>OX038875.1:6381578-12120407 GCA_943789525.1 Agriphila geniculea
AAACAAACAAAAAGACTTATGTAGGGCCATAGCTAACACTGGCATCTTTCATTTCAACCCAGTCATTTGCGGGCGCTCCATCAAACAAAATACTTTTAGCAATTTAAAGTGAGCAGGTAATTAAAACGAACTGAAAGTTTTCTCCTGGTCTACACAGTTGTCTATTTCGAAACAAACGAAAAAACTTATGTAAGGGCCATAGCTAAGACTTGCATCTTTTATTTGAACTTAGTCATTTGCGGGCGCTCTATCAAAACAAATACTTTTAGCAATTTAAAGTAAACAGGTAATTAAAACGAACTGAAAGTTTTCTCCTGGTCTACACAGTTGTCTATTTCGAAACAAACGAAAAGACTTATGTAGGGCCATAGCTAAGACTTGCATCTTTCATGTGAACCTAGTCATTTGCGGGCGCTCCATCAAAACAAATACTTTTAGCAATTTAAATTGAGCATGTAATTAAAACGAACTGAAAGTTTTCTCCTGGTCTACACAGTTGTCTATTTCGAAACAAACGAAAAGACTTATGTAGGGCCATAGCTAAGACTTGCATCTTTCATTTGAACCTAGTCATTTGCGGGCGCTCCCTTCAAAACAAATACTTTTAGCGTTCGAAGTGAGTAGGTAATTATAACGCACCGTATGTGTTGCTCCTGGTCTACACAGTTGTCTATTTCGAAACAAACGAAAAGATTTATGTAGGGCCATAGCTAACACTTGTATCTTTCATTTCAACCCAGTCATTTGCGGGCGCTCCATCAAAACAAATACTTTTAGCAATTTAAAGTGAGCAGGTAATTAAAACGAACTGAAAGTTTTCTGCTGGTCTACACAGTTGTCTATTTCGAAACAAACGAAAAAACTTATGTAAGGCCATAGCTAAGACTTGCATCTTTTATTTGAACTTAGTCATTTGCGGGCGCTCTATCAAAACAAATACTTTTAGCAATTTAAAGTAAACAGGTAATTAAAACGAACTGAAAGTTTTCTCCTGGTCTACACAGTTGTCTATTTCGAAACAAACGAAAAGACTTATGTAGGGCCATAGCTAAGACTTGCATCTTTCATGTGAACCTAGTCATTTGCGGGCGCTCCATCAAAACAAATACTTTTAGCAATTTAAATTGAGCATGTAATTAAAACGAACTGAAAGTTTTCTCCTGGTCTACACAGTTGTCTATTTCGAAACAAACGAAAAGACTTATGTAGGGCCATAGCTAAGACTTGCATCTTTCATTTGAACCTAGTCATTTGCGGGCGCTCCTTCAAAACAAATACTTTTAGCGGTTCGAAGTGAGTAGGTAATTATAACGAACTTGAATGTTTACTCCTGGTCTACACAGTTGTCTATTTCGAAACAAACGAAAAGATTTATGTAGGGGCCATAGCTAACACTTGTATCTTTCATTTCAACCCAGTCATTTGCGGGCGCTCCATCAAAACAAATACTTTTAGCAATTTAAAGTGAGCAGGTAATTAAAACGAACTGAAAGTTTTCTGCTGGTCTACACAGTTGTCTATTTCGAAACAAACGAAAAAAACTTATGTAAGGCCATAGCTAAGACTTGCATCTTTATTTGAACTTAGTCATTTGCGGGCGCTCTATCAAAACAAATACTTTTAGCAATTAAAAGTAAACAGGTAATTAAAACGAACTGAAAGTTTTCTCCTGGTCTACACAGTTGTCTATTTCGAAACAAACGAAAAGACTTATGTAGGGCCATAGCTAACACTTGCATCTTTCATGTGAACCTAGTCATTTGCGGGCGCTCCATCAAAACAAATACTTTTAGCAATTTAAAGTGAGCATGTAATTAAAACGAACTGAAAGTTTTCTCCTGGTCTACACAGTTGTCTATTTCGAAACAAACGAAAAGACTTATGTAGGGCCATAGCTAAGACTTGCATCTTTCATTTGAACCTAGTCATTTGCGGGCGCTCCTTCAAAACAAATACTTTTAGCGGTTCGAAGTGAGTAGGTAATTATAACGAACTGAATGTTTACTCCTGGTCTACACAGTTGTCTATTTCGAAACAAACGAAAAGATTTATGTAGGGCCATAGCTAACACTTGTATCTTTCATTTCAACCCAGTCATTTGCGGGCGCTCCATCAAAACAAATACTTTTAGCAATTTAAAGTGAGCAGGTAATTATAATGAACTGAATGTTTACTCCTGGTCTACACAGTTGTCTATTTCGAAACAAACGAAAAGACTTATGTAGGGCAATAGCTAAGACTTGCATCTTTCATGTGAACCTAGTCATTTGCGGGCGCTCCTTCAAAACAAATACTTTTATCGGTTCGAATTGAGTAGGTAACTTTAAACGAACCGTATGTTTGCTCCTGGTCTACACAGTTGTCTATTTCGAAACAAACGAAAAGACTTATGTAGGGCCATAGCTAACACTGGCATCTTTTATTTGAACCTAGTCATTTGCGGGCGCTCCATCAAAACAAATACTTTTAGCAATTTAAAGTGAGCAGGTAATTATAACGAACTGAATGTTTACTCCTGGTCTACACAGTTGTCTATTTCGAAACAAACGAAAAGACTTATGTAGGGCCATAGCTTAGACTTGCATCTTTCATTTGAACCTAGTCATTTGCGGGCGCTCCTTCAAAACAAATACTTTTAGCAATTTAAATTGAGCAGGTAATTATAACGAACTGAATGTTTACTCCTGGTCTACACAGTTGTCTATTTCGAAACTGTTACTGGTTGATGTTCGCAAAGAACCTTATTTAATACTTACTTGTGTATTGTTCGTATAAAGAACATGTCATTAGAGAGTGTCAGAAAAGGATGATGAGTAAAGTCATTCGCTTTAAAATATTCTTTTTTTTCCTTTAATACATTAATTCCTTTATTCACATAAATACATCTATTTACAACATGGTAGCAGAGCGTAGTTGATCCGTGAATACCGTGGATATTGTAAAACAAGGAAAAACAGTAAGTTTTGAAGATTTTACCCTGATTAAAATGAGCGGTGGTGAAGGGAGTAGCAGTGGTTTTGCAATAGAAAAACTTAGAGGGCGAGAGAATTACCGCCTTTGGAAGTTTAATATGAAAAATCTGCTTGTCCACGATAATCTCTGGAACTCAATAAGAGGATATCCAGTAGACGATAAGAGTACACCAGAAATTGGCTGTCAATCCAGTGTTTCATAGACGCACGAAACACATAGATATTCGCTATCATTTTGTCCGAGAGGCTGTAGATAAGAAAGTAGTCTGTATCAGTTATCTTCCTACGGACCAAATGGTTGCTGATGTGCTAACCAAACCATTATTCTCTGACAAGCATAAGTATTGCTCAATGAAAATGGGTTTGGTTTAGTTCCTTTGTAATGGTAAGTTCGGTAAGTGGTTACTGAAAGTACCTAGTTTTACTTATAGTTAAAGTTGTATTAAATTGTGGTTCAGGGGAAGTGTTACTGGTTGATGTTCGCAAAGAACCTTATTTAATACTTACTTGTGTATTGTTCGTATAAAGAACATGTCATTAGAGAGTGTCAGAAAAGGATGATGAGTAAAGTCATTCGCTTTAAAATATTCTTTTTTTTCCTTTAATACATTAATTCCTTTATTCACATAAATACATCTATTTACAACAGAAACAAACGAAAAAACTTATGTAAGGCCATAGCTAAGACTTGCATCTTTCATTTGAACCTAGTCATTTGCGGGCGCTCCTTCAAAACAAATACTTTTAGCGGTTCGAAGTGAGAAGGTAACTTTAACGAACCGTATGTTTGCTCTTGGTCTACACAGTTGTCTATTTCGAAACAAACGAAAAGATTTATGTAGGGCCATAGCTAAGACTTGCATCTTTTATTTGAACCTAGTCATTTGCGGGCGCTCTATCAAAACAAATACTTTTAGCAATTTAAAGTGAACAGGTAATTAAAACGAACTAAAAGTTTTCTCCTGGTCTACACAGTTGTCTATTTCGAAACAAACGAAAAGACTTATGTAGGGCCATAGCTAACACTTGCATCTTTCATTTGAACCTAGTCATTTGCGGGCGCTCCTTCAAAACAAATACTTTTAGCGGTTCGAAGTGAGTAGGTAATTATAACGCACCGTATGTTTGCTCCTGGTCTACACAGTTGTCTATTTCGAAACAAACGAAAAGATTTATGTATGGCCATAGCTAACACTTGTATCTTTCATTTCAACCCAGTCATTTGCGGGCGCTCCATCAAAACAAATACTTTTAGCAATTTAAAGTGAGCAGGTAATTATAACGAACTGAATGTTTACTCCTGGTCTACACAGTTGTCTATTTCGAAACAAACGAAAAGACTTATGTAGGGCCATAGCTAAGACTTGCATTATTCATATAAACCTAGTCATTTGCGGGCGCTCCTTCAAAACAAATACTTTTAGCGGTTCGAAGTGAGTAGGTAACTTTAACGAACCGTATGTTTGCTCCTGGTCTACACAGTTGTCTATTTCGAAACAAACGAAAAAACTTATGTAAGGCCATAGCTAAGACTTGCATCTTTCATTTGAACCTAGTCATTTGCGGGCGCTCCATCAAAACAAATACTTTTAGCAATTTAAAGTGAGCATGTAATTAAAACGAACTGAAAGTTTTCTCCTGGTCTACACAGTTGTCTATTTCGAAACAAACGAAAAGACTTATGTAGGGCCATAGCTAAGACTTGCATCTTTCATGTGAACCTAGTCATTTGCGGGCGCTCCATCAAAACAAATACTTTTAGCAATTTAAAGTGAGCATGTAATTAAAACGAACTGAAAGTTTTCTCCTGGTCTACACAGTTGTCTATTTCGAAACAAACGAAAAGACTTATGTAGGGCCATAGCTAAGACTTGCATCTTTCATTTGAACCTAGTCATTTGCGGGCGCTCCTTCAAAACAAATACTTTTAGCGGTTCGAAGTGAGTAGGTAATTATAACGAACTGAATGTTTACTCCTGGTCTACACAGTTGTCTATTTCGAAACAAACGAAAAGATTTATGTAGGGCCATAGCTAACACTTGTATCTTTCATTTCAACCCAGTCATTTGCGGGCGCTCCATCAAAACAAATACTTTTAGCAATTTAAAGTGAGCAGGTAATTATAATGAACTGAATGTTTACTCCTGGTCTACACAGTTGTCTATTTCGAAACAAACGAAAAGACTTATGTAGGGCCATAGCTAAGACTTGCATCTTTCATGTGAACCTAGTCATTTGCGGGCGCTCCTTCAAAACAAATACTTTTATCGGTTCGAAGTGAGTAGGTAACTTTAACGAACCGTATGTTTGCTCCTGGTCTACACAGTTGTCTATTTCGAAACAAACGAAAAGACTTATGTAGGGCCATAGCTAACACTGGCATCTTTTATTTGAACCTAGTCATTTGCGGGCGCTCCATCGAAACAAATACTTTTAGCAATTTAAAGTGAGCAGGTAATTATAACGAACTGAATGTTTACTCCTGGTCTACACAGTTGTCTATTTCGAAACAAACGAAAAGACTTATGTAGGGCCATAGCTTAGACTTGCATCTTTCATTTGAACCTAGTCATTTGCGGGCGCTCCTTCAAAACAAATACTTTTAGCAATTTAAAGTGAGCAGGTAATTATAACGAACTGAATGTTTACTCCTGGTCTACACAGTTGTCTATTTCGAAACAAACGAAAAAACTTATGTAAGGCCATAGCTAAGACTTGCATCTTTCATTTGTACCTAGTCATTTGCGGGCGCTCCTTCAAAACAAATACTTTTAGCGGTTCGAAGTGAGAAGGTAACTTTAACGAACCGTATGTTTGCTCTTGGTCTACACAGTTGTCTATTTCGAAACAAACGAAAAGATTTATGTAGGGCCATAGCTAAGACTTGCATCTTTTATTTGAACCTAGTCATTTGCGGGCGCTCTATCAAAACAAATACTTTTAGCAATTTAAAGTGAACAGGTAATTAAAACGAACTAAAAGTTTTCTCCTGGTCTACACAGTTGTCTATTTCGAAACAAACGAAAAGACTTATGTAGGGCCATAGCTAGGACTTGCATCTTTCATTTGAACCTAGTCATTTGCGGGCGCTCCTTCAAAACAAATACTTTTAGCGGTTCGAAGTGAGTAGGTAATTATAACGCACCGTATGTTTGCTCCTGGTCTACACAGTTGTCTATTTCGAAACAAACGAAAAGACTTATGTAGGGCCATAGCTAACACTGGCATCTTTCATTTGAACCTAGTCATTTGCGGGCGCTCTATCAAAACAAATACTTTTAGCAATTTAAAGTGAGCAGGTAATTATAACGAACTGAATGTTTACTCCTGGTCTACACAGTTGTCTATTTCGAAACAAACGAAAAGACTTATGTAGGGCCATAGCTAAGACTTGCATTATTCATATGAACCTAGTCATTTGCGGGCGCTCCTTCAAAACAAATACTTTTAGCGGTTCGAAGTGAGTAGGTAACTTTAACGAACCGTATGTTTGCTCCTGGTCTACACAGTTGTCTATTTCGAAACAAACGAAAAAACTTATGTAAGGCCATAGCTAAGACTTGCATCTTTCATTTGAACCTAGTCATTTGCGGGCGCTCCATCAAAACAAATACTTTTAGCAATTTAAAGTGAGCATGTAATTAAAACGAACTGAAAGTTTTCTCCTGGTCTACACAGTTGTCTATTTCGAAACAAACGAAAAGACTTATGTAGGGCCATAGCTAAGACTTGCATCTTTCATTTGAACCTAGTCATTTGCGGGCGCTCCTTCAAAACGAATACTTTTAGCGGTTCGAAGTGAGTAGGTAACTATAACGAACCGTATGTTTGCTCCTGGTCTACACAGTTGTCTATTTCGAAACAAACGAAAAAACTTATTTAAGGCCATAGCTAACACTTGCATCTTTCATTTGAACCTAGTCATTTGCGGGCGCTCCATCAAAACAAATACTTTTAGCAATTTAAAGTGAGCATGTAATTAAAACGAACTGAAAGTTTTCTCCTGGTCTACACAGTTGTCTATTTCGAAACAAACGAAAAGACTTATGTAGGGCCATAGCTAACACTGGCATCTTTTATTTGAACATGGTGATTTGCGGGCGCTCCATCAAAACAAATACTTTTAGCAATTTAAAGTGAGCAGATAATTATAACGAACTGAAAGTTTTCTCCTGGTCTACACAGTTGTCTATTTCGAAACAAACGAAAAGACTTATGTAGGGCCATAGCTAACACTTGCATCTTTCATTTGAACCTAGTCATTTGCGGGCGCTCCTTCAAAACAAATACTTTTAGCGGTTCGAAGTGAGTAGGTAATTATAACGCACCGTATGTTTGCTCCTGGTCTACACAGTTGTCTATTTCGAAACAAACGAAAAGATTTATGTATGGCCATAGCTAACACTTGTATCTTTCATTTCAACCCAGTCATTTGCGGGCGCTCCATCAAAACAAATACTTTTAGCAATTTAAAGTGAGCAGGTAATTATAACGAACTGAATGTTTACTCCTGGTCTACACAGTTGTCTATTTCGAAACAAACGAAAAGACTTATGTAGGGCCATAGCTAACACTGGCATCTTTTATTTGAACCTAGTCATTTGCGGGCGCTCCATCAAAACAAATACTTTTAGCAATTTAAAGTGAGCATGTAATTAAAACGAACTGAAAGTTTTCTCCTGGTCTACACAGTTGTCTATTTCGAAACAAACGAAAAGACTTATGTAGGGCCATAGCTAAGACTTGCATCTTTCATTTGAACCTAGTCATTTGCGGGCGCTCCTTCAAAACAAATACTTTTAGCGGTTCGAAGTGAGTAGGTAATTATAACGAACTGAATGTTTACTCCTGGTCTACACAGTTGTCTATTTCGAAACAAACGAAAAGATTTATGTATGGCCATAGCTAACACTTGTATCTTTCATTTCAACCCAGTCATTTGCGGGCGCTCCATCAAAACAAATACTTTTAGCAATTTAAAGTGAGCAGGTAATTATAACGAACTGAATGTTTACTCCTGGTCTACACAGTTGTCTATTTCGAAACAAACGAAAAGACTTATGTAGGGCCATAGCTAACACTGGCATCTTTTATTTGAACCTAGTCATTTGCGGGCGCTCCATCAAAACAAATACTTTTAGCAATTTAAAGTGAGCATGTAATTAAAACGAACTGAAAGTTTTCTCCTGGTCTACACAGTTGTCTATTTCGAAACAAACGAAAAGACTTATGTAGGGCCATAGCTAAGACTTGCATCTTTCATTTGAACCTAGTCATTTGCGGGCGCTCCTTCAAAACAAATACTTTTAGCGGTTCGAAGTGAGTAGGTAATTATAACGCACCGTATGTTTGCTCCTGGTCTACACAGTTGTCTATTTCGAAACAAACGAAAAGACTTATGTAGGGCCATAGCTAACACTGGCATCTTTTATTTGAACCTAGTGATTTGCGGGCGCTCCATCAAAACAAATACTTTTAGCAATTTAAAGTGAACAGGTAATTAAAACGAACTGAAAGTTTTCTCCTGGTCTACACAGTTGTCTATTTCGAAACAAACGAAAAGACTTATGTAGGGCCATAGCTAAGACTTGCATCTTTCATTTGAACCTAGTCATTTGCGGGCGCTCCTTCAAAACAAATACTTTTAGCGGTTCGAAGTGAGTAGGTAATTATAACGAACTGAATGTTTACTCCTGGTCTACACAGTTGTCTATTTCGAAACAAACGAAAAGATTTATGTAGGGCCATAGCTAACACTTGTATCTTTCATTTCAACCCAGTCATTTGCGGGCGCTCCATCAAAACAAATACTTTTAGCAATTTAAAGTGAGCAGGTAATTATAATGAACTGAATGTTTACTCCTGGTCTACACAGTTGTCTATTTCGAAACAAACGAAAAGACTTATGTAGGGCCATAGCTAAGACTTGCATCTTTCATGTGAACCTAGTCATTTGCGGGCGCTCCTTCAAAACAAATACTTTTATCGGTTCGAAGTGAGTAGGTAACTTTAACGAACCGTATGTTTGCTCCTGGTCTACACAGTTGTCTATTTCGAAACAAACGAAAAGACTTATGTAGGGCCATAGCTAACACTGGCATCTTTTATTTGAACCTAGTCATTTGCGGGCGCTCCATCAAAACAAATACTTTTAGCAATTTAAAGTGAGCATGTAATTAAAACGAACTGAAAGTTTTCTCCTGGTCTACACAGTTGTCTATTTCGAAACAAACGAAAAGACTTATGAAGGGCCATAGCTAAGACTTGCATCTTTCATTTGAACCTAGTCATTTGTGGGCGCTCCTTCAAAACAAATACTTTTAGCAATTTAAATTGAGCAGGTAATTATAACGAACTGAATGTTTTCTCCTGGTCTACACAGTTGTCTATTTCGAAACAAACGAAAAGACTTATGTAAGGCCATAGCTAAGACTTGCATCTTTCATTTGAACCTAGTCATTTGCGGGCGCTCCTTCAAAACAAATACTTTTAGCGGTTCGAAGTGAGTAGGTAATTATAACGAACTGAATGTTTACTCCTGGTCTACACAGTTGTCTATTTCGAAACAAACGAAAAGACTTATGTAGGGCCATAGCTTAGACTTGCATCTTTCATTTGAACCTAGTCATTTGCGGGCGCTCCTTCAAAACAAATACTTTTAGCAATTTAAATTGAGCAGGTAATTATAACGAACTGAATGTTTTCTCCTGGTCTACACAGTTGTCTATTTCGAAACAAACGAAAAGACTTATGAAGGGCCATAGCTAAGACTTGCATCTTTCATTTGCACCTAGTCATTTGCGGGCGCTCCTTCAAAACAAATACTTTTAGCGGTTCGAAGTGAGAAGGTAACTTTAACGAACCGTATGTTTGCTCTTGGTCTACACAGTTGTCTATTTCGAAACAAACGAAAAGATTTATGTAGGGCCATAGCTAAGACTTGCATCTTTTATTTGAACTTAGTCATTTGCGGGCGCTCTATCAAAACAAATACTTTTAGCAATTTAAAGTGAACAGGTAATTAAAACGAACTAAAAGTTTTCTCCTGGTCTACACAGTTGTCTATTTCGAAGCAAACGAAAAGACTTATGTAGGGCCATAGCTAAGACTTGCATCTTTCATTTGAACCTAGTCATTTGCGGGCGCTCCTTCAAAACAAATACTTTTAGCGGTTCGAAGTGAGTAGGTAATTATAACGCACCGTATGTTTGCTCCTGGTCTACACAGTTGTCTATTTCGAAACAAACGAAAAGACTTATGTAGGGCCATAGCTAACACTGGCACCTTTCATTTGAACCTAGTCATTTGCGGGCGCTCTATCAAAACAAATACTTTTAGCAATTTAAAGTGAGCAGGTAATTATAACGAACTGAATGTTTACTCCTGGTCTACACAGTTGTCTATTTCGAAACAAACGAAAAGACTTATGTAGGGCCATAGCTAAGACTTGCATTATTCATATGAACCTAGTCATTTGCGGGCGCTCCTTCAAAACAAATACTTTTAGCGGTTCGAAGTGAGTAGGTAACTTTAACGAACCGTATGTTTGCTCCTGGTCTACACAGTTGTCTATTTCGAAACAAACGAAAAAACTTATGTAAGGCCATAGCTAAGACTTGCATCTTTCATTTGAACCTAGTCATTTGCGGGCGCTCCATCAAAACAAATACTTTTAGCAATTTAAAGTGAGCATGTAATTAAAACGAACTGAAAGTTTTCTCCTGGTCTACACAGTTGTCTATTTCGAAACAAACGAAAAGACTTATGAAGGGCCATAGCTAAGACTTGCATCTTTCATTTGAACCTAGTCATTTGCGGGCGCTCCTTCAAAACGAATACTTTTAGCGGTTCGAAGTGAGTAGGTAACTATAACGAACCGTATGTTTGCTCCTGGTCTACACAGTTGTCTATTTCGAAACAAACGAAAAAACTTATGTAAGGCCATAGCTAACACTTGCATCTTTCATTTGAACCTAGTCATTTGCGGGCGCTCCATCAAAACAAATACTTTTAGCAATTTAAAGTGAGCATGTAATTAAAACGAACTGAAAGTTTTCTCCTGGTCTACACAGTTGTCTATTTCGAAACAAACGAAAAGACTTATGTAGGGCCATAGCTAACACTTGCATCTTTCATTTGAACCTAGTCATTTGCGGGCGCTCCTTCAAAACAAATACTTTTAGCGGTTCGAAGTGAGTAGGTAATTATAACGCACCGTATGTTTGCTTCTGGTCTACACAGTTGTCTATTTCGAAACAAACGAAAAGACTTATGTAGGGCCATAGCTAACACTGGCATCTTTTATTTGAACCTAGTGATTTGCGGGCGCTCCATCAAAACAAATACTTTTAGCAATTTAAAGTGAGCAGATAATTATAACGAACTGAAAGTTTTCTCCTGGTCTACACAGTTGTCTATTTCGAAACAAACGAAAAGACTTATGTAGGGCCATAGCTAACACTTGCATCTTTCATTTGAACCTAGTCATTTGCGGGCGCTCCTTCAAAACAAATACTTTTAGCGGTTCGAAGTGAGTAGGTAATTATAACGCACCGTATGTTTGCTCCTGGTCTACACAGTTGTCTATTTCGAAACAAACGAAAAGATTTATGTAGGGCCATAGCTAACACTTGTATCTTTCATTTCAACCCAGTCATTTGCGGGCGCTCCATCAAAACAAATACTTTTAGCAATTTAAAGTGAGCAGGTAATTATAACGAACTGAATGTTTACTCCTGGTCCACACAGTTGTCTATTTCGAAACAAACGAAAAGACTTATGTAGGGCCATAGCTAACACTGGCATCTTTTATTTGAACCTAGTCATTTGCGGGCGCTCCATCAAAACAAATACTTTTAGCAATTTAAAGTGAGCATGTAATTAAAACGAACTGAAAGTTTTCTCCTGGTCTACACAGTTGTCTATTTCGAAACAAACGAAAAGACTTATGTAGGGCCATAGCTAAGACTTGCATCTTTCATTTGAACCTAGTCATTTGCGGGCGCTCCTTCAAAACAAATACTTTTAGCGGTTCGAAGTGAGTAGGTAATTATAACGCACCGTATGTTTGCTCCTGGTCTACACAGTTGTCTATTTCGAAACAAACGAAAAGACTTATGTAGGGCCATAGCTAACACTGGCATCTTTTATTTGAACCTAGTGATTTGCGGGCGCTCCATCAAAACAAATACTTTTAGCAATTTAAAGTGAACAGGTAATTAAAACGAACTGAAAGTTTTCTCCTGGTCTACACAGTTGTCTATTTCGAAACAAACGAAAAGACTTATGTAGGGCCATAGCTAAGACTTGCATCTTTCATTTGAACCTAGTCATTTGCGGGCGCTTTTTCAAAACAAATACTTTTAGCGGTTCGAAGTGAGTAGGTAATTATAACGCACCGTATGTTTGCTTCTGGTCTACACAGTTGTCTTTTTCGAAACAAACGAAAAGACTTATGTAGGGCCATAGCTAACACTGGCATCTTTTATTTGAACCTAGTGATTTGCGGGCGCTCCATCAAAACAAATACTTTTAGCAATTTAAAGTGAGCAGGTAATTAAAACGAACTGAAAGTTTTCTCCTGGTCTACACAGTTGTCTATTTCGAAACAAACGAAAAAACTTATGTAAGGCCATAGCTAAGACTTGCATCTTTTATTTGAACTTAGTCATTTGCGGGCGCTCTATCAAAACAAATACTTTTAGCAATTTAAAGTAAACAGGTAATTAAAACGAACTGAAAGTTTTCTCCTGGTCTACACAGTTGTCTATTTCGAAACAAACGAAAAGACTTTTGTAGGGCCATAGCTAAGACTTGCATCTTTCATGTGAACCTAGTCATTTGCGGGCGCTCCATCAAAACAAATACTTTTAGCAATTTAAAGTGAGCATGTAATTAAAACGAACTGAAAGTTTTCTCCTGGTCTACACAGTTGTCTATTTCGAAACAAACGAAAAGACTTATGTAGGGCCATAGCTAAGACTTGCATCTTTCATTTGAACCTAGTCATTTGCGGGCGCTCCTTCAAAACAAATACTTTTAGCGGTTCGAAGTGAGTAGGTAATTATAACGAACTGAATGTTTACTCCTGGTCTACACAGTTGTCTGTTTCGAAACAAACGAAAAGATTTATGTAGGGCCATAGCTAACACTTGTATCTTTCATTTCAACCCAGTCATTTGCGGGCGCTCCATCAAAACAAATACTTTTAGCAATTTAAAGTGAGCAGGTAATTATAACGAACTGAATGTTTACTCCTGGTCTACACAGTTGTCTATTTCGAAACAAACGAAAAGACTTATGTAGGGCCATAGCTAAGACTTGCATCTTTCATGTGAACCTAGTCATTTGCGGGCGCTCCTTCAAAACAAATACTTTTATCGGTTCGAAGTGAGTAGGTAACTTTAACGAACCGTATGTTTGCTCCTGGTCTACACAGTTGTCTATTTCGAAACAAACGAAAAGACTTATGTAGGGCCATAGCTAACACTGGCATCTTTTATTTGAACCTAGTCATTTGCGGGCGCTCCATCAAAACAAATACTTTTAGCAATTTAAAGTGAGCAGGTAATTATAACGAACTGAATGTTTACTCCTGGTCTACACAGTTGTCTATTTCGAAACAAACGAAAAGACTTATGTAGGGCCATAGCTTAGACTTGCATCTTTCATTTGAACCTAGTCATTTGCGGGCGCTCCTTCAAAACAAATACTTTTAGCAATTTAAAGTGAGCAGGTAATTATAACGAACTAAATGTTTACTCCTGGTCTACACAGTTGTCTATTTCGAAACAAACGAAAAGACTTATGTAGGGCCATAGCTAAGACTTGCATCTTTCATTTGAACTTAGTCATTTGCGGGCGCTCCATCAAAACAAATACTTTTAGCAATTTAAAGTGAGCAGGTAATTATAACGAACTGAATGTTTTCTCCTGGTCTACACAGTTGTCTATTTCGAAACAAACGAAAAGATTTATGTAGGGCCATAGCTAACACTTGCATCTTTCATTTGAACCTAGTCATTTGCGGGCGCTCCATCAAAACAAATACTTTTAGCAATTTAAAGTGAGCAGGTAATTATAACGAACTGAATGTTTACTCCTGGTCTACACAGTTGTCTATTTCGAAACAAACGAAAAGACTTATGTAGGGCCATAGCTAAGACTTGCATCTTTTATTTGAACCTAGTCATTTGCGGGCGCTCTATCAAAACAAATACTTTTAGCAATTTAAAGTGAGCAGGTAATTAAAACGAACTGAAAGTTTTCTCCTGGTCTACACAGTTGTCTATTTCGAAACAAACGAAAAGACTTATGTAGGGCCATAGCTTAGACTTGCATCTTTCATTTGAACCTAGTCATTTGCGGGCGCTCCTTCAAAACAAATACTTTTAGCGGTTCGAAGTGAGTAGGTAATTATAACGCACCGTATGTTTGCTCCTGGTCTGCACAGTTGTCTATTTCGAAACAAACGAAAAGACTTATGTAGGGCCATAGCTAACACTGGCATCTTTTATTTGAACCTAGTCATTTGCGGGCGCTCCATCAAAACAAATACTTTTAGCAATTTAAAGTGAGCATGTAATTAAAACGAACTGAAAGTTTTCTCCTGGTCTACACAGTTGTCTATTTCGAAACAAACGAAAAGACTTATGTAGGGCCATAGCTAAGACTTGCATCTTTCATTTGAACCTAGTCATTTGCGGGCGCTCTATCAAAACAAATACTTTTAGCGGTTCGAAGTGAGTAGGTAACTTTAACGAACCGTATGTTTGCTCCTGGTCTACACAGTTGTCTATTTCGAAACAAACGAAAAAACTTATGTAAGGCCATAGCTAACACTTGCATCTTTCATTGGAACCTAGTCATTTGCGGGCGCTCCTTTAAACGAATATTAGAATAGCGTTTTTACGCGTACTTACGGAATTCTACAATTTGAGTATTTTTCTTATGTGTATCTACCTATCTATAGCCCAATTTTTTCTATGAGTAACGGTACATTTTGATGTACTTACATAGATTTAGCATTATTCAATGATTCCTTACATAAACTAGTCCATATAACGAGTTATTGAGGTTGTTAGTGCGTGCAGGCAAGATTTTTCTAAAAAAATAAAAAAAATCATAACTTTTTTCGGTTTGTCAAAACAAACAAAATTTTATCAAAACAAATCAAAACTAACGAAAAGCAATCATAATGCGCAATTTTTATTTTGTTTTGCCATATGGGGTGGCTATCTTCACGTGAAGATAGCCACCCCACTTTGCATTTTTTTCTAGGGAATACGGAGTCTAAACAAACGAAAATTTTAATCAAAACAAACGAAACTAACAAATATCTATCGAATAAGCTTTAAATAAAACCATTTGGTGCAATGGGGTGGCTAGCGTGAAGATAGCCACCCCACTTTTGTTTTTAAAAAAAAAGTATGAAGGAAATCTAAACAAACGATTTTTTTTCCAAAACAAATCAAAACTAACGCTAAACTAACGACCTGCACCCTCAAAACCTGGGCACTCGAAATGGGGTGGCTATCTTCACGGAGGTCGATAATTTGGTAATCACTAGCAAGTTTGTATTTCTGCCACCGCAAATCCGCACCTTGATTATCTAAAAAGAAACTATTTAGCGACCGGTTTCATTCCACATACATTGCTACTTTTCTTTGGTATGTTTTTTTTTAATCCAATATTATTATTATTATTATCATTAAACACTTAAATAAGAAGTAGCAATGGATCACTATCATCTATGAACTGCAACCGGTCGCTAGGTGGTTTCTAATTAGATAATCAGCCCGCTGGTTTATACCGAAGGGATGTGCTACATCTATGGTCTGACGTGACGTGCGTGACGTTTGACGTTTGCCAAGTTGTCAAAAAAATGTCAGCCAGCAAGGAAAATAACCTTGTTCAAGCTTATACCGAATTAAATAAGTTTTGCCAAAGTGGTGACTATGAAAGAGCTTTAAAAGCTACAGGAAAAGGTAGGCCATTCCAAATTGTATACAAATTAACCGCCACCTGCCTTTAAAATTGATTATATCGACGATTGAAGTTCGCGCTTTTTAGGACCCATATTTCTTCTTTATTTCTTCTTTTTTCGCATGCTATGTCTATGTAAACTTTATTTTACTACTTAATGATACTTAATGAGCTATTTACTGGAGGAATTTACTGTTATATTATGGGATCTACCTCATATGTAACTAAGTAACTTGTGTCGTAGAAAACCAGTTCATATTTATAATTTTGACTAAATAAATAAGCGAATAACGCTTTCGATATAAATACAATAGTAATGCTAGTGAAAACTGTTCTTTTGACATTATGTTATCACTTTTCAGTTCTGCAATTAGCTCCAAATGAGCAGAAAGCATTCCACTGCAAAGTGGTATGCTTCATCCAATTGCATAACTTCAAGGAGGCGCTAGCTGTCTTGTGCAACCCAAAAAATGCAGCACTTGCAGCTGACTTACACTTTGAAAAGGCATACACTCAATATCGACTCAACTGTCCTAAAGATGCTTTGCAGACGGTTGACAATGCACCAGATTTGACACCAGCTTTGAAAGAACTGAGGTACACACAAAATGCATTGTTTTTATAAGCTTACGTGTTGGACAATCATTTTCACTCTTTGTAAATATACAGGGTGGCTTTCTAAAACGGTAGGTACGGCTTTTTAACCGTTTTAAAAATCCATCCTGTATTAGGTAGTCGAAAAAGTTTGCAGCCTTTTTGTATAAAGAAAAAAATAATAAAGATACCACAGCAAGGAACACCTTTATCATCAAAATCAGCAGACCTGAAGCTGCTGAACCATTTATTATTTACATTAAGCAAGACAAAAATCAATTTGTTTCGATTTCACCACTATAACCAGAATGTCAGCTGTCGAAACAACATATTTACATTCCCACCTAAGTTTTGTATTGCCAGAAATATAAGACGCAAAATTCATGCTTCAAAAAGGCCACAAACTTTTCCGACTACCTATTATACTATTATTCTTTATAAAGAATTTCATTCAACTCCAACAGGGCTCAAATTTTATACCGTCTTGAACAATACCAGGATTGCTACAATTTGTATCGGGACCTAGTCAAAAACACAACTGATGAATATGAAGATGAGAGGAAAGCAAACATGGCTGCTGTGGTGGCCAATCTCGCTGCCATCAATCCAGTAAGTACCCTTTTAACTCTTAGAATAATAGCAACCTAGATTTGGTATTGGTATTGGTGATGGGCTCTTTTCTCCGCATTTAGACTCCCATTTGGTCTGTTATGCATGAACACAGCATTGGTGTGGCTGGTCAAGCCATCCTTGCTCCTTCCAGAAGCACAGAAGCCTCCTGGGGCGTTCACAGGCTTCTAGGAGCGACCTCACGTCTTTGAGGATTTCTGCCTGGTGAGCGGCCAAACCCACGCACTCCACGATCACGTCGGCGGCTGTTTCCTCTGCATCCAGGCATCCTCTACTTAGGGGACTGTCTGTCGCATTCATGATGAATAGTTGTCGGTTTAAAGCAAGCAACTTAGAACTATGGTTCTTTTCAAAGCACATTGTCAAAAGTGAGGCAAATAAAATTGACCCAAAAGGTCAAAATGGCTCAGATATGGCTCAGTTTTCAGATTTTTATCCTTCATATGCTTGGACTAATCAATTGATTTGTCCAAGTTCATATGTAATAGCTATAAGAATGAAAAAGTTCTAATTACCCTACCTTTAGAATATTTTTTCTTATTGTTATTTCTGACTGCAATCAGTTTCCACACTATAAGCAGTTTTGAGAGGTGACTGACTGACTTTTAGAAGATAAGTTACTATTTTATTGGATTTTAATTACGATTGGATAACATATGAAGGCTACAAATCAGAAAACTAAGACATTTTGGCTCCATTTTTTTCCCTCGCTTTACATACAAAAACTCTGCTTCTAGGTGTTATTATTCTAAGTTAAAACCTATATAACTTCAAGGTCAACAACAGTTCTTTTTTATTGAAATAAGTGTCATAATAAAATTCTTATAGTCCACAGAGCTGCCACAATTTGATGAGACCACCTATGAGCTAACTTACAATTCAGGCAGCACATTGGCTATGCGCGGCAAGCACAATGAAGCATTGCCTGTTCTGAAACGAGCCGAACAAGCCTGCTCCGAGAGTGTGCTGGAAGACGGAGGCACTGAAGAGGAGGCCAAGGAAGAAGCTGCCATTATAAGGTGGATAATAAACATGTTTATTCAGTAAATAATAGTTCACACACTCATTGTCAATGGGGTTTATAGTTTGGTGGCAAAAAGAACATTCAAGATATAATTTGAGCGTGACACTTGACACCACTGAATGTAAGAGCTGTAATTAAGCCATATTTGTTGTAAACTTTACATAGTAGATTAGTGGTTCTTAATCAATGGTCCGCAGACCACTGGTGGTCAATAGAAGCACCAGAAACGGTTCGTGAAGCCACTTAAAAAACAACCCTTCATTCATTTACTTACATTTACTGTATTTTACGACCAATCCAAACTGTGGGTGGTCCATGGCAAAACAGAAAATTTGTCAAATGGTCCCTCATTGAGGTTAAGAACCCCTGTCACAGAATAACTAATAGTACAAGTACAGAAGCAGCACTCCGCATAGTAATTTAAATAAATAGCGACTTTTGCTCCCACACAATAAAATGCAATTCAGGTCGCGCAGCGCTAATGGCCTACAGTTATTTTCACCTAGTAGTTGCCTCTCGTTCTATCGCGTGCTCTTACCTTTTCTGACGACGCAACGTTAGGGCTGTCTTCTCTTAAATGAACTGCGTAGCATATATGATAACGTGAAAAACGACAATTTGTTAATTGGTTTTTTAATTTTGTCATTCGTTTACGGCACAGTAATGTCGATTCGACATTGTTACTATTATAAAGAGACAATACCTACGCAGGCAGTAAGGTGCCGCGCGACTACACGGGCGGGCGTGTGGCGGCCCTCTGCTCACTTGTTCATTCGAACGAACGCCTAGCGGTAGGTGATTATCGCGCGACCTTGAGCGAGTGATGAAGGCCTGCCCCTGTAGTAAATAATCGAAGAAAACTAGTGTATAGCAGTGGCGAAAGAAGGATCCATACAAGCCGATTTCTATCTACCTACCTTCGCCATAATTTCACACCTCGTCACTGGTGTACAGTCTAATTTTATATAAGCTTTTACAGTTATTTAACTAAGTTTAAAAGTTTGTTGGCTTTTCAGAGTACAGCAAGCTTATTGTCTTCAAATGATGGGCAAGGAAAAAGAGGCAGCTGCAATATACCAAAATGTTCTAAAGGACAAGCCATCGGACCAGGCATTAGTTGCAATAGCTAGTAATAATCTAGTGGTTATAAACAGGTAAGTGAAATCTATCAATTAAGTTATGGTGTTTTTTGAACGACTGCCCAAAAAAACAAGTGTGTAATGTGTTCAGGGTTCATTTGTGTTTGTGAGTTTGTCTACCATTATTTCTAAATACCTTAACAGATTTGGGTGTTTGTTAGAATCCTTACATCATCCTCAATGAGACACTGACTATACATATTGTTTTTGAAAAAAATGGCGATTGAAATTATTTCGACGGAGTGGGGTTAAGTTCGGGCATGCATGTGCATTTGTGAGCGCTCAATAGCGCGCGCCCCTCTCCCGCCGCCCGCGTCCCTCACCGCTACGCATGCCCAAAATACGCGCTCCGCGCAATCCCCATCCGATTTCAAGATATATGCCTCGTACTGTACCACGCCGCTTTCAAATGTGAAATTTAAAAAAAAACACGACTGCATTGCCAAAAACTAACTAAAAAGTTAAAGGGAATTAATTAATTGGGTGACTGGAAATAATTAAAGGCGACTGTTAAAGGGATACTTACATGCTAAACCTGGCAGCGGTTTATTTTTTGGGCGACAAAATAACTAAACGGGCGACAAACTGTGGATTACAAATAAATACTAAATTATTGTAGATCTATAGAAAGAAACTTGATGGTAAATGATATTGTAGTATTATGTTTCGGTTGCAATGATACAAATATTCATATTTTGCATTCAAATATTTGTTTACTAATGGATACATTAAAAAAAACAACTGTTATTTTGTTACCTATACGTCACAACTCTTGTATGAACGAAATTACTTTGAACTATTATATTAAATTATGGACAAAGCATTTTGCGCACTGTATATATATTGACGTAGACTCTTATTATTATGACATTAATTATTGTAAAATTGATTATATCTGTGACAAAATTAATCTGTGCATCGACTATAAAGACTATAAAAATAAATATTTATCTTACGAAAACATTAGAAGGCACTTAAAAAAATCTAACTCCAAAAATAAAAATAAAAAAAATGACTACATAGCTGACCAACCACCCAAGAGAGGTACAATACCTTTTTATTTCAAGAAAGTAAAGCTTCAGTGTGAACGTACTACCGCTGTAATAGAAAATCCTATAGAGCCTCAATGCAAAACCAAATCTTTTTTTCGTACCTAAATCAAGTAACTTCACCATTATTCATCAAAACATACACGGTTTACTGTCAAAAAAGGAAATAATTGAGCTTACTCTTTCCAATATCAAAACTCATACGATTCCTGACGTACTTTGTTTTACAGAGACTTTTGTAAAATTGGGGGAAGAAAAAAATGTAAATATTCATAATTACGAACTCTCATCATATTATTCAAGATCAAATCAAAAAAGGGGTGGAGCATGCGTCTTAATTAAAAAGGGACTTGAACATAAAAAGATAACTTACTTTGATGACCTTTTCGTACCCTATCACTTTGAGGGTTGTGCAGTAAGTCTAACAACAAATAATATTTTAGTTATATGCATATATAGAATTCCATCCAAAACACAGAGACAAACAAATTGCTTTCTTGAAAAACTTGACATGATCTTGTATAAATGCTCGCAAAAATTCTCAAAAAAGAAAATAATAATTACAGGAGATTTTAATATAAACACACTTGAAAGCAACAAAAATACGGCACACTTAAAAGACATTTTAAAAAAATACAATCTAACTCTACACATAAATCAACCTACTAGAGGTAAATCGTGTCTCGACCTAATAATAAGCAACATAGGTGATGCGACGGGTTCGGTACAGTCTCTGTGGTTATCTGATCATGACACTGCACAGATTTTGAAATTTAACGTCGAATCTAAAAAAGAAACTCCAAGTACCATATTCTGTTTCAAAAGAATTTATTCACAAGAAAATATAGAAAAATTCAAATCTTATCTCGGTAGTCTTTCTTTTTCAAATGTTTATGAACAGAAGGAGTTAAACGATGCATTTAATGAATTTTACGAAATCCTTTTGTTATTATATAACCTATGTTTTCCCATTGCTAAGGTCAAGTGCAACTTATCATCTAAGAATTCATGGATATCAAAAGGTCTACGAAAAAGTTGTATTACAAAAAGAAAACTCCGGTTTAAATACTATTCGACCAAAACTGATGCAGATCGAGTAAAGTATCTTAATTATAATAAGTTACTACAGAAATGTACGCACCTTTCAAAGAAAAACTCTAATCAAAAGTATATAAAGCATAGTAAAAACAATGGTAAAAACATTTGTAAAGCAACATGGACTATCATAAAAGATGAAACTTGTGGGACGTACAGTAAAAGTTATATAACTAAAATCAATGATAAGGGAAAAGACATTACAGATCCAAAATATATTGCATCGACATTTAATAATTACTTTATAACTGAGACAAACAAATCAAACAACATCACACAGAACACAACAAAAACAAACTTGCAAAACAGTATCTTTTTAACACCAATTGACGCAAACTACGTTATGAAAGTTATTACGTCTCTAAAAAACACCCAATCTGAAGGCTATGATTATTTAAGTACAAAAGTGTTAAAGGCATGTAAAGCGGAGTTAGCGCCAATTCTAGCCTATCTTATCAACTTATCACTACAGACTGGAACATTTCCAGAAAAACTCAAAGTTGCTATTGTAAAGCCATTGCACAAAAAAGGGGAAAAAACTGACATAAAAAATTACCGCCCCATTACACTTTTATCTATACTCTCAAAAGTTTTTGAGAAGGTAATGCATGATCAGCTTAGTAGTTTTTTGAATAAATTTAGAATAATAAATAAAAACCAATTCGGATTTCAAAAAAATAAATCAACAGCACATGCTGCATTTGATTTGGTTGACAAGGTTCTGCAAAATGTTAATATAAATAACTACACTACAGTGATATTATTGGACATGTCAAAAGCCTTTGATTTCGTTTGCCATGATCTACTCTTATCCAAATTAGATCGCTATGGAATCAGAGGCCCGGCATTAAGATGGTTCCAGTCCTACCTAGACAATAGAAATCAAAGTGTGGAAGTAACTCAATTAGACGGAAAAAATGTCATTCAAACATATAAATCAAACTTATTGCAAAATAAATTTGGGGTTCCACAAGGAAGTGTGCTGGGACCATTATTGTTTATATTGTACATAAATGATTTAATTGACATAAAAAAGGACATGATACTGTTTGCTGACGATGTTTCTGTTATAGTGACAACAAATAAAAATCTGACAATTGAACAACATAAAACTGACATATTAACAACTTTGACATTAATAATAAAATGGCTTCAAAATAATAATTTAAAAATAAATTTATCAAAAACTAGTATAATGAATTTTAACAATTTTAAAAATCAATCAATTGACATTTGCTTTGATGGTCATCTTCTGGAAAATACAAAAAGTGCCATATTTTTGGGTCTTTTAATAGATACAAAACTATCATGGAAGGGGCAAATAGAGAAAGTATGCGGCAAAATTAATAGGTTTGTATTTGCATTATACAAACTAACTAAAGTAGCAAGTGTAAATGCAGCCATTATTGCTTATTTTGCGTATATAGAATCTGTATTAAGATATTGTTTGATAGTATGGGGGAACGGCACTGATATTAAACAGCTATTTATTGCGCAAAAGCGGTGCATAAGAGCTATCTGTAACATAGCTCCAGATATATCATGTAAGCCCTATTTTAAATCTTTAAAAATACTGTCCTTACCGAGCCTCTATATTCTTGAAGTGTGTGTATTTGTAAAGCAAAATATGGATAAGTTTACAATGGCGAAAGACATAACCCAAAGGTCGAGACGTGACCCTTACAGACTGGTTCTAATGACGGTCCCAAAAACTCAGCGATTCCAAAAAAATTGTCATGCTATGTCTCAAAAAATCTTTAATAAAATACCGAGTCGCTTTAAGGATTTATCTTTACAGCGTTTCAAAACCATTTTGCGTAGGTGGTTGCTAGAACACACATTCTATTCCATCGATGAGTTTTTGAATCATAAGGAGTCCTGTTGTAGTCAATGCACGGCTTAGTTAAATTTAAAACAAAAGAAAGTAGGTATTGACATAAACTGTTTCTTGTTAATTAATGATATAAATTAAAATATTAAACTTTATAAAATCAACAATGAAAATCCCATATTTGCATGCTATCTCATATGGCTAAATAGGTTTTAAGCACTTAACAAATGACGACCAACATTATTGTAAAATACCTACCCTATTTACTGCAAATAAATAATTCTATTCTATTCTATTCTATTCTATTCAAAAAATACGTAAAATGGGCGTCTACATGTGGGAGATAAATTATTTAAATTAGCAGTGAAAATTCTAAATGAGTGTCAAAAATACTGAGTGGGCAACGATTATACCAAGTAGGTAACTATTATAACTGATTTAAATTAAACTGCCCATCATGGTATTTTTGTCATCTCGATTAGGATAATAGTCACCTTTTTAGGGTTCCGTACCCAAATGGTAAAAAAGGAACCCTTATGATGTGACTATCTAGTCTGTCTATCTAACTAGTCTGTCTGTCTGTCTGTCTGTCTGTCACAGCTGGATATCTCGAGAACTACTAATGGTATCAACTTGAAATTTGGAGTAGTTTAAGATGACATTTGCCCAATTATTTTGCAAATAAGAAAGAAATAAAAATTTTTTTTTTTTGACAACAGGGACTGAAAAGGCGTCTTAAAAATTTAAAGTGAGGTGACTAGGGCATGTGGGGTATCATATGAAAGAGCGCTGTTTGCACATTTTAAAACATTTTTTTCCTTTTTTCTTAGGCCGCATAGTTTTGGACTTATGATGAAAAATGTAAAAAAAATACCGTTCCCCCCCCCCCTATCTCCAAAGTTTGCAAAGAGAAAAATCTGAAATAATTCTATGTGATAGTAGTTAATGTAAAGATTACAGGAAAAATAAAACGATGTCTCAATATAACACACTTTTTTAGAAATTCAAAAAACAAACACTTTTTTAAAGACTGTACTAAAGTAACATATCCAAATATATTTATTTACGGAACCCTCGGTGCGCGAGTCCGACTCGCTCTTGACCGATTTTATTTAAATGAAATATATGCCAAATTTTAAATGTTTTATATTTCTTTATTGCATCTTGTTGTAGGTATATACCTACAATGGTGTTACATAAATTTTTAGACAATTTTTAGAATAGTAATTTGGTCCGCTCTGAATAACTAGTTACTCAATTTGTATTAAGTCACCCATTTTTAACATTTTTAGTCACCTTCAGTCCGTCGCCCACTTAGTATTTCAGTACGCTTTATTCAGTATTTTTGATACCCAAAATGGGAATTTATTGTTACCCGATTAAATACTACCCATAGTTAAATAACAGTGTCATTGCAGTCGGAGGACCATTTTGTGGATCAATTTTTAATCAAAGAGGTGACACTTGTTATTTAATTTATAATATGTTTTTGGCAGGGCAGTCGTATTTTTAATTTATGTAATTTTTCCTTGACTTGTTCCATAAAAAATGTGTTAGCAACAAGTATTTTCTTATTCTAATTCTTTCTAAAAGTTTTCTCAAATCTTTTTTAAAATACTTTGTACATGTTTTAGGGATGGCAATGTATTCGATTCCCGGAAACGCATGAAGGCTGCCACTGCCGATGGGCTGGAGCACAAGTTGAACTCACGACAGCGCAGCGCCATAACTTACAATCAAGCCATCTTGTGTATTTATTCTAATCAGGTAATGGAGAATGTCACTGGGTCTTTTAAATCACTTGAAACTTCATGATCATGTAGCTAAATGTCTAGCAATACACCTGTTTTAGTTTCATGTAAATTAAGCTGGTAGTTTCGAAGTTATAAGGGTTTGAAGGAAATGCCAAGCGCACTGAAATATGTGTTTTATTACGTACGACGTAAGATTCACCTGTATGGCCATCATCCGACAACAAAATAACAGTGTTCTAGCTAGGCTATATAACTTTTTTGTTTTAAGAGATATCGCGAAAATTTCTTCACATTTATTCATGTGGTCCCATAAGCTAATGGATAAAGTCACTAAACAAAAATCGCTGTTATTCTTCATTGTGGTGTAGGTAGTTGATGACGTGTTACCTTCATTTTTGGGATAGGGCTAACCCTATGCTATCCCAAAAATGCAATCTCAATATTTTGAAATCAAAACTCAGTCGAGCCAGCGCACGAGGATTGTCGTGTGTCGGCTGAGACAGAGCTACGCGACAGAAAGAGAAGGTGCATACAATAATAGGCACACAGCGCAGTGCAATTTGAAATTGTACTTTATTGCCGTGCAGCGAGAGTAGCTTATTCTATGATTGTCCTCACGCAGATGGGCTCCTGTACTTTTATACAACGTGTTTCTTTGGACCATCAAACTGAACAACTTTTACTATGGGACCAACTATGAAATTGCGAAAAACAAACAGCTGCTTCATACATTTTTATATTTTCGTTATAAGTTTTTGTATGAAACATCTGATTTTTTTTTCGCGATTTCATAGTTGGTCCCATAGTAAAAGTTGTTCAGTTTGATGGTCCAAAGAAACGGTTTTCTCATTTTGCGTTAATTCATTAACACGTATATTCTGTGCTATTGCATAGATCATGATTGGTTCTTTTACAAAGTCATGTAGTATAAAACCGATACAATGTAGGCCATTTAAAATTATGACCATTGAACTATTTTCTTTTAACACCGATATTATCTTCTATAGCCGGACTTCTGCAAGCAATGCTGCGTGAAACTGGTCCGTGAGTTCCAAGGGCAGGAAAGTCGGGCAGCATTGGTGGAAGCGTGCTCACTGGCTAAAGAAGGCAAGCGAGCTCAAGCGGTGTCCCTGTTGTTGAAGCATGGTGGAGCTCTGACGTTCGCTGCTGTGCAAGTACTATTGGCTCAGGTACTGAAATGAAGTTATTTGGTTTCAGTCACCAACCATAGGTTGATTGTATTTATTTATTTATGGCGTGCTCACTGGCTAAAGAAGGCAAGCGAGCTCAAGCGGTGTCCCTGTTGTTGAAGCATGGTGGAGCTCTGACGTTCGCTGCTGTGCAAGTACTATTGGCTCAGGTACTGAAATGAAGTTATTTGGTTTCAGTCACCAACCATAGGTTGATTGTATTTATTTATTTATGGCGTGCTCACTGGCTAAAGAAGGCAAGCGAGCTCAAGCGGTGTCCCTGTTGTTGAAGCATGGTGGAGCTCTGACGTTCGCTGCTGTGCAAGTACTATTGGCTCAGGTACTGAAATGAAGTTATTTGGTTTCAGTCACCAACCATAGGTTGATTGTATTTATTTATTTATGGCGTGCTCACTGGCTAAAGAAGGCAAGCGAGCTCAAGCGGTGTCCCTGTTGTTGAAGCATGGTGGAGCTCTGACGTTCGCTGCTGTGCAAGTACTATTGGCTCAGGTACTGAAATGAAGTTATTTGGTTTCACAGTCACCAACCATATGTTGATTGTATTTATTTATTTATGGCGTGCTCACTGGCTAAAGAAGGCAAGCGGGCTCAAGCAGTGGCCCTGTTGTTGAAGAATGGTGGAGCTCTGACGTTCGCTGCTGTGCAAGTACTATTGGCTCAGGTACTGAAATCAAGTTATTTGGTTTCACAGTCACCAACCATAGGTTGATTGTATTTATTTATTTATGGCATGCTCAATTGCTAAAGAAGGCAAGCGGGCTCAAGCAGTGGCCCTGTTGTTGAAGAATGGTGGAGCTCTGACGTTCGCCGCTGTGCAAGTACTATTGGCTCAGGTACTGAAATCAAGTTATTTGGTTTCACAGTCACCAACCATAGGTTGATTGTATTTATTTATTTATGGCGTGCTCACTGGCTAAAGAAGGCAAGCGGGCTCAAGCAGTGGCCCTGTTGTTGAAGAATGGTGGAGCTCTGACGTTCGCCGCTGTGCAAGTACTATTGGCTCAGGTACTGAAATCAAGTTATTTGGTTTCACAGTCACCAACCATAGGTTGATTGTATTTATTTATTTATGGCATGCTCATTTGCTAAAGAAGGCAAGCGGGCT
This sequence comes from Agriphila geniculea, assembly GCA_943789525.1. NCBI lineage: Eukaryota > Metazoa > Arthropoda > Insecta > Lepidoptera > Crambidae > Agriphila > Agriphila geniculea. Next base: position 6,408,968 of record OX038875.1, read on the forward strand.
CAAGCAGTGGCCCTGTTGTTGAAGAATGGTGGAGCTCTGACGTTCGCTGCTGTGCAAGTGCTATTGGCTCAGGTACTGAAATTAAGTTATTTGGTTTCACAGTCACCAAACAGCAAACATTGATTGATTGTATTTATTTATGGCATGCTCACTGGCTAAAGAAGGCAAGCGAGCTCAAGCAGTGTCCCTGTTGTTGAAGCATGGTGGAGCTCTGACGTTCGCTGCTGTGCAAGTACTATTGGCTCAGGTACTGAAATGAAGTTTTTTGGTTTCACAGTCAGCGACCACAGGTTGATTGTATTTATTTATGGCATACAAAACAGGTGACAGTCATCATCAGCACATAATAATAGCTAGACAAGTTTTGAACGAAACTGACATCCAAACATATTATTGTGTACATATACTCAGGCTCGTTATCAAATTCAAACTTAAATCTCTGCTTGAGTACAGTTAGGCGGCCCCTAGTCGACACAATAATATTGCGCAATATTTAACCCTTTGTAGACTCGTGTGATATTTTTTTAACTCACTCTAAGGTTCGGAACGACGACGAACTTTAAAGTTCATGGTAGCTTCTCAAAAAACAGTTTTTATTTGATTTAGATTATGAGAAAGTATAAATGATTGGTATTCCAAATGGAAAACGAAGACTTTATACTATTAATGACATTTAAAGTTCTTGGTCGTTCCGAACCTTAGATTAGTGAGTTAAAGAAATGACACACGAGTCTACACAAGGTTAAAATATTGTGGAATATAATTGTTCGTCTCGGGGCCGCCTTAGAAAGGGATGTTGCTATTCATCGCATATAGCGCGCGTATATAGTTTGAGTTTGATTCTATAATACGAGCCTCAGAACTGTATTGTCACCAAAACTTGTATTTTGTAAACTTTTGTCTCAATCAATCTAGGAATTTTATCAGAAACGAGAAAAATAAAATATAGGACATTACATACAAATGAAAGTCCAATGGGAAATGTCTGAATATTTTTTATTGGAAGGAAATTTTTGGTTGCATGATAAAAATATAAAAAAGCACATCTCCGCAAACGGATGTGACAGCAAAAAAATATTCAGCCAATTTGATTTTTTCATACATTCCCCATTCTAAGATGACTTCTTTTTGTAGGGTGACCGAAAAGGTGCAGTGAAACTCCTAGAAGAGAGTGACTTCAAATACCGGCCGGGTGTCACAGGGCTTCTGTGTACGCTGCTATCTGCTGACGGAGAGCTGGAGAAGGCGTCTAGATTGTTCGACGAGGTGTACGAACATTACAAGAATGATAAAGAGGTGAGTGCTTCACTTCTCAAGCTTACGCGCTCACTAGACATTAAATAATAGTAGTTTATGAAACTGATGCATAATGAGGGGTATTAAAACATGAGTGTGTGTTTAAAAACCGAGCCGTAGGCGAGGTTTTTAATAGTATCACACGAGTGTTTTAATACCTAGTTATGTACAGTTTCATACACTACTTTATCTACTCTCATACAATTTGTGATTGAACCGATTGAACCTACAAAATAAAATATCAATGATAAAAAAGAGTTCGGTAGGTCGGCAGTACTTACCTAGGTTAAGTAAGACGTTTTTTCCGTCGCCGCATCTAAAATATCGGGTGGAGTCAAATTTTCACTCACTACACTCACTACTTACTATGATATTTTAAGCAAAAGTAAAAATTAAAATCTAAAAATGGCGCGTATTCTATTAGAAAAAAAATAATTAAATAAGTGCATTCCAGTAGACTAATCGTTACGCTTAGTCATCGATCACCATAGAGTACGTTTTAATCATGGAAAGTATATGGGAATATCATTGTTTTTTTTTAATATCGCGGCACTGCCTTCTTCTTGGATTTGCCCTGTATCGTAATGAGAAAAAAAGTTATTTTATAACATTGCTTAGTATAGCGAAGGTATGTTATAAAATAACTTTTTAATTTTTTTTCGGTATTGCGTGTATAAAGTATGTCAATATAAATTCGTTTTGAAATTCATAATTCGAATTTTACGATATGAGAGTAGATAAAACACTTTTATCTACTCTCATCTTTTATCTTAAGTATGCTATAAAATAACTTTTTTCTCATTATGATACAGGGCAAATCAAAGAAGAAGGCAGTGCCGCGATATTAAAAAAAAAATGATATTCTCATATACTTTCCATGATCAAAATGTACTCTATGGTGATCGATGGCTTAGAGTAACGATTAGTCTGCTGGAATTCACTCATTTCATTATTTTTTTTTTCTAATAGAATACGCGCCATTTTTTAATTTTAATTGTTAATTTTGCTTAAAAATGTCTGATAGTAGTGAGTGTGAAGAAAGACTCCCCGATATTTTAGATGCTGCGACAGAAAAATGTCTTACTTTACATAGGTAAGTAACCTACCTAAATCAAAGTCGAGAAACTACTTAATCTTTTTATTATTGATATTTTATTTTGTAGGTTCAATCACAAATTGTATGAGAGTAGATAAAGTAGTGTATGAAACTGTACATAACTAGGTATTAAAACACTCGTGTGATACTATTAAAAACCTCGCCTACGGCTCGGTTTTTAAACTCACACTCATGTTTTAATACCCCTCATCAGTTTCATAAACTACTATTAACGGTCACGGGGGACTGAAGCTACCCGTGAGTCTGAGACTGACGGGTAGCTTCAGTCCCCCGTGACCACGGCAGTTGCAAAGTTGCCGAAACGTCGGGAAAACCAAAAATCAAACCAAATATCAACTAATTACCAAAGTAATTTCAATAAAACCGCGCTAGTATCCGTTAAAAAGTGTTTTATTTTAGGTGAGTGCTTGTTAGGGTTGCCAGATACCCCGTATTTAACGGGTTACTCGTAGGGAATGCAATCTCGATCTTGTTCTCGCGAGATCTCGGCCATATTTATCGAGATTAATCTCGGCCAAAAATCGGACAAGATCTCGCGAGATAACGAGATTGCCTGTGCAATCTCGTTATCTCGCGAGATCTGCTTCTATAAGCATAAATACATGTGTTTCCGAGGAAGGAAGAAGTATATTTATAACACTTGAAAGAGCCAAAAGAGAGCAAACGCATCTACTAAAAAAGAAATGAGTCTTAATGAAGCCGGGGGTCCAAGGGAGAACTCTTACAGATTGTAGACAATTATTTTCGCTCTGTACTCCCTACCAGTGAAGGAGCTGAGAGCATTTTCTGCAGCTGGTTATATGAGCTGCAAAATTAGAAGCCGTCTGTCAGATGACTCTTTAAATACTTCATGCTTTTTGCGAAGTTATTGCCAAAATTTTGACAATTAGAGTTTATTTTCTGAAATAGCTAAAGAAGTCTAATTATTTAATTAATGAAAAGTGTTAGAAATAAATAATTATAAGATATTACACCAAACTTCTTATTTCGCTATCGAAAATCAATCATTTAAGTGGTTCAAGTGATGCTAATCGGAACACGGACGACAAGAAACAAATAGCAGGAAGGGGCAGCTGCCCCCGCTTACTTTTGTTTACCTCCAACTAACTATCTACTGTTGTCGATAAAAGTTGAGTTCTTATTTGCCATTTGCTATACAATATACAACATTTAAAAATTGTGCGTTCTAAACTGACTAAAAATCGCGCTGTACGGCCTTTTTTATTATAGACAGGCAAGAGTAGAGTACAAGATTAGTGGATGAAATTGACTAAAAATCGCACTGCGCGGCCTTTTTCTTACAATAGACAGGCAGGATTACAAGATTATTGGATAAAAATGACTATAAATCGCGCTGCGCGGCCGTTTTTTTACTATAGACAGCTAAGACAAAATTACTGGATGAAACTAAAAAAAAATCGGCCGTTTCTTTTTACAATAGACAGGCAAAATTATAAGATTTGTGGATGCATGCATGCAAGCATTTGAGTTACATTTTTATTTTATATATTTATGACTCCCGACAATAACCCCAATTCCCGATGAAATTTTCTCAAGATATTTTGAACTTCTGATATGACAACCCTACTCGGGAATGTATGGGAAATAAAGCTCATTTAAAAAAATTAAGTACTGTCCTAGGGATGTCGAAAGTGAAAAAAAATATCGATATATCGATACATCGAAACAAAGTTTTGTCGCTAGGCAGCCGATTGAAACAGTGGTGTTTACACTGTTTATATAATGAAATTTTAATGCCACAACACAACACTTCGGGAGCTCAAATACCGCGAGCCATCAGACTGTCTCTAGGACACTGCAACTACGCGTCAATGAAATTATCTGTGAAAAAAGTTAGCTGGAACAGGAACTTTCTGTGATTGTCTGCACTTTTTATTTTATGAAGAAAATATGGATAATCCTAATTTCTCAAATTTCGTCTTTAAAAGCTAAGCGTTTACTGATCTGCATGGCACTCAATGCAAAATGATTTTTATTTGTCAGATACGTGCGTTGCGTATAATGTTCAACAGTGGACTCTTGTCCCGCACATTGAGTCACTAGTCGCGGCCACTAAACGCGACCACAAGCTGCGGACGAGTTTTTTTTATAATTTTGTAAAGTATCGGCGCAAACCGAGCGTTCGAGTGGCCCTGTTCGAGCCATCAAGCTGCGGGAGTCGCCCGCGCTCGCTACTTGTGGCCACGTTTTGTCGCTCGCATCGCGCGCACACTCGACCACAGTAGCCGTCTTCTTCCTGGCGGCCACTAAGTCAAAGTCACTCGACTGAGCCACTAGTGGTCGCGTTTAGTGGAATGTGTAGAGGGTCTTAGCTTGAACCGACTACTGACGATCACTTTCCCACCTGTTTAGCAAGTGAGCGCCCTCCGCGAAGTGTGGCGCGCCGCGGCGGCCGCGCACAACCGCGCCGGGCACGCCGCCGCCGCCGCCGCCGCGCTCGAGGCGCTCGCGCGCGCCGCGCCACAAGACAACCGCTCGCTGGCGCGCCTCGTCAAGGCGCTCGCCGCCATCGAGCCGCAGCGCGCGCGCCAGCTGGCCGCCTCGCTGCCCGCGCTCCACCACCGCGAGGTCAGTACTACTGCAGCGACGACAGCTCCCATATAATATGCGAACAGACATACATAACGGGTGTAACAAGACCCTCAACGAAGCCGAAGTCCACGCATTCCGCCCATCATCAGGATCATTTTTGTCTTTTAGACTATACCTGGGAAACCAATAGCTACGAAGTTATTGAAGGTCAAAGCACAAAATAGAGAGACTAACAGAAGTTTAGCTTAGTACTCGGGCGCTCGAGCATCGCACACACACAAGACTGCTCTCGCCGCTGCGTCACGTACTCGAACTGTTTTGAGAGTGGTATGAGATTGCAGTGTCGGTGAGAGATGTCTATGTGTGCGTTGCTCGAGCGCGAAGTGCTAAGCTAAACTACTGTACTCTCTCTATATCCAAAGTAATTTTTTTTTTTTTTAATTTTATGATATTTCGTTATGTCTTATTTTTGTCCAAAGAAACATTATTAAAAGGAGATCGCCCATTTTCTAAGAGCACAACATCTCACTCTAAATATTTTTGTGCACTAATAATTTTAATTGATTTCATTAGCTGATAGATTCCTTAATTAAAATCAGTAATAAGTTTTTGATATCTTACCCTAGTATAATTTATATTACAAGTTTTCTATAACCTTTTTAGGTTATGTTTTTTTGTAAACGTTTTGAGAATAAAATGTAAGTAACAAGTTAAGGGGAGGAGTTCGATGTCACAGCTGGTTAGCGCCGCGGGGCAGACTTGTTTGCAAGGGTTGGTTACAGGATGGGTGACCCAAAAATACTGTTTTCTCCTCCTCCGTGCTTCAGAATCAGAAGGCACGTTAAACCTTTGGTCCTAGCCTAACTTAACTTAGCTTAACTTGGTAAATTGTCACAACAGAATACTACGTGTCCAGTTCACTCTTACAAAACACAAATGACCAAAGAACTAAGCTCAACTCGGAAATTGCACAGCAAACAAACGATCATATCAAATAATCACGTACGATGACAATAACATACACCGCCGTCTCTTGACAAGATAGACAGTAGTGTTTTTTTTATAAATCTTTTAAAAGAGCTTTTTAAAAAATCAAAACCTTTTTCTTCTTAATGAACACTGACATGAAAAAATTTTTTTTTATTTAACTGGACAGGCTGTCTGTATGATTTGACACCAAAGTTGTTGTGCCTATTTGAAACGCCACTAGCGTGCGTCTAAAGAACTAATTTTGACGTACAATATGAAAATGGTTGCCGTGATGGTCTCTCCAGACTTCAAACTTTAGTACCATGTACGCACGCTATGCTCACGCTACGTCCTACAGCGCCAACATGGCGTAATCAAATAGGCACAAAAACAGTTTGACATAAGCCTGTCCAGTGTAAATATATGCAGGTCAATGTTAATGAATAGCTTGCTCTGTGGTCTAAACGTTATTTCCTTCCGTCACCGTCAATGTGACTGTATTGATGGTATTATATTAAAATCGATTATTTGGCTTTGTTTTATTTTTATTTTTCTTAAGAAGTTTCCGCGAGGAAAGCATCCAAATACAATCATATGAATCAAATATGTAATTCAACATGACTATGAAACTATTTTTATTTCACATAGTCGACCATCAACAAAAGAATCGGATTCGATATACTAAGAAATCGATTTTTATTTTAGATCTGTACTTTTACTGTGTGGCAACATTTTCAATACAGACAAGATGGCGCGAACGTTGAATTGAAAGTTTTAAATGCTTTAACTACAAATAAAAACTGTCTTCAGTCCCAGGCATAGACTAATAGTTTTGTAAAAAATTTTGAAAATAAAAAAAACAACTATTTTTATGGTTTATGTTTTGTTAAGGCACAAAAGCCCAAAAGGCGAGATGTTTTATGGGCGTTTTCCTTTCAAGTATTTCGTAACAAACAATGACTTCAAAACGTCATCACTCTATGTATCTCATGAGCACGCACATAAACGCTGCCTTTCAACTCGGCCGCACGCAGCTGTGTAGCATACACTCGCAGGCGCGGTCTGTTGTACGCGTTACATTGCGTAGTAATGTATGCAATGCTTTTTAACACCAAAAATTAAAATAGTTTCCCAGCAATAATTTTGAACAGAAATGGTCCTGATGATGGGCAGAATACGTAGACCACGGCTTCGTTGAGGGTCTTGTTACACCCGGTATAACCTACCAAACTAGTAAACCACTTCAGTGCACTTTATAATATTAATCTTGACAAATTGTTTTCAGACCAAGATCGATATAGATGCCTTAGAATCCTCAAAATGGATGATGGGTGCCAAAGTAGTCAAGAAAACAGTCAGCAAACAAGAACAATCACCTGGGTAAAATTTCATTCAATTTATATTAGATTTTCAATGAATTTAGTAGTCGATTTGGCGCACATTTTGACTGAACTAATTTTACAGAACTCCTGGTTCTGAACTCCAACAGAAGAAAAAGCCGGCACGCAAGCGCAAGACGAAGCTACCTCCCAACGCTGACCTCTCCAAACCTCCGGATCCAGAAAGGTATTAAAAATTACATTTATGAATTCACTAACTTTATGTATGATTCATATAATATTTTATCTAATCAATCACCCACTCACTGCTTACGAGGCATATTACGTTTCGACTGTGATTTTTGCGTAAAATGGCCAATTTTGGGGTTCTCGATCTCAGTAACAACAATACATTAACAGTTTTGACTTATTGAATAGTGTAGAATAGCTATTGGAATAGTTCATAGCGGCCTCGCTTTTTTGTTTTGAAAATTTGCTTAACTTTATAATTAAACCCGAAGTTGCAGAGAAAGATTTTCATAAAATGCGCGAAGGCACTTTTTTGGGGTCATGGATTGAACTACTGTGCTAAACAAATGAAATAAAAAAAAAATCTCTTATATAGTCGAATAGTTCATAGCGGCCTCGGAATTTTGAAATTATGTATGGAATATGTGAAAAAAAATCCCAATCCAAAACCATAAAACTACTAAAAACGCTCAGAATTAACTGTGAATTTCTCCTAGATACATAATTATTATTACGTAAAATTTATATCAGAATAATCTTTACTTCATAAGAAAATCAAATTTCATACTTTTATTTGTTGTTTGTACTTGTTTTTCTTTCTGTGTATGTTCAAAGTTGACTCTAAGAAATCGTTCACCAACTTTAATTTTCATTTCTAACCCTTTAACTTTCCAGTGTATCATCATATTACTTTTTGTCGCGAACACATATAAATGTATTTAGTAGACCCAAAGGTTTCTCTAGGTTGTTGCGCTAAAATCCGTCAAAATCGAAATTTCGAAAAAAATGTGATAGGACCCTTACATCAAAAATGTAAACAGTTTCTACTTAAACCACTAAATCAATTCTGATGAATTTATGTATACGTGTTAATGAATTAACGCAAAACGAGAAAACCGATTCTTCAGACCATCAAACTGAACAACCTTGACTAAGGGACCAACTCTGAAATCGCGAAAAAAAAATGAGCTGCTTCATACGTTTTTATATTTTCGTTATTCATTTTTGTATGAAACAGCAGATTTTTTTCCGCGATTTCAGAGTTGGACCTATAGTAAAAGTTGTTCAGTTTGATGGTCCCAGGAAACGGTTTTCTCATTTAATTAATTTACACGTTGTAGAGAGATTTGACCCCCACTACCTTTTGTCAGGAGGTCTCAAATTTATATTACGAGGGATATCATGTGTCGGTTGAGACAGAGCTACGCGACAGAAAGAGAAGCGCTTCGGAGGTGCTTATAATAATAGGCACACAGCGCTGTGCAATTCGAAATTGTACTTTATTGCCATGCAGCGAAAGTAGCTTATTATTTGATTGTCCTCGCTTCTCTATGTTTAGCACTAAATATTCTGTACTGTTGTCTCGAAGAATAATATCGAAGTGAAACAGGGGATGAAAGTTCATGCAAGTCCTGTGAATTCGATTCTTTTCCACAGATTATAAAATTGTTTTAAAAATCAAAAAACCGACTTCAAAAGCCCACTCTACCTCTAAAAAGTAATAAATAATATTTAAATCACTAAATACGAATTATCATTGTAATAAAACACGTCTATTGAAGTCGGGTGGGGCTGTTAGAATAAAAAAAAAGTTGTCTTCTAGTGGTCTTGAAGTGGGGTTTTTAAGTCGGTTTTTTGTTTAAAAAAAAAATCTTTTTAGCGTAAGTACCTTCTGTATTAGATATATTATCTAGGTAGATAGAAAAATCGGTTTGGCCAAACGTGTGATAAACGCGGGCAACCATGCATGGGTTGAACTGAGAAGAGAACCTCCTTTTTTGAAGTCGGTTAAAATACTAAAACCTTCTCCCAAGTATAACAAATACTTTTCTGAAAACCATATAGAAATCGGATAAGCCAAACGCGAGATAATCGCGGACAAAATACCTACATAATACGAGTCAAACTCAGAACCTTATTTTTTTTAAGTCGGTTAAAATACTAAAACCTTCTTCTAAGTGTAACAAATACTTTTCTGAAAACCGCATCAAAATCGGTTCAGCCAAACGCGAGATAATCGCGGACAAACATACATACATACAGGTAAAACTGAGAACCTCCTTTTTTTTGTTTTTTGAAGTCGTTTAATAAAATAATGTGTGTTTATACAGATGGCTGCCCAAGTACGAGCGCACGGCGTACAGGAAGCGGCGCGGCGTGCGGCGTGACGTCATCAAGGGCAGCCAGGGCATGTCTACCACTGCTACGGACCAATAGTTAGTACCGAAATCCCCTTCTTCCCCACGACACTACCGAGGCGCACTACTGGTAGTGTCGTGGGTAATTTTTTTTCCCTTCTACACTACCGGCCCAGTAGTGTCGTAGGTAAATGAAAAATTCCATACATATGCATTCCCCACGACACTACCAATTTTTTCTTTTTTTCGTTAATTGGCAGATTCTGGAATTTCGTGACAACAATACATGTAAATACATAACTAAATCTCTATTTAGATCGGTTTATTTAGCACAAATCCAACTTGAACTTAAAATAATTAAAAATATCTTTAAATTACATTACCAAAGTACCAGGGTAGCATAGATTTAGAGGAGGTTAACTTTGTTGTATGTAAATACGTTGAATTTGTGCTAAATAAACCCGATCTAAATAGAGATTTAGTTGGTGGTACTTAACACGTGTTGTATTACGAAAATAATAAAAAAATAAAAGCGATATAAATACAGAAGTTAACCTTCCTTATGTTTATGAGATCCTGGTACTTTGGTGAACTACAGAGTTATATATTTACATGTTGTCACGAAAAAAAAAATTGGTAGTGTCGTGGGGAATGCATATGTATGAAATTTTTCATTTACTTACGACACTACTGGTCCGGTAGTATAGAAGGGAAAAAAAATTACCCATGACACTACCAGTACTGCGCCTTGGTAGTGTCGTGGGGAAGAAGGGACCGAAATCACTATCCCCTACTTCAGGGATTCGCAAAGGGGGTCGATATCGATAATACATTTTTGGTCACCCATCCCACGACCGACCCTTGCGAAAGTTGGTTAACCTCCACAATCGCTCGGCAAGGCGGTAAACCACTGCGCCACCGAACTCCTCACTAGATATAATATATTTAACATCAATAAGCTACGTATGAGGCAAACATCTCGACACTTTTTCGACGGGGAGTGGGGATAAGTTCGCGCATGTGCATTTGTCACCGCCCAATGGGGATCGCAACGCAAAGCTAATTGTAGATGTCGTTGCGTACGCTTGTTCCTAAGACAGTACTTAGACGTTTAGAACAAAATGTATGGGAAAATAGGTATTTATTTTGTGGTATTTTTTTACCGAAAAAGACCCATTGACCCACAAAATGGATATATGAGACTATTACTACTACTACAATGCAAGTGTCGGAATTGAAAGTCAAATTAAGACGTTTTATATTCTTACAGAATTCATTCATTTATTTAATATCCAGATTTTGCGGAAATTTGTAAGTGCCAACATCTTTACAGCCTATTTGATCATTTTAAAGCTACAAAAACGATTTTTAAAGTAAAAGTCCAAGATAGTTCTCGTGAAACAAGCGTACGCAGCGCCATTTTGACAGTTGCCTTCCTCATAGCGCGCGCCCCTCTCCCGCCGCCCGCGTACCTCACCGCTACGCATACCCAAAATACGCGTTCTAAGCAATCCTCGGGTAGGGATTGCTTAGAACGAACGTTGAAGATGTTTGCCCCGTACTGTACTACCCTTTAGTCATTTATATGGTTTCTCTTTATCTTAGTGACATGAGCAAGCAGCAACCTAGCACCGCCGCAGCGACCGCAAAGAGCCCGCGCGTCGAGCCCAAGCAGCCGGACAGCGCGTGGCAGCGCAAGCAGCACCAGAAAAAGAAGGGCAAGGGCCGCAAGTGGTAGATAATAAACCCTTTTACAATATCACACGCTGTTTGATTTCCTACTTTATTGTCCTTGATACAAAACTAGGCAGAAGCGCGTGGCAGCGCAAGCAGCATCAGAAAAAGAAGGGGAAGGGCCGCAAGTGGTAGAAAATAAACCCTTTTGCAATATCACTCGCTGTTTTATTTCTTACTTTATTATCCTTGATACAGAACTAGGCAGAAGCACATGAGTAAACAGAGTACAAGCTCTCACAACTTATACCGATTTTCAAAGGGTTGACACCTGTCGCAAGGTAAATAAGTAGCAGGGAGAAAAATAAAATAAGGCAAAGCCATAATAAAATTTGTATTTGAACGAAACGAACGAAAATGAATATTTACTGCATTTGGATTTTTCCGTACGAAAAAAAGAAATATCCTTTTTTTCCCCGAATTATTCATACACACGGTGCAGGAGTTGGGCATATTTAATGTATTAAACACTAATGTATATATAAAATTCGTTTTATTTTACACACTGAAAACTTAGATTCTGAAAAATGGTAAAATCTAATAATTTTCAACAAAATCCTTGTCACGACTCGTATTTTTTCTTCGAGTCAGTAATTTGACAAAGCAAACTGTCATTTTTTACATTAGTGTATTCTCTAAGAATAAATTGAAGGTGGTATAGCACTTAGCGGCCCTGTCGGTTATACCGCAACTGAGCCGGTGCAAACCAGTTTTTACCCCGGCGGCGTGCCTGTTACACTGTCGGTGAGAGGTCACGCACACATCGCCGCGCTATGTATGAGTGAACCTACAGCGGACCGTTTGTAGGCAGCTTGGACTCTGTTCAGTTTACGTTTTTTTACTCATGTCATGTGGCAGAAGCGCGTGGCAGCGCAAGCAGCACCAGAAGAAGAGGGGGAAGTAGGGATGCGCCGATCCGATCCGATCTTTGAAATATCGGATCGGCGGGCATACGATCCGGCGATTTTCGGATCGGATCGAGGCCATACGATTTTTTTTGCCGGATCGATACAAAACTTGAAAGATCGGCACCCTGATTATCTAAAAAGAAACTATTTAGCGACCGGTTTCATTCTACAAAAAGAAGTAGCAATGTATCACATTCATCTGTCAAAAGAGACCGGTCGTCGCTAGGTGGTTTCTTATTAGATAATCAGCCCGCGGATCGCGCATCCCTAAGTGCAGGCGCAGAGTGGGAGCGGGGCGGAGCGGATCCGCTCTACGTTTCTCTCTATGCAAGGGGATGGGAGAGAGAAATAGAACGGATCCGCTCCGCCCCGCTCCCACTCTGCGCCTGCACTAAGGGAAAGGGCCGCAAGTGGTAGAAAATAAACCCTTTTGCAACATCACTCGCCGTTTTATTTACTACTTACTTTATTGTCCTTGATACAGAACGAGGCAGAGGTTGAGGAGGCTTTTATACAATGTTTGGTTAGCGATGTCGGAGCAGATAATATGATCAATTTTATCGACAATACCTGGGGTCTAGCCTCTCTCTTTGACTTTTTAGATGGCCCTGCCCAAAAAAATTTTAATTCTCCAGATTTAAAAGTCCTACCGTTATAAAAAAGTCTGTCTAAAATAAAAAGTCAAATTTAAAAGGCTGATCATTCCAACAGGAGAGGGGATAGACCCCAACATGTGGGGGGGTTTAGTCGATAAAATTGATGGAGAGGGAGAAGTAGAAGAGTTTGGAGGCCTTTGCCGGAGGGCACACAGGGGAGCACATCCAGAATACTTAGATGTTATTAAAATAAAACTCTGAATAAAGACTATAAATAAACAAAGATAACTTTTACTGACAAAAAAACATTTATTATTTAAATCTTAATTACTAAATTTAAGATTGTATTTATATAATTTTAACTAGCATTATTTATCTCTTAGCATTTTTCCTTTTAGATTTCCCTGGTCTCTGGTTCTTCTTTTTATTGTTAGGTTGAAAGTTCTTAGTTTTGAAATTGAATGGCTTCTTTTTAGCAGAACTATTAAATCCATCCATCTGGTTAGTTGAATCCCTAGTATTTAACTTGGATCCTTTCTTCTTGCCTCCAAAACCAAACTTTTTATCTTTATGGTCTCGTTTTTTGTTAACTTTGTTATTTTGAGGTCCTTTGCCTTTCACATTTTTGCCTTTATTATCATCTAAGAAATCTAGATCGGCAGCTTTGCCTTTTCTTACTCTCTTCAGTTGTTCTAACATATGCTTCTTATCTGCTTGTTGTTTTAACTTGGCATCAATCTGAAAATAAGAATGTGTTAAGTAGTATAGTGCACATAGAAATGAATTGTGAAATTGCATTGTTAGGCACTACCGCCTAAGTTACATACATGCCTATCGTAATTGTTTTCATTTGGCAGATGGATGTGACACATTGCTACTTCTTTTTAACACAAAAAAAAATACCAAAGAAAAGTAGCAACATCCATCTGTCAAACAAAAACAATTATGATACCATGTAATAGCTAGTAGGGCCCCAGAAGACTTACTTGAACTCGTTTGGCAATTTTCTTCTGATCTCTTAACTGTCTAACTTTTTCTGTTCGAGCTTGGGCAGCCTGCTTGGCCATCAAATTCTTGCGCACCTTCTGCATGTGCTCATCAGTTTTTGCCATCTCAGCAAAATAATCATCGGGCCTATAAATGTACACAATAAGAAAAGTCAAATCTACTAAACTGATTTTAAGACCTAATTATATGGAGTTAAAGTTATAATTACAACAGAAACGAGGAATTACAACCTCTTAAAACTTGCCAGTTTTATGAATGTCCATCAATGCATCTCTTTTGTTGCTACACAGGAAGAAAGACATGCATTGACAACCATTCAGGTAATTGACAAGTTTTAAGAGGTTGTAATACCCGGGGGTATTACAACCCACAGAAAATGTATTAAAATTTTGTATGTATTCATGATTTATTCTGATTAGCCCAAAAGCTTCTCGAAGGGACAAGTGGCCAATATTGGACAAAGTTTTGTCTACCTCCTTGTAGGAATGCCCAGTTCTTTGAGCCTTTTGATGCCTTCTACAACGGCTGCTTGCGCTTGGCGATGGATAAGATTCTCTCTTTTGAACTCATTTAGTACTGGGTCCTCAGCAGGATTATATTCTTTATGCCCCTTGTTATTTTCTTTGACATTCCTGAAAAAGTGTATGTAAACTTCAAGAAACAGCTACTAAACTGGGCGTTTTTTACCATAAGATAAAAAAACATGATTTGGTAAAGAACATTTTTAATTACTTTCTCCTCTGAGCTGTTTCTTGTATTTGCAGTGCTATATCTGGTGCCATCGGTGCGACAGTAGTGACCAAATCTAAAGTTTCAACCCATGGTAATTTTAGCTTAAACTCTTTCAATTTTGTTTTCAAATCCGCAACATTGTTCACGTAACGTTTTTCAACTTTTTCTACTTCTTCATTCAGACCTGGTTTTAGTAAACCTTTAGCGAAAGCCTCTTGTAACTGTAATAAAAACGAAGCAAATTTTTATTTCACCGCTGACGCCTTACAAGCAATAGAATCATACAAAAAATTACCTCTTCATCGGAATCGACTTCAGAATCACTATCGTTTAAAATGAAGTCGGTCATCACGAATGTATAGTTTATTTTATTCGACAAAATATGTAAAATACCTACTAATAATACAAAAGCATTTTATAACCTCACTTTTGACAAAACAACGTGACGGACGTGCACAGACTAGAGATGGGTAACTCGTGAACAGTGGTCTCGAACGTCAAAATGCGAAATCGGTAGATTTGCCAAAAAATTTCGGTAGATTCGTACCCAAAATTGGTATATTGTGGAAAAAACCATTATACCTGCTACTAAAAAAACGAAGAGCTACAATATGCTTTTCCATACAAACGAGCTAAGTTTCGGAACTTAGCTCGTTTGTATTCTCTCTATTCGGATAGGGAAATGATAAATTTCGCGTGTTTTTGTATGAAAATCCAATTCCTTTTTATTCCAACTGACACAGTAAAAATTTGGAGAAATGATACAGTAAATTCGACAGTAAAGTCCGCAAGTTAACTATTACAGCTTTCAAATAATATCAAATTCAAGTAAGTACGTACTTTAATGTTCCTAAATGAAGGAAAGTGTATTTATTGGTCAAAAACAAATGAAAAATAAAGTCTGAATTATCGTTTTGCAGAGTCGTAGAGGATTCCCCTGTAAACAAACGAATCGAAACGGGTCGCTACGTCGCTAGTTCGATTCGGTAAAAAAATCAGGAGGATTTCCTTATATTCTCAGAACTTCTCAGAAATACAGGGTCACTGGAAATATGACGTATTCCTGCTAAGGGGTTATAGATGAGGTCAAAACAAATATTTTTTGTTATATTACTTTTTCTCAAAAAGTTCATAGTTTTTGAGTAAATTAAAATTAAGTCATTTTTAACCAAAAGTACGTTTTCAGATACAAAAAATTTACATAAAAGATAACTACTCGTTCGATTCCGGTTTTTTTATTATTTTGGTATAGAAAACAGTCTAAATGTTGATAATGAATAAAAAAAGTTACAAAAAGTACTTGTGTTTATAAAAAAATCAATCCTTCAAAACATTTTTTATTTTTATTTTTTCAGATTTTTTAGAAAAGGCAGCAAATATCTTTAAAAAATTCCTAGTAACTAAGCGTGCATAATATTTTAAAAACATCACCATCTATTCAGCTTTCAGTTGAGGTATAAAACTTAATAATATCTTAAATAAAAAATGAGAAATTAAGACTTAAGTGAATTGCAGTCCCATTTCATGTAGCAAAAATTTCCTACTTCGAGCGCTTCGGAGGTGGTCGTATTATCCTACTTATATCATAAATGTGAAAGTTTGCTTGTTTGGATGATTGTTAATCAATCATGCAAAACGGCTGAATGGATTTTGATGAAATATGGCACACAGATAGTCTAAATGCCGGATTAAAACATAGGAGGATACTATAATCTTGGTTAAAAGTTCCCTAGGGATTTTCTCGAATGTAAATGTGGATGAAGTCGCGGGCGGAAGCTAGTTTGCCATAAATGGTCGTGCTTACTAAGAATACTTTTGTCCGAGTGAGTTTCGAGACAGGATTATTTTCCGCCAATGAGTCAAAATTTTATACAGACGGCATCAAAAATAACCATGCATATCAGCCATTTTTAATGCCTTTATGCCCAGCCTTCCTTTTGGCTTGTGGATGGATAAAGTGGACAGGCCATAACCCACCACATGGGCCCAATGCGGATTTGTCGGTGTTAACACAATGTACCTTACATAGAGCCGTTGGTCTTGGCTACATTTACAGTCGTTAACACTGACCAATCCACATTGGGTCCACGTGGTGGGTTATGGCCCGTCCGCTCTATCCATTCACAAGCCAAAAGGAAGGCTGGGCATAAAGGCATTAAAAATGGCTGATATGCATGGTTATTTTTGATGCCGTCTGTATAAAATTTTGACTCATTGGCGGAAAATAATCCTGTCTCGAAACTCACTCGGACAAAAGTATTCTTAGTAAGCACGACCATTTATGGCAAACTAGCTTCCGCCCGCGACTTCATCCACATTTACATTCGAGAAAATCCCTAGGGAACTTTTAACCAAGATTATAGTATCCTCCTATATTTTAATCCGCCTTTTAAACTATCTGTGCGCCATATTTCATCCAAATCGGTTCAGCCGTTTTGTGTGATTGATTAACAATCACCCAAACAAGCAAACTTTCACATTTATGATATAAGTGGGATAATACGACCACCTCCGAAGCGCTCGAAGTAGGAAATTTTTGCTACATGAAATGGGACTGCAATTCACTTAAGTCTTAATTTCTCATTTTTTATTTAAGATATTATTAAGTTTTATACCTCAACTGAAAGCTGAATAGATGGTGATGTTTTTAAAATATTATGCACGCTTAGTTACTAGGAATTTTTTAAAGATATTTGCTGCCTTTTCTAAAAAATCTGAAAAAATAAAAATAAAAAATGTTTTTAAGGATTGATTTTTTTATAAACACAAGTACTTTTTGTAGCTTTTTTTATTCATTATCAACATTAAGACTGTTTTCTATACCAAAATAACAAAAAAACCGGAATCGAACGAGCAGTTATCTTTTATGTAAATTTTTGTTTTTGAAAACGTACTTTTGGTAAAAAATTACTTAATTTTAATTTACTCAAAAACTATGAACTTTTTGAGAAAAAGTAATATAACAAAAAATATTTGTTTTGACCTCATCTATAACCCCTTAGCAGGAATACGTCATATTTCCAGTGACCCTGTATAATTATCTGAAAGGGCATATCTGAAAGGGGATTCAACAGACTGGGATCCGGCAGAGACACATGGATATGTCCGACCTGTCGTGACGCTAGTGGACCCCGCTCCAGGGATGCTTCGCCGACTACTGCTACGAGCGCAACACCAGTCACCAATAGATTATCGTCGGCAGCTACCAGTGCCTCACCACTCATCTCTAGAGTGTCGTCAGGGCTTAACATTGACCGTTCCTCTGGAGTAATTCAGCCTGAACGTGATGAAATGCTCAAGGACATCTTGGCCAAAGTTACCGACCTTCCAACGCAGTTTCGTTCATTTCAAAAGATGGAATCGGACCTAAAACAGGTTAAAGCTGATGTAGCAGACCTTAAATCATCCCTTGACTCCAAAATGGACGGCCTCTCAGTTCGTGTTTCAGAAATTGAATCCCGTTTATCCCCCCTAGAAGATGCTAAAGCAGAAATAGATGGTCTTAAGAAAATGATTAGTACTCTTATGGAAGATAACAATAAGAATGAACAATGGGTGCGACGATCGAATATTCAGATAAACGGAATTCCATATAAGAATGGTGAAAACCTGATTAATTTGATAAAGCGCCTCGCGGATCGTTGTGCTTTTCCACTGAACGAAACTGACGTCGATTTTGTGACACGAGTCGCTGTTAAGGATAGCAATGACAAAAGACCTAAACCAATTATATTGAAGATGCAATCAAGATACAGGAAGGATGATTTTTTAGCAGCTCTCCGCAACTTAAAAAATATCAAAGCTAGTGACTTAGGTTTTAGCTCATCGGACAGCCGAATATATGCGAATGACCACCTCTCGACTAAGAATAAGTACCTTTTACAGCAAGCTAAAATCAAGTCAAAGGAAAAAAACTATGCCTACTGTTGGGTACGAAACTGTACGATAATGGTCCGAAAAAATGAAAAGTCTTCTGTTATCCACATCAACTCTGAGGACTCTTTAAAGAAGATTGTATAAGTGCTATCTCTTTGTCATTTTTTTGTCGTTTTCTTTTTCTATTTCTTAATTTAGTAAAATATGCCAAATTCATGTTTGATTACTTTAACTTTGTTTTAATTACTATAATTGACATTACGTATCAATGTGACAATAACATCGTATCAAATAACCATCAAAGTTTGGAAAGCACTGTTGCCTTTTGTCCGGTTCGAATGCAACATGTGAACGTGTCGATGCGGATAGTGTCCATCGCGCGCTGCGTAGGCGCAATCCGCTTGCTATTCATTATGTATGGTGAAGTGTACTCGTATCTCAGTGGAACAATCTATAGTTGGGAAAAAATATCTTTTCTTGTGCTACCAACGACATAGAAATGTTATAACCATAGACATAGAAAAATTTTCGCTGCGCTCAAGAAGACCAACAAAGCGTGGAAAAGAGAAGTTAACATCATATGGACACGGTCTATGTAAAAAAGAGACAAAGAATCAAGTGACATGTGCCAACATTTTTTACAGTAAGAGCCCCTAGCGTCCCGCCTAGCAAATGAGCAATCACAGTTTGTTTAAAATATTTGTTAATCTTAATTATAATTTAAAATAAAGGTATCGTGGAGCCATGGTGTCTTGTGCTCTAAGTAATTGTGATGTGACTAGAAGAAATAATCCAAGTAATCACACTTTTCACAGGTAAATAAGATATTGCCACACATTTCTCTAAAACCAAATTTCTCTACATTTATTCGTTTATCGACGAAGAAAACAGTATGGAACATAATTTATTAATTTCCTTTGCCGTATATAGATATATTTTATGAATCTAAGTCATATTTTATGTATCCCATATAAAATGTATGCATTCGTTTTCGGATCACCTGTTTATTGACATTGTTGTTCTTTGACATTCTATTTCTATGGTTATAACATTGTTTAGTCCTTATTGCGTAAAAAATATTGTTTCATATCATGATAATGATTTTCTTAATGGTTATTACGTGAGCACTAGTTTTAGGAATAAATATTTACTTGCAGACCTTGCAGTGTACTCGGTGCTAAGTTCATACAATTATTCTCGGATTTCAGAATGTGTTGTGACCCGTAAGTCCTTGCTATTTATAATAACTATTTTTATTCCTATATTTCTCCAATGACTTTAAGCCTTTACTACCAAAATGTACGTGGTTTACGAAGTAAAACGGGACTATTTTTTGAAAATTTGTTACATGCCAACTACGACATCGTTTGCCTAACCGAAACATGGTTGCTACCTGGTATTTTCGTTGCCGAACTCTTTGATGCTCGTTATAGTGTTTATAGAACTGACAGGGACTATGATAGGCTCAAGACAAAGTTCGGCGGTGGTACTCTCGTTGCGATCCGTCGAGGATTATCCGTAGATGTGAGATCGGTGCACCCACTACCCTACATTGTGGACACCGAAATTACATGCATTAATGTTTTACTTAATAGTGGGCGTAACATCAAAAAATTAACTATTTTCTGTTGCTATTTTCTTCAAAGTTCAAACCAGGAATTATCCCAACAAACGTTTTTTGATCATGTATCTGACATTAGCTTAAACTAACCAGAAAATGATTATTTATTGATTGGAGATTTTAATATTAGGGATGCAGATTGGAACGGTGATTCTAGCTCGGGTGTGTATTTATTAAATCCACATATTAACACGCTTGTGGCACAACTGCACATGTTTTTGAGTTTTACTGGTTGGTCTCAGTACAATCATATAAATAATAAAAATAATAGGTGCCTGGATCTAGTCATATGTAGTTTCAAGTGTGACGTATCTCGTACGGATCCGCTGTCCCTCCCAGAGGACGCCCATCACCCTGCGCTTAGTGTACAATGTGAAACCGTTAGTGACTCACTATTACACTTACCTCGGACTGTTTATTGCTATTTCGCAGCTAACTATGATGTTATTCGGGGTGAAATCGAGAGGGTGGATTGGAAGTGACATTTTCAGGGCTTAACAATTGATTTGGCAGTCGAAATATTTTATAAAATTATTTATGACATAATCGAAATTCATGTTCCAAAAAAAATATTAAAAAATACGAATCATTACCCCCCTTGGTATACGAGACCTTTAATCCACCTTATTAACAAGAAACTTAGAAAACATGCAAAATGGAAAACCTACAAAAGACACTGTGATTATCTTGAATTTTCCAGGCTACGTAGAGAAGCTAAATCCCTTGAGAGTTCATGCTATAATACTTTTATATCTAAGACGGAAATAAATTTAAGTAAAAATAGTAAAAATTTTTGGTCATTCGTCAATTCAAAGAAAAATAATAACTCTATCCCGGATACACTTTACTTAGACAACTCAACTGTTTCTGAGGGGTCAGCGATAGCACATATCTTTAACACTTTTTTTCAGTCTGTTTTTGAGAATGATTCAGATATACCTCCGGCCTGTCCATCTCGTGTACAGAATGATGGTATTATTAATTCAGTAACAATTTCCGAAGAAGTCGTCGAAAAATATTTATCGAGAGTTGACGCTAATAAGGGATCCGGACCGGATGGTATTCACCCTCATTTTATAAAGATGTGCTGTAAACAACTGGCGGCTCCAATCTCTTATCTATTCCACCTTTCGCTATCTAGCGGAGTTATGCCTTCAGTGTGGAAACAGTCTCTGGTTGTACCAGTTTTTAAAAGCGGTGACAAACACAATGTCCGTAACTACAGAGGGATATCAAAATTGTCTGTTATACCTAAACTATTTGAAAAAATAGTTTATGATTCATTATATGCAGTCATAAGACCCCTTCTTATGCCCCAACAGCACGGCTTTGTGAAGGGACGTTCCACTGAGACTAATCTGTGCGAATTTCTAGATCAAGTGCTGTCCGGAATGAATGATGGTTTTCAGGTGGATGCCGTGTATACCGACTATTCTAAATGTTTCGATAAAATCTCACATCGAATCTTAATAAAAAAGTTGGAATACATCGGTATACACGGTGACCTACTGAGATGGCTTCAGTCTTATCTTCATAATAGAACTCAGGTGGTAACTATTAAAGGCTTTAAATCTAGTTTTATACCAATTCCATCAGGTGTACCCCAAGGCTCCCATCTTGGACCATTATTATTCAACGTCTTTGTAAATGATGTAAATGATTGTTTCAAGAATTCCAAATTCCTGCTATTTGCAGATGATACCAAAATCTTTTCTGTTATCCGATCTATCGAAGACTGTATTAAACTTCAAGAAGATTTGGATCGTTTATGTGATTACTGTGTCACCAATAGGTTATCTATGAATGTAGACAAATGTTGCTCTGTTACTTTTAGTAAAAAGAAAACTCAAATTCAATTTAATTATCAACTTTTTGACACAGCTCTTACAAATAAGTCAGAAGTAAAGGATTTAGGTGTAATACTAGATAACGAATTACAGCTTTCGTCTCACTTTAGTAATATTACAGCAAAAGCATATAAAATGTTAGGTTTCATATTTCGCCAGAGCAAAGACTTTAGAAACGTTAATTCGTTAATTCTCTTATATAATAGTTATGTTAGATCACAACTTGAGTACGCATCGGCAGTCTGGAATCCCCAATACTCTAAGTACATTAATGCCATAGAAAAAATACAGCAAAATTTTATTAGAATGATGAGATTTAAATTTGGTAGTTTTCGCGAAGATGAGTTTCAATCCCTAGCACATCGAAGAGAATACAGAGACTTAGCCCTTCTCTACAAAGTTATCAACAATTACGTTGACTCTCCATATCTACTAAGCAAAGTATTGTTGAATTGCCCAAGACCAAATTTGCGTTCCCGTGATACATTTTGCATTCCTATGTGCAGGGCCTGATTTACCCACAGGCTTATAAGGCTTAAGCCTAGGGCGCAAGGACCAGGGGGGCGCTTAGCTTGAAACTTGCAAGCACCACATACTTCAAAAATAAAATTTTGGGTTTGGACATTTCACGCGGACTTTCACCCATTCATCCCCTGACTCGACACACAGATGTGCCCCGTTGTGCGACATGTACTGGAACAGGCAGAGGCACCCAGCTAATAAACCTTTAAAAACAAAAAAGTATGCACTAAATGTGCGGCACTAAAAAGTCAAAATAGAAACAAAAACTTTTACCAAACGCTTTGACCGGGCCCGGGTAGTACTAACTAGTAGAGTTAAATTTTAGTTGTCATTACGTATTGTGGTGATAGGCGTGCTCGCGACTCGCGTATTGATTGTGATATTTGTGATATACACGTTGTTTTTTAAATACCTAAGTATTACATAATTTTGTTTGTTTTATTGAAAAAGCAAAATAAGTGGTAATGAGAGTAGTTCGATTGTGAAAAAGCCAAGTGGAGCAGAAAATAAAAAAAAACAAAGGAAAAAGAAGAGCGCAGAGAAAATGTTTTAAAGCAAATTCCAAAACTGCAAACATTTTTTACAAGCGCTGCGGAAAGTGGCCACAAGTTCAACCAACTACTTCTTGCTCAGCTCCCTCTATTATTTCTTCTTTCGTTCCTTCATCCAACTCGTCGCCAACCACCTTGGAAATGGAAATGCTAGTAGAAAGAAGAAAAATCGTTCAATCCGTCAAACAATCGTGCACAGTGGAGATTTTATTGAACTTCAACAAAACGAAGAATTAGAATTTTCTCAATCGGAAAGGCAGTACGTAAATCAAAAAAGATTTTTGACAAAAGGTATGTTAAAAAAAAAACTTGCTAACGGCGAAATTGTTAAAAGAAACTGGTTGGTGTACTCCGCATGCACCGCCTATGTATTTTGTGGTCCCTGCAAATTATATGGAGGAACAACGATTTTTGCTAATACCATAGTAGAACCAAATAAGTAAGTCATCTTACTCTTTATACGCACGAACGCGGTTTGTATGTGAGCGCGCCCGTACGCATGCGTCGTCGCACGCACACACTGACAAAATTTAAAGGTGATAAAGGTGCAACAGTTATGGCTGCGCCGTACGTAATCCCGCCCGCGCTCACGCACGCTTCACGCCGCCACGCCGGCGCCGTTCGTAATAATTTCAACGTGTACCTACCTACAGCACATACCATGCTTTCCAAAGATATTATTGCAAAAAGATTTGTAAGAATGAGGATATATTTTACATTAACTTTAAATAATAAGGCATTTTGTACTTGTCGAAACAGACTTTTTTTTTATATCAATTGAGTAATTTTGTTATAAAATCACAAATTCCTAAAGAAAAAAGCCTATTATGCATGCCTATTATGGAAAGTATTCAATTTCCGAATTTAAAGATTATTATTTTGATAAGTGTAGGTAAATGAAAAAGTAAGAAACAGTAAATAGTGTAAAAATAAAATTTTATTATCATTTTATTTTATTTGAATAAATACATTATTTAGTAAAGCCACGTTTTAATTACATAATCCTATTTCGTTTGTAAGTTTTCAAATCACATAACATGACGTAGGCAATGAAAACATTGTAGTCAGTTCCTGAAAACAATTAATTTAATGTAAATTGTAATTTGACAGATAGATGTGATACATTGCTACTTTTCTTTAGTAAGTTTTTATTGGCGTCAAAATGAAAGAGCCAATGTATCACATACATCTGTCAAATTACAATTAACAATAACTTCATTATTTTAGTCGATAGACCCGCTGGTCTACGTACAAAAAAATATAAAAAAAACTTTGTATTATAGATCCCTGATGCTTACCCTATAAGGAAAAAATATTTTGTATCGAGATTGACTATGCATTTTTTGACGACTGAATAAACTAGCGATGTGACAGCCCTACGTGTTTAAGCTGTATCGCTCGCTCGAGGCTCGAGTTGGCCTACTTATTTGGTTCTACTATGCTAATACTGCACGCGTAGCATGACCAACATCGAGATAAGATTCGACTCAGAGAACAATGGCTTGTCTACACCGAAATGTCACTTTTGTCGGGTCGAGATCGAGATACTCATGCTCGCATTTACAACTAGTAGACTCGTATTGTTCTTTGTCGTGGCCTAATGTCAAAAGTCGACAAACATGAGCTTTTCTCTTCAACTGACAAAATTTGACAGTTGAATCAGAGAAACTTGTCATGATCGTCATCTCGTATGTGCCTTACTCCTTCTGGCTTGTGAGCTATAAAATCCTTCAGTGACGGATAAACAATTTCTTATTTTGGTATTCAGAACAAACGTAACGCAAGACTTTATGAATGATTGACGTCTGAACGTGGCACTCACGAGATGACACTGAAGATTATGGATGCTGGAAATAACAAAAACTAGCTAACGAAAGTCCAGTTTTACTCCCTAGATGCTCAGTGACGCAAAAATAAATAAGATTTAACACTCGAACATCATACAAAACAGAACAGATCTCATAAAATCGAAATTTAAACGTGGCACACACGGAACCGTGTGTGCCAGTTTTCATTCGTCAAAATATCGACAACCAATCCGTTCGGAGCCAAATGAAGCAGTCTAGCAGCGTTACGTTTGATAAGTGACAGCATATAACACTTCAAATCAGTTCGCGTAACAACACATCAATAGAAAAAGCAAAAACAATATTTCGACCCATCAGACTGTGTGGCCCACAATTAATACTGTCACGTTACGTGAATTTTGCGTTACTTAAGTTGTAAAGCAGTTAATAGTAATAAGAATTTCCGGTACTAAGGATCTAGCTTTATTTGGAACCAATCCCTGCAGTAGTTACAATATAATCAATGTTAAAATTTGCATGAGATTTTTAAAATAGGGTGACAACAATGTACGTACATTGATGGACAGAAAGGCTATAATCGTCCTGTTGGTTAGCTTTACCACGGACTAGATAGTTGTTTTACGGCTTTGCATTCTAGTGACTTTAGTTACCTAGATATTTATGTAATGCATGTTTAATTTAAAAAAATATGCCATTTTGACACGATTTTCGATATTAGATATAATTTTGCATTGATATATCGAATGAAAATATTTTATCGGCTAAAAATATGGATATATCGAATTAAAAATATCGATATATCGGTATTTTTTCAACGAACCTAAGGCTATGTTTAGATACGCTAAGTAGACGACCGAGTCAAGTAGCGAGTAGAAGTACATTGCCTGGCATATTCATCGATTTTAAAAGAACGTCAAACACACCACGTAATGTACTTCTACTGGAATGTTTGCTGGGCTGAGCTGCTGGCGTAATGTAAACATAGCTTAAACATCGTTGCCAGCTCGGTCTCGGCCGAGACTGCTTTTTATTCTCGGTCTCGGTTCTCGGCAGAAAAGTGGGTTCGGTTGGTCCCTACTGTTTATCATACAACCTTTAGTTAAGTTATTAAGTTAAGTTTGAGCATAGTCGAGATTTGTGAGACAGACCCTGAATCCTTACTCCTTACTAATATTATAAATGCGAGAGTCCGTTTGTTTGTTTGTTTGTTTGTTACGCCTTCACGTCCTAACTACTGAACCGATCATCATGAAATTTTGCATACACGTTGTCAGGGGTACAGAGAAGGACATAGGGTACCTTTCATCCCGAAAAAATGTATAGTTCCCGAGGGATAGGAAAAAACCTTTCCCACGCAGACGAAGTCGCGGGCGGCCGCTAGTATTAAATATAAATAAATATAAAAACAAGATACATAGATATACTTATAATAATATATTAAATAGTTGAATATAATGCATGTCGTGGCAGCTTGTAAAAAAGACAACACTGTAGCATGTAAGTCCATCGAATGGGTTATGAGCACAGTGCCTAAAATGCAACATATGTTATTTCGTTTACAAATCGTAATGTCTAAACAGCACTATGTCTCTCCAATGCGTAAGACGCAAGTTTGATCGAATAATGGGCTCGAAAGATTTGTCATCTTTATTAAATATTATAGAAGATTAAATAAGAGTAAATATCTGAGAATTGATCTGGTGCGAGTCGTATTTTTTTTTGTATATTATTTAGTATTGTATAGGAACTTATTATGTTGAACGAACAAACAATAACACCATTAGAATTACTTAAACGTACTTATACATAAAATTAAATGGCAAATTATAAGCATCACATGGAAGCAAATTTTAATGGCATTGTCATTTGTTTTTTATTTTATGTAAGGAGAGTTTATAGGTATTTTTATTTTTATTTTTAAGGAATAGACTTTATTTATTTTAAAAATAAAATAATCATTTTAATTTAAAGATTACAAATTGAAAGTGGCTGACCAACATTGTAGGCAGTTTGCTTCATAGTCAATTATCGTTTTAGGTATTATTGCCGTAGTGGCATCTTTAATTTTAGGCAATCTGCTTCTTAGTCAATTGACCGTATTAGGCATTGTGCCAGCGATGGCATGTTGCATTTTAGGCACTGTGCTCAAAATTGCTTCGAATGTATCATTGCCTAATCTTTGGTGTATGTTCTTGTTAGCTGTACTAAAACCGCGATAACATATCGCGATCTAGCATCCTCGTTAGGAACCAATTTAAAGTTAAAAGTCCTAAAACTAATGTGCTACGATACGCACAGTCATACAGTCTCAGTAAACTTCAATACGATGTCCGCAAAAAATATACTTCATGGTCACCCTAGCTTATTTACATACTAACTTTAAACTCAAATTACATCGTAAGTACTGCAGTGATTGGTTCCAAATAAAGCTAGATCCTTAGTACCGGAAATTCTTATTACTATTAACTGCTTTACAACTTAAGTAACGCAAAATTCACGTAACGTGACAGTATTAATTGTGGGCCACACAGTCTGATGGGTCGAAATATTGTTTTTGCTTTTTCTATTGATGTGTTGTTACGCGAACTGATTTGAAGTGTTATATGCTGTCACTTATCAAACGTAACGCTGCTAGACTGCTTCATTTGGCTCCGAACGGATTGGTTGTCGATATTTTGACGAATGAAAACTGGCACACACGGTTCCGTGTGTGCCACGTTTAAATTTCGATTTTATGAGATCTGTTCTGTTTTGTATGATGTTCGAGTGTTAAATCTTATTTATTTTTGCGTCACTGAGCATCTAGGGAGTAAAACTGGACTTTCGTTAGCTAGTTTTTGTTATTTCCAGCATCCATAATCTTCAGTGTCATCTCGTGAGTGCCACGTTCAGACGTCAATCATTCATAAAGTCTTGCGTTACGTTTGTTCTGAATACCAAAATAAGAAATTGTTTATCCGTCACTGAAGGATTTTATAGCTCACAAGCCAGAAGGAGTAAGGCACATACGAGATGACGATCATAACTTGTCTACCACCGTTTGAGTAGTCGAGAAGGTCGAGAGAGAATCACAGACTAATAAGAAGATTCGAAATAGTTTTCTACGTATTTTATTTTATATGAATCTAAATTTCGCAATAAAAATAAATCTAAATTATCCGTGCTTATATCTTATTCCTGAAGAACTTAAAATTAAAATTATTTTCATACGTTGATTTCAATATCTCGTAATTTTCTCGTCATTTTACACAGATTACTAAATTAACAGTTTCGTTAGTAGTCTGTGTTATCTTTTCAAAATACTCTCAATAAAAGAAAGGCGAACGAATTTATATC
Source organism: Agriphila geniculea (assembly GCA_943789525.1). Taxonomy (NCBI): domain Eukaryota; kingdom Metazoa; phylum Arthropoda; class Insecta; order Lepidoptera; family Crambidae; genus Agriphila; species Agriphila geniculea. The sequence goes on from OX038875.1 coordinate 6,437,148, forward strand.
CATACAGCTATATTTAATTAGTTTTAAGAGTTTAGCGTTGTGAAATCTATAGAAAGGAACGGTGCTTTATGAGAAATAAAGTAATTATTTTCTATTGGCAATATTATTCTTCTCGAGCTCGAGAGAGCTTGTCTACGGAAGAGAACGCTTTCTTGAGTGCCTCTTTATCTTAGAACTTATAAAAAAATGAGAATCATGTTTAAACTAAATTATTTCGGATCATTTTAGATAATTTTGACGTTTATTGGTGATGAAATAAAAAGGTTACCTTTAAAATTCACTTTTTTTATTAAAAGACATTAAAAGGTTTCGAAATTCTGAGAACGAGTCCCACCTGTCTGTCAAACTGTGCTCAGCAATCGAGAAGGTCGAGACGACAAGTCTTCGTAGACAAGAGTCTCGTTTGCTCATGCTACGCGTGCTGGATTAATTAATACCTACTGATAAAAATTACTGGAAAAATAGTAACGCAATATTTGAACATGACAATTCTTCCGAACATCGTAAATGTTTGGCACAGTTTGCAATAAGGGGCAAGGTGCTAGGAAGATTAGATACCCAAATACTTAAAAATTATAATGAAGAGGTATCGTACTGGAGAAACGTGTTACTACGTGTAGTAGAAACAGTTAAGTTTTTAGCTTCTCGCGGGCTTCCATTTCACGGGTAAGATGAAGTTATGCACCATAAATTTTTAAGTATATCTAAAAATGAAAAGGGGATTTCAGACTACGTAAATGAACAACTTTTACTATGGGGCCAACCACGGAATCGCGAAAAAAATCAGCTGTTCCATAGAAAAGTACAACATCGACTCGACTATAATGTATGATTTTTTTTCGCGATTCCGTGGTTGGCCCCATAGTAAAAGTTGTTCACTTACGTGGTCTGAAATCCCCTTTTCATTTTTAGATATACTTAAAAATTAACGGTTGTGTTATAGGATCTGTACAAAACGGAAACTTCCTTGGGTATGTTGAGCTTATATCCAGATTTGATCCCTTTATGGCTGAACATTTGGCTAGATTTGGACAAAAAGGCAGTGGGATTCCGTCAAACCTCTCATCGACAATAATTGACGAATTTATATTATTACTTGCTGACAAAGTTCGAGTATCCTTAATAGCAAAGGTAAAAAAAGCGAAATATTTGCCAATAAGCATTGATTCGACACCAGACACACATACGGATCAGCTTACATTTAATAGATGATTCAAAAGCGTTAAATTAAATTAACATTATTAAATTTATTTGAACTAATAAATTTTTACTTTGACTATAACTTTGCATACACACACATTGTCAGAGGTACAGAAAAGTACATACAAAGGGTACCTTTTATCTAAAAAAAAACTTACCTACTCGTCCCCAATGGATAGAAAAATAGGTAACTTTCCACGCAGGCCAAGTCGCGGCCGGTAGCTTTACATAAAAAAAAAAACTGTCTGTCGAATTGATGACATCCTCTTTTTTTAAGTCTGTTAAAAAATCAGGGCAGGCTCGGAAGGATTAAGACAGCGGGGCGCCAGTTTATAGTTAGCCTAGGGCAGTCAGAACTCTAAATCAGGCACTGCCTATGTGCCGGACCAATTATGCAAAGAATCGTTTTACTGTCAGAGCAATGAAACTGTATAATTCTAAATATTGTCACATTGATATCTTTAGCACTAAACCATCTAAATTCAAAAAAGAATTTTCTCTTAAGTATTATTGTTGTGTTAACCGTTTTGGCCTTTAAAAAACTTAAACTTGTTTGTTTGTTGATTTGATCGTATGTTAATGCGACAAAATTAAATTAAGGAATTTAATTTCGTCATATTATAAAGTCACTTGTACTTAACTACTTGTTAACTTGATGCTGATATGTATTAATCATTAGTGGAAACTATTATGGCAATTGTGTTTTCTAACTGTGTTGTAAAAATTTGTGTTAACAAATGCTGTTGTTTCCCATAATGTCAAATAAATAAATCGTGAAAATATCTTTACATTTCGGTATTTCGGTAGGAGAGGCTCCATATCGGTAGAAATACCGAAAAATCGGTAGGTTCGTGAATGAAGAACATAAAAGAAACGTATCCGAACCACAGATGTATTCTATCTCTTCATCTCACTTGATTTGATTTTCAAGTGTGTCTACCTTTGTGTATTAGCGTATAGTTGGCAGCCTCACCATGGAATTATAAGGTTTTGACTAGGTCAAAAAATTGATAGTGTTAGTAAATAGTGATAAATAGTGAACTATAGCATATAATAATAAATAAATAAATAAATAAAAATTGTTTTATTGACCAATTAGTGACAGGTGTTTAAATAATACCAACTTAGGACTAGATAACAGACTCTTAATATTATAAGCCTCTGCTGCCGAACTAGGCAAAAAACCTGTATTTCGGCATTCAGCGCCATAACCCTCCACAGACATAGCAATCTAAACTAGTCAAAGCAAGTCTTGGATGAATTAACCACTGGATGCGAAATGACAGCCATATTCGCCTTTACCCCTCTGCCACTTACTGTGACCGATAGCCTCAGTAAACGATATCGCGTTGTCAGTGTGATGCTAGAACTCGTGGCGAAACATTGGTACAAAAATGGACAAAATGCTTCGTATTGTTCAGCAAAAAAAATAGCGGGCAATCAAGAAATGTTTCTTTTCACGCGTAAGCACAATTTCAACCTATTATAGTAGCTATTTTTCGCAAAATAAATAAAATTTGGTATGTAAACAAAATAGGGTGACTTAGCCGGTTTGCCGGCCCCCTTTGGTTTTCGGCCATCACGGAAAATGTAAGAAAGTATGAAAGAAATTTTTCGTGAAATTTCTTTTTCGCGGTGTTATTAAAAGTTGCCAATACACTTATTTATTACGTATACAAAATATAATTAGAAACAAATTACGAGACGTACTGCCCCCAGGAGCTGACGTTTTCGAAAAACTTTCTAAATATTAATATTTTCATAATATAATTTTAAACAAAATATATCTCATTTTTTTAATAGTTAATATTATTAAGAGATACTTATACCTACACAAAAGCCAATAATAATCAACGAAAAGCAAATTTTTTCTTACAAAACGTTTTCAAAATCATGTTTGACTTCCGTAAGTTTTCGTCTTGAAAGTCATTTCTGCTGCTGCTGTTAACACCTGTAATAGAGCCGGAATTATCAAACTGCTTGAAAACAAGCTGCAACGTCCTCTTCAATGGCTAATATGTCGTATTCAATCGAGGCATGTGCGGAGCAAAACATATTATACCTACATTTTGTATAATCCTGAAGCACAGGGTCGCAGTGCCATAAATGAATATTATTGCTCGTGCATTCATGGCCGCCGAACGCTTGGATGTTGCGCTCATTTTATGAGCATTTTGTACTTTCTTGGTTGAGCTTGACATAACGCAGAAGAATTTGCGCATCCAGCTTCATTTTTGGATAATCTTTTAATAGATTTGTAGGACTTGTGACTTGTATGTGGATAATATAAAACCATAAATAAAAAAATATGTTAAGACGTTATTCTAATTTTATTTTTATTATATTACTATCAGACGTGATTGCACATCAGCTATTTTTATAATTTTATAATGTCCCCGCTGCTGGGGCACAGGCTTTTCTTATGGGTGGATAAACTGGACTGTTCATAACTAAGATAAAAAATTAGAAACGAGTTCATGTGTGCGGAATCCACACGAAGCGAAATATAAGGTAATGGTCAAAAAGTACAAAAGGTCTTGAGTTACCTATACAAGAGGGTGTTCGGCTAATACCCATTTCTGTTTATCTTAAAGTAAGTTAACTATGTTAGTTATGTAATTGGGCGCCTCCCGTTAACTAATAATAATAATAAATAAATAATAAGGGGCCCCAATGCGGATTGGTAGGGCGTAAAATATAGGGTCAAATAGGGCCAAAAATATTTTTTGAAAAATACCTTTAGCCACGTAAAATATTAACGCCTGAAAAAAAAATGCAGTTTTTTTTATGTTATTCACCGATCACAGAGGTCCCATATTTTTTTTTGTTATACACATAAAAGGTACTTAAACCTGAGATAGATTCAATTTGCGCCGGGGCTCAGGTAATTTTGTATATAGCCTGCGCATTCACCTTTGATGGCCTGGTAACTAAATGCGTTTTTGGGAGGTCATTTGCTTTTCGGCCGCCTGGCCGAAAACTAATGTACGAGTTTCACAATCCATAATATTTGGCCGGCAATAATGGCCGAAAACCGGCTACATCACCCTATAACATTGACATTATTTGACAAGTGTAATCCCCCCTCACCCCGCAAAAATTGGTTGATCGTGATTTCATACATTTTTCTTACGTTACGTATCCAGTGGTTAATTCATCCAAGAAGCAAGTCTTACAAAAATGAGCACAAAATACTTCGATCTAAACTATTCTAAACACAATACAAAATAAAAGAAAAACAATAAGAAAAAGTGAAAGCATCTAGTGTTGAGTTAAGTGTGTGTGTGTGTGTGTGTGTGTGTGTGTGTGTGTTTACCTATTATACCTATATATGTATGTTAATGGTTGTGGGTGTGTGTACTGTGTTAGCTTTGTAAAAGAATCCTGGTAATACTTATTAACATTATAATGTAGTCAGCAAGTTTTCAGTTTCATCATAAGATAGTGATTGAAGCCATTTGTAAATTATTCGCCTGCAAGTCGATCTAGGCAGTGGGTAGATATTTAGCTTTTTATTGAAAAGGTTATATAAGTATGGACCTAAAAATAAGAAGAAGCGGTGGCTGAATTTAGTGCGAGTACTGTGCATGCAAACTGTGAATTTTCGCCGCGTTGTTTGAGTGGAACTATCAAATAAAATCAATGAATGTTGTCTTAGCACAACATTGAGCAAAAACAATTGGCGAACCGTAAGCACATCGCAAAGTTGAAACAAGTCAAAAGTAGGATAAAGGATTGGTTTAAACATGCAGATTTTGAGTATAGCTCTTTGAGCTACTTCTATCTTTTTCATTTTAGTTTTAGCTGCACCCCCCCAGCTAGAAATACAATAACATAGTAGGATAGATTGACAGAGTGCATAATATATTTGCTTAAGACGATATGGTTCCAAGACAGGTCGTAATGTTTTGAAGATGGGCATAAGTTTCCGAACTCTTGACGTTAGTTGTTCGATATGTTCATAGAAGTTAAGGTTTTTGTCTATTATAACACCAAGGTATTTGATAGACTCAACACATTCCATAGCTAAACAAGAACACTGATTTGATACGTTAGGTTCAGGACAAACATGAGATATAATTCTATGGTCTGGATGATTATTTTCTTTAGGATTTATAATGGAAAATTTTAAAAACTTAGATTTGTCAGCATTAAGAGTTAGTTTATTATTGATAAGCCATTTTTGCACCTCATTCAGACCCATTTGCGCGTAACCAAAGGCACTCTCCCAATCATCAGCAGTAAACAACAGAGCCGTATCGTCTGCATAAGATATTATTTTACCATGGGGAATTGTTAGATTCAGCAGCTTGTTTATGTAGATGAGGAAGAGTGTCGGACCCAAAATGCTGCCCTGCGGCATATAAATAGTGATACTATGGTTCAAAAGATATTTGAGTATCTTGGTGAGGCTGCTAACTTGACGTCAAGCTGGCAGACACCTTAAGAAATACAGTTCGTATTGTAACCCCTGGAAATAAGTATTTATTTTTTCCGAAAATTCGATTAAATTAAGTTGTAAGTACATAAATAACGAGAAAAATAACGAAAAATATCTAAACAATAAAAATTAGGTTTTCCTAGAAAGTAAATATTTATAATTCGTTTTCACAATAAAATAATACTAAAATGAATAGTGTTATTTCTTTTCCGAGCTAGTGTTACTGACATACAAGTGACACACTGACACAATAGAGATATACATATCACTGACCTGAAAAGATATATATCTCTCTTTTCATCTCAGTGACACATTAATGCGCAAGGCTAACGCTAGAAGCATACTATTGTGTTGTGTTGTGTTGTGTCATGTCGCAATTTGTCGCTATCGGTTTCATACATTTAGTATGACTAGAGACACACTATTGTGTTGTGTTGTGTTGTGTCGTGGCGCGGACCGCTCGGCTGCGATTGCAACAGAACCCCCACCACCTATCTGTCGCGACCTCGCGACACAACACAAATGTGTTTCTAGTATTGTATTGGCATCTGTGGCGGCGGACGCTCGCAATACGCGCTTTGTAATTTTGATTTAACTCAAAATATGAAGATTTAATAGAACTTGTGCGTCAACGTAAAGTGTTGTATGATACCAAATGCAAAAATTATAAACATCAGTTTATCAGAGCTGCTGCTTGGGAATAGTTTTTAGGTTTTTTTATAAGTAAACAAATAGATATACAACGTGTTACAAAATAACCCTTAATGCCGTATATAGTAGATAACTAGGGACCATCAAACTGAACAACTTTTACTATGGGACCAACTCTGAAATTGCGGAAAAAAATCTGCTGTTTCATACATTTAGATATTTTTGTTATTATTTTTTGTATGAAACAGTTGATTTTATTCGGTGTAGGTATTATTATCGTACTGAATTTCATAAGTTTTTTTTATTCTTGATTTCAAATATCTGATAGCAGTGAAGGTATTAAAGAATGACTCCGCCCGATATTTTTGATTCAGCGATGGAAATGACTCATAATCAAGATAACTAAATACAAGCAAAGTCTCTCACTCTTTTCTAACGTTTATCTTTTATTAAGTAGGTTCAGTCCCAATTGTATGAGAGTAGATAAAGTAGTGTGTGTGAAACTGCACATAACTAGTTATTGAAACACTCATTATGCATCAGTTTCATAAGCTACTGTCATGATACCAAATGCAAAAATTAAAAAGATTGCCGGAATATTAGATGGTAAGTAAATAAATACTATCCCCGCAAATTGGTAATACGATAGAACCTTGTCACATAACATACACGTTGACGTCCTCCGCAACTAAAATTGACATGAGCAACAAAGCTCTTATAGGTAATTAAAGCTTCGTACAGACTGAGGCGAGCGAATCGCGCGCGTCGCTCATTTTGACAGATTTTGATCGCGTAACTCAAAGCAATGGCCATAGCCATAACCATTGCCATAGCAATTTCTTTGACAATGGCTATGGCTATGGCTATCGCTTTGAGTTACGTGGTCGCACTCGCGAATTTCGTGCGGAATTCGCCTCAGTCTGTACGAAGCTTTAATGTATTAATTATTGAATTATTATTTTCAATAAGATAGGGTCTAGGCATATAAAAATATTACAATTATTGTTTTTCGTTTTTTAATTTAAAAACATGGCCGCCAGGTTCATTGCCAATTTGCGGGGATACGTAATATAATACGTAAACTAAATACCTACTTATTTAGATTACGTAAGTATTTTTATATTTCTTAATGTTAGGTGCAATTCAGTGTTTTCTTTTTCTTTTTCTGAAGAAGTGTCATCAATTATATTAAAATTTAAGGTCCTTTTTTTAAATTACTCTCAGAACCTGATGAGAGCATTATGAACGTGCAAGCGCTGCAAAGCTTCGATTGATACTGTGGAGAAAAAACGACAGAACGCTCTCTGTCGCGACAGAATAGTGTGCACACCCACCGCCACGACACAACACAACGCAATAGTTTATTTCTATCTTAACGCTAGAAACATACTATTGTGTTGTGTCATGTCGCAATCTGTCGCGTAGGTATCGGTTTCATACATTTAGTATGGTTAGAAACACATTACGCTAGAAGCTACTATTGTGTTGTGTTGTGTCGATCTGTCGCTATCGGTTTCATACATTTAGTATGACTAGAACCACACTATTGTGTTGTGTCGTGGCGCAGACCGCTCGGCTGCGATTGCAACAGAACCCCAACCACCTATCTGTCGTGACACAACACAACACAATAATGTGTTTCTAGCATTGTATTGGCATCTGTCGCTGGTGGCGGACGCTCGCAATACGCGCATTGTAATTTTGATTTAACTCAAAATATTATAATTTAATAGAACTTGTGCGTCAACGTAAAGTGTTGTATGATACCAAATGCAAAAATTATAAACATCAGTTTATCAGAGCTGCTGCTTGGGAATAGTTTGTTGGTTTTTTTAATAGTAAACTAATAGATATACAACGTGTTGAAGTCAATGACGTCAGTGACTGACGTCATAAACCAAAGCCAGATTCAAAGCGATAGAGTTAGGCGGTCCGGGGGCAGGAGACTTTGGTTCACGCATTTATTGCTTTAACGCAACACTTTACATATTTCAACAGATACCTAAATACATAAACACCACACGACTTGACGGCGTCGCGCATGTGCAAGGATTGACAAAATCAAACTACCTTAAACTTCGAACGTACCTTATAGCATAACATTGAGGTCGGATGCCCTCCCTCAACACTTATATCTATTCTGTGGCTTAGACGTCAGTGCACTGTCCGCCCTTTTCATCGTGTTATGATATGACAAGGACGAATAGAACATAGCTAGAACATAGCTATCGATTTCGCTTTGGCTATCGCTTTGAGATAGGCGGTCTGGCTGCCGGACGGAACGGGAACGGCAGCTAGATCGCCTATCTCAAAGCGATAGCTAGAGCGATAGCAATGCTCTATCCGTTCTTGTCATCGTGTTATGAATCCGTTCTTGTCATCAGACCCCGAATTACGTAAGTCTGTTGCTAACAATTCTCGGTTGAAATAGATTGAAAGCGCAGTTACATTGCTGCTTTAAGTAAGATAGTTCTCATATTGGTTCTAAATAAAGCAGCAATGTTACTGCGATTTCTGTCAGAGTTGATTGCAACAAAGTTACGTAATCAGCCCCCAGTACACTGACGTCATAAACCAAAGCAATATAATCAAAGCAATCGAGTTAGGTGGTAGAGCGGGACGGGGACGGAACGTGATCCTGACGGGGAGTTCAATGCATACGCAACGTGCTAGTCGCGACAGTTGACGTGGTAGTAACGTGCAAGTGTTGTGAAAACAACTTTATTAAATAAAACACTATTTATGCGACTAATTTTATATTTTCAATCTCAATTTATACAATTCCATTTTTTCTAAACCGACTTTATTTCATTGAAAAAAGACTGAACGATCTTTCAATCTAAATAAAGAAAATTGTTTTATTCCATTTATATCTGATTGTATAGTAGTCAAATGAACAGATCGTCACATTTTTTTTTTAATCAATGGAATATTGTATTACGAATATTACGATGCTTCTGAAAAATATGTTGAATGCCATTTATTTGAATCTAAACCTAATTTAGATATTAAATACCATAGTTACTTAATGGAGAAGTAGACAGAATATTGCATAACGTTACGATACATATTACACATTACGATACATCACAGAACATTATTGAATATCAAAAGTGCTAAAATAGATGGCTGAATCGTTGTTCCATTTTTCACTACGACGCTTTGCATCGCAACTACAGAGCGAACGGAGGTCGAAATTTCAATGCATAACGCAACGGGATTCGGATGGGACGGGGCAGGATGTCTACTATGAAACGTTCATCCGTAAGTTCGGGCCCGTCCGTAACCCTAACGAAGTACGTGACTCGTAGCTACCACGAACTATTTTCGGATTCGTAGGTTTAGTACGGACGCATAGACAAGTTACGTGAACGGATGATTGAAACAGGTTTTTTATGATGTCTTCACAAAAATGACACTAATAATTAAAATTATTTGTATTTAAACAATTTTGATTTAATAAATTACAGTAATGATTAGCGGAATGAACGGGGCGGTGACGTGCCACCGACGGGGTATTTTCCGTCCCGTGCGTGCCACGTCCGGGCCCCGTATGCACCCCGTGCGCACGCATGCTCCTATACTTTTAAAAAAAGGAAGAAATAACGTTAAAATTAACGTTATTTCAGTAAATAACGTTAAATTTAACGTTATTTATCAAATTAACGTTATTTATTGACATAACGTTAATGTTAAAATTAAGGGTAAAAGAGTAAAAATTAACGTTATATTTGAAAATAACGTTAACATTCCCTGTCTGGAACGGGAAAGTTGTATAATCCGAACGTCACGCTCTAAAGCTTTGTCCAGACTAGTAAAATTTGAGTGTATCAGATCACCGTCGCCTATCATCGACGTGTATCATTTGGCTAGTTTGGACGCAAAACGATACGCAATCATGTTACGCACCGTATCTGATACACCCCGATCTGTATGTAACTGCGTATCAAACAAGGCTTTCCGCCTTGTTTACATGTGATACGCAACCGCAAGGTTGCGTATCGGAGTCGTGTATCATGATCGGCAGTATTAAGAAGTGTAGACGCATTTCGATACTGTATCATGATACGACTATGTGATTTGATGCGATGATACACCGCGATCCATCTCGAGGCGGTTTTTGCCCGATCAAAGGGGATACGCAATGCCGCTACACGATTTTGACAAGTTTGTATGTACGTGTTTATATACATTTTTACACTCTCCTCCGCTGGTTGATGACATACATTTTAGTTGCTCGCGTTTTTTTTTGACTAGGGAAAGATACGAGGAAAATGTACGCGTCCACATTCACGACACGCGTTGTTGATACGCTGACAAGGTTAACACCCATTTGCACTAAACTTAAGAATCGCCTAAGTCTTTTCCTAACTAACTTAAGACATTCTTAGCAAAAAATTGCTTTGCACTAACCTTAGGACGTTCCTAAATGCACTTTAAGCTATTCTTAACTTCGGGCCCAATATCGAGCGCCCAAGGCTTAAGAAATTCCTAAGTTATGAATTGTAATACTGTGGTTATAGGCTGTGGTCGTCAATTGTGACAAAAACCAGAAATTTTTGCTGAAAAATGGAAGACAGCTGAGAATTCATTGAAATAATAGAATTACTAAACGACTCGGTGGAAAATCGCAAAAATTGCCGTATTTCAATACAGTCACTGCATTTATAAAAGAATAAGAACGTATGAAAACCCTACTTATATGTAAACTTCTGGCAAAGGCTGCCAAGCCAAGGTTAATTTTTGTCCCCAATTACCGTATAATACGGCAATTACCGTACCATTGGCAGCACTGCCGCGATTTGATTTCTATTTTCTAAACTGACAGTTGATGACTTAACTTTTTCGGACACCCTACCAAATAAAATAAACCAACGCCTTATCTTTCGCCTCCTTTTAACTCACGAATTAATCAATGTTATGATAGAAACAAAAAAGTATTCTGTGACCTATATTACTTCGCCGGTTTGGAACTCAAAAACAATTAATATCTATCTACATTCATTCATTCATTCTCTTAGCAAGGTGATGCCCAAGTTACGACGTAGTCTGTTGGTGCAAACGAAAATTTCTCGGCTGTTCTAGGCTGTTCCTAAGATAAGATATAACTTAACTAGGACACGCTTAACTTGAGTTTAGTGCAAACGGCTGTAATTGCACTGAACTTAAGGGTCCCCCCAGACCTACCGGTTTCCGTTCTTTGCTTTGCTGTTCGGCAATGGACCGCCGGCCAAGAGGCTCATTTTCACTCTATCGCATATTTTCAATCTAAGTCCATTTCACATATAAGAATGTTCTTGTGAGCTTTGTTCCTTAAACGATCGTTATGAAAACACAAAAAAATAGTTCAGATAGGTAATGATGACACCCACAACCCTGTTCACAATTTATATAAATATGCGATCGATTTATTTTTAGCAATCGGAGACCATGTTCAGGGTGGCATATCTCCCAGAAGTTTCCTACTTCGCAACCCAGATGATGATATTTGATAACACCAAGCTAATGGCTATCTTGCCAATTTGGTCTGGTCCAAATAATGCGATAGATTGAAAATGACCCTGGTTGGCCGGCGGTCTAAACAGCAAGTAGAACAGCAAAGCAAAGAAACGAAACCGGTAGGTCTGGGGGGGACCCTAAGAATCGCCTAAGTCTTTTCTTAACTAACTTAAGACATTCTTAGCAAAAAATTGCATTGCACTAACCTTAAGACGTTCTTAAATCCACTTTAGGCTATTCTTAACTTACGGGTCCAATATCGAACGCCCAAGGTTTAAGAAATTCCTATGTTATGAATTGTAAATCTGTGGTTATAGCCTGTGGCCGTCAATTGTGACAAAAACAGAAATATTTGCTGAAAAATGGAAGATTCATGGAACATTCATTGAAAAAATAGAATTACTAAACGACTCGGTGGAAAATCGCAAAAATTGGCGTATTTCAATACAATTACTGCACTTATAAAAGAATAAGAACGTATGAAATAACCGTACTTGTATATAAACTTCTGCAATAGGCTGCCGTGTCAAGGTTAATTTTTGACCCTAATAACCGTATAATACGGCAATTATCGTACCATTGGCAACACTGCCGCGATTTGATTTCCATTTTCTAAATTGACAGTTGATGACATAACTTTTTCAGTTTCAGTCACCCTACCAAATAAAATAAACCAACGCCTTATCTTTCGTCTCCTTTTAACTCACGAATGAATCCATGTGATGTTATGACGAAAAAAGTATTCCATTACCTGTATTACTTCGCTGGTTTAAAAATCCATAAACAATTAATATTTACATTCGTTCATTCTTTCTCTTAGCAAGGCAATGCCCAAGTTACGACGTAGTTTGTTAGTGCAAACAAAAATTTCAGCTCAGCATTTTTAGGCTGTTCCTAAGCTAAGAAATATCTTAACTAGGACACTGTTGGAACAGCACTGTCCCTGCCCCCATCACTAATGAGACACCGTCTCTATGCCCTCTCTCTCTCGTCTATGGTTCGTTCGCTAATGTCGGGTTTCTATATTTTGTCTCCGCAATTAAATATATAAAGTGTTTCCTTTTACATTGTATGAGTGAAAATAAAACGCGGTTGTGCAAAATTAAACTCTTCTTTATTATTTTACCAACAATTGGTAGCAGAGCGTAGTTCGTAAAAAGTGAATCTGCCGGACCGCGTGCCATGCAAACATGGCGTTGCACCATATCGAGTTATTGCACAAGACAAATTATGATACATGGTGCATACAGGCACAGGCCGTATTAATAAAAAATAAACTATGGAAATATGTTTCAGAAGGTCTGGAAACGCCTACGAAGGCTGAAGACTTGAAAATATTTGAGGATGGAGAATTAATGGCGCGATCGGAATTGCTCCTTCTCATTTCGCCATCCGAATTACGGCAAATTAAAAAGTGCAAAACTGCACGTGAAATTTGGAACACACTTAAAAATACATATGAAAGCAAGGGGCCTGCACGGAAAGCAACATTGCTTAAAGAATTGCTATTGAAGAAAAAGGGTGAAAATGAAGACATTCGCGAGCATCTTAACTCCATATTTGAAAAAGTAGACAAACTACAAAATATGGACATAAATATAAATGAAGAATTGCTCAGCATCATGCTATTGTATAGCCTCCCATCAAACTATGATAACTTCAGAATAGCAATTGAATCCAGAGACACTCTCCCTTCACCGGAAGAATTAAAAACCAAAATTATAGAGGAAAGCGAAGCAAGAAAGAACACCAGTGAGTTATCCAGCAGCTCAACTGAGGCATACTATTCAAAGAAAAACAACAGAAAAACAATATTTTGCAACATTTGTCACAAAAAGGGTCATGTTGCTTCGAAGTGTTGGTCAAAGAAAAATAAAGATAAATCTGCTGAAAATTTGACACATAAAAACTTTAATATATGCCTCAACACGAATACATCAAATACAAATGTATGGTGTCTTGACAGTGGGTGCACGTCGCACATGTGTGGAAATATAGAAAAATTTTCTGAACTGAAACAAGTCGGTGGACAACTGAAATTAGCCTCTGAGCAGCATTCCACACAAATAAAAGGGACGGGAAAAATAAAACTAGAAAATGAAAACATAACCTTAAATAAAGCCCTTTATGTCCCAGAACTGTCAATAAATTTGATGTCAGTTGCACGCATCACTGAAAATAATCACACTGTATTATTTACAAAAGATAAGGCGTTCATTCAAGACGACAAGAGAAAAACAGTATTGCAAGCAGAGAAATCAAATGGCTTATATTACATAAAAGATTGCAGGGAACAAGCACATTATTTAAACCAAAGCAATATAATGAAGTGGCATAAAAAATTAGCTCACCTAAATGAACATGATATGAAACAAATGTTAAAGAACAATTTGGTGAAAAATATGTCATTTGACTTACATGAAAGCTTGACAAATTGTGAAACACGTATTGAAGGAAAAATGTCACGATTGCCTTTCCCGGAACATAACAGCCTAAGAACAAACAACCTGCTCGAAATGATACATAGTGATGTATGCGGCCCAATGAAAGTTGAAACAATTGCTGGTTCTCGTTACTTCATCACTTTCATTGATGACTATAGTAAATATTGTTTCATTTATTTTATGAAAGAAAAGTCTGAAGCTCTAGAAAAGTTTATAGAATTTAAAACGGAAGTAGAAAATCAAACTAACCTAAAAATAAAAGTCTTGCAAACAGACAACGGGAAAGAATATGTTAATGGAAAGTTCACTACTTACCTCAAAGAACATGGCATCCAACGAAGACTCACGGCGCCCTACACACCGCAGCAAAACGGCATAGCTGAAAGAAAAAATAGAACATTAGTAGAAAAAACAAGATGCATGATGATAGAAGCAAATGTTCCCGAGAAACTATGGGCTGAAGCAATGCACACTGCTAACTACTTGGTGAATAGATGTCCTGCAAAATCATTAGAGGGAGAAACACCATACATGAAATGGGTTGGTCGTACTCCATCGGTGAGACACTTACACATTTTTGGTTCTAAAGCATTTATCCTTAACAAACAAAGGAAGCATGGAAAATTTCAGCCAAAAGCGAGTGAAGGCATATTTATGGGCTATGCAAAATATAGTAAAGCTTACAGAATATACTTACCTGACAGAAATACTATAATTGTGAGCCGTGATGTGAAAATCCTAGATGACAAGATGCATTTTGGGAAAAATGAAGCTCAGATGAATAAAAATTTACAGCAACAGAAGCAATCTGCACCTGAAACAAAAGAAATAATAATTATGAATGAAACAGAAAACAAAGAGGCTGCAGAAATTAATACTTTACCTTTTCAGCTCACTCCTTTTCAGCACTTTCAAGTCGATAACCAGAATGAAACCGAAAGCAGCGATGAAATGCATTCCTTTAATGAATTCGAGGTAGAAGAAAATGAAATGCCTACCACGCAAGACACAAGTCAAGGCTTGTCAGACATAATTAGTCCAGATCAACCAAGTGAACAAAATCCAATTCAGAGACCTAAAAGAGATATCAAGCCTCCGTCGTGGTCAAAGGATTATGAAATGGATGAAAGCTGCGAATATGCTTATTTATGCGAGTCTGAAGAAAATAGCAATGATGAAGAATGGCATGACGCAATAAAGTCAGAAATTAGAGCACACATGGAACTTGGGAAATAATAAGTAAGGAGGAGAATAATAACCTAGTGGACTATAAATTAATACTTAAAGAAAAAATTGGACCAGAAAACAGTATGATTAAAAAGGCAAGACTAGTGGCCAGAGGGTTCACCCAGAGACCCGGAATCGACTATAATGAGACATACTCACCAGTGGCAAAGCTCAGTTCTATAAGATTATTATTAGCCACAGCTGTTGAACAAAATTTGAAATTATGTCAATTAGATGTCATTACTGCATACCTAAACGGAGATTTAGAAGAAAAAATAATGATGAAAAAACCAGAATATCTTGAAAAATACTTAAATGAAATAATTATTGAAGAAAGTGAGAAAGAAAATTTAGAAATATATAATAAAACCAGAAAAATGTTACAGGATATCACTAAAAACAAAAATGAAAAAGTTTGTTTACTGAAAAAGGCACTTTACGGATTGAAACAATCTGGAAGACAATGGTACATAAAACTAGATAAAAAGTTGAAAGAAATGAATTTCAAGCCATCGCAGGCTGACCCTTGTATCTACATATATGAAGATGAAGGAGAAAAAGTTATAATGGGCCTGTATGTGGATGATATGATTTTGGCATACACAAACGAAAATTTAGTAAATAAAATAAAGAAGCAATTAAATGATAATTTTGAAATAAAAGACATGGGACAATTAAGAAATTGTATTGGTATGGAAATAAGTATTGGAAAAAATAGCTTGAAAATATGTCAGAATAAATACATAGACAAGATTCTGAAGAAATATAATATGGAAAATTGTAAAATCATGAGCACTCCGATTGAACCATATTTAAAACTACAGAAAAGTAAAGATTGTGACCCAGCAATACCATACCAGAACCTAATAGGAACATTGATGTATCTAGCCATAGCGACAAGACCAGACATAGCCTACGCAGTGAGTTACTTATCTCAATTTAATAACTGTTATGCAGAAGAGCATTTCAAGTGTGTGAAACATATCCTAAGATACTTGAAAGGTACAAAAGAAATATGCATTGAATATAAAAAATCTGGAAAAGATTTATATGGCATGGCAGATGCTGACTGGGCTGGCTGCTCAATTGACAGACGCTCCTATTCAGGATATTGTTTTAAATATGCAAATGCATGCATCAGCTGGGAATCGAAGAAACAAAGATGTGTGGCATTATCTACGGCTGAGGCCGAATACATAGCCCTCACCGAAGCCACTAAAGAAGCACTTCATCTTCAAACTTTGTTAAACGACTTAGGTTGTACTAATCAAAAATTCATTCTCATTTACAGTGACAACCAGGCCGCGCAAGGACTATGCAAAAATCCAGTCATAAGCGGCAAGTCCAAACATATTGAAATCAAGTACCACTTCATACGTCAGTGTGTACAAGACGGACTCATCAGAATCGACTACATGGAGACTGCTAACATGGAAGCCGATGTCCTAACAAAAGGTGTTCCTGCCCCGAGGCTGAGGGACCTTCGCAACCACCTCGGCCTAATGTGAATTTGTGATGAAGCCAGGCCAGTGAGGAGGAGATGTTGGAACAGCACTGTCCCTGCCCCCATCACTAATGAGACACCGTCTCTATGCCCTCTCTCTCTCGTCTATGGTTCGTTCGCTAATGTCGGGTTTCTATATTTTGTCTCCGCAATTAAATATATAAAGTGTTTCCTTTTACATTGTATGAGTGAAAATAAAACGCGGTTGTGCAAAATTAAACTCTTCTTTATTATTTTACCAACAGACACGCTTAACTTGAGTTTAGTGCAAACGGCTGACGTGGTTATTAAGTCACACCAAGAAGCTTATACCCCCAATGGAGATTGCACGGCCAGTGTCATAGTGAAGATTGAAAAAAGGTCCTTAAGTGACGTGACGGCTTATTGCTACCTCTTTCTTTAGTGTTACAATACCAGCCGTTTGCACTAAACTCAAGTTAGGCGTGTCCTATTTAAGATATTTCTTAGCTTAGGAACAGCCTAAAAATGCCGAGCTGAAATTTTTGTTTGCACTAACAGACTACGTCGTAACTTGGGCATCGCCTTGCTAAGAGAAAGAATGAACGAATGTAAATATTAATTGTTTATGGATTTTTAAGCCAGCGAAGTAATATAGGTCATAGAGTACTTTTTTGATTATAACATCATATTGATTCATTCGTGAGTTAAAAGGAGACGAAAGATAAGGCGTTGGTTTCTTTTATTTGGTAGGGTGATCGAAAAAGTTATGTCAACAACTGTCAATTTAGAAAATAGAAATCAAATCGCGGCAGTGTAGCCAATGGTACGGTAATTGCCGTATTATACGGTAATTGGGGTCAAAAATTAACCTTGACACGGCAGCCTATTGCAGAAGTTTAAATACAAGTACGGTTATTTCATACGTTCTTATTCTTTTATAAGTGCAGTAATTGTATTGAAATTCGGCAATTTTTGCGATTTTCCACCGAGTCGTTTAGTAATTCTATTATTTCAATGAATGTTCCATGAATCTTCCATTTTTCAGCAAATATTTCTGTTTTTGTCACAATTGACGACCACAGGCTATAACCACAGATTTACAATTCATAACATAGGAATTTCTTAAGCCTTGGGCGCTCGATATTGGGCCCGTAAGTTAAGAATAGCCTAAAGTGCATTTAGGAACGTCCTAAGGTTAGTGCAAACCAATTTTTTGCTAAGAATGTCTTAAGTTAGTTAGGAAAAGTCTTAGGCGATTCTTAAGTTTAGTGCAAATGGGTGTACGTGTTCGTTGTATGTCTTTGTTCGTTCGTGAGAAACGAAAACGTATTGTATTGTAACACTAAAGAAAGAGGTAGCAATAAGCCGTCACGTCACTTAAGGACCTTTTTTCAATCTTCACTATGACACTGGCCGTGCAATCTCCATTGGAGGTATAAGCTTCTTGGTCCACACTTAGGATACGAATACTTGATACGATACGGCTGATTTTGATCGTCAAGATGATACAAGTCTGGACAAAGCTTTATGTTTGGAACGCACCGTGATCTTTGGTTGCACTGCACTTGGAGCGTAGATTCTGAACGCAACCCTATCGCGCGAATCGCGCGATTCGCGCGTCATTCGCGTTTTCGCTGCAACTCGTGCGACTATTCGCACCAATGTGAACACGTTCATACAAGTTAGCTGATGCAATCGGCTCGAGCGAATCGAGTCCCGCATGGCGCGAGTGAATTCGCCTCAGTCTGAACAAAGCTTTAACTGATAGATCACAGTATTTACCACGCGTGTAGCTGTCGCATCGTTCTATAAAAATAATTAAAAAAAATATATGGTAATAGATTGTCTATGGTATTGTCTTTGAAGACATGCCCAAAAAAATCAAGCCAAAGACACCGTCAATTCAGCAGCTCTTTATAACCAATAGTTGAATATTTTTACCTTATTTACTTTTTTTGTAAACAATAGTAAATAATTCAAAGTATTATTTTGAAAAAGATTACTTTTCTAAAAATTATTTAGTTTTGACTTTAATATAATTAAAAGTGTTACTTTTGACCGGATGTCGGTACTACTCGGACATGTTTCGAGAGGCCCCGTTGTTTTGTATCAAGAAAATGCAATGGCCGCCATCTTCGACTCTTGTGAATGTTTTGGTCGTAGTTGCGAACTTTGAGGGCTACTTCATTTGTGCTATGCAATTATTTGATGGAAATTGTTTCGCCAAGCCGTGAGTGTTAATAAATCTTTTGCGCACAGGTTAGTAATGAATTATTATAATAATTTCGCTAAAAGTGTTTACATCTGGATTTCTTGCTTCGAAGCTTTTGTGATGTTGTCATATTTGATACATATTCGACGTGTTTGTTCTAATTCAACTAAATTAAGCTTAACATTTGTATAGTTAAGTAATAATTGTGAAGTTTCTCAAGCTTCGAGAAATATACAAACCTCATTTTTAGTACGTAGGTACTTATATTTCCCCTTTTCTTTGTCAGTAAGTGGACTTGAGTACCCAGCCAGATCTATAATCGGCGTTATTAAAATATTGACTATTTTAACGATACTTTAGATTAATTTAGTTTAATGTTTACTTTTTTTGATGTTTAGCAGCGAGACATTTCAGTTTCCGTGCGACATTAATGGCGGCAGTGGATTAACCTCTTCACTTATTTTGTGCATTTATATCGTTGAATCTGGTTCCTATGCCCTATTATTTGTGTTTTTCATGATATTTTCTCGTAGGGAATCTAAAGAAATGACTTTCTGTTTGTTTCTGGAACAATGACCTCGAGGGTCGTGTCTATCGTTTTATTGGACTAAAAATATTTTACCAAGAAAAATATGATCTGCTTCGCCCGTATTCGTGATGATTGTGAAGATAGATGGATAAAAAGTCAATTTTCGATTGCAGTCACATGAAATAAATTTGGAGGCCGAGGTGCTCTCCAAGGCGTCATCTCGGGTTTGACCAAAGATGATAGTATTTACAGCATGTCAGCTTCATCAGAATATGAACCAGCGGCCCGGCAAGTGAGTACTTGGGTTATTTTTACTATCCGTTACTTATTTTCTTAGCTATTGCTATTTTGTTCATCTTGTCAACTATAATCACTTTGTCAAGTAAATTCAACACATTCATGCTAATGTCGTAGGATTTTTATTTTAGGTAATATACTTACATTTATTATAATAAATTGATTATTCCGTATTGGCTTTTGACGATATTATGATACGAATATTACATACCTTCTCATATCACTTTGTTAGTCTCACTCATACATCTTAGCATTTCAGTGTTTGGTTTCATACTTTTCCATAAAACTGTGATAATAAATAAATGATTATAAAAAGAAAGTGTATTTATTAATTAAATCCCTGTAGCATTAGTCCTTAATCCTGAGCTTTATTTAGTGTACTTAGTGAGTATCAACAACACTTTTCTTACATACATTTTTAGCTACTATCGTGATATTCTGAATGAGGGCATTTGATATGATTGTGTCACTTCATTATTCATTTATGTACAAGTGCTAAAATATATGTTGATTATATGATAATAAATTCATTTGATGAGGGACAAACACAATAACCTAAGATATTGTATTGTTTCAAGTATAAAACTGTTTTTTGATTTTTGTTCCATGATAATATTGTATTGTGTCAAGTTATGTGTATATTCTATTTATTTAATATAGTATTATGTGCATTTACGTAATAAATATTTAGTCATATCATGTTCTTTTTGTTATAGGATTACGGGCCGACCACCTCCAGTGAAAATGTATATGAACATGTATTGGAACACAAACTAACAGAAACAATGAATGTTCCCAATGTTAGACCTCCTGTTTTAAGGGCCTTGCCCATTTCTCCTACCGATGGTGACCCCGAGCCTGATTCCACTAATCCTGAAAGTATAATACAATCTGTACACAACAAAGTAGAGAAAGAAGTAGAATATCATATTGCAGAGAAAGCTTGTGATGCCGAGATGTCTGTGGACTCCCTCCCTGGAATAGTGAGGATTGAGGAGACTACCATAGACAATGTGGCTCACATTGCGTACCCTATTCTACATGAAGCAGATGATTCTAATGATGATAATTATGTAGATAACTCAGCAACTCTTATTCAAGCTCCATTGAACACTGCTATCGTTCACAATGTGTCTAAGTTGCCTCAAAACTTTACAATCAATGTTGACCCAAGTGTTGGCAACTTAACTGCTCTCCATAATGTATCTCAAGATGTTTCTGGGAGCCAGACTCTTTGGCTGCCTACAATTCTTGCAACAAGTGCTGCTACTACAGATAATAAAAGTGACGATGATAGACAACAGTCTGGTGTCTCACAAATAATAATCAGCGACAGCTATGTCAATGATCCCAATCAAGCAGGAAGAAGAGCTAATTTAGTTACAGAAACTAGCTACATTACCAGACCTAAGACTTCTAAAGTACAGATTCTAAGCAATATATCTTTGCCGAAGAATGCTAATTACACACAGCAATATATAACCCAAGGAAAAGAAATCGCAGCACCAGTTTATGGCACACAGAATCATATTTATAAACTTGGACCAGGTGTAGTGTCACAAAAGCATTTAAATAATTCAGTGCTTTGCACAAAACCTCCAAAAAGCCAATCGTTAATAGGCTGTTCAACACTTGCCCCTAATATTATTAACAGCAGTCCAGTCAAGAATGTGACTTACAGTCACACATTTACTAAGGGCACAAACCTAAATAAAACGCTGAATAAAGTAAACAATGGTGCTAATGTCAATGCTTTGGTTGCTGCTTCTTCAGGAAACACACAATGCCATATCTTATCTCGTGTGGTTTCTGGTCCCAATAAGATGTCTGTACACTCGGGGAGAAAATCTGTTAATACATTCAAGGGTCCCAAGAGTTCTAGCCAGGTGTCTGGCCAGAAGAATCAGTCGAGAGCTATTAAAATAATACAGCAAACTGGGACTGTCAACAAGTCAGAAACGAAAACCTGGCCAGTTGCCAGTGTTACATATAAGAGTCAACAGCCATCTTTTGGGATTGTAGACTCTAATGCTTCCAAGATCATACAAAAAGTTGGTAGTCCAACACACAAAAGTCACCAACAAATGTCCATACAAAAGTTTCCAGCTAAAGGAGAACGTTTAGTTCTGCAGTCGCCTTGTGGTCCAGTCTTGATTTCTACTGCTCCCATAAGTACAAGCTTGGCTAAGGGTCCGCATTATGTACAATCTGGTTCCACTCCTAACTTACGCTATGTACAGACTTATGGAACTGCAGAGAACCCGCTTTCTACTGTGTCTCAAGTATCAGCTAATCAGCAACTGACAGCACAAATATTGCAATCACTGTCGCAGCCCAAACTTATGTTACAAACCAGCCCGACTCCAGTCATCAATCACTCGCCACCGCCTCCACCACCAAACACTGCTTTGATTGATGAATCGGCTGAATTGAAATCAAACAATCAAATCAGAATAGTATTGTAAGTATTGGAAAATGTTACTCTTTTTTATTTCTAGACTTATTATTTAATATGAAGATTTATTAACATTTAAATGTTTATTTTGTTTCAGTGGTGATAAATCAACTTTGCTCACAGCAGATGACATTATTGGTATGGAAGAGAGACCTAATTTGTCTGAAGAATTGCGACGGTATTCATTCCAGGCTTTAGCATTCATAATGTTGGATCACACTTATTCTTTGCCTGCTCAGAAACAGCCTACTGTTTCTAGTCCCACCACTACCACAGTTGCGACCGCGCCACCAGTTATTGTCTCACCAACACAAATTGTTGCCCCAATTAGTCCTTTGAAAAGGACATCTCCAGTAATAATGTCTACAGCATCATATGACCTGCCTATAACATTGCCTACGAGTGTCGCCGGAACGATACCTGCGCCTGTAACTACTCTACCGCTGGGAACCATTACATATAAACCACAGCCACCTCCAGTTCAGGACGAAGACACAGCTTCGGTAATCTCGTCTGTTGATGGTGAGAGAAGGGCACCCGCCCAAGGTGGCAGTGATACCGAAACTGCTCCAGAGGGTGAAGAAGAAGGCAAAACTAGGTGCATTTGTGATTTCACGCATGACGACGGTTACATGATATGCTGTGATCGATGCGGCGAATGGCAACATGTAGATTGCATGGGCATAGATAGACAGAACATACCTGATGCCTACATGTGCGAACTGTGTATGCCACGCCCGATAGATCGCCGACACGCTCGTGCTATTCAACTTAGAAAACGAGAAGAGTTAAGCGCATTAGGAGCCTCCGATACAGACTCTTCCGAGAGTAACCGCTTACCTGGGCAAAGACGAAAACGCCTGCTTACAGTTACCACTTATACTAATACAAGTGGATCATGTGTTACCACATACAATTCGAGTGTCCCAGTGCTGCCGCCTTTACCCCAACCGAGTCTAGCCCTGCCGAAACGTGGTCCGAAGCGGCCGAAGAAAGCCGACATTATAAGAAAAGGAGCAAAGCGAAAACTCGTCGAAAAACGTGTTAAACGTAAAAAGGAAATGATGATGAACAGAAACAAATATAACTCTAATATGTCCAACCAATCACATTGGCAAGAATCATATGAACTTGCCATGACTAATCATTATAGTCCTGAACTTAGAGCAAAAATAATGAAGTACAGTAGTAGGATTGGAAATACGCCTAATTTGTCAACAGCCATCACTGCACACTTCTGCACAACAGTTCCTCATGCTGGTGGAAAAATTCTCATTGCTACAAAAGATTTAAAAGAAAATACTCCAATAATTGAATTGAGAGGAAAGTATATGCTGTCTAACCAGCACAGACCTCAGTTACAAAATTCAGCCCGTGCTGGCAGTCAGAAGCCTGGGCCTTTTGTATTCTTTTACAGATTACCTAAAGACAACACTCAAATATGTATTGATACCAGAACATATGGTAATGAAGCGAGATTTGTGAGGAGGTCTTGTAAACCAAATGCAGAATTGCAACATTGTATCGTCAAAGGTGCTTTGCATGTGTACTTGGTTACAATTGGCGTTATTCAATCTGACACAGAAATAACTGTGGGTCATGATTCTGACGGCAGCAAACAGCCATGCGCTTGTGGTAATCCTAAACACTGTAAAATCAATGGACTGAATCCACCTCTTAGAAAGAGTGTAGATTATCCACCACGCGAGAAGAGAAGCAGAAACAGGTGCCTTAGTTCTTCGTCTCTACTTTCGCCACCACTAGAGCAAGCTTCGACACCTGTGAAAGAATTCTTTCCATTACCAGTAAAGATTGAGAAGAAATCTCCAGTCAAACTTGAGATAAAACACGAGTTCTCACCGATGTCTCCAGTTCATAATGCTGTCACAGCTCTTACTTTTGATGAGCCTGTTAAAGAGGAGCCGTTAGAAGATGAAATCAAAGAGAAACCGGAAATAGATTTAACAGCTAAGGAGGAATTGAAACTTGACATTGATGAACCAGATTTTATCAAAACTGAAATCACAATAGAGGAACCAGAAAATTTTGAAGAAATTGTCAAACCAAATGTAATACCTAAACCAACTGTAATACCTATAGAAGATATACCTCCACCAGAAATCATCCCTGAACCAGTTATTGAAGAACCTGAACCGCCTAAACCACTAGTGGAAGAAATCAAGGATGTGAAACCAGAAATAAAAGTTGAAGATGAAAAAATATTTTCTGATGAAGAAAAACCAAAAATGTGCTTTACATGTATACTTGAAGAAAATAAAATAAAAGAAATTGAGAAAGAAATGAAACATGAGAAAGAAATGAAACATGAGAAAGAAATGAAACATGAGAAAGAAATCAAGCAAGAGGATGATAGGGCAGTGACACGTGAAATGGCAGCGAAGTCAGCTTGTCACGATAGATCATCTAGATCTAGTAGAACTTGCGTAAATCAGGACTCCTTAGATGATAAAACTGACGATTCGCAAGACAAAATCACTACAGTTACTAAAGAAAAGGATAAAAAGAAAATGGTAAGACTTATTCTTAATTGAAACTTAATCCATATAATGTGTTTTGAATGTATTTTTAAAATGTTGCTTTTATACTTTTAGACTCGCGAGG
Organism: Agriphila geniculea; assembly: GCA_943789525.1. Taxonomy (NCBI): domain Eukaryota; kingdom Metazoa; phylum Arthropoda; class Insecta; order Lepidoptera; family Crambidae; genus Agriphila; species Agriphila geniculea. The sequence goes on from OX038875.1 coordinate 6,462,190, forward strand.
AACGGAAAATGGAAGCAATAATGAAAGCATTCGAAAGGATGGAAAAGGCTGAGCAGCGCAAGCAAGAAGTGAAAGAACGACAGAAACGCAGGGAGTCGGACCCGCACCCTAGCGGCAATGACAAAGATGATGATGAGGAAGCTCACAATATAACTAAGAAAAGAAGAAGGTAGGTTAGACAGTAAATTGTCTAAGGTTTTATTGTAACATCTATTTTCATCTACTGTTTTTCATAGCTATGTGATTTGTAAATATGCAGTACACTACAGTCACTACACCCCATAGTTTTTGATTTGAAATATGTTCACTTATAAACAGAGTGTACCGTAAAGCTTTGTTTTTTATTTGCATTGGAAACTGCAAAGTGACAACTCATATTTATATCTATGAGTTTTCTTTGTATCACATGTAATAGTTCTAAATTCTATGTGGCCCACAAACATCCAATAGTGGCACACTAATTCCTATATTTTACCAATGTCTTGTGAGGATTCTTCAAAAAACTGCTCACCACACAATTATAAAAAGGTATCATGATTTGAGTAATCCAACTAACATTATAAAATTTTAGATTTATTCATTCCACAAATCCTATTTTTATATTAAGATAAATAAATACATACTAGCTAGAAATAAGGGAACAGATTAATATACATACATACCGGTCAAAATCATTTACAAGTACGAGATGAACATCTTGCAACTTTTTCGACGGAGTGGGGATAAGTTCGCGCATATCCACTTGCGAGCGACCAATAGCGCGCGCCTCTCCTGCCGCCGCTACGCATACCTAAAATACGCGTTCCGCGCAATCCCCACTCGATTTCAAGATGTTTGCGTCGTACTTGTACCCTCAGTTTTTTGTTTCGCCGTAGTGGGGAAAACTGGTCTCACCCGTCCCATCTGAGGTGCTACGGGTGAGATGATTTTTTCTCATATTAATTTATGGGAATTAATTAATTGGGTGACTGGAAATAATTAAAGGCGACTGTTATTAGGATACTTAATTACTAAACCCGGTAGCAATTTATTTTTTGGGCGACAAAATAACTAAACGAGCGACAAACAGTGGATTACAAAAATACTTAAAACGGCCGACTACATGTGGGTGACAAATAATCTAAATGGGTGACTAAAATACTGAGTGGGCAACTATTATACCTACTTGGTACCAAGTAGGTATAATAGTTGCCCACTCAACTATATAACTAATTTAAGCTATCTATTTTAACACGTTTTTATTAGGTTGCTTTCTTGTTTGTTTGATTTTTGTCATGTTTGATTAGGATAATAGTCACCTTTTTTTATAAATAAAAATATATGCAAAATTTTAAATGTTTTGTATGTCCAAATAGTTATTTGGTCGCCCGTTCTGAATAACTAGTTACTCAATTTGTATTTTAAAGTCACCCATTTTCAATATCTGTAGTCGTCCTCGCTCAGTCGCCTACTTAGTATTTCAGTACGCTGTATTCAGTATTTTTGATACCCAAAATGGGAATTTATTGTTACCCGATTAAATACTACCCTTAATTTGTCTCGTACGACCTGCCAGGCGTAAAGGCCGCGCGCGTACGACCTCGCAGTCGAACAGACGGCGGCTGAACTCGGCGGACAGCGATATGGTGACGTCGGGCGACGAGGCGGCGGGCCGCACGCCGCCGCGCGCGCCGCCGCGCCGCGACTCCGCGCCGCACCCGCCGCGCTCGCCCGCGCCCGCCCACCACCGCACAAACGAGCCGCCCAACGAGGTAAACGTCGCCGTCGTATGACCATCAGCCATTTTAATGTCCCCACTGCTGGGGCCGTCTTGGCGCATAATGTCCTTTTCTCAAAATGTCCTTCTCTTGAAATGTCCTTTTTCAAAAAGTCCTTTTCTCAAAATAACTTTTTTTCGAAATGTCCTTTTCTCAAAATGTCTTTTTTTCGCAAAGTCCTTTTCTCAAAATGTCCTTTTAATATGCAATATTTTTTTAAACAAATACATATTACATTAAAACATGTATTTAAGAAATCGACAGATTATTTCTTTAAAAAACCGGCCAAGTGCGTGTCGGGCCACGCGCCATAGGGTTCCGTAGTTACCTTATACCATACCATATTTAATACCACCTATCATTTTTCGTTTGCAAAAATAACTTTGTTTTTCACAGTGTTGGTATGAATGACAAAGTTATATTTGCGGTTTTGGAAAATGTGCTATATCTCAAAAACTAATTACTATATCTTATTCAAACCAATTTTGGTTGAAAGTGTTTATTAAGATCTACAATATATATTTTTTTTATATTTTTCACTCTCTTATTTCAAAAGTTAAAGGGGGGGGGACACACATTTTACCACTTTGGCGGTGAATATCTTTCAAACAGTTAACTTTGAGAAAAAGTTGTCTTAGAAACCTCAATGTCATTTTTAAAGACCTATCTATAGACACCCAACACGTGTTGGTTAGAAGAAAAAAAAAATTTTCAGTTTCAGTTCCATGTATGGGGAGCCCCCCCTTAATCTTTTATTTTTCTTATTTTTGTATTAAATTCGTTAAGCGGTTAACAGAATACATCTACTTACCAAGTTTCAACTGTGTAGTCTTAATACTTTCGGAATAAAGTGGCTGTGACATACGGACAGACAGACAGACAGACAGACAGACATGACGAATCTATAAGGGTTCCGTTTTTTGCCATTTAGGCTACGGAACCCTAAAAATGATTACCTATTACAAAAGAAAGATACTTGTTTGGTAATTAATACAAAGTTTAATGTTAATAATGATAAATAAATAATATTTTTGACTACAAATAAAGAGACTGGTTCATGATTATTATTACTTTTTTTATTTCAGATTCTTTCCATCATATTTCTACAATTTTATAACTACATTACTCATTACTTTATATAACATTCTTAGACTTAGTAAATATTAAATGGATTGCATGTCTGTGTTTTTGATGATAATTTAAATAAGCGACTAACTAAAAAACTTTAATATGTATTTGTTAAAAAAATATTGCGAATTAAAAGGACATATCGAGAAAAAGACATTTTGAGAAAGGACATTCTGAGAAAGGACATTATGCGCCAAGACGACTGGGGCAACAGGCCTTCCTTTTGAGTGGATGAGGAGGTGGAGCCATAACCCACACGCGGGCCCAATGCGGATTGATGGGTGTTAACGACTGCAAATGTAGCCGGAACCAACGGCTTAACGTGCCCTCCGAAGCACGGAGGAGCTCGAGATAATAAATTCTTGGTCACCCATCCCATGACTGACCCCTATGTAGTTGCTTAACCTCCGCAATTGCGTGGCCAGGCGCTATACCACTGCGCCATCCAACTCCTCATCGTATATTGATATTGAAATATCTATTGATTCTTGAGATGCTCTTCTTATAGAAACAGCATCTCTGGTATGATCTCAAGATATCTCTAAATTTTTAGAGCAGTTTATTAGTGTGTTGTTTTGTTTTAACACTTTATGAGCGCAATCACTAGTGTGACATATCACATGAATGTTCAGCTTTGTCGGAGGCTGACTATACCCAAGTAAAAAAATACTTGCAAATAATAAAAAACGTTTGTTTTGATATTTCGTACAAATGGTTTATAATGAATTAACCCAATTTAACATTTTTGTTATAGGATCTAAGTTTAAGTTCCGCATGCCTTCTCGTCGAAGCCGCCGTCGGATCCGTCGAGTCCGCCTTCAAACTGCCTAAAACTAAGAAGACAATGGCGACGGAATGGGTCGGCCGATCGCCGGAACGCACACCCTCGCCTTACCGCTCGCCTTACAGACCGTCGCTGGTCTCCGCGCCGTCGTTAGAAAGTCTCGTTCAAGTCGCATCAACCATGATCGGCGATTTAAGCGCTGGCCACGGAATAGAACACGAGGAAGATAACGCTCAGATGTCGCCGCCGCGAACTCCCGGCAGAGACAGAAATAGACCTCCCAAGAAATCGAAAAGAATCACTAGGAGTACACCCCCAGCTGAAGTAGTAGAGGTGACCCCTAACATACCTGTCGTTCCACAACATAGCGCTAAGAAAAGGTGGCTGAGGCAAGCCATCAGTGAGGAAAGCGACTCACCCTCGGCAGGTATGTTTTAGTAGGTTTAGATCATATTCTAATACTATATGAATGAATAGTGAATCTATTTTAAATTCTAGATGTGTTTGTTTCAGAATCACCACCTAATGAAATGGTGACGCCATTAAAAAAGAGAAGATTGGCGAGGGAATCACTATCTTGTGAACCTAATATCATAGTGCCTGTAAGTTGATGTCTATTATTGTATTTTTAATTGAGAAAATGTTGAGACTTTTTAACAAACACCTTTCTCTTGTAGTGTAATGAAGAAACCTCGCCGATGTTGACGTCTGAAGATTCGCCTGTTAAAGACGACCCTAATTCTATCAATAGGCAGTATAAGGTGCGAAATATAATGGAAGGCATTTACGGAAGGGACAGGACTAGATCAGATAGTGGTCAGGGATCAGATGATCAGTGCAATATAGACAACTATGTGTTAAAAGGTCCTCATGACAGTGAACACATAAGACGAATAATAGGAGTTTCCCCAGAAGAAGAAGTACCACCAGAGATCACAAAACCGGAAGACTTCAAAACAAATAATAACAACATAGAAATAGAAGATACCAACTACAATAAAGCCGTCCCCATGGAAATCGATACAACAATACCACAACCAAAAATCCAGGAATCTAATGAAAATAGCAATAGTGAAGTAAAAGGTATTGAAAGCCCAAACGACAAACCCAATAGTTGCCAATCTGCTGACACCAGTGGCAACTCGTCACCACAGCGCGACGAAATGGACGACATACAGAAGAAAATCCACTCATTTCACACAGAAAACATACTTATATTAAAAAGTAGGAATAAGAAACCAAAGGAGAAGCGGAAGAAAGTTAATTTAAATTTTGATCTCAATATGGTGGATGACCAAATAAGCATTCAGTTGCGCACAGAGCAGGACAATGACTCGAAATCGCCGGAGATTAATGGGGACATTCACGACGATATGAGTAACTCTATACACGACGACAAGTTACACGTTTCGCCGGAGAATATACCATTACCCCCGGTCGAGTCGATACCCCTTCCTGCCCCGGAAAATATACCTTTGCCCGAAGAACCGAGTCCCATGCCCCTCGTTCCACCTCCAGAGACGATACCACTGCCCGAAGAACCGATGAAGCCCATCAAATCCATGAGGTCCTCGTCACCGATAGTGGAAAAACATGAAGAGAAACACTTCAGCAGCATCGAGAGACCTTCCGTCCTCGAAACATCAACGCTCCCCTTCTCTTCACGTTTTAGTTCCACCGGTCTCTTCTCCGGTATCTTCAGCAACATGTCCCAATCGTTTAACATCGATCCCAATCCCATTAACGAAAACGTACCTAATATGTCTATAATAAAGAGTGCAATAGATAGGACTACAAGTTTAGATAGTAGTTTATTTGACAAGGATAGTATTACGCCTGTGGACGAACTGAAAAGCGTTCAAGAAATATTGACGCGAGTGAATAATATGGACTCTAATAATAGTGTTATACTCTCGGGGGTGTTGAAGAGCTCGAATAAGTCGAGCTTGCTGTCTTCGCCAGTGTCCAAGCTGTCGAGCAAGCCCTACTGTCCGCGCAGCAACGACCCCAGACTGAATCCTCCGCCTGTTGAAAAACCTAAACCAGTAAGAAGGAAGGTAAGTCTACTTCCTTTATTCTAATTTCAACCATTACATATCAAGATTCTAAGATAAGATTGTGATTGGAGGTCAATTGTGTAATCTGTTATTTTTATTATATAATTTTGTGATAATAAGCAAATCATCCTTATTTATTATGGTTTTGGTTGGTGTAATATTTTTTTAATTTTTTTCAAAAAACATGTCATCATATGTAGAGTAACTATTTAATTATTATGTAACTATTTTGTTTTCATTATAGTTAATTTAATTACATGTTCAGTTTATAATGTATTTGTAATACATTTCACATTTGTGTTGATATTATTAAGTTTGGTTGTTATAATCAATAATGGCACTAGTTTTTTTTACACTGATGGAGTTTTTACACTAATATTATAGTCGAGAGGCCCTTATCTAGCTTTTACCACAGAATAGATATAAGTACTACTGTATAGAAAGGAAATTCTCCGCCCCGCCCCACAATTAATTACCTCACCCCACTGGCGCCCACCGCGTGAGTTCGTAGGCCAGTTCGTAGGCTCATTTAATAGCACGCACACAGTTGCGCGTGTGCAAAAACGTCACTGTGTAGCGTCTGTGTAATAGCAAGGGCCCTATTTTTGAATCGCTCGGCAGGCGTCGAGCGCTCATTTCTACTGATTTTCGTTTGACAATGACTCAAAACAATGAGGTGTCGAACGAAAATCAGTAGAAACGAGCGCTCGACGCCAGCCGAGCAATTCAAAAATAGATCCCCTGGGCTCTGTCACTCCGCGCGCGAGTATGAAATGCTCGGCGTCCTCTGAGAGTACAAATTTCATACTTCAGAAAAGATAGACCTACGCGATAGAAAGAGAGGCAACTACTAAGTAAATGTTTTGGAGCGAAGGGAGTGCTGTGCGACCTGAATTGCACTTTATATTGTCGAAGCAAGAGTCACAATTTATTTAAAACATTTTGCGGAGTACAACTTCTGTATGCTAGTACTATTATCTATTCTGTGGTAATAGGTAGTTGAAACGCGGCGCTTGTATGGAGTGCCCGGGGTGTGCCAGTAGGCAGAATGGTGATAAGAAGCCGTCTTAACCCGCCACCGTTTCCAGCTCTCTATAACGGAGTACCGCAAGCGTCAATGCGGCGTGCCGCACGACGAGGCGTCGGCGCCGGGCGCGGGCGGCGAGTCCGCGGCCGCGGGCGACTGGTCCTCGGGCTCCTCCGCCGCGGAGCTGTCGCCGCAGAGGCTCGACGCCGCCGCCGCCGCCGCCGTCGATGAGCTCGAGCAACGGCTGCATAGGGAGCTGCAAGCTATGCCTAAAGGTAACTAAGGCCCTTTACTCGTTTGTCGGATTTGTTCCGGATTCGTCATTTTCCTGACTCGTCGTATTCCAGATTCGCCGAATTCCAGATTCGCCGATTTCATGATTCGTCGTAATACGTACAATCGATAACATTGGCGCTTTACCATTTCTAACTTTAAAATTGCTTGCACGCCGCGCCATCACGATGCGCGTGTCAGAAATGGTCTCACAATAAAATAGACTACTTAAATGGACAAATTTATCAGTGAAGTAAGTGTAAATTTTGTATTTGTTTTTTTTTTATTACGAACGTGCTTCAGATTAATTTATATTTGAACTAAAATGTAATGCAAAATTATACTGTTGTTGTACCTTATAATTAAATAAATACTTAAATAAATAAATAAAAAATATGTCATCGACTGTATTCTGACAATTTAAATCTGGAATACGGCGAATCTGGAATACGACGAGTCAGGAACATGACGAATCCGGAACAAATCGTTTGTCGGCTGATGTTGTGCCGATAAATGAGTAACTATCTAGACACACTATGCCGAAGTTACTAGACCGAAATTCGGTCTAGTTACGCCTGCGATGCTTTGTGAATGGCTAGCGACACATCTGCCGAAAATTACGTAGGATTTTTTTGTCATAATAAAAGCGTTGCCGCCGAATCTTCGGTCGGTAACTTCGGCATACTGTGTCTAGACGCTAGCTAGACACTAACGCCCTTTTGAAATATAGGCGTCCAAGTAAGCTTTTGGTATGTTTTCGGTATCGCGTATACCATGCGTGTCATGTGTACGGCCTTAAGCCTTGTATTCATTAGGCAACATTTGTTTATAAACAAATGTTGCCTAATGAATACAAGGCTTGCATGAATACAATCTCTGTAAACAGTTTATAAACAAAGATGATGAAACATTGTTTCTGAAACATGTTGCCGTGCTCCCCACTTTGAGTGGAGAGCAAGACGAAACATCTTGTTTATAAACAAAAGTCAACAGGTGTGGACGTGTGTTGCGCGAGTTTTAAACATGGAAGTACTGTGGTCCAACAGCCAGATTTCAATAAATTTCAAAAACCTTTATCAACAGCACAATAATATACTGTGAGATGCCTCAAATAAAGATTATAAAGATAAATATACTTTGGGATGCCTCAAATAAAGATTATAAAGATAACTACCTCCTCAAGTGACATCCTAGCAACAACTGACAAGTGTGTACTGCAAAGTTTCAGAAACACTGTTTACGGTAAACTTGTTTATAAACAGTTTATAAACAAATGTTGCCTAATGAATACAAGGCTTTAGGACTTTGGTTACTTTACCTTGCAATTGACTACATTTTTTAACCTCTGGGGGGCAGCTGCCCCTCCCTGCCCACCCTTAGCGAACGCCCTTGATCGTATGTACCTATGCTGCGCCGACAAATGAGTAAAGGCTCTAAATTTTAGTTAACAAGGGTGGCAAGCATAACTTACCTGCCAAGTGATGAGCGGTCACCACATCCTATAGATGCTTGCCAGAGATTTTATACTTTGATAATTTATTTTTACTTTGATCATTTCCAATGCTCTTGCAACTGAACTCAGATGGAAGAGCTTTGGACTAGACTTCCAAAGCTCGCGGGTTCGATTCCCATCTGAGAAAATGATTGGTGACGAGTTGAATTTGTTCTTGTATATTAATTTAGTGTTATATAAAAATAGCATTGTGAATGCTAAAATCTCAAAATTAAAAATATTATACTTAACCCTACAGTTGTATGATGTCCAGTCTTTTGTAAGGTGGATGGAACTAGGATGAGTCACACATTATTCTTTCACCTAAATACTAAAAGGACCTCATATCGTAATATAGTGGCAGGTAGGAAAAGCTTACATCAGACTTCGTCTTTTTACTATCCCATCAGTAATTTATAGCCGTAAATTACTGGTGGGATAGTAAAAAGACGACGACTAGCCAGTGGGAGTAAAATGTAATGAAACGAGATTTAAATAACGACGAAACTTCTAGGCGCATTCTGCATCATGCATCATGTAGGCTATTTTAAAATAAATAAAAAATAAAGAGCACAGTAGATTTTTTCGAACACACCTCCATTGCAGCTTATAATGAAAGTTGTAACTAAGTATTTCATATGCGTGTCGTCCATATAGTAATTTGTTATGTTGCTTGCGTGGTAATTAACATGCGAACGTGACGTGTAATTAAATAAAATTACTCTGTTTCACGCTTGATTCGATGAATTAATTCAATTGCTTACATGCATAATTAGGGTTGGGTAAATTTCACGAAAAATTTCGGTCTGTGAAATATTTAGAATAAATTTCATTTTGGTTTGAAATATTTCAGTTTAGAGTGAAATTTATTTTTTAGTTTCATCTGACCTAAATAATACAAAATTACATGCATTTTGTCAATATATCAACATAATTATAGAGCGAAATAGAAATAAACAAATAAGTTATTACGAATAGTTTTGGCTATTTTACAACTTTTAATAACAAAATATTCAATGTCTGTTTCGATTTTCGGCCACGATGGCGTAGAAGAAAAACGACTTCATCAACATTAAACTAACAATGAAAGTCGCAAAGTAGGACCAATATTCAGAAAATTGTAAGTTTAACCGTGGCCGCGCAGTCGAAACCGAGCGGCCACACATTTCTCTTAAATGGAGCTTAGTAGGGGTCCCATTCTTTTTGCTTAGAAAAATATAAAAAGTATAAAACACCCTAATGTTTGGAAAAAAAACTGGCTCGACAGTAAAATTCTATATAATTTTCGAACCTGTCCACAAATTTGACGAGAATCAGTTAAGAAATGCGCCTATAGAGGAGAACAAACAGTGCTGGAATGGCGGAATGAAATGTTTCTTTTACATATCTCCGCCAAGAAAAATTTCGAAAAACAGGCTCGATAATAAAATTCTATATAATTTTCGAACCTGCCCATGAAATTTCATGGGAATCGGTTGAGAAATGTGACTTGTAGAGGAGAACAAACAGTGCCGGAAAACTCGACTGAATTATGTTTCTTTTACATATCTCCACCATTAAGAAAAAAATCGAAAAGCAGGCTACAAAAAAAATGTTTATGTTATAGGCAAACGCCGACTCAGGCACTCCTAGAGTCGGCGTCGGCTCAGGCACTCCTAGGTTTGTCTAGCCAAACCTTAGGTTTGACAAGAAGCCTTAGTCAAAGCCTAAAATAAAATCGTGTATCGTCTTAAATTCCTAACCTATCATATATCCTATAGAAGTAACGCAGACTCTTTGACTAAATCTAACCTCAAGATTATGAAAAACATCAATCATTTCCGATGTGATATTTAGTCAAAGCTGCCTTACTCCTGTAAGTCACGTGATAGATTAGAAATTTAAGATAATCGCGAAGCGCAGCGGAGCGATCATCTTTAATTTCGTGGTTATTTTCTTTTAAACAGACAACAGAATTTTTTTGTTTACAGCTAGATTGTTAATTTAGTTATTTAGAATTTGATATTTTGTTTGTATAGTTGTACAAACAAAATATCAAATTCTATGCCTAATTTAAGCGTGACTGGTCAAACCTCGATTTGATCGTATTGAGTTTCGGCTTTCGACTGCCCAAGTTAGTCTCTCCTAGGTTTGGCAATAAATTCGTCAGTCAAAGGCCGAAATATGCCATTGGTTTTGGACTTTGACTAAGCCTTCTTGTCAAACCTGAGGTTTGACTAGGCAAACCTAGGAGCGCTGGGACTTCGGGGTTTGACTATAACATTTATATAATTTTCGACCCTGCTCACAAAATTTAACAAGAATCGGTTGAGAAATGCGACCTGCACAGGAGAACAACAGCGCCAGAAAGCCGGACTGAAATATGTTCTTTTACACATCTCCACCATTTTGAAATTTTCGAAAAACTGGCTCGACCTCCTCATTCCTCTACGATCCACCGACGAGGCTCCACCAGTGGATCAAAGGATATTTATTTTCCTCTTCGATCCACCGGTTGGCGGCAAAAAGTGGATTTAAATATAATCATACATTTCTTATTCCACTCTGATTCACCGTTTTAGAGAAAAAGTGGATTCAAATATAATCAAATATTTTTTATTCCACTTCAATCCACCACTAAGGTAGGTAGGTAGGGTAGGGCATGTGAAATGTTATATTCAGTCAAAAGTACCAGGGCAACATAACTTGCGAGGACTTATTTTGATTTCGTACCGCGAAGATTTCTTTTAGATCTTTAATTTTTCAAAAAATATAAATCGAAATAACTCCTTGTAAGTTATGTTGCCCTGGTACTTACTTTTGACTGAATATAACATTATTGAAAATAAAAAAATGAGTAGGATTTCGGGTTAGGTACGGAATAATCGTTCTTTATTACTTATATATCGATACATACTATAGGACACACTACGATATTCTAAAAAGCCCTAGTCCAGTAGGACCACGAGTACATTGGTGGTAAACCGTGGTCCTACCAGTAAGTAGGTCAAATGGGTAGGTCCACGGCCTCTTAAGGCGCAGAGTGTATCTCCGTACACATTCGCTAGATTAAGCCCCTACGCACACGGCGTCGTCGTAGCGTAAGCGTATCGTAATACGTGCGTCGTATAAGAGCAATACGAGCACGTACATGTTCAAAGAAGTCCGCACACGGTGTCGTAGCGTAAGCGTATCGTATGAGATTTTATTGTCAATACGATAGTCGTACCGTACTGGCGATGGCGATCCACCGCAGCGGTGGATCGAAGAGGAAAAAAAATATCCTTCGATCCACCGGTGGATCGAAGAGGAAAAAAAATATCTTTCGATCCGCCGGTGGAGCCTCGTCGGTGGATCGTAGAAGAATGAACGGCTCGACCATATAATTCTATATAATTTTCGAACCTTCTCACAAAATTTCACGAAAAACGGTTGAGAAATGCGACCTGTAACCTATAGAGGAGAACAAACGGACAGCAGGAAGGACATACGAAAGAATTGTTGCCCAAGCTGAAGCAGAGACGCTTCGCGCTCGCTCCGTCAATTACCTAAGCCTTTAAATTTCATTTAATACGTTAAAATAGTAAACTAATTCAGAAAATAAGGGATTTCTAGTACTGGAAATAAATTTCACTCAAAAGTGAAATATTTCAACCCGTTTTGAAAGATTTCATAAATTTCATATAAATTTAATTTTCATTTCATTGAAATTTTCACTGGACCCATCCCTATGCATAATTTTTGATTGAAATAAAAATGTTACAGTAACTCACTTAAAGCTAGTAATAATCATCTATATGTATGGCTATTATTGTCAGCCATCCATTCAATGAAAGCGTAATTGCATAGTTTCTATATCAACAGTGTTATTTTGTGAACCCGATGAGTATTCTATTGAAAGAATAGTGCAATGGAAGTTCGTTTTAGAGTCCCCGCAAACTACAGACCAAACAGTCGGCCGATAGTTGGAATAGTATGAAGAAGTATGCAAGTGCGCACACTACAACGATTTGGTATCGGCCGATTCTCCATACAAAACCAACTATCGACCGATAGAAAGTTTGTAGTCTGCGGGCACGCTTAACTTAACCACGACGATGTGATCAATGATATTATTATCATTTTCCTAGTGGTCATTAAAACAATGGTTTTATCAAAAGTTTTATTGAAACTAAAATCCTTAATATTTTACAAGGACGACACGCTATATGTAATCGAATAAATTATATAACTGTTTTTATTATAGTTCTTATATGATGTGACCTTGACTGACAAGTCAACAAGTTAGTAGTTTGTATGCGAGTATAAACTTTATTGTTCGAGCTGTATGTTTGCATTTACTTTAACTTCGGTATCGTACATGCCGAATAGATGAGATAATCTCCGCGAAACAATAGTTTTGAATGTCGTTCTTATGACAACGCGATAGAGTGGTCAGCCGTTTGGCACGACGCCAATTGTACACGTTTTGTTTTATTTTTAAACCACTTTGTGTATGAGTAAACATGCACCTCGCTAGAGCAATTGTATGCATTACCATTTTTTAAGTTCACATTAAATACTCATGAACTTAATATCTGAAATAGACAATTAATAAAAAGGGTACGAATAATTTTAGCGAGTTTTCACACTTTTGGGGCGATGGTACAAGTTTTTGACATAGGAATGCCTTTTATCATTTTTTTGTAGTTCAATCTACTGACATCAAAATCAGTTAGATAGCAGTCAAATTAGGCGTGGAAAAGAATTGGTCACGGTGCAACCTAACCTGAAAAAAATCACATCCAGTTCTCTGAACTGAAATCGATATTATTTTCAGTTATAATTGAATAAACATTTTTTCAAATATTGCTTACCAACCAGTGCCAGTTTGAGACATAGAATAGTCTTATAAATGGGTACCTATTTCCACTTAATTAAAATTAATATGAAGTGGTTGATGTAGGTGTGTTCGATGCCCAACCCACTGCATCGGAGCGTCAACGCGAGAATCTGAGCTCGCGGCTTCGGCGGGAGTTCGGTCTCGCTCTCCCCGAAGACGAAGAAGCGAGACCGCCGACAGAAAACACTGGTACGATCATGTGTGGCCAGAACGGCCGCAGTGCGCAGCGCTGTTGACACATCCTTTAAATTATTAATGATGAGTTCTTAATTGAAACTCGTGATTTTAAAAGGCATCTATTTGTTTACACCAGTAAATTGTTCTTTCAATTTTTCTCACAAACTGAGCTAGGTAAAAATGGAATAAAGTGAATAGAGTTATTTATTAAATATGAGGAGAGTTAGTAGTAGGACTAGGATTGGCATAATGTTTGTTTTGAAGTTTTAAGGTATGATTCCGATTTCGGCAGCAAGCAGCAGTGCGCTCCAAATTGAACCGTAATGTTATGTAAGGTGTACCGTAATGTTATGTAAGGTACCGCATAGCTATGCAGTCGCGACACTTCTCTGCTCACTTCAAATTGAGCCTTTTGATCATAACATTACGGTTTAATTTGGAGCGCACTGGTGCAGCAGCACTGCTGTTTGCTGCCGAGATCGTAATCATACCTTTATGGTGTGTATTATTGTAGTGCAAGGTTTGATTGATGATGCTAACGTGCAGTTTGTCGGCAGATGGCGCGGCGGACGCGAAGCGGTGCGACAGGTAGAGGCGCCGTCGGTATACATAAGACATATTTTTGTAAATCTCACGTCGGCGCCGGACCGTCGCTTGTATTATAAAATATATTTAATATAACTTTTTTATGAAGTCGTATTAGGGGCGCTATCGCGCAATTTGTATATTTCCGTTTCACTTCTGTTTTTATTTTCACGGTTTTCTGCAAGTACAAATTGTTTTTATTTCCCTTTGTACATATTGTATATAGGAGAGTTAAGATGGGAGATGAGATGCCTACTCGGTACGTATGTATGTATAATGGTAAAGATTTTTTATATATGTACAATGTTTATGTATCTAATTGATATATTTATTTATTAATTATCGATCTATCGATAGTGCGTCTAGGGAGCGAAGGCTAGAGTTTTTGTACGCATAATGTTTAAGTAAATTATAGTTGTTTTTATTATTTGTTTTACTTTTTCTAGCATATTATAGGGGGTCTACAGACTCGTCCTAGAATCTAGGTCTCTTGTTAGCGTTAGACGTTTCACACGTATTTTAGTGATGTTTCGATTCGGATCGCATTAGCCATTTTAGAGGTTAAATCTGTGTTATAATTTAAGTGAATACATGGGCTCGACTATAGTTAGATTTGAGTAGTGTTGCAAGGTGAAAAGGACCAAATTTGATTGTAGTCGAGTCTGTGGATGCAGAGGGATGAACCATCACAAGGCCGCAGATGGCAGCTGGGTTGTGAATGTGGCGTGATTGGTCGGAGGGCAGCGGCTGCGGGCCGCGAGCCCTCGCTCGGTGTTTAATCATTTGCATAATGTGTACAGTTCTCGATTGCCAGGGAGATCAGCCTTTGAAGCCCGATTAGTGCTAGTTAGTGCTTATTAGAATATCCAAAAATGCCTATGTCAGCAAAGCGAGATGTTATGATCTTTTAACTAATTTTAAAAGCCATTCGGTACTGTGTATCGCTTGTTATATTGAACATCTTTTAAGTATATTTCAGTATGTATCAATGACAATGAATAGTCATTACACAATTTATTATTAAAAAACAATTAGACGTGCACTTGTCGCAATAGGTAGTTGTTAAGATGTTAAAATATTGTAACATCTTGTTTGGCCATAGTTCTAAGAAACAACGAATAATATGTTGTGAACGACATCGGGCTCACTTAAGGGAATATCGGCATCTCTCTCATACCAGTGAATGCACTGTACTGTACCTACACTACGCGCGTTTGCAAAATATTCTGTTCGTTATATTTAGATAGGACTTTAGAAGGTTATAGCATATTTTTATTAGACTAAAATAGCCAGATTCTTATATGGGAATTATAATAAATCTGAATAAGAATATCACAATACACTTTAATGTTTTATAAAATGTTATAATCAGATAGGTTTCTTTAAGATAATTTTATGGGATGACGATTTACAAAACTACTATGTATTTATCCTTACTAACAGATGATTTTCGCTTTCTAGTATATAATTATTTTTATATTAACATATATAAATTATCAGGAAATTAGGAAGATAGACTCTGTTAAGGAATTTGGATAAACAATAGATAAATAAACCAAATAAGACGTTTTTCTGTCACACCCAAGTTTGACACAAGTGAAAGAATACATTTGCAAATTGTACATTAGCAATATTTTTGTAGTAAAACTACAGTAGGTATTGATGATATCAAGTGTCTGTATGTTCAATATTATGATTGCTCAAAATTGTAAACAATACACCATTTTTTCGTGAATTTGATGACATCAGTTTTGTCATATAGTTTATACTTGTAATATCCAATATTGTCTATTCTCGATTATTATGATATACAACTGAAATTTCCGGTATTATTTATTAATTCTCAGACGTACCTTTTTCACTTTGTGGGATTTCATAGGCACGTAACTGATTATTGTAAAATACAATACAATAGCGAAGGTTTGTTAGTCAATGTATATTTTGTTTGTGAATGCATTTTTATAGTTAGTAATTAAGGCCCAAATAATACAATGATCATATTGCAACATCCTTCGCATTTTGGATGCATTTATTGAACAAGATCATATAAATAAAATATACAGTAAGTTACAAGAATATGTGTTTATTGCATTGACTCATAATCATAACATAAAGTTTATTGACATAAAAATAATAATATGCGTTTGATAGTCAAAATTGAATGACAGCGGATACACTGAGGGACAAAATTAACGGAACATCACATTATTTTCATAGAAACAAGCTCACTTCACAGTTTCATAAGCCACTTCTTTACCGTGTCTGTGCATTTGTGCAATAGTTTAAATGTCGATTTTGATGAATGATTTCAATGTTTATCATGTCGAATTAGAAAATGTCCTCAAAGAAAGTAAAAATAATAAATTATGTAAAAAAATATGTAACATAATAAGTAAAAAAATAAGTGGGTATTCTGGTTCCATACCATTGTATAACATTAAATTAAAATCATGCAATGTTTTATTGTAGGTATACTTGAGAAAATTGAGAGGTTTCTGCAGTTCTTTCAAATTATTATTGGTTTGTTAAACATTTGATGTAGCAAGCAACATAAAGATTATAGTTTTTTTTTTATTAACGAGACTGAAGTGAGCACCTTTTTCTATGAACATAACTTGGTGTTCCAGTTATTTTGTCCCTCAGTGTATTATAAAAAATATCAATAAATCAGTTGCACTTGCATTATCAGATCCTTTGCCCCTACTTAAAGCTGTTGGATGCATAATTTTAATGGAAATTTAGGTTTTAGTCACATGTTGCAATAATTTGCCTAAAGGCAAGAAACACATAGTAGTAATAGATAATTTTAAAACGCAGAATGATATTTTAGCCACTTTTATTTAATTCACGATTTTATTATATTTTTCTATTATACAAAAAATTTAGCGTTTTTATAATTTTTCTTTTGAATCAATTTTAGATTTAATGGTATGAAATGAGAACCCCAGCCAGTGTCGAGAGATATGAAGGAGTCTGTATATTATTTGGACGTGTAAATATTTCGATCTGGTTGTTTACTATAGTGTAAATTAAACGCTTGGTGTCTTGTTGTTAAATTAGCACCCTGCTGTTAACTAGGAATTAATGTGAAATAGTAAAGTTATGTGACATGTAATAGATGGATTTATTAGTCAATCTTAGTAGAACATGGTAAATTAGAAAGGAATATCTAGGTAATGTTAACAGCATGGTGCTTTTTAACGCTATATGTTTCTGTAGAAATTAGTAAAAATCTTTGTGATAAATCCTTCTTAATAAAATCATCCAGTAGAAACGATGTCTGTGTATATATTATTATATTTAATGGATAAGTGAAAGCTCTATTTTGTTATGGTGAACCAAAAGCGCACTTTCTGTATTGTTTGCCATATAAACTTAGTTTACCTACTATTGTTTCCCTTGTGATTGCACCCACCTCTGTCCTTTCTCTATGATATTGTGTAGGTATTTGATGTAACAATGGAATATTTTGCAATATATTAATATAATTTTACGCTAAGTGGATCATAAAATAGTAGAGCTGTATATTATTCAGATGTTGAATATTATTATTTCTTTCTTAATGTTTGAACTAAGCATGTAAAATTTAAAATAATAATATAGAATAAAAGATGTTATGATAATTAATTACATAAAATCTTCGTTTGAATGAAGCGCCTTTTCCTTTTTCCTTTATTTTCTAAAGAACCCTACTAGGCAAGCACAAGATTTCTCTCGAAATGATCTACCAGGGGGTCAAGTCTGCTAATGCTAATGTTTTCGTCAAAATCGTAGTTCAATGGTGTTCTAATGGTAATGCTTTTTGACACAGTTCTTGTTTTTTAAACTCAAAATCAAGACACAATATGTTTCCGTTTTGGGTTTAAGAAACACGATGTGTTTCAGTTTTGGTTTTAAGAAACAAGAACTGTGTCAACAAGCATTATCATTCAAACACCATTGAACTACGATTTTGACGAAAACATTAGCAGACTTGACCCCCAGTTAGCTGGTACTCTACTCCGAAAGTATGGCTCATACGAGTGTGTAGTCTTAGATTAAAGTTATTCAGTACCTTAGGGTAATTTTCCCTTTGTTGCAGCGACGCTGTTGCCCATAGTAAAATACAACCTTTGGCCTTAGGGTAGGTATTGCAGATAAGTGACACATCTAAACTTAGGTGACAGAAAATATTGTTCCCTTATTATTTTCGTTTTAGCTCGTTGACTAAAAGCAGAAAATAATAATTTCTTGAAAAAAAATAGATTAAAAAAAAAACACGTTTTTTACTTATTTTTTGATTCAATGATTCGAGGTTTTATTATCCATTTTTTAAGGTTCCGTAGTCTAATGGGAAAAAACGGAACCCTTATAGATTCGTATGTCAGTCTGTCTGTTCGTCCGTATGTCACAGCTGACAGCCACTTTATTCCGAAACTATTACGCGGGCGCGGGTTAGGGTTCGGCCTATTTTGATCATTTTTAGAATTTTGCATCACAACAACGTGTCCATCGTTCTGGCAGCGCCACGGTCTCCGATTTGCGTGAAAAAAATTCACCATGTAGGCCGATTTTTTGCCAGTCGGGAAAATATAGGTTTGATTTTTTCCCTCCACTGGATCCGAAGATATACGAGGTTTTTTGTGGCGCTGCCAGAACGACGTCGTCCTGGCAGCGCCACGGCTATATCTCATTAATTACAAAAGCTAGAATAAATCTAATTACACACAGATTTTTGGCTTTTTTTTCCATTTCACACAAGCTAACATCCACCCGTGAATGTCAACAGATTCAGGAGTAATCGTGGGTCATTCGTGGCGCTGCCAGAACGACGTCGTTCTGGCAGCGCCACGGCTGAATCTCAGCAATTTGAATTTTTTTCCTGGAAACGGTGTGGGTATATATTTAATACCTTCGTCATAAGGCACGGAAAAAAATGAATTTCTACATTTCATCGTGGATTAAGGATTTTATAGGCATAGAGAAATTATAACCTCAAAAAAATTTTTTTCGCTCTAACGCCTTTAATGGATGTATTAAATAACATTCGCGCATTCCCACATCTTTTTTATAAAGGGAAAAAAATAAACCACCATCGCAGCATTAGCCGTTCCAGAGAAATCATAGGTTTAGATTTGGTTCATACATTAGGCATCGTTCTGGCAGCGCCACACCCAGTGCAGCATGATCCAGGGCACCTGTCGCCAAACTGAGTATGCCAATATTTAGTACCACCATAGCGAACACGGAAAAAAATCTGATAACGTGTATAACACAGCTACTTTCCGAGAAATAAGCCTTTGATTCAATATGCCATACAATTGGTACATTCGAGTAGAAAAGTTTTAAATTGCTTTTTATTTTAGCATTTTAAGTATCCGATCTGGTGCCCAGAACCAGTTTTTACTATACAGGATGTTTGGTAATAGCCTTATAAAGCCGAAAATGGTAGATAGGGATATTTCGTTTCTTAATTTTTGTATGAAACAGCTGATTTTTTCTCGCGATTTCAGAGTTGGTTCCATAGTAAAAGTTGTTCAGTTTGATGGTCTCTATATCTACAATATCCGGCTTTATAAGGCTACCAAACACCAACAAACATGAAAAGTAAAAAATAAAAATGCATTTGTGATGAAAGCGGCTGGCATGCTTGAAAGCGGGCTACAGCTGGCTAGTCAAGCGGGAAAGTGTGAATGAGGCGTTAAGTTAGTAAGCTGTGAAGCTGTCAATTAAATGTCATACATAAGTCACGCACGTCTGATGCTGTTTGGGCTACCTCACGACCGAAATTGCGACTAGTTTTTCGTATTTTGCGATAGTCTCAAATTGGGCGACTTCACAAATTTTTGCGCAATTTTTGGGCTACTTCACTTCGCTGGCAATGGCAACATCCAATTGGTTTTGGGCACCGGATCGGATACTTAAAATGCTAAAATAAAAAGCAATTTAAAACTTTTCTACTCGAATGTACCAATTGTATGGCATATTGAATCAAAGGCTTATTTCTCGGAAAGTAGCTGTGTTATACACGTTATCAGATTTTTTTCCGTGTTCGCTATGGTGGTACTAAATATTGGCATACTCAGTTTGGCGACAGGTGCCCTGGATCATGCTGCACTGGGTGTGGCGCTGCCAGAACGATGCCTAATGTATGAACCAAATCTAAACCTATGATTTCTCTGGAACGGCTAATGCTGCGATGGTGGTTTATTTTTTTCCCTTTATAAAAAAGATGTGGGAATGCGCGAATGTTATTTAATACATCCATTAAAGGCGTTAGAGCGAAAAAATTTTTTTTTGAGGTTATAATTTCTCGATGCCTATAAAATCCTTAATCCACGATGAAATGTAGAAATTCATTTTTTTCCGTGCCTTATGACGAAGGTATTAAATATATACCCACACCGTTTCCAGGCAAAAAATCAAATTGCTGAGATTCAGCCGTGGCGCTGCCAGAACGACGTCGTTCTGGCAGCGCGAATGTCACGAATGACCCACGATTACTCCTGAATCTGTTGACATTCACGGGTGGATGTTAGCTTGTGTGAAATGGAAAAAAAAGCCAAACATCTGTGTGTAATTAGATTTATTCTAGCTTTTGTAATTAATGACATATAGCCGTGGCGCTGCCAGGACGACGTCGTTCTGGCAGCGCCACAAAAAACCTCGTATATCTTCGGATCCAGTGGAGGGAAAAAATCAAACCTATTTTTTCCCGACTGGCAAAAAATCGGCCTACATGGTGAATTTTTTTCACGCAAATCGGAGACCGTGGCGCTGCCAGAACGATGGACACCACAACAACCCCTCTCAAGTTGCTCGATCACCAGACAGCTGCTCCGCCACGTGATCCAATCTTTTATTTTTTTATTTTTGTGTAAAAATCGTAAAGCGGTTCACAGAATACATCTACCTACCAAGTTTCAACTATGTAGTGCTAATACTTTTGGAATAAAGTGGCTGTGACATACGGACGGACAGACAGACATGACGAATCTATAAGGGTTCCGTTTTTTGCCATTTTGGCTACGGAACCCTAAAAAAGGGTTTTCCGGTCCCTGTTGCTAACTGTTAGAACACGAGAAATAGGGTCAATAAAGTTGCCCTCTTTGATAAATTTTTATACCTACCGATGCAAAAGGTATGGGGTGTATAATTTAAGCAACATTTACTTTATGAACACTTTTATTTACAAAATATAAAGTAGGCATTCAATATACTGACACAAGTAGTGCAGTTAACTCCGCTAAATAATAAATTAGCATCTCTTCAAACAATAAATCGTCGTAGCGATAATAATTTTATTATAATGAACAGAAGCGAGTATTTTGAATCGGAACCCAGCAGCAGCGGTACAGTACGAGGCATGTATCTTGAAATTTTTCGACGTAGTGGGGATAAGTTCGCGCATGTGCTCTTGTGAGCGACCAATAGCGCGCGCCCCTCTCCCACCGCCCGCGCCCCTCAGCGCTATGCATGCTCAAAATACGTGTTCCGCGCAATCCTCACCCGATTTCAAGATATATATGCCTCGTATATATTTTTACACGTAACTAATAATCTTGAAACTACTATATTTGATGCAAAAAAAGTTGGCAACCCTAACGTAAACCCTGCGGGTAGTTCGCGTAAAATAAATGTGGCAATTTTTTTACATGACAAGGCAAATGAGGTTTCATCAAAAGGGCAAAAGGTAATAATTAAAATAGGTAGTTTAATAATACTGCTCAAAAAAGTCGGCTGGTCGAAAATTACCACAGACAGTAATCTGCATTTTTCACACTGCTTTTCTATCAAAGATGCAAAATAACTTGAACCAAATTTTAGTACCTGCCACGTGACTTTGCAGTAGGTAGCAATTTGTTTAGTGTACAGTCACGAGCAATAAGATGTATACTGCCCGGCACGTAACTTGGCAAGATAAAAACGAGACTAAAGATGCAGTAGCCACAAACACTAAACTCGGCGCATCTTATTATATCTCATCTTTCTCTTGTCAACTTATATGCCAATCTGTACACACTTTAGAACTACCTATGTCAGTAACTCTCAGTGTGAAAATGTCATTGGTTATTCAATAACGTAATATGACATAAGTTTAAAGTGTGTACATCTTATTGCTCGTGACTGTACAATAGCCTCATTGTCTATGGTTGGGTTCAAATTGAATTGCGCGAACTATACCTAGATTCCTACCCTGCCGGTTCCGATTGCAAAATTTTACTTCTATTCTTATAATAATCATACTATTTACCTATGGGTATTTATCTTCTTGACAAAGGATGGATCTAGAATTCTTGTGAGATGATGCATGCATTGCCAACAAGTTTGCTCAGTATTCATTCGACTTACACAATAACAGTTTTTTTATTTATA
This sequence comes from Agriphila geniculea, assembly GCA_943789525.1. Lineage (NCBI taxonomy): Eukaryota > Metazoa > Arthropoda > Insecta > Lepidoptera > Crambidae > Agriphila > Agriphila geniculea. Next base: position 6,484,686 of record OX038875.1, read on the forward strand.
TATTTGATATATCAAATATTAACACTACAATCATATCAGCACCAACTTTAGCATACTTTAATGACTATATCTTATTCCTAATGTATATAACTGAATATATCTGTTACAAACTTATCTAGGTAGGTATTATATAAAAATATATCTTTCCGAATCCTTCGTAAGATGCAACAAACACTAGGTGTACATTATAAAAAGCAAATAAAACTTCAGTCTTTAATTATAAAGTTTTCAGAGAATTAAGCTCAAGCAAAGAGCTAATAAAACAAAACATAACAATAAAATTATAATTATATAACGGAATTTTCAAAACTTTATAATTATTATTAATATAAAAACTTATAACACAATCGGTATGGCTGATTAACGATTAGCTGTCTTATTATTAAAATATTACCATGTTTATCCAACTAATATGAAAATAAAACTAGATAAAAGCTAAAGTAGTAAAGAAAACTGTTTATAAATGGTTCGAGTGCTTTAAAAATGTTTATCTACACCCATGCTTTAAATCCTCTATAAAAGGTTCTTAAACGGTTAGCTTATAGCCAATTGAAACATCCAGTGTCATAGTAACCACAATATCCAAGCACTGTCGCGCTCCTCGCGCCCGGCGCCCGCCCGACGAGTTACATTATGAAATTCAGTACAACAGCAACATTAAAACACTCGTTTGGATGATCTTATGACGGACGGGAGGCGAGACATGCTTTCTACTATTTCAAAACCCTTTTAGAGGATTCATATCATGGGTGTAGATAAAGTCTTGTATGCAACTGTACATAATCAGGTATTATACTACAATTGCATAAATATAGCTATATACCTACTCATGACTACATTCCCTACTATCACAGCCGTATTTAAATCCTCGTACAGTCTCACGATCACGAGTCTTTTGACTAATTATTTGGCCGCGAGAGGAGAGCTTTGATAGTCTACCCGCATTCTTTACGCCGTTTCTTATTTTTTACTTTGTACATCCTCCACTTTGGTTTCGTAACTAGTTAAGAAGTATATCGGGTCATTTTGAACTTACCATCCAAATTTCAAGGATGTGTCCAGTCCATAAAGCTAAACAACTTTCTCTAAGAAACATTTTGACGAATTTCGCCACAAAATTCTGGTCATCCCATATTAAATTGACCACGTGATCTCTTTGATTTGTATGGATAGTCGTTATTTTTACATATTTGGCCATATGTTCCTTAGAGAAAGTTGTTTAGTTTCATGGACTGAACACATCCTCAAAATTTGGACGGTGAAAACAAAATGACCCTGTATACCTACATCGTGGAAATTTTAATCATTTGGTTCCCGCAGTGGGGTGGTTCCACTCATGATAACAAGCAACATTTACTATTGGGCCAACTGACATATTAAGGTCGAGTAGGTATTGCACTTTTGTATGGACCAGCTGATTTTTTTTCGCGGTATCAGAGTTGGCCCCATAATAAAAGTTGCTTGTAATCATGAGTGGAACCACCCCACTGCGGGAACCAAATGATAAAAATTTCCGCGTGTATTAATTATGTCGTTATTAGGGTTCAATGTTTCTATTTACAAATATTATCATACAATTTATAATACATTTTACATACAATACAACCGTGCCCTGGATGCCAAAATTTTATTGTCAACACCATAAGAATAAATAAAACATTCTTATGGTCAACACTACAAATATAACTCTGCCTTTCTATCTAATAGATTTTTGTATAGTTCCTACTTAAGTAATGATATTATTAATTCCATTGAACGTCCGCTAATGTAAAACGTAGGTATTGATTTCTTGCTTAGGGAAAATTTGTTTTTTACCTATGAAAGGTAGGTTATTTAAGTATTTATTATTTCCGTAATTATCATTGGAATTGATTCTGAAATATTAACTATAGTAAATGCTTTGTACCAACTCTTAATAAATAAATAAATCAGAACACAATTCTCACTAAGTATTTTGGGTTTACTTAGTTCACATAATATAGTAACGAAGAGGCGACAACTTTTCTAAAACTCATATAATTTTTCATAACTCACAGTCAGTGACTCACAGACAGACTCACAATTTCTGCTTCAAGGACATGACTGTGAAATGTTATTTTATTATATACGGCTATTTATGTAAAATAATCATCGTATTGTTATTAGCACTGGCTGTGGTATTATATTCTCAAATTCATACACGACTTTTGCGATACGATTTTTATTGTTCAAACACCGCACAAAGTTTTGAAATTACCGCCACCAAATGACAAATGTGAAGTTCTCGTAATTTTGCATTAGGACTGGCTCACATTGCGCGCCATTCGCTCGGTGGGCTCGCGCTCCACGTAGTAGTTGAGGCACGGCTGGAAAGTCACAGCTATAAGGTACTGCACAAACCGCCCCATTGCAATTGTCGTAATATGCGGTTTTTTAACGGAGCTGAGTTGTGTAACGGAGCCGAGTTGTGTAGCTCAGCCCGCGTGCCACTTGCGGTCATTCGGCTCACGTTCCATGTGGTAGTTCAAGCACAGCATGAACGGTCACAGGTAATAAGGTACCGCACAAACAAAATATGAGGTTTTTTTTAACAGAGCCGAGTTGTGTAGCTCAGACCGCGTGCCACTCGCGGTCCTTGGGCTCGCGTTTTCGGTGGTAGTTGAGGCATGGCTGGAAGTTGTTATGAATGGTCACAGGTAAGGTAAGGTACAATTTTTAATGTTCAATCAAACGCCGCACAAGATGTCCCTTTGCAAATGTTCTTTTAACGGAGCTGAGTTGTGTAGCTCAGACCGCGTGCCACTCGCGGTCATTCGGCTCACGCTCCATGCGTTAGTTCAGGCACAACATGAAGTCATGAATAGTCATAGGCAATAAGGTACCGCCCCATTGCAAATGTCACAATATGAGGTTTTTTAACGGAGCTGAGTTCTGTAGCTCAGACCGCGTGCCAAAATATGAGGTGTTTTTAACGGAGCTGAGTTCTGCTCAGACGGCGTGCCACTCGCGGTCGCTGGGCTCTCGCTTGACGTGGTAGTTGAGGCAGGGCTGGAAGTTGACGTGGATGGTGACGGGGTGCAGCGGCGCGGCCAGCGGCACGGCGCGCGCGTGCAGCGCGTCGTACGGGCCCACGTGCCGCGCCAGGCACGCGTACTCCACGCTTAAAGGCACGTAGTACTTTCCTGTAATAGAGAAAATATTTAATAGTACGGTCACAGATTAGATATAAGTACTACCGTACGGAAAGGAAACTCCGCCCCGCCCCACTATCGATTACTTCACCCCACCGCGCGAGTTCGTGTGCCGAATCGTGTGCTCATTTTAGTCAGGTGTCAACGCTCCGTTTGCGGCGCGCGGCGATCTATTGTTCGGCCATCGGCGACGGGCCGAATGCGCCGGCGTTCGTCGTTAGCCTTATAATATTATCGTTATAGTGTTAAAATGCGGCGCTTGTATGGTGTGTCCGGGGTGTGGTACGGTCAACGGCACGCTGGGTTTCCACAATGTATCAAACTTCAATCATTTTTAAACTTTATGTCGAACAGTTTAAGGTCCAAAATTATTTATATATTTTTGACAGTTTTGATAGCTTGATATGCTGACTGTACATTACAGCTAAAAACGGGAAGTTAGCATTTAAAACCCGAGCCGCAGCGGCGATGCAAATAGCTTCCAGTACAAGGCTGGTATAGTGCTTTTCTCAAGAAATGCGAGGAAATAAAATTTTCTTAGTAAAAATGTGATTTTTAAGTTGGTCGGTGTGGCCATGTTAAATGACCAGTTATGCAACCATACAATTTTTTTAAAAATAATGCTAGCTGATGAGTTACCCCGTTTTGAATTCGGAATACTACTTCCCGCACTAGTGCGGGAAGTAAGTATTGAAATTCATTTCCGCACTGAATTTAGAATGTGATGAACCAGACCCCCACGGAAATGTGGAACGCCCCGCATTCCTTTTTTAAGTGGAATGATAAGATTTCAGAGCACAAGTGAGAAAATATATGTTCATAAAATAAGAAAATTTTAATGGTTTTATGAGCTTGTAGTGGGGTTACAAAAACTTTTTTATACAAAGTATTCAAGTAAAATGGAGGTTTTTAGAATCGCTTTTGGTGGATTAGTAAAAACAAAATTGGCAACATTGACATAACCTGCCTTTCTATTGTCTAATTTAAAAATCTATCGCAATCGCTTTCAAGATGTAACACATTGAAGCTTCTTTTTGGGACAAATAAAAATTTACCAAAGAAATGCAGCAATGTGGCATGTGGCAAGCGATTGCAATAGATTTTTTGAATTAGACAATTAGCCCCCTGGTCAATAGTAACAGATTTCACAGTATTATTATAAAATATAATAAATACTTTTTTTTCTGATTGTATCGTTTTTTCTCTGTCATGTGCTTGATGTGATGTGTAAAGACTTTATTGTCTTTATTATTATTATTATTAAATACTAACCGAGTGCATTGAGCGCAAATACTGGCACGTATTGTGTTGGAGGGAGAGGTTTCTCGTACGTATGGTGATGGTGAGGCGACTCGCTAGATGTGTCCTGAAAATAATGGTTATTCCAATTTAGAATTTACCTACCTACCTATTTATATGTATACAACGTGTTAATTAATGAACCTAAAATGGGAAAACCGTTTCTTCGAACCACCAAACTGAACAACTTTTACTATGGGACCAACTCTGAAATCACGAAAAAAACTGTTGTTTCATACATTTTGATATTTTCGTTATTAATTTTTGTATGAAACAGCAGTTTTTTTTCTCGATTTTAGAGTTGGTCCCATAGTAAAAGTTGTTCAGTTTGATGGTCCCTATCTACCATATTCGGCTTTAGGGGTTTTTTGTAATACGTTGTATACGAGAGTCAGCCCCCCTAGCATGAGCACCGAAACACGATATGATATAGTGATTTATCACGTTTAACTGTCAAAAGACAATAGATTTTGACAGTTGGGTGTCGATAAAACGCTATATCACGCGATATATATCGTGTTTCGTCGGTCATGCTAGTGAGGCTGGGGTCTTTTTACGTGACGCCTCTATAACAATAATAGAGCGTTCCATTACCTGCGGGCTAGTGTCCCGTGCGTCCTCCGTCGATACCGAGGCAGACGTGGAAGTTGAAGGCGCGGGCGCAGGTTTGGCGGGGCGCCGCCGTTTGCTGTACGCCTTCGGGCACTTCGCATGCGCGCGCGCAACCTCCGCCGCCTGACGCACAAAACTATCGCTTACGACCACGATACGACACAGTTTTAGAACATCAACCACAACATAAATAAATAAAACAATACAGCAAAAAAAGTATACATATACTTAGATGAATTAATTTAAATTAAACTAGGTAGGTAAATTATAAAAAAATGTAATATGTCATTTTAATATAAACTAAAAAATACAGAAATTAAAAAACATAGTTAAATTAGGTATGCTGCTTTGACCCCATAAAAAAAACTAGGACGCCGATAAAAAGACACAAAACTATTCAGATCCAGACCCCAAAATAATACACAACTGTGGCACAAGTTAGAATGATATTTCATATATTGTTTTAAATTTCCATGGTTATTAACATTATTTAAATATACTGTATCGGGATTTTCACCATGTACCTTTTTATTTTTGAGACTCCGATATTTCGGCGCAGTTGCATGCGCCATGATCACGGAAGAACTGTCGGTTGTCACGTGCGGGTAGATGTTATTGGCAGACGAATCGGTCTACCCTCCGTCTAGTTCTTTTATTACGGTCGGTACCGGTACCATTGTCTGCAAACTCACTATTCACTCGAATCTGTTCTCGACACACGACACTCACTGTATCTTTACGCGGAACGGCACTTTTTTTATTTTTGTTGTTTTGACACAGCCGGACTACTGGATTCCAGACACTCGACAATTTAAACCCATCATCACGATTGAAATTTTTGTATTTGGTAATTTCAATCGCTTCCCTGACCATTCTTGGTATGTAGTGGCGTTCTGTGGAGATGATCTGAGGGTTATGTAACTCGATCCAGTGATTTGTGTCCGAATGAATTAAATGTTCAGCGATGGCCGATTTTTGCGTATCGTTGTTTTTGACCGCTTTTATGTGTTCCTTTATCCGGCATGCTATTGTGCGTTTAGTTTGGCCGATATATGAACTACCACAACTGCAGTCGATCTTATAAACACCAGGTTTCTCCAGAGGAAAACTGTCTTTCGGGGACCGTAGACATTGCGATACCTTTTTTAAAGGAGTGAAGATAGTTTTTATGGCGTACTTTTGTAATATATTTGAGACCTTATCCGTCACTCCTTTTACATATGGCAAAAATACTGGCTGTCTATCTACTTCCTGCCTCTGTAACTGGTGCTTTTTCATGTGTCTAGGTGGAAGCTTTCCTGAATATCCATTGCTCTGCAGGACATGCCGCACGTGTTGTAACTCTTTGTCTAGGTGTTCATCATCACAAAGATCATATGCACGGTTTGTTAGTGATGCCACTACAGAGTTTAGATGCCTAGGATGATGATGCGAAGTAGCTTTGAGGTAACGATCTGTGTGTGTGGGTTTTCTGTTTTCTGTATACAGATCGTTACCTCAAAGCTACTTCGCATCATCATCCTAGGCATCTAAACTCTGTAGTGGCATCACTAACAAACCGTGCATATGATCTTTGTGATGATGAACACCTAGACAAAGAGTTACAACACGTGCGGCATGTCCTGCAGAGCAATGGATATTCAGGAAAGCTTCCACCTAGACACATGAAAAAGCACCAGTTACAGAGGCAGGAAGTAGATAGACAGCCAGTATTTTTGCCATATGTAAAAGGAGTGACGGATAAGGTCTCAAATATATTACAAAAGTACGCCATAAAAACTATCTTCACTCCTTTAAAAAAGGTATCGCAATGTCTACGGTCCCCGAAAGACAGTTTTCCTCTGGAGAAACCTGGTGTTTATAAGATCGACTGCAGTTGTGGTAGTTCATATATCGGCCAAACTAAACGCACAATAGCATGCCGGATAAAGGAACACATAAAAGCGGTCAAAAACAACGATACGCAAAAATCGGCCATCGCTGAACATTTAATTCATTCGGACACAAATCACTGGATCGAGTTACATAACCCTCAGATCATCTCCACAGAACGTCACTACATACCAAGAATGGTCAGGGAAGCGATTGAAATTACCAAATACAAAAATTTCAATCGTGATGATGGGTTTAAATTGTCGAGTGTCTGGAATCCAGTAGTCCGGCTGTGTCAAAACAACAAAAATAAAAAAAGTGCCGTTCCGCGTAAAGATACAGTGAGTGTCGTGTGTCGAGAACAGATTCGAGTGAATAGTGAGTTTGCAGACAATGGTACCGGTACCGACCGTAATAAAAGAACTAGACGGAGGGTAGACCGATTCGTCTGCCAATAACATCTACCCGCACGTGACAACCGACAGTTCTTCCGTGATCATGGCGCATGCAACTGCGCCGAAATATCGGAGTCTCAAAAATAAAAAGGTACATGGTGAAAATCCCGATACAGTATATTTAAATAATGATATTTCATAAATAGAATTTGGTGCTTGGTAAACCAATTTAGATGCTTTTCCAAGGGCGGGACATATTGATCTTACTATAGGTAGGTACCCTGTATTACCAACCGTAACAATGTTCCTAGTTAATAAACAATTTCATTTCATTGCATGGCTGATTCCCTTTGAGTCTGCATTTCTAAACGACAAAAGCGCATCACAAAAAGCTATAAAGCAACGCACCTCATTATCCTGTGAGCGTGAAAATCGCCTTTCTATAGAATTCTTGAACTTGTAGGAGTGCAGGAAGTCATCTGCGTGTTCCGGCTTACGCACGGTGCGCAGCGTGGGCTCGCGCTTGCGCCGCGCGTCTAATGGCAACGGCTCGTGCTCCGGAAGCGCTTCGCCGTCGCCGGGCATGCCCACTACTGACACTAGAAATATACGGTAATGATTATTTCCCTTATTACTAAAAACTATTAAATTTCAAAAAATCTGAATAAGGAGCGCTTTCACGCTCGTGTGGACACGCTCTAATAAGTAAACGTTGGTTTGATTTTTTGGTTAGTGGTACTTTTGATGTGCGTTCGTGATAAATTTTGATTTTATGACAGATTTACGATTTACCTATGCCATACCATTTCTGGTAATCTGTCTCTGTCTATACAACTCCACTTCCTGTAGGGATTTAATAAAAGCTAGATAAGATATTCGGGGACGCGGAGTGAGCTATCCGACGCAATTTCGCGTTTGCCCGCTTATCTACACAATTTTCTCCGAGGTAGCGCTAGGGCTACCCCGGGGGTACAACGTACAAGGCCCCCCGGGCTAGTACCTAAAAGAAACACTGCTCCTAAGCAAGCACCAATAACTATACTTATGGGATACGACTTAATTTAGGGTGATGATAATACCTCCTCGGTCGCACTCCATCGAAAACGTATACTCGGGTGGCCGCTTTGGCTCGAACTCGGTCGGTGGCGGTGGTGCGGTCGCGATCACGCTAGACTTTAGAATGGCTGATGGGATTCATGGGATATATTTTAATTGAAGCTAGGAATAATCACCTCGGTCGCATTCCATTGAGTACACGTGTTCTGGCAGTCGCTCCGAATCGAACTCGGTCGAGTAGGACGGCGCAGGAGGCGGCGCGGTAGCAATCACGCTCGACTTCACTGTGAACCCGTGAGAGCTGCTCGAAGACGACGTCGTCTCTGAAGATGAACCGGGATGTGACCGGGGCTTCTCGCGCGGTAAATTCTCACCTGTGAACCGGACGAAAGATTTGATAAGACAGAATTTGTATTTGCTAATTTACAGGTAGGTATGTATACGGATACACAGCTTTGTAAGAAACCTTAGGACAGTTGTGAATGAATTTTAACACCTTCAAGCATCTGATAAATAATATTTTAAGAATCATGTCAAGGAATGGTTCTAAGCTACTTAATAGAAGACGTAAACACAAACACAAGCCAAACATTCGAAATCATGCAAGAGTCTAATAAATAAACAATTTATTCAAACAAACAAAGAGTTACATTATTTTGTACACAACGAATGGTGATTTAAGAATTAGTCACCCACCTTTAATAACCACTTCGCAATGTCTCTGCAGGTGCGTCGCAAGCTGCGAACAGAGTCCATCGGCTGGGCCGTACCCCTGCACTTCGACGAAGAAGCGCATCGCTTCCGCAGCTGCCTCCTGGTAGCCAGCCCTGAAGTGCTCCGTCGCTTGCCTCTCAGCCGCTACAACACAACCCACGGCGAAGATGCAACATCTTCTAGCGGGTGACTCCCCGACAACATTAGATTCCTTCAGTATTTACACGACACCAACGAGCATTTAAACGCCGCCTGCTTGTTCAAGGGATAGGCTTGTCGGCCAGTTAAATGATTACGGTAAAACATTTTCCTAGCAAAATGACTTCTAATGTAAGACCTTTAAGTACAAAAGTTGATCACGCCGGTCCTTGACATCGAGATTAGGAATATTAAACTGAAGAATGATACCTACTTCTACAATCGACAGTATTAGATCAATAGCTCCAGAAGACAAAATCTACAAATGTTCGCTTGAGTACTTACCTACTTACCTGTAATAAGCTTTTGAAGAATTTTGAAGAGCTGCCTGCTTTACTTTTCTTGTCACATAAGGAAGGACATAGTTTGATGGCAGTAGTGGAACCAAGTGAAACCAGACTTGGACTTGACCAGATAAACCTTTAGTCGAACCTATACCAAAGGAGTTAAAGGAGAATTGAACTTGTCGTTGAATTTCTAAAGGTTTAATATCAAAAATGGTTTGAAATTTGGATTGTTGGGACTAATCCAGATGAATAACAGCAAAACCTAAATCTAATGAAGGAAAACAAGCTGACAACAAAACCTAAATCTGATGAAGGAAAACAAGCTGAATACCTATCAGGCGAAATTTTATCACGCGATAAAACTGTTAAATAATGCTCATCGTTCGTTTGGTGGTATACTTTTAACTATTCTGAGATTATGTACAGTTCAATAGGTATACCATTGAGTTAGAGCAACCGTTTTTGGCTCTTTCTGTCATGAATCTTAAAACATTTGAAAGTCTGAAGAAACCCAAGTTTCGAGAAGATCACACGCATGGGAATATAAAGTTGGATTTTTCGAAGACGAAGACTTTACAGGGGACACATTGGCAAAATGCCAATTTAGTAAGTGATATACAGAGCCTGAATTGAATATTTTGTTGAGATAATAACATACTATTATGATAGATACTATTATTTATTGTGTGCTATTAAGTAGGACATACGGATTATGTCCACGATAGCCACGATAGCAATAGAGAAAATAATTTATTTCAACGGTTTTCATTCCCAACAGAACCTATCATTACGGTACGGACCTGAAAGTAGCTAGGACCTAGCTACATTCATCATTAAAGGCTGATGGGCTAACTAGCTGCTAGGTAGGAGACAGTCCATCACATGTTATTAGATATAAATCACAGTGGCTCGTAACCACGGCCGATGTAATTCGGTCGAAACGTCGGGAAAAAGTAGGTGTTTAATCACCTATGTTTTAGTTTCAACCTGTGATTTTAATCTAATAAGATAGTCCATCAGCCTAAAATGATAAACAATTTCAACCAGACTGAGTGTCTAGTCTTCTACTGGCAGACCTACTCCGCCTTCCCATCATTACCTACCATTAGATAAATCGTTTCCGTTGTACACACCATTGGCTCTGTCTTGCAGGTACTTGAGGTGTCTGATCGCCATCTCGATTATCTCCGTCTTCTCCACCCGGCCTCGCCCCTTCTTCAGGTATTCTGGAGGAATGAGGCGGGAGAGGTCTGCCAAGCAGTTGTTCATTCTGTCCCGACGCCGCTTCTCGATTATGCGATGCGACATTGGATCTTGCTATACAAAGAAAAGGTTAGGTTTAGATAAAATATTCAATTTTCATTTAAGAGGGCTTTCTGAAATTTACGCGCTCGGGTTTTAGGTATTTACGGCTAGACCGCAGCGCGAAGTGAGCGCGCGTGTGCGTGTGTGCGTTTCTCCACACGTACGGCACACAGTTGCTAGCATTCGCTACAACGACCGAACGATCTTGATCTGTACTTATAGCCGCGTATAGGAGCTCAGTCGCAATTATTTTCACCGATAAAACTAAAGCTAAATCGTTACCGTTTCAATTTAGTTTACACACAAATACTTGCTTTAGTTTTATTTAAGGGAGTCTAATTATTTTATCCATTTATTGAGTCCCAATATATGGATAATGAGAGTTTTTATAGCTAGATAATTAAATAATTTAAAAAATCCTTGGGCTGGTCACCTTGTCATGTCCATATATTTAAAAAAAACTTTAGCAAATACACGTATAGTTATTAAAAATGGAAAGTAAACAGTGTTTCGTGCCTTCATGCCCGAAGAACAGCACAACAGTGATACGTTATTCGTACCAATCCAAAGCTTTTGCGAGAACATGTTGTTGTGCGAGAAGAAACTATTTTAGTTGAACATGTTGAGATAATATATATAAATAAGTCAATGGTTGAACGAGTTATTATGCATAATAAACAATTCAAAATCCTGAAGCTCCACCCTGTTGTTCATCAAAACATGTAGGCTACTTGGATCAAATCGTCATGATTGCTTGGCAGGATGACATAATAAAAATTTGTGAAAATAATATGTGCACTTTTATTTCTATTTACTGACTGAGTAGGTATCTAATCTTGTTGCCATGTTCAGTGTCGTTCGAGACGTAGTACTATTAGGTAGGTATTCTGTCTGTACTTCGAGTTTTACTTTTTAAAACCAATAAAAAACCGCTGAATTTATCCTAAAAGATGACCTGTCAAGTAGGGATGTCGAAAAAAGTTCTATATATTTTTTTCGATATACCGATATTTTTCGGGAGATATTAAATACTCTGATATATCGATAGATAATAACATCAAATAAGTGCCCGTTCACACAGGGATCCGTTCTATAGGTCCTTTATCGGTTACGTTTTAATTCGGCGTATGTAATTGTACGAACGAGTTCACACACAACACAGTAGGCATATCGAATTCGTAAGATATTGCTGTTCTAAGTTTGACAGATGACAGTTGTCAAACTTAAAACTGCAATATCTCGAAAAGTACTCATCTCAGATTGATAGTGTCTTTGAAGAAATGAAAGCTCTTGGTGAGATCCTAATTTTAGATGTCAGCTGTCAAATATAAATTTGTCATCTAAAATGAAGATCACCAAGAACTTTCATTTCTTCTAAGACACCATCAATCTAGGATTAGTACTTTTCGAGATATTGCTGTTTTAAGTTTGACAGATGACAACTGTCAAATTTGAGTTTAACAGCTGTTATCTAAAATAAAGATCTCACCAAGTCCTGAATTTTGTTATTAAATTCTTTGATCAGCCCCCTGACTGACCTGCATGACCAGCGAAACACGATTTATATCGTGTGATATAGTGTTTTATCCAGTTTTTTTTACATTTCTTTTGGTTTTATCGACACTCAACTGTCAAAATCCATTGTCTTTTGATAGTTAAACGTGATAAATCGCGATATCATATCGAGTTTCTGTGGTCATGCTAGCTAGGCATCCCTAATTACGTTAAAATGGCAGTTGTCAAAACGGATCTATTATATCTGTCAAGACACCTATAATCGCCCGCCCAGCCGCCTCACGCGACGCGCAATGCCCCGCTGAGAAAAAAATTGAATGATAGCCCTTACACTTTTAGGCGCCAACTGTCTAGACTCTAGCTCTATATGAACGGCGGCTTTTTTTCCAATAACAAACGCGATGACTGACTGACTCTCTAGGCCAAGGATGGCGAACCAACGGCACGCGACGCAATGTTTTGGGCACGTCACCGGTCACAAAATTCGTTACGCGATGATTTGATGGCATGTCTATGACTTCATTAAACATTAATATTTGGGGCCATCCATAAATTACGTCACACGAATTTCATGATATTTGACCCCCTACCCCGTCCTTGTCACAGCGGGTCACATTTGTGTGGACCCCCCTCCCTAGTGTGACGTCACATATTTTACAAGTTTACATCTAGAAATAATGATTTAACTAAAACAACAGTTCAAAAATTTGTTTTATTTCAATTTAAATGGTTTTGAAATGTGACGTCACAAAATTTAGGACCCCTCCCACCCCCTTGTCACACAATGTCACACTTCATCGACCCCCTCCCTCCCCCTTGACGTGTGACGTAATTTATGGATGGCCCCTTTAGAAAAATGGCAAGTTGATACAAAAAGGTTCGCCATCCCCTCATTGCTTGCCTCATCTTGGCAAGTTCTTTCTAATAAAATAAAAAGATGGACATGACAAAAAAAAATCCGTATGTACATTTATCTCAAGGACTACTAACTACTACAACTACTAATAGTGGAAAAATTTTTTCAAATAAAAGAAAAAATTGTGGCGAGTCAGAATTTTAATTTTTATTGAGAATTTTTTCTCTAACTATATCATAGTTATAAAACGCAAAGTCAGAAACCTCATTGCATTTATGTTTATATTGCAGTATATTGTATGTCGATAATAATCAAACAAAATCTATACATATAATAAAGAGATATCCGTTCATGTTCAAAAAGTTAGGATGGCCAATTTGAATGAGAACTCTAAAGCTAAACCAAACGGATCAACATTATGTGTTCCAGATTTGGTCGCTCTACAACTTTTTTTATACAAAATTATTACGCGTGGCATTTCCGCGGCGGCGGGTGGCCAACCGACGCAGGTCCTACCTCGATGAGCGCCACAGCGCGACTGACTTTGAACGCTTGATGCGCCCGATTTTATACTTACTTTAAAAATTATTTTCACAAAAGATTGATGATGGATATTTTTATTTTTTTCACAAATTTATAGTACAATCTTTATTCTTACGTAAAAAATATTTATGTTGCCAAATAACTAATAGATTATGAGATATGCCATGTTTTCTTGCCGTCAATTTCTCGATTTTTTACTTTCTTAGATGTGATAAAAATACACGTTAATGAACTTAAATTCGAGATTTTCTTAATAGAAGTTCTATTTCAGGATATGCCTCTTCGAATGAAAACTTATTACATACTTGCCTAGTAATAATTATTGGTGTAAAACTACTTCAAAATTGAGCCTTCGCGCATCATCTGGAAATCGCGCTTTCGAAATCCGCTGTTTTCGTAGTCAATTATCCTATTAAAACGAGTTTTGGTTAATAGAGTTTCAATAAAAATGTATGATAATTATGATGATTGAAGTCAAAAAAAGCTAAAACGATAAATTATGTGTCCAAAATCGCTTCAAAAACTCCCAAGTTCTTGATTTACGTATGAAAAAAGCGAAAGGCCTCTTAAGAAATGAATTGCTTCGATGAGAGTAAACGAAACTTTATATTGGGGACTAGGGCCTTAATTTGTACCTCTAATCCTCTATGTATGTATATGTACTTCAACATCTATCACGGTAGCTTAACATGAAAACTCGTATGCCTATCAGACCGTAACTGGCTTACAATAGTCAATAGTACATTAGAGCCGAGAACGGGAAGTTACTATTTACATGTCGAGGATGGTTTGAAGCCCGAGCGGGTAGGCGAGGGCATTAAGCTATCATTCCAAGGCAAAGTAAATAGTTTCCATTTCCAGTACAAGGCTTGGATAGCGCTTTTATTTTTGTAAAGATTTGAAAAAAAAATATATAAAAATAATGCTAACTATAATGAGTTCTAACGGTTTGCATTTGGAATACTACTTCCCGCACTAGTGCGGGAAGTAAAATAAGTACTGAGGATAATTACCGCACTGAATTTCAAATGTAGAACGTGATAAACCAGATCACCATGTAAAAGTGGAACCTCCCGCTTTCTTTTTTCAAATATAATGATCATTTCAGAGCATAAGTGAGAAAAGATAGTTTTCGAAACAGTTTCCAACTGCTTCGCACGAAACACAACCAGCAATAAATGTGCAGTGCAGTGAATGAATACCTATGTATAGAAATTCGAAAGCGAAGCAATAACGAAGATTTGAAAATGTTACTTTGGCTAAGGGGTAGTAGGGCCTCGACTTAGAGAGCATTTAATGGTAATGCTCTAACGCCTCGTTTTCACCAAGGAAAGGAACATGTTAAATACTAGTCTCATACAAAACTTGTAGAATACTTACGTAGTAGAATACGTTTTATACATGTTTGCAACAGTCTCAAACATTCTTCTCGTTCACACTGTGTACGAAAGTGTGTGTGTTTGAACGAAATGAAAGTAGGCAATTACAAGTAAGTAACAAGTTTTGTATACAACCAAAGATGTATTAAAAAAGTTACATCTTTGTATACAACATGTTTTATAGATGTATATGAATGAGAACAAAAATCAAAACAATTGCATAAAACATGTATTATACTTGTATTATACCTTGGTGAAAACGAGGGGGGCCTCGATTCTGCTAACTTTGACACCTGTCAAAGTTAGCAGAATCATTGAAACACCATTGACACATGATTGTTATTGTTACCTAACAATAACAATCATGTGTCAATGGTGTTTCAATGATAACAAAAGCACAAGTATAAAGAAAAACAATAGGTACTTTTCGCAACACAGAATCGAGGCCCAGGATGTAGGTCACGTCTCACACTGAATAAAAAAAATGGGCAATTTGTGTAGACTTGCCCTCGAGACCTTCCCCTTCTTGAGGTAGGCGCCCGGCGGGTACTCCGCCTCGTCGTCCGAGGGCGCTGCCGCGAAGCTGAGCTGCTCCGCCACGCGCCCGAACCCGTCGTTGGAGTTGTAACTGTTCACAACAACAAAACATCACTTAGTTTTATAGAATACTCTTATTTTGACACAGGGGTGTCAAAGTTACGGCCCGCGGGCCGCATCCGGCCCGTCTGCTATCTCAACACGGCCCGCGACCAGGGGCCCTATTTTTGAATCGCTCGGCAGGCGTCGAGCGTTCTTTTCGAGTGATTTTCGTACGACATAAGACTCAAAACAAGGAGATGTTGAACGAAAATCAGTGGAAACGAGCGCTCGACTGGAGTCGAGCGATTCAAAAATAGAGCCCCAGGGGCTCGGCAGGCGTCGAGCGCTCGATTCTACTGATTTTCGTTCGACATATGACTCAAAACAATGAGATGTCGAACGAAAATCAGTAGAAACGAGCGCTTAATTGGCTTCGAGCGATTCAAAAATTGGTCCCCAGAATCTATCTAGTAAGGATTTTAGACTGCATTCGATGCCACTACTACGTATTGTAAGATAATAAAATATGAGCCCTCAGGTATCTGCATCCTCAAGCTCAAGATAACTCTTTTTTATTACCTTTGTATGAAAATAAAGATTTTAATTAGTATATCTTTGAGTTTTTAATTTTGAGTCTGGCCTGCTAACACGCTCTTAACTAAAAAAACCGGCCAAGTGCGAGTCGGACTCGCGCACGAAGGGTTCCGTATCAAAAAATTGCAAAAAAACGTACACACGTTTGTTGAATGGGAGCCCCCTTTTAATATTTATTTTATTCTGTTTTTAGTATTTTAGTACAGCGGCAACAGAAATACAGCATCTGTGAAAATTTCAACTGTCTACCTGTTGTCGTTATTAATATCCAGCAAAAAACGGCAAAAAAATCACGTTTGTTGTATGGGAGCCCCCCTTAAATATTTATTTTATTCTACTTTTAGTAGTTGTAGCGGCAACAGAAATACATCATCTGTGAAAATTTCAACTGTCTAGCTATCACAGTTCATGAGATACAGCCTGGTGACAGACAGACAGACAGACAGTGGAGTCTTAGTAATGGACCCTATTACTACTTTGACCTCAGACCATTTGACCCTTTGGGTACGGAACCCTAAAAATGGTCCTTTTGAAAAATCTGTTTGACACCCCTGAACTAGAGGTAGGTATGAAAAACAAGAGTCCCGCGGGATTTTTATGGAAATCATAGGATAAACTATTGTACCGAAATGGGAAAACCGGTTCTTTGGACCATCAAACTGAACAACTTTTACTATTAATGGGACCAACTCTGAAATCACGAAAAAAGCTCTTTTATACAAAAATTCATATCGTTGGTAAATATCAAAATGTATGAAACAGCAGATTTTTTTCGTGATTTCAAAGTTAGTCCCATAGTAAAAGTTGTTCAGTTTAATGGTCCGAAGAAACGGTTTCCCCGTTTTAGATTCATTATTTAACACGTTGTTTAGGTACCCTAATTGCATCGTAAAGCAACTAGTCTAGATTCTAGAACCACGACAGAACCTATGCCTACACTTACACAGCCAGCACAGCACTAGGCTAGGCACTAGTATTATGAATGCACTACATACATATTCGCCCATGATCGGCACCATTCATCGTATACGTTGCCGGTTTTGTAACAAATGCTTCAAAAAGGTTCTTTCAAGCATCAACGTACGACAAATTGTGTCGATCATGGGCGAATATGTAATGCAGCTTATGCAGCCAAGGTTATACAAATCATCAGGGTGACGTTTTATGATTTGGAACGAAAAACTTACACTCGGGGTTCACTTCAGACACCACGACGACGCGACTAGCTAGGGTAAACATGCGTCCAGATTTCGACAGACTTTTGCCATTTTCTCGAAAATTTTCAAAATTATTGTTTGTTTGATATTCATATCGAATGAAGTTATGGTGTTTTCAATGTTGACTTTTCATATATAATTATTTTCGAAACGGGACCTTTAAAGTGCCTGCTACACGACTGCCATGCCAAGTGCCAACCACATCCCAGCCAAGGTGATTTACGCGTTTACGCTGCGACTAAGTAAGGGGGTATTTACACGAGTCAACTTGGCAGGCAACTTGGGAGGCGAATTTAGTCAATGAGCACTTTTTATAGACTATGTGTTGTACAATCGAGTCGCCACCTTATTGAAATTAGGATTGCGATTAGATTTTACAAGCGATTGTCGATAAAAAGCGCTAAAACGCCTATATGTAAAAGAGTCTAATGGTAACTAATTAACTATATGCTCTAATAATTCGTTAGAGACGTTAGAGTACATGTCCAAAGCGAATTCTCTATTTATGAATGATCCCATCCATGTAGGTACAATCAGCAAAGCTACGAACGGAACACCTTCATTTCTAGATTGAGTGGTCTGTATTGTCTTGCATTTACCCAAAAATCACAAAAAAACATCTTTTGTATAAAAACAATGGAGGCAGGTAAATAAAAGACGAACTTTTTGTTCCATCCTACCTAGCAAACGATTTGTTTTCAAACTGTTAAGGTCATAACTTTGTTGAGTGTGTATGTAGGTATGTAGATACCTACCAAGAAAAAAGTATGTGTAGGTAGGTATTTAAAGCTAAAGGAAAAGTGACATTACATACGATTTAAATTTAACCTCGTTATTTTTAGAACGTTTAGGTACCTAACCTACTGCGTCATTATCATTCCTACACCTACATCAGTCCAGTCAGTAGTAAATATCTGAATTTCCAATACTATCAGTCATTCATTGTATGTCAAGTGTCGATACACGTGACTACAGATAAACAAACCTTACATTAAATACGAACATAAATCATCATCGGGTCAAAAGATGGACTGACTTTTTTCACATATTTTTTATCATTTGTGCTTATATACTTGTACTATTATGTATTCTGTGCTTATATGTAAAAGTAGGTATGTGCAAAACGTGCCAGCAGCCGGTGAATCAAAAGGTCGCTTAGGTACCGATGGCGGCATATATATTGGCAAGAGAAAGAAAGAGACAAAAGATGCGCAGTAGCCATAAACACTAAGGTTATGGCTACTGCGCATCTTTTGTCTCTTTCATTCTCTTGCCAATATATATGCCGGGCAGTATATACGTGGTGTTTGGTAGTAAATAAATAACGTTATAAAGCCGTATAATAAGATGGTAGGTAAATAGAGTACCATGGCATAGGTACAACTCCAGAAAGATATTATAAACCTTGAAAACCTTTCTGAGAAAAGATTACGTTACGTCCTATAAGTAATTTATGAAAAGTTTTCAGCGATCAATCAGCTGTAAAGCGAGTTATAGTATGATGTTCTGATGAGCCAATCGTTAGTCGATTATGCAGACAGAGAACCAGCTCGGCAATTTACCGAAAAAAGACTATAAATGTATTTTAAATTTTAATCTTGTTAAATCGTAAGAAATACCAAAAATATCATAGCTGGTTGCTCTGTTTACAGCGCTCCAGGTGACAGAACACGGAACTATATTTAAATGTCTTGGCTAGGCAAGTTATTAAACGTTTAATTGAACCAAGTCATTTGCCTAGCCATCTTATTAGATTGATCGATCATCCGCTGATTGAACGGTTAAAGTTATAGATTTACTAAGATTATATGAAATTGTATCAAAGAGAACGCTGACCTACTATGTACCTACGATTAATAAGTAGATTATTGTGATCACAAAAAGAGCCTGCGATAGCAATAATTGAAGTTAAGGGAGAACGCCACAGTTGTATGTACGTCGCTTCGTCATCTGAATTTCGTTTGTGTAAGATGAATTTAGAGCGACGCATCTCATTCTCAACATTACAAGTCAGCTGAATGAATGTGTCTCTATTAATATTTATATAATTTTATTAATAACCGAAACTTAACTAGGTCCTAGGTTTGCAATAGCAAGCGCAATTTTACCGTGGGTGATGTGAACGACGCCCCCAGTCAGATTAATTTGATTCGAAACAATTTTTAAAAACCCGAAAATGTTCATGGCATAAGTTGAAAATGTATTTTAATTTTGTTCTAATGGTGGTCTTAATTTAAATCCCAACTTGAAATTCGAAATTCACAAAAAGAATCCAATTCAAGTGTTGCAGGTTGCAGTGTTGTTGTTTCGGGCCAGAAAATGACAAAAACACTTACGAGCGCAGTGGCATAAGTACTTTGTCAAGCGAAATTTTGTACGTCGGCGTCGACGGAGTTAAAAGGAGGTTCATTGCTTAACACCACTTTTAAGAGCACTTCGGATTCGAATAATTGGATCTCCGATCATCGATCGAAGTATTGGACACATGAGTAAAAAAACGTGTATTGGACACATCAACAAGCGGACACGTGACGCTCTTGGTGGTTCCGTGTGTAATGTCAGGAAACATCGCCCCACTCGATCGAGCGCTACTGATTGTACGGTGGCCAGGCGAGCGGGAGTCCCAGGACAGATAGTGGAAGATTCAACCAACCCCCTAGGTATAATCTTACTT
Organism: Agriphila geniculea; assembly: GCA_943789525.1. Taxonomy (NCBI): domain Eukaryota; kingdom Metazoa; phylum Arthropoda; class Insecta; order Lepidoptera; family Crambidae; genus Agriphila; species Agriphila geniculea. The sequence goes on from OX038875.1 coordinate 6,504,951, forward strand.
CCAAATCTTACAATTTGGTATTATTGTATTGTATGTAAGAAAGTAAATCATACTCATACATAAACATAATAGATCACATCATACATAAAGTATGTAAATCATACTCGGAAACTAAACTTTTTTTCCACCTTATGAATGAAGTAACTTTAGGAAACTGTTTAATAATATTTGCATATCTGACTTTGATGTGATTTAAAACACTATACTTACGAATAGGCAAAAAAATACGGCATATTTAGTAGTTACTTTTTTGCTGGGTTTACATTCACAATCAATTAATTATAGTTGCATATCAAGCAAAAAGTATAGAAAGCATATAAGTAGAAATTTTGCTAATGCAATCAAATATGTTAATATTTTGGTCGGTGAAGTATATAAATAATTGTAAATTAGTTGGATTCATTTACAAAATGACAGCTAGACAGACATTCAATCTAACGATAAAAAAACCGCTATTGCAATTGCAAATTATTTCAATTTTTTTAAACTAGCTCACGTAATTTTACTGAAATGTTAATTATAGATAATAAACCATCAAACGTGATCAAGCCTTATAAATTGTAATATTATCTTTAAGTCACGTGAGGACCGTTTTCTTATCAGTCACTGTAACACCTTAATTCAATGATAACAGTTATTATTAGGTACACGTTTAGTCAGTGCCAGTATATTATGACTTTGCTCCATAGACTTATTATATGCTCATTGTTTAACTGATAATCTTAATTTTTACAAAATATCTAGCATGAGGACGATTGACGTAATCTTCATCATTTGAATATTATTCACATCAATTGAAACTATGATCAAACTTTATATCACGTAATTCGTAAAAGAGGGATAAGCTTAAAAGAAGTATGTGTGCTGCTTCGAGCAACGACGGCTTCGGCTTCGTCTGGCACAGAAGCGCGTCTTACTCTAAGGTATGCTGTATGCACCTTAATACGCAACGCTATGCAATTCCTATCCTACACAGAAATTATGAAGCCTAATTTTAATAAATAACAAGGAAAAATTAGTTTTTTATTATTAATAATTATTAAGCATGGTCTACAATTCTACATATTTTTTATACTTACCTACTTTACTAGAAGACAATACAAGATACAACCAATCTCTAAAATTATAATGAATGCCTGACATTATTATTAAAACGTGGCTTAGTACCTAGGTAGGTACTTTAATAAAATTAATATGATAACGTCTAAACAAGTAACTTGAGTTGAATAATGTCAAAGTGCTCTTTCTGTTAAAGGTCACGTTTTACTTTCACGTTTAGACATTTGAAGAAAACTTTGTCAACATTTTTACTCACGTTATAACAATCGCGCACCAACGCACCACCGTCATAATTTTCCAAGAGGTCAACTGTTTGAACAACTTTTTTCTATTTCCGTCCAACTTTGTTTCTGGATTATTTCTGGATTCGTGACTAGCATGGCATTTAACCGTTTTTCGCTGTAATAAATTATTTTTAGTAGGTACCTACAACTATCTACTAAGATGAGTTAATAAATAAGTAGTCATAATAAAATGTCGTTTACTACTAACTACTTCAGAATATTATTGAATGTCTGAGCGCGAAGCGTCTCTGTTTCAGCTTGAGCAAAAATGCTTGGTTTTATAATTTATATACTTAGATTTTTAGTCGATTGAGTTTTTCGAAATTTTCGAAATGGCGGAGTTACTGAAAAAAACACATTTCGAAAAATGAACAATAATCTCACAAACGCGAGGTCCACAGTTCTACAGAGCCACTACTAGTACAATAAGTTATACTAAACGTGTATTTGCCCTTTATATTTAAATATTCGTTGTCCTTTTTCCTCGTTAAGTGTGGTCACCCTATTCCCTATTCGCCAGCATGTGTTGCTTACGTACATTTCACACCTGACACCTACTTAATACTTATTTATAAGTAGGTAGAGATAGGAAGGTTAGGTTAAGGTACCTACCTATATCTAACCTAGACAGAAAGAAAGACTTTTTTCGGTAGACAAAATCATGATTATAATTAGGGAAGTATTTTACTACAAATCTCAGGATTTTTAAAGGGAAATCGGGCCTTTTCTCCGGACTTTAGATTTTTCATCTGCTAACCTTAAGCGCGGCGGCGCGTCCGGACAACAATAGAAAATCTTGTCTCATTTTCCGCGCGTTGACGGGTGGTAATCTAAATGGTTAGCAAACAAATATTTGGTTAATTTAATAAACAGTCGGAGAGCAGAATATCTAATTGGTCAGCAAATATCTAATTGGTCAGCAAAATATCTTATTGGTCAGCAAATTTTGAGAATTGGTCAGCAGAGAAAACTGAGGAGGGAGGTGTAGGAATTGGAGGAGAGCCCTAGGGGGAGTCCCCTCCTATACCCAGGGCTTCAAATACCGTTAAAAATTAGTAACGTTAAAAATAAATAACGTTAAAACTGGAAATAAATAACGGTAAAATTGATAACGGTAAAACAGGATTATAGTTGATTTTTCGTTCCTTGGAAGGTAACGCACGTTATTTACGTTATGTTACTGTATTAAACCGATGTGACATGATCAGTCTCTGCGGTAGGTACTAGGTAGTAGAGGTACCTACAATACGCAATACTTATAAAATTACCATTAAAAATAACATTATTTTTTTAACGATATCTAGTAACATAACCTTAATATTACGTTAAATTAATGTGATGTTACTAGGTATTGTTAAAAAAAATAACGTTATCAAGGTATCAAATTGAAAATAACGTTACGTAACGTTAATTGGTAACGTTAACAAGCCCTGCCTATACCCCTCCCCTCCCCAGCCCTATACGCCATATCCCCAACCCCTCATTAGCACATATACCCCATACTTGTCGTTATTGCAGTCCCAAACGGTAATCCATCCCAAACCCGACCTTCTTTCAAAGTTGCTTAAAACATTCTTTATCCCATGTCATACCCGGCCTTTCGTAGAGTTGCTTAACTTTTGTTATCGAAGTTCCACATGGCCAAAATATCCAACATGAAATAATAAAATAACAAAGACTTTATTTAGGTATTTTATTTCAAAAAGGTATAATTACTCAAACGACCGACGAACAAGATCGAGCGCAAATATGCATGATTTTAAAGTTTTTGCTAAAACTGCGGGGTGGTATGCAATTTGCATCTATTTCAGTGAGTGTAATTCAAGGGCTATGTAACGTGCCGCACGTGCGCTACTGCGTGCCTGACCTACCTCACATATCTTCTAAGCATTATCTTCTATCACGTGTTGACTTGTCATGCACGTCTTACCAGTGGTAAGTGTATAATTTTTTTAGTTTTTAAAAGTAGCAGAAGTTAAAATTCAACAATTAAACAAGTACAAAAATCCAATTAAGAAGATCAAACTGGAGAGACAAAAGGCAATATTGTCCCATTATAGACTCGATACTGTCACCTAATTGTGTTTCTGAGGAGTCAAACTTCGTGTTCTAGTTACCAAGGTTCTTGTTTGTAGAATGGGAGAATACAGTCAATGCCTCTGGGTGAACTGCTTCAGATTATGACATTAATTACGGTAATTTCAATATTATTCATCATCATCATCATATCAGCCGCACGACACCCACTGCTGGGTATAGGCCTCCCCCAAGGATTTCCACGACGATCGGTCCTGCGCTTTCCACATCCAGTGGCTTCCCACGGATCCACACATCCCACGGAGCGTCGTCCGGTGCGCGGTCGCCATTCAAGAACCTTTCCCCCCCAACGGCCATCGATTCTTCTCGCTATGTGTCCAGCCCACTGCCACTTTAGCTGAGCAATCCTTCGAGCGATGTCGGTTACTTTAGTTCGCCTGCGGATCTCCTCATTTCTGATTCGATCACGCAGGGAAACGCCGAGCATGGCTCTCTCCATTGCACGCTGGGTGACCTTGAGCCTCCTTATGAGACCCATAGTTAGCGACCACGTTTCACTGCCGTAAGTCATCACTGGCAACACACACTGGTCATAGACTTTCGTCTTGCGACACTGAGGTAAATCGGACACGAAGATTTTTCGGTGTTTCCCGAATGCTGCCATCAGAGTTGGATTCGACGAGAGATCTCCTTCTAAAAGCTGGACCTACCTAACTAGACTGCCTGTCCTAGGTATACATAATGATCAACAACTTCAAGTGTAGTGTTCCCAACATGAACTGGAGCTGGCACAACATGGGCATTCGACATGATTCGATATCATCCTAATAATATTAACACATCATAACACATGATCTGAAGCTGAATGTCTATAATAGCAATTAGAATTATTGGCAGGCCTGCTAGGTAGGTAATCACATCAATTTTCTGGGAGGGAAACTTCGTAAATACTATTAGCTCAAGATAAAGACCTTACTGGTAATAATAACAACTACATATTATAACTCAATAACAACGCGCTAGTTTTATTTCATGTCTAGTAAACGCGTAGTGAGCGCGTAAGCTTGAGAAGTGAATATAACAAAACAACTCTTCTAATAATTTTATAATACAACTTCATTAATGAATTTTAAAAGTAGCTTAAGTGGATAATAAAATAAAAAATAACATAGACAGAACGCTACTGCGGCCAGTCGCGTTGTGCAAACCGTTGTGACGTCACTCGTCACGTGCGCACGCATCAGTTTCACGTGCGCGTACGGCCATCGACTTGGAACACGCAGACATACTTCGAAAATTAAACAAAAGCAACTACAATGTACTTATCGCGTGAGCAATTGTACGTTCGGTCCGTGCAGTTGACACGCCTTTTAGGCAAAATATGATGCAAACTTAGCGATGAAAGTCGTACGTAATGATTATGATATGACCATCGTATGACACTGTTTTTAATTTATATTTTCTCTATAGACTTTCATTTTGATCGCACACATCACACAAGTAAATACTTACATATGAATTTAAAAAGAACTTGACAAGGCTTTGTCCTAAAAATTGAATGTCAACATTGATTAATATTACTCATTTTGGGCACTGTCCTTCAGACTTTGTCATGATTTTTAGTTTGCAAAGCACCAGCTTGAGTGTTGCTGCAATGCCCCCTGGTGGACTTCCACCGTGAAAAATGTCTAAAAACTTGCTCTGAAATGAAATCTATAGGATGCAAAAAATCGCATCAAAATCAGCCCTTTAGTTTCAGAGGAAAAAGGTCAGTTCCGTTCCGTCTACTACGTGGGTAAAAAGTTGCTATTACAAAGTATTCATTTCATTTTACCTATACCTGCCTACCTACGTAAAACAAAGTTATGACTTATTTTGAACTTCCTATCTAGGTACCTACTTCTAAATAGGCAGAACTAGTTAGGTAGCTAAGTAAGTAGGTATACAATACAAGAAGACTGTGCAAAATTTCTTGAACATCAAAAAAAACAAAGGTCAAAATGTAGATGATCGTACAAACAAAGTATAAATTATATCAGAAATTAGAAAAAAAAATTGACTAGGTAAGTACTATTTATTCATAATAAATATCTAGTCTAGTCGTTCCTTTCGTTTACTACAACTACAAGGCAAGGTTCTTTCGAGTTCATCGAGTGAACTCTCCTCACGTGACCGGATTCCAATGTGCCCCTCTACCACGATCGCGATTTGCATCGTTTGAAAACATCGGATTTTACTCCATAGGAAAGTTAACTTACAACCAATCAATATAAAGCTCAAACACATAATCATATAGTGACCGTGATCTATTTGCATCTTCCAACTGTCACGTGTTTGCTGCAATAAAATTCAATACTACCATTAAAAGTGATTGAGCAATGAAAATTGAGTCTTATCGTGCGCTACACATAATACGTTTTTCATTTGTGTCCAATAATAAAAAACGTAAATAAGAAAAATTGAGGCTTGAAGAGTTGAAGCCCACACGTTTGATGTAGTGTGCGTACTTGCTGCAAATCATAAAATTCTAATGCAATCTTTACGTTTACATAACTACATAGTAGGTAGGTATGTACACAATAAGGGCGATTTTGAATGCATATCGAGAATTCATTAGTCATTGATTTATAAGGTAAGTATAGTAGGTACTTACTTATAGTATAGAGAGAGTAAGAAGCATTGCTAGCTAGCTATTTTTGTTACTTAAGGCGGTACCCTGAGCGAAAGTGGCGCCGCGGTGAATTTTATTTAATATTATAATTCTAATACACAATTTTAATAATGTTTATCGTGGAAATTTTAGGGCCCACACTCTAGTATTTTTAGACGGTATCGTTACATTCCCTCGTAGTCACTGCTAGAAGTAGATAGAAAAACTGCTAAAAGTGGCCGTTTTTGACACATTTGCTATCTACTTCTACGAATGACTACGAGGGCATGTAGTGATACTTTCTAAAAATACTAGACCATGGGCCCTAAAATCTGCACAATAAACATTATTAAAATCTTTTTCTATTAATAACTTATTAAATAAAAACCTCTGAGGGCGCCACTTTCGGTCATACAACCGCCTTAATGTACTTACTTACTTACCTACCTACATACAGGCACATGCCAAAAAATATTCTCATTATAGTGAAAAAATTGTAGGTAGATCTAAATCAGGGATTCCCCGAATTTAACTTGTTCATATTTATAATAAGATAAAATCTCGCTTTTTGATACCGATTGCAATAACTAGGTAAGTACCAATTATTATTATTTTTGTATCTATTAGTAAGTTAATTACTTTGTGTAACCAACTACTTAGGTACCTACCTATTGTGTGATGGAAAATAAACTTTTTATTATTATTATTTTATTATTACTATTATGAATACAGCACAGCACCTATGCCAAAAAATCAAGAAGTATTTTTTTGGTCTGCCATTAATCTAACTTCGTTAGCAAAAGAAATGGGAAGCTATAATTATTTGACCAGCAAACAAATATTTGATTTAATTATAAATTAAAATTAAATTAGGCAGCAAACCTTGATCTGCAATCTTAAAATCGTCAGCAATTTAATAAACGGTTGGAGAAGCAAAATACATACCTATCTAACTGGTCAGCAAAGTATCTTATTGGCCAGCAACACTTCAATATTGGTTAGCAGAGAAAATTGAGGAGGGAGGAGCAGGGGGAGGGTGAGGGGATGGGGTATGGGTTGGGGCACGGGGTATGTCTGGGGGATGGGGTATGGGGAATTCTTTATCGTAATCCCAAACGGTCCGCCATCTCATAGGTACCCGACCTTTCCTACAGTTGCTTAACTTTCGTTATCGCAGTCCCACGATCACCCATCTCATACCCAGCCTCTTCAAAAGAAGTGTAACATTCGTTATTGAAGTCACAAATGGTCACCCATCCCAAACCCGACATTTTCTCAAAGTCTCTTAACATATAAAACGGTAATAAAAAAATATTTATCGCAGACCCACATGGACACCCATCTCATATCCGGCCTTTCTTAAAGTCGCCTTATTACCGTGGCCTTACCTTCATCCTGCTTCATGACCAGACCCTGGACACCGTCTTCCACGAAAGTACTTGTCAAGAGACAAGACGAATTAAGCGAGCCAAATTTTATTAGATGTGGGTCACGTCACGTCACGTGGGTTTGAATGGGTTGGAATTGCTCACCAAAATTTTATTAAACGTGAATCACTGAATTGCTCACCAAAATTTTATTAAACGTGGGTCACTGAATTGCTCACCAAAAATGTATTAAACGCACATAACTGATTGCAGCAAAAAATTAGAGTAGTCTAGTATGATATTAATTGCTGATTGATTAAGAAATATTTGCTAGCCAAAAGTTGCTTACCAACTAACCATTTTGGCTGACCGAATAGATTTTCTGCTCACTATGCTACTGCTAAACTACCTACACCCATTAAAAATCGGCAATATAATTATTTGGTCCGCTTTAAATTAAAATCAGGCAGCAAACTTTGATCTGCAAACAATCATAAAATGGTCAGCAAATTAATAGGTACACAGTTCAAGAACCAAAATTCCTAATTAGTCAGCAAAATATCTAATTGGTCAGCAAAACAGCTAAAAGGTCAGCAAAATATCTAATTGGTCAGCAAAATACGTAATTGGTAAGCAACATGATCGGTTGACTCGAGTAGGTAGGTACTTATTTAGGTCTAGTCGTAATGTAACAAACAAACAAACATAATTTTGCTTTTTTAATATTAAATAAAAGGAAGTAGGTAGGTAAGGATTACATGGACCTCAGACCTCATAGTGCTTGTACACTACGCACATCGAAATGTACTACTTACTACGTACGTACATTTCGATGACTACGCATATAGTGCGGCGGTAATCTTAAAAAAGACGCTTAGAAAACACTTTTCGTACAAGTCATCTCGGAAATATGAAAATGTGGTATCGATGCATTCAGTACGATGCCCTGATCACAAATATATAAGACTAGCGGCCGCCCGCGACTTCGTCTGCGTGAAAAGGTTTTTTGCTATCCCCCGGGAACTATACTTTTTTTCGGGATGAAAGGTACCCTATGTCCTTCTCTGTACCCCTGACAACGTGTATGCAAAATTTCATGATGATCGGTTCAGTAGTTGGGACGTGAAGGCGTAACAAACAAACAAACAAACAAACAAACGGACTTTCGCATTTATAATATTATAGTAAGGATGACAAGTGCGAAAGTGGTGGGGGTAGAAACTGTGACGTCATAAAGTTTTCAGTACAAAGAAAGTTTTTTTTATACCATGTGGTATATCAAATGAAAGGGCTTTGTGAGTAGATTGCGAATATATAACACACTATAACATTTCATTCACTACCTGGTCTAACAAATTATTAGCAAACGTCGAAAAAATTTCGCAATTCAGAGTCGCCATTGAACAGGTCTAGATTGAAAACGACTGAATTGATTTTTACAAAATACATAACAAATAACTTTGCACATACTCTTTTCGAATGTATAAAGGTAATTGGCCAAAGATATTTAAAAATAAGAAAAGTACATCAGTTTTGATGTACTTTTCTTATTTACCTATAGGCCAGTCGTCTTAGACACAAAAATCGCGTTAGGTCGCAAAAAATTTCAAGGTTGTGAGGTTTTGGGATGTTGTTAGGATAGATATCAATAGTGTAAATCCAAATTTGCAACCCTGAAAGACCTGCGCTAACTTCGTAGGGCTCGAGAAACCTCGTCATTTTTCAGTTTTTGGCTTACAACTTCTAAAAAATGCATTCTACGGCAAAATTGTCTATGACACTTTTAAAGAAGATAAAATTACCAACAATTTGAATCTAATTTCAGCTCTGAGTGTCATATATACCCCGAGATACACACTTCAAAAATTGACAATTTTTGACAAAAAGTTGTTAAAGCTAGTCTTTCGAACAAAATACCGTTTAAAATACTGATTCTACGAGGAAAAATATAAGAAATAAAGTTGTAGACCAGTTATTAAGCTTTAATTTAAGATTAAGAAAAACGCTTAAAGACTAATAATTATTTTCTTGTTATCAAGTAAAAAAAATATATTAGAAAATCTGATTTTTCAAGAATTGAGCTTTGAATGTAAATTGTTATCAACATTGCACAGTTATCTATTAATTGTTAATTTATTATCTAAGTATGTACCTTTTTGTTGTAATTTATTAATAAATAGTAGGTAATAGACGTGTTGCGTGTTTCTATCGCAGATGTTAGCTGAGCTGAGGTCTCTCCATCACTTCGCCTCGCGAATTCGCCTTCGCATTATTATGAAATAACACAATAATATTAATTGAGTTCGATTTCATTTTATAGGGTAAGCAATTTTACGCTGATTGATGTCTTTCTTACCATTTAAAAGAGTCCTAAAATGCGTCAGGCTTCTTTTTTTGAAATTTCCAATTATCTATTTTTTTTCCTGATAACAAGAGAACTATTATTAGTACTAAAGCGTTTTTCTTAGTCTTAAATTAAAGTTAAATAACTGTTCTACAACTTTATTTCTCATGTCTTTTCTCGTAGAATGAGTACTTTAGACAGTATTTCATTCAAAAAACTAGCTTACTATAAATATCAAACTTTTTTTGAAAAATTACCCAATTTGAGGTGTTGTATTTCAAGATACATAGTACACACAGAGTTAAAGTTACGCTCAATTTGTTGCCAATTTCATCTTATTTAAAAGTGTTTTCGATAACTTTGCCGTAGAATGCATTTTTTAGAAATTGTAAGCCAATATCTGAAAAAATTCAGAAAATTTCGAGGTTCCTCCATCATTCCGCCACTGTGACTTTATTATTAAGAAATTGGCAACCTACTCAGGCTTCGCTTTGATTTCTTCCTTTATTTTACCAATTGCAGCCTTTCATCACCCCTAAAAGAAAACAAATACCTTCCAGTCGGCACCTCAATTTGCGCCAAAAATCTGGTTATTATAGGAGCGTTATCGCTCGGATTATGTTATATTTCATCTAATTTACATAAAACCTTAACAAAGATACATTTAAATCTTCCTCATAAATCACTCTATCTATTAATGAAAACCGCATGAAAATCTGTGCAGTAGTTTTTGAGTTTATAGCAAACAGACAGACAGACGAGGCGGAGAACTTTGTTTTATAATGTGAAGTGATTACACGTTAACATTAATTGTATTTAATTTAATTTTGCATGATACACTGTTTTCCGTTGATTGACATCATTCTTATTCTTTAAAAGAGTCCTACCTACCACTCGTCAGGCTTAATTTTTTTGAAAAATCCGAATTCCTATTTTTTTTTATCTGATAACAAGATAATTATTATTGGTCCTAAAGAGTTTTTCTTAATCTCAAATTAAAGCTAAATAGCTGCTATGCAACTTTATTTCTTAGGCTTTTCCTCGTAGAATGAGTATTTTAGACGTTGTTTTGTTCGAAAGACTAGCTTGAATAACTTTTTGTCAAAAATTGACCGTATTTGAAGTGTGTATCTAGAGATGTATATGACGCTCAGAGCTGAAATTAGATTCAAATTGTTGGTAATTTTATCTTCTTTAAAAGTGTCATAGACGACTTTGCCGTAGAATTCATTTTTTAGAAGTTGTAAGCTAAAAACTGAAAAAAGTCAAGGTTTTTCGAGCACTACGAAGTTAGCACAGGTCTTTCAGGGTTGCAAATTTGGATAAACTACTGGTATCTATCCTAACAACATCCCAAAAAAGCAGAACCTTGCAATTTTTTGCGACCTAGAAAGTTTAAGATGACTGGGGTACTACCACAGGAACCAGAATAAATTATTTAATAATAGTACTAGCGTGTATTATCGTATTTGATTAGCAAAATAAATATTTCTATCGCGAGTTCGCGAGTATAGCTTGGCCATAAGTTGAAATTAAATAAAATGGAACTAAAATTTTTCAGTACAAAATCTAGTTAGTGTTGCCAAATTATTCGTGATTTTGACGTGTTTACATACAAAGTGGCGCCCTCAATTTTTGTCAACTCTTTATGGTCAAGCTGTAGTAGGTACTAGGTACACTGGTTTCCAAACTTTTTGAACATGACCCCAGCTTAGGGAATGCAAACCGGTTTCACCGAAACCGGTTTTTCGGTCGATTTCACATCAAAATAAAACCGGTTTTTAAACGACAAAACCGGTTTTTTCGGTTTTTTGTTTGATTCAAGTTTTATGCTCTGCAATACATATAAAGGTAGTTTTTGGGTGCCATTTTGTCGAAATCGGTTCGGTAGCTATTTTAATTATTTGAAAATTGATTCATAGTGGATATTGTGTCTTAAAATTGGTGCAGTTTTGTGGGATAAGTGTCTACGCAACTGAACAATATGTGGGATAATTGAAATAGGCGCGATCTTATTTGTGGGAAGATGAAACTTTTATTGTAGTGGTGGCTACCTCGGCAGAACAAAACGAGTAAACTGTCTTGATAGATCTTGATATGCGATGCACTCGCATTCTATCTAATGTAAACTGAAACAATACCTACCACTGAACTAAGTATTCAGCACTTGATACTGGCAAAAGTTAGCCCTGGATCATACTGAAAATATTAAGTATTTTCAAAATAAATCAAGCGTATGGTGACAATTTTTAAGATATTAATGATGATTATAGAGACCTCCTTGGCCAAATGTTGATTTTCTAATAAGAATTTTATTTTTCGTTAGATTTTGAAAAAAAATAATAGATACTTCAGAAAGCAAATTGTTTAGTTATAAAAATACGTTAGTGCCAATAATAGAAGACTTGAAATATATATTTTTTGTTTTACTTATAAGAAAAAATGAGCTCTAATTTAGAACGTTAAAACTTGTTAGCTAGAAGCATATTACGTCTACGTGATAATTAATAAAAAATAAAAATCATTTATTTCAGACCAAAGTTTGTCTATTTTTGTTAGTAACAAATGTACTTATTGGTATGTTAGTTTATAAACATTATTAAGAAAAGTATCTAAAATTGTTCATCGATAGGTTCATCGATGTGAACGTATTACGTGCAAATCAGTAAACCTACCGGAAACCGCAGAGTCCATCCTCTCTGTTATCATCCTTAGGAAACTGTTGGCGCTACCGCACAACCGCAGCATCATCGAGGCAGTCTTTTTGCGCATGATGGTATAAAAATCGTCTACACTAGCATCCGCAAACATGCCCGATGCACTGCAATAGCGCGACAGCCCTACCAGCGCCCTAAAGATGTTATTATATTGAACTCTAAGCGCATTGTACGGCCTCTGTGTGAAATCGACCCATAGACCACTCGTGTAGAAGTTTTGACAAAGCCTTAAGTCTCTAAAAAGCGTGATCTTTACATTAAGTGTGAGTGAACAACGTAAAAATCTATGGATCAACATATTCCCACGAACAACCAATGCCCCTGCGCTCACGCTCAACGTCCAAATCATCTTTAAGATTTTCGTTTACAATATGACCTAAATATTTAAATTATATTACACGTTTTAAAGGTGACCCATTCAGGAAAATAGGTGAGACCTGTTTTGGTTCTTTGTTTGAACTTTTGAATTACATAAATTCAGATTTTTTCTCATTGTATGTAAGACCATGATTTACAGCATATGTTTTAAATACCTATAACATCTTCCTTAGTCCACTAATCGATGTCTTTTATTTTATTTTTTGTATTTCAGTTTCACAAATTCTTTCCTAAGAGCCTGACCTGCGATGACTTCCTACGAAATGTATAGGAGTTTTTTGAGATTTCTGACTTTTTTAGTCTCTCTCAAACCTGGGTTGGTCCCATATCATAAAAGTGTTTGATCATTATTAGAATCAGGATCGCTTGGCGACACAAAAAATTGTGTAAAATAGCCATTTTCTTGCTAACTGTACATTTTTTGATAAACTGTGAATGGGGATACTCTTAAGATTGTAAAAATGTCCATCAAATGAACAAAAATGTATTATTGCTCATGTTCCAATAATTTTCTTTAAAACCGGTTAAAAACCGGTTAAAAACCGGTTTTAACCGGTTTTAAATTCAAAACCGGAAAAAAAAACCGGTTTTGATTTCACTTCGGTTTTGCATTCCCTACCCCAGCTTTAAACACGTAGAAAAAGAAAGTAGGTATCAAATTATTATGCCTTTACACAAATTCGATATCGTCACTAAGTAAAATGGCTTTTAAATTCAGTTAATATTGTAAGATAAAACATAGTTACTAAACTAGGCAAGTAATTTTGACTACATAAATATGTTTGTTTTCGCTCATTTGTATACTTTGCCGATCTTGGTCACCCAACCATAATCTCGTGAAGTGAAATAAGTTATTTCATTGAATAGGCTTTATATATTATGATCAGGTACTCTGGCATTGCAATAAATTATTCTATTTACTTATTTAAGATCCAATAAAAAGTAATTTAAGAAACATCTTTCAAATAATGTAAGAGTGAATGGTAAACAAACATACATTTTATAAGTGACAGCGCAAGCACAATCGATTCTTTAATCGTGCTGTAGAAATTATTATCTTAGAAAATTTAAAGCATCTCTTGCAGGAGTTGCAGGCTGCGTTACGTCTACGGCTAGAAACCTCGTTGAGTCACTCAAGTCACAGTGAGCGGTTAATTAATTAAAATAGCCCTCATCATAGGTACTCGGTCGGCGTTCCCGCTAGGGTTGCCAACTTTTTTGCATCAACTTTAGCATATTTTCAAGATTATTACGTGTAAAAGTAGATGGCGAAAAAGTCCAAAAAAATATAGTAGGTTGCCATTTTGTATGGAGGATTTTAAAAAAGTTCAATTTTTCATTCTTACTAACACTTTTGTAATTTATTCAACTACCATAAACACAAGAGCTTTAACACAAAAATGTTATTATGCGATACTTATGATTAAACAAAAGAAGAAATTAAACAAAAGCAGCAAAAAATATATAGGTAAGTATAATTTTTTGCTACTTTTGTTTAATTTTTAGACTTAAAAAAATATAGTAGGTTTGCCTACTGTATACTTTTTCAAAAAATATAGTAGGCGAGTCTGCAATTTAGAAGGTTACTATATTATACACCGTTAATTTTTAAGTATATCTAAAAATTAAATGAGGATTTCAGACCACGTAAATGAACAACTTTTACTACGGGGCAACCACGGAATCGTGACAAAAAAAATCAGCTGTTCCATAAAAAAAGTTCAATATCGACTCGACTATAATGTATGGAACAGCTGATTTTTTTTCGCGATTTCGTGGTTGGCCCCACACTAAAAATTGTTCATTTACGTGGTGTGAAATCCCTTTTTCATTTTTAGATATACTTAAAAATTAACGGTGTGTAGTAGAGTTGGCAGCCCTAGTTCCCGCCCGCTCGCCGCCTGTCACTGTCACCCATGCAGCGTGCGCCGACACGTGGTTTTACGTCGCGCGGTCACGTTGCTCACCACGAGGTTGCGCAAACCGCTTTGACTGTCGTGACGTAACACTATGATAACAACTGAAAGTAAACCGATGCAACGTCGTCGTCATTGATTGATAGTTGCCAAAATATTGGGTTTATTTATATTTAAGTAGGTAGGTACCGTTGTTTGTAATTAATAAAATATTAATATCGCTGTACGATTGTTATAGAAATAATATCTCCCTTTTTTTACCGACTTCCAAAAAAGGAGGAGGTTCTCAGTTCGGTTGAATTTTTAACTTATATTAAATGGGATGGGCTTACTCTTAGCCACATTTAAAAACCCAGCAGTCTAGAAAACACATTCAATAAAATATAATGCAAATATCTGGATAAAATAAAGTTAACGTTGAGTCTATAGAAAAAAGTTATGTTGCGGGTAAGTAGTTATTTAATTTCGTTTTCGCGTCTTGGCTACGAATTTTTCAATCTATCAGTAGGTATCTACAGGGTGGCCCAAAATAACGTTGAAAAGTGTTTTTTTTTTTAATAATTTTATCAACTTTAAACTTACAATAAATTAAGTTATAAATTTAAAAGAATTTTTTTTTAGATGAATCCCTATTTGTCGTCAAAATAACCTCTTTCCATTAGCGCAAATATATAGAGTCAAACGCTTGGTAAAAATTTCCATCCCGCTCCGCTGCTGCCTCGAATTTAAGAAATATCGTATTCTCCGACTAAAAATTGTTTTGATAGAACAAGCCCATAGGCGCTAAAATCACAGGAGCTGGTCTTCCAATTGTCCTGGAGCTGCTGCACTTAAATCCACGTCGCCAAAATGCAAAACAGCACAATTTGCACCACTGGCAAAACCTCCTAGTTTTTGTCGAAAAAAAAATGATAACCTAACTTAATTTAAGTATAAAAATTATAAGTATTTAATATAATATTAGCATTTGAAAATTGACTTAAATTGGTTTTATTCAAGTCATAACTTACTCGTTTATAGATACGAGAACGAGAGTAAAAGCACAGTTTTACAGTGGTTTAATATAAAGTCACAGCTTTTTGCTCTGAGTGTACCTACAGTGCGTTTTAATTAAACTATTCCCGTGCGTGGATTTATTGCACAAAGAAAATGCCAAAAGCTTTCCAGACATTATACCTAGCTCATCGAAGACGATTTCGCTACTGAGATACACTAAGATCGTTAGATAAAAATGGGAATAATTAATTGGGTGACTGGAAATAATTAAAGGCAACTGTTGATGGGATACTTTAATACTAAACCTGGCAGCGTTTATTTTTGGGCGACAAACTGTGGATTACTAAAATAAAAATACGTAAAACGGGCGACTACATGTGGGAGAGAAATAATTTAAATGAGTGACAAAAATACTGAGTGGGCGACTATAATACCAAGTAGGTAACTGTATAACTGATCTAAGCTGCCCAACATGGTATTTTTAATTTTTAATATTGGTTAATAGTCTCCTTCTATAAGTAAAATATATCTATGCCAAATTTTAAATGTTTCGTGTGCCCTAAGATTGTCACCCAAATAGTAATTTGGTCGCCCGTTCTGAATAACTAGTTACTCAATTTGTATTTTGAAGTCACCCATTTTCAACATTTGTAGTCGCCCTAAGTCCGTCTCGGCCACTTAGTATTTCAGCACGCTATATTCAGTATTTTTGATACCCAAAATGGGATATTGTTACCCGATAAATATTTTCTTCTCTTACTCATCGAGAGTAATCGAGACACGTGGATTATTAGTAAGTATACAATTACTAACTAGTTCTACTTCTACTGTTCAAGAGACACAAGAGATGGTATTGACTTAACACGTGCAGAATAATTCTATTGACGTATGTGGTATGAAGTTACAAAACAAGACGGATGCACGCGTCACATTGCAGAAACTAGCTAGTGAAGCTATTTGCTATAATATATGAGAGTGAATAGTGACGACTAGACTAGACTTATGTTAATAAACACCTACCTATGTTATATGTTACAACTAAAACCAAGTTCTTCATCAGCCCCTCAAGCATGATTACCGATACCCGAAGTTATAGCGATTTATCATTATCACGTTTATCTGTCAAAAGACAATGGATTTTGACAGTTGAGTGTCGATTAAACGCTATATCATGCTAGACTAGGGTGGCTGGTTAATTAAGTTAGATGTTCTTACGTGCGTAGCTGGTAAAATGCTCTACTGAATTTTTTTATTTATAGTGTTGATTAGATAGCAGATAGACTATCAAAAGTTCTTGTTTGTCCAACTATAATCGAAAGATATGCATTGAATTTATTATAAGAGGTGTAAATACCTATATGTAACTGAATGAAGGATTTTTTTATCCTCCAGCTTTGATCATCTGATTGATTAACTCTCGTCCAAAATGCTTTACTGGTAGGTAGGTAGCAAAAAGTGACCACTTTAGGCAGTGTTGCCTAGCCAGCGGTTCCCGAATAGGGTTCTTCGGAACCCTGGGGTTCCGTGAGAGGCTCTCAGGGGTTCCGCGAAAATTCAAGAGTTTATATATTCAAGATCCTACTTTTCTTTTTGTTCTAACTAAATTAATATTTTATATCTTAAGAGTCCTTCTTTTAAAGTCAAACTATATCATAAATAATAAATTAAAATTGAAATACCTAGGTACCTAGTTATCCTTTTTTTTATTACACTCTTACTATGCTAACAAACGGTTGTTATCATTGATTTTGAGTATTTTAATTACAAACATTCACATACATTCAACATGTCTGGGTAACTGGTAAATGAAGGATTTACTACTACAATAGTTTTACTGCTTGTTTTAATGATTTCAACGTCGATTTAGAAAATAGACCCAAAAATTTTTTGCGGTGTGTACACCCTTGTGTTTGTCCAATTTTCTGTTCCTAAAAGTGCCAACCCTAGTTAGTTTACTTCTTACTAGAGCTGGGGTTCCGCCGAAAATCGGTTAACCAAAAAGGGTTCCGAAGCCAAAAGAATTCGGGAACCGCTGGCCTAAGCTACTACTACAACGAACTATATTTTATTGGGGTTAATGTTTCTAAATAAACTATAGAACCTTAGTTTCAATCTGTACATGTGAATTTTCGGTACATTATGTACTTAACGAGCAATAAATAGGCCAATTGAGGACTATAGGCGCTTTAATAACAATACACTGCTCACTCAATAGCTTACACACATTGCAACAATGTAGCTGGAAATATCTGGTACCGATTTAATCTCTGTGCAAATGTCTGCCGTGGATTTATTTTTAGCACAGTGCGGTGCACACGTGTAGTACGAGTAGGTAGGTACGACGACACGTGTCTGCCGAGCCAGGCTTGCAATGTCAGCAGGGCTATCTGTGGCATGTTACCTAACTAACTAAAGTTACACTAGTTCCACTGACGTCCATTATACAATTAGTAATCGACGTCAGTGTACTTAGTGTTCGCATTCCTAAAATCTATGCTTTTTGTCTTTGTCTTCCTTTCAGAAAAGTTATATTTTTGTAAGTCTGTTACATCCGTATACCTAGGTACCTACACGATGTCTTTAAATACACCTACCTGCGAAAAGAAATTAATATGGTTTCACCAAAAACGTGTCGACGTCGACGAAAGTTTGCGAAGCCTTAGTACTAAATAAGGAAAGGTGTTCTCAAGGTAAGAGAATTTTGCTTTTTATAAGCCAGAAAAAATGAACATACATAACTAGCATTTGTTGAATTGCTTGTGGAGATCACGTTTAATTTTTATTTAGTGTGTGTTACCGGCTAACACCCGAAGTGCGGCTAAACCTAGTTTAAGCCGGCTAAAACTAGGTATAGCCGATAGCTTTTGGTTAAACCTAGTGGTAGGTGTAACCAATCTCTTTACTTACTACAGGGGTGTAGTTTCCAAATATAGTGTTATATAAAGTGTTGTACTTTCTGCCATACTTTTTTAATATCATTGGCCACGACCATTTATGATTTTCTCAAATCTTTAGGCAGTAAGAATAGTTTGGATTTTCTAGTATTTATTACCCCTGTTTTGAAAATTTTTAATTTCAATTCTATGATTTTACCTATTTTGGAATTTCCTACAATCTGGATTGTAATGTCTATCGAAGTGATTCTTTCCAGTACGACCTTCATATCTCTATGATCTCGATAGTACGAAATTCCAAAATGGATTTAAAAAATAGTTAATATTCTAAGCTATTTGATACCCTTTTGAAATCCCTGAATAAAAATAGTTTAAGCTTGGTCGTGCTATAAAGTGATTTTTTCCAGCACGACCTTCGTATCTCTATGATCCTAGTGGGAAATTCTTAAGTAATGTGTAAAAAAATGTAAATATTCTTAGCTATTTTATGCCATTTTGAAACGCAAGATTAATACGTAAGTCTACGTGGTCGTGTTAGGGAGCATTCTTTCCAGCACGACTAGTGTATCTCTTAGATCTAGTGGGTAAAAATTTCAAAACAGGGATAATAAATAGTAGAAAATCCAAGCAATTTTTTACCGCCTAAATGAGATATGAGAAAATCATCAATGGTCGTAGCAGGCAGGAAGTAGGAAGTACAAAATACAATACCAAATAAGGTTCGACATTTAAATTAAATTTCGTGGTATTTTTTTTTAACAAACAATAGCTAAATAACTTTCTTAATACCTATCCCATAAATTATTCCCCCTAAGGAGAAGCACAAAAAAGGCTAGACCAAGTTTTAACCGGAAATAAGAGTTAACAAATTGGTTACACCTAGGTTTAACCAACAGCTACAGGCTACACCTAGTTTTCGCCAACGAGTTAGCCGGCTAGAACAACGAACTAGAGAGTTCTCTTTACTCCGGGTATTAGCCGTAACATATTATACCTACACTGTAGGTATTACTATCAACTGGTGAGTAATCTATACATTTGGAGGCGACTAGGGGTCAAACGCGTTGTAAAAATTGCATATTAAGTATTTATGATAGATATACCTACCTACTATATTCTAGCTAGGTAGGAGTAGGTGTACTTATGATTATGAGTTTTACGACTCCTGGCGAAATTCTTCTATCGTTCTATCACTATTATTTGTATTCTGTGGTTCTATGCATTTTATGTTTTGAAAAACGTTTACCTATTTTATTAAGTGCACTATTTTAGTAGGTACTTATCTATATTTTTTTTATTTATAGGATGTTAGGTATTTGTCGTTTTAAATCAAATTAAGTAGGTACAAGTGATCAAAACACTAATGTAAGCAGGAGATAGTACCTATCTCTACATTATAGTAAGTAGTAAGTACTTGTTGTATGGTCTGTGAGTGAATTATGATGATAATGCAGTAGCAGTATCCAAAGTGAAAGAACGGTCTGGCGAAGGCGATACAAACGTGACGTGAGTCACGTGAGTGAATAGAAACAGTTTGGGAGTGTGTGTAAATCAGCTCTTTACTTGAAGCTGTGTGTGTGCGCGGTCACGTTTCGGCGGGTGCGGCGCGTTCAGGCGAGTCTGCCTGCCTGTTTATGCCTCTCCCCACGTCACGTGTTAGCGGAGAGTTATTTTTGCGTCGCTTTCGCCAAATAAAATAAACATTTGATTACATAAATTATACCAAATAAAAAACTTGTGCCTTAAGTGAAGATCAAAAGCAAAAATCTTTACTAAATTAACTTTTAATAAAACTGCTATAATAGCAGATGCATTACAGTACATATCAGCAGCAATAATATAATTATATTGTTTGTGTAGGTAAATAATACTTAATCCCAAACTTATTTGTTATAAGAATTTAGGCAATATGTTTCAGTTCAGTAAATCACCAGAAAATAATTTCATATCAGTTGAAAACTATTCTAGTCTAGACAGTTCACAAATTGATTGCAGATAGTTAAATTGTTTAGATTCTGCAATATCGCAAAAAGGCAAAATCAAATATTATGTCATTTTCCCCACTGAAGTTTCAGATCAGGGATTCCCAAAGTGGTCTATATCGACCCCTCGGGGTCGAAATTGGTCACCCAGGGCCCCTTGGGGTCGATATAAACGAATAATTATAATAATAATAATTATTATTAATGATATTTGATATGATTTTTTAAGTATGTAAGTAGGGCAAAGCCGGATTTGTATTGACCACTGGTGCCTTTTTAAAACTTTTGATGTTACATCAATCGAGCATTTTTTAAATTTCAGAATAATATGACGAGCAAGATTTATTATTCAACTGTACTTCTTAACTCAGTCCAAACGGAGTTATAAATATTAAAAGTTTGAAAAATAATAATCTGCACCATTTTACTAAACTTCCAAACCCTTATAACTTCTCTCGGACTCAGACTCATAATAAATTGTGTTTGTTAAATTATTTAAAACTTAAATAAATCAGTGTAGTCGATATTACAGGTAGCGGAAAAAAGGCGCCAAAATCAGTCATTGGCTATTGGCTATAGGACATGACGTTCATTTCGGAAAAGTGGTATTTTGCTCAAATAGTTTGAAAATCCCTGGTTTAGATAATATAAAAAAATCACGTAATTTTATCGGCAAAAACACCCACATGTTGGGGTCCATTCCCGCTTATGTTGGAATGACTGCCATTTTAAATTTGACTTTTTGTTTTAGGTTTTATTTGAGTATAAATGTCATTGAATGATAAAAGCTATTTTTCAATACAGTTGCTCGAAAATGTGAGCTTACTATGACAGGCCAGCGTGCGGTAAGTTGATTTTACCGCACGCCGTGCGTTTTTGTTTACGGTTTAGTACAGCGTGCGGTAAGTTGATTTTACCGCACGCCCGCGCCGTGCGTTTTTGTTTACGTACGTTTTTTTTAATTTCTACTAGCTTACACCCGCGACTTCGTCTGCGTAGACAGTAGAAAAATATAAGAACCAGTTCAAAATGACCTCTTTAGTGTATGAAAGCTAGTACTACGGAGAGTTCAAGCTGTTTTCCTGGTTCCACCCACCTGAATTTAATGAAACATAGCTTAGATTTTAAGTTGAACCTTAATTTACTAAACTGTGAAAAGCCCATCAAAATTCTTTTAGCGGTTTCGTTTTGCGTAATACGCGCACAAATATTTAGAATTTACAGTTTTATTATATGTATAGATTACAATTTTAGTAGTACCTATAATGTTTTCTCGCAAATGTATTGAAAAACGTAGTATGGCACACGGTTGTTAAGGTTTTTTAAAACTCGTGACGATTATAAACCCTCGCCTGCGGCTCGGGCTTATAAAACGTCAACTCGTTTTAAAAACCTCCTTACCAACCTTGTATCATAAACTACTATTTTATGAGTTTTGAATTTTGTCAAATGCAGAAAAGTTAAGAGGTATTAAAGTTTTTTTACTTGATAGGTAGGTGGTGTATTATTATTTATTATTATTATAGGTCTGCCAACATTTTTACACTTTAGCATACAATTCCTTAAAATAATAAAATTAAAAGTACAGTGAAAAACAGTTATAGGCAAACACAGCATGACTTTTTATAAATAAGTTATTAACTAGCAACTAACACAAAAAATTTTGACACAATGAGTTAAGAGAAAATAATTGTACTACTACTAATCTACAATTTGTTTTTATGTTATGGTTTAATTAATATTAAATTAAAAATTAAATCATTTATTTATTGATATTATTTATTGGTAATGACTCTGTCGGCCCAAGTTAGTTTTAGAACACCTCAAGTTAAATAGTTTATAATTTGCAATTCTGGAGTTCTGTCGTGGTATTTTGAATTTTATCTCACTTAGTAACTGGGGACAATTAATGTTACCCCTCAAGATCTTATACAACAATACCTGATCGGCTACCCACCTACGATCTTCCAGGGAACTGAATCCAAAGTATTCGAGTCTGTCTTTATAAGAAAGTAATTCGTATTTTTTATTTTGATGTACCGTCAGAAAGAATAGAAGTTTTCTTTGAATTTTTTCAAGCCGAGCTATGTGGCATTTATATTTTGGGTTCCAAACAGAAGAGCAGTATTCCAAAGAACTGCGCACTAATGCAAAGTAAGTAAACTTGAGAACATGATGATTTTTAAAGTTTTTACAACAACGCCAAATAAATCCGAGTAATCTGAGAGATTTTGATATGATGTGATCGAAGTGTAGGATAAATGTAAGTTTACGGTCAAGAATGATTCCCAGATCAAGTATTGAGGTTACTTCATCGATAGCACGAGAATTGATAGAGTATGACGAATCATGGGGAATACGTTTTTTAGTAAATTTAATGTGTTTACATTTATCAAGGTTAATAGGAAGCCTGTTTACCAGAGACCAGGCTGCTATTCGATTAAGGTCCATTTGAAGTAATAAAGAGTCATTAGAGGTATGAACTGTTTTGTAAACCTTTAAGTCATCAGCAAACAATAGGCACTGGGAATGATGTATAACTTTAACCAGATCATTAATAAATACTAAAAAGAAGATTGGTCCCAAATGCGAGCCTTGGGGAACTCCCGATGGAACATGAAAGGGACTGGACTCATATCCACAAGTAACCACCTTCTGGGTTCGCTGACATAGATAGGAACGGCACCAACTCAAGAGGGGACCATGTACGCCAGCCAACTGGAGTTTATGAAGCAATATTGAATGGTTAACTTTGACGAATGCTTTGCTTATATCTGTGTACACAGCATCAACCCGACGACCTTGATCCACTTCATAGGATACGTCGTTGATAAAACATGAAAGATTTGTAACGGTAGACATTGATTGACGAAAGCCATGTTGTTGTGGGACGAGAATAGATTTGAAAAGACTGGTGAAGTGCGGGCAAACAAGCGACTCAAAAAGCTTTGCAAAAACAGATAACAGTGAAATGGGTCGATAGTTTCGTACATTTTTTGGATCGCCAGCCTTAGGGATTGGCAGAACATTAGCTGTCTTCCAACGCGTCGGGAAAGTTCCAGTAGATAAAGAATGGCCGAATATATTATACTAAGTGGGTATGATAAACTCGGTGCGCAGCAGCAAAGAAATATTGAGGGAATACCATCTGGTCCAGAACCCTTCTTTGGATCCAGTCTTTTTAGTGCTTTTTCGATACAGTCTACCGACATGGAGATGTTATTAGTATTTGGTTGGAAGAGGGTCCAAAGCTGCCGTCATCGTCAGCCGTTAGATGAACATCTGAATCATCACTTTCATACACAGACGAGATATGTTTAGCAAAGGCATTACAAATTGAAAATGGTTCGACAAGCTTATCCTCGTCCAAATGCATTTCACTAGGCAGTGACTCGGAATTTTTACGTTTTCCCCTGACATAACTCCAGAAAGCTTTTATGTTATGGTCACAAATAGCCTCTTTAATCTTATCAATATAGTTCGCATAACATTTCTTAATCAAATTATGACAGCGTGACCTGGCTTCGGCATACTCAAAGTTATCAATTGGATTATTGTATGATTTTACCTTTACCCGAAGTTTTTCTTTCTCACTGATTAATTTAATAAGATTTTTCGAATACCACGCAGGGTACTTTTTAGAGCTACGTGATGCTTTGGGTACGTGTTTCTCAATGATTGAGTTGATTAAAGAGTAGAATATTGCAACCATCTCATCCACAGAGTCAATGTTTTTAAGTTTATTATCCCAGTTAATACTAAGCAAGTAGTTATTAATTTCAGAATAATTAGCCGCGTGAAAATTAAATTTAGAAGTAACGTTCCTTTTCAAAAATCGGACAGGTGAAAAATCTATAGTGATGCTCAAAGCTGGATGGTGTGTATTGGGAGGAACCAGTGGGTCATTAACACTTTTAGTAATAACAGACTTGCTAGATGACAGTACCAAGTCAAGCATCTTATGATTATTATTAGCGATATTATTGAATTGCGTCAAATTGTGCAATGCCATGAAGTCGGTAAGTATCTGAATCACAGAACAATTCATTGGCTTCAGAGACATTGCTGAAAAAGACGTTGATTGATTTGTACTAGGAACCCAATTGATGCTACTCAGATTAAAATCACCGACTATGAATACGTCACCCGTGTGGTTTAAAGAAGATAAACCATTAGAAATGCTGTCGAGTGAACAGTTAAGATTATCTAAAGACACGGGGGGTGGTAAATACAAAGAGCATATTATCAATGACTCATTAGAATTGTTTGGATCTGAGATAGAAACCCATAAGTCTTCGTTTGAACTTTCTAATCGCGATAGTCTACGAGAACGAATGTGATTAGCATTCGAATCTTATTTTTTTTTATATAAATATATGACTTCTAGATCCGGAGAAATATTTTTCGGCAGGAACATCTCGTATGGTATATGTGCAGCCAGCCTAACTCGTAGGTTTATTTTAATTATTTGTATTTTGATTATTTTACTTTAACCCTATTTCTGGAAGGCATGGGGGCGCTTCACATGCAGTTTGAGAATCACTGGCTTTTTGCTTTTACAAGTTTATTACGTAGGTACTGTTTCCGGTTATCATATCCATA
The DNA here is from genome assembly GCA_943789525.1 of Agriphila geniculea. Taxonomy (NCBI): domain Eukaryota; kingdom Metazoa; phylum Arthropoda; class Insecta; order Lepidoptera; family Crambidae; genus Agriphila; species Agriphila geniculea. The sequence goes on from OX038875.1 coordinate 6,530,177, forward strand.
ATATTTAAATCTTATTTAAATATATTCTAATATTAATTAAACGATAATAAAATATATACGTAAGTAGGTAGGTACTTACATGCTTCTTGAATATCTACCTACTTCTACAAATTAAATGAAAAAGTCAAGACAAAAATAATGATGATAACGATTACTTGACAGAATACCGGAAATAATAAATAATTGGTTATAATACTTACTTATCATATTTGACAACATTTCCATTCTCCTCCCAGTAATGTCGAGTTTCCATATTTAGTTTTTGTCACATTAAAAACAACAGTACACTGAGAAATAAAAGTAAACAAAATTATCTTTTCACATTTACCCAGACAAGCCGGGTTTAATTGCACTATTACAAGATTTTAGGTTCGGCTTTTAGGTAAGATCTTCGTAATTCATTGTCAGCACAAGAACACAGTTTTTATAAATTGTTATCGTGTTTATTTGCATGTGGCTAGAGGCGCGAACGAGCGTTATCAACGCACGAGGTTCGCGACCGTTCTGTCACTTTCTGTAATCTGTTCTGTCTGCGACCGGCGCGGCGGGCAGACCCTTCAGACCGGTGACACCGTGACCAGTCTATGGAGACTATTCTTATTTGGTGCGCATAGTACCGCGTAATGTAGCGCGCGCTCGAACTCGAATTCTAACTAAAAACTAAAAACTCGGGCGACTATCATGAATTAAAAATGTTCTGAATTTTACGATTATGTAGGTAACTAAAAACACGGGTCAAGCAAGCTGTTAAGTAATTAAGTTAAAATTAAGTTGTCGGCGAACTAAATTTTCGCGTGTAACTGGGCTAGTGATTAAGTTAATAGAACTTTGAATATTTTTTTTATTCAAAGTCGTATTATATTTATTACAATAACAATGAAAAAATAATAATAATAATGAAAAACCGTTTTTTATTTATAAAATATATAAAACAGAAAACTTCTCGGAAGTACTCATTGGCACTTCTAGCTTTTAGTACAATAATTGGCACAAACCTTCTAAGGCACAAACCTACTAGTGATAGTAGTGGTGGATCTCTTTAATTTAGAAGGTACTTACCTACACTAAAAAGAATAATATATTTTTTAAACAAAAAACTGACTTCAAAAAACCTGAAAATAAAAACAAAAACAGCTTTAAAATCAAATACCTCCAAAAAGCAAGAAATAATATTTAATTTCAAATATATTGGATACGCATCATCATTGTAATAAAACACGTCTACTAGTGAAGTCGGGTGGGCCGTGGGGCTTCTATAAAAAAAAAAGAAGTTTTCCTCCAGTGACTTCTAGTACAATCATTGGCACGAAGGAATGCAGTAAGGGAGGTAGAATGATGGATACACGGATGTTTGGATGGATAGATGGATGCATGAATGCATAGATGGATAGATGCATGGATGCATGAGTGGATTGATGAATGGATAGATGATCCTTGATCAATATGATCATACCTTATCTTAGGCAAAGCCTTCACGCATGGTAAATACTGTGATCTACCAGTATTTTATCAGGGGCCTATTTCATAAAACAATAGTAAAACTACAGTTATAATTTACCATAGTAGTCGTTTATTGGGGTAGAATTATGTTTCATAATAAATAAGGAACATAATTCTACCTAAATTCTTACAACTATGGTAAATTATTGAAGTTTTACGATTCTTTTATGAAATAGGCCCCTGATATAATACTGACGGATCACAGTATTTATTTACGATGCGTGTAGGGTTCGCCTAAGGCTTGCTCTAAGGCCTAAGGCAATAGCGGGTCATCCAGTAGACATTCTTTCCATACGTCTTGTCCTTTTGTACAATCTGTGCGGAAACATGGCGGGATAAATAAACCCGTTGAGCCCACTAACTAACTTCATTCCCTAGAGTCTTTCCTTTTGGTGGGTAGCCGGCCTTACAAGACGTGCCAGTCCAACAAGAAAGACCGCGAACCACAATCCTTTAATCACCATACACACAAACAAACCGATACATTCCTGCCGTTTTGAGTCTTTTCAGTAAACTAAAGGATTGCGTGTCAGTGGATGGTTATTATCCTTTTGTTTCATGGAGATTGTTGTCACGTTATGGGAATGCCCGTCATTTTGAATTATCTTGAAAGACTTAATTTCATGCCACACGATTGCGGCCCCCCGAGCTTTTTTACTCCAGAAATCTCATTAAAGTAAAGTTTAAAATTGTGTAATTTGTGTATGCTCTTTCGTCATTTTGTCAAAATCGTCTTATGTAAAAAAAAAAAATATTTATTTGCTCAAACTAGAAGTAAAATAAAGATTTTAATTAGCTTCGATGTGCAATCGTCCATCCTAAACGTTTATTATTACATCAGACTAGACAAAATCGAATTGAAGAAAACAACTTGTTTTGAACAAAAAAAGCCATGTTGTCAAAATTTTATAAAAAATAAAAAAAATACCGTCGACTTGATAACCTCCTCCTTTTTTGAAGTTGGTTAAAAATAAGAGGAGTTATCATACCGCCATTCTTTCTCGCTCTTGCCATCCACTACCGTTCAATCCCTACCACTGACATGAAAAACATTTTTTTTTATTTAACTGGACTGGCTGTCTGTATGATTTGACAGATTAAGTTTTTGTGCCTATTTGAAACGCCACTAGCGTGCGTCTAAAGAACTAATTTTGACGTACAATATGAAAATGGTTGCCGTGATGGTCTCTCCAGACTTCAAACTTTAGTACCATGTACGCACGCTATGCTCACGCTACGTCCTACAGCGCCAAAATGGCGGAAATCAAATAGGCACAAAAACAGTTTGACATAAGCCTGTCCAGTGTAAATATATGCAGGTCAGTGATCCCTACGGATTGTATATTCTGACAGCTGGAATGAACGTACAAAAACCCACATTCAAAACTGACAGAAATCAAACGGACACTAATTAATCAGATAAATCGCGACGTTCCAGCGCGACAGGCAAGAAGAAGAGATTATAATACCGTCATTCTTTCTCGTTCTTGCCATCCATTACCGTTCAATCCCTACGGATTGTACATTCCGACAGGAATGAATGCTGGTGGATGAGGCCCTATTATTTTAACGAATCGCTGCAATAGAGCAGACCCGCGGGCTGATTATCTAATTAGAAACCACCTAGCGACCGGTTGCAGTTCATAGATGATAGTGATCCATTGCTACTTCTTTTTGGATTAAAAAAAAACATACCAAAGAAAAGTAGCAATGTATGTGGAATGAAACCGGTCACTAAATAGTTTTTTTTTAGATAATCAGAGTGCCGCTCTGTAATACAGCCTGATATTACAAACACGTCGTTTCTGGCGAGAAAACTCGCAAATCGGCAGCAAGTGGCAAGTACAGCGCGTGGCCACATCCAGCGGGGAAGTATACGGTGCGGGCCGTGCGGGCGGCATGGTTACTTGCCCAAAAATTAAACTAGATTCTATTTACTTAATCACTTGCCCACTTAATGGCCTACTTACTATTTAATTGACTGTTTACACGCAAAAAATTAGAAGGCTGAAAAATAAATTACTTTAATTTTAACTAAATTTTAACTAAAAAATGAAGTTGCCCATTAAAGCTTCGTACAGACTGAGGCGAGCGAATCGCGCGCGTCGCTCATTTTGACAGATTTTGATCGCGTAACTCAAAGCAATGGCCATAGCCATAGCCATTGCCATAGCAATTTCTTTGACAATGGCTATGGCTATGGCTATCGCTTTGAGTTACGTGGTCGCACTCGCGAATTTCGCGCGGAATTCGCCTCAGTCTGTACGAAGCTCAGACCAAATAAAAAGGGAAGACGGAGTCTTCCAAGCAAGGGACTGAAGCCAATTTTTTCATGCATTAGTGTGTGAGCCGGTGTTGCCATAGTAATTCATATTACCCCAATGTTATAAAAATAACGCGTTATGAAATAATAACGTTATTTATCACATATCAGAATCAAAACAAAAAACTGCCTGGATTCAAGAGATCATAATACGGTCCCAAGGGGGGTATTACAAGCTCTTAAAACTTGTCAGTTTTCTGAATGGCTATCAAAGCGTCTCTTTTATTTATTACTGATGAAAGAGACGCAGACTATGATAGGCATTCAGCTATTCTGACTCGGGTGTGAGGCGACGGCTACACGCCTGGTACTGTGATCCATCAGTATTTAATCAGGGGCCTATTTCATAAAAGATTAGTGAATTTACTATAATAATTTACCACAGTTATTATTGGGGTAGAATTATGTTTCTTATTAATTATAAAACATAATTCTATCCCAATAAACTATTACTATGGTAAATTACTGTACTTTTTTATTCTTTTATTAAATAGATCCCTGATAAATAATACTGATGGATCACAGTATTTACCACACGTGTAGCCGTCGCCTAATGATAGATAGAAAAAGTGAGCTTCTCAAAGCCCTACATGCAGGGCTGTGAGTAGCTCGCTTTAAAAGTAGTGGCGGAAGTAGGAAGTAAATAGGAAAAATGTAAAAAATAAAACTAACGAATACTAAAGTTTCGTGTATTTAAGGCAAGATGTTTGTTCTGACATGTTAGGCATCCATTACACGGTAGGTTTTGCTGTCAGTTTAACCACAGTCACGGGCTGTGACTGATGATTAACCTACCGTGTAATGTAGTGACTGATGGTTGCATGATGTGATTTGTTCTTTCCATCAGTCAATCAGTCAAACTCATAACATCCTTCCTTCAATATGTATGTATAGTACCCTACCTAAATTAATTTAAATTGGGAGATATTTTCGTAAAACCACTTATTTTACCTTTGTTAGGAATACCTATTTTTTTCACTTAATCCTTTAAGCCCGGAAAATGAGACACAATATTCCATTTCCATCAGGGATTGCAGGATTAAAAATAACTATTTTAGGTGACGTAGGTTTTTTCAAAGTTTTAAATGTTACTTTTCATTTTAATTTTTTTAATTTAAACAGAATTCATACTTTATCTAGTTTTAAAAAAACCCGCCTGCATAAAAAGACAAGTCTACTGAAAAGATGGAAACAAGATAAATATTAAAGGCAACATAATAACATGCTGTCAGAGGCATGCATAAAGAAAGTGACATTATGAATTATTTGAATTATATACCTCCGACTGCATGTTATTATGTTACCTTTAATATTTAGTCTTGTTTCCATCTTTTCAGTTGACTTGTCTTTTTATTGTCTTTTCTGCGGCAGGCAGGGGTTTTTTAATTATATAATTTATTTTTTTATTTATATCTTTTTAGTTATCATATATTACGGTCATGATATACCTTTTCGAAATCTTCATAATAAGCCCTTTAATTTGATACCCATATAGCAGTATTCTAAAAAAATTTTTTTTCCACTACGTATAATAGCACCGTATAGCCGCCATATTGGTTTTTTAGAATGCCACCTTCTTTAGAAGTTTTTTAGAACGCCATCTTCTTAAGAACAATTGGGCTGACAAGACGAATCTAACGATATCTTAATCATAGAAATCCGTTCAGTCGTTTAAAAGATATGAGGTAATAAAGAATATTACATACATACAAGATAGAAGATACGCGCGAAAAACATAACCCTCTTGCAGTCAGGTAAAAACAGCATCTAAATCGGTCAAACCGTTATGGAGATAAATGAAAACATGATGCTGCAGCACTCCCTAGCGGCTAAATACTATAACACTTATCTAAGAAGCATCGCCGAAAACCATTACAGAAAGCCGTAGCGAAATCGGTTTGGTAATTTTTGAAAAACGACAAAAACTGCATTGAAATCGACCCAGAAGGTAGTTTCCGAAGAAAATGGTAACAGACATAGACAAACAAACAAACAACCTCTGAGGCGACGGCTACACGCGTGGTAAATACTGAGATCATAAGTATTTAATCAGAGGTCTATTTCATAAAAGTATGAAAAAGTACAGTAATTTACCATTGTAGTAGTTTATTGGGGTAGAGATTATGTTTTATAATTATTAAGAAACAGTTCTACCCCAATAACAACAATGGTAAATTGTTATAGTAAAGTTACTAATATTTTATGAAATAGGCCCCTAATTAAATACTGATGGATCACAGTATTCTAACCCCAAACGCATATACCACCTCCATTCCGTTCCGTCCGTCGTGGGTAAAAACAGTCCAGAAACAGAAATAATTAACGCGTTATTTTTAACAAGAAACAAATAACGTTACGTTACTTTCCATGTTACCCAATAACAGGTTTAAAAGAGAACGTTTGGCATGGCAACACTTGTGTTGACGTTTTGTGTTTCAAGTAATACCTTAATGTTTATTTTGAATTAGTGAAAATATTAGTTTCCAATTTTACTTTCGTGTGAAATGTGACTCCATCCTGCTTTTTATGTGTCGAAAATTGGTTTTTACACCTTTTCACTACACAATTCGCCATTTTCTTTGGTGAAATTCATAATTTATTAGTACGTCCTGGTACGTCCGCTTCGCACGCTGGCTGTTAACAAAAGGCGTAGTTTCGTTACATGTGTGTGCGTGTAACTGTGTGTGTACACGCCAAGGCGTAGTTTTATTGGCTTCACTGCATTGTTCAGAGGACTACGTCTTCCCTTTTTTATTTGGTCTGAGGTACGAAGCTTAAAGCTTCGTACAGACTGAGGCGAGCGAATCGCGCCAGATTCGCTCGCGCCGATTGCGTCAGCTAACTTGTATGGACGTGTTCACATTGGCGCGAATAGTCGCACGAGTTGCAGCAAAAACGCGAATCGCCCGCGAATCGCGCGCGAATCGCGCGATAGGGTTGCGTTCCAAGTGCAAGCAAAGATCTAACGGCGCGTTCCAAACATTAGAGCTTGACGTTCGATTTACACTACTTTCCCGTTCCAAATGTCAGAGCGTTGCAACTTCTTAAGATATTTGTATACGTAACTGGAAAAACCCCGGACGGGGCGGGAAAAACATCGTTTCATACAAAATGTATAGGAGCATGCGTACGTAGCGGAGGCAGGAGTGACAGGGCCCGGACGTGGCACGCACGGGATGGAAATACCCTGTCGGTCGGTGGTACGTCACCACCCCGTGCCTGCCCATCCCATCCGGATCCCGTTGCGTATGCATTGAAACTTCGACCTCCGTTCGCTCCGTAGTTGCGATGCAAAGCATCTTAGTGAAAAATGGAACTACGATTCAGCCATCGATTTTAACACTAATGACATTTTGATATTCAATAATGTTCTGTGATGTATTGTAATGTGTATCGTAACGTATGCAATATTCTAACTAAGGTATTTAAAACTTTAAATTTTATCTAAATAAGGTTTGGATTCAAATAAATGGGATTCAGCATTTTTTTCAGAAGCATCGTAATATTAGTGATATAAATTACAATGTTCCATTGATTAAAAAAAATTTTGACTATCTGTTCATTTGACTACTATACAATCAGATATAAATAGAATAAAACAATTTTCTTTATTTAGATTGAAAGATCGTTCTGTCTTTTTTCAATGAAATAAAGTCGGTTTAGAAAAAAATGAAAATATAAAATTAGTTGCATAAATACTGTTTTATTTAATTGAGTTGTTTTCACAATACTAGCACGTTACTATCACGTCAACTGTCGCGACTTAATTATGACACACATGAGTAAAGAAAATAACCAGAGACAAAGCTTCTTAAGAACGTGAAATTCAAACTTGCAACTAACAAAACAAATGATGCCTTGAGATTGTCCACTGGCTGCAGTTGTCAAAACAGGTTTTTTCCGGTTTTTCCGCGTACGCGACAAGCGGCCTGTGGACACGCAGTCGCAGACATGCCCGGCGTGCTTGTAGTAGTGCAACTGATTCACGCGGTTGTATGAAGCTTTGTCTCTGGTCCTTCTCTTTACTCATGTGCTTATGACGTCGTCGGTGCACTGTCCGTCTTTGTCATCGTGTTATGATATAACAAGAACGGATAGAGCATTGCTATCACTTTGGCTATCGCTTTGAGATAGGCGGTCTAGCTGCCGTCCCCGTTCCGTCCGGCAGCCAGACCGCCTATCTCAAAGCGATAGCCAAAGTGAAATCGATAGCTATACTCTATCCGTCCTTGTCATATCATTACACGATGACAAGGACGGACAGTGCACTGACGTCTAAACTTTAGCAATTTGAAAGCTTTTTAAGCAAGGCGGTAGTCCTGCTGGATTACAATGGTTTACATGGTTAAAAATTACTCTATGGGGATCGATGACTCAAAGATTTGTCTGACAGAATGCGTCCAATGACGCGCGCGATTCGCACGCCTCAGGGTGCATTCCGAATCACGCTAACAGCGATATCATCGCGCTGATTTGCGTACCGAATCACCGTGAGCGCGATAACGACAGCCCGTGTGACGTCACTGATTGCTTCATAACATCCGCCATCTTGCGATAACGCCGCCCATGCTCCGAGGCATAATCACTGTGAGCGTTCTGTCAAAAGTGACACTTGTTTGTTTTGCTTACCTCAGATGCATTCAAATAAAAGTTCAAAATTTATTGAAAATTCTTTCCGCATCTCATGGAAGTAAAAGTCGAAGATATATGAATATATATAAGGAGTTTTTGGCGGGATTTTGTCGAGTTCAGTTCGGTGACTATTTTAATTATTCGCAAATTGATTCATAGTGGATATTGTGTCTTAAAATTGATGCAGTTTTGTGGTACAAGTGTCTACGCAACTGTACAATATGTAGGATAATGAAAATAGGCGCGATCTTGGTTCTGTGAAGCTGAGACTTTTATTGTAGTGGTCGCTACCTCGGCAAAACTCACCGAGTAAACTGTCTTGATATAATTGCTGCCAAATGCTCCAAGCAGCATTGGAATGTGATGCACCCGCATTTTAATGTAAACTGAAATAATCTACTAGAAAATCTAAAAATACTGAACTATTCAAAACATGATACTGGTAAAAATTACTTCCAAGAGGAAAGTAGATTGCCATAACAAAAATAAGAAGAAGAAGAAGAACATATATAAAGCAAAAAGGTCCAAATTCCGAAGTTTTAAATTAATATTGAGGTTATGTAGGTCAAGACATCGGTGAGCGCGCTCACGAGCGTTCCGAATCATTGATAGTCCCAACTGTCATAAGCGCGATTATCTGAATCGGTACGCTTGTTATCGTGGTCAACGCTGAAATTGATTTTAGTCTAAATCGGAATGTACCCTCAGTGTGGGAGGCTACGCGAGCGAGCGATTCGCGTCCCACATGGCGCGAGCGAATTCGCCTCAGTCTGTACGAAGCTTTAGTTGCTACTTAATCGTTTGACCAATGTAAACAGGGCGTTAGTCGTAGGTAGCTACAACGCATATGAGGAGCGCGAGTGTCTATTCTGAAGTATTTTGTGCGCGCTACACGCAATGCGATGTAAGTTTGTCCGAAAATAAAACGGTGTAGCACCGGCAGGCTGATTATCTAATTAAAAACCACCTAGCGACCGGTCTCATTTGACAGATGAAGTTGATACATTGCTCTTCTTTTTGAGGTAAAAAAAAACATACCAAAGAAAAGTAGCAATGTATCACATTCACCTGTGAACTGAAACCGGTCGCTAGGTGGTTTTTAATTAGATAATCAGCCTGCGGATACAGACAGCGAGACTAGCTGGTGGAGTGGACCAAACCAGCCCAGCGACTAACAACCAGTATATAACTTTAATCTATGCTAACAACTAACAAGGCTCGCGGTTGGCGGCCGCCCCCTAGTCTTCACCGCCCGGGGCAAGTGCCCTGTCCCACCTCTCCCTAGATTCGGGCCTGCTCAAGCATTTTGTTTGATTTGATTATATATCAGAATCGAGGTCGGAAGTCCTAAATTCCCAACTTATATTTGTCTTCTTTAATTTATGAATTTAATAATGAAACTAAACGCATTTGACAATGGTGTAATCTGTTAACCACGTTAACTGTCTGTCAATGTCAATTCAACTGTCATTGTCAAATTCGCAGCGTAAATTTTCAGAGTCAGAGGCGTGTATTATTTTGTGATATTTACTGTAAAATACAGTGTTAATTTGTTCAAAATGTTAGCTATAATCAATCGGATCCTTGATTGGATTAAAAGCTTGTTCTGGAAGGAAGAAATGGAACTTACTTTGGTCGGATTGCAGTACTCTGGAAAAACAACTTTTGTTAACGTCATTGCCGTTAGTATCTTGACAAAACTTATAATTTCTGCTTTGAGAGTGCTTTTACCAATATTTTATGCCACAAACTTAGTTATCATTGTGGAATTTACCTGTGTAATCATTAATAAATTCGTATTCCCTTAAATATTCAGCACTTAAATATCATGTAACTTAGGTCAGTCAGTAACAGCTTTAAGGTATGAATAAGTATTATTCATTGTTTCCATTGTTAAGTAATGAAAGGTTTCTAAAATTAGTTTGTAGCAAAAATTTAAGATCCAGAGATACTAATGCATTAAGTATGGAAATTAACCAAATTACATTATTAATGCATTTCAGTGAAAGTAATCTAACTAAAACGTTGCTCTACTTTAAAGATACTTTTGCTAGGCTATCTGTGGCTAGGCTGGTATAAGGTGTAGTCAAACAATAACGAAAACATTGTATTAAAATTTCTTATTTTGAATTTTATTGCTCTTATCCTCCTAGATATTTGCTTAATACGTAATTTTTACTTAATATAATTAATTTATACTAGAAATACTTTTAACAACCTTTTACCTTGTTTACCTTTTACCTTGCTACCATCATATTAATATGATCATATTAATATGATGGTATTTATTTGAGGTGAACTTATAAAATAAATTGCATCTCTTCTAAAACCACAGAATAGGTATCGGACATATAGTTCATTTTATTATTATAATAATAGGTAATAGTAACAAATAAATATAAGTATAGAGGTACTGAACAAAATAAGAGGTATTTAACAATAAGATCAATATAATTTTACTGTTAATTATTGATGGTATGGACTTGTTTACCAGTTGTCATCTCAATGTCATAGTGTATTGATATCAGTAATAAAAGGGTCATTGACTGTTTTATCTTATCCAAGTGCCTATCGCCTCAAAACAATTTTAAAGCTGTCTTTATATTCAGCCCTGAAGCTAACAACTAAATATAATTTTATATGCATTCCTTTTTGACCAGTACTTTCACCATAATGTTGTTTTGGGGCTTGTCTCACTAAACATATTGTGGACAACTTACACCTATTTTTTAATTCCCAAAGAAAAGTGATAATTTTGTCTAAAGCGAGGTTTAGACTAGCAAGTTATTCCTGCAATTTCTTGAGTAAGCGAGTTCTGCAAGCACCAACACTTTGAGAATTTTGCTTGCCACACCTGTTTACACAGAGGTAACAGCTTGCGGAAGTCAACTTCTGTCAGTTTTAGTACTACTATAAACATCGCTTTATAATAAACTAACGGCCGCCTGTGACTCCGTCTGCGTGGAAAGGTTATTGGCTATCCCTCGGGAACAATACTTTTTTTCAGGATGAAAGGTATACTATGTCCTTCTCTGTACCCCTGACAACGTGTATGCAAAATTTAATGATGATCGGTTCAGTAGTTAAGACGTGAAGGCATAAAAAAATTGCATTTTTCATTTATAATATTAGTATGGATTAGAATGACTTGCTGGGACTAAAGATTAATAAAATAAGTGTCAAATAGTCATTCCAGACAGAATATGTAGTTGAATAATTATTTTTACTGTTATCATAGGAGCAAACAAACTAACATATCTTGTAAAATAATCACTGTAAAAAATACAGTAATTGAAACTTTATCAACTAATTCAAGGTTGAACTAATAGCATATTGAAGTTTGATAAACAACAAGCTTTATTTATTTGAACATGTTTTTTTACAGTCTGGTCAATTTAGTGAAGATATGATCCCCACAGTTGGTTTCAATATGAGAAAAATCACAAAAGGAAATGTCACAATCAAGGTAAGATTCGAATACCACTTGATCAGCATTTGTATTGTATGTGGAAGCTATGAAATACTTTAGTTAGATAATGAAATATTTGCTACTAGCGACCCACCCTCCTTTTTTTCCAATTGCAACCTTCCAACAACATTCAAAAAGAAAATAAATACCTTCTAGTGGTCACCTCCGTTTACTCCAAGTCTTTATTATAGAAGTATACACACATTATCGCTTGGCTTTCGTTATATTTCAACCAATTGACACAAAACCTTGACAAATTATTTACCTAAACCTTAGGAATCACTCTATCTATTGGTGAAAACCGCATGAAATTCAGTGCAGTAGTTTTTGAGTTTATCGTAAACAGACAGAAGCGGCAGAGGACTTTGTTTTATAATATGTAGTGATGTTGATATCACATCCATTTCTTCCAATACCACGCATACAAAACGTGTATAGTTTTTATAAATAAACTTCTGTTGTATCAATATTAACTTGTGTAATGTTGTTTATTTATATATTAATCCTGTTTTTTAGGTTTGGGATATCGGTGGCCAGCCAAGATTCCGATCCATGTGGGAGAGGTATTGCCGAGGTGTCAATGCTATTGTGTAAGTCGTTATCCTTTATTTAATATTCTTTTAAACCTTTAGTACTTTTATTTAGACTTCTTATTAGTTTTAGTGTTATAACTAGGGTTGCCAGATGGCTGGGTGTGGGTTTGCCCAGATTATCCTAGCTAGAATTCTAGGGTGTGTCCCGGGTCCCTTATTTTTCATAGTAAAACAAACATTCATTAGGCAAAGTTTAGTTTTAAGAGGATTACTTCTTGGATATTTTAAGTGTTAACAGTGGTATCTAAAGTTATGAATTGATTGATGGTAACTTGACGTGCTACCTGAGACACGTGATAAGGAGGGAGGAGGACTGCCTGTGACCTGACCGTCGAGAGAATCATTGATTTATGCAAGTACATTCACTGCATCACTACTCGTACTATACAGATTGTAATAGTGGTAATGGTCATGGGCATACCTATAGATATTTTGCAGGGGGGACCAGCCCACTAATTGTCTAATTTCAAAATCTATCGCATCACTTTCATTGGACAGAACATTGATACTTTTTTTGGCACAAATAAAAACTTCCAGAAGAAATGCAGAATTGTGTCACATCCATCTGTCAAAATGTGTTATAATTAAAGCGATTGCGATAGAATTTGAAAATAGATAATTAGCCCCCTGGCCTCCTGTTCCCAGGCAACAACTCGAACCCCCCATATAGCTATATGGGGGGTGGGAGTGGTGAAGGATAATAAAAAAATTTATCAGGTTTCTTCTGGGGTAGGCTGGTGCCCACCAGTGCAGATATATTTTCTACACAAGTCTGGTGACTCTTCTGGGGTGGTCACGGCCCATCCGCCCCCCCCTTCCTACGGCAATGGTAACGGTATCCGGTTGTTGCAGTTACATGGTGGACGCAGCAGATCAAGACAAGATCGAAGCGTCCCGCAACGAGCTGCACAGCCTCTTGGAGAAGCAGCAGCTCACTGGCATTCCGGTGCTGGTGCTCGGAAACAAGCGCGACCTGCCCCACGCCCTCGACGAGCACGGCTTGATCGAACGGATGTGAGTACTGGGCTTTATACCATCAGGTTCTACACTACTGCCTAAGGAGTGAGATAACTCTAGAAAGCATTAGTATAATGTAGTAAGACAGTGTCAATATTTTATACAGAGTTGAATCTGGACATCTGGTAATACAGATTAATTTAACATATTAATAAAAAAAGACTGAAGTAATTTTGAGGATTGTTGTATTGAAGTTCTCATCAGTTTTTTGAGTACCTAAATTACAAAAACTTTTTTAAGGGGTTTTTCCCTTTCAAACTTGGCTTTAATTGTCATTTCCACTCTGTTTAAGCAGTATAAGCTTCGATCATCCCGAATATAAGTAAACAAATGATTATACTTATTTCCGTACTCGGTTTAGTTGTTTTAAGCTACCACCATCTTACTCAAGTAAGACAGACCACCATCGGCCATAATTAACATAAGTGGTAGAATGAATAAGTAAGTACTCCGCTTTCATTGAGATGATGATCATTGATACTCATGGTAAAGCTACAGGTGAGCCTGTAGCTTTACCATGAGTTAAAGCAAACTGTTTCCGCTATCGTAAACTATCGGATATACTGCTCACAGACAATGCAAGTGAAAGAGAGAAAACTATAGTAAGTTTACGGTAGCGAAAACAGTTTGCATCAACTCATGGTAGGACATGGTAGGTAAAGTTCGTTCGCTTAGATAGTGTCGCCCTTTTAACGCGCCGCCTTTGCACGTTCCGCTTCTTGTCAAAGGATGCGGCCGCATAAACAAAGGATACCGCGAGCGGCGTACACCCGCCAGTGCATTTGGATTTTGGCAGTTCACATAGAAGTGCCGTAGTTAAAGGTTGTGTTTATCTCCGGTATTCCTGTCTCTGAATACAAGTGCTTGAGTGGGTGTACTGACACTATCTAAGCGAACTGACTTTAGTTTACGATAGCGGAAACAGTTTGCTTCATATCATGGTAGAGCTAAAGGTGAGATGAAAGCGGAGTACCATTCTAGTTGAAAAAACAAACAGCTGATGTAAAGGTAAAAACTAAAAATGTTAGGTAAACTAAAAATTAATGTTCATGCGAATTGTTCCAGGAACCTATCTGCTATTCAAGACCGAGAGATCTGTTGTTACTCAATCTCATGCAAGGAGAAGGACAACATCGACATAACGCTACAGTGGCTCATCCAGCACAGTAAGTCGGGCAGCGCGCGTTAATGCGCCTCGCAGCGCGCACGAGGCGTCTCGCAAGGCGTAGTCCCTCTCACACTTGACCAAAATGCAAAAAATAAATGAAAAGAAGTTAGACTTTAGTTGAAACCTCGTTCTGTCATCATTCGTAATTATAGCAGTCGTGACTTTTTACTATTTTATCTACACCCATGCTTTAAATCGTCTGTAAAAGGTTCTGGTAGCTTACTGCCAACATTATAACAGCCAGTGTCATAGTAACCATAATATCCGAGCGAGAGTATGTCGCACTACTCGCGCCCACGCCCGACTAGTTACATTATGAAATTCAGTACAACATTATAACACTCGTTCGGATGATATAATGACGAAGAGGAGGAGGAAAGTCAAAGTCAAGGTCAAAACCTTTTATAGAGGATACATATCATGGTTGTAGATAAAGTCTCGTATGCAACTGTACATAATTAGGTATTATAGTACAGTTGCATAAATAACTATTATCTCAAGCTAAGTAGGTTTCGAGGTTTCTTCTGCTTAGATGGATAATTTTGAATTAAAAAAGTCGCTGCAAAGACAATTCCTTTTTATGTCAGATTCCCTTGTTGCTGTTTTAGCTACTTATAATAAAACATTTTCTCATTAACACTAATATGCTTTAACTGTTAAACATTTTGCTCTCAGTTTATCTCTTATGCCTATGTGGATAGAGTTTCAAAGGTGATAAGCAAAAGATACCATCGTTAAAACTATATTAAATGACAATGAAATTTGATACTCGATAAAAAATATGTACTACGATGCCAAGGTGTCAAAATTATTACTCAGTCTTTTCCCATTCAAGTATACAGACGAAGTTGGTAGTGATATTTTAGTATAGGCATAAATTACCATGCTATTTCTAATAAGGACGAAAGTATTCGAAAGAACAAGAAAATGTTCGCTGCTATTTGGGCAATTAGTAAAATACTTTGATAATATGGTTCTAAAAATGTGGTACAGTACTAGGCACGTATCTTGAAATTTTTTTGACGGAGTGGGGATAAGTTCGCGCTTGTACTCTTGTGAGCGACCAATAGCGCGCGCCCCTCTCCCGCCGCCCGCGCCCCTCACCGCTACGCATACCCAAAATACGCGTTTCGCGCAATCCCTGCCGATTTCAAGTATGCCTCGAACTGTACTATCGCCAACTTTTAGCTTTACCACTCCTACCTCCTAGTATGACCACCGAAACACGATATACATATATCGCGTGATATAACGTTTTATCACGTTTAGCTGTCAAAAGACAATGGATTTTGACAGCTGAGTGTCGATAAAATGCTATATCACGCGATATATATAGTGTTTCGTCGGTCATGCTAGGAGGGCTGGGGTTAAAATCGTTTGCACGCCGCACCGTCATTAAATAGGAATATTGATCAATTTGATTTTCTTCAACTCGTACTAAATGGGCCGTAGACATGTGGGACGAGTTGGCGAATCACTCTAAGACCGTATACAGTGAGAAAGCAGGTTGACGCAGGTTGATGCAGGTTGCTATACTAAAATGGACCTTATCCCAGCGCATTATATTATATTTTCGCTATACTAAAATGGACCGGCGCATATAAGCGCTTACAAGCGCCGGTCCATTTTAGTATAGCGAAAATATAATATAATACGCCGGGATAAGGTCCATTTTAGTATAGCAACCTGCGTCAACCTGCTTTCTCTGTGTATACGGCCTAGCATACGTGTTCGTGCAGGGGCGATGCGCGCGCACACGATATTTTCTGCAAGTGGTAAAGCACGTGTGTTGCCGATCGTACGTAAAAATATCCTGTAACTTTAATTGGGCTGTATACAATACCGTTACGAATAGTATTGATTACTTTCTATAGCAAAGAGATCTTTAATAAACCTTTACTTAGCTTTTAATTGAAATAGTCGGAACTACGCCTTGCAAGATTCACCTAATTGGGCAATCGACTGAAACGATAATTTTTCACATACGGATTACTGAAATGTATAAAAAAGATTTATTTGTAAAGCCTAAGTATTCGGATCAAAGATAGGATATAGTCAAGTCATTCTTAGGGATATGTTCTAGATTAAATTTATAAGTGGTCGATATTAAGTATCATTTCATTTATGGACTTAAAAGGAATTGGTTTAAATATTTACCAATTGAGCTCAAGTCATGGGAACTGTTATCCGCATGTGAAAATTTAAATATATTCTGTCGTAAGCAAAATAAAAGATTGAGTTAAAATGCACTCGGCGAATGTGGTAAAACATTTCTTCAACTGTTAATCTGTAAAGGTGCCAAGATGATACTGATTTAAATATCCGTGGACGACCAAGAGGCTGAAAATGGGCTGAAATATTTTATTGACTTGCCATGTCGAAGAAAATGTTGCCACAATCGAAATGTACACAAATATCCAAAGTACAGCGACTATTAAATAAATCCATAAAGAACAGTCACACTCACATATCAATTGCACTTCTTTTTCCAAGGATCGTTGATAAATAGTACAGTCGGCAGCACTTCCAAGTTACACAAAACTGTACTCCAATTAATTTTGAACCTTAATGTCTTTGCTTTAAAGTTTAAAATTGATTACCCTGTTGTGGTAGCCCAGCTTGCCGTTGACTGTACACCCTTTATTCTATTTAATAGTGGCTTTATTTTGGATACACAACATATACTATTATTAGAATATTTAGATTTCCTGATAATATTAGCGTTATATTATAAATAATTATACTTATCTCATATTGTTAGCTAAAATTAAGTAAAATGAAAATATACCTTGTGTGGGACAATTTCTGCTTTAAAACTTGTTTGAATTAATTATTATTTATTATCTATATTACCTGAAAAGATTGTTTTATAAAATAGAAGTGGCTTCAAACCATCATCACTTCACGGTATTGTACTTTAGTAAGTATTTTTATTAAATTGTTTATTTTGTATTGGAAATGTAAGAAATACATGTTACATAGATACATAATAAAGCAACTTCTATCGTTTTTGAAGGTACATTCCACAAACATAGTTTCTGTGAATCGCCAAACAACATGAACGACGACACGGTAAAGAAATGAAATTAAGTTAACAAAAAATAAAACTATGTGTATATAATTTGATGCTCTTACGGCACTTAAATGTATTAGCAAATACAATGAAGTTTAATATCTTTTTACAGGATTATGAATCTATGTATACTAAATGCATAGTTAGCGACTCATTGGTGATCCCGATCTGTGAATATGAATTTATTTGAGTGTCGAGCAAAGTTGGACTCGAGTAGAGAATATAGTCAAAAAACAAGAGTTATAGGTATGAAATTGACGTGTTAGCAAACATAATGAAGTTTAATATCTTTCACAGGGTTATGAATCTATGTATAATGTATAAGCACTCATTGGTGACCCCAATCTGTGAATATTAATTTATTTTACGTGTCGAGTAGACTCGAGCAGAGAATATTGTCAAAAAAGCAGAGTTATAGGTATGAAATTGATATACAGGATGGATTTCTTTAAGTGAACCTGAGGGGTTATTACAACCTCTTTTGCTATAGTTACATCTCTTTCTCACTGTATAGCAATAAAACAAAAAAAAAATGCTTTAATTCAAGATGAGTATGTTTTTTGAGATTTGATTCTTATTATGGACTCTATCAGTTAGTATAAAAATACAGTGTGCATTTTTTACTTAGTGTAGGTTTGATTCTCGTCTATTTCAAGCATAATTATTTAAAAAAAAACCTTTAATGCAGAGCTGTCTCTTAAAAAACAAATAATGTTTTCTTTAAGCAAAAACTCATCTCTTTTATTTAGAGTACTTTCCCTTCAGGTTCACTTAAAAAAAATTACCCTATATACCCGCTTAGACTGCACATTGTTTATATAACTTGTAATATAATAATTATGTATTAATATCAATACAAAGTAAATGATACTTTTCGAAAGTGGCTCCACGCTGCTTTTAAAAATATATTTATAATCGTTAATAAAAATGAGAGTCATGGTCGGTAAAGTATCTTCGATTTGTATTGACAATAATTATGTATTGATATAAACAAATATGTACTGACAAGCGGTAAGCGCTTGTGAAACTGTGTTGATATGTAAAGATGGATGTTCCAGTGTTTTTTTAGTATTATATCATTAGTTTATACACGCACTGAGGAGTGCGAATTTCTCACATTTTTTTCTTATAATCCATGGATGACCTATTCATGATTTTATTTATTCAATTGAACACGGCATTAGTTTAAAACACGTGTAGGCAGATTGTGATAACTTTTAATATTGTCAGTAGCAAAGGTTATACCAAACTGTCAAAATTCTGCAATCGATTTTAAATCTTAAGGCGAGGTGGTAGTGAAAGTGGCGCCGCCACTACATTTATTTTTATTACTCGTAAACCAAGTCAATATTTAAAAAAGCACAAGTAATAATCTCTTAAATTGTCTCTAATATTTTTTGCATAACTCTTCAACAGTTTTCATTCTTTCCGTAAGTTTTAAAATCCATTTTAGCTCAAAGTGGCCACTTTTGGCAATTATGGATTTTAAAACTTACAGAATGAATGATAACTGTTGAAGAGTTATTCAAAAAATATTAGAGACAATTTTAGAGATTATTACTTGTGCTTTTTTAAAATATTGACTTGGTTTACGAGTAATAAAAATAAATGTAGTGGCGGGGCGCCACTTTCACTACCACCTCGCCTTAAGGCGGTTTTATGACCGAAAGTGGTGTCCTCAGAGGTTTTTATTTAATAAGTTATATAGAAAAAGGATTTTAATAATGTTTTACGTGGAGTTTTTAGGGCCCATGGTCTAGTATTTTTAGAAGGTATCAACTACATGCCCTCGTAGTAATTCGTAGAAGTAGATAGCAAATGTGTCAAAAACTACCACTTTTAGCAGTTTTGCTATCTACTTCTAGCAGTGACTACGAGGGAATGTAAAATACTAGACTGTGGGCCCTAAAAATTCCACGTAAACATTATTAAAATTGTGTATTAGAATTATAATATCAAATAAAATTCACCGCGGCGCCCTACTTTCCCTCAGGGTGTCACCTTAACGTGTTGGAAGCTAAGATTGAAATCGATTGAAGTGATATGTTTTGCTAACTCAAGAAATCACAGAAAATAGGCTGTCTTTTACTTATTCCATGAAAACAAAAAGATAGCATGCGTTTTGTATTCGTAATTTTATCATTGTTGCCCGTTACATAAAAAAGCGGAATGTGTTAGCATCATTATAATCTGTGCTGAATTTCCCAGTTTAGTCGTTTTTTTATTTTGCGCGCTGAGCCCACTCAATCGACATTGTTCTCTATTTTTCTTTGGTGATCTTAAAAGACGTTTGAGAAATCTATAGTTTGGTAAAGCTTGTGCTATTTGTAAAGGCACCACCCCTAGGAAAAACAAAACTCTTTTAATACCTACTATCAGCCTTTTAGAATAGCGTCTGCTTTACTGAAAATGTTTTATTTTATACGGTGCGTTTATGGCTGTAATATATTCTTTTTCTAATGAAAACACAAATCAATATAGTAAAAAAATTAAATCGTAACTTTGTCTTTTTATTAATTATGTACTTACGTGTTTTTTCCGAACGTGTCACACTATACACCAGGGGTGGCAAAACTTATGACTTGTGAGGTCTACTTGTGTTTAAAAAATATTTCTTGGGGTCGTCTGCAAGGTAGAGTTTAGATGTTATTAAATTGTTTGATATTCAATGACAATTTTTCCTATTTTTCTACCTATTTAGTTTATTTAACTCTCGCGGGCTACCTAAATCGTCTTCGCGGTCGAACGGTAGACCGCGGTCGGCCTTTTGGCCATCCCTGCCATACACGAACCAGTGTTACCAGTGGTCTCGAACGTCAAAATGCGAAATCGGTAGATTTGCCAAAAAAAAATCGGTAGATTCATACCCAAAATCGGTATATTGGGAAAAAAACCATTATACCTGCTACTAAAAAAAATAAGGGCCACGATGTGATTTTACATACAAACGAGCAAAGTTCCTAATTGGGAAATGATAAATTTCGCGTGTTTTTAATTTTTATATGGAAATCCAATTCTTTTTTATTCCAACCGACACACGGCGAATAGGAGAAATTAAACAGTAAATTCGACAGTAAAGTCCGCAAGTATTACAGCTTTCAAACAATATCAAATTCAAGTAAGCACTTTAATGTTCCTAAATTAAGAAAAGTGTACTTACTTGTAAAAGTACAAGTCGAAAACAAATGAGAAATAAAGTCTGAATTATCGCTTTGCAGAGTCGTAAAGGATTCCCCTGTAAACAATCGAAACGAAACGGGTCGCTAGTTCAATCCGTATAAAAATGTGGAAAATTTCCTTATATTCACAGAACTTCTCAGAAATTGTGAAAATATCTTTACATTTCGGTAGGAGAGGCTCCATAATATTCATCATTTAATCTCTACAAATTTATAATAGTAGAACATAACATACAATGTTAGTGGTTAAAGTTGTTCGTGTTATTATAAATTCAACCTTTCAAGGTATTGAGATTAGTGATGGGCAGTGGATAAATATCCTAAAGGTAAAAAACTCGGATATTTATCAAAAATAGATAAATATCCGTTTTTAGCCATTTTTAGCGGATTTTTATCCAAAAATGCCGGATAAATATATTCAGGCCTGAATATACACAATAGATTTGCTTCTTGTTAACTACATTTTTGACGAAAACAGTATTTTGTGCTCGAAACAATGTTTTCTTAATTTTATTATCTGTATAGCGTTGTACGTAGTGATGGGCAGTGGATGAAAACTCAAAAGGTAAAAAACTCGGATATTTACCATAAATGGCGGATAAATATATTAAGACCTGTTTCTATACACTAGTTTTGGTCCCACGTGAGGCCCCGCCCCCGCTACTAACCCAACCACGATGACAACTGTACCTGGCAACATATAACAAGCGCACATTGAGGACTGGTCCCTAGGCTAAATGGTGTCGTTTCATCGCCCACAAGTCCCTTGTCAACGACGTGATTACCATCGCAATTGTGTTGACCAGGGTATGCTGGCCGACTTATGGAGAGGGAGAACCTATTTACGATGAACTGTTTTTTCAGGAAGAGATAATACCAACGCATAATCCAAGATAGCGGCCAGCTTTTTTGTTTTTGGGCCGATTTCGATGAAACTTTGTTTAGGGCACAATTTTTAAAAGAAAACAGCAGAGCAATATTGAAAATGTGAAAATTCAAGATGGCGGTCATCTTTTTTGTTTATGGGCCCACTTCGATGAAACTCTGTTTTTTGTACTAGGTATTTTCACAAGAAAACAGCGCAACGCAATGTTAAAAATGATAAAAATGCAAGATGGCGGCAAACTTTTTTGTTTGTGGGCTGATTTCGATGATACTCGGTTTATGTACTATTTTGACAAGAAAACAGCAACGCAATGTTAAAAATATGAAAAATCAAAGATGGCAGCCAACTTTCTTGTTTTTGGGCCGATTTCGATGAAACTCGGTTTTTTGTACTATTTTGACAAGAAAACAGCAAAGTTATATTAAAAATGACAAAAATCTAAGATGGCGGCCAAACTTTTTGTTTGTGAGCCGATTTCGATGAAACTCGGTTTTTGGTATTATTTAGACAAGAAAACAGCTACGCAATGTTATAATTATAAAAAATCAACGAGTGCGGCCAACTTTTTTTTGGGCCGATTTCGATGAAACTTTGTTTGGGGCACTATTTTTAAAAGAAAACAGCAACGCAATATTAAACATCTTAAAATCTAACATGGCGATTGGCGGCCAACCTTTTTGTTTGTGAGCGGATTTCGATGAAACTCGGTTTTTAGTACTATTTTGACAAGAAAACAGCAAAGCAATATTAAAAATGACAAAAATCTAAGATGGCGGCCAAACTTTTTGTTTGTGAGCCGATTTCGATGAAACTCGGTTTTTGGTACTATTTAGACAAGAAAACAGCAACGCAATGTTATAAATATGAAAAATCAACGATGGCGGTCAACTTTTTTTTGGGCCGATTTCGATGAAACTTTGTTTGGGGCACTATTTTTAAAAGAAAACAGCAACGCAATATTAATAATGTCAAAATCTAACATGGCGGCCAACCTTTTTGTTTGTGAGCGGATTTCGATGAAACTCGGTTTTTGGTACTGTTTTGACACGAAAACAGCATCGCAATGTTAAAAATATCAAAATCCAAGATAGCGGCCAACTTTTTTGGTTTTGGGCCATTTCGATGAAACTCGGTTCTTTTGTACTATTTTGACAAGAAAACAGCAACGCTATTTTAAAAATGTCCAAAAATCAAAGATGGCGGCCAACCTTTTTGTTTGTGAGCCGATTTCGATGAAACTCGGTTTTCTGTACTTTTTGACAAGAAAACAGCAACGCAATGTTAAAAATATGAAAAATCAAAGATGGCGGCCATCTTTTTTGTTTGTGGGTTCATTTCGATGAAACTCAGTTTTTTGTACTATTTTGACAAGAAAACAGCGCAACGCAATGTTAAAAATGATAAAAATGCAAGATGGCGGCAAACTTTTTTGTTTGTGGGCTGATTTCAATTTAACTCGGTTTTATGTACTATTATGACAATAAAACAGCAACGCAACGTTAAAAATATGAAAAATCAAAGATGGCGGCCAACTTTCTTGTTTTTCGGGCGATTTCGATGAAAATCGGTTCGGGACACTATTTTCAAAAGAAAACAGCAATGCAATATTAAAAATATCAAAAATCTAAGATTGCGGCTAACTTTTTTGTTTGTGGGCCGATTTTGATGAAACTTGGTTTTTGATACTATTTTGACAAGAAAACAACAACGCAATGTTAATAATGTTAAAATCCAACCAAGATAGTGGCCAACTTTGTTGTATGTAGGCTGATTTCGATGATTCATCGAAATCGGCCCAAAAAAAAAGTTGGCCGCACTCGTTGATTTTTTATAATTATAACATTGCGTAGCTGTTTTCTTGTCTAAATAATACCAAAAACCGAGTTTCATCGAAATCGGCTCACAAACAAAAAGTTTGGCCGCCATCTTAGATTTTTGTCATTTTTAATATAACTTTGCTGTTTTCTTGTCAAAATAGTACAAAAAACCGAGTTTCATCGAAATCGGCCCAAAAAAAAGTTGGCCGCCATCGTTGATTTTTCATATTTTTAACATTACGTTGCTGTTTTCTTGTCAAAATAGTACAAAAATTGAGTTTCATCGAAATCAGCCCACAAACAAAACAGTTTGCCGCCATCTTGCATTTTTAACATTGCGTTGCTGTTTGCTTGTCAAAATAGTGCCAAAAACCGAGTTTCATCGAAATGAGCCCAAAAAAAAAAGATGACCGCCATCTTGGACTTTTGACATTTTTAACATTGCGTTGCTGTTTTCTTTTAAAAATAGTGCCCCAAACAAAGTTTCATCAAAGTCGGCCCACAAACTAAAAACTTGGCCGCCATCTTAGATTTTTGATATTTTTAATATTGCATTGCTGTTTTCTTTTAAAAATGGTGTCCCAAACCAATTTTCATCTAAATCGGCCCAAAAACAAAAAAGCTGGCCGCCATCTTGGATTTTTCATATTTATAACATTGCGTTGCTGTTTTCTTGTCAAAATAGTACAAAAAACCTACTTTCATCGAAATCGGCCCAAATACAAAAAAATTGGCCGCTATCTTGGATTTTTCATATTTTTAACATTGCGTTGCTGTTTTCTTGTCAAAATAGTACAAAAAAAAGAGTTTCATCGAAATCGGCCCACAAACAAAAAAGTTAGCCGCTATCTTGGACTTTTGACACACTAAACATTGCGTTGCTGTTTTCTTGTCAAAATAGTACCAAAAACCAAGTTTCATCGAAATCGGCCCATAAACAAAAAAGTTGGCCGCCATCGTACATTTTCGACATTTTTAATATTGCTTTACTGTTTTTTTTTTAAATAGTGCCCAAACCGAGTTTCATCGAATTCGGCCCAATAACAAAATAGTTGGCTGCCATCATGGTATTTTTTTACAATATTAACTGGTTTCCCAACCCTGCGTGTCAAGTAAATTTTGTGACAACCCTTCCGTTTTTGCGTAAAACTACGTGCTACGTACGTTGGGGGCTGGGGGTGGTAGAGTCATCGAACGAATTCATTCATAATTCTGAAGTAGTTTGAGAATTCTCAGGATGTAGTTTTCATTCTTCTATTGCATTTTTTGGATTTCTTAATTATAATGCACTTCAATAGCACTTATTTTGTTTAAAATTATTAACTACCTTTATTTTAATTTCAAAATTTACGTGACATATCAAGAAAAGGGTTTTAAAATAAATATTTTATTAGGACGGATAAATATCCGTCCTTTTGGATAAAAACTCGGCTAAAAACGGATCTTTATTGAGTTTTTATCCATTTTGAGTTTTTATCCGGTCAAAAACCCATCACTAATTGAGATATAAAGGTATAGAAATACCGAAAAATCGGTAGGTTCGAGACCACTGAGTGTTACTAGATGAGAATAAAAATTCGCATCGAGTCACACTGTTACCCGATGCGATTTTTTTCCGAACGTGTCACACCATACATGAACCAGTGTTACTAGGTGAGAATAAAAATTCGCATCGAGTTACACGACGTGTTACTGGTTGTGAATTTTTTTCTCAATCAGTCACAGAGTGACACGTTTCAGTGTAGACGACTCGTGGAGAATATAGATAGTACGGCTCATTTCAACCTATTTGTACTAGGTTATGGTCCCATCCGGCAGAAAGCGTGAAACTTGGTATGCATGTAGTTTTTACGTAGGTATATAATAAAATATAGAAGTAGCAGCAAGTCGTAAAGTGTTTTTCCCCCCCTGGGGGGGGGCGTTTTGTGTCCCCAATTGCAGTTTTTATTTTTTAAATAAAAAAACGGTGAGAGCTACAACAAAACTGACAAAAAGAACAATATATTAACCATTAAATTCTCTATCAATCACTTTTTAAATGAAGGTGATAGCACTTATAGTTTTCAAATTATGTTTGAGTTTCTACTAATGTTTTTTGAAAAAATCACTCTGTGGGAATCGGATTACACCGATATTTTTTGTATTAAAGAATGAGACTTGGCACACTTGTTTCTTATGTAGACTAGAGTGGAAAACGCCCGGGAGACAGCGGGAGACACCCTACTGGGGGGAGGGGGAGGGGGTGAAATTTTCTAACGCCACGCGTACTGTTGGGCATAATAACTGCTAATTTATAGCTACTATGGCAAATCGCGTATCATTTTCGGATAAATAAAAGATGGCCAATCATTTTCAGAAATAAAAAAAACCGGCCAAGTACGTGTCGGGCCACGCGCCATAGGGTTCCGTAGTTACCTTATACCATACCATATTTAATACCACCAATCATTTTTCGTTTGCAAAAATAACTTTGTTTTTCACAGTGTTGGTATGAATGACAAAGTTATATTTGCGGTTTTGGAAAATGTGCTATATCTCAAAAACTAATTACTATATCTCGTTCAAACTAATTTTGGTTTAAAGTGTTTATTAAGATCTACAGCATATATTTTTTTTAGATTTTTCACTCTCTTATTTCAAAAGTTAAAGGGGGGGGGGACACACATTTTACCACTTTGGCGGTGAATATCTTTCAAACGGTTGACTTTGAGAAAAAGTTGTCTTAGAAACCTCAATGTCATTTTTAAAGACCTATATATAGAGACCCAACACGTGTTGGTTTGAAGAAAAAAATTTTTTTCAGTTTCAGTTCCATGTATGGGGAGCCCCCCCTTAATCTTTTATTTTTCTTATTTTTGTATTAAATTCGTTAAGCGGTTAACAGAATACATCTACCTACCAAGTTTTAACTGTGTAGTCTTAATACTTTCGGAATAAAGTGGCTGTGACATACGGACAGACAGACAGACAGACATGACGAATCTATAAGGGTTCCGTTTTTTGCCATTTAGGCTACGGAACCCTTTGTATCTGAAGGTCTTTTTTTTATTTCTGAAAATGATTGGCCATCCTTTATTTATCCGAAAATGATACGCGATTTGCCATAGTAGCTATAAATTAGCAGTTATTATGCCCAACAGTACGCGTGGCGTTAGAAAATTTCACCCCCTCCCCCTCCCCCCAGTAGGGTGTCTCCCGCTGTCTCCCGGGCGTTTTCCACTCTAGTCTACATAAGAAACAAGTGTGCCAAGTCTCATTCTTTAATACAAAAAATATCGGTGTAATCCGATTCCCACAGAGTGATTTTTTCAAAAAACATTAGTAGAAACTCAAACATAATTTGAAAACTATAAGTGCTATCACCTTCATTTAAAAAGTGATTGATAGAGAATTTAATGGTTAATATATTGTTCTTTGACAGTTTTGTTGTAGCTCTCACCGTTTTTTTATTTAAAAAATAAAAACTGCAATTGGGGACACAAAACGCCCCCCCCCCAGGGGGGGAAAAACACTTTACGACTTGCTGCTACTTCTATATTTTATTATATACCTACGTAAAAACTACATGCATACCAAGTTTCATGCTTTCTGCCGGATGGGACCGTGTTTGGTTGAAATGAGCCGTACTAAGAGGCTTTCCCTACACACGTAGAGATTTGCCCGGAAGTCGGCGCCTCTCCGTACGATCCTGCAGGTCGGTCATTCCCATTCGCCACCACCAGTTACGCCTCCACTGGGGGCGGGGCCTGTGCATGTGGAGGGCCCATTAGTGAGACGGCCGACGCCCCGCCCGGCGTGCAAGCGATCTTAACCTTAGGCGTAGGGTTACCAGTACCTTGATTACGTAAGTCTGTTGCTAACAATTCTCGATTGAAAGCGCAGTTACATTGCCGCTTTAAGTAAGGTAGTTCTCACATTGGTTCTTACTAAAGCAGCAATGTTACTGCGATTGCTGTCAGAGTTGATTGCAACAAAGTTACGTAATTAGGGGGCAGATCTAATAATGAGATTGCCTGACTTTTCAGTAAATTTCCTGACGTGCCGGACTACAGCTGCGCCACAAAAAAAAAGTTGGAAATCTGACTTTTTGACTATGCCATGATGAAGTCGATAATTTGTCGCACAAAAACCAGGGGCCGTACCGGCTAACGCATCGAATTTCGAAAAGTCTGCCGGGTTTCAAATTAAAACAGATAAATCGAGCGTGTTATACTCCGTCGCAGTACCACGACGCCAAACAAGTGCAAATCCTGTTTAAAATAAATGTTCATGAATTGTTCGTAATTTGTACGCCACTAAAAAAATTGTACGTTACGTATTTTAGTCTAAAAAAAGTCTCGGTGTGGAACTGCCACGGAGTATGCTCCGCCGCAGTACCACTCGTTATTCTCACGAAACAGACACAGTTTGCATGTTTTTTTGGCTGAAAAAATGTACATTAATTGTACGTTCTAGTATCATACAAGAAAATGGCCAAGTGCGAGTCAAATTCGAGCTACAGGGCATTTACAAAAAAATGAAGGGGTGACTGACAGACTATTGCCCAGCCCAAACCACGGAACCTAAAGACTTTAAATTAGGTACATAGATACTTTATACAGTGTGAGCACCCACTAAGAAGGGATTTTTGGAAATTCCACCCCTAAAGGGTTGAAATGGGGGTACAAAGTTTGTATGGAAAAAATCATTAAATAGACATTTCAACTTGAACTACGTAGGAGTACTTCTAAAACCAAATAAGCAATTACGTGTTTCGTGGTTTTCCGAAACTTAACCCTTTAGAGGGTAAATGGGGTAAAAAAGCCCAACATCGATATGGGTGTCGTTATCGAGGTTTTATGGGATGTATTGCGTTTTTATTATTATGTCTTGTATCAAGTGTTTTTTGGTTAGAGTAGCAGTCGGAGTGATTTTTAAACTAGTTGAAAGTTATTTACTCTCACGATTACCTATCTGAATGTAGTAGATATTAAATTTTAACCTACCCATTGTGTGTAACCTTTTGATAATTATTGTGATGGAAAATAACCTCACTTTAAATGTGGAGCTCATTTTTCAATCTTAACGACTCTGTATGAAATATACAGGGAGAAAAAAGCAGCCCTTGACGAGTTTCTTGCCGGTTCTTCTCGTTACAAGGTCTCCCGCTTAGGGTTTGCGAACCGATGGCGTAGCTTCTATGACATTCACAAGTGCTTGTAACAGCCTAGACTGAATAAATTATTTTGAATTTTGAATTTTTGAATTTTGTTAATTGCAAAAATGGCATTAATTTTTAAGTGGTAGATATTTTTCAACTCCTAAAGGGGTCAAATGGGGTTCAAACTTTGTATGGAAAAATATAAAATAGACGACTTGAAACTTCGTAGGAGTACTTCTATAAACAAATGATCAAACATGTATTTCGTAAATTTCTCAAAATCAATTCCTTTAGGGGTAAATGGGGTAAAAAGCCCAAATTCGATGTAGATGTCATAATTGAGGTTTTATGAAGTGTTGATTGCAGAAAAGGCATTTATTTTTATAAGTTCAATATAATGGCTATGTTTCAACCCCTTAAGGGGTAAAATAGGGTTCATGTTTTGTATGAAAAAATAATATTAAATAGACATTTCGACGTAAAACTTCGTAGAAGTACTTTTAAGAACTTACAACTTTTAAAAGCAAATACGTATTTTGTGATTTTCCGCTAATTAACCTCTTAGGGGTAAAAGGGTAAATAAACCCATAGAATAGAATAGAATGTAATATGATTTATTTGCATTTAATAAAGGTACTCTGGAGGCAGTGGCGGATACAGGGGGGGGGCGCAGGGGGCGCGCGCCCCCCCCATGCGTGACCCGCGTCACATAATATAAATAATAAAAATAAAAAGAATTTATTTACGGCTAGTACACTTAACTAACCAGTCTAAAACAGTCAAAAAACAGAAAACAATAATGCGGGACGCGGGTGACAGGCGGGCCAGCAACCATCAGAACACAATAAAACAAGACAATAGATAAAGAATTTGCCTGCAATCCTTATTGAAAATAAAAGTTAGGGATTTTTGTACAACATCGCATCTGTGGAACATCTGTTTACGAAAAAGCAGCTTTTCTTTGTAGCATGTTGTTAGTCCGCGTCATTGTATTCTTTCTTTACCTATGAAATTGCCCATATTGTTTCACAAACAGAGAACCACCTAGCTTTTTTGATTTAAAATATTCATCTATTTTATTGAACTATGGCCATGATAGTCGATAGTCAACTATCAGCAATAATAAAATCCTTATTTGAGTTTTCTTGCCATTAAAAAATTGCTCATTGATTCCTTTTTTGTTAGCAAAAATAAACAAAAATGACCACTTTACTTGTTGTTATTTATCCAAAACTTATTTTTGGAGTAAGTAAGTAATGTACTTACATAAAGGTTTTGTAACATAAGGCTTCACGGTAAGAACATTTTGTATGAAAAAGCATTTAAAAAAAAAGCAAAACCTACTTCAAAAACTTTAAAAAACAGCTCTAAAAAAGCAAAACGTCGATTGAAGTCGGGGGGCTGGCGGTAATTTGTTATGTACTTTTTATATGTGTTGGTTTCTCAAGTAGGTATTGTAATTTTTTATTCTAAAAGCCCCACCCGACCATATATAAGTAAGTAAGAGAGAATCTTATATATTATAAATAAAACGTTTTAATATTTCACATTTTTCAATGTTATACCTACCCCTAGTAACTTAATTTCCACATTCCACGCTGGTTATTGTCGATTTAAAAATTTCAAAAAATGGGACCAACTTGGGGAGAAATCTGACGTTATAACGTTTAAATAATTTCAATTGGTTCAGCCGTCTTCGAGTGATCGGTGTGCATACATATAAAAATATATTAAATACGCGACGAATAGCTATAACCTTCTCGTTTGAATTTTTTTTAATTCGGTTAAAAATTGCTACTTCTCGTTTTTATAGATCCTGGAGAGGATGGAGAAATTTCAAGAAATTGAAGGGATTTTTAATGTTTTTAATGTTAAGGATTTTTTTATTGCTGATAGTTGACCATCAGCAAGCTTGCTTGCTGCCGAGATCGGAATCATACCTTCATGGTCGGTATTCGATAATAATATAAACCAATCGATGGATAGGAAGTTATGACATTCTCTGTTTCTGAAAAAAATATCGTCATTTGCATAGCTAAAGACCTTAGATTAGAGTAACGTGGCCTTCGTCCGGAAAGAAAAATATCAAAGATATCACTAAATGGTAATGATCACAATATTCCGGAGACCAACCAACCTTTGAACCTACCTTCCTACAGTTTTAGGTATAATACGGAAGCCGCATTGCTCTAAAGACCTAATAATTTCAATACAAACAAAAAATATGTCTAGTACCTATTTAATTTACATGCCCAATATGCCAATTGCTCAAGCCATCGTCCAGCCCCCCCCCCCCCCCCCCCGGTCTGTGCCCCGCGCCCTTGCGCCCCCCCTTTGATTTTTTTCTGTATCCGCCACTGTCTGGAGGTCTTTAAAACATCCGCCTATTCAACCATTAACAATAGCATGCAAACATTATTTTGAATTAAAATTAACGAGTAAGTAGATACTTATACTTATTTTCATAAATCGATATGGATGTCTATATTGAGGTTTTATGAGATGTTTATTGCAAAAATGGCATTTATTTTAGAGTTCAACACGACACCTAAAAGACTGAAACGGGGGTTCAAATTTTAATGGAAAAATAATGACATACAATAGACATCCATATCGATTTGTTTGCTTATTTGTTTTTAGAAGTACTCATAGGAAGTTTCAAGTCAAAATGTCTGTTGAATATTATTTTTCCATACATAATAAGCCCCATTTCACCTTTAGGGGTTGAATCATGGCCACCATGTTAGACTTCAAAATAAATACCGTTTTCGTAATCAACATCCCACGAATCCTCAATAACGACATCCATATCGATTTAAAAAAAGGAATAAGTACCTACTTACTTTTTAATTTTAATTTAAAATAATGTTTGCATGCTATTGTTAATGGTTGAATAGGCGGATGTTTTAAAGACCTCCAGTGTACCCTTATCAAATGCAAATAAATCATATTACATTCTATTCTATTCTATCGGTTTATTTACCCTTTTACCCCTAAGAGGTTAATTATCGGAAAATCACAAAATACGTATTTGCTTTTAAAAGTTGTTAGTTCTTAAAAGTACTTCTACGAAGTTTTACGTCGAAATGTCTATTTAATATTATTTTTTCATACAAAACATGAACCCTATTTTACCCCTTAAGGGGTTGAAACATAGCCATTATATTGAACTTATAAAAATAAATGCCTTTTCTGCAATCAACACTTCATAAAACCTCAATTACGACATCTATATCGAATTTGGGCTTTTTACCCCATTTACCCCTAAAGGAATTGATTTTGAGATATTTACGAAATACATGTTTGATCATTTGTTTATAGAAGTACTCCTACGAAGTTTCAAGTCGTCTATTTTATATTTTTCCATACAAAGTTTGAACCCCATTTGACCCCTTTAGGAGTTGAAAAATATCTACCACTTAAAAATTAATGCCATTTTTGCAATCAACATCCCATAAAACCTCGATAACGACACCCATATCGATGTTGGGCTTTTTTACCCCATTTACCCCCTAAAGGGTTAAGTTTCGGAAAACCACGAAACACGTAATTGCTTATTTGGTTTTAGAAGTACTCCTACGTAGTTCAAGTTGAAATGTCTATTTAATGATTTTTTTTTCCATACAAACTTTGTACCCCCATTTCAACCCTTTAGGGGTGGAATTTCCAAAAATCCCTTTTTAGTGGGTGCTCACACTGTATAAAGTATCTATGTACCTAATTTAAAGTCTTTAGGTTCCGTGGTTTGGGCTGGGCAATAGTCTGTCAGTCACCCCTTCATTTTTTTGTAAATGCCCTGTAGCTCCAATTTGACTCGCACTTGGCCATTTTCTTGTATGATACTAGAACGTACAATTAATGTACATTTTTTTCAGCCAAAAAAAACATGCAAACTGTGTCTGTTTCGTGAGAATAACGAGTGGTACTGCGGCGGAGCATACTCCGTGGCAGTACCACACCGAGACTTTTTTTAGACTAAAATACGTAACGTACAATTTTTTTAGTGGCGTACAAATTACGAACAATTCATGAACATTTATTTTAAACAGGATTTGCACTTGTTTGGCGTCGTGGTACTGCGACGGAGTATAACACAAATCGAGCCCCATTTGGGCCAAAATGGCGATCCCTAATTCATGAGGTCACACAAACATCAATATCTTCCAAATAACTTCAAAACATAGTACAATAAGTAATTCCTTACTTTGATTTATCTGTTTTAATTTGAAACTCGGCAAATTTTCTGAAGCTCGATTCGTTAGCCGGCCCCTGATTGCGTTTAGGAGATACGTGTGGCCCAGCTGTAGAGACGTCTCTACAGCTGCGCCACACAGATCGAAAACGGAAGGTCGTAGCGAAAATCTGATTACTCGTGTGTGCAGCCGTTAATTTGTCGGAATTTGTCGCACAAAAACCAGAGTTTGTCGGTCTTGCGTTTAGGAGATGTGTGGCGCAGCTGTAGAGACGTCTCTACAGCTGAGCCACACAGATCTCGAAAACGGAAGGTCGTAGCGAAAATCTGATTACTCGTGTGTGCAGCCGTTAATTTGTCGGAATTTTCGCACAAAAATCAGATTTTGTCGGTCTTGCGTTTAGGAGATATGTGAGGATACGCTGTGGAGACTTTTCTACCTGGATCTTGAGAAAGGAAGGTCGTAGCGAGAAACTGATAACTCGAGTGTGTAGCCGTTAGTTTGTCGGAATTTGTCACCAAGAATCAGAGTTTGTCGATCTTGCGTTTAGGAGATATGTGAGGATACGCTTCCGACCTTTCGTTCTTGAGATCCAGGTAAAAAGGTCTCCACAGCGTATCCTCACATATCTCCTAAACGCAAGATCGACAAACTCTGATTCTTGGTGACAAATTCCGACAAACTAACGGCTACACACTCGAGTTATCAGATTTTCGATACGACCTTCCTTTCTCAAGATCCAAAATCTGGTTTTTGTGCGACAAATTCCGACAAATTAACGGCTGCACACACGAGTAATCAGATTTTCGCTACGACCTTCCGTTTTCGAGATCTGTGTGGCGCAGCTGTAGAGACGTCTCTACAGCTGGGCCACACGTATCTCCTAAACGCAAGACCGACAAATTCTGGTTTTTGTGCGACAAATTCCGACAAATTATCGACTTCATCATGGCATAGTCAAAAAGTCAGATTTCCAACTTTTTTTTTGTGGCGCAGCTGTAGTCCGGCACGTAATTTCCTGACATATTTTGTAGACATACATCTACAATTCTACATTCTTCATTTAGTTGACGTTTGGTATTTTTGTCTCACTAAAATAAAGTGTTTTCATTAAGTGCTTACTTACACTTCCTGACATGTCAGGAAAATTCGTGTCATCTGGTAAACCTACTTAGTTGAAAGTGGTAAAGCGGAAGTGTTTTTCTGTGAAAATTAATAACAGACTCGCAACTAAGGTCATATTTTTATTTATTATAAAATTGTAGTACCAATACAAAATAACGTGACAATTACAATTTACAATGTATTTTTATATCATAGTAAAAATTATATAAAAAAATTGTTTACATATATAATCAATCAATAATTTTACTTCTAAATATCACATTCCTTTTAAGTTTTCTTTGACGCACTAATGACGACATAGGAGATAAAATTGTGAAAGAGATTTTGAAAGCGTATCAATCATAATCAATAGTTAGTTACTTAAAATATCCCCAATCTGTAATATTCCTGTGATTATTCCTCTTTCTATCACAAATCTATCGTCTGACTAAAAATCTGTCTGTACAGTCGATAGCAAAATTCAGTTTTATAGATCCAATAAAAAAATATACTTAATAACTTAACCTACTTAATTAAAGGATAAAGTTGCTTGCGGCTAACTATTCAGTTAGCCGTAACTTTACCCATAATATTATGGATTGAATCCTTACTAATATTATAAATGCGAAAGTCCGTTTGTTTGTTTGTTTGTTACGCCTTCACGTCTTAACTACTGAACCAATCATCATGAAATTTTGCATACACGTTCTCATAGGTACAGAGAAGGACATAGGGTACTTTTCATCCCGAAAAACAGTATTGTTCCCGAGGGATAGCAAAAAATCTTTCCACGCAGACGAAGTCGCGGGCGGCCGCTAGTAATCCATAATATTGAAAATTAAAATAAAACCTAGTTAAATCTAAAATGAAAAATATAGTATAGGCGTAACGCACGATGATGTGATAAATGCAAGTATCGTTGGGATAAATAAAAATAGTTTATTGTTGTCAGTTGCTGTCATGTCATGATGATCATGTTATAAGATAAATGCAAGTATTATTGGGATTAATAAAAAAATAGTGGATACGTTGTCAGTTGATTTCATTATCAAACTTGATCTTAACTAAAAAAATAAACTTTGTAATACACTCAGACACATTACATAGGATCAGAAAAAAATCAAAAGCTATCATGATGATCATGATGTGATAAGATAAATGCAAGCATTGTTGAGATAAATAAAATAGTAGATACGTTGTCGTTGATATCATTACCAAACTTGGTATTAACTAAAAAAAACTTTGTAGCACTCACAGACAGACAGACACATTATATAGGATGAAAAGAAAATTAAATGAGGCATTACTAAACTAATTTTATAATTAATAAGTATTTGTCATTTTAATGCCTAAAACGGGATTCCTGCACGTTTCTAATTGGTGATGATGATGACGAAAAACAACTATTCATGCCCGGTTTCTCAAGTACATAATCAAAGGTTTATCTGTTCGATAAGGGGTATACATTATCTGGTTTAGAGTAATATAACTAACTTTAAACCACATAATGTAGACCCTAAAGGTATGAGTCCGATCTCGGCAGCAGCAGCAGTGCTGCCGCAGCAGTGCACTCCAAATTTAACCGTAATATTACGAAAGGCAGCTCAATTTGAAGTAACCGGAGAAGTGTCGCGCGACACTCGGAATGTAATCCTTACTAATATTATAAATGCGAAAGTCCGTTTGTTACGCCTTCACGTCCTAACTACTGAACCGATCATCGTGAAATTTTGCATACACGTTGTCAGGGATACAGAGAAGGACATAGGGTACCTTTCATCCCGAAAAAAATATTGTTCCCGAGGGATAGTGAAAAACCTTTCAACGCTGACGCAGTCGCGGGCGGCCGCTAGTCTCATATAAATCTATAGAGAATGTATGGGGTGGTCCACATACTGGTTGGTACCAGTAGTGCTGCGGCAACACTGCTGCTTGCTGCCGACATCGGAATCATACCTTTATCGAACAGATAAACCAAAGAAACAGATCAGGCACAGATCAGGCAAATAAAATGTTCCGTGAAACATGTTTTGTGTACGTAGATGAAACCATGCGCAGGAGACACGGCACAATTTAACTACTCCTCTTTACTTTAATGGGGTCGGTCCCACTATTCCCATTACACATTGCAATGGTAATCCTGAGACTTAATTTTTTTCTCAAAACAGTCCCACTGTAACTATTAAGGAATTGACCTATGACGTCCATGAAGCGTAATGGTAATTATGGGAAATAGTGGGACCGACCCCTTTAGTGACTATAAACTACTAGGTAAGAACCATTTTTCTAAATGGTCACAAGGACCATGATCAAAGTAAGACGGTTAGAGAATTTGTTTCGGCATATTTATCATTGCCGAATTTGTGGAAAAATTTAAAAATCGATCAGGCTTATGGGCTGGAGCGTGTCGGATATAGCAGAATCCTGAGAGACTGTGGGAGATGAATTATCTGTTTTGGTTTCTTCCACTTTTAGCGGTGCTTTAGCACTCATCTCTAAACGTGTTACTCTATCTTGAAGATCAGCAACAGCTGCAGTCAGCCTGTCTATTTTACTGATCAAATTGTTTATAACTTTCGCCTTATCGTCGTTAGGCACAGAAACCGATTTATTTAGCTTGTTAACAACAATCGATGAAGGTTTCACATTAACATTAGCACCGTCAATGACGTCAGCTCCTTGAGGATTTTGTTTTTGGTAAAATTCAGATTGTTTGAACTTATTGAACTCGGCTGGAGTCAGTAAAGCAGCTACGACCGAGTCAACGTCGTTTGTTTCTATGCTCTTGAGAACTCTGTCCAGTTTTTCCAAGTATATCTTTTGCACGGTGGGTTTTAAACCTTCAATCAAGTTATTATTCTTATGCCAGAAATACCGAATATTCTTCTTTTCTATAGCATCGTAAAATTCTTTCACCATCGTATGGAATAGTGCACTTAATTTTGTCTGCCAATACTTGTCGTCGTTTTCAGAGATTTTCCACAAAAACAACGTTTTGATGTAGTAACTTGCAATCGCTTTCATTCCAAGAGCATCGCGCAATTTCTTGAGCTATAAAGAAAAAATATAAGAGATATAAATATAGAGAATGTAATGAGGACACAAAATCACAGCTGGTTCGAAAACAAAAATTCTGAAACGGTTATGCTCGCATTTTTGAGAGTATTCCATTACTGAAGATGTCTCAAAGTCTATCAGAAGGTCGGCCAAACCCAGGCCCCCGAGCCACTACCTGCTAAGGCATTATTTAAATTTGCCCGCCTGAGACCGGCCGGTTGGCCAGCACATGGCAGCATTGCGCGCGGGCCAATCCGGCCTAAAGGTAGGGGTTCGTTGACGCGTATAAACGCAGCCCTATATTCTAATCAAGTCACACTGAATTGTGTCACATGTCACACTGTGACTGGTTGGGAAAAAAATTCGCAACTAGTAACAGTGTGACTCGATGCGATTTTTATTCTCATCTAGTAACACTGCACTGGTTCATTTATAGTGTGACACGTTCGGAAAAAAAATCGCATCGGGTAACAGTGTGACTCGATGCGAATTTTTATTCTCATCCAGTAACAATGGTAGTGTTTGGTTTGACACGTTCGGAAAAAAAATCGCATCGGGTAACTAAATGCGAATTTTTATTCTTGTCTAGTAACATTGGTGATGCGACTTTTTTTCCAAAAAAGTAACACTATTTACGAAACACAGTAACTAGATGAGAATAAAAATTCTCATCGAGACACACTGTGTTACCCGATGCGAATTTATTTACCGAACGTGACACACTATAAGTATACACGCAACAGTGTTACTGGATGAGAATAAAAATTCGCATCGAGTCAGGGTTACCCGATGCGATTTTTTTTTCGAACGTATCACACTCACACTATACATGAACCAGTGTTACTGGATGAGAATAAAAATTCGTATTGAGTCACACTGTTACTGGTTGCGATTTTTTCTCAACCAGTCACCGTGTGACATTATTCAGTGTGACTCGATGAGAATATAGGAAAATTTGTGCTGACTAGTAACAAGCTTACCAATCGGATAGTTGTTTTCAGTTGTTGACGATTTTTCATCATGTCTTTCTCGAAGACTTGGAACGAGAGCCGCCAGCACCGACTTTTTTGAGTATGATTTTGTAAGGCTTTATTTGGTTTGGGTACTACATACCAATCTTTCACTTGATTATCTCCGACACTCTTAATATTTCTGTAGACAATAACAAGGCAATGTTAAATATTAAAATGACATAAAATTACAATCCGCGCACGATGAGAATGGGATGGAACCTTGTCAAACTGAGACGCGCACTACGGTACCGCCGGTGCGCGCCGGCCAGCTAAAAGGATATCCAAAAACGCGGTGACACGCATCCACGGTGAGGGAACTTTTGCAACTTCAAGTAACATAACAAGTAAACAATTAGTTGATCAATTAAATTAAATAAAATAAACAATCAATTAAATTAAATTTCGATTTACTTTGACAAGGTTCCATCACGTTCTCATCGCGCTCGGATTATACTATCGTTGAGGGAGTAGCCGATAATAGTTGAATAATCTCACTATCAGAAAATAATGAGTCACTAAGTATTGTGTACATATTATTATGTGAGAGTTATCATTGTGTATTACCTGTACCCTGCAGGCCAGCGTGGGTGGCAGAATCTAATAACAGGCACCAGATCAACATCCAAATTGAATTCTTCTTGGTTTACATCGTTCTTTATGTTCAGAGTATATGCTGGGCCAGACTCTTTATATGTGATTAGGTAAGGCACACCATGCACCATCACTTTTCCTTCCATGTCATTGAGTGCCCTCTGGACGATGGCGTGAAGCCAGCTCCTGAACTTATTCTGCAGGAAGTATTTGTCGGTGTCGCGCCAGTCTTTCGTCACGACATGGCACTTCTCCCACTCTGGCTGCTTGTCGAGATTGTCGAAACTGTCGATTATCTTCATTTTAACAAAGCCTGGCTGGTCATACTCCATTATAATGCCCTTTTCTCCCTCATCAGCCTGGTTTATAGGCAGTCGGATAACTATGTCCATATCGAACTCGTCCAGTTTGGAAACTTTGATTCCGTCATCTACGCTGCCTGCTATTATTATCTGTAAAATGTTATGTTATTATTATTTTTAGCTTTTTTTAGTTAGAATATAAAAAGTCTAAGGGCTGGTTTACATTATCTTAGTATTTAGTAGAGTGCTTAGTAGCGTGCGAGTAGATTCGAATGCGAGTGCTTTAGTAGTTTTGGTGCCTTTTCAGTGACCGCTTACACGCTTCCAGTAGAGTGTTATTTTCGACATACCTAATACCTATTATTTAATTCATTATACGTCACGCGTTCACCGGCAAATGCACTCTACTAAAATGTTGATTTACATGCTTCCAGTGCGAGTAAAATATCGCGCGGGGGGTGAGCGGGTGCGCAAGGGGTGCTACTGGAATGCGAGTAGAAAGGCTACTAGAATGTTACTCTCTTTAGTCATAAGATGACCGTTTACATGGTTTACATGTTTCCACTAAAGCACTCTCCTAAAGCACTCTACTAAAGACTAAGATAATGTAAACCAGCCTTAATGCAAAGGGCGTCGTCAGCTCATGGCCCAGGGGGGGGGTGGTGGAACGGCCTTAG
Organism: Agriphila geniculea; assembly: GCA_943789525.1. Classification (NCBI taxonomy): domain Eukaryota; kingdom Metazoa; phylum Arthropoda; class Insecta; order Lepidoptera; family Crambidae; genus Agriphila; species Agriphila geniculea. The sequence continues at coordinate 6,569,911 of OX038875.1, forward strand.
GACTTTGATTTAATCTCTAGGAGTAGGGGGGGGTCAGCTGCCCCTCCTTGCCCACCCTTGGCTAATTCTGTTCTATGAGTATACCTACATGGATGGTCAGCAAGTCAGATTATACCTTTAGATTAGGCAATGCAAAAAAAAACTTGCTTTATTATATCAGTATGCATGTAATAGGAACCGAGCCGTACATTATCCACCCATAAGTGCAGTATAAAACTGGCCATTGTTTCATTGAGTCTGGCGTGCGTGTCTCAGGATGTAAATATGCATTTTACACTTATAGCCATGGCAGCTCATGGCGAGTAAGAGGGCTATTTATAGCTAGTAAAAATAAAAAACTGCGAATTGGCGCGATGCTAATGCGAATTGTACGGTCCCTTATACACTGGCCTGCAAAAGTAAGTACTGCAGATGCCTATTTTCATACAAACGAGGTAACTTTGATGCTTTGGTTCTCCGTCTAGGATTAAACGGGGTGTGATTTGATAATGGCCATTCAAAGAGTAATTAGCGATCTCTAAAGAAACCCAACGGATTAGAAGAGTTGTTTACACCAGAGACTGAACGGACTTTTTAGTGTTACATTTTCCATATTTTTGATGTAATTTTAACTTCTTATTTTTTTTAGTTCAACCCTGACCTAAACGATTCTTCTAATCCGTTGGGTTTCTTTAGCGATCTGGGCCTCCTCCATTTACTCTTTGAATGGCCATTATCAAATCACACCCCGTTTAATCCTGGACGGAGAACCAAAGCATCAAAGTTACCTCGTTTGTATGAAAATAGGCCTCTGTAGTACTTACTTTTGCAGGCCAGTGTAGGAACAATACACAATGTGAATCAATTTGACTTTTGAGGTTTTTTGTGATTCAACAAAATAAATAATACATTCTTATCATAAGTTTAGTACTGTAAAGAGCGGTGCTCAACAGCGAGAATATCGTTCTAGAACCGATTATTACGTAGGTTTTTCAAAGCAGTGGGTTTCACAGGTTCGGTATAAGATTCAAATAAATTAATTGACATAATTTCATAGAATTTTTCTAAGAGAACTAATTTTAGCTCTAGGTATAATCTCATAAAGTTTGAATTCACATAACAATTAATACCTAAGTAATTATTTATTTATTAATACTTTTCATCATTTTTAAGTAATCTTGAACACTGATTATGGAATCATAAACAAGAAAGATAAGACTTGTTGGTAGTCGAACAACATACCTTTTGCCTGTATGAAACATTGATAGTACAAGGTTTTGCTTTTATCTTGAAAACACTATGTATGTAGAAACAACGTATTTTAAATGTGACAAAGAATTGTCACATATAAAATACGTTCTTTAATTCATCAATGTCTGCGGGCTTCTCTCTCTATGTTCTACATAAAGGACCAACGTATTTTGCTAACGGGGCTCAACGTTTGTTTCACATACAGAATGTTAGCACAACCAACTTGGGCCCCTGACACATCCCAGTGGGGCCACAGTCCGGATATGTGAAGACCGACTTAAGTCTTCTGTTGGTGATAAGAAAAAAGTCTGGCAGAGTATGCCTTGGGTCAGGTCTCTAAAAATAACATTTTACCTGGCTACTATATTTCTTGAAATAATTGCAATTTTCCCCCATCTTCAATTTCACCTCTTCGAACACCGACTTGAACACTTCCTGTGACTTCTTGTAGTCTTCATCTTTTATAGCTATGAACTCCTTAAAAACTTCAGCCAAATAAGCATCTAGCTTCTTCTGTTTTGTTGACATGGTTCACTATAAATTATAATAAAACTATCAATGCTATGAAAAAGTTTTGATGCTTTGTATTGTACTTAAAAATAACATTTATTAAAAAAAATCAAGTTTTATTAGGTACTTACCTTATCTACTCCTTTGTGTTATATTATATGATAAGTTAGCTTCTGATTAATTAGCTGAAGGCTCAGACCAAATTTCAACTCGGTTGAAAAATATAAAAAAATAGAACTTTGAAGCGAGCGTCACGCTCACGCCACGTCAGTCTGGCAAATTGTGTTTACAAAAAAAAAACAAATCCCCTCCCAAAAACATTGGTTTCCCGGGACTTCCCCAACCAATGGTAAAAGAGTAGGTACCTACCATTGACCTGCATATATTTACACTGGACAGGCTTATGTCAAACTGTTTTTGTGCCTATTTGATTACCGCCATGTTGGCGCTGTAGGACATAGCGTGAGCATAGCGTGCGTACATGGTACTAAAGTTTGGAGTCTGGAGAGACCATACCATCACGTCAACCATTTTCATATTGTGCGTCAAAATTAGTTCTTTAGACGCACGCTAGTGGCGTTTCAAATAGGCACAAGAACTTTGCTGTCAAATCATACAGACAGCCTGTCCAGTTAAATAAAAAAAAATATTTTTAATGTCAGTGGTACCTTAGAGGACACACACACCACACCACACGTCCTTCCATCGCGCCAAATGGATTGACTAGGGTTGCCAACCCTACTATATTATAATAGTATCCTACTATATTGAGGGCTCACCTGCTATATTTTTTGAAAAATATACGGTAGGCAAAACTACTATATTTTTTCAAGAGAAAAAATTTAACAAAAGCAGCAAAAAAATTACTTATACGTAGTCTTATGCACATAAGTAATTGCATAGTAATGTTCGTGTTTAATACTTGTGTTTAAACACGTATTTATGATTGTTGAATAAATTATGAAAATGTTAGTACCTATGAAAAATGCAACTTCCTTAAAATCCTCCATACAAAACGATAACCTACTATATTTTTTTTACTTTTTCGCCATCTACTATATTTTTACACGTAATAATCTTGAAACTACTATATTTGATGCAAAAGAAGTTGGCAACCCTAGGATGGACGTACGTCCAAAATTTGATTTTGATAGTGTGCTTAGAGTGGCTTAGAGCAAAGATCGTGTGTGTCGATCTGTCATCCTTTAGGCGGGTCCATAGCTCGTGTTTTGCTCTACACAATCAACAAAAACATCTACACAAAACATTGTTTCGCGAAACATTTTTGTATAGAGAAACAATGTTTTTGCTTTCCATGCCCGATGGAAAACACATACACAAAACATTAGTGTGACCAGATTAAATTTTACGAAAATACCGAAGCACCTCAAAAAATACTGAAATATACCAACTTGCACATGCAAAATATACCGGTAAAAATACTGATTCTCAAAACAGGTTTTACTAATTTATCATCACAATAAATAAATGTAAAATTGTACCTATTTTATTAACATTCTATTCGAAGGCAAAACTAGACATGTTTTCCCGATGGATGCGTCAAGTAAAATAAACCAAAAAAAAACACGCTTTACCTAATTCTCCTAGCAAAAATGGAAACAAAAAAATATCACTGTCAAACTGACCTTGAGAGTTTCATTTTCAGATATACCTAAACCTTTGGTCACTTATAAATTTGTTTCATACATTTTCGAGTCATGATAAGTACTATCCCCGTCAATTGGTAATGCCCCTGGTGGCCATGATTTTAACTTCAAAAACAAAAAAACTATTGTAAAATTTTTATATACCTAGACCCTATCTTATTGAAAATAATAATTCAATAATTAATATATTATATTACCTATTAGAATTTTCTTGTTTTATGACTTTTTAGTTGCGGATCACGTCAACGTGGATGTTAATGTGACAAGGTTCCAGCGCATTACCAATTGACGGGGATGATAATAATAGGCTAACATAAAATGCTAAATTGGCAACACTGAAGTTTTGTCTACACAAACCACGCAATCGCTGTGGACGGCGTGTGTAGAGAAACATGTTTCGGAAACAATGTTTTGTGTAGATGTTTTTGTTGATTGTGGAGAGCAAAACATGTGCTATGGACCCGCCCTTTCCAATCACGGATTCCGTAAACCACGGCCCACACCCAAATGTTTGACCGTGTGTGTGCATACCGTCAAGTCAATCATTTGATTTAAATCAAATGGACGGACGCCAAATTTTGATAATTTCATTAGTTCAAAATAGTGATGAAGTGATTATACAAAAACATCGAAAGCATAAATAAAACGACCATAAAATCACTTAAAAAATAAAAGTCTTTGAAGAAATGAAAGATCTTAGTGAGATCTTCATTTTAGATGACAGCTATCAAAGGGGGACACCATCAGTCTTGGATGAGTACTTTTTGAGTGTAGTATACACATAGAACAATGTTTTTGCTTTCGATGCCCCCCCGGTGAAAAAACACGTACACAAAACATTTTGTACGGGTCGAGGGGGCACTAGGGCAGGGTCACAGATCACTATATATGTAGGGTAAAATTTTTTTCATGTCAGTGTGTAGGGTATTGTCATAGTCTCTGTGGTCTAGTGGTTCGCCCACCCGTATAAGACGCAGGGGTCCCGGGTTCGATTCCCAGTGGGGGTACTATTTGTACTCGGTTTGGTTGGTGGTAGGGCTTATTTCAAGTCCGCCTGGCTAGCTACCACCATCTTACCTAAGTCTGACGCCATAACAACAATTTAAAAATTGTTGTGTTCCGGCAGTAGAGGTAAGATAGCCAGTTCCTCAGTTGATGAGGATTCCGGGTGTAGTGCGCTTCCATCTTCGGCCTTATCGTCACTTAACATCAGGTGAGATGAAGGCCAAGCACTACCCCGTTGTACATAAAAAAAAAAAAAAAAAAAAAAGTCTGTGGTCAATTGGTCATAATCATCTGTCATATAATTATGATATTGCTATTGCGCCCAATAATTTGGCCGCAATCATCGATCACCTGACCGATTATTTTGATCGATGCACTATGTGGAATACGTTTTTTGGGGTGGGTGGTGGGTGAATCTACGTTGTTCCTTACTTCCTGAGTCACTGTCGTTACTCGAAAATCCAATGCATCGCAATAAATAAATAAAAATATGCAAATTAATACAATTTATTATTGTACTCTTGTAATGATGGCATATTTTTGATTTATTCATTGTGATGCATTGGATTTTTGAAAATTTTCGAGTAACGGGTTTCGGGTAGATTCACCTGGGCGTTATTTAAAGCCGGTGGCGTACATTGCCGGTTTTGTAACAAATGTGTCATGCCGGCGTTACATATTCACCGAGCATCGGCACAATTCATCGTACGTTGCCGGTTTAGAAAGAACCTCTTTAAAGCATTTGTTACAAAACCCGCAACGTACGATGAATTGTGCCGATGCTCGGCGAGTATGTAATGCCGGCATCAAAGAGGACCTTTCCAAAAACATCAACGAACTATAACGAGATTGGCGTACGTTTGGAGGCGGTATTACAGTTCGATAATATGAATATAAGGTTCTTGCTAATCTCCTAGCAAAAATGGAAACTAAAACAAACTAACCTTGATAGTTAGATTTTTTTTCAGATATACCTAAAACCTTGGTCACTTATAAATTTATTTCATACGTTTTCGAGTCATGATAAGTAATAGGTTAACCTAAAATGCAAACTTGGCAATACTGAAGTTTTGTTTACACAAGCCACGCAATCGCTGTGGACGGCGTGTGTAGAGAAACATGTTTTGCAAAACAATGTTTTATGGTTATGGTTTATGGTTCAAAACAATGAGCAAAACACGAGCTATGGACCTGTCCTCAGATTAGCACACTGAAACAGAGTACTTAAGTAAAATTGTTATCGGGGTGGACAACAAGTAATAACACGAAAATACGCAATTTTGAAATTGCGATTTAAAATAAAATGGGAGTAAATAAAAAATTGAAATAAATCGTTAATATTAGAGCATAAATTAGCTTTTAAATGATATACTTTTCATTGTTGGCGATTTTCGGGGACCACTTCTTTACCATCTTCTTGTTCGTCGGAGCAGCAAAAAATTTTTCCTATACCAAATCGATCTTCTATTTTTAATTCTTGATATGTGTTAAAATTTCGTCTCTGTAAATAGGGCCTAACTTGAAAGCGGCGCTTTTTTCTAGTGCTAACATAAAATGCTAAATTGGCAACACTGAAGTTTGTCTACACAGTGGACGGCGTGTGTAGAGAAATAATGTTTCCGAAACAATAGCGCTACTTCAACTGGGTAGAAATATTTTATCAATAAACACGATAAAAAAGGTAATTTTTAGTTTGTTTATTTTTTCTAGAAACTGTTGTTATTCACCACGCAGTTGCTAATCACCCTAGTTTGCCGATGATTTTAATTTATTTTACTTCGCATGGTTAAAATTCACTCTATGGCGATCGATGACCCAGCGGTTAGCCTGCTGGAGTGCAGCCATTGACATTAAAATTGCATAGTGTGTGGTGTGTGTGTTCTGTGAATTCTGTGATGGTCTGTGTTGTGTATGTGTTGTTTTTGTTTGAATTTTTATTTCTGACGAAAAGAAGTTTGATTTTACTTTAAAATCTTAAATTATTATATTAGTATAATGTTTTATGTTACTGTAAGTGCTAGTAAATATTTAGTAACTGAAGGAAGGATATAAAATTATATATGAACATCTAAATATAAAGTTTAACATTATTGTTGTAAGTACATTATCACAATGTGGAGGAGATTTTTTATCACAGTTCACAAAGTTAGCAGGTCTTCTTACTTGGCCCCATATGCAGTTATGTCAAAAAGGTTACTTTATGTAAATTCTTATAAGTGCGAGCTACCACCGAGAAATTCAGAAATTAACTGGTCTTTAACCTCCAAATTTCACATCAGAAAAATTCATGATGAAAGCTTATGTGAGAAGCAGAACTTCTCTAAAGAATACTGTAATTCTTTTTCATATAGAACACATACTTGTGGTGAACTGAGACCAATACATGTGGGTCAAAAAGTAGTAATTTGTGGATGGCTGCAATACCAAAGACTATCTAAATTTATACTTTTACGAGACGCCTATGGACTTACACAATGTGTTGTCAAAGATAATGAACAGTTTCAAGACATACCGCTGGAAACAGTTGTTAAAATTAATGGGAATGTAGTGTTGAGACCGAAAAATATGTCAAATCCTAAAATGCCAACTGGAGAAGTGGAAGTGCTTATAGAAGACTTAGAAATATTAAATACAGTTGATAAACTACCATTTAATTTGAGGGATTATCAAAAACCAAAGGAGCAGTTGCGATTGCAGCATCGGTATATTGATCTACGTTTTCCGGACATGCAACATAATTTAAGAATGAGGTCTCAAATGCTTCATGATATGCGGAAGTTTCTTATTGAAGAACATGGATTTGTGGAAGTGGAAACCCCTACTTTATTCTGCAGAACGCCTGGTGGTGCAAGAGAGTTTATAGTTCCAACTCACAATCCGGGATTATTTTATTCACTGGTACAAAGTCCCCAACAATTCAAACAAATGTTGATGGTGGGTGGTATTGATAGATACTTTCAAATAGCTAGATGCTATCGGGATGAGACGACCCGGCCTGACCGACAACCTGAATTTACACAATTAGACATTGAGCTTTCGTTTACAAATTTAAATGGAGTGCTCACTTTAATTGAGCAATTATTATACAGGACATACATGAAAAATGTTCCAAAGCCTCCATTTAAGAGAATAACATACAAACATGCATTAGAAAACTATGGAACCGATAAGCCAAATTTAAGTTTTGGATTGCAATTTAAAAGTATTAAACACTTGTTTAGTGACAAATTAGTTGATACAAATTTTGGGGCCTATGCTTTACCATACCCCAGTCAATTAGGCAAAATAACAACTAAATATAAAGAAAAAATACAAGAGTTAGCAAAGAAATATAATGTGAAAATTGTGCTGAATGAAAATATAAACAGAGACTTGGGTGATGATTTTAAAGACAAGTTAGAAGGGAATAAAGACAGTTCAATAATCATTTCTATGGGAAATAATGAGATGGCTTGCTTATGTTTAGGAGAAATAAGAGAAATGTTAGCTTTACTTTTGAAGGCTAATAACTTGTTAGAAGTTAATGAAAACGTACACCCTCTTTGGGTTGTTGATTTTCCTTTGTTTGTAAAAGGTGAAAATAGTTTAGAGACATGTCATCACCCGTTTACGGCACCTCACCCTGAAGATATAGATTTGTTGGATAGTGAGCCTGACAAAGTAAGGTCGCTGGCTTATGACTTGGTCATTAATGGAAATGAAGTTGGTGGAGGGTCTGTCCGTATTCATGATGTCAATTTGCAGAAAAAAATATTGACAATGCTGAATATTAAACCAACATCTTTAGCACACTTCCTGAATGCTCTGAAGAGTGGTTGTCCCCCTCATGCAGGCATAGCTTTGGGTATAGACAGGTTACTGACATTGGCTTGTAAAGCAGAGTCTATTAGAGATGTTATAGCATTCCCAAAGTCACATGAAGGTAAAGATCCCTTATCAGGTGCTCCAAATGCAATAAGTGATGAAGACAAAAAATATTATCATTTAACTACACAGTGTAAGTAAAAGCAGTAAAACAATACAAAAAGTCAAATCTTTTATTGAATTTCAACATTTTCAATTTTATCCCATCAATTAGCATATCAAGTATCCATAGTATTTTTTTTTAGGAAACTCGATGAATACATTTTTATTACAAACGAAAAACGAAAGTCTCTTAACACTTTAGTACTTTCACAGAATACATAAAAGTACAAGTGTACTTTGTCATAGTAACTTTATTTTATTAATGTTTCAAACTGAGACTTGTCAAAAAAGCTGTTTTGTCATAGTATTGAAAGTGTTAAGCGACTTTCGTTGCTGTCTGTAGAGATTGAGAGACTCAATATGTAGATATTGAGTAGGTAGGAAAAGTTGTTCAGTTTGCTGAAATTCGAATTTCTTTTACTAAATACTTGTAAATAACTACATTTCTTAAAATATTACCTAAGGCGACGGCTACACGCATGGTAAATACTGTGATCCATCGCCATAGCGTAAATTTTAACCATGGAAAATAATTTGTATAGAATGTTCAATATCTTACTTTCCATGGCACATTGAAATGATCTCGGCAAGGATTAGAAAATTTGTATGGATATTTAACTCGTTAAGACATGTCGTACCCTCAACCATTACACTAGCCCAAGTACCTCACAATAACCTTTTAAATGATATATATAAGGCACTTGTACAATCTGTTATAAGCTACTGTATCCCCGTCTGGGGGGGTGCACTGAAAACACGCTTTCTTTTGGTGGAACGAACACAGAGACGCTTGCTAAAGATTATGTACTTTAAAAAACGTACATTTCCCACTGATGAGTTGTATAAGTTATGTAGTCTACTGACAGTAAGAAAATTATATATACTGCATATTATCCTTAAAACACATAAAACAATTTCCTTTGATTCTTCTTTATTAGGTAAAAGAAGATACACTACAAACTTACAAATCCCTAAAACTAGAACTTATTTTGCTAGAACTCAATACAGAGCTAGATCAGCCAAGTTATATAATTCAATCAATAAGTTTCTTAATATTTATCCCAAAACTTATTACGAATGTAAAACTATATTGACTGACTGGATAAAACCATTAACATATGATGATACAGAGGCCCTTTTAACTTGTGAAACGATATAATATTAAGTATTTCTGCTGCATGATTAATTAATTGCGCACACCCTACCATTCATGCAACACACTCTCACTCACACACACACACACACACACACACACACACACACACACACACACACACACACACACACACACACACACACAAACATATATATACATAGAAACAGCACTAGTAGCCTATTACGCGTATGCTCACTCATGGCTCAAATACGGGGTTATGCTTTGGGGCAATAGTGTAAACGTCGGTGAATTGTTTGTGCTCCAAAAGAAATGCGTTCGGATTATAGCTCAAATAGACAATATGCAGAGTTGTAAACCTTACTTTATAAAATACCAACTACTAACATTACCCTCGCTTTACATACAGGATATTTGCTTGTTCGTCTTTAGGTATCGCAGTAAATTCCTTCAAGTGCAGGACACACACAATATTAACACCCGACACAAGACAAGATTATATCTGCCTCCTTCACGCATTAAAATGTTCAACTGCAGTCCACATCACATGGCGATAAAAATCTTTAACAAGTTGCCACCGACAATACAGAACGACCAAAAATTAACTTCTTTTAGCAAAAACTTAAAAACGTTTCTCATACAAAATAGCTATTATTCTGTGAAAGAATACCTCGAAACGAAACATATATAGGTATAATATATTAGTAATGGTAGGTAATCTAAAATATAATTACAATTTTATTATAAATTAAAATGTTTATGTTAATTTAAAATGTGATTTAAAATTTAATTTTAATTGAATTATCTATTTGCTTAATTAAGTTTAATTTGCCATACCTGTACAAGGTGTCTAAGTTTAAAGTACTTTTATAATTTAAGAACTATGTAACACTTAGTCTGCAAATAAAAGTTTGAAGTTTGAAGTTATAATTTAAAAAATAACTTTGATTACATTTTTATAACTAAACTTAACTAATTAGTTGTTCATATTCATATATAGTATGTAAGTGTTACGATGGAGCGGGGCTGTCTGTCACAAGTATTGTAATACTCACTAGGCAGTCCCAACCTGCTGTTTTGAAAACAAATGTTTTGTGAACAAAATAAACATTTTTGATTTTGATTTTGATTTTTTTGATGGTTATAATGTACTCTATGGCGATGGATTACAGTATTTACCATGCGTGTAGCGGTCACCTTACGATACTTAATTTAATTATTAAATACTTAACTAGCTAGAGCCAAGACATACAAAGTACGAGCACAGCCCGAAGGTGAAGAAGATAAATTGTTTTTTTTTATTCTATACATTACGTTATTCGCCGTCCACGCAACCCCTTGTGCATTGTTTACACGAGGCCATCGCTGGCTGCCAGTCTGACTGGCTCGAAAAATAGACGGGCGCTCTATTCTCGCCAGCGTGAAGGCTTGGCTTAAAAAACTGTTTATACATATAAGGCCAATTACCAAGGCATCGCTAAGACTGGCAGCCAGCGATGGCCTCGAGTAAACAATGCTTTACTTTAAAAAAGATTTGGAAAATCAAGTGAGCTGCGGAATTGTGGACATTGGATTATCGGTATGCAGGGCGATCCTTCCCTCTCGCGTAAGTAACCTGGCTTGCACCTATATCGGTATTGGCTGACCTCATTGCCGTCACACTTAAAACGCGCAACGAGAGATATGCATAGGTCTGGAGGGCAGCTCTTACTACACGTATACTCTTCGTTAGGATCACAGTTGGGTTTTCCTGGAAAGATTTTGATTATTGTATTATCTTCTTGGACGAAACTTATCTGTAACTAGCTAGATCGAAAATTCAAGCACATCGAGGATGAAGGCAACATTTCGTAATGGTTCTGTAACTAGCATTTTAAGATGGTGTTGTGTTAATAGCTTGCTTTGTTTCTGATTCTAGCACCACAATAACCTATTTGATTTCCCACAGAGATGTAATATGTTTGTTATTTAGCTTTAGTTATTTTTGTATATTAACCAGTACCTTGATTACGTAAGTCTGTTGCTAACAATTCTCGATTGAAAGCGCAGTTACATTGCCGCTTTAAGTAAGATAGTTATCACATTGGTTCTTACTAAAGCAGCATTGTTACTGCGATTTCTGTCAGAGTTGATTGCAACAAAGTTACGTAATTAGGGAGCTGGTCTTTAATTTGGTCTTAGTTCGCCGTGGTTTTTCAATTCGAGTTTGTGTCAGTAAACTATTTGGCACCTGGTTGAGGCCCTAAGCAGATGATGGACTAAGTATTTTTTGCCCAACAGTAAACTAGACACACTCAAGCAGACGATGGACTACTTTTTGCCCGACAATCAACTGTAACACACATATTATGTTAGTTGGTCCACGAAGAATATTAAAATTCCTTGTGGTCAAATCAGTTGACTACTAAGTTTGACCACGAGGAAGGAAGGAACTAGACACACTCAACAAATTTATGTATGAGGTGGTGAAGTAGGCAAATTATACGCTGCTTGCGTAACTCCTTACTTTAAATAGTAGTGGAATTTCAAGTCAGTTTCGGAACTGTGGACATTGGGTTGTCGGTATACAGGGAGATCCTTCCCTCTCGCGCAAGTAACCTGGCTTGCACCTATATCGGTATTGGCTCACTTCATTGCTGTCACAGTTAAAAAGAGCAACGAGAGATATACATAGGTCTGGAGGACAGCTTTTAGTACACGTATACTCTTCGTTAGGATCACAGCTGCTGCTGCACGGGTTTCCTGAAAAAGATTTCGATTAATGTCAAAATTCAAGCACATTTTGGATGAAGGCTTTGACAGGTGTTAATAGCTTGCAAGTTGCATTGTGTCTGTTAATAGCACAAGTCACCATGAGCTAGCACTGGTACACCCCTATAACCTTTAATTTCCCACAAACATGTAAGATATTTGTATTAGCTTTAGATCTCTTTCTATCGTATAGGTCTTTAATTTAGTAGGTCTTAGTTTGCCGTGATTTTTCAATTCCGGTTTGTGTTAGTAGATAAATAGGAACCTGGTTCACTGGACCTGAAAGTGACATGCGCCTTGTAAGTTACTTACTGCATTGGTAAACGGGGATACATTTGCCGAAATCGTCTCTTGCGTAACCGTCGTCACAGTAGCACTTTTCATTACACTTGATGTTGATAATGGGGCAATTTGTTCGGTTCTGGTATCCGAGGGTTTTGCATTCGTTGTCACACGCGCTACCGCACGAATAGAACTCGTTCGGCTTGTTACATTTATCTGGAAAGATAAAAAATAAATGTTGATCATAAAGTCGGTACGAATTTAAATATATCAAGTCCATAAGCTTCGTTATTAGATTATGAGCCCAAGTCCACTGCAACTCTGTATAATAAAAATATTATTCGTGAATCTCTCCATTATCTATTCTCCATTACTATTCTCAGGTTACACAAAAATTCTCTGTTCTATGAGAGATCGTCAATTTCCCTCATTCTTTCTTTCAAGCGAAGAGCGTTAGGGTTTTAAAATTTTCATTGGAAAACGCTGCAATCTTTGCAATCCATTTTCTGGATTACGGAACCTCAGTTAAGTTATAATACTATGACGGAGGTGTTGATTGAGATGTACTTATGTGAGTATACTTCCTCTAATAAGTCATTGTCGTTTTTACGACACCCTGCCGTGTGAAGGGTTGGTGTCAAATCTACTCTGCCGGGCAACAATATTACCACCTAAGACTGGCCGGACGCTACACGGCTAAACCACCACTGCTCAACTGCATGGATATCGAATATTTTGAATGAAAGTAAAGTGAAACTTACCACACTGAGTTCCAGTGATGCATTCCCCAATAGAGTTCCTGTAGTAACCCGGTCGGCAAACGCATCTCACCGTGCAAGGCTTGAACTGCAGCGTGCAGAAATACTCAATATCTCGGTTTCTGCATGTTTTTTCAGGTGGGCAGTCTTGGACGCATTGTTTTACTTCATTCAGCCCACAGGTTGTAGGCGCTTAAGAAACAGTAAAACAATGTTATAATACTAATAGGTAAGTAGGTAGTCTCGTAACAGCACTTGCAGCCCAATATGTGAACGATTATAAAAAAACGTCGCTTTTGACTCAGGTGCCGAGTTAACTTGACCGGCGGGCTGATTATCTAATTAGAAACTACCTAGCGACCGGTCTCATTTGACAGATGAATGTGATACATTGCTACTTCTTTTTGGGGTGAAAAAAAAAACATACCAAAGAAAAGTAGCAATGTGTGTCAAATGAAACCGGTCGCTAAATAGTTTCTATTTAGATAATCAGGCTGCGGGTTATGTCGTGCAAGTACGGTAGTAACGTATCCATCCATATTATAAGGTAGGCCCATATCCCACACATAACCGACCTAACCACCCCGCCGGCGACATGGCAGGGCTTGAAATGCGTAAAGCATTTTCTGGAGTAAAAAGGGCAGTATCTTTCACAAAGTTTACTTACTACATTTATTCACAGGGATACAGTTGCCAGCTGAGTCCCTAGCATAACCGTCGTCACAGTAGCACTTTTCATTACACTTGATGTTGACTATGGGGCAATTTGTTCGGTTCTGGTATCCGAGGGTTTTGCATTCGTTGTCACACGCGCCACCGCACGAATAAAACTCGTTCGGTCTGTTACATTTATCTGGAAAAGTAATATAATAATAATTAATGTTGATCATAGAAACTGGGGGCTAGGCCTCCATGGAAAATATCTCTAGATACGCCCATGAATATACCCACCTAAAAACCGTAGATAACGAATATTAAAATAATGACCCAAAACGAGCTTAAAATTTAAGGACTACCTACAGGAATAGTTTGCGTCTCATCGTATTACTGCGCTAATGTATTACGGCCAGTAGGCAGTAGGTCACCTAACTGCGGTTTTTAGGGTTCCGTAGCCTAAATGGCAAAAACGGAACCCTTATAGATTCGTCATGTCTGTCTGTCTGTCCGTCCGTATATCACAGCCACTTTATTCCGAAAGTATTAAGATTACACAGTTGAAACTTGGTAGGTAGATGTATTCTGTTAACCGCTTAAGAGCCCGTAGCGATTTTGTCGCTGTCTGCCGCTCTCTCGCTCGCACATTTCATGTTTTCTCAAGATTTCTTAAATCTGAGTGTATAATTAAAAATTGTGTCTCGGCCACCTTTCGCAATTTAAGATTACAGACATTTTAAAATATATTTCAGTTTTTTGTTGCTAAAGTACAAAAAGTTGTCGTTTCTAACAGTTATTTGAACTAGCAAATACGATAACTTTTTGTACTTCAGCAACTCGAAACTGAAATATATGTTAAAATGTCCGTAATTTTATATTGCGAAAAGTGGCCGAGACACATTTTTCAGTTACGCACTCAGATTTAAGAAATCTTGAGAAAACATGAAATGTGCGAGCGAGAGAGCTGCAGTCAGCGGCAAAATCGCTACGGGCTCTTAACGAATTTAACACAAAAAAAGATTAAATGGGGGCTCCCCATACATGGAACTGAAATTTTTTTTCTTCAAACTAATATCACACATATTTGTATAGATATGTGGGTGTCTATAGGTATAGATAGGTCTTTAAAAATGACATTGAGGTTCCTAAGACAATTTTTTCTCAAAGTCAACCGTTTGAAAGATAAACACCGCCAAAGTGGTAAAATGTGTGTCCCCCCTCTTTAACTTTTGAAATAAGAGAGTGAAAAATTTAAAAAAAAATATGCTGTAGATCTTAATAAACACTTTCAACGAAAATTAGTTTGAACGAGATATTATAGTAATTAGTTTTTGAGATAAGTACCTATAGGACATTTTCCAAAACCGCAAATATAACTTTGTCATTCATACCAACACTGTGAAAAACAAAGTTATTCCTGCAGACGAAAAATGATCGGTGGTATTAAATATGGTATGGAATAAGGTAACTACGGAACCCTACGGCGCGTGGCCCGACACGCACTTGGCTGGTTTTATAAAATGTTTTATAAAAAAAAAATGCAATCTAATTTATCGTTACCATGTTCGAATCCTGCAACACTTACTTATTACCTAACCCCCTTACTAATAAAGATTGTATAGCAGCTGCATAGTTACACAGTGTTTTGTCACTTTCTTTTTAATGTCAAATTCAAATAGTTTGACAGAGAGTAACCATTGTGTAACTATACATCTGCTATTCAATCCTTATTAGTAAGGGGGTAAGTGTGTTTATTTTCTGTGTGATTGAATGTGTGATAGACATGTCAATCATCCTAGTAAATAATTAAACGCCATTGGTCCTAACCTATTAGATAACCTATAAGATTTAGCTGTACCTACTTACCACACTCTGCTCCAGTGATGCATTCCCCAATCGAGTTCCTGTAGTATCCCGGAGCGCACACGCACTTATAAGAGTAGGGCCGCGGGTCCCACTTGTTTTTTATATTATTGAAAACAGTGAAACGATTCCTGCACGTTTTTTCTGGCAAATTGTCATTGACTAAATCTAGACATTCATTTGGCCCACAGAAGTTCGACTGCGCTACTGCAATATTGGATGAAACACATGAAATGGTACTTATATGTTCATGGTGGCACCAAATGGTGTGACGATACTGAAACAGGTGATAGTGTTGCTTGAACTAAACAACTTTCTCCAAGGAATATAGGTCGATAAACGAAAAAAGAATTCATACTCCCACACAAAATGTATTGGTCAACTGACCGACGTATTATGGAAGGTGAAAATAGTAGATTATACAACAAGTGAAAAAAAAGGGAATTTAGTTCGAGGGACTAAGTTGGATCCCGAGAGTAGCGAAGGATTCTAGAGTTGAATCCTGAGCGTAGCGAGGGATTCAAGAGTAGAATCCTGAGCGAAGCGAGGGATACAAAGGACCGAGATGAATTTTTTTTTCACGAGTTGTGTACTCTACTTTTTACCATCGACTGCGAGAAAACAAATAGCAGTACCTACATAAACCTATACTAAGTATTTATAGGTTATCAGATTTTAATATTTAGGTAGGAAATCGATAATATTTAAAACATTAGAAAAATTAAATAGTGAAATTAGAAATTTTGAAATTTTATATTGAACTGTACGCGCGCAAGCTTTAGAAGTTTGAAGAATGAAATTAGAAGTTTTCCATTACATAAAACAACCACGATAAGAGGGAGATTACATGATCGGTCAGTCTGGCATCAGTCCATGCCATCAATCTGTAGACTTTGATTTTTTTCCAGACCTGATGATCGTACCCTGAAAAAAAGGACTGATGCCACAGACTGAACATCTAATCTCCCTATAATAGATAGAAAAGAACCCAAAGCTAAGACACTAAAAAAAACCTATAGATAGAAAAGAACCCAAAGCTAAGACACTAAAAAGAACCTAACTAGAATAGGCGGGATATTTTTTTTTATTTAATTGTATAACTATGGCTTTATCTATGGAATAGCTCCATACCAAGAACCTTATGCAGATATTAGACGGTCATCAAAAGTGCTTCATTTTCGATGAAAAAGGCAGTGACTAGTGACCAGTGAACGACTTTTGGTATTAAGACACTAAATGTAAAATGAATGTAGTATTTCTCATTTCTCACAAAATTTCGCGGCAACAGGTTGTGCGTGATAATTTTGTTTAAAGAATTAAAAGTTAATTAAAGAGAAAAAAAATGCTTGCGTGCACTGCTTGTATGCATGTTGCATGATGCGGGTTGAAAAAAGTCTAAAAACAAAAAATAAAGGCATTTTAAAATAAACATAAATAAGTTAGTGACGACATGCCGTTCACTGCAGTGAATGGCACTGTTTACACGCGTCATTTATTGTTCATTTCCGATGCGATGACTGATGAAAGTCCGATGCCCGATGAAACAGCACTGCCGTCTAGTGACTTTCATCGAAAAGGCGGATCGCGATGAAAGATGAATCTACTTAATTAGACACGTCATTTTCGATGCTTCACTGCGATGAAGCATCGAAAATGAACGAAAAAAGGCCCGTCTAATATCTGCATTATATTCATATTCTATGACACCTCCATACTTTCAGGACGTTTTAGTTTTTTTGTACATAATTCATATGATGTGCGCTTGTTCCAAATTCAAAATACTTTTATTCACTCGGTCATGGACGAATCCATGACTCGGTGAATAAAAACGCGTTTTATTCACTGTTATCAATGAATAAGACGCACTTTTTTGAGTGGCGATGATAAAAATATTTATTTGTTATACAAGAGAGCAAAGTCATTTTTTGCTGCGAGTGCTGACTTTTAAATCACGAACTAGCGAAGTAGTCTAGAATTGAATCACGAGCGTAGCGAGTGATTCTAATATAGACTACTGAGCACAGTGAGTGATTTAAAGGCACGAGACATCAAAAAATTTGCTCTCGTGTTAAACATACAACTTTTCACCTCTACCAGCGAGAAAAGGTGTTAGAAATTAAAAAACACTTTGCCTCACGCTCGCAGCAAAAGTCGATTTTTTATTTTATTTATTTAGAAACAAACGGTCGTACACATATATTGAACGAAAATTATAAATGAAAAGTTACACAAGACCTATAGTTTCCTTAATGAAAACGCGAGATTTTGCTGCGAGATTTTACTTTTGCTGCGAGTTTTTGGTAAAAAAGCACTTTGCCTCACGCTCGCAGCAAAAGTCGATTTTGCTGCGAGTTTTTACGCGCCAAAAGCACCCTTTTCGTGCTGGAGAGGTGAAAAATAATTTTCTCACTATGTTCCTTTAATGTTAAATTCAATTTTAACAACACTATCACCTGTTTGAGTATCATCACATCTTTTGGTACCACTTTATACAAAGTGTTTGGTAAATTTAATGCCGAATATGGCAGATAGGGACCATCAAACTGAACAACTTTTACTTGGGACCAACTCTGAAATCGCGAAAAAAAAAATCAGCTGTTTCTCACAAAAATTAATAACGAAAATATCAAAATGTATGAAACAGCAGTTTTTTTCGCGATTTCAGAGTTGGTCCCATAGTAAAAGTTTTTCAGTTTGATAGTCCCTATTTACCAAATTCGGCTTTATAAGGCTTTTATCAGACATTTTGTATAAACACAACACATTAAATACAATACCTAGGTAAGTAAGGTACTTCATAGTAGGTATTTATAATTTTCCATTTCGCACTTGATGAAAAATCGAATGTGATTTTTATATTTCACCAACTTTTTTCAGTTTTTCTCACTCAGCGACGAGCGACGACAAAGAAAATATGCACCAGACTTTATGAAAGAACCGCACAGAAGGAATACTATTTTTTATTAGTTTCGGGTTCGTAAACATCTACATCTTAAGTTGGTAGCTAAATACCTTCAGATAAGTTGTTAGAAATTTAATTCTTGCTTAATCACGTTTGATTGTTATGAAATGGTTATGAATATGAAAATTTAACAAACGAATGTAACACAAATTATCACTAACTTACTTGATATATAGGCCAAAGAGATAAGGCAGGATGTAAAGACAGACGTTCTCTTCATGATGACTTTGAACTAATTGGTAGTTTAATGGTCTGCTTTTATTTAAATACCCAAATAACGAATAAGGTGAACAAAGAAAGAAACAAGAAGGTGATAAGCATATAAAAAACGTGCCGACACGTGTATAATAACGTTGATACAAAGTTGATGAATTACTTTTAGAAAAAATACTTTTATAGTTACGCATCTCTAAATAATATAGAAAAGTACAAACAAGGCGCTAATTTATGGAAATTTTTATAGATTTTCAGATTACTCCAGCAAAAACATATCGACAAGCTATTGTGCAGACTAGACCTATACCCCGAAATGACCATCAGCCATTTTATTGTCTCCACGTTTGGGGCACAGGCCTTCCTTATGGGTGGATACGGAGGATGGGCCGTAACCCACGACGGGGGACCAATGCGGATTGGTGGGTGTTAACGACTACAAATGCAGCCGGGACCAACGGCCGAAGCACGGAATTTTAGGACAAAATTAGGAAAAACAGACTTTTCAACTAAAATTTTATTAATATTCTTTCATAATATTTGAGGTTAAATAAATAGAATTCCACTAACTACCTAGGTAACACTTGATTATTTATTTTACACAATATTAAAGCAACGTGAATGCCAAATTTCATCTATATTGTGAAGTTAGTACCTAGGTACTCCTCAAATCTACGCTGTAAATATTTTGATCGTCATTAATTTACAATTTGTGATTTAGAAATAGTCTTTTTCAGTAGTTCCTTTTGCAGTCAGGCGAGTTCCTCATCTCTGGACATTCACATATCGGTACACAGCG
Source organism: Agriphila geniculea (assembly GCA_943789525.1). Classification (NCBI taxonomy): domain Eukaryota; kingdom Metazoa; phylum Arthropoda; class Insecta; order Lepidoptera; family Crambidae; genus Agriphila; species Agriphila geniculea. The sequence continues at coordinate 6,589,685 of OX038875.1, forward strand.
AGAGCCTTCCTTATCTCGCAGGTAACCAGGCTTGCACCTGCATCGCAGCTGGCTGGCCTCGTTGCTGTCACATTTAAAACGTGCCACTAGTGAAAAGCACTGGTCCGGGGGACAGCTCTTGCTGCTTATGTACTCTTCGTTGGGGTCTTTGCAAGGTGTTTCTGGAAAAGGAATTAGAAAATCTTTATACCTATTAGAAAATTACCTGATGACCAGTTCTTAAAGTGATTCTTATAAACCTAAAATTTTTACACTAGACCTATCCAACGACACCCCACACTATTAGATTGACGAGAAAAAATTGTTTCATCCCCACTTAATTCTATTCTATCCATATATTTCTATAACGTACCTATTCTACCCATATACATTATCTATTGACATTATAATATGATATAATTTATTTATTTGTCTTTCACACAATTGACATAAAAAAAAGTGATCTAACCTAAGTTACCACTATACAACAATCGGAAGTGTACCAATGTTATGCTAAACCAGGGTTGCTACATTTTTTCAAAGTAACTTATTGTTTTTTTCACAAGATTTCATCAAAGATACTGATAGCAAAGATTTAAATCGACTGATAGGTAACTTTAATGCCAGCAAACATCCTTGAAAACACTTGGAAAATGTACGCGCCTAATAAAAATTACTCTGTGATGTTGAATGTTGATGCATCATGATGGTTGTTGATTAATGTCAATTACCGAGCCTGCATCAAGGGGTAGGTACGCTGAATAATCTCTTACTTCCTGGGGGTGGGATAGGAAAAATAATTGGGAACCACTGCTCTAAATCTATTTCCGGCACCTCATAACAATAATTTAAATAAGTTTCTTTTCAAGTAACTATCCTAAGTAGGTAGATACAACCCGGTCAAGTTAACTCGGGACCTGCCCCCCTAGCATGACCTACGAAACACGATACCGTGATATGACATTTTATCGACACTCAACTGTCATTATCCATTGTCTTTTGACAGTTAAACATGATAAAACGCTATATCACGCGATATATATCGTGTTTTGATGGTCATGCTAGGCTTACTGAAGCGAAAGCGACTCCTCTCCTTTTCTCCTTGCCTCAGGCCAGCTTTTTACACGACTGCCCAAAAAGGAGTGTATATGTATTTAGTGTTCATGTATGTTTGTGGGTATGTGAGTTTCATTATTCCACCATAACTCCTAAATCCCTTAACTGATTTGGATGTATGGGGTATCGTTAGAATCCTTGTATCATCCCGAGTGACATTTGCTATATTTTTTTTAATTCAATATGGCGACTGTACGGCGCCACTTTCAAATGTGAAAAAAAAAATTTCTTTTATTATTACAATATGGGCAATCAAATGAAAGGCCTTAATGATCACATTCCAAAACTATATAATTTGTTACTAAAATGTGGGAAATAAAAATAAATAAATTAAAAAATATTCACACACGAATATAACACGAATGCCCCTGCCAAAAACGAACTAAAAAGTTAAATAACAAGTGTCATTGCAGTCGGGGGACCTCTATGATCAAAAGTTGTTCCATAAAATGGTCCCCCGACTGCAATGACACGTGTTATTTAACTTTTTAGTTCGTTTTTGGTATGGCAGTCGTGTTTTTGATATTTTTTAATTTATTTTTGAATATATATTTAAAAAAAAATCCATATTTGAAAATTTTCGATAGGTTTATCGATAAATTATCGCTAACAATTTAGTATACTAACGCTACTAGCATGACGACGTGGAGTGAAGCAAGGAGAAAAGGAGAGGGGTCGCTTTTGCTTCCTTTATTCTCATCTGCCCCCTTCAAGCTCTGCCACTGGGGTGGTGGTTGGCACTAATATGTGGTGTTCACCACCCCGGTGGTCGATGACACCTATTTATTCCCATCTGCTCCCTTCGAAAGCCATTAATATATATTTTTATTGCTCATGAATCATGATATCCAGTGATGTTTTATTTCAATTTCCATTGATAATGTCCAATACAAAATGCGAATAAACCCCTGTACTATAACTACGAAGGGGACAGATGGGAATAAATAGGTGCCATCGACCACCGAGGTGGTAAACGCCACCTATTGGTGCCAACCACCACCCCCATGGCACCCTAGAAGGTGGTGGATGGGAATAAATTGGTGCCATCGACCAGCGGGGTGGTGAACGCCACCTATTAGTGCCAACCACTACCCCGGTGGTGGAGTTTGAAGGGGGCAGATGGGAATAAAGGCGTTTGCTTCAGGTGCCGAGTTAACTTGACCGAGATATACACTTACTGCACTTATCCACAGGGATACAGTTGCCAGCTTCATCCCTCGCGTAACCATCATCACAGTAGCACTGTTCATTACACTTGATATTGACTATGGGGCAGTTGGTTCGGTTCTGGGTGCTGATATTGATGCATTCGTTGTCGCACGCGCTGCCGCAGGAATAGAACTCGTTGGGCTTCTGACATTTATCTGGAAAATTAATAAAGTAAGAGAATAATTCCTCTTGAGATGTGCTATTGTTTTTCTAAGATGGTTCTGTTTTTATGCTTTACTAGCTGACCCGACAGACGTTGTCTTGTCTTAGTTATGAATATTGAATTCGAATTGGTATAAATAATTAAATGCTGGGTTCAGAGGTACTAATAGGCCCCGTTCCCGTTCCCTTTCCCCTTTCCTGTCCCGTTCCCGTTTCCATTCCCGTTTACTTTATATCCCAACAGTTTTATTACCAAGTATATATCACTTGTTATGTTAGTAACGTGTATGTTAGTCTATCCAAACTTACCAATTTAATATTAGGCGTGGCTCTGAACTAACCGTGATGAGCACTAAGAAATTCAGTTTTCTGACATCCTTTTTGTAAGAAATAATAAATTAATTATTTTACATGTATTTCCTCAATAAAATAACTCTGACCGAAGCATCTGTTTTATTACATCCTATTTGACGATATTTGCAGCACACATTCTTTCGATTCTATGTCAAACGTCATAAGGTTACGTTAAAAAAGTTTATATTGTCCAAAATAATTACCTATTATAATTCTTAATTTTTTTAAAGTCATAAGGTTACATTAAAAATGTTTTTATGTCCAAAATATTTTTATATGGTGGTCAAGTATTCTAAAATTTTCTAATTTTCCGCGCAACTTTCTTAATTTTTCCTTTCATAACAACCATTTCCTGATAATAACAAGCACAACAAAAAAATTATTAGCAAAATCGGTCCAGCGTTCACGCGTGATGGCTTAACCAAGCGAAATTAGATTCATTTTTTTATATATAAAATATAGATTAATTTCAATAACCCCCAGGAGATAGGTGTAAAGTTTAGTTGTGATCATTTTTCTGTTAAATAACGAAAACTAATTACGGTGCCTAAAAGTTACTATAATGCTTGTAGATACCAAATGTGGGAAGGAAGACATGGCTCTTATCGATTCAGTTGAGCGATACACGGTAGAATTTTAATTATTTCGTTCCCGCAGTGCTTGGTCACAAACAACTTTTACTATGGGTCCAACTCTGATATCGCGAAAAAATCTGATATTCCATAAAAAGCGCAACAACCTAGACCTTAATGTATGGAACAGCTGATTTCTAGGGTTCCGTACCAAAATGGTAAAAACTAAAAAGGAACCCTTATGGTGTGACTCAGTCTGTCTGTCACAGCTAAATATCTCGAAAACTAGTCATGGTATCAACTTGTAAAATAGTTTAAGATGACGTTTGCCCAACTACCTATTTTACAATTAAAAAAGAAAAAAACATTTTTTTCTTACAACAGGGACTGAAAAGGGGTCTTAAAAATTTGAAGAGGGGACCCCACATGACCTAGTGGTCATGTGGGGTATTATATGAAAGAGCGCTGGTTGCACATTTTCAAACATTTTTTCTTTTTTTTAAGGGCCAAATAATTTTAGACTTATGATGAAAAAAGTAAAAAAATACCGTCCCCCCCCTTATCTCCAAAGTTTGCAAAGAAAAAAATCTCAAAAAAATTCTATGTGATAGAAGTTTATGTAAAGATTACAGGAAAAATAAAACGATGTGTCAACACACTTTTTCAGAAATTATCGGAAAAAATATTACTTCCACTTCCACTTCCGGTCAACAGATGGCGCTGACCTAAGAAAAAAATTGTAAGTTCCACTATCGGTCAAGAGATGACGCTGATCTAAGAAAAAAATATATTTGTTTCACGATCGGCCAAGAGATGGCGCTGACCTAAAACTGCGATAATAATTTTTAACCGATTTCAAAAAAAGGAGGAGGTTCTCAGTTCGTCGGAATCTTTTTTTTTTTTGATGTATGTTACTCGATTACTCGAAGACGGCTGGACCGATTTGAAAAATTCTTTTTTTGTTTGAAAGTATATACTTCCAAATTGGTCCCATTGTCATAAAATCAGGATCTGATGATGGGATCCTGGAGAAATCGAAGGAACTCTTCAAATATTATAGGCACATCTATAGCGATTTTAGCATTTTCTTAAGTAACTTGTGCATTGGCTTTCGAAAAGTACTATTTCGGTGAAGTGGAACTGATGATGAAGACCAGCATAGATGATCATCGGAACTATTCAATATTAAGTAGTTCACTGGTACGATACGATTACTTTAATATGGTTGCTAGGCTATTTATGCTCATCATAATTCATATGGTGAAGTGGAGCTGATAGTGAAGTACCAGGAGAACTCCTCAACAAAAGTTACTTGTAGTAAGAGTGGAACCACCACTGCAGGAACCAAATGGTTAAAATTTCACTCTGTATAGTAAAGCCCACAAGGTAAAAAAATTTAGAGCTATCTTAGTGAGTATATCTAGGTACTGTACTGTGGATAGCTAATAGTAGGTCTTCGGATCGAGGTATTACTTTCTTACCTTTTAATAAATATTTTTTTTATTAAATCCTACGTAAAAACATTACGAAAACTTACCACATTCCTCATCAGTAATACAATCTCCAATCGCGTTCCTGTAGTATCCTTTAGCGCAAACGCATTTTCTTGTACAAGGCCGTGGGTCCTCTATACAGCTGAATAGAATGCCTCGGTTTCTACACGATTTTTCTGGAGGGCAGTCTGTGATACAATCTTCTACTTCATTCGGACCACAACGGATTGATTGCTCACCTAAAACATTTAGAATTTGATAAATAAAATAAAATGATTTTCATTCATATTTTTTTAAAAATGAATTTGAATCATATTTGAATATTTTTTTCTCTTTTCTATTTCGCAGGTTCCAGATAGTACTTCAGTGCCCTTAGCACAGAAGAAAACGTGCGTAAAGGTGCAAGATGGAAGCACGTGGCACGCGACATGAAGCCGCGACGTGTCGCCGCCTCATGTCGCTGCGGTCGTGAATTCAAACCCGACCGCACACCGCAGCAGCAGTCCTATTTTTTTCCAAATTGTTCATATAGTTTTTGTGGGATGCATCGTACAGTGCGGGATATTGGGCCACGAGATTGATCAGTTTATCTTCAGAATCGCAGTTTGTATTTTTTTTTGCAAATTCAACGTTTTGTAGCTGCAACTTCAGCAGCACTACTGATGTGCGGTCGGGCGACACGCACGTCGCGTCGCGACCTCACGTCGCGGCTTAATGTCGCGCGCTTTGGAAGGTATTTCATAGAAACACATTTGTATGTGTTTCTAAATAGGATAACATGGTTTGCGCTGGCCATATTTTTATATAGAAAACGTAAAGTTGAAGGCACAAAAAAAACATACGACAAGCTAGAGATTATCTAGTAGCTACAAGTATTAATTTGTGTATTAACCTCACAGATGATTGTAAAAAAAAATCATAATATCATCAAAAGCGCTTGTCGCGGTCCATATTTTTGGCGTACCTAATAGCGGATTAAATTCTACATCAAAATATACTTTAACGTACAGTGCAGTTGCTCCAATAATTTTTTCAAGAAAGATAATTGTTCTAAAGATATTGATAAAAAACGACCAAAAACATCGAAAAAGTGCAGAAGTGAGATTATTTTCCATACTCTTTACACGTCAAGAAAAACACAAAGATAAATGATTTTGCATAACCGAGCCTTAAGCCGCGACGTGAGGTCGCGACGTGCGTGTAGACTAGACCAGGGGCCGTACCGGCTAACGAATCGAGCTTCGGAAAATTTGCCAAGTTTCAAATTAAAAAAGATAAATTGAAGTAAGGAATTTCGTATGTACTATTTGTTGAAGTTATTTGGAAGATATGGATGTTTGTGTGACCTCATGAATTAGGGTTCGCCATTTTGGCCCAATTAGGGCTAGATTAATCTGTTTTAATTTGAAACTCGGCAAATTTTCCGAAAAGTCTACTGGGTTTCAAATTAAAACAGATAAATCGAGCCCCAATTGGGCAAAAATGGCGAACCTCAATTCATGATATCACACGAACATCGTTATCTTCCAAATTACGTCAACAGAAAGTACAAGACGAAATTCCTTACTTTGATTTTTCTGTTTTAAGTTGAAACCCAGCAGGCTTTTCGATAATCGATTCGTTAGCCGGTACGGCCCCAGTAGTCGACGCGACATGAGGCGGCGACACGTCGCGGCTTCATGTCGCGTGTCTTGCACCTTAAGAGTACTCGATAGAGTTATTCTTTATGGGAAATATCATTTCGCTTTTCAACGGTAGATGACGCTGTACAAATTTCCCATACAAAATTACTATATTGAATGTTTTTACGTGCGTAATTTTTATCGAAAACTACTTACTGAACCGAATTTATATAGAACTACTAGTGTTTGTAAAGTAAGTTAGTTAAAATGGAAATTAAGCGAAACCACAGAATATGTATAATAGTAAGTACTAACGTGCGAAACGTTAAAATGAGGCCCAGTAGCATCCCAGTAGTCTGTTAAAAACCAGTTTTACCAATGATGTGAGGTGCTTCCCCGTTGCTAACTAGTTTTCAATGTAAGGTCAATTTATTATATGTTTTCCTTATAGCATCTAGGTACCTAGGTATATTTGTCTTCGTAACGTAGTAAGCAGTAGTGTCATGCCGGCACACATATTCACCAAGCATCGGCACAATTCATCGTACATTGATGCTTTTGAATGAATCTCTTTGATGCATTTGTTACAAAACCGGCAACGCAGGTACGATGAATTGTGCCGATGCTTGGCGAATATGTAGTGCTCCGGCATCATACTTATTGAACATTTATTGTAAGAAGTTAACTCAAAAGATCAAAAGTTGTGATTTGAAGTACCTACCTACCTTCCTACCTTTTTTAACACAGTATTTTTTGTTGAAATCTATATTATCTTGTTATAGTACGGTACATATAGTGCTGGTACGTTTTAAAAAAATAAAAACTAAGTGTCGAGTAATTAAAAAATAGTTCTTTACAAAAAAATTGCCAATTTTTTTTAAGTTCTAATTAATCTTGCCTGACAGATAATATCAAAGGGATTCTAGTCGCATTTTAAAATAAGAACAATGAGATAGGTAAAAGTAAAGTGACATTTGGAAACTGTGAATGTAAAATGTAGTGTAACGTGCGTAAAAACATTCGGTAGAGTAATTTTACAGCGCCATCTACTGCCGAAAAGCGAAATTAAATTTCTCAGACTAAATTACACCATCGAGTACTAAGGGTACAAGGCCTAAAAATAAAAATGAACTTACCTGGTGCTGGTGCGTAGGCCGAAGCCAAAACAACAAGGCAGGAAGTTATGACAAACGTAGTTCTCATGTCGACGGCTTTGACCAACTAGTAGTAATGGTCTAGTGGTTTTTTTATCATTTAAATACTTGCCTGGCCTGCTTGCTAGTGTTGCATGTTTTTGTATTATAATTTTATAATAAACCCGACGCAACCATTTTTATTATGTTTACATTTTCATCACAATGAAGTGGGAGTTTATTTAGTATAAGTAATTCTTTAAAAAAATATAAGTTTATTTTCTTTTCCTTGTTTTTTTTAAATAAACTTACAGTTGCATTAAGTTTGTTTATAGGTGACAATAACAATAACAAAAGTTGAGCAAATCTGCAAACTAACAAACACAGATAATACGGCACAAAGAATAGGTTTTTATATAGGTATGATATTGCCGATATTTTTTCACAAACAGAGAGCCACATATCTACTATCTTCTGTGATTTAAAATATTCATAAATTGCTTGATATTAAGTAGGTATATCGAATTATGGCCATGATAGTCAACTATCAGTTAAAATAAAATCCATAAGTATTTTAGTTTTATTAACATTAAAAAAATTGCTTAAAAGTAACTCCTTTTTTGTTGACCACTTTTTGTTGTAACTTATCCAAAACTTAAAGCTTAGCAAAATGTTCAAACATTACTACATACAAGTTTTGTAATATAGGTAAGTGTTCACGCTTGTTATAGTACATTATGAGACAAGTTAGCTTAGGTTGCTAATTGCACACGAGGCTGTGGGTTGCAGCCCGAGCCGCAGGCGAGAGCGTTACTCAGCCGAGTGTACAATGAGCAAGAGCTCATACGACGTTTTGCAACACATTTGCGAGGAAAATACAAAATAATTTACCACACAGCAACAAATACGACATAAACAAAATATGACAATTACGGGATAAGGCGCGTAGGTTTTTTTTTGTTTTTTTTTCACACGCCCAATGCAAGAATATTTTGCGAACAAAGGGGTGAGTGAACATACTTCAAAATTATAATTTTAAGTGATAAAATGCAAATATTTTAATATTTTATTACAAAATATTGTGAATTATGAATAATTTAATAATAAGCATTTTTTGTTTGACTTAATTAAGGACTTACACAGTTACACATTTATTTATTTATTTCCAAAATGAATATAAATTTTCAGCGGCATAAAACCTGTTTGTTGTTACTAAAACAAATAACTGTATTACCAGGTTAAATTGGGAATGCTCTGTTTACTCGCATAGAACTTGCAGTAAGGTACTAATTTAACTTTGTAGGGATAATTCTATAACAACCTAGTGTTTTATATATATTATTGCACGCGTTTGTTATAGCTCGGTTTATGGCCCTAAAAGCGATGTATTAGGGCTCACTCGCACTTGCTCGTAAGCAAGTGTGTTGAAAAATAAATTAAGAAATTTTTGTATGAAAAATGCTACTTCTCGGAAATCCTTCATAATCGGCGACTTATATGGAGAATTTTCATGCAATTGCATTTTTACTAGCATTTTCTTGATTACGAGTATTTAACAACCGTAAAAGCAAAAGTTACAAAACTTTTATGTACAATAGTTTGTGTTGTACAATTGGTGTTTGAACACTAAGCTAAGCTGGCTAAGTTACAACAAAATGAAGTTGTCATTTTTGCTACCAAAAAGGAGACAAGAGCATAAGAATTCTTATGGCAAGAGTATTATTAAATTATATTCTGTGGCAAGAGTAGGTAAAGTGTTGGGTTTCTAGAGATAGGAGCTTGAGCTTGGCTCTCCATGATATTTCATGTTTATATCTTGTTAATATCTACTGGTACTCATCTTGGTAATAATTTACACGTAAATGTGTTTGGTGATATAGTTACTTATAGTTTACTATTAGAATTAATAAATAAAATCACAAATTTATAAGATCTCTCGACCACTCTCAGATCTAAGAGGTGCTCAAGTCAGTTTGACGGTTCATTTAATTAACAGATAAATAAAATTGAGTGGCATTTCAGTGTTCGAATTTTACACTAAGTGGTGTTTGAGCACAACTTAATTTAGAGTTCACTTAAAAGAGATGTCCCAGCGTTGCCCCAGTTTCATTTTATTTAATTACTTTCATAATTAAAAAATGCTAATTACATTTTATTTAGGTAAAGTATCAGTAAATAATTGTTTTATATTTAGAAAAACAATTACAAAAACATTAAGTTGTTTTCTGAAGTATTTTATTAAAAAAATGTAAGTAAATAGTACTATCACGATAAAAAATTGTGATTTAAAAGCGTTTTAACTTAAAAATCCCACTTTTTAATGCAGAAAATAACTATTAATCTGATTCTAGAGTAAAATACCTGCTCTGACATACTACTTTGATTAAGACGCGATAGACTTTAATTTTTTGAGAATGGTGAGGCAAATGACATAGGCGCGATGGGACATGTCCTTTGACACATGCTTATAATTTACGTTTGTGAATACGAATTCAAACATTTAAGTAGCCGTTAAATATTTGAGAGACGTTTCTTTGAGTGTCGACTCGGCCCTCATCTGTATATTTGATGTTTGATGCATATGTCTCAGTTTTTTATTTATGTCTAAGGGATAAGTGTAAAAAAACTAGTAAAAACCGAGTATATTGTAAGGTGCTGTTGACCCTGAGAAGTATGATTTGGTCGTAAAGTAACGTAAAGTACAGCTATACATGGTGACTTTGTACGTTATATCAATCAAAATGTATTGATCAATCAAAATGACTCTTAGTTTCTTTTGCGCAATCAGGTGAATTCCTCACTTGCGGACATTGGCATATAGGTATACAGGGTGATCCATCTTCCTCTCGTAAGTATCCTGGCTTGCACCTGCATCGCAGTTGGCAGGCCTTATTGATATCGCAGTTATAAAAGGCTGATACTGAAAAGCATGTGTCTGGGAGGCAGGAATTGCTACAGATGTACTCTTCGTTCGGGTCACGGCAAGGCGATTCTGAAAAAGTAAATGTTAAGTCAAAAGTGAAACTAAATTATTCAGTAAGTAAGATTTTCAGGAAAATTACGATAGGACGTAAGATAGTTCGCACATTAGAAAAAGGTATTTGATAAAGGTACGTGTCAAGCCATTTCGGAAAGATATCGTAACTAGGGTTGCCAATCCTACTATATAATATAGTATCCTACTATATTGAGAGCTCGCCTACTATATTTTTTGAAAAAATATATAGTAGGCAAAACTACTATATTTTTTCAAGTGAAAAAATAAACAAAAGCAGCAAAAAAATACTTATACTTATGCACATAACTAATTGCATAGTAATTTTTGTGTTTAAATACTTGTGTTTATGGTTGTTGAATAAATTATGAAATGTTAGTATGAAAAATAATCCATACAAAACGATAACCTACTATATTTTTGGACTTTTTCGCCATGTACTATATTTTTATACGTAATAATCTTGAAACTACAATATTTGATGCAAAAAAAGTTGGCAACCCTAATCGTAACCGCCATTTTGCGTACTTTACAGGGAAGGTTTTATTTTCAAATTTTCAAAAAGTATCGCAAGCGGCGAAGTAGGATGTTTGCTTTGCTATATAATTTAAAACCTAGTGTTTTATCGTAGCGACCTAGTATTTTGTCGTAAGCGATAGGTACATATACTTACGATATTATATCAGTCGATGGAGGTTACGACAAAAACCTAATGAATTGTAATTTACCATTAAAACTTCGAAATTTAATAAAATTGAATTGTTTTCTAAAATGAACTCTAAAGGCAGTAAAATAAGACGCATATTCAGCTGAATTGGCGGTTACTATATAAGAACACTTTTTTGGTAATTTTGATGGTTAGGGTTAAGTACGATGTTCTTCTTGAAAAGACTCGACGTGTATTTGCAAATGTTCCTGTCGTTCAATCATGTAAATTGTGAAATTTTGCCAAATAACTCAAAGATGAGTAGGTAATTGAATTGTTTATCTCTTGTACGAGTAAGATATTTAAGTTCATTAGGAAATTGGTATGTTGACATAAAACATAGCTATTTAAAAAAACTTACTTGATGTGTAGGCCGAAGCCAAAATAATAACACAGGATATTATTACAAGCGTACTCGTCATGTTGGCTACTTTGAACAAACTAGTATGACCCAGTGGGGTTTTTATTTAAATACTTACTGCCCGCTTGAGGTCAGGGTGTCAAGTCTGCTAATGTTTTCGTCAAAATCTTAGTTCAATGGTCTTCTAATGGTAATGCTTTATGACACAGTTTTTGTTTCTTAAACCCAAAATCAAGACACAATATGTTTCCGTTTTGGGTTTAAGAAACAAGAACTGTGTTAAAAAGCATTACCATTCAAACACCATTAAACTACGATTTTGATGAAAACATTAGCAGACTTGACCCCAGGGTTTGAGCAGTCACGCCAGCTTTTAAAGCGCAGCTCACACTATTATTTAGCAGCAAAGTAGATTATTTGCAGCACAAATCATAGATTTAGCAACAAAATATATCACGAGATATATTAATGCAAAGGTGGCTCTTCATTCAATACATTAGGATTGAGGAGCCACCTAGAGCTCGCTGAGGTGGCTAAAAGTATTGTATTTTCTTGAACTCCACGCACTACTGAGCCCAAATTTTAGCAAGTACTAAACATAATTGCTGCTAAATGATTTTCAAAAATATTCAACTGGTACTTAGCGGGTTCCAAGTGGCTCCTCAATTCTGCTGTCTAATCTGAGGAGCCACCTTTACATTGATATATCTCATGACATATTTTGCTGCTAAATCCAGGATTTGTTTGTGCTGCAAAATTGTATATTGTAAGGTCCTGCTGACCCTCAGAATGGACAACCTTTCAAAAATATAATATGTATATTTAACTTTTTATTATGAAAGTAGATATAAAATTAGGGGACACGTATTTTTTAATTTCATTTTTTATCGTTTTTTTTATATATTAAATCACTGTTGAAATCTTACTCATTCTAAAAGAGCGTAAGTACATTGTCAGGAAGTTGAATGTGTAGGCACTCGCCAATTTAGGATTAAAAAATAAATCTGTGACAATATGTCAACATGATTTCGATAGTGATGTGGCCAAGAACCTTAATGAATATAAGGTTCTTGGATGTGGCAGTAGATTTTCTGTAAGTGATATCGCCTTGAATGACATCCAGTCACTATGACAATTTATTGATTTTTTAAAAGAAGGCAAAGAGACTCAACTCAAACTTCCTGACTTTCTCAATTTGGAGTAGATTTTAGTTTTTTTTTAACTAACGTAAAAAATACTGATCTAAAAATTCTGAAAAAAAATATATATGAGCTTAGAACACTAAAATCTCGAAATGGTTTTCTAATTTTAGTACTTTCTCAAAATGAAATGTTGTCCATTATAATTTGGTACTTAAGTATCGACGTAAACAGAGTAACGTAAAGTAAAGCTATACTTTTGTGACCTAAATCAAAATGTACCTATTGATGAGTCAAAATGTCCCTTAGTTTCTTAATTTTGCAATCAGGTGAATTCCTCATTTGTGGGCATTGGCATGTAGGTATACAGGGTGATCCATCTTCCTCTCGTAAGTATCCTGGCTTGCAGCCGCATCGTAATTGGCAGACCTCATTGGTGTCGCACACAATAAAGGCTAATATTGTAACGCAAAGGTCTGGAGGACAGGTCTTGCTGCATGTGTACTCTTCGTTCGGGTCACGGCAAGGCGATTCTGAAAAATTTAGAACACCATTTCAACTTGTGACTTGTAAATAGATCTTGAAATCTTAAAATTAGATGTAAAGTCAGTTATGTCACTACTAGCTGCTGTTAGGTTTTGCGAGACAAGTTGCAAGACTGTGTACTTTACCTTTTAAAAAAAAAAAATAAAAAAAAAAAAAAAATAGCGGCCGCCCGCGACTTCGTCTGCGTGGAAAGGTTTTTTGCTATCCCTCGGGAACTATACTTTTTTTCGGGATGAAAGGTACCCTATATCCTTCTCTGTACCCCTGACAACGTGTGTGCAAAATTTCATGATGATCGGTTCAGTAGTTAGGACGTGAAGGCGTAACAAACAAACAAACAAACAAACAAACGGACTTTCGCATTTATAATATTAGTAAGGATACTAATATCCCCGCAAATTGTTATTGCGCCTGGCGGCCATTTTTTTAACCTTAAAAAGGAAAAACTATTGTAAATTTCGTAGACCCTATCTATCTTATTGAAAATAATAATCAAGTACCTATACCTACTTTAAGTATAATCAATTAGGTTAGAATTTTTAGGTGCGGATGACGTCAACGTAGATGTTAATGTGACAAGGTTCCAGCGCATTAGCAATTTGCAATGCCTGATTCAACTCAATTTTTCAGTAGCTTGTATATAAGAAGTTATCTACAAAAAGGATTTTCAGTAATAATTGCTACAATTTAATTCGAATGCTTTGCTTAATTATGTTTGAATTATGTTATTTGCTCAGGGCTCAGGCAATGCTCAAATTATTTTCAGGAAAATCACGATAAGACATAATACAGTTCGCACATTAGAAAAATTTTTGATAATGATGTAAGTATGTGTTGGCATATTATTCAATAATGTAAATTGTAAAATATTGCTGAATGCTGAATACCTCCAAGATAATTGAAATGTGTATCTCTTATATATTTCAATTCACTAGGAAATTGGTATGTTGATAGAACATATTATAGCTAAGTATTTAAAAAACTTACGTGGTTTGTAGGCCGAAGCCAAAATGATATAACAGGATATTATTACTAGCGTACTCCTCATGTTCGACTATACTTTGAACAACTAGTATAGCCCCGGGGGCTTTTTTATTATTTATATACTTGCTGCCTGCTAGCGTCGAATGTTTTCGTTTAAAGGATCATTCACATCACACAGCTCAGTCACGTCAAAAGTCAATCTTTCAATACAAGTTTTGAAAGTCACGTGACGCGTCCGCGTGTGCTTGCTTATGTTACAAAGGTACTCTATGATTAAAATTTGACCGACCAACGTGAATGAGCTGTGTGAATGATACCTAAAGCGGGAGACACATTAACGTCATAATAAGGCAGTTGGCGGCTGACGCAAAATGGCTTTTTTATTGATTCTTGTTCTTTTTAGCATAATAATCATCGGCTATGCATTGCCGAAGTTGAAAAGACAAGATCTATGGACAACAGACTGAAAAGGTTGAATGGTTGTTTGGCCGTACATTTGAAATCATGAAAGGACATTTTACCTAAAAGTCTAAATCCCGAAGCTTAAAAAACCGAAGGTTAATTGAGGGTTCCACGCCAGCAGGTCGGTTCTGGCACCACTTCGCCGGCCGCTACAGAGGCACGCTCGCTTCGCTCGCTCGGCTCGTGTTGGTCGCAATGGAACCTAACTTCTTCCGCGCTCGCTACGCTCGCTCGTCGTGGATTTCGATCGATCGGCATTTTAACTGTCGGGATTTCGAACTATTGGTCTTTGAAAATCGATCTTTCAAGTTTCGGAAAATAGGTGTTTTGTGCGTCGATATTTCGTGTCGTATGTGTTATGAATATTCGGCATTTCAATACATACCCGTACTTCTAGCTATTTTCTAAATCAGCGTTTTTAAACCTTTTCGAAAACGCGAACCCTTTAAAAATAAAAATCTAGCGACCCCCTAAGACCAAAAATGTAGGTGATTTGAGAGACTGCGAACCATGACAATTTAAGAATTTGTCAATAGGTACTTGACGTGATACGGTTGTAAATTGTTAAAAATAAACAGGTCCAGCCTTCTCACTGAATTTTTTTTATTTTTATTTTTGTGTAGGACCTAAAACATTTGCCCTTTTTTATGGTGACCCCCGAGTAAGGTTTCCCACAGATTTTAAAACACTGTTCTAAATTCTAAATTAGTAGCAGCGGTTATTATTTATATGTTATTTTATTAAATCTTTGTAGAGGTAGATAAGGTACCTATCGTTTTAGGTTATTAAAACTTGTGTCAAATTTTGATTTTTTATTGAATTAATAGAAAAAACAAATATTCTTCATACATAAATAAAACGAAAAATCTGATACAACACAATATTAAAAAATTATACAAATAAAATAACTAAAATTAATTATTACTTACTTAATTGAAATATTACTAAAGGAATTACAAAAAAAACAAATGTCAGTTCGTTTTATAAAAAAGTGTTTATGTAGGTACATACTTCATTACTATCTCATTATTTAACTATGATATTTCACCCAATATGTTGTTGATTTAAAGAAAATATAATTTATAGGTAAATGTTAATTAACTTTGAGTTTCCTCAGAATTTTATTAAATTAAATAATTTTCTTTTATACAAAATATTTAACCATTTTCAGCATCTTGAGTACAATTAGAGTTAATTCAATTTTATTGGGTTTGTGCTATGCGTATTTAGCGTTATAGTATTTTGCGTACCCATATCAAAGTTGGTGTTCTACTTAGTTGGTATTTTGCGTAAGTGGTATTTTGCGAATATGGCGTATTGCGTAAAGGTGGTGCTTTGCGTATGTGGTAGGTATTGTGTTTATAAATAGTCAGCCACATGGCAGGTAGAAAAAGTAAAAACTATTAATAGCTTACATTCTGTCCAATTATAAAATTCAGTTAAGTGTTTGGTACTAAAGTAATAGGTATTATACCACGAATTTTCCGTGGCAGTACTGCCACAGTTAAGATTCATTTACTGAACTACTGCTGCTGTACTGTAGTGTACTGCAGTCATAAGAATAATCTTCATCTTCGCAGCTACAAGACGTTAGACACTGCGTCGTCGAAGCCATTTCTGGACACTCACAGATGGGGACGCACTTAACATTCAGTCTCCGATAACCATCTTTGCATTCGCAGCCGGGTTGAGGCTTCGGGGCGTTTGAACAATCTTTTTTATCCATCAAAGCATTACATGTGTCCCCTGGGCAGGTTGATTTCTCCTGCACATATACTTCATTGGGGTCCTCACAAGTTTTCTTTTGACATTCCTGCGAATGGATCATTTGTGGACATTCGCAGATGGGTACACATTTATCATTGAGTCTACGGTAACCTGATTTACAGGTGCACCCGGGCTGAGGTGGTGGTTCTTTAGAACAGTTCCATCTTGCTGTTAAAGGTTCACAGGTGTCAGGAGGACACGTTATTTTTTCTTGTACAAATTCTTCATTTGGATCCTTGCAGTTTTCTTTCTGACAGTCTGGCGTTGAAGATATTTCTGAGCATTGACACGCAGGTATGCATGGCGACGTTTCATTGCGTCTCAAATAACCAGATTTACACGCGCAGCCAGGCTTGGAAGGTGGCGCATTTCTGCAGTCATAATCTGCCACCATGGACACGCAAGTTTCTGGAGGACACGACCGTTTCTCTTCGACATATTCCTCATTAAGTTCGCAAGTTTTGTTTTGACATTCCGGCGAAAAGGCCATTTGTGGACATTTGCAGATGGGCATACATAGTGATGTTTCATTGTATCTCAAATAACCAGATTTACACGCGCAGCCAGGCGTAGGAGGTGGTGCCTTTGAACAGTCATATTTTGACACTATGGATATGCATGTTTCGGGAGGACACGTCCGCTTTTCATGCACATATACTTCGTTTTGTTTACAGCAGCATTTTTCTGTAACATTAATAGAAGAAAAATACAAAATTTTACTAATGGAAGGCAAAGCATTCAACTTTCATTAAAATATATCAAGGTAAGTATTGTGTTTTTGAGCCACCGTATCTAAAACGACTTCATTCTTTCATGACAGAGTTTTATCAGTACTAAAATTGGGGAGATCAAAAGTTCTAGCATTATCTTTTTTCATCTCCAAGTTAAACAGAGACAAGGATAATTAATATATCAGAAAAAATATCTAGTAATTATCTAAATTAATGGAAGTGTCTTACCACCAGTGGTCATCATACTGCCACTAGTAGTAAGTTAAGAAATTATGTTATTTTGCCGTAAATTATCAGGTATTCAATTTTTTTCCTAAACGCTAGCTAATAATGTAATCATCTTAATGTATATATATATATTATTATTATTTAACAGTGTTTTACAAAAAAATTATCACCTGCCAAACTGCTCAGCAGTTTGTCGGCTGTAGTTCTCGTCTAGTTTTAGCTTATTTATAATCTAATTATGTACCACAAAACTTATTTTTTTATCATTGATTATATTAACAGACTATGAATGGAGCCTGTGCGGCATTGATAACAGCGCAATTACATTTTCAATACCTTTGACAGTTGCGCGTATTGTGTAATCTGTAGATTTTTTCTATAAGTTTTATTTTATGGGGAAGAAAAGGTTAAAAAATGTAGCCAACTGCAAATAACCAAAGTTCTAAGGCCGTGCAATTGACTTGCTTTTCCGATAAATCCTGCCCCATCTCAAAACTTGAATTAATTCACTAGGTGCTCTTAACTGTACAATTGTAAAATCTAAAATTCAATAATTAGCTATTTCATCTTAATCGATCGTCTGGGATCTGTAAAGATGTTGCATTCGAATCTATGAATGTTCTTTATTTTATTTTTTTCTCGTTAAGTGTTCGTATTAAGGGTACAGAACTTAATTTATATAAAATTATTTGTAAAGTAAGGTAGATAAATGGAAATTAAGTAAACCTTAAAAGGAGGCCCAAAAGTCTGTTAAAATTCAGTTGTACCAAATGGATTAGAGGAGCTTCCCCGCTGCCAACTAGTTTTTTGAATGTAAGGTCAATTAAATATACGTTTTCCTTATATCGTTTGTTTGGGTAGGTACCTAAGTACACATATATATTTGTCGTCGTAAGTCGTAATAGTAAGCAACAGTGTCATACTTATTGTAAGAAGTTTTTAGTTAGGTTAACTCAAAGTCAATTTGGTTGTGATTTCAAGTACCTTTGTACCTTTTTTTAACGCGGATTTGGTTTTAAATTAAGGCAATATTGTTGAAGTCTATAATTATTATCTTGTTATGGTACTTAGAGTGCTGGTGCGTTTTCAAAATGCAATACAATTGACTAGTGATTAGAAAATAGTTCTTTACAACTTTAATACTTAGCCAATTTTACATGTTCCTGTAAAGTTCCAGTTATCTTGCCTAACCTGACAGATATCAAAGGGATTCTAGTCGCATTTTAAATTAAGAACCATCAGAAAGGTTGTGGAAAAGTGGAAAACATCTAGAAACTGTGAATCAGTACCCGTAGCACGAACAGCTATCGAAAAAAATTACGTGCGTAAAAATATTCGATGAGTAATTTTGTATAAGAAATTTGTGCAGCGCCATCTACCGCCGAAAAGCGAAATAAAATTTCTCATAGAAAAAATTACTCTATAGAGTACTAAGGGTACTCTATAGAGTACTAAGGGGCCTAAAAATAAAAACGAACTTACCTGGTGCGTAGGCCGAAGTCAGAACAATAAGGCAGGAAGTTATGACAAACGCACTTCTCATGTCGACGGCTTTGACCAACTAGTATGTAGGTAGTAATGGTCTAGTGGGTTTTTTTAATCATTTAAATACTTCCCTGCCCTCTAGTGTTGCATGTTCTTGTATTATAAATAAACCGGGCGAAACTCTTTTTAGGGTTCCGTACCAAAATGGTAAAAAAGGAACCCTTATGGTGTGACTCAGTCTGTCTGTCTGTCTATATAACACTTGTCTTGTCTTGTAATGTTTTTGGTGGGATAATTATAGTTTACTTAGCCCTTATCCGTATATTTGATGCGTATGTACAAGTTTCCTTTGCCTTGGGCCTGAGATAATTTTATATGGGGAATGGGTGACTGATGGTATAAATATCTCTCTATAAAACTCGGAGCTAATGAACTTGAATCGACATTTGGGGATAAAATGTAAAAAATAAAAAAAAAAACCGGCCAAGTGCGAGTCGGACTCGCGCACGAAGGGTCCCGTACCAAAAAACGAAAAAAACAACACATTTGTTGTATGAGTAAATATTTAAGGGGGGCCTTAAATATTTATTTTATTCTGCTTTTAGTATTTGTTGTTATAGCGGCAACAGAAATACATCATCTATGATAATTTCAACTGTCTAATTGTTGTCGTTATTAATATCGAGCTAAAAAAGGCAAAAAAAACATGTTTGTTGTTTGAGAGCCCCCCTTAAGTATTTATTTTATTCTGTTTTTAGTCTTTGTTGTTATAGCGGCAATAGAAATACATCATCTGTAAAAATTTCAACTGTCTAGCTATCACGGTTCCTGAGATACAGCCTGGTGACAGACAGACAGACAGACAGACGGACAGCGGGGTCCCGTTTTTACCCTTTGGGTACGGAACCCTAAAAAGCATTATCTAGGAAGGTATAGGACCAGTTCTGCTAAGTTCCAATTAACTAACAAATAAATAAGATAAGTAAGAAAAAACCGAGTATATTGTAAGGTGCTGCTGACTCTGAGAATTAAAGTAACGTAAAAAAGTAAAGTAGGTAGGTATATACTCTTGTGACTTTATATCAATCAAAATGTATTGATCAATCAATAGTTTCTTTCGCGCAATCTGGGCCTCAATTCCGCTATTTTACAACAAATTGCTATGTCGCAGACACGCCATTGATTTGCTAACGCCATTGATCTAAAAACGGTATTCTCCTATTTTGAGAAGAACGTCGTCAAGCATATCGCTGGCATGTCGTCAGCATCGCATCAGCTTGGCTTTAAACCATAAAGAAAACAATGACTACACAGAGTGGATTGTATTAAAGTGGCAACACACGGACGGATTTCCGTTTCGGAATTCCGTTCATAAGTAATGGCAGGATAATTTTGCTGATTCACAAATCCTCCACCAGTCGGCGCACTACCATTAATATGGCGCTAGTGTAGATGTAGATCTGTCATTTTGTTGTTTTCTATGTGTTACTTTCAATTTTTGTATGTTGAAAGCAATTTTTTGTTAATATCAATTATCAATAAAAGTTATCAAGTTTATGGTGGTATTACGACTAGACCATCTTCGTAAGGGAGGATGCCTGTCTAGGATGCTCATAATGCCAGATTTTCCAGAAAAATGCCCGTCTCTTGTAAAAAAAAGGCCGCGCAGCGCGATTTTTAGTCAGCGTCATCCAATAATCTTGTAATTTTGCCTAGCGTTAGAAAAAAAAATCAGCGGTGCAGTGCGATTTTCAGTCAGTTCCATCTACTACTCTTGTAATTTTAACTGTCTATAGTAAAAAAAACATCCGCGCTTCGCAGTTTTTGTCAATTTCATTTAATAATGCTGTCATTTGCCTATTTCTTTAGTAAATAAATTGGCCGCACAGCTCAGTTTTTAGTCAATTTCATCCACTATCTACTGTTTTAATTTCTCCTTTAGAGAAAGGATATTACTATATCATTATTACTATATTACTAGAGAGTACCTAGTCGTAAAAAACAACCGGGCAGCGTGATTTTTAGTCAGTTTGGTTTACTATCTCACTATTAATTTAAGTAATGACTGTGTGTGTTTTATCCGGGTGGGCGGGCAGGCCGCGGGCTTGCGTGATTGGAGTTGGAGGCATGTATGTAGGCTTTCAGCGAGACCCACGAAATGCAAAAATGCCTGTCTCAGCTTAGCCACCGAATTGACACAGAAAGTGCCAAATTAACTTTATACTAACCTAATATTAAGTTATATTTACTAACAATATTGTTTTTACATATATGTTTTAGTTTTAAGGTATGTATCTATGGGCCATTGTTGCCTGATTATAAATAAATAAATAAATAAAAAAATAAAATTAGCGCCGGCCGCACGCCTGTCTAAACCAAAAATGACTGTCAAATGCGGAAAATGCCTGTCAGATGGTAACCCTCGTGACTAGCTAGATGACAAGAAATCCCCCGTTTGCAGTGTTGCCAACTTGCGCTCAGTGTAAGTGTAAAATATATTTAGTGATGTTACCAGCGCTCACTTTTAGAAATGCATCTAAATTGGTACTGTTTTACGATCAGAAGCATTGGTGCGCGGGGCCCGTAGCATTTGCTGCTCTTGCTATATACCTACGTGTTTAATCTACCACTCTAACTTCCACAACAAAGTCTTCAAGTTTGCCAAAAGATGTCTTTTGCAGTCGGACTTATAAAATAAATATCTCAAAATAAAGTCAGAAAGAAGTAAAAGCACAAAATAGATTTAAGTCGGTGAAAGGTACAATTTATTGTATTTGACCTATTATAGGTCAAATACAATAAAAATCGCCTTCTTAACTAGTAATTTAAGGCGTCCTACTACCCTACTACCCACTACTAGCGCCGCCAATACATTGATTTTTATTATTCGTCAATCAAGTCAATATTTTAAAAAAGGTAAGATAAATGGTTTTTCGTGTATTTTGTTTCGATTTATTCTTTTTTATTAATATTTTTGTTTACACAAAGAATATTTCAAAAAAGACATATAAATACATATAATAAGGAACAAAAAACAACTTTTCATTGATTTTAATTTCATGTAAGTAGTTCCGCATCGATTTCCAGTGGCGCTAGTGGCCTTTCAAAACGATGTCTCTAATTCTATTCTACTCTTTGTAAAAAATCTTTTGGGCAGTTTTGGGAATATTTTTTAATCATTATTTGCATTTTTCAATTCTGTTAATCAATCTGCGAAAAATGTACAGACTTACGTCTTGGGCTGTAAAAATATAGAAAATTATTGTATCCCAAAAGGTGAACTGTGAACAAAGACAAGAAGCTATGGATGCAATATATAACCTCACGAAAATTGCATGGCAATCTTCAGGGCTAATTTTGGTTTTGATAACTTCAAACAACATAGAAGTCTTTGCTTCAAACCAAAAGATTCCACGACGGAATCAATTTTTATAGGTTTGTTTCACATAATCTTAATATTTTTATGATTGGATAATGGAATTTTGTAGACACCTTTTGTCCAAAGATATTAGATTGCTTTTGTCAATATAAGTACCTGTGCTTTTGTAATGCATTCAAGTGCCCCTTTTCTTTCTGTGAAATCCTAAAAAGTGTGATAATTACTTAACCACAATCATACAATACAGTCGCTTCAACATTCTTGTTCTATTTACAGGATTACCATACACAGTAAGAAAGCGATAAGAAAGTTGTGCCCTCAGTGTTTGCTTGGACTTGAGAAAGTGATGTGAGGCAAAGAAGACTGAGGGCCAAGCATGGTGATTTATACGGTGTCTCAGTGAATGTTCCTGACGATTAATGGAAGATGAAATTGCTGATAAAATTGAAATTGGAACTCAAAATGCAACGGTGTCCAATGCAGAGACTGAACACAGTCAGAACTTTAATCAAGAATACCATAATTTTGTCCAGCAGAGTCTCAAAAATGTCACCTCAAAATAGCGTCTCACCACAGAATAGATATAAGTACTACCATACAGAAAGAAAACTCTCCGCCCCGCCTCACAGTCAATTACCTCACCCCACCGGCACCCACCGCGCGAGTTCCATGTGCCGATCCGTGTGCTCATTCAATAGCTCGCACACAATTGCACATGTGTAAAAATGTCACTGTGTAGCGTCTGTGTAATAGGTAGTTGAATTGCGACGATTGTATGGAGTGCCTGGGGTGTGGTCTCACTTCCAAACTGGAATCTTATTTTGTACAAAGTAAGTGATAAAAGATGTGATTTTGTAAAAAATAAGTGATATAAGATCTAAGTTTTTACAAAATAATAAGTAAATATGCACAAAATAAGCTCCCGCTGGATGCTGGAACGTGGAAAGCTATTTCGAGGTGCTGTTTTTGCGTGCTGTTTTAGTTCGTGAAGCGTTGTCTAGGATATATTTGATCAGAGAGTCGTAACCAAGAAGTCAGACAGTCTGAGTGGTGCCTATTAGCTAAATGGTTTTATAAATTTTGTTACTAACTTAAATAAAATAAACAATTAATTTATCATTGAGATTTTATTTCCTTATAGGTACTAAAATAGCTCCTCTACAAATAGTATAGTTTTAGTAAATCTAAATGAAGTCTGCTTTCAGTAAAATTTTCCTATTGTCAATATTTAAGTTATTTTCCCTTTGTGTGGCAAAGTTTTGGTACAGTCACGAGCAATAATATGTATACACTTTAGAACTATGTCACATTCCATCAATATATCTCAGTGTGATAATGTTATACCTAGGATATGCAAAACTTAATGTGATAAAGTTCGATGGTGTGTACTCTTATTGCTCGTGACTGTACACCCTGACTAAGTTTGAAAACATGTCAGCGGAAACAGGGACGCTGGAGCAGCAAGAGGCTCTAATAGAGTTCTCAGAGCGTCACAGAGAACAAGGAGATCCAGCTGGACCAAAGAAGAACGCAGTTTGTTGAAACAGCTATGGGTGGTATGCGCCAATATTAAGGCGATTCCCTGACCGAAAGTGTCGCCCTCAGAGGTTTTTATTTAATAAGTTGTTAATAGTAAAGGATTATGATAAAACCTTTCGTGGAGTTTTTAGGGCTCATAGTCTAGTATTTTTAGAAGTTATCACTTCATTCCCTTGCAGTTATTTGTAGAAGTAGATAGCAAATGTGTCAGGCGCGGTCCGAGGGGGGGTCACAGGGGACATGACCCCCCCAAAATCGTACACGTCACATAGAAAAAGCTTCTAAAAATTTACAGAAAAGCAATTAATATTATTAGTGACCCCCCCCCAAAATTTCAGGCTGTGACCGCGCCTCAAATGTGTCAAAAACGCCCGTTTTAGCAGTTTTGCTATCTACCTGATTCTACACTATGAGGAAGTTTAATGATCCGTCTAAAAATACTAAACTATAGGACCTAAAAATTCCATGAGTTTTTAATTATTAAAATTGTGTATTAGACTTTCAATATTAAATAAACTCCGTGGCGCGCGCCGGCGCCACTTTCGGTCAGGAAAGCGCCTTAAATGAACATCACATCTACGCTCATTGGGAATAAACGGAGATATAATTTCCACGATATCTTTGAGTACGGTTTTACTGAGGCGGAACATTTTTATAAACTCTGTGTCCGGTAAAAAAACCATAGGTTCGATATTCCGTCTCAGTAAAGCTCGCGCTCGACAGCGTTGTAGCCTCTCGTACTCGAACCGACGCTGTTCCTCCCTGTATGCCAATTCTAAATACCTCCCATCTTAAAATGTGATGCAGCATTGTTGTTTCATATCACTTTTATCTGCAGAATGTAAGAGAAAAGGTATGGCTGCACAATTGCTTCTCAATGGCCAATTTGACGATGCCAACGCTATCGGCACAAACGTCAAATAAGAGTAGAATACACATTTATGTGGCCATGCTGGTGCTATCGCGACGCCATTGGTTAATAGAATCCCGAATTGTATCAATAGCGGCTGGGTAGCCGCTATTCAACTCTCATAACAGGAGCAGAATACCAAAAGTGACATTTTAGGCAATTGCCATGCTGACGACGTGCAATTGGACTACATTACATTTAGCGGAATCGAGGCCCTGGTGAATTCCTCATTTGTGGACATTGGCATGTAGGTATACAGGGTGATCCATGTTCCTCCCGTAAGTATCCTGGCTTACAGCTACATCGCAGTTGGCAGACCTCATTGATGTCGCAGTCATAAAAGGCTACTATTGAAAAGCAGACGTCTGGAGGACAGGTATTGCTGCAGGTGTACTCTTCGTTCGGGTCAAGGCAAGGTGATTCTGTATAAAAATAGATAAGTACCTATAAAGTCTAATGTCACTTCACGTCAAATCACTGAGCAATAAAATTATTCAGTAGGTAGTAATGTCAAAGCATTCGAGTTAAGTTACGAGTATAACTTTTATGAAAACCTTTTTCTAATGTGTGAACTGTATTACGTCCTATTGTAATTTTCCTGAAAATCGATGCAAATAACATAAATCAAACTAATATAAATTCAACAACACATACAACTTACTGTTGTTATACTCGTTTTTTTTATTTTTATTTAGCCCTATCTCAGACCAAATAAAAAAGTAAAGACGGAGTCTTCCGACAAAGCGGTGAAGCCAGTAAAACTACGCCTTGGCTTTGTACATACACAGTCTACGCACACATATGTAACGAAACTACGCCTTGGCTTTGTACATACACAGTCTACGCACACATATGTAACGAAACTACGCCTTGGCTTTGTACATACACAGTCTACGCACACATATGTAACGAAACTACGCCTTGGCTTTCGTTCGTCATTGGGCGAACCCTGCCGCCCGGCCCCCGCCCGCCCTCTAGTACGCACACATGTACCATCAAAAACCGGCTTCACTTAGTTGTTCGCAACTACTGCGCAACGCTCCATCTTCCTTTTTAGGGTTCCGTAGCCTAAATGGCAAAAAACGGAACCCTTATAGATTCGTCATATCTGTCTGTCTGTCTGTCTGTCTGTCTGTCTGTCTGTCCGTATGTCACAGCCACTTTATTCCAAAAGTATTAAGACTACACAGTTGAAACTTGGTAGGTAGATGTATTCTGTTAACCTCTTAACGAATTTAATACAAAAATAAGAAAAATAAAAGATTAAAGGTGGGCTCCCCATACATGGAACTGAAACTGAAAAAAAATTTTTTCTTCAAACCAACACGTGTTGGGTGTCTATAGATAGGTCTTTAAAAATGATATTGAGGTTCCTAAGACAACTTTTTCTCAAAGTCAACCGTTTGAAAGATATTCACCGCCAAAGTGGTAAAATGTGTGTCCCCCCCCCTTTAACTTTTGAAATAAGAGAGTGAAAAATCTAAAAAAAATATATGCTGTAGATCTTAATAAACACTTTCAACCAAAATTAGTTTGAACGAGATATAGTTATTAGTTTTTGAGATATAGCACATTTTCCAAAACCTCAATTATCACTTTGTCATTCATACCAACACTGTGAAAAACAAAGTTATTTTTGCAAACGAAAAATGATAGGTGGTATTAAATATGGTATGGTATAAGGTAACTACGGAACCCTATGGCGCGTGGCCCGACACGCACTTGGCCGGTTTTTTATTTGATCTGAGAGCCCTATTTCGTTTGTGTACGCTGTAGGTCAAATGTGCAAACAAAATACCTGACCTTTGCCAAATAAATCAAAGTAGTTAATTGAATTGAGTATCTCTTGTACGAGTAAGATATTTAAATTCATTAGGATATTGGTATGTTGTCATAAAATATAGCTATTAAAAAAAAACTTACCAGATGTGTAGGCCGAAGCCAAAATAATAACACAGGATATTATTACAAGCGTACTCGTCATGTTGGCTACTTCGAACAAACTAGTATGGCCCTGTGAGCTTTTTTATATAAATACTTACTGCTTGCGTTCATCAGGTTTGAGGAGCCACGCCAGCTTTTAAAGCCCAGCTCACACTATTATTTAGCAGCAAAGTAGATTATTATGCAGCACAAATCCTGCATTTAGCAGCAAAATGCATCACGAGATATATTACTTAATGCAAAGGTTCCTCAGTCTAAACATCAGGATTGATGAGCTACCTGGAATTCGCTGAGTACCAGACTTGTGTTATTATTAAAATTAAGGCAAAATTATACACAACTGGAAAGAATTAACAAATTATCTCTAAAAATTGTTTAAAAAAACAAAAAACCGACTTCAAAAAACCTACCTCTAAAAAGCAATAAATAATATTCGTAATAATAAAACACGTCTATTGAAGTCGGGTGGGGCTGGAGTACAAATCCCTTTTTTTATTCTAAAAGCCCCACCCGACTTCAATAGACGTGTTTTATTATTACGAATATTATTTATTGCTTTTTAGAGGTAGGTTTTTTGAAGTCGGTTTTTTGTTTTTTTAAACAATTTTTTATTTTTTTACTTTTTAGTGTAGGTACTTTTTGTATTAGATAGTGTAGGTATATTATTTAGGTAGAAATTAAAATCGGCTCAGCCAAACGTGAGTTAATCGCGGAGAAACATACATACATGCGGGTCAAACTGAGAACCTCCTTTTTTAAGTCGGTTAAAGAACTACACTTAAGATATCCCTTTTCCAACAAAAAAATAATTATCTTA
Organism: Agriphila geniculea; assembly: GCA_943789525.1. NCBI lineage: Eukaryota > Metazoa > Arthropoda > Insecta > Lepidoptera > Crambidae > Agriphila > Agriphila geniculea. The sequence continues at coordinate 6,617,318 of OX038875.1, forward strand.
TTCAGTTCATAAACAAAGAAGTTATACGACTGATCATCGAGGTAGTTCACACAAAATCATACTATTTTCGTGCTTTTTTCAAGATTACTTAAAAAATACTGAACCGATTTCAAAATTTTAAAAAATGGGACCAAATTGGGAGTTTACCTAATGTAATAACGTTTGAATCATTTCAATCGGTCCAGCCGTCTTCGAGTAATCGGTGTACATACAAAAAACAAAAAAAAAAAAAAACTGGTCGAATTGAGTACCTCCCTCCTTTTGAAGTCGGTAAAAATGAAAAAACTACAGGACGTGAAAGTGGCCTGACGTCATCTACGAAACATCTCCAGCGGCCGGCCGCGCCACCGCCATACAAGCAACAGGTGGGATGACGTCACGCTAATTACGTACGCGCATCGAAGGAAGAACGCTTAAGCCGGCCATATACGCTAGGTTATGCATGATGGTTATGCCTGTAAGGTCAAAACCGTCATGCATAACCGAGCGTGTGTATGATAAAACTGCATGCCTGTCATGCATGCCTGTCATGCATGCCTGTCATGCATGCCTGTCATGCATGCCTGTCATGCATGCCTGTCATGCAAGCCGCTCGGTTATGCCTGTGGTCAAAACCGTCATGCATAACCTAGCGTTATGCATGACGGTTTTGCATGAAGGTTTTGCATGAAGGTTTTGCATGAAGGTTTTGCATGAAGGTTTTGCATGAAGGTTTTGCATGAAGGTTTTGCATGAAGGTTTTGCATGAAGGTTTTGCATGATGGTTTTAAAGCCTTAAATATTGAAGATGGGTAATTTTACTGAAAGAAGACTTCATTTTGTTTATAAAAATATATGGAACTGCATTCAATGATTTTTGGAAAATCGCCTGCCTTAACCAGGAATCGAACCCACCAAAAACAAAAACATTTTTGTATTTTTATTTTTACAACACCAATCGAAAGGGTTACTTATAAGGATTACTTTTTTTTTAAGTGACACTGCATCTTAAACAAATGGAAGGCCATGAAATTTAACATTTAAAATTTAATAATTACGGATTTCATCAATTCGTATCGAATCAGTCAATCAATTAAAAAAAATCTTTGAATGCTGTACATATAAAACCCTATAAAGGAACTTTATATGAATCAATATCCAATACTAATAAAGAGAGAAAGGAGGGAAAATCTGTAGTGGCTAATAATACTGAACGTAGTCTGGGTTCTAAGGAAAATAATTATAGTATTAATAACAGTAACTATGGTTGTGAAATTGTTATTGAAAACGATGAAAATTCGAATTCAAATGTTGTAAGCCCCAATCAGCGTTCTAGTTCAGATATTATAAACATGGAACATACTAGACCTGTAAGAATGAAAACTGTACCAACTAGATTTAAAGACTATGTGTTAAGTTAATGTTTATTAAATTTGTTAAGACAGAGAGGATGTTCTGGGTATAAACCATATCCTCTGTGGCGGCTTCTGACAGCACGCTAATCTGCAATACTGTCACTCTATATAACATTATCTGCGATGCGATGTAATTCTCGTGTAATTGGCTTTTTGGATTTATAAATAAAAATACAAAGCATTATTCAAATTAGTATTTATTTAATACACCAAAACAAACAAATGCAGTTCCATATATTTTTATAAACAAAATGAAGTCTTCTTTCAGTAAAATATCCTACCTTCAATATTTAAGGTACTTTCCCTTCGTGTGGCAAAGTTTTGGGACACCCTGTATATTTAATAATATGCTTATTTCATCTAAATGAATTAATTCTGCTAGAAGTCATTCATCCCAAAAATATAAGTGAAGAAATCTGAGGGACAGGACAAATACCGGGGGTGGGGGTACAGTTCTTTTTAAATTGCTCCAATGCCAACCACACCTCACACGCTAGGTTATGCATGACGGTTTTGACCACAGGCATAACCGAGCGGCGTGCATGAGCGGCTTGCATGAAGGTTTTGCAGCTCGGTTAAAACTGTCATGCGTAACCTTACGTGTGTGCTCTCTATTGAACTCGGTTTTGCATGAAGGTTTTGCAGCTCGGTTAAAACCGTCATGCATAACCTAGCGTATATGGCCTGCTTTACGCAGCAGCCACACTCTATTGCCGTGCGCCAATGCATCGAGGTCAACTGTTTGGTCAACTGGCCATGAGTTGCCGCCGCTGCATTTCCGTCAATACCAATAATTTACTTATTTTATATCACTTTGTATTCTTGCATCGATTCGGTCACTAGGCTAATTAGATTTAAATACTTTCATGTAATTTTTATATTTCAAAAATTAAACTTATAAAAAGTTTTTGTTTTTTTTTCGATTCTCTCCGGCTGTAGCTAACGTAATTCGCTCTTACAATCGCATCGCGCAAAAATTCGTCAACTTAAATTATTTATTACTCTGCCATTTACTGACGGATTTCAATTTTTTTTTCACTAGTATATTAATTTTAGGCTATATTTTAATTTTATGAAGTTAAATAAATCTCCTTTGTACAGATATACCGGGTGTAACAAGACCTTCAACGAAGCCGAGGTCTTCGTATTCTGCCCATCATCAGGACCATTTCTGTTCAAAATTATTGCTGGGAAACGATTTCGATTTTTGGTGTTAAAAAAGCATTGCATACTTTATCACGCAATGTCACGCGTACAACAGACCGCGCCTGCGAGTGTATGCTACACAAGCTGCGTGCGGCCGTGTTGAAAGGCAGCGTTTATGGGCATGCTCATGAGATACATCGAGTGACGACGTTTTGAAGCCTTTGTTTGTAACGAAATACTTAATTTTGATTGATTAAATTTTGATTTAACATTGGACAATAAGTAGTAAATAACGAATAAAATAAGATTTCATAAAAAAAAATTGACTTTGACCTTCAATAACTTTGTAGCTATTGGTTTCCTAGGTATAGTTTAAAAGACAAAAATGATCCTGATGATGGGCGGAATACGTGGACTTCGGCTACGTTGAAGGTCTTGCTACATCCGTTATTTAGCAGAGATTTCTGTTAAATGTTAGTCTCCGGTTTTTGATTGCGTTGTGATCTCAGGTAAGTACAGTTAGTTAATACTAAACGTCAGGATTAAGGAGCCATACAAAATGCGTTCAATTACCAAATCCACTGTGTCTTACTTACCATTTTATTCCTATACTGCTAAATCAAACATACCACCTGTTAAATGATCATTATGTCAAATAAATATTGATCAATTACATTCATGGTAATTCACCTTCTTATTATTATGGATATCAGGATTGAGGGGCCATACTTAAACGCTTCGCCAGAAATTTGTCAAAATTTAGTACATTTTTATTGATTTCTGAAATACTGGATCATTTATTAAAAAAGTACTCGGTTATTGTGTTACTCAATAAAAAAAGCTATCCTTTTTGCATAAAAAATCATATCATTGTCGTTGAAAATTACGAAATCTGACGATATGAATTTTATTTTTATAAGTTTTTATGGTGTTATTCAGGATTTTTGTATAGAGTTACCGAGCCTTTTTCAATATTCTGTTCGGTTATTTTTTTCTTTGTTTCTTTTTCAGTCTACAGTAATTTTTGTGAAGTAGAATTCTACATCAGTTCTTCACATTGGAAGTTCAAAAATCAATCTTTTCATAATAAAATCGTGAACTGGCCTCGCCTTAAAGAATAGGGAACATGCATAAGTCACCGATTTTGATAAATTTGAGCTTGATCGCTGCGGACACGTATAAAAACATGATGGAACAGAAAAATAAAAAATAAAATGTATTACTTTAGTTTTATCACACAAGGGAAAATAACGAATTTTTTTTTTCGTTTTCGGATATAATGCACTTAACTTTCGGATAGAACATCAAATAAGAAATAATATTTTGTATGACACATATGTACTTAAACGCAATATTTAGGAAGATATTTGAAAATTCTTGGCTAACTCCATACTAATGCACTGAAACGTGACATGAGTGACGTCACAAATGTCGACCTTTTTGTATAGAGCGTTTTCGGCGGGTGCTGCTGCGTGCTAACTTCAAGTAACTATATCACGAGAAAAAAAGACAATAGAAAAGTTTTAATATTACAGTTGATTATCTCACGCATCATACTTTTGATTTTGATACAAAAAAAATTGATGCATGTTCCCTATTGTATTTTCTTGAACTCCAGCACTACTGAGCCCAAATAATTAGCAAGTTGTTGCTAAATGATGCATTAATTTTCAAAAATATTCAACTGGTATTTAGCGCGTAAGGTAGTCACCTTACGCTTACTTACTTCAATCAATTCAATCAAAAATTCAACCTATGCATTGATATGTATCTCGTGGTATATTTTGCTGCTAAATCCAGGATTTGTGCTGCAAAGTAATCTACTTTGCTGCTACATAATAGTGTAAGCTGCGCTTTAAAAGCTGGCGTGGCTCTTTACCTGGACCTCAGACCAAATAAAAAAGTAAAGACGGAGTCTTCCGACAAAGCGGTGAAGCCAGTAAAACTACGCCTTGGCTGTGTACGTACACAGTTTACGCACACATATGTAACAAAACTACGCCTTGGCTTTCGTTCGTCATTGGGCGAACCCTGCCGCCCGGCCCCCGCCCGCCCCCTAGTACGCACACATGTACCATCAAAAACCGGCTTCACTTAGTTGTTCGCAACCACTGCGCAACGCTCCATCTTCCTTTTTTATTTGATCTGAGACCTGGACATGCATGCCTACTCTCGTCGAATGTTTTCATATAAAGGATCATTCACACAGCTCAGTCACGTCAAGGGTCAGTCAAACTATGCAAGTTTTGACAGTCACGTGAAGTCAAATGTATTGAAATTTAACTGACCGTTGACCGCTATATGAATGATGCTTAAAAAAACCACACTGCCGGCACAACTAATAAAATAATGTAGTGGACTGTCTCTGTAATGCCTGATGTCATATCAAAGTCAAAGCGTTATTATTAAAATACTTATTGAGGCCTTCTCAACAAATCTGACCGGTATCCTGTACCGGTGTGGTAGTAACGATATCCCGATGAGTATGCGGTAACGCGCTGTTCAAAGGTGTTTCGCAACAGCTGCGGTAATGCCATATGAAATACCGGTCGGGATATTGATTGGTTATACCGTTACCGCCACCGGCACAGGATACCGGTCAGGTTTGAGAACGCCTTTAAGTAGGTATGTCATTAATTATTAATTATGCACTTTTGAATCATCTATATTTTCCTACCAGACTTTTATAACTGGCAAGAAGAACGGGCGCAAGAAACTTATCAGCTTTAACATAAATAAGTAACGATATCTACAATTTCAACATAGCGTTACCAAATACAGTAGGTACAACATGATTATTGGCAAAAAAGTTACTTATACTAGCAAGTTATATATTGTGTTATGTGTCGCATCATTTCCAGGCATTTTGATCTTTCAGATAATGGTCTGATCGTCGTATAATCGTAATTATTTTTATATTTTCGATATTAATTTTTGTACGAAACAACTGATTTTTTCGCGATTTCAGAGTTGGTCACATAGTAAAAGTTGTTCAGTTTGATGGTCCGAAGAAACGGTTTTCTCATTTTGCGTTAATTCATTAACACGTTGTATAATAACCCCGTGATAGACCCAGACTAAAAAAACCGGCCAAGTGCGTGTCGGGCCACGCGCCGTAGGGTTCCGTAGTTACCTTATACTATACCATATTTAATACCACCTATCATTTTTCGTCTGCAAAAATAACTTTGTTTTTCACAGTGTTTATATGAATGACAAAGTGATATTTTTCGGTTATGGAAAATGTGCTATATCTCAAAAACTGATTACTATATCTCGTTCAAACCAATTTTGGTTGAAAGTTTTTATTAAGATCTACAGCATATATTTTTTTTTAGATTTTTCACTCTCTTATTTCAAAAGTTAAAGGGGGGGGGGACACACATTTTACCACTTTGGCGGTGTTTATCTTTCAAACGGTTGACTTTGAGAAAAAAATGTCTTAAAAACCTCAATGTCATTTTTAAAGACCTATCTATAGATACCCAACACGTGTTGGTTTGAAGAAAAAAATTTTTTTTTCAGTTTCAGTTCCATGTATGGGGAGCCCCCCCTTAATCTTTTATTTTTCTAATTTTTGTATTAAATTCGTTAAGCGGTTAACAGAATACATCTACCTACCAAGTTTCAACTGTGTAGTCTTAATACTTTCGGAATAAAGTGGCTGTGACATACGGACAGACAGACAGACAGACAGACATGACGAATCTATAAGGGTTCCGTTTTTTGCCATTTAGGCTACGGAACCCTAAAAAGGAGGAGGTTATTTTTCCGGATTCGTTATGTTCCTGATTCGTCGTATTCCACATTCGCCGTATTCCAGATTCGTCGGAATACAGTCAAAGACATATTTTTTATTTATTTATTTAAGTATTTATTTAATTATAAGGTACAAAAAGAGCATAATATTTTTCAAATATAAATTAATCTGAAGCATGTTCGTAATAAAAAAAAGATACAAAATTGACACTTATTATGCTGATAATTCGCCCATTTCAGTAGTTTATTTTATTGTAAGACCTTTTCCGACATGCGCAACGTGATGGCGCGGCTCGCAAGAAATTTTAAACTTAAAAATGGTAAAGAGCCAGTGTCATCGATTGTACGTATTACGACGAATCAGGAAATCAGCGAATTTGGAATTCGGTGAATCTGGAATACGACGAGTCAGGAGCATGACAAATCCGGAACAAATCTTTATTCGAAAGTTTAAGGGAGTATTACCTACCTACATCACTTTTAGTCGAGTGATTTATGTAAAACTTATTTTACTCTTTTTAAATTAAGAGTAACAATTTAAACCGATGTGGGATTTTTCAAAAATTTTAATTTAACTTGTTTATTTCAAACTTTTTAAAGAATTCATACGTTATCTACTCTAAAAACCGCATCTAAATCGGTCAAATCTTTGGTTCAAAGTATTACTTATATAATTTATCCACCTAAGTATTCATAAATTACTTACGCAAGAAAAATCCATCGGGGGCTGCCATTGCAATCTCTCTAAAGTAACTATATAACTGCAAAATATTAGTTCATTTGGGGGCAGGTAATGGCAACCCCAACGGATTTTTCTTACGTTTGTAATTTATGAATAGGTGGATAAAATATGTCTAGTACGTCTACATCACTTTTGGTCGAAGGATTTTCGAAAAACTTATTTTTTTTTTAATTAAGAGTAACAATTTTTTCTTGTAACTTACCCAAAACTTATTTTCCCCTAGCCAAAATGGAAAAGCTTAGCATACCTAATGTTCAAACATTACTACATAAAAGTTTTGTAATGTAAGTGTTCACGGTTGTTAAATAAATTAAGAAAATGTTTGTATGAAAAATGCTACTTCTCGTTAATCCTTTAAGTATACGAATCGGCGACTTGTATGGAAATTTTTATTAGCATTTTCTTTTTATTTAATATCCGCCGTAATCGACATTTGGAGATGAATGTAAAAGCATTATCTCGGAAGGTAGGACCAGTTCCGCTATAGTTTCAATTAACTAACAAATATTTAAATAAGACAAGTATGAAGTAAAAAACTAAGTATATTTTAAGGTCCTGCTGACCTTGAGAATTATAATTTGGTACTTAAGAATCGACGTAAAGTAGTACCCAAGTTATTGACTTTGTATCAATCAAAATGAATTGATCAATCAAAATGTCTCTTAGTTTCTTTTGCGCAATCAAGTGAATTCCTCATTTGTGGACATTGGCATGTAGGTATACAGGGTGATCCATCTTCCTCTCGTAAGTATCCTGGCTTGCACCTGCATCGCAGTTGGCAGACCTCATTGATGTCGCACCTATAAGAGGCTGCTATTGACAAGCATATGTCTGGAGGACAGGTATTCCTGCAGGTGTACTCTTCGTTCGGGTCACGGCAAGGCGATTCCGAAAAAGTAGATGTACCTAAAGTCAAAAGTGAAACTAAATTATCAGTAGGTTGTAAAAGTTGTTAGCTACAAAAAGGATTTTTAGTCATAGTTGTTACAACTTAATTCGAATGCCTTATTATGCTATTTGCCTCGATTTTCAGGAAAATTACGATAGGTCGTAAGACAGTTCGCACATTAGAAAAAGGTATTTGTTAAATATATACATGTCGAGCCATTTCGGAATAACATCGTTACCGTCATTTAGCGTACTTTACAGAAGTTTTTTTTTATATTTTTCAAAATTATTGCAGGCGACTAAGTAGGATACTTAATTTAAAACCTAGTATTTTATCGTCGGCGACCTAGCATTTTATCGTAAGCGACAGGTACAAGTAGTAAGTATATATGACTTACGATATTATATCAGTCGATAGAGGTTACGACAAAAAACTAAATGAATTGTAACTTACGATTAAAACATCTAAACTTTATAAAATTGAATTATTTCTTAAAGTGAACTCTAAAGTCAGCAATATAAGATGCATAATCAGCTGATATGGCGTTTACTATAAAAAAAATTTTTGCAAATTTTGATGGTTACGATGTGCTTCTTGAAAAGGCTCTACGTATTGTACTCATGTAAATTTTGAAATTTTGCCAAATAACTCAAAGATAAGTAGTATTGAAATGCGTATCTCTTGTAGGTACGTGTAAGATATTTAAATTCATTAGGATATTGGTATGTTGTCATAAAATATAGTTATTTAAAAAACTTACCTGATGTGTAGGCCGAAGCCAAAATAATAGCACAGGATATTATTACAAGCGTACTCGTCATGTTGACTACTTCGAACAAACTAGTATGGCCCTGTGGGCTTTTTTATATAAATACTAACTGCTTGCGTCAAACAGGTTTGAGGAGTTACGCCAGCTTTTAAAGAGCAGCTCACACTATTATTTAGCAGCAAAGTAGTTTATTTTGCAGCGCAAATCCTGGATTTAGCAGCAAAATATATCACTGCAAAGGTGGCTCCTCAGTCTAAACATCAGGATTGTTGAGCCACCTGGAATTAGCTTTTCCTCCTAATTTTGTGAAATGGTGGTAGTTTCAGTAGATTCTCTCTCTTTTTTAGCACTAAATATTTTCATGAAATTGCATTTTTATTAGCATTTTCTTTTTATTTAATATCCGCCGTAATCGACATTTGGAGATGAATGTAAAAGCATTATCTCGGAAGGTAGGACCAGTTCTGCTATAGTTTCAATTAACTAACAAATATTTAAATAAGACAAGTATGAAGTAAAAAACTAAGTATATTTTAAGGTCCTGCTGACCTTGAGAATTATAATTTGGTACTTAAGAATCGACGTAAAGTAGTACCCAAGTTATTGACTTTATATCAATCAAAATGAATTGATCAATCAAAATGTCTCTTAGTTTCTTTTGCGCAATCAAGTGAATTCCTCATTTGTGGACATTGGCATGTAGGTATACAGGGTGATCCATCTTCCTCTCGTAAGTATCCTGGCTTGCACCTGCATCGCAGTTGGCAGACCTCATTGATGTCGCACCTATAAGAGGCTGCTATTGACAAGCATATGTCTGGAGGACAGGTATTCCTGCAGGTGTACTCTTCGTTCGGGTCACGGCAAGGCGATTCCGAAAAAGTAGATGTACCTAAAGTCAAAAGTGAAACTAAATTATCAGTAGGTTGTTAAAGTTGTTAGCTACAAAAAGGATTTTTAGTCATAGTTGTTACAACTTAATTCGAATGCCTTATTATGCTATTTGCCTCGATTTTCAGGAAAATTACGATAGGACGTAAGACAGTTCGCACATTAGAAAAAGGTATTTGTTAAATATATACGTGTCGAGCCATTTCGGAATAACATCGTTACCGTCATTTAGCGTACTTTACAGAAGTTTCTTTTTATATTTTTCAAAATTATTGCAGGCGACTAAGTAGGATACTTAATTTAAAACCTAGTATTTTATCGTCGGCGACCTAGCATTTTATCGTAAGCGACAGGTACAAGTAGTAAGTATATATGACTTACGATATTATATCAGTCGATAGAGGTTACGACAAAAAACTAAATGAATTGTAACTTACGATTAAAACATCTAAACTTTATAAAATTGAATTATTTCTTAAAGTGAACTCTAAAGTCAGCAACACAAGATGCATAATCAGCTGATATGGCGTTTACTATAAAAACAATTTTTGCAAATTTTGATGGTTACGATTCTTGAAAAGGCTCGACGTATTGTACTCATGTAAATTTTGAAATTTTGCCAAATAACTCAAAGATAAGTAGTATTGAAATGCGTATCTCTTGTAGGTACGTGTAAGATATTTAAATTCATTAGGATATTGGTATGTTGTCTTAAAATATAGTTATTTAAAAAACTTACCTGATGTGTAGGCTGAAGCAAAAATAATAGCACAGGATATTATTACAAGCGTACTCGTCATGTTGACTACTTCGAACAAACTAGTATGGCCCTGTGGGCTTTTTTATATAAATACTAACTGCTTGCGTCAAACAGGTTTGAGGAGTTACGCCAGCTTTTAAAGAGCAGCTCACACTATTATTTAGCAGCAAAGTAGTTTATTTTGCAGCGCAAATCCTGGATTTAGCAGCAAAATATATCACTGCAAAGGTGGCTCCTCAGTCTAAACATCAGGATTGTTGAGCCACCTGGAATTAGCTTTTCCTCCTAATTTTATGAAATGGTGGTAGTTTCAGTAGATTCTCTCTCTTTTTTAGCACTAAATAATTCATAAAATGAAATTATAAATCAACATAAACAATTAAATAATTTTGTTAAATTTTAACTTCTAAACGTCTAAAAAAAATTCATCGCCTGAGGGTAGACTCACGGGTAGCTTCAGTCCCCCGTGACCACGGCAGCTGCAAAGTTGCCGAAACGTCGGGAAAACCAAAAATCAAACCAAATACCAACTAATTACCAAAGTACTTTCAATAAAACCACGCTAGTATCCGTTAAAAATTGTTTTATTTCATTAAATACTTACCTTTTGTTATTATTAGTTGTTAGTTATTAGCTATTAGTTGTTACTCTAAGTTTTATTAAATAATATCTAATATTAAAATAAAATATGCGGCGCCTTTTATTTTTTCATAGAGGGCTTCTGATGAAAAGTAGAGTGTAGGGTAAAACCCGGATAGTTGCCCCACTTTTTGAAATCACCTACTTTATATCTCTTAGTACAAAAAGCGAGATTCTTTAGTTGTTAAACGGGTAGCTACTTTGGTTTATTATCTTCAAATTTATGAAAGGAATAAATATTATCTTTAAAGTTTCCAGAGTATTGGCGATTTTTGCGGACTTCTAAATTTTGGGACAACTATCCCATATAGGGGATAGTTGCCAAATCTATATAAATTACGTTTAGGATAGATGCCTCGTCGCGACAGAGGACATTTATCCCGCAAAAACTTTGATCGCACCTAGCCGTCCCATGCAATCGCACAGAGACATGCAACACGGTCAACTTAGTTGTAGTTGCAGAATCTCTCGATAGATAAATAAAACACCATGTGTTTCATTCGCGAAACTAGAGTAATTGCAATCGAGGCTACTATAACCCCGAGGCGACTATCCGGGTTTTACCCTATCACTCGAGCGCAAATATATTTTTGGCTCAGGCGACGTACTTTGAATCCCTCGCTACGTTCAAGATTCTACTAAAGAATCAAGAAAGAATCCCTCGCTACGCTCGGGATTCTACTCTAGAAGCACTTCGCTCTGGATTAAAAAAAACGCCCTCGCCGTAAAAATATTATTTTGCTCCCTATGGTACAATCTACTTTGAATTCATCCAAAGGAAGATCAATAACTTGTTGTGGAACTTTATTAATAAAGGCTATGCCTTTCCCCATTAATGAACCCCTAACTTTTGCAAGCCTTATTCTTTGAAGCCCAAATCTTTAATACTCTTGTATAAACAAGAATTAAAGATAAACTTGCCGTTTAATAACACCAGCAAATTTGCTATCTACTTCTAGCAGTGACTACGAGGGAATGTAACGATGCCGTCTAAAAATACTAAACTGTGGGCCCTAAAAATTCCACGTAAACATTATTAAAATAGTTTATTAGAATTATAATATTAAATAAATTTCACAGGTATCTCTCCGCCTAAGATTGTATAAGTACCTAAAGTATGGCGCGAACAGCTCTTTTTCGTAGCACAAAAATATTTTTAATACTGGCAGCTGAACTTCACAATATAACCTATATTCTCATCGAGTCACAATGAATCGTGTGAATCGTGTCACACTGTTACTGGTTAAGAAAAAAATTCGCAACGATTAACAGGGGTGAGTCATTGCGAATTTTTTATTCTTATCCAGTAACACTGGTAGGGTACGTGTATGGTGTGACGTGTGACACGTTCGGAAAAAACCGGTCAAGAGCGAGTCGGACTCGCGCACCGAGGGTTCCGTACAATCATAAATATATTTGGATATGTTACTTTAGTACAGTCTTTAAAAAAGTAGGATAAACGGCAGACAGGTGGAAGGGCGAACAGGCGGACAGTTAATTTACAAATCTTAACCACAGCTGGTTATGGTGACTGAAAAACGTTTCAGCCACTCCACATTGCAAACTGTTTATATTACTAAGTAGGAACTTATTCTTCGTTTATTCGTACGGCTAATAGTAGGTAATTATATTAAACCAATTTATTATTGTAGTATTAGGTTGCGCCATCTCTTGACCGATAGTGGAACTATTTTTCTTTTCTTAGGTTAGCATTCTTAGGACAGCACCATCTGTTGACTGGTAGTAAAACTAAAGAAATTTGATTGTTTTTTGAATTTCTAAAAAAGTGTGTTATATTGAAACATCGTTTTATTTTTCCTGTAATCTTTACATTATCTACTATCACATAGAATTATTTCAGATTTTTTTCTTTGCAAACTTCGGAGATAAGGGGGGGGGGGGGGGACGGTATTTTTTTTTTACATTTTTCATCATAAGTCGAAAACTATGTGGCCTAAGAAAAAAGAAAAATGTGCAAGCAGCGCTCTTTCAAATGATACCCCCATGCCCTAGTCACCTCACTTCAAATTTTTAAGACCCCTTTTCAGTCCCTGTTGTAAAAAAAAAAAATTTATTTCTTTCTTATTTGCAAAATAGTTGGGCAAATGTCATCTTAAACTATTCCAAATTTCAAGTTGATTACCATTAGTAGTTCTCGAGATATCCAGCTGTGACAGACTGAGTCACACCATAAGGGTTCCTTTTTTACCATTTTGGTACGGAACCCTAAAAAATATCGCATCGGGTAACAGTGTGACTCGATTAGGGATGCAAATATCGAAGGCAAGAACATCAATGTCTCGATACATCGATGTTTCAGAAAAAACATCGATGTGCAAAAACCATCGCCCAAAAAACATAGATGTATCGAAACATCGATGTTTTTTATGATCAATTAAATAGTTGAACTAGATTTATCTAATACCTATCTTATCTATTATCAATTTCATCTATTGGTTTAGTAGTTTTTAGAATAAGGAAGGTGTAGAGTAGAGGAAATAAAATTACATTAACAGCCATTTTTTCTAAGTAAAGTTATTACAAGCTTACGAGTGCAGGAAGTTATTAAAAAACAGAATTAGCAAATAACAGTTTTGGCAGTCGTTTTCCTGTCAAACGTTGCCTTTGTTAGGTAGATAGGGCAAAATATCGATGTAAAAACATCGTATAAAATGACATCGATACATCGATGTTTTGCAATAGTGAACATCAATGGCAAACATCGATGTTTTTTACTGAAACATCGATGTTTCAGAAACATTGATGTATCGTTTGCATCCCTAGACACGATGCGAATTTTTATTCTCGTAACCCTATACTCTCATCGAGTAACAAACAACTGAATCGTCTCATATTGTGACTGGTAGAAAAATTTCACAACGAGAACAGGGGTGACTCGTTGCGAATTTTTACTCTCATCTAGTAATCAATGATCATACAATTATTTTCCTGAGTAGGTAGGTGTAGGTAGGTAGGTAGGTGTAGGTAGGTAGGTGTAGGTAGGTAGGTGTAGGTAGGTAGGTAGGTGAGTAGGTACTTAATATAAATTTGTAGGTAGGTAAATCAGTGTTTTTCAACCATTTCAAATACGCGACGACCTCTTTACAAGTTAAAAAATTCTAGCGACCCTCTAGGACCAAAACTGTAAGTAATTAAAGACGGCGAACATTTAAGAATTTGTCAATACTTGACGTGATACGTTTGCATGGGTTCTCACTGAATTATTTATTTTACTCTTGTGTAGGATTCTTTTTAGGGTTCCGTACCCAAAGGGTAAAAATGGGACCCTATTACTAAGACTCCGCTGTCCGTCTGTCTGTCTGTCTGTCACCAGGCTGTATATCATATGAACCGTGATAGCTAGAAAGTTGAAATTTTAACAGATGATGTATTTCTGTTCCCTCTATAACAACAAATACTAAAAACAGAATAAAATTAATATTTAAGGGGGGCTCCCATACAACAAACGTGATTTTTTTGCCATTTTTTGCTCGATATTAATAACGACAACAGGTAGATGGTTGAAATTTTCACAGATGATGTACTTTTATTGCCGCTATGACAACAAATACTAAAATCAGAAAAAAAAAATATTTAAGGAGGGCTCTCATACAACAATCGTATATTTTTGTCGTTTTTTGTACGGAACCGTTCGTGCGCGAGTTTGACTCGCACTTGGCCGGTTTTTATTTTAATCTATGTAGAGGTAGGTAGGTAACCAATAGTTTTAGTTTATTAAAACATGTGTCAAAAATAAATTTTTTTATTGAACAAATGGAACAGACAAAATAAATATTCTTCATAGATAAATAAAACTCAATTCTGTTAAAATACGATGTAAAAATAATAATACAAAGAAAATAACTAAAATTAATTATAATTACTTAAGAAATTACAAAAAAACAAATGTCAGTTCGTATTATAAAAAAGTGTTTATATAGGTAGGTAGGTACACTAAAATTATCTCATTTTTAAATTATGATATTTCGTATACATACCAATATCTTGTTGATGTAAAGAAAATATGAATAATTGTTAATTGACTTTGTTATTTCCTCAGAATCTTATTAAATAAAATTATTTTCTTTCATGCAAAATATTTTACCATTTGATAACAAACGCACACTAAGATTCAATTTACAATTTAATTGGGTTTCTTTACTGGTAGCAAATCAAAGGGTTAAGTACCTACAGAAAGTAGTTTTGTTCAATCAATTAATTACGAAAAAGTTGGTGTTAATGCGTAAAGTCTGTCCATCCTTACTTGTTTTATTTAGTAAACAGTTTTTGACAGTTGTCATACGTCTTTTATAATTAACTCGTTATTTAAAAATATGTTAGTAACTTTATGAAAATTGTTTATAATAATTAACAATTTATTTCGTAATCTATGTGTGGAAAACCTCTTGTTGCATTTTATAAATGATTATTTCAATAAAGAGTTGGGTGAAGATTGTTTACCAAATACGACAAGTAAGGATAGACAGACTTTTAGTTGGATTTTGTGTAAATTAAAGTACGTGGTCTGCTTAGATGGTATTTTGCGAATATGGCGTATTGCGAAAGGTGAAGTTTGGCGTATGTGGTATTATGCGACCAAAAGAACTTTATAAATTGTTGGCATTAAAACTAAAAATTACTAACAGCTTACATTCTGTCTAACTATAAAATTCAGAAAAGTGTTTGGCACTAAAGTAATAGGTACTTATTAAACTATGAATTATTTCCCGTGGCAGTACCTTGCTAGTGCCACAGTTAAGATTCATTTGCCGTTCTACTGCTGTCGTACTGCTGTGTACTGGAGTCATCATTATAATAATCTTCATCTTCGTAGCTACAAGATGTTTGACACTGCGTCGTTGAAGCCATTTCTGGGCACTCACAGATGGGGACGCACTTATCATTCAGTCTCCGATAGCCATCTTTGCATTCGCAGCCGGGTTGAGGCTTCGGGGCGTTTGAACAATCTTTTTTATCCACCAAAGCATTACATGTGTCTCCTGGACAGGTTGATTTCTCCTGCACATATACTTCATTGGGGTCGTCACAAGTTTTCATTTGACATTCCTGCGAATGGATCATTTGTGGACATTCGCAGATGGGTACACATTTATCATTGAGTCTACGGTAACCTGATTTACAGGTGCAGCCGGGCTGAGGTGGTGGTTCATTAGAACAGTTCCATCTCGCTGTTAAAGCGCCACAGGTGTCAGGAGGACACGTTATTTTTTCTTGTACAAATTTTTCATTTGGATCCTTGCAGTTTTCTTTCTGACACTCTGGTGATGAAGATATTTCAGAGCACTGACACGAAGGTATGCATGGCGACGTTTCATTGCGTCTCAAGTAACCAGATTTACACGCGCAGCCAGGCTTGGGAGGTGGCGCATTTCTACAGTCATAATCTGCCACCATGGACAGGCAAGTTTCTGGAGGACACGTCCATTTCTCTTCGACATATTCCTCATTAAGTCCACAAGTTTTGTTTTTACATTTCAGTGTATTAGCTATTTCTGGACATTTGCAGATGGGCATACATGGTGATGTTTCATTGTGTCTCAAATAACCAGATTTACACGCGCAGCCAGGCTTAGGAGGTGGCGCATTTCTACAGTCATATCTTGCAACCATGGATCTGCATATTTCTGGAGGACATGACTGTTTCTCTTCGACATATTCCTCATAAAGGCCACACGTTTTGTTTAGACATTCCAGTGTATTAGCTATTTCTGGACATTTGCAGATGGGCATACATGGTGATGTTTCATTGTGTCTCAAATAACCAGATTTACACGCGCAGCCAGGCTTGGGAGGTGGCGCATTTCTACAGTCATATCTTGCAACCATGGATCTGCATATTTCTGGAGGACATGACTTTTTCTCTTCGACATATTCCTCATAAAGGCCACACGTTTTGTTTAGACATTCCAGTGTATTAGCTATTTCTGGACATTTGCAGATGGGCATACATGGTGATGTTTCATTGTGTCTCAAATATCCAGATTTACACGCGCAGCCAGGCTTGGGAGGTGGCGCAT
Source organism: Agriphila geniculea (assembly GCA_943789525.1). Classification (NCBI taxonomy): domain Eukaryota; kingdom Metazoa; phylum Arthropoda; class Insecta; order Lepidoptera; family Crambidae; genus Agriphila; species Agriphila geniculea. Next base: position 6,634,345 of record OX038875.1, read on the forward strand.
TTCTGCAGTCATATCTTGCAACCATGGATCTGCATATTTCTGGAGGACATGACTGTTTCTCTTCGACATATTCCTCATAAAGGCCACACGTTTTGTTTAGACATTCCAGTGTATTAGCTATTTCTGGACATTTGCAGATGGGCATACATGGTGATGTTTCATTGTGTCTCAAATAACCAGATTTACACGCGCAGCCAGGCTTGGGAGGTGGCGCATTTCTACAGTCATATCTTGCAACCATGGATCTGCATATTTCTGGAGGACATGACTGTTTCTCTTCGACATATTCCTCATAAAGGCCACACGTTTTGTTTAGACATTCCAGTGTATTAGCTATTTCTGGACATTTGCAGATGGGCATACATGGTGATGTTTCATTGTGTCTCAAATAACCAGATTTACACGCGCAGCCAGGCTTGGGAGGTGGCGCATTTCTGCAGTCATATCTTGCAACCATGGATCCGCATATTTCTGGAGGACATGACGGTTTCTCTTCGACATATTCCTCATTAAGGCCACAAGTTTTGTTTTGACATTCCAGTGTATTAGCTATTTCTGGACATTTGCAGATGGGTATACATGGTGACGTTTCGCTGAGCCTCAAATAACCAGATTTACACGCGCAGCCAGGCTTAGGAGGTGGTGCCTTTGAACAGTCATATCTTGCAACCATGGATCTGCATATTTCTGGAGGACATGACCGCTTTTCCTGCACATATACCTCGTTTTGTTTACAGGAGCATTTTTCTGTAACATAAATAGAAGATAAATACAAAATTTAATACTACTTTGGGATTTTAGAGCCACCGTATCTAAACCGACGATTTCATTCTTTCATGACAGCGTTTTATTAGTACCTACCTATTGTAAGGATGGTTAATTTATAGGCTGTAATCAGCTAGTATTAAAGGTGTACTCTGTATGTATGTAAGCCTTTTTAGAATATATAGTTGGTAATTCCAAATCATTGAAATATAAAGTAAATTAAAAAAGGTTTGCAACGTAATGTTTTGACAGGGTCTGATTCCAATAATCCAATCAAATTAGACATTGATCGTTGCATCAGATCAGGTATTTTTTTATATATATATTGTTGATAATGTGAAGGAAATGTTAAATCCAAGTTTTTGAGCTCGGCAGACGAGCGGGTAATTCTAAAAAAAAGTTACCTTTATTTAGTTTTTGTCGATTTTGTTTGACCCGTAAGGACTGGTTTTTGAAACTATCTATTATTATTTTATTTTATTTATTTCACGAAACCAACAGCGTTACATAAAATATTAACGCTCATGACTAAAACAATCAAACCTAAAGAGTACTATATATTCTGTGTCTAAAGCAAGTAAGTATACCATACTAAATAATTACTTAATTGCGAAGAAAAAATAGCATATAATGAATCCTAAATTCTCAAAATTATAAAATTATAACATACACCAACCAAACAACAAAAATAACAATCGAATTAAAATTGTTATATACTTATGCAACTACACCTTTTTAAATTCAGTTCTACTCATAAGGATATAGAGAGAGAGACAGAGATACAGTCAACAGGTCGTATCAAAACCGTTTTACACTCCAATGGGGAAGGCAACTGTCAATATGGCGCTGCGTACGCTTGTTCCACGAGAGCTATGAAAACAAAGGACTTTTACTTAAAAATCGTTGTTTTAGCTTTAAAATAAGTAAATTCTGTTTAATAGGCCTTAAAAAGGTTGGCACTTACAAATTTCCGAAAAATCTGGATAAAGAAAAAAATTAAAAATTCTGTAAAAATAAAAACGTCTTAATTTGGCTTTCAATTCCGGCATTTGCATTGTAAAATAGTCTTTTGTATCCATTTTGGGTCAATGGGTCTTTTTCGGTAAAATAAAATTCCACAAAATAAATACCTATTTTCCCATACATTTGTTCTGAATGTCTAATGTCTTAGGAACAAGCGTACGCAGCGACATCTACAATTAGCTTTGCGTTGCCAACCCCATGTTGCAAATTTAACCTACTTTAAAACTTTTTTACCCAATCTTAATGACAAACCAGCCATTTGGGTCGAAATCGACAAAAACTGAAAATAGGTAACTTTTTTTTTGAGAATGACCGGCGGGCTCATTATCTAATTAGAAACCACCTAGCGACCGGTTGCAGTTCATAGATGATAGTGATCCATTGCTACTTCCTTTTGGATTAAAAAAAAACATACCAAAGAAAAGTAGCAATGTATGTGGAATGAAACCGGTCGCTAAATAGTTTCTTTTTGGATAATCAGGGTGCCGGTCATCTGCCGAGGTCGAAAAATTGGATTTACATTGCCTTCACATTACCAACAATATATCCAAAAACCAAAATACCTAATTTGATGCAGCCAATACCTACCTTTTCATGTCTGATTTGACTGTAGTACAAATACAACTAATACTTTAATTAAAGTTGGAGACTTACTAGAGCCACTAGAGGTCTTCACAGTACTTATACGTAATTCTTAAAATTGGGGAGATTAAAAGTCCTAGGAGTATCCTTTTTCATCTCCAAGTTAAATAGAAACAGGGGTTCTTGCAACTCTTGGAAACTGTACTTACTGCATAGATCAGCGGGGACGCATTTGCCATTTCCGTCCCTAGCGTATCCATCGTCACAATAACACTTTTCATTACATTTGATGTTAATTATAGGACATTTTTTTCGGTTTTGGGTGTCAATGTTGATGCATTCGTTGTCGCACGCACTACCACAAGAGTAGAACTCGTGGGTCTTGTTGCATTGATCTGAAAAAGTGAATTAGGTACAATGATATTAATGATACAATGAATGGTACAACAGAAGAGACCAAGTTCAGAGCACTTGCTATACACAACCAGGGGCCGTACGGGCTAACGAATGGATTATCGAAAAGTCTGCTGGGTTTCAACTTAAGACTTTTTCAACTTAAGGGGTCTGTGTGTACGTTCGCGATGACATTTGCTGTAGGCGTCTCCGTTGCTTTGAGAAGTCAGGGTTTTCAGTGCTGTGGCTCCTGGTAGATACTGGGGTAGAAAAATCTATCTACGTCGGTGTCTATCGGTCGCACAGCGGTGACCAGAAGACAACTGAGCTCATTGAGCACCTCATTGAGACGACAGAAACTGCACTTCAGCGATATCCAACGGCGGAGCTTGTTTTTCTGGGGGACTTTAATGCCCACCACAAGGAGTGGCTGTTCCCATACCAAAAAACTGACCATGCTGGGAGAGAGGCACAAAGGTTCGCCTTAGCGCTAGATCTCACCCAGCTGGTGGATCAAGCAACGCGGATACCGGACATCGCTGACCATACACCCAACTGCCTTGACCTGCTGCTGACAACTGATCCACATAGACATTCGGTATCGGTCTCAGCTCCGCTGGGTACGTCCGACCACTGTGTGGTGAAATCCGTATCAAGCCACTCGCCTCCAGATGACAGTCCTAGGGGCACGAGACGAGTTTGGCATTACGAGTTGGCAGATTGGGACGAGATGCGTGCCTTCTTTGCATCTTACCCGTGGCGGCAAGTATGCTTCTCTTCAGGAGACCCCTCCTGCTCTGCTGATGCAGTTGCTGATGTGATCCGGCAGGGAATGGAATATTTCATCCCATTCTCCGACGTACCGCTCGGTCACAAAGCCCGACCGTGGTACAATGCGGACTGTGCTCGTGCTGAAGCCCGTAAGCAGTCTGCATACCAAGCCTGGGTGCAAGCTCGCGATCGCAAAATTCGAGCGCGTAGGGTCCGCGCCAAAAAGAGAGCATTTAATTTGGCCGCAAAATCTTGCAAAAGGGTGTTGCGTAAAGCTAGATTCGACCATGTCAGCCGCATTGGGGCGAAACTCGCATCCTATCCACCGGGTAGTAAGCAGTTCTGGTCCCTATCGAAGTCGGTCGAATCTAACTTCTGCCGTCCCACATTGCCTCCCATGCAAAAGCCCGATGGGACGCTGGCTCACTCCGCAGTTGAGAAGGCGAATTTATTTGCCACTCTGTTTGCGAGCAATTCCCATCTGGATACTGGCTCTACGCAACCACCAACTTTACCTCGTTGTAATTCTTCGATGCAGGAGATTACAATACACAATAAAGAGGTCCGTAGAGTCCTACTTAATCTAGACGTGAATAAGGCCAGTGGTCCTGATGGCATACAAGCAAGAGTGCTGAGGTATTGTGCGCCTGAGTTGTCTCTTGTACTGACACGTCTGTACCGCCTTTCCATTCAGACCGAAACCGTACCGAAATCTTGGAAACTTGCCAATGTGCAACCAGTACCTAAAAAGGGTAGTCGTGCCGACCCTAGCAATTACCGACCAATCGCCATCACTTCCATACTCTGTAAGGCTATGGAAAGAGTACTGAACGGCAAGCTGCTCACCTACCTAGAGGATAACGATCTCCTTAGTGATAATCAATATGGCTTTCGCCGGGGACGATCAACTGGGGATCTCCTTGTGTACGTGACGCACTGCTGGGGCGAGGCCATTGAGAAACACGGCGAAGCACTTGCTGTTTCACTTGACATCTCAAAGGCTTTTGACAGGGTTTGGCACGCAAGTTTGCTGAGCAAGCTTCCAGCGTACGGAATCCCCGCTGGCTTTTGTAGCTGGGTAGCCGACTTCCTGAGTGAACGGTCGATCAGAGTAGTCATTGATGGCTGCTCCTCTGACCTCATGGCGATTGATGCCGGAGTTCCTCAGGGGTCGGTGCTCTCTGCGACGCTTTTCCTGCTGCACATCAATGACCTGCTAACACCGGGCATTGTTGGCTATGCAGACGACAGTACTGTCATGGAGAGGTATCTGTCCAGCGCGGGAGCCGGTGGTGATGAGGTGAAAATAATGAGAGAGGCCATGGTTGAGCGATTGAACCTGACGCTTAGTCTCGTCTCCCAATGGGGTGATGAAAATCTTGTTAGCTTCAACGCTTCTAAAACGCAGGCGTGTCTGTTTACCGCAAAAAGGAGTCCATTCAACTTAACTCCTACTTTCCGAGGTACATCTATCCAAGCAACCGACACTCTCCAGCTTCTTGGCATGGAGTTATCTTCTAACCTTAACTTCGGCACCTCTATCGAGTCTAAGGCTCAAACTGCAGCTAAGAAGCTGAGCGTCCTAAATAAAGTCAAGCGGTACTTTACGCCTGGGCAGCATTTAACCCTTTATAAAGCTCAAGTCCGATCTTGCATGGAGTACTGCAGCCACCTTTGGGACGGCTCGGCGAAATATCAACTTGCTGCACTAGACTCGGTGGAACGCAGAGCCAAGAGATTAATAGGCGACGGAAAACTGGTATCAGCTAAGCTTCACAGCTTGGCTCACCGCCGTAACGTTGCTTGCCTATCGGTCTTCTATAGATTGTACTTCGGCGAGTGTGCTCAAGAGCTGCATGAGCTCATTCCACCTTCTCCTTTCTTCCATCGGACATCCAGACGCACTGCAGGCTACCATCCGTTCTTGGTTGATATACCTCCTATGCGTACTAAACGCTACTCATCATCGTTTATAATGCGCACAGCCAAGGAATGGAATTCCCTGCCGGCGTCTGTGTTTCCGAGCACATACAACCTGACTCTTTTCAAGGCCAGAGTGAATAGGCACCTTCTGGGCAAGCTCGCTCCATCGTAGACCCCGTCTATACTTTCGGGCTAGACTAGGGTCAAGAGCAAACCCATTATAATTTAAAAAAAAAGACAGAAAAATCAAAGTAAGGAATTTCGTCTTGTACTTTCTGTTGACGTAATTTGGAAGATAACGATGTTCGTGTGACATCATGAATTGGGGTTCGCTATTTTCGCCCAATTGGGGCTCGATTTATCTGTTTTAATTTGAAACCCAGAAGACTTTTCGATAACCGATTCGTTAGCCGGTACGGCCCCAGGGGGCTAATTGTCTAATTCAAAAAATCTATCGCAATCGCTTTCGTTTGACAGATGGATGTGTCACATTGCTGCATTTCTTTGGTAAGTTTTTATTTGTGCCAAAAAGAAGCTTCAATGTGTTACATCCTGAAAGCGATTGCGATAGATTTTTAAATTAGACAATAGAAAGGCAGTTTTCCATACATTCTCGAGTGAAGTTGTAGCGGATATCATATTGTCAATATAACCGCGTTTCTTGTTTACTTGCCAAAAAATATTATTCTAGCCTAGACTAGTATTTTATTTTAGTCAGTCTGTTACAGTCACGTGACGTGGTGGTCGAAATAATGAATACGATGAGGTGCTTTTCAAAAATATAATGACCTAATAATTTTGATTTGTGAATGCAATGGGGAAGGGAGGACACACGTTAGGAACTTACCACACTGCTGTCCAGTAATGCACTCTCCAATGGAGTTTCTATAATATCCTTCAGCGCATACGCACTTCGTGGTACAGCGCAGGTTGCTTTTACATAAGTACTTAGCATTTCGGTTTCTGCACGTTCCTTCTGGCGGGCATGATGAGACACATCGTTGTACTTCATTTGGCCCACATCGTTCTTAAACATTAGAAAATTTGTAAATTAAGATTATGCTATGACTACCTATTTATTGCTCATTTCATAACCAGCTTTTATACTGCACATTGTGAAGCCACTTTGGAGGTTTACTTACTGCATTTATCTACGGGGATACAATTTCCGTCTGCGTCCCTGGCGTATCCATCGACACAGTAGCACTTTTCATTGCATTTGATATTAATTATAGGGCAGTACGTCCGGTTCCGGGTGTCAATGTTGATGCACTCGTTGTCGCAGGCGCCACCGCAAGCATAAAACTCGTTGGGCTTCTTACATTTATCTGAAATTGTAATGACGTAAAATAGTTGGTGCTAAATTGATATTTTTAATTTATAGTAGCGTGGCGTACATTTCAAAATACACGAGACACATAAAATAGATTTCGGGAGATCTCGGATTTTGACTGGTTTTTAATAAAATTGTTATTTCGCTCAAAGTTTTTTGGCTTTAAAAATCTTTTTTGTGCAGCTCTTGTCAGGTGCCGTTGTGCCTCGTTCGTGTAACAATCGTAAATAGTTACAAGTAGTAATAGACTAACCACATTGTGCTTTAGTAATACACTGTCCAATGGCATTTCTAAAATATCCTTTCTCACAAACACACTTCTCCATGCAAGTTCGTTTGTCGTAAGCACAGCGGACCGCTAGATTTTGGTTTCTGCAAGTTTTTTCTGGCGGACATCGCTTGACGCATTGTTGTACTTCATGCGGCCCACATTGTAGTGTTGGAGGTTCTAAAAAATTAGGAAAATTGGTTTGAATTCAGATACCCTATCGATTAATTTTGAATCGCTATCCCGATACATGAGACCGATCTCATGTGCTGATAGGCCTAAGAATACTCCTATAGCAGTCTATCGCATAAACAGGTCACTAATACCAGTGTATTAGTGACCTGTTTAAATGGTTCTACTATCTGTTTCTTTACAAGTGTAGGTACTTACTACATTTATCTACGGGGATACAATTTCCGTCTGCGTCCCTGGCGTATCCATCGACACAGTAGCACTTTTCATTGCATTTGATATTAATTATAGGGCAGTACGTCCGGTTCCGGGTGTCAATGTTGATGCACTCGTTGTCGCAGGCGCCACCGCAAGCATAAAACTCGTTGGGCTTCTTACATTTATCTGAAATTGTAATGACGTAAAATAGTTGGTGCTAAATTGATATTTTCAATTTATAGTAGCGTGGCGTACATTTCAAAATACACGAGACACATAAAATAGATTTCGGGAGATCTCGGATTTTGACTGGTTTTTAATAAAATTGTTATTTCGCTCAAAGTTTTTTGGCTTTAAAAATCTTTTTTGTGCAGCTCTTGTCAGGTGCCGTTGTGCCTCGTTCGTGTAACAATCGTAAATAGTTACAAGTAGTAATAGACTAACCACATTGTGCTTTAGTAATACACTGTCCAATGGCATTTCTAAAATATCCTTTCTCACAAACACACTTCTCCATGCAAGGTCGTTTGTCGTAAGCACAGCGGACCGCTAGATTTTGGTTTCTGCAAGTTTTTTCTGGCGGACATCGCTTGACGCATTGTTGTACTTCATGCGGCCCACATTGTAGTGTTGGAGGTTCTAAAAAATTAGGAAAATTGGTTTGAATTCAGATACCCTATCGATTAATTTTGAATCGCTATCCCGATACATGAGACCGATCTCATGTGCTGATAGGCCTAAGAATACTCCTATAGACTGGTATTAGTGACCTGTTTAAATGGTTCTACTATCTGTTTCTTTGCAAGTGTAGGTACTTACTACATTTATCTACGGGGATACAATTTCCGTCTGCGTCCCTGGCGTATCCATCGACACAGTAGCACTTTTCATTGCATTTGATATTAATTATAGGGCAGTACGTCCGGTTCCGGGTGTTGATGTTGATGCACTCGTTGTCGCAGGCGCTACCGCAGTCATAAAACTCGTTGGGCTTCTTACATTTATCTGAAATTGTGATTACATGAAATTGAGTTGATGGGGTAGGTGCATATTCATACCAAGATTTGTAATACCGTGGCATAAAAGATTCAAATTACACGGTTTACATAAATAAATATTGAAAATGATCCGATCAATATGTTTTTTTATTGAATGATTAATTACGTTAGAAGATTTCTTGCTTCTAAAATCTTAAGTGTGAGTAGAAGGTGCTCTTGCTAAAGTGCGAAACACACCGGATGCATAAGCGAAAGCGTGCACGTACGCGTAGACGTACCATGACGTTGTAATGTCTAAAACTTTATGAGACATGGCACACCGCTTGCGTAACGTACGCGTGCACGTAGACTGACGCGTAACCCTACGTATTGCAGCTAGGGTTGCCAGATGGTCGGGATTCGCCGGGATTCTCCCGAAATTTCAAGTTATCTCCCGACTCCCGAAAAATCTAAAAATCTCCCGGAAAATCAGCTGTTCCGAAAGTCCTCTAGAAAGCAATAATTTTCGCCGATGAAACCACAGATTACAAGATTAGTAGATAAAACTGACTAAAAATCGCGCTGCGCGGCCATTTGGTTTCACTATTAGACAGACAGGCAAGAGTACAAGATTAGTGGATGAAACTGACTAAAAATCGCGCTGCGCCGCCGTTTTTCTACAATAGACAGTCAAGATTACAGGCTTAAGTGGTGGATGAAACTCACTATAAATCGCGCTGCGCGGTGGTTTTCTTATTATAGATAGGCAAGAGTACAAGATAAGTGGATGAAACTAAATAAAAATCGCGCTTCGCGGCCGTTTTCGTGCTGTGTATGTCCCCACAGGCATTTAACTTGCATTTTTATTTCAAATTTTTATTTCTCCCGACAACAACCGCAAAATCCCGACATTTTTAAATTTTCTCCAGATATTTTGGATTTCCGATCTGGCAACCCTAATTGCAGCTCCCATGAGACAAACAGACTGCGTACCTACGCAAAGCGGAACGTATTGATGCGTGCAGTAATGACGTTGTACTCAATGGCATTCCCTATTGGACGTCACACCGAACAAATTCGAACACACACGTATCTTTGCTGCGCGTTACTACGCGTGTGTTTACGGATGCGTGACTACGCGCGTGGCTACGCAGCCGGTGTGCCTAGGCCTTTATGCTTTGTTCGTGCTACAATCATAGATACAACTGTTGGGTAATGTGAATGTGATGAAAGCACTGACATGAAATATTTTTTTTTTAATAATGAAAGGTACGACATAGACAAACTTACCACATTGTGCTTGAGTAATACACTGTCCATTGACGTTCCTGAAGTATCCTTTCTTACAAACGCACTTCGTGATGCAGGGCAACTTGCCTTGACATTTGTACTGAATATTTCGGTTTCTACATGTTCTTTCTGGCGGACATGATGTGACACATCGTTGTTCTTCATTTAATCCACATCGTTCTTAAAAATTCGAAAATAATTTTAGCAAAATAATGATTTGCCTATACTGATATCTGGCTTTTTGATCACACTATCAGCCGATATGGTAAGATTCCTTGGAGGTTACTTACTGCATTTATCGACGGGGATACAGTTGCCATCTCCGTCCCGCGCATAACCATCGTCACAGTAGCACTTTTTATTGCACTGGATGTTCTTAATGGGGCAGTTGGTTCGGTTCTGGGAGGCGATGTTGATGCATTCGTTGTCGCAGGCGCTATCGCAAGCATAAAACTCGTTCTTCTTCTTACATTTATCTAAAAGTAAAAATACGTAAAATAGAGGAAAAACTAAGTACCTAAATTTATTTTTCGATTCATACCTGAGTGTCTAAAAAGTTACAAAAATATCACGAGTCACTTTAAACAGATTCCAGAAACTCAGATTTAATGAAGTATTTTTAATTGATGTATGAAAAAGCATTTTTTAATTAAAAAAAATAAGGTGTGCTGCTCTTGAAAGCTGCCCTATGACTTGTTCGTATCCTGTTTTAAGCTGAAATAGTACGTTGGATAATTTGTATTGTTCACATTGTGCTTCTACTATTACTGCTACTATCCAATAGCGATGCGCGACTCCGAATGATTTTACTTTTCGACTAATTCGTAACTACTAATGTGGTTATTCGAATGGCAAATTAGTAGTATACTAATCTCTATGTTCGAATAACGACTACTAATTAGTAACTACTAATGTCAAAATGTACAGCGATCCCGAGACCAAACCCGAGTCGAACCGAATTATACCGAATTACCGAACGAATATATCGACTGCATTTACTAACTTCTAACGCCAAAATGTATCGGGGCGCGACGATTTCGACCAAGCCCGAGTCGAACCGAACGAAGTCGACTCCAGTCGAATAATCTATGCGCCAGTCGACTTAGTCGAATGATTCGGGGAGTCGAATGATTAGTATTAGTATTATTCGAAGTCGCGCATCGCTACTATCCAAGGACGTTCCTGAAATATCCTTTCTTACGAACGTATTTCTTGGCACAGGGCAGCTTACTTTGACATTTGTACTTAGTAATTCGGTTTTACTCACCACATTGTGCTTTAGTAATACACTGTCCAATGGCATTTCTAAAATATCCTTTCTCACAAACACACTTCTTCTTGCAAGGTCTTTTGTCGGGAGCACAGCGGACAGCTAGATTTCGGTTTCTGCAAGTCTTTTCAGGCGGACATCGTTTGACGCATTGTACTACTTCATGCGGCCCACATTGTAGTGTTGGAGGTTCTTAAAAATTAGGAAAATTGGTTTGAATTCAGATACCGTTCCGATTAATTTTGAATCGTAATCCCAATACATGAGACTGATCTCATGTGCTAATAGGTTTAAGAATACTCTTGTAGACGGGTATTAGTGACCTGTTTAAATGGTTCTACCATCTGTTTTTTTTTGTAAGTGTAGGTACTTACTACATTTATCGACGGGGATACAGTTGCCATCTCCGTCCCTCGCATAACCATCGTCACAGTAGCACTTTTTATTGCACTGGATGTTCTTAATGGGGCAGTTGGTTCGGTTCTGGGAGGCGATGTTGATGCATTCGTTGTCGCAGGCGCTATCGCAAGCATAAAACTCGTTCTTCTTCTTACATTTATCTAAAAGTAAAAATACGTAAAATAGAGGAAAAACTAAGTACCTAAATTTATTTTTCGATTCATAGCTGAGTGTCTAAAAAGTTACAAAAATAACACGAGTCACTTTAAACAGAATCCAGAAACTCAGATTTAATGAAGTATTTTTAATTGATGTATGAAAAAGCATTTTTTAATTAAAAAAAAATAAGGTGTGCTGCTCTTGAAAGCTGCCCTTATGACTTGTTCGTATCCTGTTTTAAGCTGAAATAGTACTGTTGGATTATGTGTATTGTACACATTGTGCTTCTACTATTACTGCTACTATCTAAGGACGTTTATGAAAAATCCTTTCTTACGAACGCATTTCTTGGCACAGGGCAGCTTACCTTGACATTTGTACTTAATACTTCGGTTTTACTCACCACAATGTGCTTTAGTAATACACTGTCCAATGGCATTTCTAAAGTATCCTTTCTCACAAACACACTTCTTCGTGCAAGGTCTTTTGTCGGGAGCGCAGCGGACCGCTAGATTTCGGTTTCTGCAAGTCTTTTCAGGCGGACATCGGTTGACGCATTGTATTACTTCATGTGGCCCACATTGTGGTGTTGGAGGTTCTTAAAAATTAGGAAAATTGGTTTGAATTCAGATACCCTTCCGATTAATTTTGAATCGCGATCCCGATACATGAGACCAATCTCATTATATTATACCTAATTTTGTTATTGTAATGCATCTTTCTATTAAATAAACGTTATTATTATTATTATTATCGTGATATTTTGTTTTTCTCAGCTTACAGCTTATTATTTACCTGAAATTGTGATTACATGAAATTGTGTAGATGGGGTACTAGTATAGTAGCCTGTAGAACATTTAAATCACCAAAAAGGTTACCGTTTGCCGTTGTGATTTAGTTAATTATTACGAAATTATAGATACTGTAACCCAAGTTTTACAGATCGCAACCCACCGTAACCTATATTTGTATATCTCCAAAATTGATATTTTTTTATTTTTCGAGGTTTACCACATAGTTTAGCTATTGTCGTGTTCTACAGCTTGGTTTGATTGCCACAGATATAAGTAAGACTATAAAAAGTAGCCATACACAGATTTAAGACCTCATGAAAATGGTTGGATTTTATCTGGTCTTAAATCTGGGTATGATCACTTTTCATAGTCTTACTATTATCAATGGCAATCAAACAAAGCTGTAGAACACGACAATAGCTAAACCATGTGGTACACCTTGAAAAATAAAAAAATAAAATTTTTGGAGATATACAATTATAGGTTACGGCGGGTTGCGATCTGTAAAACTTGGGTTAAAGTATCTATAATTTCGTAATAAATAACTATATCACAACGGCAAACGGTAACCTTTTTGGTGATTTAAATGTTCTACGGGCTACTGTTTTATACAGGTGCATATTCAAACCAAGATTTGTAATACCGTGGCGTAAAAGATTCAAATTACCCGATTTAAATAAATAGATATTTTAGGTAAAGTTTCCAAAGTTGTCGGTGGTGGTATCATTACTTGATGATAGGATTCAATTTTTTTTATTGAATGATTAATTTGGCTCCAAAATCTTAGGTTAAAAAAGATGCTTTTACTTAGGCGTTGTTCGTGCTACAATCATAAATATAACTGTCGGGTAATGTGAATGTGATGATAGATCTCGTCATAGACTTACCACATTGTGCTTCAGTAATACACTCTCCATTGGCGTTCCTGAAGTATCCTTTCTTACAAACGCACTTCGTGGTGCAGGTCAAGTTGCCTTGACATTTGTACTGAATATTTCGGTTACTGCATGTTCTTTCTGGCGGACATGATGTGACACATCGTTGTTCTTCATTTAATCCACATCGTTCTTAAAAATTCGAAAATAATTTTAGTAATTAAGTAATAATTAGTAAATAATGATTTGCCTATACTGATATCTGGCTTTTTGATCACACTATCAGCCGATATGGTAAGATTCCTTGGAGGTTACTTACTGCATTTATCGACGGGGATACAGTTGCCATCTCCGTCCCGCGCATAACCATCGTCACAGTAGCACTTTTTATTGCACTGGATGTTCTTAATGGGGCAGTTGGTTCGGTTCTGGGAGGCGATGTTGATGCACTCGTTGTCGCAGGCGCTATCGCAAGCATAAAACTCGTTCTTCTTCTTACATTTATCTAAAAGTAAAAATACATAAAATAGAGGAAAAACTAAGTACCTAAATTTATTTTTCGATTCATAGCTGTGTGTCTAATAAGTTACAAAAATAACACGAGTCACTTTAAACAGATTCCAGAAACTCAGATTTAATAAAGTATTTTTAATTGATGTACAAAAAAATCATTTTTTATTAAAAAGAAATAGGGTGTGCTGCTCTTGAAAGCTGCCCTTATGACCTGTTCGTATCTTGTTTTAAGCTGAAATAGTACTGTTGGATAATGTGTATTGTACACATTGTGCTTCTACTATTACTGCTACTATCCAAGGACGTTCCTAAAGTATCCTTTCTTACGAACGCATTTCTTGGAACAGGGCAGCTTACTTTGACATTCGTACTTAATAATTCGGTTTTACTCACCACATTGTGCTTTAGTAATACACTGTCCAATGGCATTTCTAAAATATCCTTTCTCACAAACACACTTCTTCATGCAAGGTCTTTTGTCGGGAGCACAGCGGACCGCTAGATTTTGGTTTCTGCAAGTCTTTTCAGGCGGACATCGGTTGACGCATTGTACTACTTCATGTGGCCCACATTGTAGTGTTGGAGGTTCTTAAACATTAGGGAAATTGGTTTGAATTCAGATACCCTTCCGATTAATTTTGAATCGCGATCCCGATACATGAGACCGATCTCATGTGCTAATAGGCTTAAGAATAACTCCTGTAGACTGGTATTAGTGACATTTGTACATAGTTATAAAATATCTATGTACAATATTTCAAGTCTAGTGATTTGGGCTGGGCGTTGATATGTCAGTCACCCCTTCACTTTTATATAAGAGACTACATAGGCTTAACTATGAATGTGACGTAATCATTTTAACTGAGTGTTGGTTATAAAATATATTTGACAACCTGCCGGTTATATCGGGTTACAACATTTATTATAGCAAAATTAATCGCAATCAAAACAACGGTGTGATAGTCTACGCCAGGGATACGCTAAAGGTCAGTGTTGAGAACCAAATTTACCCGATTGTAACAGCCTATATGTCAAAATTGGATCCAGCACAGCTATTATAGCAATGTATAGATCTCCCTCAAATAAAAACTTTGATTCCTTTTACAACTCTTTTAACCAAAGTTTTGAAACATTAAGCTTTTTCCAAAACATTATACTGGCAGGTGATATAAACATAAATATTCAACCTGATTGCACCGAGATGGGTAAAGAAGACTATATTAATCTTTACTCATAATCATGGACTTTTTCCGGCTCACACATTGCCGACTCATCAAAGTGGTTCGTGTATTGACCATATGATGTTAAAATCCATTTTTCCATACATTGCACTCGTAACTAACACAAGTTTTACTGATCATAGCACAGTCCTACTAACCCTAAATTTAACGATGCCTAAACAAAAACGCTCTCTAATAAAATCTATTGAACGTGATTTAAACAACATTGACTTTAGCCCAGTTTACAAAACTGCTGACGCTAATACATCTTTATCATGTGTAGTGAAAAATATACAACAAGCTATTGTAAATAATACAAAAGAGGTCAAGGTGAGTAAGAATTTTTATAATATTAAACCATGGATTACCCCGGGCCTTATTAGGTGTATAAAAGATAGAGATAAATTACACCAGAAAGCGGAGAATTCTCCTGATAATATAGTACTTCAATTATCATACAAAAGATATCGGAATTTCTGTAACAATCTTTTGAAGAAGTTAAAGATCGCCCATGATAAAAATGTGTTGCTTAAAGCTGGTAAAAATAGTAAAAAGATCTGGAAACATATTAAGAACATCACCTATATGTCAAAAAAACCAGAATCAAATACTTGCTTATTGCGTTCAAATACTTTTCCACTTTAATCAGCTAACAATATTAACAATTACTTTGTAGATGTAGGTAAAACCCTTGCGGAGCAAACTCGTAACCCGGAACTCATCTTCTACCTCAGCTTCAACCACTTTTGGTTTATTTGATACCGATGAACAAGAAATTTTACAGATTATTTCAGGGCTGAAGAATGACTGTGCACCTGGTTGGGATAATATAAGCAATAACATCATAAAACGTTTTAAACATATTTTCGTCCGACCCTTAACGCATATATTTAAAATCTGCCTATCTGAAGGAATCTTCCTAAGATGTTTAAAGAAGGTTGTAGTAATCCCCATATATAAATCCGGATGTAAAGAGCAATGTACCAATTACAGACCTATATCGTTGCTTCCATCAATATCTAAAATACTTGAAAAGATTATAAATAATAGACTGTTAACTACCTGGAAAAACATAACTATCTTTCACCAAGGCAATTTGGCTTTAGAGCTACGTTATTCTGGAAGCCCCCGCTTAACAGAATATGTCACAGAGGAACTCGGCAATGGGAACCATACCTTGGGAATTTTCCTTGATCTAGCTAAGGCATTTGATACAGTATCAATTCTTCTGCTTTTAAACAAACTTGAGGTACTAGGTGTAAGAGGAATACAGTTAAAACTGTTTGCAGATTACTTAACTGATCGGCACCAAAGTGTTGAAATAGGATACATTATGAGTGATGAACGAAAATCCTCATAATATGGAATTTCACAACGAAGTATCCTTGGTCCTACCTTGTCCCTGGTTTATATTAATGATCCGTGTAATCTTAACATCATAAACGGCAAACTAATATCATATGCCGACGCCACGGTCTTTTTATTTACATAAAAAACGAGCACAGAATTGTATAATAACGCACAGCTGGGTTTCGATGTTGGTAATAATTGGCTGAAATACAATTTACTAAAACTCTTAATGCTGACAAGACTAAATACATTCGCTTCACCGTGCGCCAACGCCATGATAATTTTGACGGTGAATTATATGCGCATAGATGTCAAAATCCTTCAGCTGACACGTTATGTAATTGTCCTACTATTCTCAACACTAACAACATAAAATATTCTGGGATAATAATAGATGATGTGCTATCCTCTAAACCAAATATTGAAATTTAGTAAGTAGGGTCCGTAAATTAATTTATGTTTTCAAAAAACTTCGGACTATTGCAGATTCTAAATTAATTGTACAGGTGTATTTAGCTCTATGTCAGTCCATACTTCAATACTGCATCATTTCATGGGGTGGGGCATTAAAAACAAACATAATTCCTCTGGAAAGAGCTCAACGAGCGATTCTAAAAGTAGCCAATTACCTTCCTTTTCGATACCCTACATGCTTATTGTATAAATCCTGCAAAGTATTAACTGTATGCCAACTTTTCATAATGCACACTTTACTAAAACAACACACAATGCTTACATATAATGCTGACATTACTAATAAAAGACAGAGAGAATATATAGTATGTACTTTGGACTCAACATCAAAACATGTTTTTAACAAGAGATTTTTCCCATTCTTAGGTCCATATTATTCCTTTACAACAGATTGAATAAATCACTAGATATATATCCTCTAAATTATTTCTATTGTAAGTTAGCTTTATATAATTATTTATGTGACTTGTCTTACGACGAGACTGAGGAGCTGCTGAAAATATGCAAATTAATAAGTGTTTTGTAAAATTAAGTTTCTGTTATCTTAAGTACTTACCTATTAAAGGTTTATTTACTGTTAATTTATATAGTTAAGGATTAATTTATTACGATTTCATTCGCCTGAAATACAGGTTATTATAGAACCTAGTTCAGGTAAATCAGTTTATATTTATATTTTAAAATTTGTAATTTATTATACCTAATTTTGTTATTGTAATGCATCTTTCTATTAAATAAAAGTTATTATTATTATTATTATCGTGAAATTTTGTTTTTCTCAGCTTAAAGCTTATTATTATTATTTACCTGAAATTGTGATTTCATGAAATTGTGTAGATAGGGTACAGGTGCATATTCAAACCAAGATTTGTAATACCGTGGCGTAAAAGATTCAAATTACCCGATTTAAATAAATAGATATTTTAGGTAAAGTTTCCAAAGTTGTCGGTGGTGGTATCATTACTTGATGATACGATTCAATTTTTTTTATTGAATGATTAATTTGGCTCCAAAATCTTAGGTTAAAAAAGATGCTTTTACTTAGGCGTTGTTCGTGCTACAATCATAAATATAACTGTCGGGTAATGTGAATGTGATGATAGATCTCGTCATAGACTTACCACATTGTGCTTCAGTAATACACTCTCCATTGGCGTTCCTGAAGTATCCTTTCTTACAAACGCACTTCGTGGTGCAGGTCAAGTTGCCTTGACATTTGTACTGAATATTTCGGTTACTGCATGTTCTTTCTGGCGGACATGATGTGACACATCGTTGTTCTTCATTTAATCGACATCGTTCTTAAAAATTCGAAAATAATTTTAGTAATTAAGTAATAATTAGTAAATAATGATTTGCCTATACTGATATCTGGCTTTTTGATCACACTATCAGCCGATATGGTAAGATTCCTTGGAGGTTACTTACTGCATTTATCGACGGGGATACAGTTGCCATCTCCGTCCCGCGCATAACCATTGTCACAGTAGCACTTTTTATTGCACTGGATGTTCTTAATGGGGCAGTTGGTTCGGTTCTGGGAGGCGATGTTGATGCACTCGTTGTCGTAGGCGCTATCGCAAGCATAAAACTCGTTCTTCTTCTTACATTTATCTAAAAGTAAAAATACATAAAATAGAGGAAAAACTATGTACCTAAATTTATTTTTCGATTCATAGCTGTGTGTCTAAAAAGTTACAAAAATAACACGAGTCACTTTAAACAGATTCCAGAAACTCAGATTTAATAAAGTATTTTTAATTGATGTACAAAAAAATCATTTTTTATTAAAAAGAAATAGGGTGTGCTGCTCTTGAAAGCTGCCCTTATGACCTGTTTGTATCTTGTTTTAAGCTGAAATAGTACTGTTGGATAATGTGTATTGTACCCATTGTGCTTCTACTATTACTGCTACTATCCAAGGACGTTCCTAAAGTATCCTTTCTTACGAACGCATTTCTTGGAACAGGGCAGCTTACTTTGACATTCGTACTTAATAATTCGGTTTTACTCACCACATTGTGCTTTAGTAATACACTGTCCAATGGCATTTCTAAAATATCCTTTCTCACAAACACACTTCTTCATGCAAGGTCTTTTGTCGGGAGCACAGCGGACCGCTAGATTTTGGTTTCTGCAAGTCTTTTCAGGCGGACATCGGTTGACGCATTGTACTACTTCATGTGGCCCACATTGTAGTATTGGAGGTTCTTAAACATTAGGAAAATTGGTTTGAATTCAGATACCTTTCCGATTAATTTTGAATCGCGATCCCGATACCTGAGACCGATCTCATGTGCTAATAGGCTTAAGAATAACTCCTGTAGACTGGTATTAGTGACATTTGTACATAGTTATAAAATATCTATGTACAATATTTCAAGTCTCTAGGTTCAGTGATTTGGGCTGGGCGTTGATATGTCAGTCACCCCTTCACTTTTATATAAGAGACTACATAGGCTTAACTATGAATGTGACGTAATCATTTTAACTGAGTGTTGGTTATAAAATATATTTGACAACCTGCCGGTTATATCGGGTTACAACATTTATTATAGCAAAATTAATCGCAATCAAAACAACGGTGTGATAGTCTACGCCAGGGATACGCTAAAGGTCAGTGTTGAGAACCAAATTTACCCGATTGTAACAGCCTATATGTCAAAATTGGATCCAGCACAGCTATTATAGCAATGTATAGATCTCCCTCAAATAAAAACTTTGATTCCTTTTACAACTCTTTTAACCAAAGTTTTGAAACATCAAGCTTTTTCCAAAACATTATACTGGCAGGTGATATAAACATAAATATTCAACCTGATTGCACCGAGATGGGTAAAGAAGACTATATTAATCTTTGCTCATAATCATGGACTTTTTCCGGCTCACACATTGCCGACTCATCAAAGTGGTTCGTGTATTGACCATATGATGTTAAAATCCATTTTTCCATACATTGCACTCGTAACTAACACAAGTTTTACTGATCATAGCACAGTCCTACTAACCCTAAATTTAACGATGCCTAAACAAAAACGCTCTCTAATAAAATCTATTGAACGTGATTTAAACAACATTGACTTTAGCCCAGTTTACAAAACTGCTGACGCTAATACATCTTTATCATATGTAGTGAAAAATATACAACAAGCTATTGTAAATAATACAAAAGAGGTCAAGGTGAGTAAGAATTTTTATAATATTAAACCATGGATTACCCCGGGCCTTATTAGGTGTATAAAAGATAGAGATAAATTACACCAGAAAGCGGAGAATTCTCCTGATAATATAGTACTTCAATTATCATACAAAAGATATCGGAATTTCTGTAACAATCTTTTGAAGAAGTTAAAGATCGCCTATGATAAAAATGTGTTGCTTAAAGCTGGTAAAAATAGTAAAAAGATCTGGAAACATATTAAGAACATCACCTATATGTCAAAAAAAACAGAATCAAATACTTGCTTATTGCGTTCAAATACTTTTCCACTTTAATCAGCTAACAATATTAACAATTACTTTGTAGATGTAGGTAAAACCCTTGCGGAGCAAACTCGTAACCCGGAACTCATCTTCTACCTCAGCTTCAACCACTTTTGGTTTATTTGATACCGATGAACAAGAAATTTTACAGATTATTTCAGGGCTGAAGAATGACTGTGCACCTGGTTGGGATAATATAAGCAATAACATCATAAAACGTTTTAAACATATTTTCGTCCGACCCTTAACGCATATATTTAAAATCTGCCTATCTGAAGGAATCTTCCTAAGATGTTTAAAGAAGGTTGTAGTAATCCCCATATATAAATCCGGATGTAAAGAGCAATGTACCAATTACAGACCTATATCGTTGCTTCCATCAATATCTAAAATACTTGAAAAGATTATAAATAATAGACTGTTAACTACCTGGAAAAACATAACTATCTTTCACCAAGGCAATTTGGCTTTAGAGCTACGTTATTCTGGAAGCCCCCGCTTAACAGAATATGTCACAGAGGAACTCGGCAATGGGAACCATACCTTGGGAATTTTCCTTGATCTAGCTAAGGCATTTGATACAGTATCAATTCTTCTGCTTTTAAACAAACTTGAGGTACTAGGTGTAAAAGGAATACAGTTAAAACTGTTTGCAGATTACTTAACTGATCGGCACCAAAGTGTTGAAATAGGATACATTATGAGTGATGAACGAAAATCCTCAGAATATGGAATTTCACAACGAAGTATCCTTGGTCCTACCTTGTCCCTGGTTTATATTAATGATCCGTGTAATCTTAACATCATAAACGGCAAACTAATATCATATGCCGACGCCACGGTCTTTTTATTTACATAAAAAACGAGCACAGAATTGTATAATAACGCACAGCTGGGTTTCGATGTTGGTAATAATTGGCTGAAATACAATTTACTAAAACTCTTAATGCTGACAAGACTAAATACATTCGCTTCACCGTGCGCCAACGCCATGATAATTTTGACGGTGAATTATATGCGCATAGATGTCAAAATCCTTCAGCTGACACGTTATGTAATTGTCCTACTATTCTCAACACTAACAACATAAAATATTCTGGGATAATAATAGATGATGTGCTATCCTCTAAACCAAATATTGAAATTTAGTAAGTAGGGTCCGTAAATTAATTTATGTTTTCAAAAAACTTCGGACTATTG
Organism: Agriphila geniculea; assembly: GCA_943789525.1. Lineage (NCBI taxonomy): Eukaryota > Metazoa > Arthropoda > Insecta > Lepidoptera > Crambidae > Agriphila > Agriphila geniculea. The sequence continues at coordinate 6,655,797 of OX038875.1, forward strand.
CAGATTCTAAATTAATTGTACAGGTGTATTTAGCTCTATGTCAGTCCATACTTCAATACTGCATCATTTCATGGGGTGGGGCATTAAAAACAAACATAATTCCTCTGGAAAGAGCTCAACGAGCGATTCTAAAAGTAGCCAATTACCTTCCTTTTCGATACCCTACATGCTTATTGTATAAATCCTGCAAAGTATTAACTGTATGCCAACTTTTCATAATGCACACTTTACTAAAACAATACACAATGCTTACATACTGACATGCTGATATTACTAATAAAAGACAGAGATATATAGTATGTACTTTGGACTTAACATCAAAACATGTTTTTAACAAGAGATTTTTCCCATTCTTAGGTCCATTCCTTTACAACAGATTGAATAAATCACTAGATATACAGGGTCACTGGAAATATGACGTATTCCTGTTAAGGGGTTATAGATGAGGTCAAAACAAATATTTTTTGTCTTATAACTTTTTAAAAAAATAAATAGTTTTTGAGTTAATTGAAATTAAGTATTTTTTTACCAAAAGTACGTTTTCAGACACAAAAAATTAAAATAAAAGATAACTACTCATTCGATTCCGGATTTTTTATTATTTTGGAATAGAAAAAAATCTGAGTCTTGATAATAAATAAAAAAAAATTCATAAAATACAGGTGTTTATAAAAAATTCAATCCTTAAATGCATTTTTTATTTTTATTTTTTCAGATTTTTAAGAAATAGCTTCAAATATCTTTGAAAAAATCCTAGTAACTAAGCGTGCATAATATTATAAAAACATCATTATACAAACATCTATTCAGCTTTCAGTTGAGGTATAAAACTTAATAATAGCTTAAATAAAAAATGAGAAATTAAGACTTAACTAAATAGCAGTCCCATTTCACGTAGCAAAAATTTCCTACTTCAAGCGCTTTGGAGGTGGCCGTATTATCCTACTTATTCCATAAATGTGAAAGTTTTCTTGTTTGGATGATTGTTAATCAATCACGTAAAACGGCTGAACGGATTTGGATGAAATTTGGCACACAGATAGTTTATAAACCAGATTAAAACATAGGAGGATACTATTATCTTGGTTAAAGGTTCCCTAGGGATTTTCTCAAATGTAAATGCGAATGAAGTTGCGGGCGGAAGCTATTTTGCCATAAATGATCGTGCTTACTAAAAATACTTTCGTCCGAGTGAGTTTGAAACAGGATTATTTTCCGCCGATGAGTCAAAATTTTATACAGACAGCATCAAAAATAACCATGCAAATCAGTAATTTTCAATGCCCCGCTGCTGGGGAACTGGCCTTTCTTTTGGCTTGTGGATGGATAAAGCGGACGGGCCATACCCACCACGTGGACCCAATGTGGATTGGTCAGTGTTAACGACTGTAAATGCAGCCAGAACCAAGGGCTCAATGTAAGGTACATTGACACCGACCAATCCAGATTGGGCCCACGTTGTGGGTTATGGCCCGTCCGCTTTATCCCAAAAGGAAAGAAAGGCCTGTTCCCCAGCAGCGGGTCACTAAAAATGGCTGATATGCATGGTTATTTTTGATGCTGTCTGTATAAAATTTTTACTCATCGGCGGAAAATAATCCTGTTTCAAACTCACTCGGACGAAAGTATTTTTAGTAAGCACGATCATTTATGGCAAACTAGCTTCCGCCCGCGACTTTATTCGCATTTACATTTGAGAAAATTCCTAGGGAACCTTTAACCAACATAATAGTATCCTCCTATGTTTTAATCCGGCTTATAAACTATCTGTGTGCCAAATTTCATCCAAATCCGTTCAGCCGTTTTGCGTGATTGATTATCAATCATCCAAACAAGAAAACTTTCACATTTATGGAATAAGTAGGATAATACGGCCACCTCCGAAGCGCTTGAAGTAGGAAATTTTTGCTACATGAAATGGGACTGCTATTTAGTTAAGTCTTAATTTATCATTTTTTATTTAAGCTATTATTAAGTTTTATACCTTAACTGAAAGCTGAATAGATGGTGATGTTTTTAAAATATTATGCACGCTTAGTTACTAGGATTTTTTTAAGATATTTGAAGCTATTTCTAAAAAATCTGAAAAAGTAAAAATAAAAATGCATTTAAGGATTGAATTTTTTATAAACACCTGTATTTTATGAAATTTTTTTTATTTATTATCAACACTCAGATTCTTTTCTATCCCAGAATAATAAAAAATCCGGAATCGAATGAGTAGTTATCTTTTATTTTAAATTTTTGTGTCTGAAAACGTACTTTTGGTAAAAAAATACTTAATTTCAATTAACTCAAAAACTATTTATTTTTTGAGAAAAAGTTATAATTTTTATTTTTATTTTATATAGTTAAGGATTAATTTATTACGATTTCATTCACCTGAAATACAGGTTATTATAGAACCTAGTTCAGGTAAATCAGTTTATATTTATATTTTATTATACCTAATTTTGTTATTGTAATGCATCTTTCTATTAAATAAACATTATTATTATTATTATTATCGTGAAATTTTGTTTTTCTCAGCTTACAGCTTATTATTATTATTTACTTGAAATTGTGATTACATGAAATTGTGTAGATGGGGTACAGGTGCATATTCAAACCAAGATTTGTAATACCGTGGCGTAAAAGATTCAAATTACCCGATTTAAATAAATAGATATTTTAGGTAAAGTTTCCAAAGTTGTCGGTGGGGTTCCCTATGTATTTGCATAAAATTTTAAGGCATAATATGTCATAGCATAATATGATTGCGCCGAATGATGTTTACGCATAATATTATTTAGTCATAACAGCTTATGCATAATTTTTTTAAGCATAACTACTTTAAGCATAATCATGTTTAAGCATAATATTCTTTAGCATAAATTTAAACACGCATAATGTTATTTACGCATATTTTTATAAACAAAAAAATCACGACGTTTAAAATCACGAAAGAACATTTTACCTAAAATACAAAACCCCGAAGCTTAAAAAACCGAAGGTTAATTGAGGGTTACATGCCAGCAGGTCGGTTCTGGCACTTCGCTGGCCGCTGCCGCGGCACGCTCGCTTCGCTCGCTCGGCTCGTGCGTTGTTGGTCGCAATGGAACCTTACCTCCTCCTCGCTCGCTACGCTCGCTCGTCGTCGCACCTAATAGACCTAAACAGGCTTTCGGGATTTTAAACTATCGGCATTTTAACTCTCAGGGTTTCGAACTATCATCAATCATTTAATAATCGATCTTTTAAGTTTCGGTCTATTGGATATCGACATTAAAGATTTTCGGTATTTTAAAAATAGGTGTTTTATGAGTCGATATTTAGGTCGTATGTGTTATGAGTTTTTGGCATTTTAATACAATACCTACCCCTTTTGCATGAAAATAAATAAGTGCGTAAAAATATTTATTCTTATTGTTTTTGATTTTTATGTCTAAATAATATTAGGCGAATAGACAATATGCCTAATAACATTATGCGAAAACAAATTAGTCTAAATGATAATTATGCTAATATAAATAGTATGCCAAAAAACAATTATGCGAAAGTATTATTATGACAAAAAAGATTATGCCAAATCCGTTATGCCAAATTAAATTAGGTATAAAACAATTATGCGAAAACAAGGGATCCCTGTCGGTGGTGGTATCATTACTTGATGATACGATTCAATTATTTTTATTGAATGATTAATTTGATAAGAAGATTTTTTGGCTCCAAAATCTTAGGTTAATAAATGTGATTTTACTTAGGCGTTGTTCGTGCTACAATCTAACTAACTGTTGGGTAATGTGAATGTGTTGAAAGGTCACGTCATAGACTTACCACATTGTGCTTCAGTAATACACTGCCCTTTGGCGTTCCTCAAGTATCCTTTCTTACACACGCACTTCGTGGTGCAGGTCAGGTTACTTTGACATTTGTACTGTATATTTCGGTTACTGCATGTTCTTTCTGGTGGACATGATGTGACACATCGTTGTTCTTCATTCAGTCCACATTGTTCTTAAAAATTCGAAAATAATGTTAGTAGAATTATGATTTGCTTGCCTATACTGTTATCTAGCTTTTAGATGGCACTATTAGCCGATATGGTAGTTACTTACTGCATTGATCGACGGGGATACAGTTACCATCTCCGTCCCTCGCGTAGCCGTCGTCACAGTAGCACTTTTCGTTACATTTGATGTTGATTATAGGGCAGTTGGTTCGGTTCTGGCAGTCGATGTTGATGCATTCGTTGTCGCAGGCGCTATCGCAAGCATAAAACTCGTTGGGCTTCTTGCATTTATCTGAAATTATAATTAGGTACGTATAATAGAGTAGGAACTTAATTGATAATTTCGATTCATAGCAGCAGCGTAGATAAAAATAAAATATTCGAGTAGGTAACTCGTTTCACCTAGCTCATTTTTCGTCATTCACCTGGATAATAGGTATAATAGATTTCGGAAATTATCAGATTTATAATGTTTTTAAATAAATTGACGAATGAATGAATTCAGTAAGAGATTTTTTATTGCTTCTAAAAACTTAGAATCTGCCGCTCTTGAAAGTTGTGCTAATGCATCGCTCGTGTTAAAATCGTAAACGCCTATAGTAACATGTTATAGACTTACCACATTGTGCTTTAGTAATACACTGTCCAAGGGCATTTCTAAAATATCCTTTCTCACAAACACACTTCTTCATGCAAGGTCTTTTGTCGTAAGCACAGGGAACCTCTATATTTTGGTTTCTGCAGGTCTTTTCTGGCGGACATCGCTTGACGCATTGTTCTACTTCATGTGGCCCACATTGTAGTGCTGGAGGTTCTAAAAAAATAGGAAAATTGGTTTGAATTCAGATACCCTATCGATTAATTTTGAATCGCTATCCCGAATCCCGATACATGAGACCGATCTCATGTGCTGAAAGGCTTAAGAATACTCCTATAGACGGGTATTAGATGGTTCTACTATCTGTTTCTTTGCAAGTAAACACTTACTACATTTATCTACGGGGATACAATTGCCGTCTGCGTCCCTGGCGTATCCATCGACACAGTAGCACTTTTCATTGCATTTGATGTTGATTTTAGGGCAGTGAGTCCGGTTCTGGGAGTCGATGTTGATGCACTCGTTGTCGCAAGCGCCACCGCAAGCATAAAACTCGTTGGGTTTCTTACATTTATCTGAAATTGTGCTTACATGAAATTGAGTAGGTAGATGGCATAGGTGCATTCATACTTAAGATTTGTAACCGTGACGTAAGATTCAATTTACACCACTTACATAATTTCCGAATATGATCCGATTCAAAAAGGTTTTTAGGGTTCCGTACCAAAATGGTTAAAAAGGAACCTTTATGGTGTGACTCAGTCTGTCTGTCACAGCTGGATCTCTCGAGAACTACTAATGGTATCAACTTGAAATTTGTAATAGTTTAAGATGACATTTGCCCAACTATTATACAAATAAGAAATAAATAAAAATAAAAATTTCTTTTTCACAACAGGGACTGAATTGAGTCTTAAAAAATTGAAGTGAGGCTACTAAAGCATGTGGGGTGGTAACGCCGTTTACACGTTTTCAATCATCTTTTCTTTTTTTTATAGGCCGCATAGTTTTCGACTTATGATGAAAAATGTAAAAAAATACCGTTCGCCCCCTTATCTCCGAAGTTTGCAAAGAAAATAAATTTGAAACAATTCTATATGATAGCAGTTTATATAAAGATTACAGGAAAAATAAAACGATGTGTCAATATAGCACACTTTTTTAGGAATTATCAAATTTCTTAAAAAGTTAACATTAGTTCCACTATCGGTCAAGAGATGGCGTTGACCTGAAACTGCAATACTAATTTTATTATTCTACCTGCAGTGTGGTTTAATGGTGCAATTATAATGGTACGGAACCCTCGGTGTGCGAGTCCAACTCGCTCTGGACCGGTTTTATTTTTAGTTGAATGATTAATTTCTTTAGAAGATTTTTTGCTTCCAAAATCTTACGTTAGGAAAAGTGCTCTTACTTATGTTGTTCGTGTTCCAATCATAAATAGAACTGTTGGGTAATGTGAATGTGATGAAAGGTACGTACGACATAGACTTACCACATTGTGCTTTAGTAATACACTGTCCGTTGGCGTTCCTGAAGTATCCTTTCTTACAAACGCACTTCGTGATGCAGGGCAGGTTACCTTGACATTCGTACTGAATATTTCGGTGACTGCATGTTCTTTCTGGCGGACATGATGGGACACATCGTTGTTCTTCATTCAGTCCACATCGTTCTTAAACATTTGAAAATACGTTAAATAAGAATTGTGACTTATTCTCATAACCCCAGCTTTAGTACTGCACTATCAGCCGATATGGTACAAAATCATGGAGGTTTACTTACTGCATTGATCGACGGGGATACAGTTGCCATCTCCATCCCTCGCATATCCATCATCACAGTAGCACATTTCATTACACTTTTTGTTAATTATTGGGCAGTTAGTTCGGTTTTGCTTCCAAATTTTGTCGCATTCGTTGTCGCACGCGCTGCCGCAAGAATAGAACTCATTGGGTTTCTTACATTGATCTGAAATTGTTATTGATTATATTAATCGTAGCGTATTATCGAAGCGCTCTTGGCGGAACTTGACAGACTGATCGTACTCGATCATGTTTGTTAAACAACGCTCGGTCCGGTCAGGTGTCGGATGGGTGACCGTTAAAGTGGCATTACAACTGAGCGCTTCCGTGCTTCGGAGGGCACGTTACACCGTCGGTCCCGGCTGTTGGCATCTGATAACAGTTGTTAAGCCAAGTTAGAGGCCTTACAGGCGGCTTGATAAACTCTAACACCAGAGGTGGCCACTTATCCTCATTCGATAAGAAGAAGAAGATCATGCAAGCGTTACCACACTGTGCTGCGGTAATTTATTCTCAAACGGGATTCCTGTAGAATCCTTAAGCACAGATGCATTTCTTCGTGCAGACAATTCTCAGATTTAAAAACTTACTTTTGTATTAATTGATTAATTAAGGGGCTATGTCAAAAATAAAGCGCAAAGCAAGATAGCTATGATAGATAGCGACGCACGCGGGAGCGAGAACGATTCGGCAGATTTGGCGCAATAATCACTAACGCCCGAGCTTTTCCTAACAACAACACGACCAAATTAAAACGGTGTCATAAACTTAGCCGGCATGTAGCTGTCATTCGCCTAGTTATCTTGGTCGAGTTGTAAATAAGAAAAGACTTAGGCGATTCTTAAGTGTAGTGCTTTTGCACCTAAATCAATCCGTAATAAATAACTACCTATAGAGATGAAAGAGAAATATACTTCTATCTACACGATTGTGAATATTAATGATACAAATTATTTAAAGCAATTTCGAGACTTGCCTAATGTTGTTTCTAAATAATTTCAAACTTAAGAATTTTCAAGGGGCCATCCACAAATTATGTCACACGAATTTCATGGTTTTGACCTCCCCAAACCTTGTCACAGCTGGTCACATTTGTGAAACCTCTACTCCCTAGTGTGACGTCACATATTTTACAATATTTCATCTTGAAATAATTATTGAATGAATTAAAACAGCAGTTCCGAAATTCGTTTATTTAAATTTAAATGATTTTGAAATGTGACGGTCCGAAATTTAGGACCCCTCTCAGCCCCTTGTCACACAATGTCACACTTCCTCGACCTCCTCCCTCCCCCTTAACGTTAACGTAATTTATGGATCGCGCCTAAGAGGCATTTTTAAAATTAAAATCGAGCCCAAGTTACTTAATCGTGTTTCTGCTTCAATACAGTACTTATCTGGAGAAAGATATAAAGAAATATACCTATATCTTAAAATTTCAGATCTCTAGAATCTTTCTGCAACTTATGGCATTACATCGAAAAGTTTCTATTTTTTGACGTATCCCCTTAATAATTTCCTTTTTTGCTTCAAAAATCTTAGGATGTGCTGCTCTTGAAAGGTATCCTTGGTTTATTGAAAGGTATTTTGCATTGTTAGTGTTACAAGCGTAAATAGTAACTAACATGCCATAGACTTACCACATTGTGCCTTAGTAATACACTGTCCAATAGCATTCTTTAAATATCCTTCCTCACAGACGCACTTCTTCGTGCAAGGCTGACAGTCTTGCGCACAGCGGACCGCTAGGTATTGGTTTCTGCATGTCTTTTCTGGCGGACAGCGCTTGACACATTGTTCTACTTGATGTGGTCCGCAGTTTAGAGTTGGTGGTTCTAAAAAATGTAAAAAAATTTTTTAGATTAATTATTAAAACCGGAGTACCCTTTAAACTGGCATACTAGTAACCTGGGGAGTTTACTCTCGACCCCGACCCGACATGTAGGGTTATTCACCATTGTAGGAAATCTACTCGAAAGTATTCGATTCAAATCCGTATCCTCCGATATTACAAAAAAATATAGCTATTAACAAATACATTCGACTGGCATTCGATCTCTGAAAAAGGAAACTCATGGAAGTGGCAAAAACTGCAATAACAAAGCATTCGTGACGTCAGGCGCGTGCCGTGTCCGCCATATTGTGTTGCGTTTACATGTTACAATTTCGACTCTAGGTATGTTGTTTACATAAGGTGTATGTACGTACAGGTACACTAAGCTAAGCCGCCATGCCATGTTTAGTTGCGTTTAAATGGAGAACAATGAAGTAAGTATGCAGGCTTTTTTCGTAGGTATGACAGGTCCATCTTATTCCTTCGTCATTGCATTCGATTCACTTTTCGACGGAAAAGCGCTATGCATTTACAAAAGGTAGCAAAAGGTAGAAAATAAGGTCGAAGACTATAGACTTTCTGATTCGATTCGGAAAGTTGGTTTCCGACAGTCGTGAATAACCCCCATGATCGAGAATATAGATCGCGATAGAATAGAGTAAACATCAAAAAGGTACTATGGAAACCATGGTAAACGTTTATATGTGTTAGGCTCAAAGACTGAAATCGCTTATTGAGTGAAAAAACCGCTACGCGTTGTGGTCACTGCCGAAAATCCACAATGCGAAATTCGTGTTGTGCTTGTGGCTCTTCTAAAAACACCCATGACGCATTGTGGTAATCACAGAAAGACCACAAAGCGAAATTTGCGTCGTAGTTATCATACCAACTGACCACAACGCGTTGTGGTTATGAAGAAAAGTCATGACATGACGCATTTTGAGCACTAGTTGGTGCAAACATAACACGACCGTACAGGTAATTGTGATTTCCACTGACTGATATTTTGTGTAGCTGTGAGAATTTTTCTTGTCTATTTTGTGCGGGCGCCCTAGTCACGGTACATAACCTCGCTTGATGTACTTTTGTAATGGCGGTTTGAGGTGCAAGTGTGCCTTCTTGTTGTTTTAAGTTCGATTGTGGAAATCGGATTATTTTGGCGTAGTTATCACAATTCGGCGGTCTGAATTTTAGTGTTTACTTCGATTGCATAGTGTTAATGACTTGATCCGTTTGTAAAAGCGGCGCGCCCGCGTTCAATAATATAAAGTCATTATTCACTTCTCAAGCTTACGCGTTCACTAGACATTAAATAAAACACTTTTTTACTCAAACACTCAGTCCCCCGTGACCATGGCAGCTGCAAAGGTGCCAAAACGTCAGAATAAAAAATCAAACCAAAATACCAAAGTACGTACAATAAAACCGCGCTAGTATCCATTACAAAGTGTTCTATCTCATACTAGCGACCCGCCCTCGCTTCTCCTCGGTGTTAAGGTAGCCTATGTTCTTTCTCAAGGTCAATTTTATCTCCGTAGCAAATTTCATCATGATTGGTTCAGTAGTTTAGGTGTGAAAGCGTAACCGACAGACAGACAGACAGTTACTTTCGCTTTTATAATATTAAATATAGTAATAGTAAATAGTAATATATAGTAATAGTATGGATTGTAAGTTGTACTGGACGATTAGTTATTTCGACCCGTTTAATAGATTAAGTGATTTAATATTTTAACTATTAATGGTGTGATCGAAAGTGGATATCACCTAAGTGTTGGAATATTGAACATTTCCGTGTGGTGAAAGTTGTGCAAAATGCGGTACATTTTTCGTACTAAATTAAATGGATATGAATGCGACAAATGTTTCAAATTTTGGATGGTGTGAACAGTGATTAGCATGGTACTGAGTTATTTAATAAAGGTACACACCTTTATTAAATAACTCAGTACGACGCCAATCACTGTTCATACCATCCAAAAAGACGTAACGGGGTAGTTTGTGCTTAGGGAATTTGTGCGAGTGTGTGTGACTCGCCGGCCTTCCCATGGGCTTGACCACTCATGGAGCGTGCCCCAACGCCGATAAAGAAACAGTAAGTGATAGTATTAGTTATTTATCCGATAGTTATATATACGGCGCCGAGCCCGTAATCGGCTGGTAGCAGAGTGTTACATACTGACACACATTCCGGGGAAAAATCGGGAGAACCGGGAAAGTCGGGGAGAACCGGAATTTGTGTCTGTATGATTTTAGGTTAGTAAACACTTACTAATTAACAAGTAGGCACAAATTAGTAGTCATTGGAAATCAAAACTACCTTTTCGTCGTTTTATGGAAGCACCAACAACCAGTGCTCAAAACGCGGCATGGCTTTTCTTCATTGTCACAACGCGTTGTAGTCGTTTGGTATGATGACCACGACGCGAATTCCGCTTTGTGGTTTTTCAGTAACCATAACGCGTCATGGGCATTTTTAGAAGAGCCACAACACGAATTTCGCGTTGTGGATTTTTGGCAGTAACCACAATGCGTTGTGAGCTGTTTTTTTCGCTCAATAAGCTATTCGCTATTTCAGTTTTTGAGCCTAACATATGTATCAAAATAACAGATTTTTTATGTTTATTCGATCCTAATGTGAACTAGATCCCGTCAATTCCCGTCGAGAGTAGGGGGGCTTCTTAGTGGTTCTACTACCAACTGTTTTTTTAGTAAATGTAGTAGTAAGCACTTACTACATTTATCTACGGGGATACAGTTGCCATCTGCATCTCTCGCATATCCATCGTCACAGTAGCACTTTTCAACGCAAACGTATGTTTGTATAGGGCAGTGCGTTCGGTTCTGAGTACCAATGTTGATGCATTCGTTGTCGCAGGCGCCGTTGCAGGCATAGAACTCATTGGGTTTCTTGCATTGATCTGAAATTATTATAAAATATCAATGGTAAGGTTAATCCGTAGCCTATCTTGAGATTCATAATGGGTTAGCAGCAAGCAATAATTAGCTTACCACACTGTGCTGCAGTAATGCATTCTCCAATAGAATTCCTGTAGTATCCTTCAGCACAGATGCATTTCTTCGTGCATGGTCGTGGGTCATTGATGCAGCTGTACAAAATGAATCGGTTTCTGCATGTTCTTTCTGGCGGACATGATTTGACACATGCTTCTACTTCATTCTTTCCACAACGCAAACAATCTTCATCTGAAACAAAAGATTTACTTATTTTTGTTGCATTGCAATTAGGAAATTCGATCTCGGGATTGTTACATAGGCAATCCCGGGATTGAATCCCGGGATTGCCAATGTGAAATCCCGGGATCGAATTCCCTAGTTGCAATCAAAGATTTCAACGTATTGATTTAAAAAATGCTTTTTATGCAATACTTTGTACGTGACCATCAGCAATTTTTTTAATGTCCCTACGGCTCAGGCACAGGCCTTCCTTATGGGTGGATAAGGACGATAGGCCATAACTCAGTACGTGGGTCCAATGCGGATTGGTGTGTGTTAACGACTGCAAATGCAGCCGGGACCAACGGCTAACGTGCCTTCCAAACCTTCCAAAGCACGGAGGAGCTCGACATAATATATCGGGTCATTTTGAACTTACCATCCAAATTTTAAGGATGTGTCCAGTCCATGAAACTAAACAACTTTCTCTAAGAAACATGTGTCAAATTTCGCCAAAAAATTTTGGTCATCCCATACTAAATTGATCACGTGATCTTTTTGATTTGTATGGAAAGTCGATTTTTATTTTACAAATTTGACCATGTGTTCCTTAGAGAAAGTTGTTCAGTTTCATGGACTGAACACATCCTCAAAATTTGGATGGTGGATACAAAATGACCTTGTATTTTTGGTCACCCAACCCATGACCGACCCTTGCGAAAGTTGCTTAACCTCCGCAATTGGGCCAGGCCGATAAACGACTGCGCCATCGTGCTTCTCTTTTTTTGTACGTAAACTTTACTTTTCTACTTATTTCTTCTTGGGTAAAGTCATGACCTGATATGGAGTAGTGCATCTGTTTTTATCGAATGTGGCTTCAAAATTTCGGACTGTGGAAATTTTCACCAAGTAGATGGAAGATGATAGGTTAAGAACCTGTTGTTTCGGATGTGACCACTGATGAAGCAACTGCGGTGGCTGTAGATGTTGCTGTTACTGATGCCCCTGTAGGTGTCGCTGCAGCTGCAGCAATGGCTTCAGCTGTCAAGGACATTGTACTGCATGATGGTACAACTAAATAGATAAAGGTTGATTAGGAACCTGTTGTTTCTGATGTGGTCGCTGATGTGGCAACTGCGGTGGCTGTCGAGGTTGTTCCTGTAGACGTTGCTGTCGCCGTAGCTCCAGCACTGGCTTCAGCTGTCGATGATGATGTGTCGCCGCATTCGCTGCATGGTGGCTCAGCTGTTACAACAACAACGTTTACAATATACTAATGTTATATATGTGAAAGTTTGTATATTTGAATGTTTGTTACTCTGATCTGATATGGATTAGTGCATCTGTTTGATCGCGTGTGGCTTTAAAATTTTGGACTGCGGACATTTCACCGAGTAACTGATGGAAGTTGATTGATTAAGAACCTGTCGTTTCTGATGTGGCCCATGATGTGGCAACTGCGGTGGCTGTCGAGCTTGTTCCCGTAGATGTTGCTGTCGCCGCAGCTACAGCACTGGCTTCATCTGGCGATGATGATGTGTCACCGCACTCGCTGCATGGTGGCTCAGCTGTTACAACAACAACGTTTACAATATACTACGTGTTCATTTCATGATTGCCGTTGTTGACCGTTATGACGTCACAGTAAACGGTACCGTAGACAAAATGCAATCATGTTTTTTATCTGATATATTGCGACATTAGTGCGAAGAATTGGGAGGGGCGGCGCTATGATTAATTGATGTTGTGATCTTGAATATCATAATGGCGATATCAACTGTTTTAAATTTTTTTCTTGTTCAAAGAGTGTCATTAACTTATACATATTATAACAAATCACGTTCGTCATTTGTGTAGGGACGTTTCTTCTTTTGATCATTATACCAATAGCAACACAAATAACGAACGAAAATAATTAATTAACATAAACAAAAACTAAACTTTCCCTTTGCTATCCGTACTAAAGAGGCGACGAAGGGGGTGCGGTATGACGAAGTGGGCTGGGACGTAGAGGCAATTATGAAGTAAACGCGTAGTACTTCTAATGTTATTATAAATGTGAAAGTTTGTATGTTTGAAAGTTTGTTACTCAATCACGCAAAAACGGCTAAACAGATTTGGATATTACTTCGTAGACACTATAATTAAAAACCTGGTTTAACACAGGTTATTCTTTATCCCAGCGTTATGTCCCGTAGGATGATAAGTTGACGCGGACGATGCGGCCAAAGGAAGCTAGTATGTCTATAGCAGGAATCTATAGTACATAGGTTTGTATAGTACTTTCCCAAACAATGCGCGGAAATTCAAAATATTTTCATCACTCTTTGTAACCATGATTAGACTAGGTGGGCGTTAGCGCGCTTATGGCGCTCTGTTAGCGTGATTTGGATCATTCCATTTGGAGAGCCTGTTCTAATTTTAAATATTGATGATGATTCACTCACATCACACTGACTTCCTTGATTGTCGTGTTTCATTTAAAAAGTTCGCTCCATTTTTATACTATTACACGAGAAATATGTCAAATATGAGTTTTCATAGTAACATTGCGGGCATTTGCGTAGTGACCCACTAAACGTAAACACGGAGTCATGGCTGTCGAATGAAAATAAAAAGTAAAGAGCGCTCGACGCCTTTAAAGGGCCGGCCCTTGTCCAGCCACTCCGAAACGCTCGAAGAAGGTTTTCAAAATAATGGTCGAATGGGGAAGACAACTGTCAAAATTAACGCTGCGTGTAAGTACTTGTTGTATGGTCTGTGCTGCGAACCTTTGAACCACGAGAACTATCAAAATAAAGGACTTTTACATTAAAAACGTTTTTATAACTTTAAAATAATGATCAAATTCTGTGTTATTACACAGAAAGACGAAAATTCAAATCATCAAATTCTGTGTTATTACACAGATCTCCTGCTCGCAAAAAAATCTGCTGTTCCATACATTAAGGTCGAGTAAGTACTGCACTTTTGTATGGAAAGCTGTTTTTTTTGCAGGAGAGTTGGCCCCATAGTAAAAGTTGCTTGTAATAATGAGTGGAACCACTCCACGGCAGGAACCAAATGATTAAAATTTCAGCGTGTTTAGCAAAAAAGACGTCGGTCAACCGTTTTCGGTCAAATGAAATTAGGACAAGTTTTCGGACAAGTAATCCGGATCCCGTAGGTCAATATAAAAAGAAAAATATAATAATAGAATATTAGAACTAGTCTTTGTGTGTCTGAAGAAAATGTTTAATGTTTATGGGTGGTTCGAATTCACTATAGTTTTAGCATGGCTCCAAAAACCACCAAATTCTTGGAAGACCTTTGTTGGTAATTATGATGCTAAAATAGCAAACATCACAGGTAATGATAACCCAGCAAATTACATTTGGAATTAGTATCCGAACTATATACTGGTGCTTTTATAGCTGCATTTAAAATATTTACTTCTTTTTGTGAGCACTGTGCTCAAGTCTGACTGCGGGACGCGAATTTAGAATTAACTAAAATGTAAAATAGGGATAAGATGTCATTGCCAGTAAAGTTGCGAGAAATATTAGCATCGGACGGTACTGAGTGGCATTTTATACCTGGTTCACCACATTTCGGAGAATTATGGGAGGATGGTGTCCGATCTATCTACAAGACACCATTTCAAGCGGGTCTTAGGTGATACAAAACTAACTTTCGAGGAATACAGTTATAATAACTCTTTAAACTCAAATAGAGTGTTGTCTTAACTCCCGTCCTAATTCTGCTCTGAGTGATTCGGTAGACGATTATGCTGCTTTAAAACTAAAGCATTTTCTGGTCTTCAGTCCACCTTGTGTAGTTTCTCATGAAAATGTGATTGACGTGCCAATCAACACTTTTGACCGTTGGCAAAATATTGAGCACATGTTGCTTCTTCTCAATGCCAAATCAGATGTTGCAGACCTTTTGGAAAAGGTGAATGCAAGAAAATTTTGTCACCTTGCAGCATAGATATAAATGGCATTTTCTTAAAAATCCTGTTAAGATTAATGACTTAGTGATTGTAAAAAAATAATGTCTCCGCCCTCTAAATGGTTACTAGGTAAAGTCATAGACCCTCGTCCAGGCAACGATGGTATAGTCCATGCTGTTACAGTGAAATGAGCGAAAAGTACTTTATGTTTATTACAAGTCGAATCTGCTTCAAAGGACTAAGCCAGTTCATCCTTGGCTGGCAACAATGTTCTAGGTATGCGTGTAATAGATAGTTGGATTGCACCATACTCTCTAATAATTTTAATGGATATAAAAGTAAAAATGACACTAAAGTTCAGTTCTGTCAACATAATATTCAAGCAACAAGCATAATGCAAAATATCGTGATTATTGTATATTTTTTGAAGACTTGTATTAAGTATACAGCTGCAATGAAGATGTCATAATTGTCTGTAAATCTTCCAAGAAAAAATATTCAATAAAAGAATAGTCTGTTTACCCAGATGTTTGCTGGTAATAATTAACAATAAATGACATGAAAACAATTAACAGAAAAATAACAACCAGGTGTTGTTTTACAAAGCTTTGTCTCACTTTATTGACTCTAAAATACTTGAGTATATTAAACAATATTATTGTGAAAGTGTAAAATATGAATGTAGAAACGGTACCTACCTAATCAATAAAATATTTTTTATTATAAGTATATTGTTATTTATTACTACTTATTTTCAAGTTCATTATAAAAGACGTGAAACATTCGTATAGGTCACATTAACTAACCATTTTACCCTCTGAGTCGTTTATACAAACAAAAAAACCGTAAGAAACATAATAATACCACTGAATACATAATATAATAGTTACTTCAAGTTAGTACTATTATATATTCTGTGGTACAAGTACAATACTTCACACTTTTTCCAAGATACCTACGATTTTAGAGAAAGAGACAATAATAGGTATAGTGCCTATATACTAGTAATAATGTATATGTTAGGCTCAAAGACAGTAATCGCTCATTGAGCAAAAAACCACACAACTTTTTATCTATCTATCTATCACAACGCGTTGTGATAGATAGATAGATAAACAGTTTATGATTTGTGGTCACTGGGAAAAACCCACAACGCAATATTCGTGTAATGATGGCCCTCTGAAAACGCCCATTACGCGCTGTGATAATCACAAAACGAAATTCGCGTCGTGGACAACATACCAAACAACCACAACGCGTTGTGGCAATAAAGAAAAGCCATGTCGCGTTCAGAGAACCATAACATGACGTACATGAAAATTGTAGTTTCCAATGACTAATATTTTGTGTTCAACAGTCATTGTCATAAAAAGCTTAAATTCTCCAATTTACTTTTTAAAATATTGTATTACTTTTGTTAAAAAAACTCACAAATTAACAAATGGTTAAACACAAATTAACTACAATTTACTTTTAAATACTTTATTAGGAAATTTAAGTTTTTTCTGACATTTTTTTAAATCAAAATAATAAGGTTCAAAGTTGTTAGACACAAAATATTAGTCATTAATTAGAAACAAACCGTCTGTCATGTTATGGTTGGACCAACTTGTGCGTAGGACGCGTCATGGCTTTTCTTCATTGCCACAACGCATTGTGGTCATTTGGTATGATGATCACGACGCGAATTTCGCTTTGTGGTCTTTCTGTGATTTCCACACGTTATGGGCGTTTTTTAAGTGCTGTGACACGAATTTCGATTTGTGATAATTTATGTGGTTATTATCGTTTTCTTTTTTAAGTATTCTGTCCGTATTTTTTAGGGTTCCGTACCCAAGGGTTAATAACGGGACCCTACTACTAAACCTCCGCTGTCTGTCTATCTGTCTGTCACCAGGCTGTATCTCATGAACCGTGATAGCTAGACAGCTGAAATTTTCACCGATGACGTATTTCTGTTGCCGCTATAACAACAAATACTAAAAACAGAATAAAATATTTTTTAAGGGGGGCTCTCATACAACAAACGTGATATTTTTGCCGTTTTTAGGGTTCCGTACCAAAATGGTAAAAAAGGAACCCTTATGGTGTGACTCAGTCTGTCTGTCTGTCTGTCTGTCACAGCTGGATATCTCGAGAACTACTAATGGTATCAACTTGAAATTTGGAATAGTTTAAGATAACATTTGCCCAACTATTTTGCAAATAAGAAATAAATAAAAAATAAATATCTTTTTTACAGCAGGGCCTGAAAAGGGGTCTTAAAAATTTGAAGTGAGGCTACTAGGGCATGTGGGGTATCATATGAAAGAGCGCCGTTTGCACGTTTCTAATCATTTTTTCTTTTTTTCTAGACCGCATAGTTTTCGACTTATGATGAAAAATGTAAAAAAAAATGACCGTTCCCCCCCCCCTTATCTCCGAAGTTTGCAAAGAGAAAAATCTCAAATAATTCTATGTGATAGCAGTTTATATAAAGATTACAGGAAAAATAAAACGATGTCTCAATATAGCGCACTTTTTTAGAAATTATCAAATTTCTAAAAAGTTAACATTAGTTCCACTATCGTTCAAGAGATGGCGCTGACCTAAAACTGCAATACTAATTTTATTATTCTACTCTTCAGTGTGGTTTAATGGTGCAATTGCAAGAATTAAATGATTATTATTATTATTATTAATTATGATGGTACGGAACCCTCGGTGCGCGAGTCTGACTCGCTCTTGATCGGTTTTTTTTTGGTACGGAACCCTTTGTGCGCGAGTCCGACTCGCACTTGGCTGGTTTTTTTAGGATTGAATACCTATGTATTTTTGTTAAAACTTTGCAATTGAAATTATTATAAGTATTTTAATATTTTGCCATGCCAATAAATGGTATGGCAATAAAGCTCAATTTAAAATTGGCATAATGTCAATATTATATACTAGCTTTCGCCCGCGAGTTCGTCCGCGTGGACATTCGGAAAATCCCTAGGGGACTTTTCACCGGGATAAAAGTATGTTTTAATCCAGGATATAAAATATCTCTGTGCTATTCGAGATCCGTCGTTTTTGCGGAGGATTGAGTACCAAACATTCAAACATCCAATCATTCCTACTTTAACACTTATAATATTAGTAGGATATATCTATCCATATGATGATACCACATGACTCTCAAAATTAAGGTGACTCTCGAAAGTGAGTCGCAGATTTCGGGCTCTGTCTACACGTTCATTGAGTTTTCCCCCTATGTCAACATTGAATGGTGCGTTGGTTAAGACTAATTAAAATGTATTGTTACTTTTATCAGCTTTTTAATAAACCTTAAATCATCACAATCAAATAATAAACAACGAAGCTACAGTCGTGTGACGTAAGAAAGATGGCGGCCGGCCCATTATATAAGCGGTATTTCTAGATAATTACTAAACCGATTTACTTAAATAAGGTGTCGAATGAAAGAAAATGTAATGGGCATTATTTTATTTTAGACATGCGTTCATGTCAAGCTAATATCAAATGGAATAATTAGAAAAGACATTATTTTGGAATTTAGGGGTTCAATCATGTCACTCAATCAACATTCCATAAAACCTCAATAACGACATCAATATCGATTTTAGCTTTTTTCTACTCCATTGGTAAATGGGGTACCCTAAGGGATTGCCCAACGCCCAGCCCTTAGAGTAAGACGTGCTCTTCGTTGCTCGAAGGCCCAGCCCAAACCACTGGATTCATCTCATCACAGTCACCCCTTCATTTTTATTATATATAAGATTATGTGCTTTTGGTACCTTATTTTCAGAACCAACTATTTTCAAAGTTTTTTTACATTAATTAATGGAAATGATAGTGTTTTCCTTGCTTTCCAAATGTTGGCCATGCCAATAGTCGAAATCCAATTTTTACACGACTGCCCTAAAAAAAGATGTGTTCAAGGTTCATGTAAGTTTGTATGTCGGTTTATGAGTTTCTTTATTCCTCCATAACTTCTAAATGCCTGAACAGATGTCCCAATCACATCATCGTAGCGTTTTTTTTGAAGAGAATTTGATAAAATTGACTACATTATAGGTACTTCTGTTAGATATTTCATTTTATTAACGTAACTAAACATTATAAGTTTTACAAGTAAGTACTTACCTATATTTCAACTTAATCTATAATCAGAGTGTGATGAAAATGGGATGGAACCTTGTTAAAGCAGATCAAAAATTGACTTCGTTAATTTAAATTTAATTAAGTAACCAACTGCTTGTATCTTAGTTGAAGTTATTATTACTATCATGTATTCTGTGGTTGCTGCAGCAAAATTCCCTCACCTCGGATGCGTGTCACAGAATAGAATAATAGATAATAGTACAAAACCATAAGAATAGACAATACTAGAACGGACTCTCTTTTTGTGCGAGTCCCAAATGCCGCCATTTATACAGGGTCACTGGAAATATGACGTATTCCTGCTAAGGGGTTATAGATGAGGTCAAAACAAATATTTTTTGTCATATAACTTTTTCTCAAAAAATTAATAGTTTTTGAGTAAATTGAAATTAAGTACAATTTTACCAAAAGTACATTTTCAGACACAAAATTTTAAAATAAAGGATAACTACTCATTCGATTCCGGATTTTTTACTATTTTAGGATAGAAAACAATTTGAGTGTTGATAATTAATAAAAAAAAATTCATAAAATACAAGTGTTTATAAAAAAATCAATCCTTAAATGTATTTTTTTTAATTTTTTTTTCAGATTTCTTAGAAATAGCATCAAATATCTTTAAAAAAATCCTAGTAACTAAGCGTGCATAATATTTTAAAAACATCACCATCTATTCAGCTTTCAGTTGAGGTATAAAACTTAATAATAACTTAAATAAAAAATGAGAAATTAAGACTTAACTAAATAGCAGTCTTATTTCATGTAGCAAAAATTTCCTACTTCAAGCGCTTCGGAGGTGGCCGACAGTGGCCGTATTATCCTACTTATTCCATAAATGTGAAAGTTTGCTTGTTTGTATGATTGTTAATCAATCACGCAAAACGGCTGAACGGATTTGGATGAAATTTGGCACACAGATAGTTTATAAGCCGGATTAAAACATATGAGGATACTATTATCTTGGTTAAGGGTTCCCTAGGGATTTTCTCGAATGTAGAATGTGAATGCAGTCGCGGGCGGAAACTAGTTTGCCATAAATGGTCGGACTTACTAAAAATACTTTCGTCCGAGTGAGTTTGAAACAGGATTATTTTCCGCCGATGAGTCAAAATTTTATACTAACTGTGTCACAAATAACCATGCATATCAGCTATTTTTAATGCCCCGCTGCTGGGGAACAGGCCTTCCTTTCCTTTTGGGATAAAGCGGACGGGCCATAACCCACCACGTGGGCCCAATGCGGATTGGTAGGTGTTAACTCAATGTACCTTACATTGAGCCCTTGGTTCTGGCTGCATTTACAGTCGTTAACACTGACCAATCCACATTGGGTCCACGTGGTGGGTATGGCCCGTTCGCTTTATCCATCCACAAGCCAAAAGGTAGGCCAGTTCCCCAGCAGCGGGGCATTAAAAATAGCTGATATGCATGGTTATTTGTGACACAGTTAGTATAAAATTTTGACTCATCGGCGGAAAATAATCCTGTCTCAAACTCACTCGGACGAAAGTATTTTTAGTAAGTCCGACCATTTATGGCAAACTAGTTTCCGCCCGCGACTGCATTCACATTCTACATTCGAGAAAATCCCTAGGGAACCCTTAACCAAGATAATAGTATCATCATATGTTTTAATCCGGCTTATAAACTATCTGTGTGCCAAATTTCATCCAAATCCGTTCAGCCGTTTTGCGTGATTGATTAACAATCATACAAACAAGCAAACTTTCACATTTATGGAATAAGTAGGATAATACGGCCACTGTCGGCCACCTCCGAAGCGCTTGAAGTAGGAAATTTTTGCTACATGAAATGGGACTGCTATTTAGTTAAGTCTTAATTTCTCATTTTTTATTTCAGTTATTATTTAGTTTTATATCTCAACTGAAAGCTGAATAGATGGTGATGTTTTTAAAATATTATGCACGCTTAGTTACTAGGATTTTTTTTGAGATATTTGATGCTTTTTCTAAAAAAATCTGAAAAAAATAAATAAATAAATGCATTTAAGGATTGATTTTTTTATAAACACCTGTACTTTTTGTAATTTTTTTTATTCATTATCAACACTTAGATTGTTTTCTATCCCAAAATAATGAAAAAATCGTAATCGAATGAGTAGTTATCTTTTATTTTAAATTTTTGTGTCTGAAAACGTACTTTTGGTAAAAAAATACTTAATTTCAATTAACTCAAAAACTATTAATTTTTTGAGAAAAAGTTATATGACAAAAAATATTTGTTTTGACCTCATCTATAACCCCTTAGCAGGAATACGTCATATTTCCAGTGACCCTGTATAACTACTTCCCCCTTCACGTCGCTACGCCCCGCTGTCGTCCAAGCGTGTTTGCCAGGGTTGCTTACTGTTAAATATTGCTTACGTTTAAAGATAATATCGCTAAAATATGAGTTTTTCTTTAGTTTTAAATCATTATTTTAGTCTAGTTAGTACATACAAAAATAAAATATTCACTTTTTCTGGGTAAGTACTTACCTACTCCTGAGTTTATATAAATAAAGTAAATAAAGATTTAGTATGGAAATTAAATTAAATTTTGAACAAAAATATACCTACCTTCTTCTAAAGAATTTTTAGGTTTGAATCCTCTTACTGTTTCGTTATGTTTCAACTTTCATCACGTAACGAAATCACAGAATAGATACGAAATAGTATTGTATAAAGCTGGGTATGACTGATACTCTATTTATTATACTTTAAGGCGGTTGTATGACCAAACACATCACAATAACTTGACGCCATTGTAATTTGTTTCCAAGATCGTACGGAACGCACAAACAGGCAAACGCGTGTGCGGCGACGCGCCGGCCGTGGCAGCCCGAGTGAGTTTCTTGTTTAACAAGTAGGCTAATATCGTGACCTTGAGCCCGTTCGGGGCGGGAGTGTCCGTTCTAGTAAGTTTTATTTATTCTTATGACAAAACCGTGTTTTTGGAGATCCCTGTAGAAAGTAGCGGGCCGGGCGGCCCCGGCGTATCATGCGCGTCTCAGTTTGACAAGGTTCCACCACATTCTCATTGCACGCGCGGATTTTAAAAGTTAAGATGCTCTCATTCAAAAGGTCCTTTTGAAATAATTATGTGGTTTCATCGACCATTTTTTTGTCATTTTACTTAGGCATAAAGTGTCATTTTTATACATTAATAACACAGACACAGAATAACTAATAGTTGACACAGATCATACAACAAGTACTTTTATAAGGTCTGTGATTAATAAAGTCTTTGATCTATATGCAATCAAAAAGTAGCCTTTGCGAAACAAATTATTTTTTTTTCATTGTCATTTATTTGTTAATCAAATAATAAATAAGTAAAGATAATAAGTGACTCACCATATTCGTAACCATCATCGTAGGTTCCTTGCACCTTCGCAACCAAGACGGCACAACATATCGCTATGTACACCCAAGTCGACATAGCTTCTCGGAGTGTGCCGGCGATAATGTACCGTCCTCATATTATATACTCGCAATGATAACTTAAGGCGGTAGCCGGACCGAAAGTGCCGCGATGAATTTTATTTAACACTAGCTTCCGCCCGCGACTTCATCCGTGTGGACATTCGGGAAAACACAAAATTTGAAGATTCTTGCTACGAAACTGACGGATTTTCATACAAACTTTCATACCCTATTTTACCCCTTTAGGGGCTGAATTTTCCAAAATCCTATCTTTAGCGGACGTCTATGTCCTAATGACTATTAGTGTGCCAAATTTCAGCTCGATCCGTCTAGTAGTTTGAGCTCTGCGTTGATAGATCAGTCAGCTTTATATTATACATACAGACTAGTGGATATTGGGAACTTCGTATCAGCTACAATTTATATGATTATCAATTTTCCATGAGCATTTTAAATATTGCTGATTAATTAGTTAGTTAATATCAAACCAGTTGAATATTAACGAAAGCTACGTGTGCTTTATAACACCGAGTGCTTTTTATGACTAAAGCCTGCCATACAGATGGAATCCCGATTCGGAATTCCGAAACGGAATATCGATAATGTATGAAAATTCTGTACTTCCGTTCCTTAAATCCCGCATGTGTGTGGTAGGTCCATAGATTTGTATGGCTTAGCTGCATTCGGAATGATTCCGTTTCAGAGTTCTGAATTAAATTCCGTCTGTGTGTGGCCACTAACCTCACATACAGACGGAACTCCGTTACGGAATTCCGTATATTACGTAATTCCGAACGCAGTTATTCCATACAAATCTTTGGACCTACCACACACATGCGGGATTTTTCCTTACAGATTTTTCATACATTATCGATATTCCGTTCAGAATTCCGAATCGGGATTCCACCTGTAAGTGGCCAGGCTTATCAAAAGTTAACTGTCAAACAAAAGTAACTCGAAATGCCGATTCCCATACACAAATTGCCAATGTGGAATTTACTATTATTTGGCTGTTCTTTTGTTTTCCCATTTTTTTATTGTTTCTAAACCACCCTAGTACTTATAGCAAATAAAGTAAATAAAAATAAATAAATTTAAAAAATATTAAAAACACGACTGCCCTTCCAAAAACCAAGTGTCACTGCAGTCGGGGGACCTTATTATGGAACAATTTTTGAAGAAAGAGGTCCCCCGACTGTAATGACACTTGTTGTTTAACTTTTTAGTTCGTTTTTGGCAGTGCAGTCGTGTTTTTAATATTTTTTTAATTTATTTCACACATTTTAGTGTCATATTATATAGTTTTGGAATGTGCTCATCAAGGCCTTTTATTTGATGCCCATATTGTAATAATAGAAGAATATTTTTTTCTTTCACATTTGAAAATGGCGTCAAGAATTCTAACGATACCCCATTTATCCAAATCAGTTCAGGCATTTAGAAGTTATGGTGGAATTAAGAAACTCACATACCCACATAGGCACATGAACCCTGAACATATACAGTCTTTTTGCTTTGGGCAGTCGTGGAAAAAAAATATTATTTCGATCGGTCGAGACGTTTGTTTGAGTTTTAGCCAGACTAACGAACAGCAATTCATTCGGGGAACATGCGAAAAATGAAGAAAAAGTGTTTGAGAATGTGCAAACAGCGCTCTTTCATACGTTTTTTATACACTTCGAATTTTTAAGACCCCCTTTCAATGCCTGTTTAAAAAAAACTTTTTTATTTGCAAAATAGTTGGGCAAAAGTCTCCTAAAACTAACCCAATTTTCAAGTTGATAGCATTAGTTAGTTCTTGAGATATTCAGCCTGTGCCGCGACACTGAGTCACACCATAAGGGCTTTTTTACCATTTTGGTACGGAACCTTAAATGGGTCTTAAAAAATTCCATAAAATCATTTTCTATTACTACTTATTAAATGAAAATCTATGAGGGCGCCACTTGCGGTATGGTATGCATCTTAACACGAATAAAAGCAATAAATTAATATAATGTAAACCTATTAGTGACAGCAACAAAGATGTATCGTTAAGTAAGTATCAGGTGTTTTGCAGAATTTACATGGTGAAAAACAGTAGGTTTATTATAAAAAATTTCCACTAGGTACTAGGTATCAACATAAACACTGACGCTCAAAAAATTGCCAGGCTTACAGGCCAGGCTTACATCTCTTTCTCGCTGTATAGCAAATAAAAGAGACGCATTGATAGTCATTTCGAAAATTGGCAAGTATTAAGAGGTTGTAATACGGTGGCAGGGGCCCTATTTTCGAAAGGGAATTAGTTAATTGGGTGACTGGAAATAATTAAAGACGACCTGTTAATTACCATTAACAGGTCGTCTTTAATTATTTCCAGTCACCCAACCGAACCGCTGCCAGGTTTAGTATTTAAGTATACCTATTTAAATACTAAACCTGGCAGCGGTTTATTTTTTGGACGACAAAACAACTAAACGGGCGACAAACTGTGGATTACAAAAAATACGAAAAACGGGCGACTAGGTAGGTACATGTGGGAGATAAATTCATCAGTTATTACCTATGGCGTTATGTTGGTACCTAATTTATAATTATTGCGATGGGGCGCATGGCACTACCGTAGCAGTATAGCAGTACGCCCCGTAGGGCGTCGCTACAGTAATGCTACGATATCAGCTACGTGAAACGGCTACACTAATGCTACGATATCAGCTACGTGAAACGGCTACACATCCTACATTAATCCGTAGTACTCGGGAGTCGGGACTATATATACCATAGAATAAAACTAGTGGCTCTGTGAACTGTTTAGACCTCACGTTTGTGTCATGTTTGATCATTTTTAGAAATGCCTGAAATATGTCTTTTATACGTTCTCCGCCATTTTGGAAATTTTCGAACAACTGAATCGACAAAAAATCCTTATAAGTAATTATCGAATCTGCTCACAAAATTTTGAGAAATGCAACCTGTAGAGAAGAACAGCCGGACGACAGACACACGAAAGCATTTTTGCCCGAGCTGAAGCCTGAAACATACTATTACCGTGCTGAAATGGAGACGGAGACGCTTCGCGCTCGCTCGTTCAATAATAGACCATACATTTTTGAGTATTATCTAAAAATTAAATGGGGATATCAGACCACGTTTCTAAATATGAACGTGCAGTTAAAAATTAATAGTTTGAAAATATCGGAAAAAAATCTTGATTAATCGACAAACTTACAAAAATAGCAAGACACGTGCGTAGATTAATTCTTTTCCTTAGAATAATAACACCTAGAACGATAGTTCTCTACAAAGCGCACTGTCAAAAGTGAGGCAACTAAAACAGCCAAAATGGCTCCGTTTTCAGATTGTTATTCTACATTATTACCTAATTATACCGATTAAGTACAAAAACAGTTTCAATTTTCCCACATTTATAAGACTAATTACTATATTATTGGGTTTCAGTTACGATTAGTTAACGTATGAAGGATATAAATTTGAAAACTAAGCCATTCTGGCTTGGTATAAGTTGCCGCACTTTGCATACGCTTCTAGATGTCTAGGCTTGTAGGTGTTATTATTCTAAGTTCTTTTCATTATTTACGTGTAAACAAGAGAGTCTATTTTGTTTTAGCGCGTGTAATTCTATGAATGAACTCTAAATCTAGAAATCAGTAAAATTTTGGGACATTAACAAACCTCAATATCTTGACCAATTATTAAATATTGAAACCCTTAACTGTACATACTCGATTAGAATAGGAAAAAGATACACTCACTCATTTTTGGAGATACATAGGCTGTTCAAAAGTTTTTAGTGAAACAAAATATAACAAGAATATTAAAAATTATTATTTACAACTTTTTAGAGCTTTCCTCTCTTAACTTATAACGCATATATATTCAGGGTTACCGTATTTTAATATATTAAAAAAACGCATCTTGCGGAAGATTGAAAAATAGTCGTCTTAATTTTTCGACAGCCTCTTCTGCGGTTTTTCATTTTCATCCATGGACCATTTTCTCCTTTTTTTACCGCACGGAGCTAAATTAAGACTAACGAAGGAGAAGACTTACAAAAAGCAGTATGTAAAGTCCATTCGTTTAGATAGTGTCGGTACACCCGCAAGCACTTGTGTTCAGAGACAGGAATACCGGTAAGTTTTTGGTAACGTTATACAAATAACGTTACTGAGCATTAGTTTTAGCTTATTAAGTGTTTTATACTTAAAGTTTTAGAAATGTATCGACATTTCGCAGAGTCGTACGATTATACGGAAAGTCCGTATTATTAGCTTGTAAATTTTCCAGAATTGTGTCTAGCGTCGGAAGTTTTTTATTAGCATAAAATCTGTATACTGTTCGGACGTACGTACTACATCACATTCAAAGTCGTCCGTTTTCGATAGTGGGATTCTTCCGTTTTTACGTTTTTTGGTGTTAATGGGTCTATTTTTAATATTATTCCGACGCTAATTCTTGGTATCCCCACTATTTTTGAAGTATCTCTGATAGGTGCAGACAAACTGATTTCAACGCAATGCCGATGGACATTGATCATAAGTTGTTAACATGTTTTACAAAACACCCGTATTTTTTGTTGGTTCACTTAAAGTTTCATCTTGAGGCACTTAACTGTCCTTCCAAGGATGAAAAATATTTTCAGTATACGTAGCAGAGTCAACAAACACAAGCTTTCACTACGGCGGCGCTTCGATGTAACTGCCAAAATACAAATTGACTTGCGGGTGTACGCCGCACGCGGTATCCTTTGTTTATGCGGCGGCATCCTTTGACAAGAAGCGGCACGTGCAAAGGCGGCGCGATCAAAGGGCGACACTATCTAAGTGAATGCGCTTTAAATTTTCGGAAGATTCCTTATAGAGGGCTCTACACTCGCGCCGCGAACCGCGGCCGCGAATCACGGGCGCGGTTTGCGCATGAAAACGTTGCGAAAAATATAGCCCTCCAGACTCGCGCGTGAACCGCGGCCGCAAATCACGGCAACATTAGGTCGGCACACAAGTTCTTTGACGCGGACCAAAAAACCGCCACCGGACGGGGAACGCCGCGAAGCGCAACCGCGAAGCCGCGAAACCCTCCACACTCGCGGTTCGCGGCCTTCGCAGGCTTTCGCGGCGCGAGTGTGAAGCCCTCTTAAGGTTAGCCTATGTTTTAAGTATGGTAAATCATCGCACTTAAAACTTCTCATAAGACGACCATTGTTGCAAAGAAAAGAAGAGCGACAGATTAACTTAAAAAATATATTAAATTGAAACAGAGACAATTGAAATTGAAACAGAGAATTAAATTACCCGCCAAATAAAAATAATTACAGAAAAAATATGTATTATATTTACCATGTAGTTAAAAACTTTCAAAACAGCCCACGTACTTAAAAATTAACCGTGTAAGTATACGTATTTATGTGTCATTGACCCCTTGTTCAGTGTGTGCGAGCGAAGCATTGTTGCTTCAGCTTGGGCAAAAATTCTTTCGTATGTCTGTCCATTTGTTCTTGGCGCTAGTAGTCACTGTGCACTTCAACCTCCGTAATAAAATTTAGTAAATAAATAGTGAAAGTGATTTCTACGTTACAAATTTTGAAGCAGCTTGTCCAACTAGTTGTGTTAAAGCGTGAAAAATGTTATCTCTGGAAAAATCTTTATACCTATCGAGATAAAGAAAATTTGCATTACGAGTGTCTGCTGTGGAGAATACTAAGAGATTATGTTTGTTTGCTAAACAAGAAGCAACATCATTGCTCTGAGCTGTCATTTACAATCGGTGAGTGGAAAAATAAACTGGTATTTGGAAAGAAATATTTATTTTGAGAACTACAAACGTTAATTTTCACTCATTCGAATAGTGTTTACATGATCAGCTGATACTTTGACCAATCAGAGGAGAGCTAAGGCAAACTATTTTAATCTACTTGGCACTAGATGGCGCTGTTGACCATCTAAAAATAACACAAAATAAAACTAAAGGAACCACTTATTAATTCGAAAATGGACAACTCACATGAAAACATTACTCAAAGACGCCGTATACAAAGATCCAAATCTATTGACAGATCTAGATTTTGTAATACGAGCCTGAACAATACTTTTAATGACACCACAATTTTTGACACTACAATAAAAAGCCTACCAAATACGTCATTATTGGACGATACTACAACTGAACTTAAGTTACAAATTGAAGAATTAAACTTAAAATTAAACTCGGCAAATCAAGAAATAGAAAATTTAATTTTGGAAAATAGTACAATGAAGGTAGAATTAGATAAATATCAAAAAGTGATCGAAACATATAAAAAAATCATACCTACTATGGGAATTTTTGACTCACCTATGGTAAAAACCAAAAAGCCTAAATCGATTTCATCGACTCCAACACGCCGTCGTATAATTAGCTCCCCCAGCGAGATGAATATGCCTACACAAAGCAGTAACCACTCAGAGCCATCTAGCGATGTAAGGACAAGCGAAACACAGGCGACGACGTATGAGCAATTTGATCCTCAGAATCGAACCACAGAATTACCAACTAGGCCGAATAATATAGGACCGCACCTTAGCGTAACATCTACAAGTACTCAAGAGAATATTTCTGCGTCAACAATCGATAATAAAACTGCAGCCACCGCCGCTGCACCAAAAATGCCAGACGACGAAGCTGCGAGGAAAAAACAGTTATTCATCTTAGGTGACCAGCAAGTTACCGGTTTAGCACATATTTTAACCGAAAATTGGAATACTAATTGGAATTACTATAAAATTACATCTTTTGTTAAGCCAAACGCATCGTGCTCAGAAGTACTATCTTATTGTGACATTTTAAAACAAAAATTATGTAGGGGTGACAGAGTTATCCTTGCGGTCGGTGCTAATGAGAATAATCCATTTTTACTAATGAAACATTTAAATATAGCCCTACACAGACTTCAAAATATTAGAGTTTTTGTCTTAGGGGTCTTAAGCAGTCAGTATATGCAGGAAATTAAACTGAATGAATACTTATCATCCATTTCTAAAACATATACAAACACTAAATACTTGCAATGTAAAAACAATTCACTACAGTATTATTCGCTTTTAGAAATTGCAAAGAAAATTAAGTTTGAAATTGATGTCGAGGATTATGAAAATACATTTTTAGATACAAAAAAAATAAAACAATTTCTAAATAATAACAAAAAAAAAGAAACGCCTAAAAAAATTATTAAAGGGACGATTCCCTACTTTTTTAACAAACAAAAAAACAAGCAAATAATGCAAAAACATATTGAAACTAACGTTAGTACACATTTAAACAACTCACCTATTATTCCGGCTAAAAAAGGCACCATTCCATATTACTTTGGAACAAAAACCAAATCACCACAAAAACACTTTTTTCGATAAAAACAATAAAACTTCGAACTCCAAACTCAATATTCTACACCAAAATATCGCAGGACTCGTAAATAAAATTGATTCATTACACTTATCTTTGTTACAATTACAACAAAATAGTAAATTGGAAATTCACATTTTATGTCTCACGGAAACATTTGTCATGAGCGGCTGTGAGAAAAATGTTGTTATGACTGGCTACAAGCTAGCCGCGCACTACTCGAGACAAAAAGAAAAGCGCGGAGGTACCTGCATTTTAGTTAAAAAAGAGCTCGATTTTAAATTAATTGATCTAACCACAGAAATAGCGTGTAAGAATTATTTTGAGTGCTGTGGCATTGAATTACTGACTTACAATATTATCATAATATGTATTTATAGAACACCGAAAAGTAACACGTCAGTTTTTTTCAACAAATTAGAGTGTTTATTACATAAATTGACATTAAATAAAAATAAAAAAATTGTTTTGGTTGGAGATTGGAACATAGACATTTTAAAAAGTGATTCGTCAAGTCGTGAATTATTAGGCTTATTAAATAATTTCAATATAGATATACATATTAAAAAGGCAACCAGAAACAAAGCATGCTTAGACCAGATAGCGAGCAACATACCGAAGGTCAAGTCTGATGTGCACTATCTTTGTCTTTCCGATCATGAGACTGGACAAACTTTATCAATTCCAGTAAAGACTCAAAAACAGTGCACACCCTTTTGGTTTGAATATAAGCGCGACTTTAGTGTTCAGAACATGACCAAGTTTGTCACATGTATATCCGCTTTGAGTTTTTCTGATGTTTACGAACAGAATAAATTGGATGACTGTTACGATAGCTTTTATGAAACGTATAAATTATTCTATAATTTATGCTTTCCTATGATTAAGGTAAAAATAATGAATAATGGATTGAAGGGGAAATGGTTGACTAAGGGAATAAAAAAATCAAGTGTTATAAAGAGAAAACTATACATAAATTATAAATATACAGGTTCAAACAAACAGCTTAATAAAACTAAATATAAGAATTATTCTAAAATATTAAAAAAGTGTATAAATAAATCACAAAAGATACAAAATAGTAAATATGTAAAATCTAACACAAATAAGTGCAAAGCTACATGGAATATAATAAATGATAAAATTAATAATAAATCCGCACATAATAATATTGACATAATTAATTTTAATAATAGGACATATGAGGACCCTAAAGATATTGCTGACATTTTTAATGACTTTTTTATAAATATTACCAAAAACAAACCAATACAAAAATCTGGAGTGAGACATCCAATAGAAGAAAATCCTAATTCAATTTTTCTTTATCCTACTGATGAACAGGAAGTGTATAAGCTGATAATGTCACTAAACAATAAAAAGTCTGTAGGGGACGATGACATCAGTACTGCGTCTTTAAAAGCATGTGCGGCACACATTAGTAAACCGCTAAGTTACATTATAAATTTGTCATTTACTACAGGAGGTTTCCCAAGTAAACTTAAACTATCTATAGTTAAACCTCTATTCAAAAAAGGTGATGCTAAAGATGTTAATAACTTTAGACCGGTAACACTCATATCCATCTTAGCAAAAGTTTTTGAAAAGGCCATGTTAAAAAGAATTAGCGACTTTTTCGAGAAGCACAGTATTCTACATCAGCAGCAATTTGGGTTTCGGAAAGGAAGGTCAACACAAATGGCTTGTTTTGACTTAGTGAAAGCTGTAACAGAAAGCCTTAATGATAAAACTCCGGTTGCAGCAATATTTTTAGATATGACTAAGGCTTTCGATTTTGTTGAGCATTCAATTTTAGTAGATAAGCTGTGCAAATATGGTATAAGGGGGGTAGCACACGATTGGATCATCAATTACCTCAAAGATAGGAAACAATGCGTCGAAATAACAAGTATAATACAAGAGGATAAGACACCTGTAAAGACTGTCTATAGGTCAGACTTTAAAACAAATAGTTCTGGTGTGCCACAAGGCAGTATCCTGGGACCTCTCTTGTTTTTAAGTTACATAAATGACATTCCCTCGGTAACATCCGAAAAAACTATTTTATTCGCGGATGATACAACACTAATTATTAAAGATAAAGATAGTGATAAATTACGAGACAAAATAACTAAATGCGTACATGACATTAACAATTGGCTAAATGATAATAATTTAATAATAAACATACAAAAAACTAAAATGATACAATTTAAGACATATAAACAAACTGAAATTAAATTAGACATAATTTTCAACAATGAACATATTTGTTCAGAAACAGAAACTGACTTTTTAGGCATTACGATTGACCAACACTGTAACTGGAAGGCACATATTGACAAAGTATGCTCGAAATTAAATAGATTTGTATATGCATTAAGGCGCCTAAGACAAACGGTATCCGTAGAAGCAGCTACTAGTGCATACCATGGATACGTCTCATCGGTACTGAGCTACGGACTGCTGTTATGGGGTAACTCGGTAGACATTTTGCTAGCTTTTCGATTACAAAAAAAATGCGTACGGGCTATATGTAATGCATGGAGTACTGACAGCTGTAAACCACT
This sequence comes from Agriphila geniculea, assembly GCA_943789525.1. NCBI lineage: Eukaryota > Metazoa > Arthropoda > Insecta > Lepidoptera > Crambidae > Agriphila > Agriphila geniculea. The sequence continues at coordinate 6,688,650 of OX038875.1, forward strand.
GTTTAAAGACTTAAAAATACTCCCACTCGCGTGTATGTATATTAAAGAAATCTGCATATTTGTGAGGCAGAACGCAAACTTCTTTCCCAAACATTCTGATGTGCTAGCACGACACACAAGGCATAAGGACAGATTGTATCTGCCGAATTGTAGACTTGATATATTCAAACGAAATGTTTATGTTCAAGCCATAAAAATATTTAATAGACTTCCTAATGATATAAAGAATTTGCCATTTAATATATTTAAACGAAAACTATCGCTTTGGCTGTTACAACATTGCTTCTATACTGTAAAAGAATATTTAGATTTTAAAATTAAGTAATGTTTGTATTCTTATAATGACATGTGGTATTACGAGTACGAGTAATTGACATAATACAGAATATTTTGGACATGACTGAATAGTAGTTTTAGGTTAAAATTATATTATTATTACTTTGAATTGACATGACTTGATAATTGTTTTTGTGACGTAATTAATATTTTGACATGATTTATTATTATTATGTACTGTTTTGATAACTGTAATTAAATAAGCATGTATAAACATTTGATTATAAATTAGCAGAGGATTAGTGCGCACTTACAATATTTTTTTTTTCTGTGTAGCTTCTTTAACATAACTTGTACCGAATATTTGTATGCCTTTGTTATGGGTCAAATATGAGAAACTTTATTTACTGTTGACACATCAAATGTACCATATTTGTGACAAATAAATATTTTCTATTTCTATTTCTATTTCTACATGTCGCATTTCTCAACCGATTCTCGTGAAATTTTGTGAGCAGGTTCAAAAATTATATAGAATTTTTCAGTTGAGCCAGTATTTTGAATTTTTTCTAAATGGCGGAGATATGTAAAAAAGTCATATTTTAATAGTTTCGAAAAATGTTCAAAAATGCAACAAAACTTTTTTGTTAGCGATGCAAAGTAAATTTTATCAGGGGGCACGGCAGTGCCCCCGCCAAGACGAGGAAGCGAAGCGCAAGGGCACTACCTACCTTTTCTCGAAGCGCTTCGTCGTTTTTTTGAACCCTCATATCTTGGGTTTGGAGTATACTAGATAAACAAAATACTCGGAATGTGATGTCAGTAGCAAATTTAAAGAATATATAAAGTTTGAATTGTCTAGCTTTTATCTTAGTTAGAGTAAGACGGGCTTAAGACTTTGTTGCTCGAAGGCTTTTATAATATAGATTTTATTGACATCTAAAAATCCCCGATTTCGTCACTGACTCACTCATGATCATCAAAATTCAAAGGGTACTTCCAGAAGTCCTAGAAAGCTGAAATTTGGTATGTAAGCTAGTATTAGGACACAAACAACAGAAACATTATGAAATTGGACTTTAACCCCCCAACCGCTTAACCCTCATAACTTGGGTTTGGATTATACCAGAAGCACAAAATTCTCAGGATATGATGTCTGTAGTAGACTTATTAAACATATAAAGTTTCAATTGCATAGCTCTTAAACTTTGGATTTTATTGATATCTAAAAAACCTCGATTTCGTCAAAACTTACTGATAATCATCAAAATTCCTAGGGTACTTGCTGAAGTCCTAGAAAGCTGAAATTTGGTATGTAAGCTAGTGTTAGTACACAAACTGCAAAAAAATTATAAAACTTGAAACTTTTACGCCCTAACCTCTTAAACTAGGGTATTGAAATTTGTATGCGACTTCCGCAAATTTTGATGCTGGAGGTCTGAAAAAATGGGACATATGAAGCTGAAAAATCTTTAAATATTTAGTAATTATTTTTAAGCCTTAGTAAATCACTGTTAAAGTGATGGAAAAAAAGTAGTCATAAAAAAGATATTGTGTTCATTTCAAAATTCTTTCATGGCGCAAAACTCGCTTAGACTCTATTTTGTTCTTTGCACTGTCACATACTGCGTTAAAGAGTAAAATAATATCACAGCATAAATGAATAAGTTCTACCACAGAATAAAATAAATAACAGTACAAGTACTGGTTGATGGTTTGCTTTTTCGGTTTATGAATATCATGAAATAAGAAAAATCTAATAGGTAATATAATATTATTAATTATTGAATTATTATTTTCATTAAGATAGGGTCTGGGTATATCAAAATATTACAATTGTTTTTCATTTTTGAGGTTAAAATCATGGCCGCCAGGCGCATTATCAATTGACGGGGCGATATTAGTAGCACAAATATAAACTTGGCTTCAAGTCTTTTGGCCAAGTGCTTATGTTCAACTAAAATTATCTTCTAAAAATAAGGAAAAAATGCATAATTATAGTCTATTCATTATTTAAATTACCTTTAGGTCAATTCTATTGTTTTTTTTTTGGTAAAATAGAACTAATAACTTAGCAAAATAATAAAAAACCGGCCAAGTGCGTGTCGGGCCACGCGCCATAGGGTTCCGTAGTTACCTTATACCATACCATATTTAATACCACCTATCATTTTTCATATGCAAAAATAACTTTGTTTTTCACAGTGTTGGTATGAATGACAAAGTTATATTTGCGGTTTTGGAAAATGTGCTATATCTCAAAAACTAATTACTATATCTCGTTCAAATCAATTTTGGTTGAAAGTGTTTATTAAGATCTACAGTATATATTTTTTTTAGATTTTTCACTCTCTTATTTCAAAAGTTAAAGGGGGGGGGGGACACACACATTTTACCACTTTGGCGGTGTATATCTTTCAAACGGTTGACTTTGAGAAAAAGTTGTCTTAGGAACCTCAATGTCATTTTTAAAGAGCTATCTATAGATACCCAACACGTGTTGGTTTGAAGAAAAAAATTTTTTTCAGTTTCAGTTCCATGTATGGGGAGACCCCCTTAATCTTTTATTTTTCTTATTTTTGTATTAAATTCGGTAAGCGGTTAACAGAATACATCTACCTACCAAGTTTCAACTGTGTAGTCTTAATACTTTCGGAATAAAGTGGCTGTGACATACGGACAGACAGACAGACAGACAGACAGACATGACGAATCTATAAGGGTTCCGTTTTTTGCCATTTAGGCTACGGAACCCTAAAAAGTATGGCCAAAAGTCTGGTATCCAGCCAGAGCTGTAATAAAAAGTGTAGCATTCCGTACGTACGGAATAACGGTTGTGTGTTATGACACGAGCCCTCATGATAAAATTACGTACGGAACGTTGACGTCTGTGTGTGGCAGCCCATAGAGTTTGTATGCAATTGCTGCGTTCGGAATTCCGAATCGGGATCCCGTTTCGGGGTCCGTTACGCGATTACGTCTGTGTGTGGCCGGCGTTAGGCCGGCCACACACAGACGGAATCTCGTTACGGAATTCCGTACATACGTGATTCCGAACGCAGCAACTGCATACAAAATCTATGGGCTGCCACACACATGCGTGATTTTTCCGTACGGAATCTTCATACATTGTCGAAATTACGTTCGGAATTCCGTTACGTGATTGCGTCTGTGTGTGGCCGGCCTTAATGGGGTTGGCAACCATGGAAATAGTACTATAAACCGGAATGAGTGCTTCGCCCCAAAACGAGCCGACAGAGAGGTCAAGTAGATGTATGTGTCCTTTTCTTCATTAGGGTGACCAAACCGTATGGTTGACCGGAGACATACATAATACTTTAAACTGTTTAATATAAACTTAAATACCTAGGTAGTTCTTTATTCATAATTAACACTTTTTACCGCGTTTTTATTAGGTTGCTTGCTCTTTTGTTTGTTTGAGCACAAATTTTGCAAACGATTTTATACCAAATTCTCGATGAGCTAGAGACTTGAAACTTTGAACACAGGTCAGAAATGGAAGGAAATGCAATATTACAGTGTCATTGAGGTGATCTGATAATGGAGCCAGAAGAACGCCACAGGAACTCTATGATGAATGAAACTATACAACCCCATCGTGTTTGGGCTTATTAGAATTGTCTTGACAAGTACTCTGACGGGAGACGAGGTTCAGGGTCGGATGATGAAGTCTGGATTCCATGCCATAGGAACTCAATATTGAAATCATGCAACCCCATCGAGTTGGGGTCGTTTGAATCGTCTTGACGAGTGCTCTGTTGGATAATAGTATCCAAGAGTCTGATGATGGAGCCGGAAGAAGGCCACAGGAACTCTGCAATAAAACCTTTCAACCCCATCGAGTTTGGACTCGTTTGAATGGTCTTGACGAGTACTCTGATAGGCGGTGGTATATTTTTAGTTTAGCTCGTTAACTAAAAAAAAGAAAATTAATATTTATTTAAAAAAATATTTTTTAAGAACCAATTATTTATCACGTTTTTATTAAGTTGCTTTTTTGTTTTTATTTTTTAAATATGGTAATTCAACCAATTAAAATCTAGTTTATTCAATTCAATTTAATTTCAAGTGTAAATAATTACGCAACTTTAAAGTTTATTCCAATTATTAATAAAAATGCAATGTGCGTTAACTTTGGAAAAACAAATAAATGTTGGAAAAACAAGTAAAAGTAGGAAAACATTGTCTAGTGATCTGTAGTTAAAAAAAGATGGAAACGATTTTCGACTTTATTGACGTTTGAAATTCGATTGCTTTTTCCCATAATTATACTTGTACATTTACTTTGCTGTTTCATTAAAAACTGTTATTTTGGTAAAGATGTCAATAAGGTCTAAAATACTTGCACCAATTTCTTTACTTGTGAAATTAATAAAATGGGTGCAAGAGATTTACGACGATACAATGTTAAAAATATAAAAAAAAAAACAAACTATATTGGTCGTGGGCCGATTTTATGAAACTCGATTTTGTTACTATTTTGATCAAAGAAATGTTAAAAATATAAAAAAATATGGCAGCCAACTCTTTTATTTGTGGGCTGATTTGAATGAAACTCGGTTTTTAGTACTAATTTGACAAGAAAATAATAACACAATATGTATTGAAAAAATTAAAAAATCTAAGATGGCAGCCAACTTGTTTGTTTTTGGGCTGATTTCGATGAAACTCGGTTTTTGGCAATATTTTGACAAGAAAATAACAACGCAATTTTTAAAATACTAAAAATCTAAGATGGCGGCCAACTTTTTTGTTTTATTTGGGCCAATTTCGATGAAACTCGGTTTTTGGTTACTAATTAGACAAGAAAATAACAACTCAATGTAAACTGAAGGAAAAATCAAAAAAGATCAAAATGGCTGCTAATTTGTTTTTGAAATCGGCCCAAGAACAAAAAAGTTGGCCACCATCTTGAATTTTGTAAGTTTTCAACATTGCGTTGTTATTTTCTTGTCAAAATCGTACCAAAAACCGAGTTTCATCAAAATCGGCCCAAAAACAAAAAAGTTGGCCGCCATCTTGGATTTTTAGTTTTTTTTTAAATTGCGTTGTTATTTTCTTGTCAAAATAGTTCCAAAACTAAGTTTCATCGAAATACGCCCAAAAAACAAAAAAGGTGGCCGTCATCTTGGATTTTTAGTTTTTTAAAATTGCGTTGTTATTTTCTTGTCAAAATAGTTCCAAAAACCCAGTTTCATCTAAATCGGCCCAAAAACAAAAAAGTTGGCCGCCATCTTGGATTTTTTAAATTTTCAACATTGCGTTGTTATTTTCTTGTCAAAATCGTACCAAAAACCAAGTTTCATCGAAATCGGCCCAAAACAAAAAAGTTGACCGCCATCTTGGATTTTTTAAATTTTCAACATTGCGTTGTTATTTTCTTGTCAAAATCGTACCAAAAACCGAGTTTCATCAAAATCGGCCCAAAAACAAAAAAGTTGGCCGCCATCTTGGATTTTTAGTTTTTTAAAAATTGCGTTGTTATTTTCTTATCAAAATAGTTCCAAAAACCGAGTTTCATCGAAATCTGCCCAAAAACAAAAAAGTTGGCCGCCGTCTTGGATTTTTAGTTTTTTAAAAATTGCGTTGTTATTTTCGTGTCAAAATAGTTCCGAAAACCAAGTTTCATCGAAATCGGCCCAAAAACAAAAAAAGTTGGCCGCCATCTTGGAGTTTTAGTTTTTTAAAATTGCATTGTTATTTTCTTGTCAAAATAGTTCCCGAAACCGAGTTTCATCGAAATCGGCCCAAAAACAAAAAAAGTTGGCCGCCATCTTGGAGTTTTAGTTTTTTAAAAATTGCGTTGTTATTTTCTTGTCAAAATAGTTCCAAAAACCGAGTTTCATCGAAATCGGCCCAAAAACAAAAAAGTTGGCCGCCATCTTGGATTTTTTAAATTTTCAACATTTCGTTGTTATTTTCATGTTGAAATAGTACCAAAAACCGAGTTTCATCTAAATAGGCGCACAAACATGAATTTGATTATTATTATTAATTTTACCGTCTCGCCTGCGACCTCTAGCCATTTCAATAGAACAATTTCGTTTTTTTGGAAATCTGAAATGGTGCAGTATTTATGGTCACACTAGTTTTGTAAAGTAACATTTCCTTTAGATTGAAATTCTTAAATTGAAATTCGGCGCCAAGGTCAAAATCGGAGTTGCCAGTATTGACACTTCTATTTATTACCTACCACCTCACCGATGATAGCTGATTAGCATTATTGTAGATATCTAATTAAATCAAGTAAGTTCTGTTTTATATTACAATTATTATGTGTCATTCTAAATTAATATTTTAATAGTATATATTCGACTTCCCATTCCGAATCCTTAATTTTGATACACTACTTGATTGGTAACGTACATATTTTTAGTCCTACTATCGTGGTATTATTGTTTAGTAATGGCAATTGTGCGAACGAGACACCGACCTCCACCTGGTGTTGTCTCATTCACACAGTAGTGCCTTCAGTCAATGTCGTCGATAGAATTTCAACTCTATGACAAATGCAATAAAGTTGAATTTCTTTTAAACGATAGGTGAAAATTTTTGTAGAGTACTCACTCCCTATTATAAACCTCCTTGTTGGCAACGCAAAGCTAAAGCGGGAATTACATTAGGCCGACGTGGGCCACGTACGCCGATCTGGGTGCGTTCGATAATGTACTCTATGTACGTGTCATAAGACATATTTTTCGTTGCGTCGAGTGACGTGGTATCGTGTCGCAAGGCGTGGATGTAGTGTAGCTCTAAACGACTATCCTCTATGTAAAATGCATGGGGACCGACGCGCCCAGATCGGCGTACGTGGCCCACGTCGGCCTAATGTAATTCCCGCTTAATTGTTGATGTCGCTGCGTACGCTTGTTCCTAAGACAGTAGACGTTCAGAACAAAATGTTTGGGAAAATAGGTATTAATTTTGTGGTATTTTTTTACCGAAAAAGACCCATTGACCCAAAATGGTTATAAAAGACTATTCTACAATGCAAATGCCGGAATTGAAAGCCAAATTAAGACGTTTTTATTCTTACAGAATTTATCATTTTTTTCTATCCAGATTTTTCAGAAATTAATAAGTGCCAACATTTTTAAAGCCTTTTACATAGAATTTAATAATTATATTTTAATATTATCAATACAGCCTATAAAACACAGAATTTAATCATTTTAAAACTAAAAAAACGTTTTTTTTTAAGTAAAAGTCCTTTGTTTTCATAGCTCTCGTGGAACAAGCGTACGCAATGCCATTTTGACAGTTGCAATTACCTACTATTGCATTTTGCATTCGTCAAGTTTTACTGACGATAAACCAGAAAACAGGTGATCTTATTTTGTCTTTTTTTTTGGTATCTGTTTGTATATGTCGTGGGCTAATCGTTGAACTGGGCCGATCGAGATCTGCCTGGCCAGATCACGATGTGCCGGCATTTCATGATCTGGCCAATAATTTCATGATGTGCCCAATCGAAAATTAGGCAGATCGATAAAAGCAACCTATTCGTCGATTTGCCCTACTAGTACTTAGCCACATCGAAATATGGCTGGGCACATCGTAATATACTTCCGTTTCGCGACGCTTGTGGCGCTGTAACGCTGTTTGCGCTCTGTCAGCTGAGTGTTTACGTGCGAGCAAGATGGCGGCGTCACAAGAAATCGAAAATTGTGATAATAAAAACAATACGCTTTTAAGAGACATTTATATAAGGAACCACGTGTTAAGATGATAATAATAATAATAATGAGAATGTTAAGATGAGAATGATGATTTATAATAAACAAAATAAAAAAAAATTAATGTACCTAGGTACATTCTTTTCATTTTACTAATACTTTGGTCACTCTACAGACTATTAATCCCAGCATGGCTGGTTTTATCTTTATTATATAGTTGAATAATTATTTTCTAAACTTCATTTTATTTGCTTGTACTTTGGCCACCCCACAGAATCGATTTGCCCAAGCATGGCCGGGCAAATCGTCAAACGTTATGCTTTGAACGATATGGCGGGTTTAGAAAAGGCAAATCAAGAAATGCCGGCGTATCGTGATCTGCCCAGGCAGATCTCGATCGGCCCAATACAACGATTTGTCCACGACATATAAATAGTGACATCTATTAAGTTTTCCTATAACTTCGAAGAAATGGAACAGCACGCCGCACTTGTATAAATATTAATACCTACTGTGACGCCGCGCACTAGAAAAGTGAAGCATGTTATTGTGTGATATTGTATGTCTAAGCTAAATTATAGATGGCGCTGTTATTGAATGTACTGACAACTAACCTGTGAATATTTCGTAGTAAGGAGGTACCTATTAGTTACCTATAGAAAAAAAAATTTTTTTTTAATAAAAAAAACACAAACTTAACGATAAATATAATAAATTAGACAGAATACAATCGTTTTTAAAAAGGTAAAAAAATGCATTAGTTTCAATGTTTCAACATTGAAAATAATAACTAGCGACCCGCCCTTGCTTCGCTTCCGTTCCTTCCTTTTTTTGCCAAATGCGACCTTGCAACAACATCCAAAAAGAAAACAAATACGTGCAAATACCTTACCGTCGTCACCTCCATTCGCTCCAAAAGTCATGTTTCCGTCCCGTTCGTGTCCCGGCCCGTCATTAGTGTAAGAAACGAGCTTGAATTTAAGTCGCAAAAATTTTAATTTTTTTGCGACTAATCCTAAGATATTCATTTAAATGATATGGTGAGAAAGGTAAAAATAATGTGCATAAAATGCTTAACGTAACTAACGCACCTATTTAAGTTGATAAGGATTAATACTGTATTTCTTCTAAATAGCTTTCCGCAAATTACCGCACTGTACGTGACCAATTTTTGAGAAGATTCTTAAAAGAAATATGGCGATTTTTTGTAGATCTACAAAAGAGGAACAATCCCATCATACATTATTTTGTAATAGCTTAAAAGGTTTATGCACCGTTTTCGATGCAAGCTCCCAGTCGGCTTAATTTTTGCCGACAACTTCAACAATTTTTATCGTCATATTTCTACCAATTTACATAAACCCTTAACTTATTACACATTTAAATCTTCCACAGGAATCACTCTATCTTTTGGTGAAAACCGCATGAAAATCCGTTCAGTAGTTTTTAAGTTTATCGCGAACAGACAGACAGATGCGGCGGGGGACTTTGTTTGATAAAATGTAGTGATAGTGATAAACATTGAAAATCAACGTTGTAGCACAGAATATATTACCTATTCAACGATCTAAATAAATAGTAAATATATTTTTCAACACACTTGCTCTTAAAGTGAGCCCTAATACATCGCTTTTAGGGCCATAAACCGAGCTATAACAAACGCGTGCAATAATATTTAAAACACTAGGTGGTTATAGAATTATCCCTACAAAGTTAAATTAGTGCCTTACTGCAAGTTCTATGCGAGTAAACAGAGCATTCCCAATTTAACCGGGTAATACAGTTATTTTTTTTAGTAACAACGAAGAGGTTTTATGCCGCTGAAAATTCATATTCATTTTTGAAATAAATAAATGTGTAAGTCCTTAATTAAATCAAACAAATATTTATTATTATCAAATTATTCATAATTCACAATATTTCGTTTATAAAATAATAAAATATTTGCATTTTATCACTTAAATGATAATTTTGAAGTAGGCTGTATGCTCACTCACCACTTTGTTCGCAAAATATTCTTGCATTGGGCGCATGAAAAAAACAAAAAATTGTTTAAAAAAACAAAAAACCGACTTCAAAAACCCTTGCCTCTAAAAAGCAAGAAATAATATTCGTAATAAAAACACGTCTATTGAAGTCGGGTGGGGCTGGAGTACAAATTCCTTTTTTTTTATTCTAAAAGCCCCACCCGACTTCAATAGACGTGTTTTTATTACGAATATTATTTCTTGCTTTTTAGAGGCAAGGGTTTTTGAAGTCGGTTTTTTGTTTTTTTAAACAATTTTTTATTTTTCAATTTTTAGTGTATTAAGTAGTGTAGGTATATTATTTAGGTAGAAAAATCGGCTCAGCCAAACGTGAGTTAATCGCGGAGAAACATACATGCGGGTCAAACTACGAACCTCCTTTTTTAAGTCGGTTAAAGAACTACACTTTAGATATCCCTTTTCAAACAAAAAAATAATTATCTTATTCAGTTCATAAACAAAGAACTTATACGACTGATCATCGAGGTAGTTTACACAAAAATCATACTTATTTACGTGCTTTTTTTCAAGATTACTTGAAAAGTACTGAACCGATTTCAAAATTTTAAAAAATGGGACCAACTTGAAAGTTTACCTAATGTAATAACGTTTGAATCATTTCAATCGGTTCAGCCGTCTTCGAGTAATCGGTGTACATACAAAAAACAAAAAAAAAAAAAAAAAAAAAAAAAAAAAAACGGGTCGAATTGAGTACCTCCCTCCTTTTGAAGTCGGTAAAAAAGAACCTACGCGCCTTTTCTCTTAATTGTCATATTTTGTTTTTGTCGAACTTGTTGCTGTGTGGTAAATTACTTTGTATTTTCTTCGCAAATGTGTTGAAAAACGTCGTATGAAACTCGTAAGCTCTTGCTCATTGCACACTCGGCAAGCTAACTTGTCTCATAATGTATACTATAATAGAATCACAAACATGTACAGTACGTCATTAAGTGACCTTGTGTTTCGAAATTCAGAGAAAAGATTTCATAACAATATTAATGTTTCTGGGTTATTTAATAAGAGTAAACATTAGCGTCCTTGCTCCAGATAATAGTTACACTGTTGCATAATTAATTTGATAAGTGGATGGGATTTTTTGAAAACATTATCAATGATTTATTAAGTTATGGCACAAAATGTGGTTATGGTGTTAGATTATTACATAGTTCGCCCAAATTATTCGGAAAACAGCGAAAACGATAAAAGGTTAGCCAAAGGCTGATTTGAGTAAAAATCAATGTCATTTAAATGAATTCTACTAATTGTATAGAAAATGTGTTTATTCAGTTAGTAAAACTACTTTCCAGTAAATATCTACTTACATGTAATTCACTGTTTACATTTGACGTAGAATAAATATTTGCAATACGTATTGCGGTTGACGCAATTATAGCTTGATTGGTCTGAATTTAAAGCACCATATGAGGCTAGAAGAGTAGAACAAGCAAACAGATTTTTTATACCAAGAATGATAAAAGCATACAATTTGGGTTCCTAGCTTGGGAGATGAATCAAACAGGCAGTAGTAGGTAATAGTGTAGCGCGTCGCTAAGAAGCTAAGAACGATGTGTATTTATTTTTACATATTATTACTAATTATGTCTATACTATTGTATGTGCATCAGCTGGACATTCTTAACACAGTGTGTGTGAGTTTGGTCTATATAAAAAGTCCAAGCTGACACTACACCTAGTATAATATACCATTATTGAAAGAAAACCCCTCCGGACACTAGGCTTTCATGAGATCTCCCTCTCTCTCTCTCTCATCTCTCTCTCGCGTCTTGACCCCCGTGGGATCTTCAGATTTATGTGACCCTGGTACTCTACAACATAAAAAATATCTATCTAATAGTATCTTATCTTACCATACTTCCTGAACTACAAGCATTGGATTGAATTATGCATTTATTAAGTTTATTAGAAAATGGTTGATATGTACAAAAAGAGCAGCTATGATTATAATTTCTTCCCCAACAATATTTATTTAAAATAGTGATTCGTAATCTAATAATTGTTGTGCCACAAACTTACCCGTTAAAGTTCTCTCTATTGTTAAAGTTGACAAGTGACTTGTGTCGTCATATTTTCACCTGCTTACGCTTGATTGTAAGACGACGGAAACGTAACTGGGACTGTTGAAAAACACAATGGCGTATGTGTACACAGCTTTTCGCGTCTTGTTTGCTCTGAAACAAACACTTATAATAATGGTGAGGCACACTCTTCAGTGTAGTGTTAAAGTGTGGAAGTGACAATGCAGTTCCAGTTGATAATTCATTGTGTGCTCCTCATTTGCTTGGAGTTTTCTGGTGAGTTCTAGATTGTTTATCTCAAAACTATAATGAATTCAAATATGAATTTATGACGTGTGAGGTTTTTCTTGGAATTACATCATTAGATTTTCTTATTTTATTGGAAATCGAAAGAAGGCGCTGTCCGTTTAAAAATTAGGCAAATTATTGATAGGTAAAAACAACGCATGCTCAGTTAGGACGTTAAAGTAGTCATAGACATGAATATGGTATTCATTGACCATTTTTATTTTGTGGTGTTTTCAGCTTCAGTTCCCCATGGCATCAATCCACAAAAATTCCCGGGGATATACAACATAAAACCGCCTAACGAAGCATATCGTCAAGCAAGAATACCTCGTTCACATCAAGTTTGGAATCAACGCCCTCCATATCCACTACCTACTCAAAAACAAGAATTTCCACAAATTAATCGTAATCCCAACATTCCTAATGATCATAAAAGATTAGTGCCAAATGTTCCTCAAAATACACCACAAACACAGTTTCATAATGGATATCCAAACCAGCACAACAGAATTCCAAGTAATATTGCTCGTTTTCCAAATGTACCTAACCATGTTGATAAGAAGAATATTAAAAATATTTCTGTAGCTCAAAATGAACCCATTCAGAAAATCTCAAATAATGTGTTGTTAGCAAAACATCAGCCTAATTTATCTTCTCAATTCAGGCGGAATATTGTAAGCAATCCTGCAGCATTAAAACAGACTGTTCCAAGAACTGCTGAAAATTTTTCCAAGATAGTAGACAGAAGACAGAATAATCATAATCAAAAAGTTCCTAAAGGTCCATTTTCTGTGTCTAGCAAAAGTTCTGTTAGTAAGCCAGAAGCAACTGTCCCATTCAAAGGAGTAGCAATCAAAAATGAGGCTTTCAAATCCTTTGTACCACTCATTCCATCAAGGCCGCTTCACACTGGCACATCAAAAACTAAATTTAATGAACACCATGTTAAAATAATTCCATCTATAGAAAATATAGTTCCTCGAGTAGCTCCAATTCCATTCGAAGACAGATATTTCGCCAGCGCGAGTAATCCAGTTGAAACTATTACAAGGAAACTTACACCACCACGTGAGTATTTTTAATTTTGGGGGTATTATATCGTTTGTGTGCCCAAAGATTAAAAAAAAATGCACAAAACAAAACACCTAGTAAAATATTAATGCTTTTCAAGCACCTTTTCTTAAATCTCAAACGTTTCGCATTTTGCATTGTTTTCACGTTTAAAGTTTTCACTACACTATCATTCATTAAATTTTTCTAATCATCTGGTATTTACCTACGGTAATTTCTTCCATTAAATTGTATTTAAAATTTCAGGTTACGATGTGAAACAATTCATTTCCAACTCAAACATCAGAAACGTCTTGGCTACAACAAAACATAAAAAACGTTATTTGGTTATCCTCCCAAATGGTACAATTGAACATGTTGATAAATTAGAATCAGTAGTTCAGAGAAATCCAAATTATGTCCTGATCCAAGCTGGAGACATAATTTCGAATCCAATCCGGAAGGTAGAAAAAGTGCAAGAAGTTGCTGCTAAACCTGTCTACACCAAGAAATTACAGAAAGTTTCCGTACATACTCCAGTTGCAAACACATTAAAAGATCCAACTGCTAATCATCAATCTACGTTACTCACAGCTAAAAATCATATTAAATTATTGAGACCAGTATTGGTTCCACCTAAACAATTCATTACCACTGCAGAAGCAAAATTGCCGATAACTGCTAAAACTACAACAATACCTTCAACTCCAAAAGCACCAACAAGTCACTCTTCACGACATGAAACCATGCCCAATGTGACTCTATCAAAAATTAAGAAAATATTTTCAAAGCCTTCAAGAAATAATAATAATCCAGTTGAAAAAATAAATCACAAGAATTTAAAAAAACAAATACCAGTTTCCACATTGAATTCCGGTGTTTCAAAGCCAGTTCATGGAGAAATCAAACAATTATCAGTAGTAGAAAAACCAATAGTAATAGATAGTTACGAAGAACAAAGACCGATTAATAAACCAATTATAATTTATGGGGCAAATGTTACAAATGATCAAGAAACTGAAACAGCTCCAGCAACACTGGCAAAACCTGTTGAAAAAGTTCCTGTTCAAGAGACTCCTGTAAAAGAAATTGTTATTAAAGCTTCAGTACAAACATCTAAAGGTAATACTCCACCAGTACAAGAAGCTGTAGTAGTTGCGGAAGCAGTTACTGAAACTAAACCTGTAGTAAAAGATAGCACTCCAGTTAGCAGCGAGGAAAAAGTACTACCTATAGAAAAACCCAATAAGATAAATGTAATTTCAAAACTTACAGAAGGTAAACCTGTGAAAGAAATTGTTGTTAAATCTTCAATACAAACACCTAAAAATAATACCCCACCAGTACAAGAAGCTGTTGTAGTTGCGGAAGCAGTTACTGAAACTAAACCTGTAGTAAAAGATAGCACTCCAGTTAGCAGCGAGGAAAAAGTACTACCTATAGAGAAAACTAATGAGATAGATGTAATTCCAAAACCAACAGAAGTTAAACCTGTGAAAGAAATTGTTGTTAAATCTTCAATACAAACACTTAAAGATAATACTCCACCTGTACAAGAAGCTGTTGTAGTTGCGGAAGCAGTTACTGAAACTAAACCTGTAGTAAAAGATAGCAATCCAGCACACGAGGAAAATGTACTACTTATAGAGAAAACCAATGAGATAGATGTAATTCCAAAACCAACAGAAGGTGAATCCGCATCATCACTTGCAGCTTCAAATGCAGCAACGGAAGTTAAATTAACTCCACATAAAACAGCAGTAAAAGCTAAAACAACTACTAACTCGACAGAAAGATCAACACCAGAGCCAAAGCAACACGACATCACTCCAACTATCCCCAAGGAGACTTTGGAAAAAGATAAAAAACAACCTAACATGACTGCGGCTGAATCAAATGACAACCCGCCTAAAAGTACTACTAACTTACCCTCAAAATCAGAAGATAAGAAAGAAAAACATACTCCAGGTATAGTATAGCATAATAAACTTAAGACGTTTAAATATGCTTTTATTATTTATTAGTATGTATCTAATTAACTATGTCTAATGATTTTAGCAATATGGTTCAAGACTTCAGATCCAGCTTTTTGGGAACAACTTAGAGGAGAAAACAAGGAAGATGTCGTGTTATTCTTCCAAATACACAATAGACCGAAAGTTGAATATAACACAACAAGAACTATATATCCTAATGGAACTATTGTAGAAGAAACAACGAAATCTCTTTGGGAAATTGAAGGAGGTAATCTGTCCTATTTGTTTTTTTTTCATAATAATTGAGGTTAAAGTATGAAATTGCCGATTTTTTTCTCACACACAGAGGCTCTCATATCTTCTATGATGATAAAGATGCTTCAGTTACTTGTTATTGTTTCGAATTATGATTATGACAGCCCACTATCAGCAATAAACATAAATTTTTGATTTTCTTTACAGTATCTTAAGGCGGTTGTATGACCGAAAGTGGCGTCCTCAGAGGTTTTTGTTTAATAAGTTATTAATAGATAAAGATTTTAATAATGTTTATCGTGGAGATGGTCATGGTCTAGTATTTTTAGAAGGTATCACTACATGCCCTCGTAGTCATTCATAGAGGTAGATAGCAAATGTGTCAAAAACGGCCACTTTTAGCAGTTTTTCTATCTACTTCTAGCAGTGACTACTAGGGAATCTAACGATACCGTCTAAAAATACTAGACTGTGGGCCCTAAAATCTCCACGATAAACATTATTAAAATTGTGTATTAGAATTATAATATTAAATAAAATTCACCGCGGCGCCACTTTCGCTCAGGGTACCACCTTAAAAGTGACTCTATTTCTCGTTAGCAGAAATGACCACTTAATTCGTTATAATAACTTAGTTGATACTTATTTTTTTAATGAATATTTGTTGCATTAGCTGAGTGTTTAAACATTTGTGCATAAAAGTTTTAAAATATTGGCGTTCATAGTTGTTGTACAATGTTATTATGGAAAATGCAAATTCTTTAAAATTCTCCATACAAACATCAATTTTATACTTAAACCCCTGATATATTTCTAGTATTCACTTATAATATATTTGTTGTTTATTTACAGATCCCCCAATAGTCACCAAAACGACGCAAATTATCAATCCGGATGACCAGAAAAGATAACTGTTATTTAAATTAAATAGTTAAGTGCCTAGTTAATTTAATTTCTGTATTATAGTTCCACATACGAGTAAGTTATGATACTAAAATAAATTTCTTATTTTTTTAGCTTTACAGTTTTTTTAAAATCCCTAATTTCACTGAAATCGAAACCTGTAGCTTACCATGAGAGTTGAAGCTGTTTTCGTTACCGAAAACTATTGGATATACTGTTAACAGTCAATGCGAGTGAAAGAGAGAATACCATAGTTTATGGTAGCGAAAACAGTTTGCATCAAGTTATGAGGTGAGAATAATAAGGATTTGTACAACTTTTAAAATAAGAAGCGAAATTTTAGAAGTTGTAAAATAAATTATGCGTAACTATTTTTAGGGTTCCGTACCAAAATGGTAAAAAAGGAACCCTTATGGTGTGACTCAGTCAGTCTGTCTGTCTGTCTGTCACAGCTGAATATCTCGAGAACTACTAATGGTATCAACTTGAAATTTGGAATAGTTTAAGATGACATTTGCCCAACTATTTTGCAAATAAGAAATAAATAAAAATAAAAATATCTTTTTTACAACAGGGACTGAAAAGGGGTCTTAAAAATTTTTAGTGGGGCTACTAAGGCATGTGGGGTATCATATGAAAGAGCGCTGTTTGCGCGTTTTCAATCATTTTTTTTGTTTTAAGCCGCATAGTTTTCGACTTATGATGAAAAATGTAAAAAAAATACCGTTCCCCCCCCCCTTATCTCCGAAGTTTGCAAAGAGAAAAATCTGAAATAATTCTATGTGATAGTAGTTTATGTAAAAATTACAGGAAAAATAAAACGATGTCTCAATATAACACACTTTTTTAGAAATTCAAAAAACAAACAAAAAATCATTAGTCCCACTACCGGTCAACAGATGGCGCTGATTAAATTATTTCCACTATCAGTCAAGAGATGGCGCGACTATAATAATTGGTGGCTGGTTCTAATATAATAACTACTATTTGCCGTATGAATAAACGAAGAATAAGTTTTTACTTAGTAATATAAACAGTTTGCAATGTAGAGTGGCTGAAACGTTTTTCAGTCACCGTAAGCAGCTGTGGTTATAATTTGTAATTAACTGTCCGCCTGTTCACCCTTCCACCTGTCCAATGTCGGCCGTTTATCCTACTTTTTTTTAAACTTTACTAAAGTAACATATCCACATATATTTATGATTGTACGGAACCCTCGGTGCGCGAGTCCGACTCGCTCTTGACCGTTTTTTATTAATAATTTTCATTACATTTTTAGGGTTCCGTACCCAAAGGGTAAAAACGGGACCCTATTACTAAGACTCCGCTGTCCGTCTGTCTGTTTGCCTGTCTGTCTGTCTGTTACCAGGCTGTATCTCATGAACTGTGATAGCTAGACAGATGAAATTTTCACAGATGATGTATTTTTGTTGCCGCTACAACAACAAATACTAAAAACAGAATAAAATATATATTTAAGGGGGGCTCCCATACAACAAACGTGTTTTTTTGGAATGGAACCCATCGTGCGCGAGTCCGACTCGCACTTGGCCGGTTTTTAGGGTTCCGTACCCAAAGGGTAAAAATGGGACCCTATTTAAGACTCCGCTGGCAGTCTGTCTGTCTGTCTGTCTGTCACCAGGCTGTATCTCATGAACCGTGATAGCTAGAAAGTTGAAATTTTCACAGATGATATATTTCTGTTGCCGCTATAACAACAAATACTAAAAACAGAATAAAAAATATATTTAAGGGGGGCTCCCATACAACAAACGTGTTTTTTTGCTGTTTTTTGCCCGATATTAATAACGACAACAGGTAGACAGTTGAAATTTTCACAGATGATATATTTTTGATGGTGCTATAACAATAAATACTAAAATCAGAATAAAATAAGTATTTAAGGGGGGCTCCCATACAACAAACGTGATTTTTTGGAATGGAACCCATCGTGCGCGAGTCCGACTCGCACTTGGCCGGTTTTTAGGGTTCCGTACCCAAAGGGTAAAAATGGGACCCTATTACTAAGACTCCGCTGTCCGTCTGTCTGTCTGTCTGTCTGTCACCAAGCTGTATCTCATGAACCGTGATAGCTAGAAAGTTGAAATTTTCACAGATGATATATTTCTGTTGCCGCTATAACAACAAATACTAAAAACAGAATAAAAAAATATATTTAAGGGGGGCTCCCATACAACAAACGTGTTTTTTTTGCTGTTTTTTGCTCGATATTAATAACGACAACAGGTAGACAGTTGAAATTTTCACAGATGATATATTTTTGATGGTGCTATAACAATAAATACTAAAATCAGAATGAAATAAGTATTTAAGGGGGGCTCCCATACAACAAACGTGATTTTTTGGAATGGAACCCATCGTGCGCGAGTCCGACTCGCACTTGGCCGGTTTTTAGGGTTCCGTACCCAAAGGGTAAAAATGGGCCATTACTAAGACTCCGCTGTCCGTCTGTCTGTCTGTCACCAAGCTGTATCTCATGAACCGTGATAGCTAGAAAGTTGAAATTTTCACAGATGATATATTTCTGTTGCCGCTATAACAACAAATACTAAAAACAGAATAAAATTAATATTTAAGGGGGGCTTCCATATAACAAACGTGTTTTTTTTTGCTGTTTCTTGCTCGATATTAATAACAACAACAGGTAGACAGTTGAAATTTTCACAGATGATGTATTTTTGTTGTCGCTATAACAACAAATACTAAAAACAGAATAAAATTAAATTTTTAGGGGGGGCTCCCATACAACAAACGTATTTTTTTTGCCGTTTTTTGGTACGGAACCCTTCGTGCGCGCGTCCGACTCGCACTTGGCCGGTTTTTTTTAACCGACGCCGACTTGACGTTCTGGCTTAGAGCATCATTAGAGCATTTAAAGCGTTCTGGACATGCCGGAGATAGTCGCGGGGTCACACTAGAAAATAAACATAATTCTATTTTTGAAGAACCGGGTATTTATTTTGGGTTTTATCTACTTTACGATGTTTAAAATACCCTTGTTCCTCGGAGATAAAATGCGAAACTCAATGAAAACATTATCTAAAAAGGTAAAACATTCGTCGATATCAGCATTTTTTAATGTCCCCACTGCTATGGCACAGGCCTTCCTTATGGATGGATAAGGTGGATTGGCCATAACCTACCACGCGAGCCCAATGCGGATCGGTGGGTGTTAATGACTGCAAATGCAGCCGGGACCAGCGGCTTAACGTGCCTTCCGAAGCACGGAGGAGCTCGAGATAATAAATTTTTGGTCACCCATCCCATGACCAACCCTTGCGAAAGTTGCTTAACCTCCGCAATTGCTGGGCCAGGCGCTAAACCACTGCGCCACCCAGCTCCTGATTTACGATTTCATTCATATCACAATATTTAAATTTCTTATTTTAACATCATAGACAAACATTATATCTACTACCTACTATTGGTAGATTTTCAATGAAATGTATTTACCTACCTTAGAATAATAACAAAGGCACTTTTGTACTGTAAGTATTTACGTTACTGACATCAGTATTTTAAAAATTCCTTGATAAATAATACAATAGAAATTATTTTCGCAAATTGTTTGTTTGATCATATTTATTGGCAGTTAATTTGAATAATGATGGATGTTTTCAAAAACAGTGGCATCTGTTTCAACAGCGTTTAAAGTGATATTCTATATTTGCAACAATAACATGGATATTTTCATCACAGAGATGACTAGAAAAGAAAGAATCTATTTTGTAAATATCTCGATTAACATATAGAATCGACAACATGGATGAAGATGGGCACACACCATTAAAAAACTTAGCACATATTTTTTTTATATTAATAAAAAATATATTTTTAGCACATAGGTATTATAGTTTTTTATCAATCAAACTTTCAACAAAGGTTGGACATCAGAGACTCATCGTTGCGATCGGACGTGTCGATTAATTGATGTAACATTATTTAAATAATTGCAAAATTGTGACCTAGATAAACTTTACGCGGAAGTGACATTCATCTGTGTCATTCGTTCTAGTACTACAAACTTGAATTGTTTTTAGTTTATAACGTTAAGTGTAAATTAGTGATTTTTTTAAATGGAAAGCAGCCCCTTTAACCGGCGAAGCGAGCTAATGGCCCGCAGCCCGCCGCCCACGCCCTCGCGCCGACCTCCAGCGCCCGCGCCTGCCCTACAGGAAGACGAGCCCCCGGAATTGGTGTCCACGCCTGAGATCCAGAACTGGATGAAGACCATTGAGCAGTGTCTGAATGAGGTGTGCGCTGTTGCCTGTGAAGGTAAACTAAATTCTGATCAAAAAATCCGAATTAATAATTTGTGCCGAAAAGTATCCCATGGTACATCACAAATCGCTGTGCAATACCAATCCCTAAAGCAAAAGTCTATACAGACCCATTTTTCCCTGCAAGCACTTAAAGAAAAACACGATCTCTCAGAGCGGCTTCAAGTCCTTCAACAAACTATCGAAGAGTCCTCAAAACCTGTCGCGGGTGCAGTTTCCTTCGCCGACATGGTCAAAAAAAGTCCTAACAACTTTATTCAGCCCAGTAATGTCAACTCGGTGGCAATTTACCCCATTGACAAAATGAAGACGAGTGAGGAAACAAAAGCCCTCGTTCAAAAAATCATCAGACCAGACCAAATGAAGCTGCACGTGAGGAGTTTACGTAAAACTTGGAATGGCGGTGTCATTATCAGCACAGACACAAAGGACGATATCGAGAAGCTCAAGCAGACCGCTCAACTGACGACCTCTGGCCTAACGGTAAATGAAACACATAAACGCAAACCGAGAATCGTGGTCATCGGAGTGCCCTTATGTATGGAGGAAACGGAAGTTTTCAACTGCATATACTATCAAAACTTAGCCGACAAGCTCAGCGGTATGACACTTGCGACATTTTTGACCTCGATTAAATTAAGCCATAAGTCGGGGAAAAAGGACGCCGAGACCTGTAATTATATTATAGAAGTTCCTGCAGAAATTCGAAAGGCCTTAATTATGAACGACCGGGTATTTGTAAATTGGTCTTCGTGCCCTGTGAGAGATTTTACCCTCGTGACAAGGTGCTACAAGTGTCAGCAATACGGTCATGCTGCAAAGACATGCCGGGAGGAGGCCACCACCTGTGGTCACTGCGGTGAAGTTGGGCATGCTATAAAGGACTGTGGGAAGAAAGCAGAGTCAGCAAAATGTGCATCATGCTTGCACTTCAAAAAGCCCGCAGATCATAAAACTGGCGATGCTGACTGTCCTGCAAGAAAGATTGCCGAAAAAAGATATATTAGCTCCATTGATTATGTGGGCGCCTAAAAGCGCCACTTCCTATATGTACCTATTTTATATAAATTTTAGAATTAATTTTACGTTCTGAGACTAATATGTAGTTTTGATTTCGCATAATTTCTCTATACAGTGTTGTTCACATAGTCACAAAAATCCGCATCAGTTTAAAAAATATATTGTGAGTACATTTCATTAAGGTTAGACATTATTAAATATTTGCTAAAATACAACTTTAGTATAGTAACTGACTGAATATTGTTCTACTAACCTTAAATCGTAAGATACCTACCTTACTAATACGCACTTAATATAAAATAAAATGTAAGTGCATTATTGACTTTGAACTAGATTTAATTATGATGACGCAGAAGCTATACTCGTCTGACGTTAATAATGTAACAAAATTATCATTCTTTTTATCGTTTGGTTTATTTAAACTCTTTCTGCGATTACTTTTTGATCATATTTTGCTTTTATTTTTCTATATTAATATTTATTGTATTATATTTAATTGTTTAATAATATTATATAGTAATGTAAGCCCCTATTTGCCTGAGATACAGGTTATAAACCTAGTTTAGGCACTATATATTTTAGCTTTTTGTACCTATATCTAGACTATAATTGTTATATTTTTGAAGTAAGATTATTTCAATAAAGATTTATTTATTTATTATTTATTTATTAAACTTCTTCTCGACAGTCGTCAATTCCTCATCCTTACTAATATTATAAATGCGAAAGTCCGTTTGTTTGTTTGTTTGTTACGCCTTCACGTCTTAACTACTGAACCGATCATCATGAAATTTTGCATACACGTAGTCAGAGAAGGACATAGGGTACCTTTGATCCCGAAAAAAAAGTATTTTTCCCGAGGGAAAGCAAAATAACCTTTCCACGCAGACGAAGTCGCGGGCGTCCGCTAGTTCTTTCATATTCGCGTTGACTTCAAGCACTTGTCTATTGTGAAAATAAAATTATGAATTCTGTGCTTTAAGTTCAAGTACCGATAATAGCTGTGAAAAGTGTTTCTGAATGATTGAAATTAAAGTTCTTGCACACTGAAGCGCGAGCTTATTCTGAAGCCAGATCGTGGCACATGCATCACCGCTTAGAAAATGACAAGACAGATAAGATGAGAAAATACATTCTGTCTTTAAGATGCATCTACGATATTTAATTTTTTTTGCGGGTTTTACCGTTTTTCGGGTTTCTTAGTGAAAAATACATTAACTCTCTTATTTTTCATACAATATGTTTGGTTAGCGATGTCGGAGCTTTTAAAGGCAGATAATATAATCAATTTTATCGACAAAACCCCCCACATGTAGGGGTCTATCCCCTCTCCTGTTGGAATGACCGATATTTTTGACTTTTTATTTTAGATGGCCCGACCGAAAAAAATATTTTCTCCTAATTTGAAAGTCCTACAATTAAAAAAATATTTTTAGATAGCTAATAATATCACCTATCAAGTAAAAAAATAATTATGTAAACTTTTAATTTTAAAACATCATAACAAAATATTAAATTAAATTTTAATCCGAAATTAGTGTGCTTTTTTTAGTTTTTCTCAAAGATCTCAAAAACTAGGACTTTGATGTCGTTTTGTAGATAATATTCCTGTGTATCATAAAAAATCAAAAAAATTGCACATTAATATCCTAGTTTTTGAGATCTGTAAGAAAAACTAAAAAAAAAACACACAAATTTCGGATTAAAATTTACTTTAGTAATTGTTTATGACGTATCAAAGTTAAAAGTTTAAATAATTTTTTTTTTAACTTGATAGGTGATATTATAAACTTTCGAAATGTATTTTTTTGTGGGACTTTTAAATCCGGTAAATCGACACCGACATCGCTAACCAAACATATTATTGTATGTATCATGAAATTCATTGAATATTTTTATTTTAACTTACTACTTGCCTTTCTGAAATAAACACCTCAATAAATCAAACCAAATTAACTTATTCTAAAAATACACTAAGTATAAGTAATAGCATAATCTCTCTACCAAGAGGCAGTTATTATTGATTTTCATTTTATAACTTTAAGTATTTGTAACATCCGATTATAAATGCGTCATTAAAAATTTTAATACCTAGCTAACGACTGTTATAAATTTTTTTGCAGTTTTCATTGCTTTTCTTCAACATAAAACATTTGGAGTATCATGAGGCCAATAGGTAATTTATCACGCGTAAGACTAAAATAAGATCTTATGTGAATTTCTGTCGCTTTATCTTCATCAATTTTTAAGGCAGTGTCATTAGGCGTATGTGGATAACCACGAAACTTTTTCTTGGCTTTAAAAGAAAGCGGGCGGTATCTTAGAATTATTAATGGTACTTACTCAAGATATTTTCCCAACATCTGTTTTTTCTTGAGGATAACTTGGATAAAGTTATTTGATGCGGGATGGATGATAAAATACCCAGTGTTGTAGTGACTATAATCTGACTTACCCAAGAGTTATTGTATACTACCACAATGGTTGTTTTGATTGTTATATATATATAGGTACTTACTTACCTAGATTAGATATAAAGCTTTTTTACAGTTGATTTGGTATTACTCGAAGTATAAGACAGTAGCTTGACTGGATTTTAGTGAGTAAACACTAAACACTTACACACACCATTTTAAAATTACGGCGGATACGTCACGCTTATGTACGTCAACCCCTCAACGTGCATATTCTGCGGTCACCGCTACGAATCGACCCGCTACATCATATCACATCACAACTCAAGCGGCCTACAAAGGAGAAAATCTTCTCGGCCCTGTCACTTAGACTTCAGCACCACGGGGACAGGATGATGGCGTTTAGGGTTGCCAGATAGCCAGGATTTCTGGGATTATCCCGGAATTACGTGCCTTGTCCCGTGTCCAGGAATTATACTTTAGTGTCCCGGATTAAAGAAACCCGCCCGCCGTAACCTATGTGGCCCCGACTGGACACAATCACCTGCTGCGCCGACTATTCCGACGACGCTGGTGTAGGTACGTGTCCCACCTGCATTAGGCCGTATACAGAAAGAAAGCCGACAGCCTACCGGCGCTTATTTCACTAGGTATACTAAAATGGACCTTATCCCGGCGTATTATATTATATTATTATTACCGGTGCTTATCGGCGCCGATAAGCGCCGCGCCGGTCCATTTTAGTATAGCGAAATAAGCGCCTGTATAACTCTGAGGGTCCAACGGTTGATGTCTCGCCAAAATGTGAACTTCAACTCATTCGTAGTGAGGGCTCCAAACGAACATCTGAAGACCTACATGAATGAAGATTTTTGGACGAAGGGTGTCCGGCCGATTCCGCGGCCGGTTAGGCTGCGACGGGTCGAGGGCGAGTCGTGCGAACGATAACGCACGACTCGCCCTCAACCCGAACTCAACTCAAACTCAACTCAACCGGAGCCCACTCCTTGAAATACAGCGCTTACAATTTTGAGTTTTATAAATTAAAAATATAACGGAGCTTATTAATGTGTCATAAGACTCAAAATTGTAATCGATGTATTTCAAGGTGGGCTGCGGTTGAGGTGAGTTTGAGTTGAGTTCGGGTCGTGTTTTATCGTTTGAACGCAGCCCACTGCGTTGCGCAACACGTCGTCGTCGCCGACAATACGTGATAAAGTGTAATATTTTAAGATTATTTTATTATGTCTGTTAGTCTATAAGGTATTTATTGTATGGGCCATTACCTGAAATAAAGGGTTACCTAAATAATAAAAAATATATTTCATTATTTTTGTATGAATCACACAATAGGTATGAAAGCAAAGTCAATTAAATCTCGATACGTTAATTAAAGAGATTTTCGTCTATCATTCGGCGTCTACCTATTCTTAAGGGTGATTAATAATTCAGTGGCTAGTTGTGTAAAAATATTGGTATCAACTGGAAACAGTTGTGATAGCCAAATGTTTGCTGAGTTAATCATTAGGTGACATTGTTGCAGAAATGATATAAATGAGTATTTTGATGTACTTGCTTTGTCTACAACTAGTAATGGCTGTGCCTCGCTCGACTACAAACAATATTAATGATAGAGCAAAGCAAGACACCTAATTCCAGAGGCGCTGAACAATTTCTCCCTCGTCGTCCATTAAACGAGCTCCAATTTAATTGTGAAAATGCAGCAGGTGCTTGTAGGATAACGTGGAATTTCGCTGGAAATACTAAACTGCTATTCAAAAGAATCGTTAATAATAATTTAATTTTTAGGTTTTCGTACCAAAATGGTAAAAAAGGAACCCTTATGGTGTGACTCAGTCTGTCTGTCTGTCTGTCACAGCTGGATATCTCGAGAACTACTAATGGTATCAACTTGAAATTTGGAATAGTTTAAGATGACGTTTGCCCAACTATTTTGCAAATAAGAAAATAATAAAAAAATTAAAATATTTTTTATAGCAGGGCCTGGAAAGGGGCCTAGTAGTTGGCCTAGTAGCCCCACTTCAAAATTTGAAGTGGGGCTACTAGGGCATGTAGGGTATCATTTGAAAGAACGCCGTTTGCACGTTTTTAACCTTTTTTTTTTCTAAACCGCATAATTTTCGACTTTGATGAAAAATGTAAAAAAATACCTTTCCCCCCCTTATCTCCGAAGTTTGCAAAGAGAAAAATCTGAAATAATTATATGTGATAGCAGTTTATATAAAAATTTCAGGAAAAATAAAACGATGTCTCAATATTGCTAAAAAAGTTAACATTAGTTCCACTATCGGTCAAGAGATGGCGCTGACCTAAAACTGCAATACTAATTTTATTGTTCTACTCTGCAGTGTGGTTTAATGGTGCAATTAAGATGGTACGGAACCCTCGGTGCGCGAGTCCAACTCGCTCTTGACCGTTTTTTTTATAGTATATTGTTGGTCAGCTGTCTTTTGATGGGTTGCATTTTCTATATAACAACATCTCCTGAAGTTGAAAGTTCACCTGTGGAAATAGGTCGCATGTAATATGCTTATTGATATGAGAAAATTTGTACGTCAAGAATATTCAAATGTGACTGTTGTTTTTGGCTGTCACAAAAAGGCTTCTGTCCTGATAAAACCTGAAGAAATGTTGTGCTAAAATAATAAACGGTTGACGAAGAAAAGCCTATTTTTCTGTTCCACTGGAGCTCTGCTTCTTGGTCAGCTATCACGTGTTGTCGTTTTGTACATGTTGTGAAATACCCAGATATACTTAAAATAAACGTTAATATGTTTTTTAAGAGTTTCGTTCAAGTTTTTCGAGAGTTGCGAGTGCTAGAGCTATGATGCCGGTGTGCTAAAGGGTGAGAAATAACCGATCATAGGTACTTTGAGCGCAGCGAAATTTTTTCTAAGTCTATGGATCATATGGTACATAGATTAAAAATAAAAATAAATAAATGGGTTTGAATATCCTAGTATTAAGGGTGGCATACCTAATCTCCGACATTTTGTTTATTTTTCAAAATAGCGGACACACATGAAACCTATGAAAATCGATAGCTAGTAGGTACCAATATGAACAAGAATTGTTAACGACATAATCGCCTAAAACGTCACGTTTTCGAGTTGTAAGCTATTAAAGTTGAACTGGTGGTGACACCACTGGGTACATTTGAAGCTAAAATAAAACGTATGCATGAGCTCTAAAATATTGTTTTACGGTCATCTAGGTCTAGACAAGTGTAAAAGTCAACAAGCGGTAGGGAAAGGGTTACCAGTTTAAAAAAATGGACATATTAATAGGCTTTAGTAGGTATTAAGAGAGTTTTTAATATGTGTTACCGGTTCAACTCAGTCTTGTGATAATATAACTCGCCTATCGTTTGCGTGTCTCTGCAAATAAATGACGCGATTAGTCAACAAGGTAAGGAAAGGATTCTATTTTTGGCCTTGACACTTAATCCAGACTTGGATGGCCATAAAACAATATTTTAGAGCCCATGCATACGTTTTATTTTAGCTTCAAATGTACCCAGTGGTGTCGCCACCAGTTCAACTTTAATAGCTTACAACTCGAAAACGTGACGTTTTAGGCGATTATGTCATTGACAATTCTCTGTGGTGGATTGTAGCTCAATGTAAATAGTTTGTATAGGTTTTATATTTCTACTCTGTTTCTACTCTTGTCTATTTTCTACCTTGTTTTGTTTTCCTTCTGTCAATAGAGAAAATTGTCTCAAAAATATATCTCTGCCGATTTGCCGAACAGTCGCGTTGTTTAGCTATTTACCTGATTACAGTCCCTTTCCTTTATAATACCCCATACATCTAAATCCGTGAAGCCATTTAGAAGTTATGGTGGAATAAAGAAACACACATACCCACAAACATACATGAACCCTGAACAAATATACACTCCTTTTTGGGCAGTCGTGTAAAAAAGGGGTAGATGCGCCACCGAGCGACCGGGTGTAATAGATACATATATTATTAGTCCAGGCAAAATAAAATTTTGATCACATTAAATCCTACAGTTCATTTTCGTTTTTCTAAATAAGGATTAGGGTTATTATAACATCGTACTATGGCTGCTTTTCCTCTCCACCATAAGCGTTATGAGATATAGGTAAAAAATACCTAACTTCTGGAAAGTAATGTTCATAAAATTCTACAGTGGAGATTTATGATGCGTTTGCTTATTTACATACTTTATATTTAATTAAAAAATAATCACTGATTTTATGTTTAAGGTTAAGGAGATAGGGTGCGTTCCAATCATATTTTTGGAGAAAGTATAGTAATGTATTTTAATAAATCGTACACAAGGTGATTTTTTTATAATATGTTTTTAAGCTTAATCCAGGAGCATCTTTAAGTTTTCACTCCAGTGACTTTAATATATCTAGTGATTTTTATGTTTTTACGTGATTTTTGCCATTTATTTTAGCCAACAAAAAATCCTACACCAAATATTTTATCTCGTCTTCGTTTCTACCCTTGCAATAAACCCTCATAAAAAAAATCACCAGCTTTTATGAGTAGCATACGAAGTTTTAGCCATTAATAGCTGTTGTTGAATTGCGCATCAATCGGACGGAGTCAAGTGACAGATCGAAAATATCATTTCGTCCCCAATACATAATAGTTTTATCGCTTGGCGGGTTTCTTAAGTTTTATTGTCTGCCACTCCTACCACTTGATCGTTTTTCACACTAAATTGGTTGCTACTGTTCGCATTGAGTTGCGAGAAGTTCGGGTTAGTAGATAAGTTAAGGTCCGCTAAAAAACAGCGGCATAAATACGACGATCGAGTATCACTAGTATGAGCTCGCGCAGACCGGTGCAAGTTTGAGTTGTTGCAAACTGTTTACGTTACAGTAAACTATCGTTTTCTCTCTTTCACTCGTATTGACTGTGAGCAGTATATCCGACAGTTTACTGTAACGTAAACAGTTTGCATCAACTCATGGTAGGGCCACAGGTATTCTCGAAACCGTAGTGATTAACCGGGGCCTCATTACGCACCAACGGACGTGTATGTAGTTGTCTCATTTACACCCGCTCCCTCACCGACTGGGGTCGGTTCGCCTGTTTGGTGCTCTCTTTCATCCCTAGGGTGAAATGCCCTAAATTCGGCCACGTCAGCAATTTTAGAGATTAAATCTAAAATATTTATATTAAAATTGAACTACAGCATTGTAATTTTTGTTATTTACGATTGCTACATGTTGTTCTTTATAATAATTGTAAGAAAATTAAGGAAACAATAATAGTAAAATTAAGAAAAATTAATATATGACGAGTGACCCAATTTTCCTAAATTCTGACGCGTATGCCCTTCATTCGACCCATTTTTCCCTAAATTCGGCTAAGGAAATGAAATAAGCATGTTAATTAGGAACTTCAATTGTTTTTATTGACATTCAAATAAAATAATTAACATTATTATTATTCCGATCAACATTAATCATATTAGGCATAACAAAAATCTACGAAAAATAAGCTTAAATAAAAAATTATATCAAGTCTAATACTTGAATGCATTTATTGTATATTTATCAACATTAATAATTTTAGGCTTATTCAAAATCAACAAAAATATTGTTGGCTATATATTGTTCTTTATATGAGTATAACAACAATCATATCAAAATTATGAATGTTTATAAAACATTATTTATCAAAAATTAATAAACATAATGAATACAGTCACGTTCACACTAATATTTTTAATGCTAGGTAGTTCTATTTTTATCAGTTAATATATTAATAATAGTTATTTAGGAATTTATAGATTTTATTCAGAAGTTTTTCGTGAATATTTATTATTAATATTACATTGATTACCATTAAATATTATAATTTTAAAAATAAATTCAAATGTTGGTTTGTGGTATCAAATATCTAAATTAAATTAATTTTAAGTTATTCAAAAGTTTTTATTTTTGTTTTATTTTTATTTTATCAAGGATATTTTTTATTTTATTATAAATAATTAAGTTCTTTTTTGGAGTGGAAAGTTTTTTCATTTAGATCTATAAGTATTGTAATAAGAATTTTATAAGATTGGATGTCAGCAATATTTATAATATTTGTTTTATAAATTTCTTTTGCAGTAATCTATTATAGAAAAAGATAAGTAGGGTAGGTGCACCAGTGAATGAACACCCCCCCAGTGAAGGAACAAATGTGTTATTTTTCTATAAAATAAGAAATCTTTTGTTTTCTACACGCAACAGAATTTTTTTAATGAAAATTATACTTTATTACCTTAACTGGCTGCACAGACGACTATGTGTGTTCCGTACTTTCTAAATGGTGATTGCTCAAAGTAGACACGTTGTGTAGTGTTCCTGTTTCTATGGACCAATACTAAGAACTATGGTGCGACAACATATTTTGATAATAGCTTTTAAGTTGATATATGATTCATTCTACAAAGAAAATTAGTTTATTAGATGTAATAATGATTATTTCGTCTAATAGAAAGGAGATTGTAAAGAATTTCATTATTTTAAACAAAATATAGGGGTGTTCGAGTACTGGATTAAAAAATTGAGAAATAATTAGTTAATGAACCAGGTGTTCATTCATAGGATCTAACGTATTTTTTGGTTTAGGCTTATTTTGTGTTAAGACACAAACTTTTAAAGGAGTTTGTTCATATTTAGGGGATAGCTATAGTAAATCATTGTCAATATTTGGACCAGTCTTCGAACTAGGGTTTTCATTCATTAGTTTTTAAAATTTTAAGATTCTTCTATAGTAAATGCCTAGTTCATTTACTGATTATTAAAAAACTAGTAAATGAACTATACATTTCTTAATTGTTACATTAATTATTTTTTTGTTTTTAATTTTAGACCACTTCTAAAACAATTAGAATAACATAGCTGATGTAAACTATAAAGCAATATGGTGGTAAATACTTAGGTCTAATTTTTTTAATATTGGCTGTCCTAAGTTAAATAAACTCTTTGACCTGACTCTTCAACTCATGAAACAGAGACATGAAGTGAGGATACAGGTCATACAGAGCCCCAGGAGCATCCGGAGGATTCCAGAAAGGAAAATAGGCAAGCCTCAAGAGAGGCATATGCCAGTGGGTTGGGTATCGTGCGCCATTTAGAATTTAGATTCCTTTTGAAATTTTATATGTTTTACCAGTTTGTTATGCTAGAAAATATCGTGTACAGGCATAAATTAATGATTTCTGTTTACATCCACCTTATGAAACTAGTAGTTCATTTATCGGATTTCAAACATTCGTTAACTGGATTTTGCCGTTCATTCACTGGTGATTTGGGTGGGGTACTTTTGTGTAAAATTCGGATTATCTAAATAACTATCAGCATTTCAGAAATACTGAAGATATTATATTGAACATTAATAAATTCTGAATAGTATGTAGTGCCATTATTATAGCAAAGTCATCCAGAAATAGGTATTCGTAATTTTTAAAGTTTCAAATCGCCTTAAGGGTTCATTCACTGGTGCACCTACCCTATATGAGATCTGAGTTAAATTTAAATCATTTTATATTATTAGTATTATTATTTGTATTTTCAATAATTTTAATAATAATTTTTGTTAATCATAAAAATAATTATATAAGACTTTTATTAAGTTTGACCGTTGTCCGAATATAAGATCATATTTATTCTATTTTCAGCCACCCTTTCAAAAACGGCCGAATTTAGATTTTTGACTAGTTTTTAGGGTTCCGTACCCAAAGGTTAAAAACGGGACCCTATTACTAAGACTCCGCTGTCCGTCTGTCTGTCTGTCTGTCTGTCATCAGGCTGTATCTGATGAACCGTGATAGCTAGACAATTGAAATTTTCACAGATGATGTATTTCTGTTGCCGCTATAACAATAAATACTAAAAACAGAATAAAATAAATATTTGAGGGGGGCTCCCATACAACAAACGTGAGTTTCTTGCCGTTTTCTGCTCGATATTAATAACGACAACAGGTAGACAATTGAAATGTTCACAAATGATGTATTTCTGTTGCCGCTTTAACAACAAATACTGAAAACAGAATAAAATAAATATTTAAGGGGGGCTCCTATACAACAAACGTGTTTTTGCTGTTTTCTGGTACGGAAACCTTCGTGCGCGAGTCCGACTCGCACTTGGCCGGTTTTTTGAATCCTGATTTTGAACAAGTATTTATTAATTAACTAATAAAAATATATGAAAAAATATCACTTCAAATCATTCTTTGGTTAAGGTTTTATCACATTAATGCCAATG
Organism: Agriphila geniculea; assembly: GCA_943789525.1. Classification (NCBI taxonomy): domain Eukaryota; kingdom Metazoa; phylum Arthropoda; class Insecta; order Lepidoptera; family Crambidae; genus Agriphila; species Agriphila geniculea. Next base: position 6,721,159 of record OX038875.1, read on the forward strand.
GATTGAGAAATCAGTAAGTATTTAAATAGTAAAAGTATTTAAAAAATTATTTCCCAGAACTTGCTCGTAACTAGAATTTGACACCAAAATGGTACAATGCGTGGCACAACAACGTAGGTCACTGGTCAGATCGTTACTGAGTGCAAACCATATGACTGCTTACTGCCATTTTTACAATTCTTAATCTATACATATAATAAATCTGTAAAAAAGTTGAGTCTGTACAAAGGAAATATTTTGAAAAAAAGTGATTGGAGTGTTTAATAATTACCAGTAGAACCCATTTATAACATTTTTTTAATTTTTGTGTGTTTGTCTGTATGTTGGTGCGCTAAAAATGTAAAAAGCGCTAACTTAATACTAAATAATGTTTACATACAAATATATGGTGTATCTTGCAAAATAATGAAATCTTTATTTCATCGCAATTGGTTCACTGAATCAAAAGTTAAACTAATTTAAAATTTACGATGAATTTTTGTTGTAATAATATCTTCGGGAATTATACTGTTAGAAAAACCGACCAACTGGTGTATCCACATCTGGCACAGAATAATGGTCAATGGCTAAAAGTAAACAAAAACGTGTGGAGTTTTGGGTCTATTGTAATTTCTCAGAAACAAAATGCACATGCATGCAGTAAAATCAAAGCCCGCTTTCTATTATATTATTTTTAAACACACACACTAACATATATAATTTAAAAAATAATTTTGATTATATTTATATAACTTAACAAATTAGTTGTTCATATTCATACATAGTATGTAAGTGTTACGATGGAGCGAGGCTGTCTGTCACAAGTATTGTAATAGTCACTAGGCAGTCCCAACCTGCTGTTTTGAAAACCAATGTTTTGTGAACAAAATAAACATTTTTGATTTTTTTTTATTTTCTACTAGCTTCCGCCCGCGACTTCGTTCGCAAGGACATTCGAGAAAATCCTTCGGGAACCTTTAACCAGGATAAAAGTATTCTATGTTTTAACGTCCTGCCTTGCTAGGCAGCGCGCTTGGTGTGAACGTACCTCGCGCATGGCAGGCCTCGGGTGAGCGTGAGTGCAATGTCGAGCGCGAGGCCTGCCACAACGCAAGCGGCAAACGCCCTGCCTTGCGAGGTTCGTCTACACCAAGCGTACTGCGTAGCAAAGCAGGACGTTAAAACATAGAATACTTTCATCCTGGTTAAAGGTTCCCTAAGGATTTTCTCGAACGTCTCCTCTACAAGTCGCATTTCTCAACCGATTCTCGTGAAAATTTGTAACCAGATTTAAAAAATATATATAATTTTATCGTCAAGCTAGTTTTTGATTTCTTAAAAATGGCCGAGACATGTAAAAAAAACGTATTTCTGCCCTGTTTTTCGGCGCGGTTTGTTCTCCTCTACAGATCTCATTTCTCGACCGATTCTCGTGAAATTTTGTGAGCAGGTTTGAAAATTATATAGGCTTTTTTGTCAGGCCAGTTTTTTGAAATATTGGATACAGTTCGAAAAACTGAACCTAAAAAAATAAATAATTCACACATTTCGAAAATACAAAATTAGAAGCGCCATCTAGCTGCGAATATACCAAATACTTAATATACCAAACAGCATGAACCCCACTATATGCTTGAAAACCTCGTGGCGAGAGGGCGAGATCTATATTTTTTTAACAATTTACTTTTTAATGCAAGGTCTACACTACAGCTCACTTAGCCACTAGTTAATCTTAAATTACTTAACTAATGTGAGGTAATTTTAATAAAAGGTTTTTAAATTACTTTGTCAGGTACCTTGTCTTACCCTTACCCCTACTGCCCTAACAACGGCTTACCTCAATTACTTGTTTTTAGGGTACCTCAAAAGGAAAAACAGATACCTACTCTTATCTTAGGATCACTTCGTTGTCATGGTCAATTACTTCCTTAAAAGGCCAGGTCCCTATTTCAAAGACGTGACAATTGTAAGTGACAATGACAATTTGCTGTCCATGGCGTCAGCTAATTTGAATTTAGAAAATATACTGACCAAACTGCATAACGCACAGATACCACAACGAACATAAAATTGTCATTGTAATTTACAATTGTCCTGTATGTAAAATAGGGGCCAGGTATTGGGCAAGTCACCCTACTCAGTACTCGCGTCGAGTCCGAGAAGTCCGTGTTGCACTTGATGGGTTTTTAGGGTTCCGTAGCCTAAATGGCAAAAAACGGAACCCTTATAGATTCGTCATGTCTGTCTGTCTGTCTGTCTGTCTGTCTGTCTGTCTGTCTGTCTGTCTGTCTGTCCGTATGTCACAGCCATTTTATTCCGAAAGTATTAAGACTACACAGTTGAAACTTAGTAGGTAGGTGTATTCTGTTAACCGCTTACTGAATTTATTACAAAAATAAGAAAAATAAAAGATTAAGGAGGGGCTCCCCATACATGGAACTGAAACAGAAAAAAAAATTTTTCTTCAAACCAACACGTGTTGGGTGTTTATAGATAGGTCTTTAAAAATGACATTGAGGTTTTTAAGACAACTTTTTCTCAAAGTCAACCGTTTGAAAGATATACACCGCCAAAGTGGTTAAATGTGTGTCCCCCCCCCCTTTAACTTTTGAAATAAGAGAGTGAAAAATCTAAAAAAAATATATACTGTAGATCTTAATAAACACTTTCAACCAAAATTGGTTTGAACGAGATATAGTAATTGGTTTTTGAGATATAGCACATTTTCCAAAACCGCAAATATAACTTTGTCATTCATACCAACACTGTGAAAAACAAAGTTATTTTTGCATACGAAAAATGATAGGTGGTATTAAATATGGTATGGTATAAGGTAACTACGGAACCCTTTGGCGCGTGGCCCGACACGCACTTGGCCGGTTTTTTTCATCTAAAAATAATTTCGAAAATTCGTTTCTTTTCCTATAGATTACGTCAACGAAAGATGAGATTGAAATGGTGGCGCCACTTTCCCTGTTTAATTAACGTTTAGAGGTTAAGTCATTGGAAATTGACCTTAAAATAAGGCGCAAAATTAGTTCCATTTCCAATCGAGTCTCATCTTTCGTTGACCAAACTCAACGTAAATAAACCTTTTTTTTTTGTTTATTTACTATAGGTAATTATATCTTGTCGCGAAAATGGTGCCACTTTGAGTAACCCTGATTTTGTTCCGATAGATCATCGAAACAATTTTTTGATCACTTATACTAATGTTGAAAAGTTACCGAAATAATCGTAATATTCGTAACCTTTTGTACCGGCTCGCGTCACTGTGCGCCACCCACCGCCGCGCGCCGATTACCTACCTTACGCGAGTCCGTCCTTCCGTGCACTACCGCGTTGATATTTATTTTCGTACATTTCTAGAAATCCTTTGGGAATAATTGGGGGATTACTTAATTTTTAAAAGTAAACACTTATTTAATATTTAACTTTTACGACTGTAGAATTAATGCTTCCTATATAAAAATTAATAAAACGCAATAAAAAAAACTATAATAGTCACTTGAGTGAAAACTTTTGCTATTAGTGTAGTAATTATAGGGAATCTTATGCTACAAAATCACTTATTTTATAATATTTGTTTCTGAGTTAGGATTTTTTTATTTTTTATTGGCCTTTATGAAAAAATCCTCTGAAATGTAAGTGGTGATTTTGTAAGGTTTAGTTTCTAATGGTTTTAAGAAATTCATTAAGAAAATTCCCTTCATGTACGATTTAATCTCGATGTTATAAAATAAAAACAGTCTTTAAACCGCCTTTGTAAAAAAAAAACAACCTAGATATTTTAGGGAAAACTTGAAATTTATCATTGACAAGTTTATTTTAATCAAGTTTTCAAAAATCACCTCTGTAGGATATAATGTGATTTTCTCTAACAAAGTATTTTTCATTGCCCGGAGACTCATGACACGCCGCGCGCCGTCGCGTCATCGTCGCTCGTAGGTACAGAGTGCCTGCCATTCGTGCTCGCTCACCACTCTATATTACGCTCCGTCTTGCTGATATTTTCGTAAATTTCGAGAAATCCTCTACTTAGAATTGAGGGATTACTTAATTTTAAGATGTTATTAATTATTACACTATATATTATTGAACTTTTACGACTGTAGAATTTATGCTTCATATTTAAAAATGAATAAAACGCATTTAAAAAAAAACTATATTAGTCACCTGAGTGAAAATTTTGTTTTTAGTATAGTTAATTATAAGAAACTTTATACTGCAAAATCACTGATTTTTTAATATTTGTTTCTGAGTTATGATTTCTTTTTTATTTATTAGCCTTTTTTGCAAATTCCTCTGAAATGTAAGTGGTGATTTTTGAGGTTTCATTTCTAATGGTTTTAAGAAATTCATAAAGGAAATTCCCTTTGTGTACGATTTATTCTCGATGTTTTAAGACAAAAACAATATTTAAACCACCGTTGTAAAAAAAGCACCCCAGATATTTTGGGGAAAACTTGAAATTTATCATTGACAAACTTATTTTAATCATGTTTCCAAAAATCACCTCTGTAGGATTTATTGTGATTTTTTCGAACAAAGTATTTTTCCTTGCCCGGAGTATATACGGTACGGTACGGTTTATGATACGGTAAGAAGAAAATGGACTAAGAATTATCGATCAATTCTAAAAACTGTCTCTAATTGAGTTTAGGTTACAGGAAAGATCGTTAGCATAGTAGAACCAAATAAGTAAGTCATCTTACTCATTATACGCACGAACGCGGTTTGTATGTGGACGCGCCCGTACGTATGCGTCGTCGCACGCACACACTGACAAAATTTAAAGGTGATAAAGGTGCAACCACAGAACATAGAAGTAGTTAGAAGTAGTATGAGCTCAATTTAGTATGAAAACCAGTGTAACCAAACTAACACATTAAAAATCGAAGCCAGGCCCCCCATTTAATAGTTACATGCTACGCACACATACTTTGTGAACACGTAATTGGATAAAAATTAAAAATGTATAATATCCAAAAAGTCATAAATCACAAAGCTTATTTATTTAGATTCAATCGTATTACCATAGCACTTGGTACCAAATTAAATAATATGTATATTTATAACGCTGCTACTCAGCTGCTAGATGGCGCAAGCAAATTTTAATAATGCGATTTACCACCTTATTTGTTATGACATAAAGTACTTTAAGAAAATTTAACGAGATAAGGGAGGCCAGGTTGGTTGACATTTTTCACTTAACTTTTCCTAATAGTTTCGATCAAATATTCGTTATACTCTTTTTCATAATTCGGTGAAACCCTGACATTTCTTAGTGTTACTAGGCAACAAATATATGAAATTCAAAATTTAGAATTCCAAATAAAATAAATGTATCGGATATCGATTAATAAGTTCAAAATGAAAATTCTAATGTCGCATATTTATTTATGGAAAAGGTACACCAACAGTATATATATTTAACATTGTTGATATCAGTTATACAATAGAGCACAATACTTATTTATATACCTATTATAGGCGTTTACAACACTTAAAACATTAATTGTGTCAAGTACATGCTAAAATAAATTAAAAAAATAAATAATTAAAATGAAAAAAAAAATGGAAAGCTATTAATTTACACTATTATTATTGATTATTAGATTCTAATAATTTAAAGATATTGGACTTAAATTTAGGCAATGAGTCGCTAAAAACATCGATATCATCAGAGATCTCTCTTTTGAGATTATTATACTGAGCACAACAGCGAAGCAAAGGGGCGTTTCGTCCAAGATTGGTCTTAAAAGTAGGTAGCGCAAAAGTTTTCTTTATTGGCTGTCGAGGAAGACGATATGGAACACTGATTACGATGTTGTTCACGAGCTCATTAGATTGCAAAGATCCATTGAGAAGTCTGTGCAGAAACGCTAGATCTTGGACAGTTCGCCGACATCACACGGGTGGCGGACGCCGCGTATAACTTATCGGTTATTGGTTTGAGAAAGCCTACAACGAGTTTGGAATTCTAAATCTTATGTGTATCTTAGGTGTATATCTAAAACAATATAATTAAAGTCTAAAATAGCTATTTCGCAGTATTTTGAGTGAATAAAGTTTCAAAGAACAATAGCGACCCGCCATACATGACATGAATTTATTTGATTTAAAATTTTAGCGTTTATAAATGAAAAACTGCCTAAACGATCCAGAATTCATTCTTAAGGAACTTAGCATCAACATTCTTACTAGGAAATTTCATTTTGTATTTTAAATCGGTCGTAGCATGAAAGTTTAATTAAATAACTTCTTCTGAGCTCGGATATAATCCGTTCGAGTTAAACTGAATGGTGATGCCCATTCAGTACCTACTAAAAATAGACTTAAGAGTCTAGTATATAGTATAGTAGTATATAGTATATAGTAGTATAATATATAGTATAAGTCTAGTATATGGAAGTCATTTTGGCTATGACTGTCATAGACCAAAAATATAGTGATTATTATATTTTATATTCTCTTTGATATGACAGTTGATTTCTCTGTGGTTGATTGATACATACTTATTTGGCATAAAAGGTAGGCTTATAATAACTGAATTGGTCATTTAAGTTTTTAAAAATTTATTATTTTTATACAGATTTTCTTGAATTCAGTTAAAGTCCTGATAAATTCTTAAAATATGATTTTACTCAGACTTTTGAAAATCATTTTTCTACACGCTAAACGTTTTAATAGGTATATTTTCGCTGTTGTTCTTTTTGCGCTTCCGGCGGCGAGTATTGTCAGTTTTTGCCGCGGGTTTGAGATGACATGACTCGTTGGCCAGACTCTAATACTTTTCAACTCTTCTTAGTCACAACTTTCCTCGGTCTCCCCTATTGAGTAACATCTCCGCTAGTCTATATTTTAATGTTTATGAAACTTCAAAAATATGTCAAATAGCGCATTGGAATATGGATCATAAGTGTATACCGCATAAAGGTGGATATTTATTGTCTTGAAATTTAAAATGAAAAACTCAATTGAATTTTTACATAAAATCAAAATAAATTAAATAAAGCTTCCCTCTGATATTTTATGCACCCGTTTGCTAAATGATATATGTGGATATTGTTTTTGATCTTTTATATAATGCAACTCGGCGTTTTTATATGTTTTTGAAGATGTTTTTGCTTGGCGTTCGCTCACACGACTGACGTAGGAAAATTCAGAAGTATGCGGAGCTACGCTCACTTGAGGTTACACGGGTCCCGCCTACTTGCGACTTCTACTGGGGGGAAAAATTTTTTCTTTGTTCTGTGGGTGCAACAGTCATGGCTGCGCCGTACGTGATCCCGCTCGCGCTCACGCACGCTTCACGCCGCCGCCTACAGTACATACCATGCTTTCCAAAGATATAATTGCAAAAAGATTTGTAAGAATGAGGATATATTTTACATTAATTTTAAATAATAAGGCATTTCGTACTTGTCGAAACAGACGATTTTTTTATATCAATTGTGTAATTTTGTTAAAAAATCATAAATTCCTACATGAAAAAGTACTTTTAATGCCTAATAGGGAAAGTTTTCAATTTCCGATATATTTTTTTTTCTGTTTAAGATTATCAATCAGTATGGCACTTCTTACTCAAAACATAGAATTAATAACTACTTAATCCTTGTTTTGATTTCTCACTTTTTTATTGCTAATGACCAAAATGATTATTTGGCTTTCGTTATCACGATGTTTTCGTATTTTTTTGTCTATAGTTTTGTAAGTAAAAGCCTATGAAAAGCTTTTGGATATTAGTTTTCAATTCAGTGCCTTAGGATGGGTAGCCTAAGTATGTCATGCTCTCTTTAATCATTTCTGCGGTGGTGTCGTGTGGGGCGGGTCGTTACGTTCCCTCCAATATGGTTGAGCGAAGCGATGGCTGGTCCATGCGTCATGCTCGTGAACGGGTGCTGCCAGTGGGAATGGGTCTGCTTCTGAGTACCTATCTTAACGCATATTGAATTGTAAGAATTGCGTTTTTATTTTTATGTCTTGTATCAAGTGTTTTTTGGTTAGAGTAGCAGACGGAGTGATTTCTAAACTAGTTGAAAGTTATTTACTCTCACGATTACCTATCTGAATGTAGTAGATATTAAATTTTAACCTACCTACCCATTGTGTGTAACCTTTTGATAATTATTGTGATGGAAAATGACCTCACTTTAATTGTGGAGCTCATTTTTCAATCTTGACGACTCTGTATGAAATAAACAGGGAGAAAAAAGCAGCCCTTGACGAGTTTCTTGCCGGTTCTTCTCGTTACAAGGGCTCCCGCTTAGGGTTTGCGAACCGATGGCGTAGCTTCTATGACATTCACAAGTGCTTGTAACAGCCTAGACTGAATAAATTATTTTGAATTTTGAATTTTTTGATTTATTATTTTGATAAGTGTAGGTAAATGAAAAAGAAAGAAACAGTTAATAGTGTAAAAAATAAAATTTCATAATCATTTTATTTTATTTGAATAAACATTATTTAGTAAAGCCACGTTTTAATTAATCCTATTTCGACTGTAAGTTTTCAAATCACATAACATGACGTAGGCAAAGAAAACATTGTAGTCAGTTTCTGAAAACAATGAATTTAATGTAAACTGTAATTTGACCAATAGATGTGACATTGCTACTTTTCTTTATTAAGTTTTTATTGGTGTCAAAACGAAAGTGCCATGATGTATCACATACATCTGTCAAATTACAATTAACATTAACTTCATTATTTTAGTCGATAGACCCGCTGGTTTACGTACAAAAAAAAATGTATTTTAGTTCCCTGATGCTTGCTTACCCTACAAGGAAAAAAATATTATTGACTATGCATCTTTTGACGATTGAATAAACTAGCGATGTGACAGCCCTACGTGTTTAAGCTGTATCGCTCGCTCGAGCCTCGAGTTGGCCTACTTATTTGGTTCTACTATGTCGTTAGTCTACTGTGTCCATATTTTGTTATGCCAAATAATTTAGAACATATTTCGCTTTCTGTATATATCGGGTCTTAGTAATAGATTGCTCCCATCGGGATGGTTCGTGTTTTAGAATAGAGAAACGTAAAATATGGGCTTTTGCGACGAAATAATTCAGGATTACACCATCAGAGACCGATTACTAAATAAAAACCTAAAAACGTAGTTTTTAGGAATCAAATTAAAGCAACTTTAAAGTATTTCAGATTACGCTACAATATAATAGCACAGTCTATATAACCACATATAGCATATTATTATAGTTCATAGCACAACAATATCGCTTCGCTCACCATACCACAGAATATACAATGTTTGGTTAGCGATGTCGGAGCTTTTAATGACAGATAGTAGGATAAATTTTAGCGACAACTCCCCCCTCCCCACATGTTGGGGTCTATCCCCTCTCCTGATAGAATGACCGGCATTTTAAATTTTATTTTAGATGACCCTGCCCTTAGAGTAAGACAAACGAAGCCTTTGTTGCTCGAAGGCCCTGCCGAAAAATATTAATTTCTCCGGATTTAAAAGTTCTACAGTTATAAAAAAAAAAAATTTACCTACCTGTCAAGATAAAAAAATAATTATGTAAACTAAAAGTTTACATAATTATACTTTAATACGTCATAAAAAACAACTAAAATAAATTTTAATCTGATATTATTGTGCTTATTTTTTAGTTTTTCTCACCGATCTCAAAAACTAGAACATTATGGTGCAAATTTTTAATTTTTTTATAATACACAGAAATAATAATATTATCTACAAAACAACATCAAAATCATTGCTTTGAATTGCATATTTCGTGAGTTACTTATTGTTGTTTTACGTAACCAACAAATAATTATTTTTGGAAATGGACAAATTTAAAAACATTTTTATCAGTTTTTAAATTAAATTGAAAATTTTATCTGAAAATAAATGTGATTGAACCATATAAGCAAGTATTTACGAGAATTTTGACCATATTAAAAAAAATACTTTTAGTGCTTGTAAGGGGCATATTCAAATAACAATAACTCTCGAAATATACCATTCAGAGCTATAATTTTACAGTTGTTTTGTAGATAATATTTTTGTGTATTATAAAAATGCAAAAAATTACAGCATTAATGTCCTAGTTTTTGAGATCTGTGAGAAAAACTAAAAAAGCACACTAACCCAAGTTAGTGTGCTTTTTCCCAAATAAAGATCCCAAGATAAAAATTTAATTTAGTAATTTTTTATGACGTATCAATGTTAAAAATTTACATAATTATTTTTTTAACTTAATAGCTGATATTATAAGCTTTCGAAAAGTATTTTGTTATAACTGTAGAACTTTTAAATCCGGAGAAATTAATATTTTTCGGCAGGGCCATCTAAAATAAAAAGTCAAATTTAAAATGCCGGTCATTCCAACAGGAGAGGGGATAGACCCCTACATGTGGGGGGTTTTGTCGATAAAATTGATAATATTATCTGCCTTTAAAAGCTCCCACATCGCTAACCAGACTTATTGTATAACTAGCTGCCGCCTTTTTGCTATTCCTCAGGAACAATCCTTTTTTAGGGATGAAAGATACCCTATGTCCTTCTCTGTACCCCTGAAAACGTGTATGCAAAATTTCATGATGATCGGTTCAGTAGTTAAGACGTGAAGGCGTAACAAACAAACAAACAAACGGACTTTCGCATTTATAATATTAGTAAGGATAGTATAATATGGATATATATATATAATATATATATATTATATATATTATATATATATATTATATATATATTATATATATATAAGGATGTACTATATAAACAATACAGTACAAGTACCATACATTGTAATGTAAATTTTTTTCCCCGGGGTATTGATGGTATTTACCCCACTGAAAATTTTAGTCGGTAGAGCAAAGGGGTCATTTGGATTCGCGTGGCTCAGTCATCTATGGACTAACTATGATTTTGGGCGCCGTTAATGTAAAAAAGTAAAAGATTAAAAAAAATAAAGTGTCCACAGATCGAAACAAAGTGAGTTTAATAAATCAAACCAAGATTTATGTCGAAACAAACATTTATTTAACGTATCGAATAACTAACACAAAGTTTACAACTATTCGTTAAGAAATGTGTCATAAAAATATTTAAAACCACTTGGGTTATAAGGGGTTTAACGAGCAATCCGAAGGGTTAAAGTGAGGTCACACATTATATTTCAATACATATTACCTTGGGAACCCATACTAATGTTAAAACCGCACGAAGTCAAAATGGCATAACAGGGACCCTTAACAGGTTAAAGTAAGACCATACATTTATCACAATAATAATACCCTTGGGACTCGCTATAAAATTAAGACCACTAAAGAATGAGGGATTTATAACTAGAAACCCTTAAAAGTTAAGGTGAGGACATACTCGCTCGCTTCCAGCCAGTCGGACGGGATAAGCTGCCGTCTGTCTAGAAACGAACCTATATGTACCTACTAACAGGACTTATGCTAAAATACCAATCACTTATCATCTTAACACAAGACATTCATAATAAAATAGAATTATTTATACATTCTGGCATGACCAGAGATTACGCTGAACCTAAATTAATTTAAAATATGTCTAAGACCTTTATTGGCTGTAAAACTGCACAGGACTAAATTGAACATGACCTCGAGTAACCTTTGCAAATTTATAGGTACTTAGGGTGAAAAAAGTTCATCCGAACGTGGATTGATTCCCTGGATACACGTCACGGAACACTGCTGCTACGGTAATAATGAAAGAATACGGCAGGATACCTCGGTTATGGTGAAATATTCATTGCAGACGTAATGTATACCACGTTCTGCGACATGCTGCGGGCTTTATGGCGAAGCTAAGCCATAGTCTTGACGTAAATTTTGAGGTAAATTATGGGAGCCCAAATTGGGCTTGAATTATTACAGGTTTTTATCTCATAAGAGACATGATGAAAGACAAATCAATGAGCCGCGTGCCCACTTAAAAGGATGCGAAACTAACGCCTAGTTGCAAAAATGACGGTTTCACATAAAAAAAATCTGCATCTGTACGACACAGTCGACAATGAAACAATGAGAATCAATCAACAAAAAAAATAACTTCCGTAGACTCACGTCTTCTGTCATTCTTGGAAACGTCGGGAAAACTCTCGAACACCATCGACAAAAAAGCTACGCCATAGACAAACTACATTCTCTGAACATACTTACCTTTTATAGTAATATAATTATTAAAATCTTTAACTAGCATGCCAGACATTACATCTTCTTTAATTATTTAAAATAACAAATAAGACTTATTTATTTATTTTATTTTATCGACAAGGTATAAGTTTATTAGTCTGTGGGACTAGCATAACGAATGAAGCGCCAAACGTCACATCTGACAGTTGTCACTTGTCAAAGTGGCTGTGAGATGTGTAAACAAGAAAATTTATTCAAAGTCAAAGTCAAATAAGCTTTATTCAAATAAACTTAATTATTAAGTACTTTTGAATCGATTTGAATATTTATTTTAATTATCAAAAAGTACTAAAATTCTTAGTGAAGGATGTTTTAAAATGTATTTAAGTGAATGCCCTGTTGCCGGAATGTGTGGTACAATCGCCGACATTCGCCAAGCCATTGGAAATTAACGCCAACAAAGGTAGTAATCTGTATGCAATAAACTAACCCTAAACATATCAAAAAACTACATGAAAACACTGGATGTGTTTTGTAATACCTATCTAAACCTAATCCCTAATGTTGCCGTCCAACCCACATGACTATAGCGAGAATCCCGCTGTAAAAAGTACTTGAAAGATCAAGTGTTCGCTACACCATAGGTAGGTGAAAAAAAGGGTGTTACAACATTATGCCTAAATACTCAAAGGGCACTTGTGGCCATTTTTCATTTTTTTTTAGTTGGTTATGCTGTTCTACAGTTTTTGTAGAAAAAGGTCACTTGTCCCGTCCAATTTCCTGCCAGTATGGTAGCGCCAAATATAGGATCACTACTAAAGCCTTATGTCCAGGGGCCGAACCGGCTAACGAATCGATTATCGAAAAGTCTGCTGGGTTTCAAATTAAAACAGATAAATCGAGCCTCAATTGGGCGAAAATGGCGAACCCCATTTCATGATGTCACACGAACATCGTTATCTTCCAAATTACGCCAACAGCAAGTACAAGACGAAATTTCTTACTTTGATTTTTCAGTTCTAAGTTGAAACCGATTCAGATTTTTCGATAATCGATTCGTTAGTCGGTACGGCCCCAGGACATGATGCCTTTTTGCATGAATTCCATACAAAGTTTTAGTCTTGATAAAAAAAAGAAAACATGGTTTACATCAGCCTGGCGAAACGAAGACGAATTTTTAACCCGTCTAAGTTTGAAAGAACGTTGACAATCTACAAAGCAGTAGATAATTGACAACATTCGAATTTAGGCGTATTATACTTCGCCCCATCAAAGAGTATTCTATCATCTTTGACTGTTTTACCGCGAATGCCGTATGACGTTTCTCTTTTGTTTGTTTTCGTTGAATTCGCCTTCGTTTCATACTCACGCTTTTTGTATGACACTCCCGTCTCTTATAACGCTAGTTATTTTTACATTCTCTTTGGTTTACACGTCAGAAATGGCAGTGTGGACACTTCTCTGCCTTTCCGTGATATGTAAAATAAAAAAGCAAACAGTGTCACTTGGAAAAAATATTTTCGCGAATTTGTAATTTGTTTTGTGCGGAGTTTGTATAATATGTAATTAACGAATTATAATAATATGTTGTTTAATTTACATAATCTTGTCCATTTTCCGAGAAAAATCATCAAAAAGTTAATTTAAAGAAGTTAGTCATTTTAATATTTTATAAGGAGATCTTTGTCAAAAAGGCCCATGTCCACACTTAAGTTCAAAATGGGCACACGTCCATTTATTTTCTTAATTTTTTTCATAAAAACTACTTTCAATTCATAGTCTTCGCAATAAGGAATCATATAAAAAAACTACAACTCCTAAGAAGTTATACGTACATCAACTTATATTCTTTTTTCTTTCTACTAAAAATTTCTACAAGTATTTTTTAGTGTGACAAGGTGCCCTTTTAGTATTTAGGCATTCTTATGTAGAGTAGAACACGGTCACACTTACCACAGGATACAAGGTACAAGTTATACTAAAATGTCATTGGCTTGCATCTCTATAATGCCTTTTTCTATATCTCTATAATTGAATAATGAGAATAATATTTTTATGTTGCAAAACCCTAAGCGTGATATGAGCCGTGTAACATTAATCTCCTTAAAAATGATTGAGCAAAGCAATGGCTGGTTGAGGCAATATCAAATTATCGCCTGAACCAGCCATTGCTGGTTTTATGGAGAATAAAAAACGTTTTAACAATTAAATTACTTAAATAAGTATTTATGACAAACATAACTCTATATACTCCAAAGATTTTATGTTGAAATCTAAGGTTGTCACTGTGACGTGCAATGATTGTACATATTGTTACAGAGTTTAAATGAAGGATGGATGCATGGGCGAAGCGAGATGAGGGATTTGGGGGTTCAAACTCCCCCCCCCCCCCCGAAATGAATACATGCTTAGTAAAATCCTTTTTTCTGTCAAGCATTTTTTTAGCATACCGTTCAAACGTCTAGTTTAAGAGAGGACTCTATTTTCAACTTTCGAAAAAACTCAACAAGTACATAGGTACGTAGAAAAATAACCTAAGAATAAAGTAAAATATGATGTCTCGGTAACTTAAAATGCTTTAACTTTTTGACTATCTGACTATTAGCACAGTATACAGGGTGATTGGTAATAGCCTTATAAAGCCGAGTATGGTAGATAAGATAGGGTCCATCAAACTGAGCAACTTTTACTATGGGACGAATATATCTCGAAGTTGTCAAAATAATGATCTAATTTCCAAGCATGTTTAAGAAAAAGAAAATTTATTTTCAATTATTTGTTATATTGTTTATACTTGCAGTAAAATTGCGTTTGTTTAAAGTAAAAAAGTAAAATTCTGTGTCTTGTAAGTATGTTGCTGGCACACTGCCTCTTTTAATAAATAAGTTATCCTTTGTAACAAAGGTTTGCCTGGAAGAGAGTATCGCTTCTAGCGATAAGGCCGCCTTTGCCCACTATAGTTTTAATGTTTTTTTGTAATTATTTCTGTAATGTGTGAGCAATAAAGAGTTTTATCTATCTATCTATTTAAAATTGCAGAATGAATAAAAAGAAAACTAAAGGTATAAATCCTTACTTAATATTATAAATGCGAAAGTCCGTTTGTTTGTTGCGCCTTCACGTCTTAACTACTGAACCGATCATCATGAAAATTTGCATACACATTATCAGGGGTACAGAGAAGGACATAGGGTACCTTTCATCCAGAAATAGGTAATGTTCCTAAGGGATAGAGAAATAATTGTCCACGTAGCCGAAGTCGCGGGCGGCCGCTTGTCTTGTCACTGCATAGTATAAAATGAAGTAGCTTCCTGCTGTCTGTCCCTATGTATGCTTAAATTTTTAAAGCTATGCAACGGATTTTGATGAGATTTTTTAAAACAGATATTATTCAAGAGAAAGGTTTATACAAGGTTATTTTTAGTTAATACAAAACCTCTCGTGGGGTTGATCAGACCATTTTTTTTATACACAACGAGATAGTGCTTGGCCTTCATCTCACCTGATGTTAAATGACGATAAGGCCGAAGGTGGATGCGCACTACACCCGGAATACTGGCTATCTTACCTCTAACTGCCGGAACACAACAATTTTTAAATTGTTATTATGGCGTCAGACTTAGGTAAGATGGTGGGAGCTAGCCAGGCGGACTTGAAATAAGCCCTACCACCAACCAAACCGAGTACTAATTGTACTCCCCCTGGGAATCGAACCCGGGACCTCTGCGTCTTACACGGGTGGGCGAACCACTAGACCACAGAGGTGGTTAAAAACCGTCAAAAACCGTCATCAAACTGAACAACTTTCATTATAGGATCAACCTCGAAATCACGAAAAAAAATCAGCTGTTCCATACAAAAGTACAATCCTACTCCATCGAAATGTAGGAAACAACTGATTTTTTTTCGCGATTTCAAGGTTAGTCCCATAATGAAAGTTGTTCAGTTTGATGGTCTGATCAACCCCACAAGAGGTTTTGTATTAACTAAAAATAAAGTTGTATAATACATGGTGCCATATTCCCACTGACATGAAAAAAATTTTTCTTATTAACTGGACTGGCTGTCTGTATGATTTGACAGCTATGTTTTTGTGCCTATTTGAAACGCCACTAGCGTGCGTCTAAAGAACTAATTTTGACGTACAATATGAAAATGGTTGCCGTGATGGTCTCTCCAGACTTCAAACTTTAGTACCATGTACGCACGCTATGCTCACGCTACGTCCTACAGCGCCAACATGGCGGTAATCAAATAGGCACAAAAACAGTTTGACATAAGCTTGTCCAGTGTAAATATATGCAGGTCAGTGCATATTCCACACTACACCGAAGCGAAGCGAGGGCGGGTCGCTAGTAACCAATAAAATTAACAATCTATAACCAATAAATAACCCGAAATTAGATGTAGATAATATTAATAATGGAGTAGATATTTTAATTAATGATATTGTTTTGGTTGTTATAATGTAATTTATAGCCTGGTAATATTGTTCCAAATCAAATATTCGTGTTGTTTGGGATGATTAATCGACGAAGCAACAATGAAAATGTGTCTAATCGATTTCACTAACACAAGAGAAGTGATAATTAAACATTAAGAAATATTAAGACAATACATTTCGTAGCCATTAATTACAAATTCTGAAATTTGTTATCTATTTTTCAAATTCTAATGAAACGTTAATAAGTTTGTCAGTCCCTACTTAGTAATTGACCATCAGCCATTTTTAATGTCCCCACTTCTGGGACACAGGTCTTCCTTATGGATGGATAAGGAGGACGGGCCATAATAATAAATAAAAAGCACGGAGGGGTTCGAGATAATACATTTTTGGTCACCCATCCCATGACCGACCCTTGCGAAAGTTGCTTAACCTCCGTAATCGCAGGGCCATTGCGAAAGGCTAAACCACTGCGCCACCGAGCTCCTCGAGTAGTAATTAATCGATCAAAAATAAAGAATGGGACTGCAAATTTCGAATAACCGCGCTTACCACCCATGCCGTTAAAGAAAAGGATTGAAAATGACATCGTACCTGTTCATTTCTTGCTCGCACACCATGTCACCAAACCTATATAGCTCTCTCACTCATACTTATTGTGGCAAACGCGGTTAACCAAAACTTCCAGTCCCATTCTATATAGCACGGGCTGTACGATGTTTTATTAAAAAATGCACACACGCTCCGTATTGCAAGCTCGATATCGTTTTCTGAATATCAATGCGACTCTTTCTCGATGTTTAGTGAATAAAAGAGACGCATTGACAGTTGTAATAGGGGCACTAAAGTCAAAGGGTACCTAAATAATTCTTAAAAAGCTTGTCAGCATGCATCTGGCTGTGATTAAAGTAAAAATACACAATAAATTACAGCTACAATCATACGCAAAAAAGTTACAGAGCTGCTCTTTGAAAAATGCTATTATACACCGTTAATTTTTAAGTATACTAAAAATTTAATGGGGATATTGACCACGTTTCTGAATATGAACGTGCAAGTAAAAGTTAAAAATTAATAGTTTGAAAATATTTATCGGAAAAAATCTTGATTAATCGGCAAACTCACAAAAATAGCAAGACACGTGCGTAGATTCTTTTCATTATTTACGTGGGTAAAAAAGATAGTCTCTTTTGATTACGCGCGTCGCGTGTAATTCTATGTATGAGCTCTAAATCCAGAAATATCAGTAAAATTTTGAGACATAAACAAACTTCAATATCTTGACCAATTATTAAATATTGAAACTTTTAACTTTACATACTCGATTAGAATAGGGAAAAGATACATTAATTTCATTTTTAGATATATGTACCTGTAGTGTACTCCCTGTAACAGGCGGCACACTGGCTCGTTCTTACGCCAGCGGTGCAGGTAGGATCACACAGACACAGTCTGCTCTTGCCCATGGCTCGCACGTGACTGCCCCCCCACCGCCCGCGCAACCGAGACAGTGTGTGACATCTGTCAATGATATTGACAGTATGCTGTGCATACACTACATCCCTTCCTTATTAAAAACTTCAATAATCGTTTCAAGGTACAAATCACGATTACCTATATTATTAAAATGTCCATCATCGCACTTCTCGAATCTCAACACAATACACCCTGATGAATGGAGTATACAATCACCCATATAATTTATTACAATGCCTTGGTGTTCATCCGACCTTGTCGACATCTACCTCATCACCATTATTTTTCTTCCTTTTCCTTCTTGTTTGAGTTACTCCTACTTCCCCTTCTCTTTTGACACAATTTTTTTTTTGCGTTTGCCCCCGCTTATATATCAGCTTGGAACTTTTTAGCAGCTCAAGTTTAAAAAGTAATTTCGCCATCTTTTCTTGCATCTTTACATTTTATTATTATTATAGAATGATTTTCTTTTCCAATTATAGGTGAAACCTTGTACCAAATTTTTAAATTTAATAGATGCTTTATAGCTTTATATCAAAACTAAGCACCAAATTTCCTCTATTTAATAAAGGTAATTGGCAAACAAACATTTCCCACTTAATGGAACTTTGTACCAAAACTAACAAATTTTCCCAATTTTATGGAAGTAATTGGCAACCAAACATTCCAATTTAATAGATGGTACCTTTGTACCAAACCTACAATTTTTTCCAATTTTATAATTTATTTACTCAAGAAATAGTCGAATAGTAGAAGCACAATTTTCTCTTCCTTATATTTTGTTTATTTAGTTAAGAAATAGTACAACTATGACATACTATGATACATCTAAAACATAACCTCAACATAACTTTGGTATAATGCCAACCTTTTTGCCAAAGTTTAGTTAGCTATTTAACCAGTAGTTCGAATGCCTTTTCCTTATGTTACAAAATATTATTATTATAGTTTAATAAGACTTGTAGAAGTATCCATCAGGGATCAATAAATCTTTCGACAAAATCGCAATATTAAAACGTTAAGGCAAAACCTCTGGGGGTCGACATAGATAAAATAATTTGGACATCATTGTATTAGTTAGATCATACTTAAAAGTTTTTTAACCCTATCTAGTAATCTACTTGTTATGGCTGTTCATGCACTAGAAACTTTCAGCAGTTATTCTGTTTGTACAGACATTGAACTTTACGAAATAGCCGTATTTACTATTCAATATCCTTATCCTATTCACGAATGTTCATTAATAATGGATATAAGCTTAAAATATTTGTGCAATCTAAAACCAAAACACTAGTATCACTCAGCGCCATCCAGCCCCAAACCAAGCAAAGCCCGTAATATGGGTGCTAGACAACTGATATACTACTTAAATACTTTTTATACATAGTAACACCCAGACCCGGCACAGAAATTAAAATTCATCATTTCAATTTCTGCCCGGCCGGGAATCGAACCCGGGACCTCTTGCATAGTAGGTGGCATATGTTGACCACTGCCCCACTCAGGTCGTCAACTATGTAGGTACGATTTACAATTCAAAGAAGACTCATACTGCCTTTTGTCACAATGACGCATGTTTCACAATTTCATGTAGGCCCATATTGCCAGACACAGACACCTTTACATATGGTTCACGATTTCACGTAGGCCCATACTGCCAGAAACACATATTCACGTATGGTTTACAATTTCATGAAGGCCCATACGACCTGACACACACATTTACGTATGGTTTACAATTTCATGAAGGCCCATACGGCCTGACACACATTTACGTATGGTTTACAATTTCATGAAGGCCCATACGGCCTGATACACTCATTTACGTATGGTTTACAATTTCATGAAGGCCCATACGGCCTGACACACATTTACGTATGGTTTACAATTGCATGAAGGCCCATACGGCCTGACACACTCATTTACGTATGGTTTACAATTTCATGAAGGCCCATACGGCCTGACACACACTTACGTATGGTTTACAATTTCATGAAGGCCCATACTGCCTGTCACACACTTACGTATGGTTTACAATTTCATGAAGGCCCATACGGCCTGACACACACTTACGTATGGTTTACAATTTCATGAAGGCCCATACTGCCTGTCACACACTTACGTATGGTTTACAATTTCATGAAGGCCCATACTGCCTGTCAACCTTACACGCACGGTTTACAATTTCATGAAGGCCCGTACTGCCTGTCAACCTTACACGCACGGTTTACAATTTCATGAAGGCCCGTACTGCCTGTCTCAGACGACATAACTAAATGTTTCCTATTTATTTTATCATAAGGATTATATGAGTATATCATTTTAATATTGTTAGTTTTCATTTATGTACTTCAAGCAATAAATATTAAGTTATTATTTAGCACATTTTTTCGTTCAGTTGCCAATAAACTCTGTGGTAATAAAAATGTATATTAATTACTTACCAATAAATACTGATCAGATAAAGTTTCTAGTTTTATTACTTTAAACTAAGATAGGAGATCATTTATTGACCAGCAAAATGATAAACTTCACAACTGTTTTCATCACATTTACCTAATCATAAGTTAATTATGAATAATTGCTAATTATTACCTTAACCATTTCAATAATACTGACCAAAATCTAAAAACATCAAGCATTATTTTGTAGGTTTTGTTCGATTTTATCACAGACAATATAATACTATATACTAGTACAGATTATACCTCATCATATGAATATAAGATTCTTGACCTCATCCCATTGACCTGTTTTTTTTTTAATTATTAATAGAGGTCAATGCCTTATCCCAAACAAAGAAATGGCCCGTCGTAAGGCGATTAGCGGGGCTACTTAAAATGTTTTTTTTTGTAAAGCGCTACATGGCGCCGCTATCGTCGCAGCACGCCTAGCAATTATAGCACAACTTTACCAAACTTTCAAACGTCAAAATCTTCGAAACGCAAAAGCAAAATAATCTTATTAGTTCAAATTATTGGCGATAGGTGTTACTCAATTTTTTATTGAAATTTGTTAAAAACCCTTAATCTACTATTTCACTCCAATTTTGCATTTGGTAATTTTATTAAAGAAACAATTTAAAAGTTTCCTGCTTTTTTTTGTACCTATTTGAATATTACAAAACATCAAAACAAATCTAAGCAGGTACCACTATCTAGTGAGGTAAATTTAAATAATGTTGGAAAGCCACATCTGATGTTCCTAGTGGACCCCATGATTTTATGAATCATTATCTCTTATTTAATAATAACTATGACGCAGAACTACCTTGGTCCTTGATTAAGTTGGGTATTTCCATAGGTGTCCTTCAAACACCTTCCTCTGCTTTGTAGCAAAAGCAAATTGCAATAATTGTATTACAATTAATTTAATAATAATTTTTAACCAGAGATCCATAAAACACCCCCAATTATGTAAATTCCTTTTAAGTAAAATCACAATTGCCCTTCCCCAAGCATTAAGTAAGACATAATATGACTTTGCAAAATATTTAATTAATCAATTTATTGATCTTGATATTCTTGATCTGTAATTTTTAATATCATTTCACGTCGATCAATTTAATGATCAGAACCTTACCTGCTTAAATCTGTCAATCCCATAATCATGTGGTGTTTTTAATATGAAACATAATGCTCTAATTTAAATAAAATCTGACTTTGTCATTAACTTTACTATTTTGACACAATAACTTCTATAGAGATCTGATCAGACAAGTTGTTCTGAGCAGGCAGCTACTTAAACCAGCTATCTAATGATCAAAGCTTTGTTTGCTTAAATGAATTCATTTAACAAACACAAACCATAAGTATATTATTCTTATGCACAAACCTTGTTTGCAAAACAACATATTTAATAATCAGAACTCTGCATATCTATCAATTTAATGATTAGATCCATGTCTGTAGCATTTTGTTTTGCACCTGCTGTTGTACATGTTACAAAACTACCTAACCTAATAGTTGGATGTGAATGAACCAAGATTGCAAACAAATGAAAAGAGCAAAGTAAACTTTCTTATTTAAATAATGTTATTCATATTATAATTATTATTACTCATATTATTTCACCATGTAATATGATCAAACTTTGTTGAAAATTAAAGTTCTTATTCACAATGTGTGGATATAGATTATTGTGTATAATGTCGACACAAAGACGACACAAAGTTACAGATATTTAGTTTTTCGTAACCCCGTTACTGAACTGTTTCATAACCTTTAATTTAAACTCCACTCAGTCGCAATGTATCGTATCGGTTATGTTACGAAACTGCTACGACTTTTTACAAATGGGCGGTTACTTAGGAATAACGTTTTCTTCTCAACTCAACACGATACTATTTACTTTTCTTTTGTTTTTTTTTTTTTGAATAATTTATTCCTGACCTTTTATCTCGTCGCCATTTGTAGTGTACTCCCTGTAACAGGCGGCACACAGGCTCGTTCTTACGCCAGCGGTGCAGGTAGGATCACACAGACACAGTCTGCTCTTGCCCATGGCTCGCACGTGACTGCCCCCCCACCGCCCGCGCAACCGAGACAGTGTGTGACATCTGTCAATGATATTGACAGTATGCTGTGCATACACTACAGTACCTAAAAATTAACCGTGTATTGTTTTAGAATTTTTAAATGATAAGCATTTAAATACATATTTAAAAATTATTAAGTATTGTTAATTAATTGTAAAAAAGTAAGTCGTTCTCTTTTCAGGATCTACAATATACTTTGTTATTTTATTTAGGTACCTACCATTTTGTTAGGCTGCGTTCAAACGATAACGCTAGACTCGCCCTCAACCCGAACTCTGCTCAACCGGAGCCCACTCATTGAAATACAGCGCTTACAATTTTGAGTTTTATAACACATTAAAGCTCCGTTATATTTTGTCGATGCAACTGCACACGCCTCGCCCTCAACCCGAACTAAACTCAAACTCAAACTCAACCCGAACACAACCCGAACTCAACTCAAACTCAACTCAAACTCAACCTGAACTCACCTCAAACTCACCTGAACATTACACAAGAGCTTATTAATGTGTCATAAGACTCAAAATTGTAAGCGATGTATTTCAAGGTGGGCTGCGGTTGAGGTGAGTTTGAGTTGAGTTCGGGTCGTCTGTTATCGTTTGAACGCAGCCTTACTAGTGGAATGTAATAAATTGTATTGAGTTCAAACCTCAGTCATCAAGCTCAACTATGAAGAGACGCGAACGGTCAAACGCCTCAACTTTACATCGCAATACCGCCGGTTTTACATCACTAAACGGCCATGTTGCTTTATGAGCCAATTCATAAACCGACCGCGCATAAGCCCCCGTTCATTCCGGGCTATTACACCAACATTCCGGGCTATTAAGGCTTCCAAGTCGGTTTTATACTTTCTTTAAATTTAGACTGTTCGCTTAATTGACTTAGTGGCTTATGCAGATATTAGACGGTCATCAAAAGTGCTTCATTTTCGATAAAAAGGCAGTTAGTAGGGCGGTAAAACAAGGTTTGAGGTTAGTTTTCGCACAAGTCATCACGGAAATACAAAAATGTGGTATCGATGCATTCAGTACGATGCCCTGATCACAAATATATAAGATGACAAGCGCGAAAATGGTGGGGGTAGAAACTGTGACGTCATAAAGTTATCAGTACAAATAATTTTTTTTTTCATACCATGTGGTATATCAAATGAAAGGGCTTTGTGAGTAGATTGCGAATATATAACACACTATAACATTCTCACTACTTGGTCTAACAAATTATTAGCAAACGTCGGAAAATTTCGCAATTCAGAGTCGCCATTGAACAGGTCCAGATTGAAAACGACTGAATTGATTTTTACAAAATACATAACAAATAACTCTGCACATACTCTTTTCGAATGTCTAAAGGTAATTGACCAAAGATATTTAAAAATAAGAAAAGTTCATCAGTTTTAATAACAGCATAATTTTCTGCTTTTTCTAAATTCTCAGATTCCGTTAATAACTAATAAAAAAATAAATAAATAAACTTTCGTATGTTTATCCTTACTAGGACAAGTTAGGATAAACAGACGAAGGTTTAAATAACCAAATTTTGACACTTTAGATACTTCTTTTAAACTTAATCACTATTTTAAAATATGTTGTCTTATTAAATCAAATATTATTAACAATTTACAATATTTTTGGTATTCTATGCGTGGTAAATACATTTGTTGTATTTTATGAATGATTATTTACACCCGTTAAGTCCCTTTTACACCCATTGGAAACACTGTGATTTTTGTGTGTTGTTTTGATTTTTTATAAATAACTTTTGCCTATTGAGTTTCGTCACGTTATTTAGGTCTCCGATTAACTGTGTGTGTTTTCCATGTGTATTTGTCATTACTTTTAGTTATCCTTACTTGTTCTATTTGGTAAACAAACTATACTCAATTCTTTTTTGAAATAATCATGTATAAAATTCAACAAATGGTTTTCCACGCATTGAATACTAAAGAAATTGTTAACACATTTTTTATAGTGATTTAAATTTAAAAGAAGCATGGAAACTGTCAAATACTGTTTACTAAATAGAAAAAGTAAGGATAAACATACGAAAGTTTATTTATTTATTTTTTATTAATTATTAAAGGAATCTGAGAATTTAGAAAAAGCAGAAAATTATGCTGTTATTAAAACTGATGTACTTTTCTTATTTTTAAATATTTTTGGTCAATTACCTTTAGACATTCGAAAAGAGTATGTGCAGAGTTATTTGTTATGTATTTTGTAAAAATCAATTCAGTCGTTTTCAATCTAGACCTGTTCAATGGCGACTCTGATTTGCGAAATTTTCCGCCGTTTGCTAATAATTTGTTAGACCAAGTAGTGAAAATGTTATAGTGTGTTATATATTCGCAATCTACTCACAAAGCCCTTTCATTTGATATACCACATGGTATGAAAAAATAAATTCTTTGTACTGAAAACTTTATGACGTCACAGTTTCTACCCCCACCACTTTCGCACTTGTCATCTTATATATTTGTGATGAGGGCATCGTACTGAATGCAACGATACCAAATTTTCATATTTCCGAGATGACTTGTACGAAAAGTGTTTTCTAAGCGTCTTTTTTAAGATTACCGCCGCTCTAAGTGACCAGTGAACGACTTTTGGTATTTAGACACTAAATGTAAAATGAATGTAGTATTTCTCATTTCTCACAAAATTTCGCGGCAACAGGTTGTGCGTGATAATTTTGATTAAAGAATTAAAAGTTAATTAAAGAGAAAAAAATGCTTGCATGCACTGCTTGTATGCTTGTTGCATGATGCGGGTTGAAAAACGTCTAAAAACGAAAAATAAAGGCATTTTAAAATAAACATAAATAAGTTAGTGACGACATGCCGTTCACTGCAGTGAATGGCACTGTTTACACGCGTCATTTATTGTTCATTTCCGATGCGATGACTGATGAAAGTCCGATGCCTGATGAAACCGCACTGCCGTCTAGTGACTTTCATCGAAAAGGCGCATCGCGATGAAAGATGAATCTACTTAATTAGACACGTCATTTTCGATGCTTCACTGCGATGAAGCATCGAAAATGAACGAAAAAAGGCCCGTCTAATATCTGCATTAGGTAAATGGATGTGAAATTGTATGATGAGATGAGACACGCACGCTTGGATAACAACAAGTAACGTAAAAAGTGCTTTAACAACATGCTTGGTTTGGAGAAGCTTTGGGTTTGATCGTTAGATCATACATACATACATACACTTACGCCTGTTTCCCATGGGGGTAGGCAGAGACTATGAATCGCCACCTGCTACGATCCTTGCATACTTCTTTCGCTTTATTCACATCCATCAATTTTTTCATACATGCCCTGCGGTTTTTGTCACTGCGTACACCAGCTTTTTTCATAATAACCTCTATTCTATGAGAAAAATTGATATGGATGTCATTATTCTGGTTTTATGGGATGTTGGTTGCGAAAATGACATTTGTTTTGAAGTCCAACACAATGGATATGATGGGACCTAAAGGGATGAAATGGGGATTCAAAGGTCAAAGGAAGGGGGAGAGAAGTTGATACTAATATCTTTTTACCATTGGGTCTGAACGGGGATAGGGACGAGAAGGGAATGAGGACGGGAACGCCTTCGAACAGATTTTAAGGATTCTAAAGATTTTCTAAAATGTCCACGCGAACGAAGTCGCGGGCAAAAGCTAGTGTAAGATAAGAATGAAGATATCAGCCCCCAAAAACTTGTCAGTTTTCTGAATGGCTATCAATGGGTTTTGTTTATTTGCTATACAGCGAGAAAGAGATAGAGAGAGAGAGAGAGAGAACTATAGCAATTCATAAATCTGGCTTGTAATTTGTAATCCCTCATCAAGCTCTATCGCATTTTTTAGTTACCGCAATATGAGGTTAAATCAGGTATATTTTCCGTGCATTTCCTACAAAAGAAGGATAATTTACTTTAACGACAGAACATAAAGCTTAAGCCTTATGGAGGTATTTTTATGGGATGATGACCTATATCCAGCTCGGTTCCATTAGAGACAACAACAAAAGATGAAAATAAAAAGATAAATAATAATAGGCATAAAATAAACAGACTGGACTTTTATGATTAATATATTATAAACTGTGCTGTGTGTGACCAACAATATTAAATAGTCAAACAAAAACAGATATTTCCCATAGGTATACCTTGTTTTATTCGTCTAGATATTTAAGTTGGTTTTCATTTATATTTATTAGTACCTACCTACTATAGCATAGCATATGACTGACGTTCTATTCTACACAAATCATAAATATCAAAATACAAATCAATCTTTCATGAAAAATGTTCTTACTATATTTTTATTAATATATTTTTTAGTTATTTCATTGTTATATGTTACTGTGGTGTTGAAATAAAGCATTATCTTATCTTATATTTCTTCCTGTTGTCAGACTTATATACGAATTTAAAAAAATGATTGGTATTTCCGTCAAGCCAATATTGGAAATTTCTTGAAATGACCCAGCCGGGGATCGAACCCGAAACCACGGGACCTCAGAAATGGCGATACCTTGAAAACTCGTCAGAAATAAATGAAGAAAACAATTTTCTTTTCATCTTCAGTATTTTTTCACACATATCATACCATACTGCATAGATCTGCAGTATGATTGAGCCTCATTTCGACGGTTATGTAACTATACCTACCTACCTAACCTATGAATTCTGTGTGTTATTATAGAATACATTGGTAGTCAGTAACCGTTGAAATGAAGCTCAATCATAACGGTGTAATATCTTGTTTGACATTCTGTCTGTTGCCGCAGCTTAGCTTCGCTCCAGTGCAAAAGTCTTTATAAACGAAGCGTGCGAAATCGCATCATTCATGAAGCTTCCCAGGCGGAAAAACACTTGGTTCATTTCTCGTCTTGTTCCAGTATTTACTCGATTCACATCTGTGGGAAGTTTTCATAGAAAGAAAATGAGTCAATTTAGTTTATGTAATATTGTATTAGATTTTTCTTTACATAAGTATTATATTTCATTGCCAAAACTGGCCTCTTCAACGGGCGTTATCTTATGAAGTTTCAACATAAAAGGACAACATTAACTATTATTAGGCGTGAAATACACAGAAGCGACGCGGTGCGGATACGGCGGCGATATGGTGCAGATGTGAGACTTTCAGATGCTTTCGGCCAATCAAATACACGTATCGCTAGTATCGCCGCCGTATCTGCCCCTTATCTCCGCCGCATCTCTTCTGTGTATTTCACGCCTTAGGTAGGTACTAGAATCCTACCGAAGTTTCGGAAAGTATGTGCAAGCAATAAATGTCTCATAATTTTCTTCTTCCAAAGGAACTTGTAACAAAGAAAATGACAATAGGAACGAACTTTCGTGGATGTATGCGATACAAATCTGGGGCCGTACCGGCTAACGAATCGATTATCGAAAATCTGAATCGGTTTCAACTTAGAACTGAAAAATCAAAGTAAGGAATTTCGTCTTGTACTTTCTGTTGACGTAATTTGGAAGATAACGATGTTCGTGTGACATCATGAAATGGGGTTCGCCATTTTCGCCCAATTGGGGCTCGATTTATCTGTTTTAATTTGAAACCCGGCAGACTTTTCGAAGCTCGATTCGTTAGCCGGTACGGCCCCTGTACAATACAGGGGCGTTGCGACTTTCTTATTGCTTTAGAAACTGTTGCGAATTACGAAGTTTTCGACGAGCGATTGCCTTGCTTTGTTGAGAGGAGTGAGCAAAATGTAGTAGGTGAGTTATAGTTGTGGCAGTACGAAACTACTAGTAAATTTCAAGGATGTGTCCAGTCCATGAAACTAAACAACTTCTCTTAGAAACATGTGTAGAATTTCGCCACAAAATTTTGGTCATCCCATACTAAATTAATCCCGCGATCTCTTTGATTTGTATGGATAGGCGATTTTTTTTACATATTTGGCCATGTGTTTCTTAACGTTTTTCAAGTTTTTCAATACTGCTTCATGTCCGGCTGGTTAATAAAAAACAAAAAGCTCTTGTCTATTTCCTAATTCCAAGTTTCTTGCAAAAAGTTCTTACCAACGAATTTACCAGAATTTTCTTTTAGAGGTTTTAACTCATAGATTCTAATTCCAATTTGAAAAAAAAACCATTACGCTAACATATAAACTTGCATTTTGTGAATGTTATTAAAACCGACGCAGCTGCAGCCGCCATAAACACATTGTATGCGAGCACACTTGCAAATTTTAATGAGCCATGTTATTTTAAATTTAAATATCAAAACCAATATTTGAAAGCTAAAGGCTGGTTTACATTATCTTAGTATTTAGTAGAGTGCTTAGTAGCGTGCGAGTAGGTTCGAATGCGAGTGCTTTAGTAGTTTTGGTGCCTTTCCAGTGACCGTTTACACGCTTCCAGTAGAGTCACAGAATACATAATAGTACAAGTACAGAAGATCCACTCCTCAAAGTCATTTAAATAAATAGCGACTCTATTCTAGACACAATAAAGTGCAATTCAGGTCGCACACCGCTCCCTTCGCTACAGTTATATTCACCTACAAGTTACCTCTCTTTCTATCGCGTAGCTCTTATCTCTTCTAACGACATTAGGGTTTCTTCTTTTAAATAATAATGAAATAATAGCTTACAATACTTTATTACAAGTTATGTGTTTGTGAAATAAAATGTGTACTTAAATACAGTCAACGCCACATCACACTATACATACTGATTTGAGGCAATTTGCTTTCTTACGAAATCAAATTGTCATTAATAATTAAGTTTATTTCGAAAGTGCGATGCAATATGCCTTCATTTGGGTTAAATATCATAAATGTACGAACGAACGACGCGACAATACGCGAATGCGGTGCGTGAGTGAGTATCGAAATCGAATTGCTAACGTGCGTCCCAGCCGGCACGCGGCGGCCCTCTGAAATTAGTCCGTCCGGACGGACCCGCCGGCTACTTGTAGCTTCGTACCTAAAGCGCGGAGTGCGCCTAGCCTGGTAGAGTGTCATTTTCGCCATACCTAATTCTTATTATTTAATTCAATTACACGTCACGCGTTCACCGGCAAATGCACTCTACTAAAGACGCTACTAAAATGTCGATTTACATGCTTCCAGTGCGAGTGCGAGTAAAATATCGCGCGGGGGGGTGAGCGGGCGCGCAGGGGGTGCTACTGGATAGCGAGTAGAAAGGCTACTAGAACGGTACTCTCTTTAGTCATAAGACGACCGTTTACATGTTTCCACTAAAGCACTCTCCTAAAGCACTCTACTAAAGACTAAGATAATGTAAACCAGCCTTAAGATAAATGTTTTTGAATAAAATATGGCAAAGGTGGTCTGTTTGTTATGCAGACTCACCGCAATGAAAATGTTACTTATTTGTTTTAAGATATGCCAGTACCACAGAACAAGAAATTTCTTGTCCTGTGAAGATTGCAGTCATATTCGTACTAAAAAGTCGGGAGGAAAAATGCATGCTCAAATTATTTGGATTGTAAACTTAGCCATAAATATTTTTTGAATTATTACACTTCGGTTCCATTGTTCAAACCCAGACCCCATAGATATGAATCCAAAATCCCAACATTGTCTACCATTTATCAAACGGATCTATAAAAAAGAAAAAAAAAGTACCTATAAGGTAAAGAAAAATTGACATAATTAAATTACGTACCTAAATGGGCCCTCCATTGCTCATATAAGTGTACAAATTAGTAGTTCAGTAAGTAGTTTGTCGATTATTATTCGAATAATCATGATGAGAAACTACTAAATCGACAATCGCATACGTAATAATTTATTCAAAAAAAATATTTTTTGATTCTGTCGATTGTGTTTTTGGCAACAATCGCCCATCGCTACTCCATATGGACAGGCCCGGCCTCTTTAATTCTGAGGAGGCCGCGCCTCTCCCTATACACGTAGAGACATTGACATTTTTAATGACATTTTTAATCTCCAAAGAAAAATAATTCGGAAACTTTTATCCCCCAAAATTAAACAACAATTTTACAATGACGACAAAGCACTATTTACGCATTATAATGTTTTGCATGTACAAACGCAATTTAAATATGCAATATTAAAAGAAAACTTTTTATGACAGTTACAGACAATAAAATTGGTAAGCCACCAACCTCGAAATCGCAAAAAAAGTCAGCTGTTCCGTACATTACAGTCGAGTCGATTTTGTACTTTTCTATGGAACAGCTGATTTTTTTTTGCGATTTCGTGGTTGGCCCCATAGTATAAGTTGTTCATTGACGTGGTCTGATATCCCCATTTCATTTTTAGATATACTTAAAAATTTACCGAGTATATGTATAAATATATTTTTTATCCATATAATTTTATATTATTTTTTCTGTTGGCATTTCAATGATATCTCGATGTGACAACAAGTAACATTCTAGAAGCGCTCATGGCGGAACTTGACAGACTGATCGTACTCGATCACGTTTGTTAAGCAACGCTCGGTCCGGCCAGGTGTCGGATGGGTGACCGTTAAGTGGCATTACAACTGAGCGCTTCCGTGCTTCGGAGGGCACGCTAAACCGTCGGTCCCGGTTGTTGTCATCTGATAACAGTCGTCAAGCCAAGTTAGACTCCTTACAGGCGGCTTGATAAACTCTAACACCAAAGGTGGCCACTAATCCTCATTCGATAAGAAAGAAAGAACAAGTAACACTTATGATATATCTTTGTGGTTTTTTAGTGTTATTTAAGTAATTCTGTCATATATCTTGTAATATGTTAAATGAATAAATAAAAAAAAAAAAAAAGATTTGGCCGGCAGGCCTCAGGAGACCGCGCTCTCCGTACGATACTACAGGCTTGGCCTCTGCACTTGTATTTTGCCTGTGCAATGTATTCTTAATATTAGTTATAACTTTCATGAAATATTGCTTACGATAATAGATACGAATACGAGTTACAAAATCGAGTTATTATCGATTTAGCGCAAACTATTAACTTCTTCAGAACTGCAAATGAGTTGTGAACTTCCCGAGTGATTGCCAAACTTAGTGGACCAGAAATGTTCCCCCACTGTGTTCTACTTTTAGCCGCCAATTCGTTTTCGTATCTTCTGAGGTTGTTTTTCTCGGCTGAAGATTCAATTTAACCTCTGTACTGGTTCAAGACGAGTTATTTGAGAAATACCTAGAAATTCTACGCGATAAAAAATAGTTATTTGTTATACAAGAGAGCAAAGTCATTTTTTGCTGCGAGTGCTGACTTTTAAATCACGAATTAGCGAAGTAGTCTAGAATTGAATCACGAGCGTAGCGAGTGATTCTAATATAGACTACTGAGCACAGTGAGTGATTTAAAGGCACGAGACATCAAAAAATTTGCTCTCGTGTTAAACATACAACTTTTCACCTCTACCAGCGAGAAAAGGTGTTAGAAATTAAAAAAGCACTTTGCCTCACGCTCGCAGCAAAAGTCGATTTTGCTGCGAGTTTTTGGTAAAAAAGCACTTTGCCTCACGCTCGCAGCAAAAGTCGATTTTGCTGCGAGTTTTTACGCGCCAAAAGCACCCTTTGCTGGAGAGGTGAAAACTTATTTGTTGATATTTGTGGTTCAAAAGTTTCATCCGTTAGCGGATGGATTGAAAACTTAATTTATTTATAAATCTAAGAACGGATGGTTCCTCTTTATTTGAAGTTTCTTGTAGTCTAAGGCTAGGTTCACATGACCGCGCGGTACAAGATTATCCTAAACTGTGTTATATCGTCTATATTACCGTGCGGTGTCGCAAGATCTTGCGCGAGTTTCAAGGTCTACAAAATATGTAAATGCTCCTACCGCGCGACGACACGCGGCACCGCGCGCTCATATGAACTTAGCCAAATAGATTTTTTGCTTTTCAATCAAATCGTTATTTTAGCATTAAAAAACAGCCCGCTTGTAACGCAATTTACATAGTTTACAAATGTGAAACTATTAGTGCTTTTTCAACACGCTCGTAAAGTGAGCCCTAATACACCGAGCTGTAACAAACACCGTGTATAAAACACTAGTGCGTTATAGGATTATCCCTAAAAAGTTAAATTAGTACCTAACTGCAAGTTCTATGGGAGCAAACAGAGCATTCCCGGTAATACAGTATTTTTTTTTAGTAACAACAAAGAGGTTATATATGCCACTGAAAGTTCATACACATTTTTGGAATAAATAAATGTGTAAGTCCTTAATTAAGTCAAACAAATATTTATTACTATTAAATTATTCATAATTCACAATATTTTGTTATAAAATATTAAAATATTTGCAAAATGCAAATACATATTATACTTAAAATCATCTTATTCATAATATATTACCTTAAAATTATAACTTTGAAGTAGGCTGTATGCGCACTCACCCCTATGTTCGCAAAATATTTTTGCATTGGGCATGTGAAAAAAACCTGCGCGCCTTTTCCCATAATTTTCATATTTTGTTTTGTCGTATTTGTTGCTGTGTAGTAAATTACTTAGTTTTTCCTCGCAAATATGTGTTGAAAAACGTCGTATGAAACTCGTGAGCTCTTGCTTATAAGGGTGTGTCCCCACTTAGGTTCGCGAACCTCGCGCTCCGCGAACATCTGTTGCAGGTTCGCGGAGCGCAATGTGGACGCGCGGAGCGCGGAGCTGACATCCGCGCTCCGCGCTCCGCGAACCGCGCTCCGCGAACCACGCTCCGCGCTCCGCGCTCCGCGCTCCGCGAACCACCCTCCGCGCTCCGTTCCCATGATCAAATAAGCTTTATTCATATAAACTTAATTATAAAGTACCTTTGTCTCCACAGTACTATTATTGTGTAATTAATAATGAGTGGCTAAGAAGGAGTAAAACTTTGAATAGACAATCATGCTTATGTACAGACAGTAGCACGTCAGGTTGTACAAAGTGTCAAAAATTTTCAATTTATTTTGAACCTTGTCTTCGCAATGAGGGCTTTTCAAAATGTCAAAAAACTGTAGGCTCGATAGATGGCGTTGATAAAAATGTGTGTCAATGTATTTTTTTTACTAAGCTTCTCTTTCCATTAACGCCATCTGGTGTGGCAAATCGGGACCCTATTTCTAAGACTCCGCTGTCCGTCTGTCTGTCTGTCTGTCGGTCTGTCTGTCTGTCACCAGGCTGTATCTCATGAACCATGATAGCTAGACAGTTGAAATTTTCACAGATGATGTATTTCTGTTGCCGCCATAACAACAAATACAAAAACAGAATAAAATTAATATTTAAGGGGGGCTCCCATACAACAAACATGTTTTTTGCCGCTTTTTGGTACGGAACACTTCGTGCGCGAGTCCGACTCACACTTGGCCGGTTTTTTAACTCACTCTTATGTTCGAAACGACCAAGAACTTTAAATGTCATTAATAGTACAAAGTCTTCGTTTTCCATTTGGAATACGAATAATTGAAACTTTCCTTTATTTTGAATCAAATAAAATCCGTTTTTTGAGGATCTACTATGATCATTTTAAAAATTAAAATTACGCTCTAATGTTTGGAACGCCACCGTTAGAGCGTTTGGTTGCACTCGGAGCGTAGGTTCGGAACGCAACCCTGCCGCGCTCCGCGCTCCGCGAACCGCGCTCCG
Source organism: Agriphila geniculea (assembly GCA_943789525.1). Classification (NCBI taxonomy): domain Eukaryota; kingdom Metazoa; phylum Arthropoda; class Insecta; order Lepidoptera; family Crambidae; genus Agriphila; species Agriphila geniculea. The sequence goes on from OX038875.1 coordinate 6,755,311, forward strand.
CAGTGTGGCCAGATTAAAATTTACGAAAATAACGAAGCACCTCAAAAAAATACTGAAACATACCAAGTTGCACATGGAAAATAAACCGATAAAAATACTGATTTTCAAAACAGGTTTTATTCATTTATCATCACAATGAATGTTTAAATTATATTTTAACATTCTATTCGAAGGCAAAACTAAACATATTTTCCGGATGGATGCGCCAAGTACAATAAAAACGAAAAAAAAACACGTTCTACTTATATAACGATCCAAAGGTAAGGGCAAACTACTTTAGGGAAATTCCCGAATTAGCGAAAGAAAAACCTCAAAGATAAAGTGAAGTGCAAAACAGAAAATAATTTTATTTAAACGTATTAGATGACTTGATACTGTTTATAATTCTACTATGGCGGCTGCCTGTCATTTCTTATCTGTAACTTAGAGTCTGTTCGGAACTTTTTTGTTTGTGGGCCGATCTCGATGAAACTCGGTTATGGGTACTATTTCGACAACAAAACAGCAACGCAATGTAAAAAATATAAAAAAAATCCAAGATGGCGGACAACTTTTTGTTTGTGGGCCGATTTAGATAAAACTCGGTTTTGGATACTATTTCGACAACAAAACAGCAACGCAATGTTAAAAATATAAAAAAATACCAAGATGGCGGCCAACTTTTTGTTTGTGGGCCGATTTAGAAGAAACTCGGTTTTGGGTACTATTTCGACAACAAAACAGCAACGCAATGTAAAAAATATAAAAAACCAAGATGGCAGCCAACTTTTTTTTTGTGGGCCGATTTAGAAGAAACTCGGTTTTGGGTACTATTTCGACAACAAAACAGCAACGCAATGTCAAAATATGAAAAATCCAAGATGGCGGCCAACTTTTTTGTTTGTGGGCCGATTTAGAAGAAATTCGGTTTTAGGTTCTATTTCGACAACAAAACAGCGACGCAATGTTAAAAATATAAAAAATCCAAGATGGCGGCCAACTTTTTGTTTGTGGGCCGATTTAAATGAAACTCGGTTTTGGGTACTATTTCGACAACAAAACAGCAACGCAATGTTAAAAATAAAAAAAATCCAAGATGGCGGCCAACTTTTTTGTTTGTGGGCCAATTTAGATAAAACTCGGTTTTGAGTACTATTTCGACAACAAAACAGCAACGCAATGTTAAAAATATAAAAATCCAAGATGGCGGCCAACTTTTTGTTTGTGGGTCGACTTAGATAAAACTCGATTTCGGATACTATTTCGACAACAAAACAGCAACGCAATGTTAAAAATATGAAAAATCCAAGATGGCGGCCAACTTTTCTGTTTGTGGGCCGATTTAGATGAAATTCGGTTTTGTGTACTATTTTGACAACAAAACAGCAATGCAATGTTAAAAATTTTAAAAATCCAAGATGGCGGCCAACTTTTTTGTTTGTGGGCCGATTTAGATGAAACTCGGTTTTGGGTACTATTTTGACAACAAAACAGCAACGCAACTTTAAAAATATAAAAAAAATTCAAGATGGCGGCCAACTTTTTTGTTTGTGGGCCGATTTAGATGAAACTCGGTTTTGGGTACTATTTCGACAACAAAACAGCAACGCAATGTTAAAAATATAAAAAATCCAAGATGGCGGCCAACTTTTTGTTTGTGGGCCGATTTAGAAGAGACTCGGTTTTGGGTACTATTTCGACAACAAAACAGCAACGGAATGTTAAAAATATTAAAAATCCAAGATGGCGGCCAACTTTTTTGTTTGTGGGCCAATATAAATGAGACTTGGTTTTGGGTACTATTTCGACAACAAAACAGCAACGCAATGTTAAAAATATAAAAAAATCCAAGATAATGGCCAACTTTTTTTTTGGTGGGCCGATTTATTTTACTCATTTATTAACATCATAAGATTAACATTAAATCATTCACAGCAAAAAGAAAAAGTATAACACTTTAAATGCAATCTCAATTATAGATGTTACACATAAGCAAATCAAAATTATAAATATTATACTTATATATAAAGCATGCAATACAATTCCAATTGATTAAACATTTTTAAATCGAAATAAATCATTCAGAGAGGAGCACGGTTACAGTTGTCTATAAAGTGTGATAAAATATGCTTTTTTAAAGGAGGAGGCAGGTAAACACCGCAAATGTTCAACTTCTCAGAATTAACTCCGTCACTTCCGACACGCAACCACAAGTCATCCCCTCGCAGTCATCTACTCAGTGCGCCTTTACTCTTGTGAATCTTTACAAGAGTAAAGGCGCACTGAGTTCAATCTTTTGGAGACAGCAACTAACACCCCTCCACCATCCTTTGAAGGATGAAACTCACTACTCTGACGGTCTCACCTCGCCTATATACGTTGTATCTGTCATCACAGATTTCCGAATCAAAAACGCCATCGTTTAACCACGTTTCTGTCAAGATTATTACATCATAAGAATTACAAACGATATTATTGAAAATGTCGACAGTCTTCCTCCGCAATCCTCTTACATTCTGGTAGAATACAATTATATCATTAAAAGAGCCCGTTAATAAAACAAAATATAACAAGGCAACTTTAGCGTTCTTTATGATAAACCTTTGAGAGTCTCATGATTCCGTATTTATACGTAGTTAGCCTCCTCGTTCTTCCGTACAAAGATTTTTCCATCGCGTACCCAGACGAATTTATATTTCAGCTCCCTGACAATGTGACGAGTCGCTGCATGCAGTTGTTTTGCTTTTGGTGTCAGATGTTCTGTCACATAAACTGGTGAGTTTTTGTTGCCGCCGATACCCAGATGACTGGTGTTAAGTTTTTCGCTAGAATTGTTTTTGTTAAACGTTATTGTAGCCGCCAGAAACTGGTCTCGAAGGCGAGGACTGTTGAACTTTACGAGTATGGATCGTGGGCGGGGACTTTTATTGTCCATTTTAGCAAGTCTAGCGCTAAATGAGTGTTGCCTTCGTTGATAGGACACTCTATAACCTTAGAAAGCTGCAGAACTGTATTAACCAAATTTTCCTGCTTGTTTTCTGGGACGCATTGTATTTCAATATTTGTTGCACGTGTCTGTAACTCAAGCTGTGCCAGTCTAGAAGAAAAGTTTTGATTAGCTGAACGTAGCGACTCATTTTCCTTGCGGACATCATTCAAAGTGGCCAACTGGGCGGTGTGTTGCGTTTTTATGCTATCCAGATACTGGCTGAATGCCGAGAGAGATGATTCAAAGCCAACTATCATATTTTGCAAGGCATCAATTTTTGGATTAATAACATCCTCAAAAGCATTGTAAATCTCCTCTCTAATAATGTTCCTTAAATCATTGGCCGAAAGGCAGGAACAACTCGTTGGCGCAGGAAAACTTGACTTCAAGCGCTGGGTAACGAAGCTATCATTGGAGGCAGTGGTAATTTAGCTCTCGTTGGTGTAATCGTGTTATTACCCTTTTTGGGCTCGCGAATGCGGCAGAAATCACAAATCCAGGCGTTTTTAGTTTCAGCTGTCATCGCATTGTAATCTGCGGTGCACTGCAAATGATAATTGTCTTTGCAACGTTTATAACCCGGTCGAGTTAACTCGGCACCTGAAGCTCGATAGACCCCTCTCGTTTTTTTCCTTTCCTCACGCCACCGTCGTCAATTTTTTGAAAGTTTTCGATAGATTATCGATAAATTATCGCTAACAAATGTACTAACGCTACTTGCATGACGACAGTGGTGTGAGAAAAGGGGAAAACGAAGGGGGTCTATCGCGCTTCAGGTGCCGAGTTAACTCGACCGGGTTATACATTGCATGAATATTGCTCCATCCATGATATTAGGACATACCGCGCACTCAGATGATCCTTTAGTCGACATTTTTTATTCTTATTCTCAATAATCTTATACCTTACTACGGCTTTGGTGGATGAAGATATTTTAGTAAATCAATAGTAATTGAAAAGTAATATCCAAAAATATCTTCAATACAAATTTTAAAAAAATATATCTTTAAAAATAAATAAAATGTCTCTAAAAAAATTTGGGAGAAAAAGTCTTTATTAGCGAGGATCGATCTTCGGGCCACTCACAGCTGAATTCAAAGCGACTTAAAGCGTTCAAAGTATTGATCAGTTAAGTAGGATTTGAAACTTGATGCATGAGTTGGTTTGAGTATGAGGTCAAGACGAAAATAATTATTATAGTACTACCTCAACACTAGGGAATGCAATCTCGTCTCGCCAAGATCGCGATCTCGCGAAATCCCGGCCATATTTTACGAGATTGTATCTCGTCAAATTTCGTACGAGATCTCGCGAGATAACGAGATCGACAAATGCAAAAAAGAAATGGATTTGTACGAAGCTGGTGGAGTAAGAGGGGAACTTTTAAACTTCGTACATAACTGCCTCTCAACTGTGGTTCCCACAAGTGTTGAGGCAGAACGAGCTTTTTCAGCAGCAGGGTATTTAGCATGCAAAATCAGAAGTCGTCTGTCAGATGATACTCTCGACATGATGGTTTTTTGAGAAGCCATTTTCAGACAAACTAACTTGCCTTTCCGTACCCTGATAACTTCATCTGACTTCTACTTTAAACTTCTTTTATTTGATTAATACGATCTCACAACATTTATTTAAGAACTTGTGAAGTTAAGTTTTTGTTTTGTTGTTTTTATTTACCATAAGTAATGTTCCTATTACTCTTAATTATTGAAACTAAAGTAATAATTTACAAAAGACTAAATATAGATAATTATTGTTTTGTTACCAATATTGTAAGAATTTGAACTGATTAGCTACATACAGTATGTATAATAATTATAGACTTAAACAAATGTTATTAGAGTTAGAGACAAAATAATAAGTAATCTGTTGATTTTTAAAATAAAACTTACATTATTTTTATAACTAAGCAACGCAGTTTCTATTTAATTACATATCATGCCAATTACTAGTTCTTAAAACAAGCATTTGCATATGTTTTAATTGCGATTCTCCCAATCTCGCGAGATCCCGTAATTTGCGAGATCTCGCGAGACTGGGTTTTGAGTCTCGCGAGATCTCGCTAGGCGGAAATCTCGTACGAGATTGCATTCCCTACTCAACACTGATAATATCACTGATGATAATATTTAGTTTTAATACTGGAGATGAGATTTATTACGCAAATTAAAGCGCAGTTTTATCACTTTTCTGAGGATAATGCTTAGGCGGCATATATTCCGCAGTTTTTAATAATCCGCAGATTAAAAAAGGCACTGAATATTTTTTGAGCACAAATACACACTTTTAAACTATAGGTATAGTTTTGCAAACGATATCACTGGTGAAACACTAGACAACTTATTGATTTAACTTGATTCCAAATGTTAGAATTGTGATTTAAAATTATTCGGCAATATTTAACGTAGAGACTATGTTTACTTCAAAGCGCCATCTGGCGGATTTAGATGAAACTCGGTACTATTTCTAACACTGCGTTGCTGTTTTGTTGTCAAAATAGTACCCAAAAACGAGTTTCATCTAAATCGGCCCATAAACAGAAAAGATGGCCGCCATCTTGGATTTTTTATATTTTTAACATTGCGTTGCTGTTTTGTTGTCGAAATAGTACCCAAAACCGAGTTTCATCTAAATCGGCCCACAAACAAAAAAGTTGGCCGCCATTTTGGATTTTTTATATTTTTAACATTGCGTTGCTGTTTTGTTGTCAAAATAGTACCCAAAAAAGAGTTTCATCTAAATCGGCCCATAAACAAAAAAGATGGCCGCCATCTTGGATTTTTTTATATTTTTAACATTGCGTTGCTGTTTTGTTGTCAAAATAGTACCCAAAACCGAGTTTCATCTAAATCGGCCCACAAACAAAAAAGTTGGTCGCCATCTTGGATTTTTTATATTTTTAACATTGCGTTGCTGTTTTGTTGTCAAAATAGTACCCAAAACCGAGTTTCATCTAAATCGGCCCACAAACAAAAAAGTTGGTCGCCATCTTGGATTTTTTATATTTTTAACATTGCGTTGCTGTTTTGTTGTCAAAATAGTACCCAAAACCGAAATTCATCTAAATAGGCCGACAAACAAAAAAGTTGGCCGCCATCTTGGATTTTTTATATTTTTAACTTTGCGTTGCTGTTTTGTTGTCGAAATAGTACCCAAAACTGAGTTTCATCGAAATCGGCCCCCAAACATAAAATTTGGCTGCTATCTTTTAGAAAATAGTACTAAAATCGTAATAAAAGGCACGATCTGGCAACATTACCATGTGGTAAATACTGAGCGTGTAGGCGTGCGTTTTCATTCCATCGTTGGAATTGAAATTATCAGTATTTACCACACAGTTGGACCACAGTAAATACTTTGTGTGTAGCCGTCGTCTTATACGTAATTATAGTGCGACTATCTTGAATTAATATTTATCTTGTTAATACAGTCGCACTAAAACGTTACAGTACCGTCAACATTTCAAAAACGGTAATCAAGCATAAACCCCAAGTTGGTTCTTTTTCAGAACAGACTCTACTGATCTTTGCTTCTGAATGAAATATAGACATAATCCGGGAAATTCCTTGAACATTAATGTTCGCGGGGACTTAACACCGTAGTTACCATAACTTCATAGCCAAAATATACCAAAAATACTTACTTCCGCTAATATACCTACAAAAATACTGATGTTCGGAAAAGTCGATAAAATATACCGAAAAAGTATTAAAATACTGAATGTGGCCATACTGGCGCTCCGCGCTTCGTGTTCGCGTGTTCGCATCGGATCCCAGGGTGTGTCCCCACTTAGGTTCGCGAACCTCGCGCTCCGCAAACCTCTGTTGCAGGTTCGCGGAGCGCAATGTGGACGCGCGGAGCGCGGAGCAGACGTCCGCGCTCCGCGCTCCGCGAACCGCGCTCCGCGAACCACGCTCCGCGAACCACGCTCCGCGAACCACGCTCCGCGCTCCGCGCTCCGCGTACCACCCTCCGCGCTCCGTTCCCATGATCAAATAAGCTTTATTCATATAAATTTAATTATAAAGTACCTTTGTCTCCACAGTACTATTATTGTGTAATTAATAATGAGTGGCTAAGAAGGAGTAAAACTTTGAATAGACAATCATGCTTATGTACAGTCAGTAGCACGTCAGGTTGTACAAAGTGTCAAAAATTTTCAATTTATTTTGAACCTTGTCTTCGCAATGAGGGCTTTTCAAAATGACAAAAAACTGTAGGCTCGATAGATGGCGTTGATAAAAATGTGTGTCAATGTATTTTTTTTACTAAGCTTCTCTTTCCATTAACGCCATCTGGTGTGGCAAATCGGGACCCTATTTCTAAGACTCCGCTGTCCGTCTGTCTGTCTGTCTGTCGGTCTGTCTGTCTGTCACCAGGCTGTATCTCATGAACCATGATAGCTAGACAGTTGAAATTTTCACAGATGATGTATTTCTGTTGCCGCCATAACAACAAATACAAAAACAGAATAAAATTAATATTTAAGGGGGGCTCCCATACAACAAACATGTTTTTTGCCGCTTTTTGGTACGGAACACTTCGTGCGCGAGTCCGACTCGCACTTGGCCGGTTTTTTAACTCACTCTAATGTTTGAAACGACCAAGAACTTTAAATGTCGTTAATAGTACAAAGTCTTCGTTTTCCATTTGGAATACGAATAATTGAAACTTTCCTTTATTTTGAATCAAATAAAATCAGTTTTTTGAGGATCTACTATGATCATTTTAAAAATTAAAATTACGCTCTATTGTTTGGAACGCCGCCGTTAGAGCGTTTGGTTGCACTCGGAGCGTAGGTTCGGAACGCAACCCTGCCGCGCTCCGCGCTCCGCGAACAGCGCTCCGCGCTCCACGAACCGCGCTCCGCGAACCACGCTCCGCGAACCGCGCTCCGCAGTGTGGCCAGATTAAAGTTTACGAAAATAACGAAGCACCTCAAAAAAATACTGAAACATACCAAGTTGCACATGGAAAATAAACCGATAAAAATACTGATTTTCAAAACAGGTTTTATTCATTTATCATCACAATGAATGTTTAAATTATATTTTAACATTCTATTCGAAGGCAAAACTAAACATATTTTCCGGATGGATGCGCCAAGTACAATAAAAACAAAAAAAAACACGTTCTACTTATATAACGATCCAAAGGTAAGGGCAAACTACTTTAGGGAAATTCCCGAATTAGCGAAAGAAATATATTCATTATAATATAATTCATTATAATATTATAATATATTCAGTATTAAAATACTGAATCTGGCCATACTGGCGCTCCGCGCTCCGTGTTCGCGTGTTCGCATCGGATCCCAAATATGGAGCGCGCTCCGAGGTTCGCGGAGCGCGGAGCGCGGAGCGCGGAGCGCGGAGGTTCGCGAACCTAAGTGGGGACACACCACCAAATATGGAGCGCGCTCCGAGGTTCGCGGAGCGCGGAGCGCGGAGCGCGGAGGTTCGCGAACCTAAGTGGGGACACACCATTACACACTTGGCTGCAACCCACAGCCTCGTGTGCAATAAGCAACCTAATCTAACTAGTCTCATAATTATGACATTTTTAACCGACTTCAAAAAACAAAAAAAGGAGGTTCTCAGTTTGACCTGTATGTATGTATGTATGTATGTTTGTCCGCGATTATCTCGCGTTTGGCTGAACCGATTTTGATGCGGTTTTCAGAAAAGTATTTGTTACACTTAGGAAAAGGTTTTAGTATTTTAACCGACTTCGAAAAAAAAGAAGGTTCTGAGTTTGACTCGTATTATATAGGTATGTTTGTCTGCGATTATCTCGCGTTTGGCTGAACCGATTTTGATACAGTTTTCAGAAAAGTATTTGTTACACTTAGGAGAAGATTTCAGTGTTTTAACCGACTTCAAAAAAGAAGGTTCTGAGTTTGACTCTTATGTATGTATGTTTGTGCGCGATTACCTCGCGTTTAGCTGAACCAATTTTGATGCGGTTTTCAGAAAAGTATTTTTCACACTTAGGACAAGGTTTTGGTATTTTAACCGACTTCAAAAAAGGAGGATCACTTCTTAGTTTGACCCGTATGCATGGTTGTCTGCGATTATCTCACGTTTGGCCAAACCGATTTTTCCATCTACCTAGACAATATTCTAATACAGAAAGTACTTAGACTAAAAAGGAAAAAACAATTAAAACAATTTTTTTTATAAAAGTTTTGTTAAAAGGTTGGATTATAAAGTTATACAATGGAACTGTCATAAACGCTAAGTGTTCACAGTTTACCCATCGACTCAGCATCGCGGCCATTCGTAGGCGCTGAAGCTTAGCCGTTAAAAGTGCCTTTCGGATTTCCACGCTTTATAAAATTCTCTTCTCGTTTAATCTCCCATTTGAGTTTTTCAGCTTCACATTCCCAACTAAGTAATGAATCTGAGAACAATAAGCCATATTCGGCTTTGTTAGTATCGGTAATGAATGGCTTTTCGTATTACTTTCGTTTGCACTTTTTAGGGTTCCGTAGCCTAAATGGCAAAAAACGGAACCCTTATAGATTCGTCATGTCTGTCTGTCTGTCTGTCCGTATGTCACAGCCACTTTATTCCGACAGTATTAAGAGTACACAGTTGAAACTTAGTAAGTAGGTGTATTCTGTTAACCGCTTAACGATTTTAACACAAAAATAAAAATAAAAAAAAGGTTAAGGGGGGCTCTCCATACATGGAACTGATACTGAAAAATAATGAAAAATGTGTGTCCTCCCCCCCTTTAACTTTTGAAATAAGAGAGTGAAAAATGTAAAAAAATATATGCTGTAGATCTTAAGAAACACTTTCAACAAAAATTGGTTTTATAGTTTTTAATAAATTTTGCAGTTTTTAAGATATAGCACATTTTCCAAAACCGCAAATATAACTTTGTCATTCATACCAAAACTGTGAAAAACAAAGTTATTTTTGCAGACGAAAAATTATAGTGGTAATAAATACGGAACCCTACGGCGCGTGGCCCGACTTGGCCGGTTTTTTTTTAATTTATAGCAACTTCTACGACAAAGCGTACCTACCATAATGTTAGTTCGGTGTTCGACTTACAAAGTTTCGATTTATAAAGGATAAAGTACGTAAAATTAGTATAATTAAGAGAACAGCCCTTAAGGCTTATATTAAAAATAAAAAAAATGTCCTAACCAAGACCAAGAGAAAAGTACTAAATCCATGGTCTTTCCACGAAGAGGACAGGTGTAAAAATGAAATTTTTATATCGCGCAGAAACAAGATATTGTTTTATTCCTTAAAATATTAAAATTTCCCACTCTGATTTCAGTAATAGAAGGATCCGTAGCCCCGCAGCTCACCCAGCCATATCAAATAACGCTTGAATTTCAACGCCTTGATTTATGTCGAGTGCACCTACGAATACAATTATTCCAATTTAATTTGAATTTAAAATCGCAGCCTGAGGTAGCGAAGCGACAGACGAGCCAGCTATATTTCAAAGTAAAGATTATCTGTTGGCACATTTGCGGCTTTTTATATCTTTTTAGTACTTTCAGACATAAATTTCAGTATTCTTAAGCTGGTTTTACGTGTCTTTGATAATTTATTAAAACATGGCGCAATCTTTCTAAGTGTTATTCGTACCTGAGGTAAACTATCTATGTGTTAAGGACTTATAAATAAGTAACTTGTAAATTTACAAGTTACGGAAAAACACAATTACTTACGTAAGTTTATTTTAGTTCTCGACAGAAAAGACGTTACTGTTACAATGAGTAAAATACGTAAATTGTTCCTATTTTCGGCCCACCCACGTCAACCAATCAGAGGGAACTATATAAAAGAATAATGGATGGTTCAGCAATAACTTACCTGTAATTTATACGGTGGTTATTAATCAACATTCTATTATGTCTATTCCCATGATCTGCGCATAATCAGTTGAATAATGGATTTCATTACCATTGCTAATGTGTCATTTCATCAGAGAATAAAGAATAAAAATAAATAATATTTCACCTCGTTACTTAGAGGTTGCTTATTTATGTTAAAGCTTGTACAATTTTGTGTTCCTCTAATGTTCTAAATAAATGTAATCTGACTCTGTTACTGAATTTACTTTTATGACTCCAAAAGCTACCCTATTTGTTAGTGTGAGGGTCCTACACTATCTGGGAGTTACTGCCACTGACCTCAATGAAAACCGAAATTACCAATTTAAATTACAGATTTATTTCAAATAAAAATTCCCCAAATGCTAAACACAATCACGCGAGTCGGCCAGTGCGCAGTAACTGCATCGACTCTCAGACATACGTCACACACCTATACGAAATCGCTGACATGCAACATTCATTCTACAATGTGTCCCTACACTATTCCCCCCAAATTTTTCCAAAATTTCCTTAAAAAAAATAAATTCTTAAAAAAATATTTCTTATAACTAAACGGGCATTCTCCTTTCATTGTTACTTTCATACATCTCATTACACTGTGGTCACTTTGCATACCTTACATTTATTTATCACCTAAACTAACTCACTGCAATAAGCACTGTACCATAATACATATTATTGTAACACAAAACTCACGATAACAAAACACAATAATAATTCTCGAGAATTCTCCATCTCAGCATTATGGATAACTAGCTGCAGATGCGGCGGGTGGCTGCTGACGCTGCGCAACCGTGTGGGCAGCGGCTGACTCTGACAACGTGATTACAACTTGTCTATTTAACCATCTTCTTATACGACCACGATAATATTTTAATATTGTTATGACTATTATAATTCCCAGTAACGTTGCTACTATGATCATCGTCAAATTATACTTGTTCAAATGCTTTTCAATAACACTATTCTGTGCAATTACTATTTCCTCTTTAGAATATTTTTTACCCATGACGAAAAATAAAATTATCGACTGAATTGAATGATATCAAATAATGAATGAAATAAAAATTTAAAATTACCAATATTTCGAATCAAACTAAAGTGCTTATTGCAATGTTTACAAATTACCAACTAGGTCAATGTTTCGCAATATTTCAAAGTACAATAAAATTCACATTTGTTTTCAACTAAAACTTAGTGACCACATTTGCTATATCTACTTAGGTATTTCCATACCAACATTTTACACAAAGACAAAAATACACTTTTACATAAAAAAATTAATACCCTTGGCATCTCAACAACAGTATATGATAACTGTCTGCTGAGCATCGCGGCCTACGGGAGAATAGTTTTACATTTTACACAAAAACGTTAAAAAAATTAACAGTTTACACAAAACACAAAAAATATCCATTATCATTATCAATTCATAAATCTTACAGGCAAATTAATTTTACGACCGCTTTTCGTTTTTTTAATTATACCATTTTCACATTTACTTTCATAATCTTTTTCCGACTTTTTATTAACATTGGCACTACAATCATCATTTGAATCTTGCTCATTTGTCACAAATGCAGGTTTCAACCTATCTATTGATACTTTAACTTTTCTATTCGGCAACTGAATCGTATATACTTTATTATACCTTTTAATAACACGGTATGGACCATTATAGGGAGGTACCAATGGCCTTCGTACTGCGTCATTACGTATAAAGACATATTCACACTTACTTAACTCTTTATGAACAAAAATCGTACGAGAGTTCCGTGACTTAAATGATGCCGGTTTCAATAAACTGATATTATGTCTTAATTGTTCCAAAAATGCATGATCATCGACAATTCTTTTTTCCGAAGTCTCATAAAAATCTCCTGGTAAACGGATTGTTTGACCGTAAACATACTCTGCGGGACTTATACCATTATCGCTTCTACCTACTGCACGTAACCCTAAAAGGACGGTTGGCAATTCACTACACCATGACGTATTATTCGAAAGACGCGCTGTTAAGGCTTGTTTCATACTTCTATGCCAACGCTCAATAATTCCATTACATTGCGGGTGGTACGGACTACTACGTGATTTCTTGATACCCATTAATTTTAACAATTGTTCAAACAAATTACTTTCGAATTGCCGGCCTTGGTCGGTTGTTACTTTGTCAACCGTACCGAAGCGACAAATCCATTTTTCATAAAAAACTTTAGCGACTATCTCCGCAGTTATTTCTGATACTGGTATGGCTTCCGGCCATCGCGTATAACGATCTATCATAGTTATAAGATACTTATGTCCATGTTCACAAGGCTGGAGAGCTCCTACTATGTCCAGATGGACATGAGATAAACGATCTGCACTTGAAAATTGTTCTAACTCCGATACTGTATGCCTACTTACTTTAGCTTTCTGACACTGAATACACGTTTTTGCCCATTGTCCTGTATCTCTATTCATTCCTGGCCAAAAATATCGTTGCGCTATTAATTTACGGGTTGATCTAATACCTGGGTGACTAATACAATGAATTGAATTAAATACTAACTGTCTAAACTTTTTTGGAACATACGGTCGACAAATATTTTTAGAATTCTCACAATAAATTGACTTATCACAATTCGGAATAAAAATCTTTTTTAATGAAATACTATCATAATTTTCTTTCAATAATTGCGTTAGTTCAATGTCACATTCCTGAGCTAATGCTAATTCCGCGAAATCTATCGTCGTCGGACAGTGTATTGTTTCAACGCGCGATAATGCATCCGCTACGTTATTGTCGGCACCTTTAATATACCTAATATCCGTTGTAAATTCACTAATAAATAACAATTGTCTTGTACGTCTCGATGTTTCGCAATTTGTTTCTAATTTCTGAAATACAAATGTCAATGGCTTATGATCTGTAAAAATAGTAACTTGCTGACCTTCTATTAAATATCTGAAATGTTTTATAGCCAAAAAAATTGCAGTAAGTTCCCTATCATAAGTAGAATACTTTTGTTGAGCCGAAGTAAACTTTTTCGAAAAATATCCTAATGGTATCCATGCGTTACTTACCCATTGTTGTAGTACTGCTCCTGCTGATTTATCCGATGCATCTGTCATAAGAGATAACGGTACGTTACATGCGGGATGCGCTATTCTAACTGCATTTTTCAAACTTAATTTACAGTTCTCAAAAGCTTTAACTGTCTCATCTGTCCATAACACTTTACTTTTATCTTTCTTTTTAGACTTTTTTAAATAACTGTTCAATGACACTTGAATTTCGGCTGCATTCGGTATATTAGCTCTATAAAAGTTAACCATTCCTAAAAATCTTCGTAATTGTTCGACAGTTTCGGGTCGAGGGAATTCTACTATGGCCTTGACCTTATGATCCAGGGGTCGTATTCCGTCGGTCGAAACTTCATATCCTAAAAATTCAATAACACTTTTTCCAAATTCACATTTTGTCAAATTAATAGTTATTCCAAATTCTGAAAAACGTTCAAAAACTTGTCGTAAATGCTCTCTGTGTTCCGTAATATTATCTGACGCAATAATGACATCGTCCACAAAATTAAATAAAAAATCTAAACCTTTTAATACATTCTGACTCATAAATCTTTGAAAACTCTGACTTCCGTTTCGTAATCCAAAAGGTAAACGTAAAAATTCAAATAATCCAAACGGACAGATTACAGCAGTCTTTTCAATATCTTCTGGTGCAATTTTAATAAAATGATATGCTCTATTAATATCTAAGCGTGAAAAAATTTTCTTACCTGACAGTATATACGTGAAGTCATGCAACCGGGGAACAGGATATCGGTCCGGCTTTGTGATGGCGTTCAAACGTCTGTAGTCTCCAACTGGTCTAATATCACCATTTTTCTTACCTACGATGTGTAAAGGACTTGCCCACTGACTTTTTGACGGTCTGCAGATTCCCATCTCCTGCATTATCCTAAATTCTTCTTTGACCTTGTGATATCTGTCTGGTGGAAGTGGACGAGATCGTGCATGTACTGGTGGACCTGTAACCTCAATATGATGGTACACACTATTGTTATTTTCTTTATCCATATTTTTAAATGAAATCGGTTTAGTAATTTCCGGAAATTCGTTTAACAAATCTAAAAATGGATGATCATTCTCAATAGTACTTAACGAAGATTCCTCATGATTAATTATTTTGCCAATGGTTAATAAATTTGTCGTCCTATCAATAAGTTTCCGCGCTCTTAAATCTACAGTCAAATTGTGATGTTCCAAAAAATCCGCGCCTAAAATCGGTTGACTCACATCCGCGATAACAAAAGTCCAGCGATACGGACGTCTAAGGTTTAAGTTTACATTTAAAGTCTTCGTACCATAAGTTTTTATATGACTATTGTTCGCTGCAAATAATTTATAATTTGAACAAGCTTTTAATAATTTAGTTTTCTTCGAAACAGGAATGACCGAAACATTTGCGCCTGTATCTACCAAAAAATTAAATCCGTTTTCACGATCAAATATACAAAGGCGGTGATTACTATTAGGTACAAATTCGTCCGCCACCGTTTGCACCTTTCCTAGTTTTCCGCAGGTGATGATGGTGATGCTTTCCACGCGCAGGGCTTTTCACATCTATTCGCTCTCTCTCGGTATCGGAAGTGAAATCGGCATAGCCAATCCGGGTCATTTTCAGTCCTTGACCTTGATCTCGACCTCGAGCTCCAACGGCCTCTAAATGGTGCACGTCCACGACTAAATCCTTGACCACGTGTCGCGCTGCGTCGATGTACTCTTACTTCCTCTCGCAATGCCGAAACCTCCAAATTTAAATTGTGCATTTGTGTCAAAATTTCACTCACCGGTATCTGATAGTTGTTCACTGCAGCAATCTCACCCCCTTGTACATTTTCTATAATTTTGTCTGCTATGTTTGCCAAATTCTCCAGGGTCTGGTCTTGACTAACGATCAACACGGCTCTGATGGATGCTGGAAGGCGAGCTAGCCATAAATTACGTAACGTCTGGTCCGATATTTGTGCGTTTCTTCCTAAATCTCGCATGCGCCGCAATAGCTGTGACGGTTTTTGTGACCCAAGCTCCATTTCACCTACTAATTTCTGAAATTGCCGGGATGCACTTTCTTCATAAACTTGTAACAATCGCTCTTTAATCGCCTCGTATTTATTTGTTTCCGGTGGCGCTAGCAAAATGTCGCTTACTTGCTGAAGGGCATCGCGACCTAATTTTGCCACAACCAAATTAAATTTCGTCTGATCTCCCTGTTTCTGAGGTCCTAAAATGCTTTCTATCTGCGCAAACCATAAACGCGGCATTTCTGTCCAAAAATCTGGTAAGCGCGATTGCACACTAATCGCGGCCAAATCTGCACTATACATCTCTGATGACGTACCTGGAACTGCTTGTTGCGACATTTTTCCACTGGTGCTGGTTTCACTAGTTGGTGGTGGTGGCGGTCGAATAAAACCTTGGGGTATTTCCGATGTTTGGGACATCACAATTTGCACAAATTACGTCACGTCACTTATAACACTAAACTGCGCCTTAACTAGACCAGATAATGTAGAATGCTCACACTAAACGTTCGGTGGTCACCAATGTACAATTTTGTGTTCCTCTAATGTTCTAAATAAATGTAATCTGACTCTGTTACTGAATTTACTTTTATGACTCCAAAAGCTACCCTATTTGTTAGTGTGAGGGTCCTACACTATCTGGGAGTTACTGCCACTGACCTCAATGAAAACCGAAATTACCAATTTAAATTACAGATTTATTTCAAATAAAAATTCCCCAAATGCTAAACACAATCACGCGAGTCGGCCAGTGCGCAGTAACTGCATCGACTCTCAGACATACGTCACACACCTATACGAAATCGCTGACATGCAACATTCATTCTACAATGTGTCCCTACAAGCTGATAAGTTTCTTGCACCCGTTCTTCTTGTCAGTTAAAAAAGTCTGGAACGTGTGGCAGGAAAATATTGACGATTCAAAAGTGCCTAATTATTAAGTTTGTTTGAATAAAAAAAATATTTTGACTTTGACTTGACCTAATATAAGTCTGATAACATCATAATTATGAAAATGTATTGAAAACAACATACTTATTTGTTATTAGCTAAGAATATTTAACAATATTTACACGTCTTCTCTATGTCAAGTTTACTTGTAGATTTTTAGTTAAGTCTTAGTTAAAATTAACCGATATGACTATAACCGAGCCAAAAAGGTACTTTGCTAAATTTTTTTTTCGGTGTTTAAATTAACACTTATCCATAGTTACTTACATTACAGTTTTCGGGATCCTGCAATCTCAAAGTTTTTAAATACTTTGCAGTTTTATTAAAAAAACTATTGCTTTATAGTGTTTTTACGACATTGCGGAAGTATGAAAGACAAAAAAACTTTTTAAGAAAAATGCGTCAGATTTTTATGAATATCACGGTTAGTTTTTAGGGTTCCGTACCCAAAGGGTAAAAACGGGACCCTATTACTAAGACTCCGCTGTCCGTCTGTCTGTCTGTCACCAGGCTGTATCTCATGAACCGTGATAGCTAGAAAATTGAAATTTTCACAGATGATGTATTTTTATTGCCGCTATAACAACAAATACTAAAAACAGAATAAAATTAATATTTAAGGGGGCTCCCATACAACAAACGTATTATTTTTTTTTGCCGTTTTTTGGTACGGAACCCTTCGTGAGCGAGTCCAACTCACACTTGGCCGGTTTTTTATCTTAACATAATTGGTGTGTGTTATTAATAACAATAATTTATTAATGATCATTTATAGGTATTGTTATTTTATTTAGGAATACAACGACATCTGACTACAGTATTCTAAAAAAAAACTTTATTGCGATCTTAAACATTGTTCAAATAAATTCAACATAAAATACCAACGCTCTTTCATTGATTTAAAGACTCCCAATGAAAAATGTGCAATAATCGAAGAAGAAATATGAAGCATTCCTTATCAGTGTCAGACCATTTAACAGTGAAGCTGTTACAAAGATTTTTGTGGACAATGAGCAGAACGAGCGAAGCTACCATCTTCAAATTACCCGCTATATATTTGATGGGCATTCTCACAAACGCCGCTGTGCATACAAAATAATACCGTCCCATTTGTATTCGAAAATGGTGGTGGCATACTAAATGTGTTCACATTTCAGAGATCTCCTTTTGACTGATCGCTGTAATTCGAGAAGTTGGGAATTAAAAAGTTTCTTGCCAAGTTTTTTCGACGACATCGTTTTGGGGCAACGACGCGAGACGTTTATGATATCGATTCAGAGGTTAAGATAAATGGGGAGATCAGTATTCTTGAAAATTAATTTGAGTAGGTTGTTGTTGTTAACAAGAATAATTATTATGTGCGGAATGACATGAATGTTAAAAGAGTGATAAAGAAGATCACGGGTGATAGTAAAGAATCGAAGAGAAGAACGTGACCATCAGCCATCTACTGGGGCACAGACCTTCCTTATGGGTGGATAGTCAAAGTCAAAGTCACAAATAGCTTTATTCAAATAAACTTAATTATTAAGTACTTTTGAATCGTCTATAGGTATTAGCTAAGATAGGAGGATGGGCCAAAACCCACCACGCGGGCCCAATGCAGATTGGTGGGTGTTTACGACTGCAAATGCAGCCGCGACCATCGGCTTATAGTGCCTTGCGAAGCACGGAGGAGCTCGAGATAATAAATTTTTGGTCACCCATCCCATGACCGACCCTTGTGAAAGTTGTTTAACCTCCACCGAGCTCCTCAAGAGAGGAAAGTACTACTCCTAAAATAAAGTGGGGCAAGGGCAGGTAGAATATGACGATGATTATGTTTTCTATTTTTGCATTCGAAATACTATTTTATGTAAAACTTTATATGGAAATCTAATAGAGACGAGTGTAAGTACCTATGGTACGAGTAACAGCACCATTTTTAGGGTTCCGTACCAAAGTGGTAAAAAAGGAACCCTTATGGTGTGACTCAATCTGTCTATCAGTCTGTCTGTCTGTCTGTCTGTCACAGCTGGATATCTCGAGAACTACTAATGGTATCAACTTGAAACTTGGAATAGTTTAAGATGATGTTTGCCCAACTATTTTGCAAATAGGAAAAAAAAATTTTTTTTACAACATGGACTGAAAAGGGGTCTTAAAAATTTGAAGTGAGGGGCCTAGGGCATGTGGGGTATCTGGGGTATATATGAAAGAGCGCTGTTTTCTTTTTCTTAGGCCGCATAGTTTTCAACTTATGATGAAAAATGTAAAAAAAATACCGTTCCCCCCCCCCCCCCTTATCTCCGAAGTTTGCAAAGAGAAAAATCTGAAATAATTCTATGTGATAGTAATTTATGTAAAGATTACAGGAAAAATAAACGATGTCTCAATATAACACACTTTTTTAGAAATTCAAAAAACAAACAAAAATTCTTTAGTTTCACTACCAGTCAACAGATGGCGCTGACCTAGTAATGCTGACCTGAGAAAAAAAAAATTGTTCCACTATCGGTCAAGAGATGGCGCAACCTAATACTACAATAATAATTGGTGGCTGGTTCTAATATAATTACCTACTATTTGCCGTACGAATAAACGAAGAATAAGTTCCTATTTAGTAATATAAACAGTTTGCAATGTGGAGTGGCTGAAACATTTTTCAGTCACCATAAGCAGCTGTGGTTAAGATTTGTAAATTAACTGTCCGCCTTTTCGCCCTTCCACCTGTCTGCCGTTTATCCTACTTTTAAAAAGACTGTACTAAAGTAACATATCCAAATATATTTATGATTGTACGGAACCCTCGGTGCGCGAGTCCGACTCGCTCATGACCGGTTTTTTTATTTAATATCTCTTATAGAACTTGTAGCTCTACTGAGTGCATTGTGCCAAGCTTTAAAATAAATCAAATTTAGAAGCGAGCCAAGCGACAGTTCCCTCTTAGTCATCCATCCACTTTTACAAAATAACTAGTATTTACTAAAAATAGCAGATTATTGGAAAAAGGCGATAAGTTCTCTATTAAAGGTTCTTTCATAATCTTTACATTATGCAATACATATAATCTTGGCCAGTTCCTTTTGCTTTAAAAATAATCTTGTTAAATATACAAGCTAAATTTTTATTCACTCTCCTAAGGATGTATTCAGTTTATGAAACTGAACAACTTTCTCCATGAAACATGTGTCGAAATACGTCACAAAATGTGACCAACATTTCTTTATGAACTATACTAAACTATCTTACTAAACTATCACGTGATCTCTTTGATTTGTGTGAAAAGTATTTTTTTACATATTTGACCCTATGTTTCTTAGAGAAAGTTGTTCAGTTTCGTGGACTGAACACAACCTTAAAAATTAGAAAGTGAATAAAAAGACTCCCTTTATATTGTATAACTTTTCTGTATACTTATAAATAAAATTATGCAAACATACCTATATAATCATGTCGCGTATTGGAGCGTACAAAGTTCTCCATCTGTTTTGTACTAAGAAAAGTTTCACGATTATAAATGGAGTTACAATGTTATGTTATTCCGTAGATTTCCAATTTTGATAAGTGGCAACGAGAATCTGTTGTTACAACAAAGTGGCATAACATTCAGCGCGAAATGTCTCCTTTGGTACTCCAAACATGTTTTTGTTTATCTTGCCCATTGATCTAAATGGTTGGGCGACAGTGTATTCAATATCGGCGTTAGTAAAGTGATCTCTTTCGTATTCAGCTGCTGGCGACGAATATAAGATTGGAACAGGCGAGAAGGCGACGTTACAACAGTCTTGTGTAAAGAATTCTGTTTTGGTCTCACATCTGGGGAAGAAAAATGAGAGCGATGGAGCAAAGAGAAAAGAGCTCAATCACAGACTTAGTAACGATAATATTTGTATGCACATATGTAGCTAGTATTTACCTTACTCATGAGATATTGTTTTGATATTGCTTACTTAGACTGTCATTTAAAATAGAAGCATATATTTTGTAAGTAGCGTTCAAGAGATTGTTTAAAAATTGCTTTGGAAATAAATGTTATGCGACGAGTGTCGTTGTTATTAGTCTAATATTTTGTCGTCATCTTTTAATTTTTTAGGCTTATTTTAATAATGGTAAAGGTTTAGGAACTTATTTAAATGGACTCTATTTGCATTAACCTTAAGTTAAGTAACATATAACATTGCCGTTTTATTGTTGTTTAAGATTCTGACTGGTTTAGAATATTTACCATTTTCTAATTACCTAGGTACTTCGAGCAACAAAGGCTTCGTTTCAAGTCCGTCTTACTCTAAGCCTAGGTACTTGAAATTTTAACTTAATTTTAAGGAACTTTTAATAAATTAATTGTGGTAAGTGAAAACTTCACTAATTCATGATTTTTTTCGTACTTTTGTTGATTTATCTGTGCATGAAATATTGTTTGTTTCCCAAGTATTATAAATAAATTACTTATTAGAATATTTAGGCCAAAAACAAGAAATTGAGCAAGTTATAACTAGTCTTATCGTGATTCATATTAATTGCATATATAACTATTTCCAGTGCCTATACAAACGTTTCAAGATAGGGCTAATTTACTTAGCAAAGTAACTTCTTAATTACTTAGTAAACTTGGCGCGATTCTCAGAAGACTTACATTACATGATTGATGGTTGTTAACTTATAAGAACTTTATTAATTAGAATTGCAAATTGTTTTATTACTAACGTAAAACGTAACGAAAGGGATAATTTGACTAAATCTAAATTGTCAGTGAGAATTGTTATACAAATAATTTGTCCAACAACTTTCACTGATTGTCGAAAATATAATATTCGGAACAAATCTGTGTCTGTGACCACTATTTTTTCTTTAAGTACCCGTATATATATATTTTTTTATAATTTTCAAAAATTACGTTTTAGTTAAAATAGTAGGTACTCAAAGATCCCTCGTAAGTCTAATTGTTAACTTCACAAAATTCAACTTACAGGCAACTTTTCAGAACGTCAATGTTGTTTTAATAAATTAATTTCTTCCTACTTTCATTAATCACAATAAAACATTACTTCTAACTTTTTCTTCCCCATAGCGACTTGAGTGATTCGGTAATAAACCTTGCTACAAAGTAGACACGGAACGAGTTGTTGCAAAAAGCAAATGTATCATAGATACCATCTGTTTCCACCCATAGTATTGCCACAGTACTAATTAGTATGTATACTAAAGCAGTATCTCCAATAAGTCCTTTTCTCAATACGCGCCGTCCGTCGAAAGGCTTGGTTTGGCATTCTTTGCGTGGGGCGGGCGGCAGCGGGCGGGCGGAACTAGCACGAAAACGACAGGACACTTTGCGACTTGTTGGCTGCTGGGCTGCACAGCCCCCTTACTCAGATGGCCAACATTATATGCATTTGAACTCTACGATTAATAACTATTAATGCTTTAAAATAAACAGTGGCTGTGTTTTTCATAAGTTTGCGACTTGCTCATATTTAAGAGTTAATAATTAAGCGTAGCATTCAAACGTATATAATGTCGGCCATTGGAGTTGGGGACAGTACTGTTATTTATTATGGGGCCGCACTAGTGTAAGAAATGAAGCGATCTTTTGTATGGAGACCACAATATTAAATCCTCAGTCGATTAAACTTTGCACCGATGAACCAAAACCTGTGTACAAATATCCAAAAACAAAAAAAAAACGATTTAGAAAATTTAAAAATATGTTTCATTTATTATACTTTATCATAATGTAAAGTTTCGTCTACTGAGGATTTACTGTAGAGATCCGCTGTCTTCCTTTCTTACACTACACTGCGAACTTTGCTTAGAGCTCTCGTAGCGACGTGCGTCTGTGTGATTTCAAGAATTTCACCTATTCGGTAGTTTGTATGTAGCTGCGTTACTGCTTTAGCTATATTTATTATCTGGAAATGCGTAGGGTTAATATATTTTCTATGAGAATCACGTACACGAAGTACATTAAGAAGTGTTTTTGCTAAAGATATAGCATTAACAAGAAAAGCTTGAGCACGTAATGTAGACGGACATTCGTCATTTTTATGTTGGATAATAATATGGTGAAAAAGGTTTACTGAGATTTTTTACATCTACAGGATGTTTGGTAATAGCCGAATATGGAAGATAACCCCGGTATTAAAACCACTGAAGACCACCATTTTTAGGGTTCCGTACCCAAAGGGTAAAAACGGGACCCTATTACTAAGACTCCGTTGTCCGTCTGTCTGTCTGTCACCAGGCTGTATCTCATGAACCGTGATAGCTAGAAAGTTGAAATTTTCACAGATGATGTATTTCTGTTGCCGCTATAACAACAAATACTAAAAACAGAATAAAATTGATATTTAAGGGGGGCTCCCATACAACAAACGTGATTTTTTTTGCCGTTTTTTGCTCGATATTAATAACGACAACAGGTAGACAGTTGAAATTTTCACAGACGATGTACTTCTGTTGCCGCTATAATAGCAAATACTAGAAACAGAATAAAGTTAATATTTATGCGGGGCTCCCATACAACAAACATAATTTTTTGCCGTTTTTTTGGTACGGAACCCTTCGTGCGCGAGTCCGACTCGCACTTGGCCGGTTTTTTTTTATTTTTATGTTAAACTGCATAGTGGCAACCCTAGACCGAAATTGTGTTTTGATTTTGCCTATCAATGAAAGAGATTTATTGAATACAAGAGTCGATTTTTGTCTAGTCTTGTCATTTTGATTTTTTTTATACAAATATAAAAACTTCAGCCATGTGGCGCCTTTCAGGGCTTATAATAATTTTTTGGGGGTTTATGCACGGTATACTATCTACTATTGGCTCCGTGCACGCTTTTAGCGCCACCTAGCGTGTTGCAACTTTGTTGGCTCTGACCTGACCATTTTGACGTTTTTATATGTAATGGCGGCATTGTGACAAAATGTTAAGAAATACTATATATAATTGTATTATTAATGTAAATTTCAAAACTACTGTGATTTGGGTGGATAAAGTGTTGTGAAATCATTTTTGGTCATTTAAATTAAATATGGCAAGTAAGATCTATTCATAAAGAGTGTTTTATTTTGGTTATATCAGGGTTTGTTTACTTCTTCTTTAGTTGTAGATTTTGTAAAACAAGAGGATAAAGCTACTTTAATAATTTTACTAAGTGCTAATAAACATTTATAATTATTCCTGTATCGCTAGTAATAAATTAAATATCGTTTTCAAGCAGATTACAGAGCCTTCTTTATTTCTACTTTTTGCCACCATGAGCGCTGCGATCGATTATTATACCTTCGCACCCTCCCAATATTCGGCTTATTAGGTTATTTTCAAACCTGTAATTTAAATTAATTTCGCGGAGAGACCACCATTATACTTTTTCAAATACATGTAATTAAATAGATGGTCTGTTTAATTTTCAAGAGGTTCTATTTTACGTAAATTTTTAGGGTTCCGTACCTCAATAGGAAAAAATGGAACCCTTATAGGATAGCTCTGTTGTCCATCTGTCTATCTGTCTGTCTTAAGACCCTTTATCTCGGGAACGCGTAGCGGTATCGAGTTGAACTTAAAACCATATTTATACTCCGGTATCAGTCTCTTGAAGTTGTGAACAAACCAAACTTCTAAGTTAACGTAAAAAAGATACGGTCGTTTGCCGCAAAAAAACCCATATTTCGACACTCTCAAGGGAATCCAAATTTATAGGGTACTTTCTGTTGACCTAGAACTATACAAATAATATCGTCCTATACTACAAGTACAAGGGAAAGTCTGAAACTATACATTCGTAATTAAATCATAAAATATAGTCTTTATTTAAGTACAGTACAGTATACTGTACGGAACCCTTGGTGGGTGAATCCGACTCGCACTTGTCCACTAGTCTTCAGTATATTGAAGATCGTTAACATAGTCCTACACTGCATTAGATTTTTTCACAAAATATGCAAAGCCCTATTGAGATGATAATCACATTTCTAAATACTGAAGCTACATACCGGGTGTACTATTCTGTCTACGTATTCTGCCCATCATCAGGACCATTTCTGTTCAAAATTATTGCTGGGAAACGATTTTAATTTTTGGTGTTAAAAGCATTGCATACACGCAATGTAACGCGTACAACAGACCGCGCCTGCGAGTGAACGCTACACAGCTGCGTGCGGCCGAGTTGAAAGGTAGCGTTCACGTATGTGCATTGTGCGTGCTCATGAAATAGATTGGGTGATGACGTTTTGACTTACGAAATACATAAAATTTTGATACTGTTTCTATAGGCAAAAATTAGGAAATAACGAATAAAGTAAGATTTCATAAAAAAATTGAAAAACATTTTTTTACTTTGACCTTCAATAACTTCGTAAATATTGGTTTCCCAGGTATAGGGTATAAGACAAAAATGATCCTGATGATGGGCGGAATACGTGGACCTCGGCTTCGTTGAGTGTCTTGTTACACCCGTTATTAAATTGAATCGCAAATTCAGATTGATACCATCAAATCTCTGCCAAAGCTCAATTAATATTCGTGGGAGTTTTTGCATTCCACTGGCACTACATTTGCTTTTGATCCAATTTCACTTCCAATATTTGACTTCTGTTGTAGGGTAGAGATGTTAAAATAACATAAAAATTATGTTCCTATCAAGCAACTTTGATTTAATTAATAATAAAATTTAATATTAAAGATACATTATTCAGTCTTCGAAGACGATGCATCCTTACACCATATGTCCATCAGCTATTTTAATGTCCCTACTGTTGGGGCACAGGCCTTCCTTATAGGTGGATAAGGAGGACGGGCCATAACCCACCACGCGGGCCCAATGCGGATTAATGGGGGTGTTAACGACTGCAAATGCAGCCGGGACCAACGGCTTAACGTGCCTTCCGAAGCACGGAGGAGCTCGAGATAATAAATTTTTGGTCACCCATCCCATGACCGACCCTTGCGAACGTTGCTTAACCTGTGCAATCGCTGGGCCAGGCGCTAGACCACTGCGCCACCGAGCGCCTATTGCATAATTTTTAGTTCATTGAAAACCTCTCGTGGGGGTTGATCAGACCATCAAACTGAACAATTTTCATTATGAGACCAATCGAAATCACGAAAAAAAATCAGCTGTTCCATACAAAAGTACAATGCCTACTCCATCGAAACGTATGAAACAGCTGATTTTTTTTCGCGATTCCCGTTTGATGGTCTGATCAACCCCACGAGAGGTTTTCAATGAACTAAAAATAATATTGTAGAGGTGTACATTATGCAATAGGCGCAATATACGATTTATTTAATTTTGAAATTAGTGTTAAAAAACTCTAACTTTAAATTATGATATACTTAACTTAAAGCTCAGATCTCCAAATGTATGTTATGGTGTGCTACGACAAATAAAGGGCATAGGTTTTTTTTTTAAATTTTCAAATTTTTTTTATTTATTTAGGATAACAAACAACTAAACAAGGAAATTACATACACATATGAGTATTTGTACAGTCAACACCGTTATCCACAAATATCTGCATGAAGTAATTGCTAATCTATTAACTTAAAAAACATTTTTATTTTTATATTATTCGGTACAAAACATAAGTAAACCAACTGATTTAATTAAGAATTTTTAAAATATTATTTCGAAAAACGTTTTGGGACGTGTTGTGCATTATATCAAGTTCACAAGATAATATTTCATTATAAGCATGCATCAGACGCCTTAATGGAGCTCTCTTGCCTGCATTAGTTCTGGTAGTTCGCGGGGAAAAGAAATGGTACGTTTTAGTATTAGCCTTCTCAAAAAAACATCTCCTCACTACACAGTTTGATTTAGGAGTTTATTATGCGAACGAATCTTATATTTAAGCGGTGTAATGATTTTTCCGTCTCTACGCGTGCGCCTGTATGTTATGTGCGTCTTGGTATTATTATTTTATATAAGCTGCTTCAGAAGGCAGGGAATTTGTCGTATTTTTTGGTATTTATTGCATTATTTTATTCATTGTTTATTTATTGTTTTAATCTGCCTAGCTACCTTGTGACAATGTATAAATTGTATGGATCTACCTATTTTTTAACACGTTTTTATTAGGTTTCTTTCTCGTTTGTGTGTTCGTTCGTTTGTTTGTTTGTTTCTCCACAAAGTTTGCGAACGATTTTATACTAGCTTTTTTTTTCACTTAAATATTGGCATCCATATGTTAAAAAATAAGGTGTCATTTGAAAAACAGCGTCAAGCTCGCCTGTCGGGCTTGGCATAATGCTGAATTGGCTACCTATTTGGTTGCAGCCGTGAGACGTAGTATATTGGTACACATAATCAATGTTTATAAATTACTGTGTTTTATTCTTAGTTTATTGTGTAGTTTGTTATTGAAGTAGCTTATGTCTCATGTCTTAAAGCTGAATAAAAATTTTCATTCATTCATTCATTCATTCCTTACGGGGAAGTCTATTGGGTACTCTAAAATTATGTATTATTAGATTATGTATATCAATACAATCATATTTATTATGACAATTGTATATAAAATAGTTTGGTCAGCAAGTAATCTTCTCTTTTTAAGAGATAAAAGAGAGTATTTATTTAAAGATTCTTCATAAGATCGATTCGCACGGAGACATCTAAAATTTACTAATCGAAGAAATTTACGTTGGACTAATTTAATGCGATCACTGTATTTGGCATAATAGGGGTTCCAAATCACAGAACCATATTCGAGTTGTGATCTAATAAGAGACTTATAAAGCAACAAATAAGATTCAGATCTTTTAAGTGGTTTGCAAGTTCGTGCCACAAATCCATACATTTGAAAAGCCTTATTAGTAATATGTTCAATGTGAGTATCGAAATGCAACTTCGAGTCAATCTCTAATCAGTGATACTCGCTCGAGTATGGTGCTGCATAGACTATAATCATGAGTAATAGGGTTAATTTTTTTTGTGAAAGTTATCACCTTATACATTTACTAATATTAAGTTGTAATTTATTGACCGTGCAATAGGTGGAAAGACGGTCTAAATCACTCTGCAGTTTCAAACAATCTTCAGGTGTGTTAATATTCATATAAATTTTTAAATCATCGGCGTATAAAAGAAACTAACTGTGCTTAAAACAATTATTTATGTTATTTCTATGCACTACCTTGGGAAAAAGAAACATTGCTGGCTTATCCCAGTTATCTTAAACATTCTAGGTTGCAAAAAATTGCAAGGTCCTGCATTTTTGGGATGTTGTTAGGATAGATACCAATAGTGTAAATCCAAATTTGCAACCCTGAAAGACCTGTGCTAACTTCGTAGTGCTCGAAAAACCTCGACGTTTTTCAGTTTTTGGCTCACAACTTCTAAAAAATGCATTTTACGGCAAAGTTGTCCATGACATCTTTAAAGAAGATAAAATTACCAACAATTTGAGTGCAATTTTAGCTCTGAGTGTCATATACATCTCGAGATACATACTTCAAAAACGTGCCATTTTTGACTAAATTTGTAGTAAAGCTAGTCTTTCGAACAAAACAACGTCTAAAATACTCATTCTACGAGGAAAGACGTAAGAAACAAAGTTGTAGAACAGCTATGTATCTTCAATTTAGGATAAAGAAAACCTTTTTAGGACCAATAATTGTTCTCTTGTTATCAGATAAAAAAAAATTGGAAATCTGTTTTTTCAAAAAAATGAATCCTGACGAGCTGTAGGACTCTTTTAAAGGATAAAAAACATGACAATCAGCGGAAAACTGTATAACATGCAAAATAAAATTAAATACAATTAATGTTAACGTGTAATCATTTCACATTATAAAAAAAGTTCTCCGCCGCATCTGTCTGTTTGTTCGCAATAAACTCAAAAACTACTGCACGGATTTTCATGCGGTTTTAATTAATAGATAAAGTGATTTATGAAGAAGGTTTAGGTATATAATTTATTAAGGTTTTATGTAAATTAGTTGAAATAAAACATTAGCCGAGCGATAACCCTCCTATAATTAACAGACTTTTGGCGCGAATGGAGGTGCCGACTGGAAAGTATTTGTTTTCTTTTTAGAGGTTATGGAAGGTGTAATTGGTAAAACAAGAGAAGAAATCAAAGCGTTGCCTGAGTAGGCTGCCAAATCTCAATAATGAAGTCACAGTGGCGAAATGATGGAGGAACCTCGAAATTTTTCGCCATCTTTCAGTTTTTGGCTTACAACTTCTAAAAAATGCATTCTACGGCAAAGATAAAAAAAAAAACATTTTTTAAGAAAATAAAATTAACAATGATTTGAGTGTAATTTTAGGTCTGTATGTCATATATATCTAGAGATACAACACCTCAAATTGGGTATTTTTTTCAAAAAAGTTTGAAATTTATAGTGTGCTAGTGTTTTGATCAAAATACTGACTAAAATACTCATTCTACGAGGAAAGACATGAAAAAAAAGTTGTAGAACAGTTATTTAACTTTAATTCAAGACTAAGAAAAATGCTCTAGTGCTAATAATAGTTCTCTTGTATCAGGTAAAAAAAAATAGAAAATTGGAAATTTCAAAAAAAGAAGCCTGATGAATTGTAGGACTCTTTTAAATGGTAAGAAAGACACCAATGAGCGTTAAATTGTTTATCCTATAAAATATAATCGAACACAATTAATATTAATGTGTTATTTTTTAATAATGTCACAGTGGCGAAGTGATGGGTGACCTCAGCTTACACCTGCGACAGAAACACGCAACACGTCAACTACCTACCATTTATTAATCAATTACAACAAAAAGGTGTATAAATCCTTACTAATATTATAAATCCTTACTAATATTATAAATGCGAAAGTCCGTTTGTTTGTTTATTTGTTTGTTTGTTTGTTACGCCTTCACGTCTTAACTACTGAACCGATCATCATGAAATTTTGCATACACGTTGTCAGGGGTACAGAGAAGGACATAGGGTACCTTTCATCCCGAAAAAAACTATTGTTCCCGAGGGATAGCAAAATACTTTCTACGCAGACGAAGTCGCGGGCGGCCGCTAGTCGATAATAAATTAACAATTTATAGATAACTGTGCAATGTTGATAACAATTTACATTCAATGCTCAATTTCTTGAAAAATCTGATTTTCTAATATTTTTCTTTTACTTGATGACAAGAAAATAATTGGTCCTTAAGCGTTTTTATTACTCTTAAAGTAAAGCTAAATAACTGTTCTACAAGTTTATTTCTTATGTCTTTCCTCGTAGAATGAGTATTTTAGACGATGTTTTGTTCGAAAGACTAGTTTTATTACAAGTTTATAACTTTTTGTCAAAAATGACCCGTTTTTGAAGTGTGTATCTCGAGGATATATATGACACTCAGAGCTGAATTTACACTCAAATTGTTGGTAATTTTATCTTCTTTAAAAGTGTCATAGTCGACTTTGCCGTAGAATGCATTTTTTAGAAGTTGTTGGCAAAAAATTGAAAAAGTTGTTTTTTTTCGAGCACTACGAAGCTAGCACAGGTCTTTCAGGGTTGCAAATTTGGATTTACACTATTCGTATGTATCCTAACAAAATCCCAAAAACACACAACCTTGCAAATTTTTGTGACCTAACGCGATTTTTGTGCCTACGATGACTGGCGTAGCTGTGGAATTTTGTTGGAAGTGATTCTGCCCCGTGTCCATCACCACTTTAGATGCCAATCGAACATCACGTCGCCTCGTCCATCGCTGCTGCAAGCCAGGGTAGTAGCGCTGTGATTGTCGGGACCTGATACAGTGTGCGCAACCTCGACCCACGCCCTGCTACTATCTACCTATTTACTTCAATATATCTAAGTACTTTCGTATAACTGCCGTTTGATTCTACCCCCCTATTAGATTTAGCCACATTGGCATATAATATATTAGTATAATAATGAACAGGGTGTCTTTTTATTCACTCTCCAAATTTTAAGGATGTGTTCAGTCCATGAAACTTAACAACTTTCTCTAAGAAACATAGGGTCAAATATGTAAAAAAAATACTCCATACAAATCAAAGAGATCACCGTGATCAGTTTAGTACGGGATGACCAAAATTTTGTAGCGTACTTTGACACGGGTTTCATGGAGAAAGTTGTTGTAGTTTCATGGACTGAACTCATCCTTAAAAGGAAATGTCCCATCGCGCCTATGTCATTTGCCTCACCATTCTCAAAAAATGAAAGTCTATCGCGTCTTAATCAAAGTAGTATGTCAGAGTAGGTATTTTACTCTAGAATCAGATTAATAATTATTGTTTGCATTAAAAAGTGGGATTTTTAAGTTAAAACGCTTTTAAACCACAATTTTTTTATCATTATAGTACTATTTTCTTACATTTAAAAAAAAAACTTAATGTTTTTGTAATTGTTTTTCTAAATATAAAACAATTCTCGACTGATACTATACCTAAATAAACTGTAATTAGCATTTTTTATTATGAAAGTAATCAAATAAAATGAAACTGGGGCAACGCTGGGACATCTCCTTTGAAGAGTGAATAAAAATGCAGCCTGTATGTATAATCCTAAGCTAATACCGGGTGTAACAAGACCCTCAACAAAGCCGAGGTCTACGTATTCTGCCCATCATCGGGAATTTTTACTATACCTATCTGAGAAACCAATAGCTACGAAGTTATTTAAGGTCAAAGTCAAAACGTTTTTTTATATTTTTTTATGAAATAATTATTTATGCACGGAAAGGACATAGGGTAACTTTTATTCAAAATACTGTTCCCGAAGAAAGGAAAAATTATCCACGCAGACGAAGTCGCGGGCGGCAGCTAGTTTTTAATAAAGTTACATAAT
Source organism: Agriphila geniculea (assembly GCA_943789525.1). Lineage (NCBI taxonomy): Eukaryota > Metazoa > Arthropoda > Insecta > Lepidoptera > Crambidae > Agriphila > Agriphila geniculea. The sequence continues at coordinate 6,786,938 of OX038875.1, forward strand.
TTTAACTCCTGACTAAGTAATGAATATTAATTCCACCACAGACACGTACAGTAACTGTTAGAACTGCTGTTTTGAACACCTGTGTTTGTATTAATAGACGCACATTAGTAATACGCAAAAACGAAACTTCTAGGCCCCAGACACACGAGAAATATAATAAAGATATTGTATACCTACCTACCAAATAGGAATTAATTTGGTGATTTGAAACAATTAAAGGTGACTGTTAATGGGATACTTAAATGCTAAACCGGGCAGCGGTTTATTGTTTGGGCGACAAAATAACTAAACGGGTGACAAACTGTGGATTACAAAAATACGTAAAACGGCCGACTACATGTGGCAGATAAATAATTTAAGTTAGCAATAAAAATTCTAAATGAGGGACAAAAATACTGAGTGGGCAACTATTATACCCAAGTAGGTAAGGTAATTTTATAACTGATTTAAGCTGCCCAAGATGGTATTTTTGTCATCTCGATTAGGATAATAGTCACCTTTTTTAAATAAAATATATGCCAAATTTTTGATGTTTTGTGTGCCTTAAGGTTGTCGCCCAAATAGTAATTTGGTAGCCCGTTCTGAATAACTAGTTACCTCTCAATTTGTATTTTAAAGTCACCCATTTTCAACATTTGTAGTCGCCCTCAGATCGTCGCCCACTTGGTATTTCAGTACGCTATTCAGTATTAATGATACCCAAACTGGGAATTTATTGTTACCCGATTAAATACTACCTACCGAAATTAAATTAAAGAAATTAACAAAAGATTTTTTTTGTTAGTTGCTTACATTTTTTGTTTTATCCAAAATATTCATATTTGCCTTTGAGTAATTCAATTAAACACAAATAATCTTACTTTGATACTTCATACTTTTTTTATAGGATGAGGGACATGTTATTGTCGAAATATTTAATTTTATGGTACACAGAACTAGAGGATACACACGTGACGAGTTTACAAGATTACTCATATACACCTGATGCAAGCATAATAACACGCTGAAATTTTAATCATTTGATTCCCGCCGTGGGGTGGTTCCACTCATGATTACAAGCAACTTTTACTATGGGGCCAACTCTCCTGCTCGCAAAAAAAATCAGCTGTTCCATACATTAAGGTCGAGTAGGTACTGCACTTTTGTATGGAACAGCTGATTTTTTTTGCGAGCAGGAGAGTTGGCCCCATAGTAAAAGTTGCTTGTAATCATGAGTGGAACCACCCCACGGCGAGAACCAAATGATTAAAATTTCAGCGTGTATAATTAGTTCTATAAAGGTCATTGCGTTTCTTACTCAGCAAAAAAATTGTTTAAAAAAACAACAAACCGACTTCAAAAAACTTACCTCTAAAAAGCAAGAAATAATATTCGTAATAATAAAAACACGTCTATTGAAGTCGGGTGGGGCTGGAGTACAAATTCCCTTTTTTATTCTAAAAGCCCCACCCGACTTCAATAGACGTGTTTTTATTATTACGAATATTATTTCTTGCTTTTTAGTGGTAGGTTTTTTGAAGTCGGTTTTTTGTTTTTTTAAACAATTTTTTATTTTTTTATTTTTAGTGTAGATACCTTTTGTATTAGGTAGTGTAAGTATATTTATTATTTAGTTAGAAAAATCGGCTCAGCCAAACGTGAGTAAATCGCGGAGAAACATACATACATGCGGGTCAAACTGAGAACCTCCTTTTTTAAGTCGGTTAAAGAACTATACTTAAGATATCCCTTTTCCAACAAAAAAATAATTATCTTATTCAGTTCATAAAAAAAGAAGTTATACGACTGATCATCGAGGTAGTTCACGCAAAATCATACTTTTTTCGTGCTTTTTTCAAGATTACTTGAAAAGTACTGAATTGATTTCACAATTTAAAAAAATGGGACCAACTTGGAAGTTTACCTAATGTAATAACGTTTGAATCATTTCAATCGGTTCAGCCGTCTTCGAGTAATCGGTGTACATACAAAAAAAAAAAAAACCGGTTGAATTGAGTACCTCCCTCCTTTTGAAGTCGGTAAATATGTATTTTCATTTGTAGAATATCTCAAAATGATGTCTTTGCAGATTATTATTTTTATCGGAAAGCCTTGTGTTATTGTTTTGCGCTGTTCACATACTATAAATCGGAATATGTGGTCGACCCTTTAGAACATGTTGCTGTATTTTTTCCAGAACAATACAAAAGACTATTTGTTTTAGAGAAAACACTAGTGACACGCGAATTACAAAAAGAATAAAAGTGTTTGTTAGAGTTCAGCGAAATGACTTTGATTAATGAGTTTCAAGTTTGCAACAACTATTGTGTGTATATTAGTGTATTTATATTGTATACCTACCTACATAATATAATGAAAGTGGCATTACATTGACACAAAACTCGCGTACAGTATTGCAAGATAAAGAATGTGCATCGGAAAACATCGGAAACAATACCTATACATTACATAACATAACAATACATACCTTACAAAAAAAAGTAAGTTTGGCCCTAAAAGTCATTTACAATTTCAACTTTATTGCAATAAAATAACTGTCAACGTCATTTCTAAGAAAAGCTAAAACACGATGGACATTATTTACTTTGACGTACACTGTAGGTACTCGTATAGTAGTAGGTACTTAATTTTAAATTTTTATTGGAAAGTTTTAGTTTTGAATAGGACGAATAATAAAATCATACGATTTCTCTTATCTTACACCTCAAACAATGTATGTAAGTATGTTTGCAATAGTTGTTACTAGATGGCGCTGTACAGTTCTAAACCGCGCTATCGGTTTGTTGCAGGACTTTAGCTATAGGTTCGTTTAAATTATTTGATCATCGACAGACAGACGGAATAGGGTTCCGTTTTTACCAAATAATTTTTGATATCGGTTTTCGAACTTCGTTCTTGATCCGATCTGATAATAAACATTCAAATTACAAATTAATTAATACAAAACCTCTCGTGGGGTCGTGGGTTGGGTAAGGTTGATCAGACCATTTTCTTGATTTCGAGGTTGGCCCCATAATGAAAGTTGTTCAGTTTGATGGTCTGTTCAACCCCACGAGAGGTTTTGTATTAACTAAAAATAACCTTGTATATACTAAGAGCTGGCCCACTTTTTACACTTTTACAGAGAGAATCAATTCCCCATTTATGTTTTTGCATTAAAAATGTTGTTGTTGTTACTAAATTGTATATTAGCAAGAACATCTAGTTTCTAACGTATCTATATAAGTAACTCAAATGGGAATACAAATACTAATTAAGTAGTTATAGTATTTAAAGTTCTAAATAAATAAATAAGTTGCAACAAACAGCTAAGGAGTTGAACAAAATTGAATTCCGTTAAAGTTAACTTACATTTATTAATTCATTTTTTTTTTCAAAGTGTAAAATGTAAAATTTTGAATTTCTATATCTTGTACACTGCCTCTTTTTAATAAATCCTTTGCAACAAAGGTTTGTCTGGAAGAGATCGCTCCCAGCGTTAAGGCCGCCTTTGTCCACTGTAGTTTTAATGTTTCACTTGTAATTTTTCCTTTAATGTGTGAGCAATAAAGATTTTTATCAATCTATTTGCATATTTTGAAACTGTGACAGACAGAAACTGTTTTTTTAGTTGAATTGTAATACATTTGCCTACAAAATTATAATGGTCATGAACATTTAGAGTAACTAGCGGCCACCCGCAACTTCGTCTGCGTGGAAAGTTTTTTTGCTATTTTAAAGGGTACAATTCTTTTTTTAATGCGTTTTTTTTTTAATTTTTATTAATAAAGTTTTACAATTTTTTGTTTACATTTAAAGCATATTAGAAACCACTGAGATTTAGATTAATGTGCTAGAATTCGCTATTTTATATGTATTAGGTATTTAAATCTATGATTATACTAAAATTTTACATAGTTGTTTTTTTACATTATCTTGCTTACTTATAATAAAACCCAGTTCGATCGCTATTATCCAACTCATCAACGAGCAAAATCTTTAGTTTGTTTCTTATATTTTTTATATTTAGTGATTCCCGAAACTCAGGGTCAAGTTTATTTATTAGTCGTGGCTCAGACCAAATAAAAAAGTAAAGACGGAGTCTTCCGACAAAGCGGTGAAGCCAGTAAAACTACGCCTTGGCTGTGTACATAGCCAGTTTACGCACACATATGTAACTAAACTACGCCTTGGCTTTCGTTCGTCATTGGGCGTTCCATATCGAACCCTGCCGCCCGGCCCCCGCTCGCCCTCTAGTACGCACACATGTACCATCAAAACCGGCCTCACTTAGTTGTTCGCAACCACTGAGCAACGCTCCATCTTTCTTTTTTATTTGATCTATGGTTATCTATATATGGTTCTCGAATGTGGCCAAGAGTAAGCCCATTTAATGTAAAAAAAAAAAAAAAAAAAATCTGAGAGTCGTGGTAGCAAATAATCAGCAGTGCGGCTGCCATATGTGTTGCCTGAGGCTATCGTAACCAGCCTGCCGCTTGTGATCGCCTGCGTACCTTTATTGTGGCTGATTTGCTTATTACGTATACTCTGGAATTATCTTAGATTAGCGACCGCCCGCGATTTCGTCTACGTGGATGGTATTTTATTCATCTCTCAGGAACAGTTCCTTTTTTCGGGATGAAAGATACCCTATGTCCTTCTTTGTACCCCTGACAATGTAAGATTTCATGATTATCGGTTCAGTATTAAGACGTGAAAGCGTAACAAACAAACAAACGGACTTTCGCATTTATAATACTTATTAGTAAAGAAGTAAGGATTAAAACTCGATGGAGGAGCTCGATGGGCGCAGTGGTTTAGAGCCTGGCCCAGCGATTGCGGAGGTTAAGCAACTTTCGCAGGGGTCGGTCATAGGATGGGTGACCAAAAATTTATTATCTCGAGCTTTTCCGTGCTTCGGAAGGCACGTTAAGCCGTTGGTCTTGGCTGCATTTGTAGTCGTTAAGACCCACCAATCCGCATTGGGCTCGCGTGGTGGGTTATAGCCCATCGTTCTTATCCACCCATAAGGAAGACTTGTGCCCCAGCACTGGGGACATCATAAATGGCTGATGGTCAAGGGTTAAAACCAAACGAGTACTTAGAAACAAAATATTGTAAACAAAAGAGAATCGTTAATCACCGTAACGTTACGTACATAGGGTACGTACAAAACAGCGATTACAAAATGTTTGTTATTGTAAAAACGATAATTTTTAATTTAATTTCATACCATGTCAATTTTTATTGTCGGCAGAACTTCAAGGTTTTATTTGCTCTCGTCATTTTATTCCCTAATCTCCAAGATTATGCATTCTGCGGCACATAATATTATGTCGTATTAATACTTCGGATTCGTGAGAGACGAGGTTTGCTGGCAACCGATCATATTGCCTTTAGTGGGATCTTTTATGCCTGAAGGGACGTGATCCAGGCTACGCGCCCGATGTATGCTAAAAACCAGCGAATTAAAATCTATGGAAGTGTAATTGCAATCAAATATTGCTTAAAAATAGCATCACGGGCCTGAAAAAGTACAACCCGTTCAGCTTTAGTCGGGCCAGCCACGCACCCGGGGACTGACGTTAACGTTCTTTACAATTGAGTAGTAGAGAAAAGAGAGAAAGAGAAAGTTTATTAGAAATGATGTCCTGTGTAGTCAACTGGTGTAAAAGACGCAAAGAGGGCAGTAAAAATATGCAGTAATAACGTATCATATTTTTTCGTTTAAGTATAGAAAATATCTATGAGTGAGTATACAAATAATGGTCGCTAAGAAGCAACCAGTGCTCAGACGCTTTGTGCTGCCTAATTAAATGCCAATATTTTTTTAGCTCCATCAACTTAGATGTACTTTTCGTATGGTGCCATTTTTTGAGCGCAATGCTTGTTCCATAGATTTTAGTTCGCTGTTGAAAACCTACTTGTTAAGAGGGCGCTTGTAAAAATTTTACGTGCGTTCGCTGCCCTTCGCCCGCTTATTTTACTCGCAACTGTCTCGCTCCCGCACGCTATCGCGCGGCTATCAGCACGAGCGCTTTGTGTCCATCGTTCTGGCAGCGCCCCGGTTTCTGATTTTAACGTGCAAAAATTCTCAATCGATTTAAAAAATATATATTTTATATGATTGTTTTGTTTCTTTAAGATTTCGCCAAGTAAACAAGGCTTGATCTGTTCTAAAAACACTCATTAGAATTATAAAGCTAATAATTATAGATAAGTATTTATATTTTTGTGGTAAGCTATGTAGGTTATAAAGAAGAAAGAAAGAAATTAAAGAAAATGCTTTTTACTATTCCCCATTACGCTTACGCATACGCGTAACCCCAGCAAAATGTTGCGTCTTAGAGAAATGAGAGTATTACAGATAATAGTTCATAGTTAGATGCAATTTGTTCAAGTATAGCAAAATTTTTTCAAGTTGTATTTTCGAAGTTATTCGAGAAAAACTGATTTTGCTAAGGTACCGTTTCCCTGGCAAAATGTTTTAACATTGAAAATATATTTTTTTTTTGAGGCATCTGTATAGGCCCGATTTCCAGCCAAAGTGCGATATTACCCTGGTGTCGTAGATATTAAAGCTAAATTTTTTCAAAAATCTCAAATAATTTTTTTTAAATAGCAAAAATGTGAAAAATTTGGTCGATTTTCGCCCAGTTTCGGCGAGAAAAAAATCATATCTCGTAAACAAAACGCGAAATCGGGTCGATTTAAAAACACCTCGAGTTATGACATTGGTCTACTTTAGAAAAAATATTTGAGGTAAATAACACAAAAGGATAATTCTGTAGCTTAACCTTTATGAAGTAAAGTTTGCGCGGAGCGTGTGAGTGAGCGCTGAGCGCAGTAGTGTACTAGTACGTACCAGTCGTATCAACGCTAATGGTCTGAAAGACAAATGTTTGTTTATAGTTATATTTTGAGTTGTAAATGTAATAAAATGTTATTTTCTTTTTATAAAAAAATCGGACAGGTACCTAATGAAAGTGTTTTTAAAAGCAAAACAAAAATATATTTATTATTTATTGATACTTCTGTAAAATTCTTAAATCAAGTAAAATTAGATTAAATGAGTTTATGTTTGTATTAAGTTTTGTTAATGTAATTTTTTAATAATTATTTATTTATGACTTTTTAATGGTTAGGTGTCAAATCTAACGTAAAACAACTAAGTTAAATAAACACCATTAGTATTACCCATACGAAGAACAAGATATCATTTATTTATTAACCCTATTTTGGTTAATAACGCGTTTCTATACTTATGCAAAAGGCCGGGCTTTGCCTTGCAATTGCACGTGAGCATCGAAAAAAACTATTTCGGCGCATCTGTTTCTATTGTTTTGTCTATATTTCCTGACCATTGCCTGCACCGTGGGATTTCATGATACACGGCACTTTTTTGTATAGGCAAACGAATAAACGAATCTTGAGCGAATGTTGAATAGAGGAGAGTTTGTAGTTTGAGCCTCCATACTTAGGAGTAGATACAGAAAAGCATTTGCACTAATTGGTTAGAATTTTTAAGATAAATTACCGTATTTATAACGTGTAAAAAGGAAATAAATAGGTACCTATGTTAATGTTAAAGATGTTGCTGTATATTCGTGGGTTGCTGTTATTTCAATTTCGAGATTTAAAATTACTCGATAGCGCATGTCTCATATTTTTCTTAGTACGCTACGATTCCAAATCAATTTTTACAACGGTCTCTAAATGAGAATGTGAAGATGATGCCTAGATAAACAATGTTATCGCACATATTATTATTCAAATGATGATGAAGTCAGCGCGAGACTGCATTTGATTTTGATTAGAATTTTTTATTTGGTATTTTTTTGTAGAAATTCTAAGATGTTTTAGTTATAGTATGTACATAGGTATATTTAATAATAATAAAAAATGTTTACGAATAAATTTTTGTTTAGGTAATTAATTAAATTCATTTTCAATGTACCAGAAGGTCGTGAGAGGCACGAGATCTGAGAATTTTTAAAAAAAAAGCGTTTAGCCTGGAACCAAGTACATAGAAAGATAGCTTTTGATGAGTTGTAAATGAATACCAATAGCAAACTTTGTTCAACTTATAGTTTTTGAGATATTCAAGATTTTGCTGGGGTAATGTTTTGGGATTTCCCATATCTCGAAAACTGTTTGTCGCAGAAGTTTGAAAAAAATACCAGTTATGGGCCTTAATTTGTTCAAATTTGTTCAAATATGAGTATTTCGATTCATCGACAAATGTCGATAAAATTAATTGTTTTTTATAAAACTGGACAAAAACTATTTACTCCTAAACTAGTGCATTTAAAAACAAATAAAAACAATTAAATATACTATGATATACCCTTTTAAGGTGTACAAATCTGGATTAACAAACTTTACGCGATATGAAGATATAAAGAGATTTTCATTCAAATTTTAAGCTTCTTGTCAAATTTTCCACTTTGGCGATCGCATACGCAGCTCCTTCTGAATGGAAAACAGTAAACTATAGTGAACAAATTTGTTCATTTTGTTAAAAAAACATCCCTAAAAGTTTCAGCTTTAAATCTCAGATGGATTAAAAGTATTTCAAAAGACAATAAAGTGCCAGAAACTCTCCTATAAACCGACTAAATTACGGAGGCTACGAAAAAGCGATCGCGCCATACTTGCGGGTGTTCTATATATCGGTTATTAGGCTGCTAATTTGAGTAGAATCTCAACAGAACTCAAATTAGCAGCCTAATAACCGATATATATATATATAGTACAGTCAAGCAGAAAAATATTAATGTAGCCAAAATCTGAAATGTTTTAAGTATAAGTTACATTTTCTAGTGTGAAATTATTACTTTAGCTATTTTCGACTAAATTCGTTTTTAGCAATACCTAATTGCTACCAGATTTTTAGATCAGTACTAAAAAGAATCATGGTTCAACCTATCTAATAGTATTATGGATGAATGCGTTGAACGAGTACTTTTGTAAAATTAAGTACATTAAGTAAAATTATTAAAATAATAATCAATATTTATAATTTGAAATTTTCGCATTCATTATGTTTTGCTAATAAATATTTAAGTATCACACGTCACTTCACGGCGACCAACATGAGATTTCCACATTTCTGTTTTCAAAGTTTGTTAATCCAAATTTGTACACCTTAAAAAGGTATATCATAGGTCTATTTTGTAAACTTTTTTCTGTTATTGCTTTTCATTACATAATTTATATCATGTGTTTATTAATAAAACTTTACTAAATTCTCGGATAAAATACGTATTTATTTTCAAAATGTAAGAGGCTTACGAACTAAGACCTGTGATGTATATCTCAATATTATATCCTGCGAATACGATGTGATTGTATTATGCGAGACATGGCTGGCTAGTGATGTACTGGACTCGGAATTATTTACTGATAAATATTTTGTGTATAGACGGGACCGGGAATCCAGTGGTTTCCATTTTAACAAATCAGGGGGTGGCACACTAATAGCAGTATCCAAGCGTTTTTCTTCTCATCGGCTGTCGAACTGTGAAAGCAAATGTGAGGATGTGTGGGTTTGCGTTGAATTTAAAGTAAACAATAGCTTAGAAAAATTAATTATATGTGGCGTGTACCTACCATCACCATTACAAGGCCACATATTGGATCACTTTCTAGATAATGCTAATCAATGTTTAGAAAAATTTGATAACATAATAGTAGTAGGAGATTTTAATTTAGGTGGTATTCAATGGACTAAATCAACCGGTTCAACGCTGGCTGCTTCAACTAATCATAGTAGTTTATACGAGCAAAAGCTTTTGGACTTTTTAACTTTGAACACTTTGAACCAATATAATGGTGTTTTAAATAATAAAAACCGAATTCTCGATCTTGTCCTATCAAATATTTCAGTGTTCGACTTGAAAGAGTGCGTTTCACCACTGTCTAAAGTTGACGACCATCATCCGCCGCTGGAATTTGAATTAATTTGCGACGCCACACAAAAAGCATTACACATGAACCAAAAGTTAAGATATAAATTCTTTAAAGCGGATTATAGTAAAATTATTGACGGATTGAAATCAATTTCATGGGACAAGGAATTCGCGGAATGTTCGGGTGTTGACGACATGGTAGAAGTGTTCTACGGTATTTTAAATGAGACTATAGAAAGACATGTACCAAAATCAAGACATTATACTAACAAATACCCATCATGGTACAGCAACAATCTGATTCGCCTATTACGAGAGAAAAATAAATATCGTGTGCTATTTCTTAAGTACAAAAATCCGTTAGATAACATTTCATACCGTACTAATAAGGACAGATGTTTAAAAATCACACATACAGATTATAAAAATTACATCCCTTCCATTGAATCATCAATTACTTCGAATCCTAAGCTCTTTTGGTCATTTATAAAACATAAACGCAACAATACCAGTAATTCATATCCTTCTAAAATGCATTATAAGAACACATCAGAAAGCACAGGGACAGGGGTCTGCGATCTCTTTGCTTCATATTTCTCGTCTGTTTATGATACAAACCAGGCATCGGCATCAAGTCAAACAGTTCACCCTACCACTCCTGAGTACAAATGTACACAAACGCTCAGTAATCTGTCTTTTCCAAGAGAAACGGTCGAAAACGCCTTAAAGAGACTTAACCCTAATAAGGGTGCTGGGTCTGATGGATTTCCCTCATTTTTTGTAATAAAATGTTGTGAAGTCCTAGCGGAACCACTCTCCAGGATTTACAACATGTCACTTGCAACAGGATCCTTCCCATATGCATGGAAAGAAGCACTTATTGTACCAATCTTTAAGTCAGGAGAGAGGTCTGCTGTAGATAACTATCGACCTGTATCGATCTTGTCAATTTTTGGAAAGGTTTTTGAGACTCTTATTTATCCAATTGTATCCTGGCACGTAAGACATATGTTAATGCCTCAGCAACATGGATTCATCAAAGCTAGGTCAACAGCGACAAATCTCGTGGGGTTTGTGTCAGAAGTGGTGGACTCTGTGGATCGTGGGACGCCGGTAGATGTCATTTACACAGACTTTAGTAAGGCGTTCGACAAGGTCGACCATAAAATCTTAATAGGCAAGCTTTCTCACTGTGGTATCATGGGTAACCTTTTAGGTTGGTGTGAATCATATCTCACAGGACGAACTATGAAGGTAGTGGTGAACGGCTTTGAGTCTAGCACATTCTTGGCATCGTCCGGGGTCCCACAGGGTTCGCATTTCAATCAAAATCATAATCTTTTCTTTTCGTATAACAAACAAAACTTGTAAGTATCTTTTGTTATTATTGAGTAGCAACTTATTAACAAATCTGTATCTTTCGATATTTTAATTAGTTAGTAATTAATTAGAAATTAGTTGGTAATTAGTTAGTAATTAGTTAGTTTTCGCTTACTAATAGCTTAATTTTCTTAGTGCATGCCGTGGCAACCTGTAAGTATGATAGCGCTTTAATATGTAACATCTAGCATTCGTTCTATTGTTTGTAAATAGCGTTTATTGTGTTGGTTGTCCTAAATAAAATAAAATAAAAAAAAAAATTGTTTTTTATTTGTTTTCAAATGTACTGCTTTAGGTTTTTCCAGTTTTGAAAAACAATTAATTATATCAATATTTGTTGATGAATCGAAATACGTATGTTTGAACAAATTTAAACAAATTACGGCCTATAACTGGTATTTTTTTCAAACTTTTGCAACAAACCGTTTTCGAGATATGGGAAATCCCACAACGTTACACTGCAAAATCTTAAATATCTCAAAAACTATAAGTTGAACAAATTTCGCTATTGGTATATTTATATACAACTCATAAAGTGCTATGTTTTCATGAACTTGGTTCCAGGCTAAACGCCTTTTAAAAAAAAAATAAAGCGACCATAATTTGTATACTTACAGATCTATTTTGTACATAAACGAAAAAATAAGATACGTTATTTCTGCATTCTTTTACTGCCTTCTTTGCATCTTTTACACCATTTGACTATAAAGGACGTCATTTCTAATAAACTCTCCCTTTCTATCTTTTCTCTACAATTTAAACTGTAATTTATTGAAAAGAACACTATCGTCAGTCACCGGGTGCGTGGCTGGCCCGACTAAAGCTGAGCGGGTTGTACTTTTTCGGCCCCATCGATTTTAGTTCACTGCTATGAACTAATTATCTGTAATACTCTCATTTCTCTAAAGAGCTCATTAGATCATCCTAAATATCGAATACGATATGAAGTCGCTCCTAAATTCAGAGAAGTGTAATTGCATTCAGGAAGGTAGTGTCCGATTTTTAAGTTGGCGAAATAAAAGCCACCGTTCGTCTAGACAGCTGTTGGCGCAACGACTAAAAATGTAAGGGCTGATATAGTGTCGGTACACCCGCAAGCACTTGTGTTCAGAGACAGGAATACCGGTAAGTTTTTGGTAACGTTATACAAATAACATACACATATCCTCTCTGGTGGCATCCACTTGAAAATCCAATATGGCGCCCAGTGGCGCGGGGCCCCCCGCGGGTGGTCAAGTGTTGGGTGTCGGGTTACATTATGAGTCATTTCTCAGAAGTTAGGAAGGAAATATACATTACCGTAGGTCTACGTGTTCGTAATGAAATAAGCTAACTGATTGTTACATAATATTTAAAATTGAGACCATTTTGTTTTATTTAATTTTTAGCTAAAAAATATTATTATTATTATTAGTATTTTTTTTAGGTTATTTGTCATAAAAGCTATTTTATGTAATTTTCTAGCGATGTTTTTGTTTATTATTTATTTAAAATACATTTACTAACAATATTAAATAGAAAATAAGCAGATATGAGCTGCTAACAAATAAAAATACGATCAAAATACGGAAACAGCCCCGAGGTGGCAGAGCAGACATATTATGTTCACTCGCTCCTAGGACGCCATTCTGTAATATTTTTCTACGGAATGCAAACAACTGTCAGTTTTATTTCTATCCTTGTTTATCTTATAGTGTTTTGTCACACTCTCTAACCCGGCTCCCAACACATGGTATAAAATTTTTAGGTTAGAAACGTAGACAAAAATGAGCCTTGTCAGCAGACATATTATGTCTGCTTGCCACTCAGCACTAATTTTGACAGCGATCATATTATGATTGACTGCCACCACGGAGGTTAAGTAACGAAACTACGCCTTGGCTTTCGTTCGTCATTGGGCGTTCCATATCGGACCCTAAAAATACACATGTTTTACAAAACACCCGTATTTTTTTGTGGGTTCACTTAAAGTTTCATCTTGAGGCACTTAACTGTCCTCCCAAGGATGAAAAAATATTTTCAGTATACGTAGCAGAGTCAACAAACACAAGCTTTCACTACGGCGGCGCTTCGATGCAAACTGCCAAAATACAAATTGACTTGCGGGTGTACGCCGCACGCGGTATCCTTTGTTTATGCGGCGGCATCCTTTGACAAGAAGCGGCACGTGCAAAGGCGGCGCGATTAAAGGGCGACGCTATCTAAGTGAATGCACTTTACGGGATTTGCTTTTTTGAATTTCAAAAAAATAAAGCTACATACATAATTGGATATCTACTTGAAAATTATATTTTGATTTTGTTACCATGACAGGGGCTTAAAGTGTGCTAAGCACAATTTTGATGTTAGTTTTGGAATTCAAAATGGCGGCCGCATTTTGTATGTATTTTTTGCCAGTTGTCTAATTTAAAACGGCAATATCTCGGAAAGTACTCATCCTAAGATTGATGGTGACCTTGAAGAAATGATGGGTCTTAGTGAGATCTTCATTTTAAATGTCAAACTTAAATTTGACAGCTGTCACCTAAAATGAAGATTTCACCAAGACCCTTCATTTCTTCAAAGACACCACTAGTCTAGGATGATTACTTTTCGAGATATTGCTTTTAAGTTGGACGGTTGTCATCTGTTGGTATTTTTTTTTAAATTGATGTTAGGTATGATCTTAGATGAGTTATTCGCCAATTCACGCACTTACTAGTACCTACATAAATAAACCTAGTTCAGATTAGTGTTGAAAATGACAAGTACTTACTAGCTACTTAGCTACATATACCTCTTAAAGTCTGTCTATCCTAAGGTAGCCAACTTTTTTTGCATAGAATATAGTATTGTTAAGATTATTACTTGTAAAAATATAGTAGATGGAGAAAAAGTAAAAAAATATATTACGGTTGCCGTTTTATATGGAGGATATTAAAGAAGTTGCATTTTTCATACTAACATTTTCATAATTTATTTAACAACCATAAATACAAGTGTTTAAACACAAAAATTATTACGCAATTACCTACTTATGTTATGTGCATATAAGTAATACAATTTATAAAGTGTGTTCAGGTTCCAAGTATAAACATTTATGGAAAGAATCTACACGTAGGTAATTTTATAGTTACATATCATAATAACTAAACCTATTCCAATTATTCTCGAGATAACTATGGCCAAAAGATCTATTGTTTAGAATAATTAAAGATCGTTTCACATATTTTTGTTATAACCAATGAACAAAATACATAAAAGCAAAAATCGGAGACCGTGGCGCTGCCAGAATGATGGACACGCGCGCTTTGCTGTTTGTTACCCATACCAAGTTTTACAATCCATACAGTTGTTAAACGCTTTTGATGACATGACGGCCGACGCCGCGGGATAAATTTGATGATTATATAATACATAATTTATTTACAAGTACCTATGTGCCTAATTACATGTACTTGTGTTGCACTGCCAGATGTTACGTGTCATTTTATTTTTGGGTTTTTTTCAGTTTTCTATCATTTTTAATTATGTAATGTATTTGCATTTGGATAAACAATCTTAATCATAAAAATTTGACCCCTACCTACCTACCCTTCGCGAGATCCCCTGCGTTGCTCTGCGCAAGTACATTCGTTTAACAACTGTATGGATTGTAAAACTGTGCCAAAATTCGATGCGCGAGCGGCACACGTCCTTCCTCGACAGCGCACTGCGCGGTACTAACGAAAGCAGCTCCCGTAGCGCGCTGGTATTATAATCTTTTTTTGGTAATAACAAAAGTAATAATTATTATATACGATTTTGGTGCCGTCAGTCACTGGAATATGTAATTTGCTAATGATTTACATTAATTTTGCTCAGAAACGATGTATAATTAAAGAGATATTTCAAAAATTCCCTTAAAAAGGACATGTTTTCAGAAAATAAAAGTATCGAGCCAAACTCAATAATTTCTGAAATCCTGCCGTCATCCACTTAATGAAGGTCCATAAAAGCATATATCTGAATTTGACATTCATTGAGATTGTAGAGACGTCACTATTTGAGTTCAAATATTGAGAAATTCTGGGAGCCCCCTCTTAATATCTTGCATGAAATATTTGACTGTGGATCACGTTTCATATTATTATAATATATCTATCTTACTTTCTACCTAATATCCTTTCTTTCTAAAGCCCCTGGAAGTAGGTATTTAATTTTTCAGAATTTAGTTGTGCTTACATTAATGACGAGAAAAATAACGTAAAATACATTGGTTTTCCAGAAAAGTTAAAAAAATATTATCCGTTTACTTAGTCGCAACATTAGGTGAAACGAATTCACCTGCTTTAAAATGAAACAAAAACTTTTTGAAATGTGTATGGAATTTTAAACTGAGCGAATTCAACTACCTTTTTCTTTTGAAACTTTTTAATATCATAGTTTAAAATTAAGAAAAACAAAAGTCAGTTAAACGTGTAGGTAAGCGTGTAGGTAATTATGCTGTTTAAAACTTTGCTATGCTATTCTGGGCTGGATACATAGCGAGAAGAATCGATGGCCGTTGGGGCAGAAAGGTTTCGGAATGGCGACCGCGCAACGGACGACGCTCCGTGGGTAGGCCCCCGACAAGGTGGACCGACGATCTGGTGAAAGTCGCTGGAAGCCACTGGATGCGAGCAGCGCAGGACCGATCGTCGTGGAGATCCTTGGGGGAGGCCTGTACCCAGCAGTGGGTGTTGTGCGGCTGATATGATGATGCTATTCTCACTACACATATTTATTAAAAGCCTTGCTTTTTTCTTTTCAGAAAATACGTAGCCCCATATTTTGCTCAGTGTCATAATGAGTACCTATCCTCGAACAGAGTGGAACAGCCACCGAGAAAAAAAAACGCGCGTAAAAGTACTCGATAGAGTAATTCCTTCTAGGAATATCTCATTTCGCTTTTTGGCGGTAGATGGCGCTGCACTTTCCCATATAATTTACTCTATCGAATGTTTTTTACGCGCGTAATTTTTTTCGATAGCTGTTCGTGCTACGGGCACACCCCGGGCACTCCATACAAACGCCGCGTTTCAACTACCTATTACACAGACACTACACTGTAACGTTTTTTCACACGCGCAACTGTGTGCGTGAAGTCTAGAGCAATAGCTCTCAATGAGCACACTAGAGGAGAGGCCAGGCCTTCAAAATTGAAATCCCGTCGGACAAGCGAGTGCTCTACCGACAACTGGTATCATTGTCTTCAGCACGATCTCCTGAACAATAATATAGCGGTTGTCGCATTATAAAGTGGTGGAGGGGGGAGGGGGGGAGGGAAAAGGTGCAAAACTCAGTTATCAGAGTTTCGCTAATTTCTCAATAACCACTTGTTCGATTTAAACAAATAAACTGTCATATGGTAGGTAATATCCTTAACAACAGATTTTATCAAGCAATAGTTTTTGTAGATACTATAGTTTATGAAATAATTAGATAAAATACGAATTTCAAATAAATATTTTTTTTGTTTTGTAGAATTGAAGCAGTAAATTGAAATAAACTACTATGTAATTAAAACTATGAAGATTTGCTCCAGAAAAAAAATATCGGTAAATAGCCCAGTCACTCCCCTCTATAGAATAATAAACTTGTTAAACATTTTTGTCTAGTAACTAGTTAAAAAATTTTTTTTTGTGTCGCGTGGTGAAATTTTCTCTTCCATTTTTTTTCTCAAATCCTCTACAGAATTAAAAGTATGAAGATTTGCCTCAGAAAAAAATAACGGTAAATAGCCCAGTTATCCTGTTATTAAGAATAATAAACTTATCAAACATCTTTGTCCAGTAATTATGTTAAAAAAAAATTTTTTATTGCGTGGCGAATTTTCTTTATCACTTTTTTTTTGAAAATCCTTTACAGAATTAAGACTATCAAAATTTGCCCCATAAAAAAATAATAGTGAATAGTCCAGTTATTTTTCTATATAGAATAATAAATTTGTTAAATATTTTTGTCTAGTAACTGTGTTACAAAATGTTTTGTGTTGCGTGGCGAAATTTTCTTTACAACTTTTTTTTCGAAAATTCTCTACAGAATTTAAACTATGACGATTTGCCCTAGAAAAAAATCCTGGGAAATAGCTTAATTATTGCACTATATATAAAAAATAACTTGTTAAACATTTTTGTCTAGAAATTATGTTAAAAAAATGATTTCTATCGCGCAGTGAAAAATTCTCTAACATATCATTTTTCCATAAATCTTCTACAGAATTAAAACTTTGAGGATTTTCTCCAGAAAAAAAATTACAGTAAATAGACTAGTTATTCCACTATATAGATTAATAAATTTATCAAACATTTTGGTCTAGTAACTCTGTTAAAAAAAAAATTGTGTCACATAACACGGTGGACCTGCAAAGTTATGTTTAAACGAGTTTGCACGGCACAATATATTTTTTAACACAGTTACTAGACAAAAATATTTGACAAATTTATTATTCTACTAGCGGTCGCCCGCGACTTCGTCTGCGTGAAATGTTTTTTTGCTATCCCTCGGGAACAATACTGTTTTTCGGGATGAAATGTACCCTATGTCCTTCTTTGTACCCCTGAGAACGTGTATGCAAAATTTCATGATGATTGGTTCAGTAGTTAAGACGTGAAGGCGTAACAAACAAACAAACAAATAAACAAACAAACAAACGGACTTTCGCATTTATAATATTAGTAAGGATATAATGAAATAACTGGGCTATTCACTATTTTTTTTTTCTGGGGCAAATCCTCATAGTTTTAATTTTGTAGAGGATTTTCGAACAAATGGTAGAAAAAATTTCACCTCGTGAAAAAATAATCATTTTTTTAACATAGTTACTAGACAAAAATGTTTAACATGTTTATTATTGTATATATATTGGAATAACTGGGCTATTCACCAGTATTTTTTTCCGAGGATAATCTTTATAGTTTTAATTCTGTGGAGGATTTTCGAAAAAAATGGTAGAAAACATTTCGCCACGCGACCCAAAAAATTTTTTTAGCAAAGTTACTAGATAAAAATGTTCAACAAGTTTATTACTTCATATAGTGGAACAATTGTGCTATGTATTAATATTTTTTTTCTGGGGCAAATCTTCATAGTTTTAATTTCATAGTACTTTCTTTTAATTTACTGCTTCAATTCTACAAAACTATAAAAGCCTTTGTTTGAAATTCATCTTTTTTCTATTTTTGTAATAAACTTTAGTATTTACAAAAAACATTGTTAGGTAAAATATGTTGTTACAGGTATTATCTACCATATGAAACGTTATTTGTTTTAATTGGACAAGCGGTTACTGAGAAATTATCCAAACCCTAATACCCGATTTCCGCATCTTTTCCCTCCCCTCCCTCCCCTCTCAACCACTTTATGATGCGACAACCGCTATATTCTTGTTCAAGAGATCATGCTGAAGACAATGATACCGGTTGTCGGTAGAGAACTCTTCGGTCCGACGGGAATCGTCATTAGACGACTTTCGTTAAAGCGGTTTCCATATTATTCGGACAGTGACCTCCCGCACTATATCGATGATAATTTTGTTGTCTTCCAGCCAAATTTCAAAACTAAAAAACAGACAGCAAGCCAATAATTGTGGCAATTTTACTTAGTGCTTTATACTATATGTTCTTCTGTACTTTATTTTTATTTACTGCTTCAAATCTACAAAACTAAAAATGATTTTGTTTGAAATTCGACTTTTTTCTAATTATTTAATAAACTATAGTATTTACAAAAACTATTGTAAATGAAAATATGTTGTCAAAGATATTACCTACCCTAAGACACATTATTTGTTTAAATCGGTCAAGTGGTTGTTGAGAAAATCAACCAATTTCCGATACTCGACTGCCGCATCTCTTCCCTCCACCCCTCCCCCCTCCACCACTTTATAATGCGACAACCGCTGTATTCTTGTTCAAGAGATCATGCTGAAGACAATGATACCGGTTGTCGGTGGAGCACTCTCTTGTCCAACGGGAATCGTAAATAGACGACTTTCGTAAATGTGGCATCCCCTCTACACGGATCGGCACACGAACTCGCGCGGTGGGCGCCGGTGGGGTGAGGTAATTGATTGTGGGGCGGGACGGAGAGTTTTCTATCTGTACGGTAGTACTTATATCTATGCCGTGCTACGGGTACAGAAAATCCTACGTAGGTCGCGCTATTTTACTTACTGTCATAATGATAGGTACCTCCCAATTTATTTCCGTCTCCCCTTTGTGATGCGACATAGCCATAGCTATATTATGTAAATTTTGGTCTGCTAGGGTGTTAATTGCTGAGGTAATTTATTACACTTAATATACTCTGAGTCATTACTTAGATGGCGCAAATTATATTGTTTTTGAGGACAGGCGCATTTATAACATCTACGTTATTTATTGCCTGAAAGAGTCTAAGCAATTATATTTTGCAGAAAATATAATACAATGTTGAAAGTAATTTTAAGATTATCATTTAGCTTTGAAAAATTGTTAGTAGTGTATAGTGTTATTGAACCGTTTTGATGAAATTTATTTTCGCCATTTTATGGTGCTCATCCTAATAAGTTTAAACTTTTGTCGTTAATACTATTATACTCGTATATTCTGTGCTTTTGTACTTATTTTTAAATAAAATATTACGGCTAACATAAATATCTACTTATGATAAAATTTACTCTGTTCCAAATTAAAGAGCGCAAACAGGAACTGAATAAAGTACACACTCAATAAACGTTGGAAGTAAGCGTAATTTATTTGCGCAATCATATTTTTTTGTGCGCCTATTTATTTGATCGGTCAAGTTATTGAGTTCGATATTGGTGTGTGAGTAAAGATTGGGATACACTATGTTCGCGTATCCCTGCTGCGTGAAGTGCCCCGAATATGAAAACATTGCCACGGTAATATTACCGTGACATTGCTTCTGATTGCAATGTTGCAAACTGCGACTGACGTTTCCAGTGCAGAGTGGAATACTTGAGTTTTTCTTTTCCTCAAACTGCTAATGCTACGCGCGGGTGTGTAACAGTCCATTTGACCAGTTTCAACTGCACGGGGCTCTGATGTAGCTGATTTAAAGAGCGAACATACATGAATACGTAACAGGGCGTGACGTTTCCAGATGGCACGTTACATGACACCTTTTTGTTAAGAAAGTTGCGCGTTATTGAGCGACATATCGCGTCGTTACGCCTCTTATAATGCCTATAGTTCGTTTCAAATAGCACCGGACATGATCACAAACTCATTTTCGCCTTAATAACACCATGTAAACACCCTCAATAACAACGTTGTAGTACCTACAAAGTTGTTTTTGCCGCTGCAACAAATTCACAGTGCATAGCAAGAGGTGTTATTGAAGTTCAAATGGAGTTTGTGATCGTGTCCGTTGTTATTTGAAATTAACCATAGTGAATACAAGGTTTTATACACTAATGTGTGTGTCGGCGGTCGAAGTTCGTGCACCATTCGGCGATAAATTGCCGCCGCCGGCTCGCAATATTACGGAAACTGCACGGTTTCTTTCGACGCCATTTTTATATTCGGAGCTGCGAGTGTTTCGATAACTTGGAAACTCGAACGTTTGGCACCAGTAGGGTCACTGTGTATGCTGCGACATGCGGATATTGCATCTTACTTTTAAACTAGGATATCGCAAAAGATTCTATTTTATTTCTTGATATATTTTTATATTATTCGGAGTAAAGTTGAACGTGATATGAACGTTTAAGAACTTTTCAAACAAAATGGCAGTTTCCATTTCTTCGAATAAAAATTAGTTTTCGTAAAACAATTTTTTGATGTGAATACGAGCAATCATGCTGCTGTTAAATATTTCAACTTTGATGGGATATTTTCCACTACTTGAAATAATATACACCGTTAATTTTTAAGTACTTATATCTAAAAATGAAAAGGGGCTTTCAGCCCACGTGAATGAACAAATTTACTATGGGGCCAACCACAGAACCGTGAAAAAATAATCAGCTGTTCCATACATTATAGTCGAGTCGATGTTGTATTTTTCTATGGAACGGCTGTTTTTTTTTTGAGATTGCTTGGTTGGCCCTATAATAAAAATTGTTCATTCACGTGGTCTGAAATCCCCATTTCATTTTTAGATATACTTAAAAATTAATGTAACTAGACACGACCATAACTCACACATACCTACATTAGTAATATAATTAATTGATGAAACACATTAAGGCGTCATCCTTATTGGCTACGTATGATTGTACGAGTATACGATGCGTTTTCGTCGCACGACACATTTTTTTTGAGTTCCCTAATAAATTGGTCATCGCGCGAGCGAAATTGCATCATCGTTTGCTTGTATAGACGGCTAAATGTTTGAGTATGTGTCAGTCATATCTATGAATAATAATAAACCTGACTTTGTCCTGTAAACTCTAATCCGGTCTATATTGGTAGCCCTACTGTAGGGTTGTCTGCTTTGCATAAAGTTTGCACGTGCCTGGAGGCCTCTCAGACGAAGTTATCGCCCAATGTATGCCCACGTACTGCTGGGCATGGATTTCTCGACAGCATATCTACTAATTCGCGTTTCATTGAACTTTGATTTGGGTAAAGGCAACATTGCCTTTTCTATTTTTAGACCTAGCTTTAGAAATAGGTTATTTTGCTTGTATAAGCTATATTTGTATAAGAACGTAAAGCACCTGCTGTTCATATCGTTTTTGACACAAAAGCAGGAAAAAAAATCTTTGATGATTTTTTATTATTTCTTAGTTATTGAAGTTACACTATAGTGTAATACAGTTATTGTAGTAGGTATTAAATTTACTTTATATCTGTAAGAACTGTCCTGTCTGTCCTTCTCATGCTTCAGTAAACACTTAACAAAACATTTTAAAATTTTCAACTTCAAAATAAATAAGCTTTACATTAAAAGCAACAGCTGTTGGCAAATTCTTGCAATGTAGAAACTTCAAGTTTGCCGGCTCACTCTTTGCAATAACGTTGATGGTGTGGTTGTACCATTAGTTGTAAACATCAGCCGATTTCCCCACTCGGTTAATTATTACAATTCGCAGCGGTTGTTGCGGATTCATATCTACTTGTCTCTGGACAGATCATGACGAGGGTCCTGGCGATTCCATCTTGAGTGAGGTCCAGCATATTGCCAGGTTGCCTGTGTGGAATACGCTTATGTTACGCGATTTGCTTATCAGGTGTTACCTTGATACGCAAATTTGACATCCAGTTAGCAAAGGTGAATGCAAGGTGAATGTATAAACTCTGGAATTATATTAGACTAGCGACGGCTTGCAACTTCGTCTGCGTAGAAAGTTTTTTGCTATCTCTCGGGAACAATACTTTTCTTCGGGATGAAAGCTAGCTCTTGTAGCGCCCGGGTGCAATCATTTGCGCCCTCTAGTGCGTGCTGAGCAGCGCCGGCGCCGGCTCAAGAAAACTTGGCGCCCTTGGCAAAAGACTAGAACGCTCTATAACTACGTCTACCTACGCTGAGCTTGTTAGAAAGAAAAGATTTCTTTTGAGAGCCTTTAATTCTAACTCTTCCCCACGCATAGTTGAAGAATCTAGGAAGACTTAAAATTAAATGGGATCGATGGGTATTATGAGAGGTATTATGGGTTTTTACCTAGGTTAGTTTAAACTACGCTCGCCCCTGAGACCGCGGCGCCCAGGTGCACCATAGGTAAAGACGCCTCTGGAGCATACGGTACTTTACCGAAAATGTGATTCTCCTGGTTTTGCTACTATCATTTATTGTTGTATGCTTGTTTTAAGCTTCTTAAGAGCTAAAAATAAATCGCTACAATTCCCAATTCCCAAGTTTTTTGTTTTTGTACACATATAATCAGCACCAAACAAAGACTTCTATGTTGTATACTACATTAGTTGTAAGTTTCTGTAAATGACATTCATGTACATAGCCTATGTGTGTCCCGTTATTTGTGTGATATTCTGTATTATTCTTTATCATTGTCTCGTTTTGTTAACACTTGTTTATTACTTAATTATTAGAGTAGATTTAAAATAAGTAAAAGAAAAGAATATGTAGAAAAAGTTATTGTTTGTTAAGTATTTTCTGACAGCTGTCAAAGTCAAACCTGTCCGTGCCTTCCTCAGACTAGTTTGTAAACAAAGAGCATTTGTAATCACTACAGCCGTTGCACATAGAGCTTTATACTAAAGTATGGCACAGATAGTCATGTTATTATTGTGTTTTTGCTTCATTCCTACTTGTTTTGTCGTTTTTTGATGTCATAAATGTGTCAAGCAGAATACCAGTGCAGCAGGTCCCCCGCTTGCTGCTTATACTGAGCTTGGCACATTTTGGCATCACTCGACGATACGCAATTGTGTATTTACGTTTTTATTAATTTTATTTTTGATTTTTCCGTTTTTTGTTATAATTTGTGTATCGTTGTGTGGTTCCAAAAATAAATGTATTTTCTTTCTTTCTTTCTTTCCCTAAACCACAAAATACAGGGTGGACCTTAGAATAATTACACATAGAAGGCGAGTCCGCGTCCGTATAGTGAGGCAACTCAAACCAAGCCAGAATTTCTTGGTATGACTATTCGGCCCGTTAGTGCTCAAGTGATATTCGTGTCGAACACAACTCCCGAAAATTTCACTAAAAATGAGGGTTTACGCAATGAACGGATGTCACAATCAGGTCACATTACATCGCAGAAACACAAGAAACATTGTAGATTACATTTCACGTGTAATTAATGCGTTTGAACTTACATTTTTACGTAAAACATCCATCAAAAATAACCATGACGTGTCACTTCACATTTTACGAAAATGTTGCCAGGACGGGGAAAAAAATCTCCCGCATTTACTGTTGTTCACTTAAAAGCAGGGATTGAAATACCGTTAAAAAAAATAACGATATAAAAAAATTACGTTAAAAATACCGTTAAAACATTTTATCAGTAAATTTACCGGTAAAAATAACGTTATAAATATATTACCGGTAAAATTAACGTTAAATATAGCGTTAAATTAAGTACCGGTAAAATTATCGGTAAAAAATTAACGTTATTAATTGGAATAACGTTAATTTAAAAATTAACGTTAAATTTAACGTTAAATTAACGTTAAAATTAAGGTTTTTCAGTAAATAACGTTAAATTTAACGTTATTTCTCAAATTAACGTTAAAATTAACGTTATTTATTGGCATAACGTTAATGTTAAATATAACGGTAAAAAGAGTAAAAATTAACGTTATATTTAAAAATAACGTTAACATTCCCTGATTAAAAGTTAAATGAGTCAATTATATTCCATGCGATTTGACAATTACTTATTTTCTATTAGGGTAGCATTGAAAAAAACGCAATGTTCTCATTGAAATAAAATGTATGATGATTTATAAAGAAATTGTATGACAAAAATTACGCAAGTACGGAAGCGTTGTCACAAATATTAAAGAACATCAGGCACATGAGACCCAAAAGTGTATAAACATAATTCTGTTATCTATAAACACTTTATGTTACTAGAATCATAAAACAGTAGCAACATTATTTTTTAACTCCTTCATTTAGCTTTAATTAATTTAAGAAAAAATAAAGGCAAATCAATGAAACGGACATCTTTGTTAGCGATTTCACAAGTCTCCCCTGAGTATATTTGTTCTGTGGCACAAGTGATTGCGCATTAAAAATAAATGGCCGAATGTCAGTCAACTCAACTGGCAAAAGCGTTTTGTTACGTGCGACATATGCACAGATTTTCCGTTTGATCTGGATCCAACTCGTACTATGGGCAACAGCGTCGCTTAACCAGTTTTCAACAAAATTCGCGTGCGCGTGTATCGCCCCTGCACGAACTAAACGTATGGTTGTGACGGCGCGGCGTGCAAGCGATTTTAACCTTAGCAGTGGTTAAGCGACGCTGTTGCCCATGGTACATTGTGGTGCTAATCTGTATCACTAACGCAGCTAACGAAACGTATTGTTGTGAAACTGGTGTTGCTATTTAGTGTCGGGGTTACCAAAAAAAAATCTTTCAAACGTAAATAACTCTTAAAACATAAATCTTCGTAAAAATCTGAATATTTTCTATTACTAACTAATTACATGCCTACATTTTGAAAAAAACAGAAACGTTATACATTCTGTGGTTTTTTTCTATGGGACTCTGCCTGATGTCCTTTGGAAAGTGGATGTCTTTGAAGACCCCAAGTGGTACATATTTGTATTGCGAAATTATAAACTCGCAGAAGGTTGGTTTTATCTCGTGTTAAAATGAATGTGAGTACTTATTTGTAGGTAATTTGGTATGAAATAATTTAGTCTAAAAGCTGATATCATTTAAATGAAAACTTTCAATACTAAAATAATTAATTAGGGGTGGCATATTTTTAAATAAAGGTTTTATAAAATGATTTCTTTATAAGCTGCCGCTTGCCGATGACACCGCACTCACTCGTAGTTAGTTTGTTTCACGAATCTTGCTCGATTGCTATAGTCGCACGCAGGGTTCGGGAAACAGGTAAATATTATAAAAAAATCCAAAATGGCGGCTAACTTTTTTGTTTGTTGGCTGATTTGGATAAAACTCGGTTTGGGGTACTATTTTTAAAAGAAAACAGCAACGCAATGTTTATAATATGAAAAAACCTAAGATATCGGCCAAATATATTTTTAGTGGGCCGATTTCGATGTAACTCGGTTCTTAGGGCTATTTTGTCAAGAATACAGCAACGCAATGTAAAAAATAAAAAAATCCAAGATGGCGGCCAACTTCTTTGTTTGTGAGCTGATTTCGATAAAACTCGGTTTGGGGTACTATTTTCAAAAGAAAACAGCAACGCAATGTTAAAAATATAAAAAATCCAAAATGGCGACCAACTTCTTTGTTTGTGAGCTGATTTCGATAAAACTCGGTTTGGGGTCCTACTTTCAAAAGAAAACAGCAACGCAATGTTAAAAATATAAAAATCCAGGATGGCGACCAACTTCTTTGTTTGTGAGCTGATTTCGATAAAACTCGGTTTGGGGTCCTATTTTCGAAAGAAAATAGCAACTTAATGTTAAAAATATAAAAATCCAAGATGGCGACCAGCTTTTTTGTATGTGGGCCGATTTCGATGAAACTCGGATCTTGTGACTATTTTGACAAGAAAACAGCAACACAATGTTAAAAAAATAAAAATTTCAAAATAGTAGCCAATTTTTACTTATTTGTAACATTGCGTTGCTATTTTCTTGTCAAATAGTACCCCGAACCGAGTTTCATCGAAATCGGCCCACAAACAAAAAAGTTGGCCGCCATCTTGGATTTTTTATATTTTAAGATTGCGTTGCTGCTTTCTTGATGAAATAATACCATATTCTTAAGATAGTACCCCGAACCGAGTTTCATCGAAATCGGCCCACAAACAACAAAGTTGGCCGCTATCTAGATTTTTTCATATTATTAACCTTGCGTTGCAGTTTTCTTTATAGTGCCCCAAATCGAGTTTCATCAAAATCGGCCCACAAATGAAAAAGTTGGCCTCCATCTTTTTCTTCTTTTTTGACATTCTTAACATCGCACAGTCGACTAACTATAGTTACAGTTAAATGGTGAAATCCATACAATCGCAACTATAAATACGACGATGGTTTCAACTTCCCTACTTTTAAGGGAAAATTTCATGTACTGGTAACATCATCTTTTTTGCTGTGTGCGTTTCGTCGAGCGTAAACACAAGCACCTTACGCACACATAAATTTCATTTGTGCCTCACTTTTGACAGACCACTTTCTAGGAAACTATCGTTCTAGGTGTAATTATTCTAAGGGGTGGACATACATACATTTTTGAGACGGTACATTAAGGGCAGGTACCTTAACCGTTATAGTTACAGGAAAACGTTACTGGGAGACCATCCATAACTTTTTGAGATATTCTGAACTGCATTCACAGATTTTGGAAAAAGTTACCGTTAGCAAAAAAATGCTAAAATACCAAAAATATTTTTTTTATGCCAATCAATCCTGTTTCGTGTGGGGCCCTTAATGTACCGTCTCAAAAATCCACCCTGTATATAATAGTCCTAAAGACAACTGTGATAAAAAGCTTAATGATTTAAGGTAGTTTTTTGCGATGTAGATAAAAAAATGTCTTTTCATTTGCGACTTTGGCTTACACAAAAAAATATTGTGCGGCTAAAGAACATAAAAAGTGAGAAAAATGGAATTATATTTGACATCCAACGACGTCATTAATTTTGCTCATTAATCATCTATGAAAAACGTAATAAATCAATTGTCACACAAGTCCTTCGTCGCAGAATTCTTGATCTCAAGACGATTTAAAATGCTATGCTTTATGTGTATATAGTTATTTGTCACGTTAAAAAATAAGATAATTAATTGCAGTTGATTTTGAAATACCTTTCTTCGAAAATAACTTTTTTTTGCGAGTAAGAATGCTAAAACATTTTTTTATATTGTAATTTCTACTCGGGTAAATAAATATTTATCATACCTGTTTTGGCTAATCACTTATCCAGATGCAGAGTTACAAATTCTATCAAAATGTTGTTTGTTCGGGAAACACATATCCTCATTTATTTTAGAGGCCATTCAAAGTCTGAAAATAATTTTATTTCGGTCTAGTAACGACCCGCCCATGTGCGTAAATTTTTATTATTGTCGTAAAAGCTGAAAGTTTTACCTGAAATGTTTTGTTTTACCATAAACCTTACCTACTTATTTTTATAAAGGAATAAGCGGAGGTCCCTTCTAAGAACCGTATGTCCCTGATCATCATCATCATTAAGTCATGGTCTTTGAATCCGGGGGTAGAAGTGTTATAAATATGCCACCAGTTTCACTAACGGCATAATTTTGAAAAGGACATACAAATTTAAATATCTCGGTCATATTTTGTCCCCTGACCTAAAAGATGATGATGATATTGAGAGAGAACGGAGAGTGCTGTCAGTGAGAGCAAATATGCTGGCACGCAGGTTTGTACGTTGCACTGAAAATGTTAAAATCACCCTATTTTGTGCTTATTGTACATCATTTTATACGTGCAGCCTGTGGGCTAAAAGTACCCATAAATCTTACAGCGTTCTCCGTGTACAATTCAATAATGCGTTCAGGATACTGTTGGGACTGCCCTGCTATATTAGTGCATCCGGAATGTTTGCTACCGCTAGAGGAGATTGTTTTTTCACAACCGTGCGCAAGAGGTGTGCGTCACTGGTACGGAGGGTGCGAGCCAGTCCCAACACTATCCTGATAATGATCGCCAGCAGGCTCGATTGTCCCTACCCATAGACATAGAAGACTCAAGAAGACCAACAAAGCGTGAAAAAGAGAAGTTAACATCATACGGACACGGTCTATGTAAAAAAGAGACAAAGGATCAAGTGACATGTGCCAACATTTTTTAGAGTAAGAGCCCCTAGCGTCCCGCCTAGCAAATGAGCAATCACAGTTTGTTTAAAATATTTGTTAATCTTAATTATAATTTAAAATAAAGGTATCGTGGAGCCATGGTGTCTTGTGCTCTAAGTAATTGTGATGTAACAAAAAGAAATAATCCAAGTAATCACACTTTTCACTGGTAAATAAGATATTGCCACACATTTCTCTAAAACCAAATTTCTCTACATTTATTCATTTATCGACGAAGAAAACAGTATGGAACATAGTTTATTAATTTCCTTTGCCGTATATAGTCATATTTTATGAATCTAAGTCATATTTTACGTATCTCATATGAAATGTATGTATTCGTTTTCGGATCACCTGTTTATTGACATTGTTGTTCTTTGACATTCTATTTCTATGTCCTTACCTGAGTCGCTGCTCTGCCATTGCCCATGGAATAGCTCAGCGGTGACTTGATTAGGTTTTAAATAAAACTATTAATAAATTGATTCTTACTAACATAGATTAAGTTCTACTAAGTTACTAACATAAAATGAGTCCTTGTTACTTAAATAAACTAAAGGACATCAGGCAGAGTCCCATAGAAAAAATCCAAAGAATGTATAACGTTTCTGTTTTCTTCAAAATGTAGGCTCAAAAAACAACCGTTTGGTTGTTTTTTAACTGCACTCTAAGCCTCTGAACGCAACCCTGCGTTAGTGATAAGATTAGCACCACAATGTACGAGTTGGAACCAGATCAAACGGAAAATCTGTGCATATTTCGCACGTAAAAAAACGCTTTTGACAGTTGAGTTGACTGACATCCGGCAGACTTTTTTTTAATGCGCAATCACATGTGCCACAGAACAAATATACTCAGGGGAGACTTGTGAAATCGCTAACAAAGATGTCCGTTTCATTGATATCCTTTTTTTTCAATAATTAATTAAAGCTAAATGAAGGAGTTAAAAAATAATGTTGCTACTGTTTTATGATTCTAGTAACATAAAGTGTTTTTAGATAATAGGATTATGTTTTCAACACACTTGCTCGTAAAGTAAGCCCTAATACATCGCTTTTAGGGCCATAAACCGAGCTATAACAAACGCGTGCAATAATATATAAAACACTAGGTTGTTATAGAATTATCCCTACAAAGTTAAATTCGTACCCTACTGCAAGTTATATGCGAGTAAACAGAGCATTCCGAATTTAACCGGGTAATACAGTTATTTTTTTAATAACAACAAAGAGGTTTTATACCGCTGAAAATTCATATTCATTTTTGAAATAAATAAATGTGTAAGTCCTTAATTAAATCAAACGAATATTTATTATTATCAAATTATTCATAATTCACAATATTTCGCTATAAAATGCTAAAATATTTGCATTTTATCAATTAAAATTATAATTTTGAAGTAGGCTGTATGCTCCCTCACCCCTTTGTTCGCAAAATATTCTTGCATTGGGCGTGTGAAATATAAAAAAAAAACCTACGCGCCTCTTCCCAATTGTCATATTTTGTTTTTGTCGTATTTGTTGCTGTGTGGTATATTACTTTGTATTTTCCTCGCAAATGTGTTGAAGAACGTCGTATGAAACTCGTGAGCTTTTACTCATTGCACACGCAGCTGAGTTACGCCCTCTCCTGCGGCTCGGGCTGCAACCCGCAGCCTTGTGCGCAATAAGCAACCTAAGCTAACTTGTCTCATAATGTACTATTATACACTTTTGGGTCTCATGTGCCTGATGTCCTTTTATTATTATTTTAAGCTGTCGTTTATGTAATCGTATCATCGTGTGTTTAATCATAACATACATGACAATATAATTGATTATAATTGATTACGTAGCTACGCTTATCAATATTTTTTGATGGGAAACCAGTCAAATGTAGGTAATGTAATACTAGGCTCAAGGAAAAATGAAGAGCAGACGAGAAATAATTAGATCAAAACACGAAAAATGTTTTTTTGTTTTTTGGATGAAAAAATACGTGTACATTCTCGGAATATTATAGGTAAGTAATATAATTATTAGCGATTGAAATTCAATAACCCAATCCAAGTAAAAGAAAGGTCCAATTCTTTGAGAAGCTTACGTCAGGGTCTTATCTCGCTGAGTTTCATCAGTATATCTGTTACCGGCAATGTGTATAATCTGGCATTGTATACAATGCCTAGGCATTGTATACAATGCCTGAAACGATCAGGCAATGTATGAAATATAATTCATTTTATACTTTGCCTAGGCATTGTATACAATGCCTGCTGGTCCACCGGCAATGTGTAAAATAAGTATATTTCGTATGTCTGTTATAAAAAAAAACCTCGAAATTTAAGGATCTCGCTCCACTGCGCTTCGTGCTCGCCTTAAATTTCTAACCTATACGCGGGACCTACAGGAGTGAAGCAGGTTCGATTACAAACTCAAATTTCTGTTGTCTGTTATAAAAAAATAACCTCGAAATTTAAGGCTCACGCTCCGCTGCGCTCCGCGCTCGCCTTAAATTTCTAACCTATACGCGGGACCTACAGGAGTGAAGCAGGTTCGATTACAAACTCAAATTTCTGTTGTCTGTTATAAAAAAATAACCTCGAAATTTAAGGCTCACGCTCCGCTGCGCTCCGCGCTCGCCTTAAATTTCTAACCTATACGCGGGACCTACAGGAGTAAAACAGGTTCGATTCCAAAGAGCCCCCCTCGAGCCCCCCTCGAGCCCCCCTCGAGCCCCCCTCGAGCCCCCCTCGAGCCCCCCTCGAGCCCCCTCGAGCCCCCCTGGAGCCCCCCTCGAGCCCCCCTCGAGCCCCCCTCGAGCCCCCCTCGAGCCCCCTCGAGCCCCCCTGGAGCCCCCTCGAGCCCCCCTCGAGCCCCCTCGAGCCCCCCTCGAGCCCCCCTCGAGCCCCCCATCGAACCCTCCTCGAGCTTTCCCCGAGCCCCCCCTCGAGCCCCCCTGGAGCCCCCCTCGAGCCCCCTCGAGCCCCCCTCGAGCCCCCCTCGAGCCCCCCATCGAACCCTCCTCGAGCTTTCCCCGAGCCCCCCCCTCGAGCTTTCCTCAAGCCCCCCCCCCCTCGAGCTTTCCCCAAGCCCCCCTCGATCCCCCCTCGAATCTATTCTCGAAAATCTTTTTATTATACACATTGCCGGTGGACCAGCAGGCATTCTATACAATGCCTAGTCATT
Source organism: Agriphila geniculea (assembly GCA_943789525.1). Lineage (NCBI taxonomy): Eukaryota > Metazoa > Arthropoda > Insecta > Lepidoptera > Crambidae > Agriphila > Agriphila geniculea. Next base: position 6,818,760 of record OX038875.1, read on the forward strand.
GTATACACTGCCTAGGTAATGTGTGAAATAGATATCAATATTCATTATATTTCATACATTGCCTAAAAGGGCCAGGCATTGTATACAATGCCTAGGCATTGTATACAATGCCTGCATTTCATACATTGCCGGTAACATATCTACAGATAATAAGCGGTTTGGTATGATATTGAAGATCAGAATAAGATCAAAAATAGAATCGTATTTTATAAACTTAGATTCTATTTTTTTACTATTTTATTCCTAGCTTTTCCTAATGGAATCCAATGAGTTTGAGTCTGTTTGAGTTTATTTTTATTTTATTTTATTTCGTGGAAAACTTACAGCTTCATGTTTATATAACAAGAGTTAGTACTATGTTTAGTTATTAGCTAACAATCAAGTTTTCACATGTAGGATAACAGATGAATAAACAATAAATAATTATACTAGTAAGTGGCTCCTAAAATTTTGCTATACACAAAAAAAAACATTTCGTCCCGCATATCAATACGCATTTAACATTCTACAATACGCTCCCTAAAAATATTTTTTATCGTTTGGTTTGATTTCGTCAAAAAATGGTCAAAGTGATTTGAGCTTTCGCTATCGCACTCACTTTGAGTATAATACTTTACTCACATTTTGGTTATTACCATATCGGAGTGTACGTAAACCTGCTCCTCATATTATGACAGAAAATTCTCCAAGAACTCGTTAAAGCTTCTACATCAACGTTTAATGAACACTCATTAGGTATCGTTATATTATTAAGAGGGCTCTACACTCGCGCCGCGAACCGCGGCCGCGAATCACGGGCGCGGTTTGCGCATGAAAATGGTGCGAAAAATATAGCCCTCCAGACTCGCGCGTGAATCGCGGCCGCGAATCACGGCAACATTAGTTCGGCACACAAGTTCTTTGACGCGGACCAAAAAACCGCCACCGGACGGGGAACACCGCGAAGCGCGAACGCGAAGCCGCGAAGCCCAAACGCGAAGCCGCGAAACCCTTTACACTCGCGGTTCGCGGCCTTCGCGGGCTTTCGCGGCGCGAGTGTGGAGCCCCCTTTATACTTGTCTCTAACATTTTAAGGAAGACGTCCACATCTTCATACATACTTCTTTAAAAGCAAGTTTAAAAGTTATTTACATTCTAAAGAAAAACAAAAGAATATCGATAAATGTTAAAAAATAAAAACGTGGAAACCTTTTCGGAATATTTTTAGCTTCTGCGTTTTAGAAGGCGAAGGTATAAAAACGTCAGGGGCAGGTAAGAATAATCAAGTGGATCGTGCCTACTTAATTATCCTGAGTAATTGGGAATTGCGAGAATGGGGACCCGGGTCCCCACGTTATTTTTACCCTGGAGTAATGAATTGAGCTCAGGTACCGCGACTCTTGATGTTTTAATTATAGGGATAGTGAAAAAAGTCCTACGGTGTTCTAAATTACACGCTGATATGGAAGTTAAAGGTGAGATCAAATGTTTAATGCTTAAAGCAACAAGCCACGTTGCTCTAAGGTAAGGTTCAATGTTTACTATTCTTCTTTTGTAAAATGGGTCCGCTAAACTATGCTCGTATTTTAGTCCATTGTTTGTGGTACTATACAAGGTATTACAAAATAACTCCTAATGCCGAATATGGTAGATAGGGTAACATGCATATGTTAGGCTCAAAGACCGATTTCGGTCTTTGAGCGAAAAAAAACGCTCACAACGCGTTCTGGTCACTGCCAAAATGCGAGTGAGTCCCAACCACCCCGGTGGCTCTGTCCCGGTGGCGGGACCGTTGGGAAAAAAAGTTCCAACCACCCCGGTGATTCGTGTCTTGCTGTTTAACGGGGTGGATGGCACTCGCGAAGTTCCAACCACCCCGGTATTTTATTTAACGGGACGGATGGCACAAATTTTGTATCATGCACCCCGGTATTGCGTTTAGGAGAATATAACAAATATATTATTTATTTTACACCGTAAAATTAGACCCATTAAAAGAAACCAAGATATTTTCATGTAATAATCAGGTTTTATTATGACAAGAAATATAAAATGTTAATGTCCGTGGTTCTAAAAATCTGTCTTCATTATAAAATCAGAGTAATACATATATTATTCTACAAAGTTATATAATATATAATACTTAGACAAAAACATGTATAAGTATCAGTTCTTATGTGTTAAACATCACCTCCAACTAAATTTGTTATTTTAATGGGCTTTTAATATTAATACTTAAACTACTAAGAAAATATGATGACTTGTTAATATAGGTACAAAGATAAATATTAATAAAATATTAGAAAAAACGAACACGCCTACAATACAACACTGAGCTCGTTGTAAGGGTGTTAATTTTTTCTAGTATTATAATATTTATCTTGGTATGTATACTAATAAAATAAGAAAATTAATAATAACATAAGACATACGAACATAAAATAGACTCATTAAAATAAAAAAAAAATGTTTTGCAACTAGAGAAATATTATGCACGTCTGTAAAGAAGAAGCTCAATCAATCACCACGCTTTCATTTTACACTAACTAGTTAGGTTTAGCTTCCCAGTTCCCACTGAACAAAACAAGGCCAATTTAATGCGTCAGAAAAGATAGTAATAGAGGTGAATATAATTTATGGAAGGGAGCGTTGTGCGTTCTGAATTGAACTTTATTGTCTCGGTTCAAGAGTCGCTATTTATCTAAATGATTTTGCGGAGTGCAACTTCAGTACGCTATGTAGTTCAACCTATAGGAAGCTTGGTAGGGTACCTGAGATTGCACTTCATAAAAATGCATTGTTGTGGGTGCCGGTGACGTCAGTCGACCTTGAGTGATCAAAGTTATCAGTAGTGTCATTTATTAAGGGTGTTTAGTTTGTTGGTAAGTGAAGTGACTTTATAAGCTTTCAGTGTGAAATATTTTTCTTAGTGGATATGTGAGAGAGAGATGCTGTGCACATTATTGAGTTTGAAATTGTTGGATTCCAGAAATAATGGCAGATGAAGAAGCTCAAGGTTCTAAAGATATGACCCCTTTAATCTTTATAAAAAGAAACGGTGGTACTGTTCTGTTACGTGCTGGGCACCAATATATATTAAAAGAAAATTATAAAAATGGAACGGTGGCATGGGAATGTATTTATAGAAGAAAACCGAAATGTAGCGGCAAAATTATGTTGAAAGTAAGTACTTAAAACGATTTTAAATACTTATAAGCATGTACCATAAAGACAATGGAATAGCAGATACACTTATTACATGTAGTACGAGTTCAACCATAGCCTTCTAGGTATATTGTTCAAACCATGAAGTGAGCAGAAAGACAACATAGCATGTGGTCAAGCACATGGTATATTAATGTTATAGTTATTTATTTATTCCTATACTTATTATTTATGTTTAAACTACTTAGTTGTAAATTGTGACGTAAGATTATTTCAATAAAGATTTTATATTTATTATTATTATTTATTTATGAAAAAATAAGGTTCAAATTGCAGGTCAAATTGTTTGACTTTCTTGGGGGTCCTTTTAGTTGATGGGAATTTTAATCTAGGCCTCCTCTAGTAATGAACTTTACATCATTAGAAAGGTCTTTAAGTTTGAAACACTTATTGTATTACAGCAAACGTCAACTATGAGTACTTTGCGAGTTATAACGGTCTGAACTCAACTAAATTTAAGAACATTAATGACTTACAAAGAACAATAAAACTTCGAAAATACTAACATTTGATAAAAATATGTTTTCAGCAAATATTTTTCATTTGCAAATCTTTCTAATGATATATCATGCATTGCTAGAGGTGGGGTAGATAAACTTCTATAGACAATGACCTAGTTATATACTTTTTTTTATATACTTGGTTTCTTTTAATGGGTTTAATTTTACGGTGTAGAATAAATAATATATTTTTTATACTCTCCTAAACGCAATACCGGGGTGCATGATACAAGATTTGTGCCATCCGTCCCGTTAAATAAAATACCGGGGTGGTTGGAACTTCGCGAGTGCCATCCACCCCGTTAAACAGCAAGACACGAATCACCGGGGTGGTTGGAACTTTTTTTCCCAACGGTCCCGCCACCGGGACAGAGCCACCGGGGTGGTTGGGACTCACTCCAAAATGCCACAACGCGAAATTCGTGTCATGGCTCTTATAAAAACGCCCAGAACCCGTTGTGGTAATCGTAGAAATACCACAAAGCGAAATTCGCGTCGTGGTCAACATATCAAACGGCCACAATGCGTTGTCGAAATGAAGAAAAGCCATGACGCGTTCTGAGCACTAGTTGGTGCAACCATAACACGACGGACAGGGGGTCAAGTCTGCTAATGTTTTCGTCAAAATCGTAGTTCAATGGTGTTTGAATGGTAATGCTTTTTGACACAGTTCTTGTTTCTTAAACCCAAAACTGAAACACATTGTGTTTTCTAAACCCAAAACGGAAACATATTGTCTCTTGATTTTGGGCTTAAGAAACAAGAACTGTGTCAAAAAGCATTACCATGAGAACACCATTGAACTACGATTTTGACGAAAACATTAGCAGACTTGACCCCCAGGTCGTAAATTGTCGGGAAGCATACAATGCGCGCGTATGGAACTATGATAAAGAGAATTCGACGCACACTGATTTGCAATACCTGCGCATGGGTCATATAAGTCTCAAAACTTTTGATACATATCTTTAAGAAATATTTTTTACGTTACTAGGTTAATTTATTAGGTAGGTAGGCGGAAAATTTAAACAAATCGTGTCATTTAAATAAAAGGATGTAATTTGTTGGCTAAAAAGATTACTTTACTTAAACAAAATTACTATTTTGCCAAACACTTTATTTAAAAAAATTACTTATAATTGTAACAAATAGTAGTCATTGGAAATTTAAGTTTTTAATTACATTTTTTTCTCAATTCGGCATACCTAATAAGGCTACTAATTGTTGAACACAAAGTATTAGTCATCAGAAACTACAACTTACTTTCTTAAAATAATAAGGCACTTTTTAGAATTTTCACAATTATAACTCTTTTCCAAATTAACAAGAAATGAATAAACCAGTTTTACCGATGCTTTAATGCATCATTGTAATGCGTTCCGACAATTTACGAACTGTCCGTCGTGTTATGGTTGCATCAACTAGTGCTCAGATCGCGTCATGGCTTTTCTACATTTCCACAACGCGTTGTGGTCGTTTGGTATGTTGACCACGATGCGAATTTCGCTTTGTGGTATTTTTACGATTAGGGGAGAGTAGGGTATTACCGCGCGGTTGATAATTTCGTACCCCTTGGTTTCTCGAAAACTACAACTCTATGCACCTGCAATAACAGTCAAATCTTAGCTCTAAGCACCTCGAACCTCACCCGCACACCGTCAATTTCCGTCAAACAACCAGAGCGGAACGCCGCGCGCTTTTAGTTTTTCCACGCACACGATCCAATTTTTTCTAATAATTTAATAAGAGCTGAGTCAATCAATATTACTTAATGAGTAATAAACTACATACATTTATAACGTAAAAATTATGTAGAATTTGTGTGCAGAATTATTTTAAATTAATTCTTTAAGTTTGTTTTGGTTTGTGAGGTTACAAATTAAAATTACCTTGTTTGATAATTTCGCGCGCGGGGCGCGAAATTATACAGTATGAAAATATCGATGGCAAATATTTTTCTTTACACAAGGCGACGAAAATGAAGGATCTGGCTGATCTTCCTACGAAGTAATTGCATACTAAAGTAAAAACATTCCGAAAATTGACAATTATTTCAGATTACTTAATTAGTTTTCGAAGCAGAAAGACATCTTTTGTGTAATAAAGAAAATATGTCATTCTAAATCGTTTAATATGGAAACTTATAAGTTTATAATTTTGAGATTGAGTTGATTAATTAATATAAAAAGAAATAAATAAACATGATTTTCATTTTTCCTATACGCTGTAGTGATAGTTATCAGTTTATTGACAATTTTAATTAGAGGCGCGGTTTTATCAGACCCAGCACGAAGTTACCGACCTAGGGGCACGATATTATCAGACCAGTTTGATAATATCGCGTTTTCCCATTTTTTTATTATTTACTCCTATTTTTGTTTTGTGTTTTATTTTGATGATTTTGAAGGTTCGTTAGCGTAGCTAGATAAATTCTCCACCTATAGTCATATTTAGTTTTTATTTTAACCCAACCTGAGGTTAGTTATATTTAAATTTCCTTAGGGGCTCGGTAATACCCAACTCTCCCCTACCACAACGCGTTTTGGGCTTTTTTTATAAGTGCCATGACACGAATTTCGCGTTGTGGTATTTTGGCAGTGACCAGAACGCGTCGTGAGCGTTTTTTTCGATCAAAGACCGAAATCGGTCTTTGAGCCTAACACATACAATCTCGGAGAATTATTATAAACTCTGAAAACCACCACATGGCTGAGTTATAGTTTTTTATTTGTATGGAAAATGCAAAATGACAACCTTAGACATAAATAGACTATTGTATTCTATTAAGATTATTAATATAATTGAAAAATATTAGAAAAAATCGACTCACCCGTAGCAGGTCAGACAGGACTCGAACCCGCACCCTTAGGATTCCGGCCCAATGCACTAACCAATTATGCTACCGAGTCGCTAGCAGGATTGGCGAAATTTTCTAATACTTTTTACGTTTCCGCTGTAGACAGATGTAGCAGATGTAGGTAGATTTTTTTCTAATATTTTTCAATTATATTAATAATCTTAATATAAAAATAGCATTGTGAATGCATAAAATCTAAAAGTTAAAAAAAAATGTATTCTAATCAATCCTATTAATGGGCAAAAGTAAATCACAATTTCGGTCTAGGGTTGTCACTATACAGATTAACATAAAAAGATTTTTTTTCAAATGTTGGTGGTTTTCAATTTTTATATTAATTTTCCGGGGTTGTATGCATATACCCTATCTATCATATTCATATTCAGGTTTATAAGGCTATAATTAAACACCCTGTAGAAATACTAGCTTCTTCCTATGATTTCGTCCGCGTGTGGATATACGAAAAATCCCTAGAGAGGCTAAAAAGTTGTACTTAATTATCCTATATGATTTTTTTTTATTTTTAGCATTCACAATGCTAATATTTCAAAGTCTACAGACACTAACTTCTTAAAACATAGCGGAACTAAATTATTTAGATGATTGTTAACTATATGAAAGCGGTTTTTTCATCAGCATATTTGGATCTCCATAACATCATAATATTCAAAATTAATAGCGTTTCTGATCGACATCCCTTAATGTCTTCTTAGCATTGATTAATGGTTTTGTGATAATATTGTAGAATGTTCATGCAGAATTCATCGGAGTAGGTACTATACCGGATATACATCCTGTGATCTAGTTACTATCTGCATATTGTATGGTTACTTATGCTGTGACACTTTTTAAAAGAAGAAAATAGCTAACAATGTGTACAACTAACACTTGAATTAACATCCTTACTAATATTATAAATGCGAAAGTCCGTTTGTTTGTTTGTTTGTTTGTTACGCCTTCACGTCTTAACTATTGAACCGATCATCATGAAATTTTGCATACACGCTGTCAGGGGTACGGAGAAGAACATAGGGTACCTTTCATCTCGAAAAAAAATATTATTCCCGAGGGAGCAAACAACTTTCCACGCAGACGAAGTCGCGGGCGGCCGCTAGTTGGTACATAAATATCTTATAAAATTATTTTTCTCATTCTTTAATTACAACGCAGCACTGGATCGTCCACCTCTCTCGAATAACGCGTGCCAAGTGGCGTAGGGAACGCGTAACGGGACGCTCGTGCACTCGGGCGGGTTATAGGGCGTGTGTATACGTGTCTTGAAGTATACACATCAACTTTGTCTCGGGATACAGGTGTTATTTTCATACAAACGAGGTAACTTTGAAGCCTTGGTTTTCTGCCAGGGATGTATCGTGCTGTAATCTGATGATGGCCATCCAAGGACTGAATGGAGTAGATTCAGATCGCTATACACACCCAACTGATCTGATCAGCATTCTAAAAGATTAATGGGTTAGAGTTCAGTTCTCAGTTTGAGGATTTCCTTACATTTTCATACAATTTTCGCGGTTTTTTTAAACATGTCCATTAGATCAGTTGGTCGTGTATAGAGATCTGAATCTCCTCAATTCACTCCCTGGATAGCCGTCATCAGATCACAGCACAGTACATCCCTGGCAGAAAACCAAGGCTTCAAAGTTACCTCGTTTGTATGAAAATAACACCTGGTATCCCTAGACATAGTTGATGTGTGTATTTCCACGGTGGAATTAATTATCTAGGTTTTCTAACGCATAAGCCTTATTTAAAACACAGGCCTTATTTGTATCAAGTACCTTACATATTTATGCTTTAGTTAAATATGTTAGTAGAATTGGGTCCCGTTGCTCAATGAGAACGAATGTTATTAAACCAAAATTCAAAGGTTGTTGTTGGCAATAAATTCTTATTTAGTGGCAAACTGCATTAAATCTTACCTCTAAACATGTTAACTATAGAGCTCGTTGCTAGCTCCAATCCCCAAAGTAAACTCGGTCGCCGGCGCATAAATAAATAAAGGTATGGTCATACAGTAAGCGTAGCGTGGCATGGGCGCGACACGCAAGTGCGAGCAGTTGTAAAAGTTACATTTAATACGCTATGGTATAATAATATACTGTGCCAGGTATAGCATTCCGAGACAGAGGAAGTCACGTGGGTAACACAAGCTTACGGTATTGAAAAGTTCATTCATACTTCGTTTGATAAGAGAAACAAAAAATCGATTCAGCCAAACGCGAGATAATCGCGGGCAAATATACATACTTACATACGAGTCAAACTCAGAACCTTCTTTCTTTTTGAAGTCGGTTAAAATACTAAAACCTTCTCCTAAGTGTAACAAATATTTTACTGAAAACCGCATCAAAATTGGTTCAGCCAAACGCGAGATAATCGCGAACAAACATACATACACACATGCAGGTCAAACTGAGAACCTCCTTTTTTCGTTTTTTAAAGTCGGTTAAAAACGACACGGGGCGCTGTGTGACGTCTTCAATACTAACTAGAATATAGGGACTTAGATTACGTTACTAAGTTCGTAATATTGTTTATTTTATAAGTTTTAAAATGATTATATGAATTTTTATTGATTTAGTGATGGGACTGGAATCACAATTGATTCGAATGATTCTAATCAAGTCAATCCAAGCTCGCGATTCGAATTGGTTGGGTGATTCGAATCATCACCTGATCCGAATCGGTTGGCTGATTCGAATTGGTTGGGTGATTCGAATCATGACCTGCTCCGAATCAGTTGGCTAATTCAAATTGGTTGGCTGATTCAAATTATCACTTGATTCGAATTGGTTGGCTGATTCGAATCACCGTTGGAATTTGAGTCAGTTTTTTGTATTCGAATCTTTGATGGCGGAACAAGCTTACCTTAGGGGCTGAGAAGGTAGTTTAATTAGTTTTATTAAGTTCTTTAACCATTATTTAGTATTTTCGCTCATGTGAATTTAATTATTTTCCTTAGGTTAAAAATTCATTTTACGATATTGTTATTGATTCGTATCATTCGAATCATCACCTAATTCGAATCATTCGATTCATCGACCGATTCGAATCATTCGACTCATCACCTGATTCGAATTGGTTAGCTGATTCGAATCATCACATCGATTCGATTCATCGTCAAATTCGAATCGACGATTCGAATCACTTACGGGCGATTCGAATCGATTCGAATACATTTTTTTGATTCGTGTCCCATCACTAATTGATCTTAAATAAGATTATGTTTCATACATTAATGCCACCATTTTAGGGTTTTCAAAGGATTTTTGCTACAATTCTGTAAATGTTGTATAGAAATGTTTCACTTAGAATTACAATATTGCCCTAGACCCTAGCTAGACCCATACTTAGTAAATAGTATACACCGTTAATTTTTAAGTATATCTAAAAATGAAATGGAGAATTCAGACCACGTGAACGAACAACTTTTATCATGGGGCTAACCACGGAATCGCTCGCGAAAAAAAATCTGCTGTTCCATATATTATAGTCGAGTCGATGTTGTACTTTTCTATGGAACAGCTGATTTTTTTTCGAGATTCCGTGGTTGATCCCATAGTAAAAGTTGTTCATTCATGTGGTCTGAAATCCCCATTTCATTTTTAGATATACCTAAAAATTAACGGTCTATAGCTTCTGTCCAAGACCATGTCCGCGTGGAAATTCGGAAAATCCCTTAGGAACCTTAGACCGGGATAAAAGTTACCCTATGTTTTAATCCAAGCTATTTACATCTGTATGGCAAATTTCATCCATTTTGCCGTTTTTGTGTGATTGAGTAACAAGCATTCAAACTATCACATTTATAATATTAACATGATAACTTCTCATAACGTACCCAGCGGCGCCATCGCTCCGCTTGCTGTCTGACTAGACCCTACAAACCTTTTCGCTCGTTTGCTAACTTTTCTTTTCACACCTGAAATATTTAAATGCCGGTGGAAATACTAATAAGTTTATACATGATTCAGGAAAATGCATTTCTATGAGGAAATATGAAGATTTTTATAAAAAAAGTAGGCAATAGAGTAAAAAGTGGCCACTTTTGGCACATTTGCCTACTACTTCTGCAACGAACTATATTTTACAGAGGTTATTGTTTGTAAATAAACTATGAAGGGTTGGGCGAACCGACTTCGAAATTTCTTGCCGACCAGCACTAAAATCACTCTGGCGCAATCTCTACTGCTATCTATTATCGACTACGCTGATGTCTGTTACACTGATCTTTCAGAGCAACTTCTTGACAAACTTGAGCGACCACAGAATGTATGTATCAGGTTCATTTTTAATTTTCGCAAATTTGATCATGTGACTAACTTCCGTTCTAAATTGAACTGGCTCCCTATTCGCCGGCGCAGGGACTTACGCACTCTTACGCTCCTTTACTCCATACTTTTCCTTCCAACCTCACCACCTTATCTTAAAGCCTGTTTCTCCTATCTCTCTTCTTCTTCGCAGTGTAGACTACGATCTTCTTCAAATCTTACCCTTAGTATTCCACTACACTCCACCAGTTTCTTTTCTTATTCATTTACTGTCCATGCTGTCCGCTTGGAACTCTCTTCCAGAGGATATCAGGAAAGCTCAGACTCTTAGTTCCTTCCGAGATAGAGTTAGAAGTTATTTCCTTTCCTCTTATTCTGTCTGTCTATTTATTGAATTCTCCTTTAGTTTATTTATATTTACCTTTACATATATTTACTTTCAATCGCACTATTCCTTTCTTAATAATTGCACCCCACTCCCCTTTTAGTCCTATCTTTATTTATTTTTCACCCAAGGGTTGCCTGGAAGAAATTGCTGCTTAGCAATAAGGCTGCCTCTTGTATGCTTTTTCTTTGTAACTTTCCTTCTTTCTGTAATTATTATTTATTTTATGTGTGCAATGAAGTGTATTTTATTATTATTATCATGAACCTTAGCTTCAATTGGTACGTTTGATTTTCGATACATTATATACTTACCGAGCAATCAATTTAATATAGTGAGGGATTATTGTCGTCAAGCTTCTCAGTGCAATCTAGTTTTTCTTTTGGATTATAAAAAAAAACTCAAGAATATTTACTTAAACATATTCAAATTGGTGTTCAAATCACATGGCTATTTCTTAAACTTTTGTTATTTACAGCTGACATTATCATATTTTAACAAGTTTCAGATTTAGGTGCCGCATTATAAATAATGGCAGCTATGATTGACAACTGGGTTGTTAATAACTATTGTAGTGACTTCCAGTTATAAGTAGATAATAGTTATAGTTTATTATAAATTAATTGCACCTGTAGATATCTAAAATACCTCAATTAAGTTTTATTTTATCTTCATTGCATAGTATATATGGCATATATTGTTAAAAAGCCATCATGCCGAAAATATATATTGCGTTACAAGGATTAATAAAGATGGCTTATGAAAACCCCTAATTTAACTTAGCATTCCAAGAGTTGTGTAATCAGACGATTATAGTCTTCAGACTGCTAACTAAAACCTTGTACTGTTATGTAGTGCTTAAACAGCATTAGTAAAAGAAATGGATATTCAAGTCACATTATAGCTATCGCATTTGCGGAAATGCTGAATTTCAGTGGCTCAAATATCTAACTCCGAATTATCTTGGTTTCAGCCACAACAAAAAGCAAAAAGGAATTGCTGATACTTGCCTTTCCTTGACAGATTGACGTTGAAAAATACTTAATAGAGTTTTATGGATGCCACAAAAATCAGGCTTCGGAAAGAGAGAGCGATTTGTCTTGCTTCTTTGAAGATTAAATTAACTTCCTTAATGATTTGATCAGAAGCAGACGGGATCGCAAAACCAAGATGTTACAAGGAAAACTGCGATTTTTTCTGGTGAGCCGTGAGACATTAATATAAAATACTTACTATTACTCCGATTAGATTTGTAATTAGTGTGGAATAATCTGTATTCGATAAACGCCGGGAAATATATGAATTTAAACACTTGTTTTAATTTAAACGCCATTACCTGCGATTTTAATCTAATAAAATCTGTATTAGGTGTAACAAATTCCTTATTCTGTATTCTAAAATAGTCATCCGTTTGTAGAAAACAATGATATAAGGGAGGTTTCCAAAAACTTACCAAAATCCGTATTATTTCAGATAAAGCATCGACATTAATTAATTTAAACATGGAAGATCTTATATTATCTCTCATTTAGCGCTCCAAAAAACTCAAAAAAAAAATTATTTATTTATTTTTTGGACATCAGACGGTCAAAACATGTTTTATTATACAGTAATCTATAGGAAGACCTTGAGTGCCAACAAATATGTTATAATTATTTAGTGTAACAGGGCCGAAATAGGTAAATATTTAAACCGTTACCTATATGATATTGCTAACATTAAAATTGAGTAAAGAGATACTATTGATATAATACAAAGGATCTTTACCACAGAGAATAATACAGAAAGATGCAAAAAGGGTCGAATTATACTTAATAGATAACAATTCTATTGTTGATAAGGATAAGCTATAGTCGAGTTTAATTAGGTAGGTACTAGTTTGACATATTGAATAGAGATTCAGATTTTAATTTCAAAAGGTGGGTATGGTAATGTGATAGTTGTGTTCAGGACAGGCAATAATCTAGCATATATTTATTCAATATCTTTACATTGTTGGGAAAAATATCAAATTCAGAAAAAAAATGTAGTAGTCGGTCATGCTTCGATGAAAGAATGCATCGGAGGTATGCATTAAGAATAACGAACAAATTATTGGTTCTACGAACACTTTTGGTTGGAACATGAAATTTTAACTTATTTAGTAAGTCAGGGGAGTCAATTTAATTATTTATAATCTTATATAAAAAGATGAGATCGAATTGTTGACGACGGTTTTGCAAGGACAGAAGCCTGTGTTTAAATCTTCGTAAGATACAAAATTGGAGCATGTCCTATATTCAAGTGTTTTGAGGAAATATTTATTTTCAATTTAAAAACACTTTTTAAAATTTTGTAAGTACTTACCTATGACATTGCTGTGCTCAGTAGTGTTTTTGGATGCCTTTACTTATTTATCGGCTCAGCATCGGTAGGACATCAGCACGCTCGGTATACGCGGTACCGAAAACAAACCGAAAGCTTACTGAATGCCTATAATTTTAATAGAGTGTTACTCATTTGTCGGCGTTAGATCAGGGGTGCTATTCTAGTCTAACAAGCAACTTCACTGTCAGTGATCGTTTCGTCGAGTTTTTGACAGATGTCATATACCCATTACTGAGTCGCTAGGCAAAATGCCATAGATTCCAAAGAGTTTCACCAGTAATGAATTCTCATTTGTCATATTCATGACACCTGCCAGACAACGCAGCTGTAGTGACGAACTGTAGCACTACCATGAGTTTACAAAAACCATTCTCGATATCGACCGCGTTAGCAATTTGTATGGGAAATTGAAGCAGAGCCTCTAGCGGATACGCGAAGAACTAAAATCTATAGTAAGAGTGCTCACCTTTCACGAGTTTAGCATCCTCGCTAATGTGAACTCGATAAGGTAAATGTCCCATATTTCGGCATGTTAAGACTCTTAATGACTTCAAGATTTTAAAATTGAAATATTTTAGGTTTTCATGATCGAGTATAGTGCCCCGATTTATGAAATTGTGTTGTGTCATTTGCCTGTAGTATCGCAGATATGATAGATATGCGGATGGGCTATTTAAAGGTTTCATATTTAGAACCAAATAAAGATATTTTAGTATTGAAAATTCTGAATTTTTTTGGAAAAATCGAAATTGGCGGATAACGCCAAAAATTCTTACCAGATGAAATAAGGATAAGGAGTAAGAATAGAAAGCTGCATAATCAGTGAGAAATATAGGCTATAGTTGTTAAAAAAAATAGAAATATCTATAACCTCTATAGTAATTGCAATAGTGAAAACCTACCAAAAAAAATCCTATAAAATTATTTGGCATGAAACGGTGATAACTATTAATAAATAAATAATAAAAGATTTTAATATAGTCTTCCTTCTTTAATTTATTCTAATTGGACGTTCGTTTGGAAGTTACTACGAGTATATGGGATCATTTTACTACTTAACTATTCAAAGTTTTATTCAAATTGACTTTCTGTGAGCTTAAGAAGTAGGTACATACGAGCGCTAATCTTATGGTGGTGACAAAGAATACACGCCATAAAGCTGTCTGTGCCGACGACTGAGAGTTTTGAACGTAGTATTGCCCTCAGATCAGTAACGGATAGATACCGTAACCGTGTCTCAGTTCAGTCACCAAAATGTTGGTACTTGATTTTTAGACAGTTTATGTGGTATAGATTTTGTACTAATGTAGGGGTAATAATTAATAATTAGCGACAGAAAAAAAAACTAAACAAAATAACTTACTGTTAGAACTTCCTGTTCTTCAGACCAAGTAATTTGATCGATTAGATCCCAATTAAACTAGAAAGCATTCAGTAAAAGAAGGGAGCACCACAATGTTAATTATAATTAATAAATTCTATTATTTTAATATAAAGTAGTACTTAAATATATTAATTAGTATGTATATCAAAAGATGTTGTTTGATAATAGTTGATTGTTACCATGGTTACTTCCAATTTTAACTTGAAATTCTGTAATAAATAAGCTAATAAAAGTTATTTGAATAATTAATAATTTATAAATATAGTTGAGACTTTAGAAACCATCGGTTAGTATTAATGGTGCAATGTTAATAAATAAGTATATCTTTTAATTTAGGCAGATCCTGTGTGAGGATATAGTGGTCGGCCATTATTGTTGTTGTTGGTTGCTCTCGAACTGTTTTCCTTGTTTGTGATTGATATTTTTGTTAATTGTGCTGCTCTTTATTAAACAAAACGGCAAGATACTGAGACCTGGAGTTTCAATTAAGTACTGAACTGCGTCCTCCTTCACATTACTAACACGAAATATTGGTCGTTTACCTTAGTTGGTGTAGTAATCCGACTAAGTAAAAAATCACTAGTTAGTGCGTGTATACCGAATGTAAGTGAATTTTGAATTTATGTTGGTTACTATCTTTTTACTTTCCTCTATGGTTACTATTTATGTCAAATCTCCCTGTGAGTATAAATGTTCCTTGTGTCAAATCGAAGATGTCAAATGTAATTTTCACGTTTTAATAATTATTTATTTTGTGTTTTCTTTGCGTATTTTGTTGTGTAAAAGCTAGCTTGTTAAGATTGATAAGAATAAAATTAGAAGAAGTCGATTAGAGGAGTTTATGGAAAGGTGAAATAAAAGGTTGGTACTTGATACAAATCCTTGGACGATTCGTCCAAGTACAAATCATTAGAAAACTCAGATAAACCTAAATCCAACCAGGAAAATACTTTCATGAAAGTTTTTATTAAAACTTACGCTGTTTTAGTTTAAGCTTCTCTTAATAATTGTTTCTTTATATTTATGATTAGCTATCCATGACCTTGATTTGTTTTTACTATTGGCTATAGATGCATTAATTGCAATTTTTTAAAGACGACCTGCCCCCATACTCCAATTGCCAACCTTACGTTTAAAGCTTAAAATATGAGCAATAGACGATTAAATAATGTGTCGTAAGCTTATGTAAATCTCAGACTTTGATATTGTGTTACAAGCTTACGACACGTAATAACGTAGCGTTCAAACGCATAGAATGTTGGCCATTTGAGTAGGGGGACAGAGCGTGATTACGATAATAGCCTAGGTCTTATTTCAACACGGTAGAGCTTAATGAGAATCCCACAACTTATATAACTTATGGTTTACTTATTTCATTACAGATAATGTGTATCATCCCACAAGCGACAAAAATATCAATTTTTCCTTCCAAATTAATAAAAACCTACAAATTGGACGAAATACAACCTGGCAGAGCGACATGCGGCAGATACCTACGTTTTTTTGTGCCTTATTCAAATATGATATTAAATAAACAAATAAGGCCCCAAATGATACAAATCTACGAGTTAAAGTGAGATCTTTTTCTTCTTTGGAAAATATAACATGAATCTTTACTTTGTTATAATAAATATTAAAATTTATTGATAAGATGTTTTTATTTAATATCGTTTCATATTTAACCTCAACTTAAAATAAAAAAGTTATAGGCCTTAATTTAATAAGTGTAATCGATTTATTACGGCCAAAGTCAAGTTTTCGGAAAATTACATTTAGTTATAGAACTGTTTTCTTATATTCCTACAGTTAAATAATTAATTAAATAATATATAAAGACTTAAAATTAGATAGGCCTTATTTGTATCAAGTATTACCTTGATACGGACGGAATTAACATATTATTTGCAACTAAGTAGAATATTATTTAGATTTAACACAAAATTTTCTAATTTTGTAACATGCTTGATAGGAAAGTACTTAATTAAACTTTTTTACATTAGTTTCAAAGTGGAGGAATGCATTACGTTACGGCGTATTTGAATGGTGACCTTAGTAAGCCCACTGAATTGAGGGCCCGCATAGCCTTAGGGCCACTAATATTCAGCGTTGGGCACAACCTGACCCACCCCCTGACTAGAGGATTTCTAACACGGGTTCTCATATTTATCGGTTTATAATTGCCCTTGATTTCGTCGCAAATAAGCTCTGAAAGACATTATTTAGACCATTTTAGACACAAAAAATACTAAATTAAATTAAAATAGAAGTATTCACGCCAATGACTATGTTGTACCGCGGTTTGATTACATTCTCTTTTGTTGTACCTATTTTTTACATTCCTCTATGCCATAGAGGATAGTAAAAGGTATACTCATTGATTTCACGCCTCAAAACGCAAGTGAGTAACTTTACTACTATCGTTATGGTATTTCTCGATACCATCTGTCAATTAGTAACTCATGGTACCGAATTGCTATGAAAAAGGCCAAAACGTTACTCGATGCTCGCTAGCGAGTACAGTAAACTATTGTAGTTTACTATACCAACTCATGGTAGAGCTACTGGACGCTAAACTTAAGCGAATAGTATAGCAACTCGGCGCGGTACCGATTCGGAATAGAATTTTGAATTTACGGTAGTAAACTCGTAAACTAACAGACAGACATACAGATCTACTGATCAAAGTTGTTTTTGCGGAACAACGGAAGAAAATACATTATCGAAAAGGAATCCTTCTGCTCAGCAAAAGTTCAATTTCCGAGTCCCAATAATTTTGGCTATGTGGGGTGATATTTCAGTCAGTCAGTTTCGCCTTATAACTATTGCTTGGAATCTGTCTATGGCAACTTAATGAGTTCCAAAGGTTTGGCATTGCATCTCATGTTCAAATGGAGAAAACTCAAATAATCCAATTTAGCAAATTCGAGTAGCTTCCATTAGCGGAGCAAAGGAAATAAATCAGCATAAATGCCTTTCAAATTACAGTAGGATTAAATTAAAGCCAAATTAAGTGGACAGATTTCTTACTTCTTTGATAGAAATGTGAATTAATTTTGTTTTTTTTTTATTACTTGCGTGTCTCAATAACGAATTGCTCAATACTCAATACTCACTTCGTTAATGCCTTTTTCGATACTTGATTCGAAATGGTTTGTAAAAATGTAGGTATTTCGTCTCATACATAAAAATATTGGTCATATAAAACATATAATATTTGTTCATATTTAAAGTATAGACTTTAGCCATGAACAAATATTACGAACAGCTTTGTAATTGCAAATATAGATTTGCAATTACAAAGCTGTTGTTCGTCTTGAGAAAACTGTTCTTCTTGTGAGTTAAAAAAATCTGGAACGGTGGTAGGTAAATACCTATTAAGTTTATTTGAATAAAGATATTTACACATTGACTCTACTTTGACCGGTAGGTTATTTATATCGCCTTTGTTAAGAAAATATTTCGGTTTTGCCAATGGGGTATTTACATTGGTGACTAAAGATGCACAACGTTTGACGCACGGTGAAAATCGACCATGTAAATGGCAATTCAGCCTAGGCCGCAGGTGACTGAAAAAAAATATCTAATCCGGTGGCCAAAACTGGAGTTAGTACGTATTATTGCCTAGGTTACGACACCAACTACATAGACGACAGCGACGCCATCACTTGCGATTCAATTTTGAAAGCGACATGCTAGGTGACTAAAGTTGACCATCACACTCACAGGTGACTAAAATCGAGCCATGTAAATAGCCCATAAATTAAGTTTCGTTTTGTATTTAAACCTAGGTCCCTATATAATGTTTTTCTCTAGTCCGCAAAGCCCGTGATGGTGTGAAGAACAAGCGAGTTGTTCAAAAAATATTTCGCAATATTTGCTACTGGTGTCCTGAAACTGTATTTTATTACGTTTTTTTATAATTTCTGAAGCCTAAAGTTATTTATCATAACACATTTTTATGGGAGAACGCGTTTATTACATTTCTTATTTCAACTTCTGCTGTTTTTTAAGTCACCATAAAATCATAAATTTGAACTTTATTTGCGATCAAAAACCTAATAAAAAATTATAGGTTACTGTTCTGTTTATCTTCGGAGCCAAACTAATAAATGATACTGAACCAGGATTCCTTTTATATGCGTACCTACCAAGATTAATTGGTAGGTACTAAAACATTAACATATACACATCAACTTTGTCTAGGGATACAGGTGTTATTTTCATACAAACGAGGTAACTTTGAAGCCTTGGTTTTCTGCCAGGGATGTACCGTGCTGTAATCTGATGATGGCCATCCAGGGAGTGAATGGAGTAGATTCAGATCGCTATACACACCCAACTGATCTGATCAGCATTCTAAAAGATTAATGGGTCAGAGTTCTCAGTTTGATGATTTCCATACATTTTCATGCTATTTTCGCGGTTTTTTTTAAACATGTCCATTACGTTTTAAGAATGTTTATCAGATCAGTTGGGTGTGTATGGCGATCTGAATCTCCTTCATTCACTCCCTGGATAGCCGTCATCAGATTACAGCACGGTACATCCCTGGCAGGAAACCAAGGCTTCAAAGTTTCCTCGTTTGTATGAATATAACACCCGTATCCCTAGACAAAGTTGATGTGTGTACTTCATTACTATTACCAAAAAAGTTTCATAAGATCAAAAGTCTAAATAGAAGAATTTACAAACACCGTATAAAGTTCGCTTAGTCAATAGGGTTGACACTTGTCCGTGTCACGCCTTATTATTAATTAGGGTCCCGCAAAAAGGTGCCTGGGTCCGTTTGTGACGCAGCCTCCTGCGGCAAAGCCAGTTGCCGCCTGAAAGCCGACGCGGCTGCCCGCGAAAATATCCCCCCATTTTCGCGACCCGCGCTCTGCACTCGGAGCTTCTAAATTCAAATTTTGACAGAACTTTTTTAAATGTGACTATGGTATTAGTGTTTTACTTTTTTACATCGTTCCGTACCAGCCAGTTAATTTAACGTTTCGATGATGATTGTTACAATGGTTTTCGGTTTTGTGGTAAATTAACGGACTACTAGTTGAAAGGACTATTCATTATTATTTGGCGGTTAATCCTCTTTAAAGTTTAATCTGTATTAACCTTAGTGATTTATTGGACTGATCCTGTTTTGCATATATTTGCAGTTACTCACAGGGTTAAATCACCAAGTACAATTTATGTGTTATGTAAGTTAGAGTTTGAAGATTAAAGAAAACACCTGAACCTGACCTCAATGTAAATGTAAGTTTTTTCTAGATAATATTTTAAACAGAATTTTTAAGTAATTTAAGAAATAAAAAGGTTAGTAAACTGACCATCAATTACAATTTTACTCATAAGTAGAGCAACAAAACATTGACCTATCAAAATATAAAAATATATTTTGCATTTATATAAATTAAAATAAGTAACGTTTATCCTAGTACTCGTATGGAAGTATTTAGGGTTAGAATATAGCGGTGATAGATTTTATGAGGATGGCGTATGGTAAAAAGAGTTAAAATAGCTTAAAAGAGCATTAATACTAGATTACAAAAGTAAGGGTTACTTCAATAAAACATGACAAAAGCCCCCTACTCAAATAGCCACTTTTCTATTCGTTCGCTAACTTAAAGCTTAAAAATAAGCAATTAAACTATCAAGTCACACGTCGCAAGTTTATGTAAATCACATTGTTGTATTGTATGGAATTGACAAGCCTCCGGACACGTAATTTTAGAGTTTATGGCTTATGTTTAATTTTTAAGCTAGCGAACGAATAGTGGTCATTTGAGTTGAGGGGCAGTTGTACTTCAAACACATGCGTAGTTGTAATTATAGTAATTATTATAGTTGTGAGTGCACTATTATTATCCTAAATACGTGACTGCACTATCTTATTAATCGGCTCATCCATAAATATATTTAATTTAAATATTACCAACGACCAAAATACTATTTAATAAATATATTGAATATAATTAATATTAAGTTTCGTATTACACATACACATAATTACTGCTGTGTGCACAGTTTTATTTCTTACAAAAACCGTTACATTCACTTACATGAAAAAAAAAGATATTATTAAACTGTTATTTGTTTAAACGTTTAAACTTGTTTAAATCCGTTTCAGTTAGTGTTCTAGCAATGAAACGTCGAAAAAGTCCAAAAAAATACTTTCGCACACTAATACAATACTTTTAGCTAACTAGTTAAGGAGGACCAAAATATTAACTTTTAGGGATTTTAAAAAATAACAGTGTATGTATGTATACCTAATCAATACAATAGAAACATTAGCAAATCAAAATAGTACATTATAATACAAGTTAGCTTAGGTTGCTTATTGCACACAAGGCTGTCGGTTGCAGCCCGAGCCGCAGGCGAGGGCGTAACTCAGCCGAGTGTGCAATAAGTAAGAGCTCACGAGTTTCATACGACGTTTTTCAACACATTTGCGAGGAAAAAACAAAGTAATTTACCACACAGCAACAAATACGACAAAAACAAAATGATAATCATGATGAGAAAAGGCGCGCAGGTTTTTTTTTTGTTTTTTTCACACGCCCAATGTAAGAATATTTTGCGAACAAAGGGGTTAGTGAGCATACAGCCTACTTCAAAACTATAAATTTAAGTGATAAAATGCTAATATTTTAATGTTTTTTAACAAAATATTGTAAATTAGGAATAATTTGTTAATAATAAATATTTGTTTGACTTAATTAAGGACCTACACATTTATTTATTCCAAAAATGCAAATGAATTTTCAGCGGCATAAAACCTCTTTGTTGTTACTAAAAAAAATAACTGTATTACCCGGTTAAATTGGGAATGCTCTGTTTACTCGCATAGAACTTGCAGTAAGGTACTAATTTAACTTTGTAGGGATAATTCTATAACAACCTAGTGTTTTATATATTATTGCACGCGTTTGTTATAGCTCGGTTTATGGCCCTAAAAGCGATGTATTAGGGCTCACTTTACGAGCAAGTGTGTTGAAAATGTATTTCTTTTATTTTGTGTATTCTAGTAAGTGACAGAAACGTAGTCCAGTAGTTAAATTAATCTGAATTCTAAATCATAGAGAATAATATTATGGTGTTAAAAGCCTTTTTTGGCAATACTGAGTGATTCTAATTTGAAAACTTATTATACAGGGTGTTTGGTAATAGCCCTATGAAGCCGAATATGGTAGATAGAGTAGGATACCAAGCATACAACCCCGGAAAAAATTATAAACCCTGAAAGCCGTCATGCACCACATAGCTCGAAATTTTGTTTATGGAAAAATTCAAAATGACAACCCTAGACGTAAATAGGATATTGAATTCAATAATCAATCCCATTAATGGGCAAAATAAAAATACAATTTCGATTTAGGGTTGCCACTACGCAGATTATCGTAAAAAGAAAAAAATGACAAAAAGTGGTGGTTTTCAGGTTTAATGATAAGTTTCCAGGGTGGTATGCAGTAACATTCGACAACCATATTCGGCTTTATAAACTACCAAATACCCAGTATACTTGAGGAGCTCGGTGGCTCAGTGGTTTAGCGCGTGGCCCAGCGATTGCGGAGGTTAAGCAACGTTCGCAAGGGTCGGTCATGGGATGGGTGACCAAAAATTTATTATCTCGAGTTCCTTCGTGCTTCGGAAGGCACGTTAAGCCGTTGGTCCCGGCTGCATTTGCAGTCGTTAACACCCACCAATCGCATTGGGCCCGCGTGGTGGGTTATGGCCCGTCCTCCTTATCCACCCATAAGGAAGGCCTTGTGCCCCAGCAGTGGGGACATCAAAAAAAGGCTGATGGACAGTATGCTTGCTGTGCTCCTTCCAATACTACAGCTTTTTTCTACAGTTGATTCTTCATTTAGGTAACAATAATTACAATAGAGGTAGGTACTTATCTAAACGCTAATGTGCTAAGTTTTTATCGTATTCTATAATTTTTTTCTTAGAAGTCATTCTGAAATATTCCCTGCAATTTTGAAAGAGAGATAGAGACCCGTAAACCATGGATTGTTGGAAAAAATCGTCCTTAATATACTGAGGTACTTACCCAAAGCTGTAATACAAAAGCTTCGCCATAAGTAGGTAATACTTTGGGCAACCGACTTAATAAAAGGTCTTAAGAGGTACATTTGAATAACGTGGAATTAATATTGAGCTCCTTTAAAACAGTCATTTTGATAAGATTCAGACGAGCCCTTATTTTTTTCATTATGGAGGTATACCCGAGCTGAAATTAATAAATTAGGTAGGCCTTTATTTCACTTTAGCTACTGACGGCAAATGCCATTTGAAACAGGTGGTCTTTATAAACCTGCTTTGTATTCAGGTCACTTTGGGTACTCTTTCATTATGATTTATGTTACCTACAACGAATTTTTAAGGACTTGTTAAATTAAATATCACAATGGCTGGATTTTATGGTGACCTAAGGATTTGTCTGTATGTTCTTTTCCTTATTCTTCTTCTTCTTTACGTGTCGACTCGGTATTATAATTATATTTGTGAGGACCAGAACTCAGCCACTGATATAGCATTATCAGTGGTCTTGTAAAGATCCTCGCGTGTGCAGGTGTTGGGACACGCAGGGCATGACAGAAGATGTGCCATTGTTTGGGGGGAAATACCACACAGACATGCGCTCTCCGAGCTGTAGCCCCACCTGAGCATGTTCTCCCTGCTTCGGCCTACTTAAGTCCTTTTTTTTTTTTTTTTGGGGCTCTCCACCTTAGGGGCTTTGAGCCACCCTCCCCCGCGGGGGGGAAAGAGGCGGGAAATCCTCATTGGATACCACCTAGCCGGTTGCTACCGGACTAATCTGGTTATGTCAGACTCGTACTGACTAAAAACCGCCTTAAACTGGTTACGTGACCGGACAGTCAACGAACCTTCATCCGGAAGCGACTGCCCTCCCTCAGGGGAGAGGACAGCGCAGACGTCACATTTCACCTAGGTGATTGTGCGTCGAGAGACGAGTAACAATTAAGCTGACTCCCTGAGGGGGATCGATCAGCCAGAGAGGGCGGGGGTGACCTGAAGGGTCGGGCTTGGTGGGGTTTAATCGTCCTCCGTCGCCTCCAGGAGGAGGTTCAGGTCAGACGAAAGCTTGTTGGGAGGGTCCGTTAGGACCGATTTTGGTCGGCGGGAAAACGGGGCGGAGGAGGTAGGCGGGTCATAGACCGCTGCGGAACGGATAAGGGGGTTAGGATGGTCTCTACTTAAGTCCTTAGTCTATTTAAGGACTTCCAAGTTGCCTTTTCAGTTCTTTTCCTTAAAACTGTAGAGGTACCTTAAAATGCCTTATATCTTCTTTATGCACGCTGTTGTGTAACGCAATTTTTAACCGACTTATTTTTTTTTAAAAAGTATGTTATCTATTCGTCGAGTTTTTTTTGTATGTATATAGGCATGTTCTCCGATTACTTGAAGACGGCTGAACCTATTGAAATAATTCAAACGTTATCCTCAAGTTGGTCCCATTTTTAAGGGTTCCGTACCCAAAGGGTAAAAACGGGACAACCGCTGTAACAACAAATACTAAAAACAGAATAAAATAAATATTTGAGCAGGGCTCCCATACAACAAATGTGATTTTTTTTGCCGTATTTCGTACGGACCCCTTCGTGCGCATGTCAGACTCGCACTTGGCCGGATTTTTGTTTTTTTTTTATTGGTGTATATCCTTATCCTTACTAATATTATAAATGCGAAAGTCCGTTTGTTTGTTACGCCTTCACGTCTCAACTACTGAACCGATCGTCATGAAATTTTGCATACACGTTGTCAGGGGTACAGAGAAAGACATAGGGTACCTTTCATCCCGAAAAAAGTATAGTTCCCGAGGGAGAGCGAAAAACCTTTCCACGCAGACGAAGTCGCGGGCGGCCGCTAGTTCTCAATATTAATAATTCTTGATATTTTGTTTAGTATACTTTTATTACCGACTTCAGGGAGGTACTCAATTCGACCCGTTTTTTTTTGTATGTACACCGATTACTCGAAGACGGCTGAACCGATTGAAATTATTCAAACGTTATTATATTAGGTAAAAACTCAAGTTGGTCCCATTTAAAAAAAAATTGAAATCGGTTCAGTACTTTTCAAGTAATCTTGAAAAAAGCACGAAAATAGATTTTGTGTGAACTACCTCGATGATCAGTCGTATAACTTTTTTGTTTATGAACTGCATAAGATATTTTTTTTTTGTTGGAAAAGGGATATCTTATGTGTAGTTCTTTAACCGACTTAAAAAAAGGAGGTTCTCAGTTTGACCCGCATGTATGTATGTTTCTCCGCGATTAACTCACGTTTGGCTGACCCGAGTTTTCTACCTAAATAATATACCTACACTACCTAATACAAAAGGTACCTACACTAAAAATAAAAAAAAATAAAAAATTGTTTAAAAAAACAAAAAACCGACTTTAAAAAACCTACCTCTAAAAAGCAAGAAATAATATTCGTAATAATAAAAACACGTCTATTGAAGTCGGGTGAGGGTTTTAGAATAAAAAAAAAGGAATTTGTACTCCAGCCCCACCCGACTTCAATAGACGTGTTTTTATTTTTACGAATGTTATTTCTTTCTTTTTAGAGGTAGGTTTTTTGAAGTCGGTTTTTTGTTTTTTTAAACAATTTTCTCTCTGAAGTACAGAAGTATATTCAGATTTTATTGTTACTAAATCTTGAATTAATCAATATAATTAACGATAATAGCGAGTAAGTGATGATGTTTTGTACAAGATAGCAAATCTTTTAGTTAAGTTTGTCAAGAAGGGTCTGCAACCTGTCAAGATATATCTCTGTACATACATACAAGCGAAAAATTGGTAGGTAGCTAAGGTAGGTGCGTGCGGAAGTGGAAAGCAAGCCATACACGCTAGGTTATGCATGACGGTTTTAACCGAGCTGCAAAACCTTCGTTCAATAGAGGACACACACAATAGGTTGTGATATGCATGACGGTTTTGACCACAAGCATAACTGAGCGGCAAGGTTGCATGAACAGGCATGGATAACTGCACAGTTTTGTCGCATACACGCTAGGTTATGCATGACGGGTAATAGGGTATCAACTTTATTCCCATCAAGGATTTGATTAAAAATCTGTAGTTATTATAATATTTTGAAATAATATGTAAAGATAATTTACAAATGTTAGGGAACATCACCCAAATCTTTATTCGATTTGTGATATTGGTTCGCAATTCGCAATCTATTGGATACGTACAAAACCGTCGGTACAAAAGACAATAAGTAGAAATAAAAACCTGCGAAATATTTAGTTCAGGCGAGATTACTTGTTCACGGGGCGGCGGAGTTATGTTATGATGGGACACAGTTGTTTTTACCTGACTAGGTATTTCAGATTAGGTAAGTGTGTTTTGATTTGACCACTTTAAAAAATACACACAATGGACTAGACATAATATTTTGCACATGATATTCAACATAGTCTTAACACAAAAAACTTAGTTTCGAGATATATAGCGTTTCAAAGATTTAAAAAATCATAGTTCCTGACTGTGAAGTATTTATAGCCTGATTGTTATTATATTGTTAAAAAGCTACATTCTTCTACTTTGTATACTTTAAAAATAAAGTCTTTGGGACCAATACATACGGATATATAACCTACTTTCTAGAACCACCTAGAGTGCAAAAAGTATTAACTAAAAAGCAGGAGTAAAAATAAACAAGCAAAACAGTAGCTCTACCATGAGTTGGTATAGTAAACTACAATAGTTTACTATACTCGCTAGCGAGCATCGAGTAACGTTTTGGCCTTTTTCATAGCAATTCGGTACCATGAGTTACTAATTGACAGATGGTATCGAGAAATACCATAACGATAGTAGTAAAGTCACTCACTTGCGTTTTGAGGCGTGAGATCAATGAGTATACCTTTTACTATCCTCTATGGCATAGAGGAATGTAAAAAATAGGTACAACAAAAGAGAATGTAA
Organism: Agriphila geniculea; assembly: GCA_943789525.1. Classification (NCBI taxonomy): domain Eukaryota; kingdom Metazoa; phylum Arthropoda; class Insecta; order Lepidoptera; family Crambidae; genus Agriphila; species Agriphila geniculea. Next base: position 6,845,715 of record OX038875.1, read on the forward strand.
TCAAACCGCGGTAAACATAGTCATTGGCGTGAATACTTCTATTTTAATTTAATTTAGTATTTTTTGTGTCTAAAATAGTCTAAATAATGTCTTTCAAAGCTTATTTAGCATAAAATATGTGCGCCACAGCTGCATAATGCGACGAAATCAAGGGCAAATTATAAACCGATAAATATGAAAACCCGTGTTAGAAATCCTCTAGTCAGGGGGTGGGTCAGGTTGTGCCCAACGCTGAATAGTGGCCCTTCTAGGTGGGCCCTCCATTCAGTGGGCTTACTAAGGTCACCATTCAAATACGCCGTAACGTAATGCATTTCTCCACTTTGAAACTAATATAAAAAAGTTTAATTAAGTACTTTCCTATCAAGCATAATTATTACAAAATTAGAAAATATTGTGTTAAATCTAAATAATAATCTACTTAGTTGCAAATATGTTAATTCCGTCCATATCAAGGTAATAAGTACTTGATACAAATAAGGCCTATTTAATTTTAAGTCTTTAAATATTATTAAATTTATTATTTAACAGTAGGAATATAAGAAAACAGTTCTAACTAAATGTAATTTTCCGAAAAATTGACTTTGGCCGTAATAAATCGATTACACTTATTAAATTAAGGCCTATAACGTTTTTATGTTAAATTGAGGTTAAATATGAAACCATATTAAATAAAAACATCTTATCAATAAATTTGAATATTTATTATAACAAAGTAAAGATTCATGTTATAATATATTCAAAAAAAAAAGATTTCACTTTAAGTCATAGATTTGTATCATTTTGGGCCTTATTTGTTTATTCAATATCATTATTGAATAAGGCACAAAAAAAACGTAGGTATCTGCCGCATGTCGCTCTGCCAGGTTGTATTTCGTCCAATTTGTACGTTTTTATTAATTTGGAAGGAAAATTGGATATTTTGTCGATTGTTGGATGATACACACATTATCTGTAATGAAATAAGTAAACCATAAGTTGTATAAGTTGCGGGATTCTCATTAAGCTCTACCGTGTTGAAATAAGACCTAGGCTATTATCGTAATCACGCTCTGTCCCCCCTACTCAAATGGCCAACATTCTATGCGTTTGAACGCTACGTTATTACGTGCCGTAAGCTTGTCACACAATATCAAAGTCTGAGATTTACATAAGCTTGCGACACGTTATTTAATCGTCTATTGCTCATACTTTAAGATTTTTAAGCTTTAAAAGTAAGGTTGGCCATTGGAGCATGGGGGCAGGTCGTCTTTAAAAAATTGCAATAAATGCATCTATAGCCAATAGTAAAAACAAATCAAGGTCATGGATAAACTTTCATAAATGTATTTTCCTGGTTGGATTTAGGTTTATCTGAGTTTTCTAATGATTTGTACTTGGACGAATCCAAGGATTTGTACCTATCAAGTACCAACCTTTTATTTCACCTTTCCATAAACTCCTCTAATCGACTGCTTCTAATTTTATTCTTATCAATCTTAACAAGCTAGCTATTGCACAACAAAATACGCAAAGAAAACACAAAATAAATAATTATTAAAACGTGAAAATTACATTTGACATCTTCGATTTGACATAACCATAGAGGAAAGTAAAAAGATAGTAACCAACATAAATTCAAAATTCACTTACATTCGGTATACACGCACTAACTAGTGTTTTTTTACTTAGTCGGATTATAATTGCAAACTAAGGTAAACGACCAATATTTCGTGTTAGTACGTTATTTCGTTTAGTTTTTTTTTCTGTCGCAAATTATTAATTATTACACCTACATTAGTACAAAATCTATACCACATAAACTGTCTAAAAATCAAGTACCAACATTTTGGTAACTGAACTGAGACACGGTTACGGTATCTATCCATTACCGTGACTAAGGGCAATGCGACGTTCAAAACTCTCAGTCGTCGGCACAGACAGCTTTATGGCGTGTATTCCTTGTCACCACCATAAGATTAGCGCTCGTATGTACCTACTTCTTAAGCTCACAGAAAGTCAATTTGAATAAAACTTTAAAAAGTTAAATAGTACAACTGATCCCGTATGCCCGTAGTAACTTCCAAACGAAAGGTCCGATTAGAATAATTTAAATAAGAATTGACATGTAAATAATCAACCTTGATCATTAAATTATATAGTTGGATAAGGATTAATATCATGAAACAAAATATGTAATCATTTTTCGATTCTACTCCAGTTTTGATTGACTAATTTGAACAAAAAGTGGTCATTGCGACTACACTATAAAAATTAGATATACAGGGTGTCCCAAAACTTTGCCACATAGAGGGAAAGTACCTTAAATATTTAAGATAGGAAATTTTTTTGAAAGAAACTTTGAACAACCCTCGAGTAAAGGTTGCAGCCAAGGCCTGATTTCGAGGGTGTACTATTCAATAAAAATCCACTTAGTACACGACAGGTGTATTGGAATAATTAATTTTAACAAAATTGTCTCATGCCTTATACTTCTAACAATACAACTCAATAGCACGATTAATCTAACAGTGCCATCTTGCCATTTTGTTTTTAAAAAGAAACCGAACTGCATTCAAAGATTTTTTAAAATCGCTTACTTTTCCATACAAATTGATACAAATTTGTAATAATGATAATTCAAATGTTAAATTTCATGGTCTTCCTTTTGTTTAAGATGCTGTCTCACTTAAGAAAAAATAATCCATAGGAGTAACCCTTTTGATTGGTACCGTTAAAATAAATTAAAAAAAAACGTTTTTGTTGGGTTCGATTCCTGGTTAAGGCAGGTGATTTTCCAAAAATCTTTGAATGCAGTTCCAATTATTTTTAAAAATAAAATTAAGTCTTCTTTCAGTAAAATTTCCCATCTTCAATATTTAACGTACTTTCCCTCCGTGTGGCAAAGTTTTGGGATACCCTGTATAGCCGCGCGGATTTTTTTGTGGGTAATAATAAAACTATATTGGGGAATTCTCGATCCAAGTCGGCGAAAAGAATTTGCAATTTTCGAAAATTTTGGAAAATCTCATAAAGTTACTGACCTATTTTAGGAATTCAAATTCCACTTTGAAGCCCTCTGGCAGACGTACAATTTGACATATAGCCCATCCGCGTACCTTTTATATCAGCGAAACTACAGGCAAATGTCACAATTTCATAAATCGGGGCACAATACTCGATCACGTAAACATAAACCTAACCTTCTTAGGTTAGGTTTATGTTTACGTGCCATACAATACGTGCCGTACAATGCCATCTTTGGCATTTTTTAAATCAAAAATTAATTCTACGTTATTGATTTTTCCGAAAATTATACCAAACTTGGCTTAGTACTATTCTTAGGCAGTTATTAACATCAGACTTCATGAAGGCTGAACTCTCCCCTCTCCCCCACCTACATGAAAAATCCAGGTGGCTCCACTTCGTAAACCCATCTTAGGAACACAAAGATCAATCCTGGTGAAGGAAACCTTTGGTTCAGCAATAGCCGGATTTTTATTATTTTTGTCGCGTACAGTCACTACCATAAACTTTGACACACCATAGCTTGGAAACTATAACTTGTATCAAAATGAATAGCTATACTTATTTGTAGGTAATTTATCAGTAAATAATTGAATTATTGACCATTTTGTCCTAGCTTGTATGGTTTTCCTGAAAATTTAGAAAATCTGTAAAACGGTTCACATTTCTAGGGGGGAGGGGTGACGTGGTAGAGGGGAGAGGGGGAGAGTTATTTTTTATAATGTACTCGCCTAAAGGTATAACATAGCCACATTAAAACTTAACTATTAATTTCGCCATCTTCCTCATACATTTAGAATGAATATCCTAAGTCTTAACATGCCGAAATATGGGACATTTACCCCGTATCGAGTTTACACTAGCGAGGATGGTAAACTCGTGGATGGTGAGCACATTTACTATAGATTTTAGTTCTTCGCGTATCCGCTAGAGGCTCTGCTTCAATTTCCCATACAAATTGCTAACGCGGTCGATATCGAGAATGGTTTTTGTAAACTCATGGTAGTGCTACAGTAATAACTCGAAATAACAATCAATTTTATATAAAAGTTGACAGGAAATATGTAGCAAGTCACAGTTAATACGCTCACATTTGTAAATCATTTCCAGATTTGGTGTGTTAACTCGAGATGCAACACAAACAGATGTTTTGGCAGCGTCGATTACAGACAAGACCGTCTTAAAATGCAATCCAAAGGACTCAGAGTTATGACTGTTTTAACAGATTGTAGAGAAAAAAAATGCTGATTCTGAATTTATAAATAACTCAAAATTCAACTTTTTTGAGTGAATACTATGTTGAATATCATGTGCGATTTGTTTTCTTCGAGATTTTTCAATTTCATAAACATGTTAGAAATTCTGTGAATAATATCTTGATTTAGATAGATTTGATTACCTATGAAACTTTCAAAATATTGTGACTGGGAAATAATGGAAACAAAAATGAAAAAAAATATTTTTTTACCATTTTCCAATGCACGGTTTTTTTTAAAGACGTTGCATACCTAACTGACTTTTATATATGATACTGCTTTAGCATAATTTTTCTGGTACACAACCGAAATGAAAAACAATAAAAGCATTTTGCTCGAAATCCGGCGTATCATAAGCGGTCTGCATTTTGATATCAAGCTTGCGTGCGTTATTACACCCCTACGTGTCCGGAATACTTGTTTTATTAAATCCTTTATTGTTTCGTATTATAATAAATATGAACTTTGCGTTATTTAAATGTAATGAAATATTTTTCATTCGGTATAACTAAGCGATATTTCATATTAACCTGATGTTGCAGCATAGGCCTCCGACAAGGTGAACCGACGATCCGGTGAAGGTCGCTGGAAGCTGCTGGATGCGGGCAGCGCAGGACCGATCGTCGTGGAGATCCTGGGGGGGTGGGGGGGGGTCTATTATATGATGATAATGATGTCAAGCATTTTTAGTGTTGTCCCAATCACTTGACCTTCAGCCATTTTCGATTACCTCACTGTTGGAGCACAGGCCTTCCTTATAGGTGGGAAAGGAGGATGGATCATCCACCACGCGGGCCCGATGCGAATTGGTGGGTGTTAACGCTAATGCAGCCGAGACCAATGGCTTAACGTGCCTTTCGAAGCACGGAGGAGCTTGAAATAATATTTTTTTGGTCACCCATCCTTTGCCTTTCTCAATTTCTGAAATCCTCAAACTGAGAACTCTGACCCATTAATCTTTAAGAATGCTGATCAGATCAGTTGGGTGTGTATAGCGATCTGAATTTACTCCATTCACTCCCTGGATGGCCATCATCAGATTACAGCACGGTACATCCCTGGCAGAAAACCAAGGCTTCAAAGTTACCTCGTTTGTATGAAAATAACACCTGTATCCCTAGACAAAGTTGATGTGTATTGTATATTCTATTCGTAAAAATTAGTTGGTCATTTAAACCGGGCTATGTAGCTGAATCAATGTCAGTCAGTTGCAAGACATAAGATTTAAATATACATAGTTCAGCTATTTTGAGTTCACTAGCTCGCAAACTTGGCCATCCGTTTCAGACTTGTAGCTCTGTGTGGTATAAAGTTTGTCTGACAGTTTCTTTAGTTACAGCTTACAATTATTTTTTTGTTGTTGTAAGCAGCACCTCTCTGGTCTAGTGGTTCGTCCAACCGTGTAAGACGCAGGGGTCCCGGGTTCAATTTCCAAGAGGGGGGTACAATTTGTACTCGGCTTGGTTGGTGGTAAGGTTTCTTTCAAGTCTGCCTAGCTAGCTACCATCATTTTACCTAAATCTGACGACATAACAACAATTTAAAATTGTTATGTTCCGGCAGTTAGAGGTTAGATAGCCAGTTCCTCAGTGATGAGGATTCCGGGTGTCACTTTCGGTCTTATCGTCACTTAACATCAGGTGAGGTGATGGCCAAGCACTATTACCGTTGTGCATAAAAAACAGTATTACCTATACACTTTGTTCTATATACCTATTGTAAGAGGGAGGTAAGCGAAGTAGTAGTTTTTAGCAGAAGTAGCAGTAGTTTTTTTTTTTTTTGTAAAAGTTATTGTAAAAATGCGATTGAGTTTCGAAATAAATAAATAAAAAATCGGGTTGCACTCTGGGAGTGCCGGCAGAAGTGAAAACTTGAATATTAACGTTGTGCATTTTTGATATTTTGAAATTAGCGGTAAAGGATTAAAATTATTTCTTTCCTATTACTATACAGTCTCACAATTCAATCAGTTTGTAATTAGAGAAAAATTCTAAAGATTTCGCGCCAGTGGCCTTTTTAATTTCTACATGCACGCATTTTACGATTTTCATAGTTTTCGATCAGGGTCAGGTGATTCTTACTGACGCGAGTTTAGCATTTTTTCCCCATTACAAAAAAGCGTACAAGGCCGCTAAAGAAGTTTTCACTTCAAAAAGTAGAGTTAGAATAATATTGACACTTTACCACTCAAATACGAATACTTTTTTACACGGAGAAAAAGCAACAAAGCGAATACACAATTTTAGATGAAGCAGGTATTCAACTTTTATATGGAACAAGCTTAGGGAACAAGTTAGAGAGCGGTCCCATAGTAATGTAGTTGCAAAGCCGCGCCGCATCGGCTTTTAGCTTGTAGAGTACTTTGAGCTAATCCTTTCCTGTTTCATATTGCTGATGAATCTAACCAGCTTTATCTCGTATGCTTATCGATTAATATTAATACAATTATATTTGCATGCCTTTATTATAAACGATTTTTAAATAGGTAACAAATTTCAATCATCTATTATTCTAATGCTCCCCAGCATTAGAATAATAGATGATGAAAATTTGTTACCTCACTAAAGTCTCAACACAAATAGTTATCAAAGTCAAAATAAAAGCCAAAATGTCTTTATTCAAATAAACTTTATAAATTAAGCACTTTATTGTTGTTCGGTCACCGGAGACCGCTCGGGCGTTGATGAATAAAATTATAATAGTTAGTGTTATTACAAAAACATTTGCAAACAAACATCAAAGCATCTGATGTGTGTTTGGCGAAAAGACTCAAAGCTTGAGACTTGATTAAGGCAGAATACTTCCTGCCCTTACGTGAAGGGATTATGCGATATGAAATGTTGCGTATTGTATTATAGGGATGTGTAGGATTATGCAGGAACTCGGGATAATCGACAGAAACTCATGGCCCTGTAATCGGAATTCCGAATTATGTTTAATCTACCGTAATATAAACTTGTATTAATGAAATAATGTTAAACTTTAAAGGTTTGCAAACCCGTTTTGTCGCAATCTATAGTAAAACAATAACAAAATGTAAAAATTATTATAGGACGAAACTGGCATTTTATTGCAACTGACTGATGCCTTTGTCCACACAAAATTTAAAAAAATGGCAACATTTGTTTGACATTTCGAATACTAAACATTGCATTGTCGTGTTTGATCGACGACCGTTTGTTTTCACCATGAAGCTTATACCTCCAATGGAGATTGCACGGCCAGTGTCATAGTGAAGATTGAAAAGACGTCCTTAAATGACGTGACGGCTTATTGCTACCTCTTTCTTTAGTGTTACAATACATTTTCGTTTCTCACGAACGAACGACGAACAACGAACACGTATTGTAACACTAAAGAAAGAGGTAGCAATAAGCTGTCACGTCACTTAAGGAACTTTTTTCAATCTTCACTATGACACTGGCCGTGCAATCTCTATTGGGGGTATAAGCTTCTTGGTTTTCACCAAGTATTGTTGTAACTGTGGTCTTCGCTAAAGGGTAAAGTGTCAAAAAAACCATTCAATCTTTGTACTTCAAATCGATCGCATTGAAATTTGAAACATTACTAAACGGTATGCTGCAAAAACCGTACCGGCAAAAACCGGGATGATGCCGTAAAAAACCCGCCTGTATAAAAAGACAAGTCAACTGAAAAGATGGAAACAAGATTAAATATTAAAGCCAACATTATAACATGCAGTCGGAGGCATGCATAAAGAAAGTGACATTATGAATGATTGGGACTATATGCCTCCGACTGCATGTTATAATGTTGGCTTTAATATTTAATCTTGTTTCCATCTTTTCAGTTGACTTGTCTTTTTATGCAGGCGGGTTTTTAATTTTTTTAAATTTATTTTTTATTAATTTCTTTTTAAGTTATTATTTATATGATATACCTTTTTGAAAACCTTATAATAAGCCCTTTAATTTGATACCCATAGTGCAGTATTCTAAAAAATTTTTTTTTCCACTACGTATAAAAGCACCGTACAACCGCCATGTTGGTTTTTTTTATAACACCACTTTCTTAAGAACACTTGAGCTGACAAGACAAATCTAACGATATGTTAATCATGGAAATCCGTTCAGCCGTTTCAAAGATATGAGGTAATAAAAAATATTACATACAAACAAACAAACTTACATACCTACTTACATACAAAATACGCGCGAAAATGCCGAAGTACGTGATGATAAAAATCATTCAATGGAAGTAGTTGAATTAATTATCGTGGTTAAATCAAAAGTAGAATACTTATTTAATTGGCATCGCTTATTTTAATGCCAACAAAATTAAAACAAGACCGTAACAAAATTAATAAAGTACACGCTTACCGCACGCTCAAGTATTCATTACACGAAACGAATGTAAGTCAAAAGGACCCTTTTCAACCGACTTGGTTCCACTACAAGGCGACATAACGTATTTCGTTACATATAAATAAACCGCAGAACAGGGCACTCCGGGCTCTCCCCAATTACACGGGAGTTTGGGACATTAGCCCCCCCACTCGAGTTGGTAAGTGTATTAGGAAGTGACCGACTTAATTGCCAGAGTTGAGAATTTGTTGAAGTAACACGGCTGCTTCGGGAAAATTCCCGTAGTCACGGTGGGTCAAAGGAAATTATGTATACGAATGCGAGTGACGACAAGTTTGCGTTAACAAGCTGTATAATGTTCAAGGGTTTTGTAAACAGGATTTCTTGCTGTACAAAAATGAAAATCATCCTTACTAATAATATTATAAATGCGAAAGTCCGTTTGTTTGTTTATTTGTTTGTTTGTTTGTTACGTCTTCACCTCTTAACTACTGAACCGATCATCATGAAATTTTACATACACGTTGTCAGGAGTACAGAAAAGGACATAGGCTACCTTTCATCCCGAAAAAAAGTACAGTTCCCGAGGGATAGGAAAAAACTAACCACGCAGACGAAGTCGCGGGCGGCCGCTAGTTTTATTATACTTTTATCGTTTGTCACTTGATAGTTACAAACCAATTTTCTGTCACTGGCCATTCCATAATAGCTTAAAAGGTTAATACACCGTGAGTGCCCGTATCATATTTGGGTAGTATTTAATCGGGTAACAATAAATTCCCATTTTGGGTATCAAAAATACTGAATACAGCGTACTGAAATACTAAGTGGGCGACGGAGCGAGGGCGACTACAAATATTGAAAATGGGTGACTTTAAAATACAAATTAAGTAACTAGTTATTCAGAACGGGCGACCAAATTACTATTTGGGCGACAACCTTAGGGCACACAAAACATTTAAAATTTGGCATATATTTTATTAAAAAAAGGTGACTATTATCCTAATCGAGATGACAAAAAACATGTTTATTTGTTTTTTGTAGAAAGCAACCTAATAAAAACGTGTTAAAATACCAGCTTAAATCTGTTATATAGTTACCTACTTGCTAGAATAGTTGCGCACTCAGTATTTTAGTCACCCATTTAGATTATTTGTCAGTTTTGTCACCCACATGTAGTAATTAAGTATTTTTGTAATAAACTGTTTGTCGCCCGTTTAGTTATTTTGTTGCCCAAAAAAAAATACTGCTCGGTTTAGTATTCAAGTATCCCATTAACAGTCGCCTTAAATTATTTCCAGTCACCCAATTAATTAATTCCCATTATCTATTCTGTGCCCGTATGCGACTTTATTTTATTTCACAAAATCCTCATATAAAAAAAAAACCGGTCAACCATACCATCATAATTGCACCATCAGTTTTAGGTCAGCGCCATCCCTTGACCGATAGCGGAACTAATGTTAACTTTTTTAGAAATTTGATAATTTCTAAAAAAGTGTGCTATATTGAGACATCGTTTTATTTTTCCTGTAATCTTTATATAAACTGCTATTACATAGAATTATTTCAGATTTTTCTCTTTGCAAACTTCGGAGATAAGGGGCGAACGGTATTTTTTTTACATTTTTCATCATAAATCTAAAACTATGCGGCTTAAAATTATTTCAGATTTTTCTTTTTGCAAACTTCGGAGATAAGGGGGGAACGGTATTTTTTTTACGTTTTTCATCATAAATCTAAAACTATGTGGCTTAAAACAAAAAGAAAAAATGATTAAAAACGTGCAAACGGCGTTCTTTCATATGGTACCCCATATGCCCTAGTAGCCCCACTTCTAAATTTTTAAGACCCCTTTTCAGTCCCTGTTGTAAAAATAAAAGGGTAATTTTTTTATTTATTTCTTGTTTGCAAAATAGTTTGGCAAATGTCATCTTAAACTATTCCAAATTTCAAGTTGATATCATAAGTAGTTCTCGATATATTCAACTGTGACAGACAGACAGACTGAGTCACAACATAAGGGTTCCTTTTTTACCATTTTGATACGGAACCCTAAAAACGTAAATTGCTGGCCTTAGGATGAACGATGGCTTTTGTTATGATGTCGATATGCAAACAACTTGATGGACTATACTGTACATAACTTTGAAATGAAATAAAAAATATGCCTTTTATTCAGAGTGAAAATGATTCGTATTTTGTAAAATAAATAAACGTAGAAATGAAAAAGAGAACTTTAGTTTGGTTTCCTGATCCGGGCATAAAAGGGAGCAAGACAAATTTTGAATTTTAAATACAATAACATAACGCCCCTTTTATTCAGAGCACGCCATTTTTTATCTCGGATATTCAAGAGACCAAATAAACGTGACTAGAATAAGAGCATTTTGCTCGATCCAGTAACAGATCCAGAGCCATGAGTTTTATTCCATAAGTTCAACCGTTACACTTTTCTCTTCGTGTCTGTAGGTGGATCTTTCTAATTATTACCTCTTAATTTGCTGGATGTAAAGATATGAGATGGTCATTTTATACCTATTCACCACCTAAATTTTAAGGATGTGTTTAGTCCAAGAAACTTAACAACTTTCTTTAAGAAATATGTGCCGAATTTCACCACAAAATTTTGGTCATAAGACTCAACTGATCACGTGATTTCTTTGATTTGTATAAATATTCGTTTTTTTTTCACTTATTGACCCTATGTTTCTTAGAGAAAGTTGATAAGTTTCATGGACTGACCACATCCTTCAAATTTGGATGGCGAATTCAGAATGACAATGTTAATGACATAATATACATTGGGTTTAATGAATTATCCGTTTGACTTTGTTTTATGAGTTACTGCAACAGTGCGCCTACGTGTGCAAAATTACGAATACGTTTGCGAACCTAAGTGGGTACCCACCCTAAGCCTGAAAATAGTGTTCTTCAGCCAATGTCACAATCCAATACGATTATCACGAGTAACTTTGCCATCGGAAGATTTAGGTGAGAGACTGACATAAAGTTTTCACTAACCATCTCTTTTTAATACGTTTTATTCATACAAGTTCTTTATCATTTTTATATATGTGACTTTGTCTGGGTCGTACGTCTGGGACCAAATTCTAGTTAAATCGAGTCAAGCTGAGTTTACACTTTTAGTAAAGTAACAACTTTTTGTTCCATGTGTCCTTTTCTCGAGATTTTTTCTAGTTCAGTGAATTACCTATAACAATTTATTCTTAATTTTGAAAGGTTCTCAATAAAGAGTCTAACGAATGATTTTGATTTTTTTGCCTGAAAAGATTTTATTTGAAATCTGTTCATGAATTCTCGCTTAGTTTTATTTTGATAATGCTGATTTCTATTTTAAAAAAATCTATCTCTATTCTCTATAACCTTACAGGAGTAAATTACTGAACAAAAACGTTTATTCTACGACTTTTCCGAAAAATAAAAAAAATAAACAATTTTCCATATAAATGTCCGAATAGCTGATTGAGTTATGTATGAATGGTTGACATTTATTTTTGTCGTTTTCGGAAAGTTGTAGAAAAAAGTTGTAGTTTATGATGTTAGTAATTTACTCCTCCTTTATAAATGTCCCTGTATAATTGTAGTTGTTCATCCTTAAAATCAAATTTATCACATTTTACAAGCCAAAAGAGATCCCGTTTTCAATTTTATACTGATTGTATTCAATATCAGAATGTATATTCTTCTTAAATCGAAAAGTTCTCATTTAGCGTAACCGCTCACGGGTGACTTTTTGTAGCTGCGATAATCGAGGCGATATTTGCCCACGAAATGACACGACAAAGGTTTTACTTAGCCAGCGACAAAAAAGCGCCGCGATTATCGCCGCGATTATTGCCGCGATTAACGCCGCGTTTATCGCAGCTAGGGCGTTTAAGTATAGGCCTCCGTATGTTCTATTCTCAGCGACAAATAATCGCTCAGCGATTAATCGCCTGTCAGCGGGGACGCTTAATATGCCTTTGTATTAAATTAACGTTTAAGAGATTATTTCAACACGTTAACTGTTAATAGAATTCTATTGTTTGGAGGACACTTGGCACCTAATGCCTATGTGCTCTGCGTCCTCCTTGTCTCTTTCCACCGGGTGAAAGTGAGGTCAAACGCGCAGATAGTCCATACAAAAAAAATCCTTCATTAGAAAAATGTAGTCCATGCTGTGTGTGTAGTGAGTGATATGTTTGCTATATTTAATTTAAATCCGTTCAGCCGTTCTTGAGTTATAAGTTGTGTAAACAACCTGACTTTGTTTTATAAGGCTCTCAATATTTGTCTAAAAAGGAGTTGTAGAATTCACTTTTCCGGAGTGTGTAGCTCAAAAATTATTCGGAAATAGGAAAAAGTGAATAGAATTGAAGTTTCAGAAAATTTGATAATCTTTCATTTTGTCTTAAAACATTTTTCGCTACAATGCGTCATTTTTGAGATATTGGTGAAAAACCTAAAATTGGGACCTTTGTCCCCCTCCCCTCTCTCCGCCTCACCTCCTAGACATCAGGACTTTTAGTATATTTTCGCCCTAAGCACCCTGAATACATTGCTGAAGAAATCGCTTAGGTTCCCCTCACGCACTCTACAACTTCTTATTGATTGGCCTAATGGTTGTCTATAACGAAATATTGTGAATCACTATTTTCACGGGTTCATTGAAAACTCCTTCAACTGTCTGTGCACCGGCATATCAGTTCGTTTCATTGGACCGCATAATAGGATTTGCTTGCTCGCATATCAATCTCTCTGTTAATCGAAAGGTTCCGGCTTTGAAACCCGGGCTACGAAAGTAAATGTATTTTCAATTGAAGAAGTAGTAGGAATCTTTGAAAACATTGTTTCTCTTCCCTTCGCTTTTGAAGATAATGTTTAGTGATAAAGTAAATTGTTGTTGAATTATGTATGTCGTTACTACTTGTGAGATGTAGTTAGTATATTAAGATAATACAAGGAGCTTACCGTGACCAGCGAACTAGATTTTAGTTCGCTGCCCGTGACCAAAGCACAAATCTAAACATAAATAACCTATTGCGATAATATTCATTACAATTAAAAAAAAAATGTTTATTTCTTACAAAATCAGTACAAGCAAATATTCTGAGGCTGGAACCAACCAAGTAGGTATTAATAACCCTGTATTAGGCGGCTCCGCTCCTCCATAGCAAAAGGTACATATTATGTATGCAATCAAAATTCATAATATACAAGTACCTAATGTAGAAAAACGCAGACATATTTACATAATTTTTTTCTAACACATCGTTTGATGTGGAACATCAAATAATAATCCGAATGGCGGAAAACTGTTTCTATAAAATATTATTACTACTACATAAGTATTGTTTAACATATATTATATTTCATCGTAAACTCTCTTTCATCTCGTTTTTCCATAAGAATGGTTTCCTTTATAGCTAGTGAAAGGAGTATTACAATGTAACGGCACATAAATAGTTTTATTTTGAAATCTTTTGTAAAAGCCTTCGGACATTTTCTTTGTCACAAACCTTTTTGTGTGCAAACAGAAAATTGTGGAAATGAACCGAATCAAGTAGCACAAAAGTATAGTATTTTTGGATCGCTTTTTGTCGGGACAATAAATTGAAATATGAGACACTTGTTGTATACTCATCATCTTTGTCTAGGCATTCAGGTGTTATTTCCATACAAACGAGGTAACTGTGAAGCCTTGGTTTTCTGCCAGGGATGTACCGTGCTGCGTGCCGTGATCTGATCATGGCCATCCAGAGAGTGAATAGAGGAGATTCAGATCGCTGTACACACCCAACTAATCTGATCAGCATTCTAAAAGATGAATGGGTCAGAGTTCTCAGTTTCAGGAGTTCCATACGTTTTCATGCTATTTTCGCGGTTTTTTTTAACATGTCCTTTAATCTTTTAGAATGCTGGTCAGATCAGTTGGGTGTGTACAGCGATCTGAATCTCCTCCAATCACTTCCTGGATAGCCATCATCAGATCACAGCACAGTACATCCCTGGCAGGAATCCAAGGCTTCAAAGTTACCTCGTTTGTATGAAAATAACACCTGTATCCATAGACAAAGTTGATGTGTGTATTTGTCGTCCAGTTTACTTTTATGTAATTATGTGACTTCGTCTGCGTAGACCGGTTTCACGGACTGGTGCACAGATTTCTCTATCCTTCGGGAATACCTTTTTTGGGGATGAAAGGTATGACCCTTGACAACGTGTGTGCAAATTTTCATGATGATCGGTTAAGTAGTTAAGACGTAAAGGCGTAACAAACAAACTGACTTTCGCATTTCTAATATTATATTAGTAAGGATTTTTCAGAGAAATATAAAAATGTAGTTATTTATCATAATAACTAGAAGAGAAGATTTTTTTATTTGCTCTAAAATTTTCTTATCGCCGCCGCCATCATCACGCAATATTGTAGACAACTTGTGCAAACTATCTTTAAATTATATCACACTAGCGTCCCGCCCTCGCTTTGCTTCGGTCCCTTCCTTTGTTTGCCAATTTCACCCAAAATGTCAACCTTCCAGTCGTCACCACCATTCGCTCCAAAAGTCTGTTTATTATAAGAGTACGTGCGCGTTATCGCTCAACTTATATTTCATCAAAGGTCATGTGGTATATTTTACCTGGTTAATGAAAGTTCGCGTACAAAAACAAAACCAGTTTTAAATTGAAGATTTCAATCCCACTTTTCAAAATGTGTATTTATTTATGTACCGACCGGCAGAAAAAAGTTATTTTACAGTATATGTGCGAGTATATGTATGATGTTATTAAATTTTTGTTAATAAAACAGAAGTTTTTACTTTCAGCATTGTGAAAATGTGTGCTACAAGCTTAATAAACGTTTGAATTGTCTTTATTTATTTATTTTATTATATTTATTATTGAAATGATATGATATAATGATAAAAAATGAAACACGGCCTGCAAGCATGCGACCCATATCCACTGACATGAAAAAAATTTTTTTTATTTAACTGGACAGGCTGTCTGTATGATTTGACAGCAAAGTTCTTGTGCCTATTTGAAACGCCATTAGCGTGCGTCTAAAGAACTAATTTTGACGTACAATATGAAAATGGTTGACGTGATGGTCTCTCCAGACTTCAAACTTTAGTACCATGTACGCACGCTATGCTCACGCTACGTCCTACAGCGCCAACATGGCATAATCAAATAGGCACAAAAACAGTATGACATAAGCCTGTCCAGTCCAGTGTAAATATATGCAGGTCAATGCCCATATCACTGAGTAGCAGATACATTTATCGTCATATCTATCCCTTTTTGAACTTTAGGGTCTAATTATTATTAAGTAGGGTATTAAGTAAACGTAAAGCAAATACAGTGGTTAGCGTCAAAATTACTAAAACAGCATTTGCCCGGAAACAATTTTCAGCTCAATCTGTTTCAATTTATAACAAAATAAATAGAATATTAAATATTTTTTCATTACCTTACCTTGCATGTAAAAAGAAATTATCAACATGGTTAAAATTGCAAAGTTATGAAAGTGTAGAAAATCTTGTATCAAAATAATAGTAATAGTTTATAGTTTTATTTATGTATTAATAAGTATAACTATAAGAAAGTAATATGTTAATATTATTTGAATAAGGATAGCAAATTTAGATAAAGCATGAAAAATATTTCACTTTGCACTATTAAAGCAAATTTGTAGGTATAATTAATAATGTTAATAATAAGAACTAATATAAGCTCCTAGTTATGTACTATAAATAAATTATTGTAAATTAAAGAGAGGGGCCTCTTCTAATACAGGTTTTTTCAAACTTAAAAGAAGAGACCCACACATTGCTAAATATTACTTGTAGTAAATAATAAAGATTTTTTTTTATCCCTATTTCGTTTGTGTGTATGCCATAGGGCAAACGTTCGAACAAAATGCCCACAATAGTACATTATGAGACAAGTTAGCTTAGGTTGCTCATTGCACACAAGGCTGTTGGTTGCAGCTCGAGCCGCAGGCGAGGCCGTAACTCAGCCGAGTGTGCAATAAGCAAAAGCTCACGAGTTTCATACGGCGTTTTTCAACACATTTGCGAGGAAAAGACAAAGTAATTTGCCACAAAGCAACAAATACGACAAAAACAAAATGTGATAATAATGATGGGAAAAGGCACGCAGATTTTTATTTTGGTTTTTTTCATACGCCCAATGCAAAAATATTTTGCGACCAAAGGGGTGAGTGAGCATACAGCCTACTTCAAAATTAAAATTTTAATTGATAAAATGCAAATATTTTATAACAAAATATTGTGAATTATGAATAATTTGATAATAACAAATATTTGTTTGACATAATTAAGGACTTACACGCGCAGCGAAAATTTATCTATGTCTATGACTTACACATTTATTTATTCCAAAAATGTATATGAATTTTCAGCGGCTTAAAACCTCTTTGTTGTTACTAAAAAATTAACTGTATTACCCGGTTAAAATGGGAATGCTCTGTTTACTCGCATAGAACTTGCAGTAAGGTACTAATTTAACTTTGTAGGGATAATTCTATAACCAACTAGTGTTTTATATATTATTGCACGCGTTTATTATAGCTCGGTTTATGGCCCTAAAAGCGATGTATTAGGGCTCACTTTACGAGCAAGTGTGTTGAAAATTATATACCTAAACCTTCCTCGTGAATCAATCTATCTATTGATGAAAACCGAATGAAAATCCGTGCAGTAATTTTTGAGTTTATCGCGAACAGACATACAAACGCGGCAGAGGACTTTGTTTTTTATTAGATGAGCTAGCTTAAGTGCAGCCATTATATCATCCACGCTCAAAGGGGCAGAAGATTTTTCATCCCTAAAAGTTGGAAAACATAATATATCATAGCAATAAGTGATAATGTTCCCTAGAAAAGGTTTGTCACGGGTCGCTTTGAGCTCGTGACGTCACTCTCGGTAAAAATATGGCCCCAGAAAGCATCTGCCCTAGAGGATTGCGTCGTTCTGTTTTATTGTACCGAATATTAAGAATTGAGGTTTACTTTCTGTTTGTACTAAAAGACATTGAATCGTGATCGTATTTATGAAATGAAACACAAAATGTTACAAAAACTAATATATCCAAACTAAATAATTCTAAAATTACAGCATAAATAATAAGATACGCGCTGTAATCCGTAAGTGTTTTAAGTACTTCCAAAGTACTTAAAAATGTAAACTCACTATTTTGTGGAGCTCGCTCACGAGCGATTATTTTTTCGACGTTAGTATATACAATTCAGATTAACATATATCGAGAAAAAAGCGCGTAAAATTACTCGATATAGGACTTGTCTATGGGAAAAGTCATTTCGCTTTTTGGCGGTAGGTGGTGCTGTACAAATTTCCCCTACAAAATTACTCTATCGAATTTTTTTACATGCGTTGTTTTCTAGATAGATGTTTGTGTTACAGGCACGGAACAAAGAAAAAAATATGTTCTGTGGTTACAGATACTAAAACAAACACGAGCTACAAAAATCGCGAGAAAATAATTAATTAATGTTGAAAATATCAAAATCAGAATTGGTCCCAAAGTTGATTAACCACTTGACCGTTCCAAAAATAAAGGTCAGATGTCGCTGTTTGACCCTGGTCCAACGTCTATTAGCTGATTTTGATTATGAAATGACCTCACAAAAAATCGAGTGCCGCGAAATTGATATTTCCGAAATATAGGATCATCAAAATGAAAACAAATAACATAAAAAATAACTAAAGTACTAAGAAAATGGACTTATCTAAGCTCAAATGCATTGATTAAAGCTAAAACACCAAATTCAATCGTCAAAATAGACGATCACAACACAAAGGTCATTGGACCCGCCACACACTTTTTCTCAAAAATATGAACTTCTATACACCCACTTAAAGTAGAAATAACAACGATTCTTTTTATCTATAACAACTTGCAGAAATCAGCATTAAAACAATCAAAAACCCTTTACTGTCCGACACAATAACATCGCCATTAAATCTTCGAAGAAACTATTTTTTTCCCATCGAAATTTCTTTTGCCCTTTTTGCCATAGTCGGTTTTTGGATTAGCATAAATCGCTTACAGTGTATTATTGCCATATGACAAATATTTAGTCACAGAATCCTACTAATATTATAAATGTGGAAGTTTGTGGGTTTGGATGTTTGTTCCTCAATCACGCAAAAACTACAAAACGGATTTGGTTGAAATTTGGCACAGAGATAGTAGATAGCCTAGATTAAAACATAGAATACTTTTTATCCCGATATTCTCACGGGAACGGGAACCACGCGGGTGAAATCGCGGGCGGTCGCTAGTAGGATAATGTTGCTAAAAAAACCTACCTCTAAAAAGCAAGAAATAATATTCGTAATAATAAAAACACGTCTATTGAAGTCGGGTGAGACTGGAGTACAATTTCCTTTTTCTTTTATTCTAAAAGCCACACCCGACTTCGATAGACGTGTTTTTATTATTACGAATATTATTTATTGCTTTTTAGAGGTAGGTTTTTTGAAGTCGGTTTTTTGTTTTTTTAAACAATTTTTTATTTTTTTAATTTTAAGTGTAGGTACCTTTTGTATTAGGTAAGTAGTGTAGGTATATTATTTAGGTCGAAAAATCGGCTCAGCCAAACGTGAGTTAATCGCGGAGAAACATACATACATGCGGGTCAAACTGAGAACCTCCTTTTTTAAGTCGGTTAAAGAACTACACTTAAGATATCCCTTTTCCAACAAAAAAATAATTATCTTATTCAGTTCATAAACAAATAAGTTATACGACTGATCATCGAGGTAGTTTACACAAAATCATACTATTTTCGTGCTTTTTTCAAGATTACTTGAAAAGTACTGAACCGATTTCAAAATTTTAAAAAATGGAACCAACTTGAAAGTTTACCTAATGTAATAACGTTTGAATCATTTCAATCGGTTCAGCCGTCTTCGAGTAATCAGTGTACATACAAAAAACAAAAAAAAAAAACGGGTCGAATTGAGTACCTCCCTCCTTTTGAAGTCGGTAATAACAGAGGTTTATACCGACAGTCCGAAGTGGTAGAACCAAAACGTTTTGCGCACTTTTTTTTGAATTTTTTTGGTGAATAATCCTACCAGAACGTTGGTGACAAATCAGACCAGGTTTGATGGTCCGAAGAAATGGTTCTATGTTATATCCTAGAATAATATGTATTTAGTATACCTATTATTGAATTAATAATATTCGTATAACAGTTAAATGTAATTTTAAATAGGAACGGTTGTATTTCGGTTAGCCCTATCCACACATTTTCTCATGAATTTTAATGAAATTATCTGTTTTGTTTTAATTCGTTTCAGTTCGCTTTCAACAATTATTTCGTGGTTTGCTTTTAATTAGTGAAATTTAATACCCGTACTTTTGTTTCTCTATTACTTTTTGCAAATATGTTTCGAAGAAAAATAATCTATACAACGTATTACTAAATAACCCCTAATGCCGAACATGGTAGATAGGGACCATCAAACCAGGGAATGTTAACGTTATTTTTGAATATAAGGTTATTTCTTGCTTTTTTACCATTAATTTTAACATTAACGATATGTCAATAAATAGCGTTAATTCTAACGTCAATTTGAGAAATAACGTTAAATTTAACGTTATTTACTGAAATAACGTTAATTTTAACGTTATTTCTTCCTTTTTTTACCGTTACTTTAAAATTAACGTTATTCCAATTAATAACGTAAATTTTTTACCGATAATTTTACCGGTACTAAATTTAACGCTATATTTAACGTTAATTTTCCCGGTAAAATATTTTTAACGTTATTTTTACCGGTAAATTTACCGATAAAATGTTTTCACGGTATTTTTAACGTTATTTTTTATAACGTTATTTTTTAACGGTATTTCAATCCCTGTCAAACTGAACAAAAACAACAAACAAACAAAAAAATATCAGCTGTTTCATACACTTTGGTATTTTCGTTAATAAATTTTTGTATGAAACAGCAGATTTTTATCGCGATTTAAGAGTTGGTCCCATAGTACAAGTTGTTCATTATGATGGTCCCCTCTACTATGATCGGCATTAGGGGTTGTTTTGTAACACGTTGTTCAATTCAATTCAATTCAATATATTTATTGCTTTAAACTGTGTACAAGTTTTTGTACCTATAAATAAAAATAAATAGCCAAAATGTATGTAAGCGCATATCTTCAGATTTTTGTTATTATCAGGACAAGGTTTGTTTAAAATATTATTTTCAAAAAATTTAACAGAAAGACGTAAAAATATTTTTCTCTTATTCCGTCATTTCCAATCGCGTTGGGACCGGGGTGGGGCAGCTAGTAATGAATAAAAAAATATTTTAATATTTTAGGTGATACAATACTTTAATTTGTTTAACTATTTCGTTTTGCCTGTAGGTAGCCGTAGCACGAACATCTATATAAAAAAAAGCGCGCGTAAAAACATACGATAGGGTAATTTGTATGGGAAATTTGTACAGCGCTATCTAACGCCGTAAAGCGGAATAATTTTCCCATAGAGAAAACTCTACCGAGTACTTCTACGCGCGTTTTAATATTGAAAATATTTTTTCATTCGCTCCAGCAGGCCCCCATTTTCGCTGAAAGTGCAACTCACCCGTGATTCCGTGATACCCTAAGTTTTTAGGCCACGAGGACGTATGAGAGCTCAAAAGACGCGTAATTTAAAGGGCTTTAAGAAGATATAAAAAATATTTTGGAAAAGTCAAAAACTTTTTAGAAAATCGAAAAAAACTACTTTTTTCGACCGAAAAATCGTGTGTTTTCACAAAAAAAAATCCGATATCTCGAGAACGGGGTCGAATTTCAAAAATATGATAAGGAACACCTTGGTATTGAACCAAGAAAAATTTTAGGTTATTACACTTTTTTCGATATTGGTGACGGTTGAGGCTGTAGAGCTGCCCTAGGCCGCGAGTTTTGCGCGGCGCGAGGTGCGATATCACGCGGCGGGCTGCTGGCGTGCGGCCACGAGGACGTATGAGAGCTCAAAGATGCGGAATTCGAAGTGTTTTAAGATGATGTAAAAATATTTTGGAAGTTGGTTTAAAAAAAAATTTTTTTTTCATTTTGAAAAAAATATATATGACCGAAAAATTATATTTTTTTGAATAATCTATAATAGGTAGATTCATTTTTGGTGCCCTTTCAAGTCGTGTAGAGCACGAGATCTGTGAATTTTTTTCACGATTGATATTCGTGCTAGGGGTACAACCTTACTGACTACCATAAAGGACATGTCCTATCGCAGCTATGTCATTTGCCTCACCATTCACAAAAAAAATTAAATCTATCGCGTCTTAATCAAAGTAGTATGTCAGAGTAGGTATTTTACTCTACAATCAGATTAATGATTATTTTCTGCATTAAAAAGTGGGTTTTTTAAGTTAAAACGCTTTTAAATCACAATTTTTTATCATGATAGTACTTACTATTTATTAACATTTTTTTCACAAAATACTTCAGAAAACAATTTAATGTTTTTGTAATTGTTTTTAGCCTTCCGTACCCAAAGGGTAAAAACGGGACCCTATTACTAAGCCTCCGCTGTCCGTCTGTCTGTCTGTCTGTCATCAGGCTGTATCTCATGACCCGCGATAGCTAGACAGCTGAAATTTTCAAAGATGATGTATTTCTGTTGCCGCTACAAGAACAAATACTAAAAACAGAATAAAATAAATATTTAAGGGGGGCTCCCATACAACAAACGTGTTTTTTGCCGTTTTTTGCTCGATATTAATAACGACAATAGGTAGACAGTTGAAATTTTCACAGATGATGTATTTTTGATGCTGCTATAATAATCCTACTAATATTATAAATGTGAAAGTTTGTGGGTTTGGATGTTTGTTCCTCAATCACGCAAAAACGACTGAACGGATTTGCTTGAAATTTGGCACACAGATAGTAGATAGCCTGGATTAAAACATAGGATACTTTTTATCCCGATATTCCCATGGAAACGGAAACCACGCGGGTGAAACCGCGGGCAGCCGCTAGTAAATACTAAAATCAGAAAAAAATAAATATTTAAGGGGGGCTCCCATACAACAAACGTGATTCTTTTGCCGTTTTTTGGTACGGAACCCTTCGTGCGCGAGTCCGACTCGCACTTGGCCGGTTTTTTTTACCTAAATACAAAACAATTCTTGACTGATACTATACCTAAATAAAATGTAATTAGCATTTTTTTAATTATGAAAGTAATTAAATAAAATGAAACTGGGGCAACGCTGGGACATCTCCTTTGATGTTGTCATGTTTTTGACGGCGAGTAGAATAAAGTTTTTAAAAAGACTACATTCTATTGAGTAATAATTTTAGTTTTTTTATTTTATAGTCAGCAATTTCTTGTTTGGTGAATTAACTAATAAACATAACTTACATAACTCACATAACTTAGAACAATAACAAAGGCATTCTCGTTTATGATCACATCACAATGTTTCCTTAAACTTGAAAGTTCAATTCCGGTTAATCATAAACGTTAGAATAGGGGCCCAAGTCTGCTATTGTCAACATCGTTCGTGTTTCAATCGTGTTTGAGTTGTAATGCTTTTTGATACAGTTCTTGTTTCTAAAACCCAAAACCGAAACACAATTGAAACACGATTATGAAGTTAACAATTAAATAGCAGACTTGGTCTTCAGTACCTAAGTAATAATTGTCTCGCAGTGACTGAAATTGTAATCTAACTTTAGAACCGAGGAACGAACCACGCTTCGTTCGTACGTTCCATATCGTGATATAATAACATCGGTAGGAATAAGGTTCAAAATTAAACAAACCGAACGTAGAACATCGTCCGATTATTGCAGTTCTTTTGTTGTGTAGACCCTTAGGATTACAGTTAATGTATCGAATTCGTATTGTATGTAACCGACTTGTATTGTTCACAATGAAGATCAATAACGATATTTGTTTAGTGGCTTATCAGAAAGCTTATGCCACCACGTGATTAACTGTGAAACTTTTTTGGCCATATCTCTTAAACCTGAAAAGTTATTCATTTATTAAAGTTATTAAAATACTGTTATTTTGGCGAGTCCTTATGACGTCATCGCAACGTACGCGAACCTTATGCCGTACGTAAAACCACATATTGCATTGAGTTTGGCATTTCCTTCAAACCCTTAATAACTCAACCATTTCTAAACGGATTTCAAAAAATCTTTCACTAAGTTTCATAGCTATTAATATGTTTTTATATTATATCAATAAAACTATAGGATTCACACCTGTTACTGATCCTAAGCAAGGCTAAAGACCCCAGAGCCAAGCTTACCCGACACTATACCCAAGATATCTCGGACCTCAGCATGTACGAGATTAGCATGGCTCTCAAACAGCTGAAAAACAACAAGGCGGCGGGTGACGACGGAATCACTACAGAACTTCTGAGAGCGGGCGGTAAGCCGATACTTAAAGTCCTCCAGAAGCTTTTCAATTCCGTCATCGTCGAGGGCAGAACGCCGAAGGCATGGAACATAAGTGAGGTGATTTTGTTCTTTAAAAAGGGTGATAAGTCCCTCTTAAAGAACTACATACCCATCTCACTTCTGAGCCATGTCTATAAGTTGTTTTCGAGAGTCCTTACGAATCGTCTCGTTCGCAAGTTCGACGACTTCCAACCTCCCGAACAAGCCGGATTTCGAAAAGGCTTTAGCACCATAGACCACATCCATACGCTGCGGCAGGTTATACAGAAGACCGAAGAGTATAATCTGCCACTATGCTTGGCGTTCGTGGATTATGAGAAAGCCTTTGATTCGATTGAAACCTGGGCGGTGCTGCAGTCTCTCCAAAGGTGCCAAGTGGACTATAGGTATATCGAGGTGTTGAGGTACTTATACAAAAATGCCACCATGTCGATCCGAGTACAGAACAGGGAGAGGTTATTTCTCCGAAACTGTTCACAGCTGCTTTGGAGGACATCTTTAAGCTCTTGGACTGGAAAGGACTCGGCATCAACATTAATGGCCAGTACCTAACACACCTTCGTTTTGCCGATGATATAGTCCTTATGGCTGAGACCATGGAAGACCTGAACATAATGCTCGAAGATCTCCGTAGTGCTTCCCAAAGAGTGGGTCTCAAGATGAACATGGATAAGACGAAAATTATGTCAAATGGCCATGTTGTACCCTCTTCAGTTCATGTTGGGAACACTACTCTTGAAGTTGTTGACCACTACGTATACCTAGGACAGGCAGTCCAGTTAGGTAAGTCCAACTTTGAGAAAGAGATCTCTCGTCGAATCCAACTCGGGTGGGCAGCATTCGGGAAGCTTCAAAAAATCTTCGCGTCCGATTTACCTCAGTGTCTCAAGACGAAAGTCTATGAACAGTGTGTTGCCAGTGATGACTTACGGCAGTGAAACGTGGTCGCTAACTATGGGTCTCATAAGGAGGCTCAAGGTCAGCCAGCGTGCAATGGAGAGAGCCATGCTCGGCGTTTCCCTGCGTGATCGAATCAGAAACGAGGAGATCCGCAGGAGAACTAAAGTAACCGACATCGCTCGAAGGATTGCTCAGCTGAAGTGGCAATGGGCAGGACACATAGCGAGAAGAACTGATGGCCGTTGGGGCGGAAAGGTTCTGGAATGGCGACCGCGCACCGGACGACGTTCCGTGGGTAGACCCCCGACAAGGTGGACCGACGATCTGGTGAAGGTCGCGGGAAGCCACTGGATGCGGGCAGCGCAGGACCGATCGTCGTGGAGATCCTTAGGGGAGGCCTATACGCAGCAGTGGGTGTCGTGCGGCTGATATGATGATGATGTCTGATCCTCATTATGCGGTAGGAAAAATGTTGATGCAAAAATTTTAAATTTTGTTCAACTTGTGAAATGTTGCTTATCCGTCTGTTGCAACTTGAAATAAGTATTTAATATGTTCAGATGATGAATTTCTGTTGCCGCTATAACAACAAATACTAAAAACAGAATAAAATAAAATATTTAGATGGGGCTCCCAAACAACAAACGAGTCTATTTACAGAACCCTTCGTGCGCGAGTCCGACTCGCACTTGGCCGGTTTTTTATGATTCATTCATAGATGATTATTTTTTTGTAGTGAAACATGGTGATCTTTATTTTGCGGTCAAACATCATATCACGTCTGATTTTAAATATAAAGGCTGATTTACATTGATCCTGTAATAAAAAATTCCAGTAGAGATATTTTTGATGTTCTTTAAAGATCTCTATCCCCATATATCCGGGCCGTGACGTGTCAGGGGCCAAGCTATGTTGGGCGTCTCTATGTTCTAAATAGAGGACCAACGTATTTTGAACTCCCACTACCTGAGCGAAGCCGACGAAGACGGAGCTCAACATATATTTGTTTAGCACGACCAACGTAACTTGCCCAAATTACTTTGAGTTATACAAATAACCTTTAAAATCAACGCACTTAGCCGATTTTGGTTTGGATAAAAAAAAATACTCGAAATTAATTCCTTCCTCGTTCCACCAACACTTATAACAAGGAGCTCCAAGATATTGATCTTTTTAACTTATCTCTTAATAAAGTAAAAGAAAAAGTTAAAGTTAAATTATCTTAAAGTTTCTTAAAATCAGAGACAAAGAAAACTACCTTGTTATTTCTTTTTTTTTTCTTGTTATTTAGGTCGTTACGTTGTGTATCTTTGGTTATGTTTAAAAAATATATTACGTATTGGTACTTAAGTACTTTGTTTGTACTATAAACAATATTATATTGTTAACGCTTTTCAGTATTTTTAATAGGTAACTTAGTGTAAGTGTACTAAAAAAACCGGCCAAGTGCGAGTCGGACTCGCGCACGAAGGGTTCCGTACCAAAAAACGGCAAAAAAATCACGTTTGTTGTATGGGAGCCCCCCTTAAACATTTATATTATTCTGATTTTAATATTTATTGTTATAGCGGCATCAGAAATACATCATCTGTGAAAATTTCAACGGTCTACCTGTTGTCGTTATTAATATCGAGCAAAAAACGGCAAAAAAATACGTTTGTTGTATGGGAGCCCCCCTTAAATATTTATTTTATTCTGTTTTTAGTATTTGTTGTTGTAGCGGCAACAGAAATACATCATCTGTGAAAATTTCAGCTGTCTAGCTATCACGGTTCATGAGATACAGCCTGGTGACAGACAGACAGACGGACAGACGGACAGACAGACAGACAGACAGACAGACCGACAGACAGACAGACAGACGGACAGCGGAGGCTTAGTAATAGGGTCCCGTTTTTACCCTTTGGGTACGGAACCCTAAAAATAAAATAAAAATATAAAAAATAGTTTGTCCACGTTTAAACACAATGTATTGTAATGTAAAAAATAGCTTTTGGGCACTGTAGGTCTACTGTATATAATCTTTTGTTGATAACATTATTATTATAAGTACATGACTGTTTGCTGCCAAAATAAAAAAAAAATACTGGACCAATGTAAATTCAGAACTCTTTATGAAGCCCTGAGAAGGGCCCCTGCCTGTGTGGCTGGCTGGATTTTGTATTCTTAATTAACTTATTAATTATTATCGATTCAAGAACGTTATTCGTGAACCGACACCAAAAATTTGTTTTATAGACGAAGCGAAACGAAGGCGGTTAACCTATCGCCTCCCGCGTCTGTCTGTCTGAAAAATTAATAAGTGAACGAGCACATAGCTTAAGTTCTAAAAAGAACCGATAGCGCGGTTCAGAGCGGTACAGCGCCATCTAGTGCCAGCCATTGCAAACATACTGAAATACATTGAGGTGTATGAAAAGAAAAGAAAGCGTAGGATTTTATAATACGTCCTATTTAAAACTAATTCACGAGTTTTGTGCAGAAACAAAACATTATGAACTTAATGTATTTCTTGCTCAATAGGTACTTACACCAAAAATTTAATCTCACATTACTAACAGAAACAAATGAAAATTTGAAAGTTCCCTAATTTTTTAATTGTTGCTGAGTTCAAATTCAATTATTTTTATTCATAACGGTACCTTGATTACGTAAGGCTGTTGCTAACAATTCTTGATTGAAATCGCAGTTGCATTGCTGCTTTAACTAAGATAGTTGTCACAATGGTTCTCACTAAAGCAGCAATGTTACTGCGATTTCTGTCAGTGTTGATTACAACAAAGTTACGTAATTAGGGGGCGGGATAGTGCTTGGTCTTCATTTCACCTGCCCCCCTACTCAAATGGCCAATTTTCTATTTGGTTAAGCTTAAATATGAGCAATAGATGATTAAATCACATGTCGCAAACTTATGTAAATCACAGACTTCGACGTATTGTACGGAATTGTCAAGCTTACGGCAGGTAATTTTATAGTTTACTGCTTATTTTAAAGTTTTAATAGTAAGCGTAGCGTTCAAACGAATAGAATGTTGGCCATTTGAGTAGGGAGGCTGATGTTAAGTGACGATAAGGCCGAAGGTTAGCACTACTCCCGGAATCTTCATCAGTGAGGAACTGGCTATCCTAACTTGAACTGCCGGAGCACAACAATTTTTAAAACTGTTGTTATTGCTTCAGACTTAGGTAAGATTAGGGTTGCCAGACGCCCGGGATTTCCGGGATTGTCCCGGAATTACGTGCCTTGTCCCGTGTCCAGGAATTACACCTTACTGTCCCGGATTTCAAATACCTTCACGCTGTGACATAACGTTAATGTTAAAATAGACGGTAATAAGAGTATAAAATAACGTTAACATTCCCTGCCTACCACCAACCAACCGAGTACAAATTTATTACACTATAATTATTAGTACAATATTAGTACATTATGAGACAAGTTAGCTTAGGCTCACGAGTTTCATACGACGTTTTTCAACACATTTGCGAGGAAAATACATACAAAGTAATTTTTTACTCACTGTATTACCATACAGACATCATTTTATACAGACCGATCCGTTTTCATTGTGGACCAATATTTATTTTTGTTTAAAGAATATGCGTTTTGTTTTAAGAATATAATTTTTGGAAAATCAATGTTATATTTTTCAATAAATTATATTTGTTTTTTATTCTTCGTCAGTGTCGCCAGATATGATTTTTTTTTCCTAGATCTTATTTTATTTTTTCCCAATATGATACATTTGTATGAAGATAAGATTTTTTTTTCCCTGACGCGATTTTTTGTTCCCCAAAATTTTACGTTTTGTATGAATAACAGATTTTCTTTTTTCCCAATAATTAAAATTTCCACACAATGGGGAAACCCCCCAATCTGGGGACACTGTTCTTCGTTCTAACTAAGTTCAAAGGTAGGTACTTCAAAAAACATAAACTGAATGAAGATTTCAACCTTTGTGTCTTTGTATTTAAGTTTAAAATAGATTGAAACTGATTACCCTGTCGTGGAAGCCCAGAGCTTGCCGTTGCTGTACATTTTGCATGCTTGATGCTCGCAGTATCCATCTTATAGAAGCCTGGAAAACTTGAACTATTTTTCTTCGATTAATCGATTAATTGAAATCGACTCAGTTGAAATAATCGATTATTTCGGTATCGATTACCATCACTAATCCGCGGTATATTTTTAATAAATAACGTAACGTAATTTAACTAATATAATTGATTCAGGAACGACGTTCGAGAACCAATTCCAAAAATAGATGGTAAAAACGGAACCCTATTCCGTCTGTCTGTCTGAACGGTAAACAATTAAACGAACCTATAGCTAAACTCCTGAAACGAACCGATAGCGCGGTTCAGAACGGTACAGCGCCATCTAGTGACAACCATTGCAAACATACTGAGATACATTGTTTGAGGTGTTAGATAAGAGAAGCGTAGGATTTTAATGATTAAAAACATAAAATTACATACGAGTGTTGTGTTTTGTGGCAGTGTC
The DNA here is from genome assembly GCA_943789525.1 of Agriphila geniculea. Taxonomy (NCBI): domain Eukaryota; kingdom Metazoa; phylum Arthropoda; class Insecta; order Lepidoptera; family Crambidae; genus Agriphila; species Agriphila geniculea. The sequence goes on from OX038875.1 coordinate 6,875,197, forward strand.
TACTTTCATCATTAGAAAAATTATAAACTTTATTTATTTCTAACTCAATAAGTACTCAACAGTACCCTTAGCACGAACAGCTATCGAAAAAAATAACGCGAGTAAAAACATTCAATAGAGTAATTTTGTATGGGAAATTTATACAGCGCCATCTATCGCCGTCAAGCGAAATGAACTTTCCCATAGCCCTTAAAAAAATCCTGTGGTAGCTGGTCTCCAGCAATCAGACCCTCACGATCATGAGCTTCAGGAATAAATTGTATGTCGCAAAATTTGCAGCTTGTTTCCAAATTAATTTTCTTGTAACTCTGGCCCTGGGAATCGACGCTGATGTTCTTCTTCGAGTATTTTTAATGGATTGCGATCGCGACCAACCTCGTTTTGATGGGGAAACTGCCCTCCAGTTTTTGAATTTTAAGTATCGGCTCTTGGTATCCTCGGAGAAGGTGGCTGAATCGACTGAGGAGGTGGCTGCATTGGCGGGGAAGGTGTCTAGGTCGGTGGGGAAGGTGACATTTCCACAGTAACTTCATCAGGCTCTTCTTCAGAGATGTTTTCTTTCGCTGTCTGCCTTAATAGGACATTCTCATAGTCAACCTAGTCAAAATCTTCAAGCTCCAAAAGATTATCCGCCATGGAATAAATGATTTATTATGTTATCCGTTAATCAAGCCCCTAAAAATAAAAGAAAATCTATGTTTTTCTTCCACAGAATACCAAAACAAAGTTTGCTCAGCAACCGAAAGGCTATGATTGTGCGAGTTTAAATTTCAAAGAAGATTCTTGTCAAGTTATAAAATAAAATGCATTCTACTAAAACAAATCATAAACAAGTTATGCATCAAAAACTTCTTTAAATTCGTTTTAATAATTTAAATATCAATTACTGACGTGAGCGGGCGACGGGGTTTAAAAACATGGCCCTCCCTCACGCGGCATTCGGCTAACTGTCAGGATCAACCGTGTCTCCAGAGTAATAAAGTGTTATTTTGTGTGCTCTCAGATAGACTCATAATCTATCGACGGCGGTTGCGTCTCCGAAAGTGAAGTAAATTTTAGTGTAGAATTTTTCAAAGACAAAACTCACAATCTTTTAAACTCGGGTGTAAAGGGATAGAGAAAACTCTACCGAGTACTTATACGCGGGTTTTTTTTCTCGATAGCTGTTCGTGCTAATGGTACAGAAAGAAATGGAAATCCGAAAATTCCCAAATTTTTTAAGTTCAGAAAAATGATGAATTCCCGAGTTCAAATTCATAATTAATCCGAGGCCTTTTGACACAGAATTTAAATTGTTTTCCTCACATATTGCCTGTGCCTAGTTAATTGAGTTTTCACGTTCGACGGACGGAGTGGACACTTTTGTTCTTGAAAATAAACTGGACCACATTATAGGTGTGGTTGCGTCATCAATCTTGCATCAGTCACTCCGAAATAGGTCCACGTATATTGATGACATTTTCATTCAAACCCTCGTCGGGGTTTGGTGGAAAAAGAAAATAATATGTAGCTGAAATATGACGTGAAGTAAAATATAATATTCTGTTGTTTAAAATTAAATATCGAAGAGTAGATTATGCTTCAACACACACGGTGTTAACAAAAGATTACATAAGATTTTTAAACAACTGTTTAACTTAAACATTGTTTAAATCGGAATCGGTCTCTTTCAAACAATATTGAAAAAAAAGTGACAGCATCACATTTAAACGCACGAAGCGTTTTTCATCTTCCTTCTTAATGCGCACAGCCAAGGAGTGGAATTCCCTGCCTGCGTCTGTATTCCCGAAAGAATATAACCCAGCGATATTTAAGGCACGAGTGAATAGGCTTCTTCTGGGCAAGCTCGCTTCATCTTCGGCCTCTTCTTAGCCTTATGGTTCTCGAATGTGGCCAAGAGTAAGCCCATTTAATGTAAAAAAAAAAAAAAACAGTGTCTAAGTTAAACAGGTGTTTAAAAATCTTTTGTAATAACACCAGACTTTTTATTTTGTGTTTATGTTAAGTAACAAAATACCTATATTGATTTGTAAGAATTTAGTAGGATTGGTAATTGTTTAGGAGTCCATGATAGTAAAACATGGTTTGCGGGGGTCATATTTTTATATAGAAATCGTAAAGTTGTAGCCACAAAGAAAACATACGACAAGCTAAAGAGATTATCTAGTAGCTACAAGTATTCAATTGCGTATAAACCTCACAGATGATTGGAAAAAATAAATAAGAATATCATCAAAAGCGTTTGCGTAGATATTTGGCGTAAATAATAGCGGAAACGTATCGAGTTCTACATCAAAATACACTTTAACGTACTGTGAATAGCTCCAATAACTTAAAAAAAAAAAGATAATTGTGCTAAATATAATGATGAAAAAACAACGAAAAACATCGAAAATGTGCAGAAGTGAGGTTACTTTCCATACTCTTTACACGTAAAGAAAAAGACAGAGACAAATGTTTCCGCATAAGAGCTTTAAGTGCATAAAATATTTATTCAATACCATTGATTGTTATCAAAAGCTTATTTCGGAAGAGAAATCGAATTGTTGTGATATAAGATTAAAATAATTGACGTAATGGTAAGTAGTTATAGGTACATAAATACATATGCAAACGATGGAAGCAAAAAATTTAAGCGCTTCATTTTATGTGAGAGGACACTATCGTTAAAAGTGACATGTACCCGCAGCTTTTTTGTTGATTCCACGTTTTCAGTTCACGAGCCAGTGACGTATGCTCCCCGCCTAGATAAAACGAGCTGAGAATTTCAAAACATTGTACCTACATTGGAATATTAATGCAACTTATTTTTTGAAAGGGCTATACTATGGCTTTTCAATGACTCCATTAGCTGAGTTGTATTGTAGGTACTTTATGATTGAAATACTGGATACTTGAACATCGCAATCTTTTTACTCTAACAGGCTTTATCTAGTTCAATGAAATTACAGAAAGGAAACTATTAAATAATACACTTTGTTTGAAAGATTCAATAAAAGTTATATAAATAAAAATGAATAATTTAAATTATTTTAAATAAAACATTTCAGATTTTTTTATACCTAATCACATTTTCTTATTGAATATGAAAACGGAATTTATTAAACGCAGCCGGTTCGCGAGGCAATGGGTCGGCCGGCAAGACGCTTAGCAAAATAGTCGAAATAACCAAGTTATTATAAAAAAAATAAGCTATTTTATCCAGTCCTAATAATAATTGAAGGGGTGTTAACTAACAAAAAGTTCAAAATAAGTTATGTGTTTATTTAAAATTATGTAAAACCTGAAATATTCGTCTTTTGAGCTCATCAGTCGATTTATCATCTCTTAAATCCTACGTTTATACAAAAAAGTAGTATTTTTCAGTTTTGTCAGACAACACCTTTGCCCCTTCAATTTATCTCAAAAATGCAGAGACTGTCATTATGTCTTTCTCAATTATAATACAAATAAAATTTTACATCATACTGCTCGGTAACTAGGATTTACTAATATAGTATGAGGCTGTGTAAGTTGGCATGTGCAACACAGTGCATTGTTTAGATAGAACGTTCCATTTTCAAATCACTTTACAATTCAAGCATGGAGTATAAACATTTAAAACTTCTTAGTGAAACAATGTCTTTTCTTAATTATAAACTGACGAAACTTTTTAGTGAAAAAAAACTATGAAAATGGCGGCATTTCATTTCAGTTCAAGCTAGGTACCTATGCAAAATCTGCTGTTTCATACATTTCGATGGAGTAAGCATTGTACTTTTGTCTGGAACAGCCGATTTTTTTTCGTGATTTCGAGGTCGGTAATAATGAAAGTTGTTCAGTTTAATGGTCTGATCAACCCCACTAGAAGTTTTCAATGTACTAAAAATTACCCTTTTACGTTTTATTTTTATGATTATATTTATTTTTATTAAATTTACCTCGCATGAATGATGTAAAGTAGTATGCTTCCTCGGTTGTAAGTAGCTATTACTTTGTGTAACAAACTACTATTATTCAAGTAAAAATTACACCTATGTATTTTTCATGGTGGATTTAACACAGCCGTTTGCATAATGTAAGAAGGCGTTACTTTACTGTTTTATTTAGGTGAAGATACGTTTTACGGTGCCACTCGTAAAGTAGAGTGGTCAAGTCATAAAGTTACGGAAACAAGAGCTATTTTTAAACTAAGTACAAGATTTTCACCTTATGAATTTGGCACTTTGTTTGATTACTTATATATATTTTTTTCTTTTATTCCGAGTGTTTTGTAATTTACCTTTACAATTTAAATAAGTCTAACAATATTTGAAAAGTATTTCAGAATTAGATTACAAAATCTTTTCTAGTTCGGGATAAGACTTAAGGCGGCTCTTGGTGAAGTGACAGCTAAGGATTTGACCCCCCCACCCTGCCACCCTCTACATTACTTCACGAGTCATTTATTAGCGACATCTATTAAAAAATTTGAAAAACTAAGATGTAATTTATTACCGACATCTATTAAAATTTTTGAAAACCAATGTGTAACCTACACAATGCTTGGCCAAAATTCACGGACCATAGAAAGTTGGAGACACGGCAGCATGGCATTGTTAAAATATTAAATTTTAATTTTATATAGGTACATTGTAAAAAGTGTTTTATAAAAAAATAAGAAATCAGCAATGTTCAATTAATCAGCCGCAATTTATATTAAAATTAAATAATGTATGAAGTCAAGTTTGTTTCATGTTTTAGTTATTTTACTGATTTTTGAAGTGAAAACTTCTTTAGCGGCGTTGTACGCTTTTTGTAATGGGGAAAAAATGCTAAACTCGCGTCAGTAAGAATCACGTTGCTGATAGAAAATGCGTAAGACGGATGGAGAGTAGACAGCTGGCGGTGGAAGTATCCCCTACTTTCAAGTGTAATCTCTTTAAGACGTAAACACTTGTGTCACCAGCAACGCGCTAATTTTGAAAATGGAACTAATAGCAGCGATCTCTTCGGTGAAATCATAGACTTATTTATACTCTGTGACTATAAGTTAAATCGTAGAATGCGTGCATGTAGAAATTCAAAAGGCCATTGGCGCGAAATCTTTATAATTTTTCTCTAATTACAAACTGATTGAATTGTGTTACTGTATAGTAACAGGAAATAAATAATTTTAATCCTTTGCCGCTAATTTCAAAATATCAAAAATGCACAACGTTAATATTCAAGTTTTCACTTCCGCCGGCACTACCGGAGTGCCAACCGATTTTTTTACATTTTGCATAGTACTTATACTCCTAACTAGGTACGTCTTATGTCATGCTCACTTTAAACATTTCTGCGGTGGTGTCGTGTGAGGTGAGGGTCGTTACGTTACCTCAAATAAAATAAAATAAAATAAAAATAAAATATGGTTGAGCGAAACGATGGCTGATTCATGCGTCATGCTCGTGAACGGGTGCTGCCAGTGGGAATGGGTCTGCTTCTGTCTGCTTGTAGTAAGGGCGTCGTATTTTTATATATTTATTTTTTTGATAAATAACAATAATATGAAAACGCTTTTTACGTAAATAGGTACTAAACAAAACAGGCTAACTTTTTTAGGTTGGTATGCGTTTAGCATCACTGCGTCTAAATAGTAATAAAATAAAAATTAGAGAGTGCCCCCCCCCCCCCCCCCCCTCCCCCGGCTTTTGTGTCTGCCAATTTACAATTTACCATCATTTCAGATTGATTAGACCTCATACAAAACCAGCCAAGTGCGTGTCGGGCCACACGCAGTAGGGTTCCGTAGTTACAATATACCATGCCTCATTTAAAACCACGTAATTTTTCATCTGCAAAAATAACTTTGTTTTTCATAGAATTTGTATAAATGACAAAGTAATATTTGCGGTTTTGGAAAATATGTTATATCTCTAAAACTAATAAATATATCTTATTGAAACCAATTTTAGTTGAAAGTGTTTATTAAGATCTACAGCATTTTTTTTTTTAGATTTTTCACTCTCTTATTTTAAAAGTTAGAGGGGTAAACACACATTTTACCACTTTGACAGTGTATTTCTTTCAAACGGTTGACTTTGAGAAAAATAGTCTTAGAAACCTCAATGTCATTTTTAAAGAGCTATCTATATATAGACAGTAGACACCCCGCACGCATAGATATGATAAAAAAAATATTTCAGTTTCAGTTCCATGTATGGGGATAATAATGTTAATAAAATAAAGGGATTTATATATTTAAGATACTAATCTTGAAAATATAAATCCCTTTATCTTTTATTTTTGTGTAAACATCGTAATGCGGTTCACAGAATACATGTACCTACCAAGTTTTAACTGTGTAATCCTAATAGTTTCGGAATAAAGTGGCTGTGACATACGGACGGACGGACAGACAGACAGACATGACGAATCTATAAGGGTTCCGTTTTTTGCCTTTAGGCTACGGAACCCTAAAAACGTGCTAATAATCCAGAGCCTGTAGCCAAATGTCACATTAAAATTTTCGCTATCACTTCGCTCCGAAAAATGTATGAATTAAGACTATAATCCATAAATTTTTCGTTTGATTCTTAAATTCGATTACTTACTTACATATACATATGATTTTAAGATTCGATTGTTAAGGTGGTACCCTGAGCAAAAGTGGCGCCGCGGTGAATTTTATTTAATATTATAATAGGGATGTTGACTTATGAATAAAATAACGAAATACTAATAAAAATCGTAAACATATCAAACTTTTGGAGTAGCTTGTACGGTCCGTTCGCTTAGATAGTGTCGGTACACCCGCAAGCACTTGTGTTCAGAGACAGGAATACCGGTAACATACACAATCTTTCACTACGGCACTTCTATGTAAACTGCCAAAATCCAAATTGACTTGCGGGTGTACGCCGCACGCAGTATCTTTTGTTTATGTTTATCCTTTGACAAGAAGCGGCACGTGCAAAGGCGGTGAGATAAAAGGGCGACACTATCTGAGCGAACGGACTTTATACCTCTTGGTTTTATATATTGAGTATTATTTGTTTATGACCCTTCAAAGTTGGGTGGACAAGTCCATTTAAAAAGTATAAAATTTGTTAAAATAAATAATACATTTAATTAGTCCGTAAAATTTATAGCAAATTTGTCAAAGAAACCATTTTGATAAACACAATATTTAATATAGCTGCCAAACAAATTTCCTACGCGTTGCATACAACGTAGGAAGGCGTGAAGTCATAACTCGGTAGCCGTTAGTATGGAGCGTTTTCGGGTGAGTCCAATTTTGTGCATTTCAAACTGTGATATCTCGGGCAGTTTTCATGCTAGCGAAATGATTCTTTTACCAATGTTTTTTTTTAGGGGTAATTTATGTAACATAAAATAAAAATATAATCAACATGCCTATTCTAATACACAATTTTAATAATGTTTATCGTGGAGATTTTAGGGCCCACAGTCTAGTATTTTTAAATGGTATCGTTACATTCCCTAGTAGTCACTGCTAGAAGTAGATAGAAAAACTGCTAAAAGTGGCCGTTTTTGACACTTTTGCTATCTACTTCTACGAATGACTACAAGGGTATGTAGTGATACCTTCTAAAAATACTAGACCATGGGCCCTAAAATCTCCACGATAAACATTATTTAAATCTTTTTCTATTAATAACTTATTAAATAAAAACCTCCGAGGGCGCCACTTTCGGTCATACAACCGCCTTAACGAAACCTTAAGAGCAGGTTCACATGACAAGCGCTTAACGCGAGTTTTGATAAAGTGCACGTTGAACGCTGCGCTAGCGCTCGACTATTGTCAGCACAGCGCGCGTCAATGCGCGCTTTGAGATCATTGGTTTTGTTTGTACGTTACCGTTCAGAATTCAGATGCGCTTTTGACGCAGATAGACGTATTTTAGGGTATGCTCAGTTCATCCAAAAATCTTCCGAAATGAAAACGGAAGCTGTTCATACCGAATTATCGCATCTGAAAAAAATTAACGCGCGTTGAGCGCTTGTCATCTGAACGTACCCTATGTCAATCCCATACAGTTTCAAAAGCGAAGCGATAACGATTTGCAAATATTACTTTGACTAGGGGGTCTGATGAGAAACCCTATCGATTGGTATCGTAAAAATATATTTGGTGGGTTCGATTCCTGGATAAGGCAAAGTATTGGGACAGCCTATAGATCGCGTGATGCGTTTTATCGACACTTGACTGTCAAAACCCTTGTCCTTAAAAGTAATAAATCGATATTATTATGGCGTTTCAGTGGTCACTGGTCATGCTAGGGGGGGCAGGATGGTATAAACATTCTTACCTATACCCTACCTGCATGCATCCTAATCTGTTCAGTTCAGGCATTTAAAAAGTTATACTGGAATAAATTAACTCACAGTCGTGTGATTTATTACCTACAAATGTTTGATTTGAAGACTCATATATAGTATTCAAAATTTATAGGTAGGTATTTTATACTAACCGTCCTTACGCGTAATTTTTATATCTATGGCAAAATAATGCATCAGAGAGCCTATTACAAAACAAAAAAGAAACCGATAGTCGGACGCAATTCGTCGTTCAATTTACTTGATATTGAACCTTATTAGTAAGGTAATAGTGCCACGGTGTTGGACGAATATCGTACGCTTATCGCGATGCTTTTTTATAATAGTCCTTCAGTTCGAAATGAATTTTCAAAACATAATTGTAACATTTTTACAGTGCTAAAGCAAGGCTAAAACAAACGAGCGAGACATAGAGAACTGTGTAGCTGTCTGTCAGTGAGAGAATGAGCGATACGTGTTCCCCGTCCGAGCGCTGGTGGCGGTCTGCCGCCCGCTCTCCTCGAGGGCACCCTCTGTCAAAAATGTATCTGAATTTTTGAAAAATTGTCGCGAAAATCCCATAAATGGTCTTTTCGAAAATGTCTTTCGTGGAATTTGTAGCATTTTTTCTCCTCTATCGATTGGTGGTAACGAGATTTCCATAGGACTCGTAGTTACGGAGGAGATGCACAGAAACAAAAGTGTTAGTCGATTTTATTTATGATATTTTTGGCATTATGTAAAATATTTAAAACAAATGTTAATCGTGGAATCGATAGGCAAACTGTTGAAGATTCTTATGGTATATTTACTTTGTTTTAATATTCATTAAATAAAGAGGAGATAGAGAATGAAAACCTACTAATAACCACGTTTTGCTAGTACAACCACCTTAATACGTTTTCTTTGCATTAAATGTAATATAACGCTGGAATATGAATACTCGTAATCAGCGTTAATTAAATTGAAAGCACTGTCTCGGTAAACTGTTACTGCCTTACAAATAATCTAAGAATAAGTTTATACCTAGTTTAACCAAAAATATTGCTTAGAATATTCCTAAACAAACGTTTTGGTTATTCTGTACGGTTATTTGTACATCCATGGATGCGGAATGGCTGTTTTTTTCCACTTAAAAAAAATAAACGAATATAGTAGAAAGCTTACAAAACTTGGCAACGACATTTGCCCAGAGGGAGCCTGGGAGTTTGCTAAGTATTCTTTTACTATAGTTAACATCCCAAACTTCGATGTTGCCCTGAAAAAGTTATAGCTCCAATGCTCCCAGCGAAACATACTTAAGTGGCCGCATATCTTATGCAAATTGTTTGTCAAAGTGAATTTTATTATCGAAAAGTTAGTGGCAATTTGTAATTTTTATGTCAAATAAAGTAAAAATCTAATGAGTTAGAGATTACTTCATTAACGTTACTAAAATACGAGTATCTCATCTAAGTATCTAGAACAAATGGTATGGTTTACAGCCGGCATTCGTTCGAAAATCCATTACTTTGCCGTTTTAATATTGATGCAGCGGGAAACTTGGGTAACATAGAAGGAAAATACATTGGGAATGTAAAATACGGATCTGGATTCTGGGTAAAGTTTGTGGGTATCCCCCGAAAGGTATTTAATATGAGTAGATTGCTGGCTCAATGTTATTTTAGTTTTAACTATGAATTTTGTGCATTCACTACTCCCTGTTAGGTTAAAATAAAGTTTTACTTTTTCATGTTATCTTGGGACTTATGCAAACAGATCATTGTTTTATTTGTCTAATCCTTATTATTGAATCAAACAGTAAATTCATGGTTTACAAACTAAGTTTATAACATAAATATTACAAACTAAGTTTGTAACATAAATATTACGATTGTGATATGAAGTATACATTTATGTTTTTGATAGATCAACCTGTCTGGAAATCAGCTCTTCGATCATGGACTGCATTAGGTCTCTCCTCGTTTCTGATTCGATCACGCAGAGAAACGCCGAACATGGCTCTCTCCATTGTACGCTGGGTGACCTTGAGCCTCCGTATGAGACCCATAGTTAGCGACCACGTTTCACTGCCGTAAGTCATCACTGGCAACATAGACTGTTCATAGACTTTCGTCTTGAGACACTGAAGTAAGTCGGACGCGAAGATTTTTCGAGGCTTCCCGGATGCTGCAATAGGCTATTTGACTAATTTTGGAAAACTATTTTAAATTATTTCATACTACGTAATAAGCGCACCACATTGATATTTCAGGAAAAATCTATGTATTTTATTAAAAAATCAATGTTAAAGTTTAAAATTTTAAAACCGCGCCAAAAACGCTTTGGCGCTGGAAACGTCACTTGTTGACGTCACAAGCCTGTAAACATTGTAATATCCTTAGCCATTTGACAGCCATCAATCGCGGAACCTAAGTCTATGGTCGTGTCAAACGCCTGAAGCCATATTTATTTACAGGCAACTGACGTTATCAGTAATCTTAGAGCGTTTTCGCCACAGAAAAAAATTCAAAAATTATTGTTTTATTCTAGGTGAAATTAACCAATCAATAGACTCAATTTAGTCTATATAATAGTTGAATATGTTTTTTTACGCCATTATCTGTTAGGATGACCACAATTTGCAGTATATTTTCAATGTTGTCAAATACCCTATTATTACAATATGGACATCAAATGAAAGGCCTCGATGAGCATATTCCAAAACTATATAATTTGTTACTAAAATGTGAGAAATAAAAATAAATTAATTAAAAAAATATTAAAAACACGACTTCCCTGCCAAAAACGAACTAAAAAGTTAAATAACAAGTATCATTGCAATCGGGGAAAAACCTCTTTGATCAAAAATTATTCCCTAAAACGGTCGTTTTAGGTCCCCCGACTGTAATGACACTTGTTATTTAACTTTTTAGTTCGTTTTTGGCAAGGCAGTCGTGTTTTTGATAATAAAAAAAAAATATTTGACATGTGATGCCGGCATTACATATTCGCCGAGCATCGGCACAATTCATCGTACGTTGCCGGTTTTGAAAGAACGTCTTTGAAGCATTTGTTACAAAACCGGCAACGTACGATGAATTGTGCCGATGCTCGGCGAATATGTAAAGCCGGCATTACGTTTTAGTGCGACTATAATAACTTGATATCTATTAAGTCAAGATAGACACACTAAAATTAGGTATAACAGTGCACTGTTATACCTAATTTTAGTGCGACTATCTTAACTTGACTGCAGTCAACATGACAAAAGCGGTGATCAAGCACAAAGCCCAAGTCAGGTTCTCTTTCCGAACAGACTCTACTACGTACTGTCACAAACTTAGGTAAATACGGGTGTCCCAAAACTTTTCCATTCGGAGGGAAAGTACCTTAAATATTGAAGATAGGAAAATTACTGAAAGAAGACTTCGTTATGTTTTTAAAAAGAAAAAGAACTGCATTCAAGGATTTAAAAAATAAACCCCTACGATTTGATACAAATTGAAACAATCCGTAATAATTACAATTTAAAAGTTAAATTTCATGCTCTTTCTTTTGTTTAAGATGCTGTATCACTTAAGAAAAATAATCCTATTAAGTAATCCTTTCGATCGGTATCGTAAAAATAAATATTGTTTTTTGTTCTTGGTTGGTTCGATTCCTGGTTAACGCAGGCGATTTTTCAAAAACCTTTGCAGTTACAATGATTTTGAAAAACTGAAATCTTCTTTCAGTAAAATTTCCCATCTTTAATATTTAAGATAATTTCCCTCCGTGTGGCAAAGTTTTGGGATACCCTGTAAATACTGTGGTACTGTGGCTCGTAGCATTCGTAGTCGTTACATCGTAGCACGGCCTGTGTGGTTCATAAAATGTGTTTGTTTGTGTTGCTAAATGGATACTTATGTGGAGTTTGCATGTTATTTTTTTCGGGAAGTTGGTAGTATATAATATTGCTTATAATTACTTTAAGAAAAACTTTATATGTAAGATCAGGCCCCTATTTCACAGACGTGACATTTGTAAATGACAATAACAATTCGGTGTCCATGGCGTCAGCCAATTTGAATTTAGAAAATAAACTAATCAAGCTACTCACAGACACCGCAACGTACATCAAATTGTCATTGTAATTTACAATTGTAACGTATTTCACAGACGTGACAATTGTAAATTACAATGACAATTCGATGTACGTTGCGGTGTCTGTGATGTGAGTTTGATCAGTATATTTTCTAAATTCAAATTGGTTGACGCCATGGACACCAAATTGTCATTGTCATTTACAATTGTCGCGTCTGTGAAATAAGGGCCTGGTCGATAAAACTTTTTTGTTTCCTTCTAATCTTTCTTCATGAAAAAATTGTACTGTAACAGAAGTGGCTCCTTCTTTGTTACAAGTACCTACAATAATTATGGCGACGTTCAAATTGTAACTGTTATTCAATACAAATTAATTGTTATTCAATTACAAAATAAGCAGTGGATTTGCTATTGCTAGAATAACTTCTTGTTGTAATTTAAGCGAATGACTGCAGAACAGCACATTCTTAATGTAAACTTGTGTGGTTTTTTGTGAATGTAGCAAACATCTTTTGTATTTTATGTTTGTTTGGTAATAAATAAAAAAAACTGCATCCAAGTTTTACACAAATACAAAGTTTAAATCAATTTTTAGGTTTATAATGAAAATATTTGAATAAATACCTAAGTTCTAATCTAATAACTTAGTTAGAATTTTTTCCAAAAGAGCTCAAACAATTTCACTAAACGGCCTTTACCGAAAAACATGTTTTCACAAAAACAACAATTTGTTCAGGTTTAGTTTAATATTTTTTTAGGTGTTCCGAAAAGTTATTGAAAATATTGTTCCGGGTTGAAAACCCAAAACGAAACGGAATTTCCTCCGGGACGCTAAATAAACGGTTTCTCGCCACTGACCGCAAAACTTTCGATACCTTTGTTGAAATTAATTTAACCAAACAGGCGTTAAGTAGCCATTTTGATTACAACCTTGTCAGTTCCAACCGCTTAATTACGGTCATTATTAGCAGTTATAATTTTCAATTAAGCTCTTAATCGTTTTTCGTGAGGTTGAAACGTAACTTTTGATCGGAATCAGATATTTTAAATTACTTAATTGAAATATACAGATACTTATTAAGACTCACATTATAATAAAAATTTACTTGTTCTATTTTAACACATTGTGAAGGTAGGAAACATCCTAAAATGTAAAATACTCTCATTTAAATTCTACTCAATTCGTTGATTGTATGAGATAATGTTATGACAAAAGATATTAACTATTAATGGATTGATTTGTCAGTGAAAGTCCATCTCATATCTTTTGCCTTTCGCCATTCGCTGCGCAAGTTTGCGTAGATGTAGAGCTGTAGATTTCGCATTTGTTTTTTTGATCATTTTTAGAAGTAGTTTTTGGTTTTTAGTAGTATTTTTAGTCTCCACCAGCTTGAAAAATTTCGAAAAACTGAATCCACAAAAAAAAATATACAATGAAAGAGTCTGCTCACAAAATTTAATGAAAATCGGTTGGGAATAGAGGAGAACAATCGGACAACCAGACAGCGAGACAACCGAACATATAAAAGCATTTTTGCCTAATCTGAAACGGAGACGCTTCGCATTTGCTCGGTCAATCAGTCTGGTTATATAAAATAAAGTGTCGATTAATAAAACATAGCTCTATTGTGGTATTTGCACGGGTCAACTTGGCTGGTGACTTGCTGGTCGATTTTAGTCTAATAGCAACAATCGCTAGTAAAATCGAATCGCCATCCCATTGATATTAGGTTTGCGATTGGATTTTACAAGCGATTGTCGATAAAAAGGGCTAATAGCCTAATAATACTGCGGTCATACCTAGCACGGTATGAACAGAGCATATTAGTTTGTATGACCCTATATAAAGCTTTGTAGAGAAATTAATTAATAAAGTTAATAAATAAAAAAATAACAGCCTCGTGTAAGACGGAGCTTCAGTTGAGAACAGCTTGATTGATTTGGCATATTTTATCGTTTTGTTGTGTGAAAGATTTTCTTGGAATCTACGGAAAAATGTCAGGACGAGAACTGTCGGGTCAGCGTTATAATTTTACTAATGTACCAAAGTCACGTATCAAACTGACGTTCATCTACATTACCAAGCTTATGATGAAATACGGTTTTACGAAACTGAGACGTTAATCCCCAGTTCTTATATAAAACTCAGCCGTCTCAGACCCACATGAATATATAATGAACCTTCATAATGCGGGGAACGCGTCAAAAGATGTGAGGCATTCCGCGAAATGTGCCCGCATTCCGGGAGAAGGCGGTACAACTACGCGATTCACGCGAACAGTGGAAACAAAGCCTATTATAATTTCAAAGCACCTTCACGAGGGTGTCCAGGTAGCTTTTATGCTACATCATACCGTAAATGAGACACTTTAAATAAATAGGTTCAGGGTTAACCAAAAAAGCTCGGTGGCGCAGTGATTTAGCGGCGTCCCTGCGATCGCGGAGGATAAGCAACTTTCGTAAAGGTCTGTCATGGGATGGGTGACCAAAAATTTAATATCTCGAGCTTCTCCGTGCTTCGAAAGGCACGTTAAGCCGTTGGTCCCGGGTGGATTTGAAGTTAACACCCATCAATCCGCATTGGGCCCACGTGGTGGGTTATGGCCCATCCTCCTTATCCACCCATAAGGAAGGCCTGTGCCCCAGCAATGGGGACTTTAAAAAATAGCTGATGATGAAACAAAAAAAAATTCTCAAAAGAGATGGAAATCTATGGCGTTATAGACGTTTTATGGCTAATATAATAGATAATGAAATTTTATTTACCGTGAAATTATCCATTCTTTAATAAATTGCTGCATTAGTTTAGCTTTGTCGGACAAAAATCTTGTTATAACGCGGTCAAAGTGGGTAGGTATCCGCTTCATTTGCAACCTATTTTCCCTGAAAGAGATTCAAATGGTTTTCAGACCCTTTTTATCGACTGAACGATAAAGCATTCAAAAAATGTAAGGTACGATAACCTTTCAGATATTTCTCGAGGAGGTATTTAGTTTCTAAAATATTCACTATTTTTAGGCCTTACTAAATTACCCTTTCACAGGCAAAACAAATTTCAACGCTTAATAAAATTACTGGCTTATATTTGGCAAAGGTATTTAAAACAAAAAAAAATACAATATAAACTCCGAATATGTTATTGTTTTACTCATATATATAATAATTATTATGTATTTATTTCCAGATAAGAAAGATCATTATTGTTAGTAGCGACTTAAAAATATGTTAGTTTAGTTAAAATTACAGATTATTACAACTCAATTACTTACTTATCACAGCTACATCTATCAGAGTAAAAATGATCAAAATAAATATAATCATAAAGAAAATAATTAGAATAAATAAAACTATCCTACTAATATTATAAATGTGAAAGTTTGTGGGTTTGGATGTTTGGATGTTTGTTCCTCAATCACGCAAAAACTACTGGACGGATTTAGTTGAAATTTGGCACACAGATAGTTGATAGCCTAGATTAAAACATAGAATACTTTTTATCCCGATATTCCCACGGAAACGGGAGCCACGCGGGTGAAACCGCGGACGGCCGCTAGTAATGAAATATATTAAAATTAAGATTATTTAAAAATTCATTGTAATAAAATGATTAAAAAAATAAAAATAATTCATTAAATTAACATCATCAATAATAAATATTAAATCAACAAAAATTAAATTATTAAAAATGTGCAATTTAAATATTATATTATATAGTATAGAGATAATAGTAATCTCCGTAACAATGGAGGAAGTAATAAAAATAAGATCTAAACCCAAAATTTTAATTTGTAAATCAGTGAAATAATTTCATTTCCGCAAAATTTTAAAACAATCTTACAATCACTATGTTTGGTTACCACTGATACTCCAGACTTGTAAAAAGTATCTACGTATAAATGGGTACATACACATTACTTCTAACCCAAGTAAACGAAGTAAACTTCCACACATTTCTAAGCTATCCAGCAGTATTTTCCGGGACATGACGTCACACAAAGTGCTCCCGAGGGTTGCCAACTCTTATTCACAGATATCCGGGACATCAGAAATGTTTATGCGGGACTTAGCCAAAAAAAGCGGGACCTGCCTACAAATGTAGAGACAGAACGTGTACAGAAAAGAGAAAAAACCGTAAAAAAAAAACGACCGCGCAGCACGATTTTTAGTCAGTTTCATCCACTAAGTCGCTTTCATCCACTAATTTTGTACTCTTGCCTGTATTTAAAGAACGGCCACGCAGCGTGATTTTTGTGCGCAGTCAATTTATGTGCGTTCGTAACTAATTCCGAAAAGCGGAATATTTACCATCCCGCACACACTCTGAACGGGACGTCTCGTTGAGGGTCTCAGAAACGGGCGTCCTGCGTATTGCGGGACGGTTGTCAACCCTACCGACCTCGAATGTTCCCGCTAAAACATGGAGACGGCACAATTCCTCAAGTTCTTGTAGAAATCCCGGAATGTCTGCGGTACCAATAAACATGCTACGTCGTTTATCAGACAAGATCAAACGTAAACAACTGCGTAATAAGTGTCTATTTCGCTTGTGTTTACTTATTTTTAATCAAATCACTACCGAGTGCCGTAATGTTTCGTAAGGAGGTAGAATGTTCTTCGATCTACTAGAATTGAGGGGTAGTTTTGGTCTTTTTAGGGTTCCGTACCAAAATGGTAAAAGGAACCCTTATGGAACTCTGTCTGTCCGTCGTCACAACTGGATTTCTCAAGAACTACTAATGTCTAATGCTATCAACTTCAAATTATGACGTTTGCCCAACTATTTTGCAAATAAGAAAGAAATTATATGTAACTATTTTTTTGCAACAGGGACTGAAAAGGGGTCTTAAAAATTCGAAGTGGGGCTACTAGCGCATGTGGGGGGAGGGTATCTTATGAAAGAGCGTTGTTTCTGTTTGCACATTCTCAAACATTTTTCTATTTTTTTAGGTCGATGAAAAATAAAAAAATACTGTTCCACTCCCTTATCTCCGAATTTTGCATAGAGAATTAAATCCGAAATTATTCTGTGATAGAAGTTTATGTTAAAATGACAGGAAATATAAAACGATGCCTCTAAATAGCACACATTTTTAGAAATCATCAACAAAAATAACATTAGATTCACTATCAGTCAAGAGATGGCGCTGACCTCAAACTACACCTTAGTGTACGGAACCCTCGGTGCGCGAGTCCGACTCGCTCTTGGCCGGTTTTTTATATCTTTGCCGCAGATTTTGTAGACTTTTTTACTTTAGAACACAAATGTTATTGCCCCTTCGGTTGTTTGTGAATTATGAATTTATAAGCTTTACATCATACTTGCTCGGTAACTAGGATTTACTTATATAGTATGAGGCTGTGTGAGTTGGCATGTGCAACACAGTGCATTGTTTAGATAGAACGTTCCATTTTCAAATCACTTTACAATTCAAGGATGGTGAATGCTTTAACTGTAAAGTTACTTTACAATTCAAGCATTTAAAACTCCTTAGTGAACCAATCTCATTTCTTTTATTATAAACTGACGAAACTTTTGGCTGAAAAAAAAAACAATGAAAATGGCGGCATTTCATTTCAGTTGAAGCTAGGTATGCAAAATTCTGCAATGCAAAAACAGCTGATTTTTTTCGTGATTTCGAGGTTGGTCCTATAATGAAAGTTGTTCAGTTTAATTGTCTGATCAACCCTACGAGTTTTCAATGAAATAACCCTTTAACGTTTTATTTTTGTTTTAATGTTTTTGTATTTTTTTTATTTTTGTTTTTATTTTTATTTTATTTTTATTAAATTTACCTCGCATGAATGATGTAAAATAGTATGCTTACCTCGGTTGTAAGTAGCTATTACACCCTCGAACTATATTCGCCCTCGCTCGCTTCGCTCGCTCGTGCGTCTAAATATCTCGGGTGCACTCGATCCATTAGCGCCCTTTGCGAGCTGCGCTCGCACGGGCGCCAAGTTGGATCTTGTTCTGTAATAGCTCACTTACATCCCTTGTGTAACAAACTACTATTATTTTGTTTGTAGGTACTTTACTGTTCAGTCATTGGCAAATTAAACTTACTTACTTTCGAGTCTTATGTTCAGTTCAATCATAATTATCAGATTTTTTGTTGTTCATAAAACTAATTAGAATTGGACAGGTGGGAGGGGGAGGAGTTGGACAGGTGAGGTCTCTTTCATCCCCCCTTCCTCCCCCCCCAAACCACAACCCCAAATTCCATGGCTCATATTCTAAAGATTAGAATTATCTTATTATTGAAATCGGAAACAATAGAATCGACAGGACAACGACAAAAACAAAGAGAATATACCTAATATTGAGGGCTTTTCAAAATGACAAAAAACTGTAGACTCAATAGATGGCGTTGATAAAAATGTATGTGTCAATGTATTTTTTTTACTAAGCTTCGAAGAGTACTCAGGTAGGCAGTCAGATGTAACCCAAAAATGTTTCTCTTTGGGCAGATGTCAGTCAACGAGCGCTTACTTTCGTCTTTGGTACAGGCCATTTATTTTAAAAGCCAATTTTGACATTTCACTTTCATCAACACCATCTAGTGAAGCAAATAGTAACTATTTTTATTTTTTAAATGTCACTTTGAAACGCCCTCATTCCCTAATAACAAACTGGAGCAAAAATGATGACTAGACAAGGATCTCATTCTAAAACATATCTAATATAGCTAGTGACTTAAGTTAGCAACCTTCGTACGTAAAACGATTCCTATTTTGTTCCCAAGACAAGTAAATTTTTGTCTGGAACCAAATCTCTTGATCGGTCCCTGCTTGTCTGTCAATTTCCCTACGGCCTGGCCACGTGATGGAGCGACAGCCAGCACGACGCACTTCTCACTTTATTGCTCGGTCATAATAACGCCACAGAATAAATAATAGTACAAGATAACGCTCACAACACAGTTTAGGTAGGTAAAACTGGGATAGATGCCCTATCTTTTGAAATGGACTCCTAATTTAAAAAAATATTCATTAATTGAATAATTTCTACGAATGTAGGCTAGCTTAATAATTTATGTTGAATTATAATTATTTATTTTTCACCTATCAATTACAGATTTTGCAGAATTTCGCTTTTTGTGGAACCCTTTTTTTGAGGATAGATGCATAACCATAGGGATCATAGAAATAGAATGTCAAAGAACAACAATGTCAATAAACAGGTGATCCGAAAACGAATGCATACATTTTATATGAGATACGTAAAATATGACTTAGATTCGTAAAATATGACTATATATGGCAAAGGAAATTATAAAACTATGTTCCATACTGTTTTCTTTGTCGATAAACGAATAAATGTAGCGAAATTTGCTTTTAGAGAAATTTGTGGCAATATCTTATTTACCTGTGAAAAGTGAGATCACATGGATTGTTTCTTTTTGTTACATCACAATTACTTAGAGCACAAGACACCATGGCTCCACGATATCTTTATTTTAAATTCGAATTAAGATTAACAAATATTTTAAACAAAGTGTGATTGCTCATTTGCTAGGCGGGACGCTAGGGGCTCTTACTGTAAAAAATGTTGGCA
This sequence comes from Agriphila geniculea, assembly GCA_943789525.1. Classification (NCBI taxonomy): domain Eukaryota; kingdom Metazoa; phylum Arthropoda; class Insecta; order Lepidoptera; family Crambidae; genus Agriphila; species Agriphila geniculea. The sequence goes on from OX038875.1 coordinate 6,895,100, forward strand.
CATGTCACTTGATCCCTTGTCTCTTTTTTACATAGACCGTGTCCGTATGATGTTAACTTCTCTTTTCCACGCTTTGTTGGTCTTCTTGAGCGCAGCGAAAATTTTTCTATGTCTATGATAGGGATAGTTGCCCTACCATGAAAATAATAAGTAGGATAGATGCCTACAGTGCGGGATAGTGAAAATGAAAACCCAACCAAACTTTAAGAGGTCGTTCTACTCCTAAAACAGCAATGTATACGTAAATATATCAAAATATAAAAGAACACTATAAATAATTTTGAAAATATACACTGACACCATATATGCGTATATATGATGTAAAGTGGGGTAGATGCCCTTAAGGGCACCTATACTTTGAAGCAACAATCAGTAAAGAGTCCAAATATAAATATATGTTAATACATAAAAAATAAAACAAAGAAGAAAAAATAATTATAAATAGACGCTGACACCATATATGGGCATATATGGTGTATGAAGGGATAGATGCCCCTAAGGGCACCTATACCTCGAAAAATCAGGGCAACTATCCTTTGTGATAGGGATAGATGCCCAAGTAGTTTTCTAAATAAATTAAAAACAAAAGAGCAATTATTTACACCCAGGTGCACACTTAATGAACAAGTATATTGACTTAATAAAAAATATAACGGAATTTATTACTACTTATAAAGTTATACAACGGCAAATACTAACATTTAAAACTTTGACGTTCTTGTGAAGTTCGTCGCGGAGTTGGTTGCACACAGAAGCTATACGCAACTAAGATTGGAGTTTGGGAAGTTAGGTTTTTTGAAAATGAGGCACCTATCCCACTGCGGCATCTATCCCGGTTTTACCATATAGTATATAAAGATGAGTACTGTTTAGGTGCGGGCACATTTGTCTTGATGCCACGTGTTATCACGCCGTATTTATATGGACGTGTTATAAGATAAGTGTGCTCCTAGTGCATACCTTTACTATGAAAACCGTTGTCATCTGACGGCGTGTTAACACGTGGCGTCATACAAATGTGCCCGCACCTTTACAATGGGTGCATTCTAGCAGACCAACCACTAAGTCATCAATTACCACAGTAGGTATACATTTTAACCATGGAAATTAATTTGTTTTCATGTTCAATTTCATTACTTTCCATGGTTAAAATGTTCTCTATGGCGATCGATGACTCAGCCACAAGTCTGCCGGAATGCACTCAATAATCGACTTCAAACGCAAGAATTGCCGTGCCGTGCCGTGCTGTCGCAACCATCACATGGGGGCATTCCAGCCTTTACCAGCAGACTATTTTAAATGCTAAATAAAATAACAATCCATGGTTAAAATCGATAACTTAGCGGTGAGTCTGCTGGAATGCACCCATTGGCGTGGCCAGGCACGCAATTCGCTCGCTGCACCGCCGGTTGCCCCTTCGCATGGCCAGCCCTTACAGGCACTTTATCACCTCGCCCCGTTTATCGGCGGGCAACAATATCCGACCCAAGGAAACTAGCCTTTACGACCTCATTAATTTAGGGATCCAGTTTTCCTGACCCTTCGATACGTTGTACTAACTCCATTCACCAACTCCGAAACTAGGCTAATTTTGATGGTGGAAAGTGCACCTTATCACAAAGAGACAGAGGTGATGATAACTTTATAGCGAATTGCTTACGTTTGCTGTAATAGAACTATAAAGTTTATACAAGGCTTTCAATATTTTATTACTGTTTGACTAAGTGCAGTTATTAGGTAGTTGGTTATTGCCCTGCATTTCCTTTTTAGGGTTCTGTACGGGACCCTATTACTAAGACTCCGCTGTCCGTCTGTCTGTCTGTCTGTCTGTCTGTCTGTCTGTCTGTCTGTCTGTCTGTCTGTCTGTCTGTCTGTCTGTCTGTCTGTCTGTCTGTCTGTCTGTCTGTCTGTCTGTCTGTCTGTCTGTCTGTCTGTCTGTCTGTCTGTCTGTCTGTCTGTCTGTCTGTCTGTCTGTCTGTCTGTCTGTCTGTCTGTCTGTCTGTCTGTCTGTCTGTCTGTCTGTCTGTCTGTCTGTCTGTCTGTCTGTCTGTCTGTCTGTCTGTCTGTCTGTCTGTCTGTCTGTCTGTCTGTCTGTCTGTCTGTCTGTCTGTCTGTCTGTCTGTCTGTCTGTCTGTCTGTCTGTCTGTCTGTCTGTCTGTCTGTCTGTCTGTCTGTCTGTCTGTCTGTCTGTCTGTCTGTCTGTCTGTCTGTCTGTCTGTCTGTCTGTCTGTCTGTCTGTCTGTCTGTCTGTCTGTCTGTCTGTCTGTCTGTCTGTCTGTCTGTCTGTCTGTCTGTCTGTCTGTCTGTCTGTCTGTCTGTCTGTCTGTCTGTCTGTCTTTCTGTCTGTCTGTCTGTCTGTCTGTCTGTCTGTCTGTCTGTCTGTCTGTCTGTCTGTCTGTCTGTCTGTCTGTCTGTCTGTCTGTCTGTCTGTCTGTCTGTCTGTCTGTCTGTCTGTCTGTCTGTCTGTCTGTCTGTCTGTCTGTCTGTCTGTCTGTCTGTCTGTCTGTCTGTCTGTCTGTCTGTCTGTCTGTCTGTCTGTCTGTCTGTCTGTCTGTCTGTCTGTCTGTCTGTCTGTCTGTCTGTCTGTCTGTCTGTCTGTCTGTCTGTCTGTCTGTCTGTCTGTCTGTCTGTCTGTCTGTCTGTCTGTCTGTCTGTCTGTCTGTCTGTCTGTCTGTCTGTCTGTCTGTCTGTCTGTCTGTCTGTCTGTCTGTCTGTCTGTCTGTCTGTCTGTCTGTCTGTCTGTCTGTCTGTCTGTCTGTCTGTCTGTCTGTCTGTCTGTCTGTCTGTCTGTCTGTCTGTCTGTCTGTCTGTCTGTCTGTCTGTCTGTCTGTCTGTCTGTCTGTCTGTCTGTCTGTCTGTCTGTCTGTCTGTCTGTCTGTCTGTCTGTCTGTCTGTCTGTCTGTCTGTCTGTCTGTCTGTCTGTCTGTCTGTCTGTCTGTCTGTCTGTCTGTCTGTCTGTCTGTCTGTCTGTCTGTCTGTCTGTCTGTCTGTCTGTCTGTCTGTCTGTCTGTCTGTCTGTCTGTCTGTCTGTCTGTCTGTCTGTCTGTCTGTCTGTCTGTCTGTCTGTCTGTCTGTCTGTCTGTCTGTCTGTCTGTCTGTCTGTCTGTCTGTCTGTCTGTCTGTCTGTCTGTCTGTCTGTCTGTCTGTCTGTCTGTCTGTCTGTCTGTCTGTCTGTCTGTCTGTCTGTCTGTCTGTCTGTCTGTCTGTCTGTCTGTCTGTCTGTCTGTCTGTCTGTCTGTCTGTCTGTCTGTCTGTCTGTCTGTCTGTCTGTCTGTCTGTCTGTCTGTCTGTCTGTCTGTCTGTCTGTCTGTCTGTCTGTCTGTCTGTCTGTCTGTCTGTCTGTCTGTCTGTCTGTCTGTCTGTCTGTCTGTCTGTCTGTCTGTCTGTCTGTCTGTCTGTCTGTCTGTCTGTCTGTCTGTCTGTCTGTCTGTCTGTCTGTCTGTCTGTCTGTCTGTCTGTCTGTCTGTCTGTCTGTCTGTCTGTCTGTCTGTCTGTCTGTCTGTCTGTCTGTCTGTCTGTCTGTCTGTCTGTCTGTCTGTCTGTCTGTCTGTCTGTCTGTCTGTCTGTCTGTCTGTCTGTCTGTCTGTCTGTCTGTCTGTCTGTCTGTCTGTCTGTCTGTCTGTCTGTCTGTCTGTCTGTCTGTCTGTCTGTCTGTCTGTCTGTCTGTCTGTCTGTCTGTCTGTCTGTCTGTCTGTCTGTCTGTCTGTCTGTCTGTCTGTCTGTCTGTCTGTCTGTCTGTCTGTCTGTCTGTCTGTCTGTCTGTCTGTCTGTCTGTCTGTCTGTCTGTCTGTCTGTCTGTCTGTCTGTCTGTCTGTCTGTCTGTCTGTCTGTCTGTCTGTCTGTCTGTCTGTCTGTCTGTCTGTCTGTCTGTCTGTCTGTCTGTCTGTCTGTCTGTCTGTCTGTCTGTCTGTCTGTCTGTCTGTCTGTCTGTCTGTCTGTCTGTCTGTCTGTCTGTCTGTCTGTCTGTCTGTCTGTCTGTCTGTCTGTCTGTCTGTCTGTCTGTCTGTCTGTCTGTCTGTCTGTCTGTCTGTCTGTCTGTCTGTCTGTCTGTCTGTCTGTCTGTCTGTCTGTCTGTCTGTCTGTCTGTCTGTCTGTCTGTCTGTCTGTCTGTCTGTCTGTCTGTCTGTCTGTCTGTCTGTCTGTCTGTCTGTCTGTCTGTCTGTCTGTCTGTCTGTCTGTCTGTCTGTCTGTCTGTCTGTCTGTCTGTCTGTCTGTCTGTCTGTCTGTCTGTCTGTCTGTCTGTCTGTCTGTCTGTCTGTCTGTCTGTCTGTCTGTCTGTCTGTCTGTCTGTCTGTCTGTCTGTCTGTCTGTCTGTCTGTCTGTCTGTCTGTCTGTCTGTCTGTCTGTCTGTCTGTCTGTCTGTCTGTCTGTCTGTCTGTCTGTCTGTCTGTCTGTCTGTCTGTCTGTCTGTCTGTCTGTCTGTCTGTCTGTCTGTCTGTCTGTCTGTCTGTCTGTCTGTCTGTCTGTCTGTCTGTCTGTCTGTCTGTCTGTCTGTCTGTCTGTCTGTCTGTCTGTCTGTCTGTCTGTCTGTCTGTCTGTCTGTCTGTCTGTCTGTCTGTCTGTCTGTCTGTCTGTCTGTCTGTCTGTCTGTCTGTCTGTCTGTCTGTCTGTCTGTCTGTCTGTCTGTCTGTCTGTCTGTCTGTCTGTCTGTCTGTCTGTCTGTCTGTCTGTCTGTCTGTCTGTCTGTCTGTCTGTCTGTCTGTCTGTCTGTCTGTCTGTCTGTCGGTCTGTCTGTCTGTCTGTCTGTCTGTCTGTCTGTCTGTCTGTCTGTCTGTCTGTCTGTCTGTCTGTCTGTCTGTCTGTCTGTCTGTCTGTCTGTCTGTCTGTCTGTCTGTCTGTCTGTCTGTCTGTCTGTCTGTCTGTCTGTCTGTCTGTCTGTCTGTCTGTCTGTCTGTCTGTCTGTCTGTCTGTCTGTCTGTCTGTCTGTCTGTCTGTCTGTCTGTCTGTCTGTCTGTCTGTCTGTCTGTCTGTCTGTCTGTCTGTCTGTCTGTCTGTCTGTCTGTCTGTCTGTCTGTCTGTCTGTCTGTCTGTCTGTCTGTCTGTCTGTCTGTCTGTCTGTCTGTCTGTCTGTCTGTCTGTCTGTCTGTCTGTCTGTCTGTCTGTCTGTCTGTCTGTCTGTCTGTCTGTCTGTCTGTCTGTCTGTCTGTCTGTCTGTCTGTCTGTCTGTCTGTCTGTCTGTCTGTCTGTCTGTCTGTCTGTCTGTCTGTCTGTCTGTCTGTCTGTCTGTCTGTCTGTCTGTCTGTCTGTCTGTCTGTCTGTCTGTCTGTCTGTCTGTCTGTCTGTCTGTCTGTCTGTCTGTCTGTCTGTCTGTCTGTCTGTCTGTCTGTCTGTCTGTCTGTCTGTCTGTCTGTCTGTCTGTCTGTCTGTCTGTCTGTCTGTCTGTCTGTCTGTCTGTCTGTCTGTCTGTCTGTCTGTCTGTCTGTCTGTCTGTCTGTCTGTCTGTCTGTCTGTCTGTCTGTCTGTCTGTCTGTCTGTCTGTCTGTCTGTCTGTCTGTCTGTCTGTCTGTCTGTCTGTCTGTCTGTCTGTCTGTCTGTCTGTCTGTCTGTCTGTCTGTCTGTCTGTCTGTCTGTCTGTCTGTCTGTCTGTCTGTCTGTCTGTCTGTCTGTCTGTCTGTCTGTCTGTCTGTCTGTCTGTCTGTCTGTCTGTCTGTCTGTCTGTCTGTCTGTCTGTCTGTCTGTCTGTCTGTCTGTCTGTCTGTCTGTCTGTCTGTCTGTCTGTCTGTCTGTCTGTCTGTCTGTCTGTCTGTCTGTCTGTCTGTCTGTCTGTCTGTCTGTCTGTCTGTCTGTCTGTCTGTCTGTCTGTCTGTCTGTCTGTCTGTCTGTCTGTCTGTCTGTCTGTCTGTCTGTCTGTCTGTCTGTCTGTCTGTCTGTCTGTCTGTCTGTCTGTCTGTCTGTCTGTCTGTCTGTCTGTCTGTCTGTCTGTCTGTCTGTCTGTCTGTCTGTCTGTCTGTCTGTCTGTCTGTCTGTCTGTCTGTCTGTCTGTCTGTCTGTCTGTCTGTCTGTCTGTCTGTCTGTCTGTCTGTCTGTCTGTCTGTCTGTCTGTCTGTCTGTCTGTCTGTCTGTCTGTCTGTCTGTCTGTCTGTCTGTCTGTCTGTCTGTCTGTCTGTCTGTCTGTCTGTCTGTCTGTCTGTCTGTCTGTCTGTCTGTCTGTCTGTCTGTCTGTCTGTCTGTCTGTCTGTCTGTCTGTCTGTCTGTCTGTCTGTCTGTCTGTCTGTCTGTCTGTCTGTCTGTCTGTCTGTCTGTCTGTCTGTCTGTCTGTCTGTCTGTCTGTCTGTCGGTCGGTCGGTCGGTCGGTCTGTCTGTCTGTCTGTCTGTCTGTCACCAGGCTGTATCTCATGAACCGTGATAGCTAGACAGTTGAAATTTTCACAGATGATGTGTTTCTGTTGCCGCTGTAACAACAAATACTAAAAACGGTATAAAATAAATATTTAAGGGGGGCTTCCATACAACAAACGTGATTTATATTGCCGTTTTTTGGTACGGAACCCTTAGTGCGCGAGTCCGACTCGCACTTGGTCGGTTTTTAATTTTCGTTGCGAATACTTTTAGAAAATAGAAGAAAAACTATCTTTTTGACTAAGCTACTGCGTCTTGTTTTGCTGAATAGCTATTTCGGATATTATGATAATGTAACCTTTTATAGACTAGTTCCTTTGATACAACTGTCAAAGGAACTTTTACGGATGCTTTAGGAGAGCAATATCAGTAAACGAAATGAAAAGGCTTCGAAAATATTGCTAGCACATAATGCGAACATTATGTGGCGATTGCAGAATTTCGAGGTTTCTTATGCATAATGGGATAGTGATTGGCTTTCACCTCACCTGATGTTATGTGACGATAAGGCCGAAGGTGGATTGGTATTAGTATTGGTGATGGGCTCTTTTCTCCACAGACTTCCAATTTGGTCCGTCATGCGTGAACATAGCATCGGTATGGCTAGTCAAGCCATCCTAGCTCCTTCCAGAAGTGCAGAAGCCTCCTGGGGCGTTCTTCAGCTTCTAGGAGCGACCTCACATCTGTGAAGATTTCTGCCTGCCGAAGGTGGAAGCGCATTACGCCCGAAATACTCATCACTAAGGAACATACTATCTTACCTCTAACTACCGGAACACAACAATTTTTAAATTGTAGTTATAGCGTAAGATAGTGGTAGCTAGTCAGGCGGACTTGAAATAAGCCCTACTACCTACCAAATAGCACCCTCAAGGGTACAAATTGTGCCCCCCTGGGAATCGAACCTGTGACCCCTGCGTCTTACACGGGTGGGCGAACCACTAGACCACAGAGGCGGTTAAGACAAATGTTACAACAAGTGCAACTATTCAAGGCATTTGATTAGAATCGCAGTTGATTTAATTCAATGAATACGACTTACAGCATCAGGGACGCTCCCAGTCTTACCACAAATTCAATTTGTCTTTGACTTGCGCGGACATGGAGTAGACAGATCATTGCCCGATTTAATCAATGATCCACACAGAACAACACAACTGCACCGAGTGATGTTAATTATTTATTTAAAGAGTCACCAACATAATACTTAAGTATATAAAAAAATCGGGTTGCACTCCGGGAGTGCCAGCAGAAGTGAAAACTTGGATATTAACGTTGTGCATTTTTGATATTTTGGAATGGTTAGGGAATAATTTTGCACGAATTGCCGTCTTACGAATTTACTCTGCATTTGAATTTACGAATACAGAACAGTATTGTACGAAAGTCTTATCCATAGCTTGACAAAATCTAGAGTTTCGACATTGAATTAAAAAATTAGCGCGTTGCTAATGCTATGGTGACACAAGTGTTTACGTCTTGAAATGACGCGTCGCCATTTTCACCGCGCCCCGTAGAATGAGAGGGGGGATACTTCCGCCGCCGGCTGTCTACTCTCCATCTGTCATATCCTTCTTACGAATTTTCGATCAGGGTTCGTGATTCTTACTGCTGACGCGAGTTTGGAATTTATTCCCCATTACAAAAAAGCGTACAACGCCGCTAAAGAAGTTTTCACTTCAAACAAAGCACTTACAATTATAGGTGCGTGCATGCATGCGTTATTGTAGTAAAAAAATACATGTTTACTTAAAATTAAAATTAAAAATTAAAAAAAAGATGAACTAAAAAATACATAATAATAATTATACCTATTTAAATTACGTCAGTCTTTATTATGTTCAATTTAGGAAGACTTTCGTCCATCAGGTAATTTCTTGGACATTTCGTTCTAGAGATGAGCCAAACGAACAAACTGGCGAGCTGCGATATCAAGTATCTAAAGTATTCTTCAAGTATTCTATCAAGTATCCTTGTTTCATCTCGATAAAACGTAACAAACTTTGCTTATTGTAAAACTAGCGGCCGCCCGCGGTTTCACCCGCGTGGTTCCCGTTCCCATGGGAATATCGGGATAAAAAGTATTCTATGTTGTAATCTAGGCTATCTAATATCTGTGTGCCAAACTTCAACCAAATCCGTTCAGTAGTTTTTGCGTGATTGAGGTACAAACATCCAAACCCACAAACATTCATATTTATGATATTAGTAGGAAGTATGATAGTAGAGCAGTGTATTTTTAACCGATTGCAAAAAAATTAATTCTATATTTGGCCTGTATGTTTTGTGCATTTACACATCAATATATTACCTACTTACTTTTCACATCAAAAGTATTTTCCTACATTTAGTAAATTAAAGGACGGCGTACAATGATAAAAAAAACAAATCCTTTAAGGCGCCTACATCCCTCAAGTGGCGCTCTCATCTTAATTCAAAAGTGCTTAAAGTGACCACTTTTTGCTCTTTTACCTTATACTACTGCAACGAAATATATTTTACTGAAATTTTTGTTTGCAAATAAACTTGTGAATTTTCAAAACAAGTGAATTTTCTATACATTATGAACTTAGCGAGCAATTAATTTAAGGGTAGTATTTAATCGGGTAACAATAAATTCCCATTTTGGGTATCAAAAATACTGAATATAGCGTACTGAAATACTAAGTGGGTGACGGAGCGAGGAGACTACAAATATTGAAAATGGGTGACTTCAAAATACAAATTGAGTAACTTAGTTATTCAGAAGGGGCGACCAAATTCCTATTTGGGCGACAACCGTAGGGCACACAAAATATTTAAAATTTGGCATATTTTTTATTTTAAAAAAAGGCTAATTAACCTAATTAATTAGTTTTTTATAAGCACTTTATCTTATCTTGTTTTGCTTTGGAATAATATTCTACATTACTTTTTCTCAGTAGCATGCATGTTATTAAGTTAATATTATTTTGCGGACAATGTTGTTGGTTTCATAATTAGTACTATTTTCTAACATCTGTCACATTAGTAAGCATAATTATGTAATTGTTTTTTGTTCCAAATAAATAAAAATAAAATAAATAAATAAACTAATCGAGGTGACAATAATACCATGTTGGGTAGCTTAAATCAGTTATAGTTATCTACTTATAGTATGATAGTCGCCCACTCAGTATTTTTGTCACTCTTTTAAATATTATTAATCTCCATCATGTAATTGTTCGTATTACGTATTTTTTAACACGTTTTTGTAATCTACAGTTCGTCACTCAAAACCGCTGCCGAGTTTAGTATTTAAATATCCCATTAAGGTGGTACCCTGAGCGAAAGTGGCGCCGCGGTGAATTTTATTTAATAATATAATTCTAATACACAATTTAAATAATGTTTATCGTGGAGATTTTAGGGCCCACAGTCTAGTATTTTTAGACGGTATTGTTACATTCCCTAGTAGTTACTGCTAGAAGTAGATAGAAAAACTGCTAAAAGTGGCCGTTTTTGACACATTTGCTATCTACTTCTACGAATGACTACGACGGCATGTAGTGATACCTTCTAAAAATACTAGACCTTGGGCCCTAAAATCTCCACGATAAACATTATTAAAATCTTTTTCTATTAATAACTTATTAAATAAAAACCTCTGAGGGCGCCACTTTCGGTCATACAACCGCCTTAACACTTGCCCTTTATTATTTCCAGTTACCCAATTAAAAATATGCCTTAATTTAATTAAGGTGAGAGCAACACTTTGAACGTGTATTTTTATTTTGTCGGTCTGCTGCACTGCATCGAAATCCCACATATTTTTCACTTCGACTTTTATTTCATTCTATGCTCAATTCAAAGTTCCCTTCTCATTCAGCTAAAAATTAAATCATTTGACTGTGAAATTGCGAGAGAACCGCTGAAACTAGCTCGTGAGGTACTGGACAGCTGCAACCGCTGCAACCAGCGTCGGAGTTAGGGTCATGAGCACCCCTGGCAAGAATTGAATTTTGCGCCCCAAGAAATATTTAGCTAGGATCGTGAACACTCCTGGCAAGATTTGAATTTCCGCCCCAGAACTTATTTAGATTGGATCATGAACGCTCCTGGTAAGATTTGAATTTTGCGCCCCTAAATATATTTAGCTAGGATCATGAACCCCCCCTGGCAAAATTTGAATTTTACGCCCCAAAAAAAACATACTTCTAGGATAATGAGCGCCTTTAGCAAGATTTGAATTTTGCACCCCAAGACTTTTAGACTTATTTTCTAGCTATGGTTCAGCAAAGTGCGCCCCCTGACAGCCACCCCCCTTGCTAGCCCCTAGCTACGACGCTGGCTGCAACACTGCAACGTTTCATGTTCTAGAAAGATACATTGTAATCTACCTAGTACCTACAATGTCCAAATCCTGATACAGCATAGGTAATGGAGTTGTCACTAGAATATTAATGTATTGTATTACCAAGAGCTTCTTTGTTGGAGAGCTATGATATACTTTGGAAATAAAAGCCAAGATAATGGACAAAATAGAAATGTAAAATGACCCTATATAACATTCTTTACTAAGAGCAATAATGAGAAGAGCGAAATGCAAGAAGTACATCGTTAGTTATGCATTCTCAACGAGCTCTAAGCTATGCAGCACATTATTAGTGGCGTCACAGAGTGGTGAAAATATGCTGCCCTCAGAAGCCAAAAAGCGGTATCTCAAAAAAAAAAAATTCTGATTTTTGTTGTATCGGATAGCTTGATCAATTATCTATCTGATGGACTAAGCCAAATAGCGTTATCTCTTCTAAATAAAGAGCGAGTTGAACTCGCGCACCGAGGGTTCCGTACCATCATAATTGCACCATTAAACCACACTGCAGAGTAGAATAATAAACTTAGTATTGCAGTTTTAGGTCAGCGCCATCTCTTGACCGATAGTGGAACTAATGTTAACTTTTTTAGAAATTTGATAATTCCTAAAAACGTGTGCCATATTGAGACATTGTTTTATTTTTCCTGTAATCTTTATATAAACTGCTATCACATAGAATTATTTCAGATTTTTCTCTTTGCAAACTTCGGAGATAAGAGGGGAGAACGGTATTTTTTTTACATTTTTCATTATAATTCGAAAACTATACGGACTAAAACAAAAAGAAAAAAATATTAAAAACGTGCAAACGGCGCTCTTTCATATGATACCTCACATGTAGCTCCACTTCAAATTTTTAAGACCCCTTTTCAGTCCCTGTTGTAAAAAAGGTATTTATTTTTTTATTTATTTCTTATTTGCAAAACAGTTAGGCAAATGTCATCTCAAACTATTCTAAATTTCAAGTTGATACCATTAGTAGTTCTCGAGATATCCAGCTGTGACAGACAGACAGACAGACTGAGTCACACCATAAGGGTTCCTTTTTTACCATTTTGGTACGGAACCCTAAAAATGTAGAAAATCCACTTAGAAAATATTGCATATTATCTCAATCCTACGTGAAATTACTAAGAGACTTAGGGGTATACCATAATTTTGAATGTGAATGGCCGTAAAAAATATTAGAAAGAACTTTCCTAAGTTGATGCGAAAATGAAAAAGACAAAACATTGGTTTTCTCGGAAGTCACTTATGTTGAGTTACCGCTTTTTGGCTTATGAGGGCAGCATGTAAAGTATCTTATTACTATAAATAATGCTAATCCTTTTAATATTAAACGTTATAGAACGAATCCTTAATATTATAAATGCGAACGTTTGTGTGTGTGTGTGTGTGTGTGTGTGTGTGTGTGTGTGTGTGAGTGTGTGTGTGTGTGTGTGTGTGTGTGTGTGTGTGTGCGTTTGTTACCTCTTCACGCCTAAACGGATTTGATGAAATTTGCTTAGAAGACAGATTAGGGCCTGCTTTAACATATAGGCTACTTTTTATCCTGGTTAAAGATTCCCTAGGACACGGACGAAGTCTCGGGCGGCTGCTAGTCCTATTCTACTAATATAATAAATGTGAAAGCTTGAATGTGATGTTTGTAACCCAATCACACAAAAATGGCTAAACTTTTTTATATTAAATTTGCCACATAGATAGTTTAAAGCATGGATTAACACATAATCCTTTTTTCTCGGACATGAAATGTCCACGCTGACGAAATCGCGGGCTGAAGTTAGTTGGAAATAAAAATTTGTATGAACTCTGATGTCTGATTACTTTCATTGTTTTGTAATGAGATAAACGAATCGTGAAAACGAAGTAGGTAGAGCAGTAATAGTAGTTTATGATACAAGGTTGGTAAGGAGGTTTTTAAAACGAGTTGACGTTTTATAAGCCCGAGCCGCAGGCGAGGGATTATAATCGTCACGAGTTTTAAAAAACCTTAACAACCGTGTGCCATACTACGTTTTTCAATACATTTGCGAGAAAACATAGGTACCACTGAAATTGTAATCTATACATATAATAAAACTGTAAATTCTAAATATTTGTGCGCGACTTACGCAAAAACCGCTAAACGAATTTTGATGGGCTTTTACAGTTTAGTAGATTGAGGTCCAACTAAAAATCTAAGCTATGTTTCATCAAATTCAGGTGGGTGGAACCAGGAAAACAGCTTGAACTCTCCGTAGTACTAGCTTTCATACACTAAAGAGGTCATTTTAAACTGGTCGCTGTATTTTTCTTCTGTCTACGCGGATGAAGTCGCGGGCGGAAGCTAGTACAAATTAAAAAAAAACGTACGTAAACAAAAACGCACGGCACCGGCGTGCGGTAAAATCAACTTTCCGCACGCTGTACTAAACCGTAAACAAAAACGCACGGCGTGCGGTAAAATCAACTTACCGCACGCTGGCCTGTCATCGTAAACTCACATTTTCGAGCAACTGTATTGAAAAATTATATTATTACTACTTTTTCATTCATATTTTTTTTTAATATGTATGGATTTTAGAGAATGATTTAACGCTCATTTCTTTTATAACCAGTATCTCTTTGAATAAAAACGTCTCTTATCTGAAAACTGTCTCGTTATAGATAAAAGATCCCAGTTACGAAGAAATAATATTACCTTAAACCTAAAGCATTTGTACTACGAACGCAAAAGTATTTCTAGGAATGAGTTTTATATTTCCACGGCTTTTCATGCCTGAACCTTTCACCCTAAACCAACAAAATGAAAGGTGAAATGAAAAAAAAGCAAACGCAATCCTCCATGGAGAGTTACTTTACCTCGTTGGAGTGGAGTACACCGGGAAATGTAAATTAAATAGTTCAAAATTTTTATAATGTCAGTCCAATTTTTTAGAAATTTTGCATCCTCGCATTCAATTGTTTTATTTTTACAATCTTTTAACTTGCAATATACGTATGTACTCGTATGTATCACAGACCATACAATAATACACACATCAACTTTGTCTAGGGATACAGGTTTGAAGCTTTGGTTTCCTGCCAGGGATGTACTGTGCTGTGATCTGATGACGGCAATCCAGGGAGTGAATGGAGGAGATTCAGATTGCTATACACACCCAACTGATCTGACCAGCATTCTCAGAACGTAAAGGACATGTTTAAAGAAACCGCGAAAATAGCATGAAAATGTATGAAAATTCCAAACTGAGAACTCTGACCCAATAATCTTTTAGAATGCTGATCATATCAGTTGGGTGTGTATTGCGATCTGAATCTCCTCCATTCACTCCCTGGATGGCCATCATCAGATCACAGCACGGTTCATCCCTGGCAGAAAACCAAGGCTTCAAAGTTACCTCGTTTGTATGAAAATAACACCTGTATTCTTAGACAACGTTGATGTGTATACATACATACAACAATACTAGAGGTTTGTATGTATGGATGTTCGGGTTGGATCTTCAATTCAATTTTGAAGTATTTATCTTTAACAGTTTGAGCTGAAATTTTGTATACACGTTTAGTTCGGATGACAATGCATGGTTTGTTGTGTGACGTTATTCTAAATCCAACATGGTGGACAAGTTATTTTTTATGCACTCCTACAATATGGGTATCAAATGAAAGGGCCTCCTGAGAATTACTCGAAAAATAAAAAATAAAAATATTAAAAACACGACTGCCCTGCCAAAAACGAATTAAAAGGTTAAATAACAAGTGTCATTGCAGTCGGGGGACCGTTTTGTGGAACAATTTTTGATCAAAGTGGTCCCCCGACTGCAATGACACTTGTTATTTAACCTTTTAGTTCTTTTTTGGCAGCGCAGTCGTGTTTTTAATATTTGTTTATTTTTGTTTCCCTTAATTTAGTGACAAATTATATAGTTTTGGATTGGAATGTGGACATTATAGCCTTTCATTTGATGCCCATATTGTAATATTGAAAAAAAAAATAGTTTTCACATTTTAAGTGACGTCGCAGTCGCAGTACAGTCGCCATATTGACATTTTTCATGGAAATTATAGTGGACCGTCGGCCAAGGAGCTTATTTTCAATCTATCGCATATTAGGACCAGACCACATTGATAAGATAGCCATTTGTTTGGTGTTATCAAATATTGACGTCTGGGTTGCCAAGTAGGAAGCTTCTGGAAGATATACCACCCTGAACATATGGCCTCCCATACAATGATCTCCAATCGCAATGCCTACAAACAAATAAAGTTCGTCTCAGTGCGAATTTAGTGGGCCACGGCCTCGGTCTTCGAAAATCGAGTTGGCCGCGCCCGCTGAGGACACATTCTGTTTAGTGAAATTAGACTTTATGGACATAGCAATAAGAATTATGAAAGTGAAAATTACATTATTGACCAGCGGGTTATAATATAATAGAACATTATAACCCGGCTAAAGCCAAGAGATATAATGTCTTGCTTTCGGTAAGGTTTACATGACATATAATTCGGCATTGTCGAGCATGTGGTGTGAAAATTGGTTTTACCATTACGGCTTAAAAATCCTGACATTATTGCTAGCTACGGTTTTGTAAAGAGAACGTAATAACTAACGTATTAATTACGCAATGTTTTTTTTCAGCACAGTTTCATTGAGTATGAAATAAAATTAATTTATACTACGACCAACAAAGGGTGAGAGCTTACAGTACAACCTATACAGGCGTAGCGGGCACGGAAATCTGCGATTCTATATTTTGTTATACCATTTGCAAAGTGAAAGGTGGTGCTGTAAATATATTTTGATAAATGATAACAATCAACCAAGATTTCAACTTTAGATAGTTATTTTTTTTATATTTTGGTACCCATTTAAATTTTCTCAGACAAAAAACAATAATTAAGAAAGGCAGCGCGTTTTATTTTGGCGAAAAAAGTATGTAAGACAGAACTCATATTGGGGGGCAAGTTAATATTAAAGAGGATGAGAAATGTAGGTACAGTCAAGAGCACTACATTTTTAACTTTTAGTGGGGCAGTTGCCCCTCCCTGCCCACCCTTGGCAACGCCCTTGATCGCAACAATCGAGTAAACTATCGAATGTGTTACTATGACTTGAATACAAAGTTAGCCCAAAGAAACCTGCGACTGCAAACTCAGAGCCGTAAACGTTGTAAAATTTTAGACCAAGTTTTTTCGAGGAACGGTACGAAACTGTAAGTACTAAGTTTTATAATACAAGGCCGTCTTTCATTCTTGTAGTCCGCCTTCGCCTATGCTATGTGAATGGCGTTAAATTCGTGGAGTTTTGTAGGGGCTCTTGTTACGACCTAGTAACCCAGAGCGCAAAACTCTACAGGTATGCAATAAGTATGATATTGAGCTGTGAAATCTCTGAAATTGTATAACAGCCTACTATAGTGAATTAACACTACATAATCAACACCATTATATTACTATACTAATATATAATAGTGTTGATTACGTACTTAATTTAGCAAACTATTTTAGAAGAAAGATACCATACAGTGAAATTATTTTTTAATACAGTTGCTCAAAAAGTGGCGTATTGCAGGGACGTATAGCGTTCGTGATGTGGGCTATTACACACTCGAACTTTTTCTTTACCTTTTCCGAACTCGTGCGTTTTCTTTCCCAACTGTCAAAATAATGTCTATTAAAAAGAAAAAACCAACCACGAAGTTTTTACTTAAAAAAATCATAGAAGTTTTTATGATTCATGCAAATATTTCTAAAAAGAAGCTACTAATTTGTTTCAATATCACATTTAAAAGTAATTTTAATTAAAATTTAAACATTAAATGAATATTAGTATCGGCCAAATTAAATTTATAAATATAAAAAAGTTGGCTGTATGACGTGCACTGCCATAGTCTCTGCTTATAGGAGTTTGCGCTGGTAAGTGAAAAGAAAAAGAAGGACCTTATTTCTTAATTTTCTATAAAAAAAATCTACTGAAGACTTGGTTGTATGGGCAAAGTTTCCTTTGCCTACCCAGAATGGGTGAAGAAAACAAAAAATCTCTGCTTATTTTCTTTTACGGTTTGGCGCCATTTTCCAAAACATTTTTGGAGTTGCGAGTTTTGTTGTTTGTTGCACAAAATGAGTAATTTCGACGATATTTTATTTGAATTAACACCACCGGAACTCAGTATAACTGCACAAAATGCTTCAAGAACATTTTACCGGAAAAGTCAAAAAGTCACTACATATCTACATACCTACGACGAATTTATTGCGTGGAGAGAAGAGAAAAAAGCAAATAGTTTTTCAGAAAATATTATGTTGGCATACTTCTCCGAACTCTCAGCAAAATTAAAACCTTCTACGTTATGATCGAGGTTTTCGATTATAAAAAGTATGCTGAAAATAAGGAACAACGTGGATATAAGTGAATACCCAAAACTAAATGCTTTCTTAAAACGACAATCAGACGGTTAAAACTTTCATAAGAAATAAATGATTAGTTAGTTGAGTTTATTGTGTTTTTATTGCTTCATTTTTTCGCAACTGTATTAAAAATAGTTGTTCAGTACACGTGCGGAACCGTCATTGCAACTTGTTCCGACTGTCAACCCTCACCTTCGGCTGCGCCTCGGCTCGGGTAGACATTTGTCGGAACTCTTTGTAATGACAGGCTTTCCGCACTCGTAATGAAATATACTATTATGATACTAGCGTTATTACGATGTAGGTAGGTAAGAATATTTTGCTATTGTAAATTTCGCTTTTAAGGTCGCTAATAACATATTACGATGTTTTATACTAATTATCTACGAGTATACTTGCTTATAAAAATAATTGATGATGTGAATAACTCACTGACCGATATACTTAACTTTATGTCACTGACTGTTTCATCATAGCCCAGCTTAAAATACTGAAACTTGGAATAGGTACATACAAATAGTTACTATGATTATGACGAAGGCATCCGTTAAGAAAGACATCCTTGAAATTCTTACTGGAAGTGGAGTTCCAAGCGGATGAAGTTGCGAGCGGAAGTTGGTAATATAGGATTCTCAAATGACCCCACGCCGCTCTGTACCCACGTGGGGACCGTTGGGATTTTCAAAAAAATCTGGCCCAACCCCCTGCTAGTAATATGGGGACGGTTGACATGTTATTTGTAGGGGGTCGGCTGAACGAGAAATTTTTAGAAAATCCGAACGGGGCTTGGGGTTGGTTGGAAATGACCATTAACCATTTTTAATGTCTCCACTGCTGAGGCACAGGCCTTCCTTATGGGTGGATAAGGAGGATGGGCCATAACCCACCACGCGGGCCCAATGCGAATTAGTGGGCGGTAACGACTGCAAATACAGCCGGAACCAGCGGCATAACGTGCCTTCCAAAGTACGGTGGAGCTCGAGATAATAAATTTTTGGTCACCCATCCCATGACCAACCCTAGTGAAAGTTGTTTAGCCTGCGCAATCGCTAAGCCAGGTGCTAAACCATTGCGCCATCGAGCTCCTCTGGTCGGGAATAAACCATAGACATAGAAAAATTTTCGCTGCGCTCAAACCGTAATTACTCCACTAATTTTTTCATCGCAGTTCATTCCTTTCTTTTCAAGAATACATAACAATCTCGAGCTTTTGAATACAACATACGGCTTAGTTAGAGGATCACTCTTGTCAAATGTCTTATTCATATTTCTTCCGGATTTTCTTATGTTAATTCGTTCTTACGAAAAATATGTAACTGGAGCCTTGCCGCATCAATGACGCCGCTTTCATTTGAATATAATATACATAAGTTTTTATGAAATATGATTATGGATAATTTAGTCAGCTTCCTAGTACCTATTTTTCTATTTCGTCTTAGAGAAGTCAATTTGCATAAGTATGATTTTATGAGTTGAGAAAATTTCCTTACTTTGCTTTGTGTCAGCATAGTTTTATTTTAGGGGTAGTATTTAATCGGGAGACAATTAATTCCCATTTTGGGTATGAAAAATACTGAATATAGCGCTGAAATACAAAGTGGGCGACGGACTGAGGGCGACAACAAATATTGAAAATGGGTGACTTTAAAATACCATTTGAGGAACTAGGTATTCAGAACGGGCGACTTTGGGCGCCAACCCAACTCCAACGCAATCCATCACAAAAATTTGGCATACGCGACTTTTAACCTAATTGAGGTGACAAAAATACCACGTTGGGCAGCCTGAAATCCTACCTATTTGGTATAATAGTCACCCAATCAGTATTTTGTCTCTCATTTAAATTATTTATCTCCCACATGTAGTTGCTCGTCTTACGTATTTTTACGCCAACAAAATAAACCGCTGCCGGGTTTAGTATTTAAGTACCTATTCCACTAGCAGTCGCCTTTATTATTTCCAGTCACCCAATTAAAAATATCCCTTTTTCTAAAATAATTCAGCCCATAAACTGAATTTTAGTGGGTGAACTTGGCATCAGATCAGATCACCCCTGGTTTGATTACCGAAATCTTAAACTTTATCCAGACTTGTTCATTTTGGCGTATCAGATCACCGTATCTTTAAGGCGGTTGTATGACCGAAAGTGGCGCCCTCAGAGGTTTTTATTTAATAAGTAATTTAAAAAAAAAGATTTTAATAATGTTTATCGTGGAGATTTTAGGGCCCATGGTCTAGTATTTTTAGAAGGTATCACTACATGCCCTCGTAGTTATTCGTAATGTGTCAAAAACGGCCACTTTTAGCAGTTTTTCTATCTACCTCTAGCAGTGACTACTAGTGAATGTAACGATGCCGTCTAAAAATACTAGACTGTAGGCCCTAAAATCTCCACGATAAACTTTATTAAAATTGTGTATTAGAATTATAATATTAAATAAAATTCACCGCGGCGCCACTTTCGCTCAGGGTACCACCTTAACACACATCGCTAGTTTGGTTGGGCGTGCGTTGAAGTAATATCAACGCACGCCCAACCAAACTAGCGATGTATGGTAAAGATACGGTGATCTGATATGCCAAAATGATACAAGTCTGGACAAAGCTTTAGAGCATAATGCTCTAAGACCGAAATGGTCAATGTAAAAAAAACAATATTTTTTAGGTTGTTTACCCTTGTTTGTCCTTTTGAAATCAACTGTAGCTAATTGTGGTTTTCTTTTGTTTCAGTGATCACAACACAGTTGCCAACTAAATAGTGAAAAAGAACAAATGAACCAGTGTTATCTGTCACGTATATAAAAACAAAACAGTGCTATTGTGATGTCAGTGGGACACAAAGTGATTGGTGCGAAAATGCAATGGGCAGGAGGGGGGATGGGGCACAGTTGATTAGCCGAGACACATCACAGTCGAGTGTCGACTCTCGTTGAAGGCGGACGTCTCAAACGTCAAAATGTCGGCAGGTAATTGCTACAAAGATCTTTATATTTTTTTATTTATATTTAAATATACCCATTCATTATTCATTAGGTTTCTGTTCACTTACAATTTAAACTATCTAGGAGAAAATATCGAAAAGACAACAAATATATTAGTAATTTCAGTAGCCGAACGCCCCCATTTAAAATTTATATCTAACTATAAATTTATTATGAAAAGGCAAAAACATTAATTTGATTAACGTTTTAATAGAAATTTTTATATAAGTAAGAATATACTGACAGAATCCAACGCAAACTTTGATTTCAAGAAAATGGCTCTTACAGAGAGTTCTTAAAAGTTTTCATGATTTACGCAACTGTTTACCTCGGCGTAGATTATATAAATTATCAAAGTTTAATAACAAATAACGACGACAACACTTTATAAATTAAGGATAACTTTTTGTACCAATTTTATAAAACTCCATGGGCTATTTACATGATTCGATTTTAGTCATCTGTGACGGTCGATTTTAGTCACCTAGTAAGTCGCTTCCAAAATTGAATCGCAGGTGATGGCGTCGCTATCGTCTATGTAGTTGATGGCGTAACCTAGGTGACAATATGTACTAACGTAGTTCCAGTTTTAACCACCGGATCAGATAATTTTATTCAGTCACCTGCGGCCTAGGCCGAATTTCCATTTACACGATCGATTTTCGCCGTGCGGCGAAAGTTGTGCGGCTTTAGTCACCCATGTAAATACCCCATAAGAGTCATTTACGATATTCATGAGGCACAGATAATAATGATAGAGCTAGTTAGATACATTGTGGCCAATTGGCCATTTATTGGAGCAATATCAATATTGGTATTCACTGAACCACACACAATGCTCAAAGATGGCTCATTAAGTACATCGAAAAGCAATGCCATTTATAATTTTTAAACCAAGCGAGGAATAAAAATAAAGAATGATTTTCGTCTTCAGTGATGGTATTTGCGTGAAAAACTGGCAAATATTAAAGATTTTGCCTTTTTGGGCTTAATGTCGTGTATCACATTGTGAGGCTAGTTCTTGAGCCCTGTCTCATATCATGAGCCTTGTCTTGCGAGGCAGCTTCACGATGTGGAGACGTGTTTGCCGTTCAACGTACCTCTCAATATCGTCTCGCTAAAAACGTTTTTCTATAATATTTGGAAAAAGCCTACTGGAAAAATGCGATTTCAAAAATGTCACGTTGTCATCGCAAAGAGGCGAAAAGTTCCGTTGTTTTTCACTAAGACAGAAGCTAGTGCTTAAGAATCTGTTGAACAGGTGCTTATAAGCAAAACTCAATACGTTTCTTCTTGGCATACTTGTCTATCATCGGCCTCTTATTAGTCTGTATGTGATAATAAATTATGTGATGATAAAACTAATAGGAGGCCGATGATAGACAAGTATGCCAAGAAGAAACGTATTGAGTTTTGCTTATAAGCTTCTGTTCAGCTTCTGTCTTAGTGAAAACCAACAGAACTTTTCGCCTCTTTGCGATGACAACGTGACATTTTTAAAATAGCAATTTTCCAGGAGGCTTTTTCCAAATATTATAGAAAAACGTTTTTAGCGAGATGACAACGTGACATCTCGTTGAAAACGTTTTATTTGTTTATTTGAAAGTAGCCTCCTGGAAGGTTGCGGTTTTGGAAATGTCACGTTGTCATCGCAAAGAGCCGTTTTATGAAATTATCTATCAAGTAAGGTACTTTTCCCGGAGCCTGCTTGAATAGAATGCGCTGTCTGCTCAATTGCTCATGTGGTCCCCGATAGTTACAACCTTGGTCTCTTCAAGGCAAGAGTAAATAGGCATTTCCTGGGCAGGCATATTACACCTTACACCACATCCTGTTTACCAAGCAAGTCAGTGGTCAAATGCCTGCCCAGTTACCAAAGCCTGTGAATTAATCCTTATTTCCAACATCAGAATTTATTCTCATTTCCAACATCAGTAACCGACATGACTATCCGGCCAGCAGGGTCAGCGGTGGCGATGATCGGGGCGAACCTTCGGTTCGGTTCCTCCGGCGCCACCAACTCCACCATCTTAAACCACACCCGCCACTGCCCGCCAGGCGGCGCGGCGAGCGCTGCGGCGCTGCTTGCGCTGTCGGGCCTGGGCATGTCGGCCAACTTAGCGCTTATGACTGTTATATTAAGCAAGAAACAATTACGAAGGTGAGTCAAATGAGTTCTATATTTTGTCAATAGTTTTAAAGAACTGTCCGCGGATACTGCAGCGAGTGCTGCAGCGCTGCTGGTGTTTTCGGGCTAGGCATCGGCTAACTCAGCCATGACGTAGCTACAAACGAGAGTAATTTTATGCTCAATTAACTTTGAATAGTTATTCAAAAGTGGTATAGCTAAGCGTGCTCGCTCTTTGAATGAATGAGTGATATATTTATTTGCATTAATTTTGAGTACAAAATTTGGTGTTCTTAAATAATAGAGTCCGTCAAAATCTACTTATAATTAAGCATGCATTTCGTTAGCTATGGGTATAGTTTCTTTAGTTTTGACATGTACCTACATGTCAAAACCCAAACCCATAACATCAACTATTTTTATTTAAATATTCTTGAACTGAGTAAAAGCAGTTTTCGGTGAGATATTCATGCAGATTTCTTTTGGAAATTGGTCCATCTAGCTGTCTTAAGTGAGTACGAAGAGCATTAAATAGTTTAATGGCCATCGAATAAGCATTGCGATGTGCCAAACTAAGATTATATTTAGGTCGTTCAAGTTTAAGACTTGGTCTTTGGCGAAAGATCTTATACTTAGAAAGTGGATTTAGAGAAAACTGCTCTATATTATCTTTGACGAATGTGCATAATTGTTTAATATAGAGACCCGTAAGTGTGAGAGAGATATTGTTTAAACAGAGGCTTGCACGAATCTAGACGATACGCACCAAAAAAAGACCTAATAAACTTTTTTTGGCTTCTGAATAAAGTCTCTATCTACGAGCAATTTCCCCATATCATAACGCCATACTGTAGTACCGACGCTACACGTGCATGATATGCTAAGAGTGCAGTTTCCACTGAAGAGACTTCTCTTAGGCGCCTGAGTGCAAATGAAAACCTACTCAGCTTATCGCAAAGTACACTAATATGATTCTTCCAACTACAATTTTCGTCAATATTTAATCCTAGAAACTTGATCGATTGTCAATTACTTTGTCGTCGTATTTAATGTTCAGTAGTAAACCCTTCGTCTGGTATGTACCAAATTGCATATATTTCGTTTTTCCAATATTTAATGTCAAATTATTATATTTTATCCATTGAATAATATTATATAATGTCAAATTTATTTCGTTTTGATACTCTATTACATTAAGGTCCTTGTGTTTTATACGGCCTTTTACAAGAACTGTAGTGTTGTCTGCAAATAGTATTGATTCATGTTTTGTCACAGTTGGCAAGTCATTTATGTAGAGTACGAAAAGCAAAGGACCGAGAAGTGTTCCCTGGGGAACACCACATCTATTGAGCTTATATTGTGATTAAAAAGGCGTTTTATTATAGTGATTACTGTTATTTCTACAGGTTTTAGTTCCTAATACACATTGTTGTCTGTCCTATAAGTAACTAGTAATCCGACTAAGCGCTATTCCTCTTATTCCGTACCTGTAGAGTTTCTCACATAGCCTTTTATGGTCAACAAAATCAAAGGCTTTGCACATGTTTTAGTAGAGAGCAACAATCGGAGTTCCATGGTCTAAACATTCCATTACCGATTTCACTAATTCGAAGTTAGTTAAAGTGGTGTTCTTTTTTTTCCTAAAACCGAATTGCTGATCTTTAATTAACTTAAACTTCTCACAAAATTTAACTAAGACGCATAATAGTAGGTATGAACCTCTATACTAAAAAAAGTTGGGAGTTACAAGTCGTGATAAAGTTTGGCCACATGATAGAAACTGATCTGTAGGCTGTTTCTAACTAATATTGAGCTGGGCCAAACTATCCTTACATACAGTTCCATACGGCGGCGGGTTGAATAGCGCACTTTTCCCGGCTTCATTCTAAAAACTATAACAATTCAGGTTTAGCTAATAGGTCAAATGTGGTATCATTTTCGGATAAATCAATAACGTAAAACTTATTTCTGATATAAAAAAAAATCAATTTATTTAGCAGTTTCTGAAAAATTACACAATAACCAACATTTTTAAACTTCATTTTTTTAGTTTAGGTATTGGCACTTGTTTCAGTATTTTCAAAAAAACTACTTAAAAGAAGCGTTTTTCAGGTTAATTTGTAATATGCTTTTGTTATGTTAACTATATTTTATACAATTTGAGCTTAACCCAAGTAGTTTAAATCCATTGTTTGCGGACATACAGCTAGTCAAAAATTTGCATTTTTTCACGAAATAAAAAAGGTTTCCGTTTCGTTCAGAAACATTTTTCAGGTTTTTTGTTTATATTTCTGTAAAGTTAATTAAATTTTCTACAATTTGAAGTTAATTTGAGTAGTCTAGGTCTATTGGTTGCAGAGACATAGCTGGTTAAAAATGGGCTTTTTATTGAAATTTATTGAAAAAATCTTATCTTTGACTAGCTGTGTCTTTGCAACTAGTAAACCTAGACTACTCAAATCAGGCTCAAATTGTAGAAAATGTAATTAACTTTACAGAAATATAAACAAAAAAACTGAGAAATGCTTCCGAAGGAAACGGAAACCCCTTTTATTTCGTGAAAAAATGCATATTTTTGACTAGCTGTGTCTCCGCAAACAATGGACCTCAACTACTTAGGTTAGGCGCAAATTGTATAAAATATAGTTAACATAACAAAAGCATATAACAAATTAACCTGAAAAACGCTTCTTTAAAGTAGTTTTTTTGAAAATACTGAAACAAGTGCCAATACCTAAACTAAAAAAAATTTAGTTTAAAAATGTTGGTTAATGTGTATTTTTTCAGAAACTGCGTAATAAATTGCATTTTTTTTATACCAGTAATAAATTCTACGTTATTGATTTATCCGAAAATGATACCACATTTGACCTATTAGTTAAACCTGAATTGTTATAGTTTTTAGAATGGAGCCGGGAAAAGTGCGCTATTCAACCCGCCGCCGTATGGAACTGTATGTAAGGATAGTTTGGCCCAGCTCAATATTAGTTAGAAACAGCCTACAGATCAGTTTCTATCATGTGGCCAAACTTTATCACGACTTGTAACTCCCAACTTTTTTTTGTATAGAGGTTCATACCTACTATAAGAGCTGCCTTCTCTACATTTTTTGCCAATAAGGAAATTAATTGTTTGGATCCGATTTATCACCCGTTTTGTATATAGGCTTTACTAAAGAAGACTTAAATTTCTCTGGGAAAATGCCTTGGCTCAGAGAAAGATTTATAACATGACTAATTGCCGGTGCAATGTAGTCAGCTGATTTCAATATCTTTGTCGGTATTTCGTCATATCCAACTGAGTTTGTAGTCTTGAGAGTCATTATAATTTTATATATTTCTTCAGATGTCGAAGGGTAGAAAAAGAAAGATGGTCCGCACATCTCAATTGGTATGTCATATATCTTCTGATTATCATTATTTTGGTTTGTCATATCAATAAAATATTCATTAAAAAAATTGTAATGTCAATAGGATTATCAATAATGTCGTTATTAAATTTAATTTTGCCAATCTCATGTTTCTGGACATTATTTAATCTGGCATTTATAATGCTCCAGGTTGCTTTACCTCTATTTTATGGATTTATTATGATAGATTTTTTAAGGATTTTTGAGTATTTTTTATACTTCCGTTTTATTTCTACTTTGTATTTTTTTTTACTTTACCAAAAATAAGAGAGGCCTCAGTATAATTCGAGAATATTTATATTTATCTAACCTATATATTATTGAAACTAGTGGCTCCGTGAGATGTAGACCTCGCGTTTGTGATATTTTCCGAAATGGATGAAAGATGTTTTTTTATCGAAAAATTTCGAAAAACTGAGTCGACAAAAAACGTATAATATTTAACCTGCTCATAAAATTTCACGAGATTCGGTTGAGAAAACTACCTATAGAGGAGAACAGACAGCGACGACAGCCGGACATACGAAAGCATATGCCCAAGCTGAAACGGACACGTTTCGCTCGGTTAATAAAATAAAGTTTCTATCTTTTACGAAACAATGTTTCTTTCTATGGATATGCTATCTATAGATAGATAGGCTTGTATCGACTGCTGTGGGGAAGGGTCAATATAAGCCGATTCCCATCGGCTTACCTTTTAGAAATCCCACCCCACCGTTCCACAATGCAGATCATAACACTTTTGTAGACGGCTTACCTTCGCCATAATTTCACCCCTTGCCACTGAGATAGACACTCAAAATGGTCTAACGCATACCGCTTCTTCTTCTTATCGAATGAGGATTAGTGGCCACCTCTGGTGTTAGAGTTTATCAAGCCGCCTGTAAGGCTTCTGACTTGGCTTAACGACTGTTATCAGATGACAACAGCCGGGACCGATGGTTTAACGTGCCCTCCGAAGCACGGAAGCGCTCAGTTGTAATACCACTTAACGGTCAGCCATCCGACACCTGACCGGACCGAGCGTTGCTTAACAAACGTGATCGAGTACGATCAGTCTGTCAAGTTCCGCCATGAGCGCTTCCGCCATGAACGCATACCACTGATTACATGTTACACATCGTACGCCACCTTGCCACCGATGATCGTTTAAGTCAATTTATCATACTCGGTATCTCATTAATTCCTTATATTTTATACCTATGATTCCCTCATGTCATTAAATTTGTGAGAGCCTGTAAACTAACGATGCATAATTTAATAGTGAAACACGTCATATTAGGTTGAACTATTGTTCAGTGCTCTAGTGTACGTATTACTGAGCATTTCGGACAAGCCGCAACGATTCCGCTGCAAATTACCGAATATAACGGCCATTTTGGCTACGAAAATGGCTTAACATAGCTTGTTTACAATACAGTGTTGTTTAGCCGGTCTAATTAAACCTTATTAGTAACTTATATGTAGTTATTTTCTGTTCCATGATGTAGATTGCACATGATATTTAGGTACTACCCCGCTTACAATATAATGGGGAATGTTTAAAAAAGATAAAATTGGCTGAATATTTTTTTATAGGACAGGAATAAGCTCCCTTATTAATAGAAAAAGTTTCGGTTAAGTGAAATAAAAAAAAATAAAGTCACTTCATCTTCACAAATGTACGGAAGTGACAGCAGAATGGAGATGATTCCATAGCCACTACCTGCCACAAAGGAAAGTGCTAAATTCATGGCCAACAACCACAACATGGTAAGTATTAAAAAAAAGTTTCGACACAAAATGTCAAAACTTTTTTAAAGTGGTTGTGGCCGGTGGTGGCTACGGTATTATCTCCATTCTGCTTTTACTTTCGTACGTCTACATTATTGACTTTTTTTTCACGCAACCGAATATTTGAAACTTTTTTCTACTACTAAGGGACCTTATTACTACCTATAAAAAAAATATTTATTTATTTGCTTGTTGGAGATTCAGCCAATTTGTTTTTATCAGACATTCCCCATTAGAATATGAGAATTTGACAGCAATTTCCATAACATTATGAATTTGTAACATGTTTGTCAACTTGAATAGAAGTATTAACTGTGCACTAATCAAAATAACGTTTACATACTTTACATAAATGGACCCATCCAAAAATTTATAGGTAGTAAAACTTGTGGCATGGAAGGAAAAATTGTGTGCAGTCAGCATCCATACGTAAATAACAAAATCATCAACTGTAATGTTTTCCCATCGGTTTCACAATAAGCTTTTAAGCACTGTAGAATCCTACTAACTTACTACACCCTGATCTTAATTTCAAATTTCCGTCTCATTCTCGTTCCCAAGTACTTATTCGAAACGCAGCGAGTTTCGCAAAACAACACAGTTTGCTTACTTAACGCGCACTCTCGCCATTTCTCGTTATTCCGTGGCTGATGGTCGTTCGAGATTGGACACGTTTTCCCCCGAAACGCTGTTATTTGGCGTACATTATGTGCTTCATCTGCTTCTTGGCTGCGAGACGATTATCGTTCACTGTTGTGTTATGCTTTTTAGCAGGCTATTTAACACCTAAAGTGGTGAGGTGGTAATATTTGCAGTGAATCACAAATTGTTGAGTTTATATCGGGTCATTTTGAACTTACCATCCAAATTTTGAGGATGTGTTCAGTCCATGAAACTGAACAACTTTCTCTAAGGAACACATGGTCAAATATGTAAAATAAAAATCGACTTTCCATACAAATCAAAGAGATCACGTGATCAAATTAGTATGGGATGACAAAAATTTTCTGGCGAAATTTGACACATGTTTCATATAGAAAGTTGTTTAGTTTCATGGACTGGACACATCCTTAAAATTTGGATGGTAAGTTCAAAATGACCCTGTATAGATTGATGTTATTTTAAATAATTAAGTTAGTTTTAAATAATTATAGCTTCGATGCCCCCTCTATCTATGAAACTAATTATGTTCCGTGCAAATGTTTTGATTCACCGATTTTATTTTGTTTAACGAAGGACTGTAATATGTTTGCTTTCAATATCTGCAATTTCGTTAATCGTTATAGCCACCGAATACATCTTGAGGAAACTCCGACAATGATATAGCATTTCCTCTGTGTAGAAAAAGAAACATCTGTATACATTTCGTGTAATGGCCGGACCCCTTACGGTCAAGTCGAGATCGTCACGTTTTGATTAAAGTGGGAAGCGATGCTTTTTGTTGTTATTTGGGCGCCTTTACAACCTCTGTCTGTAATTAGTTGACCAAATATAAGTACATGTACAGTGGATTTTAAACTTTTGTTCAGTTTTTAGAGTTTAATTAAATATTTAAATTTTGTGAACAGGTACGATGATTATATAGATTTTTTTGGTCGATTCAGTTTTTTGAAATTTTTCAAAAGTGAACATTTTATGCAAGTTATGTCGCGATTTCTACAGCTCAAAGAGCCAATATTAATATTTATGCTACTATCAAGTGCTGTAAAACTTTTTTTATGCTACTGCTCCACCTGCGTTAACGTTAACATTAATGGTAATGTCCAACTACGTTTTAGCTAAGGCGTTAAATATACCGGGTGTAACAAGACCTTCAACGAAGCCGAGGTCTACGTATTCTGCCCATCATCAGGGTCATTTCTGTTCAAAATTATTGCTGGGAAACAATTTAAATTTTTGGTGTTAAAAAAGCATTGCATACTTTACCACGCAATATAACGCGTACAACAGACCGCGCCTGCGAGTGCGACCGCACAGCTTCGTGCGGCCGAGTTGAAAGGCAGCGTTTATGTGCGTGCTCATGAGATACATCGAGTGATGACGTTTTGAAGCCATTGTTTGTTACGAAATACTTAAAATTTTGATAATGTTTCATTGGACAAAAAGTAGGCAATAACGAATAAAATAAGATTTCATAAAAATTTTGAAAAAAAAAAATTTCGATTTGTTCTTCAATAACTTTGTAGCTATTGGTTTCCCAGGTATAGTCTAAAAGTAAAAATGATCCTGATGATGGGCGGAATACGTAGACTTCGGCTTCGTTGAAGGTCTTGTTACACCTGTTATAAATAACCCGTTATAAAGGTTATAAATAATAATAAGTACTTAAGTACTGTCGTTTGTAAATTAACACTTTAAAGTCTTGGCCACATCTGCGTAACGCCTAGATTAGCGTTTTAAGCTATGCGTTAAGACGCAGGTGCCGTAGGACATCTTAATTCTAAGGGTTAATTTCTCAGGTGTTTCAGAGGTTCCAAATATCACCCAACCATATTCTGGTTTATTTAAAGAAATATATGAAATC
The DNA here is from genome assembly GCA_943789525.1 of Agriphila geniculea. Taxonomy (NCBI): domain Eukaryota; kingdom Metazoa; phylum Arthropoda; class Insecta; order Lepidoptera; family Crambidae; genus Agriphila; species Agriphila geniculea. Next base: position 6,924,983 of record OX038875.1, read on the forward strand.
ATCTGTTCAATCATGTATTCGCAATACCTATTCAGAGCCTGTGAAACATACTCTGCCTGGGTTTTTCATACTTTCATTAAGTTGTACATTACATACATTAAATCTATTTATCCTTATCGTTTTTTTTTTATTTTTACATATAACTGAGCTAGAATAACCCAAAACTAAATTTGTATCAGTTAAATGAATACGAGTTTATTCTACTCGGGCAGACACTTTCACAATAAAACGTTAGAAAATCTTTTTTCCCGACGTTGCGGGCGTTTTACGGATGTGGTTACGAGGTAGCTCTGGGTCTGCGAACACTTAGTGTGAAGTGATAAAGTATGCAAGGCTATGTATATGAAATGTTCAAAGTCAACTTATAGACCGGGCGGCCACCGCACGGTTACCTACCCCATCGAGTTACTGAATATTACCACCTTCCACGAAAAGTAGACCTTAAATAGGTAAGAAAAATGTTGGTCTGCCGGGGCTCAACCTGGAGGAAGCTTGGTGGTGCAAAGCTGTGCTACCTACTTTTGACCATCATTTTACCTCATGTGGTTACTGAACAAAACCTTTTCGTTGCTTTTAGTCTCTATTAGTAGAGTTTAAATAATTATGTCTGCCGAGCGAATTCTTGGAGGGTTCCGCAGTCCAACCATTTTTAGGGGCCGCATGGGGGTGCTATTTTACCTCATCGAGTTACTGGATGAAACCAAGTTCTCCTAGTAGCTAAGATGATCCCCTTTAAATATTAATTGGTCTGCCAGGTTGCGAACTGGCAGTTTTTGCAGTCCAACCAAATAACTACATAGTATAAAACAAAATCGCTTCCCGCTGTCTGTCCCTATGTATGCTTAGATCTTTTAAACTACGCAACGGATTTTGATGCGGTTTTTTTAATAGATAGAATAATTCAAGAGGAAGGTTTATATGTATAATACTCGCATAATATAGTAGAGAAACACTGATAATTTTAAAGGTTTCTAATGTGTTCCGTAAATAAACACATTTTTTTGCGCTTCCATTGCAAACTCTGGCTGAATCCTACGAGATAGATCAAACAAATGTACTACAGTATTTTCCACCTTAAAAAGGTCCACAAAAACGTCTTCAATGCTATATGTCTACCCCTTAGGGATAACCCACAATAACCATTTTTATCCTGTCTTTTTACCCGACTGCAAGAGGGTTATGTTTTTCGCGCGTATCTTGTATGTAAGTTTGTATGTAATATTCTTTATTACCTCATATATTTCAAACGGCTGAACGGATTTCCATGATTGACATATCGTTAGATTTGTCTCGTCAGCCCAAGTGTTCTTAAGAAGGTGGCGTTATAAAAAAACCAACATGGCGGCTGTACGGTGCTAGTATACGTAGTGGAAAAAACATTTTTTTTTAGAATACTGCAATATTGGGTGTCAAATTAAAGGGCTTATTATAAGGATTTCAAAAAGGTATATCATATAAATAAAAACTAAAAAGAAATAAATAAAAAATAAATTAAAAAAAATTAAAAACCCGCCTGCATAAAAAGACAAGTCAACTGAAAAGATGGAAACAAGATTAAATATTCAAGGCAACATTATAACATGCAGTCGGAGGCATATAACTCAAATCATTCATAATGTCACTTTCTTTATGCATGCCTCCGACTGCATGTTATAATGTTGCCTTGAATATTTAATCTTGTTTCCATCTTTTCAGTTGACTTGTCTTTTTATGCAGGCGGGTTTTTAATTTTTTTTAATTTTTATGAGAAATAATGGCTTATTTACGAAGCAATACAACATTAATCCTTATCCAATTAAGTACCTTAAATACATTGTGCATGCATGTGATATAGATTAATATAGCCTTAGTATCAGCACTGCACCCGTGCGAAGCCAGGGTGAGTCGCCAGTTTAATATAGTTTGTAAGTTCTCCTAGTATCTAAAATGATGCCTTTAAAGTTCGCAACCTGGCAGTTTTTGCAGTCCAAGCAAATTTATTGTTATTTAAATGTTAAATGTTCAGTCTACAGACGAAATTTTACTTGCTTGCTTGTTTCTTTGTATTGATTTATGTAGGTATTTATTTACATGCTGATGTTATGGACTATATATATGGACTATATTATACATACTTATGTTATGGACTATGTTACAGGGTCAAAAAAGAAACAAATAAGTCACACACAACACAACACAATGTTTTAATTTCTTACGAAACGATTATTGTTATCTGCAAGATGGGGGATACTTTGATCACTTTTGAAATTCAAATAGCTATATTTTTTCAAAAACAAACTTGCCAAAAACGAAAAAAAATAAGTTTAAGTAAGAATAGTATCGGTTTTTACATATTTTTAGAATAAAATGAAAACTATATTTTTTAACCATCCATTTCAAAGAAATAAAAATTCAGCTTATCAAATTTAAACTTATTTTGAGGCTGAATATAGGGTGATCAAAGGATCATCGTATATTTTATAACGGGGTTTGAAAGTTTTTTTTTATTATGTTTAACCCTTTAATATAAATATAATAAAAATAAAAACTGGCCCGCAGGATTTCGCGCTAAAGCTATTCATATATATTGGGGTTATTTTGATCAATGATACGAATTGGTAGAACTAAATCTTTATCAGTTATGACAAAGCAGTCTATTTTTACCGACTTCAAAAGGAGGGAGGTACTCAATTCGACCCGTTTTTTTTTTGTTACTTCGATTACTCGAAGACGGCTGAACCGATTGAAATGATTCAAACGTTATTACATTAGGTAAACTCCCAAGTTGGTCCCATTTTTTAAAATTTTGAAATCGGTTCAGTACTTTTCAAGTAATCTTGAAAAAAAGCACGAAAATAGTATGATTTTGTGTGAACTACCTCGATGATCAGTCGTATAACTTCTTTGTTTATGAACTGAATAAGATAATTATTTTTTTGTTGGAAAAGGGATATCTTAAGTGTACTTCTTTAACCGACTTAAAAAAAAGAGGTTCTCAGTTGGACCCGTATGTATGTATGTTTCTCCGCGATTAACTCAGGTTTGGCTGAGCCGATTTTAATTTCTACCTAAATAATATACCTACACTACCTAATACAAAAGGTACCTACACTAAAAATAAAAAAATAAAAAATTGTTTAAAAAAACAAAAAACCGACTTCAAAAAACCTACCTCTAAAAAGCTAGAAATAATATTCGTAATAATAAAACACGTCTATTGAAGTCGGGTGGGGCTTTTAGAATAAAAAAAAGGGATTTGTACTCCAGCCCCACCCGACTTCAATAGACGTGTTTTATTATTACGAATATTATTTCTAGCTTTTTAGAGGTAGGTTTTTTGAAGTCGGTTTTTTGTTTTTTTTTAGTCTTTAATTTTCATCATAAAAATAATGTCACCCCAGATTGATTTATTGATCAAAGTAAACCCGTACTCTGATCAATGACACCTCTGATTGTTTTTAAACCTTTAAAGTAGGTACGAAATCAACAATAACCCTTGTGCTTCACATTCCTTACGGGTAACTGAACACTCCGCCACTTGCATAGATAATGTTTTTTCAGAATGTGATCCGAAAAACAAATTTGTTTTTAGTAATATTTCATCCGACCATTACGGTTTGAAAGTTTCATACGCTGTGAACGTCATAGATACACCTAAGACTGTAGAATGCAAGCCTATCACAAAAAAGGGATTGGACAATTTTAAAAACAACATTGATGAACAAATCTCTTTATTGCCATGGATTTCGGATAATCCTGATGTTCTGTATGAAGACCTCTTTCATTTAATTTAATTTAGTTCGATAAATCATTTAAAACCAAGACTATTAAATGTACTCAGAAGCTACGGTTCTGCGATTGGGCTACGACAGGTATTTATAAAAGTAGAAACAGACTTTATGAACTTTACAAGCTTAGAGAAACTAACCAAAGCCCAGGTTTCTTAGAACATGTTAAAAAATACTCGAAGACTTTCAAAATAATTTGTGCAGTTGCAAAGTCTTACTGCATTAAAAAGCAAATTAAAAACTCGAGTAACAAAACTAAAACAACCTGGGATATCATTAATCGTGAAACTGGTAAAACTAAAGCACGGGAAAATAACCTAACGCTTAATATTAATAATGAATTAATAAAATCAGATAAAGAAATTGCTAATATTTTTGATAAGTTCTTTGTAAACATACCAGTAGAAACTACATCAAATTTGGATTCCTCACCAGCGGCTGCTGTATCTATGCTAAAGGGACATGTGGCTGAAAGTGATTCATTGTTTAATTTTAAATGTATTAATGCTTTAGATGTAATCAAAGCTTTCAATTCTCTAAAAATGAAAAGCTCCACTGATTTATGGGGCATATCAGTTAAGGTTATTAATAATATTGTGCATACTATTGCCCCTTATCTTGCTGACATTTTTAATCGGTGTATTGATCAAGGAATATTTCCTGATCTTATGAAGTTTAGCAAGGTAATACCATTGTTTAAATCAGGAGATAAAAAAGACCCTAGCAATTACAGACCAATATCGATATTACCTGCCCTAAGCAAAATTTTTGAAAAAATAATACTCGAGCAATTATTAGGTCATTTTAATGTAAATCAACTTCTGCACACCAAACAATTTGGCTTTACGAAAGGTCGTTCCACAACTGATGCTGGGGTTGCGCTTTTGAAGCATGTCTTTGAGGCTTGGGAGGGGTCTCAGAATGCCCTTGGCATTTTCTGCGACCTGTCCAAGGCTTTTGATTGCGTGGACCACTGGACGCTGCTGTTGAAGCTAAATCATTACGGTGTAAAAAATAATGCCCAAAAATTAATACTGTCGTATCTCAGTTCAAGGACTCAAACAGTTAATATCAATGGAGTAAGTTCATCAGGTTCTTATGTAAAAATGGGCGTTCCGCAAGGCTCTATTTTGGGCCCTTTCTTATTTTTAATATATATAAATGATCTACCCTTTTTTGCAGAGAGGTTCTGTGATATTGTTTTGTTCGCGGATGATACTTCTTTAATATTCAAAGTTGACAGGAATAAAACTGATTTTGACGATGTGAACAAAGCACTCTCGCAGGTTCTTACTTGGTTTAATGTAAATAATCTCCAGCTTAATGCTAAGAAAACCAAATGTGTTAAATTCACTTTACCTAATGTACAGGCGAATCCCACTGAAATTGTAATAAATAATGAGAAATTAGATTTGCTCGATTCAACAGTTTTCTTGGGTGTAACTCTTGACAGTAAACTTCAATGGAATATGCATATCGCAGCTCTGGCTGGCAAGCTCAGCTCTGCTGCCTATGCTATTAGAAAAGTTAGACAGTTAACAGATGAAGAAACTGCCAGATTAGTGTATTTTAGCTATTTTCATAGCATTATGTCATACTGTATTCTTTTGTGGGGGATAGCAGCCGATATAAATACTATTTTTGTTTTACAAAAACGAGCAATAAGAGCTATTTATCAACTAAGTTCTAGAACATCTCTTAGGGATAGATTCAAAGAGATTGGTATATTGACAGCAGCATCACAATTTATATTAAACTGCATACTTTTCGTGCGTCGCAATATTAACTTATATACAAAAAATAGTGATTGGCACAATCGGAACACCAGAAATAAAGACAAACTTGTAATGCCTCAGTATAGATTAGAAAAAGTCCGTGGTTCTTTCATAGGTCTTGGTATAAAGTTTTATAATAAAATTCCAAGTAATATTTTGGATTTACCATTTGAAAACTTCAAGACTCATGTAAAGAATTGTCTTCTCAAAAAAGGATACTATACCGTTAAAGATTACTTAATTGATAAAACAGCTTGGTCGTAGATTTTTCTATTCTATGTGAAAATTGAGAGAATTGTCCTACCTACTTAAAACGTATTGTAAGCTTTTTGACTCGACGCCTTAATGCGGGTAGCATTAGTATGTCATGCTCACTTTAAACATTTCTGCGGTGGTGTCGTGTGAGGCGGGTCGTTACGTTCCCTCAAATATGGTTGAGCGAAACGATGGCTGGTTCATGCGTCATGCTCGTGAACGGGTGCTGCCAGTGGGAATGGGTCTGCTTCTGTCTGCTTGTACTAAGGGCGTCGCATATATATATTTTTCTTTTTTCTTCATGTTTAATATTATCAATATGTATGGCACTTCTTACTCAAAACATAAAATTAATAACTAATCCTTGTTTTAATTTCTCACTTTTTTTTTATTGCTAATGACTAAAATGATTATTTTGCTTTCGTAATATTTTTTCGTATTTTTTCGTCTATAGTTTTGTAAGTAAAGGCCTATGAAAAGCTTTTGGATATATGTTTTCAATTCGGTGCCTTAGGATGGGTAGCCTAAGTATGTCATGCTCTCTTTAATCATTTCTGCGGTGGTGTCGTGTGGGGCGGGTCGTTACGTTCCCTCAAATATGGTTGAGCGAAGCGATGGCTGGTCCATGCGTCATGCTCGTGAACGGGTGCTGCCAGTGGGAATGGGTCTGCTTCTGAGTACCTATCTTAACGCATATTGAATTGTAAAAATTGCGTTTTTACTTTTTATATCTTGCACCAAGTGTTTTTTGGTTCGAGTAGCAGACAGAGTGATTTCTCAAATTCTCAACTAGTTGAAAGTTATTTACTGTCACATTTACCTATCTGAATGTAGTAGATATATTTAATTTTAACCTACCTACCCATTGTGTGCAAACTTTTGTTAATTATTGTGATGGAAAATGACCTCACTTTTAACGTGGAGCTCATTTTTCAATGTTGACGACTCTGTATGAAATATACAGGGAGAAAAAAGCAGCCCTTGACGAGTTTCTTGCCGGTTCTTCTCGTTACAAGGTCTCCCGCTTAGGGTTTGCGAACCGATGGCGTAGCTTCTATGACATTCACAAGTGCTTGTAACAGCCTAGACTGAATAAATTATTTTGAATTTTGAATTTAGAGTGTATACTTTTAGATATAATAAACAATAATTATGTAAATATTATAATGGGACATTCTATTCTAGCATGAAAAAAAAAAACAAAAAAAAATAAAACTTTCGATATTTTATGCCAATGTATTAATTTTAACTTCATTTAAGGTTCATACAAAAATATAGAAACACAACTCAAAAATCAATAATTTATTCAAAAAAGCCAAAAACTTAAAAATCGTAAACACAGAAATGACCAATCACCACAGAAATTATCAGATTAATAAAAAAAAACTTAATGAGAATCAGTGTTCACACGTTTTATAACACAGATGAAAAAACAACGTATTTAAAAAAAATACTATCAAAATATCTAGATTAGAAATATAGAATTCAATCAGTCTTTTGTTATAATAAATTCCCCTCTGGACGACTTCGTAATTTTCTTAAACTTGACACTTTCCCATCTCGCCTAATTTTTACCTCGGCTCTTTCTTAGTTGGTTTCTTTCTTAAACTTGTCACTTTCCCAACTCGTCTCATTTTTAACTCGGCTCTTTCTTAGTTGGTCTCTTTTTTATGCTTGACACTTTCCCAACTCGTCTTATTTTTAATTCGGCTCTTTCTACAATTTTCTAACTCACCCCCCCCCCCCCCCCCCACGTCAGAAAATATACATCGAAAAACAGTTTTTTCGACTGGTGGATCGAGGGATATTTTTTTTCCCTTCGATCCACTGGTAAATTTATGTATAAGTATTTTTTCGTCGAGCCCCCAAACGATTTTATTGGATTAGGAAGGGAGAGTCTATATTAGAATCACTCGTTAAAAAAGACAACAATATAATTATTTGGCCTGCAAAAAATATTTGGTCAGCAACTGCTGATTTATTTAAAACTTGTGCTAGCCAAAAGTTGCTGACTACTATCATGTACATACATACTCGTGGTCCTACTGGACTAGGGCTTTTAGAATATCGTAGTGTCCTATCACTAAGTACTTGTTGTATGGTCTGTGTGTCCTATAGTATAGATAAGTAATAAAGAACGATTATTCCGAACCTAACCCGAAACTGCGAATTGTACCAATTGCGAATTGGACCAACTGCGAATTGGTCATTTTTAGGGTTCCGTACCTCAAAAGGAAAAAACGGAACCCTTATAGGATCACTTTGTTGTCCGTCTGTCTGTCTGTCCGTCCGTCTGTCTGTCAAGACCCTTTATCTCGGAAACGCGTGAAGGTATCGAATTGAAATTTAAACCATATACTAAGGTCTACGGGCCCTTGAAGCTGTAAAAAAATCAAACTTCTAAATTAACGTAAAAAAAAGATACTGCCGTTTAGGGCGCAAAAAACGCATTTTCGATACTCTCAAAGGAATCAAAATTCATAGGGTACTTCCCGTTGACCTAGAACTATGAAATTTGGCAGGTAATAGCGTCTTATACTACACTTACAGGAATAAATCTGAAAACTGTATATTTGTAATTAAATCATAATAAAATATGGTCATTAAAATACGTAATTATTAATCATCTTGGTGAAACAACGGTATGCGCGGTCATAGTTTAACTTCTAATTACTTTTGGATTAATCGCGCCACTAATTCTTTTAAAAATATCAATATTTATTATTATTAATTATTCAGATCCTTTCAAATATTGTTATAGTTAATTACTTTTAAAAATAAAATTAAAAAGTAACAAATTTGGCTCTAAATATTTTCGCAACATGGCGGTATGTCACGCTGTATGACAGGGGGGGTCTTCTTCTTCTTATTTTTGTTTTGGCAATCTACTTTCTTCTTGGAAGTAATTTTTGCCAGTGTCAAGTGTTGAATAGTTCAGTGGTAGATTGTTTCAGTTTACATTAAAATGCGGGTGCATAGCATTCCAATGTTGCTTGGAGCATTTGGCACCAAGTATAATCAAGACAGTTTACTCGGTAAGGTCAGCCGAGGTAGCCACCACTACAATAAAAGTCTCGGCTTCACACAACCAAAGGGTCCTGTTGGAATACACCCATTTTCTCTAATAACATTGCGATAGATAAAACCATTTCACAGAACATTATACAGTGTACTATTGATATACAGCGCCATCTGTTGACAATCAACAGTACTTGTATTTTATACAGGTGCGGTGGTGGGTTTGTAATTATTTTATTTTTTCTCAAAAATGCTTGAAAATTCGAACATTATTTTGACAACCTTCTTCGTGCTAAATCGGAGTTTACGGACAGACCTAAACCGCGCCGTCAATATTTGTATGAGAATCCATTACTAACGTGTAATAATGGATTTTCATACAAAATTGCCGGCTTCTGTCCAGCAATGTTTCTATTAAAACTCATTACACACGTGTAATTCAGAAATGGAGCGAACTTTTCAATGAAACACAAATATAGGTATCAAATGTCGCCTTGATGAGCGAGCACATTCCAAAAATTTTTTTTAATATTCGGTATACTGGTATCACGTGAAAGGCCTTGTTGAGCACATTCCAAAAAATTGAAAAAAAAAACGAAAAAAAACTGTTTTGGTGCAATATGGGTATCAAATGAAAGGCCTTGATGAGCGCATTCCAAAAAGATAAAAAAAAATTAAAAACGAAAAAATATTTTTTTTTCAATACCTATGGGTATCAAAATTAAATGTAAGTTTTTTGAAAAAGTTTTTTGGAATATGCTCATCAAGGAGCATATTCCAAAAAACTGAAAAAAATAAAAACGAAAGGTAGTTTTTTTTTGCAATATGGGTATCAAATGAAAGGCCTTGATGAGCACATTCCAAAAAACTGAAAAAAAACAAAAAAATAATATTTTTTTGCAATATGGGTATCAAATGAAAGGCCTTGATGAGCACATTCCAAAAAACTGAAAAAAAAACAAAAAAATAATTTTTTATTTGCAATATGGGTATCAAATGAAAGGCCTTGATGAGCACTTTCCAAAAAACTGGAAAAGAAATGAAAAACTGGAAATAAATGAAAAAAACCGGATTTTTTTTTTCAATATGTATATTAAATGAAAGGCCTTTATGTGCACATTCCACTTTCCATTTTCTTTTTTCAATTACTGTAAGTAATTTAAAATTAAAATAAAAAGCTTAAAACTTTTAAAACTAAAAAGTCAAAAGTTTAAAAGTACTACACAAGCCTTGGCCGCAACTAGGCATTGATGGACTCACGTATGTTCTTCAATGCTTGTCTTGAGTGCCGCTGCAGTAATGTACTATTCCATTTCAAACTTTGCCCGTGGTCAATTCTTTGTCGTAATCCCTGGAAGGGTTATTTTCTACGTGGCGACAAAGGATTTCAAATGGTTATCTATATATAGCAGTCTGCTGAACGGATTTTGATGGTATTTTTTTACAGTTTGGTAGCTTGGAGTCCAACTTATAATCTAAGCAATTTTTCACATAATTCCGGTAGGTAGAACCTGGGATAAAGCTTGAACTCTCCGTAGTACAGTTTTCATATAAAAAACTAATAACTACCAACCACTTTTTTTTCAAAATATTTCCTTTGTACCGACACAACTTTTCTATATCTTTATTTTATGTATAGATGTAGGTCTGTACGGAACCCTCGGTGGGCGAGCCCGACTCGCACTTGTCCGGTTTTTTTAACATTGGACCAATCGCGAATTGAACCAATTGCGCCTAAAGGAAATGAAAATTTTCATTTTTTACAAGTTTTTATTTGTTTTTTCTTAATTGACATTTTAGCAATCACAATGCTATTTTTGTACAATACTAAAAATATATCAGAAAAATCGAACCCACGACGAAGTCATTGGACTGGTCGCGAGTTTTTTTTTTTTATTTATTAAGGACAGCTAACAAGAACATACACCAAAAACAAGGCAATGATACATTCAAAGGACTTACATGCTACAGTGTTGTCTTTTTTACAAGCTGCCACGACATGCATTATATTTAACTATTTAATATATGATTATAAGTATATCAATGTATCTTGTTTTATATTTATTTATATTAATATTCAGGGCCTGTCTCACAAATCCCGACTATGTCTGAATAAACTCATATCTATTTGCGAAACAGGCTCTTCTTACATTTTTGATAAAAAATGGAAAGAAAGAAAAAAAAAATTTTTTAAGTATAACTATTGTTTAAATCGTGCAATTAAATAGATTATATATGTAATAGTAATAGTAAGCTAGACATATATACATACAATTATATATATAAATATATATAAAGCTTACAGTTTTTTTTTATATTTGTAATAAAAGATGCTTAAATTTAACAAATTTAGAGTTAATATCCAACGCCGAATCTCTAGCAAGTACGTTAAGCTGGCCCATGGTTCTACTTATAGTTGAAAAATGACGTAAGTTGGTTTTAAAAGATTTTTGGGAAAATAATTTGAAACGTGAGATTCTAACAGTTTTAAAAGGGATGTGAATGGAGATATGCTCTAAAAGAAAAGGACAGTCCAATGTACCACTAATAACCTTATGTAAAAATAATTGATCTAATAGCTGTCTTCTTTTTTGAAGACTAAGTAAATTGAAATGAGACAAACGTTCATCATAAGATGGAAGTTTTTTTGCCAAATTGTGCTGAAAAGCCAAGAGCCAGAGAAACCTTTTCTGAGTTCCGCGCCAAAGACAATCCTGGTGACGAGTGATTTTTTTTCTAGTACATTATTTAGTTTATTTTTCATATAGAACTCGCCGCGGCCAGCCGCCGTTAAGCTCAATTTTAATTATTTTCAGCCCTAGTGTGAAAAGCCGTGTTTTCCACACGCTCTGTTCGATTTGAATAAACATACTTTCCAAGTATGAGAAATGAAACGTATCTCTTCTCACTTATGCTCTGAAATAATTTAATTGTTTTTTATAAAAAAAAATGCAAGTGGTTCCACATTTACATGGTAAATTGGTGATCATGCCTGCGGCTCGGGCTTCAAACCATCCATTACAAGATACTTAAATGCTAGCTACCCGCACTCACCTGGAACGTACTATCTATGTATTAAGTTTACTAAAATTTCGCGTTGTTTTTACGTGTTTTCAGTGATGAATGTATTAAATCAGGTGTTATTTATACGTTTATTATTTACTCATCAAATTTTTGCTGTGGTGATATTACTTTCAGCTCTTCACAGTCTAAACTTTTTTCGATCTTCCCTATTGAGTAACATTTCAGCTATTCTTTATTTGAATGTAAGAAACTTCTAGAATATGTCAAAATAGTGCGTTGGAATATGGATTATAATGTTGGAGCATAAAGCATAAAGTTGGATATTTAATGTACAGTGCATAAAGTTGGATATTAAGGCCTTAAGATGGGTCAAATCCCATTATTTCCTCTGTGATCCCAATATTCAATTCAAATTATTGAAATATTACGCGCGTGAAGCTATCATGGAAAAAATATATAATGTACTTGAAATAATACATAATAGATTTAGTTGAAAGCATTTATAAAAATGTTACCAACTTTGATGTAAAAAAATATTCCGTGGACCCGTGTATCTGGTCTTATTTGCTTAATTTCTCGGAAACAGAACATACGTTTATGTTTAAACCAACCATAAAAATCGGCGATGTTAATACCTTCTATCTTAATTGAACAGATTTTTTTTAACTAACTTGAAAGCGAAGAAAAGTAATAAAAACATGTAAAAATTGAGAATTCGGTGCTAGATCTCAACGCAACCGCCGCGTTGGATCGCGCACTGATTTGAACCCAAAGTGAGTTGAGTAACGTTTGATTTCATTCTATTATTATGGGTTTTAAATTTAAAAGGAAAATCTGTTGATTTTTTTATTAAAATCAAAAGAAATTTTATAATGCTTGCCTCTGATATTGCACCCGTTTGCTAAATAATATTTGTGGATATAGTTTTTGTTCTTTTATATAATGCAACTCGGCATTTTTATACTATTTTTGTATGGCGTTTGCTCACTCGACGGAGGAGCAATATTAAAGTATGCGGAGCTACGCATTCTTGATATAACACGGGTACCGCCAACATGCGACTTCTGCTGGGGGTAAAAAAACTGTAATGGGCATAGATTTGAAATCATTGGTAATGGGGTTTTTCTAAGGTTCTAAGAGTTTTTCTTGCCTTGAAAATAGCAATTTGCTTTTCGCAGTATAGTGCTGCCAACGCCATAAAAAACTGTTCAGATATGTTCAGAAACCAAGAAATAAGAGATTTTTATATTGATAGTTGTTATCAATGTAACCAACCCCGTAATGTTAAAATACCCCCATTTTACGGTAAGTACAAAATGAATAGTTTTTCGCATATCATAAACTAAATTGTATTTTATATTTCAGTTTGAAAATAATAGGTAAACAGAAATCAACCAAATAAATAAAAAACAAAAATTTCGTCCATCGACAGAAAAATTAAAATTAAACTATATTAAACTGGCGACTCACCCTGGCTTCGCACGGGTGCAGTGCTGATACTAAGGCTATATTAATCTATATCACATGCATGCACAATATATTTAAGGTACTTAATTGGATAAGGATTAATGTTGTATTGCTTAAAATAGCTTCGTAAATAAGCCATTATTTCTCATAAAAAGAAAGGATAAAAATGGTTATTGTGGGTTATCCCTAAGGGGTAGACATATAGCATTGAAGACGTTTTTGTGGACCTTTTTAAGGTGGAAAATACTGTAGTACATTTGTTTGATCTATCTCGTAGGATTCAGCCAGAGTTTGCAATGGAAGCGCAAAAAAATGTGTTTATTTACGGAACACATTAGAAACCTTTAAAATTATCAGTGTTTCTCTACTATATTATGCGAGTATTATACATATAAACCTTCCTCTTGAATTATTCTATCTATTAAAAAAACCGCATCAAAATCCGTTGCGTAGTTTAAAAGATCTAAGCATACATAGGGACAGACAGCGGGAAGCGATTTTGTTTTATACTATGTAGTTATTTGGTTGGACTGCAAAAACTGCCAGTTCGCAACCTGGCAGACCAATTAATATTTAAAGGGGATCATCTTAGCTACTAGGAGAACTTGGTTTCATCCAGTAACTCGATGAGGTAAAATAGCACCCCCATGCGGCCCCTAAAAATGGTTGGACTGCGGAACCCTCCAAGAATTCGCTCGGCAGACATAATTATTTAAACTCTACTAATAGAGACTAAAAGCAACGAAAAGGTTTTGTTCAGTAACCACATGAGGTAAAATGATGGTCAAAAGTAGGTAGCACAGCTTTGCACCACCAAGCTTCCTCCAGGTTGAGCCCCGGCAGACCAATATTTTTCTTACCTATTTAAGGTCTACTTTTCGTGGAAGGTGGTAATATTCAGTAACTCGATGGGGTAGGTAACCGTGCGGTGGCCGCCCGGTCTATTAATTAATGAAAGAGTTTTTGACTTAAAATATTCAGTACCCTTAGCACGAATAGCTGTCGAAAAAAAATACGCGCGTAAAAACATTTGATAGCGTAATTTTGTATGGGAAATTTGTACAGTGCCATCTATCGCCGTAAAGCGAAATTAACTTTTTCATAGACAATTACACTATCGAATACTTTTACGCACGTTTTTTTCCTCTATAGCTGTTCGTGCTAAGGGTACAACACGGATACGGCACGTTTACCGTCAATTAAATAAGTGTAGATAGGTACGTACACTCTCTAGAAGTAGAGGTGCTACGAATAGTGTTTTGCCGAATTCTGAATATTCGAACATATCTAGACCGAAACATCGATTATTCGGTAGCTGCAAATATTCGGTATTCTTTTTAATTATTTTTTACTAGTGGCTACGTGAGCTGTAGACCTCGCGATAAAATAAAATAAAATATCGCCATGAAGTTTTCAAAACACACAGTAGGTACGTGAGTATTCGCAGCTAGATGGTGCTTCTAATTTTGATAATTTTTCAAAATGGGTAAATTTTTTTTTTATAAATTTGGAAAAATTGGCTTGACTAAACAGTCATATATAATTATCGAACCTAGTCACAAAATTTCACCAGAATTGGTTGAAAAATGCGACCTGTAGAGGAGATCAAATAGCCGGAAAGCTGGACTGAAATAGATATTTTTACATATCTCCGTCATTTAAAAAAAAATCGAAAAATTGCCTCGACAAAAAAATTAAATATATTTATCAAATCTGATCACAAAATTTCACCGGGATCGGTTGAGAAATGCGACATGTAGAGGAGAACAAACAGCGCCGGAAATCCGGACTGAAATATGATTTTTTTATATTATCTCCGCCATTAAAAAAAAAAAACTGGCATGTCAAAAAAAAATCTATACAATTTTCAAACCTGCTTACAAAATTTCACGAGAATCGGTTGGGAAATGCGACCTGTAGAGGAAAACAGACAGCAATGGAAAACCGGACTGAAATAGGTTTTTTTAACATATCTCCGCTATTTTGAAAAATTTTAAAAAACTGGTTTGACGAAAAAATTCTACATCAGTTTTAAACCTGCTTACAAAATTTTACTAGAATCGGTTGAAAAATGCCACCTGTAGAGGAAAACAGGCAGAGCTGGAAAACGGACTGAAATCTGTTTTTAGGGTTCCGTACCTCAAAAGGAAAAAACGGAACCCTTATAGGATCACTTTGTTGTCCGTCTGTCTGTCTGTCCGTCCGTCCGTCTGTCTGTCAAGACCCTTTATCTCAGAAACGCGTGGAGGTATCGAATTGAAATTTAAACCATATACTAAGGTCTACGGGCCCTTGAAGCTGTAAAAAAATCAAACTTCTAAATTAACGTAAAAAAAAGATACTGCCGTTTAGGGCGCAAAAAACGCATTTTCGATACTCTCAAAGGAATCAAAATTCATAGGGTACTTACCGTTGACCTAGAACTATGAAATTTGGCAGGTAATAGCGTCTTATACTACACTTACAGGAATAAATCTGAAAACTGTATATTTGTAATTAAATCATAATAAAATATGGTCATTAAAATACGTAATTATTAATCATCTTGGTGAAACAACGGTATGCGCGGCATTGCGCGGTCATAGTTTAACTTCTAATTACTTTTGGATTAATCGCGCCACTAATTCTTTTAAAAATATCAATATTTATTTTTATTAATTATTCAGATCCTTTCAAATATTGTTATAGTTAATTACTTTTAAAAATAAAATTAAAAAGTAATAAATTTGGCTCTAAATATTTTCGCAACATGGCGGTGTGTCACGCTGTATGACAGGGGGTCTTCTTCTTCTTATTTTTGTTTTGGCAATCTACTTTCTTCTTGGAAGTAATTTTTGCCAGTGTCAAGTGTTGAATAGTTCAGTGGTAGATTGTTTTAGTTTACATTAAAATGCGGGTGCATCGCATTCCAATGTTGCTTGGAGCATTTGGCACCAAGTATAATCAAGACAGTTTACTCGGTAAGGTCAGCCGAGGTAGCCACCACTACAATAAAAGTCTCGGCTTCACACAACCAAAGGGTCCTGTTGGAATACACCTATTTTCTCTAATAACATTGCGATAGATAAAACCATTTCACAGAACATTATACAGTGTACTATCGATATACAGCGCCGTCTGTTGACAATCAACAGTACTTGTATTTTATACAGGTGCGGTGGGTTTGTAATTATTTTATTTTTTCTCAAAAATGCTTGGAAATTCGAACATTATTTTGACAACCTTCTTCGTGCTAAATCAGAGTTTACGGACAGACCTAAACCGCGCCGTCAATATTTGTATGAGAATCCATTACTAACGTGTTATAATGGATTTTCATACAAAATTGCCGGCGTCTGTCCAGCAATGTTTGAAACATTGCTGGACACGTGTGTAATGAGTTTTAATAGAAACATTATGTTTCTATTAAAACTCATTACACACGTGTAATTCAGAAATGGAGCGAACTTTTCAATGAAACACAAATATAGGTATCAAATGTCGCCTTGATGAGCGAGCACATTCCAAAATATATTTTTAATATTCGGTATACTGGTATCACGTGAAAGGCCTTGATGAGCACATTCCAAAAAATTGAAAAAAAAAAAACGAAAAAAAACTGTTTTGGTGCAATATGGGTATCAAATGAAAGGCCTTGATGAGCGCATTTCAAAAAGATAAAAAAAATTAAAAAGGAAAAAAATTTTTTTTTCAGTACATATGGGTATCAAATGAAAGTTTTTTGAAAAGTTTTTTGGAATATGCTCATCAAGGAGCATATTCCAAAAAACTAAAAAAAAAATTAAAAAGAAAGGTAATTTTTTTTGCAATATGGGTATCAAATGAAAGGCCTTGATGAGCACTTTCCAAAAAACTGGAAAAAAAATTAAAAACTGGAAATAAATGAAAAAAACCGGATTTTTTTTCAATATGTGTATCAAATGAAAGGCCTTTATGTGCACATTCCACTTTCCATTTTCTTTTTTCAATTACTGTAAGTAATTTAAAATTAAAATAAAAAGCTTAAAACTTTTAAAACTAAAAAGTTAAAAGTTTAAAAGTACTACACAAGCCTTGGCCGCAACTAGGCATTGATGGACTAACGTATGTTCTTCTATGCCTGTCTTGAGTGCCGCTGCAGTAATGTACTATTCCATTTCAAACTTCGCCCGTGGTCAATTCTTTGTCGTAATCCCTGGAAGGATTATTTTCTACGTGGCGACAAAGGATTTCAAATGGTTATCTATATATAGCAGTCTGCTGAACGGATTTTGATGATATTTTTTTACAGTTTGGTAGCTTGGAGTCCAACTTATAAACTAAGCAATTTTTCACATAATTCCGGTAGGTAGAACCTGGGATAAAGCTTGAACTCTCCGTAGTACAGTTTTCATATAAAAAATTGTTTAAAAAAACAAAAAACCGACTTCAAAAAACCTACCTCTAAAAAGCAAGAAATAATATTCGTAATAATAAAACACGTCTATTGAAGTCGGGTGGGGCTGGAGTACAAAAGTCTTTTTTTTAATTCTAAAAGCCCCACCCGACTTCAATAGACGTGTTTTATTATTACGAATATTATTTCTTGCTTTTTACCGACTTCAAAAGGAGGGAGGTACTCAATTCGACCCGTTTTTTTTTTTTTTTTTTTTGTTTTTTGTATGTACACCGATTACTCGAAGACGGCTGATCCGATTGAAATGATTCAAACGTTATTAGATTAGGTGAACTTCCAAGTTGGTCCCATTTTTTAAAATTTTGAAATCGGTTCAGTACTTTTCAAGTAATCTTGAAAAAAGCACGAAAATAGTATGATTTTTGTGTGAACTACCTCGATGATCAGTCGTATAACTTCTTTGTTTATGAACTGAATAAGATAATATTTTTTTGTTTGAAAAGGGATATCTTAAGTGTAGTTCTTTAACCGACTTAAAAAAGGAGGTTCGTAGTTTGACCCGCATGTATGTATGTTTCTCCGCGATTAACTCACATTTGGCTGAGCCGATTTTTCTACCCAAATAATATATCTACACTACCCAATACAAAAGGTACCTACACTAAAAATTAAAAAATAAAAATTGTTTAAAAAAACAAAAAACCGACTTCAAAAAACCTACCTCTAAAAAGCAAGAAATAATATTCGTAATAATAAAAACACGTCTATTGAAGTCGGGTGGGGCTTTTAGAATAAAAAAAAGGAATTTGTACTCCAGCCCCACCCGACTTCAATAGACGTGTTTTTATTATTACGAATATTATTTCTTGCTTTTTAGAGGTAGGTTTTTTGAAGTCGGTTTTTTGTTTTTTTAAACAATTTTTAGAGGTAGGTTTTTTGAAGTCGGTTTTTTGTTTTTTTAAACAATTTTATTTTTTTTTATTTTTAGTGTAGGTGCCTTTTGTATTAGGTAGTGTAGGTATATTATTTAGGTAGAAATTAAAATCGGCTCAGCAAACGTGAGTTAATCGCGGAGAAACATACATACATGCGGGTCAAACTGAGAACCTCCTTTTTTAAGTCGGTTAAAGAACTACACTTAAGATATCCCTTTTCCAACAAAAACATAATTATCTTATTCAGTTCATAAACAAAGAAGTTATACGACTGATCATCGAGGTAGTTCACACAAAATCATACTATTTTCGTGCTTTTTTTCAAGATTACTTGAAAAATACTGAACCGATTTCAAAATTTTAAAAAATGGGACCAACTTGGGAGTTTACCTAATGTAATAACGTTTGAATCATTTCAATCGGTCCAGCCGTCTTCGAGTAATCGGTGTACATACAAAAAACAAAAAAAAAAAAAAAAAAAAAAAAAAAAACGGGTCGAATTGAGTACCTCCCTCCTTTTGAAGTCGGTAAAAAACTAATAACTACCAACCACTTTTTTCAAAATATTTCCTTTGTACCGATACAACTTTTCTATAGCTTTATTTTATGTATAGATGTAGGTCTGTACGGAACCCTCGGTGGGCGAGCCCGACTCGCACTTGTCCGGTTTTTTATTTTAACATATCTCCGCCATTTTGAAAAATTTCAAAAAACTGGCTCGACAAAAATTTCTACTTATAATTTTCAAACCTGCTCACAAAATTTCACAAGAATCGGTTCAGAAATGCGACCTGGAAGGAATGCGAAGGCATGCGAAGGCTGGAACAGACAGCTGGACCATACGAAAGAATTTTGCTCAAGCTGAAGCAGAGACGCTTCGCTCGCACTTCGTGCTCGCTCGGTCAATTAGTAACTGGGCAGGCATTTGACACCATCTCGCTTGGTAAACGCGTGCTCTAAAGTGTAGCAAGCTTGCCCATTTGTTCATTTTCGGGTGACAGATTAGATCTATTCCATTGTGGTAGCAACGCCAAAGCTGTAAAAAAAACTTAGACGAATAGACCGAATACCGAATAGAAGCCGAATATTCGTGGCCTCGTGGCATTTCAATTTACAACCTGTAAAGTGAAAAAAGAAATGTTTCTTGAAATGGAAAACATTTCCTTTTACGGCTAAATATTTATAGAGAAAATAAGACGAACATAAATAAGCAATATCCTTTTTATCTCCCATTTCGAGTCCCATTAAAAAGGGATACCATATTTTATTTATTGTTTTCGCCGCTTTCTTTCCCTCATTAGAATAATATGCTGAAAATAAAAGCGGATCAGCCATGTATATTATTTTGTTTCGCAAATCTCTTTGAATTCACTTTTTTCCGTCTTATTAATATTTGTATTGAGAAATGAAAACACGATCTTTTTATTAAAATATCCTTCCGCCCGCTTTGTTACGGAATTGTAAATCAACTGTTTAATTAAAAGAATGTTAAATTAGTATTCCGTTTGTTTTTAGGGTTCCGTACCCAAAGGGTAAAAACGGGACCCTATTACTAAGCCTCCGCTGTCTGTCTGTCTGTCACCAGGCTGTATCTCATGAACTGTGATAGATAGACAGCTGAAATTTTCACAGATGATGTATTTCTGTTGCCGCTATAACAACAAATACTAAAATAAAAACAGAATGTTATGTATGAACTACTAGCTGCCGCCCGCGACTTCGTCTGCGTGGAATGTTTTTTTGTTATCCCTCGGGAACAATCCTTTTTTTCGGGATGAAAGGTACCCTATGTCCTTCTCTGTACCCCTAGCAACGTGTATGTAAAATTTCATGATGATCGGTTCAGTAGTTGTTTCAATTTTTTTTGGGATTTTTGGCAATTTGTCTATATGTTAGTGAGCTGATAACATTAGAAGCGCTAACCTAATCGTAATAATATTAACATACAAAATATAATACTTTAACGTATTGCCTACCAGTTTGGGACGGAGCCACTAAAACCAAATTCATTGACCTGGAAAGAGCTCAAAGATACCTCTTAAAAGTTATGTTCTTCAAACCTTTTAGATTCCCGACTGAGCTTCTCTATTCTAGTACTGACCTCCTAACTGTAAGGAAACTATATATATTAAATGTAATACTTAAGAAGCACAAGACTCTGCCTTACGATCTTAGTTGCTATAATAAAAGAAGGAGTTACATGGTTGCTAAAACAGTTAATGTAAATACTAGCTTTGCTAAACATCAGTATCCCTGGCAATCAGCACATTTATATAATATAATTAATAAACACTTAAATATATATCCACTCACATGCCACGAATGCAAAAAAGTTGTCACCAACTGGCTTAAGACTAAAAGCTACAACGATGTTGAAGCCTTGTTACAAATTCAAGAATAAACACTCACACTCACATAAAATAATACACTCACCTACACACTCACACTCACACACACACACACTCACACACACACACACACACACACACACACACACACACACACACACACACACACACACACACACACTATTCAGGGGCAGTGAATTAACCATTTATTTTGTATTTCGTAAAAGAAATGAGGATATTTTCAATAATCATTGTTAATTTTTATTTTGTATGTTTTTTATTTAAGTAATTAGTTTATATTATTTAATGCCTAGTTGCGGCCAAGGCTTGTATAGTACTTTTCTCAAATAATGTGCGGAAATTCAAACCAAGTAGCTTTTAAACTTTTAACTTTTTAGTTTTAAAAGTTTTAAGCCCTTTTTTTAATTTTTAATTACAGTAATTGAAAAAAAGAAAGATTTTTTAATTTTTTTGGAATGTGCACATAAAGGCCTTTCATTTGATACCCATATTGAAAAAAAACCCATTTTTTCATTTATTTCCAGTTTTTTTTTTTTTTTTCATCTTTTTGGAATGCGCTCATCAAGGCCTTTCATTTGATTCCAATATTACACCAAAAAAATTTTTTTTCTTTTTTTTTTCAGTTTTTTGGAATGTACTCATCAAGGCATTTCACGTGATACCAGTATACCGAATATTAAAAAAAATTTTTTTGGAATGTGCTCGCTCATCAAGGCGACATTTGATACACCTATATTTGTGTTTCATTATTTTCATTATAAATTATGAATTTCACCAAAGAAAATGCCGAATTGTGTAGTGAAAAGGTGTAAAAACCAATTTTCGACACATAAAAAGCAGGATGGAGTCACATTTCACACGAAAGTAAAATTGGAAACTAATATTTTCACTAATTCAAAATAAACATTAAGGTATTACTTGAAACACAAAACGTCAACACAAGTGTTGCCATGCCAAACGTTCTTTTTTAAACCTGTTATTGGGTAACATGGAAAGTAACGTAACGTTATTTGTTTCTTGTTAAAAATAACGCGTTAATTATTTCTGTTCATGGACTGTTTTTACCCACGACGGACGGAACGGAATGGAGGTGGTATATGCGTTTGGGGTTAGAATACTGTGATCCATCAGTATTTAATTAGGGGCCTATTTCATAAAATATTAGTAACTTTACTATAACAATTTACCATTGTTGTTATTGGGGTAGAACTGTTTCTTAATAATTATAAAACATAATCTCTACCCCAATAAACTACTACAATGGTAAATTACTGTACTTTTTCATACTTTTATGAAATAGACCTCTGATTAAATACTGATGATCTCAGTATTTACCACGCCTGTAGCCGTCGTCGCCTCAGAGGTTGTTTGTTTGTTTGTCTATGTCTGTTACCATTTTCTTCGGAAACTACCTTCTGGGCCGATTTCAATGCAGTTTTTGTCGTTTTTCAAAAATTACTAAACCGATTTCGCTACGGCTTTCTGTAATGGTTTTTGGCGATGCTTCTTAGATAAGTGTTATAGTATTTAGCCGCTAGGGAGTGCTGCAGCATCATTTTTTCATTTATCTCCATAACGGTTTGACTGATTTAGATGCTGTTTTTACCTGACTGCAAGAGGGTTATGTTTTTCGCGCGTATCTTCTATCTTGTATGTATGTAATATTCTTTATTACCTCATATCTTTTAAACGACTGAACGGATTTCTATGATTAAGATATCGTTAGATTCGTCTTGTCAGCCCAATTGTTCTTAAGAAGATGGCGTTCTAAAAAACTTCTTAAGAAGGTGGCGTTCTAAAAAACCAACATGGCGGCTATACGGTGCTATTATACGTAGTGGAAAAAAAAATTTTTTAGAATACTGCTATATGGGTATCAAATTAAAGGGCTTATTATGAAGATTTCGAAAAGGTATATCATGACCGTAATATATGATAGCTAAAAAGATATAAATAAAAAAATAAATTATATAATTAAAAACCCCTGCCTGCCGCAGAAAAGACAATAAAAAGACAAGTCAACTGAAAAGATGGAAACAAGACTAAATATTAAAGGTAACATAATAACATGCAGTCGGAGGTATATAATTCAAATTATTCATAATGTCACTTTCTTTATGCATGCCTCTGACAGCATGTTATTATGTTGCCTTTAATATTTATCTTGTTTCCATCTTTTCAGTAGACTTGTCTTTTTATGCAGGCGGGTTTTTTTAAAACTAGATAAAGTATGAATTCTTTAAAAAAATTAAAATGAAAAGCAACATTTAAAACTTTGAAAAAACCTACGTCACTTAAAATAGTTATTTTTAATCCTGCAATCCCTGATGGAAATGGAATATTGTGTCTCATTTTCCGGGCTTAAAGGATTAAGTGAAAAAAATAGGTATTCCTAACAAAGGTAAAATAAGTGGTTTTACGAAAATATCTCCCAATTTAAATTAATTTAGGTAGGGTACTATACATACATATTGAAGGAAGGATGTTATGAGTTTGACTGATTGACTGATGGAAAGAACAAATCACATCATGCAACCATCAGTCACTACATTACACGGTAGGTTAATCATCAGTCACAGCCCGTGACTGTGGTTAAACTGACAGCAAAACCTACCGTGTAATGGATGCCTAACATGTCAGAACAAACATCTTGCCTTAAATACACGAAACTTTAGTATTCGTTAGTTTTATTTTTTACATTTTTCCTATTTCCTTCCTACTTCCGCCACTACTTTTAAAGCGAGCTACTCACAGCCCTGCATGCAGGGCTTCGAGAAGCTCACTTTTTCTATCTATCATTAGGCGACGGCTACACGTGTGGTAAATACTGTGATCCATCAGTATTATTTATCAGGGATCTATTTAATAAAAGAATAAAAAAGTACAGTAATTTACCATAGTAATAGTTTATTGGGATAGAATTATGTTTTATAATTAATAAGAAACACAATTCTACCCCAATAATAACTGTGGTAAATTATTATAGTAAATTCACTAATTTTTTATGAAATAGGCCCATGATTAAATACTGATGGATCACAGTACCAGGCGTGTAGCCGTCGCCTCACACCCGAGTCAGAATAGCTGAATGCCTATCATAGTCTGCGTCTCTTTCATCAGTAATAAATAAAAGAGACGCTTTGATAGCCATTCAGAAAACTGACAAGTTTTAAGAGCTTGTAATACCCCCCTTGGGACCGTATTATGATCTCTTGAATCAAGGCAGTTTTTAGGGTTCCGTACCAAAATGGTAAAAAAGGAACCCTTATGGTGTGACTCTGTCTGTCTGTCTGTCTGTCACAGCTGGATATCTCGAGAACTACTAATGGTATCAACTTGAAATTTGGAATAGTTTAAGATGACATTGGCTCAACTATTTTGCAAATAAGAAAGAAATAAAAAAAAAAATATTTTTTTTACAACAGGGACTGAAAAGGGGTCTTAAAAATTTTAAGTGAAGTGACTAGGGCGTGTGGGGTATCATATGAAAGAGCGCTGTTTGCACATTTTAAAACATTTTTTTCTTTTTTCTTAGGCCGCATAGTTTTCGACTTATGATGAAAAATGTAAAAAAAAATACCGTTCCCCCCCCCTTATCTCCGAAGTTTGCAAAGAGAAAAATCTGAAATAATTCTATGTGATAGTAGTTTACGTAAAGATTACAGGAAAAATAAAACGAGGTCTCAATATAACACACTTTTTTAGAAATTCAAAAAACAAACAAGAATTCTTTAGTTTCACTACCCGTCAACAGATGGCGGTGACCTAAGAATGCTGACTTGCGAATTAAAATAGTTCCACTATCGGTCAAGAGATGGCGCAACCTAATACTACAATAATAATTGGTGACTGGTTCTTATATAAATTACCTACTATTTGCCGTACGAATAAACGAAGAATAAGTTCCTACTTAGTAATATAAACAGTTTGCAATGTGGAGCGGCTGAAACGTTTTTCAGTCACCATAAGCAACTGTGGTTAAGATTTGTAAATTAACTGTCCGCCTGTTCGCCCTTCCAACTGTCTGCCGTTTATCCTACTTTTTTAAAGACTGTACTAAAGTAACATATACAAATATATTTATGATTGTACGGAACCCTCGGTGCGCGAGTCCGACTCGCTCTTGACCGGTTTTTTTTTGTTTTGATTCTGATATGTGATAAATAACGTTATTATTTCATAACGCGTTATTTTTATAACATTGGGGTAATATGAATTACTATGGCAACACCGGCTCACACACTAATGCATGAAAAAATTGGCTTCAGTCCCTTGCTTGGAAGACTCCGTCTTCCCTTTTTATTTGGTCTGAGGAGCCAAATTTATTATTTTTTAATTTTATTTTTAAAAGCAATTAACTATAATAATATTTGAAAGGATCTGACTAATTAATTATAATAAATATTGATATTTTAAAAAGAATTAGTGGCGCGATTATCACAAAAGTAATTAGAAGTTAAACTATGACCGCGCATACCGTTGTTTCACCAAGATGATTAATAATTACATATTTTAATGACCATAATTTTTTATGATTTAATTACAAATATACAGTTTTCAGATTTATTTCTGTAAGTGTAGTTTAAGACGCTATTACCTGCGAAATTTCATAGTTCTAGGTCAACGGGAAATACCCTATGAATTTTGAATCCTTTGAGAGTATCGAAAATGCGTTTTTTGCGCCCTAAACAGCAGTATCTTTTTTTTACGTTAACTTAGAAGTTTGATTTTTTTACAGCTTCAAGGGACCGTAGACTTTAGTATATGGTTTAAATTTCAACTCGATACCTCGACGCGTTCCCAAGATAAAGGGTCTTGACAGACAGACGGACGGACGGACGGACGGACAGACAGACGGACAACAATGTGATCCTATAAGGGTTCCGTTTTTTCCTTTTGAGGTACGGAACCCTAAAAAAATGGCTACTTCTCAATTTGGAATTTTAACAAGTTTTGATTGGGGAAGGCAACTGTCAAAATGGCGCTGCGTACGCTTGTTCCACGAGAGCTATGAAAACAAGGACTTTACTTAAAAAAATCGTTTTTTTGCTTTAAAATGATTAATTAGGCTTTAAATGCTGGCACTTACAAATTTCCGAAAAATCTGGATATAGAAAAAAAATATAAATTCTGTAAGAATAAAAACGTCTTAATTTGGCTTTCAATTCCGGCGTTTGCATTGTGGAATAGTCTTTTATATCCATTTTGGGTCAATGGGTCTTTTTCGGTTATAAAATACCACAAAATAAATACCTATTTTCCCATAGGTTTGTTCTGAACGTCTGCTGACTTAGGAACTAGCGTACACAGCGACATCTACAATTAGCTTTGCGTTGCCAACCCCATTGGAACGCGTATAAAGGACGTATCAGACAGTTTTTTATTGCGAATAGTATAGACGCAAAAAACGATCCGACAGGAGTAAGGAGACGATCGATTTTTATGTGCGCACTCAGCGAGGGCATGTACAAGCTCGCAGAGGATATAGCTTTTCCAAAGGTGCTAGAAGACGTGCCATTTGAAGATATTTTGCTGTTGCTCGATGGACATTTTACACCGAAACGGGTTGGATTCGGCGATCGACATAGTTTCTACGCAGCGACCCAACAAGTGGGTGAAGGTCACGCGCAGTGGGCCGCTCGGCTGCGCGGTATAACAGCTCACTGCCAGTTTAGCAACATTGAAGAGGCTCTACAAGATCGCTTTATTATGGGAATGTTACCAGGACTCGAGAAGAAGAAACTTTACGTCCAAGATATGAAAGAGTTGACATTAGCCAAAGCGGTGGAGTTGGCTGAGAGTTTACGGTGCGCCAAGATGAGTGCAGCAAGCGGAAGCGGCGGTAGCAGCGGTGGAACAATTCATACCGCTTCAGAACAGCTGTTTAAAATTAATCACAGTTCTAAAAACGCGATCGGTGGTACAAAAAATAAGTGTTTGGTGTGTGGTTATTCTAACCACAAAACGTCAGAGTGTCGTTTCGCAAAATATACGTGCAAAAAGTGCAATAGAAAAGCTAAGAAGGTGCTCCGTACAATGTGTGGGAAAGTGAAGGTTCCCTATGTATTTGCATAAAATTTTAAGGCATAATATGTCATAGCATAATATGATTTCGCCGAATGATGTTTACGCATAATATTATTTAGTCATAACAGCTTATGCATAATTTTTTTAAGCATAATCATGTTTAAGCATAATATTCTTTAGCATAAATTTAAACACGCATAATGTTATTTACGCATATTTTTATAAACAAAAAAATCACGACGTTTAAAATTACGAA
The DNA here is from genome assembly GCA_943789525.1 of Agriphila geniculea. Classification (NCBI taxonomy): domain Eukaryota; kingdom Metazoa; phylum Arthropoda; class Insecta; order Lepidoptera; family Crambidae; genus Agriphila; species Agriphila geniculea. The sequence goes on from OX038875.1 coordinate 6,952,251, forward strand.
AGAACATTTTTCCTAAAATACAAAATCCCGAAGCTTATAAAACCGAAGGTTAATTGAGGATTACATGCCAGCAGGTCGGTTCTGGCACTTCGCCGGCCGCTGCCGCGGCACGCTCGCTTCGCTCGCTCGGCTCGTGCGTTGTTGGTCGCAATAGAACCTAACCTCCTCCTCGCTCGCTACGCTCGCTCGTCGTCGCACCTAATAGACCTAAACAGATTTTCGGGACTTTTAACTATCGGCATTTTAACTTTTAGGGTTTCGAACTATCATCAGTCATTTAATAATATTTTTTTTAAGTTTCGTTCTATTGGATATCGACATTAAGGATTTTCGGTATTTTAAAAATAGGTGTTTTATGAGTCGATATTTAGGTCGTATGTGTTATGAGTTTTTGGCATTTTAATACAATACCTACCCCATTTGCATGAAAATAAATGAGTGCATAAAAGTATTTATTCTTATTGTTTTTTATTTTTATGTCTAAATAATATTAGGCGAATAGACAATATGCCTAATAACATTATGCGAAAACAAATTAGTCTAAATGATAATTATGCTAATATAAATAGTATGCCAAAAAACAATTATGCGAAAGTATTATTATGACAAAAAAGATTATGCCAAATCCGTTATGCCAAATCAAATTAGGTATAAAAACTAGGTATAAAAAATTATGCGAAAACAAGGGATCCCGAAAGTGAATTACATCGAGACGGGTGATGTAGATGAAGGCGATGATAGTGAGTTTTATATTCGTTCAGTTAGGGGGGAACCTATGGTGGAAACGGTTTCTGTTAACGGCATAAAATTGAAATTTGAAATTGATACCTGCTCCGCCGTGACAGTTTTATCTGAGAATTTATTTAATTCGTTTCAGTTTTGCTATCTACTTCTAGCAATGACAACGAGGGAATGTAATAATACCGTCTAAAAATACAAGGCTACGGGCCCTAAAAATTCCACGAGAAGTTTTATTAAAATTGTGTATTAGGATTACAATATTCAGTCAGATAAGCGCCTTAGGTAATACGGAACATGATTTTAAACGTTCATTTCAAAACCGTCTTTGAACGATGTCATTTATTCTTGGATGAATTAATTCATCCAAGAATTTATTACATACAAAGGCTTGAAACCAGCCCCTTGTAATGGAACTTCTGTATTAAAACCGTCTCATTTTGTTTTTGCCTGACAAAATTCCATTAGATGGAAGTAATGGGCAATTCTCCTAAGTATCCTCTTACAGAGTGGGTAACAAGATTTACACCCACATCTACGAACACTCAATTCGTCAGTCATCGAATTACGTACGGCACGGCACTGGCATTAATAAGTATATTTATACATCTTTGAATAATATACGAATTGAAATACATAACACTTTTTATTACGGACACTAACACGATTTTATTAAAGGTTTTTGATTATAGGATTTACATTTTACACGAGTTACTTTTCACGATTGAAATTTTACATGATTACTTACAAGTAGGTAATTGAGTAATCATTGCTGATTTTAGTTTACCTTTTAGTTTTTTGAAATAACTGTGGCCTCCTAGCATGACCATCGAAACATGATAATATATGTCGCGTGACATAGCGACCAATTTTATGGACACTCAACTGTCAAAATCCTGTGTCTTTTGACAGTTAAACGTGATAAATTACTATACAGGTGGATTTTTAAAACGGTACATTAAGGGCAGCTACCTTAACCGTTATAGTTACAGGAAAACGTTCCTAGAAGACCATCCATAACTTTTTAAGATATTCTGAACTGCATTCACAGATTTTGGAAAAAAATTACCGTTAGCAAAAAAAAATGCTAAAATACCAAATATTTTTTTTTATACCAATCGATCCTATTTCGTGTGGGGATCAAAAGACTCTATGGGATCATTTAAGGTATGAGTACTAGAAACGACAAAAATCGCCAAAAACTTTTCCCATACTTTTTGTACTGAAAAACGATAAATCAACTCGAAATATTGTTTATTGCCAAACGACCCTATTTCTTACTGTGATAAAAATACTCTTTGAGGATAACTGAATTTTGAGTACAGAAACTGTTTTTTTTTAGATCTAATGTTGTAGAAGATTGTGCTTGTGTGTGAAGCCGGTGTTGTCACTTATTGTAGTTTCTGTACTCAAATTTCAGTTGGCCTTAAAGATCATTTTGATCACAGTACGAAATAGGATCATTTGGCAATAAAAAATATTTCGAGTTGGTTTACCGTTTTTCAGTACAAAATGTATGGGAAATGTTTTTGGCGATTTCTGTCGTTTCTAGTACTCATACCTTAAATGATCCCATAGAGTCTTTTGATCCCCACACGAAATTTTGAAACTTTTGATCCCCACAGAAAAATTTGTATGCCAATTTTTCTTTTGGTATTTTAGCATTTTTTTGCTAACGGTAATTTTTTTCCAAAATCTGTGAATGCAGTTCAGAATATCTTAAAAAGTTATGGATGGTCTCCTAGGAACGTTTTCCTGTAACTATAACGGTTAAGGTACCTGCCCTTAATGTACCGTTTTAAAAATCCACCTGTATTATATCTTGTTTCGGAGGTCATGCTAGGGGGCAAGTTTATTTAATTTTGATAAAGATAGACTTCGTGGCTATCTTAAACAATCATTAATTGATATGCGTGTACATAAATAAGTTATACAAGAGTTTTCAATCAGTAAAGCGAAGTAGGAAAATTGCATGTTCCACGTATATGAGTACGGAAGGCTTAATGCCCTTTTTGCCAGCCAGCCAGCCAGCCAGAAGGGAGGACCCACCAAGTATTGACAGGAATTTGTCATCGTTAGGCACGTTTTTGCCGTATTCGTTGCAATAAAGGAATAATTGAAGTGTAAAGAGTTGTACGTAGACTTTTATGTCAAACTGTTGTTCATCAAAGTGGAGATTTGTAAATATCATTGCTTTATATTACTCTATTTCGTCAAGTAAATAATTTATCCATGTATTGTAATCGATTATTATTAGCACATCTGATATCGTAAATATTATGTACCTAGTTGTAGAGTTGTATTGGCTTAGCGAACTGCCGTTCATTGTATAATACAAAGGTGGATCCAAAAGTTCGTGCCCTAGTGAAGAAAACAAAATAAAATACGTACAAAAGTATTTTTTTATTTATTGATCTAATCTCCATTTAGATCTATACGCTTCTTTCACCTTTCCTGTACAGCCTTGATCTCCATTATTTAAGACCCTCAAAATGTTACTCACAGCTGCTTCATTTTCATCATGAATCGAAAATTTCGTTCTACCTCGAACGTTTTTCAGGTTCAAGAGTTTGACGAAGAACGCAAGTTTCATTTATGGTAATAAATCGATGTTAAATTCCTGCTTCTCAGCTTCAAATAAACACGAGAAATTGTGAAAATTTATTGTTTTTGCTTTTCTATAGAAAATCCATTTCTGCTGTTCTAATTGTTGGCAATTGGGTCTGTTCATGTAAGATGCCTATGATCTCACCCTGGGGGTCTATTACGAAAAGTTTAATGCGATACACGCAGCTGCGTCCGTGTTTCGTTTTGATTATTTCCTATCACAAAGCACTTGCGTATGCGATATCGCGAAGCGATTGCGTAAGTTTGGCAGTTTCTGTCTAGAGTATTCCACATCATTCGTTCAATAGTCTATGGGCAACGATAGCCAAATTCAAAATATTTGTTAAATCTACAACCGACGAACTGTGCACGATTATCGTTGCCAAGTGACTGCGTTACGCAATTGCGTACGTTATTTTTGTAATAGGTCCCCTGACTTTTAATCTTCGGTCTCCTAATATATATTAAATCACATATTTTTATGAAAATGGAGTTGTCTTCAATGCTTTTCCTTTCACTTTTTAACTCAGCTGACCTCTTTTTAAGGTTCCGTACCCAAAGGGTAAAAACGGGACCCTATTACTTAGACTCCGCTTTCTGTCTGTCTGTCACCAGGCTGTATCTCATGAACCGTGATAGCTAGAAAGTTAAAATTTTCACAGATGATGTATTTCTGTTGCTATAACAATAAATACTAAAAACAGAATAAAACAAATATTTAAGGGGGGCTCCCATACAACAAACGTGATTTTTTTGCCGTTTTTTGCTCGATAATAATAACGACAACAGGTAGACAGTTGAAATTTTCACAGATGATGTCATTTTGTTGCCGCTATAACAACCAATACTAAAAACAGAATAAAATTAATATTTAAGGGAGGCTCCCATACAACAAACGTATTTATTTGCCGTTTTTTGGTACGGAACCCTTCATGCGCGAGTCCGACTCGCACTTGGCTGGTTTTTTACTATAGCATACGATGGGGTGGATGATGTCTTCACCAAGTATTCGTGAATTCCTTTTGGTGTTAACCTTTTCTTAAGAAGATACCTTTACAACCGCATGATTTTCAATTTTGTCCATTTTGCAGAAATGCTGCGGATACTCGCACAAAAAATAATTGGATTTTTTTTCTTGAGCCACATGTTTCAAAGTTTTCTTATCTTTTCGACTATTGAAAAACTAGTAGAGCAAAAATAATATGATGGTACTTTAAAAATTCTAGAATGGTCCCTTCAATGTCAGGCCACAGAATACATAATAGTACAAGTGTCAGGCTACGAACTTTAGGATCCACCCCCGTATGAAAAAGTGATTGTTAACTAATTATTTCGCAAGCACAGTACACGTATAGATAATAATACACTTTAATACATCTTAATACCTTGAAAAGCTAAAATTGTCGTGAAATATTTCCATAATCCCACGAGACGGCACCTGAGACTGTCAAAGAATGACAAGAAATATATTTTGAACGATCTATTTTCATCATGTAAGCCGACTCTAGAAACTATCCAGTTTCTAGTGATCCCACTATGATTGGTCTTTTGGTGTTATTTTAAAACTAAAATACCAAACGAATGTTTCGAACACAAAGTACCGTTCACGAAATCATGACACTACTATTGGGTTATGTAGTTTTCCTATAAATGTCTGTCCGCTGTTGATATTAGAGTATACAACTCCACACAACTCTTATTAGTTCACCTTAAAATAACTGACTTGGAAGTATTTTCTTTATAAATAAAAGCTCATTATGTTTTTCTGAGGTCAACACGTTAAAGCGCGGTTTTAAAACTTTACATTTCGCTGCTTTACAATAATAATGAGCATACCTTATTGCAATGTGTGTGAAATATCAATTTACTGACGCTTTTCGACCTATTAAAACCAACGAACTAAAGAACATTGCCACAAAATAAATTAAAAAATATTAAAAACACGACTGCCCTGCCAAAAACGAAGTAAAAAGTTAAATAACAAGTGTTATTGCAGTCGGGGGACCGTTTTGTGGTACAATTTTTAATCAAAGAGGTCCCCCGACTGCAATGACACTTGTTATTTAACTTTTTAGTTCGTTTTTGGCAGGGCAGTCGTGTTTTTAATATTTTTTATTTATTTTTATTTCACACTTTTTAGTGACAAATTATATAGTTTTGAAATGTGCTCATTAAGGCCTTTCATTTGATGCCCATATTGTAATAATTGAAGAAAAAAATATTTCACATTTGAAAATGCTGTCGAGCCCTCGCCATATTGACTTTATTTTTTAAATACAGCCAGTGTCACTCGGAACGATATAAGGATTCTAACGATATCCCATACATCCAAATCTGTTGAGCCATTTAGAACTTATGGTGGAATAAAGAAACTCACATACCCACAAACATACATAAACCCTGAACACATATACACTCCTTTTTGGGCAGTCGTGTAAAAATATGAGCGCCGTCGATACGTACTTTGTGCTATTACAACTTCATGAAAATTAACTCTACAATTTCTTCAAGATAACGAAGAAACAGTAGGTTCTATTGCCTGTAAGTATAAAATGGCTGAAATACTTACAAAATTTAAGATTTAGTGAGTTTTCATAGCGCCAAGTACGTGACAAGGGGGCAGGCTGATAAATTACCTGCCAATATAAAATACGTTTTCACTTAAGAGCCCCCTGTCGGAATGAGTTATAATTCCAAAGAAAATTTATCAATTTGGGTGGACTGAAATTCGGAAATCGTTTTAGCCACAATGACGATCATGAAATTTATCGATAAACTTCAACACTAAAGGTAAAAGTGTTTTCAGGAACAACTATAACCCTGACCGGTAAATCCATGTATTGTATATCTGACGAAATACAACAAGTTACAAAATAACCCTTAATGCCGAATATGGTAGATAGGGACTGTTGAGGATAGGGCACGAAAACTCACAAACACGTTCTTTTCCGAAAGAAGTTTATTGACAACATTACAAACCTTTGTTTTACAAAAAGGACGTCACAGAAATTTAGAATTTAGAAGGCAGACCAAAGAGAAATCCAAAAAGGCTGTAGCTGGTGCTGGTCGGCAACAGGGACCATCAAACTAAACAACTTTTACTACAGGACCAACTCTGAAATCATGGACAAAAATCTGCTGTTTAATACATTTTAATATTTTCGTTATTAATATTTGTGAGAAACAGCTGTTTTTTAATCGCGATTTCAGAGTTAGTCCCATGGTAAAAGTTGTTCAGTTTGATGGTCTCTATGTACCTTAATCGCCATTAAAAGTTTTTTAACATCTAAAGAACCACCCACCTATACAACACGTTGTATAGGTGGGTGGTTCTTTAGATGTTTCAGATCCATGGAGTATGGTTTAGGTCGAAGCCTATGTTGTAGACCAAAATCTAAGTTAGTTTAAGCTTAGTATTTAGCTAGGTATCAGAACTAAATTAAACTAACATAAATTCTTGGTCTACAACCGGATTTAATGGTATCCTTTGCAAGAAATGGCAAGATAATTTTGCTGATGCACAAAATGTCCACCAATCGACGCACTATCGCTAACTTGGCGCTAGTGCAGATGTCTCCCTGTCATTTTGCTGTTTGCTATGTCTTTATTGCTACTAATTTTTGGATGTTTCATGGTTTTTTTTCTTCCAACATATTTTGGTTTTCTTTTTACACGACTGCCGAAAAAGGAGTGTATGTGTAAGGTTCATGTATGTTTGTGGGTATGTGAGTTTCTTTATTCCACCATAACTTCTAAATGCCTTAACCAATTTGAATGTACGGGGTATCGTTAGAATCCTTACATCATCGCGAGTAAAACACAAACTCTATATATTTTAGAAAAAAAAGTCAATATGGCGGCGGTACAAGGCCACTTTAAAATATGAAAAAAAAAATTTTTTTTTCAGTTATTACAATACAGGCATCAAATAAAAGGACTTACTAAGCACATTCCATAACTACCTATATAATTTGTCACTAAAATATGTAAGATAAAAAATAAAAAATGTTAAAAACACAACAAATTGCCAAATACGAACTAAAAAGTTAAAAAACAAGTGTCATTGCAGTCGGGGGACCTCTTTGATTTAAAATTGTTCCACAAAACGACCCCGACTGCCATGACACTTGTTATTTAACTTTTTAGTTCGTATTTTGCAGGGCAGTCGTGTTTTTAACATTTTTTAAATTTATTTATTTTTTCAATACGATCTTTAATTCATTTACTGTCATAATAATAATTATTAGTATAATTATTATCATTTTTAGATAAAATTTAAAATAATCGGGAAAATTGGTGGTAAATGCCCATACAAAGGTCTCCAGCAGCAGTATAGCGCCACCAAACGGGAATACATTTTGTGACAACCCGCTATTGTCTTCAGATAATCATTCAGAAACATGGTGTAAAAGTATAGTTGTTCGCAGATGGTCTCACGGTCTGCTGTTCCACCAAGCGGTAGTGGACTGCGCGCGCGCTGCCATACTGCTGCCGTTGGGCATCGCCGTGTTCAAGTGCCAACCTGTCTACAAGTGCTCGCTAGTCGAAACTGCTTTTCTGTTATTGGTACGTAGACACAGAATACATAATATTACAAGTACAGAAGGGACACTCCGCAAGATCATTTAAATAAATAGCGACTCTTGCTCCGACACAATAAAGCACAATTCAGATCGCACACCGCTACAGCTCCTACAGTAATAATCATCTAGAAGTTGCCTCTCTTTCTATCGGATTTTATTGCCCAAAATTAAAGAAACACTGTAATAAACTGCAGTTTTCAAGAAAAATATTTGATAATTAGAATGATTTTCTATAAAAAATAAGCTTCATCAATATTGTATTTCAAAAGAAATGCTTCTAATATTAGATCAGAAATTATTACATTCTACGTCTTAAGCTGTTTTTAATAGGCTCTGACCTAATGAAGCGAGAGGAAAACTTCGAAATAAAGTTTGGGGAAAACAGGAAAAGTGCTACCGAACAAACGTGTTTTCTCTAAGAGGTTTCCTCAGACAATAAAATATGGGATAGGTAGGTACTATTTAATTCTCACTAACAAGGGGAGGAAAAAAGCAACCATTCACTGCAGGCTAGCAAATTAAGGCCAAGAATTGTTAAGCCACAGAGCAGATTTATCGCGATTTAACTTCAGAGTTTAGTCGGATAAGAGAGTGCTAGAGAACGCCTCGCTTAATTTTATCTAAAGTCCTATAGATTCGTATAGTCTGAACATAAAATTTTATGTCACTTTAAAAATGCTTTAACAGCAGTAAATATGCCGTTAAACCAGATTTTCTGATAAGCCATATTGATGAAGTTTATTATGGCCTAAGTTTCAGTTCGCAAAATACTGTGGCTGAAGTTGGATTGTTAAAGTTTCGGACAATTTATTATACTTTACAATAATTTTACCAACCTCGAAAACATTGTTGAGTAGCATGCAATTTTTTTTATATTTAGATATATAAATACTAAAAAAAATCGACTAACCCGTAGCACTCGGGAATCGAACCCGCACTCTAATAATAATATCATGAAAATAATTAAACCAGGATTTTTCTGTAAAAGAATACGAGACAGATAAAAGGCAATCATGATAAAATTATAGTCCAGTAACTCATGATATCACAGCCCGTCACCAACGAAACTGATTTGTACTCGAAGAAAAATAAAGATTATCCATATTGTCCCAAATTGATTTCCGCCTGATACTAATTATGTTCATAAATTCATTTATGTTTCTCCTTAGGTGACAGTATCAACAGTAAATATGCTCACGACAGTTCTAAATGATAGTCCCATTTTTCCGGAAAACGAAGAAGAGCAAGCTGATTTATCTGCCCCATTACTGATGGATAGCCCGCAGGTAATGGCGTAATCTGAACATTTTTTTATTGCCCCGGTTAAATTACAGGAGCAATTAGAAATAAAAATGTCCAATTGTGAAAAGGGATGGATGACAATTTGTCATTATAATCGTTAGCAATATTTTAAGAAAACAATTTGAACTAGTTTTGTTCGGTTAACTTGTTTCATTTTAAAATACTTTGCCAGCCTTAATTTATAATATTACTCATTTACTGTAAACACATTTAATATAAGAATCTACTACCAAATCGAAGTTTTAAGAAAAATCGTTCTGCACCAATTCTAACTTAAACAAAGAGATAAAGTTCTTTGTGTACTTCACGGTGTTATAGTTTCAACCGTGGCCATAAATTTTCACAGATAATGTTTGTTGCAGTGTGTCCTTTTCGGTACATTCATGATATGGTTCGCTTCAATCACAATAAATCTTGGTCCGACGTTCTTATCGGGGGCTTTGGCAGCCAGTGCCGGATCCTATGGGTCTTACGGTGCGTCGCCCTCGTGTCCTCTCGTCCGTGGACCCTTCAGGCATTATGTGCTCAATGCCCTTTGGATAGGTGTCAATGCCGTTTGCGTCGGCCTGACACTTTTCCACCTCAAGAAACTACACAGGGACCTCACAAAGGTTTGTTCAAAGTGTATCTGATTGGAACTAATACTACCAAACAGATGGCATGGAGAGGTTTAAATGCTTTATGTCTTGATTTGCGCTCCCACATTCATCTCCATTTTATAGATAAGTGAAAACTTCTCCATGATATTTGATAACATTATTGAATCAACCCAAAGTATCCATATCATTAAACGCTTTGTGGAAGACGAAACTCAAGCAAGTTTGAATGACACAGTTTCGTAGTGCATTGCTAGTTCACTCGTGTGTCACTAAACTAGTGTCTAAAACTCGTCGAAACTCACAAAGTCATTCACATTTGAAATTGTTGCAATATTATGCATATGTGTGTACTAGCCTACGTTGGGCAGACTAGAAATTTTCCTTGGTACAGCGCCAATATTCCTCGCAGCATTTCGTAAATAAGATTTAAATTTCCGAATTCAACGTTTAAATGGATGCTTGCTCGTTCCTAACGCATCATCCATACAGAAGTTTTGCTGAGTGCAAACTTGTGATACATGTTTGCGTTTCGCCGAGCATTAGGAGTATTGGATAAATTTAAATCTTATCGCATGCAGGCTAACGTAGAAGCAGTTCGAGTAGCTGGTTTAGTGACGACACTCGTCAGCATGGCAGGTGACAACAGGCGTATGGACTCGCTGCCCAACAGCGTTGGACCCAGGGTATTTATATTCAATTGCATGTCTAGTTTTTAGATAGTTCTTTGGATGTGTAGAGTGTTAGTACCTAGTTCTATCAATTCATAATTTCAAATATATTGTCAAGCATTATTTTTGATCCCAGAAACTAAATTTCCCTGTTTAAGTCTTTTCAATCTTCTATCAGCACTAAAACTTTAAATCTCTACACCGTTTTGGTTCGAAATTTTACTCTTCTCCTTATTTTTTTTTCTGGATGCCTATTTTTGATTTCTCTAATTCTTTTTTTTAAATTCATGCGATTCGTGTTAACGAGTTCGTTAAGTATTTTCTTTTTGTACAGACGATAGATGGCCACTTGTCAGATGGGCACGGTCGCTCTGGTGGCAACCTGCCGCTGGGTGGCGGTCGCCGCCTAAGAGGTTACCTCGCGAGGGTAGAGAGGGAGGGGGTGCGACGCGTACGGATGTTCCTTGTCATCACCGCAGCTTATGTGCTGTTCTGGGGGCCATTATTCATGATCACACTGTTCCATCATCCGGCTTTGACCTCACATGTCGCTTATGAAGTGAGTATAGTAGACCAACTTCAAATTTTAGTTCTGTTTCTTGATCTAGGTAAAATAATGTCGCCAGTCACTACAAAGCTTAGCCACTAAGTATTAATTTTACTTGACTGCATTTCGAATAGTGAATTAATGAATAGTCAATGAATTGCTTATTTAGCAAGATACCTAAACTGTGCAATCATTAAATAGTTAATGTAGACTGATCGATGGACATTGATTAATTGTACCGTCTTTTGTTTTCATTTGTTTTGTTGCACTACGAGTTACTGAGCATAATAAAACAAGGAGCTACTATGCTATAGTACTGAATATAGCCTAATTTAGTCTGAGATTGCCTGTACTTAGTGTACGGAATACCGAAATTTTTTCCGAGTGGTTCTTCTTCTTCAGCCATTTTTATGTTCTGCGGTCTTGTCTTATTAACACGATTACTTCTGATTCATGACAGATGTACTTCCAAATCACATTGCACATATCGTATGTGCACGCTGCAGTGAACCCGCTGCTGTTCATGGCGTTACATCGCGCGTTGCGACGGGCGGCACTGCAGCTGTGCTGCGGCTGCTGCGTACATTGGAGCCAATTTGTGCTCGCTTTGACTGCGGCATGTAAGTTGTCTATGATCTTATTATTCAAACCTATATAGGACATCCGACGTCAGTATAAATATAAACGTTCTATTAGTGTCCATATGCCGACATCAGCATGTGAAAGAGAGCAGAATACTATATTTCTAGAGTATGTCGATACTTATTATTGTCACAATTGACATGGCGTAATAGGAGATCAAAGCCTTCAGGAGTAGAATTGTATCTCCTCGTATTCTCCGCAAATTGGAAACATTCCTTACAAGAACTTGGATCTGAATCTTGAACTATCGTTATGATCTCATCTGGGTGAACTCCTCAAAAACATTAAAATATTTATTGCAGTAAGGCTCTCCGGCTTTTGCTATTTCTTCAGACATTTATAGATTTCACAATGTATTGTTGATATTGGCTTTACATTGAACAGCGGTGGGTATTGCAAGTACTTACCTATTATGTTTTAATGTTAAAACAGAATATCATGAGCTGTTAGAAACAGGACCTTAACTACAGTTTCAATTAACTTTTTCCTCAAAGCTTTAATACACTTTTGAAATGAATAGGCTTTCAATATCGACCTTCACTTAGAAGGCAGCCTATCAAATTCTCACGTACATTTCAAAAAGGGGGTTCTTAAGAAAACAATCTTGACATCAGCAAATATTGACGTTGTATTTGTTTGCAGCTCAATCCCCTCTGGCGCCATCTTCGTTCTCGCCAGCGGCCGCGTCTCCCGAGCCGCCGCCCGCGCCCCCCCCTCCAATGGGTCCCCCTTCCGTCCCCGCACCCCCGCCGGCGCCCGGCACGCCTCACACGATGATGGTAATTACCTCTTATATGTAAGTGTTGACACCGTAATACGTGGTTTACTCACTCGCACTACCTCCCCGCACGTATACCCCTTATAGTCCTTCCGCGAGCCCTTAGTTTTAGATTTTACTGTAAATGTTAGCGTACTACGTAGACCAAGTTCATTTATGATTATCGACTGAAGGTCGTAATAAAGTTATTTGTCTCAGGTGTCTTACGTGATCGAATCGTGAATGAATAGTGTGTAGCGTCTATGGGTTGTTTAATGAGTTCTGGTACTTGAGCTACGCAGTCCGTTAACAGCCTAAGGCATGAGTGAAAACAATGATAAATCTGTGTTAGTGGCTTCCGTAGCTGCCCTTCTCTAAGTTAAATGATATCACATCTCGTACTCAGAGTTGGGAAGTTGAGGAGTGTGACGCTGAGAGTATGTCGAGTGCACGTGTGCAGGGAGACGAGGATATGATGGCTGAGGCGTGGAGCGGCAGCGTGCGGCGCCCCCCGCGCTCCCCCAGCCCGCTGCTGCCCGCGATCTGAGCGCCGCGCCGCGCCCGCGCCCGCGCCCGCATCCGCGCCCGCGCCCGCTCCCGCACCCGCGCCCGCGCCGCGTGCCACCTCCTCACGCCGCCGCGCCCGCGCCGCCTCACATATCCAACCTCCTTGGGCTTGGCTGCTCTTTACCATGCCGAGACTCTGTACATAACTCAATCAACGAATTGTACATAGTGTTCGTAGCTCGTGACGTCACGTAGATCTGTGTCTATTGTGATCCTTTAGATAGGGTTAAAATATTTTACTTATTCTTAGTATGTAACTATCTACTTATGAATTAATGTAAATGTTGTAAATTACGTCTTATCGACTAAGAGAATCATAAAGCTCAATTCTAAAAAACAGAGATTTGTAGTAATGTGTATTAAACCATAATTGTATGTATTATCTGTGGCGTAATAGACGATTTGAAATCAAATGAAAAGTAATTTGATATATTTTTGTCTATAAATGTATCACTATTAATAATAATCTGAACACCATTTAGATAGGAAAGACACTAATTAATATATGTAGATCCTCTACTTCGTCACAATGAAGGGAAAAGCTTCATTATAACCTTGTGCTTTTTCCTTTCACTTTATCAATTTTTTCTAATGTTTTCTTCAATATAGTTACATACTTAAAGACTGATTGTTGATTTGACTAAATTTTACCGTAACCATTTTGAACCCATCGTTCTTAATTGTTTTAAAAATCTATTGATAATAGTACCTTATATAACTCTGACTGACTTTATCACTTCGTTAGAGAGGGGTTACACGATCATGCAGACTGATATCAGACTGATACAGCTCATTACAGGGCTGCCATTTGTACAATTTATTCTTATAATTTCTTAGAAAAAATATTGGGTCTGTACCAATGAAATTGGCGACTTTTTTCTCACAAATAGAGAATCTCGTCACTTCTATGATTTAAAATATTAATCAATTGCTTGATATTATATGGAATAATTACCATCATAGACAAATTTCAATAGTCAAAAAATCCTTACTATAGTTTTCGAATCATAAAAAAATACCTTAAAAATGAATCCTCTTTTTGTTAGCAGAAATGACCACTGTATTTGTTTTAACTTAGCCCAAACTTTATTTTTTTGGCATATGTCATCTTAGTGTTTAAACATAAGTGCATAAAAGTTTTAAAACTTTAGCGTTCGTGGTTCTTAAATAAATTAAGAAAATTTTGGTATGGAAAATGCAATTTCTTTAAAATTCTCCATACAAAACGACAATTTCATAGGTAAACCATTATTATTTTTTTTATTATTATTATTTATTTATTTTCAGGAAACGATGCCCCATAGATATATACCTTAAAACTAAACATATATAATTTATAAAACAATGTTGTTAGTAAATAACTTAAAAATTATGTTAGTAAAAATTAGTTTGACACTTTCTGCGTCGGATCGGTGGCACAAGGCAGCGTTCCTCTGAAGCGCCTGTACACCACGCCCTGCGGCCAGAAGTCCTCCTTCATGAAGAGGTCCAGCCTCGCTGTCGGGATGCGCACCACAAACGCCTTAAAATTGGTATTATGGCGCGACTCCAAAGGCTGAACTCTCAAACAAAAGTTAGCTTTATTCTTGATGTACTCTATCACGTCCTGCACGGTGGTGGTGTGGTGCAGGCGGGACAGGTACACGGCCGTGGTCGGTATGGCAGCTCGCAGCAGGAAGTTGGGCCCTGTCGGTGCGGTGCCATGTTGGTTCTGGCTCACTCGCTGACGACGTCGCTTTTTGTTTCGAACCTCGATGAAACCGTCTTCATCTTGGCCCGGTGCGACGACATTCTGTGAAGTGGCTTTTCTATCGACGGGAGTTGGCTGCTGCGTCCGCGAACTTGAGTTAGTGGCGGCAACAGCAGCAAAGTCACGTTGACGGCAGGCGGGCGCTCGTGTCTCAGGTATTATGGCAGCCTTGTATGAGTCTGATATCAGTCTGAATGATCGTGTAATCCCTCTCTAAATAATAAATCCATCGTCTGTTCCTAGTTAGTGTTAATACATCTTAGTAGAATGTAATATAATAGTTATATTTACTGAGAATTTCTAATATGAATCATTCTTATATTTATTGTAAGTAAAATGTTAAATAAATAGGCGTTATAATTTTATAACTTAAGTATATTATACCGGCACAAATGAAAACGAATTTTAGGCAAAATCTTTTAAATACTCGTATATAAATGCTCTTTTTATTACACACAAGTCACTATGTTTTACACTTGTCATCATACCTCTATTTTTTGTACGTGATTACGTAATAATAACTTTATTATTATTTTGTTTATATCTTATAAGTATGCATTTCTCTAACGCTCCTTTTTGCATCGCGTGAAATTATTTAATTAAATAGAACTTACTTTGCTCATGGTAGTTTCTTTCAAAGGAACTACCTTAACGTCTGGATAATTTCTAGCCAACCATTTTCAAGCGTTTTGCTTCAAGCTTTATCATCCGTACCGCCAGAGGCGTGAAATACACAGAAGAGATGCGGCGGAGATAAGGCGCAGATACGGCGGCGATGCCGGCGATACGTGTATTTGATTTGCCGAAAGCATCCGAAAGTCTCACATCTGCACCGTATCGCCGCCGTATCCGCGCCGCGTCACTTCTGTATATTTCACGCCGAGTGGAACTCCTTGCCTGAGTCACCTGAGTCTGTTTCCCGATAGGTATAATCTGGGGGCCTTCGAGTCGCGAGTGAATAGATACCTTCTAGGCAAGCGCGTTCCATCAAAGGCTGGTTTACATTATCTTAGTATTTAGTAGAGTGCTTAGTAGCGTGCGAGTAGATTCGAATGCGAGTGCTTTAGTAGTTTTGGTGCCTTTCCAGTGACCGTTTACACGCTTCCAGTAGAGTGTCATTTTCGCCATACCTAATACCTATTATTTAATTCAATTACACGTCACGCGTTCACCGGCAAATGCACTCTACTAAAGACGCTACTAAAATGTCGAATTACATGCTTCCAGTGCGAGTGCGAGTAAAATATCGCGCGGGGGGTGAGCGGGCGCGCAGGGGGTGCTACTGGAAAGCGAGTAGAAAGGCTACTAGAACGTTACTCTCTTTAGTCATAAGACGACCGTTTACATGTTTCCACTAAAGCACTCTCCTAAAGCACTCTACTAAAGACTAAGATAATGTAAACCAGCCTGGATCGCATCATCGCTCGGGCAAGCGCTTGCCTACATAGCATAAAAAAACTATAGTCAGTACAGATCCCCTACTCAAATGGCCGACATTCTTTTCGTTCGCCAACTTAAAGCATAAAAATAAACAATTAAACGATCAAGTCACAAGTCGCTAGTTTTTGTAAATCACAGACGTTGTTTTGTATGGAATTGACAAGCCTACGACAAGTAATTGTAGAGTTTATGATTTAGTTTTAATTTTTAAATTTGCGAACGAATAGAAAGTTGGCAATTTGAGAAGAGGGGTAGATCTGTTACAGCGTTTTCGAATACGAGCTTCTGTCTAAAACTTACAGACTTTATAATTTGTGGTGTCATGCTAGTCTGAATAGTGAGGATCCTTGTGTCAGATGAACTGTAAGTCCAGTATCAGAAAAGAATATTTAACTTAATTGGATGTAAAAGTTTGAACATCCGCAGTGAACTATGAGTATGCTTTAACAAAGGAAGATCGAACTACAAAGATTTTCACTCAAAATACATATTAAACTGATTTTGAATTTAACTGTGCCAAAGTATGAGTGTTAATTCTTATGAATTGTACATTTTAAAGTATTTACGTTTATTATATTCGAAGGATTACCTTGTCCTCTTTACAATTTCATATTTATATACAAGTCTATAATTGTGTATGTATTTAAGAACATATATGAAATATTCGTGGAAGTTATAAGTACAATCAAATGATTCACTATGATATGAATAAAATAAATGTGAAACTAACTGACCAGCTGTAAAATGAAATCAAGATTATAAATATAACAAAGAAAAATAAATTGATGAAAATAAAATGGTTTATTAAAAAGTGTTTGAAGTTTTAATGATGTCCTTTTCCTGATCTTCTTTAAGGGACTTAAAGTAGGTACTTAAGTACTTATTTATTTTCTTCATTAAGAGAAAGCATTTATGTGGGTAAGAGGCTTAAGACTTTTCTTATAAGAAAAAATATTTTGCTGTTCTGTGATATTTTAGATTTTACAACTCAATTATTTCACGAGATTTTGTTTATTTTTGTTGATATTCAAGTAACTGGATAAATCACAAGACTATTGACTCCAATTACGTATTAAAACAAAATGAAATTATTAGGATCGCATAAAAACAAAATTAAATAAGACAAATTAAT
The DNA here is from genome assembly GCA_943789525.1 of Agriphila geniculea. Lineage (NCBI taxonomy): Eukaryota > Metazoa > Arthropoda > Insecta > Lepidoptera > Crambidae > Agriphila > Agriphila geniculea. Next base: position 6,969,583 of record OX038875.1, read on the forward strand.
CGACATTTTGTCAGCTAATTAGAAAAGTTTATTTTGATTTTTGACTTTTGAGCAAATAAATCATTTTATCTGCCGCACATATAATTTTGATAAATCAGCAGAATCGTGCGAACAGTAAGCTTCGTTAGTAACTCGATTTCAGCGAAACTACGTGACAACCAGTGTTTTCACTAACGTGACGTGTGGTGTGTCACATGGTCACAGAATAACTAATAGTACAAGTACAGAAGCAGCACTCTGCAAAGTCATTTGAATAAATAGCGACTTTTGCTCGAATCTTCTTTAAACGAATATTTTTAAGGCATAAAAATTGTTTAATATAATTATTGTTTGGCAGAATGTTTACATGTCCGAATTTACAATGGCATACTACTCAGATGGCAGAATTTCATTAGGCATAAATACCTTTGGTAAAATTTTTATTCGCAGAATTTCGTTTGGCATAACGTTTATTTAGTCGACAATTATTTGGTATAATTTTCACATGGTATACTACGAATATGGCAGAATTTCATTAAGAATAATGTCATCAAGCATATTGTAATCTCTAAAAAAATGCATTTTAACTTCAAATTGAATTAAAAATTTGTCTTAAAAGTCAATATGTTGAATTTTTGTAAATGTTGTGCTACAAAAGTCAACAACAGAACGAATCGCTGCAAAACCGATATGCACTGCTTGCTTGCATGCATGCATGCTTGTTTATGCTGCTTGCATGCTTGCCGGGGGGTGCAGGGGGGCTGGCCCCCCTGCTCAGGGAGGTCGGGGGGCCTGAGGCCCCCCGCTATAAAGATAAACTTTTAATGCACCTACCAGTAGGTTAGGTTAGGTTAGTGTTTTGACCACTCGCAGCGGAGCGAGCGAAGCGAGCGGAGCTCCACAATGCTTGCATGCATGCTGCATGCTTGCTTGCTTGCTGCATGTTTATTTGTCTGCATGTAAGGATGCATGCACCATGAAACATGCTTGTAAGTAATACAAAATTATTCTAGATATGAATTTTCTATTAAATGTATGCCAAAAGATGATTCTGACTATAAACTGTCTGCGATATGATGGTTCTGACTGTGAACTTTCTGCGATATGATAGTTCTACTATTTAATTATTATGGATATGAAATGTATGCCAAAAGATGATTCTGGCTTACAAAATTATGCGTTTTAAGTGTATAATAAATGAGTGTATGCCAAACGATTTTCTGCGACATGAAGTTTATGCCATTAGTTATTATGCATAATAAAATTATGACATAAAAAGTTCTGCCATAAAAGGTAGACTCGTTTATTTTTAATGGTCTCTACCCACTACACCGTGTCATACCATGACCGTGCTAGGAACGTAGACACGAAAACCAACACGATACGCTCTACTATGCCCACTGAAACGGATAGACGGCTTTCTGTGTCCGCATGCAACCCGTATAATGCCTATATGCAACCCGTATGGTCCCCGTATGGAACATCCAAAACCAAATCCGTTTCATTTCGCTTTTATAACGGTCATCATACGCGGTTACAACCTGTATATTCACCGGCTCGGGAACGTCGCGTATCATACACACGGCCGTGTGCCGTGCACCGTGTTAGCACCGGAAAATATTCTCGCTGACAATTTGTTGACGCGCGCTTCGTGCATGACACGCTACGTGCATGGCCGGTGACGGAACGGTCTAGTGGGAATAGTGTCATACTTTTCAATACAAATAATATTCTTTTGCCTCACATGTTCCTAGTACATGTTCCTAGTTCATGGTATTGTAAGTTGTAGTGGGTAGAGACCTTTATTGTGAAGAATACTAATACTTACATCATAATACATAAGATGAAAAACAAATTAATAGCTAAATATGGAAAAAAATACATATTTAATTATAAAATATAAAATGTCCTGACTAACTCACTGACTGGTATCTCATAAAAAAGGTAAAGAATTACTTCAAAGAACTTTCTAAGACTTTGTCAAAAGGAAGGCTTCAGTTGTATGCAACCATGTTACTGACCACTTTGGACTTATATGTTTCCAAATAAAAGCATATTTTTATTATATTTGCGTCTCACGGTAGAAACTTATGGAACAACGCGTTTAGTTGGCACAACGTCAGCACCCGACAGCCACAAATGATGGACAAACAAGACAATTGGCTTGCCACCCGAATCGCGGTGTAGCACGCATATAAAAATCAGCTCTGCGTGACACGTACATATTGCTATCTGTGCGTGGCACGTACCTATTGCTGTTATATGGATTAGGTAAGTATACAGGGTCCTTTTGTATTCACCATCCAAATTTTGAGGATGTGTTCAGTCCATGAAACTAAACAACTTTCTCTAAGGAACACATGGTCAAATATGTAATAATAGAAACGTGTTAAAAAACGACTATCCATACAAATCAAAAAGATCACGTTATCAATTTGGTATAGGATGACCAAAATTTTGTGGCGAAATTCGACACATGTTTCATAAAGAAAGTTGTTTAGTTTCATGCACTGGACACATCCTTGAAATTTGGATGGTAAGTTTAGAATGACCCGATATATTTTAACATACTTTATGTGGTCACGAGTCGACTTGGCATGCGACTTGCCGGTCGATTTAGTCAATTAGCCCTTTTTATCAATAATCGCTTGTATAATCTAATTGTAAACCTAATTTCAATGAGGTGGCGATTCGATTTTACAAGCGATTGTCGAGAAAAAGCTCTATTTGACTAAAGTCGCTAGTAAGTCGCCCGGAAGATCAACCCGTGTAAATACCCCATTTTATACGTTAACTTTGGATAAAATTTATGAAAAAGAAACTAGCTTATATGAAAGGTTTACCTACTTATTAAACAAACGACTGCCAAAGCTAATGAAGAGGTATTTCAGTTAGTAAAATTTTATTTATTTGTTATTTTAAAAGTTAGTAAATTAATTTTTCAAAATATTATAATAATCATTATCTAAGGAACTAGGCCCATACAAACACATTATAACATGTACCTATACAACTTTGGTAGAATCAATTACGTAATCAATTTTAATCGGAAGCAAATATCGATCATACAAATAATTAGGGGATCGCCTATCTCGGCGCCCCCCTGATTAGTATTCGGTGTGCCTGCCGAATGACAATAATATCGATATAAATATTCATGGGTCCACTCGATCCTCTCCACAGATAACGAGAAAACTCGGCGCAGAAGCACTTGACTGACTGAAGCTCTGGTAATTATAATTATAAGGAGTTACCAAGTATAATTTGGTAAGTATTACAATGCCGAAAATTTATAACACATACGACCGAAATATCGACGATTAAACACCTATTTACAAAATACCGAAAATCCTAAATATATCGATATCCGATAGACCGAAACTTGAAAGATCGTTTATCAAATGACCGATAGTTCGAAATCCCGAAATTAACCTTCGGTTTTTTAAGCTTCGGGATTTAGTGTTTTAGGATAAAAGTCCTTTCGTGATTTGAAACATACAACCAAACAATTCGACCTTTTAATTTTCGGTCTTTCGTCCAACGGTCTAGTAAAATTCGGTCTTTTCCCCTTCACCCTTAAAATAATAACACCTAGAAACCATGTCCTTGTATGCATGCATAGTGAATCAACTAATACCAAGCCTGAATGGCTTAGTATTCAGATTTATATCCTTCATACATTACCTAATCGTAATTAAAACCAAATAATATAGTAACTAATCTAATAAATAAAGGAAAATTGAAACTGTTTTGTACTTATTCGGTATGATTAGGTAATAATGGAGAATAAAAATCTGAAAACGGGGCCATTTTGGCTGTTTTAGTTGCGTCATTTTTGACAGTGCGCTTTGTAGAGAACTATCGTTCTAGGTTTATTATTCTAAGACTTCAGCATTGTAATACATACCCGTAGGTAGGTAGGTATACTTATAACTAACATTTGCTGCACAAGACCAAAGTAAAATAAAAATAAGCTTTAATGATATTCCAATAAAAAAACCAATAAAAATGAAACTGTCATGTCGCTATTACCTAAACTATTAAATGACTATCAAAACAATGTAGGCAGAACAAATATCCCGGTATAGCACCGATTTATATCTTCACAGAGACTCGAGTTTAAATCCAATGCAACACAAAAGGGCAACACAAAAGGGCTGACATCCACAAAATATACGTGTTACAAAATAACCCCTAAAACCGAATATGGTAGATAGGGACCATCACACTGAACAACTTTTACTATGGGACCAACTATGAAATGGCCAAAAAATCTGCTGTTTAATACATTTAGATATGTTTGTTATTAATCTTTGTATGAAACAGCTGATAGTTTTCGTGATTTCATAGTTGTTTCCATAGTAAAAGTTGTTCAGTTTGGTGGTCCCTATCTACCATATTCGGCATTAGGGGTTATTTAGTAACACGTTGTATTGTATGTATAGTGATATCTTCGAAATGGAGTGCATGAACGTCATCTAACCCCCTACATGAATAAAAACTGCGGCAGTATGTATTCGACCTTTTTATTTCAAAAAAAATATTTTATATATATATTAAATCTTTACTTATACCAAAGCTTACTACATGCTTAGTACTGCTTGGCTTAAAGCCATCTTGGCGCGATCGGGGTCAAACGTTTAATATATTAATAATATTCATATAACTTTAGTAAAATTATTGTAACTTATAGCAACATAGCTTTTGTGTCCTTAATTTTCACGTAAATATTACTATCCTTCATCTTTATCATTAATTTTCATCCGTGACGTGACACATTTCTATGATAATTATAATATTTCAGCTGGCTTTGTCGTTGAAAAGCAAGATCGAGCAATGTCGCACATATGCGTTGAAAAAAAAATTGGTTCCTTTTATTAAATCTTTAACTAAGGGTGATCGCACAGCCTCTGCAATTTTTTTCTAACATATAATACTCTTAAATTAGATACTATAAGTTTCAGATTGCAAATCTTACTTTATTATTGCAAGACCTCAAACAGTTTTGCCTGGTAGGGGAGCATGATAAATGTTGTTACATTTCAAAGGTAAGGTAAAGATATAACGTCTTGTCTCTAAAAAGTGAATTGTGAGCGCACTATCACTGAGTCTCGAAGCACAAAGCAAAAAAATATTTTCTTCAGTAAAATTCCTGTGAGTTAATTAAAACAGTGGACCGATCCCGCTAATTTTTTGACAGCCTGAGGCGTTGTAATTTCGGTTACTATTTCTCAATAATTTGTGGCGTTAAAAATATACCTAAACAAAACAGTAACGATTCAATTGTTGTTTACGTTTTACGTATTGTATATTTCGCGTATATGCATTTGGCGTATTGTACATTTCGCGTATGTTCATTCTGCGTATTACATTTTGCAACAGGTGCACATTTTGCGTAATGTGGGTATATTATGCCACAAAGGAGAAATCAAATTTATTTGAGAGTTAGATAAATAAACACAAAACATATTAATTAAAAAGGTATTTGTCTCAAAACGGTCCCAACTCAGCATAATTATGCATGGTCTGTGACCAGCGCTGATCTTCCGTCAGAGTTTGACGCTGCGATAAGTACACACAAAAACATAAAAATAAAATAATCTAATGGTAACCCTATTAACCAACAACGAGTGTGGCTGTATTGGCATAATCCCCTTGCCTTTCCGATTATGTACGATACTTACAGATTTTATTTGATTAAATTGCGAACAGTTGTAGAAAATTACTTATCAGCCACTGCAGAAGACATTAAGGGGTGATGAGGATTGGGCAGATAAATTCGACAGAGAAAATCTTCTTAGACGCAAACCTGGGAGCATTTCCACAGCGGCGTTAATTTGGATCGCGGCGGGGTTCTGCTCAATCATCGTCCTCGTAAAATTCACGCACTTTTTCAGTAATAAAATCGAGGGTTATAACCTACAATCTTATTCTTAAGTTAGGCTACACCTTACCACCCTAAAAATACAGACTAGAATAACAAATAGAAGGTGCAATAGCAAATTTGTTTTATGCATGCTCCGAAAATTGAACGCACGCATAAATTTGACGAGATACGAAAGATAACAAGAAATTTCTAGCTGACGAAGTATTTTTAGCGATAAGGTTAACGTCCCACTTCTCAGCTTTTAAAGTTTCTTAATATCTCTTCAAGAATCTAACAGTCTCTAACTTTGGAAATAATTTGAATTATGTAGAGTCTACAAGAAAACGTGAAAGCGAACAATTTTATTCAAATAGATTTTACTTATTTGATTGTAAGAACTTATACTTACCATAATAATCACAAGAATATTTAATAATAACAAATAGTTTTACATTCTAAAGCACATACCTACCTACTTACCACAGAAAAAAAGGTTGAGTATTCCGTATGAAGACCGTTCGGTCATAATATCAGGTGGAACGAAGGTCAAGCACTTAACCTTTGTAAAAAAACCGGTCAAGAGCGAGTCGGACTCGCGCACCGAGGGTTCCGTACAATCATAAATATATTTGGATATGTTATTTTAGGACAGTCTTTAAAAAAGTAGGATAAACGGCAGACAGGTGGAAGGGCGAACAGGCGGACAGTTAATTTACAAATGCTGCTTATGGTGACTGAAAAACGTTTCAGCCACTCCACATTGCAAAATGTTTATATTACTAGTCCATCAGCCATTTTAATGTCCCCACTGCTGGGGCACAGGCCTTCCTTATGGGTGGATAAGGAGGACGGGCCATAACCCACCACGCGGGCCCAATGCGGATTGGTGGGTGTTAACGACTGCAAATCAGCCGGGACCAACGGCTTAACGTGCCTTCCGAAGCACGGAGGAGCTCGAGATAATAAATATTTGGTCACCCATCCCATGACCGAACCTTGCGAAAGTTGCTTAACATCCGCAATCGCTGGTCCAGGCGCTAAACCACTGCGCCACCGAGCTCCTCGTTATTATTATATTACTATATAGTAATATATATAATTACTTAGTAAAGTATGAACTTATTCTTCGTTTATTCGTACGGCAAATAGTAGGTAATTATATTTGAACCAGCCACCAATTTATTATTGTAGTGTTAGGTTGCGCCATCTCTTGACCCATAGTGGAACTACTTTTTGCCCTGTCCTAAGCATGCTAACCTAGCATGCTTAGGACAGCGCCATCTGTTGACTGGTAGTGAAACTAAAAAAAAATTTGTTTGTTTTTTGAATTTCTAAAAAAGTGTGTTATATTGAGACATCGTTTTATTTTTCCTGTAATCTTTACATAAACTACTATCACATAGAATTATTTCAGATTTTTCTCTTTGCAAACTTCGGAGATAAGGGGGGGAGAACGGTATTTTTTTTACATTTTTCATCATAAGTCGAAAACTATGCGGCTTAAGAAAAAAGAAAAAAATGTTTTAAAATGTGCAATCAGCGCTCTTTCATATGATACCCCACATGCCCTAATCACCTCACTTAAAATTTTTAAGACCCCTTTTCAGTCCCTGTTAAAAAAAAATTATTAATTTTATTATTTCTTTCTTATTTGCAAAATAGTTGGGCAAATGTCATCTAAAACTATTCCAAATTTCAAGTTGATACCATTAGTAGTTCTCGAGATATCTAGCTGTGACAGACAGACAGACTGAGTCACACCATAAGGGTTCCTTTTTTACCATTTTGGTACGGAACCCTAAAAAAGGTAGCATAGAAAACAAAAAACCAACCCCTGAAATGAAATTCTTACTAAATCGAGTTTTTATTACACCCTCCTAATATTCTGCCACGAAGAAGTCTAAACGAGGACATGATTCTAAAGATTTTGAATTAGTTAGCAGTAGCTCTTTATCCACACTGCAGCGCATACATCCCAAGTTTCACGTAGGACTATCTCTAATTAATCTTTAGTGCTCGGGTACCGGGGTCGGATTATCTGTCAGCCAGACATGTTTATGTGCCCTCATATCAGTCCGTCGTCTGTCGTCTGTAGACGTCTCCGAAACGTTTTAACACTGAGAAGTTAGCATAAAAATGTATTTATCAAGAAATTCATGTATTGAAAAGGACTTTGTAAACTTGGGTTTCGAAAGTTACGCTATTTTTAGTTTAATTGTTTTGCAAATAAAACATCTACTGAATACTGAAACATTTCAGAACGAATGGGATTCGTTTACTAAGGTAAAATAATATTTTTATCTACACTCACAATGTCCCAAATATGATTTCAAAAAAGATTGTATAAACTCGTACTTTATTTTAGAAATTAAAAAAAAAACTCATTACAGTGCAAAAAATGTTTTCTTTGTTCTGTGGTGCAGTCAACTGCATCATAATATAACTTTTTAAATGTTTAACCGACTTAAAAAAAAAGGAGGAGGTTCTCAGTTCGTCGGAATCTTTTTTTTTTATTTTATTTATGTTACTCGATTACTCAAAGACGGCTGGACCGATTTGAAAAAATATTTCTTTGTTTGAAAGAATATATTCAAAATTCAAAATAATTTATTCAGACTAGGCTGTTACAAGCACTTGTGAATGTCATAGAAGCTACGCCATCGGTTCGCAAACCCTAAGCGGGAGACCTTGTAACGAGAAGAACCGGCAAGAAACTCGTCAAGGGCTGCTTTTTTCTCCCTGTATATTTCATACAGAGTCGTCAACATTGAAAAATGAGCTCCACGTTTAAAGTGAGGTCATTTTCCATCACAATAATTAACAAAAGTTTGCACACAATGGGTAGGTAAGTTAAAATTTAATATCTACTACATTCAGATAGGTAAATGATATAGTAAATAACTTTCAACTAGTTGAGAAATCACTCTGTCTGCTACTCGAACCAAAAAACACTTGATGCAAGACATAAAAAGTAAAAACGCAATTCTTACAATTCAATATGCGTTAAGATAGGTACTCAGAAGCAGACCCATTCCCACTGGCAGCACCCATTCACGAGCATGACGCATGGACCAGCCATCGCTTCGCTCAACCATATTTGAGGGAACGTAACGACCCGCCCCACACAACACCACCGCAGAAATGATTAAAGAGAGCATGACATACTTAGGCTACCCATCCTAAGGCACTGAATTGAAAACTAATATTTAAAAGCTTTTCATAGGCCTTTACTTACAAAAGTATAGACGAAAAAATACGAAAAAATATTATGAAGGCAAAATAATCATTTTAGTCATTAGCAATAAAAAAAGTGAGAAATCAAAACAAGGATTAGTTATTAATTTTATGTTTTGAGTAAGAAGTGTCATACAGATTGATAATATTAAACATGAAGAAAAAAGATATATATGCGACGCCCTTAGTACAAGCAGACAGAAGCAGACCTATTCCCACTGGCAGCACCCGTTCACGAGCATGACGCATGAACCAGCCATCGTTTCGCTCAACCATATTTGAGGGAACGTAACGACCTGCCTCACACGACACCACCGCAGAAATGTTTAAAGTGAGCATGACATACTAAAGCTACCCGCATTAAGGCGTCGAGATATTTTCAAGTTGGTCCCATTGTCATGAAGTCAGGATCTGATGATGGAATCCTGGAGAAGTCCCTTGAGTTCCCTTGAACTCTTCAAATATTATAAGCGCATCTATAGCGATTTTAGTATTTTCTTCTCTAAGAAACCTGTGCATTTGCTTTCGAAAAGTACCATTTCGGTGAAGTGGAACTGATGATGAAGACCAGCCAGATGATCTTCGGAACTATTCAATACAAAGTATTTCACTGATACGATACGATTACTTTGATATGGTTGCTAGGCTATTTATGCTCATCATAATTCATACGGTGAAGTGGAGCTGATAGTGAAGTACCAGGAGAACTCCTCAACAATTAACTCCCCTGCATCGGGAAAAGCAGTACTATGTAAAAGGTGATAATCTGTTGACATAAGGCTATTGTAACTTAGATAATATCGTCACCAAATATACTTACCACAAAAAAGTTTAAAATAAAAAAGTTTTTAGTAAAAATAAAACCTCCTTCAAAATACTTGAAAATAACCTTACAAAAACAGCTTCAAAAATAAATTAATGCCTCTGTATAATAACTAACTCGAAAGTTTGTACGCATATCTTATATTAACAACGTCTTATGAAGTCGGGTGGGGTTTAAACCCATATTTTAGTTTAGATAAAAGATATCCTTCGTTTCCAACCGACTTCAAAAGGCGTTTTCCTTCCTGATCACACTGCCTAAAAAGCAAATAGACTAAGAGGGCAAAATGACCAAAACGCAGAATGACTAACTTACAGAATGACTAAACAGCAAAATGTCTAAAATGCAGAATGACTAACTTGCAGAATGACTAAAACGCAAAATATCTAAAATGCCTACTTTGCCTTTGCCTAGGCATTGTTATACAATGCCTGATGGTCCACCGGTAATGTATAAAATAAGCCCCCAGCCATTAACAAGTTTTTAAAAGGAGGTTTTTACAGCACATTTTTACTTATTAATTTATTGGCGCGTGGGCTTATTGTAATATCTATGGTCTATATGGTGCAGGGCGCGTCATTTTTAACGTAAAACAAAAAAGTTATGGTTTCAATTTTCACTTTTGGTGGTATGTTCTGAATTTCGTAGATTTTTTTAAATCTTGCTTTAAAATATCTAATAGCAGTGAATGTGACAAAAAATTGACTCCGCCCGACATTTTAGATGCAGTACGGCAATGACTCTTATTTGACGTGTTTTAATACTCCTCTTTATGTATCAGTTTCATAAACTACTATTACTGTCTTACTAATAATGGTTGGATATCTGACATGGTCTGTAAATCTATTTGAGTTTAATATTTAAAAAAGGGCATTAAACAATGTACCTTAACCAATCATTCACAAACAATGATTTCAACTAGTCGGTACCTCTACTACTTTATCAAAAGAATCCTCCTCTACTAATTTTATCTAGGCATAGAAAACTCTCTTACAAAATTTATTTTATTAAAGACACAAATCGGGACACTTTTACATAAAATTTGCAGTGAATTCAGAAAAGTGTTTTTCATCGAAGAATGGTGGCGATAAGATGGCCGTCTGTCAGTCGATCAAGCTTTGTAATAACGGCGCGCGATATCGACAGGTGGGATAGAAATTATGAACAAGTTACTCTGTTATCTATCAGGAGTTATTGCGATATTCACCTCAAGGGAAATAATGCAGTTATTTCTTGAGAGAAAATTGACTTAACAGTCGTTTGAAATCCCTAATGAAATCTACAGGAAAAGTTCTATATCTTATGAGGTAACTATCTATGTAAAGTTTATTTGAAGATGTTGAGTCCGTTTTTATTTTTTACGTATTTTGTATATCGTATATTTATGAACCGTGATAGCTAGACAGTAGAAATTGTCACAGATGATGTATATCTGGTGCCGCTACAACAACAAATACTAAAACAGAATAAAATAAATATTTTAGTGGGGCCCATACAACAAACGTGTTTTTTTTGTCGTTTTTTGGTGCGGAACTCTTCGTACGTGATTCCGACTCGCGCTTGGCTTTTTTTAGACTTTTACAGCCTGAAGTTTAACTTTACTTTGTCATAATGTGTGGTTGGTTTACGAATTACTTACATAGGTACTATAATGAAAATATTGCTACCATTGTGAACCATCACAGCGATGTGTACTGATCGTACTCGATCACGTTTGTTAAGCAACGCTCGGTCCGGCCAGGTGTCGGATGGGTGACCGTTAAAGTGGCATTACAACTGAGCGCTTCCGTGCTTCGGAGGGCACGTTAAACAGTCGGTCCCGGCTGTTGTCATCTGATAACAGTCGTTAAGCCAAGTCAGAGGCCTTACAGGCGGCTTGATAAACTCTAACACCAGAGGTGGCCACTAATCCTCATTCGATAAGAAGAAGATGAAGAACAGCGATGTGAAATGCGCAAATTCCTTATTATGAATTCAGTATTAAAGGAAAAGCTTAAAACTTTAAATAATAGACGCCTTTGAAAATCTAATTTAAACTTAGTAAGTTTGATTACATATCTCTTTGTATTTTATAGAATGAAATAAATTCAATCAAAAATTGAGCTACGGATTATGGCGCGCTGAAGAAATGGTTTCTCCGCTTTTTCCAGTAGATTTGTTTAGGGCATGCGATGCCTATAAGTACAGTGTAAGTCTTTATAAAGTGCATAAATTAAAATGAGTGAAACTATGCTTAATTTTAATGACGGGAAAAATATAAAAAAAATCCAACTTCATTGTGAAATTTTTTTTGTGGGAAAATCTGGATTTAATAAAAATATTATTTTTTGATAAAAATGCATTTTATTGTGGGTTTTCATTATAAATTTTGATTTTATTGAGACAACCTATTATTACCAATCATTATTCAGTTTGCTTCACAGTGGTGATAGATCAATTAGTTCAAAAGTTGCAACTTTTTGTCCACAAGCAAACAAGAACTTAAAAAAACATAAAAAATTAAAAATGATTTTTGTACAATTTTCTCGCCAAAACCACTCATTTTCATTTGTGCACTTTATAGAGACTCACACTGTACAAGTCCGGGTATTATATGGTATTATTTTTACCGTGTATGTAATTTAAAATAATGATGAATACATATTAATAAATTAAATATTAATTTTAGTAGGTACCTACATAATTAAAAGCTCCCTCAAGTTCTGCGGTCAGTGTTTGAACTGTGTTCGGAGGAGCTTTTATTGTGTAAGTATTTACATGGGTTTCGGCGTGTGTGCATTTCAAATAGTTGGAATCCATTTTGTGACCCGAGTCTGATACCAATTGGACGTAGAAATTCGTTTACGAATCCAACCTTGATATAGGAATTGCACGTATATTTTATGCCTTTGAAACCTAAAGTTTTGTTTTCAATTTGATGTTACAAAACGTTTTAAATTCTAAATTTTGCAAAGATTCTCTATCATTCTTAAAATCAGTTATAAAACTAGGTAGCTGCCTACTTATACATTATTTTGTGTTCTATCAACCGATTTTCAACTCGATTAGCTTATACACTCGACGTCGAAAAAATTGCACCTCTTCGAAAATAAGTTTAGACTTGGCCTATTGCTGACTAACGTTTTATTGTGTGAATGTTGATATCTATTGAAAGTACATTTAATGAGCTTTCAATTAATAGTTGTTTCATTTAATAAACATAACAGTTATCGTAATTAAACGGTTAAAGCGTTATTGCTTGCGCCGCCATAAAAGGGTAATAAAAGGGGTCAATTTAGGATATGCGGATAAATTCGCTATCGAGGTGATGGAGAAAATTCAATTAAAAACAAACCGGCCAAGTGCGATTCGGACTCGCGCACGGGTTCCGGTTCCGTTACCAAAATACGGCAAAAAAATCACGTTTGTTGTATGTGAGCCCCCTTAAATATTTATTTTATTCTGTTTTTAGTATTTGTTGTTACAGCGGCAATAGAAATACATCATCTGTGAAAATTTCAACTGTCTAGCTATCACGGTTCATGAGATACAGCCTGGTGACAGACAGACAGACAGCGGAGTCTTAGTAATAGGGTCCCGTTTTTACCCTTTGGGTACGGAACCCTAAAAAAGGAATACCCAAGATGGATACTATTGCCCCTGAAGTTACTCATATATTGCAAAAAAAACGAAGCAATGTAATGTTGCTCGGAATGTCCGAAGGGGAAGATTAACTTTGAAAAATTTTTTGTAAAGGTGTGATTTTTCTGACGCCGAGTGTATTATTTCGTCTTAGAAAATGGGGTCGTAATAAATTCGACAATTTTCTATATTATAATCTAACAATTATTTATCGCGTTATCAAATGCAAACAAATAATAAAAATAATAATAACAGTGTTTGTAATTAAACAGCACTTTATAGGGGTCAATACATAACGAACAATCAAACTAGTAACTTGTTAACACCAACCACGGTTAACTTCTTAATTGCATTACGTAAAAGTTAAATTAAACCAAGCTTATTGGAATTCCCTTAACCCTTAATTTTGCTTTAGCATAATCACATTTAAAGCGTACACTGAACTGTCGCGGGCTATTTGTACCCAGTTTTTGGTCCAACAAAGGGTTAACAAGAAAGGGACAAAAAGTCTCGTTATGAATTTAAACGACCCTGTCGAGTATTTTGCTTTATGACTTCCCAAGAGAGTGATATTGCCACACACTTTCTGCATGAAAATTCATGCGATTTCATATATTTTCGCGTTTTACTGCACATCCATGAAAACCAATTATACTGGTATGTACATTTGTGTTATTTCATAAATGTCGTAAGACTAATTAGTTAATTACTAAAATGTTTCTTGTAAACTGAAACCTCACTGATTCTTCTGCATATTTTGGAAATGTCTGACGAAGTTACTATACAACGTGTTAATGAATTAACGCAAAATGAGAAAACCGTTCCTTCGGACCATCAAACTGAATAACTTTTACTATGGGACCAACTCTGAAATCGCGAAAAAAAATCAGCTGCATTATACATTTTGATACACGGTTAATTTTTAAGTATATCTAAGAATGAAAAGGTGATTTCAGACCACGTAAATGAACAACTTTTATTATGGGGCCAATCACGAAATCGCGAAAAAAAAATCAGCTGCTCCATACATTATAGTCGAGTCGATGTTGTACTTTTCTATGGAACAGCAGAATCCCCATTACATATTTAGATATACTTAAAAATTTACGGTGTATTTTCGTTATTAATTTTTGTATGAAACAGCAGATTTTTTTTCGCGATTTCAGAGTTGGTCCCATAGTAAAAGTTGTTTAGTTTGATGGTCCGAAGAAACGGTTTTCTCATTTTGCGTTAATTCATTAACACGTTGTATTTGATGCAGTAAGTTACTCAAAATTAAGTAGGTAAAGTATCATCTTCATTTAAAAAAAAAATGTTGTATAAGTTTTAAAAATGTTTCTCAAAGCTCCTGTAATACGTTGGAGAATAAAATAACGTCATTAATAATGTGGATGTAAGTTTTTTTTTTGGTCGTTTTAGTTGTAAGAAACTCTATGGCGAGAATGTTTTGTAAAAGTGAGAAACGTATGTAGAAAAAGCCACGAGTGTTGGGACTAATTGTAAAATGTAACAGGCTTTTGTAATATACCTGCGAATTGGAGTTTACACCTTCTCTGCCTGTTTTGGTGTAATTGCACGTACAAATGAAAACGTTTTTTTTACCTTTGTCTCTTGATGAAAAAGATAATGGTCTTTTTTTCCATTAGGGTAATTTCGTTGCTTATTTTGTTTATTTAAACGTAATGACGTTGAGTGGTTGAGATGGTTTCACTTTATCGTAATAAATTTTGGCAGATATTATAGCAACAAATACTAATTCAAAGATAAATAGATGGGCAACATTTTTTATTTAACTTTCCCTTCCATTTAATCGTATTTTATCAGACCTCGTTGAAGCTCAAAATACTAAGAACTTAATAACTTAAGTTACTTATATACCTACACTTTTAAACTTTCGCGTTACATTATAATGTATTATATGGTTAATATATTAGGGTATTAAGTAAATGCGTTTAAACTAAACATAGGTGCTTAAACACTTGCCTTTTTCCGACGTTTCGACCGAGTTGCATCGGCAGTGGTCGCGGGGTGTTAAGTTACTTTTTTGAATTTCTTGGTTGATAACCAGATAGATTAATAATCTATAAAAAAATATATTATGTTCTGACTAATTTATTGTCCGGACGGCTTGAAACATGGCATATATACCTACTTGTTATTATGACGTAGCATGAAGGCATCCACTAAAAGCATTCTCACGGGAAGTGATACCAACCGCCTTTGTGGTCTGGTGGTTCGCCCATCCGTGTCGTGTAAGACGCAGGGGTCCCGTGTTTGATTCCCAGGAGGGGGGGGGTACAAATACTCTCGGTTTAGTTGGTGGAAGGGTTTATTTCGAGTCTGCCTGGCTAGCTATCACCATCTTATCTAAGTCTGCCGCCATAAAAACAATGTAAAAATTGTTGTGTTTCGGCAGTTAGAGATAAGAGTCCTCAGAGTGGTGAGGGTTCCGGATGTAGTGCGCTTACACTTTCGGCCTTATCGTCACAGGGTGTCGATTTTGCTAATGTTAACGTCATAATCGTGTCTTAATTTGTGTTTGAATTGTCATGTTTTTTCACACAGTTCGCGTTCCCACAGACGAGTGACTTTTTGTAGCTGCGATTATCGCGGCGATAATCGCGGCACTTTGTTGTCGCTGGCTAAGTTAACCCTAATAGGCATGCACCCAGTGACATAATAGTATGCAGGTGAATTAAGTCTACGACGGGGTATGAAACAAATACACCCAAAACTGAAACACAATTGAAACACGATTAAGGTGATAACATTAGCAGAATATCGACACCTAGGTAGGTGAGATGAAGGCCAGGCACTATCCAGTTGTGAATAAAAAAATATAAGTTGCTCTCATCATAAAAGCCTTTCCAAAGCGTATTTTTTCAGGCTAATTAGTCGCTTGAACTGTTCTGCCCTGCTTTGTACGTGAAGCGCCTGTGAAGCCTCATTAACACCGTACTGTAACTGTAACGCAATTATGAACCGACCGTCTCCTTGTTGCAGGTTAACTTATTAACTTATTCCGAGAATATTTTTCTTCCAAGATTATAATGTTTACATAGTGATCTCAGAAACGTGATATTTTTTTTTGTAGTTTCAGTCAACGTGTAGATACACGAAGAAGATTCTTTAACAAATAAATACAGGATGAAATCGACGTCATTGGCAATCTTTGAAACTAAGAATCTAAGTAATAATAAATCTAATCGATTTTCCGAGCGACAGTTATCAATATAGCGGTTAGATTCTTTAAAATATTGCCAATGAATTTGATTTCTTTCTGTATAAGATGTAGTATGAATTTACTTCAAAAACAAAAGTATGATACATTTTGAAATAACAATATGGCATTTTTAAACCCAAAATAATCCATTAAATCAATATTTTCTTAGAACCCATATAAGGCAGAATGAAGTGCAATATACACGCTGAAATTTTGATCATTTGTTTCCAGCAGTGGGATGGTTCCATTCCATTCATGATTACTCTGGTATCACGAAAAAAAACAGCTGTTACATACAAAAGCGCAATACCTACTCGACCTTAATGTATGGAACAGCAGAATTTTTCGCGATATCAGAGTTGGTCCCGTAGTAAATGTAATCATTAGTGAAACCACCCCACTGCGGGAACCAATGATAAAAATTTCTCGCTGTAAGTATGTACTTTGATCCGTCAACTATTATTATTGTTATTATTATTATTGTGATGGAAAATGACCTCACTTTAAATGTGGAGGTCATTCTCCAATATTGACGGCTCTGTATGAAATATACAGGGAGAAAAAAGCAGCCCTTGACGAGTTTCTTGCCGGTTCTTCTCGTTACAAGGTCTCCCGCTTAGGGTTTGCAAACCGATGGCGTAGCTTCTATGACATTCACAAGTGCTTGTAACAGCCTAGACTGAATAAATGAATTTGAATTTTGAATTTTGAAAGCTACGATTGCGTTGCGGTGTAAAAGCGTAACTATTTCTGCAAGAACACTCTCGTACAAAAGCCAAACATTTTTGTTGTTGCGACACGACCCGCAATTACGCTCTTTTTACAACATTGTCGGTCCCTCGTTGAGATTACACGGTTTTTTGTAAAAACGTTAACTTCAGACAATACTGAAAGGCCGCTTTATTTTCAGCGGAAGATATTTCAATAATGAGAATACCTACTTACTTTCACTGTTTAAGGAAGAGTAGTTTATTTGTTTTAATCCTAACGATATATTAAGGAATAATCATGATCGGAAAATATTTAACTGAATTTTCCCTTTGTTTGTGTTGTGAGACATTGTTTCTTTTCAAGACATTCTGTTTTTGCTTTTGAAATATGGAGCAAAGTGGGTAATTGAAGCCCACCGGTAACGATCAATTGCGATTGTCAATTTTTCCGCAATTGACGCCCATTGACGGAAAAATTGATCGTTTACGCGTGCAATTGAAGCGATTGTCAATTGCTCCAACAATGGCATTGACGGAAAAATTGACAATCGCAATTGATCGTTACTGGCGGGCTTAAGAGCAATTACCGTTTGAAGGAAGATTACCCTAGCATGAACATCTATCTTGAAGTTTTTGACCACTACGTATACCTAGGACAGGCAGTCCAGTTAGGTAAGTCCAACTTTGAGAAAGAGATCTCTCGTCGAATCCAACTCGGGTGGGCAGCATTCGGTAAGCTTCGAAAATCTTCGCGTCCGACTTACCTCAGTGTCTCAAGACGAAAGTCTATGAACAGTGTGTGTTGCCAGTGATGACTTACGGCAGTGAAACGTGGTCGCTAACTATGGGTCTCATAAGGAGGCTCAAGGTTACCCAGCGTGCAATGGAGAGAGCCATGCTCGGCGTTTCCCTGCGTGATCGAATCAGAAACGAGGAGATCCGCAGGAGAACTAAAGTAACCGACGTCACTCGAAGGATAGCTCAGCTGAAGTGGCAATGGGCAGGACACATAGCGAGAAGAACTGATGGCCGTTGGGCCGAAAAGGTTCTGGAATGGCGACCGCGCACCAGACGACGCTCCGTGGGTAGGCCCCCGACAAGGTGGACCGACGATCTGGTGAAGGTCGCGGGAAGCCACTGGATGCGGGCAGCGCAGGACCGATCGTCGTGGAGATCCTTAGGGGAGGCCTCTATACAAATGCAGTGGGTGTCGTGAGGCTGATATGAGGATGATGAACATCTATCGAGAGCAAAAACGCACGTAAAAGTACTCGATAGAGTAGTTTTCTATTAGCGCTGTACAAATTTGTCATACAAATTACTTACTCTATATAATTTTTAAGTGCGTTTTTTCTCGGTAGATGTTCATGCTAGGGATGCTGAGCTATCATTATTTATTCTGTCTTCAAAGAGTAACAAATGATTTAGTTGGGTGGTAGCCGAAAGTGGCTGACGTCTTAAACATGGTCTTTTTGCTCCTCATTAGTTAGTTATTTAATTTTCTAACAAACCAGATGAGGTAGCAAAAATATGATATTAGAGTCATGAATTTAATGAAGGACTTATATTATTATGTTTATGGATATACACTTCTAAGGCTTCCGCGCGTATAATGTATATTCAATCATTGCTTACATTTATCATACGTTAATGTTTGTAAATATTACTTTTATTGCAAGAAAATAGCCAAAATGTACTAGTCGAGAATTGATCGATTCTAAAAACAAAATTATGTCACCACTCTAGCACAGCCGAGAGAACAGCATAGCGATCACGCGGCCTAGAGATCGTCAGTGAGCTAACTGAGCTTAGTGAATTCCGTGATAACATGACGTGATCACAGCGGACGATGCTGCGGCTGTGACTGCTGTGATCACAGCAATCAACGCAGCCATGAAGCGTCTCTTAGAGAATTGCACTGCAGTTCATTAGAAAGAAAACACTTTTTACGGATTACAGCGCGTATATTGGTTAATTCAGAAGTTATTTTAGAATTAATATTTTGAGTTTTGTTTTGTTGGTTTTTTCGTTTTCCCGACTTTTCGACACCTTTTCAGCCGTGGTCACGGGACGACTAAAGCAAAAAAAGCTGCTCAGATTTTTATGAAATTACGGATAGTTATTGAGCTGCGAATTATTATGGATGCTTCAAAGCTGCGAATCTTTCAGCACGACCGCCTCTGTGGACTAGTGGTTCACCCACCCGTGTAAAACGCAGGGGTCCCGGGTTCGATTCCCAGGGGGGTACAATTTGTACTCGGTTTGGTTGGTGGTAGGGTTTATTTCTAGTCCGCCTGGCTAGCTACCACCATCTTACCTAAGTCTGACGCCATAATAACAATTTAAAAATTGTTGTGTTCCGGCAGTTAGAGGTAAGATAGCCAGTATTCCGGGTGTAGTGCGCTTCCACCTTCGGCCTTATCGTCATTTAACATCAGGTGAGATGAAGACACTATCCCGTTGTGTATAAAAAAAAGTAAAAATTTTAGTTATAAAGATGAATATAATAATCAGATATAAAATCTACAATTGATTGAACCACGAATGTGATATCGGAAACAGATTATCCGGATTTGTCTGAATCCAATAATCAAATTCGTCATAATCTCTCAGGCATACACAGTGAATATATATGTACCTACCTATCTACTTGTTATATTGATACCTAGGATATAGATTGCTGCTTCAAATAAAAAACAATGGACCATTGACTTCAGGTCAATGCAATGGACAATGGTTATATTCATAGATACTGGATGACTAACCCCCACTTAATCGAAGGTTATCGGAGGTTAAACTTTATGGAAGGGGTCTACATTGTCTGGTTTAAAAGTTAATTTTATGACATTAAACTAGATAATATTGACCCCTACGATTAAGTTAAACCTCCGATAAAATACCTCAGAAACCGGGGTACCTCAGAAAAATTAACATTATTCCCCCTATCTACAAAATTAACACGGGCCAAATAATTTAAATGCAAGCTTCAAGAGTGTGGTTATAGTTTTTACGTTACAATTTCACATGTTATTTTCCCGTCTAATTTGCTTGTTACATGATAATTTTAACAGAAACTTATTTTCTAAATTCAATATAAACTGAGTGTTATACGGAATTTGGTCTTACTTGTGCTGTGCACCAAAAAAGTAACAAAATTATAAACTACTAAAAATATCATAAGCCGAATTGGTTCCGTACCTCAAAAGGAAAAAAACGGAATCCTTATGGATCATTTTGACCGTCAGTCTGTCAAGACACTTTATCTCAGGACTCCACGCGTTCCCGTATCGACTATAAAAAAATTAAAATAATAGTAGATTGTACCAAAACAATATTTACAAAAAATAACAATAAGGGAGCAAAACAATATTTTTACGGCAAGGGCGTTTTTTGAATCCAGAGCGAAGTGAGGGATTCTTTAGTAGAATCCTGAACGTAGCGAGGGAATCAAAGTACATCGCCCGAGCCAACTACTTTTCATCATCCTCTATGAGAAAATAAAAGGCGCCTCATATTTTATTTTAATATTATTATTTAATAAAACATAGAGTAACAATAAAATTGAAAAATGAAATAGTATCTAATTATAAAACTACTTAAAACCTATATAGGTATACATTTGAGACATTTTCGCAACTATGATAGCATTGCATTTCTCCCTTAGAATAATTCTAAGATTTCTCCATTCAATAAAATTACCATAGGCTTTCATATTTCTCCCGCGATTTTGCAGGTAATAGATTATTCATCACATTTATTGCGTTAGTTGATCAGTTCTAATAGGTGGGTATATATTGGAATGCCTAATTTTTTTTGTCCTATCTGTCTTTGGCACACTAATTATTGGCCTAAAAACTTTTCGCATAATTTTCATTTGACCTAAATTAGTTTAGCCTATTTTCAGTTCGCCTAAAATTTTTTCGCCGCATGTTTAGTTCCCAAATTCATCATTAAGCATAACTATTCATAATCCCTAATGTTTAAAAGTACTAAATAACGATTCGCACAATTGTGTAACGCCTAATAATTTTTTCGCCAAATGTTCACTTCACTTAATCATTATAGGAATATCCGTCCTTAATCCGTTTTGTTAACTACTTGTAAATTGAAAATTACTAAATTTAATTAAACACTTTTGTATGACTTGATCAACAAAAAAGGCATACATACTTGCGTGCAAGCAAGAACAGACATGCATGCATGCAAGCAAGCATGCAGCATGCAAGCAAGCATGCAGCATGCAAGCAAGCATACAGCATGCAAGCAAGCATGCAGCATGCAAGCAAGCATGCAGCAAGCATTAGGGAGCTCCGCTCGCTTCGCTCGCTCCGCTGCAAGTGGTCAATACACTAACCTAACCTAACCTAATGGTCTTCGCATTAAAAGTTTTTCTTTACAGCGGGGGGCCTCAGGCCCCCCGACCCCCCCGAGCAGGGGGGCCAGCCCTCCTGCACCCCCCGGCAAGCATTTTGCAAGCAAACATGCAAGCAAGAATGCAAGCGAGCAAGCATGCATGCATACAATCATGCAGCATGCAACATGCATACAAGCATTATGGAAGTGTTCAAAACACTAACCTAACCTAACGTAATGGTGTTCGCATTGAAAGTTTTTTTTTATAGCAAGGGGCCTCAGTTTTTTGACGATTTGTTTCTGTCACTAATTTTTATGCAATACAATATTGTTATGCCAAAAATTATGTATGCAAGACAATATTAGGGTAAATAATACTTCGGCGTAGTCATTATTGTGTCAAAAGATATGTATGCTAATAAATTTTAGGACAATTAACATTAGTGGTTTTGATAATTAGTGATTTCAACGTTTAGGCGAAACGACAAAAATGCGAAAAAATCTATTAGGCCGAACAATAATTGTACCTAAGGAGTATAGGCCAAAGAAATTCGGCCAAATGAAATTAGGACCAATGACTTTAGGCGAGTCAAGGGACACCCCTAATGGGTACCTACTTTCAGGAGTTAATTCTATACTTTCACTATTACTTGAAGAACTCATTTTTCTAAACAAAACTATGAATTTCTAACAATCCGTGAAAATTTACGAAAACGCGGGGCGTCTCTTTCGCGCGTTTTTAATTTAATTTCTTTTTTTATTCAGCTCATGTGACTATGGGACCGTCGTACCAGCCAGTCTTTATTCAAACAATATTTGCTTCCGATTTCTTTGGCGCCGTGCTAAGATGTTCCAAATTCAAAAAGTGCACGGCAAAGATATTTGCGGCGCACTTATAAAGAGGAATAAAAACTCATTATACTGCCCGCTAAAAGTTTCTTAGAGAAAACACCAACTTTGGGTGTACTTAAAGGCGAACCAACGTCCTTTTCGAATAGATGGGATGAAAATATATTTGCCATATAATTTTGCACATTTTTGAACTCCAAATAATGTATGACCTATTAGCGGCCGCCCGCGACTTCGTCTGCGTGGAAAGTTTTTTGCTATCCTTCGGGAACAATTTTTTTTTTGGGATGAAAAGTACCCTATGTACCTACCAACCTCTGACAATGTGTATGTAAAATTTCATGATTATCGGTTCAGTAGTTAAGATATGAAGACGTAACAAACAAAGAAACAAACGGACATTCGCATTTATATTATTATTAAGGATTAGCCATATCTATTCTGTGCTTTAGCTTTAATATTTTGATTGGTAAGTACCTAAAAAAAATATTGATTTATTGTGGGTCTGAAATAAATAGTTTACTTTCATTTCAAATACTTTTATAGGAAAACATTTCTGTAATAAGCATAAATATTAATATTTTGAACTGACAATCTAAATATCAGCTCTGCTTGGTTAAGTTAAACCATTATAAGTCTATGTTATCGCATTTTTGAGTAAAGAGATACCAAGCTGTGGCTCAATGGGTCTCAAACTCGTTAATAAGGCATGCCAAAAGTTTAATTTCCTGGAATACCGACGACACGCTTCAACACGAAGACACAGTATAAACATTAGATAGACCGTAGCTCAAGTAAGGCCCTTTTTAGAGCTCCTTAACTACCAATTATCACAAAAAAAATTGTGTTTTGAGGCAGTATTTCCACTCTGGCTTTATTTTGTTTCGCTTGGAACTCCTTAGTGAATGCTACAGAACTGAAAATAGTTTGGGTTGCCCTGAGATTGCCTGTATGAAATTTCTATGTGTGCCTGCATGAAAAAACGCATTTTGGGCGCTCTTGGGCGGACATTGTAAGGAAGGCGGCGCGGGTGTTACAAAAGCAATTTAAAATGAAATCGTACCTAGCTCAATAAACTAGTTTAGAGGTCTTGCAGTGATACGTGTCTGTATGAATGCACTGGACGTTTAATGGATCATTCACACAGCTCAGTCACGTCACGTCAATGGTCAGGCAAGTTTTCAATACAAGTTTTGACTGATGACGCGACGCGACGTCACGTTTCTGTCAAAACTCTATTGAAAATGATTGTAAAAAAAAATCAGAATATTATCATCAAAAGCGCTTGTCGCAGGCCATATTTTTGGCGTAAATAATACTATTATTTACGCCAAAAATATGGCCTGCGACAAGCGCTTTTGATGATTTCCGCTATCGGAAACGTATTGAATTCTACATCAAAATACACTTTAACGTCCTGTGCAGTTGCTCCAATAACTTTTTTTCAAGAAAGATGATTGTGCTAAAGATAATGATGAAAAACAACGAAAAACATCGAAAAAGTGCAGAAGTGAGGTTATTTTCCATAATCATTAAGAAAAAGACAGAGACAAATGATTTCGCATAACGGAGCCTTAGCGCTATCGCACACGGGCAACTTTTGTCTCCGCAACTTTTTTGTCTCTCACGTGATTTGTATGAAAAGTTGCAGACGACCGTGTCGCTTCGTGTGCGCGCTTCCATATAAACCCGTGGACTTGATGTGAGAGACAAAACAGTTGCTGGGAGACTAAGTTGCCTGTGTGCGATAGCGCTTAAGTGTAGTTGTGTTACTGCTTTAGCTGTTAATTTTCTGTGAAGGAGATGAGGGAATTTCGATATACTGCATAAGCTTCACTTTGAACTTTGTACAAAATATCTGAAGCATCTTGAGTTGAAAGCTTCATAACTTAAAATATCTACTTTTAGTACGAAAATTGAATAAAATTCAAGTCAACTAAGACGTAGACTTTACTAATTTCGATTCGATCGATGTAAACAGTCTTGATAAGAAACTTTCGCTTTATTATGTTGATTGCACAGTGAATTATTAAATATAAATAGCTAACTTAATATTTAAAAAATGAAAGATGAAAAGTTAAGCTATAAAATATGATATGTTTTTTAATATTTAATTTTAATTCAAATAATATTTTATTTCAAATAAAACAATTAATAGGATGTAAAAAAGGAACAAAAGATGTTTAAAAAATACGTACGCCGAATTCCAATTTGTTTACAAAAGCCTTTTCACATGATTTATAAAATGAGTGATCCACAAAAATTCATTGTGTCTGTTTTGACACGTAAAATCGTCCCAATTTATAATAAAAAATACAAGTTAAACACGCGCCATGTGTTGTGAATGAAACGAGTATTCAGAGATTTTCGCGACACAATGTTGACAAAATATGTTCTCTTATCGATCATCGTTTTGTCCATTTCATTTCTAGTAAAACGAGTATATAGGGTTTAAAACTACGTCTATAAATTGGTACACACTTAATTTTTAGGTATATGGAGATATCAGACCACTTTACTGAATAAGTAGGTAAGTATGTGCGGTTAAAGGTTAAAAATCAATAGTCTAAAATATCAGAAAAATATTGATTAATTGGCAAAAGCATTAATTTTATTCATCCTTTTTTTCATCATTATTATGTATTCTGTGGATCCACAGAATACATAATAATGATGAAAAAAAGGATGAAAAAAATTAATGCTTTTGCCAATTAATCAATATATTTACGTAAACAAGACAGTCTCTTTTCATTAAGCGCATGTAAACAAGTCTATGAATCCTATTCCACAAATCAGTAAAATTTTGGGACACAAACGAACCTCAATCTTGAATAATTATGAAATAAACGCTCACTAGGTACTATTTTAGATACATAAAAATTAACCGTAAGTATACTCATCAACTTTGTCTAGGGATACAGGTGTTATTTTCATACAAACGAGGTAACTTTGAAGCCTTGGTTTCCTGCCAGGGATGTAGCGTGCTGTGATCTGATGATGGTTATCCAGCTAGTAAATGGAGGAGATTCAGATCGCCATACACACCCAACTGATCTGATGAGCATTCTAAAAGATTAATGGGTAGGAGTTCTCAGTTCACAGAGCACGGAATCGCCGTGCGCCCGGGCGCGCGGCGATTCCATGCTCTGTGTCTCAGTTTCAGGATTTCCATGCATATTCATGCTATTTTCGCGGTTTTTTTTAAACATGCCCTTTAATCTTTTAGAATGCTGACCCGCCTTACTATTGTCTAATTTAAAAATCTATCGCAATCGCTTTCAGGATGTAACACATTGAAGCTTCTTTTTGGCACAAATAAAAACTTACCAAAGATATGCAGCAATGTGACACCTCCATCTGTCAAACGAAAGCGATTGCGATCGATTTTTTGAATTAGACAATTAGCCCCCAGATCAGTTGGATGTGTATAGCGATCTGAATCTCCTCCATTCACTTCCTGGATAGCCGTCATCAGATCACAGCACAGTACATCCCTGGCAGGAAACCAAGGCTTCAAAGTTACCTCGTTTGTATGAAAATAGCACCTGTATCCCTAGACAAAGTTGATGTGTGTATTTCATACATATAATATCAAACTAAGTTCTACAGACTTAAACAGTTCAATAGAAGAATTTTATTCTCCCTTAACAAAAAAAGACGCCAAAATAAAACTAAGGGTCTTTGTCTCAACCTTTATTCGACCATTTGTTATGATAACGAACTGAAACGATCCTGTGAGCTGCTAACCTTTATTTTTCTAGGCTAATGAGCCACTAAAAACGTGCTAGTTCTTTTTGTACTACGAGCTGACAAATTAGGACAATTAAAGCAAACTGTTTAGAGAAATACTTAATGTTAAATAAAGTTGCTACTTCATAACATACAATTACAATAATTTTACTTATCCATAATAATAGTATTATTTTTATAGTTATCGTATTTTTAAAATGATTGAAACATTTTTTAAATTAAATTAAAATAAATGTTTTGTAAGTACCTGAATAAGGTTTTTGTTTATTACCTAGAAGCCGTGTCCTCGAATGCAAAGTGAGGCAACTAATACTGAGCCAAAATGGCTTAGTTTTCAGATTTATATCCTTCATACGTTACCTAATCGTAACTAAAATCCAATTATATAGTAACTAATCTCCTAAATGTAGGGAAATTGAAATTGTTTTGTACTTATTCGGTATGATTAGGTAATAATGGAGAATAAAAATCTGAAAACGGGGCCACTTTAGTTGTTTTAGTTGCCTCACTTTTGACAGTGCGCTTTGTTTTGTTTTGTTTTGTTTATTAGGCACATTAACAGATTACATCCAAGATATACAGTGAATAATATACAACAAAGTGAGGGAGCTGGGATGCAACCCAAAACAATGTACACATTTAGACCATATTTCATTGACAAGGATAGCAACAAGCGATTAATTACTTAATTTAAAGAAAAGATAAAAGATAAAACTAAACACTTAAAAAAAAATATAGTAATATACACAATACGGACGACGAACTCGTAAGACGTCGCGGGGTCACTCTGACAGAATTTTGGATTTGACCGTCCGTTTAAAAGATAAGTAACGTTGTCCAAAGATATCAAGTTCTGGGTGTTTAATTACCATCTCATTGTAAACTCTGCACATACGCACGATGGGATTGTAATAAGAGATATTATTTTTATATACATTTAGGACAAATATGCTTGGTCTGCTTTGTAGAGAACTATCGTTCTAGGTGTTATTATGTTCTTGTATCTTTATAAGTACTGTATAAATAGTAGAATTTATTATGAAGGGACAATAACAAGTAACAAAACAACGTATCTCTATTAGGTTAACAAATATAGACATTTCCGGGAAACCAGTAATGATATCCTCCGGATACAGAAAGATATTTTGACGTATTTACCTAATCCGTATTCCTGTTTTTTTTTTTATCTACACACGTTAACATTGAAACATAAATTCGGTGGGCTTATACAGGAATTATGTGGGTTTTTGCATAAATCAGGAAAAAATCAAACCAGTGACAAGACGAATGATGTCATTTTTCATTTAACTTCGATTTCGTTTCGCGGGAACAAGCTATATTCTGACATAGTACAGTAAGGAGCAGCATGTTTCCTCCCACATTGTTTGTTAATTTATAAAATATTTTACTGAAATCGTTGAACTAATTACACAACAGATTGCTAGCGATAATATTTAAAAAAGGATTGTAAAATCCTGTTCTGTACATTTTAAGAAGTTGAGTGGATAATCTAAGAAGACACCAAAGCTCATAGACTAGTTTTCAAGTAGTAAGCTGCAGTCTACTAAAATTGATCGCATCTTTAGGGTTACCATATCTCAGGATTTGTCCTGAGATCTCAGGATTTTTGGACTCTTCTCAGGATTGCGGCCGGATTTTGCAAATCTAAGAAAATCTCAGGATTTTTAGAATTTTCAATAAAATACAGTGCATTTTAAAGATGCACTGTACGAATGCACTGTAAGAATGCACTGTATTTTATTGAAAATTCAAAAAATCCTGAGATTTCCTGAGATTTGCAAAATCCGGCCGCAATCCTGAGAAGAGTCCAAAAATCCTGAGATCTCAGGACAAATCCTGAGATATGGTAACCCTAACCCTACGCATCTTCCCGTCAAGTAGATAGACAGTGGAGGGAACGTAACTTTTATTTCTCTGTACAAGAGGTTTAATATGAAGAATTATTCCATGAAGATCGGTTGAGTAGTTCGGCATTGAATGCCGAAAGAAAATTGACGTGTGTCGGCTCAAAAATCACATTTGTCACGAGAGTTTTTCGTCATCATCTTGAGGAGGGAGGGGGGGTTATTTATTTGTGTTCATGTAGGTGGAAAAGTAGGAGCACACGTCGGCACCATTGGCAAGCACACATATTTTCGTTTCTCCGTCGTGACCTTCTTACGTCGGTCGGAGTAAGCGATATTGTTTGTATGAAAAGTCGCCGGCTGTCGCGTCGACGTGTGCGTAATTTCATACAAACCCGTAGATTTGATGTGAGAGAAAAATTTTTTGCGGACACAAAAGTTTCTCGTATGCGCCAGCTCTAGTCAAAAAATTGCCCGGTTTTTTTTTGGTGATTGAAATAAAGTCCACAAACTTACTTATCATTCTTAACTAGGATGTGATATCTTCAATCCAATATAAGCAAGAGCAATAAAATATCCATGAGCCGATCGTCGGCGCGCGTATCAATATTTATTGCCGAAAGCCATGTGTCCCCCAGACGATCCGAAGAGTAAAGATAAATCCCATGACGTGTATTCGAACATAGCCGAAACTGTTCGATACGAGGCGTATCCGATCTCAAGTCAAACGTATTGCCACACAATGTGGTTCTTGGGCTTGGTATTTGTTTGTGGCGTGAAAATAAATAGAGTCCGATCTGCAATGAAGTAAGTAACTTCAGTGCTTGGGTAACATGTTTTGATTTATTGTGATTCTATACTGTGTATACTTATACAAGCTTATTATAACATTAAATATTAAAATTGTTGATAATAAACAATACAGCCTCCGTAGCAAGAACACCGAAACATGATTAATAGGATATAGGTAGCGATTTTTCGATACCCACTTAACTGTCAAAATACAATGGATTTGGCTATGGCGTGGCTGTGTGTGTATGATGTTGTTATTATTCCATCATCTGTTAATAAAGCTAAATGTTTTTTTAATTACTTTAATTTATATTTATTAACAAGTTTGAAATAATTTTTTTTTTTTTTGTAATTCATATTTACTTAGATATAGGACTGCTTTAATTTACTTTAATGATACATCCGGGTTGTACATCTGGGGTTCTGGTGATCCTGGAACACAGGCTTTTGCTTATCCTAGGCACCAGACTCCACAAGTATTGTATTACATACAAAATGTACCTACTATTTAATCATAAGTTTAAGTCCTACTTGTGGAAAAACGCAAATAAATGATTTTTATTTTTTTTTTATTATTTTATTGAGACCACACGCTCTTTTAATAGTCTCTGACACATTTCGGAAATTTTCGGGAAGTTAATTTTTAAAACACAGCTTTTTACCATTCATTCCTAGTAACCACAAAGAGTCAAACAACAATAACAATAGGTTAACAAAGATTTACACTGCGCCTTCGTTCCTTCAATCAACAATGGATGCCAGTACAAAAGCGAACAATGGTCCGAATCTCGTAGACCTAGCCGGACAAACCTTCAAACAGCTCCATTATTACACAGGTCGAGGTGAGAAAACCATAATAAATTAATTCGGGACCACTGAACTTGTATGCCAGTGATTAATGGAGCAGCGAAGGAATCGGATCCCAGAACTGAGATCTATTTCTAAGCCAATGAAAAACAGGAGGTTCTAATTTTTCACACATTTTCTTATGAAAGATTTTGTAAAAAAAAAAAATTATTTTGGTAATTATTTTAGTTATGATGTCTTTTTAACTTTGTGAAAGGCTCCTTTTTGCTGGTACTAAAGTAAAAAGTAAAATTTCTAGTAATAAACTAAAAAGTGTTTCTAGTAAAAAAAGTTAGGTAAATAAAAAAACACTTGCTCGCGAAAAGTTTATACCTAGTTGAAAAATTAAAAAAAAACCGGCCAAGTACGAGTCGGACTCGTGCACGAAGGGTTCCGAACCAAAAAACGGAAAAAAATCACGTTTGTTGTATGGGAGCCCCCCTTAATTATTTATTTTATTCTGTTTTTAGTATTTGTTGTTATAGTGGCAACAGAAATACATCATCTGTGAAAATTTAAACTGTCTACGTGTTGTCGTTATTAATATCGAGCAAAAAACGGTAAAATAATCACTTTTGTTGTATGGGAGCCCCCCTTAAATATTTATTTTATTCTGGTTTTAGTATTTGTTGTTATTAGCGGCAATAGAAATACATCATCTGTGAAAATTTCAACTGTCTAGCTATCACGGTTCGTGAGATACAGCCTGGTGACAGACAGACAGACAGTCAGACAGACAGACAGACGGACAGCGAAGTCTTAGTAATAGGGTCCCGTTTTTGCCCTTTGGGTACGGAACCCTAAAAATATTATATTTTGCTAATGGGGAATCCAAAACTATCTCAAACTCCCGATACCGAAGAATCTCTAGGACTTTGGACACGAAAACTAAACGTTATTTTTTCCTGGACCCCTAGCCAATGTAACAATAAGTTATTGACAAATCCATATCGTCGATGTTCCGAAGCGGAGCGATTGCTTTGCTTCAAAACATGTATAGATTTGACGTTTAAAAATCGATTTTTAACGAAACTTTCTGTCAATCACATATGTTTCGAAGCCAAGTGACAAGGAAGATTTGCAAAATGTTACTTTGACTAGTGGGGCGATATTGCTACAAGAAAGCAGAGGCTGTAATTATCAAAGCGCACGTATGTCATACGACGTTTTATAACATATTTGCGAGGAAATAAATAAAACTGGGACTTTGCACCTTTGCTTGTTTTCCATATGATTAAATTTTGATACGCTTGTAAGTATCTTATCGGTCAGTTTTTCGGGCAAGAGGCTTAGAGTAGCCTTTTTCGCTGCCTCTGAGACTTCTGGCGGTGTTGAATTAATAAATTCATCACACTACTTGACGACATTTTCAAACAAAAACAATACAGCAAAAAAATTAAATAAGCAATGCGCGCGCATCAGCGCTTTTTTTAAGGCAAAGGCATAAAAAACAGCCATTATTAATAATAAAGTAATAGTACATTATGATATAAGTGCGGTACGTTGAAAATTACAGCCGAGGCGATATTGCTAGCCCGAGCCGTAGGCGAGGGCTACAAGAAAGCAGAGGCTGTAATTATCAAAGCGCACGTATGTCATACGACGTTTTATAACATATTTGCGAGGAAATAAATAAAACTCGGACTTTGCACCTTTGCTTGTTTTCCATATGATTAAATTTTGATACGCTTGTAAGTATCTTATCGGTCAATTTTTCGGGCAAGAGGGTTAGAATAGCCTTTTTCGCTGCCTCTGCGACTTCTGGCGGTGTTGAATTAATAATTCATCAGTACTTGACTACATTTTCAAATAAAAACAATACAGCAAAAAAAATTAAATTAGCAATGCGCGCGCATCAGTGCTTTTTTTAAGGCAAAGGCATAAAAACAGCCAGTATTACTAATAAAGTAAATTAATATTTTTGTGTTTTTGTTACAGATAAATGGTTGTAATTTATTGTCAACATTAATTAAATTGAATAATTAAATGTTTATTTATTATATTTTATCTCCCAAAGTTAATTTTATCCATAAAATGTTGACCTCTTTTCTGACATAAAAACTCTTTGCTAAGATTTAAAAGACTTAAGATTCGTCGTGGAAATCCTTGGGGGAGGCCTATACCCAGCAGTGGGTGTCGTGCGGCTGATATGATGATGATGATGATGAAGATTTAAAAAAGTACCGTTGGTTTTAGACGAAGTATCTTGATAAACCGTGCGGTAATGTAAAGTAAAACGCACGGTTTATCAAGGAAACCGTGCGTTTTACTTTACATTACCGCACAAGTTCGTAATTAGATACAATACGATATTGAAATTGGTGTAATAAGAGACCTTTTACGAGCAAATATGTTATAAATTAATATTTTTGTGTTTTTGTTACAGATAAATGGTTGTAATTTATTGTCAACATTAATTAAATTAAATAATAAAATGTTTATTTATTATATTTTATCTCCCAAAGTTAATTTTATTCATAAAATGTTGACCTCTTTTCTGACATAAAAACTCTTTGCTAAGATTTAAAAAAGTACCGTTCGTTTTAGACGAAGCATCTTGATAAACCGTGCGGTAATGTAAAGTAAAACGCACGGTTTATCAAGGAAGTGCGTTTTACTTTACATTACCGCACAAGTTCGTAATGAGATACAATACGATATTGAAATTGGTGTTATAAGAGACCCTTTACGAGCAAATATGTTATAAAATATTTTAATAAAATGCGTACCCGTTTTATACCATTACCGTGTCGATACGGTCCAGTCATACGTGTAAAAAACGATTATTATCTGGCCTTTACCATTCAGTATAAGAGAAATTGAGTGTTAACAAAAAGGGTGAAAAAAATCGGTTATGGGGTTCGTTAAGCCACCGAATGACACGAAACAGGCCACAAATAATCTTACAAACGTCCAGTTGTCCGGGAAATCCGAGGGTCAGTGCGCCGATAAATATTGATGGGCGCCGCCGTTGACTCCCGAGGCTTAAGAGTGGAACATCCCTATAGTTGGGTATGACGGCATTGTTTTGTACGGTCAACGTATTAACACGATTTGCTTGATTTTCAATAAAATCATAACATGGCCTGACGTATCTACTCAAAAATAGCGGTGTCATTTATAACATAAATTAATTTATGAATAATATTGGTGCTATACGAGTAACTCCAGATCGATCATCGTTTTAAATGATTAGAATATTTACACATCATGTATCAAAAAACCCTGTCAGATTCTGAAAAAGGTGATACTATTGCTGAAACTGAACAACATTTTCCATAGAACATAGGTCGAAAATTCTTCAATGCTCGCGGGCATTGAAGAATTAATACCTATATAAGGTCCTTCTTAAATAGTGCACATAATTTTAAGGGGTCAATGTACTCATGCATACAATGTTTACTATGGGACCAACATTGAAATCGCGAAAAAAAAAATCAGCTGTTCCATACATTTTGATCTATTCGATTTAAAATTTTCTATGGAACAGCTGATTTTTTTTTTCGCGATTTCAATGTTGGTCCCATAGTAAAAGTTGTTTGTATGCATGAGTACATTGACCCCTTAAAATTATGTGCACTATTTAAGAAGGACCTTATATATAAATACTAGCTTCCGCCCGTGACTTCGTCTGCGTGGAAAGTTTTTTTGCTATCCCTCGGGAACATAACTTTTTTCTGGATGAAAGGTACCCTATGTCCTTTTCTGTACCCCTGACAACGTGTATGCAAAATTTCATGATGATCGGTTCAGAAGTTAGGACGTGAAGGCATAACAAACAAACAAACAAACAAACGGACTTTCGCATTTATAATATTAGTAAGGATTTTAAGGCCGCATGTGGCCGGAGTTTAATAGAAAATCTATTGTGTCTCATTTTCCGGGCCTTGACGTGTAATCAACGCATCCATCATAAACGTACTGTATTTTGTTGTTAAATGTGTTAGCACGGAAAAGTTATCTGATGACAATGTTAATTTCAATTTTACCGTTTCACATTTCGCAGATGAACGACCAGCGAGATAATTAATCAATTTACGGTAATTATTAGAAGATAGCAGACAAAGCATTCCATTTGTCATAATTTTTGAATGAAAACTTAACTTTTGGACGTAAATTATACCAAACGAAAACTTTCCGACCCAAATTGACTTGTAAGTTGTTGTCTTAATTTTGCTGTCGAACAGAATACGAACGATCCTTTTAGGTCTAGAGAATATTTGTTTTAGTACATAATGATT
The DNA here is from genome assembly GCA_943789525.1 of Agriphila geniculea. NCBI lineage: Eukaryota > Metazoa > Arthropoda > Insecta > Lepidoptera > Crambidae > Agriphila > Agriphila geniculea. Next base: position 7,003,735 of record OX038875.1, read on the forward strand.
AAGATACTTTTATTCAACTTACTCGTTTTAACCCAGTCTGTGCTTGAGAAACTATTTCAAAGTTTTCTGGGTAAAATCAATATGATTGTAGGCTCATCAAAATCATATCCCGACTACTTGTAATTACAAGCATTTTGTAAGATATAAAAGGAAATTCTAGCTTTTTAATGTTATGTAGTGGATTGGACGGTGGTTTAGGAAATAAGGCGATATTTTGTATGGAGACCCCAACATTAAATCCTCAGTCAATGAAACTTTGCAGGGATGTAGTATGGTGTAAACCAAAACCTTTGTACAAATACCAAAAACAAAAAAAAAATTATTTGGATAATTTAAAAAATATGTTTTATTATGATACTTTATCATACTGTAAAGTTTTGTCTCTGAGGATTTACTGTTGAGGGCCACTACCTTCCTTTCTTATACTAATGGCCATACGATGCCCAATACTTATTCATAGGTTTCCGTTTTCGAGACATTTTAGATGACCAAAAGAACGGGCGCAAGAAACCTATATCAGCTTTATCAGAAATCAGAAATATTATCATCTCCATAACGGCTGGTTCATCAACGGCATCCCAAGACCTTCAACGGTTCCTCAGTCCACTTAGAAAAGGAGTTCGCTTTACCGGTTATCTGTATAAATTAGTTTTGTATAATTAAAAAATACTTTCGTTCCGATAAAAAATACTGAAGTCACAAATACCTATTGCTACCAAGAAATAATTAGGAATTAATAATATTTTTAGCAGTATTTATTATAGGAATCAAAGGAAACTTTAGAATATCCGTATTACATAAGAGATAACCGTTTATTTTAACATTTAACCGTTATGCCGTTATTGTTATTACGAAAACTCTGTTAATTAACCCTTAGAGCGGGTAAGCCTGACACAAAAGGAACAGTTTAGTTCATAACGAGAAACGGGAACTGCTCTTGATTCTATAAAAATCGCAGTAGAAAATATTCTCTATATTTTTACTCCCCTCATCTAGTACTACGATAATATTTTTAACAAAGACTGGTATTATAAAAAATGCTGTGAAAAAAAAATTCTGGTCTAAAGCTGTAAATGTCCTCAAAAGGGACCCATTTCACTTGCAATACCGAAAATTGAAGCGTCATATTTATTACTGCCCCCTATACTCAAATTGCCATCCTACTAAAATGAACGCTAGTAGAATGAATTACAATGTAAGGGAATGCCATAAGCTAACGCTTAGCTCTGGTCAATTTCATACATTGTTATTTATTTGTCGTTAATTTGATTTAAGTATTTTAGTTTTATACATCGTCAAAGCTTTCAAGTTGTCCGGTATTCCCCGAGCCTACCATTACGACAGCTGAATGGAACCTCGATCAATATTGTTTTATAACCTCTTAGCTCTTATTTGTCTTTTTTCACATTGATTTTATAAGTGTGCACCAAACGAGCTTCAAGTACTAAAAGACAAATGATTGTGAGAGTACGTATATCTACCGAAGCTTGCCTAAGTCTGTGTTTCCCCATAGGTACAATCCCCCAGATTGTACCTATGGGGACCCCTACAAGTCGCGCTTCTAGGCAAGCGCGTTTCATCGTAGAACGCACCATCGCATCGCTTACCAGTTAGCGGGCAAGCGCTTGCCAATCTGTCATTAAAAAAAGCTCCGTCATAAAATACTTATAGCACAGAATGTATAAGAGTAGCTAAAATTTTATCATTTAAAAAGGGTTTAGACTAAATCAAAACAACCATTTAACTATAAAGCCTTCAGAAGATTGAGACTTCGTACTATTCTTAACCACAAAGAATTTGTAACAGTAAAACCGCCCTAAAAGAAGAATGGTTCGATTTAAAGAAAACCTCAAGTTTATTAGGTTTTTATTGGGCGAAACATTTAGTCAGATTAATTGTACCCAACTAATAAATGTCGTCCTACATCCGAGGAAATTAACAAAATTAACGACCAACAGAACAACCGTAAACAAATAACAACATTGTTGGTTACGAATGTGCTGCTAAAATGTGGCAGTAAATATTTTTGTGTTTCGGCGATTTCAGACGGACGGCCGGCTATAACAAATAGCTGAACAGGATTCTATTTTGTAACACTAAATCTACTTAAGACTAAGACGCAATATTTGCGTTACAAGTTAAGTACTTACTGAAATATTCAGATATTTTTGAGGTCATCTACGTGACTGTGCTGGAAAAAAAATATTATGAAAGGCGAAACAATACGATAAATTACGTGTCACCTTTGATTTATTTGGATGAATTATTTGTGGTACAGTCAGCGTCAAAGTGATATGAGCGTCTAGAGTAGTTAAAATGATCTGAAAAACAAAAAAATCAATTCGATCTACGCAGTTAGAATCAGCATATTGTTGTAAGCACACAAGATGTTCAAAATATCATAATACTCATTGTTTCATTTATGTGAGCAGTCTGAGTATTCAAAATTATCTTAGCAAACAAAGCTGTCAAAGTTACAATGTCGCAATGTAATAATGCATTATGCGCAGATGACTTTGACAGCTTTGTTTGATTTTGAACACTTTGACTGCTCATATAAAAATTGAAACAATGAGTAGGTAGGTAGTCAGATATTTTGAACACCTTGAGTTATACTTACAACAATATTATGATAATTCTAACTGCATAGATCAAATTTTTAATAAATCAATAAAAATAAAATAACGACTAATTTTCGTGCAATTATAGTCTGTGTATTTATAATGTTAGCTACGCATGATTACTTTTCCATTTTCATGTTCGGTTCTAAATAAAATACGGTATGCTCAAAACTTGTGAACTCTCATGGGCACTGCGGGACGGATGCTTGTCCGGACTGATGTGTATAATGTTTAAATATACGTATATCAAAACAGGATATTAAATGTCTCAAATAATTAAATAAAAAAAGATGTTAACAACTTGTCATAATCCGTTGCCCGGAGTGACCCTCCTATAGGATAAGCCATTTTCTTTTGTTTGTATTTAACAGAAATAAACAGTTATAATTTTTTTTTTTTATTTTTTTTTTTACACAATCCTTAGTGGTTTTTTCTAATGAGTAATGTATAATATAATCTGTATTTTAATAAATAAAAAATAAATTGATTTAATGCTTTTCAGATCATTTTGACTACTCTAGATGCTTATATCAATTTGATGTTGACTGTATAACTTGTTACACTTGAAATGTAATATTACCATTACCATAAACTCGTATGTCATACTTGGTACAAAACAAATAAAAATAAATCACCGAAATGTGGATCGTGAATAAAAATATTGGAAGGAAAAAAGTTGACAAAAGAGTATTATTATATTTAAATAGAATTTAGATTATAGCATCCACAATGCTATTTTTATGGAATTCTTCGAAACGTCACCAGATCATATTCTCAGGCGGGAATCGAACCCGCGATTCTTCTAGTATATTATTTTGTATTATTATGTATTAAATTAATTCTATTCTAACGACGTTTGCTGAAGTTTCTGTAAAGTTTTACATAACAACGTGATTCTCAAACTTTACAGCATTGTTTCACGTTTGTATCTAGAACGGTTCCCAAATTAACGAAACAAGTGAACAAATAAGTTTCTCAAACTGTGTAGCACCAGTTGGACTGATAAATTTTTAATAGACTCCCAAGTTAGATGTTGCTTCACCGTTGACCGCTTTTAGAGAAACATTTTTGAATTAAAGTTTCCCAATATTGGTAGGTGGGTATTTTTATAAAAACAACATGAGTAGAACCTTTGATTATTTATATAAATAAATCAAAGAGTAGAACGTAAATCTTAATTTTTAAAATAATATTTTATTGATTAGCCTACATGGGTAGAGTCACAGAACAAAGAAAAAATTTTTCCCCCCAGTAGAAGTCGCAAGTAGGCGGGACCCGTGTAACCTCAAGTGAGCGTAGCTCCGCATACTTCTGAATTTTGCTACGTCAGTCGTGTGAGCGAACGCCAAGCAAAAACATCTTCAAAAAACATATAAAAATGCCGAGTTGCATTATATAAAAGATCAAAAACAATATCCACATATATCATTTAGCAAACGGGTGCATAAAATATCAGAGGGAAGCTTTATTTAATTTATTTTGATTTTATGTAAAAATTCAATTGAGTTTTTCATTTTAAATTTCAAGATAATAAATATCCACCTTTATGCGGTATACACTTATGATCCATATTCCAATGCGCTATTTGACATATTTTTGAAGTTTCATAAACATTAAAATATAGACTAGCGGAGATGTTACTCAATAGGGGAGACCGAGAAAAGTTGTGACTAAGAAGAGTTGAAAAGTATTAGAGTCTGGCCAACGAGTCATGTCATCTCAAACCCGCGGCAAAAACTGACAATACTCGCCGCCGGAAGCGCAAAAAGAACAACAGCTAAAATATACCTATTAAAACGTTTAGCGTGTAGAAAAATGATTTTCAAAAGTCTGAGTAAAATCATATTTTAAGAATTTATCAGGACTTTAACTGAATTCAAGAAAATCTGTATAAAAATAATAAATTTTTAAAAACTTAAATGACCAATTCAGTTATTATAAGCCTACCTTTTATGCCAAATAAGTATGTATCAATCAACCACAGAGAAATCAACTGTCATATCAAAGAGAATATAAAATATAATAATCACTATATTTTTGGTCTATGACAGTCATAGCCAAAATGACTTCCAAGTATAACCCAGTAAGGTGTAAGAGTCTATTTTTAGTAGGTACTGAATGGGCATCACCATTCAGTTTAACTCGAACGGATTATATCCGAGCTCAGAAGAAGTTATTTAATTCAACTTTCATGCTACGACCGATTCAAAATACACAATGAAATTTCCTACTAAGAATGTTGATGCTAAGTTCCTTAAAAATGAATTCTGGATCGTTTAGGCAGTTTTTCATTTATAAACGCTAAAATTTTAAATCAAATAAATTCATGTCATGTATGGCGGGTCGCTATTGTTCTTTGAAACTTTATTCACTCAAAATACTGCGAAATAGCTATTTTAGACTTTAATTATATTGTTTTAGATATACACCTAAGATACACATAAGATTTAGAATTCCAAACTCGTTGTAGGCTTTCTCAAACCAATAACCGATAAGTTATACGCGGCGTCCGCCACCCGTGTGATGTCGGCGAACTGTCCAAGATCTAGCGTTTCTGCACAGACTTCTCAATGGATCTTTGCAATCTAATGAGCTCGTGAATCGCTCGTCTTCCTCGACAGCCAATAAAGAAAACTTTTGCGCTACCTACTTTTAAGACCAATCTTGGACGAAACGCCCCTTTGCTTCGCTGTTGTGCTCAGTATAATAATCTCAAAAGAGAGATCTCTGATGATATCGATGTTTTTAGCGACTCATTGCCTAAATTTAAGTCCAATATCTTTAAATTATTAGAATCTAATAATCAATAATAATAGTGTAAATTAATAGCTTTCATTTGTTTTTTTTTTCATTTTAATTATTTATTTTTTTAATTTATTTTAGCATGTACTTGACACAATTAATGTTTTAAGTGTTGTAAACGCCTATAATAGGTATATAAATAAGTATTGTGCTCTATTGTATAACTGATATCAACAATGTTAAATATATATACTGTTGGTGTACCTTTTCCATAAATAAATATGCGACATTAGAATTTTCATTTTGAACTTATTAATCGATATCCGATACATTTATTTTATTTGGAATTCTAAATTTTGAATTTCATATATTTGTTGCCTAGTAACACTAAGAAATGTCAGGGTTTCACCGAATTATGAAAAAGAGTTTAACGAATATTTGATCTGAAACTATTAGGAAAAGTTAAGTGAAAAATGTCAACCAACCTGGCCTCCCTTATCTCGTTAAATTTTCTTAAAGTACTTTATGTCATAACAAATAAGGTGGTAAATCGCATTATTAAAATTTGCTTGCGCCATCTAGCAGCTGAGTAGCAGCGTTATAAATATACATATTATTTAATTTGGTACCAAGTGCTATGGTAATACGATTGAATCTAAATAAATAAGCTTTGTGATTTATGACTTTTTGGATATTATACATTTTTAATTTTTATCCAATTACGTGTTCACAAAGTATGTGTGCGTAGCATGTAACTATTAAATGGGGGGCTTGGCTTCGATTTTTAATGTGTTAGTTTGGTTACACTGGTTTTCATACTAAATTGAGCTCATACTACTTCTAACTACTTTTATGTTCTGTGGGTAGAGTTAACTCTACCTAGCTATGTAAGTTTTGATTATTTTTAAAGTATGTAACTTTAATTTATCGCTACCAAAACTTTTTTTTATTTTTAATAGGTAATTGGCCGAGTGAGCGCAAAGCGCGAGCGAAGCGTCTCTGCTTCAGCTTGGACAAAAATTCTTTCGTATGTCCGTCCGGCTGTCCGTTTGTTCTCCTCAACAGGTCGCATTTCTCAACCGATTCTCGTGGAATTTTGTGAACAGGTTCGAAAATTATATTAATTTTTGTTTCCGATCCAGTTTTTCGAAATTCTTCAAAATGACGGAGATATGTAAAAAAAACATATTTCAGTCCGGCTTTCCGGCACTGTTTATTCTTCTCTACAGGTCGCATTTCTCAACCAATTCTCATGAAATTTTGTGAGCAGGTTTGAAATATATGTTTATAATTTTATCGTCGAGCTAGCTTTTTGAATTTTTTTTAAATGGCGAAGATATGTAAAAAAACGTTTTAAGCCTGGCTTTTCGGCGCGGTTTGTTCTCCTCAACAGGTCGCATTTCTCAACCGATTCTCGTGAAATTTTGTGAGCAGGTTTGAAAATTATATATTTTTTTTGTTTACCCAATTTTTGGAAATTTTTGCAAAATTAAAATAAGATATGTTATTTCTGCATCTTTTTACTGCCTGCTTAGCGTCTTTTTCACCATTTGGCTACACAGAACGTCATTTCAAATAAACTTTCTCTTTATTTCTTTTATTTACAATACAAACTGCAATTATTATAAAGAACGCTAACATCAGTCACCGAGCGCGTGACTGGCTAAAGCTGTGCGGGTTGTAATTTTTTGCCCCGTGATGCCATTTTTTAGGGTTCCGTAGCCTAAATGGCAAAACGGAACCCGTATAGCTTCGTCATGTCTGTCTGTATGTCCGTCCGTATGTCACAGCCACTTTATTCCGAAAGTATTAAGATTACACAGTTGAAACTTGGTAGGTAGATGTATTCTGTTAACCGCTTAACGAATTTAACACAAAAATAAAAAAATAAAAGATTAAGGAGGGCTCCCCATACATGGAAATGAAACTGAAAAAAATTTTTTTCTTCAAACCAATATGTGTGGGGTGTCTGTAGATAAGTCTTTAAAAATGACATTGAGGTTTCTAAGACAATTTTTTCTCAAAGTCAACCGTTTGAAAGATATACACCGCCAAAGTGGTAAAATGTGTGTTCCCCCCCCCCCTCCTTTAACTTTTGAAATAAGAGAGTGAAAAATAAAAAAAACCAGCCAAGTGCAAGTCGGACTCGCGCACGAAGGGTTCCGTACCAAAAAACGGCAAAAAAATTACGTTTGTTGTACGGGAGCCCCCCTTAAATATTAATTTTATTCTGTTTTTAGTGTTTGTTGTTATAGCGGCAACGCCGGCAACAGAGATACATCATCTGTGAAAATTTCAACTTTCTAGCTATCACGGTTCATGAGATACAGCCTGGTGACAGACAGACAGACAGACGGACAGCGGAGTCTTAGTAATAGGGTCTCGTTTTTACCCTTTGGGTACGGAACCCTAAAAATATATATGCTGTAGATCTTAATAAACACTTTCAACAAAAATTGGTTTAAACGAGATCTAGTAATAAGGCACATTTTCTAAAACCGCAAATATAACTTTGTCATTCATACCAACACTGTAAAAAACAAAGTTATTTTTGCAGACGAAAAATGATAGGTGGTATTAAATATGGTATGGTATAAGGTAACTACGTAACCCTACGGCGCGTGGCCCGACACCCACTTGGCCGGTTTTTTTAAGCAATATTTGTTTGCAATTACATTTCCATAGATTTTAGTTCGCTGCCCGTAGTACCTCAGACGAGACTGGAACCCGCACCCTTGGGATTCCGGACCAATGCAATGACTGATTACTTCAACTAGTTGAGAAATCACTGTCTTCTACTCCAAAATGCATAATGTATATGCATGTTGTACGATTGACAACCTGATAGATGCAATATACAATTTTTGAACATTACCACATAAAATACGTTGATATAATATGAGTACTCCACAGTACGTCTTGTTGTTACGCGCTATAATATACTTAGAGCAAGGCTGTATCGAGCCTCCTAAACAAATATACGATCCATTATTAAACCTCCTTAATGGATTTGCTGTGTATCTTGCCAAGTTCTAAGCGCAGCCACTTGTGAATATCTGCCACTTGTTTGTGTACCGTCCAGGTTTAAGACCTAACGGTAAACTTATATAACTTAGCGATGCACTTATTATATGATGCCTTATCGATGTGGTAAGAAGCAATCCTACATAACCCAATATGGAAACCCTAGTCCAGGGATGGCGAATCAATGGCACGCATGCCATTAATGGCACACGACACAATATTTGGGCACGTCACCGATCACAAAATTCATTATGCACTACGAAAAAATTACGAATTTGTAGTACTTACATAAAGAGTTTTGAGTTTATAGTATTTATTATTATTTTTCCAATAATCACAAAGTCAAAATTATTTGATGGCATGTATATAACCTCATTGAACATTTCTTTAGAGAAATGGCACGTTTATACATAAAGGTTCGACATCCCTGCCCTAGTATATCTATTTTGTGACCCTTTCTAACCAACAAAAATACGCAATGACAAACTGACATCTATACCTCTAATTAATAAGTACTTTGTCACCAGCTATAATGTAGAGCTATCATGCTTATGTAATTTTTCTATCACCTTCCGTATAGGAATCTTTAATAAACAATATACCAGTACCCTGTGAAATTGTGCAGGAAAACCGTAACTCTATTCTCGTAAAATTATGCGGTGAGTTCTCGAATATGATTAGTGTGCGTAACCTTTAGGTTCTATTGTAATAAATGCCAAATCGAAAATAATGTGAATATTGACAGGTTTCTTCTTACTGACTGTTCGTTCTATTTTAATTTACATATAAAACGAAAGAGACTTGTAATGATACTGTAAAAAATGGTACCGAGATTGATTTAACATTTTATCTCAAAATTCTTTCTTTAAAAAAAATTCGGGTTGCACTCCGGGAGTGCCGGCAGAAGTGAAAAATTGAATATTAACGTTTTGTGCAGTTTTGGCATTTTGGAATGTTTAGGGAATAATTTTGCACGAATTGCTTTAATTATCAGTATTATCATTTATGAGGTAGAATACAATATTTATTTATTGCGCTATCGTACACAAACATGACAATTTATATTACATTAAAAAGTTTATCTCTCAGACAAATTAACCCGCCGAACGCCAAAATGACGCGCCGCCATTTTCCCTTCGGACCATTTCGTAGCTAGATTTTCGCCGCGCCGTAGAAAGAGAGGGGGATACTTCCGCCGCCGACTGTCTACGCTACATCCGTCTTAACGAATTTTTTGATCAGGGTCACGTGACCTTGACTGACGCGAGTTTAATATTTTTTACCCAGTACAAAAAATGTATAAAACACGTTTTTTTAATTTAAATATACAGGCTGTAAATGTTGTTCTTTATGCAAAGTGTCAACCCTCGACGCAAATATACAATTGTGTTCGATAATCAATCCCATTAATTGGCAAAAGCAGCACACAATTTAGGTCTATGATTGCCAATTTGCCATTATGCAGTTTATAACAAAAAAAAATTTTTTTTCAAAAAGTGGCGGTTTTTGGAATTTATACTATTTTTCAGGTTTGTATCTTTAGGGGTTATTTTGTAATACGTTGTATATTATCTACTATTTTGTATTCTTCGGAAACAATTAAGGCATCTTACTATTTTTAAAACAATCTTATCTAAACAAAAACAAGTGCAACTAAGCGTTTGTTTGAACTATATTTACATATTTTCTCTGTCTTAAAAGAAAAAATAGAGTAAAGTTATAGATTCATGTAATTTACATAGTATCTATTTACTTAACAAAGGCGTGCCCCAACAATCCGGGAAAACTCAGGATAACATCAATATTTATGAGCAGAGATATTTCTTCCAAACGAAACAAATACACCGAAGACAGTCTGAATGATAAATCAATCTTGTGTATTGACAGTGATTTTACTCAACCTGATGGTATAATAATAAATAAATAAAATAAAAATATAAATCTTTACTTGTTCTCTTCCTGAAATAAATCTTTATTTGTTCTCTCCAAAACCTGTATGAGAGATAACCAGCCTCTCCAAATGTACGAAATGTAGGACCAACGGGTGAATTAATACCATGAAGTACCTCTTACAATGCAACATTAAGAGAAACAGAGTGTGTGTGTGTGTGTGTGTGTGTGTGTGTGTGTGTGTGTGTGTGTGTGTGTGTGTGTGTGTGTGTATGTGTGTGTGTGTTTATGTTTTTGTTATTGTGGATGTTTGGATAATTATTATTACGAATGGAATTTATTATGATGGGACAATAAGTAGATTTTTTATGTGATCATAACTTAAACTTTTCCAAATTTAATATGTTTGACGGTATATTTGACATAGAAGTATTTTTAGGGAAGGAATGTAAGTTAGTAATTTGGCAAAATACATACTAGGTACCTACATAGATTATTAGAAAAGTAATCAAAAAATCTATTCCTGTTTTCGATTTTTGTTTGCCGCTACGAGAAAATTGTACTTGGGTATGATCTCAGAACACACATCTTTATTTCTGTGATCTGTGGTATGATAAATTATGCAGTGAACGTGCGCGTTGACTGGTTATACATACATATACATATACCTAACCTACATACATTATACACGTAGATACAATTGTGAAGTGTGAATGAAAACGAATAAAATAAAAAAGATAGCCCGCCGGCGGCGGTGGCGTCACGTAGTGTGCCGGTTAATACGTTTTTTTACCGTACTTTCCATCGTTTTAAACGCAATTTTCTCTCTATACAAACTTGTAGGAAAATCTATGTTATAGGTAGAAAAACAAAGAAAGAAGGTAGGTAAAAAAATTTTCCCATTTAAAATATATAATAACTTCACTGTTGTCTATAGACAAATCTAATCGTAAGCAATAATTATTATTGAATTATGTTACGTTTTATAAGTACTTTTATCTACACCCATGCTTTAAATCCTCTGTAAGGGGTTCTGAAACAGTTAGCTTACTGCCATCATTACAATATCCCGAGCGAGAGATGGTCCTGCAGAGCCGCGCGCCCACGCGCAAGCGTTGCTATATGAAATTCAGTACAACATTATAACACTCTTGCGGAAGACATAATGACGAGGAGGGAGAGGAAAGTCAAAGTCAAAGACAAAGTCAAAGTCAAAACCTTTATAGAGGATACATATCATGGGTTTAGATAAATATCATGGGTGTTTTTAATCCATATGTATGAAAATATTGTTTGTTTCCCTAATAAAAAAAAAATGGGTGTAGATAAAGTATTGTACATAATAAGGTATTAAAACACTCATGTGATACTATTCACATTCGTGTTTTAATACCCCTCGTTATAGTACCGTTGCATAAAAACTATAAAACATTTTCATTTTGCGAGATTGCTTACTCATAACGCTATGCTAAGAATAAAATCTGAATAGTAATTTTCCAAACAGTGATTCAGTAGAGCACAAGAACGAAATGAAAATGAGTGATTGAACAGTTTAAAATACATTTGAATCTTCTTTGGAGGCCAATAATTGACTTTGGTGATCCCTCTGGGAATCCCACACTCAAATGGGTCGAAGCAAAAAGGCTCTCGGGGTCCCGAAATTACGATGTAAAATGGTGATTTGCTTTTTCTTCGAATTTAAAAATACTTTTTATTTTAGTAAAATGGTAGAATACAATATTTACCATCTATTTACTTAAAAAAAGTGACTTATCGCTATAACATTAGACTCGGAAACATTTTCATAAGTACTTTTTAATTCTATTAATTGATGCAGTCATGCTTTTAATTTTATTAATGGACCAGCTTGCCTAGCATGACCGATTTATATTGCGTGATATAGCATTTTATTGACACTCAACTGTCAGATTCCTTTGTATTTTGACAGTTAAACGTGATAAAACGCTATATCACGCGATATAAATCGGTCATGCTAGGCAGGCTGCAATTAATCCTGTTTCCTCGAAATCTGTTATATTTATATCTGACTTTTAGACCATCTTCTAATCGCTTCATAGAACCTCCTCATCGTGTTTGACAAAAGCATATCGCTGCTTCTGCAATTCTTTGAAAAGGGTGTGATACTCTTTGTTACAGAAGTTTCAATATAGGTAAGTAATGAAACGTTATATTTAACCTTCACATTTAGGTCATTATGCGAGAAAAGTCTACGTACAGGCTTCCACATCCCGGGAGATTTAAGGGTGGATCTTGAATAATTTTCTATTACATATTCTTTCTAAATATTATTTCAAAAATAGCTTTCGGATATATAATATTTATACTTGTGTTAGCAACTTATTGAAAGAAATAAATGTAACTTTAAGTTTTGAAAAAGTAATGTCTATTGGATGAACCAGACGTATTTTGATTAAAAAAAACCGGTCAAGAGCGAGTCGGACTCGCGCACCGAGGGTCCCGTACAATCATAAATATATTTGGATATGTTACTTTAGTACAGTCTTTAAAAAAGTAGAATAAACGGCAGACAGGTGGAAGGGCGAACAGGCGGACAGTTAATTTACAAATCGTAACCATAGCTGCTTATGGTGACTGAAAAACGTTTTAGCCACTCCACATTGCAAACTGTTTATATTACTAAGTAGGAACTTATTCTTCGTTTATTCGTACGGCAAATAGTAGGTAATTATATTAGAACCAGCCACCAATTATTATTGTAGTATTAGGTTGCGCCATCTCTTGACCGATAGTGGAACTATTTTTTTTCATAGGTCAGCATTCCTAGGACAGCGCCATCTGTTGACTGGTAGTGAAACTAAAGAATTTTTATTTGTTTTTTTTAATTTCCTCACTTCAAATTTTTAAGACCCCTTTTCAGTTCCTGTTGTAAAAAGATTTTTTTTTTCTTATTTGCAAAATAGTTGGGCAAATATCATCTTAAACTATTCCAAATTTCAAGTTGATACCATTAGTAGTTCTCAAGATATCCAGCTGTAACAGACAGACAGACAGACAGACTGAGTTACACCGTAAGGGTTCCTTTTTTACCATTTTGGTACGGAACCCTAAAAAGACAAGAACACAGATAAAATCATAGCCAATCACTAAGCATGTAAGATTCTTGTAAGAATAAAAGCCACCATTTTTCTTAAATTAAATCTCTGATAAAGTACAATTTTATTATTATAACTGGCTTCAAGTTGACTGTCTAATATCGTCTGAGATTAATTCAATAGACTGCTAAGTTTTAGGTTTCAAGAACTTGATTTGTTTTAATGAATATTAAACTTTGTTTTATCAAACTTAATTTACTCCTTCGATCATATAAGTTTGTAATTTCAATTTCAAATCAAATTATTCAATCTAAAGTTTTGCAGGCACTTATTGAATACTAGCGATCCGCCCTCACTTTACTTCGGTGTAGTTTGGAATTTGACACCATGCATATAAGCCTTCCTCTTGAATCACTCTATCTATTAAAAAAAAAACCGCATCAAAATCCGTTGCGTAATTTTAAAGATTAAAGCATACATAGGGATATAGGGACAGAGAAAGCGACTTTGTTTTATACTATGTATTTTGTGAGTTCTTTTTATCAACTAAAAAGCCTTCAATGGGTTGTGAGAAAAATTAAAAGCGCATAATTTTAATATTTATCTGAATAAATGACATTGTAAGTTTGAGTAATGATTATACAACGTGTAACAAAAGACCCATAATGCTGAATATGGTCGAAGGGACCATCAAAGTGAACAACTTTTACTAAGAGACCAACTCTGAAATCGCAAAAAAAACAGGTATTTTTTAAATTTTTGATATTTTCGTTACCTAAGTATTAATTTAGGTACTTTCACATACTAAAAGTTGTTCAGTTTGATCCATCATCTATATCGATCTACATCTTCATCTATCTACGAAACTATCTAAGAAACACATTCTCCTATCATTTATTAGGGTTCCGTAGCCAAAATGGCAAAAAACGGAACCCTTATAGATTCGTCATGTCTGTCTGTCTGTCTGTCTGTCTGTCTGTCTGTCTGTCTGTCTGTCTGTCTGTCTGTCTGTCTGTCTGTCTGTCTGTCTGTCTGTCCGTCCGTATGTCACAGCCACTTTATTCCAAAAGTATTAGCACTACATAGTTGAAACTTGGTAGGTAGATGTATTCTGTGAACCGCTTTAGGATTTTTACACAAAAATAAAAAAAATAAAAGATTAAGGGGGGGCTCCCCATACATGGAATTGAAACTGAAAATATTTTTTTTCATCAAACCAATACTTGTGGGGTGTCTATAGATAGGTCTTTAAAAATGACATTGAGGTTCCTAAGACTATTTTTTTTCAAAGTCAACCGTCTTAAAGGTATATGCCGCCAAAGTGGTAAAATGTGTGTCCCCCCCCCTTTAACTTTTAAAGTAAGAGTGTGAAAAATCTAAAAAAAATATAAGCTATAGATCTTAATAAACACTTTCAACGAAAATTGGTTTGAACGAGATATAGTAATTAGTTTTCAAGATATAGTACATTTTCCAAAACCGCAAATATAACTTTGTCATTCATACAAACACTGTGAAAAACAAAGTTATTTTTTCAGACGAAAAATGATAGCGGTATTAAAATATGGTATGGTATAATGTACCTACGGAACCCTACTGCGCGTGGCCCGACACGCACTTGGCCGGTTTTTTTTATATTTAAGGCGGTTGTATGACCGAACGTGGCGCCCTCAGAGGTTTTTATTTAATAAGTTATAAATAGAAAAAGATTTCAATAATGTTTATCGTGGAGATTTTAGGGCCCAGGGTCTTGTATTTTTTAAAGGTGTCAACTACATGCCCTCGTAGTCATTCATAGAAGTAGATAGCAAATGTGTCAAAAACGGCCACTTTTAGCAGTTTTTCTATCTACTTCTAGCAGTAACTACAAGGGAATGTAACGATACCGTTTAAAAATACTAGACTGTAAGTCCTAAAATCTCAACGATTAACATTATTAAAATTGTGTTTCAGAATTATAATATTAAATAAAATTCACCTGTCGCGTAGCGGGTTACTTAAATGAGAAACCACAACTTACGTGTACAATAATTTATTTGTGGCTTGAGCATGGGGTCGTGTCGTGAGTTAAAGGGCCCGACTGGTATTTACTCTGCGTGTCCCAACTTATTTTAAGGGGGCCTTCAGGTGGTAGATGGCCCGACGTGGCGTGGAAGGATGCAGCGGAGGGTGTGAGGCGTGTCGCAAATGGCGACCGAAGAAACCGCCGAGCGGCCAAAGTAGGTCGGCCAAAGTTGGTTGGGCCAAAGTTGCAGGGGTCAACCTGGGTGAACCTGGGTGAACCTGGGTGAACCTGGGTCCCTGAAATTCCCATCGAACTGCATAAGCTTCACGTTTAGCAGCCGCCGATTGCGATAGCCAATTCACCTAAGCCAAGCCAAGAAAAGTTGGGAGAAGAGAAAGTACGTAGCAGGTGAAGTGGCAATTATCGCAATCAGAGCGGAGTTTACATACATAAAACTAATTAAATTGTGCAGAAAAGCATTATGCTGATTACATACAACATGGTTATATTATAAAAATGAAATTACGTTCAATAAAAAATTAAATTAATAAAATTAAAATGTGAGGGTATACAAAGGCGAATAATTTGGCAATTTTGATTTGGTCGTTTAAGCTATTTAAAAGATAACGCCGAGATTCTTACACACAGGAATGTATAATCATCCGCGTGCACTAAATTTTACATGAAACACAATTACTTTAAAACACAAGCTAAAATTACTAACTAATAACTACTACACAATGATGTTCAACACTTACCCTTTCGGGGATTGCACTAAATTTATTTTTAAAATGAAATAAAGTGACGAAAACACTGATCAATAGGTGATCATTTAATAAGTTAAATAAAATAATTCCCAACGGCGACTGTGAAGACGAAAATATGTTCGTGTTGTCCGTGGGAACTCGGAAGCGGTCTGTCATGACGCAGCAAACCACTGCATCGCGACGTTAGTTGCGCTCACGCATTGTGTGGTTCGCAACCGCTACCTTCAGGTCGATACGCGAAACAAAGGTAGGTTAGGGTACCGCTCGCGCAGTGGTAAAACGTTTCTTAAATAAATAATACGTATGATCTGCAGTTTAATGTGCATTATTATTTTGATTGTAGTTATTAGTTTAAGATAGAAATAAGATTAGATTAATTAAGGTATTAAAAAAACTATTTGTTTTCATTTTTTTTTGTATATATAATGTAACTTTTATGTATCATTTTAATTAAAATTAACCCATAACGTTACAATACCCCCTCGCGCGATCAAGGATTTTATTCCTCTTAATAAAATCCGCACTTAGTAATTAAGTTAATGGTTCGTATTAACACTTTCATTCCTCGTCATTCATGCATTTCATACTTCACGCTTTCAAAAGGCAACAATAAACAATATTATAGAATATTGACGCATCCTAACAATATGGTAGGTTCCTGTTACATATGAACTGGTAAACCCATACAAACGCGATTACTTTACATAGATGGTAGACGTGCGAAGTTTTTAGCTTTGTAACGATATATTCAAAAATATTTAAAATGTTCATGTTATAAAAATGTAATGTTCATGTTACAGTTAAAAAAACTAATTTATTTAAAAAATATTTACTTATTAAGACCAGCTAGTTTTAAATCTTTTATATGCCATGTTCCCAAATCCTTACCATTCATATCCTCTAAAACGTAGACTAAAGGTGATTTTTTAGCAGTGACACGACATTTTATGAATTTCGGTGTCAACTTCTTGCTAAAATATTTATCTTTGTCACTAAGTACATAGGCTCGTTTCATGACGATATCGCCCACCTGAAATTCGGCTGCTTTACGACGCAAATTGTAATGTGCGGTATTCTTTTCATGAGCATGCCAAAGTTTTGCTTGTACGTCGTCAAAGATACTTGACAAGCAACCTAAGTTATCCGCATAAATATCGCGCGGTAGGAATAAGACCTCATCGCCTAAATCTGTGTCTGTGTAATGAGTACCACAGGTAACGAGCTCTCTGCCGAAAACTAAAAATGAAGGCGTGAAACCAGTTGCTTCATTCACAGCGTTATTAATGGCAAACTGCACCTTGGGTATAAAAATATCCCAGGTTCTGTGGTCATTCTCGACAAAAGTTGATATGCAGGTAATGATCGTTCTATTGTAGCGCTCTACAGTGTTTACTTGCGGTGTATACTTTGGAGAGAAATATACATTAGGTACGTTATATTTTTGGAAAAAAGCAGTTGTGTCACGGCTAATAAACTGAGTACCATTATCTAGAAAAATGGTCTGAGGGACTCCATGAACAAGAAAAACGTTGTCCTCTAAGATTTTAATAATTACGTCCGAAGTAGCTTTTTTAATAGGGTAAATTAAACAAAATTTTGAAAAAACACACGTCACAACTAAAATGTAGCTGTTCTGTTTACGAGTTGTAGGCAACGGTCCCATAAGGTCAATTGAAATTATTTTTTAAGGACGTGAACACTGTTTAGGACGACCCATTTCACCTAACGTTTGATGGTTAAGTGACTTGTACTCAAGACACTTATCACAAGAGCTAACAAATTTTACGACGTCTTTATGCATGCCCGGCCAAAAATAACGAAGCATAAGGCGATGATATGTCTTAAATATACCTAAATGTCCAGCAGAAGGCTGAGAATGATTTTCCGAAATTACTTTCTCCCGCAACTCGGAAGGAACAACTATTTTCCATGAAAATTCATCATTAAGGTTACATTTACTTTTAGTTAATCTATATAAAATGTCATCTTTAATTAAATAGTTTGGATACTGTTGAGGACTATTCAAACAACCGTTGCGAAGTGTCTTGTACCACTGGTCTTTAGAGTCCAATATGTCGGAAGAACTAATGGCACTAACTGGAAATGCACGCGAAAGAGCGTCGGGAATAACATTATCAACCCCGCGACGATGTTTGATTTCGAAATTAAACGATGATAACCGTACTCCCCATCGAGCTAATCGGCCTGTAGGGTTATTTAGAGTCAGGAACCATTTTAAAGCACTATGATCAGTATATACGGTAAAGGTTTTTCCGTTCTCTAAATAACATCGCCAATGTTCTAAGGCAGTAATCACAGCCAGAGTTTCACGCTCTGTAATACCGTAATTACGCTCCGACGGAGCTAACGAACGGCTCATATAAGCAATCGGGTGCTCTTTTCCGTCCCTGGTCTGCGTGAGCATAGCGCCGACGCCATAACTGCTCGCGTCTGTGTGTTGTGCCCCACGTTGGGCGCCAGTGTCGCGTAGCGGGTTACTTAAATGAGAAACCACAACTTACGTGTACAATAATTTATTTGTGGCTTGAGCATGGGGTCGTGTCGTGAGTTAAAGGGCCCGACTGGTATTTACTCTGCGTGTCCCAACTTATTTTAAGGGGGCCTTCAGGTGGTAGATGGCCCGACGTGGCGTGGAAGGATGCAGCGGAGGGTGTGAGGCGTGTCGCAAATGGCGACCGAAGAAACCGCCGAGCGGCCAAAGTAGGTCGGCCAAAGTTGGTTGGGCCAAAGTTGCAGGGGTCAACCTGGGTGAACCTGGGTGAACCTGGGTGAACCTGGGTCCCTGAAATTCCCATCGAACTGCATAAGCTTCACGTTTAGCAGCCGCCGATTGCGATAGCCAATTCACCTAAGCCAAGCCAAGAAAAGTTGGGAGAAGAGAAAGTACGTAGCAGGTGAAGTGGCAATTATCGCAATCAGAGCGGAGTTTACATACATAAAACTAATTAAATTGTGCAGAAAAGCATTATGCTGATTACATACAACATGGTTATATTATAAAAATGAAATTACGTTCAATAAAAAATTAAATTAATAAAATTAAAATGTGAGGGTATACAAAGGCGAATGATTTGGCAATTTTGATTTGGTCGTTTAAGCTATTTAAAAGATAACGCCGAGATTCTTACACACAGGAATTTATAATCATCCGCGTGCACTAAATTTTACATGAAACACAATTACTTTAAAACACAAGCTAAAATTACTAACTAATAACTACTACACAATGATGTTCAACACTTACCCTTTCGGGGATTGCACTGAATTTATTTTTAAAATGAAATAAAGTGACGAAAACACTGATCAATAGGTGATCTTTTAATAAGTTAAATAAAATAATTCCCAACGGCGACTGTGAAGACGAAAATATGTTCGTGTTGTCCGTGGGAACTCGGAAGCGGTCTGTCATGACGCAGCAAACCACTGCATCGCGACGTTAGTTGCGCTCACGCATTGTGTGGTTCGCAACCGCTACCTTCAGGTCGATACGCGAAACAAAGGTAGGCTAGGGTACCGCTCGCGCAGTGGTAAAACGTTTTTTAAATAAATAATACGTATGATCTGCAGTTTAATGTGCATTATTATTTTGATTGTAGTTATTAGTTTAAGATAGAAATAAGATTAGATTAATTAAGGTATTAAAAAAAACTATTTGTTTTCATTTTTTTTGTATATATAATGTAACTTTTATGTATCATTTTAATTAAAATTAACCCATAACGTTACACACCGCGGCGCCACTTTCGCTCAGGGTACCACCTTAATAACAGCAGCTCATAATCGGATAGCAAAATACATTACTAAAACTTATGATAATATGAGATATATGTATATATACTTAGATGTTTTTTTTCACCGTCACGATTAATTTTGTTTATTGGCCGAATACTCAAACTCTCTTAGCTAAAATATTTGGATAAGGTCTTGTTAACCTTTAAGGAAGCTGTCTGTTTCCTAGTGTTAAATCAGACAACTTATTTAAGTATAAGTTGACCCTACTTCGAGTATCTAGCCGTAAACGTGTGTGTAAGCTCCATTTACCTTTCAGCTTATATTTTCTCACCAAAAAGTGTTTTTACGTCCATGTGTGCTAAGCTTGTCACGCAAGTTAGGTACTTTCGTTGTAAGGCAATTTATCTCGTGATGTTTACGAACCTGTTTGTACCCTCTATCGTATTGTTAAGGCACTTTGTGCGACCTTGTTAAATTGCCATTGTTGCGCCATTTTTCTTCTCTCGAGATTGATACTCGTATAAAGATTAATCTCCTTTTTTCATTACTTTCGCAAAACTTTAAGAGTGTTTTTTACGGGTTGGGTTTCGTCAGCGTTTTTTATTACTGTTAATATTTATTACTATCAAGAATGAAACTTGCATTCACTAGCCTAAGTAACAGTTCTTTTGGTTTAATGTTTTCTAAGACCTGCGTTTAAATAAAGCTAAGCTATCCAAAATTAATCAAAATACGTAATAAAAAAAGTTATAAACCGACAGACAGTTTTATTTTACAATTATAATAATTACTACTATGTGAATCTTATAATTCTTACTGATACTAATATTATAAATGCGAAGTAAGTTTGTTTTTAGGGTTCCGTACCCAAAGGGTAAAAACGGGACCCTATTACTAAGACTTCGCTGTCCGTTTGTCTGTCTGTCTGTCTGTCTGTCACCAGGCTGTATCTCATGAACCATGATAGCTAGAAAGTTGAAATTTTCACAGATAATTGTTGCCGCTATAACAACAAATACTAAAATCAAAATAAAATTAATATTTGAGGGGGGCTCCCATACAACAAACGTGATTTTTTTGCCGTTTTTTGCTCGATATTAATAACGACAACAAGTAGACAGTTGAAATTTTCACAGATGATGTATTTTTGTTGCCGCTCTAACAAAAAATACTTAAAACAGAATAAAATTAATATTTAAGGGGGGCTCCAATACAACAAACGTAATTTTTTTTGCCGTTTTTGGAACCCTTCGTGCGCGAGTCCGACTCGCACTTGGCCGGTTTTTTTGTTTGTATGTTACGCCTTTACTTCTTAACTACTCAACCGATCATCATGAAATTTTGCATGCACGTTTGTCAGGGGTACAGAAAAGGCACTTTTCTTTCAACCAGAAAAAAAGTACGATTCCCGCCCGAGGGACAGAAAAAAACTGTTCACGCAGACGAAGTCGCGGGTGGTCGCTAGTCTTTTATAATTCGCAATTTGTTCCCAATTTATCTGAACCCATGTGGCCAAGCCAGTTACTAAAACTGTGTAACTAAATCCGTGATTGTTCAAACAAGCCATATTTCATTTGCAACCCCAATACATTACACATGGCAACAAACCGGAACGGGTTGTTTGCTGTCCTCTTAGCTGTGTTAGCTTCGCTAAGTAGCCGAGTCGGGGTCGGGAAATTAGTCAAAATAGTTTAAATGTTAATTTTGAAACGTAGAGCCTATTTCACGGATAAGTTCCATACTTGGTACTAAAACTTGTTACTAAAAACCACTAAAACCGTATATGCAGATAAGGACCACCAAACTCAACAAATTTTACTGTGTTTTATGTGTGTGTATGTGTTTAAAATCTACTGTTTCATATACAATTTGATAATTTCGTTATTATTTTTTGTATGAAACAGCTGATTATAACCTCGATTTCAGAGTTGGTCCTATAGATAAGGACCATCAAACTGAACAAATTTTACTATGTATTATGTGTGGTGTAATAATCAGGTGTTTCATACAAAAAGTAATAACGAAAATATCAAATTGTACATGAAACAGTAGATTTTAAACACATACTCACACATAATATATAGTAAAATTTGTTCAGTTCTGTTTCATACAAAAATATTTTGGTTATTATTTTTTGTATGAAACAGCTGATTATTACCGCGATTTCAGAGTTGATCCTATAGTAAAGTTGTTCAGTTTGATGGTATCCACCATATTCGATTTCAGGGGTTGTGCTATTTGGTGATGATTGAATCAGAAGTTGTGCTATCCAAAACCTGTGACCGGTATCGCTTAAAAAAGTTGTGAAGTGTCACGAGGTGGTGAAAAAAAAGTGGTCACGAGATAAGCGGCGATTAATTTTAGAAAACTTGGCTCCAACTCCTCGGTACCAAGTCATTGATAGAGTAAATTTGATTTCGATTGATAAAATTTGTATATTTTACGTTAATTTGTACTATCGGGAATATGTCAATAAAAAGACCCGCGTAAAAGAGGTCGTTCAAATTTTTTTACTGCATGTTGGTAGCACTGTACTGATTAAGCGCGCAAAATTTGAGCGGGATTTGTCATTTAATTTGTTTTAAACTACACTTTTTGTTGGTGATAGTTTTGAGTCCTCGCCGATTTTTACAATGGAAAATGATAATGCACCATCACACACAGCCATTATAGTGAAAGAGTTTTTAGCGAAAAATTCAACATAAGTTCTCGACCAAGCACCGTATTCACCTGATATGGCTCCGTCTGACTTTTTTTTATTTCCCAAGTTAAAATTACCACTTTGAGGAAAACGTTTTGAGTCGATAGAAGCCATAAAAGAAAATTCACTGAATGAGCTAAAGGCCATACCGCAAATAGCCTATGAAACATGTATGGAAGACTGGGTGAAGCGGTGGAGATGTTGTATTGCAAGCGATGGGGCCTACTTTGAAGGCGATAAAATAAATTTAGATGAATAATTTGTATTTTTTGTTTTATTGACAAATTCCCGATACTTAGTACATAGAATGTATATTAAACTGAACAGCTCATATTAAATTTTTTGAACAAAAATTTAGAGTTTCATTACATCCCCTCGTAGTCAGAAGTAAATAGCACAACTGCTAAAAGTTGGCTTTTTGACACATTTGCTATCTACTTCTACAAATAACTACGAGGGAAAGTAAATAGGTACTAGACTTTGAGTTTGGATCTTAAAAATTCCACGTAAATTTTTATTTAAATCCTTTTCTATTAACAACTTACTAAATAAAAACCTTCGAGGGCGCCACTTTCGGTATGGGATGCACCTTAATAATGAAGCCATAAACACACCCCGACTGTAACCCTAAATTAAGGGATAATGGTTTGTTGATTAAGTAATCAAGTATTCTCTTAGCGGAATATTTGTACAAATCTCAACGCTGATATTCGAGTAGGCACGTAATATCTATTTACACAGTGACAAACAACTGGGATTGACATCAATATCTAATTTAAATATTTAATGAGGCTGTAATCATTATTTTACATAATGTTGTTGCGTAACAACCTAAAACGATAGTTCCCGACAAAGATGAAACTAATAAAACTGACCCAAAATGGCTGACAGTTTTCAGATTTTTATCCTTCATACGTTACCTAATCGTACCTATAAGAACGAAAAAGTTTCAATTTCTCTACCTTTAGGGGATGAGTTACTATTTTATTGGATTTTAGTAACGATTAGGCAACGTATAAAGGATGTTGTTGTTGTAAATGAGGAGTGTCATTCAAAAGGAATTATTTTCACCTTATCCGATTTTACAATAAATGCAAAAAAACCTCTATGTGATTTATAGACTCGTATTTAGCTGGTTAAATTAGCGCACCGGACGACGCTCCGTGGGTAGGCCCCCGACAAGGTGGATCGACGATCTGGTGAAGGTCGAGGGAAGCCGCCGCTGGATGCGAGCAGTGCATGACCGATCGTCGTGGAGATCCTTAGGGTAGGCCTATACCAAGCAGTGGGTGTCGCGCGGCCGATATGATGATGATGATTTAGCTGGTTTTGACAGTAGCAAATTAATTTTAAAGTTTATTTTTGACAGGAAAACATTACTCAATAGTTTGGAAATAACTAAATCACTGTGTTCAGAACTATATTTGGAAATAAGTCACTTTGTTCAGAACTACTAGTATTTAATACTGAAAATAAGCCTCTTTGTGAGGTACATGAAATACAAATATGTGACAAATAATTATGATTTAATAAAAAAAAATTAAAAATCATTTTTGACATTGACCTTCAATATCTTCGTAACGGAGTGGGTACGTAATATCAGAATGTCTAAAGTTAGAATGTCTAAACTTAAAATGGCAAAGTTCAAAATGTCAAAAATTAAAATTCAAATGGTTTAAAATGTCGAAAATCATTATGTCTAACTTCA
Organism: Agriphila geniculea; assembly: GCA_943789525.1. Taxonomy (NCBI): domain Eukaryota; kingdom Metazoa; phylum Arthropoda; class Insecta; order Lepidoptera; family Crambidae; genus Agriphila; species Agriphila geniculea. Next base: position 7,028,020 of record OX038875.1, read on the forward strand.
AAATAGCAAAATTCAAAGTATCAAACGTATCAAATACTTAACGAGTTAAAATATCAATGGTCATTAAGTCTAAGTTCACAATGATGTATTTGAATTGGGTTGGATCTTAAAACGAATCGCCTTCTTTGAGGTTAATTGAGTCTGTGGAGGTGTGTCTGGGCTTCGCCTGATATGCTATATAGCAAATTTAGCTGCCGGAAATGAGTCAAACTAGTCTACTGGGACTTAGAAACCGTAGACCCTAGGTCACGAGATAGGTGTGAGGAGCGTAGCGACGAGCATGTTAGGTTGACATGAACCCAGCGTGCGAGCCGAGCGAGCGAAGCGAGCGTGCCGCGGCAGCGGCCGGCGAAGCGCCAGAAAAAAATCTTTTTCAAACTCAATTGGTGGATTTTGTTCGCCGGCTACTGAATCAGTGACTGGCTACTAAATCAGGGAGCGGCGCGGCTATGGTGATGTGCGGTGGAGGTACAGAGGTTAACACGCAATTATTTAACCTAATTAATAAGGTACCTAAATGAAAGAAAATAAGTAAATTCTATACTTTATTATATGTATTTGGACTATTAGACATTTTAAGTTTTGATCATTTGAACTTAGACATTTTTATTTAGGACTATCTGACCGTTTGACATTATCGTTTTTGACATTTTGAACTTTTGATATTTTAACCGTTAGACATTCAAATTTTTGACATTTTGAACTTTGCTATTTTAAGTTTAGATATTCTAACTTTAGACATTCTGATACGTACCCGACGGAGTGCGTGGACTTTGGCTTCATTAGAGGGTCTTGTTGCACACGTTAGAAAATAAGCGTATTTGTTTTGAATTCGCAAATTGAAAGCTAGGTTAAGCGAGGAATTAAGTGTTTCTGCAATAAATAATTTGGTATAGATTTAGTTCGATTAGGTTTTAGACTTAGATTCCCATTATTACTTATTTTTTCCATAAGTGGAAATATGTCCTTTTAAAATGATTCTCCTCAAATCTGAAAAGTGAGCCACATTGGCTCAGTTTTTTTTGCCTCCTTTACATACAAAGATTAAGCGTCTAGGTGTTATTATTCTAAGGCAATATCAAAATAACTGTACTAACTAAAAACACTCAACTTTTAGCTTTGACGAAAATGTATTTTCAAATCCAATTTCTGTTTAATTTTTAATAAGTAGAAAAACTTAAATAAATATGTAAGCTACATATTCTACTCTATTTTCGGCGTTTTGCCAATTCGGTCACTGAGGCTTTTACAAACTAAATTGATTATTTCTCATCTATTTCTTACTTGAAACTTACTAAAAATAAAAACCCTTTTTTATTCCTCTCTCACGTTTCAGTATTTCTACTAGAAATGGCTCACTAACTTAAGCTCTTAAAGGGAGTGATAAAATCGCTAGAAGTGTTTAGCGGACAGTGATCGAATCGAGCACGAGTCTGCGGCGCGTGATAAATTACCAAACAGGATAAGTACCTAAGGCTCGGCCACACGATGCGAATAAGTGTAAACGAGCACACTGCCTTGATTTTACCATCTGAAAATACGCTCCGAATGATAATTTTGCATGTAGGTACGTAGAATTTTGTGATGTAGGTAAAACTTATGGATAGATTCGATCCGATCAGTACTCGTAACACGAACTATCAGAAAAAACCCTAACGCGCGTAAAATCAATCGATAGCGTAATTTTCTATGAGAAATTCGAACAACGCCATCTACCGCCGATATGCAAAATGAAATTTTCCATAGATAATTACTCTATCGAGTACTTTAATGCGCGTTTGATTTCTCGATAGCTGTTCGTGAAGGGTACTGATTTTCTTTTGTTTTATGAAGTTTACAATAGTGGTAACTTATCCTGAAAATCTGTGCCCCCTTGTCCTTAACTCTTTCTATATAGATATCCTCTAAATATCTCGAATGTCGATATAGTTCTAACCAAAACAACAGCCAAGAATTAAGTTATTGTTAGGAAGATATCTACCATTCCTCTTTAAGACAATATCGTTCTGCTTGGAACATAAGTAGAATGGAGAAATCATGGACATAAAAAAATTTTCTCTGCGCTCAAGCTCAAGAAGACCAACAGAGCGTGGAAAAGAGAAGTTATACATCACACGGACACGGTCTGTGTAAAAAAGAGACAAATAGGATCAAGTGAAATGTGCCAATATTTTTTACAGTAAGAGGCCCTAGCGGCCCGTCTTGCAAAGGAGCAATCACGATTTGCCTCAAATGTTTGATAAGTAATCTTAATTTGAATTCAAAATAAAGGTATCGTGGAGACATGGTGTCTTGTGCTTTAAGTAATAGGGTATTACACCATTTTTTTAAAATTGTTTCAAATTAATCCTGAGGTCTTAATAAGCCAGCAGAATTTTTTATGTAATTTTATAAAACCATTAAATGCCCTAAAACACGTTTTTAATTTGTGATTTTGAATTTTCGCGCGGAAACACTAGCCGCATGCTAAACAGCATGCTGTTTAGGCTCGTGACGTCACTCCGTTAGTAAACAAACAATAGTGCGAAAGACCAAGTATAAAGTAGTCAAGAATTAATGAGTTATAAAATGTAAATCTTTGGTGTCTTGTGCCTGAATCCAATAATACAAGTGTAAAAACGCCACAAAATTGTGGATTCAAGTGCCAAGTGATAATAAAATGAGAAACACTAAACTGGCAAGAGAGATAATAGTATCCAAAATCATTGTCCCCAAAAACTAGACTAGAATGTATTTCTGTGAAGACCACTTTGATGTAAGTACCTAAGCGCTAGAAATGGTAAATTAACTATGGAATAAACAAAATAAAACTTCATGTTAGTATCACAAAACAATCGTCATATTTTGTGACCTATGTATTTATAGGTTATGTTTTGCTATATTGTGATTTGAAAATTTCATAAATACTTATTAGTTTCTATATTTTAGCTAAAAAAATGATGTGAAGAATTATACACAGTATAAAGTAGTGGGTTCTGCTTAACTCAGATGAAACCAAACTGCATACCATCCAGATTTGATTGCCCAGCCTTTATTGAAAGGCAAAGAATGTCTACAATACAATTAAGGAGATTGAAGAGACCATACAAAATGAAAATTATGGTAAATCAAAGTACCGTCTTGTAATCAAGGTAATTTATTTTTAGTATTTTATGCAGTTGTAATAAATTATTAACATTATCACTAGGCTAGGACAGATATACTAATCATATTGTACTATTATTTCTAGATTTTTTTGACACCCGAAATTAAGAAGTGTGATGATAGAGCGGTCCAAGTAGTACAAAGCTGAAGTGCGGCAGGCGGCAAAAGAAACAAATAGCCAGTTTTGTATTGAGAGAGTTTGCCATGTTTCAAAGATGCGTTCAGTGATCTGGTGACTTATTTATAGTAGAAATTGTGTTTCTTTTTGTTGATATTTTTAAATATGTGTGTGTGTGTACGCTTGCAAAGTTAGAAACTAGACCAGCTATCTACACACACATTATAGTGAAAATATCAAAACATTGATTTTATAAAATATAGTTATTATTAATATAGCGGTCAAATAAATATATCAAATATTATGTACAGTTTTTTTTTATTTCCATTGCGCACTGTATAAAAGATGATGTTGGTGAACACATAGCCGAGTTGATTTAAAGAATGTAATAGATGTGTATTTATCTCATGTGCATGAGTGCAAAATATGTGAAAAAGTACCTACATAATATGCACTATCTATACTATACATAAGGTAGGGTACGGTAGGATACTCAGAAGCAAAACTCATTTCTTTGATCTGTGGTAGGATAGGAGTAGAGTAGGTAGGCCTAAATTATAAAAAAAACTGTTATTTTTATAACATGAAAAGTGTATTTTCAGTAGTTTACAAACTTTAAAGTTGGAAAAATAGTCCTGTGCTTTTTTTTCACTACACGGACACTTAATTTCAAAAGTAGGGTTGTTATTAATTTGTAAATGTTAATGCCTCAGAAATAATATATAGACTGCATTTTCCACTGTTTTCCTGACTTCCTCCAGTTTCTTACCTCTTCATATTGCTGAAGTTCCTGGAATTTTTGCACAAAAATCATAGCGACCCTCTGGTCGCATCTGGTACCATCCACTGTGTTGCACTGGCTCACTAGCATTTCGAGGCTGTGATTCTGCCATAATTTTAGTTAATGCCACAAACAAAAGCCACTTTTATTGTTGATCTCTAGTTTTAATTTCTAGGAATGATATAGTTTTTTGATTGAAAAGATGGGAGATCTTACTTATAAAACATTAGTCTTCATCATTATTTTAGTTATTAGGTGATACAGCGCTAAAGTTGACTTTCTCCGTGCTCCCAGGACCTGATAACAAAAAAAATTGGTTATGTTAGATTGTTATAGATAACACAGGGTATCATCGTGTTGTATTGTTATTGTGATTATTGTTAGACAAAACTTGATATATGCTAAGTACTTACATTGCTGTTTTAACATTTCTCAACTCTGCAGAACAGAAATCGGGATTGGATTGGACGCAAAAAATTTCGCCACCATGAATGAATGTATTTATCCTTGGTAGATTTGTACTTTCTGCTTTAACAAAACTGTATTTCATGATGCTATTTAATAAAATAAAGGATAATAGTCCACAGATGTAGTAATCACTTATAAGATTTCAAAATAAATCGATGAAAATCTAATTTGTTTAATATCACAATCACAGAGAGAAGAGAGCTGTCAATGTTTGTTTACTATCGGAGTGACGTCACATCGTAATCCAATATGGCGAAGGGCGTTTTTAACATTTGATGAATAGATTAAAAAAGACGATTTTTAAAATTGAATTATAAAATTTATATTGCATTTTTATGAATAAATATCGACGTTTCTCGTTTACTATTTATGAAATCTATCTTAAATATGCATTTTTATACTTTATCTTACATGGTGTAAAATAGCCTATTGTGATGTGACAAAAAGAAACAATCCAATTAATCACACTTTTCACAGGTAAATAAGATATTGCCACACATTTATCTTAAATCAAATTTCGCTACATTTATTCGTTTATCGACGAAGAAAACAGTATGGAACATAGTTTATTAATTTCCTTTGCCATATACAGTCATATTTTATGTATCTAAGTCATATTTTACGTATCTCATATAAAATGTATGCATTCGTTTTTCGGATCATCTGTTTATTGACATTGTTGTTCTTTGACATTCTATTTCTATGGGAGAAATAAACATAGAATAGAGTGAGTAAAACCTTACCGAGTGATTGGCAACTCATTTTCCGCAAGCAAATTCCTTTATGTGAAAGATACTTTACTTTACTACTTTTTATTTTGTGTGTTAGCCCGTGCCTTTTAGATTTTATGATTCATAAATATATACGTATTTATAAACTACTTATCGTTTCATTTTAACATTAATAACTTAAGAAACTATATACTAGTTTCTTTTTTTTACAAATACAAAAAAAAAAAATTCGTAAATTCTTAGGAATGATTGAATCAATGGCCAATCGGCAGTGGTTAAACTTTCCCAGTGAAACTAAATCTAAGCTTTTCACTAATGCAGAGAGCCATTAATGGAAGCTTGCCAAATGGTTCCCCTCATTAACTACTAATTCTATAATATAGGTAGTTTAAACCCTAAAATAAGTATCTGGTTTACTAAACTCTTTGACGACCATAATTAATTTTTTAATAATTACATTAGTTGCTATTATAGCAATGCTATAGGTACAATCAAAGCAAGAGTTTCCGGTTTGTACTATAATTTTAAGGGAATTAATTAATTGGGTGACTGGAAATAATTAAAGGCAACTCTTAGTGGGATACTTAAATACTAAACCTGGCTGCTGTTTATTTTATGGGCGACAAAAAAAGTAAACGGGTGACTAACTGTGGATTACAAAAAATACGTAAAACGGGCGACTACAATACTTATCTGGGAGACAAATAATTTAAGTTAGCAGTGAAAATTCTAAATGAGTGACAAAAATACTGAGTGGGCATCTTTTATACCTAGTAGGTAACTAACTACATATATAACTGATTTAATCTGCCCAACATGGTATTTTTGTCATCTCGATTAGGATAATAGTCACCTTTTTTAAATAAAATATATGCCAAATTTTTGTGTGCCCTAAGGTTGTCGCCCAAATAGTAATTTGGTCGCCCGTTTTAGTTACTCAATTTGTATTTTAAAGTCACCCTTTTTCAATATTTGTAGTCGTCATCACTCCGTCGCCCACTTAGTATTTCAGTACGCTATATTCAGTATTTTTGATACCCAAAATGGGAATTTATTGTTACCCGATTAAATACTACCCTTAATTTAACACCCTCGCTGCGTTAAGAGACCTATTATATAACTCGTAATTAGGCTTAACTTCTGTGTGTATGAGACCTTATTGATGCCATAAAAAATGTATTTGTAGTCAGTTACATCTTACTAAAAAACAAGGGTTTGTTAATATTCTGTGTAATTAACTGGCTCTACACCGTAATTTTCTAGTCGTTTTAATTAACTTAAGAGAGACTTTATTCACTAATGTAACTAAACAAATTTGAAAAAGAAACATGGGTCGAAATAAGATTTTTTTACTTTTACAATGTTTTAGCTGTCTAAAGTTAGTATGGGAGGACCAAAATAGGCTAGTTGACAAAATTTTGAAAATAGTTTAAAAATAAAGTTTGGTATCTATTTTACCCCAAAAATATATTATTTTAAGAAAAATAAGTCATTTTACCTATGAATTTTGCGTTTTAAGAAATTCAAAATGACATCGAAAAAGGCCAAAACTGTCATGGCGTCTTGGATGACGTCACGCCTCGCGAAACATTCGTGTTTGTTTATGACCGTCAATTGTTTTTGTTCTAAAACGCCGTCGTCGTCGTTATTGAAAATGACAGCAACAACAAATGAGACGTGACGTCACGCGTCTCTGATTGGTGTTCAATGTCACGTGATTAAATGGCCAATTTTGCCGATTTTATTTTCCGTAAATATTGGTAATCTTTATTTATTTTAATGAAAAAAGTGTTTTTTGGTTACTATTTAACATGATTAATCATTAGAAACCTTATGTTAGCCGATTTATTCTTAGTGGAAACAAGCCTATTGTTTGTCGTTTTTCGATCCATGTTTCTTAGGCAAAAATGTTTAGGTTAAGTAATTAAAGTGACCAAAAAATTTATATCCTAATATAGGTTCGCACAAAGTTCTGACATTTTTAAAGCAACCGATAGACGCCCAAGATTCTTAAGAAATCCCTATTAAATAACAAAGAAAAAACTTGTTAAGCTTGATCGCGATTCGCGTTCAATAGTTCCGTATAATATGTTATAACACCGCTCTGTATGGAACGCTCATCGAAGACATTACTGGCATTTCAATGAAAGGAAATCATCGAAACCGTATAAGAAAATCGGAATCTTGGACAAAGAATTTTAGTGAACAATGCTATAGGTGAAAATCTCTAGACCCACGATAAGATTATCTATAATAACACTATGAAACCGTAATACAAAATATTGATTTTTGTTCATTTGAACATCTATATTTTTCATATACCTATGTTTCTTGGCTCTACCTACAGTAACCAGATACAGGATCACGCCTTTTCCGTTATTTAAATGTAGATATAATTAAATAAAAATAAAAATCTGAAGTTTGGTACTTATATAAAAGCAATTTTGTGTACTGAACTAAATTATTTTTATTTACTATTGTATGAGATGCATGCACTGCTTACATAAGAAACCATTAAATTATTACTGTATTAGTATAGTATAGTATAGTAGTTTTAATATTCAACAAGCCTACATCTTACATTTATTTATTTTCATTATACAAATACATCACACAAATATCGTCTTGACTAAAAAATTATATGAAATATTTTATTTTTAGATCATTTCATATGAGTATCGATCAACGTCAATCTAAAGAAACGAAACGTAATATAAACTTCAAAAAGTTATATTTTATTTACACAATTCAGACCAAATGTAGAGATTCCTAAAATTCCTAAAATATTAAAGGTAAAAGTTTTGCTGTCAAGGTAGACGGAGTCAGACAAGAATAATCTAGTTAGGGATGGTTCTTGAGGGCTTAGTCTTAGGGAGCCAACTCCCCGATGCGTTTAAAGGACACAAAATTTTTAAGTGAATTAATTTGAAAGATAATTTAAAAGTAAGCGACACATCCACTCGGCTTTCTGCTTAGGCTGCGTTCAAACGATAACGCATGACTCGCCCTGAACCCGAACTCAATTCAAACTCAACTCGAACTCAACTCAACCGGAGCCCACTCCTTGAAATACAGCACTTACAATTTTGAGTTTTATAACACATTAATAAACTCCGTTATATTTTGTCGATGCAACTGCACACGCCTCGCCCTCAACCCGAACTCAACTCAAACTCAACCCGAACACATCCCCGAACTCAACTCAAACTCAACTCAAACTCAACCCGAACTTACCTGAAACTCACCTGAAAATTACACAAGAGCTTATTAATGTGCCATTAGACTCAAAATTGTAAGCGATGTATTTCAAGGTGGGCTGCGGTTGAGGTGAGTTTGAGTTGAGTTCGGGTTGAGGTCGGGTCGTGTGTTATCGTTTGAACGCAGCCTACTCGAATTATAAGTGGGCCACTGGTTGCTTCATAGAATTTTAGCACACATTTTTATACTGCCTGAAGAAAGCTGAAATAAAATTAACGCAGAATTATCACCAAAAAATGTTTTGCAGACGAGAAATGTTAAACTATTTAAAAGTCTTTTATATTTGTGAACAAATACGACTAGAAATTTTAGCTACCCCTGAATGTGCTTTTATCGAATACCTCTTCTAGCTAAGTGCTCATAAGGACTTTGAACTTTATGGCAAAGAATACTTAGTTCAACTCAATGCATTTATTCCTAGAGAGGTTATCCAATAGAATAGTTCAGCCTTTTCTACTTTACCTCGTGGCGGATATTCCTGTCGCTATTATTTCAATTCCAAAAGTTTCTCATCTTCCATTTTTAAGCAATTTTATTGAGGTAATCCCTGCATTCACTAACAATCATTTCTTTTTTACATTATTTTATTTGAAGACTACACTTTACTGTTTTTCCAAAGCTCTTTCTAACTTTTTTTATTAAATAACTAGATTCATACTTTTGAGGTGTATTCTTTCAAAGTAGGTACATAACATAATATACATTACCTACAGTCCTACAGTATGTCCGACAAGAACGTGACCGGCATATTTTTTTAATTTTAGTATGCAGCTTATAAAAATAAATATTGGGCTGAATAGAACAATCATTTTCCTAAAATGCTTTGTAAAAAATATTAGTTTTTCCATGATTTCTGGATTCTGCGAGATGATAATGACATTAAATACCATAGTCGGCTCTGCACTTCTTGGAAAGTGGAACGTAGTATTGATGTGCTGGATTGGCCCTCACAGACCACTGATGCCAATCCAATTGAAAATTTTTGGGCGTGGGTAAAGCCTAAAGTAAGGGCAACAAATGCAGTGAACGTCGCTGACATTACTCGTGAACTGGAATTCGCGTAGACGTCTTTACTGAAAACTTAGCGGAAAGTTTGCCGCAAAGTTGCCAAGCGATTATTGACAATAATGGAGATTGGGCACCGAATTAATATTAAAGTACCCAACAACAATAAAAGACCAAATTGATTATAAATTTACCGTTCGATATTTCTAAGGTTGTCATTGGAATTTGCCGGTCACGCTCTTTTCGTACATAGTCTAGGTAAAGTATGAAATAGACGAGAGAGAGAGGTATGAATGAATATTCATACTAAGTATTTCATACATAACCTGGAAAGCCCAGGTATTGTATACAATACCTGCATTTCACACATTGCCGGTGACACATACACAAAATTTAAATATAGTTGGCCTACTGCACGCTTTGTTGTAAAACGTGCAGTGGGCAATTGAAATTTAAATAATAGTACATTACCACAGAATATATACTCTAACGCGAAAAGAAACGACACTCGAGCATGTATGCTCGTAAAATCGCTCGCGGCTATGTGTGCGTGTCTGGAGACGCGCGGGGGCTGCGCGCGGGGAGTGCAGCCGCCAGTCGCCGACTGGCCCGGCCAAGGGTTCTACTCTACATTTCTTTAGATCTACTGTCGCTCGCCGCTCGCTAGTTCAAACGCAATCCGTATTGTACCGCATTTCGCACGGACTGACTACGCGACGCAACATTATTTAATTGTGGATAATCATGCCCGGCGGCAGCGGGTTGTTGTGTTTATAGCTGTGGCAACAACCAAAAACAAAATCCTGATAGAAGATTTTTCGTACCTATTAAAGGTTAAAATAAGTATACGAAATATTAGTCTTGCCCTTACTCTTCCTTTTACCTGACTTTAATTATAAAAAAAGCTCTGAAAACAAGGATTTCAGATGATTAATCTCGTAAACTCGCAAGTAGGTGAAAGGTAAATAAAAAAATATATTATAAATCAAACCTTTCTTTCATTGACATGTTAAAGAATAAAAACTGATTATAAATAACAGAAAATATAGTATAAGAGTTGCAATTTATGATGTAGGTAGGTACCTAATATAATTTTAAGATTACAAAAACTTATATCAAACCTATCTTTCACTAACATGTCCTTGCACAAGTTTATATTTCCTAACATACCTACTATGTTATCTCCTTTGTCACAAGTCTAAATTCAGTATCAACCCTAGCGCTTACACGCTCTGGCTCAAGGTCGCTGGCGCTCGTACTCTCACGTACAGAGTGTGTCACGGCTGTGACATTACTGACGCGGTCAATAATAACTGCATTGCTGGCAGCGCGATGATGATGGCCGATAGCGTAGCTTAACGCAGGTCCAGGCCGTCACAGCGCGGTCAGCGTTGCAGCCCTTGATGGCCAAGCTGGAATAAAGGCCGAGACCGGAGGTCGAGGCCTTTATAGCGCGGACAGCAAGGGCAGCAATGATGACCAAGCTTGAAGGCCGAGACCGTAGTTAAGCTCAGCTTGAGGCCATCATAGCGTGGCCAGCAGTGCAGTCATTGTGGACCAAGTCTTGTATAGTGCTTTACTCAAAAATGTCAAATAAGTAAAAATGACAAAAATGACAGGCCATCATAGCGTGGCCAGCAGTGCAGTCATTGTGGACCAAGTCTTGTATAGTGCTTTACTCAAAAATGTCAAATAAATAAAAATGACAAAAATGACTAAAATTACCAAAAATACCAAAATTACCGTTTTTGACATTTTGTCATTATTTACTTTTGACTTTTTTGTCATTTTTGTCATTTTTGACATTTTTGACATTTTTGACATTATTGACATTTTTGATATTTTTGACATTTTTGACATTTTTGAGCAAAGCACTATACAAGACTTGGTCCAAAATTACAAAAATGTTAAAAATGATTAAAATGACAAAAAAAGGGTAAAAAGTCAAAAAAGTAAAAAAAGTCAAAAAGAAAAAATATCAAAAAGGAAAAATAGTAAAAAAGTTAAAAAAAGTACAAAAACATCATTTTCAACAATATAACACCCGCGCAAATAAAGAATGGGATTGAAAATGGCGGCTCACGGCGCTTACCACAACGAGTGTGACTGAGAGAGCGATAGGTGTGGCGTTTAATGTGTGAGCGAGAAGTGAATATGAACGCGCCACTTTTTTAATCCCATTCTTTATCTGCGCGGGTTGTACAATGTACTTTTTTCACCTAACTATGTTTGAAACAAAACTCGACAATAATGGATTCTCAAAGGAAATTGCTGGTGGCTAAAACTCGACAATAATGAAATCCCATACAACTTTGTTGCGTCACCATCGGAGAAGCACAGCAACCTTGACTTTGTTCAAAGAAGGTTGTCGAAATAATGATCATATTACAAGCATTTTTGAGTAAATCTATATATATAAAAGAGAAAATCACTCACTGACTCATCACGAAATCTCAGAAACTACAAGTGTTAGAAATCTCAAATTTTGCATGGGGGTTTCTTTTAGGATGAAGGTGCTCACTAAGACGGGATTTTGCGAAATTCAACCCCTAAGGGGGTAAAACAGGGTGGCAAAGTTTGTATGGGAGAAAGCGATTCCTTGGCCCGATTGACTTGAAATTTGGCATAGACATTCTTTAACAAAATTAATTGAATATGTGTTTCGTATTTTCTTGAAATGTATCCCCTAACAGGGTTGAAAAGGGGTAGAAAGCTATTTTTAGGGTGGTTGACTTCGATATCGGAATCAAAACTTCTAAGTGCATTTGTACGATTAAGAAAAATAAATGTCAGTTGTCAGGTTGTCACCTCCCCTGAGATTGTAATTATGTCACCGCACGAGCTGACATTTCATGTTGCTGATTTTCACTACCTATTTTACGAAATATTAGTCTACTTATAAAACGTGGCAAAATCTATCAGATATCTAACGTGGCAAGGAATGTGATGTAAAGTCTTAAAATTGAGAGCCGGATAATAATGCACAACATAAGTTGCACCCGACATAATTTGCAATGTCACGTTATTTTAGCCAGGAACCAGGAACAAATAAACATACATATGACGGAGTCAGGGGGGGAGCGGGGTGTCGTCAGAAGAAGATTATTCCTCGCCGAGCATGAAATAATAGTCTCTTTACAATGCACAACCTCTATTCCTACAATCAACATCAAGTTAGCAGAAAATAAAGGATGATCGAACAGATTCACACGGATTCAAGTCGGTAAACGCGGCAAGTTCGACACAGTGAGGCGAATTCAAATCAACGACCGTTCACTATGGCTGCCGGTAACAGAATGTCCCACAGACCATCCAGAGATCGCGCTCTTCACATTTTCCCGCCTCCGGAAAACGTCAAGACTGTCAACTGTCAAACTGACAAACATCAAATCTGTCAACTGTCACACGTCAAACTGTCAAACTGTGTCATTGACAAAGACATCGCTTGCTGCACAGATCACACACTCGCTGTATCGACCTTACCCAAGTGAGCCACTTGACGTTTCCGACTTGATAGTTACAACTACACTCAATAGATGGCGCTAGGGGATCCAATAATCTTGAGCAGTACGGTGCCGACACGGCCATCTTGACATTTCACACGTCCTCGTGTGAGGTTGCTGGTGAAGATCCTGCAAAGAGAGATAATACCTGAACAGTAAAATGTTCAATCGCTCGGCCTTCCTGACCAAAAGGGTCAGGTCTTGTAACACCACAATTTGTATACCACATCTCTTTATTCAAAATTACAACATTGCTTACTCAAAATCCATAGGTACTAATGAAATTACAGTGATGAAAGTAAACAAATCAAAATAACTATTCACTTAAAATTCAACAAAACTCATCAACCCAATCTTTCCAAATCAAACTAAATAGATTGTGTAATCAGTGTAGTATGCAATACTCTACAATTCAGATGCTTCCATCCAGCAATGACAACCTCTATCCGGTCATCACCCAAAACAAGGGCTACCTCCATCCGGTACCCTTAACAACACAGCGCCTCTATCCGGCGACTCAACAGCGATCGCTTACATCTTTGAGCTAAACGCACGCCACTCACAAGCGTGGCCGCAATGCGACGGGAAATCAGGCCCGATTTACGCCTACGACTACGAATGCACGAAAGATGTAACCAATCTGAGCAACTTGCATACTATTGAATAAACAATCACAAAAAATGAGTATTGTTTGAACTAATTAAAACTAGTTGAAGGTCCAGCCTCTTCGCTTACTATCATCACTATCATCATCATCACCACCATCATCACCATTATCATTATCATCATCATCATCACCATATTCCCCATCATCACCATAATAAGTAATGATAACTTTTTACAGAATTTACAGCCAAATATGCTGGAGGGCCAAGTACCCAATTGTTTTTTTTTCCTTTTTTTTATTTTCAAACAACTGAATTATCAATTTACTGTGTACCACTTTAGTCTGGCTATCCCTGTAGCTCATAAATTAAGTCATCCCTGTGACTTCTCAGAACCATCCCTGTGGCTCTTACACATTTGATCATCCCTGTGATCTCACACATAAGATCATCCCTGTGATCTTACACAACAAAAATGACTTAAGAGGACACAATAAAATAATCAGTTAAGACTCAAAATTTTCAGAACACTCCGAATCACTGATGTCATCAGGTACTTGTCCCTCAGGCATCTTTCTTAACCTATCATGTGCGTGCTTGTAAGTACGCTTTGAGTTTGCTTTTAAAACATAACGATCGAAGTATTTCTATGACTTTAAACGGCCCCCTGAACTTGGGTCTAACTTTGTTAAATCAGGAACTAATTAATTTCATGATTACGAACACTAGTGACTAAACTGAATTCATATTCCTACATAGCAACAGCTGCTTACTCAAATTCACCACACTATGACTAAAAGTGTACTGACAGTGTACTAACGGTGTACTAACAGTGTACTAACAGTGTACTATCAGTTTACTAATAGTGTACATGCAGTGTACTAACAATGTACTAACAGTGTACTAACAGCGTACTATCAGTTTACCAAGTGTACTAGCAGTGTACTAACAATGTACAACAGTGTACTAACAGTGCATTAACAGTGTACTAACAGTGTACCAACAGTGCACTTACAGTGTACTAACACTGTACTAACACTGTACTAACACTGTACTAACACTTTACTAACACTATACTAACACTGTACTAACACTGTACTAACACTGTACTAACACTGTACTAACACTGTACTAACACTGTACTAACACTGTACTAACACTGTACTAACACTGTACTTACACTGTACCGACACTGTACCAACACTGTACCAACACAGTATCAACACTGTACCGACACTGTACCAACACAGTGTCAAAACTGTACCTACACTGTACCAACACTGCAGTAACACTACACCAATAGTAAACATATTCAGAAACATTGATGCATCTACCAACTGTTAGCAGTGAATTCGAACAGAAAAGTGGTTACATTACAACAGAAAAGTACTAACATTACATTACCACAGAATATGACATTACTACAAAAAGATTTTATTCAATTTTCTTATTTTTGCACTAAATTTCAACAACAATTTCTGTAGAATGGAGTCACTAACAATAAATTACTTAACCCTTTTAATTTTAGTTAAATTCACTCCCTTGAATAAGAAATACTTAGTGACTTTTCGTTTAACAATAAAATCAAAATAAAATTGTTACGACTGACCCTTAAAAAGTGACCTTGTAGATTCGCCACGCTGGCTGCACCCGCCACTGTGTCGCCATCGTGCTGCCACCGTTGCATCGCTGCCGCCACCGTTGCATCGCTGCCGCCATTCCATCACCGCTTGCCTGCGCTGATAGTTGCGCTCATCTTTTCACTCGGGGTCAAACTCAGGAACGAACATTGGCACTCGAAGTAGACGCACACAGAGCTTGTTCCAAAGCCATAAATATGCTATTTTACTGGTTCATAATAGACGCCATTTTTCGTTGATCACATTGATTTTCCGTTGCACGTGTCTCGTTTTCACACCTCATATCGTTTGATTCACTTTTCTCACCACGTGGGACGTTTGGATTGCATCCCGCTTCTGATGACGGAGTCAGGGGGGGAGCGGGGTGTCGTCAGAAGAAGATTATTCCTCGCCGAGCATGAAATAATAGTCTCTTTACAATGCACAACCTCTATTCTTACAATCAACATCAAGTTAGCAGAAAATAAAGGATGATCGAACAGATTCACACGGATTCAAGTCGGTAAACGCGGCAAGTTCGACACAGTGAGGCGAATTCAAATCAACGACCGTTCACTATGGCTGCCGGTAACAGAATGTCCCACAGACCATCCAGAGATCGCGCTCTTCACATTTTCCCGCCTCCGGAAAACGTCAAGACTGTCAACTGTCAAACTGACAAACATCAAATCTGTCAACTGTCACACGTCAAACTGTCAAACTGTGTCATTGACAAAGACATCGCTTGCTGCACAGATCACACACTCGCTGTATCGACCTTACCCAAGTGAGCCACTTGACGTTTCCGACTTGATAGTTACAACTACACTCAATAGATGGCGCTAGGGGATCCAATAATCTTGAGCAGTACGGTGCCCACGCTCCGACACATAGATTTTTATTTAAAAAGAAGATACCTACCAAACTATTAAGTATGAGTATTAAATGTTACATAATATTATTATACTTATTTTGTTATATTACTGCTAAGAAATTTTATTAAGTACCTACCTACCTACCTAATACAAAATCGTGAACAGTAGGGCGTCGGTTCTGTAACCAAACTCGAACCCCACTTCGAATCTCACTTCACTGCACGGAACGGAAACTTTAAATCATAAATAATATAATGATAAGATTTTTTTTTTCATCACAAAATATTTTAGATAGCTACCTAAATTTATTGTAATCGGTAAAATTGCTCATTTAGTTAGCTAATTTCTAATAACAATTCACGCGAAGTGAAGTGAGGTTCGAAGTGGGGTTCGAGTTTGGTTACAGAATCAACAGATTGCGCAGGTAAAACCGCGGGGTGCAGCTATTACCTACATATCACAAAATTGTAAAAATGTGAAATTTTTGATGTTTGGATGTTGTTCATTTTGTTACTCAATCACGTCTTACCCGGGTGAACGGATTTTGACGAAATTTGGCACAGGGATAGATTATAGTCTGGAATACTTAACACAGGCTTCTTTTCATGCCGATCATTGGTTTCCAAGGGAAGACTTACAACGATTACCGACTCCCACGCGGGCGGAGCCACGGGCAAAAGCTTAACATAGTATAAAACAAAGTCGCTTCCCGCCGTCTGTACGCTTCTCTTAAACTATACATAAAAATCGCAATAAAATCGATCTTTAAGTTTGGGAGCTAGGTTGCCTCAGAGTCCTCAGACAGACACACACACACTTCAATTATATTTAACACCCCTTGCGTACGTCGTAAATATGTAGATATGTTTTAACGTCTACTGCTTACACTGAGTTGAGGTCACTCTTGGCATCACATAGCGCTGCACAGTGTAACATAGTAACTCTGTTAATTTTTAGTAACTTAAGTATATATGTATATATAAATATATAAATTATTGTTATGCTTTGTGTATGTGATATGTGCTGCCAATAAAACGATATTCTATTCTATTCTATTCTATATCCTGTAGTATAATCAGATAACTTCACACTGACACCACATTAGCACAGTTTTACATTAGTAACTACATTGCACTGCACCCGTGCGAAGCCGGGGCGGGCCGCTAGTAACTAAATAAAATTACAATGAATCTGCTCATTCTAGCCAAAAACTAAAAGTAGGATCGATCGAATCAGCCTGTCCCTTATCAATTCAAACGGAATAAACAAGAAAAATTTTCGATAAGGACTGGGGTCCAGATAGACCAAAGAATTTTCCTGATTGGGACAAATTGTCTACGCAAAGCTGTGGGTAAAAGAAAAGGCCCATTAGATACACGCCTTATCGCATAAAACCTCACGAGAAATGCGGATAAACCACAGCCTCCTACGATATGGCTAGGCGCCAACTAACTTAACCTTACAAATCTTCGGAGAACGAGATTATTATTCTTTGGCAATTTTATTATTATGAGTACACTGAATCCCTAGAGTTAAAACTTCATTAATATACTACTCTATCAAGAAAGTACCGGGTAAAGATCCATAAAACACAAGATGTTAGTAATTCATCCAAATTTTATCACCTTCAAAGTACCTACCTATGCTCCTTTGGAAACGATACACTATTACGCCAACGAAAAATCCAATCGTCAAAACATTTTTAAACACTTTTTCCGGAGTTCACTTCTCGCCGCGAATTCTCCTTTATGTCTTCTACCGAATGAAAAAGGGCGCCACGAAGTGGTAATTTGAGTTTAGGAAAAAGAAAGAAGTCGGCTGGAGCCATATCGGGTAAATAAGATGGTTGCTCGATGGCATTTGTTGAGTTTTTGGTCAAAAATTTGTTTACAATGGCCTTGTGGAGCAAAATCCAAGCATTTTTCTTCCACATCTCATCAAAACGGTCGCTTTTGAACGCCTTGTACCACTCATAAGCACGTGTTTTTGACAAAGTCGATTCACCGTAAGCCTTCTGTAATATTTTCAGTTACTCTGAACACAAAATTCAATTGGCGACGCCTTTGATATAACTAAAAACAGCACTGTATTTAATCTAAATAACAGATGCAACTCAAAGTACGCGCCAAAATCACAGAATAAAATATAATAGTACAAGTACAGAAGCAGCACGCCGCAAAGTCATTAAAATAAATAGCGACTTTTGCTCCGACACAATAAAGTGCAATTCAGGTCGCGCAGCGCTAATGGCCTACAGTTATATTCACCTAGTAGTTGCCTCTCTTTCTATCGCGTGCTCTTACCTTTTCTGAAGACGCAACGTTAGAGTTGACATCTTTTAAATGAACTACGTAGCATATATCATAATGTGAAAAACAACAATTGTTTATTGGTTTTTTGATTTAGACATCCGTACACGGCACAGTAATATCGATTCGACATTGTTACTATTATAAAGAGACAATACCTACAGTAAGATGCCGCGCGCTACACAGGCGGGCGTTTGGCGGCCTTCTGTTCACTTGTGCCTTCGTAGGCACGGCTAGCGGTAGGTGCTTATCGCGCGACCTTGAGCGAGTGAAGGAGGCCTGCCAAAATAGAAAAAAGTTGTGCTGTGATAAATATAAATAAATTAATATAAAGACTTAATAAAAATATTTATTTGATATTTTAATGTTATAATGATTACGACACGGTAAAAATATCGAAAAATCTAAATTTTTCTACAAATTTATTCCACATACTTAGTTCACGACTTTAAATCCATTATTTTAACATGATTATGTCATTGCAAACAACACGGCTCACTAAATCCAGATACCTAAAATCTCGAAGCCGTTGCCAAATACCTAGGTCAAGATAAATGGATTGCTGAAAAATGTCACTGCAGGTCTATTATATAAAAACAATCGCGATAAGCGGACAATGTTCGTCCCACTCTATGACACTATTAACTAACGAATAAGGTTCAATATCAGTAAATTAGGCGCAGAAGGTAGAGAACGAGTACATCCAGATAATTAAAAATATTTACAGTGACAGCACAAGTAGAGTGAAACTGGAAAGCGTCGGCCCAAGTTTTTCTGTAAAAAGAGGTGTAAGACAAGGAGACCCACTCTCTCCGCTGTTGTTCATTGCTGTACTGGAAACAGTAATTAGCGGTTTAGATTGGAAACGCAAGGGAATACAAATACAAGGAAATTATCTAAGCCACCTCCGCTTTGCTGACGAAACGCTATCTGAAAAAAGCTCAGAACTGCAAAACATGATAAATGAACTACATAGAGCCAGTATGAGAGTGGGCCTCGAAATGAACTTTTCTAAAACTATGATTATGACTAATAGTATAAAGCAACAGATTTGTGTAGAGAATAAACCAATTAATTATACTGAACAATACGTGTACCTAGGCAAACAAATTTTATTTAACAGGAATAGTAATGACTTAGAAATTGAAAGGAGGATTCAGAGCACATGGAACAAGTACTGGGGCCTAAAAGAAATTTTCAAAAGTAATATGCCAATAGAAACTAAAACAAAAGTAATGCAATCGTGTCTTCTTCCATGTTTAACATATGCGTGCCAGACTTGGAAATTCACATCCAAAGCAATAAGTAAAATTATTTCATGTCAAAGAGCAATGGAACGTAGCATGTTGAACATAAGAAAAATTCAGAAAGTGAATCACTCAAAAATAAGCGCCATTACAAAATCGACTAATGAAAAATTAAAATGGAAGTGGGCCGGACACATTGCGAGACTTCGCAATGTGTCCGGCCTAAAATAATAAAACTCAAAAATTTAAATGGAAGTGGGCCGGACACATTGCGAGACTTCAAGATGCAAGATGGACTTCAAAAATAACATCATGGAAAGGACCACAGGGCAAACGCAGTAGAGGCAGGCCCGCGGCACGATGGGAAGACGACATAACAAAAACAGCCGGGCCAAATTGGATAAAACTGGCAAGGGACCGCGATAAATGGCATTCTTTGGAGGAGGCCTTCACCTGTGGAGGGGTTCTTGCAGAATAATACATTTAATTTGTTTAATCATGCATGATTAATTTTATTATAAATTGAATTGAAAACTATTATTATTATTAAATTAATGTAAAAATCAATTTTTAATCATAAATATCAATTTCATGATTAAAACTAATGAAAATTTAATTTATTAACATTTAATATTTTTATTTTTTATTATAAATTGAATTGTTTCAAAACGTTTATTATTTACAAAGGATTTTTTATTACTTTAATCAATTTAGAAATTTTTTGAAATTATGTTAATTTAATTAATAAAAAAATGCATGATAAGTTTTATTATATTATATTGAATTATTGCTTTAAAACTATTTACAAATGAATTTCAAAATTATTATTTAGTCAATAGATCAATTTTATTTTATTTTTTTAAATTAAGCAATGTATTTTAATTAAGTATCATGCATGTGTTAGTAAAGAGAATAGATTCTCATAATTATAATGACAAAAACTGGTATTCTTGATATATTGTACACATTTTTCACTTTTTAAACAAATGTCTTGATTTTATTATGAAAAATTCAAAAATAATACATCCTTAGAACAATTATATATTTTTTGTAAATTTAAATAATATTTAAACGTAAAAAGTAAGATTTAAGTCAGTAGAATCTAATTTTACGGAAGTGACGTAACTTGTTTGTCCCTTGTTTGTCATCGTCTATAAAACGCCAGTCGAGACCTGTATGAGGCCACTTTTTGCCCAGCTGTCGACCAGAGCGGAGCTTATGCCAGTTTGAGAGCCGAAATGGTTGTTGTTGCCATGATTCACAAGTTAAGTACATTATTATTGTGTATTAATCTAGTAAAATAATTGATCTGAAGTTTTATAAATAATGTGTGTCTGACTTAATTGTTACCTATTCAGAGGGTATCCGCTGTTAAATTTTATATCCAATCTTATGATTTTTCTGATTATTCATAATATTAATAAGTAAAGCACTAGATAGATCTCTTTTACATTTGGCTAGTGAATTATAACATCTTTGAACAAATCTGAGATTAACTGATATATTTTATGATTAAGGTTGTTGTATTTTGTAACAATTTCTTATAAATGTCTGAATTGATAAAGCTGACAAGTTTCTTTCGCCCGTTCTTCTTCTCAGCTAAAAGAAAGGCGTCCCGAACGGGTAGTAGGGTAAAAGTAATTGGACGATTCAATTGATTAAATATCATTTTATTGAATTTCACTTTATTTCATTTCATTTCTCTTCTTTACCTTATGACAAAATCTAACACATGCAATTTTTTAATTCAAATGAATACTATGAATGAAATCTAATAACTTAAGTATTAATAATAATATTTTTTTTAAGTTACGAATATTGAATTGTAAACTGTTTATGCAAGAAATAAAAGGCTTTTTTATTTTTATTTTATTTTATTTTATTATCAGTAAATTGATCGACGAATTTAGTCCGATTATCGCGATCCTTTGTATATAATAGGCCTGCTGAACTTCCAAATACGAAATAAAACCTTTTTAACGGATACTAGCGCGGTTTTATTGAAAGCACTTTGGTAGTTAGTTGGTATTTGGTTTGATTTTTTATTTTCCCGACGTTTCGGCATCTTTGCATGACACCCGTGACCACGGCAGCTGCAAAGATGCCGAAACGTCGCGAAAATAAAAATCAAACCAAATACCAACTAATTACCAAAGTACTTGTAATAAAACCGAGCTAGTATCTGTTAAAAAGTGTTTTATTTCATGTCTAGTGAGCGCGTAAGCTTGAGAGGTGAATATTCCAAATACGAGTCATGGCGGGTCCATATGTTGTGCTCTAAAGTCCGTTCGCTTAGATAGTGTCGCCCTTTTATTGCGCCGTCTTTGCACGTGCCGCTTCTTGTCAAAGGATGCCGCCGCATATACAAAGGATAGGTACCGCGTGCGGCGTACACCCGCAAGTGAATTTGGATTTTGGCAGTTCACATAGAAGTGCCGTAGTGAACGGTTGTGTTTGTTACCGGTATTCCTGTCTCTGAACACAAGTGCTTTCAGGTGTACCGACACTATCTAAGCGAACGGACTTTACAAAATCAACAAAAACATCTCAACATTCAACAAAAAAAAACGTATGAGCATTTTGTTTCGCGAAACAATCTTTTGTTGATATTGTGTATGCCAAAACACGCGCTATGGACCCGGCCTTATGTAAACAACCTTTCAAATCGAGAGGAATATTGGCGATTGCTAAAGTTTGTAGCATTCTCCCTTGCAGTCGAAAAGCAAACTCATTATTATCATTTTCCACTCAACAAAGTTCTCATTCTAATTAAAACAATGGGAGGCAGATGGTATCAAGAAAATTATCGAAAATCCTCACAAAAGGTCTGGAGAGGAAACTGAGGCATTCCAAAGGCGAATTAGAAATTTCATGGTCGAATTGATGTCTCAATAGAACGTCCCGGAATTCAACCGGTAATATTCTAATTTTCTTGGCTCGGATTTCAATTCGAAAACTTTTGAGATTTCGCTGGATTCCAAGATTTACTCGAACATGATTCAAAACCTAACTGTGGACAAGTATTTCCCTATTCGATTTGAAAATGCTAGTTTCCGACTCTAACAAAAATAAAACAAACCTGTGTTTTACAGTTTTTTTTTTTTATTTTAGTTATCGTATTCTGTTTCCGATTGTTATTCATTTATGATGATAAAACAATTAAAATTTTTCTAGACTTTCCCTTCCGTTTTCTCATATAGCCTAAGTAATTGTTTTTCAATACTAGGTACATTTTATTTTCAGTATCAGCGCAACTAAAATGTAAGCGAGAAATTTTTAAGAAGCTTTGATATAAAGATAAGCTTTCCTATTCGAGAGCTAGCTGGTACTTTAACTGTATTAGGTACTTTCTTTGCTATACAGAACCGAACTTATAACGAAGCTGAAAGAACACAAAGGAATTGAAAAACTAATACCAGAAGTGGTTTAACTTACTAACACCACCAAACGGAAGAACATTCGCTCATTAAACAAGCAGCCTCGAACTATACCAACAACAAACTAGCTCTTGCCATCCGACTTCTGAACATGTTAGAGCAAGAACAAACTGCTTTCCGCAAATTAACCAGTGCGACCCAACTTTAAATGACTTCGCCGTTATTGTAAACCGACATTCGAATATTTGAAACTATGTGTGGTAAAACGAAACGCAACAAGTTCGGAGTTTGCTAATGATAAAAGTAGGTGCTAATTTAGACTTAATTTGGTACTTTTAGGGAGTATATTCCATTGACACTTAGGCCCATTATAAACCGTTCTCAACGGTGAGACCTATCTTGAGATCGTGCTTGAGATGCTCTTCGTATAGGAACAGTACCTTGCTGTATTAGTACCTCCTCACATTGAATAAATAACTTTCTCTTAACTCTTGGCTTACAGTGAAATTAAAAATACAATAAAAATTGAACGATGCTTCTAGGGTTTCGGCACAGAATACATATTAGTACAAGTTTTGGTAGCTCAGCAGGTCTGAGCCTTCTCCAGGAAGGATTTGGGTCCAATCTCATCTGTGAATTCAGACATGATGTTTTTCCTAGTTCTTCGAGAAGTGCTCATACTTTCGAAAAGTCGAAAAATTTAAATGTTACAAAATTAAATGACAAGTCCTTTTTGTTAAAGCTATATTAATATTTTCGTGAAATTGTTATTTTCATATTTTCCATTCCGACTTACAGTTTTTAGTATTCTTGCCTTTTTAGTATTTTACCGCACGTGTTGCTTTTCTAACATATTTTTTTACATTACCAGATGCATATATCTAAATGTTTCCAGGAAGTTCCCTCATTTGATTCCACTCGGTATTTCTATTCCCATTGTACAATATTTCTACATACAATTCATATGGGACCGTCTCTTCAAAACCACCCACGCAGGTGTGTGCCTGGAATACGTAAATAATCACGTTTCAGGCATTCATAGATTTTCAAGAGAGGCTTCTTATCTCAAGGGTGCGCGAACCGATCTCAAAAATAGTTTGAAAAGGTACAACATAATATCTTGGTATCCCAATATTAATTATCGTATATCATAATATCGTGCGCCCCTTTATTATTTTAACCGTTAGTGTTGCGCACCTCCTTGCTGTGCTAGGTTAAGTTTATTTTTCAGAAACCTTTTTAAATCAAAATTCTTTGTGTTACTGTCACCTTTTTTACTTGTCAATAATATCTGCATCTGTCATCGTTGCTGCTACCTAATAAGCTTGTTCTAGGTAATTAATTTAATATTCCTTCATCTATATATATAAAAGCGTAAATCACTCACTGACTCATCACGAAATCTCAGAAACTACAAGTGCTAGGAGTCTCAAATATTGCATGGGGGTCCCTTTTAGGATGTAGGTGCTCACTAAGACGGGATTTTGCGAAATTCAATCCCTAAGAGGGTGAAACAGGGTGGCAAAGTTTGTATGGGAGAACGCGATTCCTTGGCCCGATTGACTTGAAATTTGGCATAGACATTCTTTTTCAAAATTAATTGAACACGTGTTTCGTATTTTTCTGAAATGTATCCCTTAACAGGGTTGAAAAGGGGTAGAAAACTATTTTTAGGGTGGTTGACTTCGATATCGGAATCAAAACTTCTTAGTGCATTTGTACGATTAAGAAAAATAAATGTCAGTTGTCAGCACTGACGTCCACTGAATTTTCCAAGAAGCTTATATACCTCCAATGGAGATTGCACGGCCAGTGTCATTGTGAATATTGAAAAAAGGTCCTTAAGTGACGTGACGGCTTATTGCTACCTCTTTCTTTAGTGTTACAAAACGTTTTCATTTCTCACGAACGAACGAACGACAAACAACGAACACGTATTGTAACATTGTTGAACATTACATTAGATTTTTATTTATAAAGAAGATACTTTTAAGTATTAAATATTACATAATATAATTATATATTAGATGTTGTTGAACATTACATTAGATTTTTATTTATAAAGAAGATACTTTTAAGTATTATATATTACATAATATAATTATATTTTTTTTGTTAAATTACCGCTAATTTTTTTATGGACCAGGATGTTGAGGACAGCAAAGGAAACGGTGGTTGAAAGGGGAAAAGGAAGATTTAATAGCAGAATAATGGAAACACGTTTACAATAGGCAATAGGCAAAGGAAAGCAATATGACAAGAAGAGAGTAAAGAGACAAAACCATAGTAAAGGTATTTACATGTAACTAATTACAGAGTAGAATATATAAGTCTATACATGGGTAGGCCTGTCCTTGACATAAGTACCTACCTACCTAATACAGAATCATGAACAGGGCGTTGGTTCTGTAACCAAACTCGAACCCCACTTCGAATCTCACTTCACTGCACGGGAATTTTAAATCACAAATAAGATAATGATAAGACTTTTCTTATCACAAAAATAAATGAATAAATTTTAAATTCACGCGAAGTGAAGTGAGGTTCGAAGTGAGATGCGAGTTTGGTTACAGAATCAACAGACAGCGCGGCTAAAACCGCGGGGTGCAGTTATTACCTTTATAATCACAAAATTGTAAAAATTATAAAGTTTTGATGTTTGGATGTTGTTCATATTGTTACTCAATCAGGTCTGAACGGGTGAACGGATTGAGACGAAATTTGGCACAGAGATAGATTATAGTCTGGAATACTTAACACAGGCTTCTTTTCATCCCGATTATTGGTTTCCAGGGAAAGACTAACAACAATTACAGACTCCCACGCCGGGGCGGAGCCACGGGCAAAAGCTACAGTATATAGGTAGTATAAAACAAAGTCACTTCCCGCCGTCTGTACGCTTCACTTAAACTACCTATGCATAAAAACCGCATTAAAATCGATCCATAAGTTTGGGAGCTAGGTTGCCGGAGACAGACAGACACACACACACGTCAATTATATTATAACACTCCTTGCGTAGGTCGTATGTAGATAACCTGTACTGTAGTATAATCTAATAACTTCACACTGACACCACATTATAGCACAGTTTTACATTAGTAGGTAACTACATTGCACCCGTGCGAAGCCGGGGCGGGCCGCTAGTTATATATATATACATATCAATTTACAGTCCGCTTTCATTTCATTCCCTGTCGCTATCAGTTAGTTTCCAACATTATATTTTACAAAATTTGCTCACTTGAGAAGCAAAATTTAAATGTTTATGTTTTGGCAGTTTTTACTATCACAATGCTATTTATATTATATAATATACTGACTGCTCAAAAGAAAATAGGCGTCACTATTGTGATTTTCTATACAAACGAGCTAATTTCTGAAAGGTTTCTGATTTTAGTTAAAATTGATATTGTTCGAAAGCTGTAATGTCCACTTACGGACTTTACAGTAATATTCTCCTATACGGCGTGTGTCGTCCGTCCGTTATGGAAAATTGTCACCTACAAAAATATTTACTAAGGCCAAAAACAAACTCTGCTGGCACAATTTCAAGTTAGACACATCTGTGTTTAATCTTCCCTTTTCATATAAATATTCAGTTTGGTATAAGCTTACAGGAATAATAAAATTATTACATGTGTGAGTCGAGACGTGTAGATTAGATATTTTTTCTTGAAAAACCACATCAATAGGCGCTGCTACAAAATTGGTTTGAAAAATAATATGCAAACGACAAATTCAACTTGTATCTACACGACTGTACCGAACTGAGCTACACGTAATAGAAATATGCGGTCGCTTGTAAAATCCTTACTAATATTATACATGCGAAAGTCCGTTTGTTTGTTTATTTGTTTGTTTGTTTGTTTGTTACGCCTTCACGTCTTAACTACTGAACCGATCATCATGAAATTTTGCATACACGTTCCTAGGGGTACAGAGAAGGACATAGGGTACCTATCATCCCGAAAAAATGTATTGTTCCCGAGGGATAGCAAAAAATCCTTCCACGCAGACGAAGTCGCGGGCGGCCGCTAGTGCACTATATAGGCTACATAGTTTATGCATGATAAAGTTTAAGAGCGCAGAGGGCCACTGTAGTTCGCTGTATGTCGACTGTATGTTGAAAGTTCCCAATGGAGCGTCAGAGCTATTCGCTATCGCCACAGACTATGTGTAAACAAGGCTGCTAACTTCACAAAATAATTGAAAATCTAAAAATTGCGAAATTAAGTAATTTCGCAATTTTTAGATTGTCTGTTCACTTTTCATTCGTTCATTCACTGTCAAGTGACAGACAAGATAAGTTTCAAAATATGCATCATTGGACCTGTAAGTTCCGATTGCGTCGGTCCATTTGACTGATGAGTCTTCCTGGATTATGCTTCGATCGAAACTCGCACGTGATCAGGGGGGTAATTATCTAACTTTGTTGCAATCAACTCTGACAGAAATCGCAGTTACATTACTGCTTTAGTTAAGAACCAATGTAACAACTATCTTACTTAAAGCAGCATTGTTACTGCGCTTTCAATCGATTTCAATCGAGAATTGTTAGCAACAGACTTACGTAATCAACGGGCCGGTCGAGATCTGATCGAGCTTTGGTAAAATCTAAATGAAGCCTCTAGGCAGTGTTTCATAAACTTTTTACTGTGACTGTACCGACCTAAGCTACACGTAATAGTAAAGTAATATGCGGTCGCTTGTAAAATACTCATACATATGCATGATAAAGTTTAAGAGCGTAGAGGGCCACTGCCACTGTAGTTCGCTGCATGTCGACTGCATGTTGAAAGTTCCCAATGGAGATGGAGCGTCAGACTTATTCGCTATCGCCACAGACTATGTGTAAACAAGGCTGCTAACTACACAAAATAATTGGAAACCTTTGAATTGAGAAATTACTTTATTCCGATTTCATCGGTCTATTTGACTGATGAGCCTTCTTGAGTTGACTTGAGAAAGAGTAACCTTTGTTAACGAGTGTAAATAAAATAAAGCAAAACCTTTAAACTAAGTAAGTACTTATAGGGCCCATAATAACGAAAAACTTTTTGTGTTGAATCAATCAGATGTTTCATACAAAATTCTGAGCAAACGTTGCAAAAATGTATGAAACAGCTGATTTTGTCACGGTTTCAGGATTGCTTCCATACAAAAAAATTTGTTTGTAACTATACATTTAAAGATTACATTTAAAGAAGTTAAAGATTTTGCGTTATTTAATTTACTCAATCTATAGGTAAGGAATAAAATTTATTTACGTACACTGCAACCACATTTCTTCAAAATATGCCATCGTTGTCTTTTTTTAAAGATATTTGTATTAAATAGACCTCCGTTTTACTACATCACAACCAATACCTAAACACATTTTTACCGCGGCTTTTGACCAGTTACCTGTCCATCCATTAACTCTATTACGAAATTCTATAACCTTTGCTCGCTGTATACCTATAACGCAGTATGCCTCAGTCGCGTTATGCCTAAACGTCATTTCAAATCCTTACACATTACCCATTTTGCGATACGAACGTTTGGATTGTACCAAACCAATCACATTATTTAAATGTTATCCATCTGTAATTCTTCAGTCTGTGGCCCACAATGCACTAGTGCAACTTCATGAGCATTCCGGCTATTTTCACGAGCGGCCGCCAATCGTATTACATGTGATATATTGAAATTCACTACTCTTAAAACTAGATACTTTTCTTCAAATACAATACAAAATTTTCAGCAAAAGAGTAAATATTTATTATGGGATTTAAATTAGTTTAACTCAATCAATATACCAAATACCTATTAGAAGGAATTTAAAAAGAAAATTGATTTTTTGCTAGTATTTCTAAAGCGCAGAACATTAGGTTTAGTTCTTGATTTTGCGTTCTTTTTTTCGATCAGCCATTTGCGTACCTGACTCTATGATGAGCAGGTAACTAAAAAGAAAAACCTAAAACTTGAAAAAAGACCATTTCTGAATTAAGGGCTGTATATCCGCATTTCAAACAAATATGCGTTTTTACAATGAAGTTATCTAAAGAATGAAAGCTTTACTTTTGATGTAAACTTTAGTTTTAGGAAGCAAAATTCTTAAATTAGCGCCGTATACAGAGAAAAACATAATCAATTATCAGGTATTTTAAAACGAAGACAATCTGTTTAAGTGGAATTTCAAATTTGCTTGTCAGAGGTATTTTTCACAAACAAATAAGAATACGACTCATATTTATTTTTTGTATTGTCAAGGAGTTCCCTATTGAGAGAAAAATTTAAAAATTGTTTTTAATAACAGAGAAATAAAATATTAAAAAATGCTCAAATCGATACACTTTGACATGTTTTTTTACTGGTATTTACGGTTCTAAAGTTTTTTTTTTATTTTTCTTAGGAATGACGAGATATTTGTCTATTGTGTCGCGTATTTTGTAAATACTTATATCTATTTAATAATTTAATAGGAATTTTCAAAGTTCTTCCTCATTACGGCTCGCGCAGAGTTGTTTTGATCATTTGTATTGAAAATTAAAAAACCGGTCAAGAGCGAGTCGGACTCGCGCACCGAGGGTTCCGTACAATCATAAATATATTTGGATATGTTCCTTAAGTACAGTCTTTAAAAAAGTAGGATAAACGGCAGACAGGTGGAAGGGCGAACAGGCGGACAGTTAATTTACAAATCTTAACCACAGTTGCTTATGGTGACTGAAAAACGTTTCAGCCACTCCACATTGCAAACTGTTTATATTACTAAGTAGGAACTTATTCTTCGTTTATTCGTACGGCAAATAGTAGGTAATGATATTAGAACCAGCCACCAATTACTACTGTAGTATTATTATAGTTCGGGAGCACATGTTAACGCCATAAAAATCTATAATAAACTCCCCAAAATGATTAATGATGAAAATAATATAAATTCATTCATAAGAAAACTCAAAGAGTATTTGTTGGAAAACTATTTTCATAGTATGCAGGAGTTTTTCGAGTTTTGTAAATGATTATTTTCAAAAAATGTATTGTACCGTGCTATGTATGATTTGATAGATTTACTATACTTTTATGTGAAAATGTTAAAATTAATTAAGCGAGTTCTTAATTTAATTCAAAAAATTGTAGTGCCCTAACGGGGTTCATGATAATACTTTTAATTAATATTTACCACCATGTAAAACTCATGAGACAATAAAGATATTTGTATTTGTATTAGGTTGCGCCATCTCTTGACCGATAGTCGAACTTTTTTTTTTCGCAAGTCAGCATTCTAAGGTCACTGCCATCTGTTGACTGGTAGTGAAACTAAAGAATTTTTGTTTGTTTTTTTAATTTCTAAGAAAGTGTGTTATATTGAGACATTGTTTTATTTTTCCTGTAATCTTTACGTAAACTACTATCACATAGAATTATTTCAGATTTTTCTCTTTGCAAACTTCGGAGATAAGAGGGGGGAACGATATTTTTTTTTACATTTTTCATCATAAGTCGAAAACAATGCGGCCTAAGAAAAAAGAAAAAAATGATTTAAAATGTGCAAACAGCGCTCTTTCATATGATACCCCACACGCCCTAGTCACCTCACTTCAAATTTTTAAGACCCCTTTTCAGTCCCGTTTGTAAAAAAAATATTAGTTTTTTTAATTACTTTCTTATTTTCAAAATAGTTGGGCAAATGTCATCTTAAACTATTCCAAATTTCAAGTTGATACCATTAGTAGTTCTCGAGATATCCAGCTGTGACAGACAGACAGACAGACTGAGTCACACCATAAGGGTTCCTTTTTTACCATTTTGGTACGGAACCCTAAAAATGGAACGTGATGCGCGTAATTTTTCTTTGATTACTATGTATATTCTCTCTATAAACTTATTGGCTTATTTTGCTTCTTTTAGTCACGTTAGTTGAGTTATTGTATTTTAAGTAAAGGATGTTTAAAATGTATTTGGTTTTCATTTATACGCGACGTAACGTAACAAGTTATACAGGATACAATGTGACACGCAATTAGTTCGACCAAAACTAATGTATTCTAGAGTCGGATAGGAAGTTCTCGTGACTCGGCGCTGAATTCACAATGAGATTCAAACTTCGTATTCCTACGTTTTATTAGTGAAGTTAACAAAGTTTAGTGACTTTATGAGCACGTATTTTCAAAACAATCTATTCGGCCTAAAAAGCCCTTTCAGATTTTCTATAAAAACAAGGACTTGTTATATTATTTCACGTTGTAAGTTTAATCATCACTACTTTTAAGTTTTAGACATGGTTCAAATAATTTTGACTATTACTAACTTTAATTTCTTTTCAAAACGGGTATAAGCACTCTATTTCTACAATCACGATAAAACCTTTTTTCTTTAAACAATAAAAAAGATTAAATTATAGGGCTGATTAAATTTTTATTAAAAACCGGTCAAGTGCAAGTCGGAGTCGCGCACGAAGGGTTCCGTACCAAAAACGACAAAAAAAAATCACGTTCGTTGTGTGGGGCCCCACTTAAATATTTATTTTATTCTGTTTTTAGCATTTGTTGTTATAGCGACAACAGAAATACGTCATCTGTGAAAATTTCAACTGTCTAGCTATCACGGTGCATGTGATACAGCCTGGTGACAAATAGACAGACGGCCAGTGGAGTCTTATTAGGGTCCCGTTTTTATCTTTTGGTTACGGAACCCTTAAAAACAACGTTGCAAAAACTTAAGCACCCCATAAAAATAGTGCTCAGTGTTCACCCTTAATGTGACATTCGCGCAAAACAGGAGGAGAATAATTAGGTGGGATAAACAAAAAATATTTATGGGCAAACAGTTCGTTGACCCTTGTATGTAGGTCACAGGCTCGCCGTGGCACTATGCCAAAAGAGAATCGACGACAGATAAAATTTGTGCACATGCTTTTGTCGTACTCTGTGTAAATGGGTTTTTCGTAAACTGAAAGTCCGATCGGAATTTCTCGTTTAAAATGGGAGATGATGTATTAGTGCTGGTTTGAAATCAAAATCTATGATTAATGATGAATGAAATCGATTTTGATAAATTTGAGCTTGATCGCTGATGGAACTGAAAAAATAATAAAAAAATTATTATTTTAGTTTTATCATACGATGAAATCAGGGGAATATAACGATTTTTTTTTAATTTTCGGATATAATGCATTTAACAGTCAGATAGAATATCGAATAAGAAATTATATTTTGTATGACACATATGTACTTAAACGCAAAATTTTGGGAGATGATTGAAAATTCTTGGCTAACTCCATAAAAAACGCGCCTGAAACACCTGAAACGTGACAGGTGACGTCACAAGTCATGACCGTTTTGTATAGAGCGTTTCCGGCGGGTGCAGCTGCGTGCTAACTTCAAGTAACTATATCACGAGAAAAAAACGCAAGGGAAAAGTTTTAATGTAACAGTTGATATTCTCACGCATTATACTTTTGATTTTGATACAAAAAAAAATATGCATATTCCCTAATAGGGACACCGCAGCCGACACCCACTGTTTAGAATAAAAACACCCCTATTGTTGTAATAGAATTATTATCATCATGCTATTGCTATATATAAAGAAAAAATACAACGACTGATATCCTGTGATAGTAATTCTACAACAGAAAATGGTACAAAATTTCGACAAAACTCTTATCTAAAACGTACAAAAATAAATGTGCACCTTTTCACTTTCTACATTCATGTAGTTTCGTTCGTACGTCTAAAACTCTGCTTGTGACAAAACTAAATAATTGGCTAATTTGTATAGAGAATTTTCAAGAAGTTGCATTTTTCATACTAGCATTTTCTTTGTTCATTTAACATCCTTGAACACCCGTGTAACAAAACTTTTATATACTAATGTTTGAACACTATGCTAACTTATTCCACACGATAAGCTCCAAAAAATAAGTTTTGGCGTTAAGTTACAACTCCTCCGATTACCTTTTCTTTTTGTCCACAAAAAAAGAGTCACTTTCAAGATCATTTATGAATGCTATGAAAGCTAAAATAAGAACATAATTTTTTACTGATAGTTGAATATCATGCGGTAATAATTCGATATATATTATCAAGATATTGTTAAATATTATTTTCCTTGTATGTGACAAAATATCGGCAATTTCATTGGTATAGACCTAATATGTTAATACTTATACAAGCAAGACCATAGACATAGAAAATTTTTCGCTGCGCTCAAGAAGACCAACAAAGCGTGGAAAAGAGAAGTTAACATCATACGGACACGGTCTATATAAAAAAGAGACAAAGGATCAAGTGACATGTGCCAACATTTTTTACAGTAAGAGCCCCTAGCGTCCCGCCTAGCAAATGAGCAATCACAGTTTGTTTAAAATATTTGTTAATCTTAATTATAATTTAAAATAAAGGTATCGTGGAGCCATGGTGTCTTGTGCTCTAAGTAATTGTGATGTGACAAATAGAAATAATCCAAGTAATCACACTTTTCAAAGGTAAATAAGATATTACCACACATTTCTCTAAAACCAAATTTCGCTACATTTATTCGTTTATCGACGAAGAAAACAGTATGGAACATAATTTATTAATTTCCTTTGCCATATATAGTGATATTTTTTGTATCTAAGCCATATTTTACGTATCTCATATAAAATGTATGCATTTATTTTCGGATCACCTGTTTATTGGCATTGTTGTTCTTTGACATTCTATTTCTATGAGCAAGACTGTATAATGTAATTAAAACTTAACCTTCCATAATACCTGATTCTGATTTTCAAACTTCTAAAGTTGTGACAAATCGTTTCTGTAAAGAAAGCAGTGTGCTTATAGACTAGGAGGCCATAACAAATTTGGTAACGATCGCGTAAGTGGCTGACTCTGGGTTTACTGGATGGAGAGGCACTCTCTGATGCTAAATATATCAGTCTGTTTGCGTGAAGTGGTTGCGTTCTTTTTATATGCAGGCTGAAAAAAGACTATAATTTATTTGAAAATAAATTATAGCCCATGTTACTCGCTGATAATGTAGCTTTCGATAGGTGAAAAAATTTTCAAAATCGGATCAGTACTTTTTGAGTTTATACATTACAACCAAACAAAAAGTTAATCGCTTATACCTACAAAACGCAACCGACTTTTGGTCAGTCCTTACACAGTTCACGTGAGTACAACTAGTACTTACTTGCTGTACTATTGCCAGCCATTTATCTTATCATTTTTTTTTCTGGTAACGATAACACATTTTTCACCCTGCATATAAAAAGAACGCAACCACTTCACGCAAACAGACTGACATATTTAGCATCAGAGAGTGCCTCTCCATCCTGTGAACCCAGAGTCAGCCACTTACGCGATTGTTACCAAATTTGTTATGACCTCCTAATATATTACATTTAATTAAACTTTAAGGCGGCTCTTGGTGAAGTGACAGCTAATGATTTGACTCCCCTCACCCTGCCACCCTCTACATTACATCGCGAGTCATTTATTAGCGACATCTATTAAAAAAATTGAAAAACTAAGATGTAATTTATTACCGACATCTATTAAAATTTTTGAAAAATAAATCGTAACCTACACAAAGCTTGGCCAAAATTCACGGACCATAGAAAGTTGGAGACACGGCAGCATGGCATTGTTAAAATATTAAATTTTAATTTTATGTAGGTAAATTGAAGGTAAATTGTTTTATAAAAAAACAAGAAATCAGCAATGTTCAATCAATCAGCCGCAATTTATATTAAAATTAAATTATGTATTAAGTCAAGTCTGTTTCATGTTTTAGTTATTTTACTGTTTTTTTTTTAAGTGAAAACTTCTCTAGCGGTGTTGTACGCTTTTTGTAATGGGGAAAGAATGCTAAACTCGCGTCAGTAAGAATCACGTGGCTGATAGAAAATGCGTAAGACGGATGTGACGGATGGAGAGTAGACAGCTGGCGGCGGAAGTATCCCCTACTTTCAAGTGTAATCTCTTTCTACGGGGCGCGTTGAAAATAGCGGCGCATCATTTTAAGACGTAAACACTTGTGTCACCAGCAACGCACTAATTTTGAAAATGGAACTAATAGCAGCGATCTCTTCGATGATGAAAAGTCTATACTTATTTATACTCTGTGACTATAAGTTTAAATCGTAGAATGCGTGCATGTAGAAATTAAAAAGGCCACTGGCGCAAAATCTTTAGAATTTTTCTCTAATTACAAACTGATTGAATTGTGTGACTGTATAGTAACAGGAAAGAAATAATTTTAATCCTTTGCCGCTAATTTCAAAATATCAAAAATGCACAACGTTAATATTCAAGTTTTCACTTCTGCCGGCACTCCCGGAGTGCCAACCGATTTTTTCACATTTTGCATAGTACTTATACTCGTAACTAGGTACGTCTTATGGTCATGCTCACTTTAAACATTTCTGCGGTGGTGTCGTGTGAGGCGGGTCGTTACGTTCCCTCAAATATGGTTGAGCGAATCGATGGCTGGTTCATGCGTCATGCTCGTGAACGGATGCTGCCAGTGGGAATGGGTCTGCTTCTGAGTACCGATCTTAACGCATATTGAATTGTAAGAATTGCGTTTTTTTCATTATTATTTTTTATATCTTGTATCAAGTATTTTTTGGTAAATATTGCCTACTTAGGAGTAGCAGACAAAGTGATTTCCCAACTAGTTGAAAGTTATTTACTCTCACAATTACCTGTCCATTATATAGTAGGTAATTAACTTCAGCTGGAGCTCGGTGGCGCAGTGGTTTAGCGCCTGGCCCAGCGATTGCGGAGGTTAAGCAACGTTCGCAAGGGTCGGTCATGGGATGGGTGACCAAAAATTTATTATCTCGAGCTCCTCCGTGCTTCGGAAGGCACGTTAAGCCGTTGGTCCCGGCTGCATTTGCAGTCGTTAACACCCACCAATCCGCATTGGGCCCGCGTGGTGGGTTAATGGCCCGTCCTCCTTATCCACCCATAAGGAAGGCCTGTGCCCCAGCAGTGGGGACATTAAAATGGCTGTGATGATGATGATGATGATGAATTAACTTCAACCTACCTATTGCGTGTAAACTTTAGTTAATTATTGTGTAAATGACCTCACTTTAAATGTGGAGGTCATTTTTAAATGTTGACGACTGTATGAAATATACAGGAAGAAAAAAGCAGCCCTTGACGAGTTTCTTGCCGGTTCTTCTCGTTACAAGGTCTCCCGCTTAGGGTTTGCGAACCGATGGCGTAGCTTCTATGACATTCACAAGTGCTTGTAACAGCCTAGACTGAATAAATGATTTTTGAATTTTTTGAATTTATTTCTAAGGTTTTTTTATAGTGATCGCGTCGCGTGCAGACTATTGTATGGCATCATTGAAATGATGGTGTTAGTTCCTTTTCCAAATAATTTTAAAAGATCGTTTTTTTCGGAAAGGAAGTATTTTGATTATCTACTTACTACATTTTTCGTGTTTTTTCAATTCAATTCAAATGCATTTACTAATTTTTATTGACAACTACATTTTGTTTATTGATGGTGTAATATATTGGTATTTGTTGGTAAAATAGGTATACGCAATAATAAACATTATCACCAGAGGAGATTAATATTTCTGGTAAGTATAGTAGGTACTTTATAATCTAACCACTACGAAAAAAATATCATAGAATATAAAACCTTGAGTTTAAAATAAAACTAAAAGTTTGAGGCCTGATATCACGACCGTTTAAAAGATTTCAATAATATAAAATATTTTTTATAAATTATGAAGTTGGATAAACAACAGTAATATGAAAAAACTTTTGACGTAAGTAGGTACTAAACAAAACAGGCTAACTTTTTTAAGTTGGTGTGCGTTCACTGCGTCTAAATAGTAATAAAAATTAGAGAGTTTCACTCTCTTATTTTAAAAGTTAGAGGGGTAAACACACATTTTACCACTTTGGCAGTATATATCTTTCATACGGTTGACTTTGAGAAAAATAGTCTTAGAAACCTCAATGTCATTTTTGTTAGTGTAATGGAACGCAACCGCGCTATTATTGTGCTCTGTGCTCTGTACCTAATCTGTCTGTTCTGTATATCAAATAAAAACGCTCTTATATTGAAAACAGTTTATTTTCATTTATAAAAACTATTGTAGGTGTAGGTTTCCTTCATGGTAGCAGAGCGTAGTTCTTTCTGTTGTGAGTAAGCAGAAACCGTGGAAATATTGAAGAGAAGGAAAAACTCAGTCAGTAAAAATTGTCGTTGCGATTTGAATCTGAGTTTGTTCACCTACGTTTACGATTCATCAAAGGGCACATATTTCTGGTGAATCACGCAAGATGGGCTCAAATATGTTCAGCTTGGAAAAGCTGGTAGGGAGGGAAAACTTCGCTACCGAAATTTAGCATGAAAACATATCTGGAGCATGAAGACTTGTGGTGCTGTGTTGAACGCCCTGATGACAAACCAGTTGATGCTGTTAAGGACGTCAAAGCGAAGTCAAAGCTGATTTTGTTGTTGGACCCACAGAATTATGTACATGTTCAAGAGTGCAAAACTGCCAAAGAAGTGTGGGAGAGTCTACAAAGGGCATTTGATGATAATGGCTTGACTAGAAGAGTAGGTTTACTCAAAGATTTGATAAACACCACGTTAGAATCAAGCAACAGTGTTGAAGATTATGTGAGCAAGATAATGAACACTGCCCACAAATTGAGAAATATTGGCTTCGAGGTCAATGATGAGTGGCTCGGTACTTTAATGTTGGCCGGCTTACCCGATGAATACAAACCTATGATAATGGGCTTGGAGAGTTCTGGCATTCAGATCAGTGCTGACGCAGTTAAATCTAAACTCATACAAGAGATCAGTACACCAAAGTCAGCAGCTTTCTATACAAACTCTAAGAAAACTAATAGAAATTATTTGCAGCCGGGAAAACCAAAAGGACCTAGATGTTTCAATTGCAACAAAAATGGGCATTTTGCTAAATATTGTAAGCAACCGAAGAAACAAATGATGAGCAAAGAAAACAAAGAAAGTTCTGGTTTTATAGCAGCCTTTTCAGCAACTGTTGGAGAAAACATAAGTGATAAATGGTTCATTGACTCCGGTGCATCCATGCACATGACAAGCAGGAATGATTGGATGTATAATGTCACTAAGCCATCAGTAAAGAATATTACAGTAGCTAACAGAGAGCCATTAGCTGTGAAAGGAGTCGGTTGTGTGGACATTCAGATAAATCAAGAAAATAAAATACAAGTCAAAAATGTTTTGTTTGTACCAGGACTAGCTGCAAATTTACTTTCAGTAAGCACTATTGTGAAAAATGGCCATAAAGTTATATTTAATAAGAAGGGGTGTGAAGTCCAAAATGGTAAAGGTGAGCTTTTATGTACAGCAACTTTGAACAACAATTTATACATAATGGATTCTAGTAAGGAAGTGGCTCACTTTACCTCAAGTTCTCCGAGTTGCGGCAGCTCCTACCTGTGGCATCTGCGAATGGGTCATTTGAATATTTCAGACGTGAAGAAGTTGCCTGTTTGCACCGAGGGTGTGACTCTGACTCAGGATAAAAGTAATGTCATCTGCACTCATTGCATGGAAGGTAGGCAAGCAAGGTTGCCATTCAGTAATGTTGGTTCCAGGGCATCAAGACCACTTGAATTAATACATTCAGACCTGTGTGGCCCAATGGAAAACTCATCGTTTGGAGGTATGAAATACTTTATTACTTTCATAGACGACTTCACAAGAATGGTCCATGTATATTTTCTCAAAGATAAGTTAAATATTTTAGAAACATTTAAAGATTTTAAGTTAAAAGTAGAGAATGAATTGAATCATAAAATTAAAAAGATTCGGTCAGATAATGGGAAAGAATACTGCAACTATAATTTTGAAAAGTTTTTATCTAACCATGGTATAATTCATCAGACCTCTACTCCGTACACTCCACAGCACAACGGTCTGGCCGAAAGAATGAATAGGACTTTAGTTGAACGGGCAAGATGCATGTTATTCTATGCTAACCTGGAGAAGAAATATTGGGCTGAAGCATTGGCAACTGCTGTGTATGTTGTGAACCGTTCCCCGACAAAGTCCTTAGAAGGTAAAACTCCGTATGAAATGTGGAAAGGTAAGAAACCAAATTTATCACATATGAAAATATTTGGCACTGAAGCTATGGTCCATGTCCCAAAAGAAAAGCGCCAAAAGTGGGATAAAAAATCAGTGAAAATGTTATTTGTGGGTTATTGTGAAACTTCCAAAGGATATCGTTTAATGGACCCTAAAACACATAAGATTGTCAAAAGTAGAGATGTTGTTTTTATGGAAAATTATAATGAGAATATTGTAGCCATACCATGTGACACTTGTGTTCCAGACAAGGACAGCTACACGATCACTGCCAGTTCTGTCTCACCAAATAATGAAAACTCGGGGAGTACAAATAGTGTCAGTCCGAGGATACCCACTCAGGAGCCGCCCACTTCTGCACCTGTCCAAGTGAAGTCCAGTCAAGACTCAGATACACAAGAAGGTAATAGTGAAGACTCAAGTGAGTATGGCACTGACACTGGAGAATTGGATGACAGTTATCATCCACCTTATCCGATAAGACAGGACTATAGTAGTAATGTAACAGTGAGGTCAACGCGGCTACAGAAAAAACAAAATGATGCACAGATTAACAAAAAGGGTCTTTTGTGTTTGTTTACTGATTTGACTGATCCACAGACTGTAGAGGAAGCACTTTCATCACCCCAAGCTATAGAATGGAAGAAAGCCATGGATGAGGAATACAATTCCCTAATGAAAAATAAAACTTGGACTTTGACAGCGCTGCCTCCGGGTAAGAAGGCTCTTCCTTACAAGTGGGTGTTCAAAACAAAATCAGATCAGGGTGGAAATGTTATCCGTTATAAAGCGAGACTCGTGATAAAAGGTTATGCACAAAGAAGGGGCACAGACTATGAAGAAATATATTCACCCGTTGTTGGTACACAACTATTCGCTACTTATTTGCTTTAGCAGCCAAATACGGATTGCAAATAGATCAGATGGATGCTGTATCAGCTTTTCTGCAAGGAGAAATAGATAAAAATATTTACATGCAACAGCCAGAAGAATATAAGCAAGGATCTCAGGTATGCATGCTACATAAATCTATATACGGTCTCAAGCAGGCAAGTCGATTGTGGAATTTAAAATTAAATTCTGTTTTACAAGAGTTGGGAATGCAACAGTCAAAACAGATCCTTGTGTCTACTATAATGCAGAAAAGAATACATTCATAGCTATCTGGGTTGATGATTTAATTATATTTACTGCGCTAGAAAATACAAAAACTTTATTGAAAGAAAAATTAAAAGAACATTTTGAAATGAAAGATATTGGTCCGGCAAACCAATGTGTGGGTCTACACATTACCAGAGATGGGGACAAAGTGATGATAGACCAAGAAAAATATATAAAAGAAATATTAGCAAGGTTCAGAATGTCGGATTGTAAGCCTGTGAAAACACCGTTTGAAGTTGGTCTGAAATTCAGTGAAAACGGGGAAGAAAAAAAGTTGACTGACTGTCCATATCAACAAGCTATTGGCTCATTGCTCTATGTGGCTCAAGGTACCCGTCCTGATATATCTTTTGCAGTGAACACACTGAGCAGATATAACAAGAATCCTACTGTTGAACACTGGGCTGCAGTGAAAAGAATTTTCAGATACCTACAGGGTACAAAAGATTTCAAGTTAGTTTACACCAAAGATGGTAATGAGTACATCACAGGACATTGTGATGCTGATTGGGCAAGCGACGTGCGCGATCGTAAGTCGTGCACTGGTTACATTTTTATGTTACAGGGTGGTGCTAAATCGTGGCGGTCACACAAACAGCAGACTGTCGCATTATCCACTGCTGAAGCCGAGTACATGTCGATGTCGTCGGCGGCTCAAGAGGCGTTGTGGCTCCAACAACTACATGGTGAGCTCGGACAGCAGCAGAGCAACCCACTCGTCGTCTTCAGTGATCACCAGAGTGCAATCAGATTGTCCAATAATGACTGTTATTTACCTAGATCTAAACATATTGACATTCGTTACCATTTCCTCAAGGATCTTGTTAGTAATTTAAAGTTAAAATTTTGTTATGTTAAAGGTGAGGAAATGATTGCTGATAATTTAACTAAAGGCACTACTGCTGAAAAGCATTTTTATTGTGTGTCAAAAATGGGGTTGCGTCCCAAGGGAGGGTGTTAGTGTAATGGAACGCAACCGCGCTATTATTGTGCTCTGTGCTCTGTACCTAATCTGTCTGTTCTGTATATCAAATAAAAACGCTCTTATATTGAAAACAGTTTATTTTCATTTATAAAAACTATTGTAGGTGTAGGTTTCCTTCAATTTTTAAAGACCTATCTATAGACAATAGACACCCCGCACGCAGACGAAAAAAATTTTTTCAGTTTCAGTTCCATGTATGGGGATAATAATCTTAATAAAATAAAGGGATTTATATATTTAAGATAATAATCTTAAAAATATAAATCCCATATCTTTTATTTTTGTGTAAACATCGTAATGCGGTTCACAGAATACATGTACCTACCAAGTTTTAACTGTGTAATTCTAATAGTTTTGGAATAAAATGGCTGTGACATACGAACGGACAGACAGACAGACAGACATGACGAATCTATAAGGGTTCCGTTTTTTGCTTTTAGGCTACGGAAACCTAAAAACGTGCTAATAATCCAGAGCCTGTAGCCAAATGTCACATTAAAATTTTCGCTATCACTTCACTCCGAAAAATGTATGAATTAAGACTATAATCCTTACATTTTTCGTTTGATTCTTAAATTCGATTACTTACTTACATTAACATATGATTTTAAAATTAGATTGTTAACGAAACCTTAAGAGCAGGTTCACATGACAAGCGCTTAACGCGAGTTTTGATAAAGTGCACGTTGAACGCTGCGCTAGCGCTCAACTGCTGTCCAGCGCGCGTCAATGCGCGCTTATATTATCGAATCCAAATTCGAATCCATCGAATTATACCAAATTATTGAATCTGAAAAAATTACCGCGCGTTGAGCGCTTGTCATCTGAACGTACCCTATGTCATTTCCATACAGTTTCAAAAGCGAAGCGATAACGATTTGCAAATATTACTTTGACTAGACTAGGGGGTCTGATGAGAAACCCTATCGATTGGTATCGTAAAAATATATTTGGTGGGTTTGATTCCTGGATGAGGCAAAGTATTGGGACAGCCTATAGATCGCGTGATGCGTTTTATCGACACTTGACTGTCAAAACCCTTGTCTTTAAAAGTAATAAATCGATATTATTATGGCGTTTCAGTGGTCACTGGTCAATGGTCATGCTAGGGGGGGGGGGGCAGGGGGGCAGGATGGTATAAATATTCTTACCTATACCCTACCTGCATGCATCCAAATCTGTTCAGTTCAGGCATTTAAAAAGTTATAGTGAAATAAATTAACTCACAGTAGTGTGATTTATTACCTACAAATGTTTGATTTGAAGACTCATATATAGTATTCAATAGGTAGGTATTTTATACTAACCGTCCTTACGCGTAATTTTTATATCTATGGCAAAATAATGCATCAGTGGGCCTATTACAAAACAAAAAAGAAACCGATAGTCGGACGCAATTCGTCGTTCAATTTACTTGATATTGAACCTTATTGGTGAGGAAATAGTGCCACGG
The DNA here is from genome assembly GCA_943789525.1 of Agriphila geniculea. NCBI lineage: Eukaryota > Metazoa > Arthropoda > Insecta > Lepidoptera > Crambidae > Agriphila > Agriphila geniculea. The sequence continues at coordinate 7,070,757 of OX038875.1, forward strand.
TGTTGGACGAATATCGTACGCTTATCGCGATGCTTTTTTGTAATAGTCCTTCAGTTCGAAATGAATTTTCAAAACATAATTGTAACATTCTGACAGTGCTAAAGCAAGGCTAAAACAAACGAGCGAGACATAGAGAATTGTGTAGCTGTCAGTGGGAGCATGAGCGATACGTGTTCCCCGTCCGAGCGCCGGTGGCGGTCTGCCGCCCGCTCCCCTCGAGGGCACCCTCTATCAAAAATGTATCTGAATTTATGAAAAATTGTCGCGAAAATCCCATAAATGGTCTTTTCGAAAATGTCTTTCGTGGAATTTGTAGCATTTTTTCTCCTCTATCGATTGGTGGTAACGAGATTTCCATAGGACTCGTAGTTACGGAGGAGATGCACAGAAACAAAAGTGTTAGTCGATTTTATTTATGAGATTTTTGGCATAATGTAAAATATTTTTAACAAATGTTAATCGTGGAATCGATAGGCAAAATGTTGAAGATTCTTATGGTATATTTACTTTGTTTTAATATTCATTAAATAAAGAGGAGATAGAGAATGAAAACCTACTAAAAACCACGTTTTGCTAGTACAACGGCCTTAAGCTCAAAGTATTCAAAGTAATACTAACTTTGGAGTTTATGCCACGTAAGCTTCGCTTGATTGACTTAAATTGACATTTAATTACACAAAATGTGAATTTATATTACGAGGATTTTTGTAACAAAGATTACAGACCGTTGGCGTAGGAAAGGAGGGGCTGGGTGGGCCGGCCCCACCAATAAACAGTCTGGTGCCCACCCCAGAAAAAACCTGATACCTATATTTTCTATTGCCCTTCAAAACTCGAATGCGGCTCTAGCACCTCTTCTTTTCAAAGGACAGAAAAGTCACAATGAAATGTAAAAACTTGGCTGAATAAACCATAATTCTTTAATTTTTTTCTAAATTAAGAAAATGAAATGTTAATTCGACTTTTGTTCGATTTCCAATGTGGCATTTGCAGAAACCACAAACCACGGAGAAAAATTACCTAATACAGCAGATTACGAATCACAGATTAAAAAAAATAAAATAATATGATGGGTGACCGCTTTTATTCGCATTTATATAGTCTTGTCTTGCGCTCTCTAAGTGTCTTTCGTGTGTACTACCTCGGTCGTCGACAAAAGAAGGAGGGTAAATAAAAAATTTTGGTAGGTACAATATTGTTGTACCATGGGTAATACATAAAGATGTGCCGTTGCCGGTAATATTGCCTTAAGGTCGGGAATATTCCCAATACTGCCGGAATATTCCCACATCTTTAGAATACAACATTGTTTCGAACACCACTTCAGCACATCGTAAACTAAAATCATTTGTGAAGAGTGCAGTAACAGCCTGCTAAGCATATTTCAAAGATAAATGATTTCTATTTCTATTTCTATTTCTAAAGAGTCTGTTCATTTATCCTCTTCTGTTAGTTCAGTACAAAACTAGCTGGAGCCACAGCCACAGTAAGGTTACAGGTGCGATTTGTAACTCATAATAGGCTATACGTAGTGAATAAAGTTGGGGTGCTTTGACGCGTATAAACGTATAAATAAATGCGCGGAAGTTGATTCATATCGAAATGAACTCTGCACATAATGTAGATACGTCAAGCACACGCTGCGTACATGCTCTGCGTTTATACGCGTCAAATAATCCCTACCTCATGAATTCCGTCCAGCATTTAGATGATACAAGGTAGTAAATAATATAATAAACCCACATATTTACATTTACATGCAAAAAATGTGACTTTCAGGATTTGATTACAGACAGATATCGTATGGTGAAACTAGATAAAAGCTTTATAAAAACATTACCTTTCTTGCAGTCAGAAAATAATTAAAAACCGGACAAGTGCGAGTCGGACTTGCCCAGAGAGGGTTCCGTACAAATTTGATGATTGATTACGTACTTTAAAAGACTATATTTTTTATGATTTAATTACAAATGTTTTCAGACTTTTCCCAGTACTTGTAGTATAAGACGATATTACTTGCTTTTCATAGTTCTGGGTCAACGGAAAGTACCCTATAAATTTTGATTCCATAAGAGTGTCAGAATATGCGTTTTTTGCGGCATAAAGAATGTTTTTACGTTAACTTATTACAAAATTTTGTCAAAAAGCCGATTTTTTTAAATAAAAAACACAGTCTTAGTGTACATAACAAGGATTGAACAATGTTACCCCAAACGTTAGGGGAAAAAAATTACGCCCTTCTTCACTTCTATGGGAGCCACCCTCTAAAATATTTTAAAATATTTTTTAACGTTTACCTGCTTGTTTACCTGACTTTGCGTCGGCAAGCCACACATTTGGTGCAAATATGAAGATAGAAGCTTGAATGATTTAGTGGCTAGTGCTTTGTGACAGGTGACGGACGCCAGACGTACAGACAGGCGGGCAGACAGACACATGAGCGAAAGCAATAGGGCTCCGTTGGCCCGTTCGTGTCCGGAACCCTAAAAAGGTATTCAGCACGACGTTAATTACGTAAGGTAATAAATATCCACAAGCAAGCTTAACAAAGAAAGAGGAACATAAATTCGTCCTTTTATTATTTCTATTTTCGCATTAAAATGACGACTGGAGTAAACTGAATTAATTTCAGGCCCAGCAAAGTAAAAAAGTTTGTGAGGTTTATCAACTCGAATATTCCTGAGGATTTAAATTAATCCTTTCCGCTCATTACGAAAGGAAGAAAAATAAAAGTATTTCCAACGAACGAAAAGGAAAAACTGACACCGATCTCATAATTAATAGCTCTAGTAATTTACCTTTCTGTTACGTTTGAGTTCATTTCATTAACAAAGAAAAATTTTATTTACATTAACATTGACAACATTGAAAATTTACTACAAATTCAATTTTACGCATTATGACCTAGTAATATAATAAGTCTATGATTATGACACATTTTGGTTACCTACGCGAATGACACATACGCTAATGTGGTCATCCTATCAGATAATGTCATAAAAAACATATTCAACTTAATTTACTTAAACTTAATTAAGTCTATTACTTGATTAATTTCACCTAGAAAAACTTTTTTAACAAAAAAGAAAAACCTCCTTCAAAAAACCTGAAACAAAAACCGCTTCAAAATTAGATAAGTACCTCTAACAAGCAAGAAATAACATTCAAATCATTAGTTACGCATAACATTATTAATAAAACACGTCTAATGAAGTCGGGTGGGGCTGGAAGACAACTTATTTTTTTTATATTTCTAAATGCCCCACCCGACTCCATAGACGTGTTTTATTAGGGTTCCGTAGCCAAAATGGCAAAAAACGGAACCCTTATAGATTCGTCATGTCTGTCTGTCTGTCTGTCCGTCCGTATGTCACAGCCACTTTACTCCAAAAGTATTAGGACTACATAGTTGAAACTTAGTAGGTAGGTGTATTTTATAAACCGCTTTACGATTTTTACACAAAAATAAAAAAAATAAAAGATTAAGGGGGGCTCTCCATACATGGAACTAAAACTGAAAATATTTTTTTTCATCAAACCAATACTTGTGGGGTGTCTATAGATAGGTCTTTAAAAATGACATTGAGGTTTCTAAGACTATTTTTTTTTTCAAAGTCAACCGTTTGAAAGATATATGCCGCCAAAGTGGTAAAATGTGTCCCCCCCCCCCCCCCCCCCCCCCCTTTAACTTTTAAAGTAAGAAGGTGAAAATCTAAAAAAAAATATAAGCTATAGATCTTAATAAACACTTTCAATAAAAATTAGTTTGAACGAGATACAGTAATTAGTTTTTGAGATATAGTACATTTTCCAAAACCGCAAATATAACTTTGTCATTCATACAAACACTGTGAAAAACAAAGTTATTTTTTCAGACGAAGAATGATAGCGGTATTAAAATATGGTATGGTATAATGTACCTACGGAACCCTACTGTGCGTGGCCCGACATGCACTTGGCCGGTTTTTTATAATGTTATGCGTAACTAATGATTTGAATATTATTTCTCGCTTTTTTTAGAGGTACTTATCTAATTTTGAAGCTGTTTTTTTTTCAAGTTTTTGAAGGAGGTTTTTCTTTTTTGTTAAAAAGTTTTTTATTTTCAACTTTTTAGTGGTAGGTATGTAAGCATGTAAATATTTTTAACTGTATAAAATATTTTCAATTGTAAAATGCCCACAAATCAATTTCCAAATATACGCTGTCTGTTTTTGAGGAGTTCCGTTGTGCCTTCGTAGTCCAAGTCTAGTCCAGAACCTTGCATCGCAGACCATGGTTTGGTTTGTTTTGAATTGTCATAAACCTACCAAAATCCAAATCATTTTACATAAACTATTTGAATTTGAGGAGTTCCCTTGTGTATCTTCGAAGTTCAAAGTCCAATACCGATGAAATTAAAATGTGACCACTCTTGAAGTATATCCTTTCAAACAAAAAAAAATCATCTAAATCGGTGCATAAACAAAGATGTTATGTCCAAAAATCCGTAAAAACACGTGTGATGGCAAGCTAAATAATTGTCATTTTTCAGGATTATGAAAAAACTACGAGCCAGATCTCTGTAATTTTTTATGGAACCACACACGAACTATGTTTTTTGAGATAAAAAAAGAATTGTATAAATCGGTTAACAAATGACGAAGTTATGGTAAAACATACAAAAAAAAAATAAAAAAAAATACCGTCGACTTGAGAACCTCCTCCTTTTTTTGAAGTCGGTTAAAAATTCAATAATTTTTGAATTTTGTTTTGTAGCGAAAACGCCCTAAGATGACTGATGCCGTCACACGCAAGTAAATAAATATGGCATCAGGCGTTTGACACGAACATTGACATAGGATCCCCGATTTATGGCTCTCAAGTCAATGGCTAATTAATGGCTAAGGTTATTACAATGTTTACTTGCGTGTGACGTCATCAAGTCACGTGTCCAGCGCCCTTGCGTTTTTGGCGCGGTTTTGAAATTTCAAACTTTATATTGATTTATTTTATTGAAATAAGTACATTGATTTTTCCTGAAATATCAATGTGATGTGTTTATTATGTAATAAGGAATAATTTAAAATGGTATTCCAAAATCGGTCAAATAGCCACCAGAAAATCTTGGAGCAAGACTAGGCAATTCCGACAACTTCTTTCTCTTAAATTATTCACGTTATCGCTGTCCGCAAGCCCTCCACGGATTAAATTTTCAGACAAAACCGAAGCAGAGGCGTTTTATGGCACTACTTGTTAAGAAGGCCTGTATTCTTCATTAGCGAAAATGACATCATTAAATAAATGTTGTAATATTTCCCAGGAAAGGAAAAGCCAGTTTCAAAAAATATACTTGTCAAATAGAAATACTTACCTACGTTGAGATAACAACGCCTATCAGCATCCAACTAAGTTACTGTGTTAAAGCACGGAATAACTAATAGTATTAAAGTTCGTCGAAATAATTATATCCGCCATTTTTAACGTCCCCACTGCTGGGGCACAGGCCTAGGTAGATACTGATGATGGGCCATGACCCACCAGTCCACGCAGTCCCAATGCAGATTGGCGGGTGATAACGACTGCAAATGCGGCCGGGAAAAGAACGTTCCTTCCGAAACACGAAGGAGCTCACCATTCGATTTTTGGTCACCCATCCCATGACAACCCTTGCGAAAGTTGCTTAACCTCCACAATCGCAGAGCCAGGCGCTAACCACTGCACCGCCATCGAGCTCTTATGTGCATACTGTGTTAATAATACTAAATTATCAATCTTGCATTAGGTCTTTTGCAATGACAATCATAGGATGTAATGTAATAAAGAGGAGACTATCAGAAACGTACGAGTATAATCATAAAATGTGTTAGTAATTTCCTAACACGTTTTTCTTTAACATAATTATTGTAGTTCGGTCTACACGTTAAGTTTTGACACCAGTCAGTACGAGTATCAATATTTAAAATCAATTTTAAAGCTATTGAATTGCTTAATTGTACGAAATTGCCACGAACTTTGTGCTCAAAGCAAACGTCTAAAGTTCTGTATACGTTTTCTGAATATTTTAGAGGAAGACTATAAATATAATTCACTGTACCTCCTTGTTCCTCCTGGTGATTTATAACATATCTTTGTTCTAACAGTCCCGACATTCTCACCGAATGAACGACTACCATTCATTGGATGCCAAGCAGAGATTTTATTAAAAATATTTTATTACGCTCATACATTTCGCCTGCAAGATTCTATGGGAAAATGTGAAAATTGTGTTACCCATAGAAATAGAATGTCAAAGAACAACAATGTCAATATACAGGTGATCCGAAAACGAATGCATACATTTTATATGAGATACGACTGAGATGACTTAGATTCATAAAATATGACTATATACGGCAAAGGAAATTAATAAACTATGTTCCATACTGTTTTCTTCGTCGATAAACGAATAAATGTAGAGAAATTTGGTTTTAGAGAAATGTGTGGCAATATCTTATTTACCTGTGAAAAGTGTGATTACTTGGATTATTTCTTTTTGTCACATCACTATTACTTAGAGCACAAGACACCATGGCTCTACGATACCTTTATTTTAAATTTTACTTAAGATTAACAAATATTTTAAACAAACTGTGATTGCTCGTTTGCTAGGCGGGACGCTAGGGGCTCTTACTGTAAAAAATTTTGGCACATGTCACTTGATCCTTTGTCTCTTTTTTACATAGACCGTGTCCGTATGATGTTAACTTCTCTTTTCCACGCTTTGTTGGTCTTCTTGAGCGCAGCGAAAATTTTTCTATGTCTATGGTGTTACCACACCCAATCGCCTGCTACAGCAAACCAACGAAAAAACAAAATAAGTGATAAGTTAACTTGTGTTTTTTGATCAATGAAATGCATTTTGTTAGACAAATTAACAAAATAAAGTACAATTTAAATGGAAGTGCAGACACTTACAATTACTGTACTATTCTCTACTTATATTGCTTAATTTCTATGCTTTGCCTTTATTTTAACCTTAGAGTAAGACGCGCTTCTTCGAGACGAAGCCGCGATGCTCTAAGATTATTAACTGATGACTTTTGATCGTTATTAGGTATTACGAGTATGTCTGTATATAGGGTTATTGTAAAACACCAACAACCTCGCAGGAGATGATTATTATTAACATCATAAATAACAACGTTGTTTTACAACTTTCCGAAAAAGACAAAAAACCGACTTTCATACAAAACTCAATCAGTTGTTTGGACATTGGCATAGAAAGTCGATTTCTACTGTCTTTTTTCGGAAAAATAGAACAATATTTTTGTTTTAATGTTAGTAAGTAATTTAGTCCTGCGAGGTTGTTTATTTTTTACACATAACCCTGTATTTATGGAAGTGCACATAATTTATTAAAACATTATAGTACAGTAGCCCGTAGAACATTTAAATCACCAAAAAGGTTACCGTTTGCCGCTGTGATATAGTTATTTAATACGAAATTATAGATACTTTAACCCATGTTTTACAGATCGCAACCCGCCGTAACCTATATTTGTATATCTCCACAAATGATATTTTTTTATTTTTCAAGGTTTATTACATGGTTTAGCTATTGTCGTGTTCTACAGCGTTGTTTGATTGCCACTATTAATAGTATATAAGACTTTGTAAAGTGATCATACACAGATTTAAGACCAGCACGCGTAGCATGAGCAAACGAGACTCTTGTCTACGAAGACTTGTCGTCTCGACCTTCTCGATTGCTGAGCACAGTTTGACAGACAGGTGGGACTCGTTCTCAGAATTTTGAAACCTTTTAATGTCTTTTAATAAAAAAAGTTAATTTTAAAGGTAATCTTTTTATTTCAACACCGATAAACGTCAAAATTATCTAATTTGATCCGAAATAATTTAGTTTAAACATGATTCTCATTTTTTTTATAAGTTCTAAGATAAAGAGGCACTCAAGAAAGCGTTCTCTTCCGTAGACAAGCTCTCTCGAGTTCGAGAAGAATAATATTGCCAATAGAAAATAATTACTTTATTTCTCATAAAGCACCGTTCCTTTCTATAGATTTCACAACGCTAAACTCTTAAAACTAATTAAATATAGCTCTATGGATATAAATTCGTTTGACTTTCTTTTATTGAGAGTATTTTGAAAAGATAACACAGACTAGACTACTAACGAAATTGTTAATTTAGTAATCTGTGTAAAATGACGAGAAAATTACGAAATATTAAAATCAACGTATGAAAATAATTTTAATTTAAGTTTTTAAGCAATAAAATATAAACACGGATAATTTAGATTTATTTTTATTGCGAAATTTAGATTCATATAAAATAAAATACGTAGAAAACTATTTCGAATCTTCTTATTAGTCTGTGATTCTTTCTCGACCTTCTCGACTACTCAAAGGGTGGTAGACAAGTTTCTCTGATTCAACTGTCAAATTAATGTCAGTTAAAGAGAAAAGCTCGTGTTTGTCGACTTTTAACATTAGGCCACGACAAAGAACAATACGAGTCTACTAGTTCTAAATGCGAGCATGAGTATCTCGATCTCAACCCGACAAAAGTGACATTTCGGTGTAGACAAGCCATTGTTCTGTGAGTCGAATCTTATCTCGATGTTGGTCATGCTACGCGTGCTGATAAAGTCCAACAATTTTCATCAGGTCTTAAATCTGCGTATGGCTACTTTTTATAGTCTTACTTTTATCTGTGGCAATCAAACCAAGCTGTAGAACACGATAATAGCTAAACTATGTGGTAAACCTCAAAAATAAAAAAATATCATTTTTGGAGATATACAAATATAGGTTACGGCGGGTTGCGATCTGTAAAACTTGGGTTAAAGTATCTATAATTTCGTAATAAATAACTATATCACAACGACAAACGGTAACCTTTTTGGTGATTTAAATGTTCTACGGGCTACTGTACTATTAGTCATTCCACATAACCAAGCCTAAAACTGTGAACAGATTTAATTTGTCTATATTTTTCGTATAGTAAATGTTATATTAATAAATACTGAACTGAATTTAAAAATCTTATCATAATATTTAGGTAGGTACAACTCCGCTTCTCGGCTCGTATTAAAATTTCTGAAGTGGAAATTTCTTGGAGCTCTCGTCTCTCTCGTCTTTAATTAATAGCTTATAAAGGTACTTATCGGTAGAAATTTTCTCATTTAACTATAGCTCAACTTTCAATAATTACGTACTTGTACTTGAAAAATAAACGCTCCAATTAATTTACCCATCTTTTAGGAAACTAAATAGTTGGAAATTGTGAGAGTTGTGAGGAGTAAGTACTAAGTATGTATAAAAAACAAAAATCATGGTCATTCATTTTTGCAGAATTTAAAAGTTAAACATGACTGTATCTTCACATCTCAATAAATTCTACTTAAATATTTTTTTAAGTTGTTTTAAAATAATAAGATAAAACTCGTAGTGCAAAATAAAGAACCTGGAATGATCTATAAAAATATTTTAAAATCGTTGTCATATATGATAACGCCAAGATTCAAAATATGTCATTTCTCATCTCTAAAAACTGAAAAGTTTAAATCGATATGGAAGGCGTTCTTAATCGGAACGAAAACAAATTAGTCTAGTCGCAAAACTGGATTTGTTTTTGTTCGTTGTTTGAGACCATCGCCACGGTAAAGAAATGTATCAGTCAGTATACTAACTAACTCGGCCCTGTCCTTGAAATCATTACCTAGAGCTGCGCGGTACGGCCTATACGGCGCGATAGTGCCGCCCGGCTACAGTATTTTAATTTCATGTAAGTACTTTCGTATCTTTCTAGTTTTGTGATTGTACGTAATATTTTAGAATCCATATTGTAGGGTCTACCTTCGCCGAGAAATCAATTTCTAAGCAATAAAATAACTAGTTTGACAAAACGAATGGTGAAAACGAAAAACAAAAAAAGCGAAATATAGATAGAAATTAGTTTCAAATCCTTCTGGCCGTAGTTAGTACGTAGGTAATATCTATATAATAAAAAAATAAGTTTACTTACTTTAATCTTATTTTTGAACTGTCCAGGTATTTAAAAATGTTATGTCTGGATTAATTGGTTAATCAAATGTAATAAAAACAGCACAATCTGCACTTTGCCATAGTGGGTACTTGTACTTCAATCAATAAGTACTACGTAAATCATTCGTTCGTCACGTGCAGACCGAACTCGAGGCGCATAGGTATGACTCGCAATTCGACCGTTGTACTAAGTTAGAATACTGGTACATTTCTTTACCGTGCCGTCGCACTCCAAACTTAGCAATCCCAGAGCCATATGACTAAATCCACTTAGCAAAAATTTATTTGAAACGTTAGAATGGCAAATTAATTTATTCGCTCGCTGTTATCTTTATGACAGAAAATTCATTTTATGTTTGTAAGGATTCGGGGACGTCTCTGGATGGATTTATTCGAGGTTTATTATCCATAAAGTGAGATTTAACTGACTCCTCTATGTGGTTACTTTGATGTCGGCTACGCGCCGTGCCGTATCTTACGGATAGGTACCTAACCAAACACCGTTAATTTTTAAGTATATCTAAAAATGAAATGTGTAGTTCAGACCACGTGAATGAACAACTTTTACTATAGGGCAAACCACGGAATCTCAAAAAAAATGTTCCATCGAAAAGTACAACATCGACTCGACTATAGTGTATGGAACAGATGATTTTTTTCTTGGTTTTTGGTTTGGCCCATAGTAAAAGTTGTTCATTCACGTGGTCTGAAATCCCCATTTCATTTTTAGAAATACTAAAAAATTTACCTACACCTCGACTTGGTGACTCCTCTGTCAACCCTAGTTTGACATTAGAAAGAAAGAAACTTTACATTCATTTGTTATATTTATTTTATTTATCCCAAAAGATATCAGGTTTTGCGCTATTGTTTGCTATTTTCAGATTGCGTGTTTAAAAGTTAAACAATGCACTTTTTGACTATTGTCAGTTAAGAAAAGCTTTTAGGTAAGCGCACAGGTTAGGTGAAGCAACTCTAAACGAAAAAACTGATCCTTATAATAATTAATAGAATTAAACAATATCTATGAAAGTTCGTCCGCGTGGAAGATATTAGCAATAATAATAGAAAGAAATTGGAGTTTCATACAAAAATGCGCGAAATCTATAATTTTTCAATTCTAACTGACACTTCGGCTTACAAGAGAAATTATACAGTTAATTAAATAGTAAAATCCGCAAGAGCTTTCCAACAATATCAAATACAAATAAAATCAGTTTGAATCTAGGTGAAAAAAAACTTCAGGAATTAGCTCGTTTGTATGGAAAACCACATGTATAGTCCCTATTTTCTTTTGAGCAGTTTATTTATATTTGTATCCATTGATTCTTTATACGTCTTATATTTTTTCTACAATTTTTGTTATTTTAAGCTAAGCAAACATTCTTTCGTTATTTTCACCCCTCCTTATAACTACTTAGTTCTGACCTCAAACCGAAGGGTAGCGGTCTAAATGCCGATAATAATATCCTATCTAATATTCCTCTTGGATCAGGTGTTCATCGCGCCCTCATGTTTGCGAAGGGAATTTCCGGAGGTCACATAACCATAATAGGGGTATTTGAGAACCAAATAGTTCGGTGTAGATAATATTAATTGATGAATACAGACACATAGATAACGGACTTTGATAAATTCAGCAAGTTAATTAATTAATTGGTGTTACAACACTTACAACTAAAACTTAGAGACAAGTGTAAGGCAAATAATTAAATCTAACATGTACTCTCTTGCGGGTTATACCTACGAGAAGGTATTTTAGTAGTTCGGTTTTGTACTATTATGTATTCTGTGATTTTAGTAGAAAACAATATCTTTCAGTTTAACATTTAAATAATTAAAGTAAACCAGTTTTACAAAGTTTCGAAGATCCAGAAGTCCATCTCTCATATCATAATTTAAACTGGAGTAAATACAATCAGCATCATCATCATATCAGCCGCACGACACCCACTGCTGGGTATAGGCCTCCCCAAGGATCTCCACGACGATCGGTCCTGCCTGCGTTGCCCGCATCCAGCGGACAAGTATTTTCCTATAGGTACAATTCATGCGTAGGTAATTATAGGTACTTACCTACCAATTCCGTAAATACCAATTTCGAAATCCAATTAAACCTTTTGTTGACCGCCGCGCAGCATCGTCCGGGGCAAGTATTCGAATATGCAAGCCAATTAGAGGGACAATCGAGCGACCGACTACCAAATCGGATGGGAGCATCGATACTTGACAATTTTACGGAAAACGACGCCGACTCGAATTCAGTCGGGATAAAATGAAAGCAATAACTCGTATCGTAGTAACTGGGTGAATCAACTTTTTGTTATCTTGTGGCATTTCTTAAAATATCTACGTGAACCATTTTTATATGAAGTTAATCTGTAGTTACTTATACTCTCAGCTAATTATCTTATAAGAAAACTTAAAAGACATGAAAAATTTTATGTGATTTTAAAGAAAAACATAGGTGACCCAGCAGACAACTCCTATTTTTCATATAAAAGCTGGGGACAACATTGTCCCCTGGGTCACCCATGTTTTTCTTTAAACTATTGATTATTTTTGTACAAAACTAAGTATGTTTTATTGGCTATGAATCTAAATATCGAAAAATAGAGATTTTTTACAAAATAATTATCTAGTTTTGTTTTAATTTATAAAAATTTACACATGGGTCGATTTTTTCCTCCTGACAAAAAAAAGTTGATTCACCCAACTATCATTCGAATGCGAGTAAATTACATACAGGGGAAGCTTTCCTTGATTTTAAAAGAGAACTCATTTCTATGGATTGGTATTTGGCATTCGAGAGAATTAAAGATTATGCGTTAAAAAGCATTAATTCTAAATGTTTATTTGCAAGAGTTTTTAAGACAGTAATTTATTTTAATTTATTAGCTTACAGGTAAAGCTTGTTGTTGAAGAAAGCGTTTTGATCAAAATAAATGTTATAGTTAGTGATATTATTATATTGTTTTAGCTAACCAGTTATTTTCAAAATAATGCATTTCAACTCTTCATGGTGGACCAAAATAGTTCAAAGAACCACGTTTTCTTCAATTTAGCACTCGCTCGTCACCAATTTAATTAATGTGATCAGTGAACTTCAAACTCAAGTCATGAGGCAAGCAAACTTATCTATCTAAGAAATAATATCTTGAATTATTTACACGCTGCTATATTTCATTTAAATTACGGGCAAAACACGTTTACTGTAGTATTTTCGAGTTTTGTTTTATGTATTGGCTTGTTAGCTTAATAGTCAACTTATCCATTTCAAGACACCCTCTCCTACAGCCACAATCTTAAGCCGTCTTTTGTTTATATGGTCTTTCTGCACTTACTTTGCTATTACGCGATATGACACTGATTGTGATCTCGGCTTAATTATTGTGAAAGGGTTGGGTCTGGTGGAGACAAAGGCCGTAAAGCGGCACTTTGTGGACTTCAGCCTTCAGGAAAGTCAACATTACACGACAACAATGGGCCGTTTTGATTAAGTCCGTTGTTCGTGATTATTAGGGTTACAATAAAATATAGTATCTACTATATTGAAATAAAATTATTAACTTCGTACTATAAACAACCAAATCTAATAAAATTTTAGATAGATAAATGAAAAAAAGTTCAACCTATAATTTAGTTTTTACCTCTACTATTATTTGCTGTAATGTAGTTTTTGGATATTTTTCCGCAACAAATTAAATAAGTATAAAAGATATAAACGTGAATAGTAAAAAAGTGCGTGTGATAGTAAAAAGTTTTACTAAGAAAGCTTGCTCAAGATGGGTATGTTATTATTATTATTCGTTTATTCTTACTTACTTCTTAAGAGGGCTCCACACTCGCGCCGAGGAAGCCCGAAACCCTCCACACTCGCGGTTCGCGGCTTCGCGTATGGGCTTCGCGGCTTCGCGTTCGCGCTTCGCGGCGTTCCCCGTCCGGTGGCGGTTTTTTGGTCCGCGTCAAAGAACTTGTGTGCCGAACTAATGTTGCCGTGGTTCGCGGCAGCGGTTCACGCGCGATCTGGATGGCTATATTTTTCGCACCGTTTTCATGCGCAAATCGCGCCCGTGATTCGCGGCCGCGGTTCGCGGCGCGAGTGTAGAGCCCTCTTTAGTAATAAGTGAAACCTGATAAATTAACTAACTAAACTATCACCGCCAGTAGTATGTGCTGGGCTTTAATTAAACGAATTGTTTTCTATTCTGTTTGAGCTTTGTTTAACTTGTGAAACATTTTCTTCGTGGCTTTCACGAAAACAAGAGCGTGTACTGAGTATACACATTTTAATGAGTCAACGAAAACTTCAAAAGGCTTTGCATAATTGTAACTTCGAAATTACCACAAGGAATAAGAGCATTTTGTGACTTTATTTCAAAATTGTCAATTTAACCATAAACAATATTATTCCTAAAATTAAAATAAATTTATTTACAAGTTTATAATAAGTTACCTAGTAATAGTAGTATAGTAAAGTACGAATCACGAAAGATGACCACAAATGGCGCTCATTTTCGCAACATAACTGAATAAGAAAAGACTTAAGACAAAATTATATTTTATACACATATACTCGTAGATATACATATTATGTAATATAATATGAGATAATATTTAGTCTTTAGTCTTTTCTTCACGATATATTCACTTCTCAAGCTTACGCGCTCACTAGACATGAAATTATAAATAAATTATGAATAAAAAAATTTTCTTCACGAGTTATGATGCGAAGATGGGCGCCATTTGTGGTCATATTTCGTGATTCGAACTATAAAAGTCTAACGATACAGATGTTTGGATTAATCGCTAGTGATTTTGTTTTATTATAAAGTGAGGTTTGTAATTAAGTATTAATTATATGTAAAAATATTTTGTAGCGAAATTTGCATTATGCAAATGTAAATATTGCTATTTACTTACATAAAATCTGTAGCACAACGACAACATTAATAAAATTGTATGCATACCTCACCTACTTATGAGATATCGCACCATGCCGAGGTATCTACTCTATAGCGCTCTATGTAGCATTGGCACATTTACCACCTTTATGTTTCTTAGTGTACTATCCGGGACGAAAAATTAATACCAGAAGCCCTAATACATCGCTTTTAATGGCCATAAACCGAGCTATTACAAACACCGTGCATAATATACATTTATAACATATTTGCTCGTAAAGGGTCTCTTATTACACCAATTTCAATATCGTACTGTATCTCATTACGAACTTGTGCGGTAATGTAAAGTAAAACGCACGGTTTCCTTGATAAACCGTGCGTTTTACTTTACATTACCGCACGGTTTATTAAGATACTTCGTCTAAAACGAACGGTACTTTTTTAAATCTTAGCAAAGAGTTTTTATGTCAGAAAAAGAGGTCAACATTTTATGGATAAAATTAACTTCGGAAGATAAAATATAATAAATAAACATTTAATTATTCAATTTAATTAATGATGACATTATATTACAACCATTTATCTGTAAGAAAAACACAAAAATATTAATTTACTTTATTAGTAATACTGGCTGTTTGTATGCCTTTGCCTTAAAAAAAGCGCTGATGCGCGCGAATTGCTAATTTTTTTTTTTTTTTTGCTGTATTGTTTTTATTTGAAAATGTCGTCAAGTAGTGATGAATTTATTAATTCAACACCGCCAGAAGTCTCAGAGGCAGCGAAAAAGGCTACTATAAGCCTCTTGCCCGAAAAATTGACCGATAAGATACTTACAAGCGTATCAAAATTTAATCATATGGAAAACAAGCAAAGGTGCAAAGTCCGACTTTTATTTATTTCCTCGCAAATATGTTATAAAACGTCGTATGACATACGTGCGCTTTGATAATTACAGCCTCGGCTTTCTTGTAGCCCTCGCCTACGGCTCGGGCTAGCAATATCGCCTCGGCTGTAATTTTCAACGTACCGCACTTATATCATAATGTACTATTAAAACACTAGTGCGTTATACATGCTGAAATTTTAATTATTTGGCTCCCGCAGTGGGGTGGTTCCACTCTTGATTACAAGCAACTTTTACTACTTTTACTTTTTTTGCGATATCATAGAGTTAGCCCATAGTAAAAGTTGCTTGTAATCATGAGTGGAACCACCCCACTGCGGGAACCAATTGATTAAAATTTCACGATGTAGAAATTATCCCTACAAAGTTACGTACAAAAATTAAATTAGTAACCTTACTGCAAGTTAAGATCCTTTACTAGAAGGAATGATATTTTCAACAGACTTGCTCGTAAAGTGAGCCCTAATACATCGCTTTTAGGGCCATAAACCGAGCTATAACAAACGGGTGCAATAATACATAAAACACTAGGTTGTTATAGAATTATCCCTACAAAGTTAAATCAGTACTTTACTGCAAGTTCTATGCAAGTAAACAGAGCATACCCAATTTAACTGGGTTATACAGTAATTTTTTTAGTAACAACAAAGGGGTTTTATGCCGCTGAAAGTTCATATTCATTTTTGAAATAAATAAATGTGTAAGTGTCAAACAAACATTTATTATTATAAAATTATTCACAATTCATAATATTTTGTTATTGTTATGTATATGTATATGTTAAAATTATAGTTTTGAAGTAGGCTGTACGCTCACTCATCCCTTTGTTCGCAAAATATTCTTGCATTGGGCGTGTGAAAAAAACAAAAAAAAACTTACGCGCCTTTTCCCATAATTGTCATATATTTTGTTTTTGTCGTATTTGTTGCTGTGTGGTAAATTACTTTGTATTTTTCTCGCAAATGTGTTGAAAAACGTCGTATGAAACTCGTGAGCTTTTACTCATTGCACACTCGGCTGAGTTACGCCCTCGCCTGCGGCTCGGGCTGCAACCCACAGCCTTGTGTGCAATGACCAACCTAAGCTAACTTGTCTCATAATGTACTATTACAAATATGTGCGTCTTTTTCAGACATTACATTCATAAACATACGAGTAAGTTACAAATGACATACATCAATAAATAAAATAAAATATGACAAAGTATCATCCGAATGTGTATAAATAGTCAAACAGATCTATTTTCAGGCGTCCATAAATATTGAAAATATCCTTTAGTACCTAGCTAACGTCTGCCAATGTATTCATATTATTTTACAGCCAATAGGGTTGGAACTTTGGGACATATATGGCGGTGATTTAAAAAGTTTTCAGTGTTCACTGCGACGAGTTTGATCCATATAAAGCGTTTTATTACAGTTTTCAGCTTTTCAGTAGAGTAAAGATTGTCCCTTGACGGGGATTTAGGTGACAATACTGACAATACAACAGTCTTTATGCTAACTAGCAATATAACTAATTTTGCTTCAATCAGAACACAAAAAGATTTCTTTTTTAGGGTTCCGTACCTCAAAAGGAAAAAACGGAACCCTTATAGGATCACTTTGTTGTCCGTCTGTCTGTCTGTCCGTCCGTCCGTCTGTCTGTCAAGACCCTTTATCTCGGAAACGCGTGGAGGTATCGAATTGAAATTTAAACCATATACTAAGGTCTACGGGCCCTTGAAGCTGTAAAAAAATCAAACTTCTAAATTAACGTAAAAAAAAGATACTGCCGTTTAGGGCGCAAAAAACGCATTTTCGATACTCTCAAAGGAATCAAAATTCATAGGGTACTTACCGTTGACCTAGAACTATGAAATTTGGCAGGTAATAGCGTCTTATACTACACTTACAGGAATAAATCTGAAAACTGTATATTTGTAATTAAATCATAATAAAATATGGTCATTAAAATACGTAATTATTAATCATCTTGGTGAAACAACGGTATGCGCGGCATTGCGCGGTCATAGTTTAACTTCTAATTACTTTTGGATTAATCGCGCCACTAATTCTTTTAAAAATATAAATATTTATTATTATTAATTATTCAGATCCTTTCAAATATTGTTATAGTTAATTACTTTTAAAAATAAAATTAAAAAGTACATATCGGTGTTAAAAAGTAATAAATTTGGCTCTAAATATTTTCGCAACATGGCGGTGTGTCACGCTGTATGACAGGGGGTCTTCTTCTTCTTATTTTTGTTTTGGCAATCTACTTTCTTCTTGGAAGTAATTTTTGCCAGTGTCAAGTGTTGAATAGTTCAGTGGTAGATTGTTTTAGTTTACATTAAAATGCGGGTGCATCGCATTCCAATGTTGCTTGGAGCATTTGGCACCAAGTATAATCAAGACAGTTTACTCGGTAAGGTCAGCCGAGGTAGCCACCACTACAATAAAAGTCTCGGCTTCACACAACCAAAGGGTCCTGTTGGAATACACCTATTTTCTCTAATAACATTGCGATAGATAAAACCATTTCACAGAACATTATACAGTGTACTATCGATATACAGCGCCATCTGTTGACAATCAACAGTACTTGTATTTTATACAGGTGCGGTGGGTTTGTAATTATTTTATTTTTTCTCAAAAATGCTTGGAAATTCGAACATTATTTTGACAACCTTCTTCGTGCTAAATCAGAGTTTACGGACAGACCTAAACCGCGCCGTCAATATTTGTAACGTGTTATAATGGATTTTCATACAAAATTGCCGGCGTCTGTCCAGCAATGTTTCTATTAAAACTCATTACACACGTGTAATTCAGAAATGGAGCGAACTTTTCAATGAAACACAAATATAGGTATCAAATGTCGCCTTGATGAGCGAGCACATTCCAAAATATTTTTTTTATATTCGGTATACTGGTATCACGTGAAAGGCCTCGATGAGCACATTCCAAAAAATTGAAAAAAAAAAAAAAAACGAAAAAAAACTGTTTTGGTGCAATATGGGTATCAAATGAAAGGCCTTGATGAGCGCATTCCAAAAAGATAAAAAAAAAATAAAAACGAAAAAAAATTTTTTTTTCAATACCTATGGGTATCAAATGAAAGTTTTTTAAAAAGTTTTTTGGAATATGCTCATCAAGGAGCATATTCCAAAAAACTAAAAAATAAATTAAAAAGAAAGGTATTTTTTTTTTGCAATATGGGTATCAAATGAAAGGCCTTGATGAGCACATTCCAAAAAAACTGAAAAAAACAAAAAAAATTTTTTTTTGCAATATGGGTATCAAATGAAAGGCCTTGATGAGCACTTTCCAAAAAACTGGAAAAAAAATTAAAAACTGGAAATAAATGAAAAAAACCGGATTTTTTTTTCAATATGTGTATCAAATGAAAGGCCTTTATGTGCACATTCCACTTTCCATTTTCTTTTTTCAATTACTGTAAGTAATTTAAAATTAAAATAAAAAGCTTAAAACTTTTAAAACTAAAAAGTTAAAAGTTTAAAAGTACTACACAAGCCTTGGCCGCAACTAGGCATTGATGGACTAACGTATGTTCTTCAATGCCTGTCTTGAGTGCCGCTGCAGTAATGTACTATTCCATTTCAAACTTCGCCCGTGGTCAATTCTTTGTCGTAATCCCTGGAAGGGTTATTTTCTACGTGGCGACAAAGGATTTCAAATGGTTATCTATATATAGCAGTCTGCTGAACGGATTTTGATGATATTTTTTTACAGTTTGGTAGCTTGGAGTCCAACTTATAAACTTAGCAATTTTTCACATAATTCCGGTAGGTAGAACCTGGGATAAAGCTTGAACTCTCCGTAGTACAGTTTTATATAAAAAACTAATAACTATACCAACCACTTTTTTTCAAAATATTTCCTTTGTACCGACACAACTTTTCTATAGCTTTATTTTATGTATAGATGTAGGTCTGTACGGAACCCTCGGTGGGCGAGCCCGACTCGCACTTGTCCGGTTTTTTTTTTCTATTTATCTGACAAATAGTTAATATTTTTATTATTCTTTGTTATTGATCGTTATTACGTAATTCGCCCTGCTGCGCTTGTCTTTAGAATCGTTTCATTGCGTAACCGCTCACGGGCGACTTCTTGTAGCTGCGATAATCGCGGCGTTAATCGCAGCGATAATCGCCTGCAATATGACACGACAAAGGTTTTACTAAGCCAGCGACAAAAAAGCGCCGCGATTAACAGTACAAAAAGTAGCCGTATGTTCTGTTCTCAGCGACAAAAAATCGCTCAGCGATTAATCGCCCGTCAGCGGGGACGAGAGCTATATCACCAATACCTCATACATGTAGTCAGTTATTAGATTATACATAGTTGTTATTAGATACTTATACTTTATTTTAACACCACCACAACACAGTAAAATTATTGGAATAAAAACAACAGTGTTAAACAATGGCAGTCTTATCGCTAAAAAGCGATTTCTTTCAAATAACCTGCGGTGTGGAGAGATTTTCAGGGGTCATCCTCTTAAATTGGTAATTTTTACTCTCGAGGTGCAAATACTAAGCAATAATTTCCCTTTCACCTAAAACCGCAGCGCACATTTTGTTCAGCAATGACTTAAAATACCCCGTGACCAATGTCCACACACAACGACTGACCTCCGGAATTTCTGGAACGTGTTACGTGTCGAAGATCGTTTTGTAAACCAAATACCAAGAACTTGCAGCAGTCAAATTCACAACACCACATCTCTATGCTAGAGGTAGAAGGTGTATAATCCAATTGAAATCTCTATCGGGAGTGACAAATGAAGTTGGTAAATTTTCTTTATGTCGTGCAAAGGGATTCAATGTCATCTTCCTTATGTTTGAAGGGACTGCCGTAAGGTAAAATAATATTGCTCGGATAGATGAAACGTTTTCGTGACGTTTTGCAACGAAATTCAGCATGTTATTTTATGACTTCGAGTAGCTGAATTGCTTTGTTAGGTAGTTAAAAAATGTTTTATGTCTAATAATGGAATAAATCCAAAAATCTGTATTTTTTTATCGAACTCTTATTATATTACCAAATATGGCTCGCAATTTGCCAGTTTTGAATTATTCGATATCATTATTACATACAACGTGTAACAAACAAGCCCCTAAATATGGTAACCCTACAATACAACCCTGGAAAATTATTATAAACCTGAAAACTGACACTTTTTGAAAAAGGAAAATTTCCTTTTCATTATAAACTGCATAGTGGTAACCCTAGACAAATATTGTGTTTAGCTTTTGCCCACTAATGGGATTGATTATCGAAAACAAATGACGATTAGCGTCTAAGGTTGTCACTTTGTAGTTTGCCATTACGAGTTATTGTGATATTGTTTAACCACCATAGAATAATTTCGCAAATATTCCTTTCACAACTGTTTTAGGCTTATTCCCTATAATCCTAATCACAGAACAAAGAATTTTTTTATATTCTGTTGTCTGAGTAATTAAATACGACCTTTGAAATGAAGGCTTTTCAAAATGAAAAAAAAAACTGAAGGCTCGATAGATGGCGTTGATAAAAATGTATGTGTGATTTTTTTTACTAAGCTTCGAAGAGTACTCAGGTAGGCAGGCAGATGTAACCCTAAAATGTTTCTCTTTGGGCAGACGTCAGCCAGCGAGCGCTTACTTGCCTCTTCGGTCCATGCCGTTTATTTTTAAAAGCCAATTTTGACACTTCTCTTTCCAGCAACGCCATCTAGTGGGGCAAATAGTTAATATTTTTTTTTTTTAAAGTCACTTTGAAAAGTCCTCATTGTGTTTAGCTTTTGCCCACTAGGGGTTGTTCCCAATATATATTACTAGCGGCCGCCCGCGACTTTGTCTGCGTGGAGATTTTTTTTGCTATCCCTCGGGAACAGTACTTTTTTTCGGGATGAAACGTATCCTGTCCTTCTCTGTACCCCTGACAACGTGTATGTAAAATTTCATGATGATCGGTTCAATAGTTAGGACGTGAAGGCGTAACAAACAAACAAACGGACTTTCGCATTTATAATATTAGTAAGGATTATATTTTGTTGTCTGAATATGACCTTTGAAATTGATAACTCATCTTTGTGCCGCTTAACGCCTTTTGTTCAAACAAAGCACCCTTAACCCTAGCTGAAGTAAGCTACAGCTGAATTTGAAGGCAAACACACAATGGATAACAAATTACACTTGGCGATTATTTGAAAGGGCAGTTAGAGGGCAATGTATGTTGCCTTTTGAATGGAGAATTCAGAAACATGTTGCAGATGTGATCAGGGCTGGAAACCGGTTTCTAATTAACCAGGTTAATTTCGATCTCAAACAGGTTTTTTCGTAAGTGTTCACGCGGAGCTGAACCGATTCGCGAGCGATATTACTTCTGGGTTAAACCTGGTTAATTCCACGACGCGCGTGAATAGTGCAGCGATATATTTGTCTCTTTTTATCTGCGAGCGGGATCAATGAATTCATAGTTTTACTCGTCTCGTCTTTCGTTTCGTTGCTTTACAATTGCATCGGGTGGGTAGAGCGAACAAAATCATTTTGGTATTAACCAGGTTTTGGGAGCGAAATCAAAACCAAAACGGTCTACGAGCTTAACCAGAAATAATACCGGTTTCGACAAGCAGAATCGAAATAAAAACGCTTTTTTCAAAATGTATGAAGCTGCGCGAAACCTGGTTGCGAATTTTAACCAGGTTTTCCAGCCCTGGATGTAATGTGCTTCCTGGCAGCGGGCAGCGGCTTTTCCCGCGTCGTTTTTGTATGTTGTCCCTGTTCGCCCGTTTGGCACTACCAGTAGTGTCATAATAAATATTATTTTAAAAGCAGGTTCTTTTTATTAGTTATTTATGCAACTGTACTATAATGAGGGATATTAAAATACGAATGTGGGGTTATCACATGAGTGTTTTAATACCTAGTTATATACAGTTGCATACAAGACTTTATCTACACCCATTTTTATTTTTTCTTATTTTTATTAGGGAAACAAACAATATTTTAATACATATGGATTAAAAACACCCATGATATTTATCTATACCTATGATATGTATCCTCTATAAAGGTTTTGACTTTGACTTTGTCTTTGACTTTGACTTTCCTCTCCCTCCTCGTCATTATGTCTTCCGCAAGAGTGTTATAATGTTGTACTGAATTTCATAATGCAAATAAACAAGGCGCGCGGCGCTGCAGGACCAGCTCTGGCTCGGGATATTGTAATGATGGCAGTAAGCTAACTGTTTCAGAACCTCTTACAGAAGATTTAAAGCATGGGTGTAGATAAAATAAATAACACATCTTTTTCAGGGTTGGAAACTTGGGAGTAAAAAACAACGTGTAAACAAATACCGAACCTTTGTTACACAGATGAGGTTTAACTTTACACGTTGGCTAATTAACTACGTGCTAATTAGCCGCTTTGTGCGGGAGGGAAGCACTGAAAACTGTGACGTCACCCATTTATCAGACCTTTCCTGTCACAAACACGTCCGCTGTCCAAAGTACAAGTCATTTAGAATAGGATTTTTATAAAAAATATTTTTTACATCATCATTTCCGCATGTTGACGGGAAGGGAAATAAGTTTGGATTATTTAAGTTAGTTTTAATACAGATTTTGAAGTTAGCTAGAATTTCATAAAATTAAATTGGAGCTCGTTTGTAAGCATAAGCTCATTAAGATATAAATTAACCAAAAGTCCCATTGCAGTAAGTATTTTTTTCAGTTGCAGTTTTTCTTATGGTAAACAATAAATAATTATTTTATTTTATTTTATATTACTCCAGTCATATAAATAGAGATATTCAAACCTTCAAGTAAAAAAGGGGCAAACCTAAACAACACTCCATCATAGAAACCAACTCTATTTTCCGTCGTAAACAAAAATCTTAATATATAAAATCGTAAACTGAATGACTGAATGACTGACTGACTGACTGACTGATCTATCAACGCACAGCCCAAACCGCTGGACCTAGAGACTTGAAATTTTGCACACAGATACCTTATACAGTGTAGGCATCCACTAAGGAAGGATTTTTGAAAATTACATCCCTAAGGGGATGAAATAAGGGATGAAAGTTTGTATGAAAGTCCCTCAGTTTTGAAGCTAGGATCGTCAAATTTTGTGTTTAGGCTAACGATTGAAAATTAATAAATACGGGTCTCAGCGTTTTTCAAAATTCTACCCCCGAAGGGGTCAAAAGGGGGATGAAGTTGTGTAATGAAGAAAATCCTTTATTTCGAAGTCAAAATTGCTAAATATATTATTTAGGCTTATGGATGGAAATCTAACGCAAAGTATATTGTTATTGTTAGTATTTTAACCCCTACGGGGATGATTTGGGGGTGAAAAGGGGTAAATAAACCTAAAAATAGATATGGATGTCGTTATTGGGGTTTTCTGGGATGACGATTTCAAAAATGACATTTATTTTGAAGTCCGACACGGTGGACATGATTTGACCCCTCAAGGGGTGAAAATGGCGTTCAAATTTTGTATGGAAAAATAATATTAAATGGACATTACAACTTTAAACTTCGTAGGAGCACGTCTAAAAATAAATAAGCAAACATATTTTGTGATTTTGAAAATAAACCCCTTAGGGGGTAAATGGGGTGAGTAAACCTAAAAATAGATACGGATGTCGTTATTGGGGTTTTCTGGGATGACGATTGTAAAAATGACATTTATTTTGAAGTCCATCACGGTGGACATGATTTAACCCTCAAGGGGTGAAAATGGGGTGAAAATTTTGTATGGAAAAAAATATTAAATGGCCATTATAACTTTAAACTTCATAGGAGCACGTCTAAAAATAAATAAGCAAACATATATTTTGTGATTTTGAAAATCAACCCCTTAGGGGGTAAATGGAGTGAGTAAACATAAAAATCGATGTGGAGGTCGTTCTTGAGGTTTTATGGAATGGTGATTACGAAAATGAGATTTATTTTGAAGTCCAACACGGTGGACATGATTTAACCCCTAAAGGGGTGAAAATGAGGTTCAAATGTATGGAAAAAGAATATAAAATAGACATTGTCCATCAGCCATTTCTGATGTCCCCACTGCTGGGGCACAGGCCTTCCTTATGGGTGGATAAGGAGGACGGGCCATAACCCACCACGCGGGCCCAATGCGGATTGGTGGGTATTAACGACTGCAAATGCAGCCGGGACCAACGGCTTAACGTGCCTTCTGAAGCACGGAGGAGTTCGCGATATTACAATTTTTTGGTCACCCATCCCATGACCGACCCTTGCGATCGTTGCTTAACTTACGCAATCGCTGGGCCAGGCGCTAAACCACTGCGCCACCGAGCTCCTCTCAAAATAGACATTACAACTTTAAAATTCGTAGGAGCATGTCTAAAAATAAATAGGCAAACACATATTTTGTTATTTTGAAAATCATCCCTTAGGGTGTAAATGGGGTAAGTAAACATGAAAATCGATGTGGATGTCGTTCTTGAGGTTTCATGGAATGGTGATTTCGAAAATGACATTTATTTTGAAGTCCAACACGGTGGACATGACACATCATGGACCTGTACCTGGACATGCACATCCAGGTAACGGGAACGCGAACAGGCACGGGCACGGGCACGGGCACGGGAACAGAAACGGGAACGGGAACAGGACGAGAACGGGATGGGAACGGAACGGGCCGGAACGAAATGGGAACGGAACGGAAAAGAGAAAGGGGCAGGAACAGGATGGGAACGGTACCGGGAAAAGGAACGGAAGGAGTACGGGACGGGAACGGGACGCGAACGGGAACGGAAAGAGACGGAACGGAATGGAACGGTAACGATACGGGAATGGAACGGGAACGAAAACGGGACGGGAACGGTAAAGGAACGGCACGGGAACGGAGGGGAAAGGATCGGGAACGGAACGGAACGGGAACGGGACGAGAACGGGATGGGAACGGGAATGGGACGGGGTGGGAACGGAAACCGGACGGTAACGGGAACGGGAACGGGACGGGACGGGAATGGGAACCGGAAGGGGTACGGGATGGGTACGGAACGGGAACAAGAACGGAACGGTACGGAATGGGAACTGGATGGGAACGGGAACGGAACGGGAATGAAACGGGAATGGAACGGGAACGGAACGGGACGAGAACAGTACAAGAACGAGAACGAGAACCGGACGGTAACGGGACGGGAACGGGAATGGCAACGGAAGGGGTACGAGAACGGTACAGGAAAGGGCCGGGAACGGACGGGAACAGAACGGGAACGGGAACCAGAACCGGAAACGTAAAAATGACTGGTCAGATCCTGGTTGAAGGTTCTCTAACATCCACGCGAACGAAGTCGCGGGCAGAAGCTAGTTCAACATAAAATTTTGATATCACCCCTTTCAATACCGTACACCGTTAGATGTTATGCCATTCTAACCCTTGTCACCAACCTCGTCTGTTGCAGACCCTCACGAGCTACCAAGGCCTTACCATGTGCTCTGGGCTTATTTTTCGATAGTTACCTATCTCCTGGCCACAGCCACCGCGGCGAGGCGGCGAGCGGCGAAGATTGCGAGGCGGCGAGTGGCAAGCTGCAAAAACTTTTTTAACAAAAAAGAAAAACCTCCTTCAAAAAACCTGAAACAAAAACAGCTTCAAAATTAAATACCTCTAAAAAAGCGAGAAATAATATTCAAATCATTAGTTACGCAAAACATTATTAATAAAACACGTCTATTGAAGTCGGGTGGGGCTGGAAAACAAGTTATTTTTTTATATATCTGAAAGCCCCACCCGACTTCATTAGACGTGTTTTATTAATAATGTTTTGCGTAACTAATGATTTGAATATTATTTCTCGCTTTTTTAGAGGTATTTAATTTTGAAGCTGTTTTTGTTTCAGGTTTTTTGAAGGTTTTTCTTTTTTGTTAAAAAAGTTTTTTATTTTCAACTATTTAGTGGTAGGTTTGTAAGCATGTAAATATTTTTTAACTTTATAAAATATTTCCAATGGTAAAATGCCCACAACTCAAATTCCAAATTTACGCTGTTTGTTTTTGAGGAGTTCCGTTGTGTCTTCGTAGTCCAAGTCTAGTCCAGAACCTTGCATCGCAGACCATGGTTTGGTTTGTTTTGGATTGTCATAAACCTACCAAAATCCAAATCACTTTACATATACTATTTGAATTTGAGGAGTTCCCTTGTGTATTTCTGAAGTTCAAAGTCCAATACCGATGAAATTAAAATGTGACCACTCTTGAAGTATACCCTTTCAAACAAAAAAATAATCATCTAAATCGGTACATAAACAAAGATGTTATGTTCGAAAATCCGTAAAAACACGTGTGATGGCAAGCTAAATAATTGACATTTTTCAGGATTATGAAAAAACTATCAGCCAGATCTCTGTATTTTTTTTATGGGACCACACACGAACTATGTTCTTTAAGATAAAAAAAGAATTGTATAAATCGGTTAATAACTGACGAAGTTATGGTAAAACATACATAAAAAAAAATACCGACGACTTGAGAACCTCCTCCTTTTTTTGAAGTCGGTTAATAAACAATGTTGGAACGTGTAGACATTCTCTCGTCAGACTCATACAAAAAAAGTCTCGCCTACCGCGAAGATAATGTTAATGAACATGAACAAGGGAAGCTTACAACATGCAGTGGACTATGCCCCCTACATTCACATTGATGTTAACGCAGCCACGACATAGGTGAGGGCTAGAGACCGCATTATATGTAAATGCATATGCATTTGCATATAATATATAATCCCTTTTCAGTGGTAGTTGCATATTTTGGCAAAAAAATTGAAATCATGCATATTTACGCTCGATCTCGTTCATCGTTTAGATGTCTAACATGTCCAAACAAGCACTCAAGTTTAAATTATGCCCTCACCTGCATGCCTCAGTGGACGTAGAACGGTTCTTTCCGCTTACAAAAATATATTAAGCGATCATAAACACAATTTGTCTTCAGAACATTTGGAACAGTACTTAGTCGTTTACATTTTTAAAGGTAAATTTGAATGTCAAATAAATTTTGTAATTTTTAATATTTTCGCAAATACAATTGTCATCGTTGAGTAATAAACCTTAAAAAACCTCTTTTTTATTATTTCATGTTGCATATTTTGGCCCTTTTTATGGATTTTTGTGCATATTTTAGCTATTTTTCTTGCATATTTGCATGCATATTTTGGGCTTTTTATGTTGCATTATAATCCCGTCTCTAGTGAGGGCAAGTTCGATAGTTCGATATGTGCCAAATACTGCCACTCGTACGGGGCTCGGGGGCTAATAGACTATTTGTTATGACGTCGATGAGTTCACCGCTGTGTTGAAAAACTTATACCCCTCCATATTATTTCCTTTGAGTACATGGTAGGGCCCTCTGCCATTAGCCCCCGATCCGCGTGAATAATGTAATAAACAAGGATTTATTGCTTCAAATACGGCTGGTGACATGTAGCCATATTTTTATACGTGTTACTCAACGGAAAATCTTGACATTAATCTTGTACAAAATTCTTTGGGGTACTGTTGGAGACTATGAATCATACGTTTTGTATTTAAAGCGAAGTTATAAACAAATTGAGATCAAAAAAACGCTACAAATCAGTATGTTTCGTTTATTAATATTTCACATACAATCTTGCCTTTTTAAACCATCATGCGAGTCATTGAGGTGATAGCAATCCGTAGCCGGATGGGCCACCTTTTACAGTCGGTGGCTAATATGCCATTTAGCACCTCGTTAACACCCAACTCTGCGCAAAAGGCCCTGAATACATTTGGATGGTAATGGTAACCCATTTCTGATATTACATTTTGTACAGTCAACGGCACGTCAGACTACACATATAGATCGTCTTTATGCCGTACATAATAACAGCTGTTTTCGTAGATCAACTCTTAAACTTACCGTACTGCCGATAGGTACATCAGCAACGTAACAATATTAATTGTTTGGCAGATTCGAACTTGGTTTGTCTCGATATGTTTAAAGTAGGAGTGACGTAAATGTTAAATAACACCTATAATATGATCCGTATAAATTCTGGTAAAGAAGTGTTTACAGAAAACTTGATAACTCAGAAAAAATTTAGTGGAATAAAGAAACTCGCTCACATACATACAAACATTGAACCCTGAACACAATAAGTACACTCTTAAACAATACTAAATATTTAATATAGGTACTAAAAGAATACGACTCGCATCAGATCAATACTCAGACGAAAATCGAACCCGCGACCTTTGGATATCCCGTACAATGCTTTAGTATTTTGCGTTGGTAAATTAAAGTTGGGATTTTGCGTAAATCAAAGTTGGTGTTTTGCTAAGTTAGTATTTTGCGTAAGTGATATTTTGCGTTTATGGCGTATTGCGTAAAGGTGGTATTTTGCGTATGTGGTATTATGCGTCTAAAGGAGCGTTATTTCACCAATGTGAGGAATTACCTCGACATTCAATTGAAATATCATTCCAGATATTTTGACAATTTATTGACTTGGTAGCTCAGCGGTTAGAGCATTGGACCGGATATCCAAAGGTTCTAGTATATTATTTAGTATATTGTTTAAAAATAGCATTGTAAATGAAAAATCTCAAATTGAAAAAGTACATTCTTCTTTTCCTTTTTAATATTTTAAAAGTATTTTGTCTGTCTATATCTAATAAAAACCTGAAAACAAAAACAGCTTCAAAATTAAATACCTCTAAAAAGCAAGAAATAATAATCAAATCATTAGTTACGCATATCATTATTAATAAAACACGTCTAATGAAGTCGGGTAGGGCTTTTATAAATATTAAAAAAATAAGTTTTCTTCCAGCCGTTTTTGTTTTCAGGTTTTTTTGAAGGCGGTTTTTCTTTTTTTAAAAAAAGCTTTTTTTATTTTTAACTTTTTAGTGGTGGGTAGTTACATAGCTACCTAGATAGATAGAGTGTAAATATTTTTTAACTTTATATGATGTTTTCAATGATAATTTGTCCATAACTCAATTTCCAAATTTACACGGTTTGTTTTTAAGGAGTTCCGTTGTGCCTTCGTAGTCCAAGTCTAGTCCAGAACCTCACCGTCGCAGACCATAGCTCGTTAAGTTTGGGATTGTCATAAACCTACCAATATCTCAATCACTAACCTGTAATTTTTTTATGGGACCACACCGAAACTATGTTCTTTCAGATAAAAAAGAATTATCTAAATCGGTTAACAACTGGAGAAGTTATGGTACAACATACATAAAAAAAATTAAAAAAATACAGTCGACTTGATAACCTCCTCCTTTTTTGAAGTCAGTTAAAAATAAAGATAGTCAAGAGAGGGAATAAACTAAATTACTTGAGTAGGTACACAGTTCGTACGGCGAAGATAAATTCGAACATCTAGGAAACTACTCGCATAAAAATTGTATTCTGCTAAAAGCGAAGTTTCGATACGTGTGGCAGTGAGGCGGGAGGGATATCCACGTGTATTGGACGAAGCCAATGCTTTTACTTTTGGAGAAATAAGGAAACTGAGTGTGAATATTAAAAAAAACATTTAAGACAACGGAATCCGCACTCTGTAGGGTGACATATTATGCGTTTACGCTTACTATACTCAATAGCCATTTGTATGAAATCTTTTAGTCTAGTGTAGTACCGCCAGAGGCGTTGTGCCAAATCCATGGACGCGTCCAAGGCCAAATCGTAATAGTAGTTTATCTACTCTCATATCGTAAAATTCTAATTATGAATTTCAAATCGACTTTATATTGACATACTTTATACACGCAATACCGAAAAAAAATTAAAAAGTTATTTTGTAACATACCTTCGCTATACTAGGCAATGTTATAATAGTAGATTATACAACAAGTGAATATCAAAAGTAGAATCCTGAGCAAAGCGAGGGATACAAAGGACCGAGATGAAATTTTTTTTTCACGAGTTGTGTACTCTACTTTTTACCATTGACTGCGAGAAAACAAATACCTAGCAGTACCTATAGTATTTTTATAGTTGACCATCAGCTATTTTTAATGTCCCCACTGCTGGGGCACAGCCCTTCCTTATGGGTAGGAGGATGTGCCATAACCTACCACGCAGGCCCAATGCGGATTGATGGGTGTTAACGACTGCAAATGCAGCCGGGACCAACGGCTTAACGTGCCTTACGAAGCACGGAGGAGCTCAAGATAATACATTTTTGGTCACCCATCCCATGACCGACCCCTGCGAAAGTTGCTTTACCTCCGCAATTGACAACATTTCAAAATTTTTAGGTACATGTTTTTATGGATATAATGAAAAATTATCGTTTTTTAGGCAACACGTATTTTTTCTTTTCCATTTATTTTCATACATTACTGAGATATTAATTAATAAAAAACGGTTTATTCTAAAAGGACGTAAGTACAAGATATAGGTAAAATATAAGCGATGCCTTTGCCTTGCCTCTTAAAACGTCAATTAAAAAAAAAAATTGTCCTTGATGTGAATTGTGATGTCCATAGAGATGTGGGCACGCTAATTTTTATATCGATAATAATGGTATTTTTGTTTCATGTTTCATAATAAATAAGAAACATAATAACAACTATAGTAACCCCAATAACAACTTTAGTAAATTATTGTAGTACCTTAAGGGGTATGAGTAAATTTCTAAGAAGAGGTGGGTCATTATACTTTCAATATCGCTTTCTCAAAACAGTTTTAACTAAAAGCCCCCATCCAAAGACTGTCAAAAGTAATATCGAAGCGATGTTGTGATTGAGAAGTGCACTATACGCGATGTATAGTTCTGTCCCTATAACAAAACAACATCACTTTGAGGTTGCTATAAGAGCTCAGAGTATGACCTCTGGTAACTGCCCCCTACTCAAATGGCCAACATTCTATTCGTTTGAACCAGGGATTGAAATACCGTTAAAAAAAATAACGATAAAAAATAACGTTAAAAATACCATTAAAACATATTATCGGTAAATTTACTGGTAAAAATAACGCTAAAAATATTTCACCGGTAAAATTAACGTTAAATATAGTACCGGTAAAATTATCGGTAAAAAATTAACGTTATTAACTGGAATAACGTAAATTTTAAAATTAACGTTATTTCTGTAAATAACGTTAAATTTAACGTTATTTATTGACATAACGTTAATGTTAAAATTAACGGTAATAAGAGTAAAAATTAACGTTATATTTAAAAATAACGTTAACATTCCCTGGTTTGAACGCTTACTATTAAAACTTTAAAATAAGCAGTAAACTATAAAATTACGTGCCGTAAGCTTGACAATTTCATACAATATGTATTGCGAAGTTTGTGATTTACATAAGTTTGCGACATGTGATTTAATCATCTATTGCTCATATTTAAGCTTTAAAAGTAAGCGTAGCGTTCAAACGAATAGAAAGTTGGCCATTTGAGAAGGGGGGCTGGTATCCCTAAGAACTTTCTCGAATGTCCATGCAGACAAAGACAAGGAAATAAAAGAACAGGTGAAATGACAGTGTTTATTATTTGAAGGCTTTTTTAACTCTTTTTAGTTGTCGCTGCAAACTAGTAATCATTGCTTCATGTCGACATCACGCAGGCTCATTACATTTTTGCGGTATGTTGGATATCGACTCCTAAAACAAAGAAATTGAGCTTGTAGTAGTATCTACATACAGAACATTAAGTTGAAACTGATTTGAGTTAAATTGAATTAAATAACTTGATTATCATTTATTTAAAAGAAAGATGTGCCAGGCTAGCCAAGCCATGTGATGGTTTTCTACTTTTTGTTCGCATCAAACATAAAGTACCTTAGAAAGTACGATAAATATATCGATAATATCGATATAGAAATGCACATCACTATGCGAAAAAGCACACTTCAAAGACCTGTAATAAACAGATCTGATATTTGCAAAAATCGACAGAGAAGTGGACACAAACGACTATTTTCACAAATTATTAGTATATTATAATAGTTTCAGGCTATTTACATGACATAAAAAAATGAAAACAATATGAACTCACCGATTAAATGATAATATCTATTGATTATTTTCTTATGTTCCTGTGAGTGATTTCCAGCCCTCAATCACACAAAACATAATGTCACAGGTAACGCTTAAGTATCACAAACGATGCTACGACTTTCTTTTGATTTTCTTACAAGAATACTTTAAAAATATCTAAATTTTATTGAACATAGAAATACACTCGAAAGACATTTAGTCATTATTATGACATTTATGACAATTGATTTTTTCAGTGTTGCCAGATCAGATTTTCACACTACCCTATGCTGGGTCTCAATTTACCCTAGATCACAGAATAGATATAATATATAATATAAATAAATAATAATAAATAAGTACTACCGTACAGAAAGGACACTCTCCGCCCAACCTTACATGTACATGGAAGAATTGTTTGTTGATTTATAAAGAAAGAAATAGGTAGTGGAAAGAAATATTTTTCTTGTAAATACAAGTACAATTAAATAATTATACTAATCGGGTAATGGGTATGCTGTAATTTCAATTTCGGGATTTAAAATTACTCGAAAGGGGAATGTGTCGTCTCTTAGTGCCGGATATTTTTTTACCCTAAATCTAGGGTAAATAACCCTAAGCTGGCACCACTGTTTTTTTTAAATAGAAGGCAAAGAGACTCAACTCAAACTCCCTATATGGACTAGATTTTAGATTTTTTTAATTTACGTAAAAAATACTGATCTAAAAATTCTGAAAAGAAATATATGAGCTTAAAACACTAAAATCTCGAAATGGTTTTCTAATTTTAGTACTTTCTCAAAATGAAATGTTGTCAATTGCTGAGCCAGGCGCTAAACCACTGTGCCGTCGAGCGCCTCTTTACAGTTATCACATTTTATTATTTAGGTAATGGCTAATATTTAAACATAGAAAATAGTGAAATTAGAAGTTTTCCAATGACATAAAACAACCACGCTAAGAGAGAGATTACATGATCAGTCTGGCATCAGTCCACTTCATCAGTCTGTATATAGACTTTGAATTTTTGCAGACTGATTATCGTACCAGACTGATGGAATGGACTGATGCAAGACTGAACATTTTATATCCCTCTAATAGATAGAAAAGAACCCAAAGATATGACACTAAAAAGAACCTAATTAAATTTGGCGGGATATTTTTTTTCGTTTAATTTTATTGTGTAACTATGGCTCTATGG
Source organism: Agriphila geniculea (assembly GCA_943789525.1). Lineage (NCBI taxonomy): Eukaryota > Metazoa > Arthropoda > Insecta > Lepidoptera > Crambidae > Agriphila > Agriphila geniculea. The sequence goes on from OX038875.1 coordinate 7,104,781, forward strand.
AATAGCTCCATAGCAGCCAGTACGTACTTTCAGCACTTTTTTGTACTAATTCATGATGCGCGCTTGTTCCAAATTCAAATTATTTTTACTCACTCGGTGAATAAAATCGCTTATTATTCACTCTTATCGTTGAATTAAACGCACTTTTTCGAGTGGCGATGGTAAAAAATAACTTTTTTCTCATTACGATACAGGGAGGGGAAGGGGAAATCCAAGAAGAAGGCAGTGCCGTGATATTAAAAAGAAACAACGATATTTCCACATACTGTCCATGATTAAAATGTACTCTATGGTGATCGATGACTTATCGTAGCGATTAGTCTTCTGGAATGCACTCATCTCATTATTTATTTTTCTAATTGATTACGCGCCATTTTTAAATTTTAATTTTTACTTTTGCTTAAAAATGTCATAGTAGTGAGTGAAAATTTGACTCCACCCGATATTTTAGATGCGGCGACGGAAAAACGTCTTATTTAATTTAGGTAAGTAGTGCCAACCGATAAACCTTACTCTTTTTATCATTGATATTTTATTATGTAGAAGTTTTGTAGGTTCAATCGGTTCAATCACAAATTGTATGAGAGTAGATAAAGTAGTGTATGAAACTGCACATAACTAGGTATTAAAACACTCGTGTGATACTATTAAAAACCTCGCCTACGGCTCGGTTTTTAAAACACACTCATGGTTTAATACCCCTCATTATGCGCCAGTTTCATAAACTACTATTATGAAACTGACACATAAAGAGGGGTATTAAAACACGAGTGTGAGTTTAAAAACCGAGGTTTTTAATAGTATCACACGAGTGTTTTAATACCTAGTTATGTACAGTTTCATACACTACTTTAACTACACTCATACAATTTGGGATTGAACTACTTAAATAAAAGATCAAAGTTAAAAAAGAGAGAGAGACATTGCTGATATTACCGTACTACCTTGATATAAGAGTCATTTCCTTTGTTGCATCTAAAATGTCGGGCGGAGTCAAATTTTTGTCAAAGTCACTGCTATCAGATATTATAAAGCAAGAATAAAAAAAAAATCTACGAAATTCAGTACAACATAAAGTGAAAATTGAAACCATACCTAACTTTCTTGTTTTGCATTAAAAATGACGAGCCCCGCACCACACACAGACCATAGATATTATAATGAGTCCATGAGATCGATCGTTGAATCATCGTTGCAATCGGACGTGTCGATTATTTAATGTAATAAATTAAACAATCGTTGAAAAATTGTGCCCTAGTTTCACATTACGCGGAAGAGATATTTATCTGTGTCATTACTATTAGTGTTAAATGAATTGTTACTTGAAGTTTATAATGTTTTAGTGTAACTTAGTAACTTGGAATATGGAAAGCAGCCCCTTTAACCGGAGCGAGCTAATGGCCCGCAGCCCACCGCCCACGCCCTCGCGCCGGCCTCCTGCGGCCGCGCCGGCCCTACAGGAGGAAGAGGCTCCGGAACTTGTGTCCTCTCCAGAGATCCAGAACTGGATGAAAACAATCGAGCAGTGTCTAAATGAGGTGTGTGCTATTTCATGCGAAGGCAAATTGAATACGGACCAAAAACTGCAGATTAATAATTTATGCCGAAAAGTTAGCCATGGGACATCTCAAATGGCCGTCCAATACCAGTCCCTAAAACAAAAAACTATTCAGGCTCACTTATCCATCCAAGCCCACAAAGAAAAACATGACCTTTCGCAGCGACTTAAAGACCTCAAACTGAGCATTGAAGAGTCCTCAAAACCTGTCGCGGGTTCAGTTTCGTTCGCTGACATGGTAAAAAAAAGCCCTAACAACTTCATCCAGCCCAGTAACGTAAACTCCGTTGCCATATACCCCACTGACAAAATGAAGTCAAGCGAGGACACCAAAACACTCGTGAAAAAAATTATAAGACCTGAAGAAATGAAGTTGCACGTGAGGAGTTTGCGAAAAACAAGGAACGGCGGTGTTATCATCAGCACCGACACCAAGGACGATATTCAGAAACTGAAGCAGACAGCACAACTGACGAACTCTGGCCTCACCGTTGATGAACCATACAAACGAAAACCGAGAATCGTAGTCATCGGAGTACCTGTGTGTATGCAGGATACGGAAGTTTACAATTGCATTTTTAACCAAAACTTAGCTGATAAGCTTATTGGCCTAACCCTCGAGAAGTTTTTGACATCGATTAGATTAAGTCATAAGTCGGGCAGGAAGGACGCTGAGACCTGTAACTTTGTAATAGAAGTCACTGCAGATATTCGAAGGGCCTTAGTCACGAATGAGCGTGTATTTGTAAATTGGTCTTCGTGCCCTGTGAGAGACTTCACTTTTGTTACCAGGTGCTACAGCCCATACAGCCATTCTGGTAGCAGTTACGACTTAGAGTGCACACATTTGTGTCGAAACATGTTTTTTCAGTAACCTTTGTTCCGTCACAATGAGTAGCCGTGTCGACCGTTGTTCCGTCGCCGTTTCGAAAAGTGGGGACGATTTGTAACATTTGGTAACAGTAACTTTTAGTCGCACTGCGCTGTCGCCGCGTAGTCACATCGCGACGTATTTGTGCTCACTTCTATCAGGAATTCATTCATTCATTCGTTCAGCAATTCCTTTGATGACTCGTGAAGTGACAAATATGGTGACATGAACTATTAATTAAAATAAAAGGTAGCGCCATCTTTTTCCAGGCAAGTAATATTTATAAACGGATTTTGTTCAATATTGTTTTTATTAATGCTCAAATCGTAATGGGAAAAAAATTTGACTGTGTAATTTTATCAAATAGAATGAAATTTACTAACGCACCACAATATTATCACAATTTTAGTATTTTGGTGGTAAGTAAACATTATTTGTTTGTACACACCGAGTGCTCAAATGCTTTTAATTATTCATAATAGTTAATATCAAAACAAAAAAAATATATTTTAGCAATATTACACAGTAAAATTGATAAATATTAAAGAAAAGCATTTTTGTTAGGTGAAAATATTCTCGTCACAACTAGTCACAAAGTAACTATAATGTGTCGACATGGTTACGTAAAGTCGTCACAAAGTAACGGGAATTCAAAAATGGTTTCTCAATTTTTTTGCTTCCAGCGTTTCTCAAAGTTTCGATATTTGTTGCAGGGTCAAAAAAAATCCAACATTTCTGGAACAGGCGGTCGCAGTCAGAACAAAGCAAAATAAATTATGCTACTTATAAAAGTGGAATATTGGCTATTTCAACTCGTGAGATGTACTCGTGCCTGTTAAACTGAACAGATTGCATAACCTATTTTATTAGGAAAGGGGCTGTTTATTTATACTGAAATAAATATTATACCTTTTTCTTATAGCTTCTCATTTTACAACTAACCCCAATGTTGTTATGCTAATAAGTCAATACCTATAGTTGGTTTGATCGGCATGATCAAACTTTAGCCTCGCCCCAGTAGCATGTCCATCGAAACATGATAAAATAGCGTGATATAGCGTTTTATCAACATTCAACTGTCGAAATACATTGTCTTTTGACATTTACACGTGATAAATCGCTATATTATATCGTGTTTGGGTAGGCATGCTAGGGGGCAGAAAACAAAGGCATATTTGAGAGTGACTGGATTTGGTGACGCTCATTTGTATAAGTTAGGTTATCTGGTATTCTGGAACATTGTCGTAACGTTACAACACAATGTGTTGTAACGTTACCATCCCGTTACCACACATTGTTACAACTTTGTACTCTAGTTGCAAACTGATCACAAAGTGTATAGAATGTATGGACACAGATCATTGTGAATTATGTCGACACAGCGACAACACAAAGTTACTGAAACTAGTTTCCGTAACATTGTTACTGAACTGTTACAACACCTTTGAACAAAACCCCACACAGTCGCAAATAGTCGCAATGTGTCGTATCAGTTACGAAACTGTAGCGACTTGTTACATCTGTTGAAAATCTGTGACCAAAAATGGCTGTATGGGAGGTGCCAGCAGTACGGCCATGCTGCCAAGACATGCAGAGAGGAGGCCAACACCTGCGGACACTGTGGAGAAAAAGATCACGCCATCAAGGACTGTATGAAAAAAGCCGAGCCACCAAAATGTGCTACATGCTTGCACTATAAGAAGCCCTCCAATCACAAAACTGGTGATGCGGAATGTCCAGCTAAAAAAATAGCCGAACAAAGATACGTCAATTCGATAGATTATGTAGGGGCCTAAAAGTATCATATTTTACTCGTTTGTATTTTCAGTTAAGTAGTTATAATCTTGTTTTTAAATATTTTCACTTCTGTTTTTATTACCGTTCTATAATTTTTTTTTTTTTTTTTTTTTTTTTACATTAAATGGGCTTACTCTTGGCCACATTCGAGAACCATAAGGCTAAGAAGAGGCCGAAGATGAAGCGAGCTTGCCCAGAAGAAGCCTATTCAGTCGTGCCTTAAATATCGCTGGGTTATATTATATTATAATAGTTTATTTGTAGCATCAATTTTCTAATTTACACAAAAATGCATAATTAATTTCTAATTTATTCTGTTCTAATAACCTTATTACTAATTTACTTTACCTAACAGTTTTAATGCGTGCGCAAAATGAATCACAATAAATATTATAAATAATTTGTAAATAAACTCGATGACTTTGACCTAGATATGGATTATGAAGACTCTTTGCTCTTTTCTACAAAAGTTTTGTTAGGTATTTATTTATTTCAACATTATTTAAATTGTACTCTATTGTTTAATAATTTTAAGTAGTTATGTAAGTACTTATTTTGCCTGAGATACAGGTTAATCCTAGTTCAGGCACATTGTATCTTTTCCCTATATATACGTATGTTAAGAATAGTTGTAATAGTGTGATGTAAGATTATTTCAATAAAGATTTATTATTATTATTATTATTATACGTGCCAATAAATTAAAAAGTAAAAGTGTGCTGTAAAAATTTAAAAAGTTATTTTATCTACACCCATGCTTTAAATCCTCTGTAAGGGGTTCTGAAACTTATCGTAGCGATCAGTCTTCTGGAATGCACTCATCTCATTATTTATTTTTCCAATTGAATACGCGCCATTTTTAGATTTTATTTTTACTTTTGCTTAAAAATGTAATAGTAGTGAGTGAAAATTTGACTCCACCCAATATTTTAGATGCGGCGACGGAAAACGTCTTAATTAACCAATGTAAGTAATGCCGACCTACCGAGAAACTACAAACTTACTCTTTTTTTCATTGATATTTTATTTTGTAGGTTCAATCGGTTCAATCAAAAATTGTATGAGAGTAGATAAAGTAGTGTATGAAACTGTACATAACTAGGTATTAAAACACTCGTGTGATACTATTAAAACCTCGCCTACGGCTCGGTTTTTAAACACACACTCGTGTTTTTATACCCCTCATTATGCATCAGTTTCATAAACTACTATTATCTACTCTCATATCGTAAAATTCGAATTATGAATTTCAAAACGAATTTATATTGACATACTTTATACACGCAATACCGAAAAAAAATTAAATAGTACATTATGATATAAGTGCGGTACGTTGAAAATTACAGCCGAGGCGATATTGGTAGCCCGAGCCGTAGGCGAGGGCTACAAGAAAGCAGAGGCTGTAATTATCAAAGCGCACGTATGTCATACGACGTTTTATAACATATTTGCGAGGAAATAAATAAAACTCGGACTTTGCACCTAAATTTTGATACGCTTGTAAGTATCTTATCGGTCAATTTTTCGGGCAAGACGCTTAGAGTAGCCTTTTTCGCTGCCTCTGAGACTTCTGGCGGTGTTGAATTAATAAATTCATCAGTACTTGACGACATTTTCAAATAAAAACAATACAGCAAAAAAAAATTAAATTAGCAATGCGCGCGCATCAGCGTTTTTTTTAAGGCAAAGGCATAAAAACAGCCAGTATTACTAATAAAGTAAATTAATATTTTTGTGTTTTTGTTACAGATAAATGGTTGTAATTTATTGTCAACATTAATTAAATTGAATAATTAAATGTTTATTTATTACATTTTATCTCCCAAAGTCAATTTTATCCATAAAATGTTGACCTCTTTTCTGACATAAAAACTCTTTGCTAAGATTTAAAAAAGTACCGTTCGTTTTAGACGAAGTATCTTGATAAACCGTGCGGTAATGTAAAGTAAAACGCACGGCTTATCAAGGAAACCGTGCGTTTTACTTTACATTACCGCACAAGTTCGTAATGAGATACAATACGATATTGAAATTGGTGTAATAAGAGACCCTTTACGAGCAAATATGTTATAAAAGTTATTTTATAACATACCTTCGCTATACTAAGCAATGTTATAAAATAACTTTTTTTCTCATTACGATACAGGGCAAATCCAATAAGAAGGCAGTGCCGCGATATTAAAAAAAAAACAATGATATTCCCATATACTTTCCATGATTAAAACGTACTCTATGGTGATCGATGACTTAGCGTAACGATTAGTCTACTGGAATGCACTTATTTCATTATTTTTTTTCTAATAGAATACGCGCCAGATTTAGATTTTTATTTTTACTTTTGCTTAAAATATCATAGTAGTGAGTGTAGTGAGTGAAAATTTGACTCCACCCGATATTTTAGATGCGGCGACGGAAAAAGTCTTATTTAACCTGGGTAAGTACTGCCGACCTACCGAACTCTTTTTTATCATTGATATTTTATTTTGTAGGTTCAATCGGTTTAATCACAAAATTGTATGAGAGTAGATAAAGTAGTGTATGAAACTGTACATAACTAGGTATTAAAACACTCGTGTGATACTATTAAAAACCTCGCCTACGGCTCGGTTTTTAAACACACACTCATGTTTTAATACCCTTCATTATGCATCAGTTTCATAAACTACTATTATGATGCAGTTGACTGCACTGTAATGGGTTTTTTTTAATTTGAAAATAAAATACGTGTTTATACAATCTTTTTTGACATCATATTTGGAACATTACGTTGTGAGTGTAGATAAACAAAATTATTTACTACAGTCAAAGAAAATATACCTACAGTTGCCATCACAAAATAAGAAAAAAGGTATCGATTAAGTATAGTAAACGTAACTGTGAAAAACTCTTGTTAATACTCGAGAAATGATGGCATATTATAATTTTAATTGTGATATTCATGGAATTTAACAAGTAGTAAAATAGTTATATGTTATTTAATGGCTTTATAAAAAACATTCTTTACTATAATTCAAACTAGTTCAAACTAGCAAAACTTGAAGTAGCGTGGCAAATTATAAAAAGATTCCCAATAAATGGAAAAAAGAATTTACAGATATCGAAAGTCGGAAGACACAAAGCAAAGATAGATCGATTGTGAAGAAATAAACAACTTTTAATGAGAAACAATATTTGTGAAATAACTGAATTTCGAGAAAAAAATCTAATTTCGCTGGTTCTTTCTTCTATTTACCGTCGCAGCTGACATCTTTAAGTAAAGTTAGACGTATAGTTAGACGCTCGATGGGAACCATTTAGTACATTTCCTTTTGGTTTGACAGACTCTAGTTAGCTGCGCTGTCAATGGACTGGCATCGCAAATTGTTCCGGCTTGTGAATTATTCAACGAACTAACATTGCTCTACAACTTGAGCAGTACAACAATCCGATGGGCTCAGGTAAAGGCCGGATATTAACTTAGCTATCTGATATTTATTGCAAGTCAGGAAAGTTACCTATTAATTACAATATTTAATCGAAGTTGAAGTTGTTGATAAAGTTTGTCCGGAAAGAGAACCGAATTGGGATTTTTGACATGTTGACATGACAGCACTGTAACGTTTTAGAGTGACTGTAATCTCTTGACATCTATCAACTCAAGATAGTCACACTCAAGAACCTTATATTATGACTCTGGACATTGCGTCACCTTTTGGGGCTTGAAGAACGAAAAAATAACCTTGAATGACGTCAACGATATTTTCCATCTCTTTCATTAGGGTGACAACAATGTTGTCCATTCGTAGGACAGTCACTACAAATAGGTACTTACTACAGACTATCAACTTATGCCTACGGCGTAAGTTTTTTGGACGACCAATCCAAACATTCAAAAGTGTTTAGAATGTTTAGAATAGTTTAGATGTTAGTTAGTGCCAAAGTTTGTATGTTTGGGTATCTCTGAACGTACAAACATTCGCATTTAGAATATTACTGCATTTATAGGATTATTACTACTCTTGACCAACCATATTATAACCTTTCTATATATTCATTCAAACCCCCCTTTTGGCCAGCGGCGGCGCGCAACACAAAATATTTACTTAATGATTATTTTCGGTTGGCTCCTCTCCGGATGGACGATACTGTTTTGGAATGGTGGTCACACTGGGGGTCAAGTCTGCTATTGTTAACATCATATAATCGTGTTTCAATGGTGTTTGAACGGTAATGCTTTTTAACACAGTTCTTGATTCTTAAACCCAAAACTGAGACACAGTGTCTAACGGGTTTGGATTTTTAGGAAAATAATGTGTTTCAATTTTGGGTTTACAAAAACAAGAATTGTGTCAAAAAGCATTACCATCCAAACATCATTGAAACACGATTACGGCGTTAGTCACGATAATAGCAAACTTGACCCCTTGGTCCTGTACGGTCCGGCTGGTTAAAAGTCAAAACATGGAGATACGTGGTGAGGTTTAAGACTTAGGTACAGATGCCGGCATATATATTGGCAAGAAAATGAAAGAGACAAAAGATGCGCAGTAGCCATAAACTTAGTGTTTATGGCTACTGCGCATCTTTTGTCCCTTTCTTTCTCTTGCCAATATATATGCCGGGCAGTATACACACCTGCCCTTCCACCCTAAAGTCACGTGTATTTTTATTTTGTACAATGAGGAATGTCCAAAAAAACAAATTGGCTGAATATTTTTATAGGCAGGAATAAGCGCCCTTAGTAATAGAAAAAAGTTTTAGAATTTTCGGTTGTGTGAAAAAGAAAATTAAGTCTCATTATTAGTCATTGTATTAAAAAAAGTTGCAATATAAAATGTCAAAACTGCATTATTTTGGCCGTTGAAAATAATTTCCCTCTAATGGTAATTGGGATATACTATAATTGTTTCTTTTCCTCATCGTTTCGGAATCTGAAAAATAAAATAAGATTAATTTTTATTTTGTTACTTCGAATAAACAATGGGTGTCAAAGACCATAATAACTAGTATAGTAGTAAGGTAGTAAGTTAGGTAGGTCCGATTCTTAGCTGAAACTGATCTAAATTGTTTAACTCAACTCCGTAAGATAATATTTTAGTTTACATTACATTTTTTCTCTCTGTTAAGAATACAAAAAAATTCCGCTCTCAAAGTTAAATGTGGCATAAAAACATAAAATGTAATGTTAGGTAGGATAAACGTAAATTTTTCATCCAAATCTTTCTTTCTTATTCAAAAGTTCTGCTGTGATTATGGTCACCCTGCGATATGCAGATAATATTTCTAAAGCTTCTTATGTGTCGAAAATGAATACAGATTTGTACATATTATATTTATTATATTGAAATAAAAAATACGTAATTAAGGTGGAATTATAATTAACTTCTATAATATTTCCGAATTAGATCGGAAACAATCTTTGAAATCTGCTAAAATTCAGATTTCTGAGAAGGAAAAATTGAATGCTGAAAATACTTAAAAAAACACTTACTTGTGAAATATAATGTTAGAATTTGGTTTTGAAACACTTTTGCAATTTTGCACAATGCAACACATGCTTTGTAACGCGAATTTTATTTAAATAATTTTATATTTTTGTACACAAACGTGAGATGCGGTGGAAAATCATTGACATTAGTGACATGTCAAATCAAAGACAATTCCATCAGTGATGCCACCTTATTTTTATTTGGTAACTTAGGAAATATGGAGAAATTACTGTTAAACGTAAAATATTGTAATAACAAAATGGACTCATCTGTCCTCTAAATAATTACTTTGGCATGTACTAATAAATTTTTACATCATGTAACTAATTTAAAGTGTGCCGATATTTACATTTATTTAGAAAATCTAATTAATTTTTGTACATGACCTGGGTAAATTGACTATGGATTGGGATATTTTGTACTTAGCATGGCAATTCCAGTCACAGTGTGAGAGGGATAAAAGATATCTGCAAAGGTGAATGACCTCATCCCCAACCATCCTTCAGTAGTAGAATGTCCAGTGTCATAGAATATGAATATAAGGTTCTTGGTCACACTATAATTTCGTATACTTAACTGTGCCGTTAACATGACAAATACGGTGATCGAGCACAAATCCCAAGTCGGTTACCCTTTCCGCACAGACTCTAAATGAAGCTTTTTAAAGTAGAAAACAGTATAAAAATAGCAAATATATGTACGCATTTTAATGTATTCTTTTTTATCTTTTTAGGGTTCCGTACCCAAAGGGTGAAAACGTTTTTTGCCGTTTTTTGGTACGGAACCCTTCGTGCGCGAGTCCGACTCGCACTTGGCCGGTTTTATTCAACTAATAAGTCTCTATACTGTTGTTGTTTTTCACTATGCAACGGTACCTGTTCCATTATTTAAAAAAAAAAATTAAAAACACGACTGCCCTGCCAAAAACGAACTAAAAAGTTAAATAACAAGTCTCATTGCAGTCTGGGGACTGTTTTGTGGAACAATTTCCCCCGACTGTAATGACACTTGTTATTTAACTTTATAGTTCGTTTTGGCAGGGCAGTCGTGTTTTTAATATTTTTTACTCGACTGCAAGAGGGTTATGTTTTTCGCACGTATCTTGTTTGTATGTAATATTCTTTATTACCTCATATCTTTCAAACGGCTGAACGGATTTCTTTCGAGTGGCGTCATAAAAAACCAACATGGCGGCTGTATGGTGCTATTATAAGTAGTGGAAAAAAATATTAGAATACTGCAATATAGGTGTCAAATTAAAGGGCTTATTATAATGATTTCAAAAAAGTAAATTATGACCCTAATATATATTAACTAAAAAGATATAAATAAAAAATAAAAAAACCCGCCTGCTTAAAAAGACAAGTCAACTAAAAAGGTGGAAACAAGATTAAATATAAAAGGCAACATAATAACATGCAGTCAGAGGCATATAATTCAAATCATTCATATTGTCACTTTCTTTATGCATGCCTCCGACTGCATGTTATTATGTTGCCTTTTATTATATTAGATCTAATCAAATCTGAAATGAAAAAGTTTAGCAATAGAAAACGTTGAATAAATTATAGGAGAAAACAAAAATTTAACTTGAGGAGGGTGGAGCTCTATGGTGGTGGTTAACGCCTAGCCCAGCGATTGCGAAGGTTAAGCAACTTTCGCAAGGGTCGGTCATGAGATGGGTGATCAAAAATGTATCATCTCGAACTCCGCCGTGCTTCGGAAGGCACGTTAAGCTAAGTTTCTGGCTGCATTTGCAGTCATTAACACCCACCAATCTACATTGGGCCCGCGTGGTGGGCTATGGTTTATCCTCATTATCCGACCATATGAAAGGCGCAGGTATGCCCCAGCAGCAGTGGAAAAAATTGAAATTTCTGATGGTCTATGGTCTAAGTTCACAACTTTCTTAGCCAGAAAACAACAATTAGATCAGTACCTACGAACATTTATTATCTATTGAGAGAAAAAAAGCGCGTAAAGCACTCGATAGATTAATTATCTAAGGAAAAGTTTCATTTCACTTTTCGGCGGTAGATAGCGCTGTACTTCCCATATAAAATTACTCTATCGAACCATCCTACGCGCGTTACTTTTTTTGATAGCTTTTCGTTCTACGGGTACATACCTACAGACATTGAAAATACAGCGTCTCCCGAGTGAAAATAATTTTGATATTATCAACAGACTAATAATTTGTCATGTATTAATATAAACATACTCAAACCCGCTACGATTTCCAACGCAATATTAAATCCTTTTAGGGTTGTCATATTTACTTTTAATTTCCCTGATGCTGTTTACTTTAACCAACTTTCGGTGCGAACGTGAGTTCCAGCGCGAGTACTTTACAAACACGGCTCGAATCACAAAATGTAACGAGAAATGAAATATTTTTTGTGTAATAATAAATTAAACTACAAAAAACAAGCTTTTTAAAATCAGACGTAGGCAGGGATTGAAATACCGTTAAAAAAATAACGATACAAAAAAAATAACGTTAAAAATAAACATTTTATCGGTAAATTTACCGGTAAAAATAACGTTAAAAATATTGTACCGGTAAAATTACCGTTAAATATAGCGTTAAACTTTAGTCCGTAAAGGTTACCCTTTTTAAGGCATACTGCCAGTCCCTCTATACATGCAGCCTGTGGGTCGACTACACGCAGCGAGCATACAGCGACCTGCGTGTGCAATACAACGACGCCTTCAGGTTGCTAATGGGATTCCCGCGTCGCTGTAGTGCATCTGGTATGTTTGCAGAGGCGCGGGTTGACGGCTTTTCTACAATTGTTCGAAAGCGTTGTGCGTCCCTGTTAAACAGAGTGAGAAACAGCAGCAATACCATCCTGAAGGCGTTGTTAGTCGAGCGCTGGGACTCTGCCTTCCTGAGACTGTGGGCTGACCGGCACGCTAATATCGCAAAATATAATGTGTGAAAATGAATAATTAATGTAATGTATTTCAATAATTCAATTCTATTCAAATCAAATTAATTCTATATAATATTATAATAGTTATTACTGTAAATTACTAACATAGTTTTAAGGTATTTTTTGTAACTAACACTATGGACATCGTTTCTGAAATAAAATTATTATTATTATTATTATTATTAGTACCCATAAATTATCGGAAAAAATTAACGTTATTAATTGGAATAACGTTAATTTTAAAGTAACGGTTGTAATGTTATTACTTTTAGGAGATCCTTTGCAAACGTTCCCAAGAACGTAAACTGAAGGAAACTATAAAACCATACGTAAAAATAGGATAAATAGGTAATCTAGTGTAAATAAAGCTAAGAAACGGTGTGAGGAGGAATAGGTACCTTAATGGGCCTGTATCGTAGGAACGGCCAATTGTATGGCCGTGACAATTTTTACATGATATTTCCACATTGCATTTTGTATTCTTATGTCGGTTCGAATCTTATTTAACACCATTTTTATTCTTTGCTGAGAAAATTATTTATTTGTAAACATATGTCTGTCACTATAATTGCCATAGCAACGCGCTAATTTTTTAATTCAATGTCAAAGCCATAGATTTCCAGCTTGTCTTCAGCCTAGCTATAGATAAAAACCTTTGTACAATATTGTTCTGTGTTCTTATATTTGAATGTAGAGTAGAATTTAAAAAAATAAATACCGACGGTATAAAAGCGCGGTCGGCAGCTCAGGTGAGTCAGTCTTTCCACAAGCTTGTCCGGATATATTATAGCTGCCGCCATATTTCTACCCTACGTTCTATAATTGTAAAAAATATAATAAGTAAATAGCGGCTTCTTCGGGGCACGGTCCTCGACCTTCGACCTTCAACACGAACCGCCTCAGCAAATCCCGGACGTGTCCTCGACCCACCTGGACGTCGTGCACCTTTCCGCCTGACCTGCAGAGGGAGCTCTCCCCTGGGCCCTTGCACTATCCGCGCCACCATCGACGTCGGTCTACACGGACACGCGCCCGTGCCCATTAGCGCGTCCCGCTGGTACTACGCTACGGCGCTACGTCGGAGGGTCTGACTGCGTGCCACCCCTGCGCCGTCACGCTGAACCACGTCCGTACTGAACCACATGCCCTCCTGTGCTCCGCCGGGACTCCATATCTGCCTGCCTGCTTCGTGCCTGCTTCCGGTTACCCCTGCTACCTGTGGCCACGTCTCTGCGTGCCTGTCCTGTTCCCGTCTACGTCCCAACCTAGTCCTACTTTGTTAGTCCTACTTTGTTAGTCCTACCTAGTTTTTAACCGCCTTAGTTGTTATCCAAATTTCTGTGCTAGGACGTGTCATTGTAAAATAAACTCTTGAACTTCAACTTCATTTTTTTTAATTAGCGATCTTCCAAATTTTGCTCCGTTACCTTCCGTAACGCGACACGGTAACAAAAAGTAAGAAATAACGTTAAAATTAACGTTATTTACTGAAACAACGTTAATTTCGTTAAAATAACGTTAAAATTAACGTTATTTATTGACATAACTTTATTGTTAAGATTAACGGTAAAAAAGTTAGAAATAACGTTACATTTAAAAATAACGTTATCATTCCCTGGACGTAGGTAATCATAAACTCGTATTCATCGGAAAACGCAGCTGTCTGTTTTCTAGTCCACAAAGGTGAGATTTTCTCTAAGTACCTAAGTAGTATTTTTTGACTCGTCTACTCTACAAAGCTATTTTACTAAGGGTAGAATCATCCCTTAAAGTCTTTGCTAGGGTGCCACTAACACTCGGTATAATAACTAAAAAGATATAAATAAAAAATAAATTAAAGAAATTAAAAAACCCGCCTGCATGAAAAGATAAGTCAACTGAAAAGATGGAAACAAGATTAAATATAAAAGGCAACATAATAACATGCAGTCGGAGGGATATAATTCAAATCATTCACATTGTCATTTTCTTTATTCATGCCTCCGACTGCATGTTATTATGTTGCCTTTTATATTTAATCTTGTTTCCATCTTTTCAGTTGACTTGTCTTTTTATGCAGGCGGGTTTTTTTAGTTCATTATTTTTATTTCACACATTTAAGTGACAAATTATATAGTTTTTAAATGTGCTCATTAGGGTCTTTCTTTTGTTGCCCATTTTGTAATAATTGAAGAAAAAATGTCACATTAAAAGTGGCGTTCGTACAGTCGCCATATTGACATTTCTCAAAAAAATTATAACCAGTGTCACTCGGAACGATGTAAGGATTCTAACGTAGTATTCTACTAGGTACCTAAGTAGGTAGTATTTTTTGACTCGTCTACTCTACAAAGCTATTTTACTATGGTGGACCTCAAATGGCTAAAAGTTACATAATATCCATTCGCAAGTGGGCACATGATCACGGCTTAGTAATAAATGCTCAAAAAACTAAATTAGTACACATACACTCATCACATAATAAATCACCAATCACACCCACCGTGAAAGCTCATGAACATGCTTGCTTGCACTCAAACAATACAAACTATTTGTGTCCGTGTTCTGTCATAGAGCATAGTTAATAATCATAAATACATTGGTCTCACAATTGATAGTCGATTTTGCTGGGGACCCCACAAAGAACACGTATGTAATTAAGATCCATTATCAGTAAGCTTTATGTGCTTAGATATAAATTACCTTTTAAAATACTAAGATTATTATACCTGTCCCTAGCAGACTCGATGGTTGTAACCGCGTATGATGACCGAAAATCAAAATGAATGTTGTATACGGGCACCATATGGGTTGTATACGGGCACCATACGGGTTTCATACGGGCATCATACGGGTTGTATACGGGCACCATACGTGTTGTATACGGGCACCATACGGGTTTCATACGGGCAGTGCCATACGGGTTGTATACGGGCACCATACGGGTTTCATACGGGCACCATACGGGTTGTATACGGGCACCATATGGGTTGTATACGGGCACCATACGGGTTTCATACGGGCAGTGCCATACGGGTTGTATACGGGCACCATACGGGTTTCATACGGGCACCATACGGGT
The DNA here is from genome assembly GCA_943789525.1 of Agriphila geniculea. Lineage (NCBI taxonomy): Eukaryota > Metazoa > Arthropoda > Insecta > Lepidoptera > Crambidae > Agriphila > Agriphila geniculea. The sequence goes on from OX038875.1 coordinate 7,120,472, forward strand.
TGTATACGGGCACCATATGGGTTGTATACGGGCACCATACGGGTTTCATACGGGCACCATACGGGTTTCATACGGGCACCATACGGGTTGTATACGGGCACCATACGGGTTTCATACGGGCACCATACGGGTTGTATACGTGCACCATATGGGTTGTATACGGGCACCATACGGGTTTCATACGGGTTGTATACGGACACCATACGGGTTTCACACGTGCACCATACTGGTTGTATACGGGCACCATACGGGTTGTATACGGGCACCATACGGGTTTCATACGGGCACTATACGGGTTGTATACGGGCACCATACGGGTTGTAACGGGCACCATACGGGTTTCATACGGGCACCATACGAGTTTCATTCGGGCACCATACGGGTTGTATACGGGCACCATACGGGTTTCATACGGTTTCATACCGGCACCATACGGGTTGTATACGGGCACCATACGGGTTGTATACGGGCACCATACGGGTTTCATACGGGTTGTATACGGGCACCATACGGGTTTCATACGGGCACCATAAGGGGTGTATACGGGCACCATACGGGTTTCATACGGGCACCATACGGGTTGCATACGGGCACCATACGGGCACCTTACGGGTTGTATAAGGGCACCATACGGGTTTCATAACGGGCACCATACGGGTTGTATACGGGCACCATACGGGTTGTATACGGGCACCATACGGGTTGTATACGGGCACTATACGGGTTTCATACGGACGCCATACGGGTTGTATACGGGCACCATACGGGTTGTATACGGGCACCATACGGGTTTCATACGGGCACCATACGGGTTTCATACGGGCACCATACGGGTTGTATACGGGCACCATACGGGTTGTATACGGGCACCATACGGGTTGTATACGGGCACCATACGGGTTGTATACGGGCATCATACGGGTTTCATACGGGCACCATACGGGTTGTATACGGGCACCATACGGGTTTCATACGTGCACCATACGGGTTGTATACGTGCACCATATGGGTTGTATACGGGCACCATACGGGTTTCATACGGGTTGTATACGGACACCATACGGGTTTCACACGTGCACCATACTGGTTGTATACGGGCACCATACGGGTTGTATACGGGCACCATACGGGTTTCATACGAGCACTATACGGGTTGTATACGGGCACCATACGGGTTGTAACGGGCACCATACGGGTTTCATACGGGCACCATACGGGTTTCATACGGACACCATACGGGTTGTATACGGGCACCATACGGGTTTCATACGGGCACCATACGGGTTGAATACGGGCACCATACGTGTCATATAGTGTCTGTGCCAGGCATGGCAACACTAGAAAGAACTGTCAATTTTGGTTGTCGGGACCTTACGAGTCCCATGTGTTTTTCGTGTGGAAAATAAAAAGTGCTAAATTCATATGGTGTATTAATTAATTACACATGCAGGTAATATAGCTTAGCTAAAGATACTACATTGGCGACGATTTTATCAAGAACGGACCACTGCGCGTGATTGTATCCGTCTACTAGAGAGAACATAACCTATATCTATTTTGTGTTCCGACATTTTGTTGCATGGTTACTTATGGATTTAATCGAAAGATTAATCCAGCAAAGAAAAAAAGCTTGGATACAAGAGCATACTAAAGAAGAGTTGATAGGAATAGCTAATAAACTAGCTCGGAAAGATATTTTTTCGGATACAAATACCATCGACGACATTAGGAAGTATTTACGTGAGTACGTAGACGCCATTAAAACGGAAGACAGATCACCCGAAGGCGGCAGCGGCGTTTTAACAATGTCCTCAATTGCGAATTTAGAAATATTTACTGGTGATAATTGGAATGCTTATCAACAACAATTCGAATGTTTCATCTTACTAAACGATGTGGCTGAAGAAAAAAAGGTACCGCTACTTATCACAAAACTGAGCACAAATGTTTATGATTTGCTGACAACTTTATGCACACCGACGTCACCCGTCAAAGAAACATACGCAAATATATGTGAAAAACTGAAACGACACTGTCATCCAGTAAAAAACTATGCATTACATCAAGCAGAATTCCGAAAACGATGTCAAAAATCGAATGAAACAATCGATCAGTACATAGTAGAACTGAAGAAACTATCCAAAAATTGCAATTTTAAAAATTTAAATGATGAAATAAAGGAGCGGTTATTGAATGGAACCTATTTTGATTCAGTGAAATTTGAATTATTGAAACAGGCGGATCAGCCGTTGGAAGTTCTAACTCACCTGGGAAAAACAGTAGAAACAGCTTATAAGTTGGCTTTCAATCATGAAAAGGAACAGGAACAAACACAGATGTTTCAGTTACAAGGGAAGAACTTCAATAAAAATAAAACTGGAGGTTTCCGCCCAACCACTGTGCCAATGAATAGACAGAATGTGTCATGCTACTGTTGTGGAAAAAATGGACATATAAAAGCACAATGTTCACTCCGGGAAAAATTTTGCAGTGAGTGCGGGGTTAAGGGTCATATCTTTAAAATGTGTGGTAAAATTAAATCTGTGAAAGTGAAAAACGTGAATTTGGTAGAAACTTTAAGTCTAGAAGACAATAACGGGGATAACAGTGAAGAGAAAAACATTGAAACCCAAACTGAAACATTTGACATTTTTTATTTTAGTGATAAAAATAAAATACCATCGGCTACATTACAGGTTACTGTAAATGGAAAGGTTATGGAATTTGAAGTGGACACTGGGGCAGATGTGAGTACAATAACATTAGCTGATAAACAAACACATTTCCCTAACTTAGAAATTAAACAACGTAATGTAATATTCACAAACTTCGACCAGTCCACTTCAACTCCATTAGGGGTAATTGAAAATCTAAATGTCAGTTATCAGTCTGTCAACATAAATAATCAAAGGTTATTTGTAGTAAAAAATGGTTTTCCAAAAATTATAGGAAAAGATTGGCTCTCTTTATTACAATTGTGGCCTCCAAAGTTTGAGCAAAAAGTTTGTGAAGAAATTTCTAAAGATAAGTTATTAAAACATATAACAAGTGCATATTCTACCTTATTTGAACCAGGTATGGGTAATTTTAAAGGAGAACCAATACATTTATCGATTGAACCAAATGTAAAACCAATTTTCCGGCCAATCAGAACTGTTCCATTTGCTTTAAAAGACAAGGTTAAAGAAGAGATTAAAAGATTAGTGGAAAATAAGCGAATTGAACCAGTAGAGTACTCACAATGGGGTACTCCAGTGGTACCAGTGCTAAAACCCGATGGAACAGTTCGTTTATGCGGTGATTATAGGGTTACCATTAATAAGTATTTGCAAATCGACCATTTTCCGTTGCCCACGGTTAACAATATTCTGATGAAGATACAGGGTAACAGTTGTTTTTGCGAGTTGGATTTGCAGGAAGCATACTTACAGGCTCCGTTAGACAAAGAATCTCAAGAGTTAGTGACAATAGTAACGGAGGAGGGAATTTACAAATACTTATATTTACCTTTCGGCGTAAGCACGGGGCCGGGTTCATTTCAAAGGTTGATAACACAAAAATTACATGGGTTAGATGTTGTTGTGTATATAGATAATATATATGTGTGCGGGAAAACATTATCAGAAACAAATGAGAAGTTGAAACATGTATTACAAAGACTTAAGGATTCAGGACTGAAGTTAAAATTGAATAAATGTAAATTTTTTAAGGATAACTTGGAAATTTTTGGATTTGAAGTAAACAAAACTGGTATAAAAATTATAAAAAGTAAAATAGAACCACTTTTGTCATTGCCACACCCAGATAGTATAAAAATGCTTCGATCTTTTTTGGGAAAAGTAAACTATTACAACCGATTTTTACAAAACATGGCAATAATATTGAAGCCTCTTTATGACTGCCTCAAGAAAAATAAATTTGAATGGTCAGAAGAATGTGACCAATCATTCCATGAAATAAAAAAAGCCCTCGCAAATACATCATCATTATCACACTTTGACAAAAATTCAACAATTATTTTAACCTGTGATTCTGCAGATAGTGGGGTAGCTGCTGTATTATCTATAAGGGATAAAAATCATGTCATAAAACCAGTGGCATTTGCAAGTAAAAAATTGAATGATACTCAAATGAAATACCCGATATTAGAAAAAGAGGCATATGCAATAATTTTTGGGGTGAACAAATTTTATGAGTTTTTATTTGGACATAAATTCATTTTACAAACAGATAATGAGGCATTGACAAAAATATTAGGACCAAAATATGGCATACCAAAAATGGCAGCGAGGCGATTACAGTATTGGTCAATTTTTTTAAGTGGGTTTAATTATGAAATTCAACATATCAAATCCAAAAATAATCCAGCAGACTATTTATCACGTGTAGTCACAACAAGTAAAGAAAACAATTGTAAAAATGCGGAATTAGTTGAAAAAAGTTTTGAATGTAACACAATTAACTATATTAATAAATCTAAGTTGGAATTATTAAATTGGCAAACTATTCAAAGTGAAACTAAAAAAGATAAAATTTTGTGTGATGTTTTAAGATACTGTAGAGATGGCTGGCCAACAAAACATGATTTGGATGATAACTATGAACCATATATTACAAGAAAAAATGAAATTAGTGTAGAGAAAGAATGTGTATTATGGGGGTATCGGGTGGTGGTGCCTAAGAGCATAAGAGATAATGTTCTAAGTGAATTGCATGCCAGTCACTTAGGAACAACTCGCATGAAAGAAATATCAAGATCATATTTTTGGTGGCCAGGCATGGATAAGGAAATAGAGGAGATAACAAAAAATTGTATCAATTGCTTACAAAATCATAAAAACCCAGAAAAAACTAAAATAGCAATGTGGCCACAGCCGCCAGCGGTGTGGCATAGGTTGCATGCTGATTTCTTGGGCCCTTTGTATTCAAAAATGTTTTTAGTAATAATAGATGCATATTCTAAATGGCCTGAAGCATTTATTATGAGTAATATTACTGCCCAAAAGACAATAGAAGTCTTTAAAAGCATTTTTATACGTTATGGGTATCCTTTACATCTGGTTACAGATAACGGTCCTACATGGACTAGTGAGGAATTTAAATGTTTCTGTAGTATGGTGGGAGTCAAACAGACTTTCACCCCACCCTACTATCCAGCCACAAATGGACTGGCAGAACGGTTTGTTGAGTCATTTAAGTCACATGTTGTAAAAATTGTAGAAAGTGGGAAAAAACTTGAATATGCTTGTAATTTATTTCTATTTGATTATAGATGTACCATACATAAAACTACTGGCCAGAGCCCAGCAAAATTAATGTTGGGGAGAGAGTTGAGATGTCGTTTCTCATTGCTAAGACCAAACCCAGCAATAGCTAAAATTGATTTTGAACATGTTAAAGTAACAAATAATAGTAAAGAAAATTATAAAACATTTATAGTAGGGGAAAAAGTAATGGTGAGGGATTTAAGAAAAACTAAGAAAGACTGGTCATTAGGAAAGATTTGTGAGATTTTAGTTCCAGGGGTAACATATATGGTAGAGGTGGACGGTCTGCAATGGAAGCGACATGTCAACCAACTTGTTAAATGTGGTCAAAATATAAAATGTTAGTTGGTTAATAAAGAAGGTTATTGTTTATTTTATTTAAGTAGGGGAGAGTGTCATATAGTGTCTGTGCCAGGCATGGCAACACTAGAAAGAACTGTCAATTTTGGTTGTCGGGACCTTACGAGTCCCATGTGTTTTTCGTGTGGAAAATAAAAAGTGCTAAATTCATATGGTGTATTAATTAATTACACATGCAGGTGTAGCTAAAGATACTACAATACGGGTTTCATACGGGCACCATACGGGTTGTATACGGGCACCATACGGGTTGTATACGGGCACCATACGGGTTGTATACGGGCACCATACGGGCACCATACGGGTTTCATACGGGCACCATACGGGTTTCATACGGGCACCATACGGGTTGTATACGGGCACCATACGGGCACCATACGGGTTTCATACGGGCACCATACGGGCACCTTACGGGTAGTATACGGACACCATACGGGTTGTATACGGGCACCATACGGGTTTCATACGGGCACAATACGGGTTGTATACGGGCACCATACGGGTTTCATACGGACACCATACGGGTTTCACACGTGCACCATACTGGTTGTATACGGGCACCATACGGGTTGTATACGGGCACCATACGGGTTTTTCACGTGCACCATACGGGCATCATACGGGTTGTATGGTGCACCATACGGGTTGTATACGGGCACCATACGGGTTGTATACGGGCATCATACGGGTTTCATACGGGTTGTATACGGGCACCATACGGGTTGTATACGGGCACCATACGGGTTGTATACGAGTTTCATACGGACACCATACGGGTTGTATACGGGCACCATACGGGTTTCATACCGGCACCATACGGGTTGTATACGGGCACCATACGGGTTGTATACGGGCACCATACGGGTTTCATACGGGTTGTATACGGGCACCATACGGGTTTCATACGGGCACCATACGGGCACCATACGGGTTGTATACGGGCACCATATGGGTTGTATACGGGCATCATACGGGTTGTATACGGGCACCATACGGGTTTCATACGTGCACCATACGGGTTTCATACGGGCACCATACGGGTTGTATACGGGCACCATACGGGTTTCATACGGGCACCATACGGGTTGTATACGGGCATCATACGGGTTTCATACGGGCACCATACGGGTTGTATACGGGCACCATACGGGTTTCATACGTGCACCATACGGGTTGTATACGTGCACCATATGGGTTGTATACGGGCACCATACGGGTTTCATACGGGTTGTATACGGACACCATACGGGTTTCACACGTGCACCATACTGGTTGTATACGGGCACCATACGGGTTGTATACGGGCACCATACGGGTTTCATACGGGCACTATACGGGTTGTATACGGGCACCATACGGGTTGTAACGGGCACCATACGGGTTTCATACGGGCACCATACGGGTTTCATACGGACACCATACGGGTTGTATACGGGCACCATACGGGCACCATACGGGTTTCATACGGGCACCATACGGGTTGAATACGGGCACCATACGTGTTGTATACGGGCACCATACGGGTTGTATACGGGCACCATACGGGTTGTATACGGGCACCATACGGGCACCTTACGGGTAGTATACGGACACCATACGGGTTGTATACGGGCACCATACGGGTTTCATACGGGCACCATACGGGTTGTATACGGGCACCATACGGGTTGTATACGGGCACCATACGGGTTTCATACGGGTACCATACGGGTTGTATACGGGCACCATACGGATTTCATACGGGCACCATACGGGTTGTATACGGGCATCATACGGGTTTCATACGGGCATACGGGCGGGTTCGATCCGTTTCAGTGGGCATAGTAGAGCGTATCGTGTTGATCCTGCCTGATACGTTCCTAGCACGGTCATGGTATGGTATGGTATATATGTATGGTATGTCATGGTATATGGCACAGTGTAGTGGGTAGAGACCTTTATGCTATAATTAGCGGCCGCCCGCGGTTTCACCCATATGGTTCCCGATCCCGTGGGAATATCGGGATAAAAAGTATTCTATTTTTTAATCTAGACTATCTACTGTCTGTGTGCCAAATTCCAACCAAATATGTTCAGTAATTTTTACGTGATTGAGGAACAAATATCCAAACCCACAAACTTTTACATTTATAATATTATATTTTTTACATTTAATACATATACAATGTCATTTTGTATTCACCATCCAAATTTTGAGGATGTGTTCAGTCCATGAAACTGAACAACTTTCTCTAAGAAACACATGGTCATATATGTAAAATAAAAATCGACTTTCCATAGAAATCAAAGAGATCACGTGATGATAGATAGATAAAACGTTTTATTCACTACGACACACACACATACATTCATCAATACAAAATACAAAAATGTCTGAAAAGGAACGATAAAAAAATACATTTGTGATAAGTATGAGAGGAAGAAAAAACAAAAAAAGATGACAAAAACAGTGAGAAGATGGAATGTACGTGTGTGCAGCAGCAAGGTTTAGGCTCGGTGTATCACAGGCAAATGCCTGATAGCAAAACACCGATTTTCAGCCGTCACCTATAGATGAAACGCGGAAACCAGTAACTGCGCTGTTAGGTGAGCATGTGTATGTGTATGTGTGTATATACGTGTGTGTGTGTCTGTGTGTGCGTGTGCGTGTGTATGTGTGTGTGCGTGTGTCTGCGTGCGTGTGTTTCTGGGATGTGTGCATGTTGAGCGTGTGAACAAATATTTTATAAAAATAAAAATTTAAAAAAATTAAAAGTTAAAACAATATGTGTCATTAATTTATTTATACGGTACCGTAATATTGATAAATTTCAAATAATTTAGTAATAGGAAATGGGCATTATGATCAAATGAGCATGATCAATTTAGTATGGGATGACCAAGATTATTTGGCGAAATCTGACACATTTTTCTTAGAGAAAGTTGTTTAGTTTCACGGACTGGACACATCCTTAAAATTTGGATGGTAAGTTCAAAATGACCCTGTATAATACCTGACGCGCGTGCGCACGTCGTCCACGTGCAGCGCGGGCAGGTGGTCGGCGGCGCGCTGCGCGGAGGTCAGCACACTGCGCAGCGCGCGCTCGCCCGCGCTGTTGCGCAGGGCGTCTGGGACCTGCCCGACAATGATGATAGTATACAGGGTTATTTGTAAAACAAAAAAAAAATTTCGACCTTAAGTTTTCAAATCACATAACATGACGTACGCAATGAAAAATTGTAGTCCATTCCTGAAAACAGTTAGGTTAATGTAAACTGTAATTTGACAGATAGATGTGATATGTGATACATTGCTACTTTTCGTTAGTAAGTTTTTACTGGTGTCAAAACGAAAGTGCCAATGTATCACATACATCAGTCAAATTACAATTAACATTAACTTCATTATTTTAGTCGATCGATAGACGCGCTGGTCTACCTACAAAAAATATTTAAAAAAAACTTTGTATTATAGATCCCTGATGCTAACCCTACAAGGAAAAAACATTTTGTATAGAGATTGACTATGCATTTTTTGACGACCGAATAAACTAGCGATGTGACAGCCCTTCGTGTTTAAGCTGTATCGCTCGCTCGAGGCTCGAGTTGGCCTACTTATTTGGTTCTACTATGATTATTAGTTATGGTCTAGGTACATATGGCAGAACATACACAACATACATTGATTCCATCTATAGATTACAATTAAAAATGTTAAAAATCATAACACCCAAATATATTTTAAAAAAACATAATAATAATGAGGAAAAGCTGTTTAATTATTGTAACGTTATGAGCATATATGAAAAAATTGAATACCAAATTCTAATTGAATCTTACAATCCTGACTGTGTAATAGAAAAAAATAGACCTAAGTATTTGAGAGCAGTGCCTTACCTAAATAAGTACCACCTACCTAAACACAACAACTTGTATGGGAAAAGAGTTTCCAGATATTTGATACCTTTTTATCTAAATAAATTGCCCTGTGAACTACAGATTATGTACAAAGAAAATATCAAAGCATTTCGGTTTAAGCTTAAACAGTATTATCTACCTAACAAAATATGTAAAATCAGCGACTCGCCGTCACCCAGATAAACCCTGTGAGGTTTTCGTGGTGCGGCAATGTGTAAAAGAATATGTATCTAAAGTTTATTGAATAAATGATTAAAAAAATATATAAATATCGTAGAGTTGCAATATTGAAACGTACGAGTGTATTTAATTTGATTATGAAACTCATTCAAACCACGTGCTCACTCGCTTCTCGCATTCTAAATTGCAGTTGGCAGTATGAATGTGCATCAAGTGATATTAGTTTATTTCATGCTACAATTATATTTGGCAACCAAGTTGGTTATTTATTATCCAATACGTTGTTTAATTACGTAAGTTAGTAGAGCTACATAAGCTTTTGGGTATTGTAATTATTGCGATTAAAATAACACTGATTAGCCTAGATCACTCTCATAATCTCAATAGTTGGTTGTAGGCATAGACTCCCCTAGACTAGACTATCTGGGAAGTAAAAATCTGTAAAAATAGTTGTTTTCAATAACATTTTGAATGTTGTATTGTTTCATGACATGACCCATACTATCAATAGAACAAGCTATGCTTAGTCTAAGTATAAGAATTTGAATCTTCTTTTATTTCACATGTATTTGTCTTGTCACATCTAGTTGTTTACGAATTGTCTCAAAGATATCTTATCTCATAAGATATTGTATCATTTGCAACATTGCTTTCGGAAGGATACATTCTAAAAGGACTCTTAATAATTCCGGTCCTACATTTCAGCAGAGGCAACCCCGAATGTAAGAAATTTGTAAACAGTAGATGGGAACAAGAGTAGGTTCATTCCTGGGTGAAATATTCGCATTGTAACTGCCTGCGTGCAACGCGCTCTCCCGAAGTTTGTTACAAATTGGGACAGCTGCGGACGGATCCATGCATGTTTCATGTTTACCATTTCATTTGATATTTTTGGACTCAACTCTAGTTTCAGTTATAGCAAATTCCAAGTTTAACCATTTATAACATTCTTTATGCCTTGTAGAAGCGAAGTATAGTCACAAAATTTTATTTTCTTTATAGTTACCATACTCAGGCGACGCTGGACACTGGGGGAAAAATTTTTTCTTTGTTCTGTGGTTTTAGTAGTCTATCAGATGACATGAGAAAACGTAGGTACTTATAGGCAACAGCGTCGCTTAACCACTCCTAAGGTTAAAATCGCTTGCACGCCGCGCCATCACAACTTACGTTTAGTTTATGAAGGGGCAATTCGCGCGCCGCGCACACGAATTTTGTTGCTAACTAGTTAAGCGACGCTGTTACCTACCTATAGTACCTACGTTTTCTCATGTCATCTGACAGACTACTAAAACCACAGAACAAAGAAAAAAATATTCCCCCAGTGTCCCCCAACTACTTCTATGTTCTGTGACTAAAACTAGGAAGAGACTAAAATTTAGTCCTTTGTTTCGGCGATGACTAGCACTGCAGTTGGCAGTACCGCACTTTCAATAGTACCTACAGCTACCTACAGGCGTAAGCGTCTCTGCTTCAACTTGGGCAATACCTAATTTTTTCGTGTGTCTGTGTTTCCTTGGTCTTTATTTGTAAAAAATCACCCTAACCACTTCACTAAGGTCAGCCAAGTTAAGACAAATGCTCGGGATTCTAAAAAAAACTAAATATTTTAGTTATAAGTACCAAAAAGTAATCTGGCATTTTTTAGGGAAAATGCATACTGTATGGCAATAAAATTGTATAATAAGCTACCATCACACATAAGAGATTTACCAATAGAAAATAAATTTAAGAATAACTTAACGTTAGTTGAAAAGAACTTTTATTCAATCAAGGAGTAGAATCCAAAGAACTATGACATTCATATTATTGTTTTGATTAATTTTGTACTACTATTAATCACTTATTTGATATCATATAGTTATTTTATTGTTATTTTGCGCCCTTGATAATTTGTAATAAATACTAACACTAAAAATATTTGCATGCCTACCTACATTCATAAGTTATAATAAAATTAATCCACATTGACAATACCCTCTAACTTTGTCTATACATGGTAGGTATTATGCAAATAAACATTCTTATACTTATTTCGACTGTCCGGCTGTTCTCCTCTACAGGTCGCATTTCTCAACCTATTTTCGTGACATTTAGTGAGCAGGTTCGATAATTACTTACACAAATAGTTTTGTTGTCGAGTCAGTTTTTCAAAATAAAAAAAAACTAATCATTTATTTGAAAAATGTTCTAGTTTAGCAGCGCCATCTAACTTCGAATAGAGATAATAAAAGAATACAACAAAAGCAGTGTCATTCTCGTGGCAACATAATTATATTAGATTAATTTTCAAACTACGTACAATTCAAGCGAGGTCTTCAGCTTATTTTTTTTTTTTTTTTTCTTTCTCAGCCTGAGGGGCTCGGATCGGAGCACCTTCCCGGACACCGAGGGGAAGGGGGCGGAAATCCTCATTGGATACCACAGAGCCGCCGTGCTATGCTGGTTATGTCAGACTCGACTGACTAAAACCGCCGCATATTGGTTTCGACCGAAGCTATTGTAAGCCATTAAAAACCTTCATCGAAAGCGACCACCCCCCGAGGGGAGGGTGGCGCGGCGCGTCACTCACCTAGGTGAGCATACGCTTAGAGGACGACCGCCAACCAGAGGGGTCAACGGCCGTTTAGCAAATACTAATTGAATATGAAATATTCTAACTAACACGACTGATTACCAGATGGGCGGTCAGTCGCAGAGACGGGCTGGCCTGAGGGGCCGGGTGTGACCAGAGGGGTCGGGGGTGAGGGGGCGGGTACAGCCTTCTGGGCCTCCAATAGGAGGTCCAGATCGGCCGAGAGTTGGTTGGGGGGGTCCGTTAGGACGGATTTGGGTTTACGGGAAAGTTGGTTGGAAGTGGAAGCGGGGGGGTCATACCCCGCCGCGCTTCGGATTAACGGATTGGAGTGATTCTCGGCTGATTCAAAGAATCGCTCAGAGATCGAAAGGAAAAATTGTTGTAGTGTTTGGAGTTCGAGATCCCTGTGCAAGTTCGCGTTGCGGACGTAATATGGGGCATTGACCGCTCTGCGGCAGAAAAGATTTTGCACAACTTGCAATTTGTGAAGGACTTTGGGTGGGGCGTGAGCGAACACCGGGGACGCGTACGCCAACACCGGCCGCACGCAAACCTTATAGAGCGTTCGCTTGTTGCGAAGGGACATTCTACTGTGCCGCCCCAACATAGCGTTGAGGCGGCCCATATAAAAACGCGCATTGCGGGACACCCTTTTGACGTGAGGCTCAAAGGTGAGCCTCTGGTCCAGGGTGACACCGAGGTATTTGTCGGTTTTTTGCCAGGGGATGGATTTACCTAGCAAATAGGGGGGGCGTTCTTTAGGGGGTAGGGTGTGGCGCTTTGCATCGAAGTAAACCGCGGAAGATTTTTCCGGATTAACTTCGATGCGCCACTTGCGGAACCATTCACCTAATACATTGATGGAGGCTTGGAGCCTCGGAAGGATGGTACGGCCAAGCGACCGGCCTTTTAAGTATAGAGCCGTATCGTCAGCGAAAAGGGACAGTTCAACCCCGTTGGTTGGAACTGGGATATCATTGGTGTACGCTAGGTACAGCAATGGAGCGAGGACTGAGCCCTGCGGCACGCCCGCTGTGATAGATCGGGGGGAAGAAAGCGTACCTTCGTGTTTAAAACGAAAAGTACGATGATGAAGGAATGATGCTACCAGCCGGACCAACCGAACTGACAGTTCGAGCCTGTACAGTTTGACGATTAGTCCGGTGTGCCAAACTTTATCGAAAGCTTTGGCTACATCAAAAAATACTGCTACAGTCTTAGCTTTACGTGGATAGAAACCGCTCGAGATGTACTCGACTATGCGGTGGACCTGTTGGGGACATGAGTGTTTGGCTCTGAAGCCGAATTGGTGGGGAATTATTAAATCTTCACCGAATAAGTGCTCTCTCATACGAGTGAGTATGCACTTTTCGAGAAGCTTAGCTAACGCCTTGAGGAGGCTTATGGGGCGGTGACTGGTGGGGTTATTAATGGGCTTACCCGGCTTAGAATAGAATAGAATAGAATAGAATATCTTTATTGCTTTAAACTGTGTTACAAGATGTAAAAGATAAAATTAGAGTAGGTATCAACAGTTTACCTTATCAGGCATGCAACTAACATTTCAATTTGTCTTAAACTCTAAATATTCTTTTAAGCTATAAAAAACATTATTATATAACCATGTTTTTAACATTTGTTTAAATTTAAAACCTTCTAATGTTTTAATCTCTGTTGGCAAATGATTAAACACTTTAATACCATAAATAAAAGTACTTTTATAGTACACGTTATTTTTGACAATTGGAAAATTTAAATTATGTTTATATCTATTGCGTTGGTTACGAAGAGATTTTGTACAGTTAAAGAGTTCCATATTATTTTTAATAAATATACAAATTTCAAGTATGTAAATATTAGTGACAGTAAGAAATTTCTTTTCTTTAAATATTTCTCTTAGCGTTTCATCATAATACATGTTATAAATAATACGAATACATTTTTTTTGTAGCAGGAATGTACTATGTGATTCGACAGAGTTACCCCAGAATATAATTCCATATGTTAAAAGAGGATACACATTACCAAAATAAGCAGTTCTAGCTATTTCAGACGAGGAACTTTCTGCCAGTATAGACAATGCATAACAACAACTCGAAATCTTTCTATTTATGTTTTCTATGTGAGATTTCCAGTTCAAATTGGCATCTATTGAAACTCCAAGAAAATTGCTTTCGTTAACTTCTTTTATTTGTGAGTTAGATTCATAAATTTTTAGTTTATACGAGTCTGACCTGTAATTGCGAAATTGTACAAATTTCGTTTTTGTGGGATTAACTATAAGATTTAGGGTTTTAAGCCAATCAACTATATCTTTCAGTGCTTTATTTATTTCATTTTCAAAGTCACTTCTACTTTTATTTTCTTCAGAAATAAAGATTGTCATATCATCTGCAAACATAACACACGAATAATTAATTACATTAGGAAGTTCATTTACATAAACCAAAAAGAGAAGCGGACCCAGAACACTTCCCTGAGGCACTCCAAGAATAACTTTACCAAATTCAGAATGTACTTCATCGACGGTTCTGTTTTTATCATTAAAAGTGTCTATTACTGTACATTGTTTTCTGTTTTTTAAGTAGCTTTCAAATAGTTTTAAAGCTATACCACGTACACCGAGGTTTTCAAGTTGAGAAAGTAGTATGTCATGTTTCACACAGTCGAATGCTTTTGACATATCTATATATAAGCCCACACAAGCTGTTTTATTGTTGATAGCTTCCCATACCATCTTAAGAACTTTAAATATGGCTGAAGTAGTAGACTTTTTCTTTTGAAATCCAAACTGATTTTGGTTAAGTAGATTGTTATATATTAAAAAGTTGTAGAGCCTAGTATGCATGACTTTCTCAAAAATCTTCGAAAAAGAGGGTAATAGTGCTATTGGTCTATAATCACTTACATTGGATTTCGATCCTTTCTTGAATAAAGGTTTAATTTTAGCTTTTTTTAGTTCATCAGGAAATGTTCCAGTTTCTAACATTAAGTTTATGATATAGACAAGAGGTTCACAGATTGATTTTATTGACTTTTTAATAACATGCATCGGTATGCCATCATGACCACAGCTCTTTTTATTTTTCAAACTTAGTACAATTTTAATCAGCTCATCTGTGTCTACTGGTTTTAGATAAATGCTTTTACAGTTTAGTACAGGGGAAGGTTTATGACTGCCTCTAATCATGTTTTGTGAGTTATTCATAATGAAATGATCGTTAAAAGTATCAGCTATAGTCTTTGGGTCTTCGATGACAGTGTCTTTCACCTTAATGTTATTAATAGTTGGTTTTAGGTCATTCACAGATGAAGTCTGTCGTTTTATAAAATTCCAAGTAGATCTACCTTTGTTTGTACTCTGCTCGATAAATTTGATATTAGATTTCCTTTTCGCTAGTCGAATTACTGACTTTAATATTTTACAATAGTTTTTATAATATGGAATATTACACTTGCTTTTACCATTTTTAATTATTTTATGATATATTTTTCTCTTATTTATACATGCATTACGTATACCTTTACTTTGCCAATTCATTACTCTTTTATGTTTTATTTTTATTTTTTTAACAGGAATACACAAATCAAAAATTGTCTTGTATATTTTAATGAAAGCTTCATATGCCTTATTGACATCATTATGTAAATAAACTTCAGCAAAACTCAGCTCAGAAATATTTTTCAAAAACAGATCTATGTTTTTATCAATGTTTCTTTTAAAAATATACCAATATTTCAATTCAAAACTTTTACTACATGGTATTTCAATTGATTGAGCTGAATGGTCTGAAAGGCCAATATGCTCAACTTTTGACTTATATGACTTAAGATTAGTTAAAATATTGTCCAAGCAGGTTTTAGATGTTGGTGTAATTCTGGTAGGTTCATTAATCGTCAATTTGACATTGTATTTTGATAACGTATTTTTAAATGTTAGGGATGCCTATTACGATTGCTTCCTTCCAGGCGGCTGGAAAGTAGCATAAATCGAAACAGGCATTAAAAATAAGAGTGACAAAGGTCAGTACTTCCACGGGGAAGTACTTAAGGGCCATGTTTGAGATACGATCGGCGCCGGGCGCCTTTTTGACTTTGAGCTCTTTAATAAAAGATTTGATTTCGTCAGTAGAAATCGAAATGGGGTCAGTATCGGGGGTCAAAGGAGTGGAGTTCAGAGTGCTCAGCTCCTCCTCGACTGCCCTGATATGGGTGGGATCACATTCCTGTGTGCTGACTGAGCATTGCGAGGCAATACTGTCAGCGAAGCATTCCGCCTTCTCGTCGTCGTCGAAGGCCATAGAGCCATCGGGACGGAGGAGGGGGGGAATATGAGTAGTAGCATCGCTACGGAGGGCTTTGGCCACTTTGTAGTAGGCCTGGTGGGAGGGAGAGATTTCAGCCATGAGGTCGCCAAAACGGTCGTTCCTCATGTCTGAAAGTCGAGAGGTAAGTTCGCGCCTAAGGCGATTCGCCGCGGCTCTATACTCGGGGGTCGGATACTTGGCCGCCCTTCTATGGGCTGCCCGCTTGGCCCTAACCAGATTACGAACGTCCGCTGGAAGCGGCCTGTCGGTTTTGACAGGCACCTCCTTCGCGTTCTTCGTAAGAGCTGATTGGACTAATTGGGTTAGAGAGCTCACCGCACTATCTATCTTCTCCGTACTATCGAAATAGTCGGGTTCGATAGCGTACGGTGAGTTGTCGGCACTCATGGCCGACGAAAGGGAAGATTCAAATCCGTCCCAGTTGGTGACGGTTTTGAAAAGAGGGGGGGTGGGTGTTGGTCCCCCATAATAAGGGAGACCGGGCGGTGGTCAGAGCCAAGATCGTCGAGAGTCTCAATCGATCTTAGCTGTAGCGATACCCCCTTCACTAGCGCAAAGTCTAGTACATCGGGAGCATGCAGAATATTGTCGGGATAGTGGGTGGGCTCATAGGGTGAAATTACATCTAAATCAAGGGATTTAGTGATTTCGAGTAACCTATGGCCACTAGTGTTAGTGCTAAAGCACGTCCAGTCAGTATGTTTGGAGTTGAAATCTCCGAAAAGAATGACAGAGTCACCTAAGGAAAGAAGCGCTTCAAAATCGCTTTTGAGTGGCTTTTTCTTTCCCGATATGTAGATTGACGCTATGATTAGAGTTCGATGACCCGACATAGCCAATCTACATACCGTCGCTTCCATATTGGTAAGCGCGGGAGTGGGAATAGGCGAGCAATGAAGCACCTTTCTGAAATAGATGGCGCAACCGCCACTGGGCATTTTTTTAGAATGGTCCGCAGGGGGAGGGTCGGGGGGGGGGGTCCTTATCGTTACGCACAAGCGCATACGAATTAATAGACAGCCCTTTTGGGATTGTGGGTTTGAGCCACGTTTCCTGAAGGAGTAAGAGGTCAACGCTCCTTTCGCGCATAAATTCCCTTATTTCAGGTAATTTCGTGCGCAAGGAGCGACAATTAAAAGAGACAAGCGAAACGCCCGCGGGTTTGGTACGGCCGGCCGTGGCGACCGCGCCCGCGCCGCTCGGCGCGCCGACAGGTGGGTTAGAGGGAGACGTACTTATATTGTACGTAGAAGCGAGTCGTGCTCGCAGATTGCTATTAAGCGCTCGGTAGCGGTGCGCGCATTGCGCAATTTACCCGCCAAAACCGATATCTCCTGTAAGTTGATACCGCGAATCGCATCAAAGATGAGATTCACGTCATCAGCCAAGAAGGGCGACGTTGGCGGGGAAAGAGGATGGGTGGGATTAGAGGCAGGAACCGTCGGCGGTTTTGCCTTAGGAGGACCCCAGGCCGGCATAGGAGCCGGGGCTGGGCCCACTCCGCCCGACTTCGGAAGTGCGGGGAAGTCAGCGGGGGTGGGGGGAAAAGGCCCAGTAGGTGCCTTTTTGAAATTGGACTTAGCCTTTTTGGATGGCTTATGGGCGCGCGGAGCGCGAGGGCAGCCTCTATAATTGGCCGTATGACCGAGCTGGCCGCACAAGACGCAGGCGGGGGGGTTTGGAGAGTCACGTGTACGTGAACACTCGCCAGTCGGGTGTTGGAGGAGGCACTTAACGCACCTAGGCGTGGCCGAACAATTGGCTGCCGCATGCCCGTACAGTTGGCAGCGGTGGCACTGCCCGGGAGTGCCGCGCCGATGGGGCTTTTCTGCTTTGCAGTTGGATAGGCCGCAGACCTTGAGGTCTTTGGCCGAATAGATGTCGCGGGAGGACTGCGAATTAGTCATTATGACTAAGAAAAGGGGTAGGGGTTTCCCGCCTCGGCCGTACATCTTGTGTACTGCCTCGGCCGGGAATCCCTGATCGACGAGATCTTTGTGGATCTCGTCGGTCGAAATTTCGTGTGGGACTCCGCGGAGCACCACACGAACCTTGCGCTCCTCGGGGAGGGCGTAGGTGTGGTAACCCACTTTGTGGGCTGTGAGCAGTTTCACTAGCGCACGGAAATCATCGCTAGTGGGGGTGTCAACACGGACCGCTACGCCCGTGTTGTGCGCACGAGTGTAGCGGACCCTGTTCGCGTTACAAAGACGCGAGACTTCGGGCCACGCGTCCTTGTCCCGCAAAAAGACAGGGGGCGGGGCTTTGGCTCTAGCGAGCGTGGGCTGGCACCTATTGTGCGGCCGAGAGGGAGGAGACGCTGATTGAGCGTGAGAGAGAGAGGCGGGAGGGCTGATGTCGAGAGACATCAGCGGAACCGGGCCTTGAGAGGTGGCGCGCGCCACGTCTTGTGCGGCGGGACTAAGATCGGCGACCTCTGAGGGCGTGTCCTGCGCGAGCGGGATAGCCGTCTCAGGGGTCGCGGGCGGGATGGGACTAGCGCGTTGCTTGCGCTTAAAAGATTTGGACTTCTTCTTCCTCCCCTCACAGAGGGTGAACCCATCTACGAGGGTGGAGGAAGATTCATCCGAAGAAGAGGCGGACCGCTGAGAAGCGGACCGCTTGACGGGGGTTGGAGTCGGGAACTCGAACTCCATCACTTCCGGACTCGGGTCCGGAGACGCCGGGGAGGAAAGGATGCGTGGCTGAGAAGCCGGGATTGGCTGCGAAGCCGGGATTGGCTGTGAAGCCGGGACAGGAGTTTGGCGAGACGCCAGGTTGGAGTTGAGAAATTGGGCCAACGCGGCCACAATTTCCACGGGGGCAGCGCTTAGCTGCGCGATTAAGTCGGCAAGCATTGTCTCCGGAGGCGGAGGCCATGGCCGACGAGAAAGGCAAAAGAGACACCCTCTGCCCGGGGGCAGAGGGGAGGGGGGACGAAAAGTGAGCAGGTATCCCTAGCGGATAGCCGCTCGTACCTTCACCCTTGGGACTAGGCCCAAGTGCAGTGGGATCGGGTCTTCGGTATTGCTAGAGCCTGGAGGCCCTAGCGAGCGTACCGGGATCGCTCCCAGCTGGCTTAGTTGGCACCGTTCAGTTTCCACCAGCTCAACGCGTGCGAGGATCGACAAATTCTTATTTTGAAACAAACCAGAATTTGAAGAAACACTCGCCAACGAGCGTGTTAACGAAAAACCGTTACAACACGCAACTAGCGGCAATGAAAATTGCGGCTAGTTGGCGTACCTGACGGCAGAGGGCGCAGCAGTGCAGAGCAGAAGCGCGGAGACTCGGAGCGACCTCGCAGGACGGACGCCGAAACTCGTCTTCAGCTTACTGAGCCACTGGTTTATAAGCCTGGCCACAGAATAGATATAAGTACTACCGTACAGAAAGGAAACTCTCTGCCCCGCCCCACAATCAATTACCTCACCCCACCGACGCCCACCGCGTGAGTTCCGTGTGCCGATCCGTGTGCTCATTTAATAGCTCGCACACAGTTGCGCGTGTGCAAAAACATCACTGTGTAGCGTCTGTGTAATAGGTAGTTGAAACGCGTCGCTTGTATGGAGTACCCGGGGTGTGGCCAGGGGGCCTATTCCAAAAATAACGTACGCAATTGCGTAACAGGGCTGTCCGATTGAAGGTTTCTTCCTCAATTTTGGGGAAAACTTAATTAGTGAGGAAGGAAAGAAAATCGACTTTTTATATAAAACGAATTAGGGAGATTACATAAATTCCACCTACCTACCTACCTACACCATTTTGATAATGAAACAACTATGTTCAATAGTAGAAAAACTTTACATCAACTTTTTTTAAATTAATTGAGTCGAAATAACACAACATCCACAAGCACATCGTTTTCTATAAATCGCAGCAGATTAGTTGAATTTTCGGGCAAGCACAAATCACACAAAGAGAGATCTGAGTTTTAACATTCGATATCTGGAGCACGCTGGATATCATCAAATAAGAATAATCCTTTGATTTTAAGAAAAAATCATAATAATCTTACAAAAGAACTGAGATCAACACGGAACGGAACAAATAAAATACTATTATTTTTATACAGACTTTCTGGACTCAGTTATAATCAGTGCCGGATAAAGACTACTTGGTGCCCTCAGCAATCCACGCCTGTGGGCCTCCTATAATGTAGGGTTACCATCTACGTAAGAGAGGATGCCTGTCTAAAATACGCACAAAATGAAAAAAAAAATATTTTTCAGAAAAATGCCAGTGACTAGTAAAAGAAACGGCCGCGCAGCGCGATTTTTATCAATTTCATCGACTGTCATTAGCAAAAAACGGCCGCGCAGCGCGATTTTTGTCAATTTCATCGACAGTCTTTAGTCAGTTTTTAGTCACAGATTTTTAGTCAGTTTCATCCACTATTCTTGTAGTAAGTCATTTTACATGGCCACACAAATAAATTAATTAAAACATACCTATAAAAAAATATTTTAAGAGATAAAAAAATATTTTATCTCTTACAAAAAAAAAAATTTTCAATTCCGATTATGGTGCCTCCCAGAGGTGATGCCCTAAGCAATTGCTTAATTTGTTCAAGGGTTAATCCAGCACTGGTTATAATCTTGAAAATTCGTAAACTAATATTTTACTTTGAAAATCATTTTTAAACGCTAAACGTTTTAATAGGTATATTTTCGCCGTTGTTCTTTACTAAACTTCTAATTTTTTTTAAAGATACCTATTTAAAAGAAGCAAAAATTAAAAGAATCACACAATTTTAAAAATACAAATATTGGACAACAACATACATAAATATTTTTCTACTAGTCCAAATAAGGTAAAAATCTGCAGCAACTGGTCACATAGATGAAATTCCGCTGTGGAAACAAATTGAACAAAATGTATGGATTCCGAATGTTCCAAATGACGTCATCCAATTTTTTCTCTGAACGCACTGGCATTACCGTGCTGTCATTCGAAAAGCACGAGCGGATTTTTTTTCCGTACGGAAAAAACGAACGTGTGTGTCAGTGTATTTTGTACTGGATTTGATTCATTTGGGTCTAAATAAAATGCGTGCGCTAGATGGCGCTAGGCTCGACGCGGAAAACGAATGCGGAAACGGAAACGCCTGTGTGCGGCCAGGCTAATAGTAATTAATTATTACGCTATGGTATTAGCAATGACCATTTCTCTTTGATGTCCACAAAACACACTTGAAGACCTTTACAACGGGTCACGCTGAAGAATTCATTAGTCTATGGTGAAAGTGTCCTTTTGCCATCAGTGCACTCATTAATCTTTCATTCAGTAGCTGTCTCCACTGTTTCAAGAAGTATGAGCCAAGCTTTTGGATGATATTACCATTAATAACGGCCAAGCGGCTTACGTAAGCCGTGACGCTTAAAACTGAGGCCAAAGAAAATATTTTTCAAGGAATAGGTAGGTTAGGCAGGCATTAATAATCTTGCCTTCTTTAAGGTTTCCATACATATTAGCGCCACAGGAATCCTTAGTTCTAACCACGCTCAATATCATGAGTAAAAAAATCTGGGAAATTGAAAACCTTAATTTTGATCATGGGTACCTTCAGGAGTGCTGTTGTTATTATTCTAAAAGCGATACTAATAAAACTACCGAACAATTATTTTCACTTTTTCTAACGCATTTGGATCTCCTAAAATAATTTCAAAATTCTTCATACTTTTCAGGAACAGCCCAGTAAATTCTGCTGATACCATTTAATGTCACAGACTACTTACCTAAAATGCACTGACCTCATTGACCTGCATATATTTACGATATTTACACTGGACAGGCTTATGTCAAACTGTTTTTGTGCCTATTTGATTACCGCCATGTTGGCGCTGTAAGACGTAGCGTGAGCATAGCGTGCGTACGTGGTACTAAAGTTTGAAGTCTGGGAGACCATCACGTCAACCATTTTCATATTGTACGTCAAAATTAGTTCTTTAGACGCACGCTAGTGGCGTTTCAAATGGGCACAAGAACTTTGCTGTCAAATCATACAGAAAGCCTGTCCAGTTAAATAAAAAAAAAATTTTTTCATGTCAGTGACTGACCTGCATTTAAAAAAAAACTTCTTCTTATTTTAGTTTTGGCAATCTACTTTCCTCTTGGAAGTAATTTTTGCCAGTGTCAAGTGTTGAATAGTTCAGTGATAGCTTGTTTCAGTATACATTAAAATGTGTGTGCATCGCATTCCAATGCTGCTTGGAGCATTTGGCACCAAGTATATCAAGACAGTTTACTCGGTAAGGTCAACCGAGGTAGCCACCACTACAATAAAAGTCTCAGCTTTACACAACCAATATCGCGCCTATTTCAATTATCCCACATATTGTTCAGTTGCGTAGACACTTGTACCACAAAACAGCACCAATTTTAAGACACAATATCCACTATGAATCAATTTGCAAATAATTAAAATAGACACCGTACCGAACTCGACAAAATGGCGCCAGAAACTCCAATAAATAATTTAAAAAATATTAAAAACACGACTGCCCTTCCAAAAACGAATTAAAAAGTTTAATTAATTAACAAGTGTCATTGCAATCGGGGGACCGTTCTGTGGAACTATAGACATAGAAAAAATTTCACTGCGCATGTCTATGTGTGGAACATTTTCTCTTTCAAGGGCCCTACCGCCTAACTCAAAGCTTTAGCCAGAGCGATAGCAATGCTCTGTCCGTCCTTGTCATATCATAACACGATGACAAGACAGACAGTGCACTGACGTCATAAACCAAAGCCAGAGTCAAAGCGCAGATCGTTTTGGCAGGGCAGTCGTGTTTTTAATATTTGTATAATGTTCTGTGGGACAATTTTTAATCACAGCGGTGGTGCCCCGACTGTAATGACCCTTGTTGTTTAATTTTATTAACTTTTTAGTTCTTTTTTCGCAAAACAGTAGTGTAACGAATAGTTTTGGAATGTGCTCATGAAGACCTTTCATTTGATACCCATATTGTAATAAGTAATTGAGGAAAACCTTATTTTTTCACATTACAAATTTTAATCAATTATTAGCACTTGGTCGGATTTGCAAAAGGTCAGTTATGCCCACTGACTTTTTTCAAAAAATCTTTAGCTAACTCGGAGTGATGAAAGGATTTTAACGATATCTCACACATCCAAATCTGTTCAGGCATTTAGTTTTAGTGGAATAAAGAAACTCTCATACATATACCTACATACAAACAAAACATACGTGAACCTTAAACACAATACACTCTTTTTTTGGGCAGTCGTGTAGAAACATCAATTTCTAAACGAGACACCTTCATCTTGTTCTCACTGTACATCAGTCTGCTTTTAGTTTAGCGCAATCCCAAGGGGCTACGGAAGTGTTCGACCGTCAAAGGTCTCACTGATAAAAGGGCCGGAACAGGGAAATTGGTGCGAAATACTGCTTTTACGAGCCGCTTCGATGCCTAGCGGAAATGTGTAGAGGTGCCTTTACTTACCTAGTTTACTTATACACACACACTAAACACTTTCCGTACAAAATAACTGGATATTTTAGAAAGACTAGTAGGTATTTAGCGTAATAGGCTGTGGCATAATTTTGTATTTTATTTTTTCAAATAAACTTAAATTATTATTACTATTATCCAGACTAAATATTTTTCGTACAAAATAATTGGATAGGTATTTGAACAAAGAATAGTAGGTCGTTATTTTGTATTTTATGGAAATTATAACTGTATTGCATTAATGAAACAATAATTACTTATTTAATAGTCTATTATATTTATTATAATTTACCTAATTAAAAAAACAGTACTGTAACGTGGCCGTGCGGCCTCCTTCTTAAAGAGTAAAAACTTATTTTTGGGAAATAATAACTATGGGGAAATACGAAACTACGTCTTATTTTGTCCTGAAAAACTGTGTTCGTTGTAACCATAGTGTAATATGTATGATTAGACCAGTTTTACTCTTTGCACGCGAGTCCAAGAAAAATAGCAGCAAGAAAGGTCGTTTTATTCATTAAACTTTAAAATTTTCGTATAATGTGACTTGGAAATGAAATAAGTACCATAACATGTAATATTACAAGACAATATGTACGTGTAAAGCGTACGTAAGGATGGCCATAGGCAGCTAATGTCCTAAAAAGAACTTGCTTCAACGTTAAGCAGGTTTTTTTATTTTGAAATATAAATAATTTACTGTGGATTTAGGAGTTTTCTTCACCTACACGTGATAGTATTTACCTACTTGCAAGCAACGGCACATTTTTTGCAGTGCAGTTCCGAAACCGTAAATCACTTTTTTACTCATTAAAACAGTATACGGATGATCCGCTATTTCCGTATACAAAAAGGGTCCATAATTGCCTAACAACTTTGATCACAATTTAAAATTGTTAAGACCCTTCAACTTCAGGCTGGTGACGTGACCGTCCAAGACCTCCCAAAACATGATTAATGAGACACCCGAGCACCGCCAAAATGGCCAGCGTAAACATTGCCCGGTATACTTCCTATTCTCGGATGTAGCGGTTTTAGGTCTTGGTCAAAGCACAGAGCTTAGCGGAAAGCATGTTGCAATAGTGATGACGACTGATGTATATAAAATAACGAAATACTAATAAAAATCGTAAACACATTAAACTTTTAGAGTAGCTTGTATATCTCTTGGTTTTATATATTGCGTATTATTTGTTTTATGACCCTTCAAAGTTGGGTGGACAAGTCCATTTAAAAAGTTAAAAATTTATTAAAATAATTATAACTTTAATTAGTCCTCAAAATGTATAGCAAAGCTAAGAAGAAACCATTTTGATAATTTGATAAACACAATATTTAATGTAGGTAGCTGCCGAGCAAATTTCCTACGCGTTGTATACAAACTACCTAAGCGTGACGTCATAACTAGGTAGCCGTTAGTATGGAGCGTTTTTGGGTGAGTCCAATTTGTGTGCATTTCAAACTGATATCTCAGGCAGTTTTCATGCTAGCGAAATAATTCTTTTACCAATGTTTCTTTTTTAGAGAGGTAATTTATGTAACAGAAAATAAAATAAAAATCGTCATGCCTGAATACATGCTATAAAGTACTTACTAACTTTTGTGCATACTTATGAGAACTTTTTGAGATCATGGCATACTAATGTGGTGCAGGCGACTTCAGTCAATGGCGGGATGTCACAAAAATTATCCAGTTTGGTGGCGCCACTGCTGCTGGAGACTGCTGCTGCTTGTACGTGCATTTATGCCCGATTTTCCCATTTATTTTAAATAATATATAAAAATGATTGATACTAATAAATAATTATTATGGAAGTTAGACAGTAAACGAATTAAAGATTGAAGAAAACCAAAATGTGTTGGAAGAAAAATTTATATTTACGTAAAATCGCTTCCAACCTCAGATCAAATAAAAAAGGAAGATGGAGCGATGCGCAGTGGTTGCGAACAACTAAGTGAAGCCGGTTTTTGATGGTACATGTGTGCGTACTAGAGGGCGGGCGGGGGCCGGGCGGCAGGGTTCGCCCAATGACGAACGAAAGCCAAGGCGTAGTTTCGTTACATATGTGTGCGTAAACTGTGTATGTACACAGCCAAGGCGTAGTGTTACTAGCTTCACCGCTTTGTCGGAAGACTCCGTCTTTACTTTTTTATTTGGTCTGAGCTTCCAACATCAACAAAATTTATAGCAAACACATAGAAAACAACGATATGACATCTATAGCGCCAAGTTAGTTGTAGTGCCCCGACTGGTGGACGATTTATGACGATATGACGATATATCAGCAAAATTATCCTACCATTAGCGCTTTTTAATGACAATCGCTTGTAAAAACGAATCACCTCCTCCTAATTGAAATTAGGTTTGCGCCAAGTCACCATTATGCTATTAAGTACCTATACCTGAAATAAAACCCTTTTTAACGGATACTTGAAAGGTGAATATAAAGTGCCTACTTACTAACTTTTGTGCACACTTATGAGAGCTTTTTGAGGTCTCCGCACACTAAATTAATCATGATAAAGATGCTAATTCTTAAACAGTTAAATCGCCCTCGCTTTGCATCACTTATGTGAACGCATCCTTAGAGCAGCAGCGGCGGCGGCGTGTGCTCGCGCCCCTCGTTTCTTTGTACGAAGACCGATGTCGCCGATCCATCAGAGGGTCATCCATCGTGTTTTTCGTCAGATTAATAAGTGTCCCAGAATTTCAGAAGATACATTATTAAGTGCTTTGACCATGTCTCTTATAAATCGCAAATAAATACATACACTAAAATATTAAATGGTGGCTCTGTAGATGTAGACCTTGCATTTGTGTCATTTTTTGAAATGGCTGAAATATGAATCTTCCCATATCTCCGCCATTTTGAAAACTTTCATAAAACTGAATCGACAAAAAAGTTCTTTAAAGTTATAAAACCTGCTCACAAAATTTCAAAACAAAGTAACAGCCGGACAGCGGGACAGCAAGATAGCATTTTTACCTAAGCTGAATAATCAAAAAATTCGTCTAGTATAATTTAATTTAAATCTGGAATATAAGATCCTTTTCACTGTAGAAATTCAAGATATGTTTATCCTATCTTACCAAATTGAAAGATCATCAAAATTTCCATTTTAGAAGCTAGTACAATGTTTTAAGTAAATTCCTTTCACATACTTGGTTAAAATTCAGTGCTAGTTTCATAACTGAATTTTGTGAGTTGAAAACTATCTCTAGACTGAAAACTTAGTATCAAGTACTTTTAGAATAGTTTGACATCACGCGATCTTGCAGGAAAGCTTAAAGTCTCTATCATAAACTGTCTCTTGTCTTGAAAACGAATGTTAACTAAATAAGTAGTTAAGTTGCTAGGGTTTCCTCAGAAAGCGGTGCCGTCACATAGCGGCCGTAATTAACATTACGTACGGACGTAAAAAGACTATATTTTGATTTTACCATCGGTTACATCTAACCGCGCCGTATTGTTTACATAGACAACGTTCTACTAGACAACGTCATCCTAGAAAACCCTAGCTTGACTCTGTAAAGTCATGATCATCCCCCACCAATTCGGCTTTAGGCCAAAGCACTCATGTCCCCAACAGGTTCACCGCATAGTCGAGTTTATCTCCAGCGGTTTCTATCCTAAAAGACATAAAACAGTAGCAGTCTTTTTCGATGTCGCCAAAGCTTTTGACAAGGTTTGGCACACCGGTCTAATCGTCAAGTTACACAGACTAAATCTGTCCTTGCGTTTGGTCCGGTTAGTGGCATCTTTCCTTCATCACCGTACCTTCCGTTTCAAACACGAAGGTACCCTCTCCTCCCCCCGCCCTATTACAGCAGGTGTGCCTCAAGGCTCAGTCCTCGCTCCCCTGCTGTACATAGTCTACACCAATGACATACCCATTCCGAACGACGGCGTTCAACTATCCCTTTTTGCTGACGACACGGCTCTTTATCGCAAAGGCCAAAGCGTCAACTTAATCCTTCCGAGGCTACAGTCCTCTATCAATAAGTTAGGCCAATGGTTTCGTAAATGGCGTATCGAAGTAAACCCGGAGAAATCCGCTGCAGTTTTCTTCGATACTAAGCGCCATATCATGCCCCCCAATCACCACCCTCCCACTATGTTAGGAAAATCCATCCCCTGGCAGAAGTCTGCCAAATATCTCGGCGTCACTCTGGACCAGAGACTCACTTTCGAGCCTCACGTCAAAAGAGTGACCCGTAATGCCCGTCTCTATCTTCACCGACTTAACTCCATGTTAGGTCGCCATAGTAAAATGTCCCTCCGAAACAAGCGAACACTCTACAAGGTTTGCATACGACCGGTGATGACATACGCCTCTGCCGTATTCGCTCACGCCGCCCCAAATACACTTAATAAATTACAAGTAGTCCAAAATATTTTCTGCCGCAGAGCGGCAAACGCTCCTTACTACGTTCGCAATGCGGACTTGCATAGGGACCTAGACCTTCCCACCCTCCAGCAATGGACCTGTAAGGCCTCTGAACGCTTTTTTAAAGCAGCAGGAGACCATCCTAACCCCCTTATCCGTTCCGCAGCGGTCTATGACCCGCCTACCTCCTCCGCCCCGTTTTCCCGCCGACCTAAATCGGTCCTAACGGACCCTCCCAACAAGCTTTCGTCTGACCTGAACCTCCTCCTGGAGGCGATGGAGGACGATTAAACCCATCAAGCCCGACCCTTCAGGTCACCCCCCGCCCTCTCTGGCTGATCGATCCCCCTCAGGGAGTCAGCTTAATTGTTACTCGTCTCTCGACGCACAATCACCTAGGTGAAATGTGACGTCTGCGCTGTCCTCTCCCCTGAGGGAGGGCAGTCGCTTCCGGATGAAGGTTCGTTGACTTTCCGGTCACGTAACCAGATTAAGGCGGTTTTTAGTCAGTACGAGTCTGACATAACCAGATTAGTCCGGTAGCAACCGGCTAGGTGGTATCCAATGAGGATTTCCCGCCTCCTTCCCCCCCGTGGGGGAGGGTGGCTCAAAGCCCCTAAGGTGGAGAGCCCCAAAAAAAAAAAAAAAAAAAAAAAAAAAAAAAAAAAAAAAAAAAAATGTAAAGTCATGTTCTTAAACGTAGTTTCCACACATAAATTCCTACCTACCTGACAAGTTACTTCTGCGGAAATACTCCAACAATCTAACTACCAGAATTTACGAAGATGTTTTGACTTATAATCCCAAGGAATTTATTTCAAAGCGGTACAACACCTCGGGGCTTCAGCACTAAGGGTCTCTAATCCCGGCTTACAGCGACCGGCAAAGTGGCTCCGGAATAATTCCGCAAACTCCACCGCTCCGGCTAATGTCCGGAATAGCACCTTCTAACACGCCGCCGCGAAGTTCTAGCTAGTACATTCGGACTTTACAATGTGCATAACGGTAGTTTGATCTTCATATTAGTGCAGTTTCGTGTTAAACTCCTTAGGTACCGAGGATTATTTTATCTGTGAGTTCGAACAAGACATATTTTTACACGTGATCTTAAGAGCCCGTACACATTTTGCCGCTCTCTCGCTCGCACATTTCATGTTTTCTCAAGATTTCTTAAATCTGAGTGCATAATTGAAAAATGAATATCGGCCACTTTTCGCAATATAAGATTACGGACATTTTAAAATATATTTCAGTTTATTGTTGCTAAAGTACAAAAACTTGTCGTTTCTAACAGTTATTTGAACTAGCAAAAACGAAACGATAACTTTTTGTACTTTAGCAGCTCGAAACTGAAATATGTTGAAATGTCCGTAATCTTATATTGCGAAAAGTAGCAGAGACAATTACGCACTCAGATTCAAAAAATCTTGGGAAAACATGAAATGTTGCGCGAGAGAGTGGCAAAATGTGTAGTACAGACTCTTAAAGCAAGAAACCTATTCAAAATCAAAGTCAAATAATATTTATTCAATTTGAATAATGTTTACTTAGACAACTTAAAAATGAAGCACTTTTGTTAAGTTTTTAAGTCTCTAGGCTCTCTAGGGTTTAAAATCCTGTATTTTTTTTTTGCCTGTTTAAAATTTCTATCTAGCAATTTTTCGGAATTCTCTATTTTTGCCAATAGCACCCAATAGTTAAATTGACTGAAATGCGTTTTACCGTATTATTTTTATCAGTTATATCAATATTTTTTCTCAATAACTATTAATTAATCTCTTTTCTAATTTCAATTTCTTTTCGAAATTAATTCAAAGGCACTGAAAAAGCAAACCAATTCATAATCTAGTATAGTATTAACTGATCAGTAATAAATCAATCAAGCCTGATGGCCGTCCATTAATCTGTCTAGTACGCCACAGCTCAAATGGAACTAGATCAAAATCCAATCCAGAACTACTGGCGATATGTCGATAACTTCGTCTTCGATTTCGATAAGGACTAGTCGCGAAATCGATGTTTATTAAAGAAATAATAATGCGATATTTAATTCATAATAACTTGTATAATTTAGTTTTTTATTTTTTCCTGAAAACTGCTAAGTGCAAGACGCAAACGGACTAATTGTTTTCGATATAAAACACAAATTAGGTTTAGGGTTGCCACTATGTTCACAGTTCATCGTGAAAAGAAAAAAAAATTTTTTTTTCAAGTTATTGAAGATTTACTTATAATAATTTTCCGGGGTTATATGCATTGTAGAGTACAATCAGGGGATTGTACTCTATTCACCATATTCGGCTTTAGGGATTTTTGTTACACGTTATATAAGTATTAAAGTTGTTATATTCATGTTTTTTCAGGAGCGTAATTAAAATTGCTTAGAAACGCTTTTCGCTAGCATTATTATAATCGTAATTGAAAATAGATAATCTCTATCAGGATTGCAACGCAGATAACATTTTAACAGAAAATATAAAATATAAAAATGAAAAATTATTTATAAAAAAAAAAAATTAGCCTCGATTAATAGTTTAGAAATTCCTCAATAGATGGCGCTGTACCTTTCTGAGTCTCACTATGGTTTTTCTTTCACCGTAAGAGTAAAGGACAATGCCTATTTCAACACATACCACAAACATCCAGACCTGACGAACGCTAGTCGTTCGGTAGAGTTTTTGAACGGTTGTTGAGGGTAACACTTCATAGCCGATTGAATTTTAAATCATAATTATATTATATTAAGACGGTACCCTGAGCGAAAGTGGCGCCGCGGTGAATTTTATTTAATATTATAATTCTAAAACACAATTTTAATAATGTCTCTCGTGGAGATTTTAGGGCCCATGGTCTAGTATTTTTAGAAGTAATTTCTACATGCCCTCGTAGTCATTCGTAGAAGTAGATAGCAAAACTGCTAAAAGTGGCCGTTTTTGACACATTTTCTATCTACTTCTACGAATGACTACGAGGGCATGTAGTGATACCCTCTAAAAATACTAGACCATGGGCCCTAAAATCTCCACGAGAGACATTATTAAAATCTTTTTCTATTAATGACTTATTAAATAAAAACCTCTGAGGGCGCCACTTTCGGTCATACAACGGCCTTAATAATAAATTAACACATCATCCAATCCATTCCATTCCGAATGATATGGAATGGCGGGAGATGTCACAAAATGTACCCCGCTTGGTGGCGCTACCTGCTGGAGACCTTTATACGGGCATTTATAATTTCCCAATTTATTCTATAAATGGTTGATATTGATACTAATAAATAATTATTATGGAAGTCGGATAGTAAATGAATTAAAGATTGAAGAAAACCAAAATATGTTGAAAGAAAAATTGATATTTACTAAAATTCGTTTCCAACATCCAAAAATTGATAGCAAACACATACAAACAATAAAATGACAGGTCTACATCTACACTAACGCCAAGTTAGCGGTAGTGCGCCGACTGGTGGACGATTTGTGAATCAGCAAAATTATCCTGCCATTGGACTGATAAGGACTTTGGTGGGAGAGGGAGGGAGTTTGAAAACATAAAATACCGAAGTTACAATGTATATGATAATTCACGAAAATTGTGAACAAAGTTACTTAGCATGCAAAAAGCAATTGCGCGCCATCTGTTGGAAATTGGAGGAGGAAATGTAATGTGACCCATTTACGCCAACAGTTTCACCACAGAATACATAATGCCTCACACAAATTACTTTTACTATTATGAATTCTGTGCTTTTACCAAAGTACACATACATATTATATGACAGCTTAGAGCAACGTGGCTTCCGTTCGGAACACAGGAGTAAATAATTACGTTTTTAGGGTTCCGTAGCCAAAATGGCAAAAAACGGAACCCTTATAGATTCGTCATGTCTGTTTGTCTGTCTGTCTGTCTGTCTGTCTGTCCGTCCGTATGTCACAGCCACTTTATTCCAAAAGTATTAAGACTACATAGTTGAAACTTGGTAGGTAGGTATATTCTGTGAACCGCTTTACGATTTTTACACAAAAATAAAAAAATGAAATATTAAGGGGGGGCTCCCCATACATGGAACTGAAACTGAAAATATTTTTTTTCATCAAACCAATACTTGTGGGGTGCCTATAGATAGGTCTTTAAAAATGACATTGAGGTTTCTAAGACTATTTTTTTCAAAGTCAACCGTTTCAATGATATATGCTGCCAAAGTGGTAAAATGTGTGTCCCCCCCCCCCTTTAACTTTTAAAGTAAGAGGGTGAAAAATCTAAAAAAAATATAAGCTATAGATCTTAATAAACACTTTCAATGAAAATTGGTTTGAACGAGATACAGTAATTAGTTTTCGAGATATAGCACATTTTCCAAAACAGCAAATATAACTTTGTCATTCATACAAACACTGTGAAAAACAAAGTTATTTTTTCAGACGAAAAATGATAGCGGTATTAAAATATGGTATGGTATAATGTACCTACGGAACCCTACTGCGCGTGGCCCGACACGCACTTGGCCGGTTTTTTTAATATGTGGTCCGGAAGCCGCGTTGCTCTAAGTATGATAGTAACAAAATGTAATTGTAATTTCTAGGTATCGCATTTTTTATCATTATTATTATTACATATTATTTATTACCTATAGTATAATATTACTAGCTTCCGCCCGCGACTTCGTCCGCGTGGATATTAGAGAAAATCTATAGGGAACCTTCAACCAGGATCCGACCAGCCGTTTTTACGCGATTAGGCGGGTCACCACCAAGCGCGCTGCCTCGCGCGGCAAGACGTTTGCCAAGACGCAAGGCGTCCCGTTCCGTTGCCGTCCCATCCCTTTGCCGTCCCGTCCCGTTGCCGTCCCGTCCCGTTCCCGTCCCGACCCGTCCCGTTCCCATTCCTGTTCCCATCCCCGTCCCCGTCCCGTCCCGTTCCGTTCCGTTCCCGTCATGTCCCATTCCGTTTCGTTCTCGTCCCCGCTCTCATTCCGTTCCCGTCCCATTCCGTTCCCGTTGCCGTTCCCGCTCTCGTTCTCGCTCCCGTTGCCGTCCCGTTCCCATCCCCGTCCCGTCCCGTTCCCATCCCGTCCAGTTCCCGTTCCCGTCCCACTCCCGTTCCCGTTTCCGCCCCGTCCCATTCCCGTTCCCGTTCTCTTCCGCTTCGTCCAGTTCCCGTTCTCTTCCGCTTCGTCCAGTTCCCGTTCCCGTTCCCTTTCTCCCCGTCCCCTGGGGCTGAATCATGCATGTCCACCGAGATGGACTTCAAAATGAATGTCATTTTCGCAATCACCATCCCATAAAACCTTAAGAACGACATCCATATCGATTTTTAGGGTTCCGTACCCAAAGGGTAAAAACGGGACCCTATTACTAAGACTTAGCTGTCCGTCTGTCTGTCTGTCTGTCACCAGGCTGTATCTCGTGAACCGTGATAGCTAGATAGCTGAAATTTTCACAGATGATGTATTTGTGTTGCCACTATAACAACAAATACTAAAAATAGCATAAAATCAATATTTAAGGGGGGCTCCCATACAACAAACGTGATTTTTTGCCGTTTTTTGTACGGAACCCTTCGTGCGCGAGTCCGACTCGCACTTGGCCGATTTTTATGTTTACTTACCCCATTTACCCCCTAAGGGGTTGATTTTCAAAACCACAAAATATATGTTTGACTATTTATTTTTAGACGTACTCTTACGAAGTTTAAAGTTGTAATTTCTATTTTATATTCTTTTTCCATACAAAATTTGAACCCCATTTTCACCCTTTAAGGGGTTAAATCATGTACATCGTGTTGGACTTTAAAATGAATGTCATTTTCGCAATCACCATAACATAAAACCTCAAGAACGATATCCATATCGATTTTTATGTTTACATACCCCATTTACCCTCTAAGGGGTCGATTTTCAAAATTACCAAATATATGTTTGCCAATTTATTTTTAGACGTGTTCCTACGAAGTTTAAAGTTGTAATGTCTATTTTATATTCTTATTCCATACAAAATTTGAACCCCATTTTCACCCTTTTAGGGTTTTTTTTTTTTTTTTTTTTTTTATAAATACCTATACCTCTAACGCTGGGTCAGAGCCAGTTTTAACAATAGTTTTCTACACATTCATACCAGTTCTCGCATTTTTGCTTCTCGCACTTTCATACCGCATACTACTCATTCATTCATCATCTTTTACACTTTAGCAGGTGGGATGCCTGCCTAGCTCTATTCACTTATTTAAATTTTTACTTTATATATTTATAGGGTTCTAAGGGGACACAACAACTCATAATCTTTATTTTTAAATTTTTGTTACAGTTTCTTATTTCCCTTATTTCTAATACATATTTTCTTACTTACTACTTTTTTATTTTCTTATTTATAAGTACATTTATTTATTTGTTTTCTTATTCTATTACATTTCTGTTTTGCTATCTTATATCTATTATTGTTTACATACATTCTTTCTATGCTAAGGAACAATATACAAATATATTATTTTAACATAATTTTCTAGTCTGTTTTGTTTTTCTTATTTACTTTTATTACTACATTTTTACAAAACATTAGAAATGAATCTCTGTCATCCTTATCCAACATAATATTTTCAATATTACTCGGAGTGATTTTACACCCAATTTTTTGTTCAGTGTTGAACCTTTCGATATGGAATTGGGGACAGTCAATTATGAGGTGGGGGAGGGATTCGGGAGCTTCGGGATCGCAGGAGCACGATGGGCTATCCTTGCACTTGAATCTATGCAAGTACTCGGAGAACCCACCGTGCCCTGTCATTATTTGGGTCAGTATAGGATCCAGTTCGATCTTCCTAACGACTCTAAATGCCCTTACAGCGTTTGGGAAAAACAACTTAGTTACAGCAGCCGTTTCGCCAGTTTCATACCTACGGTTCCATTCGTCAAGCGAAAGCATGCGGATGCTTCGCTTGACGAATGAAATTGGGCAGAGGTCATATTTTGGCTTAGTTTTTAATTTCAGTGCCGCTTCTTTCGCCAGCTGGTCTGCGCGTTCATTTCCTACGAGCCCCACGTGGGCTTTGATCCAGAATAAGCTAATTTGTTTATTCTGGTTTTTAGCTACTCTTATGTTGGCTCTGGTTTCAACGGCTAGGGCGTGCAGGCAGTCCAAACTCGTAATTGACTGCAGCGCGGCGGTTGAGTCACCATAGATCGCATAGGTGAACTCTCTGCGCTGTATAATAAGCCTCACCGCTTCGCATATCGCCAAGAGTTCCGCCTGGTAGACAGTGCTGTAGGATGGCAAAGCAAGTTTGACGGCTCTAACTTCGGTCTCTCTATTCCACATGGATAGAGCTGCACCGACTCGGCCGTCAATCTTGCTGCCATACGTAAAAATGCGTAGGTCGTAATCGCTGTTAGCGTCTGTCTGTGTCTGGTCTGCCAGGGTTTGGAACTCGAGGCGTACATGTTCTGCGGGATGCGGGACCTCAAGTGCAGAAGCCGGTCGCTCGACCTCCCTGTCACCCAGCGCTGATTGGGGCACTCCCTTCTTGGCCTCGTATAGCGAGGCCGCCTCACGGATTCGGAGGTCTAGAGGGAGGATCCCGGAAAGGATCAGCGCTGCATGCAGGGACACCGTGCGATAGGCTTTGCAAATCTTTTGCGCTATTCCCCTTTGTACAGCGTTTAAGTGTTTCTGCACGCCCAGCTTTGACGCGGCAGGAGCCCAGGCACTCGCGGCGTACATTATGATCGGCTCAACAGTCGCTACATAAATTGTCCGTATGACCTCCGGGTGCAGCCCCCAACTGACTTTGGCAGCCCTCGAAAGTTGCTTACTAATACCTATTGCCTTCTTGCATACATTGGCTACGTGTGCGTTGAATGTTAATTTATCGTCTATTGTCAAGCCCAGTATTTTTATCTCGCGGGATAACTTAATGTCAACCCCGCCCATGATCAGATGTGGGGTGTCGTATTTCAACTTTTTTGTCATGACCATTGCATTGGTCTTGTTAGGTGCAAACTTTAGTTTATTTCTGACACCCCACATCCTAACATGTTCGAGGGTGGCATTTGCCTGCATTTCAATTTCCTGGGCCGTATTGCCTACAAAAACGAGCACTACGTCGTCCGCAAAGGCCTGGCAATAATCTCCCCTCTCCGCCAGACTTTTCAGAAGGGTGTCAAGCAACAGATTCCAAAGTATAGGACCCGCTATTGATCCCTGAACACACCCCTTGTTTGTACCGGTACCGTAATCTTCACCACCATATCGAACAGAGACGGTCCGGTCGGAGAGATAGCTGTCGAATACTCTCCTTATGTTGATGGGGCATTTCTCTTCTGCTAGTCTCGTCCTGATCGCCGGCCACCATGCACCGTCGAAAGCTCCCTCTATGTCTAGCGATACGAGCGTTACAATTTTCTTTTCTGCTAGCTTCGTACGTATGAGTTGGACCAGAGTATAGAGGGAGTCCTCCGTACTCCTCTGGGGCATGAAACCATATTGACTGGGGCTCATCTTCGGCAGTATGTGAAATTTGAGCCTTGCTACTAGCATCTTCTCATATATTTTCTCGAGTATTGGTAGCAATCCGATCGGTCGATATGCCTTAGGGATGTTGTAGTTAGCCTTTCCTGGCTTTCTAAGGACAACGACTGTGGCTTTCTTCCACTCTAGTGGAAAATAATGGAGTTCTAAACATTTATTTATCAAAGCCAGAAACAATACCGGGTCCTCGTTGATGGTGTAGAGGCAGATGTCTGCCGTAAAGCCTTCCGCCCCTGGGGCCTTTTTTGGGTTGAAGGAGTCGATGGCACGCTTCAGCTCAGTCATAGTGAATGGGGGATCACAAGGTCCATCTTGGTCACCTCCGTTCACTTTTTCCGCTTTTTGTCTTATCTCCTTATGCTCATCATTATCCAACTCAGTTGTGTCCCTGGGGTAGAACGTATCCGCCAATAATTTGACTGAGCCCTTGAAATCTAAAGTTTCCCCGTCTTTTTCTAGTGGGATGTCTTCCTCTCGTTTTGCAGTTCTTCCAATCACCCTATAAATCCCTTCCCAAAGTCCCTCCTTATCCTGTTTCCCACAGAACCCCTTCCAGCTCTCTGTCTGAGCCTTCTTCGCTTCCTCTTCGTAGTGTCCCTTTTTATCCAAATATTCCTCCACAACCCTCTGTCTCCGGAGGGGGGCGGCACTCTTAATACGCCGTTTTCTGGTCATCACCTCCGCCTTCAATACCTCCAGATCCTCCGACCACCACGGGATTGTAAGTTTGTTGCTGTTCTTCTTTTCTGGAATGCTTGCTTTGCAGGCTTCTGTAATCATCCTGTTATACCTGTTTATTGCGACCTCTATTCCTTCAACTGTGTTCAGCTTGTTTACCTCTGTTGGATTTAGGCTGTTCTTTTCCTTAAATTGGCCGAGTTTCTCACGAAATTCGCTCCAATTTGCCTTCTTCGTGTTGTATTTTCTAGTTGTTCTTTCAACCTTAAGGCCCTTAGATCTTTCCAACAGTAGGTTTAGTGAAATCCCGTTGTGGTCGGAGCTCGTGAGGTCTTCTACTACTCTCCAGTCGGCAACTCTGTCCAGTAAATCGGCGGTGCAGAAGGTGACATCCACAAAACTTGAGTAGCGCTTACCCCCTCGGACCGTGTCGAATGTGGGAATATTTCCTTGGTTAAGGATGTGAAGATCGAGCTCGTGTATCATGTCAATCAGGTCTTGACCCCGGTGATCTATTTCTGAGCTGCCCCACCAAGTGCTTTTGGCATTTGCGTCTCCTCCTATAGTTGTTCTTCTGGCTCCAGTTTTGGCAACGATCCGCTTTATATGGTCGATATAGGGTCCAATTGGTTGGTCTGGTTCAAAGTAATATGACACGAACGTGGTCTTCCAGGCCTTGGTGTGGGCCGTTACTACTACAATATTGTTTGTAGTGAATTTCGGGTATTGTACGATGTTTAAGTCCGGGTCGAAGACCACTATTGCTGCTTTGACGGCCCCATCACCATTACCCTGGAAGACCCTTGTTCCACTCTGAGTCTTAACCCTATTTGCCGCACCTACATAAGGTTCTTGAACGAGCGCGATCGCCGCCTTCCTTTTAGTAGCCTCTAGCAGGAGTTCGTTGGTTGCTAACTTCTTTCTCTGCAAATTTGCTTGCAGCACCAGGTAGGGATTTTTCACTGGGGTGCCCTTAGCAATAAGCTATTGTTTTGCGGGCTAGTCTGTCCCACCTCTTCCGTACAGGACACTCATTGCTGAATGCGTTGTGAGCTCTCTCGGATTGGTCGATTTTTTCCCTAAGCGGTTCTTGCAGGATGGTGGCTCGCCGGCTTTCCATACGCTGCATTCCGATTTAAGGTGGGGACCTGCGCAGTGAATACATATATCGGTCTTACTATCTGGACAGTGTCGCTTGCTGTGCCCGTATCCGAGACACGCAGTACACTGAACTAAAGGCGATTGATCCTCTACCCTTATCCTCTGCAGCCCTATGAACGCCGTGCCGGATTCAGTTGCCCTCTTCCAGACAGTGGGAGAAGTGGAAACTACCAGGTGCATAGTGTGAGAGTTCCTGGCTTTTCTCCGGTATTTGACTTCGATTCTGTTTTCCTCCTCTCCCACGTCCTGGAATATGTGTTTATTCTGGTTTCTTATTGTGACCAAAAGCTCCTCATCCTTACGTTCTGCAAGAACATCTTTGAAGATCAGAAGAGGGTCTTTATTTTTCATTTCTTGGACAATTAGGCTCTTTGCGTCTTTTTCTATTCTGTCCATGACTTTCTTCCGTTCCTCTTTCGTGCTACAGCTTACTATCACCTTTCTGTCCTTTGCTTTACGGACTCTCTCAACTTTCACCCATCCTTCTTCCAATTTTAGGGTGTCTCCAACTTTCTTCATCACTTCTTCACCCGTTTCTTGTTCCTCTGTGGAAGTAATGACCACCGAGTGGAGTGTGTTCCCGGCACCACTCGGTGGTTTACCCATGTTGGTGGAAGCAGTTGCGCTCGCGTATGTCTTTTCAGCCGTCGTTACACTTATCTTCCTTATTTCGTCAGTGACTACGTCCAGCTTTACAGCTACTCCTCCTATCTTTTCTAGCACAGGATTACCAACCTGCCCCTGCATAGCCGAGTTTAGGCTAACAAACTGCCCTTCAAGAGTTTCCTGCAGAGCGTCGATACGCTTAAGCAGGACTCCCATTTGCTGGTCGTTTACGAGGTGAGGGGGCCCCGGCGATTTCCTTCGTGACGCTGCTGGGACTGGAGTTAGTGTATGCCTTGGCGTCTCCGCAGCGGATATATCTTGGGTGTTGGTTTTCCCCATACTCTTTTCAATTTCAAGGAGTCGCAGCAGAGACGCTTCATAACCTTTCTTCAAAAAATCTTTGATGTCATTACGCATATTCGTGTACGTCTTCACTTGTTCAGGTATGTCTTCTATAAACTGCATAACCCTCTGAAGCATGACTTCGGCGCGCTCAGTCTTTAATTCCTTATAGATAACGCCTGCGTTAAACTTGGCTGCCAGACTGACAGTTTCCTTTTTCCTCCCGGTACACTTCATAAATGGTAGTACAGTGCCGCTGGCAGACGGTGATGGAGCGGTAAATTTAGTAGCCAGGTTTTTGGGATCCACTTTTGTTGTTTGAGTGACGGGGGTAGAGTTTTGCGCCATGCTGGCTTCCGAGCTAGCGTTTAATCCGTCAACTATGTTTTTGACACCTTTAATACGGGTCTTTGACGGTGATAGCACTGGGATAGGTTTAGGGTTAAGTGGAGTCCTTGTGGTACTCATATCGTTAGAGGTATGCGTCAATTAATAATAATACCTAAAGTGCAAAGTTATTTTACGTAAAAATTGTAAAAGTTGTATAAATTAGAGTAAAATAAAATTAAAATTAAAGAATTGAATATTCGTCAAACGACGTAATCCACGTCAGCGGCTTGCGCGGTCTCAACTTAAGATTAGTAATGATTTGCGAAAAATTTTATTTAGGTAAATTTACCTAAGCTGTATGCAAGAAGGCAATGTCAAGGTTTATGAGGTGTAGAATCGCGAAAAACGACTCTACGTCTCTAGATCCTAAATAAGTCAAAGGGGGTGGCAAACTACACCCACTAGTAAAAACCGCGTATTTTTGCGAATTTTTTCCGCGAAGTTACACTATTATTTTAACACAAAAAATTCGACTTCTCCTGACCTATTCACACTAAAAATATAAAATTTATATCTAAAATACTAGAAGCTAATCCCAATAAGACTATATACACAAAAATAAAATACAAAATTCAAAATAGTTTAAGTAATAAATGAGGGGGAAGTTTTCACCCCTATATTCAGAAATTTATATCCGAGAAACTGTACGTCCGATTACAAAAATTCTTTAAATATTAAATAGGGCTCAAAAAGAACATACTAAACAAAATTTTGAAAAAATTAATTCCATACAAAAAATAAAAGATAAAATTTTTTGAAAAATTTTGAAATTTGAAAATTTTATATCTTGGCTTCTATTTGTCCGATTGAGGTGCCCAAAGTGTCGGGTGACTCGCCCTGCTGCGCCGCTTCCACTGACTACCTCCAAACCACCCGGCCGCCCCGGGAAGACTGACCACGTGGTTTTAGGTTAAGTTGTTTTTTCCTCTTTTCCCGTTGGGTATTAACGAGAAAAATCGGGAACTGGTGCAGAAACGTAGAAGGCGCTGAGGTGCATCCGCCGACAATTCAATATCCCACGCGTCTCACAAACTGCGGACACAGTGGGCAAAAAACTGACGATTCTTCACTACTTTTTCACTGAACTTTCACTTTTCTGTGAATAACTTTTGCCACAGAACTTTGATCTTCAAAACACAAAAACCACTGGATGGGTCTTGTCGGCGCGCAACTTTTGGTATATAGTACGCTACTGTGCGCTCTGGTTTTACCACTTTTTAGAATTTTAAAAGTACGGAGCCACGTGTTTTTGCTGCTCACTCGGCGGCGGTCGGCTCCCCTTTTAGGGGTTAAATCATGTACATCGTATTGGACTTTAAAATAAATGTCATTTTCGCAATCACCATCCCATAAAACCTCAAGAACGATATCCATATCGATTTTTATGTTTACATACCCCATTTACCCTCTAAGGGGTTGATTTTTAAAATTACCAAATTATGTTTGCCAATTTATTTTTAGACGTGCTCCTACGAAGTTTAAAGTTGTAATGTCTATTTTATATTGTTTTTCCATACAAAATTTGAAACCCATTTTCACCCCTTTAGGGGGTCAAATCATGTCCACCGTGTTGGACTTCAAAATAAATGTCATTTTCGCAATCGTCATACCAGAAAACCCCAATAACGACATCCATCTCTATTTTTAGGTTTATTTACACATTTCACCCCTATTTCATCGCCATAGGGTTTATAATATACGTTGCGTTAGATTTTATTCCATAAGCCTTTATTATAAATTAAGTGATTTTTACTTCGAAAATGAAGGATTTTTTTTACACAACTGCACTGGGGTAGAATTTTGAAAAACGCTGAGACCCGTATTTATTAATTTACAATCTTCAGCCTAAACACAAAATTTGAAAATCCTAGCTTCAAAACTGGGGGACTTTCATACAAACTTTCATCCCTTATTTCATCCCCTTAGGGATGGAATTTTCAAAAATCCTTCCTTAGTGGATGCCTTACAGTGTAGGTAGGTAGGTGTGCAAAATTTCAAGTCTCTAGGTCCAGCGGTTTGAGCTGTGCGTTGATAGATCAGTCAGTCATTCAGTTTACGATTTTATATATTAAGATAGTTGAGAAAATGGGTTAATATCGACTCTGATTTAACAAAATATAAAGCTCACTCCTTTTTTTAACAATAATTATTATTAAGTATCTATTGCAGTTACTGTTAGTCAATGAGCCTTTCAGGCTGGGAAAGAAGAAACTATAATCATATAATACTTAGTTATTATTTAGCATGTTTTGAATAAATGAAAACCATGTGGATTATACACATTTTAGAACACCATTCCAAACACCCAAATATTCATTTTTATACCACCAACTTGGTGTTTCAATAAACCTCCTACACAAGCTTACTCTTATCAAGTTTCGATAACCTAAAATCTCTGGTACATTTTTGTAGCAGAGGATTCTTCCGCTTGTTACATACTAAAATATTCGTTGCTATTTCTCACCGCAAGCCCGAGGCTACATAATCAACTTGTAAAAGCTTTAAATATATATGAGCCTGAAAACTCTGGGAGAAATGTTTACTTCTCCCAAGACAAAGCTTCCACTTTATATAGCTTTAAAGAAACCCTAGGGATTAGATACGTCTTGTTCTTCAATACATCGATTTTTCTCCATAAGGTCTGGACATAAATTTTGTGAAATCAACTTTCTGTTTTGCTGACTAATTTTTTTAACACAAATGATGTACAGTAATTTAATGTCATCATCATATCAGCCGCACGACACCCACTGCTGGGTATAGGCCTCCCACAAGGATTTCCACGACGATCGGTCCTGCGCTTCCCACATCCAGTGGCTTCCGGTTCCAGATTGTCGGTCCACCTTGTCGGGGGCCTCCCCACGGAGCGTCGTCCGGTGCGCGGTCGCCATTCAAGAACCTTTCCGCCCCAACGGCCATCGGTTCTTCTCGCTATGTGTCCAGCCCACTGCCACTTCAGCTGAGCAATGCTTCGAGCGAAGTCGGTTACTTTAGTTCGCCTGCGGATCTCCTCGTTTCTGATTCGATCACGCAGGGAAACGCCGAGCATGGCTCTCTCCATTGCACGCTGGGTGACCTTGAGCCAATCTTATTTAATTATTTAAGTCACTACTCATTTTCTGAGTTTGTGCATTACATACTTAATACAAAGGGTGGGTACTCACTTAGGTTCGCGAACCTCCGCGCTCCGCGAACCTAGAACAGTGATCCATAGCAA
The DNA here is from genome assembly GCA_943789525.1 of Agriphila geniculea. Lineage (NCBI taxonomy): Eukaryota > Metazoa > Arthropoda > Insecta > Lepidoptera > Crambidae > Agriphila > Agriphila geniculea. Next base: position 7,163,859 of record OX038875.1, read on the forward strand.
AAACAAATATTTTTACTTTGGCTACAGTGTGTGCCTGTGTGAACCAGCACGCCCTGTTTCAGCAGAGGATAAACGATATTTTCGGTGCACGTTCGCGGAGCGCGGAGGTTCGCGAACCTAAGTGGGTACCCACCCTTAGAATTATCAAAAAGAAATAAGAGCCCAAAAATTCGGAAACCTATAAACTGGTCTTTGATAAAAAACATACTACTTAAGTCTTACATTTCATAAAGGAATGCATGAAAAGATGCAAGGTATTAAAATATGTAGAATCCACGTTTAAATTTCAGAAACACTTAAAGTTTTCGCACATAAAGCTCTCGACAGCAGCCAAGTTTAATATGTCAATTACAGTGAGATACATTCCGGAGATATACCTACCTAGCAGTCTCCACGTTATGAAGTGCACGCCGGCACACTAGACTTTGTACAGTAGAAGCATTATTGCATTCCTCATAAAGGGGAGATATCAAACTGAAGCGCTTTCTAAATCTTTAGAGATTTCATGAACCATCGAATCTTTTGAAATTCCATTGAAAGTGTTCCGAATTTTATTAAAACTTCACAGAAATCATTAACCCAACCGAACAAATGATTTCAAATGATTTTAAATTATGTATTTTTATCAGTATTGATAAACCAACTATCAGACACCTAGAATTTAAAAAGTTGGAGTAAGTTGTGGAAATAAAATCTCGGTAAAAACATACTTACCGAGAATTTCCTGAATGCTAAAATCTAATGAATAAACATTTTCCAAGAACCAAGAAGCGATCCGAACGTTAGTACGAAATAATAGTAAAATATTCAGACTTTAGTGAACGCCTTAAAATTATTCGCTTCCTTTAGGCTGCCTGATTAAAATAGTATGAACTAGGTATTAGCTTTTGAAATTCCTAATTGTTTACTTGATTGAACTTTCGAAATGCTTTTCTTATACCGATTTTCCACGATGTTTATTAACTTCTTAGTTATTTTAAGGACCCTCACTTCTCGAGAAGAGTCAAACCAATCAGTATAATTTTTCGAAAAGAAATCACTGACTCCGTGCAACCATCATTTGCAAGAGGAATTTTAATAAAAATATTAAAATATAATATTTTACGAAATATTACATAAACAAGAAGGTAACTTTTTGTAACCATACGTAGACATGGACAACGTTTATTACGTTGCATAAGTTGCATTACAAAACAAAAAGACAGACACATTTAAATCTGTGCTGCCACTATAATCAGATGAAAAATAAATATGAAGAAGAAAAAAAGTGTTTTAATTCAGTACTTTTAGTAGGTAAGTAGGTTTTTCTTATCCAGAGAACTAGATAATTATACCAACTTTATCTCGATAGAGCAATGACCTAAGGGATTATGTCAACCAGTGGACTGTGACGGGCTTGATCGATGGCAGTCGTTTCTGAAAGCTTCGCTACCTACTGTCCTCAGCTACACACAGCCTCAGAGTGGCTTGAACTTTTTAGTACTTTTTCGCAGCAACTATAACAATTGTTCAGTAAGTAGCAACCCTTATAAGAATGAAATAGTTGGCGCGGCAGGGTACTAAAGTATTTACCAACTTCTGAAACCGACCTTAGCTAGTTTAAGTACAACTTTATGACAATATAATCTTATAGATTTGGGTCGAGGTCGACCGCAATGTCCTCTGAATCGCCTCGTTAACTCTCGATCAGGGATCACGAAATTATCCTCAATAAATTCTACTTGGCATAAAAAAGTGATTAATTACTTCGGGCAATTTCTTGAAGTCATAAATCGCAATAATCGAAAAATGTTTTAATTTCAAAAGAACTATTTGCAGAATTCGCTCAACATTTGCCAGTCATGCCAGTGGCATAATATACCTACCTAATATATACTCACATGAAATACGACCACCTATCAACCGCATACATCATACAAAGTGTCCACCTACTTACATCTGATGACGTTGCAGACCCAAAGAGGCGTGTCTGACAATCCTTCCTTCGGACAAAAAGCTGAGGTTCCTATATCGTTTAGGATGAGCAAAAACTTATACCTAACTCCATGCTCCCATTTTTTATTCGAGTCTCAATGCATTAGATCTTGACTTATGGAAAAGTTTGACAAAAGTTACTCGTCTCTATTATTAAAATACCTACTTACCGATAGCCTAGTGTCGATGGCGTAGTGAATATTTTCAATAATAGGCTGAAAACATTTTTGGTTATGTGATGAAGTTTTATTGTCAAAAGAAAACGAAAGCTTTTAAATATAGATAGGTACTTATGAATGCTGAACTAAATTAGAAATCAATTTGAAAGTGAAATTTAAACATAACCAAATTTTACTTATACAATAGTACATTATGATATAAGTGCGGTACGTTGAAAATTACAGCCGAGGCGATATTGCTAGCCCGAGCCGTAGGCGAAAGGCGAGGGCTACAAGAAAGCAGAGGCTGTAATTATCAAAGCGCACGTATGTCATACGACGTTTTATAACATATTTGCGAGGAAATAAATAAAACTCGGACTTTGCACCTTTGCTTGTTTTCCATATGATTAAATTTTGATACGCTTGTAAGTATCTTATCGGTCAATTTTTCGGGCAAGAGGCTTAGAGTAGCCTTTTTCGCTGCCTCTGAGACTTCTGGCGGTGTTGAATTAATAAATTCATCAGTACTTGACGACATTTTCAAATAAAAACAATACAGCAAAAAAAAATTAAATTAGCATGCGCGCGCATCAGCGTTTTTTTTAAGGCGAAGGCATAAAAACAGCCAGTATTACTAATAAAGTAAATTAATATTTTTGTGTTTTTGTTACAGATAAATGGTTGTAATTTATTGTCAACATTAATTAAATTGAATAATTAAATGTTTATTTATTACATTTTATCTCCCAAAGTCAATTTTATCCATAAAATGTTGACCTCTTTTCTGACATAAAAACTCTTTGCTAAGATTTAAAAAAGTACCGTTCGTTTTAGACGAAGTATCTTGATAAACCGTGCGGTAATGTAAAGTAAAACGCACGGCTTATCAAGGAAACCGTGCGTTTTACTTTACATTACCGCACAAGTTCGTAATGAGATACAATACGATATTGAAATTGGTGTAATAAGAGACCCTTTACGAGCAAATATGTTATAAAATTATTTATGCCTACTTCCTTTTCTCATAATAATCCAAATAAGTATATGCAATTCAGATGCCAAACAGGCCGGAGATGCAAATCGCTTTGTTTGGCGCAGCCATTGGCGCCGGAATCGCAGGCGCATAATTAATGCAATCACAAGTGGATTGCTAAGCCTCGCTTAATCGACTTAATACGAAAAACATACATACGTAGTGCTTATGAAAACTCTGTGATTAAAGTGGTTATCTTTCGGTGTACCTGGAAAGTAGGGTATAAAATTGTTTAAAAAAAACAAAAATCCGACTTCAAAAAACCTACCTCTAAAAAGCATTAAATTATATTCGTAATAATAAAAACACGTCTATTGAAGTTGGGTGGGGCTGGAGTACAGATTCCTTTTTTTTATTCTAAAGGATACACCCGACTTCAAAAGACGTGTTTTTATTATTACGAATATTATTTAATGCTTTTTAGAGGTAGGTTTTGAAGTCGGTTTTTTGTTTTTTTTTTTAACATTTTTTTATTTTTAATGTAGGTAAATTATTTAGGTAGAAAAATCGGTTCAGCCAAGCGTGAGATAATCGCGAAGAAGCATACATACATACGGGTCAAACTGAGAACCTCCTTTTTTAAAGTCGGTTAAAGAACTAAACAGATATCCCTCTTCCAGCAAAAAAATAATTATCTTATTCAGTTCATAAGCAAAGAAATAATACGAGCATATCATCGAGGTAATTCACACAAAATCATATACTATTTTCGTGCTTTTTTCAAGATTAGTTGAAAAGTACTGAACCGATTTCCAAATTTTAAAAAATGGGACCAATTTGAGAGTTTACCTAATGTAATAAACGTTTGAATCATTTCAATCGGTCCAGCCGTCTTTGAACAGAGAACCTCCTCCTTTTTTGAAGTCGGTAAAAATTAGTTCCACAAGACAACCAAGTTCCAAATTTTCTATTGCTCTACGCTACAACTTTCTTCACTCAGAAATATCGTTTAGAATAGGTACCGCTCAGCAATTAGTGAGCAGTGGGAATAGTTTTCTCGCTCAAACGAAGGATATTTCTATGTAACCAAATAAGGCCTTGAACAAATATGGTGTCCGGCGACATAGCATCAGCACTATATTGATTCTGTGGCCAATGTACCTTTTTTAGCTTTAGCAACATAATTAAGTAAGTAACATGGATCCAGGCACACTTAAAATAAACCCAAAGTATAAAGCAAAATATGCAGCATTTGTAGGTTTGTAATTACGAGCACATTCCTAATTAAACCGAAACTTAATCTCTTACACATTATATTTTTTTTTTTTTTATTTTTTTTTATTAATTTTTCTCGGCTTTTCATTTTCACTATTTCCTTCAAAATCTGGATTGGTATCAATCTCGAATAACTTTGCATTAATTATTGAACTTTTCATCATTTTGGTCATCGGAACTAAGTAAATAATTGGTGCAGCATGAATCTGTGCTGCTGCAGCATAACAAATCAACAGCAATGGTTGCAGCCGCGGCGCTCTATCAACACCACCTGTTATATGTACATTCGGATCGTTTTATTTCTGTGAAAATTGATTTTTTCCATATATAAACATAAAAAATGGTTTTACTTTCAAACAGATGAATTCACTCTAATTATTAGTTTTTACAAAATGATTCCAAAAATCTGCAGCTAAGATGTGGGATGAAAGAAATACTTCGTTCATACGAGTAAACGTTTTTAAGGCAAATTTTACACCAGCGATTACGATGTGATCGAAATAGTTCATACAATAATTTATATTGAATTTTATTTTGTGAAATCTTTCTGGATTAATAAAACCATTGCTTAAAATTATCATTGTACTTAACTTAAATCAAAAGTCACAAAAGTTGATTTATAAGGTATAATTTGAACACCTGTCAATTCCCCCACAGGTTCAAGATGAAATCCAATTATTTCTTTGCCTGACTTCTTGTTTTCGAAGCCAAGGAAATTTTATAACGCCCAAGTTTTTACTTTTTCTTGCATTCGCATTAATTCACGAATAATATTTTCAGATCTCGCTGAAATTTGCGCAAATACTTTTTGTTCTCGCCTTACACCATAATTTTATTTGTAACTCAAGATTTCGTTTTTCGTACCGAGGCTCGACCATACATATACTATATATCTTTTAATACTATTGATTTCCGTATCAAATAAGATGATTTAATGTCATCACATAATAAGTAGCATATTTACGACTTAGATTTATTAATAAAGTTTTTTACCAACGAATGCTTATAAAACCTTTTTCTATAAACGGAGATTGGTAAGTAAGTATATACCTATTTCAGATAAAACTACAGGCTCGCATCACATAAAACTCGCCTTTTTATTCGTGATCCCTGGTAAAGGATAGGTACAATATAGCGCGAACAAAATCCGACTTTATCTAGGCTTCCAGTTTCGACTATTCAGTTCTTTGCTTCTATGTTAAAAATGACACCAATTTACGTAGTCGAGAATCTATGGTAGGACATAAGACCCTCGGGCCCAGCTGGTGACAATCCCTAAGTGGTTCGCTTTAAAAGATGAGTAGCTGTTTGTTAAGACAATATTACATTTTGCCAGCAGTTGCGTTTCGTAACGATGTTACTGAACCGTTACGCGGGTAATTTTTTGAAATCACTTTTGAAGTTTTACAACATTGCTTTTAAAGAGAGTGCATGATAAGAGTAAAAGCATTTAAATACCTCTTTTAATTGAAGGGGCAGGGGAGGTGAAATAAAATAGAATTTATATAAAATCTTTATTATACTAATCTTGACTAACACAAGGGGTACTCTTGAGTAACATAAGTAGGTAACTTACGGAAAGCCATTGCAAAATTCCGAAATCTTCCGTCAAGCAATGCCAAAAAATATTTAATTGTCGTCCCTGCTACGAGTTTATATGGATTTAAAATCTTAATTTGATTTAGTCGACTGTGATTAATTATTATTACTATGTATTAATTTTATGTCCTGAAGGCCTATTACATAAAAATAATTTAGCGATAATCGGACGCAATTCGTAGTTTAATTTACAGTACCTACTTCATTCTTAAAGAATGGGGAAATGGAGAGTCTACATAGCAACGTAGCAAAGACAATTAACAAAAAGTTGTTTGGACCTAAAAGTCATTTACAATTTCAACTTTATTGCAATGAAATAACTGTTAACGTCATTTCTAAGAAAAGCAAAAACACGAAGTTAGCCGGTCCCCTTTTTTTAAAATTCTAATATCTTTGCCGATCCCCGTTTTTTACTTGTACTAGAACAAAGAAAATTTACTTTTTTAGTCTGTGGTTTATAGTGTCACGAACAACATAGAAGTCTTTGGTCACGAGTGGGACAAATCTTTGATCGAAGGGAGGAATCGACCGCTCATCGTGATTGTTTTTATGTAATGTGCCTGCTGTTTGACCGCAAAGCACATTCTTGGGCCAAGACCTTCAAGACTGAAGTTTCTTTAAAAATGCAGAAACAGAATTTCTATGAAATTATTTAACAAACAATTAGGACTGATCCAGAATATTTGAAACTCGCCCATAATGAAAGTTGTTGAGTTTAAAGCAACACTACAACGTGTTTTTGTATTACACACATCAACTTTGTCTAGGGATACAGGTGATATTTTCATACAAACGAGGTAACTTTGAAGCCTTGGTTTCCTGCCAGGGATGTGAATGGAGGAGATTCAGATCGCTATACCACAGAATACATAATAGTACAAAGTACAGAAAATTCACTCCGCGTAGTCATTTAAATAAATAGCGACTCTTGCTCAGACACAATAAAGTGCAATTTAGGTCGCACACCGCTTCCTTGCCTACAGCTATATTCACCTACAGGTTGCCTCTCTTTCTATCGCGTAGCTCTTACCTCTTCTAACAACTTTAGGGTTGTCTTCTTCTAATACTTCAACGCTCGAGCGGCCCCATCGGGCCGCACAACACAACACAACAATGTAAAATAATATTGTCTCATTTTCTGTGCTTGAAGGATTAAATACTTCCTTACAAGTTTTGTGGTTATAATGTGTACCTACTTAAATGTAAAAAAATTACGTTTCAAATAAACCTAGGCTAGATGTAGGTACAGTTAACGCCACATTAGACTATATGTTGAATTTAAGGCAGTTTTTATGCCACCGCCACCATACTGTTGCGGAACTGAACCGGTTACGGAACTTAAATCCAGAAATGTAGGTATTCAGTTAAGTAGGTATAATTCGCTAAAAAATGAATTAGGTAGTAGTTAGGTAGTAGAGTACCTACTTAGGAAATTTTATCGAGAAAAAATACTCATGAACCTCTGAATACTTATAAGTACCTATAACTACATGCTTTCCTACATATAAGTAGATAGGTAGTTGTTATAACTACCTATCAAAAATAGGTAAGTACCTACTCATAAAAAGTACGAGTAAAATAAACATTTTTTTTTTTAATCTTATAGATTCTTTCGGTAAAGTGAAAAATAAAAACTTTGAATCCTTCTGTTTATTGCGACAGCCGTCCACGCAACAATTATTAGTATTACGATTCTCCATTAAGTATAGTCGCATTACTCATTTCCCAGCAAAAATGTCAACAAAGAAACGTCACTGTCAAATTGACAAACTGACCTTGATAGTGACATTTTCAGATATTCAAAACCTTTGGTCATATTATAACTTGTTAATTTGTTTATTATATTTTGAGTCATAATAAATGTAATGCCATCCAGGGTAATTTTAAAGTAGGATGATAATAAAAACTTTTATTTTAACCTATTATAATTTTTGATGTCAAAAGTTCTTGAAACGAACTGATAAGAAAACTTTACTTAGATATTAACTATCAAAAATACGTTGCAACTTCGCCAGTACCCCGCAATACCAAAAGACAAATGTTACTACTACAGCTACTACTCGTAATACTATTTTTTATGAAATTTTTAATTTTATAAAATGAAATGAACCAAAGGTTGATGTGTAGGGTTTGCAGTTGATGTGTGCACAGCATCATAAAATGTTTTCTACTATAAAACTGTTACTATGAAATCTTAAATTATATTACTGCTTTTTCCGCAAAACTTATGATTCAGAATATTTATCTATTCTATTTTTATTACATTTGTGATGAAAAAACATGTAAGTGTGTTTATTTCTTGCCTTAGCAATATATACTATTTCCTTTTGTGTTGTTTTGTTCTGGCGACACCTTTGTTTACATTTTTGCTGGGAAATGAGTAATGCGACTTTATTTGTAAATTATAATAGTGTACGGTACAGAGCTGGGAGCAATAAATAATGATCGATTAACCGTCATCATAAAGGCACAGAATAACACACGCGTGTACTCACAAGCGCGGCGGCAACCCTGACTGATTTTGCAACTCCGAGTTGTCGCGCGCTGTAGGTACTTATCGCGGTAGGTATGGGCGAGTGACGGATGCCTGGCTATACACACCCAACTGATCTGACCAGCATTCTAAAAACGTAATGGACATGTTTAAAAAAACCGCGAAAATAGCATGAAAATGTATGGAAATCCTCAAACTGAGAACTCTGACCCATTAATCTTTTAGAATGCTGATCAGATCAGTTGGGTGTGTACAGCAAACTGAATCTAGTCCATTCAGTCCCTGGATGGCCATCATCAGATTACAGCACGGTACATCCCTGGCAGAAAACCAAGGCTTCAAAGTTACCTCGTTTGTATGAAGATAACACCTGTATCCCTAGACAAAGTAAGTAGTAACCTCGTTTGTATGAAAATAACACCTGTATCCCTAGACAAAGTTGATGTGTATCATCATATCAGCCGCACGACACCCACTGCTGGGTATAGGCCTCCCCTAAGGATCTCCACGACGATCGGTCCTGCGCTGCCCGCATCCAGTGGCTTCCCGCGACCTTCACCAGATCGTCGGTCCACCTTGTCGGGGGCCTACCCACGGAGCGTCGTCCGGTGCGCGGTCGCCATTCCAGAACCTTTCCGCCCCAACGGCCATCAGTTCTTCTCGCTATGTGTCCTGCCCATTGCCACTTCAGCTGAGCAATCCTTCGAGCGATGTCGGTTACTTTAGTTCTCCTGCGGATCTCCTCGTTTCTGATTCGATCACGCAGGGAAACGCCGAGCATGGCTCTCTCCATTGCACGCTGGCTGACCTTGAGCCTCCTTATGAGACCCATAGTTAGCGACCACGTTTCACTGCCGTAAGTCATCACTGGCAATGTGTATATTACCTACATAATGTAGTCCCACCTTATAATTAATAATATGTTTGAGACTCTTTGTTTGCTACAGATAAGTAACACATTTCCACACACCCACAACACCGTTGTTCTATAGTAGCACGTAAGTTGTACAGTTTTACGATCAATCTTGTTTCAAGTGCGGAGCTTGCAGCCGGATAATTATTCTTAGGGCCCTGGGGACCCCGAATGCTTGATAAACGACCCGCTAGAATAAGAGGTTCGTGTATACAGCTTTGTTTATTAACACTGACCAAGGGTCAACGGATCGGGTAACATCGCTGTTTTTCTGGACTTCGTATATATTTTAGCAATAACCAGCGGGTCTCTTGAATCCTGTTCAATGTAAATCTATAAACAAAATTCATTAATTTGAATGCTAACAAAAACCGTACCTACTCTTGGACTTGGTAGTGGATTCTAACCGATATTGAACGATTTCCATTCCTAATTGCAATTAGTTCACTCAATGACCGGATAAATTGGCCAAAAATACGAGTTTCGACAAAACTCTGAGTTGTAGAAACATTAGTTTTGAATTTGTTTTCTCATAATAGGGATGATGACTAATGAATAAAATAACGAAATACTAATTAAAATCGTAATCATATTAGAGTAGCTTGTATACCTCTTGGTTTTATATATATATTGCGTATTATTTCTTTTATGACCCTTCAAAGTTGGGTGGACAAGTCCATTTAAAAAGTATAAAATTTATTAAAATAAATAAAACCTTTAATTAGTCCATAAAATTTATAGCAAATTTGTCTAAGAAACTATTTTGATAAACAAAGTATATAATATAGCTGCCAAACAAATTTCCTACGCGTTGCATACAAACTACTTAAGCGTGACGTCACAACTAAGTAGCCGTTAGTATGGAGCGTTTTTGAGTGAGTCTAATTTTGTGCATTTCAAACTTTGATATCTACGGCAGTTTTCATGCTAGCGAAATAATTCTTTTACCAATGTTTTTTTTTTTTGAGAGGTAATTTATGTAACATAAAATAAAAAAATAGTCTTTATGCCTATTGCAGGTCGCAAAGTATAGTCTTAAAAAATACTTATACAACATGTTACAAAATACCCCCCAATGCCGACGGTAGATAGGGACCACCAAACAAACAACTTTTACCAACTCTGAAATTGTGAAAAAAAATCCGCTGTTTCATACAAAAAATTATAACGATAATATCAAAATGTATGAAACAGATGCTTTTTTTTCGCGATTTCAGAGTTGGTCCCATAGTAAAAGTTGTTCAGTTTGATGGTCCCAATACAGTGTGTCCCTGGATAAAGTGCAATCCCGAAAAGGGGCAAAACTAAACTATAAATGAGAAATAAAAAAATACAAAAGAATCAATCTAATTTATTTTTTTTACACAATTAAGATTTGTAATTTTAACAATGGACTCTATGTATAAAAAATAATATTCCTTCAAAAATAGTGAATGGATTTTGTTCAAATAAAAAATAACGTGATGCCTGATACTTGTTAGTTCAGATAGACCGCAAATAACTCACAAAAATTAATTACATTCTCTTAATTCTGCAAAAATAGTTTTTTTTGTATTTTTTTTAGTACTCATTTATAGTCTAGTTTCGCCCCCTTTCGGGATTGCACTTTATCCAGGAACACACTGTATACCATATTTGGCATTAGGGGTAATTTTGTATTTCGTTGTATAACTATGACTGCTCACCTTCGTTTTCTCGGAAACTCTCAAAAGTATGTAAGAAACCTAAAAAGCAACCTGAAAGGCCCAACTTACTTGTGATTCTACCAACTGACTGTTGAACATCCACTTTATAAGGAAAACAGGTAAAAAGGACAAAATAATGTGTCTGTGAACTTTAGGTAAAGCGAAAGGGGCTGGTTCTATGTGGTTCTATCGCTTGAATAATCTCAATAACATTTTGCTAAAGGAAAGATAACAAAAACAGTTTGCGCTTGTCGCTGCTGAAATTCGTTGCATAAAGATCAGAGGATCATGCAGGCAACACGTAAACAGGATTGCTTTTGACCATTTTGTATAAAAACTTGTTAATCACATTCCAAAAAAGATTGTATGTAAGACAGGTATACCCAGCAGTTGCTGATATGTTACGGATAATACCCGAAGTGCGGCTAAACCTAGTTTTAGCCGGCTAAAACTAGGTGTAGCCGATAGCTGTTGGTTAAAACTAAATGTAGCCGATTTGCTCGCGTCTAATACTAGGTGTAGCCGGCTAAAACTAGGTGTAGCATGGGGTATTAAAAAAGTTATTTTTGTTGTCTGTTAAAAAAAATAACCTCGAAATTTAAGGCCCACGTTACGCTGCGCTTCGCGATCGCCTTAAATTTTTAATCTATATTCGGGACCTACAGGAGTAAAGCAAATCGGTTCACCTAATTTTAGCCAACAGCTATCGGCTACACCTAGTTTTAGCCGGCTAAAACTAGGTTTAGCCGCACTTCGGGTATTAGCCGTAGCAGATATACTAGTTGTCTAGGCCTACTTAGTTTTCTCCATAGATAAATTCTATCATCATCACAAAGATTTACAAGCCACCAAGCAAAAGCAACCTTTGATTATTATTAATCAAAGCAGGCGACATCAATTAAAATAGACCAATATGGTTCCCATATAGTTTTTTCTAAGTACCCCACTCCAAGAAAGACCTCAAACTTCTTACCCCATATGCAAGAATGCTAAATAAAACATTAAATCAAACTTAATGTATGATAATTATTTTAGTTAAGAGATTGCTGCGCGTACCCCTTGATGCAACCCCGCGTACACCTGGTGTTATACGTACCCCTCGTGGTACGCGTACCACAAATTGGGAATCACTGGAATTTTTAACCAGGCAGTGTAATAAGGGGTAAGGAGTTTGAGGTCTTTCTTGGAGGGGTACTTAGAAAAAACTATATTCTTATAAGTACCTAATCAATTAATTTCACATTGCTGACTAAAAGAATTCCTTTACTTTTTTCGCATCGGCTTGTCGACTTACATTCAACTGTAGTTGCTATCGGCGACCTTTAAACCCAGGGCACAGAATAGATATACCTAAGTACTACCGTACCCAGGGGTTAACACGCACGCACGAGGGGGGATGGCAGGCTGTGGTCTCCTTCTGCGAGGACGTTATCTCGCAGAAGGAGGCTGCGGAGAGGGTTCGCGAGGCGGACGTCGCAGCGAGCCAACTCCGACGTGCGCGGCGGGGGAGAGTGAGACGCTAACTTGCGCGTCTCGTTCTTCCCTAGTCGCAAGGGGGGGCGCAGTAAGGCCCTCTGCCTCCCATAGGGTGGAGCCTTAACGGGCCACTCTCCCGGGGACAAGTGGAGCGTGCCAACGCGTACCCATAGACCCGGGAAAGGAGAGGCGCAGGTTTTCGAGAAGAGTTTAGTTGGTAGTGGTGCCTTTTCCCATTCCCCCCATCTGGCCTGCCCACACAAGTGGGTTGCCTTATGGGGGATTGGGGGATGGGGAGGAGGCTCCCTCCCTCTGTCCGGCCCCCTCTCGATCTTTCGAGATCGTTGGGGGGTGGGGCAGGGGTGAGAACCACCCAGCCCTGACGCGAAGCCTATTAGGCTTGGTGGGAGGGCTGGGTGTGGCGAGGGACATGCTACGGGCATGACCAAGTCCAACATGCCGTTTGGTATGCGTAAAGATTGCATTCTCCTCTCGAAACAACAAAAAAAAAGGGGTTTAACACGCAAATTCATTTAAGTATGTTTTCAATTTCGATTATGGTCGAATTTCAACCACAACCGGTCAAGTTTTTCATTGTGCCCTCCAATGACGTAAAATCTGAAAACAATCCAAACATCCACTTGTATCTTGAGGCGACATTTGGTCAGTCCGGACGAAATAATATCTCACAAAGATAGAAACTAACATTCCAGATTTCTAGAAACAGTTATATTATCTGTGCTAGGAAGTTCCTTGGCTAAAACAGTTTGGCGGGCGAGTGACATTACTGAACTCAAGTTACTGAATTGTTGCAGTTTGCAGATGGAAGAGAACTGCTTAATACTTAGATAAGAACAACTTGTTCTGTTAAAAGACACATATCTGTTCATTCGTTTGGGAGCCACTAGAATACAAACATATACTTAGATAAACATAACACCCCTCGCCCTCCGTTTTCACCTGGAGTTAAAAACATGTACAATCTCTCTATAAACGACCACACATTATGTTATCAAGTCCGAAAATTTAAAAATATACATAGATACCGCCACAACTCCGTTTGTTCATTGATGAATGCTTTCGAGTACATTGTTGCTGTATACAACATCGTCGTAACTCAAAAGGAGCCGTTATTTGTGGATGATTCCGTCATAAATCGTACAGTAAAACATCTCGGGTCATCGGTTCACATTACAGTTTTATTCTCGCCGCTGAGAACGACCCATCTCATGTAACGATCCCGCTAAATGGTAGCGGCACGCGGCTCTCAACGAAAATATTGTACCTATTTGGATGTTTTTGATCCCGTATTTAATTATCAATAATGTTTTTTCGATTTAATACAAAAAACATTATTTTACATTCGATAACAAAATACGGCATCAAAAATTACCAAAAGTTTGGGAAATAAGTCTAGAGATTTATTCATAACATTTTGGACCGTAAGGTAATTAATTAACTTGCTTGTGTAAATAAAAAAGACTTACTTTATGCTCAACATATCCAAATGAATTTTAAAAAACCATGTATGAAAGCTCCACAGTGAAGGCTTTTATTCAGTAGTGGGTGTTGTGCTGATATCATATAAAAGCTCACATTATGATATGATGATGATATGATTATGATAGCCGATAGCCATTTACCTCCACAAATGAATTCGTTAAAACATTGTTTTATGAAAGAGAATATGCTAAATCTTTGTCTTTAATGTTAATCGTTCTAAAAAACCAGGACGAACGAGTGTTCTCTACAAAATATCGAAGTATTTTGCGAAGGGCACATAAACTTTTACGACATTAAGTTAAAAGCTCACTTAACAACATTGTAAAGAAACGTATGGATTGGTAGAAGGAAAGTTTTATTTGCATACTATGTAAATTATGTAGATTAGAGGTATTAACTTACTATGTAAGTACATTCTCTTTTATACACACAAAATGTAAAATGTTACGTTTGACTGTGTGAAAAATGGTAAAGACTGAAAAAAAAGAAAAGATTCTGCAATGGAAAGTTGTTTTTAACTAAGTAATATGTTACGTATACTTAAACAATAGTGAATTATTTTGATTTAGCTTAATCAGCAATTAACTTTTATGACAGTAAGTTGAAATCTCACTTAACGTGGCAGAGGGATGCTGCCTTGTGCCACCGATTCGACACACAAAGAGTCAAATTAGATTAATCAAATGTATTTTTAATAATTATGTATTATTTATTATATTTGAGGAAGGAAAGTTTTATTTGCATACTACGTTAATTATGTAGAGTAGATATAAACTTACTATGTAAGTACATTCTCTTTTATACACACAAAATGTAAAATGTTACGTTTGACTGTGTGAAAAATGGTAAAGCCTGAAGAAAGAGAAAAGATTCTGCAATGGAAAGTTGTTTTTTAATATGTATACTTAAACAAGAGTGAATTATTTTGATTTGGCTTAAGGTGGTTGTACTAGCAAAACGTGGTTTTTAGTAGTAGTTGTAAGCATACACCATTAGCGCTATCGCACACACGCAACTTAGTCTCCCAGCAACTGTTTTGTCTCACACATCAAGTCCACGGGTTTATATGGAAGCGCGCAGACGAAGCGACACGGTCGTCTGCAACTTTTCATACAAATCACGTGAGAGACAAAAAAGTTGCGGAGACAAAAGTTTCCCGTGTGCGATAGCGCTTAGTGTTTTTAATTAACATAAAGGGAGTGTTCTACCAATGAAACTGCTAAAGAAGCATCGGTTGAAAAATGACAAAAAATTATGTTTCTAGGGCTGTATTATGACCTCTTATTTCCAGTCAGTTTTCTGACTGGCTATCAATCTATCTCTTTTATTTGCTATACAGCGAGAAAGAGATGTCACTACAGCCATTTATAAACCTGGCAGGATTTAAGAGCTTGTAATACGGCCTCTAGTCTTATTAGTAAACAAGACAGAACTTGTAGTTTTTCGACCTGTTTCTTTGGCAAATTGTTTTGTTTCATTGGTCTCACTCCCCTTAAGTTAAATAAAATTACTACAATACAAAGTAACGGTGTATTAAAAAAACACATCTAAGTATATGAATATTGCGATGTCCAGTTTGTCGTTTTCTGTTTTGTCATATTTAATTACAATTTTTGTTACTTTTAAAAGCTTTCTTTTAAAATAAAGTTTTGTAGCTTTTCTGTAGATATGAAATGAATTTATAAGTTTATAATTACCTACTTTGCTTGTAGGGCATATTATGCCCTATCGCCCCTATAATGTGTTTTTTTTTATTTATTTACACGGACCACCTAGGTCACAATTATAAACCTTTTTTTTGCCATTTTGTAGCTAAACTAATACACTAGGTTCTCTTTGTTCATTTTTACTTGAGTCGTTTTTTTTTTCAGAAATATTTACAATTTAGTAAACAAGTTTTGGGGGGTGTCCCCAAAAAACACTACTTTTTTAATTTTCATAATTCCAAAAAAGTTACGTTTGCTCACACTTGTCTCGATAAATTTCTCAACTCTTGGTACTATTTCCATCTCGATCCACCCAAAATCCTCGGAGCTATGGCCAAAAATACGTCTCAGGCGGTTTGCTTCTGATAACCATTTTCAATGTTAAAAAACTCTCTTGGTCAAGTCTTCGAATTTATCTGTATAAAGTATGTCGGCGACCGCTTGCCAACCCTACACTCAACCAAGCTAATTTAACTTTACGACAAAACTTCTATGGGCCTTCGGGACCCTCGAAAATTTTAACAAAAAGGCTTACTCCGAGGGATCAAAGTTTACTTCTTTTGATCTCATTCCAATTCTTTTACTAAACAAGTAAATTAATATTGTATTCATGTTTGTTTGAAGTTTTGAAACAATATTTTTTCCTGTTTGACTTTTCTAAATTCCCAGATAGTTTGTAAATACTTTAATGTTTGTAATTTGAAATGAAATATGAAATACTAACAATATAAACGTTTAGTCAAAATAATCAAGTTAGGTAGGTCTATTGTAATCTTACTATAGTTGGCACCCTGAGCGAAAGTGGCGCCGCGGTGAATTTTATTTAATATTATAATTCTATGGATTTTTTCGAGGGCCTACAGCTATGTACAATGTAACGATACCGTCTTGTATTTTGGTATCGTTACACTCCCTCGTAGTCATTGCTAGAAATAGATAGCAAAACTGCTAAAAGTGGCCGTTTTTGACACGTTTGCTATCTACTTCTACAAATGACTACGAGGGCATGTAGTGATACCTTCTAAAAATACTAGACCATGAGCCCTAAAAACTCCACGTTAAACATCATTAAAATATTTTTCTATTAATAACTTATTAAATAAAAACCTCTGAGGGCACCACTTTCGGTCATACAAATGCCCTAAGAGATACCTACGATCCTACGCCGCCGTAGCAGACAATCGTAGCGATATAGGTACGGTCAGCTACGAACTTTTTTGACGAACTCTATGATATCCCGTGCACGGGGCTTCACTGGTGCTTCTCTATCCGGATGGGTTTGCTTGCTACCTCTATCCAGTTTAGTATTGTACCATCATAAACTTTATAAAATCAATGGTTATGATAATCAACGTGGCTTTTATTACGGGCATGGCACAACAGAGGAAATACGTGGCAGGCACCTCGTCCTCGTGGTCGCGAGTGACAAGGATATGTCAAAAGTGACAGACAGATGACATCATAAAATAGCGCATAGCGTCTATCATCTATGTCTAATCTGTTGACCACAGTATGGATATTGGTTTATGTTCTACAAAAACTAATATCTATACTGTGCGGATACTGTTTTTGTGTAGTGTGGATGTGTTTTTTTTTAATACAATTTATTTTATTTAAATATTTGATGAATCATATAAAATTTATTACATTATTTTTTCTCATAGCTGTAATTAAAAACCATAACTAATTAATGTGTTAGGTTAGGTACGTACGATTGACGTTCCTCGTACAGGCCCTGTCAGAATACCAGCGCTGTTGTGACGACCTCACACCGCAACAGCATATACTGAGGCAGGGTCCTGATTGGCCCGTCACACAATTTTTGTTGGTTTTGTTTTTATTTTTTACTTTTTTATGCATAACTATGCTTTTTGTTTGTTTGTTGTTACTGTTTCTTGGTATGTAAGTGTCATGTGTGTCAATAAAATTTTATTCATTCATTCATTCATTCATTCACTAATGTTTCAAACCGTGAGACACGTCCTGTCAAAAAAGTTGCTATGACAAAGTACAAAAGCGTTAAACAACTTTCATTGCTGACTGTACACAGTTCAATAAAACGTACGGTCATAGTAGGTACTATTATATATTTTGTGGTACGGTTCTCTTTGTACACACCAAATTGGCTTTATAAGTTTTCGATGAATCGAATTAAATGCTAAAGCTGCGACCAGCTTCGAACAATACACAAAAAATACGAGAAAAAAACGCGCGTAAAAACATTCAACAGAGTAATTTTGTATAGGAAACTGGTACAGCGCCATTTACCGCCGAAAAGCGAAATTAAATTTTTCATAGACAATTGGCTTTTGTTAAAAAATAAAAGGTATTTTTTTTATATTTTTTTACGACAGATTAGGCCAATTTAAGAAACTAATTTGAATATTTTAACATTTGGTCTCGTATTTATTTTTTTATAAATATATTTGTCGAGCGGATATGGTCAACCGGAATGACGTCATTAGTGGCATGAAAGTTTAAGAAGGAAAACCTTTGCCATCTACTTATAGAAAAAGAACGGCCAAGTGTCATTACCTGTCATAATGACTTTATGGTTGTTTGTAAATAAATAAGTTATAGTTAATATTTCTTCTATTTTATTCATTTAATCCAGTTGTGACGGTTCTAACCTACCTTCTTAATTTGCCGCAATAATTTTTGAGGTGGTAAAATTATAATAAAAATGCTTACCAGTGGAAACTCAGCTGAAAAACTTTGTAAAAACTGACACGCCAAATTTACCCAAATTGCGAAATGTATTGTATGTATTGTGTCTATTTTGGATGTAGGCTACATGGATGAAATTGTAACGATTGCTTGTGGACTGATAAATTTGCAGAATAACATAATAAACATTGTGAAAATATGTGCATACTTTATTTCTATTTACAAACATTTAATAGTAGGGATGTGGAAAAATTACGAGATAAATTCATCGATATTTTTCGGGCGATATTAAATACTCTGATATATCGATAGATGTTTTTACAATAATTTTTCCAAAACATTTTTTTTTTGTAATTACGTATGGATTCTAATAGTCGACACTATTTTGTCACTGGAGCATTTTGATTTTTTCCAACTTTTGAGTCTTAAAAATCATCGTAAAATTCGTCAAATCGAGCCAAAATTTCGCGTAGGGGTTTATTTTGCTATTTTTTATGTTTTACAATACCTTAAAATTAGAATCCATTACTTAGTCATCATCCCATTTCATCCCATTTTTTTCTGAGAAATATTACCTATATCGATATTTTTTCACTTCCACCTTCCACCATCCCTAATGCCAAGTTCATTGTCAAAATTGTCTTTGCCCTTTTTTCTTTTTTTTTATTATGGCTGGGAGATCTGTATGTGATGACGTCATATGAAGGTCATTTGAAGGTTAAAGCTTTTTATTGAATATTATAAATATCTTTAAAAATATAGACTTATTTTTAAATTTTATTAGTAGACACTGTACCGAAAGCTTATTCCTCGAAATGGTTTTGAGATTTCCAGTCATGTTCAAATAGTTATCAAAGCCAATTGCCTACCTACTCTATCGAGTAGGTACTTTTACGCGCGTTTTTTTTCTCGATAGATGTTCGTGCTAGGGGTACAGTACTCTAGCCCAAACACCTATAAAAAAAACCGGTCAAGAGCGAGTCGGACTCGCGCATCGAGGGTTCCGTACCATCATAATTACTCCATCAAACCACACTGCAGAGTAGAATAATAAAATTAGTATTGCAGTTTTAGGTCAGCGCCATCTCATGACCGATAGTGGAACTAATGTTAACTTTTTAAAAAATTTGATAATTTCTAAAAAGGTGTGCTATATTGAGACATCGTTTTATTTTTCCTGCAATTTTTATATAAACTGCTATCACATAGAATTATTTCAGATTTTTTCTTTGCAAATATCGAAGATAAGGGGGGAACGGTATTTTTTTTTACATTTTTCATCATAATTCGAAAACTATGCGGTCTAGAAAAAAAAGAAAAATTATTAAAAATGTGCAAACGGCGCTTTTTCATATGACCTACTACTACCCCACATGCCCTAGTAGCCCCACTTCAAATTTTTAAGACCCCTTTTCAGGCCCTGTTGTAAAAATTTATTTTTTTTATTTATATCTTATTTGCAAAATAGTTGGGCAAACGTCATCTTAAACTATTCCAAATTTCAAGTTGATACCATTAGTAGTTCTCGAGATATCCAGCTGTGACAGACAGACAGACTGAGTCACACCATAAGGGTTCCTTTTTTACCATTTTGGTACGGAACCCTAAAAACGCGCGATAAAAGTAAGCTACTCCATAGAGTCATAATTTTATCCATGGAAAGTTTTATATCGCTTTCCTCCGGTAGATGGCGCTCTGTACAAATTTCTCATACAAAATTACTGTATAGTTTTTTTTAAGTGCGTTATTTTTCTCGATAAGTAGATTTCCGTGCTATGCAACGAACTAAAATCTATGGAACAAGCATTCCGCTCAAAAAACAGCACCACGCAATATGACACGACAACCAACTGGGCGGGGCTAAAAAAAATGCTGACATTTAGTTATGCAGCACAAAGTGACTGAACACTGGTTGCATAATAATGACCATAATCTGTATACTCACTCATAGATGTTTTCTAAGAAACGAAAAAATATACAATTTATGATACGTTATCTCTGCATCTGTTACTGCCTTTTTTGCATCACCATTTGACTACACAGGCGTCATTTTTAATAAACTCTATCTTTTCTTTAAAATATGATGTATAATTTACTTACTCTATTAACATCTGTCACCGGGCGCGTGGCTAGCCCGACCGACTAAATGCTCTGCAGGTTGCATAGGCAGGTTGTCATTTTTTTAGATTTTTTTTTAGATAGTTTTTAAGCAATGTTTTTTGCATAACACTTCCATAGTTTTTAGTTCGCTGGTGCTACGGGTACAGATGGTACAGCTCAAGTATATCTTAGCGGTGCCCACGAACCAATTCACGTAATCCGATACAGTTCCACACGAGACAAGCTATCGCATATCGGGCGGGGTGGAGGAACTCATTTGGAACCTTGCCATAGGTACGCCGAGTTATCTCGCTGCATTAGCTACGTCTAGAGCAGCGATGGCGAACCTTTTTGTACCAACGTGCCATTTTTCTAAAGAAATCTTTAATGAGGTCCTAGACGTGCCATCAGAAAATAATTTTGACTTTGTGATTATTGGGAAAATAACTAATAAATACTATCAACTCAAAAGTCTTTATTTACTACAAAAAATAGATGCATTTTGCAATGTTTTAATTATACGCGTAATTTAAATTAATTACTTAGTTTGTGATTTTTCGTAGTGCATAATGAATTTTGTGATTGGTGACGTGCCCAAAATATTGTGTCGCGTGCCAATAATGGCACGCGTGCCATTGGTTCGCCATCCCTGGTCTAGAGTTAACGGGCTCTTAGAAACAATTGCGGTTTTGTATACAATTGTATATCTACGTTGCGTAGACGGAATAGGTAACTAAAATGTACACGCTGTTTTCTTTATTTTTCAACTAGCGGCCGCGACTTCGCCCACGTGGACCCAGGGAACCTTTGATCAGTACCCTTAGCACGAACAGCTATCGAGAAAAATAACGCGCGTAAAATTACTCGAATCTCATAATTTTGTATGGAAATTGGTACAGCGCCACTACGTCCGTAAACGGAACTAAAATTTCGAAGCACGAAACATTTTGACATAAGCTATCGAGCAACCTTCGAATCGAATTCGAATAGTAAAGTTACAACTTGTATGGAAATCGGTAGCACGAACCCACTTTTGACATACGGTATCGAGAAACTCGCAAGCTGGCTATCGACAACTTACTCACTGACATTTTTTCAGTGAGAGTCATTTCAAGCGACTTTGTATTATTTATTATTAAAATTTAAAAGTATAGGTATATGTAGTAACAAATATTAAGTTTGAGAACTATGACATGTCCGCTGAATTATCCACAGGCAATATTACTTAAATTGTCCTCATTATACAAAGAAATTTGTAAAATAAAAATCTCGTAATTTTATGCCAATCACGGTATCCCCCACATCCACCATACCTATATTTTAGCAATATTTTAGAACTTACCTACAAAACTCAAATAAAATCAGAGGATACGGTGTTATACGTTTTACATTTGTTTTCAGCAACAACATCATACAGTTTGCACACAGTAAATTATGTTTCATTTAGGTAGGTATTAAAAAAATAAGACCTTAAAACTATGACGAAAACACTAAATATAACAATGCAAACATAATAAAGTCTTTAATTTATACCTAAGCACTAATTCCGATTAAATTCACATATTTTCATAGCACGTTCAAATGTTTTATTGTTTATGTCTAAACAATTTCTTATTCATTGACGATAATCCAATGTTATTCTTCAAGTTCATAAAAAATCTTCAATTAGGTAGAACAATTTGATGAAATTATTACACATTGTAGTTTTTTCCTACCTAGGTCATAATATTATTTCCTCGCGATTGTATTATTTGTTAGCCGACACAGATAAATCAATTTAGATAAAAACAAAATTAAGAAATGGCTTTACGGTTTTCTATTTTAGGTTATATTTTTCATCAAATCGCAGGATGAGAAAGAAAGAGAGAAAGAATAGACACACTCTTCTTTTTCAAACCAATCACGGGCAAGGTGCAATGACCGTTCAAAACCATGGACAAAATCATGCACAAATTGAAAATTATAATAGTAATTTGCAAATTAATTAAAGTTATTAAATGAAATAAATATTGCAAACAAATTTATTATTATTAATAAGAATAATAAATGTAAAATTATGATGATAAACAACTTGATTGAATTTTAATTTACATATTTATGATTTACATAGATATTAAACATGGTTTTTAAACGCACCTTGCTTCAATTGGATTGATAATTGGATTGTGTCACGTTAGCTTTATTTATCGCTACTATCGAGTTGACGTTAGCCAGCTCTGTAAAATTGGTGCTGCCGATTTTGCTAGCTTTCGAATCGAGTACGTTTTCGAGTAGTATTTTCTTACGCGCGTAAGATTTCTCGATAGCTGTTCGTGCTAAGGGTACAGGATAAAAAGTAGCCAATATGTTAATCTAGCTAGGTCATCTGTCTAGCAGCTACATCCAAATTCTATCTACCAGCCAAATTTCATCCAAATTGGTCCAGCTGTTCTTGAGTTATATAAAATAAAATAAAAATAAAAAAATAGCCCGACCTTGTTTTATATCAGGTGTAATATACAAGACCCACAACGAAGCCGAAGTCTACGTATTCTACCCATCATCAGGACCATTTCTGTTCAAAAAAATTGCTGTGAAACTATTTTAATTCTTGGTGTTATTTGATTGAATCAGGCGTCACTTGGCGGAAGTCCCAAACCATTTTGAAAAAGAAATATATGTAGCTTACTTCCGCAAACAATATATGCAAGATGCACCGCCCGCCCGCCCGCAAAAATATGCACATGCACACAACAAAATATCAGTGCACAAACCTGCATTTAGCAAGACAGCAACACACCTTGCACCTTCACCTAAGCACCTTCACTGAGTAGCCTAATTGGTGAAGGTGCAAGGTGTGTTGCTGTCTTGCTAAATGCAGGTTTGTGCACTGATATTTTGTTGTGTGCATGTGCATATTTTTGCGGGCGGGCGGGCGGTGCATCTTGCAGATATTGTTTGCGGAAGTAAACTACATATATTTCTTTTTCAAAAAAATTCTTGGTGTTAAAAAAGCATTGCATACATTTACCAACATACAACACTTACACACTAGACCGCGCCTGCGAGTGTGTGCTACACAGCTGCGTGCGGCCGAGTTGACAGCGTTTATGTGCGTGCTCATGAGATACATTGAGTGATGACGTTTTGAAGCCATTGTTTGTTACGAATTATACTTAAAATTTTTATAATATTTCTTTGGACAAAAATTAGGAAATAACGAATAAAATAAGATTTCATAATAATTGTGAAAAAAAAAATTGTGTTACAAAAACCCCTAAAGCCTAAGCTTTAGGGGATTTTTGTAATACAAATTTTAACTTATCCGTTGAAGGGTACACAATACAATTGACTGGTTATGGAATCAACGTTTTCCAAGTGGCAATTTTCCATCGTCAATGAGTAGCGGTTCTGGCGACAGATTGGTGCAATGGTGTTATGGAGCACCTGCTGGTTTTGTACCCTTGTGTACCCTTTAACGGCCAAGTCACACAACACAACATTAACTTTAATAATAAAGAAATCGCACTTAGGAACCTTAGACTTGGCACGACTTTGTCTCGATTTCATTACTTTTTAGAGCTAAACAAGCAGCTCCATCGAGACTTGGCTAGTTTTTAGGGTTCCGTAGCCTAAATGGCAAAAAACGGAACCCTTATAGATTCGTCATGTCTGTCTGTCTGTCTGTCTGTCTGTCTGTCCGTATGTCACAGCCACTTTATTTCGAAAGTATTAAGACTACACAGTTGAAACTTGGTAGGTAGATGTATTCTGTTAACCGCTTAACGAATTTAATACAAAAATAGAAAAATAAAAGATTAAGGGGGGGCTCCCCATACATGGAACTGAAACTGAAAAAATTTTTTTTCTTCAAACCAACACGTATTGGGTATCTATAGATAGGTCTTTAAAAATGACATTGAGGTTTCCAAAACAACTTTTTCTCAAAGTCAACCGTTTGAAAGATATTCACCGCCAAAGTGGTAAAAGGGGCCCCCCCCTTTAACTTTTGAAATAAGAGAGTGAAAAATCTAAAAAAAATATATGCTGTAGATCTTAATAAACACTTTCAACCAAAATTGGTTTGAACGAGATATAGTAATTAGTTTTTGAGATATAGCACATTTTCCAAAACCGCAAATATAACTTTGTCATTCATACCAACACTGTGAAAAACAAAGTTATTTTTGCATACGAAAAATGATAGGTGGTATTAAATATGGTATGGTATAAGGTAACTACGGAACCCTATGGCGCGTGGCCCGACACGCACTTGGCCGGTTTTTTATTTACAGAATGTTTTAGTGAGATTTCACTTCTTTTTGTAGCATTGATGCTTTCCACTACGCTGGATTTTTGCAATGACAGTCGATTCTTTTATGTAAGGGGGGCATTATATCTCTAAAACAGCTGAGACCAGCTGAGGGTTCTTCATCAGATACTCCAGACCTTCGATTTTTGACATCAAATGAAGCGGCCCCCAAGTTGAATGTTTTTTGTAAAGACGGTTTATCGATCTGTAATAGTTTGGTTGAGCTCTTGTGTTTTCTAATCAGGGTCACCAGGTACTCCAGATCTTCGATTATCCTAGTTTTTATAGTTTTCCCTTTATGTGGCCATTAAACCCAAACTCTGTACCACAGCTCTCTGTGTTTATGGAAAGTACTTTTTATTCTGATGATCATGAGTGAGTGAGTGAGTGTCATAAATGCGAATTCGGAACTAAATGACCTACAGACATGAAATTTTGGATTTTAAGTATGTGATTATAGCTTAATGGATGACGAAAATTTCTGCGTTCTGGTCTTATCAAGAGGTTCTCAAATAGGGGCCTGAAAATGCGGCGAAATGGTTCCAGTAAAGGACGGTACGGCAGGTGTTTGCTTCGCGCTCGTCTTTGGCTGGGCACTGCCGTGCCCCCCGATAACAACTTTACTTTAGACAAAAAACTGAGGGCGCCACTTTCAGTGTGGGACTTATACTATTCCTTGTTGTGGGATTAAATCAATTATTGATTACATTAAACTCAATTAAACCTACATCCAAACTGAATTAGTTATAAAATAGGAAATAAACCATTCTTTTCAGAGTTTAGTAAGAGATCTAAATAAAATATTCCCATTTTACACGACTCTGCCCCAAAAAACAGTATGTGTTCAGGGTTCATTGTATATTTGTGTGGGTATGTGAGTTTCTTTATTCCACCGTAACTTCTAAATGCCTTAACGGATTTTGATTTATGTGGTATCGTTAGAATCCTTACATCATCCCGAATGACACTGATATATTTTCATAAACGTGATGACCTATAAAATATTAACAAAAAAAATCCAATACTTTAAAAGTACCTATGTTATGTTACACAGTGTTTATGCCCTTTGAATTTTTATAAGTTAGTTAAGGCGATTCCCTGACCGAACTTTGTTTACAATAGTTACCACTAGATGGCGCTATACCGTTCTAAATCGCGGTATTGGTTTTGTTACTGAATTTTATTTACGCGCTTTGGACTATATTACAGACGGACAGAATTAACGGACGGACGGATAAAACGAAGAAACCGCGTCTTCGTTTAAATTTTTTTATCCAGTCTACGAACTACCTTGTTCGAGCTGGTAAATAGAAACACTTTTAAATGTGGTACCTAGTGTATTGTATGTGTGTGTGTGGCTGTTGCGTAAGTACCTACTTGTTGTATGGTCTGTGGTGGCTGCCTAAAAACGAACCAAGGAATTAGTATGGCATTTTTATTACCGCCGCTGCGGTGAGGTGAGTAGCAGAACTAAAATTTGGTAGTAGTCTGGCTGGCGGGCACTACACTAGAATACAAAAAACAAAATGATATATAAATTCAGCTATCGAGAACAAAACGCGCGTAAAATTAGTAATTTTACGCGCGTTTTTTTCTCGATAGCTGAATTTATATAAATAGGGTATTTGACAACATTGAAAATATACTACAAATTGTGGTCATCCTAACAGATATAGGCGTAAAAACATATTTAACTATTATATAGACTAAATTAAGTCTATTAATTGATTAATTTCACCTAGAATGATGCAATCATTATTGAATTTTTTTCTATGGCGAAAACGCTCTAAGATTACTGATGACGTCACTTGCCTGTAAATAAATATGGCTTCAGGCGTTTGACACGACCATAGACTAAGGATCCGCGATTGATGGCTGTCAAATGGCTAAGGATATTACAATGTTTACAGGCTAGTGACGTCAACAAGTCACGTGTCCATATCGTTTTTGGCGCGGTTTAAAAAATTTGAAACTGATTTTTTAATAAAATACATCGATTTTTCCAGAAATATCAATATGGTGCGCTTATTACGTAATAAGGAATAATTTAAAATGGTTTTCCAAAATTAGTCAAATAGCCTATTACTCGATAGAGTAATTTATCTATGAAAAATTTCATTCGGCTACTCGGCGGTAGATGACACTGTACAAAGGATCATGCCGCTTCTGGGCCATGATGCGCATTAACTTGGTATTAACCATACATATCTGTGACAGACTCATGTCATGTCAAAAAGGGGTAGATAACAAAATGTCATATAATAGGAAAATCTTGGATGAATTAACCACTGGATACCTAACGTAAGAAAAATGTATGAAATCACGATCAACCAATTTTTGCGGGTTGAGGGGGGATTACACTTGTCAAATAATGTCAATGTTATAGGGTGATTTAGCCGGTTTTCGGCCATAATTGCCGGCCAAATATTATGGATTGTGAAACTCATACATTAGTTTTCGGCCAGGCGGCCAAAAAGCAAATGACCTCCCAAAAACGCATTTAGTTACCAGGCCATCAAATTTAAATGTATCATACTGAATACTTTACGCGTTTAAGTCAAAATAACAGTACTAAAACTAATTTACCATACTCAGTAATAAAAACTATGTGTATCAAACCGTAAACAACATTGTAACTTATACCTTCCAAAAAAACTGACATGCTCAATTTTTTTGCTACTTTTAACGACACACCTACCCTGTTCAATTTTCGCCCTTCTTCCCCATGACACTACCAAGGTGCACTTCTGGTAGTGTCGTGGGTAATTTTGTTTGCCGTGGTAAACCACCTCGAATAACATACTTTACCAAGTTTATGTTTCGCCAATCTTTCATCACACTCGCCCTTGCTGACTGCTGGACACATTTCTAAAATATACAGTTGGTCTGTACTTAAATCATCACGGCTCTTCGTTATATCTGTGCAAATAATAGCTTACGGCAGTAAATGATTTGACTGAAAGACATTCAAAATTATTAAGTGCCTTCCCTATCGGACCACTAAAGCTTTCGGCCCTGTAGTACATTCGTCAAAGTATTCAAAAAAGATGTCTTAAACTTCACTCATTTGCGTGTAGTTGACATATTAGCCATTGAAGAGGACGTTGCAGCTTGTTTTTAAGTAGTTCGATAATTCCGGCTCTATTACCAGTGTTAACAGCAGTTCCTCGCGCGAAATGACTTTCAAGACGAAAATTTACGGAAGTAAGAAAAATGTTGCTTTTTAGGGTTCCGTACCCAAAGGGTAAAAACGGGACCCTATTACTAAGACTCCGCTGTCCGTCTGTCTGTCTGTCTGTCTGTCACCAGGCTGTATCTCATGAACCGTGATAGCTAGAATGTTGAAATTTTCACAGATGATGTATTTCTGTTGCCGCTATAACAACAAATACTAAAAACAGAATAAAATTAATATTTAAGGGGGGCTCCCATACAAGAAACGTAATTTTTTTTGCCGTTTTTTGGTACGATACCCTTCGTGCGCGAGTCCGACTCGCACTTGGCCGGTTTTTTTGTTGATTATTATTGGCTTTTGTGTATAAGTATTTCTTAATAATATTAACTATTAAAGACAATGTGATATATTTTGTTTAAAATTATACTATGAAAATATTAATATTTAGGAAGTTTTTCGAAAACGTCAGCTCCTGGGGGCAGTACGTCTCGTAATTTGTTTCACGAAAAATTTCTTTAATACATTCTTACATTTTACGTAATGGCCGAAAACCAAAGGGGGCCGGCAAACCGGCTAAGTCACCCTACTTTGTTTACATACCAAATTTTATTTATTTTGCGAAAAATAGCTTCTATAATAGGTTGAAATTGTGCTTACGCGTGAAAAGAAACATTTCTTGATTGCCCGCTATTTTTTTTGCTGAACAATACGAAGCATTTTGCCCATTTTTTTACCAATGTTTCGCCACGAGCTCTAGCATCACACTGACAACGCGATATCGTTTACTGAGGCTATCGGTCACAGTAAGTGGCAGAGGGGTAAAGGCGAATATGCCTGTCATTTCGCGTCCAGTGGTTGATTAGTCCAAGAGGAAAATGTAACCCCAAACGGCACCTTGAGATTGAGATTTCTCTTTTTTCCCGCATTATATTTTAATGATATTCTTCCCACGCAATCACTATAAAATTACTATAGTATTTTTAAATTTGAGATTTTTGCATTTACAATGCTATTTTTAAACAATACTAAATAATATACCAGAAAAAATACGACTCGCACCAGATCAATACTCAGACGGGAATCGAACCCGCGACCTTTGGATATCCGGTCCAATGCTCTGACCGCTGAGCTACCGAGTCACTAGTGACATCGTCGAATTTTTCCTAGTATATCTTAAGAGCGTGCAGTCTGCACACTAGCGCCGCCATTGGAAATAAAATCATAGTGCTTAAATAAAAAAGAAATTATGAATTATCTCTCTGGAGTGCACTCCGAACAAGCTTTGTGGTACTTTTTATCACTTAAGCAATATTTTCTAGCCTGTTGTTTAGTTATATGGACTTTTATTGCGAAAAGTGGCCACTTTTAACAATAAAAGTCAATTAAACTAAACGACAGGCTAGAAAATATTGCTTAAGTGATAAAAAGTACCACAAAGCTTGTTCGGAGTGCACTCCAGAGAGATAATTTACAAATTTGTGTTTATTTAAGCACTATGATTTTTTTTCTAATGGCGGCGCTAGTGTGCAGACTGCGCAGCCTTAAACTCTTACGCTGTAAGCCAGCGTTATTTCACCAATGTGAGGAATTACCTCGACATTCAATTGAAATATCTTTCCAGATATTTTAACAATTGATTAAGATGAAATAGCTATATAATTTTTAAATTTGAGATTTTTGCATTTACAATGCTATTTTTAAACAATACTAAATAATATACCAGAAAAAATACGACTCGCACCAGATCAATACTCAGACGGGAATCGAACCCGCGACCTTTGGATATCCGGTCCAATGCTCTGACCGCTGAGCTACCGAGTCACTAGTGACATCGTCGAATTTTTCCTAGTATATCTTAAACTCTTACGCTGTAAGCCAGCGTTATATAGCTATTTCATCTTAATCAATTGTTAAAATATCTGGAAAGATATTTCAATTGAATGTCGAGGTAATTCCTCACATTGGTGAAATAACTCTGGCTTACAGCGTAAGAGTTTAAGATATACTAGGAAAAATTCGACGATGTCACTAGTGACTCGGTAGCTCAGCGGTCAGAGCATTGGACCGGATATCCAAAGGTCGCGGGTTCGATTCCTGTCTGAGTATTGATCTGGTGCGAGTCGTATTTTTTCTGGTATATTATTTAGTATTGTTTAAAAATAGCATTGTAAATGCAAAAATCTCAAATTTAAAAATTATATAGCTATTTCATCTTAATCAATTGTTAAAATATCTGGAAAGATATTTCAATTGAATGTCGAGGTAATTCCTCACATTGGTGAAATAACGCTGGCTTACAGCGTAAGAGTTTAAGATATACTAGGAAAAATTCGACGATGTCACTAGTGACTCGGTAGCTCAGCGGTCAGAGCATTGGACCGGATATCCAAAGGTCGCGGGTTCGATTCCCGTCTGAGTATTGATCTGGTGCGAGTCGTATTTTTTCTGGTATATTATTTAGTATTACTATAGTATTTTGGTAATTTCATCAAAGCGCATCATGGCCTAGCTTGTATAGTAAAATCGGCATAATCCTTTCCATACAAAATTACACAGTCAAATGTTTTTTCACGCGTTATTTTTATCGATAGCTGTTTGTGCTAGTACCTACCTACTGTACCCTTAGCACAAACAGCATCGAAAGAAAAATTCGTGCTAAGAGTGCTGAACTTAAAGTAAAAATAATTATTTTTGAATACATACCTATACTTAAGCCTACGTAATTAGTGTAGCTAATAAAATAAAGTATTTTTGAAGTGAAAACTTCTTTAGCGGCGTTGTACGCTTTTTTGTAATGGGGAAAAAATGCTAAACTCGCGTCAGTAAGAATCACGTGGCCCTGATCGAAAATTCGTAAGACGGATGGAGAGTAGACAGCCGGTGGCGGAAGTATCCCCCTCTCTTTCTACGGAGCGCGGTGAAAATGGCGGCGCGTCATTTCAAGACGTAAACACCTGTGTCACCATAGCAACGCGCAAATATTTTGATTTAATGTCAAAACTCTAGATTTTCTGTCAAGCTATGAATAAGACTTTCGTACAATACTGTTCTGTATTCGTAAATTCAAATGCAGAGTAAATTCGTAAGACGGCAATTCGTGCATAATTATTACCTAACGATTCCAAAATATCAAAAATGCACAACGTTAATATTCAAGTTTTAACTTCTGCTGGCACTCCCGGAGTGCAACCTGATTTTTTTTTATAATTACATTTACAGTAGGTACAGTACTACCGCAACGCAATAGAGTAGGAACATCTACTAAATTAGTTTGTAAAATCCAAGTCTTCGATGGAACATTTCTAAGTCCATCTAATAGGCATGTTGACAATTTTTTTATTTTATGTTACATAAATTACCCCTAAAAAAAAAGAAACATTTGTATATGAATTATTACGCTAGCATGAAAACTGCCCGAGATATCACAGTTTGAAATGCACAAAATTGGACTCACCCGAAAACGCTCCATAATAACGGCTACCAAGTTATGACGTCACGCCTTCCTACGTTGTATGCAACGCGTAGGAAGTTTGTTCGGCAGCTATATTAAATATTGTGTTTATCAAAATGGTTTCTTTGACAAATTTGCTATAAATTTTACGGACTAATTAAATGTATTATTAATTTTAACAAATTTTATACTTTTTAAATGGACTTGTCCACCCAACTTTGAAGGGTCATAAAACAAATAATACGCAATAAATAAAACCAAGAGATATACAAGCTACTCCAAAAGTTTGATATGTTTTTTATTAGTATTTCGTTATTTTATTCATAAGTCAACATCCCTATTTAAACATAATAATGATACTACTTACATTTATTCTCTTTAAAAAAAGTAGGCACTATATAAAATTAATCTTTTGTCCTGAATTTTTTAATTATTTTATTAATAGCGGAATCTATCAAAAGGTTTCAAGTAAACGATGGAGCCATAAAATTTTTTCGTCATCACCCCTTTAAAACCATTTATTATTCGGGGGGAGTGGAAACAACAATCCTCGGCGGATGTTACTCCGAAGAATCCCTTTGTGCCTTGATGAATTCTGGAAGAGAAGCGTCTTATCTAATCTAGATTAATTTTGAATATCAATCTTGGTAATGGAGGACAATACAGTTTTATCCGAGATTCCGAGCAATGCCCGTTGATTTTGCGTGCAACTAGGGTTGCCAAAAATTTGAGCAAAATAGTAGATTTCCAAATTATGGGGTCAAAATACAGTATCCTTAAAAAAAATAGTATCCTTTATTTATGAATGAGAAACAGTTATTTACTTCGCTTTATTATTTGACCTATGACACCCTTAAGTCGAAGGGTTTTTTTTATTTTGAGGTTTCGAACGCGGTAAGCCGAAATGGAATGGAAATTAATGAAATTATAGCCCGACCGACAGTGTTACCGCTGTATTGCTGAAATATAGTAGATTTGGCTAATTGGATTTGGCTCTAATGCCGAATATGGTAGATAGGGACCACCAAACAAAACAACTTTTAGGTACTATGGGACCATACTCTGATAACGTGAAAAAAAATCAGCTGTTTCATACAAAAATTAATAAAGAAAAACAAAAAACCGACTTCAAAAAACCAGCCTCGAAAAAGCAAGAAATAATATTCAAATCATTAGTACGCATTATCATTGTTATAATAACAAGACGTCTATTGAAGTCGGGTAGGGCTTTTAGAATAAAAAAAGGAAGTTGTACTCCAGCCCCACCCACCCAACTTCAATAGACGTCTTGTTATTATAACAACAATAATGCGTATCTAATGATTTGAATATTATTTCTTGCTTTTTCGAGGCAGGTTTTTTGAAGTCGGTTTTTTGTTTTTTAAAACAATTTTTTATTTTTTCAAATTTAGTGTAAGTACCTTCTCTATTAGGTAGTGTAGGTATATTATTTCGTAGAAAAATTGGCTCAGTCAAACGTGAGATATTCGCGAAGAAACATACATTCATACAGGTCAAACTGAGAGAGAACCCTCTTTTTTTTTGAAGTCGGTTAAAAAGACTACACTGAAAGTAACCTTTCCCAACAAAAAGAAACATCTAATTCGATTTATTAATAACAAAGTCGTCAAGGTAGTTGATGAAAAATCATAGTATTTTTAGGATTTCTTGAAAACTACTTAACCGATTGAAATAAAAATTAAATGGGACCATCTCGCAAGAAAACTCAATCGAACAAAAAAAGAATCATCAAATTCGGTCCATAAATGTCGAAGATATGCGCGAACAACGATAAAAAAAAAAAAGTATACAATCGAATTGAGAACCTCCTCCTTTTTGTGAAGTCGGTTAAAAATATCAATATTTGTATTGTACAGGAGTATTTTGCAAGTATTAAGTAAGTATTGGAGTATAAGCTTAGGATATAAGTAAAGTAGTTTTGAGGAGCTCGGTGGCGCAGTGGTTTAGTACCTGGCCCAGCGATTGAGGAGGTCAAGCAACTTTCGCAAGGGTCGGTCATGGGATGGGTGACCAAAAATTTAATAGCTTGAGCTCCGGAAGGCACGTTAAGCCGTTGGTCCCGGCTGCATTTGCAGTCGTTAACACCCACCAATCCGCATTGGGCCCGCGTAACGGGCCATAACCCATATTATGGCCCGTCCTCCTTATCCACCCATAAGGAAGGCCTGTGCCCCAGCAGTGGGGTCATTAAAAATGGCTGATGGACAGAGTAGTTTTGGCTACCTACGTGCAACATAAAGGCGTTTTGATGGGGACGCTTATTCTGCCTCTCGGTATATAACTTAGAAGATTAGAAATCAGTATTTTTTATTTACTTAAGTACCTAAAATAAAACTAAAACATTTTGTTCGAATAAATTTCAAAATAAAACTACCTAGGTACCAAGGAACGTGAAGAACAAGAAGATTAAAATAATGCTAAAATGAAGATCTTATAATCAATACATCGCGTGTAGCGCCATCTCAATCACAACATCGCTTTGACATTACCAATAATGATATTACTTTTGACAGTCATTATAGGGGGGCAGAAAAAGGGCAGAAAAGATAATTTAATGCTCTGCTCTAAGAAACATAACCACTATTCTAATTCATATCATAATAGTACATTATGAAACAAGTTAGCTTAGGTTGGTCATTGCACACAAGGCTGTTGGTTGCAGCCCGAGCCGCAGGCGAGGGCGTAACTCAGCCGAGTGTGCAATGAGCAAAAGCTCACGAGTTTCATACGACGTTTTTCAACACATTTGCGAGGAAAATACTTTAATTTACCACACAGCAACAAATACGACAAAAACAAAATACGACAATTATGGGAAAAGGCACGTAGATTTTTTTTGTTTTTTTCACACGCCCAATGCAAGAATATTTTGATGTTAGCAAGGGGTGAGTAGCATACAGCCTACTACAAAATTATAATTTTAAGTGATAAAATGTAAGCATTTTAATATTTTATAACAAAATATTGTGAATTATGAATAATTTGATAATAATCAATATTTGTTTGACTTAATTAAGCACTTACACATTTATTTATTTCAAAAATGAATATGAATTTCAGCGCCATAAAACCTCTTTGTTGTTACTAAACAAAATAACTATATTACCCGGTTAAATTGGGAATGCTCTGTTTACTCGCATAGAACTAGCAGTAAGGTATTAATTTATCTTTGTAGGGATAATTCTATAACCAACTAGTGTTTTATATATTATTGCACGCGTTTGTTATAGCTCGGTTTATGGCCCTAAAAGCGATGTATTAGGGCTCACTTTACGAGCAAGTGTGTTGAAAATAATCATAATTAACCATTCTTAGTGCTACCTACTTACTTTATAATGCATGTGTGTAGTAAATTTATCATCAAAAAAAAATACTTTAACCATTGAAACTAGAAAGGTATAAACTTTTTGAAATATTGCATCCATAAGGCAAATCACTTTTAGGAATGACCTAAATAAATGTGATTGTATGATTTTAATAACTTTCAGACATAAAATGAGTCCCGAGTTAACTTTACACTTTCGCAATTCCAAACTTGTCCTTTCTATACCTTTTGAATAACGAACTTTCATAGACTTAAATTAGAATTCGTGAACAATTCGGAAATAATTTGAATCTGGAAATTGAATTAAGTAAGTATCTACAGTATTTTGTTAAACGTGAAGAAACCATTAAATAATGCTAAACACTAGCAATAATTGATATGAGGATAAAATACGAGATAAAATCTCACATAAATGAAAGATCACAGTCAAATTTAAGTCCCTAAACTCGGTTACATTCAAATCGGAAACTTATCGATACAAAAACAATTTATTTTACTAAACGATTTTCTGCTAAAGATGCGTAATCAATCACAGTTAGACCCTTGTCTAGAACATAGGACCTACTAGAGAAGGGTGACTATTTTCATTCAACACACTTAGGATATTCGATTAGAGGCAGGTACCTACAAGTTGTTTTTCTTGTAGACAAGTATCAATTAAATTTATACCTACCAACGTAGGTATATACCTACGTTGCGTTGTGCGTTGTGCGTCGCCGTCGCAGCGTCAACGCTGCGTCGTTTTCCATAATATTTTCTTCAAAAGATCGACGTCAACGTCGATTAACGATCCACTTAAAATGCGCTGCGCTGTATCTTCGGTGTGACGACGGACAGTCATCAAAGTTGTTCAGTTTGATGGTCCCTATCTACCATATT
Source organism: Agriphila geniculea (assembly GCA_943789525.1). Lineage (NCBI taxonomy): Eukaryota > Metazoa > Arthropoda > Insecta > Lepidoptera > Crambidae > Agriphila > Agriphila geniculea. Next base: position 7,199,527 of record OX038875.1, read on the forward strand.
TGGCATTTGGGGTATTTTTGTAACACGTTGTACTGTGACATAATTAAAAAAAAACAAAAAACCGACTCTAAAAAACCTACCTCTAAAAAGCAAGAAATAATATTCGTAATAATAAAACACGTCTATTGAAGTCGGGTGGGGCTGGAGTACAAATCCCTTTTTTTTATTCTAAAAGCCCCACCCGACTTCAATAGACGTGTTTTATTATTACGAATATTATTTCTTGCTTTTTAGAGGTAGGTTTTTTTTGAAGTCGGTTTTTTGTTTTTTTAAACAATTTTTTATTTTTTTATTTTTAGTGTAGGTACTTTTTGTATTAGGTAGTGTAGGTATATTATTTAGGTAGAAATTAAAATCGGCTCAGTCAAACGTGAGTTAATCGCGGAGAAACATACATACATGCGGGTCAAATTGAGAACCTCCTTTTTTAAATCGGTTAAAGAACTACACTTAAGATATCCCTTTTCCAACAAAAAAATAATTATCTTATTCAGTTCATAAACAAAAAAGTTATACGACTGATCATCGAGGTAGTTCACACAAAATCATACTATTTTCGTACTTTTTTCAAGATTACTTGAAAAGTACTGAACCGATTTCAAAATTTTAAAAAATGGGACCAGCTTGGACGTTTACCTAATGTAATAACGTTTGAATCATCTCAATCGGTCCAGCCGTCTTCAAGTAATCGGTGTACATACAAAACACAAAAAAAAAAAAAAAAAAAAAAAAAAACGGGGCGAATTGAGTACCTCCCTCCTTTTGAAGTCGGTAATAAGGCACCTACCCTCCACAACTCCCGATTGCCAGGAACGGTCTACAAAAAATATCGTAGGTCTGTAATGAAGGCGAAAATGATTGTGCGAAGTGTTTTTTGTAAACCTTTTCTTCTCTTATCTATCAAGAGAGATTTCTCTACAATCCCGACTAAGGACAGTGCCCAGCTCGAGCACAATACGTCTTGCACGCAATCCCGACATTACTGAGAACAATTTTATTGATCGTCAGGCGTAATAACTAACTCCTCTCATATCTTTTCAATACGAAGTTTGTAAACTTTTATCAACGAATACTTCCTGGAACGGGTGTAATGCTTATTACATAACTACTACGTTATGTACATACCTAATTTGGATATGATGTGTTCTTATCTCGGAATAATTCCATATATCATATTGCTTAAATATAGTATTATATTATCTGTGCTTAATCAATACTAAATAATATACTAGAAAAAATACGACTCGCACCAGATCAATACTCAGACGGGAATCGAACCCGCGACCTTTGGATATCCGGTCCAATGCTCTGACCGCTGAGCTACCGAGTCACTAGTGACATCGTCGAATTTTTCCTAGTATATCTAGTAAAAAAAAATTCGACGATGTCACTAGTGTAGTGACTCGGTAGCTCAGCGGTCAGAGCATTGGACCGGATATAAAAAGGTCGCGGGTTCGATTCCCGTCTGAGTATTGATCTGGTGCGAGTCGTATTTTTTCTAGTATATTATTTAGTATTGTTTAAAAATAGCATTGTAAATGCAAAAATCTCAAATTTAAAAATCTGTGCTTAAATTAAAAATTACTCCTCTAGCACAGAATACTACAAGTCCTCTAGCGTAGGTAGCACTAAATCACTAACGACTGTATGCGATTTCAGAGCGATTTCTTCCTCAGAAATAATTTGATAATATAAGAGATTTTTAACAAAAGTCTTTCAGAATTTTCACCTACCTAGTTACAACAGCGATTGTTCCCCTGGTTGTAACAGTTTTAAGATAAATTGAAACCATGCACTTTACGCAATAATAAAGAAATAATATCAATACCTACTTTGCTGAAAAAGACTATAGGTACCTTTATTGTTCCACTCTACCACAGAATAACTAATGACTCTACTTTTGTTTTGAGGCCGGAATCCACAGGCCAATTTTACCGTATCAATATCTACTGTATACCGGTTTTATTTACCGAACGGAACAATACGAGTTGCCCCTATTTACAGTGACTTATTCCTGTAAAAAATGGAAAGGTTTAAATCAAGTGAGCTCAGGTGTGACGTGTTCTACTCGCTACCGGCGCGAGATAAAAACTCTGACAGAACTTAAAATAGCTTTCGCGACCCGTGAATAAACTTACAATAAGAAAATGACATTCTTTTTGGGAAGTTTAAGGTATTTACCTACTATTAACCCTTTTTATTTTACGTAATTTTAAAAGAGTGTAAGGACACAAAAGCATTTTGAGTAGAGTAGGTAGGTACCTAGGTAAGTAAAAAAAGTTATAATTATTATGACTATAAATTTTCAACACACTTGCTCGTAAAGTGAGCCCTAATACATCGCCATAAACCGAGTTTTATCAAACACCGTGCAATAATATATAAAACACTAGTTGATTATAGAATTTTATCACAATATAGTTATTTTTTTAGTAACAACAAAGAGGTTTTATGCCGCTGAAAATTCATATTTTTGTGGAATAAATAAACGTGTAAGTCCCTAATTAAGTCAAAGAAATATTTATTATTATCAAATTATTCATAATTCACAATTATTTTGTTATTAAATATTAAAATATTTGCATATTATCACTTAAAATTATAATTTTGAAGTAGGTAGGCTGTATGCTTACTCACCCCTTTGTCACAGAATACATAATTGTTCGCAAAATATTCTTGTATTGGGCGTGTGAAAAAAACAAAAAAAACCTGCGAGTCTTTTCCCATAATTCTCATATTATTTTTTTATGTCGTATTTGTTTGTTTTTGTGTGACTATAAGTTTAAATCTTAGAATCGAGCTGTCAGAAATCTGTAGAATTTTTCTCTAATTATAAACTGATTGAATTGTGTGACTGTATAGTATTAGGAAAGAAATAATTTTAATCCTTTGCCGCTAATTTCAAAATATCAAAAATGCACAACGTTAATATTCAAGTTTTCACTCCTGCCGGCACTCCCGGAGTGCTAACCGATTTTTTTTTTTACTACTTGGTCTTTTGGTACTTACTTACTAACTAGGTCATTTTTAATGGAACGTGAATTTTCACGTGCTGCAACCTGCAACGTGCGTGAGCAGGTTTTACTTTGAGAAAAATAAATATAATAAATAAGCTTTAACAAGCTTAAAGCTGGAAAAATCAACATTCTTCCCAACAACTCCAACAAGCCTTATAAGTTTGGACATTAAAGATTCACTTGCAAGATATTTTAGCGGCGAAATGCTTTACTTATAAGGTAGGTTTTTTGTTTTTAATTTGAAAAAATCGAACAAAAGCATTCTTTAAACTTTAAACTGCATTTTCTAAAGATATCCTTAATAACAAAAACACTCTTCAGAGCTATGTTACGAGCCCCAAGGTAGGTAGGTACTCTTTATCGAAAAAGAATTCGTGATACATAAAGTCACAGTTCCATTAAGCAGCAACAATAGTTTTAAGGACGAAATTCCCTTGCAGCACATTCACAAGCTGCTGATTTCACCGTTGAGAATTTTCCTAACTATGTAACTGCCAATGAAAACTCGTAATCAGGCTTCATTTGTTATTCAAATTCGCCCCTTATTGCCGGAACATAAGGATTAAAGTCAACAAAGCACGTTTTACCCTTTCTCTTTTTACAGTAACTTTGGTTAATTTTACTTAGAAACTTTTAGTCTCGTGTGGTATTTTCCACTCTGAAACTCAGCTAATAGAAGCAGTACGTTAAATGTTTCTAATAGATTAAAGTTAAAACATTAAGGAAATTCAGAGTACCTACCTACCTACCTAAATCCAAGTTACTAAAGTTAGAACTATTTCATTGTTTCCTTTCTCATAGACTTCATTGAACTATTTTAATTAATTAATTATAAAAATTTTCCTGATTAATATTATCAATCAGTGCCCAAGTAACATTTTAGGTTCTGGAAAGGTTTTGAAAAGGTTCTAGAACCTTTCTGCTCGTAAGTCCTAAAAGGCGCAATAACGTTATAATAACCTTGTATTAACCTCCTGTGTGCAAAAAGAGCCCCAGTTTCAGAACCTTTCTGAGAGTTGCAGCAGAACCTATAGCTCAAATCCAAAACCATTCTAAGTGTTTACACAGAACCCAAATATAACCTTTAACGTTAATATAACTTTGCACGGCAGCTTTAAGGTTTTAAATAAGTCTTGTAGATATATAACTTAAAACCTTTTTGATGGACTTGAATAAATGCCATTCCAGGACTCTCAAGTTTTAAAATGTTTCTGTATAAGATTTTTTTTATACAGAAACTGTTTATAATGGCCACATAATGGCGACATTCGTTGACATTATACCAAATTTCAAAATGGCTGGATACGTAATAAGTGTTGTATTTATAAAAAATAATAAGTAGCTTACTAGAGTCCAGAAAAATTATAAAAATAATGCGACTGGCACTTTATCGTGACACTTTAGGATAATAGTGCTATATACGAGAAGGGCCTTTCGTAAGATGAAATTTCTAAAGATATTTTAATAAATGAATTTTATAAAATAAGTCATTGGTGGGAAATTGCATTAAAAATAAAACGTCTAAATTCATATAAAAACCATTTTCTTTAAATAGTACAGCACACGTTACTTAATTTTGCCTTTTGAATGAAAATACTGCTTTTTTGATTCGATTTTCTTTTATTTCAGTGAAAAAACATGGCTGACGTTAGAAAAATACTAGAAAGTATTAAAATTAACCTTTACAGAACTGTTATAGCTAAAAGCTCTTAGTGTTTGCCAAAATAAGAGCTAAAGGTAATTTCGCGGAAATATTTAAAACTACAAGGCTGTTTTCGCAGCTTTAAGGTTATCGCCAGAAGTAGTTCAAGACGTGCAAGTTGCGAAAACAACCGTTGAGCATTATTAGTAGCTTTTAAGTTTTGGCTGTAGGAAGACTTGTGTTGGACTTGCGTCAGTTGATCTTGCATAGGGATGGGATTTTAGACGGAAAAAACTAAATGTTGGTAAAATTCCAGAGAATTTACGGGTTCAGCTAGGTGATTGTGTAAAGTCAATCGTATTCATTTGACAGTTCATATTGTATCATAATATATGTCATCCCATACAAATTGCAGCCGATGGAATACGATATGAACTGTCAAATGAATACGATTACCTTACACAATTGCACCTCTGGTCCTTTAAGACTTTACCACTAAGGGCATCACTTTCGGTATAGGCTGTACCTAAACCAGAATATTTTCTGGTTAAATTGTAAATAGAAAAGGATTTTAACAAAACTTTGAATTTTTGAGACCCATAAGTAGGTAACCTATAAGTAAATAGTCTTTTAAAAAAACGGTATTAAAAAAAAGAAATGTCAAAACTTTTTTTCTTAATACTACTTGTTGTTGTGGCCAAGTTGTGGCAGGTGGTGGCAAAGGTATAATCTCCATTCTGCTGTTACTTTCGTACATCTGTGAAGTCGAAGAGACTTTCATTTTTTAAAGAATTTTTACGCAACCGAAAGTTCTCAAAACTTTTTTCTATTACTAAGGGAGTTTATTCCTACCTATAAAAAATATTCAGCTAATTTGATTTTTTCGGACACTCCCCATTATTTATAGTCAGGCAAAATTATAAGATTATTGGATGTAACTGATTAAAAATCGCGCTGGGTGGCATTTTTTTTAGTATAGACAGGATTTTTTCTAAAAAATCTGGTGTTGATGTGCCTCCCAATGATATTAAAAGTAAAGATGAGTTATACGCCAACATCATTGCTATTTAAAACAGCGCAAAAGTACTATAGATACACACATTGACCGCTGCATGCGCATTGGCCGTGATTTGAAAGCGCGTCAGCTGTCTCCTTCACTCACACACACGCAAAGCAGACAGCGCGCTCTTTGTACAATATGGCCGAATAAAGTAATAGAAAATACATATTTTTATTAAATACAGTACTTACGTGTGAAATTAAGCATTTTTCCGATCTCTGACTGTTGCTGTATAATTTGTACATCGTCTAAAGACGCAAGGAGACATTTTTTTAATGGAATTTCACAATTTTATCGCGCCTGACTGACGAGAGCCGCGTGTGTTTCCGTGTCGCGAGCCTGTGCCTGACTAATTGAAAGTCGGGCAATTACCTGACTTTCGTCTTGCCATTTTGGAGTGCGCATAACGTATCTATACTTTTAATATCATTGGTGCCTCCGGAAAACATACAGCATTGTTTATGAAGAAGCAGTGTGTACTTAGCTTTATGTTAGTAGTCTGTGGTGCAAACCATAGACAAACTCGTACTTCCGGTTGCTGTCCGCTAGGTGTCGCCACTGTCACCGGCAAGGGCGGGGAGGCGCTCGCCGCCATGTTCGTAGCTCATATCGTTGTATACTTTTGCCGCGAGCGGACGTAAATCCGCTTATATCTACTCAATCATATAAAATGAACGCGTTTTGAGATCGGTTGTTCGTATAAATGATTGCTCAAAACTTAAAAATAAGTTTATTTTTAATTAACACCTTTTTATACGGTTTTTTGTGAAAAATATGGCGTCATCGGCACACGACATCAAGCAGGTACAGCAGCAAGCAGCAGCAGCAGCAGCAAATCCACAGGTAACGGACGATCCTCGGATCGACACGTTAGTAATCAATCAGGTCAGTCTACCCTCAAATATAATTGTGTTATTTACATGTACCAATGAATTTTTATGGAGTTTTCTGAGCAAGCCAATACTGAGTTTCGATCTTTGTTTGCTTAAAACAAATGGTGTTTATTGTATATAAACCGTTTAACGCTGTTCAATCAGCAAAAGACCGTTGACGGTTGCACCACTTTGCTTACAATTTCTTTAAATTCTCTAGACCTGCTGACGTAAAAAGATAAGAGCCTTTTACTCGCCTACAATACAAGGCAACATTGTTTAATTTGCATCATATGATAGCCCGGTCGGGTTCTACAATCTAAAATTGAACGATGCGTTGTCAGCTCAATAAAAGTATGGCATTTTAGTACCTATCGAACAGTCATAGCTGCTCTAATGAATACTTATCCGGTTTGAGAGAATTATTATAATCAAACTCACAAGGCATTATTGATTTGGCTCACGAAGACCTGATGGTACTGAATAACAACAACCTTAAAATTTAGTTGCTCAGTTTTTTAGTGTGATAGTTTTTTATAATGATAGCAGCGAAATGATTTCTTTCGTGAAATTTCCTCTGCTCCTTATTTTCGTTTTGGAGATTATACTTTACTGTGGAGTGGATTGTTTTTTGAAATTATCGTCGCTCAGATTGCTTTGTGATCAGTACGAAAGTTCAGTTGTTTTTCGAAAAGAATTTACTAAAAGTTACTTAGTATTTTTCAAAGTCAAAAACAATCGCTAATAATGTTGGAAATTATCGAGCACCATAAGGAACTAACAACGTTACGAGCTTTACCCGCCCCGGCGTTACAGACGCCCTTGGTTTATATGCAAGCTTTTTCTGCGGAAGAAAAGCATAAGCGATCAATTTTTAACTTCGGAACCAGAATGAAATTCATTAAAACCTGGTCGTTTTGAACAATTCCACATTCAGTTGAATTCCACCAATCTTAGTATTGAATGACAAAGTTGGACACTTCTCAAAGTCAATTGTCAAGATCAGTTATCAAGGTCAATTGTCAAGATCAGTTATCAAGGTCAAAAGTCAAGGTCAGTTGTCAAGGTCAGTTACTCGAAATGACATGCATCCCTTGGGTCATCAACATTTCACTTCTTTTCATCAGGAACATGCTAGGTCGCGGAGACCATGCATGCAAAAGGTTGTCGAGTGCTAGTCTGCCTAGACGACTTCCTTTTTGGTCCTTCAGGACCTAACCAAGTTATGTCTCAGGCTGCGGAAGCTGTGAGGCACTTGGTCCAATACAAGCTTATGTCTTGAGGCTGCGGAAGCCGTGAGACATGCTGTCTGGAGGCTGCGGAAGCTGTAAGACACTTTACTTATTGATTTATGCACCAAGTGAGTCTCCTGAACCAAATAGAGCTTATGACTTCAGGTTGCGGAAGCCAGGACTCACCTAGACCAGTAAGACACTTTATTTATTGATTTATGCACCAAGTGAGACTCTTGAACCAAATATAGCTTATGACTTCAGGCTGCGGAAGCCAGGGGACTCACCTAGACCAGTACAGGTTATTCTTCCAGGCTACGGAATCCATGAGACATTAGGAAAATTTGGGGCTGGAAACTACCTCAGTATATAGATTTTAAAAGATTTATAATATACATTGTATTAACGATAGAAAAAACAATGACCTTGCTTACTCACAAACAAGTTAACCTTATCAAGTTACAAGATGTCGACCTTGCAACAAAGATGTATCAAACCCTTTAACGGCTCCTAAAGCGCCCGGGTAAACTGAACTTTTCCAACTTTGGGTTCGCCATAGCGCATCGCAGACGCACTTAAGGTGGCTCGACACGCAACGACCACGACATACACCTCAATCGGTTGTTGTTGGCAGATAGGTACTAAGTACCTACATCATGATCATGACATGATAGGGTGACGCGGAGCCACATATCATTCCGAAAATTATACTTTATCACTACATATGCTTTGGATTCAAGATGTGGTGCTATATGTAGATAGAACGTTTATTCCAGGCATGTGGACAATAAAGAACTATTTCTTAGGAAACTGAAGGCAGACTCGTCAAATACTAGCTTTCTCCGACATGATATGAAGGCGACAGAAACGAAAATAACATACCGCCTAGCGCTTGCCAGCAGGACTACTACCAGCAAAAAGGCATCTCTAGCTCGGAGCAACTACAAGTCTTCGGAAGACTTTTTTGCATAATAAGAGATTGCACATAAAACCAAAGGCAATGTTATTCAGAACATGTTTTCATAGATTGCCGAGTTCCATCAGCGAACTATATTCTTGTACAATTATAACTATAAAGCCTTCAGCTTCTTGGTAGATCTTGGAGATACCACTTAGCCTAAGTAGCTCCATCAACCAGCATATTCCTCATGATATTGGGTAATATTTGAACATTGACCTAACTATATCGAGAACGTACCCGTTAGTCGCACCAGATTAACCTGAATCACCTCGGACCGTTAAGATTTAGGGGATCTAGTATCTGCATTGCTGGATGACCCACACGACATATGCACAGGTGAAAGCGTTCATCCTGGACGTTTTGAAAGTTGGGGGAGGGGGCAGTCAAATAAAACAAAGCTCAGAAGAAGAGGCGTCGGGTGAGTAAGGGTACGAGGAATTTGGCACAAATACTGTCTAATAAATAACTTACCAGAGTTAAAAAGACAACTTTGGTTGTACCCCCTGATTGGCCACTTTGACCACATGACATGTGCCTTGAAACACGCTCAACTTACCAATGTCATAAAACGTGTCTAATCTATTAAGTAACAGTGTTAAGGTAAAGGTAAACTAACCTACAGTACTATTGTAGTACTTACAAAAAAGCAATCACAAGTTTTTTTGTGTAGGTACCTCATATTAAATTAATAAATCTTTTTATTAATTCAATAAAACAATATGTTCCTTGTACGGCTCTAAGCCAATTTAATCCAATTAAGTCAAAGAAACACTTATAGACCTCGCTTGTAAAACAACAAATAATGTTACCGCTAGCGTCTGGGTGAAAAGTCCACAAATCACTCTATTTAAGTTTCTAACAACAGTATTGATTGTGACCAAATATTAATTTTATATTTACCTTTCAGTTTGAAAACTGACACATTCCCACAGACAGTCAACTTGGATGCTGTCTTACAATACATAGGTAAATATTTCCTGGTACCAACACTGCTTAAAAGTTACTTACATTTTTTTTTTCTCTAGGAGACCTGCATTATTTCGATGAATAGTATGTACGAGTGAAGATCTAAATTAATCAGGTACTTTAATAAATAATTTATCACAGTATGTGCATCACCTATCCTATCGTAATAGGAAATTAGGTAAGTATCAACTTTATAGTTAGCGGAGTCTAAGCAACCCCGAAGATGCAGATGTGCTGTGCTGTGGCCGGTTTAGGCTGGTACGAGGACCAAACTGTTGGAAAGCATTTATTTGTTTTCTTAGGAAACCAACAGAGTTTTTCTATTATTACATTACTTCAGTTACATTAAAACAAAGCATTGAAAATATAAAATACTTATACTTTTTAATTACTACAGTATAAAGCAGTAAGTATATTGATTGGTCGCAGATTATATAAGACCTTTGCATGAAATATTTATTTTTCAATGCTATATTTCACACTAGAGAAGAGCATTCTTTTTGTACCTATGCACTCAGGTGGTAATCCAACCCACGATTGATTTTGATCGATCTTCCTAGTGATAAGTGGAACTTATTCTTAATAATTATATTAGTTGAAATTATTCTTTATCGCGATTAATTTCATAGATGTCCATTAATTTTGCCTTTTTGTTAACTTCATAATTAGCACCAATAGTATTACATTAAGATAGATTTTTATAGAAAATACTATAAACAAAATTAATCTTACTACCCAATATGTTATATTTTACACTATCATAGTATGTAATACATATATACAAATAATCATCATAGCGTTGTGTTAATCACTCTCACCAGCAGATAGCAAACACGTCTTCATAAACAATGCTGTATGTTTTCCGAAGGCACATCAATATAATGGTTTTACATAACAATAAAACCGATATTATGTGCCGAGAAGGAAAACATACAGCATTGCAGGAAGTCCTTCCTGGTGAAGATTATGAGCTACGAACATGGCAGCGAGCGCCTCCCCGCCCTTGCCGGTGACAGTGGCGACACCAGGGGGCTGACAGCTTTAGTTCCATCCCAAGAGTTTTGGCGCTAGCGTCGTGGTTTGGACTTGTATGTATTGAATTTATCTGTGTGTGTGTATTGTCAGTGTGTGCGTGACGTGACTGTGACAGACATGACAGTTCTTCGGTCCAGTTGTTTTATTTCAAAGAAAAAACTTATTTTAGTATATTAATTCTATTTTTCTGTGAGTTGCTCGCTTCATTGATTGTCTTGGTCCCCACAAATCCTGATTTAGTTGAACTCGGCAAAAATAAGTTACTAAAGAAACGCATTTGTGTATAGCTTTTTGACGAAACTCAGTTTGAAGAAGTTGGCGATATAAATTCGTCAATACATTTTCCTTGTTTAATCAAACTACGCAAATGCAGAAATTGTATGGTGTTTCACTTACTACCGAAGGTAAGTTTCTATCTTAATAATAAAAAAGTTAAGTGTTCCTCTCCATGTTAACAATAGGTACCTACATACCTACTTTTCTCCCACATTGAGTCAAGGTACAGGCCTACAGGGTAATGCATCTTAATAGTAATTTATATAAAATCAATAAACTTACAACAATAAATAACATATTTGCAAAAAATTTCAGTTGAAGATGTATTGTAACGGTACATAGTTAAAACATAGTTATTACCGAACACTCAAACGCTTTCTACCTAAAATCTTTAGTTAAGGGAGCTCTCGCTGTCATCTCATGGTCAATGAGGCTGTCATTTATATAGTGTTTCTGTCAGACCTTACAACTTATGATACGACCAGACCATAACTTTAAGAATCTACTGAGTATTTGGTTGTTAACCTTAAAAGTTCTGTATTATAATATTTACATTTATTGTTATTATTCCAGTGTACATGGTAGAAAAGGAGCATAACTACTGTCACCCAGGATCAAGTACAGGATATTAGTAGACATGGAGACTGTTGCGGGCATGCAAGGTTTGTTTGTGATTTATTTTTTTTACAAAATTTCTGAATTCTCTTTTGGAGGTTCTCCATCTTTAACAATTTGAAGTATAATCGTTTGATGAAATTTTTGCATTCAATCAACTAGCAAACTATTTGTAGGCTACTTATTTTAGAGTTTAATAATCAAATATGATATTATAGGTTAATGTTAAAATGTTAATGATGTTATAAAGTTATAAATAACTTCATACTTATTAAATATTAGAATTTTCGCATTTCATAATGCTATTTTTAAATTAAGATAAATAAATACTAGAAAAAATCGACTCACCCATAGCACCGTAGATGGGACTTGAACCCGCATCTTTGGGACTCCAGCCCAATGCACTGACCAATGCGCTGGCTTGCAGCGAAAACGTAATAAGTACTTGAAAATTTCACCAATGCAACTAGTGACTCTGTAGCATAATTGGTCAGTGCATTGGGCCAGAATCCCAAGGGAGTGGGTTCGAGTCTCATCTGAGGTGCTACGGGTGAGGTGATTTTTCTAGTATTTATTTATCATAACTTCATACTTACTGTTAAGTACTTGATTTTTATTTCACTTTTCATTTTTTATTTGCAGGTAATGTTTTTTTCAATGAGCATCACCACCAGCATTGCTATCATTAACTAGCGAAACACCAATGATTCCAAAACATCAGACTTAGGTAAGCTAGAATTTTTGTGTTAATAAAGTACTTAATTATTAAGCTTATTTGAAATATAATTATTGAATAATTAATTATGGAATGTCATATTAAAAACAATGTTAGGTCTAACAATGATTTGAATTTAGTCAAATACTCAGATATTAATGTCAAAATATTTTTGTTTCAGATGATATTTCTTCTCAAGCACAGTATTTCCTATGCAATGTCTTATTAACTTAATTAGTGTATAATTTTAGATGGAGATGGAAATACTTTAATTAAAAAAAACTGTTAATAAAACATGGAATGCAAAAAATTGGATTAAACCATTATACAAGTGTAAAACATATACTTCAACTAAAATTAATAAATGATAATTGTAATTAACATTGGTTGTTTTATTTTATTTATAATTTAAATTAAGATTCATAATAATTAATAAGTCCAAAGGGGGTCCTTTATTGATTGTCGATAATAGCACATCACTAAATAAAGAATATCGATATCGATAGTACTTCGATTGGAAGCACTAGTGCTCTTGGTTTGGAAAGCGATTGCAGCGCCATAACTTCTGGACGTGGAACTAAGCTAAATTGACTGTCGTATCTGTAGCTTGCTACAAATTAGTAATCTGTGGGCGACACCTAGCGGACAGCAACCGGAAGTACGAGTTTGTCTATGGTTTGCGCCACAGACTACTAACATAAAGCTAAGTACACACTGCTTCTTCATAAACAATGCTGTATGTTTTCCTTCTCGGCACATAATATCGGTTTTATTGTTATGTAAAACCGTTATATTTTGTAATATCCTAGATGGGCATCCTCTTCCTCCCGTACGTAGGAGGTAGGTAACCCTAGGGACGGCAAACCTTATTGGCCCAGGGTGCCGAATCTTAAAATACGTTCCTGCCGGTCACTCACATGCACTGACGTTCAGTATGCAACACAGACAATCATTCTGTAAATAAAAATTACAATCCATGGTTTTAACCATGGATTGTAATTCTGTGGTGATCGATGTATTAGCGATTGGTCTGCTGGTATGCACCCACTGTCTTGTCAATGTCATTACTCATTTTAATTTCCATTCCAATCCCTTCTATATGTCGTAGGATAATCGTATAAACCGGATCTTTACAAAAATCCTAGGACGATTGTAAAGAACCGGATAATTGAAATCTAAGATGAATTTTCACAATCGTCCGAGTAATTTTTAGGATCTTTGTAAAAATCCTCGTATGTTTAGGAAAATCGTGAACTTGAATGCTGATTGGATAATCTAAGAGACGATTTATAACAACTTCTGTCTGATTGGTCAGAACATATTGCTGTTGGGTTTTTAGTACAGTAGCCCGTAGAACATTTAAATCACCAAAAAGGTTACCGTTTGCCGTTATGATATAGTTATTTATTACGAAATTATAGATACTTTAACCCAAGTTTTACAGATCGCAACCCGCCGTAACCTATATTTGTATATCTCCAAAAATGATATTTTTTTATTTTTCGATGTTTACCACATAGTTTAGCTATTGTCGTGTTCTAAAGCTTGGTTTGATTGCCACAGATAAAAGTAAGATTATAAAAAGTAGCCATACACAGATTTAAGACCTGATGAAAATGGTTGGACTTTATCTGGTCTTAAATCTGTGTATGATCACTTTCCATAGTCTTACTATTATCAGTGGCAATCAAACAAAGCTGTAGAACACGACAATAAGTAAATCATGTGGTAAACATTGAAAAATAAAAAAATATCATTTTTGGAGATATACAAATATAGGTTAGGCGGGTTGCGATCTGTAAAACTTGGGTTAAAGTATCTATAATTTCTTAATGAATAACTATATCACAACGGCAAACGGTAACCTTTTTTGTGATTTAAATATTCTACGGGCTACTGTACTATTTGGGGTTGTTTCGTAATTTTGCCGAATTAATTCTTCAATTGAATTTTTAAGAGCATTAATTACTTAACTCGAAAGTCCATTTAGGTTTTGCACAACAATATTGACAAGTACTATAGAACTTTCTTAGCTCTGTATAGAAATATTATTTTTAAGATATAACCTCTAAATTGTGTGCACTGATCGAGCCTGGCACTTGTATAACATCCAATTCACTCACTTCAATGTCTCTTGATTAATGTGAGCACTCAGAATTTTTTAAAATAAAAAACGTAAAATTCATACAAAACACTAGAGAAATATTTGACAATAATCAGAACAATAACAAATAGCCACTCAGAGCATCCGTCAGTCAATAACGATGACGTCAGCCAATCAGCGCGCGCAAAAAGATGGTGATTCGCGATTTACCTAAGATACGCCGGATTTTTGTAAAAATCCTAAACATTACTCGGATGATTGCAAAAATCTGTCTTAGATTATAATCATCCGGTATTTTATAATCATACTAGGATTTTTGTAAAAATCCTGTTTGTACAATTATCCTACGACATATACCAATATTTCCAATTAGGGATGTTCGATCCGGATGCCTTATATCGATATTCCGGCGGGCTGATTATCTAATTAGAAACCACCTAGCGACCGGTTGCAGTTCACAGATGATAGTGACCCATTGCTACTTCTTTTTGGATTAAAAAAATCATATCAAAGAAAAGTAGCAATGTATGTGGAATGAAACCGGTCGCTAAATAGTTTCTTTTTAGATAATCAGGGTGCGGATCGCAATGGATCTATCCATTATAATTGATACGATTTTTTGGATCGATCCAGTATCGAATTAAATATTTTAGAAAAGTCGAATTTTTAATCACACTTTATTATAAACGTGTAAGTACATAATGTACTTAGTAATGTTTAATAAATTAATAAAATATGTTTAATTTTGCCAATATTAAATTTTTTAAGTACGCAAAAAATAAAATTAAAAGTTGCTGGTTGTCAAAGTAAACAAAACGTTTTTAACGAAGTAAAAATTCTCAAACTAAACAAAAAGCAATATAATAGTTATGACTAATTTGATGGTACACTGAAATATGATATGGCAACAAGTGATTAGAGAATTTTTAATAATAAAAATATGGATCTGTTCACCCGCTATACTATAGTATTTTAAACAAAGGAAAAATTCAAGTTCAAATATTCTCTAAGTAATTACTATTATATCCTCTCGAGTGCCACAAGCAAAAATCGACATTCGGCGCGTGTACCGTGGGATTCCACATGATAGCGCGCAGAATTTCCGTTTCGGTCCGTTGCGGAATTACACGAAAATCTCATGTGTACCTAGTATTTAAACTATACAGGTTATCTGTAAAACACCAACAACCTCGCAGGAGTAGACCACTATCATCATAAACAACAACATTCGTCCACGACCCCTCCGAAAACAGACAAAAAAAATTGTCTCTCCATATAAATGTCCGAACAGCTGATCGAGTTTTGTATGAAAACTCGTTCTTCTTCTGTTCCCGGAAAAGTCGCAGAACAAATGTTGCCGCATACATTGCCACCAATCCACTCCCGCGAGATTTATTTTATTTTTTTTATTTTATTTATTTGGGATAATAAACAGAGTTCACAATGAAATTAAGATCTAAATATTTCTTAAAACAAATTAGCTTATTGCGAAGCCCACACCATCATCCACGGGTTAATTATGTGATACTCATTAATTACTTACTAACTAATATGACATAAGCTTACAAAAAGATGAATTTATCTTGAAACATAACTAAAAAAAAAAGAAACTATTAAAAAAATATATGATTATTTTAGCAGGATACAATATTCGGAAGATCGGGTAATATTTAACTTTTTAACGTTCTTAATCAATGTGAGGAATTACCCTCGACATCCTGTTAGACAAAAAAAATATAAATATGTAAAGTAACATTGTGAATACCAAAATCTCAAATTAAAAAACTACTTATAAGGTAAGGAACTTTTAATAAGGTTAACCTTTAATCAATTGCCTGGTAAATCATCAGCTAAATTAGTTAAAGTTTCAGTGGCAATTTTCTTAAATTTTGATTCAGATTCTGCAAATATGTCCAGATTCGGGAAAACTTTATTAAAGGTGTCAGCGAGCCGGTGAAGAGGCGCGCGCGCGCCGGCGTGCGTGCGGCAAGTCGACAAGTAGAACAGCAGAGGCACGTGCACTGCTCTCATGTGCGCACTGCGTGGAACCACATAATACAGGCCATTGCATAAATCAACACAGTCGAATTTATTATTACATATTTTATAGAGTGTCGTGGCGCCTAGAAGAGTACGCCTATTTTCTAAGCTGAGCAACTTATATTCCTCCAGTAGACATGCGTATGATTGACGAGTGCGACTATGTTTGAAACTGACATATCGTAAGAATTTACGCTGGACATACTCCAAAACATCTACGTACTTTTGAAATATAGGGTTCAAAATTGGTACAGCGTACTCCAATTGGGATCTTATGAGTGCTTTATAAAGAAACAAAAGGGTAGATGGGCGTCTAAAATCATAGGACGATCGCATAACGAAGCCATATAGTCTAAGAGACTTATCCCTAATAGCGTTTATATGCTGATCTAGATGTAATTTCGAATCCAACAGAACTCCCAAATCACGCACTGACTGAACCGATTTCAAATTCTCTCCCAACAAGCTATATGTATTATTAATAATGTTTATATTTTTAGTAAAAGTTATTGAAACGCATTTAGAAAGACTAAGTTGAAGTTTATTCATGAGGCAATAGTTTGAAAGTCTATTTAAATCACTTTGGAGTAAATCAGCATCAGCAGAACTGACACATGTTCTGAAATTTTTTAAGTCATCTGCATACATAAGAAAATGGGTGTTCAAAAAACAAGATTTAATATCATTTATGAATAAATTGAATAATAAAGGACCCAATATGGATCCTTGAGGGACACCAGAAGATATATTAATTAGATCTGATTTAAAACCATTGATGACTACCGTTTGAGATCTGTTAGTAACGTAAGATGTGAACCACCTAAGCAGATTACCCCTTATTCCATTAAAAGCTAGTTTTTCAACAGGAGTTCATGATCAACTTTGTCGAAACATTTCCGAAAGTCAGTATAAACAGTGTCTGTTTGTAAACGACGGTCCATGTTTTGGTATAAGAAGTTGGTAAATATCATAAGATTTGTAGTAGTGGACCTACGTTTAACAAATCCGTGCTGCTCGGATATAAATATATTGTGTAGAATAGGATAAATAATGTTATGTACTAAGCGCTCAAAAAGCCTCGACAAAATGGACAGAATAGAAATTGGGCGATAGTTTTCAATGTCGTGCTTGTCACCGCTTTTAAAAACTGTCGTTATATGAGCGTGTTTCCATACAGCTGGGAAAACACCTTTACTGAGACATTTGTTGAATAAGATGTGCAGAGGTTTACTAATAGTGTGCGCTGTTGATTTCAAAAAAATAACTGGCAACCCATCGAGCCCTGGGCTAAAACCATTGAAGTTCATGCTAACTGTAATTTGACACATAGATGTGATACATTGCTATTTCATTTTGGCACAAATAAAAATTTGCCAAAGAAAAGTAGCAATGTATTACATCCATCTGTCAAATTACAGTTAACATGAACTTCAATGGTTTTAGCTGATAGACCCGCTGGTCCCTTAGATGCGTCCAAATTCTTTAATTCATCAATTATTGCGTTTAAATCTACTTGAATATCAGACATAAGAACAGACTCGCCATCGAGTGAGGACGGAGGCTGCCAGCTTCCCGCGTCAAGAGTAGATGGTTCATAAACTGAGTGGAAAAATGATGAAAAGAGGTTACTTATTTGTGTAGGGTTATTAGAATGTTTATCTTTACAGTACATTGAGGCTGGTAAAACGGACGTGTTTTTGCGTTTAGATATAAAAGACCAAAAATACTTAACGTTGACAGGTATGCTGTCCTCGACTAATCTTATATAATTAAAATAACACCTGTTACATTCAGCTTTAAATTTTTTACGATGATTAGAAAAAACCTCATATGTCGAGTGGTCGTTGTACGTTTTCCACCTTATCCATGCCTTCAGATCGCCGCCACTTCACAAATAACCCTGTAAATTGCTAGAATGTGTGTTAAATTACCTTTAAAATAGTATGTCATTTGTATTTTAGTCTAAAAACAACTACTGACATAAAATTGGTGAGAATACGATAAATACAAAATACGATTTTTTCGATCCGATACTTTATGTATGTGTATCGATCCGCCAAAGGATCGAATGCTATTGTATCGATACAAAAATCGAGTGGACCGCACGCACGAACATCCCTATTTCCAATCCAATTTGACAATTTCAATTCCATTGTGGCTTGTGGCCGACGAGTTGATGATTTGGTGTTTTTAATAAATTTATTGGCTGTATCTTTCATTTACTAAAGTATTAGCATAAACAACGATGACTGTGCAGTTGAATTATACTAAAGATGTCTGAAGCGAAAGGATCGGAGGAGACATTGACTATCGAATTCGATCCTATATTACCAGATTCTGGAATTTTGTTTTACGAAGAATGCCCACAGGAATATGAAATCGAACCACCCAGGCTGTTACCATTGAAGTCAACGACACAGGTTCGCTTTGAGCAGTTACAGCACGAGGCATCTCGAGTGTGGACAGAAAAACAAAAAACCACTAAGAAAAACTAATAGACACTGCAATAAACAAAGAATAAAAATGGTGTACACTTTATTTGTTATCGAATTAGTTTCTGCGTTCGCTTTAGCAGCTACCTTACTGTACAGATATGGAGACTGTTACAGGAATCACTTGATTGTGACTGTGTCTGTGCTAACAGCATGGTACTTCTCATTTGTTATTATGTTCATCTTACCAATAGATGTCACAACAGTAAGTATTAGAATGGTTTCTTTAAGAAATATATAGAAAGTTAGAAATTTTGATAATTTATGAGAAGCAATAAAACTATCAACTTTACTAAACGAGCAAAACTGAAAACTAAACAGTATTTCTCAGTTGTAGCTAATTTGAGGTTAATAATTACCCTCCTCCTTTCAGACAGTATATCGGCAGTGTTTACTAAACAACAATATAACTGTTGTACCCCAAAATCAAGTCGCAGTAGGCAACGACTCCACCACTGCGGCACCACCTGTCAACCCGTGTGAAAAGCCTTGGAGCTATGTTCCGGACAATGTTTTTCCTAATCTCTGGAGGGTGGTTTATTGGACTTCACAATGTTTGACTTGGTAATTAAAACTCCATGTACCTATCATTTATGTAATAAGTAGAGATTGGATATTCAGATGCATATACACATATATTGTCCCGAAACTTTACCACATCCGTGCGGGGAAAGTACCTTAAAATATTGAAGATAGGAAATTTTACTGACGGAAGACTTCCTTTTGTTTTTAAAAAGAAAAGGAACTGCATTTACAGTTTTTTTTTAAATCACATACAATTCAATACAAATTGATACGATTTGAGGCGATTTTTCAAAAATCTTTGAATGCAGTTCCAATGTGGTTGGCAAGTTTGGCAACTCAAAGCAAATTGTAGATGTCTCTGTGTACGCTTGTTCCTAAGACAGTAGACATTCAGAACAAATTTATGGGAAAATAGGTTTTTAATTTGTGATATTTTTTTACCAAAAAAGACCCATTGACCCAAAATGGATATAAAAGACTATTCTACAATGCAAATGCTGGAATTGAAAGCCAAATTAAGATGTTTTTATTCTTAAAGAATTTATCCATTTTTTCTATATCCAGATTTTTCGGAAATTTGTAAGTGCCAACATTTTCAAAGCCTATTTAAAGTCCATTCGTTTAGATAGTGTTGGTACACCCGCAAGTACTTGTGTTCAGAGACAGGAATACCAGTAAGTTTTTGGTAACATTATACAAATAACGTTACTGAGCAATAGTTTTAGCTTATTAAGTGTTTTATACTTAAAGTTTTAGAAATGTATCGACATTTCGCAGAGTCGTACGTTTATACTGAAAGTCATTATTAGCTTGTAAATTTTCCAGAATCGTGTCTAGTATCGAAAGTTTTTTATTAGCATAAAATCTGTATACTGTTCGGACGTACTACATCACATTCAAAGTCGTCCGTTTTCGATAGTGGGGTTCTTACGTTTTTTGGTGTTAATGGGCCTATTTTTAATATTATTCCGACGCTAGTTCTTGGTATCCTCACTATTTTTGAAGTATCTCTGATAGGTACGTACCTATCAGAGATACTTCTGATAGGCAAACTGATTTCAATGCAATGCTGTTTGATCATAAGTTGCTTACATGTTTTACAAAACACCCATATTTTTTTGTTGGTTCACTTAAAGTTTCATCTTGAGGCACTTAATTGTCCTTCCAAGGATGAAAAAATATTTTCAGTATACGTAGCAGAGTCAACAAACACAAGCTTTCACTACGGCACGATGCAAACTGCCAAAATACAAATTGACTTGCGGGTGTACGCCGCATGCGGTATCCTTTGTGTATGCGGCGGCATCCTTTGACAAGAAGCGGCACGTGCAAAGGCGGCGCGATCAAAGGGCGACACTATCTAAGTGAATGTGCTTTACACAGATTTTAATCATATTTAAGCTAAAAAACTATTTTTTTAAGTGAAGTCCTTTGTTTTCATAGCTCTCGTGGAACAAGCGTACGCAGCGCCATTTTGACAGTTGCCTTCCCCATTGTTTTTAAAAACAAAATAAAGTCTTCTTTCAGTAAAATTTCTTATCTTTCCCTCCGTGTGGCAAAGTTTTGGGACACCCTGTATACCTTAGTTCAGATGTTGGGTATTATGAAAAGCACTTTATTATCGTAAAAATCTGAGGATTTTGAAAAATCCAGAATTCCGGGACTAACGAATTTTAGTGTATACTTCATGAGATATATTAAATAAATCTGATTTGACAAAAATTCCAGTTGGCCAAGAGTTGGCTGCTTCCATAATATGTTAGGCGTCAATTGAATTTAGGCAAATATGCATCCGATTATCCAATAATAAGATACAAAACAAAATGATAAAAAATAAATTTTAATTGTGTTTAATGTTCCTAGAAATTGAAAACTAAATTTTTATTTATTACAGAAGCTTTTAACACCTAGGCTAGCATAAACACTTTTGTTGTTTGATTTCAGGCTCATAATGCCAATGATGCAGTCCTACAGTAAAGCTGGCGACTTCACTGTAAAAGGCAAACTCAAGTCTGCCCTCATAGACAATGCCATATACTATGGCTCATACTTGTTCATATGTGGCATTCTCCTTATATACTTAGCCTTCCAACCAAATGTTTACTTGGATGGGCCAAAAATAAAGGCCATTGCATCTTCGGCGAGTAACACATGGGGTCTGTTCTTGTTGATCCTTTTACTTGGATATGCTCTGGTGGAGGTACCGAGAAATTTATGGAACAACTCTAAGAAAAACTACTCTTTAACATACAGTTACTTCAAAATGGCTAAATTAAGTACTGATAAATGTGAAGCAGAAGAAACTGTCGATGAAATTCTTGATGTAAGTTATTACAGCCTGTGCAGATAAGGAATGGGACTGGAAATTTTGGTTAACATAATAAGTATGAGTGAGAGAGTGATATATGGTTGATGATATGGTGTGCGAGCAAGATGTGAACATTTACAATGCCATTTTCAATCCCGTTCTTCAACAATCAGGTGGTAAGCGCAGTTAATTGAAATTTCCAGTCCCATTCTTTATATGCGCGGGTTGTATTTTTTTTATTTCTACCTAATTTCTTAGAGCAATGTTTTAAATTTTTCATACATTTGATACAGAGTCTTCAAGCCGCCACAACAGCGATAGGACCAGATCATCCCCTACACCGCCACGTAGAGACCATCATACAAAAGTTACCAATACAGTTGAGGGACCGACTTAACTCACGAGCGCCACCATACAGGCCGGCGCCACCTTCATTCAAATCTCTTGTTAACTTACACAAGAAGGTATGCCAATATTTCAAAAAGTTAGATTTATTATTTTGACATTGAAAAAATTATCTAAAATAGTTAATTAAGTTTTTATAGATTAAACGCATTTAGTGAAGGTAAGTTCTTGATTGAGATATACACGACCAAAAATTAGAAAGTTATTCATTCTGTATTGATTTAGAAATTATGGTGAGACCAATAATAGGTCTCACCATAATTTGCAATCTAACTTGGAGAATACTCCAAGTTAGATTGCAGCTGACAGCTCTATGAAATATGACCGTAATCGTTTTAATTCAGACAATCAAAGCGCTGCATGTGCTGCAACGCACGGAGACGCAGTGGGGCATGATGCTGGAGCGCATCTTCCACCTGGAGGACGTGTCCACCAACCTGCGCGTGCCCGACCACCGCTTCCAGCACTCGTTCCACACGCCGCGGCCGCGGCTGCAGCGCTTGTTGTACCCGCCGCTGGTCGGTGAGTACGCACTATGTAGGACACCTGGAGGTGGCCACCACCTGCGCGCGCCCGACCACCGCTTCCAGCACTCGTTCCACACGCCGCGGCCGCGGCTGCAGCGCTTGTTGTACCCGCCGCTGGTCGGTGAGTACGCACTATGTAGGACACCTGGAGGTGGCCACCACCTGCGCGCGCCCGACCACCGCTTCCAGCACTCGTTCCACACGCCGCGGCCGCGGCTGCAGCGCTTGTTGTACCCGCCGCTGGTCGGTGAGTACGCACTATGTAGGACACCTGGAGGTGGCCACCACCTGCGCGCGCCCGACCACCGCTTCCAGCACTCGTTCCACACGCCGCGGCCGCGGCTGCAGCGCTTGTTGTACCCGCCGCTGGTCGGTGAGTACGCACTATGTAGGACACCTGGAGGTGGCCACCACCTGCGCGCGCCCGACCACCGCTTCCAGCACTCGTTCCACACGCCGCGGCCGCGGCTGCAGCGCTTGTTGTACCCGCCGCTGGTCGG
This sequence comes from Agriphila geniculea, assembly GCA_943789525.1. Lineage (NCBI taxonomy): Eukaryota > Metazoa > Arthropoda > Insecta > Lepidoptera > Crambidae > Agriphila > Agriphila geniculea. The sequence continues at coordinate 7,222,819 of OX038875.1, forward strand.
TGAGTACGCACTATGTAGGACACCTGGAGGTGGCCACCACCTGCGCGCGCCCGACCACCGCTTCCAGCACTCGTTCCACACGCCGCGGCCGCGGCTGCAGCGCTTGTTGTACCCGCCGCTGGTCGGTGAGTACGCACTATGTAGGACACCTGGAGGTGGCCACCACCTGCGCGCGCCCGACCACCGCTTCCAGCACTCGTTCCACACGCCGCGGCCGCGGCTGCAGCGCTTGTTGTACCCGCCGCTGGTCGGTGAGTACGCACTATGTAGGACACCTGGAGGTGGCCACCACCTGCGCGCGCCCGACCACCGCTTCCAGCACTCGTTCCACACGCCGCGGCCGCGGCTGCAGCGCTTGTTGTACCCGCCGCTGGTCGGTGAGTACACACTATGTAGGACACCTGGAGGTGGCCACCACCTGCGCGCGCCCGACCACCGCTTCCAGCACTCGTTCCACACGCCGCGGCCGCGGCTGCAGCGCTTGTTGTACCCGCCGCTGGTCGGTGAGTACGCACTATGTAGGACACCTGGAGGTGGCCACCGACCACCGAACAGGCAAGATTACACGGTCAGTGGATCAAACTCACTAGAAATCGCGCTGCGCGGCTGTTTTTTTCATTATAAACAAGCAAGATTTGACTAGTGGATGAAACTAAAAATCGCCCTTAAACAGGCTAGATTACAAGGTTAGTGCATGAAACTGACTAAAAATCGCGCGCGCGGCTTTTTTTTACTATAAACAAGCAAGATTTGACTAGTGGATGAAACTAAAAATCGCGCTCCGCGGCTGTTTTTTTCCTATAAACAGGTAAGATCACAAGGTTAGTGGATGAAACTGACTAAAAATTGCGATGCGCGTCCGTAAAAAAAGGGTGTAGCAAAGGAGCCCCGAGAATTAAATTGCCCCTGACAGGGTTAATCCGGCTCTGAAGCAATTTGTGCTTAATCACGTACGACATAAGGTTCGCGAACGTCGCGATGACATCATAAGGACCCCCAAAATAACAGCTCGTTTAACTTCTCAGGTTTAAGAGATATCATAAAAAATTCTTCACAGTCAATCATGTGGTGGCATAAGCTTTCTGATAAGCAACTAAACAAAAATCGTTACTGATCCTCATTATCACCCTCATTGCAGAGTGGTACTGGGAGTGCTTCCTGCGGCAGTACTTCCTGAAGACGATGGCGGTGGCGACGGGCGCCATGTCGCTCATGATCATCTGGTCCGAGATGACCTTCTTCTCCACCAGGCCGGTGCTGTCCATCTTCGCCCACATCGTCACGGCTACCAAGAACACTTACAACTATGCCGCTATACTGGTAACTATGATGCACTTGTGTGGCAAACATTACATTTTACTACTAGAAAAATTCGACGATGCCACTAGTGACTCGGTAGCTCAGCGGTCAGAGCTTTGGACCGGACATCCTAAGGTCGCGGATTTGATTCCCGTTCGAGAATTGATCTGGTGCGAGTGATATTTTTTCTAGTATGTACGAACCTTTACAAGCCGTACAGTTGATAATGATAGAAATGATAGAGAAAATTATGTTGAACACTAACTATTTATTGCTATTTAATTACACTTGATGAATTACGTTAAAATAAAATGCTAATTAAATTGCATAAACTGATATGAGTGCACGATATGATGACTGATTGTGAACTAGTTAATAAATTGTTACAAATGTCGCAGCTGGCGTAAAATGCTGACCGCGCGGAATGTACGGCCTGTACCGTACATAGTATAATATTATTTAGTATTGTATAAAAATAGCATTGTGAATGCAAAATAAAAATCTCATTTAAAAACTAACTCTTTAAATGAAGACATGCTAAGCCTACTGTTCCGTAGCTAATTAAATACCAAAGTCTTTCGACATTAGCCACTTAATATCCGCACTGCTTGGGCACAGGCCTTCCTTATGGGTGGATGGGTCATAACCAACCACGCGGGCCCAATGCGGATTGGTGGGTATTGACGACTGCAAATCCAGCTGGGACCAACGGCTTAACATGCCTTCCATAATAAATTTATGGTCACCCATCCCATGACTAACCCTAAAGAAAGTTGCTTAACCTCCGCATTCGCAGGGCCAGGCGCTAAACCACTGCGCCGCCGTGCTCCTCAAGTTTTCTTAATCCTTGCTATTTCCTGAATTAGCATTTTTTTGCGAGTGCCATAAATACATCCTTCTTAAATAGTGCACGAAATCTTAAGGGGTCAATGTACTCATGCATACAAACAACTTTAACATTAAAATCGCGAAAAAAAAACTGCTATCCCATACATTTTGATCTATTCGATTTTAAGTTTTCTATGGAAGACCTGATTTTTTTTCGCGATTTCAATGTTGGTATACTGCCCGGCATTTATATTGGCAAGGAAAAGATTAGACAAAAGATGCGCAGTAGCCATAAACTTAGTGTTTATGGCTACTGCGCATCCTCCGTCTCATCTTTGTCTTGCCAATTTATATGCCGGCATCTGTACCATAGTAAAAGTTGTTTGTATGCGTACATTGACCCCTTAAAATTTAATTATATATTAAATCGGTGTACCGGTATATTTTATACTATTTAAGAAGGACCTTAAATACATAATACTGTTTTTCTTTTATAGTGGATATCAACAATAATAATCGGGTACATGTTCTACTGTGCCTACTCGACCGTCCTCAAGATCCGGTTCCTCAACTTGTACTACCTGGCGCCGCACCACCAAACCAACGAGTACAGTTTGATATTCTCCGGCATGATGGCGTGCCGGCTGACCCCCGCCATGTGCCTCAACTTCTTGAGTTTGGTGCATATGGACGCGCGTATGTCTAGCAATGAACAGGGCGCGATTGTGGAGACCTCCTACACTAAAGTAAGTGACTTATTTGGCTTTTCTAAGTTCCATCAGTTGTTTTAAGAATGAAATATAGTCAAATCCGCTATACGGGACGTCTAAACGAAAAACCGTTCATGCGCATTTAGTCCACTTGCCGTCAAAAGTCCTCTTCGCATTTGGTCCATTTCGCGAAACGTCCATTTCGCATTTGGTCAATTTCGCGGAACATCCATTTCGCATTTGGTCGATTGCGCGGAACGTCCATTTCGCATTTGGTCCACTTTCTAAAATTTCCTCCTTTGCGAGCACATAACACTTTTACCAAGTTATTAAAATATATAAGTTAACATTCTCCATATTTATGTGATCATGGTACTTTGGTGACGTACTAAGAAGAAGAAAAAAACAAAATATGTCTAAAAGGGAAAATATAAGCTAACATTCTCCATAAACGAATATATTTTTTACCTTCCATATTTATGTGAAAGTTGATCAAATGCGAAATGGACGTTCCGCGAAATGGACCAAATGCGAAGTGGACCACGTGAACCAAATGCGCATGAACGGTAAAAAACTGTAAATAACTAAATACTAGAATAGTAATATACTATTTACCACTCGGGCCCAGTTCGGGTCCGCATATTGTCAAAATTAGCGAAATACGGGACGCCGGGGACGCGATGGTCAAATACGGTGACAGTCCCGTATATACAGGGTGTTAGTAGACCCCTAGCGAAAACTTTCAGGGCATAGACTACTCATGATTTTCAATCTGTTTGAAGTGGAATTTTCCGTCGCAAAATTCATGAAAAATTAAGTGGTTTTTTTTTCCTATCACACAGAGTCTGTCTTAGTTGCAAAGAACCTAAATTTACAGAAAAACAATTAAAATATCAAAATATTATTAACCTGTAATGTACAACTGTTTACCCACGATATTATCGAGTTGTTACGCGTACATTAATTCTCAACAAAAAATCAAAATCTCAACAACTATTCATTTGCGACAAGTGGTTCCATAGAGAAAGTTGCTTATTTCTAAGGGTAGAATCATCCCTTAAAGTTTTCGCTAGGGTGCTACCCATACAGCCATTTTTGGTCACAGATTTTCAACAGATGTAACAAGTCGCTACAGTTTCGTAACTGATACGACACATTGCGACTATTTGCGACTGTGTAGGGTTTTGTTTAAAGGTGTTGTAACAGTTCAGTAACAATGTTACGGAAACGAGTTTTAGTAACTTTGTGCACAACACAGCGACAAGCTGTGTCGACATAATACACAATGATCTGTGCCCATACATTGTATACACTTTGTGCTCAGTTTGCAACTAGAGTACAAAGTTGTAACAATGTGTGGTAACGGGATGGTAACGTTACAACACATTGTGTTGTAACGTTATGACAATGTTCCGGAATATCAGATAACCTAACTTATACAAATGAGCGACACCAAATCCAATCACTCTCAAATATTGCCTTTGTTTTCTACCCCCTAGCATGCCTACCAAAACACGATATAATATAGCGATTTATCACGTGTAACTGTCAAAAGACAATGGATTTCGACAGCTGAATGTCGATAAAACGCTATATCACGCGATATTTATCATGTTTCGATGGTCATGCTACGGGGGTGGGCCTAAAGTTTGGTCATGCCGATCCAACCAACTAGGTATTGACTTATTAGCATGACAACATTAGGGTTAAATGTAAAATGAGAAGCTATAAGAAAAAGGTATAATTTTTATTTCAGTTTAAATAAACAGCCCCTTTACTAATTAAATAGGTTTTGCAATCTGCAAAGGTACGAGTACATCTCACGAGTTGAAATAGTCAATTATTCCACTTTTATAAGTAGCATAATTTATAGCGCCTGTTCCAGAAATGTTGGATTTTTTTTTGACCCTGCAACAAATATCGAAACTTTGAGAAACACTGAAAGAAAAAAAATTGAGAAACCATTTTTGGATTCCTGTTACTTTGTGACGACTTTACGTAACCATGTCGACGCATTAGGGTTACTTTGTGACTAGTTGTGTTGTGACGAGAATATTTTCACGTAACAAAAATGCTTTTCTTTAATATTTATCAATTTTACTGTTTAATATTGCTAAAATATATTATTTTTCGTTTTGATATTAACTATTATGAATAATCAAAAGCATTTGAGCACTCGGTGTGTACAAATAAATAATATTTACTTACCACCAAAATACTAAAATTGTGATAATAATGTGGCGCGTTAGTAAATTTCATTCTATTTGATGAAATTACACAGTCAAATTTTATTCCCATTACGATTTGAGCATTAAAAATATTATTAAACAAAATCTGTATTTAAGGGTAACCGATCACATGTCCGAAATTTACTTATCCTAATTTCATTTGACCGAAAACTGTTGACCGACGTCTTTGTTGCTATATGTTTTGTTTGCCATATTTTTAAACCATCGAAATATCATTTGGCATATGTCTCATTTTACCGAACTACGTTTCACCGATTTTCAAAATAACTTTTTACTATTGGTCGAAGTCTCTTTTAACTTTTTTCATTTGCCAGATAACTTATTTGCCATACTTTCACTTCACCAGAACAACATTTTACCGAATACCATTTGGCCGCAAGTTTATGTGAATAAAGATATTTTTTACTTTGACTTTGACATTGGTAGGTTAGGTTTGGTCAGTGTTTTGACCACTCGTAGCAGAGCGAGCGAAGCGGGTGGAGCTTAATAATGCTTGCATGCAACGAAATAAGAACTAAGGAAGCCTAACTCCTAACAAATATTGCTTAAAAAATGGCACCTTCGCATATTCTGTAAAACCAAAAGGTCGCAAACTCAACAATGAACTAGTAAAAACATACCTTATTACAATGTACGCATAATCGGTATTAGGTTGTATTCTAACGCATATCACGTTTTCTATTGGCTGGGGTTTGAACGCAAATCAAACATGATTGGATATTTAGCTCGCGCCGTGTCACTCATTGGGCCGTTGTCGTGCCTTTGTCATTGAAGCGAGGACGGTGTAATGTAGAATGCAGTCAGTACACCTAACCTGCTAAGATCACTACGGCCCGGCGCGGTGGGCGGCATCATAAAATTGTTTTATGAAATTAGTACATTATTATTTGTTAGATATAATGTTTGTTTTATTATGTAGACAGACGACTTGGTAAAGATCGCTCGAATACGCTGAATGTAAGTCGTCTGCAACTAGTCGCTCTGGAAAACTAAAAGAAAAATGTCAGGAGTGGACGTCTTTCGGCTGTGATGATTTTGTTGTTATTTTATTTTATGAAAATTATAAAATGATGATGTTAATGAATGATGATCATATTAATTGGTAATACACTTGATTTCAAGAAGGACTAAAATTAGGTAAGGTATTGAAATAAAATAGGTATGCTTAATAAAAGAGAATGTATTATGTAGAAATTTCTTTTCATAACATGTAAGTACATAATGTGGATAATTATCACATTGGCGAAAGCAACGCCTCAATACGTCTTTTAGAGGTGTGACTGCGTATTAATACGTTGCTTTATTTTTATTTTTCACATAAAAAAGCATGCTTTAATTGGCAGTACAAAATTCGTATAGCGACATCTTTTTAACCGACTTCAAAAAAGGAGGAGGTTCTCAGTTCGTCGGAATATATTTTTTTATAGCAGCGTATTCCACCAAGTCAAAATTTATTCTTGCCAAAAATCTTTTTCAAATGCAGACTATTTTAATATGCTTATTGACCGGTGCGCGAATACCTAAGCTAGCAATATGTGAGACGGTGGATTGGAAGAGGTGGATCAACTCCGTAGCTAGCGCGATCGCCAGATTTGACACCTTGAGTTTTATTTGTGAGGTCATGTTAACAGTTGATGTTTAAAAACATTTGTGAGAGTGAAGCCGTAATGCGTTTGCGAATAATAGCCACTTTTGTACTTATTAAGTTGAATACAGGTGTGCTGCAAAGTGTTCGAGACAATCTAGTGCACAGTTGCTGGGCATGTATTGCTATTGGTGGTGGAAATATGGAGTAGCATCTTCGCAGCAGATCCCATATTGGGGTTCCAGCAGAACGATCCGCGAATCAAACTCCATATTAAAAAGCTGTTTTCAGAGCTGCATAACAATCATAGTTTCTGGAAATTGTCATTACTTTGTGTTCTGACGGTCTTGACCTTATGACGTCACTACTTGTGGTGCCGCTGCCTTCGGTGTTGCAATGTGAGTTCCCCATTTTTCGTTTAATTTATTTTAACCAAGGATTTTTTTTACTTGTTAATCAAAGAGGATTGTGTGAATAGAATCGAAACTTTATAGGTACCTACCTAATCATCCCTTCACAGATTGGACAGAGTTTTTGTTACACCCTGTATAATGATAAAAAGCAAGGAGTTTACATCAGATTACTCGTTTTCTATGGATTGTATATTGCAGGACGCGCCATTTTTATAGCATTACAAAATTTTGATTTCAGTTTTCCTTTTTTTCTGTTGTACTGAAATTCATGAGAGTTTTATTCTTGTTTAAAAATCTGTGATAGCAGTGAACGTGAAGATTTGACTCTGCCCCACAAAGTGACTGAACACTTGTTGCATAATAGCTACCATAGATTGCATGTATACGCTCATAGATATTTCTAAATAACGAAAAATATTTTACTTACCAATGATATGATATGACCGTATTTATTTTGATGCCTTCTATTGGTCTTTTACACCACTTGACCACACATGACGTCATTTTTTACCACTTTTTAATGATTTTTTTGTCGTTGCGCTAACGACTGTCACCGAGCGCCTGACTTTTAATGCACCTACCAGTAGGTTAGGTTAGGTTAGTGTTTTGACCACTCGCACTCCAAAATGCTTGCATGCATTCTGCATGCTTGTTTGCATGCATGCTGCATGCTTGCATGCTGCATGCTTGCATGCTGCATGCCTGGTTGCACACTGCATGCCTGCTTGCACGCTGCATGCCTGCTTGCACGCTGCATGCCTGCTTGCACGCTGCATGCCTGCTTGCACGCTGCATGCCTGCTTGCATGTTGCATGCGTATAAAATTTAGTGTTGGTAGTTATTTTGCATGCATATTTATTGAGTCAAACAGAAAATAATTTAAATTTATAAATAATTAATTTTCAGAACATCACAAAAATTTATCCGATTCCAGTTTATAACGATTGTGGAAATCAACTAATAACATTAGAATACTAAATATTATACTAGAAAAAAATACGACTCGCTACGAAGATTAGGAATCGGAAATAGTGTGCTACAAGTTTTTAAAGCATTTGGTGAACTGAAATTATGGCAAATAAATCAGTGGTGTAATGAATGTTCGGGAATATAATACTTCGACGAAACGTTCTTTCGACCGAGCATTACCTCGGTAAAAAGTTTTTCGGCCAAATGAGACGTCGGAGTAACGAAAAAAATCGAATTAATATTGGGTCAACTGATAAACTGGGAAACGTGATTTCGACGAAGTAAAAAAAGGCGAAACGAAAATAGTCGAAAAGTTGTCGGTAAAATGAAATTCGACCAACACAAAATTCGATCTTAAGATAGGTAACCGTATTTAAGTATTACTTGTCTGGAAAAAGATGGCGCTGTAACCTAGATTTTGGGACTGGTATAAATATGAAAATAAAAGATTTAAGTTTGATCAAAACTGAAATTTTATTGATACCTCAAAAAAAAAAACAAAAGAGCAAAATGTTAAAAGATTGTGAGAAAGTTAAAAGAACAGGGCGTGGGTGTAACTAAACTTTGCAGCTCACTTGTTGTACTGGCGGAAGGCCTTAAATTACAGTGTTCTCACTGAGTTGAGAGTTTGCTTATATGAGTAATAAAAGTGAAATCAGACAAGTAGGGTTTGTAAGAGAAATGTGAATAAATAAAAGCTCTAGTTTATCGCTATCCTTAAAGTAGGCTTACAATATATACAGACCAAATGTGGGCTATTAATCAATAGAAAACCATTTGACAAACATACAAGTACACTTTAGATCGAGCTGGTAGTCTACAAATCAAAAGTAAGTTATGCGGTGCTTATAAACATATAGCTAGGCTAAACTGATGACAGAAAAGAAGAGTAGAGATGATTATTGGGCGCCACACGCTTATGGGTAACTCACAAACGTGAATAATAGAGGAAAGCGTAGCAAGATAAAATATAGGAACGGTTACACCTGAGATTCGTGTTCCGCTGAGGGCTTCTGGATCGCCAGTCACTCAAAGCCAAAGGTCAGCGAACGAGGGCTTGACGATGTTGTCGTCTGCTCAGCAGCACTCGTTTTGGATGGGTGATCCCGTCAGAATTAAAAGAACTGTCGAGGAAATAGGAAACACAGCGTTATGTCAAAGCAGTGACATAAAAAGGACGTTAGTAGAAATAATTGCCGTTTAGCAGAAAGACTTACCCGGACGCCGAGAATTCGAGGACTAATGTAAGAAATTTGCGGTGCTCACGGTGATGTAGCTTAGGACGCAATTAGTGTGGTTTACCACGGACAGATTACACACGCAGCGTACGAAAAATACTTTCAATCACAGTGCACAATCGCGCACTCACAGCAAGTTATGTAGAAGTTAAGAGAAAAACGAAAAAGAATCACTGGAGAGAGGGTCGGGCCCTATTTATCTGTTTTCTTTTCATCCGTTCAATCTCACGACTAATCTACCACTTTCTCGAAACAGCCAGAATGAGTCATACCGACTTGCACACTTCTAGAATGTTCAGATTATAGTCTATGGTTAAGAAAATTAGTTAAAGATAAATGAAGGATTATATGAAATCAAATAAAGGAAGATTTGTAGAATCTAAATCACTAATTACTCCCATTGTACATTAGATATTCGTGAAGTTATTTATTAAAAGTTTTTAGGAACCATAGATAATCCAAATTCTTTATCTGTGAATCCAGCCGTGAAAGCAGGAAGCTACTTCACGCGAGATGTCAGTTTTGAGTGCTATTGTATGAACGAGATGACAGGATGGTTATGCATTTAGGTGTGAGAGAGATGGTAATATACGCGCGACAGACTGCCACTACTTGACACTAGATAGCGCTAAAGTTTTGATGAAGTGTGGAATCCCAACACTAGGTGGCTTTATGAAAAAAGGAGACACAAACAGCTAGACATCCCTGCCAGAATGAGAAGGCGTATATGTTTGGATGCTTGCTCGTGGTAATAGTTCCGCTATTCCTCGCCAGATTGAGCCAATAGTCCGAAATTACGATGTTTGTCCTGATAAAATTAAAATGTCAAACGTCAGATTGAACTGTTGTTTGTTGACGAATATAAGTCTATATAAAATATTAAGAAGAAACTAGCAATTGTTGCGTGGAATTGAGTTAATGAAAATGTATGTACCTTGCAATGTGGGATGTATAAAAATGTTGTGTAATGATGTACAATATTGGATCAAAAGAAAAGCATAAGTAAAGGTTGGTACCGTCAAAGTTTATTATGAATGTAACATATCAAAATGATATGTTACAGTACCTCATTAGTTGAGAGAAAAAAAAATAAAAAAAAGGACTGGGATGAGGTGAGTGAAGGACAGTTCACTATCCCCACACAGCAAAGAAAACAAAGCAAAAGCGTGAGGAAACCTGAAGGAAACAGATAGAACGCAAGGAATAGAACGAAGGAGCAAGAGGAGAAAAATTGTAGAGAAAGGAAAGTTGTGTAGAGAAAGAAAAGGTTTTGTAGAGAAAGAAGATGGATAGCACGGTATAGTAGAGTAGGAAAGTAAAAAAAATTGTGGGTTGGGAATCAAGTAAGGAAAGGAAAGGGCAAAAGGAAACAAAAACAAAAAAATACATAGACTACATGCCAGCTGTTGGCGTAAACAAATAAGTTATTTAAATAAACGGAATACATAAACAATATAGATAATTGATATCGACGGTGGGTCTTACTTCTGGCCTATATGCCATGCGCCCTTGCCGAAAGTTTAAAGTGTGCGTATACTAGATAAATATGGATATACTTAAATAAATGGAGTGCCGATGGCCTATTTTGAGATTCGCATCCGCTCTGATATATAGATGAGTATAATATACTAGTGTAATAAGAATAATCTGTTGTCGTTAGGGCTTATTTTTACAGAGTTACAATCCGCTCTGATATATAGATGAGTATAATATACTAGTGTAATAAGAATAATCTGTTGTCGTTAGGGCTTATTTTTACAGAGTTACAATCCGCTCTGAGTAGTAAGGCTTTTGATTTTTCATTTATGGGATTACCAGCCGTCCCATAGAATAAATTAGATACTATAAACTAAATATATATATTTAATAAAAACCATACAGAAAAATAGAGTACATAAAAGAATATATAATAGGGTTAGGTAATGGGTATGGTGATGGCGAGGGGGTGATGAGGGGAAATGTGGGATATGGAGATGGGACTTTTAGTCGGCTCTTACGACACGCAAGGGTATAACGATGGCACTATTCTTTCTCCGGCAACCATACGGATAGGGATAAGAGGAGATGGTATGTAGAGGCAGAGCTAGAGATAGAAAAGAGAAAAATACTCGTATATAATCAAATACATAAATGAAATGAAATGAAATAAGAAAAAATATGTGTAGTTATATAGGTATAGATTTTAAAATGTCCTTAATGTGCCAAGTGCCTAAATCCTTGGATGTGTGAAAGTCCTTCAGAATGTATGCAAGAGGAGAGATCTTCTTTTTCACAATACATTTAGTGAATTTAGGAGCAAGTTTTGCAGTGAAAAATTTATTAGCATCAGAAAGTGGATACTCTTTCTTCCATACAGTCTGGCCCTCCTGATATTCAATATCACGCCTATTTTTGTTGTAATTAATTTTATATTTGGAGTAGGCTTTGGACATGTTGGAGTTTACTTTAATAAAAATGTCTTTAAGATGAGGTAGAGTAGATGCGTATGAGGTCCTATCGGTAAACAAAATATCTTTTTCTTTGAGTGGAGAGTTGGGATACCAGTCACCAGAGAGTACAGCTTCGCGGCCATGATTTAGAAAGTACGGGCTAAAACCAGTGGATTCACTAACGGCTGTGTTGATAGCAAATTCAATTTTTGGTAATTCTTCGGCCCATTTTCTGTGGTCTGTACCTACATAGGAAGATATGGCCGTGACAATGACACGATTAGTCCTTTCAGAAGGGTTGTTTTGTGGCAGGAACCTACAGTTATAAAAAGAATTGGGAACTTTATATTTCGCAATCAAATCCTTCATGGCATTGGAGATATATTGGGGTCCGTTGTCCATGACAATTGTTTGAGGAATCCCATACTTCATAAATATATTGTTTTCAATAATAGAAACTACTGTCTTGGCAAGTGAGTTCCTCATAGGAAATATGCATGTATACTTAGTGAAAACGTCGGTAACTACTAGAATGAATTTGTAACCCTGATAAGATCGAGGTAGGGGGCCCATTATGTCTGTTGAGATCATCTGGTAGGGACGTTGGACCTGTTTGGGATTTTTCATGATGCCTGGGGGACCTTCATTCGTGCTTTTATAAGCCAAGCAAACTTGACAGTTTTTGATATATTTCTTGACATCTCTATGTAGCGATGGCCAATAGTAAGATTGAGTAAGACGCTTCAAAGTCTTAAAGATACCTAAATGGGCTGCACTCGGGTGGTCATGACATTTAGCTATGACGTCATGCCGCGATTCAAAAGGAATCACGAGTTTCCACTCACAGTCAGCAGAGAGAGGGTTGGAATTTTTCATCCTTTTATAAAGACGATCAGAAATCAGTTTCCAATCAGAGAATTTGTGGGGTGAAGATTTGACGTCTTGTACTTTCTTGAGGTACCAAGAGTCTTTAGTAGTAGAAGAAGAAGTAGGGGAGTTTTGAGACGGATCGTCATCAGAAGTGGCATTTACGGGAAATGAACGAGAAAGAGCGTCGGCCAAGGCATTATCCGAGCCCCTACGATACTCAATTTTAAGATTAAATTGAGAAAGCCGGACCGCCCATCTCGCCAATCTTCCCGTAGGAGATTTAAGACTAACAAGCCATTTCAGACTACTGTGATCAGTATAGACCGTAGTGGGGAAGGGAGAGCCTTCAATATAACCCCTAAATTTTTCTAGAGCAAAGATTAAAGCATTGAGTTCCTTTTCAGTTGTGGCATGGTTTCTTTCTGGTTTAGTAAGAGAACGGCTAGCGAAGGCGACAGGATGTTCCTTACCCTCGTCATCCTTTTGAGAGAGGACACAACCGAGACCTAAATCAGAGGCGTCGGTAGAGATGATAAAAGGTTTATCAAAATTAGGTATAGAGAGGATGGGTGCAGATACCAAATGTTGCTTAACCTCGTTGAAGGCAAGGAGGGCTTCTTGCGGAAAACTAAAAGCTTTGCCCTTGGGCTGTTTTTTTATTAAGTTATTTATAGGAGCAGTTACTAAAGAGAAATTTTGGATAAAACGCCTATACCATGATGCCATGCCTAGGAAACGTCTGACTTCTTTTTGGTTAGTCGGGACAGGGTATTCTAAAATGGCCTTGACCTTGTCACTGTCAGTGCGTAGTCCGTGTCGGTCGACGATGAACCCTAGAAACTTAAGGGAAGATCTGCAGAAAACTGACTTTTCAAAATTGATGGTGAGACCTACATCTTTTAAACGTTGACAGACGCGCTTCAATAAATCGACGTGTTCGTCATATGAGTTACTCACTAGGATTATGTCATCAATATAGGTGAAAAGACGGCCAGCAAACTCAGGTCCAAAGACTTTATCCATAAGTCTCATCATTCTAGCAGATGCATTTACAAGTCCGAAGGGCATGCGGCAAAATTGGAAAGCCCCAACTCCAGGAATAGAGAAACTAGTCTTTTCCCGGGAGTCTGGGTGTAAATTAATCTGAAAAAATGCGCTTTTCAGGTCAATAGAGCTTAGAAATTTAGCATTATTAAGAGAATCAAGTATGTCTTGGATCCGTGGCATAGGATATGAATCTATTTTGGTAACACTATTCAGCTTTCTACTGTCTAGGCAGATCCTTAAGTCTCCGTTAGGTTTGGGTACTACTAAGAGAGGGGAATTCCAAGGTGAATTACTTTTTTCAATAATACCCATTCTTAACATATCATTAATTTCAGCCTCGACTCGCTGTTTATAGTGAACTGGTATAGGGTAGTATTTTTGTTTCACTGGGGAATGATCACCAGTATCAATGACATGTTCTTCAAGATCAGTGAGACCTAAGTTGTTAGAATCAGCAGAAATACTTTTAAAATCAGCGATAATGTTATCAATCTGAGATTTTTGTTCAACCGACAGATCCTCATAAGCATGTAAGTGTGTGTTTGTCTCAAGTAAAGAGTTATAAGCAGAAGGACACTGTGAGTCAGTCGTATATTCCAGAATATCCTGACATAGGTTAAATGCCCTAAGAAAATCTACACCTAAAATAAGAGGACTATTAATATCTGTGCACACATTGAGAGTAATTAGCCTTAGATTCGACTTGTAAGCAATAGGTATCGTAATGGATCCTAAAATATTAAGATTGGCGTTATTGCCAACTTTAAGAGTTTTAGAAGATGGCTGAAGATGAGTCTGTAGACCTAATTCCCTAAGCGTCCCTAGTGCATCACCGCTGAGTATTGAAGTTGATGCACCAGAATCGGCCAAGGCCAAGCACTCTGTTCCCAAAATGTTGACTTTGATAAACGCTCGGTTGTCAGGCAAGTTTGACTCAAAAAGCGGAGCTATCTTCTGAGAGGAGAAAAAGTTTTTTAAAAAAATTAGATATTCCTGCCATTCCTGGTCAGTAGTATGTTTAGTTTGTTTGGAGTGTTCAGGTTTAAGAGAGAGAGAGCATGCTACTGACCGCTTATTCAGTTTTTTGAACAAGTACAGTCGCGAGTAAGTACATTAGGTTTTTTACATTTAAAACATATAGGTGTATTGTATACATTACATTTTGAATAGTGATGTTCGCCACTACATTTTAAACAAGTGACAGCATCTTTTTGTAGCATAGCGGAATTGTTAGCATTATGGGAGATGGTAGCAACATTTCCCGATGAAGATTTTTGTTTAATAAATGGTTGATTTACCGATTTAGTGAGATTAGGTTTCACTGTGAAACCGGGAACAATAGCAGTATTGCCAGAATTTAAAGCACCTCTATTCTCACATCTGTACTTTGCTATGTCTAGCCTGGAGCACACTGATTTGAGTTCCGCAATCGAAGAAAAATTATGGAGAGCTAATTTTGCAATATAAAAAGTGTTCATATTTGATAATATTATTTCCAACTTCTCAGCTTCCGAGAGTGGTTTAGATAATTTAGAAAATTCATAGAGCATGAGATTAATATAAATTTTTATGTCTTCAGATTTTTCTTGTAATCTGCCTTTTATTTGCAGTAGAAGTCGTCTGTCATAATCAACAGGTAGAAATTCCTCTTTTAAATAATCAAAAAGTTGAGAAATAGAATTTATATTGTCCCTGTAACCGCGGAACCATATCAATGCATCGCCAGTAAGCAGATGTGAGAAGTTTGAGAGCAGTTCATGGTCTTGGGCAGAGCAGGAGGCAGCTAATTCTTTAATTTTAGTTATAAATTCCAAGACACAGGTGTGTCCGTCAAAAGTTACACCCCATTTTAATATTGGAGAATTTCTGGGAGAGGAGTGAGAAGGATAAGGAGGAGGGACAGGGATAGATGCTCCCTCAGAGTGTACATCCCCATCGGCACCGTTCTTCCGAACGTCTGTGATGTGGTTTTCTTCATCACGGGAAGCAGTTGGATGTAGGTGTTGTTTTGACGGGGAGGGATCTCTACTGCGCGGAGGGTTATTAGATATCGAAAAGCGGAGTCTGTATAATTCCTCCAGTAAAGAAGATTTGTACCGCCTTTGCTCCCTGGTCTGCCCGGTCAGTCTGTCCAGTCGTTGTATGACGTGTGTCAACCTTGCCCGGCATTTTTGGTAGTGTGAAGTCGTCGAATATTTGGGGATAAGAGCGCTTAGTTCGGCCAACTTCCGTGCACATACCTCTAGTTCTGTTCCCATATTGAGGGAACCAATAAATTTGTCCTCAAACTCTGCAGCGGCCGGTTCAGCCTTCTCCAGCAGGGCAGCCAACGTCTCCGCTGTGTCACCACGCTCGTGTTCCACTCCCCGCAGGTTGAGCTCATAGCTGACCTCGTCTTTGAGTAGACCGGAGAACGCAGCACGCTCCATTACTGGAATTGATATAGGTACAAGTTGAGAAGAAAAGAAGTTACTGCTTAATACCTACAACCCAGTGAGAAACTGCCAACAAAGAATTGAGTGCAAACTACGTTGGGCGCTAAATGTAACCTAGATTTTGGGACTGGTATAAATATGAAAATAAAAGATTTAAGTTTGATCAAAACTGAAATTTTATTGATACCTCAAAAAAAAAAAACAAAAGAGCAAAATGTTAAAAGATTGTGAGAAAGTTAAAAGAACAGGGCGTGGGTGTAACTAAACTTTGCAGCTCACTTGTTGTACTGGCGGAAGGCCTTAAATTACAGTGTTCTCACTGAGTTGAGAGTTTGCTTATATGAGTAATAAAAGTGAAATCAGACAAGTAGGGTTTGTAAGAGAAATGTGAATAAATAAAAGCTCTAGTTTATCGCTATCCTTAAAGTAGGCTTACAATATATACAGACCAAATGTGGGCTATTAATCAATAGAAAACCATTTGACAAACATACAAGTACACTTTAGATCGAGCTGGTAGTCTACAAATCAAAAGTAAGTTATGCGGTGCTTATAAACATATAGCTAGGCTAAACTGATGACAGAAAAGAAGAGTAGAGATGATTATTGGGCGCCACACGCTTATGGGTAACTCACAAACGTGAATAATAGAGGAAAGCGTAGCAAGATAAAATATAGGAACGGTTACACCTGAGATTCGTGTTCCGCTGAGGGCTTCTGGATCGCCAGTCACTCAAAGCCAAAGGTCAGCGAACGAGGGCTTGACGATGTTGTCGTCTGCTCAGCAGCACTCGTTTTGGATGGGTGATCCCGTCAGAATTAAAAGAACTGTCGAGGAAATAGGAAACACAGCGTTATGTCAAAGCAGTGACATAAAAAGGACGTTAGTAGAAATAATTGCCGTTTAGCAGAAAGACTTACCCGGACGCCGAGAATTCGAGGACTAATGTAAGAAATTTGCGGTGCTCACGGTGATGTAGCTTAGGACGCAATTAGTGTGGTTTACCACGGACAGATTACACACGCAGCGTACGAAAAATACTTTCAATCACAGTGCACAATCGCGCACTCACAGCAAGTTATGTAGAAGTTAAGAGAAAAACGAAAAAGAATCACTGGAGAGAGGGTCGGGCCCTATTTATCTGTTTTCTTTTCATCCGTTCAATCTCACGACTAATCTACCACTTTCTCGAAACAGCCAGAATGAGTCATACCGACTTGCACACTTCTAGAATGTTCAGATTATAGTCTATGGTTAAGAAAATTAGTTAAAGATAAATGAAGGATTATATGAAATCAAATAAAGGAAGATTTGTAGAATCTAAATCACTAATTACTCCCATTGTACATTAGATATTCGTGAAGTTATTTATTAAAAGTTTTTAGGAACCATAGATAATCCAAATTCTTTATCTGTGAATCCAGCCGTGAAAGCAGGAAGCTACTTCACGCGAGATGTCAGTTTTGAGTGCTATTGTATGAACGAGATGACAGGATGGTTATGCATTTAGGTGTGAGAGAGATGGTAATATACGCGCGACAGACTGCCACTACTTGACACTAGATAGCGCTAAAGTTTTGATGAAGTGTGGAATCCCAACACTAGGTGGCTTTATGAAAAAAGGAGACACAAACAGCTAGACATCCCTGCCAGAATGAGAAGGCGTATATGTTTGGATGCTTGCTCGTGGTAATAGTTCCGCTATTCCTCGCCAGATTGAGCCAATAGTCCGAAATTACGATGTTTGTCCTGATAAAATTAAAATGTCAAACGTCAGATTGAACTGTTGTTTGTTGACGAATATAAGTCTATATAAAATATTAAGAAGAAACTAGCAATTGTTGCGTGGAATTGAGTTAATGAAAATGTATGTACCTTGCAATGTGGGATGTATAAAAATGTTGTGTAATGATGTACAATATTGGATCAAAAGAAAAGCATAAGTAAAGGTTGGTACCGTCAAAGTTTATTATGAATGTAACATATCAAAATGATATGTTACAGTACCTCATTAGTTGAGAGAAAAAAAAATAAAAAAAAGGACTGGGATGAGGTGAGTGAAGGACAGTTCACTATCCCCACACAGCAAAGAAAACAAAGCAAAAGCGTGAGGAAACCTGAAGGAAACAGATAGAACGCAAGGAATAGAACGAAGGAGCAAGAGGAGAAAAATTGTAGAGAAAGGAAAGTTGTGTAGAGAAAGAAAAGGTTTTGTAGAGAAAGAAGATGGATAGCACGGTATAGTAGAGTAGGAAAGTAAAAAAAATTGTGGGTTGGGAATCAAGTAAGGAAAGGAAAGGGCAAAAGGAAACAAAAACAAAAAAATACATAGACTACATGCCAGCTGTTGGCGTAAACAAATAAGTTATTTAAATAAACGGAATACATAAACAATATAGATAATTGATATCGACGGTGGGTCTTACTTCTGGCCTATATGCCATGCGCCCTTGCCGAAAGTTTAAAGTGTGCGTATACTAGATAAATATGGATATACTTAAATAAATGGAGTGCCGATGGCCTATTTTGAGATTCGCATCCGCTCTGATATATAGATGAGTATAATATACTAGTGTAATAAGAATAATCTGTTGTCGTTAGGGCTTATTTTTACAGAGTTACAATCCGCTCTGATATATAGATGAGTATAATATACTAGTGTAATAAGAATAATCTGTTGTCGTTAGGGCTTATTTTTACAGAGTTACAATCCGCTCTGAGTAGTAAGGCTTTTGATTTTTCATTTATGGGATTACCAGCCGTCCCATAGAATAAATTAGATACTATAAACTAAATATATATATTTAATAAAAACCATACAGAAAAATAGAGTACATAAAAGAATATATAATAGGGTTAGGTAATGGGTATGGTGATGGCGAGGGGGTGATGAGGGGAAATGTGGGATATGGAGATGGGACTTTTAGTCGGCTCTTACGACACGCAAGGGTATAACGATGGCACTATTCTTTCTCCGGCAACCATACGGATAGGGATAAGAGGAGATGGTATGTAGAGGCAGAGCTAGAGATAGAAAAGAGAAAAATACTCGTATATAATCAAATACATAAATGAAATGAAATGAAATAAGAAAAAATATGTGTAGTTATATAGGTATAGATTTTAAAATGTCCTTAATGTGCCAAGTGCCTAAATCCTTGGATGTGTGAAAGTCCTTCAGAATGTATGCAAGAGGAGAGATCTTCTTTTTCACAATACATTTAGTGAATTTAGGAGCAAGTTTTGCAGTGAAAAATTTATTAGCATCAGAAAGTGGATACTCTTTCTTCCATACAGTCTGGCCCTCCTGATATTCAATATCACGCCTATTTTTGTTGTAATTAATTTTATATTTGGAGTAGGCTTTGGACATGTTGGAGTTTACTTTAATAAAAATGTCTTTAAGATGAGGTAGAGTAGATGCGTATGAGGTCCTATCGGTAAACAAAATATCTTTTTCTTTGAGTGGAGAGTTGGGATACCAGTCACCAGAGAGTACAGCTTCGTGGCCATGATTTAGAAAGTACGGGCTAAAACCAGTGGATTCACTAACGGCTGTGTTGATAGCAAATTCAATTTTTGGTAATTCTTCGGCCCATTTTCTGTGGTCTGTACCTACATAGGAAGATATGGCCGTGACAATGACACGATTAGTCCTTTCAGAAGGGTTGTTTTGTGGCAGGAACCTACAGTTATAAAAAGAATTGGGAACTTTATATTTCGCAATCAAATCCTTCATGGCATTGGAGATATATTGGGGTCCGTTGTCCATGACAATTGTTTGAGGAATCCCATACTTCATAAATATATTGTTTTCAATAATAGAAACTACTGTCTTGGCAAGTGAGTTCCTCATAGGAAATATGCATGTATACTTAGTGAAAACGTCGGTAACTACTAGAATGAATTTGTAACCCTGATAAGATCGAGGTAGGGGGCCCATTATGTCTGTTGAGATCATCTGGTAGGGACGTTGGACCTGTTTGGGATTTTTCATGATGCCTGGGGGACCTTCATTCGTGCTTTTATAAGCCAAGCAAACTTGACAGTTTTTGATATATTTCTTGACATCTCTATGTAGCGATGGCCAATAGTAAGATTGAGTAAGACGCTTCAAAGTCTTAAAGATACCTAAATGGGCTGCACTCGGGTGGTCATGACATTTAGCTATGACGTCATGCCGCGATTCAAAAGGAATCACGAGTTTCCACTCACAGTCAGCAGAGAGAGGGTTGGAATTTTTCATCCTTTTATAAAGACGATCAGAAATCAGTTTCCAATCAGAGAATTTGTGGGGTGAAGATTTGACGTCTTGTACTTTCTTGAGGTACCAAGAGTCTTTAGTAGTAGAAGAAGAAGTAGGGGAGTTTTGAGACGGATCGTCATCAGAAGTGGCATTTACGGGAAATGAACGAGAAAGAGCGTCGGCCAAGGCATTATCCGAGCCCCTACGATACTCAATTTTAAGATTAAATTGAGAAAGCCGGACCGCCCATCTCGCCAATCTTCCCGTAGGAGATTTAAGACTAACAAGCCATTTCAGACTACTGTGATCAGTATAGACCGTAGTGGGGAAGGGAGAGCCTTCAATATAACCCCTAAATTTTTCTAGAGCAAAGATTAAAGCATTGAGTTCCTTTTCAGTTGTGGCATGGTTTCTTTCTGGTTTAGTAAGAGAACGGCTAGCGAAGGCGACAGGATGTTCCTTACCCTCGTCATCCTTTTGAGAGAGGACACAACCGAGACCTAAATCAGAGGCGTCGGTAGAGATGATAAAAGGTTTATCAAAATTAGGTATAGAGAGGATGGGTGCAGATACCAAATGTTGCTTAACCTCGTTGAAGGCAAGGAGGGCTTCTTGCGGAAAACTAAAAGCTTTGCCCTTGGGCTGTTTTTTTATTAAGTTATTTATAGGAGCAGTTACTAAAGAGAAATTTTGGATAAAACGCCTATACCATGATGCCATGCCTAGGAAACGTCTGACTTCTTTTTGGTTAGTCGGGACAGGGTATTCTAAAATGGCCTTGACCTTGTCACTGTCAGTGCGTAGTCCGTGTCGGTCGACGATGAACCCTAGAAACTTAAGGGAAGATCTGCAGAAAACTGACTTTTCAAAATTGATGGTGAGACCTACATCTTTTAAACGTTGACAGACGCGCTTCAATAAATCGACGTGTTCGTCATATGAGTTACTCACTAGGATTATGTCATCAATATAGGTGAAAAGACGGCCAGCAAACTCAGGTCCAAAGACTTTATCCATAAGTCTCATCATTCTAGCAGATGCATTTACAAGTCCGAAGGGCATGCGGCAAAATTGGAAAGCCCCAACTCCAGGAATAGAGAAACTAGTCTTTTCCCGGGAGTCTGGGTGTAAATTAATCTGAAAAAATGCGCTTTTCAGGTCAATAGAGCTTAGAAATTTAGCATTATTAAGAGAATCAAGTATGTCTTGGATCCGTGGCATAGGATATGAATCTATTTTGGTAACACTATTCAGCTTTCTACTGTCTAGGCAGATCCTTAAGTCTCCGTTAGGTTTGGGTACTACTAAGAGAGGGGAATTCCAAGGTGAATTACTTTTTTCAATAATACCCATTCTTAACATATCATTAATTTCAGCCTCGACTCGCTGTTTATAGTGAACTGGTATAGGGTAGTATTTTTGTTTCACTGGGGAATGATCACCAGTATCAATGACATGTTCTTCAAGATCAGTGAGACCTAAGTTGTTAGAATCAGCAGAAATACTTTTAAAATCAGCGATAATGTTATCAATCTGAGATTTTTGTTCAACCGACAGATCCTCATAAGCATGTAAGTGTGTGTTTGTCTCAAGTAAAGAGTTATAAGCAGAAGGACACTGTGAGTCAGTCGTATATTCCAGAATATCCTGACATAGGTTAAATGCCCTAAGAAAATCTACACCTAAAATAAGAGGACTATTAATATCTGTGCACACATTGAGAGTAATTAGCCTTAGATTCGACTTGTAAGCAATAGGTATCGTAATGGATCCTAAAATATTAAGATTGGCGTTATTGCCAACTTTAAGAGTTTTAGAAGATGGCTGAAGATGAGTCTGTAGACCTAATTCCCTAAGCGTCCCTAGTGCATCACCGCTGAGTATTGAAGTTGATGCACCAGAATCGGCCAAGGCCAAGCACTCTGTTCCCAAAATGTTGACTTTGATAAACGCTCGGTTGTCAGGCAAGTTTGACTCAAAAAGCGGAGCTATCTTCTGAGAGGAGAAAAAGTTTTTTAAAAAAATTAGATATTCCTGCCATTCCTGGTCAGTAGTATGTTTAGTTTGTTTGGAGTGTTCAGGTTTAAGAGAGAGAGAGCATGCTACTGACCGCTTATTCAGTTTTTTGAACAAGTACAGTCGCGAGTAAGTACATTAGGTTTTTTACATTTAAAACATATAGGTGTATTGTATACATTACATTTTGAATAGTGATGTTCGCCACTACATTTTAAACAAGTGACAGCATCTTTTTGTAGCATAGCGGAATTGTTAGCATTATGGGAGATGGTAGCAACATTTCCCGATGAAGATTTTTGTTTAATAAATGGTTGATTTACCGATTTAGTGAGATTAGGTTTCACTGTGAAACCGGGAACAATAGCAGTATTGCCAGAATTTAAAGCACCTCTATTCTCACATCTGTACTTTGCTATGTCTAGCCTGGAGCACACTGATTTGAGTTCCGCAATCGAAGAAAAATTATGGAGAGCTAATTTTGCAATATAAAAAGTGTTCATATTTGATAATATTATTTCCAACTTCTCAGCTTCCGAGAGTGGTTTAGATAATTTAGAAAATTCATAGAGCATGAGATTAATATAAATTTTTATGTCTTCAGATTTTTCTTGTAATCTGCCTTTTATTTGCAGTAGAAGTCGTCTGTCATAATCAACAGGTAGAAATTCCTCTTTTAAATAATCAAAAAGTTGAGAAATAGAATTTATATTGTCCCTGTAACCGCGGAACCATATCAATGCATCGCCAGTAAGCAGATGTGAGAAGTTTGAGAGCAGTTCATGGTCTTGGGCAGAGCAGGAGGCAGCTAATTCTTTAATTTTAGTTATAAATTCCAAGACACAGGTGTGTCCGTCAAAAGTTACACCCCATTTTAATATTGGAGAATTTCTGGGAGAGGAGTGAGAAGGATAAGGAGGAGGGACAGGGATAGATGCTCCCTCAGAGTGTACATCCCCATCGGCACCGTTCTTCCGAACGTCTGTGATGTGGTTTTCTTCATCACGGGAAGCAGTTGGATGTAGGTGTTGTTTTGACGGGGAGGGATCTCTACTGCGCGGAGGGTTATTAGATATCGAAAAGCGGAGTCTGTATAATTCCTCCAGTAAAGAAGATTTGTACCGCCTTTGCTCCCTGGTCTGCCCGGTCAGTCTGTCCAGTCGTTGTATGACGTGTGTCAACCTTGCCCGGCATTTTTGGTAGTGTGAAGTCGTCGAATATTTGGGGATAAGAGCGCTTAGTTCGGCCAACTTCCGTGCACATACCTCTAGTTCTGTTCCCATATTGAGGGAACCAATAAATTTGTCCTCAAACTCTGCAGCGGCCGGTTCAGCCTTCTCCAGCAGGGCAGCCAACGTCTCCGCTGTGTCACCACGCTCGTGTTCCACTCCCCGCAGGTTGAGCTCATAGCTGACCTCGTCTTTGAGTAGACCGGAGAACGCAGCACGCTCCATTACTGGAATTGATATAGGTACAAGTTGAGAAGAAAAGAAGTTACTGCTTAATACCTACAACCCAGTGAGAAACTGCCAACAAAGAATTGAGTGCAAACTACGTTGGGCGCTAAATGTAACCTAGATTTTGGGACTGGTATAAATATGAAAATAAAAGATTTAAGTTTGATCAAAACTGAAATTTTATTGATACCTCAAAAAAAAAAAACAAAAGAGCAAAATGTTAAAAGATTGTGAGAAAGTTAAAAGAACAGGGCGTGGGTGTAACTAAACTTTGCAGCTCACTTGTTGTACTGGCGGAAGGCCTTAAATTACAGTGTTCTCACTGAGTTGAGAGTTTGCTTATATGAGTAATAAAAGTGAAATCAGACAAGTAGGGTTTGTAAGAGAAATGTGAATAAATAAAAGCTCTAGTTTATCGCTATCCTTAAAGTAGGCTTACAATATATACAGACCAAATGTGGGCTATTAATCAATAGAAAACCATTTGACAAACATACAAGTACACTTTAGATCGAGCTGGTAGTCTACAAATCAAAAGTAAGTTATGCGGTGCTTATAAACATATAGCTAGGCTAAACTGATGACAGAAAAGAAGAGTAGAGATGATTATTGGGCGCCACACGCTTATGGGTAACTCACAAACGTGAATAATAGAGGAAAGCGTAGCAAGATAAAATATAGGAACGGTTACACCTGAGATTCGTGTTCCGCTGAGGGCTTCTGGATCGCCAGTCACTCAAAGCCAAAGGTCAGCGAACGAGGGCTTGACGATGTTGTCGTCTGCTCAGCAGCACTCGTTTTGGATGGGTGATCCCGTCAGAATTAAAAGAACTGTCGAGGAAATAGGAAACACAGCGTTATGTCAAAGCAGTGACATAAAAAGGACGTTAGTAGAAATAATTGCCGTTTAGCAGAAAGACTTACCCGGACGCCGAGAATTCGAGGACTAATGTAAGAAATTTGCGGTGCTCACGGTGATGTAGCTTAGGACGCAATTAGTGTGGTTTACCACGGACAGATTACACACGCAGCGTACGAAAAATACTTTCAATCACAGTGCACAATCGCGCACTCACAGCAAGTTATGTAGAAGTTAAGAGAAAAACGAAAAAGAATCACTGGAGAGAGGGTCGGGCCCTATTTATCTGTTTTCTTTTCATCCGTTCAATCTCACGACTAATCTACCACTTTCTCGAAACAGCCAGAATGAGTCATACCGACTTGCACACTTCTAGAATGTTCAGATTATAGTCTATGGTTAAGAAAATTAGTTAAAGATAAATGAAGGATTATATGAAATCAAATAAAGGAAGATTTGTAGAATCTAAATCACTAATTACTCCCATTGTACATTAGATATTCGTGAAGTTATTTATTAAAAGTTTTTAGGAACCATAGATAATCCAAATTCTTTATCTGTGAATCCAGCCGTGAAAGCAGGAAGCTACTTCACGCGAGATGTCAGTTTTGAGTGCTATTGTATGAACGAGATGACAGGATGGTTATGCATTTAGGTGTGAGAGAGATGGTAATATACGCGCGACAGACTGCCACTACTTGACACTAGATAGCGCTAAAGTTTTGATGAAGTGTGGAATCCCAACACTAGGTGGCTTTATGAAAAAAGGAGACACAAACAGCTAGACATCCCTGCCAGAATGAGAAGGCGTATATGTTTGGATGCTTGCTCGTGGTAATAGTTCCGCTATTCCTCGCCAGATTGAGCCAATAGTCCGAAATTACGATGTTTGTCCTGATAAAATTAAAATGTCAAACGTCAGATTGAACTGTTGTTTGTTGACGAATATAAGTCTATATAAAATATTAAGAAGAAACTAGCAATTGTTGCGTGGAATTGAGTTAATGAAAATGTATGTACCTTGCAATGTGGGATGTATAAAAATGTTGTGTAATGATGTACAATATTGGATCAAAAGAAAAGCATAAGTAAAGGTTGGTACCGTCAAAGTTTATTATGAATGTAACATATCAAAATGATATGTTACAGCGCTACCTTTTATTTTAATGAGAGACTTTCCAGGCAACGTTCCTCAAAAATTTACTAGATGGCGCTGTCCAATTCCCAACAACCTTACTTGATACTATGGTATATGAATGTAAAACGTAGTGATTATTTCCTCTATGTATGAATGTGCTATCTATAATAATAAAGAGTACCATCGTAAAAACATATGATTTTGACAATTTGGTTTCATTGTAATCTTTATATAATATTGTTGTGAATATTGAAAATGATTAATATTATTTATTATAATACTATTCACTAGTACCTATATTTTGCTTTGAGGTATCTATGTATTATTACTATGCGTGAAGACCTTGTAACTTTCTTGGACTCCAGCAGCGCCATAATGTACCCCTTAAACGGTCAAGCATGGCTTTTAGCATGTACACGTAATTACCACCACCACTACTATTTGGGGGCGTGGCCTACCTTTGATACAGTATCCGGCAAACATCTTGAAATCGGGTAAGGGTTGCGCAGAACACGTATTTTGGGTATGCGTAGCGGTGAGGTACGCGGGCGGTGGGCGCGCGCGCGCTATGGGCCGTTCGTAAGTGCACATGCGCGAACTCATCGCCACTCCGTTCCGTCGAAGAGCGTCAAGATGTTTGCCAGAATCTAGGCCACAGTAATCACGTGATACCTACGTGCTTGATGTCAAGCCATCAAGCATCGCCCCTAGACGATCAAAATTTGATTAAACTGCCAAAAAATTTACATGCTTGACAAGCTATGCCTGACCGTCGCGTACATGCAGGAAGGAGGCTCCGTCGCAATGTCCCTTTCGCAGAATGTCCCCCTTGTACCCCTCTGAAAATCGCATAAAAGACAACTTTTTGATGTGATATTTTTTTATTAAGTACCAGCCCCCCTAGCATGACCGACGAAACACGATATATATCGCGTGATATAGCGTTATATCGACACCCAACTGTCAAAATCCATTGTCTTTTGACAGCTAAACGCAATAAATCACTATATCATATCGTGTTTCGATGGTCATGCTAGGTAGGCTAGGCAGGGTGACATTCTGCGAAAGGGACATTTTGCGAAAGGGACGTTTTTCGAAAGGGAAGTTTTGCGAAAGGAACGTTTTGCGAAAGGGACATTTAGCGAAAGGGACATTTAGCGAAAGGGACATTTAGCGAAAGGGACATTCTGCGACGGAAGGAGTTGAAGAAGCGCAACCATAGAAATTAAGCGCAGCGAAAATTTTTCTATGTCTATGAGTGCAACGAACCGGAAAAAACCGGCTAACTGCATGTCGAGCCACGTATAGAGAATAAGGTTCCGTCCGTAGTCTCTGTCTCTGATCCAACTCAGAATGTTTCGGACAGATTGAGGCGAATTCGCCGCGCGATGCGGCATTTTGACCACCGAACTCAAAGCGATAGCCATAGCGTATAGTCAAAGCAATGCTCTAGCAATTATTATGGCTATGGCTATCGCTTTGAGTTAGGTGGTCAATATCCGTCAAAAGACCGCATCGCGCGCGGAATACGCCTCATCTGTACGAAGTTTTATAGGTAGGTACTGTTCATTAATACGTACTTATTAGGTTTATTGAGCTGTATTTTCCCTTATCCAATAAAATAAAATAAAGACAGACAGGGACTGACGCAAAGATTTAAATCGTTAGATGCGCCCTTGCCATACTATAGCGGCCGAAAATGTGGCATCGATAGGAAGAGTGAGCTCACTCTTCCCGTGTCAGTCGCTTGTAGAAAGCAGTGAGCGTTGCACGTTACGTAAACATCTTTGATTTAGCTAATTAGGTTCGTTAACCTACAAAAATGCCTTCAGAAAGTGTTCTAATAACTCAAGAAACACAAACAAATCCAAGGAAATCGCATTTCATGCGTATAATTACAGAATGATTAATTATTTTCACTGTTTATAATTAAATAAACAAATAAAAATGGTGTCCGTCACGTGTTTGTATGACAGAGAGCGAATGGTTACAATTTGCTCTATGAGTGAGCGAGATGACGTTGTGTCTCTTTTTTCGTCGTCAAGGCATTGGTTACCTGCCACAGAAGATTGAGCTCTTGAATAATTGACCGTTGTCCGTACTAGGGGTCAAGTTTATGTAGACGTATACCTACTAAAGGAGCGGCGTGCGCCCATGTGTCGTGTATGTGTGTGACGTTACGCACACAGACATTACGTGGATACTTTTCAGACGCACAGGGCGCATCTATGATTTAAATCTTTGGACTGACGTACGGACGGACGGATGGACTGAACGATCTTATGGGTAATCATCGTATAAGTTATTTCCTTGTTTTACTACGGAACCCTAAAAAAACGGTCATTCAAAGGCAAGTACAACTGTATACACTACGCTAAGCTAACCATATTACATTAATATTATCTTCAACATAAGTTTTGTCGCCGCAAAACGATTATAAAGAAAAAACACAGTTGATACTGTCAAAATCATATACGTATTTTTACGATGCTTCTCTTTGGTTAGACTATTTGTACCACGTTCATTCATACTACATATACTCAACTGCCAGGAATTGGACAGCGCCATCTAGTATATTTTCAAGGAACGTTGCCTGGAAAATCCCTCATTAATAGTTCATGTCACCATATTTGTCACTTCACGAGTCAAAGGAACTGCTGAACGAATGAATTCCTGATAGAAGTGAGCACAAATATGTCGCGATGTGACAACGCGGCGACAGCGCAGTGCGACTAAAAGTTACTGTTACCAAATGTTACAAATCGTCCCCACTTTTCGAAACGGCGACGGAACAACGGTCGACACGGCTACTCATTGTGACGGAACAAAGTTACTGAAAAAATACGTTTCGACACAAATGTGTGCACTCTAAGTCGTAACCGCTACCAGAATGGCTGTATGGTATCTAGCACCCTGTGTAAGGGACATTATGGCAACCCTAACTATAACCCAAAAAAAATACGGTCAGAGTGGAGGAAAGGGTGCGCGCGTAAGCATCTTTTTTAAAAGGTCAATGACCTTAAATTCATTGACCCTAAGCAGCTGTCATGGACTAGAGGTCAATGATCCAAAAGTGCGGTTCCGGTTATTAGTCGCAGTTCTAACTTAACCGTAAATATGTTTCAAAATTTTGGCTTCAAAATTATTCTAAGTTCTAAACAGTGAAATATTTAAACGCAATTTTCTAAGAAACTTTAATGTTTACGAAAAAAAACTGGAGTAAAAGCTGAACAATCATAAAATATTTACAATATAATGAACCTTGCGCACTCTTTCCTGTATTCCAACCAAACTATCTATTTAAATTCTGTCAGCATATTTTTATTGTTATCCTATTGGCACAAAATATAACTGTACTAAACGTACGAAGCCCATTCGCACGTAGACAATCAAATTATAAGCTACTCTCGCTGCACGGGAATAAAGAACAATTTCAAATTGCACAGCGCTCCGTGCCTATTATTATAAGCACCCCCGAAGCGCTTTTCTTTCTGTCGCGTAGCTCTGTCTCCACCGACACATGACACCCCTCGTGCGCTGGCTCGACTGAGTCAGCCGCGAGCAGTAGGCTATATAAAAGTTTAAGTGCGGAGAGAGACCCGCCTGATCATCAGCCATTTTTAATGTCCCCACTGCTTGGGCATAGGTCTTCCTTATGGGTGGATAAGGAAAATGGGCGATAACCTACCACGTGGGCTCATGCGGATCGGTGGGTGTTAACAACTGCAAATGCAGCCGGGACCGATGGCTTAACGTGCCTTCCGAAGCAAGGAAGAGCTAGAGATAATAAATATTTGGTCACCCATCCCGTGACCGACCTTTGCGAAAGTTGCTTAACCTCCGCAATCGCTGGGCCATGACTTAACCACTGCGCCATCGAGACTCGCCTGCTTCAACCAAATTATTTAGTTACAATCTGTCAGCATATTTTTATTGTCCCCCCCTAGCTATTACGACGACCTGAGTGGTGCAGTGGTCAACATGCCGCCTACTATGCAAGAGGTCCCGGGTTCGATTCCCGGTCGGGCAAAAATTTAAATGATGCATTTTAATTTCTGTGACGGGTCTGGGTGTTACTATGTATAATAAGTATATATTTAAAAAGTATATAAGTAGTATATCAGTTGTCTAGCACCAATGATAGAGATCGGAAAAATGCTTAATTACACACGTGAGTACTGTATTTAATAAAAATATGTATTTTCTATTACTTTATTCGGCCATATTGTACATTTGCGTGTGTGTGTGAAGGAGACAGCTGACGCGCTGTCAATTGGCGGCCAATGGGCATGCAGCGGTCAATGTGTGTATCTATAGTACCTTTACGCTGTTTTAAATAGCAATGATGTTGGCTTAGAACTTATCTTTACTTTTAATATCATTGTCGCACCCATATTACAAGCTTTGCTTATTTTGGGACTAGATGGCGCTGTGTGAAATTGTCCAAGAATTTATTATCATAATTGGTGTAAAAAAAACACAAATGACACGTGTTGATGATGTGACACAGATAATGGGTCACATGGAAGTGCTGGGCATCATAGCGGCCGGGTTCAACATCTACTTCCCCATGCTAGTGGTGCTGCTGTGCGCGGCGACGTACTTCTCACTGGGCAGCCGCCTGCTCTCTATGTGCGGCTTCCACCAGTTCGTGGGAGACGATGACCTTACTACGGACCTTGTCGATGAGGGAAGGGAGATCGCTAAAAGAGGTAAGTACTGAGAACAATTACCACTTTCCATGCAAAGCGTTGACCTGTCAAAGGGGGGCTCTCTTACAACAAACGTGATTTTTTTTGCCGTTTTTTGGTACGGAACCCATCGTGCGCGTGTCCGACTCGCACTTAGCCGGTTTTTTTAAATATTAATCACTTTCAAAAAATATATAAGTACCGTAAAACCTCCTATCACTGGTCCAAAATTACCTATTTTTTTAAGTTTCTGCCTGTAACTTTTAATATATTTTTATAAAGGAAAAATCTAAAAGTTTTCTTAATAAATGATGATATGAACTTCAAATCTGAAAAACTGGATTTGCTATTTTAGGTAGAAATGCATTTTTTTTAATTCAAACTTGGACTTTAGTTGTTGTAAGGTGCTCGCAACTTTGGTCCAGCTAATAAAACGTCATATTTATCAGTCGAAAACTAGAAATTGGATTATATTTCGGGACTAGTTATGCAACTTTATAATACCGACATGTTATATAATGTAAAAAAAAACACGACAAGTTTTACATATTTTTTAATTATTACAGATTCTGCGCCAGATCACTAGCTAGCAGTGGCGAAGGGTACATACAAGCCGATTCCCATCGGCTTACCTCTGGAAATCCCACCTCACTAATCCACAATGCAGATCATAACGTTTTTCATCATTTTTGTAGAGCGGCTTACCTTCGCCATAATTTTACCCCTCGCCACTGCTAGCTAGATAGCCCTTGGTTAAGAAAATACAGTGTCTGACCGTCGTAGGAGAATTGGACTATAGTTGCCCCTTAGGATTATAGTTGGGAGGTTTTACGGTACAAAAAAGAAAGTTTTTTGAAAATCATAGTAGTTAACCTTCTCCATATTTATGTGATCCTGGTAGAACCTTTGTAGACGTTTTTATTACGAAGAAAAGAAAAAAAATCACTTACTTAAATGATTTTTATAAAAAAAACACGTAATTTTATTCTAGCTCCCTATCGCGACATTTTGCGAAAGCGACCTTTTGCGAAAGAGGCTTTATGAGAAAGCGACCTTTTGCGAAAGAGGCTTTATGAGAAAGTGACATTTTGCGACGCCCGACATTCTGCGAAAGAGACGTTTTGCGAATAAGCCGGTTTAACGTGCCCTCCGAAGCACGTAAGCGCTCAGTTGTAATGCCACAATGGTCACCCATCCTACACCTGACCAGACCGAGCGTCGCTTAACAAACGTGACCGAGTACGATCAGTCTGTCAAGCTCCGCCATGAGCGCTTCTACAAATTGCATAAAGCTACATTTATCATCATCATCATATCAGCCGCACGACACCCACTGCTGGGTATAGGCCTCCCCGTACGGATCTCCACAACGCTCGGTCCTGCTTGGCCCGCATCCAGCGGCGCACCGCGACCGCGCACCAGATCTTCGGTCTACCTCATCGGGGGCCTACCCACGGTGCCGAGTCCAGTGCGCGGTCGCCATTCTTAAACCTTTCTGCCCCAACGGCCATCGGTTCTTCTCGCTATGTGTCCTAGCTACATTTGTTGCTCCCATTTAACAGAAATATCAAGGCAACAAATCTTTAGAGGGCCTATCTCTTATGAGATTTGTTCCGGATTGGTCATGTTCCTGACTCGTCGTATTCCAGATTCACCGATTTCCTGATTCGTCGTAACACGTACAATCGATAACACTGGCGCTTTACTATTTACTAGTTTCTATTACTAGTTTAAAATTGCTTGCACGCCGCGCCATCACGATGCGCCTGTCAGAAAAGGTCTCACGATAAAATAAACTACTTAAATGGACAAATTATCATTAAAGTGTCAATTTTGTATTTGTTTTTTTTTTATTACGAACATGCTTCAGACTAATTAATATTTGAACTAAAATGTAATGTATATTATGCTGTTTTTGTACCTTATAATTAAATAAATAAATTAAAGAATATGTCATCGACTGTATTCCGACGAATCTGGAATACGACGAATCAGGAACATGACGGATCCGAAATAAATTTCTTATGGTTACATTATTGAAATAAAGCTTTTACCAACGACCTATCGACGCTTAAGAACCAAGATCATCTATCTACAAAAAGTCGATTTCACAGGGACGAAAAATGGTTTTCTTTCTTTTTCAAACAATTTCATTATAATTATGTCTGAACGTTTACAGGATTGGCATGAAAAAAAAGTTGAAATTAGGTGTTTACATGTATTTCAAAAGAGCTTCATTAGTTTTAAAATTACTGTAGATAGCTGGTATTAGTTAAAATTAGTTACTTAGGTGGTATTGGTATCTTCTCATAACTCCTTATTTGATGCGAATTTGAGGTAACTGATGAAAGGAAGCGATGCGTAAGTTAACCATAAAAAGAACTGCATTAAAAAGTAAAAATCACCAAAAGTGTAGATAGACGGTCTTGGTTCTTAAGCGTCGCTATGTTATGTTGATATTCCGTTACGAATATTGTTGAATATGTTACCAGAAAAACGCAAGCGGCAGCGCGCGGAGGAGTCGGTGTCGAGGCGGCGTGACTACAACAACCGCTACTCCAGCTACCGCGCCGCGCGCGACGAACGCGACGGAGGTAACATGCTGCCATTACTTATAATAACGGGTGTTCTGTTCTCTAAAATCGTATCTAATAATACCAAATCTCTATTCAATGCACTTCACATTATAATAATTCAGTAATGAAGTTTGGAACGAATAATATTTGTAAAAAACATAAGACTGCGTTTTAATTTATGATTTTTGGCAGTGACTTTCGTTCTAAGTTTCATTGTACATTTCTGTCTCGCCTTCCAAACGTTTATGCTATCAGTTATTGTGCATGTCTGTCGCATTTCAGCCCGCACCGGGCTCCTAAACGACGTGGACTCAGACTACTATGTGACCGCGGCCACAGAACGAAGCCCCCCAGAGCTGCCAGTCACAGACTACCAACGGGCAGAAATGCCTTACAACCGACCGGACTTAGCTTTAGAGGACGAGATCGAAGAACGCTTTGGTAGAAGCACGCAGTCTTCTCTAAGAACGGACTTCGATGATAGAAGCAAGATGACTATGCCACAGAGAGGACTATTTGACGATGTTTAATACACAATACAATAAAGTTTAAGTGAATTTGGGTACGGTCCGTTCGCTTAGATAGTGTCGGTACACCCGCAAGCACTTCTGTTCAGAGACAGGAATTCCGGTAACAAACACAATCTTTCACTACGGCACTTCTAAGTAAACTGCCAAAATCCAAATTGACTTGCGGGTGTACGCCGCATGCGGTATCTTTTG
The DNA here is from genome assembly GCA_943789525.1 of Agriphila geniculea. Taxonomy (NCBI): domain Eukaryota; kingdom Metazoa; phylum Arthropoda; class Insecta; order Lepidoptera; family Crambidae; genus Agriphila; species Agriphila geniculea. The sequence continues at coordinate 7,256,597 of OX038875.1, forward strand.
GTTTATGCGGCGGCATCCTTTGACAAGAAGCGGCACGTGCAAAGGCGGTGAGATAAAAGGGCGACACTATCTGAGCGAACAGACTTTATTTTAATGTATTTTTATAAGAGACGCATATGTGTATAGTTGGTGGCATAATGTTTGAAGTTTTAGTTAATTGTAATTAGTATAATTTCTATGTAAATCGTTTATTTATTGACGGCGACGAAAATTCGTTACTTGATAAATCCACTATGACCACTAGCTGAAAATTAACTAGTGTGCAAATAGCGTACGGAATAGGCGAAACTCTCGGATCTCTTCACTAAGAGTTTGTAAATCTTGCAATTTATTGTTGATTAGTGAAAGATCGAAGTCTAGAACTAATGGAAAAATAGAACTACAAAATAAACTTTCATAGCGCTGTGCTGTTCAAATTTGTATAAATGGCCTTAATTAGTCCTATGATCCTATCTAATATTCCTTCTTTTTTCTGACCTAATAGGTATTTAAAACATACAATTTAAAAGGTAGTTAGTAATATTGTTAAGGAAACCAAAAATTGGCAAAATCTGACGTAAGATATTCAGGATATTACAACTCTAGGTGTCTTTAAGGTTATGACAAAAAGATTACGTTGTAAATACAGTGTAACCGTAAAATGAATTTTGAAAATTAGTCAAAAGCAAAAGCCAGTGTAGTTTTTATAAAAAATAATTTGGCATAATAATCGGATAGTATTATAAATTATGTTATATAAATTAGATTTAAAAGCAATGTTTACTTGTGTTTATTATTTAAGTTTATTGTACAAATTTAAACTTTGCTTCGTCCATACTTGATGATAACAATTATTAAGCATTTTTTAATATTCCTATTAACAAACAAAATAACTAATCATTTGTGCATCTTCTAATTTGTAGGTAAAAGTATTAAAACTTGTTTGTTTTTGCCTTCTTAGATTTAGCTTTGTAGTAGTTTTTAATTTCTAAGCTATCACAGGGTTTTAGTATTTCATAGCATTACCATTTAAATCTTATTAAAATACCAATGTGAAATTTTTAGCAACAAGAGTTTCTATTTTTATTATGAACCGACTTGGATGAATGAACCGACTTCAAAAAAGAAGGTGGTTAGGATATAGTTCTTACTAGTCTTTCTTTAGAAGTGGTTCTAGATATTAGTATAGAGTAGACAGTTATACTCACATGGCCTTATTAATAAACGAAGAGTAAGTTTACACCACAGATATATGTCTGTGGTTTACACCCAGTTTAATCAAAAATATTGCTTAGCAATATTACTCTTACGTTTAAAGTCTCAAAGCCTCATATTACTAAGCAAAACTTTTTGTTTAATCTTTAATTGAACTGTTTCGTTTGTTAAGAGAAACAAATCACGATTAAAATGCACTATAATAATTTTGTAATGAGTGTGACGGAAAAAATCCTTCATTCTTAGCTTGTTACTATAAAGCCGCGCAACTGGATAAGTGAACGTGCATCTCCCGGAATGCCAGACCTTGTTTTCTTGGACCATGGGTTAAAGCTAGGTGTGAACTTAACCTGCGTTTATAGGGGTACCATGCCCATGTGAGATCAATTTCATTTACGCTTCAGGTAGTTGTCTTGCATACATAAAAAAATATTATTTTTAGCATTTTAATTAATAATAACACTGAATAGTACACAATGATTAATTATGTTATTATGGAAGGGGAATTAATTGATTGGGTGACTGGAAATAATTAAAGGCGACTGTTAATGGGGTACTGAAATACTAAACCGGGCAGCAGTTTATTATTTGGGCGACAAAATAACTAAACGGGCGACAAATAGTGGATTACAGAAATACTTAAATCGGGCGACTACATGTCGGTGATAAATAATTTAAGTTGGCAGTGAAAAATTTAAATGGGTGACAAGAATACTGAGTGGGCAACTATTATACCAAGTAGGTAAACATATAACTGATTTAAGCTGCCCAACATGGTATTTTTAACACCTTTTTATTAGCTTGCTTTCTCGTTTGTTTGTTTGTTTTTTGTCATATTGATTAGAACAATAGTCACCTTTTTTAAATAAAATATATCCCAAATTTTAAATGTTTTGTGTGCCCTAAGGTTGTCGCCCAAATAGTAATTTGGTCGTCCGTTCTGAATAACTAGTTACTCAGTTTGTATTTTAAAGTCACCCATTTTCAATACCTGTGGTCGCCCTCGGTCCGTCGCCCACTTAGTATTTCAGTACGCTATATTCAGTATTTTTGTAACCCAAAATGGGAATATATTGTTACCCGATTAAATACTACCCTTATGGAAGCCGTCTCTGAAATAATGTATAATGTACAGTAATTAAATATAATTCATTATTTATTTACTAAATTAATTGTAATTACAGATTATATAATGTTAGATTTAACTTAATCATTGACGAGGATAGTTTGATATCGTTTGTACTAAAAATGGCTTGAAATTATGAATAAATTAGTTTCAGGTTACTCCTTCAATCAAATAGAATTTAGAAAACTATCTAGGTATCTCCTTTTATAACATTTGTAAATATTGAAGTACAAATCTTGTTTATTCAGATAATTATCTAAACGGGTTTAAAATCACAAGGCATGTAAAAATCCTAGACTCAGTTTAAAAAACATGTGACAAGAAATGGTGTAAAAATGGGAAAGTCGTTTCTTCGGACTATCAAACTTTTTTACTCTGTAACCAAATCTGAAATCGCAAAAAAAATCAACTGTTTCATACATTTTGACGTTTTCGTTATTAGTTTTTGTATGAAACAACTGATTTTTTTTCCGCTATTTCAGAGTTGGTCCCATAGTAAAAGTTGTTCAGTTTGGTGGCTGAAGAAACGATTTACCCATTTTCGGTTCATTAACTACCACGTTGTATATTATTGCGTTATTTTGCATGTAAGTTATCCCTATACATTTTTTAAAGAAGAATTGTATTATACACGGTTAATTTTTAAGTATATTAAAAAAAATGGGTCCATCTCACCCGTTTACTAATCAAATATGTGCAGTTTTTTCAATATTTCATAATGAGTAGATAATATTGAGGTTTGTTTGTGTCCCAAAATTTTACTGATCTGCAGATTTAGAGCTCATTCATAAGAAGGCTCTACACTCGCGCCGCGAACCGTGGCCGCGAATCACGGACGCGGTTTGCGCATGAAAACGGTGCGAAAAATATAGCCCTCCAGACTCGCGCGTGAACCGCGGCCGCGAATCACGGCAACATTAGTTCGGCACACAAGTTCTTTGACGCGGACCAAAAAACCGCCACCGGACGGGGAACGCCGCGAAGCGCGAACGCGAAGCCTCGAAGCCCATACGCGAAGCCGCGAAACCCTCCACACTCGCGGCCTTCGCGGGCTTACGCGGCGCGAGTGTGGAGCCCTCTATAGACTCACGCGCGTAATCATAAGAGTGTCTTGTTTACGTAAATCATGGAAAGAATTAAAATTTCCCAAAATTTCCACTTCCCGTAATGTACATCTCCCAAAATGTACACTCTTAGAACAGATAAAAATAACGGATTGGATACATTTTTAAGAACCAGGATCACATAAATATGATACGTTAACTTCTATTATTAAAAAAACCTTATTATAGGTACTTGATGTTATACCACACCCCGGGCACTCCATACAAACACCCCGTTTCAACTACCTATTACACAGACGCTACACAGTGACGTTTTTGCACACGCGCAACTGTGTGCGTGAAGTCTAGGGCTATTGAATGAGCATACGAACTCGCGGGGCGCGGCGAGGTAATTGATTTCGGGGCGGGGCGGAGATTCCTTTCTGTACTGTAGTACTTATAGCTATTTTGTGGGTATACAACGTGAACGTTTCCGATAATTATATTTTTTATCCAATCAGTTATTCTATTCCTATCTGTTCTAAGAGTGTACATATTGGGAAATATATATTTTGGGAAATGTACTTTTCGGAAAGTGGACATTTCGAGAATTGTACCTTTTGGGAAGTGGACATTTCGGGAAATGTACCTTTTGAGACCGGTGTGTACATTGTAGGAAATATTGGGAAGTGTACATTTTGAACATGAAGGGTCTACACTATACACGCGTTTTGCGTATCTTCATGAGTTTGCCGAATAATAATAATTGTATTCCGAAATCAGAATATAGATTTTTTCTTTTAACTGCACATACGTATTCAATAAAGTTGTCTGATAACCCCATTCATTTTATATATAAGTACTTTAAATTTTAAGGTGTATAGAAACCGCAACGCAGTAGTTTTCGTTTGTAAAAACTAGACGCTAAATTATGAAATTATCATACTGAACTTTGTTGTTCTATAAATAATTGTTATTCTATTTATTTCATTCCATAGATTTATTTGCACCAGTTGTTTAACAGCATTAAAAAAACACCAATGTGATAATAATCTTTTGTTTAATATTTTTACACTTATACGTATTATATTCAAGATAAAGAATTGGAATCGGAAAACATAGGAAACAATCGTTTACATAATGTATTACATAACAAAGACAAAGTAGTTTGGTCCTAAAAGTCTTTTACAATTTCAACTTTATTGCAATGAAATAAATGTCAACGTCATTTCTAAGAAAAGCAAAAACACGATGCCCATTATACTCCGGGCAAGGAAAAATACTTTGTTCGAAAAAATCACAATAAATCCTACAGAGGTGATTTTTGGAAACATGATTAAAATAAGTTTGTCAATGATAAATTTCAAGTTTTCCCCAAAATATCTGGGGTGCTTTTTTTACAACGGTGGTTTAAATATTGTTTTTGTCTTAAAACATCGAGAATAAATCGTACACAAAGGGAATTTCCTTTATGAATTTCTTAAAACCATTAGAAATGAAACCTCAAAAATCACCACTTACATTTCAGAGGAATTTGCAAAAAAGGCTAATAAATAAGAAAAAATCATAACTCAGAAACAAATATTAAAAAATCAGTGATTTTGCAGTATAAAGTTTCTTATAATTAACTATACTAAAAACAAAATTTTCACTCAGGTGACTAATATAGTTTTTTTTTAAATGCGTTTTATTCATTTTTAAATATGAAGCATAAATTCTACAGTCGTAAAAGTTCAATAATATATAGTGTAATAATTAATAACATCTTAAAATTAAGTAATCCCTCAATTCTAAGTAGAGGATTTCTCGAAATTTACGAAAATATCAGCAAGACGGAGCGTAATATAGAGTGGTGAGCGAGCACGAATGGCAGGCACTCTGTACCTACGAGCGACGATGACGCGACGGTGCGCGGCGTGTCATGAGTCTCCGGGCAATGAAAAATACTTTGTTCGAGAAAATCACATTATATCCTACAGAGGTGATTTTTGAAAACTTGATTAAAATAAACTTGTCAATGATAAATTTCAAGTTTTCCCCAAAATATCTAGGTTGTTTTTTTTACAAAGGCGGTTTAAAGACTGTTTTTATTTTATAACATCGAGATTAAATCGTACATGAAGGGAATTTTCTTAATGAATTTCTTAAAACCATTAGAAACTAAACCTTACAAAATCACCACTTACATTTCAGAGGATTTTTTCATAAAGGCCAATAAAAAATAAAAAATCCTAACTCAGAAACAAATATTATAAAATAAGTGATTTTGTAGCATAAGATTCCCTATAATTACTACACTAATAGCAAAAGTTTTCACTCAAGTGACTATTATAGTTTTTTTTATTGCGTTTTATTAATTTTTATATAGGAAGCATTAATTCTACAGTCGTAAAAGTTAAATATTAAATAAGTATTTACTTTTAAAAATTAAGTAATCCCCCAATTATTCCCAAAGGATTTCTAGAAATGTACGAAAATAAATATCAACGCGGTAGTGCACGGAAGGACGGACGCGCGTAAGGTAGGTAATCGGCGCGCGGCGGTGGGTGGCGCACAGTGACGCGTGCCGGTACAAAAGGTTACGAACATTACGCTTATTTCGGTAACTTTTCAACATTTGTATAAGTGATCAAAAAATTGTTTCGATGATCTATCGGAACAAAATCAGGGTTACTCAAAGTGGCACCATTTTCGCGACAAGATATAATTACCTATAGTAAATAAACAAAAAAAAGGTTTATTTACGTTGAGTTTGGTTAACGAAAGATGAGACTCGATTGGAAATGGAACTAATTTTGCGCCTTATTTTAAGGTCAATTTCCGATGACTTAACCTCTAAACGTTAATTAAACAGGGAAAGTGGCGCCACCATTTCAATCTCATCTTTCGTTGACGTAATCTATAGGAAAAAAAAACGAATTTTCGAAATTATTTTTAGATGAAAAAACCCATCAAGTGCAACACGGACTTCTCGGACTCGACGCGAGTACTGAGTAGGGTGACTTGCCCAATACCTGGCCCCTATTTTACATACAGGACAATTGTAAATTACAATGACAATTTTATGTTCGTTGTGGTATCTGTGCGTTATGTAGTTTGGTCAGTATATTTTCTAAATTCAAATTAGCTGACGCCATGGACAGCAAATTGTCATTGTCACTTACAATTGTCACGTCTGTGAAATAGGGACCTGGCCTTTTAAGGAAGTAATTGACCATGACAACGAAGTGATCCTAAGATAAGAGTAGGTATCTGTTTTTCCTTTTGAGGTACCCTAAAAACAAGTAATTGAGGTAAGCCGTTGTTAGGGCAGTAGCGGTAAGGGTAAGACAAGGTACCTAACAAAGTAATTTAAAAACCTTTTATTGAAATTACCTCACATTAGTTTTGTAATTTAAGATAAACTAGTGGCTAAGTGAGCTGTAGTGTAGACCTTGCATTGAAAAGTAAATTGTTAAAAAAATATAGATCTCGCCCTCTCGCCACGAGGTTTTCAAGCATATAGTGGGGTTCATGCTGTTTGGTATATTAAGTATTTGGTATATTCGCAGCTAGATGGCGCTTCTAATTTTGTATTTTCGAAATGTGTGAATTATTTATTTTTTTAGGTTCAGTTTTTCGAACTGTATCCAATATTTCAAAAAACTGGCCTGACAAAAAAGCCTATATAATTTTTAAACCTGCTCACAAAATTTCACGAGAAACCGTGCCGAAAAACAGGGCAGAAATACGTTTTTTTTTTTACATATCTCGACCATTTTTAAGAAATCAAAAACTAGCTTGACGATAAAATTATATATAAGTAGTTGAATATTGGGCACTCTAGCCCACTCCGTTCGCTCCGGCTTGCGCCTTCGCTCACTTCGTGAGCTTTAGTGCCCAATATTCAACTACTGATATTTCTGGTCAAGATTTCATATTATAACACATGAGTTCCAACCCCGTGGTAAGATTCTATCACTGAATATTCTGCCTAACACATTCGGTCGAAGCCCCATGGTAAGTAACTTCCTGCAAGCCCATGGTAAGATCATGCACCGAACAGACTCCTAACCGGTGTCGGCTGAGAGAACCGTGGTAAGTATCTCTCTGCGAGCCCGTGGTAAGATCACGCACCGAGCACCACCTAATTGTTCAGTTGGAAGCCCCATGGTAAGTAACTTCCTGCAAGCCCATGGTAAGATCATGCACCGAACAGACTCCTAACCGGTGTCAGCTGAGAGAACCGTGGTAAGTATCTCTCTGCGAGCCCATGGTAAGATCACGCACCGAGCACCACCTAATCGTTCGGCTGGAAGCCCCATGGTAAGTAACTTCCTGCAAGCCCATGGTAAGATCATGCACCGAACAGACTCCTAACCGAAAACTGATTGAGTTTACTTCGTGCAAGTTTACTTTTCAATAGGCCTCAATAGTTAAATACGACAAGGCTTGTATATATTTGAAAAAATGTATACTTACACAAATCAACTTTATTAAAAAACAATATTGAATGTATAATTTCACTTTTACACAGAAATAAACCACTCACTCAACACACCATGCTCTTTTACCTCCATCACCTGGAAAGAAAAATAACAATAATTTAATTTGGGAACCAAACAAAAAAATCAAAACATGAATTAGGTAAGTACTTAACATTTAATATGTGAAAAAACTTTGTCAAATAGGTACTAAACTTTCTCAACAATCAATATTTCTCTTCTACTAAATATTTATTTGCAGAAATCATATAGGTAGGTAAGAGGTATAATTATTATCATTACAAATACTCACATTATTGATGTCTTCCGATTTGGTTTTTTGGTCATGAGTTTCGTTTCTCTTAATTTAAAAAGACCTGAAAGATAAAAAACAATAAATTACTTATAAGTTTTATTTAGACAAAGTCAATATTTGTAAGGTAATATTTTGTAATGGTTACAATTTTTTATCTATGAATAAGTACTAACACAATTTTAATTAATCTTTTTCATTTTTTACAAAAGGGATTGTATTTTTTTCCAGTTAATTTTAATACGCAGACGTGTACTTTACTTTAAAAAATAAATACTTATATGGTATATAGATACGCACAATAAGATAATTCATAATAAATCAGTTTAGTGATATTCAACGAAAAAATAAATACCTATAACGATGGCAAAGTGCCAATACCTCCTAACTGACATTTTTATGAGAAATTAATTTCTTTAGGTTTTGAATTCAAAGGTATCATTCCTATTCAAAACTTTAAGAAAATTAATTGTTTGAAAATATATCAGTTAGGAGGTATTGGTACTTCGTCGTCGATATCATTTTTTGGTGACTTTGATATGAAATAACTAGAAAATAATTTCACTGCAAAAGGTACTCACATTATTATTTTCCGGCTTAGTTTTTAGGTATTCTCTTGAGTTTCTCTTCATTTGAAAATACCTGAAAGATAAAAAATAAAAACTTAATAAGTTTTATTTTGCAATAAATCAATATTTGCAATGATTTCAAAAGGAAGTTATTATTGACTTGCTCTCAATTTTAGTCTATGAATAGGTACTATAATATAATAGAATAAAGGCAGTTAAATACTATTTGTACAAGGGAATTTATTAAACTTTTCAACAAAAAAAATAGTTTAAAAGGGAATTAAGCTTAAATATACTTACATAGGTATTTTTTCCTCTTTCTTTAGATCCACATGATCCACTTTTCACATTTCTTTTAAGTTGCTCAGGGGAAGTACTTGATCACTACCAATCTAGGTCCTGGTTCATGACAAATGGCAGAAGCGTGGGAACATAGGTGGGAACGAAATATACAAGTGTGATGGTAAGGGCTGCCACACATGAGTTGAATTGTCACATTTGATTCGATTGAGTTTTATGTTGAACAATAAAGGTAACTCGAAGCAAATAGGTACCATGCAATTTCGACCCCATTCGAGTAGTGTCATTTTTGTGTACCTACTTAACCCGCGAGTTTATATTTAGACTACATAACTATTTATTGTTCACAAAAACTGGATGAACACTTGTTTCGTTCGTACCTAGCCCAGCTGAATATAATTGAAGTCGAGCAAACTTTTTTTCCCAAACATTCTACATCATATCCAAAATTATTATCCAACAATGTTGATTAATAGGTACCATCGCGCTCATGTAACACCCCTAACATTCAGAACTTGTGCAAGCTTTGCGCGATAATTCGAATCAACGATTCTCAAAGTGTACTCAAATACTGTGGGTTAAAAACACTAAGCTGTATTGAATAGGTTGTATTAATAATAACAAATATTTGTGTATCCCGATCACGGTAGATTATTTCTAAAATTATTTGAATTAAACTAAATCTTTGATTCACAAAAAGAGACATTATGTTGCTCCTTATTATTATTTATGCGTAATCAAGGTCCTAATCATAAAGTCATACTTTGAAAGAATATTAAGAAATATTGTTTTTCATCATTTTTAAATACAAAGTTGATAATAATAAAGACACATTTTCATGTCGGTTCCATCTTTAACTAGTTCTGACATGACTTTGAGAACCTACGACAACCATGCAACGTAAGCTGGATGCTCACCTTGTGTAGTGGAGCTGATTATATTACAAGTATTATATTAAAATATCATTCAATTGTATGTGAAATAATAAAAATGTCTCAAGACCAAATTTTACTCAAGCAATTTATTTTCAAGTACCGTTTCCTTTTATATCAATTAAGTCGAGAATTGGTAAACAGATATTGTGAAGTAACGTCGTTATTATCATTTACAAAAAATGTTTTCCCAATATAGTAGTTACGTTCGGTTCTGCTTGTTTACCTATTTCTTTTTTTATGATAATTAAAATCATATTTACTTTTGATTTGAAAATGTAAATTAATCCAGAATTAATGGTAAAGCAAATACAAACAAATAAAAAAATATGGTTCAAAATGTGCATTCGACAGAAATAGACATATTTCTGTAGTACAAATTAAAATTATGTACCTAATATTTTTTCTACAAAAAAATAAAAGCGATAGTGTTTTTGTTTTTGAAGTTAGTTTTATATCTTTGTTTCAATTAAGTTAAATCAAAATTTTACTTAAGCGAATTATTTAATTAACGTTATTATACAGTGTGGTTTTTTTTTGAACAGTGATCAAATTTTGTGGTATGGCTTAGACCATCAAACTGAACAACTATGTCTATGGGACCAACTTAATCAGATAAAAAAAATCAGCTGTTCCATAGGAAACATCAATATCTACTCGACTAAAATGTATGGAACAGCAGATTTTTTTTTGCTCTGATTAAGTTGGTCCCACAGATAAAGTTGTTCAGTTTGATGGTCTAAGCCACACCACAAAATTTGATCACTGTTCAAAAAACACACTGTATAGTAAATACCCAACTATTCATCAATAAACAATGGTTCTTACTTTTTTAGGAGCCTAAAGAATGTTCTGACATAATATTTTGAAACATAGGTACTTAACCATTAAAAAAAGAACGTTTTGAAATATCCTGTTACAAAAAACAATATAATTGAATTGAGAACCTCCTCCTTTTTTAAAGTCGGTTAATACTTACTAAACTTACGCTTGACCATCTTTTTTGATGAGTAAGTGCTATTTTCTATTTATAAAGCCCTACAAAGCCAGAAATTACACTATTATTTGAGTGCGTTCTTCAATAGCTGGCCAACGGTCTACAAATAAAAAAATGTTAGTAAGTATTTTTTATGGATTTACTTTATTTTATTTGTCAATTTATTTCATTCAAGGTGATTTTTTTTACAGGTAAAAAGCCACATTATTTTCTTGTGTCTAAATAAATAAATATTTTTACAGGTCTGACTCGGAGTTCGAAGCATCATCAGTGGTGTCTGCTGCACCACCACCGCCAAAGAAAGCCACCAAGAAACCGAGCAAGCGCAAGACGCCGGCCACTACGAAGAAGTCGCGAGACTCGACGACGCCGTCGCCGCCACTTGATTTTGCTCGCAGCTCGGCGGCTGCGGGTGCGGGCGGATCCAAACGCAAAGCTTCGCCACCACCAGATTTTATCACAACTCATACTCACAGGTAATAAAATTGTTTCATTCATTGAAGTGTAAAATACTTATTTTATTTTCTTTTTCTAATCAAGTGCAGTCTATATTCACTATTGAAACTTTACTGATTTTTATACACTACTAGCTTCCACCCACGACTTCGTCCAAACGGTCTATAGAATTCATGAGTAAAGAAATCATTCTACGGGAATCCACAACAGGGATAAAAATCTAATTTGTAGTTCTAGGTTTTGAACTATTTATTTACCAATTTTTATCTAAATCGGTTTAGTCGTTTCAACATTCAAACATACTAGGTAATAACCTACCTTACAGTACTAAACTATAACTATTTTTTTATTACAGGTCAAAGAAACCAGACCTGTTTAACATCTTGCGGGCTGAGGAAGCCAGCTGCAGCGAACCTAAACACCGCGGGGGCGGTGACGTAACATCGAGCTTCGCCAGCCGAGTATCGACGGGAACTTCTCGTCGTACACTGAAAACCAGCGGTGATTATTTTGTAGACCTCAAAGTCTACAAAACACTTGACTACGTGTCCAACGCTGCCGATGTTCGTTACAAAAAGGCATTGGTGACGGTCAAACTTCAGTGCGACGAGTCTTCGTCGTCTTGGGAGGCGTTGCAAGGGTTTCTAGGTCGGGCTTGGACTCTGTTCGAAGGGTCGGAGCCAGTACATTACAGTGATAAAATTCATTTTAAGTCTTAATTTTATTTTTAGGTAGGTAGGTACCTACGTAATGAATTTTTCTTTATTTTTTTAGTAATACTTACGTTGTCGATGTTTGCTACAAAACGATTTTGGTGACGGTGAAACTTACTTACTTATAGTGTTAAAATTAACACTGTTTTTATTTTTAAAGTAGGTACCTACCTTAATCTTAAATTGTAATTATTTTAATACCTTAACTCGTACTTACTACTTTTTAGTTTTCAAACAAAATTTTGCTTTTAAAAAGATACTTTTTGCTTAATTTTAATTTTATAATCACTTACTATGCCTTTCTGTACCGCGTGTAACATATCTGTACACAATACATCATGGGTGGGTCATCTGAGAAGTAATTTTCATAAAAATAATAATCATACCATAAAACATAGTGATGGTGTAGAAATCGTAACTTCTGCCTTCCGTAATCGTATTTTAACGTACAAAATAATAGCGACTGATCAAATTCTGTCAGCTTCAGTTGATAATTTCTTTACTGCAATTCGTGATAAGTTAAAATCTCTTTTAGATGAGTACCTTATTAAACACACATGTGTCAAAGTGAATTTTGAATTTTTTGCTACATTTATACAATTTAAAGATAATTCACAATCAGTTAAATCTTTTATCACAAAAAACAAAATCTTGTATTTTAATTATGACTTTGAAAAACTGTTTTTTGAATCAGTTACGAACTTAAAAAAAAGTATCGAGGAATTTGAGCATTGTGATAGCGGATGGTCTTTTTTAAACAATTTATATATTGAGGTCAATCTCAATAAATACCAACCTCTAGGAGGTTCAAGTTTTATCAGTTTACCTAAATCAATTCAAGCTAAAAAAGCATGTTTAAATATTTTAAACAAGGATCAATATTGTTTTTTATGGTGTGTAACAGCTGCTTTACACCCAGCTAAAAATCACCCAGAAAGGACATCGTCTTATCCAGATTTTCGCGAACTTTTTGACACAAGCGGGATGTCATTCCCTGTTACTTTTCGCGATATTAAAACATTCGAAAAGAATAACTCAAACATAAAGTTTATAATTTATGGATTGAAAAACAATAAAACAATTGTAGGTCCTTTATATAAATCAGAATTTGACAAAAAAAGCAATCAGAAAATTATACATTTACTATTTCTTGAAAATCAAAGTTCCTCTCATTATTGTCTTATTAAAGACTGTTCTAGACTTTTTCGAAGCCAAGTAACGTCTCACCACGGTAAAGTTTATTTTTGTGACTTGTGCTTATTATTTTTTAGTACTTTGGAAGAAGTAGATAATCATTTATGTGGAGGTGTTGCGACTATTCTACCGGATAAGGGTTCAGTAATACAATTTAAAAACTTTGATCGTAAACAAAATATGCCCTTTTGTATTTATGCTGATTTTGAATCAATGCTTCAAACTAATGATGCTAACTGTCATTCTTCTAAAAACACGACTACGTTGCACCACCACATGCCTGTAGCGTTTGCCTATTATATCGTTTGTTGCGACAACCCTGAGTATAATCGTTACGTATCATATCGAGGGCCTGATTGTGATAAGCGGTTTGTAGAATCAATTATTGAAGACGTACGTAAAATATATAAAAGAGTTAGCTCAACGGCTCCGATGATTTTTACTAGTGAGGACCAAACTGATTTTAATAAAGCAACTCATTGTCACATTTGTCAGAACTTTGTTTTTTCAGACAAAGTTCGTGATCACTGTCACATTACCGGTCGTTACCGCGGGGCTGCACACCCATATTGTAATTTACAATATAAACGTCCTTCATTTGTTCCCATTTTTTTCCATAACCTAGCTGGTTATGATTGTCACTTATTTATAAAAGCCTTGGCTGAGGTTCCTGGTGACATAAAAATTATACCTAAAACTAAAGAAAACTATATTTCATTTACAAAGTTTGTGCCTGTTTCGAGGAATCAGTTTTATCAACTTCGATTCGTCGATTCATTTAAGTTTCTGGCAACAAGTTTAAGTAAATTATCAGATACTTTAAAGCCAGAAGATTTCAAATACCTAAAAAGTCATTTCCCTAGTCAAGACAAATTCCAGTTGCTCACTCGCAAGGGTATTTATCCATATGAATATATGAACTCATGGGAACGGTATCAGGAAAATTGTCTTCCACCCAAAGAAAGTTTTTACAGTTCGCTTAATGATCAACATATATCTGATGATGATTATAAACACGCACAATTAATATGGTCAACATTTAAAATTCCTGACTTAGGAAGTTATACAGATTTATATTTGAAAACAGATGTGTTATTATTGGCAGACATATTTGAAAATTTTAGAAGGACTTGCAAACAACACTATGAGTTGGATCCAGCTTTTTATTTAACTGCGCCTAGTTTAGCATTCGATGCAATGTTATTAAAAACAGGAATTCAATTGGAACTTATTAGCGATTTGTCTATGGTGCGGATGCTACAGAGTGGTATAAGGGGTGGTGTGTGCTTATGTTCGCATAGACATGCTAGAGCAAATAATTCTTACTTACCGGATTACAAACATTCAGAACCTAGTTCCTTTATCGCTTATATCGATTGTAACAATTTATATGGGTTCAGTATGTGTCAATATTTGCCATTTTCAGATTTTAGATTCCTTGATCAAGATGAAATCAGCAAATTGGATATAACTAACGTAGCCACTGATGCAGATTATGGTTTTATATTAGAAGTAGATCTTGTTTATCCTAATCATTTGCATAATTTACACAATGATCTACCGTTTTGTCCAGAAAAATGTATTCCACCCGGTGGGAAGAATTATAAATTGATTCCGAATTTATATGATAAATTCAATTATGTAATACATTATATTCATTTACAGACTTGTTTAAAACATGGTTTGATTTTAAAGAAAATTCATAGAGTAATCACTTTCAGACAAAGTCCATATTTAAAACAATACATCGATTTGAATACAGCATTAAGACAAAAAAGCTCTTCAGCTTTTGAGCAAGATTTTTTTAAACTCTTGAATAATAGCGTGTTTGGAAAAACTTTGGAAAATAATGAGAAGAGGGTTAGCGTTCATTTAGTTAATCAGTGGAACGATACTAACAATGTGACAAAAAAAAGAAAATGTGCACAAAAGCTTATCGCTCGTCCTAATTTTCATAGTGCAACAGTTTTTACTAATAATTTAGTTGCAGTTCAATTAAACCCTGAACAAATAATCATGGACAAACCAATTTATATTGGTTTTACTGTTTTAGAACTTTCAAAAAGTCACATGTATGATTTTCATTATTCCACAATACAACCTTTTTACAACCATCGATTACAGATGTGTTACACGGATACAGATAGTTTTGTATATCTTATAGAAACAAATGATTTTTATGATGATATAAAAAAATATTTTTTGTCTTATTTTGATACTAGCAATTTTTGTGAAAATTTAATTTACCAATACAAAATAAAAAAGTTCCTGGCTTATTCAAAGATGAAATGGGGGGTAAAATCATAAGTGAATTTGTAGGACTTCGTTCAAAATTATATTGCATTAAAACCGAAGACAAGATCATTAAAAAAGCAAAGGGTATTAAGAGAAACATTGTGCGTGATTTTAATGTGTCTGATTATGAAAAAACTCTATATGAGGACGACATTGTTCGTAAGACAAATATTTTATTTAAATCAATAAAACATGAATTATATACATGTGCTGTTAAAAAAATTGCTCTATCTGCTAATGACGATAAGCGTGTCATATCCAAAGATAAAATTTCAACAAAAGCATGGGGGCACACTAGTATCTTCAACTTTTAACATATTTACAAAAAATAATCATATTAAGTTTGTATCTAGATAAGTTTGTACTTTATTGAAAAAACGTGTTTTTGCTTGTTTAATAAACTTATTTGTGTTGTCAATTGTCAATGTAATGTACTTGTAGTTTTGTAATACTTAAAAATGTAATGTAAATAGTTACGGTGCTAATAAAATTATTTTTACATTTAAATAAAACTTTTAACTTGAAAATTGCTTCGTTTTATTTTGAACCACCTAAATATTTATCAATATTTATGTAACGAAGAAAATGTTATAACAAGTACAAACTTGAATAGTAATCTGAGCAGCTTATGCCTCAAACACGTGTCACTAAAGACAAAAGCTATCTCTGTGTGCGCACTTTGTTACTGTAATTTGAGTCCTCTACTTGAATACGATAATATTACAAGTAATAGAATTTATTATTTTGATGAACCTAGCTTTTATTCATTCTGGTATTGGTAAGCGCTCCGACAGCTTCTAGCTACTCGCTCCGAATATCATCAATAAAATTTGTGATTTAAAGATGGTAAGTTAATTGATCTTTAATTATTTTTTCAATAAAATTTATACCCTACATCTGCATCCTATCTCAGTTTATTTATTTTTTGTTACAGACAACACAACATTCAGATGATGTTTCTACATGTCCCATTTTGGATACTGGAATTTTCATTGATTCCTTTCAACATGCACAAGATCCGCTAGAAGGATTCACTGAGGAATTCTTCAAACCGCAAGCTCACCAAAAATCAAAAACGAAGATTCATGAACGAAAATTGAAGCATAAAAGAAGTCGTAACACGAGTGAGGTTTCGAAAAATTTGATTAAGCAACGTCGTCCACTTCATTCTTTTGTGATAAATAGTGCTCCTCGCCAAGGTCTTCGTTTGATAAAGATTCAAGTGCTGGACTTAGAGAGTGATCAACTAGTGAGTGACTGTATACACGATGATAGTGTCTTGCTAAGTTCGCAGTATGTGGTAAAAGATGTTGGTGATGAAATTATGGAACAGACTGAAAAAATAGTTAGTAATATTTCAAAAAAAAATTGTAACTATAGTTATACTAATTGGTATTAATATAAATAATCTATGTTGTTTAAATAGTAATAAATTAATTGTAATTTTCTAATTTCTAAGTGTGTAGTTTTAGTTCATTGAATGTTTATTAAATAATTATATTTTTTAAGATTGTTTTATCAATATAACAAATATAAAGTAAATATAAAACAAATTATATTTCTAAAAAATATGGTAATTGTAACTAGGGAAGTAGTAATATTTTAATGTAATAAAGTTTTGATTCAAGTACAATGTGTTTTTACTCAGTTGGTCCAAAATTAGTTAGTTATCATGATTAAAGTGAAATCAAAGACATTATATTTATTAATGATTTATTGAAACATATTTTACAAATTAATATTTCTTATACTAAATTAGAAAAAATCATAGATATAATTATCACAATACCACATCTTAAGACACAATACATTTTTTAATGCACACATTTTTTTATGATGAACGCAATTCCATACCTTGTTTCCTCTGTCATAGTAATCATTATGTAACTTTAAAAGTTTAGGACAACCCTTTTCACCTAATTCTATTATTTCACATTCTTGACATAACTCTTGAAGCCACATTATTTTATCCAATCCTTTAACCAATACTTTTTTTCCAATTAAATAAGGAACCACAATTCGTTGAAATTCTCGATAATCAATGAATCCTTCACTCCAAGTCATGCCACGGTTTCTTTCCAACCAACGCACTTGCTTTTGTTCTTCATTTGATAAATTTTTAAAAGAACAAGGCGGTTTTATTAAAAATGTTTGAGTATAATCTTTAGTAGCGATTGCAAACTCTTTAACTATAAATTTATTTTTGAAATCTTTAAACCCTTGTAGATCCACGACTATTGTATCGATATTCATGATATTTTCTTTACAATGTTACTTAAAGGTTTGTATTCAAATATGCAATCGTTCAGAATCAAACAGTAAGCAGCGGTCTGATCAGGTATTTCTTGATCGGCTTCGATTTCAACTCGCACGTCAATTGATCCTTTTAACGCTTCGTGTTGACGAGAGCAATCAATGACGAATAAGGGCGCGATTTCTTTGAATTCTTTTATACTCATCAACGGTTCAGCTCGACGTCCGTGATAAGACTGTTGGAACCTGGCGTATTGCTCGTATATTAATGTATATTTGTTGTCAATGAAACTAATGTTCAGACCTTCATATGGATAATAAGAAGAATTTAGAAAAACTTTTACATCACGTATATGGCAATGGTCGAACTCTGCCATTGACATTGTTGCATTATGTTTACGGTTTGTTTGAAAAGCGATTACAACGAATCGTGGTTTCTCCATCTGTGAAGATGTTTTAATAGACCAAGTATGTTTACGTGTTTTGGGAAGTAATGGATACTCATATAAGTCCCAATTACGAAATGCAACTGTAATCGGCCGATCTTTTTCTAAATGCCTAAGCAAACTAATTCTTTCTCTATCTGAAACTTTAACATGAGGCACTCGCCAAATAATTTTATTTATTGTTATATCTTCCACAACTTCACCAGCATTTAATTTTAAGGCATTGAGATTTGTGTTACTTCTCAAAAGAACTAATTCATGTTTACAGTTCATTATAATTTTTTCATAATCTTCAGCAAAACCCAACACTTTATTGAGTGGTATACAGGTGGAAAATATTCCACTGCCATCAGTAGTTGTGCCTGTTGGAGACCAACCCCAAACTCGTGCGCATTTAGATTCATTATCGTTCAACGACAGATAAGATTTCATAGTGGTTGTAATGCCTGCATTTTTAATTCTATCTATTTCTACTCCATTTATTTCATAACGAATATCTTGAAATAAAAATAATGCGAGGTTATTTACAAAATGCACACTCGTTACTCCTTCTTTTTCTTTCGTATTTTTATACACATTTACTCTGCCCTCAATATACAAACTGCTGAGTGAAGGCAATATGTAGAGGTCTTGCTGATTTATCGGTATCCGTATTTCATCGTTCTTGTTGAAACTTGTTACGTATGGTTTGTACGAATGATATTCAAAACTTTCAATACTGTTATCATACGATGCAGGTTGAGTTACATTTAAAAAATTCATTTTATCAATCCTAGTGACTTCAAAAATTCCTTATTGCTTTTTGTCAGTTTCTTTATTGATCGAAATGGTGCTCCCTTATGAGATGATCTTTTAGAACTGACTTGAGTTTGTGTAGTATGTAGGCTTTTATTGAAATTCAACATGTCTTTTTAAAGTGTAAGTATAGCTGTACTTCTTCACCACGTAAATTTATTTGATTATTATCAGCGTCTAATAATCTTATATTGATAGCACTTATTGAACTTTGATTAACGGGAAAATAAATTAAATTTTTAGGTATTTCAATGATTCTATAACCAGGTGGTACGTTTGGCACGAATTCATAAATTATATGGCTTGCTTTTCCATTCACAAATGATCCACTGATTACATCGCATTCGATGCGCACGATAGTTGTTGATAAAATGCTAACAGGATATCTAGACTCTGTATTTATATTAGCCTTTATTGTTTCCATACCAAAACCCAAAATTTTACCAAGTGAGTCATTTTTATTGAAGTGAACTTCTTCTGAACAAAAAATACTTGTTTTTAATGTGTTGTTGTTTGCACTCAATCTCAATGCAATATTTTTGATATTGCTCTTAAGATAATCACAAATATCTTGAAGTTCATAAGATCCTTCTGGTATTTTTATAATGCCATCTTTACCATAATAAAATTTATTATTTCTTTCATCTATATTAGGGATGGAATTAAAAGTTGAAAAATACAACAAACCACACTCATACTCTCCTTCTAATTGTATTATAGGAGAGTAGTTTGTTATTAAAGACGCTCCTCTGCCAGTTATAGACACAGTGAAAGACATGTTTATACTGATAAAGTTTATTATATTACTCTTAATATAAATGTTGTTTCCAATAGTTCCTTAAAAAATTTAAACACAGATGACCACAAATTATAGTACCAAACTTCTGATACCGCACATAATTGTAAGTTATTGACATATTCCTTAAATAATTTATTAATTCTAATGGAGGTCTTAAATCACCAAAACTATCAAAATATTCACAGTAGTCATTTTGTTTAACATAGGCTACCCAATGTGTTCCTGGATTTTCAGAACTATCTAAATTTAATATAGCACACTCTATTTTTCTTGGTTTTGAGGGGAGTGAATCTCTCATAAATACACCTCGAAAATAAGGGATGTCAGCTGCATGCTTTAAAATGTCTAGATTTGTAAGGGGACGTCTGGGTAGCCCTTTGTTTAGTTTTTTGAAGGATTCAAGTATAATCCAGCTCCTCTTTTAAGAGGCTTAATATACATCCCTTTTCCAAGAGCAACAGCTTCCATTGCCTTGTTATGGCGTATAGATTCTTGTAGGTTTTTCTGAGCAACCTTGGAATCATTAACAGCTTTTGCTATGCCTGCGGCACCGCCAGCAAGTGAACCGAGGGCTGACAAACCAGCAAAAATTGGAATGAGGGGTAAAAAGCCTCCAGTTTTTGGAATAGGAATAAATCGTGGTAAGCGTATTCCTTTTTTGTTTTTAAACAGTTTTTTTGCAGCAGCATATGCGAAGTTTATAGCTGTGCGATTATCTTTAGATTTTAACTTCTTTATTTGAGATTGTAATTTTTTCACAATTGACATAAAGGGACGTATTCCGGAACCAGCTTTAAGTTTTGCTTTCATTGCATTTTTTACTATCCATGACGCAATCTTTTCACCTTTTCCCGCGTCGCTCGACTTTAGTCTTCTCTTAGCCATATTCAAGAGTTCTAAATCAGCTTTATGTCGAACGCTCAAGTCTTTGTTATTGTAAGCAATGTCGTGGAACATACAAGCTTCATCTAATTTATTTATACCACGATCGCCTCTCAGTAATCGCTTCTGAAGTTTAGTACCAGGACCACAAAATTGATAACCAGGGATATGTAGCTCAATTGGTAAATTATTAATAAAGTTATTTAAAATACCTCTACCCTTCTTCATGGATATTTTTTAAATGAATAATTTTCACCCAACACACAATTTATATTACAAAAGTAATGCACTCTTATCCACCCAACTGTTTTCTTCCTCGCTGAGTCCTAACCACTTCACAAAAAGCTTATTACCTTTTCTTTTAATAACTTTTTCAATGAGATAAAGATCAGGAAATTTCGTTCTTTGCAACTCGTGTTCGTAGAATGAGCCTAAAATTAATTGTTTATGTTTATCTTCTAAAATATACGTAGGTGGATTTGTATCGTTTACCTTAACTATATTAAATATTTCCGTCGACCAATTAGGTGTATAGCCTTTATAAAAATCACCCTTAAATTTGCTTATACGAACACTGTCGTTAATACAAAACTTAGGTTGTTTATTTGCACTAGATATCCGTGTTTGCATAATGTTAGATCTAACAACCATCTGGTTTACTTTATTTACATCAACAGGTTTGTATTTAGTAATACGATGAGTAGTGTTATTATATTTTTCTACAACTGAATTCAAATTGGGTCCAAGCCATTGGTAACAACCATATAAACTAAAGAGTTTATAAAGGTGACATTTGATAGTACGAATAACTCGTTCTACAATAGCAGCTTTTTTGACAGAGTGGGTGGAATAATGATTTATTTTATACTTTCTTAACAATTTTTGAAAAACTTCGTTATAAAATTCTTTGCCAAGGTCAGTTTGTAAATTTAAAGGTTTTCTTGATGAACAAGATAATATCTCATGCATTGCTTTGGTAACACTATTTTTGTCTTTTGATTTTATGGGCTTTACCCATACGTATTTTGATAGCGTATCGATTACAACCAAAACGTATTTGTATCCTTTGTTAAAATATGAATATTTTTGAAAATCCATAAGGTCAGCTTGCCATAAATCATCCATTCCTTTTATGATAGTTCTACGACGAGGAAAATTCTTTCTTGCTGCCTTGTGAATTTCATCAACTATGTCTCTTTTACTCATTTTTGATTTAATTTAAGTTTAATTAAATTATCTACTTCTGCCTTTGAATAAAATAACTTTGTTAAACGGTCCGTTGTTATATTTTCTAAATTTTTTAAGTACAGTTTTA
Source organism: Agriphila geniculea (assembly GCA_943789525.1). NCBI lineage: Eukaryota > Metazoa > Arthropoda > Insecta > Lepidoptera > Crambidae > Agriphila > Agriphila geniculea. The sequence goes on from OX038875.1 coordinate 7,278,682, forward strand.
TATCACTCTGAGTTTTTTTAATTTCATTTCTTAATTCTTGAACAGTTTTATCCACATAAGCTTTGTTCACTGCTTCATCGTCTTCGTTTGGTGATGAAACACCTTTTAATTTAGACAATTTCAAATCGTAGTGACCCGTTTCCGATTTCACTAACGTATCGTTAAAAGTAGCAACGAATTCTGATAACCGTAAACGTTTATGAACGTGATGACCAAACTTGTCTATATTCATCGCTGTCTAGATGGGTCGACCACTGAAAATGTACTGCGTAATTTTCCTGATGGAAGCTCTTTAAATTCTACAGTAGTTATGAGACCAGCTTCATACAATTCTTCAACAATAGCAATGATTTCGTTATTTACCCCAGTGTTGCCCGCTGCCCATGATGCTAATAGTAATTTTAATCGTTCTACTAACTCGTTTGGGTCATCCCAGTAAACATAATCAGTATTTTCTTTTACTTCTTTCAAAAGTGGAATGCCCTTTCCTTTTGGAATACTCTCCAGGCTTGTGGTAGCATTTCGACAGAACTTGAACAAAGGCTTAATAACATTAGTGTATTTGAATCCCTTGTTGCTGTTTATTGGTTTTGATGACTCAAAGTTACGTCGATGTGCATTGGTTTCTATTAAAAGCAATTTATAATCTTGTAAATCACCGTCCGTGACCACATCCAAATTGGGTCTCTTTTTAAACAATAGTTCTTTTAAACCTGTAGTTTTTTCCAGTCTTTGTTCCAATTCTCAAAATTTTGCCATCGTCAAAAACGCGAGTTTTGCCAAGCAATAATTTTCCACGTTCATTTCTAACTCCAAATGGTATGTTAACAATTACTTCAGATGATGTAGACCACGATGATGATTGGTTTTTAACACTTGGTGAAGAGGGAAATGATTTAAAAGATCCATCGCTCACGTTTAGTTTATCAGACGGTGGTACGACAAGAGTTTTGTTGTAACTATTATCTAACTCGCTATCGGAATTATCTTCCTCTTCATTGATATATTCATTAAGATCTTCCTCAGAAGTACATGTCGTAAGATTGTCATCATTCTTAGTTTTTTTCATCAACGGTTCATCATTCTCTTCCTTGAGATGCTTATCTTCATTTTTATTTGCTAATAAGGTAAGAGGATCTACAATGGGCTTAAATATTGTTTCCAGTGCCATATTATTTGCATTCTTCATATCTTTTATCTTTTCAACTTTTCTTTTAACAGCTGCTGCGGATTTAACAATTTGTTCTTTGAGTTTTTTTTCCATTTTTAAAACGATTCGCTCGCTCTCAAGTCTCAAATCAAAATGATTCATATGCCATTAGACATCTTATTTTGTATGTTAATCCACTACAACAAATGTGTCAAATGTGGACCTGTAGCATCCATTGTTTTTCTCACAGTCCTTATTAATCACAAGATAGCTGAAGGGTTTCTTCCAAACAGTGGAACATAGTTCACGAAATTGAGACCATGACATATCAGACCCTACATGCTCATCATATACATGTTTCAAATTAATGTCATCTTGCTTAAATAATATTAATAGATTTGAATTGTCCCTTACTAATTGCTTAGGGATTTTTGTGTAAGTTTGATTAATATAAAAACAATCAATGTTCTTATGACGCCCCATTGCAAAATAATCTCTTACGTTGTTTTGATTTTCACAAGCAACATCATCAAAAATTATAATAGAATCTGACAAAGCTTCATGTGGACTCAAGATTTCACTGTTGTGATTGTATTTATGCAACGATGTACCAGGAACCATGTCTAACACTTTCTCCAAATATAAGTATTTAGCTTGGTATAAAGATTTTGAATAAACATACAGATTTCTAAAACGCGGACCATCTTTGTGTAACAATAAACTGATAACTAAATTTGTCTTTCCACAGTTTGATGGACCACAGACAATGCAGCGTATAGTGTTTGGTAATAAGTTACCATGTCGTTTAGCTACATTTGAAGGTGGGGGACATATACAGTCTAATTTTAATGATTCTTTTTGTTTTATGAATTTCATGTCAACGTTTGAATCTAACCGTAATGTTTCATGCATCTTATGAAAATGAGCATAATATGACAGGTCATTACATTTAAATAATCTCTTGTCTCGTGTATCATTTACGCTACGCTTTGCTCGCTTTGTGAGCTAGAATACCCAATAGTAGTTGAATATTGGGCAATCTAGCTCATGAAGTGAGCGAAGGCGCAAGCCGGAGCGAACGGAGTGGGCTAGAGTGCCCAATATTCAACTACTTATATATATTTTAAATCTGGTTACAAAATTTCATGAGAATCGGTTGAGAAATGCGACTTGTAGAGGAGACGTTCGAGAAAATCCTTAGGGAACCTTTAACCAGGATGAAAGTATTCTATGTTTTAACGTCCTGCTTCGCTACGCAGTAGGCTTGGTGTAGACGAACCTAGCAAGGCAGGGCGTTTGCCGCTTGCGTTGTGGCAGGCCTCGCGCTCGACATCGCACTCACGCTCACCCGAGGCCTGCCATGCGCGAGGTACGTTCACACCAAGCGCGCTGCCTAGCGAGGCAGGACGTTAAAACATAGAATACTTTTATCCTGGTTTAAGGTTCCCGAAGGATTTTCTCGAATGTCCTTGCGAACGAAGTCGCGGGCGGAAGCTAGTAGAAAATCAAAAAAAAATCAAAAATGTTTATTTTGTTTACAAAACATTGGTTTTCAAAACAGCAGGTTGGGACTGCCTAGTGAGTATTACAATACTTGTCACAGACAGCCCCGCTCCATCGTAACACTTACATACTATGTATGAATATGAACAACTAATTAGTTAAGTTATATAAATATAATCAAAATTATTTTTTAAATTATACATGTTAGTGTGTGTGTTTAAAAATAATATAATAGAAAGCGGGCTTTGATTTTACTGCATGCATGTGCATTTTGTTTCTGAGAAATTACAATAGACCCAAAACTCCACACGTTTTTGTTTACTTTTAGCCATTGACCATTATTCTGTGCCAGATGTGGATACACCAGCTGGTCGGTTTTTCTAACAGTATAATTCCCGAAGATATTATTACAACAAAAATTCATCGTAAATTTTAAAGTTTAACTTTTGATTCAGTGAACCAATTGCGATGAAATAAAGATTTCATTATTTTGCAAGATACACCATATATTTGTATGTAAACATTATTTAGTATTAAGTTAGCGCTTTTTACATTTTTAGCGCACCAACATACAGACAAACAGACAAAATTCGAAAAATGTTATAAATGGGTTCTACTGGTAATTATTAAACACTCCAATCACTTTTTTTCAAAATATTTCCTTTGTACAGACTCAACTTTTCTACAGATTTATTATATGTAAAGATTAAGAATTGTAAAAATGGCAGTAAGCAGTCATATGGTTTGCACTCAGTAACGATCTGACCAGTGACCTACGTTGTTGTGCCACGTATTGTACCATTTTGGTGTCAAATTCTAGTTACGAGCAAGTTCTGGGAAATAAATTTTTAAATACTTTTACTATTTAAATACTTACTGATTTCTCAATCCATTGGCATTTATGTGATAAAACCTTAACCAAAGAATGATTTGAAGTGATATTTTTTCATATATTTTTATTAGTTAATTAATAAAAGCTTGTTCAAAATCAGGATTCAAAAAACCGGCCAAGTGCGAGTCGGACTCGCGCACGAAGGTTTCCGTACCAGAAAACATCAAAAACACGTTTGTTGTATAGGAGCCCCCCTTAAATATTTATTTTATTCTGTTTTCAGTATTTGTTGTTAAAGCGGCAACAGAAATACATCATTTGTGAACATTTCAATTGTCTACCTGTTGTTGTTATTAATATCGAGCAGAAAACGGCAAGAAACTCACGTTTGTTGTATGGGAGCCCCCCTCAAATATTTATTTTATTCTGTTTTTAGTATTTATTGTTATAGCGGCAACAGAAATACATCATCTGTGAAAATTTCAATTGTCTAGCTATCACGGTTCATGAGATACAGCCTGATGACAGACAGACAGACAGACAGACGGACAGCGGAGTCTTAGTAATAAGGTCCCGTTTTTAACCTTTGGGTACGGAACCCTAAAAACTAGTCAAAAATCTAAATTCGGCCGTTTTTGAAAGGGTGGCTGAAAATAGAATAAATATGATCTTATATTCGGACAACGGTCAAACTTAATAAAAGTCTTATATAATTATTTTTATGATTAATAATAATAATTATTAAAATTATTGAAAATACAAATATTAATACTAATAATATAAAATGATTTAAATTTAACTCAGATCTCATATAGGGTAGGTGCACCAGTGAATGAACCCTTAAGGCGATTTGAAACTTTAAAAATTACGAATACCTATTTCTGGATGACTTTGCTATAATAATGGCACTACATACTATTCAGAATTTATTAATGTTCAATATAATATTATCAGTATTTCTGAAATGCTTATAGTTATTTAGATAATCCGAATTTTACACAAAAGTACCCCACCCAAATCACCAGTGAATGAACGGCAAAATCCAGTTAACGAATGTTTGAAATCCGATAAATGAACTACTAGTTTCATAAGGTGGATGTAAACAGAAATCTTTAATTTATGTCTGTACACGATATTTTATAGCATAACAAACTGGTAAAACATATAAAATTTCAAAAGAAACCTAAATTCTAAATGGCGCACGATACCCAACCCACTGGCATATGCCTCTCTTGAGGCTTGCCTATTTTCCTTTCTGGAATCCTCCGGATGCTCCTGGGGCTCTGTATGACCTGTATCCTCACTTCATGTCTCTGTTTCATGAGTTGAAGAGTCAGGTCGAAGAGTTTATTTAACTTAGGACAGCCAATATTAAAAAAATTAGACCTAAGTATTTTCCACCATATTGCTTTATAGTTCACATCAGCTATGTTATTCTAATTGTTTTAGAAGTGGTCTAAAATTAAAAACAAAAAAATAATTAATGTAACAGTTAAGAAATGTACCTATAGTTCATTTACTAGTTTTTTAATAATCAGTAAATGAACTAGGCATTTACTATAGAAGAATCTTAAAATTTTAAAAACTAATGAAATAAAACCCTAGTTCGAAGACTGGTCCAAAGATTGACAATGATTTACTATAGCTATCCCCTAAATATGAACAAACTCCTTTAAAAGTAAGACACAAAATAAGCCTAAACCAAAAAATACGTTAGATCCTATGAATGAACACCTGGTTCATTAACTAATTATTTCTCAATTTTTTAATCCAGTACTCGAACACCCCTATATTTTGTTTAAAATAATGAAATTCTTTACAATCTGCTTTCTATTAGACGAAATAATCATTATTACATCTAAGAAACTAATTTTCTTTGTAGAATGAATCAACTTAAAAATTATTATCAAAATATGTTGTCGCACCATAGTTCTTAGTATTGGTCCATAGAAACAGGAACACTACACAACGTGTCTACTTTGAGCAATCGCCATTTAGAAAGTACGGAACATACATAGTCGTATGTGCAGCCAGTTAAGGTAATAAAGTATAATTTTCATTAAAAAAATTCTGTTGCGTGTAGAAAACAAAAGATTTCTTATTTTATAGAAAAATAACACATTTGTTCCTTCACTGGGGGGGGTGTTCATTCACTGGTGCACCTACCCTACTTATCTTTTTCTATAATAGATTACTGCAAAAGAAATTTATAAAACAAATATTATAAATATTGCTGACATCCAATCTTATAAAATTCTTATTACAATACTTATAGATCTAAATGAAAAAACTTTCCACTCCAAAAAAGAACTTAATTATTTATAATAAAATAAAAAATATCCTTAATAAAATAAAAATAAAACAAAAATAAAAACTTTTGAATAACTTAAAATTAATTTAATTTAGATATTTGATACCACAAATCAACATTTGAATTTATTTTTAAAATTATAATATTTAATGGTAATCAATGTAATATTAATAATAAATATTCACGAAAAACTTCTGAATAAAATCTATAAATTCCTAAATAACTATTATTAATATATTAACTGATAAAAATAGAACTACCTAGCATTAAAAATATTAGTGTGAACGTGACTGTATTCATTATGTTTATTAATTTTTGATAAATAATGTTTTTGATAAACATTCATAATTTTGATATGATTGTTGTTATACTCATATAAAGAACAATATATAGCCAACAATATTTTTGTTGATTTTGAATAAGCCTAAAATTATTAATGTTGATAAATATACAATAAATGCATTCAAGTATTAGACTTGATATAATTTTTTATTTAAGCTTATTTTTCGTAGATTTTTGTTATGCCTAATATGATTAATGTTGATCGGAATAATAATTATGTTAATTATTTTATTTGAATGTCAATAAAAACAATTGAAGTTCCTAATTAATATGCTTATTTCACCTTAGCCGAATTTAGGGAAAAATGGGTCGAATAAAGGGCATACGCGTCAGAATTTAGGAAAATTGGGTCACTCGTCATATATTATTTTTTGTTAATTTTACTATTATTGTTTCCTTGATTTTCTTACAATTATTATAAAGAACAATCATGTAGCAATCGTAAATAACAAAAATTACAATGCTGTAGTTCAATTTTAATATAAATATTTAGATTTAATCTCTAAAATTGCTGACGTGGCCGAATTTAGGGCATTTCACCCTAGGAATGGAAGAGAGCACCAAACAGGCGAACCGACCCCAGTCGGTGAGGGAGCGGGTGTAAATGAGACAACTACATACACGTCCGTTGGTGCGTAATGAGGCCCCGGTTAATCACTACGGTTTCGAGAATACCTGTGGCCCTACCATGAGTTGATGCAAACTGTTTACGTTACAGTAAACTGTCGGATATACTGCTCACAGTCAATACGAGTGAAAGAGAGAAAACTATAGTTTACTGTAACGTAAACAGTTTGCAACAACTCAAACTTGCACCGGTCTGCGCGAGCTCATACTAGTGATACTCGATCGTCGTATTTATGCCGCTGTTTCTTAGCGGACCTTAACTTATCTACTAACCCGAACTTCTCGCAACTCGATGCGAACAGTTGCAACCAATTTAGTGTGAAAAACGATCAAGTGGTAGGAGTGGCAGACAATAAAACTTAAGAAACCCGCCAAGCGATAAAACTATTATGTATTGGGGACGAGAAATGATATTTTCGATCTGTCACTTGACTCCGTCCGATTGATGCGCAATTCAACTACAGCTATTAATGGCTAAAACTTCGTATGCTACTCATAAAAGCTGGTGATTTTTTTTATGAGGGTTTATTGCAAGGGTAGAAACGAAGACGAGATAAAATATTTGGTGTAGGATTTTTTGTTGGCTAAAATAAATGGCAAAAATCACTTAAAAACATAAAAATCACTAGATATATTAAAGTCACTGGAGTGAAAACTTAAAGATGCTCCTGGATTAAGCTTAAAAACATATTATAAAAAAATCACCTTGTGTACGATTTATTAAGATACATTACTATACTTTCTCCAAAAATATGATTGTAACGCACCCTATCTCCTTAACCTTAAACATAAAATCAGTGATTATTTTTTAATTAAATATTAAGTATGTAAATAAGCAAACGCATCATAAATCTCCACTGTAGAATTTTATGAACATTACTTTCCAGAAGTTAGGTATTTTTTACCTATATCTCATAACGCTTATGGTGGAGAGGAAAAGCAGCCATAGTACGATGTTATAATAACCCTAATCCTTATTTAGAAAAACGAAAATGAACTGTAGGATTTAATGTGATCAAAATTTTATTTTGCCTGGACTATTATTTATCTTGACGTACTGTACAGGATGTTACAAAAAAACCGTAATGCCGAATATGGTAGATAGGGACCATCTAACTGAACAACTTTTTCTATGGGTCTAGCTCTGATATCGCAAAACAAATCCGAGTTGTTTAATACATTTTGATATTTTCGTTATTAAATAGCAAGTAAATGATTATGATTATATTTTTGTATGAAACAGACGATTTTTTCCACGATTTCAGAATAAGTGGTTCCCATAGTAAAAATCTCTATCTGCTATATTCCCTTCTACCGCTCCCACTAGTACACCCGGCTAGTTCAACCATTGAACTAGTGCAACTAGATAAAAAAGTTGTAGAGTTGAACTACTGCAACTAAATGATTGTTCAGTTCAAGATAATTATTCATCACAAACACATAAAACAAAACAAAATCAAACTGGTAATTATACTATATATAGCTCGATTACCACTCACTGACTCATTGACATGATTGTTCTCCCAGAAGGAGATGGAAAAGGGTATAACAATGTTTGGGGAAAATGTTCAGTACCCCAATCGAACTGGGGAAAAATTATGACATTTGGGAAAAACAAGATGGCGGCTATGGCGAAGTTTGTAAATTTTTTGTTTTCCAACCGATTTTGTTCAAACTTACAAGAGTGGTAGATTTTAACATTTAAAATTGAGAAAAATGAGAAAAAAAATAAAAAACAAAATGGCGGCCACGCTGGGCAGTTTTGAAAAATTTGATTTTTGGACCCCAAACCGCGGGGCCACAACACTGAAGTGTTGTTTGATTTAAGAAAAAAAACTTTACTGTTTCACCACAATTACCCTTAAATTTTACTAATCGGGGAAACTTTTCAAAATTCAAGATGGCGCCTGTTGTGGAGGCCATTTTGTTTGGGGTACGAAAACACGCCATTTTTAAAGTCGATTTTCTTCCAGATGGCAACACCGGAACGTTTTGAGGTTTATAGAACAGCTGTAGGTATAGATACAATGTATTGATTAATAGAATATTTTTACCCCATTTCGGGGTAACTTTTGAGATTTACCCAAAAATGAGAAAAATAGAAATAGTGGCATTTTTAAATATGTTTTATCAAAAACCATTACATTATGCCAATATTAATGACATTTGACTATTTTTATATCGAAAAGATGGCAACACTGAAATTGAAAGTAGGTTGATTTTCCAAGTACCGCCACATTTTTATTACCAAAAAGGAGCATTTGTAGAAGGGTACAATGTATGGAAAAAGTATTCAGAATTTAGAAAACTATCAGAAAAATAAAATAAAAGTGGAAGTCCAGGTCAAGATCCTCATGACGGGGTACTGCCTGCCAAAACGGTACTACATAAGTAGATGGTGCTCAAACTAAAGTTGTACAGGACTGAAAGCAGATCTTGAAGCAAGGAAAAAAAATTGAAAATGTCGGAAAAGCAAAATGGCCGCCATACAACATTAAAGAAAACCCAGAATTATACATACATTGTACCCCTCTACAAATGCTCCTTCATTTGTAGAGGAGTACAATGTATTGAAAAAGTATTTAGAATCTAGAAAACTATCAGAAAAAATATTAAAAGTAGAAAACCAGGTCAAGATCCCCGTGACCCAAGTACAGGGTACTGCCCGCCAAAATGGTATTACATAGGTAAATGGTGCTTAAACTAAAGTTGTACAGGACTTAAAGCAGATCCTGGAGCGAGGAAAAATTGTTCTCCCAGAAGGAGATGGAAAAAGTAAGAATGAAGTTTGGGGAAAATGTGCAAAACCCCAATCTAACTGGGAAAAATTATGACATTTGGGAAAAACAAAATGGTGGCTGTGGCGAGGACTGTAACTATTTGTTTTCCAACTGATTTTGTTCAAACTTACAAGAGTGGTAGATTTTGACATTTAAAATTAACAAAATATAGAAAAAACGACAAAAACAAAATGGCGGCCGCGCTGGAGCTAATCTCGGCGCATCTTTTGTCTCATCTTTTTCTTGTCAATTTATATGCTGGCATCTATAACTGTCGCGACCAGCACGTTGCGTATGCATTAAACTCCTCGTCAGGAATTCAGGATCACGTTCCATCCCTGCCCCGTGCCCGTCCCTTCCGGGGTTTTTCCCGTTTACATATACACCGACCTTTAGGATAAAAATAATGATTTGAAAAATAGAAAAAGCGGCATTTTTAAATATTTTTTCAAATCAAAAACCATCAGATTTTAACATTATAATGACATTTGACTATTTTTATATCGAAAAGATGGCAACACTGAAATTGAAAGTAGGTTTATTTTCCAAGAAACTTACATTTTTATTACAAAAAAGGAGCATTTGTAGATGTAAACAATGTACGGAAAAAGTATTCAAAATATAGAAAACTATTAGAAGAAAAAATTAAAAGTGGAAATCCAGGTCAAGATCCTCATGACGGGGTACTGCCTGCTAAAATGGTACTACATAGGTAGATGGTGCTCAAACTAAAGTTGTAGCGGATTTTAAGCAGATACTGAAGCGAGAAAAAAAAATTCAAAATGGTGAAAAACAAAATGGCCGCCATACAAATTTACAGAAAACCTGCTGGCTGGTTACTTATATACCTCGATAATAACCACTCACTCACTGACTGATGGAAAAGAGTATAATGATGTTTGATGGAAATGTGTAAAATCTTAATCGAACTAGGTAAAAATTATGACATTTGGGAAAAACAAAATGGTAGTTGTGGCAAGGTTTGCAACTTTTTTGTTTTCCAACCGATTTTGCTCAAACCAAGCTCAAACTTACAAGAGTGGTAGTTTTGACATTTAAAATTAAAAAAAATATAGAAAAGACGATAAAAACGAAATGGAGGCTGTTTACGCAAGTAATGTGTGCCTGCGCAGAAAACCAGTTAGACAGCTTGGCGACGGCCGCCGGCTGTACCCCCCCCTCGACTCACTCACCTCTTGATACCACGCGCGACGTACGCACGCAGTCTTGCTTGTATTAATTTCTTTCTGTAATATATCATTCATTACCTCTATTCGTTATTATTATTGCCGAAGAAGATTCCCAAACAAGTTGGTTCATCGACCGGATTCATCAGCTGAGCGACCTATATTTGGGAAGGTTACTCGACGGCTTTCAACATTCCAGAGCAAGAGGCGCAGACATAAAGTGCAAGTGCAACTAAGTGACAGTGCAGTTTCGATATTTCTAACATCCTTTCCACTTATCACCATTCCGCCATTTGTGCACAAATACCTTAGTCATTATTTTGCGCGATCCATATTTTGTTGTTTACATTACCTGCAGCTGGCGCATAACGGTAAATCAGCCGACCGCACCGATAAGCTTTACGCATTCATTACTAAATAATTAGGTCATTATTTGTTCATAACTTCTTTTGCTAATTAATTTTATTTTTCTTTATTTCATCCACTTTCAACCTTACAATCATGACTAAGCTAGCCGAATTGAAGAGGAAGCGTAGTTCATATAAGTCTAAGCTTACGCAATTTAAATCATACTTAGCAATTCTTTCATCATCAGAAAAACCTAGTGCAGTGCAGCTCAGTGATTTAAATTTGAGATTAACAAAAATTGAAGAGTGGTACGGTGAATTTGACGCGTTACAGATCGAAATAGAAAGTTGTTTGGAAATTCCAGAAGGGGAGTGCGAAAAAGAGTACCTGGCCGTTTTGAGGAATGGCTACGATTTCACGATACATTCACGTCACTTATTCATTCCAATAATAGTATTCCCAGCATTAACAAGTTTCATTATTTGCAAACGTCGTTAAAGGACAAAGCTGCGGACGTTATAGGCTCAATAGATTTTTCCGCTAATAATTACGATATCGCTTGGCAGTTGTTGTGCGAACGATATCATAATAACAAAGTGTTAATAAATAACCATATTCAAGCGTTATTTGACATAGAAACAATTCCAAGAGAGTCGTCAGTCGCTTTGAGAAAACTAATTGATGACTTGAATAAAAACCTTAGAGCACTTGAAAGTCTTAATATTAGTACTCATAACTGGGATATGCTATTAATACATATGGCTTCGAGCAAACTGGACAACGTAACCAATAGAAAATGGAAAGAATATAGTAACAGTTCTGAAAAGTACCCTGATTTACAAAAGTTCATTAAATTTATTAAAGATCGTGCTGGTTTGCTTGAAACTATAAATTTGAGTCAGGTTAAACGTAGACATAGCGAACCAGTCGTTTCGAGGTCGCGCGCATTTGTCGCAAACGCTACCACTCAGATACAACGGGTTGCATACCCTTGTCCATTATGTAAACAAAACCACGCTATTTATCAATGCTCAAAATTTAAATCATTATCTGTTCAAGCTAGAATTAATAAGACAACCCAGTTAAAACTTTGTATGAATTGCTTGCGCCAAGGGCATGAGGCAAACAAATGTAGGTTGGGTCCATGCAGGATTTGTGCTAAATGGCACAACACATTGTTGCATACTGAAGCTCAGTCGCAGATTGAGCGTGAGGAATCTGCCTCTACTACTAATGACGACAACTGTGTTATGTTAACAACTCAGGAGATCTCAACTACCTCGATGAACGATGACTCACGCTCCGTCGACGACGGTGACATGTCGGAGCAAACCGAAGTGGCCTTGTCATCTACACATAATAGTTGCGTTCTATTATCCACGGTTCTCATCAACGTGGCTGACAGCGATGGCGTGCATCATACTGTCCGTGCCTTACTCGATAACGGCAGTACGTCTAACTTTATGACAGACGATTTAAGAAGGAAATTAAATTTGCCTTTTTATTCAACTTTGACAGCGGTCGAAGGTTTAAGCCGCGAGTCAATTCGCATTAATTCTCGGTGTACTGCTACATTATTTTCACGTACTGAAAAATACAATACTAGCATTAATTGTTTCGTCATACCACAAATAACGCAAATGCTACCCGCTACACATTTTGATATACAATCATTGAACATACCCACAAATATAAAGTTAGCTGATCCAACCTTTAACTCACCTTCTGACATTGACATGTTGCTTAGTGCTGATGTATTCTGGAATGTACTGGGTGTCGAACGCATCACATTAGGCAAAAATAAGCCAATTCTTAGTAATACTAAATTCGGCTGGTTAGTGTCGGGTGCAATGCAGTCACAGAGGGTTAGTAATACAATTAATCAACAGTCTACGCACATTAATACAGTCCATTGTCACTTTGTAAATGACTTTGAATTACAACATAAGCTAGATAGATTTTTTGAACTGGAATCAGTACCCTCACCCCGCAAAACTACGAAACAAGAAAACGATTGCGAACTGCATTTTGTCGCCACCACGACACGACAAGATGATGGCCGGTTTGTCGTCGAGATTCCATTACACCAGTCACCAGAAGCGTTGGGTGAATCTTATGATCAAGCATTTAACCGCTTTCTGTCTTTAGAACGCAAATTCTCACGCTACCCATTATTTAAACAAAAATACTGTGATTTTATTCGGGAGTACATCGGCCTAGGTCACATGTCCCTAAACACTAATAGTGAAGACGATCAACACACATACATTTTGCCACATCATGGTATTCTTAAAGAATCTAGCCTTACAACAAAGCTGAGAGTGGTATTCGATGCTTCGGCAAAGACCACATCAGGCTTATCATTCAATAATATTCAGACCATAGGGCCGACTGTACAGGACGATCTTATAAGTATTTTGATTCGTTTCCGACAGCATAAGTACGTGGTAACTTCCGATTGCGAAAAAATGTACCGATGTGTACTAGTTGCAGAACATCAAAGGTGCTTGCAACAAATACTTTGGCGGTTTAACCCTAGTGACGAACTAAAGGCATACAAACTCAACACAGTGACGTATGGTACAGCGTCAGCGCCGTACTTGGCTACTCGTTGTCTGACACAGTTGGGTCACGAATGTTCAGATCCATTGGTACGCGAAACCATAATTCAGGACTGTTATGTAGACGACTATATAAGTGGTCACGAATCGAAAACAACTCTCATACACATTATACAGGGTGTCATTAATCAACTGAAACAGGGTCAGTTTCATTTGCGAAAGTGGCGTTCTAATTGTCCAGAGATACTGAGTAATATTGAAGAAGACGACGGTCATGATGAGTTGCTTAAGCTAGTGAATGATTGTGACGCAAAAACTTTAGGTTTAAGGTGGGCTTGTAACTCAGATACACTCCAATTTTCAGTTGATATTCAGACATCGCCTCCAAACAGAATGACCAAGCGATCAATTTTATCCACAATAGGACAGGTATTTGATCCTTTAGGGCTTGTAAACCCATGCATACTCCAGGGGAAAATAATCTTACAAAAACTCTGGGCTTCTAAAGCATCATGGGATGAGCCTCTGCCGTCTGAAATTGAAATGGCTTGGTCAGAATTTTTAATTACTTTACCGCAACTAAATAAAATCATAATTCCACGCCATACACTGTGTGACTCACCTACTCTTATAGAAATTCATGCCTTTAGCGACGCGTCGTTACACGCATATAGTGCTTGCGTATACTTACGGTCTGTTTCGGCAACTGGTAGCACCACTGTTCAATTAGTAATGGCCAAGAGTAAGGTGGCCCCATTGAAAGGTATGACTGTGCCTCGGTTGGAACTTTGTGGTGCATTGCTAGCAGTTAGATTAACGGAAAAGGTTCGAAACGCATTAAGATTATATGTTGATCACTGTTTTATGTGGTGTGATTCCACTATAGTACTGGGATGGATTCGAACTCCTAAAGCTTCCCTTAAAACATTCGTACTTAATAGGATCAATGAAATTACCGAACACAGTAACCCACAGGCTTGGAGGTATGTCCCTACTCATTTAAACCCCGCTGACCTAGGGTCTAGGGGGTGCAACGCAAATCAATTACGGAAATCTCTGTTATGGTTTTCTGGGCCATCCTTTTTAACGCAAACGGAGTCTCAGTGGCCCATTCAACCCACAAACGTATCCATACCCTTACCTGAGATCAAGGTTGAATGCAAACTTGTTACTGAACAACCCAATTTTACTTACAAGTTTTCCAATTTTGCCAAACTGAATAGGATCACGGCTTACATGTTGCGGTTCATTAACAACTGTCGCACAGCGAAAAATAAGTTCAGTGGTCATTTAAAGTTATCTGAGTTGAATTCTGCTACATACTCATTGTGCAAAATGGTGCAGTTGGATATTTTTTCACATGAATACGCTTCTTTATACAACAAAAAACAACTGTCAGTTCGATCAAAAATTTTAAACCTAAACCCTTTTTTGTCGAATGAAAATTTGATTCGTGTGGGTGGCAGATTGTCCAATTCTAATTATGACTACGACACAAAACATCCAATCTTGCTTCATGCATCGCACCATGTTACAAAATTAATATTTAGACATTATCATACAATACTTATGCATGCAGGTCCTCAATTATTGTTGTCCATTTTAAGACATAAGTTTTGGATAATTGGAGGCCGCAATCTGGCTAGAAAAATAACACATGAGTGCCATGCATGTTGTAGGTTTACGGGAAGATCTATTCAGCCTATAATGGCTAATCTGCCGAAGGAACGAATTCATGGCCAGTTTCCATTTTCTAATACCGCCGTGGACTATGCTGGTCCCATTATGCTGGCGGACAGAAAAGGTAGAGGATGCAGATTGTTAAAATCATATATTTGTGTATTTGTATGCCTAGCTGTGCGGGCGGTTCACTTAGAATTGGTGACTGACTTAAGCACTGAGACATTTTTGGCCGCTTTGAACAGATTTGTTGCTCGCAGAGGTAAGCCTGACTTTATCTACTCTGACAATGGTACAAATTTCGTAGGAGCCGCGAATGAAATTTCTAAATTTTTAAAAACCAACTGTGATGACATTAGTTCGAAATCAGTGGAGCGGTCAATCGTCTTTAAATTCTCTCCCGCATACAGCCCGCATTTCAACGGTTTGGCTGAGGGTTCTGTGAAATCGGTAAAGCATCATTTGAAGAGAGTCCTTTCTCTAGCAAATTTAACGTATGAGGAAATGACTACTGTACTAGTTGGCATAGAAGGTATATTAAATTCTCGTCCCCTAACCCCTCTCTCCTCAGATCCTAACGATCTAATCCCATTGACTCCATCACACTTTCTTATCGGTCGCACGCTCACGATGTTGCCTACATCTCAGATCGAGGTGGAAGAACCGGCCAGAATCTGCACACTGCCTCGATATCAAAGGGTACAGAGCTTAACCCGACATTTCTGGAATCGGTACTACATGGAGTACATTTCTGATTTGCAAAAGAGGCAGAAATGGAAACGCACCAGTGGAGGTGAACTGCGCATCGGAGACCTGGTGGTGATAAAGGAAGATCGGCTGCCCCCAAACCGTTGGCAGCTTGGACGTATCAGCAGCCTGCATCCTGGCAATGACGGCATCACGCGCGTCGCAGACGTCAACACCGCAACAGGAGTGTTGAGGAGGGCTTATAATAGGCTCTGCTTGTTGCCTTCTGAAGACATCTTGGAACAGGACGTTCCAACCCGGGGAGCCTGTTTACGCAAGTAATGTGTGCCTGCGCAGAAAACCAGTTAGACAGCTTGGCGACGGCCGCCGGCTGTACCCCCCCCTCGACTCACTCACCTCTTGATACCACGCGCGACGTACGCACGCAGTCTTGCTTGTATTAATTTCTTTCTGTAATATATCATTCATTACCTCTATTCGTTATTATTATTGCCGAAGAAGATTCCCAAACAGAGGCCGCGCTAGAGAATTGTGAATACTTTAACCAATTTTTTAATCCCGAACCGCGGGGCTACAGCTCTGAAGCGTTGTTTGGTTTGAGAAAAATATTTTTACTGTTTCACCACAATAAACCTAAATTTTTGACAAACTGGTTTTTGCAACTGCACTGTTGTAGTGGCCAAATAGCGGGAAAAAATTTTTCTTCAAAGACTATTATTTTCAATTAAACAATAATTATCTTTAAAACCATTAGATATTGCCAATACTAATGACATTTAACTATTTTTATATCGAAAAGATGGCACTGGAATTGAAAGTACGTTTTATTTTCCAAGTACCGCCACATTGTTATTACCAAAAAGGAGCATTTGAAGAGGGGTACAATGTTTGAAAAAAGTATTCAGAATTTAGAAAACTATCAGAAAAACATATTAAAAGTGGAAAACCAGGTTAAGATACTCATGACGGGAAACTGTCCGCCAAAATGATACTACTCAAACGAAAGCTGTAGGGGATCTAAAATATTCAAAATAGCGGAAAAACAACATGGCCGCCATAAAAATTACTGAAAACCACGAAGACTTCCGCAGGAAAATAAACGCTAAAACGTTATACCCCTCTTGCTAAAAATAAAACAAATCGTTTCATCCCGCCTGCAATAATGTATCAATGAGCACCGCTTGCGGACTCGGAAGGGTGGCATAGAACCACCACCACCGAAGTCCTTTAAATCAGTTACATACAAACGACCGATCTCGCCCAATAAGGTAGATTTGACGAACAACACGAAGAAAAAACCCAAGCAACAAGCTAAGTGCATTTTTGTCATGACACGGGCCATCAGATTACATACTGCCTGTGACAAGTTCAAAAGTGAAGACATTAACCAAATGTTCGATACCCCAATCGAACTGGGGAAAAATTATGACATTTGGGAAAAACAAGAGGCGGCTGTGGCGAAGTTTGTAACTTTTTTGTTTTCCAACCGATTTTGTTCAAACTTACAAAAGTGACAAGACGTAGATTTTGACATTTAAAATTGAGAAAAATGAGAAAAAAATAAAAAACAAAATGGCGGCCACGCTGGGCAGTTTTGAAAAATTTGATTTTTGGACCCCAAACCGCGGGGCCACAACTCTGAAGTGTTGTTTGATTTAAGAAAAAAAACTTTACTGTTTCACTTACAAAAGAGAAAGACATTTAAGATTTAGACAAATGGAAAAAAAAAACAAGAACAAAATGGCAGCTGCGCCGAAAATTTTTGAAAAAAAATCGATTTTTGAACCGCAAACCGCGGAGGCACAGCTCTAAAGTGTTGTTTGATTGGTGATAATTTTTACCGTTTCGATACAATAACTCTCAATTTTTACCGAACTGGAAATTTAAAAAAAAATCAAGATGGCGCCTGTTGTAGTGGCCATTTTGTTTGAGGTACGAAAATATGCCATTTTTAAAGTCGATATTCTTTCAGATGGCAACGCTGGAGCGTATTGAAGTTCATAGACCAGTGGCCCTACCGCCCGTGTCGTCGACTTCGCCGCGGCTTCATTTGACAGATGGATGAGATACATTACTACTTCTTTTTGGTACAAATAAAAACTTACTAAAGATAAGTAGCAATGTATTACAACCATCTGTCAAATGAAGCCGACGGCAAAGTCGACGACACTTGGACGGTAGGGCCTCAATTATAGGTATTGATATAATATCTATGATTGGTAGAATATTTTAACCCTAATTCAAAAATGCAAAAAAGGGAAATAACGTCTTTTTTTGGAATTTCGGGTATGAGGATTCGTGTATTGTCTATATAAAAATGGATTTTTGGTATTTTGGTTGACAACGTCTGGCACTGGAAACTGCTAAGGTAAAAGACATTTTCGAGATACTCTTTTTTTCAAGTCCTATTGCGGCGGCTGGGTGCAAGTGAGAAAGAAAATCAAAACGTTATCGCACGCAGCAGTATAATACCACAGAATAACTAATAGTACAAGTACAGAAGCAGCACTCGGCAAAGTCATTTAAATAAATAGTAACTTTACCTCCGACACAATAAAGTGCATTTCAGGTCGCGCAGTTCACCCAGTAGTTGCCTCTCTTTCTATCGCGTGCTCTTACCTTTTCTGACGACGCAACGTTAGGGTTGTCTTCTTTTAAATAAACTGCGTAGCATGTATCATAATGTGATAAACGACAATTGTTTATTGGTTTTTTGATTTTGATATCCGTACACGGCACAGTAATGTTGATTCGACATTGTTACTATTATAAAGAGGCAATATTTACGCAGGGAATAAGATGCCGCGCGACTACGCAGGCGGGCGTGTGGCAGCCCTTTGCTCACTTGTTCGTTCGAACGAACGACTAGCGGCAGGTGCTTATCGCACGACCTTCAGCGAGTGAAGGAGGCCTGATAATACTGCTTAATATAGAAAAATATAAACAATAGAAAAATCTTTATGGCGGACGCGGTGGCGGCCATTTTGTAAACTTTATACATTTTTAAAATATTCTAAGGCTATTTAGAGGCAGTTTACGACACTTAAAAAAAATGGCATGTATTGGCGAATTAGGCAACATATCAAGGAGTTGTGCTCAATATAAAAATACCCATTTTCAGGGTTGTTTTTTTAAATATACCCCAAAAAGTAATTAAAATTTAGAAAACTATTTAAAAAAAATTAAAAGTGGATGCAAGGGGATGAGTGCAAGGGGTTCCAAATAAAATCATTCAGAGCCCAAGCCAACTTCTCCCACTCGCGGTGCACCCTGCTAGGACGAGTACGAACGAGGCTCTGGCGATCGACCGGTGGCGGGATAACAATCACAAACATTGCGAGCTAATGAAATACACAGACCGGTATCAGGCAGCAGTGACACTGGTGCGATTAGCTACGCACTATGATTGCCAACCCGCATGCCCAGCGTGGCAATTATGGGCAAACCCTCCTAATGGCGACACAAAACAGACCACGGCCCCCAGATTCCAGCCGCCCCGCTATTCCTGATCACGGCGGTGGTCACAGTAACGGCAGGACAGGGGGTGCGAAGAATGCCCGGGTTACGCAAGGCCATCATAAACAACTGACCCTGGCGACGTACAACGTACACACGTTAAGGCTCGACGAACACCTGGCGCAACTCGAGGAAGAACTCAGAAGGATAAAGCGGCACATTCTTGGGCTCAGCGAAGTCCGAAGAGAGGGGGAGGATACTGTGACCCTTGAATCGGGCCACCTTCTGTATTTCCGAAAGGGAGACCAGCTATCCCAGGGTGGCGTAGGGTTCCTGGTACATAAAGCCCTCTGTGACAACATTGTAGAAGTGTCGAGTGTGTCCAATAGGGTTGCGTATCTCGTGTTCAAGCTAACCGAGAGGTATACTCTCAAGGTTGTGCATGTTTACGCACCGACCTCAGCACACTCGGACGATGAAGTGGAAGATATGTTTGGAGACATATTATCAAAGGCCTTACATTTCACTACAAAGGCACACTTCAACGTTGTTATGGGAGACTTCAACGCTAAAGTGGAAGTACGACGAATCTGTAGTAGAATCCTACGGTTTTGGGTGCAGAAACCACAGGGGGCAAATGCTTGTCAACTTTCTTGAGAAAGAGGGGCTTTTCGTGGTGAGTTCTTTCTTCAAGAAACAGCTCCAAAGAAAGTGGACGTGGCGTATCCCCGATGGTAGGTCAAAAACTGAGATCGACTTCATCATGGCGGATAAAAAACATTTTATATTCAGAGATGTCCCAGTGATCAACAAGTTTAATACTGGCAGCGATCACCGACTCATCCGAGGCTCTCTGAATATCGAGGTTAAGCTTGAACGCGCTCGCTTGATGAAGTTCAGGCTCCGTCCTAATCTGCTCCAAACCACCATAGGGTCTGAAACGTTCCAGTCGAACCTGGAAAACCGATTCGTTGCCGTGGAAACCACAAATGCTGTTGACGTCAACCGGTTCCTCGAAAATGTGGTCGGAATACTCAGGGAAGAGGGCACAAAATTTTGCGAAAATCAGCGCAAAGGCTGAAGAAGAAGTTTTCGGAAGAAACCCTTAGGCTCATAAGTAAGCGACGTGAAGACCCACCTGTCACTTCGGCTTTCAACAAGAAGATTGATAAACTGGTGCGCTACGATCTCCGATGCTCCAATACACGCTCGATTGAACGAGCAATTGAGCGAAATCGGGGATCAAAAGTATTTGTCCAGTCTCTTGGGAGAAGTCACTTCACGAAGTTGACTACGGCCAGTGGAATCGTCGTAGCTTCGAAGCCGGAGGTTCTTTTGGAAATTGAAAACTTCTATAGCCAGTTGTACGCTTCGCATGCATCTCGACCTGATCCCGAAAATGAGGACCCCCGAGCCACATTGACCCGCCACTTTACCGAAGACTTGCCGAAATCAGCCTGTGTGAAATTGAGATGGCTCGTAGACAGCTTAAAAACGGAAAAGCCCCAGTTACATCTGAACTCCTGAAAGCAGGCGGAAAACCTGTATTAAAGGAGCTCCAAAATATCTTTAACGCCGATCTCTTTGATGGGAGAACTCCGGAGGCGTAGAGTAGGAGTGTCGTTGTCCTGTTCTTTGAAAAAGGAGATAAGAGCTTACTGAAGAACTACCGACCCATTTCGCTCCTGAGCCACGTCTACAAGGCTGTTTTCAAGAGTCATCACAAAACGCCTTGCGCAAAGACTCGACGAATTTTAACTCCCGGAGCAGGCCGGGTTTCGAGCAGGATATGGCACCATAGACCACATCTTCACAGTGCGGCAGCTTATACAGAAGTCCGAAGAGTATAACCAGCCTTTGAGCTTAGCATTTGTGGACTATGAGAAGGCATTTGATTCTGTCGAAACCTGGGCTGTTTTAGAATCCCTGCTACGATGCCAAGTCAATTGGCGATATATCCAAGTGTTGAGATGTCTCTACAATGCCCCAACCATGGCGGTCCAACTGCAGAACCAGCAGACTGAGCATATCCCCTTGCATCGAGGTGTGAGACAAGGGGATGTTATTATATCCCCTCTATCTCCCCCAAATTGTTCACAAATGCATTGGAGGATATGTTAAGAACGCTGGACTGGAAAGGAAAATACATATCACACTTGCGATTTGCGGACGACATCGTCATTGTGGCCGAAACGTTGCAGGATCTACAATACATGCTGATTCCTCTCTACGCATCGGTCTTCGGATGAACTTGGACAAAAGACAAAACCAAGGTTATGTTTAACGAACATGTAATTCCAAGACCGATTACAGTACAAGGTAGTCCTCTCGAGGTTGTTACGAAATATGTCTACCTCGGGCAAACATTGCAATTGGGTAGAAACAACTTCGAGACAGAGGCCAACAGAAGGAAGAAGCTGGGCTGGGCAGCGTGTCTTTGAGTCGTCTATTCCACAGAGTCTAAAGACGAAAGTCTTCAACCAGTGCGTCCTGCCTATCATGACATACGGAGCCGAAACGTGAATACTCTTTGTAGGGCTGGTTCACAAATTTAAAGTCGCGCAGCGAACTATGGAATGGGCTATTGCTTGGAGTTTCTCTAAGAGATCGGGTCCGAAACGAGGTGATCCGACAGAGAACTAAAGTTATCGACATAGCCCACTGGATTAGCAAGCTGAAGTGGCAGTGGGCCGGTCATATTAGCCATAGAACCGAAGGCTGCTGGGGCAGACGAGTTCTTGAGTGGAGACCACGTAGCGGCAAACGTAGTGTGGGACGCCCTCAGACAAGGTTGAGCGACGATCTTCGCAAGGTGGCTGGCAAAAACTGGATGAGTATTGCCGCGGATCGTGCTCAGTGGCGTGCACTCAGAGAGGCCTATGTTCAGCAGTAGACGATGATTGGCTGATGATGATGATGAAAAGTCTGAAGAAGTCCATGTCAAGATTCTCATGATGAGGTACTGCCCGTCAAATAGCCCGTCAAAATAGTACTACATAAGTAAATGGTGCCCAGACTAAAGTTGTAGAGGACTAAGCAGATACTGAAGCAAGGAAAAAAAACAAAATGGCGCAAAAACAAAATGGCTGCCATACAAAATTTCAGAAAACCCAGCGTACATAGCTCGATTACCACTTACTGACTGACTCACTCACTGATTAAAATAATATTGTTCTCCTAGAAGGATGTGAAATAATGATATTTGGGGAAAATATGCAAAACCCTAATCGAACTGGGGAGAAATTAAATACCACTTACTTATACTCACTGATAGACATAACTGTTCTCCCAGGAGGTGGAAAAGGGTCCAATGATGTTTAGAGGAAATATGCAAAACCCCAGTCAAACTGGGAAAAAATATGACATTTGGGAAAAACAAAATGGCGGCTGTGGCAAGGTTTGAACCATTTTTGTTTTCTTGTTTCCAACTGATTTTGTTTATACTTACATTTTGTCATTGAAAATAAAAAAAATGAGAAAAACAAAATGGCGGCCACGCTAGAGAGTTTTATAAAAATAGTTTTTTGGATCCCAAATCGCGGGGCCACAGCTCTGAAGTATTCCTTGGTTTGAGAAAAAGATTGTTACCGTTTCACCACAAGAACACTTTGTTTTTACCAAACTAGGAAAATTTAAAAAAAATTTAAGATTGCGCATGTTGTACGGGCCATTTTGTTTGAGGTACGAAAACATGCCATTTTAAAGTCGATTTTTGTTAAGGTGGCAACACTGGATCGTTTTGAGGTTTTTAGAATAGTTGAAGGATACAGTCCATAGAGTGGAAGAATTATTTTACAAGATTTTGGGATAATTTTCAAAATTTACTCCAAAATGCAAAAAAGTGAATCAACTACTTTTTTGGAATTTTTAGTGAGAGTTTCGAGTGTCTGTATACAAATGACATTTTGGTATTTCAGTTGACAATGTCTGGCAACCCTGCAAACTGCTAAGGAAAAAGTCATTTCTGAGATACCCTTTTTCAAGTCCTATAGCGGCGGGTGGTTGGGTGCAAGTCAAAGATTTAAATCGAAAGATGAGCCCTTGCCAAACTATAGCGGCCGAAAATGTGGCATCGTTGGGAAGAGTGAGTGAGCTCACTCTTCCCGTGTCAGTCGCTTGTAGAAAGCAGTGAGCGGTGCACGTTACGTAAACATCTTTGATTTAGCTAATTAGGTTCGTTAAGCTACAAAAATGCCTTCCTGTGCCTTCAGAAAGTGTTCTAATAACTCAAGAAACACAAACAAATCCAAGGGAATTACATTTCATGCGTAAGTACAGAATTATTAATTATTTTCACTGTTTCTAATTAAATAAACAAATAAAATGGTGCCCGTCACGTGTTTGTATGATAGAGAGCGAATGGTTGCAATTTGCAGTATGAGTGAGCGAGATGACGCTGTGTCTCTTTTTTCGTCATTATAGCATTGGTTAACTGCCAGATAAGATTGAGCTCTTGAATAACTGATCGTTGTCCGTACTAGGGGTCAAGTTTATGTAGACGTAAACAAACCGAGCGGCGAGCGTAGCCGAGCCACGCCGAGACCTACGAAGAGCGAAACTATCGGTACCGTCAGCAATAGTAATCATTAATTTTGTGTACATTAAAATTTATTTTTGTCCAAAGATAAACTTATTAAAAGTAACCTTTTTAAACTAAGATGTATAAAAAGGGTATTAGGTTAATTAAGTTAAAAAGGAATTTTTCTATCCCGGCTTTACGTGAACAAGTTGTTCTGTAAGAAGTATTATAGCAGAAAAATTAAATTAAATTTTAAATTAATTTCCTTGTAAGTCTCTTTGCCAGAAAATAAAAATAAATCATTTAAAAAGTATTATGTTGAAATCCTTACTAATATTATAAATGCGAAAGTCCGTTTGTTTGTTTGTTACGCCTTCACGTCCTAACTACTGAACCAATCATCATGAAATTTTGCATACACGCTGTCAGGGGTACAGAGAAGGATATAGGGTGCCTTTCATCCCGAAAAAAAGTATAGTTCCCGAGGGATAGAAAAAAACCGTTCCACACAGACGAAGTCGCGGGCGACCGCTAGTAATGCATAAATATCACATAGTTGTCTATGTTGTAGTATGTAATGGGAACTTATTGAAAACTTTTTTCAAAATATCGCAAAATACCAGTAAGTACCCACTGTCAACCAAAGAGTACCTACATGTAATAAAAACCATCTAAACTACGTTTTTACTTTTTACCAACTTTTTACTGTCAAAAATGATGACACACTCTGATTTATAAATAACTATATTTAATGTTCACGTAAAGCCAAACCTCCCTTATAACAGAACCATTCTCTTTATTAACCCCTTTACTAATAAAGATTGTATAACAGCTGCATAGTTACACAGTGTTTTGTCACTATCTTTTTAATGTCAAATTCAAATAGTTTGACAGAGAGTAACCATGTGTAACTAAACATCTGCTATTCAATTTTTATTAGTAAGGGGGTAAGTGTTAAAATTACGCATTGTCATTATCCGATTAATATTGTGGGAGAAATGCTTAGACAAACATTCACACAAACATTCATACGTACATACGTAAATTTTTGTGTCAGTATTTGTTTGGAAGCCTTATTATCAATGTGTATTTAGTGCAGTCCCAATTAAATACACACGTGTCAAATTGTATAACCTCCTTTTTAGGGTTCCGTAGCCTAAATGGCAAAAAACGGAACCCTTATAGATTCGTCATGTCTGTCTGTCTGTCTGTCTGTCTGTCCGTATGTCACAGCTACTTTATTCCGAAAGTATTAAGACTACACCGTTGAAACTTGGTAGGTAGATGTATTCTGTTAACCACTTACTTATAGATAGGTCTTTAAAAATGACATTGAGGTTCCTAAGACAACTTTTTCTCAAAGTTAACCGTTTCAAAGATATACATCGCCAAAGTGGTAAAATGTGTGTCCCCACCCCCTTTAACTTTTGAAATAAGAGAGTGAAAAATCTAAAAAAAATATATGCTGTAGATCCTAATAAACACTTTCAACCAAAATTAGTTTGAATGAGATATAGTAATTAGTTTTTGAGATATAGCACATTTTCCAAAACCGCAAATATAACTTTGTCATTCATACCAACACTGTGAAAAACAAAGTTATTTTTGCATACGAAAAATGATAGGTGGTATTAAATATGGTATGGTATAAGGTAACTACGGAACCCTATGGCGCGTGGCCCGACACGCACTTGGCCGGTTTTTTGTTAATAAAGAATCGTTTGTGAACTTGTTTTTTGATTTTTAATTTTAAAATGCTCGTCCTGATAGAACGCAACCATCGCAATACAAACGCACCACTATATACTAATTACTTATTTATGTCGTAAAGACAGCCAGTCCTTATTGTGTATGAGTACAGTACTACGTCAAGATAAAGAATTGGCATCGGCTAAAGTACCTAGTATTTTTGCTTTTCTTACAAATGACGTTGACATTTGTTACATTGAAATGAAGAATTGTAAATGATTTTTAGGACCAAACTACTTTTAGTTAATTTGTTTTTGTGAAGTTTGTATGCTTCCAACGTTTTCCGATGCCCATTATTAACCTTGAAGTACTGTAAGAACATATCTCGCGCTAACTAGCGTTGTTCGCAACGATACCTTAGTATAGTATAGTACCTTATAATTATTAGTTATTTATTGCTAACTTAACAAATCTAGAATGCTGACGGTACCTACCAAAATGAAGCGGCGGCGCGCGCCCATGTGTCGTGCGTGTGAGACTTTACGCACACTGACAATTATTATGTGGACACTTTTCAGACGCACAGGGCTCATCTTTCGATTTAAATCTTTGGTGCAAGTTGGAAATAAAATCGAACGTAGAATGCTGCAAAACACCTATAGAAAAATTATTTCCAATAGAAAAATCAATATGGCGGACGCGGTTGCGGCAATTTTTAAAGTTTTATAATTTTTTTAAATATTTTAAGATTATTTTGAGCCAGTTTGCGACACTTGAGAAAGTTGGCATGTATCGACGATTTATGCAACAAAGCAATGAGTTTTACTTTGTAAATAAACTCATTTAACCCATTAATTTCCGTTTTCATGGTACTTTTCGAGATTTACCCCAAAAACGAGAATAATAAATAGAAATATCGTCATTTTTAAATATTTTTATCAAAAAACATTAGATTTTGCCAATACTAATAGCAACTCTGGAATTGAAAGTGAGGTTTATTTTTCAGGTACCGCCACATTCTTATTACCAAAAAGTAGCAGTTGTAGAGGCGTATAGTATAATGTATGAAAAAGTATTTGGATCTAGAAAACTCTTAGAAAAAATATTAAAAGTGGAAGTCCAGATTCAAATCCGTGTAAAGCGTGGAGGTTCCCGATCCTAAGTGAGTGCCCAGCCCACCCTTACGCCGCTTGCTAGAAATAAAACAAATCCAAAATCGTTACATCTCGCCTGTAATGACGAATCAATGCGCTTTGCTTGCGGGATCGGAAAGGCGGCATTGAACCACAACCACCGAAAGACTTGATTATGATTCATAAGGCAGGAGGTTCTGACTTAGGAAGTGGGGCCTCTAATAGACCGAACAATTGGAACCCAGCCACAGACATTCTAGGTTTTGATCTTAGCTTTAAAGAAGTGGACAAAGAGATCACCGAAGGTTTTGCGACCACCAACGAATCGCGAGATGCTAAAAATTTTAATTTCGGTTTTTGACCCACTGGTATATCCTTTCCTAATTAAATGAAAGATATTGCTCCAAGAAGTTTGGCAATCTTGTGCCATTTGTTGACGTTGTTAACGCCACTGGTTTCCGTTCCATCAAGTAAGTAGTTCTTCTCGCTACGTATCCAGCCGACTGCCACTTCAGCTGAGCAATACTTCAAGTGATGTCTGTAACTTTAGTTCTCCTACGGATCTCCCCATTTCTGATTCGATCACGCAGGGAAACGCCAAGCATGGCTCTCCATTGCACGCTAGGTGACCTTGAGCCTCCTTATGAGACCCATAGTTAGCGACCACGTTTCACTGCCGTAAGTCATCACTGGCTACAGACACTGGTCATAGACTTTCGTCTTCAGACATTGAGGTAAATTGGATGCGAAGATTTTTCGAAGCTTCCCGAATGCTGCCCATCCTAATTGGGTTCGACGAGAGATCTCTTTCTCGAAGTTGGACTTACTGAACTGGACTACCTGTCTAAGGTTTACATAAAGGTCAACAAATTCAAGTGTAGCGATCCCAACATGAACTGGAGCAGGCACTACATGGGCATTCGACATGATTTTCGTCTTATCCATGTTCATCCTGAGATCCACTCTTTGGGAAACAATACGGAGATCTTCAAGCATTGCGTTCAGGTCTTCCAAGGTCTCAGCCATAAGAATTTTATCATCGGCATAATGAAGATGTATTTGGACTGGCCATTAATGTTGATGCCAAGTCCTTTCCAGTCTTAAGAGTTTAAAGATGTCCTCCAACGCAGCTGTAAACAGTTTCGGAATTATAACAACTCCCTGTCTCAGACCTCTCTGCAATTGGATAGGATTTGTTCTCTGGTTCTGTATTCGGATCCACATGGTGGCATTTTCGTTTAAGTACCTCAACACCTCGATATACCTGTAGTGGTCCAATTGGAAACTTTAAAGAGATCGCAGCACCGCCCAGGTTTCTATCGAATCAAATGCTTTCTCATAGACCACGAACGCTAAGCAAAGTTGCAGGTTATACTCCTCGATCCTCTGCATAACCATCCGCAGCGTATGGGTGAGGAGGTTGAGTGTGGTCGAACCTGCAAGCGAGACGATTCGTAAGGACTCTCGAAAACAACTTATAAACATGGCTCAGTGAGATGGGTCTGTAGTTCTTTAAGAGTAGGGAACTCTTTTTAAAGAACAAAATCACCTCACTTTTCCAAGCGTTTAGCGTTCTGCCCTCGACGATGTCCTTAACCTTGCTTTCAACAGGTGTCTGTGTGGAATATAACTGCCCATAGAAACTCTCGATCTCCCTCAGCTTCAATGAAATGATGCGACCGTTGTCAGTTTTCAGATCTCTCGCGAACACTTTGGAGCGTTTATTCCGCTCGACAGCTTCTTTAATAAACCAATGATGTCCCAGTGTAACTTGCTAATAACTTCTTCCAACTCGGTTAACTTCGTATCGGTTCTCAGTGTGCGCGTTTTGTAGGTTGCCAGGTGCAGTTTTCGTGGTTGATGGTAGCCGAGCCGCACCCAGGGATTCTTAGCTAGATTTAGATTTGATTTATCACATAGTAACTATACCGTTAATTTTCAACTTTAACTTAAATGAAATAGAGATATCAGACCACGTGTCTGAATATAAACGTACAGTTAAAAGTTAAAAATAAAAAAAAATATCGGAAGAAATCTTGACTAATCGGCAAACTCACAAAAATAGCAAGACGCGTGCACACATTCATTCTTTTCATGATTCACGTAGGTAAACAAGATAGTCTCATTTGAATACGTGAGTTCGTGGATTACGCCCCCGTAGTATATGCCCCCGAATTTGCACTAAGAAATAAATTATTACTTCTATATAACTCGGGGGCAAACACCACGGGGGCAAAAGACACCGGGGGCGTAATCCACGAATGCGTGTAATTCTATGAATGAGCTCTAAATCCATAAATCATTAAAATTTTGAGACATAAACAAACCTCAATATATTGACCAATATTAAATATTGAAACTTTTAACTGTACATACTCGATTAGAATAGGAATGAGATACACTCATTAAATTTTTAGATATACCTACTTAAAAATAAACCGTGTATATTAGTTTCTCTATGATTTTAATATTAGCCAGCAGTTTTTAGAAAAAAATATAGAGCATTCATTTTCACTACGCATCACCACACCGCCCTGCAACTTGCAGACAAAATGCAATGTGATTTGATCGGATGGCAATATGGCTATTCCACAATTTGCAGTCCAACTCCCCAAAATCCGACAACCCAAAAGGGCGATGCCCGCGGGCTGCTTCAGCAGCCCGCGCACCAGGGCGAAATACTAGTAGCCTTATAAAGCCGAATATGGTGGATAGGGACCATTAAACTGAACAACTTTTACTATGGGACCAACTCTGAAATCGCGAAAAAATAATTCAGCTGTTTCATACAAAAATTAATAACGTAAATATCAAAATGTATAGTGTGGTCGTTGTTCAGTTTGATTTTGTTTTATGTGTTTGTGATGAATAATTATCTTGAACTGAACAATCATTTAGTTGCAGTAGTTCAACTCTACAACTTTTTATCTAGTTGCACTAGTTCAATGGTTGAACTAGCCCGGTGTACTAGTATCAAAATGTATAGTGTGATCGTTGTTCAGTTTGATGGTCCGTATTCACCATATTCAGCTTTATAAGGCTACTAGCGGCCGCCCACGACTTCGTCTGCGTGGGAAGTTTTTTGTTTCCCTCGGGAACAATACTTTTTTTCGGGATGAAAGATACCCTATGTCCTTCTCTGTACCCCTGGCAACGTGTATATAAAATTTCATGATGATCGGTTCCGTAGTTAAGACGTGAAGAAGTAACAAACAAACAAACAAATAACCAAACAATCGTACTTTCGCATTTATAATATTAGTAAGGATTACCAAACAGTTTGTGATGAATAATTATCTTGAACTGAACAATCATTTAGTTGCAGTAGTTCAACTCTACAACTTTTTATCTAGTTGCACTAGTTCAATGGTTGAACTAGCCCGGTGTACTAGTATCAAAATGTATAGTGTGATCGTTGTTCAGTTTGATGGTCCGTATTCACCATATTCGGCTATAGAAGGCTATTACCAAACACCCTGTATAAAAAGAGTACCAGGCAGAGGCGTCTCTAGCACATTTAGCACCCGGGTGCAATCATTACCCTAGCGCCCTCCCCTTCTTCCCCACGACACTACCAAGGTGCACTACTGGTAGTGTCGTAGGTAAAAAATTTTCCCTTCTACACTACCGGCCCAGTGTCGTAGGTAAATGAAAAATTCCATACATATGCATTCCCCACGACACTACCAATTTTTTTTTGTACAACAACATGTATAATATATCTCTGTATTTCACCAAAGTAAAAGGATCTCATGAACATAAGAAAGGTTAACTTCTGTTTTTTTATCGCTTTTATTTTTTATTATTTTCGTAATACAATACGTGTTAAGTACCACCAAGTAAATATCTATTTAGATCAGTTTATTTAACACAAATTCAACGTATTTACATACAAAGTAATAAAGTTGACCACCTCTAAATCTATATACCCTGGTAAGTTTTTAATTATTTTAAGTTCAAGTTGGATTTGTGCTAAATAAACCGATCTAAATAGAGATTATTTACATGTATTGTTGTCACGAAATTCCAGAATCTTCCATTTAAAGAAAAAAGGGAAAAAAAATGGTAGTGTCATGGGGAATGCATATGTATAGAATTTTTCATTTACCTACGACACTACTGGACCGGTAGTGTAGAAGGGAAAAAAGTTACCAACGACCAAAGATATTTTGCCAACGCCACTATCAGTAGTGCGCCTTGGTAGTGTCGTGGGGAAGAAGGGGCGCCCTCTAGTGCGTGCTGCGCAGCGCTGGCTCAAGGAAACTTGGCGCCCTAGGTAAAAGACTGGAACGCCCTATAACTACGACTACCTACGCTGAGCTTGTCAGAAAGAAAAGATAAAGCCAAAAATTCTAACTCGCGCGCTCCGGGCCGTGCGGCGATTAAACTCTGTCGTCCCCCGCTTAGTTTTTGTAAAATTACACAAGTGGGCAGTTTCCTGAAGTATATCTTTATACTCACTTCTTGTGTAGACGTCTAGTCGCGGCGTGCGAAGCTAAGCTCTTAAAATCCAGTCTAGATAGATGCCTATCCTCTCTGTCTGCCATAATTCGATGCGGAGCGGTAGCAAGCTTGCATAGATTCGAAAAAAAATGAAAAAAAATTTTTTGTAAATATATGCAGGTCAGTGTCATAGTAACACACACTGTACATGTAATAATCATAACGGAGAAAAAAAGAGAGCACCAGAAATTATGTAATAATTTATAACCCCCGCATATAAAGAAAATGTACCAGGATCACATAAATGTAAAGAAGGTTTACATATTTAATCCATAATCAGACACCATAGAGTCATCAATTACGAGTGAGCGATTGTCTAAAATGACGTTAGAATGATACACGGCACCAAAGTACCAGGATATCATAAATATGGAAAAGGTTATCATTTTTAGTAAATAAACAAAAAAGGTTGATTGGATTGCTATTTTTTTTTATTTATTACTAAAGTATATTGTCTAGCTAAAGAGTTTTTCCTCCATATAGGCGGATGATAACTATTACTTCGCCAAATTAGTTTGGCATTTTAGTTTGCCCACAACTAGGAAGACTTAAAATTAAGTGGGATCCATGTGGGATCGATGGGTATTATGGGCTTTTTTACGTAGGTAGGTTATTTTATACCACGCCCGGGCCCGGCATGAGACGGGGGGCGCGCGGCCAGTGGCGCTCGGCGGCGGCGCCCCTGAGACCGAAGTGCCCGGGTGCACCGCACCTCCTGCACCATAGGTAAAGACGCCTCTGCACCAGGGTCACATAAATGTAGAGGAGGAGCTTCTTCATACATATTTTAAATTTAGGTCTGAAGTAAAAAGGATTGGTAAAAATTACCAGGGTCACATGAATATAAAGAAGGTTCGAATACTGATAAAGACACTCCTATAGACAGGTAAATACTACTTAGACAAAAAGTTGTACTAGTTCAACGGTTGAACTAGCCGGATGTACTAGCACAAAATACATAATAGTACAAAGTACAGAAAATTCACTCCGCATAGTCATTTAAATAAATAGCGACTCTTGCTCAGACACAATTAAGTGCAATATAGGTCGCACACCACTTCCTTGCCTACAGACGTGCCGGACTACAGCTGCGCCACAAAAAAAAGTTGGAAATCTGACTTTTTGACTATGCCATGATGAAGTCGATAATTTGTCGGAATTTGTCGCACAAAAACCAGAATTTGTCGGTCTTGCGTTCAGGAGATACGTGTGGCCCAGCTGTAGAGACGTCTCTACAGCTGCGCCACACAGATCTCGAAAACGGAAGGTCGTAGCGAAAATCTGATTACTCGTGTGTGCAGCCGTTAATTTGTCGGAATTTGTCGCACAAAAACCAGAGTTTGTCGGTCTTGCGTTTAGGAGATCTGTGTGGCGCAGCTGTAGAGACGTCTCTACAGCTGAGCCACACAGATCTCGAAACGGAAGGTCGTAGCGAAAATCTGATTACTCGTGTGTGTAGCCGTTAGTTTGTCGGAATTTGTCACCAAGAATCAGAGTTTGTCGATCTTGCGTTTAGGAGATATGTGAGGATACGCTTCCGACCTTTCGTTCTCGAGATCCAGGTAAAAACGTCTCCACAGCGTATCCAAAAAGTCAGATTTCCAACTTTTTTTTTTGTGGCGCAGCTGTAGTCCGGCACGTTGCCTACAGTTATATTCACCTACAGGTTGCCTCTCTTTCTATCGCGTAGCTCTTACCTCTTCTAACAATTTCAGGGTTGTCTTCTTCTAATCCTTCAACGCTCGAGCGGCCCCATCGGGCCGCACAACACAACAATGGAAAATATATTGTCTCATTTCTGTGCTTGAAGGATTAATTAAATACTTCATTACAAGTTTTGTGGTTATAATGTGTACCTACTTAAATGTGAAAAAAATACGTTTCAAATAAACCTAGGCTAGATGTACAGTTAACGCCACATTAGACTATAAATGTTGAATTTAAGCCACCAGATCACCGTATCTTTACTATACATCGCTAGTTTGGTTGGGAGTGCGTTGATATTACTTCAACGCACGCCCAACCAAACTAGCGATGTATGTCAAAGATACGGTGATCTGATACGCCAAAATGGACTAGTCTGGACAAAGCTTAACCCGTCTATTATGCACATGTAAATAAATAAATGTTTGCAAAATAAAACAAAGTTAAATACAAGATCATTATTTTAATACACTTTATCAATGTCAATAAATTACATTTTATATTAATTCATTGATTATTTAAAATGAACTTTAATATTATCTACTTTCGTTCTTATTTCATGTGAAGCATCTTTTGATAAATCTTGGTTGTAGTTTTGGAAAATAATTTTTAGCTTATTCAGATCCTCTGTTTTATTTAATTCTGAAAAGAAACATTATATTATTTATTTAGGAACGAAAGGGTCAATTTATCGGTTTTTAAAAAGTATTTAATTATTCAAACTACCTTTGAGTTGTTTTAATAAGATTTCCATAATATTTAGTGCGTCTCTCCTATGCCTGACTTGATTGCTGTTTTCTGTGAAAAATAAATAAATAACATAAAAAAATTGAACTATACCGCGCTAGTATCCGTTAAAGGTCCGTAATAAGAAAACATGGTGTGGTCTCTATTTCGTATTGAATTCTACATCAAAGTACACACGTACTGTAAAGTTGCTCCAATTACTTTTATTCAAGAAATTGTGATAATGATAATGATGAAAAAACAACAAAAACATCTAAAAAATTGCAGAAGTGAGGTTATTTTCCTTACTCTTTACTTGGAAAGAAAAAGACAGAGATACATGTTCTAGCGTAACCGAGCCTTGAGGCTCCGTTATGCGAAATTATTTGTCTGTGTCTTTTTCTTTACGTGTAAAGAGTATGGAAAATAACCTCACTTCTGCACTTTTTCGATGTTTTTCGTTGTTTTTTTATCATTATCTTTAGCACAATTATATTTTTTGGAAAACAGTTATTGGACCAACTGCACAGTACGTTAAAGTGTATTTTGATGTAGAATTCAATACGTTTCCGCATTATTTACGCCAAAAATATGACCCGCGACAAGCGCTTTTGATGATATTCTGATTGTTTTTTACAATCATCTGTAACATTTATATACAATTTAATACTTGTAGCTACTAGATAATCTCTTTAGCTTGTCGTATGTTTTTTTTGTGGCTACAACTTTACGTTTTCTATATAAAAATATGGCCCGCGCAAACCATGTTTTCCTATTATGACCCCTTAAAAATGTTTTATTTCATGTTTAGTGAACGCGTAATCTTGAGAAGTGAATATACAACGTTATATAATCGACGAATTTGCGATACATTAGTCATATTTAACGAGCATAGTATTCTATTTAGTCTGCTATCGAAAAATATAAACGAGCTCAATAGGCTATTTGACTAATTTTGGAAAACCATTTTAAATTATTCCTTATTACGTAATAAGCGCACCACATTAATATTTCAGGAAAAATCAATGTATTTTATTAAAAAATCAGTTTCAAATTTTTAAACCGCGCCAAAAACGATATGGACACGTGACTTTTTGACGTCACTAGCCTGTAAACATTGTAATATCCTTAGCCATTTGACAGCCAACAATCGCGGATCCTTAGTCTATGGTCGTGTCAAACGCCTGAAGCCATATTTATTTACAGGCAAGTGACGTCATCAGTAATCTTAGAGCGTTTTCGCCACAGAAAAAAAAAACAAAAATTATTGCATTTTTATTAGAGGGTTAAATTAACCAATCAATAGACTTATGTTTTTTACGCCATTATCTGTTAGGATGACCACAATTTGCAGTGTGTTTTCAATGTTGTCAAATACCCTATTAAGGTTTTATTTGTACAATAAAATACAAAAAGCAATCTTACTCAGTGTGTAGTCAATGACAGCAGCCACATGCCCCGTCACAGAAGCGATCGCTTTGTCCCTGTCGCAAGCTACGACGTTGTCGGTGTCCATCGGTTCGTTCCCACTACTGAGTACAGACAGCCTCTCTAGCACCCGCGCGATGGACGTTAACATCGCCAGCTGTGTCGACCGCGAGCTCGATGCGTACGATTTGGCGCAGTGTTCGAAAAATAAGTCTTGGTATTTTTCTGAAATTGAAAAGCATAGTACATATTTGGTGATATCATTATTTCTCACATTCTAACAATAGATTTAGCATTATCGCCCTTCAAACAGATGCTGAAGATATTGGCACTATCTATCGATAATACAAATTATTGAAATATGAACGCACAGCCGGTCAATAAACTCATGAAATTAATTGGGGAGCTATTTTCTCGTATTAGTGTTATTGTACGGCAACACTACTTTTGTATGCAACAACCACGTGATGGTAGTAAAAATAATTTTAGTTCCGTTTCACGAGTTTTTTGACAGACAATAACCAAAAAAAGGCTTGGAGGTTTAATTTGTCTAATTCGAAAGTCTGCGTTTCCCGATAAGTACAATATGGGGGCCTTCAAGTCGCGAGTGAATAAGTATTTTCTAGGCAAGCGCGTTTCATCATAGATCGTATCACAGCTTACCACCAGGCGTGATAGCGGTCAAGCTCTTGCCTATATATCATAAACAATACCTTGTGTGTAGGGGTCCTTAGTCCAGGCCTTCCCCAGCAGCTCGTAGGCGGCCTCCTTCAGCGCCGTGAGCTGCTCCCGCCTCTGGCGAGCGCCCTCATTGTCTTCCTCGCTATCATACAACAATACCTTGTGTGTAGGGGTCCTTAGGCCAGGCCTTCCCCAGCAGCTCGTAGGCGGCCTCCTTCAGCGCCGTGAGCTGCTCCCGCCTCTGGCGAGCGCCCTCATTGTCTTCCTCGCTATCATACAACAATACTTCATACTATATTCTTCATACTACGAGGGTTATTCCTTACTAATCTTTGTGTTCATTCGACACTAGCGCCATCTAGTAACATGGTGATGAATCTTGTTACAACCATGTGTATGTGCGGCCTCGTAGATAGGTGCCGCTACATCACTCCCCCCCTGAGAACGGAGGTCGATAGTCCAAGGGTCGGCCAAGCTCAGCTGTCAGTGCGGCAGAGCTTTGCAGGTGCCAGTGTAGAATGCTACAGGAGAATGCCCCAGTCTGCGGTGAGTCGAGACTGTCTACGGTGAGTCGCGACGTTGTGGGGTGAAGGAAGGCGCGTCCGCCAGTGCTGCAGGTAGATCCGTGTCCACGGTGAGTCGGGACGTGTCCACGGTGAGTCGGGACAGTGGAAGGTGACGGTAGGTCCGAGCTGCTGGTGAGGTGCGCAGAACTGCCACGCCGGAGTAAGGGCCCAGTGATGCTCCAGTCGTGGGCTGCGAAGACCAGGTCGGGATGATGACGTCGAGAGTTGCCGAAGGTCCAGGAAGCGTCGTCAGTGATGCTGCGATGGAACCTTGAGGGCTGGTACTGGCTGCTGTGCGTCTGCTTGCGGTGTGACTGCTGCGGATGCTGGATAAGGTATGGGTAGTGATGGCTGCGCTGCGTTGCTGAAGGTGCTTGATGATGTGCTCCGTCGGGGGTCACCAGTGTAGGATATTGTAGGGTAAGTATGGAGAAAGGTTAGCCACTGATAGGAAGGCCAAAGTGGAAGATCTTCCTCCGGGCCGGGTGATCTTAGCCCTTAGTCTGCGTTTCCCGATAAGTACAATATGGGGGCCTTCAAGTCGCGAGTGAATAAGTATTTTCTAGGCAAGCGCGTTTCATCATAGATCGTATCACAGCTTACCACCAGGCGTGATAGCGGTCAAGCTCTTGCCTATATATCATAAACAATACCTTGTGTGTAGGGGTCCTTGGTCCAGGCCTTCCCCAGCAGCTCGTAGGCGGCCTCCTTCAGCGCCGTGAGCTGCTCCCGCCTCTGGCGAGCGCCCTCCTTGTCTCCCTCGCTATCATACAACAATACCTTGTGTGTAGGGGTCTTTAGGCCAGGCCTTCCCCAGCAGCTCGTAGGCGGCCTCCTTCAGCGCCGTGAGCTGCTCCCGCCTCTGGCGAGCGCCCTCGTTGTCTTCCTCGTCAGATTCTTTGCCCACTGATGATTCATCCTGGGGAGAACATTACGTTTGTTTTATGTTCGGGACAACTCACAACAATTATTTAGTCACAAACTACGCAGAGCTTGTATACAATGGGTACTAAATAACGTATAAAATTAATAAATACATAACTTTTTTTACCAACGACTGCCATTTGTACTCCATTTCTACTTGCATAGCACCAGCGAACTAAAATACAGTTAGCAAACAAATATTGCTTACTAAATAGCACCATGGGCCTAAAAAAAGGACAACCCGCACAGCATTTAGTCGGGTCAGCCACGCGCCCAGCGGTGACAGACGTTAGCATTCTTTACAGTAATTGCAGTTTTTATTTTAAAGAAAATAGAGAGTTTATTAGACATGCGGTCTGTGACTACACAGATGGTATAAAAGACGCAAAAATAAGGCAGTAAAAAGATGCAGAGATAACGTATAATAAGACAAAATAATTTTAAATTAAGTATAGAAAATAATATACAGATTATGGTCGCTATTAAGAGGAGGCTCCCAGAATTTGGCAATATTTGAACTCAAATAGTGACGTCTGTACAATCTCAATGAATGTCAAATTCAGATATATGCTTTTATGGACCTTCATTTAGTGGATGACGGCAGGATTTCAGAAATTATTGAGTTTGGCTTGATAGTTTTTTATTCTGAAAACATGTCCTTTTTAGGGGAATTTTTAAAATATCTCTTTAATTATACATCGTTTCTGAGCAAAATTTATGTAAATCATAAGCAAATTACGTGTTCCAGTGACTGACGGCACAAAAATCGTATATATTAATTATTACTATTGTTATTACCAAAAAAGAGATTAAATACCAGCGCGCTGCGGGCGCCGCCTTCGTTAGTACTGCGCAGTGCGCCGTCGAGGTAGGACGTGTGTCGCTCGCGCATCGAATTTTTTATC
Organism: Agriphila geniculea; assembly: GCA_943789525.1. Lineage (NCBI taxonomy): Eukaryota > Metazoa > Arthropoda > Insecta > Lepidoptera > Crambidae > Agriphila > Agriphila geniculea. The sequence continues at coordinate 7,316,945 of OX038875.1, forward strand.
AGTACGAGCATTGCTTTGCAATCTATCTATACAGTTGTTTAACGTATGTACTTGCGCAGAGCAACGGAGGGGATTTCGCGAGGGCTAGGGCGGTTTCCCTCAAATTTCTATGATAAAGATTGTATAACTGTAGTATGGGTAACAAACAGCAAAGCGCGCGTGTTCATCGTTCTGGCAGCGCCACGGTCTCCGATTTGCGTGAATTAAATACATCACGAATGTCAATTTTTTGCCAGTCGGGAACTCGGGAGAAAGTAGGTTTGATCGCCCCCCCACTGGAAGAGTACATCCGAAGATGTACGATGTCCATTATTAGGTTTGAGGAGCCACGTCACACCATTATTTAGCAGCAAAGTAGATTATTTTGTAGCACAAATCCTGAAGTTAGCATCATAATATATCGCGAGAGGTATCAATGCAAAGGTGGCTCCTCAGTCTAAACATCAGGTTTGAGGAGCCATTCTGGAACTCGCTAAGTACCCGTTGAATACTTTAGAAAATTAATGCATCGTTTAGCAGCAAATGTGTAAAGTACTTGCTATTTTTTTTTTAATTTTTAGCTCAGTAGTGCTGGAGAACGCAATTTGTATGGCTCCTCAATGCTGACGTTTTGCATATAAACAACTTACTTACTGAGCCTACCTCAGATAACAATGGAATCAAAACCAGATACGCTTACATTTAGCAAAAATTTCTGTTATATATGGCTTTTTTTCGTTTCCACAACGCGATGTGGTCGTTTGGTATGTTGACCACGACGCGAATTTCGCTTTGTGGTATTTCCATGATTACCACAACGCATTCAAACAAATACACGCATACAAATAAATAATGCTTGGACAATTTTTCACACAGCGCCATCCAGCCCCAAACTAAGCAAAGCTTGTAATATGGGTGCTAGACAACTGATATTACTTATGTACTTTTTAAATATATACTTATTATACATAGCACCCAGACCCGTCACAGAAATTGAAATTCATCATTTCAATTTCGGCCCGACCGGGAATCGAACCCGGAACCTCTGCGTGGTAGACCGGCATGTTGACCACTGCACCACTCAGGTCGTCTGATATGATGTCAAAGTAAATAAAAAAAACTACTTGTCCTGGTTTCATTCATATAATATGGTTACCTTTCACAGCGAATTCTTAAGGAATATCGAAAAGTATTGTATTTCAGTCACCGGAAGAGATACAGTGCTGAATTGGGATGTTGACAACTTTTTTTATTTTATATTACATAAATTACCTCTCAAAAAAGAAACATTGGTAAAATAATTATTTCGCTAGCTTGAAAACTGCCCGAGATATCACAGTGTGAAATGAACACAAATGGACTCGCCCAAAAACGCTCCATACTAACGGCTACTGAATTATGACGTCACGCCTCAGTAGTTTGTATGCAACGCGTAGGAAATTTGTTCGGCAGCTATATTAAATATTGTGTTTATCAAAATGGTTTCTTAGACAAATTTGCTATACATTTTACGAACTAATTAAAGGTATCATTTATTTTAATAAATTTTATACTTTTTAAATGGACTTGTCCACCCAAATTTGAAGGGTCATAAAACAAATAATATGCAATATATAAAACCAAGAGGTATACAAGCTACTCTAAAAGTTTAATATGTTTACGATTTTTATTAGTATTTCGTTATTTTATTCATCAGTCAACATCCCAATTTTATAGATGTACTTAGCCGACATTTCTGCTAAATGTAAGTGTCTTTTGTTTTGTACAGCAAAATTCAGGGCACCTGTAACCAAACTGAGCATGCCAATATTTAGTTCTACCTTAGCAAACCCGGAAAATATCTGTAACGAGTATAACACAGCTACTTTCCGAGAAATAAGCCGTTGATTCAATATGCCATACAATTGGTACATCGAGTAGAAAAGTTTTAATTTAAAAATAACATCATTATCGTAAATTAATCTTCTTGAGACATTCTCTGAATGTTGCTCACCACAGCAATACACACACACAGTGTCCTTATTTGTGCCTTGTTTTACCAATTTTATAGTCATTAAGTAATTTTATTCTTAAATTTTATGTTTTTTACTTTTAACTTTGACGTTTTTTATGTTACCGTAAATGTAGTGACGGGGATAGTAATATTTTGAGACTACTATTTAATTTGGTCGGATTCGCGCTAAAATTCGATTTCATCGCCATGCGGACCGCAGCCCAAAACAAAGAGTATTTCTTTGTTTTTTGACACCGACAAAGAGTATATTTTTATTTTATTATTTTTAACTAGATCAAACTGTCATAGGAGAGGCAAAGAGACCTAATTCCATGCAGCCAAATAGATTTTTTTTTTATTTGTTTGTGCATGTAGAATCGATGCTTGTTGGTATTATCTTCTTCTTAACGTATCGACTCAGTATATGTATAATTATATTTGTGAGGACCAGAACTCAGCCACTGATATCGCATTATCGCGTTGGTATTATTATTATGTAGGTATTATTTCGTTGAAATTGTCTTTTCTGTATTTTATAGGAAGTAGAATTGTTTTTTTTTGGTTTGTCTGTCGGTTGTCGTCACCAAGTAGGCTCCTCCAGAATACTAGCGTTGCAGTGGTATGCTCCGGTATGCCACTGTAGCATTGCTGAGGTTGGGGCCTAATTGGCCGCACACAAATTAGTTCGTGTAGGTACATTGTTTACTTTTTTTTTGCTTTATAACTTTTATTTTTAACTACCTTACTGTCTATAATGTTTTACGGTCATATAAATAGTTTTTCTTTCTTTCTTTCTTCTTTCTTTCTTCTTAGTACCTAACTAATAATATGTGTATATACTGAATGGGGAATAGTAAAAAGCTTTTTCTTTAATTTTCTTTCTTTCTTATTAAGCTATGTAAGCTTGCCACAAAAATATAAATACTTATCTATAGTTATATTACTTACTTTTATACTTACCTTTATAACTCAAATGAGTGTTCTCAGAACAGATCAAGCCTTGTTTGCAGGCGAAAAGATACATATAAATCATATAAAATATTTTTTAAATCAGTTGAAAATTTTGCACTTTAAAAATCGGAAACCGGGGCGCTGCCAGAACGATGCACACAAAGCGCTCGGCCGCGCGATAAAGTGCGGGAGCGAGACAGTCGCGAGTAAAATAAGTGGGTGGGGGGCAGCGAACGCACGTAAAAATTTTGCAAGCGGACTCTTAAGCAACCAGTATTCATTCGCATTCTTATGCAGCACAATGCTGCATAAATGCCAATATTTTTTAGCCCCGCCCACTTGGTTGTCATTTTGCGTGGTGCTATTTTCTGAGCGGAATACTTGTTCCTTAGATTTTAGTTCGCTGCACGGCATACCTTGGACAATACTGCCTTGACAATATCGTACAATTGTTGGAATCGGTCACATCGTTTAGCGGCGAGGGCCCGCCCGAGGGCGGCGATGGCGTGCCGTTTGTAGGCCCTCTTGTTGTTTATTGTACAAATGGCGAACAGTTGTAGCCTAAAATGTTGTTTGTTAGTTGTACATCACTCACCTTGGACAGCACTGCCTTGACGATATCGTACACTTGCTGAAATCGGTCGCACCGTGTAGCGGCGAGGGCCCGCCCGAGGGCGGCGATGGCGTGCCGTTTGTAGGCCATCTCTTGTTGTTTATTGTACAAATGGCGAACAGTTGTAGCCTATAATGTTATTTGTGAATTGTACAGCACTCACCTTGGACAGCACTGCCTTGACGATATCGTACACTTGCTGGAATCGGTCGCACCGTGTAGCGGCGAGGGCCCGCCCGAGGGCGGCGATGGCGTGCCGCTTGTAGCCCATCTCTTGTTTGCGGCTCTCCGTTAGCAGCGCGTTGATGCAATCGATGGCTAGTGCGCTTGATATGGGCGGCTCGCCTTCTTTCACTCTGTACAAAAAAACGCGTTTTAAAAGAAATATGGCTGTAGCAAAATCCGTTAGTTTCGACGATCGACGATTTAGCTGCTTTTAGAAAGCTAGATGCACATGAGTAAACAAAACGCAAACTGAACAGTGTACAAGCTGCCTACAAACGGTCCGCTGTAGGTGCACTCATACATAGCGCGGCGATGTGTGCGTGACATCTCACCGACGGGTTAACTGACACGCAGCCGGGGTAAAAACTGGTTTGCACCGGCTCAGTCATGGTATAACCGACAGGGCCGCCACGTGGGGCCGCTAAGATATAGACTTCAATTTTTTCTTCGAGTCAGTAATTTGACAAGATTAGTAGTTGTTTTTTGTAATTCATTTTGTCAGTCATATCGACTGAGATTGAAATTGAGATTTTATATTTTTAAATAAAATTGATAGAAGGATTTTATTAGTGATAATTACTTAATTAAAGAATAAAATAAAAAGATTACACTAATATGACAGTGACAGTTTTAAGCGTTAAATTACTGACTCGAAGAAAAAATCCAAGTAAGTAGCATAGATAATACACTAGTAAGTAGCGTGCATTAGACGATATACTGAAAGTTTTTCGAATGATTTTGTTGACGAATTAGGGATTTCATTCTACCATTCCAGTGTGTAAAATAAAAGAATATAAATTCGATTAAGGTACATCATTGTTTAATAATTGCCAACTCTTGCACCGTATGTATGAACAATTCCCGAAAAAATAAGGTCTTTTTTCGTACCTACCTAAGAAATCATTTGCAGTAAGATAATTTCAAATACACATTTTAGTATTCACTTGCCTTATTTTATTTTCCCTACTTATCAACCTACAACAGGTCTCAACCCTTGAAGAATGGGTGTAAGTTTTGAGAGCTTGTACTCTGTTCCGTAATAATAATAAATGCATGAAATAAAATAAATTAATTAACTTCATAATAATAAATATAAGAAATTGGAAAAGAGAGAAGTGAATTAATAAACAAAATGAAATTATTTAACAAAAATGTAAATGATATATATTATTATTGATGTAATTAATTTAATGGGAAGTAATAAAAGGCTTTTTTATTTTTTTTTACTCTGTTTCGTTTATTTACTCATGTGCTAGATGCATCTACTCCAAACTGCACTCCGCAGCCATTTGGATGCATCTACCACTACATTGATAAAACGTGATACAGCGTCGCTCCAATAACAAAAACGCTAATCACCTATGCTAAAGGTATTGTAGAAAAGATATTAGGATTATTGTAATACAAAAACTTGTATGAGGATGGATAAATAGAAAGAAAAAAGAATGTGGCATGTCAGTGGGAAAAGAAAAATGGACAGGAATGGAATGAAAGAGTAAAGCAGCCTGGACCCTATGTCTAGGGAGCAGTTGCAATATAAAAAATATACAAAAACCTACTTATGCCTGGTTTATATGGAGTCAGTAACATGGCAGTACAATAACCCAGTCCGCTGACTTGCAACTGGGCTCGTGTAGACACTAGTTTCAACCCAGTAAAGAGATAAAGCGAGAAAGAGATGTAACTATAGCAATTCATAAACCTGGCAAGTTTTAAGAGGTTGTAATACCCCCCCTGAGGCTGTATTACGAGCTCTTAAATCCTGCCAGGTTTATAAATTGCTGTAATGACATCTCTTTCTTGCTGTATAGCAAATAAAAGAGATAGATTGATAGCCAGTCAGAAAACTGACTGAATATAAGAGGTCTTAATACAGCCCCAGGGGCTGTATTATGACCTCTTATTTCCAGTCAGTTTTCTGTCAGTTTTCCAGTCAGAAAACTGACTGGAAATAAGAGGTCTTAATACAGCCCCAGGAGCTGTATTATGACCTCTTATTTCCAGTCAGTTTTCTGAATGGCTATCAATCTATCTCTTTTATCAGCTATACAGCGAGAAAGAGATGTCACTACAGCAATTTATAAACCTGGCAGGATTTAAGAGCTCGTAATACAGCCTCAGGGGGGGTATTACAACCTCTTAAAATTTGCCAGGTTTATGAATTGCTATAGTTACATCTCTTTCTCGCTGTATAGCAAATAAAAGATATGCACTGATAGCCATTCAGAAAACTGGCGCTTTTTAAGAGGTTGTAATACGGGGGCAGTGCTGACTTCTCGCTCGCAAGTCAGTCCAGCTGACAAGCCACCCGTTCTATTTTCGGGCACAGTATGACTTACTGCCCATCCTATCTACATGTACCCAGTTACTGGGTCCGAAATTCTATGTTACTGGGTCCAATCACTGACCCCATATAAACCAGCCCTTATATCTTATACCTTTAAACGAGCAATATTTATTTATATGTATATACATTTATTTCTGTGATCTCAGAAACCGCTCTAACGATTTCGCTGAAACTTGGTATATGGAGGTTTTCGGGGGTAAACAAACGAACTAGATTAGTTTAGGAAAACGCGTGTTTTCGAGTTTTCATGCGTTTTTCTTTCCACGCAGAATATGGTCGCTAATTTCGTCCGGCCACTGTCGGTCTGGTCCAGCGGGTTAAGATGCGGGCGGCAAGAAACGTGACTTTTGTTTTTTTTTATGTTCAAGTTTATATATTTTTTTTATTTTTTATTGATTTTAGAAAAGTTTAAAAAATGTAGTTAATGTTTGAGATAACAATAAATAGTAATAACCGAGCAAAGCTCGGTCGCCGAGATATTTAATAAAGTAAATGACAAACTCACTCGCACAGATCGGCGAGCGCGTCGATAACGTGCCGCTTCCCGTCGAAGGTCTTCCCCGCGGCGGCGGCGAGCAGCGAGCGCACCAGCGGCTCGCGCTGCTCGCCCAGCCCGGTGGACAACTCCTTGTTTATGGTCTGGATTGCGTTCGCCGCCTGTCATTTATAAATGTTAACATTGAAATGGACGATTAGCAAAGTGGACGAAGTAAGTGCCAATAGCGGGATGTCACAAAAGGAGATCAGGCAGAGTCCCATAGAAAAAATCCAAAGAATGTATAACGTTTCTGTATTTTTCAAAATGTAGGCGTGTAATTAGTAATTCATAGATAATATTCAGATTTTACGAATATTTATGTTTTAAGAGTTATTTCTGTTTGAAAGTTTTTTTTTTTTTGGTAACCCCGACACTAAATAGTAACACCCTGTACCACGACAACACGTTTCGTTAGCTGCGTTAGTGATACAGATTAGCACCACAATGTACGAGTCGGAACCAGGGGGCTAATTGTCTAATTTAAAAAATCTATCGCAATCGCTTTCGTTTGACAGATGGATGTGACACATTGCATGGTAGTTTTTATTTGTCCCAAAAAGAAGCTTCAATGTGTCACATCCTGAAAGCGATTGTGATAGATTTTTAAATTAGACAATAGAAAGGCAGATCAAACGGAAAATCTGAGCATATGTCGCACGTAACAAAACGCTTTTGACAGTTGACTGACAGATGACTGACAGCCGGCAGACATTCTTTTTTTTTAATGCGCAAACACTTGTGCCACAGAACAAATATACTCAGGGGAGACTTGTGCTATCGCTTACAAATATGTCCGTTTCATTGATATGCTTTTGTTTTTTCAATAATTAATTAAATCTAAATGAAGGAGTTAAAAAATAATGTTGCTACTGTTTTATGATTCTAGTAACATAAAGTATTTATAGATAACAGAATTATGTTTATACACTTTTGGGTCTCATGTGCCTGATGTCCTCTATCCCGCTCGGTGGCGCTGCTGCTGGAGACTTTTGTACGGGCATTTATCCCCGATTTTCCCATTTTTTTGAAATTATATTCAAAAATAGTTGATACAAATAAATATTATGAAAATCGGATAGTAAACGAATTAAAAATTGAAGAAAACCAAAATATGTTAGAAGAAAAATTGGTTTTTAAATCGCTTCCAACATCCATAAATTGATAGAAAACAACAAAATTGTTTAAAAAAACAAAAAACCGACTTCAAAAAACCTACCTCTAAAAAGCAAGAAATAATATTCGTAATAATAAAAACACGTCTATTGAAGTCGGGTGGGGCTTTTGGAATAAAAAAACAAGGAATTTGTACCCCAGCCCCACCCGACTTCAATAGACGTGTTTTTATTATTACGAATATTATTTCTTGCTTTTTAGAGGTAGGTTTTTTGAAGTCGGTTTTTTGTTTTTTTAAACAATTTTAATTTTTTTAATTTTTAGTGTAGTTACCCTTTGTATTAGGTAGTGTAGGTATATTATTTAGGTAGAAAAATCGGCTCAGCCAAACGTGAGTTAATCGCGGAGAAACATACATACATGCGGGTCAAACTGAGATCCTCCTTTTTTAAGTCGTTTAAAGAATTACACTTAAGATATCCCTTTTCCAACAAAAAAAAAATTATCTTATTCAGTTCATAAACAAAGAAGTTTACGACTGATCATCGAGGTAGTTCACACAAAATCATACTTTTTCGTGCTTTTTTTTCAAGTTTACTTGAAAAGTACTGAACCGATTTCAAAATTTTAAAAAATGGGACCAACTTGGGAGTTTACCTAATGTAATAACGTTTGAATCATTTCAATCGGTTCAGCCGTCTTCGAGTAATCGGTGTACATACAAAAAACAAAAAAAAAAAAACGTGTCTAATTGAGTACCTCCCTCCTTTTGAAGTCGGTAAAAATGACAGGTCTCCGCCGACTGGTGGACGATTTGTGAATCAGCAAAATTATCCTGCCATGGAGGCAGAAACCCTCTGGATGCGTACGCGTTTACGTACTCAAGCAATAGGTTTATCGTGTTTCAGATAATTCCATATAGTACAACATATAACACACGTGGAACGTGCACGTCTACGCCTTGAACCATTGTGCAGTGAGCATTTCGACCGCGCAAACTAATGGCGAATTCAGTCACTCTGTGCCGTAGCTACTTCGCAAGGTCAGCGGGAATATTTACAACACGACTAACTACAGCCTGCTGAGTAGGTACTAAGAATTATAATATGTGCATTACAGTCGGTTTCAGAACTAGCACCACTATATATTTTGTCATTTCAACAATAACGCTTTTTCAGAAGTTGCTACTTACAAATCCTACATAGGTACATACACAATAATGAGTCCGAGAAGGCATGGTAAAAGTTTAGAGCAAAACTTGACTTATGGTGATACTGAGTAATTCTGTGACAGTTAATTATTAGTCCTAGGAAGAAATATATAAGCTTTATGGTTTGGCTTGGCACTCTTTATTTTATTATTATACAAGGTCATTTGGTATTCACCATCCAAATTTTGAGGATGTGTTCAGTCCATGAAACTGAAGAACTTTCTCTAAGAAACACATGGTCAAATATGTAAAATAAAAATCGACTTTCCATACAAATCAAAGAGATCACATGATCAATTTAGTATGGGATGACCAAAATTTTTTGACGAAATTTGACAAATATTTCTTAGAGAAAGTTGTTTAGTTTCATGGACTAGAGACATCCTTAAAATTTGGATGGTAAGTTCAAAATGACCCGATATATTATGAGAATATCGTTAATATTTTACAACTGTATTTTGTAGAGTAACTTAGCTATAAAAAAAATTACTAATAAATTATCACAAAATTACTGCATATCGCCGATGAGCCAAGTTTTGCCCTACTGCGTACCTGTATTTTGTCGCTCCACCGCGATGAGGCAAGCGCCCGCTCCACTTGCGCGCGGATGGCGGGCAGGTGCCGCTTGATGCCGGTCTCGCGCGTGGGGCTCATGTCCGTCCATATCTCCTCGAATGTCTCTATCGTCGACGAATCTACACCAACCACATATCATCAAGATGTTTGTGAATGACAAACATACGGTTATGTACAGCTTGGAAAAAAGTATGGAAATTAATAAGGACTTTCTATGTCATTAGAGTTATTGTATGGCAACACTTGGCTACTTTTCTATGCAAAACTTAGTTTTTGCACTAGCACCCGGAGTCCCGAGCGTGGGACTCATGTCCATCCATATCTCCTCGAATGTCTCTATGGTCGACGAACCTACACCAACCACATATACAGCGTGTTACAAAATAACCTCTAATGCCGAATATGGTAGGTAGGGACCATCAAACTGAACAACTTTTACTATGGGGCCAACTCTGAAATCGCTAAAAAAAATCAGCTGTTTCATAATTTTCAATATTTTCGTTATTAATTTTTGTGTGAAACAGCTAATTTTTCGCGATTTCAGAGTTAGTCCCATAGTAAAAGTTATTCAGTTTGATAATTTCTATCTACCATAATCAGCATTAGGGGTTATTTTGGAACACGTCGTAGTGAAGGCGATTGTGAAAGACAAACACACAGTTCTGTATAGCTTAGAAAAAAGTATAGAAATTAATAGGTAATTTCTATGTCATTAGTGTTATTGTATGGCAACACTTGGCTACTTTTCTATGCAAAACTTAGTTTTTGCACTCATATCCATCCATATCTCCTCGAATGTGTCTATGGTCGACGAATCTACACAAACCACATATAGTGGAGGCGTTTGTGAATGACAAACATACAGTTATGTACAGCTTGGAAAAAAATATGGAAATTAATAGAGGGTTTCTGTCATTAGGGCTGGTTTATGTGGGGTCAGTGACTGGACCCAGTGACTTGGTATTTAGATCCCAGTAACTGGGTACATGTAGAAAGGATCGGCAGTAACTCGTACTGTGCCCGAAAATAGAACGGGTGGCTAGTCAGCTGGACTGACTTGTGAGCGAGAAGTCAGCACAGGACTGGGTTGAAACTAATGTCTACACGAGCCCAGGAGCAAGTCAGCACTGGACTGGATTACTGTACTGCCATTGTTACTGACCCCGTATAAACCAAGCATTAGAGTTTATTGAATGGCAACACTTTGCTACTTTTCTATGCAAAAACCAAATATTGCTAGTAAAATAAATTCGTAAATAGATACACCAAAATAGTTGGGCCAACCAATAGCATAAGTGGAAAAAAAATAGACAAGATTTAATCTCTTTATGGACATAACTGTAAAAAGAAGACCACAAAAAAATATAACACGTTGACTGAAGTCAAAAACACGTACCATCATCTTTAGGTCCATGCATAGCCAAAAAGATGGTAGGCGCCAAGATCTCCTCGTTGTCCTTGATGTGCTCTATCTTGGCTTTGGCGACGGCCTTCAGTGTGAGCGCGACGGCCGCCCGCGACGTGTCGTCTTCCTTCGTCTCGTACAGATTTACCAACTTCTTCATTAACTTCTCGGCTGACTGGGGCTGGTTTAGAGTAACAATTAAACGACTTAAAACCAGGGACCGGAAAACCCCTCTTTTTGGTTAACCCAATTGATAGGGAAACCCTATTCAAAAGCTTACCAAATGATAGGGTTTCCCTATCGTTAGGGTTAGTCGACGTCATGCTTACCGTATTGATAGAGTTTTTGACAATAAGCCTATGAAATACCCAATCAAAAACTCTTTTAACGGTTAGCGGTTCATGAAATACCCAATGAAAACGCCTTTAACGGTAAGCAGTTCCGGTCCTTTTTTTAAAACCCTCTAATAAAGCTTTCATAGGTTTTTCGTATTCGGTAAGTCCTTACTTGGGTTACTCTTTCGATAGGGTTACCATATTGATAGGGTTGCCGTATTGATAGGGTTTTTGAAAACAAGTCTATGAAATACCCAATCAAAAACCCCTTTAACGGTAAGCCGTTCCAGTCCTTAATTAAAAACAGGGTAATTTTGCCTCATATTCAATTTCAACATTCAATATGACGTAAAGGAAATAATAAAAAAGTAATGTGAGAAAATTATGAATGGTTTCTTTTTAATTTCAGTTTGCAGCCACTTTTTATGTCTTAAAAATCCAGGCCTGCACGCTCACGGCGCGCGAGTGGAGAAAGTCGGGGGGCGGAACGGGGCTCGCAATTTAAGGGTAGGAATATTTTTTAAGGGTAGGAATAAGGTCGCTTAGTAATATAAAAAAAAAATAGTTGCGTTAAAAATAATTAAAGTCACCTCGACTTCACAAATTCTGTCTACGTCACAAATGTACGAAAGTAACAGCAGAATGGAGATTTGCCGCTAACTGCCACAAGTCCACAACCAACCACAACACGTATAAAGAAAAAAGTTTTGACATTTTATATAAAAACTTTTTTTTAATACAATGTTGTGGTTTTGGCAGGTGGTAGTAAAGGTATAATCTCCATTCTGCTGTTACTTTTGTACATTTGTGAAGTCGAAGAGACTTTAGTTTTATAAATTTTTTTCACGCAAAAAAAATCTTTTTTTTTTTATTACTAAGGGACCTTATACCTATAAAAAATATTTAACTGATTTGATTTTATTACATTAGTAAACACAGGTTTTAAACGCGTTTTTAACTAACCTTTTCCCGACGGTTCCAGTGGTTTGTGCCATTCAGTGGATCGAGTTTCATCGCACGCAGGTTCTTTCCACTGATCGCCATTTTTATTCACGAGTCGTACGTGAAGCGATTGAAATTAAAAAACATCCAAATAACTCCAATCGGGAAGATGGCCACAAATTATCTGCAGTGTGGAATCCAGTAATTGCAAACGCACTACCTCTTTGTTCGCGGTCGGCTAACTACTAGAATACGGCTATGATACAGAATAGGGACACCGTTAGTATTGTGTGCGGCGGTAGTTGGAAAAACTGTTCGACGGTGGATGAAGATTCCACCGCAGAGGAGGAGGCGTAACACCGCAGCTCCAGTCAGCCCGTGACCACGGCCGATGCAACTCGGTTGAAACGTCGGGAAAAGGTTAGTTAAAAACGCGTTTAAAACCTGTGTTTACTAATGTAATAAAATGCAACGCGAAAGTTTAAAAGTGTATATGATTTGATTTTTTTCGGACATTCCCCATTTGTATACTGTACGGAAAAGTTTGGGCCAAATATATAAAAAAAACTTTTTATTTCATAAATTGATTACTGCTGTTATAGAATGACCTGATTAAATTTGACAAGAGGTCCAAAAATTACCATAAGACATCCGTTTATCACAAAAAGATAATAGATTTTTTAACCGCCTCTGAGGCGTAGTGGTTCGCCCACCCGTGTAAGACGCAGGGGTCCCGGGTTCGATTCCCAGGAGGTTACAATTTTTACTCGTTTTGGTTGGTGGTAGGTTATTTTAAGTCCGCCTGGCTAGCTACCACCATCTTACCTAAGACTAACGCCATAATGCAACAATTTAAAAATTGTTGTGAGGTAAGTTACCTCTAAATGCCGCGTCACAACAATTTTTAAATTGTTGATGACAGCCAATTCCTCAGTGATCAGGATTCCGGGTGTAGTGCGCTTCCACCTATATCGTCACTTAACATCAGGTGAGGTGAATGCCAAGCACTTTCCCGTTGTGCATAAAAAAATAGATTAAACCATAGAAATATAATGTCAAAGAACAACAATGTCAATAAACAGGTAATCCGAAAAACGAATGCATACATTTAATATGAGATACGAAAAAAATTACTTAGATACATAAAATATGTCTATATATGGCAAAGGAAATTAATAAAATAAACGAATAAATGTAGCGAAATTTGGTTTTAGAGAAATGTGTGGTAATATCTTATTTACCTGTGAAAAGTGTGATTACTTGGATTGTTTCTTTTTGTCACATCACAATTTCTTAGAGCACAAGACACCATGGCTCCACGATACCTTTATTTTAAATTCTAATTAAGATTATCAAATATTTTAAGCAAATCGTGATTGCTCCTTTGCAAGTCGGGCCGTTAGGGCCTCTTACTGTAAAAAATATTGGCACATGTCACTTGATTCTATTTGTCTCTTTTTACATAGAACGAGTCCGTATGATGTTAACTTCTCTTTCCCCACGCTCTGTTGGTCTTCTTGAGCGCAGCGAAAATTTTTCTATGTCTATGGATTAAACTAACCTTAGCATTTGCAGAAACCTGCCCCAAAGCCTCCGCGTAGTTCTTCCTAACAGTGGCGTTCCTATCGAAGGTCCCATTAAGGAGGTTCGACATGATCTTGCCCGCGACCGGCTCGAGGTCCGCCCGCAGGTAGTGTGCGGCGAGCACTATGAAGTGGCAGCAGGCGACCTTAGTGCCTAGCTGCGGAGACTTCATCAGCTCTAGGATGCTGGGCAGCATCTCTTTCATCACCTCGATGTCGATGTATGGCATACACTGGGGATTGAATTGTAAGTTGGTAAAAAAGAAAAACTAACAAAATTAAAAGAACGGTTGTGCGTTTGCGTCTACTCAAATTTGTAGGGCTTGTGGTAAAATCAGTGTGAAAGAATTATTCGGTATTTTAGATGTGTACTTACAAAGAGCAGCACGCTAGGTTTACTACATACTACTAATGAAATTGATTTACGGGGTTATTACATATGAAATGGATTTATTTAATTTTGAACTTTACATGGAAATAATAAAATCTAACATCAGTTGGAGAAATTGCGCATGTCATCGAGCATGTTTACAATATTACTAGTTGGCACTGACCTTGACGAGCGTGTCAATCCTAATACGGAGCTGACATTGACGAGCATGTCGATACTATAGCGGCACTGACCTTCACAAGCGTGTTAATCCTAAAGCGGCACTAACCTTGACGATCGTGTCAATACTAAAGCGGAACTGAGCTTGACGACCGTGTCAATACTAAAGCGGGACTGACCTTGACAAGCGTGTCAATACTAAAGCGGCACTAACCTTGACGACCGTGTCAATACTAAAACGGGACTGACCTTGACAAGCGTGTCAATACTAAAGCGGCACTAACCTTGACGACCGTGTCAATACTAAAACGGGACTGACCTTGACAAGCGTGTCAATACTAAAGCGGCACTAACCTTGACGAGCGTATCAGTGGTATAGTGATGCTTGGCGGCGGTGGCGCGCATGTCGTCGAGCATGTCGCGCGTGCCCGCGTCCGCGCCCAGCGCCGTACTCAGGTACGACAGTTTCGCCGACTCTAGTTCCCCGGCCGCGCCCGCTAAGGCCGGCACTAGGCGCGCTAGGAACGGCTTGAGGCTTTCCCCTGCCGCTGACACTAGCTTCGACACCGTTTGTAGACTGCAAAGATTTATAATATCTAAAACTTTTGTTGAAGAAAACAAAGAAAATTCAGAAGATTTTCTGTGCCTTACAGAAGAGGACAGCAGACGTCAGAAAAAATATCATCAAAGAAAGTAGGAACTGGTAGATACTATGTTATATTATGATAAAACATTTTAGTCATGTTTTCTTAAATACAAAAGTAATCGTATTTACAAATCATAAAAATTGGAAAAGAAATAAGTGTTGAATTTATCACCTTATTTGAAACTAAAAACTGTAAAATTCAGGTAAGCTTTAATTCGACAATAGGATGTGACACATCGTTACTTCTTTTCGGCACATATAAAAACATACCAAAGAAAAGTAATACACAAGCCGGGCTTGACGAATGATAGTTTAAATCTTAATAATATATAAAATCGTAAACTGAATGACTGACTGATCTATCAACGCACAGCCCAAACCGCTGGACCTAAAGACTTGAAATTTTGCACACAGATACCTCATACAGTGTAGGCATCCACTAAGGAAGGATTTTTGAAAATTCCATCCCTAAGGGGGTGAAATAAGGGATGAATGTTTGTATGAAAGTCCCTCAGTTTTGAAACTAGGATTTTCAAATTTTGTGTTTAGGCTGAAGATCGAAAATTAATAAATACGGGTCTCACAGCCGTTTGCACTAAACTCAAGTTAGGCGTGTCCTAGTTAAGAATTATCTTAGCATAGGAACAGCCTAGAACAGCCGAGCTGAAATTTTTGTTTGCACTAACAGACTACGTCGTAACTTGGGCATCGCCTTGCTAAAAGAATGAATGAATGAATGTTAATATTAATTGTTTATGGATTTTTAAACTGGCGAAGTAAAGTAAGTCATAGGGATATTATTTTAGTTGTAACTTCTTATTGATTCATTCGTGAGTTAAAAGGAGACGAAAGATAAGGCGTTGGTTTATTTTATTTGGTAGTGTGATCGAAAAAGTTAAGTCATCAACTGTCAGTTTAGAAAATAGAAATCAAATCACGGCAGTGTTGCCAATGGTATGGTAATTGCCAAATTATACGGTACTTGGGGTAAAAAATTTACCTTGGCACGCCAGCCTTTGCCAGAAGTTTACATGCAAAGTACGGTTATTTCATACGTTATTATTCTTTTATAAATGCAGTGATTGTATTGAAATACGGCAATTTTTGCGATTTTCCACCGAGTCGTTTAGTAATTTTATTATTTCAATGAATTCTCAGCTGTCTTCCATTTTTCAGCAAAAAATTCTGTTTTTTGTCACAATTGACGGCCACAGACTATAACCACAGTTTTACAATTCATAACATAGGAATTTCTTAAGCCTTGGGCGCTCGATATCGAGCCCGTAAGTTAAGAATAGCCTAAAGTGCATTTAGGAACGTCCTAAGGTTAGTGCAAACCAATTTTTTGCTAAGAATGTCTTAAGCTAGTTAGGAAAAGACTTAGGCGATTCTTAAGTTTAGTGCAAATGGGTGTCAGAGTTTTTCAAAATTCTACCCCCGAAGGGGTGAAAAGGGGTATGAAGTTGTGTATAGAAAAAATCCTTCATTTTCGAAGTAAAAATCTTAATTTATAGTAAAGGCTTATGGAAGAAAATCTAACGCAACGTATATTGATATTATTAGTACTTCAACCCCTATGGCGATGAAATAGGGGTGAAATGTGTAAATAAACCTAAAAATAGAGATGGATGTCGTTATTGGGGTTTGCTGGTATGACGATTGCGAAAATGACATTTATTTTGAAGTCCAACACGGTGGACATGATTTAACCCCCTAAAGGGGTGAAAATGGGTTTCAAATTTTGTATGGAAAAAGAATATAAAATAGACATTACAACTTTAAACTTCGTAGGAGTACGTCTAAAAATAAATAGTCAAACATATATTGTGTGGTTTTGAAAATCAACCCCTTAGGGGGTAAATAGGGTAAGTAAACATAAAAATCGATATGGATGTCGTTCTTGAGGTTTTATGGGATGGTGATTGCGAAAATTACATTTATTTTAAAGTCCAACACGATGAACATGATTTTACCCCTAAAAGGGTGAAAATGGGGTTCAAATTTTGTATGGAAAACTTATGGAAAAATAATATAAAATAGACATTATAACTTTAAACTTCGTAGGAGCACGTCTTAAAACAAATAGGCAAACATATATTTTGTGATTTTGAAAATCAACCCCTTATGTGGTGAATGGGGTAAAAGTAATCATAAAATACTATATATGGATGACGTTCTTGAGGTTTTATGGGATGGTGATTGCGAAAATTACATTCATTTTGAAGTCCAACTCGGTGGACATGCCTGATTCAGCCCCAGGGGACGGGGAGAAAGGGAACGGGAACGGGAACTGGACGGAGCGGAAGAGAACGGGAATGGGACGGGGCGGGAACGGGAGCGGGACGGGAACGGGAACCGGACGGGACGGGACGGGGATGGGAACGGGAACATTAACGGGAATGGGAACGGGGACGGGACGGGGACGGGACGGCAACGGGAGCGGGAGCGAGAACGGGAACGGAACGGGATGGGATGGGACGGGAACGGAATGAGAGCGGGGACGAGAACGAAACGGAATGGGACGGGACGGGAACGGAACGGGATGGGAACGGGAACGGGACGGATCAGGGCGGGAACGGGACGGGATGGCAACGCAACGGGACGGCAACGGGATGGGACGGCAACGGAACGGGACGGTAAAGGGAACGAGAACGGGAGCGGGACGAAACGGGAACGGGAATGGGAACGACCAGTCGTTTTTACGCGATTAGGCGGGTCCCCACCGAGCGAGCGAGCCTCGTGCGACAAACGCCTTGCGTCTTGCGTCTTGGCAAACATCTTTCCTCGCGAGGCAGCGCGCTTGGTGGTGACCCGCCTAATCGCGTAAAAACGGCTGGTCGGATCCTGGTTGAAGGTTCCCTAAAGATTTTCTCTAATCGACGCGGGCGAAAGCTAGTGATAGATAAGTTTAGAAAAATAAAAGTTTATTGCTAATTCACAAAAGAATCAAAATTACTTGTTTAAATGCTAAATGAGGACGCGTGATTGTTGAATGAATGTTAATTGTGTACTGACTTTATGACAAAATATAATAAATCGAATGAATTACAAAAGTTCTAATGCGTGACCTAATTATGAGTACCAAGTTCAATGTAGGCATTAGTACACCGTACAAGTAGCAATGTATCACATTTATCTGTCAAATGAAAGCGATTAAAAGGCCGTCCTCGTTTTGCCGCTTTCTCGCTTGCACATTTCCTGTTTTCTTAGGATTTCTTAAATCTGAATTCATAATCAAAAAATGTGTTCCGGCCACTTTTCGCAGTATAAGATTACGGACATTTTAACATATATTTCAGTTTCCCATAGCTGAAGTACAAAAAGTTATCTGTTTCTGACAGTTCAAATAACTGTTAGAAACGACAACTTTTTGTACTTCAGCAACACGAAACTGAAATAGGTATAATAAGTAAAAATGTCCGTAATCTTATATTGCGAAAAGTGGCCGGAAGAATTTTTTAGTTACACACTCAGATTTAAGAAATCCTGAGAAAACAGGAAATGTGCGAGCGAAAAGCGACAAAACGTGGACGGCCTCTTAAGATAGCAATGTAATTTAAGCGGTAGAGCCCCTGGTGAAGAATTAGGGTGCACTGACCTGACGCTCCGGACCTCCTTGACGAGGTTGGTGATGCCGGAGTCGAGCAGCACGGGCAGGATCACGCCCACCACCTCCTTGCCGTCCTTGCCTTGGTTCGCGTCGGCCGCGCGGATGCACAGCTGTGGAGCGACTACATATTGTAACTAGGGCGCACTGACCTGACGCTCCGGACCTCCTTGACGAGGTTGGTGATGCCGGAGTCGAGCAGCACGGGCAGGATCACGCCCACCACCTCCTTGCCGTCCTTGCCTTGGTTCGCGTCGGCCGCGCGGATGCACAGCTGTGGAGCGACTACATATTGTAACTAGCGCCCGCCCGCGAGGACCCACTAGGCAGGGGGGTCTCACTAGGCGCCAACATTTTTATATTAGCCTACTGCCAGGGCTCTATCACTCCGCGCGTAGGTATGAGGAAACTACCTAGCGCTCGGCGTCCTCTGAGTGGACAATATCGGCAGGGCTGTCCATCGCGCTCTCGGAATATCTGTAGCGCGTTTTCACAGCGTTTTACGATTCCCGCGCTTTCATTTCTTTTATTTAAGTGTAAAGATGTATTTATAAATATAAGTTTTGTGAAAATTGTATAATTAAAAAAAGCAAATAAGAAAAAACTGACTTTACGCACAGTATTTGTTTATAGAAATAACTGAGCGTAATTTACCTAAGTAATAGACATTACATTAAAGTGAAATATTGTTGATTACACTTTTAATCAAGTCATTAACTTAAAATATTAAATATTAGTAGTTATAGATCATACTTTTATTATTATTCGCCGCTGTAGGTAACCCTGCCGTTCGAGTCGGTCGCGTTAAGAAGATCAATAACGTACGCTAACGCGTAGTGTTTAGGTGCAATTTAGCTTGGACATGCGATGTTTAGTTATATAAAATGTCGGCTTTCCTAAAGATCAAAGTAGCGCAACTTGTGTACGTTAGTACTATTATTTATTCTGTGCTACTGCTCGCAGACTGACTCAGTCGAGCCAGCGCACGAGGGATGCAGCTATATAGACGTGAAGAGGTAACACACACAAACAACTTTCGCATTTTTATAATATTAGTAGGATTCTAATTTCACAACTGATCTGCTGATATTATTTATATTTCTTAAGCCCCATCTTACACGGCGCGACTGAAAATAAACTGTTGGAAACTCTAATCACCAATGAGTTGTTAAATAGTCACAGCACTAGTATTTCAATGGCGGTTCGTACACGACGCTATTAATTGCCAACTGGTTTGCAACGCATCGGCAACTAATCACTCGCAACCGGTCATGCTGGTCGCGCGCAACTGATTGCCAACTGCAACTGGAAACTGAGATCTATTAAGAAAAAAGAATTACGATAGTCGGACGATCTTTTGATCGATTTACTTAATTTTGAACCTTATATATGAGTTAATAATGCCAAGGAGTGGGACCGAACATCGTACGTTTATCGCGATACTTTATCGTAATAGGCGCTTTATGTAGGTTTTTCAACTAAATTTGGTTGCGCCGTGTACGAATCTTTGTCACTAACTAGTTTCCAACTATAGTTTCAAACTGGTTTCGTCAGTTTTGAGTCGCGTCGTGTAAGAAGGGGCTTACACATACTAGTACAGCTAACTAGCTAGAGCTACCAATAGATTTCGCTATATAACTTTTGTCTTCTCTTAGTTTTAGATCCATTTTAAAAGTAAACGAAAGTCAGATTTGTAATATCAATGATAAATTACTTTGTTTATATCATCTTCCATTTTGTTTTATGAAAATGACGTAATAAACATCGGTCAGTATTCAGGAAAGTAGTTAAACCAGAAATGTACATACCTTAGAAAGCACATTGGCAGTGGAAGTGGCAGCTTGCCTGGTACCTTCGTGCACGTCGTCCATCACCCTGAACAGCTGCGCCCAGAGAGTTGGCAGCTGGTCCAGCGAGCAGTGCAGGTTCTGAGCACCGCTGAACGATACAAAATAGATGTGTGTACTAACTAATAAAAAATCTTTATACTTTTTCAATAACGAACGATTCTGTTGTGTGATTCTAGAAGTGATTCTTTTCATCAGTTTCGAATGAATGTGTTGGGGTTGTTGAGAGATGTGTAGGTTACCTTATTCTCATAGTTATGTTCGTAAGTGCTATAGTAAATTGATGTTTCATTTGGGTGCCTGTTTCACAACTTCTAGTTGGGCACTGGTTTAATTGGGAACGGAGCAGAATTCATATGAATTTGCTCGTCATGTGTGTAAGTTTGAGCTTGGCCGGACTTTGTGAGACAGTCCCTTAGTTAAGTACTTGATATTTATATAGTCAATTATACGTCCGTATCATGTTGTGGCTGCCTTCAATAGAATTTTTCATTCTCCATGTTATAATGTAAACACCTACTATGTAAGACTCAATGTAATTTTCTCTGGCGGTCCTAATAAATAATAAAATAAAAAATAAAAAAAATAACGAACGATTAGGCTGCCTGTCCATTGACGCGGAGCGGAGAAACGAGGACATATTTACTTATAGGATATCATTAAATCTTCGCTCACAATCTTATTTTTTTTTTAATAAAGTTCTTTTAAAACTATATTTGTTAATATTTCCTCGTTTCTCCGCTCCGCGTCAATGGACAGGCAGCCTTAATAGCACATCTCCGCTTAAAAACAATACCAGCAAAACCGCAGTAGTTCCGCCATGACTTTGTCTTCTATCGACGACGATATATGACTGTTACCGATGTCGGTAACCTCAACACTGCACCATAGGATGATTCGCCAAGCAGGAACAGAATGAAACACTTTCTTCTTATATGCCCATATATTGTGGTTATAACGAATTGGGCCGTGCGAGCTTACAACATTTCCTACGATCACACGTCCCTAAGGTAACATTTTGTACGATAGCAAATATCCACTAATACAAAAACTTACATTTTCTACTTAACTTAGGTAGTTTACAAAACTCAAATCATTACTACCCTACGTTACCATAAATTGTTAGCGGTGGTGGGGATAGCAAACCCCCACTCCTGGCTCTTTACGAGATTACCTACCTAATTTATTATTTGGCTACCTTTCAATACGAGGTTTAGGTATTTAGGTTTCTCATTACCTTTATCAGAGACCTATACAAGAGGCCTTTATTTATATAATCTTACCTCTTAGTACCATATCAAAACCTTTAGGGCTTATAGGACAAAGGTTGGCGTATGACCTAGACACATTTCAGGTCGAAACTACCACCTCCTAGACCTATATTACCTAGCCCATTACCTCAAAACCTTTACCAGGTAGTATAAGTAAAAACACAAGCATTTAATTCATAGGATACCTAAATACCTAAACAATACCTATTTGAATTACTAAAACTTAAATATTTCACAAACTATAAAACTTACAGCTACGCTAAATATCTCATTTTACAGAACTTTTTATATGCAACAATTTAAAACCAAATAGAACGTTACATATTAATAAACTTCAAAGTAATTAAAAACACAAACTAAATGACTCAATCAGTTATAACAAGCTACTGTTTACAAATCAAAGTACTTACATGAAATAATCACAAACACAGATTCTATCACTAGTAACGCACTTAGCGGTCCATTAAACAGTCTTTTTGCTATACACATTTTAATCACTTTTTTCACTAGTTTCACGCGATTGAAGCTGTCCGTAACAATGACGATCATATTTACGTACCGGTTCCGCGTTATTATTTTCGCGGCGGAGATGTGCCAACGGTCCGAACTGATCGGGCGGAATAGCGCGTGAAAGATACAGCATCACAGTTAAATGTATGCGTAGAACAGGCTGTTTCGCATCTGTTTCGCTTGTCGTACAAATGACAATGGGGAATGTCCGAAAAAAATCAAATTGGCTGAATATTTTTTTATAGGTAGGAATAAGCTCCATTAGTAATAGAAAAAAGTTTCAGAATTTTCGGTTGCGTGAAAAAATTTAAGAGAAATTAAAGTCTCTTTGACTGCGCAGATATAGGAAAGTAACAGCAGAATGGAGATTATTCCTTTGCCATCACCTGCCACAACGACAACATGGTATTAAAAAAAACTTTCAACACCAAAATGTCAATTTTTTTTTTTAATTCTTGTTGTCATAGTGGCAGGTGTTGGAAAAGGTATAATCTCCATTCTGCTGTTACTTTCCTACATTTGTGAAGTCGAAGAGACTTTAATTTTTTTTAATTTATTCACACAACCGAAAATTCTGAAACTTTTTTGTATTACTAAGGGAGCTTATTCATATCTATAAAAAAATATTCAGCCAATTTTATTTTTTTCGGACATTCCCCATTCATGGCGGAACCTACTGCTGTTTCGCCGGTATTGTTTTGCGTCGGAGGTGTGCTAGAGGCGATAATGGTGACAGAAAAAGTACACTAAGTACAAAAAATTGGAAAATGTCCTTTTTACACTAAGTACATTAAAATGTTAGTAACTTTCCCAGGAAAAAATCATCATATCCATAAGAGTATTACTTTACGGAAATCCAAGAAGCAAACATCACTAAATCCAAAGTATTTGTTGAACCGGCCAGGTAATAATAATTCACTTAAACTTGTTTAAGTTCGTTACTTAGTGATTTTTTTCTGTCACCCGATGATAATAAATAACATACATTTAAGGTCGAAAATTCAACGCATTTTAGTAGGTACTCACCGTAACAAATCGGCGAGCGCATTACAACATGACATTCTAACCCTCCACTGGTTCGATGTCAAATTAGCCACTAAATCATCCAATATCTCCTTGTGATATTTTTGTACCTAAAAACCAAAAATATTGTACTGTATATCAAATTATCTTTTAGGCATTTGGTCCAATTCACATTATTCGCGGTTGGTCGAATTCGCAGTTGGTCCAAATAGCAGTTGGGCCAATTAGCATTTGGTCCAATTCGCAGTTGGTCCAATTAGCATTTGGTCCAATTCGCAGTTGGTCCAATTCGCAGTTGGTACAATTAGCGGTTGGTCCAATTCGCGATTGGTCAAATATAAAGTGTATTTCCAAAATTATACAAAATAACACATTTTATGTACATAATGTACTAATTTATTCATAATCATATTACACATATTACCTATGCACATATTAGAATAGTATTTATTCATACTTATTTACAATCATAACTTGTGTTTCAAGCTCCTACAAATAAATTGGATCAACGAATTGGACCAACTACGAATTGGACCAATCGCGAATTCGACCAATCGCGAATTGTACCAACTGCGAATTAAACTAACCACGAATTGGATCAAATGCGAATTGGACCAACTGCGATTTGGACCAACTGCGAATTGGACCAACTGCGAATTGGAAATTTTTTTTGAACATTGTAACAACTGCGAATTGGACCAAATGCGCCTAAAGGGTTAATATAAACGCGCGGTGCCGTGCGTCGTTGCGCGATAGGAGCATTCACATGATAGCGTATGCACGCGAGGCAGTCTGGCATCAACATTGGCGTGGAGGAGGCAATTCATTGAGAAACCACGTGGCTCAACTGAACGGGTAAATGCAGGTTTGTTTTTTCGCACCGCGCTGTGCCGCGCAGTGACGCGCGGTAATGTACACCGCTGTGCCGCGCGGTAATACACAATAAATACAGTTTAGTTTGATCTTGTTACTAGCACCGCGCGTTCATATGAACTTAGCCTAAAGCTAAGAATAAGAAAAACAAGATTTAAAAACACATATCAGGAGACAGCTGCCTCTATTGTGAACGGAAACACTATCAACATTATCACAATATAAGTGTAATACTAACCGTAGCCTGCGTGTTAGGCACTATGGCGTGCCATATGCTGGCCATGGAGTTCTGTATGCGCGGCGTGGGGTCGAACCGGTAGCGGTACAGGCGCGGCACGATGCGCGGCAGGTGCTCCGCCAGCTGCGCGCCCGCTTGCAGCGCGATCGAGTGAAAGCCAAACGCCGCACCTGACGATCGATTTTCAATATTAAGACGGGATGTTACCAAGCCAGCCGTGCTAGGATGAGTGCCGTGACTATTTGTCAACATTTATCTCGCGATGTCGCGCTCACATTAGTGCAGAGCAAGCGGGACAGACATCGTGCTAACGCGAGCCAACGCGATAAAAGGGTCGAGAAAATTTTGTTACGGTGCTCATCTTAGGCCTGCAGGGATACTCTGCACTCGTCGGTTTGTAATGATGAACCGACGAGTATGATGTTAACGAACGCAGATACAAGATCACGAAAACGGTAAACGCTTTTCGTGATCTTGTATCTGGTATATTTGCCTAAATACGACCATGTGTGTGTGTACATAAAATTCATACACCGTTCATTACCTTTTTTAGAATTCCACATAGAATTGTGATGAGCGAGGTGCATAAACTTGTATAACAGGTCTGGTTGATTTAGATCTGAAGCTAGTGAACATAACTCCTTGTAAGTAGATAGATTTCCTCTGTAACAAAGAAAAGAAATATTGCAAAATTACTCATTAAGTCATTTTTAGGGATCCGTACCAAAATGGTAAAAAAGGAACCCTTATGGTGTGACTCAGTCTGTCTGTCTGTCTGTCTGTCTGTCACAGCTGGATATCTCGAGAACTACTAATGGTATCAACTTGAAATTTGGAATAGTTTAAGATGACATTTGCTCAACTATTTTGCAAATAAGAAAGAGATAAAAAAAAATTTTTTTGACAAAAGGGACTGAAAAGGGGTCTTAAAAATTTGAAGTGAGGTGACTCGGCATGTGGGGTATCATATGAAAGAGCGCTGTTTGCACATTTTAAAACATTTTTTCCTTTTTTCTTAGGCCGCATAGTTTTCGACTTATGATGAAAAATGTAAAAAAAAATACCGTTCCCCCCCCCCCCCTTATCTCCGAAGTTTGCAAAGAGAAAAATCTGAAATAATACTATGTGATAGTAGTTTATGTAAAGATTACAGGAAAAATAAAACGACGTCTCAATATAACACACTTTTTAAGAAATTCAAAAAACAAACAAAAATTATTTAGTTTCACTACCAGTCAACAGATGGCGCTGTCCTAAGCATGCTAACCTAAGAAGAAAATTTATAGTTCCACTATCGGTTAAGAGATGGCGCAACCTAACTCTACAATAATAAATTGGTGGCTGGTTCTAGTATAATTACCTATATTTGCCGTACGAATAAACGAAGAATAAGTTCCTACTTAGTAATATAAACAGTTTGCAATGTGGAGTGGCTGAAACGTTTTTCAGTCACCAAAAAGCAGCTGTGGTTAAGATTTGTAAATTAACTGTCCGCCTGTTCGCCCTTCCACCTGTCTGCCGTTTATCCTACTTTTTTCAAGACTGTACTAAAGTAACATATCCAAATATATTTATGATTGTACGGAACCCTCGGTGCGCGAGTCCGACTCGCTCTTGACCGGTTTTATTATACATTGATTTTATAAAATGCAACCTTATATCGATAGTAATAGAGAATATTTTAGACCAACTGCCGCTCGCGACTTCGTAGGACCGTAGGTCCTACGTGGACCTACGGGTCAAACGTTCCCTAGGGTCCACCTACGCCGTAGGTGGACCCTAGGGAACGTTTGACAAGGAAAAAAGTATCCTGTTCTAATCCAGGTTATAAACTGTTTGTATGCTGAAATTAATTCAAATCCGTCCAACCGTTTAGGCGTGAAGTGGTAACAAACACATTAGTAGACTGGGGGGAAAATTTTTTTCTTTGTTCTGTGATTAGAATAGCCTTTAGTTAGGTACGTATTTGTTTTGTATAAAGCATATAACTTACCCTGTAGGAGCTTTTCCCAACTGCCCCTCTTCAAACAGCTTGGTGTCCTCTGTGACCTGCGCCACGGCGCGTTTGCCGCTCGTCAGCTGTTCGATAATCTGACCGACCAGTGCTTGCTTCTGACTCTCGTCAGAGTTCTGGTAAACCAAACTGAGGCCTTTACTCGCTACGTCTTGAACGATTTCTGCAAAGGAATTTTAACTTTCAGAGTGGATAAACAGTTTCCTGAATTTAGTGTACAGTTATTATTAAGGTAAACAAAAAAATACACTTTTACTAATATTTGTTGCTACATCACAGACAAGGCAAGCTTTATTTCACTAAATCTTAGAATAACGAAAACTTTCTTAGATTTGGTTTTAACTTTATTTTATAAAGGCATTACTTACTCTACACGCGAAACCACCATCGTGTCTCGAATGTAAATATAACAAATAAAACTGTTCATCCTTATTTGTCTTATTTAGTAAACAGTTTTTGACAGTTGTCATACGTCTTTTAACCTTAAATCGTTATTTAAAAATATGTTAGTAATTTTTAAATTTGAGATTTTTGCATTTACAATGCTATTTTTAAACAATACTAAATAATATACTAGAAAAAATACGACTCGCACCAGATCAATACTCAGACGGGAATCGAACCCGCGATCTTTGGATATCCGGTCCAATGCTCTGACCGCTGAGCTACCGGCCGCGGAGCTACGATGTCACCGGGTGACTCGGTAGCTCAGCGGTCAGAGCATTGGACCGGATATCCAAAGGTCGCGGGTTCGATTCCCGTCTGAGTATTGATCTGGTGCGAGTCGTATTTTTTCTAGTATATTATTTAGTATTGTTTAAAAATAGCATTGTAAATGCAAAAATCTCAAATTTAAAAATTATATAGCTATTTCATCTTAATCAATTGTTAAAATATCTGGAAAGATATTTCAATGGAATGTCGAGGTAATTCCTCACATTGGTGAAATAACGCTGGCTTACAGCGTAAGAGTTTAGGATATACTAGGAAAAATTCGACGATGTCACCGGGTGACTCGGTAGCTCAGCGGTCAGAGCATTGGACCGGATATCCAAAGGTCGCGGGTTCGATTCCCGTCTGAGTATTGATCTGGTGCGAGTCGTATTTTTTCTAGTATATTATTTAGTATTGTTTAAATATGTTAGTAAGTTTATGAAATTATTGTTAATTTATTAACAATTTATTTCGTAATATGTGTGGAAAACCATTTGTTTTATTTTATAAATGATTATTTCAATAAAGAGTCGGGTGAAGATTGTTTACCATATAAGACAAGTAAGGATGGACAGACTTTATCTTACCGCTGTTTTCTGACAGATAGTCCATAAAGACTTCTTGTAACAACTGTAGCCTGCACTTGATTGGTTCGCGTTCGGGACAGTTTTTGAGCAATGCCAATAGCCAGATACTTGTAGCCTGTTTAAATAAAAAGTGATACAATAAAAAGTATACTTTTGTTTTTAATCTACACCGGGGTAGTGCTTGGCCTTCACCTCACCTAATGTTAAGTGACGATAAGGCCGAAGGTGGAAGCGCACTACACCCGTAATCCTCACCACTGAGGAACTGGCTATTTTACCTCTAACTGCCGGAACACAACAATTTTTAAATTGTTGTTATGTCGTCAGACTTAAGTAAGATGGTGGTAGCTAGCCAGGCAGACTTGAAATAAGCCTTACCACCAACCAAACCGAATACAATTGTACCCCTCTCCTGGCAATCGAACCCAAGACCCCAACGTTGGGCTAACCACTAGACCACAGAGGCGGTTATACTTGAAGGCACAATTAACCGCTCATCCTGTTATTTTCATACAAAACATGGTCACTGCAGTGCACTGATGAGCTTGTGAAATCTCATAAATAAAAAATGGTTTTTAGAAAAAAAATACAAATTAATAACTATTGAAAATTGTTTTTTCTGACATTTGCAATAGAGTATAATTTTCATGGTATACTTTTGCAACTTATGTTCCTAGTTTTAGTAGTCAAACTAATCTGCAAAACAGCTGTTTATACTATGCAAATTTTAAGTTCTATCTACACTT
The DNA here is from genome assembly GCA_943789525.1 of Agriphila geniculea. Lineage (NCBI taxonomy): Eukaryota > Metazoa > Arthropoda > Insecta > Lepidoptera > Crambidae > Agriphila > Agriphila geniculea. Next base: position 7,345,381 of record OX038875.1, read on the forward strand.
ATTTCTTTTTATTTTTATTTGTGTTTTTACCTAACTTTGTTGTGTAATTTTTGGAGTTAAATAAAAACAAATACATTATTACAAGCCTGATGATGAGCTGTTTTTGGCTTAAATGTTTATAACGAGAATAGAACTTAAATAATCTTTACTAACCTGTCTCGAGTGTGGATGTGGATGGCGTCCAATTTTGAACAGTTCTTCTAACAACCACTCTAATAACTTGTCGTTTTCCTTCAACGCATCTGGAGCTTTTATTTTTGCTTCTCCCTATACAGAAAACAAAACAAAAATGAAAAAAGCCATAATTTAGTTCTTTTACTTATTTCATATCAATGAACAACTTACTTCTTTAGGCAACTCCGTCCATAAATCACGATTTTCGTTAGAGTTGACGCCTTCCATACATAACACTAATGATTCTCCGATTTGTAAATGTATTTCAAACTCTTTGCTCTGAAAATTATACAAAATAAATAATACCAAAAAGTTTATTCTCAATCGATAAGATATATTATGGTTTTAGTATTAGAAGCTGTTATAATACTATTTCTGGCAATAACATCTTAACTTACATCTTTAGCCATCTGCAAGAATCCCATAACAATTTGCTTAGCAAAACTCAACCTTTCTCCACAGCATATAAGGCCAAGGGTATACAAAGATCTCTCCTTCACTTTAGAAGGCAATTTCGCATTCCCAACAATCCTGAACAGGCGGTCTGCGACAGCGAACTTTGTGACCTCATCCTCAAAGTCTACATTTGTATCACTCTTGTTTATGTTGAAGGGATTGTCGCTTTGTAGTTGCACATTTTGTTTGGGGGTCGTATCGGGTAAAGGCAACCCTGAGCAACGAGCTAGCAGGGACACAGCCATCACAGATGTACTGACTAGGAATGTTAGTGGACTGATTAAGAAATTAGCTGAAAACAAAAGTAGAATTTCAGTACTTCTTTTCTAAATAGCAAAAATAACTGAAAAACAGAAATTTTATGGTTTTCATAATTCCAAGTGGTTTAAAAAATTGTCGTTTTCAGTGTTTATAATATTTTTTTTTGTATGTAAGGTTTTTCCCTATGTTACATCTATACAGCGAACTAAAATCTATGGAATAAGCATTCTGCTCAAAAAATGGCACCACACGAAAAGTACAACTAAGTGGATGGGGCTAAAAATGCTGGCATTTAACTATGCAGCATAAAGCGTCTGAACAGTTGCTTATTAGCGACCATAATTTGTATACTCATAGATATTTTCTATACTTAAACGAAAAAATAAGATACGTTTTTTCTGCTTCTTTATACTGCCTTCTTTGAATCTTTTACACTTTTTGACTATAAAGGACGTCATTTCTAATAAACTCTCTCTTTCTATCTTTACAATACAAACTGCAATTTATTGAAAAGAACACTAACGTCAGTCATCGGGTGCGTGGCTGGCCCGACTAAAGCTGAGCGGGTTGTACTTTTTCGGCCCCGTGGTGCCATTTTCAAGCAATATTTGTTTGCAATTACACTTCCATAGATTTTAGTTCGCTGCATCTATAAGTACCAACTTATAACTAGAGTTTATGTTTACATGTTTGGATATGATTTTGACCGTTACATATACATAAAACTTACCTAAAACTACAACGCCTTCTTTGAACGGCTCCCAACTCGTAGCACTAAATCCTTTCCCGCCAAACTTGCCTTTCTTCGAATACACTATACACCGCTCACAGATGTGCGCAAACGCACACAAATAACCACATTGACTCTCCAAAGTCTTATTATTCTGTCCTTGTTCCACGAACTCTTTTAGTTCTCTCTCTATCGCAGACTTCTCGCTCGTGCTTACGGTTATTATCGCGTAAATAACCGCAGCGTTTTCTCTTATTTCTTCCTTGGTACTGGTCGTGAATAAGTTTTTAAGGAATGGTAGAAGGTTTTTGTATTTGGAAGCCATTTTCTCGGGCACACAGCCGACTATGTCGAGGAAGCATGTAAGAGGCATCACGTCTGAAAACAGATAGAAAATATCTCGTGTATAAAACTAAACGTAAGTAAATAGCTTAACTAAAATTATTTAAGTTCGGATCAACAATACGTCTAGGCGCATTTGGTCCACTTGCCGAAAAAACGTCTCTTTCACCGTGTCACAAATACACTGACCCAAGAAAATTTAGGATAGAGGTAGTTTCATAAGTAGTTTTCTACATTACTAAGCTATGAATCAAAATCAGATCATTCAGTGACAGAGTACAGCAATAAAAATATGTAGATAAATCAGGGGTTTTCTAAGTAGGGGGGGGGGAGGGCAGAGACTTTCCAAGGGGGGCGTGGGCCAGCTGTGTAGTATGTAAAGTAAGGATCATATTTAGAAATAACCACAACTTCCATATGTAGGTAGGTATGGTGTACCCCTGAAATAAATAGATAGTTATTTACCTGGACTAGCATTGAGCAGAGAAGTGATCATAGTTAAGTACCGCTCCAGAACCTCTGTATCCAGTAAGTTGTCGTAGAAGTACTTGGCCAGTAGCGGCGAGGTGGCGTTCGGGTGGTTGGAACAGTCCCTCAGATCCGCGTCCCGGTTCAAACACATCCGCATGTACCTTAATATCTAAAATGTTTATGAAAACTTAGCAAATAAGCTATTACAGATATCTGCTCCCCTATACTTCCTAGAAACAGTCAAATTAATTGCAAATCTACGTTATAGCTTCGCTTCGAAGATGTATGGATTTCACGTTTTAAACTCGATGGTTAGCAAAAACTTATGTTGATCCCATACATCTTTCGAAAGATTAGCGACAGCCAAATTTGCAAAAGCGTAGGGGGCAGATGGAGTAGTTTTTTTTTATCAATGAACCAACAGGGGCTTTTGAAGGCTATATGTCTGAAGCATTTAGCTAATAAATTATTTCACATTAGTTAAACGAATAAAAAAATGGTCAAAAGTACCTCTTGATAAGTCATGGGATGAAACTGCAGTACTTGGTTTCCAATCACAAACCTATATTTAGAGTTTGAGCCTTTCTTGCGTTTCTGCATCTGCTCCCATATGTACCCCACCACGTCTTTAAACTTGGGCACTTTGAATTCTTCCACTTCTTGCGTGTTATCCCTTTCTTTCTTAGAGGAATCTTCGTCTAAATTCACTACATTCGTCTCTTTCTTTGAAACGTTGTTGACTACATCCTCTATTTCGCTGGGACGAGATGTGCCGTACAGGCATTTTAGCGCTTCTGTCGATATATCATCTTGACTGTGGAAAAAGGTTTTGCTTGTCTCTTTACTTACACACACAAAATCTATTCAAATGAAATCAGAGTTTTGACCCTCTTTAAAAGTTTAAACTACTTTTAAAATTATAATTTTGACAATAAGTTTTTCTTTTCTGCTCGACAACAAAATAAGTCTGCCGACTTAAGAGCGCTTTCACATTCCTTCCTGCTAATATTATAAACTAGCGGCCGCCCGCGGTTTCGCGGAATATCGGGATAAAAAGTATCCTATGTTTTAATCCAGGCTATCTTCTATCTGTGTGCCAAATTTCAACCAAATCCGTTCAGTAGTTTTTGCGTGATTGAGGAACAAACATCCAAACATCTAAACATCCAAACCCACAAACTTTCACATCCTTACTAATATTATAAATGCGAAAGTCCGTTTGTTTGTTTATTTGTTTGTTTGTTTGTTTGTTACGCCTTCACGTTCTAACTACTGAACCGATCATCATGAAATTTTGCATACACGTTGTCAAGGGTACAGAGAAGGACATAGGGTACCTTTCACCCCGAAAAAAAGTATTGTTCCTGAGGGATAACAAAAAACCTTTCCACGCAGACGAAGTCGCGGGCGGCCGCAAGTTTATAATATTAGTAGGATGCGAATGGTTGTGGGTTTGGATGTTTGTTACTCAATCACGCAAAAACTACTGAACGGATTTGGTTGAGGTTTGGCACATAGATAGCATATAGCCTAGATTAAAATATAGGATACTTTTTATCCCGATATTCCTACAGGAACGGGAACCACGCGGGTGAAACCGCAGGTGGCCGCTAGTAGGAATATAAACAAACGCGCGTCTGTCATATGTATGGATACGACACGCACGGCTTATGCCGCGACTAAAACACCTATACGTGAAAGCGCTCTGAAAAAATGATTTTAATGAATTAACATTACATCAATTAAAATTCAATAGATGATTATTTTTTAATTTAAATCTTACAGCTTCGTCACTAAAGTTTAGTTTCAACTAACCTGTCCCCGCTAGCTAGCAGCAGGAGGTACCTAGACGGGACGTAGACGGCGGGGAACACTGCGGACGCGTACCGCATCGCGATGTAGCGGATCATAGGCTCCTCGCTGTGGATGTAGCTGCCGGACAAAGTTGTACCATGAAGAATAACAGCGATTTATGTTTAGTGCCTTATCCAATAGCTTATGGGACCACATGAACAACTGTGAAGATATTTTCGCGATATCTCTTAAAACAAAAAAGTTATACTGTCTAGAACAATGATATTTTGTGTTATCGAATGACGTCATTGGACATACAGGTGAACCTTAGATCGTACGTAATAAAACACATATTTCAGTGCGCTTGACATTTTCTTCAAACCCTTCTGACTTCGAAACTACTCGCTTGATTTAAATAAAACAAAAACATGTGTATTGCTAGACATTTAGCTACATGGTCATAAAGTTTCAACTGATTTAACAGACCCAGTGACATTCTCCATTTTTACCCGGCCTTGGTCCTATTTTATATTATACGCGAAGTCTGGCGTCAGAGCGTAAACATTCCTATAAATTTTATACGCCAACGTCAGCGCTTGAAAAAAGATCACCTCAGACCATTTCTATAGTAAGCACCGTGACGCTGACACACCTAGCTGTAAGGCTTTGGTTTCCTAAGATGGTGCCATCATATAGCGGCCGAAATATAGCTGTGAATGACGGGACAAGAACGTTTTCTATGTAAACAACGTTTACTAATACCACTCTCTAGGAAACAACACCGTTTCAGGTCTGGCTAGCTAGTCTAGCTACCATCATCTTACCTAAGTCTGACCTGACGTCATAACAACAATTTAAAATAGTTGTGTTCCGGCACTTAGAGGTAACATAGCCAGTTACTCAGTGGTGAGGATTCCGGGTGTAGTGCGCTTCCACCTACGGCCTTATCGTCACTTAACATCAGGTGTGGTGAAGGCCATGCACTATCCCGTTTTGCATTTTAAAAAAATAAAGAAACTCAACTCACTGTTCGAGCAGCGCGAACAAAGCCAGCGCCTGAGGCTCATCGAACGGACTCGGTTCGTCCACTTCCATTTTCTCCTCCTGTGAAGTACTGGCTCCTTGCGACGACGTATCGGCGGACTGAGGTTTATCTACAAAAAATACATTATTCATAACCCGTTTCCAATCTTAATTTGTTCATCTTAAAGTGTTAAAAGATAGTTCAATATCAATGAGCGATTTTTCGAGACCAAAAAAAGGAAATTATTTCCGATAGATGGCGTTTTATGAAAGCCGAGCCGTCATAAGTTGCTTATAATATGTCTATCGCCTGTTTAACTCTCCCACCTCGTTTATCACTCTGTTGTTGGAGGGGTCTCTAACAGCATTTGCGGTCAAAATTTTCAAAAAATTGTATGCGATAAATTATAAAATTTCAAATGTATCGAAATTTTTTGATTTTTTTTTTATTTGAGCTGGCAGAAAATCGCCCATTGGAAAATCTTTACAATTATGTTGATATTAAGTTTTTGGATATTAAAAACGCTTGGGAACGAAATAATTTCGCTACAGTCGATGCTTTCTGTAAACTCCATACCTCCAAGTTAGGGGAAATGGGTGAAATGGTTCCAATCAATGTGAATAATCACCCGCCCGACTTCGCTGGCGTCTCCCTTTCGAAATAATAATAATAATAATACCTTCAAGTTTTATCTTGAAAGCGCGTTCAGGGACGCCATACTAGAGATGGCCAACATCTCGAGTATGGCGTCCCTGAACGCGGTCTTCATCTCGGGCGGCGCGTCGCCTTACTAAAGCTGCTTAACTGCCGCAATAGCAGACCGAATACGCCAACTTACTGCGCATGACAGTCAATGCTTTCTGTAAACTCCATACCTTCAAGTTTGATCTTAAACGCGTTGGCCATCTCGAGTATGGCGTCTCGGAGCGCGGTCTTCATTTTGGGCGGCGCGTCGCCTTACTAAAGCTGCTTAACTGCCGCAATAGCAGACCGAATACGCCAACTTACTGCGCAAGACAGTCAATGCTTTCTGTAAACTCCATACCTTCAAGTTTGATCTTGAACGCGTTGGCCATCTCGAGTATGGCGTCCCTAAACGCGGTCTTCATCTCGAGGGCGCGTGGCCTTACGAAAACTGCAAAGCTGCCGCAATAGCAGACCGAATACGCCAACTTACTGCGCAAGACAGTCAATGCTTTCTGTAAACTCCATACCTTCAAGTTTGATCTTGAACGCGTTAGCCATCTCGAGTATGGCGTCCCTGAATGCGGTCTTCATCTCGAGGGCGCGTGGCCTTACGAAAGCTGCTTAACTGCCGCAATAGCAGACCGAATACGCCAACTTACTGCGCAAGACAGTCTATGCTTTCTGTAAACTCCATACCTTCAAGTTTGATCTTGGACGCGTTAGCCATCTCGAGTATGGCGTCCCTGAATGCGGTCTTCATCTCGAGGGCGCGTGGCCTTACGAAAGCTGCTTAACTGCCGCAATAGCAGACCGAATACGCCAACTTACTGCGCAAGACAGTCAATGCTTTCTGTAAACTCCATACCTTCAAGTTTGATCTTGAACGCGTTGGCCATCTCGAGTATGGCGTCCCTGAACGCGGTCTTCATCTCGAGGGCGCGTGGCCTTACGAAAGCTGCTTAACTGCCGCAATAGCAGACCGAATACGCCAACTTACTGCGCAAGACAGTCAATGCTTTCTGTAAACTCCATACCTTCAAGTTTGATCTTGAACGCGTTGGCCATCTCGAGTATGGCGTCCCTAAACGCGGTCTTCATCTCGAGGGCGCGTGGCCTTACGAAAGCTGCAAAGCTGCCGCAATAGCAGACCGAATACGCCAACTTACTGCGCAAGACAGTCAATGCTTTCTGTAAACTCCATACCTTCAAGTTTGATCTTGAACGCGTTAGCCATCTCGAGTATGGCGTCCCTGAATGCGGTCTTCATCTCGAGGGCGCGTGGCCTTACGAAAGCTGCTTAACTGCCGCAATAGCAGACCGAATACGCCAACTTACTGCGCATGACAGTCAATGCTTTCTGTAAACTCCATACCTTCAAGTTTGATCTTAAACGCGTTGGCCATCTCGAGTATGGCGTCCCGGAGCGCGGTCTTCATCTCGGGCGGCGCGTCGGGCACCTTCTTCACCAGCTCCGACAGCAGCTCCAGCTTGTTGCTCACGCTCTCCGGGCACTTCATGGCCAGCCTGCCTGTATGAAAAAGCACCTTTATTGCTTGGATATAAGATTCAAAATTATAGTAAACCGAGTGAAATTCCAGCGTATATAGTAATTTATCAAAAATTAGCTTAGAGCAGGGGTCTCCAAACTACGGCCCGCGGGCCAGATCTTGCGGGCCGGATCTGGAGCACCAACAATCCAGCCCGCCAAAGCGAGCCAGATCGTACCAACATACTGTAATTTGCAGTATGTTAGTACGATGAGCTAGCTAGGTCCTGGCCCTTGGAAGTTCATGGAGGAGTTAGTCTGGCCCTTAAGCTAAAAAGTTTGGCGACCCAAGACTTAGAGCATTTAACCAACGGAGACTGCAAAGGCGGGCAACCCCCTCCTCTGCCAAAGTACTTTGGTCATATGGCCATGTACGTTCAATAAAACTACATACTTCAGCGCGGCCGGCCAATTCAGTATCTTGAAAAAGCGGCCAAATCTACAAGACTATGGTGTTTCCTATCATATGTCAGTATTTTCGTGTACAAATGTTTGTTTTTAAGTGCTAGGTATCTAGAAATAAAATAAAAGCTATTACGACAATTTAACGACAGAAAATACAGTAGTAGGGAGGCAGCTGTCACGCAGTACAGACCTACCTGCACAGCACACTACGACCTTTTTCGTAGTGTGCTGTACCAGTACTGTGGGAGGGGAGGTAAGCACGTATGCTTACCTCCCCTCCCACTAAAAGTGGCAGAAAAAGTTCAGTGTTATACGGTCTTGCAGTCTTCATTGGTAAAATGCTCGAAGCTAAAAGACAAAGACAAAGTTGGAAAAACAGCAAAAGTTGATAGAAACCTACAAACCTAAACACATGTATGCCTTCGGTTGGTGTTCCTGATGTTCCGCAGATTGGATGACTTTCAACAAGCCCTGCAGGAAAACAGCCGCAACCTTCTTTAGTTGTGTCCCATCCCCACTAAAAAAAACTGGCATTGTAACTTGAACCTTAAGATTATTAAAAAATAAGAATTATTTCAGCAAATGTGAAAGTTTACATACCCATTAATGACATTCAACAAAAACACCAACGCCAAGTTTCTGAGTCTTGAATTTGTATTAGCGTCGAAAAGGGACGAAAATACTACCTAAAGACAGATAAATGATTCTATTAGTGCTAAGAACAACATTTTAATTTTCAGTAAGTAGAAAAAACCTTAATATTCTTACCTGTACACAATGAGGGAACATAATAGCTGGACCAGTAGCCTTATTCAAATATTGAATCAACTTTAGTCGCAGTCTTGTACAAGCGGGAACCTAAAAAGAATAGATAGGTACTTATTTATTTTTAATTTTTCCTTTGCCATTATTTTTTGTTCATTATACAGGTGTTACAATACAACCTGCAATGCTATGGTAGATAGGGATAAGCAAACAGAACAACATTTACTTTGGGACCAACTCTGAAATCGCGAAAAAAACAACTGTTTTATACCCTAGTGATATTTTCGTTATTATTTTTTGTATGTAACAGCCGAATGTTTTTTGCGATTTCAGAATTGGGTCCATAATAAAAGTTGTTCAGTTTGATGGTCCCTATCTTATCTACCATCACTACATAGTATAAAACAAAGTCGCTTCCCGCTGTCTGTCCCTATGTATGCTTAGATCTTTAAAACTACGCAACGGATTTTGATGCGGTTTTTTTTTTAATAGATAGAGTGATTCAAGAGGAAGGTTTATAATGGTATGATACATGGTGTTCAATTCTACATCGAAGCGAAGCGAGGGCGGGTCGCTAGTCTACCACAGTTGGCATTGCATGTTGTTTTGTAACATCCTGTTTTTGTACAGTATTTATTGGGAATAGTTTGTAACCTTGCGATCATCTGGAGGCACCTTCAGACCACCCCAAGTCCCCAAGTAGAGAGAATACAGAGGCGCCACCACGGCAGGCTGCGACCAATCCACAGAGCTGGAAACGGTATTATTATTATTTACAATTATTAATCATCTATACTAAAATCTTTAAATACATAAAAAAGGTACAAAGATGGAATGTGACTTACAGCACCAAATATCAAGTATATGTGTGCTACCAGGCCAGGGATACTTAGCGCTTTAGAATGAAGCTATAAGTACGTGGCGGGCCCGTTCAACCGGGCTGAAGTCAAGACCATCAGAAGAAATAAGAGCTACGCGATATGAAGAGAAGCATTTGATTGAATGAGGCGTCACTTGGCGGAAGTCCCAAACCATTTTGAAAAAAACCGGTCAAGAGCGAGTCGGACTCGCGCACCGAGGGTTCCGTACCATCATAATAAATACACTGCAGAGTAGAATAATAAAATTATTATTACAGTTTTAGGTCAGCGCCATCTCTTGCCCGATAGTGGAACTAATGTTAACTTTTTTAGAAATTTTATAATTTCTTAAACAGTATGCTATATTGAGACATCGTTTTATTTTTCCTGTAATCTTTATATAAACTGCTATCACATAGAATTATATCAGATTTTTCTCTTTGCAAACTTCGGAGATAAGGGGGGGAACGGTTTTTTTTTACATTTTTCATCATAAGTCGAAAACTATGCGGTTTAAAAAAAAGAAAAAATGATTGAAAAAGTGCAAATGGCGCTCTTTCATATGATACCCCACATGCCCTAGTAGCCCCACTTCAAAATTTTAAGACCCCTTTTCAGTCTCTGTTGTAAAAAAGATATTATTTATTTTATTTATTTCTTATTTGCAAAATAGTTGGACAAATATCATGTTAAACTATTCCAAATTTCAAGTTGATATCATTAGTAGTAGTAGTTATGGAAAAACCGCTATTGGTTGTGTCTACTTTTGCTACTAATAAGGAAGTTTCCTTAAATTGAATTTAGAGTAATAAAACCATAATTATTTTAAGGATAAGCATTGCTCAAATAAATATACAAAATTATGAGACACAAATTCCGTAAAATTTTGTATGAAAAATGCAAGTGATTAAAACTTTAAACTACTTTTTTATCTCTGTCGTTTTTTGTAAGATCAAAATATTTTTTCTATAATGTGAATTAAATTATTAAAATTAAATCATAAAACAAATTTGAAACTTCCGTATTCTGTCAGTGCTCAACCTCAAACAGACCAATAAGTTTTACCTCTCTCATGAGGGACTAATTTTATTGAAACTTACGTCATTCTTGACATTACTCACCTATTAACTCTGATGAGAGGACTGTTAGCATGGTTGGCTACGCTAAACCGGGAGTCAGCGGCGGCAACGATTAATGTCAACAGAATGTCGTTGGAGTTGAAGATGTCCTTGCTGATGAAATTCACTATGGAGAGCTTCATCTGTCAACAAGTATATTTTCATGATTTCTACACTTTATTTTCTATGTTATTACATACATGTGATTAGAAAGTGTAAATAATTGTTCAGTCGCAGTACATACCTTTCGCAAAATGTACCTTTCTCAAAATGCATCTTTCGCAAAAGGTACCTTTTTTAGTGTAAGCCAAAAAGTACAAAACAGTAGTGACTGTTCTAGAGGTGATTAAAAAGTAAAAATAATGTAATAAAACTATTAAAAAACTAAATAATAGGTAATTTTTAATTATTTTTTTTACTTCATATTCTTTAAATATTTTGTTTTTTTTTTTTATTTTTTTTTTTTCATTTGCCAACTATTTCAAGCTTACTTTAAAAGAGGTACCTTTTGTAAAAGGTATGTTTTGCGAAAGGTGCATTTTGAGAAAGGTGTGTACGTTTTGCGAAAGGTACATTTTGTTAAAGATATATTTAGCGAAACATGCATTTTGCGAAAAGTACATTTTGCAACTGAGCCCTATAAAATATCTATTAATAAAGTTCAAGATGCAATTAAATGTCATACTTAAAACAACATAAGCCTATTCTAGGTACTTATTATTATTATACTATACCTCTTCTAGCTGGTTGGGGTTCAGCTGATTTTTGCTAACAAGCCTTTTATAAGTTTTCATGCTCATGCCTGGTGGAACTTGGAAATCACTTTCACCCGCATTTGGTAATGCTCTGAAATTAATTAGAGATGCTTATTAGGCATAAAAGCATTTTTAGGCTCGTATTATAGAATCAAACTCAAACTCAAATCTCTTCTTGAGTACAGTTAGAAAGGGATGGTGCTGTATGCAATGAATAGCACCATACCTTTCTAACTGTACTGATTTTAATTTGATTCTATAATACGAGCCTTAGACTGATAGTTGATATAGAACTCAATCATACCTACAATGTTAGTGAAATCACTATCAAATTGGAACTAGCCTGTATTGATAGCTACAGTAAGGATTAAAATAAATTCCTGGACACTTAAAATTTACTTTTTCAGTATTATAGGAACTTCATACTCATAATCATTGACAAAACAAAAATAATTCATAGAACAAAAGACAATATCAATAATATACAAAATATATCAATAACTCATTCATACCGGTATGGCAAAAGCAGTACATCGGTTGCAAATTTCAGTATCAAGGATGATAGCTTGGGCTTTTCCTTCAAATTAAGATCACTTTCTTTAATTACTCCAAGCAGAGGCATAACCAACATTAAAATCCTGAAAACAATTATACACCTTTAAAAATAATAAAATTGACTTTGCTTAAACTAAGTAAATACAAGATTAAGTTCATAAGATAATTGTTTTTATTTTGTTCAAATTCTGATTTAAGGATTTGCCACACTGGATGCGTTCTGTGGTCCGGTCAACCCATACATAGGGTGAATACAATGTATGGGTTGACCACACCTCAGAACGCATTCAGTGTGGCAAATCCTTTTAACTTGCAAAGATCTGTACCTATATTAATCAATTGATCAAAACACCTTAATGATATTAAGGATTTGGTATTTAACTAAGAAATATATGAACAATTTTATTTATAAAATTTACCCATCCTGATGTCCTTGGGGTTTATTTTCTATAGCTTCTAATAATGACGGTGCCAGACACAACTGCTGGTCATGAGCCAGACGGGGAAATCCCATGGTGATGTAGATTATAGTAAAATTCTGGAACATTAACTCACATTAGTATGAAGGCATAATTTTGAAATGTACAAAATATTGATTGAAATATAATACAATACTAAGTATGATACATTTTTGTGATGTTTTAAAACTTACAATTATGAAACTATTTGCAGCAGGATCCCGGTAAAGTTGTAGCAATGTTTGGACTGGTAGTTTTACTTCTGCACGGCACTTCACACGCTTATTCACATGTACAAGTAATTCCATCACTTTTGTACGCACCTGAAAAATAACCAAAATGTTGACGAGAAGGCAATGCGTTACTTTATTGCTGATGACTACACAGTGAAACTGAGAGATGGAAAATCAATGTTTTCTTCAGAATGTCCTGTAAACAATAACATACCTGTTCATGAGGTGACGAAAGTTTAAGGATGACAGGGGGCAGAAATCTATTTAAGCAGCTCTCCAGTTGGTCATCCGAGTCTGCATTTCCGAGTCTCAGGAAGACACGGTCTAAAAGCACTAAAATAACCACCCAGTTAGCCTAGTACACTAGCAGCCGGTTGGAAACGCGAGGTTACCAACTTTTTTTACTGAAGATTTCAATGCATAACCTGTAAACTTACAAAGATCATTTGAGCAGTTATCACTGCCCTCGGTAACTTCAGTTTCAGACATCTTCTTGGTTCTTCAGGCTGTTTATTTACAACAGAAGGAAGAAAACCACATCCAGGCATTCAGCAGAATGACGGACAAAAAACAAATTGACGTATAAATAAATGATTATGACATAAAATCAGTGTTGCCAGATAAGGAAAATGAGAATACAGTGTTTTGGCACTTTAAAATACAGTGTTTACAACAAAAATACAGGGAATTGTACACAAAAATACAGTGTTTTTTACAGTGCATTAAAAAGACATTTATATCGTTAAATTATTTTTATTAATACATTTAAATCATTTATTGATTATTTCCTATTTGTATTTCATTCATATTAATGCAGCAAAATGATAATCGATTCCACAGAATTGAAATCGATATGACGTGAAATCGGAAAATTTTGGTTTCGATCATTGCGTTCACTTCCCAATAACCTACCCATCCAGCAAATTTTAATGCTCGGGGAATCCTCAACCAACGCAAGGAAAGAATCGTCGCGTGCTAAAAATAAACCAGATTGGTCGCGTGGAGTGTGGACTACACGTGTATGATCATAAATTTTCAAATCCATTCTTATGTTGTGCTCATATTTACCAAAATATCGTGAACTATTGGCTCAGTAGAAATTACAGTGCTTTCGTCACTGTAATTTAGTTTATACAGTGTACAGTAGATGACGTTAAAATACAGTAGATCTCCTGTAATTACAGTGCATCTGGCAGCACTGCATAAAATGACGTTTTACTTTGTCAAATGTCAAACAATTAACAAATTAGGTGCATTCCAGTAGACCAATCGCTAAGTCATTGGTTAACACAATAAATTTTCACCATGGATTGTAGGTAATTGTATTTACAGCTCGCGCAACATAATGCTGGGTCCATAACGCGTGTTTTGCTCTACATAATCAACAAAAACATCTCAACATGCAACAAAAAAAAAATTATTTTGTTTCGCGAAACAATGTTTTGTTGATTATGTAAGGTAGGGATGTCAAACATACGGCCCGCCCGCCAGCCATCTCAATACAGCCCGCGACCAAAATCTATCCAGTGAAGATTATAAACGGCATTCGATGCCACACTACGCATTGTAAGATAATTTGTATGAAAAACTTAAACTAAATAAATAAAGATTTTCATTTACTATGTGTTTGAGTTTTCAATTTCGAGTCTGGCCCGCTAAAACACCCTAAATCTTATAAATGGCCCTTTAGAAAAATCAGTTTGATACCCCTGGTGTAAAGCGTGATTAGTTCAGCTAGGTGTGTATTGTAAAGTAAAATATGTTGGTTTTTGTTAAAATTTTGAGTAAGTACGTCGATTTTTGACCAAATCTTAATTACGTTTATTCTTGTCTATTTTCATATATACAGGGTGCATTTGTTATCACTCTCCAAATTTTAAGGATGTGTTCAGTCCATGAAACTGAACAACTTTCTCCATGAAACATGTGTCGAAATACGCCAAAAAATTTTGGTCATCCCATACTAAACTGATAACGTGATTTCTTTGTTTTGTATGAAAAGTCATTTTTTTTTACATATTTGACCCTATGTTTCTTAGAGAAAGTTGTTCAGTTTCATGGACTTAACACATCCTTAAAATTTAGAGAGTGATTTCAAATGCACCCTGTATATAGAGCCGATTTTTGTAAGATTTATATATTTTTATTTTTAATCTTCAATCCCGAAATCATCCCGGGATCCCGGGATTGGCTAAGTGTAATCCCGAAATCCCGGGATTAGAAATAAGGGCTGGGATCGAATTCCCTATGCGCAGGTCACGTGGGTGGTGCTAAACATTGGGTCAAGTAATGTTGCGCGAGCTGTACCATTATATTATTTTACTTTCTATGGTAAAATCCACTCCATGGCGATCGATGACCCAGCAATTAGCATACTGGAATGCAACCAGCCTTTCTATTGTCTAATTTCAAAATCTATCGCAATCGCTTTCGGGATGTAATCCATTGAAGTTTCTTTTTGGCAAAAAAAAAAACTTACCAAAGAAATGCGGCAATGTGTTACATCCATCTGTCAAACGAAAGCGATTGTGATAGATTTTTAAAATTAGACAATTATTAGCCCCCGGTATTTTGACCACAAGTGATTTTGACATATTTTTTTAAATTTTATTGGCGCCATTTGTCAAGTTCGGTTCGGTGTCTATTTTAATTATTTGCAAATTGATTCATAGTGGATATTGTGTCTTAAAATTGGTGCAGTTTTGTGGTACAAGTGTCTACGCAATTGAACAATATGTGGGATAATTGAAATAGGCGCGATCTTGGTTGTGTGAAGCCGAGACTTTTACTGTAGTGGTGGCTACCTCGGCAGAACTTACCGAGTAAACTGTCTTGATATACTTGGTGCCAAATGCTCCAAGCAGCATTGGAATGCGACGCACCCACATTCTAATGTAAACTGAAACAATCTACCACTGAACTATTCAACACTTGACACTAGCAAAAATTACTTCCAAGAGGAAAGTAGATTGCCAAAACAAAAATAAGAAGAAGACATATTTTTTTCTTTTAATGTGGTATGGACATGGAAATAGTACTATAAACCGGAATGAGCGCTTCGCCCCAAAACGAGCCGACAGAGAGGTCAAGTAGATGTATGTGTCCTTTTCTTCATTAGGGTGACCAAACCGTATGGTTGGCCGGAGACATACATAATACTTTAAACTGATTAATATAAACTTAAATACCTAGGTAGTTCTTTATTTATAATTAACACTTTTTACCCGACTGCAAGAGGGTTATGTTTTTCGCGCGTATCTTGTAAGTATGTAAGTATGTTTGTATGTAATATTCTTTATTACCTCATATCTTTTAAACAGCTGAACGGATTTCCATGATTAACATATCGTTAGATTTGTCTTGCCAGCCCAAGTGTTCTTAAGAAAGTGGCGTTATAAAAAAACCAACATGGCGGCTGCACGGTGCTAATATAGGTAGTGGAAAAAAAATTGTTTTTTAGAATACTGCAATATGGGTGTCAAATTAAAGGTCTCATTAAAAGGATTTCAAAAAGGTATATCATGATTGTAATAAATAATAACTAAAAAGAAATAAATAAAAATAAATTTAAAAAAATTAAAAACCCTCCTGCATAAAAAGACAAGTCAACTGAAAAGATGGAAACAAGATTAAATATTAAAGGCAACATTATAACATGCAGTCGGAGGCATATAATTCAAATCATTCATAATGACACTTTCTTTATGCATGCCTCCGACTGCATGTTATAATGTTGCCTTTAATATTTAATCTTGTTTTTACCGCGTTTTTATTAGGTTGCTCGCTCTTTTGTTTGTTTGAGCACAAATTTCGCAAACGATTTTATACTGAATTCCCGATGAGCTAGAGACTTGAAACTTTGAACACAGGTCAGAAATGGAAGGAAATGCAATATTACAATGTCATTGAGCCGATCTGATGATGGAGCAGGAAGAACGCCACAGGAACTCTATGATGAATGAAACTATACAACCCCATCGTGTTTGGGCTTGTTAGAATTGTCTTGACAAGTACTCTGACGGGAGACGAGGTTCAGGGTTGGATGATGAAGTCTGGAGGCCATGCCATAGGAACTCAATATTGAAATCATGCAACCCCATCGAGTTTGGGCTCGTTTGAATCGTCTTGACGAGTGCTCTGTTGGGTAATAGTATCCAAGAGTCTGATGAAGGAAGCCGGAAGAAGGCCACAGGAACTTTGTAATAAAACCTTTCAACCCCATCGAGTTTGGACTCGTTTGAATGGTCTTGACGAGTACTCTGATAGGCAGTGGTATATTTTTAATTTAGTTCGTTAACTAAAAAACAGAAAATAATTATTTATTAAAAAAAAATTTGGAACAATTTATTTATCACGTTTTTATTAAATTGCTTTTTTGTTTTTATTTTTTAAATATGGTTTAACCAATACAAAATCTAGTTTATTCAATTCAATTTAAGTTTAAGTGTAAATAATTACGCAACTTTAAAGTTTATTCCATTTTTTTTATAAAAATACAATGAGCGTGAATTTCGGAAAAACAAATGAATGTTGGAAAAACAAGTAAAAGTAGGAAAACACTGTCTAGTGATCTGTAGTCAAAAAAAGATGCAAACGATTTTCGACTTTATTGACCTTTGAAATTCGGTTGCTTTTTCCCATAATTATACTTGTTCATTTACTTTGCTGTTTCATTAAAAACTGTTATTTTGGTAAATATGTCAATAAGGTCTAAAATTCTTGCACTAATTTCTTTACCTAGTGAAGTTAATAAAATGGGTGCATGAGATTTACGACGACACAATGTTAAAAATATAAAAAGAAACCAAGATGGCGGCCAACTATATTGTTCGTGGGCCGATTTTGATGAAACTCGATTTTGTTACTATTTTGATAAAAGATAACAACGAAATGTTAAAAAAATAAACAAATCATGGCAGCCAACTCTTTTATTTGTGATTGGGGCTGATTTTAATGAAACTCGGTTTAAGGACTAATTTGACAAGAAAAT
Organism: Agriphila geniculea; assembly: GCA_943789525.1. Lineage (NCBI taxonomy): Eukaryota > Metazoa > Arthropoda > Insecta > Lepidoptera > Crambidae > Agriphila > Agriphila geniculea. The sequence goes on from OX038875.1 coordinate 7,363,005, forward strand.
AATAACACAATATTGAAAAAACCGGCCAAGTGCATGTCGGGCCACGCGCCATAGGGTTCCGTAGTTACCTTATACCATACCATATTTAATACCACCTATTTTTTTTCGTCTGCAAAAATAACTTTGTTTTTCACAGTGTTGGTATGAATGACAAAGTTATATTTGCGGTTTTGGAAAATGTGCTATATCTCGAAAACTAATTACTATATCTCGTTCAAACCAATTTTGGTTAAATGTGTTTATTAAGATCTACAGCATATATTTTTTTTAGATTTTTCACTCTCTTATTTCAAAAGTTAAAGGGGGGGGACACACATTTTACCACTTTGGCGGTAAATATCTTTCAAACGGTCAACTTTGAGAAAAAGTTGTCTTAGAAACCTCAATGTCATTTTTAAATACCTATCTATAGACACCCAACATGTGTTGGTTTGAAGAAAAAAATTTTTTTCAGTTTCAGTTCCATGTATGGGGAGCCCCCCCTTAATCTTTTATTTTTCTTATTTTTGTATTAAATTCGTTAAGCGGGTAACAGAATACATCTTCTTACCAAGTTTCAACTGTGTAGTCTTAATACTTTCGGAATAAAGTGGCTATGACATACGGACAGACAGACAGACAGACAGACAGACAGACAGACATGACGAATCTATAAGGGTTCCGTTTTTTGCCATTTTGGCTACGGAACCCTAAAAATTAAAAATCCAAGATGGCAGCCAACTTTTTTTTTTGGGCCGATTTCGATGAAACTCGGTTTTCGGTAATATTTTGACAAAATAATAACAACGCAATTTTTTAAAATACTAAAAATCTTAGGCGGCGGCCAACTTTTTTGTTTTTTGGGCCGATTTCGATGAAACTCGGTTTTGGGTACTATTTTGACAAGATAAAACAACTCAATGTAAACTGATGGAAAAATAAAAAAAGGTCAAAATGGCTCCTAATTTGTTTTTGAAATCGGCCCAAGAACAAAAAAGTTGGCCACCATCTTGAATTTTGTAAGTTTTCAACATTGGGTTGTTATTTTCTTGTCAAAATCGTACCAAAAACCGAGTTTCATAAAAATCGGCCCTAAAACAAAAAAGTTGGCCGCCATCTTGGATTTTCAGTTTTTTAAAAATTGCGTTGTTATTTTCTTGTCAAAATAGTACCGAAAACCGAGTTTCATCGAAATCGGCCCAAAAACAAAAAAGTTGGCCGCCATCTTGAATTTTTTAAATTTTCAACATTGAGTTGTCATTTTCTTGTCAAAATCGTACCAAAAACCGAGTTTCATCAAAATCGGCCCAAAAACAAAAAAGTTGGCCGCCATCTTGGATTTTTAGTTTTTTAAAAATTGCGTTGTTATTTTCTTGTCAAAATAGTACCGAAAACCGAGTTTCATCGAAATCGGCCCAAAAACAAAAAAGTTGGCCGCCATCTTGGATTTTTAGTTTTTTAAAAATTGCGTTGTTATTTTCTTCTCAAAATAGTTCCAAAAACCAAGTTTCATCGAAATCGGCCCATAAATAAAAAAGTTGGCCGCCATCTTGGATTTTTAGTTTTTTAAAATTGCGTTGTTATTTTCTTGTCAAAATATTTCCAAAAACCGAGTTTCATCAAAATCGGCCCAAAAACAAAAAAGTTGGCCACCATCTTGGATTTTTAGTTTTTTTTAAATTGCGTTGTTATTTTCTTGTCAAAATAGTTCCAAAAACCGAGTTTCATCGAAATCGGCCCAAAAAAAAAAGTTGGCCGCCATCTTGGATTTTTTAATTTTCAACATTGCGTTGTTATTTTCTTGTCAAAATAGTACCGAAAACCGAGTTTCATCGAAATCGGCCCAAAAACAAAAAAGTTGGCCGCCATCTTGGATTTTTAGTTTTTTAAAAATTGCGTTGTTATTTTCTTGTCAAAATAGTTCCAAAAACCGAGTTTCATCGAAATCGGCCCAAAAACAAAAAAGTAGGCCGCCATCTTGGATTTTTATAATTTGGAACATTGCGTTGTTATTTTCATGTTGAAATAGTACCAGAAACCGAGTTTCATCGAAATAGGCGCACAAACATGAATTTGATTATTATTATTAATTTTACCGTCTCGCCTGCGACCTCTAGCCATTTCAATAGAACAATTTCGTTTTTTTGGAAATCTGAAATGGTGAAGTATTTATGGTCACACTAGTTTTGTAAAGTAACATTTCCTATAGACTGAAATTCTTAAATTGAAATTCAAGGTCAAAATCGGAGTTGCCAGGATTGACACTTCTATTTATTACCACCTCACCGATGATTGCTGATTAGCATTATTGGAGATATCTAATTAAATCAAAAAAGTTCTGTTTTATATTACAATTATTATGTGTCATTCTAAAATTAATATTTAAATAGTATATATTCGACTTTCCACTCCGAATCCTTAATTTTGATACACTACTTGATTGGTAACGTACATATTTTTAGTCCTACTATCGTGGTATTATGGTTTAGTAATGGCAATTGTGCGAACGAGACACCGACCTCCACCTGGTGTTGTCTCATTCACACAGTAGTGCCTTCAGTCAATGTCGTCGATAGAATTTCAACTCTATGAGCAATGCAATAAAGTTGAATTTCTTTTAAACGATAGGTGAAAATTTTTGTAGAGTACTCACTCCCTATTATAAACCTCCTTGGGTATGGAAGATTATTCAGCATTATTATAGCCAGGGGCGTCGCCAAGGGTGGGCAGGGAGGGGCAGCTGCCCCCCCCCCCCCTAGAGGTTAAAAAAATGTAGCCAACTGCAAAGTAACCAAAGTTCTGAGGCCGTGCAACTTGCTTTTCCGATAAATCCCGCATCTCAAAACTTGAATAAATTCACTAGGTTGCTCTTGCTTGACTGTACCTAGAATTCATATTTTTGTTTTCTCATCCTCTTTAATATTAACTTGCGAACCCCAAGTTGACAAACAATAGACATTGTTACGCGGCAACTTCAGAGCGCTTGTGGTATACAAAACGATGTATATGTAATCGCGCGCGCACCATAGGTACACACGACAGCACGTCAGGTTATACTGTTAAACTGCGAAAACAGCTTTTATTAAGTAGAGCATAAAGGCGGTCTCAAGGTCAACATGTAAAGTCTGAGGTGCCGTTGTGCGTACATTCTCTAATGAAGTTGCTCGTTTTCAGATAAAACTCTTAAATAAAGTATACAATGCGATGAAATTGACAATAGACAGTGATCGGCGGCAACTTCAGAGCGCTTGCCGAACAAAACAATGTATTTTAATCTGTACGGATTATTGTAAATTTAATCGCATTCGTTAGAAAATACTAGAAGATACAAAGATTTTCTTGCTCTTCCCAGTAACTTTTTATGATGTTTCAGTAAGCAACAACAACGTGTTTAAACAAGCAAAAAAACAATTATAAATTGTATAAAAAATTATTTATTATTAATTCCAACGTTAAGATTGAGCTGAAAAAATATATTAAATTTTGCCAATATCAAAATGTAAGTTGCCAAATATAATTCATATAAAATGGAAATCAATACTATTATTTAAGAAGTTATAAAACATATCCTATTTTAACGTAACACAGCACTCAATCACGGATATTTCAAATGAAAGTAGACAATACTGGCAATAAGGTTTTTAACTTAACTTTATAAATTTTTGGGAATGTTTCGCAATCCAATAACACACAAACAATACAAATTAATACAACAAACGAACATTTTACAAATCTAAAATTGTTCCAACACTTTTAAATTGTACAAAAATCATTGGTCAGGAAATATGTTACGTTAACCTCGCTACTTAAATTCTATTCATAGCAGGTTTTTTTGATAACTACGCTACGCTAGCCACATTTAAGTCGAGTCGCTGAAACTTTACAATAATTTTGAATACAACAACCAAAATAAATTACATACAATACAAGTCTGTTTATCCTTGTCTTATTTGGTAAACAATCTTCACCCAACTCATTATTGAAATGTCATATAATCATATAAAAATACAATAAATGGTTTTCTATAACATAGAACATAGAATACGAAAGATGTAAGTTAACATATTTTGAATAGCGATTTAAGTTTAAAAGTTACAGGATAATTTTGCTGATTCACAAATCGTCCACCAGTCCGCACACTACCACTAACTTGGCGCTAGTGTAGATCTGTCATTTTGTTGTTTTCAATGGGTGCATTCTGCCAGACAAATCTTTGAGTCATCGATCGCCGTATTTTAACCATGGAAAGTAAATATTGAACCCATGGTTAAAATTTACTCTATGGCGATCGATGACTCAAAGATTTGTCTGGCAGAATGCACCCAATGTGTTTGTAATCCATTTTTAGATGTAAGAAGAAAGCGATTTTTCGTAAGTATTATTTTTTCTTTCAACACATTTTGGTTTTTATTCGTGACATCTTTAATTCATTTACTGTCTGACTTCCATAATAATTATTTATTGATATTAACCATTTTCAGATATAATTTAAAGTAAATGGGAAAATCGGGGACAAATGCCCATACAAAGGTCTCCAGCAGCAGTAGCGCCACCAAGCGGGATAAATGTGTCATCCCGCCATTGTCAAAAACTGTTTTCTAAATAGGACAAGTGGATAAACAGGCTGTAAACATACATTTTGTATCAATATTTACAAAAATAAGAACAAAAAATCTAATAATTTGTAGATTTCATTTTCAATTTTGTACAGTCTGCGTCAATATACGTTCCGTTTCGCACAGTCACAAGTCATGACAGTTGCTAACAGTATTGACAGTTGGGAGCCTCTGATTCGATTACGGCAACTCACTGATTTTTGAGTCTGCGCAGACCGACAGAGTGGCGGTGATTAGAATAACTCGTCAAAAGTGTACTTAGGTATTTCAGCATACGGTTGAAATTGGCATAACCTTCACTGCCACTATGCTCAGGTATTTAAAGTCTACTTTCGACTGATCATCTTCAGCATCCGTGGAGACGTTAACTGGATTTATTTCTAGTTCCAATTAAATGTAAGTCCCGAGGTCTGAAAGTCCTGAAATCCTGAATAAATATCTATGAGTAGGATTTTCCAATATAGTTTATCCCTTATTCCTTAGGGCGATCGCGCATTTACCCGGTTTCGGTTCGTATTCGGTTCGAATTCGAATAATTTTTATCAGGGTTGCCAGATTGGGGTCTGTTCGCAAAACTTTTAATTATTGGGGGGGAAAAGGAAATCTTCTTTTCATACAAAACCTATCAAAGAAATAATTGCGTTTGAGGAAATTTAAATATTCACATTATAATAAAAAAACACTTAGAAATTAAGATTTTAAGTATGTTTTGTTTATTTTTTCCAGTAACGATCATCTAGGTAAATCAGTAAACAATCGACACAACTAAAACCTAGCATGTCTTGCTTTTTTAATAGAAATCTGACTTTTTGTCAGGATATTATAGGTATTTATTATATCATCTAGTAACCTTAGTCTCGAATACGAATCGAAACCAGATAAGTGTGCGACGCTAGGACAAGAAATTTTGCGGCCATCTTTTCACGTATTGTATTCGTCACTGCCACTTCGTCGGTGTACGCTGTCTCTTCGTGAATACCGGGTGTAACAAGACCCTCAACGAATCCGAGGACTACGTATTCTGCCCATCACCAGGACCATTTCTGTTCAAAATTGTTGCTGGGAAACGTTTTTAATTTTAGGTGTTAAAAAAGCATTACCACGCAATGTAACGCGTACAACAGAGCACGCCAGCGAGTGTATGCTACACAGCTGCGTGCAGCCGAGTTGAAAGGCAACGTTTATGAGCGTGCTCATGAGGTACCTTGAGTGATGATGTTTTGAAGCCATTTTTTGTTACGATATACATACAATTTAGATAATGTTTTTGTAGACAAAAATTAGGAAACAACGAATAAAATAAGATTTCATTAAAAAATAAAAATATTTTTTTGTCTTTGACCTTCAATAACTTCGTAGCTATTGGTTTCCCAGGTATAGTCTAAAAGACAAAAATGATCCTGAGGATGGGCGGAATACGTGGACTTCGGCTTTGTTGAAGGTCTTGTTACACCCGTTATATCCGTTGTGTGTGAGGCAGTTCCTACTCGATGCCGTGGGCGAAGATCATGACGAGGCCTGGCTCCACCATCATGTGCTCGTCCACGTGGGTGTTGTCGCACTGTAGGACCAGCACTGCTTGCTTGCCGGGCACTCTTTTGCATACATATTTCTCGTACAGTCTTGAAAAAAAAAAGTTAATTTGTTAAAAAAATATATTTCTATTTAGCATATATGTCAAAATGGGATAGAGCGACGAATGAAACCTTTTGTAACAAAACCCTATTTGCACGCGTAGGTGTCTACGGCAAGTGTGTCTAGAAGATAGCAAATTAAGGCGCTTATATTAGTCCAAATTATATGGGACTAGCGCCGCCAATACGTTTATTTTTATTACTCGTAAACCAAGTCAATATTAAAACAGGCAAAGTGCGAATCGGACTCGCGCACGAAGGGTTCCGTACAAAAAACGGCAAAAAAAAACACGCGTTTGTTGTATGGGAGCCCCCCTAAAATATTTATTTTGTTATATTTTTAGTCTGCATCTGTGAAAATTTCAACTGTCTAGCTATCACGGTTCATGAGATACAGCCTGGTGACAGACAGACAGACAGACGAACAGCGGAGTCTTAGTAATAGGGTCCCGTTTTTACCCTTTGGGTACGGAACCCTAAAAAAGGAAACCACCATGCCCTCTTAAATTGTATCTAATATTTTTTGGATAAGTCTTTGATATTTTTCATTCTTTGTACTTAGGGCATGCAGAATCGGACCTCTTTGAAGAATCGAAAATTTCGATTCCGATTCCTTGGTCGGAATCGGGTACCCGGTTTTTTCGATTCTTTTCGATTCTTTTTTGGGTTTTTTATTTACAATTTTGTTTCATGTTGAGTAAAGAAAAAACGCTTATTTTCAATATTTTCTTATTAAAATCAAATTATTTACTTAAAATAAAACACGAAAACAAAAGAAACAGCTACTTAATTCTTACAAGGTCTATAGTAGGATAGGCAGGAGTAGGGCTCCTACCGTGTGTTACTTGTACTGTTTCATTTCTTCTAGTCTTCTCTTATAATAAATAAAGTAACAATAAATTACACAGGAATTTACGATAGGAACAATAACAGTCTAATATAAAAGGAAGGAATCAAGGAAAAAAAGCAAAAAAGTATTACGTACCTACCTACCACAATAATAATGTATTTTATTTTTGATAGGAAAAATAGTAGAAAATATCATTGTATGAGATACTCTCCCAAAAAATAGCGTTTTAAATCAGGAGATATAAGTTTTTTTAATGCAGTTAACTAATTTTGACCCAACTCTAATGCAGTTAACAGATCTTGAACCAACCCCAAAGTAATTAACTAATTTTGTTACTAACAAACACGGTGTTTGTTTAATAGGTACGTACGGCAGTAGGTACGTAGTGCTAATATCAAGATACATACTTTGTATAGAAATTAACTAGTCTTGTTAAAATACTTAAGAAAAAATAGTTTTTAACCATTTTTGTTCCGTCAGTCTATATTGAAGTGATTTTTGTATTGAAAAAAAAATTAATTTTATTTCGACTTAATATCAGCATCAGAAGGATTTATATAAAATAAGGCCTTATAACATGTGTCACATCATTTTCTGCCTCTTGAGTAGTTAACCATTTTTGTTCATCATCACAACTTAAGCCGTCTAAGCAGTAATGGTGTGTCCCCACTTAGGTTCGCGAACCTCCGCGCTCCGCGAACCTAGAACAGTGATCCATAGCAAAAACAAATATTTTTACTTTGGCTACAGTGTGTGCCTGTGCGAACCAGCTTCGCATACGAGTTCCCTCACGTACACACCTCGGCGCCCTGTTTCAGCAGAGGATAAACGATATTTTCGGTGCAGGTTCGCGGAGCGCGGAGGTTCGCGAACCTAAGTGGGTACCCACCCTTAGATTGGGAATTTGCTATTTTTTTAACGAGAATCGAAAAGAATCGAGAATCGATTCTTACTAATTTAAGAATCGATTCTCACAGGACAAAAAAGAATCGGTTTTTCCCGGTTATTTTGGAATCGGTTAAAATCGGTTCCATGCCCTATTTGTACTAGTTTGGTTTGGCTTTGTACACTTTTGGTTTAAATGGATTTTAAAACTTACTGCACAAGGAATAAAAATTGTTAAAGAGTTATTTTAAAAAAAATATTAGAGACAATTTAAGACGGCATTGTTCTTTCCTTCTTTTAAATATTGACCTGGTTTACGTATAATAAAAGTAAATGAATTGGCGGCTATAAGGGCCTTAATATTCGTCACTCATCGAAAGTAACGAATAAATTAAGGGCACCTATGCGACACATTATCTATAATTTATAAGCATTTATGGAAACAGAAAAAAAATTTAATAATAATGATAATAATAAATAAATGCTTTGTAATTTGTCATTTTCTCTCTTCTAATGTATGTTTAAAGTGGAAGACCTGCTCTGCTGTTGGTAATAAAGTGAAATATACAGGGTTATTTGTAAAACACAACAGCTTCGCAGGATTAGATTACTAACATCATAAACAACAACATTTGTGCTACGACTTTCCCGAAAACAGACAAAAAAAAAATAGTTTATGATGTTAGTAATTAGTGATGCGCCGAATGTAGGTTTAACCGAATACGAATGTTCGGCCGAATATTCGTTCCAAAATGTACCGAACCGAATATTCGGCCGAATCATTCGGTTCAATTCTGCGCAGTAAACGCTTTACACGTTTCGTCACGTCGTCACGACACGACACGTCACGAGAAAACACGTGTCGGGCGGGCGTTTGCCACAGCAACTCTTTCTCTAGCACGGCTCGCTCAGTCGATGTACCGCTCTTTCGGTTACAAATAATTGCAGTTTGGAACTGCATACTTTGTAATTTATTATTACGTTGATGAAAGTCTTTGAAGATGAGGCATACATTGACATTTATTAAAAAAAACATAATTTGATTATACATTTTAATACTAGTGGTGGTTCCTAAAGATAGCAGTTTTTATTGTTTAAAAAATAGGCATGTTTTTGAAATGCCTAAAAACAAGAGGGCTGTAGCCTGTACGTTTTGATTTTTTGAATATCTATCAAAGATTTTGAAATATTTGCATTTTAGTGATTTCTTACAAAACAAAAAATTGCCAATATTTTCAAATCTACAATATTTAAAAAATCAAAACATACAGCCCTAGTTTTTAGGCATTTCAAAAACATACCGAAAATTCATTGCTGTAGGATTATATAATCTGTTGCTGTAAAGGTTTAGAGAGGGTGGGGAACGTTATCGCCGTTTGTATGGAGACCGTTTGCTAGAGAATCCTCTTAATCTTTTTTTATTTTGTCAATAAATAATTGGTATTATTGGTACAATTTAAACATTCGGTAATTATTCGGCAAATCAACCGAATATTCGGCCGAATACGAACATGAAAAAATATTCCGAATTTGCCGAATACGAATATTCGGCCGAACATTCGGCGCATCTCTATTAGTAATCTTCTCCTGTGAGGTTGTTGGTGTTTTACAAATTAACCCTGTATTAAAATAAAACCAGTCAAGAGCGAGTCGGACTCGCGCACCGAGGGTTCCGTACCATCATAATTGCACCATTAAACCACACTGCAGAGTAGAATAATAAAATTAGTATTGCAGTTTTAGTCAGCGCCATCTCTTGACCGATAGTGGAACTAATGTTAACTTTTTTAGCAATATGATAATTTCTGAAAAAAGTGTGCTATATTGAGACATCGTTTTATTTTTCCTGTAATATTTATATAAACTGCTATCACATAGAATTATTTCAGATTTTTTTCATTACAAACTTCGGAGATAAGGGGGTGGGAACGGTATTTTTTTACATTTTTCATCATAAGTCGAAAAGTATGCTGCTTAAAACAAAATGATTGAAAACGTGCAAACGGCGCTCTTTCATATGATACCCTACATGTAGTAGCCCCACTTCAAATTTTTAAGATCCCTTTTCAGGCCCTGCTGTAAAAAAGATATTTATTTTTTTATTTATTTCTTGCAAATGTCATCTTAAACTATTCCAAATTTCAAGTTGATACCATTAGTAGTTCTCGAGATATCCAGCTGTGACAGACAGACAGACAGACTGAGTCACACCATAAGGGTTCCTTTTTAGGGTTCCGTAGCCAAAATGGCAAAAAACGGAACCCTTATAGATTCGTCATGTCTGTCTGTCTGTCTGTCTGTCTGTCTGTCCGTCCGTATGTCACAGCCACTATATTCCAAAAGTATTAGGACTACATAGTTGAAACTTAGTAGGCAGGTGTATTCTGTGAACCGCTTTACGATTTTTATACAAAAATAAAAAAAATAAAAGATTAAGGGGGAGCTCCTCATACATGGAACTGAAACTGAAAATATTTTTTTTCATCAAACCAATACTTGTGGGGTGTTTATAGATAGGTCTTTAAAAATAACATTGAGGTTTCTAAGACTATTTTTTTTTAAAGTTAACCGTTTGAAAAATATATGCCGCCAAAGTGGTAAAATGTGTGTCCCCCCCCCCTTTAACTTTTAAAGTAAGAGGGTGAAAAATCTAAAAACAATATAAACTATAGATCTTAATAAACACTTTCAACGAAAATTGTTTTGAACGAGATACAGTAATTAGTTTTCGAGATATAGTACATTTTCCAAAACTGCAAATAAAACTTTGTCATTCATACAAACACTGTGAAAAACAAAGTTATTTTTTCAGACGAAAAATGATAGCGGTATTAAAATATGGTATGGTATAATGTACCTACGGAACCCTACTGCGCGTGGCCCGACACGCACTTGGCCGGTTTTTTTTTACCATTTTGTTCCGAACCCTAAAAAGGGTAGTGATTTATATATGTAATTTAGCTGCAACCTTATTGTTAGCATGAAGAATGGTATTTTTTTTAGTTACCTTCTATTATTTTGTCTGGTTTCAAGTGAAGACAGGCCAGGTGGCCATCTTCTTTCGTGGCAGTTCTCCATGAGATCGTCTATTATGTGTGGTGGGCACCCTGATTCTGATAAACTTCTTTTGATCATCATCTACAAAGAAAAACATCAGTTAAAAAAAAATATGTAAATTCAACAAGAAATAAATACAGTAAGAACTCCCTACTATCTGGAAAAGTAAATAAAATATCTTATTCAGTTGACATAAGAAAGTTAACAAATAAGTTCTTCTTATTTTCGTTTTGGAAATTCGTTTCTCGTCAGGGAATACATTTGCCAGTTTTAAGTGTTGGATAGGGTTCAGTGGTATTGTTTCGGTTTGCATTAGAATGCGGGTGCATCGCATTCCAATGCTTCGGAGCACTTGGCACCAAATATATCAAGACAGTTTACTCCGTGAGTTCTACCGAGGTAGTCACTACTGCAATGAAAGTCTCAGCTTCACATGACCAAGATTGGGCATATTTCAATGACTAGCGCCCACCCGCGGTTTCACCCGCATGCGTCCCGTTCCCGTAAGAATATCGGGATAAAAAGTATTCTATGTTTAAATCCAGGCTATCTTATATCTGTGTGCCAAATTTCAATCAAATCCGTTCAGTAGTTTTTGCGTGATTGAGGAACAAACATCCAAACATCTAAACCCACAAACTTTCACTTTTATAATATTAGTAGGATTCCACATATTGTTCAGCAGCCGCCCGCGGTTTCACCCGCCTGGTTCCCATTCCCGTGGGAATATCGGGCTAAAAAGTATCCTATGTTTTAATCTAGGCTATCTACTATCTGTGTGCCAAATTTCAACCAAATCCGTTCAGTAGTTTTTGCGTGATTGAGGAACAAACATCCAAACCCACAAACTATAACATTTATAAAAGTAGGATTAGTGACCCCGCCCAGCGCACCATTTCCTCGCGCTCCATCTGGTCACTAGTGACCTGCACTTGGTCAGGTAGTTACCTGCAGCACGTCGTCGGGCGTGGAGATTATGCCGCCCCAGCGACCCCGCCCAGCGCACCACCTCCTCGCGCTCCATCTGGTCACTAGTGACCTGCACTTGGTCAGGTAGTTACCTGCAGCACGTCGTCGGGCGTGGAGATTATGCCGCCCCAGCGACCCCGCCCAGCGCACCACCTCCTCGCGCTCCATCTGGTCACTAGTGACCTGCACTTGGTCAGGTAGTTACCTGCAGCACGTCGTCGGGCGTGGAGATTATACCACCCCAGCGACCCCGCCCAGCGCACCACCTCCTCGCGCTCCATCTGGTCACTAGTGACCTGCACTTGGTCAGGTAGTTACCTGCAGCACGTCGTCGGGCGTGGAGATTATGCCGCCCCCGCGACCCCGCCCAGCGCACCACCTCCTCGCGCTCCATCTGGTCACTAGTGACCTGCACTTGGTCAGGTAGTTACCTGCAGCACGTCGTCGGGCGTGGAGATTATACCGCCCCAGCGACCCCGCCCAGCGCACCACCTCCTCGCGCTCCATCTGGTCACTAGTGACCTGCACTTGGTCAGGTAGTTACCTGCAGCACGTCGTCGGGCGTGGAGATTATACCGCCCCAGCGACCCCGCCCAGCGCACCACCTCCTCGCGCTCCATCTGGTCACTAGTGACCTGCACTTGGTCAGGTAGTTACCTGCAGCACGTCGTCGGGCGTGGAGATCATGCCGCCCCAGCGACCCCGCCCAGCGCACCACCTCCTCGCGCTCCATCTGGTCACTAGTGACCTGCACTTGGTCAGGTAGTTACCTGCAGCACGTCGTCGGGCGTGGAGATTATGCCGCCCCAGCGACCCCGCCCAGCGCACCACCTCCACGCGCTCCATCTGGTCACTAGTGACCTGCACCTGGTCGGGTAGTTACCTGCAGCACGTCGTCGGGCGTGGAGATCATGCCGCCCCAGCGACCCCGCCCAGCGCACCACCTCCTCGCGCTCCATCTGGTCACTAGTGACCTGCACTTGGTCAGGTAGTTACCTGCAGCACGTCGTCGGGCGTGGAGATTATGCCGCCCCGGCGACCCCGCCCAGCGCACCACCTCCTCGCGCTCCATCTGGTCACTAGTGACCTGCACCTGGTCGGGTAGTTACCTGCAGCACGTCGTCGGGCGTGGAGATCATGCCGCCCCAGCGACCCCGCCCAGCGCACCACCTCCTCGCGCTCCATCTGGTCACTAGTGACCTGCACTTGGTCAGGTAGTTACCTGCAGCACGTCGTCGGGCGTGGAGATCATGCCGCCCCAGCGACCCCGCCCAGCGCACCACCTCCTCGCGCTCCATCTGGTCACTAGTGACCTGCACTTGGTCAGGTAGTTACCTGCAGCACGTCGTCGGGCGTGGAGATTATGCCGCCCCAGCGACCCCGCCCAGCGCACCACCTCCTCGCGCTCCATCTGGTCACTAGTGACCTGCACTTGGTCAGGTAGTTACCTGCAGCACGTCGTCGGGCGTGGAGATTATGCCGCCCCCGCGACCCCGCCCAGCGCACCACCTCCTCGCGCTCCATCTGGTCACTAGTGACCTGCACTTGGTCAGGTAGTTACCTGCAGCACGTCGTCGGGCGTGGAGATTATACCGCCCCAGCGACCCCGCCCAGCGCACCACCTCCTCGCGCTCCATCTGGTCACTAGTGACCTGCACTTGGTCAGGTAGTTACCTGCAGCACGTCGTCGGGCGTGGAGATTATGCCGCCCCAGCGACCCCGCCCAGCGCACCACCTCCTCGCGCTCCATCTGGTCACTAGTGACCTGCACCTGGTCGGGTAGTTACCTGCAGCACGTCGTCGGGCGTGGAGATCATGCCGCCCCAGCGACCCAGCCCAGCGCACCACCTCCTCGCGCTCCATCTGGTCACTAGTGACCTGCACTTGGTCAGGTAGTTACCTGCAGCACGTCGTCGGGCGTGGAGATTATGCCGCCCCAGCGACCCCGCCCAGCGCACCACCTCCTCGCGCTCCATCTGGTCACTAGTGACCTGCACCTGGTCGGGTAGTTACCTGCAGCACGTCGTCGGGCGTGGAGATCATGCCGCCCCAGCGACCCCGCCCAGCGCACCACCTCCTCGCGCTCCATCTGGTCACTAGTGACCTGCACTTGGTCAGGTAGTTACCTGCAGCACGTCGTCGGGCGTGGAGATTATGCCGCCCCAGCGACCCCGCCCAGCGCACCACCTCCTCGCGCTCCATCTGGTCACTAGTGACCTGCACCTGGTCGGGTAGTTACCTGCAGCACGTCATCGGGCGTGGAGATCATGCCGCCCCAGCGACCCCGCCCAGCGCACCACCTCCTCGCGCTCCATCTGGTCACTAGTGACCTGCACCTGGTCGGGTAGTTACCTGCAGCACGTCGTCGGGCGTGGAGATCATGCCGCCCCAGCGCGTGACGCGCGCGCGCGCCAGTGACCCCGCCCAGCGCACCACCTCCTCGCGCTCCATCTGGTCACTAGTGACCTGCACTTGGTCAGGTAGTTACCTGCAGCACGTCGTCGGGCGTGGAGATTATACCGCCCCAGCGACCCCGCCCAGCGCACCACCTCCTCGCGCTCCATCTGGTCACTAGTGACCTGCACTTGGTCAGGTAGTTACCTGCAGCACGTCGTCGGGCGTGGAGATTATGCCGCCCCCGCGACCCCGCCCAGCGCACCACCTCCTCGCGCTCCATCTGGTCACTAGTGACCTGCACTTGGTCAGGTAGTTACCTGCAGCACGTCGTCGGGCGTGGAGATTATACCGCCCCAGCGACCCCGCCCAGCGCACCACCTCCTCGCGCTCCATCTGGTCACTAGTGACCTGCACTTGGTCAGGTAGTTACCTGCAGCACGTCGTCGGGCGTGGAGATTATGCCGCCCCAGCGACCCCGCCCAGCGCACCACCTCCTCGCGCTCCATCTGGTCACTAGTGACCTGCACCTGGTCGGGTAGTTACCTGCAGCACGTCGTCGGGCGTGGAGATCATGCCGCCCCAGCGACCCCGCCCAGCGCACCACCTCCTCGCGCTCCATCTGGTCACTAGTGACCTGCACTTGGTCAGGTAGTTACCTGCAGCACGTCGTCGGGCGTGGAGATTATGCCGCCCCAGCGACCCCGCCCAGCGCACCACCTCCTCGCGCTCCATCTGGTCACTAGTGACCTGCACCTGGTCGGGTAGTTACCTGCAGCACGTCGTCGGGCGTGGAGATCATGCCGCCCCAGCGACCCCGCCCAGCGCACCACCTCCTCGCGCTCCATCTGGTCACTAGTGACCTGCACTTGGTCAGGTAGTTACCTGCAGCACGTCGTCGGGCGTGGAGATCATGCCGCCCCAGCGACCCCGCCCAGCGCACCACCTCCTCGCGCTCCATCTGGTCACTAGTGACCTGCACCTGGTCGGGTAGTTACCTGCAGCACGTCGTCGGGCGTGGAGATCATGCCGCCCCAGCGACCCCGCCCAGCGCACCACCTCCTCGCGCTCCATCTGGTCACTAGTGACCTGCACCTGGTCGGGTAGTTACCTGCAGCACGTCGTCGGGCGTGGAGATCATGCCGCCCCAGCGACCCCGCCCAGCGCACCACCTCCTCGCGCTCCATCTGGTCACTAGTGACCTGCACCTGGTCGGGTAGTTACCTGCAGCACGTCGTCGGGCGTGGAGATCATGCCGCCCCAGCGCGTGACGCGCGCGCGCGCCAGTGACCCCGCCCAGCGCACCACCTCCTCGCGCTCCATCTGGTCACTAGTGACCTGCACCTGGTCGGGTAGTTACCTGCAGCACGTCGTCGGGCGTGGAGATCATGCCGCCCCAGCGCGTGACGCGCGCGCGCGCCAGTGACCCCGCCCAGCGCACCACCTCCTCGCGCTCCATCTGGTCCGCCAGCGCGCGCATCGTCGGGTTCGACACACGCATCGCGCGCATGAACTCCTATTATCATAATACAAAATTCAACAACTTTATCCCAACTGTTTATGCTGTATTAACGCCTGGCTAAGGTATACAACGAGTAAATTTCTAATATAAATGCTTTGATCAAGTCAGCGAACTAAAACATATGGAATGAAATATTCTGCTCAAAAAATGGCACCACACGAAAAGTACAACTAAGTGGATAGAGCTAAAAATGCTGGCATTTAACTATGCGGCACAAAGCGTCTGAACACTGGTTGCTTATTATCGACCATAATTTGTATACTCATAGATATTTTCTATACTTAAACGAAAAAATAAGATACGTTTTTTCTGCATCTTTTTACTGCCTTCTTGGCATCTTTTACACTTTTTGACTATAAAGGACGTCATTTCTAATAAACTCTCTCTTTCTTTCTTTTCTCTACAATACAAACTGCAATTTATTGAAAAGAACACCAACGTCAGTCACCGGGTGCGTGGCTGGCCCGACTAAAGCTGAGCGGGTTGTATTTTTTCGGCCCTGTGGTGCTATTTTTACTTCATACATTTTAGTTCACTGGATCAAGTGTACCCTAGATGTCCGGTCATTTGTTATTGACTTACTAAGCTTATTTTGTACAAAATAAGTGATAAAAATGAGAGTTTGTACAAAATAAGAGGTGATTCTGTACAAAATAAGCGCCAAGTTTGTACGTGGGACGCTTTTTGAGTTGCCATTTTTGAGTACTGTTTAAGTTCGTGAAGCGTTATCTAGGATATTCTTGATCGAAGTATAAATGGCGTATAAATGTAGCGAGAGATTACCCTATGCACTGATGACAGAATTTTGGTGCTGTGGCCACGCAGTTTCATCTTTAATGTGACAAAAACTGCCCGAAAGTAACTTCCAATAAAATTTGTAGAAGTAAATTATAAATGTAGCGAGAGATTACCCTATGCACTGATGACAGAATTTTGGTGCTGTGGCCACGCAGTTTCATCTTTAATGTGACAAAAACTGCCCGAAAGTAACTTCCAATAAAATTTGTAGAAGTAAATTATAAATGTAGCGAGAGATTACCCTATGCACTGATGACAGAATTTTGGTGCTGTGGCCACGCAGTTTCATCTTTAATGTGACAAAAACTGCCCGAAAGTTACTTCCAATAAAATTTGTAGAAGTAAATTATAAATGTAGCGAGAGATTACCCTATGCACTGATGACAGAATTTTGGTGCTGTGGCCACGCAGTTTCATCTTTAATGTGACAAAAACTGCCCGAAAGTTACTTCCAATAAAATTTGTAGAAGTAAATTATAAATGTAGCGAGAGATTACCCTATGCACTGATGACAGAATTTTGGTGCTGTGGCCACGCAGTTTCATCTTTAATGTGACAAAAACTGCCCGAAAGTTACTTCCAATAAAATTTGTAGAAGTAAATTATAAATGTAGCGAGAGATTACCCTATGCACTGATGACAGAATTTTGGTGCTGTGGCCACGCAGTTTCATCTTTAATGTGACAAAAACTGCCCGAAAGTTACTTCCAATAAAATTTGTAGAAGTAAATTATAAATGTAGCGAGAGATTACCCTATGCACTGATGACAGAATTTTGGTGCTGTGGCCACGCAGTTTCATCTTTAATGTGACAAAAACTGCCCGAAAGTTACTTCCAATAAAATTTGTAGAAGTAAATTATAAATGTAGCGAGAGATTACCCTATGCACTGATGACAGAATTTTGGTGCTGTGGCCACGCAGTTTCATCTTTAATGTGACAAAAACTGCCCGAAAGTTACTTCCAATAAAATTTGTAGAAGTAAATTATAAATGTAGCGAGAGATTACCCTATGCACTGATGACAGAATTTTGGTGCTGTGGCCACGTAGTTTCATCTTTAATGTGACAAAAACTGCCCGAAAGTAACTTCCAATAAAATTTGTAGAAGTAAATTATAAATGTAGCGAGAGATTACCCTATGCACTGATGACAGAATTTTGGTGCTGTGGCCACGCAGTTTCATCTTTAATGTGACAAAAACTGCCCGAAAGTAACTTCCAATAAAATTTGTAGAAGTAAATTATAAATGTAGCGAGAGATTACCCTATGCACTGATGACAGAATTTTGGTGCTGTGGCCACGCAGTTTCATCTTTAATGTGACAAAAACTGCCCGAAAGTAACTTCCAATAAAATTTGTAGAAGTAAATTATAAATGTAGCGAGAGATTACCCTATGCACTGATGACAGAATTTTGGTGCTGTGGCCACGTAGTTTCATCTTTAATGTGACAAAAACTGCCCGAAAGTAACTTCCAATAAAATTTGTAGAAGTAAATTATAAATGTAGCGAGAGATTACCCTATGCACTGATGACAGAATTTTGGTGCTGTGGCCACGCAGTTTCATCTTTAATGTGACAAAAACTGCCCGAAAGTAACTTCCAATAAAATTTGTAGAAGTAAATTATAAATGTAGCGAGAGATTACCCTATGCACTGATGACAGAATTTTGGTGCTGTGGCCACGCAGTTTCATCTTTGATGTGACAAAAACTGCCCGAAAATAAATTCCAATAAAATTTGTAGAAGTAAATTACCACTGTAAGAACATTTTTTATCTACTAAATTGAAACATTATCAATTCGAATTTGTAAACATCAAACAGGTGACAATGTGTAATGCAATGCAAGTTTCAATCAATAATATTTTAAGAGTGCAATAGTGATTACTACTATAGTTTGATAACATTTCAGTATGACGAATTGATGTTTCACAAATTGATGACAAGGTGTAAAGGCCCTCTATATGGCTATTCATGTTTGTGTATTTGCCATATTTGTTCAAACAAAACCATCTTCAATTTATTTATTTTTGGTTTATTTTTAATGCGCAAAATACAGAAACTGTTACACTTGTTTGCATTAAACTTAGGAATAGCCAGTCTTTTCCTAACTACAACTCAACCAAATTAAAACGGTGTCATGAACTTAACTGTCATACAGCTGTCATGCGCCTAATTATCTTGGTCGAGTTAGTTAGGAAAAGACTTCTTTAGGCGATTAATTCTTAAGTTTAGTGCAAACGGGGGTGTTAGTGTTCATGTATGAAGAGTGTGTTTGAAAATGTTTATGAATAGCCTTATAAAGCCGAATATAGCAAATAGGAACCATCAAACTGAACAACTTTTACTAGTAAAAGTTTTTTCAGTTTTGATCGTCCCTATTTACCATATTCACCTTTATAAGGCTACTAGCGACCGCCCGCGGTTTCACCCGCGTGGTTCCCGTTCCCATGGGAATTTATGGATAAAAAGTATCCTATGTTTTAATCCAGGCTATCTACTATCTGTGTGCCAAATTTCAACCAAAACCGTTCAGTAGTTTTTGCGTGATTGAGGAACAAACATCTAAACATCCAAACATCCAAACCCATAAACTTTCTTATTTATCATATTAAGTAGGATAGTAGGATTTCCAAACACCTTGTATAAAACAGTGACAATGTTTACCTTGAGTAATGCTAATTCCCGTTTGTGTTCATTGATGATGAGCCTCTGTTCAGCCAACTCTTGCTGGTAATCAGTGAGTTTGCCCTGCTGCGTAGCTATAAGAGCTCGCAACTCCCGCACGCAGTTGTGTTCCGCTAATTCGTCTTTAGGTATAACGAGACCACACCCTGCTTCGCACGGCATTGGCCTCTTAGGATTATATTCACCTAAAAAATTACACTCTTATATTGTTAGCAACTGAAATACTTGAAAATAACAAATCATTTTGACATGGGTAATTTTGGATCATTATAACTATTTGAAATGTAAAAGGAAAATACTAATGAGGTAATGAAATAAGGTCAAACAACTAGTAGAAAAGTATATCTAAACCAAAAAATTGTCTGCATAAAGTTAGGAAGTGAGTTGATTTGTCTGACTGCCCACACTAAAAACCTCCATTATTGAATAATAGTTCCTGCTGATTACATTGGAATTTACTGGGGAATGTTTAAAAACCAAAGTGATCTTTTTTATAGGTTCATAATCATAACATTCATAACACATGAATTCAGCAAGCAAGCACCTAAATACATTGAAAGTAAACATTATTGATATAATTTCAATATTTCCTGTAATTATGTCATTTTATACATAAATATGTACACTTTTCCTTCATTGAATGTTGTTTAAATAATTGCATAAAGCAATATCATTGTATTGTTCAGCTCCATGAAGATGGAACATACAAAGCCTTTTATCTTATACCTTTAAACAAGCAATTCTTGTATATTTTTTTATATGTATATTTCTGTGATCTCGGTAACGGCTCTAACAATTTCGATGAAATTTGGTATATGGGGGTTTTCGGGGGTAAACAATTGATCTAGATAAGTCTTATGTTTGGGAAAACGCGTGTTTTCGAATTTTCATGTTTTTCATTCAACACAGAATATGGTTGCTAATTTCGTCCTGCCGGCCACTGTCCGCCTGGTCCAGCAGGTTAAGATGCAGATGACAAGAAACGAGTGTCACGAGTTCGAATCCCGCTCAGTGACTTACTTTTGTTTTTTTTTATATGTTCAAGTTTACATATTGTTTTTTAATTGTTTTAAGACATGTTTAAAAAAATGTAGTTAATGTTTGAGATAACAATGTAGATTGTCACCTAAACACCACCATATTACAATAAGCGATTTTATTTTGACTCGGAGACTATTTTGTCTCTCACATGGTTTGTATGAAAAGTTGCCGACGACCGCGTCGCTTCGTGTGCGCGCTTTCATATAAACCCGTGGACTTGATGTGAGAGACAAAATAGTTGCGGAGACAAAAGTAGCTCATGTGTGATAGCGCTAAATAGTAATAGCCGAGCAAAGCTTGGTCGCCCAGATATAGGCATATTATACACCACAATACCTAGAAAAGGTAAATTTGTAAACTACCTACAATATCTAGGTTAATCTTCTTTTGTTACAATTTTAAGTGGAATAAATTAATATGAATATGTGTGTCAGCAACACACTTGAATACATACTCACATTCAACTAAATGGGAAGGCAACGAGTCTAGTTTTAAGACTGCATTGCAGCCATGTGGTGCATTGTCACAGGTTGTACAAAGTCTGAAAAAATAAAATTTATTTTAGATATTAATTTATAAAACACCCGCCCGGACGCATGCATCTAAAGTATGTTCATCCTTATTTGTCTTATTTAGTAAACAGTTTTTGACAGTTGTCATACGTCTTTTAAACTTAAAACATTATTTAAAAATATTTTAGTAAGTTTATGAAATTATTGTTAATTTATTAACAATTTATTTCGTAATCTATGTGTGGAAAACCATTTGTTTTATTTTATAAATGATTATTTAAATAAAGAGTTGGGTGAAGATTGTTTACCATATAAGACAAGTAAGGACGGACAGACTTTAGACCAAAATCACATAAATACGGCATTGATAAACCTTTCTTTTCTTATAGATATTGGCTATTCATTCATATATGGGCAACCTTATTTCATTGACAAGCCTAATTTTGTAATACTCTGTGACTAATTGCGAAATTATTGGGTTTTTGTGAAAGATAGCATTTTATTTCCATATTGTCAGCCAGTGGGCGTCCCCCCCGCTAGCTGGTTCTCTTTTTTTATACAATGCGGCAGGCTGGGCAGGCACAGAAAAGTTAAAAACTATAAAATGACAATGCATTCCAAATTTTTTTTACACAGCCACCGCCAACTTTATGTCAAAACCAAATATATGCACCGACTCTTCAACCATAGTATTACTTCTAAGAATAAATAATATTCTTCTCTATGATTCTTATTATTGCATTTCAAATTAATAACTGTTTTAACACAAACATACCTATTAAAGTTATACAGCGATGTGATAATAGTTCATCAACCTACTCATTCAATGTCAAATTGACTAACCATTATCATTTACATGAATATTTATAATTATGTAAAGCAATGTTACATTTGAAATATTTTGCTCCAATAATGCAAGAATTATGCATTATTGAGGTCAAGCAATAGGTTATGAAATAGTGGTCACCTGGAAAGCAAGTTGCGGAGTATTCTGGGAACTGGCCTCAACTGACTTGCCGTTACGGCCTGCCGATCTACAGGACATGTAGGCTGACGACTTATCCACTCTGTTATACAAGCTCGACAAAACGCATGCTCGCAGGCAGGCGCCTGTGGAAGTAAACAATGCTTGATAAACAATATCAGGGTATATTAGTGATCTAAGGTGAATGCAACAAACCTGCAGAGGATCTTCAAGAACTCCAGAACAAATAGGGCAAATCAGCTCTTCGTCAACGTCACCTTGAAATCTTTTAATATCAAATCCCATTTTAATTTGCACTGTTCCAAATCATAGGATTGTTTTTCTTTTGTGTGTGATTATAATTACTGTAGATATTAACTATTTTGTACAATAACAATCAACGAAAATAATAAAATAAAATTAGGTACATCAGTTCATCACAAAGGTACCTGCTGCACTTTGTTTTTTTTTATTCAATTTTTTCCACTTCGATCGAGCAGAAAAGGCAAAGGCTCATTTGCACCATACAGCCACGACTTCAGAGATATATCAATTTGTTTTTTTTATGATCCACAGCCGACCACAGACAGAGGGCCTAGTACGAGTTGGTTTTTTGCTCTCACTTCACTTTGCTATTCGCAACTATCGTTTCCTTTCTTTCACTCGTTCACTCACTCGCATGATTTCCTCTCTTTCACTCGATACTATTCGCAAAGTGAGGTGAGAAACACAACTCGTACTAGGCACTCAGACAGTGGCGTAACTATAGGGTGGCAGAGCGGGCAAAATGCCACGGGCCCCTGGCCCGAAGGGGCCCCCTGGCCCGAAGGGGCCCCCTGGCTCGAGAGGCCGTGACCACAAGAGGAACCCTACCATTTATTACAAAATTTAGCAAAAAACTGCCAATAGGGTTCATTATCCTAGCCAAACTGAAACAAACGTAAAGCGGAAATAAGAATGCATGGGATGGAAAACAAAAGCTCTCTAATAAATACGTCTGAACAAAAAAGGACTACCTAAGTTAGGTGCGGGACGTGCGGCTCTAAAAAGTTGAAATATGAAAGTGCACAGATGGTCGGCCAATGGTCAAATTCCTTTGTTAACATAATGGGTAGCTAAAATAACTTTTTCAAAATCTCTGTATCCAAAAAGGGTGCATTCATTACGCAACAGTCATAGTAAGTTTCTTGTGAGAATTGGTTGTTTGTGACATTGTTTTTTGGTCGTCGTAGTTTTCGTTTTATATCGTTTATTTTAGTACTTAAAAAAAATATATCACTATGTTCTAGAAAGTATTTAAGTGGGAGCGAAAAACAAAAAAAGAGGAAAAAAATAGTTTCCTAAAATCAGTCGGTACTTGAATGAGGAATTTATTGACGATAAATCGAGTAAACAGTGTTTAGGAAATGAATAAAGGGGCGCTGAAAGTGCTAAAATAGCAGAGCCCGACCCTAGTGAATATCCAAATCCTGAACGAGTAACTATTTTTTTCTGAAAATAACAGCTTCAAAATTGACAAAAACAGCTCCAAAATTAAATACCTGTAAAATGCATGAAATAATATTCAAACCGTACCTATATCAATTTTAATAAAACACATCTATTGTAGACGGATAGGGCTGGAGCTGGAGGACAACTATTTTTTTAAATATTTATAAAAGCCTAACCTAAATTCATTAGACGTGTTTTATAAAAAATTGATATGCATTTTATGAAATTTTGAAGCTGTTTTGTTTTTATTTTCAGAGATTTTGAATGAGAGGCTTTTCTTTTTTTAAAGCTTTTCTACTTTTAATTTTTTTGTGGTAGGTATGTAAGAGTTTACCTACCTATTTAAATAATTTTTAACTTTTTGTACTTATATAATATGTTAAATGGTACAATACCCATAACTCAATTTCCAAATTCAGGCTGTTTGTTTTTAAGGAATTCCGTTGTGCCTTCGTAGTCCAAGTCTAATCCAGAACGTCGCGTCGCTAGGTTGTTTTGCTTTGTCATAAACCTACCAATATCTGAATCACTAAGCATATCCTATTTGTCCAAGGTCCAATTTACCAATAACCTCAAGAGATGTCATAATTCTATTTTAGTTTAAAGTTTATAACTTATACCCTTTCAGAATAAAATAGAATCATCTGTAAAGCGTTCATAAACAAAGAAGTTATGCCTGAAAATCCGTAAAAACTCGTGCAACGGTAAGTTCACGGGCGTACCGAAGGGGGGCAGAGAGGGACAGCCGCCCCCTGGATTTTGTTTACCTCCAACTACTATATGCTGTTGTCGATAACTTTTAAAAATCGTGCACTTGTTCCCAACTTATAAAAAAACGCGCAGCGCGGCCTATTTTTATTATGGGCAAGATTAGTGGATGAAACTGACAAAAAAATCCTTTTTCTTGCAATAGGCAGGCAGGATTACAAGGTTAGTGGATAAAACTGACTAACTATAAATCGCCGTTTCCTTTTCCTATAGACAGCCCAAACAGGATTAATGGATGAAACTAAAAAAAATCGCGCTGCGCGGCCATTTTCTCCCAACGACAGCCCCAAAATCCCGACAAATTCAAATTTTCTCCAGATATTTTGAACTTCTGATCTGGCACCGCACCCCTACTTGAGAACGTATCCTTACTAATATTATAAATGCGAAAGTCCGTTTGTTTGTTTGTTTATTTGTTTGTTTGTTTGTTACGCCTTCACGTCTCAACTACTGAACCGATCATCATGAAATTTTGCATACACATTATCAGGGGTACAGAGAAGGACATAGGGTACTTTTCATCCCGAAAAAAAGTATTGTTCCCGAGGGATAGCAAAAAACCTTTTCACGCAGACGAAGTCGCGGGCGGCAG
The DNA here is from genome assembly GCA_943789525.1 of Agriphila geniculea. NCBI lineage: Eukaryota > Metazoa > Arthropoda > Insecta > Lepidoptera > Crambidae > Agriphila > Agriphila geniculea. Next base: position 7,387,767 of record OX038875.1, read on the forward strand.
CTAGTGGGAAATAAAGCTCATTTAGAAATTACCTATTTTAATTTAAGTTTATTTATTTGACTAGGTGTAAATGAAAAATCTGATTTGCCCCTCCCCTCCCCTGGCTCAGAACCTGGATACGCCCATGGGTAAGCTAAATAATTGTTATTTTTCAGAATCATGAAAAAGCTACTTGCAATATCTTTGTAAATTGTAAGGAACTACACCTGAACTATTTTCTTTCAGATAAAAGAGAATTATTGAAATCGGTTAACAACTGGCGAAGTTATCGTAATACATAAAAAAACCATTGATTTGAGAACATCCTCCTTTTTTGAAGTCGGTTAAAAATGATACTAAAACGTCAAAATTTTTTACATGGGAGGGCCCACAAACCACTTAAGAGGGCCCCGGTCGATGAATTTGCCACGGGCCTCAGATGGTATAGTTACGCCACTGCACTCAGATCCATTGTGCGCGCTTAATAAAGTTGTATTATGTATGGATCTTGGCGATTGTTAAAATTGTTTTTGTTTTGTCCTTAGAGCATACAGAACGGGAGATGGCAAAACACGCGCCCCCTTTCACCAAAGTACATGACCAATTTGGTCGTGTCAGTTTATAAAAACTAGTTGGCCACGAACACTCGCCATTTTGTAATACTACATATCGCCGAACGCAGCTCCGCTAAAATGATGTATTATGCAGTGATTTTGTGCAAAATACGATCCGAAAGTTCAAATTTTACTAAAGACGGTATTTCCTATCACACCTAAACTAATTTTATTAACAAACTGTGAAATAATCACGAAGAAAACGCAATTTGTTAAGTAAGCTAACGACAGATATTGCGATAGCAAAACGATACCAAACATAATACTAATAATCTATGAAACAAACATCATGGTACAAGTCTAGAGCTGTGACAATGTGAACAAATGTGTGTGCTCACGTTCGCTTTGAACGAATGAAAGATCAAATGCATTTTAACTATTATTTTGATGTGATCTGATCAGCACCTATATTATCAATGAATAGTTTTTTTTATAATTAATATTATGTACTTAATTGTATTCTTTTATTGCTAAATTTATACATAGTCTGATCAACGAAAGATGAGACTGAAATGGCGGCGCCACTTTCCCTGTTAAATTAACATTTGGAGGTTAAGTTACTGGAAATTGACCCCTAAAATGTGGTGCAAAATTAGTTTTCCCTTCTCATCTTTCGTTGACCAAACTCTAGTATAAAGGACACTTATTCGACTGTTTGTCTGCATCTCCGCTAACTTCTCTAAAAATCACGATTTGGAATTTAATGGGGTTTATTTGTACTATCCTTTAAGAATTTCAACTATTTGGACCGATGTATTCTGCCTAAGTGTATGAAATTTCATCCATTCATTCATCCATTCATTCATTCATCCATTTCGAAAATTAAGGACTTCAAAGTTTGTATGAAATGCAGTTTGCCGTTAAGGATCCATGATGGGAAAACATGGTTTGCGCGGATCATACTTTTATATAGAAAACGTAAAGTTCTGCCCCAAAAAAACATACGGCAAGCTAAAGAGATTCTCTATTAGCTACAAGTTTTAAATTGCGTATAAACCTCACAGATGATTGTAAAAAAAGTATATCATCAAAAGCGCTTGCGTGGGGTCATATTTTTGGCGTAAATAATAGCGGAAACGTTTTAAATTCTACACCAAAATACACTTTAACGTACTGTGAAGTAGCTCCAATAACTTTTTTCAAGAAAGATAATTGTGCAAAAGAAAATGATGAAAAAACAATAACAAACATCTAGAAAGTACAGAAGTGAGGTTTTTTTCTATACTCTTTACACGTAAAGAAAAAAAACCGGCCAAATGCGAGTCGGACTCGCGCACGAATGGTTCCTTACCAAAAAACGGCAAAAAAAAAACACGTTTGTTGCATGGGAGCCCCCTTAAATATTTATTTTTATTCTGTTTGTAGAGTTTGTTGTGATAGCGGCAACAGAAATACATCATCTGTGAAAATTTCAACTGTCTAGATATCACAGTTCATGAGAACAGCCTGGAGACAGACAGACAGACGGACAGCGGAGACTTAGTAATAGGGTCTCTTTTTTACCCTTTGGGTACGGAACCCTAAAAACAGAAACTAATGTTTTCGTATAAGCCTTAACACTCTTTATGTAGAATTTAAATAATGGTCATACTGATGATCATACCCCGTTATCGCGAGTGCACGAATGATTGAAGCCAAAGACAAAGTACGAAAGAAGGTCGATTTTTGATTAATTTAATAATTCTGCCTAATCCCACTCAACCTCTAAGAGAATATATCTGTAATACATATTTTTCTGAAATTCTATTCGATAGACGGCTTTGATTACAAAAACAATCCAATGTCACAGCATAAAAAAATCCTTACAGTAAGCTAACGCGACGCCTTGGTAGTTGGGCGATACCGCCGCCTGTAGGGTATTTACAACGAAGGGTATTGACAACGGAAGGGTTGACACAAATCTAAAATTTGGAAGGTGGATGTCTTTTCCGACCCCCGGGTACATATTGGTATTGCGAAATTATAAAAAATAATGAATTAGGGGTGGCATATTTTTGAATAAAGGTTTTTTAACATAAATGTTTCAAACGGTTTTCTTTATACGCTGCCGCCTGCCGATATTTTGACGGAAAAACAGCAAAATGGCTATATTAACAAAATAGTACAATATATTTTAACAAAATAGTACAAAAAACCGAGTTTCATCGAAATCGGCCCACAAACAAGAAAGGTTGGCCGCCGTTTGGATTTTTTATATTTTTAACAAGCGTTGTTGATTTTTTTTCAAAATAGTACTAAAAAACCGAGTTTCATTAAAATCGGCCAACCAAAAAAAAGTTGGCCGTCATCTTGGTTTTTTATATTTTTTTACATTGCTTTGCTATTTTCTTGTCAAAATAGTTCCAAAAACCGAGTTTTATCGAAATTGGCCCACAAACAAAAATGTTGACCACCATCTTCGATTTTTACATAATTGCAACATTGCTTTGTTATTTTCTTGTTAAAATCTAAAATTTAATAATATGTTGAGTAGCAAAAATGTAACGGCAGTAGATAGGTAAATAGGTCCACCTAAAGGTCTTTCGCTTCTGATTTTTTAGTCTGTGTATCGTTCGTGCACCCGCGATAACGGGGTATGCTGATGATGATTCCCTCAAACTTTTATGTTAAAGATTGTTCATCAGCTGAATTTTAAAGCGTGTAATATTCCGACAAACAGTTTTTTCGATACTGATCGGAAAGGTAGATATCTAGGATCTAGGTACTTATAGCGGTGGGAACACGGTTAGTAGGGGACTTACCAAAGTTAAATATCGTTACCTATACTCGTCAACAAATAATTACCTTGATATTACTTAAGTAGGTAGTTACCTACCTAATTAAATAATGTTTATCTTGGTAAGGTACGTAATGAAAACCAGCTACATATATATTCTTTGATTTTTAAAAGATTTATTTATCATTAAGTAAGTACCTATTACCTACCTACATTGTAATATAATCATTACAGAATTTACAATCAATTTGTACATTAACACACATTGCTGTAGAAAAACTACCAATTGTCAATATACAACGTGTAACAGAAAGGGGGTATCAACCCGAAAGGAAGTCAATGTACTCGTAAAACTTCCATCAGAAAAAAAACAAATAAAAAAAAACGGGTTGCACTCCGGGAGTGCCGGCAGAAGTAAAAACTTAAATATTAACGTTGTGCATTTTTGATATTTTGGAATGGTTAGGGAATAATTTTGCACGAATTGCCGTCTTACGAATTTACTCTGCATTTGAATTTACAAATACTGAACAGTATTGTACGAAGATCTTATCCAAAGCTTGACAGAAAATCTAGAGTTTTGACATTGAATTAAAAAATTTGCGCGTTGCTATGGGGACACAACTGTTTACGTCTTGAAATGACGCGCTGCCATTTTCGCCGTGCCCCGTAGAAAGAGAGGGGCATACTTCCGCCGCCGGCTGTCTACGCTACATCCGTCTTACGAATTTTCAATCAGGGTCACGTGACCCGGACTGACGCGAGATTAATTTTTTTTATCCATTACAAAAAAGTGTACAACGCCGCTAAAGAAGTTTACACTTCAAAAAATTTTTGAATGAGCCCTATACAAAATGTTGGCGGCAAATTCAAATTTTCTATGGAGAGTCTAAAATTGTATTTTCGATTTGATTTTTTTTCTGTTGGAAGGTATTCAGATTCACGAGTACATTGACCTCCTTCGAGTTGATACCTTATTTCTGTTACACGTTGTATGAATTGGTAAACTATTATTTTATGAAATAATTATAAAGATAACAAATATAATAAGTCTATGCAAATATCTAAAGAGCAGGTTAACTTTTATTTTTATATTATTCTAAATTAAAAAATAGGTACCACGACACTACTGTACAATGTAAAAATGGTAACTTCTTCGCTATGAGTGTTCTATGTTGAACATACAACGGCCCAGCCTGGCACGGCACGGCAGCAATTATAAAAGCATCTTTCGGCGTCGCCGCTGCCGTGCCGAGCCATGCCGTGCCGGGCCGTCAGGAATAATAAAAGCGCACAATGATGCAGAAGTAAGAAACAGCCACTGACCTGCATATATTTATACATATACGCATTGAAAATGACATACATTATCATCAAAGTAAGTAATTCAAATAAGTAGGTATGTAATTATGTGACATATTATTATGCTAATGCTTAGCTCCTGTCAATCCCATACATTGTCATTCTATTCTACTATTTCTACTAGCTTTAATTCACTGACCTGCATATATTTACACTGGACAGGCTTATGTCAAACTGTTTTTGTGCCTATTTGATTTCCGCCATTTTGGCGCTTTAGGACGTAGCGTGAGCATAGCGTGAGGGATATGGTACTAAAGTTTGAAGTCTGGAGAGACCATCACGGCAACCATTTTCATATTGTACGTCAAAATTAGTTCTTTAGACGCACGCCAGTGGCATTTTAAATAGGCACAAAAACTTAGCTGTCAAATCATACAGACAGCTAGTCCAGTTAAATAAAAAAAAACATTTTTCATGTCAGTGGAAACAGCGAAATTCACCCGCGTGCCTAGTGGACGACAGCAGCTTTTGTAGGGAAGTTAGCAGGGATATACTGATAAATCACCTAATCTAGCCACATTGGATGCACCTCGGGCACTGACATGAAATTTTTTTTTTATTTAACTGGACTGGCTGTCTGTATGATTTGACAGCAAAGTTATTGTGCCTATTTGAAACGCCACTAGCGTGCGTCTACAGAACTAATTTTGGCGTACAATGAAAATGGTTGCCGTGATGCGCTCTCCAGACTCACGCGCGAACTTCCCGCGAAGCATGAGTGAGTACCGATTCGCATATTCTTCGCAGCTTCGCGTCGCGTTCGCGCCTCGTACCCATAAATTGTCGGTTTTTTGTCCCGCGACAAAGGGATCACAAGCCGCGAACTTGGCGCGAAAGCAACTAGGCTCCACATTCGCACTGTTTTTGACATTGTCAAATTCTAAAGAAAACTTTGTACCATGGCCTATCCAGACTCATGCGTGAATTACGGCGTGACGTCGCGGCGCGGATCAATTGCGAATCACGGTAAAACTGTCCGAACTGTTCCACGCTCTGAGAGGTTCGCGCCAGGATCACAGTATAATAAATTTAACCCGTTTTGAAAGATTTCGTAAATTTCATATAAATTTAATTTTCATTTCATTGAAATTTTCGCTGAATCCATCCCTATTTGCAATCATTTTGCTTTCTACCATAATAGCAGCCTAGTCGCTTTCGCGCCAAGTTCGCGGCTTGTGATCCCTTTGTCGCGGGACAAAAAACCGACAATTTATGGGTACGAGGCGCGAACGCGACGCGAAGCTGCGAAGAATATGCGAATCGGTACTCACTCATGCTTCGCGGGAAGTTCGCGCGTGAGTCTGGAGAGCGCATCACGGCAACCATTTTCATTGTACGCCAAAATTAGTTCTGTAGACGCACGCTAGTGGCGTTTCAAATAGGCACAAGAACATTGCTGTCAAATCATACAGACCGCCAGTCCAGTTAAATAAAAAAAGTTTTTCTTATCAGTGCCCGAGGTGCATCCAGTAGTGATGGCATATCGTCATAAGTATCGATTGTTTCATTGGTGATTGTAAAATTTTATTAACACGTGTTGTTTTTCGCGATATTAGTTTATTTTTGGATTTGTAGTCGACTTGTTTCTTCGTATATAGTATAAGCAGTATCCGGAATTTAGGGCTAAGCTAAAGGCCTTACTGCCGACTCTTATAGCAGTTTCTGCTAAACAACTGCTTTGCTTTACGTATGGCTAAAAAATTGTTCTGCCTTGAAATAAAGACGACATAGAAGACCGGTTTCTTCTATGTCGTCTTTATTTCAAGGCCATGTGCGAGTCGGACTCGCGCTCGAAGGGTTCCGTCAAATTCCCTGCCCATCCCTTGTTACATAATAAATAATTCTCATAAGTAGTTGAAAACTATGGCTTATCCCATTTGGGAATAGAAATTGCTTTTAGGTTTCAAAATTAAAGTTCTAGTGTACGCAATGCTTAAATACTTAAATTAATACTGGGAATGAAATTAAAGATTGTGATTGTCTCAAAGCCTTAGTTTTATTTGTTCCTGTTTATATAGTGAAGAATTCCAGCATATCTCCGTAATATTTCCATCAACCCCTGGAAAAAACACATGTTGAAATAACCATCACGATTTTGGTTATACATCATGTGGGCAGATGATTTACGTACCAAAATTAAATTATTAACAAATTACTAGTTGGGCTTTGTCCCTATGCCTCACATCAACCTACGGTCGATCGAAAGAAATCAAAATGACCTCATCCAATGACGTTTACAAGCTGACTGTCACGTTGACGGATCGTCAATCGACTTTTTACTTTTTAATAACATGTAACCACAGACAATAATCAAGTCCACTTCGAATATTTTCTGATTTCTCAGACCGCGAGCGCCATCTTTTGTGGGACTTTAGCACTAAACTCTATTCAACTAATGAGTTTGTTTTGAAAGAAAAATAACTATTTTTAAAGAAATATAACGTTAAAATTGCAACATTACATAGTGAAATGTGTTTTATTTACTTTTTGATATTTACTTACCCATTATTCCGAAGACCATGGACTCGGACATAACAGTTTTATAAATTAAATAATAATAATAATAATAATAATTGTTATTATGCATAAATAATTCCATAGAATAAGTATACATTTTTGACAAGTTTGAATGGAAGTTTTATGTTGTATAAATGGCTATCGATATTTGCGTCGACATAGGCACATCACTAGATTTAGTACCCTGTACACACGCTACTTCCTACAGCGCCAAAAGGCAGTAATCAAATAGGCACAAAAACAGTTTGACATAAGCCAGTCCAGTGTAATAGCGAAAATTTTTCTATGTCTATGGTGTAAATATAATGCAGGTCAATGACCTCGGGAGAATCGGGCGTTTAAAAAAAAAGTGCACGTTTGGACAGCAGCGGCGCGGCGTCGAAACAAGCCGGTAAAAAGATACCGCGGAAAAATAATATATAGCGCGTTAAAAAAATCGCCCGTGCGTAGCGCCTAAAGCCTGATATACTCTGTGCTGCTGCTTAGTGATGTGCCGAGTCGCTATTTTGGTGAATCGAGTCGACTCGAGTCCGTTTATACGGTATTCGAATCATGACGCGATTCCGCGATTCGAGTCCAGGACTCGAGTCCAAAACTCGAGTCTAGAAATTCGAGTCTAGAACTCGAGACCCTTACTCATTTTAGAACGAAAAGGAAAATTTGAAAAGGAGTAAACTAAAACAAAACTCAACATTACAAAAAAACATACGACGCCATTTTGTAATATACCTAGTTAATTACAATAAAATCACTTCACTTAAACAATTAAATTCACTTACAGTAGGTTACTGACACAAAACAAATACATTTAAACAAAAAGTTGCATGTTCAAACTTGTATTATTAAGCGTCACTTCTTTGCTTAAGTAAACAGTAATCGAGTACGAGCGAGTCAACCTAATTCGAATACTAGACTCGAGTCAGTTGGACTCGCATAAAGAATCGAGTCAGCTCGTACAAAACCGATTTTTCCTGACTCGAGTACCGAATCGAGTCCGGCTTACTCGAATCAAAATAAATTGGTACTCGAATAGGCGCGTCCAAAGCAGGAATCGAGTCTGACTCGAGTCAAGCCGTACTCGGCACATTGCTACGTGCTGCTGCCTGTGCCTGCCAACCACAGATAAGGCCGGCCACACACAGACGTAATCACGTAACGGAATCTCGCAACGGAATCCCGATTCGGAATTCCGAACGCAGCGATTGCATACAAAATCGATGCCTGCCACACACAGACGTCAACGTTCCGTACGTTATTTTTTTCCGTGCGGAATTCCACATGAGGGCTCGTGCATTCAGAATCACGCACGGAAAAAAGTCATTCCGAACGCAAGCCTCCCATGGATTTTGTATTGGTCGCCACACACAACCGTTATTCCGTACGTACGGAATGCTAACTTTTTTATCACAGCTCTGGATACCAGACTTTTGGCCTACTTTTTAATTATTTTGCTAAGAGCGGGTCCATAGCGCATGTTTTGCTCTACACAACAAAAACATCTACACAAAACATTGTTTCGCGAAACATGTTTCTCTACACACGCCGTCTACAGCGATTGCATGGCTTGAGTAGACAAAACTTCAGTGTTGCCAATTTAGCATTTTATGTTAGCCTATTACTTATCATGACTCGAAAATGTATGAAATAAACTTAAAAGTGACCAAAGTTTCAGGTATATCTGAAAATGTAACTTTTGCAAATGTAAAAATGCATAAACTATTAGGCTTCGTGAGCTGTAGACCTCGCGTTGAAAAGTAGCTGGAATTGAAATATTTTAAAACAACTTACACAGAATAGACATTAGTTTTTAGGGTTCCGTACCCAAAGGGTAAAAACGGGACCCTATTACTAAGACTCCGCTGCCCGTCTGTCTGTCTGTCTGTCACCAGGCTGTATTTCATGAACCGTGATAGCTAGACAGTTGATATTTTCACAGATGATGTATATCTGTTGCCACTATAACAACAAATACTAAAAACAGAATAAATAAATATTTAAGGGGGGCTCCCTTACAACAAACGTATTTTTTCCGTTTTTTGGTATGGAACCCTTCATGCGTGAGTCCGACTCGCACTTGGCCGGTTTTTTTAACTAATAAGTATCTACTGTGCAAATAGTTATACACAGTCCTAGGTTCTATCAAAGTCACAACCTTAATAATTTTCAAAAAAAGTTTTGAATGGTGAATTTTTAAGTCTTCTAAAAATAAAAAACAACATTTACTTTGCCTCGGTAACAAAAAAAATTGTTACATTTTGATCATTTTTCGTAACTGTTATAACTGTTATATCTCTTTTCCTTGCCTTTTCGAAAAATTTTGAAAAACCTGGTTCAATTGAAATTTTTTAAATGATTTTTAAAGATAAAATTTTTAATAACACTGAGGCTAATCGCAATTTTTTTTTGCGGTTAGCCTCAGTGTTAAATCATATTGTTCAAAATTATTGTGGCCAATATTATTGCGTGTGTGCGGCTGGCCTATGACAATACCCTGCCCCTCGACCCGCGCAAAATGTTTTGTGTACGTGTTTTCCACCAGGCATGGAAAGCAGAAACATTGTTTCTCTACACAAAAATGTTTCGCGAAACAATGTTTTGTGTAGATCTTTTTGTTGATTGTGTAGAGCAAAACACGAGCTATGGACCCGTCTTAAGTTATTAGTTCTATTTTACCAAAAAAAAACAGAAAACAATTGAATTGACCTAAGCGTAATATTAATAATAAATAGTCTATAATTATTCATCTTCAATTATTCATTAAAAGTCAAAATAATTCACCTTCGCTCAATGTTCACTCATCAAAGTCTGGCGCCTGACTGAGCCGTGATTCCGAACGAAAAAAAACGTCTGTGTGTGGTGGTACGTACGGAATCACGTTGCGTGATTCCGTTGCGAGATTCCGTTGCGTGATTACGTCTGTGTGTGGCCGGCCTAAATATACTAGTCAAGAAAACTTGTTAATTTTTATTTTAGTCTGTGATTGTAAAATGGATCCCGATAAAGGGTGCTGATTAAAATCCTAATAGATTTCTTCTTATTTCACTTAATATTTTAAATAATCTTTCACAATGAGCGTGTTTAAATCAGCCATGGGCTACTTTAGTTCTGGGGGTGCCAATGGAAGCAATGACAACGATTTCGTTGGGCAGTTCGTCGAGATTGGAAATATGAAATTGCGAGTAAAAAAGGTGATTGCTGAGGGTAAGTACATGATCGTGACGAAATCCCTGATGATAATCAATGTTTGAGTGAAAATATGCTGTGCCAAATGATTAAGTAATAGGTAAATCATTACATTATCGGGTTGCTGCTTAGGTCAAATTTTCAACCTACTTGGGGGCGGATGGTGCGTTGTAAGGAGTTTTATGAAGAGCTAATTTGATGAGAAACTGAAAGATAATACCTGTGTACAATCTGACTTAATCTTACATTAATATTCATAGCCTTTAGACGCATAATACCACATAAGCAAAATACCTTGAAAATACAACCTCGAGATCTTATGGTGTTTTGCGGATTTGTAAGAAAAAATACGTAAAATAGCAACTACGTATGATTCTATAAACGTAAAACACCACCTGGGATTTAGAATTATTTTGTCACTGAAGTGGAGTGGCCAAAGTAACTATTTCACTAAGGTTCCTCAGTCTGCGCTCCGTTCACTTTATCGTCACTATGATAAGGAATGATTTCCTATTAACTATGTATGGAGCCTATGCGGCATCTATAACAGCGATCGAAAAGGAAGGCCTGTGCCCCAGCAGTCGGGACATTAAAATGGCTGATGGTCAAATATCAATATTAAGACTAAGTAAAACGAAAAATAAGTGACATAATTTTGATTAGTTTATTTATTTAATTTTATAATAACATTACTTTTTTAAAAAGTCCATTTAACAAAAAAAGTAAAATTCATATGTTTCATTTGCTTAAACAATTTTTTAATCATTTAATTAGAGTCATAGTTTATTCAGGCAAATTCTTATTGAGAAAAAACAATGATGTTTCAGTAAAAAATATGGAAAAGAATGAATCGTACATATCGTATCGGGCCATCCATAAATTACGTCACACGTTAAGGGTAGGGAGGGGGTCGACGAAGTGTGACATTGTGTGACAAGGGGGGTGGGAGGCGTCTTAAATTTTGTGACGTCATATTTCAAAATCATTAAAATAGAAATAAAACTTTCGAAACTGCTGTTTTAATTCAATAATTTTTTGATGTAAAATTGTAAAAATGTGACGTCGCTCTAGGGTCTCACAAATGTGACCAGCTGTGACAAGGATGGGGAAGGGAGTCAAAAATCATGAAATTCATGTGACATAATTTATGGATGGCCCCTACTGTTTACGATAGGGAATGATCGTAAAAGTTTACAATAATCACTGATATACGATTTTCGTATCAGTATCGTTGCATCCCCACTAAAAAGTAAAATATATGTTTTGACTATTGGTTAATTGGTTAGTTAATTATACAAACTTGTTATTTAACTTTTTAGGTTTTGGGCATGGCAGTTGTGTTTTTTTTTATTTTTTTTTATTTGTTTATCCTAGAAATTAAATTATAGTACTTTTTTCCTCTTATTGTGTTTTGTTTTCAGGTGGGTTCGCATTTGTGTTCATTGCTCAAGACGTGTCCACGGGGACAGAGTATGCTCTAAAGAGGCTTATGGCTGCTGATGAGCAAGCTAATAAGAACATTATACAAGAAATTAGCATATTGAAAAAAATATCTGGACATCCAAATGTAATCAAATATATAGCAGCTTCCTTTATTGATAAATCTAAAACATCACATGGTATGGGCGAGTATCTGTTGTTGACGGACCTCTGCAGTGGTGGTAGTTTAATGGAAGCTCTGCAGAATAGGGGTCAGGCCTTTCCACTGCAGACTATCCTAAGGGTGTTCTATCAAACATGCCGTGCTGTTCAACACATGCACGCTCAAGTTCCACCAATAGCTCACCGTGATCTCAAACTAGAGAATTTCCTAATATCCAATGAAGGTATTGATTATTTTAAAACATTGCTTGTTTTACACATCTTCTTTCTTCTTCTTCTTAAATTGTGTTTTCAATGACAGTATGTGTGTTTTAGGTACAATAAAACTATGTGATTTTGGTTCAGCCACTACTGATGTTTATACACCTAATCCATCGTGGAGTGCTAATCAAAGAAATATGTTAGAAGAAAATGTAAGTGTTGATTTATAACAGGTGTAACAAGACCCTCAACCACAGAATAACTAATAGTACAAGTACAGAAGCAGCACTCCGCAAAGTCATTTAAAGACACAATAAAGTGCAATTCAGGTTGCGCAGCGCTAATAGTAGTTGCCTCTGTTTCTATCGCGTGCTCTTACCTTTTCGACGACATTTTTGTCTTTTTTAGACTGTACCTAAGAAACTAACAACTACAAAGTTATTGTAGGTCAAAGTCAATTTTTTTTTATGATTTTTTTATGATATCTTATTTTATTCGTTATTTCCTAATTTTTGCCCTAAGAAACATTATCAAAACTTTTAGTATTTCGTAACAAACAATGTATCTCATGAGCACGCACATAAACGTTGCCTTTCAACTCGGCCGCACGCAGCTGTATAGCATACACTCGAAGGCGCGGTCTGTTGTACGCGTTACATTGCGTGGTAATGTATGCAATGCTTTTTAACACCAAAAATTAAAATCGTTTTCCAACAATAATTTTGAACAAAAATGGTCCTGATGATGGGCAGAATACGTAGACCTCGGCTTCGTTGAGGGTCTTGTTACACCCGTGGTATGTTGAAAAATATATTTATCTGAAAAAACTTACAAATGTCAATTATGTTAGAAAGTGAAAAAGATATGTTTACACTTAAGAGGGTTCATGCGCTATACTAGCGCCGCCATTGGTAAAAAAATCGTAGTACTTAAAGTCGAAATTGTGAATTGTGTTCTTCTAGTGTACTCCAAATAAGCTTTGTGGTACTTTTTATCGTTTAAACAATATTTTATAACCTGTTGTTTGGTTATAAAGCTTATTCGGAATAAACTAGACGAACACAATTCACAATTTCAACTTTATTTAAGCACTACGAGTTTTTAGGGTTCCGTAGCCTAAATGGAAAAAAAAAATATTCCGAAAGCATTAGGACTACATCGTTGAAACTTGGTAGGAAGATGTATTCTGTAAACCGCTTTACGATTTTCACACAAAAATAAAAAAAAATAAAAGATAAAGAGGGGCTCCCAATACATGGAACTGAAACTGAAAATTAATTATTTCATCAATCAAACCAATATGTGCAGGGTGTCTATACATACATACATACATACACTCACGCCTGTTTCCCATGGGGGTAGGCAGAGACTATGGATTGCCACCTGCTACGATCCTTGCACACTTCTTTCGCTTCATTCACATCCATCAACCTTTTCATACATGCCCTGCGGTTTTTGTCACTGCGTACACCAGCCTTTTTTGTGTCTGTACATAGGTCTTCAAAAATGACATTGAGGTTTTTAAGACTATTTTTTCTCAAAGTCAACCGTTTGAAAGATATACACTGCCAAAGTGGTAAAATGTGTGTCCCCCCCCCATTAACTATTAAAATAAAAGAGCAAAAAATCTAAAAAAAATATATGCTATAGATCTTAATAAACACTTTCAACGAAAATGGTTTGAACGCGATATAGTTATCAGTTTTCGAGATAAAGTACATTTTCCAAAACCGCAAATATAACTTTGTCATTCATACAAACACTGTGAAATACAAAGTTATTTTTGCACACGAAAAATTATAATGGTATTAAATATGGTATGGTATAAGGTAACTACGGAACCCTACTGCGCGTGGCCCGACAGTGGCGGCGCTAGTATAGCGCATGAACCCTCTTAAACAATTAGGTGTTTTACAACAAATTCTACTGTGAACTGTCGGTTTGCATTGTGAAATTACCTCATCTATATATTTTTTTGTTACAGTTAGCCCAATTTACTACCCCAATGTACAGAGCTCCAGAAATGTTAGACACATGGGATAATCGCAAAATCGACAATTCAGTGGATGTGTGGGCCTTAGGATGTATACTATACACATTGTGTTTTATGCAGCATCCTTTCGAGGACTCTGCAAAACTTGCCATTTTGAATGGAAACTACAATTTGAACCCCAATGATCAACGCTATAAATGTTTTCATGAAATTATAAGTAAGTATGACAAATTGACAATACGGCAATTCACTAAGACAATCTGTTAAACATTGCTGTTCCTAGGTTGTTGATAACTCGTGCTTTTGTCACAAAACGCATAATAGTATAAGTTCAGAAGATGCACTCCGTAAAATCATTTAAATAAATAGCGACTTGTTCCGACACAATAAAGTGCAATTCAGGTTACACAAAATGAATATAATTGTAGGTAAGGGAGCACCGCTTCCCTACAATTGTATTCACCTTGAAATTTCCTCTCTTTCTATCGCGTACCTTTTATCTTTCCTGACGACTTTAGCTCTTTGAAATTGTTCCATCCCGACACAACCGCCAGCTACTTGTAGCTTCATACCTAAAGTGCAGAGTGCACCTGGCCTGCTTTTGTTGGATGCCATAGATGCCAAGGATTACATTTAAATTAAATTAAAATAGTCTTCAATAAATATAATTGTGATTTTGGAGATATTGTTAATGTAATGTTTGTTTATTTTCAGCTGGATGCCTAACAGTGAATCCGGAAGAGCGGTTGACCATAAACAGTGTGTTGGAACGACTGGCAGCTATAGCAGAATCAAACAATGTCAATCTCAAGCAACCACTCAAATTTGAGCGTAAAAAAGTTGAACAATCTGTGGCCACTAGCTCGCCAGGTAATAAAAAGTCAAGTAAATATTACACTACCATATCCTGAAAGAAATTGTCGTGATGCGACACTTTCAACATGTTTTGTGATAACAATCGTCTCTTTCCATTGGTTTGCGATCGCGCGTCTCAGTTATCCATACACCCTATATTGGTCCATTATTATGTTATGTTGCATTTAATCTCGAGCTAAAAATGGTCAAGTATTTTTTGACTTTTTACACTCAAATTTTTTATTTTCTCTGAACATTTATTTTGGATTTATTTCCTTGAAAATGTTAATTTTAACAATGTGAGATTTCGTTACATTCCAATGTCTTTTTACACCAAAATATGAGCGACAACGAAGGTAAGGCAAATGTTGAAAGAATTGATCTTGGAATGATGTAAGGTAGTATAGCATTTATTTGACTTTTTTATATTTATATTATTCATTATTCGAATTATATTCGATACTGATTTATTTTAATTGCTTCAATGCTCATTTGCGTTTTCATGACGTTAGTGATAGTATCGTATTTAATTATCAGCTCACTTCACAATTCTGGGCCAGTGCAATTAACTGACCTGCCTAAAGTCTTTATAAAAACCAGAAAATAAAACAAGCTTTAATTTGATGTTTAAGTCTGATCACAGGATAGGCAAAATTGATAGTAAAGGTTATAAGATTTACATCCCAATTAGAAAGTAAATACCTAAACTATTTTGTCTTAAAGTGAAACATAAAAGACATTAATTGAAACCAAAAATTTGCGCACTTAAAGTGCTCACTAAACTAATCTGTAGCTTTTATAGATGTAGGATACCGGTCGCTAGCTAGCTTATAATCACCATTATGGTCTATATTAGATGTATTTTATTAATCTAAACATTCCTCTATGTACTATGGGGCGGAAATAATATACTAACACCAAATATAAACCCCATTTTCTATATTTTACTAAGCTTTATACCTACATAAGAAACATATTTTATTTATTATTATAATAGTAAGATTGTAATAATGTTAGCTTCAGAAATAATGATAAGGATATCATATTCTTTAAACATTTACTAGCATTATATTATTAACTTTATATGAAATATCATGCTGTTTATTACAATTAACGTAGCGGGGTAAATATCATAAGAATTAGAACAAATGCACTAACATCATGGGTGGCTTGGTATACCTGCACTATGTTAAAAGAGAATATAAAAAATATATTTAATTCATTTAATTATAAATGTGTACTAGTCTGTAGTATCACTAGGTGTACTTCAGTGTAACAAACAATTTGCACTGTTTGTTAACTAAATGTTGATTAATTCAATTATTTTAAGATCATTATATTGATCGAAAATCTTCCTAGACAATATAAAAATTGTGAATCGTGGTACAAGTATTAGCATAGCGTTGTATATCACAACAGATTTATGAATTCCGAAAAGTTGCTTTACAATAAAGAACTGGCATTCTTCAATAGACCAAATTATTATAATTATGTTGAATTTAAGTATTTAAAGTATTTTTTCAGTTCTGTTTGAGGACATATCAATCATGCTTAAGACTTTTGTTAATCATGAACTTAATTTGTCATTAATATTATTTATAATCATCTGTTGTGAATATAGTCATGTGACTATGTCAGAGCTTACACTATTCAATGAATAAATGAGTATATTCTTCATATTCGTAGTTTTTTTATTTCTATAAATTTCTGCTGGGGCAGACATTCTACACATTTTAACTGGATGAGGCTGGGCCACTAAACTAGAGGATGAGCAAACATCTCATTAGGTAAAGATCACACTTATGTTGTTTGGATTGCTAATATTATGGAGTTGTATGTACTAATCATCACTTATTAATATACGCACGAGCACTAAATAAGGTTCATTCATTATCACGCTTGGATCACGTCACCAGCACCCTGGTTACGTAACTCTTTTGCTAACAATTCTCGATTGAAATCGATTGAAACAGTTTGATGTTAAGAGGCCGTTCACGTTTTGCCGTTCTCTCGCTCGCACACTTCATGTTTTCACAAGATATGTTCCAGCCATTTTTCGCGATATAATGTAACTGCGGTTTCAATCGATTTCAATCGAGAATTGTTAGCAACAGAGTGTAATCAGCCCCCTGCCCCATGCCCCCTTATTATGTAACTTTGTTACAATCAACTCTGACAGAAATCGCAAGTTACATCGATGCTTTAGTAAGAACCAATGTGACAACTATCATAAGCAGCAATGCAACTGCGCTTTCAATCGAGAATTGTTAGCAACAGACTTACGTAATCAACCCTCTGCCCCCTGATTTCGTAACTCTATTTGCTAACAATTCTTGATTGAAATCGATTGAAACCGCAGTTACATTGCTGCTTTAATCAAAATAGTAGTCACATTGATTCTTACTAAAGCAGCAATGTAACTGCGATTTCTGTCAAGAGTTGATTGCAACAAAGTTGCAAAATCAGGAGGCTGGGGGCAGGGAGGTGGACGAAGGAAAAGTTACTTTTTCATTGTTTTTAAACATGTTCCACTTAAAAGACTACACCATTTTCCGATCGTCTAGAGACAACAATAAATTTTATTTGGCTTACATTAATGCTACTACAACTGGCTTATTTACATAACTTAACCAATTAATCTTCATTATTCCAAAACTAATATATTTGCAAATATTGGGTATGAAATTTTAAATATATAATATACAGTAGGGCCTCGCTAATCCTGACAGGCATAAAACAGACCCTTGGGGGATTATCAAGATGTCCGGATTAAATTTTAATAGCTATTATACAACTTGAATAAATTAAAGATCCTTTATCCGTCCGGATTACCGCGATCATCAAAAAAGAGGGGATCCGCAGATTAGCGAGGCCCTACTGTAATTAATTTAACAAAAAGCAATTTGAATGTGTCCTAAATTAAAATAATAATAAATAAAGTAATATTTTAATAACAATTTAAGTAAGAAGGTATCATTATAATTAAAATAGCAAACTAGATAAATGAACTAGGTATTATCAAATCCTTATAAATAAATACTTGAAAACAATCCGAATACCCACCGACCGAGAACCTACAGTACAGACTGGCAAAGAGTCATACATTTGCTAAAAATGCGAAAACATTGTATCGTCACGTTAGTTATTGCAATTTTGTTGTATCACTATTTAATTAACTGACTTCTAGTCATAGGTACCTAATTAATTAGTTGAACAAAGAGATTTCTACAGTTCGATAGTATGTATTGATACGGGGATTATAGGGGTGTGTATTGGCATCCAAGGCTGTTAAATAACGAAATTATAGTTTTAACATCGCTAGAAAGAGCCCGTTGATAGTTTTGTATGCATGTGACCTATGATTTGAAACAGTACCAACGCTTCTTTGTTTAGTTTGTATGGATATAATTCATTGCATGTTCGTGTGCGTAGTTCTACTGAAGTCACGCGCCTAAAAAAGGGCCTTGTGTTCCTTTACACAAGGTTCATCATTGGTTTGCTCTTATTAGATCTGTAATTATTCATTTCATTAATAATTTTGATCAACGACTGTTTTCTGTTATTGTATAATACAGTTTATTTTGTTAAAGACGTGCGGCTTCGTATGACTTCCCTTTGTGTACTATTTGATTTCCATACATATCACGTTTTCTTTTCATTTTAGGTGTTTTCAACTTTTTCGGGTGCCCAATAGCTTTCTCGTTTAAATGACCCGGCGCAGTAGCATGGCCATTGCCTCGGACTCCATTCACGCCAACGCTTGCTATAAACATAGTGGACATGCTCGCAATGATGAGTATAGATTTTATTTATTAATGTTTAAGACGCACTTTATTATGTTGTTAATTAGCGTGTTAATTTATTAAACACTAACCATTTGTTGTATACTATCCTATTTGCCGTGATAAGAATTTTTTTACTAACATCACAAAAAACTATCAGTTAAGTCTTGTTTCAATCTTTATTTAGGTATACAACAATCTTATTTAGTATTAAATTGAATATTCGAATTTATAGTGATGGTGACAATAATATTATTAAAAATACAAAATCTGGCAATGTATTTTTTATATAATTGACTAACGTTTCAAGCTTCACATTCATAAAGGCTATATAAACGTTTTTTTCTAAAATAACGAACTTGGCTTTACTATAATACATGTATGACAAGATTTAAAAAAAATTAAGGACGATATATTTTTGGAATAAGCCAGATAAATTACTCCAATCCACTCCAACTAACATAGACAAGTGAAAGGTTGTGCCAAGCCAAGGTTATGGTATAAAACAAATATTACCAAGAGTGGATTCTCATTCGTGTTTTTACGAATCGTGTCGTGTTTTTACACGTCTCGTATTCACCTATTTCACTTATATTTGAAAAATTAAGTCTTCGGGTGTGCTGAATCAAGTCTTCAAAATTACTTAATGTATAAAAATTTGATATACAGTTCGCTAGGCATAAGTTTAGCTTTGCATTTTGAGCGCACACCGATAGTGTAAAATGACAATCGGCTTGAGATTTTGTTTTATGCGTAATAAAAACTTGTAGTTTCTGTAAAAAAAAAACTCGCCCACCCTGCCGCGCGCAGGCGATCATTTGCACAGATCACAGATGTAAAGCTGAGCGCAAGCGAGGCGTACCTCGCGAACTGTACCGTATGCCCCAATATTATTAAAATATTTTTTTTTTATTAGGTGACCTTATTTACTCTGTTCTCGTGTCCCTGAAGCTCGTCGTCTTTAATTTTCTAAATCTTAGAGAATCAAAATAAAAGCAAAGTATGATACTTTCTTACGATTTATCAAATAAAACTTGGTTACTGTTTTTCGTATTTTTATGTATAATTTTTATTTGCAAAAAAATAATTATTTACGTGGTGCAAATCATTTTTTAGTGTTTGAGGTATTTTGTAATATTCAAAACGCCAATCTTAACATTATCTATACACTTGTACTATTATGTATTCTGTTCTGTGTCAACACACAAAGCTTGAATCTAATTTGTCATGTTCAAATTATATAATATAGTAAGAAATCTATATAAGTATAACTACACTGGTCATCACAAAAATCGGGCCACCTACATTTTACACGAAAACTCATGTTATAATATTTTGAATGAAACAAATTGAATTATAATCGTACCACACGTCTCACATGTGCTCTATAAGATTTAAGTCCGGACTTCGTGCTGTCCACTGCATTGTTTTATTCAAAACTAGCTGATGCCCGCGACTTCGTACGCGTGGACATTATGACTCCGGCGTATGTATACGCGTATGTATAACTAATGTAGCTGCATAAGAAAATACTTGTAGCAGTGTTATAATGTTAAACGTTAATAAATTTAATAGTAATAATTTTTAATTATTTTTTTATATTTAATATTATATGCAAGGATTGTAGACATGGAAACATAGTTTAAGCCTCGCTCGCCCGGCAGTCCCGGCTGTTGTCATCTGATAACAGTCGTTAAGCCAAGTTAGAGGCCTTACAGGCGGCTTGATAAACTGTAACACCAGAGGTGGCCACTTTTCTTCATACGATAAGAAGAAGAAGAAAATAGTTAAGAAAAGGTTGTAAACTATGTTTCGAGACTTTCTTTCGGGAGCCAGCCAATATGAAAAGACCAGAAGCGTTACTAACCCTGGAAAAAGGCACATAAAGTTGGCCATGCGAAAAACAACCAGTCCTCAGATCGACACCAGCGGCTTTAAGCGTCTGACCCGTATTTAGGCAAGTCGATATCAAAAATTAGGTCCAAACCGTTACCGCCTTCACCACGTGTAAGTACTACCAGCTCAGGTTATTATATTATGCTAAACAACTTAAGCCTGCTTTCTTAAATTTCCACATCAGATGATCTTCGAATTTTTGTAAACACATGTTTATGCAAATAAATTAAACTTGGTTCTGCATCAGGTATTCCAGATCTTCGTTTTATATACCTCGACAAAAAAATGCTCATCAGGCTGAACAACTTTTACTAAGGTGTCCTTTTTATATTTTATATAGTTTAGCTGGACCATCATGGTTCTGCATCAGGTGTTCCAGATCTTCGATTTTTATACCTCAACAAAAAATGCTCATCAGGCTCAACAGCTTTTGTTAAGGCGTCATTTTTATATTCCTTATAGTTTAGTTGGCCCATTATGGTTCTGCATTAGGTGTTCCATTTTCCAAAATCAATTATACCCTTTACTATGCCCAGATTTAACAGCTATATAACAAAAAAAAGTTTCATTCGAATCCGTTCAGTATTTCCGGAGATTAGCGTGTTCAAACAGACACACTTTTTTTAATTCTTACTCTATTACTATGTCTCCATCGCCCCAGATATATATTTTTTAAATATTTGTTATTTACAGACACACTTTTTTTTTACTGTTTTATTATATGTAAGGATATTATTAATACGTAGCTAGGTCGATTTTTGTGCCCGATTTTTGTGATGACCAGTGTATTTCAACCATCTTCATAAAAAATTAAGTAAAGTCCATGAATGAGAAAGATTCTAAGTTCAAGAAATTGATAGGTAACACTATGTGATACAAATCAATACTGATCAATATAGACCGATGATCTGGTTGGTGTATTGATTCAAGTATATCCTCAGGGAGTATAGATCCGCAACAAAACTATCATGTAAAGGAATATAGTTGGGGGTTGAACCCCCAAATCCCCCCCTAGCTACGCTCATGTTGCACACCATACATTTTTGATATGGTATCTTTATTTCTGAAAATAATGCCAAGCTATGCAAACAATGAGTTCCAAGTTTGGAGAAGATTAATTTGTGTAAACTAGAATAACTTACTACCTATGTGTATATGTTACAGTCAAAACTCATAATCGGTCAAAACCATTTTTGACTGCAAAAATCAGGGAAAAGTGGTTTTGACTAAGGACGTTGGTCCAGTTAAAATCACTTTTAACTGTATTTTTTTGTCAAAAGTGGTTTTAACTAAAGTCGTTTGTCAAAACCCTTTGGGGGGCAAAGCCCCCCGCTATGAAAAAAGCTTAAAAAGTTCATTAGGTTAGAAACGCGACCAAAAACGCGCGAGCTGAGTGAGCGGATACAGCGTGC
This sequence comes from Agriphila geniculea, assembly GCA_943789525.1. Classification (NCBI taxonomy): domain Eukaryota; kingdom Metazoa; phylum Arthropoda; class Insecta; order Lepidoptera; family Crambidae; genus Agriphila; species Agriphila geniculea. The sequence continues at coordinate 7,409,879 of OX038875.1, forward strand.
CACGGCAGCGGCCGGCGAAGCGCCAGAAACGAAGTTTTTGTAAAATTTATTTTTCAGGGAGCACCGATTAATTGACACTTCCTTTCTATAAGTACAGTAAAATCACAATAAAATTTAACATTAAACTTCCCTGCTCTCGCCTTTTACACGCATTACCGATTGCGCATTCGGTACAGAATACCTAGGTAAAGTATAAAATAAAAAATAATTCATACATTAATGTCCAATAGTTTGAACTTGAAATCAGGTAAAACAACTTTTGACTAAGAACGTTGGTTAAAACCACTTTAGACTGCTTTTTACTAAAGAAGAAAACTTTTTTTTGACTAAGAGCCTCATTCAAAACCACTTTTGCCTGATTTTTACAGTCAAAAGTGGTTTTGACCGAATATGAGTTTTGACTGTAACATATACATGGATTCTACTAGTGTACCTACTTATCTATAATATCATGCGAAATTTCGAAGTTAGGTAGGTATATTTTAATGCGTAGATAGATATTAGATATTACATTGAAAAGTAGAAATTTCTTAAAATATGTTTTGACATATATTTATTTGTAATCAGTAACCATACTTCAATGTTGTGAATTCACATATGAACTCGTCAGAACACCTTATTCAAAACAACTCTTAAAAGAATTAGGGTTGCTATTTTTGACTTTGCATGAAGTAGATAAGTAAGTCGTTTGTTTATATTTTTCTTTTATTAAAAAAATATTATACTATTATATAAAACATTCTTTGTATCCCATTAGAATGTTAAGGTAGGTAGTAGGTAATACAAAAATATAAATTGATAAGTTGTGATTAAAATAAGTATTATTTAGTTACCATATTTATCTAGTATCTACATTTTGGATGTTCTGTACGCATTCCATGAATTGACTTATTTCATTCATTCGTTTATTCCATAATAATACAATACAAACTCATTATTTACTATTCGTTTTGGCGCCAATGGACAAAGATGGAACTGGATGATAAAAGCTATTAGGTTTTTATTTACAGTGCCATGCGACTTAATGGCGGCAGCGGTGAAGTTAGGCGCATGTTGCTAGGCATAGCGGCTAACTTCACAACTGCCATAGGATTCGCATTGCAGTTAACATCACTGTTTGATTGCTACAATAATGGACACTACGACAAAAAATAACATGCCATGTTTATTTGCGTTTCGAGGAGAGAATGAAAAAATAGATGACCCATATATTTTAATTTTTGTTAAATACATTTTTTTTACTAAAATAAAAATGTTTTTAAAGATTAAAAAGTTTCCAGAAGACGTAGGCTCTGTGGCTCTATGTAGTAATTGCATAAACTTATTGCATTTATGCAAAAATGCCGAAATTAATTAAATAGATTAAAATTAGATTTAGATCCTACGGGAGGGAATTTATGGTCGGGTTTAAACGGGTCTTTTTCCCCATCTCTAAATGTGACATTTTAAATGACTTATTTTTTTTAATGTGACCTACAACGTGAGCAAAGGTGTTTGCTTTTATTTATGCCGAGCTGTGACGTCACTAAGGTTTTTTTTACATTTAATTTATTCATTCCATAAATATTGCTTTAAAAATTTTAAAACTATTTTTCTCGCACTCCTTAAGGGCCAATCTAGAAACGTTATTTTTTTAATTTTGACAAAATATTTTTTGTCGTATTGTCCATTAGGCCAATATGTCTATGCTCACTGCTCATGAATTTTTTTAAACGTAATTTTTAAAGTAATATTGACTACTCTTAATTTGTTATTAATTTCAGTTTGAGTTATTATGGGTTTAACTATTCTATTTAAACAATATTAACACAGTATAAGCATACTATTAAAAGTGCCTATGATTTATTGTTTATTGTAAAGCAATTTTATCACCGGTCTAAAGTAAAACAAGTACTCGCTGGTATGGTATTACAAAAGCATTTAAAAGTATCGTTATTATTATTAACTTTAATTCCGTAAGTTAATTACGAATGGAATATAACTATTATTAAAAAACAAGAGAAATGTCTATTGACGATAAGTTTTCCATATTGTTAATGCTAGTTTGGTGCTTAAGTTTTTAGCGAAAAGATAATATTTTTGCTTTTAAATTATACTAATTATCCAACATCAGAATATAATGTATGATTTAAAATAATTGTTTTTGAAAACACTTATATAATCGAATGATGTAAGTTTATTGTGATAAATTGTATTTAAATTAGGTATTTTTAAAACTGTTTATTTTAACATTAAAACTATGTTATACTTAGTTTTTTTGAAAAAATATTTAAATATTATTTCACCGTTGTATTATTTATAAGATGAGCAATATTTTTGTTACTATTAGTATAGTAAGATATTTAATATTGTAAAACCGTATTTAAAATTTAGAAATAAATATTATATAAATTACTTTCAGTGAAGTTTCTCTGATTAAGCCTGATTATAATACCATCTTGTTATGAAAACATTAAGTTACTATGCAAATACATGAAGTTATGATAGGATTAGAATTTGTGTATGGTAATTGGACTTGTCGAACAATAAAGTATTATCAAAAAAGCAAAAAATTACAAAACAAAATTCATTAATTTGTATTTATCTTTGTTCTCAACCAGTAAATATCGTTCAAACGTTTTCAAATACAACCCGCGCAGATAAAAAATGGGGTTGAAAATGGCGGCTCACCGCGCTTACTACAATGAGTGGGAGTGAGAGAGTGAAAGGTGTAGCTTTTAGTGTGAGAGCGAGAAGTGAATATGAACGACGCCATTTTTAATCCAATTCTTTATCTGTGCGGATATTAGACACTTCCAACAAATTGCTACACTACCTTCTTTTGAATTTGGAAGCATAATACAATCATCTTTTTTATTTGCAGCGAACAAGGACCCCGTGTCAGACAGCCAGGAGATGCCCAACTCTCGGCCGCCCGAGCCGAGCCGGCCGCCGCCCCCCGCGCGCCCGCCCCCCGCGCCCGCGCCCCAGTACCACCCCCCGCCGCCGCCCCCCACTGCTAACTCCGGAGGACTGTTCTCTTCTATCAAAGGCGGGGCAGGAAGCTTCCTTAAGAACTTGAAAGACACTTCCTCGAAAGTTATGCAAACTGTTCAACAGTAAGTATTCAAATTTTTACAGTACTTAACCCTTGAATTTTTAATTGTTGGTTTTGGAAAATTGTGCTTTATATCTATTACGAAGGAATACAGTACTGGGGCCGTACCGGCTAACGCTCGGAACTTCGGCAAGTCTGCCCGGCTTCAAATTAAAACAGATAAATCGAGCCCCAATCATGCCAAAATGGCGAACCCCAATTCATGATGTCACACGAACATTGATATCTTCCAAATAACTTCGGCAAAAATAGTAAAATACGAAATTCCTTACTTCGATTTATCTGTTTTAAGCTCGGCAGACCCGCCGAAGTTCGAAAAGTTAGCCAGACGCGAATATTACGCGGAAACAATTGACCGTTCGCTTGTTACATGGTTACTCGCTCTTTTGTTGTTCAAACAATTTTTGCAATTTGGCAATCGGTTCCTCAGCTGTAATGAGATAGGGTCCAAAGTAGTCAGATTGTAAGTGCCATCCCTTTAGTTGGTACTGTATAGATTTGTAGAATCAACTTTTGTGATCTAGCTAGGCCCATTGCCATCTTTTTATACGTTTTTATGTTTTGATTTTCATGAAGAAGAAAAACAAGATTGGTAAAGGTATGATTCCGATCTCGGCAGCAAGCAGCAGTGCGCTCGAAATTGAACCGTATTGTTATGAAAAGGCGGCTCAATTTTAAGTGAGCGGAGAAGTGTCGCACGGCCGCATAGCTATGCGGTCGCGACACTTCAAATTGAGCCTTTCAATCATAGCATTACGGTTCAATTTGGAGCGCACTGCTGCGGCAGCACTGCTGCTTGCTGCCGAGATCGGAATCATACCTTAATGCTTTTTTATTATTACAGGTCAATAGCAAGAACAGATTTGGATATTTCGTACATAACTAGTCGTATTATAGTAATGCCGTATCCCTCTGAAGGCTTGGAGAGTGCTTATAAGACTAATCACATTGATGACGTGAGGGTGCGTATCCGATTTTACTTTATATGGCTTTAATTTTACTGTTAATCAAATTTCTTTGCGACCTTTAATTATTTCCACCAATCTAAAGGTATGATTCCGATCTCAGCAGCAAGCAGCAGTGCTGCCGCAGCAGTGAGCTCCAAATTGAACCGTAATGTTATGTTTGAAAGGCTCAATTTGAAGTGAGCCGCCTTTCCATAACATTACGGTTCAATTTCGAGCGCACTGCAGCTTGCTGCTGAGATCGGAATCATACCATAAGAATAAATAAAACTGACTAGAACGGACACTCCCGCTCCGAACGGGCTCAAGGTCACGATATTAGCCTACACCGTTAAACAGATTACTCAGTCGGGCTGTTACAACTGGCATCGCCACACGCGCGTTTGCCTGTTTTTGGTTTCCGTAATATTTTCTCTGTGCGTAAGATCTTAGAAACAAATTTTATCACAATGGCGCCAAGTTATTAGAATTTATTTGGTTGTGCAAACAATTTGCAAAACAATGCCACAATTAAGCATTTTTAGTTTACCTAAATATGATATGAGGTAAGTAATATTATCTAAATATTTTTTCGTTTTCGTACCTAATACATCAAAAAGTCATAATCAGATTCTTTGGCGCAAGGCACAATATGTACCTACCTAAATAAGTACTTACTTATTTACCATGGGCCCTAAAAACTCCACGTAAAACATTATTGATCTCTTTTTCTATTAATAACTTATCAAATGAAAATCTCTGAGTGCGCCACTTTCGGTCATACAACCGCCTTAAAGTATAATAAATAGAGTATCAGTCATATCATATCCAGCTTTATACAATACTATTTCGTATCTATTCTGTGATTTCGTTACGTGATGAAACATAACGAAACAGTAAGAGGATTAACACCTAAAAATGTTTTGGAAGTGCCTAGATTTTGTTCAAAATTTAATTTAATTTATATATAAAATGTTTATTTACTTTATTTATAGAAACTCAGGAGTAGGTAAGTACTTACCCAGCAAAAATTGAATAATTTATTAAATAATGATTTCAAACTTAAGAAAAACTTATATTTTAGCGATATCATATCTTTAAACGTAAGCAATATTTAACAGTAAGCAACCCTGGCAACAGGCCTGGACGACAGCGGGGCGTAGTGACGTGAAGGGGGAAGTAGTTATATAAATGGCGGCATTTGGGACTCGGTCAAATAAGAGTCCGTTCTAGTCAGTTTTATTTATTCTTATGATCATACCTTAAACGAACATGCTTGAATTGTACAAAATGAAACTTCGCACGCTCCTTCCATGTATCAAATCAAAGGCCAATGGAAAACACCATCGATTTTTGTTTAGTGCCTTATCCAATAGCTTATGTACTGTGAATAAGTTTTCGCGATATCTCTTAAAACGGTAAATTATATGGTCTAGAAAACTGATATTTTGACTCGCGTGATGACGTCCCAACGCGAGCGATGAACTTTATGTCGTACGGAATAAAGCACATATTTCAATGCGTTTAGCATTTCCTTCAAAACAGTGATATGAAGGAAATGCTAAGCGCAAAACCTTGTAATTTGAAAACTTTGAATTTGAATTTGAAACATGGTCATAAAGTTTCAAGTGATTTAGTCTGCCCATTGATACCGTGTGCTTTTAGTCTACTAAGACTCCGCTGTCCGTCTGTCTGTCTGTCACCAGGCTATATCTCATGAACCGTGATAGCTAGACAGTTGAAATTTGCACACATGATGTATTTCTGTTGCTGCTATAACAACAAAATATACAAAAAACAGAATAAAATAAATATTTGAGTGGGGCTCCCATACAACAAACGTGTTTTTTTGCTGTTTTTTGGTACGGAACCCTGCGCGAGTCCGACTCGCACTTGGCCGGTATTATTTTTTCGAACTACTTTGCGCCGCGCCGCTGCCGTTCTGTCGTTCGCGTTCGCATTAGCTATAGCCACAAAATAGATAATAGTACTAGCGTACATAAGTTGCACTCCGCAAAATCGTTTAAATAAATTGCGACTCTTGTTCCAATACAATAAAGTGCAATTCAGGTCGCACTGCGCTCCCTCGCTTCCAAAAGTGGTTGTCTCTTTTTCTAACGCGTAGGTCTTATCTTTTATGACGTATGAAATTTGTCCTCTCAGAGGACGCCGAGCGCTTCTTACTCGCGCGCGGAGTGATAGAGCCCTGCTATAGCTAATATGGGTATTCTATATCCGTAGGCGTATTTAGAGAGTCGTCACCCAGGCGGCAAGTACTGCGTGTACAACGCGTGTCGCGGCGCGCGGCTGCACTTCCCCCGGCACGTGCTCGTGACGGACGCGTGCCGCACGCTGTGGCCCTCGGCGTCGCACCGCGCGCCGCTGCTGCCGCACTTCTATGCGTTGCTGCAACACATGTACCAGTACCTTGGGAAGGACGAGAAGAGTGCTATTGTTATTACATGCCAGGTAAGAAATAGCGTTACGTACTTTTGTAAGAAACTTTGTTGGAAATAAACGCTGTCATGAAGTTACGACATACCATAGTTAAACGAAATAATAAATATTTCTCATGCATAAATCTGTTGAACTAACAGACAGTTGTATCTTAATTAAATTTATTGCTCGCTAAGTACAAAGTGGCCACTTTATGCTAACTATGTACTACTAACGAACTATATTTTATTAAGATTATTGTTTGTAAATAAACTATACATCTTTTGCTTCTATCTGAACATAATGATTTTCGATACATTATGTACTTAGCGAGCAGTAAATTTAATTAAGATGATGGCGCCACTTGAGGAATATAGTCGCCTTACTCAGCTACAGTAATGTTCGTTTTCGTGTATGATATTTTATACACCCAAAATTTATATAGATCATCACGAAGTGTAATTTTGGAATGTTACAGATATTTTTTTATTCCTAGGATGGCAAAGGTATGTCCTGCGTGCTGCTCTGCGGGCTACTATTATACGCCAAACTGGTGACGGTGCCTGAAGACGCGCTGCAGATATTCGCCGTGAAGCGCGCGCCCATCAACATAGCTCCCAGCCAGCTTAGATACTTGTACTACTTATCTAATATTATCAGGTAAAGCAACATACATTTCTATAGGGTAAAAGAAGGTATATTAAGTCCATTAACATAGCTCCCAGCCAGCTTAGGTACTTGTACTACTTATCATATATTATCAGGTAAAGCAACAAACAGTGTCAATTAGAGGTACGCGTACCCCCAGGGGTACGCGTACCCCGGTTGCATCAAGAGGTACGCGCAGCAACCTCATACATAACTAAGCTATCATATTAACTTCTTTCTTATGTCCTGTTATTCTTGCAACTAAAGTGTTTCACATTTTTGAGAATAATATTCCATTGTTTCAGACAAAATCCTAAACTGCCACATTTCCGGCCAGTGACGTTACTTTCACTAACCATTCAACCGGTCCCTCTGTTTACTAAAGCAAGGTAAGAAAAATGCAAGTGGGCAGAAGTTTTAATGAAATCATTTGAGTGTCTTAACCCGTCTGCCGTTGCGTATCTTTGATGAAGTTGTTAATGAAATGTCTGCTTCCAGAGACGGCTGTAGACCATACGTAGAAATATTCAATGAGGATAGACTTTTGTTGTCGACTATGCAAGATTACGAGCGGCTGCATATGTACACTATCGCCGAAGGAAAGGTACGAGTATTTTTAACAGTTCTTTTCATTGTTGTATATCAGTCTAAACAACTACTTTCGGCGACCTACAATCCAAACATATCTACATACTTTCACATTCATAATATTAGTGGGATTCTGTTAATATAAGGAACTTGACATTCTGTCACGACGTTTTATCGATGGCCACACTCATGCCACAGCCTGTTTGTCGAAAGTTCATAAATAAGAAAGAAAGAAAACATTTATTGGCCCCAGCGCCTTAAACTTAACAAACAAATACTTCATAAACTAAAACACATAATAAACACTAATAAAAAGTAAAAGAAAGAATGAAACAATAATAACAAAGAGATATACAGGGTTATGTTTGACCCTATCGGGTTATGTTTGACCCTATCGGTTGATATCATAAAAGTACAGGATGTTGTTTTTTCGAATTTTAGCCGGTTCGATTCCTGGGTGTGGGAAGCGTATTTTCAAAAATCTTTGAATGCAGTTTTCTTTCTTTTCAAAAATAAAGGAATGTTTCCTTTGAGTAAAATTTGCTATCTCCTTTGTTTAGAGTACTTTTCCTCCAGGTGGCATTAAAAAATTCCACACTCTATAGGTGCGACAGGCCAACGGGTAGCTGTCTCAGCCACAGATATATATCGAGATAGATGGTAAAAGTGTACGTACTTCGCGTGTAAAGGTTTGATCCACGGTCAAACTTTTGTCCGACCTAAGTTAGTCCGCTTGAGACCATTGCCGTGAAAACACGTGTCACTCAAAAGCGAAAATTGTAAATTGTGCAGTGATTTCATGCGAGAGCTCATCAAAAACTGTTGGCCGAGATAATGGTGATATTTCCTTTCACGGGTAAGTATTTTTAAACACAAATAACCCCTGATTTAATATTTAAACGAATTAATTTAGATTAGTATCACTTGTACCATGATAATTACATAGTTAACGTATAGCTACGCGTAAACTTTCATTGCGGGTTATAAATGACGCGATGTTTACTGTGTGCCTTGTAAACACGCAATGAAAATCGCAGCTGTCGATACTATTGCGTCCACTGAATGTCATGGTAGGAGCATTTCCTCATTCCTCCGTCCGATTGAGAGAATTGTGTTGTGTATGTTTCGATTTTTTTACCCGATTCAACAAATAAGAATCGATTTTCGAAACAGTGGACCGAGGTTGTTTTATGTGATCAATAAACAATGTTATTCCTTGCATCCAAAGTTTAATAGGTAAAAGTTTGTATTATCCTTAAAAAATATTATTAAGTTTGTTATCATACCCCAGTAAATGAAAAGGTGTAGAGGGAAATGATTGGAAGACAATTTTTGACTTCGTAACTTTCTTTGGACTAGTTAGGATAGGAGGTGAACATATCAAAAATCCCCGTCCGTAGGCCCGACGCCCGCCGGGGGGACGGGGGAGTTTGAAGGTTCCATTTTTCGGTTTCTCACATATATCTCGGAACTTTGCGTTCTAGCGACATGGAACATTTTACAAATAACAGCTTATTAAGAGGCCTTTCGTTTTTTTCATACGTAAATCAAGAACTTGGGAGTTTTTGAAGCGATTTTGGACACATAATTTATCGTTTTAGCTTTTTTTGACTTCAATCATCATAATTATCATACATTTTTATTGAAACTCTATTAACCAAAACTCGTTTTAATAGGATAATTGACTACGAAAACAGCGGATTTCGAAAGCGCGATTTCCAGATGATGCGCGAAGGCTCAATTTTGAAGTAGTTTTACACCAATAATTATTACTAGGCAAGAATGTAATAAGTTTTCATTCGAAGAGGCATATCCTGAAATAGAACTTCTATTAAGAAAATCTCGAATTTAAGTTCATTAACGTGTATTTTTATCACATCTAAGAAAGTAAAAAATCGAGAAATTGACGGCAAGAAAACACGGCATATCTCATAATCTATTAGTTATTTGGCAACATAAATATTTTTTACGTAAGAATAAAGATTGTACTATAAATGTGTGAAAAAAATAAAAATATCCATCATCAATCTTTTGTGAAAATAATTTTTAAAGTAAGTATAAAATCGGGCGCATCAAGCGTTCAAAGTCAGTCGCGCTGTGGCGCTCATCGAGGTAGGACCTGCGTCGGTTGACCACCCGCCGCTGCGGAAATGCCACGCGTAATAATTTTGTATAAAAAAAGTTGTAGAGCGACCAAATCTGGAACACATAATGTTGATCCGTTTGGTTTAGCTTTAGAGTTCTCATTCAAATTGGCCATCCTAACTTTTTGAACATGAACGGAAATCTCTTTATTATATGTATAGATTATGTTTGATTATTATCGACATACAATATACTGCAATATAAACATAAATGCAAAGTCAGAAACCTCATAGTGACTATGAGGTTTCTGACTTTGCGTTTTATAACTATGATATAGTTAGAGAAAAAATTCTCAATAAAAATAAAAATTCTGACTCGCCACAATTTTTTCTTTTATTTGAAAAAATGTTTCCACTATTAGTAGTTGTAGTAGTTAGTAATCCTTGAGATAAATGTACATACGGATTTTTTTTTGACATGTCCATCTTTTTATTTTATTAGAAAGAACTTGCCAAGACCACAGCCTGGAGGGGATGGCGAATCTTTTTGTATCAACTTGCCATTTTTCTAAAGGGGCCATCCATAAATTACGTCACACGTCAAGGGTGAGGGAGGGGGTCGACGAAGTGTGACATTGTGTGACAAGGGGGTGGGAGGGGTCCTAAATTTTGTGACGTCACATTTCAAAACCATTTAAATTGAAATAAAACAAATTTTTGAACTGTTGTTTCAGTTAAATCATTATTTCTAGATGTAAACTTGTAAAATATGTGACGTCACACTAGGGAGGGGGGGACAAGGACGGGGTATGGGGTCAAATATCATGAAATTCGTGTGACGTAATTTATGGATGGCCCCAAATGTTAATGTTTAATGAGGTCATAGACGTGCCATCAAATCGTCGCGTAACGAATTTTGTGACTGGTGACGTGCCTAAAACATTGCGTCGCGTGCCGTTGGTTCGCCATCCTTGGCCTAGAGAGTCAGTCAGTCATCGCGTTTGTTATTGGAAAAAAAGCCGCCGTTCATATAGAGCTAGAGTCTAGACAGTTGGCGCCTAAAAGTGTAAGGGCTATCATTCAATTTTTTTCTCAGCGGGGCATTGCGCGTCACGTGAGGCGGCTGGGCGGGCGATTATAGGTGTCTTGACAGATATAATAGATCCGTTTTGACAACTGCCATTTTAACGTAATTAGGGATGCCTAGCTAGCATGACCACAGAAACTCGATATGATATCGCGATTTATCACGTTTAACTATCAAAAGACAATGGATTTTGACAGTTGAGTGTCGATGAAACCAAAAGGAATATAAAAAAACTGGGTAAAACACTATATCACACGATATAAATCGTGTTTCGCTGGTCATGCAGGTCAGTCAGGGGGCTGATCAAAGAATTTAATAACAAAATTCAGGACTTGGTGAGATCTTTATTTTAGATAACAGCTGTTAAACTTAAATTTGACAGTTGTCATCTGTCAAACTTAAAACAGCAATATCTCGAAAAGTACTAATCCTAGATTGATGGTGTCTTTGAAGAAATGAAAGTTCTTGGTGATCTTCATTTTAGATGACAAATTTATATTTGACAGCTGACATCTAAAATTAGGATCTCACCAAGAGCTTTCATTTCTTCAAAGACACTATCAATCTGAGATGAGTACTTTTCGAGATATTGCAGTTTTAAGTTTGACAACTGTCATCTGTCAAACTTAGAACAGCAATATCTTACGAATTCGATATGCCTACTGTGTTGTGTGTGAACTCGTTCGTACAATTACATACGCCGAATTAAAAACTAACCGATAAAGGACCTATAGAACGGATCCCTGTGTGAACGGGCACTTATTTGATGTTATTATCTATCGATATATCAGAGTATTTAATATCTCCCGAAAAATATCGGTATATCGAAAAAAATATATAGAACTTTTTTCGACATCCCTACTTGACAGGTCATCTTTTAGGATAAATTCAGCGGCTTTTATTGGTTTTAAAAAGTAAAACTCGAAGTACAGACAGAATACCTACCTAATAGTACTACGTCTCGAACGACACTGAATATGGCAACAAGATTAGATACCTACTCAGTCAGTAAATAGAAATAAAAGTGCACATATTATTTTCACAAATTTTTATTATGTCATCCTGCCAAGCAATCATGACGATTTGATCCAAGTAGCCTACATGTTTTGATGAACAACAGGGTGGAGCTTCAGGATTTTGAATTGTTTATTTTGCATAATAACTCGTTCAACCATTGACTTACTTATTTATATATATTATCTCAACATGTTCAACTAAAATAGTTTCTTCTCGCACAACAACATGTTCTCGCAAAAGCTTTGGATTGGTACGAATAACGTATCACTGTTGTGCTGTTCTTCGGGCATGAAGGCACGAAACACTGTTTACTTCCCATTTTTAATAACTATACGTGTATTTGCTAAAGTTTTTTTTTTAAATATGGACATGACAAGGTGACCAGCCCAAGGATTTTTTAAATTATTTAATTATCTAGCTATAAAAACTCTCATTATCCATATATTGGGACTCAATAAATGGATAAAATAATTAGACTCCCTTCAAAAAAACTAAAGTAAGTATTTGTGTGTAAACTAAATTGAAACGGTAACGATTTAGCTTTAGTTTTATCGGTGAAAATAATTGCGACTGAGCTCCTATACGCGGCTATAAGTACAGATCAAGATCGTTCGGTCGTTGTAGCGAATGCTAGCAACTGTGTGCCGTACGTGTGGAGAAACGCACACACGCACACGCGCGCTCACTTCGCGCTGCGGTCTAGCCGTAAATACCTAAAACCCGAGCGCGTAAATTTCAGAAAGCCCTCTTAAATTTGCTACATGTTTTATTCAGTCAAGTTTTTCGATATCTTTCATAGTTTTTGAGATATCCGCTCCTGAATGTCTATCAATATGCTTAAGGTGAAGCTGAAAGACAATGGAATGGCGCATTTTTAGGGCTCCGTAGCCTAAATGGCAAAAAACGGAACCCTTATAGATTTGTCATGTCTATCTGTCTGTCTGTATCTCTGTCTATAGATATGTATTTAAAAATGATATTGAAGTTCCTAAGGGTCCCCCCAGACCTACCGGTTTCTTTTCTTTGCTATGCTGTTCTGCTTGCTGTTTAGACCGCCGGCCAACCAGGGTCATTTTCAATCTATCGCATATTGGGACCAGATCAAATTGGCAAGATAGCCATTAGCTTGGTGTTATCAAATATCATCGTCTGGGTTGCGAAGTAGGAAGCTTCTGGGAGATATGCCACCCTGAACATGGTCTCTGATTGCTAAAAATAAATCGATCGCATATTTATATAAATTATGAACACGGTCGTGAGTGGCATCATTACCTACCTGAACTATTGTTTTGTGTTTTCTCGTTTAAGGAACAAAGCTCACAAGAACATACATAACATATGTGAAAAAAATATGCGATAGATTGAAATGAGCCTCTTGGCCGGCGGTCCATTGCCGAACAGCAAAGCAAAGAAAAGAAACCGGTAGGTCTGTGGGGACCCTAAGACAATTTTTTCTCAAAGTCTACAGTTTTATTTTATTTTATTTTATTTTATTTTATTTTATTTTATTTTATTTTATTTTATTTTATTAGTTAGGACAACCAACAATAAGTACACTGATACAAACAATAATTATAACTAGCACATGAGATATATAATTTTAGTGTCTTATCAATTATAGGCAGTCACATCATGCATTGAAACAATTATACCCACCTAACAGTTTTAAACATTTAAGATATTATAGGATAGTTAAGCTACTCTATATAAAAGTTATAATTGTATTTATTAATCGATATTTTTATACAAGATTTAATACAATAGAATGAAAGAGAGTGATGCTCCGGTGATTCGCAGATTACTTTACTGCCAAATGACGTAGGAGGGCGTTTTTAAAACTTCTCAGAGAGCTACACAATATATCCAAGTCAGAGCACAGAGACATATGCAGCTTCATCAACCTAACAAGAGGAGCGTGAGATCCGAACTTGCTCCTAGTAAACGGCTTTCTAAAAAGTTGAACCCTACCACGAGGATATCTCTTAGGGACATTAAAACTTAAGGCGCCCAATATCTGGGGACAGTCAATGCTCCCATGGATCACCCTATGAAGGAACGAAAGATCTAAAATAGTTCTTCTATCTGAGAGAGATTGCATATTAAAATATTTCAATCTATCCGTGTAGGATGGCAACCTATTTGCTAATCCACAACTATAGGACAAATGCCACATAAAGCGCTTTTGAAGTCTCTCAATACGCATCACATCAACATTATACAAAGGGTTCCATACTATGGCACAGTACTCCAAGCCACTTCTCACCAATGCATAATACACTCTCTTTTTTGTTTCTGGCCGCTTAAAAACTTTGCAATTTCGTATGACAAATCCCAATATTTTTGCGTTTTTGTTTATAATATTATCGTAATGTTTTTTGAAAGTCAATTTGTCATCCTGAATTACCCCCAGATCACGCAAATGATCCACTCTCTGTAATTCTATTCCATCGATATAGTACCGAGATGGAAAAGGACTGTGTTTTCTGCTGAACCTAATAAACATACATTTTTTAACATTCAAACTCATACCATTATCGACACACCACACCACAGTTTGAAAGATATACACCGCCAAAGTGGTAAAATGTGGTTTGAACGACATATATTTTGTAGTTTTTGAGATTATAGCACATTTATATAACTTTGTCATTCATACCAACAGTGTGAAAAACAAAGTTATTTTTGGAGACCAAAAATTATAGTGGTATTAAATTTTAGGAGCGGATATCTCGAAAACTATACAAGATATCGAAAAACTTGACTGAATAAAACTTCGCGCTCGACTTTGGCGGGGGCATCTGCATCGGGGGGCAGTGCCGTGCCCCCCGATGCAGCTATGAATATTGAGCTTTATGTTTTTTGACTTATATGATTGCCTTGGAAGCGATGTTGTAGTTCGGGATCGGATAGCCGCGTGTTAGTATTGTCCCACATAAGTACCTACCTACTCTAAATATTTAAAATCGATTATCATTGCTCCATCGAGTTTGACAAAGGAAGTTATTCCTTATATCGATAATCGATAGTTATATCGATTCAGTTCTCAAGGTCGGTTTTGCGCCTTTGAATCGGTTCTGCGCGGTTTTGATTTCACATCACTAAATCTCGCTTGTGACGTCATCATAGGTACAAAAAATTCGACACGCTAGGTTCTCATACAGTTTGAAGCGCTCTTATGGTCTATCTCGATATATGTCTGTGGTCTCAGCTGTGCTTCCGCAGCATTGCGCAAAATGATATTATTATTTATTTTGATAACACGACTAAAAAGTTACGACGCATTGGCATTGGCACGATTCGGCATACGAACTCGCGGGGTGGGGTGAGGTAATTGATTCTGGTGCGGGGCCTAGTGTCTTTTCTGTACGGCAGTACTTATATCTATTGTGTGGCAGGGGTTTCCTTGTTAGTTAAATTTTTACTCGGTTTGGTCGGTGGTAGGGCTTATATGGCGGACAATAATTTTTGAATTGATGTTATGGCGTCAGAGTTACGTAAGATGGTGGTAGCTAGACAGGCGGACTTGAAATAATCACCAACTAAACCGAGTACAAATTGTAATCCCTTGGGGATCGTACTAGGCTTGCCATCAGTCCCGTATTTTCCGGGACGTCCCGTTTCCGAGTCAATTTTGGGCCTTCCGCCGTGACCCCTTGCGAGACGCCTTTTGTCCGGAAAATTAGTTAAAGTCATTACATTAATAGAAAAAAAAAACAAAAATCAGCCCCTGACAAGTATTGGGAGCTTATGAATGAACATGGCACAAACTATTTATGTCCATGAAAAGGCACCTCTCTTTCTACTATCTTTCAGATGGTAGCTTCGATACCACCTTCAAATACATCAGCTGAGAGTGATTTTCTCCCTGAGGAAATGCATGGACAGACAGCAGAAATAAACTGTCTGTCAACCACGTCAAGGCTAAACTACAAATTAAAATTAATTTTGACCAAAATTGCAAAAAAAAACTTGTTAAAATGCGCAAAAATCGCAGAATAAGTATTGTTGTAAATTTAAAACACAAATTAAATTTAATAATTTAAAATTTTTGTCATACATCTTGTACTTATTATAATTTTTTCAAATGATTTTTTCGTACCGTTTTGTATGTAGTGTGTTGTGTCCCGCGTAATATACCCAAGTCCCGGATGTTGAGCTAGGTAATCCCGGAAATGCCTTTTTTGGAGTTGGCAAGCCTAGATCGACCCCAGGACTCCTGTATCTTACACGAGGGGGCGAACCACTAGACCACATATGTACTGCTTACAACAATAAAAGATTATTGTAAGCTGTAACTAAAGAAACTGTCACACAAACTTTATACCCTACAGACCTACAAGTCTGTAACGAATGATCAGGGGGCTAATTGTCTAATTTTAAAAATCTATCGCAATCGCTTTCGTTTGACAGATGGATGTGACACATTGCTGCATTTCTTTGGTAAGTTTTTATTTGTGCCAAAAAGAAACTTCAATGGATTACATCCTGAAAGCGATTGCGATAGATTTTGAAGTTAGACAATAGAAAGGCAGGTTTGCGAGTTTGTGACTCAAAATAGCTGGACTATATTTAAATTGCATCTTGTGTCTTGCGACTGATTGATCTGTGATGTGATCTACAGAGGCGGTTAAATACTCTGAGAAAGAGAACTAATGGAGCTGCCATAAACTGCAATACCGACAAAATACAAAGCATTCGTGACGTCAGGCGCGTGCCGTGTCCGCCATATTGTGTTGCGTTTACATGTTACAATTTCAAACATGCTGTTTACATAAGGTGTATGTACAGTAAGCTAAGCCGCCATGTTTAGTTGCGTTTGAATGGAGAACAATGAAGTAGGTATGCAGGTTTTTTTAGTAGGTATGGCAGGTCCATCTTATTCCTTCGTCATTGTGCGCGACCTGAATTGCACTTTATTATGTCGGAGCAATAGTCGCTATTTATTAAAAGGACTTTGCGGAGTGCTGCAGAAGCAGCATACAGAAGTATGTACTTGTACTATTAGTTATTTTGTAGTGAGACAGCCTATCTGAGCTGCAAAATGCGAAAACGCTCTTAAGGGGCCATAATAAAAAAAACATGGTTTGCGCGGGCCATATTTTTATATAGAAAACGTAAAGTTGTAGCCACAAAAAACATACGACAAGCTAAAGATATTATCTAGTAGCTACAAGTATTATATTGCGTATACACCTCACAAATGATTGTAAAAAAAATCAGAATATCATCATAAGCGCTTGTCGTGGGTCATATTTTGGCGTAAATAATAGCGGAAACGTATTGAATTCTACATCAAAATACACTGTAACGTACTGTGTAGTTGCTTCAATAACTTTTTTTCAAGAAAGATAATTGTGCTAAATAATAGGTCTTTACCTATGAAATTGCCGATTTGTATGGAGATTTTTCAAGAAGTTGCATTTTTCATAATAGCATTTTCTTTGTTCATTTAACAACCATGAACACTCATGTAACAAAACTTTTATGTACTAATGTTTGAACACTATGCTAACTTATTTCCATTTAAGATAAGCGAAAAAATAAGTTTTGGTTAAGTTACAACCCCTTCGGTCACCCTTTTTTTGCTCACAAAAAAAGAGTCACTTTCAAGATCTTTTTTTTAATGTCACGAAAGCTAAAATATGGACTTTATTTTTACTGATAGTTAACTATCATGATCATAATTCGATGTTAATATTCACGATTTTGTTAAAATTTTAAATTATATAAGTTATTATTTTCTCTGTATGTGACAAAATATCGGCAATTTCATAGGTAAAGACCTAATATAATGATGAAAAAACAACGAAAACATCGAGGAAGTGCAGCAGTGAGGTTATTTTCCATACTCTTTACACGTAAAGAAAAAGACAGAGACAAATGATTTCGCATAACGGAGCCTTAACGCTGGTGTGTGTGGTAGATGACGCTGCAGCTGGACACGACGGTGGTGGGCGACGTGTGCGTGAGCGTGTTCCACGCGCGCCAGCAGCTGGGCCGCGCGCACGCCGTCCCCGTGCTCTCTGTCAGCTTCCACACCGGATTCCTGCCTCCCGACCACCACGCACTTAAGTTTGTAAGGTACGTACTGATTTTTTACACATTGTTTTCTTTAAACTTTGGATAAGAAGAACCTTTAATTTGCCATATTTTGTTATTGTCACGCCACTTTTTGCTATAGGTTGTTGGTCACGTCATATTTTGTTTGTGAAATTTTTATTACCCATGGTCTAGTATTATATACCGACTTCTAAAAAGGAGGAGGTTCTATGTTCGGCTGTATGTTTTTTTTATGTATGTCCACCGATTACTCGAAGACGGCTGAACCGATTGAAATTATTCAAACGTTATTAGATAAGGTTTGTTCCAAGTTGGTCCCATTTTTTGAAATTTTGAAATCGGTTCAGGATTTTTCAAGAAAACCAGAAAATAATGTCGTTTACGTTACCATTTTATGAACTTGTACGGATGATCGACCATATCTTCTTTGTTTATGTACCGATTTAGATGATTATTTTTTTGTTTGAAAGAGAATACTTTTTACCCGACTGCAAGAGGGTTATGTTTTATTATTTTGATTTCATTGTTATTGGACCTTGAATTTTAAAGATACACAAGGGAACTCCTCAAATCAAATGGAAACTGTATAGTGATTGAAATATTGTTAGGATTATGACAATCTTAAACAAATTAGGTATCTAACTATAGTCAAGGACGTTTTGGACTAGACTTGAACTGCGAAGGACCAACGGAACTCCTTAACAACAAACAGCACGAACAGTGGAAATTGAGTTATTAGTGGTGTTATACCATGGGAAAGTGTGAAATATAAAAAAGTACATAACATCATCGCTTACATTTACGTAATATACACTAAAAAGCTAAAAATAAAAAATTGTTTAAAAACAAAAAACCGACTTCAAAAAACCTGGAAATAAAAACAAAAACAGCTACAAAATTAAATACCTCTAAAAAGCAAGAAATAATTTTCAAATCACTAGATACGCATATCATTGTAGGGAATGCAAAACCGGAGTGAAATGAAAACCGGTTTTTTTTTTCGTTTTTCAATCCAAAACCGGTTAAAACCTGTAATAATACATTTTTATTGATTTGGTGAACATTTTTTCAATTTTAAGAGTATCTCCATTCACAATTTATCAAAAAAATGTACAATCAACAAGAAAATGGTCAAAAAAACCTTTTCCGATACATTTCGTAGAAAATCATTGCAGGTCTTAGCTCTGAGGAAAGAATTTGTGAAACTGAAATACAAAAAATAAAATAAAAGATAAATGATCACGTAGACGTAATAAGCTTCTAGCTAGCAAGTCTTAACGTTTTATATTAAATTTCATTTTTTTTTCTTAGAAGTAAAACAAAAACAAAACGTATCTTTTATAACTGAACAATTGCTATCTGAAGTATCTATTAAAAATGTTATCAAAATCTAACAAAAATTAAACTTCTTATTTGAAAACTAGCTTCCGCCCGCGACTTCGTCCGCGTGGATATTAGAAAAAATCTTTAGGGAACCTTCAACCAGGATCCGACCAGCCGTTTTTACGTGATTAGGCGGGTCACCACCAAGCGCGCTGCCTCGCGAGGCAAGACGTTTGCCAAGACCCAAGACGCAAGACGCAAGGCGTTTGTCGCACGAGGCTCGCTCGCTCGATGGGGATCCGCCTAATCGCGTAAAAACGAGTGGTCATTTCCGTTCCCGTTTCGTCGCGCTCCCGTTCTCGTTCCCGTTACCGTCCCATTCCGTTGCCGTCCCATCCCGTTGCCGTCACGTCCCATTGCCGTCCCGTCCCGTTCCCGTCCCGACCCGTCCCGTTCCCATTCCCATTCCCATCCCAGTCCCATCCCGTTCCGTTCCCGTCCCGTTCCGTTCCGTTCGCGTCCCGTCCCATTCCGTTTCGTTCTTGTCCTTGCTCTCATTCCGTTCCCGTCTCATCCCATCCCGTTCCGTTCCCGTTCCCGCTCTCGTTCTCGCTCCCGTTGCCGTCCCGTCCCGTTCCCGTCTCGTCCCGTCCCCGTCCCCGTTCCCATTCCCATTCCCGTTTCCGTTCCCGTTCCCGTTCCCGTTCCCGTTCCCATTCCCGTTCCCATCCCCGTCCCGTCCCGTTCCCGTCCCGTCCGGTTCCCGTTCCCGTCCCGCCCCCGTTCCCGTTCCCGTTCCTGCCCCATCCCATTCCCGTTCCCGTTCTCTTCCGCTCCGTGCAGTTCCCGTTCCCGTTCCCTTTCTCCCCGTCCCCTGGGGCTGAATCATGCATGTCCACCGAGTTGGACTTCAAAATGAATGCCATTTTCGCAATCACCATCCCATAAAACCTCAAGAACGACATCCATATCGATTTTTTATGTTTACTCATCCCATCTCCCCCTAAGCGGTTGATTTTCAAAATCACAAAATAAATGTTTGCCTATTTATTTTTAGATGTGCTCCTACGAAGTTTAAAGTTGTAATGTCTATTTTATATTATTTTTCCATACAAAATTGGAACCCCATTTTCACCCCTTTAGGAGTTAAATCATGTCCACCGTGTCAGACTTCAAAATAAATCTCATTTTCGCAATCACCATCCCATAAAACTTCAAGAACGACATCCACATCAATTTTTATGTTTACTCACCCCATTTACCCCCTAAGGGGTTGATTTTCAAAATCACAAAATATATGTTTGCTTATTTATTTTTAGACGTGCTCCTACGAAGTTTAAAGTTGTAATGGCCGTTTAATATTTTTTTCCATACAAAATTTGAACCCCATTTTCACCCCTTGAGGGGTTAAATCATGTCCACTGTGTTGGACTTCAAAATAAATGTCATTTTTGCAATCTTCATCCCAGAAAACCCCAATAACGACATCCATATCGATTTTTTATGTTTACTCACCCCATTTACCCCCTAAGGGGTTGATTTTCAAAATCACAAAATGTATGTTTGCTTATTTATTTTTAGACGTGCTCCTACGAAGTTTAAAGTTGTAATATCCATTTAATATTATTTTGCCATACAAAATTTGAACCCCATTTTCACCCCTTGAGGGGTCAAATCATGTCTTCCGTGTTGGACTTCAAAATAAATGTCATTTTTGCAATCGTCATCCCAGAAAACCTCAATAACGACATCCATATCTATTTTTAGGTTTTTTTACCCCTTTTCACCCCCATTTCATCCCCGTAGGGTTTGAAATACTAACAATAACAACATACGTTGCGTTAGATTTCCATCCATAAGCCTAAATTATATATTTAGCAATTTTGACTTCAAAAATAAAGGATTTTCTTCATTACACAACTTCATCCCCCTTTTTGACCCCTTCGGGGGTAGAATTTTGAAAAACGCCGAGACCCGTATTTATTAATTTTCAATCGTCAGCCTAAACACAAAATTTGAAGATCCTAGCTTCAAAACTGAGGGACTTTCATACAAACTTTCATCCCTTATTTCATCCCCTTAGGGATAGAATTTTCAAAAATCCTTCCTTAGTGGATGCCTACACTGTATAAGGTATCTGTGTGCAAAATTTCAAGTCTCTAGGTCCAGCGGTTTGGGCTGTGCGTTGATAGATCAGTCAGTCAGTCAGTCAGTCAGTCATTTAGTTTACGATTTTATATATTAAGATAAACATTTGGCCAAGGAGGTCTCTAGGAGTAATCACCATTAATAGGTATCTTAAAAATTGACACCATACCATACGCTTGATTTATTTTGAAAATACTTAATATTTTCAGTATATTCCAGGGCTATCTGTAAAAGAAATCTTCAAAATACCTATACTATCTAATAAATAACGCCAAGTGAAGAATAAAGTGGCTCCTAATTTATTTCATGAGTTTCTTGAGAGACTGTACCTATCTGAAATATTATTATGTTATTTTGTTTGTTTAGTTAGTTATTTAAATCAATAAATGTTTTTCTTTTATTTACGTATTATAAAATTGTATTAACAAATATATATCTATAAATATAAAATAAGAACTTTTTTGCTTTATTAATAATAAATATTCATATTTTACTTACTTTCTCGCTATAAAAACCAAAAAAACCTTCGACCCGTTCAGCCGCTCAAAAGTAGGTCACTGAACTGAACTATTTAAAGCATTCAATCAAAATGTGGCGGTGCATTTTTGATTCGTACGTATTCTTCTTCTTCTTCTTATTTTTGGCTTGGCAATCTACTCAATTCCTTAGGGAGTAATCTTTGCTAGTGTCAAGTGAATAGTTCAGTAGGTATTGTTCCAGTTTACATTAAAATGCGAGTGCATCGCATTCCAATGCTGCTTGGAGCAATTGGCACCAAATATATCAGGACACTTTACCCGGTAAGTTCTGCCGAGGCGCGAGGTAGCCACCACTACACTAAAAGTCTCAGCAACCAAGATCGCGTTTATTTCGTAGACACTTGTACCACAAAACTAAACCAATTTTAAGACACAAATTCACTATGAATCAATTTGCAAATAATTAAATAGTTACCGAACCGATCTCGACTAAATGGCGCCAAAAACTCCCTGTAATGAATTGCAGAGCATTAAAATTTTAATAAAAAAAACCGGTTTTT
Organism: Agriphila geniculea; assembly: GCA_943789525.1. Lineage (NCBI taxonomy): Eukaryota > Metazoa > Arthropoda > Insecta > Lepidoptera > Crambidae > Agriphila > Agriphila geniculea. The sequence continues at coordinate 7,432,350 of OX038875.1, forward strand.
CGTTTAAAAACCCGGTTTTATTTTGCTTGTGAAATCAACCGAAAAACCGGTTTTTTCGGTTTCGGTGAAACCGGTTTGCATTCCCTATATCATTGTAATTAAACACGTCTAATGAAGTCTAAAAAAGAAGTCGTCTTCCATCCTCACCTGACTTCAATAGACGTGTTTTATTACAACGTATCTAGTGATTTGAAAATTATTTCTTGCTTTTGTATTTAATTTTGTAGCTGTTTTGTTTTTATTTTCAGGTTTTTTTTATAAGATGTTATTACATTCTCTATTTATATCAAAATCCCTTTTCTATCAACAACTTATCAACTTAAAACCTCTGAGGGCGCCACTTTCGGTATGGGATGTATCTTAAGTTAAATCATACACCGTGAAATTTTAATCATTTGGTTCCCGCAGTAGGGTGGTTCCACTCATGATTACAAGCAACTTTTACTATGGGGCTTACTCTGATATCGCGAAAAAATATCAGCTGTTCCATACAAAAGTGTAATTACCTACTCAACCTAAATGTATGCGAGCAGCACATTTTTTAGATTATATTATCAGAGTTGGCCCCATAGTATAAATTGCTTGTAATCATAAGTGCAACCACCCCATTACAAGAACCAAATGATTAAAATTTCAGCGTATACAAGGTTATTTTTAGTTCATTGAAAACTCCTCGTGGGGTTGATCAGACCATCAAACTGAACAACTTTCATTATGGGACCAACCTTGATATCGTGAAAAAAAACAGCTGTTTCATGCATTATTTTCGATGGAGTAGGCATTGTACTTTTATATGGAACAGCTGATTTTTTTTCGTGATTTCGAGGTTGGTACCATAATGAAAGTTGTTATTGATGGTCTGATCATCCCCGCGAGGGGTTTTCAATGAACTTAAAATAACCTTATATAAAAACTCGATATCTACAGATCAGAGATAGACGGCATAGACGAAACGCTCTCAGTAAACGACCACTTCTCGGGCAACACCACGGCCGTGATAAGCCTCGTGGTGCAGAACGGCGAGCGCCGCAAGCCGCGCGCCGACCTCTGGGAGGACGATCACTCCTACCCTGTACGTACGCCGGACGTACTGTTCTCCACCGATCTGGAGAAGTATGAGACTATCGACAACTTTGGTGAGTCCGAAAACTTGGGTATTTTTTGTTATTATTTTTATGATTACTTGCTCCTTAGCATGACCACCGAAATGCGATATGATAGCGATTTAACGTTTAAGGCCCTTATAGCGGTCAACTAGCGCCGCCAATACATTTAATTTTATTACCCGTATGACGTAATCCAAGTCAATATTAAAAAAAACCGGCCAAGTGCGAGTCGGACTCGCGCACGAAGGGTTCCGTACCAAAAAACGGCAAAAAGATCACGTTTGTTATATGGGAGCCCCCTTAAATATTAATTTTATTCTGTTTTTAGTATTTGTTGTTATAGCGGCAACAGAAATACATCATCTGTGAAAATTTTAACTTTCTAGCTAGCACGGTTCATGAGATACAGCCTGGTGACAGACAGACAGACAGACGGACAGCGAAGTCTTAGTAATAGGGTCCCGTTTTTACCCTTTGGGTACGGAACCCTGAAAAGGAAACAACCATGCCCTCTTAAATCGTCTCTAATATTTTTTTGAAAACTCTTTAACATTTTTCATTCTTTGTACTAGTTTTAAAATGCAACCGAAACGACGGTGGCCACTTTTGGTTTAAATGGATTTTAAAACTTACAGAAAGAATTAAAACTGTTGAAGAGTTAATAAAAAAATATTAAGAGACAATTTAAGAGGGCATGGTTGTTTCCTTTTTTAGGATTCCGTACCCAAAGGGTAAAAACGGGACCCTATTACTAAAACTCCGCTGTCCGGTTGTCTGTCTGTCTGTCACCAGGCTGTATCTCATGAACCGTGATAGCTAGACAGTTGAAATTTTCACAGATGATGTATTTCTGTTGTCGCTATAACAACAAATACTAAAAACAGAATAAAATCAATATTTAAGAGGGGCTCTCATACAACAAACGTGATTTTTGCTCGATATTAATAACGACTACAGGTAGACAGTTGACATTTTCACAGATGATGTATTTCTTTTGCTGCTATAACAGCAAATACTAAAAACAATAAAATAGATATTTCGGAGAGGAAGGCTTCCATACTACAACAAACGTGATTTTTTGCCGTTTTTTGGCACGGAACCCTTCGTGCGCGAGTCCGACTCGCACTTGGCCGGTTTTTTAAATATTAATCTGGTTTACGTCTAATAAAAATAAATTAATTGGCTGCGCTAGTTGATAGCTATAGGCGCCTTAACTGTCAAAAAACCATACATTTTGACATGCTAACGGGGCTGTGTTATTAAGATTTATTTATATCTATAGTAATAATTTATGGCGCCCCCTTGCTGTCACTGTATATAATCAATATCGTGCTTACTACGCCTAATATGAATTTAATCAAACTATATTATAGCTAGACTATCACTCTTTTTTACTGATATCGACTGTTTTCCCGATATAAGCAGTAAATATGTATATTATATACAATAGTTGTCGATATGGTTTGCTGTTTACATAACTTCCTTTAAGTAGGTAGGTATACATCTTCAGTATTTGAATAGTCTCAGTTATGGCTCAATTATTAAAATATGTTTCTTTAAAGTACGTATTATACGTATACTGGGTGTAACAAGACCCTCAACAAAGCAGAAGTCTACGTATTCTGCTCATCAGCAGGACCATTTCTGTTCAAAATTATTGCTGGGAAACTTTTAATTTTTGGTGTTAAAAAAAGCATTGCAAACATTACCACGCTATGAAACACGTAAAAAGACCGCGCCTGCGAGTGTATGCTACACAGCTGCGTGCGGCCGAGTTGAAAGGCAGCGTTTATGTGCGTGCTCATGACATACATTAAGTGATGGTATTTTGAAGCCATTGTTTGTTATGAAATATATAAAATTTCGATAATGTTTCTTTATACAAAAATTAGGAAATAACGAATAAAATAAGATTTCATAAAAGTATTAAAAAAACTTTTGACTTTGACCTTCAATAACTTCGTAGCTATTGGTTTCCCAGGTATAGTCTAAAAGACAAAAATGATCCTGATGATGGGCGGAATGCGTGAACTTCGGCTTCGTTGAGGGTCTTGTTTCACCCGTTATTATATGTGGTAATACTTATGTAAGTTTTTGATGTATATGAAAATAGATATTAACCTAATGTTTATATATTTATTTATTCAGCTAACTTGCGAGGACGGGGCGATGCACCAAGTACATATCCAACTCCAAGTATGTTATAGAATGAATTTGCACTCGATATAATATAGTGCACTATTTTCAGTTTTTATTTCATCAATAACAATTATTGTTTGTGTGATTGCAAATATAAATGTGCATAATTATCATTGATATCATTATGTAGTGATAATTATTATTTATAATATTTCTCAAAATCGTATCATCTTAATTTTATTCCATCGAGTAATGATAGTTTAATTTCATAATGACCACATAATTGATTTGTATTTATGTATTTCTATTATAAGCACTCACTGTTATATTAATTAATAATCCATCCTAAATAACGATTGTGTCATGGGATCTATTAATTTGTTAAATTAAAGTTTTATTAACAATAATACTAGTGCACATTTCAAGTTAACATTTCAACCCAGGAGGGTATTATAAGCTCTTAAAAAGTTGCTCTTAAAACTTTCTCTCTTAAAACATCTCTTTCTCGCTGTGTAGTAAATAAAATAGACGCAATAGGGTATTTGACTGTTGTAGAAATGTAGATATTTAATTGTGACATTTATTTATTTATTTATTTATATACTCTTTATTGTAAACACACAGAACAAACAAGTAACAATACAAACATAAAGGAGACATACAAATGGCGGCCTTATCACTAAAAAGCGATTTCTTCCAGGCAACCTTGGGATGGACAGGAATTCAGAAAAATGTGATGGGGTAGTTGGACGTGTGCAAATTCAATAAAGTAATAAATAATAATAATAATCCTACTAAACTCGAATACCTACACAAATATGTAATACAATTTAACTAATATACTATATACATACCAAAATATAATAAACCTACATAAACTACATAATACCTACAATGCGAAGAGGAAATTATTAAAGTTAAATCTAGTTGTAAGACCAAGAAAAAAATAACTTATAAAGCAAGATAGTGCTCTTTGACTAGCTTTTTAAAAGTGTGCTGAGATTGAGCAGTCCTTATCGTTACCGGCAAAGCATTCCATAGACGGACAGCCTGCACCGAAAAGGATCGACCGTAGAACATAGTAGAATGTATCGACATTCACAAATATAACATTATTAAATAACAAATTTGAAAACAGAAATTCAATCTGTATTATAACAAGCGAAGTATGAGCTACTTAATTGTGACGCTAGCTATCTCTTTCTAAAATGTTTTTTTTATGCGAGAGTATGGAGGTACGGTCACGAGCAATAAGATGTACACACTTTAGAACTATGTCACATTCAACTCTGAGTGTGAAAATGTCATAGGTTATTCAATAACGTAATATGACATAAGTTCTAAAGTGTGTACATGTTATTTATTGCTCGTGACTGTACAAGCATGTGACGACTGTGACGTCACTTGCTTCTAGCGCTCATGAGCTACTTAATTGTGACGCTAGCTATCTCTTTCTAAAATGATTTTTTTATGCGAGAGGTACGGTCACGAGCAATAAGATGTACACACTTTAGAACTATGTCACATTCAACTCTCAGTGTAAAAATGTCATAGGTTATTCAATAACGTAATATGACATAAGTTCTAAAGTGTGTACATCTTATTGCTCGTGACATCGCTGAAAATATGCAAGATATTTGAAAATAAATACCTATGTTGTGTTTCAAATATTTCAATAAACATGTTTAGTCAATAAAAAAAATTCTGTCGAATACCCTATTATAGCTATTCAGAAAACTGGAAAGTTAAGTTTTATGAGATTGTAATATGGGGACAGGAATACTAAAGAACATGAATGACACTTACAAATTTTGATCGATACGACTGCATTTAATTCAAACTAGCTGTTCCCAATCCAACTGTGTCATACGCTAATCGAGATAAGTTAATTTTTTCCACCAATATAAAGTTTTATGATTTTGTACAAGGTCGCCAACCGTCTCGCATTGGGGTAGACAGTCCCGCATTTGTCGTTATTGTTCCCCTTTGTCAAAAGCGTCCCACATTGTTCCTGAAACCAAATATCAAATGTGTCCCACATTGTCCCACATGATGCGCACATAGGCAGCTACAGCCACAGCTAAATCAGTGCACTGTGCGCGAATCTCACTCACCAAAACGAGGAAAATAAAAAAAGGATTTGATATTTTTTTAAATTAAATTTTGTGCAATTGTTTTTGGGCCGTTGAATTTCGGATTTTTAGGTCTGTCCCCCATTTAGTATTGCGAAAGTTGGCAGCCTTAGCCCTTTGACGCACGCACTAGCGGCCAAACGCGGGGGCGGCCAACCGCTTTCCATTTTAATAAGAAATTTTGTTACTATCACGAGCGGATGCGAATTAAAATGGAAAAAGTCGCTAGCAGCCCCCGCAGTCAAAAGCCAACGCGTACGAGGACTTAGTTTTATGATGCAAACCAAACAGAAGACAGATGTTCATGATTCAGCGATATCTTTATAAAATTGTTATATCAACAGTGACGATGGACAATCACATTCCTCAAGAGGCTGAGAAGCATCCGCCCAGCCGGCCGCCGCCCCCGCGCCCAGAGCCGCTCGCCGCCGCCTCTACGGCGGACTTCCTCAACTTAGCCTCGCAGAAGAACGAGACAACCGAAAAGAAGGAGGATAAGAAACTTAAAAGCGGGGACTCTTTTGACTTCTTTGGGCTGATGGAGAAGAAAGCTGATGAGTTCGGCGACTTTTTGAGTGGAAAGAGCGCGACTGATGCACAGGTACAGATACCGGCACCTAACTTGGCAAGACAAAGATGACACAAAAGATGCGCCGAGTGTAGTGTTTGTAGCTGCTGCGCATTTTTTGTCTCATCTTTGTCTGGCCAAGTTACGTGCCTGGCGGTATAACAATAAAGAAAATCACAAAATCTCTAAGAATTAAGCAAGAATAGTTCTTATTAGTAACAAATAGAGTACATTACGAATTCATTTACAGCGTGAAATTTTTATCATTTGTTTCCCGCAGTGAGGTGGTTACACTCACGATTACAAGCAACTTTTACTATGGAGCTAACTCTGATATCACGAAAAAGAATAGAATAAAATAGAAAAGAATATCGTTTTATTGGCAGCACATATCACATACACAAAGCATAACAATAATTTATATATTTATATATACATATATACGTATATACTTAAGTTACTAAAAATTAACAGAGTTACTATGTTACACTGCAGCGCTATGTGATGCCAAGAGTGACCTCAACTCAGTGTAAGCAGTAGACCTTAAAACAGTCTACTGCTACTGGTATTCTGTTGAGACCAGTGGTGACATCACGGAACAGAAATAAAGCCACAAACAAACACACGAACAAAACAAAAGAAAAAAATAAATAAATAAAACATAAAAATTACAATTAACTACCTACTTAATTACTTCCTTGCCGACTGGCAATCAGATCTACAATACAAAAAAAAAACAAAGCCAAAATGCTTAAATAACAAAGAATGTCTGATGCAAGAGGCCATTATTATTACTATTATACACTTAATTACCTGCTTATTACCACTAAAACAAAATTACTTACTATCAAAACAAATTACACACTCCTAACATAAACAAACACAAAACCAAAAAAGAGAACAAATAAACAAAAAAAAAATTAGAAAACTAGAAGCAAAACCAAAATATACCAAAAAAGAATCAGTTCTTTCATACATTATGGTCTAAGAGATATTGCGCTTTTGTATGGAACAGCTGATTTTTTTTTCGCGGTATCAAAGTTGGCCCCGTAGTAAAAGTTGTCTGCAATAGGGTATTTGACTGTAGTTGTAATGTAGATATTTAATTATGACATCCAGCAATATAACATTATTGAATAACAAATGTGAAAACAGAATTCAATCTGTATTTTAACAAGCAAATTATGAGCTCCTTAATTGTGACTCTAGCTATCTTTTTCTAAAATGTTTTTAAAACGAAATGTTTTAACCTCTTTCTAAATTTTCTATGGCGTGAGTATGGCGGTACAAGCATGTGACGTTACTTGCTTATAGCGCTCTCCTTGTCTAATTAGAAAGTTTGATTATCTATATTGCTGAAAATATGCAAGATATTTGAAAATAAATACCTATGTTGTGTTGTTAATATTTCAATAAACATGTTTAGTCAATAAAAAAACAGTCAAATATCCTATTATTTTCATACGAACGAGGTAACTTTGAAACCTTGGTTTCCTGCCAGGGATGTACTGTGCTGTGTGTTGATGACGGCTATTCAGGGAGTGAATGGAGGTAATTCAGATCGCTATACACACCCAACTGATCTGACCAGCATTCTAAAAACGTAATGGACATGTTTCAAAAAGCCGCGAAAATAGCATGAAAATGTATGGAAATCCTCAAACTGAGAACTCTGACTCATTAATCTTTTAGAATGCTACTCCATTCAGTCCCTGGATGGCCATCATCAGGTTACAGCACGGTACATCCCTGGCAGAAAACCAAGGCATCAAAGTTACCTCGTTTGTATGAAAATAACACCTGTATCCCCAGACAAAGTTGATGTGTATATGTTACCGGCAATGTGTATAATCCGGCATTGTATACAATGCCTAGGCATTGTATACAATGCCTAAAACGATCAGGCAATGTATGAAATATAATTCATTTTATACTTTGCCTAGGCATTGTATACAATGCCTGCTGGTCCACCGGCAATGTGTTTCTGTTGTCTGTTATAAAAAAAAAAAAAACCTCGAAATTTAAGGCTCACGCTCCGCTGCGCTCCGCGCTCGCCTTAAATTTCTAACCTATACGCGGGACCTACAGGAGTAAAACAGGTTCGATTCCAAAGAGCCCCTCTCGAGCCCTCTCGAGCCCCCCTCGAGCTCCCCTCGAGCCCCCCTCGAGCCCCCTCGAGCCTCCCTCGAGCCCCCCTCGAACCCCCTCGAGCCCCCCTCGAGCCCCCCATCGAACCCTCCTCGAGCTTTCCCCGAGCCCCCCCCTCGAGCTTTCCTCAAGCCCCCCCCCCTCGAGCTTTCCCCAAGCCCCCCTCGATCCCCCCTCGAATCTATTCTCGAAAATCTTTTTATTATACACATTGCCGGTGGACCAGCAGGCATTCTATACAATGCCTAGTCATTGTATACACTGCCTAGGTAATGTGTGAAATAGATATCAAAATTCATTATATTTCATACATTGCCTAAAAGGGCCAGGCATTGTATACAATGCCTGCATTTCATACATTGCCGGTAACATATACATGTGTTGTTCAGCAACCTTTCTCGTCGGAGCCGATATTCGGGGAGCTGCCGCCGCCGCCGACGGAGGGCTCCAAGCCGGCGGCGGGCGCGGCCGATATCAACTTCGACCCGTTCGGCCTCAACGACCCGCTGCCCAAGCAGGAACCGCTGCTAACGCCTCTCATCAAAGATGACGGTAAGTCGGAAGTCTGCTGTTTGCAAAAACTAGAGGTTCATTTATGGGGAAAAGCATATATATTAGGAGGTCATAACAAATTTGGTAACGATCGCGTAAGTGGCTGACTCTGAGTTCACAGGATGGAGAGGCACTCTCTGATGCTAAATATGTCAGTCTGTTTGCGTGAAGTGGTTACGTTGTTTTTATAAGGAAGGGGGGAGTGGGGATAAGTTCGCGCATGTGCTCTTGTGAGCGACCAATAGCGCGCCCCTCTCCCGCCGCCCGCGCCCCTCACCGCTACGCATACCCAAAATACGCGTTTCGCGCAATCCCCACCCGATTTCAAGTTATATGCCTCGTACTGTATCACAGCTTGAAATGCACAAAATTGGACTCACCCAAAAACACTCCATACTAACGGCTACTTAGTTATGACGTCACGCTTAAGTAGTTTATATGCAACACGTAGGAAATTTGTTCAACAGCTATATTAAATATTGTGTTTATCAAAATTGTTTCTTAGACAAATTTACTACAAATTTTATGGACTAATTAAAAGTATTATTTATTTTAATAAATTTTATACTTTTTAAATGGACTTGTCCACCCAACATTGAAGGGTCATATATAAAACCAAGAGGTATACAAGCTACTCTAAAAGTTTAATATGTACGATTTTTATTAGTATTTCGTTATTTTATTCATTAGTCATCATCCCTATTGGGGAGCATTTTTGAGAATGTGACACGAAAATCGCTCTATCTTCGTCATTTTTGGTCCAATTCCAATAACTCTTTCACTGAAATAATTGATTTCGATGTGATTGTAACTCTACAGATTAATCTAAAAACCTCGTTGATCCTCATTGCGTTTTGGTGCCGAAGCAAGAGTTACTATTTATTCAAATAATTTTGCGGAGTGTCCCTTTTGTTCTTGTACTGTTATGTATTTTTTTGTGTGTCAACTGAGTATTATCTGCTATCCGGTAGATATAAACGAAAATAAATTTTATTCAGTTGACATATTATAAAACTTGATTTAAAAATTATAAAAATATTATTAATTATTTAAATTATTTATAATAATTTAAATTATTTATATATATTCTAATTATATTAATATTATATTAAATCTATCAGAAATACATTCTCTCGACGACCACACTGCCATAAGTTTTATTTTTTCTTTTCTATCTGTTTAAAATAAGTGGGAATCAGGAAAATAAGTTTAAAGGGGTTTGAATATTTTGGCATACCTACTATCCGGCATTTTGATTTTTTTTCAAAATAGCGGACACGCATGAAACCTGTGTAAATCGATAGCTAGTAGCTAGTAGCAATACGAACAAGAATTGTTAACGACAAAATCGCCTAAAACGTCACGTTTTCGAGTTGTAAGCTATTAAAGTTGAACTGGTGGCGACACCACTGGGTAGATTTGAAGCTAAAATAAAACGTATGCATGGGCTCTAAAATATTGTTTTACGGTCATCTAGGTCTAAACTAGAATAAAAGTCAACAAGCGGTAGGGAAAGGGTTACCAGTTTAAAAAAAATACATTTTAATAGGCTTTTTTAGTAGGTATTAAAAGATTTTTTAATATGTGTTACCGGTTCAACTCGGTCTTGTGATATTATAACTCACCTATCGTGTGCGTGTCTCAGCAAATGAATGACGCATAGAGTAAGATAAAAAAATGACGCTATTAGCCAACGAGGTAAAAAAGGTTCTATTTTTGACATTGACACTTAATCCAGAGTGTTCCAGACTTGGATGGCCGTAAAACATTATTTTAAAGCCCACACAATCCACACATACGTTTTATTTTAGCTTCAAATCTACCCTGTTGTGTTGCCACCAGTTCAACTTTAATAGCTTACAGCTCGAAAACGTGACGTTTTAGGCCATTATGTCGTTAACAATTCTTGTTCGAATTTGTACTAGCTATTGATTTACAAAGGTTTCATACGTGTCCGCTATTTTGAAAAAAAAAACAAAATGTCGGAAATTAAGAATGCCTCCCTCCATACTAGGATATTCCAACCCATTTATGTACACAATGCAAGTTTAACAGTTGAACTGCAAAAACAGCTTTTATTTCATAAGGCATAAAGACGGTATCAAGGTCAACATGATCATCTGGTGCGCCGTCATTGTGTACGATGTTTAATTCACACGCACAAGAAAGACACCGCGCGTTTGTATCTATTTTTTTTTGTATTCCAAGCCAGAATGTAATATACAGGGTCACTGGAAATATGACGTATTCCTGCTAAGGGGTTATAGATGAGGTCAAAACAAATATTTTTTGTTAAATAACTTTTTCTCAAAAATTTAATAGTTTTTGAGTTAATTGAAATTAAGTACATTTTTACCAAAAGTACGTTTTCAGACACAAAAATTTTAAATAAAAGATAACTACTCATTCGATTCCGGATTTTTTACTATTTTGGGATAGAAAACAATCTGAGTGTTGATAATGAATAAAAAATTTTTCATAAAATACAGGTGTTTATAAAAAATCAATCCTTAAATGCATTTATTTTTAAATTTTTTTCAGATTTTTTTAGAAATAGCATCAAATATTTAAAAAAAAATCCTAGTAACTAAGCGTGCATAATATTTTAAAAACATCACCATCTATTCAGCTTTCAGTTGAGGTATAAAACTTAATAATAACTTAAATAAAAAATGAGAAATTAATACTTAACTAAATAGCAGTCCTATTTCATGTAGCAAAAATGTCCTACTTCAAGCGCTTCGGAGATGGCCGTATTATCCTACTTATTCCATAAATGTGCAAGTTTGCTTGTTTGGATGATTGTTGTTAATCAATCACGCAAAACGGCTGAACGGATTTGGATGAAATTTGGCACACAGATAGTTTATAAGCCGGATTAAAACATATGAGGATACTATTGTCTTGGTTAAGGGTTCCCAAGGGATTTTCTCGAATGTAAATGCGAATGCAGTCGCGGGTGGAAACTAGTTTGCCATAAATGGTCGTACTTACTAAAAATACTTTCGTCCGAGTGAGTTTGAGACAGGATTATTTTCCGCCGATGAGTCAAAATTTTATACAAACTGTGTCACAAATAACCATGCATATCAGCTATTTTTAATGCCCCGCTGCTGGGGAACTGGCCTACCTTTCCTTTTGGGATAAAGCGGACGGGCCATACCCACCACGTGGACCCAATGTGGATTGGTCAGTGTTATGATAAAAAATATTTATTTTGACCTCATCTATAACCCCTTAGCAGGAATACGTCATATTTCCAGTGACCCTGTATAATCTATATAAACAGGACGATCTCAAAGCGTTCCCCTGGAGCAAGCTCAGCCGATGAAGAAAGATCCATTCGGCGACCTTGGCTTACTTGGCGGCAGCATGCCGTCGACTGGCTCGGGGTCTGCCGTACCCCCTGGGTCTATGCCGCCCCCTGCGTCTATACCAGCCCCTGGGCCTATGGCACCCCCGGGGTCCCTGGGAACCACTCCACTAGTGTCACCGCGCTCGTCGCCCGCGCATACTCCTGCGCACCAAACGCATACGCCCGCTCGATCTCCTGCTCATCAACCGGACTATAGGTAAGCTTTTTATTAAAAACTTTTACTTAAAATAAACAGTGAACAGCGTCGGAGCATGGGCCATGAGCGTCTTTGGCAGGATTTCAATTTTGCGCCCCCAAGACTTATCTTCCAGGAAGAGAAACTTATTTTCTAGCTGAGGGTCAGCAAAGTGCGCCCCTGGCAGCCGCCCTTTTGTCAGCTACGACGCTGAGTAAGAATAAACTAAATAAAAATAAGTTTGCTTTGTTTCTACAACATACATTTATTTAAAATTGATACTACATAAAAAAACAACACTTAAAATTGGAACCAGTGCAGTGGCTCATAAAAGTTGGATCATGTACCCAGTAAAAGTTTACCGGTTTTTGAATCTTGGAAAGCTGACTATAATAATCCTTACTAATATTATAAATGTGAAAGTCCGTTTGTTTGTTACTACTTCTACTACTACTGAAACTACTGAACCAATCATCGTGGAATTTTACATACACGTTATCAGGAGTACAGAGAATTACATAGGGTACTTTTCATACCGAAGTATAGAAGAAAAGTATTGTTCCCGAAAACGAAGTCGCGGGTGGCCGCTAGTAAAATAAAAAATAAAATTTAATCCGTAAAATGTTCTCCAGCCGCACTCATTTCGAGCCAGCCAAGACGCCAGCGGACGAGAAGGCCAAGAAACCAATGGACGTGTTCGGCGACCTGCTCGGCAGTCAGGGGTACGACTTCGCCGCCAAGAGGGAGACGGGCCCCAGGACTATGAACGCCATGCGCAAGGAGGAAATGGTTAGGGATATGGACCCGGAGAAATTGAAGATACATGACTGGGTGAGTGTGGATTTAATATTTACGGTTTTCGTTGACAACTAAATAGTTTATAACATCGCACTATTTTTTTAAAGTTATTAGTAGAGACTGGATTATATGCAAATGCATATTGCATATGCATTTACATATTTAAGAGCGTGCAGCCTGCACACTAGCGCCGCCATTGGAAATAAAATCATAGTGCTTAAATAAAAAAGAAATTATGAATTATCTCTCTGGAGTGCACTCCGAACAAGCTTTGCGGTACTTTTTATCACTTAAGCAATATTTTCTAGCCTGTTGTTTAGTTATATTTACTTTTATTGCGAAAAGTGGCCACTTTTAACAAAAAAAGTAAATATAACTAAACGACAGGCTAGAAAATATTGCTAAAGTGATAAAAAGTACCACAAAGCTTGTTTGGAGTGCACTCCAGAGAGATAATTTACAAATTTGTCTTTATTTAAGCACTATGATTTTTTTTCTAATGGCGGCGCTAGTGTGCAGACTGCGCAGCCTTAACCCCGTTTCAATGGTAGTTACATATTTTGGCAAAAAATTTGAAAATTATGCATATTTACGCTCGATCTAGTTCATCGTTTAAATGTCTAATATGTCCAAACAACGGCACTCAAATTTAAATTCTGCCTTTAATTTGATGACACTTTCAATTACATTGCCTCCTATTTGTAAAGACGGCTGGGTTTGGGGTGATTTGGAGATAATCATAGTCTTTGTTTTGTTGGCGTTTATAATGAGGCCCATAGCTTCACTGGCAGCGTAAACTTTCGTTACTGATTCTTGTAAGCCAGCTTCTGAGGTAGCAATCAGCACGGTATCGTCAGCATATCGGATGTTATTGACTCGAGATCCGTTTACGAAAAATCCCTCTGGTATCTTGTTTAGCAGCTCAGTTAGGATGTCTTCTGAATACAGATTAAACAATAGCGGGGATAATATGCACCCCTGTCTAACACATCTAGCAATCGGTTTCCAATCAGACAGTTTCCCTTCAATTTTAACGGCTGCTTCTTGCCTCCAGTACAGGTTACTTACAAGTCTAAGGTCTTTCTGGTCTATGTCTCTTTTCGCAAGCACTTCTAACATCTTGTGGTGCTGGACTCGGTCGAATGCCTTTTCATAATCTATAAAGCACAGATACATTGGCTGCTGCACTTCCATTGCTCGTTCAGCAAGAGTATTAAGAGCAAAGATAGCCTCGCGTGTTCCCATTCTTGGTCTGAAGCCAAATTGTTGCGGGCACAACACCTCACTGCACTTTGACACTATTCGATTGTAAATTATCTTCAGCAGCACTTTCATGGCGTGGCTCATCAGACTTATAGTTCGGTAGTCCGAACATTTAACTGCCTTTGGCTTCTTTGGTATTGTAACAAAGGTAGATCGCAACATGTCTTGTGGTATATCGCCAGAGTCATAAATGATGTTAAAGAGGGCCAGTAGTGTGTTTTTAGCTTTTTCTCCCATAGCTGCTAGCAGCTCCAGCGGGAGCCCGTCTTCACCTGAACATTTCCCAGGCTTAAACGCTAATAATGCTGTTAATGCATGTTCAAGTTCGTCTCGTAGTATCGGAGGACCAGTTAAGTATATTCCGAAGGGTGTAGGATCTGGTCTGACGTCATTGAACAACTCCGCGATATATTCTTCCCATCTATGCAGACGGTCTTCAACTGCTACTAATAGTTTGTCGTTGGAATCTACTATTGCGTTTGATTGCGAGACTTTCTTCCCCGTGGCTGCTATAGAGTTTAAGGTTCTGTGTAGCTCCCCATATTGGTGCGTTGCCTCTAGATGTTCGATGTGGTCGCATTGGAGCATTAGTTCGTCAAGCTTAGCCTTTCTTATTTTCTGCTGTAATACATAATTGAGAGCCGCGTATACAACTTTGTTAGGTTTGTTTAACCTTCTCTTTTCAAATAACTGACAACATTATTTCATCGGTAACCCAGTGCTTTTTCTTAACCCACTCTCTTAGTCCTAGTGTCTTTTCAGATACATCTAATAATGTATTTTTAAAGTTTTGCGATTGTTATCGTTGAGTAATAATACCTTTTAAGAATAAAAAATCTTAAAAATCATCTTTTTAGGGTTCTGTACCCAAAGGAAACGAAAAAAAAAACGGAACCCTATTACTAAGACTTCGCTGTCTGTCTGTCTGTCTGTCACCAGGCTGTATCTCATGAACCGTCATAGCTACAAAGTTGAAATTTTCACAGATTATGTATTTCTGTTGCCGCTATAATAACAAATACTAAAACAGAATGACATTAATATTTAAGGGGGGCTCCCATACAACAAACGTGATTTTTTGGTACGGAACTCTTCGTGCGCGAGTCCGACTCGCACTTGGCCGGTTTTTTTTTTATTATTTCATGTTGCATATTTTGGCCCTTTTTATGGATTTTCATGCATATTTTAGCTTTTTATGTTGCATATAATCCGGTCACTAGTTATTAGTATTCGCAGTTTCAAGAATCGAGATGCGAGATGATATTGAAATTTCAATCTTAGCGTGATACAATTAAGTTATATTTCTGTTTAAATCATAAAACACTTGCCCTGTCATGCCGGCAGTAGCCGCAGATCCTTCGGAGATTCTTGCAGTTTCGTTGCAATTATGTTAACTGCACGAAGAATACATCCAAAATGCAATTAATGTTAATAAAGATACGTAGTAGAGAGAGATACTTTGGGGGAGGTCTATCGGCTGATAATTAATGTTATTCTTTTGTTAAGATGAAACCGTTCAAAAATCCATCACGCGAATGTGGGATCGGAAATTTTAACTTTATTATTCGAAATCTACCAAAAACGAGATGTTTTTTTCACTTTAAGTCCTTGAAACCCAAAACACATTAATCAAATATTAAATTTCCTCGATAGAAAATAAAAATAATCGCAAAGTAAGGTCTAATTTTGCGTTTTTAGACATGTTTCTTAGACTAAAAAAACCTGTACCATTTCATTCTTCATTGTCATTGTTATGACGGGGCCGTACAACGTCAAATGCATATTCTTGAGCAACGTTTTCATACAGTATTATTTGATATCATCGGTCCCATAAAAATAATATAGAAAGTAGATTATAACACTCAGTTATGTGGTCGACAGAAACATGACAGCTAAAAAATTTTCTCCATAGAAAATGAATCGTAAAGTGACCCCCAATCTTGTAGTTTTTTAATGTTGTGCCAACCAATCAGTGTCGGATTAAGACTAATTGGTGCCCTAAGCCAGGGGTGTCAAACTGATTTTTCTAAGGGGCCATTTAAAAGATTTAGGGTGTTTTAGCGGGCCAGACTCAAAATTAAACTCAAACACATGCTAAATTAAACTCTTTATTTATTTAGTTTAAAAGTTCATACAAATTATCTTACAACACATAGTCTGGCATTGAATGCCGTTTAAAATACTCACTGGATAGATTCCGGTCACGGGCCGTATGTTTGACACCCCTGCCCTAAGCAATCCACGCCTGTGGGCCCCCTATAGGGTCACCATCTACCTAAGGGAAGATTCCTGTTTAGGATATGCACAAAATTCCAGATTTTTCAGAAAAATGCCAGTCTATACTTAGTTAAAAAAAAAACAGCTGCGCAGCTCGATTTTTGTAATGTTAATCGACTAATCTAGTACTGCCCAATGATTTTTGCCTGTCAATAGATGAAAGAATGGCCGCGCAGCGTGATTTATAATCAGTTTTATCTACTGTCTAAAGTTAAAAAAAAACGGACGTGCAGCGCGATTTTTTTTTGTCAGTTTCATCCACTAAACTTGTAGTAAGTCGTTTAACATGGCCACACAAATAAATTTGAAATAAAACATATTTTTTTTATTTCTTACAAAAAGCTTTTTTCCGTTTTTTTGGTGCCGATTATGGTGCCCCCAAGACGTGATGTCCTAACAATTGCTTAATTTGTTCAACTGTTAATCCAGCACTGCAACCAATAATAAACATAATCTTGAAACTATAATAAAAAAAACCTTAGCTAACTAGAGAGTTTTGTGATAAATTATATCTCAGAATGTTGATCCGATCAGTTGGGTATGTACAGCGATCTGAATCTCCCCCATTCTCTCCCTGGATGGCCATCAGCAGATCACAGTTAGGTCAATCCTTGGCAGATAACCAGGGTTTCAAAGCTACCTCGTTCGTATGAAATTGACTGGTGTCCTTAATTACCTATCTGGCCACCACTAATATATTAATTGACACTGGGGCCCCACCGGCTAACTAACATGGCTATCGTAATCGCTTCTATTTGACAGATGGATGTAACCATTGCTACTTATTTTTGGCACAAATAAAACCTTACCAAAGAAAAGTAGTAATGTATCACATCCATCTGTCAAATGAAAGCGTTTAGCATTTAAGTTAGACGGTACGGCCCATGGTTCAATATTGGTTCCTCTACCAGACGGAAGGCAAGAAGGCAAACATCCGCGCGCTGTTATGCTCGCTGCACACGGTAGTGTGGGAGGAGTGCCGCTGGGCGCGCTGCGACATGTCGCAGCTGGTGTCCGCCGCGGACGTCAAGCGCAGCTACCGCAAGGCCGCGCTCGCCGTGCACCCGGACAAGGTAATGCTCGCTGTACACGGTGGTGTGGGAAGAGTGCCGTTGCGACATGGCGCAGCTGGTGTCCGCCGCGGTCGTCAAGCGCAGCTACCGCGAGGTCGCACATGCCGTGCACCCGGACAAGGTACCGAACGGGAGGACAGATAGTACAGTAGCCCGTAGAACATTTAAATCACCAAAAAGGTTACCGTTTGCCGTTGTGATATAGTTATTTATTACGAAATTATAGATACTTTAACCCAAGTTTTACAGATCGCAACCCGCCGTATCATATATTTGTATATCTCCAAAAATGTTTTTTTTTTCAAGGTTTATAACATGGTTTAGCTATTGTCGTGTTCTACAGCTTTGTTTGATTGCCACTGATAATAGTAAGACTATGGAAAGTGATCATACACAGATTTAAGACCAGATAAAATCCAACCATTTTCATCAGGTCTTAAATCTGTGTATGGCTACTTTTTATAGTCTTACTTTTATCTGTGGCAATCAAACCAAGCTGTAGAACACGACAATAGCTAAACTATGTGGTAAACCTCGAAAATTTAAAAAAATATCAATTTTGGAGATATACAAATATAGGTTACGGCGGGTTGCGATCTGTAAAACTTGGGTTAAAGTATCTATAATTTCTTAATAATTAACTATATCACAACGGCAAACGGTAACCTTTTTGGTGATTTAAATGTTCTACGGGCTACTGTACTAAGAGAAGCTCAATAGCAGGATACACACGTATAGTCCATTCGCTTAGAATGTAACAAGTGCTTGCGGGTGTACCGACACTATCTAAGCCTTAGATAGTGTCGGTACACCCGCAAGCACTTGTGTTCAGAAGATAGGAATACCGGTAACAAGACAACCTTTCACTACGAGAGACTTTCACTTTCAGAGAAGTGTCTCTGTAAACTGCCAAAATCCAAATTCACTTGCGAGTGTACGCCGCACGCGGTATCCTTTGTTTATGCGGCGGCATCTTTTGACAAGAAGCGGTACATGCAAAGGCGCCGCGATAAAAAGGCGACACCATCTAAGCGAACGGACTTTAATGATATATCGTACTGGGCAGTTTTACTGAATGTCCCTAGTGTATCCACACGCCACCGATATCGGCGTCGATCGTCAGTTCTCCGTAGAAGCTTGCGCAAGAAACATCTCATCCGTAATGGAAGATGATGACGCGCTTGCGTTATTTGGCTCCGAAAGATTAGTATAACTATTTGAGGATAATCGAGGAGACATACTTAAATCTGCTGGCTTTAGTTACTTCACTATATATATATATACAGGGTGGAATTTTTTAATGCCACCAGCACGCGTAGCATGAGCAAACGAGACTCTTGTCTACGAAGACTTGTCGTCTCGACCTTCTCGATTGCTGAGCACAGTTTGACAGACAGGTGGGACTCGTTCTCAGAATTTCGAAACCTTTTAATGTCTTTTAATAAAAAAAGTGAATTTTAAAGGTAATCTTTTTATTTTAACACCAATAAACGTCAAAATTATCTAATTTGATCCGAAATAATTTAGTTTAAACATGATTCTCATTTTTTTTATAAGTTCTAAGATAAAGAGGCACTCAAGAAAGCGTTCTCTTCCGTAGACAAGCTCTCTCGAGTTCGAGAAGAATAATATTGCCAATAGAAAATAATTACTTTATTTCTCATAAAGCACCGTTCCTTTCTATAGATTTCACAACGCTAAAATCTTAAAACTAATTAAATATAGCTGTATGGATATAAATTCGTTTGCCTTTCTTTTATTGAGAGTATTTTAAAAAGATAACACAGACTACTAACGAAATTGTTAATTTAGTAATCTGTGTAAAATGACGAGAAAATTACGAAATATTAAAATCAACGTATGAAAATAATTTTAATTTAAGTTTTTAAGCAATAAAATATAAACACGGATAATTTAGATTTATTTTTATTGCGAAATTTAGATTCATATAAAATAAAATACGTAGAAAACTATTTCGAATCTTCTTATTAGTCTGTGATTCTCTCTCGACCTTCTCGACTACTCAAAGGGTGGTAGACAAGTTTCTCTGATTCAACTGTCAAATTAATGTCAGTTGAAGAGAAAAGCTCGTCTTTGTCGACTTTTGACATTAGGCCACGACAAAGAACAATACGAGTCTACTAGTTGTAAATGCGAGCATGAGTATCTCGATCTCAACCCGACAAAAGTGACATTTCGGTGTAGACAAGCCATTGTTCTCTGAGTCGAATCTTATCTCGATGTTGGTCATGCTACGCGTGCTGGAGGGAAAGTACTCCAAACAATGGAGATAGCAAATTTCACTCAAAGGAAACATTCCTTTATTTTTGAAAAGAAACATAACTGCATTCAAAGATTTTTGAAATTAGCTTCCCACACCCAGGTATCGAACTGGCTAAAATTCGAAAAAACAACACTCTGTACTTTTCTGATATCAATAGTTAGGGTCAAACATAAGGATCAAATCTCTTTTTCAAACATGGTAAATTAAATGAAAGGAAAACCATTAAATCTTAACTTATTTTAATTGAACGAGAAAAAAGATGTACTATCTGACTTATTTTATTAGTTGTTCGAAATGGGCCCTATGTTGCTGGTATTTCCCTGTTCCATTTCCAAATGTAAAATTCCATAATTTAGCCACACGCAGCTATGTCTCATCTAATAAAAAGTCTGCATTACGAACATCCTAAAGAAATATGTAGTTCTATGTCAAATAATTTATTGTGAACTACTAATGGATCATTCAGTAAAAGTGTTTTATTTTGTCTTTTATGGTTTTCCTTTCATTTAATTTACCATGTTTATTAGAGAGATTTGATCCTTATATTTGACCCCATCGATTTATATCATAAAAGTATAGGGTGTTGTTTTTTCGAATTTTAGCCGGTTCGATTCCTGGTTATGGGAAGCGTATTTTTAAAAATCTTTGAATGTAGTTATGTTTCTTTTCAAAAATAAAGGAATGTTTTCTTTGAGTGAAATTTGCTATCTCCATTGTTTAGAGTACTTTCCCTCCAGGTGGCATTGAAAAATTCCACCCTGTATATATATATATATATATAAAATTCAAAGTCCTGACTGACTGACTGACTGAGATATCAACGCACAGCCCAAACAGCTGAACCTAGAGACTTGAAATTTTGCACACAGATACCTTATACAGTGTAAGCATCCACTAAGGAAGGATTTTGATGAAAATTCCATCCCTAAGGGGATGAAATAAGGGATGAAAGTTTGTATGAAAGTCCCTCAGTTTTGAAGCTAGGATCTTCAAATTGTTTGTTTAGGGTGATGATTAAAAACTAATAAATACGGGTCTCAGCGTTTTTAAAAATTCTACCCCCGAAGGGGTGAAAAGAGGGATGAAGTTGTGTTTAGAAGAAAATCCTTCATTTTCGAAGTAAAAATTTATAATTTAGGCTTACGGATGGAAATCTAACGCAACGTATATTGTTATTGGTAGTATTTCAACCCCTATAGGGATGAAATGGGGTAAATAAACCTAAAAATAGATAAGTATTTTGTTATTTTGAAAATCATCCTTTAGGGGTAAGTAAACATGAAATTGATGTAGATGTAATTTTTTTAGGTTTTATGAGATGGTGATTGCGAAAATGACATTTATTTGAAAGTCCAACACGGTGGACATGAACGGGAACACGAACGATAACGGAAAACTACTTATCTCTAGACCTAATTCTGATTATTGTAATAAACTAGCTTCCGCCCGCGACTTCGTCCGCCTGGATATTAGAGAAAATCCTTAGGGAATCTTCAACTAGGATCCGACAATCCGTTTTTACGCGATTAGGCGGATCCCCACCTAGCGAGCAGCCTCGTGCGCGGCAAGACGTTTGCCGCGTGTGGCGAGCCTCGCACGAGGCTGCTCTCTTGGTGGGGATCCGCCTAATCGCGTAAAAACGGTTGGTCGGATCCTGGTTGAAGGTTCCCTAAGGATTTTCTCTAATATCCACGCGGATGAAGTCGCAGGCGGAAGCTAGTAATAATATAATATGATAATAACTCCACAAAAATAAGTGAGCTCCGTGACGTACTGCCGAACTGAGCGACCGCCATCCACACGTGACGATAAAACTGTGCAAACGCAATCGACAATAAATTGTAACTGCCGCCGATTAACGATAGTCTCCAACGATTTCTTATACACATCGATCGATAAATCTGTGCAAATCGGTTTGCACAGATTAATCGCTACGATATATCGTTACGTGTGTAGCTTGCATAATTTGGCTGATTCACAAATCGTCCACCAGTGCGCTCACTAAGGCCAACTTGGCGCTAGTATAAGTGTTTGTCGTTTGCTACGTATTTGCTATCGAGTATCAATTTTGGGATGTTGGAAGCGAACGTAAATATCAGTTTTCCTTTCAATATATTTGATTTTCTTTATTTCAATTCGACCTTTAATTCGTTTACTGCCCAACTTTAATTCTTCTTCTTTCTTATCGAATGAGGATTAGTGGCCACCTCTGGTGTTAGTTTATCAAGCCGCCTGTAATGCCTCTAACTTGGCTTAACGACTGTTATCAGATGACAACAGCCGGGACCGACGGTTTAACGTGCCCTCCGAAGCACGGAAGCGCTCAGTTGTAATACCACTTAACGGTCACCCATCCGACACCTGGCCGGACCGAGCGTTGCTTAACAAACGTGATCGAGTACGATCAGTCTGTCAAGTTCCGCCATGAGCGCTTCTAACTTCAATAATAATTATTATTACTATTATCAACTATTTTAGATATAATTGAAAATAACTGGGAAAATAATCCATATGCACGTACAACATGTCTCCATCTACAGCAGCACCACCAAGCGGGATATATTTACTGACATCCCGCCATTCATGTTACAGTACGAGATCTTGAAATTTTTTCGACGGATTGAGGATAAGTTCGCGCATGTGCTTTTGTGAGCGACCAATAGCGCGCCCTTGTCCCGCCGCCCGCGCCCCTCACCGCTACGCATGCCCAAAATACGCGTTCCGCGCAATCCCCACCCGATTTCAAGTTACATGCCTTGTACTGTAGATGTAATACCTACCATAAAACCTTAGAGATAAGCAAAATAGTTGCTAAGTGCTCTGTTTACAAATAGAATGTTTGTGTTGAATCGACGATCCCTTGCGCGACTACAATCTTGAATTATAGAATGCTTAAATGAAACTTAAATACGGTCTATTTAAGCTTGCGATATCTACAAGAAATTTGACAAAAATTTTGTTACTTTTGTTACAGCAAATGGGAACTCCCAATGAAAATTTAGCGAAAATGATTTTTATGGAGCTGAACAATGCCTGGAGCGACTTTGAAAACGACGCTAAACAGCAGAACTTGTTCCAGTGAAGTGAAATACCGTACAATTATCACATAGAAAACGGACAGACCGCTTATAAGTATTCAAATGCTCACCAACAACGGTCTACTGGATAACCACACTAACTAAATTGTCAAAATTTAGTTTAAAAAATCCCAAACTGATCCATTCCTCAACTGTTTGCTAACGCAGTATCTGTTGTATCTTTCTACCCATGGTTCATTTTCTACTGACGATTATTGCAACGTAACATTCCACAAGTAAAGATAGAAAATCATTAAACTACTTAAATATTTCCAGTGGATCGTATCTGAGAGTCAAATAAATACTTTGAAGCTTCTGTACGTTTTTATTACACTTTATAAAGTTATATGAATCAAAGTCTTGTTCTGTAGGTAGGTACAAAAAGATTATCGGTCCAGTGAGTTACGTTAAATGCCAACAAATAATTATTCTCAGTGATTTTGTCTCGACTTCACTTTAGATTTAATAACTAATCTGGTAGTTCATAATGTGTTTGCGGCCGTATTATAATTGTCTTATCTAAGGCGCTTCGCAGACGACTTCTATCCAGCAGTGATTAGGCGGATCTCAAACTGTCACACTTCACTGCTGATTTTATTACGCACTAGCGTATTAAATCTGGCACTAGCTAAGTTTACATAAATATCAATCGAGGATTCTACGTGCTTGATCTTTGAACTAAAACCTACTAGACGGAGCGTAATGCCCAGCAATTTGTGATCTGTCTTGTTATTTACTTATGTCCATATTGTCGCCGAGATGTATAGCTATTATTTTAGTTTCATTTGTGTTTGTACTGATTACATCTTTATCGTCTCAATATGCCTGCGTACCGCCCAACCGTCATCCATCACATCAGCCTTCCCAAACCCCAAGACTGTCGTTTAACGTTAATTTGGTTGTTTAACTCAATGAAAACGAACAGCTTCAACATTTTGCGAGTTTAATGCATAGGTTATTATTAATAACCTATTTATTATGTATTCAAATCTAGACTTTCGAAATTATTATCGCTTTAAATTGTTGATAAGAGCATTGATGTGTTGTATCGTTCCAATATTAACTGATTCAATTCAAAAATATGTATAGTTAAATAAGTACACTGGTGGTGCAATAAATATATTATTTTATTTAGAATATCAATCCAATCTATTTCGTTTATTTTTATTTTCATTTAGTGATCTCGCATTTTATGATAGATAAGGTAATAAAATATCAATATTTCATTATCCTTTTTATTTGTATCATTGTATCAATCTTGCTCGTTTAAGTTAGATAAAGTATTAAGTGCACAGAAAATGTATAAATAAATGTAAATCGGAATGAATGGGTATATTGTATATGTAGATTCCCATGTGAATACGAAGGTTTAAAACACTTCTTTAGGTTCGTTTTTACCAGCACGTAGCGTGCCCAACAAGGCAAAATAATATTACTTATTTATACCATGGCGCCGGCCGGCCCGTCTAGATGTGAATACACTTAGGTAAAATAATATTCCTTAATAATATTTTTTCAGCACGTTACGTGCTGGGCACGCTACGTGCTGGTAGATATGAACGAATCTTTAATGTTCAATAAATAAATTCCTTTGTTCTCACTAGTTCGATTCAGTAGTTCGATCGTCGAACTAGTGAGAATTTTTTTTCTCATTTGTTCGACCGTCGAACTAGTGAGAATGTTTGTTCTCACTAGTTCGATCCGTTAACTTATTATTATTATTAATCGAGAAGCAAGAACATTAAGTACCGATATAATAGATATTGGTCACAAATACATACATTGTATAGGTAATTATAAAATGAAAATCTTTTAGGTATATTTTGTAGGTATAATTATTATTTAAGTATTATTATAATATAGTAAACGTCAAAATCACAATGTTGCATAATTAGATTATTTATTATAAACATAATATTTAGGAACAACTATAGGTAAATACGTAGATGAAAAATATTATTCTGTCTTGCTTATCTCAACAAGCTTAATCAGAAACTAAAAAGAAACTAAAAAAATGCCAAAAATGCTTCAAAATTACAAATGTACAAAATTAGGTATAGGTATAGACATAACATTCATAAACATAACTTTGATAAAATATACATGATTAAATATATTTTTCTCTGTCTTACTTATCTCAATAAGCAGAGAGCGAAAAAACTTTGAATTTGTGTATTCCACCAAAGGATATATGTATATTGAACATTATATTAGGTACATTGGTTACGAAATCAAAAAAATAATGTAATAATCAAATACTCAATTATTTTGTCACATTGAGTCTCAATGTAACTATAATTATCGCATCTTTTCTAAAAAGTGCCCAACACCAATTTCTCCGCATATTAATTGCATTTGAGCATCAATAATGTAATCGTCATTGAATAAATCAGTTTTTCTCCTTTTACAACGTTTGTTTGATGTTGAAGGTCTCTGAAGAATGTCATTTTGATATGAAGACAATAAGGAATCGTCCCGTAAAATATGTAATATTTGCAATAGGTTTACATGCCCTTTCGTTACAAGGTTATTTATTTTATGGTGCCATCCTTCTACTGCATTATTTGTTCGGTGGCGTTCGCCATAAACCGACCAAATTCTATGATAATCACCCTTCATCCAGTATTTATCGAAATAATCTTTAAACTTAATTATAGATTCGCAATTCTTCTTCATTTCTTTTTGAATATACGCCCATCCTGAAACAATTTCATTTTCTGGAAGCAATGCCAAGTTGGCGCATAATGAAATTATTCTTCTGTTGCGTTTGTCTTTAGTTAAACCCAGGGTTTTTGCTTTGCGCCACAAGCTGTTCACGTAATGGTAGTAGCAACCTTTGACTGTAACATTCAATGTTTTCAACGCTTTCATTGTGCCTTCTTCGAAATCTATCGTGACTTTAGCAGGCTTCCACTCTGGAATTTGGGACCCAATTAAATCAAATAAAAGTGAGTAAGCTTTTTTGGTCCTGTGACTCATGAAAGCGTACACCAAAGGGATGACATTCGTGTTATTTGTATCACTGCCGATGTCTCCGTGAATTGTAAAAAGTTGCTGAAAAGGTGTCGGACATGATTTAAAGGTCCCATCCATAAAGATGTGTTTAGTTTTTTTTATAATTTCTCGGGCATCATTTGAACAAAACACTAATATTCTCATTTTTTTATGACTGTAATCAGCGAGTAAGAAATCTGAAAAAGTACTAGGAACTTCGACTTCCTCAACAGTCTTTGCATTTATTTTTTTTACGTGTGCTAACTTATTTCTCCTTCTGTAAATGCGTGACTTTATTTCACAAAATTCAGGTACACTCTTAGAAGCTAAATGCAGGCCTTGATTTTTTAATGTAATTAAAGCTCTGTTGTAGACCCTAGGAGCTGGTTCTCTTCCCGTAGCTGCTTCTTCGCAAGCATTATTTAAAATAACATTGACTGTATTTCGTGTTTCATCTGGATTACATTGACCGCAGTGGGGTTTTGATTGTAAATTATTAGTGAAGTCCTTAAACAAAACCAATGTTTAAAAAATATAGGAATTCATGAATTATTTTGCTTGTACATTAAAACTATTACAAATAAAAATACACATACAACACCTATAATATGTAAATATACGTACAACAATTATCATTATGTACATATAAAATAACCAAGACTTACCATATTCATTGTGACGGAACCGGTACATTTTAAACTTTTATAATTTTTACACCGCCAAATGCTGTGGCCATTTTTGTATTTACGCATAGAATAATATTGATGTCCTTCTAATTGCAGAATCCTTCCACGACCGCTTTTTATTAATTTCACTTCTTTAGACATTATTCCGAAAATATAAACAGTAAAATAAACAGGCACCACGAAATAAACATTGCTACTGCAGAGCTGAACAGCGTAATACTTCCATTTTGCGAAACATCTACCCTCAAAATATAACAAAAATCATGTACCCTCAAAATAAGACAACAGAACTATGACCACACTCTTTCTGGGGTGGGGCGTTTAGTTAAATATTTATAATACTAAACTTATTATGCACATACCTAAGTGCTATAGGCATAGATGCATTTAAGGAAATATACCAGTGGACGACTTCCGGGTGATATGACAATGATTTGTATTATGTATTTAAACTGTTTGTATTGTTTACTATTAATTTACTTGCAGTCGAATTTTGACGTTTACTATATTTCAATAATACTTAAATAATAATTATACCTACAAAATATACCTAAAAGATTTTCATTTTATAATTACCTATACAATGTATGTATTTGTGACCAATATCTATTATATCGGTACTTAATGTTCTTGCTTCTCGATTAATAATAATAATAAGTTAACGTATCGAACTAGTGAGAACAAACATTCTCACTAGTTCGACGGTCGAACAAATGAGAAAAAAAATTCTCACTAGTTCGACGATCGAACTACTGAATCGAACTAGTGAGAACAAAGGAATAATAAATTAACAGTCATAGAAGAAAATAATAGATTATAATGTCAAATAAAACTGAACTCTAATCACTGACCTTAATTTTTTTTTATGCAGGTCAATGACTCTAATAGTAAGGCGTTGAGTTTATATCAACTTTACATCCTGTAATTTTCAATTTTGGCGTTGTAGGCGTGTCATGTCACCACGCACAAACTAATTTATTGGAGTCCTCAAACAACAGCCATTAATAATTTGATATTCAGCTAAAACGAAATGTTAATTATTATTTTACATTTAGTAACATGATTCTTAAGAATATGTTACGCTTATGGCTGCTTAGTAAGTTGATGCCATACTCTTGCATTACTTAAATTTCTAATTTAATTTCACCAGACGAGTCTCACTCCGCGCTTAAACTTTTATATTAGCCTACTGCTCGTGGCTGACTCAGTCGAGCCAGCGCACAAGGGATGTCGTGTGTCGGTTGAGACAGCTACGCGACAGAAAGAGAAGCGCTTCGGAGGTGCTTATAATAATAGGCACGCAGCGCTGTGCAATTTGAAATTGTACAGTATTGCCGTGCAGCGAGAGTAGCTTATTATTTGATTGATTGTCATCGCGCTGATGGGCTTTGTACGTTTAGCACTATTTATATTCTGTGATTTCACTCCACATGCTACCCTTCTCGATTTTGTAGAGAATTGGCATAGATTGAAAGTTTGTCACGACAGAATCGACCCTATATTTTGCTTTGTTGAGTTGAGTCTTACATGATTCCATAATATGTTGCTAAGCTTGATATAATAATTTTTTTGCAAAAAATAATGCCTAGCAATATATATATATATATTTTGTATTTTCAGCAATATATAATACTAAATCTTATTCGTAAGCAACATGAAGTCTGGATAATTCAAAAGTAAAGTATACAATGCCTGCTCTGTTAGTTTTTTTTTTGTACGGCCCCGTAATCTCTTATGTTTCATATTATATTATTTCAAGGTAAAAAATTTACATGGTTAACTTTTATTTCATTTAATACCAGTTGTGTCCAGCATTGTGTCCATAGGTATTTAATTTTTTTAAACATTCCTATTTTAATTTGATTACATAGTCTAAGAATGTCTATCTTTATAATGCCGAAAGTACTCATGAATATCATTTATAATATTTTTTTAAGTAATGGTAAGAAACTATTGCTTTTAAAAGTAGTTTGAAAAGTAAGACCTCGTTCAGACGATCTTACTAGTTTTCAATTCTACTGGTATAGAACTAAAAACACTATTTAGCCACTATATACCCAGTAAACTGGTGTTAAGTACAGATGCATATATTATGTTAATGTGTATTAGGTTTTTTAATTTAAAGCAGTCCAATGTATAAACTCAGAAAACTTATCATATTTGTTTTATTATCAAAGTTTTATTTTGTACAATTTATTATTATGGCCTACTATTAAATAAGGATTTAAACACGTTATAAATTTAGGCCAGTGATTCCTAGTTGCAATTGACGTACTTACTTAGTATCTTCACAATAATAATGATGTATATTTTGCTTGAAGGAAAATGTAAAAAAAAAACTATAAAAAGTTATGGAAATTAAAAGTATTACAAAGAGAGTTGTGTTTTATCTTATTCTCCACATTACATTCCCATATTTTTTCTCTCAATGTGATTATCGTCTGAACTGTAGTCACGACACGATTATCACTAAAATGGTAGCATACAATGTGACCATGAGCCGTGCTCTTGCTGAATAGTTCGATGTTTCGCCACGATATATCTTCTTATGTAACGGCCACATTATCGCGCTATCGCGAGAATTTTCATTCTCGTTTTGTACAATTAGTTCATTAAATACAACGACATAATGACAACGAAATGACACTCTTGCCTGTTTTCAATTAATGAAACAAATAACAGAAACACTTGATAAGAGTAATAATGTAGTAGCCATCTTTTTAGACATGAGCAGGGCTTTCGACTTTGTCTCACACTCATTATTAATAAACAAATTAGAACGGTATGGGATAAGAGGAACTGCCTTAAATTTAATGAAAAGTTATCTCGAAGATCGTCTGCAGAGAGTGGAAATCACTGGATTTTCAAATACGTCCAATAATCTGAGGAAAAGTTTTGCCTCAGATTACATTACTAATTGTTGCGGCGTACCTCAAGGCAGCATACTTGGCCCATTATTATTCCTACTTTACATCAATGATTTGCCAAACGTCGTCGATCAGCAGTGTATTCTATTCGCTGATCACACTACCCTTATAATTAAATCTGAAAATAAAGATGACATTCAAAATATCGCACAGCGTAATTTCAAAGAAGTGATAAAATGGCTTGAAATAAATAATCTAAATATTAATATAAATAAAACAAAATTCATAAATTTTAGAACTCATAACTCTATACGTAAGCATTTGGACATAAGTTATAATAATGATAATATTGAAGAAGTGACAGAATTGAAATTTTTAGGTATAAATATCAAAGATTTCTATGTGTATTAATATTGACAATAACTTTGACTGGAAATCGCATATCAATTTGATGATAAATACATTGAATCGCTTTATTTATTTTTATTTATTTTTCGAGGGAAAACCAACAGCACATGCGACATTATTAATGTTTACAATAAGTAGTGGATTGCCAATTACAGGTCTTCACGTTTAGAAATCAAATAAATTAGTTCCTACATGTGGACACAATGCACTTGGTACTCATAATGTAAACAATTAGAATAACATATAAGAAATCAATATTAAGCGTAGAATAGTAAATTAATAAACTTTGTGACATAATAATTTCTAAGTATTTGAAAAGAAATTCTGACTTAATAACCGTCTTGCCGTTGCTGTATTATAACAAAATATGTCAAAGTCATATGATTTACAAAACTTATTTAGACTACTACTTGCTCGCCACAGAAAGGCATTTCTACGATAATTTGTTGAAACAAAAGGTATTTGAATCGGAGTGAAATGTCTTAATGTTCGTGATGGAATATTGAAGTTAATTTTAGAAAGGAGTTCAGTAGAATTAATTTGATTTCTGATTATTTTTAATAGGTAGATAACATCTGATATATGTCTTCGGTTCTCTAAGGGAAGAAGGTGAAATCTCGAACAAAGTTTCAAATAATTATTGGAACTATACGGTAACCTTACACGATAGCACAAGAACTTAACAAATTTCTTCTGTATTTGCTCAATACGGTTGATGTACTTATTATAGCGCGGGTTCCAAATCTCTGACCCATATTCCAAAATGCTTCTTACAAAGGTGCAGTATAAAATTTTAATAGTCTTAATGTCATTGAAGCAAACTGATGTCCTCATCACAAATCCCAGTGCCCGTGATGCTTTTTTGACAATCTTATCAATGTGCTCATCGAAAAGAAGCTTTGAGTCATGGATAATTCCTAGATCTCGTATTTTAGAAAGTTTTTGTAAATTATGATCTTTTAATTTATATTTAGATGGAATAATGTCATTTTTTCGGCTGAAAGTTACGACTGAACATTTGGATGGGTTAAGATCCAAGTTGCTTGCCTTACAGTACATATCTAAGCGCAGTAAATCTGACTGGAGATCTGATACATCTGATGCAGATGATATGGATTTAAAGATCTTCATATCGTCTGCAAAGCAAAGCAATCTAGAATGGTGGAAGCAAGCGTCGATGTCATTTACAAAGATTAAAAACAATAGTGGACCCAAAAGGGAGCCTTGAGGTACCCCACTGGGCGCTACAACCCAACTGGAGATGTAGTTGTTGATAACTACCGCCTGAGACCTATTGGAAATGTATGACTTAAACCATCTCAATAGATCACCATTTATTCCAATGTTTTTCAATTTGCTGATTAAAGTTGCATGGTGAATTCTATCAAAACATTTGCTATAATCCGTGTAAATGACATCGACCTGCCTGCCATTTTGCATATTGTCAGTGATGTAATCATTTAATAACACCAGATTAGATACTGTTGATCGTCCTTGAAGGAAACCGTGTTGAGATTCAGAGAAAGAATTTTTTAATGATGAATAGAGTTGATTATAGATAATTCTCTCAAATACTTTGGCAAAACAATGCACAACTTAGATATTGGTCTATAATTGGTCACCTCCGTTTTTGCACCTTTTTTAAAAACAGGGGTTATAAAAGCAGACTTCCATATTGAGGGAATATTGTTTTCCTCCAGTGATTTCAAAAACAGCAGATAAATAGGTATTGTAATAGATTTAGCGCAATTAGTGAGAAAAATCGGAGGCAAGCCGTCAGGTCCGGCCGACTTTGTGACGTCTAGTGACATGAGTAGTTTCTTTACCATTTCAATATTGATGTGAATACTAGATATAGTAGTTAGAGGTACAGTGTTGACATTTTTAATTGGATCGGTCGAACCGTTCGTGGAAGAGGGTTGCAGAAAAGTTGAGAGTAAAAATAGTCAGAGAATAGGTTAGCAATAGAATTACCATCACTTGCAATTTTATTCTCGTAGCTCAATGTGTTTGGTATATTTGACGATTTATACCGAGATTTAATAAACGTCCAAAAACTTCTTGGGTTTTCTTTGATTGAATTTTCTATAGATGTAGTATATTTTAGATAGCAATTGGATTCCAGACGTTTAGCTCTTTCTCTTAGTACTTTATATGAGTGCATATGTGAATGATTACCGTAAATTCCAAACTTAGTCAAATACTTATGCTTTTCTTTTATTAATTTCATTAATGGTAATGTGTACCATATTGGGTATGAATTTTCCCGACAAATTTTTGAGGGTACATACCTTTCAATCAAATCATTTATCAGAGAGTAAAAGTGGTTAACAGCTTGCTCGATATTTTTATTTGAAAATTCCGTGTACCAGTCAATTATTTCGATTGCTGAATTAATTTCATTGTAGTTTCCCTTATTAAAAAGGCGTTTGGTCCTCATTGCATATTGTAAAGATGAGTAACTATGGTACTTGAAATTAATTAAAATAGCCTTGTGGTAAGGATCGAGTGGGACCAATGGATCACAACACTCTGTAACCGTTACAACAGTATTCGATAAAACAAGATCTAACAATTTACCATAAGTATTCAAAACACCGTTATATTGAGTTAAGTTATGAGTATATAGGTCGTCGACAAACGATTGTTCGTCAGAGCTAGTCACACGTATTTGTGTACGTATTATACAGAGTGAAACATGCTGCATCAAAGGAAGCCGCGCTTATGGCCTACCATGGCTATGTGTCCTCAGTCCTGCGATATGGCATTATATTATGGGGAAACTCAGTGGAAACAATTTGTGGTGCTGGCTATTTAGACAGTTGCAAACCTTTATTCAAGCTCTTAAATATTCTGCCCTTGCCATACGTGGCGGACTACAGCTGCGCCACAAAAAAAAGTTGGAAATCTGACTTTTTGACTATGCCATGATGAAGTCGATAATTTGTCGGGATTTGTCGCACAAAAACCAGAATTTGTCGGTCTTGCGTTTAGGAGATACGTGTGGCCCAGCTGTAGAGACGTCTCTACAGCTGCGCCACACAGATCTCGAAAACGGAAGGTCGTAGCAAAAATCTGATTACTCGTGTGTGCAGCCGTTAATTTGTCGGAATTTGTCGCACAAAAACCAGAGTTTGTCGGTCTTGCGTTTAGGAGATCTGTGTGGCGCAGCTGTAGAGTCGTCTCTACAGCTGAGCCACACAGATCTCTAAAACGGAAGGTCGTAGCGAAAATCTGATTACTCGTGTGTGCAGCCGTTAATTTGTCGGAATTTGTCGCACAAAAACCAGATTTTGTCGGTCTTGCGTTTAGGAGATATGTGAGGATACGCTGTGGAGACTTTTCTACCTGGATCTTGAGAAAGGAAGGTCGTAGCGAAAATCTGATAACTCGAGTGTGTAGCCGTTAGTTTGTCGGAATTTGTCACCAAGAATCAGAGTTTGTCGATCTTGCGTTTAGGAGATATGTGAGGATACGCTGTGGAGTCCTTTTAACCTGGATCTCGAGAACGAAAGGTCGGAAGCGTATCCTCACATATCTCCTAAACGCAAGATCGACAAACTCTGATTCTTGGTGACAAATTCCGACAAACTAACGGCTACACACTCAAGTTATCAGATTTTCGCTACGACCTTCCTTTCTCAAGATCCAGGTAGAAAAGTCTCCACAGCGTATCCTCATATATCTCCTAAACGCAAGACCGACAAAATCTGGTTTTTGTGCGACAAATTTCGACAAATTAACGGCTGCACACACGAGTAATCAGATTTTCGCTACGACCTTCCATTTTCGAGATCTGTGTGGCTCAGCTGTAGAGACGTCTCTACAGCTGCGCCACACAGATCTCCTAAACGCAAGACCGACAAACTCTGGTTTTTGTGCGACAAATTCCGACAAATTAACGGCTGCACACACGAGTAATCAGATTTTCGCTACGACCTTCCGTTTTCGAGATCTGTGTGGCGCAGCTGTAGAGACGTCTCTACAGCTGGGCCACACGTATCTCCTAAACGCAAGACCGACAAATTCTGGTTTTTGTGCGACAAATTCCGACAAATTATCGACTTTATCATGGCATAGTCAAAAAGTCAGATTTCCAACTTTTTTTTTGTGGCGCAGCTGTAGTCCGGCACGTCCTTGCCATGCCTTTATATTTATGAGATTAGTTTATTTGTAAAAAAAATAGTCATTTGTTCAAACAGAATCAAGACTTTTACTACAGGGGTAGAAAAGAAACTACGAATTCCTGGTCAAAGATTGGTATTACATTCAAAAAACTCTTTTTGTATGGCAATACGTATTTACAATAAATTACCAGATAATGTTAAAGAACTACCTGTAACTAAATTTAAAAGCAAACTATTTAATATTTTATTAGAAAAGACATATTACTGTGTTAATGACTTCCTTAACGATAAAATTATTGACATTGCACTCTAATAATAATATTTTTTGACATTTACTATTGCTGACATTCCAATATAATAATTTCATTTTGTTCTTATTTTAATTTTGTTTTTTTTTTTTTTTTGACATTAACTATTGCTGATATTCTAATAATCTCATTTCATTCTTATTTTAATTATGTTTTAAAAATTATTTGTTTTCCTTAAATTGTATTAAGTATTTGCACGTCGAAACAATCGACAAAATATGCTGGAAAATGTATTTATAACATATTGTATGTACCATATTTCGCAAATAAATAAAAATTATTACTATTATTATTATAGAAAATCTTCGTGGTAGCGCGATAATGTGGCCGCAGCATTACGGTTAGATGCACAATAAATTAGTTGTGTCACGGGGACAAATCTTAGAGCATCGCGGCTTCGTCTCGAACAGAAGCGCGTCTTACTCTAAGGGACAAATGAATTAAATTATGCTTAGAGTAAGACGCGCTTCTGTACCAGACGAAGCTGCGATGCTCTAAGAAATTATTTAATCTGTATGTACACCTTTAACACAAGAATCCATCACGTGGTCACACCGTTTTAGTTTTACAATACCACCCGTGTGACTACGGGGATATTTTTTTACCCGTGGTCACACTACAAAGAAAGTTGTAGACGTTTTTTTGTAAAACAATACGTCATCAAAGTACCAGGATCACATAAATATAGAGAAGGTTTAAGTTCTATATTTTTAGTAGCTTTTTATTATTTTCTCATTTTTCGTCATACCTTTTAACAAATAAATTTTTTGAGGCTTGAGATTTGAGATAAAATAGCAAGTAAAGATGGGTCATTGTATAACATTCCTTCAGCTTTGAATTTACCTCCTTTAAATCTATGCTACCCTGGTACTTTGGTAAAGTTGGTCAAGGTGTGTTGGTGTGACCACAGGTCCGTTTACTTATAAAAATTAATACCAAGCTATAAAATTACGTGTCGTCTTATCAATTTCAGGATTCAGGCTGGTAGTGCAATGCCGTAAGACGGGGTCGAAGCACCTATTTATACCACTAGTATTAGCTCCTATTTCTTGCTCCGCTAGTAAGGGGTTTGAAATAAAACAATATCAATAAGTCTTATATTAAGCAGTTAATCATGGGTTGTATGTCAGCTCTGTTCTATTTTGACGTCTAGTTCTAGTTTGAGGCACCCTTATCTCTCCAGCAGCTCTTGTTTCTTGCGCCTTAGCAGCGCGTCTTTGACGTCGCGCTGCGAGGGCACGGCCATTTGCGCCGCCACCGCGCTCACCGCGGCGAATTCCAGGCTGGTAGTGCAATACAGTAAGACGGGGTCGAGGCACCTATACCACTAGTATAGTAGCTCCTATTTCTTGCGACTGTAGCGCGTCTTTTTCGACATCGCGTTAAAAAAGCTCCGCTAGTAAGGGGTTTGAAATGAAACAAATAATATCAATAAGTCTTATATTAAGTAGTTAATCATGGTGTGTGTCAGCTCTGTTCTATTTTGACGTCGAGGCACCCGTATCTCTCCAGCAGCTCTTGTTTCTTGCGCCTTAGCAGCGCGTCTTCGACGTCGCGCTGCGAGGGCACGGCCACGTGCGCCGCCACTGCGCTCACCGAGGCATCTTCATCCTCCATTCGCTTGTCCTCCGGCTGTACAAACGCATATATCAATTTGAGAACATCCTTCATAACCCCGGGTTTCTAAGATACTTTATCGGAGGGGTCCACATTATCTGGTTGATGCCCTGTTTCACAATCAAAAAGTAAGTTCTGAGTCTGAATAGCTTCCTTGCCAGATGATTTGACATTTTGTTCAAGTTACAACTGTCAAGTAAGCTACTCAGATTTGATTGTGAAACAGGCCTATCCTTACTTCCTTACTTTATAAATGCGAAAGTCAGTTTGTTTGTTTATTTATTTGTGTTTTTTTGTTACGGCTTCACGTCTTAAATACTCAAACAATCATCATGAAATTTTGCATACACCTTGTCAGGGGTACGGTCACGACTCGAGCGATAAGATGTACACACTTTAGAACTATGTCACATTCAAGTCTCAGTGTGAAAATGCCGTAGGTTATTCAATAACATAATATGCCATAAGTTCTAAAGTGTGTACATCTTATTGCTTGTGACTGTACAGAGGACATCATAGGGTACTTTTCATCCCGAAAAAAGTACTGTTCCCGAGATAGAGAAATAACTGACCACGCAACGCAGATGAAGTCATGGGCGGCTGCTAGTAAAGTAATAAAATTAACTTTTTAACCAGATAATGTGGACCCCTCTGACAAAGATAAATCACCGATAAGTACCTCAGAAACCGAGGGATAGTAACTGTTGTCTAAGTCATCTCAGATCTTATGTACATTTTTAAATTATTCCAATAGAGATGAAATATGCATACAAATTAACCTAAAGATACACTTTTTGCTCACTATTTCAGCTCTATTTGCATAAGAAGATTGTTTCCAAATAACGTTAACGTAACGTTTTAAAAAGTTCTCAATCATTTTATTGGTCTGTCTGAGCTGCCCCTATTTTAGACGTGACTTAGTAGAATTTTATACGTATTTACTATATTTGAAAAAATCTACATGCGACGTTTATTTCGATGCAATTAAATACAATTGCAGTGAAACGTGGTCGCTAACTATGGGTCTCATAAGGAGGCTCAAGGTCAGCCAGCGTGCAATGGAGAGAGCCATGCTCGGCGTTTCCCTGCGTGATCGAATCAGAAACGAGGAGATCCGCAGGAGAACTAAAGTAACCGACATCGCTCGAAGGATTGCTCAGCTGAAGTGGCAATGGGCAGGACACATAGCGAGAAGAACTGATGGCCGTTGGGGCGGAAAGGTTCTGGAATGGCGACCGCGCACCGGACGGCGCTCCGTGGGTAGGCCCCTGACAAGGTGGACCGACGATCTGGGGAAGGTCGCGGGAAGCCACTGGATGCGGACAGCGCAGGACCGATCGTCGTGGAGATCCTTAGGGGAGGCCTATAGGCCTCCCCTAAGGATGGCCTCACCATATCAGCCGCACGACACCCACTGCTGGGTATACCCAGCAGTGGGTGTCGTGCGGCTGATATGATGAAATACAATTTACTATTAAATCAATGAGAACAATACTCACATCTTCTGGGTAAATATTTTCTTCTTCTTCATCTTCTTGATCTTTGTTTTGCTCTTTATTTCTTTTCCATTCATCTACTGCGCGTGCTATTGCTGCAACACAAAGCAATATTATTTTAGATGCAAGATAAAATTACAGCATAAATTAAAAGAAAAAAAAATAAGCAAAGAAGAAAGTATACTGCAACTTGGATTATCAATACTTTTCTTTCTTAACTATCTATATTTATTTTTGAAAAAGTAAAAAATATATACAGGGTTATTTTGAACTTACCATCCAAATTTGAAGGATGTGTCCAGTCCATGAAACTAAACAACTATCTCTAAGAAACGTGTCAAATTTCGGCAGAAAATTTTGCTCATCCCATACTAAATTGATCACGTGATCTCTTTGATTTGTATGGAAAGTCGATTTTTATTTTACATATTTGACCATGTTTTCCTAAGAGAAAGTTGTTCAGTTTCATGGATTGAACACATCCTCAATATTTGGATGGTAAGTTGAAAATGACCCTGTATATTCGCATTTTACATGAGGAACAATAGGATACACCTGAAATATTATCATTATCAACCACCTTTGTTCTCCGCGGCGGCTTCCAGCGGCAGCAGAAGCCCATCATCATCGTTTCTGTGCCCGTATGGGTTAGATACATTGGCTCCTGCGACCCTACCCCTCTGGCATGACCGAAACGCGATATGATGTTACGATTTATCACGTTTAATTGACAAAAAGACAATGGATTTTGACAGTTGAGTGTCGATAAAACACTATATCACGCGATATACACACATCAACTTTGTCTAGGGATACAGGTGTTATTTTCATACAAACGAGGTAACTTTGAAGCCAAACATTAATGCGGTGGTGTCGTGTGAGGCGGGTCGTTACGTTCTCTCAAATATGGTTAAGCGAAACGATGGCTGGTTCATGCGTCATGCTCGTGAACGGGTGCTGCCAGTGGGAATGGGTCTGCTTCTGTCTGCTTGTACTAAGGGCGTCGCATATATTTTTTTTTCTTCATGTTTAATATTATCAATCTGTATGGCACTTCTTACTCAAAACATAAAATTAATAACTAATCCTTGTTTTGATTTCTCACTTTTTTTATTGCTAATGACTAAAATGATTATTTTGCTTTCGTAATATTTTTTCGTCTATAGTTTTGTAAGTAAAGGCCTATGAAAAGCTTTTGGATATTAGTTTTCAATTCAGTGCCTTAGGATGGGTAGCCTAAGTATGTCATGCTCTCTTTAATCATTTCTGCGGTGGTGTCGTGTGGGGCGGGTCGTTACGTTCCCTCAAATATGGTTGAGCGAAGCGATGGCTGGTCCATGCGTCATGCTCGTGAACGGGTGCTGCCAGTGGGAATGGGTCTGCTTCTGAGTACCTATCTTAACGCATATTGAATTTTAAGAATTGCGTTTTTATTTTTTATGTCTTGCATCAAGTGTTTTTTGGTTCGAGTAGCAGACAGAGTGATTTCTCAACTAGTTGAAAGTTATCTGAATGTAGTAGATATATTTAATTTTAACCTACCTACCCATTGTGTGCAAACTTTTTTAGGGTTCCGTAGCCAAAATGGCAAAAAACGGAACCCTTATAGATTCGTCATGTCTGTCTGTCTGTCTGTCTGTCTGTCTGTCCGTCCGTATGTCACAGCCACTTTATTCCAAAAGTATTAGGACTACATAGTTGAAACTTAGTAAGTAGGTGTATTCTGTGAACCGCTTTACGATTTTTATACAAAAATAAAAAAAATAAAAGATTAAGGGGGGGCTCTCCATACATGGAACTGAAACTGAAAATATTTTTTTTCATCAAACCAATACTTGTGGGGTGTCTATAGATAGGTCTTTAAAAATGACATTGAGGTTTCTAAGACTATTTTTTTTTAAAGTCAACCGTTTGAAAGATATATGCCGCCAAAGTGGTAAAATGTGTGTCCCCCCCCCCTTTAACTTTTAAAGTAAGAGTGTGAAAAATCTAAAAAAAATATAAACTATAGATCTTAATAAACACTTTCAACGAAAATTGTTTTGAACGAGATACAGTAATTAGTTTTTGAGATATAGTACATTTTCCAAAACCGCAAATATAACTTTGTCATTCATACAAACACTGTGAAAAACAAAGTTATTTTTTCAGACGAAAAATGATAGCGGTATTAAAATATGGTATGGTATAATGTACCTACGGAACCCTACTGCGCGTGGCCCGACACGCACTTGGCCGGTTTTTAATTATTGTGATGGAAAATGACCTCACTTTAAACGTGGAGCTCATTTTTCAATATTGACGACTCTGTATGAAATATACAGGGAGAAAAAAGCAGCCCTTGACGAGTTTCTTGCCGGTTCTTCTCGTTACAAGGTCTCCCGCTTAGGGTTTGCGAACCGGTGGCGTAGCTTCTATGACATTTACAAGTGCTTGTAACAGCCTAGACTGAATAAATTATTTTGAATTTTGGTTTCCTGCCAGGGATGTACTGTGCTGTGATTTGATGACGGCTATTCAGGGAGTGAATGAAGAAGATTTAGATCGCTATACACACCCAACTGATCTGACCAGCATTCTAAAAACGTAATGGACATGTTTAAAAAAACCGCGAAAATAGCATGAAAATGTATGGAAATCCTCAAACTGAGAACTCTGACCCATTAATCTTTTAGAATGCTGATCAGATCAGTTGGGTGTGTATAGCGATCTGAATCTACTCCATTCTGTCCCTAGATGGCCATCATCAGATTACAGCACGGTACATCCCTGGCAGAAAACCAAGGCTTCAAAGTTACCTCGTTTGTATGAAAATAACACCTGTGTCCCTAGACAAAGTTGATGTGTATATATTGTGTTTCGGTTTGGTATTCATGCTAGGGGTGCTAGAGCCGCTTTGGAGTTTTGAAGGGCAATAGAGAAATATATCATATCAGACTCTTTCTGGGATGAGCCCACCCGGCCGCCCTTCCTACGCCAATGGCTACTGCTCGCATCCATAATAAAAATAATCTATTTATTCATACTTGTCCTATTTTTTAAATAATCTTAACCCAACTCTTTATTGAAATATTCATTTATAAAATACAAAAAATGGTTTTCCACACATAGATTACTAGCCCAGTAAACGAAAAAGTCCCCGCCCGTAGCCCCTATGCCTTAGAGCATTTAACCAAGGTCAGGCGTACCCCTCTGTCAAAGGTACGAGACCGCCGCTCATACTCGTTATATAAAACTAGTTGCCCCGAGTTCCCCGCCATTCAGCTGATCATCTGCTTCTGAGTACCTATCTTAACGCATATTGAATTTTAAGAATTGCGTTTTTATTTTTTATGTCTTGCATCAACTGTTTTTTGGTTCGAGTAGCAGACAGAGTGATTTCTCAACTAGTTGAAAAGTTATTTACTCTCACATTTACCTATCTGAATGTAGTAGATATATTTAATTTTAACCTACCTACCCATTGTGTGCAAACTTTTTTTAATTATTATGATGGAAAATGACCTCACTTTAAACGTGGAGCTCATTTTTCAATGTTGACGACTCTGTATGAAATATACAGGGAGAAAAAAGCAGCCCTTGACGAGTTTCTTGCCGGTTCTTCTCGTTACAAGGTCTCCCGCTTAGGGTTTGCGAACCGATGGCGTAGCACCCATAAGGAAGGCCTG
Source organism: Agriphila geniculea (assembly GCA_943789525.1). NCBI lineage: Eukaryota > Metazoa > Arthropoda > Insecta > Lepidoptera > Crambidae > Agriphila > Agriphila geniculea. The sequence continues at coordinate 7,473,489 of OX038875.1, forward strand.
TGCCCCAGCAGTGGGGACATTAAAATGGCTGATGGAATAAGCCCTGTTATATTTTGTCAATGCTACTGCACACGACCCGACCTCAACCCGAACTCAACTCAAACTCGCCTCAACCGCAGCCCACCTTGAAATACATCGCTTACAATTTTGAGTCACTGTGTAATGTTCAGGTGAGTTTAAGGTGAGTTCGGGTTGAGTTTGAGTTAAGTTCGGGTTGAGCGCGGGGCGTGTGCAGTAGCATTGACAAAATATAACAGGGCTTATTCCATCAGCCATTTTAATGTCCCCACTGCTGGGGCACAGGCCTTCCTTATGGGTGGATAAGGAGAACGGGCCATTAACCCACCACGCGGGCCCAATGCGGATTGGTGGGTGACAGGGCTTATTAATGTGTCATAAAACTCAAAATTGAAAGCGCTTTATTTCAAGGAGTGGGCTCCGGTTAAGTTGAGTTCGAGTTGAGTTTGAGTTGAGTTCTGGTTGAGGTCGGGTCGTGTGTTATCATCTGAACAAAGCCTTATTGCCCCGCGGACGCACCCCCACGAACGCACCTCGCGTCGCGCGCCACCACCGCTACCGCCTCCGATAGCGTTAAAATTCCGCTATGGTTAAAACAGCGCGTTATCCGCATTCCCATTGGGATATCGTTACCGCCACCGGTAGAGGATACCGCTGAGATTTGAATCGGCCTTCACTAATCTAAGAAATTATGTCTTTGATATGATAGATGCGAAAACCTACCAGTATTTGAAAACTCTTGCTTAGTTAAATTGACCGGGTAGAGTTTCTTGCAGTATCATCAATTTTACTGACTTATCCTAATAAGTCACCCTGTAGATTTTGACGACAGCCAAAGGTTGCCTTAGCATCATCGAAGGGACTAAATTGAAAAAAAAAACTACAGACTCTTTGAATTTTTGTTATCATAATTCAATAATTATGACATAAATTAAAAATATGAGCCGAAGGTATCGAGAGTAAAATATCGATAGTGTCAAGCACTAGCAACGTTTACATGAAAATGACGTCATCGCGTGTACTGACAGGTTGGTTTCCGCGTGTGTATGTATTTGTGTGCGTAAAGTTTAAGCTAGTGTTCGATAATTTTGTCGTGTGCGTGCGTAGCAACGTGATCGAAAATGCATTAGTGTTTAACACTATTTGTGTGTGCGTTACCTCGTCCCCCGCGGAAAGTGGCAGACTTTTTTGTAAAGAAATTAGTTTTCGTGACGCCTCCTTACTTGGTTAAATGCTCTAAGCCCTATGCTATTTCGGTCAGCTCACGCATGTCACCTTAAGCATGTTGACAGACATTCAGGAGCGGATATCTCGAAAACTAGACAAGATATCGAAAAACTTGACTGAATAAAACTTGTAGAAAATTTAATCAGCATTTATTTTGTATTAAGTCTCATGACAAAAATTGTGTTCCAAGCATATCCCTCTATACATTTTTTTGGCTTTCTTTGCCTGAACTATACGAAATAAATTGTTGATTATAATGACGAAGAATAAATAAAGACAATATATTTACGTTACGCATCAGTTTCTACTCGAATAGCTATAAACGCGTGCAACATGCTCACCTTCCTTCTCCGCGGCGGCTTCCAGCGGCAGCAGCAGGCCGTCGTCGTCGTCCCGGTACCCGTAGTAGTCGGCGTCCACGTCGCGCATCAGGTCCGCGCGCGTGCGCCGCGCCGGCGGCGGCGGCTCCTGCTCGAATAGCTCGCGAACACCTGGAGTATCACCACAGGATATGTAGAAGACTTCCTTACCCACTCATAAGGAAGGCCTGTGCCCCAGCAGTGGGGACATCAAAAATGGCTGATGCACGTACAGGAGATCCTCTGCACATTGTGCCTCTAGCATAAGAATAAATAAAACTGACTAGAACGGACACTCCCGCTCCGAACGGGCTCAAAGTCACGATATTAGCCTACACGTTAAACGGGAAACTCGGTCGGGCTGTTACGGCCGGCGTCGCCGCACGCGCGTTTACCTGTTTGGACGTTCCGTACGATCTTAGAAACAAATAACAATCGCGTCAAGTTATTGCGGTGGCGCAAGGTACAATACGTACGTACCTAATTAAGTACTTACTCACCTAAGTATAATACCTGAGGAGTATTTTTCAAAAAAAATTTACATTTGTGAAAAAAACACCGTTGCAAAAGTTCTGTGCGAAAATATAAAATAAAAGGAATGAAGAAAATACCTACCTAAATTCATAATTGGGTTTTGAGACATCAAAGATGAATACATTACTCAGGAGTAGGTAAGTACTTACCCAGAAAAAGTGAATATTTCATTTTTGTATCTACTTACTAGAATAAAATAATTATTTCAAACTAAAGAAAAACTCATATTTTAGCGATATTCTCTTAAAACGTAAGCAATATTTGACAGTAAGCAACCCTGGCAACACGCCTGGACGACAGCGGGGCGTAGCGACGTGAAGGGAAAAGTAGTTATATAAATGGCGGCATTTGGGACTCGGACAAAAAAGAGTCCGTTCTAGTCAGTTTTATTTATTCTTATGCCTCTAGACTCTAGTGCAAATTGGCCGCCGGGAAGACGACACCGTGTCTTCCCGGCGACGGCCAATAAGCTAGCGGCTGCGATTTCTCTCACTCTTGTTATGAAGAATGAAATGATATTATTTATGTGCTCCTAAAGGCATGCTTAGAGCAGGCATACAGACAGGGTCAGTGCTGATACTGAGAGCAGACTTGCACGATTTTTTTTTAATACATACTGTCAATTTACACAATTCCGAACCGACCGGGTAGTCTACCGCCTAAGGAATGGATATCGCTATCGCTTATGACATCAACTTGTCTTTTAGTTGCTTTGACTTTACCATGTCCAAATCTTTAACCTATAGCTGCCGTAGGTAGGCATGGCGCGTGAATCATAAGCGACGGCGATATTCCGACCGGCCGAGTGGCTTGTACACCGTTTTTCAAGGTGTATCGCCATCTCCGTGGTCCGGGGTTCGATCCCCGGCTGGTTCAATTTAGAAAATCAAACTTTCGTGTTTTGGTGATCATGCTAGGAGGGCTGGTCTGGTTGTATTTGTGATACGTTGTCTCTGATTTCCAAAACACAACCGCTTTAGTTACTTACCTACTTTGGACTCGGATTTTTTAATTACTTATGTGGAAACTTGTAATGGCTTTCAATAAATGACCTAATTTAGTTTAACCTAGCTGTAAGTTTTCCGAAGATTTGTAAAATAAAAATAAAATAATCCACGCAATCAAGTTAGGCGGTCGGGGCGGGGGCAGTTCAGCTCGAAAAGACGTTTCTCATACTAACTAAAGCATACTGTACCTGGTAAATCTTTGGCCGCACCAAAGTACTTGTACCCTCTGTTGCCCGGAACTTCTTTACCGTCTTGGTCCAGCATTTTGGGGCCAACTCGCGCGTGGTCCGGCCCCCCGAGTGCCTTTATCTGTACCTCCCAGTGGCGCTTTTCGCGCATCAGTTTGTTGATTTCATCATTCAAGTCTCGTATTCGAAATTCACCGAGACCAGCTGGGAAAAGAAAAAGTTTCATTGTGTGTTATATAATTTAAAAAAAAGTAATAAGATGTGTATAAAAATATCTTTTACACTAACCTAGTTAGGTGATTATCGACACTATTTATTTTTTATTTTGTGGCTGTAAAAGCATTTTGTATAAAAGATATATTATGTTCGATGTAAATCAGAAATACCGCAATATGTAAGTTTGTAAATTCGACTAAATATTGTTAATTTAGATTTTTAATTATTTCTTCTTTTTTCCTTTTTCCTTTCGCCTTTCCTTTACCTTTTGCTTTTCCTTTACCTTTCGCTTTCTTACCTTCTTTCTTTCCCTTACCTTTCTTGCCTTTACCCTTTAATTTTGGTTTTTTATTCAAATCACTAGAACTATATTGCTGGCCGATAGTGTTCTCGGTGGGCTTGTCTGAAGGTGCCTTGGGTGTGACTAGTTCTATTTCTAGGTCTGTCTTTCTATCTTTAGTTTCTAATTTCTTTCCTATTTTTAGTATAAAGACATCTTTCATTGGGTGTAACATTTTCTTCATGTTAACAGGTACGGGACAATTTGTCGGAGTGACATTAACGACCTTTCTATCTTTGTCCTTTTTCTGAATTTCACTTCCTGTGTATGTGTACTTGAAGTTAGATGTATGTGTGCGCCCTTTGTCTCCGTATATTTTGTCTGTCGGCAATTCAAACTGTATCTGCTCTCCCGTATTGTAAGGTGTGCTTTCGCATGAGCATAACTCTTGTATTTTGTCGTATTTGCCCATTCTTTCTACTTTTGTACTCTTCGGCACTTTGATTTTAAGTTCATTGGCGTTCATTTTTGTGAAAATTTCGTCGTATTTTGTAGTTCCATCTATAAAAGCCATAAAGAGAAAAGATAAATAATCGTAATAATGACTTAAAACTTTACAAGGCACGTGCAGAACTGAGATAAGTAATTTTTGAAGTTGTTTGCTCTAAGTTTCACCCCAATTACAAATATTTAAAATATAATTGATTTTCAGACAAGAGAAGTTAATTATTCTTACCATGATATGCCATTGATTGCTCAGCTGATCTTCGAGTAATACTTGACAACTCAGAGATTGGACTTTCACACCTTATAGGAGAATACCTATTATACGAATTGTTTGGTTTTTTCTTCCTCAAAACATCTTCATCCAAAAGTATTTTCCCTTGATCATCCATTTCAACTTTTTGGCAAGAGTACATTGTCATGCCATTATCTTCTTTTAACAAGAAAGAGGGAGTTTGCGGTTTCGAAGAGGCACAATAAGCAGTAGTTATTTCTTTTCCAAGAAACGACATACGGACCGTCGCTTCTATTACTCCTATAGGCTCTTGGTTATCACCACATGACAAATAGTACATATTTTTTGATAGTGGCATAGCTGTAGTACAATGCAAATCGTCCTTTGGTTGCTGCTTGCACCACTTTGCACAAAGTTCTTCCCGTAAGTTAACAAACTCCTTTGTGTAGTCCATACAAGTCTCTCCTATTTTCGTGATACAGCTCGAACAAGGAGGTTGTTTCGTTAATTGCACTACGATAATGAATTCCTTTATACAGCAAATTTTATCGTAGGTCATAGCGAACAATGTAGATTTACCAAGATTAAGTTTAGAGACATTTTCAATTTTCCCAAATGAAGGATCGTATAAAACAATCGGTGGTTTTCCTAGAAACGTTGCAGAGATTACCAAATTATTAAAATCTATGTCGAAACATTCACATTTCATGTGGATTTTGTTGATGACTATTTCAATTAAAAACAGGTGGTACGGGAAATTGACATCTTCTTTGACTTCTTTTTCTGTTCCCTTTAACTCTTGTTTTGTTCGAGCAATGTCTAAGGATAAACTTTTTATAGAATTCCTCAGAGCGTTAGCTTCATCAGTGAGTTGTTTACTCATTTTCGCTATTTTTTCTACATTGTCCATGTTGCCTTCTGTCTGTGCGGTAGGTGAAAATATCGGCGACGGAGATTTGTAGCTTCCGCTCAGCACTTGGTTGTTTTGTGTTGGTGAGAATTTGGGTGTTGGTGATACGCTTCTGTTGCTCTTTACGGAGGGTTGTCTAGAACTGGAGGGCTGCGGTTGGTAATAGGGCGCGGCGTCGGAAGAATGCCGAGGATACGCCGCCACCGGTGGGTCATCATCTACTTGCAGTGATTGCCTTGTGGGCGAATTACGTGACCTAATACTTGGCTCCTTGGGAGAGTTTGGTGCAGCAGGACTATTCACTATTTCTGTATCTTCCATGTTCTACATTTAACTTATATTGCAACTAAAATTTTAAAATATAAAAAGACATAATTAAAACGTCATGGACGATATTTTCACCATGGCCAAATGGATTAGCAAACAAAAGAGTTGAAATTGGTAATATTTTTCACATAAATGAATATTACTTGCTGCATTAGTAAGCCACTATAGGAACAATAAGGCCCCTACCATAGTAATTATTTGATCTATGTCCTTTTACATACATTACTTATTATTTAAAAAAATTAGAATATATTTTAAAATGTCTGAAGCAAATAATTTAAGTAATTATACTGTCATCGAAAAATTTAGTCAACCAGGGTTAAGAACGATTTTTCAGGAACTAAAAACAATCCGCATTTTATACCACCTAATCATAGCAGCGCGTTTCGTTTGTGTTTTTATAGTATCGACGTAAATAAATGTCTACCTTAAAAAAGCGTTATACTATAATGTTGAACGTAATTTTAGTTCTGCCTGCCTAGCATGACCGATTAATATCGCGTGATATAGCATTTTATCGACACTCAACTGTCAGATTCCTTTGTATTTTTGACAGTTAAACGTGATAAAACGCTATATCACGCGATATAAATCGGTCATGCTAGGCAGGCAGGTCCACATTGATATGTTAGTACAGTACAATTAAGTATTCTGTGTCAATACTACTAGTATATGTATAGGTATCCGATAATATATTGTTATGATTCTTACCATTTTGTATCTGTGCTACTTTCTTGGCGATTTCGCGGACAATCTGCAAGCGCCACTTCTCGGCCTGCGGCAGGTCGCTGCACTCGGAGGCGAGGTAGGGCCTGCGCTCGCGCTGCCCGCCCGCCTCCTGCACCTGCGCCGCGCGCCACCGCGCCAACGTCGTCCTATTGTTTGTTACACATTATTGGTGTTAAGTATTACGAAAGATTTTTTGACACCTGTTCAACTTAGACACTGTTTAAATGTGATGCTGTATGTCTCTTTCAAACAATATTGTCAAAAAAGTGACAGCATCACATTTAAACAGTGTCTAAGGGTATGATTCCGATCTCGGCAGCAAGCAGCAGTGCTGCCGCAGCAGCGCGCTCCAAGTTGAACCGTAATGATTAAAAGGCTCAATTTGAAGTGAGCGGAGAAGTGCGACAAGACAGAAGAAGAAGAGCGACACCGACCCTTACAAATGACTTGTAACGACCGGTACAGATATTAATTCACATAAAATATTATATGAACTCTAACCACTTATTAAATCACCTTGTGTGGCTATTAATCATTTAGTTTAATATCACCTGAAGTTATTTTAATATTCATGCAATCTAAGCAAAATTCGCAATAAAATCTATTGTCAATTTATAAGAACTATGAGATAAAAAGGGATTGTTTTATTGGTTAATTAATTAATATGCATCTTTTGTAATTATTGAGAAATTATCAGCGAAAGGTGTACAAACTGTAACAACTACGACTGTTACATGGAATGACCCTATTATACTTTCTAAAACCATAACCTTTAATTCTTTACTGATACTTTATGTAAAGAGGTAATTGAAAATAAAAAATACTTACATAGCCTTTTCTGCATTTCGAGCCTGAAATTACAAAGAAAAAAAATTAAGATAGATTTTATTTTTAAATTTGAGATTTTAGCATTCACAATTCTATTTTTATACAATACAAAATAATTATTAATTTTATTTTTTTATAACATTAATTCACTAATCAAGAAGGTATGGCATTATTAAACACATGAACAAATTGAGGGCAGCATTGATGTCTATTTAGTCTCTGATTAATTCTTCAACGCCAGCCCGGAAGCATGCGACCAGACCAAAATCACTTAAGCCGTTCCATCAACACCGGCGAAGACACATAATGCCGGCATAGACAAGACACGGCATCAATAAACTGTTATTTTCTCATAGATATCGGCTATTCATGTATGGGCAAATTTATTTCATTGACAAGCCTGATAAATTTATAATACTCTGTGACTGATTGCTAAATTATCGGGGTTTTTGTGAAAGACGGCATTTCATGTCCATATTGCCAGCCAGTGGGCCCCCCTCCCCATTGGGTTCGGGTGGTTCTCTTCTTTTAGGGTTCCGTACCCAAAGGGTAAAAACGGGACCCTATTACTAAGACTCCGCTGTCTGTCTGTCACCAGGCTGTATCTTAGGAACAGTGATAGCTAGACAGTTGAAATTTTTACAGATGATGTATTTCTGTTGCCGCTATAACAACATATACTAAAACTAGAATAGAATAAATAATTAAGGGGGGCTCCCATACAACAAACATGATTTGTTTGCCGTTTTTTGCTTTATATTTATAACGACAACATGTAGACAGTTGAAATTTTCACAGATTATGTATTTCTGTTGCCGCTATAGCAACAAATACTAAAAATAGAATAAAATGAATATTTGAGTGGGGCTCCCATACAACAAACGTGATTATTTTGCCATTTTTTGGTATGGAACCCTTCAAGTGCGGCCAACCCGGCCAAGTGCGCGAGTCTAACTCGCACTTGGCTGGTTTTTATACAATGCGGCAAGTGCAGAAAAGTTAAGATAAAATTGCATTAACAAATATACATAATATCTGCATAATATCAAATAGGCACAGTAGACAATAAATAGCAACCAACTAACTCAGACCAAATAAAAAAGTAAAGACGGAGTCTTCCGACAAAGCGATGAAGCCAGTAAAACTACGCCTTGGCTGTTTGGCCTGTGACAGTTTACGCACACATACGTAACGAAACTACGCCTTGGCTTTCGTTCTTCATTGGGCGAACCCTGCCGCCCGGCCCCCGCCCGCCCTCTAGTACGCACACATGTACCATCAAAAACCGGCTTCACTTAGTTGTTCGCAACCACTGCGCAACGCTCCATCTTCCTTTTTTATTTGATCTGAGCCAACTAATTGATAGTTTTAAAGTGAGTTTGTCTTATGTATGACCTATTTATGAATTGACAATAAACTAAGGTATAAGGGTAGGTACCTAATATTGGAAACACAGTCATCCATCTGGCTTAACTTAAGTTTTTGAATGAATAGTGTAATTTTAGGGGACTTGGCATAGGTACAATAAATTATGTGCATTTATTTCAGTATACTGTGAAAAGTTTCATACAATTATAATAATCTATATAAATTAAACCAGTTTAATAAATGCTTACCATTTTTTAACTTTAGGTCCTTAAGTTCTGAGCATGTAAACACTATAAAAACGACACAAAAATACTGTTCAGGATATTATATAAATTACTAAACATAAAACTTCTCTGAGTATATTCAATCAAAGAAATTATTTACCGATTTAATGTTAATATTTATTTCGTATGTAAATAAAGTAAATTTATATTTATTTTGCTAGATCCTCATAACATAACCTCACATTCGTGAGCATGCGAATCTCCGTGCCACTGAATAATTCCATTCTAAAACTACCTAGAAGTAATGTACCGATGATATACGTTCTTATTTCAGATATCAATACGATTGTACCGGCTTCCCGGCAGAATGATTGACAAAAGCATGTGGCACGGAGATTCGCATGGTTTGAGGTTATGTTTTTTGTTAAATCGTCGAATTCCAGATCAATCGGAGCCTGTACCGCTGGGTTGATGTATTTGTAGCCGTTACATATTCATTGTAACAGCTACAAACACTTTCGTTGCTCATGTAACGCAACAGGGTCAAAGATATCGCTATCTAAAGTTTTAAAAGCATGCGAATCTCCGGCCCACACACTTAAGTCTAAAATATTGATGAAAATTGCATTAAGATTAAAAATAAGCAGGTTTTTGTAATCGTTTGATCACGATAAACGACCCGAAAACATATTTTCAGAATATCTTTACTCGTTTTAGAGAAATTTGCAAATTTATTTACTATGAACAATCACAGTGTAGGGTTACCATATCGTCGGTCGGTCAGAATCATTAGGCTGTTTCTAGAAAATAGACCGATCGGAATACGTTATTTTGAGGGTATAACCTTCAAGAATTCTAAAGTTTATGAATTCTTGCCTGTCGATACATTGGCATATAATTAGTTTATTTTTGCGTTTTGTGTCACATCTAGCCGATGCATCTTGAGAAATTCGATTATTTGTGGTGGTTATAAATAATTGGACTCTAAGGCGATTCTCCCACTGCCAACGCGCGCCGTCGTCGCGGGGCGCGGTTTGGCGTTTCACGCGCGCGGTGACGGCGCAGCGCAATGCCTGTTCGGGCAGTTTTCTCCGCGCCCCCGCGCCATTCGGCGTCTGACGCGTCCCCGCCGCTTGTTTTTTAGAGGCATTAAATTTTGAAGTTGTTTCTTTTTAATTTCCAGGTTTTTAGGGTTCCGTACCTCAAAAGGAAAAAAAACTGAACACATATAAAATCACTCATGAGATTAAAACGTCCAGACAAATAATTTAGATTTGCCATCTCGATATTAATGACGGAATTTTAATAACATACGAGTAGGTAGGTACGGTCAACGGCACGCTGGGCTTCCACGACAGCGTAATGATATTCAATCAAATAAATAACAGATTTTTTACAGTTTTGTATAACCTCATGTGCTGCATAATGTACCTACCAAATTGCACTAAAATGGGCGTATATCCAAGCCACGAAACATTTGAAAACCAGAGGAAATCCCGCCATCGTAACGAAACGATCATCGAAAACCAGCCGCGGGGCGCGTCGCAGTGTGTTGTACCCCGCGGTAACGCGCCTGCTGGCGCAAACTGCTCGCGGATCGCCGGCGGCACGCGGCGGTGCGCGCTCACGCGCCGTGGCGCGCCTTGGTGTGTTGGACGAGGCGGTTTTCTGTACAAATTAATGTACTTGCATACAACGTAAAAGACGCGCGTGGGTGCGCCGCGACCGCGCGCGTCGCCAGTGTGAGAACCGTCTAAACTGTCAAAATTGTTTTAAAGTAAAAAGAAACAATAGTATTGTATTTAAGATAGCCTGCGTAGTGTACAAACCTAATTTGTGTCATTTTCGTCCATGGAAACAGACGTGGGACCCGTACATTAATAACACCGTCAAAAAAATATTACAATTTGAAAAACAAGTACCATATACCTCAGATCACTTAAAAATGCCTATGAAATAAATTTGTGCCAAATTAAGGCATGGACTTTTAATATTTTCAATTTTTTTGTTTGTCCGAGCCATTGATGCTTATAAAAAATATTAGTATTATTAGAGTTTACATATTTAATATCTTAAATACATGAGTGATGGACAGAATGAATTTGTGTCATTTTCATGCATGGATAATACCTAGGTAGGTAGGTATTCAAAAAGTTTGCGGTCGAAGCGAGTAGGCGCGGGCGCGTGGCGAGGGACGACGAAGCTCGTCCGTTTCGGTTGGATACTAAGTACGTACATACCTATAAGTCTCACGTCACGATACGAACGAACACGCACCTTTCGTTTGGTTAAGTAGGTACTCTATAGAATTACATCTCCTGTTTTAGAAATTCATACAGATGTACTATGGACAACAACGTCACTTAACCACAACTCTTAAGGTTAAAATCGGTTGCACGCCGCGCCGCCGCCGTCATAACATAATATATTTAGTTCGTGCAGGGGGATACATGCGCACACAATTTTTTTGCTAACTTTTTAAGCGAAGCTGTTGCCCATAGTACATACATATCTGTTCTGTTTCCATTCTAAAACAACCTAGAAGTAATGTACCGACGATATACATTCTTATTTCAGATATCAAATCGATTGTACCGGATTCCCGGCAGAATGATTGACAAAAACATGTGGGCCGGAGAGTCGCATGCTTTGAGGTTATGTTTTTTGTTAAATCGTCGAATTCCAGATCAATCGGAGCCTGTAGCGGTGGGTTGATGTATTTGTAGCCGTTACATATTTAAGCATGTTCCAGACGGATTAAATCACGCCTCCCAACAGAGGTGACCTTGCTTGATTTAATCCATCTAGACGGCAGATTTAATCCAAATTTCTCCAACCAATCCAAATGACCTTCAACGTCCTTGGTGGAAGGGCGCGAGTTCCAACACAGGCACGGTAATGATATTTATCAGTACTCCAACTTCATATACTGCCCGGCATTTTATTGGCAAGATAAAAACGAGACAAAAGATGTGCAGCGCCACAAATTTTAGTGTTTGTGGCTATTGCGCATCTTTTGTCTCATCTTTCTCTTGCCAATTTATATGCAAGTGTCATCTGTACAAATAGTCGACAAGCGAGTCGTACCTACGCGCCTCGGCCCTCGAGTTCAGTCTGCAGTCTGCACTCGGTACACAAACAGTCGCGAATGCGCCGCAGTGATGAACGAAAGATGTACGTAGGTCAGGTACTATTGAGGTAATAAATATAATAGAAAAAATACTATAAAATATCGAATCAGCCCTCGCAGTTCAGACGGGCTCAAATGGCTCGGCTGCTACGGGTTACGGGTGAGTCAATTTTTTCTAGTATTTTTAGGGTTCCGTAGCCTAAATGGCAAAAAACGGAACCCTTATAGATTCGTCATGTCTGTCTGTCTATCTGTCCTTCTGTCACAGCCATTTTATTCCAAAAGTATTAATATTACACAATTGAACCTTGGTTGGTAGATGTATTCTGTTAACCGCTTAACGATTTTATCACAAAAATAACAAAAATAAAGATTAAGGGGGGGCTCTCCATACATGGAACTGAAACTGCGAACGTGTGAGGTGTCAATAGATAGGTCTTTAAAATTGACATTGAGGTTTTTAAGACATTTTTTTCTCAAAGTCTAAGGTTTGAAAGATATACTCCTCCAAAGTGGTAAAATGTTTATCCTCCCCCCCCCCCTTTAACTTTTGAAATAAGAAAGTGAAAAATCTAAAAAACATATATGCTGCATGTAGGTCTTAATAATTACTTTCAATAAAAATTGGTTTAAATGAGATATAGTAATTAGTTTTTCAGATATAGCACATTTTCCATAACCGCAAATATAACTTTGTCATTCATAACAACACTGAAAAACAAAGTTATTTTTGCAGACGAAAAATTATAATGGTATTAAATATGGTGTGGTATAAGGTATCTACGGAACCGTACGGCGTGTTGCCCAAAACGCACTTGGCCGGGTTTTTTTCTATTATATTTATTACCTTAATATAGAAATAACATTCTGAATGCCAAAAGTCTAAAAATTCAATAGGTACTATTGATTGAAATATAAGTTCTTACTATTGCAAAGTGCAGATTGTGCTGTTTTTATTATAAATATAATTAACCAATAATCCAGAGATACCTTACATTTTTAAATACCTGGAAAGTCCGAAAGCTAAGATTAAGTATACTTAAAATATTATATAATACGTAGGTATTGTACTAAGGATTATTAAATAATTTGTTTCTCCCATCAATAATGTATTTTTTTTTATTTTTATTTTACCATTAGTTTTGTTAATCTAGTTATATTATTGCCTTAAAATTAATTGATTGAACCAGCGCGGGTTTATTTAGGTAATTATTTCAAGGACAGGGCCGAGTTACAGTACTGATAGATATCTTTACCGTGGAATGGGAAAGAGTGTCGGCGCTAGGGTTGCCAACATGTCTAAGGCGAAATACAGTATTTTTCAAATAAGGCTAAAAAAATTAGTACACTTTAAAATAATATAGTAGTTTATGGAAAAGGCAAAAATTAGGCAAATATATTATTATATTTTACTTTTTATAAAAACTATATTTTTTGAACTTTTTGCATTTTTGAACAATGTTTTGGTCAAAATCATAAACCATAAATAAAACAATCATGAATCAAAATAAAAGTCTCATATTATTTTCTACCATCAATATTAATTAAATATAAGTAAATTAAAAACTCATTTTTAACTTACTTACGATTGTATCAGTATTACTGATTAAGTTAAGACATGAAAGAAATTCGTCCATGGTTAAGATTAAGATATATTTCGTCCATGGATTAAGATTTAATTAAGTTGTCAATTTTATATTGACAAGTTTGGAACGCAATAAGACAGATAGATACGTTCAGAATTCAGATACAATACACTATACACATAGTATTTGTTATATGGTGTGACTATACACTACACGCTATAGAATCAGTCAAAATTCACGATCACAAATTAAAAAAAAGAAACATTTGTTTCTTAGCGATCGATGTTGAAAATATAGTATTTTTGCGTACTATATATTTCTTCAATAGTATATAGCACGCAGACCCGAAACATAGTATAATACGACATATTATTATAGGATGGTTGGCAGCCCTAGTTGGCGGCGCTTGGATGTAAACTCGTGTAGCCGCAACACAATCCACGGATGGAAACCACGCCCCCATCAAGCTTCCACCAAGGTGACCTTGGTTGGGAGGCGTGATTAAATCCGTCTGGAACGTGCTTTATTGTAACAGCTACAAACACATTCGTTGCTCATGTAACGCAATAGCGACCTAAAGTTTTAAAAGCATGCGACTCTCCGGCCCACACGCTTAAGTCTAAAATATTGGTGAAAATTGTATTATGATTAAAAATAAGCAGGTTTTCGTAACCGTATATAATAGGTCTTTACCTATGAAATTGCCGATTTGTATGGAGAATTTTCAAGAAGTTGCATTTTTCATACTAGCATTTTCTTTGTTCATTTAACAACCGTTAACACTCTTGTAACAAAACTTTTATGTACTAATGTTTGAACACTATGCTAACCTATTCCATTTACGATAAGCGAAAAAAATAAGTTTTGGCTAAGTTACAACCCCTCCGGTCACCCTTTTTTGGCTCACAAAAAAAAGAGTAACTTTCAAGATCTTTTTTTAATGCTATGAAAGCTTAAAAAAAGGACTTTATTTTTACTGATAGTTGACTATCATGGTCATAATTCGACATACGTAAATCAAGATATTGTTAAATGTTTTAAAACATAGAAGTTATTATTTTCTCTGTATGTGACAAAATATCGGCAAGTTCATAAGTAAAGACCTAATATTTATAGATATATATTGCGAACGATTTTATCCTAGCTTTCCGATGACCTAGAGACTTGAAACTTTGAAAATAGGTCAGAACTGGAAGGCAATGCAATATTATGGTGTCATTGAGCTGATCTGATGATGAAGCCGGAAGAAGCCCACAGGAATTCTATGATAAAACCTACAACCCCATCGTGTTTGGGCTCGTTAGAATAGGCATGACGAAATTTTTTTTTATTTTATGTTACATAAATTACCTCTCAAAAAAAGAAACATTGGTAAAATAATTATTTCGCTAGCGTGAAAACTGCCCGAGATATCACAGTTTAAAATGCACACAAAATTGGACTCACCCGAAAACGCTCCATACTAACGGCTACCCTAGTTATGACGTCACGCCTAGGTGTTTGTATGCAACGCGTAGGAAAGTTTGGCAGCTATATTAAATATTGTGTTTATCAAAATTGTTTCTTATACAAATTTGCTATAAATTTTATGGATTAATTAAATGTATTATTTATTTTAATATATTTTAAACTTTTTAAATGGACTTGTCCGCCCAACTTTGAAGGGTAATAAAACAAATAATACGCAATATATAAAACCAAGAGGTATACAAGCTACTCTAAAAGTTCAATATGTTTACGGTTTTTATTAGTATTTTGTTATTTTATTCAGTAGTCGTCATCCCTATTGTTTTGACGAGTACTCTAATGGGAGACGAAGTCCAGGGTCTGATGATGAAGCTGACAGACAGAGTATGTTCATTACTTTTAGTCGGAGGATTTTTGTAAAAATATTAATCAAACTGTTTTTCAATTAGGGTTTTTCAAAATGACAAAAAACTGTATGCTCGATAGATAAGATGGCGTTGATAAAAATGTATGTGTCAATGTGATTTTTTTACTCAGCTTCGAAGAGTACTCAGGTAGGCAGGCAAATCTGATGTTTGTTACCCTAAAATGTTTCTCTTTGGCCAGATGTCAGCCAGCGAACGCTTATTTGCCTCTTTGGTACAGGCCGTTTATTTTTAAAAGCCAATTTTTACACTTCTCTTTCCATCAACGCCATCTAGAGGCAAATAGTTACTATTTTTTTAAAATGTCACTTTGTAAAGCCTTCATTAAGAATAATTGTCCTAAGTCGTGGGCTTTTAAAAAAAATGCTTTTTTGACAGTTGCCTTTCTCATCGAATGTGTTTTTTAATCAATATATTTGTACATGTATCATAGATTCACGTGGACTACATTACCACAGAATAACTTTGATACTACCTAATAAATTGTTCGATTTTGGTAGATTATTTTTTGATGTTATTCTAAAATACCCCAGGTGTCCAAGAATGTCACAGCTCAAGGGTGGACACAATGTAACAGTGTTTCCACTACTACTACCTAATATTTGTGATTTTCAGACTCATTAATCTTTTAGTATGTAGAATTTTACCTGAGAGATTAATGCCTATTATAAGTAATTGTTGATTTTAAATCGTTATTGCCTATAAAAGGTACATAACTACGATTTAAAAAAAATTAGACTCATTTATCTTTAAGTCACACACAAATCATTGTACCTGAGATAAACCTAAAGGTACTTTTAAAGCCTGAATAATTATGCAATACCTTGAGAAAACCTTTATCGGTTGGAATTTAACAGATTTTGTCATTTACTTGTTCCACTAAATATGAAAATGTCAAAATTAATAACAGTGTTTCATTGTTGGACAGAGGATGTTTCATTGTGTACACCTAGGTGGACACAATGAAACAATTCCCATTTTCTTTTAAAAGTCTTCTTATTGGTTTATGTATCTATTTATTAATGAAACTATAACTGCCATTTTATACCTAATTAAGTAGATTCCGTTCCTCTAAAAATGGAATTCATATCTTTAAAAATGAGAGAAATATGAGACTCAGAGCTTTTGGTGTTGCATTGTTCCACACTGCTCTACGTTTGTATGTATGTGAGTTTTTGTATTGTTACTTGGGACAAGTTTCAATGGTTGTAAAGTAATTTATGCTTACTACATAAGTCAAAACTTGAAAAATTAAACTTTAGTATTTACTTACCTTTTAAAAAAAACTAAAAACCGACTTCAAAAAACCTGCCTCTAAAAAGCAAGAAATAATATTCAAATCATTAGATATGCATTATCATTGTTATATAATAACAACACGTCTATTGAAGTCGGGTGGGGCTGGAGTACAACTTCGTTTTTTTATTCTAAAAGCCCTACCCGACTTCAATATACGTGTTGTTATTATATAACAATGATAATGCATATCTAATGATTTGAATATTATTTCTTGCTTTTTAGAGGCAGGTTATTTGAAGTTGGTTTTTTGTTTTTTAAAACATTTATTTTTATTTTTAAAACAATTTTTATTTTTTTGTTTTTAGTGTAAGTACCTTCTCTATTAGGTAGTGTAGTGTAAGTATATTATTTGGTAGAAAAATCGGCTCAGTCAAACGTGAGATATTCGCGGAGAAACATACATTCATACAGGTCAAACTGAAAGAGAACCTTCTTTTTTTTGAAGTCGGTTAAAAAGACTAAAAGTACCTCTTACCCAACAAAAAGAATCATCTTATTCGGTTCATAAATAACAAAATAGTCAAGTTAGTTGATGCAAAATCATAGTGTTTTCAGGATACCTTGAAAACTACTGAACCGATTTGAAAAAAAATAAATGGGACCATTTCGCAAAAAAATTGAATCGAACAAAAAAAGAATCATCAAAATCGGTCCATAAATGTCGAAGATACGCGCGAACAACGATAAAAAAAAACATACAATTAAGGATGTAATAAAACAGATGCTTCGTTCGGAGTTATTTTATTAATAAAATACATGTAAAATAATTTTTTTTTTTCTTACAAAGAGGTTATAAGAAAACTGAATTTCTTAGTGCTCATCACGGTTAGTTCAGAGCCATCACGCCTTATTAGTAAGTTTGAATAGACTAACATACACGTTACTAACATAACAAGTGATGTATAGGTACTTGGTTATTTATAAAGCTGTTGGGTTTTAAAGTAAATGGGAACGGGAACGAGAACGAAAACGGAAACGGGAACGGTACTTACCTACTAATCTCTGAACTAAACTTTTCAATAATTTATACCAATTCGAATTTAATATTTATAACTAAGACAGGACAACGTCTGTCGGGTCAGCTAGTAAAATAAATATTTGAGGGGGCTCCCATACAACAAACGTGATTTTTTAGCCGTTTTTTGGTACGGAACTCTTTGTGTGCGAGTCCGACTCGCA
Source organism: Agriphila geniculea (assembly GCA_943789525.1). Lineage (NCBI taxonomy): Eukaryota > Metazoa > Arthropoda > Insecta > Lepidoptera > Crambidae > Agriphila > Agriphila geniculea. Next base: position 7,491,529 of record OX038875.1, read on the forward strand.
CTTGACCGGTTTTTATTTCCTTACCCTCAAAAAATATTTTGTTACAGTAGGTAGGTAATCCTTTCTTTTTAAACTTTGCAAGAGGTAGAGTACAAGAATGTTAATGATGTCATCTCATCAATGAGACTGTAATTGACAATAATAACACATGCCTACTTCCAAATCACGCCAACAGCACTGTTAGCCTATAATCCATTAAATGAAGTAGGTACACAAATACACTATCTGTGTAATATTTTGTGACTATTTAATTTGGTCGGATACGCGCTAACAGCGCTGTGAGCGTGATTCGGAACGCGGCCACAGTATCATCAAATGTATTTATATTCGTTCGTATACTTCTTACCTACCTACCTACTCGTTACTTCAAATGTGTCACCGAACTTCAGTACCTATGCTTAGGCGTCACTTAAGTCACTTACTTACTTTAAATTAGGCGAATTAATTTGAAGTGGGATATTGTGCTGGCTCAATACGAAATAGAGGCTACTTTTTACAAATTCTTTTACCCAAAGTCGCTCGAACGGCAAAGTACGTAGCAGCGGTGCTCGAAGTACGCAGCAAACAGCGGTGCCCCGGCTCCCACCCCCCCACCCCCCCCCATTTTCTTTTGTGACTTTTACAGGGTGTTGAAAAGAAAAAAATAAAAAGCTGAAAATTCCATTGATGAATTTAGCACAAAACATTATGTACAACAGATACTATTGATCTAAAACATTTAACATTTATTTAACCAATTGTAATATTCTTTTGGAGTTACTAAGGTAACGCTTTAGGTAATAGTCAAATAACAGTATTTCCGTGGACAAAGATGACACAAAAAGCTCAAGTAAGTACATCGGTTACAACTTCATAATCATCATGAAAGTAAAATTTTCAACTTTAATTTTCTTTTCGTCCGATAGCGTTAAAAAAGACAAAAACCTAAATTGTTACTTATGCATCAAACCAAAATGACACAATTTCATGTATTAGGCTAAGTGAATGGTGCAGAAACTATATATACGAAAAAAACAAACTTTAATATTTTTAAAAGCTAAAAACTTATCCCGATCGGTCTAAAATGCAAGTTGAAGTGTTTTTAGATACCTATTTTGAAAGACTAATACTTCAAAAATCGAAGGAAGTTCTCAGTTCGGTTGCATTCAACCGAGACCTAAATTAATGGGTGACTGATACTGATGATGATGGGTGACTGGTACTGAGTGGGCAATTATTATACCAATTATGACGTTCACATTTTTAACACGTTTTTATAAGGTTACCTACTTTCTCATTTGTTTGTTTGTATTTTGTCATCTCGATTAGGATAAAAGTCACCTTTTTACGTCCCCTAAAAAATATTGCAATATTGCATAGTCAGTAACAGTATGATAGTAGGTACGATACGTACGAGTATGTAGGCAAATCAACCCTCAACATTATGTAGTTCAACTTGAATTTTATTAGAAACAGCCTAATGATTCCTACGGACCGACGATATGGTCACCCTACACACTGATTATTCATAATAAATCATAGTAAATAAATTTACTTATTTCTCTAAAACGAATGAAGATATAGTGAAAATATGTTTTCGGGCCGTTTATCGTGATCAAACGGTTACGTAAACTTGCTTATTTTTAATCTTAATACAATTTTCACCAGTATTTTAGACTTAAGCGTGTGGGCCGGAGAGTCGCATGCTTTTAAAACTTTAGATCGCCATATCTTTGTCCCTGTTGCGTTACATGAGCAACAAATGTGTTTGTAGCTGTTACAATGAATATGTAACGGCTACAAATACATCAACCCAGCGGTACAGGCTCCGATTGATCTGGAATTCGACGATTTAACAAAAAACATAACCTCAAACCATGCGAATCTCCGTGCCACATGCTTTTGTCAATCATTCTGCCGGGAAGCCGGTACAATCGATTTGATATCTGAAATAAGAACGTATATCATCGGTACATTACTTCTAGGTAGTTTTAGAATGGAATTATTCAGTGGCACGGAGATTCGCATGCTCACCTCACATTCACATTCTTATCACCACAGATCACAAACGAAATGTAAAGTCAATGGGTGTATTCCGGCAGACCAATCCCTAAGTCATAGGTCACCCACTACAGTATACATTCCACTATGAATCGATTTGCGAATAATTAAAATAGTCATCGAACTGAACTCGACAAAATCCCGCCAAAAACTCCAGCGCATGTTTTGCCCTGCCCTACACAATCAATAAAAACATCCAATGATTCAACAAAATCGTCTTCACAAAACTAAACATAGAGAAACTAAATATAGACTACTAATAAGACACTAAATATAGAGTAGTGCATAGTGATTTGTTTGTATTTAAATTACTAACATAGGTTAAGACATCATTGTTACTAACAAAATATAGAATTTTATTCTGAAATAAATGATAATGATAATAATAATAAAACATTTCGCGAAACATTTTTGTGTAGAGAAACAATGTTTTTGCTTTCCATGCCCGCCCCGGTGGAAAACACGTAGTCGAGTACAAAGAGATGTATACCCCCTAGAGTTACAAATACATGTACCCATTTAAATAAGTGTACATAATTCGTTACAAATTATTGTGCACATGATTTATGACGGATATATGTATTCACTTAATGTGCCAAATTAATGTATACAGCAAGATGGACACTGTAATGTGTACGCTCTGGGCTGGGACCACAGACATATATCGAGATAGACCAAAAGAGCGCTTCAAACTGTATGAGAACCTAGCGTGTCAAATTTTTTGTACCTACGATGACGTCACAAGCGAGATTTAGTGATGTGAAATCAAAACCGCGCAGAACCGATTCAAAGGCGCAAAACCGACCTTGAGAACTGAATCGATATAACTATCGATTATCGATATAAGGAATAACTTCCTTTGTCAAACTCGATGGAGCAATGATAATCGATTTTAAATATTTAGAATAGGTAGGTACTTATGTGGGACAATACTAACACGCGGCTATCCGATCCCGAACTACAACATCGCTTCCAAGGCAATCATATAAGTCAAAAAACATAAAGCTCAATATTCATAGCTGCATCGGGGAGCACGGCACTGCACGGCGATGCAGATGCCCCCGCCAAAGTCGAGCGCGAAGTTTTATTCAGTCAAGTTTTTCGATATCTTGTATAGTTTTCGAAATATCCGCTCCTAAAATTTAATACCACCATAATTTTTGGTCTCCAAAAATAACTTTGTTTTTCACACTGTTGGTATAAATGACAAAGTTATATTTGCGGTTTTGGAAAATGTGCTCAAAAACTACAAAATATATGTCGTTCAAACCACATTTTACCACTTTGGCGGTGTATATCTTTCAAACTGTAGACTTTTTGAGAATAAATTGTCTTAGGGTCCCCACAGACCTACCGGTTTCTTTTCTTTACTTTGCTGGGGGTCGTTCCGAACCTACGCTCCGAGTGCAACCGAACGCTCTAACGCCGTTCCAAACATTATGGTGTGTCCCCACTTAGGTTCGCGAACCTCCGCGCTCCGCGAACCTAGAACAGTGATCCATAGCAAAAACAAATATTTTTACTTTGGCTACAGTGTGTGCCTGTGCGAACCAGCTTCGCATACGAGTTCCCTCACGTACACACCTCGGCGCCATGTTTCAGCAGAGGATAAACGATATTTTCGGTGCAGGTTCGCGGAGCGCGGAGGTTCGCGAACCTAAGTGGGTACCCACCCTTAGAGCGTGACGTTCGGTTGTAACAACTTTCCCGTTCCAAACGTCAGAGCGTTGCAACCAAACAACCATCAATTCTCTGACGTTTGTCTATAGAAAAACTGTCAATGTCATTTGACATTATTTTGTATTTTGATGTTTTTGTGTCTAATTTTTAAATAAATCATGGTAGCTTCGCAAAAAAACAGTTTTTATTTGATTTTGTATTAAGGAAAGTTTAAATTATTTCTATTCCAAGTGTGAAGACTTTGTATTGACATTGACATTTAAAGTTCTTGGTCGTTCCTACCTTAGAGTGAGTTAAAAAACAACCAACAACCCCTTGTAATAGAAAAAAGTTTCAGAATTTTCGGTTGCGTAAAGTTTAAAGAAAAAATTAAAGTCTTTTCGACTTCACAAATGTATGAAAGTAACAGCAGAATGGAGATTATACCTTTGCCACCACCTGCCACAACCACAACAAGTATTAAGAAAAAAAAGTTTTGACATTTCTTTATTTTAATACCGTGTTGTGTTGTGGTTGTGGCAGGTGGTGGCAAAGGTATAAATTCCATTCTGCTGTTACTTTCGTACATTTGTAAAGTCAAAGAGACTTTCATTTTTTTTTTTAATTTTATGGAACCGAAAATTCTGCAACTTTTTTTTATTACTAAGGGAGCTTATTCTTACCTATAAAAAAATATTCAGCCAATTTGATTTTTATCGGACATTCCCCATTCCGGTTCATAAGGGAGGTAATGCCGCGACGTCTCAAACTACCGACCAATTTCACTTCTCAGTACTATTAGCAAAATAGTGGAGAAAGTGGTAAACACTCCGCTAGTTAGTTACCTAGAGGGTAAGAATATTCTTGCAGATAGCCAATATGGTTTCAGAGCACGACGGAACACTGAGGATGCAATGGCAGCCTTGTCAGAGAAGGTGACTAAATCATTGGATGGAGGCCAACGATGCGTCGCCATTTTTCTCGATTTGAAAAAGGCATTTGATATTGTCTCCATCCGTTTACTTCTACTGAAAATGGAAGCGCTGGGAATAAGAGGTATTGTGCACGACTGGTTCAAAGATTATTTAACTAACATAAGTCAAGTTGTTAAAATATCTGATGTCCACAGCTCAAGTTCACCTATAACTAACGGCATTCCACAAGGAAGTACACTTGGCCCCACTCTGTTCCTGATTTATGTCAATAATCTTTGTAACCTGGGATTAGCCAATGGCAGCATACTTGCATTTGCAGACGATACTGTCCTTATATTGCAGGGAGACCAGTGGGAGGATGTCCAAAGATCAGCTGAGGATGGCCTAAGGAGAGTTGTTGTATGGCTTGATAATAACCTTTTAACTGTTAATGTGGCGAAGACGAATTACATGTGCTTCCCTAATTCTAGTGCTACTAAACCATCCACAAGCTTTAACATCAAAGCTCATTCCTCCGATTGCTTTTCTAATTGTTGTGACTGCGATTCTCTTACAGCTACTCAGTCCCACAAATATCTAGGTGTAATTATCGATCAGCATCTAAACGGGCAGCCTCAGATCTCAACATTAAGTAAAAGAATAAGAAAACTTCTACCAATCTTCAGGAATCTTCGTGAAGTTGCAGACATAACTCTGGTTAAAAAAATTTATCTCGCTCTCTGCCAATCTCTCTTAACATACTGCATACCAATAGGGGGTGGCGCAGCTGCCTCGTTCCTTATTGAGCTGGAACGCGCGCAAAGGGCTGTAATCAAAGTTATGTTACAAAGACCTAGACGATATTCTACAGAAGAACTTTATAAGGAAGCCAACTTACTTAGTGTTCGTCAGTTATTTATATTTAATTCTATAGTTCGACAGCATAAGGCGATAGTCCCTTCCCAATTACCTCAGCATAACAGACGTATTCGTACCTACGTACCGACAGCCAAAACAGTATTTGCTAAACGCCAATTCTCCAACGCTGGACCTTTCTTATACAGACAGTTTAATGATCTTTATAAAATATATAAAATGAACAGATCAGAGCTAAAAAAGATTTTAAAAGATAAACTGGGTTCTTTGAGTTACCTCGATACAGAAGACTTGTTGCGCAGGATAGAGTAATATACTTGTCCCTACACAACTACACTTGCTTAGCATGTTAAATTACAAATCAATCTGGTTTATTTTAAATATCTATTCTTAGTTTATTATATTTATCTATATTATTTTGCCTTTCTCTTCTTTAATGGTTTGGCTTTTTAAATTTTAATTTTTAATTTAATTCAAATTTAAAAATGTATGTTCTTATATTTAAGCATACTGTACCTAGGTTCTTGTTAATGTGACATAATTATTAATGAATTATGGTGTGAATAAATATATTATTATTATTATTATAATATCGTGACTTAGAGCCCGTCCGAAGCGGGAGTGTCCGTTCTACTAAGTTTTATTTATTTTTTAGTCGGTACCTACATTACTTCTAGGTGATTTTACAAAGGAATTATGCATGTGGTACGGAGAGTCGCATGCTCACATTCCAACAGACAAATATCGCTACGTTATTGATCGCCATAGAGTACACTTTAACCTATTTTAACAATGGAAAGTTTTTTTTTTGTTTTTCAATAGGGTCCATGGTTAAAATATACTCTATGGCGATCGTTGGCTCAGCGATTTGTCTATTGGAATGTATCTATTGTCAAATCTGTCAAGTAGATATCTGTCATCACAGAGTACTTTTGTATTTGTATATTGTCATGTGTCACTGTCACTGTTAGTTGTATGTACAACGATAATATTGTGTTTTGTTGTTTTTCAAAGGAAGAGCGAGCGAGTAAATAGAGTTTTTAATATAAACAAAAGGATTAATAAAAACTAAATCGACCCTAACGACATGGTGAACGCATCAGAAAATTGTTGGGATTATTGTCCGTCAGAAATATTGTTGCTAATATTTGAATATCTTGATCTAAAGTCTTTATTAAATTGTATGACCGTCAACAAGAGATGGTTTGCGTTAGTGTCTAGTATTGCTAATGTAAGTGATTCTGCTGGTATGAAATAACAAATAGAATACTGATATAAAATAATACTACAACAAAATTAGGCACATACATATATCACAGTTTAACAATCCATTAAGCTGTGCTTATGTCATGTATACTTATGTCTTTTTTTTTTTGGTAGTTTGGCAAATAAACTTATAAAAATTTATTCAACTCTCAAGCTTTCACTCTCACTAGACATGAAATAAAACACTAACGGATACTAGCACGATTTTATTGAAAGCACTTTGGTAATTAGTTGATCAAACCAAATACCAACTAATTAAAGTACTTTCAATAAAACCATTCTAAGTATCCATTATAGAGTGTTTTATCTCATATTAAAACTTAATTATATCTTAGGTTTTAGAAATGATCCTAGAGCAATAAAAGTTATAAGTAGTACTTAATTCCTTGATGCCGAACACGTCTGCATGAGACTGGCAACTTGTTCACATGTTCTTCTTTTGTCTCTTTTCTTCTCTGGTGCTAATTACTTTAGGGGGTTATACAGCAGGCACAGATGGGTTAATATTTAATTTTTTTCAGAATATAGGATGGGAGAATATGGTCAAGCTTGGATTTTCAGATAAAGGAGCTTCTTTTAGAAAAAAATCGAAACTTGGCTTTCAAGATATGATTATTAACCGATGCCTTTGGCAGAATTTAAATGTAGCTATACCTGTGTGTCAGCGTAATTTTATATTACACGATGTGGTCAATATTCATGTATACAAAGGTATAAGACAGCATTGGTTTAGCATTTTTTAGTTTTTATACAATTTTCTTAGTAATTTCATTATTTTGCAGGTGATTTGATTATTATTAGTTCTAGAGATGTCAGAGTTTATAATGTAGATGCTGAATGTAAAATAAAAAGTGTGGCTGCTTCATGTAAGTATTATCACTAAAATTATCCCAAGTGGAATTTTTGTAATTTTGTTACTTTTTGTCTTATTATATAGCATTTTTGTTTATATTAAAATCCCTTACATATATTATTTGAGAGTGCTTTTCTATGGGCAATCTGCAACACACAAAAATCTTTGTTTTTTTTATAGATATAAGTCATATTATATACCTTTTGCATAGTTATATGCTACGCACATGAAAGTTTAAAAATATTTTTAAGTTAGATACTTTTCGATGTTATTTTGACATTATTAAGTACCTATAATGGTCTATGTTGAATAAACTGCAACTGAATAAAGTTTACGTAGAAATGGTCATTCTACTACTAAAATTAGCACTACTAGAATAAAATTACAATATATGGGAATGACATATTATTATGCTAATGCTTAGCTCCTGTCAATCCCATACATTGTCATTCTATTCTACTATTTCTACTAGCTTTAATTCACTGACCTGCATATATTTACACTGGACAGGCTTATGTCAAACTGTTTTTGTGCCTATTTGATTTCCGCCATTTTGGCGCTGTAGGACGTAGCGTGAGCATAGCGTGAGGGACATGGTACTAAAGTTTGAAGTCTGGAGAGACCATCACGACAACCATTTTCATATTGTACGTCAAAATTAGTTCTTTAGACGCACGCTAGTGGCGTTTCAAATAGGCACAAAAACTTAGCTGTCAAATCATACAGACAGCCAGTCCAGTTAAATAAAAAAAAATATTTCATGTCAGTGCGTTAATTTGAGTAGAATGACCATTTGAGTTGGCCCTCTGATTTCATTTCATTACACTCCATGCAATGTGTGATGAAGATTAAGTGTGATGGCCACTTTTCTGTAACCATTGATTGCTGTTGAAATTTGTATATGCTATTAATGTTGCTCATCTATTCCCAGCATGATGATTTTGCTAGAGTTTTCACTTAATTCTTGTTACAGATGCAGATTTGGATGAAAATGATTATATGATAGCGGCACTACAGAAATGTGACTACTTAAAAATACTAAGCTTATGTCCGAAACAAGAACCGAATTCTGCCTGGGATGATACAAATACACAAGCTTTCACAGTCCCATTATACAAGTTAATATACTTTAATTATTTTCATAACTATAACAATGTTGTATAATGAATAACATGGATGGATGTTCTATTATTTATGTAGGTAATTTGGGTAGTTTAGATCTAGTATAATATGCTAAGTTGCATGATTTTAAAATTATTTTTAAAAAGAGCATGATGTGTTGATGCGCCCACTGTGAGAATCCATTTTTGCTGCACTATTAACTACACAACCATGTCGTAGCTAGGGGCTGGCAAAGTGGGTGACTGCCAGGGGCGTAACCCTTAGTGGGGCGCACTTTGTTGACCCATAGCTAGAAATAAAATTCAAAATTAAAATCTTGCTAGGGGCGCTCATTATCCAAGAAATATGTCTTGGGGCGCAAAATTCAAATCTTGCCTGGGGCATTCATGACCCTAGCTGACAACCACTACTAAAATCAATAATTAAGTCTATGACTAAAATAGTAATAGGTTACAAGATATTTCTTCTTTCTATTTCCTGAATCAAATAAAGAGATCAGACCCCCTAGCAAAAGTAACATTTACAAATCTTCGTGATCGCTTCGCTTTCGAAATATGTATGGGTTTGACATGACATAAAGTTTCGTTAACTATCGAATTTAAAACGTCAAATCCATACATTTTTCGGAGCGGAGCTATAGCAAAAAATTGTAAATGTGACATTGGCTACAGGCTCAGATTAGAATTCAGCATTAGAATTTGCTTAAAATTATTCATAGGCGATTCATTGCTTGCTACATTAATATTTTTTTGCTTATTTTACCTAGCCTGACTGCCTATAATAATACGAATAATACGCGTTGATTGATGAGGCCGACGCAGCGTCGCTTGGCGAGACATGGATGATTAGTTGGGGCGTGAGAATGCTTTACATTATTATATTATCCTCTTTTGTTTTTTTTATTTTCATTTGTGCTGAAACAAAGTTAATTTGACACCTCTAACCACAGACCATACAATACAACAAATACTAAAGTCTGTGCCTTTAACGAACTTATCTAAAGTCACTATGGTCGCCGTCTGGCTACCGTAAAATAAAACCGGTCAAGAGCGAGTCGGAAAGTAAAACAATACAGAGTAAAATAATAAAATTATTATTGCAGTTTTAGGTCAGCGCCATCTCTTGACCGATAGTGGAACTAATGTTAACTTTGATAATTTCTAATAAAATATGGTATATTGAGACATCGTTTTATTTTTCCTGTAATCTTTATATAAACTGCTATCACATAGAATTATTTCAAATTTTTCTCTTTGCAAACTTCGGAGATAAGGGGGGGGGGGGGGGGGGGGGATCGGTATTCCCACGGTAGAGCCCCACTTCAAACTTTTAATACCCTTTTTCAGTCCCTGTTGTCAAAAAGGTATTTATTTTTTTATTTCTTTCTTATTTGCAAAATAGTTGGGCAAATGGCATCTTAAACTATTCCAAATTTCAAGTTGATACCATAAGTAGTTCTCGAGATATCCAGCTGTGACAGACAGACAGACAGACTGAGTCACACCATAAGGGTTTCTTTTTTACCATTTTGGTACGGAACCCTAAAAAGGGGATCTATGAAACTTTTTGATCTATACTCTATACATTACTGTGTAACATACAAATCTTGAGTTACGTTACGAGTCTTCAGAAAGTTTATTATGTACATTGCCTTGTGTCTAAGAAAGGCAAGACGTTAGGAAGAGAAATGTTGTAGTTTTGATGCTACCAAAAGCGTGTTCCAGTGAGGTGCCAAATTGTCTTGACTCATCATCATCAGTAATAGTCGCTATCAAACTGAGGCTTGCCATCTGTCTGAAATATTGCATACACATTGCATGCCGATAGTCAGTGGCCCTAACATGAGTTGGATGTACACTGTTTTTGCTTTCGTTTCCTCGTTTTCACTGGAATTTACTGTGAGCAGTATATCCGATAGTTTACGATAGCGGAAACAGTTCAACTCATGGTAGAGCGACAGTTCATTAATATTGCACGATAGATACTGTTCAACTAACTCTTAACATTACATATGGATAAAATAATTATAAGATAGTAATTTATTCTCTTTGCTAGGCACACTGCAAATGTAGCAACTTTGGACTTCAACTTTTGCAACTGTTTATGTCTGTAAGCGATTTGAATCAGCCCTCCCTGCATCCTGGATTTCTACTCCATGTAGTTTTCTCAATTGACGCAAGCGCACGAAGCGTTTTTATCAAATTTTTTAATGTGCGCAGCTAAGGAGTACACTGCCTGCGTGTCTGTATTCCCCCAAGCGTACAACCCAGCGATATTTAAAGCCCGAATGAATAGGCTTCTTCTGGGTAAACTCGCTCCATATTTGGGCTCTTCTTAGCATTATGGTTCTCGAATGTGGCCAAGAGTAAGCCCATTTAATGATAAAAACAACAGCCGAGTAAAGTTGCCACGTTTGCACAGTGCCATGCCGTTTCAATTCGAAGTGTCGTAACTCAACGATATATTCATTCACCACTACTTTCAGAATCCACGACGACAGCTGTTACGTAACCACTACAGACAGATGTCTTTTCACTCTAAAATGGATGAATGAAATTTGGGATTGGAAGCTCCTTGCACGCCATTACGGACACGGCGTGATTGTCGACATCAACTTCCATCAAGACGACGTGTTTGCGATGCTCAACTGGGGCGGACTGTTGCGGGTAGACATGACTACCTTGAACTTCAAAAAAGAGTTTAATTTCGACATACCGAAATATTCAAATCCAGTGCTGTTCCAAAAATACGGTGCTATAATAGCAGGTAATACATATTCAAATAGCTGAAGGGGCAGTGGGCGGGATAGTGAGAAGAACCGATGGCCGTTGGGGCGGAAAGGTTCTAGGATGGTGACCGCGCCCCGGACTCAGCTCCGTGGGTAGGCCCCCCACAAGGTGGACCGACGATCTGGTGAAGGTCGCAGGAAGCTGCTGGATGCGGGCAGCGCAGGACCGACCGTCGTGGAGATCCTTGGGGGAGGCCTATACCCAGCAGTGGGTGTCGTGCGGCTGATATGATGATGACATATAAGTACAAGTATTTTTCAATACAGTTGCTCGAAAATGTGAGCTTACGATGACAGGCCAGCGTGCGGTAAGTTGATTTTTCAACACACTTGCTCGTAAAGTGAGCCCTAATACATCGCTTTTAGGGCCATAAACCGAACTATAACAAACGCGTGCAATAATATATAAAACACTAGTTGGTTATAGAATTATCCATACAAAGTTAAATAGGTACCTTACTGCAAGTTCTATGCGAGTAAACAGAGCATTTTCAATTTAATCGGGTAATACAGTTATTTTTTTAGTAACAACAAAGAGGTTTTATGCCGCTGAAAATTCATTTGCATTTTTGGAATAAATAAATGTGTATAGGTCCTTAATTAAGTCAAACAAATATTTATTATTATCAAATTATTCCTAATTTGCAATATTTTGTTATAAAATATTAAAATGTTAGCATTTTATCACCTAAATTTATAATTTTGAAGTAGGCTGTATGCTCACTAACCCCTTTGTTCGCAAAATACTCTTGCATTGGGCGTGTGAAAAAAACAAAAAAAAACCTGCGCGCCTTTTCTCAGCACGATTATCATTTTGTTTTTGTCGTATTTGTTGCTGTGTGGTAAATTACTTTGTTTTATCCTCGCAAATGTGTTGAAAAACGTCGTATGAAACTCGTGAGCTCTTACTTATTGCACACTCGGCTGAGTTACGCCCTCGCCTGCGGCTCGGGCTGCAACCCACAGCCTTGTGTGCAATAAGCAACCTAAGCTAACTTGTATCATAATGTACTATTACCGCACGCCGTGCGTTTTTGTTTACGGTTTAGTACAGCGTGTGGTAAGTTAATTTTACCGCACGCTCGCACCGTGCGTTTTTATTTACGTATGATTTTTTTAATTTCTATTAGCTTCCACCCGCGACTTCGTCCGCGTGGACAGTATATGAATGTTACGTGGACAGTATATGAACGTTACGTTACGTGGACAGTGTATGAATGCTAGTACTAAGGAGAGTCCAAGCTGTTTCCCTGGTTCCAACCACCTGAATTTAATGAAACATAGCTTAGATTTTAAGTTGGACCTTAATCTAATAAACTGTGAAAAGCCCACCGAAATTCTTTTAGCGGTTTTTGCGTAGTATGCGCACAAATATTTAGAATTTACAGTTTTATATGTATAGATTACAATTTCAGTAGTACCTACCTATAATGTTTTCTTGAAAATGTATTGAAAAACGTAGTATGGCACACGATTGTTAAGGTTTTTTAAAACTCGTGACGATTATAAACCCTCGCCTGCGGCTCGGGCTTATAAAACGTCAACTCGTTTTAAAACCTCCTTACCAACCTTGTATCATAAACTACTATTACCGCTTCTGCAGTTAAGTTGTTCATCCACTTGTGTTTAAACCATTCTGATAGTCATGGTAATAGTAGTTTATGATACAAGGTTGGTAAGGAGGTTTTTAAAACGAGTTGACGTTTTATAAGCCCGAGCCGCAGGCGAGGGTTTATAATCGTCACGAGTTTTAAAAAACCTTAACAACCGTGTGCCATACTACGTTTTTCAATACATTTGCGAGAAAACATGATAGGTACTACTAAAATTGCAATCTATACATATAATTAAACTGTAAATTCTAAATAATTGTGTGCGAATTACGCAAAAACCGCTCAACGGATTTTGATGGGCTTTACACAGTTTGGTAGATTTTGGTCCATCTTAAAATCTAAGCTATGTTTCATCAAAATCAGATGGGTGAAACTAGGGAAACAGCTTGAACTCTCCGTAGTACTAGCTTTCATACACTAAAGAGGTCATTTAAAACTGGTCGCTATATTTTTCTACCGTCCACGCGCAGGTTGTCGCGGGCGGAAGCTAGTGAAAATAAAAAAAAACGTACGTAAACAAAAACGCACGGCGCCAGCGTGCGGTAAAATCAACTTACCGCACGCTGTACTACACCGTAAACAAAAACGCACGGCGTGCGGTAAAATCAACTTACCGCACGCTCTACTGTCATCGTAAACTCACATTTTCGAGCAACTGTATTGAAAATGTTGTTTTTCAGTGCCAACTGGTTCCCCATTCAAGTTTACCCGCCAAGACTCTGATCATTGGGTGTTTGAGTGTCCTGGACTTACAAGCATTTTGGAACACGGCGATATGTTATTTCTCGGTTTCGAAGACGGAAAGGTAATTAGTTTCCACAACTACCATCACAGTATATTTCATAATCAGCAATTTTTTATGTTTTCACTGCTGTTCTGGGGCCTTCCTTATAGGTGGATAAACAGGCCCATAAACCACCACGCGGGCCCTATGCGGATTGGTGGGAGTTGACGACTACAAATGCAGTCGGGACCAACGGCTTAACGTGCTTTTCGGAGCACTGAGGAGCTCGAGATAATAATATCAATACTGTAGGTGTACATACTTACTGTACAGGCCTCGGCACGGATCTTGACCGGTGACATGCTCAGACAGAACTCATTTTTAGGTCTCTTTAGCGGGGGACGTGGTGCGGGGCGACTGCAAACATACGCAAGTAATCCCCTCCAATTTCTCTCTCCGCTCAGGATCCATCTGCCGGATATCTATAAGAGCCATAAGTTGGTTCCACAAAATAGTCGGTGTCGACTTGAGCCGAACTACTCGCTCTACGTTACCTCTATTAAAATCCTTGTGTACAAAAATAAAGAATATTTTCAGGTAAATATCTACGAGCCGCAAAGAATGGCGGGTCCTGAACCTACACCGATAATCAGCTTTTATGTGCAACAGCATATTGGTAGTAGTTTAGTATTGGAAGATCCGACTGTAAGGAAAATGGAGGTGAGAGAGTCGGAAGCTGCCCACGATCTATTTGTCGCCACTAAATCTATTATACACCATTTCGCATTTGTGTACCCAGAGAATATACGGAGGTTTGTGTTAGAGGATTGTAGATAGATAAATAAGAGAACTATTATATAAAATTGTATGTTAGCAAGTAGTTAATTTGATGTTATCTTATTGCTGGTAAATGGTTCATGTAAAGAGATCTTAAATTCAGATTTCAAAAAGAAACAAGTATTCATTAAACCCATATTTATTTATAACAACAAACAATTATGTATAACCGAAATTGCTTTATTTGAACTATTATGATATGCAATAATACAACTTAGAAATCAATTTTAATATTAAGTAGGTACAATTAAGAATAAGTACATTAAAGAAATGAGATTTTATGACAAAACTACTTTTGAATTGCTAATACAGTTCACATTTAACAATATATTTTATAAGCAACGAGTACTGGTAGACTAGTTATTGTTAACATTACTATCAAATCAGATTTGTAAGTTGAATTGTAACAATTAATTCGAACAATATATAAGTGAAAGAAAGTTGTCTTTTCTCAAATACTTGCCTATAAACCATATATTTCGTAAAAAAGGGGTATGAATATTACCTAGTACATCCATATTCGAATACAAAACTCGGTATCGCTTCATAGTACTCGTATTATGTAGTAAAAACAATTTTGATAAACCATAGAATAATAACTCGATTATTATTCTATGTTCTAATAAACAGTGTTCGCCAATCGACTCGGTACAGCTGCCTCGTTTGAGCAGATCGAGTCTCGAACAGAAATGAGCTACTCTACGGTTCTTGAAAACGTTTAAAGGACGCTTTCGACTCCTCGACTCCACGGCGAGCCGAGGTGATTTGACGTAGTCCTGGTGCAAATAGGGTCGGTTCTAGCGGTCCGTCGCGTTGGGGTTGGTGTAAGAGAAGCCACGGAAAGGTTCTTGGTCCATGGAGCGCAGCACTTGCGGCTCGACGGCCGTGAGCCGCGGCCGCTCGCCCGTGAACGCCTTGTCGAAGTATTGCGTGTCTAGGGGGTGCCGCTGGATACAAGAAAAAATATCAGATTGAAGTCAAACTAGATTATACGAGTACTACAGACTAAAGTCCGTTCGCTTAGATAGTGTCGCCCCTTTTTTCGCGCCGCCTTTGCACGTGCATTTGCCTTCTTGTCAAAGGATGCCGCCGCATAAACAAAGGGTACCGCGTGCGGCGTACCCCGCAAGTGATTTTGGATATTGGCAGTTTACATAGAAGTGCCGTAGCGAAAGGTTGTGTTTGTTACCGGTATTCCTGTCACTGAACACAAGTGCTTGCAGGTATACCGACACTATCTGAGCGAACGGACTTTAGTGTGTGAGAGACACTTACCACGCGCGGCTTGAAGGGCGCGTCGAGCTCGCGGCGCTCGAGGCGGTCCCAGTGGATGGGCCGGAAGAACTCCTGGTCGCGCACGTCGCCGTGCATGCACTCCGCGCCGCCCAGCCGCGACCGCGCGTCCTTGTCCAACAACTGACAACAACATCATCCCACATTAATATGTCTGTGAGGGAAATTACACGATCAAAAAAATAACGTTAAAAATACCAGTAAAACATTTTATCGGTAAATTTACCGGTAAAAATAACGTTAAAAATATTTTACCGGTAAAATTAACGTTAAATATAGCGTTAAATTTAGTACCGGTAAAAAATTAACGTTATTAATTGTAATAACGTTAATTTTAAAGTAACGGTAAAAAAAAGAAAGAATAAACGTTAAAATTAACTTTATTTCTCAAATTTAACGTTATTTCTCAAATTAACGTTATTTATTGACATAACGTTAATGTTAAAATTAACGGTAAAAAGAGTAAGAAATAACGTTATATTCAAAAATAACGTTAACATTCCCTGGGTCCATTCCATCAGTATGGTACACATTTTGGATCATCAATTTGGAAAAAAATCTAAGTATTACCATGTGTTCCCAACCAGTGGGGCGCGCCCCCCAAGGTGAGCGTAGAGCTATCCAAAGCAGGGCTTCAAATACCGTTAAAGATTAGTAACGTTAAAAAAAATAACGTTAAAACTGGAAATAAATATCGGTAAAATTGATAACGGTAAAACAGAATTTATCGTTAATTTTTCGTTCCTTGATAACGTTTTTATGTTACTGTTACTGTATAAAAATATTTAAAAGCAATGTGTAATTGACGTTGACGCCGCCGTGACGTGATCAGTCTCTGCGGTAGGTACTAGGTAGTAGAGGTACCTACAATACGCAATACTTATAAAATTACCATTAAAAATAACGTTATTTTTTAACGAAATCCAGTAACATAACGTTAAATTAATGTTATGTTAATAGGTATCGTTAAAAAAATAACGTTATCAAGGTATCATAATAAAAATAACGTTACGTAACGTTATTTTTACTGTTAATTGGCAACGTTATAAAGCCCTGATCCAAAGGGGGGCGCGAGCGCGACGAGCGGCTATAGATAGTTAGTACTTATGTGTCCTTATTAAATATGAGTAGTAGAGTAGTAGAATTTATTATTATAATTATATTACTAGAATTTATTTACACCTATAGCTAATTTAATGTGTCCTTATTAAATATGAGTAGGCCACACTTATAATAACCCTAAAAAATCATATTTTGTCACGGGGCGTCAAAACAACATATGATAACATTATTTAATAGGTCTTTACCTATGAAATTGCCGATTTGTATGGAGATTTTTCAAGAAGTTGCATTTTTCATAATAGCATTTTCTTTGTTCATTTAACAACCATGAACACTCATGTAACAAAACTTTTATGTACTAATGTTTGAACACTATGCTAACTTATTTCCATTTAAGATAAGCGAAAAAATAAGTCTTGGTTAAGTTACAACCCCTTCGGTCACCCTTTTTTTTGCTCACAAAAAAAGAGTCACTTTCAAGATCTTTTTTTAATGTCACGAAAGCTAAAATATGGACTTTATTTTTACTGATAGTTAACTATCATGATCATAATTCGATGTAATATTCACGATTTTGTTAAAATTTTAAATTATAGAAGTTATTATTTTCTCTGTATGTGACAAAATATCGGCAATTTCATAGGTAAAGACCTACCCCCTTACTAATAAAGATTGTATAGCAGCTGCATAGTTACACAGTGTTTTGTCACTTTCTTTTTAATGTCAAATTCAAATAGTTTGACAGAGAGTAACCATTGTGTAACTAAACATCTGCTATTCAATCTTTATTAGTAAGGGGGTTTATATATTGGGCGTGAGTATTTTAGCATACCATTGGATGGGGCGCACAGGGTAAAAGGTTGGGAATCCCTGGTCTATACTCACCGATCACTGACATGAAAATTTTTTTTCTTATTAACTGGACTGGCTGTCTGTATAATTTGACAGCAAAGTTTTTGTGCCTATTTGAAACGCCACTAGCGTGAGTCTAAAGAACTAATTTTGACATGTACAATGAAAATGGTTGCCGTGATGGTCTCTCCAGACTTCAAACTTTAGTATCATGTCCCTCATGTGCTATGCTCACGCTACGTCCTACAGCGCCAAAATGGCGGAAATCAAATAGGCACAAGAGCAGTTTGACAGCAGCCAGTCCAGTGTAAATATATTCAGGTCAATGTCACCGATGGAATGGACTGGCGACAGACTGATAATGTAATCTCCCTCTGTGATCGAGGGCCAGCGGTTTTGTTTGCTCGTCGGTAAAGTAAATGATTTTTTTTTCGTTCCGTGAGAACGAGATTCGCGATTTGAAGTGTAGTATTGTGTACTCTGTGGTTGACTAGTATTGTGTAAACTGTTGTGTTTTGAACTTGTGTATCACAAAGATCAAGCCACAAGAAAAACCGCCGTAATCTTTACCGCAAGCTTAGGCTAACGCTGATCAAGGTCTTTAAATGTCCTGTTTGCAGAGCTCAGGCTTTCCTTATGGATGGATAAGGTAGGGCCATAACTCTCCTTTTTCATCCACAATGAAGTACTTTAGCCGTTTGTTAAAGACCGCTAATTCAGCCGCCGGGACCACCAGCTTATGTTTAAACGTCAAATTATTTCAAAAGCGAACCGATAGCAAATGCCAGCTTCGTAGCTAGGGTCATGACTTAATGAGCACCCCTGAGAAGATCAGAATTTTGGCTTGTTTCTAAAATCATGAGCGCCCCTTGCAAGTTTTTAATTTTGCGCCCCCAAGACATATTTCTAGGATAATGAGCGCCCCTGGCAAAATTTGAAATATCCGCCCCAAGACTTAAAGAATTATTTTCTAGTTATGGGTCAACAAAATGCAGCTTTGTCTAGAGGACAGGAGCCTAGTTTGAGATTTTCAAAATGTAGTGCATCTTAGTTACCCTAGTGAGTATGGTCAAGGCCTCCTGCGATAGGAAGCGCGGGTAGGAAGGCATCTCGTTGCAGATGGACCAGAACAGCTCGTCCTCGTCGCAGCCGCTGAACGGACTCTGCCCGATCAGCATCTCGTACAGCAGCACCCCGAAAGACCACCAGTCGACCGTCTGGTTGTACTTCAACCCCTTTATTATCTGGACAATAAATATTGTTATTGAGAAACGTGTATTGTTTTCGTATGATTGGCAGTATCCTCGCTAGCATGACCACCGAAACCACCACCTTTTTTTATGAACAACGGGATAGTGCTAGTCTCCTCACCTGATGTTAAGTGACGATAAGGCCGAAAGTGGAAGCGCACTACACCCGGAATCCTCATCATTAAGGAACTGGCTACTTCTAATGGTCGGAACATAACCATTTTAAAATCCTTACTAATATCCTTTCCTTACTAATATTATAAATGCGAAAGTCCGTTTGTTTGTTTGTTTGTTTGTTACGCCTTTACGTCTTAACTACTGAACCGATCATCATGAAACTTTACATACACGTTGTCAGGGGTACAGAGAAGGACATAAGATACCTTCCGTCTCGAAAAAAAGTATTGTTCCCGAGGGATAGCAAAAAAAACTTTACACGCAGACGAAGTCGCGGGCGGCCGCTAGTTGTTATATAATTTCAAATTAAGTTAAATTTTTAAACTGATATGAAAAGCGATTTATCGCAACTTACTTAATTGTCAAAAGATAATGGATATTGCTAGTCAAACGTGTCGATTAATTATTACCTACCTATATCATAATCGTCTTTCGGTGTTCATGCTAGAGGGCAGAAGTAGCTGAACCAGGGTTCGAAAATATCCGATATTTATTATAAATATCAAAATATTGGATATTTATGATATATATCCGATATATATCAAAATTGTGATATATATCCGATATATATAAAAATGTGATATATTATCTGTTTTGTATGACAGCCACATTATTATTTTATTGTATTATGATATATAAGTACTGTTTGCATATGTGTTTTATAAACATAATCAATTATTTTAAGAAAACTAAAATATTTTTGTTTTATTTCGGTACTTATTTGACAAATTAGTTAAAAATCAGGAAAAAAATTATTAGTATCACGATATGAGTGGTGGAAAATGTGGAGAAAATAAAATTATTGGATTAAAAAAAAAATTTTTATATGCTACATTTTTTATTTACTATTTTCATTTACCTTTTTCATTTAATATGATATTTTTATTTTTACTCACCTCACCACCAATAGGATGATATACAATATAGTCAGCACACACATCACAAATCAATATTATCACATTTTTTTGGTATTTTTACGTGTGAAATTCAAGTTACAATAACTATATACAGCAAAACCAAACAATAGCATGTTTTAACTCTACATCAACGCCATCTAAGTAGCAATATAATAACAAAAATCTACATAGTATTGTCAAATTTTTAAACTATTTTCATATTGATATATATCACAAAAATTTGTTTGATATATATCGGATATATATCATGATATATATCCATTGATATATATCCTCGAACCCTGAGCTGAACACTTTAGGACCATGTCACATCAATAGTTGCATTGCAATCAATGTAGGGTTGCTACTTTCTTAACACACCGACCGTTATTGATGGGTGACAAAGTACTGAAATGATCATTGATCAGGGATTTCTGAATTACATAAGACTTGTTATAACTTAAGTAGTTAATGGACAATAATGCCGTGCCGACTAGCAAAGTACATAAATATTATATTTTAAATTTAAATCATTAATAAACCAAGCAGTTGCGCTCGTGAATGAAACGTGTGGAAAGAACTAATAAGAAGTACGTAGTAGGTATAGTACGAGGCATGTATCTTGAAATTTTTTCGAAGGAGTAGGGATAAACTCGCGCATGTGCTCTTGTGAGCGACCAATAGCGCGCGCCCCTCTCCCGCCGCCCGCGCTCTCACCGCTACACATGCCCAAAATACGCATTTCGCGCAATCCCCACCTGATTTCAAAATATATGCCTCGTTGAATCTAGTTTTTAGGAATTTTATTTTTTTTTTGTTTTTCGAAAATAACCATTTAGTACTTGTAAGGGTCATATTCAAACAACTATTGGTCACACTTCCAAATAAATTTACGAAGTCAAAAATTGTGTTCCAAGCATTTCCCTCTATACATTTTTTTGAGCTTTCTTTGCCTGAACTATTATTTAAATAAAGAATTGCGTGTGTGGCTGTTTACCTGACGACCTTTGTCTTAAAGTCTGAGACTTAGACGAAGATTTTACTTTATGCACTAGAGCATAAAAAGCGATTTTATGCAGCCTATACCCAACATAAAGATGAACTTTACGAGCATGAGAAGTGAAGTATTATTGTTTGATAGAAGAAAAAATCCTACCTCTGGAGCCATGTAGTCTGGTGTGCCGCAGAATGTGTCCGCGGTCTTCTCCAGATAAATTTGGAGCTTGCACATGCCGAAGTCAGCAATGCGCACGTGCCCGTCGAAGTCTAGCAGAATGTTATCCAATTTCAAATCTCTGAAACAAAAAATAACAATTAGAATAATTTCAATAGGTAATGACTACTCCGAGGGCAATTAATTGATTGACCCCACCAGCTTTCGCTTTCCAGATAACTGCTCTGACTGCTGAGCTACCGAGAAATTAGTATCAGAGATTAGTTGTACCTACGGATTTCGTAACGGGTTTTCGTAACGGAGGAGCACCTACTACGGGTCTCAGTAGCGCTACGGCTACGGGCTACGACGACGCTACGTAATATGACTACGAACAAATAACTCAATAATTAGTCTTCTGATGAGTCTACCTTTAATACAAAGTACAAAATCTACAAATACGACAGTATACTTGAAATAAGCAGGAGATGGGATCATTTGGAACAATAACAATTTCCAAGATACAAGTTTCAATTTAATCGTAGTGTTATTACGTAGCATCGTAGACGTCGTAGTACCGTAGAACGCTGCAACTTTGGCATTTAAGCTCAACTTTGCCGATTTATCTGTAATTACGATATCTCCTGATTGCTTAGTTTGTTCTTATTTTTTTCAATACAGTTGCTCGAAAATGTGAGCTTACGATGGCAGTGCAGCGTGCGGTAAGTTGATTTTACCGCGCGCCGTGCGTTTTTGTTTACGTAAGTTTTTTTTTTCTACTAGCTTCCGCCCGCGACTTCGTCCGCGTGGTCAGTAGAAAAATACAGCGACCAGTTTAAAATGACCTCTTTAGTGTATGAAAGCTAGTACTACGGACAGTTCAAGCTGTTTCCCTGGTTCCACCCACCTGAATTTGATGAAACATAGCGTAGATTTTAAGTTGGACCTCAACCTACTTAACTATGAAAAGCCCATTAAAAATCGTTTAGCGGTTTTTGCGTAATTTGCGCACAAATATTTAGAATTTACAGTTTTATTGTATGTATAGATTACAATTTCAGTGTCAGTACCTATAATTTTTTCTCGCAAATGTATTGAAAAACGTAGTATGGCACACGGTTGTTAAGGTTTTTTAAAACTCGTGACGATTATAAACCCTCGCCTGCGGCCCGGGCTTATAAAACGTCAACTCGTTTTAAAAACCTCCTTACCAACCTTGTATCATAAACTACTATTACCATTAGGTAGTATTTTACATTATTCTGGCAACATATTATATATATTTTTTTAGTGGTAACACCAATAGTATGAACGTCCCAAGGTAAGAAAAGAGTGTCTATTTTCCGTATCCGTAGATATTTTTAAGAAAATACATGATTTGAATAAATTAATTTGGTAGGCATTGTTGTGCAGTGTTTTGGAAACTTGAGTGACACAATTTTGCCTGGGTCGGGTTGCTACTATTAGGATTTTATAAATTTAAAGAAAAGATTAGGCGGGGCGTGTTAAAGTATTTAAACTAACTTTATTTTTACACGACTGCCCAAAAAACAGAGAGTGTCATCTATTCAGGGTTCATGTACAATTGTGGGAATGAGATTTTCTTCATTCCACCATAACTTCTAAATGCCTTAACGGATTTGGGTGTATGGGGGTATCGTTAGAATTTTTACTTCAATAAAAACAATCAACATACAAATAATACCTAATCTATATTTTTTGAGTCAACCCTAAGTTTTGTATAGAAAGTTTCTGGAACCAGCTACAACTTTGCCTATAGATGGTGAAAAAAAATGTATTAACTTTATGGCAATAATTTGAATGCCACGGATAGGCTCGAAGTCTGATGTATATGGGAAAAAAATCATACAAATAGCAACACCAATATTAGTGAGATATCCTTCTAGGCAAAGTTGGGTCTTTTGCCTACAACTTTGCCGGCGACTTTGCGTGCTTTGCTTGTAACTGGAAACACTGCATGGTTTTAAAATAATTTAGCCACTAACTAGCAAATTATAAGGTCTATTTTCCGGCTGAAAATCATTGAACACCATTTCAATAAATAGGTTCAGAGATATTGACATAAAACGTCAAATTCCAGGCAAAGTTACAGCATTTTACGGTACCTACGTCTTTTGTATAAGTCGATTATCAACCAAATCGAACCCAAATTGAAAGAGCAAAAATGTGAATGAAAATAAGTAGGTAAGCTCCATGCACGGGCGTAGCGAGGTACGGGCAGGAAGGGGCAGCTGCCCCCCCTAAGAAGAGCGATAGTTCGCTGGTAAACTGCAATTCTGACGAGCTTCATAGCTTGCGACGCTTCTTATAAGACCTAAGAAACCAACAGGCTTGAAGGCTGGCTTGTGAAATCCAACAATACGGTATGATCTCTATAATATATAATCTATGATTTTCTTAGTCTCCCCCCCCCCATATCTAAGCCCTTGGCTCAATGGCATCATCAACGTCAACACACCTGTAGACAATGCCTCGTTTGTGCAGGAACTTGAGTCCGGAGACGATCTCGGCGGCATACAAGCGCGCGCGCGCCTCCGGGAACCGCCCGCTCTGCTGGATGTGAAACATCAAGTCGCCGCCGTTCAGGTACTCCATCACGAAGAACAGGTGGGACTGCAAATATTGTTATACTCGTTAATCATCAGCCGTAGCATGACACACACTCCTGGGCTTAGACCTTTACCCCTCCCTCCTACCACAGTGTACAAATTTTTATCAAAACAGTAAAGAAGCTCCATGGAAACGTTCAAATTTGACTCCTTAGCTCCTCTACTGTTTCGAAAAAACTTATATAGGTATATACCTACTGTGCTCCTACATTAAGGGTGCGTGATAGGAAAACATAGTTTGCGCGGGCTATATTTTCATATAGAAAACGTAAAGTTTTAGCCACAAAAAAACATCGGACAAGTAAATAATTGTAACAAAAAAAAAACAGAATATCATCAAGAGCGCTTGTCGCGGTCATAGGTCATATTTTTGGCGTAAATAATAGCGGAAACGTATTGAATTCTACATCAAAATACACTTTAACGTACCTACTGTGTAGTTGCTCTAATAACTTTTTTCCAAGAAAGATAATTGTGCTAAAGATGAAGAGAAAACAACAAAAAACATCGCAAAAGTGAAGAATGAGGTTATTTTTCGTACTCTTTACACGTAAAGAAAAAGACAGAGCAAAGTGATTCTGCTTAACGGAGCCTTATAAAACGAAAGCAGGCGCACTCCGTACTTTAGGCGTGAAGCTAAGGTACGTACGGTATGTGGCGGACCTCTTTAACGAGGCCAATTTCATACATCAGAAAAGATAAGAGCTTCACGATAGAAAAAGGGCAACCATAGATGAATATAAATTGTAGGAAAGGGAGCGTTGTGCGACCTGAATTGCACTTTATTTTGTCGGAGCAAAGGTCAGTATCATTTAAATGATTTTGCGGAGTGCATCTTCTGTACTTGTACTTTTAGATCTGATCGAAGACTTTTAGTATGTATTCTGTGACAGAAGTTACATGACAAAACGACAAATCAGATTAGGTGAAAAGTCCGGAGCAACATAAAAAAAGAAACCATTTTTGAAATCGGTTAAGATGCTTTTGAGGGACTTGACCCGCCTAGCCCCCTAGTCTACAACCACAAAAGACCATAAGGCGATTTATCTATTCATATCCTATCCTAGATACCTTTTATACAAAAAAAACTATGCGTTAGTTGATATGCATTACTAAATACCTAAGTGTAAGCTATTATTATACACTACTAGATAATATACTAGAAGAAGTACGAAAATACCACACCGCACCAGATCAATGGGGAATGTCCGATAAAAATCAAATTGGCTGAATATTTTTTTATAGGTAGGCATAAGCTCCCTTTGTAATAGAAAAAAGTTTCAGAATTTTCGGTTGCGTAAAATTTAAAGAAAAAATTAAAGTCTTTTGGACTTCACAAATATATGAAAGTAACAGCAGAATGGAGATTATACCTTTGCCACCACCTGCCACAACCACAACAAGTATTAAGAAAAAAAGTTTTGACATTTCTTTTTTTTAATACCGTGTTGTGGTTGTGGCAGGTGGTGGCAAAGGTATAAATTCCATTCGGCTGTTACTTTCGTACATTTATAAAGTCAAAGAGACTTTCATTTTTTTAAATTTTTATATGGAACCGAAAATTCTGCAACTTTTTTCTATTACTAAGGGAGCTTATTCCTACAAAAAAAAAATATTCAGCCAATTTGATTTTTATCGGACATTCCCCATTCTCGCACGGGAATTGAACCCGCAACCTTTGGAAGTCCTGTCATATGCTCTGACCCCTGAGCTACCGAATCACTATTATCTTATCTGTAGAGCTGAAGCTACAGTGGAAATCAAAATCAGTAACTCACGTCTGTCTGGAAGGTAACGAACAGATGGCACAGGTAGGGGTGGTTGGTGCCGAGGGCGAGGACCTTACGCTCGATGAGCGTGCACTCGACGTCGTCGTCTTCTAACACCACGTCCTTCTTGAGGCACTTCACGGCGTAGTAGTACTCGGTGTCTCGCAGCTCTGCTAGCAGCACCTGCAAAAATATAATTATAGTATGCGCAAACATCTTTGCGGCTCGGAAGTTAACTGCAAGTGATATAAGATATTACGCGTAGGGTACATGTCGAGTTCCATAGTTCCAAATGTTTCCGTAAAATAAACAACAAATAAATTTATCTTAAAACTTTATGTTCTTAAGTTTATCATTTTCTCTCCCTCAAGTGAAGAAAAATACATGATACCTAAGTGTAGGTATTCTTCTATTATCGAAGGTATTTTCTAAGAAGGTTAAGTATACTAAAGTAGCGTGATGGACAAAGCTGGTACTTTTAAAGCTTTGTCCAGACTAGTCCATTTTGGCGTATCAGATCACCGTATCTTTAACATACATCGCTAGTTTGGTTGGGCGTGTGTTGAAGTAATATCAACGCACGCCCAACTAAACTAGCGATGTATGGTAAAGATACGGTGATATGATACGCCAAAATGATACAAGTCTGGACAAAGCTTGACGTAACGTAATAGCGCCTATGTTGTTAGTTTTTTTACAGTTTTTAATTTAGTGAAAAAAAGAAAGTGAGGTGAGGTGAAAAAGTAAAGTACTTGAATGTCGGCTGTCCGTTTGTTCTCCTCAACAGGGGCCGTACCGGCTAACGAATCGATTATCGAAAAGTCTGCTGGGTTTCAACTTAAAACAGAAAAATCAAAGTAAGGAATTTCGTCTTGTACTTTCTGTTGACGTAATTTGGAAGATAACGATGTTCGTGTGACATCATGAATTGGGGTTCGCCATTTTGGCCCAATTGGGGCTCGATTTATCTATTTTAATTTGAAACCCAGCACACTTTTCGATAATCGATTCGTTAGCCGGTACGGCCCCTGGTCGCATTTCTCAACATTCTCGTGAAATTTTGTGGGCAGGTTCTTTAATTATTATTTTTTTTATTTCGATTCAGTTGATGGATTTTTTTCAAATAGCAAAATCCTATTTCAGTCATTTCTAAAAAAGGACCAATAATGTCACAAACGCGGGATCTAGGTACTGCTCTACAGAGCCCCTAGTTTTAAATAGATGCATATTATTTGTGCGGATTGCAAGTAAACAAAGCTCGTTTGGACTTCGTTTGGACAACGATTACCTGTCACTGATAATCATTACCTTACTTCTCAACTTTAAAATGTCACATTTAAATTAGTACAAGTAAACACGCCCACGTCTGTCGCTCACCTAACAAATTGTCAAAAACAAAATTAGCAGCATTAACTTTTGATATATGTCCCCGGAAACGTAACGTGACAGAAACGCTGTGGAGTTTTCATTAAATAGCGTGAATATATCACGCTTTCTCCGTATTCTTGGCCCCGGCTCAAAGGCAACTGGGCCGAGCAGTGTGACACCAGGAAGGCGGGCACTGGAGGCTTAGGGTTGACGCAATGGGGAAATTGGAATTGTAAAATTGCATAAATTCCCTCTATACAACGTGTTACGAAATAACCCCTAATGCCAAATATGGTAGATAGGGACCATCAAACGGAACAACTTTTCCTATGGGACCAATTCTGAAATCAGACGTTTTATACATTTTGATATTTTCGTTAGAAATTTTTGTATGAACAGCTAATTTTTTTTTCATGATTTCTGGGTTGGCCCCTTTTTAAAAGTTGTTCAGTTTGATGGTCCTTATATCTACTATATTCGGCATTAGGGGTTATTTTATATCTCGTATAAGGTTCTGAAACAGTTAGCTTACTGCCAATATTATAACAACCAGTGTCGTAGTAACTATACAATGTAGGTACGAGTTACATTGTGAAATTCAGTACAACATTATAACACTCGTTCGGATGATCTAACGACGAGGAGGAACAAGCGCGACAAGCCCTCGCTCGGACATTACGGCTACCAAGCTGTTTTATTATTATTACGGCTACCAACTGCTTGTTTCAATGTTGCCAATAAAGCCACCAATTCAAAACCTTTTATATAGAGGATACACATGATGGGTGTAAATAAAGTCTTGTATAGTATACAACTGTGTACATAATTGGGTATTAAAACACTCATGTGATAAACCCACATTCGTGTTTGAATACCCCTCATGTTGTATATGTAACTATTATGAGCGACATTTGAACAAAGTATTCTATGTGACAAAGATCGTTCGTAGTTAATACGAGCAAAAGAGATAAAAACTGTTGAACACTTACTACCTATTGAAATTATTAGTTTAATGTCACCGACGTTATTTCAAATGCCTATACAAATAACGGTTTAGAGACTATTGTACGTAAGTAGTTATTTATTAACGTATGTGGTTGTACTAACATATTTTTTCCTTCATATTTCTTTTTAACTTGCATGAAATCAACAAATACTTACTAAGCGTCATTTTCTGTAGCCTCCCTTTTCAAACATTACGTTTTCAAACTCAGGTCTCAGGCTCGGTATGCTCTACAGCGTAGGTAACGCAACAATGTTACATGAAAAAATTAAAACAAATAGATAAATGACGATCGATCAAGGTTCACTAAAAACAATGACAATTACAACTCGTGACACCTACGACGATTTTGATATATAAGCAGTAGTTGCGTACGCGACATATAATCGCGATGGGCACGCGAGGGGATGACGACACGTGGTCGTGACGTTCGGAGGTGGACGACGATGCCGACAAAAATAGACGGCAACAACAGATGCAATGTGCACGCAGGAGGTCTGATTCACGCAAAAGGATCGTTTGATTTTGATCGGTTCATTTCGGAGAAAGAGAGTAGACTTCCTATTGATTTCCCTAAAATCGAAACGATCGTGCCGTTCAGTCGAAATCAATGTGTTACCTTATTACGTAATATTGGTTTTGCTTACACTTTTGCCAAGCTATGAATTTTTCTTGTCATTTCCGATTTGTATGGAGAATTTTCAAGAAGTTGCATTTTTCATACTAGCATTTTCTTACTTCATTTAACAACCGTGAACAAAACAAAACTTTTATGTAAGTACTAATGTTAACACTATGCTAACTTAATCTACTTATTTACGATATGCGAAAAAAATAAGTTTTGGCTTAATGCTATGAAAGCTAAAATAAGGAGTTTGTTTTTACTGATAGTTCTCTATCATGGTTATAATTCGATATAATATCAAGATATTGTTAAATATTTCAAAATGTAGGTAAGTATGTGACAATATATCGGCAATTTCATAAGTATACTATTAGTAGTACCTTATACTACTTGTTTATACTATAATTTATTTTAACTTACCTAAAAGTTTTAACATAACGTAGGCTAACATTGTTGTAATTAATATTTAAGTATCTATATGTGGAAGCTTGTAATTGGCCCTTAATATCTATTTAAGTTAACTACTTTATTTTCAACCTAGCTGTAAGCTTCCCAAAGACTGTAAAATAAAAAAAACTGGCCAAGTGCGAGTCGGAATCGCGCACGAAGGGTTCCGTACCAAAAACGGCAAAAAAATACGTTTGTTGTATGGGAGCCCCCCTTAAATATTAATTTTAATCTGTTTTTAGTATTTTTTATTATAGCGGCAACAACAATACATCTTCTGTGAAAATTTCAACTGTCTACCTGTTGTCGTTATTAATATCGAGCAAAAAACGGCAAAAAAATCACGTTTGTTGTATGGGAGCCGCCCTTAAATATTAATGTTATTCTGTTTTTAGTATTTGTTGTTATAGCGGCAACAGAAATACATCATCTGTGAAAATTTCAACTTTCTAGCTATCACGGTTCATGAGATACAGCCTGGTGACAGACAGACAGACGGACAGCGGAGTCTTAGTAATAGGGTCCCGTTTTTACCCTTTGGGTACGGAACCCTAAAAATAACAATAAGCAAGCTGAGACCCTATCGCCTAATAAACAATTTTTTTTTAACGAATGCATTGAGAGACATTTTAAGACAAGAAATGTTTTTAATACAGTATAAGTATTAATAAATATTCAAAACGTTTCTTTCAAAATGAGACAAAACACATTAATATAATATTTGGAAGACGGATATATAAATCTTCACACTCTATTAAAGCGAGGCAAAATTACGAAACTGTGTTTTTCTAATTCATCACGTGGATATGCTTATTTCATCATCTGTCGAACCGAACAGAGGCAAATCAAATAATTTTTAGATACTTCTATATTGAAAATTGATATTCCTTTACTCAAATAAACTTAGAAATTAAGTAGGTACTTTTGGATTATCTATATTTTCCTACCACCCATTCAAGATTTTTTAAGCTGACAAGAAGAATGGGCGCAAGATACTTATCAGCTTTGTCAGAAATCTTATTAGCCTGCCTCTACATATAATGCTGGACAGGTAGGTAGGTAATATTTTGTTGGCTTCGGTTTCAGTTCTAGGTAATGCCAGACCGATAAATAAAAAACTAGCACCTGCAAATGTAATTCACATGATAGGTTTTTATTGTATCATAATATGTGTAAATAAAGAATATTTGAAAAACATTATCAAGATTTTTGAGTCTTCAATATAGGTAGGTATCTGAAAACGCCCCTAGACATTAATTTAGTACATGTAGGTTGTAATGAAAACCCAAAAAGATTATTAAACACCAACATGCTTATAGTAATAATTTGAATTAATGTGTTTGGATTCAAAAAGGATCGTATAGGGATCGTCAGTTTCCGTACTTTTCTTCGATCAATGAAATTCATTTACATTTTCATTTCATCATACACGAGTTCAACTATAGCGGAGCTTTGCGGATGTCATACATAACGGATACAATACAATACACATAGATGATAGAAGATACAAAACATAGGATAGGATACTTTGGCACGACTCTGTGTCATACACATTACCATTACAATTGAAAGCATTATGGGTTCATTGCACCGACTTAAGAAAAGTAATTGGTTGGATATTAATTATCTTATTCTTTGTGTCTTTGAAGTGTAATGTCTCGTTTTTCCTAGTCATCTTGAAATGAAGTCATACGCTACATGACTCCGATGTTTGTTTATTTTAAGCATCATAAGAAAATAAATTACTATTTTGATTTATTGAAAGGATTTTTTTGTAATTCTTTTTTGTCATTGAAAATAGGTTGAAAGCTTGAAAGATCACAAAGAAATATGATTTGTAAAGTGTGTCAAAGAGAAATGCCAGCAATACTCGTAAGTATATAAATATTTTTGTAAGTAAATAATAAAAGATGAGTGTGCGATAGTTTTCGAGTTAGATGACCGACATGACATTTTTTTTTTTTTTGACATTTCACATGTCAGGCAATGTGAAATAAAATCGAACACACAAAGATATTAATTTCATATTATAGTCCCAAAGCACCTTTTCAGTTTTGTTATTAAAGTGCGTAGTAGATATAAATGTCATTGAAATATGAAGTGCTCTCCAGTGACCTACTTCCATCTACTCTATTCTGGTAGACACAGGTAGTCGGGTCTATTTTCATTTGATTTCCTAACTGTTTGACACAGTTTACCACTCGGCGACCATTACACCGAGAGCATCGCCCGCCCATTGTGATATAACTGACATTTATAACCCGATAAACATGGTCTGTTTAAATGAAAATAGCTGGCTATGGAATTAGAAGTGATTATTCAGCAAATGCTGAGCAACGTAGCATAAAAGCTGTAATTTGGTAGCTACGTAGTCCACTCGACGAATCTTTATATTGGTACTTGAACCTCCATTCAGTTCAGAATTAGATATCTGTTACTTATAAGTTTCTGTATTAGTTTTAAAATATTTTTTTTACTATGTTTTTTATATAATGAAAAAATAATTTATTTAAAGAAGAAAACAAATGGTGGTAATTTCTTACATTCCATCTCGACGTAAAAGTGTTTGACTTTTTTGTCTTTTATTTTAAATGTAGTGCAAAAAAAGTCATTTGAAAATTCTTCAATAGCAGTCAAACGATTTTCTGAACTACGTAAAGACCGAATTGTACGATTTTGCAAAAGTTAAGTGTCATCGCATCGCCATGTCATGTCTATTAGGCCTTTGTTCGTTTAAGGACAGATTAGGTTTACGACAGATTCTGTTTAGGACAGATTCTCTTTAAGACAAAAATACAATCGAGTACAAAATTCATACCCAAAGTTAAGGACAGATTCGGTTTAGGACAGATTAGGTTTACGACAGATTCTGTTTAGGACAGATTCGCTTTAAGACAGAAATAAATCGTCTACAATATTCATACCCAAAGTTAAGGACAGATTCGGTTTGGGACAGATTAGGTCTACGACAGATTCTGTTGAGGACAGATTCGCTTTAAGACAGGAATACAATTATTGAGTACGAAAATCATAGTCTTACTGATGCTGACTGTGAGTGTGTGTGACGGCGGCCAACTTTTTTGTTTGTTTGTATTTTTTGTTTACGATAAAATCCGGTTTCGGGTCCTATTATTAAAAGAAAACAGCAACAAATAAAAAAAATCCAAGATGGCGACTTATTTATTTGTTTTTCCTTTTTTTCAACCAAGTTACATAAAAAAAACCCAAAAACAATGTTTACCGCCCTCTCGACCTTTCATTCGTCATTTCTAACTTTGCATTGCTGTTTTCTTGTCAAAATAGTGCCCCAAACCGAGTTTCATCGTAATCGGCCCGCAAACAAAAAGTTGGACACCATCTTTAATTTTTGACATTTTTCACATTGCGTTTACTTTTAAACTGTTTTCTTTTAAAAATAGTACACCCGAAACTGAATTTTATCAAAATCGGCCCAAATTGTCTAAATTAAGGTAATCATTGCGTGCTTTGTATAAAACATATTTTTTTTTCTTCAAAACTTGGCTTTTCATGTTCTTTTAGACAATCTACAGATTCCATAAAATTTTCATATATCTTTGGAATCGGTTCAAGGTTTTCGCACACTTTTTTTTACATTCGTCAATCAGACCATCGATTACCTATGTTTCTTTTTTCATCCCCAACACAAGTATGCCTGCCTTCTTTTAAAATATATACAGTTCCTATAATTTAACGTAATAGAAGTACTGCATTCATTTCTATTAAAACATCTCCAGTTTGTGGTGCCATTTTTATTCCTCTGGACAAAACTTAGATTATTTATATGTCTAGATAGAGTCTTAGGCTTTTGACGTATTAAACAAAACAGGCCAACTTTTTTAAGGTGGTGTGCATTTTTAGCATCATCGCGTCCAAAGAGTATTGTAATAAAAACTATGGCCGGCTCACACTACTGACAATGTGTGCGTGTTTTGGTCACCCAACTGTTGGGTGATATTTTTTTCGACGCTGTCGTAGCTTCGACTGTCTATCTTGACATATAAATAATCTAAGGGACAAAATTGTATCGATAACCAGCATGCAATATAAGAGGTTTGCCCTTTTTACTTCGAATTATTTGAAGCGAAGATTCGTGCGCACGCGTCCCGCTACTGGGAACTGGCACAAAATAATTCACAAAATTCACACAAAATGGGATTCACAAAATAATTTTCATTAATATTTCGATTCAAATGTCAAAATTAAATGATTTTACTTCAAATCAAATAGCCAGTATCAAAATCAAAAAGCCAGTATCATAATAAACCAATGAGTTCCTATACTGCACGTTGTAGGGTAGGATAGTTGTACAAAATAGTTCTACTGCTTGGTATGACAAACTGGGTTCAAATTAATTAGCCCAGCAGAAAGAAGAGAGTATTTTTCCTGTTTTGACTACTTGTCAAAAATTTAAAAAGAGGAGGCTATATATTCGTCTATTAGGCAAAATCCACATTATTTCCACAGAGAAAGCAATAACTACGTAAGAAGAGACGGGACTTCATAGAGCAAAAAAATCTATGAAATGTCAAATCAAACATACCTCATCGTTGCCAACCTAACGACTGTAAAGCAATATTTTGCCAACCTACAGGAACAAAAATAGAGATGGGCGTCCTAGTATTAAATTTTTTATCGATATCGATGTATGCACTGAACTGCGCTTACTTAAGGAATAATTTTATAATTTCCACTAAAATGGCACAATGCTCCGTTTTTTAACTAGTACTGAGTCACATAAGTATGTTAGAATTAATTATGAAGCATTTAACCGTTGGGTAGTACTTTAAAAAACAGAGCATGTGTTCAGTTTAATATTTGAAATAAAGCAATTAAAAATTAAATGTATTTATTTCTAAAAAAAAATCTTCATTGCACTTCGTCAATTATTTCCACGGCTGATGGTAATGACCTGAAATAAAAATTATATGAAAACATTTGTATACTTAAATGCAAATATATTGAGGTTCAGAATGAATTTTGACAGTTTTATATAACCTCATGTGCCTGCTGACTGTACAATGCAACGGGAAAGTTATAAAGTGTATATGGTACATTTTACCTACATTTCTTACATTACAACTAAAATTAAAAACATCGATATCGATATTTATAGATGTAGGTACTCTATTTCCCATCAGATTATTTTCTGACTAAAATTATTATTTACATTCAAATACCTACCAAAAAGTTTAAACGAATGTTAAGTTGATTAATGTATTACTCACCGTCCTCACCGAAGCTCATCGAAAGGAAATTTGGCCATAAAAAACCATTTTGTGTTGTCCTTTCGCGCCGATTTCAAACCACAAATTTCACATATGCTTCATTGTGATT
This sequence comes from Agriphila geniculea, assembly GCA_943789525.1. NCBI lineage: Eukaryota > Metazoa > Arthropoda > Insecta > Lepidoptera > Crambidae > Agriphila > Agriphila geniculea. Next base: position 7,526,101 of record OX038875.1, read on the forward strand.
TGATTAGGAACGCACTTAAAATTCGCAACAACTTGACCATTAACCACTGACTTATTATATTACTAGCGTACTATTAACACAAATTGATAATTTTATTTGTTATAATTTTATTAATACTAAGAACTTCCCAAAGATCTTTAAATGTACCGCCGATAGTTGCTCTGACTGACAAATGACGTTCATCAAAGAACGAGAAAGAATGAGGAAGAGTGAGACAAATATAGTCGCCATCAAAATTCGTGTCTGTTTCATAGAATATTTTTTTGTATGAAAGTTGCGACAGACTGATTATTTCAGTCAAGCCAAAGATGTTTACTTGCGAAATACCAGAAATTCATCTAGATTGGTTTCTGAAATGTATCCAAAGAGTGCGCGTTTCCGAAAAAACTGCTACTGGATGTGCATAAAAATATATAATAAGATACCAGAACCCATTAAAGTTTTGCCTAAGAACAGATTCAATAAAGCCCTATACAATTGGCTAATGGAAAAGTGTTTTTATTCTGTAAATGACTATTTAGATTTAAATAATTTTTGACCTTTTGTTATTTGTTGATTTTTGCATACATATTAATTATTTGACTTCTTATAAATGTTACCAATTAATTCACTATTATTCTTATTTCTTTTGACATTATGTAAATTTAGTAACCTATTAATAATTATTACTTAAGAGCTATTGTTTTAATATAAATGATAATAATGTTAAAATTTGATAAATCCAATGATTTTATTATTAGATATAATTTTCTCTTTTCAAATTTGCATGCTATTTTTGATGGCTGAATAAGCTGAATCTAATTTATTATGACCATCTTAAAATGTAACCTTGTTCAAATGCAAATAAACGAATTTCTATTTCTATTTCTATTTCTAACTTCGAATGAACTCTTGCCAGCTTCGATCATAGATCGAAGCTTGCCAGTACAAAATCCGTCTTAAAGCGAATTTGTCCTAAACAGAATCTGTCGTAAACCTAATCTGTCCTAAACAGAATCTATTCATAGGACGTTGGCATTAAAAACATTTCAAGTCCGCCTGGCTAGCTACCACCATCTTACCTAAGTCTGACGCCATAACAACAATTTAAAAATTGTTGTGTCAGAGGTAAGATAGCCAGTTCCGAAGTGATGAGGATTCCGAGCGTAGGTGCGCTTCCACCTTCGGCCTTATCGTCACTTAACATCAGGTGAGGTGAAGGCCAAGCACTACCCCGTTGTGCATAAAAAAAACTGGCCAAGTGCGTGTCGGGCCACGCGCCGTAGGGTTCCGTAGTTACCTTATACCATAACATTTAATACCACCTATCATTTTCGTCTGCAAAAATAACTTTGTTTTTCACAGTGTTGGTATGATCTCGAAAATTAATTACTACATCTCGTTCAAACAAATTTTCGTTGAAAGTGTTTATTAAGAGAAAAAATTGTCTTAGAAACATCATTGTCATTTTTAAAGACCTATCTATAGACACCCCACACGTATTGGTTTGAAGAAAAAAATTTTTTTTTCAGTTTCAGTTACATGTACGGGGGAGCCCCCCCTTAATCTTTTATTTTTTTATTTTTGTTCGTGTAATTCGTTAAGCGGTTAACAGAATACATCTACCTACCAAGTTTCAACTGTGTAATCTTAATACTTTCGGAATAAAGTGGCTGTGACATACGGACAGACAGACAGACATGACAAATCTAATTCCGTTTTTTGCCATTTAGGCTACGGAACCCTAAAAAAGGTAAACGCATCTTGCATAGATTGAATTTAACATGTCCTGAGTCCAAGGTTTGATTATAAATTTCGTGGTCCGAGGGCATCAATATTGTCATATTGTCACATCTTTATACCAGACGGCAATGTCACATCTGTATTCGTCCGTCTCTCATCGCGCGCCTCATAGAATTCATCGGCGATGCGCGTTGACTAACGTTTTGTTGTAGGTAAGACGACGTGCGGCTTTTTTTTCTTGGCAATATCCCTTGTTTTATTTCGCGTGAGTTATTTTGGGACGTGTTCGCCTACGTTTTGCATTTTTATGATTTGTCTACCAGTCACAAGATCACGGATATGGTAAAACTTTGCAAGTTAAAAGAGATTTTTCTGTAAATCGACACGGCTAACGCTAAGTAAATACTGTGGTCCAGCGCCATAGACTAAATTTTAACCATGGAAAGTAAAATATTGAACATTCCATACAAATTACTTTCCATGGTTAAAATTTAGTCTATGGCGATGGATCACAGTATTTACTGAGCGTGTAGCCGTCGCCTTAAGATTTAATAAATATTAGAGAGAAGCATGTGCTCATAATTTTACCGGATGTACACAATGTGAATTGACGAATAAGGAAACTGACCAGTTTGAAAAACTGACGAATTAGGGAAACTGACGAGTGATGGCTGATTAAAGACTGATTATCAAAATAGAAACTATTTAGCGACTGGTTTCATTTGATATATATTGCTACTTTTCTTTGGTATGTTTTTTTTACCCCAAAAAGAAGTAGCAATGTATCACTAGTCTTATGATATTGTTACTAACATTTTTATGGGCCTTGCCTGAAATAAATTATTTGAATTGAAATGAATCACATTCATCTGTCAAATGAGACCGGTCACTAGGTGGTTTCTAATTAGATAATCAGTCCGCGGATGACATTGGTGTACAGATGTCACACTACGCGCAACTATCAAAGGCATTGAAATGACAACCGATTTTAGGAATTCAAATTGCATTTTGAAGCCCTCTGACATATGAATATAAGGTTCTTGCCTCCGGCAGACGCACATTTTGACATTATGGTTCATCCTCTCATATCTGCGAAACTACAGGCAAATGTCACAATTTCATAAATCGGGGCACTAGAATCGATCACAAAAAAATAAAGATTTTCAATGTTAAAAAACTTGACTGAATATTTGACTTCCTTTATTAAATAAATAAAATTAGAGAGAAACGATACGGATACGATAGGTGTACTTATATGTAGGTAACGTTTAAGGTAACTAGTTTCGCATAGGTTTCTGTTATGTCAAAGTACCTACTCTCCAAGTACTTGTTTGTTTAATTACCTACTCCAATTCGTGTAACTAATTTTGTATTATGTATTTCCATTAACACTGATAATGCATATTTATTTTATACTTTTTAGAATTGATGATTTTTAATAGCTAATTTATAATTCCGATTATTTAACATTTGATTAATAAGACTTTATTATCCTATTAGATTGCGATCTTCGTATGAAATAATAATAAAATGAGTAAATTGCTTTTTGAAAAAAGTTAAATAACAAGTGTCATTGCAGTCGGGTGACCGTTTTGTGGAACAATTTTTAATCAAAGAGGTCCCCCGACTGCAATGACACTTGTTATTTAACTTTTTTGTTCGTTTTAAGCATGGCAGTCGTGTTTTTAATATTTTTTTAATTTATTTTTATTTCTTACATTTAGTGACAAATTATATATCTTCGAAATGTGCTTTGGCCTTTCATTTGATGCCCATATTGTAATAATTGAAGAAAAAATTTTTTTTCACCTTTGAAAATGGCGTCGTACAGTCGCTATATTGACTTTTAAATAAAAATATAGCCAGTGTTACTCGGAATGATGTAGGGATTCTAACGATAGGTACCCCATACATCCAAATCCGTTGAGCCATTTAGAAGTTATGGTGGAATAAAGAAACTCACATACCCACAAACATACATGAACCCTGAACAAATATACACTCCTTTTGGGCAGTCGTGTAAAAAGTAACCGGAGTGGGGCACATTGCAGGCCGCTTTGAAGCTTAATATTTCGGAAATCAACAACTTAGGCACAATGTTTTTAATAGACCTATCCAACAACACCCAACATTATGAATCGACGAAAAAAAATTTTAATCCCCACTTTACATGTGTATAGGTAAGTACTAAAAGAAATACCTATTATAAAAATTTTTTCACCGTGGCCGGCCGCGGCCACTTTTTCACCGTGATTAATATAGACATTCATGCCAAATTACAGCTTACTAATAATAAGGGCCTCTGACCTAACGCGGACGGACAGACAGACAAGCAAACACCGAACAGGTGAAACTAAATAAAAGCTTGTAAAATGTAACCCATTTGATGATAGAGTGACTTCGAGTAGGAATGTAAACATTGCCTTTCAAAATATTTCCCGACGCTAATTGCTAATATAAATAGACTTGTGTCTCAGAAAGTAAATAAGGGCAGTACTCCAACTCTCGAGCAGCAATAAGCGCCAATGGATTTCAACTGCGACATTTGCACGTCTCTTCTGATTTTACCTTTAAGGAATGTGTTTGTTTGCTCCTTGTCATTTAACTTGTAGAATCATTGTCAATGATATCGTAGTTAGTAACTACGCAAGCAATACACGCTTGTTTATGCATAACGGTTTTAACCGAGCTGCAAAACCTTCGTGCAAAACCGAGTTCAATAGAGGACACACGCCAAGTTATGCATGACGGTTTTGACCACAGGCATAACCGAGCGGCTTGCAGTAGCTTGTATTATCCCATACACTCTAGGTACCTACGCATGACGGTTTTGACCTCATAGGCATAACCACATGCATAACCAAACGTGTATGGCCTGCTTTACAAATATGTAAACTAATCGTAATCTTTTGAATCATTTGGTGATTCGTTTCATCTTGATGCTCATCTTTGAAATTATTAAAACTTAGACACAGAATACATAATGGTACAAGTACTTCGCTACAGCTCCAATCGTGTAATTTTAATAAATATACAATATCTAACAAAAACCCTGTCAGATTCTGAAACAGGTGATAGTGTAGCTAAAACTGAACAACATTCTCCAAGGAACATAGGTCGAAAAACGATTTTTTTTCGCCTTTCCATAGAAAGGAAGTCGGACAGCTGACCAATACATTTTGTATGGGAGTATGATTTGTTTTTCGTTTTTCGACCTGTGTTCCATGGAGAATGTTTTCAGTTTTAGCAACACTGTCTGACAGGGTTTTTGTGCGGGCGCCCGCAACTTCGTCTACGTGGAAAGTTTATTTTCTATCACTCGGGATAGAAAAAAAAACTTTCCACGGGAACAATACTTTTTTCGGGATGAAAGTTACCCGATGTCCTTTTCTGTACCCCTGATCATCATGAAATTTTACGAGTAAGTATGTAAAATTTTATGATAATCGGTTCAGTAATTAAGACATGAACGCGTAACAAACAAACGGACTTTCGCAATTATAATATTAGTAAGGATTATAACTACTTATCTATATTTTTATGTTTTATAAATATTTCCCCGGTCATGATGAATGTTTGTTAAAATACGACGTTAGAAACATGTCAAGTCGAGGGTGTGATCAATTTATTATAATTAACTGTAAAGAATAAATGTGACGTTGATGAGTATATTTATCAATGTTTTTGGCTTGTTTATCTATCCAATTTTAAATGCAAATACATTCGACCAGCTTATAACACGTTATTGAGGTTTACGTAATGTTAATTGAAATTGGCCCGTGCCAAGTGGCGTTCTTAAGTAAAAATGTCTTAAATCAAGGTAGTTATTGGTACGAGTACGATATAAAATTAAGTTAAAAGAATGTAGCGTTAAACACGATAGACATATTTATAATAATTCTCTAGTATAATAATGTACTCTATGATAATAATATAAATCGATCAGTTATTTATGCAACTGTTGTATAATTAGGGGTATTAAAAAATTAGGGGGGTGTTGATTATGCGGGTTTATCACATGAGTGTTTTAATACCTAGGTAATTATGTACAGTTGCTTATTAACAATGCGAAGTTCAGCGCCCGTAGCAAAAATGAAAACTTATAGAAACCTTCCAATACACATAAAATATATCTGAAGCAAATACATTATTAGATTGTATTACAAGGGAGCAAAATAATATTTTTACGGCGAGGGCGTAAAAATATTGTTTACTCCAAACACTGTTTACTCCAAGGGTAATACCACAGACCATACAACAAGTACTTACATACCTAGGTCTGTGGGTACCACAGATAATATAATACTATACGTAATACTTACTTATATTATATTCTGTGGCGCCTAGGTAACTTTTTCATACAACATTTTCGTACGATCTCTTTGGTCACGGAGCACTAAGGAACGATGTTAATGTTCGAAATTAAAATCTCATTACTGCCCCGTGCACTTTAGGCAAATCAATCAGCGTTTTTCGAATAGGTCGCGATTATCTCGTGTTTGGCTAAACCGATTTTGATACGGTTTTCAGAAAAGTATTTGTTATACTTAGGAGAAGGTTTTAGTGTTTTAACCGACTTCAAAAAAAGAAGGTTCTGAGTTTGACTCGTATGTATGTATGTTTGTCCGCGATTATCTCGCGTTTAGCTGAACCAATTTTGATGCGGTTTTCAGAAAAGTATTTGTTACACTTAGGACAAGGTTTTGGTATTTTAACCGACTTCAAAAAATGAGGTTCTCTTCTCAGTTTGACCCGTATGCATGGTTGTCTGCGATTATCTCACGTTTGGCCTAACCGATTTTTCTATCTATAAATTATAACTAATACAGAAGGTACTTACACTAAAAATAAAAAATTGTTTTAAAAAACAAAAAACCGACTTCAAAACCCCACTCTGCCTCTAAAAAGCAATAAATAATATTGAAATCACTAGATACGCATTGTATCATTGTAATAAAACACGTCTATTGAAGTCGGGTGGGGCTGTTAAAATAAAAAAAAGTTGTCCTCTAGCCCCACCCGACTTCAATAGACGAGTTTTATTACAATTATAATGCGTATCTAGTGATTTCAATATTATTTATTGCTTTTTAGAGGCAGAGTGGGGTTTTGAAGTCGGTTTTTTGTTTTTTAAAACAATTTTTTACATATTTCCTATGTATGTATGTACCCAATCGATTATTCTGTCTGTTGTAGGAAGATACGTTTTGGGAAAGGTACATTTCGGGAGAGGTACATTTTGGGAAGTGGACATTTCAGGAAAGGTAACTTTTGAAACCGAGGTATATTATGGGATTTTGAATAGAAACCTTGGATATCAACTGAGCTTTACCAGGAAGAAAAAACGTATTACATTATCAACTAGGTAGATAACTATTATTTGATTTTGATTGATATCCGTGATGGATGGTTATAAAAGTAAATACATGACCGACATACTAAAGTGAACATAAATTATTTCTCGCAGATACATATCTATTTGCATGTAAAGATACTCGTACATTGTGCCATTTTTAAATCTGAGAGCAGTCGCGTTTCTGGCACTCGCCGATACTCATTTGGGTCATCGGAAAAACAAACAATGCTAATTGTTATCAAGAATCGTTTAGCGAAATTATATTTTTGGATCTTTCTTGAAAACTTGACTGTGATGCAGTGGCGAGGGGTGAAATTATGGCGAAGGTAAGCCGCTCTACAAAAAGGATGAAAAATGTAGTGATTTGCATAGTGGAACAGTGGGGTAGGATTTGCAAAAGGTAAGCCGATGGGAATCGGCTTGTATGGACCCTTCGCCACTGCTGTGATGTGATACTTTAATTAACGTTAAGTTAAGTTTAACGTTAAGTTACGAACCTATATTTAACAGTTTTTGTAAAGTACCTAGTGTAAATGTTACCAGCGAAACAAATTCTACCATCATTGTCAAAACTACGTATATTATATAAATTATTTGATTTTTATTCTACATATAACCAATTTATGTGTATAAGAGGACTACTTTGCGCGAAAGATTTATTTTTTATTTTGTTTTATAGTTTTTTTTTAATTCAGAATAAAATACAACGTTTTGCAATAGATCGTGCGAGACTCAATTTGCAACAAAACTAACATTATTTATTTTTCTAATGGGGTACCTGAAAAAGTTGACCGCTTGCCAAATATCGTCATAATCGTTTTCTTTAATAAATAAACTAAAATTAACTTCATTATGTGAGTGACTGACTTTTAGACTTATAGCTGAAAATTCCATACTTTTAAACTTTTTGAATAAGTAGGTATTTGTTGATTATATTTTCTATCCTTACTATGAAATTGGTGTTTCTTTTCTCACACACAGAGAACCTCATAACTTCTGTGATTTAAAATATTTATCAGTTGCTGGACATTACATCAAATAATGACCATAGCCGTCAACTTTCAGCATTATTAAAGTCTATTTATTTTGTTTACTTTGCATTACAAAATTTAAGTGTGTATTTAGACTAATCTACTAAGAAATTTAGAGCTTTAAATCGGTCAGGTTTGTCTGTAAAATGCAAATTTCTGTTTCAAAAGAGGTTTCTTTGATATTTTTTTCTCTTTAAAGTTAACGAATCGTGTTTCTGCAACTGACGAAATAAAGTCAATGAAATAAATAATCAGGTTATCAAATACCACGTTCATATGTTTTGTAATTAATGAGAAAAATCAAAATCCGCTGCCACCATTACCGATACCTATGCGTCCTTTTAAGTTACGAGTGGGTTGCCTAAGCGCTAGTTCAAGCATTTGAATGTACATAAAAGTTTTGTAACAATAGTGTTCACGGTTGTCAAATAAATTATAAAAATGCTAGTATGGAAAATGAACATTCTCCATACAAAACGTTAATTTCATACGTAAGGACCTAATAATTTTTCCCCAATTTCCAGTAATTGCTGATAGTGAAAAATTATCTAGAATACTTAAACTGCTCTTTAATTTAGGGAATTAATAAATTGAGTGACTGGAAATAATTAAAGGCGACTGTTAATGGGATACTTAAATACTAAACTTGGCAGCGGTTTATTTTTTGGGCGACAAAATAACTAAACGGGCGACAAACTGTCGATAACAAAAAAAACGTAAAACGGGCAGTCGCCCACATGTAGTCACATGTGGGAGATAAATAAATTGAGTTAGCAATAAAAATTCTAATGAGTGACAAAAATACTGAGTGGGCAACTATTATACCAAGTAGGCTACTATATAACTGATTTAAGCTGCCCAACATGGTATTTTTGTCATCTCGATTAGGATAATAGTCCACCCACCCATTTTTAGTATTTGTAGTCGCCCTCAGTCTGTCGCCCACTTAGTATTTCAGTATGCTATATTCAGTATTTTTGATACCCAAAATGGGAATCTAATGTTACCCAATTAAATACTACCCTTTAATTTAAACCACGTAACTTCAGTTTCCCATACCTTTAACACCGAGATTATTTTATTTCCTTTATTATAGTTAAGTTTAACTGAAACTTACCTTGCCGAAGCTGCCTTTTCCAAGCACTTTGATGAAGTGGAAGTCTTCGATAGTATATTTGCGGAAGCGCGGGATAGATCTGGCTGGTGGGGTGAACCGGCCCGTCTTCCTGAACAGGCCGTAAGCTGTAGAATGTTCTGTGGAGGTTACAGTGGAATCAGTATCGATACTTAGTCACTAGTATCATGAAGTGTAGGTGACGGATGACGCGAGTAAATTAGTAACAGGTGCTGATAACCGGTAAACCATAAAGGCGGAAATATATTATTGTGTTGTGTCGTATCGCGACAGAAGCGTATCGGTTTCATATATTTAGTATGGCTAGAAACACATTACTACAGTGTGTCGTGTCGACACAACACAACACAATAGTGTGTTTCTAGTCATACTGAATGTATAAAACCGATACGCTTCTGTCGCGATACGTCGAGATATCGTCGATATGTCGAGTAGGTAGTTTTAACGAAGCTCATTATTTGGATTAAAACTTCAGAGTAAGTATTTTTTTTTTCAGTGCTATGTGTACTGTACAGTACTAGATACTAAGTTAAATAAATCTAAATGATCAGTGACAAACACATTCAATCAACTACAATACGAATGTGCAAAGTTAAAAATACATGCATAATTAATATTAGGTATAATTTATAACTATGTGTACCTATTAGCTTAATCACAAAGAGCCCGGATGGTTGCGCGTGAGTTGAGTTATTGGCGCAACTGTGTTGGCATTTCACAATTTCTCGTCACATCGAGATTCATATCAATTATTAACAAATATCCCTCCTGACACTAAGTACAAAGATCAATAATCAGTTAACACTAGAGTGGCTTACACTTTTAATATGCCAAATGCTCAATTTTGGTGAATGGCATTGAACTTGGAAAATTTTCTTACGACATTATGACGCACATTATACATTAGTGATATCACAAATCTAGTTCTCCAGACGATTCGGCTGAAACACATGTGAAGTTTCGATCGAGTGTTTATTTTTGTAGACGTTTTAGTTTAGACTAAATTATACTGCGTTAAGAATCTTTTTTGCAATAAAAATAGTGATTCTCTTCTGTCTTTTTTATAAATTAAATAAAAAAATTACGTCTTTTTTTGAATTAAACAAATAAAGGCTTGATAATGCTCTTCAGAAAGATTTAATTTTGATTTTGTAGTTTGTTTGCATGTCTTTAAAGTTTTCCATCTATGTATTTACCCAATCCAGTTGTCCATTTATGGTTCTAGTCTGTTGCTGTGGTTATGTATGAGCTTTGCGCGACATGTACTAATAGTAGATTATTGCATCGAGCACAGAGTAATTTATTGTTTCACCGAGTGCCTGATTTAGCGAGGGCTATAATCTAACAGGCACGAGGGCAATATAAATTACTTAAGGCGAGGTGCATAATCTGCTTTTCTTTCAACTATTACCTATAGGAATAGTAGATAAAAGAAACTCATATCAAACAGTTAAAATAAAAGTTTAATTAGAGTATATGGACCACAACGAAGATGGCTTAATTTTTTTCGATAGTTTACTAAAATAAGCCAAAAATACACTCTCTGAGAAGGACTTTGCTGCATTTCTATCTTTCCAATCAATAAATTTCTCATAAGATTTTACGTATTGTACTCGAGATTTTAACGGTCAAAGATTTTCTATAACATTGTCGGCTTCATTTAGAATGTTTTCCGGAGTTAATGTGTCGCTAGATGATTCCATTTTAATTCGAAGCCGAAGCACTCAAAATCAGATAGTATCACACTTTATCGTTTCCAAAAATATTGTCAAGCAAAATTAACAAAGTTCCCGCCAAAACACTTTTTTAAATTTCTTTCATTTTTAAATCAGAGTTAGCAGCAATCATTTTTTAAATTTGGAACAAGTAGGAAAGAAACGAATAATACGTAAGTAAAAAAAAGAATTGATATAAGCTGGCTGAATAGAGCTAATCCATTGATATTGGCACCTTTTGGTGCGATTAAAAAAAACTGTGCAATAATGAAATTTCATACATTTTTAATGCTCTAGCTAGAGCATTAAAGACTCGCTTTGTACTGAGTTTTTAGTGTGATTGTGATGAAATTAAAGCATAGTTGGAAGAAAAACCTATTTATCAATATAATTATGAAGAACGCAATCGATTACAAAATTATTTTAACGTAATCGATTGCAGCAATCGACCGCGTCAAAAGGTCATCGACAACGTTAATTCAGGAAAATGTTTACATCCACACTGTAGTACTATGTGGGTATGACATAAGCGGCATACAACATCTGTGATATATTAATTCTCTTTCACCTCGGGTGGGATCGCGACCGAGCTGCTAAAAATATTAGCTTTGTACAATATCAAGGTCAATATCTAGAGATTTCGGCCGCTCTACCGCAATTTGTTCTTTTAATTCGTTTTGAGCAAAACGGTTTGCCATTTTGAATCATGTCACATGGAGAAGAACTCCACGGTCTTTCATGGAGCATGAACAATGAAAACACTACACCTTCAGCTTTTTCCTAAAAATATGTTTATTTCTTTAAAAGGTGATGATGAGAACTTTCGGGGTAGGTAATAACGATAAATAAAATACCAATAAAAATATTTTTATAAAAGTTCCCGTGTCATAGTCAAGGATTGAAATACCGTTAAAAAAAATAACGATACATAAAAAAAGTGAAAAATACCGTTAAAGCAATTTATCGGTAAATTTACCGGTAAAAATAACGTTAAAAATATTGTACCGGTAAAATTACAGTTAAAATAGCGTTAAACTTTAGTACCGGTAAAATTATCGATATAAAATTAACGTTATTGATTGGAATAATGGTAATTTTAAAGTACGTAACGGTAACAAAAAGTAAGAAATAACGTTAAAATTAACGTTATTTACTGAAATATTAATTTCAAGTAAGAAATAACTTTACATTTAAAAATAACGTTATCATTCCCATAGTATCTGCCAGCAGGAAGTAATAGGGGTTAAAGTATGAATTTGCCGATTTTTCTCACACACAGAGGCTCTCATATCTTCTGTGACGATAAAGATGCTTCAGTTACTTGTTATTATTTCGCATTATGATCATAACGGCTCACTATCAGCAATAAAAATATTTTTACCATCGCCACTCGAAAAAGTGCGTTTAATTTAACGATAAGAGTGAATAAAAAGCGGTTTTATTCACCGAGTGAATAAAACTATTTTGAATTTGGAACAAGTGCGCACTAAAGTCTGTCTAAAAAGTCAGTTTACATGGGTAATTTCAAAGGTAATTTTAAAATCCACCTAAATCCCCAACCACCCCACCAATACCCATCTAAATAAAATTGAGTAAAGCTATGTTTACAATTAGAATTTTGACAGCACCGACAGGGTTACCAGTATAAGTTTTTATAAATAATTTAATAATTTCTCATGTAAACTGACTTTTTAGACAGACTCTAACATGATGTACGTGCAAAAAAACGTGTTGAAAATAAAACTGGCTGCTATGGAGCTATTCCATAGATGGAGCCATAGTTACACAATTAAATTGAAAAAAAATAACTCGCCAAATTAATTAGGTTCTTTTTAGTGTCTTATCTTTGAATTCTTTCATATTAGATGGAGATTAGATGTTCAGTCTTGCATCAGTCCATACCATCAGTCCGGTACGATCTTCAGTCTGTAAAAATTAAAAGTCTATCCAAATATATACAAACAAACTGATGAAATTGACTGATGCCAGACTGATCATCTAATTTCCCTCTTAGCGTGGTTGTTTTATATAATTGGAAGACTTCTAGTTTCACTATTTTTTAATGTTTTAGTATTACCAATTACCTACCTAAATAATAAAGTGTGATAACTATAAATACTATCCCCCTTACTAATAAAGATTGAATAGCAGATGTTTAGTTACACAATGGTTACTCTCTGTCAAACTATTTGAATTTGACATTAAAAAGAAAGTGACAAAACACTGTGTAACTATGCAGCTGCTATACAATCTTTATTAGTAAGGGGGTAAAGGTATAAGTACCGACTGCTATTTGTTTTCTCGCAGTCAATGATAAAAAGTAGAGTACACAACTCGTGAAAAAAAAATTCATCTCGGTCCTTTGTATCCCTCGCTTCGCACAGGATTCTAATTTTGAATCCAAATTTGGATTCAAAAGTAGAATAAAAAAAAGACAAATATAGTAGAATCAGTAAAAAGACAATTTTAGTCTTATATTGTAGCAAATTTAGTTTACTTTAAGAACGCCTTGAGAAGGAGGTACTATCAAAAAACTAGTCCTTTATGGTTATAATCGCCAAAAAGCCAAAATTTACGTGTTTTTTATTTATTTTTGACTTAGTTGCGTGCGTCGCTCGAGGTCACAAACTTGGATTATTCATCGGGTTAACATCATAAACAAGTCTGCAAAAAACCAGAACTACCGGATTTAACGCAAGTTCCGATGTATAATTTTAGTGGGCTATGAAAAATAGGACCCATTTCAGCCACCACCTTTTGGCTAGATAGACGAAAATTTAGGTTTGGTAGGAGAAAAAAGTCTCAGCGGGCTAAATCTAGAGAAAAGGGTAAGTCAATAGGCAGGTAATTGGATTGTATCATATTCCATGAGCTTTAATGACATTTGAGTGCAGCCGTGGTCATTAAGTAAAGTTAGAAGTCGTCAAGCGTCTTTTCTCCCAGAAAAGTTTATTTATCTGCCAGAAACGACCATTACTAACCTCGTTTCCGTTAGTTTCACGAGTTTCTTTTTATTTTGCGCAATTGAGCAACTTTTGCAAGGGTCGGTCATGGGATGGGTAATAAAAAAAAATATTTTTAGCTCCTCCGTGCTTCGGAAGGTACGTCAAGCCGTTGGTCCCGGCTGCATTTGTAGTCGTTAACATCCACCAATCCGCATTGAGCCTGCGTGGTGGATTATGGCCCATTCTCCTTATCCATGCACCCGTAAGAAAGGGCTGTGCACCAGAGTAGGAGGACATTAAAAATGGGTGGTGTAATAACTTACATGAATAATTTTAGAATAACAGTCAAAACAAATGCTTCATGCAGTTGAGAATACTTAGTAAGTTTTCCGTTTCATCCCGGAAAAATCCCGGTATGTTTTATGTAAGTTAAATCAACTCTAACACTGAGATCATTCGCTCATTCAGAACAAAACGCGGAAATGGTAGCTGTACATCTTAGCTAGCATTTGCGGACGTTCCGAGCGAAAGTCCTCCCGATTTCAACACCTTTATTTATAGCCACCTAAAGCATTTCGCTGAATGCCAATAGTGTCAGGAGGAAAGAAATATTATCAAGAACAAGAAGGTTTTCTACAAATAGAACTACCTATCTTGTTTTTCTCGTAGAAATAAGGTCTTCTGCACTTGTGTTGCGTTGTTTGAATAAGGTGCATCACGGACAAAATGAGAACAATGATTTATTATTAAGTATTAATTTTTATGATTGTGTATGGTATCGTGAGGCGTGTAAGTTAATAGCTGCAAGCAATGTAAGAGACAACTTTGAAAGCAAACTACACTCTAATCTAAATAAAGTAACACGAAAATGCATTAAACCGACTTCAAAAATTTAAAAGGTTATCTATTCGTTGCGTATTTTTTTCTATGTATGTTCTTCCTCTAGTGTTATGATCAACCACACTCAGCACAGACGCCTTACCGAGTTCTTGTTCTAGTACATCAGCCGCGTCGTGCTTGTGTCCAGCGCTTGTCGACGCACCGCCCGGACTTTCGCCACCTGTGCAAACGGCATAAGGTAATCTGCTTTCCACTCTTTTTTACACTACTTATATAAAGGGCTTACTCTTAGCCGTATTCGAAAACCATAGAGCTGAGTGCCCGAAGATGGAGTGAGCTTGCACAGAAGAAGCCTATTCACTCGGGCTTATATCACTAGGTAATATGCTATACTTTTAATCCCTATAACACTTAAAGTGCCAGAATCTCTTGTGATGTGACTGAGGCCTCCCAATCGCAGGTTTTTCAGAGATTTTAATTATATAATGTTAACATGCCTTGAAGATTTCTTTTAATTTTAATTTGCGAACAGCTCTTGATGTTTCGACATCTTTCTATTTTCAATGCATAATTAATAATAATTATGCATATTAAATTTCTGACAGCATAATAATATTTAATAGATATTTAAGAGAAATTTGTAACACGATACCTATAAATCTACAGAAAACAATTAAAGTGCATAGTAAATGTACAGTGTTTAAAGTAAAAGTAGTGAGAAGAAGTAAAAGGAAAGTGAGGAAAGTAAAAGAGTTTGAAGGTTTCAAGGGGAAGCATAGACTCCAGTGCATTTGTTATTGATTGGCCAATGTTATGCGCCTCTATAAAATCGTTTTTAGCAAACGCTTTTGTTTTTACTACGGACACTTGTAAACTTTTTGTATTGATAAAAGATTTCTAAATAAACTTCTACTTATATTTTCTCTCTTTTTGATTGTTAAAGCACAAATCTCTTTCCGTGTTACGTCATTTAAATGGCTCACCATTTTTTTATAATGAAAAAGCAATATACTCACCTATTTATATAGCTACATCAAGATTGCTTGTAGTAGGAATTGGAATAAAAATACGCCCGTGGCGTTTGAAGCTCTGCCAGATAATCGGCTATTAGTGCAACCATCGATTTATTGTTACGGGTTTGCTGGCATTTGTCCCCATCCGTGGTGTGGTGATTTCATTGATTGATATGTCACATAAATCAATGGGAATTGGAATTCCATTTGTCTATTATTAAGAGTCGGACATGATTCATAAACAGGTGATAAACAGGACAAAGAAGCAAAATGTCGATCCTATTGTAAAAACAAGACTTTCATTATGACCTTTAAAACTTCAAATTGACTTCTATATTAAGATTAGACGCGAAACGTGATGTCAACCATTTGTTTAAGTTAATTTCAGCAGCAAAGTGTAGCTATTTATTCTATACAGGTGAGAGCGAGTGATTGGCCTCTGTCCAGACTGTACCAACCGCATCTTACTCCTACGCAGCACTGTATATCCGTGGGTTCAAACAAATACGCACAATTCTTTCTACGTTATTGTTATTACTCGATTGTCTCATTTTATATGTAATGAATTTTATAACGGATTTTACTCACCTAAATTACTGTGGTAATTTGAAACATATTTGCACAGTATATTTTGTGACGATTAGATTGAATCACTTCCAACGATAACAGAATTTTGTTTTCATTCTCTTCTTTCAATTTGCTTATTGATATAATATTGATGATGAAAGATTTAGCTACTTCTTTTATCTTGTGATTTGAAGTATTTTTACACGTGCTGCTAATAATAACCGTTACAGACGATAGCTAGCCAATAAAACATAGCTTTATTTTGAGCGGGATGTCTGACGTATCTGTGACGCTAATGTTTTCAATACATGTTCAATACAATACGACCTCCAATAAATCGAACAAATATATTACCCACCTTTACTGGATGAGTTTCGGGACGCCAACGCTTCCACCAGGAGCCGCTGGTTCACCCCGCATAGATTTGCTGTCAACTTTTCGCACTTGCGATGGCAGTTTACGTCACAGTCTAAAACAAAAATCCTCATGTCTTACGACTAACGGAGGGTTACGTAAAGAACCCCTTCAGGATTATCCGCTTTTAAGCCGTGCAAAAGCAGCGTGCATTCGAGGATTTCTATACATATTAGTGGAAAAGTTAGTTGTGAAAAGTGGTGTATTTGAGTATACGATAGTACGATGTACGAGTGTACGATATGTTTACTACGTTTACTACAAGATGTATAAATAATTTACCTTTTTTGATATTAACAAATCCTGCTGGTGATGTGGGTGCTGACGAATCGAATCCCGAGTCATTGGATCCGGTAGAAGTTCTTCCATCGGTATTGTTTTCACATTCGAAGAATTCCGTTGAGGCCTCACTAGCCTCAGATTCATCTGCATCTTCTTCATCTGAGGATTCTTCTTCAGAAGAAGATTCTGATGAACTCGATGAATGTATTACTTGAGGAGCTTTTTTTTGAAGTGGTCTTGGAGTTGCTATCAATGGCCTTATTGCAGGTTCATCTTTCACTGGTTTTCTCGGGCTTGGAGCCAATGGCAATTCAACTACTCCTACAGGAGACAACTTGGTGTTTTCCTTATTGATTTCGGCAACGGGAACATCTTCAGCCTTTTTAACCTCTCCTACATTTTCTAAAATTTCTTCAGTTTGCTTTATTTCATCTGGTTTTGGAATGTTTTCTAAATCCGATACAGGCTTAGAATTTAGGTTTGATGCAGCAGAATGCTCATTGGATTTTGAACCTTTAGCACTATTTTTGTTCGCTGCCGAGCCTTCCGGCTCTTTGGTTTTACTATCTGGTACCACAGGAGGTGATTTCTTTGTTTCTAATTTTTGAGGAACAATCTCGTCTGATTTATCCGATGTTAAGGTGTTGCTTTTATTTGTAATATTTTGCTCTGTCGGTGTTTTGCAAATAATTTTTGGTATTGTGAGCAGAGGAACACTTTTGGGTTCATCTTTTATTTTATTTTCTGGTTGTTTCTCAATCTTAATGCTATCGGCTTTCAAACTTTTTTGATGCTCACAAAGTTCGTTGTTAGATGTAGAATTTTCTGTTAGAAGCAACTCCTTTAATTCGTTTGCAGCTGTTGGTTTATTTTCTGGTGATTTTTTAGATGGTTTTTCATTCTTAATGCTATCAGCTTTCAAACTTTTTTGATGCTCACACTGTTCATTGCTGGATGAAGACTTTTCCTTCAATAATTTTTCATTTGCTTCGTGGTTTGGTTTTACTTGGTTTTCTAACTTTTCCAGTGTTTTTACTTCATCGGCCCATTTTTCATCACCCGGGATTTCTTTCAGTGATTTATTTTTTAATCCTTTTTTACCGACTTTATTAGATACACGACTTGAAGAACATACTTCATTTGATTTCTCAATGATTGCCATATCCTTAACATTGCTAGAACATCTTTGCTTTGCTGTATTGGAATTGTCCAAAACATTTTGCGGAACATCATTCTGGGTTAAAGTGTTGG
The DNA here is from genome assembly GCA_943789525.1 of Agriphila geniculea. NCBI lineage: Eukaryota > Metazoa > Arthropoda > Insecta > Lepidoptera > Crambidae > Agriphila > Agriphila geniculea. The sequence continues at coordinate 7,544,372 of OX038875.1, forward strand.
CTTTAAGATATTCTATTTCGTTGTCTTTATCCTCTTTAAAATTTTGGGATATGGTATTTACTTTTGTTTCATTATCTGTAATATCGATGTGTTTTTCAAATATATTTTCACAGATATTGACCTTTTCATTTAGGTCCACACACTCTTTTGTTTCAGATTTCAATATTTCTGCATTAGGAAATGTGGATTGCACCAATTGTTCTATAAAATCTTCTTTGTGTTTGTCACAAGATTGATTTATAGCATCATTCGTTATTTCTGTTTTAAACTTTGAATTATCAAGTTTTGCAACAGCAATCGATTCCTCATTAAAGTTTCTATTACTACTAGGTAGTTCTGATGATTGCTTTAAGTCTTCAGATTTACTATTATCCAAATTCTCTTCTGTGTTAATATTTAAAGACTTATCAGGTTCAGTTTTAATATTTTGACTACTTTCCGAAGAAAAGGTCAAATTCACATTGACAATACTTTCTGAAGAAAGGTCATTGATACTGCTTTCGGAATCCATTTGATTACAATCATTAGCTCCATTTTCTTCCTCTGGAAACCAAAATAACGCTCTCTTGTGTTTTTCCTTTATGTCTTCTATATTTTGCCTTCGTTTCAATAAATAAACAGTTTCCCTTTTTCCAATTTTATCCCAAAAGTTACCGTCTTCAGGCTCAGGCGATACTGCTTCTTCGTTAAATGAAACTGCACTTTTAAGTTTTTTCTTGACACTTCTCCGATTTTTATCATTTCTCTGAAGTACCTTTCCCTCATTATCTTCCTCAAATTTATCTTCGGAAGTGCTGTCAGTAATAACTGAACTGTATGTTATTTCTTTTTTAGGTTTGTGCAATGTTTCTTCCACAGTAATATTTTCAACTTTAAATTTCAGCGGACTCTTAGGTGGTGAAACATCAACTGATGATGATGATGTAATCTTTGCTTTTAGTTTAGGCTTAGGTTTATTTTCATTCTTAATAGAAATTCGTTCTTCAATGGGAGGTAATTCGCAGTTTGTATTTGCTTCACGTGGAAACTCAGTAATAGAATCCAGCCTACATATTGAACCTCCAGAAGCTGACTTCTTTAAACTTCTTCGTTTTGATAATTGTCGCGTATCTTTAGTAGATTTAAGAGTATCATGTAAGGAATGATCGGATTTAGTAGTTTTCAAGGGATTATCGGAATTTGTTCTTCTAAAAAGCTGCAAATTTTCCTGTTTATCATCAGTGACACCAACTTTACTTAAATCTAAGCCTGTTGTACTCAGATTTTCTTTCCTAATCAATGAATCTAATAAGCTTGCTTGCTCCGCCAAAAGTTCCATTGAACAACGTCGATCAAGAGATTTACTTATAGTGCTACACGACGGAGCGGTAAATGTGCTGGGAGGGCTCTCTATTATTTTGGATTCTTTAGAAACTACTTCATTATCATCGTCTTTTATTATGAACTTTTCCACTAATTTCGTTCCTAATGATTTCTTTGGTTTTTTACCTTTATAAATTAAATCTTCTGACAATTTCTCCCTCCAGCCTATGTTTTCTGTTGGCTCCTCTTTCTGTTGTTCAGATTCATTAGAGTCTAAAGTCTTATCACTACCTATCTCCTGTTTTGTCTCTTCAGTAGTACGAGGGGAATCTCTTTCACGTCTTTTAATGGTGTGCAGTCTCACTACAGTTCTTCCACGTTTTATTGTGCTCCGTTGTTGTCCCGGTGAAGAATCGATACCCGTTTCCGGTTTTCCATCCACTCGTGGCATAAAAGGACCATTGTCTTTATTGTCACTTTCACTGTCTTTTTTAGGAGAAGGTTTAGGGCTTATCAAAGGAACGCTTTCTTGCTTGTGACGATATCTATCCCGTGAAACGTCTATATCTGCCGTATTGATATTGATAGGACGGGAAATATATCCTGAAGTACCATAACTTCTTTTTGAAATAGGGATTCTTCTCGGACTACTTATACGTACGGGACTCCCTGTACTTCTCTCTGAAATCGTACTAAGTATTGGCGAGTAATTTCTTCCAGCGCTGGAGATGAACCTTGACGGTAAGGCTGTGCGAGAGTAACCTCCGAGCGAGGAGTGACCGCTGTAGTTTCCTCCTGGGTTGAGATATGGGGCACTGTACGAAGAACCGAGAGACGACACTGATCCATAACTACTGTATGGCAATCCGGAGTAGGATGGTGATCCACTATAGTACATGTTCGAAATATGCTCGGAGTAGAGAGGCATTTTATCGCGGCACGGCGCGGGCGCATCGACCGCCCTCGACACGGGAGCGCGCAGACTGTCGGCGCGCGGCGCGCAGGCTCGGCACGCTCAAGTCAGGTGCGCCGCCCGCCCTCGCCGCCGCCGCCCGCCCTCACCACACATCAACCGATCACGCACAGGAATGCCAGGTGATCGATTGGCCAAGATATATGTACAATTTTATAAACCTTCTTTCCTACTACCTTTACTTAATCATATACTTAGCAACTTCTTTTCAACTTGTTTTACAAACCAACTACCTACTTTAAAATTGATGTTACGTAGTTTTAGATTTGCATGCAGTTCATTCCTCCATTTTAGTGGTACCTACCTAACACAATGTGATGATAAAAAAGGTTACAACATAAATGTGATAATATTAGCCTTGCAAGCAGTTAGAGAATTGACAAAATCATGCATTAAAATATACAAATAATAATTCAAAAACACCAACATCGTTATCAATTTTAGCACAAAACTTTGGTGTTTCTCAGATCTATAAATAATGTGGCCAACTGTCACTCTAAATTGGTTATCTTATAAATAGAGAGGATGTCGACCTGTTTCACATATGAAAGGTTATGTTATTTGTACTGATCTACTGAGCTGAGTGTCATATTGATGTTAATGATGCTGGACACATTTATTACAACAAGTGGAAAAATCATGCACACCATCAAAAGAAAATGTTAACATTTAGGTAGTGCTAGTTAGTTCGTATCTTAACACTTACATATTTATGAATTTTAAATAATGTTTCCAAGTCTTATTTTTATTGACATTTAAATTCTGGAGGAATTTATTAGCACTTTATCTAAAATAACACGATTTTTTTACTATTAATTTTAAAAATCAAAGCACCAGCATTTCAAATATACAACGTATTAATGAAAAAGCGCAAAACCTCTTAGGTGGTGATTGTGCTCATGAATATGAACAACTTTTACTATGGGGCCAACCTTGAAATAGCGAAAAAAAATCAGCTGTTTCATACATTCTGGTCGAGTAGGTAGGTATATTGACAACTTGTATGAAACAGCTGATTTTTTTTTCGCGATTTCAAGGTTGGCCCCATAGTAAAAGTTGTTCATATTCATAAGCACGATCAACACCTAAGAGGTTTTGCGCTTTTTCACTAACACGTTGTATGAAGCCAATCAATACTAGTTTTTTAATAATTTCAGAGATAGTTACTTACATTATATTGATTGATATAATATTCAAAAATAGAAATGTTTTGAGGTTACAGTTTTTCTTAAATATATGAATACAATAGCTTCCGCTCGCAACTTCGTCCGCGTGGACTTTCGGAAAATCCCTAGGGTACCTCTGACTGAGATAAATAGTATTAAATATGTGTTAAAACACATACTTAAGAAGTACTTTTTATCCCGATTAAAGTTTTATCCGGTTTTATCCAGGCTATAAACTATTAGTGTGCCAAATTCCATCCAAATTCATTCAGTCGTTTTTGCATGATTGAGTAACAAACACCCAAACTTTTACATCAATATTAGTAGGATTTGCTGACGTTTTGAGACGATAATTTTCTCATGACCGAAAGTACTAAAAGTCTTAGATTAATTTTTATTTTAATTTAATAAAAGTTATTGTTACGATAAAGATCATAAAATACAATAAGAAAAAACCGGCCAAGTGCGTGTCGGGCCACGCGCAGTAGGGTTCCGTAGGTACATTATACCATACCATATTTTAATACCGCTATCATTTTTCGTCTGAAAAAATAACTTTGTTTTTCACAGTGTTTGTATGAATGACAAAGTTATATTTGCGGTTTTGGAAAATGTACTATATCTTGAAAACTAATTACTATATCTCGTTCAAACCAATTTTCGTTCAAAGTGTTTATTAAGATCTATAGCTTATATTTATTTAGATTTTTCACCCTCTTACTTTAAAAGTTAAAGGGGGGGACACACATTTTACCACTTTGGCGGCATATATCTTTCAAACGGTTGACTTTGAAAAAAATAGTCTTAGAAACCTCAATGTCATTTTTAAAGACCTATCTATAGACACCCCACAAGTATTGGTTTGATGAAAAAAAATATTTTCAGTTTCAGTTCCATGTATGAGCCCCCCCTTAATCTTTTATTTTATTTATTTTTGTATAAAAATCGTAAAGCGGTTTACAGAAAACATCTACCTACCAAGTTTTAACTATGTAGTCCTAATACTTTTGGAATAAAGTGGCTGTGACATACGGACGGACAGACAGACAGACAGACATGACGAATCTATAAGGGTTCCGTTTTTTGCCATTTTGGCTACGGAACCCTAAAAAAGGAGAACCCACTCCAGAGGAAAACGCATTTTTTTTACAAATAATGTACCTTTCATATTTATTAAAAGGTAACAAGTAACAATAAGGATGTAAACGCGCATCACGTTCCATTTTGAAATTTTCAATACAAATGATCAAAACATCTCTTCGCGAGCCGTAATAAGGGCGAACTTTGAAAATTCCTATTAAATTATTAAATAGACATAAGTATATACAATAGACAAATACCTCATTATTCCTAAGAAAAATAAAAAAATACTTTAGAATCTATAAATACCAGTAAAAACATGTCAAAGTGTACCGATTTGAGCATTTTTTAATATTTTATTTCTTGCGTTATCCTCTGAAGTGCTTAAGCTTTATTTTATTTCTAAATTACGTGAATTTGATATGAAACACTGTTTCACAGCCAACACATCAAGGTGAAAATAACTGGATATCATAATATTTTCATACGATGTACCAAGTCGTGGTCGTCTGATATAAATTAATGTGAAGGAAACCTAGCTTTTCCACACCGGTCGGTCGGTATGACATCGCGTACAAATATAATGCTCGCTAAATTACGATCAAACGAAGAACGGATTTTTGAATTACTTAATAACAAATCATAAGTATATTTCATTAATTATACAGACAATTGGGAGGTTGACTAATGAATAAAATAACGAAATACTAATAAAAATCGTAAACATATTAAACTTTTAGAGTAGCTTGTATACCTCTTGGTTTTATATATATATTGCATATTATTTGTTTTATGACCCTTCAAAGTTGGGTGGACAAGTACATTTAAAAAGTATAAAATTTATTAAAATAAATGGTACCTTTAATTAGTTTGTAAAATGTATAGCAAATTTGTCTAAGAAACCATTTTGATAAACACAATATTTAATATGGCTGCCGAACAAATTTCCTACGCGTTGCATACAAACTACTGAGGCGTGACGTCATAACTCAGTAGCCGTTAGTATGGAGCGTTTTTGGGCGAGTCTATTTGTGTGCATTTGACACTGTGATATCTCGGGCAGTTTTCAAGGTAGCGAAATAATTATTTTACCAATGTTTCTTTTTTTGAGAGGTAATTTATGTAATATAAAATAAAAAAAGTTGTCAACATCCCAATTTATTAATATTATACTTAGAATAATAACACCTATAACGATAGTTCTCTACAAAGCGCACTATCAAAAGTGAGGCAACTAAAACAGCAAAAATTTATCTCAATGGACCGATCTCTCTGCTGGTGTGCCTCAAGGCGGTATTCTATCTCCCCTCCTATTTTTCATTTGCATTAACTTCCTCTCCCTATCGCTCAACTGCTCTTATTATTTTTATGCCGATGACCTACAAATTTATGTTCAGACGCCTGCTGATGAAATCAATTCCGCTTCATTGCTGTTGAACAGTGTACTCCGTAAAATCAGTACTTGGTCTGCTGATTTCGGCATAGCTGTAAACCCGTCCAAATGTCAGGCGATCATTGTCGGAGGTTCGAAACAGATCACTAAGATTAATATTAGTTCGGTTCAGCCTATAATGTACGAGAACACCACCATCCCTCTCTGCACTAGCGTAAAAAACCTTGGCCTGCATATCGACTCATCACTTAGCTGGACAACACAAGTTGCCGAGGTCAGTCGAGCTGTTATATCTTCATTATGCTTTCTAAATCGTTTCAGAAATTTTCTCCCTATCCGCACTAAGATCACTCTTGTCACTTCTCTCATTCTTCCACTCATTGATTATGCCGATGTCTGCTACCCGGACTTAAATGAGGATCTCCTTAATAAGCTAGACCGCCTCATTAATAATGCTATCGGTTTTGTCTTTTGCCTTCGCAAATATGATCACGTTTCATCGTACAGATCGCAGCTTAAATGGCTTCCTATCCGTCAACGCAGACAGTTGCGGCTGCTCTGCACTCTCTATTCCATTCTCTACAACCCTCATTCTCCCGATTACTTAAAATGCAAGTTTCAGCATCTCTGTGATTCTCACGACCGTCGCCTTCGCTCTGCCAATTCTCTTTCTCTATTTACTCCTCTCTTTCGCTCTGGGTATATGTCCGACTCCTTCACACTGCAAGCGACGCGTCTTTGGAACGGTCTCCCCGATTCTATTAGAAGAGCTCCCAGTAAGTTTTCTTTTAAGAAACAAGTTCATGGACATCTGTTGGAGGGCTTATGCCCGTGATGTGGAAGGGTCAACGTCACTACTTATCTAAACTCGGTATTTGGTGTATATATATATATTTATATAAGTATATATATGTATATTTTTATTTAATTATATGTAGATATATTAATATTATATGATTATGTAGACATGTATTTATTAGTTTTGTATGCATGTAAATATCATTCTTCTTTGATTGTGCCGCATTCGTGTATATCTGTTTACTGTTGGTTGACTGGTAGAGAATGCTCTTAGCATTAAGTCCGCCATTTGTACCTTACTTTATGTATTTGTGCAATAAAGATTTATAAATATAAATAAAAAATGGCTCCGTTTTCAGATTGTTATTCTACATTATTACCTAATTATACCGATTAAGTACAAAATAGTTTCAATTTTCCCACATTTATAAGACTAATTACTATATTATTGGGTTTTAGTTACGATTAGTTAACGTATGAAGGATATAAATTTGAAAACTAAGCCATTCTGGCTTGGTATAAGTTGCCTCACTTTGCATACGCGGACACTGCTTCTAGGTGTTTTTATTCTAAGATATTATATGAATGCAAGAAAGCAAAAATACATTATATTAAATCCACAAAGGAAAAAACTCATTCTTATTGAATTTTAGATTTTAGGCATTCACAGTGCTATTTTTATACTAGTGGCAGGGATTGAAATACTGTTAAAAAAATAACGATACAAAAAAATAACGTTAAAATACCGTTAAAACATTTTATCGGTAAATTTACCGGTAAAAATAACGTTAAAAATACTGTACCGGTAAAATTACCGTTAAATATAGCGTTAAACTTTAGTACCGGTACAATTATCGATAAAAAATTAACGTTATTAATTGGAATAACGTTAATTTTAAAGTAACGGTAACAAAAAGTAATAAATAACGTTAAAATTAACGTTATTTACTGAAATAACGTTAATGTTAAAATTAACGGTAAAAAAACCCGCCAAGTGCGTGTCGGGCCACGTACCGTAGGGTTCCGTAGTTACCTTATACCATACCATATTTTAATACGATTATAAGAATATGATTGACAAAGTTATATTTGCGGTTTTGGAAAATGTGCTATATCTCGAAAACTAATTACTATATCTCGTTCAAACCAATTTTCGTTGAAAGTGTTTATTAAGATCAACAGCATATTTTTTTTTAGATTTTTAACTCTCTAATTTCAAAAGTTAAAGGGGGTGGACACACATTTTACCACTTTGGTGGTGTTATATCTTTCAAACGGTTGACTTTGAGAAAAAAATGTCTTAGGAACCTCAATGTCATTTTAAAAGACCTATCTACAGACATCCGACACGTATTGGTTTGAAGATTTTTTTTTCAGTTTCAGTTCCATGTATGGGGAATAGGGGAGCCCCCTTTTAATCTTTTATTTTTAGGGTTCCGTACCAAAATGGTAAAAAAGGAACCCTTATGGTGTGACTCAGTCTGTCTGTCTGTCTGTCTGTCTGTCTGTCACAGCTGGATATCTCGAGAACTACTAATGGTATCAACTTGAAATTTGGAATAGTTTAAGATGACATTTGCCCAACTATTTTGCAAATAAGAAAGAAATAATAAAATTAATATTTTTTTTACAATAGGGACTGAAAAGGGGTCTTAAAAATTTTAAGTGAGGTGACTAGGGCATGTGGGGTATCATATGAAAGAGCGCTGTTTGCACATTTTAAAATATTTTTTCTTTTTTTCTTAGGCCGCATAGTTTTCGCCTTATGATGAAAAATGTAAAAAAAAATACAGTTCCCCCGCCTTATCTCCGAAGTTTGCAAAGAGAACAGGAAAAATAAAACGATGTCTCAATATAACACACTTTTTTAGAAATTCAAAAAACAAAAAAAATTTTTTTAGTTTCACTACCAGTCAACAGATGGCGCTGTCATAAGCATGCTAACCTAAGGGCAAAAAATAGTTCCACTATCGGTCAAGAGATGGCGCAACCTAACACTACAATAATGAATTGGTGGCTGGTTCTAATATAATTACCTACTATTTGCCGTACGAATAAACGAAGAATAAGTTCATACTTTACTAAGTAATTATATATATTACTATATAGTAATATAATAATAACGAGGAGCTCGGTGGCGCAGTGGTTTAGCGCCTGGACCAGCGCTTTGTATTTAATTATACTAATCGGGTAATGGGTATGCTGTAATTTCAATTTCGGGATTTAAAATTACTCGAACGGGCGATGTGTCATGTCTCTTAGTGCCGGATATTTTTTACCCTAAATCTAGGGTAATTTACCCTAAGCTGGCACCACTGTTTTTTTTAAATGGAAGGCAAAGAGACTCAAATCAAACTTCCTATATGGACTAGATTTTAGATTTTTTTAATTAACATTAAAATTACTGATCTAAATATTCTGAAAAAAAAAATATATGAGCATATAACACTAAAATCTCGAAATTGTTTTCTAATTTTAGTACTTTCTCAAAATGAAATGTTGTCAATTGCGGAGGTTGTTGCTTAACCTCCGCAATTGACAACATTTCATTTTGAGAAAGTACTAAAATTAGAAAACAATTTCGAGATTTTAGTGTTATATGCTCATATATTTTTTTTTTCGCAAGGTTCGGTCATGGGATGGGTGACCAAAAATTTATTATGTCGAGCTCCTCCGTGCTTCGGAAGGCACGTTAAGCCGTTGGTCCCGGCTGCATTTGCAGTCGTTAACACCCACCAATCCGCATTGGGCCCGCGTGGTGGGTTATGGCCCGTCCTCCTTATCCACCCATAAGGAAGGGCTGTGCCCCAGCAGTGGGGACATTAAAATGGCTGATGGACTAGTAATATAAAAATTTTGCAATGTGGAGTGGCTGAAACGTTTTTCAGTCACCATAAGCAGCATTTGTAAATTAACTGTCCGCCTGTTCGCCCTTCCACCTGTCTGCCGTTTATCCTACTTTTTTAAAGACTGTCCTAAAATAACATATCCAAATATATTTATGATTGTACGGAACCCTCGGTGCGCGAGTCCGACTCGCTCTTGACCGGTTTTTTTTTAATTTTAGTATTAAATTCGTTAAGCGGTTAACAGAATACATCTACCTACCAAGTTTCAAGTTATATCGTTTTCTCTCTTTCACTTGTATTGACTGTGAGCAGTATATCCGACAGTTTACTGTAACGTAAACAGTTTGCATCAAGTAATGGTAGGGCCACTGTAGAGGAGAACAAACGGACAGCCGGAAGGACATGCAAAAGAATTTTTGGCCAAGCTGAAGCAGACGCTTCGCGCTCGCTCGGTCAATTGAGACTAGTATTGCTCCGTGAGCTGTAGACTTCGCGTTAAAAAGTAGGTCATATATATATTGTTTTAAACAAATAACACAGAATATATGTTAGTTTTTTCAACTAATAAGTATCTATACTGTGCAAATAAAATACGCAGTCCTAGGTTCTGTCACAAAGATACAACCTTATTTATTTTCAAATTTCAAATATTGGCCAAAAATGTTTTGATTGATGATCTTTTGAGTCTTCTAAAAATAAAAAAAACCAAATTTACTTTGCACCGCTAACAAAAAAGTTTTGTCACATTTTTGATATTTTTACGAAACTGTTGAAATATGTCTTTTCTTATCATATCTCCGCCATTTCGAAGAATTTAGGAAAAACTGGCCCGACTGAAAAATTCAGTCGGGTCATTCGTTATCAAATCTGTTCACAAAATTTCACGAAAATCTGTTGAGAAATGCGACCTGTAGGAAGAAAAACAGTGCCGGAAACCCACGTTTTTTTTACATAATAATATCTCCGCTATTATGAAAATTTTCGAAAAACTGGATCGACAAAAAAAATCTATATAATTTTCGAACCTGCTCACAAATTTTCACGAGAAACGCTTGAAAAATGCGACCTGTAGAGGAGAACAAACGGGCAGCCGCCGGAAGGACATACGAAATAATTTTTGCCCAAGCTGAAGCAGAGACGCTTCGCTCGCGCTTCCGCCCGTTTGGTCAATTATTATAGAGTAATTTTTCTAATATAATATTTATCTTAACTCATTCTTATATCGTTGATGTCTTTTGTGTGTGTTTTTTTTAATTGGGTAGTTATGTAGGTATTGATAACTTTGATCGGTGATTCTTTTATTACTTTGATTACTACTACTTTGGTTATTTAATCTTTAAGTACTTTGGTAATGGTGTGATGTACTCTATTAACTCTTTCTTGTATTTGTATAATAATAATAAACCTGTTTTGAACTGAGAATTTTGCAAACAACATAACAAATAATAATAATAAAACCTAGATTAGAATTATGTATGGAAATATTTCTTATTATTACCAATGTTTAAGTCACCGTAAAATCATGAGAATCGTTAAGTATATTGCAATTAAACTCAATAGATCAACATCTATCGGAATATTGTGAACTGAAATATGCAATTTAATACCACATTCAATTTTATTTTCGATATAAATATTACAATTTATAGAAATAAAATTAACCGATAAATTGTAAGTATGCGTTTCTGATATTATGCGCCTAAAGGAATAAAACCACTGACGTCCATTATACGCGAATTATGTACGCACATCGAAGGAAGAACGCTTACGCAGCAGCCACACTCTATTGTCGTGCGCCGATGCATCGAGGTCAACTGGCCACGAGTTGCCGACGCTGCATTTCCGTCAATACCAATAATTTACTTATTTTATATCACTTTGTATTCTTGCATCGAATCGGTCACTAGGCTAATTAGATTTAAATACTTTCATGTAATTTTTATGTTTCAATAATTAAACTTATAAAAAGTTTTTGGTTTTTTTTCGATCCTCCGGCTGTAGCTAACGTAATTGGCGCAGTCGGTAGGATCCTCGCGGGCCGGTTCGCGAGAGTTAGGATATCTATCTATCGAATCCGCGATCGCGTGTCGCCCGGGCGGCTTCCTAGCCCCGAGCCCGAGGATCCCGAATCTACGGACCTGCTGCAGACCAGAGGAGAATCTAGACATCGATTCCAGAGGGAAAACCAGAGATGCTGTATATGTAAGTACACTTGAATTATTCTCGTGTTGCTTTCCTTTAGTCCTTAATTCCTTATTTTTTTAAAAGTTTCAAGATTTTTCACCCAAATAGTGAGAAAGTTCGGCGTCCTGTATCGCAACAGGGTCGCCGTCGAGTTAGATTAGATCGTAATAGAGATTTAGACTATCTAGATTTATTTATGGACACGCCATTAATTCCAGCTCCTAGTGTTGCAAGTGAAATTAGTCCTAAAAAAATGGATACGGATATAATTTTTAAGGCTCTCCGCCTTGTTCCGGAGTTCGATGGGAACCCGAACATATTAACAAGATTCATTAATATTTGTGACCGAATAGTAGCTGAATATGTAAGGGAAGGCCCAGAGTTTGCCTTCAGTAACGTTTGTTTGTTGAATGGAATATTAAATAAAATTTCGGGTAATGCTGCTTCAACTTTAAATTCTAACGGTATCCCGGATCACTGGTCAGGAATAAGGACTGCATTAATTAATAACTTCTCTGACCAGCGCGACGAAACTGCTCTTTACAGTGACTTATCATTAGCAACCCAAGGCAATAAGTCTCCTCAAGACTTTTACGAGCATTGTCAGACATTGTTCAGTACTATAATGACGTATATCATGCTACATGAGACAGTTAGTACAACCGTAGACGCAAAACGCGCTCTTTATAGGAAAGTAGCTATGCAGGCCTTCGTACGCGGATTAAATGAACCCTTAGGGTCGCGCATTCGGTGCATGCGCCCTCCCACTATAGAAAAAGCCCTCGAATATGTTCAAGAGGAATTAAATGTAATTTATCTACAGAATCGTGGAGATGCTCCTAAAACCCAGCATACTCCTAAGGTACCTACCCCATCTGTGTTGCCACCACCTCCACAGCCAAGACCTCAGTTTATGCAGGCACCCATGTGGCCAGCACCTGCAGGTCAGCGTGGTTACCAACCACCTCCTCAGGCTTTTAAGTTTCATAACCAGCCCGTACAGTATCAGCAGCGTATGGGCCCGACGCGTACCCAACAAATGTTTCGAGCAGCACCCCCTAACTATAATCCCCATAGTAACGTTTTCCGTTTACCTAATAGGAATAATCCTCAGTACAATGCAAACCCAAGACCTATGAGCGGAGTCCAAGCCTTTACGCCTAGACAATTACCCCACACTTTAATGACAGGACATGACTGGCGTAAGTCAGGAAATCCTCCCCCTACTAACTACTTCAAAACCCGTGAGATGAATCTTAACGAGTTCTATAATTATGACGGATCGTACTACCCCACAGAGTACTACGACGAGCCTGACTACCCTTATTATACAGGACCCTTGGACTATGACAATTACAGTGACTATACAACAGTTGACCAAACCGAAACTATCACTGATGGTCCTGACATGACTGACTTAAGTGAACCACAACCGGGACCCAGTAATCCTAATCAGGATTTTTACAAGACTCCGTTTTCAAAGAAGCCAAAATAGAAATAAATCTTCAGACACAAAGACAACTACCCTACGTACAAATCCTTGACCCTCCTTTAAAACTACTCATTGACACAGGCGCTAACCAATCCTTTATCAGCCCAAAAGCCGTTGAAAGATACTTTACTGACTATCCTCTCAACTATGACCCATTCGAAGTGACAAACGTACATGCTACGACTCGTAACGAGTATTCTATTACAATACCATGCTTCAACGAATTCAATGACACTGACTTTATAAAACTTTTTATCTACCAATTCCATGACTATTTTGACGGTTTAATAGGACTAGACCTCCTGACTAAGTGGGAATCCAAGATAGACTTGAAAGAAGGGAAACTTGTCACCCGATCGTCGTCCAACCCAATTAAGATGTACAACTCGCGTAACGTCAATCTCTATGAGGACATCATCCCAGCGCAATCCTCAAAGTTAGTCAGAATCCCCATAGACACCCAGGATGGAGAAGTTTATATCAGGCAACAAGTAATATGTAATTGCATTATACACGATTGTCTTACCACAGTAAATGATAACCGCGGCTATTTAGAGATTGAAAACCCAACACCAAATGATATTATTCTTTCACTTGACCAACCAGCTCACGCGGAACTATTTAATATAGATTTTAACCAACCTAGGACTCGTACTGACGAAGTAATTTCGCGACTGCGTACAGAACATCTAAATGCAGAAGAAAAGGCTAATCTTATAGCTCTTTGTTCCTTATACTCGGACGTTTTTTATGTAGAAGGTGAGCCCTTAACTTTTACCAATAAAATTAAACACCAGATAAGAACAACTGACGAGGTACCGGTCCATACAAAGAGTTACCGCTACCCATTCATACATAGACAAGAAGTTAGTGACCAAATAAATAAGATGCTGGAGCAGGGCATAATTAGACCATCTGATTCGGCTTGGAGCTCTCCAATCTGGGTTGTACCAAAAAAGATAGACGCATCAGGGAAACAAAAGTGGCGACTGGTTGTTGACTTCCGAAAACTGAATGAAAAGACGATTGACGATAAATACCCAATACCTAACATAAACGACGTACTTGACAAATTAGGTAAATGCCAATATTTTAGTACCCTAGACTTGGCAAGCGGCTTTTATCAGGTTGAAATGCACCCCCAGGACATCCCAAAAACAGGCTTTAATGTAGAGCACGGGCATTACGAATTCCTTCGTATGCCTATGGGCCTTAAGAACTCACCATCCACTTTCCAACGCGTGATGGATAACGTGTTGAGAGGCCTCCAGAATGAGATATGTCTGGTGTACCTGGATGATATAGTAGTATTCAGTACCTCGCTCCAGGAGCACATCCTTAACCTGGAAAAGGTTTTTCAGAGACTCAGGGAGTCCAATTTCAAAATACAAATGGACAAGTCCGAATTTCTGAAGCTTGAAACGGCTTACCTTGGTCACATCATCGGCAAGGACGGTATTAAACCGAATCCTGATAAAATAACTGCCATTAAAAACTACCCTATTCCAAAATCCCAAAAAGAAATTAAACAGTTTTTAGGACTTCTCGGTTACTACCGCAAATTTATCCCAGATTTCGCCCATATCACGAAACCTATGACTCAGTGCCTAAAGAAAGGGAAGAAAATAACTTTTGATCCAGACTATGTAGAAAGCTTCGAGAAATGTAAAACTCTCCTCACAAACGACCCAATATTACAATACCCTGATTTTAATAAAGAATTCCTTTTAACTACCGACGCTTCAAACTTCGCTATTGGAGCAATTCTATCCCAAGGACCTATAGGATCCGATAAACCTATTTGTTATGCTTCGCGCACTCTTAACGATAGCGAACAGAAATACTGTACAATCGAAAAAGAGCTTCTTGCTATAGTCTGGGCTACTAAATACTTTCGACCATACCTGTTTGGAAGGAAGTTCAAGGTACTGACTGACCACAAACCCCTGCAGTGGATGATGAATTTGAAGGAACCAAATTCTCGTCTCAACAGGTGGCGACTGAAACTAAGCGAATACGACTTTACGGTGATGTATAAGAAGGGAAAAGCTAATACGAATGCCGACGCCCTATCCCGTATAGAAATCCACAACGAGGAAATAGAGTCCGTTATAGAAAGCCTTAAGGAACTTAGTTCACTCATAGCGAATCCATCTGAAAGTATAGGTCCGAACCCCGATCAACGGTCATCCACTGAAACAGCTCATACCAGCAATGAACATCCCATCTTAGAAATACCCATTGTAAATGAACCACTAAATAAATTTAATCGGCAAATATTCTTCACAGTTGTAGGAGATATAAAACGTAGGCCTGTAGTAACTAAACCTTTTGACACCCACACGCGAATTGCAGTACAGCTATCTGAAAATAACCTAGAGGAAGACGTAGTTAACGCTGTAAAGGAATATGTCAATCCAAAGGTTAAAACTGCCATTATGATAATGCCAACCCTTGCTATGTACTCTATAATTCCTATACTGCAAGATAAATTTAGAAGTTCAGCCATGAACCTTGTTCTTGCCAAAACAGAGCTAGAAAATGTCAAGGAATATTTGCGCCAGCAAGATATAATTCGGTTGTACCACGAAGGTAAAACAAACCATCGTGGAATAACAGAAAGTTATCTAGCCCTTTCTCGCAAATATTATTGGCCTAAGATGAAGGATCACATCTCAAAATTTATCAATGAGTGTACCATATGCGGTCAGGGTAAATACGATCGTAATCCCGTTCGACCCCAGTTCAATGTAGTACCTCCCGCGACTAAACCATTTGAAATAATTCACATGGACCTGTTCACAGTCCAAAACGAAAAATATGTTACATTTATAGATGTATTTACTAAATATGGTCAGGCATATCATTTACGTGACGGTACCGCAGTAAGTATTCTACACGCATTGTTAGTTTATTGTACACACCACGGGGTACCACTTACCATAGTTACCGACAACGGTACAGAATTCACGAACCAACTCTTTGCCGAATTTGTAAGATTATATCAAATAAACCATCACAGGATACTAGCACATTCCCCTAACGACAATGGTAACGTAGAACGCTTCCATTCCACCCTACTTGAGCATCTCCGTATACTGAAACTACAAAAGAAGGATGAACCTATGATTAATCTAATGCCCTATGCTATTATAGCTTATAATAGTTCTATTCACAGTTTCACAAAATGTCGACCATTCGACCTGTTAACTGGACATTTTAATCCTAGAGATCCTATTTCTATCGACCTGACGCAACATTTATTACAGCAATACGTCCAAAACCATAGGGAACAGATAAATAAAGTTTATGAAATCATCAACGACACGGCCATTGCCGATCGCACTGCTCTAATTAATAATCGCAATAAAGATAGGGAACCTGAAATAGAATATTTACCTTCACAACAGATATTTATTAAAAATCCAGCTGCTAGCCGACAAAAAACTGCTCCTCGTTTTACCCAAGATACAGTACTAGCAGATTTACCAATTCATATCTACACGTCAAAGAAACGTGGCCCTATAGCTAAGTCACGATTAAAACGAGTTCCTCATACAGCTAAATTGTTACAGAATAATCCTGACACTGACCAGCCTAATGACGCGCGCTCAAGAGATAAAACTTGAGAGCTTAGCCGAAGGACCAGGACTACTACCTTACAGACTTGGGACAGCGCGACTAACTGAACAGTACCACACATTCATACAGTACATACGACTGGACGATTTAGAAACTAACATAAACTTAGTACAAGATCAATTACAGACTTACCGTTCCCGACTTCCTAACGACACTTACCTTTTATACGAACTACAAATAGAATATCTCTCTAATAAAATTAATAATGCACTAACCCAGTTGAATTCCCTTGAACCTGACAGTCGCGTTAAGAGAGGGCTCATAGATGGCCTAGGATCTATAGTTAAGAGCATTACCGGTAATTTAGATCATTCTGACGCTATACGGTATAACACAATTATTAAAGAATTACAAAGTAATCAAAATAAAATTGTATCCGAATCCAATAGCCAAACTAGTCTTAATAAAGAATGGATGAATAAATACCACACAATTCTCAATAAAATAGTTGAAAATCAAAGTAAAATCAATTCCACTTTAGAGTTGTTATTAGAGAAAGATGCTTATAGAGAAAGTAGTTTAATAAAATACGCTAAGTTTGCTCAACTATTAGATATCCTCTGTGAAAATATAGAAGACATTGTAGTAGAATTGATGAGAGTAGAAAATATGTTAGCTTTTATTCGAGTAGGGACTACGCACCATTCCATGATTACTGTAGATATACTAAAAACTATGCTAAATAAATTAGATACCTTATATAGTAAGGAGCAAGTCCTAAACGTCGATTATAGAGATTACTACGACGTCATTAAGTCAGGTTACTATTACATAGGGAAACAGGTAGTAATAGTTTTCAAATTCCCCATAGTTTCTAAAAATGAATTCGATTTCTATAAATT
The DNA here is from genome assembly GCA_943789525.1 of Agriphila geniculea. NCBI lineage: Eukaryota > Metazoa > Arthropoda > Insecta > Lepidoptera > Crambidae > Agriphila > Agriphila geniculea. The sequence goes on from OX038875.1 coordinate 7,562,093, forward strand.
ATCCCTTGTTCCTAATAAAGACCAACAAATCCTTATACCACCATTTCCCTTCCTTGCAACAAACGAGAAATCATTCGTGTACATGGAGGCTGAATGCCCGAAGTTGAGTTCCTGGTACCTCTGCGAACGAAAGATAAGTACTCAGCTTCGCACTCAACCAGACTGCATACAGAACCTGATCACGTCACAAGCCCTCGGTGAATCCTGCCATTTTACCTCAGTCTCCCTAACCAAGGAAGCCCTAGAAAAACTGGACGATCAGCACTACGTAATATCGTTCCCGTATTCGACCAGGGTGAGATCGACATGCGGCAGTCAAGACACTACGTTTCTACAGGGAAGTTATTTAATCACTATTCCTCTTAAATGCTACCTGCAAACTGCTGAGTTCACCATCATCAACGAGAACGACGAGATCAAGGGCCAGCCTCTGAAACTTATGAAAATCCCCTACAGCAAAGTGGGTATCGATAAGCCACATCATCTCAGGTTGAACACCATCGACCTAGAAGGACTACACAGCATCCAGAACGAGATTATGATGGAGCCACCTCTACAACTGGAACGACTACAAGATGAAACGCTGTATCACACGACTATCCCGTTTTACGGTCTGATACTTTTAGGTGTCATTGTTCTCATCGCAGCCCTTGTAACCCGACGCTATAAAACCTGGAAATCTAAGGAACCAGCTGAACACCCTCCGAACTTAACCACCAAGGAACATACTTACGCAGATCCCGAAGACATCAGGATGATGAAAATGGATAAAACCACTCCAGCGACATTTTCCCTAAAAGTCCTAAAATAGTCGCTGTTCTCGGGGTGGAGGAATTATGTACGCACATCGAAGGAAGAACGCTTACGCAGCAGCCACACTCTATTGTCGTGCGCCGATGCATCGAGGTCAACTGGCCACGAGTTGCCGACGCTGCATTTCCGTCAATACCAATAATTTACTTATTTTATATCACTTTGTATTCTTGCATCGAATCGGTCACTAGGCTAATTAGATTTAAATACTTTCATGTAATTTTTATGTTTCAATAATTAAACTTATAAAAAGTTTTTGGTTTTTTTTCGATCCTCCGGCTGTAGCTAACGTAATTCGCGTATTTGTATAATGGACGTCAGTGAATAAAACAAAAAATATTAACAATATGTTTTTCTTGAAAAACATATTGCTGATATTATTTTTGCTTTTTTAAAAATGCTGAAAAAGCTTAAAAACTTTTTACTTTTTATTTTGCGTAAAAACTTTTTATTAAATCCACTGGCCAAAGCAAACAAAGAAAAGGTTGTTTATCACCATTATCCAAGGAAATTGTAAGTACTTCGTACAGGATAAAGTGTATTTTCGTATACACAGAAATACGGCGTGCACCTCCCTGTTGTACGAAGTAGTACGAAGTACTTACAATTTCCTTGCCATTATCACTTGAATGACTTCTATATGTCACTCTATTTATTTATATTTGTGTTTCAATCAAATAAGACTTATTATATTACTAGCCAATGATATTTAAAAAAATCTAATATCTTTGAAGGTCTTTGAAGGTTTGAGGCTCGATGAACCTGCTGACACTTTTCATAATTCTGTTCATTTGTTTATTGAGTATCGAATAATTTAATAATACGCACTCTATGACATTATCTGTAACTAAACTGACATTTTAATATCTGTAACTAAATTGACATTTCAAAATTGATTTATAAATAATAATAATTAATAATTTTTGCATGCTTTTGTATATAAGGCGAACATTTGTACTACCACTAATACATACATACAACATACCACCTGTTAATTGCAAACTTATGTTCTGGCAAATAAAATTATGATTTGGATTTGGATTTTGATTACTAGCGGTTTCAATATACTGTTTCAATTTATTTAGATATATAAATTGATCGATTACTAGACGTACTCAATTCGGTTCACACTAGCTAGAGCGTAGTGGGAAGAGTAATCGTGAATTACTCGTCCACCCATTGGCGAGAAAGTCCAGTGGGTGGACGGGTCGGGAGAGAAATCTCCATCTCCATCTTAAGTAGACCTTAATTAACTAATCAAAATAAATGAAATTCTGAGACCTCCATAAAACTCAATCACATCGGGTTACAACATTCCGGTAACATGTATTTTTGTTTTTCATTTTTAAACTGATAGAAGCAATCTGCATATTTAAAAGGCGGAGACTGACTGATCTTTCAACGCACAGCTCAAACTACTGGACAGATCAAGCTGAAATTTAGCACACTAATAGTTATTATATAAACAACAGATACAAAATGCTAAAAATAAAAATAAAAAAATTTGGAATATTATAAAAGAAATAACTTATACAAAAAAAACCCCAAAGAAAGTTCCTCTGACTTACTTTGTATAAATGATTCTTTGCAATCAGTTAATAATGTGAACTCTTTCTTCGCTAATGTAGGCAAACAATTAACTGAAAAAATATTAATAACTCTGGTACAACCATGCCAACCCGTTGTAATCGTAGCTCTAACTCTTTTGTATTGTTTCCCACTGATTGTGACGAGGTCAATTCTCTTATTAATAATCTTAAAATAGACTGTGCTGTGGGATCGGACCTAATCTCAGCTGATATCCTCAGGATTTTAAATGAGATTTTAACGTCCCCTATTACTTACATCTGTAATTTGGCCCTTTCAACTGGAGTCTTCCCAACAGCTTTAAAGAGATCAATAATAATTCCGATTTCCAAAAGTGGCCGCAGAGACTGTGTCAAGAAATACAGACCTATTTCCATTCTTCCAACGTTATCCAAAATCGTAGAGCGAATTATCAATAGTAGGTTGGTTAAATATCTTGAAGATAGAAAGCTGTTAGCTCAGGCTCTATTTGGTTTTAGATCTAGAAATCAACAGCTGATGACGGCATCAGCTTCATGCACGGGCATGAAGTCAGTGACTTTATTGTCAATCACTTAGATAATAAAAAGAAAACTATAGCAGTATTTCTCGATATAGCAAAAGCTTTCGACACAGTCTCTGCAGATAACTTAATTGATAAACTCGAATGTGTTGGTGTTCGGGACCTCCAGTTGAAACTTTTCAGAGATTATCTCTCTGATTGCACACAGTGTTGTGTCCAAATTGACAGCCACATCAGTGAAGAGCTTCCTATATCTTTGAGAGTACCACAAGGCAGCATATTAGGGCCAACGCTCTTTCTAGTTTATATTAATGACTTGTGTCAACAAACTATCCCCAATGCTAAAATTGTTACCCTTGCCGATGAAACAGCTCTACTCTTTAGTGGGAACTCATGGGAGGAAGTTTTTTTACATGCAAAAAGGGGTTAATCTAAATCTTAACGTAGATAAGACTAACTTTATGACCCTTTCTTTGAGAGACAATTGTCCTGACAACCCTAACTATTGCATCGTATCTCACAGCTGCAAAAATGTCAGTGATACAGCATGTTCTTGTCCAAAATTAAATAAATCATCGAGTGTCTAGTACCTGGGAGCATAACTCCCAGGTACTAAGGGATGGGTAGGTCCCAAGATGGCAAACTTAATTTCCAGTTGCATGTCGATATGGTCACATCTAGGGTTCGTATATTGTATTGTTTGCATGCTACTATAGTTGGCTGAATGGGAGGAATGTTATAAATTATTATAAGACCTATATATGTACCCCGATCAAAAGCAAATAAATATATTTCTATTTCTATTAACGGTTATATTCATTAAAACCTAAGGCATGTTGCAGATATAAATTTGATAAGGTCCGCCTATTATGCGCTTTGTCAGTATGTCCTTTCTTATTGCATAATAGCGTGTAGTGGTGCAGGATTATCAACTTTCTTAAAACCCGAAAGGGCTCTGAGAGCAATTCTGAAAATTAGTATATTTTTGCCATTCCGACATCCGACCTCTGACTTGTATGATAGAAGTGGGGTCTTGACAGTACGGCAACTATTTATTTTGCAAATTCTGCTAAAACAACATTCTGTCATCAAAGACTTCTATGTTGTATACTACACTCTGTCATGGAGTGCGTACCACACACAAGGTAAATAAAAAAAGGCGAAAGGACTTAGTTTGTGTCAGAAATAAGTTTAATATCAAATTCTTACATCGTTTTTTCTGCTATCAGGGTGCCTGTCACTACTACTAAGTTTAGTATGGGATGACCAAACTTTTGTGGCGAAATTCGACGCATGTTTTTTGGAGAAAGTTGTTTAGTTTCATGGACTGGACTCATCATTGAAAAGCCATTCGGACATTTATGTATGAAGACTGGCATACCTACCTGTCCACCATTTTGAAAAAAACTTAGGTTTTGAAGGCCTGTAATAAAAGTGGTGTCAGTCAATCGATAGATTCTATTATCACAGGCCTTCAAAACCGACTTTTTTCAAAATGGCGGACAGGTAGGTATGCCAAAAGGGCCTGATCTCTTTGGATGGTTAGTTTAGAATGACCCTGTACACACCCTGTAATAGGTACCTTCGCATTTAAGTTCTTGCTTGAAGAATCCGTAGAGCAGAGCGCCGCAGTGGTCGCAGAAGGTGGGCGACATGAACTGATGCGGACGAAACCGGTGCGGAACGTCCACCTTGAAACGCTCCCGCAGGTACTATTGGGAAACCAAAACAACGGTCAACAACGAAAATGGTCATTCCCAGTATTCACTACCTTAGGTGTCAAATGGGAAATAAAAAAAAATATTTGTCATATGAGGTAAGGGGGAGACGTGGGGTTGCCGGGGAATGACCGCTGCACCGGGTAAGGACCCGTAAACAGAGTTTTATTCAGGTATTTATTTTTAAATAAAATTACCAACTATATATACATAAGTATTGAATAAAAGCATAAAATCACTTCGTCTTGTGAATTTAAGTATTAAGTTAATTATTTACAGGTAAACACAGCACAGGCACTTACAGGCACCTTGTGACACCATTTACATAAAATATTTCGTACCTTACGAAATGAAATTGTATGTACAATTTAACATAATATTATCAAAATATAGTACAGTCGCCCGTGGTACATTTAAATCACGAAAAAAAAGGTTACCGATTGGCTTCGTGATATAGATATTTATTACGTACATTATTATTAAAACCCAAGTTTTACTTAACGCAAGTTATTTTATATTTATTTCATCACATCACATGACTGTGACCTCATTATTTCGAATTATCAACCTTATTTTTCAACAATCCTTGTTTAAAACTCCTTGGTATAAAATGTATACTGACCCGTGCAAGAACCTTATATTCATATTGGACCCGTGCAAGAAGCTTAAACTTACCCCAATGGAGATTGCACGGCTAGTGTCATATTGAAGGTTAGTGTATATTTTCTTTGCCTTGAGTGACGTGACGGCTTATTGCTATCTCTTTCTTTATTGTTACATTACGTGTTCGTTGTTCATCGTTCGTTCGTTCGTGAGAAACGAAAACGTATTGTCACGCTAAAGAAAGAGATAGCAATAAGCCGTAACGTCACTCAAGGTAATTTTTTCTATCTTCACTATGACACTAGCCGGTGCAATCTCCATTGGAGGTATAAATAAGCTTCTTGGACCCGTGTATTTTATTTTTTTATACTTTTTAATCCATCTTCGACAACATAAAGCATTATATTATCCTTGTCACTCTATTTGTTTACTCTTTATTAATTCAAAAGGTGGTGCTAAAAATTAAAAAATCACTTTTCCACACGCTCCTCCCAGCAAAAATTAATAAAGAGTAAAGTATTTACGCGCCAAAAGCGCCCTTTTCGTGCTGGAGATGTGAAAATGGTGAAAAAGTACTGCAGATATTAGACGGTTCATCAAAAGTGCTTCATTTTCGATGAATAGTGACCAGTGAACGACTTTTTGTATTTAGACACTAAATGTAAAATGAACGTAGTATTTCTCATTTCTCACAAAATTTCGCAGCAACAGGTTGTGTGTGATAATTTTGATTAAAGAATTAAGAGTTAATTAAAGAGAAAAAAAATGCTTGCATGCACTGCTTGTATGCATGTTGCATGATGCGGGTTGAAAAGTCTAAAAACGAAAAATAAAGGCATTTTAAAATAAACACAAATAAGTTACTGACGACATAAAAAATCTCGGCAATAAAATTAACACAACATAAACTCTACATAGTTTGTATTTACAGACCTCCTCGGTCAAAATCAGAACTAGTAACTCTATTTTTTACTAGACTTGAAAAAATATTAAACTCTCTCAGGGCAAAGAACAATTTTAAATTAATTATATGCGGTGACTTCAATATTGACATGTTAACAAATAATAAAATATCTAGAGAGTTTAAACAGCTACTATCCAAATATAATATGAAATGCCAGTTTAACGAACCCACCAGACCACGCAGTAAAACATGTCTGGATAATATTATACATAATATTCGCGGTGCAAAGGGGGAAGTCATAGAGTTAGCATTTTCCGATCACTCTGGCCAAACTCTTAAGATACCTGTCAAAAAATCATGTCGACTAAAACACTGGTTTACTTACCGGCGAGATTTGTCTCCAGATAATATAAGAAAGTTTTCTAACTGTGTGAAGAGCCTAAGTTTTAACGAAGTTTATGAAACAAGCTGTCCAAATAGTGCATTCAACTCATTTCACGACCTCTTTACACTTTTTTATAACTTATGTTTCCCACAAGTTAGAGTTAAAATTTCCACTACGAACAAACCTAAATGGATTTCAAAAGGTATTAAATCATGCAGTAGAAGACGTTGTTATCTCTTATGGAAATATCGTCTTTCTCCAACAACGTCTAATAAATCAGCTTTTGACGATTATACCAAACGATACAAGAGAATAATGAATCTCACTCAAAAGGCACAAAATGACTATTTTATAACCCAGTCCAAAAATAAGTCTAAAGCAACGTGGAAAATAATTAATAAATGTAACAATAGCTTACCTAGGGAACACATTACCAGTGTGATAAGTAATGATAGAGAGATAACTGAACCGACAGATATAGCTAACACATTTAATGACTTTTTACAAAATGTAATAAAAATGTTGATAATAATGGTCCAAAACCAAATTCTATTCCGCATAGTCAGCCGAATTCTATATTTCTTACGCCAATTGTTATGTTTGATGTTCTCAAAGCTATACATTCACTTAAGAATACTAATAGTGTAGGTTTTGACGGTGTTTCCACTAGGATTATTAAAGCAGTCGGAAATATAATAGCACCGATCTTGTGTTATATTATAAATTTATGTTTGGAACGAGGAACATTCCCAGACATATTAAAGTTGACAATTACTATCCCAGTATTTAAAAGGGATGATAAAAAACTTTTAAAGAACTACCGTCCAATTGCATTAATATCTATATTTTCAAAGATCATTGAATATATTATATATAAAAAATTTAACGTTTACTTTGAAACTAACAACTTATTTTCAAAGCACCAATATGGTTTTCGTAAAGAAAAATCAATAAACATGGCAATATACGAATTTTTTGAGAAAATTGTGAGTAACGTAAACAAGCGAAAGCCCACACTGGCTTTATTTATGGACATGACTAAAGCATTTGACAATATTAATCATAAAACACTACTTGACAAACTAGAAAAATATGGTGTAAGAGGCAACGCCCTTAAACTGATTGAGTGTTACTTAAGTAATAGAAGACAAATTACGCACATAAATAGAATTGATATTGAGACTGGTATTAACACTACTTATGCATCGAAAGAACGGTCAGTATGCTATGGTGTACCACAAGGAAGTGTGTTGGGTCCTCTTCTTTTCATTATTTATATAAATGACTTTCCTAATGTGACCAATCATCATATGACTTTATTTGCTGATGATAGTACTGTTTTATTTACCTATGACCATTTCCATAATATTAAATTTGACATAAATAATACATTGACATCCTTAATTAAATGGCTGACATTAAATAATTTGACAATTAATTTGACGAAAACACATTTGATAAACTTTAAGCAAAGGAATAACGATCCATTAGACTTTGACATTGAATACTCTGGAAATTCAGTGAAGGAAGTGGACACTACTAAGTTTTTAGGTTTGACTATAGATAACAAGCTGACATGGAAACCTCACATTGACAATTTAATAAAGAAATTAAACCAGTTTTCATATGCTCTCTATAAATTGAGGAAGGTTTCTAGTGTTAAGACACTATTGACAGCTTATTACGGGTACGTCGCATCAGCTTTGAGGTATGGGATAATGTTCTGGGCTAACACTACTGACAAGAAAAGTGTCTTTAAATCTCAAAAGAAATGTCTCAGATCCATGTTTGGTCTAATGCAAGATGATTCATGTGAACCCTACTTTCGCAAGTATAAAATTCTTACATTGCCGTCAATGTATATATCTGAGATAGCAAACTTTGTCCGAAATAACCCAAACGATTTTGAAATGAACCCTATAGGTAGTCGTCGCGAAGGTACACTGAAAGTAGCTCATGGATGCAAAACTCTTCTTAGACGAATGAGTGTAAACTGTATGGCGCCAACAATTTATAATAAAATTCCATTGGCTATCAGATCAATCAATGACAATAAAAGATTTAAAACTGCGCTCAATGGCTTTCTTGCTGAAAAAGCTTATTATGACATAAGAACATTTTTAAATAATAAAATAGATACAATATAAGTAATGACTTAAAAATAATTTACTAATAATAGATTTAAAATACCTACTGACATTTTGCATTTGCTTCCTTTAATTTTATTAATTATGACTGTAATTAATTTGATGTAAATTTATTAATGATAATGAGCAATATAAATTAATATTAATGATGAATAATATTTTAGCATGTGATTACGTATGTTCATATACCTGTAAGGTGAATCATGGCTGTACTTGTCGATACTCTTACTTAACTAAAATCTTGTAATACCCATGTTCATGAACAAATAAATGAATTGAATTGAATTGAATTGAATTGAATTGAATTGAATTGAATTGAATTGACATGCATTTCACTGCAGTGAATGGCACTGTTTACACGCTTCATTTATTGTTCATTTCCGATGCGATGACCGATGCCCGATGAAAGCGCACCGGAGTCTAGTGACTTTCATCAAAAAGGCGCGTCACTGATGAAAAATGAATCACATAATTAGACTCTTCATTTTCGATGCTTCACTGCGATGAAGCATCGAAAATGAACGAAAAATGAACCGTCTAAAATCTGCAAGCAATTAGTGAATAAAGGACGGATTTAAAGCGAGGGCCATAGATGAATCCTGAGCGACGCGAGTGATTCATGGCCCTCGATATAAATCCGTTTTATTCAAGAGTTGCATACTATACTTTATATCATGACTTCAAGAAAAATAAAGAATTAAGTGCAAATATTATTTGCACAAGGAGTTTGTATGCCGAGTGTTCTTTGCACAAGGAGTTTGTATCGAGTATTTTTTGCGCATGGAGGTTGTATAGTATCGAGATGAAGGTTGAATTGTGTTCTAAATTCAAACACTAAAATAGTGGTTAAAAGTGTTTTTTATTCACTGTTTTCAGTAAATAAAATAAGTATTTTAGAGGGGAGATGGTATAAATAATATTTTCATCACTCTTTGATTTTTTTATAAGTCCTTATTATATTTTCTTTCCTTCGTTATTTATAAGTAGGTACTTACGTCTTTAACAGAAACACATAGATAGATTAACTTCTAAAATTTTCAACACTTTTGTTTTTTTTTATAGTTATTATTTTTTATTGTTTCTTCTTTCCTTTGTAAAGACATGGAGGAGGTTAACTTTTATAATTTTCGAATTTATTTTATAATTAAATTTATTAGCGGCTGGCGCCACTTGATAAGCCGAGCTTGTGATGATGCCTCTCCATGACGTCAATTTAGTGCAGACGCAGCCTCGGGTTATGTGTGCGACGACAAAATTATCGCTCTTAATTATGTCTCTACTGCTGGGGCACAGGCCTTCCTTATGGGTGGATAAGGAGGATGGGACATAACACACATCCGGGCCAATGCGGATTGGTGAGTGTTAACGACTACAAATGCAGCTGCAACCAACGGCTTAACATGCCTTCTGCACGGACTCGAGATAATAAAATTGGAATCACCCATCCAATGACTGACCCTTGCGAAAGTTGCTTAACCTCCACAATCGCTGGGCAAGGCGCTCGCTATACCACTGCGCCACTGACCTCCTCACTTTGAACTAATAATGACAAAAGAGTACTTTCTGAGTCATTTCATCATTTGTGCACCAACCACGACGACGGTAGCTCAGCTTGTCTAATGACTATAATAATAAAAATCATAATAAAAAGCATTTAATTTTTGTCTTTTTACAAAAAATGGCTTAGGTTAGTCAATACATGACTAATCCATACTTTGCTATTCATAGCTCAGCAGTCAATCTGATTTACCTCCAAATCGACTACCCAAACCAGTTTACCACACTAGAGGCAGAATGACAGGAGAGCCAAGTAATTTTTAGAGGAGCTCGTCATGGCACTGCGGTCTGACAGACCACGCACCGCATCGGTAGCTCTGCTTCCGTAATCTCTACTTTGCTAGTCATTACGCAGCAGTCAATATGATTGTTTCTAAACAACTATCCAAACTACGAGTAGCTTACCACGGTAGAATCAGAATATGCAGAAGAGCCAGGGCATTTTCCGAGCAGCTTATCATGGCATCGCTTATGGACCGCGGTCTGGCAGACCACGCACCGGTAGCCCTGCTTGCCAAAGCCCCACAGGAACTCCTTGCAGAATGCGCAGAACGTTGGCTGTCGGAAGAACTTAGCCACGAAACGGTGCCCGTTCACTTCGTGCACCCTGGAATAATGAAGAAACAATATTTTTATCAGTCCCAGTTTTCGTAGAGGTACACACGACAGCACGTCAGGTTATACAGTTAAACTGCGAAATCAGCTTTTATTACATCGGGCATAAGTATGACGTCATACAGTCTGAGGTGCCGTCGTGTGTACATTTTGGTCTATTAAAAAATTTTGACCACAGATTTATGTTCATCCAATCACACAGCTGCTTATAAGTAGGTGAGTTTAGGACTCATCAATTGATTGGTTTTATACAGTACGAGGCATATATCTCGAATTTTTTTCGACGGAGTGGGGTTAAGTTAGCGTTTGTGCTCTTGTGCAGTTGTGCCCTCTCCCGCCGCCCGTGTCCCTCACCGCTATACGCATGCCCAAAATACGCGTTCTGCGCGATCCCCACCCGATTTCAAGATATATGCCTCGTACTGTACTAACTAACATTGTTCTTGTGACGAACTCATGTTTACTTATTGAATAATTATAAAAACTACGTAGGCGAGTCACAAATGACGGATAGTTGGCTGCATCCGCTCGAGCCAAGAATTCAAATCATGAGGATGCGCAGGCGCATACTCATCTCAAGGGAGTGGTAAAGTAAAGGTGACTCATTCTGACCAATATCCAATAAAAATACGGAGAAAACGAGATTGTAGGTAAGTACTTACTGTATTTTTTTAAAGCTCACCAATTATCATTAGCATAATGTTTAAATTCTATTTTTATGATTGTCATGTGCCTATTGTGCTTTTGTCTTGCAAATTAAGAAACAAATGAGCGTGGAATAATGCTTTGTTCACTTCAATCTTTTCCATTTCCATGACGTCACCTTACTTTGTATAACTAAGTTATATTCCTTGAAAAAGAGCGTCACGTAGTTTTTCTGTGGCTATTCTTCTTGTTGTTGACTTGTTTGGGCGGTAGGGAAATAACTGAACGATCCAAAAGTAGAGATTTTTCATTTCTAGTTTCAGAGGCTACTACGAAAAACATCTCAATCTTGGTCACGTGGAAACAATGGGAAACGTGAGCTTGATGCTAGACCGGCACAAAACAGCAAAAGATCGAGATAGATGGCGAGGTCCAGGTCGCTACCACCGACCACCGGAGTAAGTAAGTAAGTTAGTTTAAACTTACTTGTGGTGCTTGATGGCCCCGCGCCGCTGCGTGATGCGCTTGGCCCGCGACAGGCGCGGCTGGCCCGCCGCCCCGTCGCCCTCGCCGCACCCTGCGCCCGGGAACCACTGGAATATTTAATTATTGTATTATTTATATGCAAGTTAACGTTACGTCATTACTTATTACTTATTTTAAAACGAAAGTCGTGTTTATTTTATTGCAATGTAATGTAAAATATTTTTTTTGCTCTCAGTATAATAGTTATTTGTTATACAAGAGACCAAAGTCAATTTGTGCTGCGAGTGCCGACTTTAAATCGCGAACTAATAGCAAAATAGTCTAGAATTGAATCACAAGCGTAGCGAGAGATTCTAATATAGACTACTAAGCAAAGTGAGTGATTTAAAAGCACGAAGCAGAACAAAAATTTGGTCTCGTAATAAACATACAACTTTTCATCTCTAACAGCAAAGGTAAACTCAGCATTAGAAACTTGTTCTTTCAACTCTTTGAGTTTTTCCACTTTGTTAGAAACAAAGTGGAAAAACTGTAGTTGTCAGGGATTTTTAAATTCCAAAAAGTGTAAGTACTAAATAAAAATACATAATTTATTAATCATTTTGGTGAGAAATAAATAACTAAATGAAGAATGTAGATGTACAAAATGTCAGGAAATTTCCTGTAAAGTCAGGTAAAAAGTCAGGAAATCTCATAATTAGATCTGGTAACCCTACATACATGGGACCTCAAAACTCCTTAGTATATTCCGTGTATTTTATTTTGTATACTTTTTAATCCGTGTATGACAACAAGAATGTAGATGTAGGTGTACAAAATGTCAGGAAATTTCCTAAAAAGTCAGGGAAAAAGTCAGGAAATCTTATTATTAGATCTGGTAACCCTTCATACATGGGACCTCAAAACTCCTTGGTATATTGCGTGTATTTTATTTTTTATACTTTTTAATCCGTGTGTAAAGCATTCTATCTATCCTTTTCTCAGATATCATTTTTACAAGTTTCATCCTTGTCACTCTATTTTTATTCTTTATTATTTCAAAAGGTGGTGTTAGAAATTAAAAAACCGGTCAAGAGCGAGTCGGACTCGCGCACCGAGGGTTCCATACCATCATAATTGCACCATCAAACCACACTGCAGAGTAGCATAATAAAATCAGTATTGCAGTTTTAGGTCAGTGCCATCTCTTGACCGATAGTGGAACTAATGTTAACTTTTTTAGAAATTTGATAATTTCTAAAAAAGTGTGCTATATTGAGACATCGTTTTATTTTTCCTGTAATCTTTATATAAACTGCTATCACATAGAATTATTTCAGATTTTTCTCTTTGCAAACTTCGGAGATAAGGGGGGGAACGGTCATTGTTTTTACATTTTTCATCATAAGTCGAAAACTATGCGGCCTAAAACAACAAAATTTTTTTATTAAAAAAGTGCAAACGGCGCTCTTTCATATGATACCCCACATGCCCTAGTAGCCCTACTTCAAATTTTTAAGACCCCTTTTCAGACCCTGTTGTAAAAAAGATATTTATTTTTTTATTTATTTCTTATTTGCAAAATAGTTGGGCAAATGTCATATCAAACTATTCTAAATTTCAAGTTGATACCATTAGTAGTTCTCGAGATCTGTGATAGACAGACAGACAGACGGACTGAGTCACACCATAAGCGTTCCTTTTTTACCATTTTGGTACGGAACCCTAAAAAGCACTATGCCAAATTTGCCTTATGCTCGCAGGAAAAATCGATTTTAATGCTTTCGATTTTTTTCGCGCCAAAAGCGCCCTTTTCGTGCTGGGCCAAAATCGCCCTTTTCGTGCTGGAGAGAAGTGAAATAGTATATTATGCAATTAGTGAATAAAGGACGAATTTAAGACGAGGGCGATAGATGAATCACGTGCAAATGAAGGATTAGGGAGTGATTCATGATGATTAAATCACTAAAGAAAAGTAGGTAAAGTAAAGTGATTCTAAGTGCTAGAATCATGGCCCTCGTTATAAATCCGTTTTATTCAAGAGTTGCATACTATACCATGACCACAGAATAGATATAAGTACTACCGTACCATGACTACGAGAACGAAAATATTATTTGCACAAGGAGTTTGTATGTCGAGTATTCTTTGCACAAGGAACTTGTATCGAGTATTTTTTGTGCAAAGAGTTTGTGTTGCATTGAGTTGGAGGTCGAATTGTGTTCTAAATTCAAACAACAAAATAGTGATTAAAAGTGCTTTTTCTTCAAGTTTCCAGTGAATAAAACATAAAGTTAATATTACCTCAGGTATATTAACTTTATGGAATAAAATCAGCTTTTTAGAGGCGGAGCGATATAAATATGACGGCGCGCGAGAGATTTGAGTCGATTTGTGTTATTAAAGCCTTCGTTTGTTTCGCTATTGTGGAAGGCGCGACGTTTCTGAGTGACGAATAAAATCGAGTTATCATAACATAATATCAGTTGTAGAGAAATCTGATGCTGAGCGGACCACTGTAGTTAACCCTATCATAGGTAAGTATGTACTTACTTCTTATTTGCTGTTATGGTAGCGTCGGTTTATAAGTTCTAGCTCCGCTGATTACTTATCAAAACATTACGGTGATTAAAATATTTTCCTTTCAGTCGTACATTTTGTCAACAGATAATGGAGCGTCTCTTTTCGCGTTCTTGTTTATTCATTTGTTTGTTTGTTCATCTAAACAACTTTTTTAGAATTTATGTTCAGTTTTTATTAGGGTTCCGTACCCAAAGGGTAAAAACAGGACCCTATTACTAAGACTCCGCTGTCCGTCTGTCTGTCTGTCTGTCTGTCTGTCACCAGGCTGTATCTCATGAACCGTGATAGCTAGAAAGTTGAAATTTCCACAGATGATGTATTTCTGTTGCCGCTATAACAAAAAATACTAAAAACAGAATAAAATTAATATTTAAGGGGGGCTCCCATACAACAAACGTGATTTTATTTTGCTGTTTTTTTCACTGATGATGTATTTTTGTTGCCGCTATAACAACAAATACTAAAGTAGAATGAAAATAATATTAAATGGGGGCTGCCGTACAACAAACGTATTTTTTTTGCCGTTTTTTGGTACGGAACCTTTCGTGCGCGAGTCCGACTCGCACTTGGCCGGTTTTTAATAAACAAACATGGCTCCAACAAGTTATAATATAACAAACGATGTTTATTGTGCATATAGACTAATTAGAGCGTTGATTTGATTTGAGTGGTTGCCAACGATGCGCTTAAATCGCAGCGGAGACCAAGAGGCGACAACCGTTCTTCGCGTATGTGCAAAGCGATAAATAAACATAACATCAATAATAGTTTTATTATAACAATTAACATTCAGTCACGTTTGACGAAACTAATAAACAACCATGAATTTACAGCATACGAGATGCAAAATCCGGGATGGATTCCATTTTACATTTTCCAATGGCCTCCATCTTTATCACCGTCACAGATTTAAAATCGTTTGAAGTTATACGTGGAAAGCTGCAAAATTTGTCAAAGCCAAGAAATCGCATCAACCCGTGTAATGACAAATTGGACATACCCAGAACCAAGACGACATCGCGCGCCGGTGCGCCCGCGCATCGCCAACTCCGTCACGGCTTAAATCCGATGGACAAAAAAGGCTTAGCCAATAGCGTCGATTTGTGAACTAATGTCCGTCCGCCCCATCTGCCGAGGGGGCGAGACTAGATGCAACGGAAAGCATCTTTGCTTCAAGGTCTCTTTTATGAATTCTCTGGCATAGATTCGGGTGATTGCGGCACTGAAATAGTGTGTATGTCAAATGGCCAAAATTCAGAATATGATTGTCATAATATGGCCGGGAACGATTGCACATGAGCAAAATCTATCTTCACTATTTACATTATGTCGACTTTGCACTTTTACTAATATAGCCTATATTAGGAAAAGTGCAAAGTCGACATAGTCGATTAAGTATAAAATTGCCGTTTTGTATGGAGGAGGATACTAACATTGTCGTTATTAATTTTATTTAGCAACCATGAATGCCAATTTTGTTATTAGGTTAGGTTAATGTGCACCTTGTTTAAAGTTGATGACTGTGATATTGATTAGAAGTGACGGTTAATTTTATGTACTTACTTATTACCTATACTCATTTTAACTAAACTACTTTTTACTAATTTTATAAACTCGTAGCTTCATTTATAAACATCTCTAAAAATTTGCATGCTAGATGTAGCGAAATGTGTACGATCTTTTAATATAACACCACATGTATTTATACCGCATTTCAAGCAAATAAAATATCTTTATCTTTATCTTTATCTTAATGTTTTAAATCTTTTATGCAAAAATGTTTAAACACTCAGCTAAAAGTGAAAAATACAAGTATCAGCTAAGTTACAACGAATTAAGTGGTCATTTCTACTAACGAAAAAGGAGTAACTTTTATGATACTTTTTTTAACGCTTAAAAGAGAAAATCAGACATATTTTTACTGCCCACAGGTGGGTTGGCATGATAGATAACAAGTAACTGAAGCATCCTTATGTACCGCATTCTAGCAAATAAATTCTTGATTCTTTAACACTAGAAAATGAGTGCCTCTGTGTGTGAAAAACGGTAATAAAATTACCCACTTTAACTTCTATTATTTACTAGTGGCTCCGTGAGCTGTAGACTTCACGTTAAAAAGTAGCTCAAATGGTATGTATTTCAAAAACAACACAGAATAGATATTAGTTTTTTCAACTTATATTATAAGTATCTATATGTAGAGTCTGTATAAAGAGTCTGTTTACATGAGAAATTTTTAAATTATTTATAGTAACTTATACTGGTAACCCTGTTGGTGCTGTCAAAATTCTTATTGTAAACATATTTATTTATTTAGATGGGTATTGGTGGGGTGGTTGGGGATTTAGGTGGGTAATAAAATTACCTTTGAAATTTACCCATGTAAACAGACTTTTTAGACACTCTACTGTGCAAATAAATTAATAATACGCAGTCCTAGGTTCTGTCACCAAGTCACAACCTTATTCATTTTCGAATTTTGAATATTGTCCTTTTTGACTTTATGACTTTGTACTTTTGAGTCTTCGTAAATAAAAAAACCGGTCAAGAGCGAGTCGGACTCGCGCACCGAGGGTTCCGTACAATCATAAATATATTTGGATATGTTACTTTAGTACAGTCTTTAAAAAGGTAGGATAAACGGCAGACAGGTGGAAGGGCGAACAGGCGGACAGTTAATTTACAAACATTAACCACAGCTGCTTATGGTGACTGAAAAACGTTTCAGCCACTCCACATTGCAAACTGTTTATATTACTAAGTAGGAACTTATTCTTCGTTTATTCGTACGGCAAATAGTAGGTAATTATATTAGAACCAGCCACCAATTTATTATTGTAGTATTAGGTTGCGCCATCTCTTGACCGATAGTGGAACTATTTTTTTCTTCTTATGTTAGCATTCTTAGGACATCGCCATCTGTTGACTGGTAGTGAAACTAAAGATTTTTTTTGTTTTTTGAATTTCTAAATAAGTGTGTTATATTGAGACATCGTTTTATTTTTCCTGTAATCTTTACATAAACTACTATCACATAGAATTATTTCAGATTTTTCTCTTTGCAAACTTTGGAGATAAGGGGGGGGGGGGGGAACGGTATTTTTTTACATTTTTCATCATAAATCGAAAACTATGCGGCCTAAGAAAAAAAGAAAAAATGTTTTAAAATGTGCAAACAGCGCTCTTTCATATGATACCCCACATGCCCTAGTCACCTCACTTCAAATTTTCAAGACCCCTTTTCAGTCGCTGTTGTAAAAAAAATATTGATGTTTTTATTTTTTTCTTATTTGCAAAATAGTTGGGTAAATGTCATCTTAAACTATTCCAAATTTCAAGTTGATACCATTAGTAGTTCTCGAGATATCCAGCTGTGACAGACAGACAGACAGACAGACTGAGTCACACCATAAGGGTTCCTTTTTTACCATTTTGGTACGGAACCCTAAAAACGCCGCCATTTCGAAGAATTTCGGGAAACTGAAAATTTTTATTTAAATATTGAACCTGCTTACAAAATTTCACGAGAATCGGTTGAGAAATGCTACCTGTAGACGAGAACAAACGGACAGCTGGAAGCACATCCGAAAGGAAGGAAGAAGGACATTACCAAAGTGTTTTTGCCCAAGCTGAAGCATGAGACGCTTCGCTTATCGCTCGTGTTTCGCGCTCGCTCGGTCAATTATATTAGCTCTATTAAACTGCACGAAAATTGTAACATTTCTCCAACTAATGAATCTTCAAAAAAGGTAGGTAGGTATTTTTACAAGACTGCCCAAAGCAAAAAGAGTGTTCATGTATGTTTGTGGGTATGCGAGTTTCTTTATTCCACCATAACTTCCAAATGGCTCAACGGATTTGGATGTATGGGGTATTGTTAGAATCCTTACATCATTCCAAGTGACACTGGCTATATTTTTTTTGAAAAAAGTTAATGTGGCAACTGTATGACGCCATTTTAAAATGTGAAATAAAATTTTTATTTTCAATTTTACAATATGGGCATCAAATGAAAGGCCTTAATGAGCACATTTCAAAAATATATAATTTGTCACTAAAATGTGTGAAATAAAAATAAATAAATTAAAAAAATTTAAAAACACGACTGCCCTGCTAAAAACAAACTAAAAAGTAAAATAACAAGTGTCATTGCAGTCGGAGGACCTCTTCGATTAAAAATTGTTCCACAAAACGGTCCCCCGACTGCAATGACACTTGTTATTTAACTTTTTAGTTTGTTTTTAGCATGGCAGTCGTGTTTTTTTTTTTTTTAATTTATTTATTTTTATTCCTTTTTCCAGAATTCTGTTGTTGTTAAAATTTAACAACAACAGAATTCCATTGTTCAGATAATTCAGTGATTATGAAAGCAGGAGCAGATGTTGTCTCCAATAGACGCGACGTTGCAATCAAAAAGCTCAAT
The DNA here is from genome assembly GCA_943789525.1 of Agriphila geniculea. Lineage (NCBI taxonomy): Eukaryota > Metazoa > Arthropoda > Insecta > Lepidoptera > Crambidae > Agriphila > Agriphila geniculea. The sequence goes on from OX038875.1 coordinate 7,581,040, forward strand.
CAACATTTCTGTAGCTAAGTAAGTAAGGCTCAAGCATAAATAAAAGTATCAACTTTTCTGACACACATTAAGATAGGTATCATAGGTACCTAAAATATAAAAAACATTCATGCTTCCGATTTAGGTTTACACCCTGTTTGGCTACCACGGGCCACAAGTGGTGTAATGGACCATAGGCCATACACGACAAGAAAAAAATCTATAGTTCTGAAAACATCGCCAAACATTTCAACATGTGGCTACCATTAAAAAAACGTCTTAGAAATTCGTTGCAAAGTAATGTAACTCAAATCTCCTTTTTTTTTGACACTTGAAAAGGGACAATAAATTTCTATTCGGTTGACATTTTAGCTCGTAAATATCGTTAAAAAAATATTCCACATCTTTGAAATTGAAGATGAGTTTTTTTCTGCGAGTATAGTTTTGCAACATTTGCAACGCGCATAGCTGACCCAAACGTATATAAAAAAATGCCAACACGAGAACAGGGATGTGATAACTGAACTTCGTTTGCTCAAACAAACTTGGACCTTAAGTTCTGATGGATAAAGACTAAGGAGACATAATACTATGTCTCTCTAGTTATTTTCGAAATCTAAAAATGCAGTTTCTACGCAAATACCTTTTATTTTTCAGGTTTAATCAGATGATGACTGAAGACATTCTAAATTGAATGTTGGAAACAATTCGAAGCATATTTTGGACAAGTAACGCTATCTATTGGGTGGAAACTGAAACCAAAATCAAGGACAAGCCAATCAAACAGCGCGTCGCAGCATTAAGGGTGTGGTTTTGTGAAAAGTGCGCAGGAGTTGTGATAAACCAAATTGGACTCTATCTTCATAACAGGAAGAGCGTATTAGAATTAAGTAGTTGTAATTCTATTGTTGTTAACAATTGTATAGAGATATTTGAAAAGGCGGGGGATTAGCGAAGGGCGAGTGTGGAGTGTAGACGTCTTTTTGGATCGATTATATAAATTGTTGTGAGAAATAAAGCGTCCCTTCGAATTATAAATTACAAATAGTTTGGATCCATATTAATAAATTAATTAAAGTTTCATTGTTGAATTACAAGGAGCTCCTTACTGCAGAAAGATAAGTTAAGTAAATAGAAATAAGAATTATGTATAAAACACATATCTATTTTAGACTTCTCATTTATAAATTGTGTTAAGTAAATAAATAAATTAATTGATGTGCATCGATCTCACATAGCTAAAGGTCTAAAATAGATACGCTAGGTTATATTTCACTCTTTGTACTCATGTTTATTGTTTAAATTAGTAGTTTTATCAGCCGAAACGAGGTTTTTTGTGACTTCGCGCGCTTTCCTCGATTCAAAAGCTGTAGTGAGCAGTGCGAAGGTTTAATTACCTACTAGCGTGGGAATTAAACAAATTCAGTTTCGATAAAAGTTTTTATTAGAGCCATTTTATTAATTGTTCAAATAACTAAATCATTCCTTTTAAATTGATCAGACAATCAAAACAATTTCAAATTAAAACATATTTATAATAATCCATAATCATCAGATAATTTCAAAAATAATCAAAACCTCTAAATTAAACCCTTTTATTAAATAATTAAAATAACTTAACAGTCAAATCAACTAAATCAAAACCAATTAAAGTAATTTTCTTGAACAAACAAATAATCAAACAAATACCAAAACCAAACATTGCCAATAATAAATGACTCTAAACAATTATTCTGTATTCATATTTATTTTCCCAATTATAGGCACCCCTTTTCACTGAAGAATTATTTGCAATAACTATTTTCCAAAGATAGAGTTTAATACCTTTTGTAGATATCATTAAATTAATATACTAGTGTCGTCTTCGATGATTGATACTTTATTTTGTCTGTTGGGTAATGGACAAAATTAGATTTTCTTACTTTGAATTTGATTTACAGTGTCATGACACTTGGAAAATACTTGGTACATGTTTATAGATAGAGTAAAGGCTATCACAGTTCTTTCGAACAGAACTTAGAATTTTATTGGTTTTAAATTGATAGCTCTGTTAATTGATACCAAATTCAACCTTGATAAGACTCTCATTTAGAGCACATCTAGATGAAATACCATTCATTCAACATGAATTATTTATGAAGTTGTCATAAATCTTTGACACTATAATTGAATTTAGGCTAGAGGTTGTGATTCATAAAGTAATAATTAGTATTCATTTAGTTTTGTTTTAAATCAGAGTGGACACGCTGTTTGGATTCAAATGGTACAGAGTGTGACTTTCATTGGGGTCAACGTAGAAATAGCATAGGAAGAATTTAAGAGCTCGCGCTAGTCCATCAACCCTAAGGTGGCCACCTGTTTTAAAAAGAAGAGGAGTCAGTTAATCTCCTCCAATCAAATAATAAAAAGGGTGATAAGGACAGCGAATTATTGACATCCGTCTAACGAGAATTGTCAAAAATCAGTTAGCACTGGCAGGATCTCATCTGAATAGATGCTCTGATTGAATCCAAACGCGTATCAAAATCATTGTTCTCATTTATTAACCGAATAATTATTATCGCACCTCAAGCCATTATCTGAGAGATATACAATATCATCCTTTCCAGACGAGTTTTGTTAAAAGGTACATTTGTTTAAACTGAGCTATATTTTGGGATAAAATAATCAAATAAAATTACTAGACGATCAAAGCAGATACAATAAGTATCACATACAGATTGGTCATTAGCAGCAGACAAGCGACACGCAGCCGCGGGGACCATCACACATGGTGCTCGGTGACCAAGATTCTTAGATTTTGTGTTCACTTATAGCAAACGCAACTGGGAATCGAACCTTTAAATAATTACACAACGTAGAAACTTTATATCATATCCCAATATTATATTTCAGCATATTTATATTTAAATTTTATCAAACATTGCAGACTGAAATTTTGAATACTAATTCTATAATTCTAAATATATTGACAATTAAATAAGAATATGTTTATTCTAAACCTTTGGTAGAGGAGAAATTACTAACTTCCTATTTGTGATTAAGACCCATAATTATCATATTATAACTGTCGACAAATTTCACCCTGCAATTTGGTTGAAATTCATTCTAGTTTTGTCTTTTGTGCATGGAAATATTTTTATTATGTACTTTTACAGGCAGCGAAGTTCAAGTTATCATTGTTGCATTGTGTTTCGTTCGGTACCTAAAACAATATTCTTTGTTAGTCCTACACAATAACGTTTTAGAAATTATTTTATTACAGTTGTAGGCAAAGCGTTAGGAAAAAACTTATTACGGTTCGAATGTTTTGACGCGACGCGGAAGAAAGGCAGCGGCATTTTATAGGATTTTAGATAGGCGCGGAAAACTTAGGTAGGTAAAAGGTAGGTAGGTAGGTTTAGGTAGAAACGGGTGCTAGCCTAGCACATTCAATGACAACGGATTATTAGCGGGAAAGTTTAAAGTAAATCGAAGCGTTAGATTTGCGTACAATTTTAGGATATCAGGTCTGTTAGTTCATTAGAGTATTACTAAATTAGGCAGGTTAATTAGTCATTTAGGAAAATTTAAACAATACGAAGACGTACGGAACAAACGACATTTATAAAAACAACATTTTTATAAGTTGAAAACGTAATGTTATAAACAGAAATACAAAATGAAAGTACGACCAAAATTCAAATTACATTAAAAATTATATAACATTCAAATAAAATAAAATTGTAAAGCTTATGCTTTATTTTTGATATCCGTATGAGTTATTGACCAGATGTTTATCTTTATTAAAATCGAAGTATATTACTTAGTGTAGTTTTGAACTAAAGTAAGATTAGTTGTTGAGAAGGTTCATATATTGTAAGCAACAGTTATATCAGTCATAAAGATGGATCAACAAAGGATATTATCAATTTTTATTTTATTTAGGAATTGAATCTTGACTTCGTTCGATTCGAGGTAAGATGAATAATTTATACATTCGATTCAATTTAGTTAATTGAGTTACAATATTATTAGATGAGAAAGACTAAGTCGATCTAATTAATAGCTTGAATTAATTTTATAACATAATACCGATTTGTCCGAGGCAAATGGTTAAGGACAGATACACTTCATTTTAGTACTATTATTATGAACGAGAAACGAGTAAAATTATTCATACAGGTGTATGAATTTATCAATGTGTACTTACATGAAATCTAAATTTAAGTTAGGAATAGGATATATTAAGATAGAAATCTGAACCCAATTTAAGAGATTAGGAAAATACCTACCAGAAAAATTAAAAGGAGTTTAAGGTATAGTTTGACGCACATCAATATTTTTTTGTTTTCAAAAGGATGAAACGAAAAAAAAAATCCTCAGGCTAAAATGGTACCAAACTGGCGGTGCAGCTGTTGGGTTTCTGAGAAACAATAGATAGTTATTTTGTAAGCTGACCCACGGACTGGCTTTTATTAACAATAGGCCACCTTGGTTGTTTTAAAAGATTCTTTGTTTAAATAAATATTTCAATAGAAAATATGAACAAAAGGAGACTTCAATAAACGTACGCAGTAATAGTTTACAATGGAGGTCATAAAACCAACGAAATACATTTTTCTAAGAAAGAACAAAACGTGCCGATATTTGGTATTTGGTTATGTTCTATGCAATTAGTAAAAGTGAATTGTTAAGAAAACCTCATGGGGGTATTGCATTGCTATGAAATGGAAAGTTATGCTTAGAGTATTTCTATAATACCTAAAATTAGTTATTTAAAAATAGACATGGTTATTTCATATTCATTTTGAATTGGAAATGAAAGATTCTGTTAGATTCAGAATTCACATAATATTTTGACTGCCGATTGAGAAATTGAATGAATAATTTAGTTCTTTAAGCTATATTATAGACTAGGCCAAAGCACAACATTACTTCTTCGAATCAAGTATATTGATCAAATAATAGATAAAAGTAATCTAAGTTTAGTCATTTAAGATATCTAGCTACGGAGTGAAAATAGATTTTGCAATTTCAAATTATGGGGTTAATCGTCATTGGATAAATTAATAACCAGTTGTAAAGGAATGGAAAGGAGATCAAAAATCAAATCTGATTGATTTGATTATTGCAAAATTATTAAGGACAGAAAGAAGGAAAACATGAGGTCGCAATTTAAGTATTGTACGTATAAGTATATGGAGTGGAGATAAGTTTAGTTTTTGTCTGTCTTGTCTGATTATAATTTAAGTGCAAATTCGTATTTTAATTACAAATGGAAATTAAGATGATTTTGGAGTTCGCACACGTGTTCGAATCAGGTGAATTATTACATACGTAAGGAAGTGGTAAATGAGAGTTTAGTTACACCAGCGAAAATTCATAAAGCTTAACAGATGAGAAGTTGTCTAGAGCATATTAAATTGATGTGACAATTAGACATCTTAAAATAAGATGTAAGGACATTTTAATTTTTAAGACTTATTATAGTAGATAGGAAAATTAAGATATTATAATAAGACTTAGTCGAGTGGTAAAACAGGTTGAGCTTAACGCTAAAAGCGATCTCTTCTAGGTATGGTGATATTAACAAAGGGAAAGAAACACGAGATTGCGAAGTGACTCAATAGTTTAATGAAAAACATTTATAAATGGTCACGGGTTCGAACCCCGGTTTGAGAAAAGATATGGTGTCATAATGTGGTGATTCAATACTTTACATTATAGTATATAAAAATATAAACATTAATATAAGTTTATTTTAATTCAGTGGAAGTACCTATACAATGAAAACCTACATTGAACAAAGGACAGCTTGGAAAAGCTTTATGCGAAGCTTGCAGGGTTAAATCGTTGTAAACATAGAGTGACTCCAATTATTTACTATACAATATGTTTAGTCTTATAAGACTTCGGTTTTAATGAAGATATTTTCTGTCAATAAAATATAGTAGTACCTATCTGGTTTAAAAGGGTTAAAGTGATAATTATATCAATCAATTTATAATCTAACAAAAAGTAAATTCGGTAAAAACATCAAACTAAGTTTCATATTAATATAACATTTTGATAATTCAAGAATTAATTAAACAATAGACATTATTTTCTGCAATAAATAATTAGTTGAATAATATTTACAGTGGTAGAAAGATGTTTCTTTAGGAAGTGATAAGAGAATTATTGTTAATAAAACAATGACAATTAAATGGTTTAAATTTCATTGATTGAAATGAAATGTAATTTTAGTTTTTTTCAAAGGTTAGTTTTGAGCGTATGACTGACATATGAACTATCGTTTAGATAAAACGTAACAGAATCAACGGATGATAGATGTGACGAAATTAAGTACTAGAAAGGTCTGTGGAAAACTTTATAAGAACGATTGAGGGTTCCAAAGTTACGTATAAATAGTAAACGGGAAAAAAAACTTGACGTCAAACTAGAGACATTTCAATAATTCAGAGCGACAGAAAGAATAACTAAATAAGTGCCGAGATTTTGCACTTCATTGCATTGTATTGAAGTTATTAAAGCAAAGCATACATAGTACTTAATTAAATTCAAAGTTAAATTTTATGGCAATGTTTATACATTATTATGCGCAGACCTAATATTATGAAAGCAGTAATGTAGTAGGTAATGCTAAACAATTTTGTAGGTATTACTTTGAATACCTACTAGGAAGCAATAAAATAAGTACCTACTAAAGGTTTTTCAGACAGATGTCCGAAAAAGAGAAAAAATAGAGGCGAGGGTTCTCGGTTTTTTTTTGTGTTGGAACCTTAAGGCGCATTGCATAAAAGAAAGCCATTATATTGTAGCCGTCAGAACAGTTGTAAAGGCGAATTTACAGTAGATTTTTTATTGTTGTCTAACAGTTTATAGAGATTTGGTTGAAATAAAACCAAATCTTCGAGAAAAGATTATGTTACTAAAATTTTCAATAACGTAACAGAATCTGGGGGGGGTGTGTAATGGACCATAGGCCATACACGACAAGAAAAAAATCTATAGTTCTGAAAACATCGCCAAACATTTCAACATGTGGCTACCATTAAAAAAACGTCTTAGAAATTCGTTGCAAAGTAATGTAACTCAAATCTCCTTTTTTTTGACACTTGAAAAGGGACAATAAATTTCTATTCGGTTGACATTTTAGCTCGTAAATATCGTTAAAAAAATATTCCACATCTTTGAAATTGAAGATGAGTTTTTTTCTGCGAGTATAGTTTTGCAACATTTGCAACGCGCATAGCTGACCCAAACGTATATAAAAAAATGCCAACACGAGAACAGGGATGTGATAACTGAACTTCGTTTGCTCAAACAAACTTGGACCTTAAGTTCTGATGGATAAAGACTAAGGAGACATAATACTATGTCTCTCTAGTTATTTTCGAAATCTAAAAATGCAGTTTCTACGCAAATACCTTTTATTTTTCAGGTTTAATCAGATGATGACTGAAGACATTCTAAATTGAATGTTGGAAACAATTCGAAGCATATTTTGGACAAGTAACGCTATCTATTGGGTGGAAACTGAAACCAAAATCAAGGACAAGCCAATCAAACAGCGCGTCGCAGCATTAAGGGTGTGGTTTTGTGAAAAGTGCGCAGGAGTTGTGATAAACCAAATTGGACTCTATCTTCATAACAGGAAGAGCGTATTAGAATTAAGTAGTTGTAATTCTATTGTTGTTAACAATTGTATAGAGATATTTGAAAAGGCGGGGGATTAGCGAAGGGCGAGTGTGGAGTGTAGACGTCTTTTTGGATCGATTATATAAATTGTTGTGAGAAATAAAGCGTCCCTTCGAATTATAAATTACAAATAGTTTGGATCCATATTAATAAATTAATTAAAGTTTCATTGTTGAATTACAAGGAGCTCCTTACTGCAGAAAGATAAGTTAAGTAAATAGAAATAAGAATTATGTATAAAACACATATCTATTTTAGACTTCTCATTTATAAATTGTGTTAAGTAAATAAATAAATTAATTGATGTGCATCGATCTCACATAGCTAAAGGTCTAAAATAGATACGCTAGGTTATATTTCACTCTTTGTACTCATGTTTATTGTTTAAATTAGTAGTTTTATCAGCCGAAACGAGGTTTTTTGTGACTTCGCGCGCTTTCCTCGATTCAAAAGCTGTAGTGAGCAGTGCGAAGGTTTAATTACCTACTAGCGTGGGAATTAAACAAATTCAGTTTCGATAAAAGTTTTTATTAGAGCCATTTTATTAATTGTTCAAATAACTAAATCATTCCTTTTAAATTGATCAGACAATCAAAACAATTTCAAATTAAAACATATTTATAATAATCCATAACCATCAGATAATTTCAAAAATAATCAAAACCTCTAAATTAAACCCTTTTATTAAATAATTAAAATAACTTAACAGTCAAATCAACTAAATCAAAACCAATTAAAGTAATTTTCTTGAACAAACAAATAATCAAACAAATACCAAAACCAAACATTGCCAATAATAAATGACTCTAAACAATTATTCTGTATTCATATTTATTTTCCCAATTATAGGCACCCCTTTTCACTGAAGAATTATTTGCAATAACTATTTTCCAAAGATAGAGTTTAATACCTTTTGTAGATATCATTAAATTAATATACTAGTGTCGTCTTCGATGATTGATACTTTATTTTGTCTGTTGGGTAATGGACAAAATTAGATTTTCTTACTTTGAATTTGATTTACAGTGTCATGACACTTGGAAAATACTTGGTACATGTTTATAGATAGAGTAAAGGCTATCACAGTTCTTTCGAACAGAACTTAGAATTTTATTGGTTTTAAATTGATAGCTCTGTTAATTGATACCAAATTCAACCTTGATAAGACTCTCATTTAGAGCACATCTAGATGAAATACCATTCATTCAACATGAATTATTTATGAAGTTGTCATAAATCTTTGACACTATAATTGAATTTAGGCTAGAGGTTGTGATTCATAAAGTAATAATTAGTATTCATTTAGTTTTGTTTTAAATCAGAGTGGACACGCTGTTTGGATTCAAATGGTACAGAGTGTGACTTTCATTGGGGTCAACGTAGAAATAGCATAGGAAGAATTTAAGAGCTCGCGCTAGTCCATCAACCCTAAGGTGGCCACCTGTTTTAAAAAGAAGAGGAGTCAGTTAATCTCCTCCAATCAAATAATAAAAAGGGTGATAAGGACAGCGAATTATTGACATCCGTCTAACGAGAATTGTCAAAAATCAGTTAGCACTGGCAGGATCTCATCTGAATAGATGCTCTGATTGAATCCAAACGCGTATCAAAATCATTGTTCTCATTTATTAACCGAATAATTATTATCGCACCTCAAGCCATTATCTGAGAGATATACAATATCATCCTTTCCAGACGAGTTTTGTTAAAAGGTACATTTGTTTAAACTGAGCTATATTTTGGGATAAAATAATCAAATAAAATTACTAGACGATCAAAGCAGATACAATAAGTATCACATACAGATTGGTCATTAGCAGCAGACAAGCGACACGCAGCCGCGGGGTCCACCACAGTGGCCACAACACAAGCAACCACAAGTTCACAACCACAACATTATTTTAAAAATTCACAGATCTCGTGCTCTACACGACTTGAAAGGACATTGAAAATGAATCTACCTTTATAGATTATTCAAAAAAAAAACATGTTTGTAATATATTTTTAATTCCCACCATTTTTTTCTTCAAAACCAATTTTTCCAAAATGTTTTTACTCATCTTAAAGCCCTTCGAATTCTGCGTCTTTTGAGCTCTCATACGTCCTCGTGGCCGCACGCGAGCCGCGCAAAACTCGCGGCTAAGGGCACCTCTTCAGCCTCAACCGTCACCAATATCGAAAAAAGTGTAATGACCTAAAATGTTCCTTGGATCAATATCGAGACGCTTTTTTCATATTTTTAAATTCGGCCCCGTTCTTGAGATATCAGAAATTTTCTGTGAAAACACACGAGTTTTCGGTCAAAAAATGTCTTTTTTTTTTCGACTTCCAAAAAAGTTTTTGACTTTTTCAAAATATTTATTACATTTTCTTAAAGCCTTTCAAATTCCACGTCTTTTGAGCCCTCAAACGTTCTCGTGGCCCTAAACCTCAGGGTATCACGGGCGAGTCGCACTTTCATCGAAAATGGGGGCCTACTGGAGCAAGCGAAAAAACATTTTTAATGTTCGATTCTTTTTTAGGGTTCCGTAGCCAAAATGGCAAAAAACGGAACCCTTATAGATTCGTCATGTCTGTCTGTCTGTCTGTCTGTCTGTCTGTCTGTCCGTCCGTATGTCACAGCCACTTTATTCCAAAAGTATTAGGACTACATAGTTGAAACTTGGTAAGTAGGTGTATTCTGTGAACCGCTTTACGATTTTTACACAAAAATAAAAAAATTAAATATTAAGGGGGGGCTCCCCATACATGAAACTGAAACTGAAAATTTTATTTCATCAAACCAATACTTGTGGGGTGTCTATAGATAGGTCTTTAAAAATGACATTGAGGTTTCTAAGACTATTTTTTTTTCAAAGTCAACCGTTTGAAAGATATATGCCGCCAAAGTGGTAAAATGTGTGTCCCCCCCCCTTTAACTTTTAAAGTAAGAGGGTGAAAAATCTAAAAAAAATATAAACTATAGATCTTAATAAACACTTTCAACGAAAATTGGTTTGAACGAGATACATAATTAGTTTTTGAGATATAGCACATTTTCCAAAACCGCAAATATAACTTTGTCATTCATACAAACACTGTGAAAAACAAAGTTATTTTTTCAAACGAAAAATGATAGCGGTATTAAAATATGGTATGGTATAATGTACCTACGGAACCCTACTGCGCGTGGCCCGACACGCACTTGGCCGGTTTTTTTTAATAACCTGTTGTGGATGGTGCATAAAATTAATATACCTAGCGGAATATTAACTTTATGGGATAGAAATAATCTCCATTCTGCTGTTACTTCCTTACTTTTTCGAAGACATAGTTATTTATTTCATTTTTTCAGATTTTTTCACGCAACCAAAAATTCTGAAACTTTTTCAGCAAGGTATTTCACCTTTAAAACAAAATTCAGCCAATTTGATTTTTTTAGGACATTTCCTATTTGAATTCGAACATAAGACTCTGTTTCGAAACAGTGTTTAAAACATTGTTAATTGACTAGTGGTTAAGGTTATATTTTATTCAACGTAAACTTTCGAGTTTCAGGTTCACAATGCAAGTGTAAAACCGTATCAGGCGTTAGCCTGCAAAGCGATTAGGATAGCCATGTAAGTTATTACATGGCTATCCTAATCGCTTTCATTTGACAAATGGATGTGATACATTGCTACTTCTATTTGGCATAAATAAACACTCACCATAGAAAAGTAGCAATGTATCACATCCATCTATCAAATGAAAGCTATTACGATAGCCATGTAAGTTAGCCGGTAGTACCAAGTAAGTAAGTACCTACCAAACTACTATTTTCTAGTACTAAGTTCTAAATTGAGGTAGTTTCTTGATATTTCCATGCAACTTACACAATAGGCTATTTGAATATTTTGGAAAACCATTTTAAATTATTATTTATTACGTAATAAGCGCACTACATTGATATTTCAGGAAAAATCAATGTATTTCATTAAAAAATCAATGTTAAAATTTTAAATTTTAAAACCGCGCCAAAAACGCTATGGCGCTGGACACATGACTTGTTGACGTCACTAGCCTGTAAACATTGTAATATCCTTAGCCATTTAACAGCCATCAATCGCGGGTCCTAAGTCTATGGTCGTGTCAAACGCCTGAAGCCATATTAATTTACAGGCAAGTGACGTCATCAGTAATATTAGAGCGTTTTCGTCACAGAAAAAAAATCAAAAATTATTGCATTTTTCTAGGTGAAATTAATCAATTAATAGTCTTAATTTAGTGTATATGTCGCAGGCGTATTGTATATTTAGCCGTATTACATAGCAACTAGCTGTTTTAGAAAACGGCGCCGTATTGTAATGCGGCGGATTAAAGATACGCCGTATTTAAAACGGCTGGTCAAAAGTACGCCGCATTGAATAGAGCGCTTTGCGATTTTCAATACGGCTAGCCGTAATGTAATTGGGCGATTCATAAGCCGCTTTTCCGTAAGTTTTTAGTACCAATTATCAACACTCGCGGCGCTGCCTACTATAACAATAAAAATGGCGTCAAGTGCGGATATTGCATAGAAAATAAGTAAGAATATGGATGAATTAAATGAAGAAAACGTGCCAAATGTACACAGATAATTGTTTTAAGGACATTTTATTTATGTGCAGTTAAATAGTTTCTACGCAGCTCAATGCGGAAGTGTAAAAAAGCTGTGGATCAAAGAACGAGATTAAAACTGCTAAGGTGGCAATGGTTTCTGGTGTTGTGCGGAATCCTACTCAATATTATTGGTGTAAAAAATACAACGTAATGAGTGTAGTCAGTGAAGATTAAAAAACATATTTCAGAAAACCCTAATTTTTGGGCAGTGGCCAAAGAACAATATTTTGATACATTACAAAAAAAAAGTTACATTCAAAAAGGCTTTAAACATTAAAAATTTAAACCAAAAAATTGCTTAATGTTCTAGTAAGTCTAAAATATTACAATTTTACAAACAAGAACCAAACCGTTTTGTACCGTACCTACTTATTTGATAGAAGTAGTACATTCCTTAAAACTAATAAAAAGAACACATGTTTCCTATTACTTACTAGTTGCTTTAGAAGTTACTTAAACCTACCTTTTTTCATATTTATTAAAATTAAATTCATTTTCAATTAAGCACTGTTTCATTTTGTTAGTGTGGTCACTCTACACTAGAACTTTGATTCAAAACGGCTAAACGTGCTCCGCCGTATTGAACAACGTATCACATTGTCAATCTGGCGTATCGTTGACTCGCCGTATTACAATACGGCGCCGTTTTCTAAAACAGCTAGTTGCTATGTAATGCGGCTAAATATACAATACGCCTGCGACATATATAATAGTTAAATATGTCTTTTTACGCCATTATCTGTTAGGATGACCACAATTTGTAGTATATTTTCAATGTTGTCAAATACCCTATTTTGTTCCCTTATAAAACATTTTAGAAGATAGAGTTGTGCTAATCGATACTCAAGTTAATTTCCTTTTCTCATAGACATTCGGTAAGGGATATCGTAAACTATAGATCAGAGCCAAGGTTAAGTGCTGGGAGTAAATGCATGGGTATAAATAGCGCAAAAGTATAGGCGCGCAACCGTTTGATGGAACTGTAACCTAGTGTGCGTCAGCGCTCCTTCAGGTATCTCCGTACAATGCATTTTATAGGAAGTCTGCGACTCAATAGTCTTTCTTTGTTTATCTACACCCATGCTTTAAATTCTCTAAAGTTTCTGTCAACATTAAAACAACCAGTGACACTAGTTATTAAAATGGTAATGGTTATTAAACCCTATTATACTTCAGATTCGTCCTCGATATTAGTATATTAACACATGTAGTACCGCTTGCATGTATCACCACTTAGCACGTTATTTTAAAGCAATAACCTAAAAAACCTAAAAAGAGAAGGTTTTTGACTTAAAATTGACAGATATTTTGACATTTCCGGTCCAAGTTTGCCCTGTCACTGCTACACGCCAACCACTTCATTCGCTTTTCGTGCTTCGCCACGGACGCACGTATACAGTCTCAAAGTGAGACTTCTTTAGAATTATATTTTTACAATGAAAATTAAATTATAGTTAAGCATTTACTTCGTGAAGAAAGAAAAAAGTTTTCAAGACGGAAGAGGACAAGAAGAAGAAGTCAAGACGGAGGAACACTTTTAAATGCCGTTTACTTGGTTAAACAGCATAATTGTCTGCTATTTATCTGATGCGAACTTACCATACTGGGTATTTTCTGTCAGTTTTTTATTTATCTGATGCGAACTTACCATACTGGGTACTTTCTGTCAGTTTATTTATTTGTCTGATGCGAATTTACCATACTGGGTACTTTCTGTCAAAGCATTGTGTTTAAGACACAATTTAATATCTATTGCACTCGAGATAGTCATACTGGACTATTTCACCGCATAGATACGTCAAACAACGCTACTGCAGTAACTCAAATTGCCGTTGACGACGCGACATTGTAAAAAAGCAGACTACCCTCAAAGGTTGCCACGTTGTTGGAACCGCTGCCGAGCACCAATCGGGTGACTCCGTCTTCCGCTGAATCGCCACCATCCACCTTCCAGGCAGGTGGCCGCTGTGCTGGAGCTGCAAGAGCAGCCCTGACAACAGTGTTGCTCATCAGGTATGAATTTTGAGATCATGATATCCTTGGTGTTGAGTTAATCTCAACGGTATTATAGTGTACCATCGGTACTAAGGTAAATTTATAGTTTACAAAACTGACAAAGTTAGCTATAAATGCTAAAACTTAATAACTTAATGGAACCAGATATTGAGTTTTACAGCAAATAGCTCATACCTGATACTTCACACACCTATTATGTGAAATAGCTTAGCTGCTGAAATAGCTAGCTGCTGGCATGCTGATAGAAATTTCAACTAAAAATGGAATAACATAATCCTTACATTTTATTATCTATAAAAGAATCATAATTGCAATGCAATTATCCTACTAATATTATAAATGTGAAAGTTTGTGGGTTTGGATGTTTTTTCCTCAATCACGCCAAAACTACTGAACGGATTTGGTTGAAATTTGGCACACATATGGTAAGTAGCCTAGATTAAAACATAGAATGCTTTTAATCCTGATATTCCCACGGGAACGGGAACCACACGGTTGAAAACCCGGGTGGCCGCTAGTAAATCATAAATGCAATTTATGTTTGTTGGAATACAGTAAAAAATTTAATCATTTGCCTTAACTAGGAAACCTTGTATTTCAGGCGGGTAGACCTAACATGTTGAACTTGTTCATTACTAACTATTTAGTACGTTTCTTTCTAAGCTATGGCCTTGTACAAATTATCTCTATTACTTTTGTAAATTTAATTTGTGTGAAAGTGTACAAAATAATGTTTCTGATGTGGGAAAATTATTAGCTACAAGTGTCAGTGAAGTTTTAGGCAGCTTTCCAATACAAAACTATATACACCTTTCTGTGACAGTATTTCAAATTTTTTACATAATGTGGGGCATTACGACGTTCAATTATACCGTACACGATCAACTCTAGTGTAGCTGAGGCTGCTCACTTAAAAGGCCACCGACAGTTCAGTCGAATGTGAATGATGCATTGGCCACAGGCCTGATGTGAACGATATCCACCAACAAAAAAAAAAAAACTAAGTAAATCGGGCACAGTGCTCAATAAAACAATTTTAAAACTGATTTATATATTTATTTACCTTAAAACCGACAACAAAAGACGTAGGCAGGTATGTCACATGCTTCATCTCCGACGGCAAGCGAACAGCGAGACGCGGCGAGGAAGCCCCATCAGCTGTTTGTTTCGTCAGTCACAGCAGACTCGCAGACGGGCATTACGGCCCATCCAAATAGTTGCCGATGATGCATCATCAATTTTTGCCTTCAATCATCATACGTGAGGTAAGGACACCCGTTAAGATAATGTAATCGTGAGGGTGCGTGCTAGTGTGACATCTGTCTGTATTCAGCGAATACAGGCAGTGGTCACCGACTACAGGCGCAAAGGTCCACTTAATCGTTTGCGCCGGTAATCGTCTGTGTGAATATAAGTACCATTTAGCAGCGCTACACAGGTCACCCAGATTATTATTATATTTTTCTATTATGTATATATATTATAGTATATCATCTCCAGTCGAGCAGAATGCATAACAGTTATAATACATACAAATAATGGTTTTGTTACAATTTGTTGAAGGTTCAACAGAAGGTGACATGAGTAAAAAAAAAAAAAAAAAACAGGTTGTCATTTCAGATTTAGTTAAGAACTGTTTAAAATTTAATTTAGCTTTTATAAAAAATTACGTACTCTAAGTACTTAAAAATAATTTTATCACGATTAAAAATGTAACTTATTGTTTTTAACAACACAGTCTAGACATCCCATCACCTTCAAGGTTTTAATATTGATAAGGAAAGTGATAGTAATATACGAATTTAAAATCATAAATTTTGGGCATTTTAGTGCCCATATTTTTATTACAAAACTACCGCCACCGGCTTTAAAGTTTTTTAAATAGCATGATTTCCCTGTTATTGGACAATAATTACTATTAATAAGGGTCTCAGAACATTTTTTAAAGAAATGAAGTTCATCTTTTTATATACAATGTTTTTTTTTTTTTTTTTTTATATACAGCTACCGTCGCAACTTTCCATTATATTACAGATGTATTAGCAATTATGATCTTTACAAGACAAACGTTCACAAAACTGCAGAAATCACTTAGTTGAATGTCATCGATACTTACACAGAATTCCGCGTAAGTCTAATTAGAGACGACATATTTTCTTTTGGGCCTTTCAACAATGGGGTGGACTAGGAGACACTAGTGGTCACATCAGGAATCACAAATTGCAAAATATTTGCATTTCAATTATCTAGAACATGCAGTTCAATATGCTTTCATTGCAATTTTTCTTATTGTATTCAGTGCGGGGTGTTAAGTATTCTAGATATTATTATTCTGATGCTAAATAGAAATTATTCAATTCATAAATTCAAAAACTAATCACCAGTTTTGGTTTTTATTTTCCAGATTGAGATTGAGTAAATTCAAATGCAATGCAAGTCGAATTAAGCAGTGGAGATAAAATGCAGTAGATTTTCTTTTCCTCTATTTCTAGCATTTGATTTCAAAAATATTTATTTTCTAATTTGAGATTATACAATAGCATTCACAATGCTATTTTGGTTTAGTATTGTACAAAGACTATTCTGACACTAAGATACCTATTATTTTAATTCTTTTCCACCAGTTTTTTAAACGAAGGTGTAACAATTGTGCCATCATAATCGTCACAATCTTGAGCCTCGGTTTGGCACCTCTTATTCACATGTAAGGTACTTCTTCGTATATCTTATTCTAATATAAAGTATTACCATTCTATAACTTTTAATTTCAGGGACGGAAATTAATCGTACAAATAAATTGGTTTTCATAACATTATCAAGGTATTATTTTACAGGTATATTATTTATGTTATTATTGAAGCTGCTGTCTGTTAATACTATCAAGAAATACAGAGTTTGGTAACAGAAACGGTTCGATTATTTAACAAATACTAATATAGACATAATAAACATTTTTTTTACAGATGTGTATAACACAATTATCAGTATTACATAATATTGCGTTCATTATTGAATGGACAAAATTGAGCTAATCTCAAGGTTTGGTAAAGAATTTAACTCAGTACGCCTTTGCGTAGACTTCATTGTACAAATACAATGGATATCTTAGATTACTTAAGACATTTTATTACATATTTTCCAATTTTATTCTTTTTTCATCATTTTTATCTTAAAAGTTTAACTTTGATTACCTTGCCTATTGCACAAATAATGCAAACAATACAAAAAAAAACAAGAATGGATCATACATATTTATATTAAATAAACAGTTCATAATCACTTCTTATTTAGAAAGAAATTAAATTCTATATGTAATGTAAGTAATAGATTGCTGAAATGAAACATTTAATGAAATGAAGTAGACTTGTGTTGTGTCCAACCAGTTTTAGTACTCGACGTATGTCGGTACCTTTATAGCCCTAACAAAAAATATTACTATAGATGTTCCAGGTAACACGGCGAAATGGTCAATGACTCCGCTATATTTGCAAAATATTAAAACATATTATCACCGATAATCAAACTGAGTTTTCCAAACCAACCTTGTATATTTATATGTATATATGTGCGTGTATATATATATTGTACCAGCTGTATCTATAGGTACCGTTTTTAGTATATGTAATCATGTAAAACGTTCAGAATGATGTTAAATGGTATTCTTTTCTTTTTTAAAAAGACTAATACGCAAGAAATGATATTTCCATTTTCTTATTATAATGCTTTTAACATCTACATGTGTTAATATACTAATATCGAGGACGAATCTGAAGTATAATTAATGATTAAACGAACTTACCTGTAAGTGAAGTTCTATCATAATTATACGAAGGATTCGTCCGAAGATATTAGTATAGAATCCCACCCTCCCTACTCATTATTGTAAATTACATAAATCTCATATCATTAAATATCATCCAAACGAAGGTTTTACTAAATTTTATATACTCGTATGTACCTTGGCTTTAGGAAATTTAAGTAGGAAACATAGTACATTGAAAGTTTATTTTACAAAAACTTCGTTTCTGGGGCCGTACCGGCTAACAAATCGAACTTCGGAAAATTCGCCGAGTTTCAAATTAAAAAAGAAAAATTGAAGTAAGGCATTTCGTATTGTACTGTTTTTGGTCGCAATACTAACCTAACCTTATGAACACTTTAAGTTTTTTTCCATGGCGGGGGACTTCGCCCCCCGAGCCCCCCTTGCGGGGGGCTGCACCCCGTCCCCCCGCTTTTGTGTCTACCCCCTTTTATGTTATTACATATTTTTTTCAATAAAAGAACCTGTTTCCGTCTCAGATCAAATAAAAAAGGAAGATGGAGCGTTGCGCAGTGGTTGCGAACAACTAAGTGAAGCCGGTTTTTGATGGTACATGTGTGCGTACTAGAGGGCGGGCGGGGGCCGGGCGGCAGGGTTCGCCCAATGACGAACGAAAGCCAAGGCGTAGTTACGTTACATATGTGTGCGTAAACTGTGTATGTACACAGCCAAGGTGTAGTTTTACTGGCTTCACCGCTTTGTCGGAAGACTCTGTCTTTACTTTTTTATTTGGTCTGAGGTTTCCGTACTTTAACTGATCCTTGGTCGTTAATCTGCACATTAGCTAGGGAATCTGCAGATTACCTAGATAAAGTACGAAATAAAACAATTTTTCGCACTTTACCTGATTCGACCTGTAGATTAACTAGTTAATCTGCAGATTCACTGATTTCCGTACTTCCGCACCGTATAGAGGTACCTATTACATACTGGTAGTATCACCGAATACTTGTATGACTGTTTTCAAAATTAGTTTTCGCATAATTGTAAAATATAAAAAAAGCTTTTTAATAAAACGAAAAACCTCCTTCAAAAACCTGAAAATAAAAACAGAGCCCCACCCGACTTCATAAGACGTGTTTTTAAGTTTTTATTTAAATTGATACCTATGCCTATGCGTATCTCATTATTTGAATATTATTTATTGCTTTTTAGAGGTAATTATTTAACTTGCTGTTTTTATTTTCAGGTTTTTTGAAGGAGGTTTTAATTTTTTGTAAAGCTTTTTTATTTTCAACTTTTTTGTGATATGTAAGCATGTTACACTTAAGGTAACCCTTTCCCAAAAAAATATTAATCCAAATCAGTTTATAAAAAACCGACAAAGTCGTCAAGGTAAGCGCAAGCACAGAATACATAATAGTACAAGTGCGCAAGTGTCCATTCGCGCTAATGTCTTTCGCGCTAATGTCTTTCGCGCAAATGCCTCTCGTGCAAAAGTCTTTCAAGCAAATGGATACGCGCAAGAGTCCTGAACCCGTATTTAACCGACTTATTTCAGGATTACTTGAAAACTACTATACCGATTAGTATGAAAATTTAATGGGAACATCTACGAGTAGACTAGAGTATATACGCTTTCGAATGAAAAAAGAATTTTGAAAATTGGTTTACAATTCGAGTAGATATCGAGGAACATACATACAAAAAAAATCAGTCGAATTAATAATCTTTTCCTTTTTTTAAAGTCGGTTAAAAACAGCTCGAGATATATTAGTTAACGACTTTTCCTGAAATTAAGTTGTTTTAGGACTACGAAAGAAAATTTCAATAACCGGATGATGTTTATCGTTAGATTTTATTTGATTTAATGGTTACTTACTTAATTTTATTTTGGATCTTAATCCTGGGTTAATAATGTCACGAAACAGAATGAACCTGGTCTCGTTTGATTATCTTGGTTCGGTTTTCGGAGTAGGCCCTCAGAAACCAATGATCATGACTAGCATGATCCAACGAGGACCTACTAAGTTGGGTATGCATTACGATGTCGAAAATTCATAATACATACGACCGAAATATCGACGCATAAAACACCTATTTTCAAAATACCGAACATACTAAATGTCGAAATCCGATAGACCTAAACTTGAAAGACCGATTATCAAATGACCGAAAGTTCGAAATCCCGAAAGTTCGAAGCCCCGAAAGTTAAAATGTCGATACTTGTAACTTACTCTACCTACACAAACACTTACATTTATGAAAGTAGGTGTTACGGTTAATTTGTTTTACTCAATAATGCTTGTAAAATGGTCATTATTTTGACAAAATCCACCAATTGAGTTTGAAATAGTTTTTTTTCTGGCGTTTGCTCGCTTGGCTCGGGCGCTGGGTTCATGTCAACCTAACATGCTCGTCGCTACGCTCCTCCTCCTCGCACCTATCTCGTGACCTGTCTACGGTTTCTAAGTTCCAGTAGTAGACTAGTTTAGGCTCATTTCCGGCAGCTAAATTAGCTATAAAGCATTTCAGGCGAAGCCCAAAGACACCTCCACAGCCGATTCGGTATTAAGTAGTTCGGGGTATAGAACTCAGGTATATTAACCTTCGGTTTTTTAAGCTTCGGGATTTAGTATGTCCATTCGTAATTTTAAACGTTCGGCCAAACAAACATTCGACCTTTTGATTTTGGGTCTTTCGTCCATAGGTCTTGTAAAATTCGGTCTTTTCTGCTTCGGCATTGTTATGCATACCCACTAAAGTTTTGTACTTAGTAGTTAGAATTGCATTCTGTAGCAAGCAGGGAAGTTTCGCATCCTTTTGCTTGCTACTGAATTTTTACAGAAAACGTGTTGTTCATTGTAATTTAATGCGGATATATATAAATACTTACTTAATAATTTTAATTATGACGATTCGTCACCTTAAAAATCGTTCAGAAAAAAATATACGAGTGAAAAAATAAATTAGTTGTTAAACATGTTATTTACAGATTATTATTAAAGTGCTAAAACTTATTACCTACTCGTTAAACTATGCTCGTCGTTTATTATCGAGTGAGCGAGTAAACAAACTTATTCCAAAAGAATAATATTAAAAAAAGACAGGTTCGGTATAAAATACTGCGGTTATCAATATAATTTTATTTAAATGACGTATCGTATTATATTATGGTGAAACTTTCTATCATAGTGTTTGTAACAACTTGAATATTTAGGAAAAATACTTACTTATTCATTTGTATGATAGCCTAATTTAGGGATTTTTAATACTGACGGCCTGTTTCACAATGTACCTACGTAAGTTCTGAGTAGTTCGATGATTTGACAATAGGTAATAATAATGTGATATGAAAAATATGTCTAATCACCTATTTTGTCAAGTAAGCTACCTAATGTTAGCTAGCTATAGATAGCTAGTTTAGTTTCGTTAACCTTCCGCCAGATGATGGTACCCTGAAAATCATAGAAAAAGCTGAAAATTATAACGCACATGAGTAAAACTCACGTGCATTCATCGTCCGATCACAGAGTTTAAGGCTAAATTAAACAACTAAGTTTTTTATTTAAATAATCGAATCGTCAAACTTACAAAGTTGACATGGTGTCGCGGGGCGGGGCGGGCGCGGGGCGCGGGCGAGCTGCGCCGGCGAGCCCCCCCGCCGGTGAATATCATCGGAGCTTGCGTGCGCGCATGCTCGCCGCGCCGCTGCGCCTAGAACTTTACAGCGTTTCCTGAAGACACACTAGCCGGAAATGCGTTGATGTTCAACTGTCTATGTTATCAGGGTGAGAGATGGAGGCGCGTTGCACGTGAAATTGCATGAATCGCTAAAACAATGGGATTTCGCGCCGAATTCGCTTGTATACAACGCGTTAGCGCCCGTGACGCGCGTGAACTCTACCCCCGCTCCGCTCCCGTTCCTTGCGTATTTATAAACGAAATTCCGAGCGAGTTACCTATCCACGGCCGGATACAACTTTTTACACGACTTTCGGCACTTACGACGTACGGAGCACTGAAGAGGGACCGTCTGGCGGAGCCCGCGTGACTCAACGGCTGACGCCCGACTTCCACAACAATTTGAGCGATTTCAAAAATAAGGTGCTTAAAATAATTATTTTACATGCTTTTAAAATGCTACATCAGATAAAATGATAGAGGCTAAAGAACCGTATTTTTAGACGTCCGCGGTGTTTGGATTCCACGATGGAAACATGAAATGGTTTTGATTTGTTGATATCTCAATCAGCAGCCAGCGTTACGAGATGATTGAATTCCTGTTTAAAAATAAAAGTATTGAGTACTGGTGACTGTACTAATAAGAATGCAAAATGTCTGTCTCTCCTTTTTTTCACGAAGAATAAAAAGTACAGAAAATATAGGTGTGGGCACCTTTTGGGCACTCAAGCGTAAGTGTACATTCGACTGAGTGACAGAAACCATTACATGAAATAAATAAAAAACATTTAGATCCAGATATTTTGAAAACAAAAGACATAAACAATTTATTTTTAAATCAAAACAACAGCGAATGAAACAAATGGAATGTCAATTGAGCCAATATTAGTAGGTCAAAATGGCCGTCCATCATCTCAAAACGGCGAAGACATAGTTCAGAAGAAATAGGTTCAGTGTCACAAATATAAACTATATTATACAATAACATCAGCGTTTTGCATCTTTGTGTTGAAAGCTACGGAGATATTGAATTATTCCCCATTTTTAACCGACTTCAAAAAAGGAGGAGGTTCTCAATTGTCTTTATGTTTTTTTATAGACCACCAATTATTCGAAGACGGCTGACTGAATCGATTGAAATCATTCAAACATTTCTTACTTACATCAGGTTTGTTCCCAAGGTAGCCCAATTTAAAAAAAAATATAATAGGTTCAGAAGTTTTCAGGAAATCCTGAAAATATTGTCGTTTTCGTTAGGTACCGTTAACTTTATCAACTTAACTTCTTTAGGTAAAGTAATGAGATCATTTCAATTTCATTGGCATTGAACTTTAAATGTTTGAAGATACCTACACTAAAGTATGGGTTTCCTAGGATGACGGTGCCGTCATATTACGGCCGTAATTTAGCGGCGTATTATTTAATACGGCGCGCCGTACTGTTTACATAGTCAACGTTCTACGCCGCTAAATTACGGCCGTAATTTGACGGCACCGTCATCCTAAGAAACCCTAGCTTAAGGAACTCTTCAAAATCAAATAGGAACATAGAATAGTGATTGAAATATTAGTAGGTGTAAGACAATCTGAAACAAGTTATATAGGTATATCTAACTATGTTTAAGGACGTTCTGGACTAGACTTGAACTACAAAGGAACTCCTTGACCACATGCAGGCAGCGCGAAAAGTAGAAATTGAGTTATTAGGGGTATTACCATTGGAAAGTGTGAAATAATAATAAAAAAAATATATTATCGTTTACATTTACATTAACTACCACAAAAAAGTAAAAAAAAACCTTTAAAAAGCTCAAAAAAACAAGAAATAATATTCAAATCTGCATAGTCTATTTACTCGTAAGATATATTAATGAAGGGCTAATGAAATTGGGTGGGCTTTAAGAATAAAATAAAATTGAGAAACAGAAATCATGATAAAAGTTTAAATATAAAAGAAAATATCCTTTGGCCACACCCAACTTCAAAAGATGTTTTTTATTACTTATATCAAATATAAGTACCTACTTATGCAGATTTGAATATTATTTCTTGCTTTTTAGAGCTGTTTATTTTTGATGTTTTTAGAGCTGTTAGTTACCTACAGTTAGTTTAGGACAATACGCTTCGTTGAGCTTAATAGTTCCTCTATCAAGCATCGATTTGATTTACTGGATTTCACTTCACTCTAAATAACGCTCCCAAGACGCCATATTTTAATGACCAACAGTGGTCAACTTTACGACATGAATTCGTAAACAGAGAGAAAATGCCCCCAAAAACGTAGTACAATAAGACCCAAGTTCACCAATCTGTTTTTGACATTATGTCAAAAAGTTTAAACCGTCTATTTTTGACGATTTTATGTAGGGAGAAAATGTCAAAATAGCCATTTATAAACTTATAAATTAATCGGCTATGTAGAGTTGGTGAACTCGAGGCAATCGCTTTTGAATCTTTTGTTTTCTCAGTATAAATAGATTCTAATTTTTGTCGTGATTCAGCTGTTTGTACGAACGGTACGTGAAAATCGAGTCAGTAGTAAGTAATTTATTTATTCCTTAACATAATATCGTCATTCCTTTCCTTCCCTTCTTCTATCACAAAGAGAAGTGCATACATTTTTGGAAATTTTTCTGTTGTAACTTTCGATTGTATGCGTGGATTTTTTGTACAACTCTTTCACATAAACTCGTATCAAAGTTTTGTTCTGTTCTAGACAAAAGCTGCTGGCCGTATTCGGAAAACTCTTGCGTCATGTCTACTTCATATTTAAATGACTCTACATTATCTTCCACGCCAGTCAAACAAAATATTATACACGCTGAAATTTTAATCATTTGATTCCCGCCGTGGGTGGTTGCACTCATGATTACAAGCAACTTTTACTATGGGGCCAACTCTCCTGCTCGCAAAAAAAATCAGCTGTTCCATACATTAAGGTTGAGTAGGTACCTACTGCACTTTTGTATGGAACAGCAGATTTTTTTTGCGAGCAGGAGAGTTGGCCCCATAGTAAAAGTTGCTTGTAATCATGAGTGCAACCACCCACGGCGGGAACCAAATGATTAAAATTTCAGCGTATACTTTTAAACTTTTGCGTTGCATTTTACTTAGTTAAAATAACAGGAATTAAACGCGTACGTAACTAATGATAGGTATTAGGAAAATAGGTAGGCGTGAAAATACCTATCATTAGTTACGTACGCGTTGAATTCTTGTTATTGTAATTTTAAAAAAATATTGTTTTAGATATTTTCAGCTTTGCTCTTTTGTGGCCAATGCTTCAAAATCAGCGTGAAAAATGACTCTACGTAGGTACGTTTATATTTTCTCGGTAGATAAATGTTTCACAGTTGTCTTTAAAAGAAAATGGAGATTAATTATAATCATATTTTACTGCTATTTCAACAATGGCTTAAAGTGATTTCAATTACCTCAAGGTCATAAATCTAATAGTATTTATAATTATAACAAATGTTGTTTCCAATTTTCAATCTCTTTTTTTAGGGTTCCGTAGCCTAAATGGCAAAAAACGGAACCCTTATAGATTCGTCATGTCTGTCTGTCTGTCTGTCTGTCTGTCTGTCTGTCTGTCTGTCCGTATGTCACAGCCACTTTATTCCGAAAGTATTAAGACTACACAGTTGAAACTTGGTAGGTAGATGTATTCTGTTAACCGCTTAACGAATTTAATACAAAAATAAGAAAAATAAAAGATTAAGGGGGGGCTCCCCATACATGGAACTGAAACTGAAAAAAATTTTTGCTTCAAACCAACACGTGTTGGGTATCTATAGATAGGTCTTTAAAAATGACATTGAGGTTTCTAAGACAACTTTTTCTCAAAGTCAACCGTTTGAAAGATATTCACCGCCAAAGTGGTAAAATGTGTGTCCCCCCCCCTTTAACTTTTGAAATAAGAAAGTAACAAATCTAAAAAAAAAATATGCTGTAGATCTTAATAAACACTTTCAACCAAAATTGGTTTGAACGAGATATAGTAATTAGTTTTCGAGATATAGCACATTTTCCAAAACCGCAAATATAACTTTGTCATTCATACCAACACTGTGAAAAACAAAGTTATTTTTGCAGACGAAAAATGATAGGTGGTATTAAATATGGTATGGTATAAAGTAACTACGGAACCCTATGGCGTGTGGCCCAACACGCACTTGGCCGGTTTTTTCACTTTGACATCAGCTATTTCTAATGTCCTCACTGCTGGGGCACAGGCCTTCCGTATGGTTGGATTAGTAGGATGGGCCATAACCCGCCACGGGGGCCCAATGCGGAATACTGCAGCTGAGACCAACGGATTAACGTGCCTTCTGAAGTGCGGAAGAGCTCCAGATCATACATTTTTGATCACTCATCCCATGACCGACACACGAAAGTTGCTTAACTTTCGCAATCGCAGTGCCAAGTGCTAAATCACTGCGCCACCAAACCAAACTCCTCCTTTTCACTTACAATATCAAATAAAAACGAATTGTCTTCAAATTATTGAGGGGAATGAAAAAGGAGTGGAAATCTTCATACAAATAAGTACTTAACCAAATCGAATATTTTAATTATCTTTTTCAAATTCTTTGTATTTTCTATTAAACTATGCTACTACAGATTTGGGTTTTGTACTACGTTACGTGCAATGTAATGCAAGTTTGAGATTTAAGAAACTATATCATCCTTTTTATTTAATAAAGTGAAAAGCGTGTATGAAGCTCGTAGCACCTGGAAACAATAAGAGCAATAAGTATACAGGGTGTTTCATAATAAACCGTATAATGTTTGTATTTTTCCACAAAATAACAAAAAAAACCGGCCAAGTGCGAGTCGGACTCTCGCACGAAGGGTTCCGTACCAAAAACGGCAAAAAAAAATAAGTTTGTTGTATGGGAGCCCCCCTTAAATATTAATTTTATTCTGTTTTTAGTATTTGCTGTTATTGCGACAACAAAAATACATCATCTGTGAAAATTTCAACTATCTACCTGTTGTCGTTATTAATATAAAGCAAAAAACAGCAAAAAAATAACGTTTGTTGTATGGGAGCCCCCCTTAAATATTCATTTTATTCTGTTTTTAGTATTTGTTGTTATAGCGGCAACAGAAATACATCATCTGTGAAAATTTCAGCAGTCTAGCTATCACGGTTCATGAGATACAGCCTGGTGACAGACAGACACAGACAGACGGACAGCGGAGTCTTAGTAATAGGGTCCCGTTTTTACCCTTGGGTACGGAACCCTAAAAATACGTTTTCTTGTATGGAAAAGTTCAAAGTGACAACCCTAGACGCAAATAGATTATAGTTTTCTTTAATCAATCCGGTTAATGGGCAAAAGGTTTTTTTTTCAAAAAAGTGGAGGTTTTCAGGGTTTACAATTTCCGGGTTTGAATGCATAGTACCCTTCTACCATATTCGGCTTTAGTGTTTTTTAGGGTTCCGTACCCCAACGGTAAAAACGGGACCCTATTACTAAGACTCCGCTGTCCGGCTGTCTGTCTGTCTGTCTGTCTGTCTGTCACCAGGCTGTATCTCATGAACCATGATAGCTAGAAAGTTGAAATTTTCACAGATGATGTATTTCTATTGCCGCTATAACAACAAATACTAAAAACAGAATAAAATTAATATCTGAGGGGGGCTCCCATACAACAAACGTGATTTTTTTGCCGTTTTTTGGTACGGAACCCTTCGTGCGCGAGTCCGACTCGCACTTGGCCGGTTTTTTTTGTAACACGTTGTATAACACTATTTAAATAAGCATCGATAGGCAGGTATTAAAATGCTAATTTTTTAAATAGAAATTACAAGAAATCATTAAAATACTTATCATAATAATTAGTTAAGATCTCTCCAAAAAAATATTGCAAAGATATATATATATATCTATATATCTATATATATGTATATGTATGTAATAAACTTCGACAGTGCCTAGCAAATATAGTTATTCTTAAAAATCGTATCCCGTTTAAAGTCAAGTTAATGTTATACCATTCACTTGCTGAATCACATATTCAATATTGTCTTAGCAGTTATGGACGTAGCCATAATTCGTATCTTAATGATATCTATAAACTTCAACGAAGAATCCTAAGGCACTTAGTATCTCTCAAAATTAAAAAACAATTTTATAATGATGACCAGGGACTTTTTAAGCATTGTAATGTTCTACCAGTGCAAACGCAATTTAAATACGCACTACTAAAAGAAAACTTTTTCAACAACAATTATCGAAAATTGGTCAGTCACCCTGTATATGTCGTAGGATAATTGTACAAACAGGATTTTTACAAAAATCCTAGTATGATTGTAAAATACCGGATGATTATAATCTAAGACAGATTTTTGCAATCATCCGAGTAATGTTTAGGATTTTTACAAAAATCCGGCGTATCTTAGGTAAATCGCGAATCACCATCTTTTTGCGCGCGCTGATTGGCTGACGTCATCGTTATTGACTCACGGATGCTCTGATTGGCTATTTGTTATTGTTGTGATTATTGTCAAATATTTCTCTAGTGTTTTGTATGAATTTTACGTTTTTTATTTTAAAATATCTGAGTGCTCACATTAATCAAGAGACATTGAAGTGAGTGAATTGGATGTTATACAACTGCCAGGCTCGATCAGTGCAGACAATTTAGAGGTTATATCTTAAAAATAACATTTCTATACAAAGCTAAGAAAGTTCTATAGCACTTGTCAATATTGTTGTGCAAAACCTAAATGGACTTTCGTGTTAAGTAATTAATGCTCTTAAAACTTCAATTGAAGAATTAAATTCGGCAAAATTACGAAATAACCCCAAAACCCAACAGCAATATGTTCTGACCAATCAGACTGAAGTTGTTATAAACCGTCTCTTAGATTATCCAATCAGCATTCAAGTTCACGATTTTCCTAAACATACTAGGATTTTTACAAAGATCCTAAAAATTACTCGGACGATTGTGAAAATTCATCTTAGATTTCAATTATCCGGTTCTTTACAATCATCCTAGGATTTTTGTAAAGATCCGGTTTATACGATTATCCTACGACATATACACTCGAGCTATGGCTCGAAAACAGGTCTGTGTGGACGCGACTCGCGTAAACAATAGCTACGGCGAGCGAACAACTACTTACCTCGTTCCCCGGTTCATGAATGAACTACCTCCCGATTTACGCGATAGTATTAATAATAATAATATAAAAACCAAATTAAAGTCATATTTCCTTGCGCTATAATTTAAAGTTAGTTAGTATTTATTAACCATTTTTGTTGATATTTTTATTTTTATGTTGATACTTAGTTTTTATGTTGGTATTTAAATGTAGGATCTCGATGTCGATAGGTGCCTATCTAATAAGTAACATTAGATTTATAAACCTTTGTGGTTTTTTTAATGTTATGTTTAGCATAAAAATTTATTAAATTGTAAAATGTTGAATGAAATAAAAAAAAATACACGGTTAATTTTTAACTATATCTAAAAATGAAATGGGGATTACAGACCACGTAAATGAATAACTTTTACTATGGGGCCAACCACGAAATCGCGAAAAAAAATCTGCTGTTCCATAGAAAAGTACAACATCGACTCGACTATAATGTATGGAACAGCGTTACGTTCCCTCAAATATGGTTGAGCGAAGCGATGGCTGGTCTATGCGTCATGCTCGTGAACGGGTGCTGCCAGTGGGAATGGGTCTGCTTCTGAGTACCTATCTTAACGCATATTGAATTGTAAGAATTGCGTTTTTATTTTTATGTCTTGTATCAAGTGTTTTTTTGTTAGAGTAGCAGACGGAGTGATTTCTAAACTAGTTGAAAGTTATTTACTCTCACGATTATCTATCTGAATGTAGTAGATATTTAATTTTAACCTACCTACCCATTGTGTGTAACCTTTTGATAACTATTGTGATGGAAAATGACCTCACTTTAAATGTGGAGCTCATTTTTCAATCTTGACGACTCTGTATGAAATATACAGGGAGAAAAAAGCAGCCCTTGACGAGTTTCTTGCCGGTTCTTCTCGTTACAAGGTCTCCCGCTTAGGGTTTGCGAACCGATGGCGTAGCTTCTATGACATTCACAAGTGCTTGTAACAGCCTAGACTGAATAAAATATTTTGAATTTTGAATTTTTGACAGCTGATTTTTTTCCCGATTTCGTGGTTGGCCCCATAGTAAAAGTTGTTCATTTACGTGGTCTGAAAACCCCATTTCATTTTTAGATATACTTAAAAATTTACCGTGTATACAGTCTTGTCAATTTTAGTTACAAAAATTGACAAATTATATCCGACAAAATTCGGCAGTTAAAAAACGGGACATACACGCTGAAATTTAATTATTTGGTTCCCGCAGTAGGGTGGTTCCACTCATAATTGTAAGCAACTTTAACTATGGGGGCAAACTCTGATAACGCGAAAAAAAATCAGCTGTTCCATACAAAAGCGCAATACTTACTCGACCATAATGTATGGATCAGCAGATTTTTTTCGCGATATCAGAGTTGGCCCCATAGTAAAAGTTGCTTGTCATGAGTGGAACCATCCCACTGCGGGAACCTAATGATTAAAATTTCACGATGTATTTAATTGGATGACTGGAAAATAATAAAGGCGACTGTTAATGCAATACTTATATACTAAACCCGCCAGCGGTTTATTTTTTGCGATAAAATAACCATGTCTTAAAATAACAGTGAAAAAATACGGAGTGGGCAACTATTGGGTAGGTGTACCAAGTACTATGCGTGCCAAATAAGAGTAGTATCGACAACTTCACGTTCCTGGTCAATTTTGTTCTGCCAGCAGGCTAGGCGCACTCCGCGCTTTAGGTACGAAGCTACAAGTAGCCAGCGGGTCCGTCCGGACGGACTAATTTCAGAGGGCTGCCGCCGTTGGCTGGTTGTTAGCAGTTCAATTTCGATAGTCACTCACTCGCCGCGTTCATCTTAATACTAATATAAAGGATCCGAACCTCACGTTTTTCACACTTCCAAAAGTTCAAAACGACATCGAAACGTAAGAAGTGCTTGTCTACTACCTAGATATTATTTAGTATCCGTTTATTCTTAGGTACTTGTCTTATTTGCTAAACATCTTCACGCAACTAGGTATTAATTGCAATAATAATTTATAGATGAAGTAGGTACTACATACCTACTTTCGAAATAAAGTTAATTATTAATGACAATGTTATTTCGTAAGAAAGGAAATTGCCTCAAAGTCAGCATGTATAGTCTAATCTGGAGTCGACTGTACCTAGTCTAGGTTTTTTTGAAATGTATTTAAGTACATTAAGTACCTATTATTTGATTATTATTTAGAAGAACAAACCCTAAAATCGTTAGAAGAGATAAGAGCTACGCGATAGAAAGAGAGGCAACTGCTAGGTGAATATAACTGTAGGGTGGGAGCGGTGTGCGACCTGAATTGTACTTTATTGTGTATGGGATAGAGTCGCTATTTATTTAAATTACTTTGCGGAGTGAATCTTCTGTACTTGTACTATTATGTATTCTGTGCTGCCAGTAAAAAATCCAATGATCGTTTGCCATGCTGATCGATGCCAGCAAAAATAAAAATAATATTTTTATATATTTTGTTTCTTTTTATGCACATCCTGTACATTATGAAGTTATCAATTCTACGAAGCAATAACAAAATTGTCCAGTGCCATGAAGTTGTCGATACTATTCTTATTTGGCGCGCATAGTAGGCAACATACATATAACAGATTAAGAGCTTAAAAAATACCTTTTGGGATGTTTATGAGGGTGACAATAATTTGTTTTTATTTAAGAAAGGGACTGTAATTTACTATTGATACTACCTATTTCAAGTTTTATTTTTCTATTTCTGCATACGTAGGTATATCTTTTTTTGAAAACAGCAGAATGGATCGAGGGGCTCGGGGTGTTCGAAAAAAATTTATAATTACATAAAAAGTGGTAGACAAAAATGCGGTGGGACGGGGGGCGCAGCTCCCCTGCAAGGGGGCACGAGGGCGAAGCCCCCCGCTATGAAAAATTTAGGTCAGGTCAGGTTAGTATTGCGACCAAAAACGCGCGACCCGAGGGCAGCGGCCGGCGAAGCGTCGGATACGACGTTTTTGTACTGAAATAAGTTATTTTATAAGCTTGTTTTTGTTTTTTTGAGAGTCTTTGCTTCATAGCCCAAGATGGTATTTTCGTCATCGCGATTAGGTTAGTAGTCGCATTTACACGTTTTTATTTTAAATAAAATATATGCCAAATTTAATGTTTTGTGTGCTTTAAGGTTGTCGTTCAAATGAAAATTTGGTCGCTTAATAATTAAAGTACTGCCCGTTCCCAATTTGTATTTTAAAGTCACCCTTTTGCAATATTTGTAGTCACCGTCAGCCCACTTAGTATTTCAGTACGCTATATTCAGTATTTTTGATACCCAAAATGTGAATTTATTGTTACCCGGTTAAATATTATCCTAAAAATCTCCTCCTCGAAGAAAGCGCTAGACAAAACTAAGTAGGTACTTTTATTTTATGTCGCAAATCACAATTGACCGAAATATAACTCTGACATAGAGACCTATAATGCTATGCTACTAAAGGAAAGAATAAGTTAAATGTTTTTCAAACCGCAATGTAGGACTCCAGGTTGATGGGCACAATTTTGGCGGCGGTCACGACGATTGGCTTGGAGCAGCACGCCATGAAGATGAGCAGCTTGCGGCGGAAGGCCGGCGACAGCATCAGCCAGTCTCCACTGTACACCGCCGAACACACGAACTCACTCTGTAAATAAAACCGAACCGACACATCTGTTTGACGACCTCTGTGAAGTTGCTTGCATGCCGGTTTTATCTTTCCAGTGCTGCAGAGGGCCCTTCTGTCTGTCTACATAGGGGCTGGTTAACCGGATGCAGCACAGCGCGTAGCAGCGCAGCGCGTAACAGCAAGTAACGTTGTAATGTAATGTATGAAATGCTATGGTATTTGGGTATATGACAGTACATGTCACACCGAACGCAGCGCGGCTGCTGCGCTATGCGCATGCATAAAAAGTATCTGAGTATACTCGATACTTTTGTTACGATACCGAGTAATTTAGTACTCGATACTTTTTATTACGATACTGAGTAAGTATCGATACTTTTCATCACTCGATACTTTAAAATGATTGCTTGCTTTGCTTGTTTTGTACTAATCAATAACGTATATGTTACGTCTTTTATTTACAATCAATGCCAAACTGTGGAAAAAGAATACAAATCCTGTGGGGGGAGAGGGGTCCGCCACTGATGCAAAAAAAAAGTACTCGATACCTGAGTAACTCGATACTTTCGAGTACGATACTGCTATCGAGACTTTTGTTTTGATACCATATCCTTAGCTGCGCATCAGTCACGCGTTCGATGTGACATTGACATAAGTATACCATAACATTTCAAACATTATGACAACGTCGTTTGCTGTCACGCGTCACTACACTACGCGCTGTGCTGCATTCGGTTTGACCCGCGCTTCAAAGAGTTTAAGTGTGTAAACTTTTTTGTAGGTAAATTATCGAATAGTTACACACGTATTGTAACTACTATAAATATCATTGATGAATGTATTATTTTTACCATGTATGGACCTTACCTCACTTGCAACTTGGCTCCCATGATTGCAGTAAAGAAAAAATTGCGTTAACAAACAGGCCAAGAACACCATCATAGTTGCAAATTCGGCCGAGAAAATATTTATCTGAAATAAAAGAGTTGTAAAATACAACATGCTTGATGTCCGATTTATATTATTCCTGTAAACATTCCAGTTAGCGTGCAGCGGTCCAGCGCTGCAATGTCACGGGGATCATGTGCACCGACTGCACCCATTCCACTGAGACCTAGTCTTGAACTGGACTTTGCCCACTGGACTGGAATAATGTGAACCGGACATAATTATAAAAAAGTGGTTTCTGCATGAAGTCTAAAAGACAGATTTTCAGCACCTTTACGTGCTATAAGTGACAATAACTTACACCAACAATCTTGTATGTAGTCATACAGATCGTCCAAGCCGTCCCCGCTATTTGCATTAACATGAATTCTCTTGTTATTGATTGCGTTTCCAAAACATACCTAAAAAAAACAAAAAATGTATAAAAACTTTATTGATACGATTTACATTTTGAACGATATTGACACGATATGTTAACTGGTGCTAGTTCTCGTGCACAGTCTTACATATGTTTTTTTGAGTTAACTACAAAATTACGAATTTCCTTTAAGTAACGATCACTAAAAGGAAGGAAAATAAACTGCCTGAAAAGTAACTGAGAAGAACTTTTCCCTTTTCTGCCACTGCAAGCATGGAAAATCAAAATACAGGTTCGATTTGAACTAGTTGTTAAAACATACCACCTAATTAGTTGGTAGTGCTTTACGCATTGTACAAGCCGTTTCTGTATTTTATCGCTGTCCTTATAATGAAATTGGTTGGTTTCTTGACTAAAGTTCTCTCCTTCATACTCGTCGTCTTCTACCAGGTGTTCCAAATTGTATCTCAGCAAGTTGAGTTGCACTCTACATTGCGCGTAAAAGGCAAAGACAGTACAGTCTACTATCACGCTAACGTAGCCTTGGAATGTCAACACTATACATAAATACGTGCTTGCTAACTCGTATCTGGAAAGAACACCGCGATTAATACGACTATAATAAATTGTTTTTTTTTTATTTAACAAGCAGAGTGCTAAAAATATAAAAAAAAACATTATGTTAGCTTCATTCCCTTCCATTTGCCATAAATTTGTCATTTTTCATCAAATACCTACTTAAAAAAAACTCAACTTTTTTTGTGTTTGGTTGTATTTAGAATATTTTGCTAATGTAATATTTTGCGAACAAAGACTTCAAAAATTAATGAATTTAAATATTTTTAAAGTAGTACAATACTTACATAGGCGAATTGTTTGTATTAAAAGGGAAATAAACAGGTATTTCACTGAATTCTAAACCCAACATCCTGTTGACCAATGGATACTCGTATTGAGAAATACAAGCCATAAATACCATGATTAAATAAATTGTACAGAACTTCGACGTAGACTTTTCATTTCGATCTAATCGGTCAACATGAGCCTGGTGTTTCGGAGAATATAATTCACCTGTGGAAAAAGTCCTTTTACATACGGACAGATCCTGCTTATACAGCTTATACTTAAAGTTGTTCGCATCTAGTATGTTCGCACACTGCCAAACAGACGGGTTTCATGCCGTCATACGGAAGAAAGTGGCGTCACTGCTGGGGAGGGTGCGAGGGAGTGGCAACAGCATGCTGAAAACCATAGCGGATGATCCATACGCGCCTATCCTGAGGCACTTCGCGCGGACAATGACTGCAGTGGAGGATAACTCCTCTGGGTGTTGTCCGCGCGGGTGGCCTCTGAGGTATTCGTAATTATTAAATTTCGTTTTTGTACCTAAGTTTACTAACCCTTATTTTTAAGTATCTTTTATTTACTAACCCATGGATCTTTGTTGTCTAAATAAATGAATTTGAATTGAGTTGAAATTGTAAAAGTAATAATGGGATGGAATAATAAGGAAAAAGTTGCCTAGGTCGTAGTCGCCGGCTTCATAATCATAATGCTACGAAAAACAAAGATATCTTGGCGGGCTCAGATCAATTAAAAAAGGAAGATGGAGCGTTGCGCAGTGGTTGCGAACAACTAAGTGAGGCCGGTTTTTGATGGTACATGTGTGCGTACTAGGGGGCGGGCGGGGGCCGGGCGGCAGGGTTCGATATGGAACGCCCAATGACGAACGAAAGCCAAGGCGTAGTTTCGTTACATATGTGTGCGTAAACTGTGTATGTACACAGCCAAGGCGTAGTTTTACGGGCCTCACCGCTTTGTCGAAAGACTCCGTCTTTACTTTTTTCTTTGGTTTGAGTTGGCGGGTTACTCCCGAAAAACGAACGAGGTTCTGAGATCGAATTGGTATCGAGTAAACGTCAAAACAGTACAATGGAAACCATGGCAACCCTTTTCAATGTACTAAAGTAACAAATTTTTAAGGTTTGTTTACTCGATACCAATTCGATCTTAAATTTTCGTTCGTGTTTCTGGAGTAACCCGCCAGGTACCTATAGGTAGGTAAACTGACTACCTATTAAAAAGACAAAACACATTTTAACTAAAAAAGGCTTATTAACCGTTTATCTTTTTTATGAATAACGCGGTAAAATTATAGTATCGAGTTATTAAAAAAAACATCGCGTTACGGACTTCAGGACCCCTAGAAACGTGGCTACGAAAATTTGCTACGACACGCGTGACCCGTCTTTTCGTAGCAACACGTAGCAATTTTTACGAAAAATATATTATTGTAAGTAGATACTTAACATACACTACTTAAGTTATTGTGTGGATTATTATAGTCTGAAATTATTATTATTAAGTTTATTATCCACGCAGACGAAGTCGCGGGCGGCCGCTAGTCCTTACTTCTTTACTAATATTATAAATGCGAAAGTCCGTTTGTTTGTTTATTTGTTTGTTTGTTTGTTACGCCTTCACGTCTTAACTACTGAACCGATCATCATGAAATATTACTTCAACGCACGCCCAACCAAACTAGCGATGTATGTTAAAGATACGGTGATCTGATACGCCAAAATGGACTAGTCTGAACTGGACAAAGCTTAAGGTACCTTTCATCCCGAAAAAAATAATTGTTCCCGAGGAATAGACAAAATACTATCCACGCAGACGAAGACGCGGGCGGTCACTAATAACACATATTGCGATCTCAGAGCATCTTCTTACTCTAAGCGCTATCGCACACGTGCAACTTTTGTCTCCGCAACTTTTTTGTCTCTCACGTGATTTGTATGAAAAGTTGCAGACGACCGTGTCGCTTCGTGTTCGCGCTTCCATATAAACCCGTGGACTTGATGTGGAGACAAAACAGTTGCTGGGGGACTAAGTTGCCTGTGTGCGATAGCGCTATCACAGTCACAGTCGTCTGCAACTTTTCATACAAATCACGTGAGAGACAAAAAAGTTGCGGAGACCAAAGTTGCACGTGTGCGATAGCGCTAAGATTGCGATTTATAATGACGGAAAAGAGAAAAAATGTTTTTACATCTTTTTATAATTTTTTTTTTTATTTCTTTAAACAAACGTTGTCCTGACAATAACAAACAAGAGTTTTTGGATTTTGTCGAGTTCAGTTCGGTGACTATTTTAATTATTCGCAAATTGATTCATAGTATAGATTCTTAAAATTGGTGCAGTTTTGTGGTACAAGTGTCTACGCTACTGAACAATATGTGGGATAATGGAAATAGGCGCGATCTTGGTTGTATGAAGCTGAGACTTTTATTGTAGTGGTCGCTACCTCGGCAAAACTTACCGAGTAAACTGTCTTGATATACTTGCTGCCAAATGCTCCAAGCTGCATTGGAATGTGATGCACCCGCATTTTAATGTAAACTGAAACAATCTACTAGAAAATCTAGAAATACTGAACTATTCAAAACATGACACTGGCAAAAATTACTTCCAAGAGGAAAGTAGATTGCCATAACAAAAATAAGAAGAACAAACAACAAAAAAATAATTATCTAATTTGGTACATGAAATAAAACAATTTTTAACGGATAGGTAGTAGCGCGGTTTTATTAAAAGTACTTTGGTAATTAGTTGGTATTTGGTTTGATTTTTGGTTTTCCCGACCGTTGCCGAAAAACCGCGCTAGTATCCGTTAAAAATTGTTTTATTTCATGTCTAGTGAGCGCGTAAGCTTGAGAAGTTTGGTACAGTCATTCTATTATGCACTTACATTGCACTTACATACATTTCGGCGATTCGTTTTTATTTATACTTAGATTATAAATACAAATTATACGTTATTCACAAATCACATTTATAAACCATAAGTAAGTATCAAAATGAAAATGTTTGGAAATAGGTATGGATATAATAATATGTCTCTCGTCGCGTTATGATACTAGGTACTAAATGTGTCACTGATTTACTGACTCTTTACTATGCTAGTACCAAATTAAACCGTGCTCTTTTATGTAAGCGCCATCGCACACGGGGGACTTTTGTCTCCGCAACTATTTTGTCTCTCACATGGTTTGTATGAAAAGTTGCAGACGACCGCGTCGCTTCGTGTGCGCGCTTCCATATAAACCCGTGGACTTGAGACAGAGACAAAACAGTTGCAGGGCGACTAAGTTGCCCGTGTGCGATAGCGCTAAGTGTAGAATGGATTTAGAAAAGAGTCAAGTGGAAGTTACACAAATAATTATGAGTATGTTTATGGAATATACTGCCCCCTACTCAAATGGCCAATTTTATATTCGTTACCTAATTTAAAAACTAAAAGTAAGCCATAAACTCTAAAATTACGGGTCGTAGGCTTGTCAATTCCATACAATACAACAATGTCTGTGATTTACATAAATTTGCGACATTTTTTCGACTTTAAAAAAAGGAGGAGGTTCTCAAGTCGACGGTATTTTTATTTTTTTATGTATGTATTACCAATATTACCATAACTTCGCCAGTTGTTAATCGATTTTAATATTTGTTTTTTTTATATATAAAAGCTCTAAGATTACGTAACTCAGTTGCTAACAATTCTCGATTGAAATCGATTGAAAGCGCAGTTACATTACTGCTTTAAAAAAGATAGTTCTCATATTGGTTCTTAATAAAGCAGCAATGTAACTGCGATTTCTGTCAGAGTTGATTGCAACAAAGTTACAAAATCAGCCCACAGGTCCCATAAAAAAATTACAGAGATCTGTTACGTAGTTTTTTCATAATCCTGAAAAATATAATTTATTGAGCTTACTATCGCACATCACGCATAACTTCTTTGTTTATGAACCGATTTAAATGATTCTTCTTTTGTTTAAAAGGGTATACCTCAAGAGTGGTAACATTCTAATTTCAGTGGTATTGGACCTTGTACTTCGAAGATACACAAGGGAACTCCTCAAAGTCAAATAGGATATACAGGGTGCATTTGAAATCACTCTCCGAATTTTAAGGATGTGTTCAGTCCATGAAACTGAACAACTTTCTCTAAGAAACATAGGGTCAAATATGTAAAAAAAAAAGACTTTTCATACAAAACAAAGAGATCACGTGATCAGTTTAGTATGGGATGACCAAAATTTTTTGGCGTATTTCGACACATGTTTTATGGAGAAAGTTGGTCAGTTTCATGGACTGAACACATCCTTAAAATTTGGAGAGTGATTACAAATGCACCCTGTATATAGTTTGGCAGGATTGAGATATTGGCAGGTTTAGGACAATACAAAACAAACCGAGCTAACGAGTCTGCGACGGCGACGTTTTGGACTAAACTTGGACTACGAAGGCACAAAGGAACTCCTTAAAAACAAACAGCGTAGGAAATTGAGTTATGATTATTGCGTCATTGAAAATATCATATAAAGTTAATAAATATTTACAGACTAACATACCTTCCACTAAAAAAATGAAAATAAAAAAGCTTTTAAAAAAACCCCTCCTTCAAAGAACCTGTAAACAAAAACAGCTTCAAAATTAAGTAGGTACCTCTAAAAAGCAAGAAATAATATTCAAATCTTTAGTTACTCATATGAATATTAATAAAACACGTCTAATGAAGTCGGGTGGGGCTTTTAGAAATAGAAAAAGAAGTTGTCTTCCAGCCCATCCACTTCAATAGACGTGTTTATTTTATTATTCCTATGCGTAACTAATGATTTGAATTATTATTTCTTGCTTTTTAGAGGTATTTAATTTTGAAGCTGTTCTTGTTTACAGGTTTTTTGAAGGAAGTAGTTTTTATTTTTTTTAAGCTTTAAGTTGGCGAACGAAACGAAAGTTGGCCATTTGAGTATGGGGGTTTCTTAGAGTAAGACGCGCTTCTGTACCAGAAGCCGCGACGAAGCCGCGATGCTCTAAGGGGGGTTTGAATAATGTAAGAAACTACAGAATTAGTTGAGAATAGTATTCATACCGTCGGTTATGTCAAAGAGGTGTTTGATTCGTTTAATTTTCACGGTGAAAGCAACTTGCTTCGCTAGAGCGGTCAGAGTAGACAACGCCAAGAATGAAGTATTCACCATGTCGTCTGTGCTGTGACGGCTCTGGAAATAAAAAAAAACCGGCCAAGTGCGTGTCGGGCCTCGCGCTGTAGGGGTCGTAGTTACCTTATACCACCATAATTCCCTCCAATTTTCGTTAAAAGTGTTTAAGATTTGTCTACAGCATATTATATCTTTCAAATGATTGACTTTGAGTAAAAATAGTTTTTAAAATGTCATTTTTTAAATAGAAACTTCGCACATTTTTTTTTAGTTTCAGCCCCCCTAGCATGACCGACGAAACACGACATAGGTATATCGCGTGATATTGAGCGTTTTATCGACACCCAACTGTCAACATCCATTGTCTTTTGACAGTTAAATGTGATAAATCTAGTGAT
Organism: Agriphila geniculea; assembly: GCA_943789525.1. Lineage (NCBI taxonomy): Eukaryota > Metazoa > Arthropoda > Insecta > Lepidoptera > Crambidae > Agriphila > Agriphila geniculea. The sequence goes on from OX038875.1 coordinate 7,621,255, forward strand.
TTGTTATGATATAGTTATCATAATCGGGTTTCGGTGGTCTTGATAGGCAGGCTGTTCCATATGGGGAACCCCCCTTAATCTTTTATTTTTCTTTATTTTTGAGTAATAATCGTGAAGCGGTTTACAGAATACATCTAGGTACCTCTACCAAGTTTTAACTGTGTGATTCTTATAGTTTCGGGTTAAAGTGGCTGTGACATACAGACGGACAGACAGACAGAAATTACGAATCTATAAGGGTTCCGATTTTGCCATTAGGCTACGTAACCTTAAAAAGCCTCAATCTTGTAGCTGACAGATTTTTTTATTTTTATTATTCTTACTTACCTACTTCCTGCAGTGCAATGGCTCAGGGACTGTCTGTACCGTGCTGCCTGTCGCTCCTAAATTCTTTCTCCAGTTGTATATATTTTAAAAGACCAAAATGGAGAAAACCCGAAATGGATCTTGGCCTCCGACAATAGAGCTCGCCATTCCTTCGCGCACAAACTCGTTTTGATTTTTATTATTTAGTAAGTTTTTTTTTAATCTATATTAATTTTAGTGAAATTATAAACCTTCGATTTGTTCATTTATGTAATTGCACAAAAACTGGTAGCTTTGTACAAGTGTTTTTGACGAATCAAGAAAAAAATTATCGGGCTGCAGTAACTTTCTATGTTAAATTAACTTTTAGGTTTATCTATCTTTTTATCTAGGTTCAACCATAGAAATAGAATGTCAAAGAACAACAAAGTCAATAAACAGGTGATCCGAAAACGAATCAATACATTTTATATGAGATACGTAAAATATGACTTAGATTCATAAAATATGACTATATTATGGCAAAGGAAGTTAATAAACTATGTTCCATACTGTTTTCTTTGTCGATAAATGAATAAATGTAGCGAAATTTGGTTTTAGAGAAATGTGTGGCAATATCTTATTTACCTTTGAAAAGTGTGATTACTTGGATTGTTTCTTTTTGTCACATCACAATTACTTAGAGCAGAAGACACCATAGCTCCACGATACCTTTATTTTAAATTCTAATAAAGATTAAAAAATATTTTAAACAAACTGTGATTGCTCATTTGCTAGGCGGGACGCTAGGGGCTCTTACTGTAAAAAATGTTGGCACATGTCACTTGATCCTTTGTCTCTCTTTTACATAGACCGTGTTCGTATGATGTTAACTTCTCTTTTCCACGCTTTGTTGGTCTTCTTGAGCGCAGCGAAAATTTTTCTATGTCTATGGGTTCAACCGTGGTCGAGTAGTTTATACACCGGCTTTCAAGATGTCCTCATCTCTGAGGTCCCGGGTTCAATCCCAAACTGGTCCCAAGCCAGGTCTGGGTGATTGTGGTACCACCGTTCCCTTCATAACTTACCAGGATAACCATTATCACAAGTTGAAGATTGTAGGCGACGATTGCGAGCCAACATACGCCGGCCTTTATATTGGCAAACACACTGTCATCCTTTGGAGAGTCGGAATACAAAAACGCAATCTTATCAAGTCTCTTGAAATGAGGTCTCAGCTCCTTAAACATGGTAAACTTTCCAACGGTCTTCATCTTTATGAGTGTAGGTAGACTAATTAGTGCTAAGCCGTTTTATTTATACCGTCTAACTAAAGCGTTGACAATTAATAACAAAATTGCGCTCTATAATGGCAAATAGAGCATGTTCTGAAATTTTTCTTTATAACTTAGTGACAAACATTAGTCTTTGACTTAGTGTCTCTGTGAGATAGACCTCGATTATGTGACATTTTTGAAAATTGTTCGCTGAAATATGTTTTATTTTCGAAAATTTTAATCGACAAAGATTTTTAAGTAACACAATGTGTTGATGAATAATTTTTACTACCTATGGGTCAAATTCTATAATCGCGAAAAAAAAATCTGCTGTTTCATACAAAAATTAATAACAAAGATATATCAAAATATATGAAACAGCTGTTTTTTTCGCGATTTCAGAGTTTCAAAGTTTGTTCAGTTTGATGGTCAGAAGAAACGGCTTTCTCATTTTGGGTTCATTCATAAACACGTTGTATATTATCAAACCTGCTCACAAAATATCACGAGTCGGTTTAAAAATGCGACCTGTAGAGGAGAAGAGACGGACAGCCGGAGCCGGATTTTTGCCGAAACTAAGCCCGTCGTAGACTTAATTCACCTGGGACAAATCACCTGGGTGAATTAAGTACATTAATTGGTACACTTAATTCACCCGGGAAATAGGTGAATTAAAACGGAGACGCTTTGTGCTCACTCGATCAATGATGGTCGTTTGGCGTCGTAACGTAACCGAATTCATGCCTATTTCACGCTAAACCATAGACATAGAAAAATTTCGCTACGCTCATTGATATTTCAGGAAAAATCAATGTATTTTATTAAAAAATCAATGTTAAAGTTTAAAGGAGATGTCCCAGCGTTGCCCCAGTTTCATTTTATTTGATTACTTTCATAATTAAAAAATGCTAATTACATTTTATTTAGGTAGGTATAGTATCAGTCAAGAATTGATTTATATTTAGAAAAACAATTGCAAAAACATTAAGTTGTTTTCTGAAGTATTTTGTGAAAAAAATGTAAGAAAAAAATACTATCATGTTAAAAAACTTGTGATTTAAACTTAAAAATCCCACTTTTTAATGCAGAAAATAATTATTAATCTAATTCTAGAGTAAAATACCTACTCTGACATACTACCACAGAATACATAATAGTACAAAGTATACTACTTTGATTAAGACACGATAGACTTTCATTTTTTCAGAATGGTGAGGCAAATGACATAAGCGCGATGGGACATGTCCTTTTAAAACCGCGCCAAAAACGCTATGGCGCTGGAAACGTCACTTGCTGACGTCACAAGCCTGTAAATATTGTAATATCCTTAGAGCATCGCGGCTTAGTCTCAGAAGCGCGTCTTCGCGCTCTAAGGCACTGACATGAAAAATTTTTTTTTGTGTAAATATATATATGCAGGTCAGTGCTCTAAGGTAATATCATAGACATAGAAAAATTTCGCTACTGAATATTAACTTTATGGGTAATATCCTTACTGCCTTACTAATAAAGAACTGCAACCCACCCGTTTTACAAGTGTGTAACTATGACAGTGATAGATGAGTTATAGATCGCGTATACAGTCGGTTACTAATAAAGAATTTTGGTGTATTGGGTAGTTACACAAAGGTTATAATGAATATCACTTGCAACACTGGTGCTCACGTTCTAAAATAACATTATCTTTAATTATTTTCTAGTGAAATATAAATAAATAAATAATTTAAATCTTATATTTAGGCATATTTGGTTAAAATCTTTAAATTGTAACGGGTTTTTTAATTTTTTGGTTTTAATTTACATATTTTTTTAGTGAACTGTCTATCGTGTTTTTAAACGATCACAGGAAATGTCATACGTTGTCATGACAATAATAAACAAACACTTAAATATTGTCAAATGTTCAAAATGTAAATACACAACATTTTATGCGTTTCTTTAATTATTTTCGGTTGCTTTGTGTTTTTCTCAGTAATAGGCAAAATTAGCAAGCTTTGGAATAGCCATCCCATTTTCACAGTTTGTGATTTACGCTCACGAGTTGTATAATAATGTCATCCCAAGGGAATCAACGCTGGAGAGATGTAATTCTTACCAATTTTATAAATAATTTTTATTATTAACTTGATCTCAAAACAATCTAACAATCACCAGATCATACCTAAGTCAAGATCATGGAAATAAGATCGAGGAATCGAGCACATGAAGGAAACTTATATATCTACCTACCTACCCTATCCCAAAGATTTCAATCTTTGCCCTGTCCTAACCTGAAGAAAGATGCATCGATTAAAAACAAGAACAACGAAGAAATATTTTCTTTTAAAGGTTATGTATGTCTATAAAATAAAATATATCGAGTTAAAAACTAGTGCATTTTTATTCGCTATTAGATATGATCTAGCATTGCAACGGTTGGTTTGTTAGTGATCTTATTAAAATGATAATGGGATTATAGAATCAATATATTTTATAACATATTTGCTCGTAAAGGGTCTCTTATTACACCAATTTCAATATCGTATTGTATGTCATTACCTTAGAGTAAGACGCGCTTCTGTCCCACGAACTTGTGCGGTAATGTAAAGTAAAACGCACGGTTTCCTTGATAAGCCGTGCGTTTTACTTTACATTACCGCACGGTTTATCAAGATACTTCGTCTAAAACGAACGGTGCTTTTTTAAATCTTAGCAAAGAGTTTTTATGTCAGAAAAGAGGTCAACATTTTATGGATAAAATTGACTTTAGGGGATAAAATATAATAAATAAACATTTAATTATTCAATTTAATTAATGTTGACAATAAATTACAACCATTTATCTGTAACAAAAACACAAAAATATTAATTTACTTTATTAGTAATACTGGCTGTTTTTATGCCTTTGCCTTAAAAACAACGCTGATGCGCGCGCATTGCTAATTTAATTTTTGTTTTTGCTGTATTGTTTTTATTTGAAAATGTCGTCAAGTACTGATGAATTTATTAATTCAACACCGCCAGAAGTCTCAGAGGCAGCGAAAAAGGCTACTCTAAGCCTCTTGCCCGAAAAATTGACCGATAAGATACTTACAAGCGTATCAAAATTTAATCATATGGAAAACAAGCAAAGGTGCAAAGTCCGAGTTTTATTTATTTCCTCGCAAATATGTTATAAAACGTCGTATGACATACGTGCGCTTTGATAATTACAGCCTCTGCTTTCTTGTAGCCCTCGCCTACGGCTCGGGCTAGCAATATCGCCTCGGCTGTAATTTTCAACGTACCGCACTTATATCATAATGTACTATTGCTTAATTCATAAAAAGGAACAGGTCTTCAGTAATACGGTTTCTTATATAAATTGTAGGCTGATTGACCAGTTTCATTGCCTTGTATGCTAGTAAAGACTTCTCCTATCGAATTGTTCTAGAAACAACATCGAAATAATTATAAAACTTTATTTTTATTCATTTTACGTATTTATACATCAGTTAAACTAGGTCCCGTGAGTGTATAGTGACAGTTTAAGTTTCCATAGTAATGAGAGACTTTCCAGGCAACGTTCCTCAAAAATTTACTAGATGGCGCTGTCCAATTCCCAACAACCTTACTTGATACTATGGTATATGAATGTAAAACGTAGTGATTATTTCCTCTATGTATGAATAAATATTCATCGTAAAAACATATGATTTTGACAATTTGGTTTCATTGTAATCTTTATGTAATATTGTTGTGAATATTGAAAATGATTAATATTATTTATTATAATACTATTCACTAGTACCTATATTTTGCTTTGAGGTATCTATGTATTATTACTATACGTAAAGACCTTGTAACTTTCTTGGACTCCGATAACCGTCGACCAATGAATCAAGACTACGGTTCTTGGACTCCAGCAGCGCCTTTTAGCATGTACACGTAATTACCACCACCACTACTATTTGGGGGCGTGGCCTACCTTTGATACAGTAGCCGGCAAACATCTTGAAATCGGGTAAGGGTTGCGCAGAACACGTATTTTGGGTATGCGTAGTGGTGAGGTACGCGGGCGGTGGGCGCGCGCGCGCTATGGGCTGTTCGTAAGTGCACATGCGCGAACTCATCGCCACTCCGTTCCGTCGAAGAGCGTCAAGATGTTTGCCGAAATCTAGGCCACAGTAATCACGTGATACCTACGTGCTTGATGTCAAGCCATCAAGCATCGCCCCTAGACGATCAAAATTTGATTAAACTGCCAAAAAATTTACATGCTTGACAAGCTATGCCTGACCGTCGCGTACATGCAGGAAGGAGGCTCCGTCACAATGTCCCTTTCGCAGAATGTCCCCCTTGTACCCCTCTGAAAATCGCATAAAAGACAACTTTTTGATGTGATATTTTTTTATTAAGTACCAGCCCCCCTAGCATGACCGACGAAACACGATATATATCGCGTGATATAGCGTTATATCGACACCCAACTGTCAAAATCCATTGTCTTTTGACAGCTAAACGCGATAAATCACTATATCATATCGTGTTTCGATGGTCATGCTAGGTCGGCTAGGCAGGGGGACATTCTGCGAAAGGGACGTTTTTCGAAAGGGAAGTTTTGCGAAAGGAACGTTTTGCGAAAGGGACATTTAGCGAAAGGGACATTCTGCGACGGAAGGAGTTGAAGAAGCGCAACCATAGAAATTAAGCGCAGCGAAAATTTTTCTATGTCTATGAGTGCAACGAACCGGAAAAAACCGGCTAACTGCATGTCGAGCCACGTATAGAGAATAAGGTTCCGTCCGTAGTCTCTGTCTCTGATCCAACTCAGAATGTTTCGGACAGATTGAGGCGAATTCGCCGCGCGATGCGGCATTTTGACCACCGAACTCAAAGCGATAGCCATAGCGTATAGCCAAAGCAATGCTCTAGCAATTGTTATGGCTATGGCTATCGCTTTGAGTTAGGTGGTCAATATCCGTCAAAAGACCGCATCGCGCGCGGAATACGCCTCATCTGTACGAAGTTTTATAGGTAGGTACTGTTCATTAATACGTACATACTTATTAGGTTTATTGAGCTGTATTTTCCCTTATCCAATAAAATAAAATAAAGACAGACAGGGACTGACGTACGGACAGACGGATGGACTGAACGATCTTATGGGTAATCATCGTATAAGTTATTTCCTTGTTTTACTACGGAACCCTAAAAAAACGGTCATTCAAAGGCAAGTACATAACTGTACACACTACGCTAAGCTAACCATATTACATTAATATTATCTTCAACATAAGTTTTGTCGCCGCAAAACGATTATAAAGAAAAAACACAGTTGATACTGTCAAAATCATATACGTATTTTTACGATGCTTCTCTTTGGTTAGACTATTTGTACCACGTTCATTCATACTACATATACTTAACTGCCAGGAATTGGACAGCGCCATCTAGTATATTTTCAAGGAACGTTGCCTGGAAAATCCCTCATTACCCACTCGTTACAACAGACGTATGTCACGGAACTGTCAAAATTGGTTTATTAGTCAAGATTTCGCTGTATCACCCGTATACATCGCGGGTAAATGTTTATTAGTAAGGCAGTTAGTCATTTGACAGCCATCAATCGCGGATCCTAAGTCTATGGTCGTGTCAAACGCCTGAAGCATATCAGCCATAGACATAGAAAAATTTTCGCTGCGCTATCAGCCGATCTGCCCATAACAGAAAATGTAACGACCGCTACTTTCACTGATGATACTGCCGTACTTGCCAGCAATAAGAAGAAAGCAATTTTGAAATATTTAGTTTTTATTTTTATTATTCATTATTAAAAAGTAATAACGTATGGTTATTTTTGGTTAGGTATTATCTTTGGATAGAATTAGTTCGCTTTATTAGTAAAATTTTACAGTTTTAAGAAATACTAAAAAAAAGAGATTTCGATTTAATTTACTTTATTGTTGGTAAACATCTTGTATAAACAACGAAAGGGCGAAGGACAATTCCGCAATTTCCACATGTTTAATTCCCCTTACACTCAATTAGAGATAGGTGTACAAATGACCACCTTGCTATGAAAACAAGCGTCCACCTAGGTAATAGTAATTACTAAGAAGACTGACTCAAATTATCATTGAATAAACGATTGTAGTTAGTTTTAGTTTCTTCTTCTTCTTATTTTTGTTTTGGCAATCTACTTTCCTCTTGGAAGTAATTTTTGTCAGTGTCAAGTGTTGAATATTTCAGTGTTAGATTGTTTCAGTTTACATTAAAATGCGGGTGCATCGCATTCCAATGCTACTTGGAGCATTTGGCACCAAGTATATCAAGACAGTTTACTTGGTAAGTTCTGCCGAGGTAGCCACAACTACAATAAAAGTCTCGGCTTCACAAAACCAAGATCGCGCCTATTTCAATTATCCCACATATTGTTCAGTTGCGTAGACACTTGTACCACAAAACTGCACCAATTTTAAGACACAATATCCACTATGAATCAATTTGCAAATAGGTAATTAAAATAGACACCAAACCGAACTTGACAAATGGCGCCAAAAAAACTAGTTTTAGTTTTATTGACGTCAGGCAGGAATCATTAAATTACAAAATGACAATATCCATATGAAGAGCACAGGCATTAAACGTTCAAGTCACCCTAAAGAGTTATAATGCCATCTAGGAAGACGTTGAACTTGCTTATGCCGCAGCAGGAAATTAGTTAAGAGGCAATTACGTTTCGACTGTGATTTTTGCGTAAAATGGCCAATTTTGGGGTTCTCGATCTCAGAAACAAAAATACATTAACAATTTTGACTTATTAAATAGTGTAGAATAGTTATTGGAATAGTTCATAGTGGCCTCGCTTTTAGGAAAATTCGCTTAACTTTATAATTAAACCCGAAATTACAGAGAAAGATTTTCATAAAATGCGCGAAGGCACTTTTTTGAGCTCATGGATTGAACTACTGTGCTAAACAAATGAAATAAAAAAAAATATATTTTATCTCTTATATGGTCGAATAGTTCATAGCGGCCCCGGAATTTTGAAATTATGTATGGAATATGTGAAAAAAAATCCCAATCAAAAGCCATAAAACTATTAAAAACGCTCAGAATTAACTGTGAATTTCTTCTAGATATATAATTATTATTACGTAAAATTTATATCAGAATAATCTTTACTTCATAAGAAAATCAAATTTTATACTTTTATTTGTTGTTTGTACTTGTTTTTCTTTCTGTGTATGTTCAAAGTTGACTCTAAGAAATCGTTCACCAACTTTAATATTCCTTTCTTACCCTTTAACCTTCCAGTGTATCATCATATTACTTTTTGTCGCGAACATATTTAAATGTATTTTCACCTCTCCAGCACGAAAAGGGTGCTTTTGGAGCGTAAAAACTCGCAGCAAAATCGACTTTTGCTGCGAGCGTGAGGCAAAGTGCTTTTTTAATTTCTAACACCTTTTCTCGCTGGTAGAGGTGAAAAGTTGTATGTTCAACACGAGAGCAAATGTCTCGTGCCTTTAAATCACTCACTGTGCTCAGTAGTCTATATTAGAATCACTCGCTACGCTCGTGATTCAATTCTAGACTACTTCGCTAGTTCGTGATTTAAAAGTCAGCACTCGCAGCAAAAAATGACTTTGCTCTCTTGTATAACAAATAACTATTAGTAGATCCAAAGGTTTCTCTAGGTTGTAGCGCTAAAATGCGTCAAAATCGAAATTTCGACGAAAATATGTAATAGGGTCCTTAAAGTGAACGAGGTCCCGAGAAATTTGCTTTAATTTTTTAACCGACTTCAAAAAAAGGAGAAGGTTCTCAAGTCAACGGTATTTTTTTTTATGTATGTTTTATTGTACTAAAAGTTATTAACACATTCACGCGCGCAGGGTACGGTACCCTTGTCCGACCTACCTACGTGCTGAGACGCAGGATTTCTTCATACAAAAAAAGCTAGAAATAAAATATTCAAATCTGTATAATTACTAACTCGAAAGTTTGTACGCATTATCTTATATTAAACAACGCCTTTTGAAGTCAGGTGGGGGTGGGGGAGGAAGATTTTTTTTTTTAACTTAACTTCAATCATGTGTTTAAAAGCCCACCCGACTTCATAAGACGTTGTTTATACAAAATTTCGAGGTAGTAATTATGCAGATTTCTAGCTTTTTAGAGACATTTTTTGTAAGCTATTTTTGTTAGGTTATTTTTAAGGTTTTTTTGAAGGAGGTTTTGTTTTAAAAAAAACTTTTTTATATTAAACTTTTTTGTGGTAGGTATGCTTAGTGACGATATTATCTAAGTTACAACAGCCTTATGTCAACGGCTCATCACCTTTTACAAAATACTGTTTTCCCGACGCCACCAAAGTGGTACTTTTCGAAAGCAAATGCATAAGTTATTTATAAAAATACCAAAATTGCTACAGGTGGTGCCTATAATATTTGAAGAGTTGGATTCCATCATCAGATCCTGACCTCATGATAATGGGACCAATTTGGAAGTATATACTTTCAAACAAAAAAAGAATTTTTCAAATCGGTCCAGCCGTCTTCGAGTAATCGAGTAACATACATAAAAAAAACATTCCGACGAACTGAGAACCTCCTCCTTTTTTTGAAGTCGGTCAAAAATGGAAACGTTTCGCATTCGGCATCAAATATGATCCTGAACAACGTCTTATCACGTCGACGTTCATAGACGTTCCGCCGCAGAACCTTTTTACCCGACTGCAAGAGGGTTATGTTTTTCGCGCGTATCTTGTATGTAAGTTTGTATGTAATATTCTTTATTACCTCATATCTTTCAAACGGCTGAACAGATTTCCATGATTAACCTATCGTTAGATTTGTCTCGTCAGCCCAAGTGTTCTTAAGAAGGTGGCGTTACAAAAAAACCAACATGGCGGCTGTACGGTGCTTATTATACCTAGTGGATAAAAAAAATTTTTTAGAATATTGCAATATGGGTGTCAAATTAAAGGGCTTATTATAAGGATTTCAAAAAGGTATATCATATAAATAATAACTAAAAATAAATAAATAAAAAAATAAATTTAAAAAATTAAAAACCCGCCTGCCTAAAAAGACAAGTCAACTGAAAAGATGGAAACAAGTTTAAATATTAAAGGCAACATTATAACATGCAGTCGGAGGCATATAACTCAAATTATACTTCAGATTCGTCCTCGATATTAGTATATTAACACATGTAGTCAGTACCGGCGTTAGGGGGGGGCGAGCACGGGCGACCGCCCGAGGCGCCGGATATAAAGGGGCGCCGCAGGAGTCAAGATTACAAGGTTAGTAGGTGAAACTGACTAAAAATCGCGCTGCGCGACCGTTTTTACAGTAATAAGCAAAATTATAGGATTAGTAGACGAAACTGACTAAAATTCGCGCTGCGCGGGCGTTTTTTTTTCCATAAACAAGCAAGGTTACAAGATTAGTAGATGTAACTGATTAAAAATCGCGCTGCGCTACCGTTTTTTTTTTACTATAAACAAGCAAGATTACAAGATTAGTAGGTAAAACTGGCTACAAAATCGCGCTGCGCGGCCGTTTTTTTTACCATAAACAAGCAAGATTACAAGATTAGTAGGTAAAACTGGCTACAAAATCGCGCTGCGCGGCCGTTTTTTTTACCATAAACAAGCAAGGTTACAAGATTAGTAGATGTAACTGATTAAAAATCGCGCTGCGCGACCGTTTTTTTTACTATAAACAAGCAAGATTACAAGATTAGTAGGTAAAACTGGCTACAAAATCGCGCTGCGCGGCCGTTTTTCAACTAACAGGCAAAATTGAAATTCTTGGAATCGCAGATAGGGGGCGCCCCGTAGAAATGTCGCCCAGGGGCGCTGGTAGTGCTAAAACCGGCACTGCATGTAGTACCGCTTGCATGTATCACCACTTAGCACGTTATTTTAAAGCAATAACCTAAAAAACCTAAAAAGAGAAGGTTTTTGACTTAAAATTGACAGATATTTTGACATTTCCGGTCCAAGTTCGCCCTGTCACTGCTACACGCCAACCACTTCATTCGCTTTTCGTGCTTTGCCACGGACGCACGTATACAGTCTCAAAGTGAGACTTCTTTAGAATTATATTTTTACAGTGAAAATTAAATTATAGTTAAGCATTTACTTCGTGAAGAAAGGAAAAAGTTTTCAAGACGGAAGAGGACAAGAAGAAGAAGTCAAGACGGAGGAACACTTTTAAATGCCGTTTACTTGGTTAAACAGCATAATTGTCTGCTATTTATCTGATGCGAACTTACCATACTGGGTACTTTCTGTCAGTTTTTTATTTATCTGATGCGAACTTACCATACTGGGTACTTTCTGTCAGTTTATTTATTTGTCTGATGCGAATTTACCATACGGGGTACTTTCTGTCAAAGCATTGTGTTTAAGACACAATTAAATATCTATTGCACTCGAGATAGTCATACTGGACTATTTCAACGCATAGATATGTCAAACAACGCTACTGCAGCAACTCAAAGTGCCGATGACGACGCGACATTGTAAAAAAGCAGACTACCCTCAAAGGTTGCCACATTGTTGGAACCGCTGCCGAGCACCAATCGGGTGACTCCGTCGTCCGCTGAATCGCCGCCATCCACCTTCCAGGCAGGTGGCCGCTGTGCTGGAGCTGTAAGAGCAGCCCTGACAACAGCGTTGCTCATCAGGTATGAATTTTGACATCATGATATCCTTGGTGTTGAGTTAATCTCAACGGTATTATAGTGTACCATGGGTACTAAGACAAATTTATAGTTTACAAAACTGACAGAGTTAGCTATAAATGCTTAAACTTAATAACTTAATGGAACCAGATATTGAGTTATACAGCAAATAGCTCATACCTGATACTTCACACACCTATTATGTGAAATAGCTTAGCTGCTGAAATAGCTAGCTGCTGGCATGCTGGTAGAAATTTCAACTAAAAATGGAATAAAAGAATCCTTACATTTTATTATCTATAAATGAATCATAATTGCAATGCAATTATCCTACTAATATTAAATGTGAAAGTTTGTGGGTTTGGATGTTTTTTCCTCAATTACGCCAAAACTACTGAACGGATTTGGTTGAAATTTGGCACACATATGGTAAGTAGCCTAGATTAAAAACATAAAATGCTTTTGATCCTGATATTCCCACGGGAACGGGAACCACACGGGTGAAAACCCGGATGGCCGCTAGTAAATCATAAATGCAATTTATGTTTGTTGGAATACAGTAAAAAATTTAATCATTTGCCTTAACTACTTTGTACCTTGTATTTCAGGCGGGTAGACCTAACATGTTGAACTTGTTCATCACTAACTATTTAGTATGTTTCTTTCTAAGCTATGGCCTTGTACAAATTATATCTATTACTTTTCAAATTTAATTTGTGTGAATGTACAAAATAATGTTTCTGATGTGGGAAAATTATTAGCTACAAGTGTCAGTGAAGTTTCAGGCAGCTTTCCAATACAAAACTATATACACCTTTTTACCCGACTGCAAGAGGGTTATGTTTTTCGCGCGTATCTTGTATGTAAGTTTGTATGTAATATTCTTTATTACCTCATATCTTTCAAACGGCTGAACGGATTTCCATGATTGACATATCGTTAGATTTGTCTCGTCAGCCCAAGTGTTTTTAAGAAGGTGGCGTTATAAAAAAACCAACATGGCGGCTGTACGGTGCTATTATACGTAGTGGAAAAAACATTTTTTTTTTAGAATACTGCAATATTGGGTGTCAAATTAAAGGGCTTATTATAAGGTTTTCAAAAAGGTATATCATTTTTTGTGACAGTATTTCGAATTTTTTACATAATGTGGGGCATTACGACGTTCAATTATACCGTACACGATCAACTCTAGTGTAGCTGAGGCTGCTCACTTAAAAGGCCACCGACAGTTCAGTTGAATATGAATGATGCATTGGCCACAGGCCTGATGTGAACGATATCCATCAACAAAAAAACTGTAAGTAAATCGGGCGCAGTACTCAATAAAACAATTTTAAAACTGATTTATATATTTATTTGCCTTAAAAACGACAACAAAAGACGTAGGCAGGTATGTCACATGCTTCATCTCCGACGGCAAGCGAACAGCGAGACGCGGCGAGGAAGCCCCATCAGCTATTTGTTTCGTCAGTCACAGAAGACTCGCAGACGGGCATTACGGCCCATCCAAATAGTTGCCGATGATGCATCATCAATTTTTGCCTTCAATCATCATACGTGAGGTAAGGACACCCGTTAAGATAATGTATTCGTGAGGGTGCGTGCTGATGTGACATCTGTCTGTATTCAGCGAATACAGGCAGTGGACACCGACTACAGGCGCAAAGGTCCACTTAATCGTTTGCGCCGGTAATCGTCTGTGTGAATATACCATTTAGCCGCGCTACACAGGTCACCCAGATTATTATTATATTTTTCTATTATATATATATATATATATATATATATATATATATATATATATACTATATTATACTTCAGATTCGTCCTCGATATTAGTATATTAACACATGTAGTACCGCTTGCATGTATCACCACTTAGCACGTTATTTTAAAGCAATAACCTAAAAAACCTAAAAAGAGAAGGTTTTTGACTTAAAATTGACAGATATTTTGACATTTCCTGTCCAAGTTCGCCCTGTCACTGCCACACGCCAACCACTTCATTCGCTTTTCGTGCTTCGCCACGGACGCACGTATACAGTCTCAAAGTGAGACTTCTTTAGAATTATATTTTTACAGTGAAAATTAAATTATAGTTAAGCATTTACTTCGTGAAGAAAGAAAAAAGTTTTCAAGACGGAAGAGGACAAGAAGAAGAAGTCAAGACGGAGGAACACTTTTCAACGCCGTTTACTTGGTTAAACAGCATAATTGTCTGCTATTTATCTGATGCGAACTTACCATACTGGGTACTTTCTGTCAGTTTATTTATTTGTCTGATGCGAATTTACCATACTGGGTACTTTCTGTCAAAGCATTGTGTTTAAGACACAATTTAATATCTATTGCACTCGAGATAGTCATACTGGACTATTTCACCGCATAGATACGTCAAACAACGCTACTGCAGCAACTCAAAGTGCCGTTGACGACGCGACATTGTAAAAAAGCAGACTATCCTCAAAGGTTGCCACGTTGTTGTAACCGCTGCCGAGCACCAATCGGGTGACTCCGTCGTCCGCTGAATCGCCGCCATCCACCTTCCAGGCAGGAGGCCGCTGTGCTGGAGCTGCAAGAGCAGCCCTGACAACAGCGTTGCTCATCAGGTATGAATTTTGAAATCATGATATCCTTGGTGTTGAGTTAATCTCAACGGTACTATAGTGTACCATCGGTACTAAGATAAATTTATAGTTTACAAAACTGACAGAGTTAGCTATAATGCTAAAACTTAATAACTTAATGGAACCAGATATTGAGTTATACAGCAAATAGCTCATACCTGATACTTCACACACCTATTATGTGAAATAGCTTAGCTGCTGAAGTAGCTAGCTGCTGGCATGCTGATAGAAATTTCAATTAAAAATGGAATAACAGAATCCTTACATTTTATTATCTATAAATGAATCATAATTGCAATGAAATTATCCTACTAATATTATAAATGTGAAAGTTTGTGGGTTTGGATGTTTTTTCCTCAATCACGCCAAAACTACTGAACGGATTTGGTTGAAATAACAAAGGATTTTTGACGTAAATGGCACACATATGGTAAGTAGCCTAGATTATTCCATAGAATGCTTTTAATCCTGATATTCCGACGGGAACGGGAACCACACGGGTGAAAACCCGGGTGGCCGCTAGTAAATCATAAATGCAATTTATGTTTTTTGGAATACAGTAAAAAATGTAATTATTTGCCTTAACTAGGAAACCTTGTATTTCAGGCGGGTAGACCTAACATGTTGAACTTGTTCCTCACTAACTATTTAGTATGTTTCTTTCTAAGCTATGGCCTTGTACAAATTATCTCTATTACTTTTCGAATTTAATTTGTGTGTGTACAAAATAATGTTTCTGATGTAGGAAAATTATTAGCTACAAGTGTCAGTGAAGTTTTAGGCAGCTTTCCAATACAAAACTATATACACCTTTTTTGTGACAGTATTTCGAATTTTTTACATAATGTGGGGCATTACGACGTTCAATTATACCGTACACGATCAACTCTAGTGTAGCTGAGGCTGCTCACTTAAAAGGCCACCGACAGTTCAGTCGAATAGGAATGATGCATTGGCCACAGGCCTGATGTGAACGATATCCATCAACAAAAAAACTGTAAGTAAATCGGACGCAGTACTCAATAAAACAACTTTAAAACTGATTTATATATTTATTTGCCTTAAAAACGACAACAAAAGACGTAGGCAGGTTTGTCACATGCTTCATCTCCGACGGCAAGCAAACAGCGAGACGCGGCGAGGAAGCCCCATCAGCTATTTGTTTCGTCAGTCACAGCAGACTCGCAGACGGGCATTACGGCCCATCCAAATAGTTGCCGATGATGCATCATAAATTTTTGCCTTCAATCATCATACGTGAGGTAAGGACACCCGTTATGATAATGTATTCGTGAGGGTGCGTGCTGGTGTGACATCTGTCTGTATTCGCTGAATACAGCCAGTGGTCACCCACTACAGGCGCAAAGGTCCACTTAATCGTTTGCGCCGGTAATCGTCTGTGTGAATATACTATTTAGCCGCGCTACACAGGTCACCCAGATTATTATTATATTTTTCTATTATATATATATATACTATAGTATTATCATCTCCAGTCGAGCAGAATGCATAACAGTTATAATACATACAAATAATAGTTTTGTTACAATTTGTTGAAGGTTCAAAAGGGTGACATGAGTAAAAAAAAAAACAAAAAAAAACAGGTTGTCATGTCAGATTTAGTTATGAACTGTTTAAAATTTAATTTAGCTTTTATAATAAATTACGTACTCTAAGTACTTAAAAATAATTTTATCACGATTAAAAATGTAACTTATTGTTTTTAAAAACACAGTCTAGACATCCCATCACCTTTAAGGTTTTAATATTGATAAGGAAAGTGATAGAAATATACGAATTTCAAATCATAAATTTTGCGCATTTTAGTGCCCATATTTTTATTACATAACTACCGCCGCCGGCTGTAAAGTTTTTTAAATAGCATGATTTCCCTGTTATTGGACAATATTTACTATTTATAAGGGTCTCAGAACATTTTTTAAAGAAATGAAGTACTTCTTTTTAAATACAATTTTTTTTTCATATACAGCTACTGTCGCAACTTTCCATTATATTAGAGATGTATTAGCAATTATGATCTTTACAAGACAAACGTTCACAAAACTGCAGAAATCACTTAGTTGAATGTCATCGATACTTACACAGAATTCCGCGTAAGTCTAATTAGAGACGACATATTTTCTTTTGGGCCTTTCAACAACGGGGTGGACTAGGAGACACTAGTGGTCACATCAGGAATCACAAATTGCAAAATATTTGCATATCAATTATCTAGAACATGCAGTTCAATATGCATTCATTGCAATTTTTCTTATTGTATTCAGTGCGGGGTGTTAAGTATTCTAGATATTATTATTCTGATGCTAAATAGAAATTATTAAATTCATAAATTCAAAAACTAATCACCAGTTTTGGTTTTTTTTTCCAGATTGAGATTGAGTAAATTCGAATGCAATGCAAGTCGAATTTAGCAGTGGAGATAAAATGCAGTAGATTTTCTTTTTCTCTATTTCTAACATTTGATTTCAAAAATATTTATTTTCTAATTTGAGATTATAGCATTCACAATGCTATTTTGGTTTAGTATTGTACAAAGACTATTCTAACACTAAGATACCTATTATTTTCATTCTTTTCCACCAGTATTTTAAACGAAGGTGTAACGATTGTGCCATCATAATCGTCACAATCTTGAGCCTCGGTTTGGCACCTCTTATTCACATGTAAGGTACTTCTTCGTATGTTTTATTCTAATATAAAGTATTAACATTCTTTAACTTTTAATTTCAGGGACGGAAATTAATCGCACTAATAAATTGGTTTTCATAACATTATCAAGGTGGTATTATTTTACAGGTATATTATTTATGTTATTATTGGAGCTGCTGTCTGTTAATACTATCAGGAAGTACAGAGTTTGGTAACAGAAACGGTTCGATTATTTAACAAATACTAATATAGACATAATAAACAATTTTTTTACAGATGTGTATAATATAACACAATTATCAGTATTACATAATATTGCGTTCATTATGGAATGGACAAAATTGAGCTAATCTCAAGGTTTGGTAAAGAATTTAACTAAGTACGCCTTTGCGTAGACTTCATTGTACAAATGCAATGGATATCTTAGATTACTTAAGACATTTTATTACATATTTTCCAACTTTATTCTTTTTTCATCATTTTTATCTTAAAAGTTTAACTTTGATTACCTTGCCTATTGCACAAATAATGCAAACAATACAAAAAAAAAAACAAGAATTGATCATACATATTTATATTAAATAAACAGTTCATAATCACTTCTTATTTAGAAAGAAATTAAATTCTATATATAATGCAAGTAATAGATTGCTGAAATGAAACATTTAATGAAATAGAGTAGACTTGTGTTGTGTCCAACCAGTTTTAGTACTCGATGTATGCCGATACCTTTATAGCCCTAACAAAAAATGTTACTATAGATATTCCAGGTAACACGGCGAAATGGTCAATGACTCCGCTATATTTGCAAAATATTAAAACATATTATCACCGATAATCAAACTGAGTTTTCCAAACCAACCTTGTATATTTTATATGTATGTATGTGCGTGTATATATATATATATTGTACCAGCCATCTATAGGTACCGTTTTTAGTATATGTAATCTTGTAAAATGTTCAGAATGATGTTAAATGGTATTCTTTTCTTTTTTAAAAAGACTAATACGCAAGAAATGATATTTCCATTTTCTTATTATAATGCTTTTAACATCTACATGTGTTAATATACTAATATCGAGGACGAATCTGAAGTATAATTAATGATTAAACGAACTTACCTGAAAGTGAAGTTCTATCATAATTATACGAAGGATTCGTCCGAAGATATTAGTATAGAATCCCACCCTCCCTACTCATTATTGTAAATTACAATAACTGTTTACCCACTGAAGAAAATGAGGAAATATCATAGGATTTGGACTTTAAACTAAATGAAGTGGTTGGCGTGTGGCAGTGACAGGGCGAACTTGGACAGGAAATGTCAAAATATCTGTCAATTTTAAGTCAAAAACCTTCTCTTTTTAGGTTTTTTAGGTTATTGCTTTAAAATAACGTGCTAAGTGGTGATACATGCAAGCGGTACTACATGTGTTAATATACTAATATCTTCGGACGAATCCTTCGTATAATTATGATAGAACTTCACTTACAGGTAAGTTCGTTTAATCATTAATCATTCATAATGTCACTTTCTTTATGCATGCCTCCGACTGCATGTTATAATGTTGCCTTTAATATTTAAACTTGTTTCCATCTTTTCAGTTGACTTGTCTTTTTAGGCAGGCGGGTTTTTAATTTTTTAAATTTATTTTTTTACCCGACTGCAAGAGGGTTATGTTTTTTGCGCGTATCTTGTAAGTTTTTATGTAATATTCTTTATTACCACATATCTTTCAAACGGCTGAACAGATTTCCATTATTAACATATCGTTAGATTTGTCTCGTCAGCCCAAGTGTTCTTAAGAAGGTGGCGTTATAAAAAAACCAACATGGCGGCTGCACGGCGCTATTATACGTAGCGGAAAAAAAAAATATTTATTAGAATACTGCAATATGGGTGTCAAATTAAAGGGCTTATTATAAGGATTTCAAAAAGGTATATCATATAAATAATAACTAAAAATAAATAAATAAAAAAATAAATTAAAAAAAAATAAAAACCCGCCTGCCTAAAAAGACAAGTCAACTGAAAAGATGGAAACAAGATTAAATATTAAAGGCAACATTATAACATGCAGTCGGAGGCATGCATAAAAAGTGACATTATGAATGATTTCAGTTATATGCCTCCGACTGCATGTTATAATGTTGCCTTTAATATTTAATCTTGTTTCCATCTTTTCAGTTGACTTGTCTTTTTAGGCAGGCGGGTTTTTAATTTTTTACCCGACTGCAAGAGGGTTATGTTTTTCGCGCGTATCTTGTAAGTTTGTATGTAATATTCTTTATTACCTCATATCTTTCAAACGGCTGAACGGATTTCCATGATTTACATATCGTTAGATTCGTCTCGTCAGCCCAAGTGTTCTTAAGAAGGTGGCGTTATAAAAAAACCAACATGGCGGCTGTACGGTGTTATTATACGTAGTGGGGAAAAAAAATTATTTTTAGAATACTGCAATATGGGTGTCAAATTAAAGGGCTTATTATAAGGATATCAAAAAGGTATATCATATAAATAATAGCTAAAAAGAAATAAATAAAAAAATAAATTTAAAAAAATTTAAAACCCGCCTGCATAAAAAGACAAGTCAACTGAAAAGATGGAAACAAGATTAAATATTATAGGCAACATTATAACATGCAGTCGGAGGCATATAACTCAAATCATTCATAATGTCACTTTCTTTATGCATGCCTCCGACTGCATGTTATAATGTTGCCTATAATATTTAATCTTGTTTCCATCTTTTCAGTTGACTTGTCTTTTTATGCAGGCGGGTTTTAATTTTTTTTAATTGCAACCATTTTACTCTTTTTAGTCAGTGGTTTTGTAAGTAAAGACATTATATGAAAAGCTTTTGGATATTACTTTTCAATTCGATGCCTTAAGATGGGTAGGTAACCTAAGTATGTCATGCTCTCTTAAAATATTTCTGGGGTGGTGTCGTGTGAGGCGGGTCGTTACGTTTCCTCAAATATGCCTGAGCGAAGCGATGGCTGGTTCATGCGTCATGCTCGTGAACGGGTGCTGCCAGTGGGTCTGCTTCTGACTGCCTATTTAACGCATATTGAATCGTAAGAATTGCTTTTTATATCTTGTATCAAGTGATTTTGGTATACAACGTGTTAATGAAAGAGCGCAAAACCTCTTAGGTGGTGATTGTGCTCATGAATATGAACAACTTTTACTATGGGGCCAACCTTGAAATAGCGAAAAAAATATCAGCTGTTTCATACATTCTAGTCGAGTAGGTATTGACAACTTGTATGAAACAGCTGATTTTTTTTCGCGATTTCAAGGTTGGGCCCATAGTAAAAGTTGTTCATATTCATGAGCACAATCACCACCTAAGAGGTTTTGCGCTTTTTCATTAACACGTTGTATATTGCATACTTAGGTGCACTTTCGAGTAGCAGACATCAGTAATTTCTCAACTATATAGTTGAACGTTATTTACTCTCATATTACCTATCCGATAATAATGTGGAAAGGTAATTAATTTCAAAACCTACCACTGTGTGTTAACTTTTGTTATTTATTGTGATGGAAAATGAGCTCACTTTGAATGCTGAGGTCATTTTCAATTTTGACGACTCTATATGAAATATACAGGGAAAAAAAGCAGTCCTTAACGAGTTTTTTGCCGGTTCTTCTCGTTATAAGGTCTCCTGCTTAGGGATTGCGAATCGATGGCGTAGCTTCTATGACATTCACAAGTGCCTAGAGACTGAACAAATTTATTTTGAGTTTGAGTGGTAAAAAGAAATCCTTTTGGTGCAAGCCTGTCTGTCTCTCACAACTGGATATGTCAAGAACTACTAATGCTATCAACTTGAAATTAGAAATAGTTTTAGATGACGTTTGCCCAACTAGGTATTTTTCAAATAAGAAAGAAATAAAAATGTTTTTATTTTTCCAACAGGGGCTGAAAGGGGGTCTTAATTAATGTGTCGTTGGGTGCAGCTACACACCCGGCAATAATATTTTAAAAATAACATGTACGTGCCTACTAACACTAGTTTTTAAGATTAAAATTGTTACTAACACTTTATGGACCAAAAGTCTGAAATAAAAGTATTATTATTATTATTATTATTAAAAATTCGAAGTGGGGCAAAGTGGGGCACATCTCAAACATTGTTATTTTTTTAAGCCGCGTAATTTTTGACTTTTGATAAAAACGTAAAAAAAGGTCCCAAAGGTCCAACTTCGGCTTCTTTTTGGCCTTAGAGATTTGAATGCGGCTAAGAGTAAGCCCATTTAATAAATACAGTTTGCCTTCAAATTATTGAGGGGAGGAAAAAAGGAGTGGAAATCTTCAACCACATCGAAAATTTAGATTTTTAATAATCTTTTCAAATTCTTTGTATTTTCTATCAAACTACGCCACCAAGCTCCTCCTTTTCACTTACAAGATATCGAATAAATACAGTTTGCCTTCAAATTATTTAGCGGGAAGAAAAAAGGAGTGGAAATCTTCATACCACATCGAAAATTTAGATTTTTAATAATCTTTTCAAATTCTTTGTATTTCTATCAAACTACGCTACCACAGATTTGTGCAATGCAACCTACTAATGCAAGTTTGAGATTTAAGAAACGATCTTATCCTTTTTATTTAATAAAGTGAAAAGCGTGTATGAAGCTCGTAGCACCTGGAAACAATAAAAGCAATAAGTAAAGGTACAGGCTGGTTTTTTTTCATTACATAATAAACCGTGAAATTTTGTTTTATTCATAAAAACTAAAAAACTTACGTTTTCCATTCACCATGCAATGGAAAACTGCAAAGTGACAACCCTAGACGCAAATAGACTATAGTTTTCTTTAATCAATCCCGTTAATGGGCAATATATTAGAAGGTTGCATTTTTGTTAAAACACACCCCCATATATTCAGTTTTAAAAATACAGACAACTGTAGATTAGCGAGACACCATGGTAAGTTGATGTTACCCACAACGCATACAAAGTATTATAGAAGGAATTGTTATCCTAACTGCATAAAAATTTATAACAAACTACCGAACACCTTAAAGGAGCTTAGTTTGCCTATATTAAAAAAAAGTTACAAACATGGTTAAAAAATAATTGTTTCTATACAATTGAAGAATTTCTAAATTCAAAAATTGACATAAAATGAATTATTCTCATCGCATGTAATTTTTATGCAGTTAGGATAACAATTCCTTTGTTATCCTAACTGCATAAAAATTTATAACTACCGAACACCTTAAAGGAGCTTAGTTTGCCTATATTAAAAAAAAGTTACAAACATGGTTAAAAAATAATTGTTTCTATACAATTGAAGAATTTCTAAATTCAAAAATTGACATAAAATGAATTATTCTCATCGCATGTAATTTTAATTTGATTATTTAATCGTATTTAATTTACTATTTAATCTAAACTGACATTTCACATGCCTTTTCTATGGCAAGGCAGAGAACCGGAATGTAGGTAACCAATAACAACTGTATGCACTCTGTTTTGTGCGAATAAAATGATTTGATTTGAAAAAGCAGAACAAAATTTAGGTCTAGGATTGCCACTATGCAGTTTATCATGAAAGAAAAAAATATTTTTCAAGAAAGTGGCGGTTTTCAGTGTTTGTAATAATTTTCCGGGGTTGAATGCAGTACCATATTCGGCTTGGCTTTAGTGGTTTTTTTTGCTAATTTTAAAAATAAATTTTGTCGCAATAATACTAAAGTTAAAAATTTAGTTTGAATGTTTTTCAAACCGCAATGTAGGACTCCAGGTTGATGGGCACAATTTTGACTGCGGTCACAACGATTGGCTTGGAGCAGCACGCCATGAAGATGAGCAGCTTGCGGCGGAAGGCCGGCGACAGCATCAGCCAGTCTCCACTGTACACCGCCGAACATACGAACTCACTCTGTAATAAAACTTTTTTGTAAGTAAATTATCGAATACCTACAACATATCAAGCGTATTACGAATTTTGACTAGTATAAATAAATATCATTGATGAATATATTATCTTTACCATGCATGAGCTTACCTCAATTACAACTTGACTCCCATGATAACAGTAAAGAAATAATTGCGTTAACATACAGGTCAAGTATACCATTATAGTTGCGAATTCGGCCGAGAAAATATTTATCTGAAATAAAAGAGTTGTAAAATACAATATGCTTGATGTCCAATGGGGAATGTCCGAAAAAAATCAAATCGGCTGAATATTTTTTTATAGGTAGGAATAAGCTCCCTTAGTAATAGGAAAAAGTTTCAGAATTTTCGGTTGCGTAAAAAAATTTAAAAAAATTAATGTCTCTTCGACTTCACAAATGTAGGAAAGTAACAGCAGAATAGAGATTATACTATGCCTCCACCTGCCAAGGAGGTTTATATAAGGAGTGAGTACTATACAAAAATTCTCACTATTCGTTTAAAAGAAATTCAACTTTATTGCCTTTGTCATAGAGTTGAAATTCTATCGATGACATTCGCTGAAGACTCTACTGTGTGAATGAAACAACACCAGGTGGAGGTCGGTGTCTCGTTCGCACAATTGCCATTACTAAACAATAATACCACGATAGTAGGACAAAAAAAATGTACGTTACCAATCACATAGTGTATCAAAGTTAAGGATTCGGAGTGGAATATTGAAAATATACTACTTATATGTTAATTTAGAATAACACATAGTAATTGTAAAATAAAACTGAACTTACCCTTTTGATTTAATTAGATTTCTACAATAATGCTAATCAGCATGCTAATCAGCATTATTGTAGTTGTATAAATTAAAGTGTCAATCCTGGCAACTCCGATCCGATTTTGACTTTGGCGCCGAATTTCAATTTTAGAATTTCAATATTTGGGAAATATTCCTTTACAAAACTAGGGTGACCATAAATACTACACCAAAACCCAAAAACGAAATTTTTCTATCAATTGAAATAACTGGAAGTCGCAGGCTAGGGGTAAAGTAAATATTAATAATCAAATTCATGTTTATGCGCCGACTTCGATGAAACTCGGTTTATGGTACTATTTTGATAAGAAAATAATAACGCCATGTTAAAATATTAAAAAATCCAAGATGGCGGCTAACTTTTTTGTTTGTGGGCCGATTTCGATGAATTTCGGTTTTTGGTACTATTTTGAGAAGAAAATAACAACGCATTTTTTAAATATTTAAAAATTCAAGATGGCGGCCAACTTTTTTGTTTTTGGGCCGATTTCGATGAAACTCGGTTTTTGGCACTATTTTGCTAAGAAAATAACAATGTATTTTTTTAATATTAAAAAATTCAAGACGGCGGCCAACTTTTTTGTTTTTAGGCCGATTTCAATGAAACTCGGTTTTTGGTACTATTTTGATAAGAAAATAATAACGCTATGTTAAAATTATAAAAAATCCAAGATGGCTGCCAACTTTTTTGTTTGTGGGCCGATTTCGATGAAACTCGGTTTTTGGCACTATTTTGATAAGAAAATAACAACGCATTTTTTTAAATATTAATAAATTGAAGATGGCGGCCAACTTTTTTGTTTGTGGGCCGATTTCTATGAATTTCGGTTTTTGGTACTATTTTGATAAGAAAATAATAACGCTATGTTAAAATTATAAAAAATCCAAGATGGCTGCCAACTTTTTTGTTTATGGGCCGATTTTGATGAAACTCGGTTTTTGGCACTATTTTGATAAGAAAATAATAACGCCATGTTAAAATATTAAAAAATCCAAGATGGCGGCTAACTTTTTTGTTTGTGGGCCGATTTCAATGAATTTCTGTTTTTGGTACTATTTTGAGAAGAAAATAACAACGCATTTTTTAAATATTAAAAAATTCAAGATGGCGGCCAATTTTTTTATTTATGGGCCGATTTCGATGAAACTCGGTTTTTGGCACTATTTTGATAAGAAAATAACAATGCATTTTTTAAATATTAAAAAATTCAAGATGGCGGCCAACTTTTTTGTTTGTGGGCCGATTTCGATGAAACTCTGTTTTTGGAACTATTTTGATAAGAAAATAACAAAGCATTTTTTAAATATAAAAAAATTCAAGATGGCGACCAACTTTATTGTTTATGGGCCGATTTCGATGAAATTCGGTTTTTGGCACTATTTTGATAAGAAAATAACAACGCAATTTTTTAAACATTAAAAAATTCAAGATGGCAGCCATATTTTGAAAAGACAACGCAATGTTAAAAATATTAAAAATCTAAGATGGCGGCCAACTTTTTTGTTTTTAGGCCGATTTCAATGAAACTCGGTTTTTGGTACTATTTTGATAAGAAAATAACAACGCAATTTTTTTAAACATTTAAAAATTCAAGCTGGCAGCCAACTTTTTTGTTTATGGGCCGATTTCGATGAAACTCGGTTTTCGGTACTATTTTGATAAGAAAATAACAACGCAATTTTTTAAACATTAAAAAATTCAAGATGGCAGCCAACTTTTTTGTTTGTGGACCGATTTTGATGAAACACGGTTTTTGGTACTATTTTCACATGAAAACAACAACGCAATGTTGAAAATATTAAAAAGTCTAAGATGGTTGCCAACTTTTTTGTTAGTGGGCACCGATTTCGATTTGGTACTATTTTGACAAGAAAACAGCAACACAATGTTAAAAGTATTATAGTAGTAAATTCTTTTCTTGTTCTTCTTTTTTTTCAACCCAGTAATATCAAAATCAACCCAAAAACATAATTAGCAGCTATTTTGACCTTTTGACATTGTTTACGTTGTATATTTATCATTTTTATAAATCATAACAAAAAATACTTAATAAAATCGCCATAAATAACTTGTTTATAAAAAGTATTTTTTAAATAAATAATTAGTTTCTGCTTTTTAGTTAACGAGCTAAACTGAAAATATACCACCTCTTATCAGAGCTCTCGTCAAGAGGAATCAAACGAGCTCAAACTCAATGGGGTTGCATGGTTTTATTACAGAATTCCAGTGGCCTTCTTTCGGCTTCATCATCATACCCTGGAAACTATTTCCTATTCTAACAAGCCCAAACTCGATGGGGTTGCATGATTTTATTTATAAAGTTCCAATGGCCTTCTTCCGGCTCTTTCATCAGCCCCTTGGATATTATTCCCCAACAGAGTACTTGCCAAGACGATTCTAACGAACCCAAACACGATGGGGTTGTATGGTTTCATCATAGTGTTCCTGTGGCGTTCTTCCGGCTCCAATTGTCAGATCAGCTCAATGATACCATAATAATATATTAATAGGTCCATACTTATATAACCTTTTCAATAAAAAGCTAAATATCTACCCACTGCCTAGATCGGCTTGCAAGCGAATGGAAATGAAATTTGAAATTTACAAATGGCACTTATGATGAAACTGAAAACTTGCTGACTACATTATAATGTTAATAAGTATAGCGAGTCTTTAGCTATATAATAAATATCTTGCGGTGCGATAAATAAAAGAAGTCCCGTTGGTATAGATGTGTATAATCACAACTTACAGGTGTGCACAAGATAAGCTCACAAATTGTTTAATCCCAGAAGGAAGAGAAAGCACAGTTCACTATAGCGAAAAGAAAACGTTACCTATTAAATCTGTTATAAAAACATTGAATACGTAAGCTAAATAAACAAGCGGCGCGCGCGCAGGCGACATGGGTTTTGCCTCGAAGGTGTCGATACGGACTGACGGCTGGTCGGGCGCGATGTGCGCTCCGCAAGGATTTTGTAGGCTATAGCTACTTATATGTACCGTTGCACCGTCCAGCCGGCATACAAGATGAATACCGCGGCGATGCTTGTAAATAATATTTCTTTTTATTTATTTAATTAATTTTGTAACGTGTGATGTATGAATGATGAATGAGTGTTTTGAGTTAATAGATAAATACTTTATAAATGCATATAGATGAATAAATGTAAATTTTATTTTTAAGTGTTATAATAAAAATGTTATTTGATAATTTAGATAAATTAAATATAAGTCTCCTACAATAAGTATTACCAGGACTCTTTTACAAAGCTAACACAGTACACACACTCACAATCATTAACATACATATTATATAGGTAATGTAGGTAAACACGCACGCACGCACGCACGCACGCACGCACGCACGCACGCACGCACGCACGCACGCACGCACACACACACACACACACACACACACTTAATTCAACACTAGATGCTTTCACTTTTTCTTATTGTTTTTCTTTTATTTTGTATTGTCTTTGGATCGAAGTATATTGTGCTCATTTTTGTAAGACTTGCTTTGACTAGTTTAAATTGCTTTGTCTGTGCAGGTTTTTTGCCTAGTTCGGCAGCAGAGGCTTATAATATTAGGAGTCTGTTATTTAGTCCTAAGTTGGTATTATTTAAACACCTGTCACTAATTGGTCAATAAAACAATTTTTATTATTATTACATTACCTTCTAGTTCTGTGTTCAAAGTTTCAAGTCTCTAGTTCATCGGGAAGTTAGTATAAAATCGTTTGCAAAATTTGTGCTCAAACAAACAAACGAAAACACAAACAAACAAGCAAGCAACCTTATAAAAACGTGGCAAAAGTATAAATTGTAAATATAGAACTACCTAAGTACCTAAGTTTATATTAAACAGTTTAAAGTAATAAGTATGTCTCCGACCAACCATACAGTTTGGTCACCCTAATGAAGAAAGAGACACATACATCTACTTGACCTCTCTGTCGGCTCGTTTTGGGGCGAAGAGCTCAATCTGGTTTATACCGAAGGGATGTGCTACGTCTATGCCACCTGCCAAAACCACAACAAGTATTTAAAAAAAAATTTTTTAACATTTTGTGTTGAAACTTTTTTTTAAAACCATGTGGGAGCTTATTCCTACTTATAAAAAAATATTCAGCCAATATGATTTTTTTCGGACATTCCCCATTCGGTCCAGTGCCGGAATGACACGGGGATCATGTGAACCGGCATTTAGTATAGGAATGGAAGGTAGTGGACCCCTACAGTAAATCCTCGTCGTCCAGTCGGGTTGTTCGTCAGTTGCCGTACAGCTCTCGGCACCACCGCCCCGCGAACCTCTCTTTGTTGCCTCTCATTCAAAACATTTAGGACGATAGTATTTGACTAGTAACCATGCTGTTGTCATAATTCACTCGGACAAAATATTTTTTGGCAAAAAATTACCTACCTATTTTTTTTTCAAAATTGAAGAGTTTTAATGATACCTAATGCCTAGAAAAAATTTGGATGGTGTTAAAAAAATACCCTGTATATACGCGCATACCGCGCATAAAAAGGTCCTGCCAGGATACCAGCATTGCTGTGACACTTATGTGTCATGGCAACACAAGCTGAGGTAGGTCCTAGTTAACCCTAAGACCTGTTTTTTTGTTAATTGCAATTAGTTTATGTTTATTACTTTTTCTACACTCATTTTTGCTCTATGTAATTATTGTAACTTGTGTATATATCTCTCTCTCTCTCATATAAATATATTTTTTATTTATCCAAATCGATTTTTTTGTTTTTGGTTATTTGTAATAGGTTTTGGTTCATACTATATTACATCCCTGCAAAGATTCATCGACTGAGGATTTAATGTTGGGGTCTCCATACAAAAGATCGCTTCATTTCCTACACTACACTGGAACTGGAATGCACCCATTTCACCGAAATGTATTAGACTAGATTTCGGTACTGGACATTAAGTACCTACTGGCTACTGGACTGGAATAATGTGAACCGGACATAAATATAAAAAAGTGATGTCTGCATAACGTCTAAAATACAGATTTTCAGCACTTAGGTATACCTACGGGCTAGTGACAAATTGCAATACTTACACCAACAATCTTGTATGTAGTCATACAGATCGTCCAAGCCGTCCCCGCTATTTGCAATATCATGAATTCGCCTGTTATCGATTGCGTTTCCAAGGCATACCTTAAAAAACAAAGAACAAATGGAAATGCATTTATTGAGCTATTTACTTATTTTTTTTATTTTTTTTTATTTCATTTATTGATAAAAACATTGACAACAATATTTATGTACAGTAAAACATAAGTTACAATCTAACTTTACCGTGTACTGGAGTCGTCTTATTCTTAATCTATATATATATATATATAGATAGACTCTAACATTTTAATACGATTGGTAAAAAGCAAGTTCTTGTGCAGTGTGCACAGAGTCCGTCCGTCCGTCGTCTGAAACAAAGCTCTAGTAGCTAAACCATTCTAGCAGTCTTCATATTGAAGCGCTCATGGCGGAACTTGACAGACTGATCGTACTCGATCAGATTTGTTAAGCAACGCTCGGTCCGGTCAGGTTTCGGATGGGTGACCGATAAAGTGGCATCACAACAGAGCGCTTCAGTGCTTCGGAGGGCACGTTAAACCGTCGGTCCCGGCTGTTGTCATCTGATAACAGTCGTTAATCCAAGTCAGAGGCCTTACAGGCGGCTTGATAAACTCTAACACCAGAGGTGGCCACTAATCCTCATTCGATAAGAAGAAGAAGTCTTCATATTTGCACCAAAAGTGATACCGACCCAAAGCCAGATAAAGTAAGTATAAAAATACCATGATATTTTAGAGGAAGCTCCCATACAAGCGAGGGAGGGCATGAAAAAAAAGGTTTTTTATACGAACGTAAGGGGGTATCATTGTTTAGAACTTGTTATGTAAACAATGACCGTATTTTTTACCGAGTTCAAAAAAGGAGGAGGTTCTCTGTTCGTCTGTATTTTTGTTTTTTTTTTTGTGTATGTCCACCGATTACTCAAAGACGGCTGGACCGATTGAAATGATTCAAACATTATTACATTAGGCAAACTCCCAAATTGATCCCATTTTTTAAAATTTGGAAATTGGTTCAGTACTTTTCAAGGAATCTTGAAAAAAGCACGAAAATAATATAGTATAATTTTGTGTGAATTACCTCGATGATAATTGGTCGTATTACTTCTTTGTTTATGAACTGAATAAGATAATTATTTTTTTGTTGGAAGAAGGCTATCTGTGTAGTTCTTTAACCGACTTAAAAAAGGGGTTCTCAGTTTGACCCGTATGTATATATGTTTCTTCGCGATTATCTCACGTTTGGCTGAGCCGATTTTTCTTCCTTAATAATTTACCTACAAGGTACCTACACTAAAAATAAAAAAATAAAAAATTGTTAAAAAAAACAAAAAACCGACTTCAAAAAACCTACCTCTAAAAAGCAAGAAATAATATTCGTAATAATAAAAACACGTATATTGAAGTCAGGTGGGGCTGGAGTACAGATTCCTTTTTTTATTCTAAAAGCCCCACCTGGTTCTTTGAAGTCGATTTTTTTGTTTTTAAAATTATAAAAAAAATAGTATAGTATAATAAATAGTACAGTAGCCCGTAGAAAATTTAAATCAGCTTAAAGGTTACCGTTTGCCGTTGTGATATAGTTATTTATTACGAAATTATAGATACTTTAACCCATGTTTTACAGATCGCAACCCGCCGTAACCTATATTCGTATATCTCCAAAAATAATATTTTTTTATTTTTCAAGGTTTACCACATGGCTTAGCTATTGTCGTATTCTACAGCGTTGTTTGATTGCCACTAATAATAGTAAGACTTTGGAAAGTGATCATACACAGATTTAAGACCAGATAAAGTCCAACCATTTACATCAGGTCTTAAATCTGTGTATGGCCACTTTTTATAGTCTTACTTTTATCTGTGGCAATCAAACCAAGCTGTAGAACACGACAATAGCTAAACTACGTGGTAAACCTCGAATAGTAAAAATATATCAATTTTGGAGATATACAAATATAGGTTATGGCGGGTTGCGATCTGTAAAACTTGGGTTAAAGTATCTATAATTTCGTAATAAATAACTATCACAACGGCAAACGGTAACCTTTTTGGTGATTTAAATGTTCTACGGGTTGCTGTACTAAAAGGCATGACAAGCCGCCAAAGTTAGATTTTTTTTCCAAAACTTTGTTCCAAATTAAGTAAGTATTTCTTCCCATTGAACTACTAACTTAAAATTTGGTGATATTTATGATAATGTTTATTATAATTATAAGTATTATAACGTATATTTTACCCACAAATACCAATATATTCCCTCATTTTCCTATTACAAATCAATTTAATTTTGCGGTCAACGAAGCACAATATGTGCGAAGTCCAACACGCACTTGACACATTTTTTATATAAATATTTGAACAAGTCCAAATCATTACCTACCACCTAATAAGTTGGTAATGCTTTACGCATTGTACAAGCCGTTTCTGTATTTTATCGCTGTCCTTATAATGAAATTGATTGGTTTCTTGACTAACGTTCTCCCCTTCATACTCGTCGTCAGCTACCAGGTGTTCCAAATTGTATCTCAGCAAGTTGAGTTGCACTCTGCATTGCGCGTAAAAGGTAACAACAGTACAGTCCACCATCAAGTTGACGTAGCCTTGGAATGTCAACACTATACATAAATACGTGCTTGCTATCTCGTATCTGGAAAGAACACCGGGACTTTAAATTTATATATTTGTTTATTTGATAACCTCCGTAAAATTGTTTGACTGTATTTAGAATACTTTGCGAACAAAGGCTTAAAAATTAATTACTTTATTTAAATATTTTTAAAATACAATACTTACATAGGCGAATCGTTTGTATTAAAAGGGAAATAAACAGGTATTTTATTGACTTCTAAACCCAATATCCTGTTGACCAATGGATACTCATAGTGAGAAATACAACCCATAAATACCATGATTATATAAATTGTATACAACCTCGCCATAGACTTTTCATTTCGATCTAATCGGTCTACATGAGCTTGGTGTTTCGGAGAAAATAATTCACCTGTGGAAAAAGCCCTTTTACTATTACAGGCACAATTTTTATTAACATAGAGTCGGCGTAGTCGCCATCTCTAAACCACTAACGCTACGAAAAACAAAAAGATATCATTTGAACAGTAAAAAACTGAATAGTAATAAAAAGTCAAAACACATTTTAACTAAAAAAAGTTTACCAAGCGTTTCTCTTTTTTTAACACGTTTTTATTAGGTTGCTTTCTCATTTGTTTGTCTGTTCGTTTTTTTATGAATAACGCGGTGAAATTCTACTCTCGAAGATGAAACTTATTATAAACATCGCGTTACGGACATATCGGGAGCAAATTTTCGTAGCCACGCGTTTCTGGGTCCCGCCCAGAAACCAAACACGTGGCTACGAAAATTTGCTACGACGACGCATGACGAGACCCATATTTTCGTAGCAACCCGTAGCAACTCGTAGCAATTTTTATGAAAATAATATAATCTGTTATTATAAGTACCTAGGTACTTAACTTACACTATGAGTTATTGTGTGAAATATTAAAGTCTGAAATTATTATTATTAAGTATTATACAAATATAAATACAAATTATACGGTATTCACAAGTCACATCGATACATATTATAAAACCTATTAAAAAGTTCATTTTTAATAGGTCCACTAAAAAGTCCGCGATAGCATATTATATGTATATTTTAAGAATAGATTACTAGGTATGCCCATTTTATCTTCTAAAAAATTGGTCACTCACTCGGCTTTTATATCTTTTTGAACATAACCGGAAATCTCAAAACCATTTCGAGAAATAAGCTTTCTGTACAATTTCTACTACTTAATTAGATTTTAAAATAAGTCTAAAATATTTAATAAAAAGCTTTAACCTTCAAATGGAGTTTTTTGGAGCCATTTCGTCGAGTTCGGTTTAGTGACTATTTTAATTATTCGCAAATTGATTCATAGTGGATATTGTGTCTTAAAATTGGTGCAGTTTTGTGGTACAAGTGTCTACGCAACTGAACAATATGTGGGATTATTGAAATAGCGCGATCTTGGTTGTGTGAAGCCGAGACTTTTATTGTAGTGGTGGCTACCTCGGCTGACCTTACCGAGAAAACTGTCTTGATTATACTTGGTGCCAAATGCTCCAAGCAGCATTGGAATGCGATGCACCCGCATTTTAATGTAAATTGAAACAATCTACCACTGAACTATTCAACACTTGACACTGGCAAAAATTACTTCCAAGAAGAATGTAGATTGCCAAAACAAAAATAAGAAGAAGAAGAACCTTCAAATGACATTTTCACCTCTCCAGCACGAAAAGGGTGCTTTAGGCGCGTAAAAACTCGCAGCAAAATCGACTTTTACTGCGAGCGTGAGGCAAAGTGCTTTTTTAATTTCTAACACCTTTTCTCGCTGGTAGAGGTGAAAAGTTGTATGTTTAACACGAGGGCAAATTTTTTGATGTCTCGTGCCTTTAAATCACTCACTGTGCTCAGTAGTCTATATTAGAATCACTCGCTACGCTCGTGATTCAATTCTAGACTACTTCGCTAGTTCGTGATTTAAAAGTCAGCACTCGCAGCAAAAAATGACTTTGCTCTCTTGTATAACAAATTACTATTCTATGAATGTCACCACATGCAGATCCCCCTGCTATAATAAAAAAAAAGAAAATAAAATGGGCAAAGACAATTTTAAAACGTAGTGATTATTTCCTCTATGGACAATTTTGACAATGAACTTGGCATTAAGGATGGTGGAAGGTGAAAGTGAAAAAATATCGATATACTGCTATAGGTAATATTTTTCAGAAAAAATTGGGATGATGGATTCGAATTTTAAGATATAGTTAAGTAAAAAAGGAAGCATAATAAACTACTCGGCTCGATTTGACGAATTTTACAAAATAGTGTCGACTATTAGAATCCATACGTAATTACAAAAAATATATACATTATTGTAAAAACATCTATCGAAATATCAGAGTATTTAATATCGCCCGAAAAATATCGGTAAGTATAGGTACCTATCGCAAAAATAATATCGTAATTTTTTCGACATCCCTACTATAAAATGCTTGTAAATAGAAATAAAAGAATGCACATATTTTCACAATTTTTATTATGTCATCCTGCAAATTCATCACTCAACAAGCAATATTGGTCCAAGTACCCTACATCCAAAATAGACACATTTTGCAATTTGGGCAAAGAATTTGGATAGATTGCGCGTGTCAGCCTTTATAAAGTTTTCAGCTGAGTTGGTAAGCATTTTTATTAGAATTAAATCACCTCAAAAATTATTGCGACAAATTAAGAAGGTATAGGTTAGAACCGTCACAACTGGATTAAATGAATAAAATATTATTTTCACCTCTCCAGCACGAAAAGGGTGCTTTTGGCGCGTAAAAACTCGCAGCAAAATCGACTTTTGCTGCGAGCGTGAGGCAAAGTACTTTTTACCAAAAACTCGCAGCAAAATCGACTTTTGCTGCGAGCGTGAGGCAAAGTGCTTTTTTAATTTCTAACACCTTTTCTCGCTGGTAGAGGTGAAAAGTTGTATGTTTAACACGAGAGCAAATTTTTTGATGTCTCGTGCCTTTAAATCACTCACTTAGCTCAGTAGTCTATATTAGAATCACTCGCTACGCTCGTGATTCAATTCTAGACTACTTCGCTAGTTCGTGATTTAAAAGTCAGCACTCGCAGCAAAAAATGACTTTGCTCTCTTGTATAACAAATAACTATTGTTTACAAACAACCAGTCTTTGGCAGTTATTATGACAGATAAATGACACTTGGCCGTTTTTTTTTCTATAAGTAGATGGCAAAGGTATTAAATTTTCCTGCCACTGATGATGTATTCGGGCTGACCATATCCATACTAGACAAATATTTATAAAATAATAAATACGAAACCAAATGTTAAAATATTGAAATAAGTTTCTTAAATTGGCCTAATCTGTAATTAAAAAGTATAAAAAAATCCCTTTTATTTTTAAATCAAAGCCAATTTGAAAAGCTATTTAGAAGGATACAGTGCTACTCCTTATTAACTTAAATACGTTTATGCACATTATTTTACCCACCCATTTTACCCATTTAAATGAACTTTAATTAAATTTACTTTAGTTATAAAAATAAAAAAATAAAATTAAAATTGTTTTTATTGCACGAAAATAATAAGTTACTTATTTAGTTATCGTAAAAAATTAACGCGTGCGAAAATAATTTCAATTCTGTTTCTTACACCGATGACGGAACGCGACGGACACAGACTTTTGGAGCGAATGGGTGTACGACTGTAAGCATTGACCTCTATATATTCCATAATTAATTAATAAGTAATTAATAATAAATAATTAAATAAAAATCCATAATTAATAAGAAAAAATTTTTTTTTCCGGTCAATGACACAGTCATTTTGGCAAAAAAAAGGTATTTGTTTTCTTTTTGGGCGTTGCCGGAAGGAAGCATTTGGCAAAAAAAGGGAGGAACCACAGACATACATATCTGTGGTAGGAACCGAAGCGAAGCGAGGGCGGCAGGCTGGTTATCTAAATAGAAACTATTTAGCGACCGGTTTCATTTGATATACATTGCTACTTTTCTTTGGTATGTTTTTTTTACCCCAAAAAAAAGTAGCAATGTATCACATTCATCTGTCAAATGAGACCGGTCGCTAGGTGGTTTCTAATTAGATAATCAGCCCGCGGGTAGCTAGTAAACAGTAAGTATCAAAATTAAAATGTTTGGCTCAGATCAAATAAAAAAGGAAGATGGAGCGTTGCCTTGGATGAAAGAGCGTTGCGCAGTGGTTGCGAACAACTAAGTGAAGCCGGTTTTTGATGGTACATGTGTGCGTACTAGAGGGCGGGCGGGGGCCGGGCGGCAGGGTTCGCCCAATGACGAACGAAAGCCAAGGCGTAGTTTCATACATATGTGTGCGTAAACTGTGTATGTACACAGCCAAGGCGTAGTTTTACTGGCTTCACCGCTTTGTCGGAAGACTCCGTCTTTACTTTTTTATTTGGTCTGAGATGTTTGGATATAAGGACTAGGATGATCTCTTGACGCGTTATGTATGATACTTATAAATGATTTGCTGATTAACCATGTTTTTTGTAAGTGTAGAAATAGGATCTAAAAGAGAGCCAAGTTTCGCTTAGTTAATTATGAGAAGGTATGTTTATGGGGTATACTGGAATAAATAGTTAGCTGTTTTCATACCGTCCGTTATGTCAAAGAGGCGTTTTATTCGTTTAATTTTCACGGTGAATGCAATTTGCTTTGCTAGAGCAATCAGAGTAGTCAGCGCCAAGAACGAAGTATTGATCATGTCGTCAGTGCTGTGACGGCTCTGGAAATAAAAAAGGGGTAGTATTTAATCGGGTAACAATAAATTCTCATTTTGGGTATCAAAAATACTGAATATAGCGTACTGAAATACTAAGTGGGCGACGGACTGAGGGCGACTATAAGAATTGAAAATGGGTGACTCTAAAAAATACAAACTGAATAACTAGTTATCAGAACAGGCGACCAAATTTCTATTTGGGCGACCACCTTAGGGCACTCAAAACTTTAAAAAACCGTCAAGTGCGAGTCGGACTCGCGCACGAAGGGTTCCGTACTAAAAAACGGCAAAAAAAACATGTTTGTTGTATGGGAGCCCCCCTTAAATATTTATATTATTATATTTTTAATTTTTTTTGCTAAAACGGCAACAGAAATACATCATCTGTGAAAATTTCAACTGTCTAGCTATCACGGTTCAGGAGATACAGCCTGGTGACAGACAGACAGACAGACAGACGGACAGCGGCGTCTTAGTAATAGGGTCCCGTTTTTACCCTTTGGATACGGAACCCTAAAAATTGGCATATATTTTATTTAAAAAAACCGGCCAAGTGCGTGTCGGGCCACACGCCGTAGGGTTCCGTTGTTACCTTATACCATACCATATTTAATACCACTATAATTTTATGTCTGCAAAAAAACTTTGTTTTTCACTTAAAATATGTTGGTATGAATGACAAAGTTATATTTGCGCTTATGGAAAATGTGCTATATCTCAAAAACTAATTACTATATCTCATTTTAACTAATTTTCATTGAAAGTGTTAATTAAGATCTACAGCATATATTTTATTTAGATTTTTCACTCTCTTATTTCAAAAGTTAAAGGGGGGGACACATTTTACCACTTTGGCGGTGTATATCTTTAAAACGGTTGACTTTGAGAAAAAAAATTCTTAGAAACCTCAATGTCATTTTTAAAGACTTATCTATAGACACCCCGTACGTATTAGTTTGAAGAAAAAAAAATTTCAGTTTCAGTTTTTTTTTATTATTGTATTAAAATCGTTAAGTGGTTAAGAGAATACATCTACCTACCAAGTTTCAATTGTGTGAAGCTTCGTACAGACTGAGGCGAATTCCGCGCGAAATTCGCGAGTGCGATCACGTAACTCAAAGCGATAGCCATAGCCATTGTCAAAGAAATTGCTATGGCAATGGCTATGGCTATGGCTATTGTTTTAAGTTACGTGATCAAAATCTGTCAAAATGAGCGACGTGCGCGATTCGCTCGCGTCGGTTTGGCCGGAGCTTTATATTAATACTTCCGGAATAAAGTGGCTGTGACATACAGACAGACAGACATGACGAATCTATAAGGGTTCCGTTTTTTGACATTTAGGCTACGGAACCCTAAAAAGGCGACTATTAATCTAATCAAGATAACAAATATATATTTTGGGCAATAGCATGATAAAAAATAGAATATGACGAACCAAGGGCTCAAAACAAAACAAAAACAAGCTTCCTAATAACTAATTGGTGTACAGTCGACAGCAACATCAAGCGGGATAAGAGCGGTCTCGACATCGAACTCTTCGTGATATTAAAAGTATTAACAGCGTTGAGTACTTTTCGAGATATTTTTTTTATATCTTTTATATACAGCTGTCAAATTTAAGTCTGTTATCTAAAATGAAGATCTCACCAAGACCTTTTATTTCTTCAAAGACACCATCAGTCTAGGATGAGTACTTTCCGAGATATTTCTGTTTTAAGTTTGACATATGACAGCTGTCAAATTTAAGTTTGTCATCTAAAATGAAAATCTCACCAAGACCTTTCATCATTTCTTCAAAAACACCAGCAGTCTGGGATGCGTACTTTTCGAGATATTCCTGTTTTAAGTTTGACAGATGACAGCTGTCATCGTTATATTATACAGGGTCACTGGAAATATGACGTATTCCTGTTAAGGGGTTATAGATGAGGTCAAAAGAAATATTTTATGTCATATAACTTTTTCACAAAAAATAAATAGTTTTCGAGTTAATTGAAATTAAGTATTTTTTTACCAAAAGTACGTTTTCAGACACAAAAATTTAAAATATAAGATAACTACTCATTCCACTCCGAATTTTTTATTATTTTGGTATAGAAAAGAATCTGAGTGTTGATAATGAATAAAAAAAATTTCATAAAATACAGGTGTTTATAAAAAATTCAATCCTTAAATGCATTTTTTATTTTTATTTTTTCAGATTTTATAGAAATAGCTTCAAATATCTTTAAAAAAATCCTAGTAACTAAGCGTGCATAATATTTTAAAAACATCACCATCTATTCAGCTTTCAGATGAGGTATAAAACTTAATAATAGCTTAAATAAAAAATGAGAAATTAAGACTTAACTAAATAGCAGTCCCATTTCATGTAGCAAAAATTTCCTGCTTCAAGCGCTTCGGAGGTGGCCGTATTATCCTACTTATTATATAAATGTGAAAGTTTTCTTATTTGGATGATTGTTAATCAATCACGCAAAACGGCTGAACGGATTTGGATGAAATTTGGCACACAGATAGTTTATAAGCCGGATTAAAACATAGGAGGATACATCATCTTGGTTAAAAGTTCCCTAGGGATTTTCTCAAATGTAAATGCGAAGAAAGTCGTGGGCGGAAGCTAGTTTGCCATAAATGATCGTGCTTACTAAAAATACTTTCGTCCGAGTGAGTTTGAAACAGGATTATTTTCCGCCGATGAGTAAAAATTTATACAGACATCATCAAAAATAACCATGCATATCAGCCATTTTTAATGACCCGCTGCTGGGGAACAGGCCTTCCTTTCCTTTTGGGATAAAGCGGACGGGCCATAACCCACCACGTGGGCCCAATGTGGATTGGTCGGTTTAACTCAATGTACCTTACATTGAGTCCTTGGTTCTGGCTGCATTTACAGTAGTTAACACTGACCAATCCACATTGGGCCCACGTGGTGGGTATGGCCCGTCCGCTTTATCCATCCACAAGTCAAAAGGAAGGCCAGTTCCCCAGCAGCGGGGCATTGAAAATGACTGATATGGATGGTTATTTTTGATGCTGTCTGTATAAAATTTTGACTCATCGGCGGAAAATAATCCCGTTTCAAACTCACTCGGACGAAAGTATTTTTAGAAAGCACGATCATTTATAGCAAACTAGCTTCCGCCCGCGACTTCATTCGCATTTACATTTGAGAAAATCCCTAGGGAACCTTTAACCAAGATAATAGTATCCTCCTATGTTTTAATCCGGCTTATAAACTATCTATGTGCCAAATTTCATCCAAATCCGTTCAGCCGTTTTGCGTGATTGATTAACAATCATCCAAACAAGAAAACTTTCACATTTATGGAATAAGTAGGATAATACGGCCACCTCCGAAGCGCTTGAAGCAGGAAATTTTTGCTACATGAAATGGGACTGCTATTTAGTTAAGTCTTAATTTCTCATTTTTTATTTAAGCTATTATTAAGTTTTATACCTCATCTGAAAGCTGAATAGATGGTGATGTTTTTAAAATATTATGCACACTTAGTTACTAGGATTTTTTTAAAGATATTTGAAGCTATTTCTATAAAATCTGAAAAAATAAAAATAAAAAATGCATTTAAGGATTGAATTTTTTATAAACACCTGTATTTTATGAAATTTTTTTTATTCATTATCGACACTCAGATTCCTTTCTATCCCAAAATAATAAAAAATCCGGAGTGGAATGAGTAGTTATCTTTTATTTTAAATTTTTGTGTCAGAAAACGTACTTTTGGTAAAAAAATACTTAATTTCAATTAACTCAAAAACTAGTTATTTTTTGAGAAAAATTTATATGACAAAAAATATTTGTTTTGACCTCATCTATAACCCCTTAACAGGAATACGTCATATTTCCAGTGACCCTGTATAACTGCTGTGTGGGAGCATCCTAATACCTGTGGTTACAGCCTCGTCCTACTCAATATTATGCTCAAATAGTATTACAGTATCCCAAAATATTTCTATCGTCGCCCACAAAAACATCCCAAAAGATATTTTTTTAAGGCCTCATTGTATTAGCCTAAATCAGTAATATAGTTACCCACTTGGTTTAATAGACGCCCACGCAGTATTTTTGTCACTCATTTAGAATTTTCACTGCCAATTTAAATTATTTGTTTCCCACATATAAGTAACTAGTTGCCATTTTTAATTACTTTTGTAACCCACTGCTTGTCGCCCGTTTAGTTATTTTGTCGCCAACAAAATAAACTGGCAGCGGTTTATTTTGTTGGCGACAAAATAACTAAACGGTTTAGTATTTAAGTATCCCATTAACAGTCACCTGTAATTATTTCCTGTCACCCATTTAATTAATTCCCATAAAAAAGCCTCAATATTTTACTGTTTTTTATTTTTATTATCCACTAAGATTTATTTTTATTCTGTATTAAATTTAGTAAAATTTTATAACTTCTGGTCGACTGATTTTATTGGCACAAAAACTGTAAAGTTCGCTTCAAGTGTTTTGTGACGAATCAAGAAAAATAATCGGGCTAGGAACACAGTAACTTCTATGTAAAATCCAGTTTTAGGTTTAAGTATCTTATCTTTTTATCTAGGTTCCTCCGTGGTCGAGTGGTTTTTACATCGGTTTTCAAGCTGTCGTCGGTACCAAGTCAGGACTGGGAGTTTGTGGTACCACCGTTCTCTTCATAACTTACCAGGATAACCATTATCACAAGTTGAAGATTGTAGATGACGATTGCGAGCCAACATACGCCGGCCTTTATATTGGCGAACACACTATCGTCCTTTGGAGAGTCGGAATACAAAAACGCAATCTTGTCAAGTCTCTTGAAATGAGGTCTCAGCTCCTTAAACATAGTAAACTTTCCAACGGTTTTCATCTTTATGAGTGTAGGTAGACTAATTAGTGCTAAGCCGTTTTATATCCTCACGTTGACAATTAATTACAAAATTACGCTCTATTAGGGCAAATAGAGCATGTTTCAAAATTTTTCTATTACTATTTAGCTATGTGAGCATTTGTGAGTTCACCTCGCATTTTTGGAAATGGCTGAAATCATGCTGAAATATGTTTTTTTTTTTTCGAAAAATGTAATAGACAAAAAAATAAGCACAACGCGTGTTAATGAATGAACCAAAAAATGGGCAAACGCCGTTTCTACGGACCATCAAACCATAGTAGAATCAAACTGAACAACTTTTACTATGTGTCGAATTCTGAAATCGCGCTTTCTGAATCCGTTGGTCAGCATACAGGAGTGATGTAGGTAGATAGCAATGAAGAAGGTACCATATAATCCGATTTACCATCCGCTTACCTTTTGGAAATTCCACCTCACCGATCCACTATGTAACTCAAAACATTTTTGTAGAACTATGTAGGTACTTCGCCATCCTTCGCCATAATTTTACCCCTCGTCACTGGTAGATACCTATAGTAGGAAGGTTTAAGGGACACATAAGTAGTTACCTACTTTAAGTAGGTACTTATCTACCTCAAATTATGCTTTTTAATAGCACCATCAGAAACGTTTCAATTGTAAGTCAATCAATGTGTAATTGAGATTACTTATTATAATAACCTAGGTACATAGCTATTAGAAAATCACGCATTAATTACACCTAAATTGGTTTAATAATATAATAATATGTTCACATTAGAAATTGGTCTCAAAACACAAAACAACACCAACTGAAAGAAATGTTACCTAAGTCAGTCGTGAGATTTCTAGTTTTTACTATTTGTTATAGACTTTTTGATGACTAAGGCGGTGGTCTGCAACAAACGCCGGCAGCGACGCTGGAAGCCGCGTCCAGCGTCCCAGACGTCGGACGCGGCTTCCAGCGTCACTGCGATGGTCACTCGGAACTGTTTTTAAGTTTCGCATACGCTCAATGTAAACGGACGTTAGCGATTAAAATAGGTATAGATGACCTGTGTATACCCACTTTAGGTACTTACCAAAGTGAAGATAGTCATGAATGTCAGTACCTACTTAAATATTAAGTTGATTTTTATCGCATAGTACCTACGCAAGGTAAATAAATACAAAACCTTAAAACAAAGTACCTAGGTACCTACACAATACAAAAACAAAATAGGTGGGTACCTACGCAAGTATATAAAACGGATTCTCACCTAGTTGACCAACAACCAAGCTTATTTCTTCCCAACGTTTGTGTTTTAACACATTGTTTTTATTGCTGGCATCATAATAATATAAAACTATGTTTCATTTAATTAATTCTTAATAGAATTAATTCTTAAAGACGGAGTACTAATGTACTCCGTCTTTTTCCTACCTAAATTGCCTAAATTTCACCATTTCCTGAGTGACGCGCGACAAAAACGCGGCGTCCGTTTACGCCAGAATGCTCCGAAACTGTATGCTCTAAGCTCCGAAATGACTGCGTAGGCGGCGTATGACCTACGGCGTACGACCTACGGCTAGGCGTGTGAGAGAGACCACTCTAGTACGTTTCCATAGTAAGCATTCGTAGGCCGCGTACAGCGTTACGCCGGACGCGACCTACGGCGTTTGTTGCAGACCACCGCCTAAAGACGCTGGCCAGCGCAACCGCTGGCATGACTGACATTGACGGACGGAGGAAAAAAGGGACTATCGACGACGACTAGGATAAAATTGTGGCTGATTTTGCCTTTGCAATATTAAAACCTTAAACGTGCCATTAAACTCTTTCTTTTACGTGCTTGTGCTTATTGCGACGACGGCGCAGACCAGCGCTTTCAAGTTGGTCCTTCGAGAAAAAATTGACCCAGCCCGTGGAAAATGCTGACATGAAGTAAAAGTGCAATCATCA
This sequence comes from Agriphila geniculea, assembly GCA_943789525.1. Lineage (NCBI taxonomy): Eukaryota > Metazoa > Arthropoda > Insecta > Lepidoptera > Crambidae > Agriphila > Agriphila geniculea. The sequence goes on from OX038875.1 coordinate 7,664,763, forward strand.
ACGGGACCGTGGCCGACTCGCCACCACCGCCCGTCACAAGTACGCAGTCGAAGGTATCCGTAGCTTCGTGTTCATCGGACCGGGCACGCCGACAGCGAGCTTTGGACATGAAACGTCAGGCCGCGGAACAGCTCGCCGACCTCGAGCGCCTGAAGAGCGAGCGAGCGAATGAAGAAAGGCTAATTCGTGAACAGATAGCGCTAGACTTAGAAGCTTTGGAGGTAGAAAGTTGTGATGGCAATAACGACGTGCGCCCAACTTCTATTAGTCGCACGGCACCGACGCACAATTTCGCGACGGCGAGAAACTGCGACCAGACTAAGACAACCGACGCTGTACGTGACCTACCATCGAACCCGGAGTCGCAAATAGGCAAGTTTCTAGCCAGACAGACGAGCACCAGAGAATCACCAATCTTTACCGGAGCCCCAGAGGAGTGGCTTCTCTTCTATAGCCAATTCAAGATTTCGACCCAGTTGTGCGGCTATAAAGATGACGAAAATATTGCTCGGCTAATGAGGTGCCTCCGTGGAGAAGCTCGTGACTCGGTGTATGCTCTACTGACAAGCGCTTCAAATTTAGACCGAATCATTGACACATTAAAACTAAGATTTGGTAGATCAGAAATAATCATAGAGTCAATGATCATGAAAATACAAGCCCACCGTGACATACGTCATGCATGACGACCTGACGCAGCTAATGAGATACGCGACCGAAGTGCAAAATATTGTCGCCGTCATGGTATCGACTGACCAAGTAAGCCATTTAAGAAATCCTATTCTTATTCGTAATGCTGCCGTCAAAGCTGCCGTCAAAGCTGCCGTCAAACCTCAAATTTCAGTGGGGTCTTGACAAGACTCGACCAGGAATGTATGAGGTTAATTTAGAAGACGTGGCGGAGTGGCTTATGGAAGTAGCCAAGGCGACAGCTGAATTCACGACGACGCCATCAAGCTCACGTACAGTCGACTAGAAAAGCTACAACCGTGAGTACAGACAGAATGACAAACTTTTTCCTGTCTTGAGTACAAATAAGATAAACAAAGACTGTCAGAAATGTCACAACAACCACGACCCCTGATTTTTTACGGCTTTCCATAGACGATAGATGGAACTTTGTTACAACGAAAAAGCTGTGTTTCTCATGTCTATCACCCCGACATCAACTAAGAGCTTGCACTACGAGAGCGAAGTGTGTATGCAAGGATGTGAGCGCGTACACCACAAAGTTTTGCACGCTGAGCCAAGACAAGCGGCACACGACGACGCTGCACTTACGACAGCTAATGGTAGCAGCCCAAATGACGTTGTTATTGCTACTACTCAATCTTTGACGCAGCCCAGCCACGTACTTCTGAAAGTCATTCGAGTTGTCGTGAGCGGAAAGCATGGCGACTTCGAGACGTCGGCGCTTTTGGACGAGGGAGCTGCAGTCAGCCTGATCGACGCGTCGTTCGCTGCGCGCGCCGGCATCGACGGCCCGCGGCGACCTCTGCGGATCTGCGGTGCACACGGCATGACCTCGCTTGACCCTACGTCGCGCTCCGTTGTTTTTAATATTCGCGGACGTAATAGTAATGAAATATTTAAGTTAATTAATGTTCGTACTGTAAATAATTTGAAATTGCCTGTAAATAATTTGCCTGTAAATAAGAATGTAGTAGATAGAAACTTTTTGAATAATTACTTTGACAAAGATGACTTGACATTTGACAAAGTTGACATGTTAATAGGACAAGACAAGACAATATTGACTTAATTGTGACACGACAAATTATACAGTGTGGCCCGGAAAGCGGGCCGATTATTTCCAAGACAAAACTGGGGTACGTATTTCACGGAATTATTAGTATGAAAGGAGTTGTGACAGCCGAATGAAACGGCTGTTTTACACTGTGCGTGTGAGGACTTGAACGAATTGTATAGGAAGTCTTTTCATACAGAAGACTTTGGAGTCAAGCCTAGCTCCGACACACCCCGATCCCGGGAGGATGTGAGAGCCCTGGACATAATGAAATCGACTACCAGGTACTTTGAGGATCTGAAGCGTTGGCAGACCGGACTTCTCTGGCGGGATGACAGCTGTCATCTGCCTGATAGTCTGTTAGGTTGAAAGGCATTCAGCGCAAGATGGCGAAGCTTCCTGAGTTCGGCGAGAAGTACCAGCAGAAGATTGAGGATTATGTTAAGAAGGGGTATGCATGTAAATTGACATTCGATGAGGTGCGGAACCGCACCTTGATTATCTAAAAAGAAACTATTTAGCGACCGGTTTCATTCCACATACATTGCTACTTTTCTTTGGTATGTTTTTTTTTAAATCCAAAAAGAAGTAGCAATGGATCACTATCATCTGTGAACTGCAACCGGTCGCTAGGTGGTTTCTAATTAGATAATCAGCCCGCCGGTCAAACAAGACTTGGTATTTACCTCATTTTGCAGTGTTTAACCCCAATAAGCCCAACAAGTTGCGGTTTGTGATGACAGATGCAGCAGCCAGGTCAGACGGGAAGTCATTGAATGATTTTCTTCTGCCAGGGCCGGACTTTCTAAATTCCCTACCAGGGGGCCTAGACAAGTGGCAAAACGACATGCAGCGTAGCGAACGCTCATTCTATTCTCTTTCTCTTGTGTTCTGAATCTAGCAGACTAATCGCTGAGTCATCGATCGCCATTTAGTACATTTTAACAATGGAAAGTAATAAAATTTATCATTAACATTGTAGTTTATTATAAAAAGTTGGAAAGGAGGTTTCTAAAACGAGTTGACGTTTTATAAGCCCGAGCTGCAGGCAAGGGTTTTTATAATCGTCACGAGTTTTAAAAACCTTAACAACTGTGTGCCCATACATCATTTTTCAATACATTAGCGAGAAAACATTATTGGTACCTACTAAAATTGTAATAGAAATTAAAAAAAAAAACCGTAAACAACAACGCACGGGCGGCGTGACGTGTGGTAAAATAAACTTTCCGCACGCTATAATAAACCGTAAACCGGGCGCGGCGTGCGGTAACGTTAACTTTCCCCACACTTTACTAAACCGTTAACAAAAACGCACCGCGTGCGGTAAAATCAACTTACCGCACGCTGTACTGTCATGGTACAGTACAAGGCACATATCTTGAAATCGGGTGGGGATTGCATGGAACGCGTATTTTGGGCATGCGTAGCTGTGAGGGGCCCGGGCGGTGGGAGAGGGGCACGCGCTATTAGTCGCTCACAAGAGCACATGCGCGAATATCCTCAGTCCGTCGAAAAAATTCTAAGATATATGCCTCTTACTGCAAGCTCACGTCATTTTTGAGCAACTGTATTGAAAAATAAATTACTATTCTCATTTATGCTCTGAAATGTTATCATTCCATTTGAAAAGGAATGCGGGGCGTTCTACATTCCCCTGGGTATCTGGTTCATCAGCGCGGAAATGAATTTCAATACTTACTTCCCGCACTAGTGCGGGAAGTGCGTGAATTGGTCGATTCACGTGGCCACACGAACTAAAAAAAATTGTTTTCTGTCTTGTTCTTCTTTTTTTAAAGGTAATTAAATGAATCTATTATATCTTTTTTCGAAGTTTTTTATTTATTTTTTGTCGACAAGGAACTATACTTTTTTTTTGGTTTCCCACTTTATCTTGTTTTTTTTTTAAATATGGGTAATGTATGTTACGACGGCTAATACCCAGAGTGCGGCGAAACCTGATACTAGCCCGCTTAAACTAGGTATAGCCGATAGCTGTTGTTTAAAACTAGGTGTAGACTCCTATAAGTCCCAATTATAAGTTAGAAAGTACGTAAATTAATACTTCGAGGTATTTTTTTTAACAGAAAACAGAAAAAATAATTCATAATACCCCATGCTAGACCTATTTCTAGCCGGCTACACCTAGTATTAGCCGCGAGCAAATCGGCTACACCTTTTTTTTGTGTCAAGAGGAGAATGCGTTTACACATACCAATCGGCATGTTGGACTCGGTCATACTAAGAAGAGTATGTCCCTCGCCGCACCCGACCCTCCCACCAAGCCTAGTAGGCTTCGTGTCAAGGCCGGGCGGTTCTCATCTCTGCCCCGCTGCCAGCTTCACCTAGTTTTAGCCGGCTAGAACTAGATTTAGCCGCACTTCGGGTACAGTACGAGGCATAGATCTTGTAATAGGGTGTGGATTGCGCGGAAAGCGTATTTCAGGCATAGCGGTGAGGGGCGGTGGGAGAGCGGCGCGCGCTATTGGTCGCTCACAAGAGCACATGCACAAACTAGCTATGAGCATATGCCTCGTTATGTATTAGCCGCAACAGGTAAAAAATAAAAGACCTTGATGAGCATATTCCAAAATTATATAATTTGTCATAAAAAATACTGAAACAACATTTTTTTCAATCTTTACATACACACGTGCATACACATACTTTACTTCACATATATATTAGTACACACACATAAGTGCATATTTTTATTACAAAATATTATAAAAATCTTTGTTTTATTAAATCGAATTTCCTCGCATTTCTTGAGAAAAGCACTACCTACAGAAGCATTGTGTGGGGAGCAATTTACATTGCTAAATTGTGAGCATGCGAATCTCCGTGCCACTGAATAATTCCATTCTAAAACTACCTAGAAGTAATGTACCGATGATATACGTTCTTATTTCAGATATCAAATCGATTGTACCGGCTTCCCGGCAGAATGATTGACAAAAGCATGTGGCACGGAGATTCGCATGCTTTGAGGTTATGTTTTTTGTTAAATCGTCGAATTCCAGATCAATCTGAGTCTGTACCGGTGGTTTGATGTATTTGTAGCCGTTACATATTCATTGTAACAGCTACAAACACTTTCGTTGCTCATGTAACGCAACAGGGTCAAAGATATCGCGATCTAAAGTTTTAAAAGCATGCGACTCTCCGGCCCACACACTTAAGTCTAAAATATTGATGAAAATTGCATTAAGATTAAAAATAAGCAGGTTTTTGTAATCGTTTGATCACGATAAACGACCCGAAAACATATTTTCAGAATATCTTTACTCGTTTTAGAGAAATTTGCAAATTTATTTACTATGAACAATCACAGTGTAGGGTTACCATATCGTCGGTCGGTCAGAATCATTAGGCTGTTTCTAGAAAATAGACCGATCGGAATACGTTATTTTGAGGGTATAACCTTCAAGAATTCTAAAGTTTATGAATTCTTGCCTGTCGATACATTGGCATATAATTAGTTTATTTTTGCGTTTTGTGTCACATCTAGCCGATGCATCTTGAGAAATTCGATTATTTGTGGTGGTTATAAATAATTGGACTCTAAGGCGATTCTCCCACTGCCAACGCGCGCCGTCGTCGCGGGGCGCGGTTTGGCGTTTCACGCGCGTGGTGACGGCGCAGCGCAACGCCTGTTCGGGCGGTTTTCTCCGCGCCCCCGCGCCATTCGGCGTCTGACGCGTCCCCGCCGCTTGTTTTTTAGAGGCATTAAATTTTGAAGTTGTTTTGTTTTAATTTCCAGGTTTTTAGGGTTCCGTACCTCAAAAGGAAAAAAAACTGAACACATATAAAATCACTCATGAGATTAAAACGTCCAGACAAATAATTAAGATTTGCCATCTCGATATTAATGACGGAATTTTAATAACATACGAGTAGGTAGGTACGGTCAACGGCACGCTGGGCTTCCACGACAGCGTAATGATATTCAATCAAATAAATAACAGATTTTTTACAGTTTTGTATAACCTCAAGTGCTGCATAATGTACCTACCAAATGGCACTAAAATGGGCGTATATCCAAGCCACGAAACATTTGAAAACCAGAGGAAATCCCGCCATCGTAACGAAACGATCATCGAAAACCAGCCGCGGGGCGTGTCGCAGTGTGTTGTACCTCGCGGTAACGCGCCTGCTGGCGCAAACTGCTCGCGGATCGCCGGCGGCACGCGGCGGTGCGCGCTCACGCGCCGTGGCGCGCCTTGGTGTGTTGGATGAGGCGGTTTTCTGTACAAATTAATGTACTTGCATACAACGTAAAAGACGCGCGTGGGTGCCCCGCGACCGCGCGCGTCGCCAGTGTGAGAACCGTCTAAACTGTCAAAATTGTTTTAAAGTAAAAAGAAACAATAGTATTGTATTTAAGATAGCCTGCGTAGTGTACAAACCTAATTTGTGTCATTTTCGTCCATGGAAACAGACGTGGGACCCGTACATTAATAACACCGTCAAAAAAATATTACAATTTGAAAAACAAGTACCATATACCTCAGATCACTTAAAAATCCCTATGAAATAAATTTGTGCCAAATTAAGGCATGGACTTTTAATATTTTCAATTTTTTTATTTGTCCGAGCCATTGATGCTTATAAAAAATATTAGTATTATTAGAGTTTACATATTTAATATCTTAAATACATGAGTGATGGACAGAATGAATTTGTGTCATTTTCATGCATGGATAATACCTAGGTATTATCCATGCATGAAAATGGCGCGGGCGCGTGGCGAGGGACGACGAAGCTCGTCCGTTTCGGTTGGATACTAAGTACGTACATACCTATAAGTCTCACGTCACGATACGAACGAACACGCACCTTTCGTTTGGTTAAGTAGGTACTCTATAGAATTACATCTCCTGTTTTAGAAATTCATACAGATGTACTATGGACAACAACGTCACTTAACCACAACTCTTAAGGTTAAAATCGGTTGCATGCACAATATTTTAGACTTAAGCGTGTGGGCCGGAGAGTCGCATGCTTTTAAAACTTTAGGTCGCTATTGCGTTACATGAGCAACGAATGTGTTTGTAGCTGTTACAATAAATATGTAACGGCTACAAATACATCAACCCACCGCTACAGGCTCCGATTGATCTGGAATTCGACGATTTAACAAAAAACATAACCTCAAAGCATGCGACTCTCCGGCCCACATGTTTTTGTCAATCATTCTGCCGGGAAGCCGGTACAATCGATTTGATATCTGAAATAAGAATGTATATCGTCGGTACATTACTTCTAGGTTGTTTTAGAATGGAAACAGAACAGATATGTATGTACTATGGGCAACAGCTTCGCTTAAAAAGTTAGCAAAAAAATTGTGTGCGCACGTATCCCCCTGCACGAACTAAATATATTATGTTATGACGGCGGCGGCGCGGCGTGCAACCGATTTTAACCTTAAGAGTTGTGGTTAAGTGACGTTGTTGTCCATAGTACATCTGTATGAATTTCTAAAACAGGAGATGTAATTCTATAGAGTACCTACTTAACCAAACGAAAGGTGCGTGTTCGTTCGTATCGTGACGTGAGACTTATAGGTATGTACGTACTTAGTATCCAACCGAAACGGACGAGCTTCGTCGTCCCTCGCCACGCGCCCGCGCCTACTCGCTTCGACCGCAAACTTTTTGAATACCTACCTACCTAGGTATTATCCATGCATGAAAATGACACAAATTCATTCTGTCCATCACTCATGTATTTAAGATATTAAATATGTAAACTCTAATAATACTTATATTTTTTATAAGCATCAATGGCTCGGACAAATAAAAAAATTGAAAATATTAAAAGTCCATGCCTTAATTTGGTACAAATTTATTTCGTAGGGATTTTTAAGTGATCTGAGGTATATGGTACTTGTTTTTCAAATTGTAATATTTTTTTGACGGTGTTATTAATGTACGGGTCCCACGTCTGTTTCCATGGACGAAAATGACACAAATTAGGTTTGTACACTACGCAGGCTATCTTAAATACAATACTATTGTTTCTTTTTACTTTAAAACAATTTTGACAGTTTAGACGGTTCTCACACTGGCGACGCGCGCGGTCGCGGCGCACCCACGCGCGTCTTTTACGTTGTATGCAAGTACATTAATTTGTACAGAAAACCGCCTCGTCCAACACACCAAGGCGCGCCACGGCTCGTGAGCGCGCACCGCCGCGTGCCGCCGGCGATCCGCGAGCAGTTTGCGCCATCAGGCGCGTTACCGCGGGGTACAACACACTGCGACGCGCCCCGCGGCTGGTTTTCGATGATCGTTTCGTTACGATGGCGGGATTTCCTCTGGTTTTCAAATGTTTCGTGGCTTGGATATACGCCCATTTTAGTGCCATTTGGTAGGTACATTATGCAGCACATGAGGTTATACAAAACTGTAAAAAATCTGTTATTTATTTGATTGAATATCATTACGCTGTCGTGGAAGCCCAGCGTGCCGTTGACCGTACCTACCTACTCGTATGTTATTAAAATTCCGTCATTAATATCGAGATGGCAAATCTTAATTATTTGTCTGGACGTTTTAATCTCATGAGTGATTTTATATGTGTTCAGTTTTTTTTCCTTTTGAGGTACGGAACCCTAAAAACCTGGAAATTAAAACAAAACAACTTCAAAATTTAATGCCTCTAAAAAACAAGCGGCAGGGACGCGTCAGACGCCGAATGGCGCGGGGGCGCGGAGAAAACCGCCCGAACAGGCGTTGCGCTGCGCCGTCACCGCGCGCGTGAAACGCCAAACCGCGCCCCGCGACGACGGCGCGCGTTGGCAGTGGGAGAATCGCCTTAGAGTCCAATTATTTATAACCACCACAAATAATCGAATTTCTCAAGATGCATCGGCTAGATGTGACACAAAACGCAAAAATAAACTAATTATATGCCAATGTATCGACAGGCAAGAATTCATAAACTTTAGAATTCTTGAAGGTTATACCCTCAAAATAACGTATTCCGATCGGTCTATTTTCTAGAAACAGCCTAATGATTCTGACCGACCGACGATATGGTAACCCTACACTGTGATTGTTCATAGTAAAAAAATTTGCAAATTTCTCTAAAACGAGTAAAGATATTCTGAAAATATGATTTCGGGTCGTTTATCGTGATCAAACGATTACAAAAACCTGCTTATTTTTAATCTTAATGCAATTTTCATCAATATTTTAGACTTAAGTGTGTGGGCCGGAGAGTCGCATGCTTTTAAAACTTTAGATCGCGATATCTTTGACCCTGTTGCGTTACATGAGCAACGAAAGTGTTTGTAGCTGTTACAATGAATATGTAACGGCTACAAATACATCAAACCACCGGTACAGACTCAGATTGATCTGGAATTCGACGATTTAACAAAAAACATAACCTCAAAGCATGCGAATCTCCGTGCCACATGCTTTTGTCAATCATTCTGCCGGGAAGCCGGTACAATCGATTTGATATCTGAAATAAGAACGTATATCATCGGTACATTACTTCTAGGTAGTTTTAGAATGGAATTATTCAGTGGCACGGAGAACCGCATGCTCACGCTAAATTCCCGTTCTTGGCTGTAATGTACTATATACTATTCCATGGTTAAAATTTTAATGGTGGGTGACCGATGACTTAGCGATCGGTCGGCTGGAATGCATACACCCTACCTATGTCATATGAATTTGACTTTGACATTTACATAAAATTGCTTTATGCATAAAAATAAAATAAATACCTACTATTTATTTTTAATAAATTCATAAAAAACGTGAAAATTTCTAGCGGTACATACATACATAACATATGTAGGTATAATTACCTACCTACTATTTTATTAAATGTTCTCAATATTTGGCTGATTGCATACAAAGTTTACATAATATGCAAGTAAGTACTTAATTTAATATGTACATAATTCCACTTGTGTAGAAAAGTTTTTTGTAACTTTATTCTAATCTCTATACAAATTGGTTTCAGATACCTACTATCAACTTAAAAGAAAGTGGCTTTAATATGTGAACAAACCCAGTCAACTGAGAGATGATCGGCTGTGTCTGTGTCAAGAGTTTGAATTCTATTCGCGACAAAGACACTATTACTTACCTAATTATAAGGATTATACCTATCAAGAAACAGAAAAAGCTTCGCAAGAACGGTCGATAGTGTCAACTTTGTAAATAAAGAAAAACAATTTAACAATGAATTTTATTATGAAAAAATTGTAAGTACTCAATAAAAACAATCATCAATAAAAATATGTTACTTACAATGTTTACAGTTTTGTAATGTTTTATTGGTTTCATTCACCCATTAGTGTAACTACCTAACTAAATCAAAATTAACTAGGCATAGATACACAGTAGGCAAGTAATAATACAATCTGGACATCACACACTGCTCATTGTTTGTTATTAAGTTTTTGAAAAAAATATAAAGGCAATTCTTACAATTCAATGTGCATTAAGATGATAGGTACATAGTCCGAAGCAGATCCATCCCTACTGGCAGCACCCGTTCACGAGTATAACAAACCAGCCATCACTTTGCTCAACCATATTGAAGAATGAGAAATCGTAACGACCTGCCTCACACGACACCAACACCACAGAAATGATGAAAAAGTAGCACTTAAGCTACCCATATTAAGGCTTATATCTCTTATTCCAAGCCAGATACACCAAAATAGCGATAAAGTGTCCTCCTATGTATGATAAAAAAGTATTATTTAGTATTGTATAAAAAAATATGTTTTAGAGGAAACACAAGGATGATAGTGTAGTGAGTGACCTATGCTTTAGTAAGCACCTCCAACAAGCCCTCAGCAAGCCAAAATATTGTTCGATGCAATTCCTGGCTTGGACATGACGTGTGGTGTACACTTCTTCTCGAGAGCCAGGTGCTGCATTTAATATAGGAGTCATAAGCCAGGCTCTCTGAGGGTATCCAGAATCACCTTAAACAACAGGGTACTATTGAAAGAAAAACTTAAAGTTAAATCTATATTTAGCTAAAATACTAAATAGTACTACTTAAATTCAATTAAAAATACAAATAGAATATTATTTATTACATTTTAACTTGGTCGGAATTTGTGAAATAGGCCCTTAATAATAATATTAATGTAAAAACAAGATACATTATTACTTGAAATAATATACTGATTAGTTAAATACAATGCATGACGTGGCAGCTTGTAAAAAAGACAACACTTGAAATGTAAGTTCTTGAAATATATTGTTGCCTTGTCTTTGGTGTATGTTCTTGTTAGCTGTCCCTAAATAAACAAATAAAATACTTAAATTAAGTACAGTCAGCGGTATATCAAGCTATACAAAACAGTCAAAAACCTAAAATTAATTTTGAACCTTAATTTGCTCGATTCAAAGTTTAAAAATGATTGAAGAAATTTGACAGATTGTGGAAGTCCAGCGTGCCAATGACTTTTACCTATTCATGATTGACTCAACATTATGAGATCAAGAAAAGCTTACGTGTAGGTAGGTATACTTATGTCTTACCTAATAACCAAGTTAGTTCACCATTTTGGTGAAGTGTATGCATATACGGTTCCACTTGGTTTGAAGACCAAAGAAAAGACATGCGTAGCTCCTTCGTATCTTGCTTTAATATTAGTTATCTTCAAGTCAGGATCACAAATCTGAAAATATACCTATAATTACAATACAAACATAAAAGTCTTTGGTTATTACCTACTTATTGTAATAAATCATCATGATCTTCATAGTTAAAGTAAGTAAATTTTAAATAGAGAAATGAATAAGACAGATGAAATATACTTTTATTAATATCTAAGGCACTTACCTACCTACCTACTTATATTTTTAAGAATGAAAAGGTTTGTTTATTATTCATATTCCTTAAATTGTTAGATTTCACTCTAGCTACAGAATTTATACTGCACATATAGGTACATGGTAGGTGTAGGTACCTAGGTAATATAATTATTAAAATATTGATGTCATACCTAAACAATAAACACATTAATAGATTCGGTGCTTAGTTAGGTGTAGATAAATTACTTATTATGACAAACTTTGATTTTTATTTACCTAGGCATTATTTTGAATCTAAAATGCTTTCTAATAATAGGGCTTAAATGGGTAGGTAGGTACTTACCATTTTATCGATTGAAATCCTTTTTTATTAAAAATAGATGTTCCTCGTCATTTTTGCTGCACAATCAGCGACGTTTTCTAGCAACCTACGTCGCTGGTTTTTGATTTATGCATTTTAATTTAATTTAATTGGAACGAACTTGCTATTTCACACGACCGTTTCGTTAACGTCAAGGTTTTGATGTTCGCTTAAAACGATTCGCTACCGAGCGTTATTGTTTGTCCAAAAGTGCCACTTGGCTAGGTTTAGCGAACGACTCTTCGCCACAGAATACAGTGTACCAAGTCTGTTTTGGCAATGGCGAAAATCGGAACTAATTTTGACAGCTAAATAATAAGGGTCATTTTCCAATAAGAATATTACTTTAACAGAGAAAGTGGCGCCACCATTTATTGTCAACCGAGTGCCAAAACCGCCTTGTCCTACTGTACAAGCGTATCGCAGCGAACGAATTTGAACGAAATGACACTTGGCTACCAAATGCACAATTTGGTACGACTAGATCACGTGATAACTGTCAATCCCATACATTTATTCTGAGCGTATACGCTTAACGCTTGCTTTGTTGCCACTTGTCTAGGCCCCCAGGTATGTTATTACAATTTAGGTGTCATCGTTACGCGATAATGGGAGACATTCAGGAGATGTTCCATCAGGTGCTCATTATTGAGCAAGACCGACAAGCTCAGCGGTTCCTGTGGGACAATGACGAGTATCAGATGAACGTGATGATCTTTGGCGCGGTTTGTTCGCCATCACCAGCCCAGTATATCAAGAATACAAACAAGCTTCGATTTGCAGAGACACATCCTGATGCAGTGAAAGCCATCACCGACCATCACTATATGGATGACCTGATCTTGTCAGTTGACACAGTAGATCAGGGAACGAAAGTTGTGCAGGACGTGATTAATATTCATGCTAAAGGAGGATTCAACATGACAAGTTTCATGAGCAACTCCAGGGAAATTTTACGTTGTTTGCCGGAAGAGAAGCTGTCAACTTCTGGTGCCAAAGTGCTAAATGACATCCCTGACTTACCAGTTGAGCGAGTACTAGGTGTCAAGTGGACACCAAGTGATGACAAGTTCATATTTTCGAATCTTTGTGACGTCATTGATAGTCAAGCCGACAGCCGTCCTACAAAGCGGCATATTTTGAAAATATGTATGTCTGTTTTTGATCCTTTACGATTTTTACTTTTTGTGACAATCAAAGCCCGAATAATCTTACAAGATATTTGGAAGACCAAAATAGGCTGAGATGACGAGGTGACAGGTGACCTTAATGACAGGTGGCAATCATGGTTGCGTGCGGGAACTGCGAGTGGCAATCGGATTGCAAATTCCGAGATCGTTTCTTAGTGCCCAGACTGACATGTCAAAGCCTGTCGAAGTTCACGTATTCTGTGACGCCAGCACCAGAGCCTTTGCTGCAGTTGCTTATCTGAGATCCACGTTGACTGACGGTAGTTATCATGTTTCGATGATAATGGCGAGAGCTCGTGTTGCACCACTGAAAGTTTTGAGCGTCCCGAGGTTGGAGCTTCAAGGTTCTTTATTAAGTGCGAGAATGGCACAGTCGATTAAGAAGTTCATCGATCTTCCCATCAGCCGTATTGTTTATTGGTCTGACTCCAAGACTGTCCTTAGCTGGATACGATCCGAAGCGGGCCGCTTCAAACCCTTTGTTGCACACAGGATCAGTGAGATTGGTGACTTGACTGACTCAAGTGACTGGAGGTGGGTCCCCACTGACCTAGACCACGCCGATCTTGCGACCAGAGACAAGACCTGTGACTTAGCGCATGCGCGTTGGGTTACCGGGCCAGACTTCCTCAGACAAGACGAAGATGCATGGCCGACTGAAGATCCGCATCCGCATGCAACTGAAGAGGAGATGAGTCTCGACCCTGAGATGAAGGTCACGCTTGTCATTACATCACATGCTAATGACAGCTTGCCAGACGTAGTCCGCTTCTCTTCGTATTGGCGACTAGTAAGAGCGACAGCGTGGATTTTGAGATTTCATCACAATTTGACAGACAAGGGTGAACGTCGTAGTGGAGAGCTCCTTGCTGACGAGATTACGGAAGCAGAGCTGCTCCTCATCCAAGACAGTCAGCGGCGTTCATTTCCAAATGAATTTCAGATGTTGCAGACGAAAGGCAAAGTCGACAATAATAGTCGCCTTTTCCAATTAGTTCCCTTTTTAGACGCGCGGGGTCTCATCCGTGCACGTGGTCGTATCGACTCAGCCGACGCAGAGTATGACACAAAGAACCCCATCATATTGTCTCCGTCTGACAATTTTACGAAGCTTTTGATGATGCAGTACCACAAAGATGCCGCGCACTGTGGCAAAGAAAAGGTGTTTAACGACATACGACAGAAATTCTGGATTCTTCGCGGTCGATCGGCTGTAAAAACTACTTGGAAAATTTGCCAAGTCTGTAAAAACAATCGAGCCATGCCGACGCCACCACTGATGGAACAAATACCAATCAGCCGATTGACGCCTATCAAAGTCTTTGCATATTGTGGACTTGATTATTTTGGCCCTATGGTAATCAAAATTGGAAGACGCCACGAAAAAAAGTATGCGGCACTGTTCACGTGCATGACCGTAAGAGCCGTTCATATAGAGCTTGTCGACGACCTGACTTCTGATAGTGCCATCATGGCTCTGAGGCGCTTTATAGCAAGGCGCGGCACACCTAATGAAATTTGGAGCGACAACGCCACAACTTTCTAAGGCGCCGATAAGGAGCTCCGACGACACGTTGAGAACCTGGATGCTAACAGACTGCGCCAGTTCTTCAGTATTCGTCGCATTACGTGGAAGTTTATCTGCCCAAATTCTCCTCACCACGGCGGGTGTTGGGAGAGAATGGTGAGGTCTATCAAGACGGCACTTAATGACCTTGAAGGAACAGGTTCCAACCGAGCAGATCTTGGAGACCCTACTGACTGAGGCCGAATATATGGTGAATAGTCGACCACTGACCCAAGTTCCTCTCGATCATAAGAATTCAACCCCTTTGACCCCAAACCATTTTATTTTTGGGGGACAGACCGACTTTGTCGATCAGTCATTAGCGGACTTCAATGACGGGGATTTGTTACGGAAGTCCTGGCGTCACTCCCAGCGCTTGGCCGATCTGCTGTGGAAGCAGTGGGTCAAAGAATACTTGCCCACACTTACCAGACGTGGTAAGTGGTTTGTGTCGGTAGAGCCACTGAAAGCAGGGGACGTCGTAATTATCTGCGATGACCAGCTCCCGCGCAACCACTGGCCGATGGCCAGTGTGGAGCGGGTATACCCAGGCCCCGACGGTCAAGTTAGGGTAGTGGACGTCAGGACTGTGACAGGGACTTACAAGAGACCTGTGACGAGACTTTGCCGACTTGACGTTCGACCGTGATTAGACTACTGACAATGACACTTTAACTTTGACTTGACTGACATTCCCATCTGTCGACTGACTTAACCCTTAACTACACAACTGGGTCTGACAGACTCGGCCCAGTCCGACTCTCGACTGGCTTAACCCTTAACTACCCGACTGGGTCTGACTGACCCGACCCCCTCTAACTAACCTGACCCGACTTGGTCTGATTGACCCGACCTGTTCCAACTGCCTGACCTGACCTGACTGAGTATTGCCTTGCAATACTGGAGGTGGGAATGTTATAGACTTTTTGATGACTAAAGACGCTGGCCAGCGCAACCGCTGCCAGCATGACTGAAATTGACGGACGGAGGAAAAAAGGGACTATCGACGACGACTAGGATAAAATTGTGGCTGATTTTGCCTTTGCAATATTAAAACGTGCCATTAAACTCTTTCTCTTACGTGCTTGTGCTTATTTCGACGACGGCGCAGACCAGCAGCGCTTTCACTATTGAAAATGGTAATCAGATGCAAATCACCTAAAACATTATTTTTAACCATATCTCCGAGCATTTTAGATGGATCGATGATATAGTACCAAAAGTTGAGGAATTTATCGAGACACGTGTGAACGTTTGAATTTTGAAAATCTACTGCTTACTTTTTTTAATTTTGCAAAATTCGGGTTTTTGTTTACTAAATTGTTTTGTTTACTAAATTATTTCGGAAACCAAGGATTTCTGTTGACGGACCTGGAAGTTCAGTTGAGGAACCTATAAATTTTGATGACATACCTGGGAGTTCAGTTAAGTAACCTAGGAATTCTGTTGACGGACTTGGGAGTTTAGTTGAGTTACCTAGGAATTCTGTTGACGGACCTGGGAGTTCAGTTGAGTGACCTGGAAATTCTGTTGACGGACCTGGAAGTTCAGTTGAGTAGCATGGGATTTCTGTTGACGGACCTGGGAGTTCATTTGAGTAACCTGGGAATTCTGTTGACGGACCTGAGAATTCAGTTGAGGAACCGAGGAATTTTGTTAACATACCTTTGGAGTTCAGTTGAGTAACCTGGGAATTCTGTTGATGGACCTGGGAGTTCAGTTGAGTAGCATGGGATTTCTGTTGACTGACCTGGGAGTTTATTTGAGTAACCTGAGTAACCTGGGAATTCTGTTGACGGACCTGGGAGTTCAGTTGAGTAACATGGGATTTCTTTTGACGGACCTGGGAGTTCAGTTGAGGAACCTAGGAATTTTGTTGACATACCTGGGAATTCAGTTGAGGAACCTTGGAATTTTGTTGACATACCTGGGAGTTCAGATGAGTAACCTGGGAATTCTGTTGACGGACCTGGGAGTTCAGTTGTATAACCAAGGATTTCTGTTGACGGACCTGGGAGTTCAGTTGAGTGACCTTAGGATTCTGTTGACGGACCTGGGAATTCAGTTAAGTAACCTAGGAATTCTGTTGACGGACCTGGGAGTTCAGTTGAGTTACCTAGGAATTTTCTTGACTGACCTGGGAATTAAGTTGAGTAACCTAGGAATTTTGTTGACGGACCTGGAAGTTCAGTTGAGTAACTTGGGAATTCTGTTGACGGACCTGGGAGTTTGTTGAGTAACCTAGGATTTCTGTAGACGAACCTGGGAGTTCAGTTGAGGAACCTATGAATTTTGTTGACATACTTGGGAGTTCAGTTGAGTAACCTTGGAATTCTGTTGACGGACCTGGGAGTTCAGTTTAGTAACCTAGGAATTCTGTTGACTGACCTGGGAGTTCAGTTGAGTTATTTGGGATTTCTGTTGACGGACCTGGGAGTTCAGTTGAGTAACATGGGTTTTCTGTTGACGGACCTGGGAGTTCATTTGAGTAACCTGGGAATTCTGTTGACGGACCTGAGAGTGCAGTTGAGGAACCTTGGAATTTTGTTGACATACCTGAGAGTTCAGTTAAGTAACCTAGGATTTCTGTTGACGGACCTATTCGTAATGTACTACGCGGCCGCTTTTCTGTAACCATCTAAACTTGGTTTGGTTACCACGGGTGTAACCTTCCTATGGTATCTTTTTAGATTATCTCATTAATTAAGAAGCGTACGACCCTGAAATTTTATAAGCATAAAATATCACCAATGATCTAATTATTGATATAAGATTTAGTTACTTAATCCACAAGAAACTCAAATTAATCGATGTTTGAAAGTTCTGCTGCACATCGTTGAACTAAATCTCATCATAATTTCTTTATTATTTACAGGATACCTACTTATGAAACTACACACATTTTAATAGGTACCTAGTTATTAGCTAAAAAATAACGTTTCAAGTAGGTACGTCTTTGGAGCTCGTAGTTTAAATGCTAGGATCTATTAAGTGATATTTGTTTTAACTAAAATAACTTCTAAACGGTGAATTATTTTAGTATTTTTATTTATAAGCAAATATAATCTAATTACTAAGA
This sequence comes from Agriphila geniculea, assembly GCA_943789525.1. Taxonomy (NCBI): domain Eukaryota; kingdom Metazoa; phylum Arthropoda; class Insecta; order Lepidoptera; family Crambidae; genus Agriphila; species Agriphila geniculea. Next base: position 7,682,507 of record OX038875.1, read on the forward strand.
AGTCGTGTACAAAAAATTGTGAAAATGCGCTTAACCGTTTCCGAGATCCAGCAAACCTGGGAATTCTGCTGAGGATGATGATTAATAGGGTGATGATAATGAGGATGAGGATGATGATAATGATTACCTAATAGAGAATTAAATGACAGATATATTGTTCTTGACAGTTTTGTTGTAGCGTTCACCGTTTTTAATAAAAAAAATAAAAACTGCAATTCGGGACAGAAAAGCGGGGGGGGAAACAATCATTTTACAACTTGTTTCTACTTTTATATTTTATTGTATACGTAAAAGCTATACATGCATGCCAAGTTTCAAGCTTTCTGCCTTATGAGACCGTGTTTGGTTGGAAAGAGCAATACTAACTGTGTATCGAAAAAGGCTGGAGATTCATCCTAATGAACTGGCGACTAAGCTGACGACTGGAAGCTATTAAAAGACATTTTGTCTCTATAATTTATATAGGTTTCTAACTACTACAGACCAAAGAGTAGATGCCCTCGCTGGAGGACACACTCTACATGAGAAATCGCCACATCACACATTCGCGTAAAGCATTAGTAAAGGATTGCAAATAAACATAATATCATATAACACAAAAATATCTAACCTCAAGAAAGCAAAATCTTACTCATAAGCACAGAATAGATATAAGTAAGTAGGTCCGCCTGCCCCACAATACCTCACCCCACCGCGCGAGTTCGTGTGCCGAATCGTGTGCTCATTCAATAGCCCTAGACTTCTTCACGCACACAGTTGCGCGTGTGCCAAAACGTCACAACATGGGTAGTTGAAACGCGGCGCTTGTATGAGTGTCCTGGGGGCTAATTGTCTAATTTCAAAATCTATCGCAATCGCTTTCAGGATGTGATACATTGATGCTTCTTTTTGGCACAAATAAAAACATACCAAAGAAAATGCAGCAATGTGTCACATCCATCTGTCAAACGAAAGCGATTGCGATAGATTTTGAAAATTAGACAATAAGGAGGCGGGTCTAGTGTAGTCTGCGGGCATGCTTACTAAAGAAAGTAAGCGTAGCGTAAGTACATTTGTATTTTCCTCGCAAATGTGTTGAAAAACATCGTATGAAACTCGTGAGCTTTTGCTCATTGCACACTCGGCTGAGTTACGCCCTCGCCTGCGGCTCGGGCTGCAACCCACAGCCTTGTGTGCAATAAGCAACCTAAGCTAACCTGTCTCATAATGTACTATTAAGTATTTTTTTATTTACATGACTGCCCAAAAAGGTGTTATTGTGTTTAGGGTTCATGTATGATTGTGGGTATGTGAGTTTCTTTATTCCACCCCCATAAAATTTTTCACTACTTCCACCATAACTTCTAAATGCCTTAACTGATTTGGGTGTATGTGAGTGACACTGGCTATATTTATTTTTTTTAAATAAAAATATTGGAGACTGTACGGTAGGTACGGCGACGCCACTTTCAAATATGAACAAAAATTTTTGAGGTGAAAACTTCTCTTTAGCGGCGTTGTACACTTTTTATAATGGGGAAAAAATGCTAAACTCGCGTCAGTAAGAATCATGTGACCCTGATCGAAAATTCGTAAGACGGATGTGACGGATGGAAAGTAGAATGCCGGCAGCGGAAGTATCCCCCTCTCTTTCTACGGGGCGCGGTGAAAATGGCGGCGCGTCATTTCAAGACGTAAACACTTGTGTCACCATAGCAACGCGCAAATTTTTTAATTCAATGTCAAAACTCTAGATTTTCTGTCAAGCTATGGATAAGACTTTCGTACAATACTGTTCTGTATTCGTAAATTCAAATGCAGAGTAAATTCGTAAGTCGGCAATTCGTGCAAAATTATTCCCTAACCATACGCTAGTAATATAATAGGTCTATGTATGCCTAACCATTCCAAAATATCAAAAATGCACAACGTTAATATTCAAGTTTTCACTTCTGCCGGCACTCCCGGAGTGCTACCCGATTTTTTTTCTATTATTATTATTTCTTCAATATGGGCATCAAATGAAAGGCCCTGATGAGCACATTCCAAAACTATATAATTTGTCACTAAAATGTGTGAAATAAATATAATTAAATAAAAAAAAATATTAAAAAACGCGACTCCCCTGCCAAAAACGAGCTAAAAAGTTAAACAACAAGTATCATTGCAGTCGGGGGCCCTGTGATCAAAAATTGTTCCATAAATCAGTCCCCCGACTGCAATGACACTCTTGTTATTTAACTTTTTAGTTCGTTTTTGGCAGGGCTGTCGTGTTTTTAATATTTTTTTTATTTATTTTTATTTATTCTTATGGTGTTAGTAAGGTTTAGCAATTTTAAAAAATACTTTGAAAAAGAAAGAGATTTTAATTTAATTTACTTTATTGTTGGTTAACATCTTGTATAATTTACACAACAATAAGAGAAACGACAATTCTGCAATTTCCACATGTTTAATTCCCCTTACATTCAATTGGAGATAGATGTGCAAATGACCTTGCTATGAATAATAGGTAGGTTATAACTAAGAAGACTGATTTTCACTCTCAAGCTTACGCGCTCACTAGACATGAAATAAAACAATTTTTAACGGATACTAGCGCGGTTTTATTGAAAGTCAAACCAAATACCAACTAATTACCAAAGTACTTTCAATAAAACCGCGCTAGTATCTGTTAAAAATTGTTTTATTTCATAAGAAGACTGATTCAAATTATCATTTAATTATTAACGAATGTAGTTAGTTTTAGTTTTATTTACGTCAGGCAGGAATAATTAAAATACAAAAAAAAAAACAATATCCATATACTATAAGCCTCCTGCAAAGGATGAGAGATTAGTTCAATGATACATTATTGTCATGTAAAATTATTTATTTTATATCTATCAAAAATTAATCCACATTAGTTATTTGGTATTCAGCTCTGGCCGAGCATGCATTGCGTACATCTGCAAACATTGGAATGTGAAATTTAATAAAAAGCAAATAATTTACAACTTTCCACTAATTGCCAGTGCGAATGTGATAATTATTAGAAATGGACACTCCATTAATAATAATCAGGAAATTTCTTTAATGTCATATATAATTTAATTATAAATATCTCTACAGATCTTCTTAGATACATATTTTCAGAATGCAAAGTTCGCGGGAGAGTCGAATGAACTATGTCCATATTTAGATACACCACAAACTGTAGACACTGTTGTAAAGGTCAGTTTATCACTCAGTTACATCGGGGCATTGTCTCTTAGGGGAGGTTTCGTCGTCGGCCGTTTCTTTCCTCTTGAGGGATTTGATATCTTTGCTTTCGTCTGTTTGTTCGGACTTATCAGTCTTTTCTGGGGGTGTGTCTTCGAGCCTGTCATTTGTTTCTTCGGAGCTGTCGGCGTTGGCATCGATATCGTCGCCGCGGCCGTAAAGGTCGGCGTCGGCTTTGTCCAGGTACTCGCTGACGTCAGCTGACGCCTCCAGTCGCTCTGCGGCTTGTTGCGAGGTAGTTTTCTGGGCGCACTCACTCGAGCGCTTGTTCACGCTGATCCGTGCGGTGAGCGCTTTGTATAACTGGTGTATGTCTGCTGGTGCACCCTATGAAACAAAGTTTTCATTTATTAATTTCTGATAGACTACACGTTTTTGGGACAGGTTAGTTTTAAAAGACTTGGTGCCGGCTCTCTCCACCACCATGGCAGGCCACAGTTTGATATTTATTTCGAGCATATAAGTTTGTTACCACTCACCATGATTAGGAACAGCTTGACCTGCTGCTGCGCGTCAGCGGCGGTGATCCTGAGTGACTTGGTGCCGGCTCTCTCTACCACCATGACGGGCCACAGCTTGGTGTTTATTTCCAGCATATAAGATAGTTACCAACATGAACTGGAGAGGGTACAACATGGGCATTTGACATAATTTTCGTCTTATCCATGTTCATCCTGAGACCCACTCTTCAGTTCATGTTGGGAACACTACACTTGAAGTTGTTGACCATTACGTACACCTAGGACAGACAGTCCAGTTAGGTAAGGTCAAAATCGAGAAAGAGATTCTCGTCCAATCCAACTCGGGTGGGCAGCATTCGGGAAGCTTCGAAAAATCTTTGCGTCCGACTTACCTCAGTGTCTCAAGACAAAAGTCTATGAACAGTGTGTGTTGCCAGTGATGACTTACGGCAGTGAAACGTGGTCGCTAACTATGGGTCTCAGAAGGAGGCTCAAGGTCACCCAGCGTGCAATGGAGAGAGTCATGCTCGGCGTTTCCCTGCGTGATCGAATCAGAAATGAGGAGATCCGCAGAAGAACTAAAGTAACCGACATCACTCGAGGGATTGCTCAGCTGAAGTGGCAATGGGCGGGACACGGAAGAACTGATGGCCGTTGGGGCGGAAAGGTTCTGGAAAGGCGACCGCGCACCGGACGACGCTCCGTGGGTAGGCCCCCGACAAGGTGGACCTACGATCTGGTGAAGGTTGCGGGAAGCCACTGGACGCGGGCAGCGCAGGATCGATCGTTGTGGAGACCCTTTGGGGAGGCCTTTACCCAACATTGGATGTCGTGCGGCTGATACGATGAAGATAGTTACCACTCACCATGATTAGGAACAGCTTGACCTGCTGCTGCGCATCAGCGGCGGTGATCCTGAGCGACTTGGTTCCAGCCCTCTCCGCCATCATGGCGGGCCACAGCTTGGTGTTTACTTCCAGCACATAAGATAGTTACTACTCACCATGATTAGGAACAGCTGAACCTGCTGCTGCGCGTCAGCGGCGGTGATCCTGAGCGACTTGGTTCCAGCCCTCTCCACCACCATGGTGGGCCACAGCTTGGTGTTTACTTCCAGCACATAAGATAGTTACCACTCACCATGATTAGGAACAGCTTGACCTGCTGCTGCGCGTCAGCGGCGGTGATCCTGAGCGACTTGGTTCCAGCCCTCTCCACCACCATGGCGGGCCACAGCTTGGTGTTGAGCACCACCCGCAGCGAGCCCGTGACGCGCGCCACGAGCCGCGCGCCGCCCGCCGCGTCGTTCAGCCGCAGCACGCCGCGGCCGCGCTCTCGCCAACTCCCCGTCTCCCAGGCGAATAGCCGACACGATACCTGTGCAATGACGTAGTTATTAAACCACAGAATAACTAATAGTACAAGTACAGAAGCAGCACTCGGCAAAGTCATTTAAATAAATAGCGACTTTATCTCCGACACTATAAAGTGCAATTCAGGTCGCGCAGTTCACCTAGTAGTGGCCTCTCTTTTTTTCGCGTGCTCTTACCTTTTCTGACGACGCAACGTTAGGGTCGTCTTCTTTTAAATGAACTGCGTAGCATATATCATAATGTGATAAACGACAATTTTTTCTTGGTTTTTCGATTTTGATATCTGTACACGGCACAGTAATGTTGATTCGACATTGTTACTATTGTAAAGAAGCAATATCTACGCAGGGAATAAGCTGCCGCGCTACTACGCAGGCGGGCGTGTGGCGGCCCGCTGCTCACTTGTTCGTTCGAACGAACGGCTAGCGGTAGGTGCTTATCGCGCGACCATGAGCGAATGAAGGAGGCCTGACTAAACTATGAACGACATCCCTTTCCCTCTGGCCTAGCATGACCTCTCCCCCTAGCATGACCACGCGATATGATATGGCGATTTATCACGTTTAACTGTCAAAAGATAATGGAACTTGACAGTTGGGTGTCGATAAAACACTATATATCACGCGATATATAGTGGTGGTCGTGGTCGGATAGTTAGAAACACCAGTTGATTTTCATACAAATGAGGTAACTTTGAAACCTTGGTTCTCCGCCAGGGATTGACCGAACTATGATCTGATGATGGCCATCCAGAAAGTGAATGGAGGAGATTCAGATCACACAGCCAACCGATCTGATCAGCATTCTAAGAGTTGTAAGGATCAGAGTTATCAGTTTCAGCATTTCCATACATTTTCATGCTATATTCATGGTTTTTTTAAACATATCCAAATAGCTCTGCGAATGCTGATCAGATTGGGTGTGTATGGCGATCTGAATCTTCTCCATTCACTCCCTAAATGGCCATCATCAAATCACAGCTAGGTCAATCCTTGGCGGAGAACCAAGGCTCCAAAGTTACCTCGTTTCTATGAAAATCGACTGGTGTTTCTAATTATCCATCCACCACTATAGATATATCGTGTTTCGTCTGTCATGCTAAGGGGGCAGTATGACCACTGAAACAATGATATGTTGGGCTGCATTTCCACTAGCAAGAAAACTTCTGCAAGAAGTGTCCCACAGGTTTAAAATTTTTAGGTTTAAAATTTCTGTAGGTAATAGGGTTATAAATATTTACAGAAGAATTTATTTTTTACTTTTTAGTTTGTTTTTACTACTCCGTTTTAATGTCTTTAGTCCGATTTTTTTTTTTGTAATTTTTTTTAATAATAACATGAAGTCTTCTCTCAGTAAAATTTTCTATCTTCAATATTTCAGGTACTTTCCTTCTGTGAGGCAAAATTTTTACCCTGTATATCGTGGTACATTTCTGTGTACATAGTTTGGCGAGAAATTATGTTAGTGAAAACAGTAACATACCATAAAAGTGTTTTGACAAATAAATAATGAGTAAAACTGTTAATAATTTGTTGTTATAATGTGTAATGTTAATAATGTAGTTTAGGTAAATGTCACACAACCAAGCAGATCAAGCGTGCTTAGCCATGCTTGAAAGCTAGCAGCTTGCTCTATAGCTCAATATCATTGAAAATAATAGCAAATAGAAAAAATATAGCTACAACTAAAAATACACTAGATTCGTTTAAAATAGTTATAGGTAAAAAAAGCCTTTATTCAATTTCTTCAAGCAAGGGACCCGAAAACCCCTTTTTTGGTTAAGCCATTTGTAAGGGAAACCCTTTTAAAAAGCTTACCAAATGATAAGGTTTCCCTTTCGATAGGGTTAGTCGATGATATGCTAACCGTATTGATAGGATTTTTGAAAACAAGTCTATGAAATACCAAATCAAAAACCCTTTTAATGGTAAGCTGTTCATGAAATATCTAATCAAAATCCCTTTAACGGTAAGCGGTTCCGGTCTTTCGGCCCAGGTGGGACTAGGTATAAATTGCTTGAACTCTTTCATAAAGCCTTCATAGGGTTTCCCCGATAGGTTCGTTCGTATTCGGTAAGTGCTTATAGTTCGTATCACGAAAGATGACCACAAATGGCGCCCATCTTCGCATCATAACTCATGAAAAAAAAACAAGACAATATAATATTTCATATTCTTATACTGATATTTACATTATATTTAAATATATGAAATATTATTTTGTCTTAAGTCTTTTCTTCATAAGTTATGATGCGAAAATGGGTGCCATTTGTGGTCCTCTATCGTGATTCATACTGTACCCTGGGTTAGCCTTTTGATAGGGTTACTGTATTGATAGGATTTTAAAAATAAGTCTATAAAATACCCAATCAAAAACCCCTTTAACAGTAAGCGGTTCCGGTCTTTGCTTCAAGCACGGCTAAGCACACTCGCACTGCTTAGTTATGTGACACACTATGAAAACTTATAAATGTACACTTTTAAACTTTCGCGTTGCATTTTATTACATTAGTAAACACAGGTTTTGAACGCGTTTTTAACTAACCTTTTCCCGACGTAACACCCGCGTTTAAAACCTGTGTTTACTAATGTAACTTATAAATGAGCAAATATGCCCTACCTGCAAAACATTGATTTCGCCCTCTTCACCCGTAGTGGTGTAGTTGGTGGTGGGCGGCAGAGGGCGCGCGTGAGAGCGCTCATACTCGGCAGCGGCTGCGGCTAAACTGGACCCATCTGAGCTGGTGCCCACTTCGCTAGGCCCTGGCTCCTCTTGTTGCTAGTTCAAATTATAACTTATTAATTAAAATGGTGGCGCAGTGGTTTAGCGCCTGGCCCAGCGATTGCGGAGGTTAAGCATCATTCGCAAGGGTCGGTCATGGGACGGGTGACCAAAAATTTATTATCTCGAGCTCCCCGTGCTTCAGAAGACACGTTAAGCCGTTGGTCTCATCTGCATTTGCAGTCGCTAACACCCCCCAATCCGCATTGGGCCCGCGTGGTGGCTTATAGCCTATCCTCCTTATCCACCCATAAGGAAGGCCTGTGCTCCTGCAGTGGGGACATTAAAAATGGCTGATGGACAATTAAAATGTATTTGCTGTAGGTAAATATAAGATGTCACCTTAACAAAGAGTTAGGTTCTATCAATTTAGACTGCTAGAGTCGAAATAAAGTCAAAAGAAGTTGTGCGTTACCACTGTGGCTCACGTTGAGGCAACATTTTGCTAATGGACATGAGCCGCACTGCTAACAGACTTCTTTTGTATGAAAAATCAAAAGCGTCCGGGCGCAGTGCAACAAACGCAGTTGAAAGAGCCCTTAATCCCAACTATTTCATCGTTGTGCCGTGCCTCTTAATGCTTCTGTGAGTCGGTGAGTGTCTTTATACCCGGCGATATTATCAAGGGCGTAACAAGTAACTAGATAAGCAAAACACCATCGAGTCGCCTCCCGTAACCGTAGCGGTCACCGCGCTTTAATCAAAAATACTCTTAGCGTCCTCGCAGACTGCAGACTTTCTGTCGGCCGATAGTTGATTGATAATTGGTTTTTATATGAAGAGTCGGCCGATAGCAAATCATTGTAATATGCACACTTACATACGTCTTCATCCTTATTAAAGGCCCGATCCAACTATCGGCCGACAGTTTGGTCTGTAGTTTGCGGCGACTATTAGATGTCTGGTCAGCAGCACTTCGAGATAACGCCCCACTTAGGTCACTTACAAACTGGGTGCTTATTTTGTACAAAGTATTCTCTTCTTTGTTTATTACTATTTAAAGTTGATTTTAAAAAGAATAGATAGAAACTATTCATGTGATAATGATGATGATTGCGTGCTGTTTTAGTTCGTGAAGCATTATCTAGGATATACTTGATCAAAGTCATCGCATGACTATAGCGACACATAGTGCCTATGGTGTCCATCACCAAACTTTTTTCAGTCAAGTCAAAACACCAAGATCCGTTGTGTGTATGACATGACTGAGTCGCAAAGATACACTGAGAACTTTGTCTCGTGGTGATTACCCCATGTCCGAAGAGTTATAGTACTCTTTCTCCTGGATGTGATGCCTCAATGTGAGGTAAAAGTAACTTTGAGATCCATAAGAAGCTATGAGTTATTCAATAAATAAATATTATAAGTAATCAGGCTTAGTCAGCCCTCTGCCCCCTATTTAAGTAACTCTGTCTGTTGCAAACAATTCTTGATTGAAACCGATTGAAACTGCAGTTATAATGCTGCTTTAAGTAAGATAGTTGTCATAGTCAAAGTTGAATGCAAATAAGTTACAAAATCAGATTTTGGCAGGCAGATTTTGTAACTTTGTTGCAATCAACTTTGACAGAAATCACAGTTACATTGCTGATTTAGTAAGAACCAATGTGACAACTATCTTACTTAAAGCAACAATGTAACTGCGGTCTCAATCGATTTCAATCAAGAATTCTCAGCAACAGAGTTAAATAATCAGGGGGCCGGTATGATAGAAAACTATATCTATCATCAAAGGTGCAAATATTCTTATTTATACTAAACTTAGTCTGCCCAAATATACATTTACTTTGATTTATCAGTGAAACACTTATAACATAGCCAATTTCAAACATCATACAGACCTGATTATTTTCCTTAACAGATGCCACAGCACTAGCGAATAACAACTCTGATGCTCCATTTGTTGAGCTATGATCGATTCCCGACGCTTCACCATTGTTGACCTTCTCATTTAACACAACTCGTGCACTCAAATTCTGTCCAAACACAAAGCCAGATGAACTCGAAGCTGGCTGTGGTGCCGTAACTGGATTATTTGTCCTCGCAGACACATTTGCGGAGCCGAGGGGAATAAATTTCGGTGCTTCCTGTTCATCTTTATTTTCTTTCAATCTGTCATCAGTATTTTTCTCGTCAGATGCTGTCTCACTTTTTTCCTTATTTTTCTCTTTCTCAGCATCTTTTTCAGTGGTTCCTGATACTTTTAAAAATGGATTGCTTGTAGCCTTTAGCTGTGGTGGACGTAACACAGACCCTACAGTAGAAACAATGTCAAAGTATTACAACTCAATAGGAAAACAAACAGCATAAAGAGGTGACACATATTTCAAGGCAAAAACAAGGCAAAAATATTTTATAAGCTAAATTATTAAGTAATTATTATTGTCTTTAAACACATTGATATCTAAACAAGACAATATAAAAGTCAAAATAAAGAAAAACAAATACACCAATAGTATATTATCTTTTGTGATACTTCAAATAATGGGCGTAGCGAGTGAGGAATTGGGGTTAACCCCCCCTCACCCCCCTTACAATACAAACTTACTAGTAAAACCTTTTTTGATCAAGCATTTTTTTACATGGACTGATCCCCCCATAAATCTAGCCATGACCCCCACTGAAAAACTGGCCTGGCTACACCTATGCTTCAAATAGATATAATTATTCTTGCCTATATAAGAAACATTAAAGCAGAGCTTACCAAATGGATTGCTACTTTTATTGGAGCTTGACGCAAAACTTGAAGTGCCAAAGCCACCAAGTCTGGGCTTAGCTAGAACAACCCGCGATTGGGACGACCCGTTACAATAGTCCTCCATAGGTGATTTGCCTGAAATATTCAAAATAATCATCTATGACCCATTTACTAAAGAAATTCAGGAGAATATATCGAGAGGTATAATATTCATTCCCCTTTGGACAACCTCTAGATATAAATGAAAAAAATAATTGAAAAGTACATTTAAAATGAAGCTGAAAAGGGTTTTCAATAAAAAAACAAATTGTGACAAATTATTCAGTTTTGTTAACCACACAGCTATCTTTGGAAATCCCAAAGTTTACAAATTGAGTCGAAGAGTCAGGACAAAATAAACGTACGTAATCTGGACGAGTGAAATAATAGCTACTCAAGAAACAAAAAATTGAACGTTGACAATGCAGCGTGAATATAGATACCTTATCGACTAGTAGCAATAAATGCCATTGTGGAATGTTTCATGTAAGTTTGAATTTTATAAAACACTATAAAATCTGAAATATTGCTATTTTGCAGCGAAATTTATCTAGAACATTGCATAGAAAATAATAAATTTGTAAAGTTACCTTGCTTTGCGTCTGCCATTACTAGTTTTTTTATAATAAAAATGACATATGCCCAGACTGGTGAGAGATACAGCCGAGACCAAGACTACACAAACAACACAACTCTGTGCTCAAACTTCAAAGCGTCAGATGATAAGGGCGCTCGTGCACTTATTCGGTTTAGGATCAAATTCAATTCGAATGAGGGATTTTCAAAACAACAAAAACCTGTAGGCTCGATAGATGGCGTTGATAAAAATGTTATGTGTCAATGTATTTTTTTACTAAGCTTTGAAGAGTGCTCAAGTAGGCAGGCAGATGTAACCCTAAAATGTTTCTCTTTTTGCAGATGTCAGCCAGCGAGTGCTTGCTTTCGTTTATTTTTAAAGCCAATTTTGACACTTCTCTTTCCATCAACGCCATCTAGTGAGGCAAATAGTTACTATTTTTATTTTTTAAATACGTGAAAAGATGGCCGCAAAAGGACATCATCCATGTTTCATACATTTTTGGTCCAAATATGAAAGTGCCGGCCAAAAGACAAAAGTGCTTTATTTTGTTTTGATAGATTTCGTCCATCTAAGCATTTATTATTATGGCACCGAAGCTGTAGCACCGCTTTACATTTGTGTCAAAATGTATGAAAAGACAGACTTTTTGAACTCAATTTAAATCAGGTACAGCGATGCTACAGTTTCAGTTCCATAATAAGAAATGCTTAGGTGGAAAAATCTATCAGAATTTGCTTTTTGGCTGACTTTTTTTACATTCGTGCCAAAATGTATGAGAAGACAGACTTTTTGAACTTTCTTAAAATCTTAAAATCAAGTATAGCGGTGCTACAGCTTCGGTGCCATAATAAGAAATGCTTAGGTGGACAAAATGTTTTAGAATAAATCACTTTTGCTTTTTGGCCGGCACTTTCAGATTTGGACCAAAATGGATAATGTTAATGTCCTTTCTCATCCTACCCGCGGGCTGATTATCTAATTAGAAACCACCTAGCGACTGGTTGCAGTTCATAGATGATAGTGATCCATTGCTACTTCTTTTTGGATAAAAAAAAACATACAAAAGAAAAGTAGCAATGAATGTGGAATGAAACTGGTCGCTAAATAGTTTCTTTTTAGATAATCCGCGGGCTGATTATCTAATTAGAAACCACCTAGCGACCGGTTGCAGTTCACAGATGATAGTGATCCATTGCTACTTCTTTATGAATTTAAAAAAAAAACCAAAGAAAAGTAGCAATGTATGTGGAATGAAACCGGTCGCTAAATAGTTTCTTTTTAGATAATCAGGGTGCAGGGTGCAGCGGGCTGATTTATCTAAAAAGTAACTATTTAGCGACCGGTTTCATTTAACATACATTGCTACTTTTCTTTGGTATGTTTTTTCTTACCCCAAAATGAAGTAGCAATGTATCACATTCATCTATGAATTGAGACCGGTCGCTAGGTGGTTTCTAATTAGATTTCGATTTATATATTTGAGGGTTACCAGATGGTATATCTATAAAATCCTGACAAAAAGCCAAATTTCTACTTACAAAGTCCTAATTTATGCTAAGTTATACTTGCGTTAATATTGACTGCTAATGTACATACTCGATTGTTAATAAGTTGCATTTTGTCAGCATTTATCACTCAGAATAAAAAAAATTGCGTGGTAAAAAACCGTGAACGTTCGTGCGAATCATAGACTTAGAAAAATTACACAGTAGAGAAGTCTTATTATGTTCTATTCGAAGCATCAGAAAAATCAATGATCGTCATCTCGTATGTGCCTTACTCCTTCTGGCTTGTGAGCTATAAAATCCTTCAGTGACGGATAAACAATTTCTTATTTTGGTATTCAGAACAAACGTAACGCAAGACTTTATGAATGATTGACGTCTGAACGTGGCACTCACGAGATGACACTGAAGATTATGGATGCTGGAAATAACAAAAACTAGCTAACGAAAGTCCAGTTTTACTCCCTAGATGCTCAGTGACGCAAAAATAAATAAGATTTAACACTCGAACATCATACAAAACAGAACAGATCTCATAAAATCGAAGTTTAAACGTGGCACACACGGAACCGTGTGTGCCAGTTTTCATTCGTCAAAATATCGACAACCAATCCGTTCGGAGCCAAATGAAGCAGTCTAGCAGCGTTACGTTTGATAAGTGACAGCATATAACACTTCAAATCAGTTCGCGTAACAACCCATCAATAGAAAAAGCAAAAACAATATTTCGACCCATCAGACTGTGTGGCCCACAATTAATACTGTCACGTTACGTGAATTTTGCGTTACTTAAGTTGTAAAGCAGTTAATAGTAATAAGAATTTCCGGTACTAAGGATCTAGCTTTATTTGGAACCAATCACTGCAGTACTTACGATGTAATTTGAGGTTAAAGTTAGTATGTAAATAAGCTAGGGTGACCATGAAGTATATTTTTTGCGGACATCGTATTGAAGTTTACTGAGACTGTATGACTGTGCGTATCGTAGCACATTAGTTTTAGGACTTTTAACTCTAAATTGGTTCCCAACGAGGATGCTAGATCGCGATATGTTATCGCGGTTTTAGAACAGCTGACAAGAACATACACCAAAGATAAGGCAATGATACATTCGAAGCAATTTTGAGCACAGTGCCTAAAATGCAACATGCCATCGCTGGCACAATGCCTAATACGGTCAATTGACTAAGAAGCAAATTGCCTAAAATTAAAGATGCCACTACTGCAATAATACCTAAAACGATAATTGACTAAGAAGCAAACTGCCTACAATGTTGGTCAGCCACTTTCAATTTGTAATCTTTAAATTAAAATGCTTATTTTATTTTTAAAATAAATAAAATCTATTCCTTAAAAATAAAAATAAAAATACATATATATAAACTCTCCTTACATAAAATAAAAAACAAATGACAATGCCATTAAAATTTGCTTCCATGTGATGCTTATAATTTGCCATTTAATTTTATGTATAAGTACGTTTAAGTAATTCTAATGGAGTTATTGTTTGTTCGTTCAACATAATAAGTTCCTATACAATACTAAATAATATACAAAAAAAAATACGACTCGCACCAGATCAATTCTCGGATATTTACTCTTATTTAATCTTCTATAATATTTAATAAAGATGACAAATCTTTCGAGCCCATTATTCGATCAAACTTGCGTCTTTGGTGTGTCCCCACTTAGGTTCGCGAACCTCCGCGCTCCGCGCTCCGCGCTCCGCGAACCTCGGAGCGCGCTCCATATTTGGGATCCGATGCGAACACGCGAACACGGAGCGCGGAGCGCCAGTATGGCCAGATTCAGTATTTTAATACTTTTTCGGTATATTTTATCGACTTTTCCGAACATCAGTATTTTTGTAGGTATATTAGCGGAAGTAAGTATTTTTGGTATATTTTGGCTATGAAGTTATGGTAACTACGGTGTTAAGTCCCCGCGAACATTAATGTTCAAGGAATTTCCCGGATTATGTCTATATTTCATTCAGAAGCAAAGATCAGTAGAGTCTGTTCTGAAAAAGAACCAACTTGGGATTTATGCTTGATTACCGTTTTTGAAATGTTGACGGTACTGTTACGTTTTAGTGCGACTGTATTAACAAGATAAATATTAATTCAAGATAGTCGCACTATAATTACGAATAAGGCGACGGCTACACACAAAGTATTTACTGTGGTCCAACTGTGTGGTAAATACTGATAATTTCAATTCCAACGATGGAATGAAAACGCACGCCTACACGCTCAGTATTTACCACATGGTAATGTTGCCAGATCGTGCCTTTTATTACGATTTAAGTACTATTTTCTAAAAGGTAGCAGCCAAATTTTATGTTTGGGGGCCGATTTCGATGAAACTCGGTTTTGGGTACTATTTCGACAACAAAACAGCAACGCAAAGTTAAAAATATAAAAAATCCAAGATGGCGGCCAACTTTTTTGTTTGTCGGCCTATTTAGATGAAACTTGGTTTTGGGTACTATTTTGACAACAAAACAGCAACGCAATGTTAAAAATATAAAAAAATCCAAGATGGCGACCAACTTTTTTGTTTGTGGGCCGATTTAGATGAAACTCGGTTTTGGGTACTATTTTGACAACAAAACAGCAACGCAAATATAAAAAATCCAAGATGGCGACCAACTTTTTTGTTTGTGGGCCGATTTAGATGAAACTCGGTTTTGGGTACTATTTTGACAACAACAAAACAGCAACGCAATGTTAAAAATATAAAAAAATCCAAGATCGCGGCCATCTTTTTTGTTTATGGGCCGATTTAGATGAAACTCTTTTTTGGGTACTATTTTGACAACAAAACAGCACCGCAATGTTAAAAATATAAAAAATCCAAGATGGCGGCCAACTTTTTTGTTTGTGGGCCGATTTAGATGAAACTCGGTTTTGGGTACTATTTTGACAACAAAACAGCAACGCAACTTTAAAAATATAAAAAAATTCAAGATGGCGACCAACTTTTTTGTTTGTGGGCCGATTTAGATGAAACTCGGTTTTGGGTACTATTTCGACAACAAAACAGCAACGCAATGTTAAAAATATAAAAAATCCAAGATGGCGGCCAACTTTTTTGTTTGTGGGCCGATTTAGATGAAACTTGGTTTTCGGTACTATTTTGACAACAAAACAGCAACGCAGTGTTAGAAATAGTACCGAGTTTCATCTAAATCCGCCAGATGGCACTTTGAAGTAAACATAGTCTCTACGTTAAATATTGCCGAATAATTTTAAATCACAATTCTAACATTTGGAATAAAAGTTAAATCAATAAGTTGTCTAGTGTTTCACCAGTGATATCGTTTGCAGAACTATACCTATAGTTTAAAAGTGTGTATTTGTGCTCAAAAAATATTCAGTGCCTTTTTTAATCTGCGGATTATTAAAAACTGCGGAATATAGTCTGAGCATTATCCTCAGAAAAGTGATAAAACTGCGCTTTAATTTGCGTAATAAATCTCATCTCCAGTGTTAAAACTAAATATTATCATCAGTGATATTATCAGTGTTGAGTAGGGAATGCAATCTCGTACGAGATTTCCGCCTAGCGAGATCTCGCGAGACTCAAAACCCAGTCTCGCGAGATCTCGCAAATTACGGGATCTCGCGAGATTGGGAGAATCGCAATTAAAACATATGCAAATGCTTGTTTTAAGAACTAGTAATTGGCATGATATGTAATTAAATAGAAACTGCGTTGCTTAGTTATAAAAATAATGTAAGTTTTATTTTAAAAATCAATAGAGTACTTATTATTTTGTCTCTAACTCTAATAACATTTGTTTAAGTCTATAATTATTTTACATACTGTATGTAGCTAATCAGTTCAAATTCTTACAATATTGGTAACAAAACAATAATTATCTATATTTAGTCTTTTGTAAATTATTACTTTAGTTTCAATAATTAAGAGTAATAGGAACATTACTTATGGTAAATAAAAACAACAAAACAAAAACTTAACTTCACAAGTTCTTAAATAAATGTTGTGAGATCGTATTAATCAAATAAAAGAAGTTTAAAGTAGAAGTCAGATGAAGTTATCAAGGTACGGAAAGGCAAGTTAGTTTGTCTGAAAATGGCTTCTCAAAAAACCATCATGTCGAGAGTATCATCTGACAGACGACTTCTGATTTTGCATGCTAAATACCCTGCTGCTGAAAAAGCTCGTTCTGCCTCAACACTTGTGGGAACCACAGTTGAGAGGCAGTTATGTACGAAGTTTAAAAGTTCCCCTCTTACTCCACCAGCTTCGTACAAATTCATTTCTTTTTTGCATTTGTCGATCTCGTTATCTCGCGAGATCTCGTACGAAATTTGACGAGATACAATCTCGTAAAATATGGCCGGGATTTCGCGAGATCGGGATCTCGGCGAGACGAGATTGCATTCCCTAGTGTTGAGGTAGTACTATAATAATTATTTTCGTCTTGACCTCATACTCAAACCAACTCATGCATCAAGTTTCAAATCCTACTTAACTGATCAATACTTTGAACGCTTTAAGTCACTTTGAATTCAGCTGTGAGTGGCCCGAAGATCGATCCTCGCTAATAAAGACTTTTTCTCCAAAATTTTTTTAGAGACATTTTATTTATTTTTAAAGATATATATTTTTTTTAATTTGTATTGAAGATATTTTTGGATATTACTTTTCAATTACTATTGATTTACTCAAATATCTTCATCCACCAAAGCCGTAGTAAGGTATAAGATTATTGAGAGTAATTGTATAAGAATAAAAAATGTCGACTAAAGGATCATCTGAGTGCGCGGGATGTCCTAATATCATGGATGGAGCAATATTCATGCAATGTATAACCCGGTCGAGTTAACTCGGCACCTGAAGCGCGATAGACCCCCTTCGTTTTTTCCTTTCCTCACGCCACTGTCGTCATGCCAGTAGCGTTAGTACATTTGTTAGTGATAATTTATCGATAATCTATCGAAAACTTTCAAAAAATTGACGACGGTGGCGTGAGGAAAGGAAAAAACGAGAGGGGTCTATCGAGCTTCAGGTGCCGAGTTAACTCGACCGGGTTATAAACGTTGCAAAGACAATTATCATTTGCAGTGCACCGCAGATTACAATGCGATGACAGCTGAAACTAAAAACGCCTGGATTTGTGATTTCTGCCGCATTCGCGAGCCCAAAAAGGGTAATAACACGATTACACCAACGAGAGCTAAATTACCACTGGCTCCAATGATAGCTTCGTTACCCAGCGCTTGAAGTCAAGTTTTCCTGCGCCAACGAGTTGTTCCTGCCTTTCGGCCAATGATTTAAGGAACATTATTAGAGAGGAGATTTACAATGCTTTTGAGGATGTTATTAATCCAAAAATTGATGCCTTGCAAAATATGATAGTTGGCTTTGAAACATCTCTCTCGGCATTCAGCCAGGATCTGGATAGCATAAAAACGCAACACGCCGCCCAGTTGGCCACTTTGAATGATGTCCGCAAGAAAAATGAGTCGCTACGTTCAGCTAATCAAAACTTTTCTTCTAGACTGGCACAGCTTGAGTTACAGACACGTGCAACAAATATTGAAATACAATGCGTCCCAGAAAACAAGCAGGAAAATTTGGTTAATACAGTTCTGCAGCTTTCTAAGGTTATAGAGTGTCCTATCAACGAAGGCAACACTCATTTTAGCGCTAGACTTGCTAAAATGGACAATAAAAGTCCCCGTCCACGCTCCATACTCGTAAAGTTCAACAGTCCTCGCCTTCGAGACCAGTTTCTGGCGGCTACAATAACGTTTAACAAAAACAATTCTAGCGAAAAACTTAACACCAGTCATCTGGGTATCGGCGGCAACAAAAACTCACCAGTTTATGTGACAGAACATCTGACACCAAAAGCAAAACAACTGCATGCAGCGACTCGTCACATTGTCAGGGAGCTGAAATATAAATTCGTCTGGGTACGAGAAGTACGAGGAGGCTAACTACGTATAAATACGGAATCATGAGACTCTCAAAGGTTTATCATAAAGAACGCTAAAGTTGCCTTGTTATATTTTGTTTTACTAACGGGCTCTTTTAATGATATAATTGTATTCTACCAGAATGTAAGAGGATTGCGGAGGAAGACTGTCGACATTTTCAATAATATCGTTTGTAATTCTTATGATGTAATAATCTTGACAGAAACGTGGTTAAACGATGGCGTTTTTGATTCGGAAATCTGTGATGACAGATACAACGTATATAGGCGAGGTGAGACCGTCAGAGTAGTGGGTTTCATCCTTCAAAGGATGGTGGAGGGGTGTTAATTGCTGTCTCCAAAAGATTGAACTCAGTGCGCCTTTACTCTTGTGAAGATTCACAAGAGTAAAGGCGCACTGAGTAGATGACTGCGAGGGGATGACTTGTGGTTGCGTGTCGGAAGTGACGGAGTTAATTCTGAGAAGTTGAACATTTGCGGTGTTTACCTGCCTCCTCCTTTAAAAAAGCATATTTTATCACACTTTATAGACAACTGTAACCGTGCTCCTCTCTGAATGATTTATTTTGAATTAAAAATGTTTAATCAATTGGCATTGTATTGCATGCTTTATATATAAGTATAATATTTATAATTTTGATTTGCTTATGTGTAACATCTATAATTGAGATTGCATTTAAAGTGTTATTCATTTTCTTTTTGCTGTGAATGATTTAATGTTAATCTTATGATGTTAATAAATGAATAAAATAAATCGGCCCACCAAAAAAAAAAGTTAGCCATTATCTTGGCTTTTTTATATTTTTAACATTGCGTTGCTGTTTTGTTGTCGAAATAGTACCCAAAACCGAGTCTCATTTAAATTGGCACACAAACAAAAAAGTTGGCCGCCATCTTGGATTTTTAATATTTTTAACATTGCGTTGCTGTTTGGTTGTCGAAATAGTACCCAAAACCGAGTCTCTTCTAAATCGGCCCACAAACAAAAAGTTGGCCGCCATCTTGGATTTTTTTATATTTTTAAAGTTGCGTTGCTGTTTTGTTGTCGAAATAGTACCCAAAACCGAGTTTCATCTAAATCGGCCCACAAACAAAAAAGTTGGCCGCCATCTTGAATTTTTTTATATTTTTAAAGTTGCGTTGCTGTTTTGTTGTCAAAATAGTACCCAAAACCGAGTTTCATCTAAATCGTCCCACAAACAAAAAAGTTGGCCGCCATCTTGGATTTTTTATATTTTTAACATTGCATTGCTGTTTTGTTGTCAAAATAGTACACAAAACCGAATTTCATCTAAATCGGCCCACAAACAGAAAAGTTGGCCGCCATCTTGGATTTTTCATATTTTTAACATTGCGTTGCTGTTTTGTTGTCAAAATAGTATCCGAAATCGAGTTTTATCTAAGTCGACCCACAAACAAAAAGTTGGCCGCCATCTTGGATTTTTATATTTTTAAAATTGCGTTGCTGTTTTGTTGTCGAAATAGTACTCAAAACCGAGTTTTATCTAAATTGGCCCACAAACAAAAAGTTGGCCGCCATCTTGGATTTTTTTATTTTTAAACTTGCGCTGCTGTTTTGTTGTCGAAATAGTACCCAAAACCGAGTTTCATCTAAATCGGCCCACAAACAAAAAAGTTGGCCGCCATCTAGGATTTTTTATATTTTTAACATTGCGTCGCTGTTTTGTTGTCGAAATAGTACCTAAAACCGAATTTCTTCTAAATCGGCCCACAAACAAAAAAGTTGGTCGCCATCTTGGATTTTTCATATTTTTAACATTGCGTTGCTGTTTTGTTGTCGAAATAGTATCAAAAACCGAGTTTTATCTAAATCGGCCCACAAACAAAAAGTTGGCCGTCATCTTAGATTTTTAATATTTTTAACATTGCGTTGCTGTTTTGTTGCCGAAATAGTATCCAATACCGAGTTTCATCTAAATCGGCCCACAAACAAAAAAGTTGGCCGCCATCTTGAATTTTTTTATATTTTTAACATTGCGTTGCTGTTTTGTTGTCGAAATAGTACCCAAAACCGAGTTTCTTCTAAATCGGCCCACAAAAAAAAAAGTTGGCTGCCATCTTGGTTTTTTATATTTTTTACATTGCGTTGCTGTTTTGTTGTCGAAATAGTACCCAAAACCGAGTTTCTTCTAAATCGGCCCACAAACAAAAAGTTGGCCGCCATCTTGGTATTTTTTATATTTTTAACATTGCGTTGCTGTTTTGTTGTCGAAATAGTATCCAAAACCGAGTTTTATCTAAATCGGCCCACAAACAAAAAGTTGGCCGCCATCTTGGATTTTTTTTTATTTTTTACATTGCGTTGCTGTTTTGTTGTCGAAATAGTACCCATAACCGAGTTTCATCTAAATCGGCCCACAAACAAAAAAGTTGGCCGCCATCTTGGATTTTTTATATTTTTAACATTGCATTGCTGTTTTGTTGTCAAAATAGTACACAAAACCGAATTTCATCTAAATCGGCCCACAAACAGAAAAGTTGGCCGCCATCTTGGATTTTTCATATTTTTAACATTGCGTTGCTGTTTTGTTGTCGAAATAGTATCCGAAATCGAGTTTTATCTAAGTCGACCCACAAACAAAAAGTTGGCCGCCATCTTGGATTTTTATATTTTTAACATTGCGTTGCTGTTTTGTTGTCGAAATAGTACTCAAAACCGAGTTTTATCTAAATTGGCCCACAAACAAAAAGTTGGCCGCCATCTTGGATTTTTTTTATTTTTAAACTTGCGCTGCTGTTTTGTTGTCGAAATAGTACCCAAAACCGAGTTTCATCTAAATCGGCCCACAAACAAAAAAGTTGGCCGCCATCTTGGATTTTTTATATTTTTAACATTGCGTCGCTGTTTTGTTGTCGAAATAGTACCTAAAACCGAATTTCTTCTAAATCGGCCCACAAACAAAAAAGTTGGTCGACATCTTGGATTTTTCATATTTTTAACATTGCGTTGCTGTTTTGTTGTCGAAATAGTATCAAAAACCGAGTTTTATCTAAATCGGCCCACAAACAAAAAGTTGGCCGTCATCTTAGATTTTTAATATTTTTAACATTGCGTTGCTGTTTTGTTGCCGAAATAGTATCCAATACCGAGTTTCATCTAAATCGGCCCACAAACAAAAAAGTTGGCCGCCATCTTGAATTTTTTTTATATTTTTAACATTGCGTTGCTGTTTTGTTGTCGAAATAGTACCCAAAACCGAGTTTCTTCTAAATCGGCCCACAAAAAAAAAAGTTGGCTGCCATCTTGGTTTTTTATATTTTTTACATTGCGTTGCTGTTTTGTTGTCGAAATAGTACCCAAAACCGAGTTTCTTCTAAATCGGCCCACAAACAAAAAGTTGGCCGCCATCTTGGTATTTTTTATATTTTTAACATTGCGTTGCTGTTTTGTTGTCGAAATAGTACCCAAAACCGAGTTTTATCTAAATCGGCCCACAAACAAAAAGTTGGCCGCCATCTTGGATTTTTTTTTTTATTTTTTACATTGCGTTGCTGTTTTGTTGTCGAAATAGTACCCATAACCGAGTTTCATCTAAATCGGCCCACAAACAAAAAAGTTGGCCGCCATCTTGGATATTTTTATATTTTTAAGATTGCGTGGCGGTTTTGTTGTCGAAATAGTACCCAAAACCGAGTTTCATCGAGATCGGCCCACAAACAAAAAAGTTCCGAACAGACTCTAAGTTACAGATAAGAAATGACAGGCAGCCGCCATAGTAGAATTATAAATAGTATCAAGTCATCTAATACGTTTAAATAAAATTATTTTCTGTTTTGCACTTCACTTTATCTTTGAGGTTTTTCTTTCGCTAATTCGGGAATTTCCCTAAAGTAGTTTGCCCTTACCTTTGGATCGTTATATAAGTAGTTTAGTTTTGCCTTTGAATAGAATGTTAAAATATAATTTAAACATTCATTGTGATGATAAATGAATAAAACCTGTTTTGAAAATCAGTATTTTTATCGGTTTATTTTCCATGTGCAACTTGGTATGTTTCAGTATTTTTTTGAGGTGCTTCGTTATTTTCGTAAACTTTAATCTGGCCACACTGCGGAGCGCGGTTCGCGGAGCGTGGTTCGCGGAGCGCGGTTCGCGGAGCGCGGAGCGCGGAGCGCGGTTCGCGGAGCGCGGAGCGCGGCAGGGTTGCGTTCCGAACCTACGCTCCGAGTGCAACCAAACGCTCTAACGGCGGCGTTCCAAACATTAGAGCATAATTTTAATTTTTAAAATGATCATAGTAGATCCTCAAAAAACGGATTTTATTTGATTCAAAATAAAGGAAAGTTTCAATTATTCGTATTCCAAATGGAAAACGAAGACTTTGTACTATTAATGACATTTAAAGTTCTTGGTCGTTTCGAACATTAGAGTGAGTTAAAAAACCGGCCAAGTGCGAGTCGGACTCGCGCACGAAGTGTTCCGTACCAAAAAGCGGCAAAAAACATGTTTGTTGTATGGGAGCCCCCCTTAAATATTAATTTTATTCTGTTTTTGTATTTGTTGTTATGGCGGCAACAGAAATACATCATCTGTGAAAATTTCAACTGTCTAGCTATCATGGTTCATGAGATACAGCCTGGTGACAGACAGACAGACCGACAGACAGACAGACCGACAGACAGACAGACAGACGGACAGCGGAGTCTTAGAAATAGGGTCCCGATTTGCCACACCAGA
Organism: Agriphila geniculea; assembly: GCA_943789525.1. Taxonomy (NCBI): domain Eukaryota; kingdom Metazoa; phylum Arthropoda; class Insecta; order Lepidoptera; family Crambidae; genus Agriphila; species Agriphila geniculea. The sequence continues at coordinate 7,705,854 of OX038875.1, forward strand.
TGGCGTTAATGGAAAGAGAAGCTTAGTAAAAAAAATACATTGACACACATTTTTATCAACGCCATCTATCGAGCCTACAGTTTTTTGTCATTTTGAAAAGCCCTCATTGCGAAGACAAGGTTCAAAATAAATTGAAAATTTTTGACACTTTGTACAACCTGACGTGCTACTGACTGTACATAAGCATGATTGTCTATTCAAAGTTTTACTCCTTCTTAGCCACTCATTATTAATTACACAATAATAGTACTGTGGAGACAAAGGTACTTTATAATTAAGTTTATATGAATAAAGCTTATTTGATCATGGGAACGGAGCGCGAGGGTGGTTCGCGGAGCGCGGAGCGCGGAGCGTGGTTCGCGGAGCGCGGTTCGCGGAGCGCGGTTCGCGGAGCGCGGAGCGCGGACGTCTGCTCCGCGCTCCGCGCGTCCACATTGCGCTCCGCGAACCTGCAACAGATGTTCGCGGAGCGCGAGGTTCGCGAACCTAAGTGGGGACACACCCTCACGCATTGGAGAGACATAGTGCTGTTTAGACATTTCAATTTTTAAACGAAATAACATCTGTTGCATTTCAGGCACTGTGCTCATAACCCATTCGATGGACTTACATGCTACAGTGTTGTCTTTTTTACAAGCTGCCACGACATGCATTATATTCAACTATTTAATATATTATTATTATTATAAGTATATCTATGTATCTTGTTTTTATATTTATTTATATTAAATACTAGCGGCCGCCCGTGACTTCGTCTGCGTGGGAAAGGTTTTTTCCTATCCCTCAGGAACTATACATTTTTTCGGGATGAAAGGTACCCTATGTCCTTCTCTGTACCCCTGAAAACGTGTATGCAAAATTTCATGATGATCGGTTCAGTAGTTAGGACGTGAAGGCGTAACAAACAAACAAACAAACAAACGGACTCTCGCATTTATAATATTAGTAAGGATTCAGGGTCTGTCTCACAAATCTCGACTATGCTCAAACTTAACTTAATAACTTAACTAAAGGTTGTATGATAAACAGTAGGGACCAACCGAACCCACTTTTCTGCCGAGAACCGAGACCGAGAATAAAAAGCAGTCTCGGCCGAGACCGAGCTGGCAACGATGTTTAAGCTATGTTTACATTACGCCAGCAGCTCAGCCCAGCAAACATTCCAGTAGAAGTACATTACGTGGTGTGTTTGACGTTCTTTTAAAATCGATGAATATGCAAGGCAATGTACTTCTACTCGCTACTTGACTCGGTCGTCTACTTAGCGTATGTAAACATAGCCTTAGGTTCGTTGAAAAAATACCGATATATCGATATTTTTAATTCGATATATCCATATTTTTAGCCGATAAAATATTTTCATTCGATATATCAATGCAAAATTATATCTAATATCGAAAATCATGTCAAAATGGCATATTTTTTTAAATTAAACATGCATTACATAAATATCTAGGTAACTAAAGTCACTAGAATGCAAAGCCGTAAAACAACTATCTAGTCCGTGGTAAAGCTAACCAACAGGACGATTATAGCCTTTCTGTCCATCAATGTACGTACATTGTTGTCACCCTATTTTAAAAATCTCATGCAAATTTTAACATTGATTATATTGTAACTACTGCAGAGATTGGTTCCAAATAAAGCTAGATCCTTAGTACCGGAAATTCTTATTACTATTAACTGCTTTACAACTTAAGTAACGCAAAATTCACGTAATGTGACAGTATTAATTGTGGGCCACACAGTCTGATGGGTCGAAATATTGTTTTTGCTTTTTCTATTGATGTGTTGTTACGCGAACTGATTTGAAGTGTTATACGCTGTCACTTATCAAACGTAACGCTGCTAGACTGCTTCATTTGCCTCCAAACGGTTTAGTTGACTATATTTTGACGAATGAAAACTGGCACACACGGTTCCGTGTGTGCCACGTTTAAACTTCGATTTTATGAGATCTGTTCAGTTTTGTATGATGTTCGAGTGTTAAATCTTATTTATTTTTGCGTCACTGAGCATCTAAGGAGTAAAACTGGACTTTCGTTAGCTAGTTTTTGTTATTTCCAGCATCCATAATCTTCAGTGTCATCTCGTGAGTGCCACGTTCAGACGTCAAAGTCAATCATTCATAAAGTCTTGCGTTACGTTTGTTCTGAATACCAAAATAAGAAATTGTTTATCCGTCACTGAAGGATTTTATAGCTCACAAGCCAGAAGGAGTAAGGCACATACGAGATGACGATCATAAAAATCACACGATAAAATTTCATAAAAGCGCTCATATGAACAATCGCTGCGGGATGCGGGAACGCCCTTTCCTTTACTCAAGAAAAAATATGAACCGATGAAGAGGCAGTATGAATTTTGACCTTAGCCTGCTAAAAAAACTGTCGATCATTCCGGTGTTGCCAACTTTGTAGAAAAACCACTAAAACTGGTGATTTTGACTTTTTTTTGTTGGGTAAAACAATGTCTTATTCAAAATTAGCTTAGAAAATAACCGAACTAGAATGCGTTTCATCGGATACTTCCTATGACGTTATGTTGGCAGTACCGTCATTGTAATCTTATTGCAATGGATTAAGGTTCAAAATTTAATAGATATTCAAAAAACCGACATAACGGCATAGGTAATTACCTATTAAACGCACTCTAGTGGTTTTTGGGGTAACCGATCACATGTCCGAAATTTACTTGTCCTAATTTCATTTGACCGAAAATTGTTGACCGACGTCTTTGTTGATATATGTTTTGTTTGCCATATTTTTAAATCATCGAAATATCATTTGGCATATGTCTCATTTTACCGAACAACGTTTCACCGATTTTCAAAATAACTTTTTACTATTGGCTGAAGTCTCTTTTAGCTTTTTTTCATTTGCCAGATAACTTATTTGCCATACTTTCACTTCACCAGAACAACATTTTACCGAATATCATTTGGCCGCAAGTTTATTTGAATAAAGATATTTGTTACTTTTACTTTACCTTTGACTTTGACATTGGTGGGTTAGGTTAGGTCAGTGTTTTGACCACTCGTAGCAGAGCGAGCAAAGCGGGTGGAGCTTAATAATGCTTGCATGCGTGTTCCGTGCTTGCTTGTTTGCTTGCTCGCTTTGATGCATGCTTGCACGCATGCTTGCTTGTTTTTTGCATGTTGGGTGCTTGCTTGCCGGGGGGTGCAGGGGGGCCGGCCCCCCTGCTCGGGGGGGTCGGGGGGCCTGAGGCCCCCCGCTATAAAGAAAAACTTTTAATGCACCTACCAGTAGGTTAGGTTAGGTTAGTGTTTTGACCACTCGCAGCGGAGCTCCAAAATGCTTGCATGCATGCTGCACGCTTGCTTGCATGCTGCATGCCTGCTTGCAGGCTGCATGCCTGCTTGCATGCTGCATGCCTGCTTGCATGCTGCATGCCTGCTTGCATGCTGCATGCATGCTGCATGCCTGCTTGCATGCTGCATGCCTGCTTGCATGCTGCATGCCTGCTTGCATGCTGCATGCCTGCTTTTTTTTTATTATTATTTATTTTTAAAAGGTAAAGTACACAGTCTTGCAGCTTGTCTCGCTTGCTTGTTGCATGCGTATAAAATCTGGGAAAATATTAGTTAACTTAGGATCGAGTCAATCGAGTGTTGGTAGCTATTTTGCATGCATATTTATAGAGTCAAACAGAAAATAATTTTTGTATCCGAATCCAGTTTAAAACGATTTTGGAAATCAACTAATAAATTAGAATATTAAATATTATACTAGAAAAAATACGATTCGCTACTAAGATTAGGAATCGGAAATAGTGTGCTACTAGTTTTTAAGGTGTTTGGTGAAATGAAATTATGGCAAATAAATCAGTGGAATAATGAATGTTCGGGCATATAATAATTAGACGAAACGTTTTTTCGACCGAGCATTACCTCGGTAAAAAGTTTTTTGGCCAAATGAGACGACGGAGTAACGAAAAAAATTGAATTAATATTAGGGCAACTGATATAGTGGGAAACGTGATTTCGACGAAGTAAAAAAATGCGAAACGAAAATAGTCGAAAAGTTGTCGGTAAAATGAAATTCGACCAACACAAAATTCGATCTTAAGATAGGTAACCGGTTTTTGGGCTCCATCAAGTGGGGTTTATAAAAATCTTTTCATACAAAAAAAGACAATCTGGTCATGGTGGTTTTAAGCTTAGAGAATCGCTTTTGATGGATGAATAGTGAAAATAAAACTTGCAACACTGCAACCAACTGACTGACGGCTGAATCTGTCAAATTGTCAATGTCAAAAAGTTTTCAACAAAGGTGGGATCATGAAGGAAACCAGTTTTTTTGCATTTTGTTAGTTTTTCTACACAAATTAATTAATTATCAATGAAGAATATAAATAAGTCGAAATAAATTAAGTTTAAATGATACTGCAACTTATGGTAATCAAATTGTTTTTTTTATTAAAAAACAATTATTTTACATAAACACGCAACTATTCAAAAATTGTTCAATGTTTGATTTGGTTGGTTATATTCAGGAATAACCAATGTTAGGTTTTTTTTGCGCAATAGCAATGTTTTCTTTCTTTTCAAGATATTTGAAACGTTCGTGTTTACGTCCTAACTTGAAAGTCCGTAGGGTAAGTCCAAATTATGTTTATTAATAATTTTGATTTCAAAAAGGTACATTAAACGAGGTTTAGTCTAGTAATAAAACTTGCAGAAGTTGATTTCCGTAAGCTGTTACCTCTGTGAACAGGTGAGGTGTGGGAAGCTAAATAGTCAAAGTGTTCACTCAAGAAATTGCAGGAAGAACTTGCTAACTAAACCTCACTTAATGTTGTATGTTGCTTATTAATTTTGCTATATCATATCAGCTCTTAAGGCTTTATTACTATGGTGGTACTAACTTTGTAGTTTAGATTGCAAACCAATATTAATATTTTGGGCAAAGTTTTGCATAACCCACATAGGAAACAAATAAAAGAACTAAGTATTTGTATTTAATAATAATAATAACTTTATTTGTCCATTCACAATCATATTATTTTCATTAACAATGAAGATAGAATAGTAACAGCGGTAGCAGATAATGACAGCTACCCTCCACACTAGTTAAATTTATACATAGTCCTTTGATTTGTTTCCTATGTGGGTAAGCAGCTATAGCACCGAGCGACCAAATCAAACTGTTTTGTTTATGCCGCATGTGAATATAGAAACGGAGCAGTTTATCGTTTAAATTTAGAGTTTTTGAGTATATAATCGAACGTTTCTGTACTTGTACATATATTTTAAGTAGCACCCAATCAGAAATATAATAAACTTATTATTTAAATTATTTCCAGTCAACATACACCCATCATTTAGTGCCAAACTAAGCAAAGCTTGTACAATGGAGATTAAATAGCAAATATAACACATAAATACATAATAACCATCACATTAAAACAAGTTATTTTTCATCACCGGGCAGAACCTCTGTATTAGTGGGCTGTAGGAGTCACTGCAGCACCAAGTAGTGTAATGACCTGCCCTATTTGATTTTTGTTCTCATTCATATACATGTATAAAACATGTTGTATACAAAACTTGTTATGTACTTGTAATTGCCTACATGTTCAAAACTTCTAGTTGCCTACATGTTCATGATCTCATGTTTTATACTTGTTGTACCAACTTGAATAGGTACGACACAACAACAGTGTAAATGCCACCGTTAAGTTTTATAATAGTATAAATACTTGTTTTGGTTACACAGTGTGAACGAGAAGAATGTTTGAGACTGTTGCAATACATGTATAAAACAAATACTTGTTTTCAACAAGTATTCTACATGTTTTGTATGAGACTAGTATTTAACATGTTTCTTGGTGAAAACGAGGGGTAAACAGGTCATTGGACCATTTTCTGTCTATAGTATACTATTCTATACTATAAATAATAATATCTAGTCTAGTCTATTCTATACTATAAATAATAATAATTGGTTAAGAGCGCATAGTCTGCACACTAACGCCGTCATCGGACAAAAATCATAGTGCTTAAATAAAGAAGAAATTGTGAATTATCTCTCTCTGGTGAACTCCAAAGAAGCTTTATGGTACTTTTTATCTCTTATACAATATTTTCTTTGCGACTGCACGTACAACTAGTCCGTGTCCATCGTTCTGGCAGCGCCACGGTCTACGATTTGCCTGAAAAAAATACATCATAAGGCCAATTTTTTCCCAGTCGGGAAAAATGACTAAATAACGAGATAAAAGTAGTTGTTTAGTTTAATGGAGTTATTTTTGGCAAAAGTGTCTGTCAATATACAAATGTCGTGCCGCGGGTCACACTCAGACAGTTTTATTAAAGATAATGCTGAGTCATCCATCGCATGTCACATCCGTAAAGAAATGTATCAGTATTCTAACTTAGTACAAACAGTCGAAATGCGAGCCATACCTATGCGCCTCGAGTTCGGTCTGCACTCGATATACAACAGTCGCGAATGCGCCGCAGTAACGAACGAAAGATTTACATACTATTGATTGAAATACAAGTAATTAATATGGCAAAGTGCAGATTGTGATATTTTTATTTTATATTAGATTAACCCATAACATTTTTAAATACCCGGAATGTACGAAAAATAAGATTAAGATAAATTAAGATACTTATTTTTTTTTATATTATTATATTACCAACTAACTATGGCCAGAAGGATTTGAAACTAATTCGTTTCTCCCTTTAATAAGTACTAAGTAGGTATTTAGCTTTTTTAGTTTTCTGTTTTCAACATTATTTTTGTTAACCTAGGTATTTTATTGCTTAGAAATTAATTTCTCGGCGAAGGTAAACCCTATAATATGGATTCTAATATATTACATACAATCACAAAACCAGAAAGATACGAAAGTACTTAGATGAACATAAAGTTCTGTAAGCGGGCAGCCCTATCGCGTGTAGATGTATTGCGCGGCTCTAGGTAGCTTTTTCAAGGACTTTCCGAGTTAGAATACTGATACATTTCTTTACCGTGGTGCGGTGGCGGCTAGACTGCAGGCGCGCGCGCGAATCGCGTGGTGGTAGGCTTCGCTTCGCGCGCTATTCACAATAGTCGCGTGTACATTATTTCGCGCACTCGTCTCGCGCGCAATTTTATCAGTACGTAAAATAAAATTGGCTGTTGTTAAAAATGCCAATATTAAACAGTTCTATTTATTTACCTCTACATGCTGTTATGTAATACTTTAATTAATAGTGATAGTGTTCCAATAGATCTTATTAAGATTTTTAAGTGAAAATTACTAAATGAAGTGTTTGAAAATTTTGTGTGTGAAAAAAAGTTTTGAAAGTAATTAGACAAAATATGAGACCAAATTCCGAAGACGGATACGACAACTGCAATGGTGAGGCTGATAAACTACCCTAAATTTTTACATTTCGAAAAATATGAAAAACTTTTAAAATTATTGCAACCTTTACTGCCACAATTTAAATAAAAAAAAAAAAAAAACACGACTGCCCTGCCAAAATCGAACTAAAAAGTTACACAACAAGTGTCATTGCTGTCGGGGGACCTTATTATGGAACAATTTTAGATCAAAGAGGACCCCCGACACTTGTTGTTTAACTTTTTAGTTCGATTTTGGCAGGGCAGTCGTGTTTTTAATATTTTTTAAATTTATTTATTTTTATTTTACACATTTTAGTGGCAAATTATATAGTTTTGGAATGTGCTCATCATGGCCTTTCATTTGATGCCCATATTGTAATAATAGAAGAAAAAAAATTATTTTCACATTTGAAAATGGCGTCGTACAGTCGCCATATTAATTTTTCCTAGCAAAAATATATCTAATGTCACTCGGGATGCTGTAAGGATTCTAACGATACCCCATTTATCTAAATCAGTTCAGGCATTTACAAGTTATGGTGGAATAAAGAAACTCACATACCCACAAACATACATGAACCCTGAACACATATACACTCTTTTTGCTTTGGGCAGTCGTGTAAATTAGGTACAGTCGACCATTTTCATTCCTAGGCCACTAAACCCTTAGCCCCATTCATAGAAGGCAAAAAAACGAAGAATACGGCTATCCATTAACCAAAGATTTTGATCCTTGTGTTGACTGATCCTTGTGTTCCTAAGATGGGTTTATGAAGTGGAGCCACCTGGATTTTTCAAGCAGGTGGTGGGGAGGGGAGAATTCTGCCTTAACGAAGTCCGAGGTTAATAACTGCCTAAGTTTAGATACTAAGCCAAGTTTGGTATCATTTTCGGATAAATCAATGACATACAATTCATTTCTGATATAAAAAAAAGCAATTTATTAAGAAGTTTCCTAAACATTACACAATAACCAATATTTTCAACTACATTTTTTTACTTTAAGTCCCTTTGGTATTGCTTATGAGGTCATGTAATTCCATTGTTTCCCAGGAGACGCCATGGACATGGACGGTGACTTGCTGGACGATCTGCCACCCGTCTCGGACGCCGCCTTCGACGGCGCCATCGGCACTGCCTCCAACGAGATCGGTGACATGACCTTCTGCATGGGCAACTACATCACAGACTTCATGAAGGTTAGTGGAAATGTACATTATCTTCAACTTGTACCAGGCCAGGCGCGCTTTTGGGATGAAGCTACAAGTAGCCGGTGAGTTCAGACGGACCAATTTTAAACGTCAGAAAAGATAAGCGCGATAGAAAGAGAGGCAACCATGTGTAATAATTGTAGGGAAGAGAGCGACCTGAATTGCACTTTATTGTGTCGGAGCAAGAGTCGATATTTACTTAAATAATTTTGCGGAGTGCATCTTCTGTACTTGTACTATTATGTATTCTGTGCTCATACTGGCCTTAGCTTTTATTCTATGAAGTGACGTGGTTAAAGTAGATCTTTAGATATGGAAATTGATGGTATGGTTAACATTTTTTTAGAATTCATATGAATATAAATGACTTGTTATTTCCATAAAAGTACTCTATGAATTTTGAGTCCGTTGAGAGTGGCGAAATATGCGTATTTTGTGGTATAAACGGCCGTATCTTTTTACGTTAACTTAGAAGTTTGATTTTTTTCACACCTTCAAGGAACCGTAGACCGGAGTATGTGGTTTTAATTTCAACTCAAAACCTCCACGAGTACCCAAGATAAAGGGTCTTGACAGACAGACGGACAACAAAGTGATCCCATAAGGGTTCCGCTTTGTCCTTTTGAGATACGAAACCCTAAAACCGGTTTAGGGGGCGTCCGTCCATTAATTACGTGAGGCATTTAAGGGGAGGGACCCCCTCGGTCGAGCCGAAACTCATCCAATCTCTCATGGGGGACGGGGAGTCTCGGCAAATATCACGTAATATTTTTTCTGCAGAAACAGACTTTTCGCAAGAGGCGATTCCCTGACCGAAAGCATCCGAAAGTGGCGCCCTCACAGGTTTTTATTTAATAAGTTACTACGTACTACTACTACTACTACATTCCGTCGCAGTCATTCGTGAACGTAGATAGCAAATGTGTCCAAAACGGTAACTTTTAGCAGTTTTGCTATTTCTAGCAGTGACCACAAAGGAATGTAATGAGACCGTCTAAAAATACTAGACTATGGCTCCTAAAAAATCCAGGAGAAGTTTTATTAAAATTGTGTATTAGATATTGAGTAGAATTCACCGCGGCGCCACTTTCGATGAGGAAAGCGCCTTAAATTAAGTCAATAATTTTTCTTACCAACCTAATAGTAGGACTTACTAAACAATAATGTTTATTTAAATAAATTAAAAATTGCAAAGCAATCAAGCAAAGATTAACGTAATTACACTAAAATTACGCGTTTTGAAAAATCTCACGTAAAATTAATGGGAGGGTGGGGGTCGAGCGAGAATCTCACAACATCTCACCAAGGGGTGTAGAGAGGGGGAAAGATCGCCAAAATCACCTCACGTAATTAATGGATTATTACCCCTTTACCCCTTATCTAAATATAGATGATGAAGGCAAAATTTACAGTAAGGAAAAAATCTTTTATTTCTAAAAATAACTAAAATTGTATTTAACGATTTTTGATAAATCGCTTGTCTATCGAACGGGGTAAGTTCTGAAAAAATAACATTCTGTACTTTTGTGATATCAATCGACAGGGTCAAAGATAAAGGTCAATTTCTATTTGATATCAAAATAAAAAAAGAAGATTAAGTAGTTAGAACAAACTAAACTACTCAAAAATATATCTTTATTTGGTCTGCCTCATAGTAATAGTACATGATGTTATTTTTTTGGAGATTAGACCGTTCCATTCCCAGATGTGCTCATTTTTTTAAATAAAGAAATGTTTCGTTTCAGTAAAAGGCATCATGTTTAAGTTAGTTAGATAAATAAATACCTACATTTAACAGTTAGTTTTGACTAAAAAACTGAAACATAATATTAATACTTATACTAGTATTGTATTAAAATAGCATTGTGAATGCAAAAAATCCATAATTGAAAACATAAATATTTATTTATATCTAAAATATCGATACAACTGCGATCTACTTCATTCATGAATAGGTACTTAGTATTGAATAGATATGAGCGCCGCGCCGGCGCGCCGCCGCCGCCGCCAATCCTACCGCGCCGCCGCCGCCGCGAAAAGGCAACGGCGCGCCGAGCGAGAGAAAATATTTTATGAATCAGTGTGAACGAGATTGTTTTCATGGTAGGATAGGACGCGTTACACGTTTGCATCAAAATGGCCACATCTTCGTCGTCGTCGTCATTAGAAGAACAAATTGTGGACGTTTTAAAACAAAACTAAATAAATATACCGTTTCTTCGCTTTCATAATTAAAGTCTAATAAACACAGTTACTGTTGGAACTATTACTTGGCTTTCATGGACTATGAGAAAGCCTTTGATTCGATAGAGACCTGGGCGATGCTGCAGACTCTCCAGAGGTGCAAAGTGGACTATAGTTATATCGGGTATGCATTACAATGCCGAAGTAGAAAAGACCGAATTTTACAAGACCTATGAAAGACCGAAAATCAAAGGGTCGAATCGTTGTTTGGCCGTACGTTTAAAATCACGAATGGACATTTAACCGAAAATACTAAATCCCGAAGCTTAAAAAAGCGAAGGTTATTATACCTAACTTCTATACCCCGAACTACTTAATACCGAATTGGCTGTGGAGGTGTCTTTGGGCTTCGCCTGAAATGCTTTATAGCAAATTTAGCTGCCGGAAATGAGTCTAAACTAGTCTACTGGGATTTAAAAACCGTAGACAGGTCATGAGATAGGTGCGAGGAGCGTAGCGACGAGCATGTTAGGTTGACATGAACCCAGCGCGCGAGCCAAGCGAGCGAAGCGAGCGTGCCGCGGCAGCGGCCGGCGAAGCGCCAGGAAAAAACTATTTCAAACTCAATTGGTGGATTTTGTCAAAATAATGACCATTTTACAAGCGTTTTTGAGTAAAACTAATTAACCGCAACGCCTACTTTCATAAATGTATGTGTTTGTGTAGGTAGAGTAAGTTATAATATAAGTATCGACATTTTAGCTTTTGAGGTTTTGTTCTTTCGGTATTTCGAACTTTCGGTCATTTGATAATCGGTCTTTCAAGTTTCGGAAATCCGATGATTTCGACATTTAGTATGTTCGTTAATTTGAAAATAGGTGTTTTATGCCTCGATATTTCGGGCGTATGTATTATGAATTTTCGATATTGTAATGCATACCCGGTATATCGAGGTGTTGAGGTACTAATACGAAAATGCCACCATGTCAGTCCGAGTACAAACCCCATACAACTGCAGCGAGGTGTGAGACAGGGAGACGTTATTTCTCGAAACTGTTCACAGCTGCGTTTCAGTTCTTTAAGTGCTTTAAGTTCTTGGGCTGGAAAGGACTCTGTATCAACATCAATGGCCAGTACCTAACACACCGTCGTTTTGCCGATACTATAGTTCTTATGGCTGAGACCATGAAAGACCTGAACACAATGCTCGAAAATCTCCGTAGTGCCTCCCAAGGAGTGGGTCTTAGAATGAAGATGGATAAGATGAAAATCATTTCGAATGCCCATGCTGTACACGTACCCACTCCAATTCATGTTGGGGACACTTTTTTATTATAGATAGACAAGCGCTTGCCTGCTATCACGCTTGATGGTAATTAGCGATGAGGCGATTCACGATGAAAGGCGCTTGCCTAGAAGATACCATATCACACTTGAAGGCCCCCAGATTTTACCTATTGGGAAACACAGACTCAGGCAAGGAGTTCCACTTTCTAGCGGTACGGATGATAAAATTTGAAGCAAAACGCATCGTGAGTTTTTGGAGTATCCACCAAAAAACGGTGGCACTGATTCGTACGTCTGGTTGTTTGATGGAAGAAGAGAGATGGTGGAATTAGGATGTGCAATTCAATAGAATTGCACAACCTAATTCCTCTTCGTGTGCAATAGCACACTCGCCGAAATGTATCCGATGAAAAACCTTCACCCGCGTCTTTGCTTGAGGATTTTCAGCTTACTGCAAAAAATCGTTGCTGATGATCTTCTTGGCCTCCGCTTAATGGATTCAAGCAACTGGAGCTTGTATTTGGCGGAGCTATCCGAAAGTTGTTGACCAACTACACTCGAAGTTGTTGACCATGACGTATACCTAGGACAGACAGTCCAGTTAGGTTAGTCCAACTTCGAGAAAGAGATTTCTCGTCAAATCCAACTGGGATAGGCAGCATTCGGAAAGCTTCGAAAAATGTTCGCGTCCAACTGACCTCAGTTACTAAAGATAAAAGTCTATGTCCAGTGTGTGTTGCCAGGTTGCCAGTGATGCCTTAAGGCAGCGAAAAGTGGTCGCTAAATATGGGTCTCATAAGAAGGCTCAAGGTAACCCATCGTGCTATGGAGAGAGCCATGCTCGGCAATTCCCTACGTGATCGAATCAGAAATGAGGAGATCTGTTAGGTAACCGACATCGCTCGAAGGATTGTTCGGCTGAAGTTGCAGTGGGTGGGGCACAAAGTGAAAAAAATCAATGGACGTTGGGGCGGGGTGGTTCTGGAATGGCAACCGCGCATCGAACTCGGCTCCGTGAGTAGGCCTCCGGCAAGATGGACTGATGATCTGGTGAAGGTCGCAGGAACCCGCTGGATGCGGACCAAGCAGGACCCATCGTCGTGGAGTTCTTTGGGGGACGCTTATACCCTGCAGTGGGTGTCGTACGGCTGATATGATGTACGTTTTTTAAATTCTAATCAAAACTAGTCTATCTGATATCTGATCTATAAACTATGTCTATTTATTATCATTTCCTGTCAATAAATAAAAAAGAAACATTCAGAGGTCACGCCGCCGACGGCGCCGCCGCCGCCGACCCAAAAAAGTCGGCGCGCCGCCGCCGGCCTTTTAGCCATCGGCGCTCATATCTAGTATTGAAAACGAAACCTTGATAATAGAAACCGATTTAGGTACATACTACGAGTATTAATTAAAGAGAACCAAGGTTAAAAACAAATTAACTCGTGAATTATGATACCTTTTTGTAGATTAGTACTTGGTTTGACATAAATGAACGATCTTTTACATCTTTGGTCTACCAATGGTTCATTTGTCTTGAAGCTCATATAAATTCAAATAACCTTGGTCTTAATATCACCTTTATTACTCAAGCAAATTATAGTAACAAACATATTTATTGTGGTTGGAGATAAGAATGTGCCCCGTCATGTCGACTTGCCGTTTGCTATCGAAGCCGCGTGCGACACACGAGGGACATATTTTGCATCAATTGGTTATGACGTCTTTCCACAGATGTTTTCGACATTGTTTACAATCTACTTACCTATACAATTTGCTACTGAAGCATTAAGATCCTTCAGTTTATTTATTAGAATTTAAATTCGTTATAAACGTAAAGTTTGGATGTTCAGATGTTTGGATGTTTGTTACTCAATCACGCAAAAACGGCTTACCAGATTTGGATGAAATTTGGCACACACATAGTTTATAGCCGTATAAAGTTCCCTAGGGATAAGGGCTTAGTGCTCAAGCCCGCCTGGCTAGCTACCACCATCTTACCCAAGTCTGACGCCATAACAAAAATTTTTAAAAATGTTGTGTTTCGGCAGTTAGAGCCGTACGATAGCTAGTTCCTCAGTGGTGAGGATTCCGGGTGTTTACGCTTACACTTTCGGCCTTATCGTCATTTAACATCAGGTGAGGTGAAGGCCAAGCACTATCTATCCTGGTGTGGATAAAAAATACATTTGCCTTTGAACATTATATTGTATTAGTGCCAGAAGATATCCCGAGATGTTAGTCAATATGTGAATATTTAAATTCGTCGGTATTCCGGAATATAATATTTACCTAAACAAATACTAATTCAAATACATGGGTACCAACGTATCAGTAGTAGATAAAACTCGATATATCATTGATTGAAAAAAGTCAAAGTTATATTTTTAAATATATACTATCATTTACACATTCAGAATCGATTGTTATTCGATATTAGTAAAAAATTTCCCTCTTGGTAAAACGTGTTTCTGTACCAAAATAGATAATAGAATAGTAACAGTTATTTTGCAGTTTACCCTTAAAAAGCATAGAACTTTCTGAATAGAATGTTTTTACATTTTCTCACGTCATTTTGATGGTGCCCATTCCTGACTACCGTTGAAAATGAACATTATTCCCTAAAAGTCGTGGATTGAAAAGGTCCAAAATATTCAATCCTCTTGTCTTGATTGTAATTTAACAGATAATTAGGGTTCCGTACCAAAATGGTAAAAAAGGAACCCTTATGGTGTGACTCAGTCTGTCTGTCTGTCTGTCACAGCTGGATATCTCGAGAACTACTAATGGTATCAACTTGAAATTTAGAATAGTTTGAGTTGACATTTGCCCAACTATTTTGCTAATAAGAAATAAATAAAAAACTTTTTCACAACAGAGACTGAAAAGGGGTCTTAAAAATTTGAAGTGGGGCTACTAGGGCATGTGGGGTATCATATGAAAGTGCGCCGTTTACACGTTTTCAATCATTTTTTCTTTTTGTTTTAGTCCGCATAGTTTTCTATTTATAATGAAAAATGTAAAAAAATACCGTTCCCCCCTTATCTCCGAAGTTTGATAGCAGACCGAGATAGCAGTTTATTAGATTACAGGAAAAATTAAACGATGTCTCAATATAGCACACTTTTTTAGAAATTATCAAATTACTAAAAAGGTTAACATTAGTTCCACTATCGGTCAAGAGATGGCGCTGACCTAAAACTGCAATACTAATTTTATTATTCTACTTAGCAGTGTGGTTTAATGGTGCAATTATGATGGTACGGAACCCTCGGTGCGCGAGTCCGACTCGCTCTTGACCGGTTTTTTGACTCTGAAATGGCACAATAGATAATAGTATAAATAGACTATTAAAATTATTTGTCTAACATTTTGTTTCCAGATGATGTTCACGATGCGATCGCACCACATGCTCACCGACGTCGTCCTGGAGGTCGGCAACGAACTGTTCCACGTACACAAAGTAGTCCTAGCAGCGGGCAGCCCTTACTTCAAGGTTTGCAAAATACAGCCCCCGTATTACACAATCATTTATTAAAACTTGTCAGTTTTCTGAATAGTAGGTATGAACCTCTATACAAAAAAAAGTTGGGAGTTACAAGTCGTGATAAAGTTTGGCCACATGATAGAAACTGATCTGTAGGCTGTTTCTAACTAATATTGAGCTGGGCCAAACTATCCTTACATACAGTTCCATACAGCGGCGGGTTGAATAGCGCACTTTTCCCGGCTCCATTCTAAAAACTATAACAATTCGGGTTTAGCTAATAGGTCAAATGTGGTATCATTTTCGGATAAATCAATAACGTAGAACTTATTTTTGATATAAAAAAAATCAATTTATTAAGCAGTTTCTGAAAAATTACACAATAACCTACATTTTTAAACTTCATTTTTTTAGTTTAGGTATTGGCACTTGTTTCAGTATTTTCAAAAAAACTACTTTAAAGAAGCGTTTTTCAGGTTAATTTGTTATATGCTTTTGTTATGTTAACTATATTTTATACAATTTGCGCCTAACCCAAGTAGTTGAGGTCCATTGTTTGCGGAGACACAGCTAGTCAAAAATATGCATTTTTTCACAAAATAAAAGGGGCTTCCGTTTCGTTCGGAAACATTTCTCAGTTTTTTTGTTTATATTTCTGTAAAGTTAATTAAATTTTCTACAATTTGAGCCTAACTTGAGTAGTCTAGGTTTACTAGTTACAAAGACATAGCTAGTCAAAGATAAGATTTTTTCAATTAATTTCAATAAAAGGCCCATTTTTAACCAGCTATGTCTCTGCAACCAATAGACTTAGACTACTCAAATTAAGCTCAAATTGTAGAAAATTTAATTAACTTTACAGAAATATAAACAAAAAAACTGAGAAATGTTTCCGAACGAAACGGAAGCCCCTTTTATTTCGTGAAAAAATGCATATTTTTGACTAGCTGTGTCTCCGCAAACAATGGACCTCAACTACTTGGGTTAGGCGCAAATTATATAAAATATAGTTAACATAACAAAAGCATATAACAAATTAACCTGAAAAACGCTTCTTTAAAGTAGTTTTTTTGAAAATACTGAAACAAGTGCCAATACCTAAACTAAAAAAAAGACGTTTAAAAATGTTGGTTATTGTGTAATTTTACAGAAACTGCTTAATAAATTGATTTTTTCAATATCAGAAATAAGTTCTACGTTATTGATTTTTCCGAAAATGATACCACATTTGACGTATCAGCTAAACCTGAATTGTTATAGATTTTAGAATGAAGCCGGGAAAAGTGCGCTATTCAACCCGCCGCCGTATGGAACTGTATGTAAGGATAGCTTGGCCCAGCTCAATATTAGTTAGAAACAGCCTACAGATCAGTTTCTATCATGTGGCCAAACTTTATCACGACTTGTAACTCACAACTTTTTTTAGTATAGAGGTTCATACCTACTAGAATGGCTATCAATCAATCAATGCATCTCTTTTATTTTTTATAAGTACAGCGAAAAAGAGATGTAACTATAGCAATTCATAAACCTGGCAAGTCTTAAGAGCTTGTGATACCCCCCCAGATCGTTTTCCTTTCCGACGCCAGACGCATAAATAAAACGACAATCTAAAAAATTCAAAGGAATATTGATTTCTATCTTCGACGTCACAAATTTCTAGATTGACTATCGAAGAATTGCTTGCTTAAAATAAATCCTCATTTTTAATCTATGGATAACATTCCTTCTGGAAATACTGATTGATTGATTTGGGGACTTCCATTAATTATGTCTGGCGTTTAAGTGCCAACATTTTTAAAGCCTTATTATACAGAATGTAATCATTTTAAAGCTAATTTTTTTTTTAAGTAAAAGTCCTTTGTTTTCATAGCTCTCGTGGAACAAGCGTACGCAGCACCATTTTGACAGTTGCCTTCCCCATTGCTGCAGTAGGTACTTATAAGGGTTTTAGTATAGTTTGTTTTAATGTGTGAAAAATGTCAAGTTATTTAGGTTCATCGAGTCATTTCACCTTTAAATTATGGTTCTTAACACATCTTATTTTAATTGTGGTAATGATGATTATTAAAGTCAACAGTTATAACTTAAGTTCGTGGCTTTAGATCACTAGACTTTACCTACCTATGCAATATAATTTATTACATTGTGGACGCTGAGATAATTCATACAGATTTTTCTTTAAAACTTCAAAAAACCTTCCTCTAAAAAGCAAGAAATAATATTCGTAATAATCAAAACACGTCTATTGAAGTCGGGTGGGGCTGGAGTACAAATTCCTTTTTTTATTCTAAAAGCCCCACCCGACTTCAATAGACGTGTTTTTATTATTACGAATATTATTTCTTGCTTTTTAGAGGTAGGTTTTTTGAAGTCGGTTTTTTGTTTTTTTAAACAATTTTTTATTTTTTAATTTTTAGTATAGGTACCTTTTGTATTAGGTAGTGTAGGTATATAATTTAGGTAGAAAAATCGGCTCAGCCAAACGTGAGTTAATCGCGGAGAAACATACATACATGCGGGTTAAACTACGAACCTCCTTTTTTAAGTCGGTTAAAGAACTACACTTAAGATATCCCTTTTCAAACAAAAAAATAATTATCTTATTCAGTTCATAAACAAAGAAGTTATACGACTGATCATCGAGGTAGTTCACACAAAAATCATACTATTTTCGTGCTTTTTTTCAAGATTACTTGAAAAGTACTGAACCAATTTCAAAATTTTAAAAAATGGGACCAACTTGGAAGTTTACCTAATGTAATAACGTTTGAATTATTTCAATCGGTTCAGCCGTCTTCGAGTAATCGGTGTACATACAAAAAACAAAAAAAAATAAAAAAAAACGGGTTGAATTGAGTACCTCCCTCCTTTTGAAGTCGGTAAAAATATCTTCCATGGTCCAAAATAAGGTCTGACATTCCGAGAGTAATACTAGCTTACGTCACCAGTTGCGCGACTTTATTAATACTAACAACAAGCAAAGAATAAAGGATTTTTTCTTTCACACTCATTACAAAAGTATTATAGTGTATTTTCATTATGATTTGTTTCTCATAATTATAACAAACGAAACAGTTCAATTAAAGATGAATGAACCTTATTTTCAATACCGATAGCGGAGCGGAGATGACATAAGCTTGAGTAGACCACGTCACTTCCTCTGGCTCGGACCTGGCGCAGATATTATTGTACCATGCTATCTGCTATTAAGTTGACTTGACATAAGAAACTTAATAAAACTGTCAAATGTGCATTTTGTCAGCGGTCGCACTTTAAGATTTATTTTTTTTTTTATTTAAAAGAAACATACAGACTTATAAGAAGAGTATTAGCTTAAATAAAAAATGTCTACAAACAGACCTAGAATTCCATTTTAGTTCAAAAAAATTTTTAAGTATGAATTAACTAAAGCCTGAAATTAAGTACAATAAGTTTGTAAATTAGCATTACCTACATTTTAAGTTACAGTTTTAGATTAGTGCAATCAAAACACTTATGAGGCAGATTTAAGAAATAACTTACGTTATTCTGTCTTGTACTTGCCAAGGGAATTGGAAAAGATATCAATTTTGTTGTAATTATCACAGGAGCGCCTAGAGATAGTATTTTTCGCGTATTTTGAGTTACTGAAAGGGATGTGAATTTTTTTTTTTTGACCTAGTTGAGGTACGTGAAACAATAAATCCGATTTTTTCCAAAAGAAAGCTCGAGTCAATGTGAGCGTTTATTATTTTATATAGAAACATTGACTCCAGGAATAGTCGCCTATTTTCAAGAATCATAATCCCATGATTATTAAGAGCTATATCATGATTAATAAAGAAACCTCTGGATTTGAATTCGAGATTTTCTCTGAATTCTGAATTTTCTCTAATCTAGCAAGGATCAGTAATAATAAATCTCTATTCTATTGGTTGTTTTCTTGAACAGGCGATGTTCACTAGCGGCCTGAAAGAGAGCGAAATGTCGAGGGTGCGGCTGCAAGGCGTTTGTCCGTCGGCGATGGCGTGGATTGTATACTTTATGTATACGGGCAAGGTGCGCGTCACCGAGGCCACCGTGTGCCAGCTGCTGCCCGCCGCCACCATGTTTCAGGTATTACGATGCTCCGCTGTGTTTACGAGGGCAGTTTGATAAGTCCATGACTGAAGAGAAGAAATACTTTTTTTTTTCAAATTTATTTTTGTATCTTAAAAAGAAACTCATTAGGAATCTTTACACTATTTTTTTTTTTCAAATTCTGCTAAAGATTATTACTTTTGAAAAAAGCTCAAGTGACTTCTAACTTTTCTTAATGACCCTGTCGACCTCTCAGCCGCACTCATGACATCAAAACATATCGAATAAAGATGCGAATTATTTCGATTCTCTAGATTTGGCCCACGGACACTTTTTCTCCTACCAAACACGAATAAATGTCTTGGCGGGCAAAGATTTTTATCAAGCGAAAAGGTGGTGTCGGAAATGGACCCTCATTTTAGTTACCACAATTTTCCGGCGATGAAAGAAAAAAAATATGGGTTCAAAGAGGTAGGAACTTCGTTGGACTGAATACGCAGAGCTACAAAAAGATTATGTAGAGAAATAAAACAAAATATGTCGAAAAAAAAGTTTCTTTCTTTTTATTAAACCACCCTCGTACGTGGTTTCGATTCCGAAAAAGGGCCGTACCAGCTAACGCATCGAACTACGGCAAGTCTACCGGGCTTCAAATTAAAAGAGATAAATGGAGCCCCAATTAGGCCAAATGGCGAACCCCAATTCATGATGTCACACGAACATCTTCCAAATACTTTGGCAAATAGTACCTACAATACGAAATTCCTTACTTCAATTTCTGTTTTAAATTAAAGCTCGGCAGACCCTCCGAAGTTCTGAAAGTTAGGTTTTAGGCAAAATGTTCAGCTAAAAATGAAACGCACGCACCGTCGCCACTCACGCGCTTTTTGCTTTGAATTTCAAACCGGCCAGCCTCGCTGCATGCGACCTGCCTGCTGATTTTTATTTTGTCTAGCGAAAAATCCTATGGTCCCGATATTTTAAAATTTTACTTTTTCTGGCTACGGTAGCCATATAGGCAAAGTGTGGCGGCAAACGGGCGTGCCACTTGGTAGATTAATTTTTTGAATGGACTGTAATTTCCGTAAAGAGACAGATAGATAAATATTAGAGAATTAACGCCCCGGAGCTTTGTTACAATCTACTTGAGGTTTAGGCAACTATTGATAAATTCACTTACCAACTTGCAACTGCTTTTGACGCCGGTAGCCAGGTTTCACAACAGCACTTTGGAGAAGGTATACCAATGGTCTGAGGTCACAAAAGGTTCACTTATCACCCCGGGGATAATATTAGAATGATTAACACACGTGCACGGTGATATTTCTTGAAATATGAATTAAAATAAGTTCAGAACGGCAGAGCGGCGGCCATCCTTTTTCGGCGCGTTTTTGAAGGTTGTACAGTAGCGCCGCTTGCAGTGGTCGGCGCAAACACACATCTCATTTAGATGCGTTCCGTTTCTTCTGCAGCAAGGGTTAGGCAGTGATTTATAATAATTACCAAGAAAAATCAAGATAGATACTTAACACAAAGGCAAATGAAAATATTTATTTTAAACATTTCTGAAATATCTTAAAAAGATCAAAAAATAAGATCCAAAAGATCAGTAACAAATATCCCTATTTTGATCCCGTCTCTAAAGAATTAAACCAGTCCACTCGTGTAAATGCTTGTATAAAACAAATACTGTAGTGTATGGTGGGCAGATATGTAACGTGATCGAGGCGTGCTGCGCGTTCCTGGAGCGGCAGCTGGACGCCAGCAACGCCATCGGCATCGCCAACTTCGCCGACCAGCACGGCTGCGCCGACCTCCGGCAAAGGGCCAACCAGTTCATTGAACGACATTTTACACAGGTACCATTCTACCTTGTCCATCAGCCATTTTAATGTCTCCACTGCTGGGGCACAGACCTTCCTTATGAGTGGATAAGGAGGACGGGCTCTAACCCACAACGCGGGCCCTATGCGGATTGGTGGGTGTTAACGACTCCAAATGCAGCGGGACCAACGGCTTAACGTGCCTTCCGAAAAACGGAGGAGCTCGAGATAATAAATTTTTGGTCACCCATCCCATGACTAACCCTTGCGAAGGTTGCTTAAGCTCCGCAATCGCTGGGCCAGGCGCTAAACCACTGCGCCATCGAGCTCCTCTGTTCTGCCTTAATGTGAACGTATTACAGTGCGTTCACACTACGAATCCGTATTTACAGGACCGTTTTTTACAGATCCGTCGCTACTGGATGTTATGTTCACACCGGATTTACAGGACCGTTTTATCGGATCCGTTGCTATAGATACAGTACACATACGGATTCGATATACTGGATTGTGTGTGAATACGTTCATACATCTACATACGCCATCGCCGAAAAATATCGGATCCGATAAAACGGACCTGTAAAACGGATAGATATTTTCACTGGATCCGATATACTGGGTTGTGTGTGAACAGGCTCATACAACTACATATGCCATAGCCTTATAAAAACGGATCCGATAAAACGGTCCTGTATAACGGATCGCTGTGTGAACGCACACTAGGGTTTTTTTCTTGTTGTTATAAGAAGTATGCCAATAAAATATTAGGTGGTCGGAAAAGTTCGCGGCCTTTTTGTACTAAAAAATATTACATTCCCGCCTTAGTTAATAAATTTCCAGAAATATAACACGCAAAATAAAAGGCCGCGAACTCCGACAACCTGGTATAAATAATATGACCACTATAGTAGACTTTTGTTAGAGCAGCAAACTAAAATCTATGGAACAAGCATTCTGCTCAAAAAATAGCACCACGCAAAAATTAAAACCAAGTGGGCGGGGCTAAAAATGCTGGCATTTAGTTATGCAGCACAAAGCGACTGAACACTGGTTGCATAATAGCGACCATAATCTGTATATACTTAAATAAAAAATATTTCATACTTATAATACGTTATCTCGCATATTTTTATCTGCTTTGCGTCTTTAATACCATTTGACTACACAGCACGTCATTTCTAATAAACTCCCCTCTCTTATCTTCAAAATACAAACTGCAATTACTGTAGTGTAAAGAACGCTAACATCCCTGGGCGCGTAACTGGCCCAGCTAAATGATGTGCGGGCTGTAATTTTTTAACCGTGATGCTATTTTTTAAGCAATATTTGTTTGCAATTACACTTCCATGGATTTTAGTTCGCCGTTAGAGTGTAGGCCTCAAGCAGCTAATATCACCCTTACTTTTACTAGGTAAAGATTAATATCTTTTATTACAAGCCCAAAAATTTTAATTGTCTAGGGATACAGGTGTTATTTTCATAAAAACGAGGTAACTTTGAAGCCTTGGTTTCCTGCCAGGGATGTACTGTGCTATGATCTGATGACGGCTATGCAGGGAGTGAATGGAGGAGATTCAGATCGCTATACACACCCAACTGATCTGACCAGCATTCTAAAAACGTAATGGACATGTTTAAAAAAACCGCGAAAATAGCATGAAAATGTATGGAAATCCTCAAACTGAGAACTCTGACCCATTAATCTTTTAGAATGCTGATCAGTTGGGTGTGTATAGCGATCTGAATCTACTCTATTCACTCCCTGCATGGCCATCATCAGATTACAGCACGGTACATCCCTGGCAGAAAACCAAGGCTTCAAAGTTACCTCGTTTGTATGAAAATAGCACCTGTATCCCTAGACAAAGTTGATGTGTATAAATACTTATTATGGAACCTGTTCATCTTCATCAGTATCCTTAATTCAACTGATTGTTTCAGGTCTGCAAAGAAGAAGAATTCTTACAACTAACCACATTAGAACTTATAGCACTAATTAGGAAAGATGAACTAAACGTCAGGGAAGAGAGAGACGTGTATAACGCAGTCCTCAGTTGGGTAAGTCCATGCGCTTGACATTGAAAACGATATCTACACAATGATATCGACCCATGGTCATGAAAAAGTTATGGCAATGCCATGTGAATGTGATATAATCTATGAGAATCGGTCGTTGCCATTTATGTTTTGGGGAATGGTACCGTAGACGCACAGTTGTCACTGATAAGGGTTCTTATCAAATAAGGTCATTGTATGCGACCGTGTTACCTACCGTTGGTATCGATATATCGTAAAATATATCATAGAGAAGTGTACAAAATACATTTTTAAAATCATTAAGTCGCGTATACTAATTTGCTTTTTTTGGCAATGCACTAACGCACGACCTGTTACCGTGCTGCATGATTTTTGTAATTTATTTTAGGTAATGTACAGTTCAATAAGACATCGGTTAATCAACTCATCTTTCTGCAGTTCACTCATTTTGCATTGACCTTTTACATTATTTAAATATTATTTTTCCTATACGTTTAATTGACAAATTGCACTTTAGATAGTTACAGTTTTAAGTGACATTTGCATCTTAAATAATTAGTTTAGAATTTAATTGATATTTGCATCAACAAGGAGTGTGTGAGCGAGCAATTTTTTTACTCAAATTGTAGCAGCTTCAACTGTTAAAATCCCCCATATAAAAGACATCTTATATTTTTGTTTATGAAAATGTTTATGTAGCTAAGAATTTGAGAAGTGACGTCAGGGTTAGCGCCCCACTAACGCGTTAAGTGCCCCCTAGACAGTCAAACGGTTTGATTCAAACACGTAAGGTAAGGTTTGGTTTGACTCAAACCATTTTGATCGTTTACAAAGGTAGTTTAAACGGTCTGTCAAACATTTACGGGTTTGAAACATGTTTGATGAAATTTCATATTTTAGTTGTGTTTGACGCGCCGTTTGATCGTGTTCCGAGACGTTTGAACAAAGTTTGTACTTTTCATTGGACCAAATTCTTATTCTTTTTTTTTCTCGCTTTTTATGCACGACATTAACATTAAAAAACATGAGAAAATCGCGATCCTTGTTCGAGGGCATCTTGTCTGCTGCATCACAAGTCTAATTAAGACAGCATACTGAACCAAACTGCGCAATGCCGTTTGACCGATCCTTCAAACTGACAACAAACTGTTTGATCAAACCGTTTGACCGGGGCCCTTTATAGGATTGCCAGTGCTTCAATTCTGCAGTGATCGCTTACCAAGGTAATCATTCAGGCTGCATTAAAGGAAACAAAAGTAAAAAAAGTGCAAGAATCCTCGCTGTGTGTTTTCCATTTTTTCGAAATATTCTCAGAAAATACTTGCTAACTAAACAAGAAATAAGGTGATTAAGATTATGCAAACGTAAAGATAAGAGGAGATGCAAGTCATTGTTAACGTAACTAATAACAACATCCTTGCTTATCTACCAGGGGCCCAATCGCGCTAAACGCAATTCTGAACGATAAAAAACCAAAACCGTTACGTTGTCATTTAGTTAGGTTTACTATATATAAGGTCCTTCTTAAATAGTGCACAAAAAAGCCTCTGCCGTGTATGTACCGGCTTAGAATAGTACTATCCCCTCTTATCCCGTGGGTGTGATAAAAGGCGACTAAGGGAACACAGCCATCAGGAGACGGGCAGCAGCGTCTCCAAAAAACCTTGGCCTACTGCGATCGCCAACCCGCCTCGCGTGGCGATTATGGCAAAAGAGTATTAATTAAATTAATTACTCTCTATCCCTGCGTGATCGAATCAGAAACGAGGAGATCCGCAGGAGAACTAAAGTAACCGATATCGCTCGAAGGATTGCTCAGCTGAAGTGGCAATGGGCAGGACACATAGCGAGAAGAACTGATGGCCGTTGGGGCGGTAAGGTTCTGGAATGGCGACCGCGCACCGGACGTGGGTAGGCCCCGACAAGGTGGACCGACGATCTGGTGAAGGTCGCGGGAGGCCACTGGACGCGGGCAGCGCAGGACCGATCGTCGTGGAGATCCTTAGGGGAGGCCTATACCCAGCAGTGAGTGTCGTGCGGCTGATATGATGATGATGATGATGATGACTCTCTATCTCTGAATGCTATCTCTTAATCGTATTTGCCACGCCCATTTCTAACTGTACATGTCAAATGTCATACGTTCATTACCTAGGTACATAACATTCTTATCGTGCGTTGTTCGAGTTCCCTCAATTACAGTTGAATATTTTTAACCAAGTTCCTAGAACTGTGTTTTTTTTAATATAAACAAAATTATATTTAATTCTGATATTAAATATGAAATTAATATTGGTACTCATATGATAGAAATTATTTACAATCTCTAGTTACTCCTCTTCGTCTCACTTGCGCCTGCGACGGGCTCGCCTCGCGTTAGCGTCTGATCTCGCTACTCGCAGTAAATTGTAAATGAGCCATTACATTTCCGCGAGTTGTATTCATAACGTGTGTACAGATGCCGGCATATATATTGGCAAGAGAAAGATGAGACAAAAGATGCGCAGTAGCCATAAACACTAAGTTTATGGCTACTGCGCATCTTTTGTCTCATCTTTTTCTTGCCAATATAAATGCCGGGCAGTATAGCCACGGTAAAGAAATGTGTAGCTTGACTAGAACGATTCGGCACTACGTCCGATTCGAGCCATTCATAGATATAAATAAAAAACTGATCTTTATCCTCGTATAAATAATTCTACGGCTACTTCGGATCGGTTGCTCTTATTTGTATGAGAATAAATAACAGTTTTTTATGTCTTTTAGAGCATGCGGGATCCCGGCGCAATCTATATTCAATTTATATACAGGGTCATTTTTGGACCCCTTTTCAAAATTTGTCAGGCCATTCTTTAACAGCAGTACAATCAAGTTATGAAGTAAAAAAATTTTTTTTTACATTTTTACCCCAAACTTTTTCTTACACAAATTGAACTTGTTGTCACTGTTTGCGCATCGTATATGTCAACCCGCACGAGCCCCCCTCCCGCCACCCGCCTTCCCCCGCTCGCTAACCATGCGCGAGGGTGAGCGTGCGCGCCTAGATTTTTAGGATATAAAAAGTGGCTGAAAACTGAGACTTTAAAAACAAAGGATTCATAATTATCTCACCTAATTTATTTTTATTACTTCCTTGAACTTTTATTTGATTTTGTAAAAGGGTCGCAAAATTACCCTGAATTTTTTTATATATAGATTGCTGATTTTCTGACGGACAGATGCTTGCAGTGCCCGTGTCCCGCTTAGCGCAGCGGACGCCCCTAATGGATTTGAATAGAGCTTATTAGGCCGCGTTTCCACTAGCAAGAAAACTTCCCCAAGAAGTGTCCCACAGCCTGTCAGACAGTAGCTTACTAGTGTTCTTCTTCTTCTTCTTCGTCGTTTCGCTCTTGGCAGAGTAGTCGTGGTCACGTTGAGGCGTCAACGTCGGTGGTAGAGGCGGACACAGCTTTCCGCATCTCTCCCGGTTGGCTGACTATCTGGCGTAGTCAAATACACGGTGTCCCACTGCGGATTTCACTTGGTCAGTCCAGCGCATCGGTGACCTGTCACGTGATCTGGTTCCCTCTACTTTGCCCTGTACGACCAGCCGCTCTATGGAGTCGTTACCCCGCCTAGAAACATGGCAAAAGTACTACAGTATGCGTGACTGTACTACAGACGATAAAGGCTGCGTGATGCCAAGCTCCTGGAGTATGGACACGTTGGTGCGGAATTCCGTCCATGATATACCCAGCATCCTCCTTCAGCGCCACATTTCTAGAGTATCTATCTTCCCCCTTTTCCAACTCGCGCACTCTCCACGTCTCTGCCGCGTAAAGAAATATGGGGAATACAAGTGTTCGCACGAGCCTGATTTTGGTGGCTTTGGTAATGTTACGATTCCTCCTTACAAGTGTTAACTAATAGCAAATGCACTGGCGACAGTGTGTCAAGCGTTTATAAGCTACTGTGTGACAAGCTGTGGTACACTTCTTGCAGAAGTTTACGGCCTTATAACCGCTTCCGCTTAGAGTTTATTATTGTTTAATTGTTAGGTGAAACACGACGAAGACCGTCGGCACTCGCGCATGGAGCCTATCCTGCAGGCGGTGCGCTGCCAGTACCTGACGCCGCGGTTCCTCAAGGAACAGATGAGCACCTGTGCTGTGCTCAAGAAGGTACCCGCCTGCAGGGAGTACCTCGCCAAAATATTCCAGGTTATTTGTTATAGATTATTTAAAAATATATTGACATAAAGTCGATGGGCGTGCAAGACCGCGTAAGAGCAGTTTGCAACACCGCGTATTTACGAAAGTCCCAAAAATGTCTTTGAAGAGAAATAACATGAAAATTTTATGAAGTTATCGGTAAATTTGTAAAATTAGATCACACTCCTATAAAGCAATACCCTGCGCCCCGTAAAATTCAAAACATTTTGATACATGGTATTGCAAACTGCTCTTGCACGGTCTTGCACGCCCATCGACGATAACACACAACAATTATAAAACAAGAACTAACCAAAATCAGATCAGGGACACTCCGCACTTTACGTATGGAGCTATAAGTACGTAACGGGCCCGTTTAACCGGGCCAAAGTCAGAGGGCTGCCGCGCGCCGGCCGCAAGCACGTTATACACTCGAGGTCAGAAAAATCGCACCTCTTCGAAAATAAGTTTAGACTAGGCCACCTGCTATTGCTAGCTAACGTTTTATTCTGTAAATGTTGCTATATATTAACGGTACGTTTAATGAGTTTTTAATTAATAATTGTTTGATTTAATTAACTTAACAGTTAAGATAATTAAGCGCTTAAAGCGTAATTGCTTGCGCCGCCATAAAAGGGAAATAAAAGGGGTCAATTCAGGAAATGTGGGTAAATTCGCTATCGAGATGATGAAGAAAACACACTTCATCAGTTCACTTAAAAAAGGAATACCCAAGATGAATACTATTGCCCATGAAGTTGCTTAAATATTGCAAAAAATGAGGCAGTGTAATGTTGCCCGGAAACTGAATCTCAGTAATTGATTCCGTTCGACGAGTATTCCAACGGTTTCCAGAGACTGTTGGCTATGTCTGAAGATGCAGAATTATATAACAACACTTACCATTAAATTAGATAGAATTAAATTAACTTTGAAGAAATTTTTGAAAATGTGCGATTTTTTTGACGCCGAGTGTAGTTCGATACTCACGCGCTCACCGCCGCGTCGCGTATGGTCAGGCATGTATCTCGCTTAAGATGTTTAAAAAAATTTTCCAATATTTTTGTAAGCTTTTCATTAACCATAGTGTATACAATCGCTTTCCTTTTATGATTATGCTACGCAGTTCATTTAAAAAAAGACAACCCTAACGAACGTCGTCTTTCTCTACGTCGTCGTTAACTCTCAGATGAGAGTACGCGGTAGAAAGAAAGACAACTTCTAGGTGAATATAAATGTAGGGAAGGGAGCGTTGTGTGGTTTGAACTTTTTGTGTTGTAGCAGGAGATCGCTATTTATATAAATGATCTAGCGGAGTGTCCCTTCTGTACTTGTACTATTATGTATTCTGTGCCAAAGTTGCATTCCATTATCTGGTTACATTACGGAATTGGAACCCGCGTAGCGGGTTTTCATATCGTGGTCACTAGTAACTATTAGTCGAAAACAAAATTGTTTAAAAAAACAAAAAACCGACTTCAAAAAACCTACCTCTAAAAAGCAAGAAATAATATTCGTAATAAGAAAAACACGTCTATTGAAGTCGGGTGGGGCTAGAGTACAAATTCCTTTTTTTTTATTCTAAAAGCCACACCCGACTTCAATAGACGTGTTTTTATTATTACGAATATTATTTCTTGCTTTTTAGAGGTAGGTTTTTTTAAGTCGGTTTTTTGTTTTTTTAAACAATTTTTTAATTTTTAGTGTATACCGGGTGTAACAAGACCTTCAACGAAGCCGAGGTCTACGTATTCTGCCCATCATCAGGACCATTTCTGTTCAAAATTATTGCTGGGAAACGATTTTGATTTTTGGTTTTAAAAAAGCATTGCATACTTTACCACGCAATGTAACGCGTACAACAGACCGCGCCTGCGAGTGTATGCTACACAGCTGCGTGCGGCTGAGTTGAAAGGCAGCGTTTATGTGCGTGCTCATGAAATAAAGTCTATTCATTTAGATAGTGTCGGTACACCCGCAAGCACTTGTGTTCAGAGACATATACCGGTAAGTTTTTGGTAACGTTATACAAATAACGTTACTGATAACGGTAAAAAATAGCGATGATTCAAGCAATTATTTTGGCTTATTAAGTGTTTTATACTTAAATCCAAGTTTTAGAAATGTATTGACATTTCGCAGAGTCATACGTTTATATGGAAAGTCCGTATTATTAGCTTGTAAATTTTCCAGAATCGTGTCTGGTGTCGGAAGTTTTTTATTAGCATAAAATTTGTATACTGTTCGGACGTACTACATCACATTCAAAGTCGTCCGTTCTTGATAGTGGGATTCTTCCGATTTTTTTGTGTTAATGGGCCTATTTTTAATATTATTCCGACGCTAGTTCTTGGTATCCCCACTATTTTTGAAGTATTTTTGATAGGTGCAGACAAACTGATTTCAACGCAATGCCGATGGACATTGATCATAAAGTTGTTTACATGTTTTACAAAACACCCGTATTTTTTGTTGGTTCACTTAAAGTTTCATCTTGAGGCACTTAACTGTCCTTCCAAGGATGAAAAAATATTTTACGCATACGTAGCAGAGTCAACAAACACAAGCTTCTACTACGGCGGCGCTTCGATGCAAACTGCCAAAATACAAATTGACTTGCGGGTGTACGCCACACGCGGTATCCTTTGTTTATGCGGCGGCATCCTTTGACAAGAAGCGCGTGCAAAGGCGGCGCGATAAAAGGATGACACTATCTAAGTGAATGCGCTTTACATCGAGTGACGACGTTTTGAAGCCATTGTTTGTTACGAAATACTTAAAAAATTTATAATGTTTCATTGGACAATAAGTAGGAAATAACGAATAAAATAAGATTTCATAAAAAAAATGAAAAAAAAAATTTGACTTTGACCTTCAATAACTTCGTAGCTATTGGTTTCCCAGGTATAGTCTAAAAGTCAAAAATGATCCTAATGATGGGCGGAATACGTGGACTTCGGCTTCGTTGAAGGTCTTGTTACACCCGTTATAGTGTATACAAAAGGTACCTCCTTTTGTATTAGGTAGTGGAGGTATATTATTTAGGTAAAAAACCCGGGTCTGCCAAACGTGAGTTAATCGCGGAGAAACATACATACATGCGGGTCAAACTGAGAACCTCCTTTTTTTAAATCGGTTAAAGAACTACACATAAGATATCCCTTTTCCAACAATAAAATAATTATCTTATTCAGTTCATAAACAAAGAAGTTATACGACTGATCATCGAGGTAGTTCACACAAAATCATACTATTTTCGTGCTTTTTTCAAGATTACTTGAAAAGTACTGAACCGATTTCAAAATTTAAAAAAATGGGACCAACTTGTATTTTTACCTAATGTAATAACGTCATTTCAATCGGTTCAGCCGTCTTCGAGTAATCGGTGTACATACAAAAAAAAAGGGTCGAATTGAGTACCTCCCTCCTTTTGAAGTCGGTAAATAACAGTGTTCTAGACCAGAGGTGTCAAACTGATTTTTCAAAAGGGCCATTTTTTTGTTAAGAGCGTGTTAGCGGGCCAGACTCAAAATTAAAAACTCAAACACATACTAAATTAAAATCTTTATTTTCATACAAAGGTAATAAAAAAGAGTTATCTTAAGCTTGAGGATCCAGATAGGAGGAGGTCTCTTATTTTATTATCTTACAATACGTAGTGGCATGCTCACTGGATAGATTCCGAACGCGGGCCGTAACTTTGACACCCCTGTTCTAGACCATATATTTTTTTCTGTTTTAAGAGATATCGCGAAAATTTCTTCACATTTATTCATGTGGTCCCATAAGCTATTCGATGAGTAACTAAACAAAAAATGATGTTATTATTCATTAACGCAAACTCCTACTTCCTACAGGATCTGACATTACACAAAAAGCCAGTAGTGAAAGAGCGTCGGCCGAACACGCCTCGCGTCATATACGTCGCAGGCGGGTACCTGCGGCATTCTATAGGAGTGTTCGAGATGTTCAACGTAGACGACGGCGCATGGACCGCGCTGCCACAGCTGACTGTACCGCGCTCTGGACTTGGGGCTGCTTTCTTGAAGGTGAGATCTACTGCAGTCAGTCATTGCTCACTGCGGACAGTTGACTCACCGCAAACTGCGGACAGTTTAGGTACACTCGGCCACTACAGTGCTTTGTGGGGTTAATGCTAACAGGTTGGATTACTACCTGCGGCATTCTATAGGAGTGTTCGAGATGTTCAACGTGGACGATGGCGCGTGGACCGCGCTGCCACAGCTGACTGTACCGCGCTCTGGACTTGGGGCTGCTTTCTTGAAGGTGAGATCTACTGCAGTCAGTCATTGCTCACTGCGGACAGTTGACTCACCGCAAACTGCGGACAGTTTAGGTACATTCGGTCACTACACTGTTTTGTGGGGATAATGCGAGCAGGTTGGATTACTACCTGCGGCATTCTATAGGAGTGTTCGAGATGTTCAACGTGGACGACGGCGCGTGGACCCCGCTGCCACAGCTGACTGTACCGCGCTCTGGACTTGGGGCTGCTTTCTTGAAGGTGAGATCTACTGCAGTCAGGCATTGCTCACTGCGGACAGTTGACTCACCGCAAACTGCGGACAGTTTAGGTACACTCGGCCACTACAATGCTTTGTGGGGTTAATGCTAGGTTGGATTACTACCTACGCCATTCTATAAGAGATGTTCAACGTGGACGACGGGTCGTGGGCCGCGCTGCCACAGCTCTCCGTGCCGCGCTCCGGGCTCTGGGCTGCCTTCTTGAAGGTAAGATCTACTGATGTTGGGCTTTGCACACTGCGGTCGGTAGACTCACGGACTCACCGCAAACTGCGGACGTCGCTCAGCTCATCGTCATCGTCATCAACCGAGCGTCATGCGTTTTATTCTTAGTTTAAATTACATTGGCAAGCCCTTGTTTGTCCTAAAACAGTCGACAGATTCTGACTAGAGGCGGATTACTACCTGCGACATCCTATAGGAGTGTTCGAGATGAAACGTGGACGATGGCACGTGGACTGCGCTGAAGGCTTGGGGCTGCCTTCTTGAAGGTAAGATTTACTGGAGTCGGGCATTGCTCTTATGTTTGGTAGGGTTTATTTCAAGTCCGCCTGGCTAGCTACCACCATATTACCTAAGTCTGACGACATAACAACAATTTGAAAATTCCAGCGAACACTACAACTGCCTTCTTGAAGGTAGGATCTATAATCTACTAGCTTCCGCCCGCGACTTCGTCCGCGTGGATATTAGATAAAATCCTTAGGGAACCTTTAACCAGGATCCGACCAGCCGTTTTTACGCGATTAGGCGGGTCCCCACCAAGCGCGCTGCCTCGCAAGGCAAGACGTTTGCCGCATATGGCGGACCTCGCACGAGGCTCGCTCACATAGTGGGGACCCGCCTAATCGCGTAAAAACTACTTGTCGTTCCCGTCCCGTCTCGTTCCCTTTCCCTTTCTCCCCGTCCCCTGGGGCTGAATCATGTCCACCGAGTTGGACTTCAAAATTAATGTCATTTTCGCAATCACCATCCCATAAAACCTCAAGAACGACATTCATATATAGATTTTTATGATTACTTACTCCATTTACCACCTAAGGGGTTGATTTTCAAAATCACAAAATATATGTTTGCCTCTTTATTTTTAGACATGTTCCTACGAAGTTTAAAGTTGTAATGTCTATTTTATTATATTTTTTTTCCATACAAAATTTGAACCCCATTTTCACCCTTTTAGGGGGTTAAATCATGTCCACCGTGTAGGACTTCAAAATAAATGTCATTTTTGCAATCGTCATACCAGAAAACCCCAATAACGACATCCATATCTATTTTTAGGTTTATTTACCCATTTCACCCCTATTTCATCGCCATAGGGGTTGAAGTGCTAACGTGCCGGACTACAGCTGCGCCACAAAAAAAAAGTTGGAAATCTGACATTTTGACTATGCCATGATGAAGTCTATAGTTTGTCGGAGTTTGTCGCCAAAAACCAGAGTTTGTCGGTCTTCCGTTTAGGAGATACATGTGGCTCAGCTGTAGAGACGTCTCTACAGCTGCGCCACACAGATCTCGAAAACGGAAGGTCGTAGCGAAAATCTGATTACTTGTATGTATAGCCGTTAGTTTGTCGGAGTTTGTCGCACAAAAACCAGAGTTTGTCGGTCTTGCGTTTAGGAGATACGTGTGGCGCAGCTGTAGAGACGTCTCTACAGCTGAGCCACACAGATCTGGAAAACGGAAGGTCGTAACAGAAATCTGATTACTCGTGTGTGTAGCCGGTAGTTTGTCGGAGTTTGTCACCAAGAACCAGAGTTTGTCGGTCTTGCGTTTAGGAGATATGTGAGGATACGCTGTGGAGACCTTTCTACCTGGATCTTGAGAACGGAAGGTCCAAAAAAACCAAAAAACCATGATTGCTTACACAACCTACAACTTACGTATAAGCTGGATAACGGATGGGTGATCAAAAATGTATCACCTCAAAACTATGTTGACTTTGATTTGAAGAACGGCCATAAGGAACTCGAGGATGCAGTGGATAGAACTGGTGCTCTACAATCTGAATTTATTTGCTTTTATTTATCCATTATGTTGAAAAAATCACATTCATAGTAATCTGTCGTCGTAAGTAATAAAATTCCTTTTACAATTTGTTTGTAATCCCTAAATTCTTTGTTATTTTTGTTAGTCACTATGTTTTGATCCGACGCGCGCATGATACAGTGAAATAAAACAGCTTATCAAAGTCCGAAGACTCTTAAGAGGAAACACCACGGTCGAGAGAATTGAAAAATTCTTATACAAAGTTGACAAAATCAACGTTTCGTTGTCCCCTATTTCCTCCTCTAAAATCAGACTAATTTTAATACTATTTTCATTATAATTTAAAAGAATGCTTTGGCTGTGTTCCTATGTTTTGATTTTTTTATATAATCTCGTCAATTTTGATTGCTGGATGTCTAAACAATGGCAATTTTTTAGGTTTTTTGAAGATAATTATCTCTTTTAATAATTAATTTATGAAAAAAAGAAAAACATAAGAACACAGCCAAACCCTTTCTTTAAATTTGAATGAAAAAAGTATTTAAATCGGTCTGGTTTTGGAGGAGAAAACAGGGGACAACGAAACGTTGATTTTGTCAACTTTGTATAGGAATTTTTCAATTCTCTCGACCGTGGTGTTTCCTCTTAAATAGGGATGTTGACTTATGAATAAAATAACGAAATACTAATAAAAATCGTAAACATATCAAACTTTTGGAGTAGCTTGTATACCTCTTGGTTTTAAATATTGCGTATTATTTGTTTTATGACACTTCAAAGTTGGGTGGACAAGTCCATTTAAAAAGTATAAAATTTGTTAAAATAAATAATACATTTAATTAGTCCGTAAAATTTATAGCAAATTTGTCAAAGAAACCATTTTGATAAACACAATATTTAATATAGCTGCCGAAGAAATTTCCTATGCGTTGCATACAACGTAGGAAGGCGTGACGTCATAACTTGGTGGTCGTTAGTATGGAGCGATTTCGGATGAGTCCAATTTTGTGCATTTCAAACTGTGATATCTCGAGCAGTTTTCATGCTAGCGTAATAATTCTTATACAAATGTTTCTTTTTTTTAGGGGCAATTTATGTAACATAAAATAAAAAAATAGTCAACATGCCTATTATATTTGTAAAAACTTTGACTGCTTAAAATGTATCTTTGTAATGTTTAATACAAAGATATTGGTTATATCAGTGGATCTCGTAAAGATATAGGGGACATAGTACGCCTACGTATCATTTAAAAACATAACCTGAAGTCATTCGGGAGTCCTATTATAAAATCAGGAGCATATTATTATTATTTGAGTGTTAGGGGCTCTGCAGCTCTGATAGAGCTAATCACTGCGACCTAAAAGATTATTGTGATATCCTAATTCTGTAATTAGGATGATGAAAAATCTATAATAAAAGAATTAGAATATCACAATAGATCTTTTAGGTCGCAGTGATTAGCTCTATCAGAGCTGCAGAGCCCCTAACACTCAAATAATAATAATATATCTCTTTAAGCCCTGCGGCGTCCAGGAAGTCTAGTATCTTCCTGGTTTTAAGAGTTTTTATTTCCTCCGGGTCGGTTTCGTATCGCCCCAGATGGATACTACGCTTGTGGATTAGATTTGGGGTCCACAATCACATAATGTGGGCTTGGGCTTGGGCCAAGGGGATGGGCGTTTCCTGCTCTTCATTGCAATAGCTGCAGACGTCAGTAGCACTTAATTTCTTAGTTAGTAGTTAGTTACTACTAATAAAACTTAGTTATTAGTTACTACTAATAAAAATAATAAAAATCACAATACAATTGACCATGAAAATGACATTAATGAAACAATTAAATCAATTACAACTTGGCTAAACAATAATAACCTAAAAATCAACATTGACGAAACAAATTATATAAATTATAATAACTATAATTCCCTAAATATACATTACCAACATCATACTCTTAAGAATGTAACAAATGCCACATTTCTTGGCATCGAGCTCGATCAAAGAATTGATTGGAAATCACATGTAGATAAGGTGTGCAAAAAAGTAAATAGATTTGTTTTTGCTCTTTTTAAATTGACTAAAGTTGCCACAAGAAAAACTGCCCTAACAGCATACTTCGCATATGTGTAATCTGTGTTACGCTACGGGCTTATCATTTGGGGCAATAGTACAGACATACAAAGGGTTTTTGTTGCACAAAAAAAAAAGTATAAGAGCAATATGTGGTCTTGCACCGGATGTGTCATGTAAGCCATTTTATAAGTTATTAAATATATTGCCACTACCCTGTCTTTACATCTATGAAATCGCGAAGTTTGTGAAATCTAACCAAAGCAAATTTAAGACTGCCAAGGACGTGTTTCCGAGAAATACAAGGAACTGTAATAGGTTAGTCATCGATATTTACCCGAAAAGCGCACGATTCAGGAAAAACTGCCATTACATGGGTATTTTGATATATAATAAGATTCCTGATACCATAAAAGAATTGCCTTTTAATAGATTTAAGACGGCTTTGCATAGATGGCTTATGGATAAGTTATTCTACTCGGTCCAGGAGTTCTTGAATTATAAAAACTAGAATTTACACTCAATTGACATTTTATTTTTATGACATTTCTGACCAGCATGTAATTTTAGTTCTATTTAATTTTTGACATTTATTTTTACATTTTATGATGTGAGTTTAATTTTTTATGTTTTAATTTTATTAATTGTGAATTTTCAATGATACTGCTATGTCAATGTTTTAAATTAGCTTCAATATTAATTGTTATTTGCATGCTATTGTCTGTAGCTGAGTAGGTGAAACTGTTATTAAGTATAAGGTTTTGTAAACCTTTTATAATCCTATTGTACCCTATTCAAAAGCAAATAAATTCATTCATTCATTCATTCATATAAAATAAATAGGTGTCTGTTTAGTTTGCAGTGTCCTGTTAAGGCTCTAATATTCGCGCTGACGTTCGATCTACTGAATTGTATCAGGAGCATATGTTATAGTAATTTGTATGTGAGTGACTAGTGTTGTGTCGCAAGGGAATACCTCAAAAAGGTTTAAAAGCTATAAAAATATTAAATTATTTGTTCCACGCGGTCCGTGAGAGGAACACATCACATCATAGAAATAAGAATATAAATTGTTTGTCCAGGGTTTGTTCTACGCGGTAGACAATAGGAACACATCCTGTCTTAACTTTGAATTCTCATGCTATAGAAATAAGGATATAAATTGTATAACCAGGGTCTTTATACACGATGGGCGGCAGAATCACATCCTGTCCTAACTTTGATGTCTCATATTATAAAAATAATATTTCAATTGCTGGCGTAGCTTCTTTGACATTCACAAGTGCTTGTAACAGCTAAGGCTGAATAAATGATTTTGAATTAATTTTTCTTAACGTTGAGCTTTCGTGCTTAGGAAATAAAGACATAAATTGTTTGTCCAGGGTTTGTTCTACGCGGTGGGCGGTAGGAACACCTCGCCAGGGTCGTCGTACGACAGCGACTGGGTGGACGTGTACAACCCTGCCACGGAGCTGTGGCGGCCCTGCAGCCCCATGACCACTCCGAGACATAGGGTAGGTAGTAGGTACGAGATATAGGATAGGACCAGTGAAATAAAATGTATAGATCAAGTATTCTGCTCAAAAAAATGTTTGTATTAAAATGCCGACAATTCTTATACTAAATAAATAATATACTAGAAAAAATACGACTCGCAGCAGATCAATTCTCGGACGGGAATCAAACCCGCGACCTTTGGATATCCGGTCCAATGCTCTGACCACTGAGCTACCAAGTCACTAGTGACATCGTCGAATTTCTTCTAGTATATCCTACTGCAAGCCAGCGTTATTTCACCAATGTGAGGAATTACCTCGACATTCATTGGAAAAGGCAACTGTCAAAATGGCGCTGCGTACGCTTGTTCCACGAGAGCTATGAAAACCAAGGACTTTTAGTTAACAAAATAGTTTTTTTAGCTTTAAAATGATTAAATTTTGTGTAATATGCTTTAAAAATGTTGGCACTTACATATTTCCGAAAAATCTGGATATAGAAAAAAATTATAAATTCTGTAAGAATAAAAACGTCTTAATTTGGCTTTAAATTCTATCATTTGCATTGTAGAATAGTCTTTTATATCCATTTTGGGTGAATGGGTCTTTTTCGTTAAAAAAATACCACAAAATAAATACCTATTTTCCCATACATTTTGTTCTGAACGTCTACTGTCTTAGGAACAAGCGTACGCAGCGACATCACAATTAGCTTTGCGTTGCCAACCCCATTGAAATATCTTTCCGGATATTTGACAATTCGATGATGTCACTACATTAGTGACTTGGTAGCTCAGTGGTCAGAGCATTGGACCGGATATCCAAAGGTCGCGGGTTCGATTCCCGTCCGAGAATTGAAGCATAGGGTAATATAGGTATCAAATAGTTTTATAAACTCAAAATAATATTTATTCAAATGAACTTAAGAGTAT
The DNA here is from genome assembly GCA_943789525.1 of Agriphila geniculea. Classification (NCBI taxonomy): domain Eukaryota; kingdom Metazoa; phylum Arthropoda; class Insecta; order Lepidoptera; family Crambidae; genus Agriphila; species Agriphila geniculea. The sequence goes on from OX038875.1 coordinate 7,744,531, forward strand.
TTTTTGTTGTTTTTTCCATTAACGACACTTCAATACTTTTTTATCTGACAAGAGAAAAATGGGTCAAGCAACATATCAGCTATCATTATAATAGTGCAATTCGTTATCAATTCAAATCAAAACATTTTAACGGCGTTTGTCCTATATAGTAAAACTCTTCATGACTTTCTGTCACTTTCTATTTCGAACATCAACATCATACATTAAAATAGTTTATTAAAAATATCTGAAAATGTAGATATTAAATAAGGATATCTAATAATATTTCTAGTTAAGTTTGGATTGGAAAGAAATCAAGTTTGTCACAAGGTTGCAAGGCTATTCATTAGTATTGCGTTATTTTAAGAGGCACACAATGATTATTGGGGTACGGTATGTTTACTAAAATATATCTTTTCCAGGTAGGGGTAGCAGTTATGGATGAATTATTGTACGCAGTTGGCGGTTCCTCGGGATCTGAATATCACAAATCCGTAGAAAGGCAAGTATTTAATAGTATTGAAACGTCTTTCATTCAATCAAAATGAAGGTCGAATGTAAGTTTATGAAAAAAGTCGTTTAGGAATTATTAACACATCCGATGATGTCACAATTTGATGGCAGAATGGATCAGACATCGTGTTGTTGAAAACGAAAATGGATAAATTAAAAAAGATTTAACACAAAATCTTCCAAAACAAAAAAACAGAACTGAAAACAATCAGAAAAATATATGAATATGATAATTTTCATACTATACTGATAATTAAAGTAATTCGTGCGAAATTATTCCCTAGCCATTCCAAAATATCAAAAATGCACAACGTTAATATTCAAATTTTCACTTCTGCCGGCACACCCGAAGTGCAACCCGAATATTTTTTATTATTTATTTTAATATCGATTGTGACTACGAGTAGGTATAATAAATGTAATAGGTTATATAGGTATACTTATCTTTACATTACAAATGTTCATCGTCATGCATCAAGATAATGCACAGCTTACCGATAAGTAACATTGTTGCTAGAATAACAGTGACAACCCAATATGAAGGGATTTTTTTCTTGAGTCAACAATGACTCGGGTAATCTGCTTTCGTCAACTAACTGTTGCCGTTATATTATATCGTGTTGGATGTCAAGTAAATTTTATTGGCCACGGTCAAAGCCGGCTTGGTCAGAATGAATCAGATGTTGATTAAAACTTTTTCAATATTTTACCTAAACAATTGGCTTACTTATACAGGATAATAAATAATGCGGGTAGCTTTAGTATGTCTGCTCACTTTAAACATTTCTGCGGTGGTGTCGTGTGAGGCGGGTCGTTACGTTCCCTCAAATATGGTTGAGCGAAACGATGGCTGGTTCATGCGTCATGCTCGTGAACGGGTGCTGCCAGTGGGAATGGGTCTGCTTCTGTCTGCTTGTACTAAGGGCATCGCATATATTTTTTTTTCTTCATGTTTAATATTATCAATCTGTATGGCACTTCTTACTCAAAACATAAAATTAATAACTAATCCTTGTTTTGATTTCTCACTTTTTTTATTGCTAATGACTAAAATGATTATTTTGCTTTCGTAATATTTTTTCGTATTTTTTCGTCTATAGTTTTGTAAGTAAGGCCTATGAAAAGCTTTTGGATATTAGTTTTCAATTCGGTGCCTTAGGATGGGTAGCCTAAGTATGTCATGCTCTCTTTAATCATTTCTGCGGTGGTGTCGTGTGGGGCGGGTCGTTACGTTCCCTCAAATATGGTTGAGCGAAGCGATGGCTGGTCCATGCGTCATGCTCGTGAACGGGTGCTGCCAGTGGGAATGGGTCTGCTTATGAGTACCTATCTATACCTATCTTAACGCATATTGAATTGTAAGAATTGCGTTTTTACTTTTTATGTCTTGCATCAAGTGTTTTTTGGTTCGAGTAGCAGACAGAGTGATTTCTCAAATTCTCAACTAGTTGAAAGTTATTTACTCTCACATTTACCTTTCTGAATGTAGTAGATATATTTAATTTTAACCTACCTACCCATTGTGTGCAAACTTTTGTTAATTATTGTGATGGAAAATGACCTCACTTTAAACGTGGAGCTCATTTTTCAATGTTGACGACTCTGTATGAAATATACAGGGAGAAAAAAGCAGCCCTTGACGAGTTTCTTGCCGGTTCTTCTCGTTACAAGGTCTCCCGCTTAGGGTTTGCGAACCGATGTCGTAGCTTCTATGACATTCACAAGTGCTTGTAACAGCCTAGATTGAATAAATTATTTTGAATTTAATTTTGCGACTCCTTGTCAAAATTAGAAAATTGTGTATGATTGCTTTTTAAATTAAGTTTGCAGTCAAGTACGTTTTCAACTTGTGTTTGTAAAAGAAAATATTATATTGGCACTGTTAGGTCTTTTTGTTTTTAATACCTACAATGCATACCGTACGCTATGCTAAGGATATGACTGTTTGATGCCATAAATTAATAATTTAATTAATGAAAAAAAAAATACTTACATAAAGTGATTGTGCTGCAGCTGCTGTATGAATGATGTGACAACAAGGAGTCCAAAAAATTACCTTGTATTGGGCAGTATTAAATAACAGCGTCAACTACTTCCGTCGAGGGAGACTGACTGAAAATGTTACTGTACCCTTGACACCAAATACTTAAGTCGAATTTTCGCATTCGAAATCTTGGTTTCCTGCACGAAAGTTGTCGGCGGCTGGCTCGATTATATTACGATAGTTTTTATGGTGACTAGCTTTTGCCCGCGACTTCGTTCGCGTGGATATTTTAGAGATATTTAGTTTCCGTTCCCGTCCCCGTTCAGAATTGGGTCCAGAGATATCAGTATGGGTCGGGTTATCACTCGTCAGTTTTCCTAATTCGTCAGTTTTTTAATCTGGTCAGTTTACTTGATTCGTCAGTTTCGCGAAATTCGTCAATTGGTCAGTTTTCTTTTTGGTCAGTTCAGTTCAGGTCTGTAACTCGTCACTTTACTTAACTTGTCAATTTATGTAATTCGTCAGTCCAGTACAGTCATGCTAATAAAGTTTAGATAAACAAGCGTGGATATCTGCATGCTCGCTCTGGGGCCGTACCGGCTAACTTACATAGCTATCGTAATCGCTTTCATTTGACAGATAGATGTGATTCATTGCTACTTTTCTATGGTAAGTTTTTATTTATGCCAAATAGAAGTAGTTGTTTTGTTGTAAGCGGATCGATCCAGGAAAGTAACACAGAAAAGTAACAAAAGTAACACGAAGTAACAAAGTAACACAAAGTGGAAGCGTGACGAAATGGAACGGGCCGCGATGCCGGCTCCGCCCTGGTAGCTTCGATCGGCCTACAACCCAACCAAACTTATAAATAATGAGCAAATAACTCACAGGATTAAAAGTCCTTTGTTTCTTCACGATGTCACGCGACGCGGCGAATGTTCTCGTCGCGTGGTGCCGGGCCGTCCTGTGACGTCGATATCCCCTACCTAATCTGGCCAGATAAAATGACGAACAACACAAACGGCACCCGTGACACGTTGTGGAGACTTCACACGCCCTTCACGCGCCCGCGCGCAAGCAACGCGACCTACCACTAAATAGCTACAATCTACAATAATGTTATATTCTAAACAGTAGTAATGTGTCACATCCATCTGTCAAATGAAAGCGATTACGATAGCCATGTAAGTTAGCTGGTACGGCCCCTGGTATTGTTTTCAATTATGTTATTTATTAAAAAATCGCAAACAATATTCGAAATACGTACTTATTTTTTTTATTTATTATAATCCTTACTTATTTTTTAAATATAATTACCATGTAAATATTTAAGTATTTATGTTAAAAAAATTCTATTCGACATCGATTTGACATTTTCACTGCAAAAAAATAAAAACGTTTGTTATTTATGTACTAACAAGATTATAAAAATAAAAAATCTATATTTCTTTATATTTATACGAAACTGTACCAAAACTGACCAATTAACGAAAATTGACAAATTACTTAAACAGACCAAATGAGGAAACTGACGAGTTAACGATACTGGCGAATTAGGGAAACTGACGACTTAAAAAATTTCATGAAATTGACGAATAAGGAAACTGACGAATTAGGGAAACTGACGAGTGATAACCCAACCCATCAGTATCCCGTTCCCATTCCCTTCAATTTCCCCGAATAATTTTTAATCATCAACCTAAAGCTAAACACAAAATTTGAAGAACCTATGAAGGATTGAAGAAGTTTGAGAAATTTGAAGAAACTAACTGAGGGACTTCTATACAAACTTTCATCCCCTATGTCATCTTCTTAGGGGGTGAATTTTCCAAAATCCTGTCCTAATTAATGCTCACCTACACCATGAAATGTATCTCTACCCTCCATAAAAAAATGTCTCTACTTTCAGCCGTTAGGGCTCAACACGTATCCCAACAAACAATCAATCAATCAATCAGTGAATCAATTTAGAGTTTTATATGTATAGATGATGGTAGTGATAGTTTCGTTCCGTTCCCCGCTCAGCTACGACCCGGAGCGCGACTCGTGGTCGATGGTGGCGAGCATGGGGTGCGCGCGGCTGGGCGTGGGCGTGGCCGTGGTCAACCGGCTGCTGTACGCCGTGGGCGGGTTCAACGGCGCGCGCCGCGTGGCGTCCGTCGAGTGCTACCACCCCGAGCACGACCGCTGGGGGCCGCGCGCCAGCATGCGTGCCGCGCGCAGCGGCGCCGGTCAGTACTACACTACACGCACACTTGCAGCGCGCACGCACTGTAACCTCACTCAAGGTTCGACGGCGCGCGCCGCGTGGCGTCCGTCGAGTGCTACCACCCCGAGCACGACCGCTGGGGGCCGCGCGCCAGCATGCGTGCCGCGCGCAGCGGCGCCGGTCAGTACTACACTACACGCACACTTGCAGCGCGCACGCACTGTTACCTCACTCAAGGTTCGACGGCGCGCGCCGCGTGGCGTCCGTCGAGTGCTACCACCCCAAGAAATCAATTGTTTGGGCTTATGTCCCATTCGAATTTGGTCACATTTGCAGATAGTCTTACTTGCAATTTAAATTAAATATAAATATAGTCTACAACTAACATTTTATTTATTTACTATCAACAAGATTTACGACAAACCATTTACAAGTAAAAAAAAAATAAGTTCATTGAACACAAAAAAAATATTACCTGTTAAGAGGTAATTTTTTTTTTTTAAATTATAAGGGAGCATTCCTATGCTCCCTTCCGAGTATTTATAGTCGTTCCTCCTGTTTGCAGGCGTAGCAGCCCTAAACCAGTACATCTACGTGGTGGGCGGCTACGATGGGTCGCAGCAGCTCGCGTCCGTGGAGCGCTACGACACGGAGCGCGACACGTGGGAGCCCGTCGCGCCCATCGCCACGGCGCGCTCCGCCCTGTCGCTCACCGTGCTCGACAACAAGCTCTATGCCATGGGTATGTCATAGGGTCGCAGCAGCTCGCGTCCGTGGAGCGCTACGACACGGAGCGCGACACGTGGGAGCCCGTCGCGCCCATCGCCACGGCGCGCTCCGCCCTGTCGCTCACCGTGCTCGACAACAAGCTCTATGCCATGGGTATGTCATAGGGTCGCAGCAGCTCGCGTCCGTGGAGCGCTACGACACGGAGCGCGACACGTGGGAGCCCGTCGCGCCCATCGCCACGGCGCGCTCCGCCCTGTCGCTCACCGTGCTCGACAACAAGCTCTATGCCATGGGTATGTCATAGGGTCGCAGCAGCTCGCGTCCGTGGAGCGCTACGACACGGAGCGCGACACGTGGGAGCCCGTCGCGCCCATCGCCACGGCGCGCTCCGCCCTGTCGCTCACCGTGCTCGACAACAAGCTCTATGCCATGGGTATGTCATAGGGTCGCAGCAGCTCGCGTCCGTGGAGCGCTACGACACGGAGCGCGACACGTGGGAGCCCGTCGCGCCCATCGCCACGGCGCGCTCCGCCCTGTCGCTCACCGTGCTCGACAACAAGCTCTATGCCATGGGTATGTCATAGGGTCGCAGCAGCTCGCGTCCGTGGAGCGCTACGACACGGAGCGCGACACGTGGGAGCCCGTCGCGCCCATCGCCACGGCGCGCTCCGCCCTGTCGCTCACCGTGCTCGACAACAAGCTCTATCGGTATTTTATTTCTATCACTATTACAATTTTCCTATCGGGAAAATAAATGACGCTGCTACTAGCTACTACTACTATAATACAACACAACGTGCTATAAAAAAAACCCCTAAGGGGCCATCCATAAATTACGTCTCACGAATTTCATGAGTTTTGACCCACTCTCCCGTCCTTGTCACAGCTGGTCACATTTGTGAAACCCCCTTCCCTCCCCTCCCTTGTGTGACGTCACATATTTTACAGTTTTACGTCTAGAAATAATTATTGAATTAAAACAGTAGTTCCGAAATTTGATTTATTTCAATTTAAATGATTTTGAAATTTGACGTCACGAAATTTAGGACCCCTCCTACCTCCTTGTCACACAATGTCACACTTCGTCGACCCCCTCCCTCCCCCTTAACGTGTGACGTAATTTATGGATGGCCCCTAATGCCGAATATGGTGGATAGGGATTATCAAACTGAACAACTTTCGCTATAGAACTAACTTTGAAATCTCAAAAAAAATTGCTGTTTTATACAGACTGCCCAAAGCAAAAAGAGTGTATGTGTGTTCAGGGTTCATGTATGTTTTAATATTTTTGTTATTAGTTTTGGTATGAAACAGCAGATTGTTTTTCGCGATTTCAGAGTTGGTCCCGTAGTAAAAGTTTTGCAGTTTGACGGTCCCTATCTACCATATTCGGCATTAAGGAATCTTTTGTAAAACGTTATATAAATAAGTGTTTCGGTTTCCAATAACAAACATGACGACGAGTTAACGTCACGTCATTTAAGTAGGTAGCGATCGTAAATTCTCTCTGTAGTTAAAACGGCAACATTTCCAGGCGGGTACGACGGCACCGCTTTCCTAGACATCGTGGAGGTGTACGACCCGGGCACCGACACTTGGCAGGCGGGGACTGCCCTGCCGTCGGCGCGCTCGGGCCACGCGGCCGCCGTGTGCTACACGCACGTGCCCGCCCCCGAGCGCGCGCCGCCCGCGCCCGCGCCGCGCCTCGCCCGCCGCGCGCACGCGCACGCGCCCGCGCCCGCCAGGGACGACATACCGGCCGCGAACAATATCATAGGAACTATAGCACACAGCGCCAGCTGCTAGCGACTATACTCCAGTAGGAGAAAGTGAAGTGAAATAAGGACTTAAGTGACCGAAAATGAATACGTCGTTGAAATCAATCTGTGATCTCTGGACATTCCCTTTTCCTCCAAACGTCCGCCGTGTGATGTGTGATACACGCACAGGTGACCGAATCCTGAGCCGCTCCCGCCGCCCACGAGAGTCGATATACCGGCGGCGAACGATATCACACAGCGCCAACTGCTAGCGATTATACTCCAGTAGGAGAAAGCAAAGTGAAATAAGGACTCTAGTGACCGAAAATAAAAACGTCGTTCTAATCATTCTCTATGATCTCTGGACATTCCCTTTTCCTCCAAACCGCACGAGCCGTCCGTCCCGCGCCTCTACAGGTGACCGACTCCTGCACAGCTCTCGCCGTCTACGAGAGTCGATAAACCGGCGGCGAACAATATCATAGGAACTATAGCACACAGCGCCAACTCTAACAGTTGACGAACGACTATACCCCAGTAGGAGAAAGTGATGTGAAATAAGGACTTCAGTGACCGAAAATGAAAACGTCATTGAAATCATTCTCTGTGATTTTTGGACATTCCCTTTTCCTCCAAATGTCCGGCGTGTGATACACGCACGTGTCGCCCCTATAACGGTGACCGACCCTGCGCCGCTCCCGCCGTCTGCGAAGCAATATACCGGCTGCGAACAACATTATATGGCTATCGCATGTAGGACTAACTGCTAGCGACCATACTTCCAGCAGTAGGGGAAAGTGAAGCGAAATAAGGACTTTAGTGACTGAAAAAAAAACTTCTTCCAAATCATTCTCTGTGATCTCCGGACATTTCCTTTTCCTCCAAACTTCCGCCATGTGATACACACACGTGTCGCTCGCGCCCGCGCCCGCGAGTTACGACATACCGGTCGCGAACAATATCATAGAAAATATAGCACACAGCGCTAACTGCTAGCGAATATACTCCCAGTAGGGGAAAGTGAAGTGAAATAAGGACTTTAGTGACCGACAATAAAAACGTCGGGAAAAAAAAATTCTCTGTGATCTCTGGACATTCCTTTTTCCTCCAAACCTCCGCCGTGTGATACACACACGTATCACCCCTCTACCGATGACCGACTCCTACACCGATCCCGCATACCGGTCGCGAACAACATTATATGGCTATCGCATGTAGGGATGTCTGCTAGTGACTACACCCTCAATAGGAAGTAAAAGTGAAGTGAAATAAACGTGTTAAGACTAAAGTGACTAAAAATCATGACCCCGCTGCACCATCGGAATTCGGAACTACGTATCTAGCACGACTAACGATTACACTACAATAGGGGTGTATTGTGAAGTGAATAAAGAAATAAATTAATATTTTAAAGTGACTAAAAATCATGACTAAGGCTAAGGACGTTATTGAAAACATCTAACTCGGCAAACCTCTTCCCTTCAAGTGGACTTCACTTGTTGACATTTGAAGTGACTGAAGTGATCAAAATCAAATACAGGCTGTTTGGCAATATCGTTATAAAGCCGAATATGGTAAATAGGACACTAATGCACACAACCCACATGGCTTTTTATTTGTATCGAAAAAGGCAAACTGACAACCCTAGACGCAAATATAGATAAATCAATCCCACAATTAAGGTTTAGGGTTGTCACTATGCAGTTTATCATAAAAAGAAAAAACTTTTTTTTTTTCAAAAAAGTGATGGTTTTGAGGGTTTATAATAATTTTCCGGGGTTGTATGTGTCGTGGGCCAATCGTTGAACTGGGCCGATCGAGATCTGCCTGGGCAGATAATGATACGCCGGCATTTCTTGATTTGCCTTTTAAAACCCGCCATATCGTTCAAAGCATAGCGTTTGACGATTTGCCCGGCCATGCTTGGGCAAATCGATTTTGTAGGGTAGCCAAAGTACAAGCAAATAAAATGAAGTTTAGATAATAATAATTATCTACTAGATAATAAAGATATAACCAGCCATGCTGGGATAAATAGTCTGTAGGGTGACCAAAGTATTAGTAAAACTTTTTCTTCAACTAACTTACTGTTATTGTTTTTATTATCACAATTTTAACTCAAACTAACTCTAAGGTTCGGAACGACCAAAACTTTAGATGTCATTAATAGTACAAAGTCTTCGTTTTCAATTTGGAATACGAATAATTTAAACTTTCCTTTATTCTAAATTAAATAAAAACTGTTTTTTAAAAAGCTACCATGTACTATTTGAAACTTAGACACTAAAACATCAAATACAAAATAATGTCAAATGACATTGACATTTTTTCTATGGACAAATGTCAGAGCGTTTTTCAACCACCGATTTTGATGGTTAAAAAGTTGCAACGCTCTGACGTTTGGAACGGGAAAGTTGTGTCAACCGAACGTCACGCGTCATGCTCTAATATTTGGAACGTCGTTAGATTGTTTGTTTGCACTCAGAGCGTAGGTTCTGAACGCAACCCAGCTGACAGAGCGCAAAAAGCATTACAGCGCCACAAGCGTCGCATAACGGAAGTAGATATGAGCGCCGCGCCGGCGCGCCGCCGCCGACGCCAATTCTTCCGCGCCGCCGCCGCCGCGAAAAGGCAACGGCGCGCCGAGCGAGAGGAAAGATTTATTGAATCAGTGTAAAACTGTGAACGGTATCGTTTTTATGGAAGGATAGGACGCGTTACACGTTTGCGTCAAAATGATCACATGCCGGCGTCTCGTCGTCATTAGAAGAACAAACTGTGGACGTTTTTAAAACGAAACTAGAAAAAATTACCGTGTGTTCGCTTTCATAATTAAAGTCTAATAAACACAGTTACTGTTGAAACTATTACCTACTTGACGTTCGTGGACTATGAGAAAGCCTTTGATTCGATAGAGACCTGTCGCCTTCGATCAAGAATTGATTGAAGCCTGTCACCTGAGCGTTGCTGCAGTCACTCAGAGGAGCTAAAATGGACTATAAAATTGAGGTGTTGAGGTACTTATACGAAAATGCCACCATGCCGGTCTGAGTATAGAACCAGAGCACAAACTTCATCCAACTGCAGCGAGGTGTGAGACAGGGAGATTTTTTTTTCCGAAACTGTTCACAGTTGCGTTGGAGGACATCTTCAAGCTCTTGGACTGAAAAGGACTCGGTATCAAAATCAGTGGCCGTACCTTACACACCGTCATTTTGCCGATGATATAGTTCTTATGGCTGAGACCATGGAAGACCTGAACACAATGCTCAAAGATCTCCGTAGTGCCTCCCAAAGAGTGGGTCTTAGAATGAACATGGATAAGATATAAATCATGTTGAATATTCACCCACTCCAGTTCATGTTGGGAACACTTTTTTTATAGATAGGCAAGCGCTTGCCCGCTATCGTGCCTGATGGTAAGCGATGATGCGATCTACGATGAAACGCGCTTGCCAAAAAGATACCTATTCACTCGCGACCTGAACCTCCAGATTTTTACTGTCGGGAAACACAGTTTCAGGCAAAGAGTTCCACTCTTCGGTACGGATGATGAAATTGGAAGTAAAACGCTTAGTGCGAGTCTTTGGAGTATCCACCAGAAACGGTGACGCTGATTTGTACGATTGGTTGTCCGATGGAAGAAAAGAGATGGCGGAATTAGGTTGTGCGATTCCACTGCACACTTGTCGAAGTATATCCGATAGAAACTTGTAGTCTATGCTCGAGGCTTTTCAGCTTAGGTACTACTTTACTTATGAGCTTCCTGGCCCTCCGCTCAATGGATTCAAGCGTCAGCTTAGGAGGTGGTATTTGGCAGTGCCATCCCAAAGTTGTTGACCAACTAGACTCGAAGTTAACCATTACGTATACCTAGGACAGACAGTCCAGTTAGAGTTCAACTTTGAGAAAGAGATCTTTCGTCGAATCTAACTCGGATGGGCTGCAGTCGCGAGCTTCGAAAAATTTTCGCGTCCAACTTACCTCAGTGTCTCAAGACAAAAGTTTATGACCAGTGTGTGTTGCCAGTGATGCCTTAAGGCTGTGAAAAGTGGTCGCTAACTATGGGTCTCATAAGAAGGTTCAAGATCACCCACCATGCAATGGAGAGAACCATGTTTCCGTTTCCCTACGTGATCGAATCAGAAATGAGGAGATCCGTAGGAGAACTAAAGTAACCGACATCGGTCGAAGGATTGTTAGGCTGAAGTGGCAGTGGGCAGGACACATAGTGAGAAGAATCGATGGCCGTTGGGATGGAAAGGTTCTTGAATGGCGACCATGCATTGGACGACGCTCCGTGGGTAAGCCCCTGACAAGGTGGACCGACGATCTTTAAATGTCGTGGGAACCCGCTTGATGCGGGCAGCGCAGGACAGATCGTTGTGGAGATCCTTGGGGGAGGCTTATACCTAGCAATGGGTGTCATGCGGCTGATATGATGTGCGTTTTTTAAATTCTAATAAAAATAAGTATTTCTGATTGATAAATTATGTGTTTTTATTATTTTCTGTCAATAAATGAAAAAAAACCATTTAGAGATCACGCCGCCGACGGCGCCGCCGCCGCCGACCCAAAAAAGTCGGCGCGCCGCCGCCGGCATTTTACCCATCGGCGCTCATATCTAAACGGAAGTATATTACGATGCGCCCAGCCATATCTCGATGTGGCCAAGTACTAGTAAGGTAAATCGACGAATGGGATGCTTTTATCGATCTGCCTAATTTTTGATTTGGCACATCATGAAATTATTGACCAGATCATGAAATGCCGGCACATCGTGATCTGCCCAGTTCAACGATTAGCCCACGACATATGCATTACCAAGTTCATTGAATTGCCCTATCTACCATATTCGGCTTTTGTTGAAATTCGGGAATAGAATTTCTCAAAAAATTGTGGAGGTATCATGTCTGCACTGGACCGACATATTGCAGGACCGATTTTATCGAATCATATGTTCAGATTTTTTGTCATTATACATTTTAATAACGGGTATAACAAGACTCTCAACGAAGCCGAAGTCCACGCATTCCGCCCATCATCAGGATCATTTTTGTCTTTCAGACAAACCTGGAAAACCAATAGCTACGAAGTTATTGAAAGTCAACGTCAACATTTCTTTTCAACTTATATAAAAGATTTCATAAAAATGAAATCTTTTATTCGTTATTTCCTTGTTATTTCTTAATTTTTGTCCAAAGATACATTATCAAAATTGTAAGTATTTCGTAACAAACAATGGCGTCAAAATGACGTTTTATATTGAGTAATGACTCAATGTATCTCATGAGCACGCACATAAACGCAGCCTTTCAACTCGGCCGCACGCAGCTGTGTAGCATACACTCGCAGGCGCGGTCTGTTGTACACGTTACATTGCGTGGTAATGTATGCAAAGCTTTTTAACACCAAAAATTAAAATCGTTTCCCAGCAATAATTTTGAACAGAAATGGTCCTGATGATGGGCAGAATACGTAGACCTCGGCTTCGTTGAGGGTCTTGTTACACCCGGTATATCCCGAAAATACTATTGAAGTCCGTTCGCTTAATTAGATAGTGTCGGTACACCCGCAAGCACTTGTGTTCTGAGACAGGAATACCGGTAACAAACACAACCTTTCACTACGGCACTTCTATGTAAACTGCCAAAATCCAAATTCACTTGCGGGTGTACGCCGCACGCGGTATTCTTTGTTTATGCGGCGGCATCCTTTGATAAGAAGCGGCACGTGCAAAGGCGGCGCAATAAAAGGGTGACACTATCTAAGCGAACGGACTTTAGATGTAAATAATGTTAAATAATGATTTAGAGATAGAATTAGTAAGAATCTGTAAAACTATTGAATGAAGGATAAACCTTTTAAACATTTACTACTTTATCAGTGATTAATAATGATTGAAGTTATTTATTTTTTGTATTATTATTATTACTTGTATTCTATTTACACAGGCACAAACTATTACATTCACAAAGCAGTATCTGATAGATCAGTTGCCCATTGATAATTATTGTAACTAATGTACATAATTTATTATTGATATAAGGACAATAAAGACTGTTATGGGAATATAAAGAAATGTTTTATTTACTATATTATCAATGCTTAAATATTTACTTCATTTAAATAGTTAGATTAGTTTGTTTTATAATCATTTGTAATTTTCACTTTTGCATAAACAAACCGCTTCATAGAGACAGTTCTTGTAAGTAGCTCGCTGACTGCTCCCGGAATTATTATTAAAAATAATTGTTAATCCAGTGTAGAAAGTTTGGTAATCTCTGGACCGAAAGTGGCGCCCTCGAAGGTTTTTATTTAAAAAGTTGTTAATAGAAAAGGATTTTAATAAAACTTTTCGTGGATTTTTTAGGAGTAGTCTATAGTATTTTTAGTAGGCATCACTACATTCCCTTACAATTATTCGTAGAAGTAGATAGCAAATGTGTCAAAAATGGCCACTTTTAGCAGTTTTGCTATCTACTTCTAGCAGTGACTACGAGGGAATGTAAATGATACCGTCTAAAAATACCACGATAATTTTATTAAAATTGTGTATTAGAATTGTATTAGAACTACAATATTAAATAAAATTCACCGCGGGGCACAACCTTCACAATCTTTTTGATAGCAGTTGCATCGCCCGCCGCCGCTGCATTGTAAACAAACGTAGTGCATTGCCTTTGTTCGGTTAAGGACAGATTCGGTTTAGGACAGATTAGGTTTACGACAGATTCTGTTTAGGACAGATTCGCTTTAAGACGGATTTTGTACTGGCAAGCGAAAAAATGTTTCGTTCGTTTTCGTACTCAATAATTGTATTCCTGTCTTAAAGCGAATCTGCCCTCAACAGTATCTGTCGTAGACCTAATCTGCCCTAAACCGAATCTGTCCTTAACTTTGGGTATGAATTTTGTACTCGATTGTATTTCTGTCTTAAAGCGAATCTGTCCTAAACAGAATCTGTCGTAAACCTAATCTGTCCTTAACCGAACAAAGGGTGCATTGTGCCTGTCTATATTCTATGGGCAACAGCGTCGGTCGCTTAACCAGTTAGCAATCCCCGACCGGCTAATGTGACTACGGAGATTTTTTTACCCGTGGTCACACGGTCGCACCGACTCACCATTCGTGTGCGCGTGCGCGAGAATCGCCATGCACGAACTAAACATAATTGTTGTGCAAGCGATTGCGCGCGTGCAAGCGATTTTAACCTTAGGCCTCTTTAACAGAGACGCGGGGCGTCGCGCGACGCGGGTGGTGGCGCGGCCCGCACTGAATTCAAACATATGGCGTTGTATGAGTGTGTTTACGGAGAGGTGATTTTACACGCGTTGCTTGAAATGGGGCGGGGCCCGCGGAGGGCACCGTCGCGGCGCTCGCGGCGATGCCCGCAGCCGGCGGAACCTTCAGCCGTCTCTCGCTAAACTAAAACTAAATTTAGTCGGTTTGATTGAGCGCCGCCCCCGCCCGCCGCAGCGGGGCCAGTCGCGTGCATCGCTACGCTACCTGTTTGAAGATTCGACGCGGGCACCGCCACGCTGCCCGCGACGCGTCTCTATGAACAGCATCGTATAGTGCCATATGTTTGTGTTTACGCGTGCGATGCTAAATGCCGCTTCACGCGCCGCCTCTCCGTAAACAGAAAAATCGCCCGACGCGCTGCGAGAGGCCCCGTCGCCCGCGCCGCCTGATGCCCCGCGATGCCTCCATAAACGAGCACTTAGGAGCGGTTAAGCGACGCTCGACGTGAAGGGGGGAGTAGATATATAAATGGTGGAGTCCGTTCTTCTTGTTTTTCTAGTCTTTTATTACCGACTGACTTGGACGAATCAAGCCTACGGATTATTCGAAAATTTCGGATGTTCCCAGTAGTCTTACCAAGTAGTTTCACCAGTAGTACTTATGGGATTTTCCATCCCAATATACTTACTGATAGTAAGACTTCTCTGGGATTATATTTTTCCTATTAGTACTACTGTTAAAAAAACAATAATACTAGACCTTGCAAGTGTCGTATACAGCACGACTTTTTTCTATTTTATTGAACTAACTAAAAGTACTTATCAGGATAATATAACCAACATGGAGTTAGTTCGATTTCTTTTGAAATAGTCAAAAATTGTTATATTTAATTAGAAATAAAGTACCAGGACAACATAACCAACAAGAAGTTATTTTATTTTTTATTACTAAGCTAGAGCACCGGGGTATTGTCTTAACAGTAAATTAAAGTTCCCAACAAGCAAAAACGTCATATAAGTTCTGACTTGTACGACTTTAAGTCGGATAGCAGTCTTATAATAGTAATGAGATGACTGCTAGGTCATATAGACGTCTTAAATCTTACTTTTTAGTCGTGCGACAAATATGTCATAATAAACTGGTCATAGTAACGTCGGCACGACTTAAACTATACGACGTTATATTAAAGTTTTAGCCAAAACGTCTGTACGACTTGTAGTCGCATTGGAGTCAAGTTTCGACTTTTAAACGACGTTTAACAAAATGGCGGCTTTACTTGGTCTTCAAATAACCTTAAAATGACTTTTTGTCTTTAAAACGTCATATAGAGATTAGTGTGCGACAAAATTAACATGGCTGACATTTTTAGAAATAAACAAAATGTTATTAATAAAAATTTTATGTTTCAAACGCAAAACTACGAAGGGGCATGAAAATATGAATTGTATTTACATAGGTATATTATCATAAAACTTAAATTCCCAGACAAACTAAACGGTATAAGAGACAGACACAGTTGGCAAGATATGAAAGTTATGTAATACTCACCTTTTATTTCCTTGTAATAGATTTATTTTGCACTCAGATCTCGAAACATAACCACAAACACGAGTCACTGACAAACATTAAAAATCAGTCGTAGAAGTGTTGTTATTTGACTCATATACAACGTTTTCGTCGTTAAAAAACATCTGTATGACCACAATATAACAAAAGAGTCGTTGTAAAGTTTTGATACGACTACTGTACGATGAAAGTGGTAATCTTGTGACTTTTGTATGACCATTAAACGACAATGTAGGTCGTATAAATGGGGCCCTTTTCGCGTTGAGTAAACGTTATTATAACGTAAGTGTGACCTATCTTTTGTGACCAGTGGTAATAAGATAACGTTTCTACGACCATTGTACGACGTAAAATTGTTAGTTGGGTCATTACGAAGAAAAAAAACGAAATTGTAATTCCTTGTTGGTTACGTTGTCTTGGTACTTTTAGTCTTATTAAATATAAAAGTTTACTACGTTATATCAAAAGAAATCGAAGCTGTAGGTCTTCATAGGTCTACATGGGAGTATTGTTTTGTTTTACTGGTAAGTCTACTGGGATCAAAATTCCCAGTGATCTTACTAGTAAATCTATTGGAAAGGAAACTCCCAATAGTACTACTGGTAAAACTACTCGGTAAGACTACTGGAAACAGCCGGAAAATCGGCTTTCTAATCATTCAACAGAAGAAAATTACAGAAACAACAAAACAGGCCCATAACAGGTTTTGGGTTCTGGCTAAACTTTTCACCTCTTTTGAGTTTGACCTCATACCTGACAGATAAACATAGTTTTTTTTTTTATTAAATTTTTATATATTAACCAGCAGATAGTGCTATCCGGGATCTTTCAAACAGGCCCTACTTACCCAGGTACAAAAAATTTTCAAAGTACCAGGCTCAGAGGTTCCATCCAAAATTTCTTCGTCGAATACGTACGACTTTTTGCTTGACAAAAACTATCTGCCCCCTGATTTTGTAACTTTGTTGCAGTCAACTCTGACAGAAATCGCAATTACATTGCTACTTTAGCAATAACCAATGTGACAACTGTCTTACTTAAAGCAGCAATGTAACTGCGGTTTTAATCGAGAATTGTTAGCAACAGTTACGTAATCTGTGGGCTGAACACCGCTTGTGTCGGCGACCGGTCTACCACGCACGGGAGGAGACGCGCGGGGACGGAGGGCCGGCTACGTCACTGCCATAGTAGAACCAAATAAGTAATGGCCGATTTCACCAACGTCCCCTAAACCGTTACCTAACAATGTGCCCCTTTAAATAAAAGAGCCCCCAAACGAACCCCTTGTTAAGAATACGTTTCACCAACTAAACAGCTCTTTAACTATGAGACCATAGCTAGGGGACAGTTTTTTCATCATTTTGGATGTGTTAACCGTAACTTTTGACTGATTATTAGTAATTATTACGTAAATTTAATTCTATTGATCTATTGTAGCAAATGTTTGACCCTAGATCAAAATATAAATATAAGAACACTTTTTAAAAATGTTTGAATCCTTTTGACTACCGTAGAATGTGTTCAGATATTCCTTTAGAAATTCTGAAATCACCATGTTGATTCTTCTTATTTATTAAGCCGTATTTCATTATATTTTCCAAATAAGAAATAAAATATTAAAAATATTTTGAATAAAATATTAAGTAAGTATTCAAATAATAATCACAATTAAATGTAAAAAAATCACCATGTTGATTTTCCTTATTTATTAGGCCGTATTTCACTAGATTTTCCAAATAAGAAATAAATTATTAAAAATATTTTGAATAAAATATAAAGTAAGTATTTAAATAATAATCACAATTACATATAAAAAAACTTTCTCACCTACGGTCATGAAAATCCAGATTGTTTTCAACCTTCACTAATACATATAAATAAATCTTAGATAACCTATAGGTATATTTTTTCTCTTTATTTGTTAATTTACATGCCCCATCGTAACTTTAATTTGACACTTATATTAAAATAACTATACTATTTTTTTTTGTTTTTTTTTTTTTTATATTGTATATCATATTTTATATAACTATATGTTTTTAAAAGTCCACGTTATCATATTTTTGAACAGTCCGGTCAATGTCGAATTATTCGATCTCATCTAAATAATGTATTTTCCAGAATTAACTCAGAAATTTTAAAGCTTTTTACAATTTATATAAGTAACTATCCATTTTCTTTAGTAATTAACAAATATTACTCTCGAAAAAAGATTTTTAAACTGGCACATAACGTTATGGGCTGAATATTGCACCCCCTAAAGTTAGCAGTCCTTTTAGCACCATAGGGGTCCCATGTGCGTTGGTGAAACGCATGAACGCGGCTAGTGGTCCCCTAACCGATTTGCGGGTCCTGTTAAATTTAGGGGACGTTGGTGAAATCGGGCATAAGTCATCTTACTCATTATACGCACGAACGCGGTTTGCCCGTACGTATGCGTCGTCGCACGCACACACTGACAAAAAAAGTGATAAAGGTACAACAGTCATGGCTGCGCCGTACGTAATCCCGCTCGCGCTCACGCACGCTTCACGCCGCCTACAGTACATGTACCATGCTTTCCAAAGATATTATTGCAAATAGAATGAGGATATATTTTACATTAACTTCAAATAATAAGGCATTTCGTACTTGTCAAAACAGACGATTTTTTTTTATATCAATTGTGTAATTTTGTTAAAAAATCATAAATTCCTACAGGAAAAAGTACTTTTAATGCCTATTATGGAAAGTTTTCAATTTCCGAATTTAAAGATTTATTATTTTGATAAGTGTAGGTAAATGAAAAAGTAAGAAATAGTTAATAGTGTAAAAAATAAAATTTCATTATCATAATATTTTATTTGAATAAACATTATTTAGTAAAGCCACGTTTTAATTTATCCTATTTCGACTATAAGTTTTCTAATCACATAACATTACGTAGGCAATGAAAACATTGTAGTCAGTTCCTGAAAACAATGAATTTAATGTAAACTGTAATTTGACAGATAGATATGATACATTGCTACTTATCTATAGTAAGTTTTTATTGGTGTCAAAACGAAAGTGCCATGATGTATCACATATACATCTGTCAAATTACAATTAACATTAACTTCATTATTTTAGTCGATAGACCTGCTGGTTTACGTACAAAAAAATATAAAAAAATCTTTGCATTATAGTTCCCTGATGCTTACACTACAAGGAAAAAAATATTTTGTATAGAGATTGACTATGCATTTTTTGACGATTGAATAAACTAGTGATGTGACAGCCCTACGTGTTTAAGCTGTATCGCTCGCTCGAGGCTCGAGTTGGCCTACTTATTTGGTTCTACTATGTCACTGCGGCGAGCGACGACCGAGGACACCTACTTACTTGCGCTCCATACCTACACGGACGGACACCAACCGCGAATCGCTACTCTTTTTTATATAACATCACGTCGTCAGTCTTAATTTTATTTGTAAAACGGCTATTAAATCAGCCTCCTATGTACTACAGTCCGCTATTTTATTTATACTTTCCCGAAGGATCATTTTCATTGGTCCTTCGAGCCGGAGCTTGCGTTCGACAGCCATTTGTTAAACAATATATCCGTCTCACTCGCACAATGGGCATGAAATGGTGCCACTGCCACCACAAAATAAAGAGACACAAAATAAACAGAAGTTTAGCTTAGTACTACGGGTAGGGTTACCAGGACCGAAATTCGGAAATCCGGTCGCAAGAGGTTGAAAATCCTGATTTTTGGATAAAAGTCCGGTCTTTGACTAAAATAATAAAAAATGTAAGTACCGTACACAATGGTACACGGTTGGTAATAAAAAATATAAGGACCATACACAATGGCATACGAACTCGCGCGGTGGGGTGAGGTTATTGATTCTGGGGCGGGGCGGAGAGTTTCTTTTCTGTACGGTAGTACTTATATCTATTTTGAGCCGTAGGTAAATCTACGGGCGTTTTGAACGTCGTCATTCTCCTCAACATAATTTCTCATAATTTTAGAGTAAGAAAATGCTGTCCCCGTATGCAGTGACGAGAATAGGTCCCCGTCGAGTAGCGTTTAGTAGTATAAGTTATAATTATTATTTTTGCAAACTATCACGTCAATTTTATATTGAGGACAATGACGGCGTTCAAAACGCCCGTGCATTCAACCGGGTGGTTCTTTAAAGAAAACTGGATGTGCTTCAGGAAATCACCCATTCATAAAGCCTAGTCGCGGCTTGCGGAGCGCGCCGCGTGCTCTGAGCTGTGCGGCTAAGACGGTTCTGACAAATTCATTACAATCAACGATGGTGTAATTATTTTATCCAAGCACAATTAAAAATCCGGTCTCGAATGAAATCGGGGCGGAGTCCGGTCTGAGCTCTTAAAATCCGGTCAAGACCGGATTTATCTGGTCAGATGGTAACCCTAACTACGGGCGCTCGAGCATCGCACACACACAAAGACAGCTCTCGCCGCTGCGTCACGTACTTGAACTGTTTTGAGAGTGGTTTGAGATTGCAGTTATACAGTGTCGGTGAGAGATGTTTATGTGTGCGTTACTCGAGCGCGTAAGTGCTAAGCTCAACTACTGTACTCTCTCTATATTGTGGTGCTGCCACCACCAACTGCAAACTATTATTGATAACCATGATCACTATCAACCACACTTTCAATGGAAGATTCGGAGAAATGTGATTTCGAATATTTAGCTCATCAGTGTTTTAATTGATAATTGAAGGTAAGTCTGGTGTAACCACGAGGAATGAGTGCTTGAAACTCATTACGAAGTTCACTGGCCTGTCATTTTCAAAAATGAGGGAGACAAAACCACTATAAAATTATTGAATAAATGGAGAGGCTTTGTCTCCCCCGTTCAGGGGAGCTACGGACACTAGAAACATCCCTTTGTCTCCCCTAGGGGAGACACCGATGGAGACATGGCCTCGAAGGGGATTTACTTGATGCTATCAATGGAATCGAATTTGCATTTTTGACTAATAGTCCAGGCAAAATAAAATTTTGATCACATTAAATCCTACAGTTCATTTTCGTTTTTCTAAATAAGGATTAGGGTTATTATAACATCGTACTATGGCTGCTTTTCCTCTCCACCATAAGCGTTATAAGATATAGGTAAAAAATACCTAACTTCTGGAAAGTAATGTTCATAAAATTCTACAGTGGAGATTTATGATGCGTTTGCTTATTTACATACTTAATATTTAATTAAAAATAATCACTGATTTTATGTTTAAGGTTAAGGAGATAGGGTGCGTTACAATCATATTTTTGGAGAAAGTATAGTAATGTATCTTAATAAATCGTACACAAGGTGATTTTTTTATAATATGTTTTTAAGCTTAATCCAGGAGCATCTTTAATTTTTCACTCCAGTGACTTTAATATATCTAGTGATTTTTATGTTTTTACGTGATTTTTGCCATTTATTTTAGCCAACAAAAAATCCTACACCAAATATTTTATCTCGTCTTCGTTTCTACCCTTGCAATAAACCCTCATAAAAAAATTCACCAGCTTTTATGAGTAGCATACGAAGTTTTAGCCATTAATAGCTGTAGTTGAATTGCGCATCAATCGGACGGAGTCAAGTGACAGATCGAAAATATCATTTCGTCCCCAATACATAATAGTTTTATCGCTTGGCGGGTTTCTTAAGTTTTATTGTCTGCCACTCCTACCACTTGATCGTTTTTCACACTAAATTGGTTGCAACTGTTCGCATCGAGTTGCGAGAAGTTCGGGTTAGTAGATAAGTTAAGGTCCGCTAAGAAACAGCGGCATAAATACGACGATCGAGTATCACTAGTATGAGCTCGCGCAGACCGGTGCAAGTTTGAGTTGTTGCAAACTGTTTACGTTACAGTAAACTATCGTTTTCTCTCTTTCACTCGTATTGACTGTGAGCAGTATATCCGACAGTTTACTGTAACGTAAACAGTTTGCATCAACTCATGGTAGGGCCACAGGTATTCTCGAAACCGTAGTGATTAACCGGGGCCTCATTACGCACCAACGGACGTGTATGTAGTTGTCTCATTTACACCCGCTCCCTCACCGACTGGGGTCGGTTCGCCTGTTTGGTGCTCTCTTTTATTCCTAGGGTGAAATGCCCTAAATTCGGCCACGTCAGCAATTTTAGAGATTAAATCTAAAATATTTATATTAAAATTGAACTACAGCATTGTAATTTTTGTTATTTACGATTGCTACATGATTGTTCTTTATAATAATTGTAAGAAAATCAAGGAAACAATAATAGTAAAATTAAGAAAAAATAATATATGACGAGTGACCCAATTTTCCTAAATTCTGACGCGTATGCCCTTCATTCGACCCATTTTTCCCTAAATTCGGCTAAGGTGAAATAAGCATGTTAATTAGGAACTTCAATTGTTTTTATTGACATTCAAATAAAATAATTAACATAATTATTATTCCGATCAACATTAATCATATTAGGCATAACAAAAATCTACGAAAAATAAGCTAAAATAAAAAATTATAGCAAGTCTAATACTTGAATGCATTTATTGTATATTTATCAACATTAATAATTTTAGGCTTATTCAAAATCAACAAAAATATTGTTGGCTATATATTGTTTTTTATATGAGTATAACAACAATCATATCAAAATTATGAATGTTTATCAAAAACATTATTTATCAAAAATTAATAAACATAATGAATACAGTCACGTTCACACTAATATTTTTAATGCTAGGTAGTTCTATTTTTATCAGTTAATATATTCATAATAGTTATTTAGGAATTTATAGATTTTATTCAGAAGTTTTTCGTGAATATTTATTATTAATATTACATTGATTACCATTAAATATTATAATTTTAAAAATAAATTCGAATGTTGATTTTTGGTATCAAATATCTAAATTAAATTAATTTTAAGTTATTCAAAAGTTTTTATTTTTGTTTTATTTTTATTTTATTAAGGATCTTTTTTATTTTATTATAAATAATTAAGTTCTTTTTTGGAGTGGAAAGTTTTTTCATTTAGATCTATAAGTATTGTAATAAGAATTTTATAAGATTGGATGTCAGCAATATTTATAATATTTGTTTTATAAATTTCTTTTGCAGTAATCTATTATAGAAAAAGATAAGTAGGGTAGGTGCACCAGTGAATGAACACCCCCCCAGTGAAGGAACAAATGTGTTATTTTTCTATAAAATAAGAAATCTTTTGTTTTCTACACGCAACAGATTTTTTTTAATGAAAATTATACTTTATTACCTTAACTGGCTGCACAGACGACTATGTGTGTTCCGTACTTTCTGAATGGCGATTGCTTAAAGTAGACACGTTGTGTAGTGTTCCTGTTTCTATGGACCAATACTAAGAACTATGGTGCGACAACATATTTTGATAATAGCTTTTAAGTTGATATATGATTCATTCTACAAAGAAAATTAGTTTCTTAGATGTAATAATGATTATTTCGTCTAATAGAAAGCAGATTGTAAAGAATTTCATTATTTTAAACTAAATATAGGGGTGTTCGAGTACTGGATTAAAAAATTGAGAAATAATTAGTTAATGAACCAGGTGTTCATTCATAGGATCTAACGTATTTTTTGGTTTAGGCTTATTTTGTGTCTTACTTTTAAAGGAGTTTGTTCATATTTAGGGGATAGCTATAGTAAATCATTGTCAATCTTTGGACCAGTCTTCGAACTAGGGTTTTCATTCATTAGTTTTTAAAATTTTAAGATTCTTCTATAGTAAATGCCTAGTTCACTTACTGATTATTAAAAAACTAGTAAATGAACTATACATTTCTTAATTGTTACATTAATTATTTTTTGTTTTTAATTTTAGACCACTTCTAAAACAATTAGAATAACATAGCTGATGTGAACTATAAAGCAATATGGTGGAAAATACTTAGGTCTAATTTTTTTAATATTGGCTGTCCTAAGTTAAATAAACTCTTCGACCTGACTCTTCAACTCATGAAACAGAGACATGAAGTGAGGATACAGGTCATACAGAGCCCCAGGAACATCCGGAGGATTCCAGAAAGGAAAATAGGCAAGCCTCAAGAGAGGCATATGCCAGTGGGTTGGGTATCGTGCGCCATTTAGAATTTAGGTTTCTTTTGAAATTTTATATGTTTTACCAGTTTGTTATGCTATAAAATATCGTGTACAGACATAAATTAACGATTTCTGTTTACATCCACCTTATGAAACTAGTAGTTCATTTATCGGATTTTAAACATTCGTTAACTGGATTTTGCCGTTCATTCACTGGTGATTTGGGTGGGGTACTTTTGTGTAAAATTCGGATTATCTAAATAACTATAAGCATTTCAGAAATACTGCAGATATTATATTGAACATTAATAAATTCTGAATAGTATGTAGTGCCATTATTATAGCAAAGTCATCCAGAAATAGGTATTCGTAATTTTTAAAGTTTCAAATCGCCTTAAGGGTTCATTCACTGGTGCACCTACCCTATATGAGATCTGAGTTAAATTTAAATCATTTTATATTATTAGTATTATTATTTGTATTTTCAATAATTTTAATAATTATTATTATTAATCATAAAAATAATTATATAAGACTTTTATTAAGTTTGACCGTTGTCCGAATATAAGATCATATTTATTCTATTTTCAGCCACCCTTTCAAAAACGGCCGAATTTAGATTTTTGACTAGTTTTTAGGGTTCCGTACCCAAAGGTTAAAAACGGGACCCTATTACTAAGACTCCGCTGTCCGTCTGTCTGTCTGTCATCAGGCTGTATCTCATGAACCGTGATAGCTAGACAATTGAAATTTTCACAGATGATGTATTGCTGTTGCCGCTATAACAATAAATACTAAAAACAGAATAAAATAAATATTTGAGGGGGGCTCCCATACAACGAACGTGAGTTTCTTGCCGTTTTCTGCTCGATATTAATAACGACAACAGGTAGACAATTGAAATGTTCACAAATGATGTATTTCTGTTGCCGCTTTAACAACAAATGCTGAAAACAGAATAAAATAAATATTTAAGGGGGGCTCCTATACAACAAACGTGTTTTTGCTGTTTTCTGGTACGGAAACCTTCGTGCGCGAGTCCGACTCGCACTTGGCTGGTTTTTTGAATCCTGATTTTGAACAAGCTTTTATTAATTAACTAATAAAAATATATGAAAAAATATCACTTCAAATCATTCTTTGGTTAAGGTTTTATCACATAAATGCCAATGGATTGAGAAATCAGTAAGTATTTAAATAGTAAAAGTATTTAAAAATTTATTTCCCAGAACTTGCTCGTAACTAGAATTTGACACCAAAATGGTACAATGCGTGGCACAACAACGTAGGTCACTGGTCAGATCGTTACTGAGTGCAAACCATATGACTGCTTACTGCCATTTTTACAATTCTTAATCTATATATATATATAATAAATCTGTAGAAAAGTTGAGTCTGTACAAAGGAAATATTTTGAAAAAAAGTGATTGGAGTGTTTAATAATTACCAGTAGAACCCATTTATAACATTTTTCGAATTTTGTCTGTTTGTCTGTATGTTGGTGCGCTAAAAATGTAAAAAGCGCTTACTTAATACTAAATAATGTTTACATACAAATATATGGTGTATCTTGCAAAATAATGAAATCTTTATTTCATCGCAATTGGTTCACTGAATCAAAAGTTAAACTAATTTAAAATGTACGATGAATTTTTGTTGTAATAATATCTTCGGGAATTATACTGTTAGAAAAACCGACCAGCTGGTGTATCCACATCTGGCACAGAATAATGGTCAATGGCTAAAAGTAAACAAAAACGTGTGGAGTTTTGGGTCTATTGTAATTTCTCAGAAACAAAATGCACATGCATGCAGTAAAATCAAAGCCCGCTTTCTATTATATTATTTTTAAACACACACACTAACATATATAATTTAAAAAATAATTTTGATTATATTTATATAACTTAACTAATTAGTTGTTCATATTCATACATAGTATGTAAGTGTTACGATGGAGCGGGGCTGTCTGTCACAAGTATTGTAATACTCACTAGGCAGTCCCAACCTGCTGTTTATTTATTTTATTTTATTTTTTAGGTACACCAACAAAATGCATACAGTAACATTACACATATTTCGTTCACTAAGCCAAGCTTTGACGTGTATGATTTCTATTACAGGTATACTCAACATTGATAAGGAATTCTAGCTTATCTATAAATTAGTAACTATATCTAAAGATTTTTAAAGAATTTTAAACAAATTTAAAATGTTAATTAAAATGTTAATTACAGTTTTGAACAATGAGTAGTGAGTAGGTACTTTAAAAAAAGAAGATTATGAACAATAAAAAAAGAGAATTCTTAAACAAATATTAAACAAAGATAATATTGTTGTACATCACTAATGCAACTAAAATATTACATCCCCGATCTAAACTCTAAGAGGTTGCGTTTAAATTTATGAAAGCTGCAGCCGAAAATATCCAGAACCAAATCAGATGATTCATTAGTTAGCATATTATAACACGTACACATACGGTGAATAGGTGAATTTTTGCCAAGTTTTGTCCGACATAAAGGGATGTGAAATAAGTCCTTACAAACATACCGAGAATTAGGTCTAGGAACTCGGAGGGAGATTTCATTCAACGAAGACTCAGCGAGTAACATACCATGTAAAAGTTTATATAAAAAGCTTAAGTCCAATATCCAACGACGATCTTTTAATTGTAGAATATTGAAAAATTTTAGTCGTTCATCATATGTGTGGCGAGATGTTATGCCTCTCGCGGTAAAAGCTAAGTACCGGGTAAAGGAACGATTTATCCTCTCAATCCTGTCTGAGTGAACGCTGTAATAAGGATTCCAAATTACGCAAGCATACTCCAATAGACTCCTGACGAGTGCATTAAATATAACTATTCTGGACTCAGCTCTCTGGAAATCCCTAGTGGCACGTTTTATAAACCCTAACATACGAGAAGCACGATTGACGATGTTGTCGTAATGGTTCGTAAAACTCAAACGCTCGTCTAAAATGACACCAAGATACCTCACTTCATTGACCTTTTGAATCTGGCCCCCGCCAATAACATAGCTATTATTATTGGGAAGTCTCTTCCTGGTAAACGTGATATGAAGACATTTAGAGGCATTCATACTCATTCTGTTCCTGTCACACCAATCTTGAATGGAATTTAGGTCATATTGCAAGTGCATAGAATCCTGTTTACTATTTATGACTTTGAAAATCTTCATATCATCAGCGAACACTGAACATTTACTATGTTTGATGCTACATACTTTGTCATTGACGAAGAGAAGAAATAATATAGGGCCGAGATGGGATCCTTGTGGTACACCAGAAGTTGACACATACGGCTGAGATTCGTGTCCCTTAACAACCACACTCTGACAGCGTTTCGCAAGATATGACCTGAACCAAGAGAGTAGGGGTTCAGCGATGCCGTAAGTTCTTTCTAGCTTGCAAAGTAGAACGTGGTGGTCAACTCTATCGAACGCGCTGCTGAAATCGGTGTATATTGAGTCGACCTGCCCGCCCCCGTCTAACACTTTGATGAGAGTATTAATGTATGGAAACAGATTAGTAGTAGTCGATTTTTTCTCTTGGAACCCATGTTGTTTATCACTAATTAAATGCTTGGTGTGTCTAACAATGAAGGGACATACTAATGACTCAAACACTTTTGAAACAGAGGAAAGAATAGAGACTGGGCGGTAATTAGAAATATCATCATGGTGACCTTTTTTGAAAATGGGAACAATTCTTGCCTTTCTCCATTCCGTCGGGAAAATGCCAACACTCAAAGATTTATTAAATATTAATGTGATTGGAAGAGCAATAGATGATGCACACATTCTCAGAAATAAAGGTGGAAGCTTATCAGGTCCAGTTGCCTTGTAAATATCTAGACTCTTTAATTTTCGAAGAACTTGGTTTTCAGTAAACTTTATCTTACTTAATGGGGCGCCCCCAAAGGTGTCCTCGAGAACGAAACCTCCTGCTGAATCGCTCGGCTTACTAAAGACAGAACTAAACTTTTTGGCAAATAAGTTGACCACATCGTTTCCACTAGTTACCTTCTCATCATTAAGATGCATGTTAGATGGTATGCCTGCTGTTTTTTTGAAAACCAACGTTTTGTGAACAAAATAAACATTTTTGTTTTTTTTTTATTTTTTTGATTTTCTACTAGCTTCCGCCCGCGACTTCGTTCGCAAGGACATTCGAGAAAATCCTTCGTGAACCTTTAACCAGGATAAAAGTATTCTATGTTTTAACGTCCTGCCTCGCTAGGAAGCGCGCTTGGTGTGAACGTACCTCGCGCATGGCAGGCCTCGGGTGAGCGTGAGTGCGATGTCGAGCGCGAGGCTTGCCACAACGCAAGCGGCAAACGCCCTGCCTTGCGAGGTTCGTCTACACCAAGCGTACTGCGTAGCGAAGCAGGACGTTAAAACATAGAATACTTTCATCCTGGTTAAAGGTTCCCTAAGGATTTTCTCGAACGTCTCCTCTACAAGTCGCATTTCTCAACCGATTCTCGTGAAATTTTGTAACCAGATTTAAAAAATATATATAATTTTATCGTCAAGCTAGTTTTTGATTTCTTAAAAATGGCCGAGATATGTAAAAAAAACGTATTTCTGCCCTGTTTTTCGGCGCGGTTTGTTCTCCTCTACAGATCTCATTTCTCAACCGATTCTCGTGAAATTTTGTGAGCAGGTTTGAAAATTATATAGGCTTTTTTGTCAGGCCAGTTTTTTGAAATATTGGATACAGTTCGAAAAACTGAACCTAAAAAAATAAATAATTCACACATTTCGAAAATACAAAATTAGAAGCGCCATCTAGCTGCGAATATACCAAATACTTAATATACCAAACAGCATGAACCCCACTATATGCTTGAAAACCTCGTGGCGAGAGGGCGAGATCTATATTTTTTTAACAATTTACTTTTCAATGCAAGGTCTACACTACAGCTCATTTAGCCACTAGTTTATCTTAAATTACATAACTAATGTGAGATAATTTCAATAAAAGGTTTTTAAATTACTTTGTTAGGTACCTTGTATTACCCTTACCCCTACTGCCCTAACAACGGCTTACCTCAATTACTTGTTTTTAGGGTACCTCAAAAGGAAAAACAGATACCTACTCTTATCTTAGGATCACTTCGTTGTCATGGTCAATTACTTCCTTAAAAGGCCAGGTCCCTATTTCACAGACGTGACAATTGTAAGTGACAATGACAATTTGCTGTCCATGGCGTCAGCTAATTTGAATTTAGAAAATATACTGACCAAACTACATAACGCACAGATACCACAACGAACATAAAATTGTCATTGTAATTTACAATTGTCCTGTATGTAAAATAGGGGCCAGGTATTGGGCAAGTCACCCTACTCAGTACTCGCGACGAGTCCGAGAAGTCCGTGTTGCACTTGATGGGTTTTTTCATCTAAAAATAATTTCGAAAATTCTTTTTTTTTCCTATAGATTACGTCAACGAAAGATGAGATTGAAATGGTGGCGCCACTTTCCCTGTTTAATTAACGTTTAGAGGTTAAGTCATTGGAAATTGACCTTAAAATAAGGCGCAAAATTAGTTCCATTTCCAAACGAGTCTCATCTTTCGTTGACCAAACTCAACGTAAATAAACCTTTTTTTTTGTTTATTTACTATAGGTAATTATATCTTGTCGCGAAAATGGTGCCACTTTGAGTAACCCTGATTTTGTTCCGATAGATCATCGAAACAATTTTTTGATCACTTATACAAATGTTGAAAAGTTCCCGAAATAATCGCAATATTCGTAACCTTTTGTACCGGCTCGCGTCACTGTGCGCCACCCACCGCCGCGCGCCGATTACCTACCTTACGCGCGTCCGTCCTTCCGTGCACTACCGCGTTGATATTTATTTTCGTACATTTATTTTATTTTATTTTATTTCTTGGAAAACTTACAGCTACTATGTTTATATAACAAAATGTACCATGGTTAATCATTAGCCAACAATTAAGTTTTCACATGTAAGATAACAGATGAATAAAAATTTTTTTTTTCGAGTAAGAACATGCGTTATTTGCACTAATACGATCGTGCTATGATCAACGGGAACAATAAACAGCTTAGCAACTAGACTCAATTATTCAGAGAACAATAAAATTAAAACAATAAAGGAAAGTATATTAATACACATCACATTCAATTATTATGTACTTTCATATTTACTTAGTAGTTCCGCTGCGAGTGCTCGCTTCAGTGATGCAACACTATTCGAACATAGATCGATATCAGTTTGATGGCTCAATTTGTTAAACAATCCACACGAACGAACTAAGTAGCTATTACGTCGATACTTCGTGCGCACACATGGCACATGTAACTTCAGTGATTTGTTACGCGTAGTAAAACTACGAGGTACTATAAGCTTGATGTGTTTTAATAGTTCGCTCGAGTCGACACTGCCTTTAAGTATTTTTGACAAGTAAGTTAAGTCTGCGATATTTCTACGAACTTCGAGGGGAAGAAGATGGTGTCTTATGCATCGCTCCTTATATGTACTATCGTAAACACCGGTTTTAAATTCTAGGTACTTAAGAAATCTTTTTTGCACTGATTCAAGTTGATTTATATAAATCGAGTAGCGTGGATTCCAGACTTGGGAGTTGTACTCCAATATACTTCGAACAAGTGAGCAATACAAAACTTTTAAGGTTTTGGCTTTTTTGAATTTGTAGCAAGATCTGATTAGAAAGCCCAAAGCTTTAGACGCTTTTTTAGCAATATGTGTCACATTTTGATCGAATAGTACTTTGGAGTCTTGAACTACCATTAAGAACATTCCCTTCATGTACGATTTAATCTCGATGTTATAAAATAAAAACAGTCTTCAAACCGCCTTTGTAAAAAAAACAACCTAGATATTTTGGGGAAAACTTGAAATTTATCATTGACAAGTTTATTTTAATCAAGTTTTCAAAAATCACCTCTGTAGGATATAATGTGATTTTCTCGAACAAAGTATTTTTCATTGCCCGGAGACTCCATGACACGCCGCGCGCCGTCGCGTCATCGTCGCTCGTAGGTACAGAGTGCCTGCCACTCGTGCTCGCTCACCACTCTATATTACGCTCCGTCTTGCTGATATTTTCGTAAATTTCGAGAAATCCTCTACTTAGAATTGAGGGATTACTTAATTTTAAGATGTTATTAATTATTACACTATATATTATTGAACTTTTACGACTGTAGAATTTATGCTTCATATTTAAAAATGAATAAAACGCATTTAAAAAAAAACTATATTAGTCACCTGAGTGAAAATTTTGTTTTTAGTATAGTTAATTATAAGAAACTTTATACTGCAAAATCACAGATTTTTTAATATTTGTTTCTGAGTTATGATTTTTTTTTATTTATTAGCCTTTTTTGCAAATTCCTCTGAAATGTAAGTGGTGATTTTTGAGGTTTCATTTCTAATGGTTTTAAGAAATTCATAAAGGAAATTCCCTTTGTGTACGATTTATTCTCGATGTTTTAAGACAAAAACAATATTTAAACCACCGTTGTAAAAAAAGCACCCCAGATATTTTGGGGAAAACTTGAAATTTATCATTGACAAACTTATTTTAATCATGTTTCCAAAAATCACCTCTGTAGGATTTATTGTGATTTTTTCGAACAAAGTATTTTTCCTTGCCCGGAGTATAATGTGGCTGTCTCAGATAGTAGAACGCCCTTTGAATCGCGAGGGCACAACCTATAAAGACAACGGACGGCCTTTTTGACTGATCGAAGCTACTCATGAAGTCGATAGTCATTAGAAAGTGTTCAACTATAAAGACCATGGGCGTACCCAATCGAACAAAGAGTCATGTAGAGGTGTGTCTTTAAGAACTGTTTGTAAAGAAAACACGAAAATCAATTAACAGTGTTTATATTTGTTTCGAGGTTAATATTACGTGTGCCATGTGGCTTTAGGTACCTTTAGGAAAAAGCACTAAAAAGATATCTAAAACATTTTCAACATCCTCAGTTAACATGTACTTTATATTACAATTAAACAGAACTATTACAATATATGTACACGGTTTATAATTATTATGTTTAATAAATTTTCAACTGACGATACACCTGCAGCCCAGAATGAGCTGTAGCTTTATCCAGTTTAAGTTAATGGTTTGTGCACTACAATTATAATAATTATTACATTACGCCTAATAATACAAAAGTTTCGAGTGCAACCAAGATGTATTAAAAAAATACATATTCGAATGTACTTTTCCTTTGAAAATTCTAAATAGAAATGATTTGGTTCTCAGTGAGTACATGTTCAAATGTAATAGACTGCTTTAATTATTCTACGGTTTTCATAAAGCCTAAATCCATATCACTTCTGTTTCTTGCAGTACGTAGTTGTAAAAAAACAGAAGAGCAGTGGATTTCCATATTTATGCTATGATGTATATTTTTGTGCTTACATAAAAAGGGTCTGCCCCCGAATTACAACCTCATAAAACTCGCCAGTTTTCTGTATGACTATCAAAGTGTCTCTTTTATTTGCTCTACAGCAATAAATATATTATAACTACCTATAGCAATTCATAAACCTGGCAAGTTTTAGGAAGTTGTAATACCCTCCCTGTTCAGTCAGAGAGTCCTATGGGAGATGCAGTTAATCGATGTAAATTCATTTGAAATAATAACGCAAATGTCTAATAAAGTAACGACGTATCTCTGAACAAATACTGGTACAGTCAGCATTTTTAATGCTCAGATCTACCGGTATCTAGACTACCAAAATATCAAATTTTTGGACAAAAATCAACCTTATCTTAAGATATTAAGGTGCACTTTGGTTTGTTCTCAGACAACAAAAGTGTAGGTACCTCATGTTTGTCAAATAAATTTAGGTCCAATTATCCTTACTTGTCCTATTTAGTTTTTGACTGTTGTCATACATATTTTAAACTTAAATCATTGTTTAAAAATATGTTGCCTTATTAAATCAAATTGTCATTTATAAATAACAATTTCCTAATCTGTGTGTGGGAAACCATTCGTTGTATTTTATAAATGACTAGCGGCCGCCCGCGGTTTCACCCGCGTGGTTCCCGTTCCCGTGGGAATAACGGGATAAAAAATATCTTATGTTTTAATCTAGGCTATCTACTATCTGTGTGCCAAATTTCAAGCAAATCCGTTCAGCAGTTTTTGCGTCATTGAGGAACAAACATCCAAACCCACAAACTTTCACATTTATAATATTAGTAGGATAATTTCAATAAAGAGTTGAGTGACGTTTGTTTACCAAATAGGACAAGTAAGGATAAAACCACGGATCACAGAAATAAAAAGATATGGCGTACGGGTCCATCGTTAGTAGTTTGTAATATTGAAATCACTTAATGTCATTATAATGAAAATCCAGAATGCAAATCTGATTTTTTACTGGAAGTCCTAATATTCATACAGAGAAATACGCGCGTTAGGCCGCAATTATATTTGGCCCACGCCGCGTGTCGCCACGCTGCCTGATGCAACGGGCGGGCGATTATACTATACATATACTATAGTGTCGTGTGCCATCACCTGAGCTGGCAAATTTGAATCCGCTTGCTAGGTTATGCTGCGCTATACTGCGTGTGCCCCGCCCACGCGTCTTTACATTACTGCAGACTACAAATCGGGATCGAGCGGTCTGTTGCATCAGGTTCCACAACACACTCCACGCCACGTCGAACGGAACTATGTAATCAATCCCATACTAAATATATAAAAGCTATTACCTCCCCACGCGTTGCGACATATGGGGTGGGGTAAGTATAATTGCGGCTTTATCATACAAATTTTATAAGAATATAACTCGGGTTAGTAATATTCTAAAAATGATTTAGTAATTTTGAATATCTTAAACTATAACAAATGTACAGTACGCAACAATTACATACTATTATAATATAATATTAACATATAGTTTTAAAGCTCGCCACATATGTACACAAACCAGATGGAACATAGGTGTGAAAATGTAACACAAAATAAGAAACGCGAAACGGTATAACGCACATTAGAGTTTCATGATTTAAGATCAATTTTCGATTTGGCACAAATCAATGAGTCTGAATCTAAATAAGACTACTAGACAATACTTGATTGTGGAATTGTTTTATGATCATTTAAAGTTATTTAAAAGTATTTGTACTCATGATTATGCTGTTAAGAATGTGTTACTTATCTTAGAATTCTTATGATTATGCGAAACAAACGATGTTAAATTTACACACGAACTTATGACATTTAACAACAAATAGCACATTGTTTGTTCTCATTTATCGCTTGTGTATTTTTAAGGAACTTCCTTTTCCGTTTGCCTTAGTGCAGTCGCTTACCATAAAAATATTTTATATACACATTTTTGGAATACATATTAACATATAACAGTATCATATATTTCGGAAGCTAGGTAAATCATAAATGCCAATAGAAATATCACAAAAAATACTAAATAAAAAATATCACGTGTCGTTTCTAACGGTACTGAAAGAGCTTTCGCATTAAAGTCATATTGAATCCTCGTGACCTACGCTACTATTATTATTTTATTTTGTCTCTAGATGTAAATCGTATTCTATTAATTTTAATTACATATAAAAATACTCATTTGCAAAGACCACTAAACAAATAATGTGCCATGCTATCGTAATAAAACTCGTTTTACAAAATGTCGGCGACAACTCGTTTTTGTACACCATGATTATCTTAACAACTATGACAAACACTGCAGAAGAGCAATAGAAAAATAAACAGACACATTTTATTAACTATATTGACTATAAAATATACTCTTAGGATACAATATCATAAACGTTTTAAATAAAATATTTGCGACGCGAAGCCGCACAGACAACAGTTATAAACAGTGTTCGGGCCATGGTACAATAATATACTGCGCCAGGAATAGCATTCCGAGACAGAGGAAGTCACTTGAGTAACGCAGACTTACGTCATCTCCGTTATCGGTATTGAAAATTACGTTCATTCATCTTTCACTTGAACCACAATATAGAGAGAGTACAGTAGTTGAGCTTAGCACTTGCGCGCTCGAGCAGCGCACACATAGACATCTCTCACCGACACTGTATAACTGCAATCTCAAACCACTCTCAAAACAGTTCAAGTACGTGACGCAGCGGCGAGAGCTGTCTTTGTGTGTGTGCGATGCTCGAGCGTCCGTAGTACTAAGCTAAACTTCTGTTATTCTCACTATTTTGTGCTTGAACTGTTTCGTTTGCTAGAAACAAATCACAATTAAAATGCACTATAATAATTTTGTACAGTACGAGGCAAACATCTTGACACTTTTTCGACGGAGTGGGGATAAGTTCACGCATGCCCCCTTCCACCGACCGCATACCTCACTGCTACGCATACCCAAATACACGTTCTGCGCAATCCCCACCCGATTTAAGATGTTTGCCTTGTACTGTAATGAGTGTAATACATATATACACTCACGCCTGTTTCCCGTAGAGGTAGGCAGAGACTATGGATCGCCACCTGCTACAATCCTTACACACTTTCGCTTCATTCACATCTATCAATCTTTTCATACATGCCCTGCGGTTGTTCTCACTGCGTACACCAGCCTTTTTTATTAAAACCTCTATTTGGTCCGCATAGGTTATTCTGGGACGCCCTTGCGCAATATCGTTCCTTCCACATTCGCACAATATATTATCTCGTGATTCGCCAAAAGACGGTGGTTTGATCACTAGGTCACTTGGTGCGAACCGCCACCTTTAGAGAGGATGAATGAAAATTCATTCTCTTAGTGACCAAACCACCGGAGCATTCCTTTCTCAATTCTTGTCTCTATATCATTGGTTCCTAACCTGGGGGTAATTACCCCCATAGGGGTAAAACAGCTATTCTATGGGGATAACAGAGGTGGTACCAGATAGAATAGAGAGATGGCACTATGGTTCATTTCAAATAACATTTCTTCAATCTTCGATGACACTATTTGCTTTGCACTGTAAATGTGATACGATGGCAACCCACACCCTCCCCCCCCCCCCCCCCCCAAGCCCACGCTGGGGGTAAAATCTGCTTCCTTACTAGGTGACATGGATAACAATATTACAAAGGTTAGGAACCACTGCTCTATATCATCTTTCAGACCACACGTCTTTCACGAATCACATTATATCACTCAATTTGACTCCACATATTTTCCTCAACGATCGCATCTC
The DNA here is from genome assembly GCA_943789525.1 of Agriphila geniculea. Taxonomy (NCBI): domain Eukaryota; kingdom Metazoa; phylum Arthropoda; class Insecta; order Lepidoptera; family Crambidae; genus Agriphila; species Agriphila geniculea. The sequence goes on from OX038875.1 coordinate 7,780,809, forward strand.
TACCGCATTTATTCTGCCTTCATTCTTCTGCCATACCCAAGATAGTAATGAGTGTGACAGAAAAATCCTTAATTCTTTGCTTGTTATGATAAAGTCACGGAACTGGATAGTGACGTAAGCCTGTGTTACTCCAATGCCAGACCTTGTTATCTTGGACCATGGTTCGGGCAGCAGTGGTAGTCGCTCGCCGCCGCCCGCCGCGCCCTCTACACTGCAACCTTGCCACTCTAGTTCTAGTCTATTGCGCTTTTGTTTACCTTCAACAATAAACATAAAATTTCAATGTGACAAGGGCCGTAAAATGTATACACGCTGGCGGACGTGACTACCGAACGATCGGAAAGTATTACGCCTAGCTATTCACGTATGTATATCACTCGCACATACACGCACACATGCACAACTTAATCAATTTTCTATTCATCAACAATGGAAGAGTCGTCAGAAGCCCCGTGTTTTTAGAGAACATAATTTTCATATTAAATAATGTTTGCATTTTTAATTAACGATCGCCAACTAACTGATACATGTATTTAAAAAATAATAACGATTAAATGATCATAACGTTTCAATACAATACATTTATGTGGCACTAGGAAACCTCGCGGACGCCATTACCGCAGCGGTTTTGTCCTCACAGAGGAAAAATATGGACAACACAATATAATATACTCGTGAAATAAAATAATAATTATTTTAAACATAATATATAAAAATAGTCTTTAAGTAAATTCGAACGGACACAAAATGCATAACTTAATGGAAGATATATTTAGGAATGCATTTCAGATTTCGTATCCATATTCTAAATACGTTTATCGATATCGAACTTATAGAAAAATTGACTTAAAATTATGTATACAGTATACACAAGGTAACGACGCGGGTCGTGGCACTGAACAATAGAACTTCATTCATACATAACAATTTAGCGCGTGCACCACTAACTATTTTGCTCGTTCAAAAGGTGTAAAAATAGTCGCAAGTCGCGATGCCTGCTCTGCGCTCGCGTATAGCTATGGGACCGAATGGCTCAGAACGTCGGAAGAAATGAACCGTTATTTCGTACAAACGAACTTACTACTTCACTAGATCGAAACTTTCATCTAAAAATGTTGAGTTTTGGTGGCGAACGAACACGGTGAACGTCTACATTACGTCGTCGAATCGTTTCAGTATTCGAACAGGAGGTCAAGTCTGTTAATGTTTTCGTCAAAATTGTAGTTCAATGGTGTTCTAATGGTAAAGCTTTTTGACAAAGTTCTTGTTTCTTAAACCCAAAATCAAGACACAATATGATTCCGTTATGGGTCTAAGAAACACAAAGTGTTTCAGTTTTGGGTTTAAGAAACAAGAACTGTGTCAAAAACCATTACCATTCAAACACCATTGAACCACGATTTTCACGTTAACATTAGCAGACTTGACCCCAGATCGAAATTATCGCGGTTTCAATGACACTAGAAATGCACCTTTTCAGAAAACAACGATCACTTATTTCGGAAGAGTTACAAACTCGTTCGGACGAACACCGCAATCGAATACTCAAACAGAGCGACGATTTTAAAAATCAACATCGTCACGATCACTAAAGTTTTCTTCTGTCAATACATAGTCTGTAGACTCGGGTCGCGTTCGTGTGGTGAGCGTCGAGCAGAGCGAGCGTTCGGCGAACGTTCAGGCGGGGGGGTGCGGGCGCGGCGTGAAGAACCGTCATTGCGGCGTGTCGCGCGACGCGCTCCAACGGTCGAACTCTATGCCCGAGTCCGGCGACGCGCCCACCGCCCCCGCGCCGCCCGCCCCCGCCACCGCCCCCGCCGCGCCCCGCGCCCCGCGCGCCCCCGGGCCCCGCGCGCTGTCGGCGCCCACGCCCGAGTCCGGGGCCCGCTGCTCACGCACGCCCAGCTCCTCCAGCACCTGCGAGTGAACACGTTACACTCCTCGCCACACCTCGTGGTTGGCGCTTCGCCTCCGCTTATTGCAGTGTTGTCGAATTCGAGAGTAAGCGTCCCCGCAGACTACAGACCAAAATGTCGGCCGATAGTTGTCCAATAGTTAATTTTGTATGAAGAATCGGCCGATACCGAATCGTTCTAGTGTGCGGACTTGCATACACCTTCATACTGATTGAGAGCCCGACTAAACTGTCGGCCGATAGAAAGTCTGTAGTCTGCGGGCACGCTAACTTCACAATGAGAATCGAGGCAATATCGAGAGTATTAAAAGATTATGTAGGTACGTGTTTGTAGAGAACATGCTTGTGGGTAATTTTTACCGGGGAGTGATTTCTATGACTTTTCTACGGATTTCTCTTTGCCTCAACTCTCATCTACGTGTCCTACAGAAACGTTAACTTTGAAATTAAAAAAAAAAGGATTTTCTGGCTGATGTTAGAGAGTGCCATATTTACTTTTAGATCTACAACTACTACAATTGACATGAATAACAACACAAAACCATATTTCAATTAATCATAAACTCTAATTCGACTCGACACTTAAATTCATAAAAGCAGAGGTGAAGCGTACAATGCGATTAATTTGACAATGGACGGTGGTCCGCGGCAAATTCACTCGAGACTGTGTCGTACCACAAGCACTCTGAAGAATATCAGTTTATCACATTTTATTTTTCCGAAGACCGACAGCTAAGTTTATTAGGTAGGTAGGTAGGTAAGCTACTATAATAATCGAAAGCCAATGGGGGGATGTCACAAAATTTATTCCGCTTGGTGGCGCTACTGCTGCCAGAGACCTTTGTACGGGCATTTAACCCCGATTTTCTCATTTATTTTAAATTATATCTAAAAATGGTTGGTAATAATAAATAATTATTAAGGAAGTCAGACAGTAAACAAATTAAAGATTGAAGAAAACCAAAATGTGTCGAAAGAAAAAAAATACAGAAATCGCTTCTGACAGCCAAAAATTGATAGCAAACACATAGAAAATAACAAAATAAAAGATCTACATCTAATAGTAGCATATGCTAGCATACGCTAGTACTATTATCTATTCTGTGCTAGTAGCGCCAAGTTAATGGTAGTGCGTCGATTGGTGGACAATTGGCTTTGGTTAAAAAATAAAAGGTATTTTTTTTTATATTTTTTTGCTACAGATTAGGCCAATTTAAGAAACTAATTTGAATATTTTAACATTTGGTCCCGTATTTATTTTTTTATAAATATATTTGTCGAGCGGATATGGTCAACCGGAATGACGTCATTAGTGGCATGAAAGTTTAAGAAGAAAACCTTTGCCAGCTACTTATAGAAAAAGAAAGGCCAAGTGTCATTAACTGTCATAATGACTTTATGGTTGTTTGTAAACAAATAAGTTATAGTTAATATTTCTTCTATTTTATTCATTTAATCCAGTTGTGACGGTTCTAGCCTACCTTCTTAATTTGCCGCAATAATTTTTGAGGTGGTAAAATTTTTATAAAAATGCTTACCAGTGGAAACTCTGCTGAAAAACTTTGTAAAAACTGACACGCCCAATCTACCCAAATTGCGAAATGTATTGTATGTATTGTGTCTATTTTGGATGTAGGCTACATGGATGAAATTGTAACGATTGCTTGTGGACTGATAAATTTGCAGGATAACATAATAAACATTGTGAAAATATGTGCATACTTTATTTCTATTTACAAACATTTAATAGTAGGGATGTGGAAAAAATTACGAGATAAGTTCATCGATATTTTTCGGGCGATATTAAATACTCTGATATATCGTTAGATGTTTTTACAACAATTTTTCCAAAACATTTTTTTGATAATTACGTATGGATTCTAACAGTCGACACTATTTTGTCACTGGAGCATTTTGATTTTTTCCAACTTTGAGTCTTAAAAATCATCGTAAAATTCGTCAAATCGAGCCAAAATTTCGCGTAGGGGTTTATTTTGCTATTTTTTATGTTTTACAATACCTTAAAATTAGAATCCATTACTTAGTCATCGTCCCATTTCATCCCATTTTTTTCTGAGAAATATTACCTATATCGATATTTTTTCACTTCCACCTTCCACCATCTCTAATGCCAAGTTCATTGTCAAAATTGTCTTTGCACTTTTTTCTTTTTTTTATTATGGCTGGGAGATCTGTATGTGATAACGTCATATGAAGGTCATTTGAAGGTTAAAGCTTTTTATTGAATATTATAAATATCTTTAAAAATATAGACTTATTTTTAAATTTAATTAGTAGACACTGTACCGAAAGCTTATTCCTCGAAATGGTTTTGAGATTTCCAGTCATGTTCAAAAAGTTATCAAAGCCAATTTCACCACTGGTGGAAAATCACCGATAGAATCGTCAGATTAATCGCACGTAGTCATGGTCGGGTGTAGTAAGAGTGCAGACCTTACTCAGGCTGGCGGAGCGCTCGTGCAGGCCGAGGTCGCGCTCGAAGGAGTGCAGCTGGCGCATGAAGTGGAAGTTGGGCGCGATGTCGGTCTTGCGGCTGCGCACCAGCTCGAAGGCGTCGCGCAGGCTGAGCCGGTGGCGCTGCATCAGGTAGGCCAGCGTCACCGTCACCGAGCGCGACACGCCCGCCACGCAGTGCACCAGCACGCCGCACCGCGCCGACATCGCCTCCTCTGCGCGCAAAACAGTACGAAGTGTTAATTCACGTTCCATTTTTAAATTTTCAATACAAATTATCAAAACAACCCTGCGCGAGCCGTAATGAGGGCGAACTTTGAAAATTCCTATTAAATTATCAAATAGATATAAGTATATACAAAACACGCAATACATTAGACAAATACCTCATTATTCCTAAGAAAAATAAAAAAACACTTTAGATTCTGTAAATACCAGTAAAAAAACATGTCAAAGTGTATCTGAGCACTTTTTAATATTTAATTTCGCTGTGATTAAAATCATTTTTTTTTATTTTCTCTCTATAGGGAACTTCTTGAAAATATAAACAATAAGTGAAAAAAAAAATATGAGTCTTATTCTTATTTGTTACAGCTTAAACTTTTGTGAAAAATACCTCTGACAAGCAAATTTGAAATTCCACTTAAACTGTTTTCGTTTTAAAATACCCTTTAATTTATTATGTTTTTATCTCTATACGGCACTAATTTAAGGATTTTTGCTTCCCAAAACTAAAGTTTACATCATTAGTAATGCTTTCATTCTTTAGATAACTTCTTTGGAAAAACACTTTGAAATGCGGATATACAGCCTTAAGAGCGTTTTCGCATTTTGAAGCTCAAATGTGATTCGTGAAAGATGTGGTCTGAAAGATCATTATAGTGAGAATGCGGTGGTTTGGTCACTTAGAGAGGATGAATGAAAGGCGAATCACGAAAGAGTTAAGAGCGTGCAGTCTGCACACTAGCGCCGCCATTGGAAATAAAATCATAGTGTTTAAATAAAAAAGAAATTATGAATTATCTCTCTGGAGTGCACTCCGAACAAGCTTTGCGGTACTTTTTATCACTTAAGCAATATTTTCTAGCCTGTCGTTTAGTTTAATGGACTTTTATTGTTAAAAGTGGCCACTTTTCGCAATAAAAGTCAGTAAAGTAGGCTAGAAAATATTGTTTAAGTGATAAAAAGTACCACAAAGCTTGTTCGGAGTGCACTCCAGAGAGATAATTTACAAATTTGTCTTTATTTAAGCACTATGATTTTTTTCTAATGGCGGCACTAGTGTGCAGACTGCGCAGCCATAATATTGTGCGAATGTGGAAGGAGGAACGATTGCGCAAGAGCGTCCCAGAAAAACCTATGCGGACCAAATAGGGGTTTTAATAAAAAAAGCTGGTGTATGCACTTATGCAGACGTAGTGAGAAAAATCGCCGAGCATATACGAAAAGATTGATTGATGTGAATGAAGCGAAAGAAGTGTGCAAGGATCGTACCACTTTTATCACAAGCTTCCAAAAAAGTCATTTTTCAAAATGGCGGATAGGTAGGTATGCCAGTCTTCATACATAAATGTCCGAACCCTTTTGCAATATGGGGTACCTACGCGAGTTTGCGGCCTTTCTTGGCGGGGTAAGTACGGTATTAGTTACTGTTGCTGCTGTAGTTATACTAAAAGGTATAAAATATAGTATATCTAAGTAGATGCGACTTCTACAGGCCAATCAAAATATTACAAAATTATATCTGTCTGGACAAACAAGGATTTTTAGCATTTAAAACAATATTTGCTTTGTGTCCGAGCGCTTGACCAACAATGTTTGCTCACGAGATGAAAATACATATCTAAAGCACAAAAAAGAGAGAGTACAGAAGTTAAACTTTAGTACTACGCGCGCTCGAGCAACACAAACACATAGACAGCTCTCACCGACCATCGACACTGCATCACGCACTCGAACTCGTTTGAAATTCGTTTGAGATTCCGATTATAGTTGTCGGTAAGAGGTGTCTTTGTGACGTGCCGGACTACAGCTGCGCCACAAAAAAAAAGTTGGAAATCTGACTTTTTGACTATGCCATGATGAAGTCTATAGTTTGTCGGAGTTTGTCGCCAAAAACCAGAGTTTGTCGGTCTTCCGTTTAGGAGATACATGTGGCTCAGCTGTAGAGACGTCTCTACAGCTGCGCCACACAGGTCTCGAAAACGGAAGGTCGTAGCGAAAATCTGATTACTTGTATGTATAGCCGTTAGTTTGTCGGAGTTTGTCGCACAAAAACCAGAGTTTGTCGGTCTTGCGTTTAGGAGATACGTGTGGCGCAGCTGTAGAGACGTCTCTACAGCTGAGCCACACAGATCTCGAAAACGGAAGGTCGTAACAGAAATCTGATTACTTGTGTGTTTAGCCGGTAGTTTGTCGGAGTTTGTCACCAAGAACCAGAGTTTGTCGGTCTTGCGTTTAGGAGATATGTGAGGATACGCTGTGGAGACCTTTCTACCTGGATCTTGAGAACGGAAGGTCGTAGCGATAATCCGATTAGTCATATCTATAGTCGGTAATTCGACCGAGTTTGTCGCCAAATATCAGAGTTTGTCGGTCTTGCGTTTAGGAGATATGTGAGATTTTCGCTACGACCTTCCGTTCTCGAGATCCAGGTAGAAATATCTCTATAGCATATCCCCACGTATCTTCTAAACGTAAGATTGACAAACTCTGATTTTTGGTGACAAACTCCGACAAACTAATGGCTACACACTCGAGTTATCAGATTTTTGCTACGACCTTCCGTTCTCAAGATCCAGGTAGAAAGGTCTCCACAGCGTATCCTCACATATCTCCTAAACGCAAGACCGACAAACTCTGGTTCTTGGTGACAAACTCCGACAAACTACCGGCTACACACACGAGTAATCAGATCTCTGTTACGACCTTCCGTTTTCGAGATCTGTGTGGCTCAGCTGTAGAGACGTCTCCTACAGCTGCGCCACACGTATCTCCTAAACGCAAGACCGACAAACTCTGGTTTTTGTGCGACAAACTCCGACAAACTAACGGCTATACATACAAGTAATCAGATTTTCGCTACGACCTTCCGTTTTCGAGATCTGTGTGGCGCAGCTGTAGAGACGTCTCTACAGCTGAGCCACATGTATCTCCTAAACGGAAGACCGACAAACTCTGGTTTTTTGCGACAAACTCCGACAAACTATAGACTTCATCATGGCATAGTCAAAAAGTCAGATTTCCAACTTTTTTTTTGTGGCGCAGCTGTAGTCCGGCACGTGTCTTTGTGTGCGTTGCTTGAGCGCGCGTAGTACACAGAGTACACCAAGCTTAACTATTGTACTCTCTTCATATTGTGTTAAAGGGTCATAATAAGAAAACATGGTTTGCGCGGGCCATATTTTTATATAGAAAAGGTAAAGTTGTAGCCACAAAAAAACATACGACAAGCAAGAGATTATCTAGTAGCTACAAGTAATAAATTGCGTAAAAACCTCACATATGATTGTAAAAAGTCTGAATATCATTAGGTAAGATAATTGTGCTAAAGATAATGATGGAAAAACAACGAAAAACATCGAAAAAGTGCAGAAATGAGGTTATCCCTGTCCCTACTAATATTATAAATGTGAAAGTCCGTTTGTTTGTTTGTTTGTTACGCTTTCACGTCGTAACTACTGAACCGATCATCATGAAATTTTGCATACACGTTGTCAGGGGTGCAAAGGACATAGGGTATCTTTCATCCTGAAAAAAACGTATAGTTCCCGAGGGATAGCAAAAAAACTATCCACGCAGACGAAGTCGCGGGCAGCCGCTAGTTTTCCATACTCTTTACACGTAAAGAAAAAGACAGAGACAAATGATTTCGCATAACGGAGCCTTAAAAGCGTACTGATTACTCACCAATGAACCGTATAGCCTGCGGGAAGTGCACAGCCAGGTTCTGACTCCAGTGGTCGGCGATGGGGATCTTCAGGTAGTTGATGCCGCAGCCCTCCGCCTCGAACGTGTTCGGCAGATCCGGCGTCACGTTCAACACGTACTGGAAATAAACACGCAAGGGTTAAAATACTTTTTCAATGAGGGCTTTTCAAAGTGACATTTAAACAAAAAATAGTAACTATTTGCCTCACTAGATGGCGTTGATGGACAAGTGAAGTCTCAAAATTGCCTTTGAAAAATAAACGGCCTGTGTTTAAAAAAATGAATTTTAATTTCTTGGCGTGTGCGTTAGCGGTGTTTTCATGTGAATTGTGTTACTTTTTCCTACGTTTTCTACAGTTGACACTTGCCTTGTTTATCAACGCTAAATATCGAGCCTACATTTTTGACATTTTTAAAAGCATTATTTAACAAAAATAAAATTTACAAGGCTTGTACAGTACGAGGCATGTATCTTGAAATTTTTTCGACATAGTTGGGATGAGTTCGCGCATGTGCTCTTGTGAGCGACCAATAGCGCGCGTCCCCTCCCACCGCCCGCGCCCCTCACCGCTACGCATGCCCAAAATACACGTTCCGCGCAATCCCCACCCGATTTCAAGATATATGCTTCGTACTGTAATTGAAATGCTGTTTACCCATGAGCAATGGCTTTATTTACGTTGTTTTCTTCACTTTGTTGGATTCTATTAGGAGCGAAATACATACTTAAAAACTTTTAAGTCCCTGTAATAAACAAATATACGACAAATGTGCCGTAAGACTCCGTAGCGAGACAAATAAGTTAACATAATATTAACTTACTTATTGTGTACATACTCAATGACTAAACTCTAAGTTGCGTTTAAAATGATATCATTAATTGGAATGCAACGAATTACATAATTTGTTATGAAAAGCTTTTAAAAATAATAAAAAGCGTCTGTCCATAAAATGTTCGCAGCCGTTTACGTTTACTTCAATTTATTTCTTAGTGCAAGTAAGATCTACTTTCCACAGCGTATATTTTCGTTAAACAATTTATTATAAATTCTCGGTAATGATGCAAGATAGGTTCGTTGTATTCCAGACAGCGGGTCGCGCGCAGAATTCTCGGAACTCACGTCACATCGACTACGTGATTCATTTTCTTAGTATCTTTCTGGTTGTACAGTCAGCTACAATGTCGCAATTATATTTTATAACTACAAAGGTATTAGAAGTGGCAATAATGTTGATGTACGCAACCAGAAGATGAATCACTAATTCCTCGAGTCTATATTCATCTAAGTATTTATCATTGATTCCTTCAAATAAGTCGATATGGTTTTTCGTGACGAAGTCATATGCATTTTACATGTCAAAGTGGTGGTAGGTATGCGACTCGTTGCATTCCAACAAGGCATCAGAGTATGTCTTACCTTGATGTTGTGCCTGGCGAGCGCGTCGCAGTCCTCGCTGTTAGTAGAGTTGCCCAGAAAGAGGTTGGGCAGGAACTCGATGGGGAACTCCTGCGGGACGTCCGCGTGCGACTCGACGCATTCCAACAGGGCATCAGAATAAATGTCTTACTTTGATGTTGTGCCTGGCGAGCGCGTCGCAGTCCTCGCTGTTGGTGAAGTTTCCCAAATAGAGGTTGGGTAGGATCTCGATGGGGAACTCCTGCGGGACGTGCGCGTGCGTCTCGTCGCATTCCAACAAGACATCAAAATATGTCTTACCTTGATGTTGTGCCTAGCGAGCGCATCGCACGCAGTCCTCGCTGTTGTTGGTGGAATTGCCCAGGTAGTTTGGGCAGGATCACAATGGGGAACTCCTGCGGGACGTTCGCGTGCGACTCGTCGCATTCCAACAAGGAATCAGAATATGTCTTACCTTGATGTTGTGCCTAGCGAGCGCATCGCAGTCCTCGCTGTTGGTGGAGTTGCCCAGGTAGAGGTAGGGCAGGATCTCGATGGGGAACTCCTGCGGGACGTGTGCGTGCGACTCGACGCATTCCAACAAAGCATCAGAATAAATGTCTTACCTTGATGTTGTGCCTAGCAAGCGCGTCGCAGTCCTCGCTGTTGGTTGAGTAGCTCAAATAGAGATTGGGTAGGATCTCGATGGGGAACTCCTGCGGGACGTTCGCGTGCGACTCGTCGCATTCCAACAAGGAATCAGAATATGTCTTACCTTGATGTTGTGCCTAGCGAGCGCATCGCAATCCTCGCTGTTGGTGGAGTTGCCCAGGTAGAGGTTGGGCAGGATCTCGATGGGGAACTCTTGCGGGACGTGCGCGTGTGACTCGTCGCATTCTGACGACGAGCCCGATGACAGAGCGTCTTCGCAACCAGAACCGGATATGCGGAGCGACCTGTTGAACAAAATCAATACAAAATTTAATAGTAGAAAAACAATACGGTACGTAAATATTATGTCCAGTCGTCGCCTATTTACAAGGATATTAAGTTGCTTATCTTTTATGTTTTAGATACTCTACAGATTTGATGAAAGTTAAGGGTCCATAATAGGAAAACATGGTTTGCGGGGGTCATATGTTTATCATAAAAAAAACTTAAAGTTGTAGCCACAGAACAAAAAAGACGACAAGCTAAATAGATTCTTTAGTAGCTACAAGTATTAAATTGCGTATAAACCTCACAGATGATTGTAAAAAAAAAACAGAATATCATCAAAAGCGCTTAATTGCGTAGGTTCATATTTTTGGCGTGAATAATAGCGGAAACGTATTGAATTCTACATCAAAATACACTTCAACGTATTGTGAAGTAGCTCCAATAACTTTTAGTCAAGAGAGATAATATAAGATAAAGATAATGAGGAAAAAACAACGAAAAACATCGAAAAAGTGCAGAAGTGAGGTTATTTTCCATACTTTACACGTAAAGAAAAAGACAGACAAATGTTTCCGCATCTCCGCTGCGCTGTTTACCTAGATATCTCGTGATAAAAAAAAGTATTGATAAAGGCGATATCGTGATTGTATAATAGATTCTTGTCCCATGCCGCCGCCCACCTCTCGTCTAAGAACCTCTTATCAAGACCCGTGTGGGAGTAATTGTATACAAAAAATTACCAAGTTCGCAGAAATAATTTCTACAAATTCTACTACATATTTTCCCCAAGCGTAAATATAATACATATTTTCCCAAAAGTAAATATAATAATAATGTAGGCAAGCAGATGGACAATTTATAAAACTTCTGAAAGGGCGCCCTACTACCCACCACTAGCGCTGCCAATACATTTATTTTTATTACTCGTAAACCAAGTCAATATTAAAAAAAACCGGCCAAGTGCGAGTCGGACTCGCGCACGAAGGTTCTATACAAAAAAACGGCAAAAAAAACACGTTTGTTGTATGGGAGCCCCCCTTAAATATTTATTTTATTCTGTTTTTAGTATTTGTTGTTATAGCGGCAACAGAAATAATCTGTGAAAATTTCAACTGTCTAGCTATCACGGTTCATGAGATACAGTCTGGTGACAGACAGACAGACGGACAGCGGAGTCTTAGTAATAGGGTCCCGTTTTTACCCTTTGGGTACGGATCCATAAAAACTAAGATCATTCCCTCTTAAATTGTCTCTAATATTTTTTGAATAACTCTTCATAGATACTTTCTGTAAGTTTTAAATTTAATTTTAGTTCAAAGTGGCCACTTTTGGCTAGAATGGATTTTAAAAGTAGTAAGATCGTACTATTTGCCACTCTCTCGCTCGCATATTTCATGTTTACGCAAGATTTTTTTAAATCTGAGTGCGTGATTAAACGTGTGTTCTGGCCACTTTTCGCAATATAATTATTACTGACATTTTAACATTTTCAGATTCGTTTTGTTTAATTACAAAAGGTTGTGGTTTCTGAAAGTGATTTGAACTCTAATTAGTATTTGCGGCTAAACGTATACGCAGCCTCTTTTCTTTTCTTCCCATTTCAATGGCTATTTGACTATGTTTGGAATTTTGAAGCAACGCAAATAAGGAAATATGGCTGTCGTTCCAAAATTAACTGACAATTAAGTTCCTGGCATTTATTCATTTTGCGGTTGTGGGTTTTTATTATGGGGAATGTAACATAAAAACAATAATTAAATAATAACGTGTTGTTGAGAAGTTATTTTGCTCGAACATTGATTTTAACAGGAATGAGTATGTGAGAAGGAATTTGGAAGTACCTAGCATAGTATCAATATAGAGGTAGAAAAGTTGAAAGGCGTGTGGCTTAGTTTAGAAGTTAGAAGGGACAAAATGCATGATGCTAGATGAGTGATGAACATGAAAGTTGATGGATGGAGAGGAAGAAGAGCGCAAATAGATGGATGATTGAATGATATGTATGTGAAGGGAGTAAATGAGGAGATGACAAGAAAAAAAATAGAAAAGAAGGACGTAAGTGCGCCGCGCCGGGCTCAAATAAGGGGAGATTATGATTTAAGTATCATCACCGAAATTGACATTTTCTTAGAATGTAAGCATTGAGCGTGAATGCAAACGCTAAGTATGTTAAAAGGATCGAAATGACCCAGGAAAAAACAACAAAAAAAAAGTTTGTTTACAACAACGTAGTACAGACCTACACATATTTAATCTGTGAGGGTGGTGATGGTGAAGCAAGCTCCCGAGCCCAACAAGATAATCCAATAAGTAAGCTTGTCAATTAAACGCAATTAATGCGTTTAGTATCAACCACGCGCCACCAGCGTGCCACGAAACAGCGGCCATTGAAGAATCCGTGTTAATTACTAACATGCTGTATTTAGACTTCAATAGGTACTTCTTAGAGAGTGTAGAATGAGAACTAGATAACTTATGTCGTAAAGGAATCATAAAAATAGCTTGTAAAATGGCAAGTTTTCAACCTAAGTTGAAGTTTTCAACCTACCAAGTGCGAAAATTAAGAAAATGTCTCCCCATCCAGGAATTTCAATTCCGACGTTTCATTAATGTGCAGTAAAAGCTGTGGTAAAAGTTACAGCTAAAATTATCTGTATTCTAAACCTTATTTCGTTTTCCAGTACATCGGATACTAGTACTAGCACTTGCGAAGAATTTTGTGGGTAATTACTTCATGATATACCTATTATGTTTCCTTTAGCCATAACCTATACTCTGATTTTAACGACCACATCTCTTGGATCGATAGACGGCGGCGGCAGCAGTGTTGTAAAATCCAGACCAGCAAAAAACTTTTTGCTACGGATGCCCTTGTTACGTAACCTGTACATACAAACATAACTAAAAAAATCTTGTTTGTTTTATATGGTGTTTATAACGCGGTACCGAGTCGCATTATCGTCGGTCCCGCAGCCGCGTTCCGCTCCGCTGAGCCTTCCCACTCATGATTTATTGCCGTCCTTGTCGTCACGGTTATGGTTCCATTCAGCATAGTGCTAAACAAGTGTTGGAAAGAGCTTTATTTGAAACTATAGCCGATTGTTATGTTATGTATTTACGAAGTAGGTTCACAAAATGAGAGAGAAACGTGTGAAAACTCGCTTGTACTGCTTTTACGTTGCATAATGTCTATCCATTTGATCGAACGTAGTTTAGTTGGTTTAGTATTAAGTTGAATGTATGATATAATTAAATTCTAAATTTTTAAGTTGCGGTAGCTAAATAACTCCTCATCATCCCTAAATATAAGAAATAATTTGCAACACGGTAATTGTAATTCTTAAACTTAAGGCTCGAGGGGCTCAAGTTACAAATGGGGGCGTAATAATAGCAATGGAAAAGAGTTGACGCAAAATAATGGAATTTTATTTATAGTACACATAATTAGGTTTTATAAGTCTTTGTCAGCCTGGGTCGTTCATGAGTGAGCTAAAGGGCTGGCGCGTTTTCAGGTTTGCGGCTCAATGCCGGAGCCCGGGCGGGGGCGATCGATCGCGGCTGCTCAATGGGACGGGAGGGGCGCCCCATTCACCCGCCCCCGCCTCAATGGCCGCCCACGCCGCGTCCTTACTCACCACCCCTCGCCCGTCGACCCTCGCCAACGCACCTCTTCCCACGCGACACGTTTCCAAATTCGCCCTCTCAATCGTCTCGCCGCCATTCAACTTGGTGTTTTGAAGGCAATCAAATTAAGAATGCTTCTGTCAAATCCCCGGTCTTTTGGAAACTGTACACCAGGAGTTCCCAACCAGGGGGGCATGCCCCCCTTGGGGGGCGTAGTGGAATACCAGGGGGGGCGTAATCGGTACGTTTAATTTTCGGAAATAGTACTTAAGCGCAATACACACTAAGCCCGCCCGGGCCGCCGACACAACCCGTTGGCCTGTATGAAAAGAATCAAATCAAAGACAAAAAGTTGCTCTGAATGGAACTCTTTGTTTTTAATTTTAATTCAAATAAATAATATAGTTGTAAAAAAAAATGTGTGTTTTTAATGTTTTTAACTTAAGGGGGCATGAGAATATTATTTTTGAATTGGGGAGGCTCAGTGAAATAAAGGTTGGGAAACCCTGCTGTACACTGTCCACGGCGCTGAGAAGCTGGAACTTATCAACTTTCTTTACACGTTAGGTCCTAAGTATTACCGGAATGTCCAGTCGAGTCATTAGGTCTAAAGTCGCAACTGCGCCACTTTGTGACATTCCGACTTTATTGTCTGAATTACCTATGGCTATGTTGATAGGTTTTTAAATATTGATACGGTTAAATGCTGAGACACATTATGGTCGAAGGTAATGAGTACCACAAGTCAGTTGAATGGGTACAGGCATAATTATTTAATTTAGTCAGCGCTAATGCTTTTAACTTTTGCCTATTTGTACTATACTGCAAATGTCTAAAACAAAAGAACCATATCACTTTTTCAAAACTACTATAGGTAACAACTTAGAGCATTTAACCAATTAAGGAGACGCCACTGTCAGGCGTACCCCTCTGTCAAACGAGAATGACCGCCGCTCATACTCGTTATATAAAACTAGTTGACCCGAGTTCCCCGCCATTCAGCTGATCATCGAACACGCGAAACCACCGGAGTTAAAAATGCCGATTTGCAGTGTTATTTCATGTAAAAAAATATCGGAAACATTTAGTGTGCAAAAGGATAACGTTATTTTCCATCTGCTGGTATTATTTTGTCCAATTTTTTTCAAATAATGCACTAAAAACGAAAATAATTCAAAAATATTGTCAATCAAACAGTGTTGCCACTAAATTATACAAAATCCCTTTTAGCCCAATTTTTTAAGTTGAATGTATGACACTTAAAACATCACTTTCTTAACCTGTTAATACCTACCATTCATTAGGTACTGTAGTGTAGACGCTTGATGAATTTATTAGGTATAGATTACTTTTTGCAAATTTATTTATTGTTATTTTTTTCTTTATCTTTATTTATTATAATCTCTTACTCAATACTTAAAAAATAGCAGGACTATTAAACTTATGTTACAATAGGCATTGTAGCACATGAGTAAATAAACGGAACAGAGTACAAGCTCTCAAAACTTATACCCATTCTTTAAGGGTTGACACCTGGTTGCAGGTTGAAAAGTAGGGAAAATAGAACACACGTCCGAATGTCACAGCCACTTTATTCCAAAAATATTAAGACTACACAGTTGAAACTTGGTAGGAAGATGTATTCTGTTAACCGCTTAACGAATTTAACACAAAAAAAAAAAAAAAAAAATTAAGGGGGGCTATTACTTATGGGGTATTATTACTATTCTTCTCGCTCTTTTATATTGGTATCGAGTGAGTAGTGTGTGTACACAAATTCGCATTTAAAAATTGTGTATTATTTTTTTACGCGTTTTATTTATAGTTAGTATTAAACCATTGTCAAATCACTACTTAAAACGGGAGTTATTTCGACGAGCTCCGTTGTAAAAATCTGTCAAATGAGACCGGTCGCTAGGTGGTTTCTAATTAGATAATCAGCCTGCCGGCTGACAATCCATGTCTCCGTGCAAATATTTTCTTCTTCATTGTGACATTTGTGGCCCGCGGGCACCGTGATCTGTCGCGGGGTCCACTCTCCGTGCTTCTTTTCATTGTGACTTGCCGCGGGCTCCATTCTCTGTGCTTCTCCCCATTGTGAGTATCGTGACCGGCTGTGGGCATCCACTACACTACGTGTGTTTTGAGGATTATCATAAATAAATTGAATTTTATTAAATTATATTTCTGTCTTTCACTTCTTAGATACAATTCTCCTTAGGCAGATTCTACTACACTTTTCTTTCGTTTACCTCCTTAACGTTACATAATACTTTATTATCATAAAATATTTACGGATGTCAGTACTTTTTCCCAAAATATGCCATTTTAATTTAAAAACGGTGGCCACACTGCAGCAAAAGTAATGTCGTGACAGCACAGAAACAAATATCGATATCGACTTTATCAGTAGGTATGTTATTCTGGCTATAAAATATTGGAAAAAAAAATACTAACGTTTTTTCTGCCGAAAGAGGAATTTCGTTTTTTTCAGAAAAAAAAAACATTCTATTATTTATTTTGACGGAAGCGGAATGTGACAAAAGTGGCCTAAATTATTTCAGATTTCCAAAAGATGCAATGATACGAGATGCCTCGATCCAAGCTTGTGCAAAACATGTTTCCTAAACGTACTCGCACAATTTGCTCATAGCATTTTGAAGCTTCCTACTGTTTAATAATACAAGCTAATAACAAACTCAAAACTCAAAATAATTTATTCAGTCTTGGCTGTTACAAGCACTTGTGATACAGAATACATAATAGTACAAGTCTTGTGAATGTCATAAAAGCTACGCTATCGGTTCGCAAACCCTAAGCGGTAATTGTGAGACTAAATTACTTTCAACTAGTTGAGAAATTACTGATTATGTGACTATAGAAAGTAAAATGATTGCAATAAAAAAAGAGAAATCAAAACGAAGTATTAGTTAATAATTTTATGTTTTGAGTAAGAAGTGCGATACATATTGATAATATTAAACAGAAAAAATATACGACGTCCTTAGTACAAGCAGAAAGAAGCAGACCCATTCCCACTGGCAGCACCCGTTCACGAGCATGACGCATGAACCACTTTCTTTAAAATAAGTATAACAAATAAAGATTTTAAATATAGTTATTCCGTTTTAAGGTCTACTTAAACATGAGCGGTATCCGCTGGCACCGTGGGTATTTTGTATGGCATTTTCGCAGCTGTTGTCGCGTACGTGATACGTACCGCGTGTTCAGCGAAACTTTTAGGTTGCGTTCAAACGATAACACACGACCCGACCTTAACCCGAACTCAACTCAAACTCGCCTCAACCGCAGCCCACCTTGAAATACATCGCTTGCAATTTTGAGTCACTGTGTAATGTTCAGGTGAGTTTAAGGTGAGTTTGGGTTGAGCGCGGGGCGTGTGAAATAGCATTGACAAAATATAACGGAGCTTATTAATGTGTCATAAAACTCAAAATTGAAAGCGCTTTATTTCAAGGAGTGGGCTCCGGTTGAGTTCGAGTTGAGTTTGAGTTGAGTTCTGGTTGAGGTCGGGTCGTGTGTTATCGTCTGAACAAAGCCTTATTGCCCCCGCGGACGCACCCTCGCGAACGCACCTCGCGTCGCGTGCCACCACACCGCCGCCACCGCTACCGCCTCTGATAGCGGTAAAATTCCGCTATAGTTAAAACAGCACGTTATCCGCATACCCATTGGGATATCGTTACCGCCACCGGTAGAGGATACCGCTGAGATTTGAATCGGCCTTCATTAATCTAAGAAATTATGTATTTGATTTGATAGATGCGAAAACCTACCAGTATTTGAAAACTCTTGCTTAGTTAAATTGACCGGGTAGAATTTCTTGCAGTATCATCAATTTTACTGACATCCTAATAAGTCGCTGTAGATTTTGACGACAGCCAAAGGTTGCCTTAGCATCATCGAAGGGCCTAAATTGAAAAAAAAAACTACAGACCCATATTTGAATTTTTGTCATCATAATTCAATCATTATGACATAAATTAAAAATATGAGCCGAAAAAGGTATTGAGAGTAAAATATCGATAGTGTCAAGCACTAGCAACGTTTACATAAAAATGACGTCATCGCGTGTACTGACAGGTTGGTTTCTGCGTGTGTATGTATTTGTGTGCGTAAAGTTTAAGCTCGTGTTTGATAATTTTGTCGTGTGCGTGCGTAGCAACGTGATCGAAAATGCATTAGTGTTTAACACTATTTGTGTGTGCGTTACCTCGTCCCCCGCGAAAAGTGGCAGACTTTTTTGTAAAGAAATTAGTTCTCGTGACGCCTCCTTACTTGGTTAAATGCTCTAAGGGTAACAAGACTTTAATAAGGTCAAGTCATTTGAAGTTAGGTATTGCAGTTTACAATGGAGTTTGCAGGTTTAGGCTCTAGCTCTGTGTAGGCTCAAAACATGAGCAAAAAGCTTGTTTCGCTTGTAGATTGTGACGAAAACTATAATTGAACTGCTTTGTGATGACAATCATTGCGTTTATTTGCCTGTGTGACGATAAAAAAATTTCCACCGGAAATTAGAGATACGACGATACGAACTCGATTTCTTAAAATAATAACTGCTATTACCCGTCCCTTTAACTAAAAATCTTAATCAATTAGTACCTATTTATAAACTTTCATCAGTGTAATAAAGGTCTACAAAAATACCTATTTTCTTTGGAAAACTTATACTTAGTCATCTCTACAATAGACGTAAGTTTGAAAGTAATTAGATAAATGTCAGCGAGTGGTCATCTATTCTAGATAATTATTTACTCGGCAGGGAGTGGGCGGACGCAGGTAGTACGCGGCGTGCGGCGGCGCGGCGCGCGGCGCGGCGGGCGGCGTGGGCCGGTCGCGCGTGGGCGCCCATCCGTCGCGAGCGGCCATTCAGGGAGCTCGCCCACGTAAAACGCCATACCCATCTGATAATGCCATTAGGCACTATTTATTTAGTTCAATTTTACATGTGGGTGAGTTCATTCCCTTACGCAAGGTTCGATCGCACACATTTCGCCGTATTGGTTAATCGTCACCGCTTTACGCAGGGTTGCCAGACGGTCAAGATTCGCCTGGATTCTCCCGGAATTTCAAGTGATCTCTCGACTCCCGACAAATCTAAAAATCCCCGGAAAATCAGCTGTTCCGAAAGTTCTCTAGAAACCAATGATTTTCGTGGATGAAACCACAGATTACAAGATATTTTGGACTTTTTCTCCAGATATTTTGGACTTCCGATCTGGTAACCCTAGCTCTACGTGATGCCGTCATTCATAAGAATATCGCTAGAATAATGAGAGTAGTGTGTTAGTACTATTATAATATTCTGTGGTAGAGTGGTAAGGTGATGACTTACGCTACGAGTAAATGCATTGTGTGACATCGGCTTTGTGCGAATCCAACTGATATTTGTATGTGCGAGCACGGCTGGCGGCTAGGGCGATCGGCCGCCGGAAACCGTGACACAGCTCGCGTTATTAATGAATGACCACTACGTATAGTCGTTGCCTCTTCGGCAGCGCAGCCGGCTTGTCAAGACCTCCGAGAACATTTGGCAGAGACGGTGCAAAGGGTCCGAGTCCGGCGGACGAACGGCGCGGTGCGTGTGGGCGTGCGAGTGCGTGCGGTGCGCCCGCGCACAGGAATGCAGCAGGCCGACCCACCCGCTGCCAATGACCGCCAGGGACGGTTTTTTAATGCCCGACTCGTTATAGTTCCCATCCTGGTAGGACATTTAACGACCACAGCCATTTGAACAAAGGAACGTTTATACCCTTGCCTTTTGATGGGTCTGTTTCTGCTTCGTAACGAGCTTTACAACGATGTTATTGTATTTTAGCAACTGTGTCTAGGTCGAGTTGGTCGTACAAGCTTCCACACGTTATTATTATGTGATGATATTACCTACCGGTGGACTATTTTCAGTTCAGCCCGCAAGTCTCACTTAACATCTCAGTTAGTACATGTTACTTGCCAAGGACTCGCTTGATGGTTTGAGTTAATTAAGCTCTACACGGTTAGTTAGGTACTTAACATTAAAATAACAGTGAAGTAAACGCTTAATTATGGTGAGGTTCTGCCCATCGGTCATGGGCAGAACCTCACCATAAACCAGAGTCGATTTAACATCATACATAATTGTACATGTATGTACAATGCGATTAAATTGACAATAGACAGTGATCCGCTGAAACTTCACCTGAGAATGTATGGCAAAGAGACAATTTTACAGATTAAAATACTTACGTCGTTTTGTACCGCAGCAAGCGCTTTGAAGTTACTCACTTCAGTTGTAAAAAAATTTTTTCACGTCAGTGGTGACGTGAAAAATTTTTTTTTTATTTAACTGGACTGGCTGTCTGTATGATTTGACAGCAAAGTTCTTGTGCCTATTTGAAACGCCACTAGCGTGCGTCTAAAGTACTAATTTTGACGTACAATATGAAAATGGTTGCCATGATGGTCTCTCCAGACTTCAAACTTTAGTACCATGTACGCACGCTATGCTCACGCTACGTCCTACAGCGCCAACATGGCGGAAATCAAATAGGCACAAAAACAGTTTGACATAAGCCTGTCCAGTGTAAATATATGCAGGTCAATGGTTGTACAGTCAGCAAAGTTATGACCTTAACAGTTTGAAAATAAATCGCTTGTAAGGATGGAACTAAAAGTTCGTCTTTACCTGCCTTCATTGTTTTTATACAAAAGATGCTTTTGTGATTTTTGGGTAAATGCAAGACAATACAGACTACTCAATCTAGAAATGAACCTTAAGGTGTTCAGCTCATAGCTTTGCTGACAGTACCACATTGTTAAATTAATCGCATTGTAATGTCGTAAATAACGGCCCCAGCATATCTTGAGGATTGTGAAAAGTACAAGTAGGTGCTTACTTAGTGTGATTACAGTATACTCCACGAATATAGATTTTTCATAAAAGTTAAGTACTTGTGCTATTATGTATTCTGTTTATAATACCTAGTTATGAATAATGAGTAATAGTGATTTAACGCCAATAGGGAACATGCATAAGTCACCGATTTTGATAAATTTGAGCTTGATCGCTGCGGACACGTATAAAAACATGATGAAACAGAAAAATAAAAAATAAAATGTATTACTTTAGTTTTATCACACAAGGGAAAATAACGAATTTTTTTTTTCGTTTTCGGATATAATGCACTTAACAGTCGGATAGAACATCAAATAAGAAATAATATTTTGTACGACACATATGTACTTAAACGCAATATTTAGGGAGATATTTGAAAATTCTTGGCTAACTCCATACTAATGCACTGAAACGTGACATGAGTGACGTCACAAATGTTGACCTTTTTGTATAGAGCGTTTTCGGCGGGTGCTGCTGCGTGCTAACTTCAAGTAACTATCACGAGAAAAAAACACAAGAGTTTTAATATTACAGTTGATTTTCTCACGCATATACTTTTGATTTTGATACAAAAAAAAATTGATGCATGTTCCTTATTATAAAACTTGTAAAATTTATGAAATCTTTAAAATGACGCACAACACACTATAATAATACGGTGTAATAAAAAAGTTTTTTTAGATAAAGTATGGGCGGGTTGTTTACAAATATTCTTTCCGTTAGCTGGCTGGAATAAATGTAGATTCCAGACTAGCAATTCGCAATTCACATTGACCACGGCAATTATAGTAAATAATATTAAAAGATCTCAAAGAAAACGTTTAAACTGAATTGTACTGTACGTTGTATTATATTTTATAATAATATTCCTAATCATTTTCAAGTAAAATCATAGGCTCTTACAAAATTAGGAGCACAGCTAAGGATCTGTAAAACTTGAAGAGTTGATTTATTGAAGAATAGATACCCAAGTAACACACGAAGGCTGCTTAACAGCCGAATAACGGATTTCCATCACGCTTAAAGCTGAATAAGGAACCTGCATAGGGGCTGTATACGACCTTATACAGCTCTTATAACTCTTAAATGGGCACAAATTATTCAGCCTTAAGTTCACATTGCTGCTTAAGAGCTGTGTAGCAGCAACTTAACAGTGTAATAAAGGGTAACAGGCTGTGTAGCAGAAATTTAAGAGTGTTATAAAGGGTAACGACAGTACTATGCGCTGAAATTCGACTGACTAAGAGATCACAAGTCACTCTTTATTCAGAAAATATGTCACATGTACGCTTTAATACATATTTTAAACCGCGCAAGGCTGCATGCGGCCTGTGTAAAATTAAGTAAACTAATATTTGTAGTACATATATAAAGCTAACAATTGAACACTTTATAATGTTACGTGAATGAATTAGAGTTAACGATACATTGGTGGATAATATTCATATTCATACTCTGTTTGACGTATTATAAAGGGAAAAGGACTGGGAACGCAATTTTACTGACATTATACATATATATTATCTAACAAAATTTTAGTGCGCCGCGAAAATATTCTGTTTTGAATTAGTTTTGTGATATAAATAAGCTGTGATGTAATCTTGACAAAAAAAAATTTAGTGCTTTGAAAAGAATTATAAGATAAAAAGTTATTATTAAGATATTTCGAAGTTAAAACCTATACATTACATTCCTATTTCTTGCACAAAACATCGTAAAGGTTGAAAAATCAATCAGAATTTTTATAGGTTATACAAAAAATGGTGGATTATGTTACTAATTACATTGACTGATTACAGTACCACATAAGTTCTTTTATTCAGATAACATCTGTTTTAAGGTACTTATGTGAACCATTATAAAGTAGAAGCCGTTAATTCCATACACTAATGAGTCTCTAAGCAGCTGCGAGGCATCTAGTGAATGTATAAACAGCCGCTATGCAGATACTATCAATGGCAGTATAAAGGCTGATTAGCGGTAGACATATTCAGCTATAAGTTGAAATATGCACCATATATCATCCATTATACAGCTATTCACTTCATAATAGTTCACACGTGCCTCTTTAATAAGTTAGTGTAATAGGAGTTCACAAATACCTTCTTATACAGTATTTGGCGAAATTTTATCCACTAAACAGTCCTTACTAGGGTTTAGGCTTTAGAATATGTTAGAAGCTGAATAGAGTCGAGAAAATATACCTTTATAGCACTCTTAGCGTATTAATGGTGGTTTTGTCGGTCTTAATAAGCCTTGATGCAGCTCTTAATTAGCCTAAGCTGTTTAAATATCACTGACTGCTATTATGCAGCTGTAGGGTCACCAGTGTACTCTTAGAAGAGTCTTAATAAGCACAGAGTTTTAAATAAGTCTAAAAGTGAGTAGTTATACAGCTATCTGTGTTACTTGGGTATTGATCATGTGTTTGTTCAAGAAATCCATATAGAAAATAGGCACTGAAAAGCCTTTATATCACATTTTTGAGTCACATTTTATCCATGGTACAAAATAAAAATTATGTAGATTTTTACGCATTTATTACCATCGATTTGTTGATAAGAAAAGAAAAATCCAAGTTTGTCACGCTTGTCGTTCGGCCATGACCGTGATCGCCTACAAATTGTGAATGAGCGCACGCGAGCGAGTGACGTCAGATCTATGACGTCACTGTGATCCGGGGCGGTGACACCACCAGGATCTCACCAGCTCACCGCGCTTACATCACTTCAGAAACCACACGACCAAATAAAAATTATTCAGGACTATTACAATTCCGAAATATAGACGCCAAGTCAACTATCGAGGGTCTGTCAGTTCTAAGGACAATAAAAGGGTTGATACGGCCGGTATGACCGTATCATGGAGAAGTGTACTTCAATAGGAAATCCTTAACCACTTTACCACTGAGTGACTGGGATTTACCCTAATTATTGAATTGATATACTACTGGCGGCAACAGATTCCACTTGACAACAAAACTATCAAGAGGCAAGCAATATTTAAATATTATGTAGGGCAATATAAAATTTGACCAATAACCAATAAAAGAAGATAAATTCTAAACTTACTTGTTTATAATAAATAAATAAATAAAATAAAAATAATTTATTTTCAGACCAAAGATCCATAGTTTGTTAGTAACAATATAACTTATAGACTATGTTAGTATACATGGCAACAAATAATTAAAATAAATTAACACCTCCAGTGGGCAGGCTCACCGAACCCTTGCCACATGCAGCTCGGTAAACCTGCCAACTAGGGCTGAATCGAGGCGATCACCCTCGTTTATGTTATCATAATTATTTTTAAAGATGAATTGTTAAAAAATATATTTGAAGTCAGGTGATATCATTCATGCTATTAATAATGTCATTAATAAATATACACTCCTTTTTTGGCCAGTCGTGTAAAAACAAATGCCGACTAATTATGAGTTCAAAAAAATTATGACGTAAAATAAATTGGCAATGTTTAAATAAAACATAATATATTTAAAACAACTGTTTAAAACACAAGCACACTAGGTACACCCGGAATCCTACTCACTGAGGAACTGTCTATCTTACCTCTAATAACTCAATCAGTTATTTGACTAACTTCTCAAGTCCACTTTTTGGGTGATTTCGTTTTTTTGGTACTTGCGTATTTTTTTATACTATAGTTTATTCGTATTTTTGTGTCTGATACATTTTTGAATTACCTATGTGTATAGTTTTATAATTTGACTCTGAACGATATCTAATTAAACATATTATATCCAGAAATTAAAAAATATATTTATCCTGCAAAATTAGCTTCAATGGACAATTGGACATAAGGGGTTAGTCAAATAACCGATTCCTGCCGGAACACAACAATTTTTTTTTAATTGTTGTTATGGCTTCAGACTTAGGTAAGATGGTGGTAGCTAGCCAGACGGACTTGAAATAAGCCCTACCACCAAGAAAACCGAGTACAAAATTGTACCCCCTGGGAATCGAACCCGGGACCAATGCGTCTTACACGGATATGCTATTATTCCTTCCCCTTACTAACCCCAATCACATTGAAAACAAATCAATTAAAACATTTATGAAAAATTGATTTAAAACATGTGTTTTTTTGTATTTTGAATTAAACATGATGTTTTGTTCTATTTAAAAAAACTGTTTTTTTCCAACCCTGGACGTGAACTGATCGTTACAGGATCAAGAGTTGCTCAAGTTGCGTGACCGAGTTTTTGTTCACGGAGCCAAGTATAGTTCGACTCCATATTAACAATAACAAGCGCCTTTGATAAACATCTCTGACCTTTCAGTATTTTCTTTTATGAAATTATTTCTATAAATACTTCGAGATTGTTAAAATACCCAGCCGGATAAATCATGAGAAATGTTATAGCCAGTTAGTTTAATCTTGGTACTTAGATAGATAATGTGAATTTAATTAAAAACCATTTGGGTTTAGGGATTTCAATTAACTACCTGTCGCTTTATTAGTTAATATTACTTTGAATTGAATTGAATAGCAAAATTATTGTCCTTCTTAATTTGATGGGATGTGAGGGTCACAGCAACTGTGTAATGTGTTACATTTTCAATCTTTTTTTACATGATTATTTGTTTACATCATACACAATACTATAAGTCGATTTGTCATCTGATTTTGTGGCTCCCACCCTGAGTTATGTTACGTCACCAGATTTTTATGCTATTTTTGTTCTTTAACAATTTCCCGACCGACCCGTGGTCACATCGTTTTACAACACCCGTATGACTACTTTTAATTATTTCTCCCTCATCATCTCCCTGATCTGAATTAGGAATCAGCGCAGTATGATTCTCCACGATTTTCCATCCTTTCCTGTCCTCCTTTGCTCCTGATGAACTCGTTCATTCATATTATTTCGCAAACGATTCATCCATCTTTTCTTAACTTCGTCTTTACTTTTGCTTCTATAATGTAAATTATAATGTAATAACATTTGACTTAGCTTCAAGTTACGGGAAAACTGTTTTGCCAGTTCCATAGCTATACAGTTCACGATTCAAAGAATCACCAAGCGGTGGCGTTTATTCTACGAAATTCAACCACAATAGGTGAAGTATAACTTTTCCAGGAGCTTTCGAATGGCATGACTAGTTCATTTCACGGGACAGAGGTTGCGATCGAGTCGGCTAAATAAAGCCTACCGCTAGAAGCGCACAGCACACGCAATCGCAAATGCACGCTCGAGGGGTTGAGCCGCGTTTCCATTTATGGGATTCATGTTAAAAATAGAAATTGTTGATTGATGTAATGGTAGCAGGGCCGAGCCAGCCCCGGCCCCGCGGGCGTAGGCGGCGGTGGGTACGTATGTATGTATATACTCGTACATTTACACCATAAATTTGAACGTTGCTATTTATAATACGAACACGTTCTCGTGAAAGGGAACCATGGCACGAGGTACGTGGGCGAACACTTTGTTCCAAAGCGAATCAAGAATGGAGTAATTTGCAACATACATTAATAGTTGAGAGTCGACAGTTGAATTCAGACAATTATATTTATTTTAGCGGCTGACCACAACTTTGTCTGCGTGGCCAGTTATTTCTCTATCCCTCGGGAACAGTGCTTTTATTGGGATGAAAGGTATGTCCTTCTTTCTCTGTACCCCTGACAACATGTAGGTATGTTAAATTTATTATGATCGGTTCAATAGCCGTAGAGTGAAGATATTAAAATAATTAAGTTGATCAGACGTGCTGACAAATATTTTTTCTATTCTTGACCTTTTGTGGCCATATCCTAGCTCGATTGTTATTCGACCAAAAATCAAACTAAGCATAGTTAGTGAGTGAGTGGGTATTTGATTGTGAAGCTTTTCTTCGCCTTTGGTTATACGTACTTCTATTTTTGGTGAAATCATGTTCAAAAATAAAAAAAAAATTCTAGCCTTTACACCGTAAAATATGGAAGTGTGATATTTTAAACTTCAATGAACGACGTAAAAAGAACTCAATTGCGAAATGCAAGAACTTTCAGTTTCATTGATTAAAGTGTTGCGTGCGATAGAGGTGGCTTCATTATCATTTGGTGTGCGGCGGCGGCGGTGGCGCGGTGCGCAGGCGCGGCGCTCTCATGAATGGATGCTCTCATTCACAGCTCCGACGCACCGTACACCAGCGACGCCTCACGCCGTTCACCGGTATGATGAATGAGTTTGTTATCCAAGGCCTTACTGCAATCGAACTTGCGCTGCGAATCAGTTTGCTCAATCCCCGCCATTGCACACCTTGTCACAATAGTTCAATAGCCTCTGAATTCTTTCAACTTGTGTAGTGTAGGAAAGCAAGAATTTCGCTACTAGTTACGTCAGATTATGACGCGAATCTTTTTTATGGTATCAACGCCATTTGCGACGATATTTCATTGAGAGAAATGAAGAATTATTTGTTTTAATTAATCACAGCATTAACTCAAAATTAGATCCGCGCAAAATGAATAAAACTCAAGAATATCCTGGAACTGTGTCTAAGATTTTCTTTCGTGATTTAACTGACTGCACCAAGAATATCCAACACATGAAACAATTCATCAATATATAAAAAAACAAATTAACAGGCAACACGCTATTTGTGATGGTGCCGTGTCTAGATGTTACGTATGCATTGTTCACCGTGGGAACACGCAAACCCACCGAGCTGAGACTCGTTTATATGGAAGAAGTCATCCTGTCGGCTGAACTACATAAAAACAAGAACCAGACATACACAATGAGTTTTACTTAAAACATCTACATTTTCCACACGATAAATAGCTGGTTATTTCACGAAGGCCTGCTCATTGTCGGATACTTGCTAACTTGATGAGTAACAATCACTAGTCATTACACTCTTATAATACTGAGAACCCACTTTTTATTCCTAATGCAAACTCTTTGCTCGTGTTGCTCAGGCGCTGATCGAAGGAAAACAAACCTCTTCAAGTATTTTTCCAGTTATACACACAGGCCGTACCTGCGTGGAAAGTCAATGATTTATTGGACAACAACACAATCATACATTATTTAAATGTCACGGTGTTATCGCTAATGCGGCATCGTATTATTTACGGTGGAAGGTAGCTTCTGAGAACTAGCCTCAATGAATCACTACTTCCGTATGACCGTAATATTATTCCAAAAAAAATCATTAACATCCTCAAGAGCATCGTTAAAAGATCCAATGCGGATGTAATCCAATTTCTGCGTGTCATTAATGAGTTTTTGTAGTAAAAACAATGTTCCCATGGCATAAATACTTCCGAATCGATAGTTAATTGAAAGATTTGTAGAAACGATGTGTTTTCTCATGGTTTAGGTTCGAGTTAATGGATAAAGTGGCACCGAGAAAGCCGGTATCGGTATCTGGTCGTACCGGAATGGCTGGGTTGCCAGTTGCCACTTTTTCCGTTGCAGTGATTGCGGGAAACGTCGTCGCAGGCGCAGGCGAGGCGCATGAGATCGGATTCTCACGCGTGCTCCAAGCTTCCTCGTTCGCGCAATCAACACGAGCTGGTTTCCTTTAATAACTAGAATTAATGAACCAATACGTCTATTAATAAGAAACATCTCTAATTAACCGATGATTTCTAGATCACCGGCAGGCTTTATTTTTTATTGTAAGGTTTAGAAGTAGTAAGTTATTGCATACATCTGAAGCATTGAACGTAAAATCTTGACCAAGAAAAACAAAAATTTCCACCATCCATTTTATTTTTCACAAGATACAAGATGGTGTAGTTTAATTTTTTTTTTTTGGTGAGGCTTTAATTACCAAGTACGCTAATGTTTGGGTCGAGTAGACATATTTAGTAGCCGAATAACCTTAGTATGTCCTTTAAGATGACATCACAGTCTACCTACACAAAATTTATAGTGAACTGTTTATCGCGATATCACAAAATCGATTACTTTGAAAACCATTCAAATAACTTTGAGCTATAGTTTAGGATCTCTTATAATTAAACAGGAAACTTATAATAATAAAGACAGAAAAACTCAGTATGCCAATGTACTGTTGGCCTATAAGGGGTAGATGAGGGGGTGTATGACGGGTCTACACCCATAAGGGGTAGATGAGGGGGTGTATGACGGGTCTACACCCATAAGGGGTAGATGAGGGGGTGTATGACGTACCGTAGGCCCATAAGGGGTGGATGAGAGGGTGTATGACGTACTGTAGTACCTACGGGTCTACACCCATAAGGGGTAGATGTGGGGGTGTATGATGGGTCTACACCCATAAGGGGTAGATGAGGGGGTGTATGACGTACCGTAGGCCCATGAGGGGAAGATGAGGTACATGCTGCGCGCCGGCCTCGATGCACCATTCGGGGTATGACCGGTGGAACTCCTCGAAGTCACCTGCAGGCAAAGAGCATGGTTAAATATCAGTAAAGTTATCGATCGCAACGTTAAATGAATTATTATAGTGACGTAGCCAGGGATGGCCAGGGTAAGAATAACATATGACATGACATCTGTCAAAAACTCGACGAAACGATCACTGACAGTGAAGTTGCATGTTAGAGAATAGGCACCCCAGGTCAAGACCTGATTTATTCATGATGATTTTCATGATGATAATGTAATACCACATAATATTATAATAGTACTAAACGTGTTATACAGTACGAGGCAAACATCTTGACACTTTTTCGACGGAGTGGGGGTAAGATCGCGCATGTGCACTTGTGAGCATAAACTTTGGTGAGTTCTGCGTACCCACGCAACACCTTTGCGTGGGTACGGTCCACAGAACTCACCAAAGTTTAGGAACGCACTATGGCATTGAGGACAAACAAACATTCATTTTTAGGGTTCCGTAGCCTAAATGGCAAAAAACGGAACCCTTATAGATTCGTCATGTCTGTCTGTCTGTCTGTCCGTATGTCACAGCCACTTTATTCCGAAAGTATTAAGACTACACAGTTGAAACTTGGTAGGTAGATGTATTCTGTTAACCGCTTAACGAATTTAATGCAAAATTAAGAAAAATAAAAGATTAAGGGGGGGCTTTCCATACATGGAACTGAAACTGAAAAAAATTTTTTTCTTCAAACCAACACGTGTTGGGTGTCTATAGATAGGTCTTTAAAAACCGGCCAAGTGCGTGTCGGGCCACGCGCAGTAGGGTTCCGTAGGTACATTATACCATACCATATTTTAATACCGCTATCATTTTTCGTCTGAAAAAATAACTTTGTTTTTCACAGTGTTTGTATGAATGACAAAGTTATATTTGCGGTTTTGGAAAATGTACTATGTCTCAAAAACTAATTACTGTATCTCATTCAAACCAATTTTCGTTGAAAGTGTTTATTAAGATCTATAGCTTATATTTTTTTTAGATTTTTCACCCTCTTACTTTAAAAGTTAAAGGGGGGGGACACACATTTTACCACTTTGGCGGCATATATCTTTCAAACGGTTGACTTTGAAAAAAAATTGGTTTTAGGAACCTCAATGTTATTTTTAAAGACCTATCTATAGACACCCCACAAGTATTGGTTTGATGAAAAAAAATATTTTCAGTTTCAGTTCCATGTATGGGGAGCCCCCCCTTAATCTTTCGTTTTTTATATTTTTATGTTTAAATCGTAAAGCGGTTCACAGAATACACCTACCTACTAAGTTTCAACTATGTTGTTGGTGATGCCCTGTATGGTACCCGGCTACTTCGGTATACCCTGTACAGGACTCTATCGATGACTCTAACTAAGACTGCTTCCGAACGTACATCAATCAGACTCGTGAAACTAGGATGGTGAAACCATGAGTTACTGTGAAACTCTCTGAGATGTACGCCGAGCTGGTGTGGACTGTATAAATAAAAACGCCGGCTGGTTTGTGGAATAACTTCAGTTTATTCCCTGATATGGATGGTTGTTTTCGCACACTGACTCTAACTAACAACTTCGAAGAATACAATTTAAAGTTAACTAACAAGGAAAATACTATTGAAAAACACTCTATGCGATTGAACAATGAAACTACGCGTGAATTTAAGTAACAATCTCGAAACACTTGACTTTATATTACAACTCTAATATGCAACACTTATACGACTTTAACTACGAATCTATTTATCTTTGCTCACTCGCTGAATTCTTGCTAAGACTTTAAACGATGTTTTCTACCTGCGGCTGCGAATTGCGACTAACATTGACTACTAACGACTACTTTCTGTGACTACAATTGCGGCTACGATTTTATTAAAACAATTCGCTATTAATATGCTTTTTTGCCCGGTGGCAACTAGCCTACTTATCAGGAAGTTCGCAGGACGTTCAGGGAAATCAGAGAGGGATGTAAACATGTAAAAAAGGGGTTACGCACTATCAATAATAAAATTATTTTACAAACTTTTCCGCATGGAAAAGTACCAGAGGCGTGGACTAAATTGTGACGTCACGCCATGTGCGTTAATGTAGCCCTTCTGATTGGTCGAGCTTAATTAAAGTGGCCCCTCTGATTGGTCTAATTATTTGGGATACAAATTCGTTGATTTCTTCCTATTTCGGCGCCGGTTGTCGGCTGTCGTCAACATATGTAGTCCTAATACTTTTGGAATAAAGTGGCTGTGACATACGGACAGACAGACAGACAGACAGACATGACGAATCTATAAGGGTTCCGTTTTTTGCCATTTTGGCTACGGAACCCTAAAAATGACATTGAGGTTCCTAAGACAACTTTTTCTCAAAGTCAACCGTTTGAAAGATATTCACCACCAAAGTGGTAAAATGTGTCCCCCCCCCCCCTTTAACTTTTGAAATAAGAGAGTGAAAAATCTAAAAAAAATAAATGCTGTAGATCTTAATAAACACTTTCAACCAAAATTGGTTTGAACGAGATATAGTAATTAGTTTTTGAGATATAGCACATTTTCCAAAACCGCAAATATAACTTTGTCATTCATACCAACACTGTGAAAAACAAAGTTATTTTTGCAAACGAAAAATGATAGGTGGTATTAAATATGGTATGGTATAAGGTAACTACGGAACCCTATGGCGCGTGGCCCGACACGCACTTGGCCGGTTTTTATTTAAGAAGATAGAGCTCTTAAATAAAGTTTCGGAGCCGAAAATAGCAGTTGACAGACACTGAGACTCGGTTTTGGTTGGCTATTTAAAATAACACACAAAGATCGCTTCCCAATTCACTCAGTTTCAAATAAGCCCTAGATCCACTAAATAAAATCCATTGTAAAGATCCATTGATGGATCTTTTTGCAGTTTTATGTCCACTTTAATCCTTGATTCAGGATTTTTGCAGTCGATTTTTTAGAACTAACGTGTGTCTGAAAATCCATTAAAGAATGGGTGACATGAAATGATATTTTATCAAATACAGGATTTTTGCCAAATTGATTTTTTAGAACGTGTTTCTGAAAGCCCGCGTGTTGGGAATTGGGATCGAGATTTAAATGCAAAATTTTAAAAATATTATTTAAAATTAACTACTAACAAGGATTGGGTTACAATTATTTTTAAAAGTACCAGAGTCACATAAATCTAGAGGAGGATAACTTTAACTTTTAAAATATCTTCAATGTAAGATTATTTTATTTTTTCCAACAAGTTCATAAATGTCATCTGGTATTTAATGGATTTTTAGAAACACGTTAGTTCTTAAATATCCACTTTGCAAAAATACTGAATCAAGGGTGGGATTTTGTTGATCACGGATTAAAATGGACATAAAAGTGCAAAAAGTTCCATGAATGGATTTTTACAATGGATTTTAGTGGATCTAGAGCAAGTACTTAATCGTGATTGTAAATAGAGTACCCACATATATTTATTTGTCGTTTGGTGTCAGTGTAAAATTCTGGTGGAAATAAAGACGGATATTTTAATTGTGTAAATAAATTAAATAATTAAGCACTTAGTAAACACACAAACATAATCGAGATTAATAAGATGAAAACAATAGTAATTTAATGTAGTTACGAATCTTCCAATAAAAAGGAGTACTTACGATAAACAAATATTGAAATTAGGTATCTATCTACGTAGGTACCAATAAGTATTTGAGATATCAACTAAGTGGATAATCAATCGGTTTTTAGATAATATAAAATTAGATCAAAGATATCAATACGCGAGTACTTTGAGAACATAAACGTAACCTTCAGATTTTATGATCGCAAATATTTTTATTTTTATATTCACAACGCGGGTAGTGCTTGGCCTTCACCTCTTCTGATGTTAAGTGACGATAAGGCCGAAAGTGTAAGCGCACTACACCCGGATTCCTCACCATTGAGGAACTGGTATCATACTTCACAACACAACAATTTTTTAATTGTTGTTATGGCGACAGGCTTAGTTAAGATGATGGTGGCTAGACTTCAAATAAGCCCTATTGACAGACAAGTTAACTTTATATTTAATATTACAGGCAGTGTCATAGCTAAGGGTTGCCAGATCAGAAGTCCAAAATATCTGGAGAAAAACTAAAAATGTCGGGATTTTGCGATTGCTGTCGGGAGAAATAAATATTTTAAATAAAAATGTAACTTAAATGCCTGCTGTATAGCAAGAAAACGGCCGCGCAGCGCGATTCTTATTGGTTCCATTCACTAATCCTGTACTCTTGCCTTTCTATAACAAGGAAACGGCCGCGCAGCGCGCTTTATAGTGAGTTTCATTGGGACTAGGGATGTAAGGACTCGAGGCTTTTAAGTCCTTTAAAAATGACTCGACTCAACTCAGAAGTTTTCAACTCACTGGAGTCGTGCAAACCCTGAACCTTGAACCTTTTTTTGTAAACGACTACAACTCGAGGTTTAATTTTATATTCGAGACATTTAAAAAGACTCATATTTATAAACGACTTGTTGCGACGAAAAACCTCGAACCTTTTCTTAAACGACTCTGCTCGCGCGAGTCGCGAGTCGCGAGGTGTAATCACAGATGTAAATTATTTTTTATTGTGGGTAGGTTTGACTTAAGTATTCGTGATTTATAAGTTAACTAAACACACTTCTATTATTGATCAGTCAGGGTGTTTGTAAAATATATTGCCTTTAAATACTATTTATTTATTCAGCCAAATAATAATGAGTTTGGACAAAAAATACGAAGGTAAGTTTTCAAGTATCAATATCCTAAATTATTGAGCAGAATATTTAAAATACATTGCTTTTTATAATGAATTGAAGACATAACTATGTGACATACTTCTCTATAATCTTACTATTATAAATACTACGATTTAAAATAAAATAAGCTCTAATGATTTGTTTTGATTCATTGGCTAGATTTATTCTGGTCGTATGTTTTATTTGATTTTTCGTGTTATTTTTAGATCCAAACAACAGACATGAATTACTGGATATTGGTGATGGTGTCTGGGTTTCATTTCAAAAGACTAATTTAAGAGAACCTTCGACTCCATATCCTAGTGAAGGTAATTTTTTCGTTGAATTTAGTTTTGGTTTTCATAATACACAATCCATATATTTAAAATTATAGTATCTTTTTAGGGTTCCGTACCCAAAGGGTAAAACGGGAACCCTATTACTGAGACTTCGCTGTCCGTCTGTCCGTCTGTCACCAGGCTGTATCTCATGAACCGTGATAGTTAGACAGTTGAAATTTTCACAGATGATGTATTTCTGTTGCCGCTATAACAACAAATACTAAAAAATTGAATAAAATAAATATTTAAGGGGGCTCCCATACAACAAACTTGTTTTTTTTGCTCCTTTTGCTCTATATTCAATCTCAAGAAACATGAAGAAAATGCCTCGGAAATCTCGGAATCCATGACATCGGAAGTAGTAAGTCGTCGCCGTCGTAAAGAAATTGAAGAAAATACTTTTCTGAACAGATTACTTTTGAATTTTATTATTTTTGGAAATCATCCATTTTCAATTGTAGATGAAAAACATTTTAAAATTTTCCTACAAAGACTAAACCCTGGATATTGTGCAGTGAGCCGCACACAATTGCAAACAAATATCACAAATCTTTTTGAAGAAAAACAGCCAGAAGTAAAGGAATGTTTAAAAACTGTTACAAATAAAATTGCATTGACCCTACATTTTTGGACGTCAGTTACGAATAAGCCATATATTGTTGTTACAGCACACTTTATGCTCAATTCAAAATTAACTGCACTCATTTTAGATTTTGATTTGCTGCCTTATCCACATAAAAGTGAACAAATCGTTGACAAAGTCATTGAAATATTAGAATGTTATGGAATTGGAAAAAAAATATCGTCAATCTCATCTGACAATGAAGCGACCAATATAAAATTTATGCAGCAACTAACCTTATTCTACGATGATTATGCGGACGTTGTACATACTAGGTGCTTTGCCCATATCTTAAATTTAATAGTGAAACAAGGATTAACACATTATAGCGAAGTCTATTACAGATATTAGAAACTTGGTGAAACGCATCAATTTTTCGCCAAAACAAAAGCAACAGTATTTTGAAATATGTTCACTTTTGAACGGTCCCCAATTGTCTCTCCTCTTAGATATATCTGTAAGATGGAACTCAACATATTTTATGCTTGAAAGAGCATATATAATGAGGGAAGTTCTAGATCACATTTGTAAGGAAAAAAGAGAATACCATCAACATCTGATCGAAAACTGGGATGAAATAAACGATTTTACTAATTTTTTGATGATGCGACATTGCTACTTTCAAAGTCAAAGTATCCAAGTATAATATACGTTGTTCCCATAGCGGATGTTTTGCAAGAACATATAGCGCTGAAAATTGATCATGAAGATGTGGCTCTCAACCTTAAAAATTGCGCTAAAGCTATGAAAGAAAAGTTGGACGAGTATTGGCCACATTTATACACAGAGATTGCTAAATTTGCGATTATATTAGATCCTCGTTTAAAAAATGAATATTTTACAAATCAAGGGAACGAAGACTGTTTGTCGCGTTTCAGAAATTATTTTGAAAAGAACTATGTAGTCAATTCAGAAGAACAGGATTTTCCTACATCAGGAACAGAAAATATGCACTCGTTAGATGTGAACAAATCTATCTTTTCTGGTATTTATAAACAAAAAAGTACAATTTCTCAAGATGAAATACAAATCTATTTATCCTTACCAACTGAGACAGAGGAAATAGATGTTTTGTCATGGTGGTGTAATAGGCGGAGTAACTTCCCTCTTTTGACACAAATGGCATTCGATATTTTGCCTATTCCAGCAGCTAGTGTTCCCAGTGAGCAAGCTTTTTCGAAAGCTGGCAACTTAATTACAAAAAAAAGGAATAGACTAGGGAACAAAATCATAAAAGCATCAATGTGCCTGCCTTCCTGGCTCGACATATTAAATTAATATTATTTGGGTACGATTAGGATTTATTGAAAAACTTAATTTGTTACTGTGCAAAAATAAATAAATAAATATCAATCAATAAATATGTTATTTTATTACTAATTCATTAATATTTTTTAAAATCCCAATCAACATAAAAGACTCAGGTTCTTAAACGACTCGAGTTCTTTGCTTAAAAGGCTCTGGTCCGAGTTTCGAGTCTTTTAGTAAAACACTCAAGTTGTTTAACTTTTAAGCTTGCCATCTGATGACTCAAACCTTTTTAGATTAGTACAAAACCTTGAGTCGTATATTTGTAGCCGAGTCTTCATATTTGAGGCGAGTTTTGAATATAGGGTTTAAAGGCCTCGAGTCCTTTCATCTCTAATTGGGACCCTATTTTTGAATCGCTCGACTGACCTCGAGCGCTCTGTTCTACTGATTTTCGTTCGACATTTGACTCAAATGTATGGAGATTGAGTCAAATGTCGAACGAAAATCAGTAGAAACGAGCGCTCGTCGCCAGCCGAGCGATTCAAAAATAGATCCCCTGTCTATTGTAGAAAAACGACCGCGCAGCGCGATTTTTAGTCAGTTTTATTCACTAATCTTGTAATCTGTGGTTATATCTGCGAAAATTATTGTTTTTTAGAGAAATTTCGGAACAGCTGTTTTTCCGGGAGATTTTTAGATTTATCGGGAGTCGGGAGATCACTGGAAATTCCGGAAGAATCCCGATAATCTGGCAAACCTAGTCATAGATAACATAGGTGATTTATGGTTTGGGGCAAAAACATACTAAGGTACGTGTGTAGACGTTGCATGGAAGAGATGGAGGTGGTGGTAGCAGGAAGGAA
This sequence comes from Agriphila geniculea, assembly GCA_943789525.1. Classification (NCBI taxonomy): domain Eukaryota; kingdom Metazoa; phylum Arthropoda; class Insecta; order Lepidoptera; family Crambidae; genus Agriphila; species Agriphila geniculea. The sequence continues at coordinate 7,818,161 of OX038875.1, forward strand.
GGCTTTCCGGTACGCCTGTACGCTTTCGAGAGGGTCTACACAACCATGCAGACTGACATCAGACTATACAGGGCTGCTATTTGCACTAGAAATTCTTATACCCGGTCACTCACATTCGCGCAAATACGCGAACCCACAAGTGTAGGACGGACATTCGCAGACATTCGTAAATGATTTTACTTACATAATTGAAAACATTCATACAATGTACAAACCTTTGCGCGCATGTGAGTGACCGGGGTAAAAATAAATCATACAAATGGCGGCCTTGTATCAGTATGACTGATGTCAGTCTGCATGATCGTGTAATCCCTGAATGACTGTAAAGCCGGCTATTCGCCGATAAGTGCGCCGATGCACGACGATGTCTTCGTCACGACCATAGTGTGCGCATTCAAAGCATCCACACAATCGCCGAACATTATTCTACTCATGAGATTGCTCGCCGGTATTCGGCTATATTCGGCCAATACAGACAATGATCGCCAGATCGCGTGGGCACTGGGCCCCAGTAGAGTGAGTAAACTACGAACGTTCGTTCATCGATCAAACGTGCATGCATAGCATAGCTTAAAGGACCTTTGGCACAAGAGTTCAATAGCACTTTCATAGTTCAATGTTTAAGTTACCACCCGCACCGCATACATAATATGTATTCGCCTTAAGTATTCGCATAATATGTACCTATGTGGCAAAGGTATGGACGCGCCATTATGCTATGGCTCCACCTGCCGTCTTAACGCATAGAAGCGTTTATCTAGTCTAAGCATTACACAGATGTGGCCAAGACTTTAACGTGTTAATTTACAAACGCCAATACTAAATTTACATAACGCCTTACCTAAAGCGTAGTAACGCAGGTGGAGCAGTAGCATTAGGTTGCAATTATAAGCAGCCCGCTAACTATTGACGCATACTAGCGCTCAATAACAAGAAGTTTCATTCATTGTTTCGACCTCATTCATATTCTTCATTCACGCGTGCTGTTTGAAAGTCACATTGAGCCGACAGGACGGACGGCACGAGGCTTTTATCAGATAGGAAGCCAGATATGATAATGTAATTGCTAACAACTGAACTTTAAACAAACACCGATTTAATTGGATTTATTTCTTTTGTGCGAAGAAGTGAACTTCTTCGATACAGGAAAATTTTGCCAAGGAAACGGAAAATTTTAATTGTGTGAGTAGCCGTAGGACATTGTCAAGCGATTGCAGAAGTGCATATTTGAAACCTGTTGACATTCATTTGAGTAATGATCAATGGATTAAGCAATTAGCTATCAAAAAGAACCCATTATGACGCAAGTATTTATGAACTTATTGTATCATTGTATCAAGTTTTGAGACAACCCGAAAAATGGTCCTTCGACCGGCGAAAAAAGAATCGTTAAATAACTTAATTTTGGAACTTATTCCTAGGCTATTAATGTCAAAAAGCGGAATTAACGTCGTAGGCCGATTATCGTAGTTCGGTGTTCTAGTACGAGAGGTCGTGAAAATTACTGCAAGAGTTATCTCAGGGTCCTTCTCTCAATATGCGCTTTCTATGCCACAATAGCGTCAAAACCGAAAACTGGTACAAAACCGACTGCTGACTGCGTATGTTCCATAACACTGTGGTCTGACTGATATTTTCATAAATTATGCATAATAATTGAGCAGTATACGAATTTTCAGCCTTGAGATAGCTCTTGTACCGCCCTCGAAATTCATACAACTTACGTGGCGTGCTGACTCAGCATGTTCCATGACACTGCGGTCTGACTACCATCTTATTTTTTTGTGCTATTCTCTACTATACTGCCAAATTTGAACTTTGAGATAACTCTTGTAGAGCATGTCGAAATTCTACACACTTGGAAGCGTGCTGACGCCAGGGTCTCCACTTCCTGGCGCTGGGAGTAGGTGCTGACTCATGTACACCCTAAGCACTCTATCATATTGAGAGAAGGACCTTGAGATAACTCTTTCAATATTTTTGCGAGCTCTCTAGATATTCGGAACAGGCACTTTGATTAAATCTGCGGCTTCATTCAAATCATAATTAGACGTGGTTGTATGAATGCATTTAGTGCAAATGTCCTTTTAAACCCCGCTCATATAAATAATAAACTTGAAAGGCAAGGCCACAAACGGCAAAAGCGATTGGCAACATTAGAAAAGATTCAACGAACTGGAAATTAAATCTATTATATAAAAATTCAGGTTGACTGACCCATCAACGCCCAGCCCAAACCTTTGGACATAGAAAGATGACATTTTGCACAAACGTTTCCTTTGTAATATACACAAGGAATAAGGAATGATATTTCTAAATTCCACCCCTAAAGGGGTGAAATAGGGGTTCAACGTTTGTATGAAAAACAAATATTAAATAGACATTTCGACTTGAAACTTCATAGAAGTACTTCTAAAAACAATAAGCAAACACATATCTCGTGGTTTTCCGAAACTCAACCCATTAGTTAGATTAGTTAGAGGATGATAATAGAATCAAAGAAATCGATATGGATGTCGTTATTGAGGTTTTATGGGATGATGATTGCAAAAATGGCATTTATTTTGAAGTCCAACACGGTGGACATGATTCAACCCCTAAAGGGCTGATATGGGGGCCAAATTTTGTATGGGGGAACTGGAACGGGTACGGGAACGGGACGGAAATGAAGACGAACAGGGAAAGGGATATATCCTACTAATATTATAAATGTGAAAGTTTGGAAGTTTAGATTTTTTGATGTTTGTATGTAGACTAGATCACATAGAAACGGCTGAACGGATTTGTATTGACACACAGATAGTTTATAGCCTGGATTGAAACATACGATACTTTTTATTCTGGTCAAAGGTTCCCTAGCCACCCAAGCGTCCGACTTACGCTACCAAACAGGGCTTACGAGTCCTGGGAGTCAAAATTCCCAAAAAACAGGTGGTCTTACGCGTCCCGGGAACTTAAAATCCCAAAAAAATCGCAAAACGAGGTACCTACTACAGTTAAAGATTTTGAATATACTGCAGAAAAGAAAAAATAAAACCACTACTGTAAAAAAGAAAACCTTCGCTCGTAATTATCTTATTGTACAATAACAGTAAAAGTACTGTACAAGTTATCTTAGGTAACTTATTCGAAGAGAATGGGATAATGTTTTAAAACGAGAAATTTATAGGGAAAAAAGTTAGTCATAATAAGTCATAACATAAGTAATATCTTGTTAAGCGATAATTTGTGCCACAAGGGTGTGTTTAACCGTAACCGTCCGGCCTATCAACGACACTGACCGAATAAAGTAAGTTATGGCAAACTGATTTCGATCATGGCTATAGTTATCAATGCCTCGTATTGTTGGTATTGTGCAATTGTACTGGACATAATACGGCCTAAATAATTTGTTTGATCCATTATTGCAATTTCTAAAGCCACGCCCGAACGTATTTCAGTAGCTAGTTAGTAATTTATGTCTGGCAGCTCGCTTAAAAAAACGTCATTTTGAAAACGGGGCACTCGACGCAGCCGCAGCTGGGCGGGCGGCGCGGTGGGGCGGGCGGCGCGGCGGGACGGCCTGGAATCGATCCGGTGACTCATCGCGCCCATTCATCCGCCGCTCTCAATGAACCGCCGCTCCCCGCAGCCCGCCCCCTTTAGCGTCCTCGATGGCAAGGACTCCATAAAATCCTCCCCTCGAACGAATCCTTCAAACCATTACTCCTACGTTCTATAACGTGATCGCTTAGTTTGTCGGGGCCGCCTACGATACCACGAGCCATGTCGTCCCATGCGAATCCGTTTTGTTTGATAATAATTTTGTTAAGATAACCGATACCTCTGAAGGCTATTCGCCATTTAGATTTGCCGTTTCCGTCGATGTAGCTTCCCTCGCCGAATTGAACGAATCTTCAAACCATTACTCCTATGTAATATAACGTGATCGCTTAGTTACACAGTCGGGCCGCCTACGACACCACGAGCCATGTCGTCCCATACGAGAGGCCCTCTGAACGCTATTCACCATTTAGATTTGCCGTTTCCGTCGATGTAACATGAAGGCAACTATACCACCTCCAAGGTCAGGGCGATAAAAAGAAAACAATTCCTTTTTGAATTTGGAATGGCCGCGATATTATAGGCGACTGCGGCGTGGGGAGCGGGGGCGGAGTGGGCGGCAGGTGTCGGGCCTTGGCGCGGCGCGCGGCGGCGCGTCCTGCCTTCCCTGTTTATTAACAACCTTGCACGGTTTCAACACAACAATGAGTACCTAGGTAACTGCAGTTTACAGCACCTTCTCATATTGTTTTCCATTAACACCATCTAACACTCGTGCTTCGGGCAAATTCCTCTAATATGTTTCCCTTAAAGCTTTTATACTTAAAGCATTTATTTTCATTGTCAAATTATTAATATTCGAGATCTTTAATTGAAGGAAGTTTTAAAATAACTTCCGAGTTTCATATGTAGTGAAATAACTACACAATCATATTTTAATTGCGGTGGGCACAAATTAAACAACAAAAGACAATCGTGATCTATTCGATTCTATGAAGTAATTCAGGCGTAGAGTCCTACTCCTATCCTATTGTTGGGATAATTTATGCCAATTAACTGGACCACTGCGTAGTGAGCACACATTCACTCATATTAAGCTGTATAAACTCACATTCTACTCTACTTCTATGTTGAATTATATCGTTTTATTCGTTAATTTCAGTAATAGACGAGCTTGCATGAGAAAAACTAGTTATAGATGGCCAAATACAATTTGAAAGGACTAAATGAGATACATATTACGTTACGTACGACTTAAGTAACATATAAATAACAGAAAACCAGACCCAAATCCCACGAGTCTAGGGTTACCATATCTCAGGATAAATCCTGAGATCTCAGGATTTTTGGACGTTTCTCAGGATTGCGGCCGGATTTTGAAAATCCCAGGAAATCTCAGGATTTTTAGAATTTTTAATAAAATACACTATACCTACATTTTAAACATCATTGCACAAGAACAAAAATAATTAAAATCAACAAAGTACTGATTAAGCACTAATATAAAGAAAGATAAATAAGCTTGCTATTAGTACTCCCCCCCCCCCCCCGTACGTTATTCTCAAACTTCTACAGATCTCAGGATTTTTCAGTGGAAATCGGGCCTTTTCTCCGGACTTTTGATTTTTTCATCTGGTAACCCTACACGAGTCCGATAACGATGATGCAAATTTTAATTTGCTTACTCCATTTGAGTCCATTATCATACAAAAACTTTTAACACTAGTTTTATTTAAATCTAATCAAAATAAGTTGTTATACTAAGATGTGAGAACAACATTAATTCCAATTTAATGCATCAATGCATGCATAGACGTAGTAGGTAATTCTGAATCCTTAAAAGAATTTAAGTACTATGTTCTCGAATTTAACTGTAAGTAATGCCTACGTTACTTTAGTATCGTAACAAAGAAGATAGTAAAGAGGTACTAAATAGGTAACGCTTGCTTAAATACCAGGATTCGGTATTATGACGTCATCGCTCTTTAAATTGATTTGTATTCTCGGAATCGACAAGATATAAGTAAGATTGATGAAATAGGTACTAACTAACTTCCATAACAATCTCCATCGAAATATCGAAAAATTGCTTAATTGTTATAATAACTACATAAAAAATGTTCTTTCATTGATACACAGTACACCTAATATGTATAAAAAACAAAGTTGTTTTATATTGTTTGCGGGAAAAATTAAATTGATATTTCTTTTTTTCTTTTTAATAATAATTGGCTAACTCAATTATTTAATCTAATTTATTTCCGCATCAATAATAATTATTATACTTACTTACACTTAAATAAAAGGAGGATAAGTACGTTTACTTTCTAGTTTAGTTTTATGTTTAAAGACCTTTCTTAATTTTTTTTCAGATCGTATTACAATTAGGTATGGGTACCTAGGTAGGTAAAGGTAGGTTTGAGTAGGCCCAAAATGTATTTTTTATTTAAATTTATTTCTTGCGTCACATCAGGTAATTAATAATATAACAATTACGCAAAATAGTGGGTCGCTAATTTAATTACGTCAACGTTTTTATGTAATAAGTACCTAAATTAGGGAGCATGTCGGACTAATTAACGTCTGTCTCGATTTCAAGCCGATAATGAGTGGCGCCGCGCCGCGCGCCGCCACCGCACCGCACCGTCCGCCGGCAGATAATTAATCTGATAGGGTTATCAGCAAAAGCCGCCGCCGGCCGCCGCGACCTGACATCATCGCCGACCATCACTTCACACAACAGAAAACACGCTTAATGAATTTGTGACCTCTACATGCCACCACACCGTAAATGAAGCATTTTTAGTCCTCATCACCGATTACGCCAATCCTAAAATCGACCTTACATCGAGTGGGCAAAAACTGGCAATGCCAATGTCACGCCTTCGAGATCGTAAAATGAACACATGAATGATCCATTCAAATCTGCATTGAGATTTGCTTACAAGGTCGTCCAATGTTTTCCAACAAACCAATAAATAATCAATCATTCAATAGAAACATCTTTGTCGGCGTAATTCGCTTGAAATTATTTACGTGCGCGGTGGATCACGAATCACGATCGTGAGGTTAAGCGTGCACAATTTGTTTCGTCGTGCAAACTGACGCGATTCGTTTTAACGACACCTTACTTCCTTTTCCCATTTCGTTTTCCTCTGCGATACGAAAGAGCTACATTATGTTGCGAAACGGTCTACCTCGCCAGATGCGTGTGATTTCCAATATTGTTAGTTGATGTCGGGCTCCACACGTTTACATTCAGCGCAAACCAGATAGCATCCTGTTATTCGCACGCACGTGCCATTTATTTTACGATCAGCAGAACAGTCTTCTGTGGGTTCTGTTATTACACGACAGTACAGCATACAATACAACAGATGCGTTTGAATCGGTATTAAATTTTAATTTATATCAATGATATCCTGCCTGTGGTTGTGCCAGAGATACGACGCATCAATTATGTATGCATGTCGTTTGTTGGCCATAATAGGTAAGCTAAAGTGACAACCGACGACTGCACGAAGAGAGCAATACCCATTGAACATTTCTGTTCGTCAGACTAATCGGCTCCTTTGAGGCCAGTGTCAACATCGGGCCTGACTTACACTCTGTAACATGGATTTATTTATTTCAAGCATTAATTTATACTCTTTATATTTTTTTTACATATCACACAAGGTTGCTATAATTATTACATTAGGTAGATAAGTATTGTCATTCATGACTCCCAATTTCATTCCAATACTTTATCTCATGGCCATTTATAACAAACGTTTTGCTCTGCTTGTTAATGTTAATCCCCAGCTTTGCACGTACAGACATCCAGATAGAATTGGCAGGATGTGAGTGAAACAGACAGGAACTTATTAATACAATTGCGCGGCGCTCTTCCGTCGGGTGTTCCAAACAGTTCTCGTATCCGGTACCTCCTTTGATCATCGCGTATAAATTAGCCACAAATGCCAGCATTAGCACTCTGGTTTCTTTCACTGCCGCGGTTCTGTATACTTCGTTTATAACTCATGTTTCCGTTTATTTATGTGTAGAATCTGCTTCCAACTCCAGTAAACGTGTTAACAGAGAAATTGATCGTTAGTTTATATTTATTTGGTAAAAGAATCCTTTAATACACGGCTTGCATCATTATTAGATGTTTGATCATAACATCGGTAAAGATGTATTATTAACAACTGAGAAGTGGCACAAAACAGTGGTAGTGCTATACTGTTATAAATCAATTCCCTTCGAAAACGCCAATTAAAATGCTCTAGCTAGCAGGTGTAGTTTATGAAATATCATTTCGGTCAATTATTTACTCATCATTCGTATTTAACAGAGGCTCGCTGGTAAGTTTAACAGTCCATAAAATGAAGCGTACTCGTGTTAGAAGAGGCGGCGCGGCGCGAGCGTCAGCGATCCCAATCTGAGTCGTTTCGGGCGAAGAGCCACAATGAGCAGGCGACTTCCTCTCCCACGTTTGGCGGGCGGATGCCACGACTGCCGACCTCCGGCGGGCGACTGCCCCTCGCACTTTAAATAATAACAACTAAAGATAAAGACGCAACGTCCAACTCGCAATGCTTATATACTTAAAGGGACTCTTTAAAAATATTGTCCTTTTTAGGGTTCCGTAGCCAAAATGGCAAAAAAACGGAACCCTTATAGATTCGTCATGTCTGTCTGTCTGTCTGTCTGTCTGTCCGTCCGTATGTCACAGCCACTTTATTCCAAAAGTATTAGGACTACATAGTTGAAACTTGGTAAGTAGGTGTATTCTGTGAACCGCTTTACGATTTTTACACAAAAATAAAAAAAATGAAATATTAAGGGGGGCTCCCCATACATGAAACTGAAACTGAAAATATTTTTTTTCATCAAACCAATACTTGTGGGGTGTCTATAGATAGGTCTTTAAAAATGACATTGAAGTTTCTAAGACTATTTTTTTTTCAAAGTCAACCGTTTGAATGATATATGCCGCCAAAGTGGTAAAATGTGTGTCCCCCCCCCCTTTAACTTTTAAAGTAAGAGGGTGAAAAATCTAAAAAAAATATAAGCTATAGATCTTAATAAACACTTTCAACGAAAATTGGTTTGAACGAGATGCAGTTATTAGTTTTTGAGATATAGCACATTTTCCAAAACCGCAAATATAACTTTGTCATTCATACAAATACTGTGAAAAACAAAGTTATTTTTTCAGACGAAAAATGATAGCGGTATTAAAATATGGTATGGTATAATGTACCTACGGAACCCTACTGCGCGTGGCCCGACACGTACTTGGCTGGTTTTTTTTTTTCATGTTATACTTAGTAAATACAAATCTATGGTTATACTAGATTCATTTTTTTCGAGCATACTATAAAATAACTATTTTTTTATTTATAGTTCTTTCTTTTTTTCCACCCACCGCGCGCCTAAACGATAATGTTATGTATGACCTTTACAACTAAAACTATAATGCCAAAAGATTATATATAATTCTTTACTGAAAAGGAAAAAGCTACTTTACTCAAGGCTACGCCTTGCCTTACATTATATTTTAATAAGAATGTCATGGTTTCTATTCTAGGCAATAATAAGAAATAACAGAGTATTATCACTATTATTTATTTTGTTATTTTGAGATCACTATTGGATAATTTTATTTCAAAAGATTACAAATTAAATAATTCAGACTATTATATTTTTTATAATAATATTATGATTTGAGCAGCATTAAGCGCCTTACAATTGTACTGTACACTGCTTATGATGATTGTATACATAATATTTTACACGACTGCCCAAAAAGGACTGTATATGTGTTCCGGGTTCATGTATGTTTGTGGGTATGTGAGTTTCATTTTTCCACCATAACCACAGAATACATAATAGTACAAGTTCTTCTAAATGTCTTAACAGATTTAGATGTATGGGGTATCGTTACAATCCTTACATCATTCCGAGTAACACAGGTTTTTTTTAAAAGTCTATATGGCGACTGGACGACGCGCGACGCCACTTTCAAATGTGTAAAAAAATGTTTTCCTTCTATTACTACAATATGGGCATCAAATGAAAGACCTTTATGAGCACATTCCAAAACTATTTAATTTGTCACCAAAATGTGTGAAATAAAAATAAATAAATTAAAAAATATTAAAAACACGACTGCCCTGCCAAAAACGAACTAAAATGTTAAATAACAAGTATCATTGTAGTCGGGGGACGTCTTTGATTAAAAATTGTTCCACAACCATTGTCAGGGGTACAGAAAACCTATAGGGTATCCTTCGTCCAGAAATCAACGTTGCTCCCGAGGGATAGAAAAACGGTTCTCTGCCTTGTCGCCGAAAATTCTTTGGCCGATTATCACTTCCCAACTAACGTTACGCAGAATATTATTTATTTTTACCAATGGTAAACCTAACCGAATAGGAGAGGGGGAGGGGTACATCTCCTCCTCCAACCCCCATCTGCCGGAGATGCATAGTTTGCAATATTTTTTTGTAAACATAACCTCAAAACCAAAAAAAGTCGTTTCTGGCGCTTTGCTGGCGCTGCTGCGGCACGCTCGCTCTTAGTCACCATACTAACCTAACCTGATGAACTCTGAGATTTTTTTCCTAGCAGCCCCCACAATGTGTTTTTAAGCAATAAAGAACTTTTTTTAGATTTAAGTACTTATTTTTATTTATGAAAAGGGAACTGTTACACTGACGAAATGTTATTCGTCTAATAGTTGTTTGGCCTTGTGAAAGATTTGACAAATGATAAATGTTCCAAACGTTTTGTGGCATTATAATAATAAGCTTAACAATAATTCTGCCAAATGAAACGTCATACAAAAATGTGGGAATCGTTAGTTGTCAAAGTGAAACATCGGCGAAACGTTGGTTGGCAAGCGAAAAGGCAGGACACCCCTAACAACATGTGTGCAAAATTTCATGAGAATCAGATGAAGTTAAGAGGTGAAAGCGTAACAACTAAACAAATTCACTTTCGTATTCTAGCTTCCGCCCGCGACTTCGTCCGCGTGAACATTCGGAAAATCCCTATGGAACCTTTGACTGGAATAAAAAGTATCCTATGTTTTAATTCAGGCTATGTAGGTACTATCTGTGTGCCAAATTTCATCCTTATCCATTCAGCCGTTTTTGCGTGATTGAGTAACAAACATCCAAACTTTCACATAATATAAGTAGGATTACCTATAGAATTCTCTTATAAACTGCTAGTGTGTGGGGCGCAAAAATTGGCTTGTAGGTAATTTTTTTGTCAATGGATTGTAATGTTACGACATGCCTACTACGAAACAACTAGCTTTACGTGTTCCCGACTTAGGTAACCAAGACAGATGAATTAGATGAATGATATCAAGTATATATGTTACGGCTAATACCCTTTGCGGCTAAAACTAGGTGTAGCCGATAGCTGTTGGCTAAAACTAGGTGTAGCCGATTTGCTCGCGGCTAATACTAGGTGTAGCCGGCTAAAACTAGGTGCAACATGGGGACTTAAGAAAGTTATTTCTGTTGTCTGTTAAAAAAAATACAAATTTCTAACCTATATTCGAGACCTACAGGAGTAAAGCAGATCGGTTCACCTAGTTTTAGCCAACAGCCTACACCTAGTTTTAACCACACTTCGGGTATTAGCTGTAACATTTATATGAAGTAATAAAGTTTATACTATGGTAAATTAGTTCATGGTAAAAGATTATGTATGATATGATTGTCACTCTAGTCTAGCCAATCTCGTTCAGTATAAAGTCTGGGACTAGTGATTTTGTGGCTTACAAGAGTTACAAGTTACAATTATTCCCAATTCTATTAACTATCCTTAGTAAAGAGATAGGTCTACTTAGTGGTTATTATGTGTTGCCAATCGTCATAGAACAGAAAAATTTAGACAGCAATGGGTATTAAAAAAAAGAAATGTTGAAACTTTTTTTTTCTTAATACTTGTTGTTGTTGTGGCAGGTGGTGGCAAAGGTATAATCTCCATTCTGCTGTTACTTTCGTACATTTGTGAAGTCGAAGAGACTTTCATTTTTTAAAGATTTTTTACGCAACCGAAAATTCTGAAACTTTTTTCTATTACTAAGGGAGCTTATTCCTACCTATAAAAAAATATTCAGCTAATTTGATTTTTTTCGGACATTCCCCATTCTACCATCTTATGGACATTATAACCTACCAATTAACCATGGTGTTCATGACACATTACTTAGTATGGTAAAACTAGACTAAAATAAAGACCGGTTTGAGTTTTTCTTATAAACTTTAGTTGTACTAAAGACGACTTACAGGGGGGATATTACAATTAGTGACCGACCGATGTTTCGGTTTCGGTTTAGACCAGTTTCGGCCAAAAAATCTAGTTTCGGCTACAGTTTCGGTTTCGGCCAAATATTGGCCGAAACTTTCGACTCTGCCGAAACTCGTTGTTCGTGAATTGTCGCGAGTCAATCGGCTCACTTCGGAGTTCGCCAGCCGGCGTGAATCGGCGCGATCGCGTTGAGTTAATGTCTAAAAGCCGGGCCAGACTGTTGCAAACAAGCCCTCCACATTGGTCTCCACCGGCTGTTTACAACAGTGTAAACACTTGTTTGCACCCAAAATTCGTTTGACCTTCCACAACCTCTGTGGACGGGACGCCGTTTGTAAAGACGGCGACGAGTCGACAACACACTGAGGTGGGAGCCTTGTTGTAAACAGTGTGGACGCAAACACCAACCGTGGGCTCCACAAGCCTCCCACTAAGGTCACCCCTGTGGAAAGCTTGTTTGCAACAGTCTGGCCCGGGTTTTAAGCTTTGTCCAGACTAGTCCATTTTGGCGTATCAGATCACCGTATCTTTAACATACATCGCTAGTTTGGTTGGGCGTGCATTGAAGTAATATGAATCACGCCCAACCAAACTAGCGATGTATGGTAAAGATACGGTGATCTGATACGCCAAAATGATACAAGTCTGGACAAAGCTTTACCTGGTTTAATGTGTTACCTTCAGTTACTTGATTCCTTCCTGATCACACTGCCTAAAAATCAAATTGTCTACGAAGCAAAATGCCTAAATGTCATGCCTAAAGAGCATAATGTCTACTAAGCAAATTGTCTAAAACGCAGAATGTCTAAACAGTAGTTTGGCTAAGGATTAAAAAGGTCAAAGTTGCAAAACACAATGTTACCGGCAATGTATGATACCTCGAGGGGGCTTGTGAGGGCTCGAGGGGGGTTCGAGGGGGCCCGGGCTCCGAGGTTGCTCGAGGGGGGTTTGAGGGGAGCTCGAGGGGGCTCAATGGGGTCTTATTTTACACATTACCGGTGGACCATCAGGCATTGTATAACAATGCCTAGGCTAAGTAGGCATTTTAGACATTTTGCGTTTTAGTCATTCTGCAAGTTAGTCATTCTGCAAGTTAGTCATTCTGCATTTTAGACATTTTGCTGTTTAGTCATTCTGCAAGTTAGTCATTCTGCATTTTAGACATTTTGCTGTTTAGTGATTCTCTAAGTTAGTCATTCTGCGTTTTGGTCATTTTCCCCTTTTACTCTATTTGCTTTTTAGGCAGTGTGATCAGGAAGGTAATTGTGAAAAAACATTAAAGTATTTATAACTCATGCAGATGAATTATGAACTAACTATAACAGTAACTAGTCATCTCAACTAACTATAACAGGAACTGTTCCTCTTACTGCGCGAGAACGTCAAAAGCTTAGTCAATTTTGATGGGTAGTACAATAAAACACAACAAATAACTAATCATACTTCATACGACTGTTGTTAAATAAGAAATAATGTTGATTATTAAAAAGTTGACTTACAAAAGTAAGTTTAACATATTGACTATTTTATCATAAGGTTTTTTTATTGTTAATTTAACGGTTAGTTTCGGCCAAAACTGGAATTCTAGTTCCAGTCGGACACTACTTACAATCTCTTAAAACTTGTCAGGTTTATGAATTGCTATAGTTACATCTCTTTCTCGCTGTATAGCAAATAAAAGAGATGCACTGATAGCCATTCAGCCAAACTGGCAAGTTTTAAGAGGTCATAATAGGTAACTTATAGGAGTGAAGCACTGGGATTTGTAATGAGGACAGCAAAACAATTTAGTGACGTGAGGGTAGCGGTATGTCTGTATAATGCTTATGTACGTAGTAAGCTAAAATTTGGTGCAATAGTATGGGATACCTATGAAAAAAAATATACCCTACTTATTGAAAAAATTCAAAAGAAATTTGCCAGGTTTTTGTATAAGCGACTATATGGCTATTACCCGTTACTGTATCCATCTTTTTTTATTATAATGGTATGGTTGATATGTATAGCTTAGAACTTAGGCGGAATATTTAATCATAATGCATTATTATGGCTTGGTTCAGGGTAGGGTGGACAATCCTTTGAATTTATTTTCTACCTTTATCTATTGAAATTGTAATTTTATTCTAATTTGTTTCATTGGAATGTTTATAATACTATTATACTCTTGGATGTTTTGGGTAATACTGTAAATCCAGAGTAAAACTTGGCACAAATAAACAATACGGAGGCAGGACTTGATTCTTGTCAAGACTGACTGGTTTGTGTATAAAATAATGTTAAAATAACAATTTTATAATTTTAACTGTTCAATTTAATAGCATATGTAACAATTTTGATTTTCATAAGAGGATTTATTCAGCACACTTGCACCACCATTGGAAAAAAAATCATAGTTCTTAAATAAAGACGAAATTGTGAATTGTGTTCTTCTAGTGCACTTCGAAGAAGCTTACACTTAAAACAATATTTACTAGTGTGTTGTTTAGTTTATTGGAGTTTTTTTGCGAAAAGTGGCCACTAAACTTAATTTCAGCATTCTCTTTCTCTCTCTCAAAGAAGAGGATGAAAAACTTGAATTTAGTTAGTTCTGTCAATTTATTAAGTTGTGCTGCACCAAATCGACTTCATTGTCATCATTACAACTGTCCATTATAGTCAACTGTAGGACGTAAGCCTCACTCAAGGGCCCACACTTGCTATTGGTGTTCTGGTGAGTAAGAGAATACAGCGTTGGACCTATTTAATTAACTTGACTTTTAATTTAAAAAATCAACTCGTCACTGAACAAATTTTCAGTTTGTCTTGCTACGGTGTACTTCTTATTATTTTACTAGCCTCCGCGTGATTTCCGCCCGTCGGCATGGACCGTAGATAATCCCGTAGATATACATTTCCCATGATTTACAATAAGGCGACCAGTGATGCAAATGATCTCCTTAGTGTATGAAAGCTAGTATTATGGAGAGTTCAAGCTGTTTTGCAGGTTCTACCCACCTAATTTAGGTGAAATTAGGCTTAGATTTTAAGTTGGACCCCAAGCTACCAAACTGTGAAAATCTCATCAAAATCTGTTCAGCGGTTTTTACGTGATTCACGCACAAACATTTTAGAATTTTCCGTTTTATTATGTAATATAGATTTGTTTCTTTATGCAAATAATATTCAACATACAAAACGAAATTAAGTATGATGTCACAAAAATATTTAAAGGGGCACAGCTCTTGAGCGGAGAGAGAAATCGGGATGGGATTACTGCACGTTTGCAGCAGCCCCGCACCACATCCTCCGCCAAGGAGACCCAAAAATTACTTCTGCACATTAACTGTCACCACTCAAGATCTGTGCCGAGGCCTGTACTTTTTTGTTGGTGCTCTGCTACTAAAATAAAAAGTGTAAGTTGTATTCATACAATGAGCTGGTTTGCAACATTTTGTTAAGGTAAGAGTCTGCTTTTATGAAGGTATACCTTTTTCCGTAAGGTTAATAAAATGAGACCAGCTTACCTTCTAAGCAAACGACATTTACTCCATCTTGTTTGAGCCTCTTCAGTAGGATACCGTGAACAGAATCAGGGTCCTTTGAGCTACTGTCTCCATACAATATAAATATACCTCGCGTACGGCACTGTGCGATTTTAGCTTTCAATTCTTTACATTGCACTGTAGACGCCAGCTCGATCTTCCCAGCAGCGAGACGCCGAAGCATTATGCTTGGTATAGAAAAATTAACGGCCGAACCTATATGAGATACTGCATAGTCGTTGGATCCACGACAATCGATCAGCATCGTGTCCCTCTCATCCGAACGTAGCTTTGCCAACAGCCACTCTTTCGACACCAAGTCACAATCACATTCCGAGTCAGTGGGCATCTTGTAAACTTTTTCTCGTATGTTTACACGGACTCTTTTTTGAATAGCCTGTTGCACTATTGCATGAAAACCATGCCAAACGTTATTTTCGAGCACAAAGTCATCTTGCCTTCCACTAAAACTAATTTACTCTCTATTGATGGCAAATTAAAAGAACACAACCTATAATTTTATGATCCTTGGATAAACCGAGCGTTGCAAAGCAACGCAAGAAACGAAACGAATTACAACACTAAACTAAACTAACTAAAATACATACATAAACACACACACATAGGTAACCCAGGTACTCCTCCGTCAGTCAACAGCATAGTAGTAGGGATGTCAAAAACATCGGTATATCGATATTTTTCAAGAGATATTAAATATTCCGAGTATTCCGATGTATATAGATAGATAAATAAATAATATCCACTATCGAGAACATTTTATATGCGAAAACAAATTAAATGAGTATATTTGTATCATATTAAGTTATACTATTAGTTATAAATACTGTTTGTTTTCCAATGAAAATAAAATAAAAAATTAAATAAAAATATTCAAAAACGATATTTTATCAAAATATATCCTTCTTTTTTATTAATCCATAAGTTCATTTCAATCTTTGAAATAAAAAAAAACATTAAAAGTAAATGGATGTTTTTGATTAAGATTTGAAATTACGTCCTTGATTTGATGTAAACACTGTGATATTATTGAGCTAAAACACTATCATATAGTGTAAACAATATTTTTGAGAACTGTGGTTCTCAAAAATATTACTGATATTATCGATATTTTTCCCCCGATTTTTTACAAGTTACTGCATGCCTTGGTAGTGGCGCGGCCGGCAGAGCGCCAGAAACTACATTTTTTATAAATCCTCACCCTCACGACCCCGAAAGACCCGGACAAAAAATTTAGACATTCTTCATTTTCTTTAGGTAAAGTGCTTTTTATTGGTTATTTCCCGTTATATTAGTTTTCCGAAAATCTATTCAATTTTGAACCTTATTCCATGGCAAAAACATTACAATAATGGTACTGCCAACATAACGTCAAATATCCGATGAAAGGCATTCAAACTAATAATCAGTTTTTATTTTACCGCGGTTCCCATCCTAAATTTTTTTAGAAACCGGTACCGGCAGAAGAGTAGGCACTGCCATAAGAACAGAAAACTTACTAGAACGGACACTTCCGCCCCGAACGGGCTCAAGGTCACGATATTAGCCTACTTGTTAAACAAGAAACTCAGTCGGGCTGCCACGGCCGGCGCGTCGCCGCACACGCGTTTGCCTGTTTGTGCGTTACGTACGATCTTGGAAACAAATTACAATGGCGTCAAGTTATTGTGATGTGTTTGGTCATACAACCACCTTAAAGTATAATAAATAGAGTATCAGTCATACCCAGCTTTAAACAGTACTATTTCGTATCTATTCTGTGATTTCGTTACGTGATGAAAGTTGAAACATAACGAAACAGTAAGAGGATTAAAACCTAAAAATGTTTTAGAAGAAGGTCGGTATATTTTTGTTCAAAATTTAATTTAATTTCCATACTAAATCTTTATTTACTTTATTTATACAAACTCAGGAGTAGGTAAGTACTTACCCAGAAAAAGTGAATATTTTATTTTTGTATGTACTAACTAGACTAAAATAATGATTTAAAACTAAAGAAAAACTCATATTTTAGCAATATTATCTTTAAACGTAAGCAATATTTAACAGTAAGCAACCCTTGCAAACACGCTTGGACGACAGCGGGGCGTAGCGACGTGAAGGGGGAAGTAGTTATATAAGGCCGGCCACACACAGACGTAATCACGTAACGGAATTCCGAACGTAATTTCGACAATGTATGAAGATTCCGTACGGAAAAAACACGCTTGTGTGTGGCAGCCCATAGATTTTGTATGCAGCTGCTGCGTTCGGAATCACGTACGTACGGAATTCCGTTGCGTGATTCCGTCTGTGTGTGGCCGGCCTAAATGGCAGCATTTGGGACTCGCAGAAAGAAGAGTCCGTTCTAGTATTGTCTATTCTTATGGCACTCCCTTTATATTATTTATAAAAAATACTAGCGATAATTTCAATATTTGAATAATAAATAGCTTTGATATTTATTAAGGATTTGAAATATTGTCCTTGATTTTAATTAGACAGTGATGAAATTAAGAAAAAATATTAGAATTATAAAGTGTCAGTTCTATTATATTAATACATAATGAAACTTTAATAAGGGTAGTATTTAATCTGGTAACAATAAATTCTCATTGTAGATATCAAAAATACTAAATTTAACTACTGAAATACTAAGTGGATGACGGAGTGAGGGCAACTACAGATATTGAAAATGGGTGACTTTAAAATATAAATTGAGTAACAAGTTATTTAGAACGGGCGACCAAATTAAAAAAATATATATTTATTTGAGCAACAACCTTAGGGCACTCAAAAAAAATTTAAGCTTTGGCATATTTTATTTAAAGAAGGTGACTATTATCCTAATCGATATCACTATAAACCATGTTGGGCAGCTTAAATCAGTTATTATAGTTACCTACTTGGTATTAGTTACTCAGTATTTTTGTCACTTACTAAGAATTTTCAGTGCTATAACACTTAAATTATTTATCTCACATTTATGTAGTCGCCCGTTTTACGTATTGTTTTTTGTTATCCACAGTTTGTCGTCCGTTTAGTAATTTTGTCGCCCAAAAAATAAACCACTTCTATGTTTAGTATTTAAATATCCCATTAATAGTCGCCTTTAATTATTTCCAGTCACCCAATTAATTGATACCCCTTCAATAATTGTGAATTGGATATCGATCGATACTTTTGAAAATATCGATGTATTGAAAACATCGATTTAAAATGTCGACGTATTGAAAACATCGATATAAAAATTCGATATATCGAAAGATCGATATTTTTATCATTTTAGACATTCCTACGTTAACGTCACACGCTAGGGCGTATGTTGTGGTGAGTGAGGCGTTGCCTAATCATGAACGAACGAACCACAGACTGTTAATTGAACGAATGAAAATAAAGATAATGAAACATTGGGACTTTTCTTTCGTAATGGACCCCCTAAACGGTCAAACAATTCCCATCAAGCACGTAAATATTTCTGCTTGTCAATCACATTTTGATCGTCTAGGAGCGTGCTTGACAAGCACCACAGAATGGTAAGTTACGTGTACGTGCTTGACAAGAAATGCTTGACCGTTGAAGCCAAGAAGCTTATACCCCCAATGGAGATTGCACAGCTTGTGTCATAGTGAAGATAGAAAAAATGCCCTTGAGTGACGTTACGGCTTATTGCTATCTCTTTTTTTTTTGTGTTACAATACGTTTTCGTTTCTCACGAACGAACGAACGACGAACATCGAACATCGAACACGTATTGCAAGAAGCTTATACCTCCAATGGAAATTGCACCAGCTAGTGTCATAGTGAAGATAGAAAAAATTAACTTAAGTGACGTTACGGCTTATTGCTATCTCTTTTTTTAGCGTGACAATACGTTTTCGTTTCTCAGGAACGAACGAACGATGAACAACGAACACGTAATGTAACACTAAAGAAAGAGATGGCAATAAGCCGTCACGTCACTCAAGGACATTTTTTCTATCTTCAATATGACACTAGCCGTGCAATCTCCATTGGGGGTATAAGCTTCTTGACGTATTAATTAGACACTAAAGAAAGAGATAGCAATATGCCGTAACGTCACTCAAGGACATTTTTTCTATCTTCAGTATGATACTAGCCGTGGAACCTCCATTGGGGCTTCTTGGTTTGAGCAGTCCTTTTGGCATCGGCTATACGCATGGTAAATACTGTGATTTAAATAGATTCGTATAAATATATATTCGAATAATATATTCGTATTCACATCTTGTAAGTGTAGTTTGACTTTAAAAGAAGGACTTTTGAGATATAAAATATTTATTTAGTTAGAACTAAAATATAGGTACCTATACACATACTTATCATGAATTTATAAACTCTTGAATTTTCGTGGAACCCGAAAGTGGGGTTCCGTGAGAGACCACAGGATTCCGCTGAACCCTTAGAGCAGCTGAACCCCATTCGGGAATCGCTGCCTTAGTCAATCGCAATAAGATTACAATGATGGTACTGCCAACATAACGTCATAGCTTAGAGCATACAGAATGCTCTAAACGTCATAGGATGTATCTGTTGAAACGCATTCTACCTGTGTTTGGCACAAATAAAAACATAGGCAACGGCTACACGCATGGTAAATACTGTGATCTATCGCGTTGGATAAATTTTAACCAAGAAAAGTAATTTGTATGGAATGTTCAATGTTTTACTTTCCATGGTTAAGCTATGTTTACATTACGCCAACAGCTTGGCCCAGTCACCTGGGCCCAGTAACTCGGGCACTACTCGACTCGCCTTACACCGTGTAAGCTAGGCCTTAAAATGTACTGTATGGCGATGGATCACAGTATTTACCATGCGTGTAGCCGTCGCCAAAAGGACTGTCTAAACGGTCAACCATTTTTTGTCAAGCACGTACACGTAACATTACCATTCAATATTTGATGATATTTCTATTTATATATAAGTAAAAAATACCCGAAAAGTTCCGAAATAAATCGATTCCTGATTTAATCCCGACTACGGTCCACATTACCGATATCGGGAGAAATCCCGCAAATTGGCAGCAAGTGGCAAGTATAGCGCGTGGCCACGCCCAGCGAGGGGGCATGCAGTGCGGGCGGCGCGTTTACTTGCCCAAAAAGTAGACTAGATTCTATTTACTTAATCACTTTCCCACTTAAGGGTGTATTATTTTCATTTCAACGAAATTAGTGTTTTCCAATGAAGTTATCTAAAAAATGAAAGCATTATTATTGATGTAAACTTTAGTTTAAGCAAGCAAAATTCTTAAATTAGTGCCGTATAGAGAGAAAAACATAATAAATTGTCAGGTATTTTAAAACGAAGACAATCTGTTCAAGTGGAATTTCAAATTTGCTTGTCAGAGGTATTTTTCAAAAACTTTTCAGCTGTAACAAATAAGAATATGACTCATATTAATTTTTTCACTTATTGTTTGTATTGTCAAGGAGTGGGTATAGAGAGAAAATATTAAAAAATGCTCAAATTGGTACACTTTGACATGTTTTTTTACTGGTATTTACAGAATCTAAAGTATTTTTAATTTTTCTAGGAATAATGAGGTATTTGTCTAATGTATTGCGTGTTTTGTATATACTTATATCTGTTTAATAATTTAATAGGAATTTTCAAAGTTCGCCCTCATTACGGCTCGCGCAGAGTTGTTTTGATAATTTGTATTGAAAATTTAAAAATGGAACTTGATGCGACTCTACAGCCTTAAAGGGTAAATGAGAGGTTTTCAAAGTGACATCATTATTTATAATAAAACTAAGTTGATAAAATATGCGTGCCGATAAAACTTAATAAGGAGTCCCAGCACGATAAAAGGACTTAGATAGTGTGATAGCCCTTTATCGCCCCTCGAACAAGAAAGTACCCGTTTTAACCTAAAGGGCATGTTTTTAAAGATATAAGGACATTTCCAACCATTCAACTTGGAAATTAAGTGTAGTGGCGCCATCTGTTGTCGAGTATTTGAACTTAATTTATTTTACAGTCACGAGCAATAAGATGTACACACCATAGAACTGTGTCACATTACGTTTTGAATAACCTAGGTATAACATTATCACACTGAGATATATTGATTGAATGTGACATAGTTCTAAAGTGTGTACATATTATTGCTCGTGACTGTACACAATATGAACTTAAAAGAACAACCATAATTTGGGGTGCATTTCAAAAGGCGCTGCAAGTAGCTAACTTATATTTTGGAGTTAAAGCGGCATAATTTTAGTTATTCAAATTAGTTCTGTACCCTTAAATATCACGAAAGTCTATCGAGAAAAAAAAGCGCGCGTAAAATTACTCGATGGCTAATTATCTATGGAAAAACTCATTTCGCTATTCGGCGGTAGATGGCGTTGTACAAATGCCTTCTATATACTTTTGGCCGTAAACAAAATATCGCGCGACCACTTGAAGGTTAAATATTTTTTTTGCTTTGGCTCAAGCGAAGTATGAGTAAAAGCGAAGAAAGAAAATAAAAGTATCGAAGAACCGAGAATTTTAAAAGATAATCTAACAAATAGGCGAAGGTACATATCCTACTGTCCAAACGACCGGCCTCATTGAACTCAATAGTGATTTCTGTAACATAGCCACTACTGAAAACGAACTAATCGACAAAATTTATCCAAATATTATTCAGAACTATACCAACGTAGAGTGGTTATGTCAAATAGCAATTTTGGCATAAAAGACCTGGTGAAGAGAAAGTATATAAATCGATCGACACGATGGTATCCATTGAAGAAAGTGTCAACTTCCCACTGAATTTCTAAACTCTTTACAAGTACCAGGAATGCCATTACACTGCCTTCGCCTGAAAATTGGATCTCCAATCATACTACTCAGAAATCTCAACTCCCCAAAACTATGTAATGGAATGAGGATGATCGTAAAACAGCTATCGAATAATGTCATTGAAGTTGAACTTATTTCTGGAAAGAACAAAGGACAAACAGTATTTATACTTAGAATACCACTGATCTCTACTGAACTGCCATTTCAATTTAAAAGATTGCATTGCAGTTTTCAATTAAATTAGCCTTTAGTTTTACAATTAACAAAGCGCAAGGGCAAACTTTAAAATATTGTGGCATCAACCTCAAAGAATCCTGCTTCTCTCACGGTCAACTATATGTAGCTTTAGCTTGCTCAAGAGTAGGAAATTAGAAAAATGTATATATATATATATATATATATATATAATACCCCGGACAATAAAATAAAAAATGGTGTTTATAAACAAGTAGTGTAAATAATGAGAAAATGTTTTCAATATATTTTTTTTTACTTTTTACGTGTAAGTTTTTTTAAGGGTTCTGTACCCAAAGGGTAAAAACGGGACCCTATTACTAAGACTTCGCTGTCCGTCTGTCTGTCTGTCTGTCACCAGGCTGTATCTCATGAACCGTGATAGCTAGAAAGTTGAAATTTTCACAGATGATCTATTTCTGTTGCCGCTATAACAACAAATACTAAAAACAGAATAAAATTAATATTTAAGGGGGGTCCTATACAACAAACGTGAACTTTTTTGCCGTTTTTTGCTCGTTATTAATAACGACAACAGGCAGTCAGTTGAAATTTTCACAGATGATGTATTTTTGTTGCCGCTATAACAACAAATACTAAAAACAGAATAAAATTAATATTTAAGGGGGGCTCCCATACAACAAACATATTTTTTTCTGGATTTTGGTACGGAACCCTACGTGCGCGAGTCCGACTCGCACTTGGCTGGTTTTTTTTTATTTCAACTACCACGTAATCTCATATCAGCTCCCGAGCGAAGCCAGGTATCCTAGCTAGTTTTAAAATAAAAATAGTAAATATTTTCCTCACTAGATGGCGTTGATGGTAAGAGAAGAGTCAAAATTGGATTTTAAAAATAAACGGCCTGTACCAAAGAGGAAAGTAAGCGCTCGCTGGCTGACATCTGAGGCGCGTTCTGTCTGTACCTACACGCTCCGAGTGCAACCAAACGCTCTAACGCCGTTCCAAACATTAGAGCGTGACGTTCGGTTGACACAACTTTCCCGTTCCAAACGTCAGAGCGTTGCAACCTTTTAGCTATCAAAAAAGGTGGTTGTAAAACGCTCTGACGTTTGTCTATACAAAAATGTCAATGTCATTTGAGATTATTTTGCATTTTCATGTTTTTGTGTCTAATTTTCAAATAAATCATAGTAGCTTCTCAAAAAAACAGTTTTTTTTTAATAAAGGAAAGTTTAAATTATTCGTATTCCAAATGGAAAATGAAGACTTTGTATTGACGTTGACATTCAAAATTCTTGGTCGTTCCTAACCTTAGAGTGAGTTAAAAACAACCAAACAACCGCACTCTAAGCCACTGAACGCAACCCTGCGCAAAGAAAAACTAGGGTTACATTCTGCCTGCCTACCTGAGTACTCTTCGAAGCTTAGTAAAAAAATTACATTGACACATACATTTTTACCAACGCTATCTATCGAGCCTACAATTTTTTGTCATTGTGAAAAGCCCTCGTTGGCTGTTTATACGAGAAAATTTAGTTGACCGACAACTTAATTTTAACTAAATTAACAACTTGACCTGTGTAAACGGCTCTTTAAAGATAATTCGCTGATGCTCTCTGCTCTGGCTTCTGCGCTGCTCTCTTTCTTTGTCTTTGGATGATTCACTCATTCAATTCTTATTCCATTCATTCGTTTCAAATATTTCTTCTTGTTTGTTGTTGGATTGGATTGGAAATAATTTACGGAAATAAGTGGTTATTTTATGCGTAAGTTGGATTTATGTATGATTTTTCTCCATAATAAGAATAAAGAATTAAGATTTGAAAACAAAAAATCACAAAAATGGATAAATTATATGATAACTTGGACAACTACGAAGACGAAAACATTGTTGATGAGGTAAGTCAAGTCGTTTTTAGCGCGAAATTTCTTTACCATCCTTTTGTGCCTGTCAAATTGTAACAATATTGTATTTTTTAGTATCTTCTCTTCAAATTTCATATCTAGTATGTAATCCCATTGATTGCATTTGTTAAATATCCGTCATATTTCAGCTCAAGAGAGAGAATGGTGAATTAAAATGTAAGCTCGAGGAGTATTCTGTTGCGATCGACAAACTTCAAAAAGTAAGCTCTTATTTATATTCTTTGCTTAGAGCTGGTGCGCACGAGCAACTTTTTGTCTACACAACTAATTTGCCTATCACATCAAGTCTACGGGTTTGTATGGAAGTGAGAGCATGTCGTAGCGACGCGATAGCCTGCAGAATTTCAGAGAAACCATGTGAGAGACAAATTAGTTGCGGAGACAAATGTTGCTTTTGAGCGCTATGTCTTAAAGTTACAAAAAACATGATCTACCTACATTGATTAGATGAATAAGTTTTAGAATGGATGTGCATTGATATTTTAGAATATTTTGCAGGATTTTGATACACTTTCTTCAGAATTTAAGAAACTGGAAAAAAATTACTCGTCATTGCTTAAAACAGCTAAAGAAGAGATTGAAAGAAAAACACAAATTATCACAAACCTCAACATTGAGTAAGTACTGTCATCCATCACACAGATGTTTATAAAATATATAATTGTTATTTTCATTTGAGATTGTTTCACAGGAAAGATATGATGGTGTTGAACGCGATACAAAATAAAAATGTGCCTAATCTAAGAAGGATGGGCAGATACATGCCCAGGTCAAGAAGTAAAGATCAAAGTATTGATCTAAACAAATCTAAAGTATCAAACATTGAAAGTGTTAAAACTAGAGAAACAACAGAGAAAGAAAGGTAAATCAAAACAAACAATACATTGCTTTTTTGTAAAATATTCCTATTTTTCTTGCTGTGTTTTAACAGGTTCACTGTCACCATGCAACAGTGACTGGAATTGCCACATGTCCCTTGTATTAAAAAAATACATAAAAGAATCACCCTGATTACTGTTTTCCAAACTAGACAATGTACCTCCTACCTCCCCATACTATACTCAAATACGTCCATTAAAAAGAAGCTCTTAAATGAAATCGAATATGATTCTGCTCAAATTTGATTCATAAACTTGCTAAAAGGACCCCGAACCTATAGTTAGAAAAATGTGGTTTCAGTTAAATGTTCGGGGGCCCTATTTTTGAATCGCTCGGCAGGCGTCAAGCGCTCTTTTCGAATGATTTTTGTTCGACATATGACTCAAAACAATGGGATGGCGAATGAAAATCAGTAGAAACGAGCGTGGAGTCGAGCGATTCAAAAATAGGGTCCCTGGGATTTTGATATGTTATAGATTTCAGTGCCCTGTAGGCTGATTGTCTAACTTTGTTGCAATCAACTTTGACAGAAATCGCAGTGACATTGCTGCTTTAGTAAGAACCAATGTGACAACTATCTTACTTAAAGCAACAATGCAACTGCGATTTCAATCAATTTCAATCGAGAATTGTTAGCAACAGAGTTACGTAATTCGCAGGCTGGGTAAAAGTCTCTATGGGTGCTACCACTGTTTACGAGTCCCTTGCAGAGTTTCGTCTGATGATGTACCCTCCTGATCAGATTATAAAAACTATAAACAACCAACAAAATGAAAGAAAAACAGTGTTTTAGATTAAATATTATCAATCTATATTTACATTATACACCTCTACTCAATCATATTTTTTATAAATGTTACACTTTTAACTTAACTTTTAATTTTTACATTATGTGGATTACCATCGGCATGAAATGACACATCTATAAATGCACATTGATGTGCATTTGAAGTTGACATTCCCCGCCATTTTATCTTCCTATGAATGGCCAGCTTATCACAACATTGGTTGAATCTAATGTCAATTGTTTTAAATAAATAGTTGGGATTGGGAATCAGAACTTATATACTTTGTTATATAAGGTACAAAATCTGAAAAATCTCTGAAAGGAACTTGGAAACAGTGGTAGCACCCATAGAGATTTTTACTCAGGGCACCGAAATCTATAACATATCAGAATTCCAGGACATTTGACTGAAACCACATTTTTCTAACTATAGGTTCGGGGTCCTTTGGTACAAAAAATGTGCCATGTGATTAATTGGACAGTGAACCTGTTAAGTAGGTACAGTAGTAGTTCTAGTGCTCTACCACTTTGTATAAAATTAATTTGCATGGTTTGTATTGTTAGGTCAATATAAATTAAATAGGTCAAAAGTTAATTAAACACAGATTATACAGGGTCATTTTGAACTTACCATCCAAATTTTAAAGATGTGTCAAATTTGTCAAATTTCACCAAAAAATTTTGGTCATCCCATACTAAATTGATCACGTGATCTCTTTGATTTGTATGGAAAGTCGATTTTTATTTTACATATTTGACCATGTGTTCCTTAGAGAAAGTTGTTCAGTGTCATGGACTGAACGCATCCTCAAAATTTGGATGGTAAGTTGAAAATGACCCTGTATAGAAATTAAACTTCATGAGACTAAACGCCTGGTGTTCATATCAGAGCAATAACGTAAAGTATAGTGTCTGCATGTACATAAACTCGTAAACGTAAATTAAGTTTAATCTCATAAAGTTTATTTTCTATATAACCAGCATTTAATTAGGTAAAACTGAAACTAATTTATTAATGAGTTTTGATTTCGGCCGAAGCTGAGACCAAGATCTAAGATTCAGTTTTGGCTGAAAATTCTGTTTCATTTGAAAACTAGTTACTTTACTATAATATATAAATGATATATATCGTTTTTGCAAGAAAATTTTGGCCTTAAGGGTGGAAGAGTGCGGCTAATATGTACTCTGCCCCATGACTTGAGAGTTGGCAATTTTTTATTGAAAAGGTCAGGATTATTGAAGTAATTCTGAAGTTTCAACTTTAGCAAACTGATAGTTTTCAGGAAAAAAAATTGTTCAACTTTTGTACTGCCATTTTTGATGATATTTCAACCAGCCATCTTTTTTCCCTTATTGTGTTTAGTTACGTGTAGGCAAAGGTGTTAGTTCCTATACAGCCACAGATATTAAGTAATTTTGAATTTAGTTTGGAATCGAACCTGAGGGCCTAGTACGAGTTGTGTTTCTCACCTCACTTTGCGAATAGTATCGAGTGAAAGAGAGGTAATCATGCAAGTGAGTGAACGAGTGAAAGAGATGAAACGATAGTTAACTATTCGCAAAGTGAAGTGAGAACGAAAAACCAACTCGTACTAGGCCCTCAGCTTTACTCCTGTAGGTCCTGCGTATAGGATAGAAATTTAAGGCGAGCGCCTTAAAGAGCGTGAGCCTTAAATTTCGAGGTTATTTTTTATGACAACAGAAAAAAAAAATTACACGCTATTAGATTTGACAGAAAAGAACACAAAAAAAAAAGAATTAAAGTAACCTAATGTCAAAAATTTCAGTTTCATTTTTCTCAAAAACTATTAGGTTTTGCAACTCCCCCTTCGGGAGGGGGCTTCCCCCCGCCCCTCCTCCCCTCTCACCCCCCTCTCACCCCCAAACCCTAATGCAATGGTCCATATACTAAATTTTTACCTTCATAACCTCAAACTTTAACCTTGAATATCTCTAGTATGTGTTTGCTAAAGGCGAGGTTTTGGGGGTACGGGGGACCCCCTCTCCCCTCTCCCCTCCCCCAAACCCAAATTCGTGGGGCAGAGAAGTACATTTTTACCCCTATTTCAGAATAAAGCAAAACCATATGTCTTCTGAAGAAACAATGACCAGTGCAAGCACTGACCTTGTCTCAAGTTGTGCTAACAAAACTGTGGATAGATTAAGGAATACATATCAAGATACTAAAGAGAATGTTGTAGAAGTGGAAACAGTGTCCAAACCTAAACCCCTGGGTATAAGCAGTAGACGTAAGTCTATGCCGGCTATAAGGTAAGCTAATGTTAAGCGGAAGCCACTATAGATCTATTAATAATTTTAAGGTTATCCTTAACATGAAAGAACATAATATGTATACCTGCTTTATTTTAGAAGCACACACTTGAACTTTTTTCAATACTCTAAGAGCAATAGCGCACTTGCTGCCTGGCCGCAGCGGCCAGGTCTTTCGCGGCCAGCGAGATCGGTACATTAGTATGAAATCGCCGTAGAGCACGCGCACGCGGTGGCACCGCAAGGTGTTTGGTCGCAAACACGCGGCCAAACCGTTGCTTCAAACTCGTTGGCCGCCGCGGCCAGGTGCGCGCGCTCTACGGCGATTTCAACCTAATGTACCGATCTCGCTGGCCGCCGCGACCTGACCGCTGCGGCCAGGCCGCAAGTGCTCTATTGCTCTAAGGCTAATAAGTAACTAATCCACTTAAGATAGCATTGTGTTTGACAAAGTTTGCAAATTGGTGTATAGTTTTAGTGGTATCACTGGGAGACAACATATTAACATTCTCTTATTTATTTTCTTAGGTCTGAAGTAAAGTTTAGTTCTGATGAAGATGAGGATAGTTACTGTTCTGCTGGTGACAAATACCAGAAAACAGACCATAATATTAAACCACAAAATATGTTAAAAACACTTCATGATAAGAATAGGATACTAGATGACAGGCATAGAACTTCAGAAACATCCAGTATGGATGATAAATACTTCAACGTTCATGAATCAACCAAAGATTACAGAACGCGAAATAGTAGATGTGATAATTATAAAAATAGGGAGAAATTTGATTCACAAAGGTATAAAAGACATTTAAGTCCTGGGAGACCCTGGAGAACTACTAGAAATTCTTCAAATGAACGTAATAGTAGGCAAGAGTATGCTAGACACAGAGTCTTAGAAAGTCCTCCCCTTGATAGATTTCACAGTTATCATCGACGAAACCGTGAAGCTAGATCAAGGTATGAAAATAATGAATATTATCATAATAAGAGAAACAGAGATCGCAGTCAAGACACACACTATTCTTCAAAACACAATTCACATCATGACAGGGAAGAACCTTTATGTAAAAGAAGGAGAAATGACTCTATACATAATCGAGAAGAAGAAAGAGGATGGGATATGGACCGAGGTTCTATGCAAGTTTATGTTTCTGCTGAAAATTTGAGCAATATGTATTGTCAGTCACCTGATTATTCAGTATTACAAGACCCTGCCACAATACAGCCCATCAGAGGTCAGTATTTTTTATATCGTATATTTTTTGTAAGACTGTTATTTAATGGTAAATGCGTAAACCAGTTTACTTAGCAAAACAGTTTTCTCCACTTCTCTATTGATACTTTGCCTTAATTTTTATATCCAAAGTTAAAGAATAAGTACTATGACAGAAGTTGCCGCTGTGCCATTTTGTAAAGCGCTCACACGCGCGGTATGGCAGTCAGGAGTCGCGGACGAAGTCGCAGGTAGAAGCTAGTATACTTACAAAAATAGAACTTGTCTGGTCTGAAAATGTTACTTGGACCAGTCAGGGGCCGTACCGGCTAACTTATCGAACTTCGGCGGGCCTGCCGAGCTTCAACTTAAAACAGAGAAATCAAACTAAGAACTTTCGTTTTGTACTATTTGTTGAAGTTATTTGTAAGATATCGATGTTTGTGTGACATCATGAACTGGGGTTCGCCATTTTGGCCCATTGGGGCTCGATTTATCTGTTTTAATTTGAAACCCAGCAGAATTTTCGAAGTTCGATGCGTTAGCCGGTACGGCCCCTGGTTCCAGGTTTGCCAATGTCTGAATGGGTTACTACGTCGCTAGCGTAAGGTATTTTGACTTTAAGCAGAGCACACCGCTTTCCTGCTCGACTATACGACGTGACCGTTTCGATCATGTTATACCTCCATAAAATATGAATTCTAAAGTCTGTGATAAATAAAAGATGTAACGCAATACCAGTTAGGCTGTGTTCACAAATACGTAGCGTATATAGTAGCCGTAGGCGAGGTTTTTAATAGTATCACACGAGTGTTTTAATACCTAGTTATGTGCAGTTTCATAGACTACTGTATCTACTCTCATACAATTATTGTGATTGAACCTACAAAATAAAATATCAATGATAAAAAGAGTAGGCAGTTTCTCGACTTTGCTATGTTTCCTTTCGGACAATCAAAATGAGGCTTATAGTCCCTTCTGTTAGGGTAAAAAAAATAGTTCACATTGTGATACCAGCACCAAATTTTAGTATGTTGTTAAGCATGTTATTCTATCTTAAAAACCGTCGGGAGCCCACCTGTAAAGTGCCTGGATCCGGAGATATGACGTCATCAAAATGGCGGCCGTCGTATTAAAAAAAAAATGCGAATAATTATGATTTTATGGGCCCTATATACATGTGTGAGGTGTTAAATGAAAGGTAATTAAGTGTTTTATAATTCTATAATGCACAACATTAGCGGAATAGTACAGTTACAAAAATATTTTAAATTATATGGAAATTCAATACACAAAAACAACCCATTTTTTTAATTTAAGTGACCATCATTATTAAACTGATATTTATAATGGCAAACAAAAAATATGTTCACAAAGTCTATTTAATGCAGATTTGAAAAAATATAACTTTTAAGTACCTTTACTAACAATAAATAGCGATTTGTCGAAACGTCACACGCCGTCGATTTCTTTTATAGGTCGAATAAAAACAAAAATTGGTTATAACAATATAGGTATCCAATAAAAGCTAATAAATAGCCGATTCTAAATATATATACATTGTGATACTTAAATGTTATAGTTTTGACAAAAAATTAAAATCATAACTCAGAAATGTGAAATATTGGTAATTTATTAGAAAAACAAAAAAAAACAGTCAACATCGACACAAAAAATGCAAAAATCACAAACGCGCATATAATTACGATTTTTAATATGTTATTAAGAGCCCGTAGCGATTTTGCCGTAGACTGCAGCTCTCTCGCTCGCACATTTCATGTTTTCTCAAGATTTCTTAAAACTGAGTGCGTAATTGAAAAATGTGTCTCGGCCACTTTTCGCAATATAAGATTACAGACATTTTAAAATATATTTCAGGTTTTTGTTGCTAAAGTACAAAAAGTTGTCGTATCTAACAGTTATTTGAACTGGCAAATACGATAACTTTTTGTACTTCAGCAACTCGAAACTGAAATATATGTTGAAATCTTCGTAATCCTATATTGCGAAAACTGGCCGAGACACATTTTTCAATTACCCACTCAGATTTAAGAAATCTTGAGAAAACATGAAGTGTGCAAGCGAGAAAACGGCAGTCAGCGGCAAAATCGCTACGGGCTCTTAAGTCCCTTGAGTGCCTTTGTACCTAAGTTTACAACCCTGAAAAACCCTGTGTAGGGAATGTAGGTAGGTAGGTATGGTAGTATGGAGAGAGGGTAGCCACTGATAGGGAGGCCAAAGTGGAAGATCTTCCTCCGGGCTGGGTGGTGTTTGCCCGGGGACCGCGGTCCAACCGATGATGGTTGGAAGTTGTATAATATATAGTTTGGTGGCTGAGAAAACTCCGATAGCGAGATGTAGGTTTCTCCATATATTCTTCGTACTACGAGTTCCTATTCCTTACTAATCTTTGTGTTTATTCGACACTAGCGCCATCTAGTAACACGGTAATGAATCTTGTTGTAACCGTGTGTTGGTATGTGCGGCGTCGTCACTGACATGAAAAATTTTTTTTTTATTTAACTGGACTGGCTGTCTATGATTTGACAGCTAAGTTTTTGTGCCTATTTGAAACGCCACTAGCGTGCGTCTAAAGAACTAATTTTGACGTACAATATGAAAATGGTTGCCATGATGGTCTCTCCAGACTTCAAACTTTAGTACCATGTACGCACGCTATGCTCACGCTACGTCCTACAGCGCCAAAATGGCGGAAATCAAATAGGCACAAAAACAGTTTGAAATAAGCCTGTCCAGTGTAAATATATGCAGGTCAGTGGGCGTCGTAGGTAGATGCCGCTACACCCTGTGCTGCTACTCGAAAAACTTAACACTGATTTCATTTTTTTTTAAAAACTACCTAAGGAAGAGTTTTCAGGTTACTTTGTCATACAGTTTTGTAAAGTTAACTAAATTTGCTACAATTTTAACTTAACCCGAATAGTCTAGCTAGGTCCATTGGTTGCGAAGACACAGTCAAATAAGGTTTTGTAAAAAAAATCCATCTATGACTAGCTGTGTCTCCGCAACCAATGAACCTAGACTATTCGGGTAAAGCTGAAATTGTTGCAAAAGTTAACTTTACAAAAATATATGACAAAGTAACTTGAAAACGCTTCCTTAAGGTAGTTTTTAAAGAAACTGAAACTAGTGTCAAGTTTTTTTGAGCAGCAGCACAGGGTTTCAGGATTGTAAACTTGGGCATAAAGGTACTCAAGGGACTTAATAACATATTAAAAATCATAATTACATGCGCATTTGTGATTTATTGCCTTTTTTGTGTCGATATTGACTGTTTATTTTTGTTTTTCTAATAAATTACTAATATTTCATACTTCTGTTCTGATTAGTGTTTTTTTAGTTTCTCTCAAAACTATAACACAAAAGTATCATAATGCATATATATTTGGAATCGGAAATTTATTAGCTTTTATTAGATACCCATATTGTTATAACAAAAAAAAAATTATTCAACCTATAAAAGAAATCGACGGCGCGCGACGTTTCGACAATTTTTTTCGCTATTTTTTGTTTGCCATTAAAAATATCCGTTTGATAATTATGGTTTATTAAATTTAAAATATGTGGAGTGTTTGTGTATTGAATTTCCATATAATTCAAAATATTTTCGTAACTGTACTATTCCGCTGATGCTGTGCATTATAGCATTAAAGAACACTTAATTACCTTTCATTTAACGCCCCACACATGTATATAGGGATCATAAAATCATAATTATTCGCATTTTTTTAAATACGGCGGCCGCCATTTTGATGACGTCATATCTCCGGATCCAGGCACTTTACAGGTGGGCTCCCGACGGTTTTTAAGAAAGAATAACATGTTTAACACCATACTAAAATTTGGTGCTGGTATCACAAAGTGAAATATTCTGGCCATTTTTGATGCTAACAGCACGTACTATTAGAAAATGTATTATTATGTAGAAAAGCTACCACTTAATTAAACATTTATCACGATTTTCATTTATCTCTTACAGAAATTAGAAATACAGCTGTGACTCAATTAGAAGATCCAAGATTATACAGTAAAAGATACGTCTCACATCAAGGTGACATAGGCGCGTTAACAACAGCGGTGGGAAGGAACGTTGATTTGAAGGTAATTGACACTTCAAATTGGGACATTGAACATGTTGAAGTACCAAAGGCATTGACGCGTAGACCATCGCAGTGTAGTGAAGACTTAGTCCACAATATATATATGGATATAGACAATCCTGTCTCTAATATTTCTATGGAATCCGGTGAAATAATAACTGATGACTTAGAAATATTTCAAACACAGCAATCATTTCCGTATCAACCTTACAACTCTGATCATAATCCAAGTAGCATTGGATCTAGTAAATGTTCCAGTGCTTCCACTGAGAAACAACCCATCAAAGACTTAAGTAGTTATACAATGCCGAAACTGAGAAGAGAACCCGAAGCTATAAGCTGTAAATCTGGCAATGATACTAAACAAGTAGAAAATAAGACAAGTAAAAAAGTCTGCACAGATAATATTCCTAAAAAGCAATCCACTCTTATAACTGAAAATTTGTTACCAAGCTCTAAATCTAGCAATGATACCAAACAAGTAAAAAATAAGGCAAGTCAAGAAATCTGTACAGATAATATTCCTAAAAAGCAATCCACCCTTGTAACTGAAAATGTGCCAACAAGCAGTAAATCTAGCAATGATACTAAACAAGTAGCAAATGAGGCAAGACAAGAGATCTGTACAGATAATATTTCTAAAAAGCAATCCTCTCGGAAAACTGAAAATGTGTTGCCAAGCAGTAAATCTAGCAATGATACTAAACAAGTAGAAAATAAAACAAGTCAAGCAATCTGTACAGATAATATTCCTAAAAAGCAATCCACCCTTATAACTGAAAATGTGCCAACAAGCAGTAAATCTAGCAATGATACTAAACAAGTAGAAAATAAGGCAAGACAAGAGATCTGTACAGATAATATTCCTAAAAAGCAATCCTCTCTGATAACTGAAAATGTGTTGCCAAGCAGTAAATCTAGCAATGATACTAAACAAGTAGAAAATAAAGCAAGTCGAGAAATCTGTACAGATAATATTCCTAAAAAGCAACCTACCCTAATAACTGAAAATGAGCTGCCAAGTAGTAATAGCAATGATACTAAACAAGTAGAAAATAAGGCAAGACAAGAAATCTGTACAGATAATATTCCTAAAAAGCAAACCACCCTGATAACTGAAAATGTGTTGCCAAGCAATAAATCTAGCAATGATACTAAACAAGTAGAAAATAAGGCAAGTCAAGAAATCTGTACAGATAATATTCCTAAAAAGCAATCGACTCTTGTAACTGAAAACGTGCTGCCAAAAGATTTGTCTGAAAAATATATTTCAAATAATAATAATAATGGATTGACTTTGATAGTAGACAGAGATAAATTTAATACTCAAGAAGTCGAACAGGAACATTTAAAACTAACAAATAAACCTACAGTGGAAGGTGATTTGGAGTTAAGTGATGAAACAAGTGACAACATTGACATTCAAAAGAAAATAATCCCTGAGGACGAATTTACAGCTTTTAAATATGTACCTAAAAGGAATCAAGTTGAATGTAGTCAAATTCAAGTGCATAACGATAACAAAACAACTTGCGAAGTCACTTCCAAAGGAAATACAAAAACAACTAGGTCCAAACGAAAAACTCAAAAGGAAGAGTTAGCCAATAAAGAAGTAGAAAAAAGAACAAGACCAAAAAGCCACAAAAAAGAGGCAAAAGAAATAAAGGAAAAGTTTAGTGAATTATTTGGTGATACCACTAGTAGTTTAATAACACCGGAAGATTTAGGAATACCAGTACCACAAGCTCATCGTCAGCCTTCTGATAAATACATACTTATTTGTGAAGATGCTCAAGATGCAGTTTTGATGAAACCTCTTGAATCCGAGGCCACCACCATTCCCTTATCAACATTGATTTCTTATGACACAAGCAATATGACTGTTGAAAAGGATAAAGAAATCGAAACAGCTGTCAAATGTAAGACTAATAAAGTTAACAATGACACCAAGAAGAAAAAGTTAAAGAAAACCGAAGTAGAGAGAACTGTTTCTACAAACAAAAATGAAATTCACTCTGAACCTACCGATGACTCATCTGAACATAATATAAAGTTCTCACATATGCATGAGGAGCCAGATTCAGAAAAGATAGCTGTCACAAATGAAACTGAAAATGTTCCAACTCTGAAGCCAGGCTTACTTAAAGCACTGGCAACTTCAACTCCTTATAAAGAAATTATAGAAAACCCAGTAGTTATAGATGTAGTATCTACTACATCCACTCCAAACACAGATTGTGTTAACAATTTCACACATGACGTTGTAGTAAGTATCGATGACACAGCTACAGATCAGTTTTCGAATAATGAAACATTAGACTCACAAACTGAAGTGGATGCTCCCGATGTTAGAATTTTCATGAAAAGGAGAAGAAAAGTTCTTAGAAAATCTAAATCTTAATGTGATATGAATATAGGACGATTATGTAAATACTACTAATATTATTCTGAAGAAAAAACTAATTGTGTGTTGTTAATGTATTTTTCGTTGTTGCAACTTGGGTATTGACACAAGTATTAATGCTTTTTGTCAACTTTCTAATGTTTAGTTTTATGTAGAGTATATTCCTTTCTTGCCTTTCGTATAAAATAGTTACGAGAACAGTTTTCAAGTTAAAACTATACATACGATATTATTGAAAACATCAAAAACAATAATTTTATTGTCTAAAACCCCAAGCGTGATGCCCGTATTTCTTATTATTTGATAATCTTGATAAGATAATCCGCTGTCCCTGTATACAGACAGCCATGTCAAACTGTACCGTACAATCAGTGGGCCGCAAAACTTAATAAAAAAAAACTCATTGCATATTTAAAAGGTAGTATTTAATCGGGTAACAATAAATTCCCATTTTGGGATTCAAAAATACTGAATATAGCGTACTCAAAAACTAAGTGGGCGACGGACCGAGGGCGACTACAGATATTGAAAATGAGTGACTTTAAAATACAAATTGAGTTACTAGTTATGTAATAAAACTATTTTTAACGGATACTAGCGCGGTTTTATTGAAAGTACTTTGGTAATTAGTTGGTATTTGGTTTTCCCAACGTTTTGGCATCTTTGCTTTTAATAAAACCGCGCTAGTATCCGTAAAAATTGTTTTATTTCATGACTAGTGAGCGCGTAAGTTTGAGAAGTGAATATGAAAGAGTAACTAGTTATTCAGAACAGGCGACCAAATTACTATTTGGGCGATAACCATAGGGCACACAAAACATTTAAAATTTGGCATATATTTTATTTAAAAAAGGTGACTATTATCGCAATCGAGATGACAAAAAATAAACAAACAAACAAACGAGAAAGCAACCTAATAAAAAGGTGTTAAAAATACCAGGTTGGGCAGCTTAAATCAGTTATCAGTTACCTACTTGGTATAATAGTTGCCCACTCAGTATTCTTGTCGCCCATTTAGATTTTTCACTGGCAACTAAAATTATTTATCACCCACATGTAGTCGCCCGTTTTGTAATCCACTGTTTGTCGCTCGTTTAGTTATTTTGTGGCACAAAAAATAAACTGCTGCCCGGTTTAGTATTTAAATATCCCATTAACAGTCGCCTTTAATTATTTCCAGTCACCCAATTAATTAATTCCCATATTTAAAGTTACTTTGTGAAATGAAATATTATTGAGACACGCTTGCGGGCCGCATCAGTAGGATGTCTTTAACATAAAATTGGATCGGGTCGCAGTCAAATATATAAAGGGCCGCATGTTTGACATGGCTGCTGTATTCTTAGTATAAGTATGTACTATCTTCATGGGGCTTCCTAACAGAGAAAAAGAGATAAAATTTACTTAAATAGTCTTGTAAAACTCGGGCCAATTGGTTTTTGAGAAACATGAATAATTGTGCAATTGGTTAATTAATTTTTTTGAACTGTAGATGATACAATTAGCTACATACAGTCACAGTTTTATTGTAAAACTGTGATACTACGATAAGGACTGTTATATATTTAAAATAAACTACATATCATTTATTAGTATTATTTTTATTTAATGTTACATAAATCCTTATTAATAATAATGTGTCTTATCGGCGTTATTCTCTGTTGGGAAATAGTTTCCAGGGTCTGATGATGAAGCCGGAAAAAGGCCATAGGAACTCAGTATTGAAACCATGTAACCCTATCGAATTTAAACTCATTGGAATCTGCTTGACGAGTACTTTGGTGGGAAATAGTGTCCAAGGGTCTGATGATGGAGTCGGAAGAAGGCCACAGGAACTATAATAAAAACCATGCAATCCCATTAAGTTTGGGCTCGTTTGAATCGTCTTGATAAGTACTCTGTTGGGAAATATGTCCAAAGATCTGATGATGGAGCCGGAAGAAGGCCACAAGAACTCTAATGAGAAATAGAATGTCAAGGAACAACAATGTCAATAAACAGGTGATCCGAAAACGAATGCATACATTTTATATGAGATACGTAAAATATGACTTAGATTCATAAAATATGACTATATACGGCAAAGGAAATTAATAAACTATGTTCCATACTGTTTTCTTTGTCGATAAACGAATAAATGTAGAGAAATTTGGTTTTAGAGAAATGTGTGGCAATATCTAATTTACCTGTGAAAAGTGTGATTACTTGGATTATTTCTTTTTGTCACATCACAATTACTTAGAGCACAAGACACCATGGCTCCACGATACCTTTATTTTAAATTATAATTAAGATTAACAAATATTTTAAACAAACTGTGATTGCTCATTTGCTAGGCGGGACGCTAGGGGCTCTTCACTTGATCCTTTGTCTCTTTTTTTACATAGACCGTGTCCGTATAACTTCTCTTTTCCACGCTTTGTTGGTCTTCTTGAGCGCAGCGAAAATTTTTCTATGTCTATGAATGAAACCCTTATTATTATTATTTGGTAGGGGGGACACCAGCGAAGTCGGACGGGTGATCAGTCACATTGGTCGGAACCATTTCACCCATTCCCCCAAATCCCCTGAAAGCTGAGAGCAGGGGGAGGCGGGTTATCATTTACCCCACCGGCGTCGGACCCTCGAACCTACCTGTGCGCTTACAGTACCTACTGAGTTGACTTATCGTCAACTGCTTTAGATCCTCTTCCTTTAGCTTGTCCGCTCCAAAGAACTCCCAGCGCAGTGATGCGTACATCGGGCATTCTGCCATGCTTGTTTCTTCTCTTTCTTTGCATTGCGGACAGATGGGATCCTCAGTCCGTTTGATCACTGACAGGTGTCTGTTTAGTGGACCGTGTCCTGTCAGTACTCCTACAATCGTTCTTATATTTCTCCTACTTCTTCTCCTTTCTTTTCATCCATCTTTGTTTCGTTTCTTTGATTGTTCTAATTTCAATAATGTTCTTAATAATTCTATGTGTGATTGGTAGTCTTGGTTCAGGGCCAATTCATCAGCTTCCTCATTGCCTTTGTTACCTTCGTATCCAGGTACCAAGGCAATTTCCACCTCAACCAAGTTTGCAAGTTCCTGAATGCTTTGTTTGCATTCCTTCAGCAAGGCTGAGGTAATCTCCGTTTTGTCAAGCAAGGGCTTTGATGGCAGCTTGAGTGTCGCTATATACAGGGTCACTGGAAATATGACGTATTCCTGTTAAGAGGTTATAGATGAGGTCAAAACAAATATTATTTGTCATATAACTTTTTCTCAAAAAATAAATAGTTTTTGAGTTAATTGAAATTAAGTATTTTTTTACCAAAAGTACGTTTTCAGACACAAAAATTTAAAATAAAAGATAATTCTTGATTAAAATCGTGATTGATTAACAATCATCCAAACAAGAAAACTTTCACATTTATGGAATAAGTAGGATAATACGGCCACCTCCGAAGCGCTTGAAGTAGAAAATTTTTGCTACATGAAATGGGACTGCTATTTAGTTAAGTCTTAATTTCTCATTTTTTATTTAAGCTATTATTAAGTTTTATACCTCAACTGAAAGCTGAATAGATGGTGATGTTTTTAAAATATTATGCACGCTTAGTTACTAGGACTTTTTTAAAGATATTTGAAGCTATTTCTAAAAAATCTGAAAAAATAAAAATAAAAAATGCATTTAAGGATTGAATTTTTTATAAACACCTGTATTTTATGAATTTTTTTTTATTTATTATCAACACTCGGATTCTTTTCTATCCCAAAATAATAAAAAATCCGGAATCGAATGAGTAGTTATCTTTTATTTTAGTTTTTTGTGTCTGAAAACGTACTTTTGGTAAAAAAATACTTAATTTCAATTAACTCAAAAACTATTTATTTTTTGAGAAAAAGTTATATGACAAAAAATATTTGTTTTGACCTCATCTATAACCCCTTAACAGGAATACGTCATATTTCCAATGACCCTGTATAATTACTTTTTCTACGTTATGGCTGCTTATCTCACTTTAAATCATGTGCGCACACTCCAGTATCGCGAATACTTCCGCCTGGAATACGCTGGTGGATCTGCCCAGATTGAAAGCAGCTCTTTTAGTGTGTGGTTTAGCTATTTATACCCCAGCTCCCGATAGCTTATTTGAATCTTTTCTTGACCCATCAGTGTAGCATACTGCGATGCTATCCAGGTCGTCTTGTGCTAGGTTCCTGTCTTCTCTGGATCTGATGCTTATTCTGTAGACGTGAGTTAGTGAACATACCTAATAGGGTATTTGACAACATTGAAAATTTACTGCAAATTGTGGTCATCGTAACAAATAATGGCGTAAAAAACATATTCAACTATTATATAGACTAAATTAAGTCTATTGATTGATTAAGAGGCCTTTCGTTTTTTAGGGTTCCGTAGCCTAAATGGCAAAAAACGGAACCCTTATAGATTCGTCATGTCTGTCTGTCTGTCCGTATGTCACAGCCACTTTATTCCGAAAGTATTAAGACTACACAGTTGAAACTTGGTAGGTAGATGTATTCTGTTAACCGCTTAACGAATTTAATACAAAAATAAGAAAAATAAAAGATTAAGGGGGGGGCCCCCATACATGGAACTGAAACTGAAAAAATTTTTTTTCTTCAAACCAACACGTGTTGGGTGTCTATAGATAGGTCTTTAAAAATTACATTGAGGTTTCTAAAACAACTTTTTCTCAAAGTCAACCGTTTGAAAGATATACACCGCCAAAGTGGTAAAATGTGTGTCCCCCCCCCTTTAACTTTTGAAATAAGAGAGTGAAAAATCTAAAAAAAATATATGCTGTAGATCTTAATAAAAACTTTCAACCAAAATTGGTTTGAACGAGATATAGTAATTAGTTTTTGAGATATAGCACATTTTCCAAAACCGCAAATATAACTTTGTCATTCATACCAACACTGTGAAAAACAAAGTTATTTTTGCAGACAAAAAATGATAGGTGGTTTTAAATATGGTATGGTATAAGGTAACTACGGAACCCTACGGCGCGTGGCCCGACACGCACTTGGCCGGTTTTTTTCATACGTAATTCAAGAACTTGGGAGACGTGCCGGACTACAGCTGCGCCACAAAAAAAAAGTTGGAAATCTGACATTTTGACTATGCCATGATGAAGCCTATAGTTTGTCGAAGACAAACTAACGGCTATACATACAAGTAATCAGATTTTCGCTACGACCTTCCGTTTTCGAGATCTGTGTGGCGCAGCTGTAGAGACGTCTCTACAGCTGAGCCACATGTATCTCCTAAACGGAAGACCGACAAACTCTGGTTTTTGGCGACAAACTCCGACAAACTATAGACTTCATCATGGCATAGTCAAAAAGTCAGATTTCCAACTTTTTTTTTTATGGCGCAGCTGTAGTCCGGCACGTGACTTGTAACGCCCATGATTAATTTATATGGAGATTCATAACTCTTCGGGTTAATTTGTTCTATACTTCTGTAAAGCTAACAGCTTTTGCTACAATTTGAGCCGAACCCGAGTAGTCTAGGTCCATTGATTGCAGAGACATAGCTAGTCAAAGTTGGTAATTTATTTCGAAAGTGAACTCTAGGCTCTCGGCGCGCGACGTTTAAATATTTTAAATCTGCATTAAATAGGCATTAATAAAGTATTTTTTGTTTGGAAATAAATGCACCAGTTTAATGTTTACGGTGACTAGAAGTAAAAATATGTAGTTGAATATTTTGGTTATTGAGCAATTTTTCAGAAACTGCTACATAAATTGCATTTTTTTATACTAGAAATGAATTCTACGTTATTGATTTATTCGAAATTGATACCACACTTGACCTATTAGCTAAACCGGGACAGTTCTAATTTTTAGAATGAAACCGGGCGGAACGCTACTTCAACCCGCCGCCGTTTGGATTCATATGTAAGGATAGTTTGGACCAGTTTCCATCATGCGGCGAAACTTTATCACGCCTTGTAACTCCCATTTTTTTTTTGTATAGACGTTCATACCTACTATAAGGCCCACATTTTTTTTATTTGGCGCACATTTACACCGAATTGCGCACAAATTATTCATCAAACTCGCTTCCCTCTAGAAGCTACTTTCCTGCTGGCGTAACGGACTCGAATAACTAATAGTACAAGTATGGTGCGCACCGCACAGGGTATGATCATGATCGTATTGTTTGTCAAATTAACTGCATTGTACATTATCGTATGATAACATTGTTAGTTTGTGCTGTGAATAACAGGACAATTTGGGTCAATGGGTTTCAAAAATAAAACAACCACGTTAAGTTACTTTATTTATTATTTGCTTGTAATAGGTTTTATGAAATACAATAATTAATGGTAATAGTAATAAAAGAAATATCTAAAATGTTTACCATTTCAATTAAACTTTTAAGAATTTAATCTATTTATCTAATAAATGAAATGTGATCGATTGATTATATACATCTAAGCATAAAATAATTAATACTCCTTTCTAGAAATAAATCTCAATCTTTCGCTAATTGACTATCGTTGGGTCAATACTGAGAACATTGTTGAAATATTCCCAGGAACTAAACTAATGCTACATGAATAGGCCCTTTACATGTCCAGACAATTACTGTAAATAAACATGTACATTATACAAACAGGTGTACAAAATCTTAACATAATTATTTGGATTTTATTACCTATTATATACAATAAGTTGGAGCCACAAGTTACACTAAATTAGAGCCGGTTAGCCGAGCAGCGCTTCACGGCTTTAGGCTACGACCGGCGTTGTGACATCTCCATGCGCCAGCCGCCAGAACATACAATCATCCAAAGCTGCCTACACTGCCACAGGTGTACATTTTATAATTTTGGCACAAATATGTGCTAATATAATTTATGTAAAAAAATTAACCGTTTTTATATACAACAAAGGCTTCACAAATATTTATTGCTTTAAGTTGAATCAAGATACAGTTACTTTCATTAATAACAGCGTGTTATACACATAGACTTTTAACGGGATACTAGAAGTTTAATAGGAATGATTATTCATGTAAAAGGAGTTGATAAAGAATATTTGTATATAAAATACTCTTTGGAATGTAACGAAGATTCAAGTAATCAAACGCAAATGACAAATAACGGCAGATATGTAAAATTATTTATCCACTAATACAC
The DNA here is from genome assembly GCA_943789525.1 of Agriphila geniculea. Classification (NCBI taxonomy): domain Eukaryota; kingdom Metazoa; phylum Arthropoda; class Insecta; order Lepidoptera; family Crambidae; genus Agriphila; species Agriphila geniculea. Next base: position 7,861,302 of record OX038875.1, read on the forward strand.
ATAAAAGGCACCTACTGATATCGACTCCATAATATTGGTCCTTCCTGATGGATTGTTTCATAAAATATGTATGTATAATATATTAATTCGTCGTACAAGAAAAAAATAGCAGCATGCAATTAGTCTTTATTGATTAAGATCTCACTATGCATGCATACCATAATTTATACAAAATATCATAATAAACTTGTAAATATACTTTGGACACACCAAAAGGTTTATAAGATAAATGTAGTTCTAATCCGTAGACTCATAATACAACGTTGCTCTAGCTGCTAAGGCGATATGACATAAATATTACTCGAAATCCATTACCATAAAAATATACTCGTTAAGTAGTTACTCTACGATTGACATACAAAATTGGTACCAAGTTCGGTAAAAGGCAAAGTTTTGGTCTGACAAACACATTACCGATAAAGCTCGATACACATTAAATAGGGGTATAATTATTTCAATAATTATGAAAATCCTGCATTTATGTATAACAATAAATTATACATAACCAAAATACAAATGGGCGAATCGTCTTTTCATCTCTGTTAGTTTAATACTGATATCATAATTATGACGTGATCCGTTCGTTCATTAGGTACTTCGTTTATTACGACCATTTATGTCCGATTGCCTAGTTTTACTACGATTTAATAGGGCTTTTATTATGATGTAAACTCTGTTGATGAGTAGATTAACGGAAGTGCCGGTTAGTGGACTGCATCGATGTCTCGTTGGGCTCTTGATATTTTAACCTGTAATTTATAAAATAACAATAATTATGATGAATGTAATTAAAATGAAATTAAGTTTTCAATATTGATTTAGGTGGGGAATCGTACCCGAAACGTCTTATGTAGCCCCTAGACTAGACGATCAAGCATCTCTTATCAATCATTTACATTGCATTTACCATTTGGGGGCGTGGCCTAATTTTGATTGGTCACGGTAATCTATTCTGTAGTGCTTGTCAAGCATCGCTCCTAGACGATCAAAATGTGATTGACAAGCCGATGCAATGTAAATGATTGATAAGCTAGACACAATATGCCGAGATTACGCAACCGAAGATCGGCGGCAACGCTTTTATTAAGATTAAAACGCTACGTAATTTTTGGCAGAACTGTTGTTGTTGCCATTTACAAAGCTTTGCAGGCGGAACAAGGCTGAACTTCTGTCGCCTAACTTCGGCATAGTGTGTCTGGGTCAGGGATTGAAATACCGTTAAAAAAATAACGATACAAAATGTTACGTTAAAAATACCGTTAAAACATTTTATCGGTAAATTTACCCGTAAAAATAACTTTAAAATATTGTAGCAGTAAAATTACCGTTAAATATAGCGTTAAACTTTACGGTACTAAAGTAACGGTAAAATTATCGGTAAAAAAGTAACGTTATTAATTGGAATAACGTTAATTTTAAAGTAACGGTAACAAAAAGTAAGAAATAACGTTAATTTCAATATAACGTTATCTAAAGTAACTTAAGTAACGTTATTTATTGACATAACGTTAATGTTAAAATTAACGGTAAAAAAGTAAGAAATAACGTTACATTTAAAAATAACGTTATCATTTCCTGGTCTAGGTAGTGGACACTTAATAAATCTGGAGTCTAGCGTGGCTCTAAAATGAACGCCCCTGTTCATTTTAGAGCCACGGTACTTCCCGACCACGGTTTTCCCAAACACTTCCCTCGGGGAAAGGGGCACGGTACGTTAATATTATCGTTAATATCGAGCAAACCGGATCGTTATATCTACACAATATGAAAGTGCACCTTTTGTCTGTCAAGGAGAGCTTTTCTCGCCAGTTTGCTAGCTTTTGTGTCAAAGCAGGGCTCTGTCACTCCGCGCGCGAGTATGAAGCGCTCGGCATCCTCTAAGCGGACAAACATACGTCAGAAAAGATAAGTCATACGAGATGAGATAGAAAGAGAGGCAACTACTAAGTGAATGTTTTGTTGGGGAACGCAGTGCGACCTGAATTGTACTTTATTGTGTCGGCGCAAGAGTCGCAATTTATTTAAACGATTTTGCGGAGTGCAACTTCAGTATGCTACTACTTTTATCGATGTTGTAGTTGAATCAATATGATATACTTAATGCCTAAGCATTAAGTATTAAGTATATCATATTGATCTCTCCTAAGTCAGGGGGCTCACTCCGCGCAATCTTTTATATTAGCCTACTGCTCGCGGCTGACTCAGTCGAGGTCAAGCCAGCGCACGAGGGATGTCGTGTGTCGGTTGAGACGGCTACGCGACTAACACGATAGAAAGAGAAGGTGCATTAAATATTAAGCATGCAGCGCTGTGCCATTTGAAATTGTACTTTATTGCCGCTAGAGTAGCTTGCAGCGAGAGTAGCTTTTGATTTTCCTCGCGCAAATGAACTTTTGGGGCTTATTTCATAACCACTACAGTTTTATAATTACGTTGATTCGCATACATTGTGGTGTCTAAGTGGTTTATTTTCTAGTATCAAATTGGCGACGACGCAATGAACACCAAACGATCGTTGTAATTTAGTGCGGTAATGTTTATGAAATAGGGCCCTGTACATTTAGTACTATTATAACGGGTGGTGTAACAAGAACTTCAACGAAGCCGAAGTCCACGTATTCTGCCCATCATCAGGATCATTTTTGTCTTTTGGACTATACCTGGGAAACCAATAGCTACGAAGTTATTAAAGGTCAAAAAAAAAAATTTTTTTTCAAAATTTTTATGAAATCTTATTTTATTCGTATTTCCTACTTTTTGTCCAATGAAACATTATCAAAATTTTAAGTGTTTCCTAACAAACAATGGCTTCAAAATGTTGTCACTCGATGTATCTCATGAGCACGCACAAACGCTGCCTTTCAACTCGGCCGCACGCAGCTGTGTAGCATACACTCGCAGGCGCGGTCTGTTGTACGCGTTAGGGCCCAGACAGACGAACGACACTCGCTCGACGACGTAGCCCGACGACGTCGCGCGACGTCGTTGTGTTAGGTCGACGACGTTCGTAGTCGTAGGCAAGTGGCGGCAGCGTCGCTGACTGCCGTCGACAGATGTCTACGACAGTCGTCGAGCTTCCGCGCTTATGCCATGGCTGGCAAAGAGTTCAAGAGATAAGACGTATTTTGCAATAGTTTCTAATCCTTTGTTTAAGTTATTTCTATTAATTTGAACGTGGAGTTTGAAGAAGAATTATTGCTTTATCTTCTTTTGCGCCTCTGTCAACGAGAAAAAAAAATCGCTAGGTGTGGGTGCAGAACATATTATCCTACAGAAAACAACATAGTCAGCATGTCATACTTTATCCGCTTTTACGAAGCAATGAAGAAAAGTTATTTAAGGCTCCGTTATGCGAAATCATTTGTCTCTGTCTTTTTCTTAATGTGTAAAGAGTATGGAAAATAACCTCACTTCTGCACTTTTTCGATGTTTTTCGTTGTTTTTTCATCATTATCTTTAGCACAATTATCTTTCTTAAAAAAAAGTTATTGGAGCAACTGCACAGTACGTTAAAGTGTATTTTGATGTAGAATTCAATGCGTTTCCTCTATGGTTTACGCCAAAAATATGGCCCGCGACAAGCGTTTTTGATGATATTGTTTTTTTTACAATCATCTGTGAGGTTTATACGCAATTTAATACTTGTAGCTACTAGACAATCTCTTTAGCTTGTCGTATGTTTTTTTTTGTGGCTACAACTTTACGTTTTCTATATAAAAATATGGCCCGCGCAAACCATGTTTTCCTATTATGGCCTCTTAACTACTTCAGATTGTCGATTGCAACTTTAATGAATTGAAGATTATTTTACGAGATTCGGTGTCACGCCGGGGTATTTTATTACAGTAATCTTTAATTTTGTAATTCCAAATACATTCGTATTTTTTGATCGAAGTAATTAATAGATCAATATTTATATCACTCATTTTAGATATAAAGTACGTACTATGGGCAATAGCGTCGCTTAACCAGTTAGCAACAAAATTCGTGTGCGCGCGTATCGTCCCTGCACGAACTGAACGTATGAGACAGCGGGCGTGGCGTGCAAGCGATTTTAACCTTAGCAGTGGTTAAGCGACGCTGTTGCCCTTGGTACGTGCGGTCTCTTACACTATACGTCGTCGGCGACTGAAAGAGAATGGTCGTTGCAATATAACGACATTAGTCGGCGGCGTCGCCGCTACTTGGCTACGACGTCGTTGGCGCATCGACGACGTCGTCGACCTTCAGCGACGATGTCGTCGACCTGCAGCTGCGATGCCGTCGGACTACTTCGTCGATAAGTGTCGTTCGTCTGTACGGGCCCTTACATTGCGTGGTAAAGTATGCAATGCTTTTTTAACACCAAAAATCAAAATCATTTCCCAGCAATAATTTTGAATAGAAATGGTCCCGATGATGGGCAGAATACGTAGAGCTCGGCTTCGGTAAAGGTCTTGTAACACCCGGTATAGTGTGTGCGTGGGGCGGGCGGTGCGTACCTTGTCCTTGGGCGTGGCGTTGTCGCCGGCCTCGAGCGCGAACATCTTCATCTTCTCCTTGAAGGAGAGCTGCTCGGGCACGGCGGCGTCCGCGCCCGCGCGCGCCTGCTGCTGCTGCTCCGCCAGCCGCCGCGCGCGCGGGTCTCTGCACCACCACCGACACGTTTACAGATGCCCAAAAGACCCGGTTTAAACACGACTACTGGGTTTAAGTCCAGTTCAATCCTATGTACCATTTTGTTTAACATATACAATATTTATGAATAAGAGATGTTTTGCCCTGTGAAAATTTTTCTGTATTGATTTAACAAGATATTGTTTCAATAGCAAGGTCACATTTGACATATCAATAGAAAAAGAAGGTTTTTACTTGTTTAAACCCAGTAGTCGGGTTTGATGGTCTTTTGCCCATCTCTAAGACACGTTCATATAGGTAACTCGTTCATTTCTTTCAAAACGGTGGCATGTGATAGCCTATTTCCGTTGTCCCCCACTGGGAAATATCGAGAAAAAAATATGGATAAACAATCTTTTGTCCCGATATCCACCAGTGCGAAACAACGGAAATAGGCCCATATGATAGACTTTATTATACCAATGCAAAAAATGGTTTTATAATTGAAAATGTATATAAAAACAGCATTTATTTATGCTGATAAAATTACGGTAGCATTAGCAAATATATTTAAAAAATTGCTGAAATAACAAATATTGATGACATCAGTATAAGCAAAACTACCCTGGTACATACACGTGTACCAAGGTAGTTTTGCTTGTAGGGATGAGTGCAAGTGAAAAAAATAAAAAAACTGCTAAGATAACCGATTTTCAATAGTTTAGTTGCCACTTTATAGTAACAAACAAAAAATGAAATAATTCAAGTTAAAAAAAAGATGAATGAACGTAATTTTCATTGATGTGCCTCCGGAAAACATACAGCATTGTTTATGAAGAAGCAGTGTGTACTTAGCTTTATGTTAGTAGTCTGTGGCGCAAACCATAGACAAACTCGTACTTCCGGTTGCTGTCCGCTAGGTGTCACCACTGTCACCGGCAAGGGCGGGGAGGCGCTCGCCGCCATGTTCGCAGCCCATAGCGTTGTGTACTTTTGCCGCGAGCGGACGTAAATCCGCTTATATCTACTCAATCGTATAAAATGAACGCGTTTTGAGCTCGGTTGTTCGTATAAATGATTGCTCAAAATTAAAAAATAAGTTTATTTTTAATTAACACCTTTTTATACGGTTTTGTGAAAAAAAATGGCGTCATCGGCACACGACTGACGCACATCGAAACCAGAGAAGGATCCAGCGTACGAGATTGTAGCAGCAGCATCAAGCAGGGACAGCAGCAAGCAGCAGCAGCAGCAGCAAATCCACAGGTAACGGACGATCATCGGATCGACACGTTAGTAATCACTCAGGTCAGTCTACCCTCAAATATAATTGTGTTATTTTCATGCACCAATGAATTCTTATAGAGTTTTCTGAGCAAGCCTTTAATGCCAATACTGAGTTTCGATCTTTGTTTGCTTAAAACAAATGGTGTTTATTGTATATAAACCGTTTAACGCTGTTTAATCAGCAAAAGACCGTCGACGGTTGCACCAATTTGCTTACAATTTCTTTAAATTCTCTAGACCTGCTGACGTAAAAAGATAAGTGCCTTTTACTCGCCTACAATACAAGGCAACATTGTTTAATTTGCATCATATGATAGCCCGGTCGGGTTCTATAATCTAAAATTGAAGGATGCGTTATGCCGGCTCAATAAAAGTATGGCAATTTGGTACCTATCAAACAGTCATAGCTGCTCTAATGAATACTTATACGGTTTGAGAGAATTATAATAATTAAACTCACGGGGCATTTTTGATTTGGCTCACGAAGGCCTGACGGCACTGAATAACAACAACCTTAAAATTCAGATGCTCAGTTTTTAGTGAGATAGTTTTATATAATGATGGCAGCGAAATGATTTCTTTCGTGAAACTTCCGCTGCTCCTTATTTTCGTTTTGGAGATTATACTTTACTGTGGAGTGGATTGTTTTTTGAAATTATCGTCGCTCAGATTGCGTTGTGATCAGTACGATAGTTCAGTTGTTTTTCGAAAAGAATTTACTAAAAGTTACTTAGTATTTTTCAAAAACAATCGCTAATAATGTTGGAAATTATCGAGCACCATAAGGAACTAACAACGTTTCGACCTTTAACCGGCGCGGCGTTACAGACGCCCGTGGTTTATTTGCAAGCTTTTTCTGCGGAAGAAAAGCATAAGCGATCAATTTTTGACTTCGGAACCTGAACGAAATTCATTAAAACCTAGTCGTTTTAAACAATTTCACATTCAGTTGAGTTCCTCCAATCTTAGTATTGAATGACAGAGTTGGACACTTTTCAAAGTCAATTGTCAAGATCAGTTATCAAGGTCAATTGTCAAGATCAGTTACGAAGGTCAAAAGTCAAGGTTAGTTGTCAAGGTCAGTTGTCAAGGTAACTGACCTTGACAACTGACCTTGACAACTAACTATAACCTTGACAACTGTCAAGGTCAGTTGTCAAGGTCAGTTACTCGAAATGACATGCATCCCTTGGGTCATCAACATTTCACTTCTTTTCATCAGGAACATGCTAGGTCGCGGAGACCTTGCATGCAAAAGGTTGTCGAGTGCTAGTCTGCCTAGACGAGTTCCTTTTTGGTCCTTCAGGACCTAACCAAGTTATGTCTCAGGCTGCGGAAGCTGTGAGGCACTTGGTCCAATACAAGCTATGTCTTGAGGCTGCGGAAGCCGTGAGACATGCTGTCTGGAGGCTGCGGAAGCTATAAGACACTTTATTTATTGATTTATGCACCTGTCTCCTGAACCAAATATAGCTTATGACTTCAGGTTGCGGAAGCCAGGACTCACCTAGACCAGTAAGACATTTTATTTATTGATTGATGCACCAAGTGAGACTCTTGAATCAAATGTAGCTTATGACTTCAGGCTGCGGAAGCCAGGGGACTCACCTAGACCAGTACAGGTTATTCTTCCAGGCTACGGAATCCATGAGATATGAGGAAAATTTGGGGTTGGAAACTACCTCAGTATCGATTTTAAAAGATTTAAAATATACATTGTATTAACTATAGAAAAAACAATGACCTTGCTTACTTACAAACAAGTTAACCTTATCAAGTTACAAGACATCGACCTTGCAACAAAGATGTATCAAACCCTTGAACGGCTCCTAAATCGCCCGGGTAAACTGAACTTTTCCAACTTTGGGTTCGCCATAGCGCAACGCAGACCTGACAACCGCTAATCGCATTACTACGCACTTAAGGTGGCTCGGCACGCAACGACCACGACATACACCTCAATCGGTTGTTGTTGGCAGATAGGTACTAAGTACCTACATCATTACATGATAGGGTGACGCGGAGCCACATATCATTCCGAAAATTATACTTTATCACTACAGATGCTTTGGATTCAAGATGTGGTGCTCTATGTAGAAAGAACGTCTATTCCAGGCATGTGGGCAATAAAGAACTATTTCTCAGTAAACTGAAGGCAGACTCGTCAAATACTAGCTTTCCCCGACATGATATGAAGGCGACAGAAACGAAAATAACATACCGCCTAGCGCTTGCCAGCAGGACTACTACCAGCGAAAAGGCATCTCTAGCTCGGAGCAACTACAAGTCTTCGGAGGACTTTTTTGCATAATAAGAGATTGCACATACAACCAAAGGCTATGTTATTCAGAACATGTTTTCATAGACTGCCGAGTTCCATCAGCGAACTAAATTCTTGTACAATTATAACTATAAGCCTTCAGCTTCTTGGCAGATCTTGGAGATACCATTTAGCCTTAGTAGCTCCATCAACCAGCATATTCCTCATGATATTGTGTAATATTTGAACATTGACCTAACTGTATCGAGAACGTACCCGTTAGTCGCACCAGATTAACCTGAATCACCTCGGACCGTTTAGATTTAGGGGACTTAGTATCTGAATTGCTGGATGACCCACACGACATATGCACAGGTGAAAGCATACATCCTGGACGTTTTGAAAGTTGGGGGAGGGGGCAGTCTAATAAAACAAAGCTCAGAAGAAGAGGCGTCGGGTGAGTAAGGGTACGAGGAATTTGGCACAAATACTGTCAAATAAATAACTGACCAGAGTTAAAAAGACAACTTTGGTTGTACCCCGTGATTGGCCACTTTGACCACATGACATGTCCCTTGAAACACGCTCAACTTGCCAATGTCGTAAAACGTTTCTAATCTATTTAGTAAAAGTGTTAAGGTAAAGGTAAACTAACCTACAGTACTATTGTAGTACTTACAAAAAAAAAAAGCAATCACAAGTTTTTTTTTTTGTGTACCTCATATTAAATCAATAAATATTGTTATTAATTCAATAAAACAACATGTTCCTTGTACGGTTCTAAGCCAATTTAATCCAATTAAGTCAAAGAATCACTTATAAACCTCGCTTGTAAAACAACAAATAATGTTACCGCTAGCGTCTGGGTGAAAAGTCCACAAATCACTCTATTAAAGTTTCTAACAACAGTATTGATTGTGACCAAATATTAATTGTATATTTACCTTTCAGTTGAAAACTGACACATTCCCACAGACAGTCAACTTGGATGCTGTCTGTCTTCCAATACATAGGTAAATATTTCCTGGTACCAACACAGCTTAAAAGTTACTTACTCATTTTTTTTTTCTCTCTAGGAGACCTGCATTATTTCGATGAATAGTATGTACGAAAGATCTAAATTAATCAGGTAATTTAATAAATAATTTTATCACAGTATGTGCATCACCTATCCTATCGTAATAGGAAATTAGGTAAGTATCACCTTTATAGATAGCGGAGTCTAAGCAACCCCGAAGATGCAGATGTGCTGTGCTGTGGCCGTTTTAGGCTGGTACGAGGACCAAACTGTTGAAAAGCATTTATTTGTTTTCTTAGGAAACCAACAGAGTTTTTCTATTATTACATTACTTCAGTTACATTAAAACAAAGCATTGAAAAAAATAAAATACTTACTTATACTTTTTAATAACTATAGTATAAAGCAGTAAGTATATTGATTGGTCGCAAATTAAGACCTTTGCATGAAATATTAATTTTTCAATGCTATTTTTCACACTAGAGAAGAGCATTCTTTTTGTACCTATGCACTCAGGTGGTAATCCAACCCACGATTGATTTTGATCGATCTTCTCAGTGATAAGTGGAACTTATTCTTAATAATTATATTAGTTGAAATTATTCTTTATCGCGATTAATTTGATAGATGTCCATTAATTTTGCCTTTTTGTTAACTTCATAGTTAACACCAACAGTATTACATTAAGATATATTTTTATAGAAAATACTATAAACAAAATTAATCTTACTACCCAATATGTTATATTTTACACTATCAAAGTATGTAATACATATATACAAATAATCATCATAGCGTTGTGTTAATCACTCTCACCAGCAGATAGCAAACACGTCTTCATAAACAATGCTGTATGTTTTCCGGAGGCACATCAATATAACGGTTTTACATAACAATAAAACCGATATTATGTGCCGAGAAGGAAAACATACAGCATTGCAGGAAGTCCTTCCTGGTGAAGACTATGAGCTGCGAACATGGCGGCGAGCGCCTCCCCGCCCTTGCCGGTGACAGTGGTGACACCTAGCGGACAGCAACCGGAAGTACGAGTTTGTCTATGGTTTGCGCCACAGACTACTAACATAAAGCTAAGTACACACTGCTTCTTCATAAACAATGCTGTATGTTTTCCTTCTCGGCACATAATATCGGTTTTATTGTTATGTAAAACCGTTATATTAAAATATTCATAGTTTTATAGAACTGGTAAAGATATTAACGAGTCATGAAGTTTGATTTCATATGACAGGTAAACAGGCAAGAGTAGATCAGGTAACCCTTGTCTTTCGGAATGCTATACCTGGTGCAGTACATTATTGTACCATGGATGGGTTAAGTAAGGCAGTATATTACCTGTACACTTCCTGCGCGCCGATGACGCCGGGCGTGTGCGTGAGGGCGGGCGCGCCGGGCGACGTGCCGCCCGCCAGCATGCTCTCCGCCTCCTCGATAAACCGCTGCGTTAACATAAGTAGTGTATTTTAGTTTCTAGAAATACCGATTGTACGTTTAACAATTGAAATAGTCTCGTGTTTTTTTATACTTATTTATTTGTCATTTCAATATGTGCTCGTCAAAACTCCTAATGCACTTCCTGGATGGCCATCATCAGATCACAGCTAAGTCAATCCTCGGCGGAGAACCAAGGCTCCAAGTTACCTTGTTTGTATGAAAGTCGACCGGTGTTTCTAATTATCCGTCCACCACTATATATCTGACAGTTCTAAATGTCACATTAATGACTTGAATTAACTAAAGCAACACTTTAGACAGGTGGTCTCAGCCAATGGTTGCCTATCGTTTTACCTCGACAAAGTATCAAATGCTACCATTTTTGAAAGGTGGCATCTCATTAAAAGCCCGTACATATTTTGCCGCTGACTGCCGCTCTCTCGCTCGCACATTTCATGTTTTCTCAAGATTTCTTAAATCTGAGCGCGTAATTGAAAAATGTGTCGACGACCATTTTTCGCAATATAAGATTACGGACATTTTAAAAATATATTTCAGCTTTTTGTTGCTAAAGTACAGAAAGTTGTCGTTTCTAACAGTTATTTGAACTGGCAAAAACGATAACTTTTTGTACTTCAGCAACTCGAAACTGAAATATACGTTGTAATTTCCGTAATCTTATATTGCGAAAGTGGTCGAGACACATTTTTCAATTACGCTTAGATTTAAGAAATCATGAGAAAACATGAAATGTGCGAGCGAGAGAGCGGCAAAATATGTACGGACTCTTAATATCTGGCAGTTCCAAACGTCAATTCACACGACTCGAACTAAAAATCCTAGTTTAGCGTTACGTTACGTGATACTTACGTCGGGGTCCTCTCTTGGGTGCGGGTCGAGTGGAGGCGGCGAGGTGGAGGGCGGGGCGGGGGGCGCGGGCGCGGCGGCCGCCCGCTCGTGGAACGACACGCGCTTGTCGCGACCACCGCTCACTGGAGACCTGCGCAGTGGTATGTTGGTTTTTCATCGTGGAGGGAAACATTGGACATGATTGAGCATTCAATGTACAACACTTCCGCTTTACCACTCCTAAGGTTAAAATCGCTTACACGCCGCATCGTAACTAACATTGTTTATACACATCAACTTTGTCTAGGGATACAGGTGTTATTTTCATACAAACGAAGTAACTTTGAAGCCTTGGTTTTCTGCCTGGGATGTACCGTGCTGTAATCTGATGATGGCCATCCAGGGACTGAATGGAGTAGATTCAGATCGCTATACACACCCTGTACTATACACAACTGATCTGATCAGCATTCTAAAAGATTAATGTGTCAGAGTTCTTAGTTTGAGGATTTCCATACATTTTCATGTTATTTTCGTGGTTTATTTAAACATGTCCATTACGTTTTTAGAATGCTAGTCAGATCAGTTGGGTGTGTATAGCGATCTGAATCTCCTCCATTCACCCCCTGGATAGCCGTCATCAGATCACAGCACAGTACATCCTTGGCAGGAAACCAAGGCTTCAAAGTTACCTCGTTCGTATCAAAATAACACCTGGTATCCCTAGACAAAGTTGATGTGTTTAGTTCGTGCAGGGACGATACGTTCGCACGACTTTTTCCGCAGTGACGTGAGTTTCCGCTCGTACATACAGCCAGAAAGAGTCGAATATTTAAAAAAAAAACCGGACAAGTGCGAGTCGGGCTCGCCCACCGAGGGTTCCGTACAGACCTTACATCTATACATAAAATAAAGCTATAGAAAAGTTGTGTCGGTACAAAGGAAATATTTTGAAAAAAAAGTGGTTGGTAGTTATTAGTTTTTTATATGAAAACTGTACTACGGAGAGTTCAAGCTTTATCCCAGGTTCTACCTACAGAAATTATGTGAAAAATTGCTTAGATTATAAGTTGGACTCCAAGCTACCAAACTGTAAAAAAATACCATCAAAATCCGTTCAGCAGACTGCTATATATAGATAACCATTTGAAATCCTTTGTCGCCACGTAGAAAATAACCCTTCCAGGGATTACGACAAAGAATTGACCACGGGCGAAGTTTGAAATGGAATAGTACATTACTGCAGCGGCACTCAAGACAGGCATTGAAGAACATACGTGAGTCCATCAATGCCTAGTTGCGGCCAAGGCTTGTGTAGTACTTTTAAACTTTTAACTTTTTAGTTTTAAAAGTTTTAAGCTTTTTATTTTAATTTTAATTTACTTTCAGTAATTGATAAAAGAAAATGGAAAGTGGAATGTGCACATAAAGGCCTTTCGTTTGATACACATATTGAAAAAAAAAAAACGGTTTTTTTTCCTTTATTTCCAGTTTTTCATTTTTTTTCCAGTTTTTTGGAAAGTGCTCATCAAGGCCTTTCATTTGATACCAATATTGCAAAAAAAAAAAAATTTTTTTTTGTTTTTTTTTTCAGTTTTTTGGAATGTGCTCATCAAGGCCTTTCATTTGATACCCATATTGCAAAAAAAAATTACCTTTCGTTTTTATTTTTTTTTTCAGTTTTTTGGAATATGCTCCTTGATGAGCATATTCCAAAAAACTTTTCAAAAAACTTACATTTGATACCGATAGGTAATGTAAAAAAAAATTTTTTCGTTTTTTTTTTTTTTTTTTATCTTTTTGGAATGCGCTCATCAAGGCCTTTCATTTGATACCCATATTGCACCAAAACAGTTTGTTTTCGTTTTTATTTATTTTTTTCAATTTTTTGGAATGTGCTCATCAAGGCCTTTCACGTGATACCAGTACCCTTAGCACGAACAGCTATCGAGAAAAAAAACGCGCGTAAAATTACTCGATAGAGATTAAAAATAATGTTCGAATTTCCAAGCATTTTTGAGAAAAAATAAAATAATTACAAACCCACCGCACCTGTTTATACAGGTGTGTACAATACAAGTACTGTTGATTGTCAACAGATGGCGCTGTATATCAATAGTACACTGTATAATGTTCTGTGAAATGGTTTTATCTATCGCAATGTTATTAGAGAAAATGGGTGTATTCCGACAGGACCCTTTGGTTGTGTGAAGCCGAGACTTTTATTGTAGTGGTGGCTACCTCGGCTGACCTTACCGAGTAAACTGTCTTGATTATACTTGGTGCCAAATGCTCCAAGCAACATTGGAATGCGATGCACCCGCATTTTAATGTAAACTGAATCAATCTACCACTGAACTATTCAACACTTGACACTGGCAAAAATTACTTCCAAGAAGAAAGTAGATTGCCAAAACAAAAATAAGAAGAAGAAGACCCCCGTCATACAGCGTGACATACCGCCATGTTGCGTAAATATTTAGAGCCAAATTTATTACTTATTAATTTTATTTTTAAAAGTAATTAACTATATCAATATTTGAAAGGATCTGAATAATTAATAATAATAAATATTGATATTTTAAAAAGAATTAGTGGCGCGATTAATCCAAAAGTAATTAGAAGTTAAACTATGACCGCGCATACCGTTGTTTCACCAAGATGATTAATAATTACGTATTTTAATGACCATATTTTATTATGATTTAAATACAAATATACAGTTTTCAGATTTATTCCTGTAAGTGTAGTATAAGACGCTATTACCTGCCAAATTTCATAGTTCTAGGTCAACGGGAAGTACCCTATGAATTTTGATTCCTTTGAGAGTATCGAAAATGCGTTTTTTGCGCCCTAAACGGCAGTATCTTTTTTTTACGTTAACTTAGAAGTTTGATTTTTTTACAGCTTCAAGGGCCCGTAGACCTTAGTGTATGGTTTAAATTTCAATTCGATACCTCCACGCGTTTCCGAGATAAAGGGTCTTGACAGACAGACGGACGGACAGACAGACAGACGGACAACAAAGTGATCCTATAAGGGTTCCGTTTTTTCCTCTTGAGGTACGGAACCCTAAAAATGGAATGAAGAAGGATGAATAAGCTTGTTTATTGAAATCACTGTTTCTTTTACGAATATTCAACAGTAATATCGAAAGCGAGTTCGTTTTGTAAACTTAAGATCTGTATTAAGATTTAATCAAAAGTCCGTACTAAAATTATGTTATATTAAGTAAAAAGGAGAACCGGCACATTCCATACAAAAGAAATAGGTACTTAACTTGTATATGATTGAAATTGGTCTTAAAATAGCCAATAATATTTTAATATAAGAATCAAGTTCTGTCTTATTTTAGCGCATGTAGTTAAAGAGTGATTCAATGAAGAATATTTTTGATATTGAAACGACGACTCACCTAAAATGTTTCGTTAACTAAGTATATTAAATCTCCAAAGGGCAGAAATGAGAAAACATGGTTTTACCTCTCAAAAACTCGAAAAACGACACTTTCTTTGCCTTTTTTCGAAATTAAGAAAACGAAATGTCAATTTGACTTCGATAGCTGTCATTTGGTTGACAGATACAACAGAATCGCATATTAAAAAATAAAGAAACGTTTAAAAAATTTGTTGACAAACAAATAAACAAGAGAGCCACCAAATAAAAACGTTTTAAAAAGGTATAGAAATTGAGCTTGAAATGAGGGGTTGAGCAATTTAACATCGGAATAAGAACTGACGCGGCGGCGGTGCGCGAGTTTTGCCGGCGAGCGCAACAGAAACTTCACTCGAAAATGTATGGAAAAGTCAAAATTTTCCAGATTAAAATAAGTCGTTTTGTACCCCAAGGCGTTCTGACGTTAGTCACTTTAGTTGTACAATATCTGGGCGACCGCGCTTTGCTCGGTTATTACTATTTATTGTAATATGGTGGAGTTTAGGTGATAATCTGCATTGTAATCTCAAACATTAAGTTCATTATTTTAAACTTGTCTAAAAACAATAAAAATAAAATATAAACTTGAACATATAAAAAACAAAACAAAAGTAAGTCACCGAGCGGGATTCGAACCCGTAGCACTCGTTTCTTGCCGTCCGCGTCTTAATCTTAACCCGCTGGACCAGACGGACAGTGGCCGGCAGAACGAAATTAGCGAGCATATTCTGCGTCGAAAGAAAAACGCATGAAACTCGAAAACCCCCATATGCCAAATTTCAGCGAAATCGTTAGAGCCGTTTTCAAGATCACAGAACATATAAATAAATACAGAAGAATTGCTCGTTTAAAGGTATAAGATACATTATCAATTGAATCGCATTTATACTTGGTGTCGCATCCGCATCAGAAATAGTCGTTTGACTCACAGTGGCGGTTGGGCCGCGTGCGGTGGCGGCGCGTGGTCGGGCGGGCGCGCGCGGACTGCCATCACGGCGAACGACGAGCCGCGCGCGGGCGGCGGCGGCGCGTGCGCGCTGCCCGCGAGTGCGCCCGCGCGCCGCTCCTCCGCCGCCGCGGCAGGCTGCGGGGCCGCGGGCGTCGGCTGGCTCGCGGCCTGCACCTGCTGTCGCAAACGAACGACGACGCGGTTAAGCTAGGGTTTCCTAAGAAAACGGTGCCGTCACATTGCGGCCATAATTTTACAGACGTAAAAACACTATTTGACTTCACTGTGTCCAGCACCGCTCACTAAGAAACCGCACCGTATTGTTTACACAGGCAACGTTCTACGCCGCTAAATTACGGCCGTAATATGATGGCAACGTCATCCTAGGAAACCCTAGCTTTACAAATACGCAAAACTAGAGATGGGCAAAGGATCCGGTTTAAACCAAATAATAAACCCGCAATGTTTCACTTTTTTAATTCTATTGATAACTACGTATCTGAGATGTGACGTTGCTATGGAAACGATTTCTTGTTAAATCGATACAGAAAAACATTCAAATGGCAAACATTACTTTTTTTAAAGATTTTATTAGTTGAACAAAATGGTCAACTATGGCATAAATTTTTTGGCCATTATATTTTCAATTTGAGCTGGTGGCCCGCCACTAGTTCATCGTTTGTCCAAAGGGCCCATTGTCTCAATAAGTCTGCGCATCTTTGATCTATGGGCTTTGACTGGGATTAACCCCAGCAGTCGGGTCAAAACCGGGCGGGTCCTTTGCCCATCTCTACGCAAAACACAAACCCAACAAGAAGTTGTCAACAATGAGATCTGTACACGTAGATGTGCACGTGCACGTGGACGTACCATTACGTTGTTGCATTGTCTGGTACTTTATGAGACATGACACACCGCTTGCATGTCTACGTGCGTATATACATTACGCAAACGATATGCCATGTCTCATTAAGTTGCATAACTACATACACATATACGTAACGCAAGAAGTGTACCATGTCTTATAAAGTTCCAATATTACAACGTAGTGGTACGTCCACGTGCACGCCTATATCAACGGATCCGATGTGTTTGGCACTGAAGTTATAAAGTTAGTAAAAGTATGAAACAATGTACTACATTGTTTTACACGGATATACACAATTTGTATGCATGTTAATTACTGATCCAAAGTTTCTTTATTTATTAAGGTAAAAGGTTTCTTTAATTATACGTAAAACAGTATGGAGTTCAACAGTCCAACGACACCAGCGATCATGCACCACCTTGCAGAAGAAGTTGACTGTGCCTCATCATTATGAATGTTTACAATCCGGTCAAAATCGCAATTCGAAAATCTATCCTGCTTTCATTTTCATCTTAATATAAAAATAGCATTGTGAATGCAAAAATCTAAAAGTTAAAAATATGAATGTAATTAACGTAGCCCTATTTATTTTGTTTGGCATGCACCTACGTACGATTCAAGGTTCCGCAGAATATCAGCGTTGCAGGTGTTGATCATGCTGCAACTTATGCTGAGTGGTAACCTTTTCGGTTTCATAATGTACCTACCTTACATTATCTGTACTTACCTACCCAAAATTGTGGAATCGAATAAAGTTCTTTGTATTGTATTGTATTGTATTGTATTTTTATTAATAGAACTTCTATCACACTGATAATTTTGTCTATCTGCAGAAAAATTCGTCCAATAAAATAAAAATTATCTTATTTATGGTTGGTGTTAAGACTTTAAATATTCTTCGACATCGGCAATTTTTTATATCCCCATCGCTGGGGCACAGGCCTTCCTTTCCTTATGGATGGCTAAAGGAGGACTTTAAATATTAAAACTCTCAATTTTGTGCAGAGGATGGCGTCGGGGTCGGGGGCATTACGGTCGTTATGAATAGATAAAAATTAAGTGGAAATAAAAAAACTATAAAATAGTAACCGGTTCGGGCGCATATCCGTTGGCAAGGTCCTGCCTGGTGTTGACCTTGAGTATGGACTTGGGGGGGTGTGGGGGCGCCACGTGCGGGGGGGCACCGTGCGGGGGCGCAGCGTGCGGGGGCGCGGCGGGGGGCGCACGCTCGGGCGACGAGTCCTCGTCTTCTTCGTCCACGCCGGCTTCTGCGGCTGCGACATCCTCCTGTAACAAATAGCTCTTTATTTTAGGCTGAAAGGTGAAATAAGAACAGATTCCAGCAAATTCCTTGGCACAAATTTTGAACTGCGTATAAGCCAATTTTATCACTTTTGCCTGCTGAGCGGGGGGCACCGTTTAAAGCGCGCTATTGGTCAACTAGTCGAAACCCATCTCGTGCATACGCAAAAATTGTGCCAAGAAGTTTGGCGGGATCTGTACCAGAGTTGGTATTATTATTATGTTGTATTTAAAGGTATAATGCGATTAAATCGACAATGGACAGTGATCTGCTGCAACTTCACTCGAGAATATATGACAATTTTACAGATTAAAACATCGTTTTCTACCGCAAGCGCTCTGAAGTTGGTCATTTTTGTGTATCGACAACACTTCCGCTTTACCATTCCAAAGGTTAAAATCGCTTGTATTGTACGTTTAGTTCGTGAAAGATCGAATTTTTCTGCAAAGTGGTGGTAAAGCACGTGAGTTGCCGATCGCGATGGTACATTGTTGAATTATTTCTTTACAATAATGAAGCGTGTACGTATTAAACTCTATTATCTTCGCAACAACATAAATTCTGGTAAAAAGTTATTTTATCGCTAATTATGAAAAACATACTTTTTCTTATGCGCATCATAATTGAAATACACATGGTTGTAAGACATTTTTCATATTTTAATCAATATTTGGTATTATTGTTAACAAAAATACAAGCGCCTGAAGCATAATAAGAGCGGTTTTTTTGTGTTAGTTCCCGGTCAGGGAGATCACATATACTAAGTTGTTATACAAATATAAGGTTCTTTAATCTGAGATAAGTTTCATTTGCGCCGGGACTCGGGTAATTTTCTATGTAACCTGCGCATTTACCTTTTGAGGATATGTTCAGTCCATGAAACTGAACAACTTCCTCTACGGAACACATGGTCAAATATGTAAAAAAAATCGACTACCCATACAAATGAAAGAGATCACGTGATCAATTTAGTATGGGATGACCAAAATTTTGTGGCGAAATTCCACAAATGTTTTTTGGAGAAAGTAGTTTAATTGGGATGATGATTAATGAATAAAATAACGAAATAGGTACTAATAAAAATCGTAAACATATTAAACTTTTAGAGTAGCTTGTATACCTCTTGGTTTTATATATTGCATATTATTTAATTTATGATCCTTCAAAGTTGAGTGGACAAGTCCATTTAAAAAGTATAAAATTTATTAAAATAAATGATACCTATAATTAGTCCGTAAAATGTAAAGCAAATTTGTCTAAGAAATCATTTTGATAAACACAACATTTAATATAGCTGCCGAACAAATTTCATATGCGTTGCATACAAACTACTCAGGCGTGACGTCATAATTAAGTAGCCGTTAGTATGGAGCGTTTTTGGGTGAGTCCATTTGTGTACATTTCAAATTGTGATATCTCGGGCAGTTTTCATGCTAGCGAAATAACTCTTTTACCAATGTTTCTTTTTTTTTAGAGGTAATTTATGTAATATAAAATAAAAAATCGGCCAAGTGCGTGTCGAGCCACGCGCCGTAGGGTTCCGTAGTTACCTTATACTATACCATATTTAATACCACCTATCAATTTTCGTCTACAAAAATAACTTTGTTTTTCACAGTGTTGGTATGAATGACAAAGTTATATTTGCTGTTTTGGAAAATGTGCTATATCTCAAAAACTAATTACTATATCTCGCTCAAACTAATTTTCGTTGAAAGTTTTTATTAAAATCTACAGCATATAATTTTTTTAAATTTTTCACTCTCTTATAATTTAAAAGTAAAAGGGGGGGGGGGGGACGACGACGCACATTTTACCACTTTGGCGGTGTATATCTTTCAAACGGTTGACTTTGAGAAAAAATTGACTTAAGAACCTCAATGCCATTTTTAAAGACCTATCTACAGACATCCCACATGTATTGGTTTGAAGAAAAAATTTTTTTTTTCAGTTTTAGTTCCATGTATGGGGGGGGAGTCCCCCTAATTTTTTTTATTTTTGTGTTAAATTCGTTAAGCGGTTAACAGAATACATCTACCTACCAAGTTTCAACTATGTAATCTTTATACTTTCGGAATAAAGTGGCTGTGACATACGGACAGACAGACAGACAGACATGACGAATCATTTAGGCTACGGAACCCTAAAAAATTGTCATCATGCCAATTTCATAGACTGGACACAGCCTTGAAATTTGAATGGTTAGTTTAGAATGAGCCTGTATCTAACCTGATCTTGCTGCGTGGCTCGTCGCTCAAAGTCCCGCTCCAGCTGCAGCGCGCGCAGCTGTTGGTTCTGCACCGGCGTGCGCGTCGCGCCTAACGACAGCAGCTGGGCGATCGTCGCGTCTCTACCAAAACATCAGCTGATATTAATGTATCATTTGTTGGAAAGAGATTAAAGCCGGCCACATACAGACGGAATCCCGATTCGGAATTACGAAGGGTTTGAAAAAGGCATGTAACGTTTTAGTATGGAGCCTGGTATACCTATTTAAAAAATCGGAAATTCATCGCAACTGATGAAACTAGTTTCAATCGAAAACGTCAAATCAAACATGAATTATTGATTGTCTAATTGCCCTCAAATGTATACTTTCGGAGATATTGCGACTTAAAAAAATCATCGTAATAGAAAGAAATACTTCAATTTGCAACTTCAGACTATTTTGCATTTCATTAAGCGGAAAAAAAGTGTAATATTTTTTGAAGAATTGACTTTAGTGACAATGACATGGTAGAAATCAAGTATGAATTTAAAATCTAGGTAGAAATAATATGATTTAAAAAATAAAACACTATAGTGTCAGCGATAGTGACATTTTACTTTGAGTATAATGAAAAAATTAATACCATAATAAAAATGACAAAATCATAGTAAAATTACTAGGCTCTAAAAAAATTAATCTTCAAATATCTCCGAAAGTATACATTTTACGACAATATGACCATAAATAATTTGTTTATGTTGACGTTTCCTGTCGATTGACACTAGTTTTAGCAGTTGCGAAGAATTTCCGATTTTTTCAAAAAGGCGAGTATGCCAAAAAGATTACATAGTCCGTACGGATAAATATAGATGTCAATGTATGTAATACCTGCGCGCGCGGTTGGCCTGGCGGCGCGCCTCGGCCTGGCGCTCGCGCTCCTCGCGCTGCCACGGGTTGTGCGGCGCCGGCGCGCGCGCGCCCGCCGCCGCGCCCGCCGGGTACACCGATACTGCGGGTGGTTCTAACGCACTCGCCACGTACCGCTCTGAAAGTGTTTTTTATACAATACCAAGGGCATCGCCAGCCCATGGCCCAGGGGGGGGGGGCAAGGTAACATTATAATAATAATAATAATCTTTATTTTCTCATCACAAACATTAATCTTCAATTATACCTTATTATATAATATGTACTAAGCTAGGTTTATGTGAGACTGACGTCTGAAATGGGTAAGTAAATACTCGTTAGCACAGATCATCACGCTCCCACCGTCGGACATTTGTGGCAATCTTGTTACAAACATGTGATGATATAATCGAACTACATTGAAACAGTTTACTTAAAAATGAATACTAAGTTAGTGCAAAATTTGTATGTGTGTGTGTGTGATGTGCACACACATTAAGGACGATGAGAAAAATATGAATTGTAGGTACCGTTAAGAGCACTTAAGTGTGTTTATTCAAGTTTTGAGATGGAGCGGGATTTATCCGAAAAGCAAGTCAATTGCACGGCCTTAGGACTTTAGTTATTTTACAGTTGGCTACATTTTTTAACCTCTAAAAAATGTAGCCAACTGTGAAGCAAGGGGGGGGGGGGCGCCATTTTAACACATGTATATTAGGTAAGTTTTAAAATTATATGTTGTGATTATTTGTGTGCTAAATAAAAATATATCCTTTCTTTCAATAAACTTACCGTCCTCAGGTTGCACTGTGACGCCTGTCGGCGCAGGCTGCGACTGTTGAAACTGTTCTTCCATCTCACTCTCGGGACGCCTTCCATTCTACGAAAAAACGATTGAAATATAAGCAAAGCTAATTAACACTTTAATAGATCGTTTATTTACAATTTATAAATTTTATTATACACTTGAGTTAAGCTGGAAACATATCGGACGCGGCTAACAGCCGCAATTGATAAGTGTGCACAGTCATACAGGGTCATTTTGTATTCACCATCCAAATTTTGAGAATGTCTTCAGTCCATGAAACTGAACAACTTTCTCTAAGGAATACATGGCCTGAAATATGTAAAAAAACGACTATCCATACAAATCAAAGAGTAGTATGGGATGACCAAAATTTTGTGGCGAAATTCGACACAATGGTTCTTATAGAAAGTTGTTTAGTTTTATGGACCGGATACATCCTTGAAATTTGGATGGTAACTTCAGAATGACCCGATATGTGCGCCAGCGCACCAGATTGCCATCGGAAGTCCGATGACGTCATATGGTTACGTCCGTGGCTTACGTCCGATAATCTGCACACCGCAGTGTATTTTAATAGTTCAGGTACTTATAAGTCGCGGTTGTCAGCCGCGTCCGATAAATTGTTTCCGGCTTTAGAAAGACCATCAGCTAGCCGGATAGTCTCATTGTTGATATTACTACTACATAAACATAAGCAAATCAATTTTATTGATTAATATCATACCTGTGGTTTAGGAGCTACGGGAGGCTGCGATCTGTGTGGGGAGGGTGGTCCAGGCTGGTGCCATTCGTATCTAGAACAAAACACGCTCCACTTTAAATATTATGTTATACTTAACGAAGCCAAAGACCATCTTAATTACGTTGTTTTTTTGTAATAAAGTGAAAATATTTGATGTTTAATTATATAATGTATACTTTCATACAGTGCTATGCAAAATTAAAGTCGACTGGGAAGTTAGGCGCATACAATTTAGGTGTCAGCGGTTGGGAGTCCCCTAGAAGAGGTAAGATAGCGGACGCTCCTGCATTTAGCGGCTAACATAACAACCGTCGTAAAGATCGCACTGTTCTTATCAGTCTTCTATCTGACATTTTCTTTAGGAGGTCCTCGAGAACAGTACCTTTTTTCTGGATGGAATGTTCCCTATGTCCTTTTCTGTACCCCTGACAACTTGTATGCAAAATTTCATGATGATCGGTTCAGTAGATAGGACGTGAAGGCGTAACAAACAAATAAACAAGCAAACAAACTGAATCCATACTTATTACTTATTTACTTATATACTTATTACTTATACAAGGTGTTTGGTAAAAGCCTTATAAAGCCGAATATGGTAGATAGGGACCATCAAACTGAACAACTTTTACTATGGGACCAACTCTGAAATAGAGAAAAATAAAATTAGCTGTTTCATACATTTTGTTATTTTCGTTATGAATTTTTGTATGAAACAGCTGATTTTTTTTTTCGCGATTTTAGAGTTGGTCCCATAGTAAAAGTTGTTCAGTTTGATGGTCCCTATCTACCATATTCGGCTTTATAAGGCTTTTACCAAACACCTTGTATATACTTAATACTTAAAGTATTATAAATGCAAAAGTAACTCTGTCTGTCTGTTACGCCTTCACGTCTAAACTACTGAACCGATTTGGATGAAATTTGGTACAGAGACAGAGTAGAGCTCGAGAAAGGACATAAGTTAGATTTTATTGCAAAATAAGGGTTGGAAGGGTTGAAATAGGGGATAAAAGTTTGATTGTACGACAGAATAGAGACTACAGAAGTTTTGCCACTTTTATATTTACTTACCCACTTACATACTTTTACACTACGAGATTATGTTGTTTAATCGATTATCATGAGTTAAATTGACAGAACGAAATTCAAAATCAATAATACAAAATCCATAATAAATGCGAAAGTTACTTTGTCTGTCTGTCTGTTAAGCTTTCACGGCTAAACTAATGACCCGATTTTAATGAAATTTGGTACAGAGATAGATTTAAGCTTGACAAAGGAATTAGCGTATAGTTGGCAGCCTCACCATGGAATTAGAAGGTTTTGACTAGGTCAAAAAATTGTTAGTAAATAGTTATAAATAGTGAACTATAGCATATAAATAGTGATACTATGGTTCAAAAGATATTTGAGTATCTTGGTGAGGCTGCTATCTTGACGTCAAGCTAGCAGACACCCTAAGAAATACAGTTCGTATCAATGTGATTTATATGCCAAAAAATTGTTAGGAAATAGTGAATCGTATACGCAAAATTTCAATAATATTGCTTCAGTACAAGCCGAGATATTACGATCTCAAAGTGGGCTGCTAACTTGACGTTTCTGGCAATGGCGATTCCAGAGAAACGGGTACAAGTTATAAACAAATAAATATATCAAAAAATTGTTAGTGAAATTGTGATTCTTACGATATAAATAAAAAAAGAATTCTTCATTGCTATTTTCTAAAAATCGAATGTTAACTTCTACATAGTACTCTGAATATAGGCTGTCGATCAATATTGAACTTTGCTCCACAGTATTAAGGTTTAAACTTGATTGCAATCATGAGGTGAGTACTATCAAGCAAAAAAGTGAAATTTATATTTTTTGACTGTGTCAATAGTCATATCCTCGGTTCAAGGCTATTGATTTGGTATAAGTAAACAAATATTTTTCTACCCACTTTTTTATTTTTTAGAGTATTGACACAATCAAAAAATTTTTGATTAAATCTCATCAAAAAAAATTTGGTCGTTTAATACTCTACTCTCAGTTCATTTATTTAGTTTAGGAAAAACTACTAATATTTTACTACCAATTAGGTACCTAACGTTAAAACTATAACTTAAAGGGAGAAGTCTAATGAAAATACCCTAACATGTAACTTTTTGAAAATGAATATTTTGTATTTTTTTTTAGTAACTGAAACTTTAACGTTAGGTACCTATTTGGTGAGATTTATAATGCAATTAGTAATCAGTAGGTAGGTAAGTAGGTAGGAAGTAGATGATATAAGTAGAAAATATTTCTAGTTTTTTCCCGAATAAATAACTAAATAAATGAACTGAGAGTAGTATTACCACAGCCGAGAGATAGTCTTCATACAGTCGGCCATCGGAGGCGTCTAGACAGAGCAATCGTGCGGGGTGGTGCGGTATAGAAGAAGACGGTACAGAAGGGGGGTGGGAGGGCCCGAGAGCCCAAACTTTGGCAATGTATGCATCTCGGGCCCTATCCCGTCAGAGCTTACGCTTCTGATTGGGTTATATTATATTATATTGAAAGTAGTGTTTGTAATTTTTTGATGTTGGTGTCATGAAAAAGTGTTTTTGGCACGATTTTGATATTAAATTTGGAATTCAAAATGGTGGCCGCACATTGATGTATTTGTTGATATTTGTGTATTTTTGTTTGATTATTGGGCCGATTTCGATGAAACTCGGTTTTTGGTAGTAATTTGGCATTAAAACAGCAACGCAATGTTAAAAAAAATAAAAATTCAAGATGGCGGCCAACTTTTTTGTTTGCGGGCCGATTTCGATGAAACTCGGTTTTTGGTAGTATTTTGACAAGAAAACAGCAACTCAATGTTAAAAATGCAAAAAAAATCAAGATGGCGGCCAACTTTTTTGTTTGCGGACTGATTTCGATGAAAAGTTTTTGGTAGTATTTTGGCAAGAAAACAGCAACGCAATCTTAAAAAAATAAAAATTCAAGATGGCGGCCAACTTTTTTGTTTGCGGGCCGATTTCGATGAAACTCGGTTTTTGGTAGTATTTTGGCAAGACAACAGCAACGCGATGTTAAAAATGTAAAAAATTCAAGATGGCGGCCAACTTTTTTGTTAGCGGGCCGATTTCGATGAAACTCGGTTTTTGTTAGTATTTTGGCAATAAAACAGCAACGCAATGTTATAAATGTAAAAAAACAAGATTACATTTTTAACATTGAGTTGCTGTTTTCTTGTCAAAATACTACCAAAAACCGAGTTTCATCGAAATCAGCCCGCAAACAAAAAAGTTGGCCGCCATCTTGAATTTTTTACATTTTTAACATCGAGTTGCTGTTTTCTTGTCAAAATACTACCAAAAACTGAGTTTCATTGAAATGAATGAAGAATGAAGTTTATTGGCCAATATCACACACACAAAAAAAAAACAAACAGGAGAAATAGAAAAAAAATATATAAACTAAGTAGGTACTTAAACTAATTTAAACAATAAAAATAGGGTGTGAGACGAGCCAACCAGGACCCTGCCTCAGCTTAATGCTGTTGTGATGAGAACATTGCTCACACCACAACAGCGCTGGTATTCTGACAGGGCCTGTACGAGATAACGTTCGTCGTAGGTACATATTTTTGCAATACATTTAATATAGGCACGAAACAAAATAAAAACAAATCAAAATACAGAATACAAATAAGTAGATTTACAAGTACTTACTTACGTCTAAATATGATGATCCGCCAAGCCAAAGAGCTGAGGATATTCCTTGCAAACAGTGCAACATATCGTGATGACGCTTCGCAACGTCCCCGACGCCGCACGCGTGACTTGAAATACCGGATTGTAAGTGGATATAAATAATTATGAAGCAATCGATGTTGACTGGAGCTCAAATAAGTACTTTTTAAGGCGTTTTTTAAAAGTGACGATTGTTTTAAGGTCACGCAACGGCGGCGGGAGATCGTTCCAACAGCGTGTAGCTGCGAACCTGAAGGATCCACGAAACATCCTCGTACGATGTATTGGCGTCTCTAAGATACTTCTACAGGCTCTAAGCTGGTTACTCTTAGTGTGTTGAAACCATGTGAGCTTGTTATAAAGGTAAATTGGTTTGCCCGATTTAATGATACCAAACATTAAAGTTGCGAGATGTAACCTTCTAAGGGCTTCCATTTTCAATATGTTAGAACTATTTAGGAACGGAGTCACATGTGATCGCGGCGGTATATGGAAGCAGAAACGCGCACAGGCGTTCTGCACCCGCTGTATAAGTTTAGCAGTTCTAGCCAGTAGGCATGAACCATAATTATACAGTATCACAGTAATTTAGTTTAGATAATATAAGAGATTCGCAAAGTGCTACTCTGAGTTGCTCGTGTAGATAAGGACGTAATTTATAAAGGAGTTTTAGGTGATAAAAACAGTTTCGGACACACTCAGTAACATGGCTTTTAAAATTAAGGCGGTTATCCAGAGTTATGTTGTGATATAGCAGTGCGCAGACGATGTGGAAGCTATTTAGCAATGAAATAAACGCTTACTGAAATATAAAACAGACTTTTATTAACAACTGAGGTGCTTATGAGACGAAGGTCTTGAAGAGACGTTGGGGAGCTCACTTTGGGTAAGGGTTTTACCACTGCTGTCTTCCAGGCATTAGGGAATGTACTTTCTGCCAATAGTAATTGCAGGTAGGGTGTAAGGAAGAGACAAAAGAAGCATGTCCCGTGTTAACCCATCGCAGCCCTGAGCGTTAGATTTGAGACCTTTGATGATTTTGAGTATCTTGTCCTCATTTACAGGCTGCAGTGAAAGCGTTGCTGTGCCATATCTAAGGTACTCAAAATATGTAAGCTGTGATATTGACACATCATATTGACCGGGTGCACAGAGAAAATGAGAGTTGATGGTGTCAGGATTATCGAAGCATGGAGGAAGTTCAGACTTTTTTCCATCTGGTAACACAGTGCTTTTTAAGTTTTGCCAAAGTTTTTTGGAATTCTTAATATAAGAGTTAATATGCCTATCAAAAAACACTTCTTCTCTTGTTCTATGGCTACAATCACGTTGTTCTTCATTTGAAGATAGCAATCTTTTTGTGATTTAGACTTCTCATAGTCTTTCTGTGATTTAGATTTGTTAGTTTTTAGAGCCTGCCGGTACTCGTCCCTAATATGCATCATGGATTTGACGGTGTCAGTGATCCAAGGGTGAGTAGGGTGCTTAAACTTACCTTTCCTTACTGGAGCATGCAGATTGAATAAATGTGTTAGACACAATTGGAAATTCTCTACTAATATGTTGACATTTTTCGCTTTATGGAAATGACTCCAGTCTATTTTGCTAAGATCAAACTCCCATAAGTTTTGAATAATATCTTTTATTGGCCTATATTCTACCCAACGGGGACATATCTTGTCTTTCTTTATTTTTAACTCGGCTGTGGCTATAGCATGACCTCTCACATCAGGGCAGTGTCCCACTGTTACCTTTAATGTGCGTATGTCTGTACAGATCAAGTCAATTAGACTTTGACTGTGATCAGTAAAATGGGTTGGATCAGTGACTACCTGGGTAAGGATCATTGTCTCAAAGAACTGTGACAGCAACCGTGGCCCACCACCCCCAACCGCAAGTAGGTCAACATTGAAGTCTCCCAACAGGACAAGGCTATCGCACCTATCAAAGGAGGTAATAGAGTCGGTGATGGCGTCTAAAAATATGGTAACATCTAGCCATAGCCGAAATTGGCCCGCAAACAAAAAAATTGGCCACCATCTTGAATTTTTATTTTTTTTAACATTGCGTTGCTGTTTTCTTGCCAAAATACTACCAGAAACCGAGTTTCATCGAAATCGGTCCGCAAACAAAAAAGTTGGCCGCCATCTTGAATTTTTTATATTTTTAACATTGCGTTGCTGTTTTCTTGCCAGAATACCACCAAAACCCGAGTTTTATCGAAATCGGCCTGCAAACAAAAAAGTTGGCCGCCATCTTGATTTTTTTTTACATTTTAACAGTGCGTTGCTATTTTCTTGTCAAAATACTACCAAAAACCGAGTTTCATTGAAATCGGTCCGCAAACAAAAAAGTTGGCCGCCATCTTGAATTTTTTACATTTTTAACATTGCGTTGCTGTTTTCTTGCCAAAATACTACGAAAAACCGAGTTTCATCGAAATCGGCCCGCAAACAAAAAAATTGGCCACCATCTTGAATTTTTATTTTTTTTAACATTGCGTTGCTGTTTTCTTGCCAAAATACTACCAAAAACCGAGTTTCATCGAAATCAGCCCGCAAACAAAAAAGTTGGCCGCCATCTTGAATTTTTTACATTTTTAACATTGCGTTGCTGTTTTCTTGCCAAAATACTACCAAAAACCGAGTTTCATCGAAATCGGCCCGCAAACAAAAAAGTTAGCCGCCATCTTGAATTTTTTACATTTTAACATTGCGTTGCTGTTTTCTTGTCAAAATACTACCAAAAACCCAGTTTCATCGAAATCGGTCCGCAAACAAAAAAATTGGCCACCATCTTGAATTTTTATTTTTTTTAACATTGCGTTGCTGTTTTCTTGCCAAAATACTACCAGAAACCGAGTTTCATTGAAATCGGTCCGCAAACAAAAAAGTTGGCCGCCATCTTGAATTTTTTACATTTTTAACATTGCGTTGCTGTTTTCTTGCCAAAATACTACGAAAAACCGAGTTTCATCGAAATCGGCCCGCAAACAAAAAAATTGGCCACCATCTTGAATTTTTATTTTTTTTAACATTGCGTTGCTGTTTTCTTGCCAAAATACTACCAAAAACCGAGTTTCATCGAAATCGGCCCGCAAACAAAAAAGTTGGCCGCCATCTTGAATTTTTTACATTTTTAACATTGCGTTGCTGTTTTCTTGCCAAAATACTACCAAAAACCGAGTTTCATCGAAATCGGCCCGCAAACAAAAAAGTTAGCCGCCATCTTGAATTTTTTACATTTTAACATTGCGTTGCTGTTTTCTTGTCAAAATACTACCAAAAACCCAGTTTCATCGAAATCGGTCCGCAAACAAAAAAGTTGGCCGCCATCTTGAATTTTTTACATTTTTAACATTGCGTTGCTGTTTTCTTGCCAAAATACTACGAAAAACCGAGTTTCATCGAAATCGGCCCGCAAACAAAAAAATTGGCCACCATCTTGAATTTTTATTTTTTTTAACATTGCGTTGCTGTTTTCTTGCCAAAATACTACCAAAAACCGAGTTTCATCGAAATCGGCCGGCCAACAAAAAAGTTGGCCGCCATCTTGAATTTTTTAATATTTTCAACATTGCGTTGTTATTTTTGTGTCAAAATGGTACCAAAAATCGAGTTTCATCGAAATCGGCCCATAAACAAAAAAGTTGTCAGCCGCCATCTTGGAACTTATTTTTTCATTATTATTTCCTAATTGAGTACTAATTTAAGATTTATTTTATACTTATTTAGCCCTAAATTAGTAATGATTAACAATTAAATTATGATTATCATACATATAAATTCCACACAAAGGGCGATGTCCGACTGTAGAAGAATACTCTCTAGTCTGTGCTATTACCGATGATTAGAGTAGTAGTATTAATTATTATTAGAGTAGTATTACACAATCAATTTTTTTTGATGAGAATTAATAAAAAATAAATTAAAAAAGTAAGTAGAAAAATATTTGTTTACTTATACCAAATCAATAGCCTTGAACCGAGGATATGACTATTGACACAGTCAAAAAATATAAATTTCACTTTTTTGCTTGATAGTACTCACCTCATGATTGCAATCAAGTTTAAACCTCAATACTGTGGAGCAAAGTTCAATATTGATCGACAGCCTATATTCAGAGTACTATGTAGAAGTTAACATTCGATTTTTAGAAAATAGCAATGAAGAATTCTTTTTTTATTTATATCGTAAGAATCACAATTTCACTAACAATTTTTTGATATATTTATTTGTTTATAACTTGTACCCGTTTCTCTGGAATCGCCATTGCCAGAAACGTCAAGTTAGCAGCCCACTTTGAGATCGTAATATCTCGGCTTGTACTGAAGCAATATTATTGAAATTTTGCGTATACGATTCACTATTTCCTAACAATTTTTTGGCATATAAATCACATTAATACGAACTGTATTTCTTAAGGTGTCTGCTAGCTTGACGTCAAGATAGCAGACTCACCAAGATACTCAAATATCTTTTGAACCATAGTATCACTATTTATATGCTAAAGTTCACTATTTATAACTATTTACTAACAATTTTTTGACCTAGTCAAAACCTTCTAATTCCATGGTGAGGCTGCCAACTATACGCTAATGAAATATCGATATATCATTAGCGTATAGTTGGCAGCCTCACCATGGAATTAGAAGGTTTTGACTAGGTCAAAAAATTGTTAGTAAATAGTGATAAATAGTGAACTATAGCATATAAATAGTGATACTATGGTTCAAAAGATATTTGAGTATCTTGGTGAGGCTGCTATCTTGACGTCAAGCTAGCAGACACTTTAAGAAATACAGTTCGTATCAATGTGATTTATATGCCAAAAAATTGTTAGGAAATAGTGAATCGTATACGCAAAATTTCAATAATATTGCTTCAGTACAAGCCGAGATATTACGATCTCAAAGTGGGCTGCTAACTTGACGTTTCTGGCAATGGCGATTCCAGAGAAACGGGTACAAGTTATAAACAAATAAATATATCAAAAAATTGTTAGTGAAATTGTGATTCTTACGATATAAATAAAAAAAGAATTCTTCATTGCTATTTTCTAAAAATCGAATGTTAACTTCTACATAGTACTCTGAATATAGGCTGTCGATCAATATTGAACTTTGCTCCACAGTAATAAGGTTTAAACTTGATTGCAATCATGCGGTGAGTACTATCAAGCAAAAAAGTGAAATTTATATTTTTTGACTGTGTCAATAGTCATATCCTCGGTTCAAGGCTATTGATTTGGTATAAGTAAACAAATATTTTTCTACCCACTTTTTTATTTTTTAGAGTATTGACACAATCAAAAAATGTTTGATTAAATCTCATCAAAAAAAATTTGGTCGTTTAATACTCTACTCTCAGTTCATTTATTTAGTTTAGGAAAAACTACTAATATTTTACTACCAATTAGGTACCTAACGTTAAAACTATAACTTAAAGGGAGGAGTCTAATGAAAATACCCTAACCTGTAATTTTTTGAAAATGAATATTTTGTATTTTTTTTAGTAACTGAAACTTTAACGTTAGGTACCTATTTGGTGAGATTTATAATGAAATTAGTAATCAGTAGGTAGGTAAGTAGGTAGGAAGTAGATGATATAAGTAGAATATATTTCTAGTTTTTACCGAATAAATAACTAAATAAATGAACTGAGAGTAGTATTACCACAGCCGAGAGATAGTCTTCATACAGTCGGCCATCGGAGGCGTCTAGACCAAGGGTGGCCAACCCGCGGCCCGCGGGCCACATGCGGCCCGCCGTCTGTTACCTTGTGGCCCGCGGAGCCGAGCACATTTTATTAATGTCGGACTTATCTGGCGCGCACTATACATAAAATTTGGTAGTGCGGCCCGGGGTAAAATTCTACTTCCGAATTTTGGCCCAAGTGTCGAAAAGGTTGGCCACCCTTGGTCTAGACAGAGCAATCGTGCGGGGTGGTGCGGTATAGAAGGGGGGTGGGAGGGCCCGAGAGCCCATACTTTGGCAATGTATGCATCTCGGGCCCTATCCCGTAAGGGCTTACGCTTCTGATTGGGTTATATTATATTGAAAGTAGTGTTTGCAATTTTTTGATGTTGGTGTCATGAAAAAGTGTTTTTGGCACGATTTTGACATTAGATTTGGAATTCAAAATGGCGGCCGCACATTGATGTATTTGTTGATATTTGTGTATTTTTGTTTGATTATTGGGCCGATTTCGATGAAACTCGGTTTTTGGTAGTATTTTGACAAGAAAACAGCAACTCAATGTTAAAAATGTAAAAAATTCAAGATGGCGGCCAACTTTTTTATTTGCGGACCGATTTCGATGAAACTCGGTTTTAGGTAGTATTTTGGCAAGAAAACAGCAACGCAATCTTAAAAAAATAAAAATTCAAGATGGTGGTCAACTTTTTTGTTTGCGGGCCGATTTCGATGAAACTCGGTTTTTGGTAATATTTTGGCAAGAAAACAGCAACGCAATGATAAAAATGTAAAAAAACAAGATGGTGGCCAAATTTTTTGTTTGCGGGCCGATTTCGATGAAACTCGATTTTTGGTAGTATTGTGGCAAGAAAACAGCAACGCAATGTTAAAAAAAATAAAAATTCAAGATAATAATAAATACTTGGACAATTTCACACAGCGTCATCTAGCCCCAAACTAAGCAAAGCTTGTAATATGGGTGCTAGACAACTGATATACTACTTATATACTTTTTAAATATATACTTATTATACATAGAAACACCCAGACCCGTCACAGAAATTAAAATTCAACATTTCAATTTCTGCCCGGCCGGGAATCGAACCCAGGACCTCTTGCGTTGTAAGCGGCATGTTGACCACTGCACCACGCTGGTCGCCATTGATTGAGATGGCGGCCAACTTTTTTGTTTGCGGGCCGATTTTGATGAAACTCGGTTTTTGGTAGTATTTTGACAAAATACTACGAAAAACCGAGTTTCATCGAAATCGGCCCGCAAACAAAAAAGTTGGCCGCCACCTTGAATTTTTTTCATTTTTAACATTGCGTTGCTGTTTTCTTGCCAAAATACTACCAAAAACCGAGTTTCATCGAAATCAGCCCGCAAACAAAAAAGTTGGCTGCCATCTTGAATTTTTTAACATTTTAACATTGTGTTGCTGTTTTCTTGTCAAAATACTACCAAAAACTGAGTTTCATCGAAATCGGCCCGCAAACAAAAAAGTTGGCCGCCATCTTGAATTTTTTTTTTTTAAATTGCTTTGCTGTTTTCTTGCCAAAATACTACAAAAAACCGAGTTTCATCGAAATCGGTCCGCAAACAATAAAGTTGGCCGCCATCTTGAATTTTTTTAAAATTTTTAACATTGCGTTGCCGTTTTCTTACCAAAATACTACGAAAAACCGAGTTTCATCGAAATCGGCCCGCAAACAAAAAATTTGGCCGCCACCTTGAATTTTTTTCATTTTTAACATTGCGTTGCTGTTTTCTTGCCAAAATACTACCAAAAACCGAGTTTCATCGAAATCGGCCCGCAAACAAAAAAGTTGGCCGCCATCTTGAATTTTTTACATTTTTAACATTGCGTTGCTGTTTTCTTGTCAAAATACTACCAAATACCGAGTTTCATCGAAATCGGCCCGCAAACAAAAAAGTTGGCCGCCATTTTGTTTTTTTTTTACATTAACATTGCGTTGCTGTTTTCTTGTCAAAATACTACCAAAAACCGAGTTTCATCGAAATCGGTCCGCAGACAAAAAAGTTGGCCGCCATCTTGAACTTTTTAATATTTTCAACATTGCGTTGTTATTTTTGCGTCAAAATGGTACCAAAAACAGAGTTTCATCGAAATCGGCCCATAAACAAAAAAGTTGTCAGCCGCCATCTTGGAACTTATTTTTTCATTATTATTTCCTAATTGAGTACTAATTTAAGATTTATTTTATACTTATTTAGCCCTAAATTAGTAATGATTTACAATTAAAATTATGATTATCATACATCCTTTCCATAATTCCTATAATTCCTCGCACTTATGATGCAAGAAGAAGAAAAAAAAGAGAAAATACTAAGAAAAACTTTTTCTTTTCCTTATTTTAAGAGCATTAAAAGAAGGAAAAGAGACAAATTTGAAAAAAATATTCTTACCTTCTAGAAAAAATGACAATTAATAATTCAAAGAATAAAACAAGAATTTTGAAGTGTCTATCTTATTTTTCCTATATATTTTTAAAATTCGAAAAGGCAAATTACATCGTGCCAACCCTTACACTTTTAGTCGTTGCGTCAACTGTCTAGACTCTAGACGAACGGCGGCTTTTGCGCCAACACAAAGGGCGATGTCCGACTGTAAGAAGAATACTCTCTAGGCTGTGGTATTACCGATGATTAGAGTAGTAGTATTAATTATTATTAGAGTAGAATTACACAATCAAATTTTTTTTGATGAGATTTAATAAAAAATAAATTAAAAAAGTAAGTAGAAAAATATTTGTTTACTTATACCAAATCAATAGCCTTGCACCGAGGATATGACTATTGACACAGTCAAAAGATATAAATTTCACTTTTTTGCTTGATAGTACTCACCTCATGATTGCAATCAAGTTTAAACCTTATTACTGTGGAGCAATGTTCAATATTGATCGACAGCCTATATTCAGAGTACTATGTAGAAGTTAATATTCGATTTTTAGAAAATAGCAATGAAGAATTCTTTTTTTATTTAAATCGTAAGAATCACAATTTCACTAACAATTTTTTGATATATTTATTTGTTTATAACTTGTACCCGTTTCTCTGGAATCGCCATTGCCAGAAACGTCAAGTTAGCAGCCCACTTTGAGATTGTAATATCTCGGCTTGTACTGAAGCAATATTATTGAAATTTTGCGTATACGATTCACTATTTCCTAACAATTTTTTGGCATATAAATCACATTGATACGAACTGTATTTCTTAAGGTGTCTTTGCTTGATAGGACTCACCTCATGATTGCAATCAAGTTTAAACCTTATTACTGTGGAGCAAAGTTCAATATTGATCGACAGCCTATATTCAGAGTACTATGTAGAAGTTAACATTCGATTTTTAGAAAATAGCAATGAAGAATTCTTTTTTTATTTATATCGTAAGAATCACAATTTCACTAACAATTTTTTGATATATTTATTTGTTTATAACTTGTACCCGTTTCTCTGGAATCGCCATTGCCAGAAACGTCAAGTTAGCAGCCCACTTTGAGATCGTAATATCTTGGCTTGTACTGAAGCAATATTATTGAAATTTTGCGTATACGATTCACTATTTCCTAACAATTTTTTGGCATATAAATCACATTGATACGAACTGTATTTCTTAAGGTGTCTGCCAGCTTGACGTCAAGATAGCAGCCTCACCAAGATACTCAAATATCTTTTGAACCATAGTATCACTATTTATATGCTATAGTTCACTATTTATAACTATTTACTAACAATTTTTTGACCTAGTCAAAACCTTCTAATTCAATGGTGAGGCTGCCAACTATACGCTAATACAAAGGACACAGGCTACCTTTTATTGCGAAATAATGGTTAAAAGAGTTAAAATAGGGTATGAAAATCTGAAGGGGTTAAAAATAGGGAATGAAATTGTATGAGAGGAAAAAGCGGGGCAGCGCGCTTAGTGGGGTCCTGACTAATCACGTGAAAACGACTGATCTGATTTTGATGAAATTAAAACATTGAATACTAATTATCCTGGTTAAAGATATCCATAGGATTTTCTCGAATATCTACGCAGACAAAGTCGCGGGCAAAAGCTAGTAATATTATAAGTAAAGTTAAATGATGATTTAGTTTAGTTGGATAAGATGGTTGTGTTAAGTATTGTAGGTTACCTCTGTGGTTGGTGTTGAGGCGGGTTGTGGTAGTGCGGGCTGTGCGCGGGCGGCGGCGCCGCCCAGCGCCGGACTGGACATCTACATACGGTGGAGTAGTTCATGTATTGTAGGTTACCTCTGTGGTTGGTGTTGAGGCGGGTTGTGGTAGTGCGGGCTGTGCGCGGGCGGCGGCGACAGCGCCGGCTGCGGCGCGCCCGCGGGCCCGCCCCCGCCCAGCGCCGGACTGGACATCTACATACGGTGGAGTAGTTCATGTATTGTAGGTTACCTCTGTGGTTGGTGTTGAGGCGGGTTGTGGTAGTGCGGGCTGTGCGCGGGCGGCGGCGACAGCGCCGGCTGCGGCGCGCCCGCGGGCCCGCCCCCGCCCAGCGCCGGACTGGACATCTACATACGGTGGAGTAGTTCATGTATTGTAGGTTACCTCTGTGGTTGGTGTTGAGGCGGGTTGTGGTTGTGCGGGCTGTGCGCGGGCGGCGGCGACAGCGCCGGCTGCGGCGCGCCCGCGGGCCCGCCCCCGCCCAGCGCCGGACTGGACATCTACATACGGTGGAGTAGTTCATGTATTGTAGGTTACCTGTGTGGTTGGTGTTGAGGCGGGTTGTGGTAGTGCGGGCTGTGCGCGGGCGGCGGCGACAGCGCCGGCTGCGGCGCGCCCGCGGGCCCGCCCCCGCCCAGCGCCGGACTGGACATCTACATACGGTGGAGTAGTTCATGTATTGTAGGTTACCTCTGTGGTTGGTGTTGAGGCGGGTTGTGGTAGTGCGGGCTGTGCGCGGGCGGCGGCGACAGCGCCGGCTGCGGCGCGCCCGCGGGCCCGCCCCCGCCCAGCGCCGGACTGGACATCTACATACGGTGGAGTAGTTCATGTATTGTAGGTTACCTCTGTGGTTGGTGTTGAGGCGGGTTGTGGTAGTGCGGGCTGTGCGCGGGCGGCGGCGACAGCGCCGGCTGCGGCGCGCCCGCGGGCCCGCCCCCGCCCAGCGCCGGACTGGACATCTACATACGGTGGAGTAGTTCATGTATTGTAGGTTACCTCTGTGGTTGGTGTTGAGGCGGGTTGTGGTAGTGCGGGCTGTGCGCGGGCGGCGGCGACAGCGCCGGCTGCGGCGCGCCCGCGGGCCCGCCCCCGCCCAGCGCCGGACTGGACATCTACATACGGTGGAGTAGTTCATGTATTGTAGGCTACCTGTGTGGTTGGTGTTGAGGCGGGTTGTGGTAGTGCGGGCTGTGCGCGGGCGGCGGCGACAGCGCCGGCTGCGGCGCGCCCGCGGGCCCGCCCCCGCCCAGCGCCGGACTGGACATCTACATACGGTGGAGTAGTTCATGTATTGTAGGTTACCTCTGTGGTTGGTGTTGAGGCGGGTTGTGGTAGTGCGGGCTGTGCGCGGGCGGCGGCGACAGCGCCGGCTGCGGCGCGCCCGCGGGCCCGCCCCCGCCCAGCGCCGGACTGGACATCTACATACGGTGGAGGAGTTCATGTATTGTAGGTTACCTCTGTGGTTGGTGTTGAGGCGGGTTGTGGTAGTGCGGGCTGTGCGCGGGCGGCGGCGACAGCGCCGGCTGCGGCGCGCCCGCGGGCCCGCCCCCGCCCAGCGCCGGACTGGACATCTACATACGGTGGAGTAGTTCATGTATTGTAGGTTACCTCTGTGGTTGGTGTTGAGGCGGGTTGTGGTAGTGCGGGCTGTGCGCGGGCGGCGGCGACAGCGCCGGCTGCGGCGCGCCCGCGGGCCCGCCCCCGCCCAGCGCCGGACTGGACATCTACATACGGTGGAGTAGTTCATGTATTGTAGGTTACCTGTGTGGTTGGTGTTGAGGCGGGTTGTGGTAGTGCGGGCTGTGCGCGGGCGGCGGCGACAGCGCCGGCTGCGGCGCGCCCGCGGGCCCGCCCCCGCCCAGCGCCGGACTGGACATCTACATACGGTGGAGTAGTTCATGTATTGTAGGTTACCTCTGTGGTTGGTGTTGAGGCGGGTTGTGGTAGTGCGGGCTGTGCGCGGGCGGCGGCGACAGCGCCGGCTGCGGCGCGCCCGCGGGCCCGCCCCCGCCCAGCGCCGGACTGGACATCTACATACGGTGGAGTAGTTCATGTATTGTAGGTTACCTCTGTGGTTGGTGTTGAGGCGGGTTGTGGTAGTGCGGGCTGTGCGCGGGCGGCGGCGACAGCGCCGGCTGCGGCGCGCCCGCGGGCCCGCCCCCGCCCAGCGCCGGACTGGACATCTACATACGGTGGAGTAGTTCATGTATTGTAGGTTACCTCTGTGGTTGGTGTTGAGGCGGGTTGTGGTAGTGCGGGCTGTGCGCGGGCGGCGGCGACAGCGCCGGCTGCGGCGCGCCCGCGGGCCCGCCCCCGCCCAGCGCCGGACTGGACATCTACATACGGTGGAGTAGTTCATGTATTGTAGGTTACCTGTGTGGTTGGTGTTGAGGCGGGTTGTGGTAGTGCGGGCTGTGCGCGGGCGGCGGCGACAGCGCCGGCTGCGGCGCGCCCGCGGGCCCGCCCCCGCCCAGCGCCGGACTGGACATCTACATACGGTGGAGTAGTTCATGTATTGTAGGTTACCTCTGTGGTTGGTGTTGAGGCGGGTTGTGGTAGTGCGGGCTGTGCGCGGGCGGCGGCGACAGCGCCGGCTGCGGCGCGCCCGCGGGCCCGCCCCCGCCCAGCGCCGGACTGGACATCTACATACGGTGGAGGAGTTCATGTATTGTAGGTTACCTCTGTGGTTGGTGTTGAGGCGGGTTGTGGTAGTGCGGGCTGTGCGCGGGCGGCGGCGACAGCGCCGGCTGCGGCGCGCCCGCGGGCCCGCCCCCGCCCAGCGCCGGACTGGACATCTACATACGGTGGAGTAGTTCATGTATTGTAGGTTACCTCTGTGGTTGGTGTTGAGGCGGGTTGTGGTAGTGCGGGCTGTGCGCGGGCGGCGGCGACAGCGCCGGCTGCGGCGCGCCCGCGGGCCCGCCACCGCCCAGCGCCGGACTGGACATCTACATACAGTGGAGTAGTTCGTGTTACACTTGTTTTATCTCACGAATGCGGCTCGGCTATGAATGTTGTTAGGCATGCACGCATGAGAACACGTGTACT
This sequence comes from Agriphila geniculea, assembly GCA_943789525.1. NCBI lineage: Eukaryota > Metazoa > Arthropoda > Insecta > Lepidoptera > Crambidae > Agriphila > Agriphila geniculea. The sequence goes on from OX038875.1 coordinate 7,900,656, forward strand.
TTGTGCACTTTAGTGTGCGTAATACGAAAGCATACAGACGCACACTAAGACAAAGTACATGTGCACGCCAACAATATTTGCCGACCGATGCGACAAAAATATTTATTATACATATAAGTTTGACATTTTTTATCCTGAAACTTTAGCATTCACAATGCTATTTTTATACAATACCAAATAATATACTAGCTAGATCGAGATAATTCCTTACCACTAGATTTGTTTTTTGTTTGTAATATTAATTATACAATCAGTCGCCAGACTATAAGTAATTGTGTTGGGAGCTATTCACGTTAAAGAGTGAAGAAAGCCAATGCTTAGGCCTCTCTTAGTCATCTGTTATGTATGTACCTAGCTATAGGTAGGTATAAACGCGGCTGCGCCCGCGTCCATCTTTGAAATAAACATCAGTGCGTTGACAGCCGTCTTGTGCATTACTTGTCGCCCCTCGCTCCGTTCGCAAACTTACTAGTGGCGACGATACCTACCCGCGTTTGTAAAAATGACGATTTTAAATATAGGAAATTTGTGTAATTTCGATCACAGTTTGCATAACTGGAAAACTTTCAAGTGTAGATTAACGCAATATTTCATTGCGAACGACGTGGAGCAAGCGGCAGGTTCTAAAGGGGTGAAGAAACGTGCCATCCTCCTCAGCGCACTCAGCGAGGCCACGTATAAGCTCGCATCGGATCTCGCGTTGCCCAAGGATCTGCAGGATGTACCCTTTGAAGAAATCGTAGGAATTCTAGATTCCCATTTCACTCCGAAGCAGGTTGGATTTAGTGAGCGCCACCAGTTTTATGCCGCTATTCAACTGGAAACGGAGTCACCTTCACAACAAATCCCAAAAAAGTCCGTGTTGATTAGGTAAATCAAACAACAGATTCACGCAATAGCGAAAGTTATTTATTGTAACTAAATATTAAAATATACGTGTAATACAAAAAACCTTAACACCGCCGTTCAGGATGTGCGTAAACAAGTACAGCGCCATCTATCGGTAAGTAGATTAACTAACCACAATAACAAACATAATGATCTCTGAACATTCCGGCCGCCATGGACATAGTCCATAAACGGTTGACAGAGCATAACGAAACACACAAAAAAAAATTAAAACTAAAAAGTTTCATCCTTAACTAATGATTACAATGTGACACTGCAAAAGTGTCTGCTTATCCTAGGTATCTATGGGTAATACAACTAATTTAGATACAGGTCGTTTAATTTTGTTACCTTTGTAACGTAATGTGACGACACGCGTAAGTTTGTCCGCACCGGGATGTTTTTCGGTTATGACTCCAAATAGCCATCTGGAGGGTGGAAGATCGTCCTCCTTCACTAACACTACACTTCCCACTTCAGGTTCTGGAACTTGTTGTGCCCATTTGTATCTCTGTTGAAGTTGAGTGAGATACTCATGTGACCATTTCCGCCAGAAGTCCTGAATCATTCGCTGCGTCAGGTGCCATCTTTTTAGGCTACTAATATTAGCGTTTTCATAATTGTTGTCTGGAGCAAGCACCAACGGCTCTCCAACCAAAAAATGACCAGGTGTCAGAGGCGTTGGATCATCCGGGCTGCTTGACAACTGACAAATGGGCCTGGAGTTTAAACACGCCTCAATTTGTGACAAGGTTGTTGTCATTTCCTCAAATGTGAGGGTGCTGTTACCTATGACCCTTTTTAAATGATACTTGGTCGACTTAACACCCGCTTCCCACAATCCTCCAAAATTTGGAGAATGGGGAGGGATAAAGTGCCAATTAGTACCATTGGAAGCCATCCAATCTGCTATTTCAGACGCGTACCCAGAATTTTCCGCAGCGAAAAGTTCTCGAAGTTCTCTCGCACTTCCTACAAAGGTGGTGCCATTATCACTCCACAAATCAGCGACATGGCCTCTACGTGCTACGAACCGTTTAAATGCAGCTATAAAACTTTGAGAGGTCATGTCGCTTACCACCTCGAGGTGAATGGCCTTAGTGGCCATACATACGAATAAACATATGTAACCCTTTGTCGAGTGATGGCCCCGCCCCTTTGTAGCTCTAATACTAATTGGTCCAGCATAATCAACGCCGCTGCTGAGAAACGCTCTAGTTGGGGTTACCCTCGCTGCAGGCAGCTGTCCCATAAGTTGTTGTCTTACAGCTGCCTTTTGGCGGACACATGGAATACACTTATGCACGAATTGACGTACAAGATCTTTAGCTCCTATGACCCAATATTTGTTCCTTAGGTAGTTCAACATAATTTGCGGGCCCCCGTGCATAGTGTTTTCGTGTGCATCATCTACTATCAACTTTGTAAGATGAGAGTTATGGGGAAGAATGATAGAGTGCTTTACGTCATCGCTGACTTGAGCGTTTTGAATCCTCCCACCTACTCTAAGAATTTGATCTGCGTCTAAGAATGGACATAAGGAGGTAAGTTTGCTTTTCTTTGGTAAATTACCCGTTTTTTGTAGACAGTCAATATCTTCATGAAAGTTCTCTTTTTGACAGGTTTTAATACAGGTGAGTAGTGTTTCGTTTATTTCTTTTGCTGATAACCATGTATTTATTGTATTTGTGCTTTCTTTTACAGGTTTCTTCCATCGCAGAACTCTACGGCAGAAGGACAAAACACGGGTAAGTTTCCTCAGTTTTGAAAATCGTGATAAAATGTCATCGATTTTATTATCTACTATCGTTGTGTGACATTTTACCTTACTCTTCTTCTCTTCCATGTCTGTACTCTCTAATTCTCCTTTACTATACTTTATATTTTCCAGATGTAACCACTTAGGACCTTGGTGCCAGAGTGTATTTTGAACACACTCAGAAGGTTGCAATCCTCGTGAGGCGGGGTCTGCAGGGTTATCCTTAGAAACAACGTGGGACCATTGTTCTCCATCTAAAACGGTAAGTATTTCTGTTACCCGATTGGCCACAAACGTTTTCCAGCGGCTGGGGTGGCTCCTCAGCCATGCCAGGACTATTGACGAGTCAGTCCAAGCGTGCCATCTTTCCTTTGGAACTTCCAAAGTTTCAGCAACTTCTTTTAAAAGTTTGGCTAGCAGAACTGCGCCACATAATTCGAGGCGAGGGATTGAGATTTGCTTTACTGGAGCAACCCTGGTTTTGGAGGTAACCAAATGGACGTGAACCTGCCCATGTTTGTCAACGATACGTGCATATACTACGGCAGCGTAAGCGACGTTGGACGCATCCGAAAACCCATGGAGCTCAAACAATTTCTCATCTCTATCGCTTTGTATCCATCGCGGAATCCGAATTTCAGAGAGATGGTGAAGGTCGTTGCGAAAGGCAATCCAATCCCTTAGCAATTCGGATGGAAGCTCTACATCCCAATTTATGCCAGCCAACCATGCTCTTTGTATAAAGACTTTAGCTGTAGTTACAGCGGGAGCTATCCAGCCCAAAGGGTCGAATAGCCGGGCGATATCCGAAATCATTTTTCTTTTTGTGACCGGAAGTTGTAAAGGTGGAAGATCAACAGTACATCGGAACTCATCAGCATCTTGATTCCATTTCAATCCAAGAATCTTCACAATATCGTCAGATTTCAACTCTACATTCTGATTAAAGTCTCTTGATTCTTCACTAAGTTTGCTCCTGAGTTCCTTAGAGTTACTCGACCACTTTTGAAGAGGGAATCCACCACGGTTTAGCAGAGCTGTTACTTGTTCGTAAACCTGGAGTCCTTCAGTGACAGAGTAACAACCGGTCATAAGATCATCCATGTAAAATGAGTCAAGGACTCTGGGCACCGCCAAAGGATAATTATCACCGTCTTCATAGGCTAGTTGTTGAAGGCAACGTACGGCTAGATAAGGCGCCGACGAGGTTCCAAAAGTTACACGCAAGAACCGAAGATGCTGTAATTCGCAATCAGGATTTTCGCGCCAGTAAATACGCTGAAAATCAGTATCCTCGTCAGCAACTCTTATCTGCCTGTACATTTTAACAATGTCGGCAACTAATCCTATTTTATAGAGCCGCCACTTCATAATCAAGTGTCGAAGCTCTGGTTGTAACGTAGGACCCACTAACAAATCACTATTAAGTGATGCTCCATTAGAGTCGCTACAAGATGCGTCCACCACCATTCGTATCTTAGTAGTGGTTTTATCTTGACGAACCACAGCATGGTGAGGCAAATATACTGCTCTGTTAGTCTCTATGGCTTGTGGCTTTACGATTTCCATATGACCTGAGCTTAAGTACTCTGCCAAACACTTTGAGTACTCCAGCTTGAGCTCAGGATTTTTCAACAATCGTTTTTCTAACATTAGAAATCGCTTTAGTGAAATATCATTCAAATTACTATGTAAACAAGCTGGATCTTGTGTTTTGAATGGTAACTTCACAATGAACCGACCAGAATCATCGCGCCTAGTAGTTTGAGTGAAAATATCCTCGCACATTTTCTCATCGGGAGTTAAATGTTTTGACTTATCAAATGATGGTTCCGACTCTAGCTCCCAAAACCTTTTGAGAAGTTCATTCTCACTAGGTTGCGTTAAGTGCAAGCTAATTATATTATGGCAAGACTCTCTGTGGCTGTTGTTGTTCTCAGCCCGTATCTTACCGGAAAGGATCCAACCTAAGGTTGTGCGTTGTGCAATAACTGCGCCCTGCGGATCCTTGATCAATCCGTCTAATAATATATGACTGTAAACGTCAGCGCCTAAAAGCAGATCGATTTTGTTGGGAGTACCAAACGACGGATCTGCTAATTCTGTAGACGAAAGTGTTGGTAACACTTGGATAGGGACCTTACTAGTAGGTAGTAAGGTTGTAAGTCGACTCAAGACATGAGCTTTAATCGTTATGGTAAAGCTGGGGTCAAGGCGGGATTGAATTTTCACTAATACTGACGATCTTGAGGACAAGGTCGCTTGGTCGCCGCCCAAACCTGATACTAAGCTAGTGCCTGGTATTTTCTTGAGCCCAATTAGTTGAACCGCGGCTTCAGTTATAAATGAAGCCTGAGAGCCCTGATCAAGTAGAGCTCTCAAGATGAATACGGAGTTTGTTTTAGGTGACTCTACCTTTACTAAGGCGGTAGCCAATAGTACTTGCCCTATTGCATTTGTAAAGCAAGAAGCAACTACGTGTGAATTTTGAACTTCGCTATGGGAATGTGAGTGTGATGGGCCGGGAGACTCTACGACCTCACTATTCACAGACTGATCCGATTTGACTTCATTGAATGATTTAGGACTTCTGGGATGAAGCAAGGAGTGGTGTTTCTTTTTACAAAGACGGCACCTCGTTAACAATGTACACTGATACACTGAATGACTAGAGCCAAGGCAGTTGAAACATAAGTGGTTTGTTTGGACAAAGTTACGTCGCGCGTCAACGTGTTCTTTTGCGAACTTTTTACAGTTAGCCAATTTATGGCCATCCGAGCAGAAAATACAATTAACTATTGTAGTGGCCACGTGAGTACAGTTTTGCTTTTCCGATTTTTGAACTTTGGTATCGATGAATTCTAATGCTCTAAATCTACCGTGTAAAAACTCTACAAATTGCTCAAAGGTAGGCAAATCCTTAACAGAGTCGCTAATTCGTTGCTCCCATTGTTTACGCGACTCGGGATCTAACTTCTGACTAATTAAATAAATTATGATAGTATCCCAGCTACTGACATCAATGCCTATGTTAGTTAATGCAGACAAACACTCTTTGGTAGTATCTAACAATTGTTTGATACAACTAGCCGTCTCAGATGTTAAAGGTTTTTGGTTTGTTAACTTTTTCAAAATGTTGTTGGCAAGGTATCTTTTATTATTGTATCGACTCTCTAATTGATTCCAACAAACATTATAATTGTCTGCAGTGACTGGTATGTACCGTAAAAGCTGTTCTGCTTCACCGGTTACTGAACCTTTTAAATAATGGAGCTTCTGCACGTCATCGATACCAGAATTCTTATGAATGAGAGATGTGAATAAGTCTCGAAAGCTTACCCACTCTGAATATTTACCTGAAAACTTAGGGATTGATATCTTTGGCAATTTTACAGCAGATTGTTCACTAACTTTACTTTCCTTAATTACTTCCCTGTTCTCCAAAGCTAATTTCGACAATATACCTTTTAATAATGACTTGTACTCATAGTATAACTCTTCCGTTTGCTCATATAAACCAACAGATTCATAATTTGATTCTTTGACCACTTTTGGGTCCAACTCCAATATAATTTTGTTATGATTATCGTTAAATAAAGACCAACTTTGCTCTAAAGACTCTAAGCGTGCTTCTAGATAAGCTATAGTAATTCTTTCTCTAGGACTTTTCTTAAAATTACCTTTAGATTTATTAATTTTATTAGAAATATCTTCTTGGAGTTTAAAGTACTTGTCAGTCATTGTGAAACAGGAACTGATTCAATTTAAACAAGGAAATTACAGAAATACAATTTAAAATTCCAAATAAAAATGACAAGTTTCATACAAGTTCGGTAACAAAAGTAAACATAAACTTCAATCAACTAGGTATTACAAAAAAATAAAGTCCAAAATTTTCACTTCAATAAACTTCCAAGACTTGTTGAATGAACACCGTCTAAATTAAAGCAAAATATTCTAAGTCCGAAATTGTTGAGAATTCTTCTAAGTCCCAGGCAAATGTAAATATTACAAGTCGAAAGTTCGGCAAATTTTTCTAAGTGTTTAGAACTTAGTAAATTCGCTCAGAAAACCGGCATAGGTTCCCCGTTGGATCACTTTTATTAAAATTATTCTAAGTCTAAAACACTTTGCCAATTTCACATGCACTAAACTTTGATTTTTTTAAGTTAATCACTTCTTGACAATAAGGTTCAAAATCGTACTCACAATTATTTCTTCTTTTCACTCACTGTTTTGGATGTTTCAGGGGTGCTCCCCTTCAGCCTGCTCCGGATTCTCTGCAATTTTCCTGAAGTTTTTCCCAGGGGGTGCTCCCCCCGCTGCCAGCCTTGCCTCTCCGATGATAGTTTCAGTTTCCGGGGGTGCTCTCCCCCCGCGCCGAAACCGACGTGACGTCAACAGCTGCTAAAAACTGCACCCTTGACAGCAATCCGCTGCCCGTTCGGTGCCTCCACAAATTTGTACAAGTCAACTCCGTGCCGTTTATTACCGGCTAACAGAAGGACCATGAACAAATCCCAAAAAAGTCCGTGTTGATTAGGTAAATCAAACAACAGATTCACGCAATAGCGAAAGTTATTTATTGTAACTAAATATTAAAATATACGTGTAATACAAAAAACCTTAACACCGCCGTTCAGGATGTGCGTAAACAAGTACAGCGCCATCTATCGGTAAGTAGATTAACTAACCACAATAACAAACATAATGATCTCTGAACAGTGGGCGGCCAGATTACGCGGTCTAACTGCACAATGCAACTTCAGCAACGTGGAAGAAGCATTACGGGATCGTTTTATTATGGGCATGCTGCCGGGAGCTGAAAAGGAGAAGATGTACGTGCAGGATTTAGCCGGGCTCACGCTGGCCAAGGCCGTTGATTTAGCGGAAAGTCTGCGAAGCGCTCGCGCGGCCGCTATTAGCGCGACGGGAGCGCCTGCGTCGACAGCGTCACACGAACAGCTGTTCAAGATTAATCAACCTAGCACTGGAAACCGACGAAGTCCAAAAGTGAAGTGTACGGTTTGCGGCTATTCAAACCATAAAGCGGAATCGTGTCGTTTTGCTAATTATATATGTAGAAAGTGTAATACAAAAGGCCATTTGCGCCGCATGTGTAATAAAAAAGTGAATTACGTCGAGGAGGTGAACGAGGGCGAAGACGACGACGGTGAGTTGTTTAATATTCGTACAATTAAGGGTGAGCCATTGGTTGAGACGGTGATAATTAACGGACAAAATTTTCGTTTTGAAATTGATAGCGGGTCGGCGGTTACTGTCATGTCGGAAAGAACATTTAGGACACACTTTAAAAACATGCCGTTAACAACAACTAACAAAAGACTTGTGAGCTACACTGGTGAAGTGTTAGGTTGTGTGGGTTGTGTGCGGCTATCGTTGCAGTGGGCAGACCGTACCCGCCAACTTAGTGTTTATGTGGTACGCGGTAACGGACCGTCATTGCTGGGTCGCGATTTTATTGCTCAGTTCGAGTTACAGTTAAGCCGGGTCCCGGTCCACTATTGCGAAGAAAATGATTTAATAAAATCTTTGCAAATTCGTTACCCCGATTTGTTCTCAGGAAAATTAGGAAAATTCACTAAATATGAAGTGAAATTAACTTTGAAGGAGGGCTCGAAACCCGTATTCTGTAAAGCGCGACCTGTGGCTTTCGCCTTAAAAGATAAAGTCTTAAATGAGATTAATCGATTAGTTGAGTTAGGGGTGCTTCGTCCAGTTGAACATTCCGATTATGCTTCGCCCATCGTGCCGGTATTAAAGCGAAACGGTTCTATACGAATTTGTGCAGATTTCTCAGTGAGTATTAATAAGCAGTTAGTAATTGATCAGTATCCGTTACCTACAGTTAACGAGTTATTTTCTAAATTATATGGTGGGAACCAATTTACTAAATTAGATTTATCTATGGCTTATAACCAATTTTGTTTAAATGAAGAGTCACAAAAACTTATTTGTATCAATACGCATCGTGGCTTATTTGCGTATACGCGGCTCGTGTTCGGCCTCGCAAGCGCGCCGGCTATCTACCAGCGCGCTATGGAAAATCTGCTCGCGGGCATTAGCGGCGTCCTTGTACTTTTAGACGATGTTTTAATCACCGGTTCTAATCGAGACGAACATCTAAACAGACTTAATCAAGTGCTGGAAAGATTACAGGGTGCCGGATTGACTTTACAGAAAGAGAAATGTGTTTTCTTTTGCGACGAAATAAGTTATTTGGGCTATGTTATTAATAAGGAAGGGTTAAAAAAATCATCATCGTCATCTTCTGATGGAAATGGCCGACGGACTCCTCTCGACATTGTCACTCTGCATGGCGATTAATCTGGTGAAACACTCGTCGTCGGCGGGGGAGACATCTCCTCTTGCGGTGAAGGTGAAGGAGACACCACCTGTTCGGTATCTTCTCCGTCCCCTCTCGGTGAGTGTGACGATGTCAATGTTGGCTCGGATGGCGGCGGCGGCGCCACAATGCCAGAACCGGTTTCATAATCGTTATGAGCACTAACGGCACTGTCCCCCGGTAATTGTTTAATTACATTTGACCCTGATCCTTTATTATAAAATATGAGTTAGTTTTGATGTTTTCTAATACAATGCAATGTAACTAAATCTTTAATTAAATATAACATTTTTCCCAGTCTTTTTTGTACGACTCCTTTCACCCAAAGAAACTCTATAGAGTATATTAAAAGTGCAGACAATAGCGCAGATTATTTGTCGCGAGCAAGCTTATTGGCTACAAATACGAGGACCGATGGTGATGGCGACTATGATTTTTGTGATAGGGCTGCTTACGTTTGTTTTGTGGTAGATGGTTCGTCCCCGGTAACGACTGAAGAACTACGCAACGCCACAAACATGGATAAAATATTAAAAAAAGTAATCGAGTACGTGCTTAATGGCTGGCCGCGATCGATTAAAGATTTTAATTTAAAACCATATCATTTGTGTAGGTTGGAGTTGTCATATGAAAACGGGTGTCTCATGCGCGGTCACAAAGTGGTGATACCAGAGTCGTTGCGCGAGCGCGTCATGTCAGAACTCCATACGTCACATTTAGGTATTGTGAAAACGAAAGCCCAAGCCCGCTCCCGGTTCTGGTTCCCAGGTATTGATGGGGCTTTGGAACGCATGATAGGCCAGTGTGAAGTTTGCGTGCAACTGAGGGCATCGCCCCCTCGAGCACCTATTGTGTCGTGGCCTTATCCCCCGCATCCCTTTTACAGAATTCATTTAGATTTTTTGGGCCCAATAAACGGACGTATGTATCTCGTTATAGTTGACGCCTATACGAAATGGTTAGAGGTTTATGAGATGGGCACCTGTAATACACCAGCCGTAATAGACAAATTGTACGATTTAATGTCAAGGTTTGGTTTGCCCCAGACAATAGTAACAGATAACGGTACACCCTTTACTGCTCAAGAGTTTGCTAATTTTTGTAACCGAAACGGAATTTCCCACATGACGTCACCGCCGTACCACCCGGCAAGTAATGGACAGGCAGAGTCATTCGTTAAAATAGTTAAACGGGGAATAAAATCAATTTTGCACACTAATAGTAACGTTAGAGAAAGCCGCTTAAAATTGTTAAAGTACATATTTGATTATCGTAATTCAATTCATTCAACGACGGGTAAATCACCGGCTCAATTAGTGTTCGGTCGCAACCCAAGGTCACGGCTCGATCTCATGATGCCGCGTCCCTCGTCGTCGTCGCCCTCCGACATATCGCTCGCTAAGCATGTGCGTTCTCAACAGTGTTTGCAAACTGATCAACACGGTGGTAAAGTAAGAACATTCCTGGTTGGACAATATGTTTATTATAAAAAACATGTAAATAATAGTAAGTTTCTTTGGGTGAAAGGAGTCGTACAAAAAAGACTGGGAAAAATGTTATATTTAATTAAAGATTTAGTTACATTGCATTGTATTAGAAAACATCAAAACCAACTCATATTTTATAATAAAGGATCAGGGTCAAATGTAATTAAACAATTACCGGGGGACAGTGCCGTTAGTGCTCATAACGATTATGAAACCGGTTCTGGCATTGTGGCGCCGCCGCCGCCATCCGAGCCAACATTGACATCGTCACATTTCTTCGTTTTAGTCTTTTGACATCACTTGCATTCATCTCCACCAGTGCTTTAGCAAGAGGATTCGGGTGAGCGCAAAGGCGATCCTTGTGTTTATTATTATATTTGGTTATCTCTCCGCTGACCGTCGGTATCTCCAAATATTCGTGAATTTCAGTATTCCTGGTGTACCATGTGGCACCACTGATAGTTCGAAGGATGTTGTTTTGAGCTCTTTGAAGGCACTGGATGTTTGATTTAGCGGCAGTAGCCCACAGCTGAATACCATAAAGCCATATAGGCTTTAGAATTGCACAGTAGACCATTATTTTATTATTCAGAGATAGGGTGGATTGTCGTCCTAGGAGCCAAAGGAGATTCCTGAATCTATGATTTAATTTGTCGCGCTTGTGCTTTATATGGTCTTTCCAGGTCATGCGCCGGTCAAGGTAGAAACCCAGGTATTTAACGCAAGAGGTTTGCGGCAGTTTATCAATCCCAAGGTTAACCGATGGGCAGTCACCTTTTCTTAGTGCAAAAGTAATGTGGTGAGATTTGGTAGCACTCGCTTTGATCCGCCATTTCTTCAGCCATGCAATGGTGTCATCTAATTGCTTCTGGAGTTGTGCACTTGCTAAGTCAGGGTCAGAACTACACGAGAGGAAGGCAGCATCGTCCGCAAACGTAGCAACAGTTACCTTTGGAGATTGAGGTAGGTCAGATGTGAAGATGTTATAGAGTATCGGGCCAAGTACCGATCCTTGCGGGACACCAGCACGGACGTTGTAAAATGCAGACATTCCCTCTCTATACATTACTTGAAATATTCTGTCTTCAAGGTAGGACTTGATTATGGGATATACCGAGTGAGGTAGTAGATTTTTAATCTTGCTCAATAGTCCCTTGTGCCAAACGCGATCAAAAGCCTGTTGGACATAGATGAAGGCAGCTGAGTAGTATTCCTTTTTTTCTAGGCCCTGTCTAATTGTTTGATAGACTCGATGAACTTGCTGAACGGTGGAGTGTTGTTCACGGAACCCGAATTGGTGTTGTGGGATCAAGTTACTCTCTTCTAAGCAGTTTTTTAGTCTTTTAAGGAGAATGAAATTACGTCTAGATGACGCTGGCGGGACGAACTAAAAATTTCGACGATGCCACTAGTGACTTGGTAACCCAACTAACAATTTTACGTCGTACAATGGTCGTACAGACGTTTTCTTATTACCACTGGTCGCAAAAGATAGGTCACACTAACGTTATAATAACGTTTACTCAACGCGAAAAGGGCCCCATTTATACGACCTACATTGTTGTTTAATGGTCATACAAAAGTCACAAGATTACCACTTTCATCGTACAGTAGTCGCAGCAAAACTTTACAACGACTCTTTCGTTATATTGTGGTCATACAGATGTTTTTGATTGACGAAAACGTTGTATATGAGTCAAGTAACAACACTTGTACGACTGATTTTTAGTGTTTGTCAGTGACTCGTGTTTGTGGTTATGTTTCGAGATCTGAGTGCAAAATAAATCTATTACAAGGAATAAAAGGTGAGTATTATTTAACTTTCATATCTTGCTAACTGTTTCTGTCTCTCATACCGTTTAGTTCGTCTGGGAATTAAAGTTTTATGATAATATACCTATGTAAATACTATTCATATTTTCATGCCCCTTCGTAATTTTGCGTTTGAAACATAATTTTTTTATTAATAAAATTATGTTTAATTCTACAAATGTCAGCCATGTTAATTTTGTCGCACACTAATCTCTATATGACGTTTTAAAGACAAAAAGTCATTTTAAGGTTATTTGAAGACCAAGTTAAGCCGCCATTTTGTTAAACGTCGTTTAAAAGTCGAAACTTGACTCCAATGCGACTACAAGTCGTACAGACGTTTTGGCTAAAACTTTAATATAACGTCGTATAGTTTAAGTCGTGCCGACGTTACTATGACCAGTTTATTATGACATATTTGTCGCACGACTAAAAAGTTAGATTTAAGACGTCTATATGACCTAGCAGTTATCTCATTACTATTGTGAAACTGCTATCCGACTTAAAGTCGTACAAGTCAGAACTTATATGACGTTTTTGCTTGTTGGGAAGTCAGTTGGAAGAGCATTGGACCGGACTTCCAAGGTCGCGGGTTCGATTCCCACCTGAGAATACGATCTGAAGCCGAATCGATTTTTTTCTCGTATATTTAGTGATGACTAATGTTTGAACTTTTTGAACACGAACATAAGGTATCTAATAAAATACCAACGTTTTGGCGATTCTTATTCGCAGCGTGGTTTTAGCTCCGAAAATTTGCGCTCCGTTGCCTTGAGAATTGCAGTGACATGGCCGGGATGTGGAACAGAGCGACCAGCGGTGCAAAATCCTAACAGTTAGCAAGTAAAATCAACTATTAGTGAGCATTTCGACTAGCCAATAAAAAGAGAATTAGATCATCATGCCGTCACCGCCGGTGGCTCTGTTCTGTGGCTCAGTCATCCATCAGAGTACATCAGAGCCCTAAACGATACAATGGTACAGAAAAATCCCGCTTGGTGGCGCTGCTGTAGATGGAGACCTTTTGCGTTTGCATATGTGTTATGGTTATTTTTCAATTATGTCTAAATATGATTGATAATAATATTAATTATTATGGAAGTTGGACAGTAAACGAATTAAAGATTGAAGAAGAAAACCAAAATGTGTTGGAAGAAAAAATAATATTTAAGAAAATTCGCTTTAAATATCCAAAAATTGGTAGCAAACATAAAGAAAACAACAAAATTACATGTCTTCATTTACACTAGCGCCAAGTTAGAGATTGTGCGCCGACTGGTGGATGATTGATTTGTTAATCAGCAAAATTATCCTGCCATTGGTACAGGAGTGTATGTTACCTGGTGGTGGTTATGCGGGTGCGGTTTCTGTTGGAATTGCTGGAATTGTTGCTGTTGTTGTTGCTGTTGTTGTTGCTGTTGTTGCTGTTGTTGTTGTTGTTGCTGTTGCTGCTGTTGCTGCTGCTGCTGCTGCTGCTGCTGCATGCGCCTGTTCACTTCTTCGGACATTTCCGCTAATTTCGCTGATCGAGCTGACATCTAGAAGGATTTTGGTGTTATTATAAATTATTTCAAATTTTGCTTTTGGCGTTTAGAAAAAAAAACTGTTGCTAACTATTCTACAGGCGAATAGTACCATTTCTACAGAAAGGTAAAAATATTTGAGAAACCATTTTCATGTGATTTCACTTGATTATTTTAATCAGGGGTCTCCAAACTACGGCCCGCGGGCCAGATCCGGCCCGCGAGCACCAACAATCCGGCCCGCGAAAGCAGGCCGAATCGTACCAACAATACTGTAATTTACAGTATGTTGGTACGGAGCTAGCTAGATCCTTGCCCTTGGAACTTGGTGGAGGAGTAAGTCTGGCCCTTTTGCTAAAAAGTTTGGAGACCCATGATTTTAATTTAGAAAGACGGAATCAAAAATGTTTGCTAAGATCCGTACGAAAATTTGAAACATTTATAATAGATATAATAAATTTCGGATAGATATTGTTTATCTTTTTAAACTTTTAGATTTTTTTATGCATTCACAATGCTATTTTTATATTAAGATTATTAATACAATTGAAAAATATTAGAAAAAATCGAAAAAATCTAAAAATATTAGAAAAAGATGGCGCTGGCCTACAGCGGAGACGTGAAAGATATTAGAAAATTTCGTCAATCCTGCTAGCGACTCGGTAGCATAATTGGTTAGTGCATTGGGCCGAAATCCTAAGGGTGCGGGTTCGAGTCCCGTCTGAGCTGCTATGGGTGAGTCGATTTTTTCTAATATTTTTCAATTGTATTAATAATCTTAATATTGTTTATCTGTTAAACCATTTATAAGGGTGGCAATTATTTGCTTTAAATTAAACACAGTGGCAATTATATTACCACCATGTTTCTAGTCCAAATCTTCAAAAAATATTTGTCGCATCGAGTTGTGGTTGTTAAAACCTTACTTTTTTGTAAGTTTAACATTAAATTGAATTAATAAAATGGTTTTTTTTCTATATTATTAAATTCAATGTGTTTTTCTTTTCGAAACTTTGAAAACTGGGGTCTTGCATGTCTTTTATCATCGATTTTTATTTTCACACTTTCAGACGTATTTTTTCTGCCTTATAAAGGGTATAGGGGCTACTTCGATAAATGATACGACTTGATAATAGTAAAAATGGTATATTGGAAAGACCCTTAAGAATTATTATTAACTAATGATTTATGGTAATGAGTACGCGCGACTCGGTAGCTTGGTAAATGCGGACTGATTTGTGTAATACAATTTTGTGCAATAGTACACTATTCATGCATTTACAAATGAGGTCAACATAAAGCAGGGAATAGGCTTGTTTCCACTAAGAATAAATCTGCTAGCATAAGGTTTCTAATGATTAATCATGTTAAATAGTAACCAAAAACACTTTTTTCCTAAAAATAAATAAAGATTACCAATATTTACGGAAAATAAAATCGGCAAAATTGGCCATTTAATCACGTGACATTGAACACCAATAAGAGACGCGTGACGTCACGCCTCGCGAAACATTTGTTGTTGCTGTCATTTTCGATAACGACGACGACGACGTTTTCGAATAAAAACAATTGACGGTCATAAACAAACACGAATGTTTCGCGAGGCGTGACGTCATTCAAGACGCCATGACAGTTTTGGCGTTTTTAGATGTCATTTTGAGTTCATTTCTTAAAACGCAAAATTCATAGGTAAAATTACTTTTTCTTAAAATAATGTATTTTTGGGGTAAAATAGATACCAAAATTTATTTTTAAACTATTTTCCAAATTTTGTCAACTAGCCTATTCACTAGACGGACATGCCCGCAGACAGTTTGTACGGGCATGTCTGTAGCCACAATACACTACACAGACTTATCAGTTTGTATTAGGCCAGCAACACGGTTAGTTGTGTGTTACGATGTCAACGAAACGAAGAAAAATTGAAATAATACAAACTACGCACGTACACATCTGTTAATGAGCCCGTTCTAGTTGACTGGCGTACTTTACACAGCTCACGCCTGTAGGAGTTCTATTTCTTTTTTTTTAACATAAGCTAAATCTATTTTCTTAAATTTTTAACAAAATTTTGACAGGCAGCATTACGTAACGCTGTAATCATAAATTGTTTGCTTTCATCTTCCATATTTTTTTTTTTATTTTCGGCTAAAAATTCTTCCCAGAATAATTTATTTCATTAAAACTCTTTTTTATTTTCAATACCTACTCCACAGTTCGATACATCATCATAAAATACGTCTGTACTGGTTGCTGTCGCTCTCGGGTCTGAGAGCAGGCGGCCCGCAGTGAGCATTCACGTAATGTCTGTACGGTTATGTGCCCGCGCAGACAAAATGGGATCGCGCGGACAAGCAACAGGCAAGTCTACCAGACTGACTGCGTCGGTCCTACACTAGCAAACATTGCACAGATCAATAGTAGCGAGGTCCGGCGGGCATGTCTGCAGACTTGCCCGCGGGCATGTCCGTCTAGTGAATTCCCCGCTTAATACGGGGAAAAGTGAGTTGTACGATGCTAGCTCGTACAAAGTTCGTACAAAGGGTTAAAAATCAAAATGATAATAAACCTGTTGATGCATGTGTGCCTCGGCGGCTTGTTGATCGGCGGCGGCGGCGGCCGACAGGTGCGCCGACTGCGGCCGGTTGCTGCCCGTCGAGCTGCGCAGCGACGACCACCTGCCAGATCATTTATCATTATAACTGGAGATCGGATACGGATATATATTTACCTAAAGTTCCGATTTCAGATGTTAGGTATTATGGAAAGCAAGACAGCATCAGTAAGTCATTAAACCAGTACTGCCCTGGCTTTCTGTTCTAGCTCGGAACATGCTTGCTCTCTTTCTGTCCTGGCTTGAAATATGCTTACGCTCTCGCTAGCTAGCCAGTTATGTTTATAATTATGTTTATATAATGTTAAAGACACGGTGTTCTGACGCGCCAAAATGTTGCAAATGTGGACCCACCTTTACACGGCGTAACAATAATGTTACAGCTAAATTATACCAATTTTAAATTTTCCGTTCCAATTTTTTTTTATATAAGACATTTCAAAAATAGTCTAAACTAACTTTTTAGACCTGTGTATCCTGCTTATGCGTATGAAGTTTCATTAAAATCGGTTCATTCATTTCAAAAAAAATAAATGTCGTGACGTGACGAATCAACGCTCTTAAGAGGACATAATTGGAAAACATGGTTTGCGCGGGCCATATTTTTATATAGAAAACGTAAAGTTGTAGCCACAAAAAAAATCATACAACAAGCTAAAGAGATTATCTACTTGCTACAAGTATTAAATTGCGTATAAACCTCACAGATGATTGGAAAAAATATCAGAATATTATCAAAAGCGCTTGTCGCGGGCCATATTTTTGGCGTAAACAATAGCGGAAACGTATTGAATTCTACATCAAAATACACTTTGACGTACTGCGCAGTTGCTCCAATAACTTTTTTCATGAAAGATAATTGTGCTAAAGATAATGATGAAAAAACGAAAAACATCGAAAAAGTGCAGAAGTGAGGTTATTTTCCATACTCTTTACACGTAAAGAAAAAGAAAGAGACAAATGATTTCGCATAACGGAGCCGGAGCCTTAAATTTCGAGGTGTCGGATGGTACCTGTCGTGCAATGTGTGGTGGTGGACGGTGGACAGGTTCTGGTAGAAGGTGTCGTGCGCCGACAGGTTGTGGCTGCTGCGGGACTTGTGCGCCCACGCGCCCGCCGCCGCGCCCGGCGGCGTAGGGCTCAGAGTGGCGCTGCGCAAACACAACTCAACATTACTGTCCGACCGAAGTTTCGGTTTCGGCTTAAAATACTGTTTCGGTCGGACACTACTCAAGATACATCTACAAAGTTTGAGACGAGAGGTGATGGCATGGAACATGCTTACATTTTCTGAAGATTTTTTTCTTTAGCGATCAGCAATAAGGCTAGAATTCTATATGTTTTTCGCTCTAAATTATGTAAAAAATAGGGTTATAGGATAGGTAGTTTTAGATAAGGTTATGATAGGGCTGACTTCACCTTAAATGTTAAAAGCCCCCAAATAATAAAAGAATATAAAAAGAAGATAAATCTACAGGGTGAATTTGAAAACAGTCGGCAAAATTTGTGGTGTGGCTTGGACCATCAAACTGAATAATTTTGGCTATGGGACCAACTAAATCAGGAAAAAAAAACTTTTTGGTCGAGTAGATATTGACGTTTTTTATGGAACAGCTGATAATTTTTGCTCTGATTTAAGTTGGTGACAAAGTTGTTCAGTTTGACGGTCTAAGCGTCGAAACTTGTCGACTGATCAAAAATTCATCCTGTAGTTTCGACTACTTATGAAGATAACGGCAAAAATAACCAGCATTGCTTTATTAAAGAAAAACACGTTAGTACTTATTAACCCAAAGGGGTTTGAAAGCTTTGGGCATAGTCCTCCCGTTCGCAATTATGTTTTTTTAATCTAAAAGTATCATAAATAGCTGTTTAAGGCCTCGCGCAGACAGAAAGAGTTCAGCCGTTAGAGTTCTGCGTTCCGCGTTCTTGTATTGTACTAACTGATGGCGTGTTCTGACTGCCTGTCTTTTGCGCGGCGCTTTGTCACAAAAAACTCGGGACGGCTGAACTTTTTCTGTCTGCGCGGGGCCTAATTATTTTCCGTAACATATTATTTTTTCCGCACTTTTGACGCCACGCGTTAACACGCCATTAGATGACATCGATTTTCTTTCATAGTACCTAAATGTATGCATTAGGATCACACTTATCTTATAACACGTCCATATAAATACGGCGTGTTAACACGTGGCGTCAGACAAATGTGCCTGCACCATAAAAGACGACCTAAAATTAGCTTTGAATTTGGCTTTTCACACAACAATATAATGTCAGCCAGTGCGGTCGCTCACCTGTGCGGGTGGTGCGCGGCGGGGTGCGCGTGGTGCAGCGCGGGCGTGCTCTTGCTGGGCTTCACGGGCTCGGCGGGCAGTCGCGACAGATCGCGCTCCGACATCCGTCGACCGCCGGGCCCAGTCGTTCCTACCGCTCCCGCCGCGCCTGTTACCACGTAACCAATTTAGTATCTGTCACAATCAAGGTATAGTGCGCGTCCTGAGTGGTGGCGCAACGCGTATGCGGATTGCGGAGCAGAGGAACACGGATGGCTGTCTTTAGTGCCCGCTAAAGAGCGCGGCAGCGACCGAATAAGTTAAATCATCGTTTCCCTGGTTCCACCCACCTGAATTTGATGAAACATAGCTTAGATTTTAAGTTGGACCTCAAAAGCCCATCAAAATTTGTTTAGCGGTTTTTGAGTAATTTGCGCACAAATTTTTAAAATTTACAGTTTTATTATATGTTACAGTTTCAGTGGTACCTATAATGTTTTCTCGCAAATGGTATTGAAAAACGTAGTATGGCACACGGTTGTTAAGGTTTTTTAAAACTCCTTACCAACCTTGTATCATAAACTACTATTGTTTCGTTCACCGCCGCAGATACCGGTCGCGCCGCCACTCAGTCAGCAGTGACCTATTGTATACGTGTCGCTTAGCACCAAAACTTATCATAATCGCTAGGACGTTTTAAGCGTTTATAGGTAGGTGATGATCATGACACGAGTCGGTGCTACGCGACGGAGATATGACCTGTATCATATCTCCGTCGCGTAGCACCGACTCGTGTCATGATTTTCTGTCAAAAAATTTTATGGCCGTATCTGTATACGGCCATAAAATTTTTGAGTACTACGCGTACATTTCACCATAGCCGTTACCTCCCGGCCCGCTTCTTCATACCGCGCCCCCTGCGTCGCCTGGGGAGGCACACGGGAGGGCGTAATGACGAAATGAAAGCGTAGTAAGTAACAACAAAGAAATCATAATTTCTGTTTATAACCGAAAAAAAAATTAGGAATTATAAAGAAATTAACAGTGTCATAAAACTTATTCTAAACAAAAACATGTAAATGCTGCATGAACATAAATATACGCTATAATCATTGCTTCTGTGATGAATGACATAATTCTAACACAAAAATAACGGAGACTAAAAGACTGTATAAAAAATAAATATGAAATTGTATCATCGAATAAAGTTTCGGTGTAGACAACTGACGTCCATTATACAAAGTTCGCTGGACAGGCTAATGTCATGAATTGACAACAATTTTTTGTGCCGATTTGAAAATCACCATATTGGCGCTGAGAGCAGTAGATTCAACTATGGCAGTAGTGAGTGTACTTAAAACTAATTAGTTCCAAGTACACTCACTACTGCCATAATATAGAATCTACTGCTCTCAGCGCCAATATGGCGATTTTCAAATCGGAACAAACGACTGGTGACGTTCGCCTGTCCAGCGTACTTGTATAATGGACGTCAGTGGTGTAGACGCATTTACATATCATGCAGTGAACCTATTTTATTTAACTGAAATAAAAAAAATCGTTTCTAAGATAGGTAGATCATTGCAGTACATGAAAAAAGAAAACAAAAACTTACCAACTAAATAAATATGTACGTGAAATACGTGAATATCAAAAATATGACGATTCATATTGTCACATCGAAAAAAAGAAATATTGGTAGTAAAATTAAAATATCAATTGACGTTCTAACGTTAACTCTAGTAAGAAATAAAATAATTAACTCAAAAAGAAAAGAACGTGTTCCTGCAACAAAAAAAAACATGCCTGAAAGATAATAACATCGAGATGTGTGCCTGGACTATAACACACCTATTTCATGCGTGCGAGGTTCTTACGCGAGCAGTGGGCCAGCAGCGGGCAGCTGTGGTGCAGGGCGGCGCGGGCGCACGCGCTGCGGCCGCGCGCGCTGCCGCTCACCTCGGGGCAGCTCTGCACCACCGCCGCGTACGACTCCCGCCGCGACACCGCCTCACAACACACAACCGTCTCCTCCACACGATCAGCACTCAACCCCAAATCCAAACTCACACTTTTTGCCAACGAATCTTTACTCGCTCTCGCCGAAAAACTAGACTGATTAGACTTCAATTTTATATTATCGAGCGTTATAACCCGTGGCTTCTTATCTATGATCTCGTTGAAAACGTAACCGCCGTTTCCGTCGTGTTCCTCCGATGGCAGATTCGGCAGTTCGAATTCGTTCCCCTGAGCTAAGGTATCCTCGCTACCGCGCGACCCGTATTTCGTCCAGTCTTCCAGTTGTATGAGTATACTTTTTACTTCTTCGTCAGACATTTTCTCGTCCTTATTTTCGCTAGTGTCAGTTTTATTTGATTCGTATTGTATGTCAGCTAAGCTAGCACTACTTTGAATATTATCTACTATTTTGAACGTTTTCTCGGTGCGCCCGCTTAAATTTGGACTAGATTGGCAATTTCGTTTATAATTTTTTACACAGTAAGTTAAGTTAATATTATTAAAATGTTTCGTTAATGCTTTAACTTTACCGAAAGAGGGTCTGTACTCGTCAGGAGATTTCCACGATTTTCTATCTACGCTATCTAATATCTGTGTGGCACCTTTCTCCAAAGGAGTTTCAACTGCACTTTTGCGATAACCGAATCCTTCATTGATAGTTTCGTCGAAAGACTCAGAAGTTGAGTATGTGGACGGAGCTTCCGTGTCTTCGGATTTGCTAGAAAACGATTTCGACATAGTAAATAATGCTCTTCTTAGTCGGCAATGCATGTCACCGACTTTCTTCGAATCCCTTTTAACGTCTAAAGTTAATTCTAATTTCCTCGGCGCCGGGACAGGAATTTCGACAGAGCCTACATCCATCGGCGAACAAGGAGTCTGACAAGTCGCATCGGCAGTTTCCTTTTTTTCCTCGGGTAAGTCTAGAGATAAAGCGGGCAATATTCTGCGAATTTTTGGGGTCATTACCTTGTCGTTGGCAACGTCGTTTTCGAATATCACAGGTTCAAAACTGGGTTCGTCGATGAACGGTATGGGTTGAGTTTCAGGCTGCGGCGTTCGGCAACAGTCACACGCGCTCACGCATTCATCTACGCCGGTGCAACGACGGCGATACGAGTCGTTGACGTTGGGGCGGGAATTGAATAATTCTAGGGTGAGTTTGGTGTCGATGGGTTTCATTTGTGGGGGAAGGCAGACTGGCTCGCCGGATTCGCTGGACTGGTCGTAGTTGGCGGGCGGGGCGGGCACGCGCGGCGGCTCCTCCTCGGGAACGTGGCTGTCGTATGTGGTCGTATCGCTGCCGGGGTTTAGTTCGTCGAAGTCCTCGCAAGTGAAAGTGAAAACGGGGATAGGACGAGGTGGCGGCTCGCCTTTCAGTTCTAAAGGGCAGCCCGGCGTATCGGGCGAGAGATCCTCGTGCAGCTGATCGTTCTCCCGGTCTAGGGTTATGATTAGCCGCGGGATCGAGCCGTGGTACAGCGGGTGGCACTCCTCGCTCTCGTCCGTACTAGATTCAGTAGATTCGTCTCTGATGAGACGACATCGATCGTGGCACGGCCGGCGACCGTAGCCTGCGAAACGATACTCACGTGAATTACCTTACCTTTTTATCTACAAGGATTGAAGCCGAACGAAACTTAAACTGGAAACAAAATATTGACGAGCAAATAAAACGTAATGCGATCGCAAAATAAAGAAAAGCCCAAGTAGATCTTCTGATCAGGGTTATAAAAATTTAAAATCTATATCATGTGCATCTTATTGTAGAATTTCTTCCAATGAAACTGATAATTATTCCCGAAAACATGAAGCGGAGAACGATAAAATAATAATTGAGCCTCACACAGTTACTTTAGATAGCTGAATGCACCGTGAGAGTTTCGAATGTATTCTTCAATAATCGACCCACGCAGTTTCATATTCCAAAAAAGATGTTAATTATTATGTATTGAGGGTTGTGATAGGAAGCAGCGGTGGTAGTATAGTCGTAAGTAGAGAGAGTAAAGTGTTTGCCTGCGGTGGCGAGCTCGGTGCGCGGCGAGGCGGGGCGCAGCAGCGCGGGGTGCGCGTTCGTGTACGTGCCGCGGTTGCGCCGCAGCGGGTCCTCGTACTGGATCGCCTCTACACCACACCCATCTATTATGTCTCCTCTACACTTCGATCAAGAATACCCTACATGTCCGGTCAGAGTCGCTAAAATGGCACTTCGAAGTAAGGCCCCACATCTTTGTTTTTACTTCAATTTTTTACCCCACTTCTTTCTTACTATTTAAAGTTGAATTTGGAAAGAATAGTTATTGTCGCCACTGGCCTGTGGCAATTCGTATTTGTTAATAAGTAATTGTAAATTTTGTAAACGAGTATTTTGTACGTAGCAACTCGCCACGCACAAATTGTGTACAAAACTCAGGTTGGGAATTCGAATTGAATAAAATTAAAAATTTCGAATCGCTTTTTGTTAGGGTATTCTTGATCGAAGCCTGTACACATTGACAGAGGCATCAGCAGATACCGTCTGCAGATGCAGTCTGCCGATGTGTGGAGGAGGCTTTACACTCACGTCATCATACTGTATGATTTTATGGCTTCTACAGTTCCAAGTTTTTACAAAAGTTATTATAAAGTGACGAAATAACGGTTAACTATTGAAATGAGAACTCATTTATGACGTCTCCAAAGTATTCACTGTCGTTGATCATTAGGAATGAAAGTTCATACATAGTACATACACATAACAATCTAACTAAAGTAACTATATTTCGAAACGTAAAATAGTTTGCCCCTGATATCTGGGTCGTTGTCAACCATCAATAATATTTAGTAACCAGTTTTTTTTATGTAAACATTATAATAGACTTTTTCATAACTATATCTAAGAATTGATGCTATAAACTTTAACAATAACTTTCCCTGTCGCTCTTCGCAAAGGACACAACAAGACATATTTAAAAAAGACATTGGTTTATCCTATAAAACCGGGAGTTGCCTGAGAGCTTTGTTTATAGCTATTACAAGTAGAACACTACATTTAGCGGTATCCTGGTACACATATCTTAATTTTAAACGTTGATAAGTTTTAGCGACGCCAAGGTGCGCCGCGGTAGGTTTAGAATGATTTTCCTGGATAATAGCCTCCCCTAAGTTCTTTGGGAAACTAGAACTACCTCCTTCCACTGGAAATCTCCACTCAATTTGTTGTTGAATTTAGTAAAACAAACCAATAATGTTAGCACTCAATGCACACACACATGATATAAGAGTTATCGCCACTTACCCGGTTTCTGCGTGTAGGCCGGCTGATGCAGCAGCGTGGCGAGCCCGTGCAGCACGGCGCCCTGCTTGGCCACCTCCAGCGTCACCACGGGGCCCGTGCGCATCAGGTACTCCGCCGCCTACAGACCGACAAACGACCACAGTCGGTTACAACTTGTTCTTCTTCTTCGTACTTTATTTCGGCAACCTCTTTAGGGAGTAATTTTTGCCAGTGCCAAGTGTTGAATAGTTTAGTGGTAGATTGTTTCAGTTTACATTAGAATGCGTGTGTATCGCATTCCAATGCTGCTTGGAGCATTTGGCACCAAGTATTATCAAGACAGTTTATTCGGTAAGTTCTGCCGAGGTAGCCACCACTACAATAAAAGGCTCGGCTTCACACAACCAAGATCGCGCCTATTTCAATTGTCCCACATATTGTTCAGTTGCGTAGACACTTGTACCACAAAACTGCACCAATTATAAGACACAATACCCACTATGAATCAATTTGCGAATAATTAAAATAGTCACCGAACCGAACTCGATAAAATGACGCCAAAAACCTTCTCTACAACTTGTTTATGTGCGATTGATGCGGGAACAATACTTTCTTTCTGGATGAAAGCGACCCTATGTCCTTGTCTGTACCCCTGACAACGTGTATGTAAAATTTCATCGGACATACAAAACATACAAACCGACTTTCGCATTCATAATATTAGTAAGGATAGCTTATAAAATCGAATCGCATCTCTTAAATAAGGTTATAATTATTTGATTTTACAACCTTTATAAATGAAACAATCTTATTGTTATTATACAATATTTGTATGACAATTACGCGGCTGGCGGATAATTTTGTCGCTCCTAAAGCTTAACTTACTTAGTACCCGTTCACACAGCGATCCGTTCTACAAGTCCGTTTTATCGGATCCATTATTATTCGGCGATGGCGTATGTAGTTGTACGAGCGTGTTCACACACGACGGAGTATATCGAATCCGATGTGTACTGTATCCATGGTAACAGATTCGATAAAATGGTCCTGTAAATGCGGTGTGAACATCATATTTAGGTCCCCTAGCATGACCACCGAAACACGATATATCGCGTGATAAAGCATTTTATTGACACTCAAATGTCAAAATCCATTGTCTTTTGACAGTCAAACGTGATAAATCGCTATATCATATCGCGTTTCGGTGGTCATGCTAGGGGGGCAGTAGCGACGGATCCGTAAAAAACGGTCCTGTAAAAACGGATCCACTGTATAAAGACACGGTTATTCAGATTGTTTTCGAGTACTATTTGTGATGTTGTTCGTAATTTCGGACATACCTTCTCCTGAGTGATGCCGACGAGCGACTGGCCGTCCACGGAGAGCAGCTGGTCGCCGGCGGCCAGCCGCCCGTCCGCGGCCGCCGCGCCGCCCGCTACCACTGACTTTATGTAGATACCCAGCTTGTTCTGCCCGTAACCCTGCACAAAATAAATAACTTATAAGTAGAGCGGATAATCGCAGCGAACTAAAATCTATGAAGTGTAATTGCAAACAAATATTGCTTAAAAATGGCACCACGGCACAGAATACTTAATAGTACAAGTACAGAAGCCGCATTCTGCAACATCATTTAATTAAATAGCGACTCTTGCTACGACTCAATAAGGCGCAATTTAGATCGCACACCGCTACAGCGCCTACAGTTATATTCACCTAGAAGTTTTCTCTCTTTCTGTCGCGTAGCTCTCATCCCTTCTGACGCCGTTAGGGTTGTCTGCTTTTAAATGAACTGCGTAGCATTATATCATAAAAGGAAAGCGATTTTACGTATATAGTTAAAGAAAATTTTACAATAATATTCAAACATTACTATAATATTTAATAACCTAATGTAGGTACCTAGTACCTACTTAGGTACATATGGGAGACATAAAGATAACAAAAGACAACTTTTGGTTGGTAGTTAGGTAGGAAAGTACCTATCCTAAAGTAGATACTATATAGGTACGTTGTTTATCCTTATTGTCCTATTTAGTTATTTAGAAAAAAGTTTTTGTTTGTTGTCATACAACACCTATTAAAAAAATATGCTTTCTTACGAAATCAAATTATCATGATAATTAACTTTATTTCGAAAGTAGGTAAGTTAGTACCTACCTAATCTACAAAAATATTATTACAATAAATAGTTAGGTGAAGATTGTTTAGCAAATAAGACAAGTACCTACCTAAAAATAAACGGACTATTTAAGTACCTACCTACCTATAATAAGTTAAGTAGCCAAGCGTTCTTCTTACCACTTTACTATATTATGAAAAAATTACGAGTAAGCTCGGGAAACGTGCGGTGGTCGCGCTCAGGCGGGCGTGCGGCCCTCTGCCAGTTGTATCGTGGACGATACGCTAAGCGGTAGGTATATAACGCGTGGCCTTGAGCGAGTGACGGACGCCTGACCACGGGGACAAGTACAACCCGCCAGCTTTAGTTGGGCCAGCTACGCACCCGGTGACTGACGTAAGCGTTCTTTACAATAATTGCAGTTGGGATTGTAGAGAAAAGAGAGAAAGATTATTAGAAATGAAGCCCTGTGTAGTCAAATGGTGTACAAGACGCAAAGAAGGCAGTAAAAATATGTAGAAATAACGTATCATATTTTTTCGTTTAAGTATAGAAAATATCTATAAGTATACCGATTATGGTCGCTAAAGCAACCAGTGCTCAGACGCTTTGTGCAATTGTGCCGCATAATTAAATGCCAGGATTTTTAGCTCCATCCACTTAGTTATACTTTTCGTGTGGTGCCATTTTTTAAGCTCAATGCTTGTTCCATAGATTTTAGTTCGCTGGATAATCGAATGCATATTTACCTAAAGTCAATTATTTGCTAACAATTGCTTCTTGAAATCCTTATAATTCATGGTTTTAAGAATTTTAAGTATTTTGAATCTGGATCCGCCCTTGCAACCCAATCGCCATCGACACATGACGTGTCTACACACGTCATGTGTCGATACATTCAGGCGACTGCCTAGCAGTGGCGAAGGGTCCATACAAGCCGATCCCCATCGGCCTACATTTTAGAAATACTACTATTTTAAACATCGCTTAAAATAGTCGTATTTTAAGCGATGTTACTAGTACGTATGTGTATGTGACTGCGAAAGCATCGATAGGTACCTAGATTAGTGCTTGGATATAGCCAGGTTATTTGCAAGGATACATGATGACCGCACTGGAAGGCGATTCGCTAGGGTAGTCGCCTTGGTCTCATAGTCTTTGGTTTACGTTTTCTCGCGCTTACGATACATTCTAGTCAACAGTGGCGAGGGGTAAAATTATGGCTAAGATAAGCCGTTCAACAAAAATGTTGTGATCTGCATAGTGGATCGGTGGGGTGGGATTTCTAAAATGTAGGCCGATGGAAATCGGCTTGTATGGACCATTCGTCACTGCTACCGAATGTATCGAGGCGCCCAGCGTGCAGTGCGGCCGGTTGCGAACATTTGTGAACGGTTATTTTACTTGGGTACTCTAGGCTCTAGCACAGAATAACTAATAGTACAAGTACAGAAGCAGCACGCCGCATAGTACTTTAAATAAACAACAACTTTTGCTCCGACACAATAAAGTGCAATTCAGATCGTAGTATTTACCCAGTAGTTGCCTCTCTTTCTATCGCGTGCTCTTACCCTTTCTGACACGACGCAACGTTTGGGTTGTCTTCTTTTAAATGAACTGTGTAGCATTTATCATAATGTGAAAAACGACAATTGTTTATTGGTTTTTCGATTTAGACATCCGTACACGGCACAGTAATATCGATTCGACATTGTTACTATTATAAAGAGACAATACCTACGCAGGCAGTAAGATGCCGCGCGACTACACAGGCGGGCGTTTGGCCACAGAATAACTAATAGTACAAGTATAGAAGCAGCACTCGGCAAAGTCATTTAAATAAATAGCGACCTTAGCTCCGACACAATAAAGTGCAATTCAGGTCGCGCAGTTCACCTAGTAGTTGCCTCTCTTTCTATCGCGTGCTCTTACCTTTTCTGACGACGCAACGTTAGGGTTGTCTTCTTTTAAATGAACTGCGTCGCATATATCATAATGTGAAAAACGACAATTGTTTATTGGTTTTTTGATTTTGACATCCGTACACGGCACAGTAATGTCGATTCGAAATTGTTACTATTATAAAGAGGCAATATCTACGCAGGCAGTAAGATGCAGCGCGACTACACAGGCGGGTGTGTGGCAGCCCGATGCTCACTTGTTCGTTCGAACGAACGGCTAGCGGTAGGTGCTTATCGCGCGACCTTGCGCGAGTGAAGGAGGCCTGGCTCTAGGCATTAATCTAATCCTGTCGGTGCGTAGGCGGCCTATACGTTACCTTAGCAGCGACGATGCTCAGCCCCATGCCGCTGGAGTTCTTGTTGAGCTGCACGATGGTGACGCGCGGGTCGGGCGCGCGCGCCGACGACGCCGCCTGCCCCATGTACACTGTCCATGCGCCTGCGCAAATAAACGCAGAAATCAAACAACATTATATAAATTCTAATCCCCGCAAGTTGCTAATGCACCGGAACCTTCTCACATTTACATCCACTTTGACGTCATCCGCAACTAAAAATGACATGTAACTGCCAAATATCGCGGCCAAGCAAGAAAGAATTATACACAATACTAAATAATGACTCGGTTGCTCAGTGGTTAGAGCCTTGGACCGGATATCCAAAGGTCGCGGGTTCGATTTCCGTCTGAGAATTCTGGTGCGAGTCGTACTTTTTCTAGTATATTATTTATTATTGTATAAAAATAGCATTGTGAAAGAAAAACTCTCTAAAAATGAATTATACAGTAAATTAGACAGTAAAGTCGGCAAGTTGACTATTACAGCTTTCGAATAATATCAAATTTAAATAAAATCTGTATGAATTTATCAGAAAAATACCTTTCAGAACTTAGGTCTTTTTGTATGGAAAACCATATAGTGGCCCCTATTTTCTTTTGAGTGCTACATTACCTAGCGCGTGCGGTTGGTGCGCGAGCCGGCACAGCCCGCCGCGCTGTAGCGGCGCCACGAACTCCGCCAGGCCGGGCGGGACGCCGCGGACCACCTCGGCGCTGAACCCGTCGCCAGGGATCAACAGTCCAGTGCCCAGCCATACACTTTCCTCCAGCCGAATCTGTTATAACAATAAGGAATTTGAAATTTTTAATAAAGATCACGGCAATAAACTTGTACAAAGTACAGATTTACAATATCTTAGCGTCAGCAAAATAGTATTGCACAATGAATCATCAATATCGTAATTAATTATTTCATAAACATGTAATTTAGTTCTAAGCAGCCTTTCTTTGTGTGCACACATTTATTTACAATTTTATAAATATATCAAGTTTATATTTTACGAGTGTTGTTATTATCAAGATCAAATCAAGACAGATAAATCAAGTTAATGTATGAGTTAAGCAAGGGCTCATACATTAGTGGTCCTTCGAGAATTTTTTAGTGGTTTTTGTCAGTTTTTCGTGCGGTTGCGATCGGCTCTTCGGCCTCCCACCAGCGGGTCTCACCGACAGAGTTGAGAGGACGCATAAAGACCAATCGGAAGCTGTGAAAACCCTAAATAAGACCAAGCGAAACGTGGTGAATCAAGTCCTACACCCGAAGTCTCATCAAGTACAGTGAGATACAAGTATTAGATCAAGATACAATCAAGTTTATCATGTTAGTACGTACCTATCAAGAACAAGAAAGGCAAGAAAAGCGGAACTCACTTCAAGGACAACACTCAATCAAGCAATCAAGGTATTTAATTCTTATTCAACATCAAGTTAATGTATGAGTTAAGCAAGGGCTCATACAAAACTTAAATTCAGTAAACTCTTTTTCACTCAGAAATAAGCTACAAAATCATACTAGGTCCCTCCTAGGTCCTAGAAAAAATTTCCCGGTAGATTTTTTGGGTGTCAGACCGACGCTGATAGTGTTACATACCTCGCGGCCGTCGGAGCGGTGCAGCTCGTCGGAGAGCGCGCGCGCGTGGTTGACGGCGGCCTCGAGCACGTCGGCCGCGGCCAGCGGCGCCAGCAGCGCGCGCACTTGCACAGAGTTCAGCTTGAAGCACGAAGACAGCGCAGCGCGCGCTTCGTCCGCCGAGCGGTACTCGCCTTGGATCAACCGAGCTACCACCACAAACATACCACTCATGTTATTAAAATGGTAAAGTAGCCGCCAAGGCAAATCAAAAGACGAACTTTACCTAAATTTAATTTGAAAATTTAATTTGAATAAGAAAGCGGTAATACCACAAACATCACAAGAGGCTCTTCTTTTTCTTACTATAACAATATTGCTTAAAAAATAGCACCACGGGGCTAAAAAGTTACAAACCGCACAGCATTTAGTCGGGCCAGCCACGCGCCCGGTGATAGTCATTAGCGTTCTTAACAATAATTGCAGTTTGTATTTAAAATAAAAGAGAAATTTATTAAAAATGATGTCCTGTGTACATAGTCGAAAGGTGTAAAAGACGCAAAGAAGGCAAAAAGATGCAGAAATGATAAGTATTAAATATTATTTCATTTAAGTATAGAAAATAGGTATCTATGAGTATACAGATTTAAATGCCAGCCTTTTTAGCCCCACCCGCTTCGTTGTAATTTATGTTTTTGAGCGGAATGCTTATTCCATAGATTTTTCTTCGCTGTACCACAGAACAACTAATAGTACAAGTACAGAAGCAGCACGCCGCAAAGTCATTTAAATAAATAGCGACTTTTGCACCGACACAATAAAGTGCAAGTCAGGTCGCGCAGCACTAATGACCTACAGTTATATTCACCTAGTAGTATCTCCTTCTATCGCGTGCTCTTACCCTTTCTGACGACGCAACGTTAGGGTTGACTTCTTTTAAATGAACTGCGTAGCAAATATCATAATGTGAAAAACGACAATTGTTTATTGATTTTTTGATTTAGACATCCGTACACGGCATAGTAATGTCGATTCGACATTGTTACTATTATGAAAAGACAATACTACGCAGGCAGTAACATGCCGCGCGACTACACAGGCGGGCGTGTGGCGGCCCTCTGTTCACTTGTGCCTCCGCAGGCACGGCTAGCGGTAGGTGCTTATCACGCGACCTTGAGCGAGTGAAGGAGGCCTGGCTGTACATACGTAGAACATTTTTTTTATTTTTTTATCTGTATATTATGATATTTTGATCTCTATGTTTTTGATATTATTGGACTTTAAATTGAAAATCGACTGAAAGAAAATCATATTTCGATGGCGAAGTACCAATACCTCCTAACTGACACTTTTTCGAGAAATTAATTTTCTTAAAATTTTGAATTCAAAGGCATCGTATGTTTTAGTAAATCTCCTAGTTTTAGTGAAATTTAATAGTTAGGAGGTATGGGCACTTCGCCGTCGATTTGGTATGAGCATGGCAGGGTGACTCACCGGCCTGGTGCGTCCTGGCCAGATGGCAGTCGGCGGCGATCTCCAGCCCCTGGCGCTCGGCCCACGCGGCCAGCAGCGCGAACCGCGCCGACAGCGCCGCGCCCCACCGCGCGCTGATCGTGCCCGGCTCCGTCACCAACTACACGAGACATACGTCACTTTTGATGAACCAAACTCACATACAATACACTTGCTGCGATTCTGAAGTACAAATTAAATGAGCGATTTTCAAAGACAAAATAAAATTTAAAATATTTTTTTGGTCGTCGTTTTAACGCCATCGCTTTTTAATTCCACCTCGATTAGAACTCTCTAAGCGGAAAGGTACCTACAGCATTTGCGATCAAAATGTTCAAAAAATTGGATATGATTAATTGCTAAGTGTTAAGGAGTTTAACTTTACGGCTCGGCTTTCATAAAACGCCATCTATCGAATATCATTTTTTTTTTATTTGAGCTGTCAGAAAATCGCCCAAATTCATAAAAAGTTGTCAGATTTGATATAAACTTTATGAAACTGACAGCTCCCTTAAAGTTAAACAGATATCAACCAAAGATTTCAGCTAAAAAGCCTTGAAGCCTTGGTTCGACTATAAAGCACATGTTCTGGAAATGAGAAATAACGGCGGTACCCGTAACACCTACACCTGCTCGCTATCTAATTTGACTCAGCCGGGGATCGCACCTGAAAGCCAGCGTAACTCGACCACGGTGGTCGACATACAGTTTATTTAACTTTAACAAAGAAATATCACGAAGTTTACAGAAAATATCCATCGAAGATTGAACATGCGATGCTTCGGCGTGTTATATCCAGAATGCAATATTTGATAAGTTTACATGGGTACGTGTGAAGAAATAAAGAACATTTGGCAGGTATAATCTTAAGAAAGTAAAACCACCATATCTGTACTTTAATTTTGTAAAATATTTGTCAGTCACACTCACACCTCCATTCAACCAATCCATACCTTATTGAAGCACACAGCGTTAATGTAGTGGAACAGATGTGAGAACAGCTGTATAGTGAGCGCGGCGTTGACGCGGCAGCGGCGCAGCAGCACCATGGCCGCGGCGAGTGTTTGCAGCGTGGGCGCGGTCGCTTCTGTGGCGTCCGCTATGGCGGGGTTCGTCAGAGTGGCCAACGCGCGAGACAACTCCTCTTGGAAACAGGATACTAGGTTGCTACACAAGGAAAGAGAAAGGAAATTATTAAACATACGATTTGAAAAGGGATTTTATGTAATGGGCGATTTTCCGAGCTCAAGATAGAAAAATAAATTAGTTCGAAAATCTCGATAGGTGGCGTTTTATGAATACCGAGACGTCGTGAAGTTGCTTATATATCTATCGCCGTTTCGCTGTTTTAACACTCCCTCCTCGTTTATCTCTCCAAGAAAATTCAAAATTCAAAAATAATTTATTCAGTCTAGGTTGTTACAAACACTTGTGAATGTCATAGAAGCTACGCCATCGGTTCGCTAACCCTAAGCGGGAGACCTTGTAACGAGAAGAACCGGCAAGAAACTCGTCAAGGGCTGCTTTTTTTCTCCCTGTATATTTCATACAGAGTCGTCAACATTGAAAAATGAGCTCCACGTTTAAAGTGAGGTCATTTTCCATCACAATAATTAACAAAAGTTTGCACACAATGGGTAGGTAGGTTAAAATTAAATATATCTACTACATTCAGATAGGTAAATGTGAGAGTAAATAACTTTCAACTAGTTGAGAAATCACTCTGTCTGCTACTCGAACCAAAAAAACACTTGATGCAAGACATAAAAAGTAAAAACGCAATGCGTTAAGATAGACACTCAGAAGAAGACGGAAGGGTATTTCTCTGCATTATGCGAAAAAAAAATTCCAAAAGTTGCACGCGATAAATTGCTTAGTGTGAGTGAAGGGGGTATAACTTTACGGCTCGGCTTTCATAAAACCCCATGTATCGAAATATTTTGAACTATTTATTTTTATTTTTATTTGAACTGTCAAAAATTACATTACACGAAAGACCATTACAAAAAAGAAATAACCACAAAACCTACAAATAAATGTAGGTAGATTAAGTTCGGAAAAGTTTTTCATTAATATTCACGACTGATATTACAATTTTATTTTAATCTGACGAAAATAAGCATCACGGGACAAATTCTAAGGTCGGAGTTTTACAGTTTATACCGAGGGATAAACTCATACAATACTTTATAATTTCAAAATGCAATTAGATTATAATTATTATTTTTTTACCTTATAGGCTGAATTTAATAACTTTATTCTTACCTAAAAGCGTTTTGCACAGTCGTGGGGAGCAAGTCCTGTGCTTGCGTCGAGAAAGACGATATATGCCGATCACACTTCAGGAAGTGTAACAGTTCACTGGCGTTCGCCATCCAAAACGCTTGGGCAGCCGAGTCGTTGCATCGTTGCTAAAATAAAAGAGTTAATAAAGCTTTTAGTATTGTACAAAAAAAAGAGAGCTAAAAAGAAGAGCTCGATGACGCAATGGTTTAGCGCCTGGTCCAGCGATTGCGGATGTTAAGCTACTTTGACAAAGGTCGGTCATGCGATGGGTGACCAAAAATTTATAATCTCGAGCTCCTCCGTACTTCTGAAGGCACGTTAAGCAGTCGGTCTCGGCTGCATTTGTAGTCGTTAACACCCACCAATCCGTATTGAGCCCGCGTGGTGGGTTATGGCCCATTCTCCTTATCCACCCATAAGAAAAGCCTATGCCCCAGCAGTGGGGACATTAAAATGGCCAATCAATGTTAAAAAACAGCTGACTGGTCAACCCGTGACCACAGCCGCTGTAATTTGCCTGAAACGTTGGAAATTTAGGTTGATGTGTAAATTATACTATATATATATATAGTAAATTACCTACCGTTAGGTACGTGTTAAATACCTGTAATTTTAATGTAGTTCTATGCAACGCGAAACTTAAAAAATGTACAAAAAACAGTTTTATTTGATTTCATTGTGCAAAAACATACCTGTACAGTTTCATGAATGAGAGTTGCGACGTGATGCAGGAACGCAGTAAGTTTGTGAGCTCGTTCCGTCGGGCTCAGTTCCGGCCGGTAGTGGGTTGACGCTCGATATCTTTATAAAGAATAAGAAAAAAAGTTGAGATAAATCTCCTCTGCAAAGTTTGAGCAATGAGTGACAAAGAACGGAGACAGCGAGTTGGGGAAGTATAATAAATTGTGTCCCAAATTACTTCACGATAAAGAACTTGTTATTCTCGGAATTTGTAAAATTAATATAAAAGTTTTCGTCGCAGACACCAACATTGTTTGAGAAAACATTGTGGGTTTTAGAAGTTTGTTCGTTACCAAGTTACTTTATATTTTAAGTGCTGTCTGTATCAAATTACATATTTGATGGTCTCTTCTATTATTTTCGAACTCAGACGAATTTTTTTTTTCGTCTGTAGTAACAGTTGATTTTGTGTTGTTGTGAGTAGTTAATAAACGAGGTGAAAATAAAACAATCAATAGACAGCAACATGCAAGTAAGTGATGCGATGTTGGGTATTATGGAAAGCACTTTTTTATCGAAAAGAATCAAAGACTTTTGAAAAATTCAAGGATTTTAAAATATCCAGGGATTTAAAAAATCCAAGGAATCCGAGATTAGCTAATTTTAGTGTTTACTCTCCTGAGATAATAAATGAACCCGATTTGACACAAATTCCAGTTGGCCTGTTACAAACATAATTAGTTGCTTTTCTTTCCCTACTTTTCTTTTATTTTTGAAGAAGCAAACACAATCTTTTTATGTTGTAACAAGGCCTATTAAACCTCATGGGAATATATACACATTTTAAGAATTTTAAATATTTTAAGAAGCCGCTTCCATAATATGTTAGCCAACAATTGACTAAAATTTGTTAATTTGTTAGTAAATTTGCATTCGATTATCCGATCTCTGTGAAGCTTGTAGTTTTTTTTAGTTTCACCACTTAGAGCATTTTCATATTTTAACTGTTGTTACTAGTACTTTACCATAAAGTAACTCAGGTTTTTTTAAATAAAAGATTAAAAGTGGAAAGGTAACTCACCGGGCACACAGATATAGCGTGTAGACTGGCGCTAGTTTGAACGCGGGGGCGTGCGGGTCGAGCCTGGTGATGACCGCGGCCAGGAACTGCGCCTGTCCCTGCTCCGGGAACTCGAGGACTGCGGGCAAGATGGCTTCCTGCCCCGGCCGCGCCGCGGGCACTGTCGCCGACATCCTGCGACCATACCACCAATGAATAACTGCGATTTTTGTTTAGTGACTAGTGACATATCCAATAGCTTATGGGACCACATGAACAACTGTGAAGAAATTTTCGCGATATCTCTCAAAACAAAAAAGTTATATGGTCTAGCTGGAACACTGTTATTTTGTTTTGTCAAATGACGTCATTGGACATACAAGTGAACCTTACGTCGTACATAATTGAGCTTATATTTCAGTACCCTTGCCATTTCCTTATAACTTCGAAACTACTCGCTTGATTTAAATGAAACAAAAACCTGTGTATTTCTAGAAATTTAGCTAAATTGTCATAATGATTCAAGTGATTTAAAGACCCAGTGACATTCTCTATTAGTGCGCAGCTTCAATGTTCAGTCTTTAGTAAACTGAATTAGTTCTAGCAACACAAAGTGTATTGCTAGCAAATTGCCTGCTTGGCCCAGTTTCTATATCTATTAAAGCTCCTATGGACCCTGCATACATTTTTTGTGTCGATGTATTGAATTGGTATTAAAGTATCCAATTTATGCGGAAAAATCAACTGCGTATATTTATCTGTCATCTACTATTATCAATAGTGTAAGGATGGTATATTTATAGGCTGTATCAGCTAGTAGTAAGTGTTTACTCTGTGTGTATGTAAGCCTTTTTAGAACAGTTGGTTATTTCAAATCACTGAAACGAAAAGTAAATTAAAAAAAAAGGATTACAACGTAATGTCTTGACAGAGTCTGTTACGAACCGGCTTAGGGCCGAGATCAATAAAAGAAAATTATTATAAAATACAAATTCAGTTAAATAAAACATAGTTTATTCAATCCAAAAGATTGTTTTCATTTATAGAAGCGCATAAGCGTTACAATACCTTATTTATTATTACTTTCTTATAAAGACGTATATTGACTCCGCTGTTGAAGAGTGTTTCAAAATAAATAAATAAAGAGATATAACATCGCACAGTAACATGGCGTGATCAATCAGATATTAAAAATGGAAAGGGACGAGTCTCTGGTGTGTAATTATACTGATACCAATACAATTTCTATGCATAATAAAAATTATATATATGGGCTGTGTCAAAAAATAGGCTATGTAAACGAATTAATTATATGGTTAGTAATGTATAACACAAATTATAACAAAACATAATAACAACAACGAGAAAAATAACTAATACGAGTATGTGCATTGAAGGAATACCTGTTATCGTGTCCAGAGCCGCCGCTCTTGGCGCTGCAAATACTCTTGGTTTCCACATTCCCGTCGAGGTCGAACGTGGTCTCGTAATTGTCTTTGTACTGGGAATTCATAGTTCTATTGGGTGTCGCGTTCTGATCCTGTTCGTTGTAGACAGAACCGGTGTGGTCGTCGGTGTATTCGTCGGTGGGTATCACCTGCTGGGACATCATGAGGGACTCGTTGTCGAGTTTCAGAGTGTTGTTATTATATGGGCGTGTAGGATCATCGTCTCGGTACTGCCTTTGGTCGTCGATATAAGGGCGGGAGTTCGGGTCGTCCTCGCGGTAAGACCTCGTGTTGTCTTCGGCGTAAGAGCGCGAGGTGTTATCACCGTCTCTGTAGTATGTGTCTTGTGAGACCGGGCTCATGGTGCGTGTGTATTCGTCGGTTGTGTTCGCGTTGGAATCGACCATGTGCGGGTCAGACATCGGAGAGATGGCGCTTCCAGGTGACGTCGCCGATCTAACGTAAAGGTAACGTACACAAGCGGATGGTCGTGAGCCAGTGATAGTAACATGCAAAAGAAAACAACAATGATAGATGACGAACATAAAAACAACAGTGATTAAGAGAAGCGTTGGACTGATAATGTTCGGTATCAGTTACGTTTGTTAAACAAAAATAGTTTAAATCACTACTGAACATAAATTGTGAATAGTTGACTATGTTTTGGTAAACTAAAAGTCTTAATTTGGTATGATAGTTTCTACGGAACACAACATATAATTTGGTGAGTTGGGTGCGGTTGGAAGCTGACCTGTCATAGATGGAGCCGGAGCCGAAGTGTTGCGACTGCGAAAGGTTCCTATTGAGGATGTTTTCTTGCATGGGATCCACGAAGCGAAATGTTGAAACTCTCCCGAACTTAAGTAAGCAGCCATGCTACAGAAGAAAATACGTAGAATAAATATCATGAAAACATTATGCCATAATGTATATAACAAATCGAGAAAACATTGTCATTTTAAGTTTTCTTTCTTGCGGCTAAACCGGGAGCATTCGCGTGTAATGTAATGTTACAGATTTGAGCATTACATCAGTGAAGGAGGAGAACCGAGCATTACAATGCGCACCTTGTAATGAATACATCAGTGAAGGAGGAGAACCGAGCGAATGCTCGTCAGTCAGGGAGGTATTATAGTAATGTAATGTTCAAAGACGAATCTATAATGTTACAGTACACGTGAATGCTAAACAGCACCTTTAAAGCAGTGTAAAAAGTTTCGCCGCAAAACCTGTGTAGAGTTGTTTGCGAAAATATCTCTTTAAATATTCACTGGAAGTCGCGAACCCACGATTCTTTACAACATTTAAATAGAGGACGCAGCTGTTGATGTAAATAGGAGAACCGGTGTATCTGAATTATTAATATTGAAATGGGTGAAAAAGTCTTGCAAAAAATGAAATGATTCCGTATTCAAATGTTTAAAGAATTAATAGCAACAAATTATAATAGAAAAATAATGAATGTTATATGACATAAACAATAGTTTTGCTCGTTAATTCTAAGACTATTTATTTTTATTTAATTATTAAACTTTATTGCTAAAATTACAGCAAATAGCGGACT
Organism: Agriphila geniculea; assembly: GCA_943789525.1. Taxonomy (NCBI): domain Eukaryota; kingdom Metazoa; phylum Arthropoda; class Insecta; order Lepidoptera; family Crambidae; genus Agriphila; species Agriphila geniculea. The sequence continues at coordinate 7,939,195 of OX038875.1, forward strand.
TAATGCCATCATTTAGGCAAACAAGTAGGCGACCTGAAACTTTTGGTTAAGGCCAGTATATTCCAAATGATCGAATTTGGCCTATTTTTGATTCAACAATAAACAATCAAATATTCTTTATTTTGAGCAGATAAAAATATATGTTGAAGTTTCATAAACGATCTTGATTATTTTACGATTACAAATACGATTTTTGTATCTTCACTCGACTAAAAAAATATGCAAAGAGAAAGAAAATTTTCAATAATTTTATATTTTTTGGATAATACTTAAAAGTTTATTAATCCCTTATTCACGAAAAATATATAGAAAAATAGGTAATTACATTAGAAGAATATTCAACGGCTACTTTTTCAAAAAGTGACTTTGTACTCAAAATAACAACAAAAACATTAAAAATATAAAAAAGTGAGGTTATTTTCATTATTCACACGTAAAGAAAAAAACAAAGACAGAGTTTTCGGAATTTACTGGCCTTAACTAAAAGAAGCACGATGACTCATCATCAATATAATAACCAGATAAAGGTTCGTTGCGTAGCACGGAACGCTAAAACGCGCCGGTGTTCGGTGATAAGTGGCGTGAGTCTGTCTACCGCGACTCCCGGGGGTATATCCCGGCGGGCGAGGCGTTACGGCCGCGCCGCCTCGCGGAGTGCCCGCTAATGCGCCGGAACGAGTTTACACACGTAATGTAAGAGACAATGTTATTCAAGACAATATTGTAATGTCACTGGAAGCTCAAGGTTACGGCTCGGAGTTTTCCGATGTTGTAGATAAAAGGGGAAGCTCAAGTTACGGCTTGGAGTTTTCTGGTGTTGTAGTTATACAGGATGTCCCAAAATTTGGCTACATGGAGGGAAAGTACCTTAAATATTGAAGATAGGAAATTTTACTGAAAGAAGACTTCGTTTTGTTTTAAAAAAGAATACGAACATTAAAAGATTTTTTTTTAAATCGCATTCATTCCTATATAAATTGATACAATATGTAATCATTAAAATTCAAATGTTAAATTTCATGGTTTTCCTTTTGTTTAAGATGCTGTGTTACTTAACAAAAATAATCCTAATGAGCAACTAGGGCATGCAGAATCGGACCTCTTTGAAAAATCGAAAATTTCGATTCCGATTCCTTGATCGGAATCGGGTACCCGGTTTTATTCGATTCTTTTCGATTCTTTTTTGGTTTTTTGTTTACAATTTTGTTTCATGTTAAGAAAGAAAAAACGCGTTTTTTATCATTTTTTTATTAAAATCTAATTATTTACTTAAAATAAAACACGAAAACATAAAAGAAACAGCTACTTAATTCTTACAGGGTCTATAGTAGGATAGGTAGGAGTAGGACTCCTACTGTGTGTTACTAGTAGGTACTGTTTCATTTCTTATAGTCTTCTCTTACAATAAATAAAGTAACAATAAATTGGACAGAAATTAACGATAGGAACAATAACAGTTAAACATAAAAGGAAGGAATCAAGAAAAAAAGACAAAAAGCTATTTATTACGTACCTAAATAATGAATTTTACTTTAGATAGGGAAAAAAAAGTAAAAAAAATCATTGTATGAGATGCTCTCCCAAAAAATTGCTTTTTAAATCAGGAGATATAGTTTTTTTTTAATGCAGTTAACTAATTTTGACCCAACCCTAATGCAGTTAACCAATTTTGATCCAACCTTAAAGTAATTAACTAATTTTGTTACAAACATGTGTTTGTTTGGTACTAATATCAAGATGCATAGGTACTTTGTATAGAAATTAACTAGTTTTGTTAAAATACTTACAAAAAATACGTTTTTAACCATTTTTGTTCCGTCAGTCTGTATTGAAGTGATTTTGGTATCGAAAATAACCCAATTTTGTTTCGACTTAATATCAGTATTAGGTAGGATTTAAAAAAATAAAAGGCCTTATAACAAGTTTCACATTATTTTCTGCCTCTTAAGTAGTTAACTATTTTTGTTCCGTCGCTCCTCAATTGTGCGCGCCAGTAAGATTGGGAATTTGGTTTTTTTTAACGAGAATCGAAAAGAATCGAGAATCGATTCTTACTAATTTAAAAATTGATTCTCACAGGACAAAAAAGAATCAGTTTTTCCCGGTTATTTTGGAATCGGTTAAAATCGGTTCCATGCCCTATGAGCAAGCCTTTCGATCGGTATCGTCAAAATAAAATATTGTTTTTTTTTTCTAATTTGGTGGGTTCGATTCCTGGTTAAGGCATGCGATTTTTCGAAAATATTTGAATGCAGTTCCAATTATTTTAAAAATCAAAGTGAAGTCTTTTTTCAGTATAATGTCCAATATTTAATATAATAATAATCTTCAATATTTAATGTACTTTCCTTCCGTGTGGCAAAGTTTTGGAACACCCTGTATATTATAGGGGTTAAAACAAAGCACGTTTTATTATTCAGTGAGACCTTGTACTGCAATAATGCAGGACAAGAAAAAATGAACTGTAAACGGCGCTAAACAGTTTAGAATCAAAACAGTTGTACGACTGAACTTTAACGAGTTCGTCCATACCTGTAACCGCTGCGTGTGCGTAACGCGCCGGCCGTTGAGGTAGACGTGCGCGTCGGTGTGCAGCGGCGTGACGCCGTAGCCGCCGCCGTCCGCCGGCGCCACCACGCAGTGCCGCGGCTGGATCGACGGCCCGTACAGCTGCAGGGCCGTGCCGTTGCCCGAACCCACCTACTCCACACGACACATTTGTAGATTTAGCGTTCCCGCTGACGAGCGCTTTTTTGTAGCTGAGATAATCGCGGCGTTAATCGCAGCGATAATCGCCCGCGAAATGACACAACAAAGGTTTTAGCCAGCGACAAAAAAGCGCCGCGATTAACGCCACGTTTATCGCCGCTACAAAAAGTAGCTCGTGGGCGTTTACGTATTGAACTCTGTATGTTCTATTCTTGGCGACAAAAAATCGCTCAGCTATTATCGCTCGTCGGTTTGAGTTCATTCATATGTATTACACTTTTGACATAATTCAGTAATCTGTCCTTTTGTTATTAAAGTCCACACCTGTCAAACGTGTTAACATATTAATGAACTCGATTTTACCTCTATAAAAGGGTCTGTTCAATATGTGCTCATACGACCTACGCTTCGCTACGACCACCGGTGTCAAACCCAAGGTCCGTTAGGGAGCTAATTATAAGTCCACCTAGCTACCTACCAGCATCGTACCTAATCAACAGAAGTAACAATAATAAGACAAATAAATCTCTTCATTCGCCTCTGTGATGTGTATTTAATTCGATTTCCAGGATGAAATTTAGTGGCTACACTTGATTCAATCCAGGAGAAATGGATTTTCGTGTCAATTGGTTCCGCAAGGATCACTACAACAACACCTGTCCTGTCACCCTGTTGTAATTATCTGGTAACGATATATTTAAGTTTGTAAATATCGTTACTTATTGCTATTAAAGCTGATAAGTTTCTTGCGCCCGTTCTTCTTGTCAGTTAAAAAAGTCTTGAACGGGTGGTAGGAAAATATAGACGATTCAAAAGTACTTAATAATTAAGTTTATTTGAATAAAGCTAATTTTGACTTTGACTTTGAACAACAACGCTAGATTGTTAAGTTCCAGCAATTAGAAAATCTTATATCTTCAACCTTATCACCTCCTCATAACATTAGGTGAGATAAAAGTATAGTTGCCAAGCACATTAGTACTATTTTTGGACAGGAAAAGAAATTTTCATTTGGAGCAGCGTATACACCGTTAATTTATAAGTAGGTATTATCTAAAAATGAAATCGGGATTTCAGACCACGTGAATGAACAACTTCTGTTCTATAGAAAAGTACAACATCGACTCGACTATAATGTATGAAACAGCTGATTTTTTTTCGCGATTCCGTGGTGGGCCCCATAGTAAAAGTTGTTCATTCATGTGGTCTAAAATCCCCTTTTCATTTTTAGATATACTTAAAAATTAACGGTGTAGAAGTAATATATCAAAGTAAATGACATGGTAATAATGGTGCCGGAAAAACAATCCTTAAAGCGTCGTTAGGTTTATCCTCTTTCCCCCGAAATGTATCGACTAATATCGGTTATTCCGATCTGTTACCCCAAAGATTCCACCCTGAGGTGAATTCTATGAAACGTATATCCGAGAATTTACCCTAAGCTAGGGTTACCCTAATTCACCTCGGGGTGGATTTTTGGGGTAACAGACCGGAATAAGCGTCTTATATCATCAATAATTCGCGATAACAAACTAAAGAGAAAACCAAGAAATTGTGTATCGATTAAACTGGTTCAGTAAATGGGGAACGAAAGCATTAACATCACTTTTTGTTTTGCTTTAGTCTCTTCCTACTCGTCAATCACGCCGCCTGTTAAAAGCCTACGATGAGGTTAAAGATGTTAAAAGCTACTATTTTAGATTGTATGTCATTGACAGGAAATACTTACGAAGCTTAAGCGTGCCCGCAGACTACAGACCAAACTGTCGGCCGATAGTTGGTTTTGTATGAAGAATCGATCGACCGATACCGAATCGTTCTAGTGTGCGTACTTGTATACACCTTCATACGTACTGATTGAGAGCCCGACTAAACTGTCGGCCGATAGAAAGTCTGTAGTCTGCGGGCACGCTAAAAATTTGGTTTATTAAGTAATAATCATGCAAATAAAGCAAAGGTACGAAAATTACCCGAGCAGGCATGATCAGATGAGTAATAAATAACTTGGAAGCAAGCTCATTTAGGTTTACATGTGACGAAGAAGTTAGTTTAATCTATGTCGTCGTCAAGGCCTCGCACCATCAAATGCACTGCACTTGTTAACTTTCACACACCATTAGCAATGTCATCATCATTAGAGGCGCTTATTATGAGTTATTATATTGCTAAGTGTACACAAGGTCTTTGGGAATAGCCTTATAAAGCCCAATGTGGTAGATAGAGACCAACTGAACAAATTTTACTATGGGACCAACTCTGAAATCGCGAAAAAAATCAGCTGTTTCGTACAAAAATTTATAACGAAAATATCAAAATGTATGAAACAGCTGTTTTTTTTTCGCGATTTCAGAGTTGGTCCCATAGTAAAAGTTGTTCAGTTTGATGGTCTCTATCTACTGTATTCGGCTTTATAAGGCTATTTCCAAACACCCTGTAGTGTATATTTACATTTATACGAGTATTACTTCTCTTGAAAGAGTGGATCCAGGTGAAGAACCAATTCATTATTTATGAGAAGTGCGCCCGATCTAATTCGTATTCCTCATCGGACATGAATATTACATAAATCTTCATATCAGACCGCTTTGTGGTTATGAACTATAAATATAGACTTAGTACCTGCCTCTCTACCATAGTTATATTGCGTACATCAACGTACTTACTTACATAGGTGCTATACCACAGAATGAAGTTACAATGAGAGATAACAGACCCGAAATGTTTGTTTAATTGATTTGTATTTCACTTTCACTTCGCCATTACAAAGTAAGTAAATGGGTTCTATGACGATAAAACAATTTAACACGCTTTCATCCATGCTGTCTACTAGATTTTTACATACAACTTTTTAGCATAACATGCAAGTCGGAAACAGATTTTTTTAATTTTAATGGATCTGACGACTACTTCACAATAAATACGATTACTTTGATCGTAATCTTTTATTGAAAGTTCTAGTCTAGGCGCAATGCAGCCTTTATCATAAATGTTTCTCAGCCCAAGCTTTTCAGCATAATCAAATAGGCGAAGTAGGCCGGTCTACTCACGTACGATGCCTAAAAATAACGAGCCAGTGTGATAATATAATAACGTTACCCACAAGAATTGGGGTAAACTTAATTACAACAATGAAACCAAAATCGTATCTAAAAATGCTCCTCTTGAACAAGTACTATCATCCCGCAGTTTTTTTGGGAATACTTGATATTGCTCAGCCCACAGGCGCCGTACTGGGGCCGTACCAGCTAACTTACATGACTATCGTAATCGCTTTCATTTGACAGTTGGATGTGATACATTGCTACGTTTCTCTGGTATTTTTTTTGTACCAAAAAAAAGTAGCAATGTGTCACATCCATCTGTCAAATAAAAGCGATTACGATAGCCATGTAAGTTAGCCGGTAGGGGCCCTGATGTCCTTGGCGACAGTTTACTGGAGAGCTCTAGGACAGCTTAGCTGTTACTTTCTGTTCAAGGCATAATTTATATCTACAGTGATGGACGGATAATTAGAAACACCAAGTCGATTTTCATATAAACGAGGTAACTTTGAAGACTTGGTTCTCCGTAAGTTTGCTGTTTTTTTTTTAAAGCAACAATAATATCTATGTTCGTAACATTTTGAATATTCCAACATTGCATTTATTTTATTTCGTGGAAAACTTACAGCTACTATGTTTATATAACAAAGTGTATGGTTAGTCATTATAGCCAACATCAAATTTTCACATGTAGGATAACAGATGAATATTTTTTTACGAGTAAGAACATGCGTTATTTGCACTAATACGATCATCAATTTATTGAAGACAATCATAAATGATTGGAAAGGTCACCATTTAAACCTAAAACAGCTCATAGATCTGACACGTCTGAAGACCACCCAAATAAATAAATAAACTCAAGATAAATAAATAAATAAGTGTGGTTGCATACCTCGAGGACATCAGTGAGGCGCAGCCGTCGGCCGTTCTCGAGGGCGGCGCCCTCGGGCGTCACCTCGAGCAGCACGGGCTCTCCGCCGTGCCGGCCGCCGCTGCCGATGCTGCCGCCGGCCTTCTTCTTGCGCCGCCGCGGCTGCGCGTCCGCCGGCCGCCGCCGCACGTGGAACATGATGGAGCCTGATAACATACTCACAAGCTGTCAAATCCAAACTATCACACGTGACACACACAATAACAAAAACATAATCGTAATGTATCTTCAAGGATTTCACCATGAAGCAGAAAAAAATTATATGAAAACACAACGACACAAATTTTTATTACAAAAGATAAGCTACAGAGAACCTTTCAAAAAAGTCATGCGGAAGGATGAAGTCACGATCAAATATGATTATGACTTCAATAAATATCTATTTAATGGCCAAAAGCCATCAAAAGGCTCAAAAAGCGTCGCACCAGCACTTAAATTTATTACTGTACTTTCAACTTAATCAAAATATTAATATTGCATTATTATCATTACGTTCTCCGACACTTATTCCACTTTCGCTTCCTAATATGATTCGGGCACATTTTGGGAGTTCCACATTTACGGAAGTGTGGGGTTAAGTGCAGTTGAGGGTCTGTGCGGCAACGAGGAGCAGACGGGGAGTGGGGGGCGGTGGCGCAGCGCGGGGCAGTGAGCGCGCTTCTAGTGTCAACATCATTAGCGTGTACATTGTCGCCCGCTCGGCTGGGCTACGAGTGCCGCTACGAGCTACAACTTTCGTAGATGACTGCACAAAGCCAATTCCAGACACTAATTTTCGTTTAGAATTTCAAGTGCCTTGAATTGTTTGATTATACAGGCAAGTTAGCATAGCATGACTCTGACTTTGATCAACTTATGAGACAAATTGTATATGATCGATTTTTTTAAATTTATTCATTGATTGTTGAACGTTATTACGCCAAACGAACCATCCATCATGAAACAAACAGTAGCCTCGTGAAGGTTATTTATCGCCTAACTAAGCAATCGAAAGTGACGTGTGTCATTTTCAACTTATCATATGATCAAACGACTACTAATCACGTTTATCTTAATATAGGTTTGACAATTTTATTCAAATTATGTTTGTAAATCATAATTTATTTTTTATTATTGGCATAACAGTATTTTGTAGTAACAACTAAAGTGAAGAAATTCGTTTTTTAGCTTACAGTTAACTTCAGTCAAGGAAAACATAACCTAAATGTTTTGGAATCGACAAAGTGTCGATTCCAAAACATTTTCTTAAATGTGAATATTTATATCCTAGTGTAGGGTCTATTAATTCAGCATTGTGTCGACGCGTGCATGGTGGTATTGTTTTAACATTTCGAAGCGATGATGCATCGTACGTAGGAAGAATGGTAAAATCAATAGGTTCATCAATACAAACCAAGCGTATACAACCACTATCTGTGAAACTGATTCATTCAATATTAGCATAGCAACGAATATTCAGCTATTATTCGGTACTAGCGACCCGCCCTCGCTTCGCTTCGATATAGTGTGGAATTTGACACTATGTATTATACATATAAACCTTCCTCTTGAATCACTCTATCTATTAAGAAAAACCGCATCAAAATCCGTTTCGTAGTTTTAAAGCTTTAGGGATATAGGGACAAAGAAAGCGACTTTGTTTTATAACTATGTAGTGATAGTGATTCGACATATTCGGCTCTTTTATATTTTTCGGCCGAATAAATAATATCCTACTACTCAGATGTTTTGTTGTAGTCATATAATTGGTTAAATATTAGTATACATATTATTATTCATATAATTTTGTTTTAATACTTTTACTTATTAATCATTAAAATAGTCACAAATACATTCAACTTCCATATTATCAAAATTAACAAAAACACTATCTATAATGTCTATGCACTTGAATTATCGCAAGATTATGGTGCAGAAAGACAAAATTTTCTGCATTTTAGGCAGTGGTTTAGTCCCTTTTTTGAGAAAACACGTCAGCTATTCAGACATGACAAATATTTTGCTGCAAGATTTACCATAACGAAAATCTATCTTTTCTTTCTTGGCACTATGTGTATGGATTATGATAACTTGATATGTTTTAATACGATAAAATAATTGTCTATTTCTGTTGCAGCTGCATTTTTAGGGTTCCGTACCCAAAGGGTAAAAAGGGGACCCTATTACTAAGACACCGCTGTCTGTCTGTCTGTCACCAGGCTGTATCTCATGAACCGTGATAGCTAGACAGTTGAAATTTTCACAGATGATGTATTTCTATTGCCGCTATAACAACAAATACTAAAAACAGAATAAAATAAATATTTAAGGGGGGCTCCCATACAAGAAACGTAATTTTTTTGCCGTTTTTTTGCTCGATATTAATAACGACAACAGGCAGACAGTTGAAATTTTCACAGATGATGTATTTCAACAAATACTAAAAACAGTATAAAATAAATATTTAAGGGGGGGGGGGGGGGGGGGGGGGCTCCCATACAACAAACGTGATTTTATTGCCGTTTTTTGGTACGGAACCCTTAATGTCCGACTCGCACTTGTTTTTTGCCGTCACGCGCGGGCCGAATACTTTTATTTAATACTAGCGGCCCGCCCCGGCTTCGCACGGGTGCAATGTAGTTACTAAATGTAAAACTGTGCTAATGTGGTGTCAGTGTAAAGTAATTAGATTATTATACTACAGGATACATATAATACCTAGGAGGACGACATATACCTATACGACGTACGCAAGGGGTGCTATAATATAATTGACGTGTGTGTGTGTCTGTCTGTCTGAGGCAACCAACCTAGCTCCCAAACTTATGGATCGATTTTAATGAGGTTTTTATGCATAGTTTAAGAGAAGCGTATAGACGGCGGGAAGCGACTTTTTTTATAATATGTATAGCTTTTGCCCGTGGCTCCGCCCGCGTGGCAGTCGGTAATCGTTGTAAGTCTTCCCTTAGAAACCAATGATCGGGATGAAAAGAAGCCTGTGTTAAGTATTCCAGACTTAATCTATATCTGTGCCAAATTTCTCCTAAATCCGTTCACCCGTTCAGACGTGATTGAGTATGATATGATTGAGTAGGTACCTAACAGAACAACATCCAAACATCAAAACTTTCACATTTATACAATTTTGTGATTATATAGGTAATAGCTGCACCCCGCGGTTTTGCCCGCGCAGTCTGTCGATTCTGTAACCAAACTCGCATCTCACTTCACTTCGCGTGAATTTGTTATTAGACATTTGTTTACTAAATGAGCTATTTTACTGATTGCAAAAAATTTAGGTAGCCTGCGTAGCTATCTAAAATCTTTTGTGATAAAAAATTTTTCTTATCATTATCTTATTTATGATTTAAAATTCCCGTGCAGTGAAGTGAGATTCAAAGTGGGGTTCGAGTTTGGTTACAGAATCGACGCCCTGTTAACGATTCTGTATTAGTTAGGTAGATACTTAATAAAATTTATTAGCGGTAATTTAACAAAATAAGTATAATAATATTATGTTACATTTAATACTTACCTTATAGTTAAAAATTCTAATATCTTTGCTTAATAGTTATCTTCTTTATAAATAAAAATCGATGTATGTGTATTAGTTTCCTTTGCACTCCTAAACCATTCATCCACATCCGATTATGATGAAACTTTGGTGAATGTTTGGTGAATTGTTCTGCTTACTACTGAAAAGGTTTCTGATTAAAAAAACGTGACATTGCAACGCATGCCGGGCAAAGATTTATGCCGGGTGCAACTAATGTTGTGCATTATTATCAGGCTCTCCATCGAAACACTTCTCTAAATACCACATTCCTTGTCACGTTATCTGATATTTGCCAGATGTTGCCGTTTTATTTGACTAATATTTCGTAAAGTAGTTAAATAGGGATAAAATCCTAGACAACATTATAAGAATCAAAGCTTGTCTTGAAAATCGGGAAAATTAGAGATTAAACGTCAGCCCGTGCAGTGACAACTGACATTTATTTTTCTTAATCATTCAAATGCACTAAGAAGTTTTGATTCCGATATCGAAGTCAACCACCCTAAAAATAGCTTTCTACCCCTTTTCAACCCTGTTAAGGGATACATTTCAAAAAAGTACGAAACACATGTTCAATTAATTTTGTAAAAGAATGTCTATACCAAATTTCAAGTCAATCGGGCCAAGGAATCGCGTTCTCCCATACAAACTTTGCCACTCTGTTTCACCCTCTTAGGGATTGAATTTCGCAAAATCCCGTCTTAGTGAGCACCTACACCCTAAAAGGGACCCCCATGCAAAATTTGAGACTCCTAGCACTTGTAGTTTCTGAGATTTCGTGATGAGTCAGTGAGTGATTTACGCTTTTATATATATAGACTAGCGGCCGCCCGCGACTTCGTCTGCGTGGAAAGTTTTTTTGCTATCCCTCAGGAACAATACTTTTTTTGGGGTAAAAGGTAGCCTATGTCCTTCTCTATACCCCTGACAACGTGTTTGCAAAATTTCATGATGATCGGTTCAGTAGTTCAGACGTGAAGGCGTAACAAACAAATAAACAAACAAACAAACAAACGGACTTTCACATTTATAATATTAGTAAGGATAGTAAGGATGGAGAATCGTAATACTAATAATTGTTGCGTGGACGGCTGTCGCAATAAACAGAAGGATTCAAAGTTTTCATTTTTATTTTTTCTTTTTGTTTTAGGCCACATAGCTTTCAACTTATGATGAAAAATATAAAAAAAATTACCGTCTCCCCCCCTTATCTCCGAAGTTTGCAAAGAGAAAAATTAGAAATCATTCTATGTGATAGCAGTTTATATAAAGATAGCGGCCCGCCCCGGCTTCGCACGGGTGCAATGTAGTTACTAAATGTAAAACTGTGCTAATGTGGTGTCAGTGTAAAGTTATTAGATTATTATACTACAGGATACATATACCTAGGAGGACGACATATACCTATACGACGTACGCAAGGGGTGTTATAATATAATTGACGTGTGTGTGTGTCTGTCTGTCTGAGGCAACCAACCTAGCTCCCAAACTTATGGATCGATTTTAATGAGGTTTTTATGCATAGTTTAAGAGAAGGGCATAGACGGCGGGAAGCGACTTTTTTTTATAATATGTATAGCTTTTGCCCGTGGCTCCGTCCGCGTGGCAGTCGGTAATCGTTGTAAGTCTTCCCTTGGAAACCAATGATCGGGATGAAAAGAAGCCTTTAAGTATTCCAGACAATCTATATCTGTGCCAAATTTCTCCTAAATCCGTTCACCCGTTCAGACGTGATTGAGTATGATATGATTGAGTAGGTACCTAACAGAACAACATCCAAACATCAAAACTTTCACATTTATACAATTTTGTGATTATATAGGTAATAGCTGCACCCCGCGGTTTTGCCCGCGCAGTCTGTCGATTCTGTAACCAAACTCGCATCTCACTTCACTTCGCGTGAATTTGTTATTAGACATTTGTTTACTAAATGAGCTATTTTACTGATTGCAAAAAATTTAGGTAGCCTGCGTAGCTATCTAAAATCTTTTGTGATAAAAAAATTTTCTTATCATTATCTTATTTATGATTTAAAATTCCCGTGCAGTGAAGTGAGATTCAAAGTGGGGTTCGAGTTTGGTTACAGAATCGACGCCCTGTTAATGATTCTGTATTAGTTAGGTAGGTACTTAATAAAATTTATTAGCGGTAATTTAACAAAATAAGTATTATAATATTATGTTACATTTAATACTTACCTTATAGTTAAAAATTCTAATATATTTGCTTAATAGTTATCTTCTTTATAAATAAAAATCGATGTATGTGTATTTGTTTCCTTTGCACTCCTAAACCATTCATCCACATCCGATTATGATGAAACTTTGGTGAATGTTTGGTGAATTGTTCTGCTTACTACTGAAAAGGTTTCTGACTAAAAAAACGTGACATTGCAACGCATGCCGGGCAAAGATTTATGCCGGGTGCAACTAATGTTGTGCATTATTATCAGGCTCTCCATCGAAACACTTCTCTAAATACCACATTCCTTGTCACGTTATCTGATATTTGCCAGATGTTGCCGTTTTATTTGACTAATGTTTCTTAAAGTAGTTAAATAGGGATAAAATCTTATACAACATTATAAGAATCAAAGCTTGTCTTGAAAATCGGGAAAATTAGAGATTAAACGTCAGCCCGTGCAGTGACAACTGACATTTATTTTTCTTAATCATTCAAATGCACTAAGAAGTTTTGATTCCGATATCGAAGTCAACCACCCTAAAAATAGCTTTCTACCCCTTTTCAACCCTGTTAAGGGATACATTTCAAAAAAGTACGAAACACATGTTCAATTAATTTTGTAAAAGAATGTCTATACCAAATTTCAAGTCAATCGGGCCAAGGAATCGCGTTCTCCCATACAAACTTTGCCACTCTGTTTCACCCTCTTAGGGATTGAATTTCGCAAAATCCCGTCTTAGTGAGCACCTACACCCTAAAAGGAACCCCCATGCAAAATTTGAGACTCCTAGCACTTGTAGTTTCTGAGATTTCGTGATGAGTCAGTGAGTGATTTACGCTTTTATATATATAGATTCGGAAATTCCGTCAGGAAGCTCGCAGAATATTCGGTATTCGTTGCAAGTCTAATATTAACTGTGGCGCGTCAAGACGTCAATAGACGTAGTTACTCGATGAATATTTTAGTGTCGGTACTAAGAACTGAACCTCTTCAGGTGTGAAACAATGTATTATAAGCTAAAAGCAAATACCTAAAGCTTTATAGGACCGCTGTGCTGGGGCATAAATTTTACAACTCTTTTATGTTTACGGGTGCCCATTCACTCCGAACGTAATGACATAGGAAAATTGGATCTAGGGAGTTTGATAGAACATTTATTACGGTTGTAACATAAATGCAGCGTCAACGACAATTCCACAAAAGCTCGTGAACATAGAGATATAGAGAGAAAATGTTGAATTACCTAGCACAACTTCTTTTCTTTGGTTTCGTAGGCGCGAACTAAATGGTCTGTTGAACATCATGCTGGGTGGTGGGCTGGGTGAGTGACGAGCTTGACAGATCCATAGCCTAACGAGGTGGCGAGTATGTAGTCAATACGAAGGCTTAATCGTCAATGGCACTTCACCCTACACTACACGCAACACTTCCGATGCCGATTCATTAGCCGTAAGTACTAGCATGTTTATAATTTCACAACATAATGAATTATACAGGGTGTTTTGTAATAACCTTATAAAGATGAATATGATAGGGTACCATGCATATACATACAATCCTGGAAAAAGTTTATAAACTCAGACAACCACCACATGGCTGAGAAATTTTAGAGTTATTCATTTTCGATAACTATTAATCCCAACAATGGGCAAAAGCAAAACACATTATCGTTCTAAATTTGCCAACTTGCCACTATGCAATAAATTAAAAAAAAATGCGGTGGTTTTCAGGGTTTATAATAATTTACCGGTATTGTATGCATGGTACGATATTCGGTTTTATGAAGTAAGTAGTAAGTAACCTTTAAGCCGATTCCCATCGGCTTAAAGGTAAGCCGATGGGAATCGGCTTGTATGGACCCTTCGCCACTGCTCTGTACGTAAACAAGAATTTAAAAGCCTAATTACTACTTACTTCTTACTTATGAGTAGTTATTATTATTAAAAGAGTTATTAAAAAAATATAAATTATAGGTGAATAACTCTTTTGACTAAAGTAATTATAGAGAGAATATTAATTAATATTTAAGTAGTTAAGAAGGCTGTATATTTCGTATTAAAAATAAAGAAAAAGGTTTGTCAGCCTTTATCGACTGATACATACAGTCCTTTAAGTAGACTTTATCATAAAAAACACAACTTTTTGGAGTTAGGTATTATATCTAATCAAATATGTATGTGAATCTATCATCTTACAGAAGATAAGTGGAATGAACGTAACATCTCACTAAGTACCTAGCTCTCTCGTGTAATTCGGACATGTTTGAATAGATACATACTACTAAACTAATACCGATCGATTTAGGTTCAATTTAACTTTTATAACCCTAACCTTGATCCACTGATTACTACTTAATAACTAGCCACTTTCAGCCATTTCGTCTACACTCTTGTCAATGTTCATGAAAATTAGGTAAAAACATTCCTATATCAAAGTCCTACATCAAAGTCTGTATTACCTAATTTAATTTTGGTTTGTAATTTAATCCTATTCAATTCAATTTAATTATTCTAATTAATTTATTATTGTCGGAGTTGCAGTTTACCTGCTTACTTTCTTTAAAATGTTGTAATGTCATTTATTTGCTGTAAATCTGTTTTGTGTGACAAATAAATAAATAAAATTATTCGCTAAAGTGGTGTTGGTCTCAACCAGAGTATAATATTTACTGTGGCCTTAGTGGCATATCGTATTCGCAATGAAGATGTCAATGATAAACTTTGAAATCGTATCTGTTCACTGATAGGAATCCATATTAAAGGATCATGGAGAGTATTCAACATAAGAACTGATGGAAAATAGAACAACAATGACACTGCATGCTATTCGATTGTAGTAAATTAATGTACTCAAGAGACGATTTTTTAAAAGCATATCTAAGGACATTAGATTTAGAATTTTTAGATTTTAGGCATTCACAATGCTGTTTTTTTTAAATTTTATTTATTGAATGTTGAAGGTAATTCTTCACATTGATTCACAGCGACTCGGTAGCATAATTATGCTCAAGCTCAATTATGCTTTAGCTTAAGTCGCTAGTACTTAAATTTTTTAGTTAAATTAAAGTTAAATTTTCTAGTACATTTTACGTTCACGCTGTAAGCGAGCGTTGTTTCATCAATGTGAAGAATTTTCAACATTCAATATAAAAATAAAAAAAATAAAAATAGCATTGTGAATGCCTAAAATCTAAAAATTCTAAATATAATGTCCTTAGATATGCTTTCAAGTTGAGTAAATTAATTTACTACAATCGAATAGCATGCAGTGTCATTGTTGTTTTATTTTCCATCAGTTCTCATGTTTAATATTTGGTCAGTGCATTGGGCCGGAATCCCAAGGGTGCGGGTTCAAGTCTCGTCTGAGCTGCTACGGGTGAGTCAATTTTTTCATAAAGGATTAAGGATTTTTAAACATTCTCTCTTTAAAATTATTGATGAAGTTTTTAGTCTCATAAACTCGTCGCATAATAATAAAACGTGCATTTACATTTACGTTTTTTGTGATAAAACTAAACATCAATTAACTAGTAAGTAGTTCGTTTCCATGCGGCTACGTTTATAGTTATGGTGGCAAGAAGGGCATAAAGGGCGCATTCAACTTTTATTCTGCAAATATAGCTGTATACAAGGGCCTGCTAATTAATAAGCGGTACAAAGGACATGCACGACGACGCAGGCGGACGCGCGGCGATGGGCGAGTCGCCGGTAGGGATGCAAACGATACATCGATGTTCTTGAAACATGGATGTTTCAGTAAAAAAACATCGATGTTTGCCATCGATGTTCATTGTTCCATAACATCGATGTATCGATGTTATTTTATCGACTATCACCCAACAAAGTTATCGTTTGACAGGAAAACGACTGTAAAAACTGTACTTTAGATTCTGTTTCTAATAACTTGCTGCAGATAACGTAAGCTTGTAATAACTTTACTTATATTAGCTGTTAAATGTAATTTTATTCCCTCTACACCTTCCTTATTCTAAAGACATGCCTATTCAATAGATAATATTGTTATAGATAATAAATAACATACAATTTTAACTATATAATAAATTATTAAAAAAAACATCTTTTGCACACATCACATCACATTTATTGGGCAATGTTTTTTCCACATCGAAGTTTGTACTGAAACATCGATGTATCGATACATCGATGTTCTTGCCTTAGATATTTGCATCCTTAGTCGCCGGCGCGTCGCCATCGCAAACGCGACCGCACCTGTCGCCGTCGCGTGACGACGCGTCGTCCACTCTAATACTACTTGTTGCTCACTCACTAATATCAACAAACTCCATTAAATACATTGGGTATGTATAATGTATTGTTACGACAGCTTTACAGCTATTATAAAAAACTGAGGACAATCAACAACCCCACTATCATGCCATGTTGCCCTACAAAACTGAAGATTTACTTTATAAACTGTCCGTAAATGTGACACGAAATCTAATATCTATTCTGTGACGAAAATATGATGATCTACATTACTACTACATTTCTAGTTCCGGTGCTTGATTGACTAAGAAACGATTCATATTGACTGATGCAGATTCGAAAAGCAATGCCGGCAAATCAATATTCCCACATGCATATTGAATTCGACAAGGAAGGAACACAGGTGCAGCAACCTGCAGTGCACATATAAAAATAACCCTCCGAAATAAATGTAAGAAGAATGCTTATAAATATATAGTAATACATCTTTCTATAACTGAATAAAAATAATAAACTAATTTTTCGCATCACCCAAGTTTAAAAGAATCAATGTTCTTCCATTGTAGATAATATAGGGGTTCTATTACTTAAGTTTTTCTGTTTTTTTTTGGTTTTTTTTTGGTCTTCAAGAATTACGAAGGGTACTTACTTACATAATGCCTCTACTCACATAAAATTATTCTATTGTTAACACTACATAATAATCGTGGTCCGTCATGCATGATCATGCCACTTAATCCAGTGGCAAGATCAAGCCATTTTGACCGTGGTTTGGGGAGATTTTTATAAGGACATGTCATTTGACGGAACAATCGATTTTCCGCTTATTCGCGTGACCTGACAACACTTCATGCCACTTTAACGTGTGTGTTTTCTGTTATGCCACTGGATATCAAGCCACTAGATCAAACGGCATGAACATAAGTGGCCACCATAAAATCAGAGCTATGCAGATACAAAATTGGCACAGAAAACATTATACTAGAGCCAAGTTTCGATTAGGTCAAGAGGTAGAAAGCGAACAACCAGAGATAGGGTTAGCTTTGTCTTTATTTTCCAAATACCTTGGTATATATAATTCTTCAGACTTTTTGGTTCATATTAAAAGTTATTATAATTATCAGTTGTTTATTCTTTTTGCGCATTGGCAAAGGCCTCCTCCATTTGACGCCATGATTTCCTTTCTACGGCCACTCTGGTCCAAGCTGATCCCACTATGGCCCTTATCTCGTCAACCCATCTTTTGTGTGGTCTTCCACGATTCCTTTTGGCATTTCTTGGGTACCAGTACATCATCGTTTTGCTCCATTTATCTCTGCCTCTCACTGTATGTCCTGTCCACCGCCATTTCAGTACTTTGACTGTGTAGGTTATGTGTTTAGTTTTTATTCGACTCTTGATATTATCTATTGATGCTTTATCTGACAGTTTTATCCCCAACATGCTTGAAGCATTGGGGATAAAACCTTGATATAGGTATAATATAAATAAAGAAAAGATGATTAAAGAAGAAAAAGAAAGAATGTTTTCACGGAACAGCTTTACTGAGTATGTTTTATACTTTGCAATGTGTACGAATCTAACATTACTAATTCAGTAGCCAACACATAGGCATACGTATACAGAACTCGTAGGAATAGGTTCGTGGGTTCCACCGACGACCGACTCAGAAACGTCACTTTACATTACGGTATGCGGGACTTGATCCGGGCGGGCCTATCTTATGTAGATATTTCACAAAACTTATTCTTATAATGTGAAGATAGTATGTCACACAATCTCTTCGTCTGACTTATTTCAGTCTGTAATATTAATGTACCTAATTGATCAGTTTTCTATCATGACAACCTAATTTGAATAAGTTTGCGGATCAATTTGTATAAGCATTGCCACTTATCTGACTTTATTGTTAAATTAAAGTAAACGAAACTTTCATTATATTCTTTTTGAAGTTTGTCACGTTAGTATAGTATGGTATTTTAGAATATCTCAAATCACAAGTAGTCACTTTATCCTTATCCTTACTTCCGTACTAATAAAATATTAATATGATACCGTTAAAGTGCTCAAATCAGTTCGTTAGAGTGCACATTAACTAGTTAATCTGCAGATTAACTGGTCGAGTCAGTTAAAGTGCGAAAAATTGTTTAATTTCGCACTTTAACTAGGTAATCTGCAGATTAACGACCAAAGATCAGTTAAAGTGATTAGGTTAGTAATGTGACCAAAAACGCGCGAGCCGAGCAAGCGGAGCGAACGTGGCGTGCCGCGTTAGCGGCCGGCGAACCGCCAGAAATTACGTTTTTGTAAGTTTAAGTTAATATGCAGATTCACTAGTTAAATAGCGAAAGTCTGCTACTTTAAGAAAAAATTCGCACTTTAACTGACTCCATCAGTTAATGTTCAGATTAACTAGTTAATTCTCATATTAACGGATTCCGTAGTTTAGTGGTAACAAACATATTTTTTAATTAATATTATTAAAACCGAAAATAAGTTTCTTTGTTAATTTGTTTGTTTGTTACGCCTTCACATCTTAACTACTCAACCGATCAGTAAACACGTTGTCAAGGGTACATAGAAGGACATAGGCTACCTTTCATCCAGAAAAAAGACTGTTCTCGAGGGATATCAATCAAAACTTTCCACGCAGACGAAATCGCGAGCGGCCGCTAGTTTGATATATTATATTCCGTTCAACTTTTGAATTAAACCAGAAGTTAGTGCCTAATCGTAGATTGTGAAAGAGGCACAACTTCGCCAATGCACCATTCAACGAACAACATAATGGCAATCTCTTGGAATAACATAACCGTGTCAGATATACATACATATGTCAGTTTGTATTGTGAGTGATGTTGGTGGTGTTCCGTCGTGAAAGGCCACTCAGAGATCCGACGAGACGAGGCCCGTTTCATACAGAGTGAAATGCAGCGAGAGATAGCACTCGAAGCCGGAGCGCTGCGCTAGTCTATGTAAACAATGCAGCCTTTGTCGATCACCCCGGTTGGCACATAATCGGCGGTTGGATGACGTCACAAGTGTTCAACCGACTTCATTGGATATAACAGATAACTCGATTTTACAACAAAAGCAGATTGAAATTCGAGTCAGAGCGAGCTCGTTTTGTTTGCTATTCACGAACCGTTTTATTTATAATTTAAACCATTTTTATTTGCAGCGAGGTAATACACTCCTATTTCAGTTCTTATTGGCTTTTACATTATTACATTTACAATTCAAACATGTAAAAAGACACACACATAATAATATACAACGTGGAACGGAATGGCTAATTGTGGCAAAAACTTGAATATGGTAGATAGGGACCATCAAACTAAACACTTAGTTAAAGATGAATATTTTTATATTTTCGTTAAGTATTAATGAAAAAAATAATAATGAAAATGTATGAAACAGCAATTTTTTCACGATTTCAGAGTTGGTCCCATAGTAAAAGTTGTTCAGTTTGATGGTCCCTATCTACCATATTCTGGTTTAGGCATTGTGTTACACGTTGTATAGGTACGCTATCTAAAAGTTTAAGTCTATGACCAACAGAGACATTTTATCATCAATTATTGCTTTATAGAGAATATTTTATGAAACAATATTTATTGTACATTTATAAAACAAATGTTACAAAAGGCGGACTTAATACTAAAAGCATTTTCTTCCAGCCAACCTTTAGGAAACAGATATCAATGGAGGCGGTACATTAAGTTAAAATAGTAATAAATACCGAAAACATATAATTTTATACACAATCATCAATCAATATATCATTATTTAAAACATAAAACAATACAAATAAAGATGATTTCAAATTACCTATGAGATTTAAAGTTTTCTAAGAGTAATTCATGCCGAATTGCTGGGAGAACTTCTGATAGATTCAGGGAGACTATTCCAGAGACGCAAAGCTTGCAATGTGAAAGAATCTCTATAATAATGCCAAGTTACTCTACTCACATATGAACGGCAACAATGGAATTTTGTGAAAAGGAAACCCAATTCCACTGTTAAAGTAAAATAACTTCTTCATCCGGGAGAAAAGTTCGCTAAAAGGTCAATCGTCAGTGACGTCTCGACTGCTCTGCTACGTACGGATAGCTATGTAACATAGTAATACAAGAAACGTCAAACTGCGCCAAAAGTAAAGTTCTTACCTACTACGTACTACGTATAGGTCAATGGGAAGTACTCATGTACAAAATGATACTAAGTTTAATGGGGACAATGGGAAGGTCGGTTGGTATGTGTGCGTGCGTGCGATTACTATTTGGAAGTGATGTGGGTGCAGCATGTTCGACGAGCTGGAGCACGCGACGTCGCCGTGTGCTGTCCGTGCTGGGATATCGGACAGTGCGTCTGTTTGCGTACACAATGGAGACTAGAGACCATCTAAGCACCTAAGTAACCTAACATTATGTTATTATTTACTTACAACATTGGCTATTCTAACGGTAACAACAGTTTAGCAACTCTAGTCATAGGTGTCCTAGTCTAGGCGTATGATCAAATAACTAAACACTTTTTAAAGACCAACTTAGACTCCAATAGCGCCGCCAGTAAAAATAATAATAATTACAACGTAATAGGTATGTTTAGTAAAATTCAAAAAATTTAGGCTGTTCGGTAATACCCTTATAAAGAACATAAAATGTAAATTTTCACGTAATGTATGTAACAAAAACAGCCTAACCCGGTAATCACACACTTAACGGACTTGCGTGCTACAGGAATGACGATTATCGATCAGGTTTGACAAACAAAGGATCGTTCATACGGTGTAATCCAGTACCCAAAAGAAATCATATTTTCCCGAAGGTAACATTGACAGGCACTACACTAGGCAACATGATATTGCAAGGCCTTCTCAGACGTGACCTTTGTAACGTTTTGGGACGTGGCTTGCTTTCAAAATGATTATTTTACGGGAGAGCAAAAGAAATGTGAATAGCTTATTTACGAACGAACTTAATAAAAACGTCTATTGTATTTTATAACAAAATTTTCCATTGCTTGTATATTCGAAAGAGTTTCTTGATTTTAGGAAACCGTTTTTTTAATTTATTCAGGGCCGTTCATTTGTATTATGGCTCATTCGTTTGTTCGCGAATTTTCCACATCAATAGAAGTCTTGATGCACAGAAAAGGTATGAAAAACAATTGCTAACACGGTCCGGAGCCTGCGAAAGAAAATATAGGTAGACTGAAAATCCAGAGGGGTAAAAATGACAGCCATTCTATCGAAATTATCATAAATAAATCCACGGTTTTTTAGGATTACTTTGATGTTTTATAAAAGCTTGCACGATTGAATGATAAAACTAGCAAAACAATTAATTCAACGTGCTTGTCACGACAAACATTGGATTAGGCATTTTAAATGTTGGTTTCCTTTCGAATGAGTTTTCAATTTCTGCTTATGATCGATACGGTGCGGCGACGACATCGACATGTGATATTTTAATCGGGATTGCTCGTGTTCAATCGAAACTCATACCCCTCTCTCAAAATTGATATTACTGATTGATTGTGGTTTTGTTATCAAAATCGTATGATATTTTTCATTAAAACTCTGTAGGTTCCTAATTCTTAGTTGCCTAGGTTTTTTTAGCCACTTCTTAACAGACGTTGCTAAAAGATGAACTCGAAATTCTAGTCTTTTGAAATTCGATTACTGACCGATTCCTATTATTTATCATGAGAAAATAGCAAAACCAGAATGTTCACGTTGATATTTTTGCTGATGTATGGTATAAAATGAAACTGAACTATGTTCGAAGAATAGTACGATGTGTGGTATGAATACGATAACGGAGGTAGAGTTTTGTCTGTAGGGAAAACTAATTTGCGCATGTCGGTAGACGAATGACTGCAGAATTATTTATGATAAAGGAAGGTAAGTTACTTTCAAACACTCAAAAAGCAATTAAGTATTTAAGTTTTTGCCTTAATAATAAACCACAGATCAGGTTGGAAGTCATTTAAAGGGTCACGGCAAGGCCTAAAAATGAATTCCGCTTATTCGATTCCGCTTAAAATCGAATTTTAGGACGCTCTGATCCAATTTGAGAAGGGTGCGAACAAAACCTTTCCAAAGGTATAGAAGGCAATGAAACGTAATTTTTGACTAACTAGCAAAATGATATAAAGAGCTTATGTATGGTAGTATTACATGTATGTGTAGGTAAACATTGAAGGTAGAAGAGGGGCGAGTTTACGGGAATTTGTTCCTGAGAGGTCATCTGTCACCCAGCACTCAATTGGGGCAGATGCGATACTATAATATGCCACCTTGCCATTTACGTCACAATGTAAACTGCCAATATGCTCGTCGCAAATTACATTAGTTACAACAAACTAGTTGCGTTCCATATTAACAATATAACTTCCCAACACTGAACCATAAATAGATGAACTAGCATCTGCTTTGTAGCATTTTTTTTTTGTTTCAACGACTTTGTAATAATATTGTTGCATACAAAACATAATGTTCCATTCTCTAAAGCCAGAGCGAAGGCTAAAGTTCCATAAAGTTCCCAACAATATGTCAAATAGAATGTCGAACATCAAATTCGAAGTAACAAGATTACGACGAAACAAAGAAGCTTAAAATGAACTATTGACCTGGGTCAACCCAGTGCAGGTTGTTAACTACCAGCTGTCATAATCAAACAACACGGCAATATTATAAATGCGAAAGTCCGTTTGTTTGCGATCATTATGAAATATTACATAAACGTTGTCAGGGGTAAAGAGAAGGACATAGGGTAGGTACGTACCTTTCATCTAGAAAAAAGTATTGTTACAGGGATAGCAAAAAACTTTCCACGCAGACGAAGTCGTGGGCGGCCGCTAGTTATTGATATTTTACTAAAAACTTTAGAATAAAGGTACTAACCAAGCGCAAATTGTTTTATTTTTAGTAAACATAAAAGTTGAATGATTGAATCTTTTGGTAATCATTTTAATGACTTCAATTTATGATCATTTCACAAGAACATTGCAAGGCATACTCGTAGTTTGATAACTACGAGTATATTCACTTCTCAAGCTTACGCGAGTACTAAGACTCAACTACGAGTATATTGTAGTTAAGCATGTCAGGTCAAAACTATAGTGTGCTGCATTACGGATTTGAATGTTTTGCACCTAAAGGGTATGTTAAACCTTAATGCCTAGCTTTAGCGTGTTCTCTAGAGACGCCTACTGGTAATCTCGAGTACCTAAGCCACTTAGCTGTCGTAAGGGACTACCCTCAATGTGGGTAGTAACATATTTCTCTCAAAACCTTACTTCTAGTTCAAGAGTAACATTAGCTTTGTTTCTATGTAATTATTTTATTAAAAAAGCATAAAAAAGTAAAATATAAATTTAGTTGATAGTCATAGAAAAAAATCTGCAGCGTTTTAAGGAAACTAACTATACATAAAGTAATTTATAAATTCAAAAGATTTTCATCACATTATTAATGACATTTTATGGAACGTCCAAACAAGTTTGCAACTTACGAATGAATCAGTACATCATCGGTGAGGAAATCCAATAATTCTTACGGAACAATGAACACTTTAACTTTTGCAAAAGTTGGACTTTCAAGGACGGTATTATGCATATCGATTCGGCGAAGCAACGGACATCGAACCGCGAAACGAGTTAAAAATACCGGCCAGTCGACCGGCATCTGTGGCCACACTGGTCAGACTACTCCTCGGAAACACATGCGTTTGTTTACTATCGGGTTCGATCGCGCGGTGGCGGCGTCGGCGACTTCGGCCGCCTCCATCTGTCGTCGTCGGCCATGCCGCCACGGGTTCACTGGAGGAGTCGAGTGCTAGCCAACTTACGGCGAATGCCCCAATCCATGTCTGACGCGGACGTTGAGCGTGCGGCGCGCGGCGCGGCGTCTGCCAGGCGACTGCCGCGCGCGTCCTGCGCCCGCTCGCTCCCACTTGACTTATCCCATCCATTGTGGCAGTCCCACAACAACCACTGTCCATGTCCACGCCAACGGCCTTTGACCATTGCACGTTATCTTCATACTTGAACAATTTCCATACACAAGAAAAAAGTGTATCTCATGGGATGTTGATCAGCAACACGGGGATCACACACACATAACATAACACAATCTCTCAAGTTCATTGTCATAAGGTGGTCATAAGAATGTGATTGATGAACTATTACTATTACTACTACTATTACTAGTTTTACTAACTTACTTTATAAAAATAATACTTCTTTAATCTCTGAAAAACGTACACGTTCTGAAAAGAAATAAAGCAAGGCAACTGACAGCTGAAAAAAGATCTCTTCAATTTCGGAGAAGGTGGCGAAATTAATGCCTGTGACATATTACTTGCAGATTTAGCTGTCGCAAATCCTGGGACTCAAATTAGGATCGTTCATATTTATGAGAATATCACAACTGGTTAATATATCTCACAGAATCGTGTAAATCCGGCAGATCATACATATACTCCCATATATTAAACTGGTTCAACGTTTAATCCGTTTAAATCCTGCGGCAAGTAAATCATAATTAAAAAAACATTATCTGCCGGCGGTCAACATGCAAAACAAAAGATTACGCAAATTCGTCGAGCGAAAAATTAATCACGATGAATCGTTTAAACTCGCTCGCAGTGAACTTTTGAAGCTTTTGCAATTTTTCAAAGAAATTTGTACAATGCAAACATAAAAATCCTTAATCGAAATGTCGAAACATATAGTTACGGTTTTAAAACTTCAAGCCATTTAGTCGAGAAATAAATTACTAATTCATTGAATGGCTGATTGTATTATTCACCCTACTATACTAACTAAAAAAAAATACCGATTCTTGGAAAAACAAACAAAGGGAAATAATTGAACTTTAAGTATTTAAATGTACGAAAAGATCAAATGTACAAATAAGTACTTCAAAGAAAATAGTTTAAAATTAGAATCGTTCTGTCGTAGTTTAGTAGTCGACTCAACGTTTCAGGCGTCTAACATTAGTTGAACAGCATAGGATTTAATCCAACCCATCGCACAGATTGCTCGAGTTTCGAAGACTCTACATACTATACATGCGGCCTTACGAATGGAGACATTTACTTAATGAGCCCTGCGGAGGTTCCGTGTGATGACGGGGACGACATCGTTAAACAAATCCGTGACGTCATGCGAAGCGAGATTGCGAGTATACGCCCCATTTCCTTCCGATGTTAACACTTCCGGTTTGTTTTAAGGAACCCGTAAAGCCGGCCACATACAGACGGAATCCCGATTCGGAATTCCAAAACGGAAGATCGATAATGCATGAAAATTCCGTACGGAAAAATACCGCATGTGTGTGGTAGGTCCATAGTTGTATGGATTAGCTGCGTTCGGAATGATTCCGTTTCGGAATTCCAAATCGAAATTCCTTATTCTCTACTAGCTTCTGCCCGCGACTTCGTCCGCGTGGATGTTAGAGAAAATCCTTAGAGAACCTTCAACCAGGATCTGACCAGTCATTTTTACGTTTCCGGTTCCGGTTCCCGTTTCCGTTCTGTTCCCGTCCCTTTCCTGTCCCGTTCTCGTACCCCTTCCGTTGCCATTCCCGTTTCCGTCCCGTTACAGCCCCGTTCTCGTTCCCGTTCCCGTACCGTTCTCGTCCCGTTCCGTTCCCGTTTCATGCCCGTTTCATTCCCGTTTCCTCCCCGTTCCGTTCCCGTTCCCATTACGTTCCCGTTCCGTTCCCATTCCATCCCGTTCCGTTCTTGTTCCCGTTCCGTACCCGTCCCGTACCCATTCCGGTTCCCGTTCCCGTCCCGTACCGTTCCCGTCCCCGCCCTGTCCCATTCCCGTTCCCGTCCGGTTCCCGTTCCGGCCCCGTCCCATTCCCGTTCCCGTTCCCATGCCGTTCCTTTACCGTTCCCGTCCCGTTTTCGTTCCCGTTCCGTTCCTGTATCGTTCCCGTTACGTTCCCGTTTCGTTCCCGTTCCATTCCCATTCCGTTCCGTCCCTTTCCGTTCCCGTTTCGTTCCCGTTTGCGTCCCGTTCCCGTCCCGTACTCCTTTCGTTCCTTTTCCCGGTACCGTTCCCGTCCCGTTCTTGTCCCTTTCTCTTTCCCGTTCCATTCCCGATCCGTTCCCGTTTCGTTCCCGTTCCGTTCCCGTTCCAATTCCGTTCCCTTTCCGTTTCCGTTTCATTCTTGTTCCCTTCCCGTTCCGTTTCCGTTCCGGCCCGTTACGTTTCCGTCCCGTTCTCGTCCTGTTCCCGTTCCCGTTCCTGTTCCCGTGCCCGTGCCCGTGCCCGTGCCTGTTCTCGTTCCCGTTACCTGGATGTGCATGTCCAGGTACAGGTCCATGATGTGTCATGTCCACCGTGTTGGACTTCAAAACAAATGTCATTTTCGCAATCACCATCCCATGAAACCTCAAGAACGACATCCACATCGATTTTCATGTTTACTTACCCCATTTACACCCTAAGGGATGATTTTCAAATTAACAAAATATGTGTTTGCCTATTTATTTTTAGACATGCTCCTACGAATTTTAAAGTTGTAATGTCTATTTTATATTCTTTATCCATACAGTTGAACCTCATTTTCACCCCTTTAGGGGTTAAATCATGTCCACAGTGTTGGACTTCAAAATAAATCTCATTTTCCTAATCACCATCCCATAAAACCTCAAGAACGACCTCCACATCGATTTTTATGTTTACTCACCCCATTTACCCCTTAAGGGGTTGATTTTCAAAATCACAAAATATATGTTTGCTTATTTATTTTTAGACGTGCTCCTACGAAGTTTAAAGTTGTAATGGCCATTTAATATTTTTTTCCATACAAAATTTGAACCCCATTTTCACCCCTTGAGGATTAAATCATGTTCACCGTGTTGGACTTCAAAATAAATGTCATTTTTGCAATCGTCATCCCAGAAAACCCCAATAACGACATCCGTATATATTTTTAGGTTTACTCACCCCATTTACCCCCTAAGGGGTTTATTTTCAAAATCACAAAATTTATGTTTGCTTATTTATTTTTAGACATGCTCCTACGAATTTTAAAGTTGTAATGTCTATTTTATATTCTTTATCCATACATTTGAACCTCATTTTCACCCCTTTAGGGGTTAAATCATGTCCACCGTGTTGGACTTCAAAATAAATCTCATTTTCCTAATCACCATCCCATAAAACCTCAAGAACGACCTCCACATCGATTTTTATGTTTACTCGCCCTATTTACCCCCTAAGGGGTTGATTTTCAAAATCACAAAATACATGTTTGCTTATTTATTTTTAGACGTGCTCCTACGAAGTTTAAAGTTGTAATGGCTATTTAATATTTTTTTCCATACAAAATTTGAACTCTATTTTCACCCCTTGAGGATTAAATCATGTTCACCGTGTTGGACTTCAAAATAAATGTCATTTTTGCAATCGTCATCCCAGAAAACCCCAATAACGACATCCATATCTATTTTTAGGTTTATTTACCCCTTTTCACCCCCATTTCATCCCCGTAGGGATTGAAATACTAACAATAACAATATACGTTGCGTTAGATTTCCATACATAAGCCTAAATTATATATTTAGCAATTTTGACTTCGAAAATAAAGGATTTTCTTCATTACACAACTTCATCCCCCTTTTGACCCCTTCGGGGGTAGAATTTTGAAAAACCCTGAGACCCGTATTTATTAATTTTCAATCGTCAGCCTAAACACAAAATTTGACGATCCTAGCTTCAAAACTGAGGGACTTTCATACAAACTTTCATCCCTTATTTCATCCCCTTAGGAATAGAATTTTCAAAAATCCTTCCTTAGTGGATGCCTACATTGTATAAGGTATCTGTGTGAAAAATTTCAAGTCTCTAGGTCCAGCGGTTTGGGCTGTGCGTTGATAGATCAGTCAGTCAGTCAGTCAGTCATTCAGTCATTCAGTTTACGATTTTATATATTAAGATGTGGCCATTCCAATTTGTTCTCCATGCGTATAATTTTAATTTGAAAAATCTATTGACATCGTCGTTAATATTAGTCGTTGACTATTCCACGTTGCTATTTTTAGGGTTCCGTACCCAAAGGGTAAAAACGGGACCC
Source organism: Agriphila geniculea (assembly GCA_943789525.1). Taxonomy (NCBI): domain Eukaryota; kingdom Metazoa; phylum Arthropoda; class Insecta; order Lepidoptera; family Crambidae; genus Agriphila; species Agriphila geniculea. The sequence goes on from OX038875.1 coordinate 7,967,925, forward strand.
TATTACTAAGACTCCGCTGTCCGTCTGTCTGTCTGTCACCAGGCTGTATCTCATGAACCGTGATAGCTAGAAAGTTGAAATTTTCACAGATGATTTATTTTTGTTGCCGCTATAACAACAAATACTAAAAACAGAATAAAATTACTATTTAAGGGGGCTCCCATACAACAAACGTATTTTTTTTACCGTTTTTTGGTACGGAACCCTTCGTGCGTGAGTCCGACTCGCACTTGGCCGGTTTTTTAAGTTACATTTCAGTATTAAAGATTTAGTTTTATATTTATTCTTTGAAAATGAAAGATTGACTGTAATTTTATCCGGAGTGCCGATTGAAACTTTTTATTTGTTCGCATCGGAAAGTAAAATCAAAACATGACAAATAGGTCAAATATTTATTAAACTGCCAAGCGTGAGTCGATGATTGCATTCATTTGCCGGTACAAATTTTGAGAAACTAAAGCGCTCAATCTCATTCTCTTCAATCTTTTTTTTTATTTTAGATGTCTTAAAACTAATGCTAATTACATCCTAAAGTATTCTCTTTGCGTCTTTCCCTACAAAACTAATTATTGCAGAGCACTAGCCACTTCGATACGGGTCAGTACTTCGAGATACCGAACTTCACTACATAGTATAAAACAAAGTCGCTTCCCGCTGTCTGTCCCTATGTATGCTTAGATCTTTAAAACTACGCAACGGATTTTGATGCTGTTTTTTAATAGATAGAGTGATTCAAGAGGATGGTTTATATATATAACTAGCGACCCGCCCTCGCTTCGCTTCGGTGAGTGTGGAATTTGACACCAAGTATTATACATATAAACCTTCCTCTTGAACCATTCTCTATCTATTAAAAAATACCGCATCAAAATCCGTTGCGTAGTTTTAAAGATTTAAGCATACATAGGGATATAGTGACAGAGAAAGCGACTTTGTTTTATACTATGTAGTGATACATGGTGTCAAATTCCACACCACCGAAGCGAAGCGAGAGCGGGTCGCTAGTATTCTATAAACAACGGCTCAGCACTTAAACAAACAGATAAATTCGTTACACAGATATTCTACAACTTAATTTAGTAACAGTATAGGAACCCTACATGTTAATTTAGTGCAGTGATCTGTATTATATCGGCATAAGTTGTTCTGCACAAATGAAAATCATGTTCTGATGCTAAATTAAATTATTCTAAGAACATTTTACATGTATTTTTCTTGGAATTTCTGCTAAACCATCGCGGTGGATGAAAAAGTCACCAATTAAAAGCTGAATACGTAACGTATGTTTTAATGATATGGATTTATACGTTATTATAATACGAATGATAATTTTCCAAACTTAACTTCAATGTAGGAGAACAAGAAGAAAATATTTTATAATGAATGGGGAAGATGGGACCTATTCTATGGGATGTTTCTGATGTTTCATTAAGTATTTTTCCGAGTTATTTTAGGTATGCAAATAAAGCCATGATCGTAAATTTTGCAATAAATCGCAATACGAAGCTAATTAAGCTGTACTGCTCGTTTCATTTAAGATTATGGTTCCGGACGCTGATTACCGGGTATACACAGTTTAATGTATAAGTAACTTTCTATAAAAAAACCGGACAAGTGCGAGTCGGACCCGCGCATGAAGGGTTCCGTCAAAAAATCACGTTTGTTGTATGGGAGTCTCACTTAAATATTTATTTTATTCTGTTTTTAGTATTTGTTCTTACAGCGGCAACAGAAATACATCATCTGCGAAAATTTCAACTGTGTAGCTATCACGGTTCATGGGTTCCTGGTGACAGAAAGACAGACAGACGGACAGTGGAGTCTTAGTAATAGTCCCGTTTTTACCCTTTGGGACTTGTACTATTATGTATTCTGTGCTTTGGGTAAACCCTAAAAACTTATTTCACGTAAAAAGTGTGGTTCATAGAAAATATGTTTTCAGCCAGACTGGATGGAGCCGAGAGGTCATTTGTCAAGTCAGCCATGTGTGTGACTTGTTTATATTACCCACACTCTCACTCGACGTTGATGGACTGCATGTCAGAAAGTGAGCAATTTGAACCTCAAGCATTCGCAATTAGGGGAGATGTACAAAACACATACAACTTCTACAATCACGTGTGTACGAGGAGATGAATTAGCATAAACAGCGTGCACAAAGACAAATTAAATTAACTCAACCAGACCAAGGTTTCTACGAGTGTGATTTGAATAAATAGAAGTAGGTAAGTTCTTACTGAATTAAATATCTTAAATTTTCCACTTGGCAGGGTGGGGCAGCTGGATTTTGTTTACCTTCAACTAACTATCAATTGTTATCGATATACAATATAATTTTTAAAAATTGTGCGGTGCGCCCATTCTAATCTGACTAAAAATCGCGCTGCGAGGCCTTTTTAGGTACGAAATCTGAAGTGGGCGACTAGGGTATGTGGGTATCATAAGAAATAGCGCTGTTTGCACATTAAAAAAAACTTTTATTATGCCGCATAGTTTTCGACTTATGAAAAATGTAAAAAATACCGTTCCCCCTTTATCCCGACATTATCAAATTTTCTCCAGATATTTTGAATTTCTGATCTGGCAACCCTACTCGAGAATGTATGGGAAATATTAGCGTATAGTTGGCAGCCTCACCATGGAATTAGAAGGTTTTGACTAGGTCAAAAAATTGTTAGTAAATAGTGATAAATAGTGAACTATAGCATATAAATAGTGATACTATGGTTCAAAAGATATTTGAGTATCTTGGTGAGGCTGCTAACTTGACGTCAAGCTGGCAGACACCTTAAGAAATACAGTTCGTATCAATGTGATTTATATGCCAAAAAATTGTTAGGAAATGGTGAATCGTATACGCAAAATTTTAATAATATTGCTTCAGTACAAGCCGAGATATTACGGTCTCAAAGTGGGCTGCTAACTTGACGTTTCTGGCAATGGCGATTCCAGAGAAACGGGTACAAGTTATAAACAAATAAATATATCAAAAAATTGTTAGTGAAATTGTGATTCTTACGATATAATTAAAAAAATAATTCTTCATTGCTATTTTCTAAAAATCTAATGTTAACTTCTACATAATACTCTGAATATAGGCTGTCGATCAATATTGAAATTTGATCCACAGTAATAAGGTTTAAACTTGATTGCAATCATGAGGTGAGTACTATCAAGCAAAAAAGTGAAATTTATATTTTTTGACTGTGTCAATAGTCATATCCTCGGTTCAAGGCTATTGATTTGGTATAAGTAAACAAATATTTTTCTACTTACTTTTTTATTTTATTTTTTATTAAATCTCATCAAAAAGTCGCGAAAATGATAATAAAAATCTAATAGGCTATTTGACTAATTTTGGAAAACCATTTTAAATTATTCCTTATTACGTAATAAGCGCACCACATTGATATTTCAGGAAAAATCAATGTATTTTATTAAAAAATCAATGTTAAAGTTTAAAATTTTAAAACCGCGCCAAAAACGCTATGGCGCTGGAAACGTCACTTGTTGACGTCACAAGCCTGTAAACATTGTAATATCCTTAGCCATTTGACAGCCATCAATCGCGAATCCTAAGTCTATGGTCGTGTCGAACGCCTGAAGCCATATTTAATTATTTATTTATAGGCAAGTGACGTCATCAGTAATCTTAGAGCGTTTTCGCCACAGAAAAAAAAATCAAAAATCATTGCATTTTTCTTGGTGAAATTAATCAATCAATAGACTTAATTTAGTCTATATAATAGTTGAATATGTTTTTTACGCCATTATCTGTTAGGATGACCACAATTTGCAGTATATTTTCAATGTTGTCAAATACCCTATTGTATATCTGTTAGCAGCGTTCTTAATCCCGGGGTCGTCTGACTAAGTTGCCTATAACATTTTACGTTCGTGATGGCCATATTAACCCTTGTTAATATGACACCTCGACTCGATAGCTTTTCGACAATGGGTCATGTTATGTGTCTTTTGAGGGTTTGCGAGTTTGGCGTGTCCATTATTACCGAGATAACCGTACAGGCTACGTTTCGATTCGATACGATAATGTACACTGTTGTAGGTATATGTATATGCTAATAAAATATTCACTTAGAATAGCTTAGCTTTATTGGGAGAGGGTTCACAGTGGTATAAAACACTAAATCGGATGGAGAATGAAGAAATCAGATGAAGATGAAAGCAGGATAGACAAATGGATTCAAAAATCTAAACACCACATTTTTTAAAGGTCATCATGTGGTGTTATGCATAAAAATGTTCAACCGGCTCTGTGGTCTAGTGATTAGCCCATCCGTGTAAGAAGCAGGGATCCCGGGTTCGATTTCCAAGGGGGGTACAATTTGTACTCAATGTGGTTGGTGGTAGGGCTTATTTCAAGTCCGCCTGGCTTTGCTACCACCATCATACCTAAGTCTGACGCCATAACAACAATTTAGAAAATGTTGTGTTCCGGCAGTTGGAGGCAAGATAGCCAGTTCCTCAGTGATGATTATTCCGGGAGTAGTGCGCTTCCACCTTCGGCCTTATCGTCACTTAACATCAGGTGAGGTGAAGGCCAAGCACTATCTCGTTGTGCATAAAAAAAATGTACTCACTGTGATGATGATGTGTCATTACGATGGCGAGCGGGCACTCGTCGTCGTCCAGTATGTATTCAGAGTTGTCAGTAGTGTCCACCTAAAACAATTAATTACGTCAAATACCAATACTCAAACTGGGAATATACACTCTTAAACTTTCGCGTTGCATTCACGCGTTTAAACTAAACATAGGTGTTAAAACACCTACCTTTTCCCAACGTTTCGACCGAGTTGCATCGGGAAATTAAGTCGGAAAAAGGTTGGTGTTTAAACACCTATGTTTAAACTCGTTTAATACCTTTGTTCTTGATCTAACAAACTGGAAATGTTAATAGGACCTTTTCCCATACAATGTTTTCCAAAATAAAGAAAATAAATTGGTAATTTATAATAACAAAATGACTGGCAAAGGCAGAAAACCATTCAACTATTGGTGTCGAGTGAGAATGCCTCTCAGTTGGATAAAACAAATATTTTAAAAGTCCTATACTAAAGTTCTGTTTTTTCATTTTCATTATTTATGTTGAATTTTACTCTTTGCACTTGTAATGTAACAAAAATCAATTGGTTATTTACCAATTCTAAAATGAGAAAAAAAATGAGACAATCTGAGATTTATTGGCTAAGATCTCCAGTGACTGCTCACCATCTCTGATATAAGAAATTCTATTACCGGACACTCGTCGAGGACCAATGCCCCCAATGCGTCAAAAGATATTTCTCTGACCAATGGATGTGACGTAGTCTTAACGATTTTTATTCGAATATAATAATAATAATAATAATAATAAAACGCTTTATTGCACACTAGAAAAAGACATTACAAAGAAGAAAACAATAAACATAGACAAGTACACAAAAGGCGGCCTTACTGCTATGTAGCAGTCTCTTCCAGGCAACCTTGAGTAGAAAAATATTAAAGGGAAGAGGACAGATGGGGAGTGGGTGCAAAAGTACTAGAAGGACAACAGATATAGATGTACATAAATAAAAAAGAGAGCGAAAAATGTGTAAGTATATAAAATGAAAGTTGAAAGGGAAATATGAGAAAAAGGTGGTATTAGGTGGGAGAAAGGAAATGTCTTCTAACTTGATCCTTGAAAGATCTTAAGGTACGAGCTTTACGGATGTCCTCTGGAAGTGCGTTCCACAAACGGACAGCATGTACAGAGAATGAATAAGAAAGGAAATCAGTGGAATGACGGGGCATATCGAGGGTGAGATTAGAAGAAGAACGCAGAGTACGTAGTGAGGAAGAGGATCGAAAGTCGAAAGATTCTTTAAGATAAAGTGGGGAAGTTGGAAGAAAAAGGATAGAGTACAGGAGCGTAAGAGTGTGTAAGTCCCTGCGCCGACGAATAGGGAGCCAATTAAGCTTTTGGCGAAAGTGAGATACGTGGTCGAATTTACGTAAATTGAAAATGAACTTGATGCACATATTCTGCAGACGTTCTAATTTGTCAAGCAATTCCTCGGAAAGATCCGTGTAACAAACGTCAGCGTAGTCCAAGATGGATAGGAGAAGTGACTGAGCCAGAGTGATTTTAGTACTGGTTGGTAAAAAGTTCCGCAAGCGATTAAGTGAGCCGTACGCAGCAAAAACCTTCTTTCTAACTGCCTCAACCTGAGGTCTCCATGAGAAACGTTCATCAAAGACTACACCGAGATTTTTGACGGTTTTAGAGTAAGGAATGACAGTGCTGTCAAATTTCACAGGAGGTAACCGCTCGAAGTCGATCCTCGAAACAAAATACGGACTACCGATAATGATGGACTGAGTCTTAGATGGGTTAACAGTAAGACCATAAGACTTACTCCAGTTATAGATACGTGCAAGATCAGAATTAGTGGTAGCTATGGCACTAGAGAGTTCAGATAGAGGAGCCTGTGTGTAAATCTGAAGATCATCGGCATAAAGGTGGTAGGAACTTGAAAGCGAGTGAGTAATTGAGTTTATAAAAATAGAGAAGAGAAGAGGAGATAAAACGCCACCCTGAGGAACTCCGGCATTGATACCACACCACCCAGAGGACGAATCTCCTAGGCGAATGCGTTGCCGTCGCCCTAGCAGGTAACTTCGAAACCAATCAATAGCGGCTGGAGATATGTTAAGAGACTGTAAAACGCCCAGGAGAATATCGAAGTCAACTGAACTGAAAGCATTACTGAAATCCAGTAACGTCATCAGTGTTAGCTGGCGATTCTCCATGCCCTGGCGTATGTCGTCTGTGATCTTAACCAAAGCTGTGGAGGTGCTGTGGCCCCTACGGAAACCAGATTGCAAAGGATTAAAAAGTTTATTGATGTTGAGATAGGCAGTCAGCTGACCATAGACAAGTTTTTCAAGGACTTTGGAGAGGAACGGTAGGATAGATATGGGACGATAATCAGATAACATAGTAGGGTTACGTTTTTTAGGAAGCGGGATAACATTAGCATCTTTCCAGGATGTAGGAAAAATACCAGTTGAAATGGAAGTGTTTAGGATTTTGGTAATGACTGGAGTAATGATATCTATTATGGGAAGGATCATTTTACGACTAATGGAATCAGCACCCACAGCATTTGAGTTGATGGACAGGATATCTTTAGTGTTATTAGAAAAACACAAAGCCTTCTGTTAGCGCATCACAATCGAGGCATGTTATAGCAGGTATTCCAATGCACAATACCGAATGGACACATTGCACGATTCCCACGGCCCGGAAGCTTACTTCCGAGATTATGTAATGGACTGGAAACCAAATCATTTTCTGCACTATAGCCGTACAAAAGATAATTGTAAATTTATCTCTTTGCGTTAAATTTTAATGTTTTCTATAGGTTAGTAAATTAATTTCGAGTGTTATGTACACACGTACAAGTAATAGGCAATTTTCTGAGACCAAAAAAATCGGTCTTTTAACTCCCCCGCCTCGTTTTATCACTCTCCAAGGCGGAGGCTACTACCTACAGGCCTACAGCATTTGCGATCAAAATGCGGTAAATTATTTACACGAAGCGACTTGGCAGGCAATTAGATTTTACAAGCGATTGTTGATAAAAAGCGCTAATTGACTAAAGTCACCTGCCAAGTAGCTCCATGTAAATCCACTAATGGGGTATTTGTTTACCCCATAGTGTGAAGGAGATTTAATTAACGGCTCGGCTTTCATAAAACGCCATCTATCGAAATTTTTTTTTTTAGTTGAGCTGTCAGAAAATCGCCCATTAAATTAAACAAGTATGTAGCTGCACACTGCACGGAACAGAATTGTATGTAAAATAAAATCAAAAAAGATTTATATCATCGAAAAATATATATTATCACGCACGGCACCTTTGTCACCATATCCTTTAGTTCGGACTTGCAATCGGTAAAAATCAGAGGGATGTAGAAACATTTTTTTTTTGTAAATATCGTTACTTATTGCTGTTAAAGCTGATAAGTTTCTTGCGCCCGTTCTTCTTGTCAGTTAAAAAAGTCTGGAACTGGTGGGAGGAAAATATGGACGATTCAAAAGTACTTAATAATTTTAAGTTTATTTGAATAAAGCTATTTTTTACTTTGACTTTGAATGTAAAATATGGCTATTTTATTCGTTACGGGATATGCCATGTATTTTGATGCATCCTTTGGGATTCGATTTTTTTTTATTCACATAAAGGATAGTATAGCATTGATGTTTACGTACCGAGGTTGTCATCATTATAACAACACCCCGCCGCGCAAGTCATATTTGTCAAGTTTTCAGGAGAAATAAAAAACTCACATCAACAACGATAGTATATTGGCACTACTAAGTGTAACACCGCACAAGTCGTCGACTTGCGCGGTTGTAACACTACCAGTTTTTGCTATCCAATGAGGTATAAAACGTCATAATTATGGTCATTTTTCGACTTACGCGGTGTTGCCATTTAAGCGACGATATGCTGTGACTATAGATAGGGCTATGTTGTCTGTGAAATTTACAATTTGGGAAGCCTTAAAGTAGAAAAACCTACCCATCCTATCGAGGACACTCAACAAGCGTTCAGTATAGGCTTAGACGGTTCTCACACTGGCGACGCGCGCGGTCGCGGGGCTCCCGCGCGCGTCTTTTTCTTTGTATGCAAGTACATCAATTTGTATAGAAAACCGCTTGGTCCCACACACCGAAGCCGCGCCGAGGCGCGGGAGCGCGTGACGCGCGCCAGCAGGCGCGGAAATCGCGGGGTACCACACACTGAGCTCCATAGTATCGTGCCGGTTTTTGTACGTAAGCGCGGGGCCGTCGTCTGACGCCGATCGGCGCGGAGGCGCGTCGAAAACCGCCCGAATAGGCGGCGCGCTGAGCCGTCGCCGCGCGCGTGAAACGCCAAACCGCGCCCCGCGACGGCGCGCGCCGGCAGTGTGAGAATCGCCTTAGGGAAGGGACGAACCGTTTCACACGGTGCGTGATATCACGGTCCCGTAGGTTCTGCGTGTTAGGAGTGCGGAAACCAGTAGGGGGTTTAGTGGGTAGGGCCTTGGCGAGTCCCACATACCTTCGAGATGCATAACTGCATTCCCCCTACAATAAAAAATTCACAGATCTCGTGCCTTTCACGACCTTCTGGTACATTGAAAATGAATTTAATGAATTAACTAAAACAAAATTTATTCGTAAACATTTTTTATTATTATTAAATATACCTATGTAAGTACTATAACTAAAAACATCTTAGAATTTCTACAAAAAAATACCTAATAAAAAATTCTAATCAAAATCAAATGCAGTCTCGCGCTGATTTCATCATCATTTGAATATGTGCGATAACAAACTATGTTTATCTAGGCATCATCTTTACATTCTCATTTAGAGACCGTTGTAAAAAATCATTGGGAATCGTAGCGTACTAAGAAAAACATGAGACATGCCCGATCGAGTAATTTTAAATCTCAAAATTGAAATAACAGCAACCCACGAATATACAGCAACATCTTGAACATTAACATAGGTACCTATTTATTTCACTTTTTACACGTTTTGAGTTTAATTTATCTTAAAAATTCTAACCAATTAGTGCAAATGCTTTTCTGTATCTACTACTAAGTATGGAAACTACAAACTCTCTTCTATTCAACCTTCGCTCAAGATTCGTTTATTCGTTTGCCTATACAAAAAAGTGCCGGGTATCACGAAATCCCACGGTGCGGTGCAGGCAATAATGGTGAGGAAATATAGCCAAAACAATAGAAACAGATGCGCTGAAATAGTTTTTCGATGCTCACGTGAAACTGCAAGGCAAAGCCCGGCCTTTTGCATAAGTATAATAGGGTTAATAAATAAATGATATCTTGTTCTTCGTATGGGTAATACTAATGGTGTTTATTTAACTTAGTTGTTTTACGTTAGATTTGACACCTAACCATTAAAAAGTCATAAATAAATAATTATTAAAAAATAACATTAACAAAATTTAATACAAACATAATTTCATTTAATCTAATTTTACTTGATTAAATAATTTTACATAAGTATCAATAAATTAAAAATATATTTTTGTTTTGCTTTTAAAAACACTTTCATTAGGTACCTATCCGATTTTTTTATAATAAATAACATTTTATTACATTTACAACTCAAAATATAACTATAAACAAACACTTGTCTTTCAGACCATTAGCGTTAATACGACTGGTACGTACGAGTACACTACTGCGCTCAGCGCTCACTCACACGCTCCGCGCAAACTTTACTTCATAAAGGTTAAGCTACAGAATTATCCTTTTATGTTATTTACCTCAAATATTTTTTTTAAAGTAGACCAATTTCATATCTCGAGGTGTTTTTAAAATCGACCCGATATCGCGTCTCGTTTACGAGATATGATTTTTTTCTCGCCGAAACCAAGCATCGACCAGTTTTCACATTTTTGCAATTTTAAAAAAAGATTTTGAGATTTTTGAAAATTTTTTTTTTTCAATTTATAGCCCTTGATTAGACGCGTCATTTGATATCTCAATCATTTACGTAGCTCTAATATCTACGACACCAGGGTGATATCGCACTTTGGCTGAAAATCGGGCCTATACAGATGCCTCAAAAAAAAACATTTTGAATGTTAAAAAGGACATAGGGACAACCATATCTACATGTACCACCCAACTAGCGCTCAGTACCTGCACGATGCAGTAGTGGTGGGGCTCGTGGCGCGACAGCCCGTACTTGTCGAGCATCTCGCGCACCACCGCCGCCGCCGTGTCGCCCACCGACAGCAGCAGCGACTTGTACGGCACGTCCGGGCATAGGGACGACCATATCTACATGTACCACCCAACTAGCGCTCAGTACCTGCACGATGCAGTAGTGGTGGGGCTCGTGGCGCGACAGCCCGTACTTGTCGAGCATCTCGCGCACCACCGCCGCCGCCGTGTCGCCCACCGACAGACAGCAGCAGCGTCTTGTACGGCACGTCCGGGCATAGGGACGACCATATCTACATGTACCACCCAACTAGCGCTCAGTACCTGCACGATGCAGTAGTGGTGGGGCTCGTGGCGCGACAGCCCGTACTTGTCGAGCATCTCGCGCACCACCGCCGCCGCCGTGTCGCCCACCGACAGACAGCAGCAGCGTCTTGTACGGCACGTCCGGGCATAGGGACGACCATATCTACATGTACCACCCAACTAGCGCTCAGTACCTGCACGATGCAGTAGTGGTGGGGCTCGTGGCGCGACAGCCCGTACTTGTCGAGCATCTCGCGCACCACCGCCGCCGCCGTGTCGCCCACCGACAGCAGCAGCGTCTTGTACGGCACGTCCGGGCATAGGGACGACCCGTATATCTTCAACGTGCCACCTATTAATGAAAAACAAACTTTTCAATTTAATTAAAGTACTTATAAGAGGCCCCGCAAATTACAGACTTTCTAGCGGCCGATACTTTGGTCGGACCTTTTTTAATATGAAGAATCGGCCGATACCAAACCACATCGTTGTAATGTGCGAACTTACATATTTCTTCATACTATATACTGTTAAAGCTGATAAGTTTCTTGCGCCCGTTCTTCTTGTCAGTTAAAAAAGTTTTGAACGGGTGGTAGAAAAATATAGACGATTCAAAAGTACTTAATAATTAAGTTTATTTGAATAAAGCTATATACTACATATTTTGACTTTGACTGATTAAAGGCCCGATCAAACAATCGGCCGATAGAAAATCTGTAGTTTGCGGGGCCTTCAGTGCGATTAAATTGTTAATATACAACTAAAGTGACTAACTTCAGAGCGCTTGCGGTACAAAATGACGACATATTTTATTTAGACTGTAAAATTTTATCTTTTCCATACATTCTCGAGTGAAGTTGCAGCGGATCACTGTCTATTGTCAATGTAATCGCAAAGTATGTAGGTACGTACTTCCAAGTGATTGTAAAATCTGTTCGCTTAGATAGGTCAGTCAGTACACCCGTAAGCACTTGTGTTCAGAGACAGGAATACCGGTAACAAACACAACCGTTCACTCACTTCTATGTAAAGTGCCAAAATCCAAATTCACTTGCGGGTGTACGCCGCACGCGGTATCCTTTGTTTATGTGGCGGCATCCTTTGACAAGAAGCGGCAGGTGCAAAGGAGGCGCGATAAAAGCGCGTCACTATCTAAGCGAACGGACTTTACATAAATAGAAAGCATAGTAATGTTGTCAGACCACTCAGACCTGTGTCGGGCCCGCCGTCCTTGCTGCGGAACTGCTGCAGCTTGCGCTCCAGCTTCTGCTGGCGCCGCCGCCGCATCACCGCCTCCGGGTTGCTGATGCTGCGCGTGAACGACGTCTCCGGCAGCTCTGGGTGGGGACGATACCACAGAATAGATATAAGTACTACCGTACAGAAAGGAAACTCTCCGCCCCGCACCACAATCATAATCTCACCCCACCGGCGCCCGTTGTGGAGCATCTGTGCACTGACGTCCATTATACAAAGTACGCTGGACAGGCTAATGTCATGAAATGACAGCAATTTTTTGTGCCGATTTGAAAATCGCCATATTGGCTATGGCAGTAGTGAGTGTACTTGGAACTAATTAGTTCCAAGTACTACTGCCATAGTAGAATGTACTGCTCTCAGCGCCAATATGACGACTTTCAAATCGGAACAAACGACTGGTGACGTTCGCCTGTCCAGCGTTCTTGTATAATGGACGTCTGTGCGTCTGTGTAATAGGTAGTTGAATCGCGACGCTTGTATGGAGTGCCCGGGGTGTGACGATACGACACATGCCTTCAAACCTCTTTTGTTATTTTATCTACACCTATGCTTTAAATCCTCTATTAAAGGTCCTGAAACATTTAGCAGATTGCTAACTGCCCATTTACCCCGTAAGGGATGATTTTCAAAATAACATAACAAATTTTGTGTTTGCCTATTTATTTTTAGACGTGCTCCTACGAATTTTAAAGTTGTAATGTCAATTTAGAACCCCATTTTCACTCTTTTAGGGGTTAAATCATCTCCACCGTGTTGGACTCTAAAATAAATGTCACTTTCACAATCCTCATCCCAGAAAACCCCAATGACGACATCCATATCTATTTTTAGGTTTATTTACCCCATTTCATCCTCATTTCATCCCCATAGGGGTTAAAATACAATATACGTTGCGTTAGATTTCCATCCAGAAGCTTAAATTATAAATTTAGCAATTTTTACTTTGAAAATGAAGGATTTTCTTCTATACACAACTTCATCCCCCTTTTCACCCTTTCGGGGGTAGAATCTTGAAAAACGCTGAGACACATATTTATTATTTTCAATCGTCAGCCTAAACACAAAATTTGGAGATCCTAGCTACAAAACTGAGGGACTTTGATACAAAATTTAATTCCTTATTTCATCCCCTTAGGAGTAAAATTTTCAAAAATCCTTCCTTAGCGGATGCCTACACTGTATAAGGTATCTATTTACAAAATTTCAAGTCTCTACGTCCAGTAGTTTGGGCTGTGCGTTGATTTGTCAGTCATTTTGGGCTTTTTTTGTCCCAAAACCACGAAACACGTGTTTGCTTATTTGTTGTAAGAAGTACTCCTACGAAGTTTCAAGTCGAAATGTCTATTTAATATTTTTTTTCCACACAAACTCTGAACCCTAATTTCGGGTATGCATTACAATGCCGACAATTCATAATACATACGACCGAAATATCGACACATAAAACACCTATTTTCAAAATACCGAACATTCTAAATATCGATATCCGATAGACCGAAACTTGAAAGATCGATTATCAAATGACCGAAAGTTCGAAATCCCGAAAGGTCAAAATCCCGACAGTTAAAATGTCGAAGCATACTTCACCTACACATACTTACATTTATGAAGGTAGGCGTTGCGGTTAATTTGTTTTACTCAAAAATGCTTGTAAGATCGTCATTATTTTGACAAAATCCACCAATCGAGTTTGAAATCGTTTTTTTTTTCTGACGCTTCGCCGGCCGCTGCTCGCTACGCTCGCTTCGCTCGCTCGGCTCGCGCGCTGGGTTCATGTCAACCTAACATGCTCGTCGCTACGCTCCTCGCACCTATTTCGTGACGTGACCTACGGTCTACGGTTTCTAAGTCCCAGTAGACTAGTTTAGACTAATTTTCGGTAGCTAAATTTACTATAAAGCATTTCAGGCGAAGCCCAAAGACACCTCCACAGCCAATTCGGTATTAAGTAGTTCGGGGTATAGAACTTAGGTATATTAACCTTCGGTATTTTAAGCTTCGGAATTTAGTATTTTAGGTAAAATGTCCTTTCGTGATTTTAACCGTACGGCCAAACAACCATTCGGCCTTTTAATTTTCGGGATTTCGTCCTAGGTATTGTAAAATTCGGTCTTTTCTACTTCGGCATTGTAACACATACCCCCCCATTTCACCCCTTTAGGGGTAGAATTTCCAAAAATCCCTTCTTAGTGGATGCCTACACTGTATATAAAGTATCTATGTACAAAATTTCAAGCCTCTAGCTAGGTCCAGTGGTTTGGGCTGGGCGTTGATATGTCAGTCACCCCTTCACTTTTATATTATAGAAGATAACACTGGTTGTTTTAATGTTGACAATAAGCTAACTGTTTCGGAACCTTTTATAGAGGATGGTATTAAAAAACTTACATGAACTATTCGTGTTTTAAAACCCCTTATACAACAGTTGCATAAATATATATGAACTTGTGACAGTTTTTTTAATATTTTCACGAGCGTAACATTGAATTAAACCGCGCTAGTATGAATTAACCGTTAAATGAATAATACGAGCGAAAACCTTACAAACGAATAGCTTTCTTTTAATTTATGTTTGTCACAAAACATTTTTTCTAAAATTTATTTAATATCTACAGGTGTTAGCTGTTTAGTTTAAAATTAATTGAGGTATTTTGACTGTACCATCTTTTGCTATACGCAAAATCATGAGGTTATTCCATATTTATGATCGAAAAGATAGTTTAGAATAGAAGGATAACATAAAATTATAATATCGACAAGTATGCATGAAAATGAGCCAAAAATCTTTATAAATAAACATTTTTTAATCACCTGTGTATAGTTTTTCAGCGACCGGGCGATTTTCGTCGTTCGTGTCAGACTTTAATCTCGAAAGCTTTTCTTTCTTTTTCAGTTCTTTCTTCTCTCTTTTCGATAATTTTCGTTTGAAGTTTTGGTCGGCTTTTTCGTTAACTGTAGATAAAGGCACCTAAGAAAAGAAAGGAAACATAATTAATTAAAAGTAGGTAATCTACAAAGTGAATTCGAAAACATGAACATACTTTAAGTAGGGAATATTCTACCATTGGCTGACTAAAAGACATGACATCGCATCGGTCGGAAAATAGCGCAAGAAAATAGCTCCTTCTTTTAAAGGTTCAATTATCTTTAATTTCTTGAGAAAACTGTTCAGCAACATTAAATTTGCATCAAATGGATGCATTTTTTTATCTTAACTAGCATTTCAATATTTTGTTGTTAGTAAACATATTTAAATCTCAAAATCTCACCCAGTAAAAATCAAGCATAAAAAAATTCCAAAGGTGAATAAAAATGCATATTTTTTTTTCTTTATTTTTTTTTTTTTACACACAACGGTATAGTGCTTGGCCTTCATCTCACCTGATGTTAAATGGCGATAAGACCGAGGTGGAAGCGCACTACACCCGGAATACTGGCTATCTTACCTCTAACTGCCGGAACACAACAATTTTTAAATTGTTGTTATGGCGTCAGACTTAGGTAAGATGGTGGTAGCTAGCCAGGCGGACTTGAAATGAGCCCAACCACCAACCAAACCGAGTACAAATTGTACCCCCCCTGGGAATCGAACCCGGGACCTCTGGGTCTTACACGGGTGGGCGAACCACTAGACCACGGAGGCGGTTATTTCGTTTTAACGATACGTTTTATCTATTTATTGCTAATTGTTAGATTAGTCGTTAACGTTAGATATAGTTGACGGCCTCATCCCGTTGTCAGGCAAAAGTGGGGGACAACGGAAATAGGCCGGACCGACCGACAGTACTACAACAAAAACGACATAAATTGATATCCTGAACTATCATTTAAGTTTGGACGAAATTAATTATTTTATTGAATCAGGCGTCACTTAGCGGAAGTCCCAAACCATTGTGAAATAAAATATGTAGCTTAGCTCTGCAAAAAATATATGCAAGATGCACCTCCCTCCCGCCCGCAAAAAAATATACATGCACACCACAAAATATCAGTGATATACCAACACCGAATGAATAAATGGCGTAGTTACTCATTCGGTGATGGATTACGCACGATCTAACTCCTGAGGATGCTCCGGGTTGGGGCGAAACACGTGTAGAGTGGTCTAATTGGTGAAGGTGCAAGTGTTGTTGTCTTGCTAAATATAATACCTGCAGGTATTGTGCACTGATATTTTGTGGTGTGCATGTGCATTTTTTTGAAGGCGGGCGGGCGGGCGGTGCATATTGCATATATTTTTTGCGGAAGTAAACTACATATTATTTTTTTCACAATGAAATTAATTAATATGGGTCATGTGACTTATCAAGCTTCGTGGAATTTCTTATACCATTAACTTACACAAAATTAATTATGTCACTCCACTATACAGCGCAGAGATAGTGATCTGTGGAATATGGCTATCTCTCTCGTCATTTCGTCTTATAATAGCTATTAAAGTGACGGATTTAATTACAAGACATGTATTTAATGGATGTTTTAATGGGCCATCTTGTAACTACTTTTCACCGTGCTGACTACTATTATTTTTGATGACATCATTAAATTAAACTTTATAATGCTTATTAACAATAACAATTAAGTTGTGATTGTACCTCGTTGTTGGTGATACACTTGAGCAGGAAGCGTCCCTCGCGGTCCTCGGTGTGCCAGTTGAGCTGCACGAGCAGCGGCTTCTCGTGCGGCTCGAGGCGGCGCTCGTCATCCGGCCCGTGCGTCTCCCACAGCGAGTACGAGCCCAGCGACAGCATCCGCATGTCCGGACGGAACTTCTCGATCAACGTTTCTGCGATACATTCTCATATTACTACAGTTTGTACGCGTAGGTACGTTAAAATATTGCTACCTTCCTATTTTTTTATCGTAGTAGTTTTTTTCGTGTACACTCGACCACACTAGCTATTACCACTCTCGCTTGCATGCCATGTCGTCACTTACATAGATTTAGTTCGCACCGCCCCGGGGCAATGCGCGCGCACACAAATAAATCTGCAAAGTGGTAAAGCACGAGAGTGGGCGATAGTACATATGACTTAGGGCCAGTTTTGCAGGTTCCGGATAAGTTTTAAATTATTAAATTCATACAAATTGATCCATTTTTAAATTAAACCAAAAGATATGTGTTATCCGTTACTTGTGAAACGGACCCTTTAAATATCTAAACTAAACAATAATCATAAAATTATACTGATAGGTATTGAAATATTTAGTATAATTATAATTTCGATGTACTTTAAAAATAATTTCCCCGAGTGATTCAGGGTGAATCACTAAAAGAAAACTTGAAAATCTGACTCAAAAATACTTTCTTTTTAAATAGGTACTGAAAGTCGTTTTAAAAATTGTTCTTTATTCTTCATGTATTATAAAGCATTGCAACAGCTAACAAAAAATCTTTATTGTTTTCCAAACCAAACTTAGAATAATAACACCTAGAAGCCGTGTCTTCATATGCAAAGTGAGGCAACTAATACAAAGCCAGAATGGCTTAGTTTTCAACTTTATATCCTTCATTCGTTAACTAATCGTAACTGAAACGCAATAATATAGTAACTAGTCTTATAAATGTGGGAAAATTGAAACTGTTTTGTACTTAATTGGTATGATTAGGGAATAATGTAGAATAACAATCTGAAAACGGAGGCATTTTGGCTGTTTTATTTGCCTCAATTTTGACAGTGCGCTTTGTAGAGAACTATCGTTCTAGGTGTTATTATTCTAAGTTTCCAAATAAATATGTATAGTGGTGGCCGGATAATTAGAAACACCAGTCGATTTTCATACAAACAAGGTAATTTTGAAGCCTTGGTTCTCCGCCAGGGATTGATCTAGCTGTGATCTGATGGTGGCCATCCAGGGAGTGAATGGAGGAGATCCAGATCACTACACACACCCAACTGATCTGATCAGCATTCTAAAAGCTATTTGGATATTTTTAAAAAATCGTGAAAATAGCATTAAAATGTATGGAAATCCTGAAACTGAGAACTCTGATCCTTGCAGCTCTTAGAATGCTTGTCAGACTAGTTGGGTGTGTATAGCGATCAGTATCTCCTCCATTCAGTCCATGGATGGCCATCATGAGATCACAGCTAGATCAATCCCTGGCGGAGTACCAAGGCTTTAAAGTTACCTCGTTCGTATGGATATCGACTGGGGTTTCTAATTATCCGGCCACCACTATATGTATGTACCTTTTTATTTAAATTCAAAAAAGGCCATCAGCCCGGCCCGACAACCTCATTTTGCTATCTGTTTGTGGCCGAGACTTGAACTCTCGAGAGACAACAAATGTTTAGTCGGAAGATGTGATTTGTCGACATATGTATTGAGTTCAAAATTAATTAAACATTTTCAAATACTACTCTCAATATGCTGTTGCTGATAACCTCTTTCTGACATCTCTAGCAATCAATTAAATATTTAGGGTAATTAATTAGCATAAATAACTTATAATTAACCAAAAAGTTTCCTGTATTTAGTCGGCTGTTTATCTAGCTATGAATTTAAAATGGCGGCAACGAGGATCAGTAACAGGTTTGAATCAAGTTTTATTGGTATAATATAAAAACATATTCCTAGCTATGAAACTTAGAGAAAGATTTTTTGAAATCCGTTTAGAAATGGTTGAGTTAATAGTGTTTGAAGGAAATGCCAAGCTCAATGCAATAATATGTGCTTTATTATGTATGATATAAGGTTTGCGTACGTCGCGATGACGACATAAGGACATTAAGGACCCCCAAAAAAATAGTGTTTAAGTTCGTATATCTTCTCAGGTTTAAGAGATATCGTAAAAATTTCGGGTATGCATTACAATGCCGACAATTCATAATACATACGACCGAAATATCGACACATAAAACACCTATTTTCAAAATACCGAACATTCTAAATATCGATATCCGATAGACCGAAACTTGAAAGATCGATTATCAAATTACCGAAAGTTCGATATCCCGAAAGGTCAAAATCCCAAAAGTAAAAATGTCGAAACTTACTTCACCTACACATACAGTTATGAAGTTAGGCGTGACGGTTAATTTGTTTTACTCAAAAATGCTTATAAAATGGTCATTATTTTGACAAAATCCACCAATCGAGTTTGAAATAGTTTTTTTTTCTGGGTTCATGTCAACCTAACATGATCGTCGCTACGCTCCTCGCACCTATTTCGTGTCGTGACCTACGGTCTACGGTTTCTAAGTCCTAGTAGACTAGTTTAGACTAATTTTCGACAGCTAAATTTACTATAAAGCATTTCAGGCGAAGCCCAAAGACACCTCCACAGCCAATTCGGTATTAAGTAGTTGGGGGTTGTACTTAGGTATATTAACCTTCGGTATTTTAAGCTTCGGGATTTAGCATTTTAGGTAAAATGTCCTTTCGTGATTTTAAACGTACGGCCATACAACCATTCGGCCTTTTAATTTTCGGGATTTCGTCCATAGGTATTGTAAAATTCGGTCTTTTCTACTTCGGCATTGTAACACATACCCAAAAATTTCTTCACAGTTAATCATGTGGTGGTATAAGCTTTCTGATAAGCCACTAAACAAAAATCGTTACTGATCCTCATTATCGTGCCATCTCACGCGGTTTATCATTGATTTTTAGTTGTAGGGGCTGAGACAGCACAATAACTGTCGCCCTATATTGCCGCCGTTTTAGATTTCTTTCCTAGATGGCACGAGTTATAACATCAAATAACATAAACCAGTCCATCCAAGCTGAATAAAATATTCTTTTGAAGAAGGCGGCTCTTTACTCAAAGAAAAAAATCGCTTATCTCGCCCTTTTAAAATGTTCAGTTCTTTTTACCTATGACGTCGCTCACAGTCGCATCCGATGCTACTCGTATGCATTTTGTAGCTATTTTCTGTCCTGAATCTTGAAAATAGAAGCGCATCACACCATGGAACTCCAAATTCTGTAAACAAAGAAATACCGCAATTTGATTATCGTGAAAACAATGATAATAAAGGTATAAAAATATATATGCTTATCGCGAAGATAACAACTTGGTTGCAACATTTATGTATCCAACCAAACCCGAGCGAAATAGTGTTTTCAATGCGCTTCACATTAGTCATTTTAAAATAAACAAAAGGCTAGTATGGAATTTTACTACGTTTAAGCTATTGTGTGTCATCCGTCACAAAAACTATCTACTTCAATCTTACAAGTGTTTTAAGTTTTTAGTGACCCCCGTTTTGCGTCCCTGCAATCATAATCTTAGTAGGAACTAACGTTACGTTACTTATATTTTGTCAGATTATTGTTATTTAATACAAACAAAATCTACAACAACAACACTTAGATCAAACAAAAATTTTAAATAATGGAATAATCAGGTCATTGGGTTTTTAACTAATATGAAACCATTAGGTAACTATCGTAAAACGTATATGGATAAACATATAATTAATAGGATTGTACACGTACAGCCCCATCGTCTTAAATTGGTCACGTAAAAACGAAAGTGATATCCGATCAAATAATACCTCCCTTGATACTTGAGGACATTATAACGTCCCGTGGCATTCACGTTGCGTGCGAGTCCTATTGCACCAGGCTGACCTTTGCACACATTCTAACCGTCAGTCGGATGTTTATTCCATAGTTTTGGTAGTATTCCTATAGCGTGTGTTTTGTGTTCTAGCTCGTGTGAATACAAAAACTTAAATACACAAACTTTTGCATTTATAATATAACTTAGTAACTAGAATTTGACTGAAGGGACTGTTAAAAATGCTCCATGCTGAAAACTGTTCCACGAATTTGGCAATAGCGTCTTGTCTGTATTAAAATGGGAGGCACCTGCCATGTCCCGTTAGTGTTGTTCCACGACAGATTAGATATCGTTATACCTCGTTCGGTTCGCTGAGCTCGAACAGATCGAGCCGGTTAGCGTTCCACTGCTGGATCATGTTGCGGAGTGCCTCGCGGTCCAGCATGCGCTTGTCCGCTGCGTCCATCCTGTCACCGCATCAAGTCACCCTGGAACACAACAATCCTCCATTAATACACAAGCACACAACTTAGAACTTCGATCACGAAAGATGTATGTTACTTTGTGTTGGGGCCCCAAGTTTCAATAAACATCACATTTGTTAAAACCGTGTATTGTGAACGACACCACTGGGGTGTCGTTTATATTTTTAGGTAACCAACCACACCACTGCCAACTTGTGGTGATGTGTAACATACCATGTCGTGATCTTACGAATGATAAATAAGTTGATATCGATAAATGCACGTTTAGTATTGGAACTTCACCACGGTAGCGGCGGGGTGGTGTGGTTACCAAAAAATATTGTAAACGACACCTCAGTGGTGTGGTCGTCGTACCGTTGACAATATTGGATTTGATTTGACATTTTAAAACGCTATAGTAGTCCATCGTTCGTGTTCGAAGTTCGTTGTCGCTTTTACAACTAACAGTGTCTACAGTGCCAGTACAAGGTATCCCACCATAGGTTTACTAATCGATGGGCTTTCTGACGTTAACACACAAGTGCTTTAACTGCATAGTCGAAAATTCGAAATAAATAAAATTTCGACCAACATAACAAATTATCAGTAATGATGTTACAGAAAAATAAAGCAACTTTTCTGCTGACTGCTCCTACAACCTACAATACAACTATGTAAGTTCTTAGTCGTTTTTAAAGTCTCACAAAAATAATAGAGCAATGAAAGTTAGTTCTATGTACATAGCATACAATAGATTCGAATACAAATTACTTCCTGTATACGTATCATTAATCATCTTAAATTGCTACCACCAGCCACATAGAATTATAGACCGTTAGTGTTTCAATGCTTTTATTGCTATTTCGATAAAATAGCTAATAGCTACATAAAACAATATTAAAAATTTTGTAGTAATCAATTTTATATTACTTTTTAACTTTTTAATATCATTGATAATGAAGTCATTCGTAGTAAATACGTACTTGTTCATATAAACCAGTCAATAAAATCATTATCAGCCGACACTAAATTCGATAAGCTAGTGATAAAATAATTACTATCTGAATAAAAATAGCGCTCACGTCCTACAAGTCTTTTAAAAAATATGGTAAAAATAAATCATATTATGTGGTATCAAAAAACTGTGAATCTATTGAATCAAACAACGGCTAAGGCAACGGTTTGTTGGGTGGCAGCTAATCAAAAAAGCAGGTCACTCGGCAGACTTATCAAGTACCTGCTTACTTTCAATTATGGGCGAACTCAAATCTAATTTCCATGACGGA
Organism: Agriphila geniculea; assembly: GCA_943789525.1. Lineage (NCBI taxonomy): Eukaryota > Metazoa > Arthropoda > Insecta > Lepidoptera > Crambidae > Agriphila > Agriphila geniculea. The sequence goes on from OX038875.1 coordinate 7,990,490, forward strand.
TTATAAAGTTAACCACGGTTCTTAGGTAACATTAAAACAACATAAAAGCGTGTTAGTCACCATCAAACCGAGTCAGAATTTAAAAATGTATTGTTTGCTGTGATTCTACACAATAGAAGTGTCTAAAATATGCATAGAATGTAGATTATTAACGATATTGTGTTATGATTTGCGGAAACTATTGGAAGTGGGCGGTTCTGGCATTCATCATGCATGCGCGGACGCACCTACACACGCGCCCGCCCCGTATTTATAACGTAGGTAAACATATGGCCCGACTCTGGCAACGGCCGATGCCGTGGCCGATGTTGCCGTAAATACCACGATTTAACAGTGCCCCTGTAAATATTGGCATCTTTATAACCGATCAATCGACGCGACTAAATTTAACTCTTCATCTATAATGCAGTATACGAACGTCCATCGTCGCTAATAGAGGTACCTCATAAATAATATTTATTTCACCGAAAATGGATGAATCGTTAAAAGTTATTATGCAAACAATTCTAATTTTGTTAATCATGCTTGTCCGTCCGGCAGAGTTAAATGTTTGGTGGCAATATACCAAACTAGTTAAATAATAGTACATTAAATTACATGCTACTTAACAAGTGTACTATAAATGCAACTATGCAGTGAGCGTTTTCATCAGTAGAGGCAGCCAGCAGTCAGCAACTCGGCACCCACCGCGCAGCATTCCACACGTGCCCGTACAGCGAGTACAGTTTCGCGTTACTCGGAAACATGTTCCTATTTCAATTTTCATCCGAAACCAGTTTATTAGTGTTAGCCGTCAGAAACCGAAACACCCGTCAGCGTTGTTATGGTTGGGCTCGCTTCCGCTATATGTAGCTAGCTGCAACTCTTGAGCCACATGCACTTAGCCACGGAACGAGGAACCACGTACCGTTCAAAACACGGATCGTCGACTTGTAAAAATAAACACACTGCTTTAACCGTAACGTATAGGTACAATATATTTTTGTAGCCGTAATAGCCGAGCTACCTATAACGATATCGTATAGTAGCATAGAAAATTGGCATCAAGGTTGTCTACGTACCGTTAAATATGAGAGAAGCATCCGTCCATAAAGCCTAAAGCATATTAAGTTTAGATGGTAAAACAAATGTAAAGGAGTTGTCAATGGTGCCGGAACTTCACGCATGGGCGCCGACCTTGCCCCTTCCTGCGCCGGCAAACCGAACGGTCTCGCAGACCATGCCAAGGTAGATTGGCTGCTCTATACATTAGATACAATTAGTATTTATATCTATGCATACAATAATAATAAGTGACATAGATATCTCAAGTTGTTGTAACTAAAGTGAACTTAAAATGGTATGTCGGAACAGCCTTTGCAGATAGAACTTTTCGCCGAAGTAACTCTTAGTCGATGGTCGGTTTTACGAAAAAATCCTTTATCAATGGGCGTTTACTTACTCTCATTGAGTCTATGCTCACATTGGTTTCACCATGTTATCTTTTTAATTTACTTTAATATTTCTATTTATTACGTTACAAAGGCCATGAGGTTTTCTCTATCATTGAACCATCAGGCAGGCAGAAGATTTACTTGTTCTGATACAAAACCAGCATAGTGAATTTTAAAATGAAACCTGTGTAATAAAATCAGATTAATTAAAAAAAAAAACCTACTGTAATGATAATTTATTATCGACATTTTACGTTCCAGTCTTCCCAGTAGTAAGCGTAATTTTACTTCTCATTAATCCTTCTGAGCCATAAAATAATACTTATACCTAGTTTCCACGACAGATTAATTCCGCTCAAGTGCAGCGTGGGAAAGCTTGTTGTTATAATGTAATGGGTGCAAAAACTGTGAGTTGGGGCAGCGACCCCCGCGGCAAGTGCATAGGGGCGTGACAAGTGGGCCTATCCGCGACCCTGCGAGAGCCCTTTAAACGGCCCCACACTCGATACACATATTGACATTCCAACAACGCAAGTGTCTCAGTGACAGAATGCCTTTACACCCTGCAAGTAGTTGAGAAGATCAACAAATTATAAACCGAAAGCTCTCCAAAATCGAAAGGGGTTTTTAGTAAGAAGAACGCTAGACGAAGAAGTACTCTTCAATAGAAGTGCATTTTCGATGGTGCTTCTTATCTTGATGTTGAGGACGTTATTATCCTTTATTTCAAATACATACATATATCATAGAACAACCATATTTACAAAAAGGTTCGCACGCACACACAATACAACGCTTAACAACTTCATATTTGAATTCAAATACCATATTGTAACGGGACACAAAGTGGTGGGCACGCAAGGTGCATAAGACGCGGATGTGACATTCATTCAACGCGACTATCGCGTGTTGAACTAACTCCAGTTACGGCAGTTCGTGAAACCCGAAGTCTGCGATTCTGTTGATAATCGCGAGTCGACCCGCGCCTGCCAGCCGGGCCTGAGAACTGCCTCCGTTGTGTAGACTCACATGTCTGTTATGCAATGCAATGCATCTGTACTGTTATAATAGTCTGTCACGCAAAACTAATTGATGTTAAAATCTTCTTCACATCGGGCAGCCCCGCGCAGTGTCAACTCACTCCTTATCTCAGACAGCTAACATTTAAAACGGGTTTTGTTTGTATCAACGGTGCCCTCGTTTGCAGACGGACAAGTTTTAGATCACCTTTATCAATGTGGAAAGGGTGATGTTAAGCACTGTTAAGCGACCACTTACTAACTTATACTACTTCTCTGCTTTACATTTTATGGAAAGGCTATGAAAGCTGTCCTTATGCGGTGGCGTAATAAATGCGGTGGCTATTCGAAATTTCACTGCGGAAGCATAAAAAATTATGACTAAAATGAGTAAACATTTTTAATCCACACTAATGTTAAACATTTGAAAGTAACTCTTTCTGTCTGTCTGTAATCTTTTCGGGCCTGAACTACTGAACTAATGAAATAGATGAACTTTGATAATGACATATTGGACCAAGGAGAAGAAACTAAGAACATAGGAGGTTACCTTTTGTCGTGAAAATTTATTTTTAAGAGGATGAAATAGGAGAAGAGTGTTCGTATGGAGAGTTGGAACAAAGAAATCGCGCTTACTTTTGTCTATGAATTCTGAAAGAACTGTAATCAATTCTGTACCTCGCAGCCGCAAGTTATTCGAATATGTAGAATTTCCGATATTAATTAAATAACATAGATGCATAGCAAAGTTAGCGTCTCTACACAGTGTTATTAATAAGTGGAATGTAAAGGAGCTCCACGCTAAGACATAATATGACTCATATTGCAAGCACGCGAGAATTGCCCTCGACCACCGAGAACCTGGCCGACTTGTATAAGGGTCACAAAGAACCGTTAATATCTAGCATTACTCTATAAACAGCTTGTACAACATGTTAATGAATGAACCAAAAATGGGAAAACCGTTTCTTCGGACCATCAAACTGAACAACTTTATGGTGAACTGAAATTGCGAAAACAAAATCATACAAAAATTATTATCAAAATGTATAAAACAGCAGATTTTAAATAATAATAATAATACATTACGCTTTATTGCACACAAGACAAAAAAAATACAGAAAAGAGGATAAAAATACAAAGAAGAAAGTATACAAGAGGCGGCCTGATTGCTTAGCAGCAATCTCTTCCAGGCAACTTTTGGGTGTAAAATAAATAGATAAAGGAAAAAACCGGCCAAGTGCGTGTCGGGCCACGCGCAGTAGGGTTCCGTAGTTACCTTGTACCATACGATATTTAATACCACTATTATTTTTCGACTGCAAAAATAACTTTGTTTTTCACAGTGTTGGTATGAATGACAAAGTTATATTTGCGGTTTTGGAAAATGTGCTATATCTCAATAACTAATTATTGTATCTCGTTCAAACCAATTTTCGTTGAAAGTGTTTATTAAGATCTACAGCATATATTTTTTTAGATTTTTCAGTTTCTTATTTCAAAAGTTAGAGGGGGGGGACACACATTTTACCACTTTGGTGGTGTTTATCTTTCAAAAGGTTGACTTTGAAAAAAAATCGTCCTAGGAACCTCAATGTCATTTTTAAAGACCTATCTATAGATACCCCACACTTATTGGTTTGAACAAAAAATTTTTTTTCAGTTTCAGTTCCATGTATGGGGAGCCCCCCCTTAATCTTTAATTTTTTTATTTTTGTGTTAAATTCGTTAAGCGGTTAACAGAATACATCTACCTACCAAGTTTCAACTGTGTTATCCTAATACTTTTGGAATAAAGTGGCTGTGACATACGGACGGACAGACAGACAGACATGACGAATCTATAAGGGTTCCGTTTTTTGCCATTTAGGCTACGGAACCCTAAAAATAGGGGAGTGGGTGCAATTTTTTAAAAAAGGAAGAATAAGTGTGTATATGCAAAACAATAGTTATATCTTAAGATAAATACAAATAAGATAAAGGAAAAAATAAATAAATAGTCAATCAGAAGAAGAGGAAAGGAAATGACTTCTAACTCTATCTTGAAAGGACTTGAGAGTCTGAGATTTTCTGATTTCCTCTGGTAGTGAGTTCCATAGACGAACAGCATGGACAGAAAACGAATATGAAAAGAAGCCAGTAGAGTGCAGTGCAGTGGGATTTTTAAGGTGAGATTAGTCGAAGATCGCAATCTAGACTGCGAAGAAGAGGAGAGAAAAGATTTATTTCACAATTTCGGAGTTGGTTCCATGATAAAACTTGTTCAGTTTGATGGTCCGATAATTATGATGTTTTCCAATTTGGTTCATTTATTAACGCCTAGTATAAACATAACAGCGGCTACTTCATACACTAAAGATAACTTTTCACAATTCAACCAACGTATTTAAAGTAAGACACCAGAATTTACATTTCAAATTCTATCTAAGTAAATATGAACAGTGGAAATGGTAAATAAAAGTAACTTTTTCTCTTCTTACAAATGAAGAAATTATTGCCAAATAACGTCTTCTTTAATAATATATAGTTAGAACGGTAGTTAATGGATAAGAGGCACCTGCTCGAGACCTGCGCACATTCCTTTGAAACTAAACGTGACATTATACTAGAATCAAATTACAACCAATCAACTCCGCTTCAATATGTATATCGTGTCTCACGTGCATTCGGAATACGGATTTTATATCCACCGCGACGTTTGTCGGGTAACAAAATATGAGATCAAATTTAAGAAACCAGAAACAAACTGTCAACGAAGATATTTAATAGCATCAGATTAGAGAGCAAACTTGGCAAAGTGATAGTAGGGCAATGTTAGTAGTCGGGTCTCGTTCCGACGCGTCACGTCAGTGAGAGGACGAAACATTGGCACTCAGCCGATCGCACAACCATTGTGGCACAACGTTGAACACCTCGACATAGCTGTTCGATGCGATGAAGAGAAAACCGTGACGCATGGCCTCTCCAAAGACATTTGCGCTCGGACAAATTACCATGACCGGACGCCGCGTTCACTCTCAATGAAAGCGGTATCGGAGCACGCTGTTTTATCACTAATCGATAAGGTATTCCAAGAAGCCCCGAGTCATTCTTCAACAGAAAGGGAATAAGCAGGTACAGAGTTGTCTGACATAGTATATCGACCACGGGCACGTACGACACGAGGGTGAGACGGAGCCTGGCACAGAGTGTGCCATGCAATGGGAACCGCTTCACCTCACGCAGCTCCCTTCAATATAACCTGACACGGAAAATGACATTTGGCCTGATTTTGCCCAAAAATAATACAAAAGCTTATAATAAAGTTCGACTTGATTTATATTGATCTAAGTATTATGTAGGTAACAAAAATCAATTGGAAAGTTAATTTTACGTGCCCCATTTTAGTTAAGGCTCCGTTATGCGAAATCATTTGTCTCTGTCTTTTTTTTTATGTGTAAAGAGTATGGAAAATAACCTCACTTCTGCACTTTTTCGATGTTTTTCGTGGTTTTTTCATCATTATCTTTAGCACAATTATCTTTCTTGAAAAAAAGTTATTGGAGCAACTGCACAGTACGTTAAAGTGTATTTTGATGTAGAATTCAATACGTTAACGCTATTATTTACGCCAATAATATGGCCCGCGATAAGCGCTTTTGATGATATTCTGATTTTGTTTTACAATCATCTGTGAGGTTTATACGCAATTTAATGTTTGTAGCAACTAGATAAACTCTTTAGCTTGTCGTATGATTTTTTTGGTGGCTACAAGTTTACGTTTTCTATATAAAAATATGGCCCGCGCAAACCATGTTTTCCTATTACCGCCCCTTAAACTAAGGATGAAGCTCTTAAAATTTTATTAATTAATTTTGGGTTTAACAACTAACTAGCTTGGTTAGTTTTTAATTTTATTTCTTATCTTTTATCAATATAAACTAAAACCCTCTAAATTCCCTAATTCCCTATTCTCAATTTGCGTACCCAACCTTGTTAACTAAGCAGCATTTGTTTGATGAAAATCAGATTTGTTCGAGCAAGGGATTGCTTAAGTACTGACTCCATGACATAATAAATAGAATGGGTAAGTACCTATACGCAATCATCAAAAATTAGTAAACGGAGTAAGTGTAAAGATAAAGGCAGACAATACAGTTCTTGCGCCATTTCTGCGCAGACAAAGCGTGATGCCATTACAAGCCATTGTTTTTACTACATTAGTATTGCAGTCGGATAAGTGTTAAATAATACGTAATTTTGTTATTTCCATATTGAGAATTACTTCTTTGTAAATAATGTGGGGTAATGAAATACAAGCACAAACTGGTATTGTTTCTTTCAATACATATTCGATTGTATTGTATGTGCAGTGCAGTGTGTGCTGAAGAAGGTTTCAGTCAGTACGTACACTATGGAGAAAAAAAAAATTTGTTCTGTGTACCTATGTATAACACTTTTTAATAGGTAGGGTAGGTACTAAAAAACTGCAGCAACAAGTTTCTTATTAATATGATGTCTATAAGCATTACTATAAAAACATTCTTAATATCACTCATGTGACTTTTATTTACTTTCATAAACTTACTCTACAATCATTCCTCTATTATACATATACTAGGATTATGAATGTAATGTATAGAGTGGAGGGGAACAAGGGCTACCAGATACTGCCTTTTGTTCGGAAATGTTCAGGGATTAATGGATGAACATGAAGGTTTATGTGTCTCTTAAGTCGGGTCTCTGCGCCGTATTTTTGTGTTTGCAAACATAATAACATGTTTTGCTAACATGTTAGGGGCGTGGCCTAACAGTTTAAGCCAAAGATGTCTTTGATAGAAAAAAAAGGACAAGGGGAGACACCAAACTCCGGCACTTTTCTCAGCTATTTCACAACCTTATAGATGCCTAGCTAATAGTTAGCTAGAGTGTGCGGCCGGTGGCTGCAAGCGGCGCGTTCCACTTGCAACCTAATTCAATTATGTAGTTAGAAGCAATCGGCTCGGCTTCAATGACGCGGCGTACTACACGAATGCTTCATCCCCCCTCCCCCTCTCGCATTTGCCTACGGTCACTGCTCACCCTACCCCACATACTACACATCTTTAATAATTAACTTAAGAGAATCAGCCGCAACTTTAGCCTGTTAACGCTAACCTTATTGTGAATGTGGTATTATTTTGATTAATCTTAGGGAAACATTGTCTAGTTAACAGAACAAACTAATCTAAGTACCTATATGGAACAACCAGTCCAGTGATACAATATTTGCAACCGACTAACATTTGCGCCGAAAGGTACGCCAGTCTTCCGGTGTGACGGTCACCTTGCGGTAAGGCAACATGATCCGCATTTCGAAGAAACAAATGAAAGCACCGGCTACGCGGCGGCGGCGTGCGTGCCGAGCAAAAACTGGTTGTAGTAAAATGCCATTTTGCTGTCAGACGGAATCGTGAAAGTTAGACGAGTCGGACTTTAGCGAACCGGTTACGAGCATTGATGAACGAATCATCATGATGACGATAAGCGGTCCCCAATCTATTGATAAGTAGTACATAGTTAAACGTCCGATGTTCTCTGGTACTTACCTAATATCGAGTAGGTAATAGCTATCGATGCCGAAGAACCGGTCCATCCATATTAACGTTCCGATTTTGTGGGATTATGGCAAATGTATCCAAAAGATCCTTATATTTTTCATGAATAGGCCCAAGTTCTATTAGACTACTCTGTACTGTACTTTTAGTACCTAGCTAGAAGTAATCTAGTTTTATGTTTTGCTCACTAAGTTCTTTACGGATAAACCAAGAATTTGAAAGTCGCACTCAAGTTTAATGACGATCCCATAAGCGGTTAATATTAAAGGTGCTGGACGTAGTAGTCATTAAGTATTCTGTGGTGGCGGGCATGCTTTACAGGTTTGTGAGCTTAGCAAGATGGATGACTGCCTCTGGCACTATGTTGATAGAGCGCTTCATGTTTTCTTACGGTGAAACCCTCGCTCTGCCTTGTGAGAAAGTAAAAAGACGCAATCAACGAGAGAAAAGCGCTAGGAAACCGAGCCGAGGCCGTCCGAGGAACAGGCCTCACTCTCAACTCAACAACTCGAGTGGCATCTTAATGGACTATTTAAATATTCAGGACTTCGAGAGCACCGGAATGACCTTAACTAATTAAGCTGCAATGTTAAGTCGAATTTTTTTTTTTCAGCTAGCACGTTCACAGTTCTCCCAATCATACAATTTCACTACACAGTATGTTAAAATATTAATTATTTTGATTGAAAATGCAATAATTTGCATAGTTGTGAGTACTACTACTCTGGTTTTAATAAGGAGCAAGCCAGTCGGCGTGAAAAAGCGAGCCAGCTTTAGCTAAAGGTGATTTTGAAATTTATTTTTATTTTTTCACCCAACCTAGAAAAAATATTCAGCCAATTTGATTTTTTTCGGGCATTCCCTATTGGGCACGTAATAAACAAAGATATAAATAAAAATACTTACTTTAGGATACGATCTGGTCAAAGGCTTTCGGCGATATGAAGAAAGCGAAAGCGAAACTATGCCATATCATTATCTGAAACAAAACAAATAATTAAAGGTCATTTATCTATAATAAATAATAATAATAATAATAAATAATAAATACTTGGTCAATTTCACACAGCGTCATCTAGCCCCAAACTAAGCAAAGCTTGTAATATGGGTGCTAGACAACTGATATACTACTTATATACTTTTTAAATATATACTTATTATACATAGAAACACCCAGACCCGTCACAGAAATTAAAATTCAACATTTCAATTTCTGCCCGGCCGGGAATCGAACCCAGGACCTCTTGCGTGGTAAGCGGCATGTTGACCACTGCACCACGCTGGTCGCCAATCAAATACTCTTTTATTCTATTCGGAATAGAATTCTTCATATCTTATACTAGGTATATCTCTTTTATTGAGGATTTTCCCTCCAAGTTCACTTAAAAAAATCCACCCTGTAGGAGGTATATAGCCTTAAACTGAGCCTGAATTTTAAACTGAGACAATTGTGGAAGATGATTTGTGGAATGGATGCTATTCTAAGTTCAGGAAATGTCTTATGAACGTGAATCTATATATATAAAAGCGTAAATCACTCACTGACTCATCACGAAATCTCAGAAACTACAAGTGCTAGGAGTCTCAAATTTTGCATGGGGGTCCCTTTTAGGGTGTAGGTGCTCACTAAGACGGGATTTTGCGAAATTCAATCCCTAAGAGGGTGAAACAGGGTGGCAAAGTTTGTATGGGAGAACGCGATTCCTTGGCCCGATTGACTTAAAATTTGGCATAGACATTATTTTACAAAATTAATTGAACACATGTTTCGTATTTTTTTGAAATGTATCCCTTAACAGGGTTGAAAAGGGGTAGAAAGCTATTTTTAGGGTGGTTGACTTCGAAATCGGAATCAAAACTTCTTAGTGCTTTTGAATGATTAAGAAAAATAAATGTCAGTTGTCACTGCACGGGCTGACGTTTAATCTCTAATTTTCCCGATTTTCAAGACAAGCTTTGATTCTTATAATGTTGTATAAGATTTATCCCTATTTTCACTACTTTACGAAATATTAGTCAAATAAAACGGCAACATCTGGCAAATATCAGATAACGTGACAAGGAATGTGGTATTTAGAGAAGTGTTTCGATGGAGAGCCTGATAATAATGCACAACATTAGTTGCACCCGGCATAAATCTTTGCCTGGCATGCGTTGCAATGTCACGTTTTTTTTAGCCAGAAACCTTTTCAGTAGTAAGCAGAACAATTCACCAAACATTCACCAAAGTTTCATCATAATCCGATGTGGTTGAATGGTTTAGGAGTGCAAAGGAAACAAATACACATACATCAATTTTTATTTATAAAGAAGATAACTATTAAGCAAAGATATTAGAATTTTTAACTATAAGGTAAGTATTAAATGTAACATAATATTATTATACTTATTTTGTTAAATTACTGCTAATAAATTTTATTAAGTACCTACCTAACTAATACAGAATCGTTAACAGGGCGTCGATTCTGTAACCGAACTCGAACCCCACTTCGAATCTCACTTCACTGCACGGGAATTTTAAATCATAAATAAGATAAGAAATTTTTTTTATCACAAAAGATAGCTACGCAGGCTACCTAAATTTTTTGCAATCAGTAAAATCGCTCATTTAGTAAACAAATGTCTAATAACAAATTCACGCGAAGTGAAGTGAGATGCGAGTTTGGTTACAGAATCGACAGACTGCGCGGGTAAAACCACGGGGTGCAGCTATTACCTATATAATCACAAAATTGTATAAATGTGAAAGTTTTGATGTTTGGATGTTGTTCATGATTTGTTACTTACTCAATCATATTATACTCAATCACGTCTGAACGGATTTAGGAGAAATTTGGCACAGATTTAGATTAAAGTCTGGAATACTTAACACAGGCTTCTTTTCATCCCGATCATTGGTTTCCAAGGGGAGACTTACAACGATTACCGACTCCCACGCGGGCGGAGCCACGGGCAAAAGCTATAAAACAAACGCGGGCGGAGCCACGGGCAAAAGCTATAAAACAAAGTCGCTTCCCGACGTCTGTACGCTTCTCTTAAACTATGCATAAAAACCGCATTAAAATCGATCCATAAGTTTGGGAGCTAGGTTGCCTCAGATAGACAGACACACACACGTCAATTATAACACCTCTTGCGTATGTACGTGGTATAGGTATATGTCGTCCTCCTAGGTATATGTATCCTGTAGTATAATAATCTGATAACTTTACACTGACACCACGTTAGCACAGTTTTACATTTAGTAACTACATTGCACCCGTGCGAAGCCGGGGCGGGCCGCTAGTAAGATATATAATAGTGTTCGATTGGTCCAAGAGTAACTTAAATATTTAAAATATTTTTCCTAAATAGGGTAATTATTATCTGTTTTTCGAAATCTATCGCAATCGCTTTCATTTGACAGATGCATGTGACACATTGCTGCATTTCTTTGGTAAGTTTTTATTTGTGCCAAAAAGAAGTATCAATGTGTCACATCCATCTGTCAAACGAAAGCGATTGCGATAGATTTTGAAATTAGACAATAGTACCCTGCCTTTCTATTGTCTAATTTAAAAATCTATTGCAATCGCTTTCAGGATGTAACACATTGAAGCTTCTCTTTGGGACAAATAAAAACTTACCAAAGAAATACAGCAATGTGTCACATCCATCTGTCAAACGAAAGCGATTGCGATAGATTTTTTGAATTAGACAATTAGCCCCCAGGTTACAGTTTATTTTGCATGCAATCCACTGGTAAATGCTTCCTCCTATTTAATTAAGATGTTAAGAACGAAGCGAAGATGTCGAAAACTTCGAAGCGAGAGCTGCGACAATCACTGGTATTACACTGACTGAGTCAACTCACGGCAGCGTGCAATCTGTGAGTCATTGAGGCAACGACCGGGTGGTAGGTTCTCTGAGGTACACTATGCTATTTACTATTAAGACAAAAGAGAGATAAACCTTTCTGTAAACATAATCAGAAGAGATTTTGATGACAAATCAGGCTATTCAGAATGACTATTTTGACACTCTTTCATTGCTCTACCTACCTTTCAAACCAGGATGTTTCAATATTCCGTAAAAAATTGAAGTTTTACTTACAAATAAACAAAGCATAGAGCGATCTTCGTCTTGTAATTCTAAATACCTACTTATCGGAAACTACGTCGCGTCGTCGGGCTAAAAATCATAACCAACGTAGGTACCTACATTGCAGCCAATAAAATTAATATTTCAAACGCGTCCGCATTCAATACAACTTCATACTAGTTCCTCCCTGCCTACTTATAATGTGATTTCATCAACTTCGAATACTGGCACGTATCATCCATGATTTCCAATGATTAATAAGTATAAAATATTCAAACATAACGGCAAACGGACTTTAAACATAGAAAATACTTTTGTAATCCGAAACTGGCAAACTTTAGAAAGATGGTGAGATGTGAACTGAAAAAAATGTTAACAGTTTCCTGTTATTGACTGTTGTTTTGTTTTCAAAGGTATTAGGAAGTTAGACATAAATATCTAGATAACGATATGGAATTATGGAATGAACAAAATGTGTTCGTGTGAAATATATGTGAGAATATCAAACACTTGCACATTTTTTCCGACGACAGCAAGGGTTATTGTAAACTCGCAACTTATGTAAACTCGTCACGTTTTGAAAAGTAACATACATTGAAAGAAAATTCGCCACTCTTAAAAAATATATAATATAATATTCTTCACAGGTAGATTGGTGTGTGGTAGACAGGTGTTATTGTAAACTCGCCACTATTATCGATTATGTATAATATAATATTTGCAAGAAGTACCGTTAGCAAGCAAGTTAGCCGCTTATAAATATTTGGAAGTACATAATAATTTTGACCACGCCAAGATGGATGGATGCATTACTGAGAGTGGTGTGAAGTGCAGGGAACAGTGAAAGTTTTTCGCCTTTTGACTCCCATGGGATCTTCAGATTTATGTGACCCTGGTTGGTTGGTTAAATTTAAAATAACTATACTTTTTACTTTCAGTATACTAGTGGCTCCGTGAGCTGTAGACCTTTTAAAAAATAATCTAAAAGATGTTGCCACCCCTTTTTCCCACACAGTTCACGAGGTTTTCACCTTAAATGGTCCCATAGAGTCTTTTGATCCCCACATGAAATAAGATCGATTGGCATAATTTTTTTTTTTGTATTTTAGCATTTTTTTGCTAACGGTATTTTTTTTCCAAAATCTGTGAATGCAGTTAAGAATATCTCAAAAAGTTATGGATGGTCTCCTAGGAACGTTTTCCTGTAACTATAACGGTTAAGGTACGCCCTTAATGTACCGTCTCAAAAATCCACCTGTATAATGTCTGTGATCAATCCTTTACTTAGTTATTTTATTCATAAAAATCAACGCGACGGGTCTCCTTAACCTGTTAGACCGGGCGGCCATCGCATGGTTACCTACCCCATCGAGTTACTGGATATTACCACCTTCCACGAAAAGTAGACCTTAAATAGGTAGGAAAAATGTTGGTCTGCCGGGGCTCAACCTGGAGGAACCTTGGCGGTGCAAAGCTGTGCTACCCACTTTTGACCATCATTTTACCTCATGTGGTTACTGAACAAAACCTTTTCGTTGCTTTTAGTCTCTATTAGTAGAGTCAAAATAATTATGTCTGCCGAGCGAATTCTTGGAGGGTTCCGCAGTCCAACCATTTTTAGGGGTCGCATGGGGGTGCTATTTTACCTCATCGAGTTACTGGATGAAACCAAGTTCTCCTGGTAGCTAAAATGGTCCCCTTTAAATATTAATTGGTCTGCCAGTTCGCAACCTGGCAGTTTTTGCAGTCCAACCAAATAACTACATAGCATAAAACAAAAAAGCTGCCCGCTGTTTGTACCTATGTATGCTTAGATCTTTAAAACTACGCAACGGATTTTAATGCGGTTTTTTTTAATAGATAGAGTGATTCAAGAGAAAGGTTTATATGTATAATACTTGCATAATATAGCAGAGAAACACTGATAATTTTAAAGGTTTCTAATGTGTGTCGTAAATAAACACTTTTTTTGCGCTTACATTACAAACGCTGGCTGAATCCTACGAGATAGATCAAAAAATGTACTACAGTATTATTTACCTTAAAAAGGTCCACATAAAACTTCTTGGTGGTATATGTCTATCTCTTAGGGATAACCCACAATAATCAGTTTTATCCTTTCTTTTTATGAGAAACTAGCTGACCCGACAGACGTTGTCCGGTCTTACTTATGAATATTGAATTCGAATTGGTATAATTAATGAAAAGTTGGGTTCAGAGATATTATAGGTCCCGTTTTCGTTACCGTTCCCCTTCCCCTTTCCTGTCCCGTTCCCGTTTACTTTATAACCCAACAGCTTTATAACCAAGTATATATCACTTGTTATGTTAGTAACGTGTATGTTAGTCTATCCAAACTTACCAATTTAATATTAGATGTGGTGGCTCTGAACTAACCGTGATGAGCACTAATAAATTCAGTTTTCATAGATCCTTTTTGTAAGAAATAATAAATTACTCAATAAAATAACTCCGACCGAAGCATTTGTTTGTTTTATTACACCCTCTTTGACGATATTTGAAGCACGCATTCTTTTAATTCTATGTCAAACGTCATATTTAAAAAGTTTATTTGGCCAAAATAATGGCGATGATATAAGTCTTATGGGTGAGACCTTGGAAGACCTGAACACAATGCTCGAAGATCTCCGAAGTGCTTCCCAAAGAGTGGGTCTTAGGATGAACATGGATAAGACGAAAATCATGTCTAATGCCCATGTCGTACCCGCTCCAGTTCATGTTGGGAACACAATACTTGAAGTTGTTGACCATTATGTATACCTAGGACAGGCAGTCCAGTTGGGTAAGTCCAACTTCAAGAAAGAGATCTCTCGTCGAATCCAACTCGGATGGGCAGCATTCGGGAAGCTCCGAAAAATCTTCGTGTCCGATTTACCTCAGTGTCTCAAGACAAAAGTCTATGAACAGTGCGTGTTGCTAGTGATGACTTACAGCAGCGAAACGTGGTCGCTAACTATGGGTCCCATAAGGAGGCTCAAGCTCACCCAGCGTGCAATGGAAAGAGCCATGCTTGGCGTTTCCCTGCGTGATTGAATCAGAAATGAGGAGATCCGCAGGCAAACTAAAGTAACCGACATCGCTCGAAGGATTGCTCAGTTAAAGTGGCAGTGGGCTGGACACATAGCGAGAAGAACCGATGGTCGTTGGGGCGGAAAGGTTCTTGAATGGCGACCGCGCACCGGAC
Source organism: Agriphila geniculea (assembly GCA_943789525.1). Classification (NCBI taxonomy): domain Eukaryota; kingdom Metazoa; phylum Arthropoda; class Insecta; order Lepidoptera; family Crambidae; genus Agriphila; species Agriphila geniculea. The sequence continues at coordinate 8,005,803 of OX038875.1, forward strand.
GATCTGGTGAAGGTCGCGGGAAGCCACTGGATGCGGGCAGCGCAGGACCGATCGTCGTGGAGATCTTTGGGGGAGGCCTATACCCAGCAGTGGGTGTCATGCGGCTGATATGATGATGATGATATAAATATTGCCGGCGTTTGACCGTAAATGTTTTTATTTAAACTCATTACACACGTGTAATTCAAAGTTGGAGCAAACTTTTCAATTAAACACGAATATGGGTGTCCAATAAAAAGCCTTGATGAGCGAGCACATTACAAAAAAACTTTAAAAAAAATATTAGATATTATACTCGCTTTCACGGTTCATGAGATACAGCCTGGTGACAGACAGACAGACAGACAGCGGAGTTTTAGTAATAGGGTCCCGTTTTTACCCTTTGGGCACGGAACACTAAAAACTAAAAAAATAATAATATGGGTATCAAATTAAAAGGCCTTGATGAGCACATTCCAAAAAATTTAACAAAAATTTAATTTGCCAACTTAACCACAGCTTTCCACAGGATAAAATGTTTGTCGCAGAGTCGAGCCGTTGCATATACGACTTGTCGCAGTAGCGTTATATCGGAGTAGGGTGCGCCGCAGTGGAGATCAGTCGCTATGAGGATATGCGCAGAAGTCATCTATCGGAATCACGTTAGCGGCAGTAACAAACTGTCGCGATCGTGTTATGTGCAGTTTTGTCTGTCGCAGTCATGTCGCAGTCATGAAATACACTCCTGACGGAGCAATATTCAAAGTATGCGGAGCTACGCATACTTGATATCACATGGGTACCGCCAACATGCAACTTTTACTGGGGGTAAAAAAACTGTACTGGGCGTTGCTCTGTAAGAGTTTTTCTTGCCTTGAAAATAGCTTTTCACCTGTACACTGCTAAAAAAATGGTTTAACAAAAACACATTTAATGGTATGGGCGCCATTTGCTTTTCGCAGTGTATCAGTGCTGCAAACGTCATAAAAAACTGTTCGGATATGTTCAGAAATCAAGAAATAAGAGTTTTTTTTTAATTCATAGTTATCAATAATGTAACCCCGTAATGTCAAAGTACCCCCATTTTACGGTAAGTACATAATGAATAGTTTTTCGCATATAATAAACTAATTGTATTTAATATTTCAGTTTGAAAATAATAGGTAAACAGAAAGCAACCAAATAAATCAAAAATAAAATTTCGTCTATAGACAGAACATTTAATTCAAACTATATTAAACTAGCGACTCGCCCCGGCTTTGCAGGGGTACAATGCTGATACTACGGCCATATTAATCTATATCACATTCATGCACAATGTATTTAAGGTACTTAATTGGATAAGGATTAATGATGTATTGCTTAAAATCGCTTCGTAAATAAGCTATTATTTCTCATAAAAAGAAAGAATGAAACTGGTTATTGTGGGTTATCCCTAAGAGATAGACATATACCACCAAGAAATTTTATGTGGACCTTTTTAAGGTAAATAATACTGTAGTATATTTTTTGATCTATCTCGTAGGATTCAGCTAGCGTTTGCAATGTAAGCGCAAAAAAAGTGTTTATTTACGACACACATTAGAAACCTTTAAAATTATCAGTGTTTCTCTGCTATATTATGCAAGTATTATACATATAAACCTTTCTCTTAAATCATTCTATCTATTAAAAAAAACCGCATTAAAATCCGTTGCGTAGTTTTAAAGATCTAAGCATACATAGGGACAAACAGCGGGAAGCTTTTTTGTTTTATGCTATGTAGTTATTTGGTTGGACTGCAAAAACTGCCAGGTTGCGAACTGGCAGACCAATTAATATTTAAAGGGGACCATTTTAGCTACCAGAAGAACTTGGTTTCATCCAGTAACTCGATGAGGTAAAATAGCAACCCCATGCGGCCCCTAAAAATGGTTGGACTGCGGAACCCTCCAAGAATTCGCTCGGCAGACATAATTATTTTGACTCTACTAATAGAGACTAAAAGCAACGAAAAGGTTTTGTTCAGTAACCACATGAGGTAAAATGATGGTCAAAAGTGGGTAGCACAGCTTTGCACCGCTAAGGTTCCTCCAGGTTGAGCCCCGGCAGACCAACATTTTTCCTACCTATTTAAGGTCTACTTTTCGTGGAAGGTGGTAATATCCAGTAACTCGATGGGGTAGGTAACCATGCGGTGGCCGCCCGGTCTATGTGCCAAGCCAACCTTTTGCTCATTAGTTGCATCGAGAGTTGCGCTAGCTAGCACGGACAATATATTCTACAAAAGTTGATGTTGATTTTTCTGCAGTCCATACGAAAACACCTAGAGTGGCGAGTTTACAATAGAGTAAAATAATTTAAAGGAAATTTATTTTAAAATGCTACCTATGGCGAGTCTACATCATGTTTTTTTTGCCGTTGTGGATTCGGATTCGGTTAGGTTTAGGATTAGGTTCTGTTATTAGGATTAATACTGTATCCTTCTAAATAGCTTTCCAAATTACCGCATTGTACATGACCAATTTTTTAGATGAAATAATGGATATAGAAAGCTATTATTAAAAGATATTATAGTATTTTGTTATGACCCAAAAGTTTTATGCAGCGTTTTCGATGCAAGCTCCCAGTCGGCTTAATTTTTGCCGGCATCTTCAAAAATTATCGTCATATTTCTACCAATTTACATAAAACCTCAACTTATTATACACCTAAACCTTCCTCAGGAATCAATTACTCCATCATTTGGTGAAAACAGCATGAAAATCCGTTCAGTAGGTTTGAGTGAGATGCGGCGAGGGACTTTGTTTTATAAAAGGCAGTGACAGTGATACCACACTGCGATATATACAACCCGCGTGAATAGGGCATACTATTAGTACGAGTATAATTTCTTTGAACAGCGTATATATGAAAATGACAATCCGTGTCAAATTATTTTGTTCTTAAACTATTTTGGCGATGAAATCCTTTTGGAACACGAAATATTTGACGGAGCCCTAGAATACAAGGCACGTCAAAACAAACAAAACAGGTAGGGGCGGATCCCGAATTTAAATTTGGGAGGGGGGGGGGGGGCTCGGAGCCTTAGCTAGGCCTAGGGCCTAGGCTTACCATCTATGTAAGATGACTGTCTAACTAAGATGCACAAAATGCATGATTTTCCTGAAAAATGCCTGTCAGTAAAAGTCAGTCAAGTGTCAGTCCGCGCAGCGCGATTTTTAGTCAATTTCATCCACTAATACGGTTGACTAATCTCCTGACTGAAATCACCCGCTCACCTTGCGCTCTCATATTTTTTTTCATACGTAAGATTTATTTTTAAAGGGTAGTACGTATTTAAATACATATTAGACAACAATCACAAACATTGCTCTGATTCCAAAGCACTTGTGTTATAGATATCAGAGACAACGGTGGAACTACAAACACCCAGGCCTGGCTGGGGGCTGATTATGTAACTTTGTTGCAATCAACTTCAACAGAAATCGCAGTTACATTGCTGCTTTAGTAAGAACCAATGTGACAACTATCTTACTTAAAGCAGAAATGTAACTGCGCTTTCAATCCATTTCAATCGAGAATTGTTAGCAACAGACTTACGTAATCAACGGGCTGAGCCAATATAGAAAAGTTCGTTATCTAGATTGACCCAGCCGGGGATCGAGCCCGGGACCTGAGATGGCGACATCTTGAAAACCGGCGTACAAACCACTCGACTACGGAGGTCGTCGAAAAAGTAAGAAAAGTATTTAATCAGCCCCCTAATTACGTAACTTTGTTGCAATCAACTTTGACAGAAATCGCAGTAACATTGCTGCTTTAGTAAGAACCAATGTTCCTAAAGGTGGCAACCCTGGGTACAGGTACAATAAATTCCCATTTTTACTCACGAATGGAGGCAGTACAAGCGTTTGGGGTTGGAGGTTGTTTGTGTGTTTGTATGTTTTTACTCATGACGGACGGAACAGAACGGAGGCGGTATAATATATGCGCGTATGGGATTAGAGGTTGTATGTTTGTCTATTACCATTTAAAAAAAAAAAAAAATTAAACAACCAGATAAGACACAGTTAAAAGTTTTCAAAAACTACTAAACTGATTTCGATGTCGTATTCTGTAATGGGTGTGTAGGTTATCTGCGATGGTTCTTAGATATATATTATGGTGTTTAGCCGCTAGGGGGTGCTGACGTAATCATTTTCCCATTCAGAATCATCATCATCATCATCATCAGCTTATCATCGTCCACTGCTGAACATAGGCCTCTCCGAGTTCATGCCACTGAGCACGATCCGCAGCTACACTCATCCAGTTTTTGCCAGCCACCTTGCGAAGATCGTCGCTGCACCTTGTCTGAGGACGTCCCACACTACAGTTGCCAATACGCGGTCTCCACTCATGAACTCGTCTGCCCCAGCGACTATCGTTCTACGGCTAATATGGCCGGCCTACTGCCACTTCAGCTTGTTAATCCGGTGGGCTATGTCGATGACTTTAGTTCTCTGTCGGATCACTTCGTTCCTGACCCGATCTCTTAGAGAAACTCTGAGCATAGCCCTTTCCATAGTTCGCTTTGCGACTTTTAATTTGTGAACCAGCCTACAGTGAGTGTCCAAGTTTCGACTCTGTATGTCATGACCAGGGACAGACTTGCGGTGGCACGAATAAAATGACGTTTAATAGTGCGTGGTCAACTTAATTATCTATTTTTGTAATGTATTGATAAAAAAAAATATAATTACTTGAGTAACGTGAAAAACGAGTAAATAAATCAAAACGAGATTTTTTCTGCACCGCATTACGAACTGAATAAGTAAAAATCGTGAATAGTAGAAAAATAAAATGCATTGCACTTTTTCTTGATGCAAAGATTCAAAGTCAAAGTGAGTTAAATACAATGCAGTGTTGGGCGTAATCAACTACTTTTTGTAATCTTGATTACTAACTACGACTTCAAATCGTCGATTACAAGTAGTTACGATTGCAAGTAATCTAACTACAAATAATCATATTACATAAAGTAATCGTTAATCTGATTACTGCAATCAAGTAGTTAATAACTACTGATTACTTAAGTTCTAGAATAATATTAGTAGGACAAAAGTTATTGGAGCTACTTCACAGTACGGTAAAGTGTATTTTGATGTAGAATTGAATATGTTTCCGCTATTATATATGCCAATAATATGAACCTATGCAAGCGCTTATGATGATATTCTGATTATTTTCACAATCATCTGTGAGGTTTATATGCAATTTAATACTTGTAGCACAACTTTACGTTTCCTATATAAAAATATGATTCCGCAAACCATGTTTTCCTATAATGGACCTTTAATTATTTATCTCCCACAGTTTGTCACCCATTAAGGTTTTTTGACGCCAACAAAATAAACCGCTGCCGGGTTTAGTATTTAAGTATCTCATTATCAGTCGCCTTTATTATTTCCAGTCATCTTCAACTGAGTCTTCGACTTTGATTAGTATTTTCCCAGGGCCCCTACAGAGGCTTTTTAGTTGCCCCATAAATTATTATGAATACACTCATATAGCAGCCAACATGTTAAAATTATGAAATCAAATTGACACATATTTTTTTTTATGTTTTACAATAACCAAATAGTAATTTGGTGCCCGTTCTGAATAACTAGTTACTCAATTTGTATTTTACCCATTTTCAACATTTGTAGTTGCCCTCAGTTCGTCACCCACTTAGTATTTCAGTATGCTATATTCAGTATTTTTGAAAACTAAAATGGGAATTTATTGTTACCCGATTAGATACTACCCTTAATAAAATGTATTATTATTATTTATTATTTATCATAATTAAACGGGCTTGTCTGTCTATCCTTACTTGTCTTATATGGCAAACAATCTTCACCCAACTCTTTATTGAAATAATCATTTATAAAATAAAACAAATGGTTTTCCACACATAAATTACGAAATTTCATAAACTTACTAACATATTTTTAAATAACAATCTACGTTTAAAAGACATGACAACTGTCAAAAACTAAATAAGACAAGTAAGGATGAACAGACTTTACATAATTATGCTTACTATCGTGACAGTTGGGGAGGTCTACTATGTATTTGTTTATTTTGTTTTTTAATTTTTTTTATTGTTATTTTGTTATTGTGACTTTGTTTATTATCTCAAAATATCAAGGAATTCATTATTCTAATTCCAAAATACAGATTAAAAAGAGAGCCCAAATCATATCATTTAAAGGCGGACCTGGAAGATTCCGATTATCTGGTAGATTCCGATGTATGGTAAACATTTGTGAGAAAAATGATTTTTACACTCTGTCATTACTTGTTATTAGCCAGTCTTTTAAAACTTAAAATGTGAGTTGTAATTAACTGTTTGTGTTTTTGCTACATTATTTATCAATTAAAAAAAATACAAAAAGATGGTGTTGGTTACCCAATATCAATATATGAAAAAAAAACTGACATTCATGCATAGACTTACTATATTACTAGCGCATTCCTGACTCTTCCTGTGTGGTCTTCATTAGTGTACTTTATAAATGACAACTTCAATAATGAGTTGGATTTAAATTTTGATTTAAATTGTTTACTAAATTAGAAAAGTGAGGATAGACAGAATACCTTATAGAAAGCAATAACTGGAATACCTGTTCAGTTTCTTGAAATAACATCCCAAAAAGGTTTGATTAGACCAAAAAAAAAACGCTTTTGAATCCTGGCATCAAAAAATAAACTTTAATCGTGTGTTGAAACTGGAAAGGTCATTCATTAAGTACTTACAAACAAGTCATCGTTGCCTAGGTACCTACTTGGAAAGAATTTGGGTAGGTACCTATGTTAACTTTAATGAGGTGGATAGGAATGGAAAACTTACCATCATTATACGTAATCACAACCTCCTTAATTGGATCACAAAAATACGAACTGCTCATTTTCAGTACACAACAACTTCACAAACTAAACTTTTATTTTGTCAAAACTTGAAGGCACTGCACTGGCGTTATCACAAATGACGGCTCACTTTATGTACTACCTACTAATAATCGAGAGTCACTATTTTAATAACATACAACAGTATAACCAAAAAATTATACAATTTATTTGTTTGTAAAACAGAGCTTCAACTGTAGAAAAAAAACGTATTTTTTCAGCGAAAAACGATCACACGCTCTAGTGACGCAGACAAAATTTACCACTGATTTTTTTGGGGTTACCATATATGAACTTGGATCTCCACTCTCTTCTCCATGAAAACAATTTGCTCACAAATCGTCAATCCAATAGTCCAGTCGGCGCACTAGCGCCCTAAGGCTTAAAAGCGATACACAGTTACACACCGGATGTGTAAGCGTATGCGTAAGCGTGCACGTAGACGTACCATGACGTTGTAATGCCTGAAACTTTATGAGACATGGCACACCGCTTGCGTAACGTACGCGTGCACGTAGACCGATGCGTAACCCTACGCATTGCAGATCCCATGAGACAAACAGGCTGAGTACCTACGCAGAGCGGAACGCATTGAAGACGTTGTAGTCAATGGCATTCCCTATTGGACGTCACACCGAACAAATTCGAACACGCACGTATCTTTGCTGCGCGTCACTACGCGCGTAACCACGCGCGTGACTACGCATTCAGTTGTATTTGTTTACAAATAGTACCGGTACCACCAGTAGTAAGTGGTGTTTTATTTTGTTTTTAAATAATGAATAACGATATTAAAGAAAAACTAATTGAATTAGTACGAAAAAATTAGTCCACTTACTCCGTAAAAATTAGTCCATTTACTCAATCTTCGTCTGACATCGCGCACTAGAGTCGCAAAGATGGCTGCCGCAGCGGCTGGGACGCAAGGGACAGGTTGCGCTGCGTGCCGCGTAGACGTATGCGTAACCCGGTGTGTCAAGGGGTTACGTGCGTAACTACGCGCGTGTCTACGCACGCGTTACCACGCGCATGTCTACGCAGCCGGTATGCCCAGGCCTTTATTCGCAAAATATCTATTTCGCAGAATGTCGCCTGTCGCAAAATATCACTTTCTCATATTGCCTCTTTCGCAAAAGGTCGCTTTCGCACAATGTCTCTTTCGCAGAAAGTCGCTTTCGCAAAATGTCGCGATAGGGACTTAGAATAAAATTACGTGTTTAAAATAAAAACATTTAAATGATTTTTTTTCTTTTCTTCGTAATAAAGACGTCTCCTAAGTACCAGGGGCCCTATTTTTAAATCGCTCGACTCCAGTTGAGTGCTCGTTTCTACTGATTTTCGTTCAACATCTCATTGTTTTGAGTTATATGTCGAACGAAAATCAGTAGAAACGAGCACTCGACTGGAGTCGAGCGATTCAAAATAGGGCCCCCTGGATCACATAAATATGGAGAGGGTTAACTTCTATGATGAAAAATCTTTTTTGTTTTTTTAATAATATTTAATCACTTTTGATAAAAAAAAAATCTTTTTCGTTTTTTTTTCTTTTCTTTGTAATAAAAACGTCTCTAAAGTACCAGGATCATATAAATATAGAGAAGGTAACTTAAATAATTTTCAATTACTTTCTATGTTTTTTTTATATTAATCACTTTCAAAAAATATATAGGTACTTACTATAAAAAAAGTTTTTTGAAACTCATAGTAGTTAACCTTCTCCATATTTATGTAGTCCAGGTACTTTGTAGACGTTTTTATTACCAAGGGAAAGGGGTTCCTTACAAAAGGAAATCACTTTAATGATTTTCATTAAAACCACCTAATTTTAGTCCCTATCGCGACATTTTGCGAAAGCGACATTCTGCTAAAGAGGCATTGTGCGAAAGCGACCTTTTGCGAAAGAGGCATTATGAGAAAGCGACATTTTGCGACGGGCGACGTTCTGCGAAATAGACAATTTGCAAATAAGCCATGCTCTATCAATGGCACTATAGTAAAAATGGACTATAGTCAATTTACCATTCTATTATTAAATAGGTCCCTGATTAAATACTGATAGATCGCAGTATTTACCATGCGTGTAGCCGTCGCTTAAGGGTTCCATGATAACCAAATTGCAAAACCTTGTTTCTTTTCAAATATATGTACAATCAACAGCACGTCAGGTAATACACAACTATTATTTGTTTTGAACTAATTAACTTGCCCCCCCTGGGGCCATTGGCTGGCGACGCTCTCGTAGTGCAACTGACCTAATGATAACTGTGGGGCTACCGCCCAAGTAGCGTCGACTTCGCCGTCGGATTCATTTGACAGATGATTGTAATACATTGCTTTTTGTCTTTGCTAAGTTTTTATTTGTACCAAAAAGAAATAGCAATGTATCTCATCCATCTGTCAAATGAAGCCGACGGCGAAGTCGACGACACTTGGGCGGTAGGGCCCCTGGACCACTATGGAAGTATATGCTTTCAAACAAAAGAAAAGTTTTTTAAATCGGTCCAGTCATCTTCGAGTAATTGAGTAACACATGTACGTATACATAAAAAAGATTCCGATGAACTGAAAACCTTTTCCTTTTTTGATGTGGTAAAAAACTTTATAAGGTAACCATCTCCCTCAATTAGGGGAAAATATTTACGCTGTTATGCTACTAAAATATGAATGGGTGCATTCCAGTAGATTAACCGCTAAGTCATCGGTCACCACCACAGAGTAAATTTTAACGATGGGTATAGAGTATTAGTTTAGATTACTTTAGATGCCACATTAACGAAAGTCGTCTATTTACGATTCCCGCTGGACAAGAGAGTGCTCCACCGACAATCGGTATCATTGTCTTCAGCATGATCTCCTGAACAAGAATACAGCGGTTGTCGCATTATAAAGTGGTGGAGGGGGGAGGGGGGAGGGAAAAGATGCGGTAGTCGAGTATCGGAAATTGGTTAATTTTCTCAACAACCACTTGTCCGATTTAAACAAATAAGGTGTCGGGGTAGGTAATATCCTTGACAACATATTTTATTTTACAATGGTTTTTGTAAATACTATAGTTTATTAAATAATTAGAAAAAACTCGAATTTCAAACAAAAGCATTTTTAGTTTTGTAGATTTGAAATTAGCGTATAGTTGGCAGCCTCACCATGGAATTAGAAGGTTTTGACTAGGTCAAAAAATTGTTAGTAAATAGTTATAAATAGTGAACTATAGCATATAAATAGTGATACTATGGTTCAAAATATATTTGAGTATCTTGGTGAGGCTGCTATCTTGACGTCAAGCTAGCAGACACCTTAAGAAATACAGTTCGTATCAATGTGATTTATATGCCAAAAAATTGTTAGGAAATAGTGAATCGTATACGCAAAATTTCAATAATATTGCTTCAGTACAAGCCGAGATATTACGATCTCAAAGTGGGCTGCTAACTTGACGTTTCTGGCAATGGCGATTCCAGAGAAACGGGTACAAGTTATAAACAAATAAATATATCAAAAAATTGTTAGTGAAATTGTGATTCTTACGATTTAAATAAAAAAAGAATTCTTCATTGCTATTTTCTAAAAATCGAATGTTAACTTCTACATAGTACTCTGAATATAGGCTGTCGATCAATATTGAACTTTGCTCCACAGTAATAAGGTTTAAACTTGATTGCAATCATGAGGTGAATACTATCAAGCAAAGACACCTTAAGAAATACAGTTCGTATCAATGTGATTTATATGCCAAAAAATTGTTAGGAAATAGTGAATCGTATACGCAAAATTTCAATAATATTGCTTCAGTACAAGCCGAGATATTACGATCTCAAAGTGGGCTGCTAACTTGACGTTTCTGGCAATGGCGATTCCAAAGAAACGGGTACAAGTTATAAACAAATAAATATATCAAAAAATTGTTAGTGAAATTGTGATTCTTACGATATAAATTAAAAAAGAATTCTTCATTGCTATTTTCTAAAATTCGAATGTTAACTTCTACATAGTACTCTGAATATAGGCTGTCGATCAATATTAAACTTTGCTCCACGGTAATAAGGTTTAAACTTGATTGCAATCATAAGGTGAGTACTATCAAGCAAAAAAGTGAAATTTATATTTTTTGACTGTGTCAATAGTCATATCCTCGGTTCAAGGCTATTGATTTGGTATAAGTAAACAAATATTTTTCTACTTACTTTTTTTAATTTATTTTTTATTAAATCTCATCAAAAAAAATTTGATTGTGTAATACTACTCTAATAATAATTAATACTACTACTCTAATCATCGGTAATACCACAACCTAGAGAGTATTCTTCTTACAGTCGGACATCGCCCTTTGTGTTGGCGCAAAAGCCGCCGTTCGTCTAGACCATGGGTCTCCAAACTTTTTAGCAAAAGGGCCAGACTTACTCCTCCACCAAGTTCCAAGAGCCAGGATCTAGCTAGCTCCGTACCAACATACTGTAAATTACAGTACTGTTGGTACGATCCGGCCTGCTTTCGCGGGCCGGATTGTTGGTGCTCGCGGGCCGGATCTGGCCCGCGGGCCGTAGTTTGGAGACCCCTGGTCTAGACAGTTGACGCAACGACTAAAAGTGTAAGGGATGGCACGATGTAATATGCCTTTTCGAATTTTCAAAAATATATAGGAAAAATAAGATAGACACTTCAAAATTCTTGTTTTATTCTTTGAATTATTTATTGTCATTTTTTTCTAGAAGGTAAGAATATTTTTTTCAAATTTGTCTCTTTTCCTTCTTTTAATGCTCTTAAAATAAGGAAAAGAAAAAGTTTTTCTTAGTATTTATTTTCTCTTTTTTTCTTCTTCTTGCATCATAAGTGCGAGGAATTATAGGAATTATGGAAAGGATATGGAAAGGATGTATGATAATCATAATTTTAATTGTAAATCATTACTAAATTAGGGCTAAATAAGTATAAAATAAATCTTAAATTAGTACTCAATTAGGAAATAATAATGAAAAAATAACTTCCAAGATGGCGGCTGACAACTTTTTTGTTTATGGGCCGATATCGATGAAATTCGGTTTTTGGTACCATTTTGACAAGAAAACAGCAACGCAATGTTAAAAATGTAAAAAATTCAAGATGGCGGCCAACTTTTTTGTTTGCGGACCGATTTCGATGAAACTTGGTTTTTGGTAGTATTTTGGCAAGAAAACAGCAACGCAATGTTAAAAAAAATAAAAATTCAAGATGGCGGCCAACTTTTTTGTTTGCGGACCAATTTCGATGAAACTCGGTTTTTGGTAGTATTTTCACAAGAAAACAGCAACGCAATGTTAAAATGTAAAAAAAATTCAAGATGGCGGCCAACTTTTTTGTTTGCGGGCCGATTTCGATGAAACTCGGTTTTTGGTAGTATTTTGACAAGAAAACAGCAACGCAATGTTAAAAAAAAAAAAAAATTCAAGATGGCGGCCAACTTTTTTGTTTGCGGACCGATTTCGATGAAACTCGGTTTTTGGTCGTATTTTGGCAAGAAAACAGCAACGCAACGTTCAAAAAAAAAAAAAACAAGATGGCGGCCAACTTTTTTGTTTGCGGACCAATTTCGATGAAACTCGGTTTTTGGTAGTATTTTGACAAGAAAACAGCAACGCAATGTTAAAATGTAAAAAATATTCAAGATTGCGGCCAACTTTTTTGTTTGCGGACCGATTTCGATGAAACTCGGTTTTCGGTAGTATTTTGACAAGAAAACAGCAACGCAATGTTAAAATGTAAAAAAAAATCAAGATGGCGGCCAACTTTTTTGTTTGCGGGCCGATTTCGATGAAACTCGGTTTTTGGTAGTATTTTGGCAAGAAAACAGCAACGCAATGTTAAAAAAAATAAAAATTCAAGATGGCGGCCAACTTTTTTGTTTGCGGACTGATTTCGATGAAACTCGGTTTTTCGTAGTATTTTGGTAAGAAAACAGCAACGCAATGTTAAAAATGTAAAAAATTCAAGATGGCGGCCAACTTTTTTGTTTGCGGGCCGATTTCGATGAAACTCGGCTTTTCATAGTATTTTGGCAAGAAAACAGCAACGCAATGTTAAAAATAAAAAAATACAAGATGGTGGCCAACTTTTTTGTTTGCGGGCCGATTTCGATGAAACTCGGTTTTTCGTAGTATTTTGGCAAGAAAACAGCAACGCAATGTGAAAAATAAAAAATACAAGATGGCGGCCAACTTTTTTGTTTGCGGGCCGATTTCGATGAAACTCGGTTTTTCGTAGTATTTTGGCAAGAAAACAGCAACGCAATGTTAAAAATGTAAAAAATTCAAGATGGCAGCTAACTTTTTTGTTTGCGGACCGATTTCGATGAAACTCGGTTTTTGGTAGTATTTTGGCAAGAAAACAGCAACGCAATGTTAAAAAAATCAAAATTCAAGATGGCGGCCAACTTTTTTGTTTGCGGGCCGATTTCGATGAAACTCAGTTTTTGGTAGTATTTTGATTTGACAAGAAAACAGCAACGCAATGTTAAAATGTAAAAGAAATTCAAGATGGCGGCCTACTTTTTTGTTTGCGGGCTGATTTCGATGAAACTCGGTTTTTGGTAGTATTTTGGCAAGAAAACAGCAACGCAATGTTAAAAATGAAAAAAATTCTAGGTGGCGGCCAACTTTTTTGTTTGCGGGCCGATTTCGATGAAACTCGGTTTTTCGTAGTATTTTGGTAAGAAAACAGCAACGCAATGTTAAAAATGAAAAAAATTCAAGATGGCGGCCAACTTTTTTGTTTGCGGGCTGATTTCGATGAAACTCGGTTTTTCGTAGTATTTTGGCAAGAAAACAGCAACGCAATGTTAAAAATGTAAAAAATTCAAGATGGCGGCCAACTTTTTTGTTTGCGGACCGATTTCGATGAAACTCGGTTTTTGGTACCTAGTATTTTGGCAAGAAAACTGCAACGCAATGTTAAAAAAATAAAAATTCAAGATGGCGGTAATTTTTTTTGTTTGCGGACCGATTTCGATGAAACTCAGTTTTTGGTAGTATTTTGACAAGAAAACAGCAACGCAATGTAGTAAGAGTAGGTTGACTTTCACAGATTAGAAATAGTACAACATGCCACAGATTACGCACTTTATTTTCTGAATTGCGCCCATCAATGGGAAGGTTTATTTGTTTTTTGTTAAACTTTATGTGTTAATAAATGTGTTTTTCGTTTATCGCCCCTGATGTCATTGCCGTGCTCGGCAGAATATCAGTGCAGCAGGCCTTGCCTGCTGCTTATACTGAGCCGAGTACAGTTTTGGCATCACGCGACGATGCGCAATGTTAGTGTCTATCTTTGCTTGTGTTTAGTTTATTGTCTTTGTAATGTTGTGTATCGTTGTGTGTTGTCAAAATAAATGTATTTTCTTTCTTTCTTTCTTTCTTTCAATGTTAAAAATGTAAAAAAGCAAGATCACATTTTTAACATTGAGTTGCTGTTTTCTTGTCAAAATACTACCAAAAACCGAGTTTCATCGAAATCGACCCGCAAACAAAAAAGTTGGCCGCCATCTTGAATTTTTTTCATTTTTAACATTGATTTGCTGTTTTAACGAGTTTCATTGAAATCGGCCCGCAAACATAAAAGTTGGCCGCCATCTTGAATTTTTTACATTTTTAACATTGAGTTGCTGTTTTCTTGTCAAAATACCACCAAAAACCGAGTTTCATCGAAATCGGCCCGCAAACAATAAAGTTGGTCGCCATCTTGAAATTTTTTTTTTAACATTGCGTTGCTGTTTTCTTGCCAAAATACTACGAAAAGCCGAGTTTCATCGAAATCGGTCCGCAAACAAAACAGTTGGCCGCCATCTTGAATTTTTTACATTTTTAACATTGAGTTGCTGTTTTCTTGTCAAAATACTACCAAAAACCGAGTTGCATCGAAATCGGCCCAATAATCAAACAAAAATACACAAATATCAACAAATACATTAATGTGCGGCTGCCATTTTGAATTCCAAATCTAATATCAAAATCGTGCCAAAAACACTTTTTCATGACACCAACATCAAAAAATTGCAAACACTACTTTCAATATAATATAATATAACCCAACCAGAAGCGTAAGCCCTGACGGGATAGGGCCCGAGATGCATACATTGCCAAAGTATGGGCTCTCGGGCCCTCCCACCCCCCTTCTATACCGCACCACCCCGCACGATTGCTCTGTCTAGACGCCTCCGATGGCCGACTGTATGAAGACTATCTCTCCGCTGTGGTCATACTACTCTCAGTTCATTTATTTAGTTATTTATTCGGGAAAAACTAGAAATATTTTCTACTTATATCATCTACTTCCTATCTACTTACCTACCTACTGATTACTAATTTCATTATAAATCTCACCAAATAGGTACCTAAGGGTGTGTCCCCACTTAGGTTTGCGAACCTCGCGCTCCGCGAACCTCTGTTGCAGGTTCGCGGGGCGCAATGTGGACGCGCGGAGCGCGGAGCGGACGTCCGCGCTCCGCGCTCCGCGAACCACGCTCCGCGCTCCGTTCCCATGATCAAATCAGCTTTATTCATATAAACTTAATTAATAAGTACCTATGTCTCCACAGTACTATTATTGTGTAATTAATAATGAGTGGCTAAGAAGGAGTAAAACTTTGAATAGACAATCATGCCTATGTACAGTCAGTAGCACATCAGGTGCTACTGATCAAAGTGTCAAAAATTTTCAATTTATTTTGAACCTTGTCTTCGCAATGAGGGCTTTTCAAAATGACAAAAAACTGTAGGCTCGATAGATGGCGTTGATAAAAATGTGTCCGTCTGTCTATCTGTCTGTCACCAGGCTGTATCTCATGAATCATGATAGCTAGACAGTTGAAAATTTCACAGATGAAATATTTCTGTTGCCGCCATAACAACAAATACAAAAACAGAATAAAATTAATATTTAAGGGGGGCTCCCATACAACAAACATGTTTTTTTTTGCCGTTTTTTGGTACGAAACACTTCGTGCGCGAGTCCGACTCGCACTTGGCCGGATTTTTAACTCACTCTAATGTTCGAAACAACCAAGATCTTTAAATGTCATTAACAGTACAAAGTCTTCGTTTTCCATTTGGAATATAGGAATAATTGAAACTTTCCTTTATTTTGAATCAAATAAATTCCGTTTTTTGAGGATCTACTATGATCATTTTAAAAATTAAAATTACGCTCTAATGTTTGGAACGCCGCCGCCGCCATTAGAGCGTTTGGTTGCACCCGGAGCGTAGGTTCGGAACGCAACCCTGCGGCGCTCCGCGAACCGCGCTCCGCAGTGTGGCCAGATTGAATTTTAAGAAAATAACGAAGCACCTCAAAAAAATACTGAAACATACCAAGTTGCACATGGAAAATATACCGATAAAAATACTGATTTTTAAAACAGGTTTTATTCATTTATCATCACAATTAATGTTTAAATTATATTTTAACATTCTATTCGAAGGCTTCTTATCTGTAACTTAGAGTCTGTTCGGAACTTTTTTGTTTGTGGGCTGATTTAGATGAAACTCGGTTTTGGGTACTATTTCGACAACAAAACAACAACGCAATGTTAAAAATATAAAAAATCCAAGATGGCGGCCATCTTTTTTGTTTGTGGGCCGATTTAGAAGAAACTCGGTTTTGGGTACTATTTCGACAACAAAACAGCAACGCAATGTAAAAAATATAAAAAAATCCAAGATGGCGGCCAACTTTTTTGTTTGTGGGCCGATTTAGATGAAACTCAGTTTTGGGAACTATTTCGACAACAAAACAGCAACGCAATATTAAAAATATAAAAATCCAAGATGGCGGCCATCTTTTTTGTTTGTGGGCCGATTTAGAAGAAACTCGGTTTTGGGTACTATTTCGACAACAAAACAGCAACGCAATGTAAAAAATATAAAAAAATCCAAGATGGCGGCCAACTTTTTGTTTTTGGGCAGATTTAGATAAAACTCGGTTATGGGTACTATTTCGACAACAAAACAGCAACGCAATGTTAAAAATAGGAAAATTCCAAGATGGCGGCCAACTTTTTTGTTTGTGGGCCGATTTAGAAGAAACTCGGTTTTGGGTACTATTTCGACAACAAAACAGCAACGCAATATTAAAAATATAAAAATACAAGATGGCGGCCAACTTTTTTGTTTGTGGGCCAATTTAGATAAAACTCGGTTTTGGGTACTATTTCGACAACAAAACAGCAACGCAATGTTAAAAATATAAAAAAATCCAAGATAGCGGCCAACTCTTTGTTTATGGGCCGATTTAGATAAAACTCGGTTTTGGGTACTATTTCGACAACAAAATAGCAACGCAATGTTAAAAATAGGAAAAATCCAAGATGGATTTAGATGAAACTCGGTTTTGGGTAGGGTGTAGTGTGGTACAATGAAACACCAAAAGTTCTTAGTCTCATATTTCTCTCATTTTTGTAGATATGAATTCCATTTTTTACAGGAACGGAGTCTACTCAATTAGGTATTGTATGGCATTTATAGTTTCATTAATAAATAGATACATAACCAATAACAAGACTTTTAAAAGAAAATGGGAATTGTTTCATTGTGTACACCTAGGTGGAAGAAACACCCCGTGTCCAACAATGAAACACTGTTATTAATTTTGCCTTTTTATACAAAGTGGAACAAGTAAATTACAAAATCTGTTGAATTACAATCAATGAAGGTTTTTTCAGAGTATTCCACAATTATTCAGACTTTAAAAGTACCTCTAGGTTTGTCTCCGGTACAATTATTTAGTGACTTAAAGATTAACGAGTCCTAATTTTTTAAATCTTAGTTAGGTACCTTTTTTAGGCAAAAACTATTTAAAATCAACAGTTACTCATAATAGGCATTAATGTCTTAAGTAAAGTTTGAGCGTGGGCGGGGACTTTATTGTCCATTTTAGCAAGTCTAGCGCTAAAATGAATGTTGCCTTCGTTGATTGATAGGACACTTTATAACCTTAGAAAGCTGCAGAACTGTATTAACCAAATTTTTCTGCTTGTTTTCTGGGACGCATTGTATTTCAATATTTGTTGAACGTTTCTGTAACTTAAGCTGTGCCAGTCTAGAAGAAAGGTTTTGATTAGCTGAACGTAGCGACTCATTTTCCTTGCGGACATCATTCAAAGTGGCCAACTGGGCGGCGTGTTGCGTTTTTATGCTATCCAGATCCTGGCTGAATGCAGAGAGAGATGATTCAAAGCCAACTATCATATTTTGCAAGGCAACAATTTTTGGATTAATAACATCCTCAAAAGCATTGCAAATCTCCTCTCTAATAATGTCCCTTAAATCATTGGCCGACAGGAACAACTCGTTGGCGCAGGAAAACTTGACTTCAAGCGCTGGGTAACGAAGCTATCATTGGAGGCAGTGGGTAATTTAGATCTCGTTGGTGTAATCGTGTTATTACCCTTTTTGGGCTCGCGAATGTGGCAGAAATCACAAATTCAGGCGTTTTTAGTATCAGCTGTCATCGCATTCTAATCTGCGAGTAAATATGCAGTGCACTGCAAATGATAATTGTCTTTGCAACGTTTACATTGCATGAATATTGCTCCATCCATGATATTAGGACATCCCGCGCACTCAGATGATCCTTTAGTCGACATTTTTTATTCTTATACAATTACTCTCAATAATCTTATACCTTACTACGGCTTTGGTGAATGAAGATGTTTTAGTAAATCAAAATTAATTGAAAAGTAATGTCCAAAAATATCTTCAATACAAATTAAAAAAAAAATATCTTTAAAAATAAATAAAATGTCTCTAAAAAAATTTGGGAGAAAAAGTCTTTATAAGCGAGGATCGATCTTCGGGCCACTCACAGCTGAATTCAGTATGCAGCACTCAGTGTGCTAACGTATGCGCCAAAGCGACTTAAAGCGTTCAAAGTATTGATCAGTTAAGTAGGGTTTGAAACTTGATGTATGAGTTGGTTTGAGTATGAGGTCAAGACGAAAATAATAATTATTGTACTACCTCAACACTGATAATATCACTGATGATAATATTTAGTTTTAACACTGGAGATGAGATTTATTACGCAAATTAAAGCGCAGTTTTATCACTTTTCTGAGGATAATGCTCAGACTATATTCAGCAGTTTTTAATAATCCACTGATTAAAAAAGGCACTGAATATTTTTTGAGCACAAATACACACTTTTAAACTACAGGTATAGTTCTACAAACGATATCACTGGTGAATCACTAGACAAATTATTGATTTAACTTGATTCCAAATGTTAGAATTGTGATTTAAAATTATTCGGCAATATTTAACGTAGAGACTATGTTTACTACAAAGCGCCATCTGGCGGATTTAGATGAAACTCTGTACTATTTCTAACATTGCGTTGCTGTTTTGTTGTCAAAATAGTACCGAAAACCGAGTTTCATCTTAATCGGCCCACAAACAAAAAAGTTGGCCGCCATCTTGGGTTTTTTATATTTTAAACATTGTGTTGCTGTTTTATTGTTAAAATAGTACCCAAAACCGAGTTTTATCTAAATCGGCCCACAAACAAAAAAGTTGGCAGCATCTTGGGATTTTTTTATTTTTAACATTGCGTTGCTGTTTTGTTGTCAAAATAGTACCCAACACCGAGTTTCATTTAAATTGGCCCACAAACAAAAAAGTTGGCCGCCATCTTGGATTTTTTTATATTTTTAACATTACTTTGCTGTTTTGTTGTCGAAATAGTACCCAAAACAGAGTTTCACCTAAATCGGCCCACAAACAAAAAAGTTGGTCGCCATCTTGGATTTTTTATATTTTTAATATTGCGTTGCTGTTTTGTTGTCAAAATAGTACCTAAAACCGAGTTTCATCTAAATCGGCCCACAAACAAAAAAGTTGGCCGCCATCTTAGATTTTTTATATTTTTAACTTTGCGTTGCTGTTTTGTTGTCGAAATAGTACCCAAAACCGAGTTTCATCGATATCGGCCCTCAAACATAAAATTTGGGTGCTATCTTTTAGATTTATTTATTTATTATTAGTTTAGATTTATTACTAAAATTGTAATAATAGGCACGATCTGGCAACATTACCATGTGGTAAATACTGAGCCTGTAGGCGTGCGTTTTCATTCCATCGTTGGAATTGGAATTATCAGTATTTACCACACAGTTGGACCACAGTAAATACTGTGTGTGTAGCCGTCGCCTTATACGTAATTATAGTGCGACTATCTTGAATTAATATTTATCTTGTTAATACAGTCGCACTAAAACGTAACAGTACCATCAACATTTCAAAAACGGTAATCAAGCATAAATCCCAAGTTTGTTCTTTTTCAAAACAGACTCTACTGATCTTTGCTTCTGAATGAAATATAGACTTAATCCGGGAAATTCCTTGAACATCAATGTTTGCGGGGACTTAACACCGAAGTTACCATAACTTTATAACCAAAATATACCGAAAATACTTACTTCCGCTAATATACCTACAAAAATACTGATGTTCGGTAAAGTCGATAAAATATACTGAAAAAGTATTAAAATACTGAATCTGGTCACACTGGCGCTCCGCGCTCCGTGCTCGCGTGTTCGCATCGGATCCCAAATATGGAGCGCGCTCCGCGGTTCGCGGAGCGCGGAGCGCGGAGGTTCGCAAACCTGAGTGGGGACACACCCTAACGTTAAAGTTTCAGTTACTAAAAAAAAATACAAAATATTCATTTTCAAAACATTACAGGTTAGGGTATTTTCATTAGACTCCTCCCTTTAAGTTATAGTTTTAACGTTAGGTACCTAATTGGTAGTAAAATATTTGTAGTTTTTCCTAAACTAAATAAATGAACTGAGAGTAGAGTATTAAATGACCAAATTTTTTTTGATGAGATTTAATCAAAAATTTTTTGATTGTGTCAATACTCTAAACATACATTTGCACGCCATTAGATTTGGCAAAATATGTGAAACTATATTTAGGATATTAAGATCTCAATGTACCATATTTTATGCAAATAAATTATCTTTATCTTTATCTTAAAAAATAAAAAAGTGGGTAGAAAAATATTTGTTTACTTATACCAAATCAATAGCCTTGAACCGAGGATATGACTATTGACACAGTCAAAAAATTTAAATTTCACTTTTTTGCTTGATAGTACTCACCTCATGATTGCAATCAAGTTTAAACCTTATTACTGTGGAGCAAAGTTCAATATTGATCGACAGCCTATATTCAGAGTACTATGTAGAAGTTAACATTCGATTTTTAGAAAATAGCAATGAAGAATTATTTTTTTATTTATATCGTAAGAATCACAATTTCACTAACAATTTTTTGATATATTTATTTGTTTATAACTTGTACCCGTTTCTCTGGAATCGCCATTGCCAGAAACGTCAAGTTAGCAGCCCACTTTGAGATCGTAATATCTCGGCTTGTACTGAAGCAATATTATTGAAATTTTGCGTATACGATTCACTATTTCCTAACAATTTTTTGGCATATAAATCACATTGATACGAACTGTATTTCTTAAGGTGTCTGCTAGCTTGACGTCAAGATAGCAGCCTCACCAAGATACTCAAATATCTTTTGAACCATAGTATCACTATTTATATGCTATAGTTCACTATTTATAACTATTTACTAACAATTTTTTGACCTAGTCAAAACCTTCTAATTCCATGGTGAGGCTGCCAACTATACGCTAATGATTTGAAGCAGTAAATTAAAATATAGTACAGAAGTACAATCTCTTAGATAAAAGTGAAGGGGTGACTGACAGACTTGCCCAGCCCAAACCACTGAACCTAGAGACTTGAAATTTTGTACCCTAAATACTTTATACAGTATAAACACCCACTAAGAAGGGATTTTTGGAAATTCTATCGCTAAAGAGTTGAAATGGGGGTTTTTTGTAAGTTTGTATGAAAATAAAAAATGAAATAGACATTTTAACTTGAAACTTTGTAGGAGTACTTCTAAAAACAAATAACCAAACACGTGTTTCGTGGTTTTCCGTAAGGGTTGACCCTTTAGGGGGTGAATGGTGTAAAAAAAGCCCAACATCGATATGGGTGTCGTTATCGAGGTTTTATGGGATGTTGATTGCGAAAATGGCATTTATTTTTAAGTGGTAGACATTATTAAATCCCTAAAGGGGTTAATGGGTTCAAACTTTGTATGGAAAAAATATAAAATAGACATTACGACTTGAAACTTCGTAAGAGTACTTCTCTATACAAATGAACAAACATGTATTTCGTAAATTACTGAAAATCAACCCGTTAAGGGGTAAATGGAGTAAAAAGCCAAAACTCGATACGGATGTCGTTATTGAGGTTTTATGGGATGTTGATTACGAAAATGGCATTTATTTTTAAGTCCAACATAGTGCCTTAAGAGGTAAAATGGGGTTCATGTTTTGTATGAAAAAATAGTATTAAATAAATAGACATTTTGACTTGAAACTCCTTAGAAGTACTTTTAAAAACTAACTACCTATAAAAGGTATGTGGTGAGAAAATAAACGTATTTTATTATTTTTAAAAGCATACACTTATTTTGTGATTTTCCGATAATTAACCCCTTAGGGGTAGATGGGGTAAATAAACCCGTAGTATAGAATAGAATATCTTTTATTTGCAATCGATTAGGGTACACTGGAACTACTTATACTGTTTTTTCATAAATATAGTTAAATATGGATGTCGTTATTGAGAATTCATGGGATGTTGATTACGAAAACGGTATTTCTTTTGTGTCCAACACGGTGGACTTGTACTATTAGTTATTCTGTGGCCATGATTCAAACAATAAAGGGGTGAAATGGTGCTTATTTTGTATGGTTTTTTTTTTATTAAAAGACATTTCGACTTGAAACTTCATGAGAGAACTTTTAAAAACTAAGCATAACACGTATTTCGTTATTTTCCGAAAAAAAAACTAAAAATCGATATGGATGTCGTCAAAAGGTTTTATGGGATGTTGATTGCGAAAAAGGCATTTATTTTGAAGTACAACACGGTGCCATGATTGAATTCCTAAATGGGTGTAATGGAATTCATATTTTGTATGGAAAAATAATATTCAATAGACATTTCGACTTGAAACTTCATATGAGTACTTCTAAAAACAAATAAGCAAACAAATCGATATGGATGTCGATATTGGGGTTTTATGGGATTTTTATTGCGAAAATGGCATTTATTTTAGGGTCCAACACGACACGGTGGACATTATCAACACCTAAATTATAATATTTATGATTTGTGATAAAAGACGGAGACGGGGGACGGGGGATCAAATTTATTATGGGAAAAATAATACGGGAACGGAAACAGGAATGAGAACGAGAACGGAAACTAATAATATTATAAATGTGAAAGTTTAATGTTTGGATGTTTGTTACTCAATTACGTAAAACCGGTTGAACGGATTTAGAATAGCACACAGATAGTTATATTATAGCCTGTGGTCTTAGAGCATAAATGCTCTAAGCCTGTGGTAAAACATGGATACTTTTACCTCGGTCAAAGGTTCCATAGCAATTTTCCGAATGTCCACGCGGGCAAAAGCTAGTTATGGTATAAAGAACTACGTGAAATTGCCACAGTCATTGGCTTGCTGTCTGTTTTTTAGTTTTGAAATTTGGCTGGAAGACAACAAAATTATCATTGATTTAACGAAAGTCGTCTAATAAATGACGATTCGTGTCGGACC
This sequence comes from Agriphila geniculea, assembly GCA_943789525.1. Taxonomy (NCBI): domain Eukaryota; kingdom Metazoa; phylum Arthropoda; class Insecta; order Lepidoptera; family Crambidae; genus Agriphila; species Agriphila geniculea. The sequence goes on from OX038875.1 coordinate 8,029,382, forward strand.
GGAGAGTTTATAGTACCGACAACTGGTATCATTGTCTTCAGCATGATCTCTTGAACAAGAATATAGCGGTTGTCGCATTATAAAGTGGTTGAGGGTATCAGGGTTTGGATAATTTCTCAGTAACCGCTTGTCCGATTTAAACAAATAAGGGGGGGGGGGGCCTTCCCCCTCCACCACTTTTTAATTCGACAACCGCTATATTCTTGTTCAGAAGATCATGCTGAAGACAATGATACCAGTTGTCGGTAGAGCAACGTGCCGGACTACAGCTGCGCCACAAAAAAAAACGTTGGAAATCTGTCTTTTTGACTATGCCATGATGAAGTCGCTAATTTGTCGGAATTTGTCGCACAAAAACCACAATTTGTCGGTCTTGCGTTTAGGAGATACGTGTGGCCCAGCTGTAGAGACGTCTCTACAGCTGCGCCACACAGATCTCGAAAACGGAAGGTCGTAGCGAAAATCTGATTACTCGTGTGTGCAGCCGTTAATTTGTCGGAATTTGTCGCACAAAAACCAGAGTTTGTCGGTCTTTCGTTTAGGAGATCTGTGTGGCGCAGCTGTAGAGACGTCTCTACAGCTGAGCCACACAGATCTCGAAAACGGAAGGTCGTAGCGAAAATCTGATTACTTGTGTGTGCAGCCGTTAGTTTGTCGGAATTTGTCACCAAGAATCAGAGTTTGTCGATCTTGCGTTTAGGAGATATGTGAGGATACGCTTCCGACGTTTCGTTCTCGAGATCCAGGTAAAAAGGTCTCCACAGCGTATCCTCACATATCTCCTAAACGCAAGATCGACAAACTCTAATTCTTGGTGACAAATTCCGACAAACTAACGGCTACACACTCGAGTTATCAGATTTTCGCTACGACCTTCCTTTCTCAAGATCCAGGTAGAAAAGTCTCCACAGCATATCCTCACATATCTCTTAAACGCAAGACCGACAAAATCTGGTTTTTGTGCGACAAATTCCGACAAATTAACGGCTGCACACACGAGTAATCAGATTTTCGCTACGACCTTCCGTTTTCGAGATCTGTGTGGCTCAGCTGTAGAGACGTCTCTACAGCTGCGCCACACAGATCTCCTAAACGCAAGACCGACAAACTCTGGTTTTTGTGCGACAAATTTCGACAAATTAACGGCTGCACACACAAGTAATCAGATTTTTGCTACGACCTTCCGTTTTCGAGATCTGTGTGGCGCAGCTGTAGAGACGTCTCTACAGCTGGGCCACACGTATCTCCTAAACGCAAGACCGACAAATTCTGGTTTTTGTGCGACAAATTCCGACAAATTAGCGACTTCATCATGGCATAGTCAAAAATTCAGATTTCCAACTTTTTTTTTTGTGGCGCAGCTGTAGTCCGGCACGTGGTAGAGCACTCGCTTGGCCGGGATTTCAATTTTGAAGGCCTGGCGTCTCCGCTACGAGCCTTAAGAAAGAAACTCGAAAAGTGATTGAAAATATAGAAGCTAACATTCTCCATATTTATGAAAAACAAAAAATAGGTATCAAAAAACTGTAGGCTTGATAGATGGTGGGTTTTTGTACTAAACTTTGAAGAGTACTCAGGTAGGCATGCAGATGTAACCCTTAAATGTTTCTTTTAGGGCAGATGTCAGCCAGCGAGCGCTAACTTGCCTCTATGGTCCATGACGTTTATTTTTAAAAATCAATTTTGACACTTCTCTTTCCATCAACGCCATCTAGTGAGGCAAATAGTTACTATTTTTATTTTTTAAATGTCACTTTAAAAAGCCCGCCTGTTTGCAATTATTTCTTTCTTCATTTCTAGGAACACTGGAACAGCGCAACACGCAACTGAAGCGTTCTGAAGTTACTTAGGTTTTTCCTCTTTTCAAACTGTTATTAACTAGGTTTTAATTTTTATAAAAGGAACAAACAGAAGTTCATAGAATTATTTATATTTTTCTAAAATTGTACATTCACGCACATACACACAGTAAATGTCAGTAAAAACAATATCTTTCTCAGTTTGATCCAATACAAATAAAAAATACAAAATGGCACTACCACCATACTAGGTACCTACTACATGATATTGTTGGGGTACAGCAATCTTAAATTTTGACGAATATACAATATTGATTTTAACAATTTACGAAATAATAATATATAATTTTTATCTTACAGACACAGCAAAGGGAAAAATAATATAATTATTCAAAAAGAAAATATTTATTGTAGATAAAGAAAAATAATACTTGACCTATGTCAAATTTTTAAATCTACATTGTATGAATTATTATCTTAGTATAAATCAAGAGATTACAAGTAAGGTACTTATATAAGTCTACAAAAAGAATCTTACAAATTATACCTTAAAGTTGTACGTGTCTAAGGAGAGCTAAGTCAAGCCAACATTTATTCATGCAAGATGTTTTGTAACAAAATATTAGAAAATGTCATCAAATCACACTGACCAATACATTTATTCTTTAATAACTAAGCTTGTGTCCATTAAAGTTTTTTAAATCTCAAATTCTTACATGATTAAAGTTTGGATAGACAATCTTGTTTGAGAATTTTGTAGTGCCAAGATAACCCCATGTGCCATTATCATTATTTATAATGCTTAATATGCCAACTTTCTAAATAATGTAAACATCTACAACAAACTGAATGTATCGGTGGCAATGAAAACAACAAGAGTTATCATGACAAACAAATTACACTAGTGTGTGTAACATGTAAGAATCAAAACACATGTTACTGGTCAGAGCCCTCTTCGTCTTCGTCGTCCTCCTGCTCCTCCTCGGTGGATGCGGCGTCCTTCTTGGGGGGCGCGGCGTCCTTGCGGGGTCGGCCGCGACCCCGGCCCTCAACTGGTGCACTCTGAAGCCAAGTTATGACACATCAAATTAATTCAATTTGGGCTCCCGTAGCATGACCACATGAAACATGATGTAATATACTGTGACATAGTGATTTATTGACACTTAACAGTTAAAATACATTATCTTTTGATAGTAAAAAGCAAAAAACCTCTATATCATATCACTTTTCCGCTGAAAAGTGATGTGATATAAAGATTTATCGCACACATTTACCCCCCTAGCATGTCACCATCATGCTAGGGGGGAAGGTGCTTAAAGGGAATAAATAAGAAATTTAGTTATACCTTTCCTTTAGCAGCTGCCTTTTTCTTAGATCCTTTAGGCCGGCCTCGCCCTCTCTTTGCTACCGGTGCCTGTTCATCGTCAGATGACTTTGTAGATTCTTTCGTTTTCGCAGGCACTGGTGGTCGTCCTCGTTTCTTGGTATCTCCTTTAGCCTCCTGAAATAAATCAAACTTATTTAAGAACCGGCTTAATATAAAGATTGTAACAGTTATAATACATTTTAAAATTATTGGCGGCTCGGAACATAGTGCGAAACGATGCGCAGTACACAATTTCGATGCAAGTTGCTGGGAGAGGGGAGTGGTGGGCCACGGCTATGTGCATAGTGGCTAACTTCAAAGCGACCAATAAGTTTGAAACATATTTCAGACCAAAAGGAGATATAAGTACAAAATAAAAAAAATGCTGACCGATTGTGTTCCATTAGCTTTTGGTCTACCCCGACCTTTCTTCTCTACAGTTGTTGTACCATCATCAGACATTGCAGTCAAATAATACTTTAATTAATTTTATTTGGAAAAATCTGAAAAAAAAGGACATCAAATTGAATTCATGACTTTAGTTACATATTCACATAACTGTTAGCTTAACAAACACACTACGGTACGCATCCCATCCCCTAAACACTGTATGAATAAGTACATACACATAGCTGGCAACAAAATTTATTGATTACTGTACAATTTAGATTCATTTTCCTAAAAGGAAATGAGCGGGAATACTACAAATAAGATGAGGACAACAATAATTGAAAGATAAATAATTCATTTTAGAACATAGCATAAAATTCAAAAGTACAAAGAATATTACGAACAAAATGTCAACAACCGCGCTAAGACGCCAAGCGGACCAATTAATTTAGAGAATGGTTAAACACTTTAGCTAGTCGACAAATATTGAGACATAGCTTATCAAATTCACATGAAATAAATGAACATACAGTGCCGTTAAATAATCTATTTTATCTCGTAAATTATGCTAGTCAATCTAAGAACAGGGACCAAGCGATCCAATTTAATGGAGGCGGCTAGGTCTCTAAATAACGGAATGGACAAAACACAAGAAAGTAACATCAAGTTATAGTTACAAAAAACGAAAAATATTATCGGAAAACAAATGAATTTAATAAAGATTTAAATGTAGAATAGAAATTACTTACAAATTGTTTTACAGCGATAACGCTATGCCCAAAGGGAATATTATGGCGGGCGGCAAAACGCAAAACGAACGAGGTGAAGGAAGACAGACAACCGACGAAGAACGAAGAACCGGCGGCGTTTGTTTGGTTTGGCGTCATTGTAGAGGGCGCTAACATGCATGGGGCCCACTGTTATTCACAAAAACTAGAAGTTTCACCAAAAAGAAGATAATAATGTGTATTTATTTACTCGATAAAATTTATAATGAAATCACAATGACTTACATTTTTCCATAAAATAACGTGTTTATTAAAAAAACATTAAAAACATAGCAAAGGTATTTAAAATTTACCGCGACAAATAATGTTACCATTTTAGTAAAAGTATAATACTAAATTTGTCATAGTGTAAAATAAATGCCTCTACTCACGATCACGACACGCACGACCCAACTTAGTTGGGACGATGAATGCTATGTTGCAGAAGGAGAAATCCATAAGGGACTTTCACATCTGATAAAGCTAACGTATAGATCATGTCATATTTCATATCAAATCAAATTTCTTCTATCCTGAGCATACTCTTGTACGGGGTCGAATTGGACGTGTCGTATGCAAAAAAAGATTCATTTAAGTGCTTTAACTCATTTAAATGTTTAAATGACATACGGTGATTTACTGCGAAAATTTAATCTATTCAGTCTACAACTTCGACGTCTACACTCTGATCTCTTTTATCTGTTCAAGATTTTAAATGCACACATCGCTTCTCCAAACTTACTATCAGATATCAGTATAAACATAAGATACAGGTGCCGCAGACCAAGCATATTTGCCCTAAATGTATATAAAAATAATATCTCTTATTACAATCCCATCGTGCGTATGTGCAGAGTTGGTAATTAAACACCCAGAACTTGATATCTTTGGACAACGTTACTTATCTTTTAAACGGACGGTCAAATCCAAAATTCTGTCAGAGTGACCCCGCGACGTCTTACGAGTTCGTCGTCCGTATTGTGTATGTTACTATATTTTTTTTTAAGTATTTAGTTTTATCTTTTATCTTTTCTTTAAATTACGTAATTAATCGCTTGTTGCTATCCTTGTCAATGAATTATGGTCTAAATGTGTACATTGTTTTGGGTTGCATCCCAGCTCCCTCACTTTGTTGTATATTATTCACTGTATCTCTTGGATGTAATCTGTTAATGTGCCTAATAAACAAAACAAAACAAAACATAAGTGCTGTCTAAGGAAATTCTTGGGCATAACATGGCTGGACAGTCACTTGAAATAGCACAGCTGCCTAGCTTAACCGCACTTCCCAAACAGAAGGGTCTGTCTTGGCTAGGGCATGTGCACAGGATGAAACCCTCTCGGCTATCCCGACGCGTCCTGCTAGGCAAAATTGCAAATGCTAAAAAAAATATTGGAAAGTCGCTGCTTTGCTTTAAAAACTGTGCTAAACAGGGCATAATCGCCTATAAAATAGATCATTGGAACTGGGAGAGAGTCACAGAACTCACATCACAGACAAACAGTCTGTCTGAGTGGCGTAAAGCCACGAATCTGTATGCTCTAAGCTTAGAGCATACAGAACGGGAGTAGGCATATACAGGCACCCCCTTTCACCAAAGTACATGACCAATTTGGTCGTGTCAGTTTATAAAAACTAGTTGGTCGCGAACACTCGCCATTTTGAAAGACTACATATCGCCGAACGCAGCTCCGCGAAAATGGTGAATTGTGCGGTGATATTGTACAAAAGGCGATCTGAAACTTTAAATTTTAATAAGGACGGGATTTCCTTTCACACGTAGGTATAATTTTATTAACAAACTATAATATAATCACGAAGAAAACCCAGTTTGTTTAGTAAAGCCAACGACAGAGATTGCGATAGCAAAACGATACCAAACACCATGGTAGAAGTCTTAGTGCTGTGACAAAGTTAAAGAAGACGAATGAACGAAGTCAAAGAGAATGAATGTGATCTGATCAGTACATAAATTTTTCAATCATTAGTTTCTCTGATGTTGTCTTGATTTCAAAAACACAAGTGATTTATTGGCATTTTTAGATTTTAGGCATTAACAAATCACAATGCTATTTTTATATTAAGATAATTAATAGAAGAAACACTAGAAAAAATACGGGTGTCTATTTTGCTCTAGTGTTTTTTCTATTAAATTGAAACTTGTGCGATGGTATATTTATGGGTACGTATCAGAATGTCTAAACTTAAAATGGCAAAGTTCAAAATGTCAAAAATTTGAATGTCTAACGATTAAAATGTAAAAAGTTCAAAATGTCAAAAACGAATATGTCAAACGGTCAGATAGTCAAAAATTAAAATGTCTAAGTTCAAATGATTAAAACTTAAAATGTCTAATAGTCCAAATACATATAATGACGAATAGAATTTACTCATTTTCTTTCATTTAGGTATCTTATTAATAAGGTTAAATAACTGTGTGTTAACCTCTGTGCCTCCGCCGCACATCAACATAGCCGCGCCACTCCCTGATTCGGTAGCCGGTGCCAGTCACTGATTCAGTAGCCGGCGAACAAAATCCACCAATTGACTTTGAAATAGATTTTTTTGTGTTCATGTCAACCTTAACATGCTCGTCACTACGCTCCTCGCACCTATCTCGGTGCGAGGAGCGTACGTCGGTCGTCTACGGTTTCTAAGTCCCAGTAGACTAGTTTAGACTCGTTTCCGGCAGCTAAATTTGCTATAACGCATTTTAGGCGAAGCCCAAAGACACCTCCACAGACTCAATCAACCTCAAAGAAGATGATTCGTTTTAAGATTCAACCCAATTCAAATAAATCATTGTGAACTTAGACTTAATGACCATTGATATTTTAACTTTCAAGTATTTGATACGTTTGATGCTTTGGATTTTGCTATTTTGAAGTTAGACATAATGATTTTCGACATTTTAAACCATTTGAATTTTAATTTTTGACATTTTGAACTTTGTCATTTTAATTTTAGACATTCTAACTTTAGACATTCTGATACGTACCCACTTATAATACATAAAAAATACCAAGACAAACAGACATGTTCTTGCACACAAATGTTTGTCTTGTCTTCATCTTATCCAATGCGTCAACTGGGTTGTTTTTAGGGTTCTTTTATCTTTATTTTGATATTGTTTACCTTTCCTTTCTTGATGCCGCCTGATATCTAACAGTAGGCAACTTTTAAATTCCCTATATACGAAGAATAACAATAGTTTAAAAGCTGATTTAAAGTTAGAGGGGGGGACACATTTTACAACTTTGGCAGTGTATATTATTGTTCAAACGGTTGACTTTGAGAAAAAATAGTCTTAGGAACCTTAATGACATTTTTGAAGACCTATCTATAGACTTTTATATAGATGTTTTTTTTTCAGTTTCAGTTCCATGTATGGGGAGCCCCCTTTAATCTTTTGTTTTTTTTTTTATTTTTGTGTAAATGTCGTAAGGCGGTTTACAGAATACATCTACTTATCAAGTTTCAACTGTGTAGTCCTAATACTTTCGGAGTAAAGTGGTTGTGACATACGGACGGATGGACGGACAGACAAACATAACGAATCTATTAGGGTTTAGTTTTTTGCCATTTAGGCTACGGAACCCTAACAAGCAATTTAAGGTTCAAAATTCATTGGAGATTTTTGACAGTTTTGTATAGCTTGATGTGCTGCTGACTGTACATAGATACTTGTAAATAAATGATTACATTATTAATCACATTTATTTTCTTTTTTGACAACCTACACACCTTTATACTTGCATCTTGCGCCAACACTCACTATCGGAATTTCATTTCTGTACATTATTTTAGGATAAAAGGGCAGAACGATGTTTTAAGTATGTTATTAAACAATTATTTGTAAGCGTATTTTAGAGATTGTTGGTGCAAATCACAAAATCAAAATGAAGACATTAATTTTTTTTTGGTCGTAATCATAATCACTAGTCTTCAAATCAAAGCTTCTAATCATTCAATTTCATCGGTCTTTTTATGTCCCATCACTAACCTTAACGCAAGTGCAAACTTATTTATGTCGGTAAGTTTGGCGCTGCCGTCTACGTGATCTGTCAGAATTTGTACTAAGATGGTTAGTTCCGAATTTGACCACCTGCCAATATAACTTTGTGGTCATTCTGTTTTTGTGTGCGTGTGTAACAATATGACTTTAAGCTTCAAAAGTGTGCGTGAATATGAAGTTGTGTGCTGTGCGTGTATACCTCGTCTCCCCCCAAAATCGGTGAACAAAATCTAGTGTAGGAGAGCGCTCTTGCTTACTCCCGTTCTGTATGCTCTAAGGCTCTAAGCCACGAATACACCAATCTAAAGTCGCATTACTCATTTCCCAGCAAAAATGTAAACAAAGGTGTTGCCAGAACAAAACAACACAAAAAGAAATAGTATATTGCTAAGTCAAGAAATAAACATACTTACGTGTTTTTTCATTATAAACCTAATAAAAATAGATTAGATAAATATTCTGAATCATGAATTTTGCGGCAAAAACAGTAATTATAATTTAATATTTCATAATAACAGTTTCATAGTAGAAAACATTTTTATGATGCTGTGCACACATCAACTGCAAACCGTACACATCAACCTTTGGTCATTTTATAAAATTTCATAAAAATTGATATTACGAGTAGTAGCTGTAGTAGTAATATTCGTCTTTTGGTATTGGGGGGAACTGGCGATGATGCTACGTATTTTTGATAGTTTACATACAATCAATATCTAAGTAAAGTTTTCTTATCAGTTCGTTTCAAGTACTTTTAACATCACAAAATATGATAGATAATAAAGATAAAATTTCTAATTACCATCCTAGTTTAAAATGACCCTGGATGACATTATATTGATTATAACTCAAAATATAATACACAAATTAAAAAGTTATAAAAGTGACCAAAGGTTTTCAATATCTGAAAATGTCACTATCAGGGTCAGTTTGTCAATTTGACAGTGACGTTTCTTTGTTTACATTTTTGCTGGGAAATTAGTAATGCGACTTTAGTGTCCAAATCAAGAAGCTTATACCCCCAATGGAGATTGCACGGCTAGTGTCATATTGAAGATAGAAAAAATGTCGTGACGGCTTATTGCTATCTCTTTCTTTAGTGTTACATTACGTGTTCGTTGTTCATCGTTCGTTCGTTCGTGAGAAACGAAAACGTATTGTCACGCTAAAAAAAGAGATAGCAATAAGCCGTAACGTCACTCAAGGACATTTTTTCTATCTTCACTATGACACTAGCCGGTGCAATCTCCATTGGAGGTATAAGCTTTTTTTTTTTTTTTTTTTTTTTTTTTTTTTTTTGTGGCAATACAGTTTTACTATTTTGCCAATGTCAAGTTATATAAAAGGTAGGGAAACAGGGAAATAAGAAAGCAAATAGGTACCGGAATTTGGAAGAAAAGGATCAGAGGAGTTGGTTTGGGTTTGGGATGATAAAATATTATTGGAAATAGTTAAATAAATAGTAAATGTATGAGGATATAAAAAATCATATTTTAATATTATTAAGATTAATAAATGATGATAAGATATTATGATATTTACATGGATCCATTAATAAGCAGGACATGCGAGTAGGTAATGGGACATCTAGTGCTACCAGGGAGTTGAAGAAAACGGAATGATCATAACGGGGGCAAGAAAAGAATAAGTGGTCGAGGTCTCCAACATCAGTTCCACAATCACAAAGGTCACTGTTCACGATATGCATCCTAGCCAAATGAGCTGGAGTGCACACATGGCCAAGACGCATACGCGTAATGATGCTGACAGAAGTTTTATTACATTGTAATTGACTAAACCAAGGTTTTAGACGAATATTAGGTTGCATATTAAAATAATTTCTGCCTTTAACAAGAGAAGTTTTAGCGACAATTTGTCTCCAGGAATCTAATAAACAAGTTTTAGGTAAGGTAGTCAAATCATGACAGTAGTTAAGATAGGGATGTAGGTCACCACATTTCACCGCGTCTTTGGCTAATTGATCGGCTCTTTCATTCCCACTGATACCTTGATGGCTTGGAATCCAAGCTAAAGTGACTAAATAATTAAAAAAATTACATATTAAAAGTTTTTCCCTCACATCACATATAATTGGATAACATGGTTTCATTTTAAAAGGAAATTTTTGTATAGCTTGTAATGTACTTTTGGAATCTGTAAATATCACTGAGTTTTTAAGTTTCATTAAAATAATATACTCTAAGGCTTTGTAGATACCTAAACATTCTCCTGTAAATACCGAAGCTTCAGGAGGTAATTTAATTTTTTGAACTATATTGTACTGTAAATGGAAAACACCTACTCCTACGTTTTCAGATGGAGACAATTTTGAAGCATCTGTGAAAATGAAGTTGGCTTTTCTAAACTGTTCGTCTGTATTATGATGAAAAAGAGTGTTTGCTTCTATGTCATCTTTATTAACACCTACGTTATAACAAATGTTAGGTTCCAAGAGCAGACACTCTAAACTAATTTTAAATAACGGTAAGACAGGAGAACGATAAATTGGAGCCTCTAGGGCTATTAGTTTTTTATAGCTGATAGAGAGACAGATAGGTGATTTGTGTCTCCAATAACTGAGTGAACTTAAGTATTCTTCTAAAATTTGTAGTTTTGGAAATAGGGGATGATTTGAATATTGATAAGCTTTAAATACAAATTTATCGCTGAGAAATTGTCTCCTAAGGCTAAGAGGAGGTTCGACACATTCCACTTGCATGGCATTGATAGGCGAAGATTTCATAGCACCCAGGATCAATCTCAAAGCTTTGTGTTGAATAGCATCTAATTTTTTAAAAGCGGCTTTGTTCCCCCCTTGGAGCAAAAACGTTGCGTATTCGAGAATGCTTCTTATTAAAGCATTATATATTAGTTTCAGCGAAGATGGATGAGCGCCCCACCAGACCCCTGACAGACACTTCATTATATTCAAGGCCCTTTCGCACTTCGAAACAACGTATTCGCAATGTTGGATTCCAGAAAGTTTGGAATCCAACATTACTCCCAGAAACTTAACGTGGTCTTTAACCTCGATAGGGGATCCATCATATAAAACACTGACATCCGAGGCAATTCGTTTCTTTGTGAATAATACTACACCGCTTTTTTCAACCGATAACTCCAATCCATTTCTATCCAACCACTGCTTAAGCAGAGTCAAAGAAAAATTCAAAACTCGGCAAGCTTCAGCAGGTGATTGACAAACATAGTATAAAAGTAGATCATCAGCATACTGAAGGATGTGAATATTATTTAATGAACGCTCTAAGTCACTGGCATATATGTTATATAACAAAGGACTTAAAACAGAACCTTGTGGTAGACCCTTACCAAGTACTCTACTTAACCTAGTTCCATCAGGGAGATCTAAATGAATATGTCTTTCTGAGAGCATAAAATATATAAACTTTGTGAGCATTTCCGGAACATTAAGGTCTTTCAATTTTTGGATTAATTTACTAACATTAACATTATCATATGCAGCATGAATATCTAAGAATGCTGCTAAAACTATTTTATTTTTAGAAAAGGCTAAATGGATATCGGAAGTTTAAATACCGATACTATCTATAGTACTTTTTCCTTTCCGGAAGCCGAATTGACTGTTTGATAATAATTGATTACTCTCAATATACCACTCTAGTCTATTTTTAACCAAGTGTTCTGCTAATTTACCTAAAATAGAACTCAAAGCTATTGGACGAAACGATTTCGGGTCACACGAAGGCTTGGCTGGTTTTAAAATTGGAACCACTATTTGTGTTCTCCAGGATAGAGGAACCTCCCCTGTAACTATAACCTCATTTACTAATTTTAAATAATAGGACAAAGTTTCATTGTTTAAGTTAGCAAAAAATGAGTAGGGTATACCATCTTCACCAGGTGAGCTATCTTTTACACCATTTAACACCCCTTTTAATTCTGCAAGAGAGAATGGATCATTAAGTGAAGATTTTGTTAAAGGTAAGTTAAAAGAAATAGAATCATATGCAACTGCAACAGTTGGTGGTGCTAAATGGTCCATAAAAGAATCTGCTATAGAAGGATCAAGAATTACTGATGACGAGGAGTTAAAAGCTGATCTAAAGCGTTTAATATTACGCCATACTTCAGATGGAGATGTTGTAGGAGAAAGTGATGTACAAAATGATATCCACCCATTTCGTTTTTTCTGTTTAAGAAATTTTTTAGTACTATCCATAATCTTACACAGTTGTTCATAATTATCATCTGACATATCCTGTTTATATATTAGCTCAGTCTCTTTTCGTGCTTTAATAGCAGCAGAACATTCATGGTCCCACCAAGGTGGAGAAGGAATTAAACCTGAGGTAGCACCTTTTCTAGGGAATGTTTGATCTGCTGCTTCTATAAGACACTTGGCCAATGCTTCGGAACTAGATGTTACTCCATACTGACTAATGTCAGGAAGGTTTTTAGTTTTACTTTGGACTATACTTTCAAATGCCTCCCAGTCCTTTTCGGCTTTAGATAATCTGTGTTTGAGGCGAGGATTGTAATTAGCACCAGAAGGAGTTTTTATAGGGGTACACATAATAAGGGGGAAATGATCACTACCAAAAGTTGAATTAAGGCGAAACCAGGTGATTGCTGAAGCTAATCCAGGATTACAAATAGACAAGTCAACCGCACTTGCCTTTTCGTTAGGTTTAGTACGACGAGTCGGTATTCCTGTATTTAAAATGCATAAATTATTCTGATCAATAATATCTAAAAAATGTTCACCATTGCTATCAGTACTACCACAGCCCCATGAACGGTGGTGAGAGTTAAAATCACCAAGAAGCAGGAAGGGACTTTTTATGGCTGTGATCAATGGAACAATTTCATTATCAAAAATATTAGAAGATGGGTAAGGTATATAAGTAGAGATAATAGATACACCACTGGATAGTTTTACACCTATAACATTAATATCATCTAAGTTATGTGGGGGAAGTGTCAGTCGTTGAAAAGAAATAGTATTCTTGACAAGAATGGCAACTCCTGCATGATTATCTGTTCGGTCTTCTCTAAGACATGTGAAGCCAGGAATTCCAAACAGAAAACCAGACCGCAGCCATGTTTCAGAGAGAGCAACTATACTAATTTTATGTTTATTAATCATATGAATTAAATCACTCTTTTTAGGTATTACACTCCTGCAGTTCCACTGTAGGACCTTTAGATCCATTACTTTTATTTATTAAATTTGTGATAATTTCAACTATTGCAGCTACGTTGGACGGTTTCAATGAATTATTAGTTAACATTGAATTAAGAAATGAAATAATCAAGTCAATAACTGTATTATTTTCCACATTTCCATCTTCATTTTGCCTAAAAGCACTACCATTAGAGGAAGAAAAGGGCATATTGTAGTCATTGATAATCTTGTTGTGAGCTCTTTGGTCATAACCTTTGGTAGTTGGTGGAGGTGGACGAGGTTTTTTAAAAACAGTTTTTTTATATGATGTGTACTGAGGGTTTGATATATCTATTCTATTATTAATGTTATTGTCTTCTGAGTTTTGTTTTGTTCCAAGAACATCAGCATAAGGTTTGGATATAGCTGGGTGGAGTTTACTAGCCTCACTATAGGAAATGCAGCTATGGGACATACTTAACTTAATTTCTCGTTGTCTATTAAATTCAGGACATATTTTACTAGTGGCGAAATGGTACCCTGAGCACATTAAACACACTGCACAGCTTTCATCAACATTACAAATTTCACCTTTATGTTCCTGAGAACATTTAAAGCATCTAGGACGGGACCGACAATTTAACTTAGTATGCCCATAGCGGCAACAATTATAACATTGAATCGTTGGATAGGTATACAGTTCTACTGGTAATGCATTGTAACAAATATATATTCTTCTAGGGAGCACTTGTCCATCAAATGTGAAAACTACTGACTGGGATGGTTTCCAAATCACTGACCCATCAACATTTACTTTATAATTCAGACGCCTGATTTTAATGATCTGGCCACATCCAATTGGAACTGTAACATTTTCCTTAATTTCTTCAGGAGTCCATTCAGCTGGAACTCCTCGAACAATGCCTAATCTTGTCACATTAAAAGTGGGAATGAAAGCCCGCAGTTTAAAATCTTTTAACTTATTACTGTTAATAAAACCATTAGCATCATGAATGGTAGAAAAAGACACAGTGCATCTATTTCGACCAATACGTTTGACGCTTCCCGGTATGATATTCTTGAAGTCCGTTTTTTTAAGAAAGTTGCCAAAAGTTATAGGGTGCAGATAACTACCATCATTTGGAGAAGTTTCAGTTCTTTGTACGTGGATCAAATATGGAGAAACATCTGTGGAAACATATTGCCTTCGACCTAATTCAGCTGTCTGTGTGGGTTGTGGAACTGAGCTGGAGTCACCAATATTATTGTCATCACTTATACTTAAGTTAGGAACATTTTGGGGCTTTATAAAAACATTGTCAGTACTTTTCTTTAACAATGAATCATGACCAGAACATTGACACTCGTGATCAATATTTCCCTGATGAGAAGTCCGTTTCCTTTTCTTATTGCAATGTTTGCACACTTTCTTAACTTTTAATCTCTTTCGAGATCCTGAACCTACACTGCTTACTGATGCATCAGTGTCCATTCCATTTCCCTTATCAGGAACAATAACATTAAAGCCCACGGGGGGACTCAGGTCGAGGCCTAAGTCCCCCGATGTAACGTTACGATCAGGGGGATCGGTCATATAATATCCATACTATACAAAACTCGAATAAAAACTTACCAAATACAGACAAAATATACACAAATACAATAGAAATACACACTAATTAAATACTAACACCTCACAACCACTCAACTGATCAATTATAATAGCAAAAAGTTGAAATTAAATTTTCCGAAATAAAAGAACGTCCGCCCTGTTAGGAGTTTCCCGCGCTTTTTTTCGAGGTATAAGCTTCTTAGTCCAAATACTTAGGAACCAATTTAGGGTTGCCACCCGTACTTGACAATAAATATTATATAATAAGTTTGATTTTAACAGCGAATTTTCAATAATAACCATTTTTTTTCGATTCTCATCTCCAATAAGTTAAGTATCCCCTAGACCAGACGATCAAGCATTTTTGTCAATCATTTAAGGATCGTTCACTCACACGGACGACCTTCAGGCGACGCGACGATGGCTACACGCGCGTGGTAAATACTGAGATCCATCAGTATAATAATCAGGGGCCTATTTCATAAAAGATTAGTTTTATTGCATAATTTGCCATTGTTGTTTTTGGGGTAGAATTATATTTCTTACCTCGGTCACGCACATGCGCGCAAAGGTTCGTACATTGTATGAAATTGAAGGCTGTCAGAAATTCATTCGCAAACTCAGCTGATACGCAAATAGGCTCGCATACGAGTGTGCGAACTCATTTTAGTGTTTATGGCTACTGCGCATCTTTTGTCTCATCTTTCTCATGCCAATATAAATGCCGGGCAGTACAATAACCGATGAAACGCACTCTAACCAAAGATTACTAATGGTTGTACGAATGCTTTCGTCTGTGGCATAAATGTGTGGGAGACTATGCGAAGGTTCGAGGTTGGCGCGCTTTGAAACCGACATAGCTTGGAAAAGTACGAATGTCTCAAAAAGTTCGCATAATTATTCGCGAAGATTCGTCCTACACTTGTGGGTTCGCGCATTTGCACGAATGTGAGTGACCGGAATTATTAATTATAAAACATAATTATACACTAATTAACCGCTTCTATGGTAAATTACTATACTTTTTCATACTTTTATGAAATAGACCCCTCTATCACAGTATTTACCACGCGTGTAGCCGTCACCTTATGACAAATCCTTGAGTCATCGATCGCCATAGAGTAAATTTTAAAAATAATTTGTGTAAAGTCGTGAGCATGCGGTTCTCCGTGCCACTGAATAATTCCATTCTAAAACTACCTAGAAGTAATGTACCGATGATATACGTTCTTATTTCAGATATCAAATCGATTGTACCGGCTTCCCGGCAGAATGATTGACAAAAGCATGTGGCACGGAGATTCGCATGCTTTGAGGTTATGTTTTTTGTTAAATCGTCGAATTCCAGATCAATCTGAGTCTGTACCGGTGGTTTGATGTATTTGTAGCCGTTACATATTCATTGTAACAGCTACAAACACTTTCGTTGCTCATGTAACGCAACAGGGTCAAAGATATCGCGATCTAAAGTTTTAAAAGCATGCGACTCTCCGGCCCACACACTTAAGTCTAAAATATTGATGAAAATTGCATTAAGATTAAAAATAAGCAGGTTTTTGTAATCGTTTGATCACGATAAACGACCCGAAAACATATTTTCAGAATATCTTTACTCGTTTTAGAGAAATTTGCAAATTTATTTACTATGAACAATCACAGTGTAGGGTTACCATATCGTCGGTCGGTCAGAATCATTAGGCTGTTTCTAGAAAATAGACCGATCGGAATACGTTATTTTGAGGGTATAACCTTCAAGAATTCTAAAGTTTATGAATTCTTGCCTGTCGATACATTGGCATATAATTAGTTTATTTTTGCGTTTTGTGTCACATCTAGCCGATGCATCTTGAGAAATTCGATTATTTGTGGTGGTTATAAATAATTGGACTCTAAGGCGATTCTCCCACTGCCAACGCGCGCCGTCGTCGCGGGGCGCGGTTTGGCGTTTCACGCGCGCGGTGACGGCGCAGCGCAACGCCTGTTCGGGCGGTTTTCTCCGCGCCCCCGCGCCATTCGGCGTCTGACGCGTCCCCGCCGCTTGTTTTTTAGAGGCATTAAATTTTGAAGTTGTTTTGTTTTAATTTCCAGGTTTTTAGGGTTCCGTACCTCAAAAGGAAAAAAAACTGAACACATATAAAATCACTCATGAGATTAAAACGTCCAGACAAATAATTAAGATTTGCCATCTCGATATTAATGACGGAATTTTAATAACATACGAGTAGGTAGGTACGGTCAACGGCACGCTGGGCTTCCACGACAGCGTAATGATATTCAATCAAATAAATAACAGATTTTTTACAGTTTTGTATAACCTCAAGTGCTGCATAATGTACCTACCAAATGGCACTAAAATGGGCGTATATCCAAGCCACGAAACATTTGAAAACCAGAGGAAATCCCGCCATCGTAACGAAACGATCATCGAAAACCAGCCGCGGGGCGCGTCGCAGTGTGTTGTACCCCGCGGTAACGCGCCTGCTGGCGCAAACTGCTCGCGGATCGCCGGCGGCACGCGGCGGTGCGCGCTCACGCGCCGTGGCGCGCCTTGGTGTGTTGGACGAGGCGGTTTTCTGTACAAATTAATGTACTTGCATACAACGTAAAAGACGCGCGTGGGTGCGCCGCGACCGCGCGCGTCGCCAGTGTGAGAACCGTCTAAACTGTCAAAATTGTTTTAAAGTAAAAAGAAACAATAGTATTGTATTTAAGATAGCCTGCGTAGTGTACAAACCTAATTTGTGTCATTTTCGTCCATGGAAACAGACGTGGGACCCGTACATTAATAACACCGTCAAAAAAATATTACAATTTGAAAAACAAGTACCATATACCTCAGATCACTTAAAAATCCCTATGAAATAAATTTGTACCAAATTAAGGCATGGACTTTTAATATTTTCAATTTTTTTGTTTGTCCGAGCCATTGATGCTTATAAAAAATATTAGTATTATTAGAGTTTACATATTTAATATCTTAAATACATGAGTGATGGACAGAATGAATTTGTGTCATTTTCATGCATGGATAATACCTAGGTAGGTAGGTATTCAAAAAGTTTGCGGTCGAAGCGAGTAGGCGCGGGCGCGTGGCGAGGGACGACGAAGCTCGTCCGTTTCGGTTGGATACTAAGTACGTACATACCTATAAGTCTCACGTCACGATACGAACGAACACGCACCTTTCGTTTGGTTAAGTAGGTACTCTATAGAATTACATCTCCTGTTTTAGAAATTCATACAGATGTACTATGGACAACAACGTCACTTAACCACAACTCTTAAGGTTAAAATCGGTTGCACGCCGCGCCGCCGCCGTCATAACATAATATATTTAGTTCGTGCAGGGGGATACGAGCGCACACAATTTTTTTGCTAACTTTTTAAGCGAAGCTGTTGCCCATAGTACATACATATCTGTTCTGTTTCCATTCTAAAACAACCTAGAAGTAATGTACCGACGATATACATTCTTATTTCAGATATCAAATCGATTGTACCGGCTTCCCGGCAGAATGATTGACAAAAACATGTGGGCCGGAGAGTCGCATGCTTTGAGGTTATGTTTTTTGTTAAATCGTCGAATTCCAGATCAATCGGAGCCTGTAGCGGTGGGTTGATGTATTTGTAGCCGTTACATATTTATTGTAACAGCTACAAACACATTCGTTGCTCATGTAACGCAATAGCGACCTAAAGTTTTAAAAGCATGCGACTCTCCGGCCCACACGCTTAAGTCTAAAATATTGGTGAAAATTGTATTATGATTAAAAATAAGCAGGTTTTCGTAACCGTATATAATAGGTCTTTACCTATGAAATTGCCGATTTGTATGGAGAATTTTCTATAAGTTGCATTTTTCATACTAGCATTTTCTTTGTTCATTTAACAACCGTTAACACTCTTGTAACAAAACTTTTATGTACTAATGTTTGAACACTATGCTAACCTATTCCATTTACGATAAGCGAAAAAAATTAGTTTTTGCTAAGTTACAACCCCTCCGGTCACCCTTTTTTGGCTCACAAAAAAAAGAGTAACTTTCACCAATATTTTAGACTTAAGCGTGTGGACCGGAGAGTCGCAAGCTTTTAAAACTTTAGGTCGCTATTGCGCTACATGAGCAACGAATGTGTTTGTAGCTGTTACAATAAATATGTAACGGCTACAAATACATCAACCCACCGCTACAGGCTCCGATTGATCTGGAATTCGACGATTTAACAAAAAACATAACCTCAAAGCATGCGACTCTCCGGCCCACATGTTTTTGTCAATCATTCTGCCGGGAAGCCGGTACAATCGATTTGATATCTGAAATAAGAATGTATATCGTCGGTACATTACTTCTAGGTTGTTTTAGAATGGAAACAGAACAGATATGTATGTACTATGGGAAACAGCTTCGCTTAAAAAGTTAGCAAAAAAATTGTGTGCGCACGTATCCCCCTGCACGAACTAAATATATTATGTTATGACGGCGGCGGCGCGGCGTGCAACCGATTTTAACCTTAAGAGTTGTGGTTAAGTGACGTTGTTGTCCATAGTACATCTGTATGAATTTCTAAAACAGGAGATGTAATTCTATAGAGTACCTACTTAACCAAACGAAAGGTGCGTGTTCGTTCGTATCGTGACGTGAGACTTATAGGTATGTACGTACTTAGTATCCAACCGAAACGGACGAGCTTCGTCGTCCCTCGCCACGCGCCCGCGCCATTTTCATGCATGGATAATACCTAGGTATTATCCATGCATGAAAATGACACAAATTCATTCTGTCCATCACTCATGTATTTAAGATATTAAATATGTAAACTCTAATAATACTAATATTTTTTATAAGCATCAATGGCTCGGACAAATAAAAAAATTGAAAATATTAAAAGTCCATGCCTTAATTTGGCACAAATTTATTTCATAGGGATTTTTAAGTGATCTGAGGTATATGGTACTTGTTTTTCAAATTGTAATATTTTTTTGACGGTGTTATTAATGTACGGGTCCCACGTCTGTTTCCATGGACGAAAATGACACAAATTAGGTTTGTACACTACGCAGGCTATCTTAAATACAATACTATTGTTTCTTTTTACTTTAAAACAATTTTGACAGTTTAGACGGTTCTCACACTGGCGACGCGCGCGGTCGCGGGGCACCCACGCGCGTCTTTTACGTTGTATGTAAGTACATTAATTTGTACAGAAAACCGCCTCATCCAACACACCAAGGCGCGCCACGGCGCGTGAGCGCGCACCGCCGCGTGCCGCCGGCGATCCGCGAGCAGTTTGCGCCAGCAGGCGCGTTACCGCGAGGTACAACACACTGCGACACGCCCCGCGGCTGGTTTTCGATGATCGTTTCGTTACGATGGCGGGATTTCCTCTGGTTTTCAAATGTTTCGTGGCTTGGATATACGCCCATTTTAGTGCCATTTGGTAGGTACATTATGCAGCACTTGAGGTTATACAAAACTGTAAAAAATCTGTTATTTATTTGATTGAATATCATTACGCTGTCGTGGAAGCCCAGCGTGCCGTTGACCGTACCTACCTACTCGTATGTTATTAAAATTCCGTCATTAATATCGAGATGGCAAATCTTAATTATTTGTCTGGACGTTTTAATCTCATGAGTGATTTTATATGTGTTCAGTTTTTTTTCCTTTTGAGGTACGGAACCCTAAAAACCTGGAAATTAAAACAAAACAACTTCAAAATTTAATGCCTCTAAAAAACAAGCGGCGGGGACGCGTCAGACGCCGAATGGCGCGGGGGCGCGGAGAAAACCGCCCGAACAGGCGTTGCGCTGCGCCGTCACCGCGCGCGTGAAACGCCAAACCGCGCCCCGCGACGACGGCGCGCGTTGGCAGTGGGAGAATCGCCTTAGAGTCCAATTATTTATAACCACCACAAATAATCGAATTTCTCAAGATGCATCGGCTAGATGTGACACAAAACGCAAAAATAAACTAATTATATGCCAATGTATCGACAGGCAAGAATTCATAAACTTTAGAATTCTTGAAGGTTAGGGTGGGTACCCACTTAGGTTCGCGAACCTCCGCGCTCCGCGAACCTGCACCGAAAATATCGTTTATCCTCTGCTGAAACAGGGCGCCGAGGTGTGTACGTGAGGGAACTCGTATGCGAAGCTGGTTCGCACAGGCACACACTGTAGCCAAAGTAAAAATATTTGTTTTTGCTATGGATCACTGTTCTAGGTTCGCGGAGCGCGGAGGTTCGCGAACCTAAGTGAGTACCCACCCTTATACCCTCAAAATAACGTATTCCGATCGGTCTATTTTCTAGAAACAGCCTAATGATTCTGACCGACCGACGATATGGTAACCCTACACTGTGATTGTTCATAGTAAATAAATTTGCAAATTTCTCTAAAACGAGTAAAGATATTCTGAAAATATGTTTTCGGGTCGTTTATCGTGATCAAACGATTACAAAAACCTGCTTATTTTTAATCTTAATGCAATTTTCATCAATATTTTAGACTTAAGTGTGTGGGCCGGAGAGTCGCATGCTTTTTAAACTTTAGATCGCGATATCTTTGACCCTGTTGCGTTACATGAGCAACGAAAGTGTTTGTAGCTGTTACAATGAATATGTAACGGCTACAAATACATCAAACCACCGGTACAGACTCAGATTGATCTGGAATTCGACGATTTAACAAAAAACATAACCTCAAAGCATGCGAATCTCCGTGCCACATGCTTTTGTCAATCATTCTGCCGGGAAGCCGGTACAATCGATTTGATATCTGAAATAAGAACGTATATCATCGGTACATTACTTCTAGGTAGTTTTAGAATGGAATTATTCAGTGGCACGGAGATTCGCATGCTCACTTCAAGGTCGCACTAATTTCCCAGCAAAAATGTAAACAAAGGTGTTGCCAGAACAAAACAACACAAAAAGAAATAGTATATTGCCAAGTCAAGAAATAAACACACTTACGTGGTTTTTCATCGCAAACCTAATAAAAATAGATTAGATAAATATTCTGAATCGTGAGTTTTGCGTCAAAAACAGTAATGTAATTTAATATTAATTTCATAATAAAAGTTTTATAGTAAAAAACATTTTATGACGCTCTGCACACATCAACTGCAAACCGTACACATCAACCTTTCATTTATATTAGTATTACGAGCAGTAGCTGTAGTAGTAACATTTGTCTTTTGGTGTTGCGGGGGAACAGGCGGTGATGCTACGTATTTTTGATAATTTACATACAGTCAATATCTAAGTAAAGTTACTTATCAGTTCGTTTCGAGAACTTTTAACATCAAAAATTATAATAGGTTATAAAGATATTTCTTATTACCATCCTACTTTAAAATAACCCAGCACGCGTAGCATGAGCAAACGGGACTCTTGTCTACGAAGACTTGTCGTCTCGATCTTCTCGATTGCCTGTAGGCTAATTATCTAACTTTGTTGCAATCAACTTTGACAGAAATCGCAGTAACACTGCTGCTTTAGTAAGGACCAATACGAGAACTATCTAACATAAATCAGCAATGCAACTGCGATTTCAATCGAGAATTGTTAGCAACAGAGATACGTAATCGGTGGGCTGAGCACAGTTTGACAGACAGACTCGCTCAAAATATAATATACAAATTAAAAAGTTTCAAAAGTGACCAATGGTTTTCAATATCTGAAAATGTCACTATCAGGGTCAGTTTGTCAATTTGACAGTGATGTTTCTTTGTTTACATTTTTGCTGGGAAATTAGTAATGCGACTTTAGAATATTCAAAATATTTTCCTTACCATGGTTAAAATGACGTGCCGGACTACAGCTGCGCCACAAAAAAAAAGTTGGAAATCTGACTTTTTGACTATGTCATGATAAAGTCTATAGTTTGTCGGAGTTTGTCGCCAAAAACCAGAGTTTGTCGGTCTTCCGTTTAGGAGATACATGTGGCTCAGCTGCAGAGACGTCTCTACAGCTGCGCCACACAGATCTCGAAAACGGAAGGTCGTAGCGAAAATCTGATTACTTGTATGTATAGCCGTTAGTTTGTCGGTGTTTGTCGCACAAAAACCAGAGTTTGTCGGTCTAGCGTTTAGGAGATACGTGTGGCGCAGCTGTAGAGACGTTCTCTACAGCTGAGCCACACAGATCTCAAAAACGGAAGGTCGTAACAGAAATCTGATTACTTGTGTGTGTAGCCATTAGTTTGTCGGAGTTTGTCACCAAAAATCAGAGTTTGTCGGTCTAGCGTTTAGGAGATATGTGAGGATACGCTGTGGAGACCTTTCTACCTGGATCTTGAGAACGGAAGGTCGTAGCAAAAATCTGATAACTCGAGTGTGTAGCCATTAGTTTGTCGGAGTTTGTCACCAAAAATCAGAGTTTGTCAATCTTACGTTTAGAAGATATGTGGGGATATGCTGTAGAGATATTTCTACCTGGATCTCGAGAACGGAAGGTCGTAGCGAAAATCTTTTATATATATATAGATGTGCCTATAATGTAAACTAAATAGCTTACATTTTTTTTATTTGAGTCTAAGACCGGACTTTTGTCCAAAAATCAGGATTTTCAACTTCTTGCGACCGGCACCCTGATTAGCTAAAAAGAAACTATTTAGCGACCGGTTTCATTCCACATACATTGCTACTTTTCTTTGGTATGTTTTTTTAAATCCAAACAGAAGTAGCAATGGATCACTATCATCTATGAACTGCAACCGCGGGCTGATTATCTAATTAGAAACCACCTAGCGACCGGTTGCAGTTTATAGATGATAGTGATCCATTGCTACTTCTTTTTGGATTAAAAAAAAACATACCAAAGAAAATTAGCAATGTATGTGGAATGAAACCGGTCGCTAAATAGTTACTTTTTAGATAATCAGGGTGCCGGTCGCTAGGTGGTTTCGAATTAGATAATAAGCCCGCGGATTTCCAAATTTCGGTCCTGGTAACCCTAGCAGCGATCAAGCTCAAATTTATCAAAATCGGTGACGTATGCATGTTCCCTATTTAAATAGGCGCAATCTTGGTTGTGTGAAGCTGAGACTTTTAAGAGCCGTTTACACGAGTCAAGCTGTTAAGTAGTAACTAAATGGGCAACTTAATTTTAAGTTAAAATTTAATAAAAAGTCGTTCACACGGTTTAAGTAGTAAGTAGCCGCTTGAGTGTACGAGCCGCGCGACTCATTCCGTAGTGTGTTTCCTGCGTTTCTTAAACGACCGTTAGAAACGTGCGCTGCGGGGAGGGCATAGGTAAATCTTTGTTGCCTACTTGGGTTTTGAAGTGTACGTTTCTAAGTGATATTTTTATTATTCTGAGTGACATGACGCTTCGAATGGCGTTGAAAGATTTTACAATTTTATCGTGCAAGAGTAAAATATTTACTTGTAAACATTGACATTGAGGTTTAGTGGCCATTTATACCACGTTTACATTTTTCATTTAAAAAGTAAATCGACAACCTACTAATTCCATATTTTAATAAGGTTGGAGTTTATAATCTTCATATGGATAAAAAATAAAAACTCGTTAAATGAAGTTTCAATATTTATTTTATGCTTACAGATTTTTGTCTACATTTTGTTAGCGTGCGGCTATTTTTCCCTCAAACTGAGTTATTAATTAAAATATTTTCCTTACACATACACTTGAAATATTAGTATTTCCTAATAGCTTGATTCATTCTTATGTTTATTAACAATGTTTTATGTTAGTAACAATTGTCATCACATATCACCAAAAACAATAACGTTGACTTATCTTTTTTCCGGCGTTAAAAATCCTCTAGAAAATGTTTTGAAATCACGTAAATAGACGAATTGTTTCATAAAATATAGTTATATACACGTTCACTATTATCTTACCTTAAATAAAACTGCACAGTTGAATTATTTCTTCACACACTTTTCACACAATGAAATAAAAAACACAGCAACGTCAACGAATACGACAAAGAACATAGAATAACTTTCAACTTTTTTTTTCTTAACTGATACTCTTTTGTTTACGATGTTGCTAGATTTAAAATGTTGCACATGTCAGTTAGTCATGGATTTAGGTCACTTCGTGGGTATTTGTGTACGGATTAGAAAGAAACAGAGAGCTCCAGAGAGCTAACACAAATTTGGGACTACAGTCCCAAGGAGCATTTTGGAAATTTTGAATTTGGGACTACAGTCCCGAAAATCGTTCGAGCGGGTAGCCAGTGTGCCCATTTTTGGCGATTACAAAAGGCCATAATATCCGAATGCTGAGCTAGAAATAAGGTCGAAAATCACTTGCACCTGTTTTTTTAACTTCATTAGTTAAAAAAACGATGGAGATTGACAGCTGTCAAACTTAAAACAGCAATAATCTCAAAAAGTACTCATCCTAGATTGATGGTGTCTTTGAAGAAATCAAAGGTCTTAGCAAGATCTTCATTTTAGGAAACAGCTGTCAAAAAGTTTGTCATCTAAAATAAAGATATCACCAAGACCTTTCATTTCTTCAAAAACACCATCAATCTAGAATGAGGACTTTTCGAGATATTGCTGTTTTAAGTTTGACAAATGACAGCTGTCAAACTTACAACAGCAATGTCTCGAAAAGTACTCATCCTAAATTCATGGTGTCTTTAAAGAAATGAAAGGTCGTAGTTTAGAGCTTCATTTTAGATGACAAACTTAAATTTGGCAGCAGCCATCTAAAATGAAGATCTAACCAAGACCTTTCATTTCTTCAGAGACACCATCAGTCTTCCTAGACTTTTTGAGATATTGCTATTTTATTTGACAGATGACAGCTGTCAAACTTACAACAGCGAAAAGTCTCGAATTAAGTTAAGTCGATTCCCGATTTAATCCCGACTACGGTCCATATTTCCCCAAATCGGGAGAAATGCCGAAAATCGTCAGCAAGTGGCAAGTACAGCGCGTGGCCACGCCCATAAGGGGGGCATGCGGTGCGGGCGGCGCGGTTACTTGTCCAAAAAATAGACTAGAATTTATTTACTTAATAACTTGCCCACTTAATGGCCAACTTTCTACTTACTACTTAATTGGCTGTTTACACGCGAAAATTTAGTTGGTCGACAACTTAATTTTAACTAAATTACTTAATAGCTTGACTCGTGTAAACGGCTCATTATTGTAGTGGTGGCTACCTCCTCGCTCGGCAGAACTTACCGAATAAACTGTCTTGATATACTTGGTGTCAAATGCTACAAGCAGCATTGAAATGCGATGCAAATGCAATGCACCCGCATTCTAATGTATTTAAACTGAAACAATCTACCACTGAACTATTCAACACTTGACACTGACAAAAATTACTCCCTAAAGAGGAGAGTACATTGCCAAACTAAAAATAGGAAGACAATTTGATAGTGACGTGACGTTTCTTTGTTTACATTTTTGCTACGAGATTAGTATAATTAACATAGTAATTATTACTTAATTAATAGTGATTAGTGATTATTCTCTTTGATAGTAATAATCGGACTTTAATAAAAATAAAGTAAAATAAATAAAAGAGATAAGAGAGATTATTAAAGTTTTTTAAATTAATTACACAATTTTATTGTTTTGTTCGACCAATTTGTAATAATTAAATTAGAAGTTATGGTGGACAAAAGAAACTCACATTACATACATTAATGAACCCTGAACACATAAATACTTTTTGGGCAGTCATCTAATTATGAAGCAACCTGTCGAACCAAAGGCTGAAGATTGCTGCAACAGTGGTTGCAATCCATGTATATTTGATGTCTATCAAAAGCAATTGTTGTTGTATAAAAGACATGTAGAAGGGGAAAATGTTGATGTACCTGTTCAGAATGCAATATCACAGCTAGATTATTCAACGTTTTTGTTGGTGAAAAGTACTTCAATTTGTAAAGCACACAGACTTTTGATTTTCCGGCGTATAACCCAGGACACTTGTAGACTACACTGGAATCCTGGTGCTCATTTTCTTCTCAAATACTCGAATGACGGATTAAGCTGTAGTCGTGCATATACTCCCTTAAAACCTTTATTGTGCTGTCATGATGATGAAATTAAAGATAATGATTTTGCTATTATCGTAAAAAAATATAACAATGGCATAATATCTAATTATTTATATAACTTAGACCCCGGAAAGACTACTTTGTGGCGTGGTCCTTATGGTTCATATGAAATTAAAGCTAATGCTTTCACACGTATTATTATGGTAGCACAAGGTACAGGAGTTTTACCTTTCATATCCATTATAGACAAGATATTAAATGATGAAGATAATATGACCAAATTAATATTATACTATTGTTGTGAAAACGATGACTGTATATTATTGAGGGACAAATTATTTGCATATAAGTGTTATTGGAACTTTACTTACAAGATATTCGTAGGTCAACTCCTTCCGAACACAGTCTTGAAATATTCTGAACCCCTAATTAATCATAGATTAACTTTGGAAGAATTTTCAGAATTGTTACCTTTGATAGCAGACGATCAAGTCTTGCTATGTGGTTCTCCTCAATTTATGGAGGAATATCAAAGGGGTATACTAACTCTTAGCTCTGCTGTACATAGTATCAAACTATTCTAAATTTACAAATCAAATTAGATTTCAAGTGTGTTTATCTATGCTATATATTATTATTTAAGTAAGTACCTAATTGTGTTTTTTTTACTTAAATAATTACAAATCGAGAGTTCTTGTTGTTTGAATTTGACCCTTGCGTACAACTAAAGTTAATTTTCAAGACCAGACCAAATTAGAAACTCTAAAAACATATTTTGTATTCAGTGGTATTTTACTGGATATCTACCTACCTATGTATGTATTAGACGTGAGGCGTATTTATTGTAACAGTTAAAAATAACAGATAATTAAATGTAACTGTTTCGCCCTGTTACGAGCGCTATGAAATAACTGTTGTTCAAAGGAACAGGCGAAACAGACTGTTCTCGCCGTCTTCACTGTTCCCTGTACCACGCTGTTATCAGAGTAACAACCTGTTGCCATTGTTCCGCCTGTTACGTGGAACAAGCGCTTTCTTACTCTAACATATGAAAAGAAAAGAGACAAAGCTTGTTATTTTTAGGCCGGCCACACACAGACGGAATCACGCAACGGAATTCCGTACGTACGTGATTCCGAACGCAGCAGCTGCATACAAAATCTATGGGCTGCCACACACAAGCGTGATTTTTCCGTACGGAATCTTCATACATTGTCGAAATTACGTTCGGAATTCCGTTACGTGATTACGTCTGTGTGTGGCCGGCCTTATCTGCTAAATAAACCGACCATATCAAAAATACATTCGACTTTGTAAATTAGTCGTGTTATCTGTTCCTGTGTTTGTTTATGGCCTTTTTTGTTTTTTGTGGCAATAGAGTTTGGCTGTTTTGCTAATGTTATGTTATAAGGTAGGTAAACAGGCTGAATTAAATAAAACTATTTTAATTTTATTGAGATTTTAAGGATGTTTAAGCACTTTATTATATACGTGGAATGGATGCATTTATAAGCAAATTAGGATATGCGGGTTAGGAAATCGGACATCTAGTGCTGCCAGGGAGTTAAGGAAAAGATCATGGTTCCCAGATTGGGGGTTTTTTGCAGTAAAAATTTCCTTGAAAATTTTCTTTCAGTAGACTTAGTTCACCTGGTATTTCATCATCACCATTTATGTTTCCACTGCTGGGGCACAGGCAATGACCGGAAGAACAAAATAATGTAGAGAAAGGTAGGAAAACATTTGACTAGTGATCATTAGTTAAAAAACGGGTGTAAGCGATATTCGACTTTACTGACTTTCAAACTTCAATATGCTCGAAAATCGCTTGCACCTGTTTTTAACAACAATCTATTTTTATTTTTATTATTTGAACTTATTTAGCAAATTTATGATAATTACTGCCATCTATCGCAATTTCAGTAAAAAGCTTAATGAAAGTAATACAGCAAGCAACTTCATTAGGTGATATGATGGTTCACCCAATACAAACAAGATGTCGCATGTGTGCCGTAACTGCCGTAATGGAAATCATTTTTGATAATATTAGATTTTACGTAATTGTAATAAAGTTTAGTCTTGCTTAACAGAAAAAAATAACAGGTTATGATCATAATAGATAAAAATAACAAGCTTCGTCTCTTTTCTTTATGTTAGTAGTCCTAAGGTTAGAATAAAGAAGCGCTTGTTCCACGGACGGAACAGGAGGAACAATGGAAGCAAATTGTTACGACTGTTATTTTTGTAACAGGATGTTGGAATTGTTATTTTAGTGTAACAGGAACAGTTGTAACAGGTAGGCAATTTGCCCTGTTACAACCCATGTCTAGTATGTATGCTAACTCCTAACTCAGGATTTTTTTTCGAAACCGTAAGATTTCCGGAGTTTTGTGGACTGGGAGCTACGGACCGCCCGCCGCTGCAAGGGTCACTCACATCACAACGCAATAGACTAGGAGGTCATAACAAATTTGGTAGGTAACGATCGCGTAAGTGGCTGACTCTGGGTTCACAGGATGGAGAGGCATTGTCTGATGCTAAATATGTCTCGGTCTGTTTGCGTGAATTGGTTGCGTTTTTTTTATAATATGCAGGCTGAAAAATGTGTTATCGTTACCAAAAAAAAAACGATAAGGTAAATGGCTGACAATAGTACAGCAAGTAAGTTTAGTTTTACAGCTTACGACCTTTCGTTCTCGAGATCCAGGTAAAAAGGTCTCCACAGCGTATCCTCACATATCTCCTAAACGCAAGATCGACAAACTATGGTTCTTGGTGACAAATTCCGACAAACTAACGGCTACACACTCGAGTTATCAGATTTTTGCTACGACCTTCCTTTCTCAAGATCCAGGTAGAAAAGTCTCCACAGCGTATCTTCACATATCTCCTAAACGCAAGACCGACAAAATCTGGTTTTTGTGCGACAAATTTCGACAAATTAACGGCTGCACACACGAGTAATCAGATTTTCGTTACGACCTTCCGTTTTCGAGATCTGTGTGGCTCAGCTGTAGAGACGTCTCTACAGCTGCGCCACACAGATCTCCTAAACGCAAGACCGACAAACTCTGGTTTTTGTGCGACAAATTCCGACAAATTAACGGCTGCACACACGAGTAATCAGATTTTCGCTACGACATTCCGTTTTCGAGATCTGTGTGGCTCAGCTGTAGAGACGTCTCTACAGCTGCGCCACACGTATCTCCTAAACGCAAGCCCGACAAATTCTGGTTTTTGTGCGACAAATTCCGACAAACTATCGTCTTCATCATGGCATAGCCAAAAAGTCAGATTTCCAACTTTTTTTTTGTGGCGCAGCTGTAGTCCGGCACGTCAAAAAGTACTGATCCGATTTTGAATTTTTTTTCACCTATAGAAAGCTACATCATCAGCGAGTAACATGGGCTATAATTTATTTTCTAAAAGTTTATAGCCATTTTTCAGCCTGCATATAAAAAGAACGCAACCACTACACGCAAACAGACTGACATAATTTAGCATCAGAGAGTGCCTTTCCATTTCCATCCTGTGAACCCAGAGTCAGCCACTTCGCGATCGTTACCAAATTTGTTATGACCTCCTAGTATACAAGGGTCGCGACGCGATCCCAAAATTTCTGACTTCCCAACCAGTCACAGTTAAGCGTGACAGACAGTTGATGGTGTGACCGTGTGCGGTGTGACTCGTTGGGAACAAATGGATTTTTCGGCCGAACGGTTCCAGATATTTATAAGCTTTCCCATATTTTAAAAAAAAATACCTAAAATTATAATTTTGGGACACGCCAATTTTTCGATACCCCTCACCTTTCGGCGACGGCTAGAGTGCGTTTCATTCATCGGTTATCAGCACCTATGGCGTTATGTTGATACCCCGGAAATTTATTCAATTTTGAACCTTATTCCATCGCAATAATAATAAATTTCCGGGGTACCAACATAACGCCATACATAGGTAATATTTAACCGATGAAACTCACTCTACACGCATGGTAAATCCACCGCTATAAAGTAAATCTAAACCATGGAAAGTAATTTGTATGGAATGTTCAATATTTTACTTTCCATGGTTAAAATCAAAGAGAATGTAAAAATAACTAGCGTTATAAGAGACGGGAGTGTCATACAAAAAAGCGTGAGTATGAAACGAAAGCGAATTCAACGAAAACAAACAAAAGAGAAACGTCAAACGACATTGGCGGTAAAACGGTCAAAGATGATAGATACTCTTTGATGGGGCGAAGTATAATACGCCTGAATTCGAATGTTGTCAATTATCTACTGCTTTGTGGATTGTCAACGTTCTTTCAAACTAAGACAAGTTAAAAATTCGCCGCCGTTTCAGTTAAAATTTACTCTATAGCGATGGATTACAGTATTTACCATGCGTGTAACCGTCGCCTTCAACCCCCCACCTCTCAACCTCAACCAACAACTTTTTTATTAACAAAAGGTGAACATTAAAATTGGCATACTTATTATAGTTCTTTGGAAGAAAATAATCACTATCATCGCCTCTTATCCTACCTATCCCTATAATAAAACATCCCCCTTTCTTCCCCTTCCAAGTCCGAGGTTCGATTCCCGAGTGGCAGAGCCGGATTAGCCATAAGGCAGAGTAGGCAATTGCCTAGGGGCCCCGTTCACGCACCAAGAAAAAAAAACGTTTTCATCGAACGAATATACCCTTTCTCAATAACAATATTATTGCTTTTTCGAACCCATGGAATACTTTATACATACAGAACATCAAATATCGAGTCCTTAAATAATAATAATTCCGACGGAACACAGCCGGCGGCGGCGGTCCGTCAGTGAGTACTGGGGTCCTATTTTTGAATCGCGCGAAGCCAGTTGAGCGCTCGTTTCTACTGATTTTCGTTCGACATCTCATTGTTTTGAGTCATATGTCGAACGAAAATCAGTAGAAACGAGCGCTCGACTGGAGTCGAGCGATTCAAAAATAGGGCCCCTGGACTTCATTCACGTTGGGGGAATCCCCGATTTGTTGGGTGCGTTCCTTTCTGTAGCGTGTTTGTATGGTACTTATAGTCCAGTCCCGTTCAACATATGGCACCCGGACCACGCATAAGTACTTTATCCGGCCCACGACGGTCACTCACAAAACTTTAGACCACATCAATAGAATATATTGCGCACATCATTTGTTAGCGACGAATAACTGACTAAAAATCGATCTGCGCGGCCATTTTTTTTAACTATAAACAGACAAGATTACAAGCATAGAAACTTTACTAAAAATCGTGCTGCGCAGTCGTTTTTAGGGTTCCGTACCAAAATGGTAAAAAAGGAACCCTTATGGTGTGACTCAGTCTGTCTGTCTGTCTGTCTGTCTGACTGTCTGTCTGTCTGTCTGTCTGTCTGTCTGTCACAGCTGGATATCTCGAGAACTACTAATGCTATCAACTTGAAATTTGGAATAGTTTAAGATGACATTTACCCAACTATTTTTCAAATAAGAAATAAATAAAAAAATCAATATCTTTTTTACAGCAGGGCCTGAAAAGGGGTCTTAAAAATTTGAAGTGGGGCTACTAGGGCATGTGGGGTATCATATGAAAGAACGCCGTTTGCACGTTTTCAATCAGTTTTTCTTTTTTTTCTAGACCGCATAGTTTTTGACTTATGATGAAAAATGTAAAAAAAAATACCGTTCCCCCCCCCCCCTTATCTCCGACGTTTGCAAAGAGAAAAATCTGAAATAATTCTATGTGATAGCAGTTTATATAAAGATTACAGGAAAAATAAAACGATGTCTCAATATAGCACACTTTTTTAGAAATTATCAAATTTCTAAAACAGTTAACGTTAGTTCCACTATCGGTCAAGAGATGGCGCTGACCTAAAACTGCAATACTAATTTTATTATTCTACTCTGCAGTGTGATTTAATGGTGCAATTATGATGGTACGGAACCCTCGGTGCGCGAGTCCGACTCGCTCTTGACCGGTTTTTTTTTACTATAAACAAGGGATAATTACAAGATTAGTGGACGAAACTGAATAAAAAACGTGCTAAGTCCCGCTGCGCGGCCGTTTCTTTTCTGACTGTAAACAAGCAAGATTACAATATTAGCGGATGAAACTGACTAAAAATCGCGCTGCGTGGCTGTTTTTTAGGGTTCCGTACCAAAATGGTAAAAAAGGAACCCTTATGGTGTGACTCAGTCTGTCTGTCTGTCTGTCACAGCTGGATATCTCGAGAACTACTAATGGTATCAACTTGAAATTTGGAATAGTTTAAGATGACATTTGTCCAACTATTTCGCGAATAAGAAATAAATAAAAAAATAAATATCTTTTTTACAACTGGGACTGAAAAGGGGTCTTAAAAATTTGAAGTGGGGCAACTAGGGCATGTGGGGTATCATATGAAAGAGCGTCGTTTGCACGTTTTTAAACATATTTTCTTTTTTTTTTAGGCCGCATAGTTTTCGACTTATGGTGAAAATTGTAAAAAAAAATACCGTTCCCCCCCCCCTTATCTCCGAAGTTTGCAGAGAGAAAAATCTGAAATAATTCTATGTGATAGTAGTTTATGTAAAGATTACAGGAAAAATAAAACGATGTCTCAATATAACACACTTTTTAAGAAATTCAAAAAACAAACAATTTTTTTTAGTTTTACTACCAGTCAACAGATGGCGCTGTCCTAAGCATGCTAACCTAAGGAAAAATATAGTTCTACTATCGGTTAAGAGATGGCGCAACCTAACACTACAATAATAAATTGGTGGCTGGTTCTAAAATAATTACCTACTATTTGCCGTACGAATAAACGAAGAATAAGTTCCTACTTAGTAATATAAACAGTTTGCAATGTGGAGTGGCTGAAACGTTTTTCAGTCACCATAAGCAGCTGTGGTTAAGATTTGTAAATTAACTGTCCGCCTGTTCGCCCTTCCAACTGTCTGCCGTTTATCCTACTTTTTTAAAGACTGTACTAAAGTAACATATCCAAATATATTTATGATTGTACGGAACCCTCGGTGCGCGAGTCCGACTCGCTCTTGACCGGTTTTTTTTTTACTATAAACAAGCAAAATTTGACTAGTGTATGAAACGAAAAATCGTGCTGCGCAGTCGTTTTTTACACGACTGCCCAAAAAGGAGTGTATATGTGTTTAGGTTTCATGTATGTTTTTTACTATAAACAGGGGATAATGACAAGATTAGTGGCCGAAACTTAATAAAAATCGCACTGCGCGGTCGTTTTTTTTAATGTAAACGAGCAAGATTACAATATTAGTGGATGAAACTGACTAAAAATCGCGCTGCGCGGCTGTTTTTTTTTTACTGTAAACAAGCAAGATTTGACTAGTGGATGAAACTAATAATCGCGCTGCGCGGCTGTTTTTTTCCTATAAACAGGCAAGATTATAAGGCTAGTGGATAAAATGGACTAAAAATTGCGATGCGCGTCCGTAAAAAAAGGGAATAGCAAAGGGGCCCCGAGAATTACATTGCTTAGGGCCCCTGACAGGTTAATCCGGCTCTGTTGAATGGCATAAACTTGGGTGGTTTTGTGAATGTCACGGTTCACGGCATAGACATATATATATATTTGAAATCATTGGTTCACGGTTTTTAATTTCGGCCTTATCGTAAACACCTCTCCGAATTGTTCCCCCCACCTTTCAATTTCCTACCCCTCAACCCTTATTTTATTTAACAATTTAAAACATGGCATGCTGAGAATTTTATTTCTTTAATTCAAGGGTCGCCAAACCTTTTAGCCTAAGGGCCAGACTAACTCCTCCAAGAAGTCCCAAGGGCCAGGGGCCCTATTTTTGAATCGCTCGTTTCTACTGATTTTCGTTCGACATATGACTCAAAACAATGAGATTTCGAACGAAAATCAGTACAAACGAGCGCTCGACTGGCTTCGAGTGATTCAAAAATAGGGCCCCAGGACCTAGGTAGCTCATTACTGTAACTGTAAAATACAGTAAAGCGGGCCGTAGTTTGGAGACCCCTGCTTTAAGTCTGTGAGGAATACTGAGGAAGCTATACACACAACACATACACTATTTTCTATTGCTGGCTAAAAAAAAACGACTAGGTATTCGACCTACGAAAGAGTAGAAAGAAATTAAATAAAATGGAACTAAAAAAAAATTTCAGTACAAAACATAAAGTTAATATTACCTTTATGGTACAAAATATAGTCAGTGTTGCCAAATTATTCGTGATTTTGACGTATTTGCATGGAAAGTGGCGCCCTCAATTTTTATGAAACTCAATGGTCAATGCTGTAAATATTTAATTAATATGGCAACATTTAATACGAAGACGACGATTATGGATTTTTTCGCGCCGGCGCGAAACGTGTTCTTCGTCTGTTTCCTGTGATTAATATTTTGTTGTGCATATTCTTTCTTGTACTTACCAGCTGTTAATTTACTATTATGGTTTCGGATTGTGGAACATAAATAGTTTTCATTAGGTAAAAATGTGATCATAACTATGCTAATTTTAGATATCGTGTCCGTGCAGTTGAGAATGAGAATTTGTATGTGTCGAATTGTGCCGAAGCTGTGAGCGAAGTTCTACTAAAACGATGGGCTCTATCGTTCTGAAGAGTTTATCTATCCTCTTAGGAGTGTTTTTTATATTCGTCGGCATTACTAAGCTGAGTCCGTTTATTTCTAAGGAATTGCATAAAGACTTGGTAAGTGATTTTTTTTTTATACTTACTTCCACATAAATATGGGAGTTGAAAGGTCGCCGTGTGTGTAAAACTAGAAATTTTTGTTACGGAGCTATATTGCCTGCTATTTTCGTACTTGGCTTGCGGCCTAATGCCAACGCGCGCCGCGAAGTCATTATGTAGTTTAGACACTGCGACAGGACAGTCTTGTAGAGTCTGCTACGTCACTCTCGATTTTCTCTAAGTTTAAACGTCAAAATCATTGCTAATCCTTTACAGTCCAATTAATTAATCACTACATTAATTGATTATGCAGTACAACTACAGTTGTAGTATGTAGGTAGTCATAGTTCACAATCGCAAATTACAAAAATGTAACGATTGCCAAGAATTTAACGTTATAATCGTTGTACTATTTCATTTGCTAATATTGTTAAAGTACTTAGGTAGTTTTCCAACCTTGCATTTATTAAAAAGTTCAGAGCACAAATATGTTTTATAATTATTTGTCTTGAATCTACTGGAGCCCCCATCACTATGGGCGTGCCACAGGGATCAATATTGGGCCCTTTGTTGTTTTTTATTTATATAAATGACCTTCCTAACTACGCGAGTAAATTATGTGAGACAGTGCTATTTGCGGATGATACTTCTTTGGTTTTCAAAGTAAACAGAGTTAATAACTGTTCTGACGAAGTTAATAGTGCTCTCTCTAAAGTTTCATACTGGTTTAATAGTAATAATGTAGTACTTAATCTCAAAAAACTAAATGTGTATCATTACCGAATGTTGAGCACGTCGAATTAAATATTAATCTGGATGACATTGAAGAAGAGTTTACGGAGAGTACGAAACTTCTAGGTATTAAACTAGATTCACGACTGCAATGGGATCCTCATTTTTCAAGCCATGTCAAGTAGACTTACTTACCTAGTTTCGCGGCATTCGCTGTTAAGAAAATAAAGCTTTTAGCTGATTTTGAAACGGTGAAGTTAGTATACTTTACTTATTTTCATAAGGTAGGTAATGTCTTAAGGGGATGCTATTGTGGCAATTTTAAAAATATTTTGTGCTTCAAAAAGAGCTGTTCGTGTCATAATATAGGATCTTCGGCGGAGATATTCCTCGAATGAATTGTTTAAAGAAATAAATATACTAACTTTGGTTGGCCAATACGTGTAAGGAATTTTGTTTATGTAAGGAAACATTAGGATTCATTTGCTAAGAACAACGATATCACCATTTTAATACAAGGAATAAAGATAAACTTGCCATTCCAAGATTTTTTCAAAATTCATTAATGGGGAAAGGCATAACCTTGATTAATAATAATAAAAGTTCCACAACAAGTGACTGATCTACTTTTGCACGAATTTATAAATCGCACGTTAAAAAGACGCTCCATGGGTATAAAGGTTATAATAAAGTAGACTGTAAGTAGTATCTGAAAGAACGAAATGCGTGGAAATGATGTTACACATAACTTGCTAGTATAATAGTGCCATGTTAATAATCCTGTTGTATTTCGTAACGATATATTTCAGTTGGTAAATATCGTTACTTATTTCTGTCAAAGCTGATACCTAAGTTTTTTGAGTCCGTTCTTCTTATCACTTAAAACTGAATAAATTTTCACCGCGCACCTTATAACTTGTGCTCAAAACAACGTTTTTTTACGTTTTCAACCCCCATATGTCCGCCACTTTGAAAATTTTCGACAAACTGAATCGACAAAATATTCAATAATAATTATCGAACCAGTTCATAAAATTTCATGAGAATCGGTTGAGAAATGCGACCTGTAGGTGAGAACAGCCAGATATTTGGACATGAAAGCATTTTTTGCCCAATCTGAAACGGAGATGCTGTATACTAGGTACTTAGATAGATAGTTACTGCATGGTGGATGTGATGTGGCATACTTAACTAACCGCATAAAATAAAATGTGGTTAACCAAATGAATTGTTTCTATTGACAAGATCTTGAGGACTAAGATTGATTTTTATTCCAGAGAAAAGAATATGTGAGATACGCAAAAGTGTTTCCGTTAACGGAAATGCTAGATTTAAAATTGCCATCGAAATGGTACCGGAGAACAGTGGGCGCTTTGGAAATCTTCTTTGGATTAGTCCTCGCACTGATACCTAGTCGTAAGTTTTTTAAGTAACATAAACATAAAAAAGCAAAATAGGATAGGTACGAACAAAATAGGAAGTCTCTCGGAACCGAAGCGTAGTAATCAATAATCATATTTTTTTTCCAGACAAACTGAAAAACATAGCCAACGTAGGATTGGTGTTGCTCATGATTCTGGCGGCGTACTCGCACATAATGGTGGGAGACCCGTTCGACCGCTGCGCCCCAGCGCTGGTCTTCTTCTTCATGCTGAGCGGCCGGCTCGTGGTGTGGTAAATATAAACAGAACTTATTAAATCTTGAATCAAATCGTCTTGCACAAGAATAACAATTTATGTTTATTAAAAAATGTAACGTGGGAAGATTTGACGTCATCTCAGGTCTGAATTAACTCTCTGCCTCGTGAATCGCGCGATCCTGTTTTCA
This sequence comes from Agriphila geniculea, assembly GCA_943789525.1. Classification (NCBI taxonomy): domain Eukaryota; kingdom Metazoa; phylum Arthropoda; class Insecta; order Lepidoptera; family Crambidae; genus Agriphila; species Agriphila geniculea. The sequence continues at coordinate 8,067,713 of OX038875.1, forward strand.
TGTCCCTCTGACCGTGACGAATATAAATATCATTGAAACTTACGTAAATTACAATTCATACCTATAGGTAGAAGAAAAGAAACATCTTCGAGGCAGGATTTAGCATTCACCATACCAACTTAATTTAGTTTACTACTATACTTAGCTAAGTAGGTACTTACTTAGATTTTGATGCTTCTTTGATTTTCCAATTTCATTTCTTTCTTTCACTAATCATTAATCAACTAATAAATGTTAAAACATCAATAAGTGTATTATGTAGTGCGTGCTGCCTTGACCAATTTACTTCCATGTAAACAGTGATTGGTTACGCACGCGTTTGCTTTGGCGTCTCGCCATGTGGTTCCCAGTGACTCGTCCGATAAACTATTTTACCTATATAATTTATCATCTCTTTTAGGCTGGCCACACACAGACGGAATCCCGTTACGGAATTCCTTACATACGTGATTCCGAACGCAGCAACTGCATACAAAATCTATGGCCTGCCACACACATGCGGGATTTTACCGTACGGAATATTCATACATTGTCGAAATTCCGTTACGTGATTCCGTCTGTGTGTGGCGGGCCTTAGTCGACGAAATTCAGTTAACAATTTATAATAATAGGGGTTAAAGTGTAAAATTGCCGATTTTTTCTCACACACGAGGCTCTCACACCCGATTGCACTAAACTTAAGGATCGCCTAAGTCTATTCCTAACTACAACACGACCAAATTAAAACGGTGTCAAACTTAGCGGTCATGTAGCTGTCATTCGCCTACTTAACTTGGTCGAGTTGTAGTTAAGAAAAGACTTAGGCGATTCTTAAGTTTAGTGCAATTGGGTGTCAATCTTCTATGATGTTATAGATGCTTCGGTTACTTGTTATCATTTCGAATTATGATTATAACGGCCACTATCAGCAATAAAAATATTTCTGATTTTTTCCTCAACGTTAAAAAAAGTATCTTTTTTCGTTAGCAGAAATGACCACTTAATTAGTTGTAACTTAGCCGATACATTTTTTTTCCACCTTCTAAATTATAAATCAGATCAAACAGGGATAGAATATACTAAATTTGTCCGTTTTTCAGGTACCAAACAAGCCGCCGTGATGAATTGGAGAAGGTAGCAACTACCCAAAATGGGAACGGCGTCAAAAGAGATTAAACTTCATGTCAAACTAATTCTACATTTTACAAGTCGTATTTATTAATTAACTACTCATAAAATATCCTCAGTTTATCGTACTAATAAACCCTGAAACGAAGTTCAGAACGCCAAAACGCATACAATTTGTATGCATGCAAGAGATTGAGATGTAATAAACAGGGTGAATAGGTATAATGTATCTTTAATTTAACAAGCAATCACTGTGCTGTGATTTCACTAGTCAACTTTAATTATAGTCATCATCTCGAATATAACAAATCATAGGTTATCAGTATTTCTGACTAAAGAGCGCCGAATGGCAGATCGTCTATAATTAGATTACCTACTGCTTGCTACAGACAGACATGCATATTTTAAGCGCAAAGTATTCAGTTAATGATTATAAGTAATATCGTGGTAAATGCATTCGCTCATTTCGATTAAAAAAAATTGATGCCTAAAAGTGATATTAATTTAAGAATTTTGTGCTAGGTTCATTTTGTATTTATATGAGCGTGGCAATTATTATTTTAAAATCACGAGTAACTGCCAATGTCATAATAATACTCATTAGTATCTGTATGATGTCGATACTTTTGACTTGTATGAGTTGTATGGTAGGTACTCAATGTATTTTGAAAAAAGTAACATGCCATTTATAGTTATATTAAATATGGATTGCTCAATAATATAAAACATAACAAGAATTAACGCTTTTCAAAATAAATGTTTATTACTTATTATTTATTAATCAAGCAGTGTTTCATTCAATATTGTTACAGCAATAAGATTAACGCGGATAAATAGTACATTTTGTAGGTGTTACATTGTCTTACTTACTACATACAATACTAATTTCGTGAAATAAATTACTGTCATTTAAAAAATATGTACAGTCATTCACTAAAGCCGAATTTATTAATGCACTTAAATTCGGAAGTAGTTACACCGCTTGCACGACGCTAATTTAAGCATATCTGACGAGTTTAAAAACTGTCGACTTGGAAATGAGGGATTTTATCAACAGTTTCACCGCATCGCAATGCATGCACAGGGTTGTCAGGTCTTTTTCAAACAAATACCGAACAGTGAGCAAAAAGAAAACATAGCCTACACCCCCCCTTTTACCACCCTTAGAACATTGATATTAAATTTATTTCAATAATTTTCTCTTTTAGTGCCAAAATTTAAATGAACGTCATATTAATATAGGTAGTTACGCAGTAGAGCCCCTAATAATAAAGTGAAAGAGATGGAAAACGTCATGCACGGTTCGCAATCAGCAAAATGGCTCATGCATTAAGCATGTCTATCTATACCGAAACGTCAATTTTGTCGACAAAAGTGACGTTTTGGTGTAGACAAGCCATTGTTCTCTGAGTCGAGTCTTTTCTCGAGGTGGTCATGCTACGCGTGCTGAGTCGTGAAAGTAGACCTCCCTGTGAGTATAAATGTTCCTTAAAGTAGACGTTCACACATGAAACTGATGATGGAATTAGTGATGTGCAATTGCAACTAATAATATAAATTAGGCTTTACATGGAACAATGTTTTTTCTGTAACCTGTTATGCGTTATTTGTTTTAAGCATGGAATACCTATTTGTATTCTAAATATTTGTGTTTAGAGAAAGGAAACTTGGAGATAAAAATGTAGGTCTGAGACATTGCTCGTCAACCAAGTCAACCTATAATTATTATTATCGATATATGTATAATAAGTAGCTAAAATTCATTTTTCATTGTGTACGTGATGGTGGTATGTGGATTGTGATTGTGACTGTGGGGTATATTCGTTTATGTGGTGGGTAATAAATGAAACATACATTGAATATTGTGTTTGATTTCTAATAAGTTCCAGTCCGTTCCACGACGATAACGAGTTTTTATTGTAGTAAATAATAATACAATTGAATTGTTTTAAAAGTTAAAGTCTATACCTATAACAGTTGTAATGTAACACGATTTAGAATTTTGGATTTGATTGCTCTTCGTTTTTAAACTTAACATGGTCCGTGATGCGTAATCATTGAGAGAGTTAAGGAAAAATGGATGATGGTGGAGTCCACCCACACATCGGATACGTTATTATTCGGCGATGGCGTATGTAGTTGTACGAGCGTGTTCACCTTCACACACAACACAGTATATCGGATCCGTATGGTGTACTGTATCCACAGCTATTGATACGATAAAACGGTCCTGTAAATGCGGTGGTGTGAACATCACATCCAGTAGCGACGGATCCGTAAAATACGGTCCTGTAAAAATACGGACCTGCTGTGTGTGTAGGTGCCGGACGCACGGTTAAATCGAATAAGTATCATTATCCTTACTATATTATAAATGCGAAAGTCCATTTGTTTGTTACGCCTTCACGTCTTAACTACTCAACCAATCATCATGTAATTTCGCATACACGTTGTCACAGGTACAAAGAAGGACGTGGGGTACCTTTTATTCCGAAAAAAATACTGTTCCAGAGATATAGAGAAATAACTGACTACGCAGACGAAGTCGCAGGCGGTCGCTAGTACTATAATAAGTGTTATTAATAGTGTAACTTGTCATTATCAGTGAAAATGCCAATTTTGTTGTTTGTACAAGTATGTATGTATTAACGCAAGCAATCTAATAAAGTACCTAGGCAATACCTAGGTACTTACCTAACTTAAAGGTAAATAAATACATTATATAAACTAAAACAAATTGACATAAAATCAACAATAGTCTGATTTATAATATAATTATGATTGATTTTAGAAAACTTACATATAATACTAATTTTATTTAATTAGGTATATATTTATTTGAGAAAAATGTACAAAATATTTAACTTAAAATGCCCTCATAAATTATAGCATAATATTTGCTCATTACTCTTTTACATAAATACGGCTGTCATCGTTAATATGTCACAGGGTAAAAAAAATATCCATAAAATGACCGACATAGAATAGCGTCGCTGTCAGTTTAAAAGGACGTATGTATTTTTTTATAATTATTTTTTATCAGCTGTATGCGTAGTTTTGAACGGAATCTTCATTGTGTCAAAATGCCATTAGTAGTGTTGGACGATTCTGGACTTTAAAGTAATAACAAAAAGTCTCTAGTTTTTGTAAAATTGCCTTAAGTAGGACATACGAAATTTTGAGTTATGTTTATATTTGACAGGTTCAAGCTGTTTTGTTTGTTATAATTTCCTTGCGGTTATACTAAAAAGTCGTAGGCATAATCGTAATATTCATTCTAAAAATAGTTTTTTGACGTGTTTTCAGAAAGTCTGTTCTTACATACGACTTACTGGAATGACAGCGTCAAAAAGGCGTATTGCGTTTTCTGGTTTCAAAAAGTTTTTAGTTGTTTCCTGAAAACAGTCTATTTTTACATACGTCCATTTGAACTGACAGCGACGATAGAACAGCTATTTTACGATGTGTATTTGTGTGTGTGTGTGTGTGTAAATAAACTGATTTTAATTTGACATTTAAAAATTGAATAAGGTGCAGACCTCATTATTATTATTTAGATTGGCTGACCAGTAGCTAAACTGAAAACTAAAGAGAAAAAAATAACATGATTTTCTTACCGGATGGGAAATGGTTAATTTCCAAATTGGTATGTATGTAGCAGTTCATGGATAGCAATTTTCATTCAAATCAATTAGTGTGTTTTAAGCCGGATCACGTCCTGTTTGCAACAGTTCTAAAGCGTTTTTAAGATTATTGATGGCAGTTTTAATATCCTCATAATTAAGAGCACTGCTGGCCCACTTACAATACTTCTGGGCTTTTGCTATTTGGTCAGGGGTCAGTTGTGCAATCGACGTCGAATTGTCACCATAGAGAGGGGTAGGGATGGGTTGGGGTTGCTGTGATGGATCATAAGGTACAAATCCACCAGGATTAGGGTCTGGCGTGTATGGGACAGGTGGTAGCTGAGAAGCAGCTTTCATAGCTGTGTAGGGGTCTGGGAGTGTATTACTAAAACTGGTTGGGATAATGGGTGGTGTAGATGGAGTCACTGTTGAAAAGCCAGGAACTTGTGGTATGCTCTCTGGGGCAGGCCGATCGTCTGTGGCAGACTGATCATCTGTTGTAGGCTGATCATCTGTGGTACCACCCTCATCATTTTCATCTCCTTCATGGCATGGCATGGGACCTGAATACGAAAAAGGACAAAATAATATTTTATTGACACCAAAGATTATTTAAATCTTTGATTGACACACTATCACAACGATAGTATCCTACAAAGCGCAGTCAAAAGTGAGGCAAATAAAACTGAGCCAAAATGGCTCAATTTTCTGATTTTTATCCTTCATCATAACTTCATAACCTACCTACAAGACCTAAAAAGTTTCAATTTCCCTACCTTTAAGGGATTAGTTACTATTTTATTGGATTTTAGTTACGATTCAGTAATATATGAAGGATATAAATCTGAAATCTGACCCGTTTTGGCTCAGTTTTTTTTGCCTCACTTTACATACAAGGACTTGGCTTCTAAGTGTTACTATTCTAAGCCATAATCATAAATAAAATAATACACGGTAATTGGTTTTAATCTTTCGACACTTATAATGATTATCACTTAAAAAGATGTTGAAATATCACAGTGACAAGTTGATGTCATATTCTTTATTAAGATTTTGAAACAACTATCCAAAAACTTAATAATACAGTAGCCAGCAAACATCTTGAAATCAGGTGGGTATTGAGCAGAACGCGTATTTTGGGTATGCGTAGCTGTGAAGTACGCGGGCGGCGGCGGCGGCGGGAGAGGGGTAGAAAGAGCGTCAAGATGTTTGTCGGTATCTGTACAATACATATAAATTCTCAAATGTACCTGGCACTGGAGTTTCTCCATTTTTAAGGCAATTGTGAATGTAAGCAGCTTTCCATTTGGCATATTTTCTATTTTGTGCAGCTTCGTCAGTGAGTTCTCCAAATGTACAAAGCACATCATAGACCAACCCAGCTGTATAAAAGGCTTTCACAACATTTCTGTAACAAGCAAATTACACATTTTATATTAATTAGGTTAGATATTTGTTATATTTGTTTGCCTATTATTAGTCTAATAAAAGTTGCTCCCAATTATCCCATGGTAACAGTAAGGAAGCGGTCTAGTGAGGATCACATGGTAAAAGTAGCCCTAAACATCCCCATGACGACGCAAGGGCGCGGTAGACCCCCTGCTACTTGGCTGACGACGGTTCAACGCGACCTGAAAGAAGCTGACATCGACCCCAACTAATAAATTATTATTACGTTAAAATATAATAAAGTAAATAAATAAAATAATAATAAAAATTTCATTTTGATTTTTTTAAGTAAATAAATTAATTTTATATAATTTTTTTATTCAGATTTTCGTATTGTATATAAATTAACATCATAAAAAATCCTTATTTTGATTGTCTCACTAAATCAATTATTCTTTATTACGATTTTCTTATTATAAATAAATAAATTAACATCATTAAAGGATTTTTTATTATTTTGTATATTTACTTTATTATTTTTAACGAATGTAATTATAATTTATAGAAAAAGTATTGTGTTTTATTTTTTATTTCAAGTCCAACTTTATGCGAATTTTCCGTATTTTTTTAAGATTTCTTAAACGTCACTGCGCCATTTGGAAGGACAGGGAAGGCCGACCCCAAGTAAATGGGAAAAGGCCCAGCTAGATGATGATGATATGAAACAATAAAAAAGCAAACTTACTTTCCAAAGTTTTGCTCTCTATCTTGTTTGTCAGCATACAAAAATAACTTCAACGCATAATTTTCAAGGTGAGCTTGCGCTGCCACTTCATTACTTACAGCTTCATTATCTTTATAAATCTTTTTAGCTTCTTCCAACCAGTCCATGATTGCTAAAAAGTAATTTATAATGATAAATAACTACCAGCAACAATACAGAAGTTTCCAATTTTTATGTGTTCCTAAAATGTATTTTTAATATTTACAAAAAGCGACGAAGATATGTTCAAAACTTTAATGACTTGCATTTTTCATACAAAATTTTACGGAATTTGTAATTCACACAATTTAAAATCTTTGTTACAACTTGCACAGTTAAAGAATGGGATCGAAAATGGTGGCTCACTAAACCTGTATTGTCAACCCAAAAATATTTTTCATTTATTTAGAAACTTTTAGATACATTCTTTTTAAGAAGTTCATATTGATGGCACATAATGTGATTACCTAAAGTCTGTCTATCCTTACTTGTCTTATAAAGGTAAACAATCTTCACCCAACTCTTTATTGAAATAACTGTTTATAAAATACAACAAATGGTTTTGCACATATAGATTACAAAATTAATTGTTAATTATAAATAATAATTTCATAAAGTAACATATTTTAAATTAATGATTTAAGTCAAAAACTGTTTACTAAATAAGACAAGTAAGGATAGACAGACTAATTCACTGGAGTAATCTGACGTTTAAGGTTGTAACCATGAACGTTAGAGGATTGTTTAAAAATAACCCAGTTGTAACCATGAACGCCACTCACTTTGTGTGAGTGAACTGGGGCCCTACTGGCTAACGCATCTAACTTTGATAAGCCTGCCCAGCTTCAAATTAAAACAGGTAAATCGAGCCTGAATCAGGCCAAAATGGCGAACCCCAATTCATGGTGTCACAAGAACATTTATATCTTCTAAATAACTTTGGCAAATAGTACAATATGAAATTCCTTATTTTGATTATCTGTTTTAAGTTTAAGCTTGGCAGACTTATTGAAGTTCGATGTGTTAGCCGGTACGGCCCCTTAACCACAATGAACGAAACTGCAGCACTAGTACAATAAATAAGGCAACATTATTTTACAATGTAACATTTGAATCTGTCAGTTTACTCCAGTGAATTAATAATAAGACTAATAGAATTCAGTGTTGATATGACACACTGCCATTTATTTAATAAATCCAATCATTATTTAAGTAGCGGCTTTATTGATACAAAGGTACAAAGAATGAAGAGAAATAGTCCAGTAACAGTGGCAGAATTTACTCATATTTATTTTGTTACAAAACAAGACTTTTAATAATCTTGATATGCATATGTTACCGGCAATGTGTATAATCCGGCATTGTATACAATGCCTAGGCATTGTATACAATGCCTGAAACGATCAGGCAATGTATGAAATATAATTCATTTTATACTTTGCCTAGGCATTGTATACAATGCCTGCTGGTCCACCGGCAATGTGTAACATAAGTATATTTCGTATGTCTGTTATAAAAAAAAACCTCGAAATTTAAGGATCTCGCTCCACTGCGGTTCGATTACAAACTCAAATTTCTGTTGTCTGTTATAAAAAAATAACCTCGAAATTTAAGGCTCACGCTCCGCGCTCGCCTTAAATTTCTAACCTATACGCGGGACCTACAGGAGTGAAGCACGTTCGATTACAAACTCAAATTTCTGTTGTCTGTTATAAAAAAATAACCTCGAAATTTAAGGCTCACGCTCCGCTGCGCTCCGCGCTCGCCTTAAATTTCTAACCTATACGCGGGACCTACAGGAGTAAAACAGGTTCGATTCCAAAGAGCCCCCCTCGAGCCCCCTCGAGCCCCCCTCGAGCCCCCTCGAGCCCCCTCGAGTCCCCTTCGAGCCCCCCTCGAGCCCCCCATCGAACCCTCCTCGAGCTTTCCCCGAGCCCCCCCCCTCGAGCTTTCCTCAAGCCCCCCCCCCCCCTCGAGCTTTCCCCAAGCCCCCCTCGAATCTATTCTCGAAAATCTTTTTATTATACACATTGCCGGTGGACCAGCAGGCATTCTATACAATGCCTAGTCATTGTATACACTGCCTAGGTAATGTGTGAAATAGATATCAATATTCATTATATTTCATACATTGCCTAAAAGGGCCAGGCATTGTATACAATGCCTAGGCATTGTATACAATGCCTGCATTTCATACATTGCCGGTAACACATATATTTTTTTGCTAACAGTATGCCCAGGTGCGAATATAGATGGCGATAGTGCGCGAGCGAGAGACAAACAGTTAATAATAGATGTGACGCCATTTTCAATCCCAATTGTGTGGGTTGTATGTATTGTACATATTTAGGTAGGATGTTAAACAACAAAAGACAAAACAAATAATATACGCACCCATTAGCACTTTAGTTTCTTCGGGAGTTTTCTTTGTGGTAATTTTCAAACCAACTTGTAATGCATGCAATCTGCACCAATAGGCCACCACTGGATCTCTGGCATCATGTTCAGACGCAGTTTTAAGATAATGTTGGATTGATTTAAGACTTGGGGGACACTCGGGAATGTTAGCAGACATGTTTATTATTCTTATCGCCTGTTATACAGATCACACTGTCTAATAATCTTTTATGGGGAGTTGAAGTTGGTCAAATCACTAATCACGAAGACTGCGAAGACAACAACCACAAAATATCAAGTATTTTAGGTATAACTATCTATTGAAAAATGTACAAATCACTAATCTGCGTATAAACCAAAATAGATGCTTGATTAAAATTCAGTATTTGTTTCGGTCACCTTCCAATTTGAATTGAAAAATTAAAAATAACTATTTGCGTTTCCAATGATATTGAATTATTGATGTGATGATTAATTTTTTGACTGTCTGTCACTTGTCAGTCACAGTGAAGTGACACTTAACACTTGACATTGACAGAGAGTTATGTCATGTCAGTGAAGTGACAGGCAGACAAGACAGGACGACAGACAATACGGGATCACAGATTAAAGCTAAGTTTACATTAGTCGAGTAGACGACCGAGTCGAGTAGCGAGTGATAAAAAGCAGGCTAACTCGACCAATGTAAACGAAAGGGCGAGTAAACTGGGCCGAGTACTGGGCGAGTCGAGTTGTCTCATGCGGGAGCATAGTCACTCGGCCGAGTTGTTCCCCCACCACCCACTGGCTTTTTATCACTCGCTACTCGACTCGGTCGTCTACTCGACTAATGTAAACAAGGCCATAGTAAGGCTCCAGGTCACGGTCATGGTGAGTGATTGATGACTTAGCGATTAGTTTGCTGGAATACATTAAAGTTCACAGAGTATTCTTTTATGACATGACAAGTTCTTTCTTGACATGACATGACAGACAACATAAATGAGACATATTAATCTGTGAAAAATTTACAATGAATTTTTACACGAAAGATCGCAAAAAATATTGAGTTATAACTATAAAAACGATATTAATAAGTGATCTATCTTACAGATAGATATATTCTTTAAAATGCCGTCAAAACAAAGAAAAATTGCTATGATGGGTTATAGATCAGTTGGTAACTATTAGAGCTTTTTATTCGATTTACGTCGTATACGAATGTGATATTGTTCAATAATAATTTTTAAAACATCTTCAATGCTTTCAGGTAAATCTTCTCTCATTATACAGTTCGTTGAGGGTCAATTCGTAGATTCCTACGATCCAACAATAGAAAACAGTGAGTTGTACATTGTGTGCATGCATGTACACCATGAATCAATATTTTGGCCACAGTTTTTCTAACTGATAATATTTCTTACATTTCTAGCATTCACAAAATTTATTCGTCTGAATTCAACTGAGTATGAAGTTAAGTTAGTGGATACTGCAGGTCAAGATGAGTATAGCATATTCCCTTTGCAATACAGTATGGATTTTCATGGTTATGTGTTAGTGTACTCCATCACATCAAGCAAAAGTTTTCAAATAGTACAAATAATTTATGACAAATTACTAGACATGGTGGGAAAAATACAGTAAGTATTGGGTTAAAAATATGTTTTTTTAAATCAATTTTAAAGTTAACACCAAACTGTTGTTTGTCATGTTATGTCAAAGCCTTGGACACAGAATAACTAATAGTACAAGTACAGAAGCAGCACTCTGCATAGTAATTCAAATAAATAGATACTTTTGCTCCGACACAATAAAGTGCCATTCAGGCCGCACAGCGGCCGTTATATTCACTTAGTGCTTGCCTCTCTTTCTATCGCATGCTCTTACCTTTTCTGATGACGCAACATTAGGGTTGTCTTCTTTTAAAAGAACTGCATAGCATTTATCATAATGTGAAAAACGACAATTTGTTAACTGGTTTTATGATTTTGACATCCATACATGGCACAGTAATGATGATTCAACATTGTTACTATTATAAAGAGGCAATACCTACGCAGGCATAAGGTGCCGTGCGATTACACGGGCGGGCGTGTGGGGCCCCTCTGGCATAGTAGAACCAAATAAGTAAGTCATCTTACTCATTAAACGCACGAACGCGGTTTGTATGTGAGCGCGCCCGTGCGTATGCGTCGTCGCACGCACACACTGACAAAATTTAAAGGTGATAAAGGTGCAACAGTCGTGGCTGCGCCGTACGTAATCCCGCTTGCGCTCACTCACGCAGCACGCTTCACGCCGCTGTGTGTTGCCGCTCGTAATAATTTCAACGTACCTACCTATTAGTACATACCATGCTTTCCAAAGAAATTATTGTAAAAAGATTTGTAAGAATGAGGATATATTTTACATAAACTTTAAATAATAAGGCGTTTCATACTTGACGAAACAGACGATTTTTTTTATATCAATTGTGTAATTTTGTTATAAAATCTCAAATTCCTGCAGGAAAAAGTACTTTTAATGCCTATTATGGAAAGTATTCAATTTCCGAATTTAAAGATTATTATTTTGATAAGTGTAGGTAAATGAAAAAGTAAGAAACAGTTAATAGTGTAAAAAATAAAATTTCATAATCATTTTATTTTATTTGAATAGGTAAATACATTATTTAGTAAAGCCACGTTTTAATTAATCCTATTTCGACTGTAAGTTTTCAAATCACATAACATGACGTAGGCAATGAAAACATTGTAGTCAGTTCCTGAAAACAATGAATTTAATGTAAATTGTAATTTGACAGATAAATGTGATACATTGCTACTTTTCTTCAGTAAGTTTTTATTGGTGTCAAAACGAAAGTGCCAATGTATCACATACATCTGTCAAATTACAATTAGCATTAACTTCATTATTTTAGTCGATAGACTCGCTGGTCTACGTACAATAAAATATAAAAAAAACTTTGTATTATAGATCCCTGATGCTTACCCTATAAGGAAAAAATATTTTGTATAAGATTGACTATGCATTTTTTGACGACTGAATAAACTAGCGATGTGACAGCCCTTCGTGTTTAAGCTGTATCGCTCGCTCGAGGCTCGAGTTGGTCTACTTATTTGGTTCTACTATGCCTCTGGTCACTTGTTTGTTCGAACGAATGGCTAGCAGTAGGTGCTTATCACGCAACCTTGAGCAAGTGATGGAGGCCTGCCTGGGACTCCTTTTAGAGCATTAGACCATAGACTGTTTAATTTTCAAACAACTAACAAAGAGCACTCTGCCAGAAAAGACTGAGCTTGTAAAAATAGTTTTAGTTCTGTATTATTTGTCCTATAATAGCTACATGCAGTACCTTCCATTCTGCTATTATTTGATGACTGATATATTCGGCACAGACTTTTGCTTGACAATAATTAAATATGAAGTATAACTATTGTTTATATACTTAATTCATGTAATCCCCAGTGGCTACCGGCAGCCAGACAACAATGGAATACCTTTGTGTCTCATTTTCCTATGCTTGAAGGGTGAAAGGAAATTTTTTAGAAAAAGTTATCTTATTATCAAAATATTTCTTAATTCAAGTTTATTTTACAGTGTACCAATAGTTTTAGTTGGTAATAAAACTGACCTTCATCTTGAGAGAAAAATTAGTACAGAAGAAGGAAAGAGACTAGCTGAGAAATGGAAGGCTGCTTTTGTTGAAACCAGTGCAAAGCGCAATGAGGTATGCTTTTAATAACCAAATTAGACTAGAATTACATAAGTATTTAATTTTGCGGCTGTCGTTTATAACATTTTTTTTTGTTTTTTCAGTCTGTCACTGATATGTTCCATGCCATTTTATCTGAAATAGAGAGATCTGACGGACATATACAAGAGAAAAATGGATGTGTTATTTCTTAATGAAACTCGTTTTTTTAAATGAACATTGTGCTTTTTATTAAGCTAAAAGTGATACATATATTATTATTGTAAAGTTTGATGGGCATGGCTGTTATAGTAGCAATAACATTTTCTTCATAATCAATAGGGGCAAATGTGAGATTTAGTAGCTTTCTCATAATTTTGCAACTGGTGATTGTATTTTGCAACTGTAGAGCTAATGATAGCCATTTATAATTTGGTAAGGATCATAGTTACAACTCGATTTATTTTAAATAATTTTCTTGTATGCTTAACACTAAAAATAAAAAAAAATTGATAGGTCTGCTGTATATCGCCTCCCCATTGTGCACATTCTTATGCTGGGGACACTAAAAGCTTTGATGCATTTTGTCCCATTCTCAATTGGTCACGCAGACTAGCTAAATCGCAATGTCGACGGCGACTGTACTTTCTATTAGTTTAATACATGGGTCTCCAAACTTTTTACCATAAGGGCCAGACTAACTCCTCCATGAAGTCCGAAGGGCCAGGATCTAGCTAGCTCCGTCCGTACCAACATACTGTAAATTACAGTATTGTTGGTAAGATCTCGCCTGCTTTCGCGGGCCGGATTGTTGGTGCTCGCGCGGGCCGAAGGTGACCCGCGGGCCGTAGGTAGTTTGGAGACCCCTGGTTTAATAGATGCGTACCTACGCACTTGGTCGCCCGGTCGACTCGGAGTCGGCGGGCGTTTTTATTAATTTATCTGTTTTTGTAACAAAGGACGTGCCTTTATTTTTCCTCATTTCTTTCTCTACAATTAGTAACGATAATATTACAACTTCCATGCACGAATGTACAAGAAACGCAACCCACATTCAAGTCGCTCGCTTGGTCGCCCGCCGGCCTAGTCGCCCATGTTTCTGGTCGCCGGGAGACAGTCGCTCGTCGACCGGTCGACAGTGCGTTTTAGCTCTGAAGCCAGTTGTAATGCTGGCCACAGACGCATTGGTATACCGTCCGGTTTATTCTGACAGCATTATGTTCAGGACACATAACAGGTTTACCACACGCACGCAACAATTTACCGGAACAGGTGATCTTCATAGCTAAACCTGTCAGGTATACCATTGCCTGTATGACCAGCATTAAGTATGATATTATTTTACCGGAAAATTACTCATATGTCGCGATTAAATGAGGTAATTTACCTGAATTTCGATGTATATGGAATTTGGGCTTCATTGTTGTTGTTTGGTTGATATGCCCTGAGATATAAAAAATGCAATACATATGTCATGGCTTATCAAAAAATAGCCCAGCTAGCTTACGAAGAAACACCATTATAATATGATAGATTACTTATGAATTTGTGGTCGACATGAGACACGAGTATGATTCCTATTGATTTATTAGTGGTGGCGTGATGAACATCGATATCGTTAATGCTGGCGTTATGTATGTGTGTGGATACTCCCACAATGCTGTAAAGAATGTAATAACAAATAACTTTGATATTTGAAAGGTAACAGGACCCAGGACCCAGTTCCGACGACTGGGTTGCGTTCAGAACCTACGCTCCGAGTGCAACCAAACGCTCTAACGGCGTTCCAAACATTAGAGCGTGACGTTCGGATGACACAACTTTCCCGTTCTAAAAGTCAGAGCGTTGCAGCTTTTTGAACCATCAAAATCGGTCATTGAAAAACGCTTTTACGTTTATCTATACAAAAAGTTGTCTTGGTATTTTGTGTTTTGATGTTTTTGTGTCTAATTTTAAAAAAGTTCATGTTAGCTCCTCAGAAACAGATTTTATTTGATTTAGAATAAAGGAAAATTTAAATTATTCGTATTCCAAATGGAAAACGAAAACTTTGTACCATTAATGACATTTTAAGTTCTTGGTCTTGGACGTTCGTTCCGAACCTTAGAGTTAGTTAAAAAGCAATCAAACAACCGCACTCTAAACCTCTGAACGCAATCCTGCGGCACAGCGACGATGTAGATATTTCAAATGCGCGAGACTTGATCAAAATCACATAATTTGTCGCTAAATGTGTCGTTGGAACCTGGGCCAATCTGTCATAACTATTGTGTCAAACAATTTGAAAATAGAACAAACTACTTAACGTTACACCGCAATATAAACGAAATTGTCAAAGGGGTTTGAATATTTTGGCATACCTGCTGTCCGCCATTTTGAATGTGCGTGTGGTGTGAGTGTTCCTTTCTTAGAAATTGATTTAACTATACGAAGAATTTAAGAAATAATTGTGCAAACTTGATGGTAAAATCGAAAAATTTGTGAAACCTATGTAGACTAAGTTATGGTCGATTATATAGAACATTCGTACCGCCCGCTTCGCGAAAACGCCGTACTTGATATCATACAATATACTAGACGTATGTTAAAAAATATGTATGAAAAATTTGTGCCTAATTTGTGAAAACTATTCACAAAATAATCAATACATTATCATGGTTAATTTGGATTTTATAAGGGTTTTTTAGGAACACTCACACCACACACTGTGTGGTGTGAGTGTTCCTAAAATCACTAACTTTAGCTGAATAATATTGAAATATTATTTCTGTATATTATAATTTGGATTCAGAGCAAATTTGTGACACATAAATCTTGACACAAAACGTGCTAGATCAAGAGCAATTAAACATTTTGTTTCTTTTTCAATGCTCGTGTGAGTGTTCCATATTTTGGCATTTATTTAACTAACCAGACCTCGTATACAAGTGGAGCCTGCATCCAAAATTGTAAAAAGTTTGTTCCTAAAATTTAAAACATAGTCTATTTTCGTAAGTGTTATACTTTAATAGTTATCATTTTTCTTAAATTTTCAAAGGAATATCTTATGTAGGGTGGGTATGCTTTTTTATTTTGTCGGACACAATTTTCGTCTACCCTCGTATTGGCTAACCTTTACTCGTAGTTGTGCGTTGTAATAATTCTATTTCTATTGCAATCTGTTGTTAAATTCTCCAGTGTTTCTGTTTATTAATATCAAATTATCATGTAAGTTATTAAATTTTCTGTACTTTTTTTCTGTAGGTACTTTGTACTTTTTCACAAATTAGGCACAAATTTTCCATACATATTTTTTTAACATACGTCTAGTATATTGTATGATATCAAGTACGGCGTATTCGCGAGGCGGGCGGTATGAGTGTTCTATATAATCGACCATAACTTAGTCTACATAGGTTTCACAAATTTTTCGATTTTACCATCAAGTTTGCACAATTATTTCTTAAATTCTTCGTATGGTTAAATCTATTTCTAAGAAAGGAACATTCACACCACACGCACATCATTTTGATCCTTTTTTAAAACAGCGAACACGCCTGAAACCTGTGTAAATCGATAGCTAGTAGCAATACGAACAAGAATTGTTAACGTTATAATCGCCTAAAACTCACGTTTTCGAGTTGTAAGCTATTAAGGTTGAACTGGTGGCGATACTACTGGGTAGATTTAAAGCTAAAATAAAACATATGCATGGGCTCTAAAATATTGTTTTACGGTCATCTAGGTCTAGACTAGAGTAAAAGTCAACAAGCGGTAGGGAAAGGGTTACCAGTTTTAAAAAAATGACATTTTAATAGGCTTTAGTATGTATTAAAAGATTTTTTAATATGTGTTACTGGTTCAACTTGGTCTTATGATATTATAACTCACCTATCGGGTGCGTGTCTCCGCAAATGAATGACGCGATTAGCCAACGAGGTAAGGAAAGGGTTCTATTTTTGACCTTGACACTTAATCCAGAGTATTCCAGACTTGGATGGCCGTAAAACAATATTTTAAAGCCCATACATACGTTTTATTTTAGCTTCAAATCTACCCTGTTGTGTTGCCACCAATTCAACTTTAATAGCTTACAGCTCGAAAACATGACGTTTTAGGCGATTATGTCGTTAACAATTCTTGTTCGTATTGGTACTAGCTCTCGATTTACACAGGTTTCATGCGTGTCCGCTATTTTGAAAAAAAAAATGTCGGAAATTAAGTATGCCACCCTCCATACTAGGATATTCCAACCCATTTGTCGCGTTATTAAATAGGGCACTGGCCTGGGCCTTAGATATTATGGTTATTTTTTTTTCATGTGCTTTTAGATATGTATACAGCTTGACCATAAAGAGTTGAAATTAAATAAAATAAAACTAAAAATTTTCAGTACTAAATGTAGTCAGTGTTGCCAAATTATTCGTGATTTTGACGTATTTACATAGAAAGTGGCGCCCTCAATTTATGTCAACTCTATATGGTCAAGCTTTACCTAACGTATAATGATACACCGGTAACATAATACTTTGAGCACTCAAAAAACAACTCTAGCTAGTAGATTTCTTGGGATATGTATAAATGTAGGTATTATACTTGGGATATGTATAAGGTATTGCTTTGCTATGCACACAACTGAAGCAGTAGATCGCTTTTTTCATCAATGTTTAAAAATATTGTTATGTATCATTGATAAATGATTGTAATTATTTGTAAATTATGTACATTGCATATTTTTAGTATAAATTTACACTTAAAAACATAGACTGCCACATCAACTTAATCTTACAAAAGCATATTGAGTAAGTACGATATTTAATTTATTTCTACTTAATTCTAATTTTGTACCTGTTGGTACAGTACGAGGCAAACATCTTGAAATCGGGTGGGGATTACATAGAACGCGTATTTTGAGTATGCGTAGCGGTGAGGTACGGAGGCGGTGGGAGGGGCGCAAGCGAAGATGTTTGCCTAGTACAGTATGTATCATTAGATTCATTAGCATGAATTGCAGTTTATTGAAACGTGTACGTTTGGAGTTTGATATACAAGATATATGTAATTAATTAATTATCTAGGTACACCTACCTACTTTAAATCATACTCAACGGACAATCTAGAGTATTATTTTGAAGTTAGTACTTGCTTAGCGATGCTCCAACTCCAAATTAAGCATGCATGAGTGCAAAGGGCTTTGTTTCTTTTAGATAACAAAATAATTACAAACTTGCAAAACTGTGCTCTATATTTAACAATATAAAGTCGACTCTGAAATGTCTGAAAGAGTCCTTTGGCAAATAATAACTGGGATTTGGAGATTTATGTATTGGTAATTTGGTAGTTACTGAATTTGTGGCAGTAACGTTGTAATAGATTTGCATTTAAAGAGATTTATGTCACATATATTCTATTCAGTTATATTTTTTGTTTCTGTACTGTTTTTGATAGTCCTGTTTTTATCTTTTTTGTACTTGACGCAAATATAATCGACGGCAGCAAAGAACAAACAGACATCTGCATTTTTTACGTAAAGTACTTTTTAATAATTCGACATCATAAGAATAAAAAATTCTTATGATGTCGAATTATTTCGTATCGCGGACTCTAGTCGCTCGACACGTGTAGCCAGCAGCAGTGCCGTCGTGCGAATGTATAATGCGGTTTCCACTGAGGCGGATCGGTGCTAGGGTTGCATCGTAAATGGTAAGTTCTTATGCTGATGGGTCAGTTCATGCACCGCTAAGCACCGCTCCGCCTCAGAATTCAGTAAACACTGAGCGGTCGTGACGACGATTTGAGAGCCCGACATTAAGATAGCGCACAGTGAATATTGAATTTGCCGCGCCGCCCACCGCGAGGGGCTGTGTCTGGGCCGTTATTTAGACCTTACCAGCTGGTGGACCTGAAGCTGGAAAAATCCCGGTAGTTTTTTGGGTGCTAGAACGACGCTGACAGCTATTAACAATAACTCTTAAGAAAAAGGATGACCGACCGATCCGACCGCGACAAGTTGTCTGGCGTGTGAACAGCCCACCGATTATGTAAAATTGTTGCAATCAACTCTGACAGAAATCGCGGTTACATTGCTGCTTTAGTTAGGAACAATGTAACAACTATCTTACTTAAAGCAGCAATGCAACTGCGCTTTCAATCGATTTCAATCGAGAATTGTTAGCAACAGACTTATATAATCAAGGTACAGGAAACAGGATGGTAAATAGTACGTCCGTGCTTGTATAGTAATAGGCATCGGCGAGGATCTTCAGCGGTGAAATTTAATGCGCAAAAGCATAGCCGAGTCTATTGAAGTACCTAGCAAAAGAAGCGACTATGCTTCTGCGCATTAAATTTTACCGCTCAAGATCCATGCCGAGGCCTGTAGGAACCCCGTTGCGCAGGAAGTCTCCTTATGAATGAAGTAATGGACCTCCTAAACGGTCAAGCATTTCTTGTCAAGCACGTACACGTAACCTACCATTTGGGGGCGTGGCCTACTTTTGATTGGTCACGGTGATCTATCTGTTCTGTCTGTGGTGCTTGTCAAGCATCGCTCCTAGACGATCAAAATTTGATTGACAAGCAGCATTGACCGTGTATTAGGGGGTCCGTTAGAATTTATATCCATTATTTTAATTAAATCCTTGGAATGAGCTAACGGGTTTTTGGTTCAATTCAATAGTACTCTGTGGGTTCAATTCTTGAATTGTCAAGCTGTTTTTTGAATTATGGTTTTCACACATGAATGAAATAATTAAATGCGAATACGGTAATAATGTTGAGTACAATGTGATTAAATTGACAATATACGGTGATTCGGTGCAACTTCACCTGAGAATGTATGGTAAGGAGAAATTTTACAGATTAAAAAAAACGTCATATTGTACCGCAGGCGCTCTGAAGTCGGTCACTTCTGTTGCACATGTCGTAGGATAATCGTATAAACCGGATCTTTACAAAAATCCTAGGACGATTGTAAAGAACCGGATAATTGAAATCTAAGATGAATTTTCACAATCGTCCGAGAAATTTTTAGGATCTTTGTAAAAATCCTAGTATGTTTAGGAAAATCGTAAACTTGAATGCTGATTGGATAATCTAAGAGACGGTTTATAACAACTTCAGTCTGATTGGTCAGAACATATTGCTGTTGGGTTTTAGGGTTATTTCGTAATTTTGCCGAATTTAATTCTTCAATTGAAGTTTTAAGAGCATTAATTACTTAACTCGAAAGTCCATTTAGGTTTTGCACAACAATATTGACAAGTGCTATAGAACTTTCTTAGCTCTGTATAGAAATGTTATTTTTAAGATATAACCTCTAAATTGTCTGCACTGATCGAGCCTGGCACTTGTATAACATCCAATTCACTCACTTCAATGTTTCTTGATTAATGTGAGCACTCAGATATTTTAAAATAAAAAACGTAAAATTCATACAAAACACTAGAGAAATATTTGACAATAATCACAACAATAACAATTAGCCAATCAGATCATCCGTCAGTCAATAACGATGACGTCAGCCAATCAGCGCGCGCAAAAAGATGGTGATTCGCGATTTACCTAAGATACGCCGGATTTTTGTAAAAATCCTAAACATTACTCGGATGATTGCAAAAATCTGTCTTAGATTATAATCATCCGGATTTTACAATCATACTAGGATTTTTGTAAAAATCCTGTTTGCACAATTATCCTACGACATACATAAGTAAGTAGTTAAATTAATCGCATTGTTGGTATGTTTGTTGATAAGATTTCTTTTCATGTTCCTGCACACCACCTAATTATAAATAAGTTACCATGAATTTGTAGCTAAAATATATGTTTAACTATTATTTTGTGTAATTAATTGTTAATCTTCTACCTACGTTGTAGCTACGTATAGGCTTAGGCTGAAATTAGATAATGAAGTTATTTTAAAAACATGCTGTAGGTAGTTATGGATATTGTACCTACAGTTGTATAAAAATTAAACAAAAACACTCAGACAAAAACAGCAAAGAAATTATTACTTTTATGCACATGAGTAATGCATAATATTTTAAGTGTTTTAAACTTTTGAGTTTATGGTTGTTGAATAAATTAAGAAAATGTTTAGTAAGTATGAAAAATACAACTTCTATAAAATCCTCCATAGAAAACGGCAACCTACTATAGTTTTTTTGGACTTTTTCGCCATTTACTATATTTTTACGCATAATAATCTTGGAAACACTAATATTCGATGCAAAAAAAGTTGGCAACCCTACTACTGACCGACTTTAAATTCAATCTCGTAAAGTGGATGGCGCCACGGAAATAAAAGATTACAAAAAAGATTAATAAATAAAAGAGTATTTGAATAAAATATTGAAAGGAATAAAAGATTGAAAGGCATACTTCTCTACTTTATTAGTATTGGAGAAATGAATATAAGTAATTTTTATTTTATTTTATTTATCTTTTATTGGGAAACAAACAGCATTAATACATTACATAGTAATAACTTAATTTATGCTAACTCATTTGCCAAAAAAGTTTCCACTTATAATAATTTACATTGGATTCGTTAAGTAAGTACTAAACAGTTACT
This sequence comes from Agriphila geniculea, assembly GCA_943789525.1. Taxonomy (NCBI): domain Eukaryota; kingdom Metazoa; phylum Arthropoda; class Insecta; order Lepidoptera; family Crambidae; genus Agriphila; species Agriphila geniculea. Next base: position 8,089,222 of record OX038875.1, read on the forward strand.
ACTTATATGATTTACACTATTGAAAAACAAATAATGAGTACAAGAATTAATTACTACATTTAAGAGATTACACTAAATAATATTTAAAATTTCAGATTTAAATTTTGAAAATTTAAGGTTGAAAATATCAATGCGACCATACTTCTTATTATAGTTATGTAAAGTTCTTGGAATAAATAGATTTTTTGCATACTTTGTACGACACCAAGGTACAGAGAACGTATCACAAGAACGCAGTGATCTTGAGCATTTAAATGAAACTTTACTTAAAAGGTAAGGTGAGTCTACGTTATTATTTAAAATTTTGTACAGCATGGTTATATCTGTGTTCTCTTCTTAAACTTAAAGGAGTAAAAATATCATCAGTATTATAATTTTTAAACTTATATTTTAGACGTTTAACAAATTTGTTTTGAATTCTTTGGATTGCATTAATATGCACATCATATTGACAGTTCCACACAGTAGAAGCATATTCAAGGTGGGATCTGACAAAACAATTGTATAACAGAATCAGAGTTTTAGCATCCTTGAAATCAACACTTTGGCGGAAGATAAACCCCAACATTTTATACGCTTTACTTGTTATTTCATCGATATGTAAAGAAAGCAATAGCTCACAATCGAGTTTTACTCCCAGATCCCTAACCTCGGACACCCTGACGATCTGTTTGTTTTGAAGCTGATAATTAAATTCCAACGGTTTCTTTTTCCGGCTATAAGTTATAGTACAACATTTGTCAACATTTAAGAGAAGTCTGTTATCAACACAAAAGTCACAAAGTCTATCGAGATCCTCTTGTAACTTAATACAGTCATCGATATTCCTTATAACTTTAGATACTTTTGTATCGTCAGCAAATAAAAGAAATTTTGAATTTTTAAAACAGTGAGCAACGTCATTAATAAAAATATTAAAAAGCAGGGGTCCGAGGTGAGAGCCCTGGGGCACACCAGATGGTATCGGTATAAAATTAGAAATAAAGCCTTTAACTGTAACTGCCTGATATTATTTTTATTCAATGCTGTTACTTACCTAAATATTATTGTACTATCCATTTAAGATGGATTTTCACAAGTCTTGTGGTTTGTTGTCACTTTTTATTACTTAAGTTAAACGATGATTAATGAAAAATTATGATGATCTTATGCCAGATGTACGTACCTTTCTAAGAAGATATACCACTGATATAAAATGACTATACCTATTATAGATATTATGATAATATCATAATCATAATATTATGATTAGCAATTGTACCTACCTACATTTGCATAATGTTAGCGTACCATGGGCAACAGCGTCGCTTAACCACTGCTAAGGTCAAAATCGCTTGCACGCCGCGCCCGCTTTCACATACGTTTAGTTCGTGCAGGGGCGATACGCGCGCACACGAATTTTGTTGCAAACTGGTTAAGCGACGCTGTTGCCCATAGTACCTACCCAACTTATTTTTTTTTGTAAGTAGCTTTGTCTTATTAATAATATAAGCTAGTTAGTTCCACAGAACTACCTGACTAAATATAAACATTTATTTTCCGACGACGACAGCCGGCGATGCCTTTATGGTCACTTTGTAAATACTTACCTACTTAAAATATGTCTTATGACAAAATAAACTGCTTCTAATTCATTGTATTTATGTCTTTTTTTAACCAAAGTAGGTAAGTGCTAAATGGTCATAACATAAGTACCTACATAGGAAAGATGGACGTGGTGAACGGTGAGTGTAGCAATGTTGGAATGACGCACACGTCGGTCGTTTGGCAGTCTCCTGCGATTACCAACTTAGCAGATTGACATACTGCATATCTACTGCCGCCTCCCCCACTTGCGGTCACTTTACCATTATAGCAATTCTCCATATTTATGTGATCCTGGTACTTTGGTGACGTACTAAGAAGAAAAAACGAAAAGTGAAAGATTGAAATTAAAGAAGTAGGTACCTAGTTACCTTTTAATCTCAACTTCTCTACCATCACAAAAGGGGAAAAGAGAAAAACAAGTTCTTTAGTATTAAGTATGAGAAAAAATGTCGAGTTTTTCTAATGCGTAAAGCTAGGGTTTCCTAGGATGACGGTGCCATAGAGGAAATAATCACTACGTTTTGACGGTGCCGTCATATTACGGCCGTAATTTAGCGGCGTAGAACGTTGTCTATGTAAACAATGCGGCGGCGCCGTATTGTTGATGTATATAGACACATTCAACGCCGCTATATTACGGCTGTAATATGATATGACGACGCCGCTATCCTAGGAAACCCTAGCTTAACCGACGATCTTGTTAGATGTTGTTTAGTGCGTCCGCTGCGTTAAGCGGGACGCGTGCGGGGCGAGATTAGAGCTTACTCATGCACTGCGAGCATCTGTCCGTCATAACCAGCAATCTATGACGACTAGAACTAGAAAAATGAGACGAGTTAGGAAAGTGTCAAGTTTAAGAAAATGACGAAGTCTGAGTCCTGAGGGGACCTTATGCCAGGTGCCATCATAAATGTCTAGATGACAAATAAAAATGGACTGATCCACTGCGACTGCGAGCACTGATCCCTGGGAAACATCACTTGCAATATGGTCCCAATTTGAGTAAGTTGTTCAGAAATGCTGTGGCATAAACGATAAAACAATAAAGAGTGGCTAATTTCCGCCTTTTTTTATACCTTTATGGGCTAAACCTTTTTTTATACCGAGCAACGCATCTCCCCTGCAGGTGAGCAGGGGCTCAAGTCTGCTAATTTACAAATGCATCAATGGAATCTCAATTGGGTCTCAAACGCCAATTTTGACACATTTGGTATTCCGCTCCTTAAATAAGTTCAATCGTTTTTTAATGACAGGCCATCGAACCATCATTCAATCGTCATGGTACTTTTTGGCATTCTGCTAATAACTGCGTTACAATCGCGTCTCGATTGAACAATTAATTGGTATTCTGCTCTTATTTGACGTTTGTTTGACGTTTAAATCAATGGTTTTTCAATGACAATTTTGCCATTGAACTACAATCGAGCAACGACACCTCTTTCTTAGAATTTGTTTGTAAACATTGAAGAATGAGACCATCAGTACCAAGTTTACGCTGACATATTTTGGCTAGTGATCATAGATATTGTGGAAAAACAATGTGTACCTACTTACCTACCCCACAGTGGAATTTTAAGGATTGATTTTCCTATTGTACCTACCTATAGGACTTATTAGGTGCTAGGTGCCTTTGTATGCAAATTCACTTATTATTGAATAGGTAGGTAGGTAGTACCTACTGATAAATAAATAAATAGGACAAACCATGGACAAAGATTAATAACCACTGATCCATAATAAAATAAGTAGGTAAACACTTGGTGTCTATAAGTGAACATTTTTATCTACTTACTTACTCAGAATTCTAATTTGAATTTCGAATCGCTGTTAATATTATAATTTATAATTATTACCTATCATATTAAAGTGTTTCTTAAATATTTATTGTAATATTTAAGTACTGTAACCAATACAATGCCTAACATCTTTCTTCATGATAACATTCATGGCCCAAGTACTTTATCTACTAATAGTCAAAGTAAAAAAAAATTGCTTTATTCAAATAAACTTATTAAGTACTTTTGAATCACCTAAATTTTCCTACCACCTGTTCCAGACTTTTTTTATACTTGTAAACTTGCAAATTAGTAGATCATCAATCTACTCTACACTACAATACCTACTAAAATACTTTGCTTCTTAAACCTAATGTTGGACCTTTATACTACCTACTGTAGATGCATGGTTCAAAATTATTTTTCTTGGGTACGGACCTAGATTTGATGTAGGTAATAGTAGACAAAATGAAAACAGGTTAACATAGAGTCAATATTTTATTTTATAGTATCAAAACCAATACAGTATATGATTAAAGCACAAGCTTCAAAGTACAGACAGCAGTCACTTTTCCAGCGTGCTCCTTTATTTACAATAAGCTAATGCTTCATAGTTTTGCTTAGTCGCTTGGAGCAAATATACATCTATAGTTTTGTTTGGTAATAACTTTTCCAAAAGGTACTTGCTTATTATATTCTGCAATGTCATTACACATTCGTCGGTCCAATACTAAACTTGCCAATCTGCAAATGTCAAACTTTTTAGTAGAGCGAAATAAAAACAAAAATTGGTCCTGTAAATCAGATTTTATAAGTATTTTTTCAAGTTCGTAAATTTAGAAGTCAAAAATAATATACTTTAAGTAGATATTGATAAAATTATAAATTTAACATTATTTACGAAATTAAAGCAGATTGGCCTATTCACAATGGTCAGAATAAGACAAGTAAAATTATTTTAATGTGTTCAAGTAGCCAAAGTGGTAGATAGCTAAATTGACAGCGGTGGCGCATACTATACGACATACATTTTTGAATGTCAACTCGCCAAAGCGCCCTTTAATGTTAAGATTTATTCTATGGTAAATACATTTTTGCCATGGTTAAAGTGGTACTGAATAGCAAGGTGAGTAGCAAAAATAAACGAGTAAGTAAAAGCAAAAATATTTATTGTTAAAAGTGACATAGAAAAATTATAGAATTAAGTATTATAGTTTAAAATTTAAAGACTAACCCGGCCTTACCACAAAAGATTTAAAAACACTGTTCAACATAGACACTGTTTAAATGTGATGCTGTCACTTTTTAGACAGCATATTTTGAAAAAGACGGCATCACATTTAAACAGTTTTAATATTTTTTTGTGGTAAGGCCGTCATTGTTGACAGTGGATAGTGTCACAACGCCACTATTCGCTATTGTCTTCAGTCACGTCAGGTTCAGGAAGAGAGTCTCTTTCAGTTTCTGAGGAAGGAAGATTCTCGTAAAAAGAATGATAAATCCTAGGAATTTGACCATCCTTGCATAGTTTTAAGAGATCAATTTTCTTCTTTGAGGAGATCCTTAATCTTTGTGAATATGCCGGAACGGGGTAGCTGACTGGTTTTCCTCTTTTCTTTTTAAGGTTTATTTCTTGAAATGGTGTGTTTATATCGTATGTGTTTTTTATGAAAATTTTGTCAGGTTCCCCCTTCCGGTATTGCAGCCAAACTGCATCGTGGATTCCAAATCGTCGTTCATTTGACATTTTGCTTTGATATTGATTATGTGAACCAAAATCTTTGAAATCCTCGTGACTTAGTGATGTTACATTAAAAGGCCTTGGGTTAGTTCTTGCTAAGCGAACTAACTGCGCCCATCCATCTGGAGTGTACACAGGTACGTGTTTTGCTTTAGTTTCAATTTTTGAATGAATCGAGTCACACTCCATATGCGTGTGACCGGTTTCAAAAAACTTGTGATCAATAATCTGTAAAGTAGCATGTTGTTCAACTGTTAACAAGCACATAGAGCTAAAATGATAATTTTTCTGCTGACCACCACAGCCATCCGACATCATTTTTACATGTTTAATATTATGATGAGCCATAATGTATGTATTGATGCAGGTTGATATTTCAATACTGCCGCGTTTTCCTTCTGTCTCATCCCACATGTAGCATTCTACATCTTGATTCCCTAAATTGTAGACCGTCAAATTATAGACAGCCAATTTTCTCACGTAAAAAAATGGCCCAGCCGCTCCTTTAGGGGTGCTAAGAACAGCTTCCAAATCAAAATTAAAAGCAAGAGTTTTGTCGTTATTTTGAGCTTCCTTTTTATCCTCGTCTCTACAAATCCGTGCTTCATTTTTCCGAACCAAATGCAGTTCATGAGTTTCTTGATTTTTATTTTTTTCTTCAACGTTCATTTCTTTAAACGCCGTACACTGTTTACATAAGTCTTTTTTTGGTTTGTGAAAACTCAGTTTGTAACTTCTAAAAATGGATCGATATTTCTCAAATGACTTTACTTCGGCTGATTGTATTTGGCACTTTTTTTTATAATCATTGTACATTATTGTAATATTAAGCGAGGAATCTAAATATCTTATGACGGAATTGCGACGACAATAGTGAGATTCAACTGCTGGAAAAGATAGAATGTGGTCACGGATAAACGTTTCGTCTTCCTGACTTAACTTATTAGGCGGGGGCTTTTTGCCTCTATAATCTGGGAGTAAAAGGCCTTGTGAATTAAGCTTCTTTAAAGCACCTTTTACAAATCCACCTGTGATATTTAGGGTGTCTAAAAAAAACTCTCGGCAAACAATTTTTTTTTCATTACCTACAGTAAATGTGTAAGTGAGGGTGAAATTCCTGCGGGAATGTCCTTGTGTCGTATCTCGGTTTTTCTTCTTCCTTTCTACGTGGTTTATAATAAAATATCGTTGCTGCTGCAGACTTGGCATGTTCCGAAATTCATTATAAATATTTACCCTCTCATCTTCAGGAACATACGAAATACATTTATGTTTAAGAATAGCTGAACACTTTGCTGGTTTTATGGGTTTGGCTTCCATTATCTTTCCTTTTTTGGTTTTATACAGTTCCCCTTTTAACCGTTTACGCTTTTCAATGTTTACCTTCCACGTACTAGGATTTCTTACTTTTCGCTTTTTTGGAGTTGAACTAATATTACTTTCTTCTAAATTTTCTCCTTCTCTATTTTCTAATGAAATTGAAAAAATCTCGTCTTCTTCTTTTCCCTCCATGTCGTTTAAAGCTTGTGTCAATAATGAAGGAGATCCATTACCATTTCGTGCATCTTTACTAGTGTGCTTCTGACGTTTATTGGTTTGAATATTTTCAGTTTCGTCTGAACTATCATCGCGTACATTTTCATTATATTCTATTTCATAATTAGGATCAGCTACGGAATCGTCACTATCTACAAGTACATCTGTTCTATTCAAAATATTAAAAACTTTATTTGTTTCTGGTGACATGGCAGGAAGAGGGGATGATGGGAAAGAATCATGATGATAGTCAGTACTCTTATCAGCTAAACAATAACTTGTAGAAGGTATTACTAAAATTTTTGGTGCTTCAATATTTTGTTTAGGTGTCAGTGGTGAATAAGCTGGAGCTTCGATGCTCATCTCACCAACCTCACAAAGCTGTTTGTGTAACAGAGAAGTCGGAGTTGGAACTTCAGTGCATGTTTCACCAGGATGTGTCTGAGTGGAATGTGGTATTGAATTAGGAGAATCTATTTTTTCATCTTCAAACTCCAAATGAGCTACTAACAATAAAAACATATTTTTTTATCATCTACACCAGCATAAGATTAATAACTATATTAACATTATCTAGTTGGTAAGCTGTTTTACTGGTTAAAATAATTCATACATACATACATACCACATCTAGTTGTTAAGCTCTTTTTCAGGTTAAAACATTCATACATATTACATACATAACACATCTAGTTGTTAAGCTCTTTTTCAGGTTATAAACATTCATACCATACATACATACATAACACATCTAGTTGTTAAGCTACAAGATACATAACGCATCTAGTTGTTAAGCTCTTTTTCAGATTAAAAACATTCATACATACATACATACATAACACATCTAGTTGTTAAGCTCTTTTTCAGATTAAAAACATTCATACATACATACATAACACATCTAGTTGTTAAGTTCTTTTTCAGATTAAAAAAAATCATACATACATACATACGACGACCTCCGTGGTCGAGTGGTTTGCACGCCGGTTTTCAAGGCGTCACCATCTCTTGAGGCCCCGGGTTCGATCCCCGGCTGGGTCAATGTAGAAAATGAACTTTTCAATATTGTCTCAGGTCTGGGTGTTTGTGATACCACCGTTGTCTCTGATTTCCATAACACAAGTGCTTTAGCTACTTACTTTGGAATCGGAGCAATGTATGTGATGTTGTCAAATATTTATTTATTATTATTATTATATATTATTATTATAACACATCTAGTTGTTAAGCTCTTTTTCAGGTTAAAAACATTCATACCATACATACTTTGATGTTGTAGGTCTCATACCCAGTTATTACGATAGCTACAGTGCCCTCTTCCCAAAACACAACAGTTCAAACAAATAAGTAAAACTTACACGGTATAGCTGCTTGTGCACAATACGGACTAACATCTTTTGTGTTGTTTATAATATCTCTTCCATGTTGGATATCAGCTGTAATATAAAAAAGCAAAACTTAACTAAACTTGCTGTTATACAAATTTTAAGCAGATTAAACAAACATTTTCTTGCCGCATTCAAACGTTAATTCAACAACCATCACAATAATCACAAAAACAAGCTAAGTAATTAGGTATCACACGAAAGCTGACATCGCTGTATTGGTTAAAATTCAATTTTAGTACAAAACCCACAAGCACAAGCCCCTTGCATAATAAATCACTATGATTACAAACACAGTATAACGACTTACATGACATTGACTCCAGTATTAAAAAGGTAAAGTTCCAGGTTTAAAAATATCCTAATAAAAGTAAAAATACCTACATTAACTGCATATAGGTATGCACGTATTTGTCAAGTGTCATCGAATAAAAAAAGCATTTAAGTACTTACAAATAATAACTAACATTACAATTTACAGTAAATGTATTTAACAAGTTTTTCAAGAAGTATTATTTTTAGGTTATAAAACGTTACAAATCATACCTGGACAATTATTTTCTTCGTCTGAACTACTCGTAATATAAACGCCTGCATTTTTCAGTATTTGATGCACACGTCGTCGCTTCATGTTTTATTTTATATTATTTATCAAAATTTCGCAAACACTTGTAACTGTAGCACTTACCAACGAGCGTTATGGAGCGAATGAATGACAATGAATGAATGAACCACCGACCGCCTTGCCTTCCTTTCCTTGTCTATGATGCGCTTGCGTCACAGATTACGTAAGTACTTGCGTAGAGATTTCCAAGCTGAATATCGATACTTAGGGATGTCTGTGTGTATCCATTCTACCACTTTGGCGAAGAGAATACTGTGAAATTAAGTTTTCTTAAATTTTTAAAATTTAAGTTGTCTGAACGCGTAATGTATTCAAACTGCCATTTAGACTAGTTGATCACTGTGAAGTAAAGTACTTATAGTACTTTTTGAACCAAGGTAAACCATACAATTTGGCATTAAGACTAGTTGATCACTGTGAAGTTAAGTACTCATAGTACTCTTTGAATCAAGGTAAAGTATTCAATCTGACAATTAGACTAGTTGATCATTGTGAAGTTAATTATTAATAGTACTCTTAGAACCGAGGTAAAGTATTCAATCTGCCATTTAGACTACTTGATCACTGTGAAGATAGTACTCATAGTACTCTTTGAACTAAGGTAAAGTATTCAATCTGCCATTTCGACTAGTTGATCACTGTTAAATTAAGTACTCATAGTACTCTTTAAACCAAGGTAACATACTCAATCTGTCACATAGGTCAGTAGAACACGGCGATATTTTTGTAAGTAACAGTTTTTTGTTTCGGTAAACTGAACTATAAATCACATAGATTAGTTTACTTTTGCACTGACTGTAGACTTGGCAGATAAGCATTAGTGAAAAGCCATTTATCTCGTCGATTATTAAACCTACAGATACATGATTTTACCACATTGTAAATAAATAAGAGTTATTAATATTGGTATATTTAAGTCAAAACTGCCAAAATTGCAGATTGGCTAGTTTACTATTGGACCGACGATATTGTATCTGAAATAAAAAATTAGTAATTAATAAAAAATTTAATGAGATTAGGTTAAGCATGCCCGCAGACTACTGAGTACAGACCAAATTGTTGGCCGATAGTTGGAATCAGTATGAAGAAGTATGCAAGTGCACACACTACAATGATTTGGTATCGACCGATTCTTCATACAAAACCAACTCTTGGCCGACAGTTTGGTCTGTAGTCCGCGGGCATGTTAAGAGTCTATGCAATTAATAGACTTCTTGAGAACAATTACGGTATTTTGATGTAATAAATATTTTGATGAGCATAGTGGATCAGTTAGGTGGAATTTCTAAAATAAGCCGATGAGCACCGGCTTGTATGGACCCTTTCACCATCAGCTATTTTTAATGTCACCACTGCTGGGGCACAGGCCTTCCTTATCGTTCCTCAAAAATTAACGCGGCTGCGCACGCGACGGTTATTCGCGGCTCCGTCAGTCCGCACGCAGACGGCAAAATATGCACCCACTGCCCAAACTTTGGGGCTACTCAATGCTCTGATCGCTCAGCAACCAGATGTTGATGTATTCTATGTGTCTGTCCATGTATTTGTTCATTGTGTTATTCGTCTGTTGTGTGTATAAAATGTAATTGGCCTTCTGCATGCTTTGGTGTGAAACTGTAAGTGCAGTGGGCAATTGAAATTTAAATAAATAAATAAATAATGGGTGGAAAGGAGGATGGACTATAACCCTCCACACGGGCCCAATGCGGATTGGTGGGTCCATATACTATAGTATAGGCATAGTTTAAGTAAGTGCCTCAATGTTTAAAGTCCACTATGTGTATAGAAGGTAATAACTTAAATTATAATAGTCTAAGGGTAGTATTTGGTCGGAGAGTCAGGTTCAGGGATTTACTAGGTAATTTACTTACTCGTAAAGGTAGGTAAAACGTCTTTGTATGATTTGTTGTATTGTATTGGTTTGTAGATATGAATTCTTACAACATTTCATCACCGAATGTACAATACTTAACCTGACGGTTAAAGAATGATTTTATGTGATACTTTAATATATTTCTGTAGTTTCTGGGTTTATTTATTTAGTTAATAGATAAAATTATTTAATTAAAACTCGCTAAACGACAGACCACACACAAGTTCACACAACAGGGGCACACCACACTTACATTATAGAACAACGCGCAAGTAGCGCCATCTCTGTATCTTAGCCATCAACTTTCACAACAAAATCTTTAAGTTTGCTAAAATGTCTCTGCAGTCAGACCCAGACCGGACTAGGGTTGCCACCTTTTTTTGGACTAATAAAGTATATTGGTTGCTAAAGGTAGAAAAAAAGTACCTTATATGGAAATAAAGTATTATTTATTTTTAACTTTAAAAACATACTTACCTTTTATTACTTTTGGCAATATTTAAACAAACCATGTGAGTATTTTCGCGTACTTTATTTTCCTCATAAAGTGTAAAGTACAATTACCCAGAAATAAAGATTATACCTTATTATTAAGTACGGGTGGCAAGCAACCATAGCGGACTTATAAAAAATCAAAATAATCTAATATTTTAGAAGACAGTACAGACATTAAAAATCGTGTTCTAATTTGGCTATAATAGCTATTTATGCAACTGTACTATAACGAGGGGTATTAAAACACGAATGTGATAATAGAACCACATGAGTGTTTTAATACCTAATTATGTACAGTTGCATACAAGACTTTATCTACACCCATTTTTTTATTTTTTCTTATTTTTCTTAGGGAAACAAACAATATTTTAATAGATATGGATTAAAAACACCCATGATATGTATCCCCTATAAAGATTTTGACTTTGACTTTGACTTTCCTCTCCCTCCTCGTCATTATGTCTTCCGCAAGAGTGTTATAATTTTCTACTGAATTTCATAATGCAACGTTCGCGCGTGGGCGCGCGGCGTTGCAGGACCAGCTCTCGCTCGGGATTCTGTAATGATGGCAGTAAGCTAACTATTTCAAATCCCCTTACAGAGGATTTAAAGCATGGGTGTAGATAATAGTAATTTATGCAATTACTGTAGTATAATGAGGGCTATTAAAACATATGGGCTTATCACCCGAATGTTTTAATACCTAAATATGTAGAGTTGCATACAAGACTTTATCTTTTTCTTTTACCCTTAGGCGCCGGCTACACGCGTGGTATTTACCGTGATCCATCGCCATAGAGTAAATTTTAACCATGGAAAGTAAAATATTGAATATTCCGTAAAAATTACTTTCCATGGTTAAAATTTACTCTATGACGATGGATCACAGTAAATACCACGCGTGTAGCCGGCGGCGCCATATCAAGTATCCTCTATAAAGGGTTTTGAAACGGTTGCTTAATATCCGAGCAAGGGCTGGTTGCGCCCGTCACGCGCGCGTCCATTATGAAATTATCTGAATCATAACGAGTGTTTTAATGTTATACTGAATTTCATAAAGTATCGTTCGGGAGTGGGCGCGGGGAGCACCCACTGTCACCCTCGCTCGGATATTGTGGTTTTATGACACTGGTTGTTTTAATATTGGCTATAATCTAACTGTTTCAAAACCTTTTTTTAAGGATTTATAGCATGGGTGTAGATAAAGTATTTAAAAACAACATTATTTTACAATGATCCAAACGACATTTTTTTTTGAAAAAGGCCTTGTTGCGAATTACAATAATATAATTGTAAAATTCGATGACCTAATTCGATTCGATTCGATTACCACACCACCACTCTATATATGACACTCACTACTATCGTTGGATGAATACCGAGTTCAATCAAACCTAGCCAAATTAACATATTTGTTTTGTTTTGATTTATTCTTTTTCATTAATACTTTGTTACAAATAAAGAATATCACAAAAAAGTCAAAAAATATAATAAAGAAACAAAACAATACATTTTCAACTATTATAATTTCATGTTAGTAGTTCCGCATCGATTTCCAGAGGCACTAGTGGACTTTCCCTTATATGACTCTACTCTTTGGAACACAAACAAATATATGTCGTCATGACAACCACTTAACATAAATAACGTTCCGTTCTACAAAGTTCTTATTAGATAATTGTAATAATTTAAAAATTTGAGTGCAATATTAACTGATTCGTAATACAGTACGTCACATTTTGTTGTATCTAATGATTTTAAGAAACTTTAAATACATTTGACCATTAATTATCCAAATAAGTCGTAAAAACAAAAATTTCGATAGAATACCGGTTTTTTTACTTGAAATGGAATTTATATGAGAGTGCTATTATTTTACACTGTGACATCTATCCTCATGGTAGATTTTAGTGGGCAACACCATCATTACGACGACATTACGATTCAACGACGACCATTAATCCAGTCATAATTTTTTTAGCAGAATACCCAATTAGTAACAAACGTAATGAGGTCGCGTCTTGATCGCAGAACGGTGTCATTTTATTTCAATTAGCAGACTTGGCCCCCAGGAGGTTCGTATGTGGGACTCGCCAGGAGGGAGGGGACCGCAACATTCAACATTGCGACTCCCTCCACGACCGCTTAAACCTAGACGAATGACGTCGCAAACTGATCTTCAACTGTGGGATTGAATCAGGGCTAGGTAACTAAAAAATGAGAACCAAATCTTGGCTGTACGCATTATAATGGTTTTGCCTTTTCCGCTTCACGCGAACCACAAAAAAAAGGAAAGTGACATGACATTGGGTGCTTTCCAATAGACTAATCGCCGAGTCTTTGGTTGTAATTTTATTTACTACGCCCGCAAGTTGATAAGGAACCTGCCATTTTTTACAGTCAACTTGAGTTAATCTATCGATAAAACATAATAACGAGCGGTTTTCAAAAGGCAGTTTAAGAAAAAAAAGTAGGTACTTTGTACGTAAAAAGGAAGTAGATGTCGTTGTTCAACTAAGTAGGTAGTTTTTTAAGAAAAAGGCAAAGGATGAAACGTAATTACTTTTGTAACATACTTTGTTGAGTATGTGGTTTGTCGCGTTGGGCGTTGGTTGTCCGTCGGTGTGTTCCGAAGAACTTTACTCTGACCCTTAGCACAGTTTAGTAGAATACTTTTTTAAAAATCTACCTAGTTGAAGTAGCGCCATCTATCGACATAAAATTATACTAAAATTACCAGCTGTCAGAAAATCGTTCATTACCCAAAAAATTTACTCCTCTAAGAACATCTCCCAAAATATACCTCCGATAACGGCCTCTAGTTACCGGCCAATCTAAGCGTGGCGATCGATGACCCAGCGTTTAGCCTGCTGGAATGCACCCACCCACTGTCTGTCATTGTCACTGTCAAGTCAACAATATTATTTTATTTATTGTGAAAATGGCGACTACCGGAGTAGGCTTTAGATGGTTAGATTTATTGGAAAAAGAATTTGATAAAGCATGCGTCGAGTTAGATACATCTGTCAGTAAGTATCCCTCATATGGAGCACATAATATGAGTTTCTATGATCATGACTGTGGCAAATATCATCGGACTGTGCTGTAGCAACTAACATAAACTTTTTTTGCTATCATTTCATGTAATAACTTAATGCAACACTTTTCTAATAATGTAAAATAGAAAAGCTAAAGAACGACTAATTATCTTCATAAAATGATTTGACTGTAAGCTGCTACTTTTCTCGGTCGAGATGAAATTCTGTTCGAAAAGAAGCAATCAATTAACTCGTGAAGTATTGGGAAAGATTTTGTAAAACTGACAAAAAGTTTCGTTCTGTTGCTAATTCTATTGTGAATTAATGTTACAGCGGAACTGGAAACAGAAGAGCCGGAGGTGGTATTTTCCGCACGCCAGAAAATTGCAACACTGAGTTCCTGCTTTGCTCAGCTCACACATAAGGCCCTCACTATCTTTCAAAATAGTGCTAAATTAGAGGTATGTAAACAACTTTTTTGACATGATAACGTCTTATAAATCGATGAATGCCGGCTGCATGCACGAAAAATTGACACGTTCCGCTGTCACATTCTGCTGTCACATTCCGCAGAGTTTGGCTTGTGACGTCAACTGTATTGTCAACTGTTTGTTCATAAAGTGAAGTGAATATTTAATGTGAATACCAATATTTTCTTCTGACTTTATCACATAAAATAATTATCATTGCTCGTACTCGATTACTGTTTACTTATGCAATGAAGTAACGCCTAATATACAAGTCTGATGCTGCAACTTTTTGTTTATATGTATTTGTTTTGTGTCAATAACCCTACTGACTGTGAGTGAATTTAATTGTTCAAGTCAAGTGATTTTATTGTAATTATCTAACTAGGTATAATATTACAAAATGGCACCAAAAAAAGCCTCCGAAAAAGATCTCTTTTTGTTGTGTAATAAAAGCAATAAAACTTGATCTCATTTCGGATTCATATCTAGATACCTCCTATTACCTCCTATCCTAGTATGTTCTAGGTTTTTTTTGAAATGTTAAAAAAACATTTAAAAATGTTGATTTATTATCGATGTATCATTATTTTACGTTTACTTCTTTTCGAATTTTCCTTTTTGTTCTTAAAAGGGTAAGGGTAAGTTCTGGACTTGAATTTCTAGACTCGAGTTCAGGACTCAAATTTCCAGACTCGAGTCCTGGACTCGAATCGCGGAATTGAGTCATGATTCGAATACCAAACATAGAACTCGAGTACTGGGCTCAAAACGCGGAATCGAGTCGACTTGATCCACAAAAATAGCGACTCGGCACATTACTACTATATACCTAATGTATACCACTAGCAATCGTTCAAATTCGTATAAAGTAGGTATAGTGGGATTCAAACTTAATGGCAGCTAGAAACTAGTTAGGTTTGGCCCTGTGGCTGCTGCACACAATATACATTTGACTTAAAAAAAAGATGATTAAATTGTAAATAATAGTGTGTTAATTCATTAAATGCATGGCAGCCGCATGAGGTTGGACAACAATGGAAAATATATTGTGTCCCATTTTGTCTGGCTTAACGGGTTAAGCAGCAATAAACGATTCATCTGTCTATCAAATATTCTACTATTTATGTGTAGTTGACTTCAGGTGTCGCCTACATAAATAAAATTATTATAAGTGAAAGCAGTGTGCTTTCTGCACTCCTAGTTGTATTAAGTATTACCTCAAGTTGTTTAGTATTGTGGTGAAGCAGTTAGGGAGAATTATGAAATTTTGCATACACATTGTCAGGGTTACATAGAAGGACAAGAGTACTTTTCATTCCGAAAAAAATTTGTTCCCGAGAGTAGCATAAAACTTGCCACGCAGACGAAGTCGTGGGCGGCCGCTAGTCCTTACTAATCCTTACTAATATTATAAATGCGAAAGTCAGTTTGTTTATTTGTTACGCCTTCACGTCTTAGCTACTGAACCGATCATCATGAAATTTTGCATACATGTTGTCAGGGGCAGGGACTGATTTACCGGAAAATTACGGTACTTTTATTTATCGGTATGACGTCATACCTATTAAAAACGGTTCCTTCATTATTTTGATACCTTAATTTTTCGGTACCTTTATTTATCGGTATGACGTCATACCTATTAAAACAACTGTCCCTTCATATTTTGATACCTTAATTTTTCGGTACCTTTATTTATCGGTA
The DNA here is from genome assembly GCA_943789525.1 of Agriphila geniculea. NCBI lineage: Eukaryota > Metazoa > Arthropoda > Insecta > Lepidoptera > Crambidae > Agriphila > Agriphila geniculea. The sequence goes on from OX038875.1 coordinate 8,105,448, forward strand.
TGACGTCATACCCATTAAAAACTATTCCTTCGAATTTCGATACCTTAATTTTTCGGTACTTCAATATTGGTACCGAAATATGACAACCTTTATTTTGAGGTACCGCTATTTAACCGTTATTTTATTTCGGTACCGAAATGCACTGTATTGAACACGAACCGACAAGTTCCGTGCATTTCGCGAGTAGGTACAGACGGTAGAGAGAGACTCCGGTGTACAGTGTACACTTCAGTACAGTACGAGGCATTTCATTAATCTTGAAATTTTTTCGACGGAGTGGGGGAAAGTTCGCGCATGTGCACTTTGGGCTCTGAATAAATTTTTTATGTTCTTTTCATTTTTAATGTTATACCAAGGCTAAAATTACAGTTCGTTTTTATTACAAAAAATACATTTATCATAAGTTTAAATAAAAATTAATGTAAGAAAGAAAAAAAATATTATTGAAATAAATCTGTATGTTTATCTATACTTATGTATATAAATCGGTTTGACCGATTTGGAAGCGGTTATTAAATAGATAAAAAATGAATTATTTAAAAAGGTTAAAATAAAAAGCAAAATAAAAAAAAAAATAAAACCCACGTCACTTGAAATAGTTATTTTTAATCTTTCAATCCCTGAGCGGCCCGATCGGGCCGCTCAACAATGGGAAATCTTTTGTGTCTCACTACTCTAATTTTCCGGGAATAGGTAGGTATTCTTAATTAAAAAAAGCGGTCAAGAGTGAGTCGGACTCGCGCACCGAGGGTTCCGTACAATCATGAATATATTTTGATATGTTACTTTAGTACCTACAGTCTTTAAAAAAGTAGGATAGACGGCGGACAGGTGGAAGGGCGAACAGGCGGACAGTTAATTTACAAATCTTAACCACAGCTGCTTATGGTGACTGAAAAACGTTTCAGCCTCTCCACAAACTGATGAAATGTTATCGATTTAACCTTTCAACGCCCGGAAAAAGAGACACAATAGATATTCCATTGTTATCCGGGACCAGGAGGCCGCTCGGGCGTTCATGAATTAAACGTAAGGAATAATATTGCTAAGCAATATTATTGGTTATTCTAAGTAGGAACTTATTTTTCTTTATTCGTACGGCAGATAGTAGGTAATGACCATTCTGAATTTCGACAATCAATTATTTCGAATTTTCGACAGGGTGAATTTCGAAAAACAATAGTGCGACTACTCACTGCTTCGTCAGAACATATTTCGATTTCGACACACGCAACTTCGAATAACACTACTTCGACAGAACCCTTCTTCGAAATGCACTTGTTCGACGGATCTCTATTTCGACTGAACATACCTTCGACAAAATACTGCTCTGAAATGTGACAATATTAATTGAATTCCATTTTATTATTAGCATAAGAAAGACCTATTAATACTAACATGTGTAATAAAAAAATCAAGAAGACTTATTACTATTATTAATAATTTAAATTCTCTATATTATCTGAAGATATGATAGTTATAATTATTAAAAACATAGTTGATTATTATTTATGTTTTTATTTTGTAAGTACCTTAAACCAAAAAGCCGAATTCAATAATTATTGTCACATTTCAGAGTAGTATTTTTTCGAAGGTATGTTCCGTCGAAGTAGTGTTATTCGTAGTAGTGTGTGTCGAAATATGTTCTGTCAAAGCAGTGAGTAGTCGCACTATTGTTTTTAGAAATTCAGACCCTGTCGAAATAATTGACTGTCGAAATTCAGAATGACAGGCGTAGGTAATTATATTAGAACCAGCCACCAATTATTATTGTAGTATTAGGTCAGCGCCATCTGTTGACTGGTAGTGGCACTAATATTTTTTTGTTTGTTTTTTGAATTTCTAAAAAATTGTGTTATATTGAGGCATCGTTTTATTTTTCCTGTAATCCTTACATAAACTACTATCACATAGAATTATTTCAGATTTTTCTCTTTGCAAACTTCGGAGATAAGGGGGGGGGGGGGGGACGGTTTTTTTTACATTTTTCATCATAAGTCGAAAACTATGCGTCCTAAAAAAAAAGGAAAAAATGTTTTATAATGTGCAAACAGCGCTCTTTCATATGATACCCCACATTACCTAGTCACCTCACTTCAAATTTTTAAGACTCCTTTTCAGTACCTACCTGTTGTAATTTTTTTTTTTTAATTTCTTTCTTATTTGCAAAATAGTTGGACAAATATCATCTTAAACTATTCCAAATTTCAAGTTGATACCATTAGAAGTTTTCGAGATATCCAGCTGTGACAGACAGACAGACTGAGTCACACCATAAGGGTTCCTTTTTTTTACCATTTTGGTGAGTCCGTTACGCCAGCAAGAAAGTAGCTTCTAGAGGGAAGCGAGTTTGATGAATAATTTGTGCGCAATTTGTGGGCCTTATAGTTTTGGAATAAAACGGGAAAAACGAATTCTGCTGGGGTAACGGTACTCCAGCAGGAAGATTCTAAACTAATGATCGGAGAGAAATAAATGATATATGGGCGGGTAGCTTGATACTAGCAAGAAATGTGCGCCAAATATATAATTTGTGGGCCTTATAGTTTTGGAGATATTTGATTTCCTGCTGGCGTAACGTTTTGCCGGATCCCAGATCTCGGAAACTACTAAATGTGCGATCTTACAGTAAACATATAGAAGTAGCCCCTAATTTGTGCTATTTGTGCGGTAGAAAACATTTTAAAAATATTCACAAATTTTAAAGTAATCGGGCATTTTCTGAAAACAGTAAAAAAATTCTAGCGCCTTAACTACCACATAAATAAAGAAACTAAAAACGGTGTTCTATTCTTCTTATTATTTTTCATTACCATAAAAATTTTGAAAACCGCACACATACATGTTTTTGAATAATACCCACATGAAGGTGAGACCGACCATGTCATGACTTTGACGGTCAGCAGGATAAAAATATGAGAGATTATTTAGATCCTGGCCCAATGAATAATCTGTGCAGTTAATGAAGTACATGCTCTGAAATTTTCAGCTTCAAATTCTTCGTATTAAAGGAAATATCAATTAAAATCCAAAACAACTGTCAGTATTCCTTTCAACCGACCAAATTCGATAGACCACAAAAAAGCGACGCGTTCATACATATTGATGACCTCCTTAACTTTGTTGTCGAACAGGATTGTACACGTCACATCTACGTACATTTAAGTGAAAAAGTGATTTGAGTGAGTGCTTTTATTTAAATAACGAATGAAGTTATTTCTGTTACATTTCATTTTTTACTTGAATTGAAAGAATTTAAACCATTTTAACATTATTTTAGTAAAAAAATAAAGGATGTTTTGTAATTTTATTTCGTTTTTTTTTGTTATACCTAACTAGGTACTTAATGTACCTACAATGCAGTTAAATTGACAATAGACAGTGATCCCTTGCATGCAACTTTTCCACATGGATGTAGGTCTCTTCACAGAGGGCCTAGTACGAGTTGGTTTTTTGTTCTCACTTCACTTTACGAATAGTTAACTATCGTTTTCATTCTTTCACTCGTTCACTCACTCGCATGATTTCCTCTCTTTCACTCGATACTATTTGTAAAGTGAGGTGAGAAACACAACTAGTACAGGCCCTCTGACGTCCATTATACAAGTTGTATAATGGACGTCAGTGGTCTCTATGGAAAAGATAAAATGTTACAGATTAAAAAACGTCGTTTTATAGCACAAGCGCTATGAAGTTGGTCACTATCTTCTGTTGTAAAATTAATTGCATTTTAAGTAAGTACTTAGGTACCTTAATAAAATGTTATTACAATAAATACCTACTTGTTACACCAAAACTAAATACCTACCCATAGACATAGAAAAATTTCGCTACGCTCAAGTAGAAGGACAATGGTGCGAGTGAGAAACCGATTCTTACGACATATGCGATGTGCGAGAAAGAGTTAAAAGAAAATTACAGCAGAACCTAGTTTGACTTCATTTATCGTCTGTTATCATCTTGGTGAAAAGCTTCCACACGATTATTTTGTAATTTTGACCGCGATCAGATCGGTTTGACCCATAAAGCTATATAAATCAATAATGGTGTCGTGTTCTGTACTGAATTGTAATGTTACTTACGACAACAACCCAAATAAACACTCATTTCACAGGTAAATAAGATTGTACAAGTACCATTTTCATATTTCATATTTTAGTTGAATAAATTCCTAAACACACTAAGTAATACACTAATATCATGCTATTAACCGCCTATTTTCTAAATAAAGGCTGATTTCTAAACATTATGTGTTAGATAAAAAGATATTATGTCCGTGAACTTGAGAAAATAAGGCGTAGAGATTGATCAAAAATTATTATATTATCGATACTCATGTCGATGATTTCCAATATAACCTTGTTTGTCTTTGTGAACACTGATAGTTTTATCTAAAGGTATGATTCCGATGTCGGCAGCACTGCTGCGTGTGCTCCAAATTTAACCGTAATGTCACGTTTGAAAGGCTCAATTTGAAGTGAGCGAAGAAGCGTCGCGACACTGCTGCGCAACACTGCTGCGCGACACTTCTGCGCAGCACTGCTGCACGGCACCGCTGCCGCAACACCACTGGTCCCCATACATTCTCTATAGATTTATATGAGACTACATTCCGAGCTCAGCACCAGTGCTGCGCAGCAGTGTCGCGCAGCAGTGCTGCAGACATCGGAATCATACCTTTAAGCTGCTTTTAACCGACAGTTGTCAAATGGTAAATTATACCTACTTAAGTACTAATTTAACAATATTTCCAGGTTTCCTGTAAATCCCACTGGATTTACATCACTAATCATTTAAATCACTATTAAGTTACTGGATAAATGTCATAAATAGAATAGGCTGGGAGCCTCAAGGAGACTTTAAGAAATTATTTAAATAAAATTGTTCAAAATCTTGTCTGTGTTTTATTTATTAGAGCAATAATACATTAGGGTTATCGACAATCTAAAATGGACTTCAGGGCATCTCTAAAGTTCACGCACACGTTTACAAATTTTCACACACTGGCTCATGTCACTTTTGGTGTCGCAGCCAAGCTAACTCTGTTCCTCTATTCCAGTGGAATATTAACTTTATGTACCTACCTTAATAATAATACGCGAGTGAAGTGCCCGTTTAACTGATTTTAGTACTTCTTTCCGGTTCGAATGAAGTTATAAACATATACCTACCTAAGACAGCTAGGTAGTTGTTTTCTGTTATTGAAAATAAAAACAGCTATGCTATTGATGTTTAGACAACAATGATTCTGGTATATTTCACTAAGAAGTAAACAGATCTTCTAGTAACTTAAGAAATTTAGCTGGTTTCATAGTCACGTGTTCGAAGAGTGCCGTCCGCAAAATATATAATCTGGGTGTAATGTAACAGATCAACGCCACATTGTATTGGTATAAATGCAGGCTCTAACTAACCATTTAAATGTTAAAACACTATTTACCCACATTTGCCAATAAGAAGTTATGAACGCAACTGTACAAACAATGTTTCTGTATAATACGACACATTAAAGAAGGTCATCAATATGTATGAACGCGTCGCTTTTTTGTGGTCTATCGAATTTGGTCGGTTAATCGGAATACTGAGAGTTGTTTTGGATTTTAATTGATATTTCCTTTAATACGAAGAATTTGAAGCTGAAAATTTCAGAGCATGTACATTCAGTAACCGCACAGATTATTCATTGGGCCAAGATCTAAATAATCTCTGATATTTTTATCCTGCTGACCGTCAAAGTCATGACATGGACGGTCTCACCTTCATGTGGGTATTATTCAAAAATGTGTATGTGTGCGATTTTCAAAATTTTTATGGTAATGAGAAATAATAAGAAGAATAGAACACCGTTTTTAGTTTGTTTATTTATGTGGTAGTTAAGGCGCTAGATATTTTTTTCTGTTTTCAGAAAATGCCCGATTACTTCAAAATTTGTGAATATTTTTGAAATGTTTTCTACCGCACCAATAGCACAAATTAGGGGCTACTTCTATATGTTTACTGTAAGATCGCACATTTAGTAGTTTCCGAGATCTGGGATCCGGCAAAACGTTACGCCAGCAGGAAATCAAATATCTCCAAAACTATAAGGCCCACAAATTATATATTTGGCGCACATTTCTTGCTAGTATCAAGCTACCCGCCTATATATCTTTTATTTCTCTCCGATCATTAGTTTAGAATCTTCCTGCTGGAGTACCGTTACCCCAGCAGAATTCGTTTTTCCCGTTTTATTCCAAAACTATAAGGCCCACAATTTTTTTATTTGGCGCACATTTACACCGAATTGCGCACAAATTATTCATCAAACTCGCTTCCCTCTAGAAGCTACTTTCTTGCTGGCGTAACGGACTCCATTTTGGTACGGAACCCTAAAAAGGTTAAATATTTTTTACGAAAATATCTCCTGACTCACATTAATGTACAGTACGAGGCATATAACTTGAAATCGGGTGGGGATTGTGCGAAACGCGTATTTTGGGTATGCGTAGCGGTGAGGGGCGCGGGCGGTGGGCGAGGGGCGCGCGCCATTGGTCGCTCACAAGAGCACATGCGCGAACTTATCCCCACTCCGTCGAAAAAATTTCAAGATACGTGCCTAGTACTGTAGTATTAACCTATACATACACACCTATTCAAAAAAAATCATCGGGTCTGCAATTGCCATCTCTCTGTTCTTCAAAAGTACCTATATTCCCAATATTGTTCCCAATACAAAATATTAGTTCATTTCGACGCAGGTAATGGAAGCCCCGACGCGACGGATATCTGTCAGTCAGATATTATATATCAGTCAGGTTATATCAGTATCTATCACCCATAGTACAGGCTTCGCCTAGCTAGTAAATCAAATGACCGTGTATGTGAAATATGTACTACACATTTTTTTTTGTTTTGGTAGGTATATTTTTTAAGGGTACCTATAAAAATTTGAGGATTGGGCTGTAATTAATATTGTAAGGAGTAATCATCAATCATCGTCTGCGTCTGTTTTATCAGTAATAAAAGAGACGCAATGATAGCCATTCAGAAAATTGAAGTTTTAAGAGCTTGTAATACCGCCCCCAGCCCCCCTAGCATGAAGATGAACGACAAAACACGATATAATACCTTTATAAGAGGTTAAGCTAACCCAAATATAACGGTACCGTTATATTAACGGTACCGTTATATTAACGGTACCGTTAATATAACGGTACCGTTATATTTGGGTTTGGGTTGAGTAATTAAAAATTGCGGTACCGCTTTGATGAGGTACCGAAAAACAGATATACCGGAAAATTGCGGTACCTTTTTATATCAGTATGACGTCATACCTATTTAAAACTATACCTTCATATTTTGATACCTTAATTTTTCGGTACTTCAACATAGGTTCCGTAATTTCGGTACCTCTATATTTCGGTGGTTTTATACCGAAATAAAATTTATCGGTATCCTAAGTAAGGGTAGAATATTTCGGTACCGCTATATTAACCGTAAAACATACCGAAATTTAACAACCGCAACCAATCCCTGGTCAGGGGTATAGAAAAAGATATAGGGTACCTTTCATCCCGAAAAAGGGTACTGTTCCCGAGGGATAGAGAAATAACTTTCCACGCAGACGAAGCCGCGGGCGGCGGCCGCTAGTAATATTGTAAATGCGAAAGTCCGTTCGTTTGTTTGTTTGTTTGTTACGCCTTCACTTCTTATCTACTGAACCGATCATCATGAAATTTTGCATACACGTCAGAGGTACAGAGAACGACATAGGGTATATTTAATCTCGAAAAAGGTACTGTTCCCGAGGCATAAAGAAAGAACTGTCCACGCAGACTATTTACAGTATTTCTAAAAGAAAAATCAATGAATGTATGTAAAAGTTTTATTTTTTAAAAACACATAAAAAAGTAGAAATCAAATATGGCATGCATGAATCAGTTTCTCCAGCTTGGACCTCGATCATATGGGTGTTTGTGAAGATGCCTTCGGTGCAGAGGTCGCTCTGTGGGGTCCTCGTTGGGCTGGTTGCCCTTGTCCAACCCATTAAGGATCTCTTTGTCTTCATCCATTATATCGCCACCTCCGCCGTCGTCATAGAAGTTTTTCTCTTCAGGGCCGTCCTCTTCCCATTTAAATTCATCATCAGATTCTTCATCTTCCCCTCTATAACAACAACAATTTTTTTATGTTGTTTGAAATTGATAAACAAAATAAAATATTAAACATATTGGAGAAAAAAATAGTAGTTAAAATAAGAATGAGATCATGACTAATGAAGAAGAGTAAAAATAAACATTAAGCCCTCTTACGCACTGGCGGTTGACCGGGGGCGGCTGGTTGCGCGGCTAGCCGCTTTCCACCGCTTGTGATCGTACGCACTTAATCACCACGAAATTTCATATTAAGGCGCTGCTTAATCGAATTTTTAGGTTTTTGAGGGGGTGCGGCAGACGAAGCGCGGTGTGCACGTGCAGCAGCGCCCCTCCCGCGCCGCACCTCCCCTGCGCTGCGAGTGTAGCGGTGTAGACTGGGCCGCATTTAGAAAATTTTTGTTTAATTTTAAATTATTTGCTGTTGTGAATAAATGTCATGTTCTCTGATCAGGGTGAACAAAACTTTGAATTACATTTTGAGATATTACAGAAAAAGTATACTTTTAATCACGTAAACGAGCTTAAAGTGTTATAAAAAAAAATAAAAACTCGATTTCCAAGAAAGTTTCTTTGAATTTTTTTCCCACAGTGATGGTCTATTTTTATAAGAAAAATTGTCTTTGGGGTACCTACTATCCTTTTACTATCCCTTGGTTCTTGTAAGAAATTATTTACATGATTATTATTTCCAATTTGTGCACTGTGTTGCCTTTTTGCTAAGCTCATTATTGGCACATAATAATTTTGGTATTTTGCATTTTTGGTGTATCTTAGGCTGTTTCGTTGACGAAACTCTAAAAATATGAGTTGCGCGACTCCTAGGCGAGACTTGATAGACTGAGAGGTCACGGGATTTTTGGTAACGATCGATGAAAAGGTTAGACTCGTTTTTATGGGTTGTAGAGTGGTCCCCTAATGTGAATGATGTCGGTACGCCTGATCTCAGTGGTTGCAACTTCGAGTGATCTAAATATACACGGTTAATTTTTAAGTATATCTAATAATGAAATAGGGATTTCAGACCACGTAAATGAACAACTTTTACTATGGGACCAACCACGAAATCGCGAAAAAAAAATCAGCCATTCCATAGAAAAGTACAACATCGACTCCACTATAATGTATGGAACAGCTGATTTTTTTTCGCGATTTGGTGGTTGGTCCCATAGTAAAAGCTGTTCATTTACGTGGTCTGAAATTCCCATTTCATTTTTAGATATACTTAAAAATTAACCGTGTATAAAAGAAGAAACTGATTGGTGACTGACATATCAACGCACAGCCCAAACCGCTAGGTCTAGAGACTCCAAATTTGGTACATAGGTTCCTTATAAGGTCTAAGGGTGCAATAAGAAAATATTTTTTCAAAACTGAAACGGGTGTCCAAAGTTTGTATGAAATTCCCTCAGTTTGAAAGCGAGGATCTTCAAATTTTGTATTTAGACTGATGATTGTATTTTTTTTAATTCCACTCTCTAAAGGGTGAAAAGGGGGATGAAGTTGTGTATAGAAATAATAAATATCCTTCATTTTCGAAGTGAAAATCGCTAAATTTATTATTTAAGCTTATGGATGCAAATTTAACGTAACGTACATTATTATTGTTAGTATTTCGATCCCTATGGGAATGAAAATGGGGATGAAATGGGGTAAATAAACCTAAAAATAGATATGGATGTCGTTATTGTGGTTTTCTGACGATTGGGAAAATGACATTTATTTTGGAGTCCAACACGGTGGACATGATTTAACCCCAAAAAGGGTGAAAATGGGGTTCAAATTTTATATGGAAAAAGAATAAAAAAGACATTACAACTTTAAGCTTCGTAGGAGCACGACTAAAAATAAATAGGCATACATTTTGTGATTTTGAAAATCGGGGTTGATTTTTGGGGGTTAATTGGGGAAAAAAACAAAAATCGATATGGATGTCGTTCTTGAGGTTATGGTATGGGTATGGTATAGGTATGCGATGGTGATTGCGGAAATTACATTTATTTAACAGGTCTTACCTGTTTGTTTTGTAATTTTTTTTACTTTCTCATCAATTTTAACACTAGAAAAGCCAAAAAAACGTCCAGTCACACAGTTAAAGTCTATTAATAATTGTTTTAATATATAAAGCTTTTATGTTGAAACTGCAAATCACGTACTTTACAGTAGATCAGTTTAAAGTTTTTTTTACATAAAAAACATAAAATCGTAATTTTGAATTGTATCATTAAAGTTTCTTTACTAAATAATAGCTTATTTTTGTCTCTTTTTTTGTGCCTAATAACAATTTTATTATAAAGTTATAAAAATATTTTCCAAGATATTTCACATTCGATAATATTCCATGCTTTTAAAATCAGGAATTTTATCGAATATGGCTGATTCAATAGTATTCAATGCTTTTGAAATCTGGAATTGTATCGAAGGTGGCAGATTCGATAATATTCTGTGATAATTTATTAAGAAATAGCTATATATTTGCACTGAAATCTCTCTATGAGGATTCCCGTGCATGCGTCAGGATTGACGGCGTATACACTGACTGGTTTGGCATCTCTAGGGGTGTCAGACAGGGATGTGTTGCGTCACCATGGCTCTTTAATCTGTTTTCGGACAGTTGTATGAAAGGTCTGAAAGAACGTGACTGTAGAGTTATGATGAATGGGACTCAAATCAAGTGCCTCCTCTACGCTGACGACTAAGTTATACTTGCGTCTTCTGCGCAAGAGTTGCAGGAAATGATGTCTGTTATGAATGATGATTTTGTGAGAAAAGGGATGAAAGTGAATGTAACTAAGACGAAAGTGATGGTGTTTGAGAGAGATGAAGAAATGACTGACTGTACGGTAATGTTAGGTGGCGAAAAAGTGGAACAAGTCCGTGAGTTTGTATACTTGGGGAGTTTGTTCACAAGGGACGGAAAGAGAGAGAAATATATAGAAAGGCGAGTGAAAAAAGGAAATTCGGTGAATGGTGCTATACACTCGGTTATGAGGTCAGATCGTTTCGGCAAAGGCGCGAATGGCTATTCATAACGGAGTGCTGGTACCGACACTGATGTATGGAAGTGAATCTTGGTTATGGCAGAAGAAGAATGAAAGCAGAATAAATGCGGTAGAGATGCGATCGTTGAGGAAAATATGTAGAGTAAAATTGAGTGATAGAGTGAGCAATGATGTGATTCGTAAAAGGTGTGGTCTGAAAGATGATATAGTGACAAGAATTGAGAAAGGAATGCTTGGTGGTTTGGTCACTTCTTTAGAGAGGATGAATGAAAGGCGAATCACGAAAGAGATATATTGTGCGAATTTAGAAGGAACGATTGTGCAAGGGCGTCCCAGAAAAACCTACGTGGACTAATTAGAGGTTATTATAAAAAAGCTTGGTGTACGCAGTGACAAAAACCGCAGGGCATGTATGAAAAGACTGATGGATGTGAATGAAGCGAAAGAAGTATGCAATGATCGTAGCAGGTGGCGATCCATAGTCTCTGCATACCCCCATGGGAAACAGGCGTGAGTATATGTATGTATGTATACTAATCTTGTCATCATCAGTTTGTAAAATAGGAAAAAAATCGTAATAAATATTGTTTTAACTCACTCCTCCACTGTAAAGTCGTTGTAGACTTGTAGTATATCGACTCTAAATGAAAGAAAATATATATTTTATATCATGTTACTTTTGTTAAGTAACATGATATAAAATATATTTAAAGCAAAAGAACAATGAAAAAACAACTTTTTAATTAAATTATTATCTAAAAAAATAAAAATAAAAAAGGCTACTGATAAAATATTCTAGTTCCAATCATTCTCACTAGTTCCATTGGAGACAGTTCCATGGTACTACTGATACTTTTTGTTCTGTAGTTCCATATATTCATTCTCACTAGTTCCATTGCCAATGGAACTAGTGAGAATAATCAGTATTAGTAGTTCCATGGAACTATATCCACTGGAACTAGTGAGCAGTAAGAGATTGCTCCGCGTAGCCCTTTGATGCAACCTCGCGTACCCTTCAGGGTACGCGTACCACTGATTGGGAAACACTGCTTGAGACAATCGGTACAGGCGTGTTAATACTAGGGCTAACTCAGAGGCGCAAGTCCTGAGAACTATGGCTGGTATACTATCCAGACTTCTGGCTTTATTCACGTCCAGAGGTCGTATTACAAGCTCTTAAATCCTGCCAGGTTTATAAATTGCTGTAGTGACATCTCTTTCTCGGTGTATAGCAAATAAAAGAGATAGATTGATAGCCAGTCAGAAAACTGACTGGAAATAAGAGGTCATAATAAAGCCCCAGATCAAGCAATGCTTTTTTTAAATTCGGTCTCTCTGATGTGGATTTCCGACATTAAAATCCCACAACTTGGTAAGACCGATGGTACAACATTGCCAGGATCTAAAGAATCTAAACGAGAACACTCGGAAAATAAATTGGCAAAACGGTATGTGCCAAAGATCCTCCTGGTTCCCGCAGAGGAGGCATTGAGGGACGGCAGAAGTTGACTTCCGCAGATTATACCAGAATTTTTCAAGAAGCAAGTTTTCCCTATGCAGGACTTGGCGGCTTTGTTAAAGGCTTTCCTCTTTTCACGTGTATTTCTAGCTTTACAGGATCGAGCATCAACCCAAGCAAGATATAACTCATGTTTCGACGCTACTGCATCTCTATATTTAGCATAATACCAAGAGTGAACTTTGTAAGAGACCCTGACAAAGCAGAACGGTCACAGCATTCGTGAAGCAGAAGGAAACATAATTTTACCTAAAAAAATTTTTTTTTCTGCTTAAAAAACTAGTATAAAATCGATACACAGGAGCATTAGCCTTTAGCCATAGGCCTTGTCCCGATACATTTTGTTATTTTGGTTGCATTATATTCATTAGGTAAAAAAACTTATCCATAGTAATATAGTGACTGAAAGTTTTGTTGGCTTTCCTTGTGTTAAAATTGATGAGAAAGTAAAAAAGAATCACAAAACAATTAGTTCTTACTTAAAAATTACGATTTTAAACTGTTTCAAAATCCAATATGTATTGATTGGATTGGACAATTTTAGGCGCGCGTTAATAGTAGGATTATTGTAAACATGTGAAATATTGACGCAGAAGTAGTTTTGAGGCGGAAAATATTAGGAATTAGCCGTAAGAGCACATTGAATGTCTCACTCCATTCAAAAAAACCATAAAATATCTTTATCCAGCCAAACTTTTCGTTTTAGACACAAATATCTTAAGAAATTTCTTATATAATAAAGAGTTCTATCGATTAATATAAAAAAAATACTATTCAAAAAAAAAAATAGTCGTAACTTGCGCGCGTAATAGCTCTAAAACGAAACCACTGAGAGCCGGAAGACCTCATCGTTTTAGCTACGGAGAAGCCATACTTTAAATAGGTATTAATACTGACAATTTCTCTGATCGTTACTTTCTCGTAACAATGAAGCCTCTTATAAGCGCTATTACTAGAAGTGGCAACCACTGAGATCAGGCAGACCGACATCATTCACATTAGGGGACAACTTTACAACCTATAAAAACGAATCTAACCTTTTCCTCGACCGTTACCAAAAATTCCGTGACCTCTAAGACTATGATGTCGACGACGACGCGTCATCGACATCAAGTCTTGCTAGACGCAGCGCGACGAGGCGGGCGTTTACCTACTACATCGCTTCTAATACTAACACTATTTTATTTATTACTAAAACCTAAAACTACAAAACAAACAGCTAAAACTATTACTTAATTAACACTAAATAAAATTATTGAAGTGAAACCTTCTTTATCGGCGTTGTACGCTTTTTTGTTGAACTCGCGTCAGTCAGTCAGGATCACGTGACCCTGATCGAAAATTCGTAAGACGGATGTGACGGATGGAGAGTAGACAGCCGGCGTCGGAAGTATCCCCCTCTCTTTCTACGGGGCGCGGCGAAAATAGCGGCGCGTCATTTCAAGACGTAAACACTTGTGTCACCATAGCAACGCGCTTTTTAGGGTTCCGTACCCAAAGGGTGAAAACGGGACCCTATTACTAAGACTCCGCTGTCCGTCTGTCTGTCTGTCTATCCGTCTGTCTGTCTGTCTGTCTGTTTGTCTGTCGCCAGGCTGTATCTCATGAACCGTGATAGCTAGAAAGTTGAAATTTTCACAGATGATGTATATCTGTTGCCGCTATAACAAAAAATACTAAAAACAGAATTAAATTAATATTTAAGGGGGGCTCCCACAAAACAAACGTGATTTTATTGTCGTTTTTTGCTCGATATTAATAACGACAATAGGTAGACAGTTGAAATTTTGCACAGATGATGTATTTTTGTTGCCGCTATAACAACAAATACTAAACACAGAATAAAATTAACATTCAAGGGGAGCTCCCATACAACAAACGTAATTTTTTTTGCTGTTTTTTGGTACGGAACCCTTCGTGTGCGAGTCCGACTCGCACTTGGCCGGTTTTTTTTAATTCAATGCCAAACTAAAACGCTAGTTTTTAGGGTTCCGTACCCAAAGGGTAAAACAGGGACCCTATTACTGAGACTCCGCTGTCCGTCTGTCTGTCTGTCTGTCTGTCACCAGGCTGTATCTCATGAACCGTGATAGCTAGAAAGTTGAAATTTTCACAGATGATGTATTTCTGTTGCCGCTATAACAACAAATACTAAAAACAGAATCAAATAAGTATTTAATGATTTCTTTGCCGTTTTTTGCTCGATATTTATAACGACAATAGGTAGACAGTTGAAATTTTCACAGATGATGTATTTTTGTTGCCGCTATAACAACAAATACTAAACACAGAATAAAATTAACATTTAAGGGGAGCTCCCATACAACAAACGTATTTTTTTTGCCGTTTTTTGGTACAGAACCCTTCGTGCGTGAGTCCGACTCGCACTTGGCCGGTTTTTTACATTCTCTTTGGTCAAAACTCTAGATATTCTGTCAAGCTATGGATAAGCCTTTCGTACAATACTGTTCTGTATTTGTAAATTCAAATGCATAGTAAATTCGTAAGACGGCAATTCGTGCAAAATTATTCTCTAACCATTCCAAAATATCAAAAATGCACAACGTTAATATTCAAGTTTTCACTTCTGCCAGCACTCCCGGAGTGCAACCCGATTTTCTTTTATTTACTTAAAACAAACAAAGTTTACAAAACTTTCCAAAATCCAAAAGAAAAATACGAGACCGACTTGACCAAAGTTTCGATATGAAATATGAAATGAAAAGTACGGCCCCATCCATTCTCGATACCACCCGATGCAAGCCCCGGGCGTTCACCCCGCGCGCCCGCGCCCGCCCGCTCCATATCTCTGTGAATGCCGAATACTAGCAAATATTTTTCTAAGTGTATTGCTCTTTACATTTTTCAGGCGCTAAAAAACCTGTTTATTTTGATTTTAATAGTGATCCATAACATTTGCATTCTTTTTTTTTTGATAAGTCTTTAATTCACCTTATGTTCGAATTGTATTTTGAAAAAAATATGCTAGTTGCCGCTGAAAATTTCGAGTATTACGCGACGAAAAAACTTTTTAGAAAAACATGTTTTTTTCACTAACTAAGCTTTTACTTGAAATTATTTATAGCTAAGTCTTTAATTCAGGATATGTCAAATACAACAATATCTTTTCCTACCTTTCAAAATGAGTGGATTCTTCTAACTATGCGACAAAACTTTATATGTTTTCATTGACGCTACGTTTTGCAGGTCCTTAAAATGTAGCCGCGCGGTTGGCCGCACCCGCGGTCGACTGCTAGTGTGCATGGGGGCTAATTAGTCCGATCAACGGGGCTTATGCGACCCGAATAATTCTCCCGTCAATGAAATTTGGCATGTGATGACGTTAGGTAATACAGATTACGGATGCAAAATAAGCCAATAAATTTTATTACGAGAAGTTAGGTATTTTTACCTAAACATAAAAATCGCTTATATCTCTCTGTGAATATTTCCTCGGGCTGAAACACTTTCTGTTTACGTACTTATGTACTTGTTAGAATAAGTATGTAAAGTAATCCAATCTTTTTTCGACTTCAAAAATACCCCAAATTTAACTTTTAACTTTTTTCAATATATCTTCTATTGATAAAATTGTCTGTTGATTATTCTTTCTTAATATGTTTTTATATCTTTAAATACATAGCTTGGTTCAGTAAGCCAATAAATTTTCTTCTTTAATCATATTTTTTTTATTTTTTGAACTTAAGTGGTTATTTACGTAATGTGTAAAAATACTCGGTCCATTTTTATACTTTTATTAGATAAATTATTTTATATTAAAACAGATTTGTCAATAATCCAAGAAATTTTCGAACGCGCATATATTTTTTATGATAATCGCCGATTTAGGATAGAGCGTAAGGGTTGACCTTCACTTGACTACTTGGAGCTGCTTAGCCACGCACTTTTGGAGTAGTGTAAGCGAGTTTGATTGGTGGCCACCGTTATTAAAAATGATGTTTCAAGAGTTTAAAGGTAGTGGTAGATATTTCTGAATGAAACAATTAATAAGTGTGTTTATAAGTAGATATCGGATGTTTAGATAGATAGATCACTCTCTAATTACGTCGTTAATGCATATTTTAGCCTTTTTTCCCAATCGTGCATATTTTGTTTAGTAGCGGGAGCTACGTATAGAAAGCTAGTTAAGCTAGCCTCTATTTAAACCAATAGAGATGCTGTAAACAATTATTGAACGCCATTTCTCATTCCTTAGCCGAATGGTTGCATAAAAAGTTAGACGCTATTTTGCGTAAAAACCCCGAGCCTTGAAGAAAATGAAAAACATTAATGCCTACATCAACGCCACAGGTCGTACTTCGTACCCTGCGTAAAAGGTATCTCCAGTAATGACGCCAAATTTTAAATTTGGCCAATGTCATCAGTTGATGTAGAGAGGTCGTTTTCGGCGTTCAAATTGATACTGGGTGATAAACGTTTTTTAGGGTCCCGTACCCAAAGGGTAAAAACGGGACCCTATTACTAAGACTCCGCTGTCCGTCTGTCTGTCTGTCTGTCTGTCACCAGGCTGTATCTCATGTATTTGTGATAGCTAGACAGTTGAAATTTTCACAGATGATGTATTTCTATTGCCGCTATAACAACAAATACTAAAAACAGAATAAAATTAATATTTAAAGGGGGCTTCCATACAATAAACGTGTTTTTTTTTGCCGTTTTTTGCGCTATATTAATAACGACAACTAAAATTTTCACAGATGACGTATTTCTACTGCCACTATAACAACAAATACTAAAAACAGAATAAAATAAATATTTAAGGGGGCTCACATACAACAAATATGATTTTTTGCCGTTTTTTGGTACGAAACCCTTCGTGCGCGAGTCCGACTCGCACTTGGCCGGTTTTTTTATTTTGCATTGTGCATATTTTAGACATATTAATAGTTTTTAGTGCATATTTTAGACTTTTTAGTGCATATTTGCATGCATATTTTGGCACTTTGTTAGTGTATACTTTGTCCGAAGTCTAGCCTATTCAAAAAGAAGAGTGTATTGTGTTCACGGTTCATGTATGTTTGTATCTATGTACAACAGATTTGGATGTGTATCGTTAGAATCCTTACATTACGCTAACTAAGTGAACATGGCCTTTTTTGAAAAACCCCCTGATGCCAAATATAGTAGATAGGGACCATCAAACTGAACAACTTTTACTATGGGACCAACTCTGAAATTGAAAAGAAAATCAGCTGTTTCATATAAAAAATAATGACGAATAAAATCTGCATACAAACAATATTAACGAAATTGTCAAAATGTATCTAAGGCAGCCATTACAAATGCTCATGGA
This sequence comes from Agriphila geniculea, assembly GCA_943789525.1. Lineage (NCBI taxonomy): Eukaryota > Metazoa > Arthropoda > Insecta > Lepidoptera > Crambidae > Agriphila > Agriphila geniculea. The sequence goes on from OX038875.1 coordinate 8,123,415, forward strand.
AGCATCAGTCAAATTCCATCAGTCATGTCAGTCACGGCTGTGACTGACGATTAACTTACCGTGTAATGGGGTGACTGATGGTTGTATGAAGTTGATTTTTTCTTCTTTCCATCAGTCAGTCAGTCAGTCAAACATAATTCAAGACTGATGGAATTTGACTGACGCGTGCATGAGCGTGTAATGGCTGCCTAACAGCTGTTTTTTTGTGGTTTCAGAGTTGGTCCCATAGTAAAAGTTGTTCAGTTTGATGGTCCCTATCTATCAAATTCAGCATTAGGGTTTATTTTTTGATATCCCATTACTCTCGTAGTCCGGAAAGTAGTGACCAGAATTTGTCCAGAATTTTGAGCATCCATTTTTGGCATTTCCGCACAACATTTCCAGTTAATCTCTCTCTTTCTCTCTCCGCAATAATAACATTTCAAAACTGTATTCTTATTCTTCCTCTTTCTCTATGTGGTTAATACATTTTCAGTATTATCTGTTTCTACTTTGGCAGTCAAAGCTTTTTCATAAGCACTTAGTTCGTAACGATGTCAGATTCTCTACTGTCAGATCCTTTTTTATGATTAAAAGCCAACTCGACTTGAGATCAAAATAATCTTTACTGGTACGATACGATTACTTTAATATGGTTGCTAAATAGCCATTTATGCTCATCATAATTCATATGGTGAAGTGAAGCTGATAGTGAAGTACCAGGAGAACTCCTCAACAATAAACGCCCTTGCGTCGGAAAAAGCAGTACTATGTAAAAGGTGATGAGCCTTTGACATAAGACTATTGTAACTTAGATAATATCGTCACCAAATATACTTACCACAAAAAAGTTTAAAATTAAAAAAGTTTTTAATAAAAACAAAACCTCCTTCAAAAATCTTGAAAATAATCTAACAAAAAACAGCTTCAAACATAAATTAATGGCTCTAAAAAGCAAGAAATAAAATATTGAAATCTGCATAATAACTAACTCGAAAGTTTGTATGCATATCTTATATTAAACAACGTCTTATGAAGTCGGGTGGGGTTTAAACCCATGATTAAAGTTTAGATATATTAGTTCAGATAAAAAATATCCTTCGTCCCCCCCCCCACCCGACTTCAAAAGGCGTTGTTTAATATAAGATATGCATATAAACTTTCGAGTTAGTTATTATGCAGATTTCAATATTTTATTTCTTGCTTTTTAGAGCCATTAATTTATTTTTGGAGCTGTTTTTTGTTAGATTATATTCAAGGTTTTTGAAAGAGGTTTTGTTTTTTTAAAATTAAATTGTTGTAAATCGTTCTCATACTGCCGTGTATGTGCCGGCCTAGAATAGCACTACCCCCTATCATCCCGTGGGTGTCGTAAAAGGCGACTAAGAGAGCATAGCCTTTTAATTTTTTTTTGTACAGGAGAAAATGCATTTACGCATCCCCGAACAGCTAGGGAGGAAGAAGATGTGCATGTAGCTTATTCCTTCCACCCGACCTTCTCCGCTGGAGTGGGTCCGCCCGCACATCCACTTCTCGGACCCTTTCCGCGGCCTCTTTCTGTGACATCACGTCCTCACAGAAGGAAACCACTGCCTGCCACGACCTGTCGCTCTTCAGCATAGCGACTGTGACGCTGGGAAGTGAGAGGTCCCTTCCGATGACTGCTTCCAAGTTAGGTATTAGCTATAAGAAAACAGTAGTTCTTTTATAATCCAAAAATATATTGACATTAAAACAAGAGACAAATTAAAAACATTATCAACAGTCTATTGCTAAGTAACAGAAGCCATAGTGAACTCAAGCTGTCACACCAACATAAATTGGGTAGGTACCCCAAAAAATGCCATGCCCGGTAGTGGAAGTTTTGGCGCGAACAAGAAGTGATCGCTGATTGGATGATTTTAGCCAATGGACGGCATTGTTGTTCACGAATTTAGGCCGGAAGTCAAGTATAATACTATAATGTGTATTATTAGACTTTGAATAAGGTAAGTATATTTAATAACCGTATGTGGCGTGTATGTGCCGGCCTTAGGGATGGGTCCAGTGAAAATTTCAATGAAATGAAAATTAAATTTATATGAAATTTATGAAATCTTTCAAAACGGGTTGAAATATTTCACTTTTGAGTGAAATTTATTTCCAGTACTAGAAATCCCTTATTTTCTGAATTAGTTTATTATTTTAACATATTTAATGAAATTTAAAGGCTTAGGTAATTGACCGAGCGAGCGCGAAGCGCGAGCGAAACGTCTCTGCTTCAGCTTGGGCAACAATTCTTTCGTATGTCCTTCCTGCTGTCCGTTTGTTCTCCTCTATAGGTTACAGGTCGCATTTCTGAACCGATTCTCGTGAAATTTTGTGAGCAGGTTCTAAAATTATATAGAATTTTATGGTCGAGCCAGTTTTCCGAAATTTTTCAAAATGGCGGAGATGTGTAAAAGAACATATTTCAGTCCGGATTTCCGGCGCTGTTGTTCTCCTGTACAGAGCGCATTTCTCAACCGATTCTTGTTAAATTTTGTGAGCAGGGTCGAAAATTATATAGAATTTTATTGTCGAGCCTGTTTTTCGAAATGTATCATGGCGAAGATATGTAAAAGAAACATTTCAGCCCGCCATTCCAGCACTGTTTGTTCTCCTCTACAGGCACATTTCTCAACTGATTCTCGTCAAATTTTGTGGACAGCTTCGAAAATTATATAGAATTTTACCGTCTAGCCAGTTTTTCTTAATTCTTAAAAATGGCGGAGATCGGAGATATATACATATACATATTTTAGTCTGACTTTCTAGCTGTCTGTTCTCCCCTACAGGTCCCATTTCTCAACCGATTCTCGTGAAATTCTGCGAGCAGTTCGATAATATTATAGATTTTTTAAGTCGAGCTAGTTGAAATTAATTAAATAAATCACCCATTTCCAAAAATAAGTATTCAAAATTAGAAGCGCCATCTAGCTGCGCATAGCTACCAAATAATATACCAAACAGCACGTAACCAAATAATATATCTAACCTACTATGTGCTTTGAAAGACCTCGTGAGCAGTGAGGAAAATGGGGTTTCGATTGCTCGGCCACGGTGTCGTAGAAGAAAAACGACTACGTCAACATTACGAAGGAATATGTAGAAAACTAACAATGAAAGTCGCAAATTTGTAAGTTCAATATTCAGAAAGTTTAGCCATGACCGCGCGGTCGAAACGTGGAGGACCTCGCGGCCACGCAGTTCTCTCAAACGGAGCTTAGTAGAGCTTTCATTATTTTTGCAAATCGCAGATAATTAAGACAGTATAAGTAAAGCCCTAATGTTTGGACTTAACGACCACGTTTTTCTACAGAAATTACTTACGGGTCGTGAAATCCAAACCTTAGGGCTTTATTTATACTGTTTACTATTTTTTCCTAATCGTATCAGAGATTATAAAAGAGAATGGGACCTCTATTAATCTCCGTTTGAGAGAACTGCGTGGCTGCGCTGTTCACCACGTTTCTACCGCGCGGCCATAGCATTTAATGTCTGTAGAAAGAAGGTCGTTAAGTTCAAACATTAGGGCTTTATTTATACTGTTTATATTTTCTACATAATCGTATCAGCGATTAGCAAAAATAATAGGACCCTACTAAGCTCCGTTTAAGAGAACTGCGTGACCGCGCGAACTATGGCGCAGCATTTAAGCTATGTAGGTCGTGAAATCCAAACATTTGGGTTTTTTTTATACTTTCTATATTTTTCTACGAAATCGTATCAGCAATTTATAGCAAAAAGAATGGGACCCCTACTAAGCTCCATTTAAGAGAACTGTGTGGCCGCTCGGTTCTCCACGTTTCGACTGCGTGGCCACGGTTAAACTTAAAATTTTCTGAATATTGTTCCTACTTTGCGACTTTTATTGTTAGTTTTCTACATATTCCTCCGTAATGTTGTTTCTACCGCGCGGCCATAGCATTTAATGTCTGTAGAAAGAAGGTCGTAAAGTTCAAACATTAGGGCTTTATTTATACTGTCTATATTTTCTACATAATCGTATCAGCGATTAGCAAAAATAATAGGACCCTACTAAGCTCCGTTTAAGAGAACTGCGTGACCGCGCGGACTATGGCGCAGCATTTAAGCTATGTAGGTCGTGAAATCCAAACATTAGGGTTTTTTTTATACTTTCTATATTTTTCTACGAAATCGTATCAGCAATTTATAGCAAAAAGAATGGGACCCCTACTAAGCTCCATTTAAGAGAACTGTGTGGCCGCTCGGTTCTCCACGTTTCGACTGCGTGGCCACGGTTAAACTTACAATTTTCTGAATATTGTTTCTACTTTGCGACTTTTATTATTAGTTTTCTACATATTCCTCCGTAATGTTGATGAAGTCGTTTTTCTTCTACGCCATCGTGGCCGACAATCGAAACAGACATTGAATATTTTGTTATTAAAAGTTGTAGAATAGCAAAGCTATTCGTAATTGAAGCCTACTTATTCGTTTATTGTTTTGTTCTATAATTATGTTGATATATTGACAAAATGCATGTAATTTTGCTTTATTTAGGTCAGATGAAACTTAAAAATAAGTTTCACTCGAAACTGAAATATTTCAAACCAAAATGAAATTTATTCTAAATATTTCACAGACCGAAATTTTTCGTGAAATTTACCCAACCCTAGCCGGCCTAGAATAGCACTACCCCCCTTTTTTTTTTTTTTTTTTTTATATGCCGAAGAAAAACGCATTTACGCGCTTCCCTTCCCGTTGGTGACCGGGAAGGGGGCATGTGGGACTCGCCAGGAGGGGACCGCAACATTCAACGTTGCGGCTCCCTCCACGACTGCCTCCCGTAATTCCACCAGGTCAGGGCCCGATGGAATCCCGGGAGGAGGGAATACCCACTAAAAAACTCCGGCACCTGCCCTCTCGCCGCTAAGCCGACAGCAAAGGCTGTATGTGGGCCCGTGGATGGCAATCACCACAACGGCAAAGCGCGGCCTGCCCGCATCCGGGCCTCCTCCGATGGGGAATGGCCGGGCAAGTTTGGCCATTCCCCCCCTCTCATCAGGGCCGTGCAAGGCGAGCGGTGGTTCACCTCCCACCGCCCGCTTGGCCCCGACAGGGGGACAAATCCCCCCCTCAACTGCTCCCGTGCGCCTCTCCTCGCCGAGAGGTGTGGGGAGCATCCTGGGGCGTACTCGCCCGCTCGTCTGCCTTAACCCGCTGGCGCTCCGCGCCCTTACCCCTTGTGACCGGTGGGTCACACATTCTGCAGCCCATGATGTGATTGGTCGGCCGCCCACTGGCAGCACAGACGGCGCATCTGGGCTCGGCTCTGCAAACCGCAGCCATGTGGCCCGGTTCCCCACAACGGAAGCAAAGGTTGCTCCGGTCGACTTCCGACGGGCATTTGGGCTTCGTATGCCCAACCCCCAAGCATTTGAAGCACCGCAGAGGAGCAGGGGCAAGCACCCTCACCCTAGCGGTGGACCAACCAATACGCACTCGGCCTCCCTTGGCGATCGACTTGTCTGCTGCGACTGGGCATCTGGCCCTGATGCAGCCTGAACCATCCGGAGAGAGCATAAGCTCCGTCAGCTTTATATTGTGCGGCTCACAGCCTGCTATATCCGCAAGCTCCCGCAGCACATCCTCCTTACGTACGGAGTCGTCTAAGCCTGCTATGTGCAGGTCTGCCGTCTTCTCAGGCCGACGTACGACCGCCACCTCCGAAAGAACGTCGCGGAGTTTTTCGGCCAACAGATTGGCCTTTTCCCCAGTCGGGTCCCGCACTTCTAAAACTCTGCTGCCAGTTTGGCCTTCCCGCATTTTACAGCCTTCCTGTATGCCTAACTCAGGAAGGGAGATCTTCTTTTTCGCCTTGGCCATCACCTCTGCGTACGAAAGTCCCCTTTCTAAGGCTTCCGGCAGTAGTTCAATAACGACTGCCGAGGTGCGAGGGGGTTTCAATTTCGGCTTTTTCTTGGTCACGCTCTTCTCCGCTGGAACCGGAGCCAACTTATTTACGGGGGGTCCTTCCGGCGCACCCGCCTTTCTCTTCTTTTTCTTTTTCCTCGACGCCTGCTGCCAGGCGTTATCCTGTGTTCGGGCGGGAGGAAGATCAGCTTGTTCGACTCTGCTTGCGGGAGGTGGCCCCGCTCGGCTTTGCGCTGGTTCTGGCGTCTTCTTGGCTTGAGGAGTTGGGAGCCGCAGTCCGCTCAACCTAACCTCGATCATTTTATCCATCTTTTCAGCCAGAAACTCCATTAACTCCTCCAATGCCACCTCAGAGATGGTTGATCCAACGGTGGCGATCCTGGCATTCACCTGCTTGCGGAGATCCGCAACTTCTTTCTTAATTGCCTCTAACTCCGTGCGAAGGTTGGCGTTTTCAGCTTTCAGGCGAGCAACCTCGCTCTCTTCAGGACGGTTTCCACAGGCCGTGGTCAACGGAGAATAGCACTACCCCCTATCATCCCGTGGGTGTCGTAAAAGGCGACTAAGGGAGCATAGCTTTCAAGAGACGAGCAGCAGCGTCTCCAAAAAACCTTGGCCTACTGTGATCGCCAACCCGCCTGCCAAGCGTGGCGATTATGGCAAACCCCCCCTCATGCACAATGGATTGAAAACTCGGCCCCCAGTCCCCGGCAGCCCCGCTATTCCTAGCTACGGTAGCGGCTACGGTAACGGCGGGGCAGGGGGTGCTAAGAATCCCCGGGTACGGCTTGGCTACCAACAACGACGACAACTGCACCTGGCAACTTATAACACGCGTACACTGAGGACCGACGCGAAGCTAACCGAGTTGAAAGAAGCTGTCAGCAAGTTACACTGGGACATTATCGGGTTATCTGAAGTCCGAAGAGAGGGAGAGGACTCGATAATCCTTAACTCCGGTAACTTGCTGTATGTACTACCGGGAGGGCGACCAACAGTCCCTAGGTGGTGTCGGGTTCATCGTCCACAAGTCCCTTGTCAACAACGTGATTACAATCGGAAGTGTGTCGACCAGGGTGGCGTACCTTATACTCAGAATATCCAAACGGTATTCGTTGAATGTCATACAGGTTTACGCACCGACCTCGACGCACCAAGATGACGAAGTGGAAGCTATGTATGAGGAGATCTCTAAAGCCATGCATAGCTACAAAACCCACTACACTGTTGTGATGGAGGACTTCAATGCAAAGTTGGGGAAACGATGCGGTGATGAGCTAAGAGTGGGGCAATTTGGAGTTGGGCAACGGAATGACAGAGGCTAGATGCTGGCCGACTTTATGGAGAAGGAGAACCTCTTTATGATGAACTCCTTCTTCAGGAAGCCGGAAAGCCGAAAGTGGACCTGGATGAGCCCAGACGGTAAAGTCAGAAATGAGATAGATTTTTTCATGTCAACGAAAAAGCAAATATTCAATGATGTCACTGTGATCAACGCTGTCAAGACGGGGAGCGATCACCGATTTGTACGTGGCACATTGAATATCAACCCAAAGCTGGAAAGAAGTTGACTGATAAAATCTACGCTCCGACCATTACCGGCCCAAACTCAAAACCCCGAAAGCTTTCAACTCGAACTCCAAAACCGCTTCGAAGCCCTTGAGAACAGCATAGATGTGGACGATCTAAACAACATGGTGGTGGATACTGTTCGTACGGTAGGGTCCAAGTTCTTTAAGACCCGCCGTCCCAAGCTAAAGAAACTCTCCGACCACACACTCCTACTCATGGATCAGAGACGAGAAATGAGGCTCCAGAGTTCAGCGGATGCTCATCGTTATCGGCAGCTTAATAGACAGATATCTAAGTCTTTGACGAGCGACCTTCGCCAATTTAATACGAATCGTATTAAAGAGGCCATCGAGCGGAATAAAGGCTCCAAAGTGTTCGCGAGAGATCTGTCTATTGGGCAAAGCCAGATGACGAAGCTGAAATCTGACGACGGACGCATCATCTCATCGAAACCTGAAATCCTGAGGGAGATCGAGAGTTTCTATGGGCAGTTATATTCCACGCAGACACCTGTTGAAAGCAAGGCTAAAGACCCCAGAGCCAAGCTTACCCGACACTATACCCAAGATATCCCGGACGTCAGCATGTACGAGATTAGTATGGCTCTCAAACAGTTGAAAAACAACAAGGCGGCGGGTGACGACGGAATCACTACAGAACTTCTGAGAGCGGGCGGTAAGCCGATACTTAGAGTCCTCCAGAAGCTTTTCAATTCCGTCATCGTCGAGGGCAGAACGCCGAAGGCATGGAACATAAGTGAGGTGATTTTGTTCTTTAAAAAGGGTGATAAGTCCCTCTTAAAGAACTACAGACCCATCTCACTTCTGAGCCATGTCTATAAGTTGTTTTCGAGAGTCCTTACGAATCGTCTCGTTCGCAACTTCCAACCTCCCGAACAAGCCGGATTTCGAAAAGGCTTTAGCACCATAGACCAGATCCATACGCTTCGGCAGGTTATACAGAAGACCGAAGAGTATAATCTGCCACTATGCTTGGCGTTCGTGGATTTTGAAAAAGCCTTTGATTCGATTGAAACCTGGGCGGTGCTGCAGTCTCTCCAAAGGTGCCAAATGGACTATAGGTATATCGAGGTGTTGAGGTACTTATACAAAAATGCCACCATGTCGATCCGAGTACAGAACCAGAGCACACGTCCTATCCAACTGCAGCGTGGTGTGAGACAGGGAGACGTTATTTCTCCGAAACTGTTCACAGCTGCTTTGGAGGACATATTTAAGCTCTTGGACTGGAAAGGACTCGGCATCAACATTAATGGCCAGTACCTAACACACCTTCGTTTTGCCGATGATATAGTCCTTATGGCTGAGACCATGGAAGACCTGAACATAATGCTCGAAGATCTCCGTGGTGCTTCCCAAAGAGTGGGTCTCAAGATGAACATGGATAAGACGAAAATTATGTCAAATGGCCATGTTGTACCCTCTCCAGTTCATGTTGGGAACACTACTCTTGAAGTTGTTGACCACTACGTATACCTAGGACAGGCAGTCCAGTTAGGTAAGTTCAACTTTGAGAAAGAGATCTCTCGTTGAATCCAACTCGGGTGGGCAGCATTCGGGAAGCTTCGAAATATCTTCGCGTCCGATTTACCTCAATGTCTCAAGACGAAAGTCTATGAACAGTGTGTGTTGCCAGTGATGACTTACGGCAGTGAAACGTGGTCGCTAACTATGGGTTTCATAAGGAGGCTCAAGGTCAGCCAGCGTGCAATGGAAAGAGCCATGCTCGGCGTTTCCCTGCGTGATCGAATCAGAAACGAGGAGATCCGCAGGAGAACTAAAGTAACCGACATCGCTCGAAGGATTGCTCAGAAGCTCGAAGGGTTCTGGAATGGTGACCACGCACCGGACGACGCTCCGTGGGTAGGCCCCCGACAAGGTGGACCGACGATCTGGTGAAGGTCGCGGGAAGCCACTGGATGCGGGCAGCGCAGGACCGATCGTCGTGGAGATCCTTAGGGGAGGCCTATACCCAGCAGTGGATGTCATGCGGCTGATATGATGATATTGATGATGATGATGATTTAATAACCGTTTTATGGCTACTGAGTTAAATCAGCTCAGTTTTACCTGAACTGCCTTAATATTGCCATGTGAAATGTGAATTCATCTATGACAAAATTTTGACCTCGCCATACATTGAGTTGAGTGTCACTACTTTCCGGAATACGAGAGTAATGGGATATCAAAAAATAAACCCTAATGCTGAATTTTATAGATAGGGACCATCAAACTGAACAACTTTTACTATGGGACCAACTCTGAAACCACAAAAAAAACAGCTGTTAGGCAGCCATTACACGCTCATGCACGCGTCAGTCAAATTCGATGGAATTTGACTGACGCGTCAGTCTAATTCCTGTCATGTCATGAACGTGATTCATGACATCAGTCATGAATCACGTTTGACTGACTGACTGATGGAAAGAAGAAATCAACTTCATACAACCATCAGTCACCCCATTACACGGTAGGTTAATCGTCAGTCACAGCCGTGACTGACATGACTGATGGAATTTGACTGATGCTTGCATGGGTTCCCTATGTATTTGCATAAAATTTTAAGGCATAATATGTCATAGCATAATATGATTTCGCCGAATGATGTTTACGCATATTATTATTTAGTCATAACAGCTTATGCATATTTTTTTAAGCATAACTACTTTAAGCATAATCATGTTTAAGCATAATATTCTTTAGCATAAATTTAAACACGCATAATGTTATTTACGCATATTTTTATAAACAAAAAAATCACGACGTTTAAGATCACGAAAGAACATTTTACCTAAAATACAAAATCCCGAAGCTTAAAAAACCGAAGTTTAATTGAGGGTTACATGCCAGCAGGTCGGTGCTGGCACTTCGCCGGCCGCTGCCGCGGCACATTCTTATTGTTTTTTATTTTTATATCTAAATAATATTAGGCGAATAGAAAATATGCCTAATAACATTATGCGAAAACAAATTAGTCTAAATGATAATTATGCTAATATAAATAGTATGCCAAAAAACAATTATGCGAAAGTATTATTATGACAAAAAAGATTATGCCAAATCCGTTATGCCAAATCAAATTAGGTATAAAACAATTATGCGAAAACAAGGGATCCCGCTTACATGAGCATTTGTAATGGCTGCCTTAGATACATTTTGACAATTTCGTTAATATTGTTTATATGAAGATTTTATTCGTCATTATACTTTGTATGAAACAGCTGATTTTCTTCTCAATTTCAGAGTTGGTCCCATAGTAAAAGTTGTTCAGTTTGATGGTCCCTATCTACTATATTTGGCATCAGGGGGTTTTTCAAAAAAGGCCATGTTCACTTAGTTGGCGTAATGTAAGGATTCTAACGATACCCCACACATCCAAATCTGTTGTACATACATACAAACATACATGAACCGTGAACACAATACACTCATCTTTTTGAATAGACTAGACATCGGACAAAGTATGCACTAACAAAGTGCCAAAATATGCATGCAAATAATGCACTAAAAAGGCCAAAATATGCACTAAAAACTGTTAATATGTCCAAAATATGCACAATGCAAAAAAATACCGTTAATCACCCAGTATCGATTTGAACGCCGAAAACGACCTCTGTACATCAACTGATGTCATTGGCCAATTTTAAAATTTGGCGTTCCAGAAGTTCCAGAAATGTCTGGAGATACCTTTCACGCCTGGTACGAAGTACGACTTGTGGCGTTCTACTCTAAACTACTACTACTACGCGCACTACTCTAAAAGTGCGTGGCTAAGCAGCTCCAAGTAGTCAAGTGAAGGTCAACCCTTCCTTACGCTCTATCCTAAATCGGCGATTATCATAAAAAATATATGCGCGTTCGAAAATATCTTGGATTATTAATAAATCTGTTTTAATATAAAATAATTTATCTAATAAAAGTATAAAAATGGACCGAGTATTTTTACACATTACGTAAATAACCACTTAAGTTCAAAAAATACAAAAAATATGATTAAAGAAGAAAATTTATTGGCTTACTGAACAAAGCTATGTATTTAAGGATATAAAAGCATATTAAAAAAGAATAATCAACAGACAATTTTTTCAATAGGAGATATATTGAAAAAAGTTAAAAGTTAAATTTGGGGTATTTCTGAAGTCGAAAAAAGATTGGATTCCTTTACATACTTATTCTAACAAGTACATAAATACGTATACAGAAAGTGTTTCAGCCCGAGAAAATATTCACAGAGAGATATAAGCGATTTTTATGTTTAGGTAAAAATACCTAACTTCTCGTAAAAAAAAATATTGGCTTATTTTGCATCTGTAATCTGTATTACCTAACGTCATCACATGCCAAATTTCATTGACGGGAGAATTATTCGGTAGTCTTCATACAACAAATATGCTCATTGATCGGACTAAATGTACATTTGCTGCTGTTTTATAAACAGCCCATTATGACTTATTATCTCAAAACAACTAAATAAGATACCTATATTTGCCGTGTAGAAGCATTCACACTTATTGGGGCGTCGTAAAAGGCGACCAATAAATCATAAATCATAAAATCATTTATTCACAACTTCATTTTGTACACATTTATAACAATGGGCAATGTCAGCTTTAAAACTAGGTTAGTACTTATGCATAAACAAATTAGTAAGGAATTAGTTCCTACATAATACTAAATAATATTAGAATTCTGAATACCTACTCGTAAAAATTACTGATATAGTTTTATTTAGGTAATATAAAATTATTTGTGCCTGAACTAGGTTATCCTGTGTTTCAGGCGGTATGCGCCTATAGAAGAGATAATTATGGTGTTACATAATAGGGAAAATAATTAAAGAATTAATATAATAATATTAGAATTAATATTTCTGAATAAACTAATCAACTAAGTATACATATACTAAAACTAATCATCTTAATACTACAAGTAACTCCTCTGTCTCATCATACGTCATCTTTTGGAGAGTGTCTTTCAGGATCTTTTTGCAGTTTATGAAATTAAGTGGATAAATCGATATTTTAGCACTTAATTTATTGTAGAGAAACGGTCCTAGAAACTTGTAAAATTTTCTCGTAAAAGCAAGATTATTTCCACCTTTTATAGTACAAACTTTATCTTTCCGTCTTTTGTTAGTAATCTCAGTGCTATAATGCAGGGCTGCGTGCTGCTTCAGAACTATGCTCAGTACAAAGAGTTGTCTAACTGTTAATACTCCACAGTTTTTATAAAGAAGTTTTGTAGGATAAAGGAAGGGACGAAAAGTCGATACTTTGAGGATCGCTCTCTGGGCTCTTTCAGCAGATAAGAGTAAAGTCTTATTCGCTCCACCCCATGTAGAAATACAATAGGTCAGTAACGATTCACAAAGCGCGAAATAAATTTGTTTACATAATTTCTCATCAGCAATATGACGAAGTTTTTTAAACACAAATATCATCTTACATATGCTACTCGTTAGAGTTTCTATATGTCGTTTAAAGGAGAGAGTTTCATCTAATATGACACCTAAATATTTTATTTCGGCCGTTGATTTAATTTCTGTGCATACACATTTATTATCATATGGATCAGAGCAGTAATGAGCGTATAGTTTTGAGAAATTTGGTGTTAGCGATGTTTTGCGCAACGCAAATTGCATGAAGCTTGTCTTTTCAGCATTGAGTGTTAGTAAATTATCCTGAAGCCATTTATTAACTACGTTAAAACCGTGTTGCGCATACCTGAATACTTCTGTTACCGACTCAGCTGAAAAAAGGAGAGCAGTGTCATCAGCATATGTTATGACGTAACCATGATCTAACTTTGCATTACAGAGGTCGTTTATGTAGACCAGGAAAAGGGTAGACCCTAATATGCTTCCTTGTGGAATTCCGAAGGATGTATTGTTTTGCTCATTACTGATAACATTGCCAATCCTCACGCACTGAGTACGATCCTCCAGATAACTTTCAAATAATTTTAGTTGAGTGCCTCTTATACCTATGTTTTCAAGCTTGCGCAGCAGAATAGGGATGGACACGGAATCGAAAGCTTTGGCGAGGTCTAGGAAGATTCCTAATGTGTGCCTACCTTCATCTAGATTTTCCACTATGTGATTGGTTAATTGATGAACCGCATCAGCGGTTGATAATTTTGGTCTAAATCCAAACTGCGCTTTCGATAGACTTGATTTTTCCTCCAAAAAATCAATTAACCTTTTATTTATGATTTTTTCTAGTATTTTAGACAGAATGGGTAATAGAGAGATAGGTCTATAATTCGTAACTTCTTTTTTATCGCCGGATTTATGAACAGGGACAACAATAGCTTTTTTCAGACACTTAGGGAAAATACCTGTTGACAGGCATTTTCGAAAAATGAAAGTTAAAGGAGGAATCAAAATGTGCCTAAAAGTTTTTATAATTTTGGCTGGAATATTGTCCCATCCGACAGCACAATCGTCTTTTAAACTCAGTATTATATTTTCTATCTCAGTTTCGTCCGTGTCCATCAGCACAAAAGATGAGAGTGAAGAACTACAGCTAGTAGAGGTGTGACTATTTGACAATGGCTGAGCTTGTATTTTTTCAGCCAGGCACTTACCAATATTTACAAAGAAATTATTTGCGGCATTAGCAGATTCCATTTGTGACGGGTGAGCTTGTAATAAACTCGAAGAGGACTCTTTGCTCTTTGACAAGTATGTTACATTTTTAACATGTTCCCAGATTTTCTTAGTATTTGTACCAGCCTTTTCAATTAATGCTTTCTCATACGTAATTTTAACTTTTCTAACAAGATTATTGCAAAAGTTTCGATAACGCTTGTATGATAATTGTAACACTAGATTGTTTGGGTTGCATTTTGCTTTCATATGCAATTTATCTCTGTGTTTCATGCAGCGAATAAGGCCGGGTGTGATCCACGGTTTTATATTAGATTTCTTGTTACTTAAACAAATATTTACTGTATTTTTCAGCAATGCCTGACCTACACTTTCGATTACATATGACATACAGAATTGCATATCAGCAGAATTGTAAACTGGGGCAAAGTCAATATTGCCTAAGTCAGCTTCGAGTTTATTTATATTCAACTTGTTAATTGTGCGCTTATTATTTAATTTAGGTAATTTACAGTTAAGAGTTAGTAATGCAGCACTGTGATCAGTTAGTGACGAATTCATAACTAAAGCTAGTGAGGAGAATTTTGATTTAAGCATGATGTGGTCTAAACACGACCCACTTTGATGGGTTGGTAGCAAATGTGCAGGAAGTAAACCATGATACGAGCATAGGTTAAGGTAATCATGGACCGATGCATCAACATTTTCTTGACTGGGAATAATATTGATATTGATATCACCAATTAAAATAATGTTTTTGAAAGACGACAACTTTTGCAACGTATCACTCAGTGATTGAATAAAATTACTTATATTTTTAAATGAGGGAGATCTATATATACCTAGAACTGCAAAGTCTTTACCAATTTTTATCAGCAATCTGCTGCAGTCATCAATCTTTGGTTCTTCAACAGTGACGTCTAAGTGGCTTTTGGTATATACAACCACGCCATCATTTTGGTTGTTTAATACATTACTTTTAAACATATTGTAATCTTTTATTGGTGGCAGATTATATTGTTTACTATTCCAACATTCTGTTAAAACAATTACATCACAATCTATCTTAAGCCTTTGCTGAAAAATATTAAATTGGTCAAAGTTTTTAGAGATGCTACGTATATTTTGTGTTAGTATAGTTAAAGGGTTAGTGTAAGCTGAAAGATATTGTTTGCACTTTTCGACTTCGCATAGACTCGACTCAGATATCGAGAAGCTATCTATATCATCTATTAAATCATTAATCATAATTATACTATGCTAATAAGGTTGTTAAAAATAATAAAAGAAACTAAACTATACAATGGACAGATAATCAGATAAATATTGGCGCTCTTAGGCGCCACCATAATCTATAGAGTTAATGTACCTTTTTTCTGCCATTATTTTTGCTGGGCAATCTGCAGAACCTGTACTATGGTTATTTGGTTTTTTAAACCGAATGCAGGTAGCGCACTTTGCTTGATTTGCTTTTTTAGAGCAGTCTTGGATAGAATGCCCTTTTTCACCGCAATGTCCACAGGTGTGATCTGGCTCCCTACATGACTTTGCCGCATGACCGTATTGTTGGCACTTATAACATCTTGTAACCAAGGTAAAGTCACGTACTGGACAAGATGACCAGTTCACAAAAACTCTCTCACTGGAAACCAAGGCTTTGCGAATAACTGCTGATACTTCAATGATGTAATTGCAGGTCTCAGCATCTTTCTTGCCCGACTTGTGGCTTAATTTGATTGTGCTTAAAAAGGATTCGAGGTCTGAATTAGTTAGTTTCTCAGCCAGATTTTGATTGTACAAACAGGTAAAAACTTCTTTTTCCTGCATAGATGTGGGCACACCGATTACCACTACTCTAGGTTTGCGCTTGAAGGGCTCATCGACGCTGAGGCCAGAATTAGTCAATAACTCCGATTCTTTCAGTTTTAAAATGTCATCTTTGGTATCTGTGCTTATTATGACACCGCCGTTCCTTGTTTTGCGCAGGCCTCTGACGTGAAGTTTCATCTGTTCAGGGCAGATAATCTTCTGAACCAGCGATTTGGTGTCCTCACTCGTCTTGTTTTTGTCGTTAGGATAAATGGCAACTGAGCTGACTATAACGGGCTTAATGTAGTTATTTCCTTTCTTAACCATATCGGCAAAGGACGTTCGCGTGTCAGTATTAGCAGACTTTTCAATTCTTTGCTTTATGTCATGGAGTTGTTGAGACAGATCTTGTTGGTCTTGAAGATTTTTTATAGAGCGGTGTGCTTGGACTGTTTTTAGCTTAAGTGACTGATATTGTACCGCCATCTGTGCTGAGCCATGGCTTACTTTCCTGCACAAGTTATGGATACGCAGTTTCTGCTCTGAGTTAAGCTTACCTTCTGAAGCTATATGGCAAACCTCATTTAAACACTGCTCTATTGACGTCATCCAGCTCTGGATCTCCGGGGTGGGGATAACGTCAGAGTGGCCCGCTGCATCTTCCTGACTGTGCGGTCTTGATGGTGTAGATCCCGGTGGAGGCGTTGGTGGTGGAGAGCGGGGGGTCATAGCACTTCTATTAAATGGACTTGACATTGTATTTTAATTGTCTTGAAAACACTCACTCACTCATTTTGTCATAACTAATGACACAGTTTATGTTACTACCGTATTGGCGAAACGAGGTCACAATTTTAGCTTACCGATTAATTATTATATTTAATTATTTTCTAACACGTCCGATCTTTACGCTAGTGCGTGATAAATCCAATGACTAGAGGAGAGGTAGTATAACCAACACCTCCATGGAATCAGAAAATGTGCTGCAGTATTTTTGGATTAACACGGTCCAACAATCTCCAACCACCTCGCTCCGCATGGAGAATATGACAACATCCTCCCATGAGGGAGAGGCCTACGTAACAGATTACATAATAGTACTCCTACGTCCTGCAATGGACTATAAGGTGCTGTCATAACAATCATGATCTTAAGGTTCAAGGGGCTAGTTAAGAACAGCAGCGGGACCGCCTAACTATAGCTTTGACTCTGGCTTTGGTTTATGACGTCAGTGCACTGTCCATCCTTGTCATCGTGTTATGATATGACAAGGACGGACAGAGCTTTGCCATCGCTCTGGCTAAAGCTTTGAGTTAGGCGGTAGGGCCCTTGCTCGCTGCTCTCTTTGAGCGATGTCTGAAAAGAAATTTAAAATAAATACAATTACGATCAGCGTTTAAGGCTCCGTTATGCGGAATCATTTGTCTTTTTCTTTACGTGTAAAGACTATGGAAAATAACCTCACTTCTGCACTTTTTCGATGTTTTTAGTTGTTTTTTCATCATTATCTTTAGCACAATTATCTTTCTTGAAGAAAGTTATTGGAGCAACTACACAGTACGTTAAAGTGTATTTTGATGTAGAATTCAATACGTTTCCGCTATTATTTACGCCAAAAATATAACCCGCGACGAGCGCTTTTGATGATATTCTGATTTTTTTTACAATCATCTGTAAGTTTATACGCAACTAGCTTCCGCCCGCGACTTCGTCCGCGTGGATATTAGAGAAAATCTTTAGGGAACCTTCAACCAGGATCCGACCAGCCGTTTTTACGCGATTAGGCGGGTCACCACCAAGCGCGCTGCCTCGCAAGGCAAGACGTTTGCCAAGACGCAAGACGCAAGGCGTTTGTCGCACGAGGCTCGCTCGCTCGGTGGGGACCCGCCTAATCGCGTAAAAACGACTGGTCGTTCCCATTGCCGTTCCCGTTTCGTCCCGCTCCCATTCTCGTTCCTTAAGTAGCAATCGGTAGAGTTACCTGCACGCTCGTTTGAAGCATGTACAACCGATGTTCTAATCTCTCTGTGCTAACTGGGCTCTCTCTAGCCTAATAGATAAAGCTGTTTCCATACATACTTGATTCCATTAAGCTTCAGTAGCAGTTGGTCGGCCGCCGCCGTGATGTTGGGCGACGGCTCCTCCTTGAGTTTCGTCTCGAGTCGCTGCAGGGCGGCGTCCGCGCGGTTGGTCAGGTCCACCATCTTCTCTGTCAGTTGCTGCAACTCATTCTCCTTGAAGGAGACATGAGTCGTGTTCCGAATAACACTTTCCAGACGCCGACAAGTCGTATCGCTCTAAAAGCATTGTTTTAAAAAGCTATCATCAATCATCCATCAGCCATTTTTAATGTCCCCACTGCTGGGGCACAGGCCTTCCTTACGGATGGATAAGGAGAATGGGCCATAACTTTAGTGAGTTTGAGTTTTAATTCAAAATCGTTTTTTATGAACCAAGTACCTAGTAAAAAAAGTGTTTTGTAGGAATTTTATTTTTTAACATAATACTTATTAAAAAGTTATGACGTGCATGGAATCTAATTATAACCATACCTGGGCGTTCCGACCTGAACTGAGCAGTTTCTGAACCTTCGTATCGTGATTTCGTATTGTTACTTGAATGTTTTGAAGTTCGTGGAATGTTGACGCAGTCCTGAAATATACAAGTGAAACATTCATACAGCGTGGCCAAGTTTTTAATCATGATTTTGACGTTTTTGCATAGAAAGCACCCCTACAATATTTTTCTACTCTGGTGAACCTGTACTTTTTTGTTTACTCCCACATTTTTTGTCAACCTGTACTTTATCTATAAGTAGTTTACTAAATTATCTTATTTTCGAGAAGACGTTTTGGTAGAAATCAGTTTTGTTATCTTGATTTGTTTTGGCCCTATCCCTACAAATAATTATTTACTAATGTTTATGTGCAAAGCATGAGCATATTTTCATTTTGTAGTATCTTCTCTATGTATCCAATCTGTATAAGTAGACCTACTTTTAAATTCTTTGGTAGACAGGCGAAACTATTCCAAATCAGGCTGATCAAACGAGTTTTGATCTTAAGCTGCATTCATTATATTGATATGGCAGTTATAAAAAATATATTGGATATGCATACTTATTGATGAGAGTGTCGATAAGTTTGCCCAGTACATCAGCTACTTGATTGGGGTCGTCTAGCTGTACTCGTTGACATGAATCGACGAAACGCTTTTGTACATCCAATAATTCTTTCATCTGAAACAAACAAATAATTAAATCCATTTGGAAACATGACTAGAATGATCCCTCGTCAACACCATGTCAAAGACTTCTATGTTGTATCTGCTCCTCGTTTAAAATTGTTTTCGCCAAACCCCACCACAGCAGTTAATAAGGGGAAGTACAACACGCGCCACGATGAGACCTGAACAACCACGTGCTTTTCACGTGGCAGTGAATAATTTGTATGCGAATTTCCCCCTCCCGCTCTTCATGTCAGGTCTCATCTTTCGTGGCGCGTCTACATGTACTGTAATTTATAAGACTGCATGACTGATCATGAGTGTTCTACGACTAGCGTGATGTTAAGGGCAACGGTACCTTAAGATCAATCTTATAGGTGTTGTCGTTGAGTCGGCGTGTGAAGGCGGCCTCCAGGTCGGCGGAGGTGAGGCGCGCGTCCCTCTGCCGGCGCGCCAGGGCCCGCAGCCCGTCGGCGAGCTCGCGCCGCGTCACGTTCACCAGCGACAGGCCGTCCCGCATCAGGGACTCCAGGACTAGGCCGCGGTGCCACGTATCTGCGTACGCGCCGTTCACCTGCGTCACCATAATCATCAATAGTACTTTGAGTTATGATATAATTAACGTTTCTGGTGTATATGTCATAGTCAAACGCCGAAGCTCCGACACTCCTACGTTTCGTTTGACAAGAAGGCTTAGTCAAAGCCCAAAACCAATAGTGTGTTTCGGCCTTTGACTAACGAATTAATGGCCAAACCTAGGAGAGACTAACTTGGGCAGTCAAAGGCCGAATACGATCAAATCG
This sequence comes from Agriphila geniculea, assembly GCA_943789525.1. Classification (NCBI taxonomy): domain Eukaryota; kingdom Metazoa; phylum Arthropoda; class Insecta; order Lepidoptera; family Crambidae; genus Agriphila; species Agriphila geniculea. Next base: position 8,143,349 of record OX038875.1, read on the forward strand.
GGGTTTAACCAGTCAGACTTAATTTAAGTACAAAAATTGTTATTTTGTATTTAAAAGTATGAAAAACACATATCTTCCTGTAAACAAAAGCGCCACTGCGCTTCGCGATCGTCATAAATTTCTAACCTATCACGAGTCCTACATTAGTAAGGCAGCTTTTTTTAACAGACACAGAAATCTTTGGTTTGCAGGATGATAGTTAATTTAGATAAATTAACATACTAAATAACACATTCTGTAGGTACCTAATTTAACTCTGACTGATCGAACCCCGATTTGATCGTATTGAGTTTCGGCGTTTGACTGTCCAAGTTGGTCTCTCCTAGGTTTGGCCATAAATTCGTTAGTCAAAGGCCGAAACACGCTTTTGTTTTAGGCTTTGACGTGCTTTGACTAACGCTTCTTGTCAAAACTTAGGTTTGACTAGTCAAACCTAGGAGCGCCGGAGCTTCGGCCTGTGCCTATATCATATTATATAACAAAGGCTGCGTACGTTAATTTGCTTCGAGAAATTGTATTGTTACCTAGAAATAAAATAACTGTTGTTGCCCTCAAGAAACTGCACGGCTGCAAAATTTTCAAACCCATTAGAGAATCTCGGGATATGCCTGGCCATTAGGACTGGCAAAGTTCTCGAGTTAGTTTTAAAAGGCAGGCACGCAAAGCAACTTTTCACAATCTTTACTCGATGCTATCCTATAGCACTCGAGGTAATATCAAAATTACTTACTTTGAAATAAAACTTTCTTTGCTAAAGTTTTGATACTAACGCGATTAGGTTTTTGGTGAGATTTTATTTGATTAAAAAAATCGCTCAAAACGTCAATTAACAAAACCAGCGCTAGCGTAAAATAAAAAGTGATTTAAATAAAAAATAGTTCGTGGAAATATTTTATGTCAATATAATAAAATAAAATATCATGTACCTTATCCAACAAGCGTCTGTGCAACTCAATCTGAGTAGTCAGATTTTGCGCCAACTCGGTAATTTTTATCTGACTGCGCTCTAACTTGTCGCTGCTCTCTTTGATCGATGTCTGAAAACAAATGCAAAATCAATACACTTTCTACAACCTTTCTTTGGGGGCTACTCAAATGGCCACTTTTCTATTCGTTCGCTTACTTAAAAATTACAAATAAGCCATAAACACCAAAATAACGTGTCGTAAGCTTATCAATTCCATACAATACAACAATGCCTGTGATTTACACAAACTTGCGACGTGTGACTTGATCGTTTATTTTTTACCGACTTCAAAAAGAGGGAGGTACTCAATTCGACCCTTTTTTTTTTGTATGTACACCGATTACTCGAAGACGGCTGAACCGATTGAAATGATTCAAACGTTATTACATTAGGTAAAAATTTAAGTTGGTCCCATTTTTTAAAATTTTGAAATCGGTTCAGTACTTTTCAAGTAATCTTGAAAAAAGCACGAAAATAGTATGATTTTGTGTGAACTACCTCGATGATCAGTCGTATAACTTCTTTGTTTATGAACTGAATAAGATAATTATTTTTTTGTTGGAAAAGGGATATCTTATGTGTAGTTCTTTAACTAACTTAAAAAAAAGGAGGTTCTCAGTTTGACCAGCATGTATGTATGTTTCTCCGCGATTAACTCACGTTTGGCTGACCCGAGTTTTCTACCTAAATAATATACCTACACTACCTAATACAAAAGGTACCTACACTAAAAGTTAAAAAAATAAAATTTTTTTAAAAAAAACAAAAAACCGACTTCAAAAAACCTACCTCTAAAAGGCAAGAAATAATATTCGTAATAATAAAAACACGTCTATTGAAGTCGGGTGTGGCTTTTAGAATAAAAAAAAAACCGGCCAAGTGCGTGTCGGGTCACGCGCCGTAGGGTTCCGTAGTTACCTTATACTATACCATATTTAATACCACCTATCATTTTTCGTCTGCAAAAATAACTTTGTTTTTCACAGTGTTGGTATGAATGACAAAGTTATATTTGCGGTTTTGGAAAATATGCTATATCTCAAAAACTAATTACTATATCTCGTTCAAACCAATTTTGGTTGAAAGTATTTATTAAGATCTACAGCATATACTTTTTTAAGATTTTACACTCTCTTATTTCAAAAGTTAAAGGGGGGGGGGACACACATTTTACCACTTTAGCGGTGTATATCTTTCAAACGGTTGACTGAGAAAAAGTTGTCTTAGAAACCTCAATGCCATTTTTAAAGACCTATCTATAGACACCCAACACGTGTTGGTTTGAAGAAAAATTTTTTTTTCAGATTCAGTTCCATGTATGGGGAGCCCCCCTTAATCTTTTATTTTTCTTATTTTTGTATTAAATTCGTTAAGCGGTTAACAGAATACATCTACCTACCAAGTTTCAACTGTGTAGTCTTAATACTTTCGGAATAAAGTGGCTGTGACATACAGACAGACAGACAGACAGACAGACGGACAGACAGACAGACATGACGAATCTATAAGGGTTCCGTTTTTTGCCATTTAGGCTACGGAACCCTAAAAAGGAATTTGTACTCCAACCCCACCCGACTTCAATAGACGTGTTTTTATTATTACAAATATTATTTCTTGCCTTTTAGAGGTAGGTTTTTTGAAGTCGGTTTTTTTAAGCTTTAAGTTAACGAACGAATAGAAAAGTGGCCATTTGAGTAGGGGGGCTTTTCTGTTTACGATCAGCGTTTAAGTAGAAATCGGTAGAGTTACCTGCACGCTCGTTTGAAGCATGTGCAACCGATGCTCTAATCTCTCTGCGGCTAACTGGGCTCGTTCTAGCCTAAGAGACAAAGCTGTTTCCACCCGGTCTGAAATTTATTAGGAAACAATTAGTACCTATTTCCTCTCGATTAATTAAGACTGAACTGAAAATGGTTATTTATCTATATTAGATACGTCAACAGCGGATCCTCTTAACCAATTGATTAAACGTTGCTCTTTTAACTGTGCGCTGTTGTTGAAATAGCACGTTGCGAAAGTAAGCCCTGCGTTTACATTGTCAAATAGGATATGACACAAAAAGATTACACGCTAGTCAATTTTGTATCGTTGGAACGTGCGGAATTTTCAGAACCATGAAGTTGTTGGGTAAATGTTGCTAAATATATACTTTGGTATCAGGATTTTATGTAATATATTTATTGTGGTTATTGTTATTAAATAAATGTATGACCCTGTGTCCTGTTTATCAAAACTTACATGTCCTGTACTAATTATAAAAAAGCATTTTCTTTATGAAAATCATTATTCCACAAATCCGTTTCTTAAAACACGCTAAATTACAAGCTACATGTGTGATTGTTTATTTAACTAATATTACGCTAGTATACTATTATTTATTCTGTGCTAATTATGTTTTCACCATTGTATTAGTGATTTCGTTAATCAAAAAAAATCACAAATTGTAAAAAACTCTATTGGAAAATTCTGAGTATTTCTGAGGGGTGTCCGGCGACTCTCCACTCCGTCTGACAATTTTTACAGGTGTCTTGCATAAATTATTTGGAAAAAGACATAATTTACATGAACTTGTAAATTTTTCTTGAAAGTATACTTGTAGACTTGTAACTTTGCTAAACAGGGCACAGCTATATTAGTAAACTGATTGTTTTTTTTGTGATTGAAAGTGGATGTTTGTTTATTGACTGGGTTCGGATCGGAGTTTGGAGATGTGTCGCCTAAGTGCGCCTGCCGCGCGAGAACAAATGTTTGTGGATGGTGTTGATTATTTCACTATGTCTACTGACTAGCTTTTTTCGTTCTTTCTAGAAATTGTCATAGTTGGCATGAATTGAATTCTGTTTACAGAAAACGCTGTAGTCGAATAGTAGTATTGGCTACTTGATTATTTTACTAAGTCTACTGACTAGATTTTTCCTTCTTTTTAGAGATGGTCATAGCTGGCATGAATGGAATTCTGTTAAAAGAAGACGCTTAGGCGAATAGTAGTATTCGCTGCTAGATAATTATTAGCTCGCGGAAATTATGTCGTTATTTTAGCTTTCCCTTGAAAAGCTAATACATTTTCATTACTTGTTGATAATAACAGTAATTAATAACGCACCCAATTTATCTTGGATGACGTCGAGGCGACGTGCCTGCTTCGCCTGCACGGAGCTGACTGAGTCCAGCACACGCAGCCGCTCCTCGATGCTTGCCAGGATATTAGTGAAGTCCTGAAACGGATTATTATTCATGAATTTTTTAGACAAATAAAATAGCGTTGTTGCAGAAGGGGGTTTTTCCTAGTGAAACCTGATAAGTTAACGTATACCGGGTGTAACAAGACCTTCAACGAAGCCGAGGTCTACATATTCTGCCCATCATCAGGAACATTTCTGTTCATAATTATTTCTGGGAAACGATTTTGATTTTTGGTGTTAAAAAAGCATAGCATACTTTACCACGCAATGTAACGCGTACAACAGACCGCGCCTGTGAGTGTATGCTACACAGCTGCGTGCGGCCGAGTTGAAAGGCAGCGTTTATGTTCATGAGATACATAGAGTGACGATGGTTTGAAGCCATTGTTTGTTACGAAATACTTAAAATTTTGATAATGTTTCATTGGACAAAAAGTAGGCAATAACGAATAAAATAAGATTTCATAAAAAATTTGAAAAAAAAATTTTGATTTTGATCTTCAATAACTTCGTAGCTATTGGTTTCCAAGGTATAGTCTAAAAGACAAAAATGATCCTAATGATGGGCAGAATACGTGGACTTCGGCTTCGTTGAAGGTCTTGTTACACCTGTTATATAACTAGTTTTTTTTATACTTTATTTTATCTAGGCGGAAAAATCTAACCAAATTGTTTTAAATTCACTTAAAGCAGAGAGGCGTTCACCCAAATTAGTGACGCCAGTCTATTTTCATACAAACGAGGTAACTTTGAATTGACCGAGCTGTGATCTGATGATGGCCACATATCCAGAGATTAAATGAAGGAGATTCAGGATCGCTACACACCCAACTGATCTGATCAATATTCTAAGAAATGTAAGATATGTTTAAAAAAAACCGCGAAAATAGCATTAAAATGTTGTATGGAAATCCTGAAACTGAGAACTCTGATCTCTTAGAATGTTGATCAGATCAGTTGGGTGTGTATAGCGATCTGGACCTCCTCCATTCACTTCCTGGATAGCCATCATCACATGTATCATAGCTAGATCAATTCCTGGCGGAGAATCAAGGCTTCAAAGTTACCTCATTTGTATGAAAATTGATTGGCGTCTTTAATTATGTGACCACCCCGCGCTATATACACAACTTCTTGGTTCAGACATCTTTATTAGCCTCATATACAACAAGCAGTGACAGCAAATTGTGTGTTATTACATTTATCATGCATGACACTTGCTAGCCAGTACCAGCCAGTCCTCGCATCCTCCAACACAAATCGTCATTTATTTCCTTATGATTTACTGAAATATCTGCCTTGATACCTGTTTCAGATTTGTTTAGGGCTTTTGACATTATTTCTCATATTTTTTATTGTTAATTTATTGTTGCAACAAACACATACACACATAAAAGATCTGGTCAAGAATAATAGCATTATGAAGTTCTTTAAAGCGCAGGGTCAATGTAAAAATGAGAAAAGCTAGGTTTTCTTGCGACCGTTCTTCTTGTCAGTTAAAAGGTCGAGAACGAGTGGTAGGAAAATATAGACGATTCCGAAGTGCTAATTATTAAGTTTACTTGCATAAATTTTAACATTGATTTGTCATTGAAACATGTTTCTATGTGAATGTTCAGAAAGTAAGGGGCAGGTGTTGTTACCTTCTGATTGAGGTTGTTTTGTTGTGTGTAGAGTCGCAGGTTGTGCGACTCAGCGGGCGAGGTCCGCGCCAACCAGAGGCACGCCAGCGCCGTCGCGGTCACTCTTAACATCGCCCTGGCTGGAAACAAACGTCAACTTATTTCTTCATTTATTTGTCGAAAGACCAACAACCACGTTTTTTGAATGTTGCTTACATAACAGATGAGAACCAACTATAGATCCTCTCAGTCACCGTAAATAGATATCATTACCATGTCTCAGTGTCCTCATCAATAGAATTTTATATTTCCTCCACTTTCCATCACGTGTTAACCAGCTTAGTGAAGGTTCTTCATCACTAGTGGAGTGGCCCTAGTGCTGCAGAACGAAATAGCTTTACGGTCTTCATTACTCGTATAATAAAGTGTATCTACGACAATTTTAGCGCGTATCTGGTCTTCATGGTTAATTGGATGATTGCCTTTAATAACCCATAATTTATAAAAGTTTATTGGTTTTGCATTTTGGTATAGGTATTCTGTAGTTTTGGCATATTTATGTAGTTATTTTCGATGGATTTTGTAGATGTAATGGATAAATATTATGGATTCTTTTATTTCGTGACAGACATGAGAGCGAGACTCAATATTAAATTTATTTACTTATAATTTAAGCAGCTGTAATTCTTACATAAACAAGAATTTTAAATTGTCCCGATTAGAAAATTCGTCTCGACGATATTATGCTTTCACGGAGATCTTTATGTAACACATGAACAATACACCACCCACCGATGCGATGAGTGAACAATACAAATATAATTTCTAAATTGAACCGCGAGAGTTAAGTCGTAACCATGTAAACAGATTGATAGATAATATTGTTGTAGGTAAAGGTTCCACATCCTCCATAAAGTTATCATGTTAGAGGAAAAGATACATACAATCAGTTTGTACAGAAATATGAACAGATTCTGAGATGTGTAATTTTTGCCCTAATCTCATGCAAAACAACCCTTGACTTCGTAATTTTTTTTGACAGCTTAACTAAAATGGTGTATTATAAGTGTGAAAATAAAGGTAGAGATCTCCATAATCAAACAAGTCAAACATAATTTAATTATTTTTGTCTCCTCCGGGTACCTATTACCTTTTGTTTCTCTGACCTTTGATGGAAGTTGTCCACTGCTGCAAAGCAATGAATGAACACGAGTGTGTCTGTGAATGAACTTCGATTAAGGCGCCATGTGGAGGGATTATGAATGCAGTTCGATCTCGAGTCGTTACAGCTTTTCTTTGTCCGAGTGCAAGCTCTTGGCTAAGCAAACAGCGGGATGCCGTGCCGGGGTCATTGGTAGCATGTCTACGCATACCCTAATAGACTGGGTTTATGTATAAAGGTAAATAGGAGTTTTATGGCTCATCTGATGGCATTATAAGCACTAACCAACTACAGCATCAATAGACATTATTATTATTATAGACATCTCCAATATCGATACACCCAGCTGTAATTCTATTTTTTATATGTGCTGTTTAAATAAGATAAATCGATTTCAGTAAATCCACTCTCGACTGCAGAAAGGGCCATTTGCCGTTTATCTTCTACATATTAAATTCACGCATTTTCAATAAACTTCTCGCTCAAGATAAGCGAAGCTCACCGACGACATCGAATGGAACCCGTTAGAAAAATAAATTAACATTACGTGACAACTTTCAGGAATGCAACGTGCCCCTTTTGCCACATGTCATGCCAATGTTGGTCCATTAACTTGGGTGATTTATAAGATTTTTAACTGCTTTAAAATGTAAATAACTCGACTACGATCCAAAGTGAATCAAGAGTTAAAAAGCTTTGTTAATGGATTTTTTTTACATAATATTAAGCTCAAAAGGAAAGCTGTACCTAATATTTGTGATACCTATGTGCTGTTTGGGTTTTAATAGTTAACGTCAATAACAACATACGTAGTTACATAACAAATATAACAATCGTAGGATTAAGTTTCTATTAGTAATAGAAGTTGCTTAACAAGTTGCCACTACATATTTATATAGTAACGTGAGTTTGAATAATAACTAATTCGTATTTAGGAAGTTCGGAATCACTTGAAAAAAAAGCAATGACATATATAATTGCGCACTTCAATTAAGTTCTAAGAAGGAAAGTTAATTTAAGCTGGGTGCTGTGCTTGCTAGTGACGCGTACTTTCGATTCGATGACATGCATTGTTTATTCGACCGATCAGCGGCAGGTGTGCCGTCTCGTCCTGTTTATGTGCATCTATTTATTTGCATTCCGGTGCAGTTCGTGGACCTCGGATTATCATTGTCTACAGGACGCCCACGCCCGAGGTCAACCTTTCATCAGCCCTAACTTGCGATTACGTAATCCTGTCAAGTTGGTATTATAACAATGTAGGGACGTCAGTCTTAACAAAAAGGGTGATCGAACTACATTACTCATATCTATTTGATATAGTTCAAGGAACAGTGGTTTTAATGGCTTTATAACGAGAAACAATTTTCTAATTGTTGATATTTCAAGAAAATTTGTTGAACCAACGTTAATAATACTGATTCTTAAACATCCAAATGTCAAAATAAAAGTGACGAGGGTATATGAAACTACGTCGAATTAGAAACAGAATGCATTCGTAGACAAAAAATCTAATAAGGTATAACTAAATGTGTACAGATGCAATTAACGTGGGATGGGATGCGTTGATTTGAAATAGTATCGCCAGTAGGTCATTCTATTAAGAGTGTTATTAGACATGATCGGACGAAGCAGATGATGTATTCACGGTATCGGCAGCCGGCAGACAGTGGTCACGTCACGTCACGTACCGTGCTCCTTTCGTTTACCGGGATCATTCGTTCCGCGGCGCGGCTACACGTCTCACTGATGTGTATTGGTATTAATTGACGTTCGATACCCAGACCTACTCTACGCCTACGAGTTTGATATAACACCCGGGCCGAAGAAGTGACCATTGACAGCTAAATAATCATGATCAATGAATGATAGCAACTTAATGAGACCATATGAAAGGGCAACTAGCAGCATGCTATAAAAAGCTCTCCTTCAATTCAATACTCTTTCTTTACTTGTCTCGTTCAATTTGTTCAGACAGCTTGTAAAGTGAACTAAAGTGCAATTCATTGATAAAACCTCTCATTATTTTTTTGTTCCTGTTCCATTCCATTCCTGCAGTCGAAAATTCCGTAAAGGGACAAAAGTATTTGTGGTGCGACGACCCCGATATGTGCAATTCAGGATATGCAACGCATCCGTTGCCGTAAACTTTAAACCTGAAACGCCATTTTTCGTTTTCTTTCATTTTTCGTGCTTTCCTGCATTTATCCCATAACTTTTAAAAGTTTGCTTCCGTTGTAGGTGCTGGCAGTTTTTAAACCGGCGTTTTTTTACCATAAGCCTAGAGTTTTTTTTATTATTATTTATAATTATTACTTTTACTAGTTAGTTATTCAAGGATTTGATAATTGCAGAATCTCGACTTCTAAGTTGTTCCGCTTTGACGTTATAACCTTCAAATTCCGCTATCAAAATGAATGGTATAATTATTTCCGGTTCTAGTAAACAAGGCGTTTGTATAAAAACTTGGTTGCCTTTAGGTGTGTTGTCTTAATTTACCATATAGTTGTCAAAGTTCAGTGGGGCTGGAGCTCAGCCAAGGCGGCTACGCGCGCACTTCCAGGTGTCAGAACATGCTGCACTTTCATTGCCTTTATTTGAGGAGACTGTCTAATGAAACCTAATTAACGTCTGAGCGTGAAGGAAATAATTTTACGTTTATTTATCGCTTTAATTTGGTCTGTTTGACATTTTCCTGAGTTCTTGTTTAAAACTAGAGCTTTCGCCGATCGTCGACATCTATTCGTGAAGTTGACGCAATTCAGTTAGATCGTTTCGGCTTTAAATGAAACAGTCTCATCCTTAATTTCCTCGATACTAATTGTCTAGTTACCAGATCCAACAAACATCAACATTACCTCACAAAAAAAAACATGTCCAATTATTAAAATACAAGCACGGTACAAAGGATTTTCGATTACCTAGTTTACCCTTCCGCGTAGGTCAGTAGCAACTAGTATAGTTGTTAATTCAAATTTACTTTGCCACTTCTTTAAAACTAGGCAAGTACTTACCTGTATTAATTTCGACGGAACTCGAATCTCGCATGCGTAGTGTAACGGTGAAAATTAATCCGTTTTTTTCTGCTGACTCATGCGGTTTTTGTAGTTAAATTAAAACGTAGGGAAGGAAGATGTCCCTTTTTCTTTTTTTATTGTTAGTAGCATGATGCAAGTGCACTACAAAACAAAAATGAAGGACCACCCGAGATCGCTGACCGTCTTAGATTTATTTATAAATCAACTACATCTCCCGATTTAATGCTTCACTGATAATGTAAAGGAAACTTGTTTTTGTTTTCCTCGAGTAAATATCTAACATGAATATGTTTAACGTTTTCTTGTTTTTATTCTAAATACTCTATTGAAATCGTGCATCGTGCGTGTAACATAGTTCTTTGGACACATAATGAGGTGTCATAATCCTCGTTTGTTGCTATGAGCCACTCCATCAAGCTAACATAGATGCTTCATGTAGACTTTAAAGATAAATAGCAGATCATGTCACATTCACGCCACTTAAATCCTTTAGGCCAGGTCTGATTATTATTCTCGTATTATACGTTTTGTATTTGGAGTCTTCTGAAGGAGGTCAGAGAAACATCTTAATATTGGGCACGATATCGATTGGACGTACGAAAGCGTAGTCAATAAATAACCTTTTCGATGTCACCTCATTCAGGGCATAAGCTTTACATGGTTAATTTAAAATACACGTGTTAACAGTATTAGTATTCTGTCTGTGGGCTGTTAGAATTTAAATGTTCGAGTGTTCATGTCTGTCTTAAGTTGGCTGCAGATTGCGTTTAAGTTTACCTGTCTGCGACTACGCGCGCTTCGTGGAATGTCGTCGGGTGGCTGATTATAAATTTGCTTTTATGTTGCAATTTCATGACTCATGTTTTAAAATTTTCACTCTGTAATTTTAATGCTCACAAAAGACGCAAGCCCTTAATAACTGTACCCACAATTGCAGGCCGAGATGAGTCATTAGGGTTATTATTGAATTCCCTTACATTTTTTATTCATTTTAAATTAAACATAATTAAAAATATTTACGTTGATATATTTTTATTAATTATGTTTCGTTTTAAAGACGAGACGTTACATTATGTTAAAAAGAAAGAAATTAACTATCTTATTATTATGATGCTAGAATGATAAGATAATCGTTATGGCCAACGCGTATGGAATTTTATTGTTAGCATAATTTTACTGATGCTATCTCGCACATTTTGGAGTTGTTTAGTTCTCTCGTATGATACTAAAGCTGCGCTCTTGTTAGCAAATATTATTTGTAATGGATGTTACGGTATATTTACTATTATTTACGTTCTCGGAACACTTAAACTACTGAATCTTATTACATAAACAACGTCTGACCTTTATAATTGTTGGCAGATATCTAAGAATTGATTTAGTATCTGTATCTAACTTTATGTAATTGTATGTTTAACATTATTGTTATGTACAAACTAGTAAGCTAGCACACATGAAATCGCAAAAATGTAATTCTTCAAATAGAAGCTTCTGCTTGAATAAAATAATTTCGAACTATGATGATATGCAGCTAAGGTAAATTTGCAAGAAAAAGAGAGTAAATAAACGTTTATTGATCAGGATACCTAACCTATTGCTTTGCAAGTTGTGATTGGATTAGACGGGTGGCGTAGACGGCGCGGCGGCTGCTCACTCGTACTAGCCGCCATGCCGACCACATTTTGACCTATCCGGAATTTTCTCTGCGAGCCAATAAAGAATGAGGATCAGTAACGATTTTTGTTTAGTGGCTTATCAGAAAGCTTATGCCACCACATGATTAACTGTGAAGAAATTTTTACGATATCTCTTAAACCTGAGAAGATATACGAGTTAAAACACTGGTTTTTGGGGGTCCTTATGACGTCATTGCGACGTATGCGAACCTTATGTCGTACGTAATAAAGCACATATTGCATTGAGCTTGGCATTTCCTTCAAACCCTTTTAACTCAACCATTTCTAAACGGATTTCAAAAAATCTTTCACTAGGTTTCATAGCTATCAATATGTGTTTATATTATATCAATAAAACAATAGGATTCAAACCTGTTGCTGATCCTCATTGCCAGAAAGCCTTGCAATAAATTATTTGAGTAGCCCGACTGCATCTTCTTCCATGTTAAAATTAATCGTTGAAGTGATAAATTGCAAGTAATTTGCTTTTAATTACATATCGTGCTTCTACTTTTAGTTAATTTAAATTTGTTATTAAAAATATGATGATTTTCAGAGTGAACTTAGTACAGTTACTAAATAAATACAAGTTTCATCACAGAATACATAATAGTACGTTTTATGTAAGTACATAATTGTTTCAGGAGTGGTAACAAAGCCACCATTATTATTGAACATTTGATTGTATTTGAAATTTCGGCTCCAATATCGGTTACTTATATTATTTGAAGTGTAACTTTAGAATCTTACAATAATGGAAAGCGGTCTTCAATTTAAATGGATTCCAAAAACATCAAAATGTTGCGTGAGCTTGCCGTAGGCAGCAAGTAAAATATTACTTAATAGACATCTTTAAGAGATGATAATCTGTTTCTTTCGATTGTTTAATATTGTATTGTACCAGAAAAAATATTTATAAGTAATTTATAATAGTCGTTGACACGCATTCAGGCGTATGAAATAATAGACTTAATAATCCCAGTTTTGAATAGGTAACTGACAGAATCCAAATTCGATTGCTTATTAATTATTTGTCCAACCAGCACTTAACAGCCTCCCTTTTTTCATTTGAACATTTGGATTAGGTATAGAATATAGTTTAAACTTAGACTGCATGGAATTTTGAAAGTACAGAATCGTGATTCAGTGTCCCAGCGAGTGCACCTTGATTGTGCAACCACCGCACCGCTGGGATTGGGTTGGGACTGCATATCTAAACCGTTCTAATCTGCCTGCGAAGTCAACTCCGGCTCTAGCATAGGCCGAGCACGCGTGCCGACTGCCGACTGCAGCCGCTCCCCATTCTGATTCTATCTAATCAAATTTATCATTCCCAAACTATGTCTATTGTTTAATAACTAGACGCCGTCTATGCTTTGTTTTGTGTAATTATTCCCGTTTGACAAGACTGTTATTAGACTATGAAAATTTTTATGGAGACATTAAAATTTTGTTTGATGCCCTATTACATAGATGGCTACCATCCTGCTAAATTTATTGTTTATTAAATTATAGTTTGATTGAGCTATTGCATACTAAAAAAAATATATGTTGTTAGATAAGTAATAAAAGTCTGATGTCATTGTTGGCTTTGTAACTAAATAACTGGCGAAAGGAAACTGATTCATGGTTGTGGTTAAACCAGAGTCAAGGGGGTCAACACTGGCAGGTTCAATGTCTTTTCGTTAATGCATTGTGTCGCTACGTCACTTTTAAACAATACAACATAAATGGTAGGAAAACAGATAATGTGCTCCTAACTTAAGTGCTACGCTACCGTACGGGGTAGGAATGCACCGCACTGAGCTTATTGAAAAAACAAAGCCGAAGAATTTAAAGTAAACGTATGTTTTTAAATATTTATTTTGTCTAACATTCAAAATCTCGGTCTTGTTCACCTTTGCTGACAGTCAGGTCATTTAGTATATTACCAACTTGCGAACCGGCTTCCAAATTACAAAATTAGCATGCTGATGATTTGGTTTAAATTCAAAAGTGAAGCTGTCGCGACGATATCTTTTAATTATTGCGACGATAACATTGCGTTGCGAATAATTATCCTCAAGCAAACAAGTCCGGATCAGGCAGATTCGATTATAATTATTAAGATTTCAAATTTGTTGCATGAAACTTAGGTATTTACTTTCAAATAATTTTGCGTTAGGCTTTATTTTTCTGCGGTTTAATTTCTACTTGTATAAAAATTATTGTTACAAAATATACCTTCTTCAAAATTTATTGCATTTGCACGACTTAAATCCATATTAATAGATCGACTTAAATCAATAATACTATGAATGAAATCCTTGAATGTAGATACCACATTAACAGTAGAGATTTCTTCGTTATCTTGATGGTAACTGTTGTTGATGATGTATAATATTATGTAAATGATAACTCTAGGCCATGTGTGACAGTTATTTTGATCGACAAAGTGATTGATTAATAGATAGATCAGTGTACTTTAACGAGTCCTCACCATAAGATCATGTTACTCGAACTAGTTTGTCAAATGATAATCAAGATGATGATGGTTGGACGTATGCACCACGGATCATTAGTCAAAAATTTGCCTCAGCTTTTACTCATTAAATAAAAGTAGAATCGATACATCGATTATGTTATCGATACATCATATTCAAAAGATTGCAAGATAGAAAACAATTTTGAATTTTATTGCAGGTTTCAAAAGTTACGAAATGTATAAGCCAGTACTTTCTCTCGTCTCGCAACTGATACGCGCGCTTTGTATGGAGGTTAAGAAAACAGTGTTACATCTTCATGCAGATATAGCATGTAGTAAGCAAGCCCTATAATAGTTTCATAATTTACCATGGTCTTAACTACCTACGTAGATATAATAGAGATAGTCTCAGTCAGATTTATGTTCAGTTTCCACTAGAGCTTCCATAGCTTTCAATCAATATTTCCAGTAGTGTTGTTATGATTATTCAGTTTTGGAGCATCTTTCTCAAATTTCTACTTACTTCTTTTGGTCTCTTGAGAAAATTATTCATATATTTTGTTACAAAATTCTAAATTAGGTTGATTTTTGTTCAATTTGGTAAATAAATAAGTCCTTATCCTTGGCCGCGGCCCGAGGCACACATCTCGCCATATGTGGTGGGATTATTGTTTGTTAAACGCAAATACAAGACACTTGTCGCCCAGGAGCGCCGCCATCCACCTCTTGTTGACTCACGTTGATATGCATACCACCAATCTAATAGACCCCGCGCGTGCCTTAACCTTAAGCACCTGCTACCGCTTCGTATCATCGTTAGGATAGGTTATGAACTTATGAGTCTTGTTTGCGTACATCACGTGCAAGGGATCGTTGAACAAAAGGTTTATTTTGCTTTTGCTGACACTATCTCTACTTATCCCGAAATTGCAAACGTAGTTTGTGCCTTATCTAGTCCTCGATTATTCCATAAAAATATCTACTTTTGTAGAGCTTTTTCAAGAAAGCCCTCAAAAATCTGAACTCTGGACGAATCAAACTATATAAGTATATATAGTCGGAATCTGAAGTCAAAATTAAAACTTTACGACATATTGCTGATTTAATCCTGCGTCTTATTTACTCGCCGCAAAATTTACGGGCTTTCACCCGGTGGTTGAGCCAGACTCGGACATGTTCCGCGTATGAACAGAATTTATGGCCCTTAATTATAATTGCGCGCTGGATATTGAATTTGCTTTACCAACTGAACACGCCTTTGCTTTTATAGATTTGAGAATGGGATAAGTTTATTCACAATATAACTCCACTAAAGCAATTGATTACAAATTATATTTATTTAATGTCCTTGATTTGATTATAAAATAAACTACTGTATATTTCAATTCCCAATTGCATTACTTTATTATATTTAAGTAGATTCGCACCTAAATGTGAATGCTCAAGGCGAATCTTGAATGGTGTCGCGTGTGCGCTTACGCATGCTTTAGAGTTTATTAATAACACCACGTAATAACAATTTTATTACACCATCTAGCAATATATTACGTAGGTTTAATTAACCATAGAAAAATACATGTACATGATAGGTACTCGATTTTCCGCTGATCGTTTCCTTGACCGGTATGAAATCATCATCGTCGAGTTAACGAGTGTTTGCTCTCATATTGCCCTTCACTGATTGCGCTTCCCACGTCGTTATGCAACGTTAGGGCCCAGAGGCTTTAAGTAGCTTTCAGGAGCCAGTATGATACCCACTAATAATTAGCGTGTTCGTCTGGCCATTGATTATGATATCCAGCACTGGCACTGCGCTTTGCCTGTTAACTAATGTCAGCCCACTAACGCCTTGATTTATGTCCGGCCGCTAGGTTCGTTCACATTCATGAAGTGCTCTAATAATTGCCCGTGGACTTGCAAGACGGTTGAAGTTGATGTCACATTAACAAGTTAATGGACTATGGTGATACGCCGCGAGGGAGTTAATTAGCCATCAACCATAAATGCTCCAAATTACAGCTTGCACCAGGACTAGATAGAATCCTGGAGGTGCAAATTGAAGGACTTGTCAATTTGGATCGACGTTAATTTTGGTATTTTATTATTTACTAGCGGCTGCCCGCGACTGATATTTGTATATCCCTCGGGAACAGTACTTTTTTCGGGATGAAAGGTACCCTATGTCCTTCTTGAATGCAAAATTTCATGTTGATCGGTTAAGTAGTTAAGGGCGTAACAAATAAACAAACAAACTGACTTTCGCTTTTATAATATTAGTAAGGTTAAGATCATATTGTAAGGTTTTGTATCGAAATGGTTAGATTACAGTACTGCACAGTTTTGATTTATGTGATTGAATAGTCATAAACCAACGCTAACCATGCTAAGTTTCCTTCACCCAGTTCGATCAGATGGTATTTTTTATTTATTTATTAGTTTTGAAGGAATATAATAATTATTGACTTTTTTTAACAACAACTTTCCCTTTACTTTTTCTTAAACCTTTTACTTGCCTTTTTAAACCGCTATAGGTACTGTTGTTTAAGTTTATTACGTCACGTATGATTTTATTGTCTTTGAAAAATATAATTAAGTATAAGTTGGCTATAAAATTGTCTGCACGTGAGCAACTAAATGTCAATCGCAATCGGTATATTCGATGGCGAAGTAGCGGTAGTTGTGTCCTTAATAAAACCTGCACGCAGAGCTTTAATTTAAATTGTGATTGGGGCATAAAGTGACCTTCTAATGTTTTTTTTCTTTGTATATTAGGTTCATACTTTGAATAATAATTAATATTGTTACATTATCGTTTGTTACGCATATCAAACGAATTTCCATAATGTTACTAGGTGCCTAACGCTAACAACCATAAATGTTGAGTCGTGAATTTATTACGTATACAGTTACAGGTATAGGTTTTCACAATTATTTGAACTGTAAGCATTATATGTTTTTCTGAAGTTTTCTCACACATGACGAATCTAGTCTGATTGTGAATTGTCTTATTATGAATGAGTCACTCGAGTTATATGATCATTAAATATTCTGAAATGTTCAAATATTTGTTTGCAAGCACACGTAGTACATTTAGATTTAAAAATTGCCTGTCCTATAAAATTCAAATTGAAGTTGTGATTACTGTACAAATTGATCTAGGTACATTTGCGATTTAAAAGTCACATCACCCACTTATTAACAAATAAATGTAGATGAACATTAGCCACTTATCAACAAAATATATTATATAATTTCCATTCGCAGGCAAAACCTAATAAGATCTTAAAAAAATGTAAACGGCCCAATTAAATTTAATTTGCAGGATTTACTGTCCTGTAAAATTCAAATTGAAGTTGTGATTTCTGGTACAAATTGATCTACATTTGCGATTTAGAAGTCACTTCAACTACTAATTAACAAAATATGTCGTAATTTCCATTCGCAGGCAAAACCTATAAATAATCCTGTATTCCGATTCCAAGAGTCCCGTTTGTTTTGAAGTATTGGTTTCATTATATCCAATAACCAAATATTTGTTTATGGTTAACTGCAAGTAGATGCAACAAGCAAATAAATAGTTTATGTATGTGCTAGGCTAGCCAGTATTATTTTATGTACCTTGTTGTTTATTTTCCTCTTTACTGAAAATTTCATCAGAGAGTTACGAGTTGCGTATCGGGCTTCGTTTGATGAGGTTTGGCTTGGCATGCGTCCTCGCAGTTCGCAGCCCCGATCGGATGAGTTTATTGCGCCCCGCGCTTTATTGCTGCTAGCTCTACGCCTAATTACCGGCCTAGGTACCAGTCTAGATTGATGCAATTTCCGTAACAACTGACATAAACATTAATAAAGTTCTATTTAAATATCTAATTAATGTTAAACTCCAATAAGAGCTCTTTGTCTAATTAGCCTGGTTTTATAGTACTAGCTCACATTATTACAATACAATTAATAGATACTTAGATTCATTTCTACTTCGTTCCAGAAAACAATAACCATTATTCTATTTAGATAATAACTATCGAACTTTGAATATCATATTAGAAGTTGCTCATAGTTTAGTTAACAAATGAAAGAGATGAAGTTTTATCTATTTTCATGTAAATTCGCAAGGATACCTTCCAAAGTATTACAATCAAAATTTATGATACTTTGATAAGCTGATAAAACATCGGGCTGCTGTACCTACCGCGTAGGGATGCTCCAACGATGTGTAGACACTCAAATTTAATCGTGCCCCTGTTACTGACACCGCCACTGAATTTTCACAAAGGGTCATTTCACACTGATGTCGAACTAGGAACACGCGTGTCGCACGCGGTAGGCGCCCACTTAGTGCGTAGGACAGATGCGTCCGCCGCCGCAGCATCCGCGCCGGGTCTGCGACGTCTGCGTGTGCGCTGCGCGTGCGCGTGCGCGCCGCCGCCGGCCACGCCCCGTGCGTACGCGCACCTCCCCGCGCACATCTCCTCTGAAGCCTTTCGTTTCATATTTTCAGCAATTTTCCACGCTTACATACTTGCGATTTCACTGTTCACACTTACTCGTCAAAGGCTAACTGCATTGTTATGAGCTTTCGTTTGGCAAAGAAGGCAGACACTTGATCAGCTGTTTATACATACATATCTACTTTCACTGATGGTGTGCTTATAAAGGGTTAGCTTTGTGACGAAGTTAGTTATCCCCTAACTAAAACAAATAAAGTACGATGAATGTTCATTGAATAGAATTGCGTGAGAAAGTTAGTCGTCTAAAGCTCGTTAATTGTATATTGAATGCTTAGTACTATATGAACCTCTCGATTGATTCTAATTAAGAAATAATAAATTATTTGTGACTGTGTGTGAGGTCCTTTTTGCGGTGCAAGAAATGTTATGCTACTGAAAATTAATTTAACCGTCAAAGACACATACATGTCTTGTCTGCCGCTGCTTGTCGCAATCAATGTAATAATTGATAGTCTCTGGTATTATAACATATTTTTTTCAAAATTTGTTCTGTTTATTGAAATAACCGGCTACTTTATCAGTGAAATTAATTGATTCATGTCTTAGAATTTTTCGTCAAGCAAAATGTAATTTTCCGAATGTGGAAAATAGACAATCGCCAGTTAAGACAGACATGATCAAGGCCTTTGATAGGGTCTGGTCCGGAACCGGATGGTAGCTTTTTAAGTAAGCTTCCCACATTTGGAATCCCCCAGGGCCATTTAGAATTTAGATCTTTGATTTCCTTAGCTAGAAAGATAGATTCGTGTCCTGTGATGGAGGTGTACATACGATCAGTTGACTTTAAGACTGACTATCCTCGACCACCGCTGCAGAATAGCTTGTCTATCCGTATTTTTAACCGACTTCAAAAAAGGAAGAGGTTATCAAGTCCACCAGATGTTAACCTATTTTAATAATTCTCTTTTTTTTACAAAAATCTGGAAGAAAGAGACCTGAAATTAAACAATTGTTGTTTGTTACCTCTTGGTTATATTAAATTATGTCAATTAACCAATCGCAATTTTCGATTAACTCGGGAGTAGCGTGACCGCCTGTGCAGTCCAGGCAACATGTGTTCTGACAGGTTTTGTAGGTTTTGCGCTGCATTGAGGCTCATTGGAGGGACACTCGCGGGTGGTCAAATGGCTCATGTAGCTTTTATAGCCCTTACTTATACCAATGATATTCACGTATCATACGCCAATACCTGTATGTAGTATTTCTTAATAAACGCAGAGCTATCGGTTAAATAAATAAGTGTCAAACTATTACACTGTAATGCATAGAACTGCAAACACGTCACCTTTAATCCCGATGCTCATAATCATCAATCTTATTAAGCAATACACTGTTCTATAATTAGAAATACCATTTGTTTAGTAAGAAGTACATTGCATTGCACCTTTATCGTATGAATGACGTCAAAAGTTGTTGTTGTTTGATTTAAATTGTTCTGAACCGTTGCCCCTGTAGACAGTTAAGCTTGAGCAGCGAGATGGGGCATGGTAACACAAATTTATGGGCAAGTCACAGTCTCGTCCCCTGTCAAATATTTGCGTAGAGCACGACGTATAATAAATCAATTTACATCGAGACTCGTAGTTAACCAGCGGTCATCGCCTCGCACTTGTTGCTCATTGGCGTACGTATCGCGATTTTCTTCAATGGCAAGGCGCGAGCATTCCGTAGATTTATAAGTCACGCTCTAGAAAGCTCGTGCAGTAAGCTCTACTATCGGGAGAGACTACGATAGCAATCTGCTTTCCGTCTGCATGATGAACAAATGGACTATTATGAACTGCATATTTAATAATATTGTTTACTAGATATCTAGTAAGTACCTACTACTAATTAAGCCATTTATTGTTACTGATGTTTAACTTTTTCCGTGAATACTGAAATGCTACACAATATTTGCGATCCGAGACATTTATTCGATTGACGTGAATCGATAAACCCTCTTGGCACTGGGGAACTTTATGAGCCATTTCAATTTTCAATAGAATTGCGGTCTATCGACTGACGACGACAGACGGACCGGACGGTCGGATAGTTATATCGTTATATGCAAATTACTTTTGTTCGCTACCTAACGTAGTATACTATGTAATATTAATATGTATAAATGTAATGTAGGCATATGTAAATAAATATGTAAATGTAATTTAACTTTTTTCTTCTGCTATATTTTTTTATCAATCCAGCCAGTTATCATCATTGCCAGTTACTCTTAAATAGAAGTATCATTAATGAGGTTTGGAAAAGTCACTAAACAAAAATCGTTCACATTCTCCATTGCAAGTTTTCGAACCTCATCAAATCACGGCTTTAGAGTGACAAAGTTCTCAACTCCATACATAATTATATAAAGACGTGAAGACAACCAATACTGAATAAATCGTAATTGGAATTGACTGAAAGTTTCTCATTCAAAGCTAAAATGCAGAATTATTTTCTCACTGATGAATGCATTTGTGTGGCATCAATTAGAAAGTGCACTCTCTTTAGGAGCTTAATGTAGAAGCAATATAAATTTTATGACGTCGATGGCAAACGACTAAAATCTAAATAGTACCAATAAGGTGGCCGAGGTGTTGCTCGTAAAGCTGTAACTATTAGCAATATATTTGATTAGACAATAAAATTTGCTAAAAATGCCAATAAACAACAGCCTGTTTCGTGAAAATTTAAGCGAAAAAACTTCAGTCTTGCGAAGTCTTTGCCGTCCGTTGAGTAAAGTGCAGATCCAACCATCTATGAAGAAAAAATTCCTAACTGATGTTTTCACTCTAAGCATGATTTTAATTTTATGGGATTCCACTTCAGGTAGGGTTACCATTTCAAATTTTCAAAAGTCCTGACAAAAAGCCGGACATTTTAATAAAAGGTCGAACATTTCTTTTCAAAAAGAATGATTGAAAAATTATATTTTCCGCCATAATGTATTTTTGTTGTGTGCTTACATTTTGAAGTACAAGATAAAATGTCCCTTCCAAAAAATAAAGTGTTTTTAGAGAAATTCGATGATTAGAAACTGTAGTATCTTTACCTATTTTCTGGTATACTGTACAATGGACGTGGCCCAGACTCCATACATTTTGGGTCATCTCTTTCGAACACTACTGCTGTGTATGTTTAATAACTAGTATTACTGCCGCCAAATATAATAATCCGGACAAATGTTTAAAAGTTCGGACATGTCCGGATAAATTCGGAAGGATGGTAACCCTAACTTCAGGTCATGCCCGTTTACGAGTAGCATTTTACATGTTAATGCGACAACCCCGCCTGTCGTATGTCTGTGGGAATCGTTCACCGCAGGCGAAACCGCGTTATGCGTTTATACGAGTATGTGTCGAGACTACGCGATGTCTTGTC
Organism: Agriphila geniculea; assembly: GCA_943789525.1. Lineage (NCBI taxonomy): Eukaryota > Metazoa > Arthropoda > Insecta > Lepidoptera > Crambidae > Agriphila > Agriphila geniculea. The sequence continues at coordinate 8,165,328 of OX038875.1, forward strand.
CGATTCGTTTGATGATATGAATGCCAACCTTATCAATAAATAGGTACCTACTGGATCAAAATAAAATGCAAATAAAACTTAAAATTCAAATTAGCTCTACCTTAATAATTATTCTCTTATATCTTGCCAACACCAACTAATATTCTTCCCTCAGATCAGAAAAAAAAGAATTATATAGGGTGTTTCATAATAACACGTATTTTTTAAATCTGTATGGAAAACTAAAATCACAACGACAAACAAGAGTATTGTTTTCAATAATCAACCTCATTAATGGGCAAAATCAAAACAATTTAGGTCTAGGCCTCAATCCCCCCCATTATAAAGACATACTCAGTGAAATCATTTTTTCTGTCAAGCGTTTTTTTTAACATACCGACTGCCCCAATCCCCTCCCCCCCCAAATCTGGCCTGGCTATGCTAGGTTGTCTAAGGTTGCCATTGTCATAAGAATAAATAAAACTGACTAGAACGGACACTCCCGCTCCGATCGGGCTCAAAGTCACGATATTAACCTACACCGTTAAACAGAATACTCAGTCGGGCTGTCACAACTGGCGTCGCCGCACGCGCGTTTGCCTGTTATTGCGTTCCGCAATATTTTCTCTGTGCGTAAGATCTTAAGAAATAAACTGTAATACATTTTATTTCTAAGATCTTACGCACAGAGAAAATATTATGGCGCCATTGCGCCAAGTTATTATGCTGTGTTTGGTTGTGCAAACATTTAGAAAACAATGCCACAATTAAGTTTTTTTAGTTTGCCCAAAGATGATTATGAGGTAAGTAATATTTTCTAAACATTTTTTCGTTTTAGTACCTAATTCATCAAAAGGTCATGAACAGATTTTTTGGCGTAAGGCACAATATTTGTAGGTACCTACCTAAATGTTTCAGATTTTAGTTCAAGATTTATTTTGATTTCCATACTAAATCTTTATTTACTTTATTTAAACAAACTCAGGAGGAGGTAAGTACTTACCCAGAAAAATTGAATATTTTATTTTTGTATTTACTAACTAGAATAAAATAATGATTTCAAACTAAAGAAAAACTCATATTTTAGTGATATTATCTTTAAACGTAAACAATATTCAACAGTAAGCAACCCTGGCAACACGTCTGGACGACAGCGGGGCGTAGCGACGTGAAGGGGGAAGTAGTTATATAAATGGCGGCATTTGGGACTCGGACAAAGAAGAGTCCGTTCTAGTCAGTTTTATTTATTCTTATGCCATACTAGCTTCCGCCCGCGACTTCGTCCGCGTGGATATTAGAGAAAATCCTTAAGGAACCTTCAACCAGGATCCGACCAGCCGTTTTTACGCGATAAAGCGGGTCCCCACCAAGCGCGCTGCCTCGCGAGGCAAGACGTTTGCCAAGACGCAAGACGCAAGGCGTTTGTCGCACGAGGCTCGCTCGCTTGGTGGGGACCCGCCTAATCACGTAAAAACGCCGTTCCCATTCCCGTTCCCATCCTGTTCCCGTTTCCGTCCCGTTCTGTTCGCGTCCCGTCCCATTCCGTTTCGTTCCCGTTCCCGCTCTCATTCCGTTCCCGTCCCATCCCATCCCGTTTCGTTCCCGTTCCCGCTCCCATTCTCGCTCCCGTTCCAACCCGTCCCATCCCGTTCCTGTCCCGTCCCATCCCGTTCTGTTCACGTTCCCGTTCCCGCTCTCGTTCCCGCTCCTGTCCCGTCTGGTTCCCGTTCCCATCCCGTTCCCGTTCCCGTTACGTCCCATCCCGTTTCTGTTCCCGTTACCGTTCCCGCCCCGTCCCGTTCCCGTTCTCTTCCGCCCCGTCCAGTTCCCGTTCCCGTTCCCTTTCTCCCCGTCCCCTGGGGCTGAATCGTCCACCGAGTTGGACTTCAAAATGAATGTCATTTTTGCAATCACCATCCCATAAAACCTCAAGAACGATATCCATATCGATTTCTATGTTTACTTACCCCATTTACCCTCTAACGGGTAACGTAGCACAAAATATATGTTTGTCTATTTATTTTTAGACGTGCTCCTACGAAGTTTAAAGTTGTAATGTCTATTTTATATTCTCTTTCCATACATAATTTGAACCCCATCTTCACCCCTTTAGGGGGTCAAATCATGTCCACCGTGTTGGACTTTAAAATAAATGTCATTTTCGCAATCGTCATACCGGGAAACCCCAATAACGACATCCATATCTATTTTTAGGTTTATTTACCCATTTCACCCCTATTTCATCGCCATAGGGGTTGAAGTTCTAACAATAAAAATTTACGTTGCGTTAGATTTTCTTCCATAAGCCTATACTATAAATGAAATGATTTTTACTTCGAAAATGAAAGATTTTCTTCTATGCACAACTTCATACCCCTTTTCACCCCTTCGGGGTAGAATTTTGAAAAACCCTGAAACCCGTTTTATTAATTTTCAATCATCAGCCTAAACATAAAATTTGAAGGTCCTAGCTTCAAAACTGAGGGACTTTCATACAAACTTTCATGCCTTATTTCACCCCCTTAGGGATAGAATTTTCAAAAATCCTTCCTTAGTGGATGCCTACACTGTATGAGGTATCTGTGTGCAAAATTTCAAGTCTCTAGGTCCAGCGGTTTGAGCTGTGCGTTGATAGATCAGTCAGTCATTCAGTTTACGATTTTATATATTAAGATTGTTCAGTTTATCGTAAAAATATTTTTTTTAAGTGGCTGTTTTCAGATTTTATAATAATTTTCCGGGGTTGTATGCATGACATTGGTTTGGTACCCGTTGGAATAGGTTTTATTAGAGAGAAAGTAGGACCAGGTATAAGCATAATGTACTTTCCTCCCGTCATTTTGAAGTAAATTCACATTTTAGTCGTCAACCCGAGCTCTCTCATTTTATGTTTCTGCCGTAGTATTAGAAGTTTCTATATAAAAGCTGCCGGTCTAGGTAATTTAAGTGCCGACTTAAGACAGGTTACATTAATTAGTGATCTTTTGAAAATAGTAGACTTAAGACTATTAAATCCAAAGACAATAAAAGCGTAATGATTCCGCGCAGAAAGACCCGCGACCGACTGCCAATAATCATCATATTTCTAAAATTACGTTCTTATCTCGTAGAATTGCTGTTTGATTTAAAAAGTACGATTTCACGAAAAAGTTATCTTCTGTAATTTTATTTATTTACAATACAATGTCTCCTCTTTAACATTTTACAGAAATCTAGTGCTTTCATATCATGTCATGTGATGTTATAAATTGTAATACCTATAATTGATAACCGAATCATTAAAAAGGAATATAATCCTAGTATTCTCATTATTGCAAATTTTGTGGGTCGAACCGGGATTTAGTGTAACGTACGTGACTGTTCAATAGGCGAAGAGCGACCAATCGACATGTGCACCGCTTGCAGCTTTGTCCCTCAAAGCTTATCTCGAAAGTGAAGCGTCACGGTTACGATTGTGTTTCCCCCATTTGGTTTGTTATTCGATATGCGGTGCAGTGTTTACAATTCCGTGTTTTGAGGTTTAGTCTTACAGGACACGCCGCCGCCGGCTCCCTTCGGCCCGCTTTGTGGTCTGTTCGAGCGTGCCACCATCATCGGGTGTCTTGACCGCAAACAGCACCGAGCGATGTGCAAACCTGTTCCTTGTATATAGCTGTGGCCATCGGGTGTCGTCTATCGAGACCGTATAACACAATGTCATCCTGATCCTGATGCATGTGAGCGCGACCACCCCGGAATATTTTATAAAGAAGGAACTCAATTCAGACGATGCGACAGCTTGCAGTGAAATTCTGATAATATGAAAGTCTAGATTTTTGAGTCGAGTTAGGTATCTCAATGTTGGGTTAAACGGAAATAGTTAATACAATTTACGAACTACCTACATACCTTTCTCATATATCTTGCACATCATAGTTTGCCATATCGGCATTCACGGAGCAGTTCGTCCGCTGCACCGATGTTCTTAGAATCGTGCTGCGAAAATATCGTAGACGACACGACGCGGGCAAGACGGCTGCGTTCGCGCAATTCTGCCAGGTGTGATCACGATCCCAACTTCACAGTTCACACGCATGCACATTGCACTCGGCATACATAATTCATTTGCAAACATTCTCCAGACGACTATAAATATTTGTTTTGCGGTTAAGTGGGCTTTGCTACAATTGCTACTAACACTATCGAACAAAAGGTCGTCAGAATCGCAACTTAATGAAAAAAACTATAGTTTCTTTCCAAATCTAGATTTGGATTATTATGTAGGTATAATGCATAATAATCAATAGATATTAAGAAACAATGACAGGATCGTGTTTCGATTGTAAGTAGGTGCCGTTAAATTATCTGAACGACGACGATGACGCGATAACGTATAAACTGCTAAGGTTTTGCTAGATGTTCTACAAGAGCTACCAAAACTCACTGTAAACAATGATAAAACTGTAAATAAATTACGCTCCGCCGCCGCACCGCGCCTGCCGCCACCCCTGGTACTCTGTCATCTACTGTTTTGTTATCCAACCTCCTTAATATTCTTATCTGCACAGAATACATAATAGTACAAGTGTAGAAGTGGAAAGAACAAGCACTATTCGTCCCTGACTCGTGGATTTTGACTTTAAATGTTTTACGATGCTCATCTGGCTGTATTGTATTGTATACTCGACCCGTTATCTCTGTAATAAAGGTAAGCAATTATTTAATGACTTAATTCTCCGATTACTAAGACAGTATCCATGAAACAATACCATCAGTTATTATGTTACTGCCTGATATGAATGGAGGAGTTCCGTGCTCCCCGCAGAGCTCTCACAGGCTGTCAGCCCTCAACTCGATAAGGCTGTATTCCCGGGTGGCGGATGATAGTGGCGAGGCGACGCATCGTTCTTAAGCTCTCACCATTGTTTAAGGTCAACGGGTCATCTCTGACCATTCATAAACGTTCAAGTGAAATGCTCTCGTGGTCGTATTGAAATTATTCAAAATGAACATGATAATGCATCTTTTCCTGCGGCGCCCGTTACGATTACGACCGCCTATTCGTATACATGCTCCAATGCAAGTTTCGGTATCGAACAAGTTGCCCAACATAAACGTCAAGTGTCGCCGGGCGTGGGTGAGATCCAGTAATATAATCTGCTAACACCTTTGTCCCTGATCATATCAACAGCTATAGCTTAAAATTTAGAACATATTATTGAATTTTGTTTATCTTATCTCCTGAGGCGAAAATTAAGTTTTGCAAAAATTTACATAACCTTTAAAATATATGTCACTCTATCTATGAGGTTGAGGTACTTCGCGATGGTATCTGAGAAACAATTACCTTACCGTCTTTTATGTCAACGCCGAACAGTTAGGACGAGCTTGAAATTAGCATATTGACTCGCAATGAGTGAAAAGGCGGAGGACGTCCATGTCCTGTAATAATACTGCAGTGCACTTGACATGCATGTTAATGATGGTTGTTAGCTATGGATAAAACACAACCTAACTATTTTAAGGCATTGAACATACCGATTTCTAATTAGTTGATAATTTGTACTTCGGATTTTTTATATTCCTCAATTTCCTTATTATTTCCGTTTGACTTTGTAGAATATAAAGAGCAGTGTTGACGTGTGTGGCCTTAACTCTTAACGTCGTCTTACTGAAATTTACATTTGCCGTTACATAATACTGCATTCTTGATTATGCCACAACAATAAAATTCGATACTACTGTTACTCAAACTAACATTAAAATTACCGCTTAACTTTAAATTAAGTGTTGTCACGAAAGTTGTAAGATTTATATTTGTGGCTATTCAGTTTGTGAATACATTCAGAGATCCACACGTGGTGACGGCGCGGGCGCAGCGCGTACGTACGATAGAATCATGTATGCATGAGAGATACACGCATTGATACTCGTCCCCTGTGAATCAATCTTGCGAGAGAACCTTATCTCTGATCAGCAGCGCCCACTCCGCCTCGAAGAAAGGGCTTTCGTCAACGACTCGTCGTAGTCGCTGACATTCATTGAAACACTGCTGTTAGCTGCTTATCGATATTAAACCGAACTCTTATCTTTTGACTTCCTAATTGTAGGCAAGTTGTCACATATCGTGGTATTTATATTGCCAGCGGCTATTCTGAACATGTTACACGTATTTTATCAAGTCCCTAATGAACTGCATTCAATTGTCTCGCAACGTGAGATAACTGTTCATTCGTTTTAATGCTTCATATTGCATATTATTGGAATGGTGTTCGCTTTCTTTACTTTTGTTATATTATTCACAATCGCTCGTTAAAAGCGACTCCCACTCGGTTTATTCAGGCGATAATGATCTCGGATGAAGCGTGCGTAGGTCGTGTTTATTGGTTATTGATGTTAGGCTGAGGTTCGCCGCCGCCGTAGACAATGTTAGGTACGTACAATATGGTGGAATACTGTTTGCAGCCTTGGCCATCCATCAACATTGTAGATGACTGCTGTAGAACTGTATACACAGTATAGATAGTGCGTAATCACGCGCAAGCCAAGGATAATGGCATAAGGTGTGGTGCTGAAGTAAAATCCTAACTAGGTAACGAGCCGCCGACAATTCACGAAGTTGAGACTTATAGTAGCATAAGTAATTGTTTGAAGTTACGTAATTATTTTAGTTCATTGTGTCGTTCCTTTTAAATAGTAAAGTTTCTTATCTTCGATCATTCATACCCACGTTTGCAATTGTGAATTGCAAACGTGGTTGTATTGTAGCTGTAGGTAGCTTGTACTTTATTTGTAGCGTGTATTTTATTTTGCTAAATCATGTCTTAGCTCAGAATCCAGCCACAGGTGATACAGCTGTATTCTGTCTGAGTCTTAAGTTTCATCACTGTTTTTAGTTGCAAATATTTATTGTCTTTTACCTAGTTCCGATTATCTAAAAATTTCTTTACTTGAATGAAACTTTTCTTATCTTACCTAAAAATAACGTTTTTTAAATAAATTCTCAATAAGAAAAGTAAGACCACCGTGCCACGGCAGGTGGCTCTATGTTGTGCAGCACTTGTATCTTGTTGTACACAAGGGCTGCCTGCCATAGTCAATCTTACACAAAACAAGAAGTTGAAATAGCACATCACAAACGTCATGGTCGCGAAATAAAGTGCTGAACTGGCCTGAAAGTCTTTCGTGGACAGTTGAACATTGGTTGTTTAGTGAAATCATAAACAGCAATAGCAATAATAGCATAGTGATTTTACAATCCTTGTAGGTATTCCAAATCTTTAAAAACCAACACAGGCGAATGAATACGTGCGACGGATTCGTTTGCAAGTATGTAAGAGAAATTCGGCAGCAGCAGCTGCATCTTTATCTTGTAAACGACCATAGGCCATAGGTAATTTAAAACCTTTTCATTGGATGGACCGTATCTTGCTTTGTCTCGCGAGTGCGAGAGGTGTAAAAAATATATTACCCACTATATTACCCACTATATTGTCCACGTCCACTGGTCCGTTGAAAGGAAGCAGGTTCAATTAACTATGGTGGGAGTTTCTCACTATGAAATGGTAGGCAGCCCTAATCGCAACAACCACTTGAGTTGAGATGAGAGACGCGCGCTGGCAGGCGGCGCGCACGATATCATTACGCTTCCGTATTCCACCGATGCTATTACACAAACAGCGGGGCACAACACAACAACGGTACGTTCGGCCACACATGTTGTCGTGGAATATTCCCTCGCAGAATAAAATTATGCTCCTGAAAGTCTCTGAAAGACATAGGTACATCTGATATGATTTTATTGATTTACATAATCCCAAGTCATTGTTTATAAAGCATGGTAGAATTTAAAATAAACAATATCACGTAAGAAAGAAAGAAAGAAAATACATTTATTTTGGATATACACGACGAATACACAACATGACAGTATAAGAAATAAACAAATTACAAAGGCAGTATAACTAACACATTGCAACGTTGTGATGCCAAAACTGTGCTCAGCTCAGTATATGCAGCAAGTTAGGCCTTCTGCACTGGTATTCTGGTGAGTGTTCTGCTCATAAGATTCTTGACTGGAACCATGATTATGTATTCTGTGACCATAGACCATGACAGATGGATGACACAAAATATAAACATCAAATTTAAAAATTAGTGACTACAGACCATACAACAAGTACTTACCTTACGTATAGTGACAAACAAGAAAACAAATAAATGATTATAATAATAACCTACCTCCACAAAAATTGAACTATTTTGCCGTAACGAAACGAGAGATCAAATCATAAACCATTGTTTTTTGAAGAAACTTCCCAGTCCTTTGTCAAGTCTCCGTTCGAAGTAGAACAACAAAACAAATTCTCTTCCTGCTTGCATGTATCGTCATTTTATTGACCCTGCAGCACTAATTTAGGTTAGACATAACATTTATAGAGCAGATTAAATCGATACTATCGATTTCTCCATAAATAAGCATCGTAATTTAAAATAACATATTAAACAATCAAGATTTCCAATAGAGGTAGGTAGTACGATAGGATAGGATAGCCAAGAGATCGAAAATTATTGTTAAGTAAAAGCACTGAATACAATAAAAGCACAAATCTAGTGGCACTCACGTCATTGGGTCGAAACTGTTAAGTTCTGGCTCGCTATTTATTTATTGATCATCTTCGGGATCCAGAGAAAAGGGGTAACTCTTTCCGATGAAGATTATCCCTGATCAGATTGGCAATATCCTCGCACGGGACTCTGGAATCGGGAGAGGCCTACTTCTTGCTTATTGTTATGATAATGTGGATGGATACATGGGCACCGGCAGCAGGGTGTAAGGGGTGCACTCGCATCCCTCTGCCAAGAAAAAAATACATAGATTTTTTATTTTGATAAAAACAGAAGCGTCTAGTTTGCCGTACAAATTTGTTCATTACCTTGTCAATAAATTCAGAATCCTCCTCCATTAAGTAAATAGTGTAATGTGTAGACGCAGATGCACCTCCCTGAAAAAATCCTGGCGGCGCCCATGGATGGATTAAATCTAGGATAAGCTATAAATTATTGACCTAAATATGGATTCAATGAAATCGCTGGCGTCAAGTTGCATAAAAAACACTTTGTTCACGCGCAAACGCGAGAACAGCAGTCACAACACTAGCGGAGCGCGGAGCGGAGATGGCGGCGGGTCCGTCAACCAGCGTCACTCTTCGCCTTCGAGCGGCCACACATTCGTCTCTTTAATTATTGTCCCTTGTTTTTGCCTTTGAACTTATATTTCAAGTAAATCCATCATATACCTACAATCCATTCGTTTTATTCGCACCAAAACATGGTCCTTCGAGTCGGATAGCCGGTAGATGAAATCGCAGGAGACAGCTTTTATAACGAAATCGAATGTATTGATTGATTGTCAATGCGTCCCTTATCTCTTCCCCTAACTTTCTAAATCATTGTTAAGTAAACAGACACTATTAGATGAAATATGATGAGTCAACAAAGAGGGTTACGTACGTACCCGTAACAATTTTCGATTTGTTTATCGACTTGAAAGAAACACTAAGTATTATTCATTTATAAGATTTAAAGATTTAAATAATTTACAGCCCACGTAATGAACCAGTTCAAACAATATGTTTAAATGTTAGCAACAGTCAATACAAAAAATATGTAATGATATTTTTGTAATTGATCATTTATGTCTTTGGATTTAACCAAATACAGCTGGCTGACAAAATATAAAAACTAAATTGATCCACATGATTGTATCATACGTGTTAAATGGTCCAAATCAAAATAAATTCACTAAAGTTTTCCAATTTCTTCCAATAGGAACAGTCACGTCTATAAATAAATATGTAATTAGAGCTTTGTCACTCTAAAAGCCTTTTTGAACAGAAATCAATGACAAAAGACAACTACAAGAGATTGACAGAGTTCTAAACTGTAATCAAGGAAATTGTAAGTTACGAAGTCCTTGACTGTATACATATTTTAAGACGTGACTGACTGAACCAAAGGAAGGAACTGCATAAAGAGTGTTGAAATACGTTTCCAATAAGTAGGTACACTTAAATGACGAGCCTTTATGGGTGAAGCGGGTTCAACTTAGGGTGACGAAGTCAAACGATTTATGCCCGTACATCTGGCCACTAATTCGGATTTACGTGCGCGTGCGCAGCGCGTGCCGGTAGCGCGCGCGCCTGACCCCGGATTAGCTCCGATGTCCTACCATTGATTCCGTGAAATCTGACGACAATTGCTCGTGATATATGACACCGCCATTTGTTTGCGGCACTGGCGTCTTATCTGATTAAACAATCTAAAGTTTTACCAGGCTTGTTATTTTTCAATATCATTCAGCAGATAATAATAAACAATTTATTTATTTAAACACAATATTTTTTGCTCCTGTAAAATCTCGTTTATCTCGTGAGATCTCGACCATTTTTAACCAAATTTGCATTCCCTATATAACACCTATTAGTAAGATTTCAGGAACTTTTTACGTATTACCTAAAACTCTGTATAAAGCGGTGCTTGCCAATTTACCAGACGATTACAAGATGATGAAACTTAGTTTACAATTTTCTTTTTCTTTCTTTTCAGGCGGAACTCGTAGACATGCGAGCGGAACTGGTGCAAGCGAGAGCTGCTTCAGTTGGTAAGCATCTGAAACTGTCGATTGCAAGTAATTTATCATTAACGAATCATTATAAAAGGGATAGTGGTATATGAGCTTCGAGAGGGCCTTTACGTACTTTAGTTACCGGTCAAGTTGTTACTTCTTGGTTATGGTCCTTTAATAGTAAATTACATTCTATTGCACTATACAGGCTTATTTGTAAAACACCAACAACCTCGCAGGAGTAGATTACTATCATTATAAACAATAACATTTTGTTCTAAGATTTATCCGAAAAAAGAAAAAAAAACGACTTTCCATACAAATGTCAGAACAGCTGATCGAATTTAGTATGAAATGTCGAATTTTTTATTGTCTGTTTTCGGAAAATTCGTAAAACAAATAAGTATTGTCCTTTATGATGTTAGTAATCTGGTCAAGGATCAGAGTTTTCAGTTTCAGCGTTTCAGCATTTCGCTGTTTTTTTAAACATATTATCCTTATGTCTCTAAGAATGTTGATCAGATCAGTTCCATACTCGTATGTATAAGGACTAAAGGACATGTTTAAAAAAACCGCGAAAATAGCATGAATATGTATGGAAATCCTGAAATTGAGAGCGATTTTTCGCGATTTCAATGTTGGTCCCATAGTGAAAGTTGTTTGTATACATGAGTACATTGACCCCTTAAAATTATGTGCACTATTTAAGAAGGACCTTATATATTCACTTCTCAAGCTTACGCGCTCACTAGACATGAAATAAAACACTTTTTAACGGATACTAGCGCGGTTTTATTGAATGTACTTTGGTATTTAGTTGGTATTTGCCCAGCTAGCAAAAATGTGATAATAGGCCATCTTTTATCACTAAGTAGTGATATTAATATCGTATATAAGTAACGCTTATCACTGCTAGTTGTATATCTGTGTTTGAAACACTTATTAGCTGTATAAGGATATACAGCTAAATTGTCATATTAACCTATCACATAAACGTTTACTCAGCTACATTATAAAACATATATAACACAGCTAAAAATTGATACTCCTTAACTTGAATATGGAGCAACTATGTTGTATAGTAGCATTTATGATGCTATTAAAACACTTGTGCTAAATAAATGATAAGGGGTTCCTAATAGCTCTCATAAGTTGTAATGTAGCTTTTTGCGCGCTCATATATCACCAAAATATAATTTATCGTAATGGCCGCCCGATGTTGTATATCGTCTGAGTAGCAGCAACACTAACACTAATTAATCATATATTGGTATATTCACAAATAATTTGATAAATTAAATCAATTTTATTAATTAAATACTACGAATTCGAGGGGGGCACTAAAAAAACAATAACATTATGCTACTAATTTAACAATAGAATTGCAAGCGCATGTGAAATTGCACTAACACTAATCCTTTTTACACACATAAATTGGATAATAAAAATGGAGCACACGATGGTGATATAAAGATATTACTTAACGAAATATACCTATGAATATTTTTTTTCTGATAAAAATAACCAGTAACGCGTTCAGTTATTCACGTTATTCAAACAGTGTTATTATAGAATCACAATCACTAATATATCACTAGATTGTGTTGCAACTGATTCGAGGTCATTGATATGTATCTGATTAGTCCTAAGTGGAGCTACAATATATGTACTGTATCACTTTAAAGTGATAAAAGTGGGGGCCTTTTTCCAATGATAGAAACGTTTCTGTAACACATATGCGACTGTTTATATCACCGATATACAGCTAAATTCTGTGTCGTTTTGCTAGCTGGGTGGTTTGATTTTTGGTTTTTCCCGACGTTTCGGCACCTTTGCAGCTGCCGTGGTCACGGGGGACTGAAGCTACCCGTGAGCCTACCCTCAAGCGATGAATTTTTTTATACGTTCAGAAATTAAAATTTAACAAAATTTTTAATTATTTTATGTTGATTTATAATTTAATTTTATGAATTATTTAATGCTAAAAAGAGAGAGAAATCTACTGAAACTACCACCATTTCATAAAATTGGGAGGCCCCTCCAAGAAAGAAATGGCGAAAGAAAACTTGGAGAGGGAGCCGACCTCCGTCTTTTGTATTAATTTATTTATTTGCAAAAAGAACTAACCGTATCATTAGATCTTACAGTGTGTGTGAGGGGCTTTAGCTTGTGAATGATGGGGTCCCAAGCTGGTGGAATTTTCCAACCATCATCTCTATTGAAATTAGGATATTTATTTATTTCGATAGCCTCGCGGAGCATTCTAGGGATAAATCTACGTTCCCTAGCAAGGATTTGGGGTTTGTCAAATCTAATATAATGGTTGGGCCCCTCAAAGGCGTGTTCACTCACTGCAGACTTGTTATCGCGCCTATGTTTCATGTCAGCTACATGCTCTTTGACGCGGGTCCCTATGCTTCTCTTTGTTTGCCCGATGTAGGAGAGTCCACAGTCACAATCTAGTTTGTAGACGCCTGCAGCTTGAAGGGGGATATTACACTTGACAGGTCGTAAGAATTGGTTGATCTTCTTCGGCGGCTTGAAGTAAGTTTTGATTGACGCTCGCTTCAGAATGTTTCCAATCTTGTCAGTGACACCCTTCAAGTATGGTAGGATGGCAGGTTGACGCTCTACTGTGGCTGGTTTGGCGCGTTTTCTGTGATTGAGGTGTGGTACTTGCAACTTGTTGTTACGCAGTACTTGTTGGACGTGCTGAAGCTCAGCAGTCAGGTGTTGTTTGTCACAGATTCCGCGGGCTCTCTGAAACAAAGATTTCCCTACGGTAGCTAACTGTATAGGATGATGGTGAGAGTCACCATTAAGGTATCTGTCTGTATGGGTTGCTTTACGATACACTGTGTGGCTCAAGGTTTGGTTCGGATTCCTGATAATGAGAATGTCTAGGAAAGCTAGTTTATTGTCTGCCTCTAACTCCATAGTAAATTGTATGTTGGGGTTTATGGAGTTAAGATGGTTAAGAAATGCAGGGACACTGTCTCTAGGTAGTATTGTGAAAGTGTCATCTACGTACCGTTTGTAGAACCGGGGAGTCACTGGTGCTGTGGCTAGTGCTTTCTCCTCAAAATCCTCCATGAAAATGTCAGCAACAATGGGGGATACAGGAGAGCCCATTGCTACGCCGTCCACTTGCACGTAGAACTCCTCGTTCCATAACAGATAGCCAGATGTTAGGCATAATTCTAGTAGTTCTGCATATTCAATTGGCATGTTGTTGTCAACTAGCTTTTTCCTGATGATATCAATGCAGTCCTGTACTGGTAAGCATGTGAATAAGGACTGAACATCAAAACTAACCATAGTTTCATCATCAGCGAGATGAGTGAACACGCCTTTGAGGGGCCCAACCATTATATTAGATTTGACAAACCCCAAATCCTTGCTAGGGAACGTAGATTTATCCCTAGAATGCTCCGCGAGGCTATCGAAATAAATAAATATCCTAATTTCAATAGAGATGATGGTTGGAAAATTCCACCAGCTTGGGACCCCATCATTCACAAGCTAAAGCCCCTCACACACACTGTAAGATCTAATGATACGGTTAGTTCCTTTTGCAAATAAATAAATTAATACAAAAGACGGAGGTCGGCTCCCTCTCCAAGTTTTCTTTCGCCATTTCTTTCTTGGAGGGGCCTCCCAATTTTATGAAATGGTGGTAGTTTCAGTAGATTTCTCTCTCTTTTTAGCATTAAATAATTCATAAAATTAAATTATAAATCAACATAAAATAATTAAAAATTTTGTTAAATTTTAATTTCTGAACGTATAAAAAAATTCATCGCTTGAGGGTAGGCTCACGGGTAGCTTCAGTCCCCCGTGACCACGGCAGCTGCAAAGGTGCCGAAACGTCGGGAAAAACCAAAAATCAAACCAAATACCAACTAAATACCAAAGTACATTCAATAAAACCGCGCTAGTATCCGTTAAAAAGTGTTTTATTTCAGGACCTTATATATTCGTTTTAAATATATGTATATGTTACCGCTAAAGTACGGAATCCGTTAATGTGTGGATTAACTAGTTAAAGTGCGAATTGAAACAATTTTTCGCACTTTAACTGACTCGCAGATTAAGTAGTTTTTGTGCAGTCTAACTGATTTACGCATTTTAACGGTAACTGTTGTATTGTCGTATTGTTTTGTAAGGCGGTTGCCAAGACGGCGGCGACGGGGCGGGCAACGTGCCGGAGGCGGCGCGCGCGCGGGCCGAGGCGGCGCAGCTTGCTCGGGAGAACGCGGCGCTGCGAGAGACGGTGCTTGCGCTGCACTCGGAACTCTTTGGCGCTAGGTTAAGAGCATTCATGAGCCTTCAACATCCTCCCCTTTTCTTTGAACTATCCTCACCCTCTTCCGCACGACCCAGTCTTGTCCAGAATGTACAAAATAGTATGTGTCGTGGGTGGGCGTGCTGCCCTGCCACCCGTATTATAGACCCAATGACCTTTAATTTATACACCAAAAAACTTAAAAACATTTAGGTACAATGGGCAACAGCGACGCTTTACCAGTTAGCAACAAAATTCGTGTGCGCGCGTATCGTCCCTGCACGAACTAAATGTATGTTGTGACGGTGCGGCGTGCAAGCGATTTTAACCTTAGGTGTGGTAAAGCGACGCTGTTGCTCATAGTACCTACGGTTCCTCCAGTCACCAGAGGAGGCCGTACTCTGAGCTCTTATAGCAACCTTAAAGTGATGTTGTTATAGAGACAGAGCTATCGCGTATAGCGCCATCTCAATCAAAACATCGCTTCGATATCAGGTTACACAAAACATTCAAAAATCTCCAATAAAATTTGATCCTTTTACTTTAAGACGAACCATTTATGGTTCGTCGTAAAGAAAATTTGGCATGTAGTGGTATCCCAGCGTGTTGTACTGTACATATGAATTGTACAATTTGTGAGGCACGGTTTGGTATTTGTGATTCTTGTTATGAGGCATTATATGACTTGGCAGAATGCTGAGTTTCAAAATAATTTTAGAACTATCGAGAGAGATGTAGTTCGATAATACACATATGCAATCTTTACATGTTGCTGAAATAAGAATGTCTGTTTACAGGTTAGCCACGAAGTACCTGGACAAAGAACTAGCGGGCAGGATACAGCAGTTGCAGCTGTTGGGGCGGGACATGCGCGCGGAGGTCAGAGACTCGTTATGGGCGCAGGTGAGAAAATGCTAGATTATTTGTGATGCAATGGTTGTTTTTTATGTCTTCGGCATCTTCAGCAAAAAGTGAGAAATGCGCAAAAGAATGTGCGTTTTAGGTTCTATACTACGATACGAAAAGCAATTCTCACTTCACTCTTTCGTCTTAATTCTCAAATTAATGAACGATATTTCGAATAGGTATTATCGTATCATCAGCAAGGTGCAACTTAAAATAGCCAAAAATCGCATTCAGGATGAGCTGCGCGTAAATACTCAAATTCAGCACTGCGCGTAGTTACTCAATGGCAGGATAATTTAGCTGATAACCGTCCACCAGTCACCACACTTGTGCCAGCTTGGTACTATTCTAGATGTAGACTTGTCATTTTGTTGTTTGATATGTATTTGCTACGAATTTTCGGATGTTGGAAGCGAATTTTCTTAAATATCAATTTTTCTTCCAACTTACACATTTTGGTTATCTTTTTTTTAATTCAATCTTTAATTCATTTACTGTCCCATAATCATTATTATTACTTCTACTTTTTCTAAATATTATCTTAATATATAAAATCGTAAACTGACTGACTGACTGACTGACTGACTGACTGATCTATCAACGCACAGCCCAAACCGCTGGACCTAGAGACTTGAAAGTTTGCACACAGATACCTCATACAGTGTAGGCATCCACTAAGGAAGGATTTTTGAAAATTCCATCCCTAAGGGGGTGAAATAAGGGATGAAAGTTTGTATGAAAGTCCCTCAGTTTTGAAGCTAGGATCTTAAAATTTTGTGTTTTGGCTGACGATTGAAAATTAATAAATAAGGGTCTCAGAGTTTTTCAAAATTCTACCCCCGAAGGGGTGAAAAGGGGTATGAAGTTGTGTACAGAAGAAAACCTTCATTTTCGAAGTAAAAATCGCTTAATTTATAATATAGGCTTACGGAAGAAAATCTAACGCAACGTATATTGTTATTGTTAGTACTTCAACCCCTATGGCGATGAAATAGGGGTGAAATGGGTAAATAAACCTTAAAAACAGATATGGATGTAGTTACTGGGGTTTTCTGGTATGACGATTGCGAAAATGACATTTATTTTGAAGTCCAACACGGTGGACATGATTTAACCCCCTAAAGGGGTGAAAATGGGGTTCAAATTATGTATGGAAAGAGAATATAAAATAGACATTACAACTTTTAACTTCGTAGGAGCATGTCTGAAAATAAATAGGAAAACATATATTTTGTGATTTTGAAAATCAACCCCTTAGACTTTAGAGGGTAAATGGGGTAAGTAAACATAAAAATCGATATGGATGTCGTTCTTGAGGTTTTATGGGATGGTGATTGTGAAAATGACATTTATTTTAAAGTCCAATACGATGTACATGATTTAACCCCTAAAAGGGTAAAAATGGGGTTCAAATTTTGTATGGAAAAAGAATATGAAATAGACATTACAACTTTAAGCTTCGTAGGAGCACGTCTTAAAATAAATACCCAAACATATATTTTGTGATTACCCCTTAGGGGGTAAATAGGGTAAGTAAACATAAACATCTATATATGGATGTCGTTCTTGAGGTTTTATGGGATAGTGATTGCGAAAATGACATTAATTTTGAAGTCCAACTCGGTGGACATGATTCAGCCCCAGGGAGAAAGGGAACGGGAACGGGAACTGGATGGGGCGGAAGAGAACGGGAATGGGAACGGAACGGGACGAGAATGGGAACGGGAACTGGACGGGACGGGAACGGGAACGGGAGCGGGAACGGGAATGGAACGGGATGGGATGGGACGGGAACGGAACGAGAGTGGGAACGAGAATGACATGGGATGGGACGGGACGGGAACGGAACGAGACGGGATGGCAACGGGGACAGGAACCGGACGGGACGGGAACGAGAACGGGAACGGGAACGGGATGGGACGGGAACGGAACGAGAACGGGAACGGGAACGAAACGGAATGGGACGGGAACGGAATGGAACGGGACGGGAACGGGACGGAATGGGAACGGAACGGCAACGGAACGGAACGGGACGGGTCGGGAACGGAACGGGACTGAACGGCAACGGGACGGGACGGGAACGGCCCGTCCCGTTCCCGGAGCGGGAGCGGGACGTAACGGGAACGGGAACGACCAGTCGTTTTTACGCGATTAGGCGGGTCCCCACCAAGCGAGCGAGCCTCGTGCGAGGTCCGCCACGTGCGGCAAACGTCTTGCCTCGCGAGGCAGCGCGCTTGGTGGGGACCTGCCTAATCACGTAAAAACGGCTGGTCGGATCTTGGTTAAAGGCTCCCTAAGGATTTTCTTTAATATCCACGCGGACGAAGTCGCGGGCGGAAGCTAGTTTAAAATAAACGGGCAAATCGGGTCGCCCGTACAAATTTCTCCAGCAGTAGGAGCGCCACCGAGTGGGATAATTTTGTGATATCCTGCCGAAACTCCCGCCCGTGTGTTTCGGTACTCCATTAAGGCCCGTATTTATAAACCGCATCGTTCCTATAAGAAGAGCATCTCAAGAACGATCTCAAGATAGCTCTCAACGTCGAAAGTGGCTTATAAATACGAGCCTTAATGTAGTGTGTCTGCGAGTGCTGTATTGTGTGCGCAGGTGGAGGCGGAGATCCTGCTGCAGCGGCACAAGACGCTGGTGCGCGTGTGCCGCGGCGCGTCCCCGCGGCCCGCCGCGCCGCGCGCCGCGCCCGCGCCCGCGCCGCGCCGCGCCCGCCCGCGCACCGTGCGCGTGCGCCGCTCCCCGCACCTAGGGCTCGGCATCTCTGTCACGGTATACAAAAACTACTTACATTACTGGCTGGCCCCTGCCCTTCAGAAGTCCGATTGCTGTAAAACATCCTTTTGATGCGGCCCGCACGAATGTCTCAATAATATTTCAATTCAAAAATCGACTCGCCCTCGAGTCGGACTCGCGCACGAGGAGTTCCGTACCAAAAAACGGCAAAAAATTAACGTTTGTTGTATGGGAGCCCTCCTTAATTATTTTATTCTGTTTTTAGTATTTTTTGTCATAGTGGCGACAGAAACACATTATCTGTGAAAATTTCAACTGTTTATCTGTTGTCGTTATTAATATCGAGCAAAAAACGGCAAAAAAAATCATGTTTGTTGTATGGGAGACCCCCTTAATATTTATTTTATTCTATTTTTATTAGTATTTGTTGTTATACCGGCAACAGAAATACATCATCTGTGAAAATTTCAACTGTCATGCTATTACGGTTCATGAGATACAGCCTGGTGACAGACAGACAGACGGACAGCGGAGTCTTAGTAATAGGGTCCCGTTTTTACCCTTTGGGTACGGAACCCTAAAAAGTAACAGTTCACCCATGAAATGAGTTCTAATTTTCTTCAAAGTTAGGTTTTGAGGCCCACTGATTCTACGGTCAATATGCATTTGGCCCACCAATGATTTTAAGTTTGACATGGCTGCTGTAGATTCTAATAGAAACCTCTGATTCTGATAACTCTTACAATCTCCGTATTGGTTGCCGAGAGGACAAGTATTGAAGCCTAACATTAGCGTACGTAATATCGTTGACAGGGCGGACGAGAGCACGGGGTACCTATTCTAATATCAGCACTGGAGGCGGGGGGCCCCGCCGCACTCACGGGCGAGCTTTACGTCGGGGACGCGATATTAGCTATTAACGACGTCGATCTCACACAGGTAAGCCAATAAATTCATTTGAAAATTATCTTTAGATCTCACAACAGCGTTCTACTAAGTAGACTTAGACTAAACTTGACTGCACCATACGAAATTAAATTGTAAACAGATATGTTTTAACAAAAACTGGTTACGATTCTTCTCTTTAATGTTACGCGTCCAATTCTTATCATGTTCATTCAAATCTAATGTAAACTTGATACTAGTGTCCCTCAAGGTTTTGGGGTCAAAATTGTTTACAAAGGAATAATTTTTTTTGTTTACTTTGACAGGCATGCCATAAAGAAGCTGTACAAGCACTGCAGAGCGTAAAAGGCGACTGTGCGTTGTGTGTGCAATTTATAGCGACAGACGATGACGATCGGTTGTCGGAAGATAATTATAGGTAAGAGAAAATTATCAAGTGATTTAATGTGTGTAGTTTGTGTACCATGTATAGCCACAATACCTACCTCCTTAGCTACCTTAGGAGCATGACTCATTATTATCATTTATTTAGGTACAGCTTGTTATACATTATGTCAAAAAACGTGGCATTGGAAACATTGCGTATTGATGTAAATACACTAACTGCAAAGTAGCGCCAGGGTGTCCGCTCCGCGCTTAAACTTTTATATTAGCCTACTGCTAGCGGCTGACTTAATCGAGCCAACGCACGAGGGATATCATGTGTCGGTTGAGACAGAGCTACGCGACAGAAAGAGAGCGTTGCGGAAGCGCTTATAATATTAGGCAGGCAGCGCTGTGCAATTTGAAATTGAACTTTATTGCCGTGCCGCGAGAGTATCTTATTATTTGATTGCCCTTGCGTGGATAGGCTTCTGTATGTTTAGTACTATGTGGTAGCGCCTCATCCAAATACTAGCAAAATACATAAACAGCTTCTTGGTTCAGATATTTGTTAGCCTCATATACAACAAACAGTGGCAGCACACTGTGTCGCATTACATTTATCATGCATGACGCTCGTTGGCCAGTACCAGTCATCCTCCAACACGTTAGATTGCTCAGCTTGTATCTAGGGTTGCCAATTTTTTTTACAATATCTAAAGTACATACTTATACTTATTTAGGGTTGGAAAAGGAAAATAAACAGTATTTTAGAAAAATGAACAGTATTTCCTCCAACCAACTGATAACAGTATTTTGTATACTTTATTTTTGTCCAACAATAAAAAGTATAAAATTGAAATGAAAATTTTTACCCCAGGGTATTGATGGTATTTATTTACCCCACTGAAAATTTTAGTCGGGAGAGCAAAGGGGTCATGCGGATTCGCGTGGCTCAGTCATCTATGGACTAACTATGATTTTGAGCGCCGTTAATGTAAAAAAGTAAAAGATTAAAAAAAATAAAGTGTCCACAGATCGAAACAAAGTGAGTTTAATAAATCAAACCAAGATTTGCGTTGAAACAATCATTTATTTAACGTATTGCATAACTAACACAAAGTTAACAACTAATCGTTAAGAAACGTGTCATAAAAATATTTAAAACCACTTGGGTTATAAGGGGTTTAACGAGTAATCCGAAGGGTTAAAGTGAGGTCACACATTATATTTCAATACATATTACCTTGGGAACCCATCCTAATGTTAAAACCGCACGAAGGCAAAATGGCATATAAGGGGCCCTTAACAGGTTAAAGTAAGACCATACATTTATCACAATAATAATGCCCTTGGGACTCACTGTAAAATTAAAACCACTAAAGAATAAGGGATTTATAACTAGAAACCCTTAAAAGTTAAGGTGAGGACATATTCGCTCGCTTCCAGCCAGTCGGACGTCATAAGCTGCCGTCTTGTCTAGAAACAAACCCATATGTACCTACTGATAGGACTTATGCTAAAATATAAATCACTTATTATCTTAACACAAGACATTCATAGTAAAATAGAATTATTTATACATGACCAGAGTTTACGCTGAACCTAAATTAATTTAAAATAAGTCTAAGACATTTATTGGCTGTATAATTGCACGGGACTAGATTGAACATGACCTTGAGTAACCTTTGCAAGTTTATAGGTACTTAGGGTAAAAAGGTTTATCCGAACATGGATTGATTCCCGTGATACATGTTACGGACCACTGCTGCTACGGTAATAGTGAAAGGATACTGCAGGATACCTCGGTTATGGTGAAATATTCATTGCAGACGCAATGTATACCACGTGCTGCGTCATGCCGACATTTATATGAGAGTAGGGACTGGAATCATTCACGGCGCATAACTATAGCGACGCTAAGCCATACTCTTGACGTAAATTTTGGGGTAGACTATAGGAGCCCTGCAATTAAAGGATAAAGTTACCCAATTGTGGTCACATTGAACACAAGGTTGTTTTACAACAAATATTATAACCAAGCTGATATGCTTACCAAATTAGGCCTGAACCATTACAGGTTTTTATCTCATAAGAGACATGTTGAAAGATAAAATTAATGAGCCTGCGAGCCCTAGAACAAGACACACAATTACAATTTTGACACCACTTGCAAAACAGACAAATAATTAAATTCACATTTTAATCACCACACTCACCACTTAAAAGGACGCTCAACGCATCATTAAAACAAAAGGAAACCAACGCCTTGTTGCAAAGATGATGGTTTCACATAACAAAATTCTGCATCTATACGCCAAAAACAAGAGAATGAAAGTAAAAAACTTCCGCCGAATTACGACATGTCATTGTTGGAAAATGTCCAGAAAAATCTCGAATACCATCGACAAAAAACCACGCCAATAGAGAAACCACCTTCTATGAACATATTTACCCTTCATAGCAAAACAATTATTAAAATCTTTAACTAGCATGCCAGACATTACATCTTCTTAAATTATTCAAAATAACAAATAAGACATATTTATTTATTTTATTTTATCGACAAGGTATAAGTTTATTGGTCTGTGGGAAAGCATAACGAATGAAGCGCCAAACGTCACATCTGACAGTTGTCACTGTCAAAGTGCCAGTCGACTGTGTCAAATATGTAAACACTACATTTTATTTGATTTAATTATTGAAAAGTATTAAAATTCTTAGTGAATTATGTTTCAAAACGAAATTAAGTGAACGCCGGAATGTGTGGTACAATCGCCGACATTCGCTAAGCCATTGGAAATTAACTCAAACCAAAGGTAGTAATCTGCATGCAATAAACTAACAATAAACATATGAAAACACTGGATGTGCTTTGTAATACCTATCTAAAGCTAATACCTAGACCTTATACCTAATGTTGCTTGTCCAACCTACATGACTATAGCGAGAATCCCGCTATAAAAAGTACCTTAAAAGCAAAAGCTTGTGATACCTATGAGGTATGAAAAAAAGGGTGTTACAATATAATATAGTCAAAAAAAAGTATAATACTATTTTAACAGTATGATTGGCAACCCTACTTGTATCCGACTGCACCGATCGTCTTTGTCCAGCAGTGGGTATCGTGCGGCTGATATGGTGATGATAGAATATTTTTATTTATGTTCTAAATAATTTGTCAGGTTCCCTCTTTACCCTGAAGACGGGGAGGTATTTGGAGTAGAGCCGGACGGGTCCGGCGCCACACCAACCGCACCTAGAACTCCCGACTACAACAATAGGTACTTTTTACATTAAGTATTTTTTTAATTTTGTAAAATTTATCACCCTTGTTTATGTATACCGGGTGTAACAAGACTATCAACTAAGCCGAGGTCTACGTATTCTGCCCATCATCAGGACCATTTCTGTTCAAAATTATTGCTAGGAAACGATTTTAATTTATGGTATGAAAAAAAGCATTGCATACATTACCACGCAATGTAACGCGTACAGTAGACCGCGCCAGCGAGTGTATGCTACACAGCTGCGTGCGGCCGAGTTAAAAGGCAGCGTTTATGTGCGTGCTCATGATATACATCAAGGGATAGATGACGTTTTGAAGCCATTGTTTGTTACGAAATACTTAAAATTTTGATAATGTTTCTTTGGACAAAAATTAGGAAATAACGAATAAAATAAGATTTCATAAAAATTTAAAAAAAATTACTTTGACCTTCAAAAACTTCGTAGCTATTGGTTTACCAGGTAATAGTCTAAAAAACAAAAATGATCCTGATAATGGGCGGAATGTGTGGACTTCGGCTTCGTTGAGGGTCTTGTTACACTCGTTATTAATATATAACTAGTAGACCCTGTGAACTTCGTATCAGCGACAATTTATATGATTTATCAATTTTATCTTGAGAATTTTAAAATATTGAAAACCAGCGTCATCTATTTAATTAGTTAGCAGCTGAATACTAAAACAAAAGCAACACTTTGTATGCTTTATTTCACTGTACTTTTTATCATTAAAAACCTCTATTTAAAGTCGCATTACTCATTTCCCAGCAAAAATGTAAACAAAGGTGTCGCCAGAACAAAATAACACAAAAGGAAATAGAATATTGCTAAGTCAAGAAAAAAAACACATGTTTTTTCATCACAAATCTAATAAAAATAGAATAGATAAATATTCTGAATCATGAGTTTTGCGGAAAAAGTAGTAATATAATTTAATATTTCATAGTAACAGTTTTATAGTAGAAAACATTTTATGATGCTGTGCACACATTAACTGCAAACCATACATATCAACCTGTGGTTCATTTCAATTTATAAAATTAAAATTTTTATAATAATTAGTATTACGAGTAGTAGCTGTAGTAGTAACAACATTTGTCTTTTGGTATTGCGGGGAACTGGCGAAGTTGCAACGTATTTTTGATAGTTTACATACAGTTAATATCTAAGTAAAGTTTTCTTATCAGTTCGTTTCAAGAACTTTTGACATCAAAAATTATGAAAAGTTAAAATAAAAGTTCTTTTTATTATCCTACTTTAAAATTACCCTGGATGGCATTACATTTATTATGACTCAAAATATAATAAACAAATTAAAAAGTTATTATAATGACCAAAGGTTTTGAATATCTGAAAATGTCACTATCAGGGTCAGTTTGTCAATTTGACAGTGACGTTTCTTTGTTGACATTTTTGCTGGGAAATGAGTAATGCGACTATAAGTAATCTCCTTATCAAAAGTTAGCCGTCAAAAGTAATCGGAAATGGCGATTCCCATACAAAATTGCCAATGTTGAATTTTTCATGATTTAGCTGTTCTTGTGGTTTTTTTCCTATTTTTTAAACCACCCCAGTATTATAGGGATCCAAACAAAAAAAGATTATTCTAATCTTTCGAATATTCGTAGAGAGGATTCAGAAGTGGAATGCGGTAGCGAGTGCGGTTCAATAGGGGGCGTGGTGGTGGGGGGCGGGGGCGGGGCGTACCCTGACTACAACGCGCTCAACAACAACCTCGCCATCCTCGACATGGACGACGACAACATCAAGATCGAGGCAAGGCTAGAGGTACCTTTTTTTTTAATTGAAAATGTTTGTTTTCGTGATCGAGTATAGTGCCCTGATTTATGAAATTGTGACATTTGCCTGTAGTTTCGCAGATATGAGAGGTATGTAGATGAACCATATGTCAAAATGTGCATCTGCTCGAGGGCAATTTGATATAAATGAATAAAGTGCAATTTAAATTCATAAAATCGGTCTCTAACTTTTAGAGAATTTCCATAATTTGTCAATATTTAAAAAAAAATTTCGCTGAGTTGGATCGAGAATTTCCGATTTTTTTTTCGAGCTGTTTATTCAAGAAACGGAAAAAAATACCTCTCGGGATTGAATTAAGCTAGAATTTGAGTCATCTTAGGAGGCGGGCGAACAAAAAATAGTGTAGGCTGTAGTGTCCCTCTTTCGCGCGAGGTCAGCCTTGCGCTCCCTTCGATCGCTCCGTTCACTTCATCGTCAGTACGATAAAGAATGATCGCATTAACTATGTATGGAACCTATGCGGCATTACATACATTATATTGCAACAGTTTACGTAGTTATTCCAGTTTGTTATCTGTGAGGTGATTAGAATATTAAAAGTTATAGAGATTAGGGATATTCTAAAATACGTAAGTAAGTTTTGTGGGTTAAGTGCACATACATGTATTGTACGTGTGTTATATAGTAGTAGTTGATGGATGATTATTATGTTAGTAATGTACTCTTGCGACGTTGTTGGTGCTTTTTTTTTATTCACAACGGGATAGTGCTTGGCCTTCATCTCACCTGATATTAAATGTGGATAAGGCCGAAGGTGGAAGCGCACTACATCCGGAATACTGGCTATCTTACCTCTAACTGCCGGAACACAAATTTTTTTTAAATTGTTATTATGGCGTCAGACTTAGGTAAGATGGTGGTAGCTAGCCAGGCGGACTTGAAATAAGCCCTACCACCAACCAAACCGAGTACCAATTGTACCCCCCCTGGGAATCGAACCCGGGACCTCTGCGTCTTAAGCCCGAAGTACACATTGGGCCAACGCCTGGCCGCGCGCGTTGGGCCAACGCGCGCGGCCAGGGCATGTCACTGTTTACACGTTGGCGCCAACTCCCAACATACCGCCAAGTAGGTCTTTACACGTTGGCCCAACGCGCTCGGCCAACGCGTTGGGCCAATGTGAACAGCGCATTTTACACGGGTGGACGAACCACTAGACCACAGAGGCGGTTAAATTGCTTGCAAATAACCGTAATGTGTGTGTGCGGCAGGTGTGCGGGCGCGCGCGCGCGGGCACGTCGGACGAGTCGCAGTCCACGCCCGTGCACGCGCGCCGCCCCAACGCCAAGAAGAAGCGGAAGCCCCAGGTAACCGGAACTAACATGTATTTACACACACACACTACAATCTTATACAAGGTGTTCGGTAAAAGCCTTATAAAGCCGAATATGGTAGATAGGGACCATCAAACTGATAGGACTAACTCTGAAATCGCTAAAAAATCAGCTGTTGCCTGTTTCATACATTTCGATTTTTTCGTTCTTAATTTTTGTATGAAACAGCTGATTTTTTTTCGCGATTTCAGAGTTGGTCCCATAGTAAAGTTGTTCAGTTTGATGGTCCCTATCTACCATATTCGGCTTTATAAGGCTTTTACCAAACACCTTGTATACAAGTTTTGTTTTCATAATCCAAACATTGCTTATACAGAGTGTTACAAAACAACCTGCATTGCCGAATATGGTAGATAGGGACCATCAAACCGAACAACTTTTACTATGGGACCAACTCTGAAATCGCGAAAAAGAAACTGCTGTTTCATCATCATCATCATCATATCAGCCGCACGACACCCACTGCTGGTTATAGGCATCGTAGTCTATAGTTTTGTAAGTAAAGGCCTATGAAAAGCTTTTGGATATTAGTTTTCAATTCAGTGCCTTAGGATGGGTAGCCTAAGTATGTCATGCTCTCTTTAATCATTTCTGCGGTGGTGTCGTGTGGGGCGGGTCGTTACGTTCCATCAAATATGGTTGAGCGAAGCGATGGCTGGTCCATGCGTCATGCTCGTGAACGGGTGCTGCCAGTGGGAATGGGTCTGCTTCTGAGTACCTATCTTAACGCATATTGAATTGTAAGAATTGCGTTTTTATTTTTTATGTCTTGTATCAAGTGTTTTTTGGTTCGAGTACCAGACAGAGTGATTTCTCAACTAGTTGAAAGTTATTTACTTTCACAATTACCTATCTGAATGTAGTAGATATTTAATTTTAACCTACCTACCCATTGTGTGTAAACTTTTGATAATTATTGTCATGGAAAATGACCTCACTTTAAATGTGGAGCTCATTTTTAGGGTTCCGTACCTCAAAAGGAAAAAACGGAACCCTTATAGGATCACTTTGTTGTCCGTCTGTCTGTCTGTCCGTCCGTCCGTCTGTCTGTCAAGACCCTTTATCTCGGGAACGCGTGGAGGTATCGAGTTGAAATTTAAACCATATACTAAGGTCTACGGTCCCTTGAAGCTGTAAAAAAATCAAACTTCTAAGTTAGCGTAAAAAAAAAGATACTGCCGTTTAGGGCGCAAAAAACGCATTTTCGATACTCTCAAAGGAATCAAAATTCATAGGGTACTTCCCGTTGACCTAGGACTATGAAATTTGGCAGGTAATAGCGTCTTATACTACACTTACAGGAATAAATCTGAAAACTGTATATTTGTAATTAAATCATAAAAAATATGGTCATTAAAATACGTAATTATTAATCATCTTGGTGAAACAACGGTATGCGCGGTCATAGTTTAACTTCTAATTACTTTTGTGATAATCGCGCCACTAATTCTTTTTAAAATATCAATATTTATTATTATTAATTATTCAGATGCTTTCAAATATTGTTATAGTTAATTACTTTTAAAAATAAAATTAAAAAGTAATAAATTTGGCTCTAAATATTTTCGCAACATGGCGGTATGTCACGCACGCTGCATGACAGGGGGTCAAAGAGTAAAACAATTAACGGAGTGCATTCCAGCAGACCCAAGAAAGCTTCTTGAGCAGACCAATAGCTGTCACCACAGAGTAGGTATATAACAATCAGCGCGTTTTTCACACCGATATGACGTGACTCGAACGGGATGGAAACAGACTTTCGGCACCCTGATTATCTAAAAAGAAACTATTTAGCAACCGGTTTCATTCGACATACATTGTTACTTTTCTTTGGTATGTTTTTTTTCACCCCAAAAAGAAGTAGCAATGTATTACATTTATCTGTCAAAAGAGACCGGTCCCTAGGTGGTTTCTAATTAGATAATCAGCCCGCGGAGCAAGGGTCTTGTTGGAATACACCCATTTTCTCTAATAACATTGCGATAGATAACACCATTTCACAGAACATTATACAGTGTACTATTGATATACAGCGCCATCTGTTGACAATTATAAGTACTTGTATTTTATACAGGTGCGGTGGGTTTGTAATTATTTTATTTTTTCTCAAACATGCTTGGAAATTCGAACATTATTTTGACAAACTTCTTCGTGCTAAATCGGAGTTTACGGACAGACCTAAATCGCGCCGTCAATATTTGTATGAGAATCCATTACTAACGTGTAATAATGGATTTTCATACAAAAATTGCCGGCGTCTGTCCGGCAATGTTTCTATTAAAACTCATTACACACGTGTAATTCAGATATGGAGCGAACTTTTCAATGAAACACAAATACTTATAGGTATCAAATGTCGCCTTGATGAGCGAGTACACTCCAAAAAAAATTTTTTTTTTTATTCGGTATACTGGTATCACGTGAAAGGCCTTGATGAGCACATTCCAAAAAACTGAAAAAAAAAAAGAAAAAAAAGTTTTGGTGCAATATGGGTATCAAATGAAAGGCCTTGATGAGCATATTCCAAAAAACTGAAAAAAAAAATTAAATCGAAAGAAAAAATATTTTTTTGCAGTATGGGTATCAAATGAAAGGCCTTGATGAGCACTTTCCAAAAAACAGAAAAAAAATTGAAAAACTGGAAATAAATGAAAAAAAAACAGATTTTTTTTTCAATATGGGTATCAAATGAAAGGCCTTTATGTGCACATTCCAAAAAGATTAAAAAAATCTTTCCATTTTCTTTTTTCAATTAATGTAATTTAAAATAAAAATAAAAAGCATACAACTTTTAAAACTAAAAAGTTAAAAGTTTTTAAGCTACTTGGTTTGAATTTCCGCGCATTATTTGAGAAAAGTATACTATACAAGCCTTGGCCGCAACTAGGCATTGATGGACTCACGTATGTTTTTTTTTTTTTTTTTTTTTTTTTTTTATCTTAAATGGGTTTGCTCTTGACCCCAGTCTAGCCCAAAAGCAAAGACAGGGCCTACGATGGAGCGAGCTTGCCCAGAAAGTGCTTATTCACTCTGGCCTTGAATAGAGTCAGGTTGTATGCGCTCGGAAACACAGACGCCGGCAGGGAATTCCATTCCATAGCTGTGCGCATTATAAACGATGTGGAGTAGCGCTTGGTACGCAGAAAAGGTATATCAACCAAGAACGGGTGATAGCCCGCAGTGCGTCTGGATGTCCGATAGTAGAAAGGAGAAGGTGGAATGAGCTCATGCAGCTCTTGAGCACACTCACCGAAGTACAATCTATAAAAGACCGATAGGCAAGCAACTTTTCGGCGGTGAGCCAAACTGTGAAGCTTAGCTGTTACCAGTTTTTCATCGCCTATTAATCTCTTGGCTCTGCGTTCCACCGAGTCCAGTGCAGCAAGTTGATATTTCGCTGAGCCGTCCCAAAGGTGGCAACAGTACTCCATGCAGGATCGGACTTGAGCTTTATAAAGGGTTAAAAGCTGCCCAGGCTTAAAGTACCGCTTGACTTTATTTAGGATGCTCAGCTTCTTAGCTGCAGTTTGAACTTTGGATTCGATGGAGGTGCCGAAGTTAAGGTCAGAAGATAACTCCATGCCAAGAAGCTGGAGAGTATCGGTTACTTGGATAGATGTACCTCGGAAAGTAGGAGTTAAGTTGAATGGACTCCTTTTTGCGGTGAACAGACACGCCTGCGTTTTAGAAGCGTTGAAACTGACGAGATTTTCATCACCCCATTGGGAGACGAGACTTAACTTCAGGTTCAATCGCTCGACCATGGCCTCTCTCAATATTTTTACCTCATCTCTACCGACTTTCGCGCTGGACAGATATCTCTCCATGACAGTACTGTCATCTGCGTACCCAACAATGCCCGATATTAGTAGGTCATTGATGTGTAGCAGGAAAAGCGTCGCAGAGAGCACCGACCCCTGAGGAACTCCGGCATCAATCGCCATGAGGTCAGAGGAGCAGCCGTCAATGACTACTCTGATCGACCGTTCACTCAAGAAGTCGGCTACCCAGCTACAAAAGCCAGCGGGGATTCCGTACGCTGGGAGCTTGCTCAGCAGACTTGCGTGCCAAACCCTGTCGAAAGCCTTTGAGATGTCAAGCGAAACAGCAAGTGCTTCGCCGTGTTTCTCAATGGCCTCGCCCCAGCAGTGCGTCATATACACAAGAAGATCCCCAGTTGATCGTCCCCGGCGAAAGCCATATTGACGATCACTGAGGAGATCGTTATCCTCTAGGTAAGTGAGCAGCTTGCCGTTCAGTACTCTCTCCATAACTTTACACAGTATGGAAGTGATGGCGATTGGTCGGTAATTGGCAGGGTCGGCACGACTACCTTTTTTAGGTACTGGTTGCACATTGGCAAGCTTCCAAGACTTTGGTACGGTTTTGGTCTGAAGGGAAAGGCGGTACAGACGCGTCAATACAGGAGACAACTCAGGCGCACAACACCTCCGCACTCTTGCTGGTATGCCATCAGGGCCACTGGCCTTATGCACGTCTAGATTAAGTAGGACTCTACGGACCTCTTTATTGTGTAATGTAATCTCCTGCATCGAAGAATTACAGCGAGGTAGGGTTGGTGGTTGCGTAGAGCCAGTATCCAGACGCGAATTGCTCGCAAACAGAGTGGCAAATAGATTCGCCTTCTCAACTGCAGAGTGAGCCAGCGTCCCATCGGGCTTCTGCATAGGAGGCAATGTGGGACGGCAGAAGTTAGACTCGACCGACTTCGACAAGGACCAGAACTGCTTACTACCCGGTGGATAGGATGCGAGTTTCGCCCCTATGCGGCTGACATGGTCAAATCTAGCTTTACGCAACACCCTTTTGCATGATTTTGCGGCTAAATTAAATGCTCTCTTTTTGGCCCGGACTCTTCGCACTCGAACCTTGCGATCGCGAGCTTGCACCCAGACTTGGTATGCAGACTGTTTACGGGCTTCAGCACGAGCACAGTCTGCATTGTACCACGGTTGGGCTTTGTGATCGAGCGGTATGTCGGAGAATGGAATGAAATATTCCATTCCCTGCCGAATCACGTCAGCAACCACATCAGCAGAGCAGGAGGGGTCTCCTGAAGAGAAGCATACTTGCCGCCATGGGTAAGATGCAAAGAAGGTACGCATCTCGTCCCAATCTGCCGACTCGTAGCGCTAAACTCGTCTCGTGCATCTAGGACTGTCATCTGGAGGCGAGTGGCTCGATACGGATTTTACCACACAGTGATCGGATGTACCAAGGGGAGCTGAGACCGATACCGAATGTCTGTGTGGATCAGTTGTCAGCAGCAGGTCAAGGCAGTTGGGCGTATGGTCAGCGATATCCGGTATTCGCGTTGCTTGATCCACCAGCTGAGTGAGATCAAGTGCTAAGGCGAACCTTCGCGCTTCTCTCCCAGCATGGTCAGTTTTCTGGTATGGGAACAGCCACTCCTTGTGGTGGGCATTGAAGTCCCCCAGAAAAACAAGCTCCGCCGTTGGGTATCGCCGAAGTGCAGTGTCCGTCGTCTCAATGAGGTGTTCAATGAGCTCAGTTGTCTCCTGGTCACCGCTGTGCGACCGGTAGACACCGACGTAGATCGATTTTTCTACCCCAGTGTCCACCAGGAGCCACAGCACTGAAAACCCTGACTTTTCAAAGCAACGGAGACGCCTACAGCATAAGTCATCGCGAACGTACACACAGACCCCTGCGTGCTTTTTGAACTTATGTTCAAGAGTGTAGCCAGGGTAGTTGAGGTACGCCACATCCGACGGTGTTGCTATTTGCGTCTCCGTTAAGAAGAATAGGTGCGGCTTCTCGGTCTCGAGGTGGTGGTGGACCGGATCGAGATTTGAGTGCATACCTCGGATATTAGTGAGGTGCACTTTTAGTGGGAGGAAGTGTGGCCGTTGTTTTAACTTTTTCTTCTTTTTTTGCTTTGGCATAATGAGTGATTTGTGAGGGATAGGTTAATACAGTCGAGGCACTGCTCAGTTAACCTATACCAGTACTTTTCAGCTCAGCTGATCGGAGGGGGAACTCGTTTGGAGACTGCGGGGACGCCCGAACCCCCCCGATAATCCTCCACCGGGTCCTCCCATCCAGTCGCCAACTGGCACGGTGGAGCATTACGGGATTTTTCGCGAGTTGGCGGGGCAGCCTTTGACACGTGGCTAGCGCGCAAGTCGGGCCCCCTACTAACTGCGGTCGGCCAACGGCTGGCACCGTGCTTCGGATCCCGCTACCCTCCAGAACGAGTTACCTGATACAGCATCACCTAAAGTCAAAGACCGGTTTTAGGCAGTGCAACTGACTAAATTTCCAACCCCCAATGGAGCTGGCACTCCCGCACACCGACGGAACACAGCAGAGCTGCTTGGCGCCGGACTCCGGCAGGATGGTGGTTGCGAGCCAGGCGGCCCCTTTCGGAGCCTACCACCGCTATTGGGATCTTCAGCCGTCACCACAGGTTGTGGTGTCGTTGCCCGGGGTGGACCGCTTGGAGGTAGATCCCACCACCCCTAAATGTAACCCCCCCTAATGTTAACCCCTAATGTTCCCACCCCTAATGTTCTTCAGTGCCTGTCTTGAGTGCCGCTGCAGTAATGTACTATTCCATTTTATACCTTCGCCCGTGGTCAATTCTTTGTCGTAATCCCTGGAAGTGTTATTTTCTACGTGGCGATAAAGGATTTCAAATGGTTATCTATATATAGCAGTCAATTCTAAAATG
This sequence comes from Agriphila geniculea, assembly GCA_943789525.1. Lineage (NCBI taxonomy): Eukaryota > Metazoa > Arthropoda > Insecta > Lepidoptera > Crambidae > Agriphila > Agriphila geniculea. The sequence continues at coordinate 8,198,277 of OX038875.1, forward strand.
TTTTTGCGCGAATCACTTAAAAACTGCTGAACGGATTTTGATGGTATTTTTTTACAGTTTGGTAGCTTGGAGTCCAACTTATAATCTAAGCAATTTTTCACATAATTCCGGTAGGTAGGACCTGGGATGAAGCTTGAACTCTCCGTAGTACAGTTTTCATATAAAAAAACTAATAACTACCAACCACTTTTTTTTTCAAAATATTTCCTTTGTACCGACACAACTTTTATATAGCTTTATTTTATGTATAGATGTAGGTCTGTACGGAACCCTCGGTGGGCGAGCCCGACTCGCACTTGTCCGGTTTTTCAATGTTGACGACTCTGTATGAAATATACAGGGAGAAAAAAGCAGCCATTGACGAGTTTCTTGCCGGTTCTTCTCGTTACAAGGTCTCCCGCTTAGGGTTTGCGAACCGATGGCGTAGCTTCTATGACATTCACAAGTGCTTGTAACAGCCTAGACTGAATAAATTATTTTTGAATTTTGAATTGAATTTAGGCCTCCCCCAAGGATCCCGGATAAGCCGTGTATGTGCCGGCTTAGAATAACAATACCTCATCTCATCCCGTGAGTGTCGTAAAAGGCAACTAAGGGAACACAGCCATCAGAAGACGGGCAGCAGAGCGACTCCAAAAACCTTGGCCTACTGCGATCGCCAACCCGCCTGCCAAGCGTGACGATTATGGAAAACACCCCCATGTGTGATGGAGCTGTTTCATACATTTTGATATTTTCGGAAAAAATATATATTTAATTAATTTTTGTATGAAACAGCAGATTTTATTTTTTGCGATTTCAGTGTTGTTCCTGTTGTAAAGGTTATTCAGTTTGATGGTCTCTATCTACCATTCGGTATTGCGGGTTGTTTTGTAACACCCTGTATAATAATATGCGTCTATTTTGTCAATGAAACTGAATGACTTTACCAACAACGAGTTGATCACATTATCATTCCACTTTATATAAAGATAAAAAAGTAACATATGTTTCTTAGATTCAGCATCAAACGGATATAAAATAATAGCCCCGCTTCACCTTTATACTCATTGTGAGCGGAGATGCAATTGAGTTTAGTCGAGTGCAGGTGCAATTTAGCTTAAGGTGGCGAGCGTGGTGAACTGAGTGAAAGTGGCGCCGCGGTGAATTTTATTAAATACTATAATTTTAATACATAATTTTAATAATGTTTATCGTGGAGATTTTAGGGCCCACACTCTATTTTTGGACGGTATCGTTACATTCCCTTGTAGTAACTGCTAGAAGTAGATAGAAAAACTGCTAAAAGTGTCCGTTTTTGACACATTTGCTATCTACTTCTACGAATGACTACGAGGGCATGTAGTGACTGACACCTTCTAAAAATACTAGACCATGGGCCCTAAAATCTCCACGATAAACATTATCAAAATCTTATCTATTAATAACTTATTAAATAAAAACCTCTGAGGGCGCCACTTTCGGTCATACAACCGCCTTAAGGTTAAACGTCAGCACTGGACTCGAAACTTTAGGCCAACCAAACAGATAGCGCTGATTTTATCGTAGCGTGGTTTCCCAGGATTATAGTTTTTACACAATATATTTTAGTGTGTCCGACAACTAACACTAATTCTTCAATATGAATTATGCAATATGTTTGTAGTATGTGCCAAATACAACAGATTTTCGGATAGAGCGCCATCTATGTTGACACCATTGTAAAGCTAAGCTTTCCCAGGATTTTAGCATGGATGGCGCTCAATCAGTTGTATTTGGCACATACTACAAACATATTGGATTTAATGAGATAATTTTGCTGTGATAAAATAGTTTATAGTGAAGAATTGGTGTTAGTTGCTGGACACGCTAAAATATATTGTGTAAAAGCACAGAATAGATATAAGTACTACCGTACAGAAAGGAAACTCTTCGCCCCGCCCCGCAATCAATTACCTCACCGCGCCCCGCGAGTTCGTAGGCCAGTTCGTATGCTCATTCAATAGCCCTTCACTCACCAACACAGTTGCGCGTGTGCAAAAACGTCACTGTGTAGCGTCTGTGTAATAGGTAGTTAAAACGCGGCGTTTGTATGAGTGCCCGGGGTGTGGTAAAATCCTGGGAAAGCACGGTATGTAGTTCAGTAAAATTACGGGAGCTAGTATGACGAAATAGAAATAATTTGCAATAGCGGTCTTTCTTCTTTTGATCGTTAGATTAAATGGCTAGCTGTCATTTTGTAAATGAATCCAACTAATTTTCACTAATTTTTTTTTTACTTTACTAGACCAAAATATTAATTTATTTAATTGCTTTAGCAAAATTGCTAATTACATACTTTCTTTACTTTTTGCTTGATTTGGAACTATAATTTGATTGTGAATGTAAATCCAACAAAAAAAGTAACAATTACGCTGTATTTTTTTGTATTCGTAAATTTAGTTGGATTCGTAAATGTTAGTGTTTTATAATCACATCAAAGTCAGATTGCAAAATTACAGCTTATTACCATTTAATGTTTTGCGAACCCGTAATTTTACTGAACTAATGGTAAAATCAGTGCCATCTATTTGGCCTATAGTTTCGAGTCCAGTGCTGACGTTTAACCTTAAAGGTTTCTACCCACTACACTGTACCATACCATGACCGTGCTAGGAACATATCAGGCAAAAAAAAATTCAATGTATTGAAAAGTATGAAAAGTGCATGGTCGGTGACTAGTGGGAATAGTGTCATACTTTTCAATACAAAGAATATTTTTTGCCTGATACGTTCCTAGCACGGTCATGGTATGGTACGTCGTAGTGATTCAGATTCAGATTCATTTATTTGCTTTAAAAGTGGTACAAAGGAGTCTACCTTTTATGGCAGAACTTTTTATGTCATAATTTTATTATGCATAACAACTAATGGCATAAACTTCATGTCGCAGAAAATCGTTTGGCATACACTCATTTATCATACACTTAAAACGCATAATTTTGTAAGCCAGAATCATCTTTTGGCATACATTTCATATCCATAATAATTAAATAGTAGAACCATCATATCGCAGAAAGTTCACAGTCAGAACCATCATATCGCAGACAGTTAATAGTCAGAATCATCTTTTGGCATACATTTCATAATCTATAGTTATTAAAAGGCAGAACTATCATATCGCAGACAGTTTATAGTCAGAATAATCTTTTGGCATACATTTAATAGAAAATTCATATCTAGAATAATTTTGTATTACTTACACGCATGTTTCATGCTGCATGCATGCTGCATGCTTGCTTGCATGCTGCATGCTTGCTTGCTTGCTGCATGTTTATTTGTCTGCATGTAAGGATGCATGCAGCATGAAACAGGCGCATTGTGGAGCACTGTGCATGCGCATTGTGTTGAACAAGCATTGTGGAGCTCCGCTCGCTTCGCTCGCTCCGCTGCGAGTGGTCAAAACACTAACCTAACCTAACCTACTGGTAGGTGCATTAAAAGTTTATCTTTATAGCGGGGGGCCTCAGGCTCAGGGGGCCCCGAGCAGTGGGGCCAGCACCCCCCGGCAAGCATGCAAGCAGCATAAACAAGCATGCATGCATGCAATCAAGCAGCATGCATATCGGTTTTGCAGCGATTCGTTCTGATGTTGACTTTTGTAGCACAACATTTACAAAAATTCAACATATTGACTTTTTAAGACAAATTTTTAATTCAATTTGAAGTTAAAATGCATTTTTTTAGAGATTACAATATGCCTGATGACATTATTCTTAAAGAAATTCTGCCATATTAGTACTTAGTATACCATGTGAAAATTATACCAAATAATTGTCGACTAAATAAACGTTATGCCAAACGAAATTCTGCGAATAAAAATTTTGCCAAAGGTATTTATGCCTAATGAAATTCTGCCATCTGAATAGTATGCCATTGTTAATTCGGACATGTAAACATTCTGCCAAACAATAATTATATTAAACAATTTTTATGCCTTAAAAATATTCGTTTAAAGAAGATTCTGCCAAGTGTGTTCTGCCAAATAAATTTCGGAGCATCAAGTTTCTGCCAGATAGAGGTAACCCGGTACAAAGGTTATAATATATTATATTGGTATCTCACAATTAGTCTTTGCAGACATACAAAAATTTAAAATAAACATTACATTTCATTTCATTACAATTACATATGATTTCATTACCTACACTACATTACATGAGTTTCATTTTCATACATTACATTAAATTTCATTTCAATTCATTCAAAATTAATTCTTATTTATTATTCTCAATCAATAAATTACAAATAAAAATGTCAACACTTAAAATATATATATAAATCAAATACAAATCATGTCAATCAAATATAAATCATGCCAATTACAAATAAAAATGTCAACAATTAAAATATTATATAATAACAATGTCAGTTTAAAATTGAATCATGAATGTCAGATTTAAGATAGAAATCCAATTCATTCAAAATTAATTCTTATTTATTATTCTCAATCAATTACAAATAAAATCTCAACAATTAAAATATATATAAATCAAATACAAATCATGTCAATCAAATATAAATCATGCCAATTACAAATAAAAATGTCAACAATTAAAATATTATATAATAACAATGTCAGTTTAAAATTGAATCATGAATGTCAGATTTAAGATAGAAATCATTTACTTAAGGGTTTTGTCAGAAAGATATTCATGCACTGTATAATAACACTTATCAATAAGAAGATTTCTTAATTTATATTTAAAAGCATTCAAGGAAAGTTTTTTTATGTCATTCGGTAACTTGTTATAAATATACACTGCCATTGGGTAACAGCTATCTCTCCATAGTGAAGTAATAATTTGCGGCTGCACAAGTGTATTAGGATATCTTCCTCTGTAGTTCCTATTCACAGTGATATTGTCTTGAAACAAATTGATGTGTGTCTTATCTTAACAAATTGGCACATTTCATATATATATAAATACATGGCAATGGTAACAATTTAAGTTTCAGGAAGTATGGTTTACAGCTCGTTCTGGACGATATGTTACATATAGATCGTATGCACTGCTTTTGAGCAATAAAAGCTTTTCCAATGTCTACTGAATTTCCCCAAACAATGATTCCATATCTCAAGATAGAATCCACGTAACCATGATACGCCAACAAAGCAGTTCTTTCATCGGTTATTTTTACTAAACGCCATAAAGCGTAACTAAAACTATTAATTTTATTGCACATCTTTTGTATATGCGGCTTAAAACTGCAGTTATTGTCCAATACTATACCTAAGAATGTTACTTCGCTACTTTCTTCTATGCTCTGATTATTATGCTGAAAGTGGGTACCTTAAGGCCAGTATATTCCAGAAACTGTGTCTCTGTCTTTTTCTTTACGTGTGAAGAATAATGAAAATAACCTCACTTTTTCATTTTTTCAATGTTTTTGTAGATATTTTGAGCATAAAGTCACTTTTTGAAAAAGTAACCGTTGAATATTCTTCTATATGCCATTACCTATTTTTATATATATTTTTCGAGAATAAGGGATTAATAGACTTTAAGTATTATCAAAGAAATATAAAATTAATGAAAATTTTCTTAAGTCTTTGAATATTTTTTTAGTCGAGTGAAGAAACGAATATCGAATTTTTAACCGTAAATTAATCAAGATCGTTTATGAAACTTCAGCATATATTTTTATCTGCTCAAAATAAAGAATATTTGATTGTTTATTGTTGAGTCAAAAATGGGCCAAATTCGATAATTTCGAATATATTGGCCTTAATACGCCCGTGTATGCACCTCGGACAGGACTGGCGCACGAAGGGCGCGTACCGGCCCGTGGAGGACGCGCCCTCCTCCGACGACCCGCCCGAGCCCGCGCCCGCCCCCGCGTCCGCCCCCGCGCCCGCCCCCGCGCCCGACCGTTATGGTAACTATGCATATTCACTATCGACCTATGTTCACATCTATCCCTATACACATAGAAGCTAGTTCTGCCCCCCAGACAGTTTCCCTCAGCGAACTAAAATCTATGGAAGTGTAATGGCAGGATAATTTTGCTGATTCATAAATCGCCCACCAGTTGGCGCAATACCACTAACTTGGCGCTAGTATAGATGTAGACCTGTCATTTCGTTGTTTTCTATGAGTTTGCTATCAATTTTTGGATGTTGGGAGTGATTTAACGTAAATAAATATCAATTTTACTTGCAACACATTTTGGTTTTCTTCAATCTTTAATTCGATTACTGTCTAACTTCCATAATAATTATTTATCAATCATTTTTAGATATAATTTAAAATAAATGTAAAAATCGGGTATAAATGCCCGTACAAAGGTCTCCAGCAGCAGTAGCGCCACCAAGCGAGATAATTGTTGTGACATCCCATCATTGCAAACAAATATTGCTTAAAAAACGGCACCACGGCACGGGGCCGATAAGTACAATCCGCTCAGCTTTAGTCGGGCCAGCCACGCACCCGGTGACTGACATTAACGTTCTTTACAATGATTGCAGTTTGTATTGTAGAGAAAAGAGAGAAAGAGAAAGTTTATTAGAAATGACGTCCTGTGTAGTAAAAACTATTCCAAATTTCAAGTTGAGGATTTGAGATATTCAGATATCCAGCCTTCTTGAGATATCCAGCTGTGACAGACAGACAGATTGAGTCGCACCAAAAAGGGTTCCTATACATTCCTATACACACCTTCCTATATCCTATCTCCTCATCGTTATGTACAAAGTAATGTCGATAGAATTTTTAACAGAGATCAATATGGTTATAAGTATTTGTTAGATCAAGCTCCGATTCTGCGTCATTGGGAATTGAGCTTAAGGTGACGACATTATATGCAAAACTAGCATCAGTCCCGCAAAAGATAATCTCCTCGCAAAATATCAATACAACACAACATACTAACTCAGTGACAAAATAATTGTTTGCAGTTTTGGTGGTGAAAAAAGCTAAAAACGGCCGTCGTCGTCGCATTTTTTTAATATTGCTATTTTGCGAGGAGACCATCAGCTTGGATTTTTGATATATTGTGTACTTACACTTATTTTTTTGCGAGAGTATCACTAGTGTTTCATATAATGTCGCCTTAAGTTTGCCACGTATCTGATAATGTATAGAAGTGGAGTCCCCGTTAATATCGAGGCCGGCGGCGGCTCGGGGGTCCTCGACCGAGCGCGCGCCCGCGGAGCCCCGCCCCGCGGCCACCGCTAACGGCGACGCCAGGCCGCTGCGGAGGGAGACCAAAGGGTTCAGGTATGATCAGGCCAGCGGGTCTATCGGCTAAAAACATTGAAGTTCATGTTAACTATAATCACACCCCGGGCACTCCATACAAACGCCGCGTTTCAACTACCTATTACACAGACGCTACACTACACAGTGACGTTTTTACACACGCGCAACTGTGTGCGTGAAGTCTAGGGCTGTTGAATGAGCATACATTACGAACTCGCGGGGCGCGGTGAAGTAATTGATTGCGGGGTTTCCTTTCTGTACGGTAGTATTTATATCTGTCGCAGGCAAATCGTATGATTCCGCGTTTTACAAACGGCGTCGTCCGTTTACAAACGCTCGCTGATTCGCAAAATGCCGAAGGCAAATTGTAAATTGCCTTGTCATTATATAAAATGCATAACCTTTGGTAGAAAATTAATAACCGTTTACAAAATGACGCGGGAAATTGAAGTATTTAGTTTTTTTTTTCTTACTACGCGTGGCGCTGTTAATCAGAACAATAAAAATGGCGTCTAGTAGTGGTTTTATGTCACAGAAAAATATTGAAAGCACTGCAAATTTTACGTGTTCATATGACATTTTACAAAAAAAGTATTGTTTTAAAGACATTTATTATAGTGACTTAAGAAAATTTTACGATTCACAAGTAGGAGCAGTAAAAAAGCCGTGGACAAATGACAAGATTTTTGAGGTTATCCGGCACGTAAAAAACGCTAAGGTGTCTATGGAATCTAGTACTCGGATGACTCCTAAGGAATATTATTGGTACAAAAGGTATGATGTGATACTTTTATGAATATTATAATTTGGTGTCATGTCTTCTAGGCAAGAAGTTATAATTATAGTTAGCTTATTTTAGGTATATAACTAACCTATCCATTTATTCTTTATTGGTAGTGCCATATTACATAGGTATTAATAAATATTGCATTTGTTATCAGATTATAATTATATTACATAAATATATAAAGTATATGTGATTGCTAAAATAAAATCTGATTTGTCCAAACTATGTTTTATGATTGTCACCCTACTAAAACAATCAATTGAAATTTTAATAATTGATCGAGTCGTCAATTTGCCTTCGGCATTTTGCAAAACGGCGGGCGTTTCTAAACGGACGACGCCGTTTGTAAAACGCGGAATCATTCAATTTGCCTGCGACATATCTATTCTGTGCTATAATTACACAGATGGATGTGATACATTGCTACTTCATTTTGGCACAAATAAAAATTTACCAATGTAGCAAGTGTAACATCCATCTGTCAAATTACAGTTAACATGAACTTCAATTTTTTAGCTGATAGACCCACAGAGCTCAACTAAAACTAGTAGTTCTGTGAACTGTAGACCTCGCTTTAATATCTTCGCCATTTTGAAAAAAATCGAATAACTGAATCGAAAAAAAATCTATACAATATAATCATCGAACCTGCTCACAAAATTTCACGAGAATCGGTTGTGAAATGCGACCTGAAGAAACCAAACGGACAGCCGGATGGACATACGAAAGCATTTTTGCCCAAACTGAAACAGAGACGCGGCGTCAATAAGTCTTGTTGCTTTAGTTGTATTCATGTAACTGCTTATACAAAACAAACATTTACATTTTGGTATTGTATTATTTTATGGAATAAAAGAGAATGGAACTTAGTATAAGAAAAAACCCAGAGCGGATTATTTTAACTAGTAGATATTTACCCCTAATAATTGGACAGACGCGGTTTTTTTTATGCACAACGGGCTAGTGCTTGGCTTTACCTCACCTGATGTTAAGTGACGATAAGGCCGAAAGTGTACACGCCCTACACCCGGAATCCTCACCACTGAGGAACTGGCTGTCTTTACCTCTAACTGCCGGAACACAACATTTTTTTTTTTATTGTTGTTATGGCGTCAGACTTAGATAAGATGGTGGTAGTAGGTAGTATTTTTTTTGACTTGAAATAAGCCCTACCATCAACCAAAACCTAAGCTTAGTGGAGTGGTTAGGCGCACATGTCCTCGTATGTACTTTTGTTGCGTAACAGTTGTTCTATCTAACGAGGATTCGGCTGTGAATGTTGTTAAGCGTGCATTATGCACATTATTTGTGCACCAGCTAACGTTTCGAACATGCCGAAGGTATGTCTGCTGGGCTTCAAATTAAAACAGATAAATCGAGCCCTAATCATGCCAAAATGGCGAACCCCAATTCATGATGTCACACGAACATCGATCTTGCAAATTACATACACTTTTAAACTTTCGCGTTACATTTTAATAGATTTTTAATAGATTGCAAATTACTTCGGCAAATAGTACAATACGAAATCCTTACTCCGATTCTCCAGCCCGTGAGACCCACCGATGTTCGAAAAATTTGCCGGTAGGGTCCCTGTACTCTATGTATTGTATTGTAATACAGTACTAGGCATGTATCTTGACATTTTTTCGACGGAGTGGGGATAAGTTCGCGCATGTGCTCTTGTGAGCGACCAATAGCGCGCGCCCCTCTCCCGCCGCCCGCGCCCCTCTCCCGCCGCCCGCGCCCCTCACCGCTACGCATACCCAAAATACGCGTTTTGCGCAATCCCCACCCGATTTCAAGTTATATGCCTCGTACTGTACCACATGAGTAAAGAAAAGGAGCTTCTTGAGAACGTGAAATTCAAACTTGCAAGTATTTGTTACTTACAAGCAATGTCAACTAACCCCGAATTACGTAAGTCTGTTGCTACTAATTCTCGATTTAAATCGCGGTTGCATTGCTGCTTTAAGTTAGATAGTTGTCACAATGGTTCTCACTAAAGCAGCAATGTTACTGCGATTTCTGTCAGTGTTGATTGCAAGAAAGTTACGTAATTAGGGGGCTGGTTGCAGTTGTCGAAACAGGTTTTTACTTACGCGACAAGCGGCCAGTGGACACGCACACATGCCCCGAGTGCTTGTAGTAGTGCAACCGATTCGCGCGGTTGTATGAAGCTTTGTCTCGGTCCTTTTCGTTACTCATGTGGTAATACCGTGTCGTGGTGATCAGGATAGGGTCGGCGCGGCGCGTGACGCCGCCGGCGCCGGCCGCCAACGGCGAGCCCGAGCGCGCCAAGCTGCCGCGCCTGCTGGCCGGCGACGGCGACCCCGACTTCGGCACGCCCGTCTGAACTACCACACGACACTCCACGTCTCTAGGGCGACACATACACGACGCATACATACTGATCGTCTATCTACCTTGCTTATAGTACGAGGTCGTCGCTTTATGAACAATATTTTGTTGTTCTATTTCACGAAGTCCAAATAAATTGGAATTTAAAAATAAATTGGTAACTTTAGATTGAGTTTGTGTCTATAAAAAAATGGGGGCGAATTATAATTGGGCGTTAATACATAGACAGACAGTTATTATTTATTTATTGTATCCAACTACCTCAATGGAAACATTTGATAACACGAAATAATAGTTGTAAATAAAATAGACATAGCAATAATAAACATAAAAAAACCGACTTCAAAAAACCTACCCCTAAAAAGCAAGAAATAATATTCGTAATAATAAAACACGTCTATTGAAGTCGGGTGCTTCGGGTGCAGCGGGGGTGTGGGCTGTTTTCGAGAGTCCTTACGAACCGTCTCGCTCGCAAATTCGACGACTTCCAACCTCCCGAACAAGCCGGGTTCCGAAAAGGCTTTAGCACCATAGACCACATCCATACGCTGCGGCAGGTCATACAGAAGACCGAGGAGTATAATCTGCCACTTTGCTTGGCGTTCGTGGATTATGAGAAAGCCTTTGATTCGATTGAAACCTGGGCGGTGCTGCAGTCTCTCCAAAGGTGCCAAGTGGACTACAGGTATATCGAGGTGTTGAGGTATTTATACAAAAATGCCACCATGTCGGTCCGAGTACAGAACCAGAGAACAAATCCTATCCAACTGCAGCGAGGTGTGAGACAGGGAGATGTTATTTCTCCGAAACTGTTCACAGCTGCGTTGGAGGATATCTTTAAACTCTTAGACTGGAAAGGACTCGGCATCAACATTAATGGCCAATACCTAACACACCTTCGTTTTGCCGATGATATAGTTCTAATGGCTGAGACGTTGGAGGACCTGAACACAATGCTCGAAGATCTCCGTAGTGCTTCCCAAAGAGTGGGTCTTAAAATGAACATGGATAAGACGAAAATCATGTCGAATGCCCATGTTGTGCCCGCTCCAGTTCATGTTGGGAACACTGCACTTGAAGCTGTTGACCATTATGTATACCTAGGACAGGCAGTCCAGTTAGGTAGGTCCAACTTTGAGAAGGAGATCTCTCGTCGAATCCAACTCGGATGGGCAGCATTCGGGAAGCTCCGAAAAATCTTCGTGTCCGATTTACCTCAGTGTCTCAAGACGAAAGTCTATGACCAGTGTGTGTTGCCAGTGATGACTTACGGCAGTGAAACGTGGTCGCTAACTATGGGTCTCATAAGGAGGCTCAAGGTCACCCAGCGTGCAATGGAGAGAGCCATGCTCGGCATTTCCCTGCGTGATCGAATCAGAAATGAGGAGATCCGCAGGCGAACTAAAGTAACCGACATCGCTCGAAGGATTGCTCAGCTAAAGTGGCAGTGGGCTGGACACATAGCGAGAAGAACCGATGGCCGTTGGGGCGGAAAGGTTCTGGAATGGCGACCGCGCACCGGACGACGCTCCGTGGGTAGGCCCCCGACAAGGTGGACCGACGATCTGGTGAAGATTGCCGGAAGCCACTGGATGTGGGAAGCGCAGGACCGATCGTCGTGGAAATCCTTGGGGGAGGCCTATACCCAGCAGTGGGTGTCGTGCGGCTGATATGATGATGATGATGATGATTGAAGTCGGGTGGGGCTGGAGTACAAATCCCTTTTTTTATTCTAAAAGCCCCACCCGACTTCAATAGACGTGTTTTATTATTACGAATATTATTTCTTGCTTTTTAGGGGTAGGTTTTTTGAAGTTGGTTTTTTGTCTTTTTAAACAATTTTTTATTTTTTGATTTTTAGTGTAGGTACCTTTTGTATTAGGTAATGTAGGTATATTATTTAGGTAGAAAAATCGGCTCAGCCAAACGTGAGTTAATCGCGGAGAAACATACATACATGCGGGTCAAACTGAGAACCTCCTTTTTTAAGTCGGTTAAAGAACTACACTTAAGATATCCCTTTTCCAACAAAAAAATAATTATCTTATTCAGTTCATAAACAAAGAAGTTATACGACTGATCATCGAGGTAGTTCACACAAAATCATACTATTTTCGTGCTTTTTTCAAGATTACTAGAAAAGTACTGAACCGATTAAAAAATTTTAAAAAATGGGACCAACTTGGGCGTTTACCTAATGTAATAACGTTTGAATCATTTCAATCGGTCCAGCCGTCTTCGAGTAATCGGTGTACATACAAAAAAAAAAAAAAACGGGTCGAATTGAGTACCTCCCTCCTTTTGAAGTCGGTAAAAAGTGTAGTTTTTCTATCTCACGAAGTCCGTTCGGCTGTGAATGTTGTAGGCATGCACGTGCACATTGTTTTAGCACAACAAAATAATATGCATGTGCACACCTAACGACATTCACAGCCGAACGGACTTCGTGAGATAGAAAAACTATATATCCCGGTCGAGTTAACTCGGCACCTGAAGCGCGATAGACCCCTTACGTTTTCTCCTTGCCTCACGCCACTGTCGTCATGCCAGTAGCGTTAGTACATTTGTTAGCGATAATTTATCGATAATCTGTCGAAAACTTTCAAAAAATTGACGACGGTGTGGCGTAAGGAAAGGAGAAAACGAAGGGGGTCTATCGTGTTTCAGGTGCCGAGTTAACTCGACCGGGTAGTACTTTCATTATGTTTATTATTGCTATGTCTATCTTATTTACAACTATTGTTTCGTGTTATCAAATGTTTCTATTGAGGCAGTTGGATACAGTAAATAAATAATAACTGTCTTGTCTATGTATTAACGCCCAATTATAATTCGCCCCCATTTTTTTTATAGACACAAACTCACCAAAAGTTACTAATTTATTTTTAAACATAAATAATACACAGAGATTCGGAACTAATCGGATTAGTATAGTTAGAACTGTGACCAGCGCGCGTAAAAAATATTTGGGGACAAGTTTGTAACATAAATAAACCACATTATTGTAAATATCTTTTACTCTTCTGTTGCGTATTTTTATAAAGGACCACAGTCATATTTTTGTGGCCTTTGAAGATATTAGTCAAAAATACTGGTAATATTTATGATAAATAATAACAAAAACATTTTTAACAATATATAAGTAACTGTCGTGATTGAAATCATAATCATAGGTTGAACTTTAGACGATCTCTGTACCAGTAGATGCCCCCCGGTTTCAAGAAGATCTCTGTACCAGTAGATGTCCCACGGTTTCAATTTTATCGCCATTGTAAGATATAGTGGGTAATTGGTGTTCCATCAACTTTAGTCACTTGTTACGGTCTTGTCACTATAGATGTTTAAGTCAATGTTAAGACGCTTTAACCGTGTGACTTGTCGAAATTTTAAAAACAAGTAAAATAAAAATTCGCAACGTTTTTAAATAAATCCACAGACAATTAGCACGATTTTTGATCTGTGACCAACCTATAAAATGGTTGTTAGATTAGATGTGACTTTTAAGTAGTTGCTTCGACATCAGTAAACCGGTTAAGCTGGTGAACTATTAATTAGGAAGGATGAACGCAACAAACAACTTGTAAATAGAGGATTGATCACTCTAGTCTAGATAGGCTAGCTAGAAACTCTAAAATCTAAACTATCTAGAGTGAAGTGACTATCTAGATTCTTAACTCTAGATTATTGTTAGGTAGATAGGAAATAGTTTCCGGTTTCGACAAAGGTTTGATCTCTTTTTATTACATTTCAATAATACCGTTTGCGCTACAATACGTTAATCATCATTTACTTATTTACTCACAAGATCACCGACAAGAATCTAACCCCATCACATAATTTACTCAGATTCATCAAAGATGCAGGACAATTGAGATTAACGTCTTTGTTAGGAGACTTAAATATTTTAATTATTACTAAATATTTTTGATTATTAAATTAAATAATAATCTTAATATATAAAATCGTAAACTGAATGACTGAATGACTGACTGATCTATCAACGCACAGCCCAAACCGCTGGACCTAGAGACTTGAAATTTTGCACACAGATACCTTATACAGTGTAGGCATCCACTAAGGAAGGATTTTTGAAAATTCTATCCCTAAGGGGATGAAATAAGGGATGAAAGTTTGTATGAAAGTCCCTCAGTTTTGAAGCTAGGATCGTTAAATTTTGTGTTTAGGCTGATGATTGAAAATTAATAAATACGGGTCTCAGCGTTTTTCAAAATTCTACCCACGAAGGGGTCAAAAGGGGGATGAAGTTGTGTAATGAAGAAAATCCTTTATTTTCGAAGTCAAAATTGCTAAATATATATTTTATGCTTATGGATGGAAATCTAACGCAACGTATATTGTTATTGTTAGTATTTCAACTCCTACGGGGATGAAATGGGGGTGAAAAGGGGTAAATAAACCTAAAAATAGATATGGATGTCGTTATTGGGGTTTTATGGGATGACGATTGCAAAAATGACATTTATTTTGAAGTCCAAAACGGTGGACATGATTTGACCCCTCAAGGGGTGAAAATGGGGTTCAAATTTTGTATGGAAAAATAATATTAAATGGACTTTAAACTTCGTAGGAGCACGTCTAAAAATAAATAAGCAAACATATTTTGTGATTTTGAAAGTAAACCCCTTAGGGGTAAATGGGGTGAGTAAACCTAAAAATAGATACGGATGTCGTTATTGGGGTTTTCTGGGATGACGATTGCAAAAATGACATTTATTTTGAAGTCCAACATTGACCCCTCAAGGGGCGAAAATGGGGTTCGAATTTTGTATGGAAAAATAAAGTTAAATGGACATTACAACTTTAAACTTCGTAGGAGCACGTCTTAAAATAAATAAGCAAACATATATTTTGTGATTTTGAAAATCAACCCCTTAGAGGGTAAATGGGGTGAGTAAACATAAAAATCGATGTGGAGGTCGTTCTTGAGGTTTTATGGGATGGTGATTACGAAAATGAGATTTATTTTGAAGTCCAACACGGTGGACATGATTTAACCCCTAAAGGGGTGAAAATGAGGTTCAAATGTATGGAAAAAGAATATAAAATAGACATTACAACTTTAAAATTCGTAGGAGCATGTTTAAAAATAAATAGGCAATCACATATTTTGTTATTTTGAAAATCGTCCCTTAGGGTGTAAATGGGGTAAGTAAACATGAAAATCGATGTGGATGTCGTTCTTGAAGTTTCATGGGATGGTGATTGCGAAAATGACATTTATTTTGAAGTCCAACACGGTGGACATGACATATCATGGACCTGTACCTGGATATGCACATCCAGGTAACGGGAACGAGAACAGGCACGGGCACGGGCACAGGAACAGGAACGGGAACGGGAACGGAAACAGGACGAGAACGGGACGAGAACGGAACGGGCCGGAACGGAAACGGAACGGGAAAGGAACGGGAATGAAACGGGAACGGAAAAGGAACGGAATGAGAACGGGAACGAAACGGGAAAGGAACGGGAATGGAACGGGAAAGAGAAAGGGACAGGAACGGGACGGGAACGGTACCGGGAAAAGGAACGGAAGAGTAAGGAGTACGGGACAGGAATGGGACGTGAACGGGAACGAAACGGGAACGGAAAGAGACGGAACGGAATGGAAATGGAACGGGAACGAAACGAGAACGATAGAGGAACGGAACGGGAATGAAAACGGGACGGGAACGGTAAAGGAACGGCACGGGAACGGAGGGGAAAGGAACGGGAACGGAATGGGAACGGAATGGGACGAGAACGGGACGGTAACGGGAACGGGAATGGAACGGGAACGGGAACCGGACGGGAACGGGAACGGGACGAGACGGGGATGGGAATGGAACGGAACGGGACGGGGATGGGGACGGGAACAGGAACGGGAACCGGAAGGGGTACGGGACGGGTACGGAACGGGAACAAGAACGGAACGGGACGGAATGGGAACGGAACGGGAATGAAGCGGAAAAGAAACGGGAACGGAACGGGACGAGAACGGTACGGGAACGGGAACGAGAACGGGATGGTAACGGGACGGGAACGGACGGGAATAGAACGGGAACCGGAACCGGAAACGTAAAAATGACTGGTCAGATCCTGGTTGAAGGTTCTCTAAGGATTTTCTCTAACATCCACGCGGACGAAGTCGCGGGCAGAAGCTAGTAGAATATATATAAATAATAGATATTAGGAGGAGCTCGGTGGCGTAGTGGTTTAGCGCCTGGCCCAGCGATTGCGTAAGTTAAGCAATGTTCGCAAGGGTCGGTCATGGGATGGATGACCAAAAATTTACTATCGCGAACTCCTCCGTGCTTCGGAAGGCACGTTAAGCCGTTGGTCCCGGCTGCATTTGCAGTCGTTAATACCCACCAATCCGCATTGGGCCCGCGTGGTGGGTTATGGCCCTTCCTCCTTATCCACCCATAAGGAAGGCCTGTGCCCCAGCAGTGGGGACATCAGAAATGGCTGATGTACATTAAATTAAATAAAATGGTACAAAATCAGACTATGCGACTACACGGCTCGCCCACCTTCCAGCGGAGGTTTAGCTGCCCGCATTGCATTATTTTGCGCCAGTTTTTTGCCTATTTTTGGCCTATTTACCTGACATCCGTTATAAGTAGAGCGAACTTCGTCTATTTATTTATTCACGAGTCTAAACCACTATTGAAGACGAAAAACTGTTCGTCTTGATATTGGACGATGATTGTAGTTTGGTGCTTTATTTTGTGCTTTAAAGTTCGGTAGATTTTTTTAACAATAATGTAATCTCTTTTATATCAAAATTATTCTCCCCATAAATCCCAATGTATTCCAAGGCTCGCAGCGCTCAAATCATAAATTAACTGTTTGCGATCGTCATGCTGCACAATTTTTTGTCGATATTAAATTACTCGTATGATAGTTTTTAATATTACTTATCGTAAGTTTTTGTGACATACAAATCCAATGTATTAAAGCAGTTTTTACGCGTTGCGGAAAAGGATCGATTTCACTAGAGCCCGAATTAAGGTGACATTATAAGCAACACTAGCGCCCTCCTGCAAAAAAAAATAATTACCGTGTGAATACACAATTTATTAAAAATCCAAGCTGAGGGTCCCCTCGCAAAATATCAATTGTTGTTTATAAAGATAATTATTGTGTTTTTTCTCGACGAAAACCAACGACGATCAAAACTGCAAACAATTATTTATCGCCGAGTTTGTGTGTTTATAAATAGTAATTGATATTTTGAGAGGGGATCATCAACTTGGATTTTTAATAAATTGTGTATTTACACGGTATTTTTTTTTTTTGAGGGAGTGGTGCTAGTTTTTTATAATTATAATGTCGCCTTAGGGCGGCCGCACATTGTAAGAAATTTCTTTCAGAAAAATTCTGACAGTCGCCGGAAGGCACTTGGTGCATACATTTTGTATTAGACCCCGCACACTGTTCGAAAAATTCTAATTCAGATCTACGACAATCAGAATTTTTCTGCCAAAAAGAAGATCACCCATTTTATAGGGCGGTCTAAGATAAAAGGCCGCCCTTAAACGACAAACATATTATTTAGGAGAACAAATTATTTAGAACTTTTCTTGGTCGAGTCTAGCTAGAGTTATATAAATATAGTGAAATCGATGCTAATTATTTATTTTATTGTTACCACTTGAAGTCTGAATATTTTATTTTATGCTTTATTTATATTTTTTATCTTTTATAACTTACTTATTTTTGTACAGTTTTTATTTTATATTAAGTAGGTATGTGATAAACATTGTGTCGTCTTGTTATACATTCCTCTACCTGTTTATAAATATTTTTTGTAAAAATATTTAAATCATTTTAGTTTAATTATTTTTAAAATTGGGTATATTTCTACGTGTTCCTTTATAGAGGGTGCGTTAACATCGAGCCTTACGATGTACGATTTGAGGATTGTCTACCGTTTGCAATGGGGAATGGCTGAATTTTGTTTTCTAGAGGTAGGAATAAGCTCCCTTATTAATAGAATAATATATATATAATTATAAATGTTTCAGATTTTTGATTGCGTCAAAAAATCTAAAAATTTAAAATAACATGTCTTCGCCAAAGTACGGGAGTAGCAGTAGAATGGAGATTATTCCACTTAAGCACCATCTTCCACAACTAGAACATTAATTTGAAAAAAGTGTCGACAATTTTATTTCAAGCAATCAAAAATTCTGTAAAAAAAAAATCAGCCAATTTGACTTTTTTTCAGGCATTCCCCATTAAACATTGAGTTTGGTCTCAATTTATTTCAAATCCATTTCACCACCACATTGATAAAATTGATACAAGATTTTACAAGGCATTGTTTATTAATTAAACTTTTGTAACAAATTTTTCTTTGTTATCATGACTGTGACGGCCTTAAACCCGCTTAGTAACTAGATTGCGTTTATAATCAATGGTGAAATTGGTTATAAATCGTTGTCTAGTCGTTAATTGGATCTAATTTTAAATTAAATCCGCATCACGGGCTTACAGCCACCCGACAACAAGTGATAGGCGGCGCTCGCGCGGCCTGGATACGCGCCAACAATATTTCCGACTTGTCAACAACGACACATGCAAATATCTCACGTAATTGTATGACGTAGTCGTACATTACATTCGAATTATTTTACGTGATCTCATTTGTTTAAAATTGAAACGGCTTACTAAGGTCTTACTTCGTTCGTTTTAGAGGAATGTGATTACTTATAATTATAAATTGTTAAAGTATAATAAATATAGATAATATGAAACTGTAGTCGAAACTTAGATCTTATCAAACTATGTGATTTAATTATAATGATATTGGCAATATATGAGAATTCAATAGAAAATTAATGTGAGAAAGGATTGGAAAGTCTTAGCAATGGTGTAAATGTAGATAGATAGATAGAGAATAACCTATCGCTCACTTGTTCATTCCATGGGCATCCAGGGGCATGCAGAGCAGAATCAACTTAAAATAGTCCAGGGGCCGTATTATGACCTCTTATTTCCTGGCAGTTTTCTGACTGGTTATCAATCTATCTCTTTTATTTGCTATACAGCGAGAAAGAGATGTAACTATAGCAATTTATAAACCTGGCAAGTTTTAAGAGGTCGTAATACCCCCCTGGGCCCGTATTATGACCTCTTATTTCCTGGCAGTTTTCTGACTGGCTATCAATCTATCTCTTTTGATTGCTATACAGCGAGAAAGAGATATAACTATAGCAATTCCAAACCTGGCAAGTTTTAAGAGGTCATAATACGGCCCCTGTTCTGTACCCTTAGCACGAACAGTAAAGTACTCTAAAGGTAAATGGGAAATCTCATTTCGCTTTTCGGTGGTAGATGGCGGTGTACAAATTATCTATACAAAATTATTCTATTGTAAGAGTATTTTTACGCGCGTTTTTTTTTCAATAGATGTTCGTGCTATGGGTACTGCATACTGTTTCTGCAGACCCAAGTCTATTAGGGTCAACCCGTCCTTACACAGAAACTTGATCGAGTTCGAACCCGGGCGTCACTTTGGTCTGCTAAGGTCTGCGTAGCACATTCCACGCGCCGCCGCACATAATTTGCCGCAGTGCCATAGTGCACCTTCTTCATATTTACAGGACAATACGCCTATGTATTATTTATAATTTGTATTCTATTAATAAATTTGTACTTAAAAACATATTTTTTTCATTGAGTTAGTTACCTACTTGTAAGTAAAGAAGAGGAATTAATTAATTCGCATGCATGAACATATGGTCCCGCGGGCTGATTATCTAATTAGAAACCACCTAGCGACCGGTTGCAGTTCACAGATGATAGTGATCCATTGCTACTTCTTTTTGGATTAAAAAAAACATACCAAAGAAAAGTAGCAATGTATGTGGAATGAAACCGGTCGCTAAATAGTTTCTTTTTAGATAATCAGGGTGCCGATTCTGCTAATGTTAACGTAACAATCTTATTGCAAATTAGATTTTTTTAAATGCTTTAACTTTAAATTTGGTTACCTACAGACGTTTACTTACGAAAACCTCAGTAAAAGATATAGTTCGTTTTAGTAGTAGAGTAGGCCGAAGTAAAAAAAAATATTGACACAATGTGTCAATAAATTTAATCTGTACATCATGTGAATTTTCGATACAGTGTACTTAGCGAGCAATGCATTTAATTCACCTATTCCCCTGGGTGAATTAAGTGCACCAATTAGTATACTTAAATCACCCAGGTGACTTAGCTCTGAGGCTGATTGTCTAACTTTGTTGCAATCAACTTTGACAGAAATCGCAGTGACATTGCTGCTTTAGTAAGAACCAATGTGACAACTATCTTTAAAGCAGCAATGCAACTGCGATTTCAATCGAGAATTGTTAGCAACAGCCTTACGTAATTCGGGGTCGGGTGAATTAGTCTACGACGGGATTTAATTAAGATGAGGGCCATAGGAGGCCTTAAATAGTGCAAAAAGTTAAACTGGTACAATGCGATTAATTTAACTCCAACCGGCAACTTTAGACTATAATGTATAACAAAGAGTAAATTTTACAAATCAATCCTACGTCATTTTGTACCGCAAGAGCTGAAGTTAGTCAGTTGTTACATGCATCTAATTTTTTGCGTTGTTATTGGCAAAATAATATAAGTAATAACAAAACAAGGCGTGAATCGGAACGTTATCATTATCAATGATACCAATGTGTAAAATATAGTAAGTTCATAGTAGTTATCAAAAATCATTCGGTCGTTTTTTTTTATATTATGATTGTTTTTAAACATGTTAACTACAGTTAACCTACAGGTCTACAATTTCTTTCGCGCGTAGACCTTTGCATAGTAAAAAGCTAACACGACACGAGCAGCTAGCTAGCTAGCGGCTACCGGTACATTACGCACGAGTTAAAGCGAAATTACTATAAAGGTCTATCCACATATATCAGGGCCGTGGCCGGGCCTTGATGTGGCAGGAGCCCCAGCTATGTATTTTGAACTCCGGTACCTAAACGAAGCCGCCGATCACGGAGCTCAATATATATTTGTTTTACATACAGAATCTTAGCTCGACCAACGTAACTTGGTCCTCTGACACGCAATGGCCCGGATATGTGAGGACAGACCTTAAACATACAACATAAAGGTGCGTTTCCACCGAAATTGTTGGCAATTTTTGTGTTTCCAACTGTTTGAAACTCTCCAGAAAATCACTAACATTTGTTTCCATTGTGTCCACACCGAGTCGCCAACAATTTGAAAAACATTTTAGTTGACAACAAGCTGTCTCCACCAGGATGTTGGAGACTTGTTGTCAACTAAAATGTCTTCAAATGACAATGATATTATGCAAGCAGCTGCTTGTATAATATAGTATTTATTATTTTGTGCAAAAAAAAACCCAAGCTTAATTATTGGGTACGACCAAGCCTCAAAGAAAAGTACACGGAGGGATGGAACTATTTGTTTTAGTTTTTATTAGTTGAGCCCCATACTCTTTGTATGCGTAATAAATCAATCAACGTCCCTTGTTCGTCCACTCGACAGACATGTTTGCAAATTTTTTTTATCTTACTCTATGCATGTTTGTTTACAATTAATGTTCCAAACACAGCGTCTCCACAGAGCGAAAAAATATATGCATAAAGAGTATTCCTTTGATGTTACCGCCAAAAATGGAATCACTGTTTCCAACAACTTATAATTTTTTTTTGTTAATACGAGGTAATTACAGAAACTTATGTCACCAACCAAGACACCAACACGTGTTGACAACACAAAAGTTGGCAATTTTTCTTTGGTGTAGACCCAGCTTAACATGCAACAAATATTTATTTTCACAGTTTTGGATGATTTGGCTTAACCACAGAATAAAAATAGGAGACTTGTCCATTGAAATCAGCGAAAATTTTTCTATGATTGAAATATTTTTAATATAATTAAATAGTAGTTTAGAAATTTTGATGTAGTAACACAGAAGTGTAATGTCATGTCATCGAACTACCAAATATCAGATTGACTAATGGCCAAGCCTATTTTTTTATTTTAATTTTTTCTACGAGTTTATTCATTGTTATAGTAATTTGAGAAGGTCAATTTACAATTATGGTTGTCAAAATATACATAAGTGGTATTTCTGGAAACAAGGAGGTAAGTTTAATATTAGAAAATTCCTGGGTTGTCCGGGTGCATTATCACGTCTTTCTATGACTGATTCACAGAATTAATGACATGTTTTTGATTACGTGATTTTCAATAATCGCAGGTAAAAAAGAGACAGCAACGAGTATTGATGATACTAGATTCCAAAAACATAAAATATGATGTCATTGACATAACGGAACCTGGAAGGGAAGATGACAAAGAATTCATGCAAAACAATGCCAAGTCGAATGGTGGAACCGTGAGCGACCCTAACCCGCGGTCTGCTCTGCCTCCGCAAATCTTCAACGATGAGGAATACTGTGGGGTGAGTGCATAATAATAAGACAATGCTTGAACTTTTCTGGCCCTACAACACAAACCCCCTTGTTAATAAAGAGTAAGTTTACACCTAGTTTGACCAAAAAGTTTGCTCAGGACTATGAGGCATTGAGACATATGTAAGGTAAGGAGTAATATTGCTAAGTAATGTTTTTTGTTTAACCAGGTGTAAACTTACTCTTTGTTTATTAATATGGCCTAAGAGGGAAATTACGCGATCATGCAGACTGACGGGAGACTGATGCAATACTGCCAACTGCACCATTTTCCAAAAAAATTTAAAAAATGGTGCAGTTGCCAGTATTGCATCAGTCTCCCGTCAGTCTGCATGATCGTGTAATCTCCCTCTAAAGGGAAGGAAAGACATTACATTGTTCACAATAATAATTTTTGATTGCAGGATTATGAACAGTTTGATTTAAATAATGAAATAGACACATTGGAACAATTTCTAAAGGTGGAGGTGCCGCCAGAGGAACCGCCTCAAACAGAAGCTGAACAGGTAAATTTGTGATATGTAGTTTTCTTCTCAGTTTGTCAAATAACTTAGAACATAGGTGGGTAAATCCACGGCCGTTTTGAACGCTTTTATTCCTATCATCATATTTTCATAATTTTATCGTAAGAATATTCTTGAAGAGATTGATAGTGTTAAAACGCCTGTGAATTTACCCAGGTAGGTAACTGGGTATTGCTCATAAATAAATATTTGTTTACATGCTTTATTTCTATGTTTATAACATTTTGATGGTCATTGAATGGAGGTGTTGACTCGGGTGACTTTCGCTAATGGTCATCACGAAAAATTTGGTCTCTTTCGCAAAACGTCACTTTCGCAAAATGTCATTCACAATTGGAATATATAGGAGGAAAAAAATAAAAAAATTGTGAATGACATTCTGCGAAAATGACCGAATTTTTCATGATGACCATTTGTGTGACGACCAAAGTGACGATCTGCATCAAAACCGTCAAAACTTATAATTCAACATTTGCGGAAGTAGACCCATTTAATAATAATAGTAAAAGCAAATTCCTGGATAAAATCAAGGAGTTGTTGATGGGTGCGTAGATCAATTGTACTTGTTATGTATCAGAATTCATAGTAGGTTATATGTGGGTAGATACCAGCAGGTTATCTTGTTGTTCAATAAGATTAATACATGAGGGTACTTGTGACTCATTTTCACTTTCTGTGTCAATGTTTTGCTCCCAAGCTCAATAAACGTTTTCATGTGAAATATAGTGTTTCAATGGACATAACAGTACTGTAATATTATATAAATGAATATATATCTAAATATTTATATTGCATTAATTGTTATGTTGCACTAGTTTAATGAAGAAGTGGGTTGAAGTATTAAATATATTAAAATGAAATTTAAATATAAAAAAATAGGTTAGCTAATTGGTACTGATTTTGTTAATAGTATATATAATACCAATACCAAAATAGTAAATATTTTGTTCAAATGTATTGAGTTTTTGGGTTTATCGGTTTTCCTCAACTATAAAATTAGGTACATTGTATTGTTAAATTTTGGTGTTATCAAATTATAATAATAAATAAATAAAATAAAAGACATTTATTTCATCAATTTGGCTTAATCTGTGAATAACTCTTTTGCCCGAAGTAATTAAGGAGGTAATATTATGTTACAATTTAAGTAGTTAATAAGGCTGTCTTTTATTCCGAATAAATAAAAATAAAATAAATAAATGAATGAAAACAATACTAACTAAACTCATTACTTGATAAATATTTTTTGTAATCTCTTGTAATACACATTATCTTTCTCATTTCAGGTGACTGTTGTAAATGGTGAAGTTGAAAAACAAAATGAGAAATCTGAATCAAAAGAAAGTTCTCCGGCAAGAGATGGTGGTGATGGTGAAAAGGTAGATAACACCCAAGAAAAGGCTGATGGTGATAATGCTCAAGTGGCAAAGGAGAGTGCTGATGGTGACGCTGAAGAGCCCAAAGAAGAGGTGACAGCTAAAGAGAAAACACCATCAAGAGAAACCACACCAGCTGATAAGGTGAGCTCCAAAGAGCCTTCCCCTGCTAAAGATGAAGAAACCACACCAGCGGATAAGGCGAGCTCCAAAGAGCCTTCCCCTGCTAAAGATGAAGACACCACACCAGCTGATAAGGCGAGTTCCAAAGAACCTTCCCCTGCTAAAGATGAAGAAAAAGTTGAAGCTGAGGATGAATCTAAAAAAGAGGCTTCACCCGAGAGAGAGCAGTCAGTGGAAAAAGAAGAACCTGTTGTTGAGAAGGAAAAATCACCGGCTAAGGATCTGGAAGCCGAACCTAAACAGTCTAAGGAAAATACACCCGAGAAGGATGACTCATCAGTTAACGAGAATGGAACTGTTAGCTCCCGTGAACAATCTGAAGAAAAAGATGTGCCTGAAAGTAAAAAAAATAACCCATCTGAGACTCTGATAGAGAGTGAAAAGGTAGCGGCTGCTGAATAACGGACTGACACTTATTTGCTTTTCAGCTCAAATTAAGCCCTACTAGCACTAAGTGAGCACTATCCATTAAGTTTGTCCTGTTATTTATAATGCATCTCTCAGTTTCTTTGCATTATTAGTCATTGTATATAATGTTCTTTGGGAACTTGTATTGCATGGTGCAATGTATTGTGACAAGTTTTCTAAGTGGCCTATTGTCATTATCATAAAATTATATTATTAATCAATTTTATATGAAGTTCCAGAGTAAGATTTCTATTTAACAGTTTTATCCTCATAAGGCTTGTATTATTTAAAAGTATTAATGATATTTTTTTTCTTTTACATATTAATTAATCCATTTTCATTAGTCTATATTAATTTACTTATAAGTCTACAGATTATTTTATTTTATTCTCATTAAGTATTGAACTGCAACAAGTGCTTTATTATGAAATTTAAGTGGCCATCCCTATAAAGAAAACACATTTTATCTAATTCTATTTAATAGGTGCTATGTATTACGTTATCTGTGGTCTAATACATTTTCTGTATTTGCTTACTAGATTTTTAGCATCTAAACTGTATCCTGATTTTGGTATTTTTAATTGTAAAAAAGGCTCTTTCATGACAGTTTTATGTTATTATTAAAGACATCTTTTACTAATTTTTCATACAAATTATATAAAATATTACAAACTCCAGTTTTTTTTTAGTTTGAAATACCCTTTTAATCTGTATTTTTTTTTCAACTTACATTCGTCTCTATTTTGCACAAAACTAATGTATCTATTTTTGGCTGTGGCAAAGCCAGTATTTCTTTAGAGTAGGGACTTCTTATAGTGTAGATCGACAAACTGATTCTTGGTGACAAACTCCGACAAACTAACGGCTACACACTCGAGCTATCAGATTTTCGCTACGACCTTCCTTTCTCAAGATCCAGGTAGAAAGGTCTCCACAGCGTATCCTCACATATCTCCTAATAAACGGAAGACCGACAAACTCTGGGTTTTGTGCGACAAATTAAGGCTGCACACACGCACGAGTAATCAGATTTTCGCTACGACCTTCCGTTTTCGAGATCTGTGTGGCCCAGCTGTAGAGACGTCTCTACAGCTGCGCCACACGTATCTCCTAAACGCAAGACCGACAAATTCTGGTTTTTGGCGACAAATTCCGACAAACTATCGTGTTCATCATGGCATAGTCAAAAGTCTTATTTCCAATTTTATTTTGTGGCGCAGCTGTAGTCCGGCACGTCAGGCAAGATACGGCAGATAATAATCCTATATTCTCAACGAGTCACAACACCACATTGATTCGTGTCACACTATGACTGGTTGAGAAAAAAATAGCTATAAGTAACAGTGTGACTCGATGCTAATATTTATTTGAGAATAAAAATTCGTCACTCTATACACAAAGCAGTGTTACTATTTAGATGGTGTCTAGTAAGGGAACATACCCATACTACGTGACCCATATTTTACATTTTTTTGGGGGCCCTTGGTGACCACCCGTAGTGTTAGCGATGTATAAATAAGGTTCAAAATTGAATGGTACGACGAGCGGCCGCTGCAGTAAAAGATAAGGAAAGGAAGCGTAAAAAGAGCGAGACAGCACGAGTTTCGGCCGTCCGTCGCGCCGCAGTCGGCCCGCGCCGCGAGTCGTCGGGAATGTTCGAGCGTGACGTCGCTGGATTATTCGCGAACACCGAACGAGATTGTTCCCGCGCTCCCGTCGAGTGGTATATAAAAGCCGCGCGGGTCCGATGCTTTAGCAGTAGTATTGTGAACAATAGTGCAGTGAAAACAAATAGTGAAGAGCTCAAAGTTATTGAAGTGTCTAAGTGCTGCAAGTGTTTAACTGTAATAAGTGCCGTATTTAAGTGTTGTTAAAGTGCTAATTAGTTGAATTACTGACTGTACATATTTAACTGTTTTAGTGTTGGGACAATTTAAGTTATAATTAAGTTAGTGTCAAGACTTTTATTAAGTGTTTTGAAAGTGAAAGTATTTTGAAGAGTTCACATAATAAATCATAGAATCACTTCGTAAGCGTGCTATTTTATTTAGACCTCGAATAGGCATCCTTATCAATCCAGCCAGCGGCAATTAAGTGTTTTGTTGCGAGTAAGCGCCAAGTCCGCAACATATTTTTGGTCCTTCGAGCCGGATCCTGGAAAACGAAGAAGATGCCAACTACGCGGTCAGCGAAGAAGAAGATTTCTGCGAAGCCGTCGACGTTAACGGATTGGAGCATGAAGACGCCAGCGGAAACCGCTACTGGCCCATTCCACGGTAATCGATACCAGGAAGAAAAAAAAATAACTTTCGAATATATATACTAAAATAGGAAAGAAACAGGCTTTATGTTTTCAATTTTCATAATAAAAAACAAAAACATTAATATTATCGCCGATTTTCGTAATATTTTGTGTAAACTCAAGAGGGTTCCAAAGTCGATGTAGTAGTGAAAATATAATGATAAAATGGCATTACATTTTTTACGTCAATTACATTGATAGCCCGCCATTTTCATTTGCTTTCGATGCTGCAACTCATAATTATTTATTGTAGAAAAAATCGAATTATTCAGGTAAGTAGTAATAATTTTACTGATAATTTTATACTTGTAAGTATTTGTGTAACACCCGTCACAATATGCATGGAAAAGTTAATCCCATATAAGCTATTCTAACTTTTACTTTGTATTGACATTGCGAAAGTAAGGTTATGTGCTTAAACGACGCTTGGAAAGTATTTGTATGCCTTAAAAAAGACTTCCCGCTAAAATATGGGCTGGTTTATTAATGTAACACCCGTCACACGTAACACCCGTCACAATTTTCTTTTGTAATGTTCTACTGTTTTTAGTGTACAATCACTGTTATAATGTCCAGCAGTGGATAACCATGCTATAACAATGCATTACTTTATTTTGAAGCGCTAATAGCTGTTTGTAAAATGGATTTGGAGTGCTTGTTTGGCTTAGCTATCAATAAATTTATTTTTGCAGTATGGATGCGGCTGCAAGAAAAAGGAGAAGTTGAGATATATTTTTAATGTTTATATTTAGAAAGAAAAAATATATTTTATTATATTTTTATAACAATTTCTTTTTTTTTTCTAAATATGAGTGATTTCGACCAAAAGTCATGTCTTAAAGCATTATAATTCATGTCTTTAAATTAATAGATAAAGACTCAAAAGCGCTACCTAATAAAAACGTGTAATAATGTACTTATATTATTGATTAAATTCCACTCGTAACACCCGTCACAAATCTTGTAACACCCGTCACAAACTTTTCTTGTAAAAAAATCATAAAAGTAATATATATCCACAGTAAAATTAATGTTACCTGAAAGGAAGATTCATTAACTATGTACTTAGATATTTATTTTGTAACAAACATTTCTAATTTAGCTGAACTCTGATGATTGGTCAACAAGGTAGCATAATTTATAAGAGTACTCGTAACACCCGTCACAGGGCTTTTAATCCATTATTATATTTTAACGCTTGAATAATTTTCAAATATTTTTGTTTTATTTTATAAAAATCATTGAAATGAATTGAATTCCATTCAAAACACAGACATAGTTGTTCTTATTTAGGGATTATTGCAATTAGAATGCGTACAAATGTAACACCCGTCACCGTGGAATGGCCCTACTGAAAATAATGTAACGTCAAGCCGGTCCACGCTTACAAGAAGAACATCGCCACATCGCGCCCCTACTGGAGGTGTGTCACCTTCACATCCTGAGGAAGAACACGCCACACTAACCGCTCGTGTCCTAGGAGGAGTGTCACCCGCACACTACCCGGGAGACTACGCCACCACGCCGACGGAAAGAACAGAAGCTACGCGCGCCAGTGGAAATATTCAAAAAGCTTGCATAAAAGAAGATCTTACGTCGCCCGCTCCAGTCGACAAGATGCAAGCGCCGCACACACTGATGGAGGTTTTGCAAAGATCAGACGCGCACTCCGTACGGTCATCAAGGAGTCGCGTTGAAGCTGAAGCGAACATGGAAGTTGCCAGAAGGGAACTGGAAGTTGCCGGAGTGAAGATGCAAGTTGCCAGGACGGAATACGAAGTAGCCAAAGCGAAGCTGAAAGTGGCCCAGGCGGAGCTAGAGTCGCTGCAAGTTGACTCCGATATTGAGGATGAAGAAGTGGTATATCAGCAGCAACAAGAGGAAATCTGTCTCCATCAAAGGAACCTGCCGCCACTGCTGTATCAGGAAAGGAAAAAGACGGACATAGAAGCACTGGCTCAAGCAATCGCAAGCATCTGCCAGAAGACATCGGAGACTGCATCATCAAGACAGATCATCGAACTACCTTACTTCAACGGTGCAAGCGAGGAGTGGTTGGCCTTCAGGCGGTCATACAACGATACCGCCCACGCCTTCACGCCGACTCAGAATTTGGCTCGTCTACGACGAACGTTGCAAGGAAGAGCAAGAGACGCAGTCAAGAGTTTATTGTTCACCGCAGAAGATCCTGCCGAAGTGATGAAAGGGCTGGAAGCAAGATTTGGAAGACCAGGCGCGTTGGCACTTTCAGAGTTAGAAAAGTTGAAGAGCCTGCCGCGCATCACCGAAAACCCAAACGAAGTGTGCGCCTTCGCTAGCAAAGTGAGAAATTCTGTCGCCACCATTAAGGCGCTGGGGAAGTCACGATATTTGAATTCTCCGGAAACAACAAAGTTATTGATCGAGAAGATGCCCGCCTCGATGAAGTACAGGTGGTACGTCTTCTACCGAAGAAAGCAAGAAGATGAATCAGAATTGACGCTCATAAGTAATTTCCTGGAGGATGAAGCAGCTATATGTGCAGACTTCGCCCCACTTGAAGAGTACCTGGAAGTGAAGTCCTCACGCCCGCAAAGAACTCCATATGAAGTGTTTCGAGAGCGTGGAAGAGAGGAAAAGTGGACACGCCCACATTTCTCTCCACGTGAAGTGTCTCCGGAGCAGAAGGGCAGCGAGTCGCATAGGATGTACCATGTTCACGTCTATCATGAAGGGTCTCAAAAGGACGTGAACATATGCTCCGAGTGTCAAGGAAACCATTTCTTATACGAGTGCCGAAAATTTAAAAATGCTAACATAAGTGTAAAATGGAATATGGCAAAGAAGAGTCATCTATGTTTTAAGTGCTTGAAGTTTAGGGCACTCACGCATCAACTGCCGAGCTGGCACTTGCAAGAAGTGTGGAAGGTGGCATCATACTATACTGCACTCCGACATACCACCAGCCATGATCGCAAGGACAGAAATGGCGCAGCTAAAAGATCTCCGAAGTGCCCCTAAGGTGTACCCGTTGCGTGCATTGCATACGCTAAACGTCGCATCCAGGAAGATGGGTGCTATGCACCGCGGGGGAGTATGTTAGCGATGTATAAATAAGGTTCAAAATTGAATGGTACGACGAGCGGCCGCTGCAGTAAAAGATAAGGAAAGGAAGCGTAAAAAGAGCGAGACAGCACGAGTTTCGGCCGTCCGTCGCGCCGCAGTCGGCCCGCGCCGCGAGTCGTCGGGAATGTTCGAGCGTGACGTCGCTGGATTATTCGCGAACACCGAACGAGATTGTTCCCGCGCTCCCGTCGAGTGGTATATAAAAGCCGCGCGGGTCCGATGCTTTAGCAGTAGTATTGTGAACAATAGTGCAGTGAAAACAAATAGTGAAGAGCTCAAAGTTATTGAAGTGTCTAAGTGCTGCAAGTGTTTAACTGTAATAAGTGCCGTATTTAAGTGTTGTTAAAGTGCTAATTAGTTGAATTACTGACTGTACATATTTAACTGTTTTAGTGTTGGGACAATTTAAGTTATAATTAAGTTAGTGTCAAGACTTTTATTAAGTGTTTTGAAAGTGAAAGTATTTTGAAGAGTTCAAATAATAAATCATAGAATCACTTCGTAAGCGTGCTATTTTATTTAGACCTCGAATAGGCATCCTCATCAATCCAGCCAGCGGCAATTAAGTGTTTTGTTGCGAGTAAGCGCCAAGTCCGCAACACGTAGTATATGCCAAGACCCCCCCCCCCTCCCCCCTGGTTTTCACGTAGTATTTCATAGATAATAGTTTAACATCATTTTTAACAGAAATTAGAAAAAAATTTGCTCATTTTTGTCTTTACATTAGTAAGGCGCTTGCCACGTAATGCCAAGAGTGTGTATTATAATTTTACATACAATTACAAGTGAAAAAATGTATCAAGAAGAAAAAAAATTTCGCTGCGTGCCATATTTGAATACAACTTGAAAAAAAAAAGAACCAGATTTCCATTGACAATATTGACTACGTGACAAAACAAAGGCCCCCCTCCCCCCCCCCTGTGACCAAGCGTGGTATTTCAAAGACCCCCCCTCCCCCCCTTAACGGGTCACGTAGTATGGGTACGTTCCCTAACAGTGTGACTCGATGCGAATTTTTTAGTACCTAACACTTGTTAGTAAATGGTTCATATATTTATTCTTCTTCATCATGTGAGCTTAAAAATATATTATTTAAGTAACGGTGTTAGGTAACTCCTCAGAGAACTAGTTACTAGATGAGAATAAAAAATCGCAACGAGCCACACTGCTACCACAAAATATAGAGAGCGCCGCCACTACTTACTTTGTGCTGTTACCCGATGCGATTTTTTTTCCGAACGTGTCACAACTCACAACACTATACACGAACCAGTGTTACTAGATGATAATAAAAATTCGCATGAATTCGGCAAACTCGTTGCGAATTTTTTTCTCAACCATTCACAGTGCGACACGATTCAGTGTGACACGTTGAGAATGTAGGATAATAACCCTATGCTGGCAGCAATAACTGCTTACTGTTCCACAACATGGTCAAAAGTAGGTAGTAAGTATATGAGGAGTGAAGGCCATACAAAGGGTGTAATAATGAAATAACATTTAAGCTATGTTCTTTGTATTTGATTATATTTGAGCAAATAAATCTCCTTAATTTTTTTTAACTTACTTATTAAAATAAATAATTATGGAATAACACGATATAAAATCTATAATGGAAATGTAAAACATCAGGTATCTAATTTCATTGTATAAATACAACTACAATGATCATTTCATTGAATAGCCTCTAACTAATCTATAAAATATAGCTTCATATACTCTTTTTCAAAGAAGGCGAGGGGGGATTACTGAAGTCTTTAAGAAGTGATTCTCCAGCTTTGTTTCTGTGGCGCAAATCGTTTTCTAACTGTTCGTCCAGCAAGCCAGCTTGTACATTTTTATCTAGGGTGACTAATCTTTGATTCGTATTTCTGTATTCTTCTACTAAACTGAGATTTTTCTTGATGCCGTCAACTAGTTTGACGACTGAGTATTCTCCCATGGCGGCGCCCTCCTGCAGCTTGGTCCCGGCGACTTTGGCGACGGCGCACTGCTTGACCTCGGTGACGAGTTGCAGGCACCACTGCTTCAGGTTGGCCACTATCGTGACGGGCCCTTCGTACTCGTTGGGTACGATGCCGTCCACCTCTGACTCGAAGAATGATAGCAGCGGGAACCATATCCTCGTCCTGAACACAAACAAAACAATATTTTTATGTCTTCATTAAATGTATATTATTATTATTAGAATAATATTTTGAATAACTTAAATAACTGTGGAAAATTTAATCACATAAAAATTAATTTTAATAGGTGTGTTCCAACCTTCTATTTTAACTCTGAAAACAAATCGGAGACAATCGCACTATTGCAAACTAAATAGCTTCATATTTTGATCACCAGTGACTAACCACCCTCAACTACTACCTGTCTGTCAGAATTTTACCGTCCGTAAGCAGAACGGATCGAAACGAGCATATGTATACCATTCTAACAGATTTATATACTACTCAAAAAGAAAATAGGAGCAACTATATGGTTTTCCATACAAAAAGCTAATTTCTGAAAGGTTTTTTTAATATAAATTCAATGTGCTTTTATTTGAATTTGATATCGTTCGAAAGCTGATGTAGTACTTGCAATACAAGTCCACCGACTTTACTGTATATTCTCCTATTCGCCACGTGTTAGTTAGAATAGAAAGAAATTTGATTTTCATACAAAAATAAGCTAAATTTAACATTTTCCAATTCTAACTAACACATGGCGAATGAATAGGACATATTAGACTGTAAATTCGACAGTAAAGTCCCCAAGTTGACTATGACAGCTTTTCTAACAATATAAAATTCAAATAAAATCAGACTGAATTTATATTTAAAAAAACCTCACCGAAATTATTTGGTTTGTATGGAAAACCATATAGTGGAGTGGCCCCTATTTTCTTTTCAGCATTATAAATGGCGAAAAAAAATCGGCTGTTCCATTTGTATGCTTTTGTAAGCACAATACTTACTCAACCTAAATGTATCGAACAGCTGATTTTTTTTTCACGATTTCAGAGTTGGCATCATAGTAAAAGTTGCTTGTAATCATGAGTGAAACCACCCCAGTGCGGGAACCAAATGATTAAAATTTCGCAGTCAAGGAGGCAGCAATGAGGACACTAATATGCGTCTAATGATGACAAATAATCTTACCTAGAGGAGTCGCTCTGCATGAGGGCCTGGTTGTTGGAGAGCGTGTGGTAGTAGAGGAACAGGCGCGAGGTGATGTAGAACGCGATGAACACGTCGATCGAGTAGTGCTCGTGCGCCGCCAGGATGAAGAAGATCCCGAACATGTTCATCACCCATGTCAGGATGTGTAGAAGGTACAGGTTGCGAGATGTATCTGGAACACGCAATGATTCTCTATAACCACTGTCCCCGCCAACTGCTAATGCGCAGAAACCTTTAACATACACGATAACGTCAATAAATATATTAATAACTAAAAGTTACATGAAACAAGGAAATTCTAATAGGTAGTGTATAATATATTAATTATTTTTATATTTCAGATTTTTGCATTCACAATGCTATTTTTATACAATACTAAATAATATACTAGAAAAAAATCGACTGCTCTGACCGCTGAGCTGAGCTGAGTGACTCGGTAGCTCAGCGGTCAAAGCATTGGACCGGATATCCAAAAGTCGCGGCTTCGTTTCCCGTCTGAGAATTAATCTGGTGCGAGTCGAATTTTTTCTAGTATATTATTTAGTATTATATTAATTATTATTTTCAAAACAAAAAGACCTAGGTATACATATTAAAAAAATACAATTGTTTTTCGTTTTTGAGGTTTAAAACAAGGCCGCCAGAGGTATTACCAATTTTCGGGGATAGTAGACCGCAAACCTGTACCGTGCCTTGGGTGGCGTGGCGATGGACGTGGCGGAGGGAGGGAGAGCGGCGAGAGGCGTACCTGCGGGAGGGAGAACAAAGGAGGCTAATCTGCCCCGCCCTCAGTCCCTCACCGAGCACCCAGGCGCGGTCCGAAGGGGGGTCACAGGGGACATAACCCCCCCCCCCACCTCCCAAATCGTACACGTCAAATAGAAAAATCTTCTAAAAATTTACAAAATAAAAAAAAGCATATGTATTATTATTTTAGTGACCCCCCTCCAAAATGTCAGGCTGCGACCGCGCCTGCGAGCACCTACAAGCAAGACACGGTACAGAATGCTCGGAAACTTTTATAGTGAAAAATATTGCACGTGACGTGACTTCATCATGAAATTTTTGGCAATTATTTCGTTTTGGTATCACCACTAGAGGACGTCTTGTGACATATAGCGTTTCGTTTTTGGCTACCAGCTGCAAATGAAACAAGAGACCTTTAGGAGTCACGGCTGTGCTTCAGTTGACGAAGTATTGTTCATCGCAGACACGGCTTCCGCAGTAACGTAGGAATTGCCAAATTTTGATGCAGAGCGTACTATTTATCTGGAATAGTCCCATGAGTCCCATCCCACTAACAAGAGATGTTTTAAATTAGCGGCTACCTCTTTTTTTTTGTTTTTTAGGTCGCATTGACCACAGAATCCGGGACTGTATGATCCCTGAACAGCTAATAAGCTACCAGTTTGGGGCGAAGCCACTAATACCAAATTCATTGACCTGGAAAGAGCTCAAAGATACCTCTTAAAAGTTATGTTCTTCAAACCCAGAGATGTGCAAAATACTTTATTAAAAGTATTTAAATATAAAATACAAATACTTGGCTATTTTTTGTATTTCAAATAAAAATACAAAATAGTTTTCAAAAAAAGTATTTAAATACAAAATACAAAATACGTATTTTCAAAATACTTTTTTCAAATAAAATACCTTTTCTCGTATTTTATTTTTTAACATTGTTATTATTTTTATTAACAGTTACAAGTGTACTACCACACTAGGTACTACACAGTCCATAATAATTAATTAGAAGACGTTATCTTTATCTTTTGCAATAAACAAAAAACACAAAGTTTCAGAAAGCGTTATAAATGTTTATACAGTGCCTTTGGTCTTGAACTAGCGATATTTTAAAGGCGTGAAATAAACCTAATTTTAATTGACAAAAACACCCACATGTTGGGGTATATCCCCACTCCTGTTGGAATGGCCGCCATTTTAAATTTGACTTTTTTTTTAGATCACCTTACGGAAAAATATAAATTTCTCCGGATTTAAAAGTCCTACAGTTATAACAAAAATACTGTTCGAAAGCTAATAATACCACCTATCAACTTAAAATAATAATGTGTGAACTTTCAACTTAAATATGACATAAAAAATTACTGAAGTAAAATTTTATACGAAATTTGTGTACTTTTTTTGAGTTTTTATTACATTTCTCAAAAACTAGGACATTTGCATTATTCAAATACACAGGGATATTATCTACAAAACGACTTCAAAATTTATTGCTCTACGTTGCATTTTTTGAGAGTTATTTTTGTTTGAATTATGACCCTTAAAATGGCGGCCATTCCAACAGGAGTGGGGATAGACCCCAACATGTGGATATTTTTGTCGATAAAATTAGGTATATTGTTATGAAAACAACTGCCTCCCTCATGCCTAATAAATAACATAAGAAAACAAAGAGCATGACCGTGGCCGACACTAGATCATTTCATGAACTTTCTTCTAAAGTAACAATAATCAACCGCAAAAAATACAGTTTCCAAAAAACAACGCAATTAGACAATGCAACTGTTCCACTCTGTTCCCTTGACCTGTGGCCCGATTTCTTCCCGATTTTTAATAAAGTATGATACAGAAATGAAACTTGTTTCCAAATATAGATATTATCAATATCATTCTGGTTGTCTTTTTTCAACAGACTTCAAAAAAGGAGGAGGTTCTCAATTCGATTGTATTTTTTTATAGTTGTTCGCGCTATCTTCGATATTTATAGACCGATTTTGGTGGTTCTTTTTTGTTTGATTGAGTTTTCTTGCGAGATGGTCCCAATTTTTATTATTTTTTAAAACGTTCCAGTACTTTTCAAATAATCCTGAAAATACTACGATTTTGCGTTAACTACCTTGACGACTTGGTTATTATGAACCGATTTGTTGTTGCAAAAGGGATACCCTTAAGTGTCCTTTTAATTTAATTGACATTGGACCTTGGACTTCGAAGATATTCAAGGGAACTCCTCAAACTCAAATAGGATATGTATAGTGATTGTGATATTGGTAGATTTGTGACAATCCAAAACAAATCAAGTTATGTTCTGCGACGTTCTGGAATAGACTTGGACTACAAAATCACAACAACTCTTTAAAAACAAACAGCGTAAATTTAGAAATTGAGTTATGGGCATTTTGAAAATATGTAAAATTAAAAAATATTACATGCTTAGACACTTACCACATAAAAGTTAAAAATAAAAAAGCTACTTTAAAAAAGAAAAACCTTCAAAAACCTAAAAATAAAAACAAAAACAGCTTCACATAGTCTAAAAGGCAAGAAGTAATATTAAAATCACTAATACGCATATCAATTTTAATAGAAAAACGTCTAATGAAGTCGGGTGGGGATTTTAGAATAAAAAAAGTTTTCCTCCATCGAGCCCCAACCGACTTCAATAGACGTTTTTTTATTAAAATTTATATGCGTATTTGTGATTACAATATTATTTCATGGTTTTTAGAGTTATTTTAAACAATTTTTGTTTTTATTTTTAAGTTTTTGAAGGAGGTTATAACTTTTTTTCACTGGGATACTTTTTTTTGGTGTCATATTATTATAAGTCAACCCTAATATGATAATAATATCTAGAGAAAGAAAATTTTAAATTTGTCGCGGGTTTGAGATGACACCACGACTCGTTGGCCAGACTCTATACTTGGAAACAAGTTTCGTTTCTGTACCATTTTTTTTTTAATTGGGCCAATAACGGCAGACTAATTTTTACAAACACTCTAACTTGGGATCTTTGTAGCTTTAAAAAATATTAGTGTTAAAACTGGTCAAATAAATAAAATATGGTATAAAAAAACTTCATATTATTTCACTGATTTTTAACACTAGCATTTGTTCAAAGAGATCATCCTTAATATTATACGCAGATCGGCATACGTGGCCCACGTCTGCCTAGTGTAGCTCTTTAGCGATTAGTCTGCTGAAATGCACCCATTAGAACCCATAGATAGAAATTAAACGAAGTGTCATGACAAATTACCGAGCTCTGTGATTGGTTGTTTTGTTTTGTTTGACATTGACATAGCGATGGGCCGAGTCGCTATTTTTTCGACTCGGGTCACCCGAGTTGAAATTAATGCTGACCCGGGCTACAACTCGGGTCAACTCGGTTCAGCGATATGGGCCGCCGAGCGCCGACGAGTCGCAATTTTTTCAACTCGAGTTATCCGAGTTGAAATCTATGCGGAGTGCGAACCCGGGCTTCAACTCGTTTCGTTTGTATTTGATAACTATTGAAACGAACCAAACTCGCCGTTGCAAGTTGCAAAGTAAAAGAGTCAAAGAGATCAGGATTTGAATTATAGTATGTAATACCAAATAGTTTTAATTAATCAACTGCTTGTCATTAACAAATGTGCATTAGTTAGGTACAGAGATGAATACCTAAATGAAGCTTTTTATTATAATGATAATTTTAATATTGCTCATTACTTGTAATATTATTTATACATTATTCATCATTCAACAAATTATTTAGCATTAAAAAATGAACTAATAGATAAATAGAGAATTAATTAATAGAGAGGCACAAGTTACGCTTAACTTAACTAAAGTTTTTCTTTTACAAAGTTAAAATATAATAACAAAAATACTAAGGAACTTCTAAACATCATTAAAAAGGTGATATTATAACGCGGGCGGGGAGAGAGCGGCGGGTCGCGAGGCGAGTGCGAGCGAGCACTAATATAATGCCACACACCGAATCGAGTTGGTCCGCCGGGTTGATTTTGTCCTAGCCCGGGTTGACTCGGTTGGTAAGACACGTACGCACCACGTGGGCGGCCCGCGTGGCGCGTCAACCGAGTTGACCCGGGCTAGGAAAAAACCAACCCGAGTTGACGGGTTGGAAAAGTAACTCGAGTTAACCGAGTTATTTGACCCGAGTCGCCCACCACTACATTGACATGATATACCTATACCACAGAATACATATACCAATACACAGAAAAAAGTAATTTGTATTTTAAAAATACTAAATACCTCATAAAAAGTATTTCAAATAAAATACAAAATACATTTTGAAAAAAAGTATTTCAAATACAAAATACAAATACGTATTTTGTATTTTGTATTTGTATTTTAAATACATGTATTTCAAATAATTCACATCTCTGGAAAAAACCAACCCGAGTTGACGGGTTGGAAAAGTAACTCGAGTTAACCGAGTTATTTGACCCGAGTCGCCCACCACTACATTGACATGATATACCTATACTTAGAGCATACAGAACGGGAGTAAGCAAGAGCGCTCTCCTACACTAGATTTTGTTCACCGATTTTGGGGGGAGACGAGGTATACACGCACAGCACACAACTTCATATTCACGCACACTTTTGAAGCTTAAAGTCATATTGTTACACACGCACACAAAAACAGAATGACCACAAAGTTATATTGGCAGGTGGTCAAATTCGGAACTAACCATCTTAGTACAAATTCTGACAGATCACGTAGACGGCAGCGCCAAACTTACCGACATAAATAAGTTTGCACTTGCGTTAAGGTTAGTGATGGGACATAAAAAGACCGATGAAATTGAATGATTAGAAGCTTTGATTTGAAGACTAGTGATTATGATTACGACCAAAAAAAAATTAATGTCTTCATTTTGATTTTGTGATTTGCACCAACAATCTCTAAAATACGCTTACAAATAATTGTTTAAT
The DNA here is from genome assembly GCA_943789525.1 of Agriphila geniculea. NCBI lineage: Eukaryota > Metazoa > Arthropoda > Insecta > Lepidoptera > Crambidae > Agriphila > Agriphila geniculea. The sequence continues at coordinate 8,237,853 of OX038875.1, forward strand.
AACATACTTAAAACATCGTTCTGCCCTTTTATCCTAAAATAATGTACAGAAATGAAATTCCGATAGTGAGTGTTGGCGCAAGATGCAAGTATAAAGGTGTGTAGGTTGTCAAAAAAGAAAATAAATGTGATTAATAATGTAATCATTTATTTACAAGTATCTATGTACAGTCAGCAGCACATCAAGCTATACAAAACTGTCAAAAATCTCCAATGAATTTTGAACCTTAAATTGCTTGTTAGGGTTCCGTAGCCTAAATGGCAAAAAACTAAACCCTAATAGATTCGTTATGTTTGTCTGTCCGTCCATCCGTCCGTATGTCACAACCACTTTACTCCGAAAGTATTAGGACTACACAGTTGAAACTTGATAAGTAGATGTATTCTGTAAACCGCCTTACGACATTTACACAAAAATAAAAAAAAAAACAAAAGATTAAAGGGGGCTCCCCATACATGGAACTGAAACTGAAAAAAAAACATCTATATAAAAGTCTATAGATAGGTCTTCAAAAATGTCATTAAGGTTCCTAAGACTATTTTTTCTCAAAGTCAACCGTTTGAACAATAATATACACTGCCAAAGTTGTAAAATGTGTCCCCCCCTCTAACTTTAAATCAGCTTTTAAACTATTGTTATTCTTCGTATATAGGGAATTTAAAAGTTGCCTACTGTTAGATATCAGGCGGCATCAAGAAAGGAAAGGTAAACAATATCAAAATAAAGATAAAAGAACCCTAAAAACAACCCAGTTGACGCATTGGATAAGATGAAGACAAGACAAACATTTGTGTGCAAGAACATGTCTGTTTGTCTTGGTATTTTTTATGTATTATAAGTGGGTACGTATCAGAATGTCTAAAGTTAGAATGTCTAAAATTAAAATGACAAAGTTCAAAATGTCAAAAATTAAAATTCAAATGGTTTAAAATGTCGAAAATCATTATGTCTAACTTCAAAATAGCAAAATCCAAAGCATCAAACGTATCAAATACTTGAAAGTTAAAATATCAATGGTCATTAAGTCTAAGTTCACAATGATTTATTTGAATTGGGTTGAATCTTAAAACGAATCATCTTCTTTGAGGTTGATTGAGTCTGTGGAGGTGTCTTTGGGCTTCGCCTAAAATGCGTTATAGCAAATTTAGCTGCCGGAAACGAGTCTAAACTAGTCTACTGGGACTTAGAAACCGTAGACGACCGACGTACGCTCCTCGCACCGAGATAGGTGCGAGGAGCGTAGTGACGAGCATGTTAAGGTTGACATGAACACAAAAAAATCTATTTCAAAGTCAATTGGTGGATTTTGTTCGCCGGCTACTGAATCAGTGACTGGCACCGGCTACCGAATCAGGGAGTGGCGCGGCTATGTTGATGTGCGGCGGAGGCACAGAGGTTAACACACAGTTATTTAACCTTATTAATAAGATACCTAAATGAAAGAAAATGAGTAAATTCTATTCGTCATTATATGTATTTGGACTATTAGACATTTTAAGTTTTAATCATTTGAACTTAGACATTTTAATTTTTGACTATCTGACCGTTTGACATATTCGTTTTTGACATTTTGAACTTTTTACATTTTAATCGTTAGACATTCAAATTTTTGACATTTTGAACTTTGCCATTTTAAGTTTAGACATTCTGATACGTACCCATAAATATACCATCGCACAAGTTTCAATTTAATAGAAAAAACACTAGAGCAAAATAGACACCCGTATTTTTTCTAGTGTTTCTTCTATTAATTATCTTAATATAAAAATAGCATTGTGATTTGTTAATGCCTAAAATCTAAAAATGCCAATAAATCACTTGTGTTTTTGAAATCAAGACAACATCAGAGAAACTAATGATTGAAAAATTTATGTACTGATCAGATCACATTCATTCTCTTTGACTTCGTTCATTCGTCTTCTTTAACTTTGTCACAGCACTAAGACTTCTACCATGGTGTTTGGTATCGTTTTGCTATCGCAATCTCTGTCGTTGGCTTTACTAAACAAACTGGGTTTTCTTCGTGATTATATTATAGTTTGTTAATAAAATTATACCTACGTGTGAAAGGAAATCCCGTCCTTATTAAAATTTAAAGTTTCAGATCGCCTTTTGTACAATATCACCGCACAATTCACCATTTTCGCGGAGCTGCGTTCGGCGATATGTAGTCTTTCAAAATGGCGAGTGTTCGCGACCAACTAGTTTTTATAAACTGACACGACCAAATTGGTCATGTACTTTGGTGAAAGGGGGTGCCTGTATATGCCTACTCCCGTTCTGTATGCTCTAAGTACCTATACCACAGAATACATATACCAATACACAGAAAAAAGTAATTTGTATTTTAAAAATACTAAATACCTCATAAAAAGTATTTCAAATAAAATACAAAATACATTTTGAAAAAAAGTATTTCAAATACAAAATACAAATACGTATTTTGTATTTTGTATTTGTATTTTAAATACATGTATTTCAAATAATTCACATCTCTGTTCAAACCTTTTAGATTCCCGACTGAGCTTCTCAATTCTAGTACTGAACTCCTAACTGTAAGGAAACTATATATATTAAATGTAATACTTAAGAAGCACAAGACTCTGCCTTACGATCCTAGTTGCTATAATAAAAGAAGGAGTTACATGGTTGCTAAAACAGTTAATGTAAATACTAGCTTTGCTAAACATCAGTATCCCTGGCAATCAGCACATTTATATAATATAATTAATAAACACTTAAATATACAGGGTCACTGGAAATATGACGTATTCCTGCTAAGGGGTTATAGATGAGGTCAAAACAAATATTTTTTGTCATATAACTTTTTCTCAAAAAATTAATAGTTTTTGAGTTAATTGAAATTAAGTATTTTTTTACCAAAAGTACGTTTTCAGACACAAAAATTTAAAATAAAAGATAACTACTCATTCGATTACGATTTTTTCATTATTTTGGGATAGAAAACAATCTAAGTGTTGATAATGAATAAAAAAAAATACAAAAAGTACAGGTGTTTATAAAAAAATCAATCCTTAAATGCATTTATTTATTTATTTTTTTCAGATTTTTTTAGAAAAAGCATCAAATATCTCAAAAAAAATCCTAGTAACTAAGCGTGCATAATATTTTAAAAACATCACCATCTATTCAGCTTTCAGTTGAGATATAAAACTAAATAATAACTTAAATAAAAAATGAGAAATTAAGACTTAACTAAATAGCAGTCCCATTTCATGTAGCAAAAATTTCCTACTTCAAGCGCTTCGGAGGTGGCCGACAGTGGCCGTATTATCCTACTTATTCCATAAATGTAAAAGTTTGCTTGTTTGTATGATTGTTAATCAATCACGCAAAACGGCTGAACGGATTTGGATGAAATTTGGCACACAGATAGTTCATAAGCCGGATTAAAACATATGATGATACTATTATCTTGGTTAAGGGTTCCCTAGGAATTTTCTCGAATGTAAATGTGAATGCAGTCGCGGGCGGAAACTAGTTTGCCATAAATGGTCGGACTTACTAAAAATACTTTCGTCCGAGTGAGTTTGAGACAGGATTATTTTCCGCCGATGAGTCAAAATTTTATACTAACTGTGTCACAAATAACCATGCATATCAGCTATTTTTAATGCCCCGCTGCTGGGGAACTGGCCTACCTTTTGGCTTGTGGATGGATAAAGCGAACGGGCCATACCCACCACGTGGACCCAATGTGGATTGGTCAGTGTTAACGACTGTAAATGCAGCCAGAACCAAGGGCTCAATGTAGGGTACATTGAGTTAACACCTACCAATCCGCATTGGGCCCACGTGGTGGGTTATGGCCCGTCCGCTTTATCCCAAAAGGAAAGGAAGGCCTGTTCCCCAGCAGCGGGGCATTAAAAATAGCTGATATGCATGGTTATTTGTGACACAGTTAGTATAAAATTTTGACTCATCGGCGGAAAATAATCCTGTTTCAAACTCACTCGGACGAAAGTATTTTTAGTAAGTCCGACCATTTATGGCAAACTATTTCCACCCGCGACTGCATTCACATTCTACATTCGAGAAAATCCCTAGGGAACCCTTAACCAAGATAATAGTATCCTCATATGTTTTAATCCGGCTTATAAACTATCTGTGTGCCAAATTTCATCCAAATCCGTTCAGCCGTTTTGCGTGATTAATTAACAATCATACAAACAAGCAAACTTTCACATTTATGGAATAAGTAGGATAATACGGCCACTGTCGGCCACCTCCGAAGCGCTTGAAGTAGGAAATTTTTGCTACATGAAATAAGACTGCTATTTAGTTAAGTCTTAATTTCTCATTTTTTATTTAAGTTATTATTAAGTTTTATACCTCAACTGAAAGCTGAATAGATGGTGATGTTTTTAAAATATTATGCACGCTTAGTTACTAGGATTTTTTTAAAGATATTTGATGCTATTTCTAAGAAATCTGAAAAAAAAAATTAAAAAAATACATTTAAGGATTGATTTTTTTATAAACACTTGTATTTTATGAATTTTTTTTTATTAATTATCAACACTCAGATTGTTTTCTATCCTAAAATAGTAAAAAATCCGGAATCGAATGAGTAGTTATCCTTTATTTTAAAATTTTGTGTCTGAAAATGTACTTTTGGTAAAAATGTACTTAATTTCAATTTACTCAAAAACTATTATTTTTTTGAGAAAAAGTTATATGACAAAAAATATTTGTTTTGACCTCATCTATAACCCCTTAGCAGGAATACGTCATATTTCCAGTGACCCTGTATATCCACTCACATGCCACGAATGCAAAAAAGTTGTCACCAACTGGCTTAAGGCTAAAAGCTACAACGATGTTGAAGCCTTGTTACAAATTCAAGAATAAACACTATTATCACATAAAATAATACACTCACCTACACACTCACACACACACACACACACACACACACACACACACACACACACACACACACACACACACACACACACACACTATTCAGGGGCAGTAAATTAATTTATATATAACCATTTATTTTGTATTTCGTAAAAGAAATGAGGATATTTTCAATAATCATTGTTAATTTTGATTTTGTTTGTTTTTTATTTTTTATGATTAAGAAATATAGTTTATATTCTTGCAAAATTATATAACTAGTAAATAATATGTAAAACTCTGAATTCTAAGGTACTATTTTTATTTGTCAAAGCTATGAAGAGCGGGGCAAACTAACACAAGTATTTATTTACTTAAAAGGTTGCTCCATAACTGATATTGTTAATGTACCCACCAGCTATCACAATTTTTTTTTTTTTTTTTTAATAAGCAAGCCAAAGACTTTTCGGGAACCGTAATGGCAAGTCTGCTAGCGCGTTAGTTTGTATGCCACAATAACAACTGGTTCATTTGTACTATTATATTTATTATAAGTGAACATTGATTAGGTATGTATGGTTGACGTAAATCATGTTTATTTAGTCTCCATATCGTGTAAATTACGTTATTTGTCACGTTGCGTTACACATTTATAATGATGTGCGTGTAAAAGCAAAATATATCAACAACCATTTCTTATCACCTAAACCAGGGGCCGTACCGGCTAACGAATCGAACTTCGAAAAGTCTGCCGGGTTTCAAATTAAAACAGATAAATCGAGCCCCAATTGGGCCAAAATGGCGAACCCTAATTCATTAGGTCACACTAACATCCATATCTTCCAAATAACTTTAACAAATAGTACAATACGAAATTCCTTACTTCAATTTATCTTATTTAATTTGAAACTCGGCAAATTTTCCGAAGTTCGATTCGCTAGCCGGTACGGCCCGCGGGCCAGCTCCCGCCCGCGACCCGCGAGCACCAACAATACAGTAAAATACAGTAATTTTACAGTAGGTATGTTGGTACGGAGTACGGAGCTAGCTAAATCCTGTAGTAGGTATAAACCTCTATACTAAAAAAAGTTGGGAGTTACAAGTCGTGATAAAGTTTGGCCACATGATAGAAACTGATCTGTAGGCTGTTTCTAACTAATATTGAGCTGGGCCAAACTATCCTTACATACAGTTCCATACGGCGGCGGGTTGAATAGCGCACTTTTCCCGGCTTCATTCTAAAAACTATAACAATTCAGGTTTAGCTAATAGGTCAAATGTGGTATCATTTTCGGATAAATCAATAACGTAGAACTTATTTCTGATATAATAAAAATCTATTTGTTAAGCAGTTTCTGAAAAATTACACAATAACCAACATTTTTAAACTTCATTTTTTTTAGTTTAGGTATTGGCACTTGTTTCAGTATTTTCAAAAAACTACTTTAAAGAAACGTTTTTCACGTTAATTTGTTATATGCTTTTGTTATGTTAACTATATTTTATACAATTTGAGCGTAACCCAAGTAGTTTAAGTCCATTGTTTGCGGACATACAGCTAGTCAAAAATATGCATTTTTTCACGAAATAAAAAAGGATTCCGTTTCGTTCAGAAACATTTTTCAGGTTTTTTGTTTATATTTCTGTAAAGTTAATTAAATTTTCTACAATTTGAGCTTAATTTAAGTAGTCTAGGTCTACTTAAATCATGGGGGTCGAGAGCGCCACTCACTTGTAGCACATAGATATAACACCAGATCGGTGTCGACTGGTAAATATGTTATACCGAAAGTCACTAACTATTACGGTGATAGAACACTCAATAAGAGAATCCCATATTTGTTAAATAATCTGCCACAGAACTTAAGATCGGAATGAAATAAAAACAAATTTTGTAATCTTTTAAAAAAACATTTATTAGACACAATACTTTAACTAAAATATTAGCATAACCAAACTATTATTGTTTAAATCTAGATTACCTAAGTATATAATTTAACATAAGATACTTTCGAGACTCGATCCCTCAGTCAAACTATCCTAAATAGTTTTGTGGGACTGATGTTGTACCAGAATGTTGTATACCTTGTTAATTAATATATAAAATAAATAAAATAAAAAAAAAAATTGGTTGCAGAGACATAGCTGGTTACAAATGGGTTTTTTATTGAAATTAATTGAAAAAATCTTATCTTTGACTAGCTGTGTCTTTGCAACTAGTAAACCTAGACTACTCAAATTAGGCTCAAATTGTAGAAAATTTAATTAAGTTTACAGAAATATGAACAAAAAAACTGAGAAATGCATCCGAACGAAACGGAAACCCCTTTTATTTCGTGAAAAAATGCATATTTTTGACTAGCTGTATGTCCGCAAACAATGGACTTAAACTACTTGGGTTACGCTCAAATTGTATAAAATATAGTTAACATAACAAAAGCATACAACAAATTAACCTGAAAAACGCTTCTTTAAAGTAGTTTTTTTTTAAATACTGAAACAACTGCCAATACCTAAACTAAAAAAATAAGTTTAAAAATGTTGGTTATTGTGTAATTTTTCAGAAACTGCGTAATAAATTGCATTTTTTTATACCAGAAACAAATTCTACGTTATTGATTTATTTATCCGAAAATGATACCACATTTGACCTATTAGTTAAACCTGAATTGTTATAGTTTTTAGAATGAAGCCGGGAAAAGTGCGCTATTCAACCCGCCGCCGTATGGAACTGTATGTAAGGATAGTTTGGCCCAGCTCAATATTAGTTAGAAACAGCCTACAGATCAGTTTCTATCATGTGGCTAAACTTTATCACGACTTGTAACTCCCAACTTTTTTTTGTATAGAGGTTCATACCTACTACTGGCCCTTGGGACTTCATAGAGGAGTTAGTCTGGCCCTTATGCTAAAAAGTTTGGAGACCCATGACCTAAAACATTATGTTAGCCTATAAAATAAATATTGATTAAATGTGCAAGTATCAGCACTAGCATTTCAATATCTACCATAATATTGTTGCTGCATATAGAATTAGCACAGCCGGTTTTCTCATTAATTTTAAATAACTGGGTTGGAATGGAAGTTGTCGGCACCCGCTAGCCACCACTCTGTCGTAATATTGTTATGATTATTAACTTCAATACCCCCTACCAATGTAATGGGATACAATACAGTGTCTCGTGTGATATTTATTGGAGTTGAATAACCTATTCAATTGGCGCAACTAAGGGCGACAGACACATCAACTTCAATACGAGTGATCAAAGCCGGATGCATTTCTGGATGAGTCAGATATAACTAAATCAAAAGCGATTTCCGAGTGCAAACTGCAAAGTTCAGCATTTTGGTGAAAAAACTTAATTATTTTTATGGTCGTACGCAATTAAGATTGAGGGCAAATACAAAACAACTTAAAGCCGGGCCAGACTGTGGCAAACAAGCCCTCCACATCGGTCTCCACCGGCGGTTTACAACAGTGTAACTTATTTGCAACCAAAATTCTTTTGACAACCTCTGTAGACGGGACGCCGTTTGTAACGACGGCGACGAGTCGACAACACGCTGAGGTGGGAGCCTTGTTGTAAACAGTGTGGACGCAAACACCAACCGTGGGCTCCACAAGCCTCCCACCAAGGTCACCCCTGTGAAAAGCTTGTTTGCAACAGTCTGGCCCGGGTTTTACTTCCTATTCTACATAAATATTTACATAGCTCGCCTGTCACTACGTCACGTTTTAGCAAACACGTAGTAGTTATTTAACTGGACGCGTGAAGATAAAATGTTCAAATGTAAACAATAATCGACATCAAAGAATGTTATCTCGATTTCCTTGTTTTAGTATTAAATATTAATGTTTATCAATGCTAGCGATTAGTTTTTAGGTTGGGAACAAGATTATTACTAAGCTTACGTTAGCATGAGTATGGCATGCAAGACGCGAGTGACATTTTTGTTTATATTTACGCCGCAAACAGACACAAAGACTTTTCTTATAGTTCAATGGCTTTGTCTTTGTCATTTTGCTTTGTTGAGCCCCAATTGAGCCTTTGTTTCTTTACAAAAAAGTGCTTTAAACTGATATTTATCATCATAACTGTAAACATAAATTGCCTAGATAGATAGGATTGCCATCTCTTAGGTCCAGGTTAAAATAGACAGACTATGGGCCCTACCGCCCAAGTGTCGTCGCCTTCGCCGTTGCTTCATTTGACAGAAGGATGATATACATTGCTACTTCTTTTTGGTACAAATAAAAACTTACCAAAGAAAAGTAGTAATGTATTACAACCATCTGCCAAATGAAGCCGACGGCGAAGTCGACGCCCGCCGCTTGGGCGGTAGACCCACAATTTAGATATAAAGTTTTTCTTTAAATAATATCTTAAATAAAGTAAGCCCCGTTCTTAAATTCCGTATCGGGCTTTGGCCCGCCTTATTGGTATGCGGTCACAACAGTTTAAAACACCATTGACTAGCGCGCAGTCATCTGCGTCGCTAGCAGACTTTCAGAAACACTAGTGTTAAGTACTCTTTTTGAGTCGGGCAGATCTAATTTGGCCAAGAAATGTTAACAGGGCTGATTTACTAACTCTGATGCCATCAACTTCTGATTGAAACCTACAGTATTATGTAATCTGTGTTGAAACTAACAGAAATAGCAGTTACATTGCAGCTTTAAGTAAGATAGTTGTTACCTACATTTATTCTTACTAAAGAAAGCAGCATTTGGGTCAATCAACTTTTAATTGTACTATGAGTTTTCCTATCCACAAACATAAAAGTATATAATTCCTTGAAAATAAATATCAAGTAACTTAAAATTATGGTTTGGGTTAAATGTAAAGGACATCAGGCACATGAGACCCAAAAGTGTATAAACATAATTCTGTTATCTATAAACACTTTATGTTACTAGAATCATAAAACAGTAGCAACATTATTTTTTAACTCCTTCATTTAGCGTTAATTAATTATTGAAAAAAACAAAAGCATATCAATGAAACGGACATCTTTGTTAGCGATTTCACAAGTCTCCCCTGAGTATATTTGTTCTGTGGCACAAGTGATTGCGCATTAAAAAAAAAAGTCTGCCGGATGTCAGTCAACTCAACTGTCAAAAGCGTTTTGTTACGTGCGACATATGCACAGATTTTCCGTTTGATCGGTTCCAACTCGTACTATGGGCAACAGCGTCGCTTAACCGGTTTGCAATAAAATTCGTGTGCGCGCGTAACGCCCCTGCACGAATTAAACGTATGCGACAGCGGGCGCGGCGTGCAAGCGATTTTAACCTTAGCAGTGGTTAAGCGACGCTGTTGCCCATGGTACATTGTGGTGCTAATCTGTATCACTAACGCAGCTAACGAAACGTGTTGTCGTGAAACTGGTGTTGCTATTTAGTGTCGGGGTTACCAAAAAATAAAACTTTCAAACGTAAATAACTCTTAAAACATAAATCTTCGTAAAAATCGGAATTATTTCTATGACTTACTAATTACATGCCTACATTTTGAAAAAAACATAAACGTTATACATTCTTTGGTTTTTTCTATGGGACTCTGCCTGATGTCATTTAATTTATCAGTTTGGTAATAGAAATAAATATTTTTGATTACATATTTATTCGTATTTTAACGGTTTTCTAGAGAGATGTCGATGTCCCTTATTTGTATGTGATGAAATGTCCACTGGACAACCTATAGTTATAATACGAACAAATACGTAAACAATATAGTTACCAAAATGATACTTAATAAAATGATCTTAAGTTTAAGTATTTATAAACTATTTATTTATGCTAAACTATTTTCTTTATTTTTTTATTCAAAATATCACACTTTTATATTATAGGTTGTACAGTGGACATTTCATCAATTTCATACAAATAAAGGGCACATCGACATCTTTCTAGACAACCGTTAAAATACGAATAAATATGTAATCAACATCTTTATTTCTATTACCAAAATGATAATTAAAGTATTACATTTAACCCAAACCATAATTTTAAGTTAGTTGATATTTATTTTCAAGGAATTATATACTTTTATGTTTGTGGACATGAAAACTCATAGTACAATTAAAAGTTGATTGACCAATTTATTCTTACTAATGTAGCAATGTCAGTTCCAACAGAAATTGATTGCAATAGAGTTACAAAATCAACCCACAGGTAGAAAGTTTCACATTAAACAATGCGTGGAACTTACATTCAGTGATAAAGAAGTTGAGTAGAGTGAGGGCCACAGTGTGTCCAGAGAACATGTAGTCGCCGCATGTGCGCACGCCACGCACGGACATGCCCGCGCCGCTCCAGATGTCGTACGCCTGGCGCAGGCGGCGGCCCCACACGGTGAGGTCGTCCGCGGGCGGGTACGAGCGCGGCTCGCACTTCAGGTGGGAGCCCGGCACTGACAGCGACGTTATTAGCATCGTGAAGCAACGCAGCAGGAACACGGTGCCTGCCAACGCGAAGAAGCGCCTTAGGATGATGAACCTGATAATATAAAATATATGTTACAGAACATAGTAAAATATATCATGAGATTCAAATCTGATAAAGATACAAGGTTTGAAAACAGACGAGCTCAAATACATTCTTAGATAAAGATGGTTTAACAACATAGTCGGTCATGGTACTAATCAATCACTATCACATGTGACTCATTAGTGATAATGCAAGCATCCATAAATCGGTTCTAAATATGTTAGGAGCCATCGCTTAAGACTCATCTTAATGAGGAGTACCATTGTTATATACCATTGTTATATACCATTGTTAGTAATACCATTGTTATGGAAAGATATAGTTAATTTATTGATGACAATTCGGTTTAAAAATACATCATATTTTTAGATAGCAATTTAACCTGTCAGTCGGGGGACTGACAGCTGCTATGCTAGGGGTAGCATGGCCGACGAAACACGATATTTATCGCGAGACACAGCTATTTATCGCGAGATACAGCGTTTCATCGACATCAAACTGTCAAAATCCATTGTCTTTGACAGTTAAACATGATAGATCGCTATAATATTATTATCATAACGTTTTTCGGTGGTCATGCTAAGGAGGCTGGTACGAGAAAATGAGACACAATAAATATTTCTACTCAAGGCTACGTCGCATTTGATGAATTTACTTTAAAAGATATATGACAACTTTCAAAGCTGTTTACTAAATAGGACAAGTAAAGAAAAACAGACTATATTGCGATATCTGTGATATGCATACACGTTGTGGCCTTCGCTACCTCATAATATAATGATCATCAGGATCAATTGATCATTTCACTTTAGTATGTTGCAAAATTTTTTCAATCATTCAGAAACATTTATTATTGCCCCCCATTTATAAACACCTTATTATAATATTTGTCTTAAACTATTAACATAAGTCTATAAATAGAATAAAAAATGTTTTCAATGATTATTTAACAGACATTATTTTTATTACTTTTTATTTTAGTTAGAACACAATGAGTGATGATATGATATATTGTTGTTTGATGTCATACATAAACAATCAGTTGATGAATAAGACAACCTTCAGTTTGTAAGTATGGTACAGAGTTCAATCAGTGGGCATTGTTATCAATTTTATTGCCTTTGTTCATAAATATTTATAAATTTAGTTTTTAGAATGCTAAGTAATTTATAAGTGTGAACTAATGGCTCAATTGTCCCAACTATTAGGTAATATGAGTGTAAAATTGGTATTGTCACACCTATTTCTGTAATTATAAATAAATTCATACAGTTTTTGAATACAGCAATAGTATTCATAAGTTTGTATCATTTTACACTAAAATTATGTAAAGAGGTAGGTAAAAATTGAAATTTCAGGTTATATTATAACATTTGTAACAAGTCTTCGAAAGTACTCTCCTGAATTCAAAACTGATTTTACTAATAAGGTATACTAATCAGTATATTTAATTCACCTATTCCCCTGGGTGAATTAAGTGTACCAATTAGTATACTTTATTTACCCAGGTGACTTAGCTCAGGTTCTTTCTTTCTTATCGAATGAGGATTAGTGGCCACCTCTGGTGTTAGAGTTTATCAAGCCGCCTGTAAGGCCTCTAACTTGGCTTAACGACTGTTATCAGATGACAACAGCCGGGACCAACGGTTTAATGTGCCCTCCGAAGCACGGAAGCGCTCAGTTGTAATGCCACTTAACGGTCACCCATCCGACACCTGGCCGGACCAAGCGTTGCTTAACAAACGTGATCGAGTACAATCAGTCTGTCAAGTTCCGCCATGAGCGCTTCAGGTGAATTTAGCTCAGGTGAATTTAGTCTATGACGGGATAAAAAAATGTGTTAAAAAGGTTCCCTTTTCCTATCTATAGGCTACTTTTGTGGTATGGTTGACAGTAACTGACTGACCGTTTTGTTGTTGACAATGAAAGTTCCTTAGCACTTTAGTACCTTTTCATAGCAACTTTTTTGATAAATGTTCCAAAATCTTGGGCAAAAGCTAGGTAGTAAAGTAATATTTAGATGTCAAACCTCCATGCATGGCAAAACTCTATTGGTTAATAAAATAGGACATGTATATTAAAGTAAGGTCCCAGTTACTGTTACCTATGCTTGTGGAAGAACAAGACAGCTAGCCATATCGCCATCAAGAGAGAGCCTGTGATTTCACACATATCAAATGCCCACGGAATGTGAGGTACATTGTCCAGAAATAGATCTGGAAGTGGCGGGTATTTCTTCATGTCCGGCACTTTGTCGTGCACAATTACCATCACAACAGCTGTCACCCAGGTTACTAGGAACAGATAGCCTGCAAATAGAATTCTTGTACAATTAAACTGGTATTGTATCATATAATAACAAAGTAAATAATCGTTATGACATGAAATTGGAACTTTTTTTACTGAGAAAAATTATAATTTCAAAGATCAAGTTAGTTACTTCAATTAAAATATTATTGTCAAAAGGAATGGCACTTTTTAGAGTTAATGGTATCATTATTATGTTGACATTATTTAACTATGACATTAAATTATTAATAAACATAAAATGGTTACCTAATGCTATTGCTGTTTTCCACACCTCTGGTTTCAATTTGGAAGCTTTTACATCAGGAGTAAAAGTAGAAATATATTCACTATTATGACCATAGGAGAAATCTTGTGGAATTTTGTTGTGAAGATTATAACTTAAATGTGACAGGTTAGTACCAAGAAAATTAATATTTGTTGATGCATTTGAAAGCAATTGATCTTCACATAAACCAAGTTCACACATAGCACTCCGATTGTTTCTTTGTAACTTTTTCACCAGTAATATGAACCTTTTCCTGTCACCTAATTTCAGCTGATCAAACGGATATTCATAGAAATCTCGATCTACGAACGAGAGCAGGCATTGTCCATCTATGTCGTGAATTCTACATATTTCTATGACACAGCTAGATATCTTGTCTTTGTTTAACAAATCTACCACTTCTTTGTTAGTCCAATTCATAATATTTGATTCCATTGTTGCGGAATAAATAAAAAAATTATGCGTAACAGAGGGACATTTACACGACTGAAACAACTTGGAAGTAACGTCTTAATGGTACCAATTTTATCAGCTCTATCACTAGCAATTATCACAATCACACTAAAGTTTCAAGTAAGCGTGTGTTCATTATTTATGTTATTTATTTAATAAAAGTCTTTCTGTTTCTACACTATCGAATCGAATAATGCACCCACAAACAATTTGACATATTTTGACATTGACAATTTGACGTTTTTTTTCCTACTTGACTTGACTAGAGATGTGCATTACGATGTCGATGATATCTGACTATCGGTAAACATAACGTCGAAGTTGAATAAGTGGGGAATGTCTGAAAAAAGTTGCCTGATTTTTATATGGGTAGGAATAAGAAATAAACTCCTTTATTAATAGAAAAAAGATTCAGCATTGTTGGTTGCGTAAATAAATTCTAAAAAAATAAAATAAATTAATATTCGCAAAAGTACGGGAAAAACAACAGAATTGAGATTAGTCTTTAACCACCACCTGCCACAACCATAACATGTGTATTAAAAAAAGTTTTGACACAATTTTGTCAATTTTCACATTAAGTCCCTAGTCCCTACCCATTTCAAACTAGCCTTTTTCATAAGAAAAGCACGAGCAAGACTGTAGAATTTTCTATTCAATTAATAGGGCATGATGTGATTTCTAAACCATTTTGGAATATTTGAACCATTAAACCAAACCATTTTACATTTTGGAGGATTCTAAAGATAAACATCAACCATAGGCGAAAATTAATGGTGATAGATACCTACATCTTCAAAATCTCATTAGAGCTTTGAGTCTTCGTTAGTTGAAATAAATAAAATATTAGTTATATTTTTATTTTCACCTTGTGTCAATAGTAAGCCCGTAGAACATTTAAATCACCAAAAAGGTTACCGTTTGCCGTTGTGATATAGTTATTTATTACGAAATTATAAATACTTTTACCCGAGTTTTACAGATCGCAACCCGCCGTAACCTATATTTGTATATCTCCAAAATTGATATTTTTTTATTTTTCGAGGTTTACCACATAGTTAAGCTATTGTCGTGTTCTACAGCTTGGTTTGATTGCCACAGATAAAAGTAAGACTATAAAAAGTAGCCATACACAGATTTAAGACCAGCGGGTCTATCGGCTAAAACCATTGAAGTTCATGTTAACTGTAATTTGACAGATGGATGTGATACATTGCTATTTCATTTTGACACAAATAAAAATTTATCAAAGAAAAGTAGCAATCTATCACATCCATCTGATAGACCCGCTGATGAAAAGGGTCGGACTTTATCTGTGATCACTTTCCATAGTCATACTATTATCAGTGGCAATCAAACAAAGCTGTAGAACACGACATTAGCTAAACCATGTGGCAAACCTTGTAAAATAAAAAAAAATATCATTTTTGGAGATATAAGGTCTTTCTTAAATAGTGCTCAAAATTTTAAGGCATCAATTTACTCATGCATACAAACAACTTTTACTATGGTACCAACATTGAAATCGCGAAAGAAAAATCAGCTGTTCCATAGAAAATTTAAAATTTAATAGATCAAAATGTATGGAACAGGAACAGCTGTTTTTTTTTTCGCGATTTCAATGTTGGTACCATAGTAAAAGTTGATTGTATGCATGAGATAAGTACATTGACCCTTTAAAATTATGTGCACTATTTAAGAAGGACCTATTATACAAATATAGGTTACGGCGGGTTGCGATCTGTAAAACTTGGGTTAAAGTATCTATAATTTCGTAATAAATAACTATATCACAACGGCAAACGGTAACCTTTTTTGTGATTTAAATGTTCTACGGGCTACTGTACTTAGGGTTGCCAACTTCTTTTGGATCAAATATAGTAGTTTCAAGATTATTACGTGTAAAAATATAGTAGATGGTAAAAAAGTGCAAAAATATAGTAGGTTATCGTTTTGTATGGAGGATTTTAAAGAAGTTGCATTTTTTATACTAACATTTTCATAATTTATTCAACAACCATAAACACAAGTGTGCATAAGTATAAGTAATTTTTTTTGCTGCTTTTGTTTAATTTTTTCACTTACAAAAATATCGTCGGCTTATTGCAAGAACTCATTAACTACAAATAATCATTAAGTACACTTAAAAGCACCAACGAATTCACCTGGATGAGTTTTCTATAATGCAAAAACTCATTATCTTCTAACTTTTCAAATTTAGACGTTATGTCCTATGCATTAGGTCATTAACTATCATTTTAATACTTTTGGGTTTTCCGTAACTCACTAGCCAGCAATAGTGATTTTTAGCGATATGAAAAAAATGTGTTGATATTCCTTTTTGGTAAAAGCAAGAAATCATTAAAAGAATTTGACGACTTTTTAAGCAAATGTTTAATTTACATTACTTTCAGTAACCGTTGGCTAAAACTGCTTATCATTTAGTTTAAAACAATATTTTTAATTTTTGCCTTAACTTAAAATGATGTTTTTTAAGAAATTATTCCTAACTTAATTTTTATGTTTAATTTAGCAAAGGGATAATTAAAGATTAATGTATAATATTTTTGGCAGAAGTTATTAACTCTGTTAATAAACTTTTGACTAGCGGCCTCTCGCGACTTCATCCGCGTGGACCCTAGGGAACCTTTGACCAGGATAAAAAAGTATCCTATGTTTTAATCCAGGTTATAAGCTATCTGTGTACCAAATTCCATTCAAATCCGTCGAGCCGTTTAGGCATGAAGAGGTAACAAACACAATACACACACAAACGCAAACTTTCGCATCTAGAATATTATTAGATAGTAGGATTGGTAGGAAAAGACATGTTTGGTGTTAAGAATGAAATACTTGTTGATTTATATACTAAAATAACACTATAGTTTTATATTTAGTTGTTTCCATACCTATATGTTTACCATGATTATGGCACAGTTTTGGCATGTTCAAGATGCACAATTTTATTTCTCAACATCTGATTTTGTATTTTTAATTTTTGCCATAACTTAAAAGAATATCCTTTCAGAAACTAGAGACTTACTTAATTTTATATTTAATTTAAGAAATCATAAATTGAAAATTTCTATGAAATGTTTATGGCAATAAGTCATTAACTTTGTTTTTTTGCTTTAAAAAATACGTTTTGTGCTAAGAAATTATTTTTTGTTGATTTGAATACATAGTAAAAATAAAACACTATTATTCTGCATTAATATTTCTTCAAATTTATTGCATTTACCATGATTATGCCATGTTCAAGATTGAAAAGTTCATTAATTGATTTTTCATTATTTGGTTTTGGTCACTTAATGAGTTCTTGCAATAAGCCGACGATATAGTAGTTTTGCCTACTTATATTTTTTCAAAAAATATAGTAGGCGAGCCCTCAATATAGTAGGATACTATATTATATAGTAGGGTTGGCAACCCTAACTGTACTGTACAAGGGTCACAGTCATTTACAATACAACGCATTAATGTACTAATTCTCTACTTAAATTTCGATTACTTATCGATATAATCTTAATAGAAATAGTATTTTCACCTCTCCAGCACGAAAAGAGTGCTTTTGGCGCGTAAAAACTCGACTCGCAGCAAAATCGACTTTTGCTGCGAGCGTGAGGCAAAGTACTTTTTACCAAAAACTCGCAGCAAAATCGACTTTTGCTACGAGCGTGAGGCAAAGTGCTTTTTTAATTTCTAACACCTTTTCTCGCTGGTAGAGGTGAAAAGTTGTATGTTTAACACGAGAGCAAATTTTTTGATGTCTCGTGCCTTTAAATCACTCACTGTGCTCAGTAGTCTATATTAGAATCACTCGCTACGCTCGTGATTCAATTCTAGACTACTTCGCTAGTTCGTGATTTAAAAGTCAGCACTCGCAGCAAAAAATGACTTTGCTCTCTTGTATAACAAATAACTATTTCCATCCCTATCTCTGACATTAATATACGTTCCGCCCCCGGACCGCCTAACTCTCTCGCTTTGACTCTGGCTTTGGTTTATGACGTCAGTGCACTGTCCGTCCTTGTCATCGTGTTATGATATGACAAGGATGGATATAGTCTAGCTATCGCTCTGGCTAAAGCTTTGAGTTAGGCGGTAGGGCCCCGTTCCGAATCCAACAAAATAAATAAAGCGATCCTAGTTACATTTTCTTCATAGATTAGAAAATGTAAAAGTCACACTGGTGTGGTAAAACGGTGTGACCACGGGTTGGTCGTGTATTTTTGTACACTACACTGAATCACAGAATAAATAAGTACAACTGAATTTTACAGACCGTAAAATTCAGAAAGTCCGAATTTCAGAACATTACGCTCAAGCTGAGTACCTACCTACGTAAGGCCGCTTGTACACACTAAGAAAAGTCGCCGGGCCTTATATCCTGCGATTTCTTGCGACATGTCGAGCGACTTTGACCCCTAGTGAATACGTGGCTTTACAAGAATACGTGTCGTTTGTACACAGGAACTGACTGTGTACACTGCTCCGGCACTAACCAAGAGAAAATCTTGTGTGCGCTAGACACGACGATGCGGTCTGTGCTGCTGTGGGTAGGGAGGAGCGGGGTAGGGCTTACCATCAGCAAATAAGAAACCATCCTGGGGCCCTATTTTGAATCGCTCGGCAGGCGTCGAGCGCTCGTTTCTACTGATTTTCGTTCGACATCTCATACATTTGAGTCATATGTCGAACGAAAATCATGACCCCCTGAATGGTGACCGTCAGCCGTCAATAGCCGGTCAACCGTCGTATTTAACTTTGAAATAGTGTCTAAAAATTGCTTATGAATTGCTTATATTTGCTTATCATAATGAGATAATTGCTTATTGCATAATTTAAAAGAAATAAAACATTTAAGGTTGACCGTCCATCCTGACATCAGAATGGCCGGTCAACCTCCTGTAGAGTAATAACTATGTAGAATTACTGAAATTTTCACGTGCCGGACTACAGCTGCGCTACAAAAAAAAGTTGGAAATCTGACATTTTGACTATGCCATGATGAAGTCTATAGTTTGTCGGAGTTTGTCGCCAAAAACCAGAGTTTGTCGGTCTTCCGTTTAGGAGATACATGTGGCTTAGCTGTAGAGACGTCTCTACAGCTGCGCCACACAGATCTCGAAAACGGAAGGTCGTAGCGAAAATCTGATTACTTGTATGTATAGCCGTTAGTTTGTCGCACAAAAACCAGAGTTTGCCGGTCTTGCCTTTAGGAGATATCTGTGGCGCAGCTGTAGAGACGTCTCTACAGCTGAGCCACACAGATCTCGAAAACGGAAGGTCGTAACAGAAATCTGATTCTGATTACTCGTGTGTGTAACCGGTAGTTTGTCGGAGTTTGTCACCAAGAACCAGAGTTTGTCGGTCTTGCGTTTAGGAGATATGTGAGGATACGCTGTGGAGACCTTTCTACCTGGATCTTGAGAACGGAAGGTCCGACAAACTACCGGCTACACACACGAGTAATCAGATTTCTGTTACGACCTTCCGTTTTCGAGATCTGTGTGGCTCAGCTGTAGAGACGTCTCTACAGCTGCGCCACACGTATCTCCTAAACGCAAGACCGACATGCTCTGGTTTTTGTGCGACAAATTCCGACAAACTAACGGCTATACATACAAGTAATCAGATTTTCGCTACGACCTTCCGTTTTCGAGATCTGTGTGGCTCAGCTGTAGAGACGTCTCTACAGCTGCGCCACACGTATCTCCTAAACGGAAGACCGACAAACTCTGGTTTTTGGCGACAAACTCCGACAAACTATAGACTTCATCATGGCATAGTCAAAAAGTCAGATTTCCAACTTTTTTTTTTGTGGCGCAGCTGTAGTCCGGCACGTAACCTTTTGTAATATAAAAGCAATTGGCAACATACGTCACTTTGCTCTCAAACTTTTAACAGGTGCTAAACCTTAACACCCGATTGCACTAAACTTAAGGATCGCCTAAGTCTGTTCCTAACTACAACACGACCAAATTAAAACGGTGTCAAACTTAGCGGTCATGTTGCTGTCATTCGCCTACTTAACTTGGTCGAGTTGTAGTTAAGAAAAGACTTAGGCGATTCTTAAGTTTAGTGCAATTGGGTGTTAATGTATTATTTCCTTTAAATTATGCAATGATCAGTTCTCTCATTATGATAAGTAATTAAAAGCAATTCATAAGCAATTTTTGGCCATTTTTGGCCCATGAAAATTTCAGTAATTCTACATAGTTATTACTCTACAGGAGTTTTATTGTTCACATAAATCACAACCTTAAATGTTTTATTTCTTTTAAATTATGCAATAAGCAATGCTCTCATTATGATAAGCAAATATAAGCAATTTTTAGACACTATTTCAAAGGTAAATACGACGGTTGACCGGCCATTCTGACGGTCAACCCTGAATGTATGGCATGGCATGCCACATCGGAACTTGAAACGGACAGTATAAATATTTATAATGTGGTGTGCACACGTGCGCCCAAACTTATGTGCGTCTGCGTATGGTTCCTAGTCCCAACTTCCCATTATGTTACACTGGATGTATATGTATGTATGTTATAGAATAGAGAGAATAGAAACAACACAGTATAAAAAATAAGATTTATTATTAAGTAAGACAAAGAAAATTACCAATGTAGTTAAAAAAACACGATAAGTACCCCGCATTGTCGGCTAGGCTACACGACCGGAACGCACGCTCGTCACTAACCGCTTAAATTTTCCATAAACATGAACATGCACACAAGTGCGAGACTTGTGTACATCATGGGAGAATTAAGAGGGTTTATACAGCACACAAGCGTCACCGTTTGAAAAAAAAAACAGTGCTTAAGAGCCTACCGAGCCTCCACTAGCGCCGCCAATCAAGAAAAATTCATTCCAACGAAATAACTGTGTGTAATGAAATTCTGAAAAATATAAAAACTAGTACTGGTTATAAACTATTTCTGTATGCGTTTTTTCCAGGTTTAAATGTGTTTGTGTAGTTAAAACCTGGATTAACACCTAAAGTGGTCACTTTGGGCGTTAATCCGGATTTTAACTACGCGAACACATTTAAACTAAGAATTTAATGCATACAGAAATAGTTTATAACTAAAACTAGTATTTATATTTTTCAGAATATCATTTAACCTAGTTAATTCATTGTAATCATTTTTTATTGATTGGTGGCGCTAGTAGACGCGTCCTTAAATAAAGTCGAAATTGTGAATTTGTGTTTTTATGGTGCACCCCAAAGAAGCTTTCTGGTACTTTTAAACGTTTACTAGAAAATATTCTCAAAGTAATAAAATAAAAAGTACCACAAAGCTTCTTCGGAGTGCACTATAAGAACACAATTCACAAATTCGTCTTTATTTAAACACTATGATTTTTTTCCATTGGCGGCGCTAGTGTGCTGCATAAATCCTCTTAAAGTTGGCTGCGGCGACCGCAGTCTCGACATGGATAGCGATCGATATGTTAACGAATCCGGGGGCTAATTGTCTAATTTCAAAATCTATCGCAATCGCTTTCAGGATATGATACATTGATGCTTCCTTTTAGCACAAATAAAAACATACCAAAGAAATGCAGCAATGTGTCACATCCATCTGTCAAATGAAAGCGATTGCGATAGATTTTGAAAATAAGCGCTATCGCACACAGGCAACTTAGTCTCCCAGCAACTGTTGTCTCTCACATCAAGTCCACGGGTTTATATGGAAGCACGCACACGAAGCGACACGGTCGTCTGCAACTTTTCATACAAATCACGTGAGAGACAAAAAAGTTGCGGAGACAAAAGTTGCCCGTGTGCGATAGCGCTTAGACAATAGGTAGGCAGGTCCATATGTCATACTAACTAACGCTAATGGGGAATGTCCGAAAAAAATCAAATTAGCTGAATATTTTTTTATAGGTAGGAATAAGCTCCCTTAGTAATGGAAAAATGTTTCAAAATTTTCGGTTGCGAAAATAATTAAAAAAAAAAATTAAAGTCTCTTCGACTTCACAAATGTACGAAAGTAACAGCAGAATGGAGATTATACCTTTGCCACCACTTGCCACAACCACAACAAATTTTAAGAAAAAAAAGTTTTGACATTTTGTATTGAAACTTTTTTTTTTAATACCATGTTGTGTCTGTGGCAGGTGGTGGCAAAGGTATAATCTCCATTCTGCTATTACTTTCGTACATTTGTCAAGTCGAAGAGACTTTAATTTTTTTTATTATTTTCGCAACCGAAAATTTTGAAACTTTTTTCCATTACTAAGGGAGCTTATTCCTACCTATAAAAAAAATATTCAGCTAATTTGATTTTTATCGGACATACCCCATTGGTTGGTTTGTCATACCGATCAAACTGTAATTTGTCAGTAATATATCGACCGAATTCGTCAATTCAACGATCGCCATCAATGTCGAGACTGCAGAGCCGACCACCTGATGCGCGGGGCACTAACAACTGGCACTAATAAACAAATAGTCTTACTGAAACAGCAGCAAATCAGACAAAATACTGAATACTTATTATCATTAATTCAAGTTACTAATATAAGTAACAATTACAATTAAACAGTTGTCAGTAACAATTACAAATAACAAAAACTGGAATATCACATATCACATTAATCATGGTTAACATATTTATCATTATTGTGATCTTATTATAACAAATTTAAACAATTAAATGCACACAGGAATATTAAGTCACATTTTAGTATTTGAAGTTGAACTTCGTCTGGAGGAGGTACTTCACGTTCACTTGCGCCACATCGTAAACGATGAATCTGTAGAGGTGTGTTTAGGAAATCATATCGTCTAAAGTATAGAAATTAAAACATTATTCAGGTTCAAACAGTGTGTAAAACTTACACGATTCTTTGATTGCGTCATGCTGCGAATGGGAAAGCGGATTTCCAGAAGACGAGCTCTCACTAGCTTCGATCAAGAATAGATGTCCGGTCAGAGTCTCAAAAATGGCAACTCAAAAAGCGTCCCACTTACAAACTGGGCGCATATTTTGTAAGTAACAAAGTAAGTGATAAAAGATGTGATTTTGTACAGAATAAGCTTATTTGGTACAAAATAAGTGATATAAAATGTGAGTTTGTACAAAATAAGAGGTGATTATGTACAAAATGAGCACCAAGTTTGTAAGTGGGACGCTATTTTTGCGTACTGTTTTAGTTCGTGGAGCGTTATCTAGGATATTCTTGATCGAAAGTCACTAGTGATGATTTCTCGAGTGTCTTGTCGGGTCCACACTTATATAATTGTGATCTTGTGTGGAAAAAGTAAAAAAAACACATTCGATACGTTCACACGAGCGACTCGCCTTGGAAAATAAGTCGCGTGGCGCGATGTATTGTAGGTAGATGAATCCAGCCGGCCTAGCATGAGCACCACGACAAAATTTTGTGCACATTTGTCTAGCATTCTCACTCTCATCCCACTGAAAGTCATGAGACAGAATATGTCGACAAAATGAAGTCGCGGTTCATACACTAGGCAAGTCTTATAGCAAAGTGGCTTCCTACAATTTGAATAGAATTAATCGACGTAAGATATCGCTGACCATAGACAATCACGGCGTTTTGAAATGTCAATTTCATACACTTAATTTCACTTCTATTCTTTTCGAATAATCGAAAAGTCAAGCTTGAATCTCTGGCTAGTCGATTGTCGTGTCGTCACAGAATTCAAAATAATACTAAATTGCACAGCGCTACATCCCTATTATTATAAGCACCTCCGAAGCGCTTCTCTTTCTGTCGCGTAGCTCTGTCTCAACCGACACATGACACCCCTCGTGCGTGAAAAAATAGTTAAAATTAAAGTTACAATTTCATCCTTACTAATATTATAATTGCGAAAGTCCGTTTGTTTGTTTGTTACGCCTTCACGTCTTAAGAGCTCGTATACATTTTGCCGCTGACTTCCGCTCCCTCGCTCGCACAGTGTTTTCTCAAGATTTCTTAAATATGAGTGCGTAATTGAAAAACGTGTCTCGACCATTATTCGCAATATTTTAAAACATATTTTAGTTTTTTGTTGCTAATGTACGAAAAGTTGTCGTTTCTAACAGTTATTTGTCTATTATTGATGGATTCGTGGAATGAAAAATTCTATAAATGACTGATTCTAGTAATGACCGATTCTACAAATGACTGATTCTACAAATAACTGAATGAAAAATACAAAAAAGTATTAAGAGCAATTCAAAACGGTGAAATATCAGTAGTCTTTTTTAAAAACATGACCTATATTCAACTACGTATTCCTAAGTGATTTTTTTGTTTATTTATTATTTGACCAAATCTGAATACATCTTTGATTTTGCGCTACAAAATGTAGTATGAGATATTGTAATACAAGAACAATTTTTTCTTTTGATTTCAAAAAATTGTTAGCAGGTTAACGTTATTGATTATGGTGAAAAATGTTTGAAATAAATGATTTGTTATTCCTTACATTGCATTGTATTTACCAAATTCCTTATCAAATCACTATTGTTCATAAACTCTAAAATCAGTCAATTGTAGAATCAGTCATTTGTAGAATCGGTCATTACTAGAATTAGTCATTTATGGGTTGTACATTTCACGAATCGGTCAATAATATACTACGTACTACGTAGTCATTCTGCGAATCAGTCATTCCTAGACTAAATCTATTTGAACTGGCAAAAACGATAACTTTTTGTACTTCATCAATTCAAAATTGAAATATATGTTTAAATATCCGTAATCCTATATTGCGATAAGTGGCAGAAACATATTTTTAATTACGCACTCAGATTTAAGAAATCTTGAGAAAACATGAAATATGCTAGCGAGGGAGCGGCAGTAGCGGCAAAATGTGTACGGACTCTTTAACTACTGAACCGATATAAATTAATAGAAAAAACATATAAAAATATTCAATGGCCAAAATGATCTAAACAACACAAATTATACAAGTCGTGTAAAGGATACTCGTTGTAGAGCAGCGATGTGTTGAGTGGGTTGGTGATTGGCGCGCCGCAGGGCACGAGCGTGCCGCAGGGCAGCGTGTGCGCGCCCGCGGGGTCGGGCTGCGTGCGCCCCACGCCCCACACCGAGTGCATGCCCTTCGGGGGCTTCGACCACGACTCCGCGTGAGTGCACTCTTTCCTACGATTACGTGAGATAAATCAGGATAAAAATGTTATTTCACCTCTCCAGCACGAAAAGGGAGCTTTTGGCGCGTAAAAACTCGAAGCAAAAGCGATTTTTGCTGCGAGCGTGAGTAAAATACTTTTCTTGTTCAGTGTCTCGAATTCAAATTACAGCAATAATAATTCAAAATTACAATCATACGAGCAAGGGCGTCGCCAGCCCATGGCCCAGGGGGGGGGGGGCAAGTTAATATTAAAGAGAATGAGAAAAATATAAATTGTAGATACCTACAGTCAAGAACACCTTATAAATGTATTCTAGGTTTTCCTTAAGATGCGGGATTTATCGGAAATGGCACGACTGTAGGACTTTAGTTACTTTGCAGTTGGCTACATTTTTTAACCTCTAGACGACGCCTTGCATACGAGTATTTAACACAAAACTGTCAGTGAAATAACATTTACTTATCTAACGACCCGGCTACACAGTACACACAGACACTCATTCCATTTCCCAGATTGCGTGGTTAAGCGATGAAAGCGCTTAACTACTGTGTGGATGGGAAAACGGTAACTCACGTAAACCCAAAAGCCCGACTTCGTACTTCTTAAATTTGGTTACTTGAACATGTATTGTATTGTTAACTAAAAAAACTATGGATGTCATTTCAGCAGGCTAATTGCTGAGTCTTCGATCACCATAGAGTACATTTTAACCGTAAAAAAAATAATTTAAAAACAATTTACAGTCTGTCTATATAGTCATGACATTAAAAAGTAGCAACACTGTAGTGTCGTCTCGTTTCAACCATTATGTTGGTTTGAAAGGGACGACACTAGTGTTCCTACTTTTTAATATCATGACTTTATAGCCTGACTGTACTTTCCATGATTAAAATGTATACTGTGGTGACCGATGACTTAGCGATTGGTCTGCTGGAATGCAGCACCCAACACTTACATGTTCCCCAGCGCGACCTCACAGAGCAGCAGCAGGCCCACGTTGTTGTTGGCGCTGGTGCAGCAGTAGTTGGCGGACTTGGACACCATGTCGGCGAAATACACGCCCTTGCCGAACATGTAGCCCGTCGCTGGGGCCTCGGGCGGCGCGATGCGCAGGCCTATACGCCAGGGAGGCAAACATAACGATTAAAAATAAATAAATTTAAAAAATATTAAAAACACGACTGCCCTGCCAAAAACGAACTAAAAAGTTAAATTACAAGTGCCATTATGCAGTCGAGAGACCGTTTTGTGGAACAATTTTTAATCAAAGAAGTCCCCGACTGTATAATAACACTTGTTATTTTAACTTTTTAGTTCGTTGTTGGGAGGGCAGTCGTATTTTTAATATTTTTAAAATTTATTTATTTTTATTTCACACATTTTTATTTTTTATTATATAGCTTTGATATGTGCTCATTAAGGCCTTTTTTATCAAATCGGCATCAAATGAAAGGCCTTTCATTTGATGCCCATATTATAATAACTGAAAAAAAATCTTTATTATTAAATAGAAAATGGCGTCGTACAGTCGCCATTTTGACTTAAAAAAAAAACAGCCAGTATGATGTAAGGTTTCTAACGATACCCCATACATCCAAATCCGTTGAGACATTTAGAAGTTATGGTGGAATAAAGAAACTCTCATACCCACAAACATACATGAACCCTGAACACATATACACTCCTTTTTGGGCAGTCATGTAAAAACCGGACAAGTGCGAGTCAGACTCGCTTATCGAGGGTTCCGTACTTTATAAATACATACTCATATTTACGTATTATAAATAAAGACTATATTTTTTATGATTTAATTACAAATGTATTGTTTTCAGATTTTCCCCTATACTTGTAGTATAAACCGATATTACAAAAATATCATAGTTTAGCGGAAAACTCCCTATAAATTTTAATATGTTATCTTAAACTTTTCACAGCTTCAAGGGACTTAGACCTGAGTTATGATTTAATTTCAACACCTCCACGCGTTCCCGAGATTCTTGATTAACAGACAGACGGACAACAAAGTGATCCTATAAGGGTTCCGTTTTTTTCCTTTTGAGATACGGAACCCTAAAAAATATTGTGTCACCTTGAGATATGATGCCGGCGAAGTTGGTGGTGCGCGAGCCGTGCCACAGCAGGCGGCGGTTATGCAGCTTCTTGAACGGCTTGTAGCGCTTATCCTCGCCCTCGCGGACCACTTTGAACACCTGCACAACACGAAGGGGGTGCATATAGGTGCCGGCACGAATCGTGAGTGAAATTGGAGGGGATTACTGCGCATGTTTGGAGTCGCCCCGCATCATGTTCTCCGCCAATGAGACCAAAAATGGGTGCATTTAACCAATCAAAGCGCACAAGGCGCCAGTGGCGAATCGGCCGCTATCATTGGGTGCATTCCAGCAGACCAATCGCTAAGTCATCGATCATCACAGTATACGTTTTAACCATGGATAGTAATTTGTTTTAATATTCAATTTTATTACTTTCCATGGTAAAAATGTACTCTATGGCGATCGATGACTCAGCAATTAGTCTGTTGGAATGCACCCATTGATAGCGGCCGAGTCGCCACTGGCGCCTTGCGCGATTAGCTTTGCGTGTGGATCCCCCTTGTAATATATGAACTTCCAAATCAATCTGGAATGGGCTTTCCTTCTATTTAGAATGTCTCTAACCTTTATAATGTAAGTAGTAGTAATAAAGCTACCCAGCAGTGGGTGTCGTGCGGCTGATGAAACGAACGTATGGTAGATGCTATTATAAAAAACTAAGGGTCTGTTTCATAGGTTCTTAAGTGCACCTATTTTCTGGTAGCATTGAAAAAAAATGAACATAATTTGTATGACATTTTATATTGTCTGATTCTGATTTAACTCAAACATATCCGAAATCTGTGAAACTGGCCTTCCAGGGGTTAAATAATTATGAACCACTTTATCAATCTGGAAAAAAAATATTGTTTCGTTAACAGCAGAATGCCGTTTAAAAGGATGTTATTGTTAATTTAGCCTTTAAAGGCAGCTACGTGCGTGTCCAGCAAAAAGTCATATCGTAATTTCAACGCAAATTAGACATTACCATTGATACAAATAAGGTTCAAAATAAATAGTTGGCCCTTACCTCTTGCAGATCGAGCGTGTAGTTGGAGTGCGTGGCGGCGTGCGTGTTCCGCATGTACTTGGAGATGAGCTCGTATTCCTCCGAGCCTCGCTCCAGCGGCGCTATTTCCGCCTTCAGCTTCTTGTAGTGTGACGTCACTGGGCTCTCCGAATCGTTATCTACGGTACATACACGTTATATTTACTAGTAACAAGGTTTATTTCTACTTAAACGATATATCAATGAAGCGTGATAGCAATGAGAAATCGTCGCGCGCCGGAGCGTAGTAAATAACGAGTGTGTTATTTACTAAGAATTGATTTCGTGAAATTTTTCGCCTAGTCTGCCAAATCGATCTCGCTTAAAGATCTCGATTAAAGAGAAATGCTTCTACACGATTATGAATATTAATGATACAAATTGTTTAAAGCAATTTCGACTTGAATACTCTATTCAAGAGGTATTAAAAAAAAAAATATATCGAACCAAAATCGTTGAATCGTGTTTCTGGGTTATTACGTGTCTGGATATAAAGAAATATATATCTTAATTTCAGATCAGTACGATCTTTCAGCGACCATCTATGGCATTACATCAAGAAGTGTCAATTTTCTTTAAAGATCGCCTTAAAACACAGACTGCATTCAATTCAGCCATACAATGACTTCTTAATGTTGCAGGGTTATCCCACTCAGGGCTTCAAATCCCGTTAAAAATTAGTAACGTTATAAAAAATAACAATTAAACTGGAAATTAATAACGGTAAAATTGATATTGGTAAAACAGAATTTATCGTTACATTTTCGTTCCTTGATAACGTTATTATGTTACTGTATAAAAAATATTTAAAGCAATGTGTAATTTGATGTTGACGTCGCCGTGACGTGATCAGTCTCTGCGGTAGGTACTAAGTAGTAGAGGTACCTACCTACAATAAACAATACTTATAAATATACCATTAAAAATAACTTTATTTTTAACAATATCTAGTAACATAACCGTATTATAACGTTATATTAATGTTATGTTACTAGGTATCGTTAAAAAAAATACGTTATCAAGGTATCATATTGAAAATAACGTTACGTAACGTTATTTTTTCTGTTAATTGGTAACGTTATAAAGCCCTGTGGGCTGATTTTGTAATTTTGTTGCAATCAACTCTGACAGAAATCGCAGTTACATTGCTACTTTAGTTATAACAAATGTGACAACTAGGTACCTTACATAAAGCAGCAATGCAACTGCGATTTCAATCGAGAATTGTCAGCAACAGAGTTACGTAATTCGGGGTCCGATCCCACTGCGACAGTAAGGATGGCCTGTGTTTGTAAAAAACGGGAATGCATGCATGTGCGAACGAGAGACAAGACAATAAATGTTTACAACCGTTTTTACTTTTTGCTTTTAGAGCGAAATTATTGTAAATACTACATAATATATTATGCAAGTATATCATGGACATATGTGCATGGTCTTAGTTCCATGTTAAACTGTAAAAAGCAATATGAAAGCGATAGCTTTAGCATAAGATTCCCTGTGAGAGCCACATAATACGTGAGTCAATTCAAATCTATTATTGCAAATACCTGAATCCAATAGACTGTACGCAATCTCGATTTCAAGCAAGTTGTCCAACATTTCGGATTTGGATTTAATGAGTTCTAAGTCCAACAACGGCGGGTTGTTCACTCCAAAATTATGAGGAATAAATGTAAAGAATCTGAAAAAAATATATAAAAAATAAAAAAAAAACTGAAAAAGTCGGAGTTCGTATAAATAATCTAAGCTGTTACAGATATTGAATACTAATCAATCAGTGCGTCGCGCTGGGACAAAGAGATACGTAGCTAAAAACAAAAGAACCGATAAAGTTATAAAACCTACAACTTGTTGATTGTATAACTTGTTGTTGTATAACTTGAACCCAACCATAGACAATGGAGAATATCCGATAAAAAATCAAAATAAAAATCAAATTGGCTGATTATTTTTTTATAGGTAAGAATAGCAATAATAAAAAGTTTCAGAATTTTCGGTACAGAATAAAAAAAAAATAAAAAATGAAAGTCTCTTCGACTTCACAAATGTACGAAAGTAACAGCAGAATGGAATTTATACCTTTGCCACCTCCTGCCACAACCACAACACGGTATTAAAAAAAAGAAATGTCAAAACTTTTTTCTTCTTAATACTTGTGGTTGTGGCAGGTGGTGGCAAAGGTATAATCTCCATTCTGCTGTTACTTTCGTACATTTGTGAAGTCGAAGAGACTTTAATCTTTAAAAATTTTTTTACGCAACCGAAAATTCTGATTCTTTTTTCTATTACTAAGGGAGCTTATTCCTACCTATAAAAAAATATTTAGCCAATTTGATTTTTATCGGACATTCCCCATTAAGCATGCACACGAAACATTTTTTTGTACCTAAAACAGGCTAGGCGCACTCCGCGCTTTAGGTACGAAGCTACAAGTAGGCAGCGGGTCCGTCCGGACGGACTAATTTCAGAGGGCTGCCGCCGCGCCGTTGGCTGGCTGTTAGCAGTTCGATTTCGATAGTCACTCACTCGCCGCGTTCATCTTAATACTAATATATCCGAACCTCACGTTTTTCACACTTCCAAAAGTTCCAAATGACATCGAAACGTAAAAAGTGCTTGTCTACTACCTAGATATTATTTAGTATCCGTCTATTCTTAGGTACTTACTTGCCTTATTTGCTAAACAATCTTCACACAACTAGGTATTTATTGAAATAATAATTTATAGATTAGGTAGGTACTTACTTACCTACTTTCGAAATAAAGTTACTTATTAATGACAATTTTATTTCGTAAGAAAGCAAATTTCCTCAAAGTGTCAAAGTCATGTATAGTCTGATGTGGCGTCGATTGTACCTAGGCTAGGTTTTTTTGAAATGTATTTAAGTACATTAAGTACCTATTATTTAATTGTTTTTTAAAAGAACAAACCCTAAAGTCGTTAGAAGAGATAAGAGCTACGCGATAGAAAGAGAGGCAACTTCTAGGTGAATATAACTGTAGGGTGGGAGCGGTGTGCGACCTGAATTGCACTTTATTGTGTATGGGATAGAGTCGCTATTTATTTAAATGACTTTTTCGGAGTGGATCTTCTGTACTTGTACTATTATGTATTCTGTGCCTAAAATTACTACTATGCAAGTCACGTGGTGCTAAAATATAGGTCAAGTTATGTTGCATCTACTGTACCTGTTGGTAGCATCCACTATTTTTCCTTCGTTCGCCTTCCCTTCCTGAATTTCCTTCAGCAACTTCGACAGCACTTCGTACCCAGACTTGATTTGTTTCTTTGACAGTTTTCCCAGTGGCATCTTTTCAGTATCAAGCTAAAAAACACAAACATTTATAAAGTGTTAGTTTAAGGGCCTTAGTCGTAGTCTCCAGCATGTGTTACCACAATATGCTCTTCAATTGATTTTGAACTTAGCGTCTCACGCATTAAGGTTTAAATTGGAGTGACAGTTTTATCTCATAACGTGTTGACCATCAGCCATTTCACTGTCTTCACTGCTGGGGCACAGGCCTTCCTTATGGGTGGATAAGGAGAGATAAAGATAAAGAAAGAAAATTGGGCCATAACCCACCACGCGGTCCCAATGCGGATTGGTGGGTGTTAACGACTGCAAATGCAGCCGGGACCAACGGCTTAACGTGCCTTCCGAAGCACGGAGGAGCTCGAGATAATAAATTTTTGGTCACCCATCCCATAATCGACCCTTGCAAAAGTTGCTTAACCTCCGCAATCGCTGGGCCAGGCGCTATTAGTCCAATAAAACTAGCTTTATCGGGACATAATAAGATAACTGAAATTTTCTTTTTCTATGTCATAAATTAGTGTTAGTTATAGTTAAAATAAAAGGAATTAAACATTTAGAAACTTCGCATAAAAGTAAAAAAAAATAACTACTGAGAAATACATTAGTATTAAAACGTAAAAAATATGTGTTTAATTTTTGTTTAAAATGTCTAAAAAGACACATCATAGCTTAATAACATACAAGCATCATAGTTACCATTTTGGCTTATCTAGATATTGAGATCAGATGAATACTGTGAAAAAAAACGAACATGCGAATTTGGATTCAGTTTAATTTTGCTATTAGGTCATAGCATTTTAATGCACCATAAAATTATACTAACAAGGTATTTGGTTAACTATTTTGCTTTTAGGAAAAAGCTAGGTAATGTACGAAATCTCATGATTTTTATATGAAACGGTTACCACCCCGGATTTCTTACATCACATATCTAATTAATATTTGACACTTAATATCAATATCCGATAAACTAATAAAAACAACGAGTTTATTAATTATGTCCAGATAAAGCTAGTTTTATTGGACTATATACCACACCGAGCTCAAGATACACTTTACAACTGATACAATACAACTGATACAATTTATTATATTATCTATATCCATGCTTTAAATCGTCTATAAAAGATTCTGAAACAGCTTACTACCAATATTATAATAACCAGTGTCATGGTAACCATAACATCATCCGACCGAGTGGCTGGTGACGGCGCCAGCCCTCCCGCGCGCTCCGCCGGAGTTGCATTATGAAACTCAGTACAACATAATAACATTCGTTTGGATGATATTATGAGACGGCGGCGTGCGCGGGAGAGCTGGAGGTGCTCCCAGCTACTCGTTCGGATATATGGCTACTATAACACTGGTCGTTTTTTTGTTGTCAATAAACTACTGTTTCAAAACCTTTTATAGAGGATTCAAATCATGAGTGTAGATAAATATTCGTTATCAACTGTACATAATTGACCATCAGCCATTTTAATGTCCCCACTGCTGGAGTACAGGCCTCTCTTATGGGTAGATAAGGAGGATAAGCCATAACCTACCACGCGGGCCCAATGCGGATTGGTGGGTGTTAACGACTGCAATTTTACCCGTGACCAACGGCTTAACGTGCCTTCCGAAGCACGGAGAAGCTCGAGATAATAAATTTTTGGTCACCGATCCCATGACCGACCCTTGCGAAAGTGGTTTAACCTCCGCAATCGCTGGGCCAACCACTGCGCCATCGGGTCCTCATAATTACATAATTAAGTATTATAATAAATGGAAGTGAATCTTAGGTATGACTGAAGAAGATTGAAAGCAGAATAATGCGGTAGAGATGTGATCGTTGAGGAAAATATGTGGAGTCAATTTGAGTGATAGAGTGAGCAATGATGTGATTCGTGAAAGGTGTGGTTTGAAAGATGATATACCTAGTGACAAGAATTGAGAAAGGAATGCTCCGGTGGTTTGGTCACTTAGGATGAATGAAAGGCGAATCACGAGATATATTGTGCGAATGTGGAAGGAACGATTCCGCAAGGGCGTCCCAGAAAACCTACGCGGACCAAATAGAGGTTTTAATAAAAAAAGGCTGGTGTACCTACGCAGTGACAAAAACCGCACATGAATGAAAAAATTGATGGATGTGAATGAAGCGAAAGAAGTGTGCAAGGATCGTAGCAGGTGGCGATCCATAGTATCTGCTTACCCCCGTGGGAAGCAGGCGTGAGTGTATGTATGTATGACTAACCTCGAACTCGAGCAGCACCCTCTTCATGGACTCGACGTCGAATATCATCGTGATGAGGGCCTGCACGGGCGGCGGCAGCGTGCACGCCGCGTCCGCGCGCAGCGCCGGCTTGGCTGCGGCCGCTTCGCCGTAATCCACGTCGATCGGGTAGTAACACCCGGGCATCTGGCAGGGCCGGATACACGATTTAAATTGGGGGGGTGGGTACACTTTTTATTCTGATCAAAGGTTCCCTAGGGCAGGGGGGTCAAAGATACGGCCCGCGGACCGCATCCGGCCCGCAAGCTCAATACAGCCCGCGACCAAAATTTATCCAGTGAGAATTAATTTCACATTCGATGCCACTATGTATTGTAAGATAATAAAATAGGAGACCTCGGGTATCTGGATCTTCAAGCTCAAGATAACTCCTTTTTATTACCTTTGTATGAAAATTTACTTAGACGAAATAAATAAAGATTATAATTTTAGTCTGGCCCGCTAACACACCCTAAATTTATAAATGGCCTTTTAGAAAAATCAGTCTGACAACCCTGCCCTAGGGTACAATGGACGAAGACGCGTGCAAAAGCTATTGACCCTCGAAAAATACTAACCATTAATATAAAGTTTGTTTGCAGTAAATATGTTTAAAAATGGGCTTTCTTATGATATATCACTCGTTGGTAAAGGGTGTGTAGAACGACTCACTCGCCCACCATCCAGATTTTTACATTTTCTGAGCGATTAGCTCAAAAACGGTTGAGAATTCGTATAGAAATAGTATAGAACCAAAGTTATAGACAATTTAATAAGTTATGAGCGATACAACGGAATATTGGCGAAAAACCTTAAATTGAGACGTTTATTCTTCTTCTCCCCCCGCTTCGCCTCGCCTCCTAGACGCAGGCGCGGTCCGAGGGGGGGTCACAAGTACGATTTTGGGGGGGGGGGGGACATGACCCCCCCCCCCCCAAAATCGTACACGTCACATAGAAAAAGCTTCTAAAAATTTACAGAAGAGCAATTATTATTATTAGTGACCCCCCCCCAAAATTTCAGGCTGCGACCGCGCCTGCCTAGACGTCAAAACTAGTATGTTTTCTCCCTAAGAATAAGCTGAATAAGGTTCTGAAGAAATCGCTTTCTGAAAATTCTGAAGTTCCCACTCATGCACTCTATACCCTCCGAGTCATTCCTTAATCGGACTACTATAGAGGATGGGATAGATAGAATGGCTGACGTAGCCACAGAAGTAGGTACCCCAAAGAGCCCAGAAAATAAATAAGAATATCTGCTACCACCCCCCTCACTAGTCAAGATGCTAAAATCACAACGAAAGTTGTACCTTCATAAAGTCATCACGACATTCCCATGGGTTTTCCGTCTTCTCCATATAAAGCGAGGTGAACCGGTTGATGGCATCATGACTTGACTTGCAATCTTCCAATATTTTCCCGCCAATGGTGGTGCCGATTCGCCCCCAGGAACGGAACAACCAATATCTGAACAGAGCAAATAAGTATCACAACTCAAACTAACAGTACCACAAGAAGTAGCAAATTTAGCGTCGTAATGATTTGAGCGTTCAAACTACCAAAATACCAGAACATTTGACAAGAACCAACCTTAGCATTATAAGACCTCAAGATGCATTTTCATTTGTTCTCAGGCAACAAAATTTGTTGATGAAAATTGTTTTGAGATAAAGATTGATTTTTAAAACGCTCAGAACATTTTGACCATAGAAATAGAATGTCAAAGAACAACAATGTCAATAAACAGGTGATCCGAAAACGAATGCATGCATTTTATATGAGATACGTAAAATATGACTGAGATTCATAAAATATGACTATATACGGCAAAGGAAATTAATAAACTATGTTCCATACTGTTTTCTTCGTCGATAAATGAATAAATGTACAGAAATTATGTTTTAGAGAAATGTGTGGCAATATCTTATTTACCTGTGAAAAGTGTGATTACTTGGATTATTTCTTTTTGTTACATCACAATTACTTAGAGCACAAGACACCATGGCTCCACGATACCTTTATTTTAAATTATAATTAAGATTAACAAATATTTTAAACAAGCTGTGATTGCTCATTTGCTAGGCGGGACGCTAGGGGCTCTTACTGTAAAAAATGTTGGCACATGTCACTTGATCCTTTGTCCCTTTTTTACATAGACCGTGTCTGTATGATGTTAACTTCTCTTTTCCACGCTTTGTTGGTCTTCTTGAGCGCAGCGAAAATTTTTCTATGTCTATGATTTTGACAATTGTACTGACACAACACACAAAGAGGCAGCCGAAGAGGCCGAGAAGGACGGAGCAATACGAAGAATGTCATCAGTATGTCCCTTTTCTTTGTATTGTTCGTCCCCCTCGACCTTTCCGGTCGCCACTTCGTGTGTTGTTTGCTAGAACCAAAAACCTTAGAAGGAAAATTGCTTGCACGCCGCGGGCTTGGTGTATGCGTGGACAGTTCTTTTTCTATCTAAAGAGATTCCAAAGGGAACAATACTTTTTTCTGGATGAGAGATACCCTATGTCCTTTTCTATGCCCCTGACAATGTGTATGCAAAATTCCATGATGATCGGATGAGTAGTTAAGATGTGAAGGTGTAACAAATAAATTTTCTTTCACATTCATAATATTATAAGTAAGGATGTAAAAAAGGAAGATTCACCGTTTAAATTGAAGAAACAAGGATAAGCTTGCCATTTCATTGCAACCATATCAATTAAAAAAAATATACAGACATCCATCGTTAAATTATTACAAGGTAATTTACACCTGTGGAAAGAATGAAACAAACTGACTTGTTGAGGTTTTCGTGCTGCAGGACTTGCAGCTTGTAGTAGGAGTTCTTCTGCGCGACCACGTCGGTCTTGCTGAGCACCACGGTGTAGTTGGTGCCGTCGCGGTCGCGGTACACGCGCGCCACGTCCGCCACGCCCGAGTCGGGGTCAACGGCGGTCCCGCCTGTGTGCCACAATCACACAATAACTAATAGTACAAATACAGAAGCGGCACTCCGCAAAGTCATTTAAATAAAAAGCGACTTTTGCTCCGATACAATAAAGCGCAATTCAGGTCGCGAAGCGCTAATGGCCTCTCTTTCTATCGCTTGCTCTTACCTTTTCTGATGACGCAACGTTAGGGTTGTCTTCATGTAAATGCACTGTGTAGCATATATCATAATGTGAAATACGACAATTGTTTATTGGTTTTTTGATTTAGATATCCGTACACGGCACAGTAATATCGATTCGACATTGTTACTATTATAAAGAGACAATAGTCAATACCTACGCAGGCATAAGGTGCCGCGGAACTACACAGGCGGGAGTGTGGCGCCCCTCTGCTCACTTGTTCGTTCGAACGAACGGCTAGCGGTAGGTGCTTATCGCACGACCTTGTGCGAGCCTGCCACAATGTATTCATAAACTAGCGGCCCGCGACTTCATCTGCGTGGAAAGGTTTTTTGCTGTCCCTCGGGAACAATTCTTTTTTCGGGATAAAAGATACCCTATGTCCTTCTCTGTACTGTACCCCTGACAACGTGTATGCAAAATTTCATGATGACAGGTTCAGTAGTTAAGACGTGAAGGCGTAACAAACATACATTACACAAACAAACGGACTATATTAGTAAGGATGGGTAGGCGCATGGGCGTAGTGATGGGGGGATTTGGGGGGTTCAAACCCCTAAATTTTTTTCTGTCAGGCGTGTTTAACATACCAACCGACCCCTCCAAAATACTGGCCTCGATCCCCCCGAAAAACTGGCCTAGCTACGCCCATGGGTAGGCGTTACCGGCCCGTTTATAATGACTACCCAAGGAAGGAGCACACCCGACTTGCACAGCCCCGTATTGCTTTTAGCCAGTGGCTCCTGATTAGGGTTACCATACGTCCCGGAAAAGCGGGATTTGTCCCGCTTTTCAAATAAAATTATAGGTCCCGCCAGAATGTTAAAAGAAAGAAGAAAAGACAAAAGCCTCTCACATAGGCGTAGCCAGCTCAGTTTTTCGGAGGCGGTCGCTCGCCTTGAGAGGCTCATTTGACCAACGACAGCGACAAGCACGTAGCCAGGCCTCCATCACTCGCTCAAAGTCGCGAATAAGGACCTACCGCTAGCCGTGCCTTCGAACGAACAAGTGAGCAGAGGGCCGCCACACGCTAACCTATGTAGTCGCGCGGCATCTTACTGCCTGCGTAGGCATTGTCTCTTTATAATAGTAACAATGTCGAATCGACATTACTGTGACGTGTACGGATGTCAAAATCAAAAAACAATTGTCGTTTTTCACATTATAACATATGCTACACAGTTCAATTACACGAAGACAACCCTAACGTTGCGTCATCAGAAAAGGTAAGAGCACGCGATAGAAAGAGAGGCAACTACTAGGAGCGCTGCGCGACCTGAATTGCGCTTTATTGTGTCGGAGCAAAAGTCGCTTTTTATTTAAATGACTTTGCGGATTGCTGCTTCTGTACTTGTACTATTAGTTATTCTGGGACGAAGCGCTTGCAGTTCCAAGAATTTCGTTTGCAAAGTGGCAGAGCGGCAACCTCTACGATGATATTATATACGATAACACATTCGTCAAGTCGCAAGTAGAGATGTGATTAACTGCTTTGAAAATTTAACTAACCTATCAGCTTAAACGATATTAAAATATATTTAACTGCAGAAAAATTATACAACTATTAAGAATTACGGTTTTTTATTAAATGTAATAGAAAATGCAAATGCATACCCTTAAGCTTCAACTTCATCACAGCTGATTTGGATGACTTCACATACATGCTGCCGGATTTAGGTATAGATTTGCCATCAACTACATCTTGAGGTACTCTTGTCATTGGCTGTAATTCAGTATATGAATTAGCTATATTAGAAAGTTGTGCACTGTAACAATTAAGGCATGATTCCGATCTCGGCAGCAAGCAGCAGTGCTGCCGCAGCAGTGCGCTCCAAATTGAACCGTAATGTTATGATTAAAAGGCTCAATTTGAAATGAGTGGAAAAGTGACGC
This sequence comes from Agriphila geniculea, assembly GCA_943789525.1. Taxonomy (NCBI): domain Eukaryota; kingdom Metazoa; phylum Arthropoda; class Insecta; order Lepidoptera; family Crambidae; genus Agriphila; species Agriphila geniculea. The sequence continues at coordinate 8,277,095 of OX038875.1, forward strand.
GACCGCACAGCTATGCAGTCGCGACACTTCTCCGCTTACTTCAAATTGAGCCGCCTTTCATAACATTACGGTTCGATTCCGAGCGTACTGCTGCGGTAGCACTGCTGCTTGCTGCCGAGATCGGAATCATACCTTTACTCTGTATGTGTAACTGAATTTTTAGGGTTCTGTACCTGAAGGGGCCAAACGAAGCCCAATTGCGTCACTCATGTGTCCGTTTGTCCGTCCATCCGTCATTTGTCACAAAGCTTTAAGGCCAAGCCACACAGCGGGCGTGGCGTGACGGGACGGGACGGCGACGCGACGCTGAGAACTTGTGATGTACTAAATACAATGGACGACGTCACACAGGCCGGCGTGGCGCGACGGGTCGCGTCCCGTCCCGCCCTGCCGCCGTCGCGCCGAGCGTGAATACAGATCGGAAGCGCGGCGGGGCGGAACGTAGGCGAGATCACGCCCTCAGTGTGAACTCCCGTCGCGCCCCGTCGCGCCGAGCCCCGTCACGCCGCGCCCCGTCACGCCCGCTGTGTGGCTTGACCTTTAGTAGTTAAACTGTTGAGCTAAGTTAGGTAAATAAATGATAAATGAAGCTTAATATTTTTCTTCCAAGTGACCTAAAGCAAAATTGGGAATCTTTTTTGACGCTGGGAATATACATTTACGATCTCTTGGTATATAAGAGTATATATATAGTATAGTTATAGTATAGTTGTTTTTGCAGTACATACAACTGTAACATGTGACGTGCCGTCGTCGTCGTGTTGTGTACTTAGCTACCTTAGTTCACCAAAATAATCATGGCTGCCAATTTTCTTCTTAGGAAATGATGCTCAAGTTTCTTCCGATATTATGTGATGTTTATAAAAATTGTATTATACATATTAAAAAAATAAGAGTAACTTACGTCAGATCCCCAGTCGGCGATGTTGTGCTGCTTGATCAGTTGAAGCGTGTTAGACACGGTTCCTGTTTCTGGGTCTATCAGGTCAAAGAAAGACTCATCAACGACCTACAATAAAACAAATACATATTACATAGATCAATTTTCATTTTTTATGTCAATTTACAAAGCTTAATAAACTTCCAAGTGTAGTAGTTGGGATCTGAGAGTTCAAGTCTTCATCTTCAAAAAATAAATATAATTGCTTTAGTGTGCGTCTGCAAGCTCTCGTATTCCGCACACTAATGTGCATGTGCACGCCTTACAACATTCACTGTCGAACCGCATTTTAAGATAAAACAACTGAACGGAGTATATCGCCTAATTAGCCTTGATGGTTATAAGTAGAGACCGGATTATATGAATATGCATATTGCATATTTAACCCCTTTTCAGTGGTAATTGCATATTTTGGGAAAAAAAAATTGAAATCATGCATATTTACGATCGATCTCGTTCATCGTTCAGATTTCTAACATGTCTAAACAATGGCACTCAAATATAAATTCTGTCCAATCACCTCAGTCAGTGCATGCCTCAATGGACGTAGAACGGTCCTTTCCGCTTACAAAAATATATTAAGCAATCTTAGACACAATTTGTCTTCAGAGCATTTGGAACAGTACTTAGTCGTATACATTTTTAAAGGCAAATTTCAATGTCAAATAAATTTTGTAATTAATATTTTCGCAAATACGATTGTTATCGTTGAGTAATAATACCTTTTAATAATAATAGACCTTAAGAAACATCTTTTTTGTTTTTTCATGTTACATATTATTTCGGTCCTTTTTATGGATTTTCGTGCATATTTTTGCTATTTTTCTTGCATATTTGCATGCATATTTTGGGCTTTTTATGTTGCATATAATCCGGTCTCTAGTTATAAGACAAATTACCTCGACATCCTTGTCTTTAATCTCCTGCATCTTATCGGGCATCCGCTCGATGTCCTTGGCGGTGGAGACGACGGCGGCCAGCGTTTCCGTGAGCTTGCTGACCACTAGCCCGCCCAGCTTCAGAATGCGGTTCTTTACAGTCTCCTTGGGCGCCTTCAGCTTGCCGTACAAAAAGAACTGTAGGTTCTTCAGCGGCGGAATGGGTATGTCCTTCTTAATGCTGAGAAAACACAACATAGCACTGAATGCTGAGAATATAATTACAAAACGTACAGAAGTCTATCTGCGAGAGGACAATCAAATAATAATAAGCTGCTCTAGCTGCACAGCAATAAAACGCAATTTCAAATTGCACGGCGCTGCGCCAGGCCTCCATCACTCTCTCAAGGTCGCGCGATAAGCACCTGCTTGTCCTCGCTAGCGGCTAGCGGTAGGTCTAGGTACCGCTAGCCGTTCGTTCGAACGAACAAGTGAGCAGAGGGGCGCCACACGCCTGCCTGTGTAGTCGCGCGGCATCTTACTGCCTGCGTAGATATTGCCTCTTTGTAATAGTAACAATGTCGAATCGACATTACTGTGCCGGTGTATGGATGTCTAAATCAAAAAACCAATAAACAATTGTCGTTTTTCATATCATGATATTGCTACGTAGTTCATTTAAAAGAAGACAACCCTAACGTTGCGTCGTCAGAAAAGGTGCACGTGATAGAAAGAGAGGCAACTACTAGATGAAAATAACTGTAGGCCATTAGCGCTGCGCGACCCTGAATTGCAGTTTATTGTGTCGGTGCAAAAATCGCTATTTATTTAAATGACTTTGCGGAGTGCTGCTTCTGTACTTGTACTATTAGTTATTCTGTGGCTGCATGCCTTTTATTGTATGCACCTTCACTTTATGTAGCTCTGTCTTAATCGACACATGACATTCCTCGTGCGCTGGCTTGACTGAGTGAGCCGCCAGCAATACGCATACTTATAAAAGGGGTAGTATTTATTTCGGGTAACAATAAATTCCAATTTCTGGTATCAAAAATACTGAATATAGCGTACTGAAAAACTGAAATACTAAGTGGGCGACGGACTGAGGGAGACTACAAAAATTGAAAATGGGCGACTTTAAAATACAAATTTAGTAACTAGTTATTCAGCAGAACGCGCGACCAAATTTTTATTTGGCCGACAACCGTTGGGCACACAAAACATTTAAAATTTGGTATTTAACCTAGTCAAGGTGACAAAAATACCATGTTGGGCAGCTTAATTCAGTTATAGTTACCTACTTGGTATAATAGTCGTCCACTCAGAATTTTTGTCACCCATTTAAATTATTTATCTCCCACATGTAGTTGCTCCTTATACGTATTTTTTGTAATCCAAAGATTAACACTTTATTATTTCCAGTCATCCAATTAAAAATATCCCATATAAAAGTTTAAGCGCAGAGTGCGGCCCCCCCTTTTACTATTAAGGCCAGTTCACCGGTTTTTCGGTCAAGCGGACTAGGCGTGAAAACGTAACAGACAGACAAAATTACTTTCACATTTATAATATTACTAGCGACCGCCTGCGGCTTCGTTTGCGTGGACAGTTTTTCTGCTATCCCTCGGGAACTGTTCTTTTTTTTCTGGATTAAAGGTATCCTATCCAGTCAGGGGTACTCATACTGGTTTGCCTTTCCGGTAAACTTGATATTGAGTTTTTTTATGTACCTCCTTGCCTATGGCTGGCAACACTGACCGGTCTAGCTGTCAAATCTAAGCAGCTGATTTTAAAATTAATTTTAACTAATATAATATTGTTTTCCTTTAGTAATATTGTTTTTAAAGTGTTTATTACAACTTAAATATTATAAGGAAGTGTTTTCTGACAAATCCATTGGGTAGTTTTCGAACTACCAAAACGACCGAGCTTCACCTATCCACCGCCCGCCAATGTTGTTTTGGTGAACATTTCATAGAAAAGGAGAAATCTGTGGAATACTACGCACTAAACCGGGGAAGTACTTTTGTTCCGTAATTTTATTTATATTATTTCAACTTAGACTACATCACTAAGCCAATCAGACTGATTCTAAACATTTTTATTTTTCAAAGCAACAGCGTAGGTAGGTACCTACCTACATTTATATATAAACTCACGGCTTGTGTGGCATTTTGGTTCTCAATTATCCCAACTGTTCTTTACTACTTGTACAAAATTCACGTAAAGTGAGTAACGTCAATACTCAATACGAATTGGCAGAGTCAATTTCTCTTTACTTGACGTGAAGTGGAAGTAAAGTTGAGATGGTGACTACTATTGTCACAGACATTCACTAAACTGTTTACACTTTACAAACATTACACTACTCATAAATACAATACAGCTATAAGTAAAACAATCAAAACATTGTGTAACCATTTTGCTACTTGAATACTATTGTAAAAGTACTATTGTTACTTATTGATTTATTTGGGTCAGTCAGTCTGTCTGTTTAGTGTTATTGATATTTTTTTTGTTTTGACTTAAACATCATCCATGTTTTATTGCTATAATTATTTAAATTAAGCATCTCATCTACCTATAGTGTCTCTAACTATAACCAAATAGTATCTGGATTAATTCTTTTATTTTTATAACTATTATAACATTCTTGTGTACCTACATAATGATTAAACTTCACTAAAAGTATAAGACTAAACTAATGTTATAATTTAAATAGGTACTTACATACACTTACTCATAGTTAAAAAAAGGAGTAGGTATAAATAAGTAAATTATTCCCAATTACTTAACAATTGTGGCCTACTGTCTTATGTTTTTAATTTTGTTTTCTTCCAAGTATATTCTCTGATAATAAATAAATAATCAATATTTGTTTTAAATAGTTCCTGATACTGTTGTTTGTAAACTTTCAGGACTTATAAATTCATCATGCTGACCCGTAAGGCTGCAGCACAAAGCACCGAGATGAAGTTAAGGCAGGCACTGCAGGAACTGAAGGAGTCTAGGGATACTTGCAGCCAGCTACTACGTGAGCGAGACGACAGCGAAGAAGAAATCAGCAAAGTTATTGCTCGCAACTCTCAACTGAAGATTGAGATGGCTCAGATGCATTCTGAGCACATGGAAGTAATACGCCAAAGAGACCAGCTCGAGAACACCGTTAGCGGCTTTGATGAACAGTGCAGCACTTACGAGAGGGCCCTGAACCGCATCACTGATTTGGAACGGGAGCTGAACGATGCTAACATGCAAATATTAGACTTCAAGGAGCAGCAGCAACTGCAAGAAGTGGACCATACACAGAGTCTTTTTGAGGAGCTCATGATGTCTTCACCTGCTGTACAGTCAGCAGAACAGTTAATAACCAAAGACAGTGACTTTTCACCTCGACCTCAAATTTTAGGTGCTAAGAAACTAAAGAAATATATAAGAATACGTAAATTAATTAAAAAAACAGGAAAACTAATTAGAAAAAATAATTGTTTTTCTAAAAATATTGCTTTAAGAAAAGAACGAATTAGCCTCTTGGATTCTTTGGAAATTTATAGTAGTAAATTAACTGAAAGCAGGCAAATGTATGACCGGGACACTAAAAAATTGCAATTGAAAATCATTCAGTTGCATGAGTCACTTGAACTTGTGCAAAAAAAGTACTCTCTTGCGCAGAAACAAATTGATGAGCACATCAAATCTGCCACAGAGTTAGTGGAACTCTGCAATTACAATGCGGACCGGTATGACTCATTAGTAAATAGTCAACTTATTGTTGAATCTTCAGTTGTTCACAATAATGACTCTTATGTAAATAAAATTAGCAAATCTACACAGAGCCCCTGCCATTCATCATCCTGCATAGAAACATTGCAAAGTAGCTATAGTAAATGCACTTTCAAACCAGCATTATCATGTAACTCAAAGGAGGCAAAAACAATTATGTTTTCAGACAAACTAGGTCAGGGATTAGGTTTAGCTCTAAGAGATAAGCTCTCTAAAAAACTTATTAATATTTGTACTCCTGGTGTATCTTTTAACCAAATTGTACAAAATATTAATAAGTCACATATTGATGAAGCCACAACAGTAGTAATATTATGTGGGGACAGTTCCCATATTACAAAAAGGGACATTCTTAAAAATATTAATATTTTATTAACATTACAGTCTGTAACAAGATGTAAAATAATAATTAGCGCTTTCCCTTATGCAAGTAACTTTAACTGGGATCAAAATAAGCGCATTTTTGATTTAAATTTATATATATGTTACCGGCAATGTGTATAATCCGGCATTGTATAACGATCAGGCAATGTATGAAATATAATTCATTTTATACTTTGCCTAGGCATTGTATACAATGCCTGCTGGTCCACCGGCAATGTGTAAAATAAGTATATTTCTGTTGTCTGTTATAAAAAAATAACCTCGAAATTTAAGGCTCACGCTCCGCTGCGCTTCGCGCTCGCCTTAAATTTCTAACCTATACGCGGGACCTACAGGAGTGAAGCAGGTTCGATTCCAAACTCAAATTTCTGTTGTCTGTTATAAAAAAATAACCTCGAAATTTAAGGCTCACGCTCCGCTGCGCTCCGCGCTCGCCTTAAATTTCTAACCTATACGCGGGACCTACAGGAGTAAAACAGGTTCGATTCCAAAGAGCCCCCCTCGAGCCCCCCTCGAGCCCCCTCGAGCTCCCTCAAGCCCCCCTCAAGCCCCCCTCGAACCCCCCTCGAGCCCCCCTCGAGCCCCCCTCGAGCACCCCTCGAGCCCCCCTCGTGCCCCCCTCGTGCCCCCCTCGAGCCTCCCTCGAGCCCCCACGAGCCCCCCTCGAGCCCCCTCGAGCCCCCACGAGCCCCCCTCGAGCCCCCTCGAGCCCCCCTCGAGCCCCCTATCGAACCCTCCTCGAGCTTTCCCCGAGCCCCCCCCCCCTCGAGCTATCCTCAAGCCCCCCCCCCCTCGAGCTTTCCCCAAGCCCCCCTCGATCCCCCCTCGAATCTATTCTCGAAAATCTTTTTATTATACACATTGCCGGTGGACCAGCAGGCATTCTATACAATGCCTAGTCATTGTATACACTGCCTAGGTAATGTGTGAAATAGATATCAATATTCATTATATTTCATACATTGCCTAAAAGGGCCAGGCATTGTATACAATGCCTAGGCATTGTATACAATGCCTGCATTTCATACATTGCCGGTAACATATATATAATTTGATAAGTCGTCACAGTGACGTTATTTTATACTTTGACGTTAATAAATTTATTAACACTTTTACATTGACTCCAGATAGTATGTATCTGCCGAAAAAATGTAGGATGCAAATACCTAATTTGTTAGCTTACAATTTACAGGACTCTGTTACAGCTGTAACTAAGTCCATAAAACCGAGTATTAGTACTTCAACTTCTACTCGGCATATTGTTTCAAATAAAACAGTGACAAACTCAGATTTAAACTGAGGCACAAGACAACAGCCAGGCCTAATTGTATCAATATAATTAGTCAAAATATTCAGGGCCTGTCTGGCAAAGATCTAGAATTAGAATTATTTGTTGAATGTAATAATATTCAAATCATTTGCATTACAGAACACTGGCTAAAGCCTGGTGATATGTCATTTAATCTAAATAATTTTCAACTAGCAAGTGCGATGGTTAGGCAAACAACTATTCGTGGCGGTTCTGTAATTTTTGTGAATAATAATATAAAGTATAAAGAAAGAAAGGATATTGTGAACCTTACATCAGAGCGCCATGTGGAGTTGTCTTGTATAGAATTAGATAGCATGATTATTGTGTCTGTATACCGCCCCCCTAAGGGTATCTATGAAATATTTGAATCTGTCATGGAAGATGTTCTAAAAAAGTTAAGGTTAAAAAATAAACCAGTAGTAATTTGTGGCGATTTTAATATTGATATTCTTGAGAGCAATTCTTCGACCACTCGTTTTCTGGCATTATTTAAAAGTTTTAATTTGCACAATAAATTTTTAGAACCCACTCGGGTAACTGAACACTCCGCCACTTGCATAGATAATGTTTTTTCAGAATGTGATCCGGAAAACAAATTCGTTTTTAGTAATATTTCATCCGACCATTACGGTTTGAAAGTTTCATACGCTGTGAACGTTATAGATACACCTAAGACTGTAGAATGCAGACCTATCACAAAAAAGGGATTGGACAATTTTAAAAACAACATTGATGAACAAATTTCTTTATTGCCATGGATTTCAGATAATCCTGATGTTTTGTACGGGAACCTCTTTCATTTAGTTACTAATGAGTTTGATAAATCATTTAAAATCAAAACTATTAAATGTACTCAGAAATTACGGTTCTGCGATTGGGCTACGACAGGTATTTATAAAAGTAGAAACAGACTTTATGAACTTTACAAGCTTAGAGAAACTAACCAAAGCCCAGGTTTTTTAGAACATGTTAAAAAATACTCGAAGACTTTCAAAATGCTATGTGCAGTTGCAAAGTCTAACTGCATTAAAAAGCAAATTAAAAACTCGAGTAACAAAACTAAAACAACCTGGGATATCATTAATCGTGAAACTGGTAAAACTAAAGCACGGGAAAATAGCCTAACGCTTAATATTAATAATGAATTAATAAAATCAGATAAAGAAATTGCTAACATTTTTGATAAGTTCTTTGTAAACATACCAGTAGAAACTACATCAAATTTGGATTCCTCACCAGCGGCTGCTGTATCTATGCTAAAGAGACATGTGGCTGAAAGTGATTCATTGTTTAATTTTAAATGTATTAATGCTTTAGATATAATAAAAGCTTTCAAATCTCTAAAAATTAAAAGCTCCACTGATTTATGGGGCATATCAGTTAAGGTTATTAATAATATTGTGCATACTATTGCCCCTTATCTTGCTGACATTTTTAATCGGTGTATTGATCAAGGAATATTTCCTGATCTTATGAAGTTTAGCAAGGTAATACCATTGTTTAAATCAGGAGATAAAGAAGACCCTAGCAATTACAGACCAATATCGATATTACCTGCCCTAAGCAAGATTTTTGAAAAAATAATACTTGAGCAATTATTAGGTCATTTTAATGTAAATAAATTTCTGCACAATAAACAATTTGGCTTTACTAAAGGTCGTTCCACAACTGATGCTGGGGTTGCGCTTTTGAAGCATGTCTTTGAGGCTTGGGAGGGGTCTCAGAATGCCCTTGGCATTTTCTGCGACCTGTCCAAGGCTTTTGATTGCGTGGACCACTGGACGCTGCTGTTGAAGCTAAATCATTACGGTGTAAAAAATAATGCCCAAAAATTAATACTGTCGTATCTCAGTTCAAGGACTCAAACAGTTAATATCAATGGAGTAAGTTCATCAGGTTCTCATGTAAAAATGGGCGTTCCGCAAGGCTCCATTTTGGGCCCTTTTTTATTTTTAATATATATAAATGATCTACCCTTTTTTGCAGAGAGGTTCTGTGATATTGTTTTGTTCGCAGATGATACTTCTTTAATATTCAAAGTTGACAGGAATAAAACTGATTTTGACGATGTGAACAAGGCACTCTCGCAGGTTCTTACTTGGTTTAATGTAAATAATCTCCAGCTTAATGCTAAGAAAACCAAATGTGTTAAATTCACTTTACCTAATGTACAGGCGTATCCCACTGAAATTGTAATCAATAATGAGAAATTAGATTTGCTCGATTCAACAGTTTTCTTGGGTGTTACTCTTGACAGTAAACTTCAATGGAATATGCATATCGCAGCTCTGGCTGGCAAACTCAGCTCTGCTGCCTATGCTATTAGAAAAGTTAGACAGTTAACAGATGTAGAAACTGCTAGATTAGTGTATTTCAGCTATTTTCATAGCATCATGTCATACTGTATTCTTTTGTGGGGGATAGCAGCCGATATAAATACTATTTTTGTTTTACAAAAACGAGCAATAAGAGCTATTTATCAACTAAGTTCTAGAACATCTCTTAGGGATAGATTCAAAGAAATTGGTATATTGACAGCAGCATCACAATTTATATTAAACTGCATACTTTTTGTGCGTCGCAATATTAACTTATATACAAAAAATAGTGATTGGCACAATCGGAACACCAGAAATAAAGACAAACTTGTAATGCCTCAGTATAGATTAGAAAAAATCCGTGGTTCTTTCATAGGTCTTGGTATAAAGTTTTATAATAAAATTCCAAGTAATATTTTGGATTTACCATTTGAAAACTTTAAGACTCATGTAAAGAATTGTCTTCTTAAAAAAGGATACTATACCGTTAAAGATTACTTAATTGATAAAACAGCTTGGTCGTAGATTTTTCTATTCTATGTGAAAATTGGGAGAATTGTCCTACCTACTTAAAATGTATTGTAAGCTTTTTGACTCGACGCCTTAATGCGGGTAGCTTTAGTATGTCATGCTCACTTTAAACATTTCTGCGGTGGTGTCGTGTGAGGCGGGTCGTTACGTTCCCTCAAATATGGTTGAGCGAAACGATGGCTGGTTCATGCGTCATGCTCGTGAACGGGTGCTGCCAGTGGGAATGGGTCTGCTTCTGTCTGCTTGTACTAAGGGCGTCGCATATTTTTTTTTCCTGTTTAATATTATCAATCAGTATGGCACTTCTTACTCAAAACATAGAATTAATAACTAATCCTTGTTTTGATTTCTCACTTTTTTATTGCTAATGACCAAAATGATTATTTGGCTTTCGTTATCACGATGTTTTCGTATTTTTTTGTCTATAGTTTTGTAAGTAAAGGCCTATGAAAAGCTTTTGGATATTAGTTTTCAATTCGGTGCCTTAGGATGGGTAGCCTAAGTATGTCATGCTCTCTTTAATCATTTCTGCGGTGGTGTCGTGTGGGGCGGGTCGTTACGTTCCCTCAAATATGGTTGAGCGAAGCGATGGCTGGTCCATGCGTCATGCTCGTGAACGGGTGCTGCCAGTGGGAATGGGTCTGCTTCTGAGTACCTATCTTAACGCATATTGAATTGTAAGAATTGCGTTTTATTTTTATGTCTTGTATCAAGTGTTTTTTTGTTAGAGTAGCAGACAGAGTGATTTCTAAACTAGTTGAAAGTTATTTACTCTCACGATTATCTAACTGAATGTAGTAGATATTTAATTTTAACCTAACTACCCATTGTGTGTAACCTTTTGATAACTATTGTGATGGAAAATGACCTCACTTTAAATGTGGAGCTCATTTTTCAATCTTGACGACTCTGTATGAAATATACAGGGAGAAAAAAGCAGCCCTTGACGAGTTTCTTGCCGGTTCTTCTCGTTACAAGGTCTCCCGCTTAGGGTTTGCGAACCGATGGCGTAGCTTCTATGACATTCACAAGTGCTTGTAACAGCCTAGACTGAATAAATTAATTTGAATTTTGAATTTTGAATGGTATACGGGTACGCGACCCCGGCTACCCGAGCTACCACTGACCCATACCTAGTCTTCCGAGAAAGTAGCATCCTCTAATCCTATTCCTGTCCATACTCACAAATAATCCTTTACCAAGCCCAGATCCTTTCCCTCTCCATTTTTTCCTTTCCTCTTCCCACAAAGACGCCAAGCCGCCTGGCCAGCGTGGCGTTTACGGCCAAAAACCCTTCTCAAAAAGTATGAATAGCACAACACAACCACGGCCCTTAGTCCCCGGCAGCCCCGCTATTCCTAGTTACGGCAGCGGCTATGGTTCCGGCGGGGCAGAGGGTGCGAAGAATCTCCGGCAGCGATCCGGCTGCCAAACACTGACCCTGGCTACCTATAACACAAGGACACTGAGCAACAACGAAAGGCTTTCGGAACTGTTAGAAGAAGTACAGTACATAAAATGGGACTTGATAGGATTGTCTGAAGTAAGGAGGCAAGGTGAAGACCTTACACGCTTGGCAAGTGGCCATCTGCTATACCACAGAGGTCACGAAGACTCTACTTACGGCGGTGTCGGCTTTTTGATCCACGAAAGGCTTTACTCAGCAGTCCAAAACATAACGAGTGTATCCACAAGAGTCTGTTATGTTAATTTGACACTGAGTAAACGGTATGCTATCAAAGTCGTACAAGTTTATGCCCCAACTTCAGACCATCCGGACGACGAAATAGAGGTCTTCTATGAGGAAGTGGAGAGAGCGATTCGTGAGAACCCCTGCTACTACACAGTAGTGATGGGCGATTTTAATGCCAAAATAGGCCCGCACGAAGAGAATGAGACGTCAGTTGGACAATTCGGGCTGGGTAGTCGAAATCCACGTGGGAAAACCCTGGTTAACTTTCTCGAGCACCACCATCTCTACGCTATGAACACATTTTTCAAAAAGCGCCCCTCGAGAAAGTGGACATGGGCTAGCCCTGACGGTAGGACGAAAAATGAAATTGACTACATACTCAGCTCGCACAAATCAAACGTAACCGATGTTTCTGTGCTAAGTCGCTTCAAAACCAGTAGCGATCATCGCTTGGTGAGAACCACATTTAGGTATAACCTACACAAAGAAAGAGTGAAAATGCTAAAGTCAACCAGCCCAAAATATGACCCACACAGCTATAAATTCCTGCAAAAGGAATTTCAGCTTGAACTGAAGAACTCTTTCGAAGGGCTAATGGAAGAGAACCAGAGTGTGGACTCACTAAACGATACGCTTTGCAATGTTCTTACAAAAACCACCAAGAAGCACATAGGCGGGGTAAGACCACCCAAAGAGGCAAAATTATCATCTGAAACTCTGTCTCTACTATCCCAAAGAAGAGAAATGACAAACAGCTCCACATCGGACCAGAGAGAGCTTAATGCCATGAATAAGGCCATCAAAAAGGCAATCCGCGCCGACATCAGAGCTTTTAATACCCGGACTATTGCTAAAACCATCCAAGACAATAGGGGTCCAAAAGTCTTCAAAAAGAAGTTGAACAAAAACAAAATGGAAATAAATAAGCTAGCGGATAGTGCCGGAAACATTGTGACGGATCGAAACCATATTATACGAATTGTTGAGGAGTTTTACGGGAACTTATACGCATCCAAAGCATCGGAACCGGACTCAACAGAAGCGTCGGACCCTAGAGCAGTACCTGTGGAGCGCTGTGAGGAGAGTGATCTACCTCTGATCACGTCAGACGAAGTGCAGTACGCTCTAGGCAAAATGCAACGTGGGAAAGCATCTGGAGAAGACGGGGTACATGTTGAGATGCTTCAGGCAGGCGGAGAGCCTGTCCTAAATGTTCTTGTAAAACTTTTCAACACCGTTCTTTCCCAGGCGGTTACACCAGGTTCCTGGAAGAAGGCTATGGTCGCGATTCTTCACAAAAAGGGAGACAAGTCAAAATTGACTAATTACCGCCCCATCAGCCTCCTCTCTCAGGTCTATAAACTGTTCGCCAAGGTCCTTTGCCACCGTCTGACTACCACCCTCGACGAATACCAACCTGTCGAACAAGCTGGCTTCCGGAGTAGATACTCGACAATAGACCACATCCATGCAGTCAAGCAGCTGATGGAGAAGTGCAAAGAGTATGAGCGGCCCTTGTGTTTCGCCTTCGTCGACTATGAGAAGGCATTCGACAGTGTCGAACACTGGGCAGTATTCCACTCTCTCCATCGCTGCGGTATTGACAAGCGATATGTGGATATCCTCCGGGAGCTGTACGGGTCCGCGACAATGCAGGTGCGCATGCACATAAACACCAACTCCGTGTCTATAGACCGGGGTGTCCGCCAAGGGGACAATCTCTCGCCCAAACTTTTCACTAACGTTCTTGAAGACATAATGAAGACGTTGGATTGGAGCGAGAGTGGAGTCAACATTAACGGGGAGCGCATGTCGCATCTTAGATTCGCGGATGACCTCATTCTCGTCGCCGAACGCGTCGACGATCTCCAGCATATGCTCGCAGAACTGCATGAAGCTTCCCTGAGGGTCGGTCTTAGGATGAACGTGTCCAAGACCAAGATCATGACGAATCGCTGTACACGAATACCAGATATAACCGTTGGTAATGACACCATACAGGTGGTCAGCGATTACGTCTATCTTGGACATCGTTTGTCCTTTGATCGAGAAGCGCAGGTGAAGGAGATCGAAAGACGCATCGGATTAGGGTGGGCTGCCTTCGGTAAACTCGAGGACGTCTTTAAGTCTAAACTCCCACAGTGCCTTAAGACCAAGGTGTACAACCAATGTGTCTTGCCTATCCTCACCTATGGTGCTGAAACTTGGACGCTCACTAAGCAGAATATGCACAAAATTAAAGTAGCACAAAGAGCAATGGAGCGTTCTATGTTAGGTATCTCTCTTGTTGACCGTATACCAAACGTCGAAATTCGACAAAAAACGAAAGTCGAAGACGTGGGTAGGCGGATAACAAGGTTAAGGTGGAGATGGGCGGGACACTTGGCTAGACGGGATGACGGACGGTGGACCAAGGCAGTTACAGAGTGGTGGCCAAGAGGAGCAACAAGGCCAGTGGGCAGACCACCGGCCCGATGGTCAGACGATATCGTCAAGTTGACGGGATCTCACTGGATGAGGCTGGCACAGGACCGTGAGGAATGGCGCTATAGAGAAGAGGCCTATACCCAGCAGTGGGTTGATGTAGGCTGAATATGATGATGATGATGATTCTGTACCCCTGACAACATTTCATTATGATCGGTTCAGTAGTTAAGACGTGAAGGCGTAACAAACAAACAAACGGACTTTCGCATTTATAATATTAAAGTAAGAAATTATGGATTTTGTTCTTAGGCCCTGTCCTAATTAGGCCAATTGGCCATCGGTCGTGCGATGGTGCGTCCGTCCGATGAAACTGGTCTAGCGACCGTGCGATGAAACCTAGTGATATCTATTGAATGTCCTAATTGACGGTCGCGCGATCATGCGATGCGACTAAATTGTCTATTGTTCAGTTTCATCGCACGATGAAATTGCAACGCATGATCGGACGACTGATGCCAATTAGGATACGGCCTTACGCTTTCCCAGGATCCAGTTTGATGAGGACTGGTGGCGGTGGAGCAGCGAGGAACATCCGCACACCCACTTTTGGCTTATACTTGTTGAAGATGGAGCCATCTTTGTAAGCCCTGGGGACAATCAAGGGCTTCCGCTTTGGTTCTGTTGTTACGTAGCAACATTTGGTCCATTCGCTAACATTACCTATGGAAAAATATTTGGTATCATTTTTAGAATCTTCAACTGAAAACTTACAATTGTAATATCATCATATTATTTTAATATTACCTGCACATTTGTAACCATACGTGTCCAAAACCAGCTGTCCCTGTTTGCATTCTGGACATGGTTCCAGAGCCCCAAAAGCCATACAATCAGCTAAGCGGTCCAAACACTGCAAATGAAATATATTTAATTAGAAGTCAATAGATACAGATAAAATTGAAGACAGGCAATTTATTAAAAATAACATGTGCATACCTCATCCCGGCTAGCAGGCAATTCCTGAGAATTCTCCTCCAATATTTCATGTAAATCTTTTTTTTTCAATTCACTTAATGCATTTCTATGCTTGAAGAACAATTTGTTTTGTTTCTCCATATTTTTCTCTTTCTTCTCTTCTTCTTTCAATTCAGCTGCATCCTTCGGTTCGTCTTTTAGTTTCTTTACAGGTACTTCATCAGTTTTGAAAGGTCTAGAAAAAGTTGTAACAATGAAAAACTGTTTGTATGAATTTGGAAAATAAATAATAAATGTGTTGCAGTTACCACATACTTGATTTCATCCTTAACCATTTTCTGGTCTTCAGCAGATAACTGTTTTATTCCAGGAAGACTCTCCCCTCCAGCAAAGAACAATAATTCAGCCCTTGCTTCAGCAAAGCATTTGACATGATGCCAAAGTGGCTGCCCACCATACTTACTGCCTATCTCCGTATCATATACAGTCTTACATATACGGACTTCATCCTGAAATATTTATTAACTTAGTTGTTATCTAAATAATGTGCTTATGTATTAATCATTTACAAAAAGGCATGATCATCTAACCCACAACAATAAAATCTATCGAGTCAGGTTCATGTGTGGTTGAAGACTAACGGCGGATTTCAATCCTCAGTATGGCCGATTTCAATAATCTATCCTCAGTAAGAGATAGGCTTATTAAAGATTTGTTGCCTAGATATTTCTGTTGGCTGCCTTGTAACTGATCCTATCTCTTACTGAAGTACACCCCGGGCAATCCATACAAGCTTCGCGTTTCAACTCCTATTACACACCCTACACAGTGACGTTTTTGCACACGCGCGACTGTGTGCGTGCTATTAAATGAGCCTACGAACTCGCGCGGTGGGCGCCGGTGGGGTGAGGTAATTCATAGTGGGGCGGGGCGGAGAGTTTCCTTTCTGTACGGTAGTACTTATATCTATTCTGAAGATAGATGATTGAAATCGGGCATAAGTGATTGAGAGAAAAACAGATGCAACGTAATTGCACATAGGTACCTTACAAATTTTTATTTCACAATGCTTGCAAGTAGCTCTGCTACTTTTAGAATATTCCACAAGAAAATCCTTGAGTGGCCCTGAAGCCGCTGGTCCATCTTTAGCTGCCCTTTTAGTGCCTTTCTTGCCCTTAGTACTACTTGCCTCAGGTACCACAATCCCTGAACCTTCCTCTGTGAGGAAAAATATTGTTATATTTTGTTTTATGAAAAAAAAAATGCTTCTTGGATAGTACTCTACTTTCAATCAATATTATACTTTGTGCTTATAAAGAAAGAAACAATCTTTATAAGGATCTTTTTAGTCAGATACCACTGCATTTATTACAGTGCCAATAACAAATTAAATAATTGAAGTAATTCTATTGCATTAGGATTAAAATGACCCTATTTTCAATTGGTTTAGGTGGAAAGTAAAAGATAGACAGTTTATATACTGACAACCCGTGTAGATAAAGAATGGCAGTTCACTCTGCTTTCCACAACAAGTAGGAGTAAGAGAAAGCGATAGGTATGGCATTTAGTGGTAGAGGGAGTGAGAAGTGAATATGTGCGACACCATTTTTAATCCCATTCTTTATCTGTGCGGGTTGTACACATTTTTAAATATTAGAACTGAATTTAAAATTGTTCTAAGTCCATGTACAGTGCAACATTATCAATGACAAAATAAAGATCATTCATCCAAATTAACCAAACCATCTTTGTTGTACTTTTTGACTATGTAGTATTTTGTATAAGGTCTGTGATTTTGACTCATCAAAAATGTCTAGGGATTAAGTTTTTTTGTTATAATTATGTACCTTCATTCAAGTATTGACAGAACATTTGAGGTTCTCATTTACTTTTTAATAAAATTCATTTTTAATAAAAAGGTTTCAAATTTTAGGAGGGGTTAGAAAGGGTTTTCTACCCCCTCCCGCCCCCAAATTCAATGTCAACCAAAGTTCATAAGAACCACATTTGATATTGCAACCGAAATTAAAAACTGATATGTTTTAAATTATGAAATAGACAAAAAAATCCACATTTTACTATAATTATAGTATAAATAAAATAAATAAATATATTTTTTCAGTAATTTTCAAAATGTGCCTATTATTATTTGGCTCAAAAAGACATGAAAATATGAATACAATTAAAACATAGGTACCAATCTTAGCTTTAATATTTTTCTGATCCGGTAGTTTGAGCCGGTTTAAATTCCCAATTTCAGTGAAGCTTGTTGGTCGCTGTTTTTGAAAGAAACAATCTTCGTGGTACCAGTTAGGCTGCTTCCCATCATGAAATGCAGACTATAACAAAGATAGGTAGGTTTTAATTATATGGGTAACAATAAAGAGTACAGACTATGACCATCAGCCATTTTTATTATCCGCCCTGCTGGGGCACAGGCCTTCCTTAAGAGTGGATAAGGACGATGGGTCGGAGAGTCAGGTTAGGACACGGGCCCAATGCGGATTGGTGGGTGTTAACGACTGCAAATGCAGCCGGGACCAACAGCGTAACGTGTCTTCCGATACACGGAGGAGATAATAAATTTTTGGTCACCCATCACATAATTAAACGTTGCGAAAGTTGCTTAACTTCTGTAATGGCCGGCAAAACAACTGCGCCATCAGCTCCACAAGAATACAGAATTGGCAAATTATTTAGTATCGGCTCATTCGAGAAGTGTGTTAAAATTAAATATGAAACATACCTGCACCATACGAGCGATGCGTAGGACTCCCTGGTCAATCTTTTGTTTGCAATTTTTACAGGATGCCCGCCCCGATTTAGCATATTCAGCTTGGAACGGCAAATCAGCCATACCCAGTTGGAATTAAAACAATATGTAAACAAACCAAAACAAGCAGACTTCAAAAAGTTTGCAAAACCGTTGAATGAAAAGGGAAAATAAATACGGCACAAGTCAAGTCACAACAACAAGCAAGATAACCTAACCGCACGCACAGTCGCACAGACAACCGGCAAGGCAACACCGACCGACCGGCACCAGCAAGGAGGTTTATAAATGGGAGTGAGTACTCTACAAACATTTTCACTTATCGTTTAAAAGAAAATTCAACTTTATTGTATTTGTTATAGAGTTGAAATTCTATCGACGACATAGACTGAAGGCACTACTGTGTGAATGAGACAACACCAGGTGGAGGTCGGTGTCTCGTTCGCACAATTGCCTTTACTAAACAATAAAGCTTCGTACAGACTGAGGCGAGCGAATCGCACGCGTCGCTCATTTTGACAGATTTTGATCGCATAACTCAAAGCAATGGCCATAGCCATAGCCATTGCCATAGCAATTTCTTTGACAATGGCTATGGATATGGCTGTCGCTTTGAGTTACGTGGTCGCACTCGCGAATTTCGCGCGGAATTCGCCTCAGTCTGTACGAAGCTTAATACCACGATAGAAGGACTAAAAATATGTACGTTACCAATCAAGTAGTGTATCAAAATTAAGGATTCGGAATGGGAAGTCGAATATATACTATTTTAATATTAATTTAGAATGACACATAATAATTGTAATATAAAACAGAACTTACTCTTTTGATTTAATTAGATATCTAAAATAATGCTAATCAGCTATCATCGGTGAGGTGGTAATAAATAGAAGTGTCAATCTTGACAACTAGAGATGGGCGTTATAAACCGTAAATAGTTATTGAAACTATGTATTGGTGCAATACCGAAAACTATGTATTGGTCTGCGGTGAAACTATTTATCGACAGAAACACGTTATTGCAACCAAATGTTTTGATATTCAATACCTGACTTTATTGCAATACCTTAAAATGGTGTGTCCCCACTTAGGTTCGCGAACCTCCGCGCTCCGCGCTCCGCGCTCCGCGAACCTCGGAGCGCGCTCCATATTTGGGATCCGATGCGAACACGGAGCGCGGAGGAGCGTGGTTTGCGGAGCGCGGTACGCGGAGCGCGGTACGCGGAGCGCGGAGCGCGGCAGGGTTGCGTTCCGAACCTACGCTCCGCGGGCTGATTATCTAATTAGAAACCACCTAGCGACCGGTTGCAGTTCATAGATGATAGTGATCCATTGCTACTTCTTTTTGGATTAAAAAAAACATACCAAAGAAAAGTAGCAATGTATGTGGAATGAAACCGGTCGCTAAATAGTTTCTTTTTAGATAATCAGGGTGCCGGGCGCAACCAAACGCTCTAACGGCGGCGTTCCAAACATTAGAGCGTAATTTTAATTTTTAAAATGATCATAGTAGATCCTCAAAAAACGGATTTTATTTGATTCAAAATAAAGGAAAGTTTCAATTATTCGTATTCCAAATGGAAAACGAAGACTTTGTACTATTAATGACATTTAAAGTTCTTGGTCGTTTCGAACATTAGAGTGAGTTAAAAAACCGGCCAAGTGCGAGTCGGACTCGCGCACGAAGTGTTCCGTACCAAAAAGCGGCAAAAAACATGTTTGTTGTATGGGAGCCCCCCTTAAATATTAATTTTATTCTGTTTTTGTATTTGTTGTTATGGCGGCAACAGAAATACATCATCTGTGAAAATTTCAACTGTCTAGCTATCATGGTTCATGAGATACAGCCTGGTGACAGACAGACAGACCGACAGACAGACACACAGACGGACAGCGGAGTCTTAGAAATAGAGTCCCGATTTGCCACACCAGATGGCGTTAATGGAAAGAGAAGCTTAGTAAAAAAAATTCATTGACACACATTTTTATCAACGCCATCTATCGAGCCTACAGTTTTTTGTCATTTTGAAAAGCCCTCATTGCGAAGACAAGGTTCAAAATAAATTGAAAATTTTTGACACTTTGTACAACCTGACGTGCTACTGACTGTACATAAGCATGATTGTCTATTCAAAGTTTTACTCCTTCTTAGCCACTCATTATTAAATACACAATAATAGTACTGTGGTGTGGAGACAAAGGTACTTTATAATTAAGTTTATATGAATAAAGCTTATTTGATCATGGGAACGGAGCGCGAAGGGTGGTTCGCGGAGCGCGGAGCGCGGGGCGTGGTTCGCGGAGCGTGGTTCGCGGAGCGCGGACGTCTGCTCCGCGCTCCGCGCGTCCACATTGCGCTCCGCGAACCTGCAACAGATGTTCGCGGAGCGCGAGGTTCGCGAACCTAAGTGGGGACACACCCTAAAAATCGTACCGTGTTCGTTTCGTGCGATTCAGGGTGCTTTTGTAATATAGGAAATAGCGCCATCTAACCACCTAGCACGAAATTATAATCGTTGATGTGTTTTTTGTTTCATAAATATGTATAATACTGAAATTTCAAATTTTAGGCATTCACAACTATTTTTATATTAAGATAATTTATATAATAGTAAAAATACTGGAAAAAATCCACTTACCCGTAGGATCCCGTCTGAGCTGCTACGGGAGTCGATTTTTTCTAGTATTTTTTTCAATAATATTAATTATTTTAATATAAGTCTAAATACGTATATATTTTTAAGAATCTTAATTTAAAACAAAAATATTGATAAAAAAAGGTTAAAAGGAAACAAAAAACACCAAAACAAATCTGTGAATTTCATATTCCATAATTTCTATAAGTACCTAATTATTTAAATAATCTCCGTAAAACATAGTTGTCAAGAAAATACCAACATTGTATCAAAAAACTAGTTATTTCGGTGCGGCTGAATTGGCAATACCGTACAATACCCCCGATAAATAGTTTCAAAAATAAATAGTTTTGTAAACCGTTATCGAAAACCAATACATAGTTTCGGTTCGGTATGCGAAAAACCCGTTATTACCCAATACTATTGACAACTCCGATTTTGACCTTGGCGCCGAATTTCAATTTAAGAATTTCAATCTATAGGAAATGTTACTTTACAAAACTAGTGTGACCATAAATATTTCCAAAAAACGAAATTGTTCTATTGATATGGCTAGAGGTCGCAGGCGAGACGGTAAAATTAATAATAATAATCAAATTCATGTTTGTGCGCCTATTTCGATCAAACTCGGTTTTTGGTACTATTTCAACATGAAAATAACAATGCAATGTTGAAAATTTAAAAAATCTAAGATGGCGGCCAACTTTTTTGTTTTTGGGCCGATTTCGATGAAACTTGGTTTCCGGAACTATTTTGACAAGAAAATAACAATGCAATTTTTAAAAAACTAAAAATCCAAGATGGCGGCAAACTTTTTTGTTTTTGGGCCGATTTCGATGAAACTTGGTTTTTGGTACGATTTTGACAAGAAAACAACAACGCAATGTTGAAAATTTTAAAAATCCAAGATGGCGGTCAACTTTTTTGTTTTTGGGCCGATTTCGATGAAACTTGGTTTTTGGTACGATTTTGACAAGAAAATAACAACGCAATGTTGAAAATTTAAAAAATCCAAGATGGCGGCCAACTTTTTTGTTTTTGGGCCGATTTCGATGAAACTTGGTTTTTGGTACGATTTTGACAAGAAAATAACAACGTAATGTTGAAAATATAAAAAATCCAAGATGGCGGTCACCTTTTTTGTTTTTGGGCCGATTTCGATGAAACTTGGTTTTTGGTACGATTTTGACAAGAAAATAACAACGCAATGTTGAAAATTTAAATAATCTAAAATGGCGGCCAACTTTTTTGTTTTTGGGCCGATTTCGATGAAACTTGGTTTTTGGTACGATTTTGACAAGTAAATAACAACGCAATTTTTAAAAAACTAAAAATCCAAGATGGCGGTCAACTTTTTTGTTTTTGGGCCGATTTCGATGAAACTTGGTTTTTGGTACGATTTTGACAAGAAAATAACAACGCAATGTTGAAAATTTAAAAAATTCAAGATGGTGGCCAACTTTTTTGTTCTTGGGCCGATTTCAATGAAACTTGGTTTTTGGTACTATTTTGACAAGAAAATAACAAAGCAATTTTATAAATACAAAAAATCCAAGATGGTGACAAACTGTTTTGCTTGTGGGCTGATTTTGATGAAACTCGGGTTTTGGTATTATTTTGACAAGAAAACAGCAACGGAATGTCATAAAAAAATTCTAAGATGGCAGCCAAATTATTTATTTGTTTTTTCAACCGAGTCACATCAAAATCCACCCAAAAAAAAATTAGCAGCCATTTTGATATTTTTTGATTTTTCCATCAGTTTACATTGAGTGGTTATTTTCTTGTCTAATTAGTACCAAAAACCGAGTTTCATCGAAATCGGCCCAAAAAACAAAAAGTTGGCCGCCATCTTAGATTTTTAGTATTTTAAAAATTGCGTTGTTATTTTCTTGTCAAAATATTACCAAAAACCGAGTTTTATCGAAATCGGCCCAAAAACAAACAAGTTGGTTGCCATCTTGAATTTTTTAATTTTTTCAATACGTATTGTGACGGCCGTGACGTCACATTACGTAGAGGAGACATAGAGCATCAAGCGATCACCAATTCTGCCGCTAGTTGTCAAGTCACCGTGGCGTAGTGGTGTGGCTGCTCGCATTATACACGAGAGCCCGCGGTTCGAGCCTCTGACGGATCAAAGTGTTTTGATGGTTTTTACGATATTTCTAGAATGTTTACATGTTTATACAAAGTTTATTTACATATTTGATAGAGAAATAGAACATTCTAGTATCGTCGGGAAATAATGGAAAAGATGAAAAAGGACAGGAAATGGTTACAAAAGACAAACGAAAAGAATAACGAAATGACTATCGAAATTAGAGTTACTAGAAGGTTCTATGGGGTATATAAGCAGCGGCGAAACGCACAATCGATGTAGTAGTTAAGAAGTGGTAGTTCAGTAAAGAAGGGAAAGGAACAAGAAGAAGGAAGATGAAAAAGTTGTAAAGCGGTAGTGAAGAAGTAGAAGATGAAGAAGTGGTGAAGAAGAGAAGTTTGGAGGTGAGGTCTAGCAGTAGTTGGTGCTAGCACGGAGGAGTGTAGAAGTGGATGTCGGCGGGTTCAGCGCCGAGAGGCTACGTTGTTCGGACGTGACGCTACTTGGAAGGGCGGACTGCGACATCGGAAGAGGTGTAGTGGGAATGTCATCGTGTAACAGCGCTGGGTGGCTACGTCGTTCGCAAGAAGACTACACCACACAGAAGAGCGGACCACGACATTCAGAGTATGTGGATGTGTTTTTGGTAATAAAGCGTCGTCTCTGCAACCGAGTCGTTTTCCTTCCAATCCCGTACCCTGCGTCCGTAACAGTATTATGTTATTATTTTCTTGTCAAATTAGTACTAAAAACCGAGTTTCATTCAAATCAGCCCACAAATAAAAAAGGTTGGCTGCCATATATTTTTATATTTTTAACGTTTCTTTGTTATATTTTTATCAAAATAGTAACGAAATCGAGTTTCATAAAATCAGCCCACTAACAATGTAGTTGGCCGCCATTTTGTTTTTTTTTTATATTTTAAACATTGTGTTGTCGTAAATCTCTTGCACCCATTTTATTAACTTCACAAGTAAAGAAATTGGTGCAAGTATTTTAGACCTTATTGACATCTTTACCAAAATAACAGTTTTTAATGAAACAGCAAAGTAAATGTCCAAGTATAATTATGGGATAAAGCAATCGAATTTCTAACGTCAATAAATTCGAAAATTGTTTGCATCTTTTTTTAAACTACAGATCACTAGACAATGTTTTCCTACTTTTACTTGTTTTTCCAACATTTATTTGTTTTTCCGAAGTTCACGCACATTGCATTTTTATTAAAAATTGGAATAAACTTTAAAGTTGCGTAATTATTTACACTTGAAATTAAATTGAATTGAATAAACTAGATGTATTGGTTGAACTACCATATTTAAAAAATAAAAACAAAAAAGCAACTTAATAAAAACGTGATAAATAACTTGTTCTTAAAAAATATTTTTTTAATAAATAATTATTATGTTTTTTAGTTAACGAGCTAAACTAAATATATACCACCGCCTATCAGAGTACTCGTCAAGACCATTCAAACGAGTCCAAACTCGATGGGGTTGAAAGGTTTTATTGCAGAGTTCCTGTGGCCTTCTTCCGGCTCCATCATCAGACTCTTGGATACTATTACCCAACAGAGCACTCGTCAAGACGATTCAAACGAGCCCAAACTCGATGGGGTTGCATGATTTCAATATTGAGTTCCTATGGCATGGAATCCACACTTCATCATCCCACCCTGAACCTCGTCTCCCGTCAGAGTACTTGTCAAGACAATTCTAATAAGCCCAAACACGATGGGGTTGTTTAGTTTCATTCATCATAGAGTTCCTGTGGCGTTCTTCCGGCTCCATTATCAGATCACCTCAATGACACTGTAATATTGCATTTCCTTCCATTTCTGACCTGTGTTCAAAGTTTCAAGTCTCTAGCTCATCGGGAATTTAGTATAAAATCGTTTGCAAAATTTGTGCTCAAACAAACAAAAGAGCAAGCAACTTAATAAAAACGCGGTAAAAAGTGTTAATTATAAATAACGAACTACCTAGGTATTTAAGTTTATATTAAACAGTTTAAAGTATTATGTATGTCTCCGGCCAACCATACGGTTTGGTCACCCTAATGAAGAAAAGGACACATGAGTGTCGGTTGTTTGGTTGTTTTTAACTCACTCTAAGGTTAGGAACGACCAAGAACTTTAAATGTCAATGTCAAAACAAAGTCTTTATTTTCCACTTGGAATAGGAATAATTTAAACTTTCCTTTATTCAAAATCAAATAAAAACTGTTTTTTTGCGAAGCTACCATGATTTATTTGAAAATTAGACACAAAAACATCAAAATACAAAATAATGTCAAATGACATTGACATGTTTTCATAGACAAACGTCAGAGCGTTTTACAACCATCAATTTTGATGGTTGTTTGGTTGCAACGCTTTGACGTTTGGAGCGGGAAAGTTGTTACAACCGAACGTCACGCTCTAATGTTTGGAACGGCGTTAGAGCGTTCGGTTGCACTCGGAGCGTAGGTTCGGAACGACCCTCTACTTATCAGCGTTGCCATTTACACGGCAATTGTCGTGTTACACGGCAATCGGGGTCAATAATGAACCTTGCTACGGCTTTCTATGGCAGAACTTTTCATACAAACACGGCAATTTCATATGCTCTAATTCATTTAGGAGTACAGTAATTCTATCAAAACACGCCAATTTTTGCTTTTACCGCCGATCTACGTCAATTTCACTGACAAAACACGGCAATTAAAAAATTTACAATGGCAACACCGCTACTTAGGCTTTTCGTACAAGCTAAAAAAAAAAATATCTGTGATTTTAAGTAAGTAGGTAGGTATTATCCCCGTCAAATGGTAATGCGCTGGAACCTTGTCAAATTAACCTAATCGTGACGTCACCCGCTACAGCTAGCAAAAAAGTTGAAGTAAATAATAATTAATTTGATTTAATGATTATTATTGTCAATAAGATAGGGTTAAGTGAAAATATAATAATTGTATGGATCTTTTCAAAATAAATGAAAATGAAATATTCTTTATTTACATAATAGTTCAGGCAAAGAAAGCTCAAAAAAATGTATAGAGGGAAATGCTTGGAATAAAAATTTTTACTTCGAACTTTATTTGGACCTGTTAGGAGGTGAACATATCAAAATTTGCCGCCAGTAGCCCCTATGCCGGGATGGAGGGGGGAGGTTTGAAGGCCCCATTTTTCGGAGGTTTGAAGGCCCCATTTACATATATCTCAGAAACTATGCGTTCAAGCGACATAAGATAAGAAGACTACATACAAAATAAAAGCTGATTAAATTTGCTACAAGTTTTATTCAGACAAGTTTTTCGATAACTTGTATAGTTTTCGAGATATCCGCCCTTGAATGTCTGTCAACTCGTTGTTAGCGATGTTCGAAATTGATTCGATTAAACGATTAAGCCTTGCTAACTTTTTGCGAATTGGTCGATTAATCTCAGAATTAAAATGATCGATCTAATTGCTAATTTTACGCCGATTTTTTTCAGAAAAGAATCTACTAGCAAATTAAATGTTTCTAAATTTGTGAGACACGTTACTGCTAGATTATTTTGCGAAATAAATAAGTTGTTGCTAGGGAAATAAAAACAACACTCCATTCAGGTTTCTATAAATGTATTATAAGTACTCGATACCTTCAGATATCGATAGTTTTGTTCCGAAAATTTTTGGTATCGATACTTTTGACATTTTGCGTATCCCTAACTGCATTTGAACAAACATAAACCTAACGGGGATTTTCCGGTGTGCAATTCGAATATTGCCAATATATTCACGTAAGCTATTCAACCAAAATAATAGGTCTATCATTATTCCTTATTCATCCTTATTAATATTATGAATGCGAAAGTCCGTTTCTTTGTTTGTTTGTTACGTCTTCACGTCTTAACTACTGAACCGATCATCATGAAATTTTACATACACGTTGTCTAAGGTACTGTTTGAGATACAAAAAAAGACATAGGGTACCTTTCATCCCGAAAAAAAGCACTTTAGCTTGTCGTATATATTTTTTTGTGGCTACAACTTTACGTTTTCTATATAAAAAAATGGCCCGCGTAACCATGTTTTCCAATCATGGACCCCTAACTACTTAACCGATCATCATGAAATTTTACATACACGTTGTTTGAGGTACAAAAAAAGACATAGGGTACCTTTCATCCCGAAAAAAAGCACTTTAGCTTGTCGTATATATTTTTTTGTGGCTACAACTTTACGTTTTCTATATAAAAAAAATGGCCCGCGTAACCATGTTTTCCAATCATGGACCCCTAACTACTCAACCGATCATCATAAAAATTTGCATACACGTTGTCACGCAATTGTCACGTTGTTGATTATCGATTATCATCCCTACTCGCCCGCCAGCCAGTTTTGCTAACGGTACTGAGTGTTCGATTTCACTACGTCATTTTGACGTCATCAACATGGCCGCCACGCGCATTACCATTTGACGGGGATAATACACATTTTGCTTGAATTTTTTTACAATATTAATATTATCCTAAATTCCTTTATTAGCCATCGAAATATATTACTAGCGTAGCGGCTGCCGCGTAAATAGTATAGTGACTTCATCATGAGTAGAAGAAAAGAACATCTGAAGAAATCCTTAGGAATATCTGAATACCCTTGGAGTTCAGGTAAGATAGGTAGATTTGTCTTTCTGTTCAATTTGACTTTCAATTTTACTTTTTTATATAAGACAAAATAATAGGGGTTAAAGTATGAAATTGCTGATTTTTTCTCACAAACAGAGACTCTCATTATCTTCTATAATGCTAAAAGATGCTTCAGTTGCTTGTTATTGACGGTCAACTGTCAGCAATAATAATATACTTACCTTGTTTGTAAACAAGTGACTCCATTTTCTGATCACTTGTAACTTGTTTAAACATTTAAAAATTAGCATGGTTAGCATTCAAAGTTGTTAAATTTTAAGAAAGTGTTAGATGAAAAATTCAAATTCTATAAAATTATCCTTACAAAATGGCAATTTCATCCTTGAACCTTATAAGTACCATACTTTTCTATGTTGACACACTGCCCTGCAAATCTCCTCTAAGTATACACATAGAAATCTTTGCCTCTAAGGTATCCTTTGAATCAAAGGTTGTCTGAAAGAGATCACTTCTTGCGATAAAACACCGCCTTTGCCCACCATTAAAGTTTTAATTTGTAATTGTATTCTTTGTAATATGTGTGTGCATGCAATAAAGTGTTTATCTATGTACTGTTAGCAAAGGGTAATTCCATGTAACGGGTATTACAAATCGTACACCTTTACTTGCCAAAAACATGAAATTATTAAGAAAGCATGGCAATATTATTGTTTCAATACACACCACCTAATGTTCAATTTTCGTAAAATGTATTGAAATTAATATGTCTATAAGCAGTACAGAAATATAAAGCCATTTATGTGTGTAACGGGTGTTACAAGATTTGGCCTCTGTATACCAGATTGGGTTCTACTTTCCATTATCAGACCTCGATTTTGGGTACGGCGGGAGTTGGGGGGGAAGGGGGGGAGGGGGGCAACCCCCCCCTAAAGTTTGAAAGTTAGGAATTGGATACTTTTTTTTTTATTGAATATACAATTTTGCCCAATACAACTAATTTCAGCCAAATTGTGTTATTTTTCGCCAATATGGTATTAAAAAAAAGTGGTTTCTGTTATCTGTTAAAAAAAAATAACCACGAAATTTAAGGCTCACGCTGCGCTGCGCTTCGCGCTCGCCTTAAATTTCTAACCTAACCCGGGACCTACAGGGGTAAATCAGATTCGATTCCAAACTAAATAGGGGTTTAAGAAGTTGTTTCTGTTATCTGTTAAAAAAATACCTCGAAATTTCTAACCTATATTCGGGACCTACAGGGGTAAACCAGATTTGATTCCAAACTAAAACACTTTTTAACCTAAAAATTCTCATCTTTCAGAAATTTATTTCTCGCATATTATTTGGCTCCTAAACATAAAATCTCGTATTCGTGTTCCAAACCATGAGTTCGTTACATGAAAAAAATATGAATTCCAAACTCGTGGTCTGATAATGGAAAGGTGAGCCCCAGATTGCCTGTAATAAATGTGAAACTCTGCGAATTTTGTTAAATAACATATTAAAAAACATATGGTAACTCAAAATTAAACCCAATCAAAACCCCTTTAACGGTAAGTGGTTCCGGTACTTCGGCCCAGGTGGGACTAGGTATAAATTGCTTGAACACATTTTAAAACCACCTCATTAAGCCTTCATATGGTTTCCCCAATAGGGTTTTCGTATTCGGCAAGTGCTTACCGTTACTGTTTCGATAGGGTTACCGTATTAATAGGGTTTTTGAAAACAAGTCTATGAAATACCCAATCAAAAACCCCTTTAACGGTAAGCAGTTCCGGTACTTGATCTAAATACAGCAAAAAAGGGATTCTTTGAATTACATCTTTTGAAGTCTCAAAACTGTTTATTGACAAGTGTATTATATTAGAAGATGAAGACCCCCCAATGCCAGCTGATGCACACTTGTTGCGAAGACAGATTGCCGAGCCTCGCACAAGTGTTGCAGACCTGCCGGGCACCAGCGGTAAGCAACATTTTGAACTTGTAAAATGTTAAGTAATGTAGAATTCTGAGAAAAGATATTAGTACTTACTGGTTATTTGGTAGTGAATGCCTAATGGCATTAAGACTTCCATTTGATGTATTTTGTAATTATATCAATGTAGGCCACTGGTAGTAATTTTATGATTTTATTTTATACATTTTATTTTAATAATTACTTATATATTTTTTAATATTCAAAATTGACAATTATTATTTCCTACCCTTTGATAGGAATAATGTGACCTGATCTATACAGGGTGGATTTTTGAGACGGTACCTTAACAGTTATAGTTACAGGAAAATGTTTCTAGGAGACAATCCATAACTTTTTAAGATATTCTGAACTGCATTCACAGATTTTGGAAAAAAATTACCGCTAGCAAAAAAATGCTAACAAATCAAAAAAAATTTTTTAGGCCAATCGATCCTATTTTGTGTGGGGATCAAAAAACTCTATGGGACCATTTAAGGTATGAGTACTAGAAACGACAGAAATCGCCAAAAACTTTTCCCATACATTATGTACTGAAAAACGATAAATCAACTCGAAATATTTTTTATTGCCAAATGATCCTATTTATTACTGTGATCAAAATGCTCTTTAAAGCCAACTGAAATTTGAGTACAGAAACTACAGTACATAAGTCTCAACACCGGCTTCACACGCAGGCACAATCTTCTACAACATTAGATCTAAGAAAACAGTTTCTGTACTCAAATTTCAGTTAGCCTTAAAGAGTATTTTGATCACAGTAAGAAATAGGATTGTTTAGCAATAAAAATTTTTTTGCGGTGATTTATCGTTTCTCAGTACAAAATGTATGGGAAAAGTTTTTGGCGATTTCTGTCGTTTCTAGTACTCATACCTTAAATGGTCCCATAGAGTCTTTTGATCCACACATAAAATAGGATCGATTGGTATAAATACTTTTTTTGGTATTTTAGCAATTTTTTGCCATCGGTAATTTTTTTCCAAAATCAGAATATCTTAAAAAGTTATAGATGGTCTCCTAGGAACGTTTTCCTGTAACTATAACGGTTAAGGTACCTGCCCTTAATGTACCGTCTTAAAAATCCACCCTGTATGTATACCTGATGGTCGAAGGATATAAAGAACAATGTTAATTTTGAATGATGGAAGTTATTATAATTGAACTTAATAATTAATCCTTACTAATATATATTATATTAGTATTATAAATGCGAAAGTCCGTTTGTTTGTTTGATTGTTACGTCTTCACGTCCTAACTACTGAACCGATCATCATGAAATTTTGCATATACGTTGTCAGGGGTACAGAGAAGGACATAGGGTACCTTTCATCCAGAAAAAATGTATTGTTCCCGCGGCATAGCAAATAACATTTCCACGCAAACGAAGTCGCGGGCGGCCGCTAGTTTATTATAATTTAAATTCGTACTTATTTTCACAAAAATAATATTTTTATTATTTACTACAAGTAAATACAATGTGTGTGTCTCTTCTATCTTCTTTAAGTAGAGGCCCCCCTCTTTAGTTTACAGTTATTTATATATAATAATATAAGCTATAATTAATAGCTTATATTAGTATTTTTAAATATAGTTTCTTGTACAATTTAGTTTAATAGTGCAAATTGAGATATTTTTCATGCTTTTTCTTAATTAACTAGATATAATTTATTAGATATTAATTAGAATTACAAAATGAAAATATAAGGCTCAGTTTCACTAGCTTACTTTAACAATAACAAGCTTGTTAAAGTACTGGTTAAGCACAAGTTAGCCAAAATAAGAGGTTGCCAGCCAGCATGATGTCCTTTGACAAGTTTGACGTGAAAAATAGTTATCATTTGACGATAACTTTAACATTGACTGCGTTATGGTGCAACTCACTCTAAGTAATACATATTTTTAACAGGACAACAGTGTCGAAGCTTTGCACCTTGTCCCCTGACTCAAGCCAAAGCAACTGCCAAAAGACCTTGGTATTTAGTACCCGGGCATAACTCAAATGAGTCTTCATCGGCAGGAGCATCTGAGTAAGTAAACATAAGTAATTGCATTGTAAAGTATTATTCTTACTTAACTACAAAATATGGTGTATAAGCGATTATTGTACTAATAATACTATGATTATAAAATAATAGATTACAAAACGGAACCTTTTTGTTAAATATTATAATGAAAAAATACTTGACTAGCTATTTATCAAGGGTTGTAATAGAGATGAATACTCACAAAGTAATGGAACAAATTATGTAAAAAGATGGAAAAATAGGTTAATTATTTATTAATGGCGCCACAAGCGACTGTCTTAAAACCGTTTGATTGGTTGTTTAAAGTGTCATTTCTGACGTATTTTAATCAAAACCATAAATAGCGGTCGAACCGCCACTACTGGCGCCATCTGCGATCGTTCAGTCGCAGTAGGTACGTGCAAACGTACCTTTCGCAAAACGTACCTTTCTCAAAATGCACCTTTCGAAAAACGTACCTTTCGCAAAAGGTACCCTTTTTAAGAGTAAGCTGCTACTGTTCTACAGGAGATAAAAAAACTAAAATAGTGGTTTGTTTATTATATCGGGTCATTCTGAATTTACCATCCAAATTTCAAGGATGTTTCCGTCCAGTCCATGAAACTAAACAACTTTCTCTAAGAAACGTGTGTCGAATTTCGCCACTAAATTTTGGTCATCCCATACTAAATTGATCACGTGATCTCTTTCCTTTGTATGGATAGTCGATTTTTCTACATAATATTTGGCCATGTGTTTCTTAGAGAGAGTTGTCCAGTTTCATGGACTGAACACATCCTCAAAATTTGGATGGTGAATACAAAATGACCCTGTATTATGTATTTCTTTATTTTGTATATTATTGAGTTTTTATATATTTTTTGTCATTTGTCGACTAATCCAAGCTCACTCTAAAGAAGGTTTTTTGCGAAAGGTGCATTTTGTGAAAGGTGCGTTTTGGGAAAGGTGCATATTGCACAAGGTACGTTTTGCGAAAGGTGCATATTGCACAAGGTACGTTTAGCGAAAAGTGCATTTTGTGAAATGTATTTTTTTTTTGCAAGGGATGTATTTTGCGAAAGGTACGTTTTGCTACTGAGCCGTTTTTATGGCTAATATGAAAGTTAAGAGAAAGTGTTCTAAAGAAGTAAAAAAAATTTAGTCAAAGGAAACATTTGTTTCTTTTTAAAACAAGCAAAACTACATTTGCAGTCATTCCACACGAAAGCTAGCCAGTCACACTCATTTAAACAATAGCACACGGTAGAAGGCAGTAAAAAGATGCAGAAATACCGTATCTCATTTTTTCATCTAAGTATAGAAAATATCTATGAGTATACAAATTATGATCGCTAATAGTAAGCAACCAGTAGTGTTCAGACGCTTTGTGCTGCATAATTAAATGCCAGCATTTTTAGCTCCATCCACTTAGTTGTAAGTTTCGTGTGGTGCCATTTTTGAGCGGAATGCTTATTCCATAGATTTTAGTTCGCTGTATTTACCAGTGATAAGAAATGTTTCCATGAGTGATATTAAATGTTTTGTTTTGCTTTTTGCAACTCAGATTCACGCCACCGTGCACGAAAGTTGACAGCTGTTATCGCTCACGAGACTCACGACTAAACGAGCACACGATTCGGCACATGAAATCGCGGGGTGGGGTGAGGTAATTGATTCTAGGGCGGGGCGGGGAGTGTCCTTTCTGTACGTATTGTATATTCTGTGACAATAGTTTAACATTAAAAATATTGATTGTTGGACTTTTCTTTAAAGGGCATAGTAAAACGATTCTTTTGCTATGTTTTAAGACCACTGTTGTATGATTTGTAATTACTATAACTCAAGAGTTGGTCAAATTCTGGGGTAAAATGTCCCACCAGTCACTATGGAATGGAGGATTGTCGAAATTATGCTTGCCTCGGTACTTTTGCAAGAAACAACATTTTTTGTTTTGCGCCTGCAATTTATTGAAAGTACTTCTGTATTTTTAATAAAGGCTTTTTAAAATGACAAAAAACTGTAGGCTTGATAGATGCCGTTGATAAAAATTGGTGTCAATGTGATTTTTTTACTAAAGACGCTGTTACACAAGAAAAGTTTCTTGCACGCAAGTGACAATTTTTTCTTGGCAATTATTGTGTTGCCTAGTGTAAACAGGTGCTTCAAGCCTCGCCTCTTGAATACAATTATCGCCACTTAAACTTTTCTAGACCGCGTGACTGTGTAAACAGTGGCATAGCGATGGGGGGGCGGGGGGGGCGGCCCGCCCCGGGCGGCACTTTTTGGGGGGCGGCAAAATTTCACAAAAAATATTAAAAAAATATATAAGTACTACACTATCGTTGACGATTTTGACCAAATAATCATATCGTATGGCCCGGAGCGCGCGGCGCGCTTCGCACGCCGCGACTAGGCTACACTGTGATTGATTGTAATGATTTTAACCAAATAATCATCACCGTATGGCCTGGAGCACGCGGCGCGCTAAGCTACACTATCGTTGGTGGTAATGATTTTTACCAAACTATCATCACCGTATGGCCCAGAGCACGCGTCTACATAAAAGATTATGCACCGAAAAAAAACCTGAAGAGTTAATTTTTAGTAAATAAATAAGGTAGATAATTATTACTTATTTAAAGAAATTAATTACTGATTTTCTTGACTTATAATGAAAATAGGGGGCGGCAAAATTCGGGTCCGCCCCGGGCGGCACAAACACACGCTACGCCATTGTGTGTAAACAAACCATACAAGTTTTTGTCATAATGTAAACACCCGCAGGCATGAATTGAAAGGCGAGTTTTGCCATGCGATAATCGCATTAAATTGTTTGCCACTTGCGTGCGAGAAACTTTCCTTGTGTAACAGCGTCTTAAGCTTCGAAGAGTAATAAATCAAATAGCTACTATTTTTAGGTTTCTAAGAGTATTAACACCATTTAGTGAGGTGAATAGTGACTATTTTTATTATTTAAATGTCACTTTGAAAAGCCCTCATTGCAGGCGCAAAATAAAATTTTTCATATCGTATCAAATTGAAGACTTTCTAAACATGTTTATTGAAGGTGTAGCACGAGAGTCGATGCGCCGCGATCGTCTTCCAACTCGGCGTCGGCGCTGCGCGAGCGCGTGGGCCGGCACAGCGCCGCCGCGGACATCCAGCGCATCCTGGCCATCAGGAAAGTCGCGCAGGGCAGAGTTAGCGCTATGCGCACCAACAAGTCGAATTCGAGCCTCTACTCCATGTCCTCGCGAGGTATTATTTATTTATTTCACAATGTTTTCTTGTTGATTTATTTAGTTCTAATCTTGCAAACTGAATTGGGATGATGACAATTTTTTTTATGTTACATAAATTACCTCTCAAAAAAATAAACATTGGTAAAAGAATTATATCACTAGCATGAACACTGTCCGAGATATCAGTTTGAAATGCACACAAATGGACTCACCCAAAAAACGCTCTAGATACTAACGGCTACTCAGTTATGACGTCACGCTTGAGTAGTTTGTATGCAACGCGTAGGAAACTTGCTCGGCAGCTATATTAAATATTGTGTTTATCATAATGGTTTTTGAGACAAATGTGCTATACATTTTACGGACTAATTAAAGGTATCATGTATTTTAATAAATTTTATACTTTTAAATGGACTTGTCCAGTGTCCACCCAACTTTAAAGGGTCATAAAACAATAAGTAATAACAAATAATACAGGGTCATTTTGTATTCACCTTCCAAATTTTGAGGATGTGTTCATTCCATGAAACTGAACAACTTTCTCTAAGTTTTCGAATTTCCATACAAATCAAAGAGATCACGTGATCAATTTAGTATGGGATGACCAAAATTTTGTGGTAAAATTCGACACATGTTTCTTAGAGAAAGTTGTTTAGTTTCATGGACTGGACAGTGGACACATCCTTGTTTGGATGGTAAGTTCAGAATGACCCGATATAAAACCAAGAGATATACAAGATACTCTAAAAGTTTAAATATGTTTACGATTTTTATTAATATTTCGTTATTTTATTCATTAGTCATCATCCCAATTCTAACTACATCCTCTACTTGATTCTGCTAAGATTAACGTAATAATTGTGTTCCAATAGTATTGCTTTAATATTTTTTTTCCATAGTTCTTGTTACTAAAACACGATACTATTGAATCACCATTGAAACACAATTATTACGTCAAAACAACAAAATCAAGACCCATTTGTGTTGATACAGATTATAGTCTGCTTATCCTTACTTTTCTGATTTAATGAACAGCTTTTAACAGTTGTCATACGTCTTTTTAACTGTAATCGTTATTAAAAAAATACATTGTCCAATTAAAATGTCATTAAAAATTTTCAACTTATTTCGTAATCTGTGTGTGAAAAACCATTGGTTGTATTTTAAAAACAAATATTTCAATGAAGAGTTGGATGAAGCTTGTTTACCAAATAAGACAAGTAAGGATAAACATACTACATTTTTATGATATTCTCAAAAATAATTATTGTTGCATCCTATTGTAATAAAAACACATTCTAAAGTCCATCATGGCTTACTTAATACTCACTCGGTTGAAATTAATAAACTGCTGAATAGACTGTTCCTAGCCTCATTGTTATGTTTTAGCTGGAATTCAATTATTTTCATAATGAAATGTTTTTTTAAAGGCTTGCCTGGTCCATCAAGGAATCCAATATTCACCCCCTCCATAACGTCGGCAACCCAGAAGGCGCATCAGAACACACTCCGCAGACTACAATCTACGTGTATGATTGTTTTTAGACATTTTACACCTTTTTCACGTTATACACCATGAAGGCCACGGGGTCACCGGTGGCCGGCAGCAAAACTGTTCGACCATGGAGGCCACCAATGTATGACCGCGACATGGCACACGGCGGATTAACTAAGCTATGACACAGAATAGATATAAGTACTACGTACAGAATAAGATATGATAATGAAAGTACTACGTATCAGTGGCGAGGGGTGAAATTATGGCGAAGGTAAGCCATTCTACAATAATGTTGTGATCTGCATAGCGGATTGGTGGGTGGGATTTCTAAAAGGTAAGCCGATGGGAATCGGCTTGTATGAACCCTCGCCACTGCTACGTATCTATTCTGTGATGTTTGTATAATGTCCACAGTAAACCATTCGTCGCGTAACATGCCGTTTCTAAAAAGGACGGAGAATCCTTTCCTTGTGAGGATGTCGCCCCGCCTGCACGCGGCCGCGCCCGCGCCGCACGGCGACCCAGTACATGTCTCCGACACTTCCACTCCGGAACGCGACGCTCCGCAAACTGGTCAGTCAGTACAGTACTCGCTCACTACAATATACAGTAAGAGGCAAATATCTTGAAATCGGATGGGGATTGCGCTGAATGTATACACCGTCAATTTTTAAGTACATATAAGGTCCTTCTTAAATAGTGAACATAATTTTAAGGGGTCAATGTACTCATGCAAACAAACAACTTTTACTATGGAACCAACATTGAAATCGCGAAAAAAAAATCAGCTGTTCCATACGTTTTGATCTATTCAATTTTAAATTTTCTATGGAACAGCTGATTTTTTTTTCGCGATTTCAATGTTGGTTCTGTAGTAAAAGTTGTTTGTATGCACGAGTACATTGACCCCTTAAAATTATGTGCACTATTTAAGAAGGACCTTATATATTTAAAAATGAAAAAGGGATTTCAGACCACGTGAATGAACAGCAGAAAATCAGCTGTTCCATACAATATAGCCGAGTCGATGTTGTACTTTTCTATGGAACGGATGATTTTTTTTCGAGATTCCGTGGTTGACCCCATAGTAAAAGTTGTTCATTCACGTGGTCTGAAATCACTATTTCATTTTTAGATATACTTAAAAATTAACGGTGTATTTTGGGCATGCGTAGCAGTGAGGTACGCGGACGGCGGGAGAGGGGCGCGCGCTATTGGTCGCTCACGAGCACCTGCGCGAACTTATCCCCACTCCGTCAAAACAAGATATATGACTCGGATAATAATGTCATATGATTTTTCCTTCCTTTTAGCCTTTTGCCTTAAGAAACAATAATTAATAAATAATTTAATCGTTTATTAATAAATAAATTAATAAATTAATCGTGGCTCCGTATACGTTGATCTTCACCTTGGCTCCCAGTTTACATTAACTATGTGTTCTTTTTCAGAATCGGCTGCACCATTCGACGCGGAAATCCTACCAACGCAAATTGAGAATACATCCGCGAATCAGGAGCCCATTGAAGGTATTTTAATAATTTGATGAACTTTTCTGTCCAACGAAAAACTAGGCATGTTGTAGATTATTTCTGCGTAAAAGTACGATTTGTATTTTTATGAGGTTACGTTTTGTATTTTTTTTAGTGGACACGTCCTTCACGTCGACGATTCCTTTAGAAGAGGAGGAGTTGATCGTAGACGGGCACGATTATACGGACGGGAATCTGGGCGCTAAGAATACGCCGGAAAATCCGGTCGTCAAAGCAGATGTTGAGCTCAACCAGGTGAATATTAACTTATTTGTTTGTATCAACACCGAATTTGCTAGCATGAACACCGAAACGCGATATGATAAAGCGATTTATCACGTTTAACTGTCAGAACTCCAACGCGGCTGGATAATATCTAGATCAATGACGAAGGAATAAGATGGACCTGCCATACCTACGAAAATAACCCTGCATACCTACTTCATTGTTCTCCATTCAAACGCAACTAAACACGGCGGCTTAGCTTAGTGTACATGCATCTTATGTAAACAGCATAGAGTCAAAATTGTAACTTGTTATTATCCCCGTCAATTGGTAATGCGCTGGAACCTTGTCACATTAACGTCCAAAATGTCATGAAACAAGAAAATTCTAATAGGTACGTACAGTACTAGGCACGTATCTTGAAATTTTTTCGACGGAGGGGGGATAAGTTCGCGCATGTGCTCTTGTGAGCGACCAATAGCGCACGCCCCTCCCGCCGCCCGCGCCCCTCACCGCTACGCATACCTAAAATACGCGTTTCGCGCAATCCCCACCCGATTTCAAGTTATATGCCTCGTACTGTAATCTAATATATTAATTATTGAATTATTATTTTCAATAAGATAGGGTATATAAAAATTTTACAAATGTTTTTCGTTTTTGAGGTTAAAATCATGACCGCCAGGCGCATTACCAATTGACGGGGATAATACATGTAAACGCAACACAATATGGCGGACACGGCACGCGCCTGACGTCACGAATGCTTTGTATTTTGTCGATATTGCAGTTTATGGCAGCTCCATTAGTTTCTTTTCTCAGAGATACGCTCCACATGCATCCATATTACAAGCTTCGCTTAGTTTGAGGCTAGATGGCGATATGTGAAATTGTCCAAGCATTTATTCGTGGTTTGCTAGGGGATATGCCAGATTTACAGCTAAACAAGATTAGTAGGTTCAGTTTTATCTCTTTTCGTCGGCTTCAAAGTCTATATTTTCATTAACGAAACGAACATGATAAAACGAAAGAATTGTACAAATTAGATGCAAAATTCATTTGTATGAGAATGAAAAAAGGGTTCACTGATACAAGTGAAAATATAGATGTTTGATTTATGTATCTTACCCTTAGCAAGTACATAAGGAATTTGGAAGATTAACAATTATTAAATTACTTATCATTTGGTATAGGTAATAACGGTGGATGCGAATGAAGAATCCAAACGCTCACAAGCAAGGAGAAGAGACAGCAATCTGTGTAAGTTCTTATACTTTTATAATCAAGTTGGTTTTTAGGGTTCCGTACCCAAAGGGTAAAAACGGGACCCTATTACTAAGACTCCGCTGTCCGTCTGTCTATCTGTCTGTCTGTCACCAGGCTGTATCTCATGAACAGTGATAGCTAGAAAGTTGAAATTTTCACAGATGATGTATTTCTGTTGCCGCTATAACAACAAATACTAAAAACAGAATAAAATTAATATTAGGTCTTTACCTACGAAATTGCCGATATTTTGTCACATACAGAGAAAATAATAACTTCTATAATTTAAAATTTTAACAAAATCGTGAATATTACATCGAATTATGATCATGATAGTTAACTATCAGTAAAAATAAAGTCCATATTTTAGCTTTCGTGACATTAAAAAAAAGATCTTGAAAGGGACTCTTTTTTTGTGAGCAAAAAAAGGGTGACCGAAGGGGTTGTAACTTAACCAAAACTTATTTTTTCGCTTATCTTAAATGGAAATAAGTTAGCATAGTGTTCAAACATTAGTACATAAAAGTTTTGTTACATGAGTGTTCATGGTTGTAAAAGGAACAAAGAAAATGCTATTATGAAAAATGCAACTTCTTGAAAAATCTCCATACAAATCGGCATTTTCATAGGTAAAGACCTATTATTTAAGGGGGGCTCCCATACAACAAACGTAATTTTATTGCCGTTTTTTGCTCGATATTAATAAAGACAACAGCTAGACAGTTGAAATTTTCACAGATGATGTATTGTTGTTGCCGCTATAACAACAAATACTAAAATCAGAATAAAATTAATTTTTAAGGGGGGCTCCCATACAACAAACGTATTTTTTTTGCCTTTTTGGTACGGAACCCTTCGTGCGCGAGTCCGACTCGCACTTGGCCGGTTTTTATAGTAAATCAAGCATTCCAAACATGTCATATTGTCAACTTTAGGCCATAAAGTTGGATATCGATTGAGAAAATGTCAGACAAATAATGAAGTAATAATAATATATTGCAGCACCAGATGACGGTGAACCACATACAGTCAAGGAATTCAATCAGGTATTCATCCTTATACTTACTAATATTGTAAATGCGAAATTAAGTTTGTTTGTTGCGCCTTCACATCTTAACTACTTGACCGATCATCATGAAATTTTGCATATACGTTGTCAGGGTACAGAAAGAGACATGGGTACCTTTCATTCCGAAAAAGTTCTATAATATGTTTATATAATCAGTTTGTTGTTAACAAAATAGTTTTAATTTTACTTTGAATTACTTGAAGAAGCAGACACGGACACACTACACACACTCACACACACACACACACACGCACACACACGCACACACAATTCAATTTCAATTTCGCGTGCAGGTTGAACACACACACACACACACACACACACACACACACACACTCCCACACGCACACACACACACACAATTCAATTTCAATTTCGCGTGCAGGTTGAAAGAGAAGGCGATTATTTATGCCTAAATTTCGGAGTGATCCATGCTAGATTAAATGTACCTTTTCCTGTCGCGTGCCAATTTAAGCTTGATTTATATCTTATCTTCAGACACTGAGAATGTCAGACACGTACCTACCGTGTTAGACAAAATTAATGATATTTTTCTATGTAGTGTGTATTAACGTATTTCTATTTATACCACACCGAGACGGAATCTCAGCTACTCTCAAAATAGTTCGCGCGCGTAACGCAGTGTCGTCGGTCGGTGACAGCTGTCTACGTGTGTGCGTTGCTCGAGCGCTCCTAGTACTAATTAAGCTTAGTACTAGGAGCGCTTTGATTCAGTCCTCTCTATTTTGTGCACGGACAGACACTGCATAGAATATGACACGGAACGTGTCTGAAACGCCCAGTGTCTGAAGATATAAACGAACCTTTTGTTCACTATACACTGTATTAGGGCTCTGTCAATCCACGCTCGAGTATGAAGCGCTCGGCGTCCTCTGAGAGGACAAATTTCATACGTCAGAAAAGATAAGACCTACGCGATAAAAAGAGAGGCAACTACTAAGTGAATGTTTTGGAGCGAAGGGAGTGCTGTGCGACCTGAATTGCACTTAATTGTGTCAGTGCAAGAGTCGCAATGTATTTAAACGATTTTCAAAGTGCAACTTCTGTATGTTAGTACTATTCTCACAGAATAGATAATAGTACTAACGTACAAAAGTTGCACTCCGCAAAATCGTTTAAATAAATTGCGACTCTTGCGTCGACTATTGCGACCTGAATTGCACTCTATTGAGAGTGCAATTCAGGTCGCACAGCGCTCCCTTCGCTCCAAAACATTCACTTAGTAGCAGGGGCGTGCATTGATTTTCCGGCTAGGTAAGACACTATAGACTTTTTTTTTATAGCAAGAATGTTTTTCTAACTAGTAGCATTTACGACCCGTATAATAATTTACATGTCAAATAATAACAGTAAAATAATACATTTTCAAATTATTTTTAGTTATGCTAAAAGTAGTTTGTAATGCTGTTATGTGCGCACTGTTTTTATTTTATTAAAAAAAAATTTCGGAAAGGATGAGTAGGTAGGGTAAGAATAATTTCTCTAAACAAACGGAATTATTTAACACAATTGAACCACTCTTTCTAAAATTAAATTCAGAATAATTATCATTCTAATTTCAAAACTATTTCTTCATTATTTAATAAGATAATTAGGTAAGTAGTAAATATTTTAAAAACAACACAATAAACACAGTAATATTTTTTTTACATTTCATAAAAAATTTCATATTACTAAACAATAAACAAAATAGCGAAAGTGAATCGGGAGTCGGGACTTAAATAGAAACAAAAAAAAAACATGGCCAGCCAGCACTTGCATCCGTGCATTATTTTTATTTCAACAAGCGAGCGAAACAGACCTTACTCTATTGTGGCATGGGACCATATGGGACGTATTGCTATCGGCCTGTCGACTGGTCGGCTATTCTCGGCAAAAACCGTCCAGCCGAGTAATCTTGATTACCTAGCGCTGTTAAATTGCGAAGGTCATGTTTTAGAACGTAATGCGTACAAATAGCGCATTTCTTTCTGTGGTCGTATAACTTTGACGGATTATTTTCTAAAACTCGTTGTATGAAACGCTCCTAGCTTCGAATATGCATTCCGAAGACTGCCTATCCGTATCCGGGCATACTGTAGTACGTATTAGCGTAAGGAAAAAGGTTACACAGTGTTCAATAGAAGTTTGGCAATAGAATAACGTACTAATAACGTACCAAATAAGACTAAGTTATTCTAATGTAGTAGTAGTATATTTAGAGTGCCAATTTAATAGGTTCGTAGGTATAATGATTGAGGTAAGCACTGCCTTACTGCCTATATGGTATGCACGCCCCTGCTTAGTAGTTACCTCTTTTTCTATCGCGTAGGTCTTATCTTTTCTAACGTATGAAAGTCTTCTTAGAGGACCCCGACCGCTTCATACTCGTTCGCGGAGTGACAGAGCCCTGCTATTATCTATTCTGTGAGTGTATTTCCGTGTCGTTTCCCAGAGCCTGCTGCGCCTGCTGGAGTGCCCGGTGTGCCTGGAATGGATGGAGCCGCCCATGTCGCAGTGCCGGCGCGGCCACCTCGTGTGCGGCCGCTGCCGCGCGCGCCTCGCCTCCTGCCCCGTCTGCCGCACCACCTTCTCCTCAGTCCGCAACCGCGCCATGGAGGGGGTCAGTGCACGATATCACCTAATCAATATAACCGCGATGTCGCCATGGAGGGGCTCAGTCAGTGCACGATATCACCTTATTACTCTACAATCACGCTTTACGAGTCTTCAGTACTGTGCACCTTCACATTACCTACTACGATTGTAATGTAACTAACTACATCGTCGCTTAGTTCCCAAACTAGCTGTTTTCTCAATGAATACATTATGACATGTGCGTACAGGTTGCGGAAATGGTGCGGTACCCGTGCCGGCACACGTGCGGGCGCGAGGTGCGGCTGCGGCGCCGCGCCGCGCACGAGGCCAGCTGCGGCGCGCGCCGCTACCCCTGCCCCGCGCCCGCCTGCGCCGACCGCCCGCACCTGCCGCGCGACGACCTCGCGCACCACCTGCAGGTACGACTGCAGCCACAGGCTAGGACAGCACGAGGCCAGCTGCGGCGCGCGCCGCTACCCCTGCCCCGCGCCCGCCTGCGCCGACCGCCCGCACCTGCCGCGCGACGACCTCGCGCACCACCTGCAGGTACGACTGCAGCCACAGGCTAGGACAGCACGAGGCCAGCTGCGGCGCGCGCCGCTACCCCTGCCCCGCGCCCGCCTGCGCCGACCGCCCGCACCTGCCGCGCGACGACCTCGCGCACCACCTGCAGGTACGACTGCAGCCACAGGCTAGGACAGCACGAGGCCAGCTGCGGCGCGCGCCGCTACCCCTGCCCCGCGCCCGCCTGCGCCGACCGCCCGCACCTGCCGCGCGACGACCTCGCGCACCACCTGCAGGTACGACTGCAGCCACAGGCTAGGACAGCACGAGGCCAGCTGCGGCGCGCGCCGCTACCCCTGCCCCGCGCCCGCCTGCGCCGACCGCCCGCACCTGCCGCGCGACGACCTCGCGCACCACCTGCAGGTACGACTGCAGCCACAGGCTAGGACAGCACGAGGCCAGCTGCGGCGCGCGCCGCTACCCCTGCCCCGCGCCCGCCTGCGCCGACTGCCCGCACCTGCCGCGCGACGACCTCGCGCACCACCTGCAGGTACGACTGCAGCCACAGGCTAGGACAGCACGAGGCCAGCTGCGGCGCGCGCCGCTACCCCTGCCCCGCGCCCGCCTGCGCCGACCGCCCGCACCTGCCGCGCGACGACCTCGCGCACCACCTGCAGGTACGACTGCAGCCACAGGCTAGGACAGCACGAGGCCAGCTGCGGCGCGCGCCGCTACCCCTGCCCCGCGCCCGCCTGCGCCGACCGCCCGCACCTGCCGCGCGACGACCTCGCGCACCACCTGCAGGTACGACTGCAGCCACAGGCCAGGACAGCACGAGGCCAGCTGCGGCGCGCGCCGCTACCCCTGCCCCGCGCCCGCCTGCGCCGACCGCCCGCACCTGCCGCGCGACGACCTCGCGCACCACCTGCAGGTACGACTGCAGCCACAGGCTAGGACAGCACGAGGCCAGCTGCGGCGCGCGCCGCTACCCCTGCCCCGCGCCCGCCTGCGCCGACCGCCCGCACCTGCCGCGCGACGACCTCGTGCACCACCTGCAGGTACGACTGCAGCCACAGGCTAGGACAGCACGAGGCCAGCTGCGGCGCGCGCCGCTACCCCTGCCCCGCGCCCGCCTGCGCCGACCGCCCGCACCTGCCGCGCGACGACCTCGCGCACCACCTGCAGGTACGACTGCAGCCACAGGCCAGGACAGCACGAGGCCAGCTGCGGCGCGCGCCGCTACCCCTGCCCCGCGCCCGCCTGCGCCGACCGCCCGCACCTGCCGCGCGACGACCTCGCGCACCACCTGCAGGTACGACTGCAGCCACAGGCTAGGACAGCACGAGGCCAGCTGCGGCGCGCGCCGCTACCC
This sequence comes from Agriphila geniculea, assembly GCA_943789525.1. Classification (NCBI taxonomy): domain Eukaryota; kingdom Metazoa; phylum Arthropoda; class Insecta; order Lepidoptera; family Crambidae; genus Agriphila; species Agriphila geniculea. The sequence continues at coordinate 8,321,739 of OX038875.1, forward strand.
CTGCCCCGCGCCCGCCTGCGCCGACCGCCCGCACCTGCCGCGCGACGACCTCGCGCACCACCTGCAGGTACGACTGCAGCCACAGGCTAGGACAGCACGAGGCCAGCTGCGGCGCGCGCCGCTACCCCTGCCCCGCGCCCGCCTGCGCCGACCGCCCGCACCTGCCGCGCGACGACCTCGCGCACCACCTGCAGGTACGACTGCAGCCACAGGCTAGGACAGCACGAGGCCAGCTGCGGCGCGCGCCGCTACCCCTGCCCCGCGCCCGCCTGCGCCGACCGCCCGCACCTGCCGCGCGACGACCTCGCGCACCACCTGCAGGTACGACTGCAGCCACAGGCTAGGACAGCACGAGGCCAGCTGCGGCGCGCGCCGCTACCCCTGCCCCGCGCCCGCCTGCGCCGACCGCCCGCACCTGCCGCGCGACGACCTCGCGCACCACCTGCAGGTACGACTGCAGCCACAGGCTAGGACAGCACGAGGCCAGCTGCGGCGCGCGCCGCTACCCCTGCCCCGCGCCCGCCTGCGCCGACCGCCCGCACCTGCCGCGCGACGACCTCGCGCACCACCTGCAGGTACGACTGCAGCCACAGGCTAGGACAGCACGAGGCCAGCTGCGGCGCGCGCCGCTACCCCTGCCCCGCGCCCGCCTGCGCCGACCGCCCGCACCTGCCGCGCGACGACCTCGCGCACCACCTGCAGGTACGACTGCAGCCACAGGCCAGGACAGCACGAGGCCAGCTGCGGCGCGCGCCGCTACCCCTGATCAACAAACCTGATCCCCTAAGAACAAACATCGATGTACCAAAACATCGCCCAAAAACCATCGATGTGTCGAAACATCGATTTTTTTTTATTTTTTTATTTTATTTATTGAACATTGTTTCCACAGCATTTACGGACCATTTACACAGGTATAATTATACAGTACACAAGCCAATTACGGAAACAACACTTTGTAAACAGTATATATCGTTTATGATCTACTAGCTTCCGCCCGCGACTTCGTCCGCGTGGACATTGGAAAATCTGCAGCGTATGGCTGCAGATTCTCCAATAGCATCATTAATCAATAATTTCGCGTAGACAGTACATTTTTTCGGCGGGGTTGAGGCTAGTTTTTTAGGAGGATCAGTCCATGTAAAAAAAGCGCTTGACAAAACGAATTTTACTTAATCATCAACCATTTTTTAATATTACTGCTGGGGCACGAGCCTTTCTTATGAGTGGATAAGGAGGTTGGGCCATAACCCACCACGTGGGCCCAATGTGGATTAGTGGGTGTTATAGACTGCAAATGTACCCGGGACCGACGGCTTAATGTGCCCTCCGAAGCACAGAGGAGCTCAAGATAATAAATTTTTGGTCACTTATCCCATGACCGACCCTTGCGAGTTGCTTAATGTCCGCAATCGCTAGGCCAAGCGCTTAACCACTGCGCCATCAAGCTCCTCAATTTTACTTAGTAAGTCATTATTTCGTGGGGTTTAAACCCCCAAGCTCCCCCTTGGGGGTTTAAACCCTACGCCCATACCTGCAGGTACCGAGTATGACCGGAGACAGCGATTTTACCTTCGCACGGAAATATACCGAGAACGAATGTGTACAATACGATTTTAAGCTGCATGACTGCGAAATTGGCCACTTTACGCAGTAGCGTGCTTTATGTCCGCCTCCCTACAATCGCGCTACCACTCGCCTACACCTAAATTGTGAATTGCGTAGCGAGCACCGTTTCACACATCAGTGGCAATGGTAAACTATCGACTGCTCACAGTCAATACAAGTGAAAGAGAGAAAACGATAGTTTACAAGTAACATAAACAGTTTGCATGAACTCATTGCCACTGATAATGACCTGCAAAGTAACAATTAATGATAACACTTATCACCTTGTAGAGCAAGCACATGTCGTTGCTGAAGATCGGGCCCAAGCACAAGTTCTCCGTGAAGGTGAACTCGGAGCAACACGACACGTGGGTCATCGTGGCGCTGCACGAGTACTTCCTGCTGCGCGTCGACGTCGACATCCGCACGTGGGGCGTCATCGTGTACGTCGCCTACATCGGGCCCAAGTGCAACGCCAAGAACTTCACTTATGAGGTAAGCACAATCAAGTATCTAGAGTTGTTTTCAGTATGACTTAGTGCCCGCAAAACTCAAAAAGTGGTCGTTTATTTAACCTTTTTTTAACATTAGTACGTGACTCGCTATGTCGCTATTGTAGGCACATAACGTTGTTTTCCAGAATTTTAGCTTTTACCATAAGAATAAATAAAACTGGGTAAAACGTACACTCCCGCTCCGGACGGGCTCAAGGTCACGATATTAGCCTACACCGTTAAACGGAAAACTCAGTCGGGCTGCCACGGCCGGCGTCGCCGCACGCGCGTTTGCCATTTGTGCGTTTCGTACGATCTTGGAAACAATTTACAATGGCGTCAAGTTATCACAATTCTCGGCGACTCGGTAGCATAATTGGTCAGTGCATTGGGCCGGAATCCCAAGGGTGCGAGTCCCGTCTGAGCTGCTACAGGTGAGTCGATTTTTTCTATTAAAATAATTATGTTAATATAAAAATAGCATTGTGAATGCCTTAAATCTAAAAATTCAAAATTATTGTGGCGTGTTTGGTTGTACAAACAATTCGAAAACGATGCCACACAAAGTTTTTTTAGTTTGCCCAAAGATGATGAGAGGTAAATAAGTAATATTTTCTGAATATTATTTCGTTTTCGTACCTAATTTATCAAAAGGACATGAACAGCTCTTTTTGTGTAGTCAATTGTTTCACCTAATAAAGCCTGTCCACAAAAAAATGTGGTCAACACTTTGATGACAAACTACACACATCAACTTTGTCTAGGGATACCAGGTGTTATTTTCATATAAACGAGGTAACTTTGAAGCCTTGGTTTTCTGCCAGGGATGTACTGTGCTGTGACCTGATAACGGCTATCCAGGGAGTGAATGGAGGAGATTCAAATCGCTCCAGCATTCTAAAAACGTAATGGACATGTTTTAAAAAAACCGCGAAAATAGCATGAAAATGTATGGAAATCCTCAAACTGAGAACTCGAACACATTAATCTTTAATAATGCTAATCAAATCAGTTGGGTGTGTATAGCGATCTGAATCTACTCCATTCAGTCCTTGGATGGCCATCATCAGATTACAGCACGGTACATCCCTGGCAGAAAACCAAGGCTTCAAAGTTACCTCGTTTGTATGAAAATAACACCTGTATCCCTAGACAAAGTTGATGTGTAATGTGTATAGACAAGAAAGCAACAAAATTTCTAATAACATTACAAAATAAAATACTCAGATAGTTTAAAAAAAATGTTGACTCGTAAAATGCCCTGACTTTCCCTTTGATGCCTTCCATTAATCTCTGTACCATTGGCAACGGCGTCGCTTAACCACTGCTAAGGTTAAAATCGCTTGCACGCCGCGGCCGCTGTCACATACGTTTAGTTCGTGCAGGGGCAATACGCGCGCACACGAATTTTGTTGCAAAGTGGTTAAGCGATGCTGTTGCCCATAGTACATCAGCATTGGTCACCGTTTTACTCGTGGTATCCCACATTCGTTTAAATTTTTGCATATTTGTGGCTAATCTACCGCTTTTCTTTAATTTGCTCTTCATTATTGCCCAATACTTCTCTACAGGCAGGATGGAGTTCAGGACAGTCGGATTTGCAGATTTCGGTACAAAAAAGATGTTGTTTTCAGAATAAAAATCCATAACAGATGTAGCATAATGGGAAGTGGCTAAATCAGGCCAGAATAAGACAGATTCGTTGTGGTTTCGTATAAATGGCAATAAACGTTTTTCTAGACACTCCTTTATGTACATGACTTGGTTAACGGTGCCAGTAGTCACAGATGATTTGCTTTTTTGACCACATGAACAAAGGGCTTGCCAAACAATATTTTTTTTGCAAATTTATCAAGCTTTTTGGTCCTTAATTGATCATCGACGTTCCCTGATTTGAAACATAAAACTGTAAACCTGGCAATTGTTTAAAGTCCGCTTTCACGTAGGTTTCGTCGTCCATCATAATGCAACCAAACTTTGTTAAATAATCCGTATACAATTTTCGGGCACGGGTTTTACATATTTTTTCTTTTGCAGCATCGCGATTAGGATGCCTGTATGATCGTAAACCTGCATTCTGTTTGATTTTTTGCACATACGATTTCGATACCTCACATTTTTTGGCGACATCGCGGACGGAAAGGCTTGGATTTTTCTTAAAGTGCTCGATGACTTTATTCGCCTTGCTCTTATCAACTGGACCGCATTTTCTACCGGAACCTGTCTTTCTTGCAACAGACAACCTCGATTTATAATTAGCCAATACTTTTTGGACGGTAGATTTTGGAACTCCTAATAATTTAGCTAACTTTAGGTACAACCAATATTTTGGTTGTAGGTGTTCAGATTTTTTTACGTGTATCTAGTTGGCTACAGGACATTTTAATGAAATTATTAATTTACAAAATTACAAACAGTACCAAAAGAAAGCTTTCACTGTCCGTATGTCTTACTGTCAAGGAGACAGATCATAGTCTTATTTATATTTATTTTTAAGCAAATACAGCGACCACATTTTTTCGTGAACAGACTTTAGTAACATTTAGTTAGAGTAGGTACCTACAGTATTTTTTTATTTGTCGTCAATTTTCAATAGCCCTGCCATCACTCGTTGATCTCATATTTTGTAAAACTAGAATAAAATATTGAAAATGATTTCAAAGCAATGAAAAACTTATATTTTAGTAATATTATCTTTAAACGTAAGCAATATTTAACAGTAGGCAACCCTGACAACACGCCTGGACGACAGCGGGGCGTAACAACGTGAAGGGGGAAGAAGGTTTATAAATGGCGGCGTTTGGGACTCCGTCAAAGAAGAGTCCGGTCTACCCAGTTTTATTTATTCTTATGCTTTTACACAATATATTTTAGCGTGTCCGACAACTTGTTCACTATGAACTATGTTATCAAAGCAAAATTATCTCGTTAAATGCAATATGTTTGTAGTATTTGGCGAATACAACTTTAGTGTCTACATCTAAAATTCTGGAAAACCATTATGTGCTTACAATAGCAAGTCGCGGGCTAATGTTTAACCTTAAGATATTTTTTTTTGTACTTTTTATAAGGCAAAGTTTGTAAACCTATCTAAATAAATAAATATGAATTTGATATCTGCAGGTGTCCGTAGTCGGTCAACATAATTCGAGAAAGCTCGTATACGCTAGAGCAACACACAGCGATTTGGAGAGTTTATCCCTAAACGTCAGTCGTCAAGACTGTTTCCACCTAACTTTGGACCAAGCACTCAATTTCCTGCGCGTTAAAAACCGGCACTGTGAGCCGGACAAATTCTTAGACTTCAACATCGAGATTAGCAAGTGTGAGAACGAGACAAAGGAGGACTCTGATTCCTGATTCATGTTTATAAGTAACCTAGTGAGGCGGCGCCTCGCCAAGGCAGTGCGCCTGGCGCGCCGGCCCAAGTTCAAGCGACGCTGGAGCATGCTCATAAAAGAAGTGTTGCAGTGAACAGTGTTTTTTTGTGTATGAACGGTTCAAATTAAATAAGACTACTTCGGACAATTTTGTACAAATATTGTGAGACTAATTCCTTAGATTGCGAAGAGTCCGTACACATTTTTCAATTATTTAAGAAATCTTGAGAAAACATGAGATGTGCGAGCGAGAGAGCGGCAGTCAGCGGCAAAATGTGTACGGGCAAGAGCCCGTTTTTCTGATGATTCTGTGTGCTTTTATAACATTTTTATAAACATGCGCAGAATCATCAGAAAATGCATCTTTTCAATTCTTTAGCCTGCCCACTTTGCATTAGGGCGAATGCGTCAAAGACTCACTTCGTTTGGGTAAGACCGAACTACTGCAACTAAAGGAAGAAATTGGTATATTTTGGTTTAAGTTTACTGTTAGAATAAAATTTTATATGTATTACTGTAAGTTTACTTTAAGTTTCCACCAATTTGGCTTGTATAAAGTATATGAAAAATAACTACAAATTATGTTGCTATTAATTTTTAAGACTAAGGATTGGCATTAGCTGCACTATAAATAATTGCGACGTTTATTTGCAGTGACTTTCATTTAAGACAGTTCTCGATTAAGTCTGCAGGCACGAAAACGGCGACGGTGACAGCGGGGCGGCGCGGCTCGGGGCGATGAGGACCATAATACCCCCCACCACCGCCCATTTCATGCGCGTTACCTATACCACAATATAGAGAGAGTACAGTAGTTAAGCTTAGCACTCGCGCGCTCGAACAACGCACACATAGACTCCTCTCACCGACACTGTATAACCGGAAGCTCAAAACAATCTCAAACCACTTTGAGGACGTGACGCAGCGGAGAGAGCTGTCTTTGTGTGTGTGCGATGCTCGAGCGCCCGTAGTACTAACACATGAGTAAAGAAAAAGACCAGAGACAAAGCTTCTTAAGAACGTGAAATTCAAACTTGCAACTAACAAAATAAACTGAAAGCCCTGAGATTGTCCACTGGCTGCAGTTATCAAAACTGTTTTTTTCCGGTTTTTCCGCGTACGCGACAAGCGGCCAGTGGACACGCGCACATGCCCCACCTGCTGGTAGTAGTGCAACTGATTCGCGCGGTTGTATGAAGCTTTGTCTCTGGTCCTTTTCTTTACTCATGTGGTACCAAGCTTAACTTCAGTCTCTATTTTGTGCCTATACTGTCCATATTGTTGTATGCGTCGCCGCCGCGTCGCCCCGCCATCGCTCGGCCGCCGCCATTCTTCGTGCCAGGGATGCGCGATCCGGGGTTGTCGATCCGATTTTTCGGATCGTAATGGATCGTAATTCCACGATCCGATCCGATATGCCTTCGATCCGATTTTCAGGAAATCGATCCGGATCGGATGCAAATAAGTAAGACAATTAATTTTATATCTTTACTAGCGGCCGCCCGCGACTTCGTCTGCACGGACAGTTATTTCCCTATCCCTCGGGAACAGTATCTTTTTTCGGGATGAAAGGTACCCTATGTCCTTCTCTGTACCCTTGACAACGTGTGTGCAAAATTTCATGATGATCGGTTGAGTAGTTAAGACGTGAAGGCGTAACAAACAAACAAACAAATAAACAAACAAACAAACGGACTTTCGCATTTATAATATTAGTAAGGATTTAGTAAACCCATGCAAAACAATGTATAAAATAATGTGGAATAGTAATATTGTATTCAGAGAACTTAAAGACAAATTTCTCTCAAAAGTTTATACTTGAAGACGCGCCTAACTACTAATAGTAAAGTACAATTTTTATAGGCGCCAGTTTTCGGCCAAGTTCTAAATGTAGACAAAGATAAATTTCGTAACAAATAAACCAAAGTGCCCATTTTTTCGTAAACAAACCGCATTTTCGTTCATACGATCCAAGCGATCCGATCTTCCATGTTTTGTATCGATCCGGCAAAAAATCGTATGGCCTCGATCCGATCCGAAAATCGCCGGATCGTATGCCCGCCGATCCGATATTTCAAAAGATCGGATCGGATCGGCGCATCCCTACTTCGTGCCCGCTGTGAACGATGATGATGACGCAGCCTGTGACTGTAATGACAACAGGCAGTTGGTTATAATAATAATATATTCATAATAATCAGTCTATCCAAACTGCCTGCAAAGACTATTATTATTATTCTAAATTCAAATAGAACTCATCAGCTAGTGTTATTTTTACAAAAGGGGTTTAATTATTTTAGTATGAAGCGTGGCATACCTATTGTGCGCCATTTTTTTTTCAAAATAGCGAGTTTTTCCCTGTTCTCCTGTCGATTGGTAGCCCTTTTGGGGGCTAAACAGCTCTTCCTGTTATTTTTAGATAAGCTAGATTTTTATCACGTTATTTAATCACGTAAAGTGCAGTTAAAAGCATAAGAAATTGTTTCTGTGATATCATTCGGTGTGTGGCATATAGTTTGTATTTGTATAATAATTTGGCAAGATCAGTATCCTAGTAATCCACAGCCGCCATGTAGGTTAATTTAATAAAATATTTTAGTAAGCGTATTGTTGATATAATATTTAAATGTTAAGCTGTCTACTTTTATAAATAAAAAACTATGAAATCACTTCATCTTTTTATTTCTAGTTTCTAGAATAACTTATTATATAAATATTTACATAGAACCTGTATATTATAATATTTACAAGATTTCAAATTCTTATGAATTTTAAAAGGTGCCGATACTGAACTCTCCATTCCATCACGGAAACAATGGGGAATGTCCGAAAAAAATTAAATTGGCTAAATATTTTTTCATAGGTAGGAATAAGCTCCCCTAGTAATAGAGAAAAAAATAGAATTTTCGGTTACGTGAAAAAATTTTAAAAAATTAAAGTCTTTTCGACTTCACAAATGTAGGAAAGTAACAGCAGAATGGAGATTATACCTTTGCCAACACCTGCCACTATGACAACAAGAGTTAAAAAAAAAGTTTTGACATTTAGTGTTGAAATTTTTTTTTTTTTAATACCATGTGGTTGTGGCAGGTGATGGCAAAGGTATAATCTCCATTCTGCTGTTACTTTCCTATATTTGTGAAGTCAAAGAGACTTTAATTTTATTTAAATTTTTCACGCAACCGAAAATTCTAAATTTTTTTCCTATTACTAAGGGAGCTTATTCCTACCTATAAAAAAATATTCAGCCAATTTGATTTTTTTCGGACATTCCCCATTATACCGGGTGTATGGCACAGCTTGGCCAAAACTGAAACAGTAGCTTCACGATTCGACCATGATTTATGATTGAAAATAGCTGGAATTTTCTTCAGGAAAATTTTCTAATTTTCCGACTTTCTTCCGAAGTTATCAACACATCACAGATTAAGTGGAAGAAAAGTCGGAAAATTTAGAAAAAAATCCTGAGGAAAATTCCAGCTACTTTCAATCATAAATCATGGTCTGAAGCTACTGTTTCAGTTTTGCCCAAGCTGTCCCATACACCCGGTATTGATTTCATCTTCGAGATAGAAAATAGTTAAAACTACCAAAATACTGTTGACTAAAGTCCGATTACTAATCTCCCAACAAAAATGTAAATAAGAAATTTTACTGTCAAACTGACCTTGATAGTTATATTTTCAGATAATATAAACGTCACTTTTATACCTTTTTAAATAATTGTTTCATACATTTTCTTGAGTTAGCAATATACTATTTCCTTTTGTGTTGTTTTGTTTTGGCAACACCTTTGTTTACATTTTCGCTGGGAGACTAGTAATCGGACTTTATACAATATTAATGCTATAATGAACAAGAAGTCTTGAAGTCAAGGAGCTGCGTCATTATAAGGAACTCTGTCTATCTATACAGTTTGCTTTTATGTCACTAGTTGCTTCGATGCGAGCGTTTGTCGCGCGTATTCCGTTCCTACGAGCCCACGACAAACCAGTGAGAATTCTTGTACTGTTTCCAATAATCTTCTTTTACTGCTCTTCTCTCTGAAAAAAATAATATCGCGTTAAGGGCTAAGCTAATTAATCCGCTCGGCACCGCATTCTTCCATAGCTCTTTCTCTGTTGTTCACGCGAAATATCGTACATTAGAGCGAGAAAACCATTCGGCCGCCTTCGCGTGCTTCGGTATCGGCCGGTCGCCTCGCGAGGCAGGACTTTTGCCGCACGGGCCTCGCATGAGGCTGCTCGCTTGGTGGGGACCCGACCCGCCTAATCACGTAAAAACGGCTGATCAGAATTTAATTAAAACAGAATAATATTTATTTTGGTTTACGCTTCTCTGAGGATTTTATCGAATGTCCGCACGGATGAAGTTGCGGGCGGAAGCTAGTTATTTAATAATAACGATAAACGCTCTATAAACATTTGATAAAGTTATAGAAGGGTGCTGCATATTTTATTCTTATTTTAGTGAATAACACGGCATACTTATGTAGTCGGCCATCGCGAACATGATAAAGCCAAAGCAATATACCTAGTAAAGAAATAAATATATTTTGATTTTGATTTGATTTTTGATAACGCTAAAATTACTCAATGCGAACATTTCATTACATAGGTACGTACATGAATAATGAAAGTTATATGACGTTTAATAAACCTTATCAACATTGCTAATTGTAGATGTCGCTGCGTACGCTTGTTCCTAAGGCGGTGGTCTGCAACAAACGCCGTAGGTCGCATCCGGCGTAACGCTGTACGCGGCCTACGAATGCTTACTATGGAAATGTACTAGTGGTCTCTCTCACACGCCTGACGCGGCGCACGAACGCCGTGCGCCGCGTCCGTAGGTCGTACGCCGCGAAAATAGGTATTTATTTTGTGGTATTTTTTTTTACCGAAAAAGACCCATCGACCCGAAATGACGTGCCGGACTACAGCTGCGCCACAAAAAAAAAAGTTGGAAATCTGACTTTTTGACTATGCCATGATGAAGTCGATAATTTGTCGGAATTTGTCGCACAAAAACCAGAATTTGTCGGTCTTGCGTTTAGGAGATACGTGTGGCCCAGCTGTAGAGACGTCTCTACAGCTGCGCCACACAGATCTCGAAAACGGAAGGTCGTAGCGAAAATCTGATTACTCGTGTGTGCAGCCGTTAATTTGTCGGAATTTGTCGCACAAAAACCAGATTTTGTCGGTCTTGCGTTTAAGAGATATGTGAGGATATGCTGTGGAGACTTTTCTACCTGGATCTTGAGAAAGGAAGGTCGTAGCGAAAATCTGATAACTCGAGTGTGTAGCCGTTAGTTTGTCGGAATTTGTCACCAAGAATCAGAGTTTGTCGATCTTGCGTTTAAGAGATATGTAAGGATACGCTGTGGAGACCTTTTTACCTGGATCTCGAGAACGAAAGGTCGGAAGCGTATTCTCACATATCTCCTAAACGCAAGATCGACAAACTCTGATTCTTGGTGACAAATTCCGACAAACTAACGGCTACACACTCGAGTTATCAGATTTTCGCTACGACCTTCCTTTCTCAAGATCCAGGTAGAAAAGTCTCCACAGCATATCCTCACATATCTCTTAAACGCAAGACCGACAAAATCTGGTTTTTGTGCGACAAATTCCGACAAATTATCGACTTCATCATGGCATAGTCAAAAAGTCAGAATTCCAACTTTTTTTTTTGTGGCGCAGCTGTAGTCCGGCACGTCCCGAAATGGATATAAAAGACTATTCTACAATGCAAATGCCAATTGGAAGCCAAATTAAGACGTTTTTAATAAACCTTTTTCAATAGTTTTTTCTATATCCAGATTTTTCGGAAATTTGTAAGTGCCAACATTTTTAAAGCCTGTTACACAGAATTTAATCATTTTAAAGCTAAAAAAAAACGATTTTTTTAAAGTGAAAGTCCTTTGTTTTCATAGCTCTCGTGGAACAAGCGTACGCAGCGCTATTTTGACAGTTTCCGAGTTCTTACTTGATGACGGCGGCGATGAACTTGCGCTTGTGCGCGTCGGTGGCGTGGTGCGTGGGGAACCCGGCGGGGGCCAGCGCGTGCCGCAGCCACTCGGCCAGCGCCCCGCCCGCGCCCCCCCCGGCCGGCCACTGCGCGCGGTTCAGCGCCAGCAGCAGCTCGGCCAGCGGCTCGATGTGGTTGCGGGGGGTCGCGCCACCTACCATAGTTGTTACAGATGAATATAATGTGATTAAGAGGCGAGTGCGTAATTAAAAGATGTGTTCAGGGGGGGTAATTATTTAACTTTGTTGCAATCGACTCTGACAGAAATCGCAATTACATTGCCGCTTTAGTTAAGAACCAATGTGACAACTATCTTACTTAAAGCAGCAATGGAACTGTGCTTTCAATCGATTTCAATCGAGAATTGTTAGCAACAGCTTTACGTAATCAACTAGCCGGTCATTTTTCGCAATATGAGATTACGGACAACATATATTTCAATTTCGCGTTGCTGAAGAACAAAAAGTTGCCGTTTCTGTTGCAACCTAATAAGAACTACTCGTAGAATGGGAACCTCTCAGCACTCGTACTGATGCTCCACGCGAGCTACGTACCGATGCACCTGCAGGCGGCGTGCGTGAGGGCGGGCGCGGCGGGCAGCAGCGCGCGCGGCGCGGCGCCCGCCAGCGCGCTCAGCCAGCCGCACGTATGTGGTCGTGTGGCTCTATGCTGGGTCACGTTACGTACCGATGCACCTGCAGGCGGCGTGCGTGAGGGCGGGCGCGGCGGGCAGCAGCGCGCGCGGCGCGGCGCCCGCCAGCGCGCTCAGCCAGCCGCACGTATGTGGTCGTGTGGCTCTATGCTGGGTCACGTTACGTACCGATGCACCTGCAGGCGGCGTGCGTGAGGGCGGGCGCGGCGGGCAGCAGCGCGCGCGGCGCGGCGCCCGCCAGCGCGCTCAGCCAGCCGCACGTATGTGGTCGTGTGGCTCTATGCTGGGTCACGTTACGTACCGATGCACCTGCAGGCGGCGTGCGTGAGGGCGGGCGCGGCGGGCAGCAGCGCGCGCGGCGCGGCGCCCGCCAGCGCGCTCAGCCAGCCGCACGTATGTGGTCGTGTGGCTCTATGCTGGGTCACGTTACGTACCGATGCACCTGCAGGCGGCGTGCGTGAGGGCGGGCGCGGCGGGCAGCAGCGCGCGCGGCGCGGCGCCCGCCAGCGCGCTCAGCCAGCCGCACGTATGTGGTCGTGTGGCTCTATGCTGGGTCACGTTACGTACCGATGCACCTGCAGGCGGCGTGCGTGAGCGCGGGCGCGGCGGGCAGCAGCGCGCGCGGCGCGGCGCCCGCCAGCGCGCTCAGCCAGCCGCACGTATGTGGTCGTGTGGCTCTATGCTGGGTCACGTTACGTACCGATGCACCTGCAGGCGGCGTGCGTGAGGGCGGGCGCGGCGGGCAGCAGCGCGCGCGGCGCGGCGCCCGCCAGCGCGCTCAGCCAGCCGCACGTATGTGGTCGTGTGGCTCTATGCTGGGTCACGTTACGTACCGATGCACCTGCAGGCGGCGTGCGTGAGCGCGGGCGCGGCGGGCAGCAGCGCGCGCGGCGCGGCGCCCGCCAGCGCGCTCAGCCAGCCGCACGCCGCGCGCGCCGCCTGCGCCTCCCACATGCGCACGCAGTTGCAACCTGACAAACGTCACTACTAATGTAATTCGTCGACAAATTGCCCGCTGTCAGCGAGCGGTTATAAAAAGGGTACACTCACATAAGAGCGCAATCAACGTTACGACCTGCACAGAACGCTTAGAATTGTGTAAAAATCGATAAGATACCATCCTTAAAAGATAAGCCATCACAAACCTTCACAACAACATTTGTATAGAATACAAAGGATAAATTACTATCATTATCCAGACGACATCCCTAAATCACACCCCGGGCACTCCATACAAGCGCCGCGTTTCAACTACCTATTACACAGACGCTCCACAGTGACGTTTTTGCACACGTGCAACTGTGTGGGTGAAGTTTAGGGCTATTGAATTGAATGAGCACACGATTCGGCACACGAACTCGCGCGGTGGGGTGAGGTAATTGATTGTGGAGCGAGGCGGAGAGTTTATTTTCTGTACGGTAGTAGCTTTAAAAATTATAGCACTATCAATGAAGAAAACGAGCCCTTACCTAAATCTACGAGCTCCGGCAAGAGGTCCTCGATCCAGTCCAAGTGCTGCGGGCGCTTCTTGGTGAGCGCGTGCAGCGTGGCGAACAGCGCCTCGGCCAGGTCGGGCGCCGCCGCCGGCTCGGGCGCCACGCCGCGCGCCGCGCGCGCCACGCACGCGCCCACCAGCCGCCCGCACTCCGCCCACGACCCGCCCAGCAGGATCACTAGCTACGAACAATTCAATACGTACACGTTCAATACATACATACTTAGTGCAACGAATGTATTTTATTTTATTTACAGCATATAATTTCTTTTTACTTTGCTGTTCATCATCATCATATCAGCCGCACGACACCCACTGCTGGGTATAGGCCTCCCCTAAAGATCTCCACGACGATCAGTCCTGCGCTGCCCGCATCCAGCGGCTTCCAGCGACCTTCACCCTCTCGTCGGTCCCCCTTGTGGGGGGCCTACCCACGGAGCGTCGTCCGGTGCGCGGCCGCCATTTCAGAACCGCCCCGCCCCAACAGCCATCAGAACTTCTCGCTATGTGTCCCACCCATTGCCACTTCAGCTGAGCAATCCTTCGAGCGATGTCGGTTACTTTAGTTCTCCTGCGGATCTCCTCGTTTCTGATTCGATCACGCAGGGATCGAATATGCGTGATCGAATACTTTGCTGTTACTTTCACAAAACTATGTACATTTTATTATAATTTATGGGTTTGCTCTTGACCCTAGTTCCCAATGGAGCGAGCTTGCCCAGAAGGTGCCTATTCACTCTGGCCTTGAAAAGAGTCGGGTTGTATGCGCTCGGAAACACAGACGCCGCCGGCTTACAAAAAACGGGAAAAAAATATCAGGTCGAGTCGGCCATATTTTGACACTTCCGATCCAGCCTGCCTGCCTTCGTGCCAGAGCGTTTAAGTCAAGCTCTCGTGTTTCTCACTTTATCGGTCAAGTTGTAACGTCTATGAAATGATCGCCGCGAGTTTAGCCATATTACTGCCGTGGAGATTAGAAAAGTGAGACGCGCGTCCACTACAGCTCGCGGGAGCAACGTCGAACCAGATTAGCCCCATCAAATTCCTTCTCCTATAAATCCTTCAATGCGAAAGAGAAAAAGTTAAACGCTTGGGCCTGTTTTCGTCGCCCACCGCCCTGCATGAACCCGGCCGGCCGTTGCTCTGCGCAAGTGAATCTGTTGTGGTTTTATTTAAGCAGTGAGCACTTTGGACGCGTTTCCGTACGAATTTTACTCGTAATACGTACGCACACGCTCGAACCTTCCAATTACTATGAGAGCGCGCACACTGGGTACGAGTTAGTCTTACGTATACGTACGTATACTTCCGACGTCCGAATACAATCCGAACATGTTGGGATTTTAAAACACGTTTGTACGTTTAAAAGAGTTAAAAATAGGTGTAGAAAAGTTTATTAACATAATTTACGAACACAAATGTTTGTGGGATCAGGGTGATTCAAGCTACCATTATTTTTCTTCCAAAACATGATGGAATTCACCTAAATAATGTCTTTTTAAATATTATATTTCTCGCATTCATTCGGTTCTACGACAGCGACGACGCCGCCACAGTCTCCGAGTCCGAGTTATAACAGAGATACAGATTTAGATTATTCATTGCGCTCCAACAAAAGATTACTTCATGAATGCGATATCTGTACCTATTTGACGGAGAAAAACGTATTCAGTGTATACGTACGTACTCAATTCGTACGATCAGGATCATAGGTTTAAGTACGATGCAAATTCGTGTCCAAAGTGCTCACGGCCTTATTAGGCGATTGCAAGAACTTTAGTTTTATGGCCTAGTAAATAGAGTTTTCAGGATTAGAGTTCGCAGCATTCGGGAAACTTCGAAAAATCTTCGCGTCCGATTTACCTTAGTGTCTCAAGACGAAAGTTTATGACCAGTGTGTTGCCAGTGATGACTTACCGCAGTGAAACGTGGTCGCTAGCTATGGGCACACCTCGGTCACTCCAAATGAATTCCATAGTTGTATGGAAAATGGGCGCGGTTGCACCCCGTTATAAACTATGACGACAGATGACGTTTTTGTACACGCGCAACTGTGTGTGTAAATCTAGGGCTACCGTGCAGTTTGTAAACATTCAGTCTTGACAGTAAAGGATGGCAAGGATGCGGTGCGTAGTGTATCACTGCGCACCGCGCCTTTGGCAGTCGGTAACTGCGTGATCGAATCAGAAATAAGGAGATCCGCAGGCGAACTAAAGTAACCGACATCGCTCGAAGGATTGCTCAGCTGAAGTGGCAGTTGGCTGGACACATAGCGAGAAGAACTGATGGCCGTTGGTTGGGGCGGAAAGATTCTGGAATGGCGACCGCGCACCGGACGAGACGCTCCGTTAGGCCGGTAGGCCCCTGAAAAGGTGGTCTGACGACCTGGTGCGCGGTCGCGGTGCGCCGCTGGATGCGGGCAGCGCAGGACCGATCGTCGAGGAGATCCTTGGGGGAGGCCTATACCCAGCAGTGGGTGTCGTGCGGCTGATACGATGAAATAGAGTTTAAATTTGTTATAAATGAACACAGGTTCATGGTAGCCACAAGAAACTTCGCATCGTCAGTATGTTATTTAATTATTATTTTATTAATTAAATGTGAACGAAATGAATTAGTGATTAAATGATTTATTAATTTAACATTTCTTTAGCATATAGTATAGATAGAGCATCGGTGTAACTTAATTAATGATAACTTACAAGTTTAACGACATCCAAGCCTGCCGGACAGGGCTTCTGGTCGAACCCTGTGATCGTCAGTTGTGCGATGTCACCGATCACGGGCTTGCAGTCTTCTAACAAAGTTGATATGGTCTGTTTTAATATCTGGAACATTGGCTGCAAAAGAAAAAGATAAAAATTTATCGTGACACAATTAATCGGTGGCGTCTCGTAGATATTATTAATTTGTGTGCAACTACAAAAAGTTTATTAATATAATCACAAAAAGAAAAATCGCGTTTTGCCTCATCATATCGTTAATTAAAGTTCACAGATTTTATTGAGAAACGTGAGTTACTGTTTCTATTGTTCAATCTAGTAAAGTATCGTATCACTGAGACGTCGCTCTGTGGAAGTATTATTTCCTTTATCGTTGAATAAGTGACCAAAGAGAAGGTGCCTCGACTCTACGCATTTAGGGTGATCCCAGACCTACCGGTTTCTTTTCTTTGCTTTGCTGTTCTATTTTGCTGTTTAGACCGCCGGCCAACCAGGGACATTTTCAATCTATCGCATGGACCAGACCAAATTGGCAAGATAGCAATTAGCTTGGTGTTATCAAATATCATCGTCTGGGTTGTGAAGTAAGAAGCTTCTAGGAGATATGCCACCCTGAACATGGTCTCCGATTGCTAAAAATAAATGATCGCATATTTATGTAAATTATGAACAGGGTCGTGGGTGGCATCCTTCGATCATCTATACCTGAGGATAGTGCACGACAGTGACATTCGTGACACATCCCAAAGTCAGCCAAAATGCAGCCGTGGCTGACTTTTCATTTTAGTATAGCGTGATCCGTCAATAGATTAAAATGACGAAGTGTTCTGTAAAAACTTGCAAAAATCACTCCTCAGTTCGGGTTAAAAAAGATGGTGTGACGTATCACCGGTAAGTAAAAAAAATAAGATCGAATTTATCCAAAAACTAGCTCGAAATCCACTTCAGTTATTTAAAGATTAAAATTTCAAAATATAAAACATAAAAAGCATTAAAAAGCAACGGTTCTTGACGTAATCGGAACAAAGTCAATTTTTTACGAATGGAGTCGCCAATTATAATATTTTTTTTATTCAGGAAGTAAATAATTTCAATTATATTTCTTCATCAGCTTTCCACAAAACTATGAAATGAGAGAAAAATGGACAAAGTTAGTGGCAATAGAAAGAAATGATAAGTTCTATAAGCCGAGCAAAACCAGCGCCATATGCTCATGTCACTTTTCGGAATCTGACATATATATATATAACAAAAAAACCGGCCAAGTGCGAGTCGGACTCGCGCACGGTGGGTTCCGTACCAAAAAACGGCAAAAAAATACGTTTGTTGTATGGGAGCCCACCTTAAATATGAATTTTATTCTGTTTTTAGTATTTGTTGTTGTAGCGGCAACGAAAATACATCATCTGTAAAAATTTCATCTGTCTACCTGTTGTCGTTATTAATATCGAGCAAAAAACGGCAAAAAATGACGTTTGTTGTATGGGAGCCCCCATAAATATTAATTTTATTGTTTTTAGTATTTGTTGTTATAGCGGCAACAGAAATACATCATCTGTGAAAATTTCAACTTTCTAGCTATCGCGGTTCATGAGATACAGCCTGGTGACAGACAGACAGACAGATGGACAGCGGAGTCTTAGTAATAGGGTCCCGTTTTTACCCTTTGGGTACGGAACCCTAAAAAGGAATTAGACGATTAAAGAAGTCCGCGATTCCATTACTAAAGGTATAATAATTTAAAAGGTATAATATAATAAATGGCGCTGACCTAAAAGTGCAATACTAATTTTATTATTCTACTCTGCAGTGTGGTTTGATGGTGCAATTATGATGGTACGGAACCCTCGGTGCGCGAGTCCGTCTCGCTCATGACCGGTTTTTTAAGCAATAGAAAGTGTATCTGAACTAGTTGAAAACTATAGTAAGCTTTAGCAATAACTATGTATCCGATAAATGTAAATAGTTTATTTTAATACCTGCTTCATTGTGTTTGTTAGATTCTGATGGAAAGTGGCCTCGATTTAAATGCTGAGTTCATTTTTAAAGTTGGCTCTCTGTATGAAATGTGCAGAGAAAGAAAAGCAGCCCATGTCGAGTTTCTTGCCTGTACTTCTTGTTACAATTTACAAGGTGCGAACTGATGGCGTGGCTTCTTTGATATTTACCTACTTGTTTTACTGAATAAATGATTTTAAGTTTGATTTATGAATGTAATAAATAATTTAGCAATCTCACTTATAGTTTATACTTTAAAATACGCTATTTCTTATAAACACTTACTTGTTCACTCACAAAGCTATTCTACTCACTCCTTTTTCAGGTTTTAATCAATCAATAATCATACCTTACAATAAGGTATACCTTAACAAAATAATATTTTAACGACTTACAAATGACTTTTCTCTAGTGAATTTAAAAACATGTAATAAAAACAATAAACATAATTTTAAACTTTCCGGAAAAATTATAGATAAAACCGCATCAAAATACATTGCATAGGTACTTTAGAAGAACTAAACGTACAAACAGACAGACGCGGAAGGCGACAATCCTTACTAATATTATAAATGCGAAAGTCCGTTTGTTTGTTTGTTTGTTACGCCTTCACGTCTTAACCGATCATCATGAAATTTTGCATACACGTTCTTAGGGGTACAGAGAAGGACATAGGATACCTTTCACCCCGAAAAAAAAAGTATTATTCCCGAGGGATAGCAAAAAATATTTCCACGCAGACGAAGTCGCGGGCGGCCGCTAGTTTTATATATGAGTAGAATATATATAATTATATAATTTTAAAGAATTCAAAAAATCTGATAGAAAAATAATAAAAAAATAAATAGCATTTTGCTACTCCACTGCTCTTTGTTCCTGAAAGCCTTCTGTCAACTTCTAAAATTAACTTATGTAGCTTCAACTGGTCGTTTGTTTCACATTACTGCTTCATGACCGAAGAAATTTTATAGGACTCAAGTGTCAGCGCAATGTATGGACAGAGCCAGTCGAAGCATAATATGGTGAAATTCAACGCATGTGCCACATTTCAGCTTTGCTATTGTATTGCGTAGTGCATCCTCAGGTATAGATGATCGAAGGTGGCATCATTACCTTCCTGAACTATTTTTTTGTGTTTTCATAACGATCGTTTAAGGAACAAAGCTCACAAGATGTGAAATGTACTTAGATTGAAAATATGCGATAGACTAAAAAAAAACTTTTTTAAAAACACATTTTTAAAACGGACTAAATTATTATAAAAAAATCGGACTAAAAACATTAAAACGGAGTAGTAAAAACAAACTAAAAAGTAAAAAATAAATTCTTCTGTAAATATTTATACTCGTAACCCTAATACCCTATACCTACAGAAATTTTAGACTTAAAAATTTTAAACCTAAAAACGTGGGGCGCATGCTATAGAATATAGATTGACAATATAGATGATAAATTTCACAAAACGCGCCCCACGTTTTTAGGTTTGAGAAGCTAGTACAAAATCGTTCACAAACTTTGCGGAGAAACAAACAAACAAACGAGAAAGCAACCTAATAACAACGTGTTGAAAATGATCCTCTTGGCCGGCGGCGCGGCGGTCCATTGCCGAACAGCAAAGGAAAGAAAAGAAACCGGTAGGTCTGGGATCAGCCTTATACGCGGTTAAACAATAGGGATGTTGGCTTATGAATAAAATAACGAAATACTAATAAAAATCGTAAACATATCAAACTTTTGGAGTAGCTTGTATACCTCTTGGTTTTATATATTGCGTATTATTTGTTTTATGACCCTTCAAAGTTGGGTGGACAAGTCCATTTAAAAAGTATAAAATTTGTTAAAATAAATAATATATTGTGTCCTATTCGCCGTTATTCGAAGCCTTAGTAAACAGATTGAGAATAGCGAAGCCTTTCCGTTTCCCGTTCAGCATCATTATTATAGGTCTATCTTACCGAATTACGTCACATCCGCATCCGTGCGACGTCATACCTCAACCCACTTTGTTCACCAGGCGGCCATGCTAGTTTCAGCGCTCATTGGCGTCCTTTTTTCGCAACCGTTCACATCTAGTCAAACGCTGTTAGCGTTCGAAATTTAAAAATTTTCCTAAGTAGGTCAAACGCTGTTAGCGTTCGAATTTTAAAGTTTTCTAAAGTAGGTCAAACGCTGTTAGCGTTCGCGAAATTCTTAATTCAAATTTAGATTTTATATTACATATTTTTGTTGAAAAGTAACATCTTACGATTTATTTTCGGCTATATAAAATGAGTGTGCGTAGTTTGAAAACCATACGTAAAATCAGTGTTAGTTGGGTCCGACTCTGTGTAGTCTCCGTTTTCGTCGTCATGTTCGTGGAGTAGCAGAGAACGAGGGTGAGGACATGGATCTACAGTAAATACGACGCAGGATTTGAATTGAATTGAGGTAATCTAACGCCTCGCCCTAAGGTCAGTGAAATTTTTCCATATTTTATAATGATATGATTCTACCCACGATATGTTGAAAAATATTTTCTGTTAATTCTAACATTCGTAAAATTGCCGTTCATGAGTGTTATTCGCTTTTGGCCTAAGCGATCTGCTGAAAAGGTTATAATTTTGACAAATTTAATGCTTATGAAAATTTTTACGTTACGGAAAACATGTTTCGTACGATTCCTATTCATTGTTGGTAAAGCTATATTGCGTTGAATGGGAGCTGAGCCTTGTGTTCTTCAAATATGAGAAAGTGTATACAGCTTGAGTTTATTCTGTGTCCTGGCGCTGTCCGGCCATTTATTTCCGTGGCATTTCGTTCAACTCATAATTCGTTGAACTTGACCAGTGTTGAGATTAACCATTGCGCCTTATTTTATTTAGAGATGTTGTTTAGCCGTAGACGTTTGAACGAGTATTCAAAAAAAAAAAAAAAAAAATTTTTTTTTTTTTTTTGAGAAAAGCCGTTGCTTTGTAAATTTGAATAGATACGTAACGAGGCACTTTTAACAAGAATTATATTGGTGTTCAATTAAAACATTTATACAGTCAGATATTGGCTTGATTGCGGAATATTACAACAATTGATGGCGTATTTGATGCAGCGACAGTAAACGCTATCAATGCGCAAAATGACCCGGGTTCAGTTCCCAGTAAAATGAGCGTACTAATCTTGTCTTGTGTACAAATAAAAATGATTGCTTTATATTTGCTTTCTATGCTTTCCAGACCATTAATTTGATTGTTTTAACCTTTGATTGAATAAATGTGTGGTATATTACGCTTGTCGGGTACAGCTAGATAATAATAAAATTAATTGTGGTAATTGTTTTAGATAATTTGAAATCTATTTTTAATTGCAGGCAATTCAAAAGTTTATCATAGTAATTAGATATTTTCTATTATTATTATACCCCTCGGTTCCAGCTTGTTCCGCAACTGGACCGGGGAAGGTCTATCGGCTGCTCCTGGCACCGTTGACACAAGTTTATGAAAAGTTTTATCTAAATAATTTTGTGTAAGTAATTAAAACATGCTGTTTTCTTCCTCTATGGTAGTAAGCCCCACATGTTGAGAGTTGTGTGATTTGTAACAATATTTTGATATGGATTCATCCGGTCGCTTCGAAGCATCGTTGATTGATAATTTGATATGAACTCTGGCGGTCACTCCTAATGGTTACCGTTGATTAAGTATCTTACTATTTAACTTAATTCGGTCGCCCTCTGATGGGCACCGTCACTATAGTTATGTAAGGTGAATAAATAGATTAACATTCAATAAACATTTATTATTATGTTTTAACATAATTAACATAAATTCGGCCGGTCGCTACAGAGCACCGTCGATTGATGTTTTAACATAAATTATTTCGGTTGCTTTTGATGAGCACCATCCAGGCACCGTCGATATGTACATATTTTTACTCATTTTATCTTATTATTTTATTTTATTATTCGGTGTAAACAATGTCCTTAATCCCTGAGGGAGAGGAACTTAAAAAGGGGATCATCCAAAATATTCCCGTACTTTCTGGTGGGCAACATGTTTCTAACAACCATTAGTTGCTGCTTACAGAACAACCAGAAGGATTTTGAAATTTTTCTTTGGAGAGTTATTTATTAATAGTATTTTTTTTTAAACCGTGGGCCTGTTAAATCAAGTTATTTCGATTGAAATATTTCAATCAATATATTTTCCTGTTATTTAAAATGTTTCTTTATTAAAAATATCGAACCGGGTGCAAAGTCCGGGTGTCGCAAAGGAGGTTCACCAACAGTTGCGTTCTGGTGCTTCACTGGCCGCTGCCGTGGCACACTCGATGCGCTCGCTCAGCTCGCGCTTCATTGTGCCGTTTTGTGACCAAAAAGGTCAGTTTTAATCTAACCTAACTGATGATGTCCCTTTTGGCTACACTGTAGCCAAAATAACTGTCGCAGATTTATGTTTTGTTTGAAAATTTTATATTCATTTGTACGCTTTGAAGACTGATATTGTCTCAAGAGTCCGATGACAGATCAGATATCCTAGATAGTTTTAGTTAAGTGGTCACTGCAATGCAAGGGTTGTGCCTGTTTTACATTTTAAAATTTTATGAAGATTTAAGTCTGATGATGTTGGCTTTATTACAAAGTGCCGGGGGCGTGTAATGTGTATGTACGTACATAAATAAATACATAAGTGCTAGTTTTTATTGTACTTCGACCACGTCGTTGTGTACATTAATAGATATGAATTTAAATAATCACTTTTTGGTGTGATGTAAATCTTATTAAATTTGTGGGGAATCTCGATTTTACTCAGACCTCGATTGAATCATTCTATATTTCGAATATAATCTTAGCACGTTGTAGATAACAAGTTAACATTTTGTTATATACTTACTTAAGTACTTGTTGAATATTTCAGTAGAATATGAAAATACTTCTAATTAGCTACCATAACATGTACCATATTCTGGAATTAACTTTAAAATAATATACCTAAGCACTCTGACATTAGTCAGTTGTTGTAAACACTGTCGCTCTGATTTTATATTGGTTGGTGTCTGCGAATAAGTTACTTAAATATACTTTCCTAATCAAAGCTTACCTACCATGGGGAAGCACTGGCACCCGATTCTTGTTTATTTATCCGGGTGATGATACTTGATTTATTAGATAACTGAGATAATCTTCTCGGTGGATGATTCCAAAGTATTTATGTGATTTTATTTGAATAATGAAATGCAAGTATATTCATTGTTATTATTATTACTATTATTGTTGATATGCAACATTTTTGCTATATTGTTAGGAATTCAAGTTCAAAACAAATGTTATATAAGTATTAAGTTTATGCTGCGTGCAGCTTTTCCGATGGCCATAGAAACCATGGCATGTAGAATCTTGATTGTTTTTTTTTTTTTTTATATTTATTTTATAGTTTGATAAAAAGAAAATATTTTATGTACTTACCTTTATCTATAAAAGACGAAACTTTGTCTATAGAAAGTAAATACATGTTGGAATAATTAAAGTCATGTTTCTTTATTTGGTATGCTGTACTGTCATATGTTTTGTTCTTTTAATACATCTTTTGATTTTATCTATTATACTATAATAGTTAGTCTATACCCTTGTATTTTAATTCCCAATGTTAAGATGTCATTTAATTTTGCGATGATAATTAAAAATGTTACAGTTAAATTTAGTGGTAGTACTTGCCTAAATAAGTATCTACATACTTACCTTTTTTTTTGTGTTTGTTTTGGGCTAACACAGCTGCTGTGTGCTGACCAATCGAATACTAAATGTTTTATTAACTGTAAAAATTCAAATGGACTTGTCAATGTTAATTAACATCCTATAGCAATTTATATAACACTAACTTCTGACATTAGTGCTTGTTCCGCCCACTATTAAAGTTTATGTCGGACGCGACACAACAAGGTGTCGCAGACAGTGGCGCACACAGACACTCTAGCTAGCTAGTCGGCCTAAGTGGGTAACACCGAAGGTGGTTAGCCTGCCTTTGGCTTAAGTCAGTCGTATAACGTTTATTTTTGGGTAGGTATTTATTGAGTCCAGTTCGCAGTTTACGATTAAATTAATTTAATCAAGTATTTGATATAAAAGTAATAACTTTGTGAACGCGTTCACAAAGATTTATTTTATTATGATATCCAAATCCAGTTAGGGATTTTATAAAGATTGTTTTTTTTGCAGAGCAAAAGCTCAAGGATTTCGTAAGGTTTGTATTTTAAGTGAGTTAATTGTGCAGCAACCGACACCACATTTGTAATAAAAGAATCTGCGAAGAAAACGTTGTCTTGTCCCAGATAATTTTGAAGTAGGCGATCGACGCGACTTAAGCAGAGATGCACTGTCAGCCAGCAGTCATATTGAACGATAACACGACTAAAATATTATGAGGTAAAAAAATTAAGTAAAAATTTATGAGAATTTATTTAAAGCTGATCTGATTTGTCAATTGTCTTTATTTTAGTTTTAATTATGTTTTTGTATTTTTTTTTCTTCCCTTTACTAATTTAAAGAAAGATTTCTTTTGATCTAAATTAAAATAAATTTTAAGAGAAATAAACTATTTATGATTTAAAGTGTCACATTGGCGTCCTGTCCCTGTTCACCAGGCGATAACAAACAATGTCTCAATCTGTTTACTAAGGCTTCGAATAACGGCGAATAGGACACAATAGGAGCGTTTTACCTACCATTAAAACGCATATTGTGTCTGAAGCCTTATTCGAAGCCTACCTTCAAGGGCTGCCTGGTATGCATTTAATGCTAATTAGTTGTGAAGTATTTTTCAGATTTTGAGACTGCAATGAGCGCTGAAACTAGCATGGCCGCCTGGTGAACAAAGTGGGGTGAGGTATGACGTCGCACGGATGCGGATGTGACGTAATTCGGTAAGATAGACCTATAATAATGATGCTGAACGGGAAACGGAAAGGCTTCGCTATTCTCAATCTGTTTACTAAGGCTTCGAATAAGGCTTCAGACACAATATGCGTTTTAATGGTAGGTAAAACGCTCCTATTTAATTAGTCCGTAAAATTTATAGCAAATTTGTCAAAGAAACCATTTTGATAAACACAATATTTAATATAGCTGCCGAACAAATTTCCTACGCGTTGCATACAACGTAGGAAGGCGTGACGTCATTACTTGGTAGCCGTTAGTATGGAGCGTTTTCGGGTGAGTCCAATTTTGTGCATTTCAAACTGTGATATCTCGGGCAGTTTTCATGCTAGCGTAATAATTCTTATACAAATGTTTCTTTTTCTTTAGGGGTAATTTATGTAACATAAAATAAAAAAATAGTCAACATGCCTATAACCATAAATGTATTCACCTCTACTAGCGTGGGTTGGAGCGCTAGCGCGGGCAGCGTGGGCAGCAGCGCGCGGAACAGTTCGTCGGCGAGTTGCGGCCGCGGCTGCAACGCTGCCAGCAGCGCCGCGGCGCACTCGCCCGCGCCCGTCGACTGTTGCGGCGACAACGCCTACCGAATCAAAATGTACAACACTAATTAATAACCTTCTTTTTTTAAGTAGGTTAAAAAGATTTTGGTTTTAGTTTTGAGATTTTAACATTCGAAATGCACTTTTTATATGAAACTAAATAAATACGAGAAAAATTCGACTTGTCATCAGATCATTTTCTCAGGCGGGAATCGAACCCGTGAACTTTGGAAGTCCGGTCCAATGCTGTTACTACGAAATTAGCAAAATGTATAAAACAGCTGATTTTGTTTTCGCGGTTTCAGTGTTAGTTCCATAGAAAGGGTTGTTAAGTTTGATGGTCCGAAGAAACGGTTTTCCCATTTTGGGTTCGTTCATTAACACCCTGTATAGGTTTATTTACACCCACGCACCGGAGCGATGCTCATACGAAAATGTCTGCAAAATGGTGAGTTCGCGATGGTACCTGTGCGTGTAGCCGGCGCGCCAACGCGTGCGCCAGCAGCGCTAGCAGCGCCGAGGCCTCCGCCGCGTGCGTGGCCGCCAGCGCCGCGCCCGCCGCGCCCACCAGCTGCCGCACCACCCACACGTCCATCTGGCGGGACTCCTGCTATACCTGTGCGTGTAGCCGACGCGCCAACGCGTGCGCCAGCAGCGCTAGCAGCGCCGAGGCCTCCGCCGCGTGCGTGGCCGCCAGCGCCGCGCCCGCCGCGCCCACCAGCTGCCGCACCACCCACACGTCCATCTTGCGGGACTCCTCCTAAACACAAGCCCCTTATTAAGTACACGAAGAGTAAGTTTACATTTGGTTTAACCAGAAATTTGGTTTAGCAATATCGGGGGGACCTCACTCCGAGCTTAAACTTTACATTAGCCTACTGCTCGTGGCCGACTCAGTCGAGACAGCGCAGCAGCGCACGAGGGATGTCATGTATCGGTTGAGACAGAACCACGCGACAGAAAGAGAAACGCTTCAGAGCTAGGTGCTTATAATAATAATCAGCGCCAGCGCAGCGGGCGCGGGGCTGCGGGACAGCGCGCTGTAGTATAGTATACGTGCCTGCAGCTGCGTATGTGCGATGTGCACGATGTCGGCGGCCTGCAGCGCGGCGGGCGCGGCGCAGTCGGCGCACAGTTTGCGCAGCGCCAGCGCGGCGGGCGCGGGGCTGCGGGATAGCGCGCTGCCCGCCGCGCGCACGCATTCCGTCGCCAGCGCACTGCCGCGAGCGCCCAGCGAACTCAACCATGCCGCGTAGCTGCCTGCCACGAAAACAAAATAGCTCAATATCACATTACTAACTAGCTCAGATAGACCCATGGAAATAGTACTATAAACCGGAATGAGCGCTTCGCCCCAAAACGAGCCGACAGAGAGGTCAAGTAGATGTATGTGTCCTTTTCTTCATTAGGGTGACCAAACCGTATGGTTGGACGGAGACATACATAATACTTTAAACTGTTTAATATAAACTTAAATACCTAGGTAGTTCTTTATTTATAATTAACACTTTTTACCGCGTTTTTATTAGGTTGCTTGCTCTTTTGTTTGTTTGAGCACAAATTTTGCAAACGATTTTATACTGAATTCCCGATGAGCTAGAGACTTGAAACTTTGAACACAGGTCAGAAATGGAAGGAAATGCAATACAATGCCGTCAAAACTAGTTTTGTCCGTCAGCTACCGGCAAACCTAGTTCTGACCTACAGCTACCGGTTAAACTAGTTTTGTCCAACAGCTACCGGCAAAACTAGTTTTCTGCAATAGCTAGAGGCAAAACTAGTTTTGTCCAACCGCTGCCGTCAAAACTAGTTTTGTCCATCAGCTACCGGCAAACCTAGTTCTGACCTACAGCTACAGGCTAAACTAGTTTTGTCCAACAGCTACAGGCAAACCTAGTTTTGACAAACAGCTACCGGCAAAACTGTTTTTGACCAAGTGCACTATTGCACCCTGTTTTGACTAGCAGATTCCGCCAAACCTAGCTTTGGCCAAAATCGGCAAACTTAGTTTTGACTCACGTCTACCGGCAAAACTAGTTTTGCCCATCAGCTACCGGCAAACCTAGTTCTGACCTACAGCTGCCGGTTAAACTAGTTTTGTCCAACAGCTACCGGCAAAACTAGTTTTGTGCAATAGCTACAGGCAAAACTAGTTTTGTCCAACCGCTGCCGTCAAAACTAGTTTTGTCCATCAGCTACGGGCAAACCTAGTTCTGACCTACAGCTACCGGCAAAACTAGTTTTGTCCAACAGCTACCGGCAAAACTAGTTTTGTGCAATAACTACAGGCAAAACTAGTTTTGTCCAACCGATGCCATCAAAACTAGTTTTGTTGATGGACAAAACTAGTTTTGCCGGAAGTTTTAAGTTTGCCGGAAGCTGATGAGCTTCCGGCAAACTTAGTTTAACCTACAGCTACTGGCAAAACTAGTTTTGTGCAATAGCTACAGGCAAACTAGGTTTGTCCAACCGCTGCCGTCAAAACTAGTTTTGTCCATCAGCTACCGGCAAACCTAGTTCTGACCTACAGCTACAGGCAAAACTAGTTTTGTCCAACCGCTGCCGTCAAAACTAGTTTTGTCGATGGACAAAACTAGTTTTGCCGGAAATTTTAAGTTTGCCGGAAGCTGATGAGCTTCCGGCAAACTTAGTTTAACCTAAAGCTACCGGCAAAACTAGTTTTATCCAACAGCTACCGGCAAAACTAGTTTTGTGCAATAGCTACAGGCAAAACTAGTTTTGTCCAACCGCTGCCGTCAAAACTAGTTTTGTGCAATAGCTACAGCCAAAACTAGTTTATCCAACCGCTGCCGTCAAAACTAGTTTCGCCCATCAGCTACCGGCAAACCTAGTTCTGACCTACAGCTACCGGCAAAACTAGTTTTGTCCAACAGCTACTGGAAAAACTAGTTTTGTCCAACAACTACCGGCAAAACTAGTTTTGTGCAATAGCTACAGGCAAAACTAGTTTTGTCCAACCGCTGCCGTCAAAACTAGTTTTGTCCAACAGCTACAGGCAAAACTAGTTTTGTCCAACCGCTGCCGTCAAAACTAGTTTTGTCCATCAGCTACCGGCAAAACTAGTTTTGTCCAACAACTACCGGCAAAACTAGTTTTGACCAACCGCTGCCGTCAAAACTAGTTTTGTCCAACAGCTACAGGCAAAACTAGTTTTGTCCAACCGCTGCCGTAAAAACTAGTTTAGTCCATCAGTTACCGGCAAAACTAGTTTTGTCCAACAGCTAACGGCAAAACTAGTTTTGTCCGTCAGCTACCGGCAAAACTAGTTTTGTGCAATAGCTACAGGCAAAACTAGTTTTGTCCAACCGCTGCCGTCAAAACTAGTTTTGTCCGTCAGCTACGTGCAAACCTAGTTCTGACCTACTAGTAGGCAAAACTAGTTTTGTCCATCAGCTTCCGGCAAACTTAGTTTAACCTAAAGCTACCGGCAAAACTAGTTTTGTCCAACAGCTACCGGCTACACCTAGTTTTGTCCTACAGCTTTCGACAAAACTAGTTTTGTCCAACAGCTACCGGCAAAACTAGTTTTGTGCAATAGCTACAGGCAAAACTAGTTTTGTCCAACCGCTGCCGTCAAAACTAGTTTTGTTCGTCAGCTACGGGCAAACTTAGTTCTGACCTACAGCTACCGGCAAAACTAGTTTTGTGCAATAGCTACAGGCAAAACTAGTTTTGTCCAACCGCTGCCGTCAAAACTAGTTTTGTCCGTCAGCTACGGGCAAACCTATTTCTGACCTACAGGTACCGGCAAAACTAGTTTTGTGCAAAAGCTACGGGCAATACTAGTTTTGTCCAACCGCTGCCGTCAAAACTAGTTTTGTCCGTCAGCTACGTGCAAACCTAGTTCTGACCTACTAGTAGGCAAAACTAGTTTTGTCCATCAGCTTCCGGCAAACCTAGTTTAACCAAAAGCTACCGGCAAAGCTAGTTTTGTCCACCAGCTACCGGCAAAACTAGTTTTGTGCAATAGCTACAGGCAAAACTAGTTTTGTCCAACCGCTGCCGTCAAAACTAGTTTTGTCCGTCAGCTACGTGCAAACCGAGTTCTGACCTACTAGTAGGCAAAACAAGTTTTGTCCATCAGCTTCCGGCAAACCTAGTTTAACCTAAAGCTACCGGCAAAACTAGTTTTGTCCAACAGCTACCGGCTACACCTAGTTTTGTCCAACAGCTTTCGACAAACCGAAATTAATAATAATAATCAAATTCATGTTTGTGCGCCTATTTCGATGAAACTCGGTTTCTGGTACTATTTCAACATGAAATAACGCAATGTTGAAAATTTTAAAAATCCAAGATGGCGGCCTACTTTTTTGTTTTTGGGCCGATTTCGATGAAACTCGGTTTTTGGAACTATTTTGACAAGAAAATAACAACGCAATTTTTAAAAAACTAAAAATCCAAGATGGCGGCCAACTTTTTTGTTTATGGGCCGATTTCGATGAAACTCGGTTTTCGGTACTATTTTGACAAGAAAATAACAACGCAATTTTGAAAATTATAAAATCCAAGATGGCGGCCAACTTTTTTGTTTTTGGGCCGATTTCAATAAAACTCGGTTTTTGGAACTATTTTGACAAGAAAATAACAACGCAATTTAAAAAAAACTAAAAATCCAAGATGGCGGCCAACTTTTTTGTTTTTGGGCCGATTTTGATGGAACTCGGTTTTTGGAACTATTTTGACAAGAAAATAACAACGCAATTTTAAAAAAACTAAAAATTCAAGATGGCGGCCAACTTTTTTGTTTTAGGGCCGATTTTGATGAAACTCTGTTTTTGGTACGATTTTGACAAGAAAATAACAACGCAATGTTGAAAACTTACAAAATTCAAGATGGTGGCCAACTTTTTTGTTCTTGGGCCGATTTCAAAAACAAATTAGCAGCCATTTTGATCTTTTTTTATTTTTCCATCAATTTACATTGAGTTGTTTTTTCTTGTCAAAATAGTACCAAAAACCGAGTTTCATCGAAATCGGCCCAAAAAACAAAAAAGTTGGCTGCCGCCTAAGATTTTTAGTATTTTAAAAAATTGCGTTGTTATTATTTTGTCAAAATATTACCAAAAACCGAGTTTCATCGAAATCGGCCCAAAAACAAAAAAGTTGGCTGCCATCTTGGATTTTTATTTTTTTCAATATTGTGTTATTATTTTCTTGTCAAATTAGTCCTAAAACCGAGTTTCATTAAAATCAGCCCCAATCACAAATAAAAGAGTTGGTTGCCATATTTGTTTATATTTTTAACATTTCGTTGTTATTTTTTATCAAAATAGTAGCAAAATCGAGTTTCATCAAAATCGGCCCACGAACAATATAGTTGGCCGCCATCTTGGTTTCTTTTTATATTTTTAACATTGTGTCGTCGTAAATCTCATGCACCCATTTTATTAACTTCACAAGTAAAAAAATGGGTGCAAGAATTTTAGACCTTATTGACATATTTACCAAAATAACAGTTTTTAATGAAACAGCAAAGTAAATGAACAAGTATAATTATGGGAAAAAGCAACCGAATTTCAAAGGTCAATAAAGTCGAAAATCGTTTGCATCTTTTTTTGACTACAGATCACTAGACAATGTTTTCCTACTTTTACTTGTTTTTCCAACATTCATTTGTTTTTCCGAAGTTCACGCACATTGTATTTTTATAAAAAAATGGAATAAACTTTAAGGTTGCGTAATTATTTACACTTGAACTTAAATTGAATTGAATAAACTAGATTTTGTATTGGTTGAATTACCATATTTAAAAAATAAAAACAAAAAAGCAATTTAATAAAAACGTGATAAATAAATTGTTCCAAATTTTTTTTAAATAAATAATTATTTTCTGTTTTTTAGTTAACGAGCTAAATTAAAAATATACCACCGCCTATCAGAGTACTCGTCAAGACCATTCAAACGAGTCCAAACTCGATGGGGTTGAAAGGTTTTATTACAAAGTTCCTGTGGCCTTCTTCCTGCTTCCTTCATCAGACTCTTGGATACTATTACCCAACAGAGCACTCGTTAAGACGATTCAAACGAGCACAAACTCGATGGGGTTGCATGATTTCAATATTGAGTTCCTATGGCATGGCCTCCAGACTTCATCATCCAACCCTGAACCTCGTCTCCCATCAGAGTACTTGTCAAGACAATTCTAACAAGCCCAAACACGATGGGGTTGTATAGTTTCATTCATCATAGAGTTCCTGTGGCGTTCTTCCGGCTCCATCATCAGATCAGCTCAATGACATTGTAATATTGCATTTCCTTCCATTTCTGACCTGTGTTCAAAGTTTCAAGTCTCTAGCTCATCGGGAATTCAGTATAAAATCGTTTGCAAAATTTGTGCTCAAACAAACAAAAGAGCAAGCAACCTAATAAAAACGCGGTAAAAAGTGTTAATTATAAATAAAGAACTACCTAGGTATTTAAGTTTATATTAAACAGTTTAAAGTATTATGTATGTCTCCGGCCAACCATACGGTTTGGTCACCCTAATGAAGAAAAGGACACATACATCTACTTGACCTCTCTGTCGGCTCGTTTTGGGGCGAAGCGCTCATTCCGGTTTATAGTACTATTTCCATGGGACCAGTCTACGCTCTACGCCTACGCTACGAGTAGTGAAGCCGGAAGCTGGTGGACAAAACTAGTTTTGTCTAGCAGCTACCGGCAAAACTAGTTTTGTCCACCAGCTTCCGGCAAACTTAGTTTAACCTAAAGCTACCGGCAAAACTAGTTTTGTCCAACAGCTACCGGCTACACCTAGTTTTGTCCAACAGCTTTCGACAAACCGAAATTCGGTTCGAATCTCGTTTGCAATGAAATTGACAAAAATAACCTGCGCTTTTGCTAAGCTAAGTTTAAGCTAAGTTTTCGACACTAAAAATATTGCCGATATATCGGAAAACCCGAAGTGTCGCCGATATATTGATATCGGTATCGGTATCGGAACTATCGGATGCACCTCTAATAATAAGTACAATTGTGAAAAACTTGTGTCCTCGTAAAGTTCGAACACATGGCTTCACTACTCGTAGCGTAGGCGTAGAGCGTAGACTGGTCCCATGGAAATAGTACTATAAACCGGAATGAGCGCTTCGCCCCAAAACGAGCCGACAGAGAGGTCAAGTAGATGTATGTGTCCTTTTCTTCATTAGGGTGACCAAACCGTATGGTTGGCCGGAGACATACATAATACTTTAAACTGTTTAATATAAACTTAAATACCTAGGTAGTTCTTTATTTATAATTAACACTTTTTACCGCGTTTTTATTAGGTTGCTTGCTCTTTTGTTTGTTTGAGCACAAATTTTGCAAACGATTTTATACTGAATTCCCGATGAGCTAGAGACTTGAAACTTTGAACACAGGTCAGAAATGGAAGGAAATGCAATATTACAATGTCATTGAGCTGATCTGATGATGGAGCCGGAAGAACGCCACAGGAACTCTATGATGAATGAAACTATACAACCCCATCGTGTTTGGGCTTGTTAGAATTGTCTTGACAAGTACTCTGATGGGAGACGAGGTTCAGGGTTGGATGATGAAGTCTGGAGGCCATGCCATAGGAACTCAATATTGAAATCATGCAACCCCATCGAGTTTGTGCTCGTTTGAATCGTCTTAACGAGTGCTCTGTTGGGTAATAGTATCCAAGAGTCTGATGAAGGAAGCAGGAAGAAGGCCACAGGAACTTTGTAATAAAACCTTTCAACCCCATCGAGTTTGGACTCGTTTGAATGGTCTTGACGAGTACTCTGATAGGCGGTGGTATATTTTTAATTTAGCTCGTTAACTAAAAAACAGAAAATAATTATTTATTTAAAAAAAATTTGGAACAATTTATTTATCACGTTTTTATTAAATTGCTTTTTTGTTTTTATTTTTTAAATATGGTAATTCAACCAATACAAAATCTAGTTTATTCAATTCAATTTAAGTTCAAGTGTAAATAATTACGCAACCTTAAAGTTTATTCCATTTTTTTTATAAAAATACAATGTGCGTGAACTTCGGAAAAACAAATGAATGTTGGAAAAACAAGTAAAAGTAGGAAAACATTGTCTAGTGATCTGTAGTCAAAAAAAGATGCAAACGATTTTCGACTTTATTGACCTTTGAAATTCGGTTGCTTTTTCCCATAATTATACTTGTTCATTTACTTTGCTGTTTCATTAAAAACTGTTATTTTGGTAAATATGTCAATAAGGTCTAAAATTCTTGCACCCATTTTATTACTTGTGAAGTTAATAAAATGGGTGCATGAGATTTACGACGACACAATGTTAAAAATATAAAAAGAAACCAAGATGGCGGCCAACTATATTGTTCGTGGGCCGATTTTGATGAAACTCGATTTTGCTACTATTTTGATAAAAAATAACAACGAAATGTTAAAAATATAAACAAATATGGCAACCAACTCTTTTATTTGTGATTGGGGCTGATTTTAATGAAACTCGGTTTTAGGACTAATTTGACAAGAAAATAATAACACAATATTGAAAAAAATAAAAATCCAAGATGGCAGCCAACTTTTTTGTTTTTGGGCCGATTTCGATGAAACTCGGTTTTTGGTAATATTTTGACAAAATAATAACAACGCAATTTTTTAAAATACTAAAAATCTTAGGCGGCAGCCAACTTTTTTGTTTTTTGGGCCGATTTCGATGAAACTCGGTTTTTGGTACTATTTTGACAAGAAAAAACAACTCAATGTAAATTGATGGAAAAATAAAAAAAGATCAAAATGGCTGCTAATTTGTTTTTGAAATCGGCCCAAGAACAAAAAAGTTGGCCACCATCTTGAATTTTGTAAGTTTTCAACATTGCGTTGTTATTTTCTTGTCAAAATCGTACCAAAAACAGAGTTTCATCAAAATCGGCCCTAAAACAAAAAAGTTGGCCGCCATCTTGAATTTTTAGTTTTTTTAAAATTGCGTTGTTATTTTCTTGTCAAAATAGTTCCAAAAACCGAGTTCCATCAAAATCGGCCCAAAAACAAAAAAGTTGGCCGCCATCTTGGATTTTTAGTTTTTTTTAAATTGCGTTGTTATTTTCTTGTCAAAATAGTTCCAAAAACCGAGTTTTATTGAAATCGGCCCAAAAACAAAAAAGTTGGCCGCCATCTTGGATTTTATAATTTTCAAAATTGCGTTGTTATTTTCTTGTCAAAATAGTACCGAAAACCGAGTTTCATCGAAATCGGCCCATAAACAAAAAAGTTGGCCGCCATCTTGGATTTTTAGTTTTTTAAAAATTGCGTTGTTATTTTCTTGTCAAAATAGTTCCAAAAACCGAGTTTCATCGAAATCGGCCCAAAAACAAAAAAGTAGGCCGCCATCTTGGATTTTTAAAATTTTCAACATTGCGTTATTTCATGTTGAAATAGTACCAGAAACCGAGTTTCATCGAAATAGGCGCACAAACATGAATTTGATTATTATTATTAATTTTACCGTCTCGCCTGCGACCTCTAGCCATTTCAATAGAACAATTTCGTTTTTTTTGGAAATCTGAAATGGTGAAGTATTTATGGTCACACTAGTTTTGTAAAGTTACATTTCCTATAGATTGAAATTCTTAAATTGAAATTCAAGGTCAAAATCGGAGTTGCCAGGATTGACACTTCTATTTATTACCACCTCACCGATGATTGCTGATTAGCATTATTGTAGATATCTAATTAAATCAAAAAAGTTCTGTTTTATATTACAATTATTATGTGTCATTCTAAAATTAATATTTAAATAGTATATATTCGACTTCCCACTCCGAATCATTAATTTTGATACACTACTTGATTGGTAACGTACATATTTTTAGTCCTACTATCGTAGTATTATTGTTTAGTAATGGCAATTGTGCGAACGAGACACCGACCTCCACCTGGTGTTGTCTCATTCACACAGTAGTGCCTTCAGTCAATGTTGTCGATAGAATTTCAACTCTATGAGCAATGCAATAAAGTTGAATTTCTTTTAAACGATAGGTGAAAATTTTTGAAGTGTACTCCTCACTCCCTATTTTAAAACTTCGTGGATAGACCAGCAAAATGCTCAAGCATTCAGGATAATATCGCTGCCAGGCCGCCGCGCCGGTTAAGTCTTAATAAATTACAGACATTGTCAGATCACAAAATTATGAATTAGTTAAACGCTTCCTAAGGAAAAACAAACCGTGGCAATTTTTATGTTCGTTTGAGATTGCTCGAATGAGTAATTTTTTTACAAACAACTATTAAAGTTTGGTTTATACGAGCGGGAATAAGTTCCCGTCCAAATTAATCACTATTGTGTGAAAACACAATAGTGAATAATGTGAAATTGAAATTTGAAAAAAAAATGAAAAACAAATTGAAACTTTAAAGTTTTAATTTGTTTGCTTGTGTATTGTAGTGTATGTGTAGACTGACCGAGGCAGTCGAGCGCGGTGTTGAGCGTGCGCGTGTGGCGCGCGTGGTGCGCGACGGCGACGGCGCGCTGCAGCAGCGGCACGAGGCCGGGCGGCGCGCGCTGCTGCGGCGCGGCGTCCGCCAGCGACAGCAGCACGTGCAGCGCCGCCTCACGCCGCGCCTCGCTGTCGCACGCCTCGAACGCCGCCTCCACGCGCGACCAACACCACTCGCCCAGCACGCCGAAACAGTACATCTGACCACCATATTAGAATGTCAACGACCGTCGGTCGCAAACAAATATCGTGATTCACAAGGGCTTAACATAATCTAGGGCAATTTCAAATTACCAAGTTTAAAGAAGAGCTCGGTGGCGCAGTTTAGCACCTGGCCCGGCGATTGCGTAGGTTAAGCAACTTTCGCAAGGGTCGATCATGGGATGGGTGACCGAAAATTTATCATCTCGAGCTCCTCCGTGCTTCGGAAGGCAAGTTAAGCCGTTGGTCCCGGCTGCATTTGCAGTCGTTAACACCCACTAATTCGCATTGGGCCCGCGTGGTAGGTTATGGCCCGTCCTCCTTATCCACCTGTAAGGAAGGCCTGTTCCCCAGCAGTGGGGACAATAAAAATGGCTAATGGACAAGTTTACATACTACTTTTCCATTGAGAACACATAAAATATGTGGTTATACAATACGTTGCGGTAAAACATAACGTTTGTGAAATCAAAACACCTGACGTAAGAAAAGGTAAAGTTGTTCTATCCCACGAAGACCGTCATCGACGCTTTTATCTCTTTGCAATAAAGTTGAAACTACTTTAATTCGTCGGTCTCCGTGAGATCATCATCAGCCTATCATCGTCCACTGCTGAACATAGGCCTCTCCGAGTGCACGCCACTGAGCACGATCCGTGGCTATACTCATCCAGTTTCTGCCAGCCACCTTGCGAAGATCGTCGCTCCACCTTGTCTGAGGGCGTCCTACACTACGTTTGCCGATACGCGGTCTCCACTCAAGAACTCTTCTGCCCCAGCGGCCATCGGTTCTACGGCTAATATGGCCGGCCCACTGCCACTTCAGCTTGCTAATCCGGTGGGCTATGTCGATGACTTTAGTTCTCTGTCGGATCACCTCGTTCCGGACCCGATCTCTCAGAGAAACTCCGAGCATAGCCCTTTCCATAGCTCGCTGCGCGACTTTAAATTTGTGAACCAGCCCTACAGTGAGTGTCCACGTTTCGGCTCCGTATGTCATGACAGGCAGGACGCACTGGTTGAAGACTTTCGTCTTTAGACTCTGTGAAATAGGCGACTCAAAGATTCGACGAAGTTTCCCATATGCTGCCCAGCCCAGTTGTATCCTTCTGTTGGCCTCTCTCTCGAAGTTAATAAAATAATAAATAATAATAAAGCTTTTATTTTCAAACCCTTATTTTCACAATTCAATATTTATATGTAGGCACTATAACTAATTTGGATCTGAATCCCCTTGGGTAAAAGCCTCCCCCAACTCCTTCCACGCTTCTATGTCCTGGGCCCTAGTTATCCAGTTGTTGCCCGCTACACTGACTATGTCGTTCTTCCAGCGCGCGCGTGGTCTGCCCACAGCCCGTTTTCCAGGGGGCCCTTTCGAATCGGTGGCTTTTAGGGTCCATCTACAGTCAGTGAAACGAGCAACATGTCCTGCCTGTGTCTCTCGAAGTTGTTTCTACCCAATTGACAACATTTCAAAATTTTTAGGTACATGTTTTTATGGAAATAATAAAAATTTATCGTTTTTTAGGCAACACGTATTTTTTCTTTTCCATTTATTTTCATACATTACTGAGATATTAATTAATAAAAAACGGTTTATTCTAAAAGGACGTAAGTACAAGATATAGGTAAAATATAAGCGATGCCTTTGCCTTGCCTCTTAAAACGTCGATTAAAAAAAAAACTGTCTTTGATGCGAATTGTGATGTCTATAGAGATGTAGGTACGCTAGTATTTTATATCGATAATAATGGTATTTTGGTTTCATGTTTCATAATAAATAAGAAACATAATAACAACTATAGTAACCCCAATAACAACTATGTAAATTATCGTTTACAAAGACTTTCAAAAGTAATATCGAAGCGATGTTGTGATTGAAAAGTGCGCTATACGCAATGTATAGCTCTGTCTCTATAACAAAACAACATCACTTTGAGTTTGCTATAAGAGCTCAGAGTACGACCTCTGGTAACTGCCCCCCTAGTCAAATGGCCAACATTCTATTCGTTTGAACGCTACGCTTACTATTAAAACTTTAAAATAAGCAGTAAACTATAAAATTACGTGCCGTAAGCTTGACAGTTCCATACAATACATCGAAGTTTGTGATTTACATAAGTTTGCGACATGTGATTTAATCATCTATTGCTCATATTTAAGCTTTAAAAGTAAGCGTAGCGTTCAAACGAATAGAAAGTTGGCCATTTGAGAAGTAGGGCTGGTATCCCTAAGAACTTTCTCGAATGTCCATGCAGACAAGACAAGGAAATAAAAGAACAGGTAATAAAAATGACAGTGTTTATTATTTGAAGACTTTTTTATCTCTTTTTAGTTGTTGCTGCAAACTAGTTATCATTGCTTCATGTCGTCGACATCACGCAGGCTCATTACATTTTTGTGGTATGTTGGATATCGGCTCCTAAAATAAAGAAGTTGAGCTTGTAGTAATAAGTATCTACATACAGAACATTAATTTATAACTGATTTGAGTTAAATTGAATTAAATAACTTGATTATCATTTATTAAGAAAGATGTGCCAGGCTAGCCAAGCCATGTGATGGTTTTCTACTTTTTGTTACCATCAAATATAAAGTACCGAAGAAAGTACAATAAAACATATCGATATAGAAAAATGCACATCACTATGCGAAAAACACACCTCAATAAACAGATCTGATATTTGCAAAAATCGACAAATAACTGGACACAAACGACTATTTGCACAAATTATTAGTATATTATAATAGTTTCAGGCTATTTACATAACATAAAAAAATGAAAACAATATGAACTCACCGATTAAATGATAATATCTATTGATTATTTTCTTATGTTCCTGTGTGTGATTTACAGCCCTCAATCACACAAAACATAATGTCACAGGTAACGCTTAAGTATCACAAACGATGCTACGACTTTCTTTTGA
Organism: Agriphila geniculea; assembly: GCA_943789525.1. Classification (NCBI taxonomy): domain Eukaryota; kingdom Metazoa; phylum Arthropoda; class Insecta; order Lepidoptera; family Crambidae; genus Agriphila; species Agriphila geniculea. Next base: position 8,361,159 of record OX038875.1, read on the forward strand.
TTTTCTTACAAGAATACTTTAAAAATATCTTAATTTTACTGAAAATAGAAATACACTCAATTACACTCGAAAGACATTCAGTCATTATTATGACATTTATGACAATTGATTTTTTCAGTGTTGCCAGATCAGATTTTCACACTACCCTAGGCTGGGTCTTAATTTACCCTAGATCACAGAATAGATATAATATAAATAAATAATAATTAATAAGTACTACCGTACAGAAAGGATACTCTCCGCCCCACCTTACATGTACATGGAAGAATTGTTTGTTGATTTATAAAGAAAGAAATAGGTAGTGGAACGAAATATTTTTCTTGTATTTAATTATACTAATCGGGTAATTGGGTATGCTGTAATTTCAATTTCGGGATTTAAAATTACTCGAACGGGCTATGTGTCGTCTCTTAGTGCCGGATATTTTTAACCCTAAATCTAGGGTAAATTACCCTAAGCTGGCACCACTGTTTTTTTTTAAATAGAAGGCAAAGAGACTCAACTCAAACTCCCTATATGGACTAGATTTCAGATTTTTTTAATTTACGTACAAAATACTGATCTAAAAATTCTGAAAAAAAATATATGAGCCTAGAACACTAAAATCTCGAAATGGTTTTCTAATTTTAGTACTTTCTCAAAATGAAATGTTGTCAATTGCAATGTTTGCCCGAGGTAGACATATTTCGTAACATCTTCGAGAGAACTACCTTGTACTGCAATCGGTCCTGGAATGACATGTTCGTTGAACATAACCTTAGTTTTGTCCAAGTTCATCTGAAGATAGAACCGTGACATAGAACAACTTAAGTTGTTAACGCTTTAGTGCCACAGTTTCTTACGTTAACGTAAGAAACTGCTGTGGCACTAAAGCGTTTGAGTCTGCGATTCAGTGTGTCGAGTACGCGCGTAACTTTATGAAGTGGATACCAATATTTTGCATAATATAGGTACAAGGTCTCTATTTGGCCTACAATATTATTATTTTGACTCGCGTTATGACGTCATAACGCGGGCGGGTAACTTTACGTCGTACGTAATAATAATGCACATATTTCAGTGCGCTTGGCATATCTTTCGTTTAAACTCTTATAACTTGAAAACTACTTGCATGTTTGAATTGAAACTAAAAAAAGTGTTTTTCATTATTATTACTATTTGGTTAAATGGTCATAAAGTTTCAAGTTAATTAACAGACCAAAACAGGCTTCTCCATTCAACAAAATGAGGATCAGTAACGATTTTTGTTTAGTGGCTTATTAGAAAGCTTATGCCACCACATGATTAACTGTGAAGAAATTTTTACGATATCCCTTAAACCTGAGAAGATATACGAGCTAAAACATTGGTTTTTAGGGGGTCCTTATGACGTCATCGCGACGTATGCGAACCTTATGTCGAACGTAATAAAGCACATATTGCATTGAGCTTGGCATTTCCTTCAAACCCTATTAACTCAACCATTTCTAAACGGATTTCAAAAAATCTTTCACTAAGTTTCGTAGCTAGGAATATGTTTTTATATTATATAGACTAGTAATTCGAATTAAAGTTTTCAAGTTCAACGGCATTTTGTGAGCCATTTTGGCAACATGACTTTTCCGAAGTAAAAAAGCCTGCTGAATTCGGTTCCGAAGGTTGCCAGGCTCAATTTTGGCTCCTTTGCCCAAAATTCAAGATGGCGGCCAAAATGGAGCCTTATCTCATTAGAACTGGATTCTGGTCGTGTGAGGTGTACTGGCATAGGTTTTGGGGGTCGCTGAACTCAATTTTGATAACCGGAAGTTCGTCCGAGTGCCGAAAGTATGAGATGTGGCTGGAGGAGAGAAAATTCCGCCACGCGACAAACTGGGTTATTTACCAGTATTTTTTTTCTCGGGCAAATCCTCATAGTTTTAAATCTGTAGAGGATTAAAAAAAAAAACAATTTGAGAAAATTCCGCTCTGCGACACAAAATATTTTTTTAACACAGTTACTAGACAAAAATGTTTAACAAGTTTATTACTTCATATAGTAAGATAATTGGGCTATTTACCAGTATTTTTTTTTTCTCGGGCAAATCCTCATAGTTTTGATTTTGTAGATGATTTTCGAAAAAAACAATTTATAGAAAATTCCGCTGCGCGAATCAAATTTTTTTTAACACATATACTAAACAAAATTGTTTAGTATATGTGTTAAAAAACACATATACTAAACAAAAGTTTATTATTTTATATAGTAAAATAATTAGGCTATTCACCAGTATTTTTTTCTGGAGTAAATATTAATAGTTTTAATTCTGTAGAGGATTTTTGATAAAAAAAATGGCTGAGAAAATCCCGCCGCATGATGCAAATTAGTTTTTTAACACAGTTACTAGACAAAAATGTTCAACAAGTTTATTACTCTAAATAGTAAAATAACTGGGCTATTTACCAGTGTTTTTTTATGAGGCAAATCTTCATAGTTTTAATTCTATAGAGGATTTTCTGTAGAGAAATATAAAGATATTTTCTTGAATCAAGTCATTATAAGAGTAAAACGCGCTTGAAAAAAATAAAATAAAATTCGGCTTGGCAACATGCCGAATCGTATTCAGCAGCCTTTTTTACATCGGAAAAGTCATGTTGTCCAAATGGCTCACAAAATGCCGTTGAAACTGTAAAGGAAGCGGATATTTATGATTTTCGTCCAATCTAATACCAATAAAACTATAGGATTCAAACTGATCCTCATTCCTTACCACAGTGTCAGCAATGTCTTGCCGGTAGCAGCGCAGCAGCTCGAGGTCGTCGCGCGACAGCGCCTGCTCGTCGGGAGCCTCCGACTTGCACACCAGCGCGTCTAAGAGCCGCGTGAACACCGTCTGCCATATCGGGTTCATCTTCTCCGTGCTGTCCATCACGTGGAGGATTTCATCCTGAATGTACAGTCAGTCTTTAATTAGTTACCGGGTGTATCAAGACCCTCAACGAAGCCGAGGTCTACGTATTCTGCCCATCATCAGGACCATTTCTTTTAAAAATTATTGCTGGGAAACAATTTTCATTTTTGGTGATAAAAAAAGCATTGCATACATTACCATGCAATGTAACGTGTGCAACATACGTCGTAATATTGTATATATTTGGAATCAGCTCAAAAAGCCCTTTCATTCAATATCCCACACGATGGGTTTTGAAGAAAAAAAAATCAAATTCCATACAAAACAAAGATCGTGTTATAATATAACTCATTTCCATACAAAAATCCAAGATGGCTCCCCTTCTTAAAATGATCTAAGGGTTCAGAAGGTTCACCCTGCCAAAGGATATCCCTCGATCACCAAACGCCGTATTTTTTATTGAACACACGGGACTATGACAAATGACAACTACAACGAAGTAAGTTCTAAACTGTATACATATTTTTAGACGTGAATCTTCGATCAGATACCATTAATGATCGAAGACGTGAATGTACAAAAAAGTTTTTGATAAATTCATCGCCAACAACTACATTTCATTCACACACAACAAGTCAAACTTGAGGACTACTTTGTTAACTGTAAGTTATGCGGTCTATAAGTGGCGGCGCATTTGAATTCCGAGAATACGAAATCCGCTACGGACGAAACAAATACCTACTCAACGTGTATGAGCGCGTTCAAAATGTGCGTGTGCAAGTGTGAAATAAACACAGCTATCCGCGGTTTCTACCATCTGCAAAACACTTAAGCAATGCGCCGACAATCTGGACATGCACTTTAGATAATGCGAACGATGTATTCGGTTACCTAACCCATGTTAACGCACCATAAGACGTCGGAGGTGCTTATAATAATAGGCACGCAGCGTTGTTTGAAATTGTTCTTTATTGCCGTGCAGCGACAATTGCTTTTTATTTGATTGTCCTCGTGCAGATGGGATGTTTAGTACTATTATAGAATGTGTAACAGAATTAATGGCTGAACCAGTATATGGTAGATAGGGATCATCGAACTGAACAACTTTCATTATCTCCAACCAACCAACTCTGAAATCGCGAATATAAATCAGCTGTTTCATACATTTTCGTTATTAACTTTTGTATGAAATAGTAGATTTTTTGCGATTTCATAGTTGGTCCAATAGTATAACCCGGTCGAGTTAACTCGGCACCTGAAGCGCGAACGCGATAGACCCCCTTCGTTTTCTCCTTGCCTCACGCCACTGTCGTCATGCCAGTAGCGTAAGTATATTTGTTAGCGATAATATATCGATAATCTTACGACAACTTTAAAAAAAATTACGACGGTGGCGTGAGGTGAGGGGTCTATCGCACTTCAGGTGCCGAGTTAACTCGACCGAGTTGTAAAAGATTTCAGTTTGATGATCCCTATCTACCATATTCTGGTTTAACCTTTAATTCTGTTACACGTTGTATATTCTGTAGTAGTGGCTTACCTGCAGCGTGTACCAGAAGCCAAACACCAGATTGGACCTGGTCTCGTGCAGCGGGTAGTGCCCGGGCGCGGCCTGCGCGGCCAGCAGCAGCTGCAGCAGCTGGCGCGCACCCGCCGGCCCCGCCTCCGCCTCCGCCCCCTCCCCCGCCCCCTCCACCGCCTGCACTAGCGCCCGCGCGTGGCACTCCCCCAGGGCGACGCAGCACGTTATCAGCGCCGATAGGAGCTCCTGCCAACACAAGACTCCAAAAGTCTCAAATCATTCTTCCACCTTTCTTACTACTTACGAAATGGTGTGACAGATTTTAAGGGTGTCCGCTGCGTTAAGTGGGATCTCGGCGCGGGTATACGACGCGGGAGTCCATCGCGGGGCCGCGCCCGCCGCGCCATGCCCCGTCACGGACATATAGCCTGTCGCGGGCAACGAAGCGCTCACGGCGGAACTTGACAGACTGATCGTACTCGATCACGTTTGTTAAGCAACGCTCGATCCGGCCAGGTATCAGATGGTTGACCGTTAAGTGGCATTACAACTGAGCGTTTCCGTGCTTCGGAGGGCACGTTAAACTGTCGGTCCCGGCTGTTGTCATCTGATAACAGTCGTTAAGCCAAGTTAGAGGCCTTACAGGCGGCTTGATAAACTCTAACACCAGAGGTGACCACTATTCCTCATTCGATAAGAAGAAGAAGAAACGGGCTCCCGCGACGGACTCCCGCCTACGCAGCTACAAACGCAGCGCCCTAATGGAGCCGCCCTAATGGAGTCTTTCATTTCTTAATTTACTATTTTTCACGTAAATAAATGAGAAAACGCAAAGGATGAATTTCATTTGTGGTACATGTTATTTTTGGTTCCATTATGGGAAACATTTGTAGTCAGCCACATCGCTGCTGATGGACGGTGTGGTGCTCATCTCGTTGATGGAGTTGGGCACGTTGTCCCGCTGCAGTATGGGCGCGGCGAGCGCGGCCAGCACGGCGAGCAGCTGCAGCGCCGAGTGAGAGTAGCGCGCGGCCACGGGCTCGCCGCCCGCGGCACGCAGCGCGTATCGCTACTGTACTGATGGACGGTGTGGTGCTTACCTCGTTGATGGAGTTGGGCACGTTGTCCCGCTGCAGTATGGGCGCGGCGAGCGCGGCCAGCACGGCGAGCAGCTGCAGCGCCGAGTGAGAGTAGCGCGCGGCCACGGGCTCGCCGCCCGCGGCACGCAGCGCGTATCGCTACTGTACTGATGGACGGTGTGGTGCTTACCTCGTTGATGGAGTTGGGCACGTTGTCCCGCTGCAGTATGGGCGCGGCGAGCGCGGCCAGCTCGGCGAGCAGCTGCAGCGCCGAGTGCGAGTAGCGCGCGGCTTCGGGCCCGCCGCCCGCGGCACGCAGCGCCGTATCGCTACTGTACTGATGGACGGTGGAATGCTTACCTCATTGATGGAGTTGGGCACGTTGTCCCGCTGCAGTATGGGCGCGGCGAGCGCGGCCAGCTCGGCGAGCAGCTGCAGCGCCGAGTGCGAGTAGCGCGCGGCTTCGGGCCCGCCGCCCGCGGCACGCAGCGCCGTATCGCTACTGTACTGATGGACGGTGTGGTGCTTACCTCGTTGATGGAGTTGGGCACGTTGTCCCGCTGCAGTATGGGCGCGGCGAGCGCGGCCAGCTCGGCGAGCAGCTGCAGCGCCGAGTGCGAGTAGCGCGCGGCTTCGGGCCCGCCGCCCGCGGCACGCAGCGCCGTATCGCTACTGTACTGATGGACGGTGGGATGCTCACCTCGTTGATGGAGTTGGGCACGTTGTCCCGCTGCAGTATGGGCGCGGCGAGCGCGGCCAGCTCGGCGAGCAGCTGCAGCGCCGAGTGCGAGTAGCGCGCGGCCTCAGGACCGCCGCCCGCGGCACTCAGCGCCGTATCGCTACTGTACTGATGGACGGTGGAATGCTCACCTCATTGATGGAGTTGGGCACGTTGTCCCGCTGCAGTATGGGCGCGGCGAGCGCGGCCAGCTCGGCGAGCAGCTGCAGCGCCGAGTGCGAGTAGCGCGCGGCCTCAGGACCGCCGCCCGCGGCACTCAGCGCCGTATCGCTACTGTACTGATGGACGGTGGAATGCTCACCTCATTGATGGAGTTGGGCACGTTGTCCCGCTGCAGTATGGGCGCGGCGAGCGCGGCCAGCTCGGCGAGCAGCTGCAGCGCCGAGTGCGAGTAGCACGCGGCCTCAGGACCGCCGCCCGCGGCACTCAGCGCCGTATCGCTACTGTACTGATGGACGGTGGAATGCTTACCTCATTGATGGAGTTGGGCACGTTGTCCCGCTGCAGTATGGGCGCGGCGAGCGCGGCCAGCTCGGCGAGCAGCTGCAGCGCCGAGTGCGAGTAGCGCGCGGCCTCAGGACCGCCGCCCGCGGCACTCAGCGCCGTATCGCTACTGTACTGATGGACGGTGGAATGCTTACCTCATTGATGGAGTTGGGCACGTTGTCCCGCTGCAGTATGGGCGCGGCGAGCGCGGCCAGCTCGGCGAGCAGCTGCAGCGCCGAGTGCGAGTAGCGCGCGGCCTCAGGACCGCCGCCCGCGGCACTCAGCGCCGTATCGCTACTGTACTGATGGACGGTGGAATGCTTACCTCATTGATGGAGTTGGGCACGTTGTCCCGCTGCAGTATGGGCGCGGCGAGCGCGGCCAGCTCGGCGAGCAGCTGCAGCGCCGAGTGCGAGTAGCGCGCGGCCTCAGGACCGCCGCCCGCGGCACTCAGCGCCGTATCGCTACTGTACTGATGGACGGTGGAATGCTTACCTCATTGATGGAGTTGGGCACGTTGTCCCGCTGCAGTATGGGCGCGGCGAGCGCGGCCAGCTCGGCGAGCAGCTGCAGCGCCGAGTGCGAGTAGCGCGCGGCCTCAGGACCGCCGCCCGCGGCACTCAGCGCCGTATCGCTACTGTACTGATGGACGGTGGAATGCTTACCTCATTGATGGAGTTGGGCACGTTGTCCCGCTGCAGTATGGGCGCGGCGAGCGCGGCCAGCTCGGCGAGCAGCTGCAGCGCCGAGTGCGAGTAGCGCGCGGCCTCAGGACCGCCGCCCGCGGCACTCAGCGCCGTATCGCTACTGTACTGATGGACGGTGGAATGCTTACCTCATTGATGGAGTTGGGCACGTTGTCCCGCTGCAGTATGGGCGCGGCGAGCGCGGCCAGCTCGGCGAGCAGCTGCAGCGCCGAGTGCGAGTAGCGCGCGGCCTCGGGCCCGCCGCCCGCGGCACGCAACGCCGCCAGGCACATCTCGCACGCGTCCAGCGCCGTATCGCTCACGCACTCGCTGCTCCTGTTATTATAATGCTGCTTTATAATAATTAATAGCAGTGTTCATATTATTGTTTCTTTCTTTCTTTCTTGCTAGATAACAGTTTTTGAAGGTGCGCGTGCACACAGGCAGGACATATCCCAAATGGACATATTCGTCAAAAGGCGTCGCTGCGTTAAGTGGGACAAGCGCGGGTCGACATACTATCCCCGTCAATTGGTAATGCGCCTGGCGGCCATGATTTTAACCTCAAAAACGAAAAACAATTGTCAAATTTTTATATACCTTGACCCTATCTTATTGAAAATAATAATTTAATAATTAATATATTAGATTACCTATTAGAATTTTATTGTTTCATGACATTTTTAGTTGCGGATCACGTCAACGTGGGTGTTAATGTGACAAAGTTCCAGCTCATTACCAATTGACGGGGATAGTATATTAGAGCTTACTCATACTGCAAGCATCTGTCCGTCAGAAAACCAGCAATCAATATTACGAGGTAATATAGATTGCTGTGTGCGTGTGCTCGCGCTGGGTTCCCGTTTAACGCAGCGTACAGCCCAAAAAGCAAGAGACCATTCCATACACTTTACTCACGTATATAGCAGTTGCACGACGCTCAGCAGCGCGCGGCAGAGTGGCATGCGGTCGGCGAGCGTGCCGGCGCCGGCGTCGGCGTCGAGCGCGTCCTCCCCGCCCAGCGTGAGCCAGCTGCACGCGCACGTCGCCGCGTTCAGCCACGACTGGACTATCTGCTCCGACGGCGGGGCGGCGCTGTAGTCGCTGAGATACACATGTGGTGACGACTTACTAACTAACGTACGTAGGTACCATGGGCAACAGCGTCGCTTAACCACTGCTAAGGTTAAAATCGCTTGCACGCCGCGCCCGCTGTCACATACATTTAGTTCGTGCAGGGGCGACACGCGTGCACACGAATTTTGTTGCAAACTGGTTAAGCGACGCTGTTGCCCATAGTACGTCGTAGGTAGTTATAATAATGCAATATTTATAAATGAATTTATAGAGAATAAAATGAGTATCAGATTGGCATTCACGCTGTTTATTTATCATCCCTGAAATTAATATATTTACATCTGATAACACAATAGTCACACACATTTATTTATTTATGAAAAACAAACAGCATTTATATAAAATCTAAAAATTCTAAGATTTATTTATTTATTTAATTCTTAATGCACAATTGTACAATGGCGGACTTAATGCCTTAGGCATTCTCTACCAGTCAACCTTAGGGTGATGTGGAGACTTTGTGTGGTAGGGTGCACAACCAGATTATATAGCTGTTTCATCTTAATCGATTGTCTGACATCTGTAAAGGTGTTGCATTCGAATGTTGAAGGTAATTCTTCACATTGATGAAATAACGCTGGCTTACAGCGTGAACGTAAAAAGTACTAGAAGATTTCGCCGCTGCGCTCCCACTGGCGACTCGGTAGCATAATTGGTCAGTGTATTGGGGAGGAATCCCAAGGGTGCGGCTTCGAGTCCCCTCTGAGCTGCTACGGGTGAGTCGATTTTTTCTAGTAGTTTTTCTATTAAAATAATAATCTTAGCATTTATGTAATTAGTGGCTCCGCGAGCTGTAAACCTCGCGTTAAAAAGTAGCTCATATTGTATGTTGTTTAAAAAATAATCTAAAAGATGTCGCCACCCCTTTTTCCCACACTGCTCACGAGCTTTTCAAAGCACATACTACTATGTCCTACGTACGTGCTGTTTGGTATATTAATTGGTAGGTATATTCGCAGCTAGATGGCCCGTTTAATTTTAATAATTTTTCGAAATGGGTGATTTTTTGGTAAATTTCGAAAAACTGGCTAGACTAAAAAATCCTATATAATTATCGAACCTGCTCACAAAATTTCACGAGAATCAGTTGAGAAATGCGACCTCTAGAGGAGAACATCCAGCGCCGGAAAGCCGGACTGAAATTCATTTTTAGGGTTCCGTACCAAAATGGTAAAAAAGGAACCCTTATGGTGTGACTCAGTCTGTCTGTCACAGCTGGATATCTCGAGAACTACTAATGGTATCAACTTGAAATTTGGAATAGTTTAAGGTGACATTTTCCCAACTATTTTGCAAATAAGAAATAATAAAAAAAATATATATATTTTTTACAACAGGGACTGAAAAGGGGTCTTAAAAATTTGAAGTGGAGCTACTAGGGCATGTAGGGTATCATATGAAAGAGCGTTGTTTGCACGTTTTTCATATTTTTTTTTGTTTTAGGCCGCATTGTTTTCGACTTATGATAAAAAATGTAAAAAAAATACCGTCCCCCCCCCCCCCCCCCCCCCTTATCTCCGAAGTTTGCAAAGAGAAAAATCTGAAATAATTCTATGTGATAGCAATTTATATAAAGATTACAGGAAAAATAAAACGATGTCTCAATATAGCATAGTTTTTTAGAAAATATCAAATTTCTTAAAAAGTTAACATTAGTTCCACTATCGATCAAGAGATGGCGCTGACCTAAAACTGCAATACCAATTTTATTATTCTTCTCTGCAGTTTGGTTTGATGGTGCAATTATGATGGTACTGTCACGCATGGGTGGCGTAGCTATATTCAATTAAACACAGATTTGCGTGATATTTTGTTTCGTTGAACCGACATGTTTTTTCCGGAACAAAAGCAGAATGAGCTTTCAAAGATAATAAAGAAACAAATGTTCTCTATTTGACTTACTACTTGCGCAATGAATAAAAAGTTTGTAATAGATGCAATCGAGCATCACACTCCGCCGGTACCTCTTAAATTTATTTATTTGCGGTAAAGCAAAGAAATAAATTTCCCAAAGCTCATCCTTAAAACCTAAGAGACAGCCCTGCCTAGCGTGGGATTTCACAATTATGCTGGCCGTTACTACAGGCGAACCTGCACACAGGTCGTTGTCTATTCCTTTAGTCGGCACTAGCCTTCATCATACCCGTGTGTTGGTTTTATGTTGGCAAAAACCCACAAAAAAGCCAAACACACAGCACATCCCTAGCCTTAACTTTAACCACTTGCTCGAACCAAAACTTCAAAGCTAAACCTACTCTATTTACAATAGATAAGTGTCAGAATTCAAATAAACCTCAAAGTCAAAACTATTTTCAAAGACATTGACAAGTTATCCAAAGATAATCACTGATTTGTCAACTTGTCATAGACCAAGACAATAAGAAAATAATGGTCAACAAACATCACAGAGTAAAAATTCAACAACATAAGTTTACCAGAAAAAGTACATGTCGATTGCCCTACGAAATGTATTTAGGCTGTGGCACATACCAAAGATAGCACATCACATGCCAAAGACACGAAAATTCTGACACTTGGCATATTGTCATTGATGAGTCATGGAACCGATGGCATTAGACAAACTCTATGACGATTTGAATAATGATAACGGATCCGGCCACATCATGTGAGATCGATGGAGTTCTGAAAAAAATTGGAGGAATTTCGCAGCCAACGAAATATCACCTGGTTCTTATGGAACTATGTGGGATCCATGTCACGCATGGGTGGCGTAGCTATATTCAATTAAACACAGAATTGCGTGATATTTTGTATTTTTTCCATCTTTTCACGAATACACTTTTCGTTGAACCGACATGTTTTTTCCGGAACAAAAGCAGAATGAGCTTTCAAAGATAATAAAGAAACAAATGTTCTCTATTTGACTTACTACTTGCGCAATGAATAAAAAGTTTGTAATAGATGCAATCGAGCATCACAGTACGGAACCCTCGGTGCGCGAGTCCGACTCGCTCTTGACCGATTTTATTTTTACATATTTCCGCCATTTCGAAAAATTTTGAAAAAATGGCTCAACAAAAAAAAACTTTATAATTTTGAACCTGCCTACAAAACTTCACGATAATCGGTTGAGAAATGCGACTCGTAGAGGAGAAAAGGCAGCGCCGGAAAGCTGGACTAAAATATGTCCTTTGTACATTTCTCCACCATTTTTAATAATTTCGAAAAACTGGCTCGACAATAAAATTCTATATAATTTTCGAACCTGCTCACAAAATTTCACGAGAATCGGTTGAGAAATGCGACCTGTAGAGGAGAACATACAGCCGGACATACGAAAGAATTTTTGGCCAAGCTGAAGCAGAGACGCTTCGCTCGCACTTCGTGCTCGCTCGGTCAATAATTATAGCTGAGGTAGAAATAGATCATACATGTCTTTATCAGTTTTCACATTTATTTTTAACTAACTTCCGCCCGCGGCTTCGTCTGCATGGAAAGTTCTATCGCTATCTATCTAACAATACTTTTTTGGGATGAAAAGTACCCTATATCCTTCTCTGTACCCCTGACAATGTGTATGCAAAATTTCATAACAATCGGTTCAGTAGCTAAGACGTGAAGACGTAACAAACAATCGCATTTATAATATTAGTAAAGATAACTTTCTGCATGCAACTTCCTCTTCTTCATTAAAAAAAATCGGGTTGCACTCCGGGAGTGCCGACAGAAGTGAAAACTTGAATATTAACGTTGTGCATTTTTGATATTTTGGAATGGTTTTAGGGAATAATATTGCACGAATTGCCGTCTTACGAATTTACTCTGCATTTGAATTTACGAATACAGAACAGTATTGTACGAAGGTCTTATCCATAGCTTGACAGAAAATTTATAGGGAAAATCTGTATCATGACATCAAAAAATCTGTATAAATGTATTATTTCTATGGCAATTATAAAATAAATACTGTATTCTTACAAAATTCATACTAAATTTAAACAAGGAAAATCTGTATAAGTTAAAATTTGTGTGAAAACCTTAAATAGCGATCTGTATACTTTAATGAAAATCTGTATAAATACAGATAAATCTGTATATAAGGCAACACTGATGATTGGTATTTAACCGCCGCCGTCGTGCTAGCTGCCGTCGAGAATACGGCCTAATACTATATAGCTTTTATTATACAAAAGCTGTTTTAACAAAAATAAGAATACTGCATATTTAATGAAACAGCTTATCAACAAAAAATTTTTGAAAGAAGTAATATTATTAAATTTTAGATTTTTGCATTTTTGTATACATACATACATGCAGACAAAAAAATAGTAGAAAACAAGTGCGAGTCGGACTCGCGCACAAAGGGTTCCGTACCAGAAACCTCAAAAAATTACGTTTGTTGTATGGGAGCCCCCCTTAAATATTGATTTTATTCTGTTGTTAGTATATGTTGTTACAGCGGCAACAGAAATACATCATCTGTGAAAATTTCAACTGTCTAGCTATCACGGTTCCTGAGATACAGCCTGGTGACAGACAGACAGACAGACGGACAGCGGAGTCTTAGTAATACCCTTTGAGTACGGAACCCTAAAAACTAGTGCTCACACCATTGAGATTCCAGCTCAATGCACTGACTGACACGTAATCTTCTAGCTTCTTACGTTTTCTCTGCAAGCCAGCGTTATTACATCAATGTGAGGAAGTACCCTCAACCAAGGGTGTGGGTTTGAGTTCCGTCTGAGGTGCTACAGGAGAGTCGATTTTTTCTAGTATTAATTATCTTAACAGTAAACTAACAGTTTACTTACTTGTAAACTGTCTGCAAGTATCTCAACATATCGCTTAGAACAGCCGGGCATGCTTGATGTAATGATGCCCGGTTTTTGGCTCGGAGTGCAGAACCCATTGTCATGCTGTTATACTGGCAAAAGAAAATAGAATATTCCAAATGGGTTCGGATGTATGCTTGACTTATTCCCATATTCCAACCTAGCTATTCACCCTAGGTTGGATGTTGGGAAATTTTTGTGTCATCTTCCAACCTACCTCAGGTTGGATTAGGGTTGCCACCTGCCTCTACTTGATTTAAGGGTTACCAGCATTAAAAACTGGTTTTAGATTATTTTACGGGAGACAATCTGTTTTAACAGTTGTTTTTTATGAAGATAATTAAGACCACAGATTCTTTTTCACATGTTTTATTTTCGCAATTATGGGTTTCTGTATTATCATAGCCTGAAAAAACAGGGTAATATGGGGCATCTGGCAACCCTTGCTGGATAATGGGAATACTTATCTTAACTATTTTTATACCCAACTTCAGAAATCAACTTTTTGACAGTACATTAATGCCAGGTTGGAAGTTGGGAACAAAAATAGTTAACAAAATGTATTCCCATTATTCAACCTGAGGTAGGTTGGAAGATGACACATAAAATTCTCAACATCTGACCTGGGACCGAACCGGGTAACTTACATGGCTATCGTAATCACTTTCATTTGACAGATGGATGTGATTCATTATTACTTTTCTATGGTAAGTTTTTATTTAAGTATGCCAAATAGAAGTAGCAATATATCACATCCATCTGTCAAATGAAAGCGATTATGGCTGCGGTCCCCATGGCGATTACATCGATTACGGGCGTTTATAACGCTCACACGAGGTCCGCATTCGATATCGCGCTCAAATCGATAAAATCGACAAATGACAGTTGGCGAATGCGAACCGCTCGTAAGCGCGCTAACGTTTTATTCTAACCTCAAATACAAGATGGAATAATTGCTAGATACTATTTTTGCTCTCTAAAGCGATGATAATGATGAAGAATGTTTGATTATTGAGTCGTGTGCACCCAACATCTTTTTTTTTTCAACTTTTTACATCAACCACCTTTTTGGATAAGCTCCAAATTAGTATTAACAAAATATTAACCAATATAATGCTCTATCCTTTTGTTGTGAAGTGAGGAAAAGATCCTTCTATAACGAACTCTCTCTCATTTTTTGATTTTTTGACGAAATAAAATTCTGACACCTGTTTCGTTTGACAGTCACTTATAACTTTTGACAGAACGTTCACAGTGATTACGCTCCGAGGCATGGTCGCTGTAAGCCCAAGATGGCGCTGGTAATGACGTCATGAGTGACGTCACGCTAGATATTGTAAACGCGCTAACGTGCATGCGGACCGGCTGTTATCGCGATAATATCGATATTATCGCCATGGGGACCGCAGCCTATGATAGCCATGTAAGTTAGCCGGTATGGCCCCTGGGGTGGATAGCTAGGTTGAATGATGGGAATAAGTCATACTAATCAAATAGCAGTTTGCTTAATAAAACAAATATCTTACTTCTTCAGGAATTACAGTAAGCACTTCTAGTAGCAGAGACATATTTTCAGCAGCTGACAGTGGTCTTAATATGGTTGCCAAGTCTGTCGTACCTTGTTGAAGAATGAATGCTGCTAACTGTAAAAAAGTGATTTCTTAAATAGCAAGACATATAGAGAATTATTTGTAAAACACCAACAACCTCGCAGGAGTAGATTACTAACATCATAAACAACAACTATTGTTCTATGACTTTTCTGAAAACAGACAAAAACATTTTGACTTTTTTTAATTTATTAATTACTAGCGGCCGCCTGCGACTTCGTCTGCGTGGACAGTTATTTCCCTATCCCTCGGGAACAGTATCGTTGTTTGGGATGAAAGGTACCCTATGTCCTTCTCTGTACCCTTGACAACGTGTGTGCAAAATTTCATGATGATCGGTTGAGTAGTTAAGACGTGAAGGCGTAACAAACAAACAAACGGACTTTCACATTTCATCATCATCATCATCATCATATCAGCCGCACGACACCCACTGCTGGGTATAGGCCTCCCCCAAGGATTTCCACGACGATCGGTCCTCACATTTATAATATTAGTAAGGATTAGAACAATAAAAAAAAAAACTTATGTTAATACATAGCCCCGCAAAACTGTTTACAAAGTTTGACTGCAGGATCGGTGTGTCTCGAGCTTAAATGCTAATACAAAACTCAATCAGCTGTTCGGACATTTTATATGGAAAGCCGTTTTTTGTCCGTTTTCGGAAAAGTCGTAGAACAATGTTGTTAATAATGTTACTGATCTACTTCTTGGTTAAAAGAAAATTAAAAAATAGGGATATTTTTCCAGTAAATTATCAAGGCTACACTGTTTGGAGTCATCTTGCATCTCTTCATAAGAGGTGAAACAGGGCAAAATTATTTTCAGAATAGTTCTAGAAGGTTACAGTTAAAAATAAATGGGTAGAAATAATTACGTGTTGTACATCCACATTTATGAAAAACAAGTACAGTACGAGGCATGTATCTTGAAATTTTTTTTGTGGGCGACCAATAGCGCGCTCCTCTCTCCCGCCGCCCGCGCTCCTCCCCGCTACGCATGCCCAAAATACGCGTTCCACGCAATCCTCACCCAATTTCAAGATATATGTCTACTAGCTAAGTAAACCATAAACTGCCTTGAGTATCTGCGTTTTAGTAGGGTCTCAATATGGACATTGACAAGCCCAATGCATAGGCATTGGTATGGTTCATTTTTATTATGAAAAACATAGATGTAAGTAATTATTAAAAATATAATACAAATACACTTACACTTATACATAATCTGTTGGTGACAATTTTAGGCCCATTTGAATAAGCAAACACAGCCTGCAAAATTTTTTCTTTCAATTCTTCATAGCTCTCTGGAGGAACTTCATGCCAACACCTCAAGATCTTAGTGTGTAGTGTTGTAGCGCCATAAAATTGAATTTCTGTACCCTACAAACAAATTTACTTATATGAAAATTAGATTTCAAATAATTGGGTATTCTGTCTAACGTTAACTTTTGTTAGACTTGTATTTCATCATCGGCAGTACCTTATTGGGTTGAAGCAGTTCCCAGACAAAATTCCATGCTTCAGGTACCCTCTGTGCGGCTGTAAGCCAAGTGTGAGCCCTAGCTCGATCCACTTGTTCTCCATTGTAGAATACAGACACGGCATATTCTAAATTCTGGGTTGTATACTCCATCACATAGACACTATCAATTTTTAACACACGAACATTATAACATTAGTTCTAACTAATATATATGTGGCAATGGTAACTCGATATGGAAGTAATGAGAATGGGTGTAGCACACAAAGATATGAACTGACAATCATGCAATTGGCACCAAATTGTTACAAATTTTAGTCGTTTTGGTTCCAAGAAAAACAGCAAAATTGAACTAAATACAGTAAATTTAATCAGTTTTAGTCTATAATTGAAAATTTTATTATTCTTCTAATAAACCACAGCTGCTTTTGACATTTGCGTGCTTCCTTCTTTTTTTTTTCGTTAGAACAGGCTAAGGTCATAAACCATGCTGCCTCGTGTTCAGACAGGCCACAGATGGATATACTAGTTAAGCCGAAATTAGACGTTCATTTTCGATGCTTCATCAGTGAAGCATAGAAAATGAAGTACCTACTTATCTAATTATGATGTTTCATCTTTCATCAATCACTGACGTGCCTATTCAAAAAGTCGTTCACTAGTCACTGTTCACTGCCTTTCATCGATAATGAATCACTTTTGATAAACCATCTAATTCGTGAGCATGCGGTTCTCCGTGCCACTGAATAATTCCATTCTAAAACTACCTAGAAGTAACGTATATCATATTGTCTACGTATATCATATCGTAGACAATATGATATACGTTCTTATTTCAGATATCAAATCGATTGTACCGGCTTCCCGGCAGAATGATTGACAAAAGCATGTGGCACGGAGAGTCGCATGCTTTGAGGTTATGTTTTTTGTTAAATCGTCGAATTTCAGATCAATCTGAGTCTGTACCGGTGGTTTGATGTATTTGTAGCCGTTACATATTCATTGTAACAGCTACAAACACTTTCGTTGCTCATGTAACGCAACAGGGTCAAAGATATCGCGATCTAAAGTTTTAAAAGCATGCGACTCTCCGGCCCACACACTTAAGTCTAAAATATTGATGAAAATTGCATTAAGATTAAAAATAAGCAGGTTTTTGTAATCGTTTGATCACGATAAACGACCCGAAAACATATTTTCAGAATATCTTTACTCGTTTTAGAGAAATTTGCAAATTTATTTACTATGAACAATCACAGTGTAGGGTTACCATATCGTCGGTCGGTCAGAATCATTAGGCTGTTTCTAGAAAATAGACCGATCAGAATACGTTATTTTGAGGGTATAACCTTCAAGAATTCTAAAGTTTATGAATTCTTGCCTGTCGATACATTGGCATATAATTAGTTTATTTTTGCGTTTTGTGTCACATCTAGCCGATGCATCTTGAGAAATTCGATTATTTGTGGTGGTTATAAATAATTGGACTCTAAGGCGATTCTCCCACTGCCAACGCGCGCCGTCGTCGCGGGGCGCGGTTTGGCGTTTCACGCGCGCGGTGACGGCGCAGCGCAACGCCTGTTCGGGCGGTTTTCTCCGCGCCCCCGCGCCATTCGGCGTCTGACGCGTCCCCGCCGCTTGTTTTTTAGAGGCATTAAATTTTGAAGTTGTTTTGTTTTAATTTCCAGGTTTTTAGGGTTCCGTACCTCAAAAGGAAAAAAAACTGAACACATATAAAATCACTCATGAGATTAAAACGTCCAGACAAATAATTAAGATTTGCCATCTCGATATTAATGACGGAATTTTAATAACATACGAGTAGGTAGGTACGGTCAACGGCACGCTGGGCTTCCACGACAGCGTAATGATATTCAATCAAATAAATAACAGATTTTTTACAGTTTTGTATAACCTCATGTGCTGCATAATGTACCTACCAAATGGCACTAAAATGGGCGTATATCCAAGCCACGAAACATTTGAAAACCAGAGGAAATCCCGCCATCGTAACGAAACGATCATCGAAAACCAGCCGCGGGGCGCGTCGCAGTGTGTTGTACCCCGCGGTAACGCACCTGCTGGCGCAAACTGCTCGCGGATCGCCGGCGGCACGCGGCGGTGCGCGCTCACGCGCCGTGGCGCGCCTTGGTGTGTTGGACGAGGCGGTTTTCTGTACAAATTAATGTACTTGCATACAACGTAAAAGACGCGCGTGGGTGCGCCGCGACTGCGCGCGTCGCCAGTGTGAGAACCGTCTAAACTGTCAAAATTGTTTTAAAGTAAAAAGAAACAATAGTATTGTATTTAAGATAGCCTGCGTAGTGTACAAACCTAATTTGTGTCATTTTCGTCCATGGAAACAGACGTGGGACCCGTACATTAATAACACCGTCAAAAAAATATTACAATTTGAAAAACAAGTACCATATACCTCAGATCACTTAAAAATCCCTATGAAATAAATTTGTGCCAAATTAAGGCATGGACTTTTAATATTTTCAATTTTTTTGTTTGTCCGAGCCATTGATGCTTATAAAAAATATTAGTATTATTAGAGTTTACATATTTAATATCTTAAATACATGAGTGATGGACAGAATGAATTTGTGTCATTTTCATGCATGGATAATACCTAGGTAGGTAGGTATTCAAAAAGTTTGCGGTCGAAGCGAGTAGGCGCGGGCGCGTGGCGAGGGACGACGAAGCTCGTCCGTTTCGGTTGGATACTAAGTACGTACATACCTATAAGTCTCACGTCACGATACGAACGAACACGCACCTTTCGTTTGGTTAAGTAGGTACTCTATAGAATTACATCTCCTGTTTTAGAAATTCATACAGATGTACTATGGACAACAACGTCACTTAACCACAACTCTTAAGGTTAAAATCGGTTGCACGCCGCGCCGCCGCCGTCATAACATAATATATTTAGTTCGTGCAGGGGGATACGTGCGCACACAATTTTTTTGCTAACTTTTTAAGCGAAGATGTTGCCCATAGTACATACATATCTGTTCTGTTTCCATTCTAAAACAACCTAGAAGTAATGTACCGACGATATACATTCTTATTTCAGATATCAAATCGATTGTACCGGCTTCCCGGCAGAATGATTGACAAAAACATGTGGGCCGGAGAGTCGCATGCTTTGAGGTTATGTTTTTTGTTAAATCGTCGAATTCCAGATCAATCGGAGCCTGTAGCGGTGGGTTGATGTATTTGTAGCCGTTACATATTTATTGTAACAGCTACAAACACATTCGTTGCTCATGTAACGCAATAGCGACCTAAAGTTTTAAAAGCATGCGACTCTCCGGCCCACACGCTTAAGTCTAAAATATTGGTGAAAATTGTATTATGATTAAAAATAAGCAGGTTTTCGTAACCGTATATAATAGGTCTTTACCTATGAAATTGCCGATTTGTATGGAGAATTTTCAAGAAGTTGCATTTTTCATACTAGCATTTTCTTTGTTCATTTAACAACCGTTAACACTCTTGTAACAAAACTTTTATGTACTTATGTTTGAACACTATGCTAACCTATTCCATTTACGATAAGCGAAAAAAATAAGTTTTGGCTAAGTTACAACCCCTCCGGTCACCCTTTTTTGGCTCACAAAAAAAAGAGTAACTTTCAAGATCTTTTTTTAATGCTATGAAAGCTAAAAAAAGGACTTTATTTTTACTGATAGTTGACTATCATGGTCATAATTCGACATACGTAAATCAAGATATTGTTAAATGTTTTAAAACATACAAGTTATTATTTTCTCTGTATGTGACAAAATATCAACAAGTTCATAAGTAAAGACCTAATATTTATAGATATATATTGCGAACGATTTTATCCTAGCTTTCCGATGACCTAGAGACTTGAAACTTTGAAAATAGGTCAGAACTGGAAGGCAATGCAATATTATGGTGTCATTGAGCTGATCTGATGATGAAGCCGGAAGAAGCCCACAGGAATTCTATGATAAAACCTACAACCCCATCGTGTTTGGGCTCGTTAGAATAGGCATGACGAATTTTTTTTTTATTTTATGTTACATAAATTACCTCTCAAAAAAAGAAACATTGGTAAAATAATTATTTCGCTAGCGTGAAAACTGCCCAAGATATCACAGTTTAAAATGCACACAAATTGGACTCACCCGAAAACGCTCCATACTAACGGCTACCCTAGTTATGACGTCACGCCTAGGTGTTTGTATGCAACGCGTAGGAAAGTTTGGCAGCTATATTAAATATTGTGTTTATCAAAATTGTTTCTTATACAAATTTGCTATAAATTTTATGGATTAATTAAATGTATTATTTATTTTAATATATTTTAAACTTTTTAAATGGACTTGTCCGCCCAACTTTGAAGGGTAATAAAACAAATAATACGCAATATATAAAACCAAGAGGTATACAAGCTACTCTAAAAGTTCAATATGTTTACGGTTTTTATTAGTATTTTGTTATTTTATTCAGTAGTCGTCATCCCTATTGTTTTGACGAGTACTCTAATGGGAGACGAAGTCCAGGGTCTGATGATGAAGCTGACAGACAGAGTATGTTCATTACTTTTAGTCGGAGGATTTTTGTAAAAATATTAACCAAACTGTTTTTCAATTAGGGTTTTTCAAAATGACAAAAAACTGTATGCTCGACAGATAAGATGGCGTTGATAAAAATGTATGTGTCAATGTGATTTTTTTACTCAGCTTCGAAGAGTACTCAGGTAGGCAGGCAAATCTGATGTTACCCTAAAATGTTTCTCTTTGGCCAGATGTCAGCCAGCGAACGCTTATTTGCCTCTTTGGTACAGGCCGTTTATTTTTAAAAGCCAATTTTTACACTTCTCTTTCTATCAACGCCATCTAGAGGCAAATAGTTACTATTTTTTTAAAATGTCACTTTGTAAAGCCTTCATTAAGAATAATTGTCCTAAGTCGTGGGCTTTTAAAAAAAATGCTTTTTTGACAGTTGCCTTTCTCATCGAATGTGTTTTTTAATCAATATTTCCCACTTTATAGCTACATTTAATTTTTTTCAAAAATATCGGTCTCGGCCGAGACTGCTTTTAATCTCGGTCTCGGTTCTTGGCGGAAAAGTGGGTTCGGTCGGTCTCTAATTAGTAGGTAATCTGTGGGTCAAGTGATTTTCTCTGTTCAAACTACCTACTCTACTTTATCTGTGTTTTGAACAAGGTAGCCGTTTGCTTTTGGATTGGACAGACAAGCAATTTTTTATTGGACAGCGCAGTGATTTCGAGGAATTTTTTGACAGACAAGGAGAAGTGTGTACGTTACGTTTACGTTACAGGTAAGGTTACGTGGTTTGCTCTGATGTGTAGGTATTATAGGTATATAGGTCTATAATTTTTTAACAACTTATATTTTGAGTTACTTAACGCGAGGTCTACAGCTCACTGACCCACTAGTTTAATCTAAGACTTACCTAAATTCTCAAAGAAAGAACTATTTTATATATTGCAGATGACGACAAAATCTCAAAACAAAAATAGAGCAGTCCAACCAATGACCAAACTATCGTTTGAAGCTTTTGAATTTAACATCGACAAGTTCGGAATGTAATAAGTCAGTCCACCTAAGAGGTTTTGCGCTTTTTCATTAACACATTGTATAATTTTCGAACCTACTCACAAAATTTCACGAGAATCGGTTGAGAAATGCGACCTGTAGAGGAGAACAAACGGACAGCCGCCGGACAGACATACAAAAGAATTTTTGCCCAAGCTGAAGCAGAGACGCTTCGCTCGCACTTCGTGCTCACTCGGTCAATTAAGTTATGGAAAGTCGTAGCGATAACGAATGTGCGTTAAGTTCAATTTGAAGCAGGGATTGGTTGCGGTTGTTAAATTTCGGTATGTTTTACGGTTAATATAGCGGTACCGAAATATTCTACCCTTACTTAGGATACCGATAAATTTTATTTCGGTATAAAACCACCGAAATATAGAGGTACCGAAATTACGGAACCTATGTTGAAGTACCGAAAAATTAAGGTATCAAAATATGAAGGTATAGTTTTAAATAGGTATGACGTCATACCGATATAAAAAGGTACCGCAATTTTCCGGTATATCTGTTTTTCGGTACCTCATCAAAGCGGTACCGCAATTTTTAATTACTCAACCCAAACCCAAATATAACGGTACCGTTATATTTGGGTTAGCTTAACCTCTTATAAAGGTATTATATCGTGTTTTGTCGTTCATCTTCATGCTAGGGGGGCTGGGGGCGGTATTACAAGCTCTTAAAACTTCAATTTTCTGAATGGCTATCATTGCGTCTCTTTTATTACTGATAAAACAGACGCAGACGATGATTGATGATTACTCCTTACAATATTAATTACAGCCCAATCCTCAAATTTTTATAGGTACCCTTAAAAAATATGCCTACCAAAACAAAAAAAAATGTGTAGTACATTTTTCACATACACGGTCATTTGATTTACTAGCTAGGCGAAGCCTGTACTATGGGTGATAGATACTGATATAACCTGACTGATATATAATATCTGACTGACAGATATCCGTCACGTCGGGGCTTCCATTACCTGCGTCGAAATGAACTAATATTTTGTATTGGGAACAATATTGGGAATACTTTTGAAGAACAGAGAGATGGCAATTGCAGACCCGATGTTTTTTTTTGAATAGGTGTGTATGTATAGGTTAATACTACAGTACTAGGCACGTATCTTGAAATTTTTTCGACGGAGTGGGGATAAGTTCGCGCATGTGCTCTTGTGAGCGACCAATGGCGCGCGCCCCTCGCCCACCGCCCGCGCCCCTCACCGCTACGCATACCCAAAATACGCGTTTCGCACAATCCCCACCCGATTTCAAGTTATATGCCTCGTACTGTACATTAATGTGAGTCAGGAGATATTTTCGTAAAAATTATTTAACCTTTTTAGGGTTCCGTACCAAAATGGAGTCCGTTACGCCAGCAAGAAAGTAGCTTCTAGAGGGAAGCGAGTTTGATGAATAATTTGTGCGCAATTCGGTGTAAATGTGCGCCAAATAAAAAAATTGTGGGCCTTATAGTTTTGGAATAAAACGGGAAAAATGAATTCTGCTGGGGTAACGGTACTCCAGCAGGAAGATTCTAAACTAATGATCGGAGAGAAATAAATGATATATGGGCGGGTAGCTTGATACTAGCAAGAAATGTGCGCCAAATATATAATTTGTGGGCCTTATAGTTTTGGAGATATTTGATTTCCTGCTGGCGTAACGTTTTGCCAGATCCCAGATCTCGGAAACTACTAAATGTGCGATCTTACAGTAAACATATAGAAGTAGCCCCTAATTTGTGCTATTGGTGCGGTAGAAAACATTTCAAAAATATTTACAAATTTTGAAGTAATCGGGCATTTTCTGAAAACAGAAAAAAAAAATAACTAGCGCCTTAACTACCACATAAATAAAGAAACTAAAAACGGTGTTCTATTTTTCTTATTATTTCTCATTACCATAAAAATTTTGAAAACCGCACACATACACGTTTTTGAATAATACCCACATGAAGGTGAGACCGACCATGTCATGACTTTGACGGTCAGCAGGATAAAAATATCAGAGATTATTTAGATCTTGGCCCAATGAATAATCTGTGCGGTTACTGAAGTACATGCTCTGAAATTTTCAGCTTCAAATTCTTCGTATTAAAGGAAATATCAATTAAAATCCAAAACAACTCTCAGTATTCCGATTAACCGACCAAATTCGATAGACCACAAAAAAGCGACGCGTTCATACATATTGATGACCTTCTTTAATGTGTCGTATTATACAGAAAAATTGTTTGTACAGTTGCGTTCATAACTTCTTATTGGCAAATGTGGGTAAATAGTGTTTTAACATTTAAATGGTTAGTTAGAGCCTGCATTTATACCAATACAATGTGGCGTTGATCTGTTACATTACACCCAGATTATATATTTTGCGGACGGCACTCTTCGAACACGTGACTATGAAACCAGCTAAATTTCTTAAGTTACTAGAAGATCTGTTTACTTCTTAGTGAAATATACCAGAATCATTGTTGTCTAAACATCAATAGCATAGCTGTTTTTATTTTCAATAACAGAAAACAACTACCTAGCTGTCTTAGGTAGGTATATGTTTATAACTTCATTCGAACCGGAAAGAAGTACTAAAATCAGTTAAACGGGCACTTCACTCGCGTTTTATTATTAAGGTAGGTATTTAGTTTTGGTGTAACAAGTAGGTATTTATTGTAATAACATTTTATTAAGGTACCTAAGTACTTACTTAAAATGCAATTAATTTTACAACAGAAGATAGTGACCAACTTCATAGCGCTTGTGCTATAAAACGACGTTTTTTAATCTGTAACATTTTATCTTTTCCATAGAGACCACTGACGTCCATTATACAACTTGTATAAGGACGTCAGAGGGCCTAGTACTAGTTGTGTTTCTCACCTCACTTTACAAATAGTATCGAGTGAAAGAGAGGAAATCATGCGAGTGAGTGAACGAGTGAAAGAATGAAAACGTTAACTATTCGTAAAGTGAAGTGAGAACAAAAAACCAACTCGTACTAGGCCCTCTGTGAAGAGACCTACATCCATGTAGAAGTTGCATGCAAGGGATCACTGTCTATTGTCAATTTAATCGCATTGTAGGTACATTAAGTACCTAGTTAGGTATAACAAAAAAAAACGAAATAAAATTACAAAACATCCTTTATTTTTTTACTAAAATAATGTTAAAATGGTTAAAATTCTTTCAATTCAAGTAAAAAATGAAATGTAACAGAAATAACTTCATTCGTTATTTAAATAAAAGCACTCGCTCAAATCACTTTTTCACTTAAATGTACGTAGACGTGACGTGTACAATCCTGTTCGACAACAAAGTTAAGGAGGTCATCAATATGTATGAACGCGTCGCTTTTTTGTGGTCTATCGAATTTGGTCGGTTAATAGGAATACTGACAGTTGTTTTGGATTTTAATTGATATTTCCTTTAATACGAAGAATTTGAAGCTGAAAATTTCAGAGCATGTACTTCATTAACTGCACAGATTATTCATTGGGCCAGGATCTAAATAATCTCTCATATTTTTATCCTGCTGACCGTCAAAGTCATGACATGGTCGGTCTCACCTTCATGTGGGTATTATTCAAAAACATGTATGTGTGCGGTTTTCAAAATTTTTATGGTAATGAGAAATAATAAGAAGAATAGAACACCGTTTTTAGTTTCTTTATTTATGTGGTAGTTAAGGCGCTAGAATTTTTTTACTGTTTTCAGAAAATGCCCGATTACTTTAAAATTTGTGAATATTTTTAAAATGTTTTCTACCGCACAAATAGCACAAATTAGGGGCTACTTCTATATGTTTACTGTAAGATCGCACATTTAGTAGTTTCCGAGATCTGGGATCCGGCAAAACGTTACGCCAGCAGGAAATCAAATATCTCCAAAACTATAAGGCCCACAAATTATATATTTGGCGCACATTTCTTGCTAGTATCAAGCTACCCGCCCATATATCATTTATTTCTCTCCGATCATTAGTTTAGAATCTTCCTGCTGGAGTACCGTTACCCCAGCAGAATTCGTTTTTCCCGTTTTATTCCAAAACTATAAGGCCCACAAATTGCGCACAAATTATTCATCAAACTCGCTTCCCTCTAGAAGCTACTTTCTTGCTGGCGTAAAGGACTCACCAAAATGGTAAAAAAAAGGAACCCTTATGGTGTGACTCAGTCTGTCTGTCTGTCACAGCTGGATATCTCGAAAACTACTAATGGTATCAACTTGAAATTTGGAATAGTTTAAGATGATATTTGTCCAACTATTTTGCAAATAAGAAAGAAATAAAAAATTTTTTTTTACAACAGGTAGGTACTGAAAAGGAGTCTTAAAAATTTGAAGTGAGGTGACTAGGTAATGTGGGGTATCATATGAAAGAGCGCTGTTTGCACATTATAAAACATTTTTTTCCTTTTTTTTTAGGACGCATAGTTTTCGACTTATGATGAAAAATGTAAAAAAAACCGTCCCCCCCCCCCCCTTATCTCCGAAGTTTGCAAAGAGAAAAATCTGAAATAATTCTATGTGATAGTAGTTTATGTAAGGATTACAGGAAAAACAAAACGATGCCTCAATATAACACATTTTTTTAGAAATTCAAAAAACAAACAAAAAAATATTAGTGCCACTACCAGTCAACAGATGGCGCTGACCTAAGAAGAAAAAAATAGTTCCACTATTGGCCAAGAGATGGCGCTGACCTAATACTACAATAATAATTGGTGGCTGGTTCTAATATAATTACCTACGACTGTCATTCTGAATTTCGACAGTCAATTATTTCGACAGGGTCTGAATTTCTAAAAACAATAGTGCGACTACTCACTGCTTTGACAGAACATATTTCGACACACACTACTACGAATAACACTACTTCGACGGAACATACCTTCGAAAAAATACTACTCTGAAATGTGACAATAATTATTGAATTCCGCTTTTTGGTTTAAGGTACTTACAAAATAAAAACATAAATAATAATCAACTATGTTTTTAATAATTATAACAATCATATCTTCAGATAATATAGAGAATTTAAATTATTAATAATAGTAATAAGTCTTCTTGATATTTTATTACACATGTTAGTATTAATAGGTCTTTCTTATGCTAATAATAAAGTGGAATTCAATTAATATTGTCACATTTCAGAGCAGTATTTTGTCGAAGGTATGTTCCGTCGAAATAGAGATCCGTCGAACAAGTGCATTTCGAAGAAGGGTTCTGTCGAAGTAGTGTTATTCGAAGTTGTGTGTGTCGAAATCGAAATATGTTCTGACGAAGCAGTGAGTAGTCGCACTATTGTTTTTCGAAATTCACCCTGTCGAAAATTCGAAATAATTGATTGTCGAAATTCAGAATGGTCATTACCTACTATCTGCCGTACGAATAAAGAAAAATAAGTTCCTACTTAGAATAACCAATAATATTGCTTAGCAATATTATTCCTTACGTTTAATTCATGAACGCCCGAGCGGCCTCCTGGTCCCGGATAACAATGGAATATCTATTGTGTCTCTTTTTCCGGGCGTTGAAAGGTTAAATCGATAACATTTCATCAGTTTGTGGAGTGGCTGAAACGTTTTTCAGTCACCATAAGCAGCTGTGGTTAAGATTTGTAAATTAACTGTCCGCCTGTTCGCCCTTCCACCTGTCCGCCGTCTATCCTACTTTTTTAAAGACTGTAGGTACTAAAGTAACATATCAAAATATATTCATGATTGTACGGAACCCTCGGTGCGCGAGTCCGACTCACTCTTGACCGCTTTTTTTAATTAAGAATACCTACCTATTCCCGGAAAATTAGAGTAGTGAGACACAAAAGATTTCCCATTGTTGAGCGGCCCGATCGGGCCGCTCAGGGATTGAAAGATTAAGAATAACTATTTTAAGTGACGTGGGTTTAATTTATTTTTTTATTTTGCTTTTTATTTTAAACTTTTTAAATAATTCATACTTTATCTATTTAATAACCGCTTCCAAATCGGTCAAACCGATTTATATACATAAGTATAGATAAACATACAGATTTATTTCCATAATATTTTTTTCTTTCTTACATTAATTTTTTATTTAAACTTATGATAAATGTATTTTTTGTAATAAAAACGAACTGTAATTTTAGCCTCGGTATAACATTAAAAATGAAAAGAACATAAAAAATTTATTCAGAGCCCAAAGTGCACATGCGCGAACTTTCCCCCACTCCGTCGAAAAAATTTCAAGATTAATGAAATGCCTCGTACTGTACTGAAGTGTACACTGTACACCGGAGTCTCTCTCTACCGTCTGTACCTACTCGCGAAATGCACGGAACTTGTCGGTTCGTGTTCAATACAGTGCATTTCGGTACCGAAATAAAATAACGGTTAAATAGCGGTACCTCAAAATAAAGGTTGTCATATTTCGGTACCAATATTGAAGTACCGAAAAATTAAGGTATCGAAATTCGAAGGAATAGTTTTTAATGGGTATGACGTCATACCGATAAATAAAGGTACCGAAAAATTAAGGTATCAAAATATGAAGGGACAGTTGTTTTAATAGGTATGACGTCATACCGATAAATAAAGGTACCGAAAAATTAAGGTATCAAAATAATGAAGGAACCGTTTTTAATAGGTATGACGTCATACCGATAAATAAAAGTACCGTAATTTTCCGGTAAATCAGTCCCTGATTTGAAGTCTGACGCCGATTAAAAACCGAAAGGTACAAAAAATACTCCAAAAATATCCGAATATTTTGTTACAGTAGGTAGGTAATCTTTTCTTTTTAAACTTTGCAAGAGGTAGAGTACAAGAATGTTAATGATGTCATCTCATCAATGAGACTGTAATTGACAATAATAACACATGCCTAGTTCCAAATCACGCCAACAGCACTGTTAGCCTATAATCCATTAAATGAAGTAGGTACACAAATACCCTATCTGTGTAATATTTTGTGACTATTTAATTTGGTCGGATACGCGCTAACAACGCTGTGAGCGTGATTCGGAACGCGGCCACAGTATCATCAAATGTATTTATATTCGTTCGTATACTTCTTACCTACCTACCTACTCGTTACTTCAAATGTGTCACCGAACTTCAGTACCTATGCTTAGGCTTACTTACTTTAAATTAGGCGAATTAATTTGAAGTGGGATATTGTGCTGGCTCAATACGAAATAGAGGCTACTTTTTACAAATTATTTTACCCAAAGTCGCTCGAACGGCAAAGTACGTAGCAGCGGTGCTCGAAGTACGCAGCAAACAGCGGTGCCCCAGCTCCCACCCCCCCCATTTTCTTTTGTGACTTTTACAGGGTATTGAAAAGAAAAAAATAAAAAGCTGAAAATTCCATTGATGAATTTAGCACAAAACATTATGTACAACAGATACTATTGATCTAAAACATTTAACACTTATTTAACCAATTGTAATATTCTTTTAGAGTTACTAAGGTAACGCTTTAGGTAATAGTCAAATAACAGTATTCCCGTGGACAAAGATGACACAAAAAGCTCAAGTACATCGGTTACAACTTCATAATCATCATGAAAGTAAAATTTTCAACTTTAATTTTCTTTTCGTCCGATAGCGTTAAAAAAGACAAAAACCTAAATTGTTACTTATGCATCAAACCAAAATGACACAATTTCATGTATTAGGCTAAGTGAATGGTGCAGAAACTATATACGAAAAAAACAAACTTTAATATTTTTAAAAGCTAAAAACTTATCCCCATCGGTCTAAAATGCAAGTTGAAGTGTTTTTAGATACCTATTTTGAAAGACTAATACTTCAAAAAACGAAGGAAGTTCTCAGTTCGGTTGCATTCAACCGAGACCTAAATTAATGGGTGACTGATACTGATGATGATGGGTGACTGGTACTGAGTGGGCAATTATTATACCAATTATGACGTTCACATTTTTAACACGTTTTTATAAGGTTACCTACTTTCTTATTTGTTTGTTTGTATTTTGTCATCTCGATTAGGATAAAAGTCACCTTTTTACGTCCCCTAAAAATATTGCAATATTGCATAGTCAGTAACAGTATGATAGTAGGTACGATACGTACGAGTATGTAGGCAAATCAACCCTCAACATTATGTAGTTCAACTTGAATTTTATTAGAAACAGCCTAATGATTCCTACGGACCGACGATATGGTCACCCTACACACTGATTATTCATAATAAATCATAGTAAATAAATTTACTTATTTCTCTAAAACGAATGAAGATATAGTGAAAATATGTTTTCGGGCCGTTTATCGTGATCAAACGGTTACGTAAACTTGCTTATTTTTAATCTTAATACAATTTTCACCAGTATTTTAGACTTAAGCGTGTGGGCCGGAGAGTCGCATGCTTTTAAAACTTTAGATCGCCATATCTTTGTCCCTGTTGCGTTACATGAGCAACAAATGTGTTTGTAGCTGTTACAATGAATATGTAACGGCTACAAATACATCAACCCACCGGTACAGGCTCCGATTGATCTGGAATTCGACGATTTAACAAAAAACATAACCTCAAAGCATGCGACTCTCCGTGCCACATGCTTTTGTCAATCATTCTGCCGGGAAGCCGGTACAATCGATTTGATATCTGAAATAAGAACGTATATCATCGGTACATTACTTCTAGGTAGTTTTAGAATGGAATTATTCAGTGGCACGGAGAACCGCATGCTCACTCTAATTCGGTTTAATTATGAAGTTTCATCGTTCATCACTGGAATATAGTATTATATTATCTGTGCTGGAATGCACCCATTGTCATTGTCATGTTTATGTGATGTGATCATGTGATTGTACTTTACTCTGTGTCACTGTCAGTCAAGATTTGATTTGTTTGATTGTTGTATTGTGTAAAGATTTTATTTCACGAAATTCATTTCAAAAGTATAAAAATATTTCGATATCTACAATGAAAATAGAAGAAGTTAAGAGCACTGCAAAAACTCAAAGAATATCGGCTCATAGTCACATAAAAGGCTTGGGCTTGGATGAAAATGGTGTACCAATTCAAATGGCAGCCGGTCTCGTGGGCCAGGAGTCTGCCAGAGAAGTACGTATTTAACGAATTTACGCATTGTTTTATGTTTTACAATAATTAAAAAACATTGAATCATGCACTTTTAGTTTTTCAAAGTAGATGAAATCAAAATCATAGTATTGATCAAACTTAGAGGTTATAATAATAATAGTTGGTTACCATGGTATGGTACTATGGGCAACAGCGTGATGATGAGTTCATGGTCTTGACCCATTCTTTGATCCTTTTGCTTGATAAACAATGGCTAATTTCAGGCTGCCGGTATTGTAGTTGATATGATAAGAAGCAAAAAAATGGCAGGGAGAGCCCTACTGCTAGCAGGACCGCCAGGGACTGGTAAAACTGCTATTGCTTTAGCAATTGCCCAAGAACTAGGAAACAAGGTTTGTGATTTAAGTTTCTATAATACCATAATGTATAAGTTATTTTCATAAAACTTGTTATTATACTATGATGGATTTTTAGTTATATTTTATATATTTATTTATCATAGGAGTCTTTTTTCCATTAATTAGAATAATAATTAAGCAACAATTTAATTCATCAACATTAAGGTCGCCGGCGTCCGGAGAACAATAGAAATCTATTGTGTCTCGTTTTATGGGCGTTGACGAATTAAAATAAAATATTTTAGTTTATTTATTAGTAACTTTATTAGTAACTTTATTTATTAGTAACTTTACAACACCATCAAAATCAACCATATTTCCGACGCAAAACCTGTCTAGACACACTATGCCGAAGTTAAGCGACCAAAGTTCGGTGGCAACTAGGGTTTTCGGGTACCCAGGCTTTTTTCATACCCGGGTATCGGGTATTATTTATTTTAATACCCGGGAATACCCGGGTACCTGGGTATTTGCAAGTCCAAGTAAATCTTCACATTGTTTCGCTCATTTAAATATACACGTCGTTAAATTTAATCGTTTAAAACTTTAAATCCCTTATTCCACTAATGAAACTAAACTTTTTGCCACAGAGATATGGGTCAAAAAACAACAAAAATATTTGATTTTCCTAAATCAAGGTACCTAACTAAAGTAATCGATTACATTTGACATCTGATTCTGTCAGTCTATAGTGTAATTTGTAAAAAAAACGTAAATCTGCTTTCTTTATTAATACAATAAATAATAATATATTATTATCTGAAAAAAGTGCCTTTGAAAAAATAAATATTGTGTGCCCGTCTTAAGAAGGTTACGTTGTAGAATTTTGATGAAGTGTCAAATGCAATCTATTAAACTGACCCTAATTTAGACCGCTAAAACCATTGTAAATAGGAAAGCATCTTTTTGGCGCTTTTCGACCCAAAAGTTTTATTAGAAAAACAATAACTTTAAGGTACTTAAAAGATCAGTTAGGTTAAACTGTGTATTTATCAATAAAAAAAAATTTACTTCTTTCAAAATAAGTGATTAATGTTTTTTTTTATTTAAAACTGAACAACTTTTCTCAGCAAATATCTTTTGAACAAAACATCATTAAAAAGTTCCATCTCTTGAAAGAAGTGTTATTGTCGTATTTCGACTATTTTCAACTGGAATTTCTCGAAAAAGTTGCTCAGATGGTTATATAAATGCTTTAGAAAAATTGTGCAGACAATATCATATTATTATTATTATTAATTGACAGGCAAGCAGTTGAGACAACTGATAAGAGCCTGTATCCAGTTATATCATGGTTCGAGTTTATCTTTCATTAGTCCTTAAATATTTGTCCAATCTATTCTTAAACTGATTCGTATTCTGTGCAGATATTACTTCTTCTGGCAACTTGTTCCAAGCTTCAACTAATCTATTATTAAAGAAATGTTTATGTGGATTGTTTCCTGATAGTGCCTTTGATAATTTGAGATGATGGCCTCTTAGGTTAATGTTTCGTGAGTACTGGAATAGTTGATTATCAAAATTCTCGATGTCATAGTGTCCATGCAAGATTTTATATGTTTCTATTAAGTCCCCACGTTCCCTGCGTTCCTTTAAAGTTGTGAGTTTCAGTGATTCCAGTCTTTCCTCATATGGTTTATTCTTCAAGGCTTTCGGGACTTTGGAGAACCTACATTGAACTTTTTCTAGTAATTGAATATCTTTCTTGAAGTATGGGCTCCAGATTTGAAAAGCGTATTCTAAAATCGGCCTTACATAGGTTTTGTATATTTTCAGCATAATTTCAGGTGTTATGGTGTGTCCCCACTTAGGTTCGCGAACCTCCGCGCTCCGCGAACCTAGAACAGTGATCCATAGCAAAAACAAATATTTTTACTTTGGCTACAGTGTGTGCCTGTGCGAACCAGCTTCGCATACGAGTTCCCTCACGTACACACCTCGGCGCCCTGTTTCAGCAGAGGATAAACGATATTTTCGGTGCAGGTTCGCGGAGCGCGGAGGTTCGCGAACCTAAGTGGGTACCCACCCTTAAGTACGCGAAAGCTTTTCGGATGAGGTAAATGAAACTGTTAGCCATCTTGGTCACAGTGGTGATATGATGTTCCCATTTTAGATCATTAGCAACATGTACTCCCAAGTCTACCTGTACTTCTACTGGTCGTAGTGGAACACCATTGATTTCATAGGGGTTGCGGGGATTCCGATTCCCAATGTGGAGAACTGTGCATTTGTCTATGTTGAGGTTAATAAGCCATTCCTTTGACCAACTTGCCAATCGAGTCAAATCATTTTGAAGTCGTTCCGAGTTTACAAGAGGATTTGCAAATATCTTTGTATCATCAGCAAACATGCTTACATTGCAATTCAAATTTTTAGGTAAGTCGAAAGTGAAGATTATGTACAGCACTGGCCCAAGTACGGACCCCTGGGGCACACCACTTTGAATATCTCTTTCGTCTGAGAATGATTCGCCAATTCTTACTCGGAATGTTCTTTGTCTCAGAAAAGCTTCTATCCAATTCAATAATTTACCCCGAATGCCAACAAATTTCAGCTTTTGCAAGAGTCTGCCGATTGGTACTTTGTCGAAAGCTTTTTCATAATCGAGATATATTACATCAACAGGTTCCCGAACGTTTTGACTATTGACCCAAAATGATAAAAAGACAACAGATTGGATACTGTGGATCGACGTGGGCAAAAACCATGTTGTTGACTATCAATAACTTGTTGGTTATGCAAGAACTGTCTTATGTATTTGACTATTATTTTCTCCATGACCTTGCACGCCACACTAGTCAAGCTTATGGGCCTATAGTTAGATGGTAGTAATTTATTTCCTTTTTTAAATATAGGAATCACTGTGGCAGTCTTCCATAGATCAGGTAGTGTTCCAGTGTCGTAGGATGTTTGCATTATGGATGCCAAAGCATCGTCAAGATCACATTTTTTCAAAATAGGCACTGTTATGTCATCAGGTCCTGGCGAAGCGTCATCCTTCATTTCTTTTATAGCGGCTTGGACTTTATCATTTGTGAACACAATATCCTCTATTGTCTCTGAGATGCGAAGACGTGGGTCTAAGATTGGCAGTTCACCAGGTGGCTCTTCTTCAAATACACTAGAAAATTGGTCTGCAAAAGCTTCCGATATTTCCTTTGGTTCTGTCATCTGTTGACCTTTGTTGTTAAGTACTATATTTGGTATATTTACTTTAGAAGTTATCTGCTCCCTAATGTATGAATAAAATTTCTTCGGTCCAGCCTCTAAAACATTTTTTTCGTATGACATACTTGATCTACGGCGTAAATTTGTAAGTTTATTATTGGCTTTTCTATTTTCTTTGTAGACTTCATTAGATCCAGTCATGACATATCTATTCCATACAAGCATTTTATGTCTTATAAGCTCCGTCAGTTCTTTATTCATCCAGGGTTTGTTAATATTATTTATGTCTATATCTTAACAGTAAGTGGGTTTTATCGATAATAGGGCTTTGTAGATCAGATTTCAATTATGAGTGCGGCTATAGAAAGTATAAGAAAATATTTTTAATGATTCCCGGGTACCAGGGTTTTATCCTAATTATTACCCGGTTCCGAATTTTATCTGTAGTTTTATCTGTAGTGAGCATTCGTCGTCAAGTCACCACTCCAATAATTCTGACAAAAGCAATGTAATAACTAGGAAAATGCATTTGGCATCCCTAAAGATTAATGAAAAAGTGTTGCCAAATACTGCACAAAAATCGACACCTTGCTCCAGCGAACAGAATGACGACTTCATAGATAATACCTAGTCTAGTTATAAGTTTTGTTACATATGGAAAGTGAAATAAATGACACAATGAGTTACGCACTACAACCATTTATATATCAAAGGAAAGGGTATAAAATGCAGATTTAAACCATATTAAAATTATTCAAAATGTCCTCCTTTTGCTTGAATTGGACCCTTCAAACTGCGAGGCCAGTCATCAATCGAATCACGTACGAAGTTTCATGGAAATATCGGCGACTGCTTTAATCAGGGATGCTTTAAGTGACGCCAAGTTGCGACGGGGTTTAGAGCAGACCTTCTCCTCTAAATACTGCCATATTTTGTAATCCAAGGGATTCGAGTCTGGACTGGAGGAGGGCCAATCCTCATGCCTGATAAAGTCGATTCCATGGATCCTGAGCCAATTTTGGGTACTTTTCGCCTTATGAGTCGGCGCAGAATCCTACTGGAAAACCCAGTGCCTGTTTTCGAACCTTGTTTGTGAAAGAGGTTCCACAATGTTTGTTAGGACTGTATTTTGGTATACGAGGGCAATGGTTTTCACTCCTTTTTCACAAAAAAACACCTCCTTTGAACCCAAATAGGAGACCCTAAGCCAAACCATGAATGCTGCAGGGTGATGATTACTCTGAACACGTGGCTTGCGTCTGCTCGCTTCTTCACTAGAGTGTGAATACACTTTATCATTTTTTTTTGGTTGAAACTCTCCTCAACATTAAAAATTTTTCGTCCTAAAAAATTTTTTCGCGTTTTTTTTAACCGCGTACCACCTTAACAAAACCCGGCATCTTTCGAATATGATTTTCTTCAGCCGTGCGTTAAGAAGATGTGCTGATTTTTTCTATAAGCATGCAGTCCTAGGTCTTCATTCAACACCCTTTTAACAGTGATCTTGCTTAGTCCCATCTGCAGAGCCAACATTTTTTGCTTGCGGACAGGATTTCGTTGGATTCGCGCCTTCACTGCTTTGAGACTGCTGGAGTCCGAACAGTACGAGGTCGACCGCTCCTCTGTTTATCTTCTAATCTTGAAGCTTCCCTGAATCGTTTGATAGTACGATAAATAAATCTCAGTGAAATTTTCAAATTTTTCAGCAGTTTGAAAATCTCAGTTGGCTCAAGACCGCAACGATGCAATGCAATTACTGCGACTTTGTCTTCTTTGCGCGTCCACTCCATTTTAGAAAATAAAAAATAATCCAGAAAGTATTTGTTTTTATTTTCTTTAAATGTTCATATTTCGAATGCTCATAATATTTTTTTCAGCTTGCATTCTAAATTCGAAATTTTACCTATGTAACAGTACTTATGGCTAGACTAACTAAGTATACGAGTACAAAAGCAAATATGCACGCCTATTTCTAAACAGCCAAGCATTGACAGCTTATATTCCCATGATTCGCATGTACTTACTGTTACGCAATCACCCGACGAGTTTCAAGATATATCAAGCGAAAAGTTGTCAAGAAGTCTAGATTATACATTTACTGAAACTATTCAAGTACATGACATGAAAGAAAAAATTGGAAAATTGCAGTTGGAACTAGCTAGCTTACAAAATGAACTTGAAAATACTATCCTAGAAAATAATGATCTACGAAAACAATATGAAGTTAACTAACGAAAACAATATGTTAAAAGCTTTATGTCAATCGCCTGTGAGGGACAAAGCAGTGTACAGCAGCGCCAAGAAGAAAAATAAGAGCACATTGCAGCCGTCTGGTAGCTCCTCCTCATTGCATCAGTTACATTATAATACCAAGGTTACGGAAGAACGACTGAGTGATAGAGGTTCCCTGCTCCGGAAAGTAGATGAAATGGAGAAGCAGTTAAAACAAACATGTAATGAGATCTCAGTGTTGGAGAAACAAATCAACGATTATCAACGGAAACTAAAGTTATATGAAGATAATAATACTATCCTGCCCTACTCGCAACACATCAGTTACCCAAAAGGAAATCAAATGTCCGAACCAAATACTTATATTTGGAACTCAGCAATGTGTTGGCCTATCATCAGCTCTTACGTTATCAAGAAAGAACACGATGTATGAGAATTATTCTATTATGTCACAAACATACCCACACGCACTTACTGCAGATGTAATAAAACAATGTAGAGATCTCCATCTAAAACCAAATGACAAAATTATTTTTTGTATCGGTGAAAATGATTACGACATTGGTATATTTGTATATAGGCTGTGTCTTTGAATAA
Organism: Agriphila geniculea; assembly: GCA_943789525.1. Taxonomy (NCBI): domain Eukaryota; kingdom Metazoa; phylum Arthropoda; class Insecta; order Lepidoptera; family Crambidae; genus Agriphila; species Agriphila geniculea. The sequence goes on from OX038875.1 coordinate 8,398,595, forward strand.
CAGACATTTATTTTTCTGTTGCGTTGTTTATATTCCGCCTGATAGTACGGAAAATGATTACATGATTCTATTTAGGATAATTGAACAGTGGTCTATAAAATATAAAGCACTAATAGTTTTAGGTGATTTTAATTTACATTCAGCTAATGATAATGTAATTAATTATTTTGATTATTTTACCACTTTCTGTGAGCTCGCTCAAATGAATAAGGTGCCGAATCGTGACAATAGGCAGCTGGATTTAGTGTTGTGCTCGGAGTGTATAGTGGACGGAATTGAGGCGTGCGAGGCGGATGAGGCATTGGTGCCGGTGGATGCTTATCACCCGCCACTCGCTGTGACGGTGCGTATCGGACGGCGCACGGCGCTGCCTCCGTCGTCGCTGCACCCACCATCTGCTTCGCCTCACCTATTATCGTGCGAAAGATCGCAGCAATGGGACTTCGCTAAAGCCGATTACAGCGTATTATACTCACTACTGACGGATATCGACTGGAATGCATTGTATGAAGCGCGAGATCCGGAGGAGGCGGTAAAGTATTTTTATGTAACTATCAATAATATAATTAATGACTGTGTACCCAAAAAGAAACCTAGGAAGGACACCGCCGGTAGATATAGCTATCCAGCGTGGTACACCTTAGATGTTATAAGGGCAATAGAATTAAAAGCTAAACTCCATAAGGAATACAAGTCCAGTAACACGTCGGATAGCTACATTAATTTCTCAAAATCTAGAGCTAATGTAAAAGAAATGATAACTTTAGCACATGAGCAACATAAAAATAGGATTCAATCTAACTTAGCAAAGGATCCAAAGTGTTTTTGGGATTACGTTAGGTCTCAAAGAGGGAGTGTGAATCGCAAAAAAATTACTAAAGAAGGAAGTCCTCTGTCTGACTCGGAATGCGCAACAGAATTTGCAAAGTATTTCTTTTCGGTGTACGGCAGTGAGCCGGCCAAGCTGGACGTGGCGGAGGCGGCGGCGGCCGGCGGGGCGAGCGCCGCGCGCGTCCACGTCCCGCAGCTCACGCTACGCGAAGTGCGGGACGCACTGCGGCGGCTAAAGCCGAAGCGCTCGGCAGGACCCGACGGCATTCCTGCCTTTATCGTAAGAGATTGCCGGGCTACTCTGGCGAAACCGCTTTTACATATATTTAATTTATGTTTAGAGGCATCTCATTTTCCGGATTGCTGGAAAACTACACGGGTGATTCCGATTCCTAAAGGGGAGGGGGGGTCTGAGGTAGATGGGTTTAGGCCCGTCGCAATACTATCGACAGCAGCCAAAGTGTTCGAGGGGGCAGTACAGCGAAGTGTTCAGTCGCAGGTATCAGCCCAGCTTTCTGACGCACAGCACGGGTTTCGGCCGGCCCGCAGCACCACCAGTAACCTCCTCAGTGCGATGGCTTACATAGTACCTCATGTAGACGCGGGGATACAAGTCGACGCCGCCTACTTCGACTACAAAAAAGCGTTCGATTTGGTTGATAACGATATTTTGTTGACGAAGTTGGCAGCAATCGGCTGCACTACGCAGCTTTTAAAGTTTTTTGCGAGCTACTTGAAGGACCGAATGCAATATGTAGATTATGCTGGGTATAGGTCAGACCCCTATTTTACTAGAACTGGAGTGGGTCAAGGTAGCAATTTAGGGCCTTTAAACTTCATAATTATGATAAATGATCTACCCGAAGTTGTCAAGGAAGCCCGATGCTTACTTTTCGCAGACGACCTTAAATTACTATTAGCAATCAAAGATAGTAGGGATTGTGATCGCTTACAAGAGGACATAAACAGAGTAGTGGAGTGGAGTCAAAAAAATAAACTACAGTTTAATCTTAACAAATGCTCCGTAACATCTTTTAGCCGAGCACGAGCGCCGCTTCACTACGATTACGAAATTGATAGCTCGAAAGTACATAGGACAGAGGCAGTCAAAGATCTGGGCGTGCGACTAAGCAGTGAACTTAATTTTAAAACTCACGTAACTGGAATATGCAAAAAAGCTTATAAAACTTTAGGTTTTATTCTGAGACAGTCGGCGGGTTTCACGAATTTAAAAGCAATAGCGGCCCTATACAATGCACTCATTCGAAGTCAGCTGGAGTTTAACGCTGCAGTATGGGCTCCACATGAATCAAAATATAAACTGATGATGGAGCGCATACAAAACAAATTTACGAGGTTTTTGTATCTTAAGCTTTATGGAGTATATCCTTTCTATCCTTTGATGTATCCAACCTTGTTCGTTTTGGGCATGGTTGGATACAACAAACTTGAAACAAGAAGAGATTTGGCTATCGCTCTTTACATAATTAGGGTGCTAAGAGGTATAGTCTCCAACCCGTATATATTGGAGCAGCTAGGTTTATGCGTGCCGAATAGATATGTGTGGAGGCGGCGACGGCCGCGGCTGCTCGCGACCCCCCATGCCAGGACTGGCCTGCTGGCCAAAGCCCCTTTGACACGAACTTTGCACACGCTTAATGTAGTTGCCGAAAAAATTGATATTTTCACCTGTTCAAAGAGCGAGTTCGAGAAAGTAACTTTAAAAGTGTTATGCTATGATTGATACCGATTTACATCGGCCAGCTAAATTATTGTTATAACTGAACTAAATGAATTCATAGATAATAAGTAAATAATAATAATAATAAAAATTAATTAAATTAAATATATTGTAATTAATAATTGTAATAATTGAATGAAACTATTTTTTTTTTTTTAAATAAGTATCTGTAAACTTTAGATGACTACACTATTGTATTAGGAACCCCTGTAAAAATAGCTGTATTGTGTTAAAAATAAAATAAAATAAAAATAAAAAAAATAAATAAAATAAATATTGTCTTCACACATACGTAAACTTCTAAACCAATTCAGTAATAATAGTGTAATACTTCTTAATCAACAAAAAAATATGTATTTAAAAGTAAATGACTTAAATGAAACCATAAAAAACATTTGTAAAGATTTTAAAAATTGTCATTTTGTTGAATGTATGAACAGCAAATTGCTTGATATGTGTAGGTCAATTAATTACGTCATTGATTGTGTCGATTATGATGCTAAATATCTGAATGCTAAATCGTTAAAGAACTTGGTAGTGCGTGGTAAATCTAACAGGTTCTCTATAGATTGTAATACGTCTATCTCAAATTACCCTAAGGGGACTATTCCGTACTATTTTGCAAGGGCACAGTCTGGGTGTGACACCGGTGTTTCTTGTGCGAAAACCCCTGCTCCGATAAAGCGTACGTTATTGGACTATTACCCAGTTCAAAAAAAGCCGCAGGTTTTTCGAGAATAACAATTCCTTATTATTGTTTCGGGTAATCCACCAAAACATTGCAAGCATATTATCAAAATGTGAAATATTAGAAGTGACTTTATTAGAACTTTATAAGAAAGGTATTAAGCCGGATGTTTTATGTTTCACTGAAACTTTCTTGCGAACAGATAATGAAAGATTCCTCAGACTTAAAGACTACGAACTAGCTACAGTCTATTGTAGGGAAAAAAGTAGAGGGGGCTCTTGTATATTGGTAAAACAAGGCATAGTCTTCAAAGAACTGAGCAATATCAAAAGTCACGTATCTCAAAATACTTTTGAAGCATGTGGAATCGAAATACCATTACATAATTTGCTGATTATCTGTTTTATCGAACACCCACATCAGATCCCAATAGCTTCTTAAAAAAACTAGAGTAATATCTATATGAAATTTCTAAGAAGTACAGAGGTATTACCAATATTATTATCACGGGTGATCTTAATATTGACACGTTGAAAACAGGGAGAATCAGTGACCATCTTCAAGACATTTGTCTCAACTACAACTTACAAATTCATATCAAAGTTCCTACCAGGAGAAAATCTTGCATTGACCATATATTAAGCAACATACGGCACGCAGTAGCAGACGTGTTACCTCTTTACTTATCCGATCATGACACTGCTCAAATGTTGGCATTTCCGGTTAAACAAAAAAGCTCAGAACCAAAATCTTATTACATCTTTAAGAGAGACTATTGTCCGGACAACATAAGAAAATTCAAAGCTTGTCTCTCTAGTATGTCATGGTCCAGTGTATATATAGAAAATGACTTGAACAAAGCATATTGTAATTTTCACGAACTTGTTTGCATGTTCTACTCTCTTTGTTTTCCACTTATAAAAGTTAAAGTATCCAATAAACCGGGAAATAACCAGCATTGGATAAGTAAAGGCCTCAGAATAAGTTGTAAAACTAAATGGTCTTTACGATGTTTATACTACAAAAACAAAAGTAATTCATATAAAAATAGGTACGTGAATTACTCTCACCTGTTAAAAAAGTGCATACAAAGAGCGAAAAGCAATTCTAACATGAAATTCATAGACAGAAGTCAAAACAAATGTAGAGCAACATGGTCTTTAATTAACAAAGAAATTGGTAATAAAAAGTTGGATAAAAGATGAGTACATATCTGATCCTCAAGACATAGCGACTGCTTTCAATAATTATTTCATTGAATTAACAAACACTGCAACATCAAACAATTCAAAAGCACAAGCACGAGCTTCTAACCATCTTTGATCCACCAATATGTCTAAATCCATGTTCTTACTTCTAATGACAGAAGACGAACTTAGGTGTATCATCAGGTCCTTAAAAAACACAAATTCGGAGGGCTTTGATGGATTGAGCACGAGGATTATTAAAGCTAGTACAAATGAGTTAATTACTGTTCTGACTTAGTTAACTTATCATTTGCTGCGGGCACTTTTCCAGAAGTGTTAAAACTATCCATTACAGAGAAAATGTTGTCGGCGTTCCTCAAGGTAGCGTGCTAGGACCAATTTTATTTATTTTGTACTTGAATGACATTCCAGAAATAACTAGACACAAATGCATTCTATTCGCCGATGACATCTCTATTATTGTGACATCAGATAAAAATTCAATTATTAATCATGAAATAGAAATAAATAATACAGTTGACAACATTATAAAATGGCTAGAACTAAATAACTTGAAAATTAATCTTGACAAATCGAATTTCATACAATTTAACCAGTCAAAACATCCACAATACAATTTTAAATTAAATATTGCAAAAATTCATGAAGTCACTCAAATTAAATTTCTTGGCATAATAATTGACCAAAACCTAGACTGGAAACAACATGTGAAAGATTTATGTAGCAGAGGAAATAAGTTTGTTTATGCTCTCAGGCAGGTGAGACGTATATCAAATAAAAAAATAGCAGTAACGTGCTACCATGCCTATATAGCGTCAATACTTCGCTACGGGCTCATAACGTGGGGTAACAGTACGGATATTAAAAGGGTATTTATTTCGCAGAAGAAATGTATCCGGGCTATTACTGGTATCGCCCCTGATGAATCCTGTGAACCTTTATTCAGGGAGCTGGGTTTACTACCACTACCATCGTTATACATTTACGAAATATGTTGTTTTGTTAAAAAATATAAGTCTTTATTTAAAACAGCTAGTGAATCTAACTCTAGACTAAAAAGAATCCCTCATAGACTCATTCTGAAAGTTGCGCCAAAATCTGCGAAATATAGTAAAAGCTGCTTGACTATGTGCGTACATATATTTAATAAAATACCTTCTGACATTAAAAATTTACATGAAAAAATATTTAAAAAACAATTATTTAAATGGCTGAATGATAAAAACTTTTATAGTATTAAGGAATTTTTTGACATGATTTAATTTTGTAATAATAATAATAATAATTTTAGGATTCAATTAATGATATTTAATGTAATTCAATCTAGTAATTTAATTAATGTTTTACAGGAACTCTTATATGATTTTAATAATTTTGCATGCTACTTTAAGTTAGCTTAACATGTAGTCCTAATTAATGTATGTAACATCTTTTATACCATGTTAAACAGCAAATAAATGATTATCTTATCTTATCTTATCCCAATACTCTTGTATACCCGGTCAGTAATTCAAATAGCATTGCAGGTGTAATCATGCCGAACTTCGGTCGCGTAATTTCGGCATAGTGTATTAAGACACTAAGATTTACTCAATGAAGGGTGTTAAAGGGTAAGATAAACAATCATCACAGTATAGTTTGGACTTTTATCATGAATTCTTCAATGCCCGCACGGCCGCTTATGCGGCCTGACAACAATAGAAAATCTATCTATTGTGTCTCATTTTCCGGGCTTTGGAGTTGGTAAATCCTTGGTTATACTGGAAAATCCTAGGATTTACCTGAATTCAGAGCCTTTGCTGTAACAGTATATTCCAACAATTGAATCTCTTGATTTCTAGGTGCCATTCTGTCCAATGGTTGGCAGTGAAGTTTACAGTACAGAGATTAAGAAAACGGAAGTTTTAATGGAGAATTTCCGTCGGGCGATTGGTCTTCGTATTCGAGAGACAAAGGAAGTCTATGAAGGAGAAGTTACAGAGCTTACTCCTGTGGAAACTGAAAACCCAGCTGGAGGTATTAATTACTAAACAACTATGTTTCTCTCCTTTTTAATTACCCACAATGTTTCAGAGGGAACATTTAAACAACAGTGGTGAAGGATCCATACCAGCCAATTCCCATCAGCTTACCTTTTACACATCCCACCCAGATCCACTATGCTGATCATAACATTTCTGTAGAACGGCTTACCTTTGCCATAATTTTACCCCTTGCCACTGATAAACAATGATATTCTTTTTATTTTTAGGGTATGGCAAGACGGTATCACATGTCATCATTGGCCTCAAAACAGCCAAGGGAACTAAACAATTGAAACTTGATCCAACTATCTATGAATCCCTACAGAAAGAAAAAGTAGAAGTGGGTGATGTTATTTACATTGAGGCGAACTCTGGTGCAGTGAAGAGGCAGGGAAGAAGTGATACATTTGCCACGGAGTTTGATCTAGAGGTAATTATTATATGAATAGAAGGGAATAACGTTTTATCTAGTCTAGCTCCACTTGCTTAACTTCTGTACTTACCATAATCGTGATACTTGAGTACAATATAAGAGAGGCAGGAGAACCAACCCTTGATACATGTCTTGCCTGTTCTTCCTGTAAGGTCTGTGTCTTTCATAAGTGCTTCTAATAGCCTAAACCAATGCTTCCCAATTAGTGATATGTATACCCCAAGGGATATGCGAGGTAGCATTAAAGGGTACATAGGACAATCTCTTACTTAAGTAAGGTACTATATTCAGTAACCTTTTTTATGGGTGCGCAAGTTTAAGGTTTTCCTTGGAGGGATACTTAGAAAAAACTAATTGGGAACCACTGGCCTAGACTACACTGTATAAATGATTTTGAACTCTATAATAATAATATTTATTTACATAACACCATGTACTATAGGCAACAGCGTCGCATAACCAGATAGCAACAAAATTTGTGTGCGCGCGTATCGCCCCTGCACGAACTAAACGAATGTGACAGCGGGCGCGGCGTGCAAGCTATTTTGACCTTAGGAGTGGTTAAGCGACGCTGTTGTCCATGGTACAGCCTGCGCAGATTAAATAATGGGATTAGAAATGGCGTCGTTCATATTCACTTCTCGATCGCATACTATAAACGCCACACCCACACCTATCGCTCTCTCAGTCACACTCGTTGTACCTAGTAAGCGTGGTGAGCCGCCATTTTCAATCCCATTCTTTATCTGCTTGGGTTGTACAGACAGAGTTAGTAACCATAGTCAATTTGGATCATGAGTCACTTTGTGAGTGTAGGCATGCAAAATATTTTTAGCAACTCTTCACTGCATATTTCTTTAACAGGAGAATTTGAATATTTTTTCTATTTTGCAGGCAGAAGAGTATGTACCGCTACCGAAAGGCGATGTTCACAAAAAGAAAGAAGTGGTGCAGGATGTGACTCTTCACGATCTGGACTGTGCCAACGCGAGGCCTCAGGGAGGACACGACATCATGTCTATGATGGGGCAACTTATGAAGCCCAAAAAGACTGAAATTACTGGTACTTAAATCCCCTGAATTGCTTTTTTGTTTTAAGCGTTTTTTTAGACAAGGCACTCTTAAATTGTATGAGCCTTCAAATCAGAGAGAGCGAGGGAAAGGGCTAGAACAATCCTCTGTTTAATAATACCACTATTCTTAAAAAATAATCATTTTTTGTGTGAAAAGAGATTTAGTTTCATGTACGCGACGAAATGTTATCTATCGTCGGAACATCCTCTACAAACGACTCCTAAAACCGTTTGATTGGCTGTTTTAAATGTCATTTCTGACGTAATTTTTAATCAAAACCATTGGTAGCGGCCGGGTCGCCGCCGGCGCCATTTGTTATTTAGGCTGTATATCAGCATTTCAAAGAAATTAGCGTTTTTCCAATGAAGAATTAAAGCATTACTATTGATGTAAACTTTCGTTTTAGGAAGCAAAATTCTTAAATTAGTGCCGTATAGAGAGAAAAACATAATAAATTATCAGGTGTTTTAAAACAAAGACAATCTGTTCAAGTGGAATTTCAAATTTGCTTGTCAGAGGTATTTTTCAAAAACGTTTTAGCTGTAACAAATAAGAATACGACTCATATTTATTTTTTCACTTATTGTTTGTATTGTCAAGGAGTACCCTATAGAGAGAAAATAAAAAAAAATGTTTTTAATCACAGAGAAATAAAATATTAAAATTTTTTTTTTTCCGCTACGTATAATAGCACCGTACAGCCGCCATGTTGGTTTTTTTATAACGCCACCTTCTTAAGAACACTTGGGCTGACGAGACAAATCTAACGATATGTTAATCATGGAAATCTGTTCAGCCGTTTGAAAGATATGAGGTAATAAAGAATATTACATACAAACTTACAAGATACGCGCGAAAAACATAACCCTCTTGCAGTCGGGTAAAAATGCTCAAATCGGTACACTTTGACATGTTTTTTTACTGGTATTTACAGAATCTAAAGTAAATTTTTATTTCTCTTAGGAATAATGAGGCATTTGTCTAATGGATTGCGTGTTTTGTATATACTTATATCTATTTAATAGGAATTTTCAAAGTTCGCCCTCATTACGGCTCGCGTAGAGTTGTTTTGATCATTTGTATTGAAAATTTAAAAATGGAACGTGATGCGCGTACACCCTTAACTTTGGATGTTGTTTAATCTGTCGAACCGCACTTCAGAGCGGCGCGGTGCGGTCCGTCGCGGCCAAATATTATTATATTAATTGCAATGATGCAAACCTTTATTAACTTTAATAATGTCTCGTGTGCTGGTGGTTTTTCATAAAAAAAACGCATTATAGCGGCGCGGCGTGGCGGCGCTGCAGATTTGGGTCTGAGAGAATGTTTTGTCGCGCTGCCGTGCCGTGCCGTGTCTCTGTCGCTAGTGCGGTATAGCTTGCGGCGCGGCCTAATATTCTAGTCAGTTCTACTTAAAAAAAACTGCATACGCAGACGATGTCGCCGACGGTCGCTAGTAAGCTATAGTATCTAAATAAAGTTATAGTACTGATGTAATTTTTTCTTTCAGATAAACTTAGGAAGGAAATAAACAAAGTAGTCAATAAATACATCGATCAAGGTATCGCTGAATTAGTACCTGGAGTATTATTCATTGACGAGGCAAGTACATAACTATACTTCATTCAACTTACGGAAAGAATGTTTAACAAACAAACCGCCCATAACCTCAAAGTACTTTTTTATTACATGTTTATAAATATATGAATATCATTGATAGCTTACCTTTGTTGCCCAAGTTGTATTTATGGTGTTAATTTACTTAACATATTTGTAGAATAATTACAAAAATGCGCAAAGTTTTGTTTACAAACAATCTTTCCGTAAAATGACTGGAGTATAAATGGTGAATTAACTATGAACTATTTGTTAGTGTATTCATCCTATATATTTTTTTTGAAATTTAACAGGTTCATATGTTGGATATTGAAACATTTACATACTTGCACCGTGCGTTAGAATCTGCGATTGCTCCTATAGTTATATTTGCGACTAACAGAGGAAAATGTCATATTAGGTAAGTTGCTTGTGTTTTCCAAGTTTTGAAGTTTCGCTGCCTGGTCCTTCGAGCAGAATTTTTTGTAACTGAAATCTGTAAAAGTTAGCAAAGGTAATGGCGACGTAATCTAGACAATGGCCCCGCCATGAGATGATGCTAACTGTTTTCGCTACCGTAAACTATCGTTTTCTCTCTTTCACTTGCATTAAGCGTGCCCGCAGACTACAGACCAAACTGTTGGCCGATAGTTGGCCAATAGTTGGTTTTGTATGAACAGTCGGCTGATGCCGAATCGTTCTAGTGTGCGCACTTGCATACACCTTCATACTGATTGAGAGCCCGACTAAACTGTCGGCCGATAGAAAGTCTGTAGTCTGCGGGCACGCTAACTAGGGTTGCCAGACGCCCGAGATTTCCGGGATTGTCCCGGAATTACGTGCCTTGTCCCGTGTCCAGGAATTACACCTTACTGTCCCGGATTTCAAATACCTACCACATTTTTTTTTTCATTATTTTACGAGTAGGTTTACGCTTCGTGCATAGCGTAGCGTACAGTGTGTACCGTTTGCTGTCTGTGTAATAAAGTTAATTTCGCACCTCATTTCCACCCCTCATTGCATCATTTGCACCAACCCCCCCCCCCGTCCCGGAATTGAAGCCTGCTAATATGGCAACCGTAACGCTAACTGAGCTGTATACCCGATAGTTTACGCTATCGAAAACAGTTTGCATCAACTCATGGTAAAGCTACAGTCCCCTGATTTCAATCAACTCTGGCGACAGATATCGCAGTTACATTTCTGCTTTAGTAAGAACCAATGTGACAACTATCTTACTTAAAGCAATGTAACTGCGATTTTAATCGAGAATTGTTAGCAACAGAGTTACGTAGTCATTGGACGATCTCGAAACAGTGGCAATCATTTGAAGCAATTATCATTATCATATTAGTCGGTTATAATTATATATACAAAAAATTGGGTACTTTGTGTACACAAATTTTTTGTAAGTATAAAAATGTCGATTTCCTTATTTATTTATCAAAACAGATTATTGGCTGAATGTTTTTTATTTTTATTTTAGGGGTACAGAAGACATAATCTCACCACACGGCATTCCATTAGATCTGCTAGATAGGCTGTTAATCATCCGTACGCTTCCTTATAACAAAGCGGAACTTTTACAGGTAAATAATATCATAATCATATCTATCTACCACATTAATTTATATACTACCATTTTAATTCACTAGTATTGATATTAATAATTTTTAACAGATTTTAAAACTGCGTGCAACCACAGAAGGTATTGCAATTGAAGAAGAAGCTCTTACCGCATTGGCGGAAGTTGGCGCTAACACCACTTTGAGGTATAAATATTATTACCCTACCCTACAAATAAAGCCTAAACCAGCGATACTCAACCTTTTTTTTATGGGGCCACAAACACGTTTCGATCTTAAAGCGCGGGCCGCAAAAATATTTAGTATGAAAGTGGAACGACTCCTCTCGCTCGCTCGCGCGACCCGCGCTTACACTAGAGATGCAATGCACCGCGGTAAGGCCGTATACAGAGAGAAAGCAGGTTGACGCAAGTAGATTTAGTTCGCTATACTAAAATGGACCTTATCCCGGCGCATTATATTATATTTTCGCTATGCTAAAATGGACCTTATAAGCGCTTATATGCTGCCATTTTAGTATAGCGAACTAAATTCAAGCTTAGTACCTATTTTATTTACTCAGAGCGCTCACAGTTTTTCTGATGGGCGCGAAATTTTAAAACTTAGTGAAAGTTTTAAAATTCCAAGTGGGCCAATCACAAAGGCCCGGCGGGCCGCAGGTTGAGTATGGCTGGTCTAAATTAACCAGGGCTCTGTCACTCCGCGTGTGAGTATGAAGCGCTCGACGTCTTCAGCGAGAACCAATTTCATACGTCAGAAAAGATAAGGGCTCCGCGATAGAAAGTGAGGCAACTACTAGGTGAATAGAACTTTGAACCCCCAAATCCCCCCCCCCCCCTCGCTACGCCCATGCCACCAAATATTGATCACTAATAATTTTAGCTATCCTTGGCGATCGACCTTAAAACCTCGTGCGATCAACCGTACCTCTGCTATACTTTGTCGGAAAATAGTATGTTATAGTGTAAAACACAAAACATGTTTGCCGAGACGAACGGAAAACATCCCCCGCTCTCGCCTGCGGGGAGGGGAAGTAACTCATTTTGTGTTAGCGCTCACTAGATGCAGACGTCTCGCCTGCGTTCGTGTGCCATTGTGTCATTTGTGTTTCGATGGATTTGTGTAATTGTCATAGTGATGGAGTGGAATAAGGAGAATACTTTATTTTTAATCGAGTTACTCAGAGAAAGACCGATACTTTGGGATGTTATGGTTATTGGGATGAGCCGTGATTAGACGTAAATTTTCTAACAAAACATGTTTTCAAAACAAAACCTAGGCGCAGCGGACGTGCGGTTATGCTAAAAATGTTTTGAAAACAATGTTTTTTCAACAAGTTTTGTTGAAAATTAAGCGCAGCAGACCCGACTTTAGAAATGGTCGAGTTAAAAGGGTTTGAAGGAAATGTCAAGCTCAATGCAATATGTGCTTTATCACGTACGACATAAGGTTCGCGTATGTCGCGATAACATCATGAGGACCCCCAAAAAACCACTATTTTAGCTCATAACTTCTCAGGTTTAAGAGATATTGTAAAAAAAAATTCACAGTTAATCATGTGATGGCATAAGCTTTCTAATTAGCCACTAAACAAAAATCGTTACTGATCCTCATTATTTATGTGTGTATCTTGTGTGGCAGGTACGCCGCGCAGCTGCTGACGCCGGCGGCGCTGTCGGCGCGCGCGGAGGGCGGCGGCCGCATCGCGCCCGCGCACGTGCGCGCCGTCAGCACGCTGTTCCTCGACGCCAAGGCCTCCGCGCGCATCCTCACGCAGCACTCCGACAAGTACATGAAGTAATCACACCGCACCTGCTTATTATACGTACACGTGTGCTATTTCTCGAAGGATGTGCTTTATTTGAGATTGAAAATTAATGTGAGTAGTTGATTGAATTTGTAACACGTATCACACTGACCGCAACCCTGTAGGTTGCGTTCAGAGCCTACGCTCCGAGTGCAACCAAACGCTCTAACGCACTGACCTGCATATATTTACACTAGACAGGCTTATGTCAAACTGTTTTTGTGCCTATTTGATTTCCGCCATTTTGGCGCTGTAGGACGTAGCGTGAGCATAGCGTGCGTACATGGTACTAAAGTTTGAAGTCTGGAGAGTCTGGATTTTCATATTGTACGTCAAAATTAGTTCTTTAGACGCACGCTAGTGGCGTTTCAAATAGGCACAAAAACTTAGCTGTCAAATCATACAGACAGCCAGTTCAGTAAAATAAAAATAAAAAATTCATGTCAGTGCTCTAACGGCATTCCAAACGTCATCGTCAGAGCGTTGCAACCATAGACATAGAAGATTTTCGCTGCATTGCAACTTTTTAACCATCAAGATAGCTGGTTGAAAAACGCTCTGACGTTTGTCTATAGAAAAAATGTCAATGTCATTTGACAATATTTTATATTTTGATGTTTTTCTGTCTAAGTTTCAAATAGTTCAAGGTAGAGTGCGTTTTATCGGTTATTACCGTTATGTTGGTACCCCTGAAATTTATTATTATTGCGATGAAATAAGGTTCAAAATTGAATAAATTTCAGGGTTACCAACATAACGCCATAGGTTATAAGTAATAACCGATGAAACACACTCTAGCTTCTCAAAAAACAGTTTTTATTTGATTTAGAATAAAGAAAAATTAAAATTATTCGTATTCCAAATAAAAAACGAAGACTTTGTACTATTAATGACATTTAAAGTTCTTGGTCGTTCCGAACCTTAGAGCGAGTTAAAAAAAACAAATAGAGTTTTTGGCGGCATTTTGTCGAGTACGGTTTGGTGTCTATTTTAATTATTTGCAAATTGATTCATAGTGGATATTGTGTCTTAAAATTGGTGCAGTTTTGTGGTACAAGTGTCTACTCAACTGTTAATATGTGAGATAATTGAAATAGGTACGATCTTGGTTGTATGAAGCTACCTCGGCAGAACTAACCGAGTAAACTGTCTTGATATACTTAGTGCCAAATGCTCCAAGCAGCATTGGAATGTGATGCACCCGCATTCTAATGAAAATTTAAACAATATCTACCACTGAACTATTCAACACTTGACACTGGCAAAAAATACTTCCAAGAGGAAAGTAGATTGCCAAAACAAAAAAGAAAAAGAAGAAAAAAAATAACCGCACTCTAAGCCTCAGAACGCAACCCAGCTGAGTCTAAAAAACAGGAAATCCACTTTTTAAAAGTCTGACTTCCACCGTTTTTTCTTTAGAACACATTTTTTATTTACAAATGTTGTTGATTTCAAAGCTTGCAACTTGAGATTCATATTATTCTAATTACTCGCTGTCGAAGGCCAACTATGCTATCGTTACTTAAGATGTTACAATTTTTTAATTTGTTAACTAAAAACGAAACCAAAAAATCAATAATTTGTGCGCCTGCATGATAAAAATGTTTGCAAACAGTCCGATAAAGCCGTCGCGAAATAGTATATCTGTACTAACTTAATGTCAACAAAAGTATCAAATACGAGGTAGTATATTTAAGTAATGCCACTGCATTCCGTAAAGTCGGCAAGTACCTTTAGTCATTAAATGTTAAATGTGTCAATTTGTTTTACTATTGTCGTATTATTATGATAAAGAAGTGTATTCGAACATTTTGTTTCACGTTCAGGAGGAATCTTTAATTTCATGTTTATTTTTCAACCAAAAACATTCTAATATGTAACAATTGAAACACTAGTGTATAATAAATAAGTTTTTTATTTTATAAAACGTGTTTCTTATTCTATGTAATACCTAAATATTTACAACCTTTAAAAAATAACAAAATAGGCATTTTAAAATTTTAACAAATATTATACAATCAAGTTGGCTAATTTCCTAATACAGCACAACAGTCAGGACATTGGTATTATCGTTCACTGGACAATGTACCTACTATCTAATCTAGCTAGTAGCCTCTTGAGTTTTTCTTCAATGTCTTAATCAATTTAAATACTTAACAGCAAATATTCACAACTTTCCAATACTGAATTATCATTTAGGGTTTACTATCGACTTAGGAAACTGTACTGGTATGTACCTCGCGTCAGAATCTTGCGATGAAATAGAACTAGGTGGCAGGGTGGAAGTAGGCGGAGTGAAGGTGGGCAAGTCGACTCTCACCGGCGCAGGCGCAGCGGTGTGCCGATACAGCGCTTCGAATTGCAGTTCTTCGGGGTACGAATGCGAACGAATCTTCCGTTCGTCTCTGGCGTTGCTCGGGTACACTATGACGATCTTCTCGCTGTCACTGCGGAAAGCCACGGGGGGCAGCGCGGTGGTAGTGGAGGCGGCGGGCCCCGACACTACCTGTAACATTTCCGTCGGAGCCGCTCGGAGCTTCGCGGTCGTGGTCGTCGACGGCTCGGTCGTCGTCGTGGTCGTGGTGGTCGTCGATATGACCACAGGAATGTCGGGTTCCTCGGGCGACTCCATCTCCCGCCTCTCCCCCGGCGGCCCGACCGATCGCAGCGTCTCGATCTTCATCTCTAACGTAGGCGTCGGCACGGGCACCGAGTCGGTCACGTTGAAGTCTTCCATAGGAATGTACCTCGCCGTCGGCTTCGCTTCCCGCGAACCGAATATCGGTAGGCGAGGCGCGTACGCTGATACTAAAGGCAGTAAAGTGTCTCTGGCGTACCTCTCCGCTCTCGAAATGAAAGACGCCAGTCGGGACGGGAGGAACTGTACGGCGAAGCTGGGCTCGTCTTTTTCGGCTCGATCGCCCCAGGCCAGAGCCTCGTAGGTCGGTGTCGTGGTGGGGGCGTCGTAGTTCTTGGCTTTGCGCACCGGGGGCTGTGTGGGGCGCGGAGGTTGCGTTGATCGCGGCGACTGTGTGGCGCGCGGCGGTTGCGTGGCGCGCAAGATGGGTTCGGATATCTCGTGCTCGTCGGCATTGGCCCTCTGGCGCGGAGTCTTTCGCGGGCGCGGGCGCAGCACGGGCTCGGCGATCTCCACGAGGCCGCTGGGCGCGGTCTTGACGTTGGTCATGCCGAACGCCCGCCCGGTGTCGCCGCCCGTCCACTCGGAGTTGTCGACGAGGGTGAAAGGTCGTTGCGGTGCGTCTTCGGGCAGCTCGTTGTCCAGAGGATCGACGACGCCTCCTTTAGTTACATTCTCTTTGTTCAAATATTGGAAGTCGTTCGATCCGTTTTGAGTTCCATCGTCCTGCAACGAGACGAAGTGTCAATGTTTTTTCTAATGAATCAGATAATTCTCGAATATACTTGAGAAAAGATATCTGGGTAGATAGGTTACCTGTTGTATTTGGCAGTCTCCTGGGTACAGTGGCAAGTCTATCGATTCTTCCGACTGCAAATGTAATCCCTTTTTACAGAATGATGACCTGTAAGTAAAGCAGTTGTTAGTCATATATCCACCTCGGTATACTGCCCGGCATTTATATTGGCAAGAAAAAGATGCGCAGTAGCCATAAACTTAGTGTTTATGGCTACTGCGCATCTTTTGTCTCATCTTTCTCTTGCCAATGTATCTGTATGAATATTGATGACTAAGAAGTTTCGCACTGCCTCCGATCCGAATCCGTTCCTTAGACAGACATGAAAAACTGTTCTTTATAAGTATACGGCTACTTCGGACCGGATCGGATATATGCAGTGTGTAAACGCTCATAACTTTTCCCTTAGTTAGAAGCAAAGTTAGAGTAGAGCGTTTACGGAACGGATTTGGATTGGAAGGAGTGCGAAACCGCTCTTAAAAACGATTTTATAGTGGAATAGTAAATAATATATTAGAAAAAATTCGACCCGTCATCACCTGAATCGTCTCAGGCGGGAATCGAACCCGCGACCTTTGTAAGTTCTTTCCAATGCTCTTAGGGGTCGTCCATTAATTACGTGAGGCACGAAAGGAGGGGAGGGGTAGTCCAAAACCTCACCACGTCTCACCATCACTGGGGGGAGGGGGGTGTTAAAAAAATGCTAAAAAAACATCACGGACGGATGGCCGGCCCCTTACTGACTAAGCTACCGAGTCGTGGCATCGTCGAAATAGTGGAGTTTAAAGTAGAGTAGAGAGTACTGACGTCTTGGCGAAGCTGTCGGCGATAAGCAGTTTGTCGAGGCTGACGGTGCGCGCGCCGGCGCTGAGCCAGCCGGCGTAGGCGGCGTACGTGAGCGTCGCGCGCAACGGCACGCCCAGCGCGGGGTGCGGCACCACCACGCGCGAGAACCGCGCGCCCAACGCGCCCGCGCTCACGCTCACGCCCGATGACGCGTTCTCGCGCCTGTCGGAATTTAGGCCGAATTTACAATTACGAAAATGCCGTTGCAAACACGGCATTTTCGAACATTTTTGTGTTTTTTTTTGTTTTTTTTGTTGTTGCGAGACGGCAACACTGTTTTCATGAGAATGATTTTAAAATCACGTAATATCGAATTACAGTCTGTTTATCCTTATTACGGATGCCGGCATATATATTGGCAAGAGTATGAAAGAGACAAAAGATGCGCAGTATCCATAAACTAAGTGTTTATGGCTACTGCGCATCTTTTGTCTCTTTCTTTCTCTTGCCAATATATATGCCGGGCAGTATACTTGACCTATTTGGTATACAATCTTCACCCAACTTGTAGAGAAATTTGTACAAGAAACAAATGGTTTTACCAACATAAAATACGGAAGACTTTCATTTCATTAGTTATTAATGATAATAAGATAACATATTTTAAATAGCGATTTAAGTTAAGAAGACGTATAGCATCTGTTAAAAATTGTTTTGTAAATAGGACAAGTAAGGATAAACAGACTGTAGGATACGTACGTATGTTCCAATACCTTCGTGAAGATAATCACTTTCGCGAAGGTATTTAAAAATGCAACAGCGCAGTCTCATCATGATAAGCCATTTTTATCTACACCCATGCTTTAAATCCTCTGTAAGGGGTTCTGAAACAGTTAGCTTACTGCCATCATTACAATATCCCGAGCGAGAGCTGGTCCTGCAGCGCCGCGCGCCCACGCACGAGCGTTGCATTATGAAATTCAGTACAACATTATAACACTCTTGCGGAAGACATAATGAATGACATAATGGTTTAGATATATATCATGGGTGTTTTTAATCCATATGTATTAAAATATTGTTTGTTTCTCTAATAAAAATAAGAAAAAATTAAAAAAATGGGTGTAGATAAAGTCTTGTATGCAACTGTACCATGGGCAACAGCGTCGCTTAACCACTGCTAAGGTTAAAATCGCTTGCACGCCGCGCCCGCTGTCACATACGTTTAGCTCGTGCAGGGGCGATACGCGCGCACACGAATTTTGTTGCAAACTGGTTAAGCGACGCTGTTGCCCATAGTACATAATTAGGTATTAAAACACTCATGTGATACTATTATCACATTCGTGTTTTAATACCCCTCGTTATAGTACATTTGCATAAATAACTATTAAAGTCCCCAACACAGGCTTTCCATACAGAAGGATAAAGAATTTGGGTCATAAGCAAAGGCACCACGTGGGCGGATACTATCGTCAGCAAATGCAACTGGGACCGACGGCTAAACGTGTTTCTAAAAGTTTCGAAGTACAGAGAGAAAAGTGATAACAATCCAATATTAGATTTTTGTTTAGCATTAAATATTACCACCTATCTATCTATAGCAGCTTTCATTCGTCTGCCTTTGGACATAGGCCTCCTTCAAAGCCTTCCGCGATCTTCTATTTTGCGACACCTGGAGCTAGTTGTTACCAGCATGATTCCTTAGGTCGTTGAGCCTCTAGCTCGCGCATTTTGTGTTGGCTTCCATTACAAGGTACTGTAATGGACTACCTGGGCCACCTCTCGGTGCCCATGCGACTAATATGTCGTGCCCATCTCCATTTACGACGTTGTATAAACAATGTCGACGACCTTCGTGTTGCGCCTAATATTATCCTCGTCAATTGGTAATGCGCTGGAACCTTGTCACATTAACATCCACGTTGACGTATTCCGCAACTAAAAATGTCATGAAACAAGAAAATTCTAATAGGTAATCTAATATATTAATTATTGAATTATTATTTTTAATAAGATAGGGTCTAGGTATATAAAAATTCTACAATTGTTTTTCATTTTTGAGGTTAAAATCATGGCCGCCAGGCGCATTACCAATTGACGGGGATAGTACACTCATGCGCATGTGATCCAGCAAAGCGATTCTAAGCTCTTTGGACGATATAAAAAAAATATACCTTATTATTTTACACACACTATGTTCGTTAAGGGCCCTATCACATTTTTTTGTCGAAATTTCGATTTTGACGGATTTTAGCGCTACAACCTAGAGAAACCTTTGGGTCTACTAAATACATTTATATGTGTTCGCGACAAAAAGTAATATGATGATACACTGGAAAGTTAAAGGGTTAGAAAGGAAAATTAAAGTTGGTGAACGATTTCTTAGAGTCAACTTTGAACATACACAGAAAGAAAAACAAGTACAAACAACAAATAAAAGTGTAAAATTTGATTTTTGCATAAAGTAAAGATTATTCTAATATAAATTTTACGTAATAATAATTATGTATCTAGGAGAAATTCACAGTTAATTCTGAGCGTTTTTAGTAGTTTTATGGTTTTTGATTGGGATTTTTTTTCACATATTCCATACATAATTTCAAAATTCCGAGGCCGCTATGATCTATTCGACTATATAAGAGATAATATTCAATTTTTTTTATTTCATTTGTTTAGCACAGTAGTTCAATCCATGACCCCAAAAAAGTGCCTTCGCGCATTTTATGAAAATCTTTCTCTGCAATTTCGGGTTTAATTATAAAGTTAAGCAAATTTTCAAAAAAGCGAGGCCGCTATGATCTATTCAAATAGCTGTCCTACACTATTCAATAAGTCAAAACTGTTAATGTATTGTTGTTTCTGAGATCGAGAACCCCAAAATTGGCCATTTTACGCAAAAATCACAGTCGAAACGTAATATGCCTCTTAAGGGTATCTCAATCTCTACTAACACAATTAGATATGAACTATGCTTACTTTGTCATCGGGAAAGACTCGTTGAGGCCCGTGTCTCCGTGCAGGGTGAGCGTGAGGCGGCCGAAGTTAGGCTTGTCGCCCGCCGCGGGCCGCGCCCACACCGACACGTGGTACTGGTGGGCTGGTTACGACAAATGATCATAGGTTAATAAAAGTTTAATACATGGTCCAAGTAAACAAGGTTTGGAATTTCGAGAGTAAGCCCTCTTACGCACTAGCGGTCAACTGCGGGGGCGGCCAACCGCGTGGTTCTATTTTAATATGAAATGTTGTGGCGGTTACTCAATCGCACGTGCGTACAGTCACAAGCGGTTGCATATTAAAATGGAAAAACTGACTAGCCGCCACCGCGGTCAACCGCCCGCCAGGGCGTACGAACACCTGCATATGTCACTATCCAGTTGCGCGACTTTATAGTAACAAGCAAATAATGAAGGTTTTTTTCTGTCCTCTCTTAAGTTTTTATAATAACAATTGATATTTTGCGAGGAGACCATCAGCTTAGATTTTTAATAAATTGTGTATTTAGCGGAAGCGGCGCTAGTGTTGCATATAATGTTGCCTTATTAAGAGGCAAGTGCGTTTTTACCACAAAACGGCTCCTCCTCCCTGGTGAGGAGGTACAGCTGCCCGCGGCCCAGCGACCGGTCGGCGTAGTAGCCCATGTTGCCGCACCTCCTCTGGCCGTCGCAAGGGAAACATCGGCCCTGCAATGCAATACATCAATAAGTAGGCATAGAATACAGGAGTATTCTATTCTGAGAATAACAAAAAACATAATTTTTATTTAATATCTCTTCTTGGGTTCTGCAACTTCTGCATTGAGGTCTTGAGCTGGATAACTCAGGGGCCTAGTTCATTCGAACCTATCAAGCATTGCATTTGTTTATCAAATATTGTTTCTGGCAGTCATGCATGACCTTAAGTGTTAAAAGCCCCCAAATAACAAAAGAATAAAAAGAAATTGCCGCTAGCGATAGCGGAGTCAATAGCTTTTTAAACTGCCAGTTCAATTTGGCCTTGCAATGGGGAATGTCCGAAAAAAAACAAATTGGCTGAATATTTTTTCATAGGTAGGAATAAGCTCCCTTAGTTATAGAAAAAAAATTCAGAATTTTCGGTTGCGTGAAAAAATTTTAAAAAATGAAAGTCTCTTAGACTTTACAAATATAGGAAAGTAACAGCAGAATGGAGATTAATACCTTTGCCATCACCTGCTACAACCACAACATGGTATTAAAAAAAAAATTCAACACAAAATGTCAAAATTGTTTTTTTTTTTATTCTTGTTGTCATAGTGGCAGGTGTTGGCAAAGGCATAACCTCCATTCTGCTGTTACTTTCTTACATTTGTGAAGTCGAAGAGACTTTTATTTTTTTAAATTTTTTTACGCACCCGAAAATTTTGAATTTTTTTTCTATAACTAAGGGAGCTTATTCCTACCTATGAAAAAATATTCAGCCTATTTGATTTTTTTCGGACATTCCCCATTCGGCTCACACATTCACTTCGCTTCGATTACATTATCATAAAGTCGCCATACGGGTTTCATTCGACACAACCACAGAGGCACAAAAACAAGTAAAATAGGGCCCTCGTTCAGTTGATCGGCTGATGGTAAAATGCTTTTGTTCAGTTGATGGAAAAAGGGAAGTTAGAAATGCTAAAAAATCCACAAACCTCTAGGAACGTATCATAGTCCGCACACGGGAAGGCGGGGAAGTGGCATTTGGGCGAGACGGAGTCCGTGAAGAACTTGTAGGCGCGGCGGTGGTTGCACAGCGAGCGGCCCTCGGGCGACGCCGCCGCCCACGGCAGCACCAGGTCCGACACCGCGCCCACGAACCTGCACCACCACACATCACCATCACATATTTCTTTTAAGGTGCTATTCGAAAGCGAGCTGCCAACTGCAACTCCCGATAGCACGTGCAGCGGCTGCAAGAAGTCGGCCACCGCTGCACTACTGGTTTGTATGTATTTATATGAAATGGCTTTCAAGTGCCACTGCAGGTGCACATGCAACCGACGGCGATTGCTGCAGCGGCGCTTCAAAACCGTTTCATATAAATACATACAAACCAGTAGTGCAGCTGCGGCCGACTTCATGCAGCCGCTGCATGTGCTGTCGGCATTTGCAATTAGCAGCGTGCTTCGAAATAGCACCTTTATTGTCCCCACTGCTGGAGCACAGGCCTTCCTTATGGGTGGATAAGGAGGATGAACCATAACCCACTATGCGGGTCCAATGGGTAGGTGTTAATGTCTGCAAATGCAGCCTGGACCGACGGCTTAATGTGCCTTCCAAAGCATGGAGGAACTCAAGATAGTAAATTTGTCCAGATCGTCATTTTTTGAATTAATGGTGGTGGTCAGAGGAACTCGACATGGTAAATTTGTCCAGGTTAATATTTTTTTGAATGAATGGTGGTGGTCACTGCCATCACCAGTTACGAAAGATGTTTTATTTCTTTTTTCCACAACACAGGTTAAATGACTCCTAGCCCGCGAGGCACAGGGGCGCGGAGGCACCAGATTTAATCCATCATAAACTATTCCATCTCTCGAAAAGGTGTCATTATGACAACAAGTGTGTGAACCCATAACAACATCCTCTCATCAACAAAAGTTCAATTTCGCCCTGTATTCTGCAGGCGAAGACTCATTTAACCGGTCAACCTATGCATAGCTTCTGAGATTAGGTCAATAAAGATGAACGTGCATGAAATATGATAAAAACAAACGTACAAGTTGGAGCAGCCGTGCTGCACGCGGCCGCCGTTGGGGTAGAAATCGACGTGGCCCAGCGGCTGCGCGGCGCCGAGCCCGCCGAAGATGAGCGTCTCCCCGTTGGAGTGGATCACGTCCACGAACTTGGCGTCGCCGCGGTCCAGCCGCGCGCGCGGGTCTTGGAACTCGAACAGGGGACCCGCGGGGTCCAGCCCTACGGTGCAATTACATTGTGATTACTACCAGGGTCCAGGGTTCTGTCACTCCGCGCGTGAGTATGAGGCGCTCGGCGTCCTCTGAGAGGACAAATTTCATACGTCAGAAAAGATAAGACCCATAGGGACCCGTACGCGATAGAAAGAGATGCTACTACTAAGGGAATGTTTTGGAGCGAAGGGAGCGTTGTGCGACCTGAATTGAACTTTATTGTGTCGAAGCAAAAGTTGCAATTTATTTAAACGATTTTGCGGAGTGCAACTTCTGTACTCTTATCTATTCTGTGTTACTACTTATGAAATGGAGGATGGTATGCCACTAGTAGGGTGGCCAATGAAAGATCTTCCTCCGGGTTTGTTGCTATTAGCTCGGGGACAACAATCCAACCGATCATGCTTGGAATTTGGTAATTTGGATCATGTTTGCCAAATTAGTATTGTGATTTAGTGTTATCGTCACGTCCTAAATAGACGTGATAATATGGGAAATTAGAACTTTCCTTAAAACCTCAGCTGACCTTCCCGTAGCACGTATCTTATGGTAGATATTAGTATATAAGATGTAATTATGTTGGTAATATAAGAACATTCTACACATGACTGGGTTTCATTCGAGACGACAACATAAAACCACTTCATGGCGACCGTGACGAGTGGCTGAGAGAACTACTTTAGCGAGATGTGTAGGTTTCCATACTATTTAGTCGTTTCCATACATTTTTTGATACCATCGCCATCTGGTAAACATGGTGATGACTTGTTATTGTATATTGGCGTAGGAAAATGCTCCATCCCAGAAAAAATATTAATATTCTGATATTCTTCGCTTGCCCTTAACACCAACGCGGCTCTAGCACCCCAACCCCCCTCCCCCTCCCTAGCTTTGTCCGGGAACTAGAGGCCAGGCCCCCCCCTGGAAAATATATCTAGATACGCCTATGTTATTGTACCGTGTGTTGTGGCATGTGCGGTGCAAATGCCGCCACGCTACTAATAATGCTTTATGTATTGCTTAGTAGTTTAGTCTACACACCAACGATGCATTTACGGGCATAGACGCGGGACGTTTCACACGGTGCGGCACACCGATATCTGCAGCAACCGTGTTTATTTAGCTAGCAGGGAAAAATAGCCATGTTCTAGCTCAGCTGAATTAAAGAAAAGTAAAAGAAGGATGTACATAAAATAGGAGAACCCTAGGAGAACTAAGTAATCGATATCGCTCGACACATAGCGAGAAGAACAGATGGCCGTTGGGGCGGGGCGGTTCTGGAATGGCGACCGCGCACCGGACGACGCTCCGTGGGTAGGCCCCCAACATTGTGGACTGACGTGAGGGTGAAGGTCGCGGGAAGCCGTTGGATGCGGGCCAAGCAGGACCGATCGTCCTCGTGGAGATCCTTGGGGCTTATACCCAGCAATGCGGCTAATATGATGATGTCAAAATATAAAGAAGCAAATACTTCTGTATTGTCTGGCAGTAAGGTTACCTGTGATTCTGCTGATATTTTTTAGTTGGGATCCAGCAAACCCTGCTACATGAGCACCCAAACTGAATCCAATCAGATGTACGTCTTCAAACCTCAAGTCTATATGTTCTGCTAGGCCTGCAAAAAGGAAATGGGAACCCATTACATTAATGTCCTCATTATTTATAGTCTACCGACAAAAGAATTGTCTTTCGACTCAAAATTACCTTCTAACAGCATTGCAAGCTGCTTCCCTACAAGCCTCGTGTTGGCAGCAGCACGAAGATAATTTGGCATAGTGGCACCGCCTTCCCAATCAACGCATACGACGTTGCATTCTTCCTACACACAGTAATTTACCTTTAGTGACAGCATAAAACATATTTTAAGATTATTTCAGTTAAACTTACACTATATTTGAAAAGCTTGGTGGCGTAGTGGTTTAGCGCCTGGCCCAGCGATTGCGGAGGTTAAGCAACTTTCGCAAGGGTCGGTCATGGGATAGGTGACCAAAAATTTATTATCTCGAGCTCCTCCGTGCTTCGGAAAGCACGTTAAGCCGTTGGTCCCGGGTGCATTTGCAGTTGTTAACACCCGCCAATCCGCATTGGGCCCGCGTGGTGGGTTATGGCCCGTCCAGCCGTCCTCCTTATCCATGCATAAGGAAGGCCGGTGCCCCAGCAGTGGGGCCATTAAAATGGCCCAAGGACATGTTATAAATACCTATATAATTTTATGTGCTTTAATGAGTTGTTTAAAGAAAATAGCGAATGATATAGGCTTATTTGCATCTTCTTGCAGCACCTATCACTACTGCTATCAACACCGGTTGTGGACCTATTTCTGGTGGGATTTATCAACTTGCCCAACTTCAACTTAAATGCGATTCCATTCCATGTAGGGTTACCAGATCTAATAATGAGATTTCCTGACTTTTTCCCTGACGTTTCAGGAATTTTTCTGACATTTTGTACACCTACATCTACATTGTTAATGTAGTTGAAGTTCGATAATTTTTTCTCGCCAAAATGATTAACAAATTATGTGTTTAAATGAAGAACTTACACTTTTTGGGATTTCAAAAATGCCTGACAACTACAGTTTTTCCTTGTTTTCCTGACAGATGCCTAAAATTCCTGACATGTCAGGAAAATTCCTGTCATCTGGTAACCCTAATTCCATGCATCTTTCACGAACATTAGGTAGTGTTTATTTGATAATATACTGACCACAGCCATCAAAGCGGAGCGCATCTCGTAGACCCAGACGTTGTCGCAGTTGGACCCGAAGCCGTGCACGATGACGCGCGTGGGGCGCGCCGCGTCGAACGCGCGCGCCGCCCAGCCCCACGCCGCCGACATGTTGCTGGCTGACACCGCCAGCAGCGGCTGGTCTCCTCTGTGATTACACAGGGAACTTTATTATAATGACACGCGTGCGCCACCCAGCCCCACGCCGCCGACATGTTGCTGGCTGACACCGCCAGCAGCGGCTGGTCTCCTCTGTGATTACACAGGGAACTTTATTATAATGACACGCGTGCGCCACCCAGCCCCACGCCGCCGACATGTTGCTGGCTGACACCGCCAGCAGCGGCTGGTCTCCTCTGTGATTACACAGGGAACTTTATTATAATGACACGCGTGCGCCACCCAGCCCCACGCCGCCGACATGTTGCTGGCTGACACCGCCAGCAGCAGCTGGTCTCCTCTGTGATTACACAGGGAACTTTATTATAATGACACGCGTGCGCCACCCAGCCCCACGCCGCCGACATGTTGCTGGCTGACACCGCCAGCAGCGGCTGGTCTCCTCTGTGATTACACAGGGAACTTTATTATAATGACACGCGTGCGCCACCCAGCCCCACGCCGCCGACATGTTGCTGGCTGACACCGCCAGCAGCGGCTGGTCTCCTCTGTGATTACACAGGGAACTTTATTATAATGATCGCGTGCACCGCCCAGCCCCACGCCGCCGACATGTTGCTGGCTGACACTGCCAGCAGCGGCTGGTCCCCTCTGTGATTATGATTACACAAGGAACTTTATTATAATGAACGCGTGCACCGCCCAGCCCCACGCCGCCGACATGTTGCCGGCTGACACCGCCAGCAGCGGCTGGTCTCCTCTGTGATTACACAGGGAACTTTATTATAATGAACGCGTGCGTAGGGTTACCATTTGACCGGATAAATCCGGTCTTGACCGGATTTTAAGAGATCAGACCGGACTCCGCCCGGATTTCATTCGAGACTGGATTTTCAATCGTGCTTCGTCAAAATCATTACAACATCATTGATTGTTATGGTTTTGTCTAAACCATCATCACCGCATACCTGGGAGCGCGCCGCGCGCTACGCACGCTGCGACTAGGCTCTATGAATGGATGGTTTCCTGGAAGATGCCCATAATTTTCTTATAAGAAACCACCTACTTGTGTAAAATTTTACATAAAAATAAGATAAAGCTGTTGCCGGCAGATAATAATGTTGTGCATATTAAATGACGTACATTTTTTTTATTTGATTTAAAGACCGGACTTTAGTCCAATAATCAGGTTTTTTCAACCTCTTGCAACCGGATTTCCGAATTTTGGTCCTGGTAACCACGCCGCCAACATGTTGCTGGCTGACACCGCCAGCAGCGGCTGGTCCCCTCTGTGATTACACAGGGAACTTTACTATAATGACACGCTAAAGATATTGTAAACGTTCAAGAATCACTAATCAACAGCAATCATCTAACCGCCTCTGTGGTCTAGTGCAGTGTTTCCCGAATTCTTTTGGCTACGGAACCCTTTTTGGTTCACGGTTTTTGGGTGGAACCCTAAAGAAGTAAACTAACTGTTACATTGTTTTTTTACGTGAAATCACACCATACTGAGGCTTTTTGACTTAATGTTCGGAACTTGTAAGTATAGTTTGACTTTAAAAGAAGGATTTTTTAAGGAGAAAGTATTTATTTAGTTATTTAGAATAAAAAGATACCTAGTTAATTTTCGCTGAACCCCAGAGTCTCTTACGGAACCTCAGGGTTCCATGGAACATCATTCGGGAACTGCTGGTCTAGTGGTTCGGTCACCCATGTAAGACGCCCCGGGGTTCCCGGGGTCCCGGGTTCGATTCCCAGGGGCAGTTTGTACTCGGTTTGGTTGGTTGGTGGTAGGGCTTATTTCAAGTCCGCCTGGCTAGCTACCACCATCTTACCTAAGTCTGACGCCACAATAACAATTTAAAAATTGTTGTGTTCCGGCAGTTAGAGGTAAGGTAGCCCGTTCCTCATTGATGAGGATTCCGGGTGTAGTGCGCTTCCGCCTTTGGCCTTATCGTCAATATCAGGTGTGGCGAAGACCAAAGCACTATACCGTTGTGCTTAAAAAAAACTCAAACTGATTCTAATATGCCCGAAACTATGAGTTGGAAAAATATGAAGTTACCTGCTGACTGTGGAGTACATGAGGAAGTGCGTGCCGACCTCCTGCGGCGGGCTGGGCAGCGTCTCCAGGTACGCGAACGGGCCCGCATCCTCGAAGCACCCGAACTCGCCGTAGCACACGCTGCCTTGAGATCTCTTAATCCTGGAAACATGCGTTGTCATCTATTAGAATACTTTACATTTTCCGAACATTTAATTGCTTAGTTGTTTCTACTCCAATTGCGTGATGACTAGACAGTCATCACGCAATTGGAGTAAAGGAGGACCCTTTACTGATTATTTGAGATTACAGTTTTACTGTATTGAGAGATGTAGGTATGTATGGTAGGAGAAATCTGCTTCTAGTCAATTGACCTTGTTAGGCACCGTAGCAGCGGTGACATATTGCATATTAGGCACGTACTGTACGCAAAAAAGAAAAAAATTGAGTAGAGACTATATAACATTGGGCCAGATTAGTTCTTAAAAGAAAATTTTCTAAATAGCCAATTTTTAACCTGCCGGGCGATATTCTTCCAGATTTTAACCGGTAAAGTTTGGGCTAGACTAGAAGGACACTAGAAATATAAATAGTATACAGAAGATTGTAAATAATAGCTTCTAACAGAATACTTGTAGTAAATGTTGAACAAACACAAGGCTATCAACAATCATACTTGAAAGTTGTCGACTTTATTGTACTAAAGATCGCAGCCAAGTCACCTACCTTGTATTGTACTACCTAGTACATAAAACTAAGAAACTAGATAGTTACTTAAGTCAATATAAACTTCTTAGTACGTGTTTAGTACATATAATTATTATACCCTACCTAGAATCATGTATTTACAGATCGACGACGGTTTTATTTACACGGGTACTGCTAAGATACCGCTAGCGTGTGAAACATACATAAATAATTTGCGCATTCTAAACATGCTTTAAAAGTGCTCTAATTGCTTTCTATGACGTGATACGAATCGTACGAGTCTGTAATAAATAACTAATGATGCTAGTAACGTAGTTCAACAAGGCTTGCTTTTCTATTACCCTTGGATATATTTAAATAAAATATTAGCAAAAGAAAATAAAATGATTAAAAACTTGAAACAAATTAACAGTCGCGATTATACTTATTATTTAATTGCATGCAAATCAGTTATGGTAAAGAAAAATCTGAAAGTTTTTTTAAACATTTATAAGCATTTTGTTAAGTAACGCGGTGTGTGATGAGCAATAGGCTGGTTAGGCAATGTAAAAACGTGAACAATAGGAAACAGTTACGGTTGAATGGGAAGTACTGAATTTACTTTCATTTGCCGAGTTTTCCTTAATCAGCTGTGGATTGTAATGTAACGTTCTATTACCTAATTTGTTTCAGATTAGGTAATACGAATGTTGATTTGGATTTAATAGAGATTACATACAGACTTCTAAACTACTTAGTAGGTAATACTAGATTATAAATGAAGCGCTTTTTAGAAGTAGTTTTTTTATAGTTTTACAGTTGATTGTAGCATTATGGTTTATCTTCTTCAACATCATTCATTGTCGCAGACTATAACGGTTTCCTCATTGTCTTTTCTTTTGATTTGTAAATCCATTGTTTAGAATCAAACTGTTATAGTTCCAACACAGTGTTCTAGTGAGAAGATAGTTATTCTATCAGAAACGTTCCATCCCGCACGTGCTACAATACAACTACAAGCTACGAAAAAAATCCTAATGCTACGGTTTCGTTTTCGTAGTTCGTAAGGAAATCAAGAGGCACAATGATTTAAAAAATACGTTGGTATAATTCGTCATTCGTGTTATTTATTTGATTTTTAGATATTGCACAGTAGTAACACAGTAAACTTATAAATTTATACCTATACTGTGGTAGTAACGACCGGACCTATTCATATTATTGTAGCGTATCTTTCTAAATTTGAGTATTCAAGATCACTTTTACTGTAGGTAGGATATTGTACTTAGGTAGCAGTTATTACGAAGCTGATTGGAGTTCCCCAAACATGCCCGATCTTACTCGACCGATTTAACCTATCTGTAGACTAATCCATACCTGCATAAGACTAATCCGCGATGCCGACCGAGAAGGCATCTCTATTATTACCTAATGGGCTAAATGGTCATGGGTACGCAAAAGAGCAACTGGCGAGCGAATTCTCTCTTCGGTATAAACGCTGATTTTGTGTTACGGCCCGGCCACAGCAGTCAGCAGCAGCACACAGCCAGCCGGGGCGGGCGGCGTGGCAAGTGAATTCAATAATCACTGCGAGCTATCTCGATGGGGCAGCCTCTCAGCTCGTCGTCACGACCGCGCAGTGATTACCGTATTCGCTCGGCGGGCGTGCCGTTAAAGATCCGCTCATCACGCCGCTGCGCTGCCGGTCTCCCTTTTCCGTGACCGCTGTACCTAATTCTGTAAGCCGAGTTACCTGGTCCTTGCCCTCTTGGCCTCCCAGTCCCGCATGGAGGCGCGCACGGCCGCCAACAAGGCCACGTCGTTGCGCTCGTCCTCCGCCTCCTGCACCGCCGTCGCTGGACGCCCCGCGCCCCTCCATGCCTCTAGTTCAGCATCTGGAATAAATGATGCTTATTGTAGTTACTTACAACCCTGTGTATTTTTTTGTTACCTATATGACATCTCAGAAAACAAACTAGGTACAGTTTATTCAAGTTCGATAGAAGACCACGGTTCCAAGCTATTATTATAACGTATCGACTACTGATTGACTTTCTATTAAGTATATCGTAATTGTTGTGGCATAGCGCTGAAGAATATCAGCCACCTGTGAATAATTCGGAAGTTTGTACCTATATCAGCTGTTTGGAAGATGGTTGACCCCGTTATTGTGCGCTGAGTGGACTTGCTATCGTCATATCCCTAGGTTTAAGGCAGTAGTGGGTGTCGCAACTCACAGGAGCCTATTCGCGTAGGTGTGCTGACACATCTCATTTTTAACCGACTTCAAAAAAGGTGGAGGAGGTTATCAATTCGGTTGTATGTTTTTTAAGTCTCCTTTAGTTGCAGTAGTTCGGTTGTCATTAACAGTCATTGACCGATTTGGAAAATTATTTTTGAAGTGAAAACTTCTTTAGCGGCGTTGTACGCTTTTTTGTATGGGGAAAAATGCTAAACTCGCGTCAGTAAGAATCACGTGGCTGATCGAAAGACGGATGTGACGGATGGAGAGTAGACAGCTAGCGGCGCAAGTATCCCCCTCTCTTTCTACGGGGCGCGTTGAAAATGGCGGCGCGTCATTTTAAGACGTAAACACTTGTGTCACCAGCAACGCGCTAATTTTGAATAGGAACTAATAGCAGCGATCTCTTCGGTGAAATCATAGACTTATTTATACTCTGTGACTATAAATTTATATCGTAGAATGCGTGCATGTAGAAATTAAAAAGGCCACTGACACAATAACAAACTGATTGAATTGTGTGACTGTATACTTAGTAATAGGAAAGAAATAATTTTAATCCTTTGCCGCTAATATCTATATCAAAATATCAAAAATGCACAACGTTAATATTCAAGTTTTCACTTCTGCCGGCACTCCCGGAGTGGAACCCGATTTTTTTTATTCTAAAGAATTATACCTACTTCAGATTGGTCCCATTTTTTGAAATTTTGATGTCGGTTGAGTACTTAATTTTCAGAATATCCTGAAAATACTGTCATTTTCGTAACCATTACTTACATGATTTTCACAACTAAGTAAAACTAATTGCTCTAAAGTCTGGACCTAATAAATTGTTTCTTGTAAGTATATTGTGACTTTATACCCATAGCATAGTACAGATATCTATCGAGAAAAAAGTACTCAATAGAGTACGCGCTATGCAAACCCATACAAAATTACACTATTGATTTTTGAAGTGAAAACTTCTTTAGCGGCGTTGTACGCTTTTTTAATGGGGAAAAATGCTAAACTCGAGTCAGTAAGAATCACGTAGCTGATCGAAAATGCGTAAGATGGATGTGATGGATGGAGAGTAGACAGCTGGCGGCGGAAGTATCCCCTCTCTTTCTACGGGCGCGTTGAAAATGGTGGCGCGTCATTTTAAGACGTAAACACTTGTGTCACCAGCAACGCGCTAATTTTGAAAATGAACTTATAGCAGCGATCTCTTCGCTGAAATTATAGACTTATTTATACTCTCGTGACTATAAGTTTAAGGGTGCATCGCGCGTCCACTAGCGCCGCCAATCAAGAAAAAATCATTACTACGAAATAACTATGTTAAATAAAATTCTGAAAAATATAAATACTAGTATTAGCTATCAAGTATTTTTGTATGCGTTAAATTCTTAGTTTAAATATGTTTGCGTAGTTAAAATCGGTTAACGCCCAAAGTGGCCACTTTAGGCGTTAATCCAGGTTTTAACTACACAAACACATTTAAACCAGGAAAAAACGCATACAAAAATAGTTTATAACTAATACTCGTTTTTATATTTTTCAGAATTTCATTAAACACAGTTATTTCGTGGTAATGATTTTTTCTTAAGTGGCGGCGCTAGTGGAGGCTCGGTGGGCCCTTAAATCGTAGAATGCGTGCATGTAGAAATTAAAAAGGCCACTGGCGCGAAATCTTTCGTATTTTTATCTAATTACAAACTGATTGAATTGTGTGACTGTATAGTACCTAATAGGAAAGAAATAATTTGAATCCTTTGCCGCTAATTTCAAAATATCAAAAATGCACAACGTTAATATTCAAGTTTTCACTTCTGCCGGCACTCCCGGAGTGCCAACCGATTTTTTATACGCGCGTTTTTTTTCTCGGTAGATGTTCGTGCTAACGGGTACTGTTACAATCCTAGTATTCAGAGGGTTTAAATTCGCTAGGTAAATATTCCTTTTGAAATATTGATGAGTTTTTGCAATCTTACAATTACGTGTAGAATAATAAATGTGAATGTGATGGAAGGATTGCAATAAATATTTGAGAATAGGTAGGTACTACGTACAAAAGACGATACAACACAGGCCTTGTTAGATTCATGTAACAAGCAAAGTAGTGTCGACACGGCCGAACGTCTTTCCCAACAATACAAAAATTCAATAGAGGCTAATGTTCATGGATGAGTCGCTTTTATAAATTGCGACCATGCGCTGTACCGAAAATAAAATCTCTTATCTCACAAAAGTAGGCGAGTTCCAAATTGTTGTATAAGGTCAATTCAATTATAATTAGCTATACAGGGTGCATTTGTAATCACTCTCCAAATTTTAAGGATGTGTTCAGTCCATGAAACTGAACAACTTTCTCAATGAAACATGTGTCGAAATACGCCAAAAATTTTTAGTCATCCCATATTAAACTGATCACGTGATCTCTTTGTTTTGTATGAAAAGTGTTTTTTTTTTACATATTTGACCCTATGTTTCTTAGAGAATGTTTCAGTTTCAGTTTCATGGACTGAACACATCCTTAAAATTTGGAGAGTGATTTCAAATGCATCCTCTATAGCGGCGAGATTGCTCATGCAGAGTCATGCAGTCATGCACATTATTATTTTCTAAAAGACCGCTTGTTTTGTTGGCGTATCGAACGACCTACTTAGGTAGGTAGTTTGTTTTATTTGCATATTTTTTGGTGGTATCTGGTTGGTTAATCAGGCAGGAATAACAAACGTACAGAAAAATCGGCCGGACTCGAGATATTTTCTCGACTCGAGACAAAAATAAAGCACCTCGCTCAATGTTTTACTGCGATTTAACTTGCATTCAAAACGCGAGTGTTGAGTGGGTAACCATGTCGCTTAGTCGCAGTCTCCGGGTGAACGACTGAGGCACAAACTGAAGCCACTTTTTGTTGGCAGAGACCTTGATATATGGCGGGCCATTGTAGGGCAGTATGTAGCTCGTACGAGGCCAACTACGGTCGAAAGCAGGCCGGTCCCATCGCGAGAATGGTGGGAAAACTGAGATCCACTTGATGATTCAATGTTAATAATCATTCCTTGAAAGTTTTTAATGTCTGCACTGGGATGTCTTTTTTTTCGCATCATTAGTTTTTGTTTAGTTAGTAGCCAGTTGGTCCATTCAGTAGATTGTGTTGTTGGTTGGCTGGCTGAGAGAACCTAATTTATTATAAATTAGTGAGGTTGGTATTTGTTGGAAATCCCACCAAAGAAATGTCAATAAAAGCAGGTTGGTTTGGTTTTCAATCAGATTAATATATTAGTTTTTTCTATTTTTTTTTAGGAAGTTTTTCAGTTTGAGAACTATAGGTATTGTTCCCCTCATTTAGGTACGTAATAAAGACTTATTCAAAAATCGTACGTAATAAGTCAAAAACTCCTAATTGAGACCAATTAGGAGTTTTTGGCGCCATTTTGTCGAGTTCGGTTCGGTGACTATTTTAATTATTCGCAAATTGATTCATAGTGGATATTGTGTTGTAAAATTGGTTCAGTTTTGTGGTAGTGTCTACGCAACTGAACAATATGTGGGATAATTGAAATAGGCGCGATCTTGGTTGTGTGAAGCTGAGACTTTTATTTTAGTGTTGCTACCTCGGCTGATCTTACCGAGTAAACTGTCTTGATATACTTGGTGCCAAATGCTCCAAGCAGCATTGGAATGCGATGCACCCGCATATTAATGTACCTAAATTGAGACAATCTACCATTGAACTATTCAACACTTGACACTGGCAAAAGTTACTCCCTAAAGAGGAGAGTAGATTGCCAAACTAAAATTAAAAAGAAGTGAAGTCGTTTGGAATTTTTCCAGAATGAATCTAAAAATGATGTTTCAAGTGGCGATAAGGACGATGGTGGAAATATAATTTGCCTGGAACCTTCTGTTCCATTATTCGACTCGTTCAAAAATATAAGGCACATCGTTTACATTTTCAAGCAGACCATATGATATTACAATGCTCATAAGACTTATGTAATGTTTCTGTAGGCCATGTGGTCGGGAAAGCCAGAACGATTTTGTCAACATTAGAATGTACACAGCTAGTTACATAACATTGTGTATATTGCCTGAGCGCAACTCGATATTGGTATTGGCTTTGGGGCACTCGACTATTATAAATATTTTGCTTTGAGAAAAGTCGGTTATGTATGCGTGTATGTAGAGGTAGTAGGAAGTAATTTACTGAAGCTACCAAGATAAACTGACAATGACTAGGTATGATTTTGTTTAGGGCATCTTATTAGTCAATATTTACGGTCTTGGTATCTCCGATTTGTATTACAGTTTTGATACTTTAACTATTACAAAGCACGCGTTGTATATTTATCTTGGAGCATTTTATGTTAGGTGTCTAGTTAGAATAAATAATGGTAATTAGTAGCACAACCACTTTGACATAACCTTCCAAACAACTGACATATAAAGTTGGTGATCAATAGAAAGAAAGAAACCAGAGTACCTACTTAGCTTTGGATATGCTGACGTGTGTGCGATCGACTAAACAGAAAAACAGAAAAAGGTTTAAAAGAGCAAAACCTCGTTCATTAACCATAAAAAACAGCTCTAAAAAAGCAAGCAATACTTCATGTTTAATCCTATTAAGTAATTAAAAAAACGTCTATTGAAGTCGGATGAGGCTGGAGGTAGATAATTTTTGAATTTTATAATTGCAATTGCGTCGTTTTCTCAATAAGTAAGGTACCTACCTATTTTTTTATTCTAAAACCAAATAATGTTCATCAAAATTTAATTGGTTTTATGACAGATGTTGTAAATATTGAAATTGTAAAATACTTACATCTAGCAAGCGCTAGAGTTGTCGCCGCGAGGAGAACGGCGAGCGTTCGCCAGGCTTGCGTCGCCATCCATGCGCTCGAGCATTCACGACAACGACCCTCTGCGAACAAGGAAACATTTAACATTAACAACTTGGACCATTATCTGTAATATTGCTGTGATTTAACCCTAAACAACCAATTAAACAACAACTTTGTTGGACTGGTAGATCCTACGGACATGCCATGCCACCACAGACGAGAGCTTACAATGATACCAATTTATATTTATACTAGCGGCCGCCCGCGACTTCGTCTGCGTGGAAAGGTTTTTTTGCTATCCCTCGGGAACAATACTTTTTTTGGGATGAAAGGTACCCTATGTCCTTCTCTGTACCCCTGACAACGTGTATGCAAAATTTCATGATGATCGGTTCAGTAGGTAAGACGTGAAAGCGTAACAAACAAACAAACAAACAAACGGACTTTCGCATTTATAATATTAGTAATGAAGTAAGGATGGCGACGCAAAAAAGGGCGCAGAAAAAATTGGAGTTTTCCAGTTCCTTTTGATACAGTATAATTTAATTGTCTTCCTCTATTTGTATTCATATTTAATAACAGAATGGGTAAATATAATTATAATATCAGTCTACATATTATAAAACAAAGTCCCTCGCCGCGTCTGTCTGTCTGTCTGTTCCCGATAAACTCACAAACTACTGAACTGATTTACATGTGGTTTTCAATAAATGATAGAGTGATTCCTGAGGCAGATTAAGGTGCATAATAAGTTGAGGTTTTATGTAAATTGGTAGAAATATGACGATAATTGTTGAAGAGGTTGAGAGGGCGACAAAAAAGTCCGAGATGGCATCTATTTTATACTATACCCATATCTTCTAAAAATTGGTCAAGTACCTACAACGCGGTAATTTGGCAAGAAGGATACAGTATTAATCTTCATCAAATTAAATACGTTAGTTAGGTACCTTAAACATTTTATGCAAATTATTGTAACCTTTTATATAAATAAATTAAATATTTATTAAATTTATTATTAAAATAATTTAATTTATTAATTATATAAAATTAAATATAAATGAATACCTTAGGAGTTGTCGCAAAAAATTAATGAACGCGGAAATAAATCAAACGCGTTTCTTACACCGATGACGGGACGGGACGAACGGGAGGGAAAAAGACTTTTGGAGTAAATGGAGGTGAGGATTGTAAGGTATTCGTTATCTTTTTGGGTGTTGTTGGAAGGTCGCATTTGGTAAAAAAAGAAGTAACCGATGCGAAGCGAGGGCGGGTCGCTACCTAACCTAGTATATATAATGTCAAATTTTATCCGTTTTTCCTACACTTGACCTGTGTGAGTGAGTCAGTGAGCCTGTCTGTAACATCCTTTTTTATGACGAGAAAAAATGCTCTTAACGCATCCACCGCCTGCAGTTTGAGTAAGCGCATTGTGTGTGGAGCTCGCCAGGAGAGGGCCGCTGCACCACTGCACTACTCCTTAACCGCCTTCCTTGATCCCACCCCTCTAGTTGGCTCGATGCGAGACTGTCATATCGACCCAGGAAATTGTCAATGATGTAATTTTCCCGTCAACGCCCGGAAAATGAGACACAATAGATTTTTTATTGTTGCCCGGACGCCCCGGCGTCCGCGCGGGCATTGATGAATTATGAGTGAGCCAATACTTCTGCGGGCTTTGTTTCTAAGAACATGTACATCCTCTTAAAAGCAAAGCCCCAGAAGTATTGGAACACTCATAATTACATCATTAACAAAAATTTCCTGGTCGCGGTCTTCGCATAATAATAACTACCTAGCGCGTTACGAAACAAGGTTCGTCCGCGTGGTGACTCGATGAATGCAAACGATCGTTCATCGCCCACGCGCACAGAATGCTGATGCACAACGCGAAATCTCATCAAAATTGAGGTTAGTGGAATTCCAGGATGCACTTGTATTCAAATCTATCGGTTAGTCAACTTACAAATGGAATGGTCTTTTTTAGCATTGCATTAAATTATTTAATATTTAGGGAAAATAAGACGTAAAGGTAACAAACGGTCATTTATAGCATGAAGGATGCAGTAGTGAACTGAAATAATCCCTTTTTAGCGTTCCGTAGCCTAAATGGCAAAAAACGGAACCCTTATAGATTCGTCATGTCTGTCTGTCTGTCTGTCTGTCCGTATGTCACAGCCACTTTATTCCGAAAGTATTAAGACTACACAGTTGAAACTTGGTAGGTAGATGTATTCTGTTAACCGCTTAACGAATTTAATACAAAAATAAGAAAAATAAAAGATTAAGGGGGGGCTCTCCATACATGGAACTGAAACTGAAAAAATTTTTTTTCTTCAAACCAACACGTGTTGGGTGTCTTTAGATAGGTCTTTAAAAATGACACTGAGGTTCCTAAGACAACTTTTTCTCAAAGTCAACCGATTGAAAGATATTCACCGCCAAAGTGGTAAAATGTGTGTCCCCCCCCTTTAACTTTTGAAATAAGAGAGTGAAAAATCTAAAAAAACTATATGCTGTAGATCTTAATAAACACTTTCAACCAAAATTGGTTTGAACGAGATGTAGTAATTAGTTTTCGAGATATAGCACATTTTCCAAAACCGCAAATATAACTTTGTCATTCATACCAACACTGTGAAAAACAAAGTTATTTTTGTAGACGAAAAATTATAGGTGGTATTAAATATGGTATGGTATAAGGTAACTACGGAACCCTATGGCGCGTGGCCCGACACGCACTTGGCCGGTTTTTTTATTTTATAAGCCTAACCTGCAGAACGTCTTAGTATAAAACGTCTAAATCAACAGAAAAGATCGTGTTAGATACCTACGTATTTTAATGCATTGCAATGCAAGATATAAACAGCTTAGGAAATCATCGTTCGGAAAACAAAGTGATAGATACAGGTTCAATACCTAGTAAGTGGGTCATTATAATTATGGTAAAACGGTAATTAATTGCCTACCCATGGTCGGACCCTTAGCTACGTTGCTTTAAATTTTCCTGCATAGGCAGGTTTATTTTTAGTTTACTATTTTAATATTTTTATGAAGTCTCGCTACTCGCATGATTTGGAAATTTACATAAAGTGAATGTCTGCATAATTTATTTATAATAACATTATTCGCGCATTTGTATAAAACTGCAAATAAATTATGTTCATTGCATTTGACGTGTATTTATTTTATTGTTTAGAACAAATTAAACCTTTGGACCGTCGGTCCAGAAGCTCATTTTCAATCTATCGCATATTCGTACCAGACCACATTGGCAAGATATCCATTAATTTGGTGTTATCAAATATTGTCGTCTGGGTTGTTAAGTAGGAAGCTTCTGAGAGATATGCCACCCTGAACATATGGCCTCCCATACAATGATCTCCGATCGCAAAAAATAATCGATCGCATATTGATATAAATGGTAAACAGGATGGTAGATGGCATCATTACAAACATGTTAGACATCGGCTTGGTTAGTTTTTAGGAAGCATGCGCGCGGCCAGGGTAGAAACATAGAGCCTTTTTTTCAAAAAAATAATCGACTACATTTTGGCATGTAATTACATTCAGGGGGTGGGGCAGGTCCCAAGCGAATATAAAACCGTCTTGCGTCGCTATCAGGAAGCGTCTAAGAGGTCAGGGCAGGTAAGTATATTTCACATATATGCTCTTGTGATCCTTGTTCCTTATTTGATCGATATGAAAACACAAAAAATAGTTCAGGTAATGATGCTACCCAGGACCCTGTTCACCATTTACGTAAATATGCGATCGATATTTTTTTAAGCAATGGGTGACCATGTTCAGGGTGGCATATCTCCCAGAAGCTTCCTACTTCGCAACCCAGACAATGATTTTTGTTATGCAATGGGTGACCATGTTCAGGGTGGCATATCTCCCAGAAGCTTCCTACTTCGCAACCCAGACAATGATTTTTGTTAACACCAAGCTAATGGCTATCTTGCCAATTTGGTCTCGTCCCAATATGCGATAGATCGAAAATGACCCTGGTTGGCCGACGGTCCACTCTTTTTAGCAAGTGATGAGTTGATGG
Organism: Agriphila geniculea; assembly: GCA_943789525.1. Taxonomy (NCBI): domain Eukaryota; kingdom Metazoa; phylum Arthropoda; class Insecta; order Lepidoptera; family Crambidae; genus Agriphila; species Agriphila geniculea. The sequence continues at coordinate 8,438,432 of OX038875.1, forward strand.
TTTGTGATTAAGATTCTATAAATACTTAATTAACTACGTGATAATAATACAACAATGGCTATCATACTCTAACCATTGTGATGTAATTAATTGCGTTATGTCTTTATAACATGCCCCATTCAAAAAGTACTTGACACCTTAATTAGGTATGTCGTGTACAAGTTGTTATACTTAACCGTTTCTATATTATTTTGTCAATCTAGGTACTAAAATATACAAAGATGCTCATAATTTGAAACTTACCAGTATAATTAACCTGCCTAATGATTATTTTGTTAATTTGGTTTCTGTCCAATAGCACAGCAGGGCATGTAGTTACCCTTAAAAGTGTTTTGACCAGAACATGTTAAATGTTTGAATTACTTAACCAAAAACGGTTATTTTATTATTGTGTTTGGTTAATTAATAGTAAATATTTTTTGATTATATAGCCGAAGAATAATACTCCTAATACGAAAAAAAACCTAGTAAATTAATAGTAAATGAACTGATTAAATTACGAACCAAAGCGAAAGGTTGTTCAACGAGGCCACCTCCACCACAAGTGGCGTTCTGTTAAAATACATACTTACTTTTAGGTAACTTATACCTAGTAATATTTTAACTTAGTATATCGAATGCCGATCGGATATATTTATTCGAGTATCTACATAAAAACAAGTAAATAAATGTTCACAATCAGTGCATGTTTTGAACTTTTGATACATCCATACATCCTCATAAATAGGTACCCACTATTACAAGCAACGCCACTATAGGTCTAGGTAGGTTAGGTATACAAAAATAAAATCAAGTCAGGGTGGATCCTTACTATGTTACACACTTACTGCCTTACTAATAAACATTTACCCGCGATGTATACGGGTGATACAGCGAAAGCTTGACTAATAAACAAATTTTGACAGTTCCGTGCTATACGCCTGTTATTATGAGTGGGCAGTTACTATGGAAACTTAAAATGTCAATATTCACTCACGGGACCTAGTTTAACGTATGAGTAAGCAATATCCTAACCTAAAAACTATAACAAACTTTATTAAATTTAGCTCTTTTTGCTGATATGGATTATTTACCATACTTGGAAGTTCTTGATCAACTTGATCAAAGTGATATACCGACACCAAGGAAAAGAAAATCATACAAAACCCGATTTGATCCTTTTTCCCTAGAAGATGAAGAACGTGAGCAGCAGTGTTGCAAGTGATATTCGTTATAACCTTTGTGTAACTACCCAATACAATAAAAGCCTTTATTAGTAACCGACTGTATACGCGATCTATAACTCATCTATCACTGTCATAGTTACACACTTGTAAAACGGGTGGGTTGCAGTTCTTTATTAGTAAGACGGTTAGAATAAATTGTTACACATAGTTTACGATTGTGCTATAACTACTTATAACTCCGATATTGCAGACGCAGTGATATCACTATATTTTTCTAAATGCCTAAACAATTACCTACATACCTATGCACAAACTTACACGCACATGTAGTCAACAAGGTACCATCATTATACATACAATGTCGGGCGGACATGTCGGCCACAGCTACTGACCTGTAACTGAGCCCTGGCGATCTGCTCCAATTTTACGGTTCGTCGGCGTTACGAACTCAAATCAAACTGGAAATAATACGACCTGCAATCACGATGTAATTTGAATAAACGGATTTGTTTTCAACGATCAATAAGGAATTCCGTTTGATGGAATATATTACGTTCACCTAACATGGGTTGATGCATGGATTACGAGTAGTATGTATGATGAGAGATTTAGCTATCATGCTTATAAACATAAACAATAAAAAAGACGTTACTTTTATATAAAACGGAAAATCATGTAAACAACAAAAAAGGGAGAGTGGGTCCTTCTAATATAGGTAGTAACTGATTTACGAAAATAGAGTTTAATAAGTTTTGAAAATGAATAAAATAAAGTTGTTAGGCCACATAGTTTTCGACTTATGATGAAAAATAAATGTAAAAAATACCGTTCCCTCCCTTATCTCCGAAGTTTGCAAAGAGAAAATCTGAAATAATTCTATGTGATAGTAGTTTATGTAAAGATTACAGGAAAAATAAAACGATGTCTCAGTATAACCATAGACTTATTATATTACTAGCGAGTATAACACACTTTTTTAGGAATTCAACAACAAACAAAAAATTCATTAGTTCCACTACCAGTCAACAGATGGCGCTGACGTAAGAAAAATTAAATTAGTTCCACTATCGGTCAAGAGATGGCGCTGACCTAAGATAAGAAAAATAGTTCCACTATCGGTCAAAAGATGGCGTTGACCTAATACTGCAATAATAATTTGATTATTCGACTCTGCAGTGTATTTATTATGATGGTACGGAACCCTCGGTTTCCGTCGTTACTTATCAACAAAACAGTCGTTCCATACGCTGTTTCATTACTTGCTCAGTGGTTTCAGTTTTCTATAAGATCAAATTGTGTTAGGTTGAAGTACATGAGTATAAAAACGTTGAAGTCAAATTCACACAAATTGTTGTTTACCCTTTGACAGTTGCTTTACTGACGGACACAGAACAAAAATTACTCCTGACGGAAATTTCACAGAGGCCTGTTGTCAAACGTAAGCTTTTTTTACACAATTTTTTTCATGTCAGTGTTTTTTTTTAACTATTTATTGAAATAAGTTTTTAATTCAAATGATTTAAAATCATTCAAAGGAATGATACTCCTCGTATCTCCAAGTATTGTTGTATGGTCTGTGTCCACCACAGACATTATTAATATTTGTTGTAGGCATCGAAAAATTTGTTGTAGGCATCGAAAAGTCTATGGTTGTATGGTCAGTGTACTCACAGACCATACAACAAGTACTTATACACTCCACAGATGAACATTCACAGGTTACAAATAAAAAAAACCGGACAAGTGCGAGTCGGACTCACCCACCGAGGATTCCGTACAATCTTGGTACTTAAATAACGACTAGATTTTTCGTTTAGTTTCGAAATATGAGTTTTTGAAGTGAAAACTTCTTTAGCGGCGTTGTACGCTTTTTTGTAATGGGGAAAAAATGTTAAACTCGCGTCCGTCAGGATCACGTGACCCTGATCGAAAATTCGTAAGAAGGATGTGACGGATGGAGAGTAGACAGCCGGCGGCGGAAGTATCCCCCTCTCTTTCTACGGGGCGCGGCGAAAATGGCGGCACGTCATTACAAGACGTAAACACTTGTGTCACCATAGCAACGCGCTAATTTTTTAATTCAATGTCAAAACTTTAGATTTTCTGTCTAGCTATGGATAAGACTTTCGTACAATACTGTTCTGTATTCGTAAATTTAAATGCAGAGTAAATTCGTAAGACGGCAATTCGTGCAAAATTATTCCCTTACCATTCCAAAATATCAAAAATGCACAACGTTAATATTCAAGTTTTCACTTCTGCCGGCACTTCCGGAGTGCATTCCCGATTTTTTTTGTGGCATAAACGGCTATCTTTTTTTTACATATATAAACTTAAATGCTTGATTTTTTTCACAGCTTCAAAGGACCGTAAACTTGAGTACTTACTTATATGGTTTTAATTTCAACTCGATACCTCCACGCATTCCTGATATAAAGCGCTTTGACACACCGACGGATAGGCATACAGACAATTTATGATTTAATTACAAATGTATAGTTTTCAGATTTTTCCCTGTATAAGACAATATTACTTGCAAAATTTCATAGTTCTAGGCCAACGGGAAGTACCCTATGAATTTTAATTCTCTTGAGAGTGTCGAAAAAACGATTTTTTTTGCGACATAAACGGCTGTATCTTTTTTTTAGTTCAACTTAGGAGTTTGATATTTTCACACCTTCAAGGGACCGTAAACTTGAGAATATAGTTTTAATCAACTCGAGACCTCCACGCATTCCCGAGATAAAGGGTCTTGACAGACAGACAGACGGACAACAAAGTGATACTATAAGGGTTCCGTTTTTTCCTTTTGAGGCACGGAACCCTAAAAAGACCTTTCGATTTTTTTTGTCCATTTATAAGGTTAAAAAACCTTAAGAATGGGTAAGGAATAAAATTCCTTGCGGTTATTTAGAGATACATAAGTACATGATAAGATTCAATCACAAAATAATATAATTTGACTATGTAGATAGATAGATAACTGTTTATTTCCATCATTATACAGCACACACAATCATGCTTAGAATAGAAAAAATTGTTTCAAGCTGAACAATCTGTGTGCCGTAATAATAGGAAAAGTAAAAAACTCAATGATATCTTTGCTTCAAAGCAAAGCACTGATTTTCAGTTTTTGAAACAGTGAACAGGGTCGTGGGTGGCATAATTACCTGAACTATTTTTTTGTGTTTTCATATCGATCGAATAAGGAACAAGGATCACAAGAGCAGATATGTGAAATGTACTTTCCTGGCCTGACCTCCTAGACGCTTCCTGAAAGCGACCCAAGACTGTGGTTTATATGTGGTGGATATACGCCTGGGACCTGCCTCACCACCTGAATGTAATTACATGCCAATATGAAGTCGATTATTTTTTGGAAAAAAAAGTCTCTATGTTTCTACATCATTACAAACATGTTAAACATCGGCTTGGTTAGTTTTCAGGAAGCATGCGCGCGGCCAGGGTAAAAACATGAGAGACTTTTTTCCAAAAAATAATCGACTACATATTGGCTTGTAATTACATTCAGGGAGTAGGACAGGTCCCAGGCGTATATAAAACCATAGTCTTGCGTCGCTTTCAGGAAGCGTCTAGGAGATCAGGGCAGGTAAGTACATTTCACATATATGCTCTTGTGATCCTTGTTCCTTATTCGATCGATATAAAACACAAAAAATAGTTCAGGTAATGATGCCACCCACGACCCTGTTCACCATTTATTTAAATATGCGATCGATAGTTTTTTAGCAATGGGTGACCATGTTCAGGGTCGCAAATCTCCCAGAAGCTTCCTAGCTAGCTATCTTGCCGATTCGGTCTGGTCCCAATATGCCATAGATCGAAAATGACCCTGGTTGGCCGACGGTCCATAATAGAAATAACCAACGTGGTTGTGTGTTTGTTCACCAGGAAACAAGTTGTTTACGTCCATAACGGGTATGTAGGTACATTATGTGACCCATTATGGTTTCACTATAATGTAGTGCGCCTTGCAATTTCATAAAGTGCATATTATTGTTGAATGTAGAAGTTCTCTATTCAGAGTTGACGTGTTACTCGGTTATAATCGTAAAAAGAAGGAAACAGTAACAATTTATTTAAAACAACATTGTAATCATGGATTGAGCGCAGCGAACATTTTTCTATGTCTATGGAAATACCGTTAAAAAAAAATAACGATATAAAAAAATAACGCGAAAAATATCGTTAAAACATTTTATCGATAAATTTACCGGTAAAAATAACGTTAAAAATATTTTACCGGTAAAATTAACGTTAAATATAGCGTTAAATTTAGTACCGGTAAAAGTATCGGTAAAAAATTAACGTTAATAATTGGAATAACGTTAATTTTGAAGTAACGGTAAAAAAGAGGAAGAAATATCGTTAAAATTAACGTTATTCCAGTAAATAACGTTAAATTTAACGTTATTTCTCAAATTAACGTTAAAAATAACGTTATATATTGACATAACGTTAATGTTAAAATTAACGGTAAAAAGAGTAAAAATTAACGTTATATTTAAAAATAAAGTTAACATTCCCTGATTGTAATCTCTATATTTATACACGTTTGAAACTTTACAAGCAACTGAAAAATTATTAATCAAGAACTTGTTTAATATGAGCTTTTTGGAGAACAAACAGCATAACATGTACAATCTTTCTTATATTAGATATTAGTAGTGCTAGAAATACAGTTCTCACATGCATGCAAATAATAGGTATACCCAACATTTTAGTGAAAGAGTAAGATTAGAGTGATTACAAAGTTAAGTAAAATACACATTTCTGCAGACGGGATGTTTATAAATCTTGCTAAAAATCATACCCGTTTGTTTACGGATATAATATGGATCTTGTTGTCTGAATGAAATAAATAATCATAATAATACGTTCGTATTTTAATAGTGAATACCTATTTCCTCAGTACCTAGTGAACACTAATCACGTCTCAACTTATTAAAACTAAGTTTTTAAACTAATGTTTACTTTATAATTAAGTAAGTACTTATAAGTATATATGACGTATTAACTACTTACACCATTTTGCAGTGAACCGTACACAGCGCGTCTACCAATTACATATCGAAACGGTGATGTATACAGGGTTATTTGTAAAACACCAACAACCTCGTAGGAGTAGATTACTAGCATCGTAAACAACAACATTTGTTCTACGACTTTTCCGAAAACAGCCAAAAAAATGCGACTTTTCATACAGAACTCGATCAGCTGTTCGGACATTTTGTATGGAAGGTCGAATTTTTTTTGTCTGTTTTCGGAAAAGTCGTGGAACAAATGTTGTTGTTTATGATGTTAGTAATCTACTCCTACGAGGTTGTTGGTGTTTTAGAAATAACCCTGTATAACGTGACCATATATATTTTTTGTTAGAGTGGGCACCTCTCGGTAGGATAACCACCTCTAGGAACATAAAAGACGGACAAGGGCGGCCGAAAAATTTGTTGGTCTATTTTCTAAATGTATACGTTGAAAACATTAAAACTGGCAGTAAAACTATGTAGAGACTGGTAATTGGTAAATGAAGGACATGTTGAATGTATGTGGATGTTTGTAATTAAAATTCTCAAAATCAATGGAAGCAAACGGCGCGGGCGGGTCAGCAAAGTAAGAGGTATGAGAACTACCTAGCTGAAGGGTAAAAATTAAAAAATATACTTTTGATTTAATGTTTCATTTTTATTTTGACTTTGTTTCCATATGCATATTTTGATTGCTAGGGGTCTCTCTCATTAATTCCGCGTCATTTTTATATTTACTTGAGAATTCCGAACAAGGCATGTTGCAATTCTGCTTTCATTTAATCTACAGAGCACCGACTTTTGACATTAGATCATGTAAGTGTCATATGGGTATCAGCATCATGCATTCGTATAAAGCAGGACATTTTAGCTCTTACTGGGGACGACAGCGGGACAGTCCCGCCCAAAGCGGGTCGTATGGTCACGTTATGTATAATAGGCGCGTGGCAGCGCCGGCGCGGTGGATGGTTTGGTAATCATTGCCCATTTCCAGCGGGTTGCGGTGTCCTCATCGCCAGGAAATGCTACTGCAATTAGGAAGTGGACGTAGACCGCGGCTATGTATACGATTCGGATAATAAGTTGCTTGAAATAGTCTGGTAATAGCACATAACATAATAGTGTGTAATAGGTATGGCTAAAAATGTTATTTTTAAAAGAAAATTGTATTTTTTCTTAAACTCGTCTCAGTACTTCTATTTTATACTAAAATTATATCTAGGGCAAAGATTTGCTATTTAATATTAAAGGCCTTAGAGCATCGCGGAAGGGAGCAGCCTTAGCGATTATTACTCTATTCAAATTATTCTGGCATTTTTTGCGGGGGGGGAAAGTGCACACAAGTGCAGTTCCGCATACTCACATACAAAAAGAACACTGTAAAGACGACACCAACACATAAAAAATAAAACAAAACAGCAAAAATTTGTGTACGGATGCTTCACACATCAAAATATGACACCTTTTTGACATAAAGGGCTGGGCCCAACTGTCGTTGCAGCAATATCGATACGGAAAAAGGAATAAAGGTAACATACTCAAATATTTTACATGGGGTGAATAACAACAAAGTGCTTGTTGGGACAAGCAAAAAAGTCTCAGGATGCGCACGTTATTAGAGTGGTAGGCTTACAGGGGCCCTATTTTTGAATCGCTCGGCTGGCGTTGAGCGCTCTTTTCGACTGATTTTCGTTCGACATATGACTCAAAACAATGAGATGTCTAACGAAAATTAGCAGAAACGAGCGCTCGACGCCAGCCGAGCGATTCAAAAATAGGGCCCCAGGGCTCTTATAATTATTTTGTACCTTGTCATCGTTCTTAAATTAGTCTTAAACAAGTTAATACGGACTCAAGAACACTCAGTCTTATTGTCTAGTCTCATACACTCTTGCGTGCTCTTGTGTTTACAAGGGCTGATCGAACAGATGTTTCATTTTGATGTGATGTAATGTAAGGGGACAGTAGGTAGAGCTGTCTATGTTCGCCAGATCAGCTAGTACCATCTGGAAGCAGCCTGTCGCGAAGAACCGCAAACAGATCAGAAGCTAGATAAGACCACAAATGGCCTTACTCCTCAGAGTTCATTAGATAAATTTGACATTTCCATATTTAAATTTTAAAGGAGCTTTAGAATGCATCTAATTTTCCTTCCTACAATACTTTAATAAAACATTAGGGTTTAATGTGGCATTAAAAAGATAAAAATCATTCTTGCAATTGAGTGTGAGTCTGTCAGAAGTTAAAAAGAATTTATGAGACTGCCTGGAGCAGGACCAGACCATGTCCTTTATCGACAAACATTGTGATACGGTAACATCACTAAGTTGCTCATCGGCGAGAACTCGGATTTATCTAGCGACAGATCTGAAATTTGTACGGACGAGCCATGGACGAGCAGACCCGATGTCACTGAACAAATTTGACAACTAATCAAGAATAAAATATACGAATTTAATGTTTAAATGTAAACAAATAGCAATAATACGACAAAAAATTACTTTCATGTTAAATGTAACACCGTCTTTTTGTAAACTTGATGTTCCAGACCTCTTTTAACAGCAAAAAACTCATCAATTCGGCATTTTAAACACTGCAGCGTTCACATGCGCGACTGGACTCGGTCTAGAAAGAAATCCGGGCGCAACTGGTTTTATTAACCTCGTATGCCCATTTGGGCTTGTACTTCGGCAGAGGGGAACGCTTCGTATGGCTTCTCTTTCTGGGACAGAAGCGCGTCTTACTCTAAGTTAAAGGCACTCGAAATAATTGAGTATTTAAAAAAATGTGTTGCCAATAATGACGATTTGTGACAATAATGACGTAATTGTAGTAAATAATGACGTAGTGGTTGCTGAAATGATGTATAATTGAGATTAGAAAAGAGATAGGTCATCATTATAATATAATTAATGATATTAAACACTTCGCCAGGAATTGTAATTTTTTTTTCATAATCACACTCTTACGTGTGGTAAATGAATTTGAAATACAATCGGAGAATGTAAGGATTGTAAAGGCGAAACTTTTCTTTTATCAAAATGGAATGAAAATGTTCGCGCGGGCATCTTAAAAATATCACAACCGTCACAGCTATCTTTATAACTACTGAAATTCGGTTTCGTATTTGGAAAACTAGTTATGCCAGTTAAGTAACTGAAGACAAACAATAAAAAATCTTTGCCGGTTATCCAAAACAGAGCCGAAGTTCTATGAAGCGGCTAATGAGAGAACGGTGTCCGTTACGAAACGCGGTGCGAAACATCGCTACGGCATTATGCAAATCGAACGGACTTTCTTTTGTCGGCAGAATCGCACCGGACCGTCTCGCAAACTGCATTTACGCAAGATTGCCTGTGTTTTTAAAATTTAAGCAAAAGGACAGCTAATAAATTGGTGGCAGTGACACAGAAAGCTATTGTGGTGGGTAAGTGTAAATTGAAATGACCTGTGTTATCTAATTTCCTGTATTCATCGGGTCTTGTAGTACGATTTAGTTTGATGAGGTCATATAGTTTTTGTACACCTATACTTTAACCATACAACCTACCTAATAAAAAAGTGTACCTATATGTTACTGTAAATCTTAGGTTTTGTTGGAAAATCTTAAGATTTACCAACTCGAGTTGGTAAATGAAAGGATTTTATATAAAAGGAAGAACATTTTTCGGCCTTTTACTGTTAGACTTTGGCACATGCTAGGTTTTACCAATGAATGAGTTGGTAAATGTTGTTTTTTTTTTAAATAAAACAGTGAATTAGCTATCATAACTTAGTCATTTATTTCAAATTACTGATTAGTAAAATCCTTGAAAATTTTTCCTAATCATTTTTATTTATTCCTCACTATCATTATTCTTTGTATTTATCTTAGGAGTATTTATAAGTCATACATTACAATAAAATACCCGTCACCCAAATCCTCTTTTATTATTAATTTAAAATATTTTGAATGGATTAATTTATTAGTAACTAGCGACCGCCCGCGACTTCGTCTGTGTGGAGGGTTTTTTGCTATCCCTAGGGAACAATTCTTTTTTTCGGGATGAAAGGTACTCTATGTCCTTCTCTGTACCCCTGACAACGTGTATGCAAAATTTCACGATGATCGGTTCAGTAGTTAAGACGTGAAGGCGTAACAAACAAACAAACAAACGGACTTTCGCATTTATAATATTAGTAAGGATAAGTGAAATATAATTTTAAAACACCTTCAAAATAACAATTTTTCAGCATTTAAGGTAAAAGTTTGAAGTGAACGATTATTACAGAACAGTTAGAACTTTTACCATTGAGAATTGGCTTTGGTTAAAAAATAAAAGGTATTTTTTTTATATTTTTTTACTACAGATTAGGCCAATTTAAGAAACTAATTTGAACATTTTAACATTTGGTCCCGTATTTATTTTTTTATAAATATATTTGTCGAGCGGATATGGTCAACCGGAATGACGTCATTAGTGGCATGAAAGTTTAAGAAGAAAACCTTTGCCATCTACTTATAGAAAAAGAAAGGCCAAGTGTCATTAACTGTCATAATGACTTTATGGTTGTTTGTAAACAAATAAGTTATAGTTAATATTTCTTCTATTTTATTCATTTAATCCAGTTGTGACGGTTCTAGCCTACCTTCTTAATTTGCCGCAATAATTTTTGAGGTGGTAAAATTATAATAAAAATGCTTACCAGTGGAAACTCTGCTGAAAAACTTTGTAAAAACTGACACGCCCAATCTACCCAAATTGCGAAATGTATTGTATGTATTGTGTCTATTTTGGATGTAGGCTACATGGATGAAATTGTAACGATTGCTTGTGGACAGATAAATTTGCAGGATAACATAATAAACATTGTGAAAATATGTGCATACTTTATTTCTATTTACAAACATTTAATAGTAGGGATGTGGAAAAAATTACGAGATAAGTTCATCGATATTTTTCGGGCGATATTAAATACTCTGATATATCGATAGATGTTTTTACAATAATTTTTCCAAAACATTTTTTTGGTAATTACGTATGGATTCTAATAGTCGACACTATTTTGTCACTGGAGCATTTTGATTTTTTCCAACTTTGAGTCTTAAAAATCATCGTAAAATTCGTCAAATCGAGCCAAAATTTCGCGTAGGGGTTTATTTTGCTATTTTTTATGTTTTACAATACCTTAAAATTAGAATCCATTACTTAGTCATCGTCCCATTTCATCCCATTTTTTTCTGAGAAATATTACCTATATCGATATTTTTTCACTTCCACCTTCCACATCCCTAATGCCAAGTTCATTGTCAAAATTATCTTTGCACTTTTTTCTTTTTTTTATTATGGCTGGGAGATCTGTATGTGATGACGTCATATGAAGGTCATTTGAAGGTTAAAGCTTTTTATTGAATATTATAAATATCTTTAAAAATATAGACTTATTTTTAAATTTAATTAGTAGACACTGTACCGAAAGCTTATTCCTCGAAATGGTTTTGAGATTTCCAGTCATGTTAAAAAAGTTATCAAAGCCAATTGGTAAATCTTAAGTTTTACTGGAAAATCAATTTACATGAGTTCGGGGTTTTAAAGTAACATACATACCTAATAAGTCTTGAAATTTTTACTGAAAAGTAATATTTTTAATAAATAATAATCGACCGTTTTTCCTATATTTCTCATAATATTAGTAGGATAACACTCGAGAGGCACACATCTCATAAAAATCTTTTTGACAATACACTTAATTTCCTTGGCCTTGATTTGTTTAAGCTATTGTGCTTTATTGTGGTCATAATTATGCAATTATGACCATTGACCACAGTGATGCCATGACTGTTGGAGGCTGATATATTGTAGAGCGAGAGAGATTTCAATACTAAATACGTACATACATTGTTGGACATTTAATGGGTTTTAAATCGATTGAGAATGTTAGAATTGCTTTTTGAGCTTTTAAAAAGTGTCATTAGGTACACTCCTAGACACGTTTTATTTGTCTGGTGTAAGTATAAATAGATTTCAATAGAAACCGAATTTGAGTTGGTGATTCGTCTTGGTCATTGTTTGGTTTAGTCTGGCTCGGAGAGGGCACGGAGCGCTAACTTTCACTCGGGCGCATCTCCCCAGGGTCAGACCGAGCCTGTCGAATCTATAACCAAACTCGAACCTCACTTTAAATCTTACTTCATTTCACTGCGCGGGAATTTTAAATCAAAAATGAGATGTAGGCGGTTTTTTTATCACAAAAGATTTTATATAGCTCTTAACGGTAGCCATCTAAAACCTTTTGCAATCAGTAAAATAGCTTATATTCAGCTAATTTCTAAAAACAGATTCAAGCGAAGTGAAGTGCGGTTCGAAGTGAGAGGCGAGTGTAAGTTTAGTTACAGAATCGACAGGCTGTGCTGAGTATACAGAATTTATATTAGATATGGATATAATATTTTCATTTGTTGTTTTTAAATTAAATCGTTGTTCAACCATCCAGCTTCCTCGTTTTTTGCTCAGAGAAATTATCCAAGTAGAATAATAATTTTTCAAAATTAATGACTTTTATTTTTGGAGAAAATTCAGTAGAGACTTAATCAAGTACATACCTAAATTATCCTTTTATGTTTTAAATAAGTAATATGTACTCTTGGATTAAAAGTCATCGAAATTGAAAGGCATTTAATTCAATTTTACATTTTATAAATCAAAATAATTTTCTGTTATTTTATTAAGTAAGTAGGTACCTAATTTACGCTTACAACATCCGAAATTACCTATTAAAAATAATATTTTTCTTTAAATTACGGTAGTACTTATATCTATTCTGTGTTTAAATTACCTTATTGTGATAAAATACTGTGATTAATCGTTATTATTATTTTTAAAACACTAATTCCAATATTCACACCAGTTTTTTATTATTTTTCAAATATTAAAGCTATATAATCTGTAAATTGTTTGCTTATTGAGTGTTCATTGGTTCTCCTCTTAAATATGAAATATTTGATGACCCGAATCGGTCATCCCGGTCCTGTCCCTGTGGTGCAATGGTAGGTAACCATAGCGAACGACCAACCGACGACGACCTTCGGGTCGATCGACCCGACCGACTTTCGACCGAACGATCGTTCACTGAAGCCGAAAAAGAGAAAGCGGTCTTTTATGCCCTTATAACTTTAACTTGCATGCCATGCACTTTGTTCGATACAGTTTGATGTAAAGATAATTGTCGTGTTCATAACATATATTGAATATCGTTCCGCTATTATATCGTTCCCAGATTTGATTCTAGGACCAATGATTAAAATTTTCCATTTGTGTTGATTCCAGGAAATCCAAATACTCGTGAAGTGAAATTATATTATTTCATGCATCATTTGCACATGAAAACGATTGTAATTGACGATAGATGCTTATTATTTCTTTCTTTCCCTATTTTTCCTAAAAAACTCAACCTAGAATCTAGATGGAAGGCAAGGTTGACTTTACGGGAACCTAATAACATACCTTTAATTCAAATATTTAGAATTAGGTCTTCGATTGATAACTAATTAAAGTAATTATATATTGTTTGGAAGTTACCAGTATTGTTATAACTGTACTTATTGCTATTTAAGACAGCACGACCCCTTTCGCCAGACTACCCGTAGGCCGCAACTTTTTTGATTAGCCTGAAAATAAACGTAAACTGAATTTACCCTTGTGCTGAAATGCACTCATGAATTTTTTATGACAAATCATTGCCAACGCCAATCATAAATATGATGACAACCCAAATTGACAAAAATACGTTGAGCTCTCTATGATATGAAAAATTTACTGCGATAATGATCATCCCAGCTGGTTTCAGTGGATGCATTTGTACTCTCTGACGCATTAATGTGGTACCTACATGTTATGTTACAAAACAAAGAAGTGATTTGTACTGTACCAAAGGTTTTGGCTGCTTCCTACATATTTCTTAGCTACTTTTTGAAATGTATAGAATAGAAAAACATAATTTCTATATAATTCAATTCACATAAGTAACTACTTTTTAACATCTTCGCAGTTTACGTAGGTAGGTATAAATAAACCCACGAATTTCGTTATATCTGACCTTTAGTTGCAGTAGTTCGGTTGTTAGTCCGGTTAACCGACTCTCTTTGTTTCATTGTAATTAAAACGTTACGGATTATGCTCTATCATAACCAAAACACGAACCAATTAATGTTCACAATGCTTGTCATAATGGAAACCATGGAGGTTGACACTGCTGTCAAATTAAGAAGAAAGGCAGTAGGCGTGCCGTGGCGCAGCACGCGCGGCAAATGAAACCGAACATTGTTAATTTCCACATAATGCGCGCCGCCCATAGTCGCAATGAAAGTGCTCCATTATGAACGGATTGTCACTCAGTTACAATATCCGATAAATTGACGAGCAGAAACCGATTCACACATTGCTTTTGCTTTCCCTATTTAATAGTGAGTCTCAAATTAGAACAAAGGTAGCAAATGCATATAATCTTCTAATATATAAAATCGTTAAACCAGAACGAGACAAAAAGCGAGATGGCGCTCTACGAAACTTTCTTGACACGTTTCTCTTAAACGGCACAATATTTCTCGGGAATTTGTGTGTAATTTGATTCCTTGATGCCAGGAATCGCGAAAAACCCAAGAAAATATGACATTGGGTGTATACATTTTGAATTATAAGCAATATAAAATCGCAAATTATCGTAATAATATAATAATACCTATATAAGTAATATTATTTTCGCAGGGTTGCTTAGTTACCACTGACTATAACCTGTTGATTTCCTCTGATTGTCATCTCAATTGTCATGTGATTGTCATTAGAGCATGCAAAACTATTATTTTAATAATATAAAATCTGAGAGAGAAATCACGTTTTTATTTCGTCGATTAAACATTGCCATCAGTGTCAATTAAAGTTTAATAATTTCAACTGTGTATAAATACGATAAGAAGTTACGATGCGCAAATTATCGGCTAAAGCGCTATGAACTGTTTCGGCAAGATTTCGTGAATATCTGCGTCCAAATGGGGAATTCGATTCTGTTTGCTCAGAATTTATACCAAGGAAGCTGCTTAGATTATTGAGACATTCAATAATCTAAGGGAAGCTGCAAGGAAGTCTGTGCTACGCTGCAACCGTATGGTACCGATGCTCCTCAGTTTTTATTGTAAAGAGAGCTTAGCTCAGTACACAGAGAACGGCGCTTATTTTATTGACGAAAGCTTATAGGACGTGTAGTTCCACGGCGTTACCTGTGCTTGGTAGAGTTTTCCTTGCTGAACTTGAGATTTTTCGCGCGGGACCATTTGCGGAGGAGGGGTGCCTCCTGGCTCCCAGGGAGTGCCGAGGACTAAGAAGAACCATTAGAGAGGAAACCGTCGCTTTTTGGCAGGAACGATGGGAGTAGAGCGAAGGCGGATGCGAACTCTATAGATTCACACTCGATATCGCAGTGAGGCTGTCCGGAGATTGAACTAGATTCCATCGTCTCTCAACTACTGACCGGACATGGGTGTATCAGGCAGCGACATCGGAAGTGTGACACCGGAATAACCAAGCTAGCCAAGATCACGCACTTTGAGATTGTTTGCTGTACGACGAAGCTAAACGCATTATGCTGAATTAGACCAAGACCCAGAAACTGGACCCGTTAATAACCAGAACCCCATCTGTTGCCGTGAAAACTGGAAAGCACTGCACGAGTTCGCGCGCATCTGGCACACCATCAAAATCGTATGAATAGGTCTGAATTATTTTAGAGATTAGCGCGACGCGAAGTACCGTTTTGTGGAGCCTAGATCCAGATGGGGGAGAGTTAAGAGATAGCCAAAAAGTAAGGACGGAAACAGCATTTGTGGGGAGTTATAAAAGTGCAAACGGGGAAAGCACTCTCCTTTACTCCGTATTTATTTAGTCCGTATACACCGAGAAGGTAGGAAGGACCAAGGCTTGGTGGAGAATTGCGTCTATGGTAGAGGTCATGTACTGTAGGTCCTAAACTGTTCATTTTCTGTAAATTAATTGTTACTAATTTGTAAATAATCTCTAAATACTATGTTACTATTTTGTAACTAACCTGTACATTATTTATTACGTAAATAACAATTTATGCATTAAAATCTTTTCAGAGCATAAACAGTTTAACTATTTAGTGTTATCACTGTGGTTTTGAAAGAATAAATTGTTTGTCATAGTATAGTTTCGTCCACGCGGGCGGAGCCGCGGGCAGACTCTAGTATAGGTAGAATATGCGTTCACTGAGTGAGTAAAAGATATATTCAAATTAATGCATATTCCAAAAATGATACTAAGTTTACGAGATATACTAAAAACCAACCAGACTGTACTACAACGAATAGGTTACCTACCTACAAATTTTTCGGAACCAATATTACTTACAATATAGGTACTTACAAAATAATAAACATTTTTAGATTCAATACAAAATGACAGTACCTAAGTATAAAGATTACAAGGCACTAGTGTAGTGTGTTCTAATGAAAAAAATTATTTTCATAGGTTGGTAATACTCACGCATTTTTTAACCGACTTTAAAAAAACAAAAAAAAGGAGGTTCTCAGTTTGACCTGTATGTATGTATGTTTGTCCGCGATTATTTCGCGTTTGGCTGAATCGATTTTGAGGCGGTTTTCAAAAAAGTATTTGTTACACTTAGGAGAAGGTTTTAGTATTTTAACCGACTTCAGAAAAAAGAAGGTTCTGAGTTTGACTCGTATTATGTAGGTATATTTGTCCGCGATTATCTCGCGTTTGGCTGAACCGATTTTGATGCGGTTTTCAGAAAAGTGTTTGTTATACTTAGGAGAAGGTTCTAGTGTTTTAACCGACTTCAAAAAAAAGAAGGTTCTGAGTTTGACTCGTATGTATGTATGTATGTATGTATGTTTGTACGCGATTATCTCGCATTTAGCTGAACCAATTTTGATGCGGCTTTCAGAAAAGCATTTGTTAAACTTAGAAAGTTTTGGTATTTTAACCGACTTCAAAAAAGGAGGTTCTCTTCTCAGTTTGACCCGTATTTGTCCACGATTATCTCACGTTTGGCCAAACTGAATTTTCTACCTAGATAATATGTAATACAGAAGGTACTTACACTAAAAAGAAAAAAAGAAAAAAAATATTTAAAAAACAAAAAACCGACTTCAAAACCCCACACAACCTCTAAAAAGCAATAAATAATCTTCAAATCACTAGATACGCATTATCATTGTAATAAAACACGTCTATTAAAGTCGGGTGGGACTGTTAGAATAAAAAAAAGTTGTCCTCCAGCCCCACCCGACTTCAATAGACGTGTCTTATTACAATGATAATGCGTATCTAGTGATTTGAATAATATTTATTGCTTTTTAGAGGTAGAGTGGGGTTTTAAAGTCGGTTTTTTGTTTTTAAAACAATTTTTTTGTTTTTATAAATTTTGTCAGCGAAACATCGTTCGCCGATACAAAAGAGTTCAACGCGCGCGTGACCCCTGCAACGAAAACGATCATGTCCGAAAGTGGAACATGTCTCGAGACAACTATACCACCTACACTTGATGTAAAAGTGAGTGTGATCCGATCGAGTACTTTGTAAAACTTCCTTACTATTAGGGGTTTAAGTATGAAATTGCCGTTTAGTATGGAGAATTTTAAAGAATTTGCAATACTAACATTGTCTTTTAAAAATCATGAACGCCAATGTTTTAAAACTTTTATGCACAAATGTTTAAACACTAAGCTAACTAATGAAAAAAATAAGTATCGGCTAAGTTACAACTAATTAAGTGGTCATTTCTGCTAACGAAAAAAGGAGTAACTTTTTAGATAGGTATTTTTTTAACGTTCGGGAAAAAAAATCAGAAATATTTTTATTGCTGATAGTGGGCCGTCATAATCATAATTAGAAATAATAACAAGTAACTAACTGAAGCATCTTTATCATCGTAGAAGATGGAGATCCTCTGTGTGCGAGAAAAAATCGGCAATTTCCGTGCTATCCACTTGATACCCCCATTTCAACCCCCCGGGGTGTCCATGGAAACTCACTATTACACTTAAACCACCTTGGGTGTCCACGGATACTTGTTGTTACACTTGGACCCCCTAAGTTAACCTTCTTTAGATTTATATGTACCTAAAAGATTTAAAAAATATTTTTTACCATACTTTTCCTTAAGGGTATTAAAATTAACGCGTTACAAAATAACCCCTTATGTCGAATATGGTAGATAGGGACCATCAAACTGAACAACTTTTACTATGGACCAACTCTGAAATCGCGAAAAAATAATCAGTTGTTTCATACAAATATTAATAACGAAAATATCAAAATGTATGAAACAGTTATTTTCTTTTATCGCGATTTCAGAGTTGATCGCATAGTATAAGTACCATATTCGGCATTAGGGGTTGTTTTGTAACACGTTGTATAAAAGTTAACCTTCTCTAGATTTATGTGATCCTGGTACTTTTTTTTTATCTCCGGGGATTATCTTCTATAATTAGTATCCCCTAGAAAAACGTTTATTTATTTTTAGGGTTCCGTACCAAAATGGTAAAAAAGGAACCCTTATGGTGTGACACAGTCTGTCTGTCTGTCTGTTTGTCTGTTTTTTATTTTGGCAAGAGACCATTCGATGAGATGCATCTATAGTGTGCCACAAAAAATGTATTAATGTGTATCATTTAGTTCTTCCGTTAGGAACTTGGAATGAAATATCAATATCATCATAAAATAGAAAATCTCGTTGGCCACAACTAGAATCTGTTTAGTTGAGCGAAATGGAATGGGTTTCATTTTTCTTTTTATTAATTCGTTTTTGACTCTGGAGGTTGAAGTGGAATATGAATTCTAAAATTATTCCTAAACCCCCTGATAGGGGGTTCAAGTGTAATAGTGAGTTTCCATGGACACCCCAGGGGGATCAAATGGGGGTATCAAGTGGAAAGCACGGCAATTTGTTACTATTATTTACCTATATTTATAAGAAACTTAATCTCGACAATGTTTTTGTTTGATTCTATTTTACAATGTTAACCGTAGTGGATCCGTTTGCTTATGAATACGCTTAGCAACGTAACTTGTTATTCATATTATATCAGATTCGCATATAAAGCGTTAGAAAGTGTCAACTATTACAGATAACTCTTTCGTAACGCGTATACATCTGAATGATTATGGGGATGATTGTTCAACGCGTAAAGAGTTTGCCGTCTAATCGCTTTGTAAACATTATAAAATTGTAAATAGAAAAAAAATAAGTTCGAGCTACCGCAAAGCGCTATTTAATAGTAGTTTGTTACATAAGGGATGTAAGTGAGCTATTACAGAACAAGATCCAATTTGGCGCCCGTGCGAGCGCAGCTCGCAAAGGGCGCTAATGGATCGAGTGCACCCGAGATATTTAGACGCCTGAGCGAGCGTAGCGAGCGAGGGCGAATATAGTTCGAGGGTGTAATAGCTACTTACAACCGAGGTAAGCATACTATTTTACATCATTCATGCGAGGTAAATTTAATAAAAATAAAAACAAAAACATTAAAAGAAAAATAAAAATAAAACGTTAAAGGGTTATTTCATTGAAAACTCGTGGGGTTGATCAGACCATTAAACTGAACAACTTTCATTATGGGACCAACCTCGAAATCACGAAAAAAAATCAGCTGTTTTTGCATTGCAGAATTTTGCATACCTAGCTTGAACTGAAATTAAATGCCGCCATTTTCATTGTTTTTTTTTTCAGCCAAAAGTTTCGTCAGTTTATAATAAAAGAAAAGAGATTGGTTCACTAAGGAGTTTTAAATGCTTGAATTGTAAAGTAACTTTACAGTTAAAGCATTCACCATCCTTGAATTGTAAAGTGATTTGAAAATGGAACGTTCTATCTAAACAATGCACTGTGTTGCACATGCCAACTTACACAGCCTCATACTATATAAGTAAATCCTAGTTACCGAGCAAGTATGATGTAAAGTGTTTTTAGCTATAACTAAAAAACATAAAATACTTATTATAGTGTTTATGCGACTTTTGACCTAAAAACTGTCGTTTGCCTTGCCAATTGCCATAAACTGAAGTCTTTAATTATATTTTAATAAGTTTTGTCGTTGTTGACCATTGGTACTGATTAGCAGACGACTGCGTGAAAATAAAATAATAAAGTTGTTATTGTAAGCATGATATTGACCCACAAGCTGGCAACGTAGTCGTTTGCCATAGCTAGAAGCTTTGTTATAATAACTAGTTTAATTGGTTTTCTCGTTGGTGATTAATATACTACGTAACGTTACGAGGCATTCTGAAAAATAAAATATGACTTTTTCTCCCTTTAAGTATTTTCTAAAATAAACTGTCACGATAACTTCAACTGATCATTAGTTAATTGTATGTAAGTAGGTAATAAATCTCTTCCTTAGCCATGGTACCATTAGACAGTACCATTGATGGCACTATGGCAATTATTTTTTGCCGTGGTACTTATACCACGGAAATATTTTTTTGCCATGGTATATACTTACTACTTACTTAGGTATTCGAGAATCTACCATACCAAACCAGCAGCAATGCTTATGCAAAAATGAACTAACAGGCGTCATTATTAAAACACCGGCCAAGTGCGAGTCGGACTCGCGCACGAA
Organism: Agriphila geniculea; assembly: GCA_943789525.1. NCBI lineage: Eukaryota > Metazoa > Arthropoda > Insecta > Lepidoptera > Crambidae > Agriphila > Agriphila geniculea. Next base: position 8,459,287 of record OX038875.1, read on the forward strand.
GGGTTTATTTATTTATTTATCGTTTTTGGATAGCTAACAGCTTATAAACATACAGATTACAACAAATATATAAAACTAAAAGCTATTGACAAGCCCACATGTAGAGTTGTAGGGTTCCGTACCAAAAAACAGTTTGTTGTATGCGAGCCTCACTTAAATATTAATTTTATTCTGATTTTAGTATTTGTTGTTATAGCGGCCACAGAAACACATCATCTGTGAAAATTTCAATTGTTTAGCTGTCACGCTTCGTGAGATGGTGACAGACAGACAGACGGACAGCGGAGTCTTAGTAATAGGGTTCCTTTTTACCCTTTAGATACGGAACCCTAAAAATCACTGAAACGCAACTGTGGCAGTTACAGTAGTCGTGTCGTGACGTGACTAAACAGACACAGTCGCCTTGCAAGATTTTCATTGTTTTCCAATTATACAGAAGTCGTGGCTATGTGACTCGTCAATTTAAGTAGATCTACTTGATTCAAGGTTTACCACATTTCGTTAGTAAGTCACATTTGCATAATAAGAAGAAAAACGTGTTTTTATTTAATTCATATTCAATTAATTTTATTTTCTTACCTGACATCAATTTTATTTTTCGTAAAGATAATCCGTATAACTTCTAGCAATTCTGCTTGCATAGTGTTAGTATTTATTAAGTTATAACTGTAATAATTAGCTAAAAGAGTGTGTTTTTACATTTAATCTACATCAACATCAAAACACACCAAGATATTATGCATTTGTAAATTTGTAATTAGTGATTGACCGAACGTTTCATTAATTAACTTTTGAAACTAGTTTTCCTATTAAGAAGTAATTTAATTTTCTTTTTTATTTAACTTAATATCAAGTACATAATTTAGATTTTGATAGTGAGCGTTTCAATAATTTGAAGTTGACGTGTTTAATTTATACTAAAAGGTAACTAAACTTTTAGATTTGGTTGTTGTAAATGATTTCCATGTAGCCTCCCATGCGAAAAATGCGTTACGTTGACGTTAGCCTGTCCAGCGTACTTTGTATAATGGACGTCAGTGGTTAAAGGTAATCAATCGTCTCTCTCTTGTACGAGTACGAAAATAAGGCACCTGTCATTCGTGGACCGTTACGCGTATCGGCCGACCAGTTGTCAATGCTTTCGCAAATCTTCAGCCTGATTAATAATTGTACCACGTATACATACGCAAGTTTCGTCACTTGGGCGTTTGTTTGCGAACCAACGCCACTGTTGCACATTACAAGATTATTTTTTAGAGGTCTACGGCGTGGATTGCAACTTAATGCTCTAGATATTCTCCTAGTTTTTTTTACTCATAGAGTACTTCGTTGATTTGAAGGTTAAGTTGAATTGTTTTGGAAACACTTATTTTATATGTGATTTTGTTCAATTTTATTTAGCAACTGATCCAAAAATTATTAGAATAAGTAGTCCAAGATAGCTTAGAGTCTTGTAGGTTCATTGGTGGTAAGTATTTAAGTACCTACTACTCAAAATAGAGGGAATAAGGTGAAATTGTTATTTATAAATTTCACCTATTATTATTAATCTACACATTTTATTGTTTTAATTAATAATCAAATAAAAGATAGATACAAAAAAAGTGGTTGTGTTTACAATCCATTATGACTGTCTGTCTACACGTTCACGTATTTTAATTTCCCTTAAACTATTCCAACCTTGAATAATCTCGCTAGTTTTTATGTTTATATAACGTGTTACAAAAATACGAGTAATGCCGAATATGGACGATAGGGACCATCAAAATGATCTACTTTATATGGGACCAACTCTGACATCGCGAAAGAAAAATCAGCTGTTTCATACAAAATTATTACCGAAATATCAAAACGTATGAAACAACTGATTTTTTCGCGTAAAAGTTGTTCAGTTTGATCGTCCCTATCTACCATATTTGGTATTATTCGTATTTTTGATACGTTGTATAATACTTATTTAGAGACAATAAATGCATATATAAAATGCACATGCTAAGCTAACCATAACCAGTAACCACCGTTTAACGACAGTTAGATAACGCTTAGCAGTAAGTTGCGTAACTTATAACACTTCTTTCCTTATACTTTACCACCTTACCGGTCGGTATATTCACAATTCACAAACAAAACACAGTTTAATGGTTTTAAAAGGTAAATACACTGCTATCATAAAAAATAATAAAATAAATCTTTATAATTACAATAATTTAGTAAAAAGAACTTGCCAGTACAACCACAGAACATAGAAGAATTTTTTCTTTGTTCTATGGGTACAACAAATATTGCTACTTTGAATTTTTGAATAGTTTTGAAGGAGTAGTTATTGAAAAATTTTGATGTTATTATTACTTAAGAGATAAAAAATTGTTAAATATTTTTAGAGCTACTTAATTAATAATTCTCTTGAAAGTATTGTATGTGTCAATTCCGAATTGTAATAATAGAAAAAAAAATCAGCATCACAAAACACGCGTAGGTAAGTATATTATATAATGTTAGCTTATTGAGATTTTCCGGCATTCCAACCGGCAACCGGATCCATCGAAAAGAAAATATGAGTGAATAGAATAGAAAAAGATTTAGCTGCGTTTGAAACAAAGTGATTGTTGAAAAATATCAACGATGAAAAAGAAACAATAGAGATGGTACTTAATTAAGACGGAAGGAAACATGTAACGAGATGTAATCCATGGAAGTGTGGCAAAAATTGAGGCAATTGTTCATCATGTAGGTAGCGTAAGAGGAAGATGCTAGCTTTCCTGTTATTCAGTATAACTACAGGGTGATTTTTTGAACACTCAACAAACGAACATGGTGTGGCTTAGACCGTCAAACTGAACATCTTTGACTATGGGACCAACTTATACAGAGCAAAAAAATAATCAGCTGTTCCATACATTTTGGTCGAGTAGACGTTTACGTTTTCTATGAAACAGCTGATTATTTTTTGCTCTGCATCCCATAGACAAAGATGTTCAGTAAACAGTAAAGTGGTCGTCCGACTGAACATTTTTGTCTATGGGACCAACTTATACAGAGCAAAAAAATAATCAGCTGTTCCATACATTTTGGTCGAGTAGACGTTTACGTTTTCTATGAAACAGCTGATTATTTTTTTGCTCTTTATAAGTTGGTCCCATAGACAAAGATGTTCAGTCGGACGACCACTTTGACTGTTTTCGATTTCACCCTGTAGTCAAGTTTGTAGAAAAGGAAAAACTGAGAACTAAGTAGATTCATATATTAATTGCTGTTCAACTGACAGACTTTTTGTAGAAACTATTGGTTAGGTATCGAAATTGATTTTCATGTCTCTCAAAGTTAGTAAATACAAGTTTTTATGCTCAGTTAACAAGCATGTCGTGGGAACGAGAGCCAATTGTTCTTTCTCCAACGGCCACCAAAGAAATTGAGGCCGTTGAATGTGATTTGTTAATTTTGCGTCGTGACTCGCGAAGCTGTGGGTTTTGTGGTTATTTATTACAGATTGTGGAACAATATGTTGCACCTTTTGTAATAGATTGTTAGATTTCGAGTTACCTATTGTCTCACGATATGAGTTTAAAAAAAGAATTACGAAAGCTAGGTCTGTACCTATGTTTTTATTAGCAAATATTTTTTTTATTGTTATTCGATGAGTTAGGTACTAAACGAAAACTTTAGACATATTTTCGGTTAACTCACACTTGAAATAAAATTAAACCTGGATTAAAACTGCTGCCACTTCTTCTTTTTAATGTTTTTAACCAGGTTTTAGAATAAATGAATAAAATGTGTTATCAAAATTCTGTATAAATTGTCATGCTATAGGTATCCCCCATTTAAGTATTTGCATGCTTTCTCCTCTTTGTTATCTGTAAAATAATTTGTTATTTGAGATGTCGATCGACCAAGACACCTGTCTCTTCAAAACTAGAAAGTAGTACAACTATTGCATTTACAATGTGCTTTCAGTAATTAAACTAAAGTCTGTTTTTCTCTGCCTGACTTATCTAGCCTACATGTAATTCTGTCATTACAATATTAAAATTACATGCTAAATTGTGAAACTTTCGACATTTTGTATATGCATGTGTAAAGCTTTGGTTGATCTTATTATGATCTTTTAAGCCTTTGCTAAGTTTGTCTGCTACGAAGTGCTTAAGTCACGATAAAAATGTGAACTCTGCAACTACCTATTTAATCAATGATCATCATTATCATCATCATCATCTCAGCCGCACGACACCCACTGCTGGGTATAGGCCTCCACTACGGATCTTCACGACGATCGGTCCTGCGCTGCCCGCATCCAGTGGCTTCCCGCGACCTTCACCAGATCGTCGGTCCACCTTGTCGGGGGCCTACCCACGGATCGTCATCCGGTGCGCGGTCGCCATTCCAGAACCTTTCCGCCCCAACGGCCATCAGTTCTTCTCGCTATGTGTCCCGCCCATTGCCACTTAAGCCGAGCAATCCTTCGAGCGATGTCGGTTACTTTAGTTCGCCTGCGGATCTCCTCGTTTCTGATTCGATCACGCAGGGAAACATAATCTATGATAAGTTGTTGAAAAGAGGAACTTGGTCTCAGCAGCAGAAGAAAAGAATGTATGGGAATGACATAAGCTAACGCTTAGTTTCTTGCAATCCCATACATTGTCATTTTATTCTACTAGCGTTAATTTTAGTAGAATGGCCAAATGGCCATTCTGTTAGGGCCTAATCAAATAATTAGACCCTAACAGAAAGTTATGTTTGCAGAACACTCGGAAGTGGACTAGACGGAAATAACGACTGACACCGAACTCTTTTACCTTGCCAAGAACAAGCCCAAGTGTGCCGAGTTGACTATGACCATACCGTGATCGAAAGAAGTCATAGAGGGAGATTACCATAATCAGTCTGGCGCCAGTCCATTCAATCAGTCTGATACAAATTTTGTATCATCAAAAAATAACAGACTGATGGAATGGACTGGCGCCAGACTAATAATGTAAGTAATTTCCCTCTCACTCACACAAATTGCAAATTTTCTGTTGCTACGTTTGTTAAGTGTGGACGACCAGGAATTCTGATGGTCTACGCCCGTAGAAGATCTACGATTCACTTATGTAGGTACCTTACAAAACAATGCAAAAAAATAAACTTGAGTAATAATTGCTAGTTAATATTGCAGCTGTACTATCCATAGCCATGGACGATGGTTGGTTTTGAAATGTTGCAAAAAGATCCTTCACTGAACGGGTTTCACTAATTTATTCCTCGCATGTGTCTAGTTGAACATGCTATTGTATGAAATATCTGTAGCAACTTTTAGAAAGTTTTGCCTTATTTGTAAGGTTTGTTGTCGGTTACTTTGTATGATGTGCCACATAATTAAATTCGGAAAACTCTATACCTATCCTAAAAATAAGCAGATTTTCGAGTATGTTCATTTGAGCATAAAGATAACAACATAGAAGTCATTGCTCTAATAACGTAGGGCACTAGGTACAGCTATAGCAAACATTAAAGTAGGTAATGTAGGTACCAATACCTAAAGCAAATGACTCGAATACAAATTGTTTGCATCGCACATCATAAAACCACATGATTGTTTCATTTGTAAATAAAACCTACTCATTCAGCCCAGGGATCATTGGCGCTTTAGTTTGCAATACAAGTTAGGTACTTTTTCAACAGAATGATCGTCACATCATCACTGGTACTATAAAGCAACATTGTGATCTGTCAAGTGGAACCAACGCGGATTATTCGGAAAACCTAGTAGCAATAAAATTGCTACTATACAGGGTTATTTATAAAACACCAACAACCTTGTAGGAGTAGATTACTAACACCATATAGCTACAACAACATTTGTTCTACGACTTTCCCGAAAACAGACAAAAAATATCGACTTTTCATACAGAACTCGATCAGCTGTTTGGGACATTTGTATGGAGAGTCGATTTTTTTGGTCGGTTTTCAGAAAAGTCGTAGAACAAATGTTGTTGTTTATGATGTTAGTAATCTACTCCTGCGAGGTTGTTGGTGTTTTACAAATAACCCTGTATAGGCATTCTGAATAATACAAATTACTTTATGTTATAGTCAAACCTCGAAGCTCCGGCGCTCCTAGATTTGGTTAGTCAAACCTTTGACTTAAAGTCTTAGTCAATGTCCAAATTTCGGCCTTCGATTATGAAACTTGTCGCATCCTAGGAGAGACCAACTCGGAAAGTCAAACACCGAAAATAATTATCCGTACATTTTCGTATTGGGTTCCGAGAAAATAATGCGTTTAATATTTCGTGTTTCGTTCCTACTCCATATAAACCATCAACTGTTTGATTTTGTATTATGCCCAAAACAAGCTGGGTATAGGTACAAGTATGCAACAAATGCAGTACAAATCGACTTTTGCGCGAATTTGCCTTACCGTTCTTAGGATTGCCTAGGCAAAGTCTGAAACAAATTATTTTGGTTTTGACGTTTGACTACAGAAGTTAGGTGCTTCTAGGTTTGGCTAAAACACCTAAGTCAAAGGCCGAAATAAGTATTAACTTAGGGTTTTGTCTAGAAACGTTCATCAAATCTAGGATAGCCAATAATTTCGTCAAGAGATCACACAATCCGTCTTTGACTATAATAACACACCAAACAACAAAAAAATACCATATCATCACATCCTGCGCCTTAGAACGGTCTCCATACTCACCTCCATACATAGCTAGCGTGTCATATCCTCGATCCTCGCTTTGCGACAAAAAAAATCTTTTGATTACCTTAGTAGAGCAATGTTTTTGTATAATAATAATTAGTTGCATTATGTACCTACTTAATATGGTCAAACTATGTAATGTGAACACGTAGACTTATTATATTACTAAGTGTGAACATAACTTTAGGACCTAAGTACATGAGTTGTGTTGTGTATCATACGATTTTCATTTAACTTAAAAGGCAACAGTTGTATAGAAATGCAGTTTCTCCCTCAGTTTTTTTAGTTTTCTTTTTTATACACTTTGTTTGTAGTGATAATGGTCAAACAATAGACTTTGAATAGCGTGTTTACACGCATATCTACTTAACTAGAGAGGGGAAGTATTGCTTAAAATGAAAGTTAGGCATTAGCACTAAATAAAATAGCAAAGAATAGCCACTATTTTATATCTAGATGGAGTCAATTTTAACTCAAAATCTTTTGATTTTTTTTTGTTCATCGCTTAAAGTAAACCTTTATGTAGACCTAATTAGGACTTTCTTTATAATTTACATAAATAAATTGAAGTTTCATAACACAATAGGATATCTGATCTCTCTACATTGTAAGTTAAACTTTGAAATTATTACTTTTACGGACACCTAAGCACCTACGCTTTTTGATAAAGTTTTTTTGAGTTATTTAGATTATATTTAGAAGTAAATAGATATTCTTTCAAATCCAAACTTGAGAATGATCGTACCAAAATAATATTACATTTACATTTTACCTAATTAAAAAGTGAATTTGACAACTTTGGCCACTCACGCTGCAATGAAAACACTTTCAGTTTGAGCCAATAAGTTAGTTTCGCTTAATTAATTATAAATACAAAATGAGCCTTACAGTTACTCAACGCCTTTGGTGCACTTGATATCGCCTGCCGTATGCTAAACCAAGCAACGAGTCAACCAACTTTCTATTAATTCCAATTACACAAAACACAAACTTGGCTTGATTAAAAACAGTTATTAAGTTTTTAGACACAGTTTTTGACACGGCTAGACTTCGATCGAGAATTGTATTAGTGACAGAAACGCGCGCGTTTTCCGAGACGGTGCGGCGTTGACTGCGCGGGCGCACCGAGGAGAAACTAAAGAGAAAAGTGCCCTCCCACAAACAGCCGGTTACATCAATTCTCTCAGTGCTGATATTGTTCGCGGCGAGACAATTTTTTTGATAATAAATGAGATGGTTTCTGTTAGCATTAATGACGCTTCCGCTTTTCGTCAAACGTAATATAAATAAACAATAAGAAATATTTAAATGGCGTTACGTTACTTGGCGAGCCTTTTTTACTGTCGAGCTCTCGTCAACCAAACAATACCTGGCTGCCAACTCGAGATCTCATTGTTTCTTTGAGGCTTGTAAAAGTGAATTTATAGACTTGTTAAATAAAGAAAAATTGAGAAAATGATTTCATATTTTGTATCATTACGTAAATATCGATACAAGTTAACAGTTGATTATATAATTTAATGAAAGGGCAATTATCGTACCGATTTTGGTTACCCGGAAGGTTTATTAATAGAGTATGATGATATTTTTATTGATATCGATGATTGGTATGACCTAAAAAAAAATTTTAAGAATAATAAAGATCTTGATAACGATTTGATATTTGGTGACACACATATGATACTATAGCTAGTTTAAGGGAAAACCGCAGCATTTTCTTGAAGAACATTGGTTTTTGTATTTACGGCAACGTAAATGTAATGTAATGTATTCCCCCCCTCCCAAAATCGTACACGTCACATAGAAAAAGCTTCTAAAAATTTACAGAAAAACAATTATTATTATTAGTGACTCCCCCCCCCAAAATTTCAGGCCGCGCTTGAATGTAAAAGTGCCTCGATCTTTCCAAATTGAAACAATAGGCATAGGTAATCAAACAAAATTATGTTTTTTTGTTTCAGAAATAGCGCCTATCAAAGGAATCCTCATCATTATCATTAATCATGATGACCAATTAAGTATTAAATAATATAGCAACAACTTACTTCATAATCCAGCATAAAGTGTTAATAACTCTGTTTATATGGTGTGGTGCACAGAGGCTAACATTAACTTTTTTGCACCTATACATTGCCTATACATAATTCTAGCTGTTATGTAGATCGGCGATTGGAGCAGCAGTGATGAGCTAACAATCAGGAAGTGGATCGACTACTGACTCAGTATTGAGTAAGCTGAGATTATTTATTGTTGTTTGTGGTTGAGAAGGCAGGATAAATCAAACATTGCAATTATTAAACTTCAATCTACGATCAGCAAATAATATAAAAATATTATAGACATATAACAAAGAAGCATTAGGTACAATAAAAAAAAATATCAAGATGTAAAACTGAACATGTTCAATTTTATCTATCTTTGGAAAAGATTTACAAGGCGAAAAAAATATTATTTTGAAACTATTTTAGCTCGTTATGAGTACCTAATCCATTTTTAGGGTTCCGTACCCAAAGGGTAAAAACGGGACCCTATTACTAAGACTTCGCTGTCCGTCTGTCTGTCTGTCTGTCTGTCACCAGGCTGTATCTCATGAACCGTGATAGCTAGAATGTTGAAATTTTCACAGATGATGTATTTTTGATGCCACTATAACAACAAATACTAAAAACAGAATAAAATTAATATTTAAGGGGGGCTCCCATACAACAAACGTGATTTTTTTTGCTGTTTTTTGCTCGATATTAAAAGCAACAACAGGTAGACAGTTGAAATTTTCACAGATGATGTATTTTTGTTACCGCTATAACAACAAATACTAAAAACAGAATAAAGTTAATATTTAAGGGGGGCTCCCATACAACAAACGTATTTTTTTGCCGTTTTTTGGTACGGAACCCTTCGTGCGCGAGTCCGACTCGCACTTGGCCGGTTTTTTATTTAAGACAACTTTATATTAAGGGGCGGTAATAGGAAAACATGGTTTGCGCGGGCCATATTTTTATATAGAAAACGTAAACTTGTAGCCACCAAAAAAATCATACGACAAGCTAAAGAGTTTATCTAGTTGCTACAAACATTATTTTTCGTATAAACCTCACAGATGATTGTAAAAAAATATCAGAATATCATCAAAAGCGATTGTCGCGGGCCATATTTTGGCAAAGATTGTATTGGAAAAAAAATTAGATACCTATTTGTACTTGAAACTTCGTACCTAACGTCTAAAGATAAATAAGCAAATCTTAAGATAAATAAGCAAATACATATTTACTATCTACTTCTTAAGATAAATAAGCAAATACATATTTCGTGAATTTCCGAAAGTCAAACCCTTAGTTAGGGGATAAATGGGGTAAAAAAACACCTAAAAATCGATATGGAAGTCGTTATTGAGATTTTATGGGATGTTGATAAACTCTTTCTATTTTAAATGAACCACGTAAAACTGAGAGACCGCCACCTATCAAATTTATTATATAGAACACCTTCTGTTTATTAACTTCGAACTAGTTCTAGAATTGAGTAACCCGACCGCACCGAACTGTAGTTAAACGATTTTTGGAGGCGAGTGCAGCTGCAGGCTGCATCATTGCGCAACCACTTTCACCGGCCCCGCCGAGCACCACGGACCACAGATCACGGACCACGACCACTGACCACGCGCTCGCGCTGGCTGACGCGTGCATTGCGTTGCGTATCATTGGTATTGGTCCGTATTGGGTGTTTCTGTTTGAAATAATTTTCGATCATTCTCACTAGTTCCGGTGGATATCTGTCCGATGGAACTACTGATACTTTTTATTCTCAATATTCGTTCTCACTAGTTAGGGTTCCGTACCAAAATGGTAAAAAAGGAACCCTTATGGTGTGACTCAGTCTGTCTGTCTGTCTTTCACAGCTGGATATCTCGAGAACTATTAATGGTATCAAGTTGAAATTTGGAATAGTTGAAGATGACATTTGCCCAACTATTTTGCAAAAAAGAAATAAATAAAAAAATATATCTTTTTTACAACAGGGACTGAAACGGGGTCTTAAAAATTAGAAGTGAGGCTACTAGGGCATGTGGGGTATCATATGAAAGAGCACCGTTTACAGGTTTTTAATCATTTTTTCAATTTTTTTATAGGCCGAATAGTTTTCAACTTATGATGAAAAATGGAAAAAAATACCGTTCCCCCCCCCCCCCCCCCCTTATCTCCTAAGTTTGCAAAGAGAAAAATCTGAAATAATTCTATGTGATAGCAGTTTAAATAAAGATTACAGGAAAAATAAAACGATGTCTCAATATAGCACACTTTTTTAGAAATTATCAAAGTTCTAAAAAAGTTAACATTAGTACCACTATCGGTCAAGAGATGGCGCTGACCTAAAACTGCAATACTAATTTTATTATTCTACTCTTATGGATGGTACGGAACCCTCGGTGCGCGAGTCCGACTCGCTCTTGACCGGTTTTTTATTCTCAATATTCGTTCTTACTAGTTAAGTTTGTCAAAGGAACTAGTGAGAATAAAACGTATCAGTAGTTCTATGGGACAGATATCCACTGGAACTAGTGAGAATGATCGATAATTTACTGCATCTGAAGATTCTGAAGGTGTCAAATTGTTGCAAGTTTAGCGACTAAATCTGTTATTTTTTGTATTTATTCATAGAAAACATATCATCAGAAGTGGGCAAAAAGTATTCTATGTTTTAATTTCTTCAAAATCCGATCAGCCGATTTAACGTGATTAGCTGGGTCCGGGACGCATATAAGCAAAATCTAACTCTCGAGTTTTGATGGTGATCCCTGATTGGTCAAAAAACTCAGTAGTTAGGGTTTGCCCGCAAACTCTAACTACTGAGTTCGCATCTTTATTTTTTTTGTCAGTAGTAATGTATAGCGCGTAATTGTATAACTGATTTCAGGGACTTTGATAGTTTAGTTATAACAAGAATACTTTTTGTCCACACACAGAGAACCATATAACTCCAGCGATTTAAATTATTTATCAGTTGCTGGATATTACGGCTATATAACTATCAAGTTGACGGCTATGCTTATAATTGGATGTAATTTGATTGTTCTGATGAATAATTAAAGTTATCTAAAAATACATTGAAAGTGACTTCTTTTTTTGGCAAAAATGATCACTTAATCTGTTGTAACGTAGCCTAAACTTATTTTTTTCGAGTAAGTTATGTTGCCTAGGTTATCTTAATGTTCAAACATTTGTACTTACAGAAAAGTTTTGTTGCAATAGCGTTCACAGTTGTCAAATAAATTGTGAAAAATGTTAAAATAGAAAATGCAACTTGTTAAAAATTCTCCATACAAAACGTCAATTTCATAGGCAAGGAATATTTAGTTTAGCAGAAAAAAAAGCTTATGCGTTCAGATCTGGGTATACTGGATTATATTCGCAAAAACTTTAAGATTAGAAATCATTATATAAAATATTTTACCACAGTTGTGTTCAAAGACATTGACAACTGAATTTTAAAGCTCGCTCATTGGTGGATGCGCACTCAGTAGTTAGAGTTTGCGGGCAAAACCTAACTACTGAGTTTTTGACCAATCAGATATCACTATCGAACTAGCGCGAAACTGGGGAGTTAGAGTTTGCGCGCAAAACCTAACTACTGAGTTTCTTGACCAATCAGAGATCACCATCAAAACTCGAGAGTTGGATTTTGCTAATATGCGTCCGGGACCAACACCAAGCGCGCTGCCTCGCAAGGCAGAACGTTTGCTACGTGTGGCGGACCTCGCACGAGGCTAATCGAAACCCACCTAATCACGAAAAACAAACCGGTCAAGTGCGAATCGGACTCGCGCACGAAGGGTTCCGTACCAAAAAACGGCAAAAAAATTACGTTTGTTGTATGGAAGCCCTCCTCAAATAATAATTTTATTCTGTTTTTAGTATTTGCTGTTATAGCGGCAACAGAAATACATCATCTGTGAAAATTTCAATTTTCTAGCTATCACGGTTCATGAGATACAGCCTGGTGACAGACAGACAGACAGACGGACAGCGGAGTCTTAGTAATAGGGTCCTGTTTTTACCCTTTAGGTACGGAATCCTAAAAACGGCTATGGTATCTTAGTTAAAAGTTACCTAAGGATTTTCTCTAATGTCCACGCGGACAAAGTTACGAGTGGAAGCTAGTTTATAATATTAAGAATAAGAATTAGGTACTACATCCATTATGGGGTTGATTTCCGGAAAAGTTTAAACGTGAAGGTGTAACAAGCAAACAAACAACGAAACTTATTTACGCATTTTAATATTAATAAAAAAGGTAAAAGGATATTAGTAAAGATGTAAAGGTTTTCATTCTTAGAGCATTCAACCAATTTTCATTAGATGCAATTTTTTGGTTTTTGAGTTACTCGTATGTATGTACAATGCTTGTACAATCAAAGATATTAGAATTTTTTAAATGTACAATGCGATTAAATTGACAATATGCTACCGAAGTTATAGCGCTTGCAGTACAAAACGACGACGTATTTAATCTGTATTTTTTTCTCTTTTTAGGGTTACGTACCAAAATGGTAAAAAAGGAACCCTTATGGTGTGACTCAGTCTGTCTGTCTGTCACAGCTGGATATCTCGAAAACTACTAATGGTATCAACTTGAAATTTGGAATAGTTTAAGATGACATTTGCCCAACTATTTTTTAAATAAGAAAGAAATAAAAAAAAAATATTTTTTTACAACAGGGACTGAAAAGGGGTCTTAAAAATTTGAAGTGAGGTGACTAGGGCATGTGGGGTATCATATGAAAGAGCGCTGTTTGCACATTTTAAAACTTTTTTTTTTCTTTTTTCTTAGGCCGCATAGTTTTCGACTTATGATGAAAAATGTAAAAAAAAATACCGAAGTTTGCAAAGAGAAAAATCTGAAATAATTCTATGTGATAGTAGTTTATGTAAAGATTACAGGAAAAATAAAACGATGTCTCAATATAACACACTTTTTTAGAAATTCTAAAAACAAACAAAAATTCTTTCGTTTCACTACCAGTCAACAGATGGCGCTGCCCCAAGAATGCTGACCTGAGAAAAAAAATAGTTCCACTATCGGTCAAGAGATGGCGCAACCTAATACTACAATAATAATTGGTGGCTGGTTCTAATATAATTATACCTACTTACTATTTGCCGTACGAATAAACGAAGAATAAGTTCCTACTTAGTAATATAAACAGTTTGCAATGTGGTGTGGCTGAAACGTTTTTCAGTCACCATAAGCAGCTGTGGTTTAATATAATATGTGGTTTAATATATTTAATAAATTAACTGTCCGCCTATTCGCCCTTCCACCTGTCTGCCGTTTATCCTACTTTTTTAAAGACTGTACTAAAGTAACATATCCAAATATATTTATGATTGTACGGAACCCTCGGTGCGCGAGTCCGACTCGCTCTTGACCTGTTTTATTTATATTTACATTGTCAAGTGAAGTTGCAGTGGATCACTGTCTATTGTCAATTAAATCGCATTATAAAGACCTTTTAATTTTTTCAGATTAAAGTAGGTGTAGGCCAACTTTTACAATTTAATTCGAATGACACGAAATCAAGAACATTTATCAAGACCTGCTTACAATTTTAATTTAATTACTGTTTCATATGAATGTCTCTTGAGCAAATAATCACTTTCTACAGTAGTTAGAGTATGTTTTAGCCTCATCATCGCGAATGCCGCGAGATCGAGGTCAACTGTGCGTTGAAAATTTCAATTTGTGTACTTACATTACCATTAATTATGTCGCGAGGCCTTTCTATTTAATCGTTTGACCTATTGACAAAATGTAGCATTCGTCGCAGAAACGCATCTCGGATATTGCCTACGTCATATGACATCACGAAGAAATGCATGGCACACGGTCGGAAAAGTTGTGCTGAGCGAGGATCAGAAGATTATCGCAAATAAAATTGGCCGGAATTTAAGAAAATCAGGTCAATTCTTTATGGAGGAGAACCTTAAATAATTTTATGAACTTGTTATACAGGGATTTGTAAAACACCAACAACCTCACAAACATTGCTAACATGATAAACAACGACGTTTTTTCTACGAATTTTCCGAAAAAAGGCAAAAAACAACATTCCATGCAAACGTCCGAACAGCTGATCGAGTATTGTAATTTTTTTTGGATAGTCGTAGAACAAACGTTGTTGTTTATGGTGTTAATAAGTAATCTACTCGTGCGAGGTTGTTAGTGAGTTACAAACCCTGTCTTACAAGATAAAACTTAATAAATCTTGCACCCTGCAAGGGTATGGCAATATTTACTTAAGTAAGTATTAATTACCGTAGGTATACTCGTACTTAATAAATGTATACTAAGTTTATACATTTTACAGACATATACAGAATACAGCTATACAGAAAAAATACACCAGCCCTGCCTAGCATGACCGATTTCTATCGCGTGATATAGCGTTTTATCACGTTTAACT
This sequence comes from Agriphila geniculea, assembly GCA_943789525.1. Taxonomy (NCBI): domain Eukaryota; kingdom Metazoa; phylum Arthropoda; class Insecta; order Lepidoptera; family Crambidae; genus Agriphila; species Agriphila geniculea. The sequence continues at coordinate 8,474,430 of OX038875.1, forward strand.
GTCAAAAAGACAAAGGATTTTGACAGTTGAGTGTCGATAAAATGCTATATCACGCGATATAAATCGGTCATGCTAGGCAGGCTGGTAAGACGGGTAACCTTGGGACGTAAACGCCTGATCCTGTAATATCTTATTTGATTATATCGACAAATTGTAGCAAGGCAGTGCAAGCAAATAGGACAGTCGTATTGTTTATTGTTGAGATCGATTTCTTAACACGGAAAAAAGTCGTTCGAAGTAATCAGATAAGTTTTAAGGGTAACGCCACAGAATAACTAATAGTACAAGTACAGAAGCAGCACTCCGCATAGTAATTTAAATAAATAGCGACTTTTGCTCCCACACAATAAAGCGCAATTCAGGTCGCGCAGCGCTAATGGCCTACAGTTATATTCACCTAGTAGTTACCTCTCTTTCTATCGCGTGCTCTTACCTTTTCTGATGACGCAACGTTAGGGTTATCTTCTTTTAAATGAACTGCGTAGCATATATAATAATGTGAGAAACGACAATTTGTTCATCGATTTTTTGATTTCGACATCCGTATACGGCACAGTAATGTCGATTCGACATTGTTACTATTATAAAGAGACAATACCTACGCAGGCATCAGATGCCGCGCGACGACACAGGCGGGCGTATGGCAACCCGCTGCTCACTTGTTCGTTCGAACGAACGGCTAGCGGTAGGTGCTTATCGCGCGACCTTGAGCGAGTGAAGGAGGCCTGGTAACGCGTTGATGTCTTTTGCATGAAGTAGGTAATTTAGTCTTTTAATCTTTAGGTTGGTAAGATTACCAACCTAAAGATTAAAAGATTTTAAAAAGATTAGATAATAATTGTATGTAGCAGGTATGAACGTCTGAAAGTTGGGAGTTACAAGTCGTGATTTTGGCCGTGTCATAGGCCGTGTGATGGAAACTGATCTGTAGACTGTTCCTAACTAATCTTGAGCTGGGCCAAGCTGTCCTTACAAACCATTTAATACGGCGGCGGCGGTTTAAATAGCGCTCTTTCCCGGCTTCATTCTAAAAATTATAACTGTTCAGGTTTAGCTAATAGGTCAAATATGGTATAATTTTCGGATAAATCAATAACGTAGAATTCATTTCTGGTATAAAAAATGCAATTTATTAAACGGTTTCTGAAAAATTACACACTAAGTGAACAAAATTTTCAAAGTTCCTTTTTCTTGGCAATTTTGTTATAATTTTTAGAATAAAGCCGGGAAAAGAGCGCTACCGTATGGAATGGTATAAGGACAGCTTGGCCCAGCTCAATATTAGTTAGGAACAGCCTTACAGATCAGTTTCCATCATGCGGGCAAAAACTTTATCACGACTTGTAACTCCCAATTTTTTTTTGTATAGACATTCATACCTGCTATAGTAGCTATTGATGAGTAAGTGCCATTTAATTAACAATAACATTTTGCAAATTCATGTACAATCGCAACACTTCCGCTTTACCACTCCTCTAATCGCTCGCACGCCGTCGCGCGCCGCGCCGCGCCGCCATCGACCAGCCTTCACTAATACGATTTTATTCTTTCTTCAAAGTGGTAAAGCTTGAGTTGTCTGTAGTATGTTTTCTGATAAAAGCTTGTTCAAGATAAATATTTTTCACATGAACAAAAGCAAAAATAATAATACCAAAATAAGTTTAAAGCGATTTGGGGAACGCGTTGATGTCTTTTGCATGAATGAATGAATTTAAACATTTTGGTAAGTACCTAAACTTTCATGTAGGTGTATCAATCCATCCAATGGACTTTGTGTTCCTCGAGTGTTTTAAAATATAATTTGTTGATAATCCAACGTTTCTCGTAGGTACTTAATTCTTAAATCAAAAGTCGGACGAATTAAAGTGCTTTAATCGTTATTAGGGACGTATTTATTTCCATTATTATTATTTCCATTAATTAAGTGAGGCGATTTTCTATCACAATAATTATCTCTTTATTTAAGTATTACCTAACTAAAGTATAAGTAAAATCAATCACCATTTATAGTATACCTAAATAGAAACAATTATCTCCTTTCCTTATTTATTTGCACCTTTCGATATTTTGAGTTTTTTTTTTACTTTCGCAATCTGCTTGCAGCATTTAGGTACAAATTAGGTAGGTAGGTAGTGTAGGTACTAGGTATTCAAACTGATGGTAGGTAGCTATGAGTCCGTTACGCCAGCAAGAAAGTAGCTTCTAGAGGGAAGCGAGTTTGATAATTATTTGTGCGCAATTCGGTGTAAATGTGCGCCAAATAAAAAATTTGTGGGCCTTATAGTTTTGGAATAAAACGGGAAAAACAAATTCTGCTGGGGTAACGGTACTCCAGCAAGAAGATTCTAAACTAATGATCGGAGAGAAATAAAAGATATATGGGCGGGTAACTTGATACTAGCAAGAAATGTGCGCCAAATATATAATTTGTGGGCCTTATAGTTTTGGAGATATTTGATTTCCTGCTGGCGTAACGTTTTGCCGGATCCCAGATCTCGGAAACTACTAAATGTGCGATCTTACAGTAAACATATATAAGTAGCCCCTGATTTGTGCTATTTGTGCGGTAGAAAACATTTCAAAATAATTCACAAATTTTGAAGTAATCGGGTATTTTCTGAAAACAGAAAAAAAAATCTAGCGCCTAAACTACCACATAAATAAAGAAACCAAAAACGGTGTTCTATTCTTCTTATTATTTCGCATTACCATAAAAATTTTGAGAACCGCACATTTACACGTTTTTGAATAATACCCACATGAAGGTGAGACTCACCATGTCATGACTTTGACAGTCAGCAGGATAAAAATATCAGAGATTATTTAGATCCTGGCCCAATGAATAATCTGTGCGGTTACTGAAGTACATGCTCTGAAAATTTCAGCTTCAAATTCTTCGTATTAAAGGAAATATCAATTAAAATCCAAAACAATTGTCAGTATTCCGATTAACCGACCAAATTCGATAGACCACAAAAAAGCGACGCGTTCATACATATTAATGACCTCCTTAACTTTGTTGTCGAACAGGTTTGTACACGTCACGTCTACGTACATTTAAGTGAAAAAGTGATTTGAATGATGCTTTTATTTAAATATAGAATGAAGTTATTTCTGTTTCATTTCATTTTTACTTGAATTGAAAGAATTTTAGCATTATTTTAGCAAAAAATAAAGGATGTTTTGTAATTTTATTTCGTTTCTTTTTGTCATACCTAACTAGGTTAGGTACTTAATGTATCTACAATGCGATTAATTAAATTGACAATAGACAGTGATCCCTTGCATGCAACTTCTACATGGATGTAGGTCTCTTCACAGAGGGCCTAGCACGAGTTGGTTTTTGTTCTCACTTCACTTTGCGAATAGTTAACTATCGTTTTCATTCTTTCACTCGTTCACTCACTCGTATGATTTCCTCTCTTTCACTCGATACTATTCGTAAAGTGAGGTGAAAAACAACTCGTACTAGGCCCTCTGACGTCCATTATACAAGTTGTATAATGGACGTCAGTGGTCTCTATGGAAAATAGAAAATGTTACAGATTAAAAAACGTCGTTTTATAGCACAAGTGCTATGAAGTTGGTCACTCACTTCTGTTGTAAAATTTATTGCATTTTAAGTAAGTACTTAGGTATTACACTTCAATAAAATATTATTACAAATACCTACTTGTTACACCAAAACTAAATACCTACCTTAATAGTAATACGCGAGTGAAGTGCCCGTTTAACTGATTTTAGTGCTTCTTTCCGGTTCGAATGAAGTTATAAACACATACCTACCTAAGACAGATAGGTAGTTGTTTTCAGTTATTGAAAATAAAAACAGCTATGCTATTGATGTTTAGACAACAATAATTCTGGTATATTTCACTAAGAAGTAAACAGATCTTCTAGTAACTTAAGAAATTTAGCTGGTTTCACAGTCACGTGTTCGAAGAGTGCCGTCCGCAAAATATATAATCTGGGTGTAATGTTGTTACATTTATTACGTTGATCTGTTGATCAACGCCACATTGTATTGGTATAAATACAGGCTCAAACTAACTATTTAAATGTTAAAACACTATTTACCCACATTTGCCAATAAGAAGTTATGAACGCGACTGTACAAACAATTTTTCTGCATAATACGACACATTAAAGAAGGTCATCAATATGTATGAACGCGTCGCTTTTTTATGGTCTATCGAATTTGGTCGGTTAATCGGAATACTGACAGTTGTTTTGGATTTTAATTGATACTTCCTTTAATACGAAGAATTTGAAGCTGAAATTTTCAGAGCATGTACTTCAGTAACCGCACAGATTATTCATTGGGCCATGATCTAAATAATCTCTGATATTTTTATCCTGCTGACCGTCAAAGTTATGACATGGTCGGTCTCACCTTCATGTGGGTATTATTCGAAAACGTGTAAATGTGCGGTTTTCAAAATTTTTATGGTAATGAGAAATAATAAGAAGAATAGAACACCGTTTTTGGTTTCTTTATTTATGTGGTAGTTTAGGCGCTAGATTTTTTTTTCTGTTTTCAGAAAATGCCCGATTACTTCAAAATTTGTGAATATTTTTGAAATATTTTCTACCGCACAAATAGCACAAATCAGGGGCTACTTATATATGTTTACTGTAAGATCGCACATTTAGTAGTTTCCGAGATCTGGGATCCGGCAAAACGTTACGCCAGCAGGAAATCAAATATCTCTAAAACTATAAGGCCTACAAATTATATATTTGGCGCACATTTCTTGCTAGTATCAAGCTACCCGCCCGTATATCTTTTATTTCTCTCCGATCATTAGTTTAGAATCTTCTTGCTGGAGTACCGTTACTCCAGCAGAATCCGTTTTTCCCGTTTTACTCCAAAACTATAAGGCCCACAAATTTTTTATTTGGCGCACATTTACACCGAATTGCGCACAAATTATTCATCAAACTCGCTTCCCTCTAGAAGCTACTTTCTTGCTGGCGTAACGGACTCGGTAGCTATAATAACTGACTATACAACGTGTTACAAAAACCCCTAATGTTGAATATGGTAGATAGGGACCATCTCTGAAATCGCCAAAAAAAATCTGTTGTTTATTATTTTTTGTATGAAATAAAAGTTGTTCAGTTTGATGGTCCCTATCTACCATATTCGGCAGACTATGCAGTATCGCTAAGTGATTTATAAACAAGTGGGTTTCCCTTATTGACTTTTTTATTTTGCAATGTTGTGTTGCATGACGTTCGGTCTAAGTAAAAGTGTTAATCTTATTGAGGTCTGCTGAAAGTAAAAGGATGTCTGACCAACTCGGTGACGTCACCCGGATTTCGTGGGCATACAACGAGACATTTTTACAATCTCCGGTTCTGAGATGCTTTGTCTCAATAACCTCATTTCGTAATATGACATATTGAAGTCAGTACATACCTATTTTTTAAGAGTAGTAGTTTGTAGTTGGTTTTAGGTACAGTCCGTATTCAAATGTTCCCCGCCGCAGTCTGCCGCCTCATTCCATATCCCCGCAGAACATGCATTGTGTGGTCTGTGCCTGCAGTGCAGTGGTGTAGGTATTGTAAATGAATAACTTACATACTTTTGATTACCAGAAACTTTGAAACTAAGTAGGTTTAAATAAAAAAATATCCTCTAAACAAATTATACCTAGTAGGTAGGTACCTTAGGGTGTGCGGGGCGGGACGGGGAGAGGAGAATATTAGTTTAAAGGGAAAGTTACATAGTAGCGCTACTGTGTCGATTTAAAGAGTAAAACAAAAAATCTTTGAGTTGATTTTCTTTGACCCATATATAACTAGTGGCTTCGTGAACTGTAGACCTCGCGTTAAAAAGTAGCTCAAATGGTCAACAAATGGTTAATAAGAAAAAAAATTTTTCATGTCAGTGCTCAAATGGTATGTTTTTTAAAAACAAATAACACAGTATAGATATTACTTTTGCAACTAATAAGTATCTTTATATAAACTCTAGTCTAGGTTCTGTCCTTAGAGCATACAGAACTGTATGCTCTAAGGTTCTGTCACAAAGTCACAACCTTATTTATTTTCAAATTTCGAATATTGGTCAGAAATGTTTTGATATGCTCTAAGGTTTTGATTGATGAACTTTTGAATCTTTTAAAAATAAAAAAGATTCGTAGTGATTTACATTCTCTTTGCATTTACTTTGCACCGCTAACAAAAAGGTTTTGTTACACATTTGATCATTTTTCTGAATTGTTGGAATATGTCTTTTTTACATATCTCATACAAAGAGAATGTAAAAATAACTAGCGTTATAATCTCACACACATAGAAATCTTTGCATATCCGTCATTTCGAAAAATTTCGAAAAACTGGCCCGACTGAAAAATTCTATACAGGGTTATTTGTAAAACACCACCAACCTCGCAGGAGTAGATTACCAACATCATAAACAACAAAATTTGTTCTACGACTTTTGATAATTCGTTAGATTTTACTTTCATACAAAAAAAATATCAATTTAATTTAGACGTAAAAAGTGTCGAACAGTACAATAAAAACTTGAAAATTCATATTTGGTGAATGTATTGAGTTATGATAAAAGTCGTAGAACAAACGTTGTTGTTAATGATGATGGTAATCTACTCATGCGAGGTTGTTGGTGTTTTACAAATAACCCTGTATAATTATCAAACCTGATCAGAAAATTTCACGAGAATCGGTTGAGAAATGCGACCTGTAGAGGAGAACAGCCAGCGCCGGAAAACCGGATTGAAATACATTTTTTTACATATCTCTCCAATTTTGAAAAATTTCGAAACTTGGCTTGATAAAATAAATCTATATAATTTTTGAAGCTGCTCATAAATTTTCACGAGAATCGGTTGAGAAATGCGACCTGTAAAGGAAAAAACCGGCCAAGTGCGAGTCGGATTCGTGCACGAAGCAAAAAAAAGCAAAAAAAATACGTTTGTTGTATGGGAGCCCCCCTTAAATATTAATTTTATTCTGTTTTTAGTATTTGTTGTTATAGCGGCAACAAAAATACATCATCTGCTATGATAGCTATCACGGTTCATGAGATACAGCCTGGTGACAGAGACAGACAGACTGACAGACGGACAGCGGAGTCTTAGTAATAGGGTCCCGTTTTTACCCTTTGGGTACGGAACCATAAAAAACCAGCGCCGGAAAGTCGGACTGAAACATGTTTTTTTTACATATCTCCGCCATTTAGAAAAATTTCGAAAAACTGGCTCGACAAAAAATTTTTATATAATTTTCGAACCTGCTCACAAATTTTCACGAGAATCGGTTGAGAAATGCGACCTGGGGCTCTATTATGACCTCTTATTTCCAGTCAGTTTTCTGACTGGCTATCAATCTATCTCTTTTATTTGCAATACAGCGAGAAAGAGATATCACTACAGCAATTTATAAACCTGGCAGGATTTAAGAGCTCGTAATACGGCCTCTGTAGAGAAAAACAACCGGACAGCCGCCGGAAGGACATACGAAAGAATTTTTGCCCAAGCTGAAACAGAGACGCTTCGCTCGCACTTCGTGCTCGCTCGGTCAAATATACTCTTTGAAATATTTTCTAATGATAAAGTAAAAGTAGTATCGATATCTAATCTAATTCGTCGTTCTTTACCTATAACCTATCACAGTTTTCTTAGAAAATTAGAATATCATAGACCAAAGTAGGTACTGCTAATAAAATAATTACATAGGAATTAAAATGAATGTGACGTGACCAAAGATTTCTATTTAATGGACGTGACCTATACCCAAGAACCTTAGTTCTTGCCTATACCACTAACAATGAAAATTGATCGTGCTAGGTCACCCGAGTAAACGTGACCTATACCACTATCAATGAAAATTGATCGTGGTGGGTCACCCGAGTAAAGAAAATTGGATGAGGAATATCTGAAAAAAATCAAATTGGCTAAAAAATTTTTATAACTAGGAAAAAGCTCCCTTTTTTAATAGAAAAAATAAAAAAAATTAAGTCTCTTCTTCTTCTTCTTATTTTAGTTTGGCAATCTACTCTCCTCTTTAGTGAGTAATTTTTGCCAGTGTCAAAGTCAAGTGTTGAATAGTTCAGTGGTAGATTGTTTCAGTTTACAATTTTACATTAAAATGCAGGTGCATTACATTCTAATGCTTCTTGGAGCATTTGGCACCAAGTATATCAAGACAGTTTACTTGGTAAGGTCAGCCGAGGTAGCCACCACCACTACAATAAAAGTCTCAGCTTCACACAACCAAGATACCAAGAGACCACATATTGTTCAGTTGCATAAACACTTGTACCACAAAACTGCACCAATTTTAAGACACAATATCCATTATGAATCAATTTGCGAATAATTAAAATAGTCACCAAACCGAACCCGACAAAATGGCGCCAAAAACTCCATGAATTGTACACGAAAGTTTTTCGGACAGCCTCATTGAATGACATGTAGCTCCATCTATTGGAACGGAATAGATACAAAGTACAAAGCAGCACGAAAAACTCAACTTGAATGGGGACCACATGCAAAGCAAAGCAGATGGTGCCAGCGGCGATGCAGCCGCTATCAATCGTTTTCATTGGTTAAAATACTTCAGAAATGACATTTGACATTGGAAACAACCAATCAAACAATTTTAGAACAGTCGCTTGTGGCGCCATTAGTTCCTCAGTGACATTCAGTGAGCATTCCCAGAGCTTAATGTTATGACTGCTCAGTAGATGGCGCTACTAGTTAAAGTTAGTACTTTCTAAAAATAACACCAGAGTTCGTACGAAGCGCTATATTTAGTTTTTAGTTATTTGACAAAAAAGATGGCAGCGATTGCCGACCGTGTTCTGTGCTGCCTCGGGTAAATGCGAAAATGGCGCATTATGTGATATTTTCACGTAATAAAATAATTAGAAGTGAAAATTTGTGTAGTGCCACGTTGTGATGGTGTGTTGTTTTACTTGAATGACAGTGTACTCGTGTGTAAATAGGACTGCAACTTTCTTCTGGATATTGGATTACACATAAAGGTAAAGGTATTTATGCCTCCTCACGTAAAATAATAAATTCAAAGAGATTTTATTACTGCTATCATGTCAGGAATCTACCGCCCTCGAGGAAAAATGTGGATTCTATGGAATATTACATAAGAATGACATTTTATAAACTTACGCACTAACCTCGCACTTATTATTCCTAGCATATGTTTTATTTTATTGTTCGTGGAAGAGAAGTACGTGTTCAAATGCGATTCCCAATGTAGAAATCGTGTCCGCTTTAGTTGGGGCTGGTATGACATCAGCAGGCAATACCTACAACTGTAAACTTTAGCAGAATGAATCATCCTCCAACACTGCCACTCATAAATTCAAAGAAGTTAAAAATAATACAATTTCAAACAGTCCCCAATAATGATAACAAATTCATTTCATATTTTCATGATCACTTTCAACTATTTTTTACATAGGTAGGTAATTAAAGCACAGAATACTTTAGTAAGGTTTAGTGTGATCTATAAATAAATACAGAGTACTGAACCAAAAGATTCTGTTTGTGGTTTCTAAATACCTAAATAGGTACCTACTTAAATGAATGATACAAAAATAATGAACAACAATGACTGCATGAAAGTACAAGTTTATTATAATAATAGTAATAAATCATTTATTTCAAGCTATTTAGACTCAATGGTTAGTAGGTAACATTGTTACTTATAAATCTAATGCAAGAGCATTACAATACAAACAAAGATTCAACTACAGGGGCATTCCACGCTAACTGTCACCCGACTAGTAAAAATTAAAACTTAATTATCAAACTAAATTTCATGCCTACAACATAGTTATTTATCTCAACTTTGTAAAACAATATTTTTTTCCACCAAAATATACATCAATATTGTATTTTTCAATCAGGAGCAACACTAGTCAATTCGCAATGCTCTGTGGTAGATTTTTTCTTCAATTTGCAACACTGTTTTTGTGCATTTTGTTTGCTTTTTCGATCACTGTATATACCTCCGTGAAGATAGCCACCCCATTTCGAGTGCCCAGGTTTTGAGGGTGCAGGTCGTTAGTTTAGCGTTAGTTTTGATTTGTTTTGGAAAAAAAATTGTTTGTTTAGATTTCCTTCATACTTTTTTTTTAAAAACAAAAGTGGGGTGGCTATCTTCACGCTAGCCACCCCATTGCACCAAATGGTTTTATTTAAAGCTTATTCGATAGATATTTGTTAGTTTCGTTTGTTTTGATTAAAATTTTCGTTTGTTTAGACTCCGTATTCCCTAGAAAAAAATGCAAAGTGGGGTGGCTATCTTCACGTGAAGATAGCCACCCCATATGGCAAAACAAAATAAAAATTGCGCATTATGATTGCTTTTCGTTAGTTTTGATTTGTTTTGATAAAATTTTGTTTGTTTTGACAAACCGAAAAAAGTTATGATTTTTTATATTTTTTTAGAAAAATCTTGCCTGCACGCACTAACAACCTCAATAACTCGTTATATGGACTAGTTTATGTAAGGAATCATTGAATAATGCTAAATCTATGTGAGTACATCAAAATGCACCGTTACTCATAGAAAAAATTGGGCTATAGATAGGTAGATACACATAAGAAAAATACTCAAATTGTTGAATTCCGTAAGTACGCGTAAAAACGCTATTCTAATATTCGTTTAAAGGAGCGCCCGCAAATGACTAGGTTCAAATGAAAGATGCAAGTGTTAGCTATGGCCTTACATAAGTTTTTTCGTTTGTTTCGAAATAGACAACTGTGTAGACCAGGAGCAAACATACGGTTCGTTAAAGTTACCTACTCACTTCGAACCGCTAAAAGTATTTGTTTTGAAGGAGCGCCCGCAAATGACTAGGTTCAAATGAAAGATGCAAGTCTTAGCTATGGCCCTACATAAGTCTTTTCGTTTGTTTCGAAATAGACAACTGTGTAGACCAGGAGAAAACTTTCAGTTCGTTATAATTACCTGCTCACTTTAAATTGCTAAAAGTATTTGTTTTGATGGAGCGCCCGCAAATGACTAGGTTCAAATGAAAGATGCAAGTGTTAGCTATGGCCCTACATAAGTTTTTTCGTTTGTTTCGAAATAGACAACTGTGTAGACCAGGAGTAAACATTTAGTTTGTTATAATTACCTGCTCACTTTAAATTGCTAAAAGTATTTGTTATGATAGAGCGCCCGCAAATGACTTGGTTCAAATGAAAGATGCAAGTGTTAGCTATGGCCCTACATAAGTCTTTTCGTTTGTTTCGAAATAGACAACTGTGTAGACCAGGAGTAAACATTCAGTTCGTTATAATTACCTGCTCACTTTAAATTGCTAAAAGTATTTGTTTTGATGGAGCGCCCGCAAATGACTAGGTTCAAATGAAAGATGCAAGTGTTAGCTATGGCCCTACATAAGTTTTTTCGTTTGTTTCGAAATAGACAACTGTGTAGACCAGGAGTAAACATTCAGTTTGTTATAATTACCTGCTCACTTTAAATTGCTAAAAGTATTTGTTTTGATAGAGCGCCCGCAAATGACTAGGTTCAAATAAAAGATGCAAGTCTTAGCTATGGCCTTACATAAGTTTTTTCGTTTGTTTCGAAATAGACAACTGTGTAGACCAGGAGCAAACATACGGTTCGTTAAAGTTACCTACTCACTTCGAACCGCTAAAAGTATTTGTTTTGATGGAGCGCCCGCAAATGACTAGGTTCAAATGAATAATGCAAGTCTTAGCTATGGCCCTACATAAGTCTTTTCGTTTGTTTCGAAATAGACAACTGTGTAGACCAGGAGTAAACATTCAGTTCGTTATAATTACCTGCTCACTTTAAATTGCTAAAAGTATTTGTTTTGATGGAGCGCCCGCAAATGACTTGGTTCAAATGAATGATGCGAGTGAAATGATGTTTGCTCCTGGTCTACACAGTTGTCTATTTCGAAACAAACGAAAAAACTTATGTAAGGCCATAGCTAAGACTTGCATCTTTTATTTGAACCTTGTCATTTGCGGGCGCTCTATCAAAACAAATACTTTTAGCAATTTAAAGTGAACAGGTAATTAAAACGAACTGAAAGTTTTCTCCTGGTCTACACAGTTGTCTATTTCGAAACAAACGAAAAGACTTATGTAGGGCCATAGCTAACACTTGCATCTTTCATTTGAACCAAGTCATTTGCGGGCGCTCTATCATAACAAATACTTTTAGCAATTTAAATTGAGCAGGTAATTAAAACGAACTGAAAGTTTTCTCCTGGTCTACACAGTTGTCTATTTCGAAACAAACGAAAAGATTTATGTAGGGCCATAGCTAACACTTGCATCTTTCATTTCAACCCAGTTATTTGCGGGCGCTCCATCAAAACAAATACTATTAGCAATTTAAAGTGAGCAGGTAATTATAACGAACTGAATGTTTACTCCTGGTCTACACAGTTGTCTATTTCGAAACAAACGAAAAGACTTATGTAGGGCCATAGCTAACACTTGCATCTTTCATTTCAACCCAGTCATTTGCGGGCGCTCCATCAAAACAAATACTTTTAGCAATTTAAAGTGAGCAGGTAATTATAACGAACTGGATGTTTACTCCTGGTCTACACAGTTGTCTATTTCGAAACAAACGAAAAGACTTATGTAGGGCCATAGCTAAGACTTGCATCTTTCATTTGAACCTAGTCATTTGCGGGCGCTCCATCAAAACAAATACTTTTAGCAATTTAAAGTGAGCAGGTAATTATAACGAACTGAATGTTTACTCCTGGTCTACACAGTTGTCTATTTCGAAACAAACAAAAAGATTTATGTAGGGCCATAGCTAACACTTGCATCTTTCATTTCAACCCAGTCATTTGCGGGCGCTCCATCAAAACAAATACTTTTAGCAATTTAAAGTGAGCAGGTAATTATAACGAACTGAATGATTACTCCTGGTCTACACAGTTGTCTATTTCGAAACAAACGAAAAGACTTATGTAGGGCCATAGCTAAGACTTGCATCTTTCATTTGAACCTAGTCATTTGCGGGCGCTCCTTCAAAACAAATACTTTTAGCGGTTCGAAGTGAGAAGGTAACTTTAACGAACCGTATGTTTGCTCCTGGTCTACACAGTTGTCTATTTCGAAACAAACGAAAAGACTTATGAAGGGCCATAGCTAACACTTGCATCTTTCATTTGAACCTAGTCATTTGCGGGCGCTCTATCAAAACAAATACTTTTAGCAATTTAAAGTGAGCAGATAATTATAACGAACTGAATGTTTACTCCTGGTCTACACAGTTGTCTATTTCGAAACAAACAAAAAGACTTATGTAGGGCCATAGCTAAGACTTGCATCTTTCATTTGAACGTAGTCATTTGCGGGCGCTCCATCAAAACAAATACTTTTAGCAATTTAAAGTGAGCAGGTAATTAAAACGAACTGAAAGTTTTCTCCTGGTCTACACAGTTGTCTATTTCGAAACAAACGAAAAGATTTATGTAGGGCCATAGCTAACACTTGCATCTTTCATTTCAACCCAGTTATTTGCGGGCGCTCCATCAAAACAAATACTATTAGCAATTTAAAGTGAGCAGGTAATTATAACGAACTGAATGTTTACTCCTGGTCTACACAGTTGTCTATTTCGAAACAAACGAAAAGACTTATGTAGGACCATAGCTAACACTTGCATCTTTCATTTGAACCTAGTCATTTGTGGGCTCTCCATCAAAACAAATACTTTTAGCAATTTAAAGTGAGCAGGTAATTAAAACGAACTGAAAGTTTTCTCCTGGTCTACACAGTTGTCTATTTCGAAACAAACGAAAAGATTTATGTAAGGCCATAGCTAACACTTGCATCTTTCATTTGAACCTAGTCATTTGCGGGCGCTCCTTCAAAACAAATACTTTTAGCGGTTCGAAGTGAGAAGGTAACTTTAACGAACCGTATGTTTGCTCCTGGTCTACACAGTTGTCTATTTCGAAACAAACGAAAAGACTTATGTAGGGCCATAGCTAACACTTGCATCTTTCATTTGAATCTAGTCATTTGCGGGCGCTCCATCAAAACAAATACTTTTAGCAATTTAAAGTGAGCAGATAATTATAACGAACTGAATGTTTACTCCTGGTCTACACAGTTGTCTATTTCGAAACAAACAAAAAGACTTATGTAGGGCCATAGCTAACACTTGCATCTTTCATTTGAACCTAGTCATTTGCGGGCGCTCCATCAAAACAAATACTTTTAGCAATTTAAAGTGAGCAGGTAATTAAAACGAACTGAAAGTTTTCTCCTGGTCTACACAGTTGTCTATTTCGAAACAAACGAAAAGATTTATGTAGGGCCATAGCTAACACTTGCATCTTTCATTTCAACCCAGTTATTTGCGGGCGCTCCATCAAAACAAATACTATTAGCAATTTAAAGTGAGCAGGTAATTATAACGAACTGAATGTTTACTCCTGGTCTACACAGTTGTCTATTTCGAAACAAACGAAAAGACTTATGTAGGACCATAGCTAACACTTGCATCTTTCATTTGAACCTAGTCATTTGTGGGCTCTCCATCAAAACAAATACTTTTAGCAATTTAAAGTGAGCAGGTAATTAAAACGAACTGAAAGTTTTCTCCTGGTCTACACAGTTGTCTATTTCGAAACAAACGAAAAGATTTATGTAGGGCCATAGCTAACACTTGCATCTTTCATTTCAACTCAGTCATTTGCGGGCGCTCCATCAAAACAAATACTTTTAGCAATTTAAAGTGAGCAGGTAATTAAAACGAACTGAAAGTTTTCTCCTGGTCTACACAGTTGTCTATTTCGAAACAAACGAAAACACTTATGTAGGGCCATAGCTAAGACTTGCATCTTTCATTTGAACGTAGTCATTTGCGGGCGCTCCAGGAAAACAAATACTTTTAGCAATTTAAAGTGAGCAGGTAATTAAAACGAACTGAAAGTTTTCTCCTGGTCTACACAGTTGTCTATTTCGAAACAAACGAAAAGATTTATGTAGGGCCATAGCTAACACTTGCATCTTTCATTTCAACCCAGTTATTTGCGGGCGCTCCATCAAAACAAATACTATTAGCAATTTAAAGTGAGCAGGTAATTATAACGAACTGAATGTTTACTCCTGGTCTACACAGTTGTCTATTTCGAAACAAACGAAAAGACTTATGTAGGGCCATAGCTAACACTTGCATCTTTCATTTCAACCCAGTCATTTGCGGGCGCTCCATCAAAACAAATACTTTTAGCAATTTAAAGTGAGCAGGTAATTATAACGAACTGAATGTTTACTCCTGGTCTACACAGTTGTCTATTTCGAAACAAACGAAAAAACTTATGTAGGGCCATAGCTAACACTTGCATCTTTCATTTGAACCTAGTCATTTGCGGGCGCTCCATCAAAACAAATACTTTTAGCAATTTAAAGTGAGCAGGTAATTATAACGAACTGGATGTTTACTCCTGGTCTACACAGTTGTCTATTTCGAAACAAAGAAAAGACTTATGTAGGGCCATAGCTAAGATTTGCATCTTTCATTTGAACCTAGTCATTTGCGGGCGCTCCTTCAAAACAAATACTTTTAGCGGTTCGAAGTGAGAAGGTAACTTTAACGAACCGTATGTTTGCTCCTGGTCTACACAGTTGTCTATTTCGAAACAAACGAAAAGACTTATGTAGGGCCATAGCTAACACTTGCATCTTTCATTTGAACCTAGTCATTTGCGGGCGCTCCATCAAAACAAATACTTTTAGCAATTTAAAGTGAGCAGATAATTATAACGAACTGAATGTTTACTCCTGGTCTACACAGTTGTCTATTTCGAAACAAACGAAAAGACTTATGTAGGGCCATAGCTAAGACTTGCATCTTTCATTTGAACCTAGTCATTTGCGGGCGCTCCATCAAAACAAATACTTTTAGCAATTTAAAGTGAGCAGGTAATTATAACGAACTGAATGTTTACTCCTGGTCTACACAGTTGTCTATTTTGAAACAAACAAAAAGATTTATGTAGGGCCATAGCTAACACTTGCATCTTTCATTTCAACCCAGTCATTTGCGGGCGCTCCATCAAAACAAATACTTTTAGCAATTTAAAGTGAGCAGGTAATTATAACGAACTGAATGATTACTCCTGGTCTACACAGTTGTCTATTTCGAAACAAACGAAAAGACTTATGTAGGGCCATAGCTAAGACTTGCATCTTTCATTTGAACCTAGTCATTTGCGGGCGCTCCTCAAAACAAATACTTTTAGCGGTTCGAAGTGAGAAGGTAACTTTAACGAACCGTATGTTTGCTCCTGGTCTACACAGTTGTCTATTTCGAAACAAACGAAAAGACTTATGAAGGGCCATAGCTAACACTTGCATCTTTCATTTGAACCTAGTCATTTGCGGGCGCTCTATCAAAACAAATACTTTTAGCAATTTAAAGTGAGCAGATAATTATAACGAACTGAATGTTTACTCCTGGTCTACACAGTTGTCTATTTCGAAACAAACAAAAAGACTTATGTAGGGCCATAGCTAAGACTTGCATCTTTCATTTGAACGTAGTCATTTGCGGGCGCTCCATCAAAACAAATACTTTTAGCAATTTAAAGTGAGCAGGTAATTAAAACGAACTGAAAGTTTTCTCCTGGTCTACACAGTTGTCTATTTCGAAACAAACGAAAAGATTTATGTAGGGCCATAGCTAACACTTGCATCTTTCATTTCAACCCAGTTATTTGCGGGCGCTCCATCAAAACAAATACTATTAGCAATTTAAAGTGAGCAGGTAATTATAACGAACTGAATGTTTACTCCTGGTCTACACAGTTGTCTATTTCGAAACAAACGAAAAGACTTATGTAGGACCATAGCTAACACTTGCATCTTTCATTTGAACCTAGTCATTTGTGGGCTCTCCATCAAAACAAATACTTTTAGCAATTTAAAGTGAGCAGGTAATTAAAACGAACTGAAAGTTTTCTCCTGGTCTACACAGTTGTCTATTTCGAAACAAACGAAAAGATTTATGTAAGGCCATAGCTAACACTTGCATCTTTCATTTGAACCTAGTCATTTGCGGGCGCTCCTTCAAAACAAATACTTTTAGCGGTTCGAAGTGAGAAGGTAACTTTAACGAACCGTATGTTTGCTCCTGGTCTACACAGTTGTCTATTTCGAAACAAACGAAAAGACTTATGTAGGGCCATAGCTAACACTTGCATCTTTCATTTGAATCTAGTCATTTGCGGGCGCTCCATCAAAACAAATACTTTTAGCAATTTAAAGTGAGCAGATAATTATAACGAACTGAATGTTTACTCCTGGTCTACACAGTTGTCTATTTCGAAACAAACAAAAAGACTTATGTAGGGCCATAGCTAACACTTGCATCTTTCATTTGAACCTAGTCATTTGCGGGCGCTCCATCAAAACAAATACTTTTAGCAATTTAAAGTGAGCAGGTAATTAAAACGAACTGAAAGTTTTCTCCTGGTCTACACAGTTGTCTATTTCGAAACAAACGAAAAGATTTATGTAGGGCCATAGCTAACACTTGCATCTTTCATTTCAACCCAGTTATTTGCGGGCGCTCCATCAAAACAAATACTATTAGCAATTTAAAGTGAGCAGGTAATTATAACGAACTGAATGTTTACTCCTGGTCTACACAGTTGTCTATTTCGAAACAAACGAAAAGACTTATGTAGGACCATAGCTAACACTTGCATCTTTCATTTGAACCTAGTCATTTGTGGGCTCTCCATCAAAACAAATACTTTTAGCAATTTAAAGTGAGCAGGTAATTAAAACGAACTGAAAGTTTTCTCCTGGTCTACACAGTTGTCTATTTCGAAACAAACGAAAAGATTTATGTAGGGCCATAGCTAACACTTGCATCTTTCATTTCAACCCAGTCATTTGCGGGCGCTCCATCAAAACAAATACTTTTAGCAATTTAAAGTGAGCAGGTAATTATAACGAACTGAATGTTTACTCCTGGTCTACACAGTTGTCTATTTCGAAACAAACGAAAAAACTTATGTAGGGCCATAGCTAACACTTGCATCTTTCATTTGAACCTAGTCATTTGCGGGCTCTCCATCAAAACAAATACTTTTAGCAATTTAAAGTGAGCAGGTAATTAAAACGAACTGAAAGTTTTCTCCTGGTCTACACAGTTGTCTATTTCGAAACAAACGAAAAAATTTATGTAGGGCCATAGCTAACACTTGCATCTTTCATTTGAACCTAGTCATTTGCGGGCTCTCCATCAAAACAAATACTTTTAGCAATTTAAAGTGAGCAGGTAATTAAAACGAACTGAAAGTTTTCTCCTGGTCTACACAGTTGTCTATTTCGAAACAAACGAAAACACTTATGTAGGGCCATAGCTAAGACTTGCATCTTTCATTTGAACGTAGTCATTTGCGGGCGCTCCAGGAAAACAAATACTTTTAGCAATTTAAAGTGAGCAGGTAATTAAAACGAACTGAAAGTTTTCTCCTGGTCTACACAGTTGTCTATTTCGAAACAAACGAAAAAATTTATGTAGGGCCATAGCTAACACTTGCATCTTTCATTTCAACCCAGTTATTTGCGGGCGCTCCATCAAAACAAATACTATTAGCAATTTAAAGTGAGCAGGTAATTATAACGAACTGAATGTTTACTCCTGGTCTACACAGTTGTCTATTTCGAAACAAACGAAAAGACTTATGTAGGGCCATAGCTAACACTTGCATCTTTCATTTCAACCCAGTCATTTGCGGGCGCTCCATCAAAACAAATACTTTTAGCAATTTAAAGTGAGCAGGTAATTATAACGAACTGAATGTTTACTCCTGGTCTACACAGTTGTCTATTTCGAAACAAACGAAAAAACTTATGTAGGGCCATAGCTAACACTTGCATCTTTCATTTGAACCTAGTCATTTGCGGGCGCTCCATCAAAACAAATACTTTTAGCAATTTAAAGTGAGCAGGTAATTATAACGAACTGGATGTTTACTCCTGGTCTACACAGTTGTCTATTTCGAAACAAAGAAAAGACTTATGTAGGGCCATAGCTAAGATTTGCATCTTTCATTTGAACCTAGTCATTTGCGGGCGCTCCTTCAAAACAAATACTTTTAGCGGTTCGAAGTGAGAAGGTAACTTTAACGAACCGTATGTTTGCTCCTGGTCTACACAGTTGTCTATTTCGAAACAAACGAAAAGACTTATGTAGGGCCATAGCTAACACTTGCATCTTTCATTTGAACCTAGTCATTTGCGGGCGCTCCATCAAAACAAATACTTTTAGCAATTTAAAGTGAGCAGATAATTATAACGAACTGAATGTTTACTCCTGGTCTACACAGTTGTCTATTTCGAAACAAACGAAAAGACTTATGTAGGGCCATAGCTAAGACTTGCATCTTTCATTTGAACCTAGTCATTTGCGGGCGCTCCATCAAAACAAATACTTTTAGCAATTTAAAGTGAGCAGGTAATTATAACGAACTGAATGTTTACTCCTGGTCTACACAGTTGTCTATTTCGAAACAAACGAAAAGATTTATGTAGGGCCATAGCTAACACTTGCATCTTTCATTTCAACCCAGTCATTTGCGGGCGCTCCATCAAAACAAATACTTTTAGCAATTTAAAGTGAGCAGGTAATTATAACGAACTGAATGATTACTCCTGGTCTACACAGTTGTCTATTTCGAAACAAACAAAAAGACTTATGTAGGGCCATAGCTAAGACTTGCATCTTTCATTTGAACCTAGTCATTTGCGGGCGCTCCTTCAAAACAAATACTTTTAGCGGTTCGAAGTGAGAAGGTAACTTTAACGAACCGTATGTTTGCTCCTGGTCTACACAGTTGTCTATTTCGAAACAAACGAAAAGACTTATGTAGGGCCATAGCTAACACTTGCATCTTTCATTTCAACCCAGTTTTTTGCGGGCGCTCCATCAAAACAAATACTATTAGCAATTTAAAGTGAGCAGGTAATTATAACGAACTGAATGTTTACTCCTGGTCTACACAGTTGTCTATTTCGAAACAAACAAAAAGACTTATGTAGGGCCATAGCTAAGACTTGCATCTTTCATTTGAACCTAGTCATTTGCGGGCGCTCCTTCAAAACAAATACTTTTAGCGGTTCGAAGTGAGAAGGTAACTTTAACGAACCGTATGTTTGCTCCTGGTCTACACAGTTGTCTATTTCGAAACAAACAAAAAGACTTATGTAGGGCCATAGCTAACACTTGCATCTTTCATTTGAACCTAGTCATTTGCGGGCGCTCCATCAAAACAAATACTTTTAGCAATTTAAAGTGAGCAGATAATTAAAACGAACTGAATGTTTACTCCTGGTCTACACAGTTGTCTATTTCGAAACAAACAAAAAGACTTATGTAAGGCCATAGCTAAGACTTGCATCTTTCATTTGAACTTAGTCATTTGCGGGCGCTCCTTCAAAACAAATACTTTTAGCGGTTCGAAGTGAGTAGGTAACTTTAACGAACCGTATGTTTGCTCCTGGTCTACACAGTTGTCTATTTCGAAACAAACGAAAAAACTTATGTAAGGCCATAGCTAAGACTTGCATCTTTCATTTGAACCTAGTCATTTGCGGGCGCTCCATCAAAACAAATACTTTTAGCAATTTAAAGTGAGCAGGTAATTATAACGAACTGAATGTTTACTCCTGGTCTACACAGTTGTCTATTTCGAAACAAACGAAAAGTTTTATGTAGGGCCATAGCTAACACTTGCATCTTTCATTTGAACCAAGTCATTTGTGGGCGCTCCATCAAAACAAATACTTTTAGCAATTTAAAGTGAGCAGGTAATTATAACGAACTGAATGTTTACTCCTGGTCTACACAGTTGTCTATTTCGAAACAAACGAAAAGATTTATGTAGGGCCATAGCTAACACTTGCATCTTTCATTTCAACCCAGTCATTTGCGGGCGCTCTATCAAAACAAATACTTTTAGCAATTTAAAGTGAACAGGTAATTAAAACGAACTGAAAGTTTTCTCCTGGTCTACACAGTTGTCTATTTCGAAACAAACGAAAAGACTTATGTAGGGCCATAGCTAAGACTTGCATCTTTCATTTGAACCTAGTCATTTGCGGGCGCTCCTTCAAAACAAATACTTTTAGCGGTTCGAAGTGAGTAGGTAACTTTAACGAACCGTATGTTTGCTCCTGGTCTACACAGTTGTCTATTTCGAAACAAACGAAAAAACTTATGTAAGGCCATAGCTAAGACTTGCATCTTTTATTTGAACCTAGTCATTTGCGGGCGCTCCTTTAAACGAATATTAGAATAGCGTTTTTACGCGTACTTACGGAATTCTACAATTTGAGTATTTTTCTTATGTGTATCTACCTATCTATAGCCCAATTTTTTCTATGAGTAACGGTGCATTTTGATGTACTCACATAGATTTAGCATTATTTAATGATTCCTTACATAAACTAGTCCATATAACGAGTTATTGAGGTTGTTAGTGCGTGCAGGCAAGATTTTTCAATAAAAATAAAAAAAATCATAACTTTTTTCGGTTTGTCAAAACAAACAAAATTTTATCAAAACAAATCAAAACTAACGAAAAGCAATCATAATGCGCAATTTTTATTTTGTTTTGCCATATGGGGTGGCTATCTTCACGTGAAGATAGCCACCCCACTTTGCATTTTTTTCTAGGGAATACGGAGTCTAAACAAACGAAAATTTTAATCAAAACAAACGAAACTAACAAATATCTATCGAATAAGCTTTAAATAAAACCATTTGGCGCAATGGGGTGGCTAGCGTGAAGATAGCCACCCCACTTTTGTTTTTAAAAGAAAAGTATGAAGGAAATCTAAACAAACGATTTTTTTTCCAAAACAAATCAAAACTAACGCTAAACTAACGACCTGCACCCTCAAAACCTGGGCACTCGAAATGGGGTGGCTATCTTCACGGAGGTACTGTATATTACTGTGCAATTACAAATTTTCTCAGGTGTTATTTACGCGAATAACTTTTTAAAACAGTAAGCCAGTTTCTATTTTATTTCCCTTTGAACAGCTATAAGTTTTGTGTCCCGACCGTCACTGAAAAACAGTAATTAGTTTATCCTAAGCTCAAACTATAAAGGTAAACCTTTAAAAAACCTTCGGAAAGTAAGAAGATGCGTTACACTTTTCTGTCCATTTATTTATTTAATGACTAGGAGTACATTTGAATATTTTGTGTTGTCACAAAGTGGTGTCCCGACCGTCACAGATTAGCAGTACACGTTTTGACACAAAACTGAAAATGGCTAATGATGTCGTGTATAGAGGCATATAAAGGTGAAATGGTGAAATATTATGTGATTTTTTTACGCTGTCCCGACCGTCACAGTTTGTCCCGACCGTCACCATGCTTTACTCACATTTAAATAATAAAATAAACTAGTTAGTAGTTTCTAGTATATGATTTAGTATTGTATAAACTATACATTGATTAATATAGAGTTTATTGCATGAAACTCTTGATTAGGTGTACTACATATACAATTTTTCTTTAGAAATAGATCCATCTGAGCAAAAACTACGGTCTAGGGCAAAACAAATAGAAGATCCAGATAAACATATGAAAATCTTACAAAAAGAAAAATAGCAAAGTCGTAGGAGGAGATTGAGAGCAAAAAACTATCTTATTTAGTATGAATTTAAAGAAAATATTGATGTTCTTGAAAATAATTAAGTTTTGAATTAAGTAGTATTTTAGCAGCTAAGTAATTGTCCTTGTTAATAGTAATCTATATAATTGTCCTTGGAAAACTAAAAATTTTGTTTAACAATAATAAAAACTTAGTCAAATTCGAATTTGTTTGTGTTACAATGTTACTCGTCCCGACCGTCACAAATCCTTGTCCCGACCGTCACAGTCTTTAAATATTTATGGGGAAATATTGGCTGACCTTATCAACTTTAACCATTGTTTAGATTAAAGAATATCTATCTAGGCTAATATAAAAAAATATAATTAATTATTGAAGGTTGTAACTGATCTAAATTTTTAAAAAGAATGCACACACTTGGAGCAGATAGGTAATTTGAAGTCCCGACCGTCACACTGATTCAAATTGTGATATCACATAGTTAAACATACTTTTTTAAAGTTCCATCTACTTTCCCTTATTATTGCTTGTATTTATTAATAACTTTACCTAAAATTCAGTGAAGTTTTGACATATTATTGAAAATATACCCAATAATGTCTCTGAAAATGAGTTACAATGTCCCGACCGTCACCGTGGAATGCCCCTACACTAAACATTTATATGCATATGTACCATACAGAACCATTTTTATGGTGCAGGCTCCATACAAGCCAATTACTATCGGCTTACCTTCTAGAAATATCACCCCACCGATCTACTATGCAGATCATTTTTCACCCCTTCACCATAATTTAACCTGCACCACTGCCATACAGCGATGGTTGACGTTTGACGTACAGGCAGTCAAGCCTGTTCGTAATCATGGTCAGGACATTGTTAATGCTGGCCCAGACCTGGTGCACCAGGGACATATAAACATAATTAAAAGTATAACCTTACACACAGTGTCAAGTTAAGTAGGTACTTCCATCGTAAACAACAACAACCTATGGTAGAAGTTTATCTAGGCAAAATCTACGACCTTACCCTTAAATACTAAATAGAACAATTGAGGATACACAGACTATAAAATTTGTCTATACATTCCATTGAAATCTTTTATTTTTATGAAAATAAAGGGGTTTTTGTGTTCATTTTGATTACCACATAATTATAATAATTTCAGTAAAAGTTTGGGTGATTGTTTAATAAAAAGTCAAGTGTCAAAAGTTTTTATTTATTATTATTATATTTTATATAATTTGGATGTTATGGGACCAGTTATTTATAAATACCTTCTAATAGCTATTAGAAGCTATTAAATTAATATTTGTTGTTCCTCATGATAAGCTTATCATGAGGGACATATTATATTTGATTCAGCTGTTCTCCAAATTTTACAGGAGTTATTCTGGAAAACATTCTCAAATCGACAGAATAATGCCATAAATCTATTTATTATTACATTTTTATATACTATAGTTTTTAACAATATTAACATATAGGTATCTATTACCTGATGATCGAAGTCAAAGTCAAAAATAGCTTTATTCAAATAAACTTAATTATAAAGTACTTTTGAATCGTCCATATTTTCCTACCACCTGTTCAAGACTTATTTAACTGACAAGAAGAACGGGCGCAAGAAACTTAAAGTATACATATAAACAATAATATTTTATACCTACTTAGATTTAATTTTTATACATCTAATCTTTAGGACGTTTGGTAACTGTAAAAACCCATCAATATGATATGTACACTGACTAAAATGAAGGATGGCTGTAAAAAAATACAGTTATTCTCAAAATTAATTTACTAAAATGAACTCCAATTAATGTCTTTAAGTATAACCTGTCAGTTGATTTGGCCAGCAGCCAACAAGAAGCATTATTTTGTTAGTAAATTCATGCTGCATATTAATAAGACATGTTCACACTATTTCATGGGTAACGAGCTTTATTTTACATCACCCCCTTTTTTCTTAAGGGTCCTATAGACCTTAAAGTGGCGCCCTCATCCTAATTAAATTTATTGCTCGCTAAGTGCATAATGTATAGAAAATTCACATGCACAGATTGAAGCTAAGGTTATATAGTTTATTTACAAACAATAACACAGTAAAATAAACAAGAAACATTAATTTGTTAGTAAATTGATGCTGTTCATTAATCATAATACATTTTCTATTTCATGAGTAAACTAGCTTTATTTTACATCACCCCCTTTTTTCTTTAGGGCTAACATTGGCTTCGATCTGTGCATGTGAATTTTCGATACATATGTACTTAGAGTGCAATAATTAAGATGAGGGCAGGCACCACTTGAGGACTATAGGAGCCTTAATGAAGCGGTTTCACTAACGCCCAAATACAAAAACAATCTCTCCAAAATCAGTGCATCATTTTGCTTCTAATCTACTTTAATCAAAATATGAGTTTCACTGACACTTGGGTGTCTGGCTGGACACGAAACATCGTAACAAACATCATTCTCTGAAATCATTGGATCATCCTGCTGCTGCCACCACCATCTAGAGCAGTGGTTCCCAATTAGTTTTACCATTGAAATTGAAAATGCTTATCAGATGCAAATCGCCTGAGATGTATTTTTAGCCATATCTCCGAAGATTTTAAGAGGATCAAGATGGGAATATTAAAGGGAATATAATATAAGCAAAGAAAAGCCGAAAGAAAAAAATACTGTCATCATGACTATGACAATCAGCCATTTTTAAAATCCCCACTACTGGGGCGCAGGCCTTCCTTATGGGTGGATAAAGAGAATGGGCCATTACCCACCACGCGGTTCCTATGCGGATTGATGGGTGGGTTTAAATGCACCCGGGACCAACGGCTTAACGTGCCTTCCGAAACACGGAGGAGCTCGAGATAATAAATTTTTGGTCACCCATCCCACGATCGACCCTTGCGAAAGTTGCTTAACCTCCGCGATCGCTGGGCCAAGCGCTAAACCACTGCGCCATCGAGCTCCTCACTGTCATCATACATAATGGTTATAATGATAACCTTTCCGAAGCATTAATGTTCACATATTGTGCAGTACGGTATTTTTTACATCAGAATGCAAAGTAGTTTATTGCATATTAATTCTAAGTCAATAGACAGGAACCAAATGTACGTTAGTCCAAAAAGAAAAGCTAGTTGTTCGAGCGATATCGCATAGATTAGACCAGGGGTCTCCAAACTACGGCCCGCGGGCCAGATCCGGCCCGCAAGCGCCAACAATCCGGCCCGCGAAAGCAGGCCAGATCGGACCAACGATACTGTAATTCACAGTATGTTGATACGGAGCTAGCTAGATCCTGGCCCTTGGGACTTCGTGGAGAAGTAAGTCTGGCCCTTTTGCTAAAAAGTTTGGAGACCCATGGATTAGACAATTAAAATGAGAATGAGATATGTGATTCAAATCCATCCATCTGTGTTTATTTGCCTAGCTTTCTTTCTCTTATGTCCACACAAAGAAAATAAAGCCGGTTCTTTAAACGGAAATTCGGAAAAAACGTAGCCCGTTCGGCGGTATGGTAGGAAAATAATTTCTAAGTTTATTGGAATAAAGTTTAATTTTAATTTTTATTGAAAATTCCTTACAACTTGTCAATTGTTTTTTATAGTAAGTAGTAATTATCACAAATTAATAGCTTTATTTATGTTTACTATTAATTAGATCAAATAATACTTTATTAATAATGACCTTTTGCTAGAGAACTTTTTACCTACGTCTTTTGTCATTCATACGAAATACAAAGGTCAGTGAGCATCTTACACTAACCGACTTTCATATTAATTTAAGGTTCATTTGTACACACGTGTGTTTATCGGCTAGTAACGTCAGGTTAGAAACTACCACTATTTCTTTGACTTTACATAATTATCAGTGAGATCGAAATTTCGCGATAGACCACTGTCAAAGCTTTCAAAATCTAGAAACGTTGAATCATAGGAATGAAAATAGTATAATTCTCGATGCAATAATAACCATGACTTTCAAAGACTTATTGCTAGATTCTGCCAAATCACTGAATATACCAAAAAATTAGTATAGAACTGTGTCATGTTGCTGCAAAGCGACATAGCTACAAAGACATAGCTAGGTAGGTACGAAAGTTTCGAGACCGTCTGTCTAGCTAGTCTATAACTTTGTAGGTAGTTTTATGGATAAGCCAAATAGGTTCATAAAATCATGAAAGCCAATGTACTAAATAAATTGTTTGTAATGGCTAGGGCTAGGTATATGGTTACCTACCGAAAAAGTTTCGACAAAATATTTGTACAAAACTAGCACTACCTAACTACCTAGATTTGCAGCTGCTTTCTGCAATGGTTGGAAAAATACAATTATAAAAACTGATCATCATTCAGTCTCAAGCTACAGACTTGTAGGTAGCTAGGTATTTATAGTACTTAGTCTTGTACTATAACAAACCAATAATCCATAAATCGGAAACAAATGTTTATGCCCTTTAGAAAATATTTCACCTAAATCAAAACCTTTTCGCTCGTATGGTGGATTATAGTTCATTCTCTCTCGTTATCCATCCTGTAGTGCCCCAGTTGGGGGCA
The DNA here is from genome assembly GCA_943789525.1 of Agriphila geniculea. Lineage (NCBI taxonomy): Eukaryota > Metazoa > Arthropoda > Insecta > Lepidoptera > Crambidae > Agriphila > Agriphila geniculea. The sequence continues at coordinate 8,501,646 of OX038875.1, forward strand.
TTAAAATGACTCAAGATGATGTTGCATTTATTTGGAAAATTTGGTGGGAAAACTGCTGATGGCAATTCACTTACAACATTACACAATTCACTTACAACATTACATTACAGTTTCGCAGGGTAGAGCAATAGTTCTGGCGAACATTACAGTGCGTGCGCAGCGCACTGAATAGTTCAGTGGGAGTTTCTTGTTAGGTCACTTTTATTGTTTATTGAACCATTTCTCGTAGCTTCGGAATGAGAGTTCGTGAACCTTAGCTGAAAATGTCATAAATTTCCTAGTCTAAAATCAAAATAGTAAAATAATAATGTAAAGATTATAAACCTTCAATTTTATGGTGAATGGCACGGACTTTCTCCATTTTAAGCCATTTCTTTCTCCATTTCAGCTACGTCCTTTTATATTATCATCACTATAATATAGCTGAAAGTCGATCGGCGCTCGACACGCTCGTGCACAAGTGCAGTTCCACAAACCTGCTGACTTTACAGTTTTGCAGGCTCATACGTTTCACGACTTTAAACTTCTGTTTAGTTTTCTGCCGATCAGGGTTGATTCAAATGAGAAATGTCAAGGAACATCAGAGAAAATACAAAGAAAATAACTATTTAACCTGGGGGCTAATTGTCTAATTCAAAAAATCTATCGCAATCGCTTTCGTTTGACAGATGGATGTGACACATTGCTGCATATCTTTGGTAAGTTTTTATTTGTCCCATAAAGAAGCTTCAATGTGTTACATCCTGAAAGCGATTGCGATTGATTTTTAAATTAGACAATAGAAAGGCTGGTCATTTTTCGTGAAGTATCATCCTACAAATCAAATGCACAAATACATATAAATCACAAAACTTGGAAGATGCTAATTTCATTTCGTAATGTCTGTCTGTTATCTCAGTAACGGTACATACTTTCAATCCAGCTGTCTGATATGTTGAAACGGATTGGAGTAGTTGGCGAGTCCTGTTGTTTGACGACCGCGTGGGTAGTTAGAGCGATGAGCTATGCATTAGTGGGTTTGGTAGGCAAGTGCGAATAGTTGATTGGAGGTTATTCAACTGGTGCGTGGCCAGAAATAGCGCGATGGCTGCCGATCGCCGACTGACGCCGGCGAGCGCGCGCGCCGCCCGTCCTCGGCTACCGGGACCTACTGACTGCTTCCGGGATAGTCTGATTTAGTCTATTATTTACATGTTAAATAACGACGTTATTTTTTATGTAAAAAGATAGGTCTTGCTTTGGTCTCATAAAACATCAGATTAAGCATATTTGAAATTGCTCCCAGGTTCAACACTAATGTCAACACTACAACAACAACGTTGTTATCAGAATCCCTACACTAAACGATAAACAGTAGGAAAGTCGAAGACCTTTATGACTTTTTTAATGTGAGCTTTTTCCGTTTTGTCATTGGTTGTTTCGGGTTCGGTGCCGGGCGAGGACGGACGGCGTGTCTCCCTGGTGCTGTCGAAGGCGAGCGGCGTTTATTTATAGAGACGCCGGCCTCATACTATCCCACATGTTAATTGGCTACTTGCGTTGCGACGCATTTTTTCGGGATGTGACCGTTCACATGACGCCAATGCCGCCGTTACGGCCGGTGTTTCCGACCGACAAACATTGACACCTATCTAACTGGCCTAGATACTACAATCGGTTCAAACAGAGGCAAGGACGCGGAGAATACGCTCCGTAAAATAGATCGTGATGACAGTTCAAGATGATTTTAATATGAGTCAAACAGTGTTTTGGCTGTACTTGTTATAGTCCAGATGTTAAATAACGATGCTTCATCGATTGAAAACTAATTTAGATTAGTATGAATTCAGAAATGTTACTTTCAATCGAGGTAAACGAAATTTTTATTTGGCTAGATTCAATGTCAAATAGTATCAAATTCACTGTATTGGCCCTACTTATTTTATTAAAATGGTTTCATGTGCGTAAATGTTTTGTATCGAGCTCTATTTTTTTTTTAACTTCAAATTGTAACGTAAATATTAAACATGTTGTGTTGTGCTGTGACTAATGAAAATTGTCACGCAGTGAAGGGTGGGTGTGAACTCTTGTGAAGAATTAATTATGCATGTAACATGACTCTCTTTAGTGAAGCAACGGTTTTATTAAATCTTTTTGTTGTTACATACACAGAAACTATTTTTTAAACTTTATTTTCTTTTATCCGATATAGTTTTGTATGGCGTGTCAGTTGTAAGGAAGCACGTGTGTGATGTTTACCGATAGGTGAGTTCATTTTAAGAGCTCGCTACATTACATTATGTAGTTATATCCGGTGAAAAATATTCTACAAAGCTTACACCCGTATTCAAGAACAATACTCAAACAACCCTTGCCTATGCGAACGCACTGCGTTGAAATAGAGCTCTGTAATTGGTTCGTTTGTTTTACGTATTACGTTACGTGTAATTGGTAGTTGGGACGCTGCTATGAGTTCGCGGGTACTGTGTGACCTCATAGTAATATTTGTGAATACGGGTGTTAGTTTTTAAACTTGGAATAAGATTAGTCTATAGAAAGCTACTGAGGACGATGAGTTGATAGATGATTAATTGTAAATTCTTCGAGTTAAATCAACATAATATTTTTCTATCTCGAATGGCACAGTTCCAACGAAAACAAAGGAGGACACGCGGACTCGTTTCACTATTGTTAAAAGTAATTATTAATGTAAAAATACGCAGTATGTCTGAATTATCTCACATGACATTGTAGCATGCAGTTTTTGAGTCGAACAGTGAATGAATGTGAGAAAGCGATCGGGTTTTTTTCTGGATGCCAATTACTCTTAATTCGGGAACTATGCAAAAAATACAAACGTGCGCATAAGAACTCGCATATGGTTTTTGTAGACCTCGAAAAGGCATACGACCGGGTACCCCGTGAGGTTTTATAGTGGACCTTTAAGGATAAGGTGTGCCTGGGAAGTATGTAGAGTTCATCCGAGTTATGTACAGTAGGTGCAGTACCTATGTGCGGACGTCAGTTGGTACAACCAATAATTTCAGTGTGGCAGTAGGCTTACACCAGGGGTCGGCCTTGAGTCCATACCTCTTTCTAATAATAATGGACGCTCTTACGTCGGACATACAGGAAGAGGCACCCTGGTCCATGCTGTTCGCGGATGATATTGTGTTAGTTGCGGAGAATGGTCAAGAGGTCCAGAGCAGATTGGAAGGATAGCGGCAAAGACTAGAGAATATTGGGCTGAAAATAAACAGAAATAAAACAGAGTACATGTTTTGTGATTTCGACGGTCTCTCTGGTCTTATGTCCACTCTAGTCGGAATGTCTTTACCAGTCTGCTCTAGTTTTCGGTACCTTGGGTCATTTGTGCAGGAGATGGAGAAATCGACGCGATATTACGAACCGGATCAACGCAGGCTGGAAGAAATGGCGACAGGTTACGGGAGCTACATGTGACACATGGGTGCCAGTTAAGTTGAAGGGCAAAATCTATAAGTCCGTAATAAGGCCAGTAGTCGTGTATGGATCAGAATGTTGGGCTACGAAGAAGAAGGATGAAAGAAAATTGCATGTAGCAGAGATGAAAATGCTGAGGATATGTCAAATAAATATTGATCAATTACATTCATGGTAATTCACCTTCTTATTATTATGGATATCAGGATTGAGGGGCCATACTTAAACGCTTCGCCAGAAATTTGTCAACATTTAGTACATTTTTATTGATTTCTGAAATACTGGATCATTTATTAAAAAAGTACTCGGTTATTGTGTTACTCAATAAAAAAAGCTATCCTTTTTGCATAAAAAATCATATCACTGTCGTTGAAAATTACGAAATCTGACGATTTGAATTTTATTTTTATAAGTTTTTATGGTGTTATTCAGGATTTTTGTATAGAGTTACCGAGCCTTTTTCAATATTCTGTTCGGTTATTTTTTTCTTTGTTTCTTTTTCAGTCTACAGTAATTTTTGTGAAGTAGAATTCTACATCAGTTCTTCACATTGGAAGTTCAAAAATCAATCTTTTCATAATAAAATCGTGAACTGGCCTCGCCTTAAAGAATTGTATTTTCTTGAACTCCAGCACTACTGAGCCCAAATAATTAGCAAGTTGTTGCTAAATGATGCATTAATTTTCAAAAATATTCAACTGGTACTTAGCGCGTAAGGTAGTCACCTTACGCTTACTTACTTCAATCAATTCAATCAAAAATTCAACCTATGCATTGATATGTATCTCGTGGTATATTTTGCTGCTAAATCCAGGATTTGTGCTGCAAAGTAATCTACTTTGCTGCTACATAATAGTGTAAGCTGCGCTTTAAAAGCTGGCGTGGCTCTTTACCTGGACATGCATGCCTACTCTCGTCGAATGTTTTCATATAAAGGATCATTCACACAGCTCAGTGACGTCAACAGTCAGTCAAACTATGCAAGTTTTGACAGTCACGTGAAGTCAAATGTATTGAAATTTAACTGACCGTTGACCGCTATATGAATGATGCTTAAAAAACCACACTGCCGGCACAACTAATAAAATAATGTAGTGGACTGTCTCTGTAATGCCTGATGTCATATCAAAGTCAAAGCGTTATTATTAAAATACTTATTGAGGTCTTCTCAACAAATCTGACCGGTATCCTGTACCGGTGTGGTGGTAACGATATCCCGATGAGTATGCGGTAACCTGTAACGCGCTGTTCAAAGGTGTTTCGCAACAGCTGCGGTAATGCCATATGAAATACCGGTCGGGATATTGATTGGTTATACCGTTACCGCCACCGGCACAGGATATCGGTCAGGTTTGAGAGTAGGCCTTTAAGTAGGTATGTCATTAATTATTAATTATGCACTTTTGAATCATCTATATTTTCCTACCACCCGTTCCAGACTTTTATAACTGAGAGAAACGGGCGCAAGAAACTTATCAGCTTTAACATAAATAAGTAACGATATCTACAATTTCAACATAGCGTTACCAAATACAGTAGGTACAACATGATTATTGGCAAAAAAGTTACTTATACTAGCAAGTTATATTGTGTTATGTGTCGCATCATTTCCAGGCATTTTGATCTTTCAGATAATGGTCTGATGTGTGGTGTGGTGTGACGCGAATAGATAAAATTAGGAATGAGTATGTGAGAGGAAGTTTGAAAGTAGCACCAGTGGAAGAAAAGTTGAAGGTAGGGATGACAGGCATGTTACTAGAAGAGTAACGGATATGGATGTTGATGGCTGGAAAGTAAGTGGAAGACTGCAGAAAAGATGGTTTGATTGTGTGCGGAATGATATAAATGTGATGGGAGTGAATGAGAAGATGACGAGTGACAGGAAAGTATGGAACAGAAGGATGATGGTTTACTCGTAGTACCCATCAACTACATTGTTAGCGAAATAGGATCGGCTATTGAGGTATCCTCTCATTGATTTAAAACCTAAAAATACGAACTTTGTTTATAATAAATAAAAGTCTGAAGTATTCATTATTATTGGAGGTCATGTCGTTATACCTGAAAAAAAATATCGAGTATTGTATTTTTTACATGTAAACGATATTATGAAATTCTAGCGGCCGCCCTCGACTTCGTTTACGTGGATAGTTATTTTCATCGAGGAAGGTAGGTCCCTATCCTAAGTACCCTTGAGAACGTGTATGCAAAATTTCATGATGATTGGTTGAGTAGTTAGGGAGCGTTCAAGTATTACGTAACGAAATTTTTTGGAGATTTTTAACCCCCCTTCCCTCCCATGTAACGCGTCTTAACGTTTTTCTGTACCCCTCCCTCCCCCCTAGTAAAACGTTACGTAACCACCAAGTGACTATTTTAACCTAAAAATCACAATAGGCATGTTGACAATTTTTTTATTTTATGTTACCTAAATTACCCCTAAAAAACATTTGTATAAGAATTATTACGCTAGCATGAAAACTGCCCGAGATATCACAGTTTGAAATGCACAAAATTGGAAAACGCTCCATACTACGGCTACCAAGTTATGACGTCACGCCTTCCTACGTTGTATGCAACGCGTAGGAAATTTGTTCGGCAGCTATATTAAATATTGTGTTTATCAAAATGGTTTCTTTGACACATTTGCTATAAATTTTACGGACTAATTAAATGTATTATTTATTTTAACAAATTTTATACTTTTTAAATGGACTTGTCCACCCAACTTTGAAGGGTCATAAAACAAATAATAATACGCAATATATAAAACCAAGAGGTATACAAGCTACTCCAAAAGTTTGATATGTTTACGATTTTTATTAGTATTTCGTTATTTTATTCATAAGTCAACATCCCTATTATGTGGCGTGAAGTACCGGAAAGTCGCGATTTTTCTGAAGGGTTAAAAAATAATAATGTTACGTAACGCGTAGTTCAAACCGCCCCTCCCGCCCCTGTAACGCATTGTAACGTTTTACAAAATCCCACCCTTCCCTCCAAATTTGTTATGTAATACTTGAACGCTCCCTTAAGAGGTGAAAGCGTAACAAACAAATACACTTTCGTACATAAAATAATTATAATAAAAATAAGCGATAAGCAAATAGTGAAGAAAATAGTAAGGAAATATTTGTAGTACCTATTAGAAAATAGTATTAAGGGAATATGGCAGCTATGCAATAATATGCTTTATTTTTATTATGCTATATTATCATTTTGCATTAATTTCTAGCTGCTAAAAATTAATGCAAAGTGGTGGCACATTTATTACTGTAGGTTTTACTTTGAAGTGAGCTTGTTTAACAAATCAATTCCGAAAACATCGGTTCAGTAATTTCGCGTTGCTTCTTTTAAGAAAAAATCTCAAACAATAAACCGCCAGAGATAAAAATATTACGAATACATATTCCGAGAAGCAGTATGGTATGATTTGTCGAAAATAAGAAAATTTTGCTCAACGGTGCCGTCCCGCCCGCCGTCGTTTTAGTTTAAGAGTTTAGATTAGAGGATGTGTGTCTTGTAGTTACGTGTCCAGATATTTTCGTAAAACGACCCAATACGGTGGCTTTACGTCTTGATTCATTTAGTTGTTTAGGAGAATCTTATTTTACAATTTTGGATACTTTTGTATCTGCCGTAAGTTTTCAATTTTTCAATAATGGTATCACTATCCTTTGCTTCATTTACAAAACTTAGCATTGTTTTGGTGAATAAGCCAATAAGGAAGGTTCCAATTTTTATGATTTTAATTAAAATTTAGTTTTAATAATTATATTCACATTTCAGTATAAATATATTGATATTACAACAAACGAAGAAGATACAGTTAAAAGTTTTAATGACTTGCATTTTGTTCCATGCAAAATTTTCGGAATTTGTGACGTTACAAGTCTTCTTTCATATACCTATATAATTTTATATTTTTTATTGTATATTAGGAAAAGCATTTTATTTGGCAAAAATGAGAAAGGTTTTTCTTCGGGCGTTTAGCTACTACTCTGTGCGTGCCGAGCGAAGAACCTACATTATCATTTCTGTTATTTTTAAAATGTTATTTTGTAAATAGACGTCCCGTCTTATTTAACCAACACTAATCTTTGCTTTCTGGGTCAACAGGTTTCTGGAATGTTTAGTTAGAAAGACATAGAGAAACGTTTTTATTATACTTTTTCATTTCGATGAATTACCTAGATGTAAGTGGAATTTACCACTATTTGCGCTTGTAGAGCGTTCATTGCCTAAATGGCAATGGGTCCTAGTACTAACTAAGGGAGAGTCCAGACGATTTTGGCTATTTTTTAACCCCCATTAGTGAGATGTATGGACGCTATTATTACGAAATAGATTAATAGGAAAAAGGCTTAGCTAGAAATATTTTAGACAAGTAGAAACATCCTGAGACTAAACTAAATAAGTAATATCTGTAGTTTATTAAAAGAAAGGCGATCTCATCTTAAAAATATTAACTTGGATTTTAATCATTTTTTTATGTAATTGCTAGTCGTATAATTATTCATAATCATAAATCAAATGGTTTTATTGCTGTTAAAACAACGGATAGTACACCTACTTTCGCGGCCGGTGCAGTGGAAAGTGTCCGAGCGGGCGCGTGCCGTGCCGTATGCGCACGTGCTTTGAATGCTCGATTGTCAACGATTAATGTGGCTTTTATTATATTCATTAAACTTCTTTGTAAATAATGACATGGCTTATTAGTTACATTGGTGAAAATCGCGAATAACTACGATATGCTACAATTTCACAAAGAGTCTCCTTGAGAGATAGTAGTCTTTTTTCTTCAAATACATGTTTCCGTGGTAATATTCATATTGGTATCCTAGCGAATTTTTTTCTCTGTCCCAAAGGCCCCCCTGCCAATTATGTATTCTGTGCCCCTACTTAGCATTCATCAGCTTTCCTGAATAAATCAAGCAGCCCCTGTTGGCGGGAATACGGATCTGTACCAAGTTATAAACGAGAAACTGAGACATGCAACTCCTGCCCAACGTTCAATCGTAGCTGCGAAACATTAGCGAGCTGACTAATTGGCTAACGCATTCTTCCGATATGAGTCTAATGAGGTGTTTTCCCAAATTACTACAGAATACTTGCTTTGGTACGTTAACAGGTGTGCACAGCTCTGGCTTTTTCTCCACGTTTCGTGGAAAATTTAGATCGAGAGTTAGGTCGGCGCCGCCGCGCGCCGGCGCCATATTGCACGGATGTTCAGAGCCGATGTAATATTCAATGGCATGGCATATTATTCCTTGAACTGAAGTCAAGACTCAGAAACGAATCGTAAATATTGACTTCGGATTTAGCCTGTACGCTTATAAACACAACTCTAATTTATCGACGCTTGAGGATTAGCAAGTTTGTCAAATCTTAGTAATACCCGTAGGTAGACCTGCTATGTGCTATATAATGATAGCAAACAGTTTAATTATTCCGTTTGTTTTCTTGTGACTTCAACGATATTCTTGCGGGTCTCTTTGGGTAATATTATTGAATATCATAATTTTATTATTGTCAATAATATTTGTTATTGTTGTTGCAGTCACAATGGTGGTGGGCGAAGTGAAACGTGCCACCAACATCATGGATGGCATCGAGAACACCGGCGATGTGCGCCTCCATGACCATCGGCTCAGGCTCAAGCAGAGGTAAGCATGATTTACCTGTAAGTAGATCATCTCAATATTAGGGTCTCTCATCTCAATAGGGTATAGGGCATAGGTTCGTCGTGGGAGATCCTTGGGGGAGGCCTATGCCCAACATTGCTGGTCATCGTGCAGTTAATACGATGACTTGGAGACAAGTGTAGATGTTGACATCAACTTAAAGACCTTATGCAAGGCAAGCCACGGAAGTTCTTAAGCCGCTATCGATTGACGTAGAAGTGGGTTATAAGATAGTAGACGAGATGCTGTGAGAAGTACTCTTCCAGGTGTTGAAGGGAAGGGAACTTATTCTCAATGCACCAATTATGTCTTCTGTGATTGCACTAAGAAGAATAATTTCTGCTCATATTATGGATACCAATGTTGATGAATTTGCTGCAATTATTTCACTTTTGCAAACAATTCGACCGATGTTCGCACTGCCTACAGTTCTAATAGAATTGTTGATATCTTTAGACCTTTGGATAGTTTCACTTTTTCACTAGGTCACAATTTAATATATCACACCCACATTAAATTAGCTTGTAATTTCGTTGTTAAATTCACAGTCGGGCTCTTACTTTACTCCTTCTATTGACCTACATTATTTTATACTAGTATTAGCAACGGTGGGCGAGTAAGTGAACAACCGACACGATCTATTTACATTTTGCTTGTACGTCAGATGGTCTGAATATTGTCGTCAGTCGCGCTATCTTTTTACACGAGTCATTTATTCTTAAAGTAGCAGCTGAGCTTTATATTAAGCTATCTGAGTTGAGTAGTAGAACGTCACGAGTATCGAGGCGGATGACCGCGTTTAGGGTGTCGAATCGTTCACCTACACTACTACACCCAGCGAACTAAAATTTATGGAAGTGTAATTGCAAACAAATATTGCTTAAAAATGGCACCACGGGGCTGAAAAAGTACAACCCGCTCAGCTTTAGTCGGGCCAACCACGCACTCGGTGACTGACGTTAACGTTCTTTACAATAATTGCAGTTTGTATTGTAGAGAAAAGAGAGAAAGTAAAAGTTTATTAGAAATTACGTCCTGTGTAGTCAAATGATGTAAAAGTCGCAAAGAAGGCAGTAAAAATATGCAGTAATAACGTATCATAATTTTTCGTTTAAGTATAGAAAAGAAAATATTATGAGTATACAAATTATGGTCGCTAATAAGCAACCAGTGCTCAGACGGTTTGTGTTGCATAATTGAATACCAACATTTTTATTTCCATCCATTTAGTTGTACTTTTCGTGTGGTGCCATTTTTTGAGCGCAATGCTTGTTCCATAGATTTTAGTTCGCTGAATACACCACGCTTCGATTGGCGCGGTGGGCGTAAAGGTTGCCAGTTACGTCACCCACTTAAATTCTTATTTTCTCAAAATCTTTGGTATTTAAATGTTGAAAGTGTAGCTCATTGAAATAAAACATTTACGGTTGCTATTGGACGATCAATCTTATTTTTACGATGAAAAGTTGTTCAACCCATAAATTGTTTACGATAACGTTATTTTACATTTCAAAGAAAACAAAAAAGACTAAGCGTGTCTTATCTTACTACAAAAAAAAAACTTTGACCCAAATTCGCTATACTTACTTAGAAGAAGGTAAGTAATATTTCCTAGATATCTTCAAGGTAAAACGTGAAGCACTGTGTGTGAATGCCTCGGAGTGAGCGGAGGCCGTTTCATTCAAACGTTTCAATAAACGATACAATACAGAAATCTCCGGCACGATGTCGTGTTGCCACATGCAGAAAGATGCGCGTGGGCAACGATCGGTGCCTACTTACCAGCCGCAACTGATACAATATGCATAAGTGTTTAATATTTCCATTCATTCATTTCATTACTGGCTGGCCTCGATGTAAAAGTTCCTCAAAGTTGTTTTCAAAGTTAAATTCCTACTTTTTTTGGTTGAAATTGAAATGAGTTCAGATTCAGACGTTCCTAAAGTCGTCAAATAGAAAATGGGAAAGCGTACATTTTCATGAGATGATTTACTTTACTTTCTGAAATTCTGCAAACATATTTATAGAAGGTTAAAATAAAACCATTTTATTTGTAATGCAATGTCGCGTATTACGTAGTACGTATATAAGGTCAATTAGATATTCCGTAGTAAGTTTGCATTATTAGAATAAACTATGTCGGTATTATTTTTGAGGCTCCGATATTCCGTGACCATGGCTCATGCAACTGCGCCAAAATATCGGAGCCTCAAAAATCCCGACATAGACATAACCATGAAAATTTAAAATAATAAAAGTATGCATTTCCCATAGTTGTTATTGTTAGCGACACAGTGCGTATTATCGTATTATCTTCGCTGATGTCCGGGATCCACCAGGAACTTGCGATTTCGCAAAGTATTCACGGGCACAGGCTCACTTGCTGTGAACATCTCAAACGAACCGTTGTTGACTACCAACAAAGCAATCCGGAACGGCTATATATACGTAATTTTACTTAATTGGAGCTTATGTGAGCGTATTATGCATCACATCACATGAATATTGTAATACGTAACCAAGGAATCCACTTTCTTAAGGAGTCTATGAAAATTAATTTTATTGCTTGATTTCAGAACTTTCCACTTTTACTTTATTTAGAAAGAAATCTTGTTTATGCAAAATTGTATGATACGTAAAAGAAATAGTAACTAATACAGTGCATATATGGGCTGGTAAAGAGTTTTGTAAATGATAGTGGCATGCCTAATCAGTTTACTACACGTAGTCAGAGGATTCGTCTGTATGTCTCGCATCTATTTGCATGATAATGACGTCGCCGGGCGCTAATCCGTCGCTAAAATGGCATGTCGTGTCGTGCCCATAACACTGCGGTCATTAGCTCAATAGTTCCACAACAATGACTTGTTACCGCGACATTCATCTGTCGTTGAATGAATATGCCGTTAGAATAAATTGAAATCACAGTATCGGTTATTGCTATTGGAATAATGTCCGATTGATTGAAAACTAAGTATTTTTCAAGGCAAGATGGAACTGATAAGACATTTTTATCCTTGTTAAGACGATTAAATAAAAAACAATCACTGTATTAGTTTAGATCTATGGGTTCAGAGAAAGAAAGAAGAGAAAAAATGCCAGATATATTTTTCCGGCCTTGTGTAAAGAATACTTTAGACCACGAGGGAAGCTATTAAAAACTTCACGAAGTTAAATTAGTTAGCTCGCCTATCAGTGTGATCCTACTATCCTCATATCCTGGTGTAAAATACTATCCTCGCTCATGTGACTTGGACATTAGCAAATGTCTTAACTTCGATATTTACCTAATACAGTAACCTTAAGGGGCTATATAAAAAATAAAGCGTAAAGCGTGATAGCAATGAGAAAACGTCGCGCGAGAGCGCCACAGTGAGACCGATTTGGCAGATTAGGCGAAAAAATTCACGAAATCAATTCGTAGTAAATAACGATAGTGATTAAAGAGAAATGCTTCTACACGATTAGTCACACATTGACACACATAAAGCAATTTCGACTTGAATATCTAAGTAATTTCAAACTTAAGAATTTTTAAGAGGTATATTCGAAATTAAAATGTATCGAGCCAAAATAACTGAATCGTGTTTCTGGTTCAATACTTGTCTGGAGAAAGATAAAGAAATATATATCTTAATTTCAATCTTTAGAATCTTTTTAGCGACCTATGGCATTACATCATAAATTGTTTTTTTTACGTATCCCCTTAACCTTGAGGATCAATCAATGATTTTTTTTCTTCCAGGTTCGATATAGTCAGAAAATTAGGACAAGGCACGTATGGAAAGGTGCAGCTCGGCATAAACAAGAAGACGGGCCAGGAGGTGGCCATCAAAACAATAAAAAAATGCAAGATCGAGTCGGAGGCGGATCTCGTGCGCATCAGGCGAGAGGTGCAGATCATGTCCTCCGTGCGGCATCCCAATATTGTACATATTTATGAAGGTTGGTATTGGAATTGACAATCATCATTATCCCCCTACCCATATCCCAATTTATTTGGAGTCTGTGCCTTATGTGGAGTCTGTGTTATATGGAAGATAACACAGACTTCCATTCCTTCCTGTCGCTCGTCATCTCATCCACTCCCTTCACATTCATATCATTCCGCACACAATCCATCCATCTTTTCTGCGGTCTTCCACTTACTTTCCAGTCCTCAACATCCATATCCATTACTCTCCTAATAACATGCCTTTCATAGGGATGAAAAGGGTCTCAAAAAAAAAACCAATCCAGATGATTCCCTTTCAACTTTTCTATCACTGGTGCTACTTTCAAACTTCCTCTCACATACTCATTCCTAATTTTATCCATTCGCGTCACACCACACATCCACCTCAGCATTTTCATCTCTGCTACATGTAATTTTCTTTATTTTCCTGAGATTATCTCCTTTATATACGTTTGAAATCTTAAAAACTAACAACTTTAACCAATCACTGCAAGGCACAGGATAAATAAAATCTTCTGCCGTAAGTCTTATGTATATTTGTTATAATATGCATGACCATATCATAGAAATAGCGTCCAGTTAGCAATGATCATGAAATAATACGTACGTCCCAAACACGTGACTAGTCTAGGCTAGGCTGTCCCAAATATATCTTTAGTTAGAGTAGAGACAATTGCCTTGTGCCTAGCTTTTATTGAATAATGAAAGAAAACGATTGGCCTTCACCTTGTATCATTTTATGAATACCTAACCAGAGCAAGGTTAACTTTCATACTTAATAGATATGCTTAAATTTAAAATGATTTTTATTTCTGTTCTAGTATTTGAAAACAGTGAAAAAATGATACTCGTTATGGAGTACTGTTCTGGTGGCGAATTATACGATTATCTTAGTCAAAAAAAAGTATTACAAGAAGATGAGGCTAGAAGGTTAGTAGAACTATTTAAATGACGTTTTATCTTGTATTATATATTTTATATAATGCGATCATCCCGTTGTTTTAGATACGTAACAAATTATATTCTATTTTCAGGTTATTTCGGCAGATAGCGACTGCTGTATATTACTGCCATATTCATAAAATTTGCCATAGGGATCTGAAACTAGAAAATGTTTTACTTGATCACACAGGTAGTGCTAAGGTTGGTGATAATTTTTTTTTTACTATTTTGGTTATGGTAAATCCTCTGTTCATATATTTTCCACAATGTTGTGGTAGAAATTAAACATAAGTTAATGTGCATGATTGAGTTTTACACAGGACGGGGATCTATTTGGTAGACTGATATGATACTAGTTTATAACAGCTATGATTTGAATCTAACTACGTTAGAGATTCTGACAAACATGACAAACTATTTTAGAAACGTTTATTGGACGATATGCATCTCGTTCCATCTGAATAGGTCCAGTATAGTCTGGGATAATACGCATACCAGGAAACGTGCCAAAAAACTCAACGGTCAGAATACTAGTACTACAAGCTAAATACGAAAGCTAATATAATTTATAAAGATGGATCAAATATTTTTTCTTAGATTTTAGTTTACGTAACAAATCTTTTCAAATAAATGTTATTTCGAATTTGTAAAGAAAGAGAGGCAGATTATTTTCCTAATGTTTCAGATATACACAATAATAAAATATATGTACGTACATACATAAGTTACTCCTGAACAGGAAAATTAGCAGACTGGTATTTTAATTCTTGTTGGCATAAAGGCGCATACTGCGCCGCAATTTTTGAACCTATTGGCTCGACTCAAAGCAATCCATAATAATAATAAAGACATGATTGCTTTGTATTGTTTACTATCCTCGTATTTGGTTGATATAGTCATCGTCATTATAGAGTTCTAATGTATTTTCCTCTTCATGAAAATATTTTATCTGAAACGGATTGTACAGTGCTAACCGCAAGATGTTTCACCAACATGCATTTTATTACAGATTGCAGATTTTGGTCTATCAAATGTATTCAAAGAGACGTCGTTACTATCTACGTTTTGCGGGTCACCCTTGTACGCGTCTCCTGAAATCGTCAAAGGCACGCCATACATCGGACCCGAGGTAATTTTCATTCTTAAGAATCTTTAAGTTTGATTATGTATAAATGTCTAGTACAAATACAAACGAAGAGACGAACCAATGTTTTTCTTTTAAAGTCAAAAGTAAAATAGACAGATATGGATTAGTTACCTTGAAATTCGTCGTGGTTTTTACTTGTTACCAATCTCAGTGCTCGTAGTTGTTTAGTATTTTAATTAAGGCGATTATAGCTATCCACTAGCGCCGCCAATTAATTTATTTTTATTATACGTAAACCAGGTCAATATTAAAAAAAGGATTCAACTATGCTCTCTTAAGTTGTCTCTAATAATTTTTCATATTGTCTTGGTTTACTTGTAACAAAAATTAATGTATTTGTGGCGCTAGTGGACCGCTATAAGCGCTTTAATTAGTGTTTACTGCATCTGTTTATTGCTCGATCTTAAGATCCTACTAATCCTACTAATATTATAAATGTGAAAGTTTGTGGGTTTGGATGTTTGTTCCTCAATCACGCAAAAACTACTGAACGGATTTGGATGAAATTTGGCACACAGGTAGTAGGTAGCCTAGATTAAAATATAGAATACTTTTTATCCCGATATTCCCAAGGGAACGGGAACCACGCGGGTGAAACCGCGGGCGGCCGCTAGTATTGTATAATTTCTTGTTAACAATGTTTGTGTGTTCAGGTGGACTGTTGGTCGCTGGGCGTGCTGCTATACACGCTGGTGTACGGCGCCATGCCGTTCGACGGGTCCAATTTCAAGCGGCTCGTGCGCCAGATCAGCAACGGCGACTACTACGAGCCCAAGAGCCCTTCATGTGAGTCATTTATTAGCATCGCCGTATAAGCACAGAATAGATAAGTACTAGCGTACAGAAATTGCACTCCGCAAAATCGTTTGAATAAATTACGACTCTTGCTCAGACACAATAAAGTGCAGTTCAGGTCGCACAGCGCTCCATTCGCTCCAAAACATTCACTTAGTAGTTGCCTCTCTTTTTAACCCGTAGTTCTTATCTTTTCTGTCGTGTGAAATTTATCCTCTCAGAGGACGCCGAGCGCTTCATACTCGCGCACAGAGTGTCAGAGCCCTGATATAAGGCTCCACTAAACCGCAGAATAAATAAAGCTAAAGTAATACCGCTACTATTAGACTGGCCACACGCAGACGGAATTTTGATTCTGAATTCTGAAACCGAATCATACCGATCGCAGCGAATCCATACAAATCTATGGATCTACCACACACGCGGTTTTTTCCGTTCGGAGTTTTCATACATTAGGCCCGCCACATA
Source organism: Agriphila geniculea (assembly GCA_943789525.1). Lineage (NCBI taxonomy): Eukaryota > Metazoa > Arthropoda > Insecta > Lepidoptera > Crambidae > Agriphila > Agriphila geniculea. The sequence goes on from OX038875.1 coordinate 8,518,078, forward strand.
CAGACAGAATCTGATTCGGAATTCGTAACGGATTATGATAATGTATGAAAAAATACAAAAAATACCGCATTTATGTGAGGGTCCAAATCAAATCAAAATATTTTTGGTACTGATGTAGTTAACAAAGATGATAATTAGATATTAGAACCAAAACATGAACCCTGTCTAGGGTATTAGCAACTTAAAATAGTTATTAATTAGAGTTAGAAAAGAAATAACAATCACTAACGTTAAATTGAAAATCTTGTATGGATTAGCTGCGTTCACAATGATTCCGTATTAGAATTCCGAATCAAAATACCATCTGTATGTGGCCAGTCTTATCGATATTCCGTTTCCGTTTCGCAATTGCGAATCAGATTCCGTGTGTTATTCGCGCTTATTCGGTGACTGGCAAAACAGACGGGGTGCGATTCGGTTGCCATAAAGACAGTTAATCTAATTTCAATGTCACTAACGTTGACTTCATCTAATTTTTATTTGACCTAAAAATAAATGACATAATTTTTATTTAACCTATTATTCATTTGTCATCATTATTATTTGCCATATTTACATTTGCTCTAACGTTCATATCCCATAAGTATCATTTGATATATCGCTTTTTTATCTAACTTACATTTCATATACATATCATTTGATCTAATTTTACATGTTATAATCAACTTTTACTATAAAATCGAAATAACTAGCTTTTGTTATTATGATGCTTGCTTAATTATCAAATCCACTAATGTTTAATGTATAGGTACTAACATCAATTAGCATACATATATTATAACATAACAATGACTAGACATGCAAGCAAGCATACAAGCATGCATGTAGCTTGCCAGTAGGTTAGGTTAAGTAAGTGTTTTGACCACTCGCAGCGGAGTTCCACAACGCTTGCATGCATGCTGCATGCTTGCTTGCATGCTGCATGCTTGCTTGCATGCTGCATGCTTGCTTGCATGCTGCATGCTTGCTTGCTCGCAGGCTTGCTTGCTTGCAAAATGCTTGCCGGGGGGTGCAGGGGGGCTGGCCCCCCCGCTCAGGGGGGTCGGGGGGCCTGAGGCCCCCCGCTATAAAGAAACACTTTTAATGCACCTACCAGTAGGTTAGGTTAGGTTAGTGTTCTGACCACTCGCAGCGGAGCGAGCGAAGCGAGCGGAGCTCCACAATGCATACATGCATGTTGCACGCTTGCTTGTATGCTGCATGCTTGCTTGCACGCTGCATGCTTGCTTGCACGCTGCATGCTTGCTTGCTTGCATGCTTGCTTACTGCATGGCTGTTTGCATGCTGCATGCTTGCTTGCTTTCTGCATGCTTGCTTGCTTTCTGCATGCTTGCTTGCTTTCTGCATGCTTGCTTGCTGCATGCTTGCTTGCATGCTTGCATGTTGGGTGCTTGCTTGCAAAATGCTTGCTGGGGGGTGCAGGGCGGCTGGCCCCAGGCCCCCCGCTGTAAATAAAAACTTAATTCACCAGGTAGGTTAGGTTAGTGTTTTGACCACTCGCAGCGGAGCGATACTGTAATTTTGGCAGTAAGCTAACTGTTTTAGAACCCTTTATGGAGGATTTAAAGCATGGTTGTGGATAAAAATATATGAGTAATGAAATGTTGTTTTTATATCATTTAAATCATAGGTCAAATAAAATTATTTTTAATGTTGAATAGAGTAAATGAATGTTATATGAAATGTGCTTTATATCATCTGTTAATTAGATCAAATGATTATTGTGTCAAATAGTTTTTATATCACATGTATTTAGGTCAAGTGAAATTATATTTACCGTGTGTTATATTATTTGATCGGTATGTCCAATGAAATTATATGAAATGTTATTATATCCTCTGATCGTTAGTGCATGTAAATTTAGGTCATACATTACACACCCAAACAGACGCTGTTTTGTTCCCACTTGTTCTGCTGCCTAGTTCTACCGTAGAACTAATGAGACTTTTCTCATTCGACCACAAGGTACTAAATTAATAAAATGAGAAAAATAAATGCTCCTATTCGCGTCGATGTGTATGTAAACTGCAGTTCGCCGCTCAGTGGTGCGGCGTTTCGTGTTGATGCTAGTAAGAGCAGATTCTTAAAATATAGTTGAAGATTTCCATGTTCTCGTCACCATTCGCATTTCTCTCTGTTCTCGAGGTACCGAGAAGTTTCGATCCCCGGCTAGCTCATTCTAGAAAAACTTACTTGTATATTGTACCGTCACTGTTTCCGAGTTCCATATACAAAATCTGTAGCTACTTACTTTGGAATTAGTGTAATGTAATACAGTCTAAAATTTTTCCGGTCGATTGAGCTTCGACTGATGGTTTAGTTCCTAAGCACGCCGGATTTTCGGAACAGAACCGCCTCTGTGGTCTAGTGCGGTCTAGTGGTTCGACCACATGTGTAAGACGGTCCCGCGGGCTGATTATCTAATTAGAAACCACCTAGCGACCGGTTGCAGTTCGTAGATGATAGTGATCCATTGCTACTTCTTTTTGGATTAAAAAAAAACAACCAAAGAAAAGTAGCAATGTATGTGGAATGAAACCGGTCGCTAAATAGTTTCTTTTTAGATAATCAGGGTGCTGGGTTCGATTCTCAGGAGGGGGGTACATTTTGTACCTACTTGGTTTGGTTGGTGGTACAGTTTATTTCAAGTCCACCTAGCTAGCTACCACCATCTTAAAAAAATGTTTTCCTGCAGTTCGAAGTAACAAAGCCAGTTCCTCAGAGGTGAGGATTCCGGGTGTAGTGCGCTTACACTATCGGCCTTATCGTCACCTTAGTAGTAGTAGTAATTTTTGGTAAGATTATGAATATCAAAATTAATTACACAGAGAATAAGAACAACAACAAACTGACAGTTCAAAAATGACTAGTACAAAGCTAGTAAACTATTGTGTACACTAAGTACGTTCGATTATATCAAATATCACAATGAAAGACAAACGTGTATTGTAGATTGAATATGAATGAATCTGTAAACAATGTTGAATGCGATGTTTACGGAGCGGTTCACTGAACAGCAAATAATAGTAATGTTAAGTTGTAGGATACGTAAATATAAACAACTAGTAGGTTAGTGCCCTGCAAAACAAAGGTCGCGGGTTCGAAAAACCGACAACGGGTTGAGGATATTTCACAGCTGTAGTATTTACTTGTTGTTTAATAAAATACTTCTAATCAGGTTCTTACTATTACTTGCAATATGTATGTTATATGAATGTTTATATGAACATGTGAACATTTCAACTTGGGCAAAAATGCTTTCGTATGTCTGTCCGGCTATCCGGCTTTCTGGCTGTCCATCTGTTCTCCTCTACAGGTCGCGTTTCTCAATCGATTGTCGTGAAATTTTGTGAGCAGCTTGTATAATTAAATAGATTTTTTGTCGATTCAGTTTTTCGAACTTTTTCAAAATGTCGGAGATATAGGGAAAATCATATTTCAAACATTTCGATTTTTTTTTTAAAATGTCACAAACGCGAGGTTTACAGCTCTATAGAGCCACTAGTTTAGACAGACGTTCTGAATCAAGAGGAGCTTCTTCAGAAAACTATTCATTTCATTTTACGCAATTAGTTTGCTATACTTTTTAACAAATGATAAGTTAAACTCTTTTTTTTACAGCCGCGTCGCCTCTCATCCGAGATATGCTCACAGTAGACCCAGTAAAACGAGCTGATATCGCATACATATGCGATCATTCGTAAGTATTTATATTAGACGAGGTCACACATAAAATAAGAATGTCTCAAAAATTCCAAAAAATATATTTTAGTTTTCAAACGTTAAAGATGAATCATGGATGGTTTTATCATATATTCATTTAAATTTATCATAAAATTGAAAATGGTTTCCAGTCAATTTTGTAAATTAAATACCTAATGTCTCGTATGTCCATCAAACGATTATGTATAAGTATTTTATTAGATTAATGCTTAAAAATTGAGGATCTGATATAATTACTGAATATGAATGTATGTGGTGTAAGGTGGGTGAATATCGGATGCGACACGTCGTGCCTGGAGGAAGCGGAAATACTAGCGGCGGAGACCCCAGTGCGGCTAGACCTTCTGCTGTCGCTGGCGCCCGCCGCGCCCGCCAACTCCACCTCGCTGGTCGTGCCCAACCCCGCCGCCACAGCACAGCAGGTAGATACTAGCGGCGGAGACCCCGGTGCGGCTAGACCTACTGCTGTCGCTGGCGCCCGCCGCGCCCGCCAACTCCACCTCGTTGGTCGTGCCCAACCCCGCCGCCACAGCACAGCAGGTAGATACTAGCGGCGGAGACCCCGGTGCGGCTAGACCTACTGCTGTCGCTGGCGCCCGCCGCGCCCGCCAACTCCACCTCGCTGGTCGTGCCCAACCCCGCCGCCACAGCACAGCAGGTAGATACTAGCGGCGGAGACCCCGGTGCGGCTAGACCTACTGCTGTCGCTGGCGCCCGCCGCGCCCGCCAACTCCACCTCGTTGGTCGTGCCCAACCCCGCCGCCACAGCACAGCAGGTAGATACTAGCGGCGGAGACCCCGGTGCGGCTAGACCTACTGCTGTCGCTGGCGCCCGCCGCGCCCGCCAACTCCACCTCGTTGGTCGTGCCCAACCCCGCCGCCACAGCACAGCAGGTAGATACTAGCGGCGGAGACCCCGGTGCGGCTAGACCTACTGCTGTCGCTGGCGCCCGCCGCGCCCGCCAACTCCACCTCGCTGGTCGTGCCCAACCCCGCCGCCACAGCACAGCAGGTAGATACTAGCGGCGGAGACCCCAGTGCGGCTAGACCTACTGCTGTCGCTGGCGCCCGCCGCGCCCGCCAACTCCACCTCGCTGGTCGTGCCCAACCCCGCCGCCACAGCACAGCAGGTAGATACTAGCGGCGGAGACCCCAGTGCGGCTAGACCTACTGCTGTCGCTGGCGCCCGCCGCGCCCGCCAACTCCACCTCGCTGGTCGTGCCCAACCCCGCCGCCACAGCACAGCAGGTAGATACTAGCGGCGGAGACCCCGGTGCGGCTAGACCTACTGCTGTCGCTGGCGCCCGCCGCGCCCGCCAACTCCACCTCGTTGGTCGTGCCCAACCCCGCCGCCACAGCACAGCAGGTAGATACTAGCGGCGGAGACCCCGGTGCGGCTAGACCTACTGCTGTCGCTGGCGCCCGCCGCGCCCGCCAACTCCACCTCGCTGGTCGTGCCCAACCCCGCCGCCACAGCACAGCAGGTAGATACTAGCGGCGGAGACCCCGGTGCGGCTAGACCTACTGCTGTCGCTGGCGCCCGCCGCGCCCGCCAACTCCACCTCGTTGGTCGTGCCCAACCCCGCCGCCACAGCACAGCAGGTAGATACTAGCGGCGGAGACCCCGGTGCGGCTAGACCTACTGCTGTCGCTGGCGCCCGCCGCGCCCGCCAACTCCACCTCGTTGGTCGTGCCCAACCCCGCCGCCACAGCACAGCAGGTAGATACTAGCGGCGGAGACCCCGGTGCGGCTAGACCTACTGCTGTCGCTGGCGCCCGCCGCGCCCGCCAACTCCACCTCGTTGGTCGTGCCCAACCCCGCCGCCACAGCACAGCAGGTAGATACTAGCGGCGGAGACCCCGGTGCGGCTAGACCTACTGCTGTCGCTGGCGCCCGCCGCGCCCGCCAACTCCACCTCGTTGGTCGTGCCCAACCCCGCCGCCACAGCACAGCAGGTAGATACTAGCGGCGGAGACCCCGGTGCGGTGAGAAAATTGCAATGCAACGCCGCCTCTATCCAGCCGGCTTCCCATCTTTAGTCCGGTTGCGGAGTAGAAATCGTAAACGACCCGAACTCGAAGGTGTATCATCTTGATCGAAATGTCAAAAATTACACAATTGTGTAGAAAAAATATCAGGTTTGTCATGCTATGCCTGCAGGTAATTCGCAGCGAACACACTGCGTTCCGTTCACGAGGCACTATGACCACAGAATACATAATAGTACAACTACAGAAGGCGCAATCCGCAACATCATTTAATTAAATAGCGACTCTTGCTCCGCAATAAGGCGCAATTCAGATCGCACACCGCTACAGCTGCTACAGTTATATTCACCTAGAAGTTTTCTCTCTTTCTATCGCGTAGCTCTCATCTCTTCTGACGCCGTTAGGGTTGTCGGTTTTTAAATAAACTGCGTAGCATTATATCATAAAAGGAACGCGATTTTACGTAGGTGCTATGGTTAAAGAAAATCTTACAACAATATTTGAACATGACTATAATACTTAAGTAATAATCTAACTAGGTACTTACCTACGTAGGTAGACGTAACTATGAGGGACATAAAAATAATAAAAGTCAACTATTGGTACCTATTTAGATAGGTAAGTACTTATTATCCCCGTCAATTGGTAATGCGCTGGAACCTTGTCACATTAACAACCACGTTGACGTTTTCGCAACTGAAAATGTCGTGAAATAAGAAAATTCTAATACCTAGGTAGGTAATCTAATATAGTAATTATTGAATTATTATTTTCTATAAGATAGGGTTTCGGTTTTGAGCTTAGAATCATGGCCGCCAGGCGCATTACCAACTGACGGGGATTGTAAGTAGTTGTTTATCGTTACTTGTCCTATTTAGTTGTTTAGTTATTTAGTAAACAGTTCTTGTTTCTTGTGTCATACCTACAACACCTTTTACAAATTATGCTTTCTTACGAAATCAAATTGTCATTAATAATTTATTTCGTAAGTAGGTAAGTAAGAAGGTACACACGACGGCACCTCAGACTATACATGTTGACCTTGAGACCGCCTTTATACCCTACGTAATAAAAGCTGTTTTTGCAGTTTAACATTATAACCTGACGTGCTGTAGCACACACTACAATTATAGATTACGTAGGTAAGTACACACAAATTATAATTTATAGGTTTAGTAGGTACATAACTACCTGTCTATAAATTATAATTTCATAAACAAGTCAATTTTTCATTTGTTTTTTTGACACCCATCCACTGGTTTCGGCATTTCGAGGAGTAAGGTGGAGTAAGCGCAGAAAACGTGCGGTGCGAGCGCTCAGGCGGGCGTGCGGCCCTTTGCCAGTTGTATCGTGGACGATACGTCGAGCGGTAGGTATATAACGCGTGGCCTTGAGCGAGTGACGGACGCCTGCTATGACTTTGGGTTACAATAAAAACGTGAAACGTTACAGTCATAGCTCGCTATTGAGTACACCCGGCTTTCGTGGGGTAGTGCTCCAAAGGATGCGACTGCGAATACAACTGCGTCTGGGTGCGATCTCAACCACGCTTAGAATCGTACCGCCTTCAGAAGATTTGCGTCAACGTAAATTCAATATCCGTGTTTTTTTTGTCAGACTGATCTTGGTACGGAGGAAAGCTGCACAGACCTCACCAATTCAACTTCGATGGCGGTCGAACCCAGCAACTCCGCGGAAAAGAGGATCCTGGATCTAGTCGCAGGTAAGCCTGATCAGCAAAGACATTCTTCAACATTCAATTAAAAACTCGTATGTTGCATCGATGAAGCCAATTTCGATGTTATATCTCGTCAGCTAAAATCTATTTTAGCTTAACACTGGCCATTCCCACGAGCTGCAAACTATTTTTGGACTCTCTTTTAGCATTTTTGTTGTTTACTTTTTGACACTAGTACCTTCCTTATGGGTGGACCATAACCACATGAGTAAAGAAAGGACCAGAGACAAAGCTCCATACAACCGCGCAAATCGGTTGCACTACTACAAGCACGCGGTGCATGTGTGCGTACGCGGAAAAACCGGAAAAAGCCTGTTTTGATAACTGCAGCCAGTGGACAATCTCAGGGCATTGCTTGATTTGTTAGTTGCAAGTTTGAATTTCACGTTCTTAAGAAGCTTTGTCTCTGGTCCTTTCTTTACTCATGTGCCATAAACCACCACGCAGGCTCAATGCGGATCGGTGGGTGTTAACGACTGCAAATGCAACCGGGACCAGCGGCTTAATAAAGCTTCCGAAGCACGAAGGAACTCGAGATAATAAATTTTTGCTCACCCATCCTATGACCGACCCACGCGAAAGTTGCTTGAAGATGGGTGACACCCATCCCGTGTTCAACCCTTGTGAAAGTTACTTAAGGCTTCGTTATGCGAAATCATTTGTCTCTGTCTTTTTCTTTACGTGTAAAGTGTATGGAAAATAACCTCACTTCTGCACTTTTTCGATGTTTTTCGTTGTTTTTTCATCATTATCCTTCTTGATAAAAAGTTATTGGAGCAACTGCACAGTACGTTAAAGCGTATTTTGATGCAGTATTCAATACGTTTCCGCTATTATTTACGCCAATAATATGGCCCGCGACAAGCGGTTTTGATGATATTCTGTTTTTTTTACAATCACCTGTGAGATTTATACGCAAATTAATACTTGCAGCTACTAGATAATATCTTTAGCTTGTTGTATGTTTTTTTTGTGGCTACAACTTTACGTTTTCTATATAAAATATGGCCCGCGCAAACCATGTTTTCCTACTATGGCCCCTTAACCTCCGCAATCGCAGAGTCACGCGATAAACCACTGCGCCACCGAGCTCCTCGCAGTTCAGTATTTTATTCGCCATGAAATCTCTAAAAATGCGTTTGTTTTGACAGAGGGCGGCGAGGACGCGATAAAGCCATCGCCGACTCGCACCATCGTGTCGGCCACAGACAACAAGCGCAAGCTGGAGCTCGCTATGTCGGCCAGCGGGCTGCAAAGGAAAAAGGAACGTGTGGCGAGGTATGTAAGGCTCATTATTGAATGTGTTTTCCCACGCGGTTATGCATTGTTTTAACCAGAAAACAAGAATAGTCCATTCAACGAATAAGTGATTCCTTCGGAATTTTTTAAGACAATAGTTTCGAGGACTAATGTAAATGTCATGCTAATCGTAGAAATATATTTTTCTAAAACTTACATTAAAATGTTCAAAGTCAGTCGTTACATAAATTACACTGTTTCTCCGATATTTTTTTATTTAATAGCATTTTTAAGCTTTTATTATTGTTGAAGTTGCGCAAACATCGCCCCACAAGAGCCTTTGCCCGAGGAACTTCCGGCCGAGGCGGCTACCGACGAACTGCCTGAAGACACGGTGAGTATACTTTCGAACAAGTGTAATTGCTATAGGTAGACCAGAATCTCATGAAACGGAAGTGATATTATCTTTACTAAAAACACGAGATTTTTGCATTACAAAAGTATTTAAGTGTTGTCATACAATAACACTAATAACAAAGAAAGTAATTTTATGACTTTCTTGACAGACTGTATGTAACAACCACATGTTTTTAATAAAAATAATTTCACTTCCGTTTCATGAGATCTATCTTTATATCTTTGTTTATCACTTAAAATTTGGTCAAACCTGATTATTTTGATAAGTTACAGCTGAAAACACTTTTAAGCGCTTCACAGTCAAACAAATAGAAGTATAACTCGCGCCATTAAAGTAATGAATCTAAAATGGTGCCAAATGTGGCAACGATCGTGATCTCACGTGGTTAACACACCTAAATATCAAAATATCACAAGCATTAGGCCAATGCAGTTCGATATTTCAATGCGAATGTGTTGCAATAATAAATGCCGCTACCACGGCCCTGTCTAGAGGTATGAAGGAACTAAACATCCGCATACTGACCGACAGTATGGCTGTCCTAACAGCGCTGGAGGCCAACACGATCAACCCCAGTATCGTCTACGAATGCCACCGAGCTTTGGATCGCTTAGCATCCAACAACAAAGTAATCCTACAATGGATTAAAGGGCATAGTGGATCACACGGGAACGACGCCGCCGATGAGCTGGCTGGAAGGGGATCTTCCACAAGAGTGGCAGGACCCATACCCATCCTACCACTCCCGTTCAGCCAACTGCGCTCATGGGTAAGACAACGTACTCGTGCTGCACATAATACTCGTTGGGTAGACCTACCAAGCTGTAGACAGTCCAAGCTGGCGATGACTGCAGTCTCGCCGGGGTTTACCGCTGCTCTATATTGCCGCCATTTTAGATTCGTTTCTTTAATGACAAAAGAATTCCAGTTACAAAAAAGGCGCGAAATCAAAACAATTTATTTTCGTTGAATGTAAAATTAACTGCCTGTATACATTTCAGCCCGTCCAGCCAACGCTGAAATCTTCGGCCACGATCACTTTAGTAGCGCCTCCTCCGATAGAGCTGACCAGAGACTTAACCAAGGAGATAGTCAAAGAGCCGGCCAAAGAGGAAGAGGCCAAGGAGAAGCAGAAGCCGCGCGTCGCCCTCAAGAAGAAGACCACCTCGCCCGCCAAGCTCAAGGGGGCGCCTGACAAGCACGACGACGCTAAGGTCAGTTGAACTGAGAAGTAATCTTTCTCTTATCGTATGAGGATTAGTAGCCACCTATCCTGTTAGATCGCCTACACCGACAGGTGCCTAAATTAGTGCCTAGAACCTAGATATGTATCCAAGTAAAACGAACGTTCACGAATGTTCGCTACCGGCCGCACTGTGCGCTACGTGCCTTGATACATCCAGGTGACTGCCTTAAATGTATCGTAGGCGCAATGCTTACAACCAAAAAATGAGACCAAGGCAACTATCCTAGCGACTCACCTTCCAGGGCGGGCACCGTGTATCCTAGTAAGTAAACTGGATATATCTAGGCACTGATCTAGGCACCTCTTCAATCTAGGTCTCAATTTTACAAAAGACTGCACGGCGCAGAATACAGGGTGGATTTTTGAGACGGTACATTAAGGGCAGGTACCTTATCCGTTATAGTTACAGGAAAACGTTCCTAGGAGACCATAACTCTTTAAGATATTATGAACTGCATTCACAGATTTTGGAAAAAAATAACGGTTAGCAAAAAAATGCTAAAATACCAAAAAATTTTTTTTATGCCAATCGATCCTATTTTGTGTGGGGATCAAAATACTCTATGGGACCATTTAAGGTATGAGTACTAGAAACGACAGAAATCGCCAAAAACTTTACCCATACATTTTGTATTGAAAAACGAGAAATCAACTCGAAATATTTTTTATTGCCAAATGATCCTATTTCTTACTGCGATCAAAATGCTCTTTGAGGCCAACTGAAATTTGAGTACAAACTATAGATGCGCCGAATGTAGGTTTAACCGAATACGAATGATCGGCCGAATATTCGGTGCAAAATGTACCGAACCGAATATTCGGCCGAATTATTCGGTTCAATTCTACGCAGTAAACAGGTTTTACACGTGTCGGGCGGGCGTTTGCCACAGCACAACCCCTTCTCTAGCACAGCTCGCTCAGTCAATGTACCGCTCTTTCGGTTACAAATAATTGCAGTTCGGAACTGCATACTTTGAAAGGTTTAGAGAGAGGGTGGGAAACTTTATAGCCGTTTGTATGGAGACCGTTTGCTAGACAATTTCCTTAATCTTTTTTATTTTGTCAATAAATAATACCAATTCTTTATTGACAAAATTAAAAAGTTTAAGAGGATTGTCTAGCAATAAATAATTGGTAGTATTCTACCAAATATTTATTGACAAAATAAAAAAGATTAAGAGGATAGTCTAGCAAATGGTCTCCATAAAAACGACGATAACGTTTCCCATCCTCTCTAATGTAAATTGTATCAATCGGTACAATTTAAATATTCGGTAATTGTTCGGCAAATCAACCGAATATTCGGCCGAATACGAACATGAAAAAATATGCCGAATCTGCCGAATACGAATATTCGGCCGAACATTCGGCGCATCTCTAGTACAAACGTACAGAAGTCCATCTGCGCGAGGACAATCAAATAATAAGCTACTCTCGCTGCAGGGCAATAAAGTACAATTTCAAATAGCACAGCGCTACGTACCTATTATTGTATGCACCTTCTCTTTCTGTCGCGGTAGCTCTGTCTCACCTGGCACGACATCCCTCGTGCGCAGGCTCGGCCACAAACAGTAGACTAATATAATAGTTTAAGCGCGGAGTGAGGCCTTCTGTTGCAGCTAAATACGTCACCGAAGTTGATTTGACTGCTACAAGCTACAATTCTTGTTTGCCATCTATAATGTTAAAAAAGCAGCTGTCTTTCTTCATTGTTTGAGCACATCAGAATAGATAATAGTACTAGCGTACAGAAGTTGCACTTCGCAAAATCGTTTAAATAAATTGCGACTCTTGCCCCGCACAATAAAGTGGAATTCAGGTCGAACAACGCTCCCTACGCTCCAAAACATTCACTTAGTAGCTGCCTCTCTTTCTATCGTGTAGGTCTTATCTTTTCTGACGTTTGAAATTTGTCCTCTCAGAGGACGCCCAGCGCTTTAGCGCGCGGAGTGACAGAGCCCAGGTTTGAATAACATTTGACGTTACATTTTGATTCGTAAGGTGGAAGAGCCCAAACCGAGTGCCGTGGCTTCGGCCGCCGACAAGCTGACGTCATTGTCGCTGAGTCAGCCCGCGCCGTTGCCCTTGGCCGTCAATCAGACGGCAACTAAACCGAAGAAACTTTCTCTACCAGGTACGTATATTCGTCAAAACTCATTATTTTGAAAAAATAAATATATCGTCGAAGATACTGCAAAACCGCAGATCTACCATTTGCAATACCGCAGAACTGCAGATAGTAGCGAAATTTAAATTTTCGCGCCACGCTGTCCTAGGCTGTCATTGGCAAGCGTTGGTGATGACATTTTAATAAAACGTCTATTGAAGTCGGTTGGGGCTGGAGAACTTTTTTTTTATTTATAAGGCCCCACCCGACTTCATTACATGCTTTTGTCAAAGTTGATATGAGTATCCAATGATTTGAATATTATTTCTTGCTTTTACAGCGATTTAATTTTAGCTATTTAGAGAGAGAGAGAGAGAGAGAGAGAGAGAGAATCTATTTATTGACCTTAACAATAATACGTACAATGATTAAAACATGGCTTATGTTAAAATGTAACAAAACACGTTAATAAAAATAAATGGAAAACACGTAAAACATACCTTATTTAAGGTCAATCAGGACCTTGCCTCAGCTCGTGTCGATACGCCAGGTAATGTCGTATCGACGCTGGTATTCTGGCAGGGCCTGTTTGGTGCGTGGTCGTGCGGAATACCTACATTAAAATTAATAAAAATTATGAACAAAAGCAAAAAGTAAAAATAATACTTAACTTTTATGAAAACAAACTTATCGTAATCCTATCTTAGCGTAATCATCTATGGGTACATCAAGTAAGTCACACCATGATATTTATATTAATAAATAAAATATTGATATATTATTAATGAAAGGGAACTTGTGAAAAGAAACAGGTAATAAGGTGTGTGTTGGGTGTATAGAGGAAGAAATATAAAATACTGAGAGCTGTTATGGATGCTATTGCTGTTAGTCATCTTTTGTCTTTGGAGAACAAACTGTTGGTAAGTGCTTTATGTATGTTATGAGGTGTCTAGTTGTATTTTCATTAGGTGTCGTTTAAGGTTGTGCTTCAACATCTGTTTTGTCCTTAGATCTCGAATGGGGGGAGGAATGTCGTTCCAGCACTTAGAAGCAGCAAATCTGAAAGAACCACGGAAGGCTGAAGAGTGGTGTTTTGGTGTGGAGAAAACATGTGTACATGTCCTTTTTAAGTGTTTACTGTGTAAAAATGCCTGCTCCAGCTTTGAAAGGAGGTAACTTGGTTTGCCTGTGTGAATAATGCCAAATAAAAGGGATGCCAGATGGACACGCCTGCGTGCTTCCATTTTCAACATGCTAGCCGAGTTAAGGAAAGGGGTGACGTGTGTTCGCGGAGGTATGTGAAAGCAAAAGCGCGCGCATGCATTTTGCACTCTCTGAATGAGTCGAGCCGACCTAGCAAGCAAGCAAGGGCCATATACAGTGTCGCAGTAGTTGAGCTTGGATAGGACTAATGATTCACAGAGAATGATTCTGAGTTTTTCCGCTAGATATTTTCTTATCTTGTATAATAGTTTCAACCTGTAAAAGCAGTTACGTACCACTTCTGAGATGTGTGCTTCAAAATTAAGGTTTTTATCTATGGTAAGGCCTAGGCTCCTGACACTATCCACTCGCTCAATGGTTACTCCGTCTAAATGGATTTCCAGCGTATGTCCACTGAGCTTGTCTAAATTTCTCTTGCTGCCCACAAGCAGCATCTTGGACTTCTTTGGATTCAATGCAAGGCAGTTATGTTGTGACCATGCTGACACTCTTGCTAGGTCTTCATTTACTTGACGTACGGTCTGGCTGGCATCATCGGGCCTAAAGGAGTAGTATAGCTGAATGTCGTCAGCGTACAAGTGATCTTTGCATTCATGAAAACAGCCGGCCACGTCTGCACTGTAAAGGATGAACAAGATGGGTCCCAAAAGGGAGCCTTGTGGTACCCCTCTAAAGACTGGGAGTGCGGGAGAGTGTGTCTTCGTTCCATGCGCGTTGGTTAACTCCACATATTGACTTCTGCCGGTTAGGTAACTACAGAACCAGCGTATAGTATTTGAGTCGAAACCGTAGTATGCCAGCTTAGACAACAACAGTGAAGTGTTTATGCAGTCGAAAGCACGAGAATAGTCCAAAAGCAGTAGCATGGAGACCATTCCTGAGTCTCGAGCGGCCAGAAGGTTATCCACTACGTCTGATAGTGCAGTTGCCGTTCCCCGGCCCTTTCGAAAACCAGATTGGAATTGGGGGAGTAAATCATGATCTTCAAGGTATTGTACAAGCTGATCACACACTATTTTCTCTAAGATCTTAGAGGCACAGGGAAGTATGCTTATTGGTCTGAGATCGTTCATGGAAGTAGGTTGCGTGATTTTGGGCAGGGGCTTTACTAAAGCCTGCTTCCAGCCCTCAGGGAAAGTGCTCTCTGAAATGGACTGATTTACTATATTAGTGATTGCTTGTAGTGACTGGGGCAGTGTAAGCAGCAGCATATCTAGTGATATCTGATCATCTCCCTGGGCATTAGACTTTAGATTTCTGATGGCTTTTAGTACGGTGTTCTCGCTGATTTTACGGAGTCTGAAATTGCTAGCTGATGAATGTTTGTGGTGTTCAAAGTAGGTGAGTTGAGAGATTGATACGCTGTTATCGCCAGGGACGACAAGAAAGTGTCTATTAATTTCAATTGGATTGTCAAAGAAAGGTGGCAGTGCAGTTGGAGTTTTACTGTTTGGAAGAATATTACGTTTGAGGTTCTGCCACAACTTTTTGGAATTACCTATGTTGCTGTTTATATGTGTGGCGAAAAAACTTTTCTTTTCTTGCTCTATAGCTCCAACCACCTGATTTTTCATAGATATGTAACTATGTTTGATAGCTGGGTCTTTTGTAGTTTTATATTTCTGATGTATGTCGTCTCTAGTTCGCATCATTTCTTTCACTGTATCTGTAATCCAAGGGTGTGGAGGAGATTTGAATTTTCTCGTTGTGACTGGGGCGTGAAGATCGAAAAGAGTTTTTATGATATATGTAAAATAACACACCAATGCATCGACATTAATGTTTGCTTGGTTGAAATAGTCCCAGTTGACAGATTCAAGGTCGCTGGTGAAAAGATCTAAAACTATGTTTTTGAGAGGCCTATAGGTTATCCACTGAGGTGGTGGCTTTGCTTTTTTTATTTTAAAAGCTGCCGTCAGCATAGCATGCCTTCCCAGGTCCGGAGTATGTTTGACTGTAACACTGAGGACTGTTACATCAGTGCAAATGATATCTATCAGACTGTAACCATGCTGAGTGAGATGTGTTGGCTCCGTGACTATTTGTTTTAGGTTTGAGCAACTTAAGAATTGATCGAGAAGCTGGGTCTTTGTACTGCCGTTTATGAGAAGGTCTATATTAAAATCTCCGAGTAATACCAGGCCGTCATGATTAGGGAGAGAAAGTATAGATTCATATATTGCATCCAAGAATATGTTTAAGTCCTGTCTTGGTGGTCGGTAAGCGGTTCCAACTATTATTTCTACATTACAAAGGCGTACTTTTAGCCACATTTGCTCGATCGCCTCGGTTACCCAGTGTGTGCATACACGCGCGTTAAGTCCCTTTCGGATATAGAACCCCACCCCCCCACCTCGACCACCGTGAACACTATCCGGCCTAGGGTTATGATAAAACCGGTAATTTGATAGTCTTGGAGCCCTGTCGGTGTGACCAGGTCTTAGCCAGGTTTCATTTATGGCCAAGATATCTGGAGCAAGTTCCTCAACGGCTACTATAAACTCCTCATGACCAGTATTTAAGGATCCAGCGTTAAAGAGGCCAACTTTAAAATTTTTATTACTAGTCATTTTTATTTAAATAAATAGATAAATGAGTAGAAAGAACAAACCATTGTATAGTATGTGTGCTGTATACTTTTACTGCAAATATGTGTAAAGGTGTGGGACTAGCTTGGTGATTACAAAAAATATACCCTTCATAATAATCAAAACATACTTTGCATTTTGAAGAATTTTTATAAGTAGCATTAACGAAAGCCTTGCAGAAAGCACGTGTTATGGCGCTTAAGTGAGCAATAATATATAATTTGAACACAATAGTGCTTCTATACAGAGTAAGAAATTCACATATTTGACAGGAGAGTAATAAGACATCCATGAAACTATACAAAGCTAGGCTGTGCATTACTAACAAACTACGCTCTACAGGCATGATCACAACAAATGACAGAATAGCGAAAAGCGTAAGCAAAAATGGTAAAAAAACGTTTAATACCTTTATGTTGTACCGAACGAACGCACAAACTAATGGATGCATGAGTAAACCAGCACAGCAGAAAATATTAGTGTCCGTAATTCCACTAGATTTAGGTCGAGGTGTCTGGAAGTGAACTAACGGCGGCTTGCCCAAAAACTCGGACCATGTCAGCCTGGGTTCGCAAGCGATGGCGTGGAGCCTCCGGACTGGAGTGTTGCCGCGCGAAGATTTTGCCATCCCTTGTCCAGACGAAGCGCCAACTTAGCCGCGCGCCGACGTCCCGTGCCTGCCGGAACAGCGCTCGATTTGTGCGAGTGAGTCGCTCGTTGATGTAAAAGCGGCGAGGCGATCCGGGAAGATCGATGCCCTCGGTTGTGACACCACGCCGCACCCGTGCAGCCCGCAGCAGCTCATCGCGCACCGCACGGCGCACCAGACGAACGACGATAGGGCGCGGCCGAGGCGCCGTTGCCGCGCCGCTCCCACTAAGCTCCGGAGGGCGGCCAACACGCGTCGCGCTGACCACGTCTTGTTGAGCCAACTGTACCCCGACTTTGGATGTCAGGGTCATAATGATGTGCTGTAGACCCTCTCCTTTTTGCTCCGGAATGCATGTGAACTCGACGTCATTCAACAGGAGTTCTTGGTCGCGTTCGTTGAGCTCTGCCTTAAGTGACTCGATTGTGTTCACTAGAGTGCCGTGAGGATCTCCAGCTTGAGTATTAATTTCTTCCCGCTTCTCTAAGTTTTCGACGCGTGATCTGAGCTCCCTTACCTCACCGACGCACGACTCCACTTGGGTGATAAGTCCCGAAAGTTTCTCGTCGAAGGACTGTACCTGCCGACGTGTATCCGACATCTCTGTTCGAAACATGCGTACTTCCTCAACGAGTACATCTAATTTCACGGACAGCTCTGATAGCGATGCACCGGATGACTGAGGAGGGGCCTCTGGACTATGAAACTCGTCTGGGGCGAGAGCCAAGGCGCCTCTGCGACGCGTGACCTTCTCGTCGTAGCTACGTACCGGAGTGTCAACCTTTGGTTCCCGGCTCCTACAGGCCTCACACCTCCATTTAAGCCGGTGCTCCCCCGTCAAAGTGTTGCGAAAACGCTGCTCGGATACACCAGCGCACGCAATGTCGTAATTATCTGCGCATGAGCAGCAACTTAGGAATTGTCTATTTTTTATGGGTTGTGAGCAGCCAGCACAGTTTTTATTCGTCATAGTGCGATCAAGTTAAAAAAGTAAAAATAAAAAATGTAAATAGTCAATATATGAATAGGAGAAAAAAAAATAAACAAAAAATGTATTAGTTTGGTAGGATCGAACTCAAGATGTTAAGTCCTATACTGCGGTTGGCTACCACTGTGCCGCTTGCTCGGTTCAGAGACCGCCGGAATAGCGAGTCAGTAGCGCAGCGTTGTTGTACGGAGCAAGCCAACTCACTCAAGGTCAACAAGTCGCTCGAGTAAACACTGTTCACCTGCACTTATTTTACAAAAACACGAAATAAATCACTGTTACTGCACTGTTTGTTTTGAAGTGAGCACCAAAAGACAGGAAATTACTAATAGAATAATTTGATATATGTTCAAAGTATTTAAACTATGTTTAGCTGTTCTAAAGGATTAATAATACGAAGCGTAAGTAAAACACGTCAGAGCGCAGCTAACGCACCCCGCGCACCCCATTTAGATACATTGCTACTTATTTTTGGTGCAAATATAAACTTACCGAAGAAAAGTGGCAATGTATTACAACCATCTGCCAGCAAACTAAAATCTATGGAATAAGCATTGCGCTTAAAAAATGCCACCACATGAAAAGTACAACTAAGTAGATGGAACTAAAAATGGTGGCTTTTTATTATGCAGCACAAAGCATCTGAGGACTGGTTGCTTATTAGCGACAATAATTTGTATACTAATAGATATTTTCTATACTTAAACGAAAAAATATGATACGTTTTTTCTGCATATTTTTACTGCCTTCTTTGCGTCTTTTACACCATTTGACTACACAGGACGTAATTTCTAATAAACTTTTACTTACTCTCTTTTCTCTACAATACAAACTGCGAACGTTAACGTCAGTCACCGGGTGCGCTGCTGGTCCGACTAAAGCTGAGCGGGTTGTACTTTTTCGGCCCCGTGGTGCCATTTTTTAAGCAATATTTGTTTGCAATTACACTTCCATAGATTTTAGTTCGCTGCATCTGTCAAATGAAGCCGACGGCGAAGTCGACGAAACTTGGGCGGTAGACCCACTATTCAATTCAAATACTTAAAAATCATTATTTATGAGTCATTCAAGTTTTTATTAACGTTCTGTAGAACAGACATTTCTATGTTATGCTCATCGAAGTAAACCAACTACTTTTTTTTTGTAGGCGGAAACGTAGGCAACTTCAAAGATCAGTTTGAGAGGCGCGCGTCTTTAACGTCGGGTCAAGAAACTAAGCGACCGGCGGCTAAGCCAGGTATGCATTCCTTTATAATACGTAATTTTGATATGTTATTGATGTATTAAAATAAAATGCTATCACTCAAAAACTTCCAAAATTAATGTCATATTTGCAAAGAGAAAAAATATTAAAAAAATGATATCCCTTTCAAATTCTTAAGGCGAAATTTTAAGCAAAGCTAGGGCCACTCCCGCAATAAAATCTATGCTTATGGTCCCCTCGGAAAATATCAATTGTTATTTGATAAATGTTATAAGCTCGGTGACAAATAATTGTTTTCAGTTTGGTGGTGCAAAAAAGCTTAAAACAGCTGTCGTTTTGTTTTTCGTCGTGAGAAACCACAATAAATTATTTTAATACAATTAATTTAAAGGAAAAACTTCCCGTCTGAGTTACGGGTGAGTCGATTTTTTCTAGTATTTTTTCTATTAAATTAATTATCTTAATATAAAAATAGCATTGTGAATGCCTAAAATCTAAAATTATCAGTCATAAAGTTGGTGTATTTATAAATAACAATTGATATTTTGCGAGGGGATTATAAGCTTGGATTTAAAAAAAAGTGTATTTACACAGTAATTATTTTATTGCGAAAGTGGCGCTAGTGTTGCATAAAAAGTCGCCTTAAAAAATATTTAAATTAGAATGAAGAATGTACCTATATTAGTCTGGCTGGATATAAAGTTACTATAGGCAATCCGTCGTGGGATGAAAACAATGTGATGCAAAAGCCACTGGCGGATGTATTCAGATAATTGCATCTTCACATAATTAACATATAGAGTTTAACGAATTCTAGTATATTACTATCATAACATTAATATCCGTCAACATT
This sequence comes from Agriphila geniculea, assembly GCA_943789525.1. NCBI lineage: Eukaryota > Metazoa > Arthropoda > Insecta > Lepidoptera > Crambidae > Agriphila > Agriphila geniculea. The sequence continues at coordinate 8,538,044 of OX038875.1, forward strand.
TGTCATCAGCTGTAGAGGCAGTGAAGCCTCGTGCCGGTCTGTCGGCGTCCAAGATCGCGAAGCCGAAGGCGCAGAGCGAAGACCGGGAGCTCACGCCCAAGCCCGACGGCAGCGTGCGCCTGCAGCAGATCGGCATCGAACCGCCACCGGTATATATTCCTCTGTTAATGCTGTTAATCATAATTCATCTTTTTACTAATATCAGGGCTGTTCCATTAATAAATAGCGAAAGGAAACAATAAGAACCTTAAGGAGTTTTGGCGCCATTTAGTCGAGTTCGGTTCGGTGACTATTTTAATTATTTGCAAATTGATTCATAGTGGATATTGTGTCTTAAAAGTGCAGTTTTGTGGTACAAGTGTCTAAGCAACTGAACAATATGTGGGATAATTGAAATAGGCGCGATCTTGGTTGTGTGATACCGAGACTTACTGTAGCGGTGGCTACCTCGGCAGAACTTACCGAGTAAACTATCTTGATGTACTTGGTGCCAAATGCTCCAAACAGCATTGGAATGCAATGCACCCGCATTCTAATGTAAACTGAAACAATCTACCACTGAACTATTCAACACTTGACACTAGCAAAAATTACTTCCAAGAGGAAAGTAGATTGCCAAAATAAGAAGAAGAAGAACCTTAAAAAAACAGCTTTTGGTGCACTTATACATTCTGCTTTCAAAGCATTCTACGGAGTGTTGAAACTAATCGCCTAAACACTTCGATGGCTTTTCTATGTTGTCAACTTTCCTCCACGAAGCACTGAGCTAAATCAGGGCTGTACAAGTTTTAAATTTAGAACTGAATATGCATCAACAATTCGATGCATTTTCAGCTGTTTTTTAATTACGTTTTGTAATTTTGTTTTGCAAAATGCAAAAAAAAATGTTTGTATTGTCTATGCCAGACTCCGGTGGAGGAACCAAACCGTGGAGGCGTCAAGAAGACTGAGAGTGAGCCCACGCACGCCTCCGCGCCCGTCGACCCCTCCGTGCTGCTGCAGGATGCCAGGAGGTATGTAATGTGGACTTTAATGCAATGCGGTAAGGTCCAGGTATTGAATGCTGCACCGGAAGCAGTCTACAGAAGAGCGCGCGCCGCTTATTCCTTAGTTATATTTTTATCTGTTGAAATATTAAAGAGAGCGAATGCCTGTGTACAGGGACGCAGGGCGTTGGGCGTCCTATGTTTATTCGTTTATAAAAAGGCGGGGTGTGCACTGACGCGTCCAACGTGCACGTGTTATACATAAACATAATAATATGGCAATGTACTATTGACAACACTTCTGCTCCTTTACCACTCCCAAGGTTAAAATCGCTTGCACGCCGCGCCGTCTCTAACATACGTTTAGTTTGTGATGGGGCGATACGCGCACACTCGAATTTTTCGGCAAAGTGGTAAAAGCACATGAGTTGCCGATCGTAAGATTTTAGTTTTTTAAGAAGCGGGGCGTGAAGAGTAGCGGTGCCCGCGGTTGTTACCGCTTCAGCAGGTCATAAACTGGCAGCACGCCGCAAGCAACGCCGCGTGCGACATACAGGGTGGATTTTTGAGACGGTACATTAAGGGCAGGTACCTTAACCGTCATAGTTACAGGAAAACGTTCCTACAAGACCATCCATAACTTTTTAAAATATTATGAACTGCATTCACAGATTTTGGAAAAAATACGGTTAGCAAAAAAATTGCTAAAATACCAAAAAAAAAATTTTTATGCCAATCGATCCTATTTCGTGTGGGGATCAAAATACTCTATGGGACCATTTAAGGTATGAGTACTAGAAACGACAGAAATCGCCAAAAACTTTTCCCATACATTTTGTACTGAAAAACGATAAATCAACTCGAAATATTTTTTATTGCCAAACGATCCTATTTCTTGCTGTGATCAAAATACTCTTTAAGGATCACTGAAATTTGAGTACAGAAACTGTTTTTTTTTTAGATCTAATGTTGTAGAAGTTTGAGCCTGCGTGTGAAGCCGGTGTTGAGACTAAATGTAGTTTCTGTACTCAAATTTCAGTTGGCTTTAAAGAGCATTCTGATCATTTGGCAATAAAAAATACTTCGAGTCTATTTCTCGTTTTTCAGTACAAAATGTATGGGAAAAGTTTTTGGTGTCGTGTGTGGCTCGCACTAAATTCGAATATACAGGATATTCGAATTTAGTGCGAGCCACACACGACGCGTCTCCCTAAACGAGCACTAAACAGTCATGCGCTTAGGCATTCCGCGTATTGCATTCGATATAAAAGCGTATATTACTGTATTTTTTATTATTTTTGTAGAAGTCTTCAAAACTCAATGGCGAAGCTGGCTGAAGAGAAAGCCGGCGAAGAGCACCGCAGGCGCGCGGCCCGCGACATCATCACCACTGCCATACGTACAGGTGGGGGTTTTTAATAGGTTTTCGAGTTCCATTAATTGTTCATTTAATTATTGTTATTATCCGAGTTTTCTTGTAAGCGAATCTTCATGCAATGGTTTTCTAGCACGGATATTAAGCGCTGAGCGAGAGATACGGAAATGTTAAGTATTTTTGAATGCGTCGAGACTTGCGGGCGAGGTTACAGATCTCTGTTTTTTTAAGTCCGAAATGTGTTGTGTGTAAAGCCCTCTCCTCATTTTTTCACCCAGCGCTTAAGTTCTGTGGTGGCAGCTATAAGTGAATCTCTTCGCAACAGTGTTAGGTGAAACTTACCGTTTGTGTGTGGTAGGCAAGCCGCCAGTGCCGTACGGGCGGTCGTCGTCGGCCGGAGTGACGGCGCTGGCGTCGCCGCCCTCGCCCGCGCCCGCGCCCGCCCCTTCCAAGGTGTTCCGTACTGAGGCGCAGCACCGCGTCGAAGATCACAGGAACAGGTATGTAACCACATACCGCTGAAGTGAGGTTTGAACTTTATAACCATAAAGTTCAAACCGCACTTCAGCGGCGCGGCGCGGCACTGCAGCAGCGGAGTGGCGGCGCGGCCTCTCCGCATTAGTGCGGTTTGCATCATTGCAATAAATAGAAATAATATTTGGCCGCGTCCTACGAACAAATAACCTGGAAGTGTAATTCCGCTCAAAAAATAGCACCACGCAAACTACAACCGAGTGGGCGGAGCTAAAAAAAGTACAACCGAAGCACTATTCAGTCATGTCTGTCACGCGCTCGGCGACAGTCGTTAGCGTTATTACAAAAAATAATTTAAAAAGTGGTAAAAAATTTCGTCATGTTTTGATGATTTGATTGCCTTGTTTTGATCTTTTGCACCACTTGACCACAGTGCAGGCAAGAAAAATAACAAGGCAGAAAAAAAATACCGACAAAATACAACAACAAGCTCGGGCAATCGTCCTACATATTAATTATCTACATATGTAAAGTCGCATTACTCATTTCCCAGCAAAAATGTAAACAAAGAAACGTCACTGTCAAATTGACAAACTGACCCTGATAGTGACATTTTCAGATATTCAAAACATTTGGTCATTATTATAACTTTTTAATTTGTTTATTATATTTTGAGTCAAAATAAATGTAATGCCATCCAGGGTAATTTTAAAGTAGGATGATAATAAGAACTTTTATTTTAACCTATCTTAATTTTTGATGTTAAAAGTTCTTGAAACGGACTGTTAAGAAACCTTTACTTAGATATTAACTGTATGTAAACTATCAAAAATACGTTGCAACTCCGCCAGTTCCCCGCAATACCAAAACACAAATGTTACTACTACAGCTACTACTCGTAATAATATTTTTTATGAAATTTTTAATTTTATAAAATGAAATGAACCAAAGGTTGATGTGTATGGTTTGCAGTTGATGTGTGCACAGCATCATAAAATGTTTTCTACTATAAAACTGTTACTATGAAATATTAAATTATATTACTGCTTTTTCCGCAAAACTCATGATTCAGAATATTTATCTATTCTATTTTTATTAGGTTTGTGATGACAAAACATGTAAGTGTGTTTATTTCTTGACTTAGCAATATACTATTTCCGTTTGTGTTGTTTTGTTCTGGCGACACCTTTGTTTACATTTTTGCTGGGAAATGAGTAATGCGACTTTAGGTACCTACTTACATGTTATGAAGAAATATCTATCCAGAAATATTGTCTTTTACTAAGCTCTATTTAATTTCAATAACTTACCTAATTTGAATCCTTTTTGGAATCAAGTGTCTTACCTATTTGTAACAAATACGATCATATTTATCAACATCATCATTTTATAATTTTCATAAAATAAAATAACATTATAATCGGCACAGCGTCCACTGTAGGCTGACATAGGTCTCTTTTAGTTTTACAGAGCGTTACCTAAGTTACGCCATCAATTACATGACGACAGCGACGTCATCACCTGCGATTTAGTTTGGGAAGCGATTTGCTAAGTGACTAAAGTCGACCGTCACAGGTGACTAAAACCGACCCATGTAAATAGCCCATAATACCGTAGCGACGACGTAATCGTATTATGTTATACGGACATGCACAAACAATAAAGTTAAGATTTCAACCGTATTATCAAATGTTACAATATTTATAATTTTGTCAGTGAAATACAGTCGTGTCAAACCGCTTTTTACACGTTTGACCGCGGTCTGGTTCAATTTTAAAAAGATCCGTCTAATGCGGATGCCCACCAATGATTTTAAGTTTGACATGGCATTACGTAGTACAGTGCGATAATTGGCAATGATTAGTGACTCCGCAGCAACCCCACTCGAGAACGTATGGTGTGCACAGATTGCAACAGTTTAAAATACATCGCTTTTACCGCAAGCGCTCAAAGTTGTTTATGCCGTTGCTAATAACCCACCTTTTTATTGAACAGGGGCGTGTCAGTGGAACGCATCATCCCCATCCAGGTGGCGGCGTCCCCGCCGGGCTCGCCGCCCGCCCCCGCCCCCGCCCCCGCGCCCGCGCCGCTGTCGCCGCCCGCCGCCACGACGCCGCCCACGCCCACGCTCGCGCCCGCTCAACCCACACTCACCAAGCCCGCCAGACCTAGTCAAACCCCGCTCAGGTAACTATCGTATTTGCCTAATGCTCCAAGCAGCATTGGGATGCGATGCACCCGTATTTTAATCACTACATAGTATAAAACAAAGTCGCTTTCTCTGTCCCTATATCCCTATGTATGCTTAAATCTTTAAAACTACGAAACGGATTTTGATGCGGTTTTTTATAATAGATAGAGTGGTTCAAGAGTTTATATGTATAATACATGGTGCCAAATCCCACACTACACCGAAGCGAAGCGAGGGCGTGTCGCTAGTGTAAAATGAAACAATCTACCACTAAACTATTCAACACTTGACATTGGCAAAAATTACTCCCTAAAGAGGAGAGTAGATTGCCAAACTAAAAATAAGAAGAAGAAGAACTATATGATTTGATATGTAAACACTGCGGAAACGAGTCACTGAAAAACGTTCCGTTATCCAAATTAAATTTTCAAAGGGCGGAAAAGTCACTATAAAATGTCAAAACGTGGCTGAATAAACCATAATTCTTTTCCTTTTTCAAAATTAAGAAAACTAAATGACAATCTGTTCATTTGGTTCACAGATACCACAGATTAAAAAGTATACAGCATAAAATGACGGGTCTCCTTTATGAGAATAAACTACCTCAAGGCGCCCTACTACCCTCTATTATCTAGTACATTTATTTTTATTACTCGCAAACCAATTCAATATTTAAAAAAAGCTAAGATCATGCCCTTTTAAATTGTCTCATATATATTCTTATCATTTTTCATTTTCACTCTCCAATCTTATGTCAAAAATAACTGACAAATCTACAAATATGTCGACTTGTAAAAACTATCCCTGTTCCACAACATACTTGTACCTAATTAAAGTAAGATAATATTGTAAATTTAACTGTTATGTCACTGACAAAATGTCGACTTAGTAAATAAATTGACACTTGTGTTCTAAAAATGATTGTGACTTAGACAATCATTTTTAGAACCATCAAATATATAAATTTATATTAGTAACATTTGAATATTGAAACTTTATTAACGTAACGATACAATTTATTTCCAAGTCTAATCACAACATTTTCCTAATGCCAAGCAAGGGGATTTATTTCTGAGGAAGCAGTAAATTATAACTCGTGTATATTGTGACGACCTTCGTGGTCGAGTGGCTTTGTACGCCGGTTTTCAAGTTGTCGCCATCTCTGAGGTCCCGGGTTCGATCCCCGGCTGGGTCAATTTAGAAAAAGAACTTTTCTATATTGTCTCAGGTCTGGGTGTTTGTGATAGCACCGTTGTCTCTGATTTCCATAACACAAGGTGCTTCAGCATTTTGGAATTAAAGCAATGTTTGTGGTGTTGTCAAATATCTGTCTATCCTTTGCTTGTGTTTAGTTTATTGTCTTTGTAATGTTGTGTATCGTTGAGTGTTGCCAAAATAAATGTATTTTTTCTATCTTTCTTAAATATTTATTATTATTATTTATTTGAGGAGATCGATGGCGTTGTGGTTTAGCGCCTGGCCCAGCGATTGATTCGTGACCAAACATTTATTATCTCGAGCTACTCCGTGCATCAGAAGGCACGGTCCCGGCTGCATTTGCAGTCGTTAACACCCACCAATCCGCATCGGGCCCACGTGGTGGGTTATGGCCTAACCTTCTTATCCACCCACAAGGAAGGCTCGTGCTATAACATTAAAAATGGCTGACGGTCATTATTTATCGTAGACGGCTGGTGTCAAATGAGTCGACCGCGAGCGAAGCGTGCTCGTCGCCCGGCGAGCCGATCAAGAAGTCTGCGCGCGAGTTCATAATCCCGATCGCGGTGGAGGGCAAGGGCTACGTGACGCCGCGCCAGCGCAGCCTCGAGCCCGACGCCGCCTCCGCCACCAGGGTACAGCGCACGCCCAAGCCGCGCCGCATCAGGTAATGTAACGGGTGGCCCATTTAAAGTGTCAGCATCTGGCAACCCAGTAACTTTGACACCGTTTGGCTAGCCGCCAGCGCGCTTACTACGCGTCGTCCGCTAGGCGCAAGCGCTCAGTCCATGCGCTGACCGCGAGATGCAAGCTTGCAGTTCGCGCGCCGGCCGCGAGTGCAAGCTATTTTGCATACGATGTTGTTTCTCTGGCGACTCGGAGTCAACGCACAGTAAGCACGCGGTCGACGTGCTGTAAGCGCGAGGTCCGCTCGCTTGCAGCGAGCTGGCTACGAGTCGAGTAGCGGCAAGGGCGCCGACTGCCCGCCATTGGCTTTTTCTTATTGACATTATGAAATATATTTTACGACACATGATTTAATGCTCTAATTTGAATGACAAGTTAATTGCTTGGAGCGGTGCCGTTGCGGTGCCGGTATAGTGTGCCATTACCTTTACATTCAAAACAATTTCTCAATCACCGGCAATCTTGGCAATGCGAGTCATCAATTAATTCTCAAAGTCCAAAATAAACGATTTAACTCTTTACAGCAAATCATTTGTTTTTCTTTTATAATTTGATTAACAAAACAAAAGCGAACACTTTAATTGGATCACCCTATAAAATCACAAGTTGCCACTCTACCACTTTGCAAACATAATCCTTTGAACAGTTTTCTATTGCAATTTTTATGTGCCCAATACGCGGGTTATGCCAAATAGAAGCCACTGTTTTAAAGCAAGACAACGCGTTTGTACGGGCGTCGGGGATTGATGGTTCACCACGCATGACCGCGACAGTGCCATACGCAAAAGCGATTAGTCTACTTTAAATAGGTTTTGCTACGTCGTTAGAGGAAGTAGATTTTGCCTTTTGACAGAGCACCGCCCTGTACACTGTACAATGTTGCAGCCTGCTTTGGGAAGAGCAATATTTACTTGACGTGACGCAAAGACAAAACTAACATTTGTGACCACTGCGGGAAAGTAATAGTGACACATTAGTATTTACAGTTCATACATTCGAGACTACAAATGGATATTAATCATTCCAGAAAAGACATGGTACTCATTGCCGCCCCTGCTTTACATGACCTAAGTACTCATGAACTAAGCAAACTACCTATGAATTTTAAATGTACTAGCACAATGTTGTACTAGCACGTTTCGCTGATACTGGTGCACATACATTTCTGTTAGTATATACTTAGTTCACTATAAAATTTTACCTGCGATTAATTTTAACTTATATTTGAATTCTTTGCAGCAGTCTTGTTAGTGGAGGCGAATCAGAAGAAGAAGACGATATGCACATGCATAGACTGCGGTAAGTATTACCAAATTAACCACGTACCATGTGCAACAGCGTCGTTTAACCACTCCGAAGGTTCAAATCGCTTGCTCGCTGCGCCGTCGCTAACACACGTTTAGTTGGTGCAGGGGCGATATGCGCGCACACTAATTTTGTTGCTAACTGGTTAAGCGACGCTGTAGCTCATAGCACTTCTAAGAAATAAAGGGCCGATTTCCTTTTCTAGCTTAGCGACGAATTGGTTTCAGCACAGACATCCCATTTCTTCCTGTTTTGATTGATTTCTTGCCATTTGGCCGCTTGAATCTTTCGCCAATTTTAGTTTATTGTCCGCCTTCATCTGCAGGGAATCTCCTTTCTCATGTGAATTCTAGAAAAATAGTAGCTTTATGTCCTTCTCCAAGGTTGAACCTATCTCCATTTTAAGCGGTTTAAGGCCGATTTTACAATCCTCAGATAACCGATATCAGTCAGTTAAATTATTAACTAAATATAATAAAAGTCATTCTAAAAATGTGACAGACAAAGAATAATAAAAAAATCAATTTGGCAGTAAAATACGCTTTTGGCACTTTAATCCGTTTGATAGCGATCAAACGGATAAAGGTTAATCTAGGGATTGAAAAATTTGTCCTTAGTTGTGTAAATGACACAATTATATTTCACATTAATGATAAGGTAGGAGGGATTAACTGACATAAATGCATTATTTAAGATCATCTCGAGCGGCGCGCGCCGAGTCCGTGAGCTCGGGCGAGGAGGACGAAGAGGACGAAGGGTTCCACCTGCTCACTGCTGAGAACCTGTTCTCCACGCTGCTGCACCGGGTATGTGACTTACGCCTTTTACTCATTTGTCACCGCGGTACAGATTCTGTACCGAATCTTTCCCGCCGAGCTGATGTTGCTAGTACCTCTTACTTATTTTTTTTGTAATAATACACATCAACTGTAGGTTAGGAATATAGAGTTAATTATGTTGAAGACACGCAAATTTTTCTCGAGCGGGACACCGGTTAGAGGTGTGTGTGGTATTTTCTTAGTCAAGATATACAGGAATTGGTCAATTTTATCTTTTACATTTTACCTTTAATCTTTAATATAAGCATATTATATGCAAATCGCCAAGATTCTTGTTGAGATTCTCGGCGAAAATCTCGCGTGGAGTGTAGAGCGGGCTTGAAAAGCGACCCGCTTAATGTCCGATTACAGTCTCGCAGCAAAAATGTGAAGAAAGAAATGTCACTGTTAAACTGACCTTGATAGTTACATTTTCAGATATAAACCCTTGGTCATTTCTATACGTTTTTAATTTATTTAATACATTTTGAGTCATAATAAGTATCATGTCATTCAGGGTAATTTTAAAGTAGGATAATAATAAGTTGTTGTTTTGTTGTTGTTTCTTTATTGATGCATATTATAACCATTTTTAATATTAAAAGTTGTCTCTATAACTTAAAACTCATAATATAATCACAAACTTAGCATCTTCGCCTGTCCCCCCAATGCCAAAAGACGAATATGATTACTACAGCTACTCTACTCGTATTAAATACTAATATAAATGAAATTTTATAAAATGAACCAATGGTGATGTCTACGGTTTGCAGTTGACGTGTGCACAGCATTATAAAAATGTTTTCTACTATAAAACTGTTATCATGAAATATTTAAGTATATTACTGTTTTATTTTTATTAGGTTATTGTTTGTTATGAAATAACATGTAAATGTGTTTATTTCTTGAGTTCACTAATATACTATTTTCTTTTGTGTCGTTTTGTACTGGCAACACATTTGTTAACATATTTGCTGGGAGTAATCAGACTTTACCCACTTTACCCTTATTTGCAATCGATGTTGCACAAAAAGATATGTTACACGCAAGCACAATAAGGTGTGTATTCCCGTGCGCAGGTGCGCGCGCTGACCAACCGGCTGAACGGCGAGGAGGGCCCGGGCTTCCCGGCGCACCCGCACTCGCTGTTCAACAACCTGCAGACGCCCTTCTTCAACAGGTCGCCGCACTGTCTCTACGCCCAAGAGTGGCTTATTAATACACCACCATGGACTTAGAAACTTGAACTTAACCTATGACAAAATTGCAGCTTACGATGCGATGCGATTAAATTGACTATAGACAGTCCACTGCAACTTCACTCGAGAATGTGAGCAAACATTGTTAAATTAATCGCATTGTAGTCCGCAACATTTATAACAGTGAGGGAAAGACCTCAAAAACTAGCTTCGTGTAATCCGGACTTAAGATTAAATTGTCCAAATATTTCAGTTAAATTCTAGGAAATAACAGTAGTAACAAAGTTAGACCTGTATTATCATGATGATGATTGCAGATTCAGTCGATAATTCAGCACGAATCAGTTTTAATGACTATCTAATTAAAACTATTTCGTGCTGAATTATTCATGTGATTCTATACATCACTGTTTAACTGTATACTTATACAAATTCTTGTTTTCAACTAATTTTACATACTACTCATTTTACATTTTCTTTTTTCCATACAATAATGACCATTTATTGTTTTAATTTAAAACTGATCACCAGTTGTAAAATTTTCATTGTCAACTTTATAATTGGTTTAATTAAGCATGTAATTTTCAATTTTATCCCATATTTCATCCGACTAAAATATTAATATGTTAATTTTGTGCATGCAGCCCCCACTTACCAAGGAGACACCTGTTGTGAGTATACTTTTATTTACTTGTTATTTTTCGTCCCTAATATAAGTTTAATAAAAAAAAATTGATCACTTTACACTCAAACGGTCATAACTTGCCATAAACTTTGTGTTTTTGTTGTACATGCAGCCACCATAAATATCTGGAAAACAAAAGAAGTATGTCGGAATCGTAAGTTTAGGCCCTTGAGACAAAGTAACATTCGTATTAACAATGATGAGTATCTCAAAGTTTTAAATAAAGGTGTATATGTCTTAGGATAATCGAATAAATCGGATCTTTGCAAAAATCCTACGTTGATTTTCGCAATCGTCCGAGCAATTTTAGGACACTGGAAACTAGAATGCTGGTTGGATAATCTAAGAGTCGATTTATAACATCTTCAGTGTGATTGGTCAGAATATGACTCTTAAAAAGAAGACTGAAAGGGTCATAATCGGTTAGGTTAGGTTAGAACTGTGACCAAAATTAAGCCAGAACCCTACTTTTGGTGCACCCCTTTCCCTTTGCGATACTCGGGTAATAATATAACACTGATAATAATCACAACAATAACAAAGGACGCAGCAATGCGTAGTCGTTAGCCAATCAGAGCATCTGTCAGTCCTTAGCGTTGTCGTCAGCCAATCGGCGCGTGCGGTTCAGGGGCCCTATTTTTGAATCGCTCGAAGCCAGTCGAGCGCTCGTTTCTACTGATTTTCGTTCGACATATGACTCAAAACAATGAGATGTCGAACGAAAATCAGTCGAAAAGAGCGCTCGACGCCTGCCGAGCGATTCAAAAATAGGGACCCTGGTCATTCACGTTTTACCTAAATTACCCTGGATTTTTGTAATTATCATTACTAGGACGATTGCATTTGTCTTAAGGCTGGTTTACATTATCTTAGTATGTAGATTCGAATGCGAGTGCTTTAGTAGTTTTGGTGCCTTTCCAGTGACCGTTTACATGCTTCCAGTAGAGTGTCATTTTCGCTATACCTAATACCTATTATTTAATTCAATTACACGTCACGCGGTCACCGGCAAATGCACTCTACTAAAGACGCTACTAAAATGTCGATTTACATGCTTCCAGTGCGAGTGCGAGTAAAATATCGCGCGAGGGGTGAGTGGGCGCGCAGGGGGTGCTACTGGAAAGCGAGTAGAAAGGCTACTAGAACGTTAATCTCTTTAGTCATAAGACGACCGTTTACATGTTTCCACTAAAGCACTCTCATAAAGCACTCTACTAAAGACTAAGATAATGTAAACCAGCCTTAAGATTCTAATTATTCGGTTAATACAAAAATCAGATTTGTACGAATATTCTACGACATATACAGTGGCGGTCACATTATTAAAAACACCAGTCGATTTTCATTCAGTATTATAGAATCAAACTCAAATTCAAATCTCTGTTTGAGTACTGTTAGAAAAGGATGGTGCTATTCATCGCATATAGCGCCATCCCTTTCTAACTACTCAAGCAGAGATTTGGGTTTAAGTTTGATTCTATAATACGCCTAAGAGATATAAGTATCAGTTTTCCGTTTCAGGATTTAAATATTTTTTAATGCTAATTTCGCGGTTTTGTTTAACATATCCTTATATCTCTTAGAATGCTGATCAGATCAGTTGGGTGTGTATAGCGATCTGAATCTCCTCCATTCACTCCCTGGATGGCCATCATCAGATCACAGCTAGGTCGTTTGTATGAAAATTTACTGATGTCTAATTATGTGACTGCCCCTGTATAACCTAAGTTTTTGTAAAAAAAAGATGTCGATTTTACAAATGTGAGTTTGTTTTAGGGCTGGTTAGTTATCCATTTAAAGATAACCACATGTTTCAAGCAGTAGTATAACTTATTATGGCGTAATGTTCATTGATTTATACAAAGCATGTTACAATGATTATACCTTCAGTGGTCTGAGTACTTTCCGTTCATCGAATATTCATCTCATTGGCTCGATTCAGTTTAGAAACAAACATTGCATATATGACTTATTCCAACGTTTTCAAAGTTCACTCGCACACTGAATAAGAATATATTTCAATAGCCTTTGTATTAAACATCAACTGTACTCAAAATCGAAATATGTCAAAACAGGTTTAATAACAGCACTTATGAAAATCCAGTTCATTGTGCGAGTGCCTCTATACTATTGAAAGCAGATAGTAAGCACATACCATTCGTATTTCAGCCGTGAGGGGTGGGGCGCGCGCGACCTGCACTCCAATTTCGACTCTATGTTCAACAAGCCGCGCCCGCTGCCGCGAGGTGAGTCGCACGCTCCGCCGCATCGCTTGACGGGAAACGTTGCCACTATCACACGCACTATCGCACCTACACCGCTACATTATGAACTGTAAACTCGCTGGTTACGTGGCTTTGCAATCATTATGAGAATCCTTGTTTTGGTTACATTTTTCTTTGTTGATGTTAAATGGTCGGATCTATATATTTTATATAAAAAATTAAAATATTCTGCACTATCAAATAAAATTAGAAATCAATCGGCTCATTTCAAAAACAAATGATTGAACTTTGTACATAGGTGTACTGGCAAAAAAACAAAACTCCTTCGCCAATGTTTGAAATCTAGTTTTTTCTTTTGAATTAAAACCATTTCGAATTAAGTGTTTAAAATCAGCCAAGCTTTTCCAAATTCACTTTGAGCATGAAAATTTTCATTATATTTGTACATTCGCACAACCACCAGTAGTTAGCGCTCAGGCGGGCTGCCCCGGCTACAGGACTCACAACAAAGCTAGCTTGCACTAAAATTAATAACTGTCCACCATTACACGATCTCAGTCCGCGTCACACTCGAATCGATTACCACGTGTCTGATACTTGCGACGTTTTCCATTCGTACATTCGTGCCTAATATGATGTCGTATATAATTGACTATGCATCCTAATATAGTCCATTATATAACTGTGTGTTTTTCCAGATTTCATTAACATGTTTTTTTTATTAATAATCAATAATTTTAACCTTTTTTTGCATTGTAGTGTTATATTGTATTCAAATTGCATTCTTTGTGCAGGTGTTGACTTTCTCCTACCCGCTAACACTAGCAGGAAAATGTTGCGTTGCTATCGAAAATCATAAAGTTTTTCTTTATTCATCTTGTAGTCAAATGCATGTAATGCGAAAAGGCATTTCATTTATCGCATCGCCTCTGGCAATACAGTAATTTAGTACTATTTATTTTTATGTCAAATTCTCAGTATAATTTCAGCAAAATTTAACTTCGTGCCAATATCGTTTACAGACCGACCGTTAATCGATTAGTTTGGAACGTGATCATAGTATACATGTGTAGATAGTGGATGTGGTAGCACTCTATGTATCGTGCGAGTTCTCGTCACTCGCACAAGTGTCCGATAGCAATCATGATACATGCGCTATGAGCTATGACACGCCGTGCTCTCGAGCGAGACAACTTATCTGCAGCCAGACTAGGACAAGCGTGTCGCTCTCGCGGGGAGGGGGGAAGGTCTCGATGGGGAAACGGGGGAAGTGAATAAGGATGGCGAGCAGCAGCAGCGGTAGTGAGGTTGTGTTGGTGTGGTTGCAGTTGGGTTGCGCGTTACACTGCATGCTCCGACCAAATCTTCACTTCACAGCGGCACCAGCGCCAACCACAAACCCGCCACAAACGCCACACAGGAATAGGTACTAAACTCTATTTATTTTCTTCATATTTTATGTGTTTTTTTGTGTTCCGCACCGTACGTCGCGCCCGTTTACCAGAATAGAGATGCCTTTATACATTTTGTGGTATACTATGCTGATGCGATTAGTCTTTTTGTACATTCTGGTAAATAGTAATATCGAAAGCAACATTTTAATGCATATTTTTTGTGTTTTTCGCATACTTAAAGCTTAGTTTGACCTAATTCGATCACTCCTAGCGTAGCTCCTAGATACTAATGATTATTAACAGACAGCATCGACGTTCGTATTAATCGTCGTATTAACGTTAGTCAAACTTCTCTCGAATTCCCCGGCCCCGCAGCGGAGGTCCTCGAGTTTCGAGGCGGGGCCCGGCGGACTCCGTGAACGACGGCCCGGCGCGCGCCTCGCACGATCGAAACGTGTTTTTCGGTTACGTTGCAGGTAGTAGTAAGAGGGGCGGCAAACGGCCGGCCGAGGCGCTCGACCTGTCCGACCTCGACCTGAGCTCGATCCAACTGTCGGAGCGGGAGATGCGCGCGCTGTCGGGGCTCACGCCCGCGCTGTCGCGGCGGCTGCAGCGGCAGCTGCTGGCCAGCCTGCCGCCCGCCGCCGCGCGCACGCTGCGCCGCACGCTGTCGCTGCATGACCCCGCGCCCGCGTCCGCGCCCGCCTCCGCCCCGCCCGACCCCGCCGCCCCGGCCTCGACGACCGACGACCGCCCGAAAACGACAGAAGATAGCGACCCACCGGCCCCTAGCGAAATATCTGAACCGTCGACGCCGCCGCGCCCCGACATCGAAGCATCCCTTTCGCCACCTAGGCTTCGCTCCCCTGAGTCTCCCGATATGGAGTCGGTGCGACAATTCTGCACGTTGCCGCGGCTGCGCCGTCGGACTAAGCCGGCTCGAGAGGCGTCTCCGCCGCGCGAGGCGACGTCGCCGCCGCGGCCGGAGCCCGAGCGGGAGGCGGCGCCGCCACCGGCGCCGGCGTCGCGTACCACGCCGGACCGGCCGCTGCTCAGCAAGTACTTGAAACCGGAGCGCGCGTCGTCGCTGGACTCGTATTCGTCCGACGGCAGCCTTTTGTCGGAACCGAGCTACGTGGCGGCTTACGGCGGCGCGGGACTGGGCTCGCGCCGCCACTCGATGCGGATGACGGGTGACCCGCCCCGCCGCCGCGTCTCGAGGTTCCTCAGATCGGACTTCTTCGACTCGCCGACGGACGAAAGTCTTTACGCGAAACACCGAAAGGAGAAGGAGCTCGAAACGCAAAAGATATTACGCGAAATTCGAGAGAAAAGAAACAGATCGCTCGAAACTCCTAATATGCGAAGTCCGACGTCGGATTACGGCGACGTCCCGCCGTCGTTCCGAGACGAGACGACTTACAATAAGAAGTGCCTGTCGCCGGCGTCCCTTTTGACGGCGAAGGAGAGGAGCCGCTCGAACACGCCGTTCTTTCCGATTCTGGATAATATCAAAGAGACCGCGGCGGACGCGGTGCATTCGAGTTCACCCGACAGGAAAACGGCCGGCCTCGGGGGAGATGCGAAAACGATGACGCGCTTCGACGATAGCCTTTCGTCTCGGGAATCTAAATTGATTAGACCAAAAAGTTACCCTGTTAAAAATCAAAATTCGATAGATGAGCCTGAGACTTCGAGAGACGGCACCGACAAAGAAAATGACTTTAAAGATAAAAGTTTCCAAAAGGAATCCAAACTAATGAGGCCAAAGAGTTACCCTACGAGTAGTCCATCTCCCGAAAAAGTATATATCAATCGTAATAGTCTAAAAAAAGAAGTTGTATCTAGTTCTAAACCTAAAGATGAAGAGATGAAGAGTGACGTTGAAGTTAGCTTTAGCATTACGTTACCGAAGAAAACGTCGGAAGCTCCAAATGTAGAAAAATCGAATACTAATAGTGAACCTGTTGAAAGTAAACTTGAATCGAATCCTGATAATGAGAAAACCGCAACTGACAGTCTTGTCCTTAGAAAATATAAAATAGTAAATGAAGAAGGCAATTCAAATTTGGAATCAAAGAAAGAAAATGGTACTGTTGTTGCCAACGGTATATCAAAGGTGAGCTCAGGTATTGACGTTGATATTTCTGAAGACAAGAACACCACTACATCGAACAACACTACTAAAAAAGAAGAAGTCAAAACAAAAACGACAGACGTGGACAGTACTGAAAAGAAAGGAACAATTAAAAAGAAAATAATCAAGAAAGTTTCCTCAAAATCAAAGACTGACTTAGGAAGCGGCCAAGATGCTTCGGATGCTAAAAGTGTTACCGAAAAGAAAAAAGTAACCAAAAAAGTAAAAGAGAAGGTTTCTGAAGATGGAACAAAACCGACTGTCACAAAAAAGAAATCTATGTTACAATCCATAGGTCATAAGTTAGAAAAATTTACTTCAACGAAATCGAGTTCTCCAGAAAAAGCATCTGAAAACGGTAATGTTGTTACCGAAAGTAATGACTCAGTAAAATTAAAAAGAATGCAAAGAGAACAGTCCGTACCTGTTAGTGCAGAGCCACCCACCGAATCAAACCTTATTAAGAGGGCAGTCACATTAACCGATGTCGCCGCATTAGACACCCCGAATACTAGCAACACTAAAACGACTGTGTCTAAAGTGTTAGGTCTTTTTAAAAAGTTCGATCCAAAAGAAAAGTCATCGAAACCTCTCGTAGAAAAGTCACAAAGTGAAAACTTAGATACGGATCTCGCTAATGGCAAAACTGAAACACCAGAATCGCCCATAGATAGCCTTGATAAAGATAAACCTCGGAGACCAACGTCGTTACTTTTGAATGGGTTAAATCGCAAAAATAAATACGGTAGGACTACCAGTGACAGCGTGTCGGCAGCTCCTACCGAAAATGACGACCGATCTGTACTTAAAAAAGATAATGAACCTAAGAATTTAAGAAACACTTTAAAACTAGACTTCTCCAAATTGCCAAGAGTAAAAAAAATAGTTCCTACGAATCCTGTGATAGAACCGCAACTGTTAAAACATTCTACAGAAGAAAAGGAGACTGAAAGAAAAGATAACGCGGAAAAGAACGTTAGCATACCACAAAGCGGCAGTATTATGGAAAACAACGAAACAGAATCTCGAAGTCGATCGAGAAGTAGATCTACCATATCTAATTCCGAATTAAAGTCTGATTTCAGCGCAGATGATAAAAGCGTTGACAAGCATTCTTCATCGCCAAGCGAACCTACTGTTAATTATACTCGACGGGGCCGGGAGTCGGTGTCTCCAGAGAAAGAAGATATCGTCGATAGAATACGGCGAAAGAGTTTTTATTTAAGGTTTAATGAAAAGAAGGCTAGACGAAAAAGTAATCTAGTCGGACCTGGTGCTGCGGAATACGACCCTCTGGCCCGAATACACTCTCCACCAGTAGATCTTAAATATGACGCCTCGCCGACGTCGCCGTCCGCCGGCGTCTACGACTTGTCTCCGGGGTATTCCATCGCCTCGGATATATCTCCCTCCACAGAACGGTACCGATCGTTGTTGTCCGATCTTCCTGTTAATACTAGAAATAATGTAAGGTTCGATAGTTACGGAACAAACGACAAAATAGATACATACCGATCTCTTGACCGCAATGACTTTAGAAAGTGTCCTGGCAGCCGCAGCTATTTGGATTACGATCAACCATTGTCATATAGTGGCCACAGATATTCGAGAACGAAATCTCTTCTAGAAAGCCCTGACAGTATTGAAGAATCAAGTCTTGGATATATTAGAGATCCACAGAAATATAATAGAACTTTGTCCATGTATTCTCCAGGAAATTATGCTACATATAGACCGAAAACAACAAGAAATTCTGCAATCATAATGAAAGAAAGCGAAAAAGAACCGAGTCCGGAGAATATACTAGAGAAAATTCGAAACAGAAAAAAGATATCTATCAGCGTGACTAGGAAACCCGACGCTGAAAAGGACCCACTGCCAAGGTGTGTATTATTTCTGTTCACTTGAGTTACGTAAATAATTCACAATAACTTCCCTTCTTGAAATATAATACGAGTTTAGTCTGTGCACGCTTCACGCTTTCGAATAAAATTTGACAGCACTAATGCTTTTAAAAAGTTTTGGTATACCAAGGTTTTATAGAGGCGTCAATCTATTTACATCTTTGTACATTGTGTCCCTCCTGTGTAGATAGAACATTACTCATTTCTAATATACGTAACATGTTCATTATATGTATTTTTGTAAAATTACTTTCTGCACATTGAATCTTTATAATAGAAACGAGCACAATTTAATTACTTAAATAAGATACAAATTCTACCTATTTTTCTACTAGACACATTTCATTGGAACACGTAAATGAAACAAAGACACAGTACCTAAAACGACTTATTTTTAAGATAGATATGAAATCGTGGCGAATTACTTTCAGATCCAATGTCTCACCTCAAGGCGAAGGCGACCGTGCAGAACGCTCTGAGAAAACTGACTGAGAGAAACTATTGACGGAGCTCGAGACTATCTACGGAACTACGTTGTGATTTATAAAAGCATTTTATTTTAGAGTCACTTACAGAAACTTATTTATCTGATTCCTATGACATACAGCTGAATGTCATCTTCCACTTTTTTTGGTTCGGTGACGGTCACGGTACATAACATTGCAAAACTCGACGCTGTTACCTACTCAATCTTGCCAAAGCTGGCCTACGTTCTCAGCCATTTATAGTAATGGTGAAATCTGTCATACGACGGATGTTTACTGTAAGACTGTCTCTAGTGGCAAATATAGATTAGCATACTCATTTTAATGAATCTCTGTCGAAATTCGTAGGGCACCGGTCGCACACCCTAATAAAGTATACTAAAATCGTTTGCCTTAACAGGTTTTAACTTATTATTGACAAAAGTTTTTTTTGTCCTAGTGATGAATTGAACACCAATATAACATTTTATTTGATTTTAAGAACTTATTCATTATATCTACTCTTTTAACAAATTATTCATTTATTCCACGAGATATTTGGAATAAAATTGTTGCTTAAGTAAAACAAACAAATAAGAAATGATTGCATAATTTATGCATCGTTTAATAGATCGCTTCTAAAATTAGATAAATTTTGAGGGGAAAATAATAATATCATGACAAAATTTTAGTGTAAGATGCCTGAATAAGTCCAAGCTGCCCGAGCAACATGTGACAGATATAGATGTAAAATAGCATAATGTATAAAAAAAAGATCTGAAGCTGTCATATCTGCAGACTCTTGCAGACCCGCCAGTCGATTGCTATGAACTAGTGCAAAAATTAGAACCACATTACGAGTTTAGAAATAAGAATTCGAATAAAATTAGACAAATTAAATTAGGGCAAATGTGTTGAGCATAAAACGTGATTAATTAAGACAAACGATGTTAGAACGACACATCTTAGGGTTAACGACTTAAACCCAGTTTATAGTTTGTAAGCTACTGTGAATTTTTTTATTTGTAAATTAATATTTCAGTATAAAATATTTGGAGTATGAAGAGTTATTTAACCGATGCTATTATAAAAGATAGATTTTCTGATCCATCCGGATAAAAATTAGGACATGATTATTTAAATGAGATACTGTTTTATTTCTGTACATATTAAATAGATTCATCTGAAACTGCAGATTGACTGCGTCATAATTATTTTGGTAGGTGCAGCTTTTTAAAGGCTGGACAGGAATTATTATTACTTAAAGTATATATTTTACTGACAGTTGAAGTTCTATATTTTGCAAAACGTTTTTAATTGTTAATTGTAAAATGATTCTTATGTGCCTTTATAAAACATAAGTGACTGGATTTGATAATTGTCCATTTTATGGAAGGCGAAAATGCCACGATTTTATGTGTGTGTTGCACAAATGTTTAACTCAATATGGTTAATTTTTTATTTCATAGTTAATATAATTTTACAATTTTATGAGACCCTAAGTCAGTGTTTAAGTTTACTTTTTATCAAAAAGTATTGAAAGCTAAGTCACACTGTAACAGTAATCGAAATAGAAGGTGCTTAGATGATTTCGTTAGAAATAGATTGTATTTATAGATCGGACGTGTTATAGAATCACTCACAAACATGTATTATAGTAAGTATTTTAATAACGATTTTGTTTTCAGTTACATAGAGTGTATATGAATGAAACTGGATTTAAGAAACAGAAACTCTTCTTTTGAGTATTAATACAGTTTGTATTACGTTTGTTGCCATTTTCTATATTTCTCTAGGCAAGCCAAATAACGGCTTGTTGATAATTGAGACGAGTTGTTGTAAGCAATAATTTTAAATAATTGAGTTTGTCATTCTTTTGTATCAAGTGGAAACTATTTATTAAGTGTGTGGTGATTTTTAATATTTCTCTAATTAGTCATGGTCGCTGCTGCCGACACAAATCTGTGATTGTTATGACGACGATGTTAAATTTGCTATCACACACGTTTTGTATTGAATGTGAATAAATTATAATAGTTGAATACTAGTTTTTAATTTAAAAATGCCCCTCACTCACAAAATGTTATACAGGTGGATTTTTTTTAAGTGAACCTGGAGGAAAAGTACCCTAAAAAAGGAGAGTTTTTGCTCAAAGCAGACAACTTTTATTTAAAAAAGAAGCAAAACTGCATTCTAGGATATTTGAAAATACGCGTACAAGCGTAAATAGTCGCGGGTGGTAGTGGAGGTCGTTACGCCAGCAGGAAAGTAGCTTCTAGAGCAAGGGTGGCCAACCTTTTCGACACTTGGGCCAAAATTCGGAAGTAGAATTTTACCCCGGGCCGCACTACTACTATGTGAGAGAAGAAGTGTTTGTTTTTTTTATAGTAGGTATGATAAGCTAATTTTAGTATGATTCTTTTTTACTTAAAAAAATTTGCTCGGCTCCGCGGCCACAATGTAACAGACGGCGACGGCCCGCGGGTAGGCCACCCTTGTTCTAGAAGGATGCGAGTTTGATGAATAATTTGTGCGCAATTCGGTGTAAATGTGCGCCAAATAAATTTGTGGACCTTATACTTTTGGAAGAAAACGGGAAAAACGAATTCTGCTGGGGTAACGGTACTCCAGCAGGAAGATTCTAAATTAATGATCGGAGAGAAATAAAAGATATATGGGCGGGTAGCTTGATACTAGCAGGAAATGTGCGCCAAATATAAAATTTGTGGGTCTTATAGTTTTGGAGATATTTGATTTCCTGCTGGCGTAACGTTTTGCCGGATCCCAGATCTCGGAAACTACTACATGTGCGATCTTACAGTAAACACATATAAGTAGCCTCTAATTTGTGCGGTATAAAACATTTCAATAATATTCACAGATTTTGAAGTAATCAGGCATTTTCTAAACACAGAAAAAATAATTCTAGCGCCAAACTACCACATAAATAAAGAAACCAAAAACGGATCTATTCTTCTTATTATTTCTCATTACCATAAAAAATTTGAAAACCGCACATTTACGCGTTTTTGAATAATACCCACACGAAGGTGAGACTGACCACGCCATGACTTTGACGGTCAGCATGATAAAAATATCAGAGATTATTTAGATCCTGGCCCAATGAATAATTTGTGCGGTTACTAAAGTACATGTTCTGAAAATTTCAGCTTCAAATTCTTCGTATTAAAGGAAATATCAATTAAAATCACTGACCTGCATATATTTACACTGGACAGGCTTATGTCAAACTGTTTTTGTGCCTATTTGATTTCCGCCATTTTGGCGCTGTAGGACGTAGCGTGAGCATAGCGTGAGGGACATGGTACTAAACTTTGAAGTCTGGAGAGACCATCATCATCATCATCATATCAGCCGCACGACACCCACTGCTGGGTATAGGCCTCCCCCAAGGATTTCCACGACGATCGGTCCTGCGCTTCCCACATCCAGTGGCTTCCGGCAATCTTCACCAGATCGTCGGTCCACCTTGTCGGGGGCCTACCCACGGAGCGTCGTCCGGTGCGCGGTCGCCATTCCAGAACCTTTCCGCCCTAACGGCCGTCGGTTCTTCTCGCTATGTGTCCAGCCCACTGCCACTTTAGCTGAGCAATCCTTCGAGCGATGTCGGTTACTTTAGTTCGCCTGCGGATCTCCTCATTTCTGATTCGATCACGCAGGGAAACGCCGAGCATGGCTCTCTCCATTGCACGCTGGGTGACCTTGAGCCTCCTTATGAGACCCATAGTTAGCGACCACGTTTCACTGCCGTAAGTCATCACTGGCAACACACACTGGTCATAGACTTTCGTCTTGAGACACTGAAGTAAATCGGACACGAAGATTTTTCGGAGCTTCCCGAATGCTGCCCATCCGAGTTGGATTCGACGAGAGGTCTCCTTCTCAAAGTTGGACCTACCTAACTGGACTGCCTGTCCTAGGTATACATAATAGTCAACAGCTTCAAGTGTAGTGTTCCCAACATGAACTGGAGCGGGCACAACATGGGCATTCGACATGATTTTCGTCTTATCCATGTTCATTTTAAGACCCACTCTTTGGGAAGCACTACGGAGATCTTCGAGCATTGTGTTCAGGTCCTCCAAGGTCTCAGCCATTAGAACTATATCATCGGCAAAACGCAGGTGTGTTAGGTATTCGCCATTAATGTTGATGCCGAGTCCTTTTTAGTCTAAGAGTTTAAAGATATCCTCCAACGCAGCTGTGAACAGTTTCGGAGAAATAACATCTCCCTGTCTCACACCTCGCTGCAGTTGGATAGGATTTGTTCTCTGGTTCTGTACTCGGACCGACATGGTGGCATTTTTGTATAAATACCTCAACACCTCGATATACCTGTAGTCCACTTGGCACCTTTGGAGAGACTGCAGCACCGCCCAGGTTTCAATCGAATCAGAGACCATCACGGCAACCATTTTCATATTGTACGTCAAAATCAGTTCTTTAGACGCACGCTAGTGGCGTTTCAAATAGGCACAAAAACTTAGCTGTCAAATTATACAGAAAGCCATTCCAGTTAATAAAAAAAAAAAAATTCATGTCAGTGATTAAAATCCAAAACAACTGTCAGTATTCCGATTAACCGACCAAATTCGATAGACCACAAAAAGCGACGCGTTCATACATATTGATGACCTCCTTAACTTTGTTGTCGAACAGGTTTGTACACGTCACGTCTACGTACATTTAAGTGAAAAAGTGATTTGAGTGAGTGCTTTTATTGTAATGAGAAATAATAAGAAGAATAAGATCACCGCTTTTAGCCGACTTCAAAAAACAAAAAAAGGAGGTTCTCAGTTAGACCTGTATGTATGTATGTATGTTTGTCCGCGATTATCACGCGTTTGGCTGAACCGATTTTGATGCGGTTTTCAGCAAAGATTTAAATCGAAAAATGAGCCCTTGCCATACTATAGCGGCCGAAAATGTGGCATCGTTGGGAAGAGTGAGCTCACTCTTCCCGTGTCAGTCGCTTGTAGAAAGCAGTGAGCGGTGCACGTTACGTAAACATCTTTGATTTAGCTAATTAGGTTCGATAAGCTACAAAAATGCCTTCCTGTGCCTTCAGAAAGTGTTCTTATAACTCAAGAAACACAAAGAAATCCAAGGGAATTACATTTCATGCGTAAGTACAGAATTATTAATTATTTTCACTGTTTCTAATTAAATAAACAAATTAAAATGGTGCCCGTCACGTGTTTGTATGACAGAGAGCGAATGGTTGCAATTTGCAGTATGAGTGAGCGAGATGACGCTGTGTCTCTTTTTTCGTCATTACAGCATTGGTTATCTGCCAGATAAGATTGAGCTCTTGAATAACTGATCGTTGTCCGTACTAGGGACGTGCCGGACTACAGCTGCGCCACAAAAAAAAAGTTGGAAATCTGACATTTTGACTATGCCATGATGAAGTCTATAGTTTGTCGGAGTTTGTCGGTTTAGCGTTTAGGAGATACGTGTGGCGCAGCTGTAGAGACGTTCTCTACAGCTGAGCCACACAGATCTCAAAAACGGAAGGTCGTAACAGATATCTGATTACTCGTGTGTGTAGCCATTAGTTTGTCGGAGTTTGTCACCAAAAATCAGAGTTTGTCGGTCTAGCGTTTAGGAGATATGTGAGGATACGCTGTGGAGACCTTTCTACCTGGATCTTGAGAACGGAAGGTCGTAGCAAAAATCTGATAACTCAAGTGTGTAGCCATCAGTTTGTCGGAGTTTGTCACCAAAAATCAGAGTTTGTCAATCTTACGTTTAGAAGATATGTATATCCCCACATATCTTATACCAGAATTTGTCGGTCTTGCGTTTAGGAGATACGTGTGGCCCAGCTGTAGAGACGTCTCTACAGCTGCGCCACACAGATCTCGAAAACGCAAGACCGACAAATTCTGGTTTTTGTGCGACAAATTCCGACAAATTAACGGCTGCACACACGAGTAATCAGATTTTCGCTACGACCTTCCGTTTTCGAGATCTGTGTGGCGCAGCTGTAGAGACGTCTCTACAGCTGGGCCACACGTATCTCCTAAACGCAAGACCGACAAATTCTGGTTTTTGTGCGACAAATTCCGACAAACTATCGTCTTCATCATGGCATAGTCAAAAAGTCAGATTTCCAACTTTTTCTTTTGTGGCGCAGCTGTAGTCCGGCACGTCTAGGATCTTTAAAATCTCTGATATTTTTATCCTGCTGACCGTCAAAGTCATGACTTGGTCAGTCTCACCTTCATGTGGCCTGTGGGTATTATTCAATAACGCGTAAATGTGCGATTTTAAAACTTTTTATGGTAATGAGAAATAATAAGAAGAATAGAACACCATTTTTGGTTTCTTTATTTAGGTGGTAGTTTAGGCACTAGATTTATTATTGTTTTCAGAAAATGCCTGATTACTTCAAAATCTGTGAATATTATTGAAATGTTTTTACCGCACAAATAGCTCAAATTAGGGGCTACTTATATGTGTTTAAAAGTTATAAGGAGTTATTTCGATTACTTATTTTATAGGACACTACGATATTCTAAAAAGCCCTAGTCCAGTAGGACCACGAGTACATAGTGGTATACCGTGGTCCTACCAGTAGGTCAAATTGGTAGGTTTACGGGCCCTTAAGGTTATCTGTGCTAACATAGTATACTAATTTATAGGAGATAACCCCCGCAGATAAAGAAAAAGTACCAGGATCACATAAATCTAGAGAAGGTTAAATTACGTTTACTAATCAGTATACTTTCACCTATTCCCCTGGGTGAATAAAGTGTACCAATTAGTATACTTAATTCACCCAGGTGGACGACATGAAATTTTTGTTCAATAAAAATGCAGGGACTTCTTTCATGGCGCGGACTCTTGCTAGCTGACGATAAAAATGAACAAAACAATAAAATGTATAAGTATTTATTTGTTAATGTTTTCACGCGAGTAGCGGCTGTAGATCCTGGAAGTACTTAGCGTCGGCCTCGGCGAGTTGTTCGAGCGCGTCGTCCACTTGAGTGTCGGAGAAGCGGTCCACCCACGACGCCACCATGCCCTCCGCGCTGGCCGGGTACCGCTTCAGCTCCACAGTGTCATCTGAAATTAAGCGTCAAGTATAGTGGCAGAGTGTCTCAATCTGCGCTTAAACTTTTGTATTAGCCTACTGCTCGCGGCTGACTCAGTCGAGCCAGCGCATGAGGGATGTCATGTGTCGGTTGAGACAGAGCTACAAAAAGCGCTTCGTAGGCGCTTATAATAATAGGCACGCAGCGCTGTGCAGTTTGAAATTGTTCTTTATTCACGTGCAGCGAGTAGCTTACTATTTGATTGTCCTCGCATGGATGGGCTTCTGTAAATTTAGTACTATTATATATTTTGTGATAATGGCGGGGATAAATTTAGTTCAACATTTTCGACGAACGCGATGTGGGGATAATTCTTTTGGTTATGCCAATTTCAACCGTATAGTAAAGCCACTTAAGTCGACTTTTAATGTTCGATATCGAAGTCTCTTCAAAGCCAATCCACCGCGTCTTGGGGTAAATAATACTGGTGGAAAACTTGGAATGAAAATAATAAGTACTAGCCCATTGTATCAGATTCTGAGGTACAGGGCACACCCCGGACACACCATACAAGCGCCGCGTTGCAACTACCTATTACTAAAACGCTACACAGATGACGTAATTGTACACGCGCAACTGTGTGCGTGAAGCTAGGGTTTAAGACTACGCCGGCGCGCCCGGCCCGTCGCCGATGGCCGAACAATAGATCGCCGCGCGCCGCATGGACTGGACGGACGGAGCGTTGGCACCCGACTAAAATGAGCACACGATTAGTGTGACCAACCTTAAATTATAGATCCTGCCCCGTTCAGGCAAAAAAACTGACAAATCCTGCCAAACGTTTATGCAAAAAATGCCGAAATAATGCCAATACAATTTTAAAATTTAAAATAAATAGTCACATGATTTTGTTATATTTTTATTTAAAATAGTTATACATTCGTATTAGCCTCGTATTCTTCTTGATCACCTTTCTTTTTTATACATCGCTTTTGTCATATTTTTAATAATATCTTTAGTTGGCTGGAATGAAACGCAGTCACTATATTCTTTAATGCCCTGTTTTACATGCAAAATAGAGGGGACATATTTATTGATAAATCTGTTCCGAGTATTTGTTTTTATAAGGTTTATTTGCGAGAATATTCTTTCACAAGCAGCATTCGACATTGGCAAACACAAGAAACATTAATAACATAAACATTGTTCTCCGCGCTTTAAGGTTCACAATGGAATGAACTACAAATTCAACTAGAGATGTTATGGGAAATCCCCGAAACAAAGGTATCGTTGCCAATGTTCATTGGCATTTTAAAATTCCTACCTAATGTTGTTTCTTTTATCGATCTGCACCCTACTCATTTTAAAGGATGTATTGGCATTTGGCAATAAAAAAACTTATATTCCCAAAACTGCCAAATACTGCCAGATTTCTAAAACGTCAAACAAATATGCCAGAGAGTAAAATAAAGGGCTAAACCTGCCGAAAAAGCAGGATCCTGCCACATATGGCCACACTTATATCTATTCTGTGGTACAGGGCCCCCAAAGTAGCCCTTATAGCTGATATAGGGGCTACTTTGCTATAAATATTTTTACACATAACCATAATATAAGCTTCGTAACAATGAGGTACTGACTTTTGACTAGAGTATTGGGCTGCACAAAGATGTTCCTGGGCTGCTTGTGCAGTATGACGATGTCCCGCCAGCGCGCCCACGGCGCGCGCACGCTCGAGTACTTGTCGAACAGCGCCTCGCCCGCCGACACGTCGGCTGTCGCCTTGATCGTTTGCAGCTTCACCAAGAAGTCTCCTGTTCACGTGGAGTATACATGTTTTTTAGTTATTTAATTTCGGACGACGACCGATGATCGAAGAGCATTGGACCGGACTTCTAAAGGCCGCGTGTTCGATATCCGTCTGAGACAATGATTGCCGTGCAGCGAGAGTAGCTTATTATTTGATTGTTCGCGGATGGGCTTCTGTATGTTTTGTATTATTATACAGGGTGTCCCAAAACTTTGCCACACGGAGGGAAAGTACCTGAAATATTGAAGATAGAAAATTTTACTGAAAGACTTCGTTTTGTTTTAAAAAATAATTCGAACTGCATTCAAAGATTTTTTTTAAAATCGCATGCTTTCCCTATAAAAATTGGTACAATACGATATATTTAAATGTTAAATTTCATAGTCTTCCTTTTGTTTAAGATGCTGTGTTACTTAACAAAAAACGATTCTAATAGAATAAGAATAAGTGCTCGTTTACGGAGACGCGGGGCGTCAGGCGGCGCGGGTGACGCCGGGGCCTCTCGCGGCGTGTCGGGCGATTTTTCTGTTTACGGAGAAGCGGCGCATGAAGCGGCACTTAGCATCGCACGCGTAAACACAAACATATGGCACTATACGATGCTGTTCATAGAGACGCGTCGCGGGCAGCGTGGCGGTGCCCGCGGCGAATCTTCAAACGGGTAGCGATGCGCGCGATGGGCCCCGCTGCGGCGGGCGGGGGCGGCGCTCAATCAAACCGAATAATTGAGTTTTAGTTTAGCGAGATATGGCAGGAAGGTTCCGCCGGCCGCGGGCATCGCTTCATCGAGAATTGCCGTCGCGAGCGCCGCGACGGTGCCTTCCGCGGGCCCCGCCCCATTTCATGCAAACGCGTGTTAAATCGCCTCTCCGTAAACACACTCATACAACGCCATATTATGTTTGAATTCAGTGCGGGCCGCGCCGCCGCCCGCGTGGCGCAACGCCCCGCGTCTCCGTAAACGAGGCCTAAGGAATTTTATTTGCATAATACCATGTCATAGTAGAACCAAATAAGTAAGTCATCTTACTCTTTATACGCACGAACGCGGTTTGTATGTGAGCGCGCCCGTACGTATGCGTCGTCGCACGCACACACTGACAAAATTTAAAGGTGATAAAGGTGCAACAGTCATGGCTGCGCCGTATAATACCGCCCGCGCTCACGCACGCTTCACGCCGCCGCGCCGTTCGTAATAATTTCAACGTGTACCTACCTACAGTACATACCATGCTTTCCAAAGATATTATTACAAAAAGATTAGTAAGCATGAGGATATATTTTACATTAACTTTAAATAATAAGGCATTTCGTACTTGTCGAAACAGACGAATTTTTTTTTATATCAATTGTGTAATTTTGTTATAAAATTACAAATTCCTACAGGAAAAAGCCTATTATGCATGCCTATTATGGAAAGTATTCAATTTCCGAATTTAAAGATTATTATTTTGATAAGTGTAGGTAAATGAAAAAGTAAGAAACAGTTAATAGTGTAAAAAATAAAATTTCATAATCATTTTATTTTATTTGAATAAATACATTATTTAGTAAAGCCACGTTTTAATTAATCCTATTTCGTTTGTAAGTTTTCAAATCACATAACATGACGTAGGCAATGAAAACATTGTAGTCAGTTCCTGAAAACAATGAATTTAATGCAAATTGTAATTTGACAGATAGATGTGATACATTGCTACTTTTCTTTAGTAAGTTTTTATTGGTGTCAAAACGAAAGAGCCAATGTATCACATACATCTGTCAAATTACAATTAACATTAACTTCATTATTTTAGTCGATAGACCCGCTGGTCTACGTACAAAAAAATATAAAAAAAACTTTGTATTATAGATCCCTGATGCTTACCCTATAAGGAAAAAATATTTTGTATAGAGATTGACTATGCATTTTTTGACGACTGAATAAACTAGCGATGTGACAGCCCTACGTGTTTAAGCTGTATCGCTCGCTCGAGGCTCGAGTTGGCCTACTTATTTGGTTCTACTATGACCATGTACAGACAGAGTTAGTGGGTATAGTCAAAAAGAATCAACAGTATATGCCTAATAAGTGTAGGCATGCAAATATTTTTAGTGTTACCCCCTTACTAATAAACATTGTATAGCAGCTGCAAAATGAAGTCTTCTTTCAGTAAAATTTCCTATCTTCAATATTTAAGGTACTTTCCCTCCGTGTGGCAAAGTTATGGGACACCCTGTATATTTTGTAGTTTTGTATGGTACGTACCGACTATCCTCTTGCCGTCAGTAGCGAGTCGGTCCCTCTTGAGCGTGAGCAGCAGGTCCTTGGCGGGTTCAGTCTCGGTGACGGTCAGCAGCCCATCGCCCTCCAGCTCTAACAGTCGCATCAGGACGAAACGCGCCCGCGCGTGCGCCTAATAAGTATTAAAATTTTTCCAATGAAGTTTTCTAAAGAATGAAAGCATTATTATTGATGTAAACTTTAGTTTTAGGAAGCAAAATTCTTAAATTAGTGCCGTATAGAGAGAAAAACATAATAAATTATCAGGTATTTTAAAACGAAGACAATCTGTTCAAGTGGAATTTCAAATTTGCTTGTCAGAGGTATTTTTCAAAAACGTTTCAGTTGTAACAAATAAGAATACGACTCATATTTATTTTTTCACTTATTGTTTGTATTTAAAAAATGCTAATAAAAATAAAATTTTAAAAAATGCTTTTAATCACAGAGAAATAAAATATTAAAAAATGCTCAAATTGGTACACTTTGACATGTTTTTTTACTGGTATTTACAGAATCTAAAGTAATTTTTAATTTTTCTTAGGAATAATGAGGTATTTGTCTAATGTATTGCGTGTTTTGTATATACTTATATCAATTTAATAGGAATTTTCAAAGTTCGCCCTCATTACGGCTCGTGCAGAGTTGTTTTGATCATTTGTATTGAAAATTTAAAAATGGAACGTGATGCGACTCTACAGCCTTAAGGTGCGGTCACATTTGTCTGACGCCACGTGTTAAACACGCAGTCAGATGACATCGATTTTCACAGTAAATGTATGCACTAGATCTAGAAGCACACTCGATATAAATGCGGCGTGTTAACACGTAGCATCAGACAGAATGTGTGTGAACGCATCCTTTAATGTTTAACCTATTTTTGAGTAGCCTACCTGTCAATATTTTTAGATATTTATCTTGAAAATAGGTGTTAAGAATAACACGATATCACAATTTCCATAATAATAATTGTCTTATATTAGAGCGTGATAGATAAAAAATGTCTAATTGAATCTATACTGCTTAAAAGAAAATAGGAGCCACCATATATATAGTGTAGTCAAATTAGGTCGAATTTGCAAAAAGATCGGAAGTAATTCGTGTAGTTATTTATTTTTTTATGGAATCATTAGAAGACATGAATATAAGTTTCCTCCGAGTTTGCACCATTCCTGCTATGTACGGAACATCGTTTAATGTTAGGTATTAAAATTAAAGTCCCAATATTTTTTAAATATAATACTTACAATAACAGTTTTTTTTTTTCATGTTTTGTTACAATTTTAATTACCTATCATTGCACCTTTGCTCGCTGACTACCTATAACGCAGTGTGCCTAAGTCGCGTTATGCCTAAACGTCATTTCAAATAAGCGTTTAGTCCATATCTCACAGTGACCATTTCCCGATACGACTATGTCGCTATTGGACTATATCTCACATTGCCAATTTCGCGATCCGACTATATCGCTATTGGACTATATCTTATATTACCCATTTCGCGATACGACTATGTCGCTATTGGTCAAATTTTTACATTCTTTTTAGGGTTCCGTAGCCTAATGGCAAAAAACGTAATCCTTATAGATTCGTCCTGTCTGTCTGTCCGTCCGTCCGTATGTCACAGCCACTTTATTATTATTATTATTCAATTCTTTATTTCAGGCAGAGCCCATATTAGTGTTAGTAACAATGATCACTATAAAACTAGGGTTAGTAATTACATCACACAACTGTTAATTCCGAAAGTATTAGGATCACACAGTTAAAACTTGCTAAAGTCGCATTACTAATTTCCCAGCAAAAATGTAAACAAAGGTGTTGCCAGAACAAAACAACACAAAATGAAATAGTATATTGCTAAGTCAAGAAATAAACACACTTACATGTTTTTTTATCACAAACCTAATAAAAATAGATTAGATAAATATTCTGAATCATGAGTTTTGCGGCAAAAACAGTAATATAATTTGGACGTTATTCTGAGGGATGAAAGGTTGATATTCGAATGACGTGTGTGGGTGCAGTGAAACCGCAATGTTTATGGTACGACCGTTTATTGAATACTGGCTTAAGGAAGCAATGGATCGTATAGATATATCGATACAGAATCAAACACAACATGCCGCCCACCAAAGTACGACAGGACTTTTAAATTTAACAATAACATGCATTCCAATAGTAATAATCATCATACAAAGTTTATCATAATCAAAGTAGAATTGTTTTATAGAAATCCATTTACAAGTTCCATAATTTCAAATTAATTATATTCATTGAGCATGCACTAATACAAATTTCCATAGTTAAATTAGTTATCATTAACAGGCAATTTACACAATTTACTAATTGATCGTTTAGTTATTTCATTTTTACATTTGACACTATATACTCGAGTACAACCATCTTGTCCCGGATGTTTATTTACTATCCTACCTAATGACCACTTTCCAGGTGGCAAATGTTCGTCTTTAAGTAATACAATATCGCCAATTTCTAAATCTGATTGCCTGTTTAGCCACTTAGGTCTAGTTTGTAGCCTGGATAAGTATTCAGTTTGCCATCGATTCCAAAAATCTCTAACAAGCTTTTGTGTTATTTGCCAACGATCTAAACGATTGACATTAATATCTCTAAGATCGGGAGTAGGTATGTTAACTGGAGCTTCCCCTATCAAAAAATGACCAGGTGTTAAAGGTTCAGCGTCTGGGTCTGAAGTGTCTATTGGAATCAACGGGCGTGAATTTAGGCATGCTTCAATCTCACACAATACGGTGGTCATTTCTTCGAAGGTAAGACTGGCAGTGAGTATTCTACGCAGATGGTATTTAAGCGACTTAACGCCAGCCTCCCACAAACCGCCGAAATTGGGACTATAAGGAGGAATAAAATGCCACTGTGTACCTTTTAATGTAAGCCTTTCCTTAATGTCACTAGGAAGATCTAAATTCGCCGTTTTTAACGCTTCGGCCAAGATCTTATTAGCACCTACAAAATTTCGACCCTGATCACTCCATATGTGAGTACATGCACCCCGACGAGCGACAAAGCGACGGAATGCACCGATAAATGAATCGGATGTGAGATCACCCACCAACTCTAAATGAATAGCTTTGGTAGCCATACATATGAATATAGCTATATACGCCTTACGTTGTTTAGCTCCACGTCCTTTCGACATTAAAACGAACAAAGGACCAGCTATATCAACGCCACTATGCAGAAATGGACGTGCAGGTGTTGTACGAGCTCGAGGTAAGTCTCCCATCTGTTGTGTTTTAATATTAGCTTTCATTTTAGCACACAATACACATTTATGTAAATAAGCCTTAACTGTATTTTTTGCTTGCAGTATCCAGTACTTCGACCGAAGGTAAGTCAAGACTAGCTGTGTTCCACCGTGCAGTGTTCTCTTGTGTGCGTCCGCTATAATAAGGTAAGTTAATTCATTTTTATTTTTCAGGATTATAGGATGTTTGGAGTGTTCCGGCAAGGCAGAGTTTCTCAATCTTCCGCCCACCCTGAGAAGACCCTCTTCGTCAAGGTAAGGATTCAATGTTTTTAATTTACTATTTCTTTTTACATTTCTATTTGCCTTTAGACTTTCAATTTCCTCTTCAAAATCCTGTTGTGCTATTTTGATACATCTTTTTAATGCTTCTTCTAACTCTTGCGTTGTAATTTCTTTATTAACTTCATCTGGATTGCTTTTAAAACGTAAAAATCGAATGCTGTAAACTATTACTGTCAACAATTCTTTCAAATCATTAAAATTTTCAAATTTAATGATGTTTTCTTCTTCAATTTTTGTATTAACTTGGATAATTTTCTTTTCTAATTCCACAGGTATCGGATTTGGTCTTGTATAATGTATTTCAGCGTGTTTTAACCATTCAGGTCCTTCCCACTACAATTTGCAGTTGTTTAGCTGTGTTAGAAGAGCGCCTCGTGATGCAACATCGGCAGGATTATTTTCAGATGTCACATGATGCCATTGCTTATCGTTCACATTATCTAGTATCTCGACGACGCGGTTAGCGACGAACTGTTTCCATCTGGATGGTTCACCACTAAGCCATGACAAGACAATGGATGAGTCAGTCCAGGCATATATTTGTGATGCAGGTATTCGCATTGCTTGTGCTACGTTTTTTAACAGTTTAGACAGTAAAACTGCACCGCAAAGCTCAAGTCTTGGAACTGACACTGACTTTACAGGAGCAACTCTAGTTCGCGCTGCAAGTAGTGTGGTGGTTATTGTGCCATCAAAATTGATTACTCTGCAGTAAACAACTGAGGCGTATGCCTTTTCGGAGGCATCGGAAAATCCATGCAATTCTATTCGTTTGCTATTTTTAGTTGAAGTTCCTATCCATCTTTTTAACTGTGTATCTCTAACGTTTTCAAAATCTTGTCTAATGTTTTTCCATTCCTCTGTTAATGTTTCATCTACTTCATCATCCCAATCGATTTTCTTCAACCATAGTTTCTGTATTAGAATTTTTGCTGAGATTATGCACGGAGCTATCCATCCGAGTGGATCAAACAGTTTTTGAATGTCTGACAAGATATTTCGTTTAGTAATAGGTTCTGAAACAGGAGGTAAGTTAATGTTATACATGAATTCATCAGTTGCTAAATTCCATAGTACCCCTAATGCTTTAATAGTTCCTTCGATGTTTAGGTTCAGTTGTACTTTAGTTGATCTATTTTCAGGCTCTATAGATTCCATAAAATTTGCACTGTTGGACGACCATTTTTGTAGTTCGAAGCCACCTCTTTTCAGTATATCTTTAAGCTCTTGGCTTGCTGCTACGGCTTCAGCTTCGGTGTCAAACCCAGCGAGTATATCGTCCGTCCATATAACAATTTTCTTTCAGAATACGTGCTGCAACTGGAAAGTCAGCTCCTTCGTCTTCTGCCAGCTGTATCAACGTCTTCACTGCGAGGTATGGTGCTGATGCGGTACCGAACGTAACTCTAAGTAAACGATATTCTTTTAATATTTCTGTAGGTTCATTTCTCCACCAGATACGTTGGAAATCGACGTTTTCTTTCGCTATTAACACCATTCTATACATCTTTTTCAGATCGGACACGAAGCATACGGCGTGCATTCTCCATCTCAAGATGATGCTGCGAAGATCTTCTTGCAATACTGGACCAACGAGTAACTCGTCATTAAGTGAGATGCCATTTGTACCCTTACAAGAGGCGTCGAATACCACGCGAGTTGGAGTGCTTTCGCTTTCTTCTCGTATAACCGCATGATGACATAAATAAACAGCTCTTTTGTCATATTCGTCTTCCGGTATTTGTTCTGCATGTCTTAAAGTCACATATTCTTGTATAACTTTCGTATAATCTTCCTTTAGTTTAGGTATTATTTGTAGTTTTCTTTCCAGCTGTAGAAATCTTGTTAGTGCTATTTCTTTACTATTACCATCTGGTGACATTTGCTTCTCTGATTTAAATGGTAAGTTTACTATAAATCTTCCTTCTTCATTTCTTTCATATGTTTTTTCATAGATTTCTTCACAAAGTTTTTCTTCTTTAGTAAGTTTTCTTTTGCTTTCGTTGTCTAGTTCCCACATTGATTTCAGCATTTCGTCTAAGTCTATTTGATGATGCATTACCATTAAAGATGGCTCGTTAGATTTTCTTTCACCTATTCTTCCAAACAAAATCCAACCTAGTGCAGTTTTCTGTGCACACGGAGCGTCTGCAGGTCCCTTTATTAGTTCTTGCTGCAAAATTTGTGAACATTCATTCACTCCCAATAACAAATCTATTGGTGCTGGTGTGTGGTATGTTGGATCCGCTAGTTGTAGGTTTTTCAGATGTGGCCAGTCTCCAACTTGAATAGACTTAGAAGGTAAATTTGTCGTTAATTGTTTAGGTAAAACATACGCTTCTGTTTGTATACAAAAATTCTCGTTATATGTGGAAACAATGTGAAATTGTACTGTATTGTTAATTCTTGTTTTGGTCGAACCAATTCCAATAACATTACCTCTAGTTGACTTCTTTTTTAGTTGTAGTAGTTGAGTAGCCCGTTCACTTATAAAAGAAGCCTGTGAGCCTTGGTCCACAAGCGCTCTTAATGTTATTGTGTGTCCTGTGTCACTCTTGACTTTAACTAATGCTGTGGCTAATAAAGCGTATACCTGGTTTGCATTGCAGTGTGACGTCATCATAGTATTGACTTGGGCTTCATCCTCTTCTGCATTTGTATCTTCGACATTAGAATGCATCGTAGTTTCCTCCGACTTCGTTTGATGCAGAAGGGTATGATGACGTCTGTGGCATATACGACAAGACATCGGCAATCTACATTTCACAATAGAATGTCCTATCAACAAACAATTAAAACACAGGTTTTTTTCTTTAACATAGTTATTTCGTTCACTAACGGACATGTTTGTAAACTGTTTGCAGTGGCACAGTGTATGGTTTTCATTACATAATAAACACGGTTTTACTGGACGAGACATAGCCGTGGCCGCGTGAAATGTACGTTCTCTAGTATTTCTCTCTTTTGTTTTATCAGATGAAAAATTCGCAGTTGGGTTGGCCAACTCTAAAGTACGAAATTTTGATTCCAAAAAACACCTCAAATCAGACCACGATGGTAAATGTTCCGAATTATTTTTATATGCAAAATTTTCCCAGTCGTTACGTGACTCCGGGTCCAATTTCTGTACTACAAGAAATATAATTACAGGATCCCAAGAACCAGTTTGAATATTTAAATTATTTAATGAGTTAATGCATTCGGTAGTATTATCGAGTAACATTTTTATAAGATTGACAGACTGAACACTTACCCGTTTCTGTGAAAATAACCTATTTAACAGAGAGTGCACTATAATACGTTTATTTCCATAACGTTGCTTTAAAATGTTCCACGCGTCGGCGTAATTCGAATCAGTAACACGAACATGTCTAAGGAGGGCTTCCGCTTCGCCTGCAATGCTGGACTTCAAATAGTGAAGTTTCTGCACGTTCGAAAGTGCTGCGTTGTCATGTAC
Organism: Agriphila geniculea; assembly: GCA_943789525.1. Taxonomy (NCBI): domain Eukaryota; kingdom Metazoa; phylum Arthropoda; class Insecta; order Lepidoptera; family Crambidae; genus Agriphila; species Agriphila geniculea. Next base: position 8,575,270 of record OX038875.1, read on the forward strand.
TAAGCTCATGAAAAGGTCTTGAAAAGAAGGCCACTCTTCGTAACTCCCCGAAAACGTAGGCAGCTGGATCCTCGGAAGCCTGACTTGCGAGATTAGTACATCTGAGGACTCATGACTTTCATTACTGCACGACGCCCGATGTGGAGATTGGCGTGACGGCGTCGACGTCTCCATTTGTAAAATCGCATCCTGAATATCAGCTTTGAGGCAGATGTACGCGTCTTCGAAACTATTGTACTCATCGTTAGCAAAGTATGGAATCTCAGCACGCTTGTCACGCGGTGTAATGTGTTGAGGTAAACACGTTCCAGTATTCATCTATACACTGCATTCGAGTTTGTAGGTATCCCTTAGTTAATCTAGTTTTTGGACATTTCTTTAAGTTTACTTGAGTTTTATTCATCAAAGTAGCCGTTTCTTCAAGTTGTAGTAATAATTGTTCCATATTTGGTTTCGCCACAGTTCGTAATTATAAGCACAGTCACAGTATTTTAACAAGAATCACAAAAAAAAACCATTCAGTTTGGCGTAAACAACTTGTTATTTCTTCGATAGCTCATATGCACTTTACGTCCTTGCACACTTGTAAATAAAGATCACTTTTCTTCTATTATCGACTGTTAATAAAACATTTTTCTGTAGGCCTATTGTTCGATGCGCTCGACGCATCCAAGGTCGCCTTTTGTCCGCAAATTTCAAAACAATTTTTATCCGGTCTTTAGGGCCAAACACTATTTATTCTGAGGGATGAAAGGTTGATATTCGAATGACGTGTGTGGGTGCAGTGAAACCGCAATGTTTATGGTACGACCGTTTATTGAATACTGGCTTAAGGAAGCAATGGATCGTATAGATATATCGATACAGAATCAAACACAACATAATTTAATATTTCATAATAACAGTTTTATAGTAGAAAACATTTTATGATGCTGTGCACACTTCAACTGCAAACCGTACACATCAACCTTTAGTCATTTTATAAAATTTCATAAAAATTATTACGAGTAGTAGCTGTTGGTAACATTTGTCTTTTGGTATTGGGGGGGAACAGGCGATGATGCTACGTATTTTTGATAGCTTACATACAGTCAATATCTAAGTAAATTTTTCTTATCAGATCGTTTCAAGAACTTTTAACATCAAAAATTATGATAGGTTATAAAGATAAAATTTCTAATTACCATCATGCTTTAAAATTACCCTGGATGACATTATATTTATTATGGCTCAAAATATAATAAAGAAATTAAAAAGTTATAAAAAACCGGCCAAGTGCGAGTCGGACTCGCGCACGAAGGGTTCCGTACCAAAAAACGGCAAAAAAAATTACGTTTGTTGTATAGGAGCCCCTCTTAAATAATATTTTTATTCTGTTTTTAGTATTTGTTGTTATAGCGGCAATAGAAATACATCATCTGTGAAAATTTCAGCTGTCTAGCTATCACGGTTCACGAGATACAGCCTAGTGACAGACAGACAGACAGACGGACAGACAGACAGACAGACGGACAGTAAAGTCTTAGTAATAGGGTCCCGTTTTTACCCTTTGGGTACGGAACCCTAAAAATGACCAAAGGTCAATATCTGAAAATTTCACTATTAGGGTCAGTTTGTCAATTTGACAGTGACGTTGCTTTGTTTACATTTTTGCTGGGAAATTAGTAATGCGACTTTAGGTAGATATATTCTGTGAACCGCTTTACGATGTTGTGAAAAATACAAAAAAAATATGTAGATCTTAACAATAGTGTGTCTAGACACTAAGCCTTTCTCGCTCTTGAACTAAAACTCAGTGAACCTTAGTCTCACTAAGCCAATCTCGCTCTTGAACTAAACTCAATGAACCTAAGTCTATCTCGCTATTGAACTAAAACATAATTGACCTAAGTCACAATACGCCCACATCTCGTTTGGTCTAGGCATAACGCGACTTAGGCTCACTGCGTTATAGGTAATCAGCGAGCAAAGTTCATTGCATGCCTAGTTTGCTTAAATCAGATAAAAAGTTACCGAGATAATTGACAAAACCTAAACCTAGGAGCGCCACTTTTGTGACGTTGTAGGTACTTGTACGTGCCGGACTACAGCTGCGCCACAAAAAAAAAAGTTTGAAATCTGACTTTTTGACTATGCCATGATGAAGTCTATAGTTTGTCGGAGTTTGTCGCCAAAAACCAGAGTTTGTCGGTCTTCCGTTTAGGAGATACGTGTGGCTCAGCTGTAGAGACGTCTCTACAGCTGCGCCACACAGATCTCGAAAACGAAAGGTCACAGCTAAAATCTGATTTTTTGTGTGTGAAGCCGGTAGTTTGTCGGAGTTTGTCACCAAGACCCAGAGTTTGTCGGTCTTGCGTTTAGGAGATATGCGAGGATACGCTGTGGAGACCTTTCTACCTGGATCTTGAGAACGGAAGGTCGTAGCGAAAATCTGATAACTCGAGTGTGTAGCCGTTAATTTGTCGGAGTTTGTCGCCAAGAACCAGAGTTTGTCGATTTTGCGTTTAGAAGATATGTGGGGATAAGCTATAGAGACCTTTCTACCTGGATCTCGAGAACGGAAAGGTCGTAAGCGTATCCTCACATATCTCCTAAACGCAAACAAACTCTGGTTCTTGGTGACAAACTCCGACAAATGGTTTTGACGCAGATCGTCACTTTCGCAAATGGTCATCGCGAAAAATTTGGTCACTTTCGCAATTGGTCACTATCGCAAATGGTCACTTTCGCAAATCGTCACTTTCGCAAATGATCACTTTCGCAGAATGTCATTCACATTTTTTTCTTTTTTTTTCCTATATGTGAAAATTGTGAATGACATTCTGCGAAAGTGACGTTTTGCGAAAGTGACCATTTGCGAAAGTGACGATTTGCGAAAATGACCAATTGCGAAAGTGACCAAATTTTTTGCGATGACCATTTGCGAAAGTGACGATCTGCGTCAAAACCCGACAAATTAACGGCTACACACACGAGTAATCAGATTTTCGCTACGACCTTCCGTTCTCAAGATCCAGGTAGAAAGGTCTTCACAGCGTATCCTCGCATATCTCCTAAACGCAAGACCGACAAACTCTGGGTCTTGGTGACAAACTCCGTCAAACTACCGGCTACACATACAAGTAATCAGATTTTCGCTGTGACTTTTAGTTTTCGAGATCTGTGTGGCGTATCTCCTAAACGGAAGACCGACAAACTCCGACAAACTATAGACTTCATCATGGCATAGTCAAAAAGTCAGATTTCAAACTTTTTTTTTGTGGCGCAGCTGTAGTCCGGCACGTGGTGCTTGTTCCACTACTTTAGCGAGTGACAAAAAGTGATTTTATGATCAGTAACACGCGCGCAACGCGAAAGTAGAGGAACAAGTACCTACGACGTCACAAAGGTGGCGCCTCCTAGTTTTAGATTTTGTCAAATATCTCTAATACTTTTTTTCTGATTTAAGCAAGCTAGATATGCAATGATAGTTAATTAAAATTGTAACAAAACATGGAAAAAAACTGTTATTGTAGGTATTATATTTTAAAAAATATTGGGACTTTAATTTTAATACCTAACATTAAACGATGTTCCGTACATAGCAGGAATGGTGCAAACTCGGAGGAAACTTATATTCATGTCGATACACGAATTACTTCCAATCTTTTTTCTAATTTGACTATACTAATATGATTTTCCATATAAGAGTTAATATCTGAAAGGTATTTTTCTGATAAATTCAATTTGATTTAAGTTGAATTTGATTTTGTACGAAAGCAGTCATAGTCAACATGTCGACTTTAATTAATGATTAAACGAACTTACCTGTACGTGAAGTTCTATCATAATTATACGATGTGCTTCGTCCGAAGAGATTAGTAACGTTCAGGTAATATATGACACAATGTAGTAACGCGTAGGTGACACCACTTCAGCACTATAGTTGAGAAAACTTAGTAGAAAAAAGAGAACTTTGCATTGGCAACACTGTAGCTTTTTTATTTGGCGCCATCTGCAACAAGCTAAAAGGAAAAAAGGCGCCAAACTATCTGTCATGTCATTTATTTTATGTCATGTCAGATTCCCGCGCTCCTGCACATTTCGCTTCATTAAGTTCAGAGAAAAGCTTTTGATATTTCCAAGAATATGGGGTAGAGCCAGGGTGGGCGGGTGTTACTAATCTCTTCGGACGAAGCACATCGTATAATTATGATAGAACTTCACGTACAGGTAAGTTCGTTTAATCATTAATTATACTCGTGCTTCGTCCTTCAGGATTAGTAACGTTCAGGTAATATATGACACAATGTAGATGTTGAGAGAATTAAGGAAATATCAAAAAAAAGATATGAGGTAATAAAGAATATTACATACTAACATACTTACAAGATACGCGCGAAAAACATAACCCTCTTGCAGTCGGGTAAAAAATAAGAATAATAATAAAAATATTATTATTCAAACATTTATTAATCAACCGTTAATGTAACATAATACAACATTTACTTATGTTAGTAAATTATAAGGAGCAAACAGTCCTCGCCAAAGCAATATTATCAATGTTTTCAATAATAGGCCTATTATAAAATCTAGCAAAGGTAGCGGAATTCCGCTCCATCCAGCCGTTTTTCTGATTACATCGAGATTAACACCAAGTTTATGTGCTGTGGATGTAGCGGCGTGCCGAGTACTATGAGAGGAAAAAATGGACACATCAATTCCGCTCTCTTTGAGTATACACTTGATCCAACGACCAAGTGTCTGAGTAAATACAGAGTTGTGTGGCTTGCGAATGCTAATAAATAAATGGCTAGCTTTCCTTAAATGTCTAGTTTTTTCTAAATACACCAAAAGTGTTTTGGCGGGACAAATTTCTAAACGTTGATTAAAATAGGGTAAATAAAGTATGGGTTGATTTTTGCCTACTTTTGACGTTTTGATTAAATCAGGAATTTTAATAATTATTTTATCATCTTGGTGTATGATTTGATCACATTTAATCTTAGATAATGTTTGAACTCGATGCGCTATAACGAGAGCAAGTAAGGTAATGCATTTTTTGGACAACTGTTCAAGGCTTAAAGTTTCGTTGGGATAAAGAGTTGCCAAATGGCTTAATACTGTACTTGGATCCCAAGTAACATTATAACGTGGCAACGGAGGTCTTAAATTATATACTCCTTTACAAAATCTTATAATTCTATCATCATCTGATATGTTACCTACTATTAGAGACAGTGCAGATCTGTGGTTGTCTGTGTGTGGCTATTTATGGTACCATACTGACCACCGTCGTTAAATATCTGTGTAAGGAAATCAATGACTATTGGAATGGAAGGATTGTATATGTTAATGTTATTTTTAATACAAAAAGTATACCAGCGCTTAAAGCAAACGTCATATTGCTGTAAGGTACTTTCGGCCAGAGATGCCATGGTGATGTCTAATGCGGACTCTGGGACACAGCGTTGCAGTAGTGCCGTCCGGACAAAACTCCGGCAACCAGGGTAATGTGCCGTTGCATGTTCCGACTGCTGGAAGAGGGAATCACAACATCATAATGGCGAAGCTTTATTATATCTGAAACAAGTAGTTTGAAAAATAAAGGGTACCACGGTTGGGATGGCCAATCAGGTACAACCATTATACCTTCCGCTTTATCGGATATTATTTTTCTCAGTGATTTAAGAATCATGGCTACTGGAGGAAAAGCGTAAAAGAAATCTCTTGACCAGTTCAAAGTAAAAGAATCGAGAGCGCTAGCTTCAGGGTCTGGATGTAAAGATACATACCTATCACACTTTTTATTAATACGATTGGCAAACAAATCAATATCAGGGATACCTAATTTCTCTGTTAATTTTTGAAAACCATAATTTGTGAGTTCCCACTCTATGTCTGGGTGGGTTCGTCTAGACTCTCTGTCAGCTATAACATTTTCAGATGATTTAATATAAGAGGTGACTATAATTATTTTCCTAGACTCACACCAGTTCCATATGTCTCTTGCGATTTTAGTAAGATGAGGAAACTGGATTCCTCCCATGCGATTTATATATCTGACTGCCGTCGTGTTATCTATTCTGAGCAACAATTGGCAATTGTAACAGTTTTTTGCAAAAATCTTAAGTGCAAAATAAGCAGCTAATAATTCAAGTTGATTAATATGAAATTATTTTTCATTATTAGTCCAACGACCACTAGCCGTTTGACCGTTACATGCTGCACCCCACCCCGATGTTGCGGCGTCAGAGAATATTTCTAATGTGTAATTATGGTTCCTAATTCTATGAACGGCATGATCAATTACACTTAACCACCAATCCAAATCAGGCAATATTGATTGTGGTAAAGTCATATATTTTTCGTAATCATTATTGCCTAATAAATTTAGAAACTTGCATCGTTCTGTATGCAGCCAGCCATATTCAATCGCAGGGCAGGCTGAGATTAATAAACCTATAAGTTGCGCAAAAAATCTTATTTTAAAACGTTTAAGTTTTTTAAGATTTTCGATTTCTACCTTAATGCGACTTCTTTTTTCAGGAGGTAATGTGATTTGCCATTTATGAGTGTCTATTATGAAACCTAAATATCGGCAAGATTTTGAAGGTATTTTTACACTTTTTTCTTCGTTGATAATAAAACCTAATGCTTTTAAAACAGACTGAGTGATTTCAACATTTTGTAGACAATCTGAATAAGTATTTCCTGACAAAAATAAATCATCTAGATAAATTGATGAAATATATCCACAAGATCGTAACAATTTTATAACAGGTTTCAACAGTTTCGTAAAAATAAAAGGAGCTGTACAGATACCAAACGGCAAGACATTAAATTCATACAATTGATTGTTATAAAAGAAACGAAGGTATTTTCGAGATTCCGGGTGAATTTTTATTAAAAAATATGCATCTCTTAAATCTAAAGTTGCAATAAAGGGATCTTTAGTTATGAGTTTTAAAACAGTACGAATGTCTTCTAATTTAAAATGCTGTGGTTTCATGAATTTGTTTAAATTTTTCAAATTCAGTATTAATCTTTTCTTGCCGTTTGGTTTCGGCACTAAAAATATACGAGATACGTATTGATCAAAACATGGTTTGCACTCAGATATAGCTCCAATAGAAATTAAATTTTTCATTGTTTCTTCAACATGTGTTTTTTCCGAATCAGTAAAATTTGTTATGGATGGTAAGTAAGGTTGATGAACTTTTTGTTCAAATTCTAATTTGTAGCCTTGAACCCACGATAAAACGTTACGATCACATGTAATCATCGACCACTGCTTATAAAAAAGGACAAGTCTGCCAGCGTAACGTACCGTATCTACTGGCGTTGGTTCGGCCCTGGCCGTTGTGAGTTGTACATCGACGACGGCCCGCGGCGAGGTGGCGGCGGTGGTAGTGTATTGCGCACTGCTGGCAGCTGGAAACGTGGCGTCATTGGGCCCGGCGGCTGCCTGCGAGCTGGACCCCTTTATTTTCCAGTTTAAATTCTTATATGGTCCGTTTGCCGACGTCGATGATTTCGGTTTTTTAGAGGTGTCTAACTTGAGATCGGAACCAGACTTTGTGACTGCTTTTGCAGTTTTCAGAGTTTCCGCCAAATTGCTTCCGAACAAATATTTGTCAATTTTGGTCAGTGACAACTGGTCTTTTAGATCCTTTTTTAAGGAATACAAACAGAAATTTCGTCTTGCTTCAGATTCAGAGTGTTGAATGTCACAAAGAATTCTGCCGACATTCATTAAATCTTTAAGTAATTCGGTATTCTTGTCTGAATTATTAAGTTGATCAGAAATAATTTTGGCAAGACTTGAAATGCCGGCTGCGATCATTCGCTGCCTGTATTCAATCGCTTTGTCTCGTTTGATAACTTGTTCTGGTACCGCGGCTTTTATTTCAGCATTCAGTTGCGGTGCGGCAATATTCGCACAATTTTGTGGCACTAAACATTTTTTCAATAAATCTTTCCGTGTATCTTTATTTAATTTTAAACCAGAAGTCGCTATGTGGGCGAATCTTGTTGCCACATCTTTGTGAATGTCAGGCCCATATTCAATGACCAACGACGGGTCTTCACCCAAAATGTTCATAATGTCGTCATTAGAGGATGACTCGATGTTACTGTTCGGACCAGCTTCAATTTCATGAGGGACATCTGATATTTCTATTGATGGTGTTTCATTATTTTCAGTGACTATAGTCTCCAAATCAATTGTTTCAATTTGATCATCCGAGTTCTTATTTTCTTCAAGGCCTAAAAAAATTATTCTATTTATCTATGCGACGAGACAGCCCCGCAGGCTACTCTGATGCAATTTACAGTGATGCAATGCTTCGAGTTAGTCCCTCAGACTACTCGTAATACCATGCGTCGAGATAGTCCCACAGACTACTCTGTGCATGTATAACCTTTTTTTTTTTGTATAATAAAACAATAAAAACTGTATTTGCGGCGAGCTAGCCCCTCGGACTACTCTGGTGCAGTTTTTTCACACCACGCGTCGAAATAGTCCCGCAGACTACTCTGTGCATGTTTGTTAACAATTTTTAGTATATTGTGACGATAATTGCTGCGAGTTAGTCCCTCAGACTACTCTGATGCAATTAGGTAAGAGTTTTAAACCAGGTTTAAAACCCAACCCACAAAAATTGAAAAAAAAAAATACATTGTGGGTAGGTAGATTAGTACTTACTATTTGGGTTTTCCTGAAGATGAGGCGTAGAAGCTCGACGAATTCGATGAAGAACTTGAGGAACTACTGGAAGATGACGAACTTAACGACAATCGACGACTATTCTTACGACGCGAACGTTTAACTTCTTTTTCTAATTTACGTAATTTCTTTGCAATAATCTCTAAACTAGATTCACTGGAACGTTTCGACATGATTGTAGTGCGAGAACCGGGAACGTGTGAAGTGGTTGAGCACTCAAATGCGAATGGAGCGAAATGTGCAGGAGCGCGGGAATCTGACATGACATAAAATAAATGACATGACAGATAGTTTGGCGCCTTTTTTCCTTTTAGCTTGTTGCAGATGGCGCCAAATAAAAAAGCTACAGTGTTGCCAATGCAAAGTTCTCTTTTTTCTACTAAGTTTTCTCAACTATAGTGCTGAAGTGGTGTCACCTACGCGTTACTACATTGTGTCATATATTACCTGAACGTTACTAATCCTGAAGGACGAAGCACGAGTATAATGTCGAATTTTACTGTATAATTTGTGAGAAAATCAGATTGAATTTGTTAGATAAAAAATACTTTTCAGAACTTAACTCTTTTGTACATATTGAAAATCAGCCCTATTTTCTTTTTCGCAGTATTCTAATATACGCGACGGTTTAACGTGCCTTCTAAAGCACGAATTCAAATATTAGCATTTTCATTAGTTAAGAAATGGTGCCAAGTATAATATTGGTAATGTGTAATTTGTAATATTTAATTGTAAAATGTAATTTGTAATATCTTTCTGATGGTGTAATGGTGTCACAACAACACAAGCATAGCTATATTTAGGTGACCGGTCACCCTCAGTCAGGGGTGCGATTGCGTAAAGTAATCGTATTCATTTGACAGTTCATATCGTATTCCATCGGCTGCAATTTGTATGGGATGACATTTAATATGATCCAAAATGAACTGTCAAATGCATACGATTGACTTTACGCCGATCTTATGCTTATCGCCAGCCTTGTTATAATAAAAAGTATTAAAGGATGTCACCAAAAATGGTTCAAATGATGTACCGAGGTACACTCTGCGGAAAAAAATACCTTACAATACCCTGAGTAATATACCAGTAATATTTTTTTTCTAGTAATTTGGAGACGAGGAAAAAAAATTAAATATGCTCTCGATATAAGGACCTATTACACAGATTATATTATAACATTCAGCTCCTTGATACTTGAAAAAACTCTCAAGTTGACAGCTGTTGTAATTGTCAGTTGAAGTTGATTTTATTAAACTCGGAATTCGGAATGACGTTTCTCTCATGACGTTTTGTTTGACAGTTCTTTTGACGTTTTGTTACTTGCAGGCATAAAAACTGTACCCACAGTGTTGATTTGAGAGGTTAGATTTGTTTGCCTATTAATTCCGATGTGTAATGATATTTTTTAACATGTTTAACTAATATAAATGAACATTTGCGTTATTAAACTGAAAGTGAATATCCAGTATTGCCATATTATAATTTGATTGTGTTACAAGTAGTTCACTTTTAATGGTTTATTTCTAAGTTTTAAGTAAAGATTGAGCTAAAATAACATCATATTCGGAATCCTTGAATTTTTCCCTACATTTTGGTATACATGTACCTCAGGTACATAAAATGGGCTGAAATGTATGAGCGATTAGCGACCTCCTTTGTATGATAGCGATAAAATACCTGTAGCCAAGTGTTGGTGGAAGGTTGGTACATCTCCGTGGCCTTGGCGACGCCGTTCCACAGCAGGCTCAGCCAGTTCACGTACATAACATCTTCCGCCTCCTGGCCTTCGTACCCGAAGATCCTAAGCCGAACGATAGCTTTTAATAAATAAAATAATCAAAACTAGACTAACATTTGAAATCTAGATGGATTTTAGATTTCAATAAAATCTTAGTGATACAAGTAATTAATTTTAAATAACTGTCAAGTTTGGGCTTATACACAGGGCAGGGTCACTCATATAAATTCAAGTCTTGAAAGTTTCAATTCTTAGCAGTCAAAAAAAATTTTTTTGCGATACTAATCTCAAAGAACAAATATATATATATATTTTTAAATATGGTGAAGTACCTAATAACAGGAATTTCATTCGGTTATTCGGATTTTAACGAAAGTTTTTAACAATAAATCATACTTTTTAATAAAGTATTAAAAAATGGCTGGATGACAGAAAAAAAATATATATATAAAAAATATATTTTTTTTTTGCTGCTATAGATGGAGACCTTTTGTAAGTGTGCATACTTATGGGTTATGTTCCCGGTTATTATTCAATGGGGTAGGCAACGCAAAGCTAATTGTAGATGTCGCTGCGTACGCTTGTTCCTAAGGCAGTAGACGTTCAGAACAAAATGTATGGGAAAGTAGGTATTTATTTTGTGGTATTTTTTTACCGAAAAAGACCCATTGACCCAAAATGGATATAAAAGACTATTCTACAATGCAAATGTCGGAATTGAAAGCCAAATTAAGACGTTTTTATTCTTAAGAGGCCTTTTGTTTTTTTCATACGTAAATCAAGAACTTGGGAGTTTTTGAAGCGATTTTGGTCACATAATTTATCGTTTAAGCTTTTTTTGACTTCAATCATCATAATTATCATACATTTTTATTGAAACTCTATTAACCAAAACTCGTTTTAATAGGATAATTGACTACGAAAACAGCGGATTTCGAAACCGCGATTTCCAGATAATGCGCGAAGGCTCAATTTTGAAGTAGTTTTACACCAATAATTATTACTAGGCAAGAATGTAATAAGTTTTCATTCGAAGGGGCATATCCTGAAATAGAACTTCTATTAAGAAAATCTCGAATTTAAGTTCATTAACGTGTATTTTTATCACATCTAAGAAAGTAAAAAATCGAGAAATTGACGGCAAGAAAACACGGCATATCTCATAATCTATTAGTTATTTGGCAACATAAATATTTTTTATGTAAGAATAAAGATTGTACTATAAATGTGTGAAAAAAATAAAAATATCCATCATCAATCTTTTGTGAAAATAATTTTTAAAGTAAGTATAAAATCGGGGGCATCAAGCGTTCAAAGTCAGTCGCGCTGTGGCGCTCGTCGAGGTAGGACCTACGTCGGTTGACCACCCGCCGCCGCGGAAGTGCCACACGTAATAATTTTGTATAAAAAAAGTTGTAGAGCGACCAAATCTGGAACACATAATGTTGATCCGTTTGGTTTAGCTTTAGAGTTCTCATTCAAATTGGCCATCCTAACTTTTTGAACACAAACGGAAATCTCTTTATTAAATGTATAGATTTTGTTTGATTATTATCGACATACAATATACTGCAATATAAAAATAAATGCAAAGTCAGAAACCTCATAATAACTATGAGGTTTCTGACTTTGCGTTTTATAACTATGATATAGTTAGAGAAAAAATTCTGACTCGCCACAATTTTTTCTTTTATTTGAAAAAATGTTTCCACTATTAGTAGTTGTAGTAGTTAGTAGTCCTTGAGATAAATGTACATACGGATTTTTTTTGTCATGTCCATCTTTTTATTTTATTAGAAAGAACTTGCCAAGACCACAGCCTGGAGGGGATGGCGAACCTTTTTGTATCAACTTGCCATTTTTCTAAATGTTAATGTTTAATGAGGTCATAGACGTGCCATCAAATCGTCGCGTAACGAATTTTGTGACCGGTGCGGTGACGTGCCCAAAACATTGCGTCGCGTGCCGTTGGTTCGCCATCCCTGGCCTAGAGAGTCAGTCAGTCATCGCGTTTGTTGTTGGAAAAAAAGCCGCCGTTCATCTAGAGCAGTTGTCTCCAAACTAAGGCCCGCGGGCCAGATCCGGCCCGCGAGCACCAACAATCCGGCCCGCGAAAGCAGGCCGGATCGTACCACCAATACTGTAATTTACAGTATGTTTGTACGGAGCTAGCTAGATCCTGGCCCTTGGAACTTGGTGGAGGAGTAAGTCTGGCCCTTTTGCTAAAAAGTTTGGAGACCCATGATCTAGAGCTAGAGTCTAGACAGTTGGCGCTACGACTAAAAGTGAAATTGTGCTATCATTTAATTTTTTCTCGGCGGGGCGTTGCGCGCCGCGTGAGGCGGCTGGGCGGGCGATTATAGGTGTCTTGACAGATATGATAGATCCGTTTTGACAACTATCATTTTAACGTAATTAGGGATGCCTTGTTAGCATAACCACAGAAACTCGATATGATATCGCGATTTATCACGTTTAACTATCTAAAGACAATGAATTATGACAGTTAAGTGTCGATAAAACCAAAAGGAATGTAAAAAAACTGGATAAAACACTATATCACACGATATAAATCGTGTTTCGCTGGTCATGCAGGTCAGTCAGGGGGCTGATCAAAGAATTTAATAACAAAATTCAGGACTTGGTGAGATCTTCATTTTAGATAACAGCTGTCAAACTTAAATTTGACAGCTGTCATCTGTCAAACTTAAAACAGCAATATGTCGAAAAGTACTAATCCTAGATTGATGGTGTCTTTGAAGAAATGAAAGTTCTTGGTGATCTTCATTTTAGATGACAAATTTATATTTGACAGCTGACATCTAAAATTAGGATCTCACCAAGAGCTTTCATTTCTTCAAAGACACTATCAATCTGAGATGAGTACTTTTCGAGATATTGCAGTTTTAAGTTTGACAACTGTCATCTGTTAAACTTAGAACAGCAATATCTCGGAAAATACTCATCCTAGATTGATGGTGTCTTTGAAGAAATGAACGGTCTTGGTAAGAACTTTATTTTTGATGATGAACTTAAATTTGACAGCTGTCATATAAAATTAAGATCTCACCAAGACCTTTCATTTCTTCAAAGATACCATCAATCTAGGATTAGTTATTTTCGAGATATTGCCGTTTTAAGTTTGACAGCTGTCATCTGAAATGAAGATCTCACTAAGACCTATAATTGCTTCAATTTCACCATTAGTCTTTAGGATGAGTACTTTCCGAGTTATTTTAAATTAGACAACTGTCATAAATACATACAAGGTGCGGCTGCCATTTTGAATTCCGAAACTTGCATCAAAATCGTGTTATGCACAATTTAAGCCCCTGTCAGGGTAACAAAATCAAAAAATTACGAACAGTACATATTATTAATATTTTAAACCCAATCGAAAGCGTAAACCCTGTCGGGATAGCTCCCGAGTTGCATACATTGCCTCAGTATGGCAGCTCGGGAACTTTTTTCGACATCCCTGCTTGACAGGTCATCTTTTAGGATAAATTCAGCGGCTTTTTATTGGTTTTAAAAAGTAAAACTCGAAGTACAGACAGAATACCTACCTAATAGTACTACGTCTCGGACGACACTGAACATGGCAACAAGATTAGATACCTTCTCACTCAGTAAATAGAAATAAAAGTGCACATATTATTTTCACAAATTTTTATTATGTCATCCTGCCAAGCAATCATGACGATATGATCCAAGTAGCTTACATGTTTTGATGAACAACAGGGTGGAGCTTCAGGATTTTAAATTGTTTATTTTGCATAATAACTCGTTCAACCATTGACTGATTTATATTTATTATCTCAACATGTTCAACTAAAATAGTTTCTTCTCGCACAACAACATGTTCTCGCAAAAGCTTTGGATTGGTACGAATAACGTATCACTGTTGTGCTGTTCTTCGGGCATGAAGGCACAAAACACTGTTTACTTCCCATTTTTAATAACTATACGTGTATTTGCTAAAGTTTTTTTAAATATATGGACATGACAAGGTGACCAGCCCAAGGATTTTTTAAATTATCTAATTATCTAGCCATAAAAACTCTCATTATCCATATATTGGGACTCAATAAATGGATAAAATAATTAGACTCCCTTCAACAAAACTAAAGCAAGTATTTGTGTGTAAACTAAATTGAAACGGTAACGATTTAGCTTTAGTTTTATCGTTGAAAATAAGCGCGACTGAGCTCCTATACGCGGCTATAAGTACAGATCAAGATCGTTCGGTCGTTGTAGCTTATGCTAGCAACTGTGTGCCGTACGTGTGGAGAAACGCACCCACGCACACGCGTGCTCACTTCGCGCGGCGGTCTAGCCGTAAATACCTAAAACCCGAGCGCGTAAATTTCAGAAAGCCCTCTTAATGAATTTATAAATTTTTTCTATATCCAGATTTTTCGGAAATTTGCAAGTGCCAAAATTTTTAAAGCCTATTACACAGAATTTAATCATTTAAAAGCTAAGAAAACGATTTTTTTAAGTAAAAGTCCTTTGTTTTCATAGCTCTCGTGGAACAAGCGTACGCAGCGCCATTTTGACAGTTGCCTTCCCAATTATGTTTAAAAATGGTGAATAATTATTATTATTATAGAAGTGACAGTAAACGAATTAAAGATTGAAAAAAAAATGTTTTGGAAGAAAAATTTAATATTTACAAAAATTCGCTTCCAACATCCAAAAATTGATAGCAAACAACACAATGACAAATCTACATGTACACTAGCGCCAAGTTAGCGGTAGTGCGCCGACTGGTGGAAAATTTGTGAATCAGTAAAATTAGAGGCTGGCGAACAGTGAACTTATTTTATTATACAAACGTAATACCAAAATTATTGGCAATTTACCATAATAACTCTTCTTGTGATGTTTGTCTAGGGTTCACTATTAATCAAAACATAAAAAATATATTTACAGTTTTGTACCGATTTACAGTTTGCACCAGTTTTTAACGATGACCTGTTTAAATGTGATGCTGTCTATTTCAAACAATATTGTCAAAAAAGTGACATATCATATTTAAACAGGTGTCTAAGTTAAACAGTGTTTAAAAATCTTTTGTTACAGCATGGTTACTGTCTTAATCCGAATAATATCACAAGAAGAGTTAATTATGCTCAAATAGGGTTGGCAACGCAAAGCTAATTGTAGGTGTCGCTGCGTACGCTTGTTCCTAAGACAGTAGACGTTCAGAACGTTGTATGGGAAAATAGTTATTTATATTGTGGTATTTTTTTACCGAAAAAGACCCATTGACCCAAAATGGATATAAAAGACTATTCTACAATGTAAATGCCGGAATTGAAAGCCAAATTAAAATGTTTTTTTCTCACAGAATTTATAATTTTTTTGTATATCCAGATTTTTCGGAAATTTGTAATTGCTAACATTTTCAAAGCCTACACAGAATTTAATCAGTTTAAAGCTAAAAAAAACTATTTTTTTAAGTAAAATTCCTTTGTTTTCATAGCTCTCGTGGAACAAGCGTACGCAGCGCCATTTTGACAGTTGCCTTCCCCATTGCAAATCCTTTTTGTATTACGTTTGTATAGGAAGTTCACTGTTCGCCCAGCCTCTTAAAGGCTTAATTCCTTCGCTTAAATCATAAAGTATAGTTTACTTGAGTATCTCCGGCTGCAGCGACAGGTAGAGGCCCACGGCCTCGGCGCGGCACTCCTCGAAGGCCGAGCCCAGCGTCGTGAACTTGCTGTCGTACGTCTCGCCCTCGCTGTACCAGCTCTCGATGCCCTTACCTTCACAACATCAGTACCCTAAGCACGAACCGCTATCGAAAAAAATAACGCGCGTAAAAAACTCGATACACATATTTTGTATGATATAAGAAAAACGAATTTAAATTATCCATAGAGAATTCTGTATCGAGTAGGTACTTTAACGCGCGTTTTTTTTTCTCGATAGCTGTTCGTGCTAAGAGTATAGTGCGAATCACGAAAGATGACCACAAATTTCGCATCGTAACTCATGAAGAAAAGACTTAAGACAAAATAATATTTCATAATACATATAGATATAAATATTATATGTATAATATTATATGTAAATGAAATGGGCGCCATTTGTAGTCATCTTTCGTGATACGAACTACAGACTACTCATTGCAAAGTTTATAACCTAAGGCGGCCCCTAGACCCACAATCATATTGTACAATGTTACGTATTGCACTATTTTATTGACCGTTAAGGGTTAATATTACCCACCAATACGCATTGGGCCCGCGTGGTGGGTTATGGCCCGTCCTCCTTATCCACCCATAAGGAATGCCTGTGCCCCAGCAGTGGGGACATCAAAAATGGCTGATGGACAAGAGGGTTAATATTAAAGATCGTTTGAGTTCAAAGTGTATTTCAATTTTATTGTGCAATGAAAGTATTGTACTTGGAATTGGTAAAGTGAGCGTTTTCCGCTAGATGGATGAAATCTCAAACGTGCATATGTGAGAAAAAGAATGTATGTCAAGCTCTTAAAACTTGTCAGTTTTCTGAATGGATATCGAGGTGTCTCTTTCTCGCTGTATAGTAAATAAAAGAGACGCATTGATAGCCATTCAGAAAATTGTCAAGTTTAAAGAGCTTGTAATGCCTCCCTGGTTGGTAGTAAGCACTCAGTACTTTTAATATAAATCGGTAAAACAATCGGTGTGCGAGAAAAAGAAACAGCGATAATTTTTTAACAAAATCGATAAGTAAGCAAAACTTCACTTATCTATAAACATTGAAGTAAAGACAAGACCTTTTTGTTTTTCTATTTGTCAACTGATTTTATTATAATAAAAAATGGTAATTTTCCATAATGAATATTCGAATTACCGGAAAAATACTAAAAAAACCGGCCAAGTGCGAGTCATAAAAATCACGTTTGTTGTATGGGAGCCCCACTTAAATATTTATTTTATTCTGTTTTTAGTATTTGTTGTTATAGCGAGCGGCAATAAGAAATACATCATCTGTCTAGATATTACGGTTCTTAAGATACAGCCTGGTGACAGACAGACGGACACTGGAGTCTGTTATTACTAAACCGGGACCCTAACGGGTCCTGGTTTTTACCGTTTAGCTATGGGACCCTAAAAATGATCCGACTTTAAGCCCTGTTACGCACTAGCGGTCAACCGCGGGGGCGGCCAACCGCGCGGTTCCATTTTAATATGAAATTTTGTGGCGGTTACTAAACCGCAAGTGCGTACGATCACGAGCGGTTGCATATTAACATGGAATTCGCTCCCGCGGTCAACCGTAGCGTACCCCAGTGTCCGACAGTTACCTGTTAACGGATTCTTGACCTTTTCCTTATCGAAGTTGAATGTTCCATCGGCATTTTGCCGCAGCAATTTGCCGCTGCCGTGCCCTAGAAGCTCGTGGAGGCCGACTTGTACCTATAAAAAACTATGTTTAATGATAAAGGCAGATAACGGTGTCACAAACAAGCAGCTTAGATGGAAGTCCGACCGACTGGGGTATTCCATATATCCCAACTGGCTATCCCAATCAGCTGTTGGGATACATGGAAATTTTTTTCACTCTTCCTAAGTTGTGAGTGGAAAAAATTGGGAAGAGTGGAAAAAAATCCATGTATCCCAACTGATTGGGATAGCGAATTGGGATATATGGAATAGCCCGACCAACTTGTAGAGCTATTTATGGGGTGGTATTTCGCTCTATCTTAATGGGGAATGTCCGAAAAAAATCAATTTGGGTGAATATTTTTTTATATGTAGGAATCGCCTATAAGCTCCCTTAGTAATAGAAAAATATTTCAGTATTTTCGGTTGCGTATAAATAAAAATAAAAAATAAAGTCACTTCGACTTCACAAATATACGAAAGTAACAGCAGAATGGAGATTATACCTTTGCCACCACCTGTCATAAACACAACATGCTATTAAAAAAAAAAGTTTCAACACGAAATGTCAAAACTTTTTTTTTTAATACTTGCTGTGGTTGTGGTGGCAAAGGTATAATCGCCATTCTGCTGTTACTTTCGTACAGTTGTGACGTCGAAGAGATTTTAATTTATTAAAAAATTTTGACGCAACCGAATATTCTGAAACTTTTTTCTAAAACTAAGGGAGCTTATTCCTACCTATAAAAAATATTCAGCCATTTTTATTTTTTTCGGACATTCCCCATTCTTCGTCTAATTATTATATATATATTTTTTAAATTGATGAGATACTCAGTATATTAGATAAAATTGTCTATTTAGTTCCTTGATGAAATAAACTTGGACATAGAAATTGGATGAGTGGAATAAACCTTTTACAATAATATTAAAACATTTGAGGTAAATTATTTACCTCAAATGCAGCGACTCTGTATTTCTCTAGTAGCTTTTTGTCCGTGTCCGATAAGAAAGGAATGACGGACTCCTTGTACGCGGCGGGGATCACGTTGCCCAGCGACACGTTCTTGAAGCCCTCGTTTTGGCGGATCTCATCGTCTAAAACAAAATGCATAAAAATAAAATTCATGAATTTACTAGAATCGTTGAAAATAACCTGTATTCTCGCTTCTCTCTATAACCAATCAACCAGACTCGGCGAACTAAAATCTATGGAAGCGTAATTGCAAGCAAATATTACTTAAAAGAGAAGCTCGGTGGCGCAGGGATGGCGGAGGTTAAGCAACTTTCGGTCGCTCATGGGATGGGTGACCAAAAATGTATTATCTCGAGCTCTTCCGTGCTTCGGAAGGCACGTTAAGCAGTTGGTCACGGCTGCATTTACAGTCATTAACACCCACCAATCCACATTGGGCCCGCGTGTTGGGTTATGGCCCAACCTCCTTATCCACCCATATGGAAGGCCTGTGCCCCAGTTAGAACATGAAAATGGCTGATGGTCATTGCTTAATAAAACCTACTGTTTTTCACAAAATGCCACAAACTCAACAATCCACTATAGTCCAATCAACGGGGCTTATGCAACCCGAATAATTCTCCCGTCTATGAAATTTGGCATGTGATAAAGTTAGGTAATACAGATTACAGATGAACAATAATCCAATAAATTTTGTTACGAGAAGTTAGTTATTTTTACCTAAACATGAAAATCGCTTATAACTCTCTGTGAATATTTCCTCGGGCTAAAATAATTTCTGTATACGTACTTATGTATTAGTTAGAATAAGTATGTAAAGGAATCCAATATTTTTTCGATTTAAGAGATACCCCAAATTTAAATGTTAATATTTTTAATAAATCTTCTGTTGAAAAAATTATCTGCTGATTTTTTTTTTTAATATGTTTTTATACCCTTAATATAAAGCTTTGTTCAGTAAGCCAATAAATTTTATTCTTTAATCATATTAATACATAAATGTATAAAAATGGACCGACTATTTTTCACATTACCTATTAAGACCAAAAAATAAAAAATATGATTAAAGAAGAAAATTTATTGGCTTACTGAACAAAGCTATATATTTAAGGATATAAAAACATGTTAAAAATAATAATCAGCAGATAATTTTTTCAATAGAAGATTTATTGAAAAATGTTAAAATTTAAAATTGGGGTATCTCTGAAACCGAAAAAATATTGGATTCCTTTACATACTTATTCTAACTAGTACTATAATACGTATACAGAAAGTATTTTAGCCCGAGGAAATATTCACAGAGAGATATAAGCGATTTATATGTTTAGGTAAAAATACCTAACTTCTCGTAACAAAATTTATTGGATTATTGTTCATCTGCAATCTGTATTACCTAACTTCATCACATGCCAAATTTCATAGACGGGAGAATTATTCGGAAGTCTCCATACAACAAATATGCTCATTGATTGGACTACTAGTACAATCATAGGTACCTTATTATAAGGCTTATACCAATGTAAATAAAATTAGCAAATCTACACAGAGCCCCTGCCATTCATCATCCTGCATAGAAACATTACAAAGTAGCTATAGTAAATGCACTTTCAAACCAGCATTATCATGTAACTCAAAGGAGGCAAAAACAATTATGTTTTCAGACAAACTAGGTCAGGGATTAGGTTTAGCTCTAAGAGATAAGCTCTCTAAAAAACTTATTAATATTTGTACTCCTGGTGTATCTTTTAACCAAATTGTACAAAATATTAATAAGTCACATATTGATGAAGCCACAACAGTAGTAATATTATGTGGGGACAGTTCCCATATTACAAAAAGGGACATTCTTAAAAATATTAATATTTTATTAACATTACAGTCTGTAACAAGATGTAAAATAATAATTAGCGCTTTCCCTTATGCAAGTAACTTTAACTGGGATCAAAATAAGCGCATTTTTGATTTAAATTTGTATATATATAATTTGATAAGTCGTCACAGTGACGTTATTTTATACTTTGACGTTAATAAATTTATTAACACTTTTACATTGACTCCAGATAGTATGTATCTGCCGAAAAAATGTAGGATGCAAATAGCTAATTTGTTAGCTTACAATTTACAGGACTGTGTTACAGCTGTAACTAAGTCCATAAAACCGAGTATTAGTACTTCATCTACTACTCCGCATATTGTTTCAAATAAAACAGTGACAAACTCAGATTTAAACTGAGGCACAAGACAACAGCCAGGCCTAATTGTATCAATATAATTAGTCAAAATATTCAGGGCCTGTCTGGCAAAGATCTAGAATTAGAATTATTTGTTGAATGTAATAATATTCAAATCATTTGCATTACAGAACACTGGCTAAAGCCTGGTGATATGTCATTTAATCTAAATAATTTTCAACTAGCAAGTGCGATGGTTAGGCAAACAACTATTCGTGGCGGTTCTGTAATTTTTGTGAATAATAATATAAAGTATAAAGAAAGAAAGGATATTGTGAACCTTACATCAGAGCGCCATGTGGAGTTGTCTTGTATAGAATTAGATAGCATGATTATTGTCTGTATACCGCCCCCCTAAGGGTATCTATGAAATATTTGAATCTGTCATGGAAGATGTTCTAAAAAAGTTAAGGTTAAAAAATAAACCAGTAGTAATTTGTGGCGATTTTAATATTGATATTCTTGAGAGCAATTCTTCGACCACTCGTTTTCTGACATTATTTAAAAGTTTTAATTTGCATAATAAATTTTTAGAACCCACTCGGGTAACTGAACACTCCGCCACTTGCATAGATAATGTTTTTTCAGAATGTGATCCGGAAAACAAATTTGTTTTTAGTAATATTTCATCCGACCATTACGGTTTGAAAGTTTCATACGCTGTGAACGTTATAGATACACCTAAGACTGTAGAATGCAGACCTATCACAAAAAAGGGATTGGACAATTTTAAAAACAACATTGATGAACAAATTTCTTTATTGCCATGGATTTCAGATAATCCTGATGTTTTGTACGGGAACCTCTTTAATTTAGTTACTAATGAGTTTGATAAATCATTTAAAACCAAAACTATTAAATGTACTCAGAAATTACGGTTCTGCGATTGGGCTACGACAGGTATTTATAAAAGTAGAAACAGACTTTATGAACTTTACAAGCTTAGAGAAACTAACCAAAGCCCAGGTTTTTTAGAACATGTTAAAAAATACTCGAAGACTTTCAAAATGCTATGTGCAGTTGCAAAGTGTAACTGCATTAAAAAGCAAATTAAAAACTCGAGTAACAAAACTAAAACAACCTGGGATATCATTAATCGTGAAACTGGTAAAACTAAAGCACGGGAAAATAGCCTAACGCTTAATATTAATAATGAATTAATAAAATCAGATAAAGAAATTGCTAATATTTTTGATAAGTTCTTTGTAAACATACCAGTAGAAACTACTTCAAATTTGGATTCCTCACCAGCGGCTGCTGTATCTATGCTAAAGAGACATGTGGCTGAAAGTGAGTCATTGTTTAATTTTAAATGTATTAATGCTTTAGATATAATAAAAGCTTTCAAATCTTTAAAAATGAAAAGCTCCACTGATTTATGGGGCATATCAGTTAAGGTTATTAATAATATTGTGCATACTATTGCCCCTTATCTTGCTGACATTTTTAATCGGTGTATTGATCAAGGAATATTTCCTGATCTTATGAAGTTTAGCAAGGTAATACCATTGTTTAAATCAGGAGATAAAGAAGACCCTAGCAATTACAGACCAATATCGATATTACCTGCCCTAAGCAAGATTTTTGAAAAAATAATACTTGAGCAATTATTAGGTCATTTTAATGTAAATAAACTTCTGCACAATAAACAATTTGGCTTTACTAAAGGTCGTTCCACAACTGATGCTGGGGTTGCGCTTTTGAAGCATGTCTTTGAGGCTTGGGAGGGGTCTCAGAATGCCCTTGGCATTTTCTGCGACCTGTCCAAGGCTTTTGATTGCGTGGACCACTGGACGCTGCTGTTGAAGCTAAATCATTACGGTGTAAAAAATAATGCCCAAAAATTAATACTGTCGTATCTCAGTTCAAGGACTCAAACAGTTAATATCAATGGAGTAAGTTCATCAGGTTCTCATGTAAAAATGGGCGTTCCGCAAGGCTCCATTTTGGGCCCTTTTTTATTTTTAATATACATAAATGATCTACCCTTTTTTGCAGAGAGGTTCTGTGATATTGTTTTGTTCGCAGATGATACTTCTTTAATATTCAAAGTTGACAGGAATAAAACTGATTTTGACGATGTGAACAAAGCACTCTCGCAGGTTCTTACTTGGTTTAATGTAAATAATCTCCAGCTTAATGCTAAGAAAACCAAATGTGTTAAATTCACTTTACCTAATGTACAGGCGAATCCCACTGAAATTGTAATCAATAATGAGAAATTAGATTTGCTCGATTCAACAGTTTTCTTGGGTGTTACTCTTGACAGTAAACTTCAATGGAATATGCATATCGCAGCTCTGGCTGGCAAGCTCAGCTCTGCTGCTTATGCTATTAGAAAAGTTAGACAGTTAACAGATGTAGAAACTGCTAGATTAGTGTATTTCAGCTATTTTCATAGCATTATGTCATACTGTATTCTTTTGTGGGGGATAGCAGCCGATATAAATACTATTTTTGTTTTACAAAAACGAGCAATAAGAGCTATTTATCAACTAAGTTCTAGAACATCTCTTAGGGATAGATTCAAAGAAATTGGTATATTGACAGCAGCATCACAATTTATATTAAACTGCATACTTTTCGTGCGTCGCAATATTAACTTATATACAAAAAATAGTGATTGGCACAATCGGAACACCAGAAATAAAGACAAACTTGTAATGCCTCAGTATAGATTAGAAAAAATCCGTGGTTCTTTCATAGGTCTTGGTATAAAGTTTTATAATAAAATTCCAAGTAATATTTTGGATTTACCATTTGAAAACTTTAAGACTCATGTAAAGAATTGTCTTCTTAAAAAAGGATACTATACCGTTAAAGATTACTTAATTGATAAAACAGCTTGGTCGTAGATTTTTCTATTCTATGTGAAAATTGGGAGAATTGTCTTACCTACTTAAAATGTATTGTAAGCTTTTTGACTCGACGCCTTAATGCAGGTAGCTTTAGTATGTCATGCTCACTTTAAACATTTCTGCGGTGGTGTCGTGTGAGGCGGGTCGTTACGTTCCCTCAAATATGGTTGAGCGAAACGATGGCTGGTTCATGCGTCATGCTCGTGAACGGGTGCTACCTGTGGGAATGGGTCTGTTTCTGTCTGCTTGTACTAAGGGCGTCGCATATTTTTTTTTCCTGTTTAATATTATCAATCAGTATGGCACTTCTTACTCAAAACATAGAATTAATAACTAATCCTTGTTTTGATTTCTCACTTTTTTATTGCTAATGACCAAAATGATTATTTGGCTTTCGTTATCACGATGTTTTCGTATTTTTTTGTCTATAGTTTTGTAAGTAAAGGCCTATGAAAAGCTTTTGGATATTAGTTTTCAATTCGGTGCCTTAGGATGGGTAGCCTAAGTATGTCATGCTCTCTTTAATCATTTCTGCGGTGGTGTCGTGTGGGGCGGGTCGTTACGTTCCCTCAAATATGGTTGAGCGAAGCGATGGCTGGTCTATGCGTCATGCTCGTGAACGGGTGCTGCCAGTGGGAATGGGTCTGCTTCTGAGTACCTATCTTAACGCATATTGAATTGTAAGAATTGCGTTTTTATTTTTATGTCTTGTATCAAGTGTTTTTTTGTTAGAGTAGCAGACGGAGTGATTTATAAACTAGTTGAAAGTTATTTACTCTCACGATTATCTATCTGAATGTAGTAGATATTTAATTTTAACCTACCTACCCATTGTGTGTAATCTTTTGATAACTATTGTGATGGAAAATGACCTCACTTTAAATGTGGAGCTCATTTTTCAATCTTGACGACTCTGTATGAAATATACAGGGAGAAAAAAGCAGCCCTTGACGAGTTTCTTGCCGGTTCTTCTCGTTACAAGGTCTCCCGCTTAGGGTTTGCGAACCGATGGCGTAGCTTCTATGACATTCACAAGTGCTTGTAACAGCCTAGACTGAATAAATTATTTTGAAATTGAAATTGAAATTGAAATGCGCGCACAGTCGTTATTAGGTTGTATTATGGCGCATTTGACATTTTGTATTAATTAAGCAGATTAATTGATTAAAAAAGAAAAATAAATGTTTGGCTTAACTTGCAAGTAAGTTAACTAGTAAGTTGAATAAGTAGTGCTTCTAACATGACCATTTAAAATTGAAACGAAAAAGGTAAATACCAGAGAGAATATACCACTGACTGAGAATTAATCAGCACATCTTGTAATGTTAGACGCAAGTCATTAGGTAATTGTAATGTTAGCAGTTTGATGAACTACCCATCGCCTTCTACGCGCGGTTGATTCACGAAATTAATGAAAAATAAACGAATTGCACTTACAATTTGGAATGTTAATGCCAGCTGGTATACCACTGCCCGAGAACGTAAGTACATCTAAGCTGGTGAAGTCAGGTCGCAGGAAGGTGTCCTTCTCGAGGTGTTCCCCCCAGGGCAGCAGCTTGATGAACCGCTCGGCGCCGTCGACGAGTGCGCCAAACTTCTTGGACATCTCCTTGTTGACCATCGCCACGAACCCCTCGAACTCGCCGCGCTGCCCGCTCGGGTCGCGGTATGTCTCTATGAAGCCTTGGTACCTGGACACGGTTGACCTTGTTTTTGTAATCCATTCTTTCTTATCTTAGAATAGTAACAACCTAGAACGATAGTAGTAACAAACAACCTACAAAGCATACTGTCAAATGTGAGGCAAATAAAACTGAGCCAAAATAGCCTATTTTCAAATTTTTATCCTTCTATGCTTAGATTATTTATATGTCTAGATAGAGTCTTAGGCTTTTGACGTATTAAAAAAAACAGGCCAACTTTTTTAAGGTGGTGTGCATTTTTAGCATCATCGCGTCCAAAGAGTATTGTAATAAAAACTATGGCCGGCTCACACTACTGACAATGTGTGCGTGTTTTGGTCACCCAACTGTTGGGTGATATTTTTTTCGACGCTGTCGTAGCTTCGACTGTCTATCTTGACATATAAATAATCTAAGCTTCTATGTTACCTAATCGTACCTATAAGAACAAAAAAAGTTTCAATTTCCCTACTTTTAGGGGACTAGTTATTATTTTATTAGATTTTATTTAGGATTAGGTAACATATGAAGGGTATCAACCTGAAAACAACCATTTTGGCTCAGTTTTTTGCCTCATTCTACATACAAGGACTTGGCTTCTAGGTGTTATTATTCTAAGATTCTAATATTATTAATGTAACTCTGAGTTGACAAAAATTGAGGGCGCCACTTTCTATGCAAACAAGTCAAAGTCACGAATAACTTGGTAACACTGAGTATATTTTGTACTGAAAACTTTTAGTTCCATTTTATTAATTTCTGTTCTTTTACCCAAGCTATCGACATAGGCTACCTTTTTTCGCAGAAGAGAAGGAAAGATCGTAGGGCGCCTGAGAAGAAATCCAAGCGTCTAAAAACCTTTACACATTTTGTGTGCATTTTTTACACTCGTTCTATCTCACTAAGTCTATTCGGCGATGAATTCTGCATTCGCTCGTACGGTTACGCACACTAAAACAATGTGCAGGTCCACGCCTAATAACATCGATAGCTGAACTGACTTCATGAAATAGAATATCTGTACCAGAAACAAGTTAAATGAAATTTTCATTGTTCTTGTAAAAAATATCTACTATATTGAGTAACTGCTGAATTTACGTTTCAATTATCGGTCCTTTATCTTTGATCCAATATCTGCTGCCCTCCTTGTGCTCATTCAGGTCACCTTCCTTAAAACTGTTGATGTAGTGTTTCAGCATATTTTTTTCCACGTCATTGGATGCATTCTCCTTAGCCTTTTTAAGGTTCTCGTTCACTAGCTTCAGCAGGGGTGAGTAATCGCCGCGGGTCACTTGGAAATATGCGTTTTTGTATTTCTCCACTTCCATTGTCAGCGGCGGTTTTGGTCCCGTTTCAACACTCGCCAAATGAATTGTGTAAAGGGGTACTGAAACAAATACAATTTTAATTACATTTTTAGAGCTTGTGCAGGAGATCGAGTCCGCGGAACTCGATTGGATAAAAAAGCTTGTTATCTGTATTTAGGTTCTTAGCTATGAAACTATCAGATAATTTGTGAAAAGTAAAAAATTATATGGTTTCCTGAATAAGCTGATATACCAATGTATCTGTCCGTATTACCCAAAGACCGTTACATAGTAGGCCCTATCTGGATTTTGATTAAAATATAATTGTTTGTTATAATTAGTTTTTAGTCGTTTATTAGAGGGAGGAGTTGTTATGTATGTGTCCTTGCGTGGCTGCGCCCCCGCACCCCTCACGTCTCCTTGGTCCATGATGGCCACCAATAAACCAGTGCGTTACGAACCACCGGCTGTTTCACTTGCTTTTCCGCCTACGTAACATTACATAATCAATATTAAAAGATTTAAAAACGATTACTGAACAAATAAAACTCTCCATTTATGTAGCTGAAAGTGAAGGGCTGAGTAGGCACAATCAAGCAAGAAAAGATTAAAAAAACCTAAAACAGAGTGATAACATACATCCATCATCGGCAGCAGTCTTAAATGTCCGACATATGTATGCCTCAATGCGCTTGGTCTTCATCCAGTCATTGACTAAATTGGAGTCGGCCTCTGTGCAGTTACTTGAAAAATATGTTGTTACACCCTAAAATAAACTTAATGATTTAATGTAGTGTTACCCAATTAGTGGTATGCATACCCCCAGGGGAGAGGATATATCTCATTTAATAACATTAATTCAATCTATTTTTTTAATTTATCATTCTTGAAATAAGGGATGTGCGAGTTTGAGGTCTGTTTTGGAGGGGTATGTTGAAAAAACTAATTGGGAATTACTGATTTAAAAGATTATTCATTATTTGAACTATATTATACCTTTTATTTTTTTTTTAACTAAAATGAGTAAGTTCAGTATATACATTTGCACAGTATAATTGAATGTTTATCTATTTATTTGTAGTGCTATGTAACACTCAGAAATTATGAAGTAAGCAATCTAAATAAACATGCTATTCATTTTGTCTCGGGCATACCTTATCAGCAAGTCCTAAACTAGTTAATCTTGGAGCAATGCTATAAATAGCATTTGCATTATTTTGCCATAGTTTAGTCAAATGAGTATTATCGTTTTCATATGCTTTAGAAGCTTTAACTATGCGCTCAAACGATTCCTTGGACAGATTAGGTATCACTTTGGTGTCACCAAAACCTTTGTAATTGCCGCTATTGGCAAAAACAGCACCTGCATAGACCAAAAATGCCTGAAAAAATAAAAGAATCATCATAAATTAACTAGTTGGCTTTACATATTCATTTAATTATTTAATAAATTTGAAAGATTAATTCACTACAATATCTAATTTGCTTCAACACTTTATTGTTTTATTGGTAGGTAGATACTACCTATTTATCTAAGTATTCCATAAAATAATTATCACAATCATAGCAAACACAATTAATAGGGCAACAACAGGATGTGGTTTTCCTATCAACCTCAGAGCAACCATAGCTTTGTAGGAAATTTTAAATGACAGATAAAGTAAATTCACAATTGAGGGGTATAGTACCAAAATCTGCTAATAACTTTGTCCAAAATTTCGCAGACCATAATAAGTTTATTATGGTTTAAGGGTTTATGATAGGAAAACATGGTATGCACGGGCCATATTTTTATATAGAAAACATAAAGTTGTAGCCACAAAAAGATATGACAAGCTATTATTATTTAGAAGAGGGGACACCAGCGAAGCCAGACGGGTGATCAGTCACCCTGGTCAGGATCATTTTACCCATTTCCTCAAATTCCCAGATGGGATGACAAGCTAAAGAGATTATCACTAGATAATCTCTTAGCTACTAAGCTACAAGTATTAAATTGCGTATAAACCTCACAGAAAAAAACCAGAATATCATCAAAAGCGCTTGTCGAGGGGTGATACTTTTGGTGTAAATAATAGCGGAAATGTATTGAACTTTACATCAAAATACACTTTAATGTACTGTGCAGTTGCTTCAATAACTTTTTTTCAAGAAAGATAATTGTGCTAAAGATAATGATGAAAAACAATGAAAAAGTGCAGAAGTGAGGTTATTTTCCATACTCTTGGACAAATGTTGTCACATAAGTGAGCTTAAACTTGATCAATATAACTTTACTTACCAGGAAGTTTTCAGTCTAACCAATTATGACATCAATAGATATTTGATTATAGGGTTATAAGGGCTTTTGATCTTGAATCTGTTTTTTGTTGGTGGATTTATCTGTTTAACGTGATTTTTCTATAAAACCAGCGAACAATTTTAAAGTAAAGAGCTTTCTAACTATGCTTTTAATTCGAATTTGGTCACTAAGCATTCTAGTGGATTTGATACTATCTCCTCAATTATTGTTAGCTACATAAATCTTTTTAACGAATAAAGAACTGATTGAGAAAGTTATTACGAGTTTAATTTGTAACCCCCTTACTAATAAAGATTGAATAGCCGATGTTTAGTTACACATTGCTTACTCTCTGTCAAACTATTTGAATTTGACATTAAAAAGAAAGTGACAAAACACTGTGTAACTATGCAGCTGCTATACAATCTTTATTAGTAAGGGGGTAAGTAAATATTCGAGACAAATCAATGACAGCTTGACAGAGAGAGTATATAACTTGTAATGTCACAGTACCCAATCATAGACTTGACATTACAAAGAAGGTGCATAGCCTTACTTCTTTACATCCCGTCTCGTTTTTCTAGCTCTATGCTAGTCCTATAAGAGCGCTAAGCTCTTTTATCCGTGGCTTGAATAGCGGCTTGGTTAGGAAGTCGGCTAGTTGCTTCGCTGCTTCCACTTTCAAGACCTTGAGGTTTCCTGAAGTCACACATTCACGCACAAAGAAATGTCGTATCTGAATATGGTGGTCACGGGCCAAACGTATCGCAGAGTCACTGTCGAGATCATGTAAATCAATAGCATATCTGGCAAATCCTTTTCCAGGTCCAGAGCACTATGTAACTCGTGCCATAAATTCTTGAGCGTCGAAATATGAGTCGCCATATCATGCGTAGCATCTTTCTTGTATGAGAAGAAAGCCTTGCACATCGCGTACCTCCTATCTACGGTGCAGCCTCCGTAAAGTCTGTGTAGTTCATCCCACATGTCCTTGGAGTAAGTAAAACGCATCATTTTTTCGAGTATGTCATCTGGTAGGTTTGACGTTATCAGGATGGAAATTATGCTGTCGAGTTTGTCGTACTCACAAACATCTGTTTCGTACTTCTTTGTGGCTTCTGCTGTAGCACCAGGCGATAATGTTGGCCTCGGTTTTCTTCCTTCCAACACATCTCTTGCCTGTATGTATGTAAGTTTTTATGGTACTTAAGGGGCTCCTCCTCTGCAATAGATCCATCCATCTTGACTGCAGGTCTCGTTCCGTCGAATTTTCAATGTTGGATTTCTGTTTTGGTTTTGCCACCGAAATTTGCCAATCTACAACCTCAGTTCAATTCGAAAATTGATTCTCTGCTACCATTTTAACGAATAAAGAACTGATTGAGAAAGTTATTACGAGTTTAATTTGTGAGTGAATATTCGAGACAAATCAATGACAGCTTGACAGAGGAGTATAAAACACAAGGACATAGCATATCATAACTTGTAATGTCACAGTACCCAATCATAGACTTGACATTACAAAGAAGGTGAGTAGCCTTACTTCTTTACAAATCTTACCTGAAAGTCATCTTCAGTCACTCCAGCTTTTATAGCTGTTTGTTTGAGGTTCTCCAAAGGTTCACTGAGAAATATCCTATGCAGCAAAGAGAATATCCTTGGAGACTCGGGACTTGTTTGAACAAGCACTATTAAACCTCCATTCCAGGCCGCCTGAAAAATATATAGTGCAATTAACTTTTATCTAATGTTTGAACATAAAACAGTCAATCAAAAACACATACAAATATGCTTCATCTTTGTCACAGTGGCTCCCAAAAAAAATTACTTCTTCATTTTAGATTTTTTCTTAATTTTAAGTAGGTAGTTAATTTTATTTTCTTTCTTTTTTTAAGGTTAGTAATTACCTACTATGAAGTTAATACATCTATTTAAAACATTATCTGAGTACTCAATTTTAGAATTGACATTTCTGTTGAAAACTAAGCCATCTTAATAAATTATCTCAACTTATTTACTTACTACTACCCCACGCAGCAATATTACAAGAAAATAAATCTTTATACCATAAAATCTTACACTAAAACTTAGAATAATAACACCTAGAACGATAGTTCTCTACAAAGCGCACTGTCAAAAGTGAGGCAACTAAAACAGCCAAAATGACTCCGTTTTCAGATTGTTATTCTACATTATTATTTAATCATACCGATTAAGCACAAAACAGTTTCAATTTTCCCACATTTATAAGACAAGTTACTATATTATTGGGTTTCAGTTAGGATTAGTTAGCATATGAAGGATATAATTTGAAAACTAAGCCATTCTGGCTTTGTATTAGTTGCCTCACGTTGCATACGAGGACACTACGGCTTCTAGGTGTTATAATTCTAAGCACGAAAATAAATGCTCACCCGACTCAAATAGTGTGCATATAACTTTTCTTGGTTGGTTAAGTTCCCAAATGCTTGCGAGCTGTCTAATTCCACAAACCTTTGGTTATTTGGAAGTAAGAAATTTGATTTATCAACAGCCATCGCTAAAATAAGAAAAGATTAGGTTACAATGTCAAATAAGTTGCAAGATGTAGAATTCGATATTAAACATTGGTAATTACTGACCATTAACTACTTTATTCGCCTGTGTATATTTAGATTGAAGAGTTCCCGTTGAGTAGCAGTGTTTGCTAACAAATGATTCAGCGATATTCGCGCGCCGGCATTTTATAAGGTTAATAGTCAGTGAGCGCAGCATCGATTACAATCAAAAGTAAATTCTGATAAATTATATTTCTTAATAATATGTTATAAACGAGGAATACTTACTGAAAATTTGTATTTATAGAGAAATTAAGAAATTATTTTTCAAGTCGATCGAGACTCGAGAGACAACACCGAATTTTGGAATTCTGTTGTTCTGACATCACAGATTACTAATTTGTAGTCTGACATTGGCATTGGATGCATTCCAGTAGATCAATCGCTAACTCATGGATCACCACAGTATACATTTTAACTAATGTGTGCTTTTATAATTCTCGACGGCCCGGCACGGCACGGCCCGGCACGGCACGGCTCGGCACGGCAGCGGCGACGCCAAAAGACGCTTTTATAATTTCTGCCGTTGCCGACCGTTGGATGTTCAACACAGAACACTCATAGCGAAGAAGTTACTATTTGTATATTGTACAGTAGTGTCGTGGTACCTACTTTTTACTTTAGAATAATATAAAGAATAAAAGTTGACCTTCTCTCTCTAGATATTTGTTATCTTTATAATTATTTCATAAAATAATAGTTCACCAATTATACAAAGTGTAACAGAAAGGAGGTAACAACTCGAAAGGAAGTCAATGTACTCGTGAATCTGAACACTTCCAACAGAAAAAGATTTCAAATCGAAAATACAATTTTGGACTCTCCATAGAAAATTTGAATTTGCCGCCGACATTTTATATAGGGAGGGACATTCAAAAAAATTTTTTTATCTGTTGGAAGTTTCACGAGTACATTGACCTCCTCTCGGGTTGATACCCCCTTTTTGTTACACGTTGTTTAATGATTATATTACAATGTAGGTAGGTAGTAGGTACTTACTTAAATGATAAATAAATCTTTTAAAAATCAAAGAATATATTATATGTAGCTGGTTTTCATTACGTACCTACTTACCAAGATAGGTAGGCATCTACACAACACATTATTTAATTAAGTAGGTAACTACCTACTTAAGTAATATCTAGGTAATTATTTGTTGAGATAGGTAACAATATTTAACTTTGGTAAGTCCTCTATTAACGGTGTTTCCACCGCTGTAAGTACCTAGATATCTTTCCGATCAGTACCGAAATAACTGTTTGTCGGAATATTACCTATTTGTTGATTTTGATGTTGTTTGTTTCCACAATCATACATAGGTACATGGCATACCAACAACAACACATTAACGATATTACGCTAATATACTGGTTGTGCCCTTTATACACGCTGTATATTCTTTGCTCTGGACTCACACTCACACATATGAATCCTTGTAGCTACGCACTACATCGTAAAAGTTCGACGGCAGCGTAGGATTTGGCCGGCACGGCCCGGCACGGCACGGTTTGCCGGTGCCGTTGAGGAAATATAAAAGCGTCTCCATATGATTCCATACATTTCACTTCCCTGTTGTGCCGTTGGACGGCTGCGGGGCGGTGCCGTGCCGGGCCGTTGAAAATTATAAAAGCGCACATTGACTGGAACTTAGGGAAGGGACCTTCTAACATTAAACACGAATAACACGATAAAGAAGACTTTTTTCTCGTAAGGCCGGCCACACACGGACGGAATCACGTAACGGAATCTTGAACGGAATTTCGACAATATAATTATGAAGATTCCGTACGGAAAAATCACGCATGTGTGTTGCAGGCCCATAAATTTTATATGCAGATGCTGCGTTCGGAATCACGTATGTACGGAAGTCCGTAACGGGATTCCGTCTGTGTGTCGCCGGCCTTAATGTTGTTTTGACGTAGTGATTATATGCTCAGCCCGGGTACGTATCAGAATGTCTAAAGTTAGAATGTCTAAACTTAAAATGGCAAAGTTCAAAATGTCAAAAATTTGAATGTCTAACGATTAAAATGTAAAACGTTCAAAATGTCAAAAACGAAAATGTCAAACGGTCAGATAGTCCTAAGTTAAAATGTCTAAGTTCAAATGATCAAAACTTAAAATGTCTAATATTCAAATTACCAATTCATAATAAATTCCAATTACATTTTTTCATACAAAACTGTAAATCGCAATAATTTTTGTTTGGTTTGGTATTTTGGATTTTTTTATTTAGTTAAATATTACTAGATAAATAATGCCTTTCTTTATCCAATTAATAACATCACAAAAAGTTAATTATGGTTAAATTGCGAACCATTTTGGTGTTATGTTAATACTTTGTATGGGAAGCTCACGGTTCGCCGGAGTAACGGATACTAGCGCGGTTTTCTTGCGGTTTTATTAAAAGTAGTTTGATAATTAGTTAGTATTACGTTTGTATGGAAAGCTCACTGTTTGCCGGAGTCTTTTTTCATGGAGGAGATCGCTTATTTTCCTGCTTTAATGTTTGGTGATAAGTGTAGCAGTCTACCAAAATTGAAGTTGAGAAAGTGTGATTTGAATAAGTTAAGAAATAGTAAAAACTTGATTACGACAACGTCAGCGCGTGCACAACACGGGCGCGGTGCATTGGTCGAGCGGCGTGCGCTCCGCGTCTCGTGGTGGCTTAGTCTTGACTGGTGATCTCGGCGAGTGTATCCAATTGATATATTGCAATGAATCAAAGAAATGTACACAAAAATCTGGAGGAAAATAGGCGCACGTTAAGGTGGGTACTCAATTAGGTTCGCGAACCTGCAGCAAAAAAAAATATCCTGTGCTGAAAATAGTTTGCCATAGTGTGTACGTATGCGAACTTGATTCGCACAGGTACATACTATAGCAAAAGTGAAAATAAAAGGGAACAAAATTTTCTGTCACCTAAGTTTAGATGTGTCACTAATCTGCAATACCCTAATAATAATATCTATCTCCAAGAAATATATTAGTTATCATATTTACCAAAACTGTCTCTAAAGTATAAATCATCGGATTAATGTAAATATGTATCTTAAATTATAGTTTGATCACTTTTTTCTATAGCCTGAATATACCTAAGATCTTTGCTCTAAAAAGTAAGTTACGGGCAGGAATAATACACCTACCTAAAATAATAAACCTGTCACTATAAATCTAATCATCTAACTATTAGCATCGATTAATTCGTTCAATTATCGAAATTATAGATCTGTTACCT
This sequence comes from Agriphila geniculea, assembly GCA_943789525.1. NCBI lineage: Eukaryota > Metazoa > Arthropoda > Insecta > Lepidoptera > Crambidae > Agriphila > Agriphila geniculea. Next base: position 8,610,264 of record OX038875.1, read on the forward strand.
AATTAATAGAAAAATTCCTAATAGGGGCGGAGTTTTTATAACGGAGTTTTTAAAACCATTTTGATATTGTTTGGTGATTCAATTTCAGTGACACTTTTATTGTTTTGATAATTGATATTATTTCCAAGTAATTTTTAATTAATATTTAGGTAATCGTTTTAACATTATTCGGTGATTCGATTTAAGTGAGAGATCTACTATTTTAGGAACAAATATTATTAACTAGGTCACTGAAAACGCATTTATTAGGTAATTGATAAAATCATGCTCTTAAAATAATAGAAAATAAATATGATAAAGAGGTAAGAAAATCATCATTTATATTTACATCATAATATAAAAGCTTTACATCTAAGGACCTAAATAATCACATTAAGTATATTATAATAGTAAAAAAAATTTTTTTTTACACAATAGTGTAATAATGTTACATCTTAGGTAAATAATCACAAATTTCGAAAACGTAAGTATACCCTCCTCCATGTTAAAATTTAAAAATTGTAACGCAATTACATACTAGAAACTACAAAGAATTGCTCAAAAATTTTGCAAGGCGAATTGTTGTTTTCAAATCATTGTAAACCTTTGACTTATGGACCATTGATATTTTAACTAGTTTGATGTTTGAACCGTTTGACATTTTGAATTTTGCTATTATGAATTTATACATAATGATTTTTGACATTTTAAACCATTTACATTTTGATTTTTGACATTTTGAACTTTGGCATTTTAACTTTAGACATTTTAACTTTAGACATTCTGATACGTACCCGCTCAGCCCCCCTAGCATGACCAGCATAACACTATTTATATCGCGTGATATAACGTTTTATCACGTTTAACTGTCAAAAAGACAAAGGAGTTTGACAGTTGAGTGTCGATAAAATGCTATATCACGCGATATAAATCGGTCATGCTAGGCAGGCAGAATGGCTCAGATTGTTCAGTCATGGTTTATTCACCACGCACACGCAGTTGCTAATCACCCCAGTTTATAGCTATTATTATTTCGTTTTAAATTTTTTTACATCAAATTGATCCATGGAAATAGTACTATAAACCGGATTGAGCGCTTCGCCCCAAAACGAGCCGACAGAGAGGTCAAGTAGATGTATGTGTCCTTTTCTTCATTAGGGTGACCAAACCGTATGGTTGGCCGGAGACATATATAATACTTTAAACTGTTTAATATAAACTTAAATACCTAGGTAGTTCGTTATTTAAAATTAACACTTTTTACCGCGTTTTTATTAGGTTGCTTGCTCTTTTGTTTGTTTGAGCACAAATTTTGCAAACGATTTTATACCAAATTCCCGATGAGCTAGAGACTTGAAACTTTGAACACAGGTCAGAAATGGAAGGAAATGCAATATTACAGTGTCATTGAGGTGATCTGATAATGGAGCCGGAAGAACGCCACAGGAACTCTATGATGAATGAAACTATACAACCCCATCCTGTTTGGGCTTATTAGAATTGTCTTGACAAGTACTCTGACGGGAGACGAGGTTCAGGGTCGGATGATGAAGTCTGGATTCCATGCCATAGGAACTCAATATTGAAATCATGCAACCCCATCGAGTTTGGGCTCGTTTGAATCGTCTTGACGAGTGCTCTGTTGGGTAATAGTATCCAAGAGTCTGATGATGGAGCCGGAAGAAGGCCACAGGAACTCTGCAATAAAACCTTTCAACCCCATCGAGTTTGGACTCGTTTGAATGGTCTTGACGAGTACTCTGATAGGCGGTGGTATATTTTTAGTTTAGCTCGTTAACTAAAAAAAAAAGAAAATTAATATTTATTTTAAAAAAATATTTTTTAAGAACAAATTATTTATCACGTTTTTATTAAGTTGCTTTTTTGTTTTTATTTTTTAAATATGGTAATTGAACCAATTAAAATCTAGTTTATTCAATTCAATTTAATTTCAAGTGTAAATAATTACGCAACTTTAAAGTTTATTACAATTTTTAATAAAATTGCAATGTGCGTGAACTTCGGAAAAACAAATAAATGTTGGAAAAACAAGTAAAAGTAGGAAAACATTTTCTAGTGATCTGTAGTTAAAAAAAGAAGCAAACGATTTTCGACTTTATTGACGTTTGAAATTCGATTGCTTTTTCCCATAATTATACTTGTACATTTACTTTGCTGTTTCATTAAAAACTGTTATTTTGGTAAAGATGTCAGTAAGGTCTAAAATACTTGCACCAATTTCTTTACTTGTGAAGTTAATAAAATGGGTGCAAGAGATTTTCGATGACACAATGTTTAAAATATAAAAAAAAAACAAAATGGCGGCCAACTATATTGTTAGTGGGCTGATTTTATAAAACTTGATTTTGTTACTATTTTGATAAAAACATAACAAAGAAATGTTAAAAATATAAAAAAATATGGCAGCCAACTTTTTTTATTTGTGGGCTGATTTGAATGAAACTCGGTTTTTAGTACTAATTTGACAAGAAAATAATAACACAATATGTATTGAAAAAATTAAAAAGTCCAAGATGGCAGCCAACTTGTTTGTTTTTGGGCCGATTTCGATAAAACTCGGTTTTTGGTAATATTTTGACAAGAAAATAACAACGCAATTTTTAAAATACTAAAAATATAAGATGGTGTCCAACTTTTTTGTTTTTTGGGCCGATTTCGATGAAACTCGGTTTTTGGTACTAATTAGACAAGAAAATTAGACAACTCAATGTAAACTGATGGAAAAATCAAAATTTATCAAAATGGCTGCTAATTTGTTTTTGGGTTGATTTTGATGTGACTCGGTTGAAAAAACAAATAAATAATTTGGCTGCCATCTTAGATTTTTTTATGATATTCCGTTGCTGTTTTCTTGTCAAAATAATACCAAAACCCGAGTTTCATCAAAATCAGCCCACAAGCAAAACAGTTGGCCGCCATTTTGGATTTTTTGTATTTATAAAATTGCATTGTTATTTTCTTGTCAAAATAGTACCAAAAACCAAGTTTCATTGAAATCGGCCCAAGAACAAAAAAGTTGGCCACCATCTTGAATTTTGTAAGTTTTCAATATTGCGTTGTTATTTTCTTGTCAAAATCGTACCAAAAACCGAGTTTCATCAAAATCGGCCCAAAAACAAAAAGTTGGCCGCCATCTTGGATTTTTAGTTTTTTAAAAATTGCGTTGTTATTTTCTTGTCAAAATAGTTCCAAACACCAAGTTTCATCGAAATCGGCCCAAAAACAAAAAGTTGGCCGCCATCTTGGATTTGTAGTTTTTTAAAAATTGCGTTGTTATTTTCTTGTCAAAATAGTTCCAAAAACAGAGTTTCATCGAAATCGGCCCAAAAACAAAAAAGTTGGCCGCCATCTTGGATTTTTAAAATTTTTTACATTGCGTTGTTATTTTCTTTTCAAAATCGTACCAAAAACCGAGTTTCATCAAAATCGGCCCAAAAACAAAAAAGTTGGCCGCCATCTTGGATTTTTAGTTTTTTAAAAATTGCGTTGTTATTTTCTTGTCAAAATAGTTCCAAAAACTGAGTTTCATCGAAATCGGCCCAAAAACAAAAAAGTTGGCCGCCATCTTGGATTTTTTAAATTTTTAACATTGTGTTGTTATTTTCTTGTCAAAATCGTACCAAAAACCAAGTTTCATCGAAATCGGCCCAAAAACAAAAAAGGTGGCCGCCATCTTGGATTTTTAGTTTTTTAAAAATTGCGTTGTTATTTTCTTGTCAAAATAGTTCCAAAAACCAAGTTTCATCGAAATCGGCCCAAAAACAAAAAAGTTGGCCGCCATCTTGGATTTTTAGTTTTTTAAAAATTGCATTGATATTTTCTTGTCAAAATAGTTCCGAAAACCAAGTTTCATCGAAATCGGCCCAAAAACAAAAAAGTTGGCCGCTATCTTGGAGTTTTAGTTTTTTTTAAAAAATTGCATTGTTATTTTCTTGTCAAAATAGTTCCAAAAACAGAGTTTCATCGAAATCGGCCCAAAAACAAAAAAGTTGGCCGCCATCTTAGAGTTTTAGTTTTTTAAAAATTGCGTTGTTAATTTCTTGTCAAAATAGTTCCAAAAACCAAGTTTCATCGAAATCGGCCCAAAAACAAAAAAGTTGGCCGCTATCTTGGAGTTTTAGTTTTTTTTCAAAATTACATTGTTATTTTCTTGTCAAAATAGTTCCAAAAACAGAGTTTCATCGAAATCGGCCCAAAAACAAAAAAGTTGGCCGCCATCTTAGAGTTTTAGTTTTTTAAAAATTGCGTTGTTAATTTCTTGTCAAAATAGTTCCAAAAACCGATTTTCATCGAAATCGGCCCAAAAACAAAAAAGTTGGCCGCCATCTTGGATTTTTTAAATTTTCAACATTGCGTTGTTATTTTCATGTTGAAATAGTATCAAAAACCGAGTTTCATCGAAATAGGCGCCACAAACATGAATTTGATTATTATTATTAATTTTACCGTCTCGCCTGCGACCTCTAGCCATTTCAATAGAACAATTTCGTTTTTTAGGAATCTGAAATGGTGCAGTATTTATGGTCACACTAGTTTTGTAAAGTAACATTTCCTATAGATTGAAATTCTTAAATTGAAATTCAGCGCCAAGGTAAAAATCGGAGTTGCCAAGATTGACACTTCTATTTATTACCACCTCACCGATGATAGCTGATTAGCATTATTTTAGATATCTAATTAAATCAAAAGAGTGTAGCGACATTGATTGTATTAAGTGCTTACTTATTGATTACGTCATAGGGAGCGATCGCCTCGTAGCTGCCTGCGCGCAGCGAGCCAGTCTTCCCGTGGCCCGCGTCCCTTGTACTTGTTAACTAGTATTAATTAACTCATACCTATCTATCGTGTTTAAATAAATATATTCAGTTTATATTAATCTATCATTCAAGCACCCTTCTGATAACCGCACATATAGTGGAGTGACAACCCTATAGACCAAATTTATCAATAAGCACTTAATACAATCAATGTCGCTACAAGAGTAAGTTCTGTTTTATATTACAATTATTATGTGTCATTCTAAATCAATATTTAAATAGTATATATTCGACTTCCCATTCCGAATCCTTAATTTTGATACACTACTTGATTGGTAACGTACATATTTTTAGTCCTACTATCGTGGTATTATTGTTTAGTAATGGCAATTGTGCGAACGAGACACCGACCTCCACCTGGTGTTGTCTCATTCACACAGTAGTGCCTTCAGTCAATGTCGTCGATAGAATTTCAACTCTATGTCATAATCAATAAAGTTGAATTTCTTTTAAACGATAAGTGAAAATTTTTGTAGAGTACTCACTCCCTATTATAAACCTCCTTGCATTGATCACATCACATCACTATTGTCATGAAGTAAACATTCAACATGGATGCTTTATTTCACAAAATTCATCCATAATTTAGGTCAAATGTAGTTTATAATGCGTGAATAAGCTAAGTAGAGTTATTATTATTTTGTGACAATGTCTTCGGAAAGGTAACTGAAAGTTTTAGTACTCACATTTTTTTTTGACAAATCAGGTACTTCCTATGTCCGTGGTTGAAAGTTGCAAAATCAATAAAGTGTACGGAAATCGCTAATGTCACGCCCTGAATTCGCAGGAACTTGTGGTCGAGTTTCTCTGATATTAGGCGTCCAAATTTTCAATAGAATATGTTTTATTCTAGGGTGGAATGGGTCGAAATAATCGAGCCCAAAACAAAGGAGCATATGTATGCTAACCTAACCACAGGAGAATGCGTCTGGGACCCACCTGAGGTGAGTTTAGCGTCGTAGCTAGGGGCTGGCAAGGGGGGCGCAACCCTCAGGGGGGCGCACTTTGCTGACCCGTGGCTAGAAAATAGGTCTAAAAGTCTTGGGGCACAAAATTAAATTCTAGCCAGGGGTGCTCATGACCCTAGTTCCTAATGTTAACATTTTTGTTTTCCTATATTTGAAGTGAATAATCAGTTTAGCACATCAAGACCCACTAGGACTCAGTTAGAGAGTAATAGAGACTGGAAGTGGTATGTACAATAAAATTGATTCATGAATTAATGATGTGAAACAACAGGGTCATTTACACAGGTAAATGTTTACATTTTCAGCTTTTGAAAGTGAGATAGGGGTCGGAGAGTCAGGTTAGGGCTGGATTTATAATGAATGATACCAGAGAATACATAATGTGATACATACTCCAATTAATGGTATAAAATCAGTATCTTGTTTTACTCAATGTATGTTTTACCTATCTGCAATGGACATCATTCTGCTGACAATGATTCTGTACTTATTATGTATTTAATATTGATTTAAAAGTTTCATTGATTAAGAACTAATTTAGGAATAAATTAAAAATCTTTTAATCAGCCTAGACTCCAATCTTGGCCCTCCTGAATTTAAATTAACCCTTTAACTTCAGGAAAATGAGATTGTGGTTCGGCTATCGGTAGCCGTGTGGGATTTCTTAAATTAATTAGTTTTTTTTTTTAATTGAACTAAGGAATAATATTGAGAATGTGTGAATGTGAAAAAGTTCACGTAAATGAATTTTTTTATCTTTTCAGGGGGTAAAAGTGAAACGAACAGACTCATCACAATGGTGGGAATTGTTTGATATCAACACCCATAGATTTTATTATTATAATGCATCAACACAGGTGAGCCCTAACTAACTTAACTATATTACTTATACTTGCTTTAATTAAAATCATGCTTGATGTATTTAATAAAATTACTCTTTTGTTTTAGACAACTGTTTGGCATAGGCCCACAGACTGCGATATCATACCCCTAGCCAAGTTACAAACTTTAAAACAAAATACAGACCCTCAAAAAAGAAGAGAGACTTCAACACAGACTAACCAACCTACAACTCAGGTATAATTTATTTCTTTATAGGTTTTCTTTATTTTGATATTGCTTCTTTCTATTTATAGGTATGGTCTAAAACAGGAATGGGTAAATAGATTATGAGATGGGCCATTTAAAATAATTACAACATCTACACTAGCCAAGGCGCAGCCCATGAACCAATAGCAATACTGACTTGCGTGTGTTATTCTTGTGGTAATAGATACCTCAACTACACCCTTATGCAAAGGGGCATCAAAAATTGACTGCGTTTGAGAAAATCTTTTCACATGAGAGATGTTAATACAAATGACAGGATTCAATCTATCTATCTCTGTCCACCGCAGACCTGTAAATGTCCTTGTAAATGATTTATCCATAGCCCTATGTCATAGTGTCGTATTATTAATGTTATGAATTTTCTGATCATTTTTTAAAATTAATAGGTTTCGTCAGCAATCGATCCGGTGAGCAGTAATGGCAACAGCACTACAGCAAGTGCGAGCAAGATTTCCCCAAGCATCACCAAAGGGGCTACAGTCACGCAAACTAGCCCCGTCCGGACGAGGAAGTACTTCCACCATAGGTAAAGTTTTTATTCATAATACAGATTCTGGTAAACAACTTGACTCTCTTTTGACGGAGTTGGGATAAGTGCAGCGCATGTGCACTTGCGAGCGACCAATAGCGCGCGCCCCTATCCCGCCGCCCCCGTACCTCACCGCTACGCATACCCTACGGATTTCAAGATGTTTGCCGGCTACTGTACCATGAAGTCCATGAATGCAAATCTACTTGCACTGTGCGCTTTTGTCAGAAAAAAAAATCTTGACGGGATATTTTTGCAAACTTAACTATATCCTTCTATTATCTGACACTTCAAAGCCTCTGGCCTCGGCGGCGTCGTGACCCGGTGAGGTTAGTCCTTCGTATTGTGTATACTCCAGGCAAGCCACGAAAAAAATTTTTGGTAAACAAAACTTTGTTTTTTCATAATTTTTCTTAAGTTCCAGTGAATAAATATTTTTTAGGTTAAAAATATGACTATGACAGGATTCAAATATTACCTTCGTAAGTTGGCTTCAGTATAGTTATTTATTGTATCAGTATTATTTGAGTGTTAGGGGTTTTGCGACCTAAAAGATCTATTGTGACTCTCCACCTAATTATAGTAACTCTTTAAGCCCTGAGGCGTCCAGGGGCCCTATTTTTGAATCGCTCGTCTCCAGTCGAGCGCTGGTTTCTACTGATTTTCGTTCGACATCCCATTGTTTTCAGTCATATGTCGAACGAAAATCAGTCGAAACGAGCGCTCGACTGGAGACGAGCGATTCAAAAATAGGGTCCCAGGAAGTCTAGTATCTATCTGGCTTGGCTTTAACACCTGTAGCACACCTCCCCACCGCGAAACTCCGCAGTAGGTTCCGCCATGAGTTCGAGAAGCGAAACAAATGCGAATAGCCTGTTCTAATGCATAGATTTTCCACGCGCGATTTCACCCGATCGGCTCCGACCCACGCGGCTCCAACACACGCGAAAGTAATGACGCGAAACCGTTATGTAGATGTGATCATATATCGTCGTCGATAGAAGACAGCTCATAGCGGAACTATGGCGGAACTACCGTTGTGCCGCTGGTACGGTTTCACGGCGGAGGTGTGCAACAGGAGTAAGAGTTTTTATTTCCTCCGGATCGATTACGTGTCACCTGAGATGCATACTGCGATATGGATTCACAAAGTGGGTCCACAAATATATTGTACTAGCTTTTGCCCGCGACTTCGTTTGCGTGATTAAGATAGTTGTACAATTATTTTGAAAGTCACGGATTACCAATATACCTAGGTATTTATTAGTAGTCCTCATTTCACACATTTAGATTTTCCCATAAAAAAATCATATGCAAACTGGAACACTCTGTAGCAAGGGCGTCGCCAGGGGTGGGCAGGGGGGGGGAGGGGGGGGGGGCCCGCTGCCCTGCCTAGAGGTTAAAAAATGTAGCCAACTGCAAATAACCAAAGCCCTAAGGCCGTGCAATTGACTTGCTTTTCCGATAAATCCTGCCCCATCTCAAAACTAGAATAAATTCACCAGGTACTCTTGACTGCACCTACAATTCATATTTTTCTCATCCTCTTTAATATTAACTTGCCCCCCCCTGGGCCATGGGCTGGCGACGCCCTTGCTCTGTAGCACCCTGTATAACAGGAATTTTCCAAAACCCTTTCTTAGTGCTCACCTACACCATGAAAGGTATCTACCCTCCAAAAATGGTTCAGCTCTATACAAATCTTCATACAAACTCGAACACCCTGTAGCACCTTGTATAACGGAAATTGCCCGAAATCTTTTCTTAGTATTCACATACATTATAAAATGAATCTACCCTCCAAAATGGCGTATCTACCTTCGACAAATTCTCATACAAACTTGAACAACCTGTAGCACCCTGTATAACGGTAATTTTGTAAAATCCTTCTTAGTGCTCATCTACATCATAAAAGGTATCTACCCTCCAAAAATGGTGTCTCTACCTTCAGCCGTTAGGGCTCTACACCTATCCCAACAATGAATCAGTCAATCAATCAGTCGTAGGGATGAAGTATGGTAGTATGGAAAGAAGGTAGCCACTGATAGGAAGGCCAAAGTGGAAGATCTTCATCCAGGCTGGGTGGTATTAGCCTGGGGACCGCGGTCCAATGACGGTTGGCAGTTGTATATTTGCTGCGTCGCTGAGTAAACTTCGTCAGCGAGATGTAGGTTTCTCCATATATTCTCCATACTAAGAGGTGCTATTCCTTACTACTCTTTGTGTTTATTCGACACTAGCGCCATCTAGTAACACGGTGATGAATCTTGTTGCAACCGTGTGTTGTGGTATGTGCGGCGCCGTAGGTAGGTGCCGCTACAAGTCAATGAATCAGTCAATCAATTTAGAGTTTTATATGTATCATATCAGCTGCACGACACCCACTGCTGGGTATAGGTCTCCCCCAAGGATTTACACGATGTTCGGTCCTGGGGCCGTACCGGCTAACGAATCGAGCTTCGGAAAATTTGCCGAGTTTCAAATTAAAAAAGAGAAATTAAGTAAGGAATTTCGTATTGTACTATTTGTTGAAGTTATTTGGAAGATATGGATGTTTGTGTGACCTCATGAATTAGGGTTCGCCATTTTGGCCCACTTGGAGCTCGATTTATCTGTTTTAATTTGAAACCCGGCAGACTTTTCGAAGCTCGATTCGTTAGCCGGTACGGCCCCTGCATGCGCTTCCCACATCCAGTGGATTCCGGCAACCTTCACCAGATCGTCGGTCCTCCTTGTCGGGGGCCTACCCACGGAGCGTCGTCCGGTGCGCGGTCGCCATTCAAGAACCTTTCCGCCCCAACGGCCATCGGTTCTTTTCGCTATGTGTCCAGCCCACTGCCACTTTACCAATCCTTCGAGCGATGTCGGTTACTTTAGTTCGCCTGCGGATCTTCTCATTTCTGATTCGATCACGCAGGGAAACGCCGAGCATGGCTCTTTCCATTGCACGCTGGGTGACCTTGAGCCTCCTTATGAGACCCATAGTTAGCGACCACGTTTCACTGCCGTAAGTCATCACTGGCAACACACACTGGTCATAGACTTTCGTCTTGAGACACTGGTAAATCGGACACGGAAGATTTTTCGGAGCTTCCCGAATGCTGCCCATCATTATGTATGTATAGATTATCAGTAACATCTTATGCAGGGATAGGAACAGCGGTGAGGGCAGGCGCGGGCGGCTCAGCGAGGACGGCAGCGCGGCGCTGTGCCGGCACACGGACTCGGGCAGGTCCTCCGACAGCAGCATCAGCAGCGCCCAGCAGAGGAGGAAACAGGTACATATTTTATAGCAGTGGTTCCTAACCTTTTCAATATTGTCACCCATATCACCTAGTAGGGAAGCAGATTAAGGCTCCGTTATGCGAAATCATTTGTCTCTGTCTTTTTCTTTACGTGTAAAGAGTATGGAAAATAACCTCACTTCTGCACTTTTTCGATGTTTTTCGTTATTTTTTTCATCATTATCTTTAGCACAATTATCTTTCTTGAAAAAAAGTTATTGGAGCAACTGCACAGTACGTTAAAGTGTATGTTGATGTAGAATTCAATACGTTTCCGCTATTATTTACGCCAAAAAATGGCCCGCGACAAGCGCTTTTGATGATATTCTGATATTTTTTTATAATCATCTGTGAAGTTTATACGCAATTTAATGTTTGTAGCAACTAGATAAACTCTTTAGCTTGTCGTATGATTTTTTTGGTGGCTACAAGTTTATGTTTTCTATATAAAAATATGGCCCGCGCAAACCATGTTTTCCTATTACCGCCCCTTAAATGTAATTGATAAATTAAAATGTTAAGGGTAAGTAGTATGAAAACATGGTGTGGGAGGTTCATCTTTGGGAGGTTTGTAGCCACAAAAAATCAAATGACAAGCTAAAGAGATTCTCTAGTTGTGACAAATATAAAATTGCGTATGATGATTGTAAAAAAAAATCAGAACATCATCAAAAGCGCCTGCGTAAGTTTATCTTTTCCGCCGCGTTAGTATCCGTTAAAAAGTGTTTTATTTCATGTTGTTGTTTGTTCCATTTTTTTTAAATTAATTGATAATAATTTATTTAACAGGAGCTCAGTGCAGCTGCATGTAACCCAGCGGTTTGCACGCCGCAAGTCAAGAAGAGAAGCAGCGCGGCGCAGCCACACGAAGGGGAAAAGTGGTCGCCTCATTCAGGTACAGTACGAGGCATATATCTTGAAATTTTTAAGACCCCTTTTCAGTCCCTCCCTGTTGTAAAAAAGATATTTATTTTTTTATTTATTTCTTATTGGCTAAATAGTTGGGCAAATGTCATCTTAAACTATTCCAAATTTCAAGTTGATACCGTTAGTAGTTCTCGAGATATCCAGCTGTGACAGACAGACAGACAGACAGACTGACTGAGTCACACCATAAGGGTTCCTTTTTAGGGTTCCGTAGCCAAAATGGCAAAAAACGGAACCCTTATAGATTCGTCATGTCTGTCTGTCTGTCTGTCTGTCTGTCCGTCCGTCCATATGTCACAGCCACTTTATTCCAAAAGTATTAGGACTACATAGTTGAAACTTGATAGGTAGGTGTATTCTGTGAACCGCTTTACGATTTTTACACAAAAATAAAAAAAATAAAAGATTAAGGGGGGGCTCCCCATACATGGAACTGAAACTGAAAATATTTTTTTTCATCAAACCAATACTTGTGGGGTGTCTATAGATAGGTCTTTAAAAATGACATTGAGGTTTCTATGACAATTTTTTCACAAAGTCAACCGTTTGAAAGATACATGCCGCTAAAGTGGTAAAATGTGTCCCCCCCCCCCCCCCTTTAACTTTTAAAGTAAGAGGGTGAAAAATCTAAAAAAAATATAAGCTATAGATCTTAATAAACACTTTCAACCAAAATTGGTTTGAACGAGATATAGAAATTAGTTTTCAAGATATAGTACATTTTCCAAAACCGCAAATATAACTTTGTCATTCATACAAACACTGTGAAAAACAAAGTTATTTTTTCAAACGAAAAATGATAGCGGTATTAAAATATGATATGGTCGGAACCCTATTGCGCGTGGCCCGACACGTACTTGGCCGGTTTTACCATTTTATACGGATCCCTAAAAATGAGAAACAGTACTTATTAAGCCGAGCGAGTCTTTCGTGATTATTCTATCTATGAATAAAGACTTTTTCGTTTTAGTAGGCTCATTGGTAATAGACAGACATTAAAAAAGAAAAAACTTTATCCCCTTGGGCTAAATATGGTATTTTATCCTAGCTTTTGTACGTTACAATGACGGACTTTTTTAACAAGAGTGAAATGTTCATAATGGTATAGTTCAGATGACTTACAAATGGGGCTCCTGATGATTTTGTTATTTAAGATGTCTGGTTTCTTTTCCTGCGGTTTAGTTAAAGATACAAGAGATGTAATAAAATTTTCAAAAACATTTTTTGCTATACATATTTTACTTACCTGTAAATGTTAAAACTTGTATTGCAAAAATTTCCAAGCGTAGAGTAATCTTATATGCGACTGACTGCATATATAGACTTTCACGTACATCAAAATAATTTATCGACTATATTGTCTGGCTCCTTGTAGGGTTGAACCGCAGCGGAAGTTTCATATCGCCCCGAAAGGACGCCTCGGACGACTCTATGCATGAGAAGTACTTCAAGTCGGTTGAAAGCACGCCGCTTACGAGACGCAAGGTAATGTACTTGTAATACTTATTTACATAAAATAAGATTTGTGAATCATAAAGAAATGGAACATTAAAAGTGTACAATGCGATTAAATTGACAATAGATAGTGATCAGCTGCAACTTCACTCGATAAGGTATGGCAATGAGTAAATTTTTCAGATTAAAATTCGTCTTTTTGTACCGCAAGCGCTATGAAGTTATAGTCTGTATGGTAAACAATCTTCACCTAACTCTTTACTGAAATAATCATTTATAAAATACAAAAAATGGTTTCCCACACATAGATGACGAAATAAATTGTTAATAAATTAATAACAATTTCATAAAGTAACGATTTAAGTCTAAAAGACATACTGTCAAAAACTGTTTACTAAATAAGTCACTTCTGTTGAACATTGTTAAATTAATCGCATTGTATTTGATTTAATTCTGTCCAATATCAACATCGACTCGCTTCTTTTTAGGGTTCCGTACCCAAAGGGTAAAAACGGGACCCTATTACTAAGACTCCGCTGTCCGTCTGTCTGTCTGTCTGTCACCAGGCTGTATCTCATGAACCGTGATAGCTAGAAAGTTGAAATTTTCACAGATGATATATATCTGTTGCCGCTATAACAACAAATACTAAAAACAGAATAAAATAAATATTAAAGGGGGGCTCCCATACAACAAACGTGATTTTTTTTGCTGTTTTTTGCTCGATATTAATAACAACAACAGGTAGACAGTTGAAATTTTCACATATGTATTTTGCTTGCCGCTATAACAACAAATATTAAAAACAGTATAAAATTAATATTAAAGGGGGCTCCCATACAACAAACGTAATTTTTTTGCCGTTTTTGGTACGGAACCCTTCGTGCGCGAGTCCGACTCGCACTTGGCCGGGTTTTTTTAGTTTTTCTCAACAGTTAATGTATCAAGTAAAAACGTTTTGAAAAACAATTTAAAATTAAGCTGTTATTTAGCGGTGAAGCTGTGAGTAGTTTGTTCTTTTTTCAGATTGGTTGACGCAATCGGTTATTCTGATCTGTTACCCCAAAGAATCCCCCCCGAAGTGAATTCTGAGAAAACCTATGTCCGAGAATTCTCCCTATGCTAGCTCTTCCCTAGCTTAAGGTAAATTCTCGGAGATACTTTCCTAGAATTCACCTCAGGGTGTATTCTTTGGGGTAACAGATCGGAATAACCGGACCCAATGGATATAAAATGTTGTCAATAAAATCGATAAATTGTCACGTTTATTAAATAGGGCCTCGTTCGTTCCTTTTTATGGGACTAGAAACCGCTGAGAAGTGCAGTACTTCTAGTAGTTCACTAAGTTGATTTACTGCTCAATAGTATAAGTGCCGGCACAGATTTTGAGCGCCCGATACAGAAGCGTAGCCTAATCAGTTTAGACTACGGTTGTTTTGTTGGTTCTGTTACTGTGTCGGCGCGACAATACTAACTAACGCATCGTTGTGTGTATTCGCACACGCACACACACATATAAAGCGCTAGCTACAGGCTCGACACCCCGCGCAACGCAAGTCATTCTGCCTCCGATCGCATTGTTAATAACATTATTTTTATACTATTTTGACCATTATACCTATTTACGAAATTAATACCATCTTTTCATCCTGATCATCATTATATCACCCTTCACGTCGAAAATATACTGTACGGTACTGCTCTGTACAGTTGTGTTATTTTGTAACAGCAATCTGCTGGCGGGTCATCCTGCGACTCGGCGTCGCCGCAGAGCCCGAGCAGTCCGCTGCAGAAGCCGCAACCGACGCCGTTCCTGCAGGTAAAGCATGATTTTATGCTTACCTTTCATATACCTTATAATTTCGAAACTTTTTGCCCGAATTTAATTTAACGGAAAACATGTCGATTATTTTCGTTCCGTCTTTTTTTAATCGTCCAAAGCACTCTGTATCAGTTGACCTATTTATTATCAATTTGATTTTTTTTGTTACTCCGAGCGACGTCTCATTTGGTCGAAAAAGTTTTTACCGAAGTTATGCTCGGCCGAAATGACACTTGTTCGATGTATTACGTTTCCGACCATCATTACACCACTGTTTTATTTGCCATATTTTCATTTCACCAAACGTCTCAAAAAATTTTTCAGTTTGCATATGAAAGTACCAGTCCGATCCTTATCGTCCAATGTGAAAACGGTCATTTAGATGATTTAGATGACTGATGTACACAGACGACAGCGGCGCGGCCGTCGCTCGTGTCATCAATATCGCTGGCGACGGACGCGGCGGGCGGCGGCGCCAGGGTCATGCACAGCCTGGAGCGGCCGCACCAGCTGTCCCGCCACTCGAGGGAGAGGTTCTCTGACAGGTGACACACATGTTGTGATGACTCGTACACTATAGTCGACATCGCTGGCGACGGACGCGGCGCCAGGGTCATGCACAGCCTGGAGCGGCCGCACCAGCTGTCCCGCCACTCGAGGGAGAGGTTCTCTGACAGGTGACACACATGTTGTGATGACTCGTACACTATAGTCGACATCGCTGGCGACGGACGCGGCGCCAGGGTCATGCACAGCCTGGAGCGGCCGCACCAGCTGTCCCGCCACTCGAGGGAGAGGTTCTCTGACAGGTGACACACATGTTGTGATGACTCGTACACTATAGTCGACATCGCTGGCGACGGACGCGGCGCCAGGGTCATGCACAGCCTGGAGCGGCCGCGCCAGCTGTCCCGCCACTCGAGGGAGAGGTTCTCTGACAGGTGACACACATGTTGTGATGACTCGTACACTATAGTCGACATCGCTGGCGACGGACGCGGCGCCAGGGTCATGCACAGCCTGGAGCGGCCGCACCAGCTGTCCCGCCACTCGAGGGAGAGGTTCTCTGACAGGTGACACACATGTTGTGATGACTCGTACACTATAGTCGACATCGCTGGCGACGGACGCGGCGCCAGGGTCATGCACAGCCTGGAGCGGCCGCACCAGCTGTCCCGCCACTCGAGGGAGGGGTTCTCTGACAGGTGACACACATGTTGTGATGACTCGTACACTATAGTCGACATCGCTGGCGACGGACGCGGCGCCAGGGTCATGCACAGCCTGGAGCGGCCGCACCAGCTGTCCCGCCACTCGAGGGAGAGGTTCTCTGACAGGTGACACACATGTTGTGATGACTCGTACACTATAGTCGACATCGCTGGCGACGGACGCGGCGCCAGGGTCATGCACAGCCTGGAGCGGCCGCACCAGCTGTCCCGCCACTCGAGGGAGAGGTTCTCTGACAGGTGACACACATGTTGTGATGACTCGTACACTATAGTCGACATCGCTGGCGACGGACGCGGCGCCAGGGTCATGCACAGCCTGGAGCGGCCGCACCAGCTGTCCCGCCACTCGAGGGAGAGGTTCTCTGACAGGTGACACACATGTTGTGATGACTCGTACACTATAGTCGACATCGCTGGCGACGGACGCGGCGCCAGGGTCATGCACAGCCTGGAGCGGCCGCACCAGCTGTCCCGCCACTCGAGGGAGAGGTTCTCTGACAGGTGACACACATGTTGTGATGACTCGTACACTATAGTCGACATCGCTGGCGACGGACGCGGCGCCAGGGTCATGCACAGCCTGGAGCGGCCGCACCAGCTGTCCCGCCACTCGAGGGAGAGGTTCTCTGACAGGTGACACACATGTTGTGATGACTCGTACACTATAGTCGACATCGCTGGCGACGGACGCGGCGCCAGGGTCATGCACAGCCTGGAGCGGCCGCACCAGCTGTCCCGCCACTCGAGGGAGAGGTTCTCTGACAGGTGACACACATGTTGTGATGACTCGTACACTATAGTCGACATCGCTGGCGACGGACGCGGCGCCAGGGTCATGCACAGCCTGGAGCGGCCGCACCAGCTGTCCCGCCACTCGAGGGAGAGGTTCTCTGACAGGTGACACACATGTTGTGATGACTCGTACACTATAGTCGACATCGCTGGCGACGGACGCGGCGCCAGGGTCATGCACAGCCTGGAGCGGCCGCACCAGCTGTCCCGCCACTCGAGGGAGAGGTTCTCTGACAGGTGACACACATGTTGTGATGACTCGTACACTATAGTCGACATCGCTGGCGACGGACGCGGCGCCAGGGTCATGCACAGCCTGGAGCGGCCGCACCAGCTGTCCCGCCACTCGAGGGAGAGGTTCTCTGACAGGTGACACACATGTTGTGATGACTCGTACACTATAGTCGACATCTTTCTTTTAACATTACGAAATCTCTTTTGGCAGCTTATTTGCGTATGTTAAATGTATAAACTCAAGAAAAAACAATGCATTGGAAAATTTATTCATCCATTGTAAGGCTCTTATTGGTATATGAAAAATTCGGGTTGCGCTCCGGGAGTGCCAGCAGAAATGAAAACTTGAATATTAATTTTGTGCATTTTTGATATTTTGGAATGGTTAGGGAATAATTTTGCACGAATTTACTCTGCATTTGAATTTACTAATACAGAACAGTATTGTACGAAAGTCTTATCCATAGCTTGACAGAAAATCTAGAGTTTTGACATTGAATTAAAAAATTAGCGCGTTGCTATGGTAACACTAGTGTTTACGTCTTGAAATGACGCGCCGCCATTTTCGCCGCGCCCCGTAGAAAGAGAGGGGGATACTTCCGCCGCCAGCTGTCTACTCTCCATCCGTCACATCCGTCTTACGAATTTTCGATCAGGGTCACGTGATCCTGACTGACGCGAGTTTAACATTTTTTCCCCATTACAAAAAAGCGTACCACGCCGCTAAAGAAGTTTTCACTTCAAAATTACTTAATCTCTTTCTTCTTGATTAACTACATTTATCATTAAGTTCGTCCTATTAATCGGGCCAATCGCATTATTTCCGTTTGCCAGGCATCTAGACAAAGAGAGGCTAGCGGAGTTAGAGCGCATGGACCGGTACCCGGAGAAGCAGGCCGTGTACAGCGTCGACAAGCCGTTCAGACAAACCAGCCTCGACCTTAGACACAATACCTCTTCGAACTGGCATCCGCCAAGGGAGTTCACCAGGTATGTGAAATAGAGGAATGTGTGATGATGATTAGAGATCGGATACTCGGATTCATATTTACCTAAAGCCACTTGTTTGCTAACATTATTATGGAAACGGTTTCTTAAAATATTTAAAACTAGCGGCGGAAAAAATGTTAAGTCTGCGTAGAAAGTTATTTTGTTATCTCTCGGGAAAAACACTTGTTTCGAGACAAAAAATATCTTATGTCCTTCTCTGTACCCCTGACACCGTGTATCTAAAACTTCATGATTATCGGTTCAGTAGTTAAAACGTGAAGGTGTAACAAACAAACTATCAGACTTTCGCATTTATAATATTAGTAAGGAGTAAGGATTATTAAAATGTGTATTATTACATCTTACGGAGTATACACTAATATTGGTTAATCCCAGAATCCTTGGATTTTTAATAAAAACAAAAATGCTTTCCACGATACCCTGTATCTTTTTGAGTGTGCTGAATAAAATAATTTTCAACACACTTGCTCGTAAAGTGAGCCCTAATACATCGCTTTTAGGGCCATAAACCGAGCTATAACAAACGCGTGCAATAATATATAAAACACTAGGTTGTTATAGAATTATCTCTACAAAGTTAAATTAGTGCCTTACTGCAAGTTCTATGCGAGTAAACAGAGCATTCCCAATTTAACCGGGTAATACAATTATTTATTTAGTAACAACAAAGAGATTTTTTGCCGTTGAAAATTCATATTCATTTTTAAAATAAATAAATGTGTAAGTCCTTAATTAAGTCACACAAATATTTATTGTATTTTCCTTGCAAATGTGTTGAAAAACGTCGTATGAAACTCGTGAGCTTTTGCTCATTGCACACTCGGCTGAGTTACGCCCTCGCCTACTACGGCTCGGGCTGCAACCCACAGCCTTGTGTGCAATGAGCAACCTAAGCTAACTTGTTTCATAATGTACTATTTCTTTCTTTCTTTCTCTTTCTTTCTTTCCCGACGTCTGAACTTTAGGTAAATATGCATACGATCTCCGATCTCGAATGATGATAAAACATTGAAATTAGAAGCCCACTACGAGGAGTGCAGTAAGCTAAAATTACACAAGTACAACACGTACCTAAGTAGAAATGTGTTAAAAAAGAAATAGTCTTTTTATTGCTGCTTGTGGTTTGGTACGTTCGTCGTTCAAATAAACCCTTAGTTGGGTAGTCCTTATCGTTATGTATAACCCCGTTTCACGCAACCGAAATTTATATTTAATGGAGAGCTCACGGTAAGGCCCCACAAATTAAGTTTTAACACAGACTAGATAAAGTTAAAAGTACTTTATTAAAACTTAGTATTAAAATAGATAGACACTTAGGTAACCATTTAAAACTATGGCACACTAACTATTGTGCTTATTCAGAAAGTAACAACACTATAGTGCCCGTTCACATTATATCGGATCGGTCCGATCTGTATCCGTAGCAACAGACCGAAAACGGTCCTGTGAATGCGGTGTGAATATCATATCCAGTAGTGACGGATCCGTAAAAAACGGTCCTGTAAATACGGATCCGCTGTGTGAACCCACGGTAAAGTCTTCAGCTTATTCTGAGGCCAGCTGTAGGTACTGTTGGTTAGTTAAAGCGCATTCACTTAGATAGTGTCGCCCTTTGATCGCGCCGCCTTTGCACGTGCCGCTTCTTGTCAAAGGATGCCGCCGCATAAACAAAGGATACCGCGTGCGGCGTGCACCCGCAAGTCAATTTGTATTTTGGCAGTTTGCATCGAAGCGCCGCGCCGTAGTGAAAGCTTGTGTTTGTTGACTCTGCTACGTATACTGAAAATATTTTTTCATCCTTGGAAGAACATTTAAGTGCCTCAAGATGAAACTTTAAGTGAACCAACCAAAAAATACGGGTGTTTTGTAAAACATGTAAACAACTTATGATCAATGTCCATCGGCATTGCGTTGAAATAAGTTTGTCTGCACCTATCAGAGATAATTCAAAAATAGTGGGGATACCAAGAACTAGCGTCGGAATAATATTAAAAATAGGCCCATTAACACCAAAAAACGTAAAAACGGAAGAATCCCACTATCGAAAAGGGACGACTTTGAATGTGATGTAGTACGTCCGAACAGTATACAGATTTTATGCTAATAAAAAACTTCCGACACTAGACACGATTTTGGAAAATTTACAAGCTAATAATACGGACTTTGCGTATAAACGTACGACTCTGCGAAATGTCAATACATTTCTAAAACTTGGATTTAAGTATAAAATACTTAATAAGCTAAAACTACTGCGTGAATCATCGCTATTTTTTACCGTTA
Organism: Agriphila geniculea; assembly: GCA_943789525.1. Classification (NCBI taxonomy): domain Eukaryota; kingdom Metazoa; phylum Arthropoda; class Insecta; order Lepidoptera; family Crambidae; genus Agriphila; species Agriphila geniculea. The sequence continues at coordinate 8,630,725 of OX038875.1, forward strand.
TCAGTAACGTTATTTGTATAACGTTACCAAAAACTTACGGTCTCTGAACACAAGTGCTTGCGGGTGTACCGACACTATCTAAATGAATGGACTTTAGGCTCAATTATGCGGAAACATTTGTGTCTTTTTCTTTACGTCTAATGGAAAATAATCTCAATTCTACACTTTTTCAATGTTTTTCGTTGTTTTTCATTATTATCTTTAGCACAATTACCTTTCTTGAAAAAAGTTATTGGAGCTACTTCACAGTACGTTAAAGTGTATTTTGATGTAGAATTCAATACGTTTCCGCTATTATTTACGCCAAAAATATGACCATACGCAAGCGCTTTTGATGATATTCTGATTTTTTTACAATCATCTGTGAGGTTTATACGCAATTTAATACTTGTAGCACAGAATAGATAATAGTAGTAGCGTACAGAAGTTGCACTCCGCAAAATCGTTAAAATAAATTTCAACTTTTGCTCCCACACAATAAAGTGCAATTCAGGTCGCAAAGCGCTCCCTACGCTCCAAAACATGCACTAAGTAGTTGCCTCTCTTTCTATCGCGTAAGTCTTATCTTTTTTGTCGTATGATATTTGTCCTCTCAAGGACGACGAGCGCTTCATACTGCTTTTAGCTACTAAAGAATCACTTTAGCATGTCGTATGTTTTTTTTGTGGCTACAACTATATAAAAATATGACCCCCGCAAACAATGTTTTCTTATCATGGACCCTTAACTTCCTGTGTTCCCAAGTGTACTTGTTCGGTCGTTCCGGCAGGCGGCAGCAGGCCGAGCCCGAGCGGTACACGTCGAGCAAGACCTCGCTGTCGTCGGGCAGCAGCAAGCACCGCACGCCGCCGCTCGAACCACAACATAACTTCATGAGACTCTCCTCCGCCAACGAACAGGATAGCATCGCTGCTGGTAGTACGACATTCTCTTTTATATCCTTTCTTATTTAAGGTAGGGGTTCTTTGACGCGTAAAAACTAGGGATGCGAACGACACATCAATGTTTCAGTAAAAAAACATCGATGTTCACTATTGCAAAATGTTGTTTTATACGATGTTTTTAAATCGATGTTTTGCCTGCCATTATTGAAATGTTTGGTATTTTTAGCAGAGCCTGACCAGAGTTAAAGACTTGTCCAGTTGCTGCTGTCAAATGTAATTTTATTATTTTCTACTCTACACTTTTCTCATTCACTAAAGATTCATCTATTCAATAGATAATATTGGTATACTTAATAGATAATTTTCAATACATCGATGTATCAATACATCGATGGTTTTAGGGCGATGTTTTTTGTACATCGATGTTTGTTCTGGAACATCAATGTATCGATACATCGTAATTTTTGCTTTCGATATTTGCATCCCTAGTAAAAACGCACTGAAAGTTGATTCATATCGAAATATAGTAAGCTGGTTGTTAATTGCGCACAAAGGCTCTGCGCATTTGTACGTCAAGCATGCGCTGCGTAAATGCTCTGCGTTTATACGCGTCAAAGAACACTTACCTTTAGAGGCTTTACCGAGCAAGTGTCGTCGGCATTGCCATCGGCTTCATTTGACAGATGGATGTGACACATTCCTACTTTTCATTGGTAAGTTTTTAGTTGTGCCAACAAGAAGTAGTAATGTGTCACATCCATCTGTCAAATGAAGCCGATAACGATGCTGACGTACCAGATTATGTAAATGGCGAAAAATCATTGAATGCAATTCAAATTACATATTTTCACAATCAAAATGAAGTGTTTGTCTTATCTTTAATATTATAACTTCACTAAGGGCTGATTTTCCAATCCTCAGATAACAGATATCAGTCAGTTAAATTATAATCCGAATAACACATAAAAGTGATTCAAAAACTTGACAAACAAACATATGACAATCATTTTCAATTTGGCGGCATAATACGTTATCAAACGAATAAAACTTTAACTGGACATTGAAAAATCAGCCCTTAGGCTCGTATTATAACTCCAACTCGGATATCTGCTTGAGTATTGTTAGAAAGAGACGGCGCTATATGATATGAATAGCACCATCCCTTTCTATCTGTATTGAAGTCGAGATTTGAGTTTGAGTTTGATTCTATAATACGAGCCTTAGTACACGACTGATTTCTTTACAAAAGTTATTTCAGTTTTCTAATGGTCAAATAATCAGGATGTAAAAATAATTATTATAATATAAAGATATTATGTCACAAAACGTTTAGTGTCGGAAAAGTTAATCTTTTGTTAGGTAATTAATACCTTATTTAGACGATAACATATTTTAAGTTTTATTTATAAACATTTTCAATTAATAATTTGATTACCTTCATAAAATATGATTTAATTTTAATCTCTTTTACCAGTGAACTACAAGATGAAGTGTGTCAACTTGGAGCCTCCCCTAACAGAACCTAATGTACAGAAGCACAATCAAAGATTAGAAAGGACCTCTACGCCCAGAGATCGAACTAAATCAAGACGTAAGTCATTTTGTTATTTTTCTTAGAGCAGGTTCACATGACAAGCGCTTAACGCGCGTTTACAACTACTTACATTTTATTCAGGCCGTACACATGCTAACGCGCGTTTTAATAAAGCGCGCGTTCAACGCTGCGCTAGCGCTCGACTGTTGTCAGCGCGCGCTTTGAGATCATTGGTTTTCTATGTTACCGACCGTTCACGCGCACGCGCTTTTGACGCGTATAGACGTATTTTAGGTTTCGCTCAGTTCATCTAAAAATCGTCCGTAATGGAAACGGAAGTTTTTAATACCGAATTATCGAATCGGTATCGAATTACCTAATAAAATCTCCGTTAAATCTGTTTCTACGTCCATTTTCGACAAATGTAGAACTCAAACTCAACCAGGGCGGCCGCAGCAACGCGCGTTCAACGCCTGACAAGCACGCACCATTTGAACACTACAAAATATTAAGGCGCGTTCATCGCGCGATGAGCGCTTGTCATCTGAACGTACCCTTACTGAATATGGATTGTTGAAGTATGGGCTGCGTCCGCAGTCTTCAGCGTTTTTTGCTGTCGTCATTCAATTGACAGATATTTTCCCATCCTATAATACGACAAAACCGCATTGACGTGACCTAAGCTTTTACACCGTTTCAACGTAGAACACTATCCGAGTTATTCATAAAAAACGCTTAAACCTATTTTATTTAAGTGTTTTGTCTTTTTCTTTCGTATTATGAACTGAATTTATTAATATTGAAAATACGTTTATTAAACGTTTTATTTTTTTATGAATAACACGGTATGTATTTACCGGGTGTATAAAAAGATGCACATTAAAACACCAAATAACATAACATTTTTATTAACGCAGTCGCATTAATTTATTGCTACATCCTATTTTAATTGAACTAAAAGCAAAACCTTCTATAATCCCAACAAACTATTGAATCTAACTAATTTCTTTAATCACATCTCAAAGCAACCTTAACTTATTTGAATCTACTTTTAAAGTATTTAAGGTCCTTCTTAAATAGTGCCGTCATTTTAAGGGGTCAATGTACTCATGCATACAAACAACTTTTACTATGGGACCAACATTGAAATCGCGAAAACAAAAAACAGGTGTTCCATACATTTTGATCTATTCGTTTTTAAATTTTCTATGGAACAGCTGATTTTATTTTCGCGATTTCAATGTTGGTCCCGTAGTAAAAGTTGTTTGTATGCATGAGTACATTGACCCCTAAAATTATCTGCACTATTTATGAAGGACCTTATATACTAAAGAAATAATAATAATAAAAAATTGTTACCACTTTACACAACAACATTATAGGACATCTTACCACAAGCTCGAACGGTACAAAAAGTGAATCAAAAATGGCGCGCATCGCCTTTTATGCTTGTCTCACCGGAAACACAGATTAGACAGAGTGACGTTGAAAGTAGAGGTTTTCTTTGACAAATTGATGTTGACAGGTGGGTTTAGGACGAGTAGATGGCGCTACGATGCACTGGCGACAACAGGTGTTATATTCGTCAGTCATTCAATCTGTTTTTCGAGTTTAATAATATCAGCGTGAAAAAATTACTAATGTCACACGAGAACATCCCTAGTATAGTTAGAATAAATTAAGATTCATCTTCACTTAATCTTCACTAAATCCAATCTTTACGTTCCTTTTGAAGGTCACAAAAGGCCAGTGGAAGACGAGCCCCCCCTGGATGGCGAGGAGGAAGACGAGGAGGGGGGCGGCTCCCCCCTCTACTGCAACTGGGACCTGCGCGGGATGCAGCACTTGCTGCCGCTGCAGGACTACATCATACAGCAGGCGAAGCTCTCCAGTGAGTACAATAAAAATACATCTAAAGGTTCATCGAGTTATCTATACCCTGTTCGTCGAATCAAGCTAGCAAAGCGCGTTCTCTTTCTCAAATTTGCATACAAACGATAAGGACAACAAATTAGCTGGCGCCGCCCACGAGTGCCCGCGCCAAGTATAAAATCGTAAGACGTATTCATGCTGCTAATACAGGGTTAGTTAGGAATTTTAGATTGGGCTTTTTTGTTAATTACTCAAAAATTACTATTGTGTTAAAATAATATAATTAAGACAGTAACAGCGTTAATTAAAATTAAAATATTAGGTTAATTACATAAATATTAGTTATTATATTATCCTTAAACAGTACTTTGGTGTTAAAATAATATAATTAAATAAACAACAATAATTAAAATTATAATAACTTAATCATTTAAAATATGTATCACGAATATCTAACAACATCTTTTATTAAACTTTTCATACATTTATTTCTTTGATGGTTAAGTAAATGCCAGACTATATGAAATTTAATATCCTTACTTAATATTATAAATGCGAAAGTCCGTTTGTTTGTTTATTTGTTTGTTACGCCTTCACGTCGTAACTACTGAACCGATCATCATGAAATTTTGCATACACGTTGTCAGGGGTGCAGAAAAGGACATAGGGTACTTTTCATTCAGAAAAAACTTATAGTTCCCGAGGGATAGCAAAAAACTGTCCACGCAGACGAAGTCGCGGGCGGACGCTAGTATCTTTATATTTATGTGATATTCTCTAAAATTGTTAAAGTTTTTATCATATACCATCAAAATATCGTTAAGTATGGTGGTTTATAAGTATACAACATGGTACGCGGGAGACGTCTGAACGGTACGGAGAGCAATGACAGACTAATTGTGACTCGCATTGTGAACGCGGTCTTAGCCTCTTATCTGCGTCCAATCGTGTGCAAGCGCATCCTTTAAGTACTAGCTTCATTCGGCGAACAAGTTATAAGGGTGTTAACCCTACCCTACTACTTGTCAGCACGGCATAGCATTTTTTTGTGCTCTATCCTCTTTTTACCGACTTCAAAAGGAGGGAGGTACTCAATTCGACCCGTTTTTTTTTTTTTTTTTTTTTTGTTTTTTTTGTTTTTTGTATGTACACCGATTACTCGAAGACGGCTGGACCGATTGAAATGATTCAAACGTTATTACATTAGGTAAACTCCCAAGTTGGTCCCATTTTTTTAAATTTTGAAATCGGTTCAGTACTTTTCAAGTAATCTTGAAAAAAAGCACGAAAATAGTATGATTTTGTGTGAACTACCTCGATGATCAGTCGTATAACTTCTTTGTTTATGAACTGAATAAGATAATTATGTTTTTGTTGGAAAAGGGATATGTTAAGTGTAGTTCTTTAACCGACTTAAAAAAGGAGGTTCTCAGTTTGACCCGCATGTATGTATGTTTCTCCGCGATTAACTCACGTTTGGCTGAGCCGATTTTAATTTCTACCTAAATAATATACCTACACTACCTAATACAAAAGGTACCTACACTAAAAATAAAAAAATAAAAAATTGTTTAAAAAAACAAAAAACCGACTTCAAAAACCTACCTCTAAAAAGCAAGAAATAATATTCGTAATAATAAAACACGTCTATTGAAGTCGGGTGGGGCTTTTAGAATAAAAAAAAAGACATTTGTACTCCAGCCCCACCCGACTTCAATAGACGTGTTTTATTATTACGAATATTATTTCTTGCTTTTTAGAGGTAGGTTTTTGAAGTCGGTTTTTTGTTTTTTTAAACAATTTTTTATCACTGAAGATTGTCATTTGGCTAAAGCGAGAAAGATAAGTGTTGCCGCGCGCGATATGATATAGCAAAATAAACTGCTCCTTTGGAATTCGGCTGTCGGACACGACCATAAGAAAGAGAGAGATAAAATGAGAAGATTTACGGATCTACAGTTTCACTTCTCTTAACTAGGCGGAAACACGTGGTATCACTGCAAAGCAGTTGACACTGGTATTGGCCTCAGTCAAAAGACTTCTAAAAAGCACTGCTCAGACGAGACCACATCGTGTCAATAATGCTCGGTTTCTGAGGTACTTATCGGTGGTTTATCGGAGGTTTAACCCCACATTTCCACATTCGAGTCCACATTTTATTACTAACCAAATAATGTGGACCCCGGCGATATAATTAAGCCATTGGGGTCTCACTCCGCGCTTGAATTTTTATATTAGCCTAGCCTAGCAAAGGCTGTCTAAAAAGTCTGTTTACCTGAGAAATTATTAAATTATTTAAAAAAACTTATACTGGTAACCCTGTTGGTGCTGTCAGAATTCTAATTGTAAACATTGAATTTTGAAACACAACATAGAATTTTGACAGCACCAACAGGGTTACCACCGTTTTTTATAAATAATTTAATAATTTCTCAGGGAAACAGACTTTTTAGACAGATTCTACTCGCGGTTGACTCTTTCGAGTCAGCGCACGAGAATTGTCATGTGTCGGTTGAGACAGAGCTACGCGACAGAAAGAAAAACGCTTCGAAATTGCTTATAATAATAGGCACGCAGCGCTGTGTAATTTGAAATTGTACTTTATTGCCATGCAGCGAGAGTAGCTTATTGTTTGATTGTCCTCGCGCGAATGGGTTTCTCCCTACGTTAAGTACTATTATGTATTCTGTGGTTAAACCTCCGATAAAATACCTCAGAAAGCGGGGGTAAGCATGATAGTGGCACCCTTGACACACTCAATAGCATTTTAAATTCAACTCACGGCACACCCCGACACTCCATTCAACCGCGTCATTATAAACAGATGACGTCAGATGACGTTTTTGTACACGCGCAACTGTGTGTGTAAGTCTAGGGCTACCGTGCAGTTTGTACTGTATGAGCGGTGTTCAATGGGGAAGGCAACTGTCAAAATGGCGCTGCGTACGCTTGTTCCACGAGAGCTTTGAAAGCAAAGGACTTTTACTTAAAAAAATAATCGTTTTTTTAGCTTTAAAATGATTAAATTCTGTGTAATAGGCTTTAAAAATGTTGGCACTTACGAATTTCCAAAAAAAAATAATCGGGAAATAGAAAAACGTCTTAATTTGGATTTCAATTCCGACATTTGCATTGTAGAATAGTCTTTTATATCCATTTCGGATCAATGGTTCTTTTCGGTAAAAATTACCACAAAATAAATACCTATTTTCCCATAGATTTGTTCTGAACGTCTACTGCCTTAGGAACAAGCGTACGCAGCGACATCTACAATTAGCTTTGCGTTGCCAACCCCATTCATAAATCGAACTTTTTAATTGGTAAATAAAGTTACGATGAATATCAAAATAAGTTGACGTTGACAAACACGACTAAATGAGCACACGATGCGGCACACGAACTCGCGGGGTGGGGTGAGGTAATTGATTATGGGGCGGGGCGGAGTGTCCTTTATGTACGGTAGTACATAAGTATAGATATAATAGACAGAATAGATATGAATCTATTCTGTGTTCACAGGTCGAGGTCGATACACCGGCGATTCGGGATCCGACGGCGAATCTGGTTCCTCCCGGTCTCGTTCCGGCTCCGAGTCCCGGTCGCTGTCCGGCCACGAACCGGACAACGAGTCGTCGGACGGCGGCGCCCGGACGCCGGACGACGACGACGGTTCCGGCGTGTATTTGCCGCACTCGTACGCGCATCGACCGGCCGACGTGGAATATATGAACCATGGTGTATCGTACTACAATACCTTTGTGGGGTTCGATCGAGATCGGCAACCGTCGCCTGGGATACATAGGGTAAGATATTTGTACTTATAATATCAATAGCTATCAGTAGTTTTTTTTGTTTATGCCATTTCCAACTGTACAGCAAAGTAACTAAAGTCGATTTTCCATCGAAAAGCTTTATGATGTCAACGTTACTTTAACTTGATAGAATTAAAACATAGGTTGTATAATAGTTGTATGTAACTAACATATCAGTGATATTTTAAATTCCAATGCTGACACATTACACACACACAGCCCGTACACATTTTGCCGCTGACTGCCGCTCTCTCGCTCGCACATATCATGTTTTCTCAAAATTTGTCTGAAGAAAAATGTGTCTCGCCTACTTTTTACAATATACCATTACGGACATTTTATAGTATATTTCAGATTTTTGTTGCTAAAGTACAAAAAGTTGTCGTTTCTAACAATTGTTTGAACTGGCAAAAACGATAATTTTTTGTACTTCAGCAACTCGAAACTGAAATATATTTTTGAATTTTTAGATTTTAGGCATTCACAATGCCATTTTTATATTAAGATAATTATTTTAATAGAAAAAATCGACTCACCCGTAGCAGCTCAGACGGGACTCCAACCCGCACCCTTTGGATTCCGGCAAAATGCACTGACCAATTATGCTACCGAGTCGCTAGTGGAAGCGGAGAAATTTTCTAGTACTTTTTACGTTCACGCTGTAAGCCAGCGTTATTTCATTAATGTGTAGAATTACCTTCAACATTCGAATGCAACATTTTTACAGATGTCAGACAATCGATTAAGATGAAATAGCTATACACGGTTAATTTTTAACTATATCTAAAAATGAAATGGGGATTGCAGCCCATGTAAATGAACAACTTTTACTATGGGGCCAACCACGAAATCGCGAAAAAAGAATCAGCTGTTCCATAGAAAAAAGTACGACATCGACTCGACTGTAATGTATGGAACAGCTGATTTTTTTTTCGCGATTTCGTGGTTGGCCCCATAGTAAAAGTTGTTTATTTACGTGGTCTGAAAACCCCATTTCATTTTTAGATATACTTAAAAATTAACCGTGTATAATTTTTGACTCAACCAAGTACGTCCACAGACATCGTCCCTGGGCGGCAGCGGCGGGGGCGGGGGCGGGGGCGGCAGTGCGGCGGCGTGCGTGGCGGGCAGCAGGTCGTCGGCGGGCGAGCCCGGCGCGCCGGACGCGGCCGCGCTCTACAGCCCCGTGCGCTCGCACGCGCACGCGCACTTCACGCGCCCGCAGCCGCCCGAGCAGGACATCGAGATATTCGCCAAAGACAACCTCAACTTCAACAAGGGCATATTCAGGAGAAAGGTAAAGTACTCTTTATTAATGGATTTGATAATGATAATGTTCAAACTAGCGAATTATTATATGTATTTGCGAGCGAGCAAATAGAAGCTCGATGGCGCAGCGTATTCAATAACAATACTCAAACGACCCTTGCCTATGCGAACGCACTGCGTAAATAGAGCTGTGTGATTGATTCGTTTGTTTTATGTATTAGGTGTGATTGGTAATTGGGGCAGTATGCGTCCGAGGGCACTGTGCGACCTCATAGTAATGTTTTTAAATATGGGTGTTAGTGCATTCTGCATGCTGTGGTTAGGCGACTATTCCTAAGGTCGGTCACAGATAGGTGACCAAACATTTAAAGTGTGGAACTCCTCCGTGCTTTCGAAGACACGCCTTCGGTTGCGGCTGCATTTAGTCATTAACATCCACTGCATTGGGATTGCAGTGATTTAATCACCTTGTTTATCTATAAGAAAGGCCTTAGTTCCAGTCTTCCTTATTAAAAAACGAAGAAGTTTAACCAAAAAGTTTGCTTAGGAATACGATGCTTTGAGACGTCAAACGTAAGAAGTAATATTATTGGTTAAACCAGGTGTAAACTTACTCTTCATTTATTTATCTACACCCATGCTTTAAATCCTCTGTAAGGGGTTCTGAAACAGTTAGCTTACTGCCATCATTACAGTATCCCGAGCGAGAGCTGGTCCTGCAGCGCCGCGCGCCCACGCACGAGCAACGCATTATGAAATTCAGTACAACATTATAACACTCTTGCGGAAGACATAATGACGAGGAGGGAGAGGAAAGTCAAAGTCAAAACCTTTATAGAGGATACATATCATGGGTTTAGATAAATATCATGGGTGTTTTTAATCCATATGTATTAAAATATTGTTTGTTTCCCTAATAAAAATAAGAAAAAATAAAAAAATGGGTGTAGATAAAGTCTTGTATGCAACTGTACATAATTAGGTATTAAAACACTCATGTGATACTAAACATTCATATAAACCCACATTCATGTTTTAATACCCCTCGTTATAGTACAGTTGCATAAATAACTATAATAAGGCCGAGTTGGTGGAAACATTAATCTCATAATAGTTAATACATCCACCAATCCACATAAGGCTCGCGTGGTGTATTATAAGCCCGCCTTCTTATCCATCCACGAAGAAGGCCTGTGGGGGCATTGAGCTCATAATTTATGACAATTCCAGGCGTCCGTCCGGGACATGCTGTCGTGGACTTCCTCGTCGATAAGTGCGCCGATGGTGGGCGCGGAGTGGGACAAGGCCCACAAGAAGGCCGCCACGGACCTGTTCCGGCTGGTGCAGATCTACATGGGCGACAGGAAGGCGCGCCCCGGCATGACGCTCAACTCCGTCGCGCAGGATATATTGCACGCCACCTTTGCTAACGAGAAGTAAGTCAAAGGACCGTATTTATAAACCGCTCTATCTAGAAAGCTATCTTGAGATCATACTTGAGATGCTCTTCTTATACGAACAGCATCTCAGGTATGATCTCAAGATAGCTCTCAACGTAGAGAGCGGTTTAAAAATACGGGCCATAGTTTATGATAGATACTTATCTTCTTTTTTTATGCTTTTATTACCTATAATAATTCTGGGAGACCCCTCTAAATTTCTGTGTCCGAAAAGGGCGACTAAGTGTTCAAATTGGTGCTATATCTTTCTCTTCTATAGTAATAGTATAAGAAGACACGATACTTAATGAAGCATCATACTTAATTGACGTCTCTGAGTACGGCAGTAAGTTCTTTTTAGGGTTCCGTACCCAAAGGGTAAAAACGGGACCCTATTACTAAGACTCCGCTGTCCGTCTGTCTGTCTGTCTGTCTGTCACCAGGCTGTATCTCATAAACCGTGATAGCTAGAAAGTTGAAATTTTCACAGATGATGTATTTCTGTTGCCGCTATAATAAGAAATACTAAAAACAGAATAAAATTAATATTTAAGGGGGGCTCCCATACAACAAACGTGATTTTTTTTGCTGTTTTTTGCTCGATGTTAATAACAACAACAGGCAGACAGTTGAAATTTTCACAGATGATGTATTTTTGTTGCGGCTATAACAACAAATACTAAAAACAGAATAAAAATAATATTTAAGGGGGGCTCCCATACAACAAACGATTTTTTTTTTTGCCGTTTTTTGGTACGGAACCCTTCGTGCGCCAGTCCGACTCGCACTTGGCCGGTTTTTTATGTATTAACACCTATGTACACTTAGTTCGCAATAAACAATTTGTATTTGTACTTGAGGATCTTGAGTTGCTCTTCTTATACAAACAGCATCTCAGGTACCTCAAGATAGCTCGCAACGTTGAGAGTGGTTTGTAATAAATGCGGACCATAATTTGATCCTTGTGATGAAGTTTAAAATGTAACTGTGGTCAGTGCGACGCAGTGGCGACGAATGCTGTCAGTGTCACAAAGAAAAAAGTAAATAAAAAACCGAATTACTTATGTCATAAAAATGTCTCGTAAAATCTTGTATCTAATTTGTTAATGAGCTGGTAAAATCAATTTGAAATAAACGGAGATCAATTTTAAACTAGATTACGCAAAACGTGATTTATTTAACAATTGGTGAATTCGGCTCTTATTCATTGTATTGTCATCGAGACTTGCTTTTACATACTGTTAAGATTGTAGTGAGTTTATAACTAAAAGATACTATTGCATCTCTGGCTGTCTGTGTTCAACCAAAAGAGAATAGTAAGTTGATCTGATAAATCTGAATGAGTTGCAAACGAAATGCTACAAGGTTTAGCTCAATAAAAAAAGCGCTTTTAAGAAAAAAAGGTTTTATTTATTATTCAAGTCACATTAATCCTGTCCCATATCGACAAAAAGTCTAGATACCGTACAAATAAACGAAGAATTAGTTTATACTTGGAATAACCAAACAGTTTGTTTAAGAATATGATGCTTTGAGACGTTTGTAAGGAGTAATATTGCTAAACAATATTTTTGGTTAAACTAGGCATAAACTGTCCTACTTTTAAACGGTAATTTATCTATTCTGTGGTGCTTGATCAAACGCGCTCCTGGACGATCGAAATGTGCTTGACAAGCAGTGCAATGTAAATGATTGACAGGTAGGTTTTGGTCGTTTAGGGAGTGCATATGTACATATTAAATATTATATTGTTTTAGTTTTAGCTAGTATATGTTATTTATCGCTGCGTCGACGAACCGGTCCCGGCGGCATATAAGCAAAATCTAACTCTCGAGTTTTGATGGTGATCTCTGATTGGTCAAGAAACTGAGTAGTTAGGTTTTGCGCGCAAACTCTAACTCCCCAATTTCGCGCTAGTTCGATAGTGATCTCTGATTGGTCAAAAAACTCAGTAGTTAGGTTTTGCCCGCAAACCCTAACTACTGAGTGCGCATCCACCAATGAGCGAGCTTCAAAATTCAGTTGTCAATTGTCTTTGAACACAACTGTGGTAAAATATTTTATTTTTAAAAATGATTTCTAATCTTAAAAGTTTTTGCAAATATAATCCAGTATACCCAGATCTGAACGCAAAAGCTTTTTTTTTCTGCTAAACTAAATATTTCTTGCCTATGGAATTGACGTTTTGTATGGAGAATTTTTAACAAGTTGCATTTTCTATTTTAACATTTTTCACAATTTATTTGACAACTGTGAACGCTATTGCAACAAAACTTTTCTGTAAGTACAAATGTTTGAACATTAAGATAACCTAGGCAACATAACTTACTCGAAAAAAATAAGTTTAGGCTACGTTACAACAGATTAAGTGGTCATTTTTGCCAAAAGAAAGAAGTCACTTTAAATGTATTTTAGATGACTTTAATTATTCATCAGAACAATCAAATTACATCCAATTATAAGCATAGCCGTTAACTTGATAGTTATATAGCCGTAATATCCAGCAACTGATACATAATTTAAATCGCTGGAGTTATATGGTTCTCTGTGTGTGAGAAAAAAACGCCAATTTCATAGGCAAGGACCCAATATTATAGTTTGGAGAACTGTGGCATATGCCAAGTTCTCCAGTGTATCCATATGGATACAAGAATGCTGAATAAAATTGACCAAATGGATTGTCCAGAAAACCAAACCTGCGTCGCAACGAATCATAATTGTAAGTTAGTATCTACTTAAAATGCATTTATTCTTACTTGTCCTTTTTGGTTGCGCTTTGCTGTTGTGAATTTTGCCTGACTACACGCTTTGGTGGACGCCAGAATCATCAACACGATGAAGAAGAAGACTTCTTTTGTGTTTGGGTTAAAACTTTTGAGAATAAAACAACAAATAAATATTTATTGCACAGAAACATTCTTAATAAATTTTTCTTCAATTCAACATTCTTATTCTTAATCTCAATACAGTACCTAGGATAAGGCTAAATGGTTTGAAGGTATTCGCCTTTCTTTACACATTAACGTATTTTTTTGGTTTATCGTTTACCAGCAACGGAAATAATTCCTTTATTGCCCGTGGTACTACGAGTATTACTATACTAGCAGTAGTACCACGGGTAAAAAAAAACCCGTAGTACTACCAATCGATCCAGTAGTACCACGGGAAATATTAAATTTGATTATTTTTTTTCCTAATCATTATTAAGTGCCATAAATAACTGATGGAAATATATTGCAAAACTTCTTGTTATAACTAAACTAGGAAAGTCCCTGAAAACAGTTATACAATTACGCGCTATACATTACTACTGACAAAAAAAATAAAGATGCGAACTCAGTAGTTAGAGTTTGCGGGCAAACCCTAACAACTGAGTTTTTTGACCAATCAGAGATCACTATCGAACTAGCGCGAAACTGGGGAGTTAGAGTTTGCGCGCAAAACCTAACTACTGAGTTTCTTGACCAATCAGGGATCACCATCAAAACTCGAGAGTTAGATTTTGCTTATATGCGTCCCGGCGGAAGATCAGCGCTGGTCGCAGACCTTGCATTATGCTGAGTCGGGACCGTTTTGAGACTGTCTGTTCGATTTTCAGTGTTTGTTTTGTGTTCATGTCTCAAATAAATTATTTTTCTTTCTTTTTTTCAAACTTATTCTTCGTTTATTTGTACGGCAGTACATGTGTATTCAGTGGGTTAGTGATTTCTTTAGCAATTGTGGCTAATTACATTTTTGGGGATACTAACAGACATCTGTCCAACTGTCCATATACACACATCAACTTTGTCTAGGTATACCAGGTGCTATTTTCATACAAACGAGGTAACTTTGAAGCCTTGGTTTCCTGCCAGGGATGTACTGTGCTGTGATCTGATGACGGTTATCCAGGGAGTGAATGGAGGAGATTCAGATCGCTATACACACCCAACTGATCTGACCAGCATTCTAAAAACGTAATGGACATGTTTAAAAAAACCGCGAAAATAGCATGAAAATGTATGGAAATCCTCAAACCGAGAACTCTGACCCATTAATCTTTTAGAATGCTGATCAGATCAGTTGGGTGTGTATAGCGATCTGAATCTACTCCATATAGTCCCTGGATGGCCATCATCAGATTACAGCACGGTACATCCCAGGCAGAAAATCAAGGCTTCAAAGTTACCTCGTTTGTATGAAAATAACACCTGTATCCCTAGACAAAGTTGATGTGTATATATACTTGGTAACTTACATTCTGTTACTTGTTCACCGTACAGACTCCGCGACGAACTATACGTGCAACTGTGTCGTCAAACGACAGAGAACCCCCTTCGCGACTCGTTGTTGCGCGGCTGGGAGCTGCTGGCCGTGTGCCTCGCGTTCGTGCCGCCCTCGCCCGCCTTCCAGCCCGCGCTCACCAACTACGTCAACAGGCATCGAGACCCGGCGTTCGCTGATGCCTTCCCGGAGGTTAGTTCAATATTGTGAGGTATAGCGTAGTAGATTTTTTTTATTTAAGCCCGATTCACACATCAGTGAAGTCACAGTTAGTCACTGATCGAATACGTGTTGCATCTGAATACGGCCCAATCGAATAATGTAACGAAGCATTACTGTTGTCTTATTCTTTATTAGATTTGTGGCCAGATAATTAAGGACACCAGTCGATTTTCATACAAACTTTGCAGGTTACTTCGAAGACTTTGTTCTCCGCCAAGGATTGACCTAGCTATTAGAGATGAAACGTACTAGGCCAAACACGTACCGAGTCTTGCAAGTACGAGGGCATCAAAATACTTGTTCCATAAACCTATTCCACGAGTATTTAGAAGTATGCATTTTTAATTTCTTTTTTACTTTATCTAGTATCACAGTGCATACGAAAATAAGTTTTAACGCATAACGTTAAGGTTGATCTTAAATGAATAGAAATAAACTCACTCACACTTAGATCGAACGCGTACCGAACGCGTCTCCGAAGTCCGAGTCTCCTCCGACTCTATGAGTTTCTAAGTTTGTGTGAGTAATTGAGTAATGTACCATGGGCAACAGCGTCGCTTAACCACTGCTAAGGTTAAAATCGCTTGCATGCCGCGCCCGCTGTCACATTCGTTTAGTTCGTGCAGGGGCGATACGCGCGCACACGAATTTTATTGCTAACTGGTTAAGCGACGCTGTTGCCAATAATACGCCGTCGATAGTGCGATACTTCTAAATACTCGAAACGCGTTGGACGCTGATTCAATACTTAGTATTTAGACGTCCAAGCAAATACTTATTCCAAAGACTTGTTCCAGTAAATACGTCTCAACTCTATTAGCTATGATCCGATAATGGCTATCCAGGGAGTGAATGGAGGAGATTCAGATAGCTATACACACCCTGATCTGATCAGATTTCTTAGAGATATAAGGACCAGAGTTTTCTGTTTCAGTGTTTTTTTTTTTTAAACATATCCTTATATCTCTTAAAATGTTGATCAGATCATTCGGGAGTGTATAGCAATCTAAATCTCCTCCATTCACTCCCTGGATGGCCAATCTGTATTGTACATTTATACATATTAGTACATGTACATGTGTGCAGGTGGGCAAATGGCCGATCCACGTGCAAGTGTCGCACTACGCGGGCGTGGCGTGCAAGCGGCTGGAGCGCATCGGCTTCGGCGGCAAGCGCCAGCCCAGGAAGCCCTCCACCGAAGACATCGACCAAGCGAGGGTGAGTGCTACTAATGCTAAACCAAAAAAAATATGCATATATCCCTGGGGGTCAAGTCTGCTAATGATAACGTCAAATTCGTGGTGGTTTGTATGGTAATGCTTTTCGACACATTTCTTGTTTCTTAAACCCAAAATCGGGACACAATGTGTTTCCGTTTTGGGTTTTGTGATTCGGTTTTGGGTTTAAGAAAACAAGAACTGTGTCAAAAAGCATTAGCACTCAAACCACCACGAATTTGAGGTTAACATTAGCAGACTTGACCCCCTTTACGAGTAAACGTACAGTAATAAATAATATTAATACGTAATCGTGTGACGTGCTAATTTGGGTCACTTAGAAACAATAAAATATGTATTTGTATTTACAACGTTTCCGCGATTCTGCTTATGCTAAGTACATCTTTATAATAACTTTGGAATTAAATCAGTGTTAAAACGACTACCATTGGGTTTGTTTCGTACATCTACTTAAACCTTACAAATCTTTTCGCACCCTTCTTATAAATTGTAGGCACATTACACTTTTTTGGTCCTTCGAGCCGGATTATTTAATTACTATCATCACATTCAAATTAAAATCCTGCTGACATACTTATCTACTCTAAATATTTTTTAGATTCAAAGATTTCTTTTTAACACGTTTTTAGGGTTCCGTACCCAAAGGGTAAAAACGGGACCCTATTACTAAGACTCCGCTGTCCGTCTGTCTGTCTGTCAGTATGTCTGTCTGTCTGTCACCAGGCTGTATCTCATGAACGTGATAGCTAGAAAGTTGAAATTTTCACAGATGATGTATTTCTGTTGTCGCTATAACAACAAATACTAAAAACAGAATATCATTAATATTTAAGGGGAGCTCCCATACAACAAACGCGATTTTTTTTGCCGTTTTTTGCTCGATATTAATAACGACAGCAGGTAGACAGTTGAAATTTTCACAGATGATGTATTTTTGTTGCCACTATAACAACAAATACTATAAACAGAATAAAATTAATATTAATAGGGGGGCTCCCATACAACAAACGTAATTTTTTTGTCGTCTTTTGGTACGGAACCCTTCGTGCGCGAGTCCAACTCGCACTTGGCCGGTTTTTTATGTTTAACTTGACCATGTCACAACTCACTAGGCAATCTGTCTGACATTTGAGCTTAATTCACAATTAATAATAAGATAATCTAATTCACTAGAGTTTTTTTTTATTTTGCCAATAATATAGATAAGACATAGTGTTTTCAAAATTATATATATTTTTATCTGTACACAACTGTAACGACATATTTTCCCAATAGATCCAAATCTTCCGGCAGTCCATGTTCGGAAACACGCTAGCGGAAGTGATGGCGCTGCAAAAAGACCGGTTTCCCAACAGACAGTTGCCTTGGGTGCAAGTGGCACTCTCGCAGCAGATATTAGCGCTCAACGGGAAGGACACGGAGGGAATCTTCAGGGTGTCGGCGGATGTGGACGAAGTTAACGCCCTTAAAACCAAGATCGATAATTGGGAACTGCCTGATGCTTCAACGTTGACAGGTGAGGTTTAAAATAAACAGCTCACGAGGTTATCCAAAACTGCCGCTGTCAATTGATTTTATACCTTAAAAGTCTTGAGCATATCGTTTAAAACTGCTTGACATTACCCAATGTGTTTTTCATATGATTAATCGAAGCGCTCATGGCGGAACTTGACAGACTGATCGTACTTGATTACGTTTGTTAAGCAACGCTCGGTCCGGCCAGGTGTGGGATGGGGGACCGTTAAGTGGCACTACAACTGAGCGCTTCCGTGCTTCGGAGGGCACGCTAAACCGTCGGTCCCGGCTGTTGTCATCTGATAACAGTCGTTAAGCCAAGTTAGAAGCCTTACAGGCGGCTTGATAAACTCTAACACCAGAGGTGGCCACTAATCCTCATTCGATAAGAAAAGATATGATTAATTTCTTCATTAACGATGATTCAATATTGCTTTTACTTTCAGTCCCCAAAAGGGTGCCGAAGGGGTGGTTATTTATAATTTCTTACTGTTTGTTGGTACAGACGCGCACGCACCAGCGAGCCTCCTAAAGCTATGGTACAGAGAGTTATACGAGCCACTGATCCCCGACTCTTTGTACGCGGCGTGCGTGGCGGCCGGCGGCGATATGCCGGCGTGTACCCGAGCGTTGCAACGACTGCCGCCCCTCAACCGTCTGGTGAGTCTAGAGTGTCTTGATGCGCTATTGGGAGGGTGCGAAGGTATAATAATCGATCGCAGCGCTCATGGTGGCAAAAAGTAGAAATAATGAAGGCTCTGTAATCTGCTTGAAAACGATATTTAATTTATTACTAGCGATACAGGAACAATTATATATGTTTATTATCACTTAGTAAAATTATTAAAGTAGCTTTATCCTCTTGATTTACAAAATCTACAACTAAAAAAGAAGTAAACAAACCCTGATAAAACCAAAATAAAACACTCTTTTTGAATAGATCTTACTTGCCATATTAAATTTAAATGATCATAAATGATTTCACGACACTTTGTCCACCCAAATCATAGTAATTTTGAAAATTACATTAATAACACAATATGTATAGTATTTTTTAACATTTTGTCACAATGCCGCCATTACATATCAAAACGTCAAAACGGTCAGGTCAGGGCCAACAAAGTTGCAACACGCTAGGTGGCGCTAAAAGCGTGCACGGAGCCAATATCAGTAAGCGCTCCTGTACACGATGCCGCCACCGCGCCGTCGCCGCACCTCTACGGTCTACACTATGGATACGTGACGCGTAAGATCCGCCACCGCGCCGCCGTTATAAAATATTTATAAAATTATTATTTATAAAATTGAATAAACAGTGAAAAAACATTTTTTTTCAATAATGAAGGCTTTTTGGTATTTATAATTATATTTTGCCACTTTTTTATTTTTTTAATAGTAAAACAACTAATTGTCTGTCGATAGACACCTTAATCGTCAAAATCGGATCATCCGTTCAGGTTTTAGAAATTTTTAAAGATTTTTTTAAACAAGTGGTGCCATCTCTGTTCCTAAGGGTTGAATCTCGTTTATCCTCGGATGTAATCGCTTTGTTTGGCCCCCACTATCACTGCAAAGCGGCTTGCTTCCATCACAAAATGCAGTTTCCTTTTCATAATTACTATGACTATTAGCCAGCGTGTTATTTTTAGTGAGTGCATATTTTTTTCTTTCTTCGGAAGCTAATATGATAAAAACCGGCCAAGTGCGAGTCGGACTCGCGCACGATGGGTTCCGTACCAAAAAACGGCAAAAAAATCACGTTTGTTGTATGGGAGCCCCCCTCAAATATTAATTTTATTCTGTTTTTAGTATTTGTTGTTATAGCGGCAAAAGAAATACATCATCTGTGAGAATTTCAACTTTCTATCTGTCATGGTTCATGAGATACAGCCTGGTGACAGACTGACAGACAGACAGACGGACAGCGGAGTCTTAGTAATAGGGTCCCGTTTTTACCCTTTGGGTACGGAACCCTAAAAATTATGAATAAAACTGTGGTATTGGGGGCAAAAATTTTGAAAAATTTAGAGATTTTTTTTTACAAAAAGCCGAATTTAAGTCATGATTATCACTTTTTTGTGAGTTATTTGCAATTTATCTGAACTAACAGGTATCTGGCATCACGTTACTTTTTATTTGAACAAAATTCATTCACTACTTTTGAAGGAACATTATTTTATGTACTAACCCCCTTACTAATAAAGATTGAATAGCAGATGTTTAGTTACACAATGGTTACTCTCTGTCAAACTATTTGAATTTGACATTGAAAAGAAAGTGACAAAACACTGTGTAACTATGCAGCTGCTATACAATCTTTATTAGTAAGGGGGATAGAGTTCATTGTAAAAATTACAAATCTTAATTCTGCAAAAAAATTAAATTAAATTGAATATTTTTTTGTATTTTTTTATTATTCATTTATAGTCTAGTTTTGCCCCCTTTCGGGATTGCACTTTATCCAGGGACACACTGTATATATTATCTTAATTTTACGAACGTAGGATCTTTCGGCGACCTACAGCGGAACGTTTTTTTAATTTACTGTTATTAAACACTAGATGTCTAGACGAGAGCTATGGTACACGAGAATTGGGATGATGACTAATGAATAAAATAATGAAATACTAATAAAAATCGTAAACATATTAAACTTTTAGACCAGCTTGTATACCTCTTGGTTTTATATATAGCGTATTATTTGTTTTATGACCCTTCAAAGTTGGGTGGACAAGTCCATTTAAAAAGTATGAAATTCATTAAAATAAATAATACCTTTAATTAGTCCATAGAATTTATAGCAAATTTGTCTAAGAAACCATTATGATAAACACAATATTTAATATAGCCGCCGAACAAATTTCCTACGCGTTGCACACAAACTACTCAAGCGTGACGTCATAATTGAGTAGCCGTTAGTATAGAGCGTTTTTGGGTGAGTTCATTTGTGTACATTTCAAACTGTGATATCTCGAGCAGTTTTCATGCTAGCGAAACAATTCTTTTACCAGTGTTTCTTTTTTTAAGAGGTAATTTATGAAACATAAAATAAAAAAATAGTCATCATGCCAATTATACGAGCCACAGATTCCCGACTCTTTGTACTCGGCGTGTATAGCGGCCGGCGGCGCGTGGCAGCGATATGCAAGCATGAAATGCATCACGGCACAGGAATATTTATGGCTTTTATGTTCAGTTACGAATTTCGCGTGAACTACGTCGACCGTCTAGTATGGCGTTAGCCTTCGACACTATAATTTGTTGATTTATTAAATATACTATTTTCTTCTTTAGGTACTTACTTATTTGATAAGCTTCCTCCAGCAATTCACCGCGCCAGAAGTGGTGAGTCAGACCAAAATGGACTCCGCCAATCTAGCAATGGTGTTCGCACCGAACTGCCTTCGATGTACCTCGCAAGATCCCCGCGTCATTCTCGAGAACGCTCGCAAAGAGATGACTTTCCTTAAGACCCTCATCACCAACCTCGATACCTCGCACGTTCAAAACCTTCTGTGACCGAATCTCAGCTTCTGCAACAATAACACGGAAACGCTGACTGATTTCTAGGTGAACCGTATTTTGAGGCTGGAGTAGACTGAGCGCGTAATCGTAACGTGCGATCAGGGCGTTCTTGCGGTTGTAGTAAGTAGGATTTTAGACAAAATAGGGATGGAATTGGAACTCTTTAGCTTCTTGACCTTGCATACCGCTGTGCCTATGTGCAATATTTACAATTGTACTTTTCGCTGATCTTCATGTGTGTTGTTTTGTGCGTCATACATTATACAAACGGGCATGAATGTATACGTCAAGCACACGTTACGCTAACGCGTTCTGTCTGCCCTGCCCTTAATGTAGGTTTTAAGATTAACACTAAACGAGAGAGAACTGCTCTCTATATATCAAATTGACGCCCGCTCATTGCATCGCTCCATGTATTCTTAATCTAGTCTGATCTCCGCTATTTTTAACGGACGAGAAATGTTGAAGCGATGCGACGAACGGGCCAATAACTTCTTATTTGACATTCTTGTATATTTTTTGTATTTTTGTACGCTATATCATAATTTTATTTGGTTGTACCCAAAGATATTTAAAGAGATGTGATTTTTGTTATATTAGACTTGAGCTTTACAAAAGTGTACGTGCAATGTGTTTCGGCCGTATTTGTTGGACGGTTGTGTGTTTGTTATGATTAGTTACTGCTGTGTTTAATGTGAGTAAGAGTGAGTTTGTTCAAGATGATATTATTTTTATATCCATATCATTAAGGTGAATTAAAAACAAGTTTATTCTCCATTCCTTTTTATAAAAACTTGAAATTTCGAATAGATTTTGGAATAAAGTACCATCTTATCTGCTTCCAAAAATGAAATGGAGGGGGTAGTTTGAAAATGATTATTGTGTAATCGGGAGAGGACGATGCTTTACAGAACATTAGATTATATAACGGAAGGTGTCTCATTCATTAAAATATGTATTTTAATGTTGTATTTTGGCGTTACCAACCAATGGTATGGACGACGTTTTATCTAGAAAAAATATTCGACAAAAATATATTGTAATCTAAACAATAGTTCGGTTTTTCATGTTTACTATGATTTAATGTAATAATTTATTTTCCTTAAGTAAAATGAAGTTAAAAACGAATTATGAAGTTCTTTTTGTAAAAATCTATCATAAGCATAAAACTTACTAATCATTAAAAAAAATAACTACAAAGTGCTTTGAAGTTATATAAGCATCTGTTCTTAGTCAAACTAAACATCAGTACATATCTGATGTGTACCGATCTTAGTCGTTACAGTTGATAGACTAAATTACTTCGGTTATTGTCAGCTACATGCTAATGCATGCAAATAACAATTTCCACACTTGGATAATTTGACTTGATGACTACACGAATTTCAAACGAATTATCGTCCATTTTTTAGATTAAAATGAAAGCATCCTATAAATAGTTTTTAAATTTTGTCATGATCGAATTTAATGCATTTATTTATAATTCCATGCGCATATAACCAAATTATTTTCTTAACATTTATTTATTAGAGTTCATCGTGCTATTTAGATTAATAGAATATTTCCATCACAAATATTTAGGACTACGTTCAGTATGTTGCACCTCGGTGAAGACGCGTAGCGCTTAATTGTTTCTGTGGTGGTGCGGCCTACTGTACAATATTACGGTTTGTTTTCTTGCACTAACTTGCGGAAAGCATAATTTTATGTAGGTATAGAAGCAAATTTACTTCTGATTCTAAGCTAAAACATTGCTTACGTGTAAACGACAAGGACGATGTATACTATCATAATGCTTCATAATTTTGTGGAATCTCCGTTATTAACGTGTTTTTAGATAGTAGGACACGGTTTACATTATTCCAGTAAAAACATTCCAGTAGAAGAACATTTCCTGGCACGTTCGTTGATTTTAAAAGAACCCACATAATGTACAAACTTATATTGGAATGTTTTTACTTAGTCCAATAAAAGTAGCTTTATCGGGACATAGTAAGATAACTGAAATTTTCTTTTTCTATGTCATAAATTAGTGTTAGTTATAGTTAAAAAAAACGGAATTAAACATTTAGAAACTTCGCATAAAACTAAAAAAAAATAACTACTGAGAAATACATTATTATTAAAACGTAAAAAATAAATGTTTAATTTTTGTCTAAAATGTCTAAAAAGACGTATTATAGCTTAAATACAAGCATCATAGTTACGATTTAGGCTTATCTAGATATTGAGATCAGATGAATACTGTGAAAAAAAAACGAACATGCGAATTTGGATTCAGTTTAATTTTGCTATTAGGTGATAGCATTTTAATGCACCATAAAATTATACTAACAAGGTATTTGGTTAACTATTTTGCTTTTAGTAAAAAGCTAGGTAATGTACGAAATCTCATGATTTTTATATGAAACGGTTACCACCCCGGATTTCTTACATCACATATCTAATTAATATTTGACACTTAATATCAATATCTGATAAACTAATAAAAACAACGAGTTTATTAATTATGTCCAGATAAAGCTAGTTTTATTGGACTAACTGGAATAATGTGAACGGGGTCTAATGTTTTTTTTGGACGGTTGTACGGACGGGTGGACAATTCGACATTGGTTGTATTGTAGTATGAAAATGATAATACATAATACCCGAATATACAAAAATAATATCTCTCTCTCTCTCTTAAAGAGAAATGTCACACATTAGAACTACGAGTATAACCAAACATCAGAATGTATTCAGAAACATCAAAACCACGACCTTTTATAAATTATTAAAAAAAAATAGACAAATGATATTTTTTTTTCGAATGCTTCATTATAACTCCTAATAAAAGTTCTGAACTTAAAATATCACTAAAGTTACTATTATAGAATAGGTAAAGATTAAACAGTTTTTAATAACAATTGCTTCGAATCCAACCTAGAGGGAAATACTATAATAATGGTTAGCTCATTTATTATATTGCTTACTTTAGATGCGCCATTAAAGAATTTATTGAAATAGTCTGTAGTAATATTTGTATATTAAGTCTCTTTATCCTTACTTGTCCTATTTAGTAAACAATATTAAACAACTTTTGAAAGTTGTCATACGTCTTTTTTTAAATAGTTTTTTAAAAATATGTTGTCTTATTGAATCAAATTGTCACTTATTTAGTAATTTCTTTCGTAATATATGTGTATGTGAAAACCATTTGTTGTATTTTATAATTGTTTTTTTTTTTGTTAGTTGTGTAAAGATTATTTACCAAATAAGACAAGTAAGAATAAACAGACATGTATACACGCATAATGTGCAACAAGAACACATTTAATATTTATTTAGAATAATCAAATGACTTGTATAAGTTACAACAAGTTTGTCAGAAACGATATTAATATAGATGATAATGTGATTGGGTTGTATTTGTAACTATGGATTCCATGCTAAGCTGTGAATGGTAAGCAATATTTGTTAGTTCTATAGCTTCCCTTTCCCCAATGTAGTATTTAATAAAAAGTAACTTAATCGAAATCATATTGTACATTGTATAGTTTGCATATTGTGATACGCAGATTAATTATATTTTCATTACTAAAATGATGAAATTATCTGGTTAGGAATACTCACTATATTAAACAAGTGTAGATATTACAAAAATATTAACCTTGCAACGACCAACAATTTTGAAGTGCATGCTGCTGCAATATACCTACAGGGTGGATTTTTTCAAGTGAATCTGAAGGGGAAGTACTCTAAATAAAGATTTCGTTCTGTGTGTGTGAAGTGTATTTAAAAAATCCTTGAATGCGGTATTACTTCTATTCAAAAATAAGGGAATGTCTTCGTTGAACAAAAACGTATATCTCCTTTATTTTAGTACTTTCAATCTTTTTCAATTCAATTCACTTAAAAAATTTCCATCCTGTATGTATACTATTATTTCGATAACAAATTAAAATACATAAATATAATGTTGCTCGATCTAAGTTCGATGGAGTAATCAATGGGGTTGGCAACGCAAAGCTAATTGTAGATGTCGCTGCGTACGCTTGTTCCTAAGACAGTAGACGTTCAGAATGGGAAAATAGGTATTTATTTTGTGGTTTTTTTACCGAAAAAGACCCATTGACCCAAAATGGATATAAAAGACTTCTACAATGCAAATGCCGGAATTGAAAGCCAAATTAAGACGTTTTTATTCTTACAGAATTTATAATTTTTTTCTATATCCAAATTTTTCGGAAATTAATAAGTGCCAACATTTTTAAAGCCTACACAGAATTGAATCATTTTAAAGTTAAAAAAAAAATTAAAGTAAATGTCCTTTGTTTTCATAGCTCTCGTGGAACAAGCGTACGCAGCGCCATTTTGACAGTTTTCTTCCCCATTTGTATTATAATCAAATGCAGTTATTATTATTTTTTACCGATTTGGATTCAGTAATTTAAGTTCATGAGTATTTTTAAAAGCAACGCAAAGAACTCCGCGTAGCATAGCAGAAATATTTTTCATAATAACCACCGCCTTACCTAACTGTCACAAAATTTATTCTCCGTATTTTAAGATGTGTCACAAAAAATCCGAATAATTTTTCATAATACATACTTACATTATTTTTTATAAATAGCGTGTTATTATTATTGTGTTTATTTTTATGAACTAAAATTATTATTATGTAACGATTAATTCCAAAACACTATGATTTATTTTTATAGTTTTTGTAAAATACGACAAATATTAATTATAAGAATTATGTTCTAAAATAACCTGCTAATAAAATATTGAACATAGATGCTGATTATGAAAAATCATAATGATAATAGTATTGATATAACTTATAATATTATCTTGGGTTACTGGTAGGAAACTCGAAGAATTCTCGGCAGAAAGAACTAAAATGCAATAGTTAACCCCAAGCCATATCTAAAAATGATTTTAATATATTTGATACTTTTTCGTTCCTTGAGTTAAGGTGCTATTTATGTACAATAAAAACAAATTTCAAAACTATAGAAAACTGTTAAATTTCGGCAATACATATGGGGGGTTAAATCTGCTGTATTTTAACTTCTCTAGGCCTCTAGCAAATCCTTTGAGATACATCGAGTTACCACATACCTTGTAGAAACCAGCATTAAATAGTTTCAGACTTACGCCAACCATAAGAATAAATATTAATGCTTACATAAATATTATTTTTTGTTTAAAAAGTTTTAAATTATTGCCGTGTTAAAAACCCAATTATGATGTATACTATCATTTCTATAAGTTACCGCAAAAAACCGGTCGGACTGGAGTCATGTGGTCATCTGATAGATTTTGTGGACTGGTTATAAGTTGTATGAGTATCTGACCATAAGAAACGAGCTTTAGCGACGTCATTACTCAGCTACAGCTTTTTACGCGTATCGGCGACTTGGCTGTCGCTCTGTAAGCTGCCTAAGACGGATATTATTTTATTGAAATTAACACTAAAAATTAATCTCCATATTCTTTTCCATTATCATTTGAATATTGAACATGCTTAAAACCCATATCTTGGTCCTTGGTTGGAGTTACTTGACTTAAAATTATGTGAAAAATGTGATACTAGTGCTTATTAACAAGGCAGCTCTGGCCACCCGTTTGATTTCGCATAATAGCCTAAAATGCTAATGTTTTAGTGTTATAAAAATGTAATCCTTCTACAGTTAATGAATTTAACAATAACATATTCTTACCATTTTTTCACGCTTTGAATGCAGCGAAAGTCCCTTTGAAACAGAAACAAATCATGTGTTTCTTGATTAAGTGATTATTAAGAATTGACGCACAGATAATTTTTTTATTTACCGTCACCGCGCGCTGTGACACGACTTAATGTGAACCTACTCTGAAATCTCTTTTTTGTTGTATTTTTAGGTCACATAAGTTTCGTTCTACCTATTATATAGATCATCCCCTTCGATCATCTATGAATGATCGAAGATCAGCCCCTGTATTACAACCTCTTAAACCTTGCCAGTTTTCTGAATGGCTATCAATGCATCTCTTTTATTTGCTATACAGAAAATGTGAAGTAGCACTTTGTAGTGGTCAAAGGCCTTGATAAGCCGCCTGATAATTAATAAGGCCTCGGGCGGGTAGAACGAAACGTATGAGACTAGTTTACAGCTTGTGGAATGTGCAAAAAGCACAGTTACGATTTACCGTCATTGTATTTACGTTACCGTATGTATCTGTTTACATTGTGCCATAAGATTGATACGAATCGGAGATCTTCTTTTAAAGTTATATTACTAACGTAGATTAGATATAAGTTTATGTAAACAAATCTCATCTTTTGTGTAATATGGATATTGCCCTTTGATAGAAAGCAAACAGATAAAGCTTAATTTAGTGAAGCTCTCTTATTCCTAGCATTGAAAAGGTGCACGTTTTTTATAATTAAGTCCAACAGTTAATACAATTACCATACACCTATTCTAGTAATATTGTACTTTAAACACGGCTCGGCGGCTAGCCGCGTGCATTACTAATGTTTACATAATAAAGGATGGCATACCGGCGTGCTTGTATTTTCAGATTATGTAAAGTTGTATAGTGCTTATAAATAAATATATAAAATTATTTCATCATCACCATCAAGTTTGTACATAATATGGCTATGTTCTTTTGTTATTTATGACAATATAATGCCTATGATGTTCATAATGTAGAATATCATTGTAAATGTGAATGTTCAGGAGAAATAAAACTAATTATCCGGTGGATAACTGCGAATACCACAATTTTGTTTCATTTGTTTAAATTGCTCACATAACCAACACTTACGATATTGAAGATATGAAAGAATTAATATTGCTATTTCAGTTTATTGCCGCATTTTGCTCTTGTGTCCTTTAAAGCTAACGCGTACAATGTTTTCGAGGAGACTCAAAAAGTTTTTGAAATCTAAAAGAATTGCAAAAAATTTCGAAAATCCTATAGTAGCTTATCGAACTACGATTCGAGTAAAGAAATTGTTCGGTCTTGTAGTGATGGAATATAAACTTAAATCCAACATTGTTTCGACTGAATTGAGTTACTTGGGTTTATTTTCTTTCTTAATCTGGTACGGCTTATTTCTGTATTGCGTTTATTACGCATACGTTAAAGATCAGACCATACTGCGCAAGTTTTTTGATACGAAATTGAAACAATACGGTGACGAGTATGAGAGAATCGCTTCGGTAGTTTACGTTTTGTTCGCAATGTGGAAGCTGGCTTTCAGTTTATATCGGGATACTGCGTACGTGAAGTTTACGATGGCTATCGATGAAGCAGTAAGGAGCTTAGGGGTGACGGTGGATTACACTGCAGATGGATATTTGGCACTTACTTCTGCACTGAGCCAAGTTGTTGCATATGCTGCACATACTTTATGCATATGTGTCACTCTTCACAATTTGAATATGGATATTCCTTACGAAAGGATATTCCAAGTCGTATTTTTCGACACATTAGCTCTCATAATAACAGGCCATTATTGTTACTATTTACTGATTTTAAAGAAGAGATACGTCATGCTTAATAAAGTTTTGAGTGAAATAAAAACTCAGCATGCTTGGGAATACACCGTTTTTATCCGCGACAAGCCGAATGTGGAAAAAGCTACTGTGCTTCAAGATAAATATATATGTCGGAAAATTGAGACTTGTGCTAGAACATATTGTATGCTGTACAAGGCTGCATCCAAGACAAGCAAGAAATACGGTGTCGGTCTCGTTTTGACGACGTCTATGGTGATCAATCACGTAGTACTGTATCTGTTTTACTTCATGGAGGCGACCGCATCTGGTCTCTTCAAGGACTTACAGAGATATGTGTACTTCTTATTTTACGTGTTTTGGCAGGCTGCTTATTCTATTGGGATTATTTACATGACAGTATACTTTTCGGAAATAACCGTTTCAGAGGTAAGAGTTATACATTATTAATTTACTTTTTATTTGCATTATATGTATAGACAGGAACGAAAGTAGCTTAACACTTAATATTTTGTCTTAGCAACTTTTTTGAATGTTTTAAACTGTGATACATACTGCCAAAAAAAATATTAAGCTATAGGTACTGTATTTAAAATAGTTACATACCTTAACCACCCTTAACATAGTTTTGTAGAAAAATAAAGTAAGTAAGTACCTAGGGTACGTAGGTACCTGTACCAGTATAATTTACCTGTTTACAGTTTTGTAACTTAGTATTAAAGTATAGAACCTTAGCTAGAGGCATGCTATGCTATCCTAATCGACAAAAAGAGCTGAGTAAATGATTTCCTACGTGCTTGCTTACATTACACAAGTAGGTACCTACTTAGGTACTTAAAATGTTTTTCTTGAAAGTTCACAACATGTCTCATTGCAGGCTAACAAGGCAGTATACATAACACATGAAATCATAAATAGTAACCTGAGTCCCGCCGTGACGGCTGAAGTAAGTACTAATGATCTGGGTACAAAATACTGAAAATAAAGCTAAATAGGTAGATCCATAGGTACCACTCAAACGAAGTCGCAGGCAAAAGCTGGTGTGATTACCTACCTATAAGCATTATTTTGTATCTTAGTTTTATTTAGGTGAAGACTTTACCACAGAATATATAATAGTCTTTGATTATACTCGGGCGGGTCAATAAGTCCGTGACTTTCTATATTTCCCGTGTCTTTACTAAAAGGACAACACTGCTCCTGTGAACAGGCATCTTTCAGTTGACTCCTATCAAAATTTAAACAAGCTGCGTCATCTAGTTTGTATTTGATAGCCAATAATAGCAGACTAAGTCGTGATTTGAGGAGAAAATGGAAAAAAGTGAATTTCTTGCGCCAACTTTGCGGAGTGTTTGGCGTTGTTCAACCGCAATATGGACGAGTTTTTGCACCATTTCGTAACCGTGGATGAAACGTGGATTCACCACAACACACTAGAGACCAAACAGTAGTCAGCCAATAAAGTCATAGCGACCGTTTTTTGGGATTCACGCGGTAAAATCCACATCGACTACCTTCAAAGGGTAAAACAATCAATGGCGAATATTATGCCAACTTAATGGATCGATTCAATGAGAATTTGAAAAAAAAATAACCACCGCCCACCGCATTTTGTCAAGAAAAAAAATATTTTTCCACCAGGACAATGCAAGGATGCAAACATGTGCAGTTTCCACGGCAAAAATCCATGAATTAGGCTACGAGTTGCTCCCTCATCCGCCTTATTCTCCGGATTCAGCCTCGAGTGAATATTTCTTGTTTCCAAATCTGAAGAAATGGCTCGGCGGAAAGAGATTTGACTCCAACGATGAAGTCATCTCACAAAAAATACCTATTTTGAAAAAAAAAAATGAGAAACGTTTTTGACAAAAAAATGAGAAACGTTTGGACATGGCGTATAGAGCTCAAAGGAGACTACGTCGAAAAATATTTTTTTTATCCAAAAACCTGTGTTTCATTCAAAAAGTCACGGATTTATTGACCCGCCCTCGTATGTACGATAATAGTAAGTACTAAACTTTACTAAGTATGTATGTATAATATTAAATAAGTACCTAGATGTTTGAATTAATTACCTGTAGGTAATCTAATCTGTCTGAAGATTGTTTTTGAGTAGTGCGTAATTATGTCAATTATTATTTACGAAATCACGGAACACGTTTTGTTGGAATGTTATTTTTTGTGATCATAAAATATTTAAGCGGTTTTTTTATCAATCCGAGTCTATAATTTATGGTTTAGAGACACACCTAACT
Source organism: Agriphila geniculea (assembly GCA_943789525.1). Lineage (NCBI taxonomy): Eukaryota > Metazoa > Arthropoda > Insecta > Lepidoptera > Crambidae > Agriphila > Agriphila geniculea. The sequence continues at coordinate 8,662,046 of OX038875.1, forward strand.
ACCTAATTAATAAAATGCAGATTATTGGCATTATATATGATCATAATCATTAAAGATATACCTTACCAAATTAATACACATCGAATCTCTAGTCTCGCATTTTTTTGTCAAGAAAGAACAAAATACCTAGTTTCATATTAATTTTATCATATAAGTATGATTTCAATTAATAACGAAGAACGATTTCGGTCCATATAAAATTACCCCACGTCTTACAGGCTTAAAAAAACCGGCTAAGTGCGAGTCGGACTCGCGCACGAAGGGATCCGTCAACACGTTTGTTGTATGGGAGCCCCCATTATGTAAATATTTATTTGTTTTTAGTATTTGTTGTTATAGCGGCAACAGAAATACATCATCTGTGAAAAATTCAACTGTCTATATATCACGGTTCATGAGATACAGTCTGGTGACAGACAGACGGACAGCGGAGTCTTAGTAATAGGGTCCCGTTTTTACCCTTCGGGTACAGAACCCTAAAAAGGTAAAAATGATGAGACTATAAAAATGGCATACCTACTAGGCACCGAACTCCATCTTCAAACGCTAGTTTTTAGGGCTCCGTACCCAAAGGGTAAAAACGGGACCCTATTACTAAGACTCTGCTGTATGTCTGTCTGTCTGTCACCAGGCTGTATCTCATGAACCATGATAGCTAGAAAGTTGAAATTTTCACAGATGATGTATTTCTGTTGCCGCTATAACAACAAATACTAAAACAGAATAAAATAAATATTTAAGGGCCCTATTACATTTTTTCGTCGAAATTTCGATTTTGACGGATTTTAGCGCTACAACCTAGAGAAACCTTTGGGTCTACTAAATACATTTATATGTGTTCGCGACAAAAAGAAATATGATGATACACTGGAAAGTTAAAGGGTTAGAAAGGAAAATTAAAGTTGGTGAACGATTTCTTAGAGTCAACTTTGAACATACACAGAAAGAAAAACAAGTACAAACAACAAATAAAAGTATGAAATTTGATTTTCTTATGAAGTAAAGATTATTCTAATATAAATTTTACGTAATAATAATTATGTATCTAGGAGAAATTCACAGTTAATTCTGAGCGTTTTTAGTAGTTTTATGCTTTTTGATTGGGATTTTTTTTCACATATTCCATACATAATTTCAAAATTCCGAGGCCGCTATGATCTATTCGACTATATAAGAGATAATATTAATTTTTTTTATTTCATTTGTAGTTCAATAGTTCAATCCATGAACCCAAAAAAGTGCCTTCGCGCATTTTATGAAAATCTTTAACTGCAATTTCGGGTTTAATTATGAAGTTAAGCAAATTTTCAAAAAAGCGAGGCCGCTATGATCTATTTCAATAGCTATTCTACACTATACAATAAGTCAAAACTGTTAATTTATTGTTGTTTCTGAGATCGAGAACCCCAAAATTGGCCATTTTACGCAAAAATTACAGTCGAAACGTAATATGCCTCTTAAGGGAGGCTCCCATACAACAAACTTATTTTTTTTGCCTTTTTTGGTACGGAACCCTTCGTGCGCGAGTCCGACCCGCACTTGGCCGGTTTTTTTTACATTATCTTTGCTTCACACTCTGATATTCAGGATAGAAAAAAAACCCTAGTTATTGGACGGAAAGTAAATACTATAAATATCGATGATGTCAAATTTTGCTGAAAAGAAACTTTCATCTATTTTAAAAAATAAGTGAAACTGCATTCAAATATTTGAATGTCTCGCCTGGGAATCGATCAGGCTAAAATCCGAAAAAATAACATCCTTACTTTTAGGAATACCATTCGTATATACCTAGTTCATGAGAGGTGGGGTAATTTTATACCCGTTCTTCTTTGCTGATTAAAGGACTCGCTCTAAGCGTTTTGTTTCAATATCATCCGTAGGTACGGTACCTACGGATGATAGAGAGTGGAACTCCTTGCCCGAGGCTGTGTCCCTCATAGGTACTCTGGGGGCCTTGTCGCGAATGACGGTTACTTCTAGGCATAGTCGTAGCCAGGCCAGATTTTCGGGGAGGTCGATGCCAACTTTTTGTAGGGGTCGGTCGGTGGACTTTAATTTGAAAAAGGATTTTACTAAGTATGTCTTCATTTCTGAGGGGGTTAACCCCCCCCCCCCCTCCGCTGCCCATGCTACTAGACAAGCGCGTTTCATCGAAGATCGCATCATCGCTTACCGTTAGTGCAATACATAATACTTAGTACCAGACGTGATAGCGGTAAAGCTCTTAAGTTTTCCTACTTTCTAACATAAAAAAAATGTTATTTGTTATCCATAGCGATCGTCTCATCAAGGAGCGAGAGAGTATTAGGATTCTTATTCCAGCACTTACCTGCATAAATCAGGGGCCGTACCGGCTAACGCATCGAACTTCGAAAAGCCTGTCGGGTTTCAAATTAAAGAGATAAATTGAGCCCCAATTGGGCCAAAATGGCGAACTCTAATTTTCTAGGCATAGTCGTAGCCAGGCCAGATTTTCGGGGAGGTCGATGCCAACTTTTTGTAGGGGTCGGTCGGTGGACTTTTATTTGAAAAAGGATTTTACTAAGTATGTCTTCATTTCTGAGGGGGTTAACCCCCCCCCCCCCCCCCCTCCCTCCCTCCGCTGCCCATGCTACTAGGCAAGCGCGTTTCATCGAAGATCGCATCATCAATAACGGTAAGACCGTTAGCGCAATACATAATACTTAGTACCAGACGTGATAGCGGTAAAGCTCTTAAGTTTTCCTACTAACTAACAAAAAAAATGCTATTTGTGATCCATAGCGATCGTCTCATCAAGGAGCGAGAGAGTATTAGGATTCTTATTCCAGCACTTACCTGCATAAATCAGGATAGTAATTACAGATTCTGATTATTTTATATTGTTTAAATCTATACTTGCATAAACTAATACGACTGTATCAGCTATTTTATAATATTCGTTTCTAGAGAAACATTGATATGATCTGAGAGCCAGGGTCACAGCGTTACCGCTAGGCCGAATTGGCCGTCAAAGTTTTCGCAATATCTGGTTTTATTGATAATTATTATCAGTTTAACGGTGAATGATAGCTATAAAAGTTTTATAGGTATACAATTACGTTTATATTATGTGACTTATTTATCCTGTAAGGTTATCCTTTATAGCACAGTATTTAGTACTTTACTCCTTTCCTTGGTTGGCCAAGGGATATTATGAATTGTGGTCAAAGGTAGGTAGGTCCTACTTATTTGTAGAAAAAAAAATAGTGCACATCAGCCATTTTTAAAGTCCCCAGTCTTGGGACACAGGCCTTCTTTATGGGTGGATAAGGAGGATGATCCTGGGCCATAAATAACCCACCACGCGGGTCCAATGCGGATTGCTGTGTGTTAACTACACGACAGCAATTCATCCAGCGCCATCGAGCTCCTAATTAATTTACTTACTTGATAAATACAAATGAATATAAATGAAGTCGATGTTTTTAATGCATAGTTTTTTTTAAATCGGTTAAGAGCTATTATGCATTAACGTACCTAATCAAATAAAGTATATCTACGAGACAGTACTTATTTTGCATGCATATTAAGTACTTATGTAAAAAATTTGAAGGTTATAGTGAGTATAAGGTGAAGTTGTTTGCTGACTAAATAAACAATAGAACCTACTAGAAGGAAAGGATGAAGTTGGGAAGTATGAAATGAAACTATATGATCTACGAATGTATGATACAATTGCATATTATCAGATGGTCTCTGCTCTTTCCTATGGCATTGTGTTGTATTTATACTGTGTTTATTTATATTTATAGGTAATGTGCCTACCTTTTAGTAGTTTGCATTTTGTAGTCCAACTTCGTCCAGTGCACCCTTTGTAGCACGTAGCACTAAGTTAATAATATAAATTTTAGGAGGGTTTAAGGAGCTGGGTCGTTGTGTCGAAGTTTCGCGTAGCAGTCCCTCCATCGATGGTCTCTAATGGTATCTTAGAATAATTACGTAAAGAAAGATAGTCTTCATACAAGCACTCTGTCAAAACTTCAAAAGTGAAGCACACTGATTCACACTTTCGTGACAATTACTTGCTTCCGCTTGGGGACACGTACACCTGTAACTTCGTAGTGTACATTGAAAACTACGGCGTTTGGATCCATATTTGGCTCCGAAAAAGATGCTTCAAAATGGGTGCGCAAACTTACTTTCTATACGTAGTCAATTATTATAAGGCTGTAGTAATTTTAACTGTCACCCCAAAGTTAAATTAATGTGTTTTTGGACAGAAAATGACATCATAACATATAAGACACATAGGTGCCTACCTATAAAAAAAATTACGACTGGTTTTACAAATTAACTTGAAAGATTATAACATCCCATTATCAAGTTCACTGTATTCATAATTTATCATCTAATTCTCATTAATAAAAACTCGTTTGTTGGTCCCATAGTAGGGGAAGTACGTACAAAATGACACACTACGGTTTATTCAAAACTGGCGGCCAGAAACGTGGTGTTTGACATCGCATCACGTGAAGTTAGCCATTTTAGCAATTCTGTCAAAATTTTATCGCCCTCGGCTCAGTCGCACAGAAGTGATGTTTTTTGCCTATAACAACTTTTTATTCTCATGACTATATTTAGACTTTTCATAGGTTTTACGTTGTTTTCTTTAACTTAAATCGATGCGTTGTAGCTTTATGTTGCGATGTATATTAAATGAACATTCAATAATAGTTGTTCTCAGTTAATTCTTAACTCTTTATGCATTTCACGTATTATTGGACAAAATGACATACTTTTACTGCGGACAAATAATGACATAGAGATTTAGGAATTTCAAATTTTCATTTAGAAATAATATGCTGCGCAACGACTGACCTGTATATATTTACACTGGACAGGCTTATGTCAAACTGTTTTTGTGCCTATTTGATTTCCGCCATTTTAGCGCTGTAGGACGTAGCGTGAGCATAGCGTGCGGGACATGGTACTAAAGTTTGAAGTCTGGAGAGACCATCACGGCAACCATTTTCATATTGTACGTCAAAATTAGTTCTTTAGACGCACGCTAGTGGCGTTACAAATAGCGGTTCGGTATATGGCGGTTTTTTGCTTGCAGGAGGTGCAGCAGGGAGCAGAAGTGCTCATATTTTTAATGATTACTTATTCATAAAATAATTATGAGTTTTAAAAAATATGCCTAAAGAAATTAGGTCTCTTAATACAATGCGTAATAAGATTATGTCTTTTGATGATTATGCTTTTTAGACAATATGCCAATTAAAAAATATGCGGTTTGAAATTTATGCTTTTTGAAAATATGCCATTGAATATTTATGCTTGACAAAATTAAGCCTTATGATATTATGCGTTTTGAAATCCTTACTAATATTATAAATGCGAAAGTCCGTTTGTTTGTTTGTTTGTTTGTTTGTTACGCCTTCACGTCCTGACTATTGAACCGATCATCATGAAATTTTGCATACACGTTGTCAAGGGTACAGAGAAGGACATAGGGTACCTTTCATCCCGAAAAAAAGTATAGTTCCCGAGGGATGGCAAAAAAACCTTTCCACGCAGACGAAGTCGCGGGCGGCCGCTAGTTGTGCTATAAAATATTATGCTAAATCATCATTTAATCATCATTATGCCATTTAACAGTATGCGTTTCATGTTTAGGACAAATAAAGTTATGCGTTCCATTAGGTAATCCGGAAATCTGAACGTCAAACGTAGTCATGAATCTATACAAAAAGCAAACGACGATCTGTGCTTGTATTTATTGTAATTATCTTTTTTCGCGTTCCTAACCTAGTGAAGACTGGTTAAAATGCATGTAATGTGCTCACTGGGCTCACGTGGCTAATGCATCATGTGCTGAAGATCCTAGGAAGACCAAACATTTTATTTGTGATCTTTGTGCAACTTTTTTTACTTTGTCATTTTGTGCATAACTATATGTCGTTTTGCCCGTACTATACGGACAAAACGGTTTTTCGACTTGTGGTTGATTAAGCTCTAGACTATCTATGTTATTGTTTCTATTCATTTCTAGTTTAATTTACTGTAAGGCAAATAACTAAAGATGATTTTAAACAAGAAAAAATGATTGTAATGACTTTATTTAAAAAGATAAAACGACATTAAAAATACTATGTCATTTTGAACGTACTTTCAACATTGTTCAGTATAATGATCCCTATCTAGAACGTAGTGATTATTTCCTCTGTGATCACTGACATGTTTTTTTTTATTTAACTGGACTGGCTGTCTGTATGATTTGACAGCTAAGTTTTTGTGCCTATTTGAAACGCCACTAGCGTGCGTCTAAAGAACTAATTTTGACGTACAATATGAAAATGGTTGCCGTGATGGTCCCTCCAGACTTCAAACTTTAGTACCATGTCCCACACGCTATGCTCACGCTACGTCCTACAGCGCCAAAATGGCGGAAATCAAATAGGCACAAAAACAGTTTGACATAAGCCTGTCCAGTGTAAATATATGCAGGTCAGTGTCTGTGATCCTAATTCTACAATGGTCTGGTTTAGCTATTAATTATGTTAATCTTTGTCCAGACTAGTCCATTTTGGCGAAATTTTTCTATGTCTATGATTTTGGCGTATCAGATCACCGTATCTTTATCATACATCGCTAGTTTGGTTAGGCGTGTGTTGAAGTAATATCAACGCACGCCCAACCAAACAAGCGATGTATAGTAAAGATACGGTGATCTGATACGCCAGAATGATACAAGTCTGGACGCTTTTCACGTTGTATACTGTGATAAAAACGAATAAACACAGTGAACTTGATAATGGGATGTAATCGTATTATTTATACGAAATATTTCAAATTAAATTAAAACCAGTCGTGACTTACCTATGTTATGATGTCAGATTTTTTCATCTTACATATTATATGAGGTGACAATAAAAATGAGACATCTTTACGGAAGTTGATTTAAACTTCAATATTTTCGTTTCTTTCGCAATTATTCTATGTAATTTTAATAAAATATAACCTACCTAGTTATCAGATGTTTCAGACATTTATTAGATCTGATAAGTGTCTGAAACGTGTGTTGCTGCCCGTAGCACGAACAACTAACAAGAAAAAAAAACCGGCCAAGTGCGAGTCGGACTCGCGCACGAAGGGTTCCGTACCAAAAAACGGCAAAATAAATCACGTTTGTTGTATGGGAGTCCCCCTTAAATATTAATTTTATTCTGTTTTTAGTATTTGTTGTTATAGCGGCAACAGAAATACATCATCTGTGAAAATTTCAACTTTCTAGCTATCACGGTTCATGAGATACAGCCTGGTGACAGACAGACAGACAGACAGACAGACAGTCAGACAGACAGACAGACGGACAGCGGAGTCTTAGTAATAGGATCCCGTTTTTACCCTTTGGGTACGGAACCCTAAAAACGCGCGTAAGTAAATAACTCTGTATGGGAAATCTCATTTCGCTTTTCCCATACAAAATTACTCTAAGAATTTCTTTACGCACGGTATGCTCATTACGACTTATTCCACTTAACCCCAAAAATCGTTCCACTTCAACCCCAAAACGTTTTTAGGGAGTATTAATACTAATTATTATACGTTTGTTAGAAGCCACTACCCTCAAGTGTTTTATTTATTGACCCTGCAATTTTGCTGTTGACTCTACCAAAATCGTTTTAAGGTTTAAGTGGAACTGGATTGTAGAAATATTTCTTTATTCATCTTTGGTACATTCAAGTACTTAGGGGTTTATAGTGGAATCAATTTATGAGCTGTAAAGTTACGAGAACATAAATGGCTTTGGGGTTTAGTTCAATAAGCCTTCATTACAATGGTTTACTTTTTGTATAGGGTTATTTTTTAGCCACCATCAAAATTTTGAGGATGTTTTTGATCCAAACTGAACAACTTTCTCTAAGAAACAACGAGGGCTAAAGATGAAAAAAATATTTTTACTATCCATACAATTCAAAGAGATCGCGTGATTAGAGTGGGATGACCAAAATTTTGTGGCTTATTTCGATTCGACATGTTTCTAGTCGTTTTATAGACTGACCACTTCTTCCTTAAATATTGGATGGTGACTAAAAAATCTGTGCACAAAATATACAGGTATATAGGATTTTATCATGAAAGGGTAATTTTAGGCAACGTGTTTGGTAATAAAAAGCCAAATATTAGAATATATAAGCCAAATATCGTGTGTGTGTGTTATGCAAACCCGGAAAACTAATAGAAACCTCGAAAACTATCACTGAAATAAAAAAATAATAAGTAGAACTGTTTCTTTTAATTAAAAACTGCATAGTGGCAACTCTAGATCGAAATAGTGCATTGCTTTTGATTACTAATAGGATTAATTATCAAAAACAATGGTCCATCTGTCTCTAGGGTTGTCACTTTGCAGTTTTCTATACAAATAAAAAAATATCAACCATGTGGTGATTTTCAGGGTTTAATAGTAGTTTATGATACAAGGTTGCTAAGGAGGTTTTTAAAACGAGTTGACATTATATAAGCCCGAGCCGCAGGCGAGGGTTTATAATCGTCACGAGTTTTAAAAAACCTTGACAACCGTATGCCATAGTACGTTTTTCAATACATTTGCGAGAAAACATAAGTACTACTGAAATTCTAATCAATACACATAATAAAACGGTGAATTCTAAATATTTGTGCGCGAATTACGCAAAAACGGCTGAACGAATTTTGATAGGCTTTTCACAGTTTGGTAGCTTAAGGTCCAACTTAAAATCTAAGCCATGGTTCATAAAATTCAGGTGGGTGGAACCAGGAAAACAGCTTGAACTCTCCGTAGTACTAGCTTTCATACATTAAAGAGGTCATTTTAAACTGGTCGCTATATTTTTCTACTGTCCACGCAGATGAAGTCGCGGGCGGAAGCTAGGAGAAATTTAAAAAAATGTACGTAGACAAAAACGCACGACGCCGGCGTGCGGTAAAATCGACTTTCCGCACGCTGTACTAAACCGTAAACAAAAACGCACGGCGTGCGGTAAAATCAACTTACCGCACGCTGCACCGTCATCGTAAGCTCACATTTTCGAGCAACTGTATTGAAAAATATTTTATAACATATTTGCTCGTAAAGGGTCTCTTATTACACCAATTTTAATATCGTATTGTATCTCATTACGAACTTGTGCGGTAATGTAAAGTAAAACGCTCGGTTTCCTTGATAAACCGTGCGTTTTACTTTACATTACCGCATGGTTTATCAAGATGCTTCGTCTAAAACGAACGGTACTTTTTTAAATCTTAGCAAAGAGTTTTTATGTCAGAAAAGAGGTCAACATTTTATGAATAAAATTAACTTTGGGAGATAAAATATAATAAATAAACATTCAATTATTTAATTTAATTAATGTTGAGTTTTTGTTACAGATAAATTACAACCATTTATCTGTAACAAAAACACAAAAATATTAATTTACTTTATTAGTAATACTGACTGTTTTTAATGCCTTTGCCTTAAAAAAAGCGCTGATGCGCGCGCATTGCTAATTTTTTTTTGCTGTATTGTTTTTATTTGAAAATGTCGTCAAGTAGTGATGAATTTATAAATTCAACACCGCCAGAAGTCTCAGAGGTAGCGAAAAAGGCTACTCTAAGCCTCTTGCTCGAAAAATTGACCGATAAAATACTTACAAGCGTATCAAAATTTAATCATATGGAAAACAAGCAAAGGTGCAAAGTCCGAGTTTTATTTATTTCCTCGCAAATATGTTATAAAACGTCGTATGACATACGTGCGCTTTGATAATTACCGCACTTATATCACAATGTACTATTTCCTGGGTTTTATGCCTGTACACTATCTATCTACCATACTCGGCTTTATAGAGGTAGGTTTACCTTACCAAACATCATGTCACGTTGGAATTAAGCAAGTATATCGTCCCATACAAAAGACATCAACGCGTATTTACACGACTGCCCAAAAAAAGAAGAGTATAATAGTGTTCAGGGTTTCTGTATGTTTGTATGTATGAGTTTCTTTATTCCACCATAACTTCTAATGCCTGGACAGATTTGGATGTGTGAGGTATCGTTAGAATCCTTACATCACTCCGAGTGACACTGGTGATAGATTTTTTTAAAAAAGTCGGCGGCATAACGTCATTTTGTAATTAGAAAAAAAAAATTTTTCTTCAGTTATATCCTTATAAAAATTTTTTTTTTCATGTCAGTTGTTATATCGGTGTATTTGTCCCCCAATTACAATTTGTAATTTAACTTTTTAGTTAGTTTTTTTAGCGGACCGGCGTGTTTAATTTTTTTTCAGATATTTTTTTTTGACGCAAATGTGTACGTAAGTATAAAGAATAGTAATAATTTATACATTTTATTATGTTCCGAATGAGTATACGGAAAAGTTGATGTCTTTTATTTCCAAAACTGTTTTCTACACTGACCTGAAAATTTTTTTTTTATGCAGGTCAATCAGGTATCAGTCAGTTGTCATCTTTATACCAGTGTCCTTTAAAGCCCCTGGTAACGATAAATTGCGTTTGTAAATTTTTACGTCAATGTAATCGCTTCAATTGCACATGTAAACGATCAATTTTCGCGTCAATGAGTGTCAATTAAGTAAGTAAAAATTGACAATCTTAAATGATCGTTACCGGATAGCTTTACCTACTCCTAGTTTTTTCTATAGTAAGAATACTATTTAAAAAAAATATATATAAAACATAATGTAGGGTGGAATATTAAAAGGCTTGTTGATACTATTTACTTTCTTCATTTTTATGTAACGCAGGTTTCATAGACGCCCTTGACGAGGTCAATTTCCGAGCTGTCCAAGACTTGCGGAAAAATTACAATGCGTTCTTATTTTGAACACGTTCTGCATGACTGTTATGGCTGCCACAACAGAGTATTTGTTACATTAGTTATGCATAGTAATCGCTCTTTTAAATTGCATAAATCGAACCTTTTTCCATCGACTTTATAACAGGAGTCAATCTGAAGTACTAAAAAATTGTGTTTTGTAGTATGTTTTTCAACTACATCTTCTAAATAATTTATTATATTAATATTAAAGCTAGTCGTTGAGATTTTTTTTGTCTATCTAGCTAGCTATTAGCCATTACAAACTAATTAATAATCTGTCATGATAAAAAAGTCGGGTATCGATTTTATATAAAAAACACGTTTATTCGGCTATCGTCATTTAAGGTCATACCAAGAATTTAATATTCATATTCTATGACGTTCATATATATTGCAAACAGGTTGGAACCACAACAGGATTATAGCACAATATACAGAGCGAAATCGAAGTCATTGGCAATTTTTTAAACTAATAATCTAATTGATAACTTTAAGATTTTTTTATTAATCAAAGTGATAAAAATTCAAAATAAAATAAACATAAATAATCATATGAAGTCAACAGTAAAAGATTACCGATGCTAAAAAACATGAAAGTAATCGTTAGTTTCATGTTTTTTATTTTCTTATTATTTTGCTCTTAATTTCATTTCATGTTAGCATCAGTAATCTTTTTACTTATAACTTCTTGTATAAAAAATACAATAAGTTATAAGTTTAAGATTACCGATGCTAACATGAAATGAATAAAACATGTTTATTACACCTTGAATTTTGATCACTTTGATTTAAGAAATGTTTATCCTAAAGTTCTCAATATTGCGGTTAGATTCTTAGTTTAATGGATTGCCAATGATTCACCCTGTATATACTGTGATTATAGCTAGGTATATTGGGAGTAAAGGTCACTTCAGACCACATAATACTTACATAATAATAACGCCCTGCCTGATCAATGTCCATCCGCTAACAAAGCGTTTTGATAATGTATAAAATTAACATCCTTGTGTTTTCAGGCAATGCAACTTTCAATGCAGTTTTTACATCAAAAACTCACGTTTTCGCCTTGTGGTTTATATAAGTTGGACTATGAGTTTGTGAGTCAGGTATGTATACGGTTTATTATTTGTAGATTTACTACCTACTCAAAATATGGCCAACATTCTATCCGTTTGAACGCATTCGTTCCGTTTGTTAGTAGGTATTATTATACACGCTGAAATTTTAATCATTTGGTTCCCGCCGTGGGGTGGTTCCACTCATGATTACAAACAACTTTTACCATGGAGGCAACTCTCCTGCTCGCAAAAAAAATCTGCTGTTCCATACATTAAGGTCGAGTAGGTACTGCACTTTTGTATGGAACAGCGGTTTTTTTTTCGAGCATGAGAGTTGTCCCCATAGTAAAAGTTGCTCGTAATCATGAGTGGAACCACCCCACGGCGGGAACCAAATGATTAAAATTTCAGCGTGTATATTCTGTGGCATCGTTAACAATCAAAACTTTATACTTAGTAAACTGTAAAATTAGGTAGGTAATACATCCAGAATACATCGAAGCATGACATTTACATAAGTTTGCGACGTTTTGTTGTTTACGTTTTAATAGTTAGCGTAGCGTTCAAACGGATAGAATAGAAAATATCATGTGTTGCTACTGGCACGCTAAAGCGCTTTCCTTAGAGCTGGGGGCCTATTACGAAAATAACGTAAGCAGCTGCGTAACGCAGTCACTTGGTCACGATAATCGTCCGCAATTCGTTGGTTGCAGTTATAACAAACATTTTTAATATGGCTATCGTAGCCCATAGATTACTGAACGAACGATGTCGGATACGCTAGAGAGAAACTGTCAAACTCACACAATCACTTCGCAATATCGCATACGAAAGTGGTTTGTAATAGGAAACAATCAAAACGAAGCACGGACGCAGCTGCATGTATCGCATTAAACTTTTCGTATAGACCCCCTGGGGCCGTACCGGCTAACGAATCGATTATCGAAAAGTCTGTTGGGTTTCAAATTGAAACAGATAAATCGAGCCCCAATTAGGCCAAAATGGCGAACCCCAATTCATTATGTCACACGAACATCGATATCTTCCAAATTACGTCAACAGAAAGTACAAGACGAAATTCCTTACTTTGATTTTTCTGTTTTAAGTTGAAACTCGGCAGACTTTTCGATAATCGATTCCTTAGCCGGTACGGCCCCAGATCAATCTACGATCACGATTACATATACTTATAATAAGTAATATAAGCACATAAGAAATTGCCCTCCAGTTAAGGGGAAAATAGCTTCTGCCTGAAATCTTTACATCGAATTACATTATTTTTTAAATTCTTCAAATATATGAAGAACTCCATAGTTCTAGCGGTCTATTGGGAGGGTGCGAAGGTATAATAATCGATCGCAGCGCTCATGGTGGCAAAAAGTAGAAATAATGAAGGCTCTGTAATCTGTTTGAAAACGATATTTAATTTATTATTAGCGATACAGGAATAATTATATATGTTTATTATCACTTAGTAAACTTAATAAAGTAGTTTTATCCTCTTGTTTTACAAAATCTACAACTAAAAAAGAAGTAAACAAACCCTGATATTAACCAAAATAAAACACTCTTTTTGAATAGATCTTACTTGCCATATTTAATTTAAATGACCAAAAATGATTTCACAACACTTTGTCCACCCAAATCACAGTAATTTTAAAATTTACATTAATAACACAATATGTATAGTATTTTTTAACATTTTGTCACAATGCCGCCGTTACATATCAAAACGTCAAAACGGTCAGGTCAGAGCCAACAAAGTTGCAACACGCTAGGTGGCGCTAAAAGCGTGCACGGAGCCAATATAGGTTCTAGCCTAATGAATTTGTTCTTTGAATATCATTATGGCTATGATATATGTACTAATTTATCTATTCTGTGACATGGGGAAAGAAAAGAAAAACCAAAGAAGTTCTGCATGATTAAAGTTCACAGATCAATAAAAAAAAATATTTAGAATGTTGGATTTACGCAAACGTGATTTTTGAAATTCTGGCAAATGCTCGCTTGCGAAGTAATCGTTTTACATAATTTCCTAGGACTTTTGTAGCAAAATGTTTAGGTCCTTTTTCGATTAAAATCATAATCTTTCTTAATCTAATCTTATGTTTTTTTTTCAGGCGGCGCGATCAGTGGTAACTTTTCTAGTGATACTTCTTCAATTTGTCATGGAATCTTAAATAATCGTAAGATAATCGAATAAACTGGTCTTTGCAAAATCCTAGGTGAATTGTAGGTTAAGGACCGGAGAGCTGGAATCTAAGATAGATTTTTGCAAAGCCGCAATAGCTGCCCCCCCTCCCCCCCCCAGAGGTTAAAAAATGTAGCCAACTGCAAAATAACCAACTTGCACTGACAATAATCACATTAATCACAACAATAACAAAGGACGCAGAAAATGTAGCCGTAGCCAATCAGCGCATTGTAATAATCCAATAATAATCCTAAATATTACTCGGACGATTGCAAAAGTCTTTCATCCATATTCACAAACATTACTATGATTTCACTACTAACACATTGTATGGATTTTTATGTCCGAAATAAAATTATTATTATTATTATTATTTCTCACAGTACCCGCGGACGCACGGCGTCCCACGAACCAATCGCATCTAATACGTAAAATCAACAAACCAATCACAGAGCTTTATTTCAACGCAGTGCGTTCGCGTAGACAAGGGTCGTTTGAGTGCTGTTTGTAAATACGGGTGTTAGATTCTAATTATCGGGTCCGTCACAGTCATACTACGACTATTACAAAGATCGATTTGAACGAATATCCTACGATATGCATAATAATATTAAGCAATATTCATACATAATGAACAGGGTTGCCAACTTTTTTGGATCAAATATAGTAGTTTCAAGATTTTTAGTGTAAAAATATAGTAGATGGCGAAAAAGTCCAAAAAAATATAGTAGGTTGCCGTTTTGTATGGAGGATTTTAAAAAAGTTGCATTTTTCATACTTAATTAAGTACTTACATTTTCATAATTTATTCAACAACCATAAAGCCAAGTGTTTTATCACAAAAAATATTATGCAATTACCTATACTTATAAGTATTTTTTTTTGTAGCTTTTGTTTAATTTTTTCACTTGATAAAATATAGTAGTTTTGCCTACTATATATTTTTTCAAAAAATATAGTAGGCGAGCCCTTAATATAGTAGGATACTATATTATATAGTAGGGTTAATGAATGACTCATGCCGTGTATATGCCGGCCTAGAATAGCACTTCCCCCTCTCATGTGGTGGGTGTCGTAAAAGGCGACTAACGGTGCATAGCCTTCAAGAGACGGGCAGCAGCATCTCCAAATAACCTTGGCCTATTGCGATCGCCAACCCGCCTGCCAAGCGTGGCGATTATGGCAAACTCCCCCTGATGCACAATAGATCGAAAACTCGTTACCTATAGTTACGATTTCTTGCACACTTTTACAATAGGTACCTAGGTACTGTGTTTTCACTAAGAAAGTAGGTAAATTACAATATCTTGCAATTTATTTTAATTATACAGTTAATATAATACTTGACTTGTTTTTTTGTTCATTTCCTCTGTTTACTGCAAACGCTTCTACTCAACTAACATGTTGATAAGGGTGTGGGTTTCACAATGAAATAAACAAAATTGTAATGTAACATTTGATTAAGTAAGTACGTAATACCACAAAATAAATAATAGTACTTCGTCTAATGCTATACGCGGTTAATTTTTAACACCCAGGACAGGGCCGTCTCAATATTAAGTGGGATAAAAATAAAAAAATAGTAAATTATACAACAAGGGCAAAAAAAGGGATTTTAGTTCGAGGGATAAACAGGACCGAGATGTTTTTTTTTCACGAGCTGGTACTCTATTATTTTCCATTGATTGCGAGAAAACAAATAGCAATACTTAACTCGACGCCTTAGAGTGAAAACCTTGGAAATGCATTTTTGGTATTTTTTTTTTATTGCTTTTTTAGGAAGAAAACCTCGCAACGCATAATCCTGATCTCACTAATTTGTTCTTTCGATACTCGTAACAACATCGTTTAATAAAAAAACATAAAAGCCTCCGTACAAAAAAATTACAGCACGCAGTTTTTTCTTCCTCCTAAAAAGTTTCTTCTTTTACACTTACGAGGTTTTCACTCTAAGACGTCGCTATACTCTTTATTTATAGTTATCACATTTTATTTAATCGGTAGTATTTTAACATTAGAAAAAAGTGAAATTAGAAGTTTTCCAATGACACAAAACAACTACGCTAAGAGAGGGAAATAGAATGATCAGTCTGTACCCTTAGCACGAACAGCTATCGAGAAAAAAAACGCGCGTAAAATTACTCGATAGAGAATTATCTATGGAAATTTTAATTTCGCTATTCGGCGGTAGATGGCGTCGTACAAATTTCCAATACAAAATGGCACTATCGAATGATTTTACGCGCGTTATTTTTTTCGATAGCTGTTCGTGCTAAGGGTACTGGCATCAGTCCATACGTACCCTCAGTCTGTAGGTATATACTGAATTTTTCCAGACTGATGGAATGGACTGATGCAAGACTGAACATCTAATCTCCTTCTAATAGATAGAAAAGAACCCAAAGATATGACACTGCCACACTGGATACGTTCTGCGTTCTGGGGTCCGGTCAACCCATACATAGGGTGAACGGTATGTATGGGTTGACAGGACCGCAGAACGCATCCAATGTGTTTTTTTTGAGGCATCCGTATAGGCCCGATTTTCAGCCAAAGTGCGATATCGCCCTGGTGTCGTGGATCTCAGAGCTACCTAAATGGTTGGGATATCAAATGACGGGGCTACAAACTGAAATTTTTTTTTTTGTAAAAACTCAAAAAATCTTTTTGAAAATCGCAAAAATGTGAAAAATTCTATCGCTTTTCGCCCGGTTTTGAAGAGAAAAAAAATCATATCTCAAAAACTAAACGCCATATCGGACTGATTATAAAAACACCTAGAGATATGTCTTTGGGCTAGTTTTAAAAAAATATTAGAGGTACGTAACATAAAAGGATAATTCGGTAGCTTAACCTTTATGAAGTGAAGTTTGCGTGGAGGGTGTGTGTGAGCGCTGAGCGCAGAAGTGTACATACTCGTATCAAAGCTAATGTTCTGAAAGACAAATATTTGTTAAAGCTATATTTTGAGTTGTGAATGTAATAAAATGTTATTTTCTTATTATAAATAATTCGGATACCCAATAACGTTTTTATATAGGCAAAACTAAATTATGGTTTTAATTTATTAATTATTATGTAAAAATAGATGTTTGTATTAATGTTGTTAATGTAATTTTTAAATAATTTATTATTTATGACTTTTTAATGATTAGGTATCAAATTTAACGTAAAACAACTAAGTTAAATGAAAATCATAATATTACCTGTACGAAGAACAAGATAATTATCATTTCAACGTCAAAGTAAAAAATAGCTTTATTCAAATAAACTTAATAAGTACTTTTGAATCGTCTATATTTTCCTACCACCCGTTCAGACTTTTTTACCTGACAAGAAGAACGGGCGCAAGAAACTTATCAGCTTTAACAGCAACAAGTAACGATATTTACAAACTTAAATATATCGTTACCAGATAATTACAACAGTGTGACAGGATTATTATTAACCCTATTTTGGTTAATAACGCGTTTCTTTATACTTATGCAAAAGACCGGGCTGTGCCTGTGTGGCTGTGCCGGTGCACGTGAGCATAAAAAAACTGTTTCGGCGCATCTGTTTTAATTGTTTTAGCTATATTTCCTAACCGTTGCCTGCACCGTGGGATTTCGTGATACCCGGCACTGTTTTTTTGTATAGGTAAACAGATAAACGAATTAACGAATCTTGGGCGTAAGTTGAATAAAAGAGAGTTTGAAGTTTGAGGCCCGAGGCGAAGCCGAGGGCCTCAATTCCTAAGAGTAGATACAGAAACGTAGATAATAATAAATTAATAATCTTTTCTTCCAACTATGCTTTAATTTCATCACAATCACAACAAAAAACTCAGTACAAAGCGAGTCTTTAATGCTCTAGAGCAATAAAAATATATGAAATTTCATTATTGCACAGTTTTTTTTAATCGCACCAAAAGGTGCCAATCTCAATGGATTAGCTCTATTCAGCCAGCCGATATCAATACTTTTTTTACGTACGTATTATTCGTTTCTATCCTACTTGTTCCAAATTTAAAAAATGATTGCTGCTAACTCTGCTTTAAAAATGAAAGAAATTTAAAAAAGTGATTTGGCGGGAGCTTTGTTAATTTTGCTTGACAATATTTTTGGAAACGACTATCTAACAACAAATGTAACAAACAAATATAAATTTGCCCATTAAAACTTAACCTTACGTTTAATAATTGTTCAAGCATAACTTTTAATTTCAATAATTAAACTATTATTTTAACTGTTTGATATGAGTTTCTTTTATCTACTATTCCTATAGGTAATAGTTGAAAGAAAAGCAGATTATGCACCTCGCCTTAAGTAATTTATATTGCCCTCGTGCCTGTTAGATTAGAGCCCTCGCTAGGCACTCGGTGCAATAATAAATTACTTTGTGCACGATGCAATAACCTACTATTATATTCCTCTTTTGTACATTATTTGTAGCACAATCTTATTTATCGTACTTATTCTAGATACAGTAAATATTACAGCTGAACCCGTGCCATAAGTACGTTTGCATTAATTGGTTAGAATTTTTTAGATAAATTACACTCAAAACGTGTAAAAAAGGAAATAAATAGGTATGTTAATGTTAAAGGTGTTGCTTGCTAGTTTTAGGACCTACTTATATTTAATAATAATGCAAAATATTTACGACTAAATTTTGTTTTATTTAATTTATTAAATTCATTTTCAATGTACCAGAAGGTCGTGAAAAGTACGAGATCTGTGAATTTTTTAAATTGAATTGTGTGACAATGGCTCTATGGAATAGCTCCATAGCAGCCGCCAGCCAGTAGAATGCGTTTCATCGGATACTTCCTATGACATTTGGCAGTACCGTCATTGTAATCTTATTGGGATGGATTAAGGTTCAAAATTTAATAGATTTTCGGGAAACCAACATAACGGCATAGGAAATAACCGATGAAACGCACTATAAGTACTTTCAGCACGTTCTTTTGTACATAATTCATATGTTTATATGTAATATTTTTGTAAATATTAGTTGGTGAATAAAATCCAAGAATCATATATTTGTTCATAAAAACGTATTATTCAATCTTATTATCGTTGAATTAAATTAAACGCATTTTTTCGAGTGGCAATGGTAAAAAATATTTAAAAAATTAAAAACCCGCCTGCATAAAAAGACAAGTCAACTGAAAAGATGGAAACAAGATTAAATATTAAAGCCAACATTATAACATGCAGTCGGAGGCATGCATAAAGAAAGTATTATGAATGATTTGAGACTATATGCCTCCGACTGCATGTTATAATGTTGGCTTTAATATTTAATCTTGTTTCCATCTTTTCAGTTGACTTGTCTTTTTATGCAGGCGGGTTTTAATTTTTTAAATATTTTTTTTTAATTTCTTTTTAGTTATTATTTATATGATATACCTTTTTGAAAACCTTATAATAAGCCCTTTAATTTGATACCTATATTGAAGTATTCTAAAAAAAAATTTTTTTTCCTCTACGTATAATAGCACCTTACAGCCGCCATGTTGGTTTTTTTATAACGCCACTTTCTTAAGAACACTTGGGCTGACGAGACAAATCTAACGATATGTTAATCATGGAAATCCGTTCAGCCATTTGAAAGATATGAGGTAATAAAGAATATTACATACAAACTTACATACAAGATACGCACGAAAAACATAACCCTCTTGCAGTCGGGTAAAAATAAAATTAACTCGCCAGGATAATTCGGAAACCTTTTCACTAAATACCCCACTTTCACGGACACTTCGTCATCACGAAGTGTCTGTGAAAGTGGGGTATTTAAAGTCTTATCAGCGGAACGCATGTTATCAGTTGATGCAAATTTTCGCATATACTTTAATAGGCTTACTAATGAATTCAAAATCAGCAAAAAAACATGTTTTCCGAGTTTGATAAAACTGTACCACGTGATATTTTTTTTACCCAGTTTTATTTTATTATATTGGGGACTAGGTAGTTACCCAGTCCCCAAAAAGTATAATTGGAAACTTCCAATTTGCCTCATCATCTTCTATCATCTTGTCTAATTAACTCACTACGACTTTAAAAACTGGAATAAACTGCGCGTTGATGAGATTGTAAACGCACTCATCATTAATGAAATAAATTTTAAATAAATATTTGATTATTACTTTGAATGGCATTTCGGTTGGTCCAAAAAGTTACTTCTGCGTTTCGGCTGATCACTAATATAACCTGTTTAATCAACTTTTTATAGTTTGAATTGGTTTCAACTTTTTATCAGCTAGTGATTTTGACGTTCAAGTCATTAGATCATTTTTAATTTTTATAGATGTACTAAATATTTAAAAATCAATCTTAGACTGACAAGATAAATTATCACTCATAATTATTTTTCTTACTGCTCTGAAATGAAATATTATATCATTAGAGTGCCGGCATAATAAAACAGGTTACAGGTCGGTACTGGGGGGTATTACAGCCTCTTAAAACTTGCCAGGTTTATGAATTGCCATAGTTACATCTATTTCTTACTGTATAGCAAATAAAACAGATGCATTGATAGCCATTCAGCCATATTTTCTAGTATTTTTTCTAATATTAACTATCTTAATTGAAATTTACCTTTTTAAATGTATTACGACTAAGTACTGTTCCAAATGTTCTGAACGCAAATTGTCTATATTTTTGTAAGCGGAAAGGACCGTTCTACGACCACTGAGGCATGCACTGAGGTGACTGGGCAGAGTTTAATATTTGAGTGCCATTGTTTAGCCATGTCAGACATCTGTACCCTTAGCACAAACAGCTATCGAGAAAAATAACGCGCGTAAAATTACTCGAATCTCACAATTTTGTATGGAAATTAGTACAGCGCCACTACATCCGTAAACGGAACTAAGATTTGGAAGCACGAAAAATTTTGACATAAGGTATCGAGCAGCCTTCGAATCGAGATTGAATAGTAAAGTTACAACTTGTATGGAAATCGGTAGCACGAACCCACTTTTGACATACGGTATCGAGACACTCGCAAGCTGGCTATCGACAACTTACTCACTGACATGTTTTCAGTGAGAGACTTTTCGAGCAAATTTGTATTATTTATTATTAAATTCTAAAAGCATGTATGAAGTAACAAAAATTTAATTTGAGAACTATGACATGTCCACTGAATTATCCACAGGCGATATTACTTAAATTGTTCTCATTAAACATAGAAATTTGTAAAATAAAAATCTCGTCATTTTACGCTATCCACGGTGTCCCCCACATCCACCATACCTATATTTTAGCAATATTTTAGAACTTACCTACAAAACTCAAATAAAACTAGAGGATACGGTGTTATACTTATAATATTTGTTTTCAGTCACAAAATCACGCAGTTTGCATACAGTTAATTAATTATATTTAATTTAGGTATTAAAACAATAAGACCTTAAAACTATGATGAAAACACTAACTAAATATTAACAATGCAAACTTAATAAAGTTTATTGAATCTTCAAACACTTATAGGCAGGCACTAATTCCAATGAAATTCACATATTTTCATAGCACGTCCAAAGATTTTATTGTTTATTTGCAAACAATTTCTTGTTCTTTGACGATAATCCATTGTTATTCTTCTAGTTCATAAAAAATCTTCAATTAAGTAGAACAATTTGATGAAATTATGACACATTGTAGTTAACTCTTAGGTCATAATATTATTTCCTCACGATTGTATTATTTGTTAGCCGACACAGATAAATAAATCATTTTAGACAAAAACAAAATAAAGTAATGGCTTCACGGCTTTTTATTATTTTAGGTTATATTTTTTATTAAATCAGAGGATGCGAAAGAAAGAGAGAAAGAATAGAGACACTCTTCTTTTTCAAACCAATCACGGGCAAGGTGCAATGACCGTTCAAAAGCATGGGCAAAATCATGCACTTATTGAAAAATTATTTTAATATTTGGAAATTAATTTAAGTTATTAAATGAAATTAATATTGTTAACAATTTTATTAATAATAATAAGAATAATAAATGTAAAATTATGATGATAAACAACTTGATTGAATTTTAATTTAAATATGTATGATTTACATAGATATGTAACATGGTTTTTGAACGCACCTTGCTTCATGCACGTTAGCTTTATATATCGCTACTTAGTAGTAGCTCGATAGTTCGAGCTAACGTTAGCCAGCTCTGTAAAATTGGTGCTGCCGATTTTGCTATCTTTCGTATCGAGTACGTTATCGAGTAGTATTTTTTGACGCGCGTAAGATTTCTCGATAGCTGTTCGTGCTAAGGGTACTGAACGATGAACGAAATCGAGCGTAAATATGCATGATTTCCAAATTTTTTGCCAAAATATGCAACTACCACTGAAAAGGGGTTAAATATGTAAATGCATATGCAATATGCAAGTTTTGACAGCCAACCAAGAGGGTCAAAATTTTTGGAAATACCTGATAACAGCGCCCGTTTCGTTAATCTTGTATTAGATGATTCGATTTTTAATTGGAATGTCATAACATCTTCTTGGGGAACCCATCTCAACCCCAGTGTTTTTGTTGATTCGACTTATATACGATACAGAAAATCAAATGTTTCATTTTCACTAGCTAGTTCTAGTAACTCTGGAACGTTTGAAGACCATTTTCTTAAGTTGAAACCACGAGTGTTGAAACCGCCTGATTTCAATAATTTCAGGAGATCTGTTTGTAAAGATTGCGCTGCGGATGCTGTGTGATTCCCATGTAACAAGTCGTCCATATGTTTTCCATTAATTTATATGCACAAATTTCGGTTGATTTAAATCACCGAACTACTGCAACTAAAAAGTTGCATTAGTTCGGTTAACCGGACTAACAACCGAACTACTGCAACAAGGATATTTATTTACAAATTAAAGGAAAGACTTTTACTACCTACTTACTAGTTTTATTTACCTACCTACTAACTTTAGTAAACATGCTTAAAAATTTTAACACTTTTCTCGCTGGTAGAAGGGAAAAGTTGTATATTTCACGGGGTCGAATTAATAAGAAACTTGGACGAATCAATCGTCCAAGATAAGTAAACATCGGATAATGATCGTAATGATCGGTATCCGATGTTTTCTTATTAATTCGATCCGGTGTTAAACATAATACAACTTTTCGTCGAGACTCATAACGAGTTTTTGTTCAAGTTTTAGTTTAGACTTTATTAGAGAACTAGCTGTTGCCCGCGACTTCATTCGCTTTGTGGTTTTAAAACATAACAATGTTCTTATTAAAGGGAAACCAATTTGTAATTTCCCATGGAAAATATATTCACAGTCACAAATAATATTTAGAGAAGTTTACAGAAAACCGTAATTTTCTTGCACGATAATTAATAAATATAATACATAGTTTTAATCCTTACTTTATTAATATTATAAATGCGAAAGTCCGTTTGTTTGTTTGTTTGTTTGTTTGTTACGCCTTCACGTCTTAACTACTGAACCGATCATTATAAAATTTTGCATACACGTTCTTAGGGGTACAGAGAAGGACATAGGATATCTTTCATCCCGAAAAAATGTATTATTCCCGAGGGATAGCAAAAAATATTTCCACGCAGACGAAGTCGCGGGTGGCCGCTAGTAAAATCATAAATAAAAGTACGTTCCCTCCGCCAGCATTATTTTTTTATTGTATCATCCATGCGTATAGTCAACTACCTATCATCACTTTTGTTTCGCCCTCGAAAATAAAATCTTCTCTAAACATAAGAAAAAGGTAAATAATAACTGATACATTCATCATGGCATAGCCGAAAGAACCTGAAGGTTTTAGCATAGACTGACATAGGCTTTTGATAGTAATTTATAATATTTCTTTATTAACTATGCTTAAAGTCTTGCCTTCCAGTGTGAAAATAAAAAGATTGTCAGGATCGCTGACGCGAGAGCACGCAACATACAGCTGGCCGTGTGAGAAACAGCCAGTCCTGAGATTTATTTATAGTAATTGCAAAACTTTTTGGGAATGTATACGTGGTATGAACACTGTTTCTGCCTCAAATTTTCTGCCTCAATCACATTTCTTTGCAACTGTAACTTTTAATCAAGTTCCATTGTACAATCTTGGGGGCTTAAATTGCGTAAAAGCGTAATCGGAACACCAACCTTTAATTTTATTTAATGGACAGAAGGACCATTAGCACTTACAGAGTTTAGGAACTCTACCGGATCTCTACCTCATCTTGATCTACGATAATGTTCATTGACGTATTACTACTTTCTCAACCACTTCAGATAGAATAGTGTTGTTGATGGCCGTTGATTGGTTATTTTTTGGCGTTAAAATGACCCGTTCACACAGCCATGAATTGTATTCTAACAGAATATAATACAAAATAAGAAAAAAAACACTGTTTCGGCCCAACCCCTAAGTGACATAGCGTAGTATATTAAATTTTGGATTATAGCCCAGGTTATTATCGACATAAAGCAATAAGATTTGTGCAAATTGGTTCAGTATTTGTTAAGTTAACAGCGCATACTATTTCTACCTAACCCCTTTGTGACATAGCGTGTATTATAGCTCAGGTTACTGCCAACATAATACAAAAAGTTTTGTTCAATTCGGATAATAGTTTCTAAGTTATGCGCGTATAACATACAAACTTACAAACAACAAACGAAAATTCCAAAAACAATTATATTTAAAAAAACATTATTGAATGTACAGAATTGGCCGCGTTACGATTTTATTATATGTATAGATCGACAGTTCAAGGATATAACCACAGAATAACTAATAGTATATAACGCTTGCGTTTTCTATAAATCTAACACTCGCGTTGACTGCTCTCACTAAAATGGTTCGAGCTTACTTTACGTGATCATCAAGTTCTGTTCCGTTACAGTACAGTTTCGAAAAAATAATAAGGACTGTTTTTATTAATCTAAATTTAATAATATTGAGCTGTGCCAGTTGTAAAGTTTGAGTTTGGCAAACTTTTGATACAAATTCACAATGTTTCTCTTGCTGTCCTGTATTGCGGTATCGCTCTGGTTCGTAATGTTCCGGTATAGGAGAAGAGAAATGTACAAGTTAGCTTCAAAGTGTGCTCCTTGTGATAAAGAATTACCTCTTATCGGAATAGCACACACGCTGATGGGCAACACAGAGGGTAAGCTTGCTGAATCTCTTATACTAGTGGCTCCTTGAGCTGTAGACCTCGCGTTAAAAAGTAGCTCAAATGGTATGTTTTTCAAAAACAAATAACACAAAATAGATAGTTACTAGTTTTTTCAAGTAATAAGTACCTATCTATATACTGTGCAAATAATATACGCCTAGGTTTCTGTCACAAAGTCACAACCTTATTTATTTTCGAATTTCAAATATTGGCTAGTTAAACGTTTTGATTGATGAACTTTTGAGTCTTCTAAAAATAAAAAACAAATACTAACAAAGAGTTTTGTTACATTTTTTCATCATTTTCCGAAACGGCTAAAATATGTTTTTTGCTATCACCGCCATTTCGAAAAATTTCGAAATACTGATTCGATCGCAAAATTCTATATAATTATCAAACCTACAAATTTTCACGAGAATTGGTTGAGAAATGCAACCTGTAGACGAGAACAAACGGACAGCCGGAAGGACATCCGGAAGGAAGGACATACGAAAGAATTTTTGCCCAAGCTGAAGCAGAGACGCTTCGCTTGCGCTTCGCGCTCGCTCGGTCAATAACAGTGAAGAGGTGACTGACAGACTATTTGTTCAGGTCGGTGAGAGCATAGACATAGAAAAATTTTCGCTGGAGTAATAAGTAATATAATGGTTTATGTTTTTATGGTCAATGACTTATGTCATGATTAAAGGCCGGATTAGCGGTAGCAGGATAAAAACTTGCTAGTGATTCCCAAATTATCGTAAATGTTTTTATATATCGATGTTTTGAAAATATTTTTGAAGTGGAACTTCTTTGATCGCGTCTGTATTTATTTTTTGTATTTTAACAAGGAGGATGTATTTCTTAAAAAATTGACATTCTATTTCACTCACTTTAACTTTGCTATCTTTGCATCAAGAAAAACTGCAGTGAATTTTATTATTTATACATTTCACGATTTTCACTTTTCTTAATGTAGGTAGGTAATTTCTACTATTTCCGACAGTAAGTCTATATATAACGTTTCATAATTATATATTTTTTATCGATAAATTACACAAATAGATATTCAAGTTGTCCACGCACTATTAAACGTCATTTTATTCGTGCTACCGCAAATCTGGGGTCTGGTCATGATTGTCTTATATTTTTTATCAAAACGTTATGAAATGAAAAGCTAAAATTTTATGTTACAATTTCAGCTTTTCATTTTAACCATCGAAATGTCGGAGACAGAGAAGGGTCTCCAACATTATTAGTTATGTAGTTAGCCCAGCCCAAATTATGTAGTTATGTACATAGATACTTTTTACAGTGTAAACACTAGTAATATAATAAGTCTATGGTAAACACCCACCAAGATGGGATTTTTGGAAATTCCACCCCTAAAGGGTTGAAATGGGGCTACAAAGTTTGTATGGAAAAAATAGACATTTAACTTGAAAATTTGTAAGAGTAGATACAGTTTTAAAAACAAATAAAGAAACCGGCCATTCTACGAACCCAATTTAATTTTTAAATAAAAATAAATTCAATGATTCGGTGTTTTTATTGAGGTAGTACCAATTAAAACTAATTTTAGTTTAATCTAAAAATAGTTTTAGAGATCATCAATCACAAAATTAGCTTTTATGGCACTTTTAAGATTTTTGACTGTCGACAGGCGTGACGCCATTGACGACAGAAAAGACAATATTACAAAATGACGAAAATAAATACAAATTTTGAAAAAAATCGCCTTTAGTTGCAATAGTTCGGTTGTTAGTCCGGTTAACCGAACTGATGCAACTTTTTAGTTTCATTAGTTCAGTGATTTAAATTACCGAACTGTTGCTACTATTAAGTGTAGCAATATATTTCCGTAGGACCCAACATGCCGAAACGAAAGGCTCCCACATAGCACTAGGGTATTCAAATGTTACGGTCTTCCATGGCACTATCGTAAACTCTTTATAATGCTATATAAGGTGGTACCAAATTATCTAATGATACTTAAACAGGTGACAGTATTGCTTAAACTGAACAACTTTCTCCATTGAACATAGGTCAAAAAACTATTTTTTTTTTCGCCTTTCCATAGTAAGTCGGTCAGCTGACCAGTACATTTTGTATGGGAGTATGAATTTTTTTTTTCGTTTTTCGACCTATGTTCCTTGGAGAAAGTTATTCAGTTTAAGCAACACTATCACCTGTTTAAGTATCATCAGATCATTTGGTACCACCTTATATATGCTCTCACACCATCTCCCCATTTTCGTTTTATTTCTTTTCTTCGTAATACATCACCAAAGTAATAGAATCACATAAATATGACAAGGGTTAATTAATAACATTTTGATATTTTAAAAATTTCAGTTAGAATAAAAAAGAATGAAAATTGCAGAAGTTAACATTCTCAATATTTATTTGACACCTTTTGTGACGTAGGTATTACAAAGAAAAGAAAAACGTATTGAAATTTATAAAAATAAAATAAAATTTATTGAAAATTACAAAGAAAAGAAAAAAACAAAAAACAAAAAGTGATTGAAAATCATAGAATCCTTCGCCATATTTATGTGATCCTGGTACTTTGGTGACGTTATACTTGTACTACGTTTAAGAGCCCAATTGTGTGATTAAAAACTTAGAAAATACTTCTCATATCCAGCAAAAACTGTCAGACGATGACATTTATATATGTCAGTGTTGCTAGAAAAATCAAAAATTTTTGTTGTTATACAAAATATTTAAAAAAATATTAGGTTTTTCATGTTTGGCTACAGGAGTGATTAGTTTTTTGCGAACACTGTAGAATCTTTTGTAACTTTATATTTTAACGTTGTATTTTTTTTAAATAACGTGAAAATTTACTTAATCATATTTGAAATATGATAGGTTCACATAAATAACTTCAAAATATGTGAAAGTATTTTTAAAAGATCTCTGGATACGGCAACCTATGCCGCAAACAGTCTACAGAATGTAGGTATTATAGTGGTACTGTAACATGGATTCTGTAGCTGAAAGTACGCTAGTGTACCCGTGAAAGTATTTTATTTGTCGGTCAAAATACAATGGACATGCGACTAAACGATAAATGACTATTGTAATTTGAGTTGTAAATTCAATAATCTTCATTTTAAATACAACTTATTACATAAAATCTATTTAGCTAATTTCGGCCTGAATTGAGAACCTACGGGAGGGAATTACTTTTTTTACTCATGTGTTTATGGGTCAAAACCCAATGGCCTAATGGTCGGGTTTAATAAACATTTGCCCATCTATTTGACTATTTATATATTTGACCTATTTTTTTTTATGAGGCCTACACCGTGAGCAAAGGTCTATATTTTTGTTCGTATCGAGCTGTGACGTCACTAAGGGTTTTGTTTTTATTAAAAACTTTTTTATTTTAAACTTTTTTGTGGTAAGTATATTTGGTGATGATATTATCTAAGTTACAATAGCCTTATGTCAACGGCTCATCACCTTTTACATAGTACTGCTTTTCCCGACGCAGGGGCGTTTATTGTTGAGGAGTTCTCCTGGTACTTCACTATCAGCTCTTCTTCACCATACGAATTATGATGAGCATAAATAGCCTAGCAACCATATGAAACTAATAGTATCGTACCAGTGAACTACTTAGTATTGAATAGTTCCGATGATCATCTATGCTGGTCTTCATCATCAGTTCTACTTCATCGAAATAGTACTTTTGGAAAGCAAATGCACAAGTTACTTAAGAAAATACTAAAATCGCAATAGATGTGCCTATAATATTTGAAGAGTTCCCTCGATTTCTCCAGGACCCCATCATCAGATCCTGATTTCATGACAATGGGACCAACTTGAAAGTATATACTTTCAAACAAAAAAAGAATTTTTCAAATCGGTCCAGCCGTCTTCGAGTAATCGAGTAACATACATAAAAAAAAAAAAAAAAAAAAAAAGATTCCGACGAATTGAGAACCTCCTCCTTTTTTTGAAGTCGGTTAAAAATATGACTTAGATTCATAAAATATGACTAAATTATGGCAAAGGAAGTTAATAAACTATGTTCCATACTGTTTTCTTTGTCGATAAACGAATAAATGTAGCGAAATTTGGTTTTAGAGAAATGTGTGGCAATATCTTATTTACCTTAGAAAAGTGTGATTACTTGGATTGTTTCTTTTTGTCACTTTAAAATATTAGTAGTTCCCTTTCCCGTTCTCGTTGTCATTCCAATTCCTGTTCCCGTATTATTTTTCCATTAAAAATTACTCAATAAAAGCCATTTTCTCAATAAACATCCCATAAAACTCAATAACAACATCCATATCAGTTTGTTTATAAATTTTTTTAGAAGTACTCATACGAAGTTTCAAGTCGAAATGTCTGTTTAAAATATGAAGCCCATTTCACCCCTTTAGGAATTGAATACGACACCGTGTTGGACTTCAATATAAATACCATTTTCACTATCAATCTATCTAATTACCTATATATGTCGTGGGCCAATCGTTGAACTGGGCCGATCGAGATCTGCCTGGGCAGATCATGATACGCCGGCATTTCTTGATTTGCCTTTTAAAACCCGCCATATCGTTCAAAGCATAACGTTTGGCGATTTGCCCGGCCATGCTTGGGCAAATCGATTTTGTAGGGTAGCCAAAGTACAAGCAAATAAAATAAAGTTTAGAAAATAATTATTCTACTAGATAATAAAGATATAACCAGCCATGCTGGGATAAATA
Organism: Agriphila geniculea; assembly: GCA_943789525.1. Taxonomy (NCBI): domain Eukaryota; kingdom Metazoa; phylum Arthropoda; class Insecta; order Lepidoptera; family Crambidae; genus Agriphila; species Agriphila geniculea. The sequence goes on from OX038875.1 coordinate 8,691,975, forward strand.
GTCTGTAGGGTGACCAAAGTATTAGTAAAACTTTTTTCTTCAACTAACTCACTGTTATTGTTTTTATTATCACAATTTTAACTCAAACTAACTCTAAGGTTCAGAACGACCAAGAACTTAAAATGTCATTAATAGTACAAAGTCTTCGTTTTCAATTTGGAATACGAATAATTTAAACTTTCCTTTATTTTAAATAAAATAAAAACTGTTTTTTGAGAAGCTACCATGTACTATTTGAAATTTAGACACTAAAACATCAAAATACAAAATAATGTCAAATGACATTGACATTTTTTTCTATGGACAAATGTCAGAGCCTTTTTCAACCACCAATTTTGATGGTTAAAAAGTTGCAACGCTCTGACGTTTGGAACGCTGTTAGGGCGTTTGGTTGCACTCGGAGCGTAGGTTCTGAACGCAACCCAGCTAACAGTGCGCAAACAGCGTTACAGCGCCACAAGCGTCGCGAAACGGATGTATATTACGATGCGCCCAGCCATATCGCGATGTGGCCCTAGTAGGGTAAATCGACGAATGGGATGCTTTTATCGATCTGCCTAATTTTTGATTTGGCACATCATGAAATTATTGGCCAGATCATGAAATGCCGGCACATCGTGATCTGCCCAGGCAGATCTCGATCGGCCCAATTCAAGGATTAGCCCACGACATATATAAAAGAATAAATTGATTGGTGACTCACGTATCAACGCACAGCCCAAACCGCTGTGTCTAGAGACTCCAAATTTGGCATATAAGTTTCTTATAAGGTCTAGAGGTGCACTAAGAAAGGATTTTTAAAAACTCACCCCCTAAGGGGGTGAAACGGGGGTACAAAGTTTGTATGAAAGTCCGTCAGTTTCGAAGCTAGGATCTTCAAATCTTGTGTTTAGGCTGACGATTGAAAATTAATATACACGTACGTATACAATAGACACGTGTCTCAGCATTTTTGAAAATTCTACTCCCGAAGGGGTGAAAAGGGAGATCAAGTTGTGAATGGAAAATCCTTCATTTTCTAAATAAAATAATCGTTAAATTTATAATTTAGGCTTATGGATGGAAATCTAACGCAACATATATCGTTATTGTTAGTATTTCAACCCTTATGGGGATCAAAATAGGGCAAATAAACCTAAAAATCAATATGGATGTCATTATTGGGGTTTTCTGGAATGACGATAGCGAAAATAACATTTATTTTGAAGTCCAACACGGTGGATATGATTTAACACCTAAGGGGTGAAGATGGGATTCAAATATTGTACAATAAAGGAATACAAAATCGAAATTACAACTTTAAACTTCGCAGGAGCACGTCTAAAAATAAAGAGGCAAACAAATATTTTATAATTTTGAAAATCAACTCCTTAGGGGGTCAATGGGGTAAGTAAACATTAAAATCGATATGGATATCGTTCTTGAGGTTTTATGGGATGGTCATTGCGAAAATGACGAAAATGACGAATTATATGAAGTCCAACACGGTGGACATAATCTTTTTCATTGCCGATGAGGTAACTCTATGGTTGACTATGTAACCAAATTCAGTTCTATTTTTAATTTCTTTTTCACCCTAGGGTGGAACGAAGAGTTTTTAACCCGCTGCTTAGTTTAAATATACATTACTTTCCGAAAATAAAAATACCGGCCAAGTGCGTGTCGGGCCACGCGCCGTAGGGTTCCGTAGTTACCTTATACCATACCATATTTAATACCACTATCATTTTTCGTCTGCAAAAATAACTTTGTTTTTTACAGTTTTGGTATAAATGACAAAGTAATATTTGCGGTTTTGGAAAATGTGCTAATGTATGTCGTTCAAACCAATTTTCGTTGAAAGTGTTTATTAAGATCTACAGCATATATTTTTTTTGATTATTCACTCCCTTATTTCAAAAGTTAAAGGGAGGGGGGCACACATATTACCACTTTGGCGGTGTATATCTTTCAAACGGTTGACTTTGAGAAAAAAATATCTTAGAAACCTCAATGTCATTTTTAAAGACATCACTAAACACCCCGCACGTATTGGTTTGAAGAAAAATTTTTTTTTTCTGTATCAGTTCCATGTATGGGGAGCCCCCCCTCAACCTTCTATTTTTTTATTTTTGTGTTAAAATCGTTAAGCGGTTAACAGAGCGCACCTACCTACCAAGTTTCAACTGTGTACTCTTAATACTTTCGGAATAAAGTGGCTGTGACGTACGGACAAACAGACTGACAGACAGACAGAGACAGACACAGACAGACAGACAGACATGACGAATCTATAAGGGTTCCGTTTTTTTGCCATTTAGGCTACGGAACCCTAAAAATGAAATGAAAAATATTTTTTTTCCCTATTATTTATTATTTGTTTATTTATTTTTTTATATTTTTCCATCATGTTACTTTATTCCACAATTTTATAAAACCACGAGCCGTTGTTATTACAGTAAGAAAACCATATTTTTCTGTTTGTTTCAGATATAATGGCCCGATTGAAATTATTCAGCTACGTGTCTATGAAAGAGGATGGTATTACGAGAGCCTGGCTGAGCCACATATTGTATTTCAGTAAGTGGCATTTTGTCTCTTCTTCTGGTGAAAATGAAAAGCTCCGAAACTAAGATTTTCTTGTGTTCCATTGTATAATTTTATTAGTTTCTGGAACTTAAAACTGAAAAAAGTTCTAAAAAAACTGAAATTTAAATCATTTGGTTCCCGCCGTGGGGTGGTTCCACTCATGATTACAAGCAACTTTCCATACAAAAGTGTTGTACCTACTCGACCTTAATGTATGGAACGCTGATTTTTTTTTGCGAGCAGGAGAGTTTGCCCCATAGTAAAAGTTGCTTGTTATCATGAGTGGAACCACCCCACGGCGGGAACCAAATGATTAAAATTTCAGCGTGTATATTCCCGCGCTGTGTGCCCGCGGCGGGATCCCGCTTAACGCAGCGGACGCCCTTAGGTTCATTCGTAGTGGACACGTTAGTACAATTCTTGTACAATCAGATAGATGCTCGAATTTTAAAAATCACTAAGTCCAATTTTGTTGTATTTTAACTTTTTTTTTAATAAAATATAATATTTTTGTACTTATAAAGTAATTAAATGTATTAAAAAAGTTTTTTTATTCTATCTATTGTATCAATTTTATTTCAAACACTTTAATGCAAAGCTACCATTTAAATAATTTTTGAAAGCGTTTTTTACGGTTTACACGAAAGTGCCAGTGGACTTAGTGATTTTTGCTCTTAAGGGTTTAGAGCATTAAACCAAATAGGGCACGTAGGTATATTTGAAATCAAAATCAACCAAAAAAGAGTAGCTACAAACAGTATCCTTTACGCTATATACCTACTGATATTTTTCTTTTTTTTTAACTAAAATTTAACGGCCTTGGACTCTTTAGCCGCGTCGCTAACAATAGGTATTAATTTTATATTATAGGCCGTGGTTTATTAGGTAAGTATATCATATTTATTTACCTATCTCTTTTTATTTCATCAACAGTTGTCGTGGATCCATTAATAGCAGAAAAGGTACTGAAGACCTGCTTGCAGAAAGATGACCTGCATAGATTCATTAGGCCTGTCCTTGGAAATGGTGTAATCTTCGCTCCACGTAAGTAGCACACGCACAGTATATACAGGGTGTCCCAAAACTTTGCCACACGGAGGGAAAGTACCTACCTTTAATATTGAGACTTCATTTTTAGTCATAGGTCTTATGGACACTTTTTGTCGAAAAGCTGCAAATCATAAAGAAAGCATGCCGCTTTGCACAGTGATAGAGGGGGCCAATATAAGCAATTTTGCCCGCAGCAGCAAAACTTTCCTCCCTTAGGGTAAGAGATGGCGCCACTTCAAAAAAATATTTTCAGAATTTTTTTAAAGCTGAAACGGTTGACTGATTTCAATGATTGTCAAACGATTCGTCTTTTTATTTTTTTTTACAATACCAATAAGGATTATTTTTTCTTTAGTAACACAGTATCTTAAACAAAAAGAAGACCATGAAAGGAGATGTCCCAGCGTTGCCCCAGTTTCATTTTATTTAATTACTTTCATAATTAAAAAATGCTAATTACATTTTATTTAGGTATAGTATCAGTCAATAATTGTTTTATATTTAAAAAAACAATTACAAAAACACTAAGTTGTTTTCAGAAGTATTTTGTGAAAAAAATCTAAGTAAATAGTACTATCATGATAAAAAAATGTGATTTAAAAGCGTTTTAACATAATAATCCCACTTTTTAATGCAGAAAATAATTATTAATCTGATTCTAGAGTAAAATACCTACTCTGACATACTACTTTGATTTAGACGCGATAGACTTTCATTTTTTGAGAATGGTGAGGCAAATGATATAGGCGCGATGGGACATGTCCTTTAACATTTAAATTTTAATTATTACGGATTGTATCAATTTGTGTCAAATCGTATGCGATTTAAAAAAAAAATATTTGAGTGCAGTTCCGTTTCTTTTTAAAAACAAAATGAAGTCTTCTTTCAGAAAAAAATCCTATCTTCAAAATTTAAAATACTTTCCCTCCGTGTGGCAAAGTTTTGGGAAACCCTGTATATAATTTCTCAGATAAAGCCTAAAAAGCCTATTAATATATATATTTTTATTTATTTAAAAAAGTACAGCCACATGATACATATTAAATAATGATATTAATAAATTAATTACAACAATAAAAATTCTGATATGTATCAAAATAACGGCGTACATAGCATTATTTCAATGTGATACGTACAAAACAAAAAAAGACAATGTTACCTACTTAAATTACTAATTATTAAAATACTAATTAACGTTATCTATAATTTTTATCTTAAATGTTATATATAGGTAGGTAATATAATAAATAATAACTTATAATAAATAAATTACTCCAAGACGCGAACTTTACGCTAAATCCAAATAGGGAAATTGAAACTATTTTGTATTGTACCTAAAGGTACAAAAAAAAATCTGACAACTACTTACTTAGAGCATAAAACTATAAGCCTATGGTTTAGTTTTAGTTGCTTCATTTTTGCGTTTTGTATTATTTTAAGGGTAAAGCAAACAATCATGCGTTAATTAACGGGGCTTACCATTTCAAACAGATGAGTAGGTCCGATGGTCGAGCAAGAATGGCCCAGAATATAAAGCGTTATAATAATTCACTCCAACTTAAAACACAATATGGACGGAATATCACACATAGATACCTTGACCAATAAGTTCTTGACGATGCGATGCGGTGCATCTGGGTACCTAGATTTTGATGGGGAAGGCAACTGTCAAAATGGCGCTGCGTACGCTTGTTCCACGAGAACTATCAACACCATAGACATAGAAAAATTTTCGCTGCGCTCAAGAAGACCAACAAAGCGTGGAAAAGAGAAGTTAACATCATACGGACACGGTCTATGTAAAAAAGAGACAAAGGATCAAGTGACATGTGCCAAAATTTTACACAGTAAGAGCCCCTAGCGTCCCGCCTAGCAAATGAGCAATCATATTTTGTTTAAAATATTTGTTAATCTTAATTAGAATTTAAAATAAAGGGATCGTGGAGCCATGGTGTCTTGTGCTCTAAGTAATTGTGATGTAACAAAAAGAAACAATCCAAGTAATCACACTTTTCACAGGTAATTAAGATATTGCCACAAATTTCTCTAAAACCAAATTTCTCTACATTTATTCGTTTATCGACGAAGAAAACAGTATGGAACATAGATTATTAATTTCCTTTGCCATATATAGTCATATTTTATGAATCTAAGTAATTTTTTTCGTATCTCATATAAAATGTATGCATTCGTTTTCGGATCACCTGTTTATTGACATTGTTGTTCTTTGACATTCTATTTCTATGATCAACACAAAGGACTTTAACTTTAAAAATCGTTTTTATAGCTTTAATTCTGTGTAATAAGCTGTTAAGATGTTGGCACTTACAAATTTCCGCAAAATCTGGATACCTATTAAAAAAAAATCTGTAAGAATAAAAATGTCTTAATTCGGCTTTCCAATTCGGCACTTGCATTGTAGAATAGTCTTTTATATCCATTTTGGATCAATGGGTCTTTTACGGTAAAAAATACCACAAAATAAAAAGGTACCTATTTTCCCATACATTTTGTTCTGAACGTCTATAATACTGTCTTAGGAACAAGCGTACGCAGCGATATCTACAATTTTATTAGCTTTGCGTTGCCAACCCTCGCATTAAGTTTAATTTTCAAGGTCCCTGATACGTAGTAAAACCATAGAATATATAATAGTACTGTAAAACTTCGAACTATTGCTGCCCATGTAAAAAAAAATTAAGCTTACGCAACAATAAAATATTGAAGTCGTAAATCAGAGAAAGGAGTTTATCAATGAAATGTGACTTGTTTACAATTTTGAGTTTTGATTACACAATATAATTAACCTTGAGACTAAATTAATGCAAGCACGTGTTGGTTCACTTTCCAAATCCAAGACCTACCACTTATTTTAAAAGAATGAAATAGGTGACTGACTAAACTGATATTTTAATAAAACGGTCAAAGGTAGTCTCTAAATCTAATGGCTGAAGAGTTATGAAGGATGTTAAGTAGTTTGCATTACACCGGTATTAAAATACACGAAACTAGCTGACCCGACACACGTTGTCCTGTCTGAAGGTGCTTTCCCATGGTGCGTCTGTATACGCACCAGACAAGACCGACACACCGTGGGAAACGACGCGTTCGCCGGTAACTTCAAAGGATATCGGTGCGTGCTCGCCCTCGCTCGTGCGGCTCGGTGCGGTGCGTAGTCGTTATGAATGTCAATTCTGTTGTTTGTCAATGCCCGACAACTTCGAGCAAGACGGGCTCCAGCGTTGCTCTAAGCCCGACAATGAGGGCTTTTCAAAATATCAAAAAACTGTAGGCTCGGTAGATGGCGTTGATAAAAATGTATGTGTCAATGTGATTTTTTTACTAAGCTTCGAAGAGTACTCGGGTAGGCAGGCAGATCAAGAATCTTATAATTCGTATATGAATATACGATTCTTGAGGCAGATGTAACGCTGAAATGTTTCTCTTTGGGCAGATGTCAGCCAGCGAGCGCTGACTTGCCTCATTGGTACAGGCTGTTTATTTTTTTAAGCCAATTTTGACACTTCCGAAGTAATTCCTTAACGAAGAAATAGTTACTATTTCTATTTTTTATGTCACTTTGAAAAGTCCTCATTCTGACGTTATATCTTTTCGTGGTGCCGGTATTGAAGTTTTCAGGGGGTCTATTACGAAAAGTTTAATGCGATACACGCAGCTGATGCCCATAGTAAAAGTGGTTCATTTACGTGGTCTGAACACCCCATTTCATTTTTAGATATACTTAAAAATTAACCGTGTATAAAGTCACTAAAATGTGTGAAATAAAAATAAATAAATTTAAAAATAGATATAAATACACGACTGCCCTGCCAAAAACTTACTTTTTTAAAATCGTATTCTATAAAATTGGCACTGATTCGTGATTCAGCGTAAACGATGACGTCATGTCACTGAGAGTGTGAACTAGAGGATTCGTCCCGAAATTTTCGGGATTAATATAATTTTAATAAGTTGTAAAATAGACTGCGTGCAACTAAACGCTCAGTGCGAGTGCTCTCAACAGAATGGGGAATGTCCGAAAAAATCAATTTGGCTGAATATTTTTTTATAGGTAGGAATAAGCTCCCTTAGTAATAGAAAAAAGTTGCAGAATTTTCGGTTGCGTATAAATAAAAATAAAAAATAAAGTCACTTCGACTTCACAAATATACGAAAGTAACAGCAGAATGAAGATTATACCTTTGCCACTACCTGTCATAACCACAACTTGCTATTAAAAAAAAAGTTTCAACACAAAATGTCAAAACTTTTTTTTTAATATTTGCTGTGGTTGTGGCAGGTGGTGGCAAAGGTATAATCGCCATTCTGCTGTTACTTTCGTACATTTGTGACGTCGAAGAGACTTTAATTTATTAAAAAATTTTGACGCAACCGAAAATTCTGAAACTTTTTTCTAAAACTAAGGGAGCTTATTCCTACCTATAAAAAAAATATTCAGCCATTTTTATTTTTTTTGGACATTCAAAATGCTTCTTGTATTTCATTCAAGCAGCATTTCAAGCAAGCGAACCTAATGAACTTGCGATGGTTTCTTAAAATAAAACTTCTTATAATTTGAACTAAAATGATAAACAAACAACTCTCACTGGGTTACGTGGTGACTGGTGATATTCTTCAGTTTTACTGCTACTGGATAAGAGAACACTTTTCTTCATATTTAAGAGAAATAAGACATAATGTGAATAAGGCATATTATTTTCAAGCAGTTTTAGCTAAGAAACTTAATTTACTAGGTACCTAAATAGTACTAACTAGATTTTTACATGAAAGCCGTCTATTATCATCGTTGTTAAGAGAGGTTATTGTCAATTTTCTTTATTTGCATAGTTTGTTAGGTATATGTTTTTTTCAATTTATTTCTTGATAAAGAAAAACTTTAATATAAGAAGTATCAGACTAATCAGACTTAAAGCATGGTTAGACTTAGTTTGACTGAAGTTTGATTAGTTAGAGTATTTAGATTAGCTAGGTGTGTATTGTAATGCAAAATTAATATGATAATTTTTGTTAAAATGTTGGTTAAGTACGTCGATTTTTGATAAAATGTTAATTACTTTTATTTTTGTCTATTTAAAAGAGCCGATTTTTGTAAGATTTACATATTTTTATTTTTAATCTTCAATCCCGAAATAATCCCGGGATCCCGGGATTGGCTAAGTGTAATCCCGGGATCAGAAATAAGGGCCCGGTGTGAACGATAATATTAAAAAAAATATTCACCTCGGAGAAGATAATTTCTGAAATCTCCTCGGAAAACGAAAGTCTAAGCTAATAAATTCTCATAATTATACAATAGCATACTAAACTAGTAATACTTAGTTGAAACAATTTTTTGTATGCGTTTTTTTCCTGGTTAAATGTGTAATTTTAACTACGCGAACACATTTAAACTAAGAATTAACGCATACAAAAATAGCTGATTGCTAATACTAGTTTTGTTATTTAACATGGTTATTTCGTAACGTTTTTTTCTTGATTGGCGGCGCTAGTGGATGCACGATGCACCCATTAAGGGTGCGTACCCATTTAGGTTCGCGAACCTCCGTGGTTTGCGAACTTGCAACAGTGCGCCTTACTGTGTTCGCGAACCTTACTGCAGGGGTATCAAACTGATTTTTCTAAAGGGCCATTTATATGATTTAGGGTGTTTTAGCGGGCCAGACTCAAAATTTTACTCAAACACATACTACATTAAAATCTTTATTAATTATTTAGTTTAAGTAAAATTTCATACAAATTATCCTACAATACGTAGTGTGGCATCGAATGACAACTAAAATACTCACTGGATAGATTCTGGGGACCTATTTTTGAATCGCTCGAAGCCAGTCGAGCGCTCATTTCTACTGATTTTCGTTCGACATATGACTCAAAACAATGAGATGTTGAACGAAAATCAGTAGATACGAGCGCTCGACTGGATTCGAGCGATTTAAAAATAGGGCCCCTGGTCGCGGGCCGTATAGAGATGGCTTGCGGGCCGGATGCGGCCCACAGGCGGGCCGTATGTTTGACACCCCTGCCTTAGTGGATACCCACCTTAAAGTTTCTTCGTATTCTTATTTCAAGTTCTATTTCAGGTTCCATTTGGAGGAGGCGTAGAAAAATTTTAATTCCAGCATTCAGTCCAAAAATAGTGGAGACCTTCGTGGACGTATTCGCAAAGCAGAGCGAAATATTGACAAACAAGCTGACTGAGCGCGTCGGGCAGGGGAAATTCAGCGTCATGCCTTTCGTGAGCACTTACACTCTGGATACCATTTCTCGTAAGTACTAATAACACAGAACCACTGACCTGCATATATTTACACTGGACAGGCTTATGTCAAACTGTTTTTGTGCCTATTTGATTTCCGCCATTTTGGCGCTGTAGAACGTAGCGTGAGTACCATGTCCCGCACGCTATGCTCACGCTGTGTGAGCATGGCGTGCGGGAAATGGTACTAAAGTTTGAAGTCTGGAGCTCTGGAGAGACCATCACGGCAACCATTTTCATATTGAACGTCAAAATTAGTTCTTTAGACGCACGCTATACGCAAATAGGCACAAAAACTTAGCTGTCAAATCATACAGACAGCCAGTCCAGTACTTAAAATAAAAAAAAATATTTTTCATGTCAGTGCACAGAATAGATATTAGCGCAGCGAAAATTTTTCTATGTCTATGTTCTATTGTGTTGATTTTTAGGGTTCCGTACCCAAAGGGTAAAAACGGGACCCTATTACTAAGACTCCGCTGTCCGTCTGTCTGTCTGTCTGTCTGTCACCAGGCTGTATCTCATGAACCGTGATAGCTAGAAAGTTGAAATTTTCACAGATGAGGTATTTCTGTTGCCGCTATAACAACAAATTCTAAAAATAGAATAAAATAAATATTTAAGGGGTCTCCCATACAACAAACGTGATTTTTTTGCCGTTTTTTGCTTTATATCAATAACGACAACAGGTAGACAGTTGAAATTTTCACAGATGATGTATTTCTATCTTATTTGTTATTATAGCGGCAATCGCTATAATAACAAATAAAAACAGAATAAAATAAATATTTAAGGGGGGCTCCCATACAACAAACGTGCTTTTTGGTACGGAACCCTTCGTGCGCGAGTCCGACTCGCACTTGGCCGGTTTTCTTTAAAACATACGATTTGAGCTTAGAGCATTCAAGATTTGAGCTACTTTTTAACGCGAGGTCTACAGCTCGCGGAGCCACTAGTAATATTAGTTATCGGAAAAACCTTACATTCGTGTAACTATCGATTGTTTCTTTTATAATCCCGAAGTTTTCGCAAAAAGCATCTCAATCGGCGCAAATTGACGGTAATACAAAACGAGCGAGCTTTGAGCGAGATTGCGCGGATTGCTGCCAAGATTTCCGCGCAATCTCTCAAATTGGCGGAAAAACTCGCAAGAATTTTTGCCGATGCTGAAAGCAGAGACGTTTTTAGCTCGCTCGGTCAATTATTGACTGTAATATTTTTTTTTGTACAGAAACGGCGATGGGTGAGCAGTTAAACGCTCAGAGTAACCCCGACACACCGTTCCTGGTGTCCTTGAACGTGATGCTGAATCTCATTTGTGAGAGGATTTTCCACCTGTGGCTGCAGCCCGACTGGTTGTATGGGCTGCTCCCGCAGTTCTCGGTGCACCAAGCTTGTATCAAACAATTGCACGGGTTTACTGACGAGGTTAGTTTACGTTAAAAATAATTTGTTTTTGCTTTAGATGAGAGGTAATGACTTTTGAAAAAAAATATGTGCCAAATACGAACATCGAAAGAAACAAAGAATAATCAAACATAAGAGAGCGTGCAGTCTGCACACTAGCGCCGCCATTTGAAATAAAATCATAGTGCTTAAATAAAAAAGAAATTATTAATTATCTCTCTGGAGTTTTGTTATATGGACTTTTATTGCGAAAAGTGGCCACTTTTAACAATAAAAGTCAATCAAACTAAACGAAAGGCTAGAAAATATTGCTTAAGTGATAAAAAGTACCACAAAGCTTGTTCGGAGTGCACTCCAGAGAGATAATTTACAAATTTGTCTTTATTTAAGCACTATGATTTTTTTTTCTAATGACGGCGCTAGTGTGCAGACTGCGCAGCACATCCAAACTTGAACTTAATTTTCTCAGTGATGAGTGTTCCGGGTGTAGTGCGCTTCCACCCTTGGCCTTATAGTCACAACATCAGGTGAGGTGTGAAGGCCAAACACTATACCGTTGTGCATAAAAAAAACTTTCACATAGGCGCAGCAGGCCTAGATAGATATACAGGGTCATTTTGAACTTACCATCCAAATTTTGAGGATGTGATCAGTTCATGAAACTGAACAACTTTCTCTAAGGAACACATGGTCAAATATGTAAAATAAAAATCGAATTTCCATACAAATCGACTTTCCATCAAAGAGATCACGTGATCAATTTAGTATGGGATAACCAAAATTTTCTGGCGAAATTTGACACATGTTTCTTAGAGAAAGTTGTTTAGTTTCATGGACTGGACACATCCTTAAAATTTGAATGGTAAGTTCAAAATGACCCGATATAAAGTACCTGTAATATAAGTGAAACAAGATATGTAACGTTTTGTTTGTTTTAAGAAAATTTTATTTGACTTTTTTCTAGTACGTTACAAAAAGGTTTTTGTAATAGGGTATAATATGATATTAATTTGTCAAAAGATAATTCATAAATTTGTATTGATTCATTATGGTGTCAAAAGATAAAATACTTTCTTTTGAAGTCTTAAGAAATTCATTCGAATAATTCTGATTTTTAATTAATTTTCCCAGTTACGTAGATTAAGACTGTAAATCAATACCTACTATATCGGGTCATTTTGAACTTACCATCCAAATTTCAAGGATGTGTCCAGTCCATGAAACTAAACAACTTTCTCTAAGAATCATGTGTCAAATTTCACCACAAAATTTTGGTCATCCCGTACTAAAGTGATCACGTGATCTCTTTGCTATGTCGTTTTTAAGGTTCCGTACCAAAATGGTAAAAAAGGAACCCTTATGGTGTGACTCAGTCTGTCTGTCTGTCTGTCACAGCTGGATATCTCGAGAACTACTAATGATATCAACTTCAAATTTGGAATAGTTTAAGATGACATTTGCCCAACTATTTAGCAAATAAGAAAGAAATAAAAAAAATAATATTTTTTTTACAACAGGGACTGAAAAGGGGTCTTAAAAATTTGAAGTGGGGCTACTAGGGCATGTGGAGTATCATATGAAAGAGCGCCGTTTGCACGTTTTTGACATTTTTTTTTAGGCCGCATAGTTTTTGACTTATGATGAAAAATGTAAAAAAAATACCGTTATCCCCCCCCCCCCCCCCCCCCTTATCTCCGAAGTTTGCAAAGAGAAAAATCTGAAATAATTCTATGTGATAGCAGTTTATATAAAGATTACAGCAAAAATAAAACGATGTCTCAATATAGTACACTTTTTTTGAAATTATCAAATTTCTAAAAAAGTTAACATTAGTTCCACTATCGGTCAAGAGGTATTATTCTACTCTGCTGTGTATTTATTATGCTGGTACGGAACCCTCGGTGCGCGAGTCCGACTCGCTCTTGACCGGTTTTTTTACATTGTACTTGACCATGTGTTCTTTAGAGAAAGTTGTTAAGTTTCATGGACTGAACACATCCTTAAAATTTAGATGGTGAATATAAAATGACCCTGTATAGGTACAGCACAGAGTTATATCCGAGAGATATGATATTCTTTTCGGAAATACTGGAAAATGTAAAGTAAATTACTATGTGCGTCCTCCATAGAATTTGAACCCACGAACTCCAGATTGTAATACTAGCTCTCCTTTAACTAGAAGCATTAGGAAGATTTGATTGGTGGTGAACAAATTAACGGTAGGTACCTGTGGGTTGATGTAGGCTGAATATGATGATGATGACCTAGTATCTCAAAACAATAAACTTAATCTTTTATTAAAGGTAATACGGAAGAAGCGAGAGGAGCTAAGAAATGAATCGGCGAACAAAACAGAAGCGGACTCTGCTTATGGTAAGCTGAAATCCGTTAGAGCGGTTTCTATCTTATTACGTAGATCCGGATTCCGTCCGCATGCAGTTGGACCGCTATTGTTTTTTTATTAGTATTATTTTGTGTAAAACGGGCGTCCGGTCTGGAAAAAAATGATAAGAAAAGAAAACTGCAGGCGGACGGAATCCGCACAGTCGCACTCGCATCCATGTCAGATAGAAACCGCCCTACAGTTGTTTTACGGTAAATTCGAATGATATCACAATACTCAGAAACACGTAAATTTAATGTTAAAATGGAATGAACACCTATTAAAAATGTTTTTTCGACCGTTTTTGTATTGCCCCCAATTTCGCTCAGAATGCGAATTGGCCGGAGGTTTGCCATCTTCTTTTAGAAGCGCGGGCTTAAATCACACTAGTGTAAGGCAAGGTCGGGCCACGGTTGTGGTAGTTCGAATCTGGGTAATAATTCGATTTAATCAATAAGATTTAGGACTAAATAATTTATGCCATACAAAATTAGAGATTTCATTAATTATGATTATGGCACGTAAAAATCGAAATTATGGTCAAAAATTTTAGGACTACCTATAATATGCTAAAATTAGGTTTTCTATAGTTATGGCAAATTAAATTATGCTAAGGGATTGCAAGACTGCCTAATATTATTCCAACTGAAATTAGGGATTTAATTTGTTATGCTTCATAATAATATGCCTTTAGACAGCATTCGCATAACTTTTAAGTAACATAAGCTACTTAAAAGTTATGCGAAGGAAAAATTATGTGACATTAGTGTTATGCTATTTGATGATTATGCCAATTGATGTATGACAAACGACTTTAGGACAATCGACATTATGCGAAAAGTACCGCCCTCATTTCGAAAACTATTAAGAAGGATACAGTATTAATCCTTATCAACCTAAATACACATATATCTCGAAAACTATGCATTCTAGTGACATAAAATTTTACACAAAATAAAAGCTGATTTAATTTTCTACATGTTTTATTCAGTCAAGATGGCTAAAGCTGATGCGCATAAGGGCATTATTTTCATCAAGCCTGGACGTGGGAAGACAAGGGATTTCGTATTATCGTCCCAAGAGCTTCAGCAAGAAGGATGTGCAGTTTTTGCACGCCTTTACTAGATGCGACAAAAAAACTTCCGTATTTCGTAAAAGCAAGGTCGCATTTGCGAAGTTGTATCTGAAGTCGCCAGTGGTCCAGAAAGCAGCAGCGGTGTTTTCGGACCCTTGAGGTGATATGGGGCTCCAGCGGAAGAGGTCTCCCTCAATGCCTACTGTTACAAGTCATAGTTATAAACTTATTCTTCGTTTATTTGTACGGCAGGAATAATACGGAAGATGTGTCGCATCCAGTAAATGCGTGCAAAAACAGCACGTCCTTGAAACCTTGTTGCTGAAGCTCTTGATACAAGAATAAGGAATCCCTTGTCTTCCCAAGAACAGGCTTGATGAAAATAATGTTCTTATGCGCATCAGCTTGAGCCATCAAGAGAATGAGGTCGACATCTTCAACCACAATGCCAACAGCTGTTGTTTCTGACATTATCACAGCCGTATCCACAATCAGAATGTCCGCATCACTTTCTGTTTGAAGGGTCCTGATCCTATTGTCCTTAAGCTTTACCTTAAGCATGTTGACAGATATTCAGGAGCGAATATCTCAAAAACTTTACAAAATAAGAAAATTTAATCAGCTTTCATTTTGTGTAAAAAACATATGTAGCTAAAATGCATAGTTTTTAGGTTATTAACCCCCCCCCCCCCCCCCCCCCCCTCCGGCATAAGGGCTACGGGTAGGGACTTTTGATATATTCATCTCCTAACTGGTCCAATCTACAAAGTCAATGACAATGACCACTAACTCATAAACTACCAACTTCTATACAGGGTTATTTGTAAAACACCAACAACATCACAGGAGTAGATTACCAACATCATAAACAACAACGTTTGTTCTACGACTTTTATCATAACTCAATACATTCACCAAAAATGAATTTTCAAATTTTTATTGTACTGTTCGACACTTTTTCGTCTATGGATGGCGGCGAGGCGGTCGAGCGGGCGTTATGAACATACGAACGGTAAATTAAAATGATATTTTTTTTGTATGAAAGTAAAATCTAACGAATTATCAAAGGTCGTAGAACAAATGTTGTTGTTTATGATGTTGGTAATCTACTCCTGCGAGGTTGTTGGTGTTTTTACAAATAACCCTGTATAACCAAAACAATTCTTTACAGATCTTGGCAACTATAAGAAGAAGACTTTCCTCGACCACCTCATTCATTTTTCCGGTAATGAGGACGGATACACAGATCTTGAGTTGAGAGAAGAAATCCTGTCACTCACCATCGCGGCCACCGACACATCTGCAGTGGCTCTTGGATATGCTCTCATGATGCTTGCCAAATACCCTGAAGTACAGAAACTGGCTTATGAGGAGTAAGTAAACTTTTTTTCTTCTTCTTTCGTGCCTTCTCCCATTATTTGGGGTTTACTCTCCTCGTTAAACATTTAAAAACTAAAAACCCCCTTAAGGGGATACTGACGTTCTTTGCGGTAACCTATCATACTTTCGAAACTTTTCTGTTCGAATTACAATTGTTTGAATACGGTACGTCGACAATTTAAATACCAGATTGGTTGTTTTACTTATTTTTGTTAGAACATAAACTTATTTTACTAATATTTAATTTTCCAGAAAAACAGTAACTCAATTATAAAAACACCTTTTTTCTTTTGACAGATGTTTTATTAACCATAATTTTCTTTTCAAGAAAGTATTAAAGATCGAAGTAACTTTTGACAGATTTTTATTTTGACAGATGTTTTACTAGGTAACTTATCATACTTTCGAAACTTTTCTGTTCAAATTTTAATTGTTCAAAAACAGTATGTCGAAGTAAACAAACACGTCATAAAAACATTACTATAAGTACCTTATTTTCATTTTAATACCTATGTATGTATACGTTTATAATTGGGTAACTTAGTTTCGTTATTACTTATTTAAAAAGACACCCAGCCTGTCACCTTTTACAACTTGGACGCAATGATAGGATAACCTGTTGGTCACACACCACGGAGGGTGACTACGAGTAAGTGAAATTACTCATGGTCACCCTGGGGTGACAGAACGGGGTAACCACGAGTCCGACGGGATCTTAAAATAGTTATGTAACTCTGCGAGTAGTATGAAACTTTTAAGAAGTTTTATTAATTTAATTACTTTATTTTTAGAATATACGATATCTTCGGAGATTCAGATCGCATATTGGTGAAAGAAGATTTGCTGCAACTCAAGTACTTAGAGAGAGTTGTCAAGGAGACTGTGAGGCTCTTTCCTTCAGGGCCCTTCGTCATCAGAAAAATTGAAGAAACTATAACATTACGTAAGTATTATTGACCGAGCGAGAGCGTAGCGCGAGCGAAGCATCACTGCATCAGCAAAAATTCTTACGTATGTCCGTCCGGCGGATGTCTGTCCGTTTGTTCTCGTCTACAGGTCGCATCATTTCTCAACCGATCCTAGTGAAATTTTGTAAGCAGGTTCGATAACTATATATATTTTTTTAATAGTGCCAGTTTTTCGAAATTTTTCAGAATGGCGGAGATATTTAAAAAATAACATATTTCAGCCGTTTCGAAAAATGTTCAAAAACAACACAAACCTTTTTTGTTAGCGGTGCAAAGCAAATAGATAAGACTCAAAAGCACAAAAGTTCATCAATCAAAACATTTCTAGCCAATATTCGAAAGGACATGTCCCATTGCGCCTATGTCATTTGCCTCACCACTCTCAAAAAATGAAAGTCTATCGCGTCTTAATCAAAGTAGTATGTCAGAGTAGGTATTTTACTCTAGAATCAGATTAACAATTATTTTCTGCATTAAAAAGTGGGATTTTTAAGTTAAAACGCTTTAAAATCAATTTTTTTTTATCATGACAGTAGTACTATTTACTTACATTTTTTTCACAAAATACTTCAGAAAGCAACTTAATGTTTTTGTAATTGTTTTTCTAAATATAAAACAATTCTTGACTGATACTATACCTAAATAAAATGTAATTAGCATTTTTTAATTATGAAAGTAATTAAATAAAATGAAACTGGGGCAACGCTGGGACATCTCCTTTGAAAATAAATAATGGTGGCTTAGATATGGTGGTGACTTTTTGACAGAACCTAGGACTGCGTCTGACTGCGTACATTATTTGCACAGTATAGATACTTATTATTATTAGTTGAAAAAACTAATATCCATTTTGTGTTATTTGTTTAAAAAATTAATGTGAGTTACTTTTTAATGCGAAGTCTACAGCTCACGGAGCCACTAGTTGATATTTAATATTTTGTTTCTATGCTCTCTGTTGTATGTATACCTTTATTATATTTTTAACCCGCCCGCGACCTCGTCTGCTTTTTTATATACCTTTAGGAAAGTACTAACAATTAATGTATATTTGCGTCTCATCTAAATTATTTACCAAAGTACCAATATAACATAACAAGAAATAGGAATAGGTTTCGCATACAATATTTCAGGTGACGTTTGACGTTTGCTCACGTGGTTTTCACAAATTTATTTTCTAATTTTGCTTAAATACATTTTTTCCCACAGCATCCGGTCAGGAGCTACCAGCAGGCTCTGGTGTGGTGATATCCATCTGGGGGATCCATCGCGACCCCAAGTACTGGGGTCCTGACTCCGAGAAGTTCGACCCCGACCGCTTCCTGCCGGAGAGGTTCAACCTGAAACATCCCTGCAGCTATATACCTTTCAGTCACGGACCCAGAAATTGCATAGGTAATTACATATTTAATACGGTTCCCTATGTATTTGCATAAAATTTTAAGGCATAATATGTCATAGCATAATATGATTTCGCGGAATGATGTTTATGCATAATATTATTTATTCATAACAGCTTATGCATATTTTTTTTAAGCATAACTACTTTAAGCATAATCATGTTTGAGCATAATATTCTTTAGCATAAATTTAAACACGCATAATGTTATTAACGCATATTTTTATAAACAAAAAAATCACGACGTTTAAAATCACGAAAGAACATTTTACCTAAAATCCAAATCCCGAAGGTTAATTGAGGGTTAAAAATAAAATACAATACAACATCCTGAAGCTTAAAAAACCGATGGTTATTTGAGGGTTACATGCTAGCAGGTCGGTTCTGGCACTTCGCCGGCCGCTACCGCGGCACGCTCGCTTCGCTCGCTCGGCTCGTGCATTGTTGGTCGCAATGGAACCTCACCTCCTCCTCGCTCGCTACGCTCGCTCGTCGTCGCACCTAATAGACCTAAACAATCTTTCGGCATTTTGACTTTCAGGGTTTCGAACTCTCACCAGTCATCAAATAATTGATCTTTCAAGTTTTGGTCTTTTGGATATCGACATTAGAGATTTTCGGTATTTTAAAAATAGGTGTTTTATAAGTCGATATTTAGGTCGTATGTGTTATGAGTTTTTGGCATTTAATACAATACCTACCCCTTTTGCATGAAAATAAATAAGTGCGTAAAAATATTTATTCTTATTGTTTTCGATTTTTATGTCTAAATAATATTAGGCGAATATACAATATGCCTAATAACATTATGCGAAAACAAATTAGTCTAAATGATAATTGTGCTAATATAAATAGTATGTCAAAAAACAATTATGCCAAAGTATTACTATGACAAAAAAGATTATGCCAAATCCGTTATGCCAAATCAAATTAGGTATAAAATCATTATGCGAAAACAAGGGATCCCATTTTATACTGCGGGTGAAATAGAAAACGGTCGACAAATTTTGTGGTGTAGGTGGCTTAGTTAGAGTCTAAGCCAACAAAGTTGTTCAGTTTGACGGTATAAGCCTTAGATTAGACCGTCAAACTGAACAACTTTGTCTATGGGACAAATTTAATCAAAGCAAAAAAATAATCAGCTGTTCCATATATTTTGGTAGAGTAGATATTGACGTTTTCTATGGAACAGCTGATTATTTTTGTTTTGATTAAGTTGGTCCCCTAGTAGACAACGTTGTTCCGTTTGACGGTCTAACCCCTCGTTTTCATCAAGGTATAATACAAGTCTAATACAAGTTTTAAGCAATTGTTTTGATTTTTGTTCTCATTCATATACATGTATAAAACATGTTGTATACAAAACTTGTTATGTACTTGTAATTGCCTTAAGACACTCCACAAAATTTGTTGACTGTTCAAAAAATCACCCAGTACATAATATCAATTAATTTATGTTTTTTATGTTGTTTTTTATGTTTTTAGTTACTTTACTTCACTTTATTATGAATGACATATTAGTTGTCAATGTCAGTTCGATTTTTCGGTCGATTTTATGGTCGATTTTAGTCGACTACCGCTTTTTACCGACAATAGCCTTTAAAGACAATAGCTTATTATCGACAATCATTTGTAAAATCTAATCACCATCCTTATTAAACGGGTATGTATTACAATGCCGAAGTGGAAAGGACGGAATTTTATAAGACATATGGACGAAAGACCGGAAATTAAAAGGTCGAATGGTTGTTTGGCCGTACGTTTAAAAACACGAATGGAAATTTTACCTCAAAAACTCTTAAGCTTAAAAAACCGAAGATTAAATAAAAAACCAAAGGTTAATCGAGGGTTACACGCCAGTAGGTCGGTTTTGGCACTTCGCCGGCCGCTACCGCGGCACGCTCGCTTCGCTTACTCGTCGTCGCACCTAGTGGACATTAACCGACTTGGAATTTCGAGCTATCGTTATTTTAACTTTCGGGATTTAGAACTATCGGTCAGTCAAGTTTCGGTCTATCGGATAACGACATTTAGGACTTTCGGTAATTTTAAAATATGTGTTTTGTGCGTCGATATTTCGGTCGTATGTGTTATAAATTTTCGACATTTGAATACATACCCAAATTTGGTGAGGTTTGAAAAATTTGGCTTGATATAGCACTTGATAAGAATAACTTAGCGAACGTATAGAAAGTTGGCCATTTGAGAGCAAAAATACTTAATAATATAGGAATAGTTTTAGGCGATTGATCCCATCAGGAATTTCAATTCTGTGGGTTGGTGGACGCGCGAACAATATTAAAATAATCAACTATTTTTCCCTTTGCAGGTTACCAATACGGCTTAATGTCCATCAAGACAGCTCTTTCAGCCATCCTAAGGAAATTCATAATAGTGCCAGATCCAGAGAAGAGTGATATTCCGTTCACTAGGGATAAGATAGATATTATGATGAGAGACGTAGACGGCTTCCAAATTGGCTTACAACTAAGAGAACCACAAACAAATAATACGTTATAAGTAGTTACATTTAAGTGCTTAAGTACCAGTGGTTTCCGTCACCTCTTGAAAATTCCTACTTCCTCTTATTATTGTTAATATTATGTGACGTAGTGATTATTTTCTCTGTGATTTTGATTGTAGAATGCTTTCAAAATACTATGCTTAAAGACCCTGAGGTCTTACGGATTACTTAGAGTATAGACTAACTTAGGTAGTCTGAGGACACTTATTAATTTATTTTTGCTGATATTGTGCACGTGTAGGTAAAGGAAAACTCCCAAAATCCATAGAAATTGTCTATTGAAAAATAAAGAACATAAAAAAGTCTTAAGTATCATTTTGGTAATGGAAATAAATATGTTGTTTACATTATTTTTTCGTATCTTAACAGTTGTCCAAGAGACGTCGATGTCGCTTTTATTTGTATGAAATTGATGAAATGTCCACTGGACAACCAATATAATACGAACATATATGTAAACAATATATTTATTTCGGTTACCAAAATGATAGGTACCTACTTTAAACCTTAAGTTTACTTTAAACCTTAAGTTTACTTTAAACCTTAAGCTAAACTATTATCTTTATTTTTTTTTGTTGGTAATGAATATTTTTAAACTTTGGGAAATATGAAACAATCGTTTTTAAAATATGTAAGTTTTAATTAAAATTTCTTTACAGCTAATTTCTGTATAATTTTCATCATTATGAGATTTAAAGATGAACTAAATTGTCATCTGATTTGTAACAGTATATAAGCCAACGGACATGCAGTATGTATAAATGTTTGTTAAAATGTAAGGGTGCTCCCACACATCAGTTATTAACGTTATATAACAAATGTTTTTCAAAATTCTCTAACTTTTTTCACATACATTTTGTAGCAAAATGTTACATACCTACTGTTAAAGAATGTTATCGTGTTACACAATGTTAAAACTACTGTCTGGAAGCACCTTAACGCTGCCGCGTTACGTGTTGTGCTGTGAGTTATGACCTATTTACTTAAGAAGTGCTTTTCTAAAGCTGTTTCCTAGCTAGTTAACTTCAAAGTAGCTTTAATAGCACTTACCCAGTATGTGGGCTTGGTATTCTCGATATTCAAATTCGGAAAAGTTCCTAAGTAGACATCATCGAAGGTACAGTGTAGATTTTTTAAAACCTAATATCTATTCTGTATCGAAAAGTTTGAGTTGAGAGAATGTGTAAAGTCAGCACTTCAGGTTTTTCAAACTGATCTCCTCTAATTGATTCTGGACTTTAGTTAATTGAGTGTTAATTTCAAAGTTGTTAAAGGAAATTTGATGTAGTACTTGGACCAAGAAGCGTGCTGCTAGAAGTCGAGTCCTTGTACTATGTAAAGTAAGGCTCAGTTTAAAAAAATGTTTAAAAAATGGCTCAATTTTCATATTTATATTCGTCATACGTTACCTAATTATATAGGTGTACGCAAAAAAACCGCAAGCAAAGCCGTTTGATACACATATATTTACTTGAGATCCAAACAATATTTTGGACCCGCAGATCTTAAAAATTCATCCGAGAGGAGTTGGTTTCATCTTTTTTTGGTATTGGGAAAAGTAATTTTGAAAATATTTACATTTAGTTTTTTTCAAATTTTTGCTCAAACTCATTTGTATGGTATTTTTGAAAATTATTTTAAAGTATTGCCGGTCCAAAATATTGTTTTGACCTCAAGTATACGTGTACCAAGTGGCTATGCTATACCTACCTCGGTTTGCCGTTTTCCATTGATTATGAGCTCGTACGCCGCCGACGACCACTACAACTAAAAGCCAATAAACAGTAATTAATCCCCTAAAAGTAAGGAAATTGAAACTTTTTCGTTCTTAAAGGTATACGATTAGGTAACGTATGAAGGAAAAAGAGTTTTAGTAGCCTTACTTTTGGACCTACGTAGCTCACACTGTAAATATGTGACCATGGTTTTGGCATATTAATTTTCAGTGAGTGTTGCCAATTTAAATAAGGTAAATAAAAATTGTTTAAGTTAAATTGTAATTGATTAGTTGAAAGGATAAAAAAGAGACTGTATTAAAAAGTATAAAATAATTAGTGTTTTCTTTATCACCCGAAAATCTAAATCCTAAACAAGTAGAAAATAAAAATCGGATGCAAAAGCACGCAAAAGTAAGAATTAGTATTTTTATTTGTTTACATCATACTTGCTCGGTAACTAGGATTTACTTATATAGTATGAGGCTGTGTAAGTTGGCATGTGCAACACAGTGCATTGTTTAGATAGAACGTTCCATTTTCAAATCACTTTACAATTCAAGGATGGTGAATGCTTTAACTGTAAAGTTACTTTACAATTCAAGCATTTAAAACTCCTTAGTGAACCAATCTCTTTTCTTTTATCATAAACTGACGAAACTTTTTGCTGAAAAAAAAAACAATGAAAAGGGCGGCATTTAATTTCAGTTCAAGCTAGGTATGCAAAATTCTGCAATGCAAAAACAGCTGATTTTTTTTCGTGATTTCGAGGTTGGTCCTATGAGAGTTGTTCAGTTTAATGGTCTGATCAACCCCACGAGTTTTCAATAAAATAACCCTTTAACGTTTTATTTTTATTTTTGTTTTAATGTTTTTGTTTTTATTTTTATTACCTCGCATGAATGATGTAAAATAGTATGCTTACCTCGGTTGTAAGTAGCTATTACACCCTCGAACTATATTCGCCCTCGCTAGCTACGCTCGCTCGGGCGTCTAAATATCTCGGGTGCACTCGATCCATTAGCGCCCTTTGCGAGCTGCGCTCGCACGGGCGCCAAATTGGATCTTGTTCTGTAATAGCTCACTTACATCCCTTGTGTAACAAACTACTATTACTTAAGGTGGTTGTATGACCGAAAGTGGCGCCCTCAGAGGTGTTTATTTTAATAAGTTATTAATAGAAAAAGATTTTAATCATTTTTTACGAGGAGTTTTTAGGGCCCATTAGCCCCATTCGTAGAAGGCAAAAACGAAGAATACGGCTATCCATGAATCAAAGATTTCCTTCGGTAGAATTGATCCTTGTGTTCATAAGATGGGTTTACGAAGTGGAGCCACCTGGATTTTTCAAGCAGGTGGGGGGAGGGGGGATTCTGCCTTAACGAAGTCGGAGGTTAATAACTGCCTAAGTTTAGATACAGTACACGGTTAATTTGTGTTCAACGTTGAAACAGTCGGACACAATGAAACATCGCCATATTTTCCAAATACGACGTTGCCAGGTAGTGCAGTATACCTAGTCTAGACAACCTCATACACCCCCCGCTCCTCCCCAGTTAGCGTTCGCGCCGCTTTTAAAACGACATGTCTACGGAGCAATTTTGGATTTTTTGATAAAAAAGTAAAATATTTTTTCAGTTTTATTTGATTTCACACTTAGATACTACAGTGAATTCCGTTTTTCTCAGTATTACGTTGCTTTGTAAATGTACCATAGATTCACGTGGACCAGATTACCTTATAAATTGTTCGATTTTGGTAGGTCATTTTTTAAATATTATTTTAAAATACCCCAGGTGTCCAACAATGACACAGCTCAAGGGTGGACAGAGTGAAACAGTGTTTTCACTACTACTACTTAATATTTGAGATTTTCAGACTTATGAATCTTTAAGTATGTATAATTTTACTTAAGACATTAATGCCTGTTATGAGTAACTGTTGATTTTAAGTAGTTTTTGCCTATAAAAGGTACCTAACTACGATTTAAAAAAAATTGAGACTCGTTAATCTTTAAGTGCCTGAGACAAACCTACAGGTACTTTTAAAGTTTGAATAACTGTGGAATACTCTGATAAAACCTTCATTGATTGTAATTCAACAGATTTTATAATTTACTTGTTCCACTAAATATAAAAAAGTCATAATTAATAAAAGTGTTTCATTGTTGGACACAGGGTGTTTCATTGTGTACACCTAGGTGGACACAATAAAACAAGTCCCATTTTCTTTTAAAAGTCTTCTTATTGATTATGTATCTATTAATTAATGAAACTATAAATGACATATTATACCTAATTAAGTAGACTCGGTTCCTGTAAAAAACGGAATTCATATCTACAAAAATGAGAGAAATATGAGACTCAGAACTTTTGATGTTTCATTGTACCACACTGCACCATCCTAAAATGAAATGGGGTTTTCAGACCACGTAAATGAACAACTTTAACTATGGGGCCAACCACGAAATCGGGAAAAAAATATCAGCTGTTCTATACATTATGGTCGAGTCGATGTTGTACTTTTCTATGGAACAGCTGTTTTTTTTTGCGATTTCGTGGTTGGCCCCATAGTAAAAGTTGTTCATTTACGTGGTCTGAAATCCCCATTTCATATTTAGATATATTTAAAAATTAACCGTTTATATAGACTTAGCCAAGTTTGGTATCATTTTCGGATAAATCAATGACGTAGAATTCATTTCTGGTATAAAAAAGCAATTTATTAAGAAGTTTCCTAAACATTACACAATAATCAATATTTTCAACTAATTTCTTTTTTACTTTAAGTCACCGTAAATATTAAACTGATGTTCTTATTTGCAAACAAAAAATATGTTAACAAAGCTCATTTTTTTTTTTTTCTTTTTTTTCATTTATTTAAGGACAACCAACAAAGCAAACACTAAATTCATGATCTAATACACTTGCAACTTAATCTAGGAATAGTGTCACCTTAATTAAAGGCTGCCACGGCATGCAATAGAAATTATAGTCTGGTTAGAACTTAAAATTAATTACCTATCTTAAATTACTAACAAGGTTGGTATCTAAAATTAACTAAAATTATACTGTAATTACTATGCAGTAGCAACATTACTAAATAACTAACAATTTTAACAATTCCGTTTTGAATTTACGTATTTTAAGGTGAAATATATCTAAGCGGCCTTTTTTATTTAAACTCATAGACTGAAGACTTGAAAAAATATACTTACAAATTTCTTTATCAACAATAAATAGGGAAAAAACAATTTCACTGTCGCGTGCCGTCAATTTCTTTTACACCTATGGAATATATTATTTTTTATTATAGCAATATGGGTATCAAATGAAAGGTAATAAATAGCCAATTCCAAATATATATACATTATAACACTTTTATGTAAATGTTTTGAAAGAAACTGAATAAGTATAACGCAGAAGTAAAAAATATTAGTTAATTATTAGAAAAACAAAAAAAATCCAATCAATATCTTATGCTCTAAGGTCAATATCGACAAAAAAGGCAAAGATCACAAACGCGCATGTAACAACGTTTTTTTTTAGATGTTGTTAGGTAACTTGAGAGTAGTTTTACCCAAGTTTTAATCCTTGGAAACCCTGTACTGCTGGAAAAACTTGGCACTTGTTTCAGTATTTTCGAAAAAACGACCTTAAGGAAGCGTTTTTCAAGTATCTCTACTCTATACTTTTATAAAGGTAACTAAATTTGCTACAATTTGAATCTATTACAAACAAGTTTCGATTTGATTTTTTAAAATTTTAATATTTAATGAAAAAAATAACTTCCTTACAACGGTAACGAAGTTATTTTTTTTATTAACCAAACAAGAATATTTTATTTTATAATTATTTTTAAAATAAAATGATAATAGAGCTCCTACAGATATTTTTCTTTTTCAAATATTCCAATTTGTGTATTTAATGAATTTTTTTTCTTTAATCAAGCGAGTATTTTATTTTTGTTTTAAATAGTTACAATTGAATCGTACAAATATGAATCCAAAAATGAATTCAACACCCTAAATTCATACGAATATGATATAAAACTGGGCATAGCAGCATAACTAATATCTATCGAGATTGGGCTGAAAGCAAAAACTTCAAAAAATTTACTACAAAAATCGTGGTGGCTTGACTTCTTCTAGGGTCCTAAGGACCAATCCTACCAATGGAAATCTCTGGTGCACAAAACGCCGTATTTTTCACCCTAGAGACGCCACTACATGATCTAGTATTTTTAGAAGATAGCAAATGTGTCAAAAACGCCCACTTTTAGCAGTTTTGCTATCTACTTCTAGCAGTGAATACGTGGGAATGTAACGATACCATCTAAAAATACTAGACTGTAGGCCCTAAAAATTCTACGTAAAACTGGGTATTAGAATAGGGTATTTGACAACATTGAAAATATACTACAAATTGTGATCATCCTAAGCGCTATCGCACACGGGCATCTTAGTCGCCCTGCAACTGTTTTGTCTCTGTCTCAAGTCCACGGGTTTATATGGAAGCGCGCACACGAAACGACGCGGTCGTCTGCAACTTTTCATACAAACCATGTGAGAGACAAAATAGTTGCGGAGACAAAAGTCCCCCGTGTGCGATGGCGCTAACAGATATTGGCGTAAAAAAACATATTTAATAATTATATAGACTAAATTAAGTCTATTAATTGATTAATTTCACCTAGAAAAATGCAATAATTATAGTTTTTTTTTGTGGTGAAAACGCCCTAAGATGACTGATGACGTCACTTGCCTGTAAATAAATATGGCCTCAAGCGTTTGACACGACCATAAACTAAGTATCCGCGATTGATGGCTGTCAAATGGCTAAGGATATTAGTAGCGAAATTTTTCTATGTCTATGGGATATTACAATGTTTACAGGCTAGTGACGTCAACAAGTCACGTGTCCAGCGCCATAGCGTTTTTGGCGCGGTTATAAAATTTTACCCTTCTTCCCCACGACACTACCAAGGCGCACTACTGGTAGTGTCGTGGGTAATTTTTTTTCCCTTCTACACTACCGACCCAGTAGTGTCGTAGGTAAATGAAAAATTCCATACATATGGATTCCTCACGACACTACCAATATTTTTTCCTTTTTTCGTTAAATGAAAGATTAGTAACCCTAGTGTCGTGGGGAAGAAGGGAAATTTTAAACTTCAACACTGTTTTTTTTAATGAAATACATAGATTTTTCCTGAAATATCAATGTGGTGCGCTTATTACGTAATAAGGAATAATTTAAATTGGTTTTCCAAAATTAGTCAGATAGCCTATTATAATATTAAATAAAATTCACCTCGGCGCCAGTTCGCTCAGGGTCTTAGAGCATTTAAAGGGTGCCACCTTAAACTAACGGTTAGCTAATTTGTTTATGGAATCGAAGTAAAGTTACCTATTCTTTAGGAAGGAGGTTTTATAAATTTAATATTACAATTAATAAATTAGAAGAAAACACACATGCAATGTGTATTAGTAGCTATGACCCTTGCCGCAATTTAAAATAGGGATAAAAAGTACTTGTTTGGGATAATCTGGAATAAAATAACTATTATGTGTTCCGTTTTACGTCCGAAGTTTCTACTGAGAGAGAGAGAGAGTGCGTTGCTTTCTTCCGCCGGATGTCGCTAGTTGCTTCCGCTTCCCGCCATTTTGCCGCCTCTGGTGTACAAGCCTGTCAACAAACTTAACCTAAGCACAAGCCGTCATTTTCTGATCATTGTTGCGTCAGTTTTTTCAAACGTCGGGCGCGTACTAGTTTGCCTTAATTACATTTTGAGCTTTTGAAATTAAATTAAAAAGTTCATAGTTTTAAATTTTCCGCCGAAAATTCTCCCGCCGCCGCCGCCGCCGAGAGAAGAGAAAATCGCGTTATTCGGGTACATCTAGTGAAAGTGAAAGTGATCGTAGTGATGTGAGTGGCAGTGATAGTTCAGCGTGCCATTCGCCGCCTAGAAAGAAGGCGCGTGCCGGCCGCCATGATGACCACTGCGACATCCGCTTCGATGACCGCCATGACAGGCGCTCTGTTACACTCGAAGCGGACATGGATCAAAAAGTTTGCCATACTGTCACATCAGCTGGTGAGTCACATTAATATCTTAGCTCCCAATTACAACATGCATACGGGAACTACATGCTCTTCTTCGATAAACGCATCGAACTGTGCCGATCCATTAAACGTTCCGAATTCTATAAATAGTGATTTTTCATCCACCGGAAACTCGTAAAAAGTTTGAAGATTTATCGAATCTTCCTATAACGGTAAAAGAACCTACGGTAGCCGTAACTATTCCGGAACATGTGCTAAGCTCACGGCTTTGCAGCGGTTTGACTCTCCGGATTGGAACGCAGTTCGCTACACAGATACCCAGAAGATATGTGTTGCGTCACCAGGCTTTGTGGAAATAAAGATCAACGAAGAATTGAAGCGTTTTGTTGATCCTATGGCCTTGTCTGGGTACGTATCAGAATGTCTAAAGTTAGAATGTCTAAACTTAAAATGGCAAATTTGAAAATGTCAATAATTTGAATGTCTAACGATTAAAATGTCAAAAGTTCAAAATGTCAAAAACGAAAATGTATAAATAGCGTAAAATGTACGCAGTAATAGCAGCCATATCGGCTCAGGCAAACGACCTCAAGAACCGAAGTGATCCTGCAGAGCGACAACAAGACGGTGATCTCGTACATAAAGAACGAAGGAGGTACCAATTCCAAACTTATACTAGAGTTGACAGGGCAGCTCTTCAATCTAATAGACAGTCTCAATATTGTACTTCTCTGTCAAGACCTTCCGGGAAGGTACAATACGGAAGCCGATCGCCTATCTCGCAGTCGCGCCGGCTCTGAATGGCACCTAAGCGAGCAAGCAACGAGTCTAATCTTCAGTCAGTAGGCCTTCCCAGAAATAGACTTGTTCGCCTCCCAGAACGCCCATGTCGTTCAAAATTATGTTACTCGCCACCGGTGAAGGGCGCAATGCAGGTTGCATTGCACCGGTGGGTGATGAAGGTTGCGAAGTGGTTTTGTTTTGTTTGCCTAAGAGGCACTGCGCCTGCTTGAGGGATCAACTGGCGGCTGCCAAGCAATTGGAGATGTACTGAAAGGCTCTGGAAACCTTGTCTGGTGGTAAGCTCTTCATGTTCCTTAAAGAATCCCACGCGACACCTAAAAACTTGATCCTCCTCGTCGGCGTGGTGATCGATTTTTCGAAGTTGATGCACCAACCCAGTTTGTTCAGCAACTCGACGGTGGTCCTTACTTGTGAACAGAGTACGGCTAGAAACTGGTGAACTATTAAAAAGTCGTCCAGATAGACCACCAAACGCAGTCCTTGATCCCGAAGCTTCTCGGCTATCAAATTTGTTAGCGACGCGAACATTTTCGGTGCTGCTGCGAGACCAAAGGGCAGGCACGTCATTTGGTAAAGATGACCTCACACGAGTCTCCCCCACACTATGAGCCTAGTACAGACTTATAGCGGCAACAGAAATACATCATCTGTGAAAATTTCTAATGTCTAGCTATCACGCTTCATGAGATACAGCCTGGTGACAGACAGACAGACAGACAGACGTTTGGACAGCGGAGTCTTAGTAATAGAGTCCCGTTTTTACCCTTTGGGTACGGAACCCTAAAAACCATATCCACAGACCGCAGAGGTTCAGTAACTAATGTATATTTATTTCTACTAGAGATCCTGTTAAGCCTGCCACTCCTACTATCATTGGTGGATCGATAAAGCTCTTACTGGAAGCAGGGATCCAGGCTTCTCCCGGTAGTCTACGGTCAGCAGTATCTTCCTTGAACTGGTTGAAAAACTATCCAATTAACGAAATCTTAGATAAAGCTAATTGGCGCCATGCACATAAATAATTTTGAAACATTCTATCGGAAAAATGTACAAGCGAATGATTCGCAATGGCCAGAAAAATCTTTATCACAATATTTTAACACTTCTTATGTGATGCTTATGTTTATTATATGTACCTATCATATCTTATCATTTCATTGATTTAAATGATTTACATAATTGTATTTGTTAGGTACAAGTCAAATGGATTCTTAAGAATTAGTTTTAACGTAATTTTGATTGCTGTCTATCAAATAACAATATTTACAAAACAAACTCAATCATTGTTCTTTAATTTTATTTCTTAGGCAACACAAGCCATCAGCAAATAACAACACATCTCTCATTGTCATTAGGGATTTCGGACGTAAGACGGAACACAATTATACAAATTTTACCTTCCAATAAATTTTTTATTATGTTTCCTAAGACGTCCGTAGTCCTAATAACGGCTTCCTGGTGGAACATCCTCCGTTATCATATGAGTCTCACAATGATCAGAAAATGGCGGTGACAGGCTTGTACACCAGAGGCGGCAAAATGGCGGGAAGCGGATGCAACTAGCGACATCCGGCGGAAGAAAGCAATGCACTCTCTCTCAATTTTAAGTAAATTTAAAATTTGTAAAATCAAATTTTGGAAAATCTTAAAAAGTTACCGACCGATTTTAGGAATACAAATTGCATATTAAAGCCCTCTGGCAGACGCATATTTTGACATTATAGTTCATTCGCGTACATTTCATATCTGCGAAACTACAGGCAAATGACACAATTTCATAAATCGGGGCACTATCCTCGATCACGAAAACAAACATTTTCAATGTTAAAAATATATGAAAGCCATAAATTACTAATGAATAATAATATGAATATTACTCTATTCATGTATACTCGTGGTTAATTTTGGGTAACACTTGAACTTGGGCGTTTGCTTGTGTTTGCTTGTTGCCAGTTCCTCAGTGATGAGGATTCCGGGAGTAGTGCGCTTCCACCTTCGGCCTTATCGTCACTTAACATTAGGTGAGATGAAGGCCAAGCACTATCCCGTTGTTAAAAAAAAATATAACAATAAACGATTGTCATTAAAAATATTAAGACTATTTTAAATTACGTAATCACTAATATAAAACGTCTTACTTGTCTTACTAACTGTACCAAACTTTTATAACGTTTAAAATTACATACAATAAAAATGTGGGACGAGTTGCAGAATGGAAATATTAATAAATTTGATTTGTTTCAACTCGTACTAAACGGGCCGTAGGCATGTGGGACGAGTTGGCGAATCACTCGGCGATTTACCCCTATATTGATTGTGTGGAAGGTATTGCTAAATATTGTTTCAGCATCCACCATGATAAGTTTTTGGTATTTTTGGCAATGTTTTGGTACCTATTCACTTTATTCTACATTTTGTCAGACTGAGATGAGATGTCAAAAAAATAAATAAACAACCGTCTAATATTTAAAAGTTTTAAATAAATAAGGCAGCTAATGAGCGGTTTTCCAGTAATAGGGATGTTGACTTATGAATAAAATAACGAAATACTAATAAAAATCGTAAACATATCAAACTTTTGGAGTAGCTTGTATACCTCTTGGTTTTATATATTGCGTATTATTTGTTTTATGACCCTTCAAAGTTGGGTGGACAAGTCCATTTAAAAAGTATAAAATTTGTTAAAATAAATAATACATTTAATTAGTCCGTAAAATTTAAAGCAAATTTATCAAAGAAACCATTTTGATAAACACAATATTTAATATAGCTGCCGAACAAATTTCCTACGCGTAGCATACAACGTAGGAAGGCGTGACGTCATAACTTGGTGGCCGTTAGTATGGAGCGTTTTCGGGTGAGTCCAATTTTGTGCATTTCAAACTGTGATATCTCGGGCAGTTTTCATGCTAGCGTAATAATTCTTATACAAATGTTTCTCTTTTTTTATGGGTAATTTATGTAACATAAAATAAAAAAATAGTCAACATGCCTATTATTTTTAGTTCATTTAATTTTCCTAGACGGCTTAAATAAGTTTGTGGTTAGCCTAGTACACAGACATAGTAATTACATCGACATGCTCTTTGGGCGTTGTGTGTGACAAACAATGAGCGACGGTGAAAAGTCCACAGTTTGTCAAGTAATCATTTTGAGTAAAGTAGGTAATTAGGTAATTTTTCCTAGATGGCGCAAATGGTTAGTGGACGTTAGTATCTACTATTTTAAATTTCCTTGGTGCATTCACATGCTTTTTGGGCGTTATGTGTGACAAAAAAGTGGGGTGAGGGTTGGTTTAAAAAGAACAAAACATCATGTTGTAGTTAGTAAACAAAAAAAACGTGTTTTAAATAGACTTATCTAGTTGCTGCAGCGCCTCCTAGCGGCTAAGCACCAAAACACTATCTAAATACCATCGCCGATAACCTACAGACCCATTACAGAAAACCGCATCCAAATTAGTTTAGTAGTTTTTGAGAACATTTCAAGTGCGACTTATCGATTGCTGCAGCACCCCTTAGTAGTCTACCACCATGAAACTGCTTAAAAACTTGCTCTGAAATGGAACCTTTTGAATGCAAAAAACCGCATCGAAATCGGCCCAGTAGTTTCTGACAAAAATGGTAACAGACAAACATACAAACAAACAACCTCCAACCCCAAACGCATATACCGCCTTCACCTCCGTTCCGTTCCGTCCATCGTGGGTAAAAATATATCACACCATTACATTTCAGCCACTTGTTTTAAATTAAATAATAAATCATCTAAAAAATTATATACGAAAGCACACAATAGGTTTCAGAATTTTATATTCATATTCTAGAACAAACTTTTTTATCCTATATATACATAATCACTTTTTAAGAACTCATCATCATCATCATATCAGCCGCACGACACCCACTGCTGGGTATAGGCCTCCCCAAAGGATTTCCACGACGATCGGTCCTGCGCTTCCCACATCCAGTGGCTTCCGGCAACCTTCACCAGATCGTCGATCCACCTTGCTGGTCCTTGTTTGGACCAGCAGTTCTTACGTGTACCAAAATATTATTAATTACCTACATCATTTTACAGGAACTTGTATTTTTTAAACATTAATAAACTATTTACGCTGTCGAAGTTCGTATATTATTATACTTAAACCATGCTTTGGCTGAATGAAGTTTCTCCTCCACCAGAACTGTATACGAGGGCGGGTCAATAAGTCCGTGACTTTTTGAATGAAACACAGGTTTTTGGATAAAAACATATTTTATTTTGCGACGCGGTCTCCTTTGAGCTCTGTACACTTTGTCCAAACGTTTCCACCAAATCTCGATTTAGTCTGCTATTAATGGCTATAAAATACAAACTAAATGACGCAGCTTGTTCAAATTTTGATAGGAGTCCACTGAAAGATGCCTGTTGTCAGGAGCAGTGTTGTCCTTTCAGTAAAGTCACGAGAAATATAGAAAGTCACGGACTTATTGACCCGCCCTAGTATATATCGACATGAAGCATTCACTTTAAACCATAAAGTTAATATTACCTTTTTAGGGTTCCGTAGCCGAAATGGCAAAAAACCGGCCAAGTGCGTGTCGGGCCACGCGCAGTAGGGTTCCGTAGGTACATTATACCATACCATATTTTAATACCGCTATCATTTTTCGTCTGAAAAAATAACTTTGTTTTTCACAGTGTTTGTATGAATGACAAAGTTATATTTGCGGTTTTGGAATATGTACTATATCTCAAAAACTAATTACTGTATCTCGTTCAAAACAATTTTCGTTGAAAGTGTTTACTAAGATCTATAGTTTATATTTTTTTTTGATTTTTCACCCTCTTACTTTAAAAGTTAAAGGGGGGGGGACACACATTTTACCACTTTGGCGGCATATATCTTTCAAACGGTTGACTTTAAAAAAAATAGTCTTAGAAACCTCAATGTCATTTTTGAAGACCTATCTATAGACACCCCACAAGTATTGGTTTGATGAAAAAAAATATTTTCAGTTTCAGTTCCATGTATGGGGAGCCCCCCCTTAATCTTTTATTTTTTTTATTTTTGTATAAAAATCGTGAAGCGGTTCACAGAATACACTTACTTACTAAGTATCAACTATGTAGTGCTAATACTTTTGGAATTAAGTGGCTGTGACATACGGACGGACAGACAGACAGACAGACATGACGAATCTATAAGGGTTCCGTTTTTTGCCATTTTGGCTACGGAACCCTAATAGATTCGTCATGTCTGTCTGTCTGTCTGTCTGTCTGTCTGTCTGTCTGTCCGTCCGTATGTCACAGCCACTTTATTCCAAAAGTATTAGGACTACATAGTTGAAACTTGGTAGGTAGGTGTATTCTGTGAACCGCTTTACGATTTTTACACAAAAATAAAAAAAATAAAAGATTAAGGGGGGGCTCCCCATACATGGAACTGAAACTGAAAATATTTTTTTTATCACACCAATACTTGTGGGGTGTCTATAGATAGGTCTTTAAAAATGACATTGAGGTTCCTAAGACTATTTTTTTTCAAAGTCAACCGTTTGAAAGATATATGCCACCAAAGTGGTAAAATGTGTGTCCCCCCCCCTTTAACTTTTAAAGTAAGAGGGTGAAAAATCTAAAAAAAATATAAGCTATAGATCTTAATAAACACATTCAACGAAAATTGGTTTGAACGAGATATAGTAATAAGTTTTCAAGATATAGTACATTTTCCAAAACCGCAAATATAACTTTGTCATTCATACAAACACTGTGAAAAACAAAGTTATTTTTTCAAACGAAAAATGATAGCGGTATTAAAATATGATATGGTATAATGTACCTACGGAACCCTACTGCGCGTGGCCCGACACGCACTTGGCCGGTTTTTTATTAACTTTATGCTTGAAACCGAATTTATTCTAGCCCCATCTCTTGATCAACTCATTTTGCAAAGAGAATATTATAAAACTATTGTTTTCTTTTTCAAAACCAACTTACATAATATAATAATTAAAATATTAAATGCCGGAAATGAGACACTGTCGTGCCGTGCGGCCAGATCCGGCCGCTCGGGGTTTGATGAATATTCCTTTTCGAGGTTAGATATGAGGATATCATTTGAGGTATATTCTACGAAAAATTATTCAACCGTATTCTATCTAGAGGAGCCCATACTTGGTATGTTTTGAAAATGTTTTTTGGTTTAAATTAAACAAGTTGCTGAAATGTAACGATGTGGTATATGTATATTTTTAGAATCGGCTTAGAAAACCTTTTCAATTTTAATACACGATATGTATTTTTTCCCATATAAAAAAAAACCAGCCAAGTGCGAGTCGGACTCGCGCACGAAGGGTTCCGTACCAAAAATCGGCAAAAAAAAAAAGATTTTTGTATAGGAGCCCCCCTTAAATATTAATTTTATTCTATTTTTAGTATTTGTTGTTAAAGCGGCAACAAAAATACATCATCTGTGAAAATTTCAACTGTCTACCTGTTGTTGTTATTAATATCGAGCCAAAAACAGAAAAAAAGTCACGTTTGTTGTATGGGAGCCCCCCTTAAATATTAATTTTATTCTGTTTTTAGTATTTGTTGTTATAGCGGCAACAGAAATACATCATCTGTGAAAATTTCAACTTTCTAGCTATCACGGTTCATGAGATACAGCCTGGTGACAGACAGACGGACAGCGGAGTCTTAGTAATAGGGTCCCGTTTTTACCCTTTGGGTACGGAACCCTAAAAAGGTGACGTCATAACTCCTCTCCTTAGGATTTTTTTTAAATAACCCTGCAGGTCAAATAAAATGTTGATGATGATGAACTCAAGTATTAGGTATACGTGTGCCAAACGGCTATTTTGTATCCTGTTGATCAAGAAGCTCCTCTTTTTTATGACGTCGGTTAAAAAGCTTTTAGTATTTGAATTTGGACTTTGATCTTTAATAACATCAGTTTTATTATATTGACTTGTAACAGGTATATCAAAAATTTACATTTTATATTGGCTGCCCACTCACAGACCACTAACAAATACTACGTCTGACACTATAATCATGGCATTTATGACGTAGAATACGACCTCATTTGAACTGTAGGGAAAACAATGCAAATAATCATACAACCTCGAGGTACTTCTCAAGTGTGTATGTTGCAATTACGGGTCAAAGTGCGATGGTGACGTCCGTCAGTATGTTGTCGTAAAATAATTATTATCCTACAATTAGCCCCTTGTGATTCCGATGTACTACCTACTTAACTTCCGATTTAACCCTTTGCCACAGAATAGATATAAGTACTAGAGAAAGTTCCAATTTAATTATAGGATACCTCGTCTCGGTGAGTTCCAAATTTCTACTCGCATAAGCAACGACTTGGCCGTTCATATTAGATAAAACCGACGTCAGCTATTCAAAAATGTTAACTAGGGCTCCGTGAGCTGTAAAGTCTGTCCATCCTTACTTGTCTTATTTAGTAAACAGTTTTTGACAGTTGTCATACGTCTTTTATACTTAAATCGTTATTTAAAATTATGTTAGTAACTTTATGAAATTGTTGTTAATTATTTATTAACAATTTATTTCGTCATCTATGTGTGGAAAACCATTTGTTGTATTTTATCAATGATTATTTCAATAAAGTGTTGGGTGAAGATTGTTTAACAGACTTTATCTACACAAATGCTTTAAATCCTCTGTAAGGGGTTCTGAAACAGCTTACTTCCATCATTACAATATCCCGAGCGAGAGCTGGTCCTGCAGCGCCGCGCGCCCACGCGAGAGCGTTGCAATATGAAATTCAGTACAACATTATAACACTCTTGCGGAAGACATAATGACGAGAAGGGAGAGGAAAGTCAAAGACAAAGTCAAAGTCAAAACCTTTATAGAGGATACATATCATGGGTTTAGATAAATATCATGGGTGTTTTTAATCCATAATATATGTATTAAAATATTGTTTGTTTCCCTAATAAATTAAAAAAAAAATGGGTGTAGATAAAGTCTTGTATGCAACTGTACATAATTAGGTATTAAAACACTCATGTGATAGGTACTATTATCACACTCGGCTTCGCCTCGTGTGATAAACCCACATTCGTGTTTTAATACCCCTCGTTATAGTACAGTTGCATAAATAACTATTAGACCTCGCGTTAAAAAGTAGCTCAAATTGTATGTTTTTTAAAAACAAATAACGCAGAATAGATATTAGTTTTTTCAACTAATAAGTATCTATATTGTGAAAATAATATACGCAGTCCTAAGTTCTGGCACAAAGTCATAACATAATAACCTTATTTATTTTCAAATTTCGAATATTGGCAAGAAATATTTTGATTGATGAACTTTTGAGTCTTCTTAAAATAAAAATCAAGATTAACTTTGCACTGCCTAACAAATACATTTTGTAACATTTTTGATAATTTTTCGAAACTGCTGAAATATGTTTTTTTTAGATATCTCTGCTATTTAGAGCTCGGCTGAGGAATACTATCAAACCTGCTCACAAAATTTCACGAGAATCGGTTGCGAAATGCGACCTGTAGAGGAGAACGGCAAGGAGGCGACCAGGAGACGTGAAATAAAAGTAAATGACTGCGATCAATAACCGTTTATTGGTGCGCTGCATGCGCTTATATATTATGAGGAGAGATGAGTGTGTGTAAGTACATATTAATTAGTACACACACTACAAACGGATAGTCGGAAGGACAGCTGGAAATACAGCCGGAAGGACATACGATAGAATTTTTGCCCAAGCTAAAGCAGAGACACTTCGCTCGCGCTACGCGCTCGCGCATATGACCGCTCTACGCCTCCGTTTGCAAAAAACTCCAGCAGAGTTTCTAATTAGTAATTAGTTCCTAAGGTCTATTCAGAACATTTGCGAACGAAAGGCGATAAGACTAAGCTTTTTGACCTTTAAGTTGCTTTTATCAGCTTTTATCTTGTAATCAGCATACACTGAATAAAGATTAGTCACCATTATATTATATTTTGTTATTTTTTCTAACTTTAACCTGTTTTGTTTGCGGGCAAATCTCTTTGTGCGGTCACAAGTTCACAACAAAACACAACTGCGTAGTTGATCTGAGAAATAATTTTCCTAGACTTTTTTAGATCTTTTCTGTTGATGTTATTTTGATTTGTTATTATTTTGTGTAGGTATTAGTTTTTTGCTTTATCACAAGAGGCAGACGTATGTTACTTTCGGACGCACGGATAGAGATCGCGAAAACAACAACAAAATACAATTTAGGCTGATACCATCTCATGAAAGTTGAAAGCTAACATCGGTTACAAAATCGGGGGAAGTGTTTATCAAAACTTACAAGTCTACAAAGTATACCTTTACTTTACAAGAAAAATTTTACAAGTTCATGAAAATTATTTTGTTTCCAAACAGCTAACCAAATAATTTATGCAAGACACTTGTAAAAATTGTAAGACGGAATTGAGAGTTGCCGGCCACTCTCAGGAATACGCAGGATTTTCCATAGCGTTTTTTTACAAGCTGTAAGTTTTTTTTTACAAGTTGTGATTTTTTGATTAACGAAATCACTAATACAAGGGTGAAAATATATTTGTTAAACAAACAATCACCCTTATAGCGTGTAATTTCAAATGTTTTGGTAAACACATTTGTGGAATAGTGATTTTCATAAGGAAAATGCTTGTTTATATAAGTACAAGACTTGGAAGTTTTGATAAACATTGGCAGAGACCTTGCACACACAGAATACATAATAGGCATTGAGAAGAACTGGGAAGAAACTCAGCATTGCGTTGTTATTTTTACTTCCTTTTTGGAATTACATAAAGTACCTTGTAGAGGAAAAACGGAACCGTTATTGAGTCACTTGGTTAGCCCTCTGTCTCTCCGTCAAGTCTCTTTTACGTGGAGAAGTTGTCGTTTAAAAAAAAGTCAGCTGTTTTTATGCTTAACCTTCATCTTTTATGCTTAGCCTTCAATCTTCATCTCACCTGAGGGCCTAGTGCGAGTTGATATTTTCACTTTTCGCTATCGAAAACTGTCGTTTTCTCTCTTTTACTCGCATTGACTTAGGTATCCGATAGTTTTCGATAGTGAAAAGTAAAGACATCAACTCGCATTTGGCCCTCAGATATTTAGTGACGATAAGACCGAAGGTGGAAGCGCACTACACCCAGAATCCTCATCACTGAGGAACCGGCTATCTTACCTCGAAAGCTAGGGTTTCCTAGGATGACGGTGCCGTCATATTACGGCCGTAAGTAATTTAGCGGCGTAGAACGTTGTCTATGTAAACAATATGGCGCGCCGTACTGTTTACATAGATAACGTTCTACGCCTCTAAACTAGTGGCTCCGTGAACTGTAGACCTCGCGATAAAATAAAATAAAATGTCGCCATGATTTTCAAAACACACAGTAGGTACGTGAGTATTCGCAGCTAGATGGTGCTTCTAATTTTGATAATTTTTCAAAATGGGTGAATATTTTTTTTATAAATTTGGAAAATTGGCTTGACTAAACAGTTATAAGTATATAAATGTCGAACCTACTCACAAAATTTCACCAGAATTGGTTGAGAATGCGACCTGTAGAGGAGATCAAATAGCTGGAAAGCTGGACTGAAATATGTCTTTTTTACATATCTCCGTCATTTAAAAAAAATCGAAAAATTGCCTCGACAAAAAATTCTATATATTTATCAAATCTGATCACAAAATTTCACCGGGATAGGTTGAGAAATGCGACCCGTAGAGGAGAACAGACAGCGCCGGGAATCCGGATGAAATATGATTTTTTTACATTATCTCCGCCATTTAAAAAAAAAAACTAAAAACTGGCTTTACAAAAAAAAATCAATACAATTTTCAAACCTGCTTACAAAATTTCACGAGAATCTGTTGAGAAATGCGACCTGTAGAGGAAAACAGACAGCACTGGAAAGCCGGACTGAAATATGTATTTTTAACAATCTCCCCCATTTTGAAAATTTTCAAAAAACTGGCGTAACAAAAAAATTCTATGTAATTTTCAAACCTGCTTACAAAATTTCACGAGAATCGGTTGAGAAATGCGACCTGTAGATGAAAACAGACAGCACTGGAAAGCCGGACTGAAATATGTATTTTTTTAATTTTTTCGTCATTTTGAAAAATTTCAAAAAACTGGCGTGACAAAAACAATCTATATTATTTTCGAACCAGCTCACAAAATTTCACGAGAATCGGTCGAGAAATGCAACCTGTAGAGGAGATCGCTGGAAAACCGGACTGAA
This sequence comes from Agriphila geniculea, assembly GCA_943789525.1. Classification (NCBI taxonomy): domain Eukaryota; kingdom Metazoa; phylum Arthropoda; class Insecta; order Lepidoptera; family Crambidae; genus Agriphila; species Agriphila geniculea. The sequence goes on from OX038875.1 coordinate 8,732,841, forward strand.
ATAGGTTTTTTTAACATATCTCCGCTATTTTGATAAATTTAAAAAAACTGGTTTGACAAAAAAAAACTACATCATTTTTAAACCTGCTTACAAAATTTTACTAGAATCGGTTGAAAAATGCGACCTGTAGAGGAAAACAGGCAGAGCTGGAAAACGGACTGAAATCTGTTTTTTTAACATGTCGGAGCTAGAGCGTAATGCTGATTAATCAGAACAAAATCGGTGCAGGCTGAATACGACTAAACCTTAAGTTGTGAACTCCTTTCATTATGGTAATGGTTGGATGCTGGCTGGTTAGAGAAATGTCAAGCAAGCGTTACGTCAGTTTTGACATAACGTTGGAGTGTGGTCTGTGGTTGGGGCTGTCTCGCTCGGTTATCTATTCTGTGAGCTCAGTGTAAAAAGATGGAGTTTTTATTATTGGATTGGAAGATGGAGATTATTGAATATTGCGAGTTGTGTTGTGAAGTTTGTGATTCATTAATGGAGAATCGTGAAAGGCCTCAGAACTCACTGCGTTTCTCTAATCCGGCTGCATCCTGACCATGCTGTTGTTAATAGTCAACTTTGATTGTGAAATTGTAATAAACTAGGATTAGAGGAAGCGCGTGCGTACGAGTTTATTTTAGAAAAATATACCCACAATCAAGAATATCTTACCTCTACTCTGACATCAGATGTGGGATAGCAACCTATTGCCCACAAATGTGATAAATTGTGAGAGTTCGAAATATCACACCGATCGAAGTATAATGTCAATGACCTCTAGTATGATGTTGAAAAATTGGTTGAAAATTGGAAATACGATTTTGTATTGCGAAAAATGAGATTGTATAGCTGAATATTATGAAACTCGATTCGATTAGCATGTTTCAAAAGCTTATCTTTGTTTTACCAATGAAATATCTTCAAATTAAGTTTTGTGAACCAATACAATGTACATGTGTACCAAACTGCAATGACGCCGTGTTAGCGACGTGACGGCTCATGTACGATTCAAACAGACCGGCCACAGTCGGCCCGCACCGAAACGCATTTTACAAACTGTTGAAGGAAACGAGAAAGAACGATACTGCCACTAGCGACGTGTTTCGCTATTTTTGTATGGTAATCCAGGATGTCGCAACGTTTCAAGGATTAAAAGCAGGTCATGTGATCGTTTCATTGTTTTTAATGTGAATTTGCATGTCAGACAACGACCAAACGCGGCTATGAATTTATGCTTCAGGTGTATTGGACTGGTCGCTTTGCAAACTAGTGCCAGCGTGCTCCTAGAGCGCGCCGGGCAGCAGCAGTTTAAGCAGTAGCGGCACCAGCGGCGTAGCTGAGCACGGCAACCAGCAACGCTGGCACTGTAGCGATGGTGACGATGATGCAGCATCGGCAGCAAGGGTGGCGATGTGGCTGCAGTATTGAAATGTTCTGATCAAATGCGTGGTCAGTCTAAGCGGTCACTCTATAATGGTCAGTCGTAACGATTTTATTTTGATTTTATTTTAAAACTGACAAGGAACATTTCGGTTTTCGGGTCAAGGCACAAAGTGTTTCTATTTGTGATTATAACAAAAACAATAGGAATTGATTGGTGTAGAAATAGTGAAAATAACAAAAAAAAAAAGCTAGTCCGGATTGATGTCTTCTTCTGTTCCAAAAGTATTCATAGGAGTGAATTTACCTATAATTAAAAGAGCTAAGTAGTTTGTTGTTGGTGACTTCATTCATTAGAAATTATTGTTGAAATTTAGTGCAAAAATAAGGAAAATAGAGTCAAATCGTTCTTAGTAGTGTCATATTCTGTGGTAATGTAATGTTAACACTTTTATGTTGTAATGTGACCACTTTTTTGTGCACTGTTAGTGCGCTGTTAGTGCACTGTCAGTGCACTTTTAGTCACAGTGTGGTGAATTTGAGTAAGCAGCTGTTGCTATGTAGGAATATGAATTCAGTTTAGTCACTAGTGTTCATGATCATGAAATTAATTAGTTCCTGATTCAACAAAGTTTATGTTTGATTATCTAGAAAGTGACTGGATCTTCAAAATGTGAGTGAACAAGGTTTTGGAGGGCGTACTGTGTGTTTTCTTCTCCGTTTCAGCCGATGAACCAAAGGCAGAGAGTGCTGACAGCAATGATGGTATCAAAAGAAGTAACTTCATCACCAAGCGGCGTGAAGCGGCACATCTTTGCGACTCGTGTCTTCGACGGCGTGCGAGACGAGGAGGTGGGAGTAGACGGCGACGTCACTACGTCTCAAGGATCTCTGCTTCCATCGGGTGATCAGATCAAAGTTTAGCTTTTTTTTTCTGTTACTGTAAAGTTATAATGCAGTAACGACTGAATGGCAAGCATTTAGTCTGTACGTTCACCGGATATAGGTAATGGTCATCAGATGATGATGATGATGATAATAATGATGATGATAATGATGACGATGATGATGGTGATGAAAGTGAACGAAGGGGCTAGACCTTCAACTAGTTTTAATTAGTTCAAACAAAACTCCTTTTTTTTTGGTTACATCTTTCGTGCATTCGTAGACGTAGGCGTAAACAGTTTTCAGTTGCATTGTAGCCACGCTTTCGAGTGGCGTTCGTTTAGCTCAAAGATGTAAGCGATCGCTGTTGAGTCGCCGGATAGAGGCGCTGTGTTGTGTAAGGGTACCGGATGGAAACAGCCCTTGTTTTGGGTGATGACCGAAAAGAGGTTGTCATTGGGTGCTGGATGGAAGCATCAGAATTGTAGAGTATTGCATAACTGATTACATAATCTATTTAGTTTGATTTGGAAAGATTGGACTGATGAGTTTTGTTAATTTTTTTGTGAATAGTTAGATTTTTTTTTTTACTTTCATTATTGTCATTTAATGAGTACCTACCCATGTATTTTGAATTAACAAATTTTGAATAAAGTTGTGGTATACCTACAAATTCTGGTATTACTAGACCTGACTCTTTTAGTCAGAAAGGCCAAGCGATCTACCTATGTATGTACTTAAAGTTAACAATGTTGTAATTTTGAAAAAAGTTGTGTTATACCTACAAATTGTGGTATTAATAGACGTGACTCTTTTAGTCAGTAAGGAGGACTGATTGAACAATTATTACTGTTCAGGTATTATCTCTCTTTGCAGGATCTTTACCAGTAACTTCACACGAGGACGTGTGAAATGTCAAGATGGCCGTGTTGGAGCGTGAGCACTGAGCACCGTGCTGCTTAAGATTATTGGGTGCCCTAGCGCCATCTGTTGAGTATAGTCGTAGCAACTTTATTTTAATTTTATTACTGAAAGGTCAATTGTTTTTTTTAACACATTTTTATTTGTTGGTTATTATTACTATGTATGGCAGCCATTACATGGTCATGCAAGCGTCAGTCAAATTCTATCAGTCATGAATTACGTTTGACTGATTGACTGATGGAAAGAACAAATCGCATCATGCAACCATCGGTCACTACATTACACGATAGGTTAATCGTCAGTCACAGCACAGCCCGTGACTGTGGTTAAACTGACAGCAAAACCTACCGTGTAATGGATGTCTAATTGAGATTCATTGAAGTCTAAACATTTTCATTAGTGAGAGATATTCAATTTAAACGATTAAAAGTTAGAATTGAAGTAACGGCACAGAATAACTAATGGTACAAGTACGGAGGCAGCACTCCGCAAAGTCATTTAAATGGATAGCGACTTAGCTTCGACGCAGTAGGGTGTAATTCAGGTCATTAGCGCTGCGCGACCTGCAGTTATATTCACCTAGTAGTTGCCTCTCTTTCAATATCGCGTGCTCTTGCCTTTTCTGACGACGCAATGTTAGGGTTGTCTTCTTTTAAATGAACTGCGTAGCATAAATGTCATAATGTGAAAATGTTTATTGGTTTTTTGATTTTGACACTGCACAGTAGTGTCGATTCGACATTGTTACTATTATAAATAGACAATACCTACTTGTGCAGTAAGATGCCGCGCGACTACACAGGGGGGCGTGAGCCGGCCCTCTGTCCACTTGTGTCTTTGAAGGCACGGCTAGCGGTGGGTGCTAGTCGCGTGCCCTTGAGCGAGTGAAGGAGGTCTGGTTACGGGTTAAGATTGCAGTTAGTCATGATTGGTGATGTATGTAGACGGTTATCGAATGGAGGCAAGTGTAATAAAAGTGACAGAATAGAGATTATTGTTATGATGATTTGAAATTGGTTATTGTTGTTGCTAAGCGCAGTAGGTATAGCTAAATGATAATTTATGGGGCTTCAAAGTACGTTGTGAACACCATGATGACTACGTGAGCTTTGTGCATGATATCTTAACAATATGGCAGCTGTTGAGTTTCTATTGGAATGTGATTATTTTTATCTTGTGAATATGATTGAGTTGAGTAAATGGCGAGGTGGCTATCAAGACGAGACGTTGTAAATAGAGTGCGATTTAAAGCGTGGTGGCTGTGTCTTTATGGTCTAGACTAGAAATGGCGAGTTGGCTGTTTCTAGATTATAAACATGCGAGTTGGCTGTTTATAAGCGGCGAGTTGGCTGCTTCTAGATTATAAAGGTGGCTATATTTAGATTATAAACATGCGAGTTGGCTGTTTATAAGCGGCGAGTTGGCTGCTTCTAGATTATAAACATGCGAGTTGGCTGTTTATAAGCGGCGAGTTGGCTGGTTCTAAATTATAAAGATAGCTGTATTTAGATTATAAACATGCGAGTTGGCTGTTTATAAGCGGCGAGTTGGGTGCTTCTAGATTATAAACATGCGAGGTGACTGTTTCTCAATTATAAACGTCGAGGTGGCTATTTCTGTTATTTATTCTGTGCTATGGATTTGGATAGTAGAGAGCGTGGAAGGTATTAAGAATTCAGATTTAATTTCTGAAGACTTTGCAAGATACTACTTTTTTTTTGTAGTGTAGAAAATAATTCAATTGCTACGCAAAAAGTAAAGTCACAGCATGTCCTGTGTTCGTTCTTTACTTGGTCAGGAGTGGCCGAAGCGCCTTAGGTAATAAGTACTGTTTCTTGTTTGTAACCATGTCTTTTATTTACTAAGTTGTAATGTCTAGTAAGAGTGGTAACTTATTCTCTTGATTTCTTATGAGATATTTTGGCCCTATTGCGAAGAGACCTAATCCTTGAGGGTGTGTAATCTGGTTTGAGTAAGCGAGTATTAAGATTGTGGACTGGCTAATGACTCTTCAGGCTCACAGTCACCCGAGGACGTGTGATGATGCAGGATGGCCGTGTCGGAGCTAGAGCGTAATGCTGATTAATCAGAACAAAATCGGTGCAGGCTGAATACGACTAAACCTTAAGTTGTGAACTCCTTTCATTATGGTAATGGTTGGATGCTGGCTGGTTAGAGAAATGTCAAGCAAGCGTTACGTCAGTTTTGACATAACGTTGGAGTGTGGTCTGTGGTTGGGGCTGTCTCGCTCGGTTATCTATTCTGTGAGCTCAGTGTAAAAAGATGGAGTTTTTATTATTGGATTGGAAGATGGAGATTATTGAATATTGCGAGTTGTGTTGTGAAGTTTGTGATTCATTAATGGAGAATCGTGAAAGGCCTCAGAACTCACTGCGTTTCTCTAATCCGGCTGCATCCTGACCATGCTGTTGTTAATAGTCAACTTTGATTGTGAAATTGTAATAAACTAGGATTAGAGGAAGCGCGTGCGTACGAGTTTATTTTAGAAAAATATACCCACAATCAAGAATATCTTACCTCTACTCTGACAAACATATCTCCGCCATTTTGAAAAATTTCATAAAACTGGCTCAAAAAAAAATTCTATATAATTTTCGAACCTGCTCACAAAATTTCACAAGAATCGGTTGAGAAATGCGAACTGTAGGCTGGAACAGACAGCTGGACATACGAAAGAATTTTTGCCCAAGCTGAAGCAGAGACGCTTCGCTCGCACTTCGTGCTCGCTCGGTCAATTACAGCAGGTATATGACGGCACCGTCATCCTAGGAAACCCTAGCTTAACTGCCGGAACACAACAATTTATAATTTTTGTTATGGCGTCAGACTTAGGTAAGATGGTGGTAGCTAGCTAGGCGGACTTGAAATAAGCCCTACCACCAACCAAACCGAGTACAAATGTACCCCCCCTGGGAATCGAACCCGGGACCGGTCGGCAGTGGTGTAGTGTAGTTACCTAACTAAAAAATGTAAACGACACACAAGTGGTGTGGTCCAGACTCCAGTGGTGTGGTTGACAATATACGAATCCTTATCCTTACTATCCTTACTTCCTTACTTAATATTATAAATGCGAAAGTCCGTTTGCTTGTTTGTTACGTCTTCACGTCTTAACTACTGAAACGATTATCGTGAAATTTGCATACACATTATCAAGGGTACAGAAAAGGACACAGGGTACCTTTCATCCCGAAAAAAAGTATTGTTCCCGAGGGAAAGCAAAAAACTTTCCACGCAGATGAAGTCGCGGGCGGCCGCTAGTGTAGGGATAAAATCAAAAGATTAATAAAGAGATAATAATGTGTGTTAAATTTTTGTACGTATTAAGGTCTACTCAAATCTGATCGGTATCCTGTACTGGTGGTGGTAACGATATCCCGATGGGTATGCGGTAACACGCAGTTCAAAGGTGTTCCGCAACAGCTGCGGTAATGCCATACAAAATACCGGATGGGATATCGGTCGAGTACACCGGTACAGGATACCGGTCAGGTTTGAGTAGGCCATTACGAATCTAGTATTTGTGAAAAAATTTGATTGAATGTAGTATAATAAATCAACATTGGCTACTAGGCGCGGGAAGGTCACACTAAACTGTAATATTATTCAAATAAACGAGATGAAAAGAAACACATTCATGATTTACTACATTAAACAGGCTTTTTCTTACCTAGTCGTCAAGCTGGTTAAACCTGTAATGTTTTGATACATCATTGTCCGCATTCTTGAATATATTTTTTATATGCCTTGCGTTTCATTTTAAGGGTTCCGTACCTCAAAACGAAAAAACGGAACCCTTATAAGATCACTTTGTTGTCCGTCTGTCTGTCTGTCTGTTCGTCAGGAACGCGTGGAGGTATTGAGTTGAATTTAAACCATATACGATCGTCCACGGTCCCTTGAAGCTGTGAAACAATCAAGCAAGCTTCTAAGTTAACGTAAAAAAGAACTGCCGTTTATGCTGCAAAAAACGCATTTTTGATACTCTCAAAGGAATCAAAATTCATAGGGTACTTGCCGTTGACTTAGAACTATAAAATTTGACAAGTAATATCGTCTTATACTACACTTACAGGGAAAAATCTGAAAACTCTACATTTGTAATTAAATAATAAAAAAAATAGTCATTAAAGTAAGTACTCAATTATCGAGGTTAAACAATGGTATGCGCGGTTATAGTTTAAACTTTTAAATCCTTACTAATATTATAAATGCGAAAGTCCGTTTGTTTGTTTATTTGTTTGTTTGTTTGTTTGTTACGCCTTCACGTCTTAACTACTGAAACGATCATCATGAAATTTTGCACACACGTTGTCAGAGGTACAGAAAAGGACATAGGGTACCTTTCATCCAGAAAAAACGTATAGTTCCCGAGCGATAGCAAAAAAACTGTCCACGCGGACGAAGTCGCGGGCGGCCGCTAGTTGACCTATAAACTTGAAATTTGACGATAATGTTAATTATAACGTATATTTTACCAACAAAGAAGGTTTATGAATATAATTTGTCAAAGTTTTGTGTAAATTGGTTGAAATATAACGATTTGTTGGAAGTGTCTGAAAAAGTTAAGCCGCCTTACCTGGGAGCTTCCATCGAAAACGCAGCAAAATCCCTTTAACATAAACCTAACAAAAGCAATTGTTAAGTTACTGTATAAATTACTTTCATTAGTTTCCATAATGATTACATTATTATTTAATTTACCAAACAAGTTCTTAAAAAAAATTCGTGTTGCACTCCGGGAGTGCTGGCAGAAGTGAAAACTTGAATATCAACGTTGTGCATTTTTGATATTTTGAAATGGTTAGGGAATAATTTTGCACGAATTGCTTCAATTATCAGTATAAAAGTACTATCATTTACGAATACCTACACAGCAGTGTGGCCACTACACAGAATACAGAACAGTATTGTACGAAGGTCTTATGTCCACAGCTTGACAAATCTAGAGTTTTGACGGCGACACTAGTGTTTACGTCTTGAAATGACGCGCCGTCATTTTCACTGCACCCTGTAAAAAGAGAGGGGGATACTTCCGCCGCCGGCTGTCTACTCTCCATCCGTCACATCCGTCTTACGAATTTTCGATCAGGGTCACATGATCCTGACTGACTGACGCGAGTTTAAATTTTTTTCCCCATTACAGCGTACAATGCCGCTAAAGAAGTTTTCACTTCAAAAGTAATTTTGGTCACATGAATATTGTCTGAAGTTCTTTAAACCTGCCATGGGTCGGTGTTTTTTGGCGCCATTTTGTCGAGTTCAGTTCGGTGGCTATTTTAATTATTTGTAAATTGATTCATAGTGGACACTGTGTCTTAAAATTGGTGCTAAAATTGGTGCTGTTTTGTGGTACAAGTGTCTACGGAACTGAACAATATGTGGGATAATTGAAATAGGCGCGATCTTGGTTGTGTGAAGCTGAGACTTTTATTGTAGTGGTGGCTACCTCGGCTGGTCTTACTGAGTAATCTGTCTGGATATACTTGGAGCCAAATGCTCCAAGCAGCATTGGGCCCAATTTCCGGGCCCAATGTAAAAAATCCAAAAATTTACGACCAAAAGAAACGGTTTTCGACCATAACTTTTTGGATTTCATTTTTTTTTTAAATTCCTTCACCATCTGATAGATCTCGTCAATCAGCGTCCTTTGACACCCTATTTTTATCTATGAACTACCAATAGCTTCCATACTCGTACAATCACCGTGTCGCACTAAACTCCCAAATGAGACCTAGTACCCAGCGATTTAAAAGTAATTTTCAATGACAATTTTTTTTTCACATTAGAAAGTGGCGTCGTACTGTCGCCATATTGATTTTTTTCAAAAAATATATAACCAGTGTTACTCGGGATGATGTAAGGATACTAACGATAACCCATACAACCGAATCATTTAGAAGTTAATGTGGAATAAAGAAACTCACATACCCACAAACATACATGAACCCTAAACACATATACACTCCTTTTTGGGCAGTCGTGTAAATTAGTAGGATTTGATGATAGTACCACAGAATATCTAATAGTACAAGTAAGTATAATACTTGATTTACAATAGGGAGTTTCGTTAGATCCTCCCTATTAATTTAAACAATAAAGGTAGGTAAGTGTCTATTTATTTTATGTAGAAGATATCAAAGGTTAAGGCGATTAGAGCCCTCACAGTGGCGCCCTCATCTAAATTGAATTTATTGCTCCCTAAGTACATACATAATGTATCGAAAATTCACACGTACCGATTGCAGCTAAAGTTCAATTATTTACAAACAATAACCTCTGTAAAATATAGTTTGTTGTAGTATTAACAGAGTATAGGCTTTGCCAAAAGTAGCTATTTTTTGCTCTTTTGCCTGCTAGTACAACATTTTACAGAGGTAACTGTTTGTAAATAAACTACCTATAGAACCTTAGCTTCAATCGATACGTGTGAATTTTTGATACATTATGTTTGTACTTAGCGAGCAATAAAGGATTCCACTGTGTGGGCACTTATCGCTTTAAGGAGAACGTTATGATAGTGCCATTTAAATATTTGATGACCGATAACTAACCTTTGTACTTACGTCTTGTTAATCCAAAACATCTTTCATCTCCAAACCCAAAAACCAGTTTTTGAGATCATATTTTATGACAGGACAATCAATGAAAGAATTATTAGTGTGTGAAAACAGGTACCTACGTCAAACTTGATTGCGTCAACAAACTAGCAAAACGTCTTGAAAAATGAATCGACATTTCTTTACTAGTGGCTCTGTGAGCATCTAGAATTGTGCTGCAGACGATGCCCATGCCCCCTCTCAATGAAAAAAGTCTTAAAGCTTCATTAGGTTAGGTTCTGCGATCAATCAAAAATGCGCGAGCCGAGCGAGCAAAACGAGCGTGCCTCGGCTCTAGCATTTCGTCAATCAAAAATCTTGAGTGTTCATTTTTTTTAATGATCCTAATTAATTAGTTAAATAAGTAAAATTAAATAAGTTATAGTTTAAATTAAGTTTCTCATGCATGCTTCTTATCTACTTTCCTTCTTTACTGTTTAAAACTTCAACATATTAGATGAATGTAATAAAATAAGCTTAGCAATAGCAACTTTCTGTTTTAAATAATTTTCTAAAATCTAAATAACACCACTACGCCCTTATGGTAAAAACACTAATCTACTCTCAATTGTGAAGATTTGTTAATAGCATAGTATTTACTTATAAGTTTTATTAAAAAAAATTATTTGTCTGTAAATCTTCCATGATAATATTTTTTTATTTTTAATTTTTGTTATTTATTTTCAATGGTCTCTGATAGTTGCGTGGAGCGTGAAATCTGTATTTTTATTCTGTTTCGCGGGGAAAATGCAGATTTCTTCATTTCCTCCATCTAGGATGGGGGAGGGATATGTGCGGCTCTCCCCCACGAACCTTCTGGGAAGTTCTAAAGTATTTCACCGCAGGCCACAGCCAACCCCCCAGATATTTTAAAACCTGTATGAGCACATAGGATACTTTTTATACTTTTTCGAATGTACATACAAGTGGATAAAGATACGGGCAGAAGCTAGTGATAAATAAATGAGTGGTAATAAAAATATCGTTTTTGGTTATAAATAATACTAATATTCCCACTTGTTCCATAATGCGGAGTACGCGGACTTAAACCGGGTTAAATACCGATACCGATACATGTTTGAGTGCGCAGGATTTTTTTTTACTTTAATTATAACGGACACACCAATTACAATAATTAAAGAACATAATTAATACAGTTTTCTAACACAATTTCAACAACAACAATTCATTCATACTTTCACAATAACGCAAACATTCTGACAATAATTTCATCCATCCATCCGCAAACAAGTCACATTCAGGGTTGTTGGCAAAAAGAGAGTTAAGCGCGGAAAGGGAGCGCGGTATGGGTGAATTAGCACTTGCCACAGTACGGCCCCACGGCACGGCGGTGCCTTCTATTGCGGCGGTAGTTGTTCGGCACAAAAAGTCGACACAGCTCATTTCGCAAGTCAGGAGCATCTATCTTACCGTTAAGAATTTTGCACATAGTTGCAAGTTGGTGTTTCATTCGCCTAACCTCCTAGACAACCCAGCAAAAACTTGCAAACACGTAAGTATGTAATAAGATCTATTCTGATCTATTCTTTTCTAATACCAAAAACTAAGACACAGAATGTAAAGTATAGTAAGTAAGGAGGAAAATTTAGTTTTTTCTTGTCATCACAAACGTATACGTGCTGGCACAACACGACTACCTACCTACCACTGACCTCTCACCGCGGAACGGGAACCATTCGTAATAATAGTCATTAAAACCATTTAAACGCATTGAAGTTGAAAATCCAAGTAATGCTCTGTACACAGGAGCCACGCAATATGAATCCGCGCACTGAAATAGTTTGCGTGTCAATAATTGCCAGCGGTTTCATCTTTCAAACAGGAACTATTCAAAATGTCACATCACGCCACGTGGCTGTAGAAAATGGACTTCCCAATCCATAAGATAAGTCTTGCCTCAATGAGTCTTGTTTTACAACATGAGCGATGGAACCACATGAGTAGTTTTACTCATGTGATGGAACTACGAAAGCGTAATTTCCAGCCTAACGGTAGATAATCTTGTACCTTTCCAGCTACAATTTACTTTGAAAAAAAAACCTGTCATAGTTAAAGTACTCTACGAGTAGATAAAAAAGTTATTTTTTTGTACATTCGATAAGTCAGAATTTGACATCAAAGAACTTTTTTTCATGTTGAATGTTTGAAATGAAATTTAAAAAGGAAAATAGATACAATTATTTTAAAGAAAATATGTTTTTAAGCTAAATCGAGGTTTACGCTTTCACCTTTCCTATTTCTCACATACATCTCGTTCACAATTTAATACGAATGTCAGATTTACTTCTATGGACAGCCAACGAAAACACAGTCAATCTCACAAGGATAATGTGTTTTAAAGTTAGAATATCTCAAAAGATAAACCAAGGTAAACCCGCTGTTTCGTGGAAAAAAATTAAAGGACACTAATAATGCATTAATAACACACTACCAGTCGGCCGGTAAGAGTGTCAAAGAAAGAAATCGTAGCGACAAAATATTATTTAGCCACGTGTTTCTACTACAGAAAGTTACATAAACGGCAATAAACTTTCCCCAAACTAGTTTTTCAGCTTCAATCAAGCTGGTAACACTTTATGCCTAAAGCTGTGATTAAACTGCCACCATTTTGCTTTTAATTTCCATAATATTATGAATGTAAGTATTTTTATGTTTTCAGAATGCTTAATATAGTGCTAAATCTATTTTACGTGATGCATGCTTCATTTTGACTGGCATTGTTTACTAAAAATAAAAATAAAACTTTCAAAAACACTTATTTAAGTAATGCTATTGATTGAATTTTCATATTATTCACACATTAAAATAGCTTTTTTAGCGTTGGGGCGTGAAAAATTAATAACAAATATGTATTAATACTAAATCCTTACTAATATTATAAATGCGAAAGTCCGTTTGTTTGTTTGTTACGCCTTCACGTCTTAACTACTGAACCGATCATCATGAAATTTTGCATACACGTTGTCGGGGGTACAGAGAAGGACATAGGGTACCTTTCATCCCGAAAAAAAGTTATGTTCCCGAGGGTGATCAATTCTCGGATTCTCGGAATTCTCGGACCTTTGGATATCCGGTCCAATGCTCTATTTTTTCTAGTATTTTATTTAGTATTGTATAAAAATGGCCTTGTTAATGCAAAGATCTCATTGGGTTGGAATATCCTAGTATGGAGGGTGGCATACTTAATTTCCGACATTTTGATTTTTTTTTTTCAAAATAGCAGACACGCATGAAACCCGTGTAAATCGATAGCTAGTACCAATACGAACAAGAATTGTTACCGACATAATCGCCTAAAATGTCACGTTTTCGAGCTGTAAGCTATTAAAGTTCAACTGGTGGCAATGGCAACACAACAGTGTAGATTTAAAGCTAAAATAAAACATATATATGGGCTTTGAAATATTGTTTTACGGCCATTCAAGTCTGGAATACTCTGGATTGTGTCAAGGTAAAAAATAGAACCCTTTCCTTACCTCGTTGGCTAATCGCGTCATTCATTTGCGGAGACACGTACACGATAGGTGAGTTATATTATCACAAGACCGATTTGAACCGGTAACACATATTAAAAAATCTTTTAATACCTACTAAAGCCTATTAAAATGTCAATTTTTTCAAACTGGTAACCCTTTCCCTACCGCTTGTTGACTTTTACTCTAGTCTAGACCTAGATGACCGTAAAACATTATTTTAGAGCCCATGCATACGTTTTATTTTAGCTTCAAATCTACCCAGTGGTGTCGCCACCAGTTCAACTTTAATAGCTTACAACTTGAAAACGTGACGTTTTAGGCGATTGCTACTAGCTATCGATTTACACAGGTTTAATGCGTGTCCGCTATTTTGAAAAAAAAAAAAAACTAAATGGCGGACAGTAGGTGTGCCAAAATATTCAAACCCCTAAAAATATTTATAAACTTTCAGAATAAACTGATATCCTCAACCACATTTCACTTAGGTACTGAACAAATATTTAGGTACTTACCCAATAATATTTTTTCTTGCTCAGTTCAACAAATTGACACTCGAACCACCATTTTTTGTTTCTATTAGGTACTAAAATGTAATTCGTTTTGTTTGTTTTATTATGAGTTACTACTCTTTTCAAAAAAACACGTGTTATAGTGTCGGACAGAAACTGGATTTCCAGCCGAAACCGAACTTTCAGCCCTCGTTCCAGTTCCGGCCGAAACCGGAACCGAAACAGAAACTTATTTTCACACATTAAGTTAACGTAATTTTTTTTACATATACATGGTTGGTGGTAGAGTTTGTATCAAGCCGCTAGTGGTGAACTGATAATTAGTTACACCAGTCGTTTTTCATACAAACAAGGTAACTTTGAAGCCTTTGGTTCTCCGCCGGCTATCCAGAGAGTGAGGCCAATATTTGGCCGAAATCGAAACTGTAGCCGAAACTAGTTTATTTGGCCGAAACTGAAACTTCGGTCGGTCACTAATTAAAATATTGTTTACTAGTTACAATAAAAATAAAGATATTATTTGAATATAAACTGTTATTAATGGAAGGGACATAAAATTATGCTAACATTTCCTGATAGTTAAGGCACTTATAGCAGTCCACTAGCGCCGCCAATACATTTATTTTTATTAGGTATACGTAAACCAAGTCAATATTAAAATAAAACCGGTCAAGAGCGAGTCGGACTCGCGCACCGAGAGGGTTCCGTACAATCATAAATATATTTGGATATGTTACTTTAGTACAGTTTAAAAAAGTAGGATAAACGGCTGACAGGTGGTGGAAGGGCGAACAGGTGGACAGTTAATTTACAAATCTTAACCACAGCTGCTTATGGTGACTGAAAAACGTTTCAGCCAGTCCACATTGCAAACGGTTTATATTACTAAGTAGGAACTTATTCTTCGTTTATTCGTACGGCAAATAGTAGGTAATTATATTAGAACCAGCCACCAATTTCTTATTATAGTATTAGGTTGCGCCATCTCTTGACCGATAGTGGAACTATTTTTTTTTCTTAGGTTAGCATTCTTAGGACAGCGCCATCTGTTGACTGGTAGTGAAACTAAAGAATTTTTGTTTGTTTTTTGTATTTCTAAAAAAGTTTATTTTTCCTGTTATCTTTACATGAACTACTATCACATAGAATTATTTCAGATTTTTCTCTTTGCAAACTTCGGAGATAAGGGGGGGGGGGGGAACGGTATTTTTTTACATTTTTCATCATAAGTCGAAAACTATGCGGCCTGAGAAAAAAGGAAAAAATGTTTTAAAATGTGCAAACAGCGCTTTTTCATATGATACCCCACATGCCTTAGTCACCTCACTTCAAATTTTTAAGACCCCTTTTCAGTCCCTGTTGTAAAAAAAATTTTTTTTATTTCTTTCTTATTTGTAAATAGTTGGGCAAATGTCATCTTAAACTATTCCAAATTTCAAGTTGATACTATTAGTAGTTCTCGAGATATCCAGCTGTGATAGACAGACAGACAGACAGACTGAGTCACACCATAAGGGTTCCTTTTTTACCATTTTGGTACGGAACCCTAAAAAAGGAAACAACCATGCCCAATATTTTTAGTAACTCTTTTACATTTTTCATTCTTTGTACTAGAAACGAAACGACAGTGGCCGTTTTAAAACTTACAAAAAGAATGAAATCTGTTGAAGAGTTATTCAAAATACATTAGAGTCAATTTAAAAGGGCATGGTTGTTTCCTTTTTTTAAACATTGACCTGCCTACTTATTGTCTAATTTCCAAAATCTATCGCAATCGCTTTCATTTGACAGATGGATGTGACACATTGCTGCATTCCTTTGGTAAGTTTTTATTTGTGCCAAAAAGAAACATAAATGTATAATATATAAAACTAGCGGCCCGCCCCGGCTTTGCACGGGTGTAGTGCAATGTAGTTACTAATGTAAAACTGTGCTAATGTGGTGTCAGTGTGAAGTTATTTGATTATACTACAGGATATCTACATATATACGACGTACGCAAGGGGTGTTAAAATATAATTGAAGTGTGTGTGTCTGTCTGAGGACTCTGAGGCAACCTAGCTCCCAAACTTAAAGATCGATTTTATTGCGAATTTTATGTATAGTTTAAGAGAAGCGTACAGACGGCGGGAAGCGACTTTGTTTTATACTATGTTTAGCTTTTGCCCGTGGCTCCGCCCGCGTGGGAGTCGGTAATCGTTGTAAGTCTTCCCTTGGAAACCAATGATCGGCATGAAAAGAAGCCTGTGTTAAGTATTCCAGACTATAATCTATCCCTGTGCCAAATTTCGTCAAAATCCGTTCACCCGGGTAAGACGTGATTGAGTAACAAAATGTACAACATCCAAACATCAAAAATTTCACATTTTTACAACTTTGTGATATGTAGGTAATAGCTGTACCCCGCGGTTTTACCTGCGCAATCTGTTGATTCTGTAATCAAACTCCCATCTCACTTCGAACCTCACTTCACTTCGCGTGAATTGTTATTAGAAATTAGCTACCTAAATGAGCAATTTTACCGATTACAATAAATTTAGGTAGCTATCTAAAATATTTTGCGATGAAAAAAAAAAATCTTATCATTATCTTATTTATGATTTAAAGTTCCCGTCCCGTGCAGTGAAGTGAGATTCGAAGTGGGGTTCGAGTTTAGTTACAGAACCGACGCCCTACTGTTCACGATTTAGTATTAGGTAGGTAGGTACTTAATAAAATTTCTTAGCAGTAATATAACAAAATAAGTATAATAATATTATGTAACATTTAATACTCATACTTAATAGTTTGGTAGGTATCTTCTTTTTAAATAAAAATCTATGTATGTTTATTTGTTCCTGGTTCCTGGCTAAAATAACGTGACATTGCAAATTATGTCGGGTGCAACTTATGTTGTGCATTATTATCCGGCTCTCAATTTTAACACTTTACACCACATTCCTTGCCACGTTAGATATCTGATAGATTTTGCCACGTTTTATAAGTAGACTAATATTTCGTAAAATAGGTAGTGAAAATCAGGATAAAATCTTATACAACATGAAATGTCAGCTCGTGCGGTGACATAATTACAATCTCAGGGGAGGTGACAACCTGACAACTGACATTTATTTTTCTTAATCGTACAAATGCACTAAGAAGTTTTGATTCCGATATCGAAGTCAACCACCCTAAAAATAGCTTTCTACCCCTTTTCAACCCTGTTAGGGGATACATTTCAAGAAAATACGAAACACATATTCAATTAATTTTGTTAAAGAATGTCTATGCCAAATTTCAAGTCAATCGGGCCAAGGAATCGCTTTCTCCCATACAAACTTTGCCACCCTGTTTTACCCCCTTAGGGGTTGAATTTCGCAAAATCCCGTCTTAGTGAGCACCTTCATCCTAAAAGGAACCCCCATGCAAAATTTGAGACTCCTAGCACTTGTAGTTTCTGAGATTTCTTGATGAGTCAGTGAGTGATTTTCTCTTTTATATATATAGATAAATGCGATAGATTTTGGAATTAGACAATTAGCCGCGGTTTATGTATAATAAAAATAAATTAATTGGCGGCGCTAGTGGATAGCTATAAGCGCCTTAAGATCATAAAATATTGCCACTAACGGTGAATTCTCAAAGCCGTTATTTACTATAACTTTTTTTATATTCCTCCATAGATTTTGATTGACAACAGAGCCTTCTTAACGAATAGTCGATACCGACTAGATTTATGCTGATTGAGTATTATGCTGTCATTAAAGTGTTTCGCAGTGACCTATTGTGGTTTGAAAATGGGATACAGGTGATTAAGCTCGTCTGGTTTGGATTCCCCTCGTTAGTGCGCTAAGCACGTAATTCTGCCAGCGAACTAAAATCTATGGAATAATCATTTTGCTCAAAAATGGCACCACATGAAAAGTACAACTAACTGGATGTAGCTAAAAATGCTGGCATTTAATTATGCAGCACAAAGCGTCTGAACATGCTTGCTTATTACCATAATTTGTAAACTCATAGATATTTTCTATACTTAAACGAAAAAATAAGATACGTTTTTTCTGCATCTTTTTACTGCCTCCTTTGCATCTTTTACATCATTTGACTATACAGGACGTCATTTCTAATAAACTCTTTCTTTCTATATTTTTTCTACAATACAAACTGCAATTTATTGAAAAGAACACTGACGTCAGTCACCGGGTGCGTGGCTGGATCGACTAAAACTGAGCGGGTTGTACTTTTTCGGCCCCGTGGTGCCATTTTTAGGGTTCCGTACCAAAATGGTAAAAAAGGAACCCTTATGGTGTGACTCAGTCTGTCTGTCTGTCACAGCTGGATATCTCGAGAACTACTAATGGTATCAACTTGAAATTTGGAATAGTTTAAGATGACATTTGCACAACTATTTTGCAAATAAGAAAGAAATAAAAAAAAAAATATTTTTTTTACAACAGGGACTGAAAAGGGGTCTTAAAAATTTGAAGTGAGGTGACTAGGGCGTGTGGGGTATCATATGAAAGAGCGCTGTTTGCACATTTTAAAACATTTTTTTCTTTTTTCTTAGGCCGCATAGTTTTCGACTTATGATGAAAAATGTAAAAAAAATACCGTTCCCCCCCCTTATCTCCGAAGTTTGCAAAGAGAAAAATCTGAAATAATTCTATGTGATAGTAGTTTACGTAAAGATTACAGGAAAAATAAAACGAGGTCTCAATATAACACACTTTTTTAGAAATTCAAAAAACAAACAAGAATTCTTTAGTTTCACTACCCGTCAACAGATGGCGGTGACCTAAGAATGCTGACTTGCGAATTAAAATAGTTCCACTATCGGTCAAGAGATGGCGCAACCTAATACTACAGTAATAATTGGTGACTGGTTCTTATATAAATTACCTACTATTTGCCGTACGAATAAACGAAGAATAAGTTCCTACTTAGTAATATAAACAGTTTGCAATGTGGAGTGGCTGAAACGTTTTTCAGTCACCATAAGCAACTGTGGTTAAGATTTGTAAATTAACTGTCCGCCTGTTCGCCCTTCCACCTGTCTGCCGTTTATCCTACTTTTTTAAAGACTGTACTAAAGTAACATATCCAAATATATTTATGATTGTACGGAACCCTCGGTGCGCGAGTCCGACTCGCTCTTGACCGGTTTTTTTAAGCAATATTTGTTTGCAATTACACTTCCATAGATTTTATTTCGCTGAATTCTGCACTGAGAACTGACTGTTGTTAGTTCGAATCGAAAAAACTGACGCGGTCGTGTGTTACTTACGTTTCATATATCGGAAAATACGATACCGTAGTTAGATTCAGTTAAATGGAAATTAAGGGACTTGTAAACGTTTATCAAAGTGAAACTGGTCAAATTAATGTAGGAAAAAAGTAAGGAAAGTGAAAGTGAAGTGATTTTTTTTTATTCAAATAAGCTCACATATAAGCATTTTTAAATCGTCAATTTTTTACCTTGTCACCCATTATGACTTCTTTTAGCTGGCAAGAAAAATGCTTATATCGGCTATATTAGCTACAAAACAGGATTACATATTAGGCTTATAGCTTTATATCGTGTCCAGACATAATTTATTTTTTTAATTGGTTAATCTTTATTGCACAACAATACACAAAGTAAAGTACAAAGGCGGACTTAATGCTAAGAGCATTCTATACTAGTCAACCACCAATAAAAAGAAATTCATGAATTTGCGGTACATACAAAGGAGTTAGGTACAGAACCTTAAAAATATCAAAATAATACATAGATACATAATATTAAAAATAAATAAACCTTAATGTATAAATACAAATATTATAAATATATAATAAAAATAACAAGAAATAAGTTTAAGACAAAGATCATTCACATTTCCAAAAGAAAAGCATGAGCGTTTCTTTTAAATGAGAATTTGCTAGGAGATCTCCTGAATTCAGGGAGATTATTTCAGAGGCGGGTAGCTTGCAGCGTAAAAGAATCAGACATATAGCCAGAATGTAAAGGGGAGTAGAGAGAGCAAGAGAATTGGCAGAGAGAAGGGGACGATCGTAAGTATCACAGAGATACTGAAATTTGCATTTCAAGTATTCTGGAGAATGGGGATTGTTGAGGATGTAATAGAGTGAGCAGAGCAGCCTTAGCTGTCTGCATTGACGGATAGGGAGCTATTTAAGCTGAGACCGGTAAGAATAAACATGATCAAATTTACGAAGACAAAATATGAAACGAATGGCATTATTAATAAGCCGGTCCAACTTATTAAGAATATCCTTATTCAAGTCAGTGTAGCAGACATCAGCATAATCAATGAGTGTAAGAATTAAGGTTACTAGAGTGATTTTTGTGCGAATGGGAAGAAAGTTCCTAAATCGGTTCAGAAAGCTTAGAGAGGCAGATCGAGTGACCTCAGCAACTTGCGTTGTCCAGCTGAGAGAAAAGTCAATGAGCAAAGCAAGGTTTTTAACGCTAGTGCTGAGGGGGATTGTGATGTTGTCAAACATTAAGGGCTGTACCGAACTGTAATCAATCTTTGCGATCTGTTTCAAGCTACCGACAATAATTGCCTGACACTTGGATGAGTTAACAGCTATACCAAAGTTGGTCGACCATTTCCCAATTTTATATAGCACACAGTTTAACAACGAGACAGCTGAGTTGATATCGTCTGCAGATATCTGTGCATAGATCTGTAAGTTGTCAGCATAAAAATGGTAAAAACAGCTAAGCGATGAGGAGAGGACGTTAATGAATATTATTAATGAATATGAATATTATGTTAATATTCAATTTACAGTGTTCAAGCTAAATTCAAAATTTAAAGCCATTATTCATTCAAGGCTGTTACAAAAAAATATCATTCAATAATAATGCGTTAAGATAGGTAGTCAGAAGCAGACCCTTTTCCACTGGTATATAAGATAGGTTGTTTTTATTTTATTTCATAAAACTTGATAAATATCATCGTTTTTATTTTAATATGCAACAAAGTATGAGGTTTGTAGAAAAGCATTTTTTTGGCTACTTTACTACGAACAACAGAGAATATGAATGGGTAAATACATTTTATGAGTGATTAATTTCACGTAAACATTTTACTTACCTCTATTACACATAATAAAAAAATCTTTAGACTATAAAGTTTAAGTAGCTTTTCATATGATTTATATAAGTTTTATTGTACAGATGAGCTCATATAATATTATCCGGCTTGAGGTAAAACAGGTGACGGAAACAATTTACTTGAGAGATTTACGTTTATGGTATGATAATTGCTACAATGTCTGAACATTATTTAGGTTAGGACGAAGCGATAAAGCACGATGTTATTATAGACTACAGCAGCTTCCGCCCGCAACTTCATTCGCGTGGACGTTTGGAAAATCCCTAGGGAATCTTTGAGCGGGATAAAAAGTATCCTATGTTTATCGAATTTTTAGATTTTAGGCATTCACAATGCTATTGTTATATTAAGATAATTTATATTTTAGAAAAAATACTGGAAAAAAATCCGGAAAACATTGAAAAAAATTGACCGGAATCCCAAGGGTGCGGGAGTATCCTATGTTTTAATCCAGGCTATAAACTATGTGTGCGAAATTTCATCCAAATCCATTCAACCGTTTTTGCGTGATTGAGTAACAAACATCCAAACTTCACATTTACAGGGTGTCTTAAAATTTTGCCACAAGGAGGGAAAGTACCTTAAATATTGAAGATAGGAAATTTGACTCAAAGAAGAATAAAAAAAATTGGAACTGTAGCCATTTTTTTTAATCGTATACGATACCGCACAATAGGACGTACCTAATAACCAACTAATATCTATGGAAGTGTAATTGCAAACAAATATTGCTTAAAAAATGGCACCACAGGGCCGAAAAAGTACAACCCGCTCAGCTTTAGTCGGGCCAGCCACGCACCCGGTGACTGACGTTAGTGTTCTTTTCAATAAATTGCAGTTTGTATTGTAGAGAAAAGATAGAAAGCGAGAGTTTATTAGAAATTACGTCCTTTATAGTCAAATGGTGTAAAAGTTGCAAAGGAGGCAGTAAAAAGATGCAGAAAAAATGTATCCTATTTTTTCGTTTAAGTATAGAAAATATTAATTAAAATTTAAATGTTAATTCCGATCACGTTCCATTATTAACGAACCGAAACAACTCTGCGCGAGCCATTATGGAAGCGATCTTTGTCAATCTCTGCTTCAGCTTGGGCATAAATTCTTTCGTATGTCCTTCCTTCCGGCTGTCCGTTGGCTGTCCGTTTGTTCTCCTCTATAGGTCGCATTTCTCAAGTCAACCGATTCTCATGAAATTTTGTGAGCAGGTTCGATAATTATATAGAAATTTTCAGTCGAGCCAGATATTCGAAATTTTTCGAAATGGCGGAGATAAAGTAAAAAAAAAACATATTTCAGCCGTTTCTAAAAAATATCAAAAACGTAACAATAATTTTTGCTAGCGGTGCAAAGCAAATTATGTTTTATTTTTTAATTTTAGAAGACTGAAATGTTTATCATTCAAAACATTTCTGGCCAATTTTCGAAATTTGAAAATAAATAAGGTTGTGACTTTGTGACAGTTAATTAAATCAAACAATTATTAATTGAAAGCTCATTAGATGTACATTCAATAGATATCAACATTACACAGTAAAACGTTAGCTAGCAATAGCAGATGGCTAAGTCTAAACTTATTTTCGAAGAGGTGCGATTTTTATGACGTCGAGTGTATATTAACAAAAAATGGCTGGGAAATTATTGCTGCGCATAAAGTTATAAAAAAAATTGGGTTGCACTCCGGGAGTATCCGCAGAAGTCAAAACTTGAATATTAACGTTGTGCATTTTTGATATTTTGGAATGGTTAGGGAATAATTTTGCACGAATTGCTTTAATTATAAAAATACTACCTATAAAAGTACTATAATGTATGAGGTAGAATACAATATTTTATTTATTGCGCTATCATACACAAACATGACAATTTATATTACGTTAAAAAGTTTATCTCTCAGAAAAATCAACCCGCCGAACGCCAAAATGACGCGCCGCCATTTTCGCCGCGCCCCGTAGAAAGAGAGGGGTATACTTCCGCCACCGGCTGTCTACGCTACATCCGTCTTACGAATTTTCGATCAGGGTCACGTGACCCTGACTGACGCTAGTTTAACATTCTTTCCCCATTACAATATGTTTCCGTTTCGGGTAGAAACACAACGTGTTTAAGTTTTAGGTTTATGACACATGAAATGTTTTAAAAAGCATTATCACAGCATAAAGATTTTTTTCCTTACCAGTAGGCCGACGCCTTTATTGTTGGACGATACCGCTGCCTGTAGGGTATTTACGCAAATACGGAAGGTTTGTCACAAATTTACAATTTGGAAGGTGGATTTCTTTTACGACCCCCGGGTACATAAAAGCATTGCGAAATTATATAAAATAATGAATTAGGGGTGACATATTATTAAATAAAGGTTTTTATAACATAAAGGTTTCGAACGGTTTTCTTTATACCACGAGTGAGTGCGGCAGCCTGCCAATGCTGCCGCACTCGCTCGTAGTTTCACGAAACTTACTTGATGGCTACTGTCGCACGCAGGGTTCGGAAACCAGATTAATATTATAAAAAATCCAAGATGGCGGACAATTTTTTTTTTTGCCGATGAAAGTCGGTTTTTTGTACTATTTTGACAAGAATAAAGCAAAACAATTTAAAAAATATATAAAATTCAAGATGGCGGCCAACTTTTTTGTTTGTGGGTCGAATTCGATAAAACACGGTTTTTAGTACTATTTTGACAAGAAAACACCAACGCATTGTTAAAAATATGAAAAATCTAAGATGGCGGCCAACTTTTTTCAACTGAGTTACATCGAAATCAACCTAAAAACAAAGTCGGCAGCGATCTTGACTATTGTCGTTTTTTTACAATTTGTAACTGTTTTCTTGTCAAAATAGTGCCCCAAACCAAGTTTCATCGAAATCGGTCCACAAACAAAAAAGTTGGCCGCCATTTTGGATTTTTGACATTTTTAACATTGTTTTGCTGTTTTTTTTGTCGAAATAGTATAAAAAACCGAGTTTCAATGAAATCGACCCACAAATAAAAAAGCTGGCCGCCATGTTGGATTTTTGTCATTTTTAAAATTGTGTAGCTGTTTTCTTGTCAAAATAGTACCAAAAACCGAGTTTCATCGAAATCGGCCCACAAACAAAAAAGTTGGCCGCCATCTTGGATTTTTTTACATTTTTAACATTGCGTTGCTGTTTTTTTGTCAAAATAGTAGCAAAAACCGAGTTTCATCGAAATCGACCCACAAACAAAAAAGTTGGCCGCCATCTTGGACTTTTTATATTTTTAACATTGCGCTGCTGTTTTCATGTCAAAAACCGAGATTCATCGAAATCGAATTATTAATTTAATAGGAAATCAAAACGGTAAAGACGCGATAGCCCTAGAAGACGTGTCCCGAGCTACATAGAACGGCGAAGTATGCAGCTCGGGCTCGTCCGACTCACCTCTCCCCCCTCACGCCCCGCACGATTGCCCTATCTAGACGTCTCCGTCGGCCTACTGTAAGAAATTCTTTATGCTGTGGCATTACCATTAGAACACCATTAAACTACGATTCTGCCGAAAACATTAGCGGACTTGACCCCCTGGTCAGTATTTCTGTAATTGTATGTGTATAAACTAAGAAAGAACGTACGTAACCCTAAAAAATACTCTAATGTAAGTACATTGTTTTTGCCGGCGTTATTATTCGTGTTTGTGAGTGAGAACGTGTGTAAAATGTCCAAGATGCTCGGTGGTAAAACTGTACAGGGTCATATCGGCCAGTATACGAATTTGCTCCAAAATAGAGAAAACAGCTCTTATAACTTCCTCTCCTTATAAAAAATTTGCTAATGGAAATTGAAAATAATTGAAATCGTAAACCTGCTTTCAGTCTCAATCGGACCCTTAAAAACTAGAGCCAAAAAGGAAAACTACGGTAATAAGAATAATGCCATTAACTAGTCATCATCCCAATTTTTTCTCAAAAATATTACCTATATCGATATTTTTTCCAAGGAGGTTTATAATAATTTTTTCACTTCCACCTTCCACCATCCCTAATGCCAAGTTCATTGTCAAAATTGTCTCTGTCCCTTTTGTTTCTTTTTTCTTTTTTTTATTATAGCAGGGGATCTGCATGTGGTGACGTCATAGAAAGGTCATTTGAAGGTTAAAGCTTTTTATTGAAATATCTTTAAAAATATAGACTTATTCTGAAATCTAATTAGTAGACATTGTACAGAAAGCTTATTTCTCGTAATGGTTTTGAGATTTCCGGTCATCTTCAAAAAGTTAGCAAAGCCAATTGTTGGAGGTGCTAGAAAAAGTCAAGCCGCCTGGGAGCTTTCATTGAAAACGCTGCCTTATCCTTTTGAGATAATATAACATTATATCTTATAAAAAAATGGTCACGTACGATGCGGTAATTGGAAAGCTATTTAAAACGGATATGGTATTAATCCCTATCAACGTAAATACGATGCACATTATTTTAATCTTTTACATCAAATGATTTAAAACAAATAAAGATAAAATTGCACATTCACTACATAGTATAAAACAAAGTCGCTTTCTCTGTCCCTATATCCCTATGTATGCTTTAATCTATAAAACTACGCAACGGATTTTGATGCGGTTTTTTTTAATAGATAGAGTGGTTCAAGAGGAAGGTTTATATGTGTCAAATTCCACACTACACTGAAGCGAAGCGAGGGCGGGTCGCTAGTATTAAATAAAATGTTTAAGCTTTTCATGTCTTCAATTCAGAGATATATTTGTTAAAATTAAAATGTTCCCTTTACTATTATTATCTTCCCCTATCTCCTCAGATCAAATAAAAAAGTAAGATGGAGCGTTGCGCAGTGGTTGCGAACAACTAAGTGAGGCCGCTTTTTGATGGTACATGTGTGTGTACTAAGGGGCGGGCGGGGGCCGGGCGGCAGGGTTCGATATGGAACGCCCAATGACGAAGGAAAGCCAAGGCGTAGTTTCGTTACATATGTGTGCGTAAACTGTGTATGTACACAGCCAAGGCGTAGTTTCGTTACATATGTGTGCGTAAACTGTGTATGTACACAGCCAAGGCGTAGTTTCGTTACATATGTGTGCGTAAACTGTGTATGTACACAGCCTAGGCGTAGTTTTACTGGCCTCACCGCTTTGTCCAAATAAAAAAGTAAGGACGGAGTCTTTCATGTCGTCCCATCTCATAGACCAGTCAACACGCCCGCCTGCCAAGGGCTCGCGTCGCGGGGCGCGGCGCCGAGGCACAACAGTTCAAGGAAAAAATATAATAATGCTCGCGTTAAGTACTTACTATAAATGATATAAATCTAACACTCGCGTTAACTGCAGCCACAAAATGGTTCAAGCTCTGTACGTGATCATCAAGTTCTGTTCCGTTACAGAAAAGTTTTGAAAAATAATAAAGACTGTTTTTATTAATACTGAGTGCGTTGTGCCAGTTCTAAAGATTGAGTTTGGCACAGTTTTGATATTTACAAATTCGCAATGTTTCTCTTACTGTCCTGTATTGCGGTATCGCTCTGGTTCGTCATTTTCCGGTATAGGAGAAGAGAAATGTACAAGTTAGCTTCAAAGTGTGCTCCTTGTGATGAAGAGTTACCTCTTATCGGGATAGCACACACGCTGATGGGCAACACAGAGGGTAAGTTTGTTGAATGTGTAATATTGGTAACTGAGAATTCCTTAAATTTAGTAAATTATCAATTTCTATTTCTTTTTTAGGGTTCCGTAGCCTAAATGGCAAAAAACGGAACCCTTATAGATTCGTCATGTCTGTCTGTCTGTCCGTCTGTCCGTCCGTATGTAATGTAACAGCCACTTTATTCCGAAACTATTAAGATTACACAGTTGAAACTTGGTAGGTAGATGTATTCTGTGAACTGCTTAACGATTTTATTACAAAAATAAAAAAATAAAAGATTAAAGGGGGGCTCCCCATACATGGAACTGAAACTGAAAATTTTTTTTCTTCAAACCAATACGTGCGGGGTGTCTATAGATCTTTAAAAATGACATTGAGGTTTCTAAGACTATTTTTTCTCAAAGTCAACCGTTTGAAAGATATACACCGCCAAAAAGGTAAAATGTGTGTCCCCCCCCCCCTTTAGCTTTTGAAATAAGAGAGTGAAAAATCTAAAAAATATATGCTGTAGATCTTATTATACACTTTCAACGAAAATTGGTTTGAACAAGTATAGTAATTAGTTTTCGAGATGTAGTATATTTTCCATAATCGCAAATATAACTTTGTCATTCATACCAGCATTGTGAAAAACAAAGTTATTTTTGCAGACGAAAAATGATAGTGGTATTAAGTATGGTATGGTATAAGGTAACTACGGAACCCTACGGCGCGTGGCCCGACACGCACTTGGCCAGTTTTTGTACTTACTTGAACTTTTAAAGCACTTTGGATAGGAATTTGCATCGTACGTAAAAGTATGATCGTGGTCGTACGAATGGTCTGGAAAAAATCAAATTGGCAGATTTTTTTTATAGCGACTTTTCAAATGTGTAAAAGTAACAGCAGAATGGAGATTATACCTTTGCCACCACCTGCCACAACAACAACAAGAATAAAAAATAAAAAGATTTGACATTTTGACAATGACAAATGTCAAAATGTCAAAACTTTGAACTTGAAACTCTTTTTTAATACCATGTTGTGGTTGTGGCAGGTGGTGGCAAAGATATCATTTCCATTCTGCTGTTACTTTTGTATATTTGTGAAGTCGAAGAGAGTTAAATTTATTAAAAAAAATTTACGTTCGTTATTTAGTTCTGAAACTTTTTTCCATTACTAAGGGAGCTTATTCCTACCTATATAAAAATATTCAGCCAATTTGATTTTTTTCGGACATTCCCCATTGAGTGCGCATACTGAATACATTTTTCTCCGCCAAATAGTTACCTACAGAAAATGCATTCGTGAAGTTAGTCATCTTTGGTTGGAGCGCGATGAATAAATCTAAATCTGTATTTTCAAGATAATACTGTTATGACTGCAAGAGACTGCAGTGGCGTCATCACTGTCGCAGAACCGAATAGATGCGTGAAATAGTACAATATTTAAAATTACATAATTTCGGTAAATTCCATCATTTTATGAAAGAAAAATAATATATGGTAGCTTGAAACACTTTCATTTCATCCTACAAAAAACATTTATATTCGTAAATTAAGTTAATAAACTTTTCTACATCTATTTTGAAATTTTTTAACGCATGAACGTGTTTTAAAATCCCAAAATGGAAGTATATATATACGCACACACGTACGTATATACTTCCGACGTTGTATATGTCGTGGGCTTATCGTTGAACTGGGCCGATCGAGATCTGCCTGGTCAGATCACGATGTGCCGGCATTTCATGATCTGGCCAATTATTTCATGATGTGCCCAATCAAAAATTAGGCAGATCGATAAAAGCAACCTATTGGTCGATTTGCCCTACTAGTACTTGGCCACATCGAGATATGGCTGAGCGCATCGTTCGTAATATACTTCCGTTTCGCGACGCTTGTGGCGCTGTAACGCTGTTTGCGCTCTGTCAGCTGTGTGTTTACCGTGCGAGCAAGAAATCGAAAATTGTTATAATAAAAACAATAACAGTGAGTTAGTTGAAGAAAAAAGTGCTTTCCGAGTGAATTACAAGCGTCAGTTTGATTTTTATGTGAGTCACGCAAAATCAACGCACAATGTGAAATAATGAGAATGTTGAGAATGATGATTTATAATAAACAAAATAAAAAAATTACATTCTTTTCATTCACACTGCAGACTATTTATCCCAGCATGGCTGGTTATCATTTTATTTGCTTGTACTTTGGCCACCCTACAGAATCGATTTGCCCAAGCATAGCCGGCCAAATCGTCAAACGTTATGCTTTGAACGATATGGCGGGTTTTGAAAAGGCAAATCAAGAAATGCCGGCGTATCGTGATCTGCCTATAGTCTAAGCGGTCATGGGATTTTTGGTAACGATCAAGGAAAAGGTTAGATTCATTTTCATGGGTTGTAGAGTGGTCCTCTAATGTGAATGATCTCGGTCTGCCTGCTCTCAGTGGTTGCAACTTCGAATTATAGCGCTTACAAGAGGCATCATTGTTACGAAAAAAAAACGATCAGAGAAATGGTCAGTTTTAGTACCTATTCAAAGAATGTCGTCTCTGCAGATGAAACAAGTTGGTCTGCCGGCTCATAGTGGTTGCATTTCTGAGCTATGACGTGCCCAAGTCACGTCATTGTTACGAAAAAAAAAACGATAAGGGAAATGGTCAGTTTTAGTACCTATTCAAAGTATAGTATCTCCACGGGTGAAACAAGTTGGTCTGCCGGCTCTCAGTGGTTGTATTTCAGAACTATCATTGTGTACGCAAGACGCTTATTTGTAGAGAAAGCCTAAAAAAACTTTGAAAAACGGGACAATAGGCGAATTTTAAAGTGCACGCCGGCCGCTTGCGTATCTGTGACTATATGAGTCCCCTCCCCACCTTAAAGCATCTCTACACTCGCGCGCGAAAAGCCCCAAACCTCCCGCGAAGCAGTGTGCGTAGTGTGGAACCGATTTGAATCGAATCCACACACCCGCGCGTGAGTATGGAGAGGTCTTTATGCCTGTGCCACCGCGCACCCCCCATCCCCCCACTTCCGGCTTTAGCGTCAATAGAGATGTTCGATCCGGGTGCCTTGTATCGATATTCCGGATCGCCATGGATCGTAATTTAATGTATCAAACGTTTAAAATAATCATACACTATCAACGCGCGCCCAAAATTGTACATTCACACAGCTTGGATTTCTAAACAGTATTAAATCGTATTTTTTAGTAAAAACTTTTTTTGCCATTGTTTATTATTTTCATCAATTTTAACACTAGAAAAGCAAACAAAACGTTCAGTTAAGGTCTATTATACAATTGTTTTTACCATAATTACAACGCAACTAAAATATAAAGCTAAAATGTTCTCAAAAAATAACCATAAATATCTGAGTTGTAATTGTTTCATTAATAGTATTGACCTGACCAAATTCCTAACGAACTCTTAAAAGGTATTGCGGAAGAGATGGGGCCAATACTGGCTTAAGTTTTCAACAAAATACTACGCACGGTTATTATACCTAGACAATGGGCAGAGTCACACATAATACTCTTACATAAGAAAGGATCAAGGAAGGAAATAGGAAACTACAAGCCCATTTCACTGATTTCAAACACATACAAAGTCTTTGCAAAGGTCTTACTAGAAATAATATTTATTTATTTATGGTATCTGGTAATCTTGATGAAAATCAACCAATCAACAGGCTGGGCTCAGGAACAACTACAATACAATATATCACATCACCATCAAATAACTCATCCATAAACACAACGAATATAATAAGCCAATTTACAAAGCTAATTTCAATACCATTATCTGATGTCCTTACATTTATTTTAATGAAACAAAGAAGACCTAAAATTTTAAGTGATTTACTTAATAAAATAACTGTATCACCTTATTTAAAAGAAAATTAACTTTTTATTACCACACGTAACATGACTTAACTAATATTAAAGAATAGAATACCTTATACAATTAAAATTAAATAAAGATTACCAAAATTGACAGGGCTTTGTACACATAGCTTCTTAACTAGAGACATACAATAAGAGCCAATGTATAATGTTAAATATGTATGTATATGGATAATTAGAAAAACAATTTAATTTTCATACAAACAAAGTAACTTTGATGAGTTGATCGTTTCGCTCGCTAGCAGCGACCGGAAAACCTCTTCTTTGGGTAACCCAATTGATAGGGAAACCCTAATAAAAAACTTACCAAATGATAGGGTTTCCCTTTCGATAGAGTTAGTCGACGTTATGCTTACCGTATTGATAGGGTTTTTGAAAACAAGTCTATGAAATACCCAATCAAAAACCCTTTTAACGGTAAGTGGTTCATAAAATACCCAATCAAAACTCTTTAACGGTAAGCGGTTCAGGGGCCCTATTTTTGAATCGCTCGGCTGGCGTCGAGCGTTCGTTGCTACTGATTTTTGTTCAACATTTAACTCAACCTCCATACATTTGAGTCAAATGTTGAACGAAAATCAGTAGAAAAGAGCGCTCGACGCCAGCCGAGCGATTCAAAAATAGGCCCCCTGGTCCTTCGGCCCAGGTGGAACTAGGTATAAATTGCTTGTAATCGTTTTAAAACCCCTTCATAAAGCCTTCATAGGGTTTCCCCGATAGGGTTGTCGTATTCGGTAAGTGCTTACTTGGGTTACCATTTCGATAGGGTTACCGTATTGATAGGGTTACCGTATTGATAGGGTTACCGTATTGATAGGGTTACCGTATTGATAGGGTTACCATATTAATAGGGTTTTTGAAAACAAGTCTATGAAATACCCAATCAAAAACCCCTTTAACGGAAAGCGGTTCCGGTCCTTGCTCGCAAGTTCGACGACTTCCAACCTCCCGAACAAGCCGGGTTCCGAAAAGGCTTTAGTACCATAGACCACATCCATTAAATCTGCTATTATGCTTGGCGTTCGTGGACTATGAGAAAGCCTTTGATTTGATTGAAACCTGGGCGGTGCTGCAGTCTCTCCAAAGTTGCCAAGTAGACTACAGGTATATCGAGGTGATGTGGTACTTATACGAAAATGCCACCATGTTGATCCGAGTACAGAACCAGAGCACAAATCGTATCCAACTGCAGCGAGATGTGGGACAGAGAGATGCTATTTCCTCGAAACTATTCACAGCTGCGTTGGATGATATCTTTAAACTCTTAGACTGAAAAGGACGATCAAGACACAGATCAGGACAGAATCAAGATGAATGGCCAGTACCTAACACACCTTCGTTTTGCCGATGATATAGTTCTTATGGCTGAAACCTTGGGAGACCTGAACACAATGCTCGAAGATCTCCGTTAGTGCTTCCCAAAGAGTGGGTCTCAAGATGAACATTTATAAGACGAAAATCATATCGAATGCCCATGTTGTGCCCACTCCAGTTCATGTTGGGAACACTAGGAGTTGTTGTCCATTACGTAGAAGTCCCTAGGACAGGCAGTCCAGTTAGGTAAGTCCAACTGATTAAATAAGATCTCTCGTCGAATCAAACTCAGATTGGTAGCATTCGGGCAGCTTCGAAAACATCCTTCCGTCCGATTTACCTCAGTGTCTCAAGACGAAAGTCTATGACCAGTGTGTGTTGTCAGTGATGACTTCGGCAGTGAAACATGGCCGCAAACTATGGGTCTCATAAGGAGGCTCAAGGTCACCCAGCGTGCAAAGGAGAGAGTCATAATCGGCGTTTTTCTGCGTGATCCAATCAGAAATGAGGAGATCCGCAGGAAAACTAAAGTAATCAACATTGCTCGAAGGATTGCTCAGTTGAGGTGGCTGTAGGCTGGACACATAGCGAGAAGAACCGATAGCCGTTGGGGAGGAAAGGTTCTGGAATGGCGACCGCGGACCGGACGAGGCTCCGTGGGTAGACCCCCGACAAGGTGGACCGACGATCTGGTGAAGGTCGCGGGAAACCGCTGGATGCGAGCAGTGCAGGACCGTTCGTCGTGGAGATCCTTGGAGGTGGCCTATATCCAGCAGTGGGTGTCATGCGGCTGATGATACACCCAAGTGATCTGAACGGCATTTTAAGAGCTGTATGTACCAAAGTTCTCAGTTTCAGGATTTCCATACCTTTTAATGCTATTTACGTGATTTTTTTAAACTTATCAAAACAGATCTTACAATCCTGATAGATCAGTTGTGTGTATATTGCGATCTGGATCTCCTTCATTTACTTTCTTGATAGCCGTCTTCAAATTACAGCTTGATCAATCCCTGGCGGAGGATGTATGAAAATGAATTAACTGGTGCTTCTTATTATCTGTAGCATAATAAAATATTGACGATTTTAGTTTCTGCTTTTTTCTATCAATGTTCATAAATACAATTTTGATCTTAATATATCTTCAAAATCTTTACTTTTGTTATAAATAACTTATAAACGAGCCTACTTTTTTTAAGTAAAGCCCATTTAAGGTTTTTAAAAATCGTAATAAAAAAACTTCATTTATTTGAATATTATATTAATCATTGATCTGAATTAACTTTTTCTCTTTTTTTCTTTTTCCTTGTAAAATAATAATACTATTTTAGTTTGTAATAACCCGCCTGGGCCTTACTTAACATCCCGCTGCATTATGTTATTTTGGTTTTATTTGATTTATTATGGTAAAAAAGTCATCCATAGTAAACATCTGTATACGCATGTTTCCTTGATCTGAGCCGTGCATTTGATCTAGTGAATTATGATATTCTCTGGAGAAAATTGCGCGGCACAGAGGTCCCGGCTGAAGTAGTGGATTTGTTCGAGCATTGGTACGGAAACCAAACTAATTATGTAAGACTAGCTTCTGCCCGCGACTTCGTCCGCGTGGATATTAGAGAAAATCTTTAGGGAACCTTCAACCAGGATCCGACCAGCCGTTTTTTACGCGATTAGGCGGGTCACCACCAAGCGAGCTGCCTCGCGAGGCAAGACGTTTGCCAAGACGCAAGACGCAAGGCGTTTGTCGCACGAGGGTCGCTCGCTCGGTGGGGACTCACCTAATCACGTAAAAACGACTGGTCGTTCCCGTTTCGTCCCGCTCCAGTTCTCGTTCCCGTTACCGTCCCGTTCCGTTGCCGTCCCATCCCTTTGCCGTTCCGTCCCGTTGCCGTCCCGTCCCGTTCCTGTCCCGACCCGTCCCGATCCCATTCCCGTTCCCATCCCCGTCCCATCCCGTTCCGGTCCCGTCCCGTCCCATTACGTTTGTTCTCATCCCCGCTCTCAATCCGTTCCCGTCCCATCCCATCCCGTTCCATTCCCGTTCCCGCTCTCGTTCTCGCTCCCGTTGCCGTTCCCATCCCCGTCCCGTCCCGTTCCCGTCCCGTCTGGTTCCCGTTCCCGTCCCACTCTCGTTCCCGTTCTCTTTCGCTCCGTCCAGTTCCCGTTCCCGTTCCCTTTCTCCCCGTCCCCTGGGGCTGAATCATGCATGTCCACCGAGTTGGACTTCAAAATGAATGTCATTTTTGCAATCACCATCCCATAAAACCTCAAGAACGTCATCCATATATAATATAGTATTTTATGATTACTTACCCCATTTACCACATTAGGGGTTGATTTTCAAAACCACAAAATATATGTTTGACTATTTATTTTTAGACGTACTCCTACGAAGTTTAAAGTTGTAATGTCTATTTTATATTCTTTTTCCATACAAAATTTTAACCCCATTTTCACCCTTTTAGGGGTTAAATCATGTATATCGTGTTGGACTTTAAAATAAATGTCATTTTCGCAATCACCATCCCATAAAACCTCAAGAACGATATCCATATCGATTTTTATGTTTACATACCCCATTTACCCTCTAAGGGGTTGATTTTCAAAATTACCAAATATATGTTTGCCAATTTATTATTAGACGTACTCCTACGAAATTTAAAGTTGTAATGTCTATTTTATATTTTTTTTCCATACAAAATTTGAAACCCATTTTCACCCCTTTAGGGGGTTAAATCATGTCCACCGTGTTGGACTTCAAAATAAATGTAATTTTCGCAATCGTCATACCAGAAAACCCCAATAACGACATCCATTTCTATTTTTAGGTTTATTTACACATTTCACCCCTGTTTCATCGCCATAGGGGTTGAAGTACTAACAATATCAATAAACGTTGCGTTAGATTTTCTGCCATAAGCCTTTACCTATAAATTAAGTGATTTTTACTTCGAAAATGAAGGATTTTTTTCTACACACAACTTCATACCCCTTTTCAACCCTTCGGGGGTAGAATTTTGAAAAACGCTGAGACCCGTATTTATTAATTTTCAATTTTCAGCCTAAATACAAAATTTTAAAATCCTAGCTTCAAAACTGAGGGACTTTCATACAAACTTTCATCCCTTATTTCACCCCCTTAGGGATGGAATTTTCAAAAATCCTTCCTTAGTGGATGCCTAAACTGTATGAGGTATCTGTGTGCAAAATTTCAAGTCTCTAGCTCCAGCGGTTTGGGCTGTACGTTGATAGATCAGTCAGTCAGTCAGTCAGTCAGTCAGTCAGTCAGTCAGTCATTCAGTTTACGATTTTATATATTATAAGATGGGGCGACGCGACCTCTAACAGCTACAAGTTAGAATGCGGTGTACGCCAAGGAGGGTTGACTTCTCCTGATCTTTTCAATTTATATGTCAACGACTTGATCGGGGAACTGAGGGGCGCTGCCGTCGGCTGTCACGTTGGTAACGTTTGTGTTAATAACTTGAGCTATGCCGATGATATGGTGCTCCTCAGTCCCTCGATCAAGGGGCTCCGTAAACTTCTTTCGATCTGTGAGTATTATGCTGATACTCACGGTCTGAAATATAACGTCGCAAAAACAGAAGTTATGGTATTCAGAGCAGGGAAAGGTCCAGAGAATATACCAGATGTGTTCTTGAATGATTCGGCACTTCGGGTAGTACAACAGTTTAAATATCTCGGGCACATTCTTACTGAGAATAGAAAAGACGATCTCGATATAGAACGAGAGAGACGAGCACTGTCTGTTCGCTGTAACATGCTCGCGCGCAAGTTCGGTAAATGTAGTGACGAAGTCAAATTAACTTTGTTTGGCTCATACTGTCAATGTTTTTACACTTGCCAGTTATGGGCCAACTTTAACCGTACGTCCTACAGTTCCATAAGGGTACAATACAATGACGCGTTTCGTATCCTTATGAAACATCCAAGATACAGCAGCGCGTCGAGCATGTTCGCCGATGCCCGTACAGCGGACTTTTATGCTGTTATGAGAAAGCGCATAGCCTCGTTTTGGACGAGGATATGTCTTTCTGATAATAGCATAATTAGGGCCGTAAGTCAGGGCTTGGACAATCCGCTATATAAGTACTGGATTTCGGTGCATCAGAGTGACAACAGAAAATAATGTTTCGTACAGAATTATTTTATTTTATTTTATTTTAGTGTAATTTTGACTTTTAATTTTAATTTATTTTGTATTTTTTGTATTTTTATTTGACTGTTTATTGGGTTTTTTATGCCTTTAAATAAATCATTATTATTATTATTATTATTATTATTATTATTATTATTATTATTATTATTATTATAATAATAGTGACCGAAAGTTTTGTTGGCTTTTATTGTGTTTTAATTGATGAGAAAGTAATAAATAATGACAAAACAATCTAAGTTTTTACTTAAAAATAACGATTTGATACTGTTTCGAAATCCAATATGTATTAAACGGACAATTTTGGGCGCGCGTTGATAGTGTAGGATTATTTAAATGTTTAAAATAACAATAAAATATTGAAGCAGAAGTAGTTTTGAGGCAGAAACAATTAGGAATTGGCCAAAAGAGCACATTGAATATCTCACTCCGTACAAAAAAAACCATAAAGTATTTTTTTCCGACCAATCTATTCATTTTAGACACAAATGGCTTGAGACATTTTTTCATTATAATAAAGAGTTCTATCGATTAGTATATTTAAAAATAAAATTTGACGAAAAAAATTTTTGTTGTAACTTGCGCGCGTCATAGCTCTGAAATGCAACCACTGAGAGCCGGCAGACCACATCATTTCAGCTACGGAGACGCCATACTTTGAATAGGTACTAAAACTAGCCAGTTCTCTGATCGTTTTTTTTCGTAACAATGAAGCCTCTTATAATCGCTGTAACTCGAAATTGCAACTACTGAGAGCAGGCAGACCGACATCATTCACATTAGGAAACCACTCTATAACCCATGAAAATGCATCTTACCTTTTCCTTGATCGTTACCGAAAATTCCGTGACCGCTTAGACTAACTGTGATCCATCGCCGTAGAATAAATTTTAACCATGGAAAGTAATTTGTATGGAATGTTCAATATTTTACTTTCCATGGTTAAAATTTACTCTATGGCGCTGGGCCACAGTATTTACCGAGCGTGTCGCCGATGCCTATCAATCCAGATTCTATAATCTGGATCGATACAGTGAATTACGATCCATGGCGATCCGGAATATCGATACAAGGCACCCGGATCGAACATCTCTATTGACGCTAAAGCCGGAAGTGGGGGGGATGGGGGGTGCGCGGTGGCACAGGCATAAATACCTCTCCATACTCACGCGCGGGTGTGTGGATTCGATTCAAATTGGTTCCACACTACGCACACTTCTTCGCGGGAGGTTTGGGGCTTTTCGCGCGCGAGTGTAGAGATGCTTTAAGGTGGGGAGGGGACTCATATAGTCACAGATACGCAAGCGACCGGCGTGCACTTTAAAATTCGCCTATTGTCCCGTTTTTCAAAGTTTTTTTAGGCTTTCTCTACAAATAAGCGTCTTGCGTACCCAATGATAGTTCTGAAATACAACCACCGAGAGCTGGCAGACCAACTTGTTTCACCCGTGGAGATACTATACTTTGAATAGGTACTAAAACTGACCATTTCCCTTATCGTTTTTTTTTTCGTAACAATGACGTGACTTGCGCACGTCATAGCTCAGAAATGCAACCACTTTGAGCCGGCAGACCAACTTGTTTCATCTGCAGAGACGACATTCTTTGAATAGGTACTAAAACTGACCATTTCTCTGATCGTTTTTTTTTCGTAACAATGATGCCTCTTGTAAGCGCTATAATTCGAAGTTGCAACCACTGAGAGCAGGCAGACCGAGATCATTCACATTAGGGGACCACTCTACAACCCATGAAAATGAATCTAACCTTTTCCTTGATCGTTACCAAAAATCCCACGGCCGCTCAGTCTACTAGGCAGATCTCGATCGGCCCAGTTCAACGATTAGCCCACGACATAAACACAACATGCAAAGAACAATGCAACAATAAAATAAATTTCGTATATCTAAAATTAGTAACGCTCCCAGTCTGCGTATAAAATATCAATTAAAAATGTCCAGTAGTTTCGTCACAATGGAAAATAATAACAATAAATTCTGTTTTTACCTTTATACTGTAATTTTTAGTCTGTGACTTATATTCTGTTTACTATTTGTGTTCAGTCGAGTACAAAGAGATGTATACCCCCTAGAGTTACAAATACATGTACCCATTTAAATAAGTGTACATAATTCGTTACAAATTATTGTGCACATGATTTATGAGGGATATATGTATTCATTTAATGTGCCAAATTTATATATACAGCAAGATGGACACTGTAATGTGTACGCTCTGGGACAAATTAAGGTATTCAGACTTTGTTATAAAAATATGTAGACAAGCCGTCATTCTAATTTAAAATTTCAGAAATAACCATTGAAACCCCTTTGGATGGTATAATTTACGTATTTTTTTTTGTTTTATGAAAGAACTCCTTCTTTTAGGGCAATCGCGCACTCACTCGGTTTTGGTTCGAATCCAATAAGCGAAGGGATGGCCGCAAAAGAACTATGACCACTACCAACCCGCGCAGATAAAGAATGGGATTGAAAATGGCGCCTCATCGGATTATATACTCTGTGCACCTACTCACCGCGAGTGAGTGAGAGATCGATATGTGTGCCGTTCAGTATGCGAGTGAGAAGTGAATATGAACGACGACATTTCTAATCCCAATTTATCTGCGCGGGTTGTATGATATTGTGGTCATTGTTCTTTTGCGGCTATCTTTTCACATTCCGAATTCGAACCGAAACCGAGTGAGTGCGTGATCGCCCTTACGAGTCGTCGGCTGAAAAATAATGTAAATAAGTGGCAAAAATCTTAGACAAACAAACGACACGCCAATGACGTCATGCACGAAATGAAGGAGAAAACAAGTATTCCCGCACTATTCTAAAATTCGAAAATAGAATATCAGACCTGTATATATGAATATCTTTGTAACCAAAGCCGAACACATTAATTCGTTTCAGAGCGTACACATAACAGTGTAATTTTAACTGTATACATAAATTTGGTACATTTTCATGAAACATAAATCTGGCATATATTATGTTCAGAAGTATTTGAAACAAACAATGTTAATATCTTAGATTATTTATATGTCCAGATAGAGTCTTACGCTTTTGACGTACTAAACAAAACAGGCCAACTTTTTGAGGTTGGTGTGCATTTTTAGCATCATCGCGTCCAAAGAGTATTGTAATAAAAACTATGGCCGGGTCACACTACTGACAATGTGTGCGTGTTTTGGTCACCCAACTGTTGGGTGATATTTTTTTAGATGCTTACTTACCATCCAAATTTTAAGGATGTGTCCAGTCCATTAAACTAAACAACTTTCTCTAAGAAACATGTGTCAAGTTTCGCCAAAAAATTTTGGTCATCCCATACTAAATTGATCACGTTATCTCTTTGATTTGTATGGAAAGTCGATTTTTATTTTACATATTTGACCATGTGTTCCTTAGAGAAAGTTGTTCAGTTTCATGGACTGAACACATCCTCAAAATTTGGATGGTGAATACAAAATGACCCTGTATGTTGCGATGCGACCTTAAAAAAGTAATAATGTTTGAGAATGTGCAAACTGCGCTCTATCTTAGGATACTCCTATTGATATCAAAAATTCCTTGTAAAGTTTAATTAAAATCGTTTTCTATTAACAATCTCACCGCCTCTGCGGTCTAGTGGTTTGCCCACCCGTGTAAGACGCAGGGGTCCCGGGTTCAATTCAACGGTATGGTTGGCTTATTTCAAGTCCGCCTAGCTAGCTACCACCATCCTACGAATCTTACTAAATGTGAAAGTTTGTGGGTTTGAATGTTTGTTCCTCAATCACGCAAAAACGGCTGAACAGATTTGGATGAAATTTGACACACAGATAGGTCAAAGATTCCCTAAGGATGTTCCGGATGTCCACGTGGATTAAGTCGCGGGCGGAAGCTAATCCTACCTAAGTCTGACGCCATCACAACAATTTAACAATTGTTGTGTTCTCGAAATTTCGATTTTGACGGATTTTAGCGCTACAACCTAGAGAAACCTTTGAGTCTACTAAATACATTTATATGTGTTCGCGACAAAAAGTAATATGATGATACACTGGAAAGTTAAAGGGTTAGAAAGGAAAATTAAAGTTGGTGAACGATTTCTTAGAGTCAACTTTGAACATACACAGAAAGAAAAACAAGTACAAGCAACAACTAAAAGTATGAAATTTGATTTTCTTATGAAGTAAAAATTATTCTGATATAAATTTTACGTAATACGCAATAATCGTGAACACATATAAATGTATTTATTAGTAGACCCATAGGTTTCTCTAGTTTGTAGCGCTAAAATCCGTCAAAATCGAAATTTCGATGAAAAAATGTGATAGGGCCCTTAAGAGGTAAGGCTGAGGTAAGATAGCCAGTTCCTTTCGCACTTATCGTCACTTACCCTCAGGTGAGGTGAAGGCCGTGCACTAACCCGTTTGAAAAAAATATTGATTAAAAACCTTTGAGGGCGCCACTTTCGGATGTAAGAACAATAATACAGGGTGGATTTTTGAGACGGTACATGAAGGACAGGTACCTTAACCATTATAGTTACAGGAAAATGTCCCTTAGAGACCATCCATAACTTTCTAAGATATTATGAACTGCATTCACAGATTTTGGAAAAAAATACAGTTAGCAAAAAAATTGCTAAAATACCAAAAAAAATGTTTTTATGCCAATCAATCCTGTTTCGTGTGGGGATCAAAATTCTCTATGGGACCATTTAAGGTATGAGTACTAGAAATGACAGAAATCGCCAAATACTTTTCCCATACATTTTGTACTGAAAAACGATTAATCAACTCGAAATATTTTTTACTTCCAAACGATCCTACTTCTTACTGCGATCAAAATACTCTTTAAGGCTAACTGAAATTTGAGTACAGAAACTGTTTTTTTAGATCTAATGTTGTAGAAGATTGTACCTGCGTGTGAAGCCGGTGTTGAGACTTACTGTAGTTTCTGTACTCAAATTTCAGTTGGCCTTAAAGAGCATTTTGATCACGGTAAGAAATAGGATCATATGGCATTAAAAATATTTCGAGTTGATTTCTCGTTATCAGTACAAAATGTATGGGAAAAGATTTTGGCGATTTCTGTCATTTCTAGTACTCATACCTTAAATGGTCCCGTAGAGTATCATTTTCCCCACACGAAACAGGATCGATTGGCATAAAAATGTTTTTTTTTGTATTTTAGCAATTTTTTTGCTAACCGTATTTTTTTTCCAAAATCTGTGAATGCAGGTCATAATATCTTAAAAAGTTATGGATGGTCTCCAAGGAACGATATCCTGTAACTATAATGGATAAGGTACCTGCCCTTAATGTACCGTCTCAAAAATCCACCCTGTATATTTCATGGATCAGTTGACATGCAGGCTCAACGAACTGCACGTAGTAGTACGCACGCATATAAAACAAACTATTTTGTGACGTAGTGCAAGGAAAAATATATAACGCACACGTACTCCACAAACCACACTTGCTGCGAGGCCTTTCGATCATTGCAGCCAGATAAACGTCTAAGCTGACTGTACTGTGATCAACAAGTTCTTTTCCGTCACAGAAAAGAACGTGTTTTTACGAACACTGAGTGCACTGTGCTACAAAGTTTAAATTTGAAACAATTTTTATATTTACAAAAAATGTTTCTGTTGCTGTCCTGTTTTGTGTTCTTGCTCTGGATCGTAATGTTCCGGTTCAGGAGACGACACATGTACAAGTTAGCTTCAAAGATTCCTGAATGTCATCCACATTTGCCTGTTTTCGGAGTTGCGCACACGCTGATGGGCGACACAGAGGGTACGTTAATGTAACGCATAATTTCTTTACATTAAAAGCCGGAGGAACTCGGTGGCGCAGTGGTTTAGCGCGTGGCCCAACGATTTCGGAGGTAAAGCAACGTTCGCAAGGTTTGGTCATGGGATGGGTGACCAAAAATTTATTATCTCGAGCTCCTCCGTGCTTCAGAAGGCACGTTAAGCCGTTGGTCCCGGTTGCATTTGCAGTCGTTAACACCCACCAATCCACATTGGGCCCGCGTGGTGGGCTATGGCCCGTCCTCCTTATCCACCCATAAGGAAGGCCTGTGCCCTAGCAGTGGGGACATTAAAATGGCTGATGGACAAGAGCCAGTTTCACAGAATCCAGATATATCTATTTCGTATCAGTAAATATGATATACGAAGAAATTCTGTTCTATTTTTTTTTTATTAATTCATAAGATAAGTACTATCCGGAACAGGATAAAGAAAACAAGTGTTCACCTACGGGTAGAAATTCGATGAAGAATATATAAGTATGAATTAGTATGTTTCCAACTTTTTATCGATGACGCCAAAACTCTGCTGATGACGGCAATTTTATGCCGATTTGTATGGAGAAATTTCAAGAATTTTCATTTTTCATATTAACTTTTTCGTACTTTATTTAACAATCATGAACGCAAATGTTACAAAATTTTTAGCCTACAAGACGTGATTGAACACTTAGCTTACTCATGTTAAGTTTTGGCTAAGCCTACAAGCCTACAACAAATAAAGTGGTTATTTCTGCTGTTCTGTGATACCTGCCACATTTCAGCTAACAAAAAGAAATCACTTTCAATATACAGGGTTATTTGTAAAACACCAACAACCTCGCTGGAGTAGATTACCAACATCATAAACAACAATGTTTGTTCTACGACTTTTCTGAAAACAGACAAAACCTACTTTTCATACAAACTCGATCAGCTGTTCGGACATTTGCAGCGAAAATTTTTCTGTGTCTATGTTTGTATGGAAACCCGAATTATTTTTGTCCGTTTTCGGAAAAGTCGTGAACAAACGTTGTTGTTTATGGTGTTAGTAATCTACTCCTGCGAGGTTGTTGGTGTTTTACAAACACTTAACCCTGTATATTTCATAATATTAAGAAAACTATATAATGCATATTTTTTATTATTAATAGTTGAGTATCATGGTCAATTTTGATATACCTAAATATCAAGCAATCAGTTGATTCATCTCACAATTTAAAGTGTCAAAAACATAAATAATATGATATTTCTTGTTGGAATAATTTTGCACTATTGCTCTATCACCCGTAGTTGTCTGTATGTAAAGTCATAGAAGTACTGCATACAAAAAAGTCTGCAAGAGTAATTCACCTTAATTCAGTTTTATTTTATTACTACTCCTTCATCTAAATTAAATAGTCATTCGTATTTTTAATTTGTTTATTATATTATTTTTGAGTTGCTTAGCTTTGTATGTGTTAACTTTGTCAAATTATTCATCATTCGGTAGTTATTACATTAGAATCACAAGTATTAAACGCGTTTAAAGTGTTTAATTAAACACCTAGGTGTGTACCTTTTCCCGACGTTTTAATAAACATAACCTTACTACAGAATAACACAAATTAGACAGTAAAAATATTAATTAAGTACTATAATGCGATAAGTTAATAACAATGTGCAACTGAACTGGCTAACTTCAGAGCTCTTGAGGTAAAAACCGTACAAAACGACGTAGGTACTTATTTTTATCTGTAAAATTTACTCTTTGCCGTATAACAATGTATATTCTCGTATATTCTCGTATATTCTCTTCCTTCCCAATATTGCGATACCCAACAGGGTCCATAACTTGTACTTTGTTTTTAGTTGTAACATCTTTATAACATTATGGTTGCAATAAATATATTGAATATTGAATATTCTCGAGTAAAATTACAGTAGATCACTATCGCATTGTATGAACAATTATTAGAGGTGTGTTATTTATTATGATAATAAGCATTTTCATTGAAAAGCACACAGTAGTATTTGAAAAACTGGTTTGTCAAAAAAATCATATAATTTTCGAATCTGCTCACAAAATTTCACGAGAATCGGTTGAGAAATGCGACCTGTAGAGGAGAACAAACAGCGAGACCACAGAATACATAATAGTTTTTGCCCAAGCTGAAGCAGAGACGCTTCGCTCGCACTTCGTGCTCGCTCGGTCAAAAAAGTTTTTACTTACCTACCTATAACAGCCAAGTATCAGCCGGTTTTTTTTTCTATTTTCGTATTTTCATAAAATCTACAATAAGTTTCATCAGCCACCTATAATTTTATGTTTTTACGTACCGTTGTTATTTACTAATAAAGTAAGTTATTAATATTAATTGTTATTTACTGTT
This sequence comes from Agriphila geniculea, assembly GCA_943789525.1. Taxonomy (NCBI): domain Eukaryota; kingdom Metazoa; phylum Arthropoda; class Insecta; order Lepidoptera; family Crambidae; genus Agriphila; species Agriphila geniculea. The sequence continues at coordinate 8,776,895 of OX038875.1, forward strand.
TGTTTCAGATATAATGTCCCGATTGAAATCATTCAGCTACGTGTCTATGAAAGAGGATGGTATGACGAGAGGCTGGATGGTCCACATATTGTTTTTCAGTAAGTGGCATTTTATTTATAAGAAAGGCCTGTTATAAAAGGCTTTTATAATTTTATTTATTTATTTAGTGGCATTTTGTCGCGTCTGGTGAAAGTGAAAAGCTCCGAAACTAAGATTTTCTTGTGGTTCATTCCATTGTATACTTAGTATAATTTTATCACTTTCTAGAACTTTAAACTAAAAAAAACGATATTAGAAGCTCGTATAATTTGAAATCAATTAGCCGTAATATTTAAATCTGGGGGCACGGTAGTGCCCCCGCCGAGATGAGGAAGCGAAGCGCAAGGGCACTACTACCTACCTTTTCTCGAAGCGCTTCGTCGTTTTTCTGAACCCTCATATCTTGGGTTTGGATAATACTAAATAAACAAATTTCTCGGAATGTGATATCAGTAATTGACTTATTTAATATATAAATTTTGAATTTTATAGCTTTTATAATATAGATTTTATTGATATCTAAAATCCCCGATTTCGTCACTGACACACTCATGATCATCAAAACTTAAAGGGTACTTCCTGAAGTCCTAGAAAGCTGAAATTTGGTATGTTAGCTAGTGTTAGTACACAAACAAGAAAAAAATTATGAAATTGTACTTTAACCCGCCAACCGCTTAACCCTCATAACTTGGGATTGGAGTATACCAGATAAACAAAATTCTCAGAATATGATGTCTGTAGTAGATTTATAAAACATACAAAGTTTCAATTGCATAGCTCTTATAATATAGATTTTGTTGATATTTAAAAAGCCCCGATTTCACTCATGATCATCAAAACTCATAGGGTACTTCCTGAAGTCCTAGAAAGCTGAAATTTGGTAAGTAAGCTAGTATTAGGACACAAACTTTAACTCTCCAACCGCTTAACCCTCATAACTTGGGTTTGGATTATACTAGAAGCACTAAATTTTCAGGATTTTATGTCTGTAGTAGACTTACTAAACATATAAAGCTCTTAAACTTTGGATTTTATTGATATCTACAGACCTCGATTTCGTCAAAACTTACTGATAATCATCAAAATTCCTAGGGTACTTTCTGAAGTCCAAGAAAGCTGAAAGGAGGTCGCTAATCGCTCAAACATTTCAGCCCATTTTATGTACCTGAGGTACATGTATACCAAAAAAAATAACCGACTTCAAAAAACCTACCTCTAAAAATCAAGAAATAATATTCGTAATAATAAAAACACGTCTATTGAAGTCGGGTGGGGCTGGAGTACAAATTCCTTTTTTATTATTCTAAAAGCCCCACCCGACTTCAATAGACGTGTTTTTATTATTACGAATATTATTTCTTGCTTTTTAGAGGTAGGTTTTTTGAAGTCGGTTTTTTGTTTTTTTAAACTATTTTTTATTTTTTTATTTTTAGTGTAAGTACCTTTTGTATTAGGTAGTGTAGGTATATTATTTAGGTAGAAAAATCGGCTCAGCCAAACGTGAGTTAATGGCGGAGAAACATACATACATGCGGGTCAAACTGAGAAACTCCTTTTTTTAAGTCGGTTAAAGAATTACACTTAAGATATCCCTTTTTCAACAAAAAAATAATTATCTTATTCAGTTCATAAACAAAGAAGTTATACGACTGATCATCGAGGTAGTTCACACAAAATCATACTATTTTCGTACTTTATTCAAGATTACTTGAAAAGTACTGAACCGATTACAAAATTTTAAAAAATGGGACCAACTTGGGAGTTTACCTAATGTAATAACGTTTGAATCATTTCAATCGGTTCAGCCATCTTCGAGTAATCGGTGTACATACGAAAAACAAAAAAAAAAACAAAAAAAACGGGTCGAATTGAGTACCTCCCTCCTTTTGAAGTCGGTAATGAAGGGAATAATTCGAGGATTCCGAAAATAATGTTATTTTAGTACAATATTTACTTTACACTTAGAAATAAATCATTAAAAGTGTACTTGTAAAACAATTCAAGTACTTATATTATATGGCAATACTGAATATTCACTTTCAGTTTAATAACGCAAATGTACTTTATATTACTTAAAAAAATCATTTCACATCGGAATTAATTACAAGTTACAAATACAAAGGCAAAAACCATCTAAGCGCTATCGCACACAGGCAACTTAGTCTCCCAGCAACTGTTTTGTCTCTCACATCAAGTCCACGGGTTTATATGGAAGCGCGCACACGAAGCGACACGGTCGTCTGCAACTTTTCATACAAATCACGTGAGAGACAAAAAAGTTGCGGAGACAAAAGTTGCCCGTGTGCGATAGCGCTAACCTCTCAAATCAACTGCTTAAACAGTGTTTATGCCTGCAAGCACAGAGGAAATAACCACTACGTTCCTGCAAGTAACAAAACGTCAAATGAACCGTCAAACTAAACGTCATGAGAGAAACGTCATTCCAACTTCCGAGTTAAATAAAATCAACTTCAACTGACAATGGCAACTGTCAACTTGACAGTTTTTTCGAGTATCAAGCAAGAACCTTATATTCATATATCAAGGAACTGAATGATAGCCATAGACATATTTATTACATGACATGATAGCGTATAATCTGTGTATATATCGAGTGCATTTTTCATTTTTTTTTCTCGTCTCTAAATAACCAGAATAAAAATATTATTGGTATATTACTCAGGGTATTATAGGGTATTTTTTTCCGCAGAGTGTACCTTGGTACATCATTTGGGCCATTTTTGGTGACGTCCTTTGTTATGGAAGCTAATATTAGTACACAAACTACAAAAATATATAAAACTTGAAACTTTTACCCCCTAACACCTTAAACTAGGGGATAGAAGTTTGTATGCGACTTCCGCAAAATTTTGATGCTGGAGGTCTGAAAAAATAAGACATATGAGGCTGAAAAATCTTTAAATACTTATTTAGTAATTATTTTTAGGCCTTAGTAAATTACTGTTAAAGTAATGGAATAAAAGTAGTCAAAAAAGATATTGTGTTCATTTCAATACTACTTCTTTCATGGCGCACAACTCGCGCAGACTCTGTTTTGTTCTTTGCACTGTCATATTCTGCGTTAAAGAGTAAAATAATACCACAGCATAAATGAATTAGTTCTACCACAGAATAAAATAAATAACAGTACAAGTACGCCGGTTGATGGTGATCGAATTTTACACGATTTTAGACCACAATTCTGACCCCACCTTGCTTTTTCGGTTTATGGATTTACTTACAAAAAGAACTGAAATCCCACCAAAACCATTTTCATGAATAATGTTGCCAAGACCTCGCACTGTCAAAAAGTAATCAGACCTCATGTAGAGCCAAGCTTCTAACTCTACGCGCCCTAACTCTGCAAGTCCATAGCCACATATTTTGACTAAGGTGTAGAGTTTTTGAAGTTAGGACTTGCAGACTTAGGGCGCGTAGAGTTAGAAGCTTGGCTCTACATGAGGTCTGATTACTTTTTGACAGTGCGAGGTCTTGGCAACATTATTCATGAAAATGATTTTGGTGGGATATGTATTCCAGTTACTGATTTTTTTGGTTAGCATCCCTTTGGAAAACGGGCCTATAATAGGTCCATTAATTAGACTATCATAGAAATATGATCACTGATCTACAAGACATTTAAATATACCTAAGGAATTTATTTATGATGGTGGAATATTCGTATTTTCTATATGACCGTAAATATCGGATCCTATTTGACAGTAGGCGTACAAAATCCTACTAATATTATAAATGTGAAAGTTTGTGGGTTTGGATGTTTGTTCCTCAATCATGCAAAAACGGCTGAACAGATTTGGATAAAATTTGACACACAGATAGTTTATAGCCTGGATTAAAACATAGGATACTTTTTATCCCGGTCAAAGGTGTCCTAGGGATATTCCGAATGTCCACGTGGACGAAGTCGCGGGCGGAAGCTAGTCCTATACCTAAGTCTGACGCCATAACAACAATTTAATAATTGTTTTGTTCCGGCAGTTAAGAGGTAAGGCAGAGGTAAAAAGCACAATATAGAGAGAGTACAGTAGTTGAGCTTAGCACTTGCGCGCTCGAGCAACGCACACATAGACATCTCTCACCGACACTGTATAACTGCAATCTCAAATCACTCTCAAAACAGTTCGAGTACGTGACGCAGCGGCGAGAGTTGTCTTTGTGTGTATGCGATGCTCGAGCGCCCGTAGTACTAAGCTAAACTTCTGTTAGTCTCGCCAGTTCCTTTCGGACTTATCGTCACTTCGTCCGCGTGGACGAAGTCGCGGGCGGAAGCTAGTATGATCATATAGGTATGATATATTAGTCTGATCTTAAAATTTTCTTAAAATACGTTAAATAATAAACTTTATTAGCATTTTAAATAAAACTGGCTATAACTAATTTGGAGGTTTTTCTTATAAATAAGGCGGTAAGTCTTTTCCTTAACTACAAACAGCTGCGTGACTGCTAAGTTCGTAACACCGTTTTAATTTGGTCGAGTTGTAGTTAGGAAAACAACAATACTTGTGTACAAACGGGTAAAAGAATTGTTATTGTGTTAAAAAATGTGTGCATCGTTGAGATTACTGTGCAAAGTGAATCATTCCGTAAAACTATTTTATTGTTGCTATATATAACTAGATTAAACCTCTATTATTAATGTTTTACATTTTAATACAACTATTTTTTTTTGTCTTTGACAATTTCTAAGTCGAGAACGCTATACCTATCGTGCGTGCGATTTGTATGCGATTGTATCTGGATAATAATGGCAATTTTACATCAATGCTCGCGCGCATATACAGGGTGTTTGGTAACAGCCCTAGAAAGCCGAATATGGTAGATGGGGACCATCAAACTGAACAACTTTTACTATGGGACCAACTCTGAAATCACAAAAAAATCAGCTATTACATACTTTTTGATATTACTTATCGTTATTATTTTGGTATGAAACAGCTGATTTGTTTTCGCGATTTCAGAGTTGGTCTCATATTAAAAGTTGTTCAGTTTGATTTTCCCTATCTACCATATTCGGCTTTATAAGGTTATTTATTACTCGTAAACATTAACCATGATTTGCTGGCATACTACTTAAACAATATGCTAAATTTTATAATTAATCATCCATTAATTGAAATCAAAAAATGCTTTGTTAAATTATTTTTAAGGCATTTGGATAACTGTCAAAATTATAGGGAAGAATTTCTACCATGCGCTAACTGGCAATATTATAGCATGTCGAAACAGAAGACAATCGACTCAATTACTTATACTTTTCTTTTCCATAAAGCATGATCTATTTTTGAAGTGGTTTTATTATAATGCGCTAATTTTTATTTTTATTTTATTTTATATAGTTAGGCACAGTAACCATCAATTGGTAATTATCTTAATGAGCAAAAATACTTATTATTATAATACATTGCAAACCAGCTAATCTTATACACTATGCACGACATTACAATATTTATTAAAGTTGTGAAGGTGCTGCAATTAAAAGTGAAGCTGACATTACAGTTTTAATACTTACTTACTTACAAATAAAATTAACAAACAAAATAAGACTACAAGGACAATAATGAATTTTTGGACTGCTGATAATTTTGGTTAAATAAATCAAAATCGGAACAAAGATCGTGATAGGCATGACACATTCTATAAATGGGATTATAGTGAGAGACATTGTTATTCGCTGATGGTATACTAAAGAGGCGTGCATTACGTGTGGAGCGACTTTTTACTTTGAAGTTAAGACAACCCAAGAGATCCCTGCCTAAGCGTCCATTGGCGATCTTATGAAGGAGTAACAAACCACTAACCAGTCTTCTACACTGCAGAGTTTTTTATGCAAAATGGCTCAATCTGTCTTCATAATCTGGAAGTAAACGTCTAACTAGTTTACTGCACAAAAAAAGCACAAAGCGTTTCTGTACAGATTCTACCCTATCGATATGAACAAGATAAATAGGAGACCATACAAGCGAACAGTACTCTAGTACCGAGCGCACAAGCGCTCCGTACAGTATCGTCAAGGACTCTATCTTTTTGAACGGTTTTGAAACGCGAATTATAAAACCCAGAACCCTCCGGTACAGCCGAAGTCAATAAATAGGGAACAGAGTCATATCCACTAATAGCCACCAGCTGGGACCTATTTATTAAGTAAGACCTAAACCACCGATGAAGATCGCCGTGGACACCAAGATGCTCAAGTTTTACCAGCAGAATGTCATGATTTACGCGATCAAACGCTTTCGCAAAATCAACATATATGTGCAACATAGTACAACATAATGCGCCAGTAGACAACCTATGTAGACACGTTAGTAACTTGTCCATCAGCCATTTTTGATGTCCCCACTGCTGGGGCACAGGCCTTCCTTATGGGTTAATAAGGAGGAAGGGCCATAACCCACCACGCGGGCCCAATGCGGATTGGTGGGTATTAACGACTGCAAATGCAGCCGGGACCAACAGCTTAACGTGCCTTCCGAAGCACGGAGGAGTTCGCGATGGTGAATTTTTGGTCACCCATCCCATGACCAACCCTTGCGAACGTTGCTTAACTTACGCAATCGCTGGCCCAGGCGCTAAACCACTACGCCACCGAGCTCCTCGTTAGTAACTTATGTATTCTGTATTCTGTGGTATGACTTTTAATACCAAGACAACTTCGAAGCTGGACAGATATAAATAATACGATAGATACCTGTTATTTTTGTTACAGACCAGTGGTTATTAAGTATGATATTTACCTACTTTTATTTTATCAACAGTTGTCGTGGATCCAGTAGAAGTGGAGAAGGTGCTGAAGACCTGCTTAGAGAAAGATGACTTGCATAGATTCATGAGGCCTATCATTGGAAATGGTGGCATTTTCGCTCCGTGTAAGTAGCACATTAATATTATATACAATTTCATAGGTAAAGCCTTAGAAATAATAACGCCTATATACCGAGTCCTCGTAAGTAAAGTGAGGCAACTAATAAAACTTTTCAGATATATATCCTTCATACGTTGCTTAATCGTAACTAAAATCCAATAAAATCGTAATTAATCCCTAAAGGTAGGAAAATTGAAACTGTAAGCCTTGGTTATACCTATGTAGTCGTCTCATTTTTGACACTTTCGCTTTATAAGGAATATTGGTCTAGGTGTTATTATTCTGGGTAAAGCAAACAATCATGCGTAACGGCTAAAAAAATATAAGAAATGCTCCCATACAGATAGGTAGGTCGATGATGGAGCAAGTTTGCCCAGAATATAGATTATTATACACTTGAGCATAAAACACAATATAGAGGGAATAAATATCACACATACCTAGACCAAAAAGTTCTTGGCGATGCGATGCTCTAAGAAGTATTACCGTAAGATTTTTATTTATTCTTATGGTATCACCTAGATTTGTCAAGGTCTTGCTTGCTGATACGTAGTAAAACTTTGAACTTTTGCAGCCCATGTAAAATTGAGCTTACGCAACAATAACATATCGAAGTCGTAAATCACAGAGAGGAGTCTAGCAATCAAATGTGACTAGAGTTGTTAACAATTTTGAATTTTGATTACACAATAAATTGGCCTTAGACTAAATTAATGCAAGCACGTGTTGGTTCACTTTCCAAATCCATGACCTACCACTTTTTTTAAAAGAATGAAATAGGTGACTGACGAAACTGATGTTTTAATAAAACGGTCAAAAGTAGGAATCTCTAAATCTTTTGGCTGAAGTGTTAGAAAAGATCTAAGTAGTCAATGGTGGCATTGCACCAGTATTTTATATTATAAGAAATGACAACTTTAAAACGAGGTTTGGATAATGAAACAAAATAACAGCATAATTCACCACTAACAGGACCTCCTTGATTAAATTGTTTGTTTGTTCCACAAAACGGTCCCCCGACTGCAATGACACTTTTTATTTAACTTTTTAGTTCGGTTTGGCAGGGCAGTAGTTTTTATTTTTTAAATATTTTTTAATTATTTTCTTTTAATTATTAGTTAATAAGTACTTACCTACTTAATTATATTCCATAAAACTGACCACGATGCGTGTAGCTACAAAATTGCGATTCAGCGTAAACAATGACATCATGTCACTGTGAACGTAGAACGTAAATAGAAATAGATATCACATCATCAGATATTCACATCGAAAAAGATAATTCCTGAAGTCTTCACGGAAAATGAAAGTTCACGCAGATAAAACCTCATAATTATACAAATAATTATTATGAGGTTTTATCTGCGTGGACTTGCATTTCCCGTGAAGATTTCAGGAAATTTCAGGAATTATCTTTTCTGATAGATAAGAACACAGAGGAAATAATCACTACGTTTGATAAGAATACGAAGAAACTTCAAGCATTGAGTAAAAAAAAATCTTAAAGTATGCTATTGTTAGCATACTATTGTTAGCACACTTAAAGGATTTTTTACTCTGTGCTTAAAGTTTCTTCGTATTCTTATTTCAAGGTCTATTTCAGGTTCCATTTGGAGAAGGCGTAGAAAAATTTTAGTACCAGCATTCAGTCCAAAAATAGTGGAAACCTTTGTGGACGTATTCGTAAAGCAGAGCGAGATATTGTCAAAAAAGCTGACTGAGCGCGTCGGGCAGGGGAAATTCAGCGTATGGCCTTTTGTAAGCACTTACACACTGGATGCTGTTTCTCGTAAGTACCTCATAAGAGGAATATAAGACTTATGATTGAAGAAACAATTGTTGCCAAACAAAATAAATTATTGACTGTCCATTTATAAATATCGTTCTGTACAGAAACGGCGATGGGTGTGAAGGTAAACGCTCAGAGTAACCCCAACACACCGTTCCTGGTGTCCTTGAACCGGATACTGAATCTCGTTTGTGAGAGGATATTCCACCTGTGGCTGCAGCCCGACATAATGTATGGCCTTTTCCCGCAGTACGCGATGCACAAAGCTTGTATCAAACAATTGCACGGGTTCACTGACGAGGTTAGTTTACGTAAAAAAAATAACAAGCTTTTGCGTGAACTCACTGCAAAAATCTTATTTTATGTCGCGTGGACATTTGAAAAATCACGGGGCAATCTTTTGCCAGAGGGTCTATTAGAAAAAAGCATCGCGATAAGCGTACAATGTTCGTCCCACTTCGTTACATTTTTACCTCATGTATACTCATCAACTTTGTCTGGGGATACCTACAGGTGTTTTTTTCATACAAACGAGGTACTTTGAAGTCTTGGTTTTCTGCAAGGGATGTACCGTGCTGTGATCTGATGATAGTTATCCAGGGAGTGAATGGAGGGGATTCAGATCGTATAAACAGTGTATAAACACACCCAACTGATCTGATCTCTGTGTATAAGGTTCAAAATTAAGTAAATCAATCAACGAACATAGTCCGACTATCGTGGCTTTTTTTTGTAATAAGCTCTCAAGATAAAATTAAGTATCCTATGTTTTAATCTAGATTATTAACTATCTGTGTGCCAAATACGAACATATTGGAAGAAACAAACATAACATCCAAAATTTTACCCCCTTGTTCCTCGGAAATAACCATGACCAGATAACTGGTTATCTGTGAATTTTTTTCCTCCAATATAACCAGTTATCTCTTAGGAATATATTTTCCTCGCAGATAACTGGTTAAATAATAAGTTATCTGTGAGGCAAATTAATTCCCTAAGAGATAACTGCCCCCCTACTCAAATGGCCAAGTTTCTATTCGATTGAACGCTACGCTTCCTTTTAAAGCTTAATTATGAACAATAGCTGATTAAATCAATATCGCAAACTTATGTAAATCACAGACTTTGATGTATTGTATGGAATTGTCAAGCTTACGGCACGTAACTTTATAGTTTACTGCTTATTTTAAAGTTTTAATAGTAAGCGTAGCGTTCAAACGAATAGAAAGTTGGCTATTTGAGTAGGGGGGCTGGTAACATTTATCTTGCCATGGTTATCTCCGAGGAATAAGGGACTTAGGCGCAGCACGCCTATAACATCAAAACAATGATATATAATAGATTGGAGGATGATATTTTGTTTCACTCCGTGACACTTTCAAAGTTCAATATCAAGTAAATGGGAAAGGCAACTGTCAAAATGGCGCTGCGTACGTTTGTTCCACGAGAGCTACGAAAACAAAGGACTTTTACTTAATAAAAATAGTTTTATTTTATTAAATTCTGTGTAACAGGCATTAAAAATGTTGGCACTTACACATTTACGAAAAATCTGGATATAGAAAAATTGGAAAAAATCTGTAAGAATCAATCCGAATATGTTTGTAAATATAAGAACGTATGTTTTGAAGAATGGAAAAAACATTTTGACTATATCTCCAATGATAAAGGAATATGGTACAAGGCTATACAAGGTGAGCCTTCTCGGGTGCCCTGGTTTGAAGACATTAGCCTAAGCCGAAATTATGTTAAGCTGGCTTTACGACTGCGTTCGGGGCACTATCCATCAGCGAAGTTTGCCTACTTAATGAAAAAGGTCGATTCTCCTAACTGCAGCGAATGTAATAAGGTCGAAGACGTACAGCACATGCTGTTGGATTGTGCCAAGAACCGGGCGGAAAGGGAATTACTGTTCAATGAATTACATTTGAATATCAGGGACGTAGGGCTAATTCAAAGTATTCTAGCAAACCCTAAATCAGATGCGGCTAAGAAATTAAGTGGTTTAATTAAAAATATGAACAGTAATTCCATTTCCATAACCAAAGTAATTTTAATTACCTGCTTACTCGTTTTAGACTGGTTACAACTATGTTGGTATCGTATTGTGAGAAGATACAATGGGGCTGGCGTATCCATATGGATAAAAGCCCCAAAATAAATAAAGAGAAAAAAAAAAAAAAAAGTAAATGGGAAAGGCAACTGTCAAAATGGCGCTGCGTACGTTTGTTCCACGAGAGCTACGAAAACAAAGGACTTTTACTTAATAAAAATAGTTTTTTTAGCTTTAAAATGGTTAAATTCTGTGTAACAGACATTAAAAATGTTGGCACTTACACATTTACGAAAAATCTGGATATAGAAAAATTGGAAAAAATCTGTAAGAATAAAAACGTCTTAATTTGGTTTTCAATTCCGGCATTTGCATTGTAGAATAGTCTTTTATATCCATTTTGGGTCAATGGGTCTTTTTCGGTAAAAAATACCACAAAATAAATACCTATTTTCCCATAGATTGGTTCTGAACGTCTACTGTCTTAGTGCTCATTTACGGAGACGCGGGGCGTCAGGCGGCGCGGGCGACGGGGCCTCTCGCGGCGCGTCGGGCGATTTTTCTGTTTACGGAGAGGCGGCGCGTGAAGCGGCACTTAGCATCGCACGCGTAAACACAAACATATGGCACTATACGATGCTGTTCATTAGGGAATGCAATCCGGATAATCCGTTTTCCGAAAAATCCGGATATCCGCTCATTTTTACTAGACTTCCAAATCCGGATTTGAAAATCAAATTCGGATTTTTCGAATAATAATAAATTGTTACAAAAAATTAAAACGAAGAAGTTTCTCGGAAGTGTTCTTACTTACGAGTAGAGCAATCGAGCGAATAGCAACTGGGCGAATAGCATAACAACTGAAGTATTCCACTTAGAGCAACATTCGATATTTAACAAAATGACTTAAAATATATTGATAGTTGCTTTAAGCGGAATACTTTAGTTGTTATTCCCCCAATTGCTATTCACTCAGTTGCTATAAATGGAACACTTCGTTTCTCGAACTAACTAAACGGTAGAAGCTATTTTCTAGATGACGCCATTCACGCATCTTGCTAGTGCCGTGTCTCAGGTCTGTCACATTAAGTCCCAAAAAGTTCGTTTGGTTGAAGCAGCTCTCCTGATGTTCTTGCCGATTCAACTCTCCTTCTTCATCGTCAATTTCGAAGTGTTCTTGCAGCGTCTCTAGCTCGACCAGTGGGTCTACCGCGCAAGTGTTATTAGCATCGCTATCTGCTTCACTTGACAGATAGGTATGAGAATGTAAAATTGCCATCATCTTCTATGCGAACTTCTTGGTTGTTTTTACTGGCGCGCGTAGGGTCTCTTCTTCCCGTTGGCGTGGTGGCGTATAGTCTTCCGGATGGTGCGCGGGTGACTCTCCTTCTAAAGACTCTAAGAACGAGTGACTAAGACGGCGCGTCTCTCAATCTCTCGGGGCTATGCCATGTATATTTAAAATTCACATAAACTAAACAACAAATTATGTTGTTTAGTTATGTACATTTTTAATCATATTAATATACTATTATGATATATTTTTATTTTTTAATAGGTGCATTTGTATAATCTTAAAAAGAGTCTATGATTTTAAGTTTTATTAGCGCTTTTTCGACGTCTTATCGCGCGATTTTTCTAACGCTTCGGTATAGAACATATATGACTTTTCTACTGTGTGTTTGTACGAGTGATTTTTTTAACGTGCGATATTTTTTATCCCGTTCCACAGTCAGTCACATTGTGTTCTATTCGAAGCTTCAGAAAAATCGCGCGATAAAACGTCGCAAAAGCGCTCATGCGAACGATCACTTACGTCACCCCCCTCGCAAATCGCAAGCGAATCATACACTATTTTAATTACATTTGTGAAATAGGTAACATCATAATATTGTAGTATTTTATGACAAAAAAGTATTGGATTTGATTAATATTATCCATTCATTGAATCCACTTACATAAATATAAGAGACATCACATTAGTGAACCTATATGGACAGAAATGATTTATTTTTATAAAAAAGAAAATATTTTTATAAAAAATCCGTAATATCCGGATAATCCGGATTTGACCAAATATCCGTTCTTAAAAATCCGGATTTTGAAATATATACGGATTTGCATTCCCTACTGTTCATAGAGACGCGTCGCAGGCGGCGTGGCGGTGCCCGCGGCGGCGCCCGCGGCGACAAAGTCAATCAAATCGTCGCAGGGCTTGGAAACCGGTAAATTTTTGAACAGGTTCGACGAAACTATATGTGGATCTTTTTAAAAAAGGTTCTGTTTCTTTGAAATGGTTTTTAAACGGGTTCGCAATGTTTAAAATATTTAAAAATCCAAGATGGCGGCCAACTTTTTTGTTTGTGGGCCGATTTCGGTGAAACTCGGTTTTTGTTACTATTTTGACAAGAAAACAGCAACGCAATAAAAATATAAAAAATCCAAGATGGCGGCCAACTTTTTTGTTTCTAGGCCAATTTCAATGAAATTAGGTTTTTGGTACTATTTTTCGGTTCGGTTTCAACTTTGCGTTGTTATTTTCTTGTGAAAATAGTACAAAAAACCGAGTTTCATAGAAATCGGCCCTAAAACAAAAAAATTGGCCGCCATATTGGATTTTTAATATTTTTAACATTGCGTTATTTCCTGGTCAAAATAGTACAAAAAACCGAGTTTCATCGAAATTGGCCCAAAAACAAAAAAAGTTGCCCGCCATCTTAGATTAATTTATATTTTTAAAACTGCATTGTTGTTTTCTTGTCAAAATAGTACAAAAAATCGATTTTCATCGAAATCAGCCTAAAAACAAAAAAGTTGGCATATTGGATTTTTTTATATTTTCAAAATTGCGTTGTTATTTCTTTTTTAAAATATTACCAAAAACCGAGTTTCATCGAAATCGGCCCACAAACAAACACTAACACTTCATCGAGAATAGTCGCCGCGATCGCCGCCGCGGGCGCCGCCGCTGGCGCCGCCGCGGGCCCCGCCCTATTTCAAGCAAATGCGTGTAAAATCGCCTCTCCGTAAACACACTCATACAACGCCATATGTTTGAATTCAGTGCGGGCCGCGCCGCCGCCCGCGTCGCGCGACGCCCCGCGTCTCCGTAAACGAGGCCTTAGGAACAAGCGTACGCAGCGACATCTACAATTAGCTTTGCGTTGCCAACCCCAATGAACGACGAATGGGGTTGGCAACGCAAAGCTTTGTAGATGTCGCTGCGATTTTTTCTATGTCCAGATTTTTCGGAAAGCAAGTGCCAACATTTTTAAAGCCTATTACACAGAATTTAATCATTTTAAAGCTACACTATGAGGTTTTATCTGCGTGGACTTTCATTTTCAGTGAAGACTTCAGGAATTATCTTTTTCGATGTGAATCTATTTCTTTTTACGTTCTATACGTTCACAGTGACATGATGTCATTTGTTTACGCTGAATCGCAACTTTGTAGCTACACCACATCAGTGGTCAGTTTAATGGATTATAATTAAGTAAGTACTTATTAAAAAATAATTAACAAAAATAATTAAAAAGTAATTGAAAAAATAATTTAAATAAATCGGGTTGCACTCCGGGAGTGCCGGCAGAAGTGAAAACTTGAATATTAACGTTGTGCATTTTTGATATTTTGGAATGGTTAGGGAATAATTTTGCACGTATTGCCGTCTTACGAATTTACTCTGCATTTGAATTTACGACTAAAGAACAGTATTGTACGAAAGTCTTATTTTGCTAAAGTTTGATAGAAAATCTAGAGTTTTGACATTGAATTAAAAAATTAGCGCGTTGCTATGGTGACACAAGTGTTTACATCTTGAAATGACGCGCCGCCATTTTCACCGCGCCCCGTAGAAAGAGAGGGGGATACTTCCGCCGCCGGCTGTCTACTCTCCATCCGTCACATCCGTCTTACGAATTTTCGATCAGGGTCACGTGATTCTTACTGACGCGAGTTTAGCATTTTTTCCCCATTACAAAAGAGCGTAGGTACAACGCCGCTAAAGAAGTTTTCACTTCAAAAAAACGTTTTTTTTAAAGTAAATGTCCTTTGTTTTCATAGCTCTCGTGGAACAAGCGTATGCAGCGCCATTTTGACAGTTGCCTTCCCCATTGCGTCCGATTATCGCAATTTTTTTAATGTAATAGGCCTATAGAACTACATAATTAGGAAGTTTCCTTTTTTTATGATTATAAAATTTAATTTTAATAATGTTATTCACTTAAACAGTAAAAAAATATATTTTGATATTACATAAAAAGACGAAATTTATCAGTTGAAACTTTTAATGACTTGCATTTTTCATACAATATTTTACGGAATTTGTGACCTTTCATATTTTATTTTATATATTTTTTTGAGATATTAAAAATCTATCTTCATAATTATATTAAACGTAAACGCTTATTTATAAGCTTAAAAAAAATTTATTACTTTATTTCTCAAAATTTGACTTAAGGAAACTTCATTATTATAGAAATAGGATAAAGTAAGATAAGATAAGCTTTACGTCCTTTTTACGTCTTATTGCTTACGACAAGTTTAATTTGCTGTTTAATATAATTTATCCTACTAATGTTTTATAGGTGAGCGTTTGTATGTTTGGACGTTTGGATGATTGTTTGTGTGGATGTTTATTACTCAATCACGCAAGTACGGCTGAACGGATCTGGATGAAATTTGGCATACATATAACCGAGATTAAAAAAATTGACACCTTTTATCCTGCTTATAGATTCCCTAGGGTTTATTCGAATGTCAACGCATTTTTTCGCACCCATTAACAAATTAACGGTAGGTAGTGATTTCTCTTCTCAAAAAAATAAATAAATTTCAAAAATATTAAAAACACGACTGCCCCGCCAAAACGAACTAAAAAGTTAAATAACCATTGTGTCATTGCATTCGGGGGACTGTTTTGTGGAACAATTTTTCATCAACGAGGTCCCCCGACTTCAATGACACTTGTTATTTAACTTTTTAGTTCGTTTTGGTGGGGCAGTCGTGTTTTTAATATTTTAGAAATTTATTTATTTTTATTTCACACATTTTAGTGACAAATTATATAGTTTTGAAATGTGCTCATCGAGGCCTTTCATTTGATGCCCATATTGTAATAATTGAAAAAACATTTTTTTTTTCACATTTAAAAAAAATGGCGTCGTGCAGTCGCCATATTGACTTTTTTCAAAAAAATATTGCCAGTGTCACTCGGAATGATGTAAGAATTCTAACGATACCCCATACATTGAAATCCGTTGAGCCATTTAGAAGTTATGGTGGAACAAAGAAACTCACATACCCACAAACATACATGAACCCTGAACACATATACACTCTTTTTGCTTTGGGCAGTCGTGTAAAAAATAAACTTAATCTTTGATTAAAGGTTATACGGAAGAAGCGAGAGGAGCTAAGAAATGAATCGGCGAACAAAACAGAAGCGGACTCTGCTTATGGTAAGCTGAAAATCCGTTATGGCGGTTTCTATCTTACGCGGATGCGGTGCGAACGGGCTTCCGGATAAAAAATACCAAAAAAAAACTGCACGCGGACGGAATCCGCACACGCACTCGCTTCCACGTGAGATAGAAATCAGTTGTTTTACGGGGAAATATGAGTTCGTAGACCACAATACTCAAAAACACGTGATCCACTCATACCGTGGAAGTGTGACGTCACATATTGGCGGACATCGTATGGCGGAGTTGTACATTTGGGGTAAAAACAAACATCTGAAACAAGGAAATTTCTCTTCTTGAGACACGGAATTTCACCCAGGAGGGCATAATAATAATTCCTAACACCAAAATAACTTAATAATTTGATAACAAAGCAAAAGTGCCAATGTTCCCTCCGGACCAGTAGTACCATTGAGTTGTACCATTGATGGTACAACTGGTATGGATTTATCCCACTTGTACCATTGATGGTAGAACTGGGATGGACTTATCCCACTAGTACCATTGATGGTACAACTGGTATGGACTTATCCCACTAGTACCATTATGAATAATATGCATAGAGATCCGGTGTCGTCTCGTGTTTGTTTTTACCCAATTTAACTTTATGACTTCCACGGTCTATTCCGTTTTCAAAACAATGAAACAAAAGATGCATCGTAATGACGCTCTTATAATGATAGGTTAGGTCTTAGAGTAAGACACGAAGCCGCGATGCTCTAAGGGTTAGGTATAGTTTAATATTAGATTGTTTAGTTAGTGTAATTTATTAAATTAGGGGCAATTTTATAGATCACAGTAAAATTGTCATTTTTGTCAGTCTTTTGGGTACCTAGTCTTATTTGTCATAGATCATAAAATTGCTTTTTTATGTACCTATTATGAACTGAAAAAGTTAAGTGCTTTTGAAAATTAAATCTTTAAACTAAATTTTGAAAACTAAGTACTTTTGAATTTTGATAAAGTGTCAAATATGATAACCATTTTAACTATAAGTACTTAGATAAAAAGAAAGTAATAAGGCGCTGATCTGCGATATTGTGCGGAGTTACAATCATCCTGTATTTGAAAACGTAAACATTGCGATATACATACATTTATCTATGCATGCGGTACGCGTGTCTGTCATAATAGCTTTGTATAGCCGCCATAAACATAAACATTTCAGATAGACGATAATGTCTTTGGCTAAATAAAGAAAGACCCCTTTCGCATATTTTTTTCTATCATAATGGTGATGAAATTGTTATGTATCATTAAGTTTCCCAAGAACTAACTTATCAAAAGTTCCAATAGTTATGTCATATTTGCCAATACGGCGTATCGATTAAGTGAATCGTCCATAATAATCGGAAGGCCATGAACAACCATAAATCGACCACCAAGACGGACGATAGCATTATGTAATTACCTACCTGACTTCGCCTCAAGATCAAGGTTTTCCTTTTGCACCGATTTGGTTACCTTGGAAACAAACTACATACTTGAACTTAGGCATATTTTAGAATTAATTTATTATATTCACGGAATAATAGAAGGTCTTGTTGACTTCGTTCGAATTCTGCAAAATTTGACTCAACAACATGATCGTAAAAAGACACTGTTTACTATCTGTTTCATTCACTGTTTGGTAATAATAATAAATATTCAACAATAATTATATAATTCTGAACTAGATCGATATTAATTTAGGGTATTATTCAGAAACAAGTGTAGAGCATAAAAATAAAAAAGTGTAACAAAAATCCACAGTAAAAAAAATCCTAAACGAAAATTGGGTTTCAGTAGCAGTGATTTTTGTCTGGTTTACAAAGTCTTAGGGAATGACAATGACCACTAACTCTCAATCACCAGCTTGTTGTGCAAGGTGGTTTATATAACTAAAACAATTTCTTTACAGATCTTGGCAACTATAAGACGAAGACTTTCCTCGACCACCTCATACATTTGTCCGGTAATGAGAACGGATACACAGATCTCGAGTTGAGAGAAGAAGTTCTGACACTCACCATCGCGGGCACCGACACATCGGCAGTGGCTATTGGGTATACTCTGAAGATGCTTGCCAAATACCCTGAAGTACAGAAACTGGCTTATGAGGAGTAAGTAAACTTTTCTTCTTCTTCTTCCGTGCTTCCAGTCCACCCAATTTTTGGGGTCGGCTCTTCTCGTTTTAAGGCGCCAAGATAGTCTGTCCTGCCCCCCTACTCAAATGGCCAACATTCTATTCGTTTGAACGCTACGCTTACTATTAAAACTTAAATATGAGCAATAGATGATTAAATTACATGTCGCAAACTTATGTAAATCACAGACTTCGATGTATTGTAGTGAATTGTCAAGCTTACGGCACGTAATTTTATAGTTTACTGCTTATTTTAAAGTTTTTATATTGAGCGTAGCGTTCAAACGAATAGAAAAGTGGCCATTTGAGTAGGGGGGCAGGGCCCTTACTCAAATGGCCAACTTTCTATTCGTTTGAACGCTACGCTCAATATAAAAACTTTAAAATAAGCAGTAAACTATAAAATTACGTGCCGTAAGATTATCAATTTCATACAATACATCGAAGTCTGTGATTTACATAAGATTGCGACATGTGATTTAATCGTCTATTGCTCATATTTAAACCTAATGCCTAAGGGATATCGGAGTGTCCTTCTCCGGCCTGTTGGTTCACGGGAGCAATTTTTAACTAAACTCCCATCTGAATAAATATTTTAGAGAGTGACTTTACTATCTTTCGCACTGACGTTCTTTGTACATTTGTAAGTAACGCACTCGTATAAAGTATCATTCAATCGTGATCAATTATTGTAACGTTTTTATTCGTTTTCTTAAATCTTTATAATGTCTATGTCTTAATTACTTAAGTGTATGCAAAATAGGCATAAAATAACGATAAAGGCAAATTTAATTCAAATACAAATAAAAATATGATAAAGAGGGAGATCCGGGTTACCCTACTAATAGTAGTAATAATCAATATCAATGTCGTCGTTGACTTGACTTTGGCCAAAACGTAATTTTTTTCTTGAATATCTAAATAAGTCACAATCATCGATGAATTAGCATAAATGTTGTTAAGCCCTCATAAGGTCATAACCTCAAAATATGTTAATTTATGAAATTACGGTGTATATGTGTCGTAGGATAATTGTACAAATAGGATTTTTACAAAACTCCTAGTATGATTGTAAAATTCCGGATAAGAATCTAAAACAGATTTCGCAATCGTCCCAGTAATGTTTAGGATTTTTACAAAAATCCAGTGTATCTTAGGTAAATCGCGAATGACCATCACTTTGCGCGCGCTTATTGGCTGACGTCAACGTTATGGTGTGACGGATGCTCTGCCCCCTACTCAAATGGCCAACATTCTATTCGTTTGAACGCTACGCTTACTATCAAAACATACCATAACGTCACACCATAACGTTGACGTCAGCCAATAAGCGCGCGCAAAGTGATGGTCATTCGCGATTTACCTAAGATACACTGGATTTTTGTAAAAATCCTAAACATTACTGGGACGATTGCGAAATCTGTTTTAGATTCTTATCCGGAATTTTACAATCATACTAGGAGTTTTGTAAAAATCCTATTTGTACAATTATCCTACGACACATATACACCGTAATTTCATAAATTAACATATTTTGAGGTTATGACCTTATGAGGGCTTAACAACATTTATGCTAATTCATCGATGATTGTGACTTATTTAGATATTCAAGAAAAAAATTACGTTTTGGCCAAAGTCAAGTCAACGACGACATTGATATTGATTATTACTACTATTAGTAGGGTAACCCGGATCTCCCTCTTTATCATATTTTTATTTGTATTTGCATTAAATTTGCCTTTATCGTTATTTTATGCCTATTTTGCATACACTTAAGTAATTAAGACATAGACATTATAAAGATTTAAGAAAACGAATAAAAACGTTACAATAATTGATCACGATTGAATGATACTTTATACGAGTGCGTTACTTACAAATGTACAAAGAACGTCAGTGCGAAAGATAGTAAAGTCACTCTCTAAAATATTTATTCAGATGGGAGTTTAGTTAAAAATTGCTCCCGTGAACCAACAGGCCGGAGAAGGACACTCCGATATCCCTTAGGCCTTAGGTTTAAATATGAGCAATAGACGATTAAATCACATGTCGCAATCTTATGTAAATCACAGACTTCGATGTATTGTATGAAATTGATAAGCTTACGGCACGTAATTTTATAGTTTACTGCTTATTTTAAAGTTTTTATATTGAGCGTAGCGTTCAAACGAATAGAAAAGTGGCCATTTGAGTAAGGGCCCTGCCCCCCTACTCAAATGGCCACTTTTCTATTCGTTTGAACGCTACGCTCAATATAAAAACTTTAAAATAAGCAGTAAACTATAAAATTACGTGCCGTAAGCTTGACAATTCACTACAATACATCGAAGTCTGTGATTTACATAAGTTTGTGACATGTAATTTAATCATCTATTGCTCATATTTAAACCTAAGGCCCTGAAAGTTGGCCATTTAAGTAGGGGGGCTGATTGGCTAACGGCAACATTACTGCGTCCATTGTTATTGTTGTGATTTTTGACAAATATTTCTCGTGTATTTTGTTAGAATTTTACGTTTCTTATTAAAAAAAGAAAACTGAGTGCTCACATCAATTAAGAGACATTCATGTACTATGAGTGAAGTAAATTAGATGTTATACAAATGCCGGGCTCGATCAGTGCAGACAATTTAGAGGTTATAATTTAAAAATAACTTTTCTACTCAGGGCTAAGAAAGTTCTATAGTGCTCTACAACATGGTTGTGCAAAACCTGAATGGATTTTCGAGCGAATTAATGTTGTTAAAACTGTAATTGAAGAATTTAATTAGGAAAAATTGCATATTAACCCCAAAACCCATCAGCAATATGTTCTGACCAATCAGACTAAAGATATTATAAATCGTCTCCTAGATCATACAATCAGCATTCAAGTTTACAATTGTCCGAAACATACTGTGATTTTTACAAAGATCCTAAAAATTGCTCGGACGATTGCGAAAATCTATCTTAAATTTCAATTATCCGGTTCTTTATGATATACCTAGGATTTTTGTAAAGATCCGGTTTATACGATTATCCTACGACATATGGAAATTAAAATGGAACCCGTTATAAGTTGGACCACATGCTTTGCTGACGTTTTCTGATGACGATGTTGTTCCAACGCGAATCTAGGCGGTGTAGCTAGGGTTGTCAGTCAATAAAATATATATTTTCATTTTCAAAGAAAAAAAACGCGCTTAAATAAATTCGGTAAGTATGAAAAATTTAAACAGCGAAAAACTAAGTAATATCGAGTAGGCACTTTTACGCGTGTTTTTTTCTAGTTAAATGTTCGTGCTATCCTACGGGTAGGTACGTACTAAACTTAAAACTTTTGAATATTAGTAGTTAATTTAAAGTCTAAAATAAAAATTAATGAAATTAACTAACATAAAATTACACTACTGAAAAAAGGCAAGCAAACAAAAATTACACTATACCTACTTACAATTTGATTCAATAAAACTTAATTTGACAGAACTACATTTCGTTTACTACGTATCTCTGTAATCAGCCAATAAATAATAAATTCGTATATAAGTACGAATAATACGTCTATACACCGTTAATTATTATTATTATTTATATATATCTAAAAATGAAATGGGGATTTCAGACCACGTGAATGAACAACTTTTACTATGGGGCCAACCGCAGAATATCGAAAAAAAAATCAGCTGTTCCATAGAAAAGTACCACTACTACTATAATGTATGGAACAGATGATTGTTTTTTCGCGATTCCGTGGTTGGCCCCTTAGTAAAATAAAAGTTGTTCATTCACGTGGTCTAAAATCCCCTTTTCATTTTTAGATATAGGTATGTAAAAATAAAATAAAAATTAACGGTGTATACAGGTTATTGGCAAAACACCAACAACCTCGCAGGAGTAGATTACTAGTATCGTAAACAACAACATTTGTTTTACGACTTTTCGGCCCCCTGATTATCTAAAAAGAAACTATTTAGCGACCGGTTTCATTCCACATACATTGCTACTTTTCTTTGGTATGTTTTTTTTTAATCCAAAAAGAAGTAGCAATGGATCACTATCATCTATGAACTGCGACCGGTCGCTAGGTGGTTTCTAATTAGATAATCAGCCCGCCGGAAACAGGCAAAAAAAATCGACTTTGCATACAAATGTCCGAACAGATGATCTTGTTCAGTACCTATGAAAAGTGGATTTTATGTTTTCGGAAAAGTCGTAGAACAAATGTTGTTGTTTATGATGTTAGTAAATTACTCCTGCTAGGTTGTTAGTGTTAAATAACCCTGTATATGTTGTTAAAATGTTGACAACTCTAGTTGACCTACGTTTGTGGCTGATTTGGCTGGCATAAATATGAACTTGAGCGTACTGACTGGGTGGATCGGCCTTGTCAGTGTTCTAATAACCTGCAGACACCGAGGTCAGATTATTGACAAATCATAAAAATATAAGCCTAACTTATCGATCCTACTTTATAGATGCGTCTATCGTAATAGACAGTGAATGCTATGACGTAGATTTGGGTAAAAACAAAGACGAGAGCGTTGGCACTTTTGCTTTGTTAACAAATTATTGAATTATTTTGGTGTTAGGAATAAGTATTATGCCGTATTGTTTTGCTCCTGGGTGTAATTCCATGTCTCAAGAAGAGAAACTTGCTTTCTTCAGATGTTTGTTTTTACCCAAAATGTCAAACTCCGCCATTATGTGACGTCACACTTCCACGGTTTATAGAGATATATTGACATAATGTGTAAATGGAATTCCCCTTTACAAACAAACATAAAAACATTACTATACTTATTTTCATTAGAATAAAGAAAACATGTACGTATACCTAATAACAAGATGACTTCTTATTAGTGTATGAACACACACAATAGTTGGTTAGGTAGGATTCCATACTGTATCTATTCTTATAATTGGGTAACTTAGTTTAGTAATGCACTAATTTAATTACTTATTTAAAGACACTAGACTGTCACAATTTACCTTTTTCCAACTTGCACGCGGTGATAGATAAGCCAGTCCATCTTAAAATATACTCTGCGAGTAACATATAAGGTTTTAAGAAGCTTTATTAATTTAATTACCTTTGCTTATTTTTAGAATATACGATGTCTTCGGAGATTCAGATCGCATGTTGGTGAAAGAAGATTTGCTGCAACTCAAGTACTTAGAGAGAGTTGTCAAGGAGTCTCTGAGGCTCTTTCCTCCAGTGCCCTTCATCATCAGAAAAGTTGAAGAAACTACAACATTACGTAAGTAGCAAACATTACCTTTGTACCTTTATCTTCACCCGTTATAAATTTTTCTTTTTTTAGGTGAAGGGTACTTATGTCCTTGTCTGTACTTACCCCTAATAACGTGTATGTAAAATTTCATTATGATTGCTTAAGACGTGAAAGCGTAACAAACAAACAAACAATCGCATTATTGTTTAACATAAAGGAAGGTAATCCTTCCTTTAAATTTGAGTCAAGAAAGGCGATAATAGCTTAATAGCTATTATCGCCTTTCTTGACTCAAATTACTTATTTAATATCGGTTTTTAGGGTTCCGTACCCAAAGGGTAAAAACGGGACCCTATTACTAAGACTCCGCTGTCCGTCTGTCTGTCTGTCACCAGGCTGTATCTCATGAACCGTGATAGCTAGACAGTTGAAATTTTCATAGATGATGTATTTCTGTTGCCGCTATGACAACAAATACTAAAAATAAAATAAAATAAATATTTAAGGGGGGCTCCCATACAACAAACGTGATTTTTTTGTCGTTTTTTGCTTTATATTAATAATGACAATAGGTAGACACTTGAAATTTTCACAGATTGCCGCTATAACAATAAGTACTAAAAACAACATAAAATAAATAATTAAGAGGGCTCCCATACAACAAACGTAATTTTTTTGCCGTTTTTTGGTACGGAACCCTTCGTGCGCGAATCTGACTCGCATTTGGCCGGTTTTTTTTTTATTGTATGCTTGCATCTCAAATAAATAATAGACCGAGCGAGTGCGAAGCATTTTTGCTTCAGCTTGGGCAAAAATGCTTTCGCATGTCTGTCCGTTTGTTCCCCTATCATGTCGCATTTCTCAACCGATTCTCATGAATTTTTGTGAATATCAAACTATGATAATTGTATCGATTTTTTGTAGAGATATTTTTTCGAAATATTTTGAAAAAAACATTGCAATCATTTCGATAAATGATCCACAGCGATCCACAAACGCAAGGTCCACAACTCAGAAAGCTACTAAGTTTACTAAAGTACCTATATAACATTTTAACAAGAAATAGAAATACATCAGCACGCGTAGCATGACCAACATCGGGATGGTCATGCTGGGTTCATGATGATACTTTTAATTAATATTACCACCATGTAAAATTCATGAGACAATAAAGATATTTGTAATTGTATTTAAGATTCGACTCACAGATGGCTTGTCTACACCGAAATGTCACTTTTGTCGGGTTGAGATCGAGATACTCATGCTCGCATTCCTATGTTCTCGAGGTCGAGAGAGCTTTGTCTACGGAAGTGAAAGCTTATTTTAGGTGTCTCTTTATCTTAGAACTTATTAAAAATTAAGTAACATGTTTAAACTAAATCATTTCGAATCAATTTAGATAATTTCGACGTTTATTGATGTTGAAATAAAAATATTACCTTTTAAAACTCATATTTGTATTAAAAGACATAAAAATGTTGTGAAATTCTGAGAGCGAGTCCCATCTGTCTGTCAAACTGTGCTCAGGCAATCGAGAAGATCGAGACGACAAGTCTTCGTAGACAAGAGTCCCGTTTGCTCATGCTACGCGTGCAGGAGACGTTTAACGTTTGCTGACGTGTGATCACAATTTTATGTTTATTTTCTAATTTTGCTTAAATAAAAATTGTTTCCCGCAGCGTCCGGTAGGAAGATACCAGCTGGCTCTGGTGTGGTGATATCCATCTGGGGGATCCATCGGGACCCCAAGTACTGGGGTCCTGACTCCGAGAAGTTCGACCCCGACCGCTTCCTGCCGGAGAGGTTCAACCTGAAACATGCCTGCAGCTATATGCCTTTCAGTCAAGGACCCAGAAATTGCCTAGGTAATTACATCTTTCATACTAAATATAATTTTATTTGTGTGGAACTGTCTACAACGTGTTAATGAATTAATGCAAAATGAGAAAACCGTTTCTTCGGACCATCAAACTGAACAACTTTTACTATGGGACCAACTCTGAAATCGCGAAAAAAAAATTAGCTGTTTCATACAAAAATTCATAACGAAAATATGAAAATGTATGAAGAAGCAAATTTTTTTTTTGTCGCGATTTCAGAGTTGGTCCCATAGTAAAAATTGTTCAGTTTCATGGTCCGAAGAAACTGTTTTCTCATTTTGCGTGAAGGTGGTACCCTGAGCGAAGTGGCGCCGCGCTGAATTTTATTTAATATTATAATTCTAATACACAATTTTAATAATGTTTATCGTGGAGATTTTAGGGCCTACAGTCTAGTATTTTTAGACGGTATCGTTACATTCCCTAGTAGTCACTGGTAGAAGTAGATAGAAAAATTGCTAAAAGTGGCCGTTTTTGACACACTTGCTATCTACTTCTACGAATGACTACGAGGGCATGTAGTGATACCTTCTAAAAATACTAGACCATAGGCCCTAAAATCTCCACGACAAACATTATTAAAATCTTTTTCTATTAATAACTTATTAAATAAAAACCTCTGAGTGACCGAAAGTGGCGCCCACTTTCGGTCATACAACCGCCTTAATTTATTAACTTAACTTAATTGTATAGTTCCTGATAACAATATAGTAGCTTCATTACTTTATTTATTAATGAGATCGTTAGTTGTCAATGTGGATTGTTAGGTAATGTAGGATTTACACGGTTCGATTTCCCGGTCGATTTTAGTCGACTAGCACTTGTTATGGACAATCGTTTGTAAAATCCAATCTCCACCTCATTAAATGATGTGGCCATTCGATTTCCGAAGTCGAGATTTCCCCGCTGCATTTTAATAGTCTTCCGTGAACCAACTAAAATCATAAATGCGGAAAAAATCTAACACGTGGGCACTCTACTCGGTTTAATTGCTAATTACTATCCACTTAGGCGAATAGTCGACTTAATGGAGTTCTTGTAATTATAAAGGTCATATAATTTATTTAATTGAGGGATATCCCTAGCAGATTCCTATATAATTTATAGAGCCTTCATAAATTACTGTTGTTTATTACAAATAGCAGTTGTTATTATTTTATGTGTGGTTTACTGGTTAGTAAAATATTCGTATTTTCGTTAGCAGAAAAATCTATTCGGTCAGCGAAAATGGTTAGTTGGTCAACAACTTAGGCTAGCAAATATTTCTAACTCAATCAGCAATTAATTTCAAACTGGACTAGTCTATTTTTTAGGCTCCATTCAGTGACTTACGTTTAATACAATTTTGGTGATCAATTCAGTGAGCCACGTTTAATAAAAATTTGGTGAGGCTTGAAAAAATTTGGCTTGACATAGCACTTGAAAAGGAAAACTTAGCAAACGTATAGAAAGTTGGCCATTTGAGAGAAAAAATACTTGATATAGATAATTCTCAAATAAAACTATATCACTACATAGTATAAAACAAAAACGCTTTCTCGTTCCCTATATCCCTATGTATGCTTAAATCTTTAAAACTACGCAACGGATTTTGATACGGTTTTTTTTAATAGATAGAGTGGTTCAAGAGGAAGATTTATATGTATAATACATGGTGTCAAATTCCACACTACACCGAAGCGAAGCGAGGGCGGGTCGCTAGTATACCTATATTATAGGTATATAGTTTTACTCGATTGATCCAAGTAGGTTTTGAACTCCGTGGATTGATGGACGCGCGAACTTGATCAAATAATTATAGTATGCGTATACAGACCCCCCACCGCAAATTACTCTGAGTTTGAGTCCACTATGGAGGAAGTCTTAAAAATGACCTGTAGGAAGAATAAAAAAGTCGCGATTTGCGGAGATTTTAATGTCGACATCTTAGACCCTAAATTAGCCAAACTGTCGAGTAGGTTCATAAACTTATTTAAATCATTTAATTTGCTACATATTTTTAATGAACCAACGCGTATCACACCCACATCGGCAACCTGCTTAGATAATATTTTCTGTAACTGTAATGTCATTGAAAAATCAATTTTAAATTGTATTAAATCCGACCATAGTGGACAATTAGCCTCCATTGAGCACCATCATGTTCCACCTAAACGGGAAATAATGTGTAGGCCAATAAAAAAACACTGTATTGAAAAATTCAGAATCAATGTCACAAGTAAAATTGAAACATTACCAAAACCAAATTTTGAAGCCAATAACCTATATAATCATTTATTTAGCATAGTTCAAACTGAATTTAGTGAAACTTTTAAACAAAAAGTGATCAAATGTAATGATAGTACGAAATTTAGTGACTGGGCCACACCCGGTATATATAAGAGCAGAAGGAAATTATACGAACTTTATGCAGAGAAAGCTACTTCTTGTGATCCTAACTTTATTGAATTTGTCAAGAAGTATTCACAAACATACAGAGAAGTTTGTATCTTAGCAAAGTCCAAGTACTTTTCAAATAAAATTAAATTAGCTGACAATAAAATTAAGGCTACTTGGAATATTATTAATAAAGAAACGGGCAAATCAAAATCCAATATAAATTCCTTCTGTTTAAAAACTGGTGATCAAACTTTTGAATCTGACAATGAGGTCGCTAAAATTTTTGAAGATTTCTTTGCTAGAATACCTGCAGAAACTACCAGTACTCTTAGTGCTTGTCCCAACATCGCTGTCTCCCTTCTGGAGTCTAGTGTTGATAAGTGCAATGAAAGTTTTTCCTTTAAATATATAAATAGTGCAGATATCATTAAAGCTTTTAAAACAATTAATGTTAAAAAAACAGAAGATCTTTGGGGCATGTCAACAAGCATAATTAAATCAATAATTGATATACTAGCCCCTTACTTGGCTTTTATTTTTAACAAATGTATTGACGAAGGGGTCTTTCCTGATCTAATGAAAAATAGTAAATTGATTCCTCTTTTTAAATCTGGGGATAAAAGTGACCCAGCTAACTTTAGGCCAATATCTATACTACCAGCACTTAGTAAAATATTTGAAAAAATTATATATTCCCAATTATTAGATTACTTCACATACAATAATATACTTCATAAAAATCAGTTTGGATTTTCCAAGGGTAAAAGTACTACCGATGCTGGAATTGCACTTCTCAAACATATTCTTGACGCTTGGGAAGAAAAGCAAGATGTAATTGGCATTTTCTGTGACCTTTCTAAGGCATTCGATTGTGTTGATCATCAAACACTATTAAAGAAGCTAGAACATTATGGTGTCTCTGATAAATCAGTTAGTCTTATGAAATCGTATTTGTACAATAGAACTCAGAAAGTAGTGATTAATAGAACTGAATCTACCGGAGCCCCCATCAATATGGGTGTGCCACAGGGATCAATATTGGGCCCATTGTTGTTTCTAATTTATATAAATGACCTTCCCAACTACGCGAATAATTTATGTGAGACAGTACTATTTGCGGATGATACTTCTTTAGTTTTTAAAGTAAACAGAGGTAATAACTGTTCGGACGAAGTAAATAGTGCCCTCTCTAAAGTTTCATACTGGTTTAATAGTAATAATTTAGCACTTAACCCCAAAAAAACTAAATGTGTTAAATTCTCATTACCTAATGTTGAGCAGACAAAATTAAATATTAATTTGAATGACGATGAAGTCGAGTTTATTGAGAGTACAAAATTTCTAGGTATTACACTAGATTCTCGACTGCAATGGGATCCACATATTGAGGCCTTGTCAAGTAGACTTAGTTCAGCGGCATTCGCTGTTAAGAAAATAAGGCTTTTAACTGATATTGAAACGGCAAGGTTAGTATACTTTAGTTATTTTCATAGTGTAATGTCATATGGACTGCTATTGTGGGGCTCAGCTGCCAGTATTGAAAATATTTTTGTACTCCAAAAAAGAGCTGTTCGCGCCATATACAATCTACGGCGAAGAGATACCTTGAGAGAATTGTTCAAAGAAATAAATATTTTAACTTTGGCAGGCCAATACATTTATGAAAATTTAGTTTATGTAAGGAAACACTATGATTCATTTGCTAAGAACAGCAATATTCACCAGTTTAATACAAGAAATAAAGATAAACTTGCCGTTCCAAGATTTAGGCTTGCAAAAACTAGAGGTTCATTTATGGGGAAAGGCATAGCCTTTATTAATAAAGTTCCACAACAAGTGATTGATCTTCCTTTGCATGAATTTAAAAACCATGTTAAAAAAACGCTCATGGGTAAAGGTTATTATAAAGTAGACGATTATCTTAAAGATCAAAATGCGTGGAAATGATGTAACACATAACTTGCTACTATAAGTACTTTGTTGAAGTAATATAACAATAAGTCTATGTTGTTGCCAATAATCCTGTCACCCTGTTGTAATTATTTGGTAACGATATATTAAAGTTTGTAAATATCGTTACTTATGGCTATTACAGCTGATAAGTTTCTTGCGCCCGTTCTTCTTGTCAGCTAAAAAAGTCTGGAACGGGTGGTAGGAAAATATAGACGATTCAAAAGTACTTAATAATTAAGTTTATTTGAATAAAGCTTATTTGACTTTGACTTTGACTTTGAACAATATTAAAATCAACTATTTTTCCCTTTGCAGGTTACCAATACGCCCTGATGTCCATCAAGACAGCTCTTTCAGCCATCCTAAGGAAATTCATAATAGTGCCAGATCCAGAAAAGAGTGATATTCCGTTCATTAGGGTTAAACTAGATATCATGATGAAAGACGTAGACGGCTACCAAATCGGCTTACAACTAAGGGAACCACAAACAAATAATAACTCGTTATAGTTACAAATAGTGCTTAAGTAACAGTGTTTTCTTTCATTTCTTGAAAATTCCTATTACCTATATTTTTTTGTTAATAGGAGATATAGTTATGACTGTAGAATGCTTTCAATACACTGACGACAAGAAAGGGCTGTGCTTTAAGCATATGAATAGCTTAAAAACCCTGAGGTCTTACGGATTACTTAGAGTAGACTAAGTTAGGTAGTCTATGAGGACACTTCTTCTTCTTATTTTTGTTTTGGCAATCTACATTCCCCTTGGAAGTAATTTTTGCCAGTGTCAAGTGTTGAATAGTTCAGTGGAAGATTGTTTCAGTTTACATTAGAATGCGGGTGCATTGCATTCTAATGCTGCTTGGAGCATTTGGCACCAAGTATATCCAGACAGTTTACTCGGTGAGTTCCCGAGGTAGCCACCACTACCAGTAAAAGTCTCGGCTTCACACAACCAAGATCGCGCCTATTTCAATTATCCCACATATTGTTCAGTTGCGTAGACACTTGTACCACAAAACTGCACCAATTTTAAGACACAATATCCACTATGAATCAATTTGTAAATAATTAAAATAGTCACCGAACCGCACTCGACTAAAATGGCGCCAAAAACTCCATGAGGACACTTATTAATTTATTTTTTCTGATATAGTGGTGCATCCACACCGCAGTTTGCTGAACACTCTTTGTTATATTTTGTTAATTTATGTTATTAACGATGTGAACGCGATGAGCAACATTCAGCAAATACTTAACTAGTACTAAACCACTTGTTACTAAACTAGTAATAAGTAGTTTTGAAGGAGGTACAGAGCACTACGAAACCTTGATTTTGTCTAGTTTTTATGGGAATTTTTCAGTTCTCTAGCCTGTAGTGTTTCCTCAACTGACGACTTTCTTTAGTCACCTCTGTAAAATGTGTGTAGAAAATATTTTGTAAATAAGCTGTAAATATTAGAGGTCATTTTATGAACGATAGGTAGGGTACCTACCAGTGGCGAGGAGTCAAAATATAGCAAAGGTAAGCCGGACCAATAATCTCTTCAAAAATTTTTTTAACTGTATGGTGGATTGCTAAGGTGGGATTTCTTTTTAGAAATCCCACCCTAGCAATCCACCATACAGTTAAAAAAAAGTAAAAAAAAAGGGAAGCCGATAGGAATCGACATGTATGGACCCTTCGCCACTGGTACCTACTAGGTATCTAATTAAGAACTATAATTATTGTGTATTTTTATTTTTCTCACTGGACCTGTTTGGTAATGAATATTTTGAAACTTTGAGAATTAAATGAAACAAAACAATAGTTTTTGAAATATGTTAATTTTAATTAAAATTTCTTTACAGCTAATATCTTTACAATTTTCATCATTAGATTTAAGGATAAACTAAATTATCAAATTGGTTGTACCAATTTATAAGCCAACAGACATGCAGTATAAACATTGTTTGTTAAAATGTAACGCAGCCACGTGATGTGTTGTGACCCTTATTTACTTAAGAAGTGCTTTTTTAAAGCAGCTGTTTCCTAGCTAGTTAACTGTAAAGTAGCTTTAATAGCGCTTACCCAGTCTGTTGGCTATTGGTACCTATTATCGATATTCAAATTCGAAAAAGATCCTAATTAGACATTATCGAAATGGTTTTAAGATATATGTCAGTCAGCAGCACTATAGGTTTTTCGAAACTGATCTTCTCTAATTGATTTTGTACTTTAATTGATTGAATGTTAATTTCAAATTTTTTGGAGGAGAGGTGGTACTTTTTCCAAGAAGCGTGGAGTGCTGCTGTGTATACAATTCTAGGGTCCAACTAGCTAATACAGTATTATGTAATCTGTGCTAATACCTAATACTTAGAATAATAACACGTACAAGCCGAGTCCTTGTATGTATAGTAAGGCAACTAAAACTGAGCCAGAATGGCTCAGTTTTCAGATTTGAATCCTTCATACGTTACCTAATTGTAACTAAAATCCAATAAAATAGTAATTAATCCCCTAACTAAAGGAAGGGAAAGAAAAACTTTTCATGAAAGAAAAAAACATCTGAAAACTGAGCCATTTTAGCTCGTATTATTTGCCTCACTTTTGGACCCAATAATGCACGCAGCTCACACAGTAAATTCTTCTTCTTATTGAATGAGGATTAGTGGCCACCTCTGGTGTTAGAGTCTATCAACACACTATCTACACAGTAAATAGTAAACAATGTGATGGACCATTAGCGTATTAATTTTTAGTGAGTTTTGCCAAATAAGGTAATTAAGAATTTGTTTAAATTGTAATTGATTGGTGGAAAGTATAGAAAAGAGACTGTATTTAAAATATAATAGATAAGTGTTTTCTTTATCACCCAAATATCTTAATCCTGAACAAGGTAAATATTTGAAAAATAGGAAAATAAAAATCGGATGGTACTTGTGTTGTGAAAATCTGGAATAAAAATGGATTAGGTAAGTATGACCTCAGAAGAAGATGACCACTTTTAGAAACATGGTTCTAAAAGTGCGGTCATCTTCTTCTGAGCAGTAATAATAATATTATTACTGCTATAAACTACTATATTATAGTGTTGACAAAGTTACAATACGAGGCTCTGTAAGCTGTAGACCTCGCATTTAGTTTTTTTGATCATCATTTTTCGAAATGGCTGAAATAGGTATATTTACCTATATTTTTTTCTTCGAAAAATTTCGAAAAACTGATTTGACAAAAACATCTAATTTTTTTATTTTTTTATTTTTTAAGGCATTCACAATGCTATTTTTATATTAAGAGAATTAATTTCTAATCTAATCATCCCGTCTGAGCTGCTACGGGTGAGTCGATATTTTCTAGTATTCTTCAAAACATCTATAATAATTATTATCGAACCCGCTCCCAAAATTTCACGAGAATCGGTTGAATATGCGACCTCTAGACAAAACGGACAGTCAGACATGAGTACAAAGTACAATGCACATTTTTTTACCCAAGCTGAAACGGAGGCGCTTCGCGCTAGCTCGATCAATAAGCTTGAAATGTTTAAATATTATATAAATCAGTTTTATAACATATTTGCTCGTAAAGGGTCTCTTATTACACCAATTTCAATATCGTATTGTATCTCATTACGAACTTGTGCGGTAATGTAAAGTAAAACGCACGGTTTCCTTGATAAACCGTGCGTTTTACTTTACATTACCGCACGGTTTATCAAGATACTTCGTCGAAAACGAACGGTACTTTTTTAAATCTTAGCAAAGAGTTTTTATGTCAGAAAAAGAGGTCAACATTTTATGGATAAAATTAACTTTGGGAGATAAAATATAATAAATAAACATTAAATTATTCAATTTAATTAATTTTGACAATAAATTACAACCATTTATCTGTAACAAAAACACAAAAATATTAATTTATAACATATTTGCTCGTAAAGGGTCTCTTATTACATCAATTTCAATATCGTATTGTATCTCATTACGAACTTGTGCGGTAATGTAAAGTAAAACGCACGGTTTCCTTGATAAGCCGTGCGTTTTACTTTACATTACCGCACGGTTTATCAAGATACTTCGTCTAAAACGAACGGTACTTTTTTAAATCTTAGCAAAGAGTTTTTATGTCAGAAAAGAGGTCAACATTTTATGGATAAAATTAACTTTGGGAGATAAAATATAATAAATAAACATTTTATTATTCAATTTAATTAATGTTGACAATAAATTACAACCATTTATCTATAACAAAAACACAAACATATTAATTTACTTTATTAGTAATACTGGCTGTTTTTATGCCTTTGCCTTAAAAAAAGCGCTGATGCGCGCGCATTGCTAATTTAATTTTTTTTTGCTGTATTGTTTTTATTTGAAAATGTCGTCAAGTACTGATGAATTCATTAATTCAACACCGCCAGAAGTCTCAGAGGCAGAAAAGGGCTACTCTAAGCCTCTTGCCCGAAAAATTGACCGATAAGATACTTACAAGCGTATCAAAATTTAATCATATGGAAAACAAGCAAAGGTGCAAAGTCCGAGTTTTATTTATTTCCTCGCAAATATGTTATAAAACGTCGTATGATATACGTGCGCTTTGATAATTACAGCCTCTGCTTTCTTGTAGCCCTCGCCTACGGCTCGGGCCAGCAATATCGCCTCGGCTGTAATTTTCAACGTACCGCACTTATATCATAATGTACTATTACTTTATTAGTAATAC
Source organism: Agriphila geniculea (assembly GCA_943789525.1). NCBI lineage: Eukaryota > Metazoa > Arthropoda > Insecta > Lepidoptera > Crambidae > Agriphila > Agriphila geniculea. The sequence goes on from OX038875.1 coordinate 8,811,378, forward strand.
TGGCTGTTTTTATGCCTTTGCCTTAAAAAAAGCGCTGATGCGCGCGCATTGCTAATTTAATTTTTTTTTGCTGTATTGTTTTTATTTGAAAATGTCGTCAAGTAGTGATGAATTTATTAATTCAACACCGCCAGAAGTCTCAGAGGCAGCGAAAAAGGCTACTCTAAGCCTCTTGCCCGAAAAATTGACCGATAAGATACTTACAAGCGTATCAAAATTTAATCATATGGAAAACAAGCAAAGGTGCAAAGTCCGAGTTTTATTTATTTCCTCGCAAATATGTTATAAAACGTCGTATGACATACGTGCGCTTTGATAATTACAGCCTCTGCTTTCTTGTAGCCCTCGCCTACGGCTCGGGCTAGCAATATCGCCTCGGCTGTAATTTTCAACGTACCGCACTTATATCATAATGTACTATTACTAGTTTACAAATGTTAAAGATTCTATAACCTGCAAAAGACTATATCCTGTAGATTTAATATAAATCTAGCTTAGCTTTCCGCCAACAGCTTCGCCCCGCATATATTATAGGTTACTAGCTGCCGCCCGCGATTTCGTCTGCGTGGAAAGTTTTTTTGCTATCCCTCGGGAACAATACTTTTTTTCGGGATGAATGGTACCCTATGTCCTTCTCTGTACCCCTGACAACGTGTATGCAAAATTTCATGACGATCGGTTCAGTAGTTGAGACGTGAAGGCGTAACAAACAAACAAACAAACGGACTTTCGCATTTATAATATTAGTAAGGATATCGTGCGTGCGGAGACCCGTGGCCCCGTATCCAGCAGAGGGATAAAAGTGCCCTATGTCCTTCCCCAAGGTCCCATCTATATCCATACCGAATTTCGTCAAAATTGGTCCAGCTGTCTAGGCGTGAAAACGTAACAGAGAGACATAGTTACTTTCGCTTTATAATATTAGTATGGATTATGTTCTTGGTTCTTGATTATTGAGTGATAGGTAGTCAACATGATACGCCCTATCGTAATTAAATCACAAGGAAGTCTAGTAGCTTATTTTCCTAATTGTTGTTATACGGTAATAATTTATCAGATGTTCCTATATAATTATAAAAGTAGGAAGAATTTATCTATGACTAACTGTATCATAACGGGTTTGTCGTAAGATATATTATGAAATACTAGCTTCCACCCGTGACTTCGTCCACGTCTACATCAGGAAAATCCTTAGGGAATCTTAACCGAAATAAAAAATATTATCCTATGTTTTAATCCGAGGTATAAACTATTTTGTTTTTTATTTGCCAATTTGTTTGCCAATTTTATCCAAATCTGTTCAGCCGTAGTGCGTGATTGAGTGACAAACATCCAAACATGTCATAATTATCGTAACTTGCACATTTTAAGATTGGTCCTTACCTGGAGAATGTTTAACAAATTGCCTTTTCCATACTAGCATTTTCATAATTGATTTAATAACCGTGAACGCTATTGTAACAAAACTTTTATGTACAAATGTTTGCATTAAGCTAACGTAAGCAAGATAACAAATAAGTTAAGGCTAATTTAAAACCAACATATAAAGTGGTCATTTTCGCTAAGAAAAAAAAAGAGTGAATTTCAAGGTATTTTTTTTGAAGCAAATTAAATAGACTTTAATAAATATGCTGATAGTTGACGACTATGGTCATAATTTGATGGAATATCCAGCAACTGATATATAAGGTCCTTCTTAAGGTGCCCTGAGCGAAAGTGACGCCGCGGTGAATTTTATTTAATATTATAATTCTAATACACAATTTTAATAATGTTTATCGTGGAGATTTTAAGGCCTACAGTTTAGTATTTTTAGACGGTATCGTTACATTCCCTAGTAGTCACTGCTAGAAGTAGATAGAAAAACTGCTAAAAGTGGCCGTTTTTGACACATTTGCTATCTACTTCTACGAATGACTACGAGGGCATGTAGTGATACCTTCTAAAAATACTAGACCATGGGCCCTAAAATCTCCACGATAAACATTATTGAAATCTTTTTCTATTAATAACTTATTAAATAAAAACCTCTGAGGGCGCCACTTTCGGTCATACAACCGCCTTAAACATTGCACAAAACTTAAAGGGGTCAATGTACTCATGCACACAAACAACTTTTACCCTACATTGAAATCGCGAAACAAATCAGCTGTTCCACAGAAAATTTAAAATCGAATAGATCAAAATGTATGGAACAGCTGATTTTTTTTTCGCACATTGACTCCTTTAAATTTTGTGCACTATTTAAGAAGGACTTTATATATTTTGAAAATCACAGAAGTTATGAGGTTCTCTGTCTGTGAGAAAAAAAACCGGTCAAGAGCAAGTCGGACTCGCGCACCAGTTTTAGGCCATCTTTTGACCGATAGTGGAACTAATATTGACTTTTTTAGAAATTTGATAATTTCCAAAAAAGAGTGCTATATTGAGACATCGTTTTATTTTTCCTGTAATCTTTATATATACTGCTATCACATAGAATTATTTCAGATTTTTCTCTTTGCAAACTTCGGAGATAAGGGGGGGAACGGTTTTTTTTTTTACATTTTTCATCATAAGTCGAAAACTATGCGGCCTAAAAAATTAAAATAAAACGTGCAAACGGCGCTCTTTTATATGATACCCCACATGCCCTAGTAGCCCTACTTTACTTAAATTATATTTTACTAAAATTTTAAGACCCCTTTTCAGTCCCTGTTGTAAAAAAGATATTTATTTATTTCTTTCTTTCTTAGTTACAAAATAGTTGGACAAATGTCATCTTAAACTATTCCAAATTTCAAGTTCATTAGGAGTTCTCGAGATATCCAGCCCCCCTACTCAAATGGCCACTTTTCTATTCGTTTGAACGCTACGCTTAATATTAAAACTTTAAAATAAGCAGACAACTATAAAATTACGTGCCGTTAGCTTGACAGTTCCATACAATACATCGAAGTCTGTGATTTACATAAGTTTGCGACATGTGATTTGATCATCTATTGCTCATATTAAGCTTTGAAAGTAAGCGTAGCGTTTAAACGAATAGAAAGTTGGCCATTTGGGTAGGGGGGCAGGGGTGCGTTCGTAAAGCTCGCTCGACGACGCTCGATGACATGTCCGCGTTCTAAAACCATCGGGGCGATAACTAGGTATAGCCGTTCGTAAACGACGCCCAGCGAACGCACCGGTCATCCCACGAAATAGGTGTAGTAGGTAGTTTTATTTGACAGTTGACACGTCTTCTTTGTTTATAAACATTAATTTTCATTTTGTTTGTTGCATTTCGCGCTTCATTAATATCAAAATCAACAAATCTAATAGGACAGTGACAGCTATGCAGTGTCGTTCGTAAACGTCGGATGACGAACGTCGCACGCCTTGGAGTGAAGGTCCGACTTCGAGCCTCGTTTACGAACGCACCCCTGGGGAGCGTTCGTAAAGCTTGCTCGATGACATGTCCGCGTTCTAAAGCCCACCGGTAACGATCAATTGCGATTGTCAATTTTTCCGCAATTGACGCCCATTGACGGAAAAATTGATCGTTTACGCGTGCAATTGAAGCGATTGTCAATTGCTCCAACAATGGCATTGACGGAAAAATTGACAACCGCAATTGATCGTTACCGGCGGGCTTAAAACCGCCGCCGCGCCGCGCCGCCGGGGCGATCGCCCGACGATCACTAGGTATAGCCGTTCGTAAACAACGCCCGGCGAACGCACCGGTCACCCCACGAAATAGGTGGGTGAAATTCGCTCTGACGTTTTATTTGACAGTTGACACGTCTTCTTTGTTTATAAACATTAATTTTCATTTTATTGTTTGTTGCATTTCGCGCTTCATTAATATCAAAATCAACCATTCTAAAAGGACAGTGACAGCTATGCAGTGTCGTTCGTAAACGTCGGATGACGAACTTCGCACGCCTTGGAGTGAAGGTCCGACTTCGAGCCTCGTTTACGTCGCACCCCAGCTGTGACAGACAGACAGACTGAGTCACACCATAAGGATTCCTTTTTTACCATTTTGGTACGGAACCCTAAAAACACCAATTTCTTAGGTAAGGACCCAATACTTATTTGTAGGATTGTGCCGCGGCAGTTGGTATACAATGCACCATTGACGATCTGAAAAAATATTTAGTGGTATTAATTAAGTTCTTATGTGAATTAGAAAGTTATGGTTAGTGAGTGTTTTATTAATCACTTTTCACCAGAGTTAAACAAAATTGAATGTTTTTTATTCAACTCGTAGATGTATTAGGAGCTTATTTTTGCGACCTACCTATTCATTTTATGATTGTGTATTATATTTATTTTTCCTCTATAATCTTTATATAAACTGCTATCACATAGAATTATTTCAGATTTTTCTCTTTGCAAACGGAGATAAGGGAGGGGGGGGGGGGGAACGGTATTTTTTTACATTTTTCATCATAAGTCGAATACTATGCGGCCTAAAAAAATGATTGAAAACGTGCAAACAGCGTTCTTTCATATGATAGGTACCCCACATGCCCTAGTAGACCTACTTCAAATTTTTATGGCCCCTTTTCAGTCCATGTTGTAAAAAATATATTGTTTTTTTTTATTTATTTCTTATTTGCAAAATAGTTGGGCAAATGTCATCTTAAACCATTCCAAATTTCAAGTTGATACCGTTAGTAGTTCTCGAGATATACAGCTGTGACAGACAGACAGACTGAGTCACACGTCACACCACACCATAAGGGTTCCTTTTTTACCATTTTGGTACGGAACCCTAAAAACATGTCAACGTACCGAATTAGTTATTCTTGGTACCGATTTGAGAGCGTTTTTTAAATATTTTATTTGTCTATGATCAAAAATTTTTTTAAATTTTCTCTGTATATAGTAGGTATGAACCTCTATACAAAAAAAAGTTGGGAGTTACAAGTCGTGATAAAGTTTGGCCACATGATAGAATTTGATCTGAAGGCTGTTTCTAACTAATATTGAGCTGGGCCAAACTATCCTTACATACGGTTCCATACGGCGGCAGGTTGAATAGCGCACTTTTCCCGGCTCTATTCTAAAAACTATAACAATTCAGGTTTAACTAATAGGTCAAATGTGGTATCATTTTCGGATAAATCAATAACGTAGAAATTATTTCTGGTATAAAAAATGCAATTTATTACGCAGTTTCTGAAAAATTACACAATAACCAACATTTTTAAACTTTTTAATTTTATTTTAGGTATTGGCACTTGTTTTAGTATTTTCAAAAAAACTACCTTAAAGAAGCGTTTTTCAGGTTAATTTGTAATATGTTTTTGTTAAGCTAACTATATTTTCTACAATTTGCGCCTAACCCAACTAGTTGAGGTCCATTGTTTGCGGAGACACAGCTAGTCAAAAATATGCATTTTTTCACGAAATAAAAGGGGTTTCCGTTTCGTTCGGAAGCATTTCTCAATTTTTTTGTTTATATTTATGTAAAGTTAATTAAATTTTCTACAATTTGAGCCTAATTTGAGTAGTCTAGGTTTACTGGTTGCAAAGACACAGCTAGTCAAAGATAAGATTTTTTCAATTAATTTCAATAAAAAGCCCATTTTTAACCAGCTATGTCTCTGCAACCAATAGACCTAGACTACTCAAATTAAGCTCAAATTGTAAAAAATTTAATTAACTTTACAGAAATATAAACAAAAAACCTGATAAATGTTTCTGAACGAAACGGAAACTTTTTTTTATTTCGTGAAAAAATGCATATTTTTGACTAGCTGTATGTCCGCAAACAATGAACTTAAACTACTTGGGTTAGGCTCAAATTGTATAAAATATAGTTAGCATAACAAAAGCATATTGCAAATTAACCTAAAAAACGCTTCTTTAAAGTAGTTTTTTTGAAAATACTGAAACAAGTGCTGATACCTAAACTAAAAAAATGAAGTTTAAAAATGTTGGTTATTGTGTAATTTTTCAGAAACTGCTTAATAAATTGATTTTTCTTATATCAGAAATAAGTTCTACGTTATTGATTTATCCGAAAATGATACCACATTTGATCTATTAGCTAAACCTGAATTGTTAGAGTTTTTAGAATGAAGCCGGGAAAAGTACGCTATTCAACCCGCCGCCGTATGGAACTGTATGTAAGGATAGTTTGGCCCAGCTCAATATTAGTTAGAAACAGCCTACAGATCAGTTTCTATCATGTGGCCAAACTTTATCACGACTTGTAACTCCCAACTTTTTTTAGTATAGAGGTTCATACCTACTAATAGGGCACTCCTTGACAATAAAAACAATAAGTGATAAAATAAATATGAGTCGTATTCTTATTTGTTACAACAGAAACGTTTGTGAAAAATACCTCTGACAAGCAAATTTGAAATTCCACTTGAACAGATTAGATTGTCTTTGTTTTAAAATACCTGATATTTTATTATGTTTTACTCTCTATACGGCACTAATTTAAGAATTTTGCTTCCTAAAACTAAAGTTTACATCAATAGTAATGCTTTCATTCTTTAGATAACTTTGTTGGAAAAAGGCTAATTTCTTTGAATTGCGGATATATACTCTTAAGGCATTTAGAAGTTATAGTGGAATAAAGAAACTTATTACATACCCACAAATAACCATGAATCCTGAACACATTACACTCTCTGTTTTTTTGAACAGTCGTGTAATAAAAGGGCAATAACGCGTCGCAATGGAATCGTCTCGTTAATTTTATAAATAGGTAAGTAATATTTTTTTTACCCTTTTTTAGGTACCATGCATAAGTGTAAACAATCTAATGACAGGTGTGTGTGATATGACATGACATGCACTTTGATCTACGTTTGCAAATAATACTTATTAATATAATTTATCGTAAAGTAAAATTGAGAAATAGTAAAAATCCCTTTAATCCGAATTAGTTTTATTTAGAGTTCAACATTTCAATATCTCTGTGCATCAAAACTTCAAGCACAGTATCTGTGCTTTGAGCACCTTCGAGTTACCAAAAGCTTGCAACATTGGCGCGAATAGGCCAATTTCTCGAACGTCCACCAAATCTATTTTTTTACCAAATTTACCGACTTGACTATTTTATAGTAAGTATATACTTACACTTATGTTAGTAGGTAGGTAATCCGTCCGTAACGCTGTTTCCCTAAAAAGGCATATCTTTGACTCCACCCAAATTATAAAAGACTTCAAGAATGTAGAAAATAGTAGAGCATCCTTTTATAATTTTGGTTTATTGGATCATTGACCGAATTCAAGACTAATATTTCTTCAACCTCCCATTCCACTTCATTGTGCAAGACCAAAGACCCTAGTGCATGATTTTTTTAAATATCTATACTAAAATTCTTATTTATAAGTTATTCGTTAAGTTTCAAATTGAAATAATGATACGAAATATAAATGTGATAGTTACATTTCCACTTTTTAAAGTTATCGGCCTCAGGAACTTATCGTTTTTATTAGTATTGCTACAGCACGACTTTTCTTAGATTTATTTTATTTATAATGTGACCACTAGGTGTCAGAGTCAGTGATCCTGCTTCTACCTTCGGCCTTATCGTCAGATTATCAGGGTGAAATCCCATTGTTGAATAAAAAACTTCAAATAAAACTGATAAACTTATTTTTTAAATTTGATATTTTTGCATTCACAGTGCTATTTTTATACAATACTAAATAATATACTAAGAAAAATACGACTCGCACCAAATCAATTCTCGGACGGAAATCGAATCCGCGACCTTTGGATATGCGGTCCTATGCTCTGACCGCTGAGCTTAAACGAATAAAACGAGCTACCGAGTGACTCGGAGTCAGAGCATTGGACCGGTTTAATATTTAGTACTGATAAACTTCCATACTTTACCTGTCCGGGTTAATCTTTTCTATTGTTTTCGATTTCCATTGATTTGAACATCAATATTTTGAACCCCAATTACCAACAACCTACCAACCAACCTTCTAGAAACAAGCATCTCGCTCTTAAATACGTTTCTAAAAAAATATTAACTAAGTACTTAAATACATACCTACATCCGAAGTTAGTAAAAATGGTATTTTCAAGCATTGTGGATTTTTATGCGTTACCCTAAAACTTGTGTTTAGTCATTCATTATAATGATTATCACAATGACAGTGACTTCAATCTTTGTTGATACGTTGTAGTGCTGGCGACAGTTGTATAATAAAAAGATTGAACAAATTATATTTGAACTTTAAAATGATAATGACACTGCTGATAATTGTAGCTCCGATATTATTTTATTTAGCACACAGGCTTAAGAATAAACGGATGTATGAGTTGGCTGCGACAATACCTTCTGCAAATGAAGAATTGCCTTTGATAGGTGTGGCACATAAGTTAATTGGAGTCACTCCCGCCGGTAAGATTGTTAGTTTATTTATTGAGAAAACTTTTTTTAAATAAGTCTACTGCACTAGTAGTAGACTAACTTCATTAATTTCATCAATGCCCGCGCGGCAGCAGGCGGCCGGACAATAATAGAAAATCTATTGTGTCTCATTTTTCGGGCCTTAGAGTGTTAAAATTACTTCAGTTCCTGTACCATTTTTTATTTAACGAAAAATTTGTTTGCGCTATCGACGACGTTGGCGTGTATGCAAAGCAAAGCTCACTAAATGTATCTGGTAGGACACACTCAGTGAGTTTTACCGAAATTCACATCATCACCATCAACATCATCATCATCATAACAGCCGCACGACACCCACTGCTCAGTATAGGCCTCCCCCAAGGATATCCACGACGATCGGTCCTGCGCTGCCCGCATCCAGCTTTGCCGAAATTCACAACTCATTTTGTATTTTTATACATTGTATTCCTTTCGTGTCGATTTCGACACATCTACTATTGTTTGCGGCAGAACGCTAACCACAGAGATATGTTTTACAGACCTTTACGTACTAATACAGAGATACAGTTACGAAAGCATTGAGAAAGGCGGAATCATTAAATTATGGCTGGGACCTTATCTTTTTTATGGTAAGTGCACGTTTTAGTTTTTTTTTCAAAGTCGTCATAATACAAAAATGTTCGTCTTTCGGTTAATTCTAATCTCGGTGTACATTACAGTAATAACGAGAGCAGACGACATGGAATTTCTCTTGAAGACCCAATTAGCGAAAACTTCCGAGTATGATATACTTCAAGACACCATTGGCACGAGTACCCTAAATGCTCCAGGTGAGAAAACTTTTTTCTTTACCAAAAATAAATCAATGTACTGAAAAACGAGTTCTAGAGTAAAATATGACGTAAAACGCTCTATGTTGTAAATAAATGAATATATTACTATACTTAATGAATGTTTAATGTTAATTTTCTAGTTCCCATTTGGAAATGGCATCGTAAAATCTTAATGCCTGCGTTTACCTCCAAGATGATAGACAGTTACTTTCCAACATTTATCGCCAAAAGCAAGAAATTGGTCGAGAAGCTGGACAAACAAGCAGATGCGGGTGACATTGAATTGTTTCCGTTTATTTCTACATATGAATTGGCCATTGTTTGTGGTGAGAATATTATCTTTTTTAGGGTTCCGTACCCAAAGGGTAAAAACGGGACCCTATTACTAAGACTCCGCTGTCCGTCTGTCTGTCAGTCTGTCTGTCACCAGGCTGTATCTCATGAACCGTGACAGCTAGAAAGTTGAGATTTTCATAGATGATGTATTTCTGTTGCCGCTATAACAACAAATACTAAAAACAGAATAAAATTAATATTTAATGGGGGCTCCCGTACAACAAACGTGATTTTTTTGCTGTTTTTTGCGCGATATTAATAACAACAACAGGTAGACAGTTGAAATTTTCACAGATGATGTATTTTTGTTGCCGCTCTAACAACAAATACTAAAAAGAGAATAAAATTAAATTTAAGGGGGGCTCCCATAAAACTAACGTATTTTATTTGCCGTTTTTTGGTACGGAACCCTTCGTGCGCGAGTCCGACTCGCACTTAGCCGGTTTTTTTTATTTTAAATGTAATGTTGTATTTTTTGGATTTTTTGTACTTTGCTTCTTTTAAATGCATTGGTCCATCCGTTCATCACGTATTTCGACACATGTTTCATGGAGAAAGTTGTTCAGTTTCATGGACTGAACACATCCTTAAAATTTGGAGAGTGATTACAAATGCACCCTGTATAACGTTAACGCGTTACAAAAAACCCGATAGATTGACCGGACGATGGTTGACGAAAAATGGCATGGAAAGGGCATTCCATTTTTTAACTAAACCAGAAGAAGATTGTTGTAAATGGAATCTATGAAACATTTGAAATGGACCGTCGGCCAAAGAGCTCATTTTCAATCTATCGCATATTGGGACCAGACCACATTGATAAGATAGCCATTAGTTTGGTGTTATCAAATATTGTCGTCTGGGTTGCGAAGTAGGAAGCTTCTGGAAGATATGCCACCCTGAACATATGGCCTCCCATACAATGATCTCCAATCGCAAAAAATAATCGATCGAATATTGATATAAATGTTGAACAGGGTCGTAGGTGGCATCATTACAAACATGTTAGACATCGGCTTGGTTAGTTTTCAGGAAGCATGCGCGCGGCCATGGTAGAAACATAAAGACTTATTTTTTCCAATAAATAATCGACTACATATTGACATACAGGTGGTGAGGCAGGTCCCAGGCGTATATAAAACCACAGTCTTGCGTCGCTTTCAGGAAGCGTCTAGGAGGTCAGGCCAGGAAAGTACATATCGAATTATATGCTCTTGTGTCCTTGTTCCTTATTCGATCGATATGAAAACACAAAAAATCGTTCAGGTAATGATGCCACCCACGACCCTGTTCACCATTTATATAAATATGCGATCGAAATTTTTTTTTTCGCGATGGGTGCCCATGTTCAGCGTGGCATATCTCCCAGAAGCTTCGTACTTCGCAACCCAGATGATGATGTTTGATATCACCAAGCTAATGGTTATCTTGCGAATTTGGTCTGATGCTAATATGCGATAGATCAAAAATGACCCTGGTTGGCCGACGGTCCAAAAGCATTTTCCTCAACTATCTATTGATTACATTTATTACAGAGACCACTTATGGAGTAAATGTGAATTGTCAAGATGACTCAAACCATCCATTTTTGGTACAAGTAGAAATAATAATGGCGATACTTTCTGACAGAGTGTTCAAGCTTTGGCAGCGTTTCGATTGGATTTTTAAGTTAAGTCCTCAATATTCTACTTATCGCCAGGCGCGGAAAACACTGCATGATTTTATTTTAATGGTAAGTAAGCAGAATACAAGTCCATCAGCCATTTTTGATGTCCCCACTGCTGGGGCACAGGCCTTCCTTATGGGAGGATAAGGAGGACGGGCCATAACCCACCACGCGGGCCCAATGCGGATTGGTGAGTATTAACGACTGCAAATGCAGCCGGGACCAACGGCTTAACGTGCCTTCCGAAGCACGGAGGAGTTCGCGATAGTAAATTTTTGGTCACCCATCCCATGACCGACCCTTGCGAACGTTGCTTAACTTACGCAATCGCTGGGCCAGGCGCTAAACCACTGCGCCACCGAGCCCTCGTGAATCGCAGAATAGATATGTGATGTGAATTTTGTTGTTGATTTGGAAATAACATTGCCTAAATTAATTGCCTTAGATAATACGAACGAAAAGAGAAGAAATGAGAGCCAAACGAAGAGATACATCGAAAGGCAATGGTAAGATCTAAGTTGGTCCAGAGCTATCTTAACCGCCTCTGTGGTCTAGTGGTTCGCCCACCCGTGTAAGACGCAGGGGTCCCGGGTTCGATTCCCAGGAGGGGAGAACATTTGTACTCAGTTTGGTTGGTGGTAAGGCTTATTTCAAGTCCGCCTGGCTAGCTACCACCATATTAGCAAAGTCTGACGCCATAACAACAATATGAAAAAATGTGTTCCGGCAGTTACAGGTGAGATATCCAGTTCCTTATTAGTGAGAATTCCATTTCAGGTGAAGTGCACTTACATTTTCGTCCTTAAGCTTAAGTCAAGAGCGTGCAGTCTGCTCACTAGCGCCGCCATTGGAAATAAAATCATAGTGCTTAAATAAAAAAGAAATTATGAATTATCTCTCTGGAGTGCACTCCGAACAAGCTTTGCGGTACTTTTTATCACTTAAGCAATATTTTCTAGCCTGTTGTTTAGTTATATGGACTTTTATTGCGAAAAGTGGCCACTTTTAACAATAAAAGTCAATTAAACTAAACGACAGGCTAGAAAATATTGTTTGAGTGATAAAAAGTACCACAAAGCTTGTTCGGAGTGCACTCCAGAGAGATAATTTACAAATTTGTCTTTATTTAAGCACTATGATTTTTTTTCTAATGGCGGCGCTAGTGTGCAGACTGCGCAGCCTTAAGGCCAAACACTATCCCGTTGTTGATAAAAAATCGGACTAAAATAATATAATTTGTATTGCATTGCATGGAAACAAAAGAAAAACGAGCATATTTTGTCAAATCATTTCGAGTAGGTACCTAACAAAATGCCATGCATCTGAAATAGTTTAACCATGTAACTAATTGTCACTAATTAGTATTTAGATTAGACCTATTTTAGTATTTCCTGTCTTTTTGATACACCATAAAATAAATGGTCCCATCTAAGTAGTTTGGGATAAGCTAAAAGAAGTATGGGAATACAAAAATCTAATGTTTCTAGATTTAAGTGCTTCTGAAATTCCGTCGTTTTTGGAACTCGTTTTGAATCTGGAGGAGGACGCAGGCTACACCGATACTCAGCTGATGCAGGAGCTGCTCGCATTGACCCTCGCTGGCACAGACACATCAGCTTTATCTCTTTGCTTTATGTTCGAACTTCTGGCAAAATATCCCAAAGTACAAGAAAACGTTTATGAAGAGTAAGTAGCATATTCTTTGTGGACCCTAAAACCTAACTGTGGACAGACAAGTGAAATGTTTCCTTAAGCAGAAGTAGTGATAAAGTAAATAATAGGTCTGTTATACGCGGCGTCTGACGTCAGCGTAAACATTATTATTTTACTATGCGATCCACATAAGAATAGTACTGTCAAACGGCAATCTTGATCTTCGTTCCTTTTCTTGCCCATCCTACACCCTGAAGTGGAAGCGAAACACAAACAAATATTAGGCCGTTTTGACAGTAGGTACTATTCTTATTTGGCTCGCATAGTATAAATTTCATACGCCGACTTCAGCATTTAAAAAATAGCATTTCTCTATTAAGCATTTGTGACGGTGACGCTATAAGCGGCCGAGCGATGGCGTGAATGGGGGATAGGGGACCAAACACAAATTCATGGAACAGGCGTCTGCTAATGTGTCTCCCAATAGTTGGGCTGAAACTTGGGCCTTCTCAAGGCTAGAGTGAAAGGTTTTATCTAGGTGAGCATGCCTCATCGTAGCCCACATGGTCACTTAACACCAGGTGTGACCGTGGACAAATGCTCACTTATTTTCAATAAAAAAAAAATTACCCAAAAATAATTTTTGATCTTACCAACTGTTTACCAATACCATTCAATGTGTATATTATGTAGTAGATTAAAAGATTTATTAATGAAAGGAAAAATGATAATCTATAATCAAATTAATTGCGTTAAGGTTCTTTACATATTTATTTTTGTTATTATTTTAGAATAATAGATGTTTTGGGAGATTCTGACCGGCCCTTGGAGAAGGAAGACTTGCCAAAACTTCAGTATATGGAAAGGGTTATCAAGGAATCTTTGAGGCTTTACGGCGCTGCTGGAGTCATAGGAAGAAAAGTGGAACAAGAAATCAAATTACGTAAGGCACACGCAATATAAAGTGGAACTAAATTGTTTAACAATACTGAAACAGGTGAACAACTTTCTCCAAAGAACATAGGGCGAAAAGTAATAATTTTTTTCGCCTTTCCATAGTAAGTCTGTCAGCCGACCAATACATCTTGTATGTAAGTATGATTTGTTTTTTCATTTTTCGACCTATGTTCCTTGGAGAAAGTTGTTCAGTATAAGAAACCGGTTTCAGTATTGTTATATAATTTTGCTTCCACCTTATATTATTGGCAATAAGAGTCAAACTGTTGTGGTCTGGCAGTTAAAGGTAAGATAGCCAATTCCAATAAAAAATAAAAATAGATGCACATCGTTTGAGACTGTCATGGCGTCGATTTAGGCACGGCTGTCTGTGTGTATATATTTCGATTAATTCTAGTGTAACAGTTTGATTTATTACGTGAAAGTAAATTTAAACTCAAAATTGACACTAGAAGCCTTTCTATCTGTGTACTGCGTTTAGACTTTCGTCCTTATAGTCACTTAACATCAGGCCCCTATTTCACCAAATTGACATTTGTCAGTGACATATGTCGGCAATTTTTACAGTATTTTTTACTTTAATGAGGGACAAATAATGTTGTAGAACGGTGGATAATTTTTACAAGTCGACAATTGTCACTCAAACTTGACTCAGCTCTAATCTCATGTCAAGAATCACTGACAAATCTACAAATATGTCGACTTGTAAAAAATATCCCTGTTTCACAACAAACTTGTCCCTAATTAAAGTTACGACAATTGTAAAATTAGCCGACATATGTCACTGACAAATGTCGACTTGGTGAAATAGGGCCCAGGTGAGGTAAAGACCAAGTAATATACCGTCGTGGATAAAAAAAAGTCTGCATATTACCAATACTGTTTGCGAGCGGTATTGAAGATTCTGTCAGAAAATTTCACATATTTTTTTTGAAAAAATGAGGCTGTTTTTATTGTACTTAAGTGTAAATTGAAAATGTTCTCTGTAAAGAAAAACATGCACTTTATTATTGTACATACCTAATTGAAAAAATACTTACTTACGGATAATTATTGCCCTTAAATAGACTCAAATAAAGATCAAGAAAATCAAGAAAATTCAAATACGTACAATTAAAAAAACCGGCCAAGTGCGAGTCGGACTCGCGCACGAACGGTTCCGTACAAAAAAATCACGTTTGTTGTATGGGAGCCCCCCTTAAATATTTATTTTATTCTGTTTTTTAGTATTTGTTATTATAGCGGAAACAGAGATACATCATCTGTGAAAATTTCAACTGTCTACCTGTTGTCGTTATTGATATAAAGCAAAAAACGGCAAAAAAATCACGTTTGTTGTATGGGAGCCACCCTTAAATATTTATTTTATTCTGTTTTTAGTATTTGTTGTTATAGCGGCAACAGAAATACATCATCTGTGAAAATTTCAACTTTCTAGCTATCACGGTTCATGAGATACAGCCTGGTGACAGACAGATAGACAGACAGACGGACAGCGAAGTCTTAGTAATAGGGTTCCGTTCTTACCCTTTGGGTACGGAACCCTAAAAATTGCATGTTTTTAGACAAAATAGAACAAATAAACGACACACATTGGCAACTTTGTTTTCAAAAATTGTCTTAAAAAAAGAAACTCGTGTAAATTAAATATTTTAATAATATTAAAATAAATACCGGCTCAGTTCTAATTTTGGGAAAGATACATTTTGGGAAATGTCTTAGGGAAATGTACATCCCACCAAAATCATTTCATGAATAATGTTGCCAAGAACTCGAACTGTCAAAAAGTTATCAGACCTCATCAAATAGTTCCATACAAACTTCCATCCCCTAGTTTAAGGGGTTAGGGGGTAAAAGTTTAAGTTTTATAACTTTTTCGCAGTTTGTGTACTAATACTAGCTTACATACCAAATTTCAGCTGTCTAGGACTTCAGGGAGTACCCTAGGAATTTTGATGATTATCAGTAAGTTTTGACGAAATCGAGGTTTTTTAGATATCAATAAAATCCAAAGTTTAAGAGCTATGCAATTGAAACTTTATCCGTCTTATTCAGAGTGCGTTCGTTAAACTAGGGCCAAAGTTAACATGGCGTTAGACTGCGGACTAACGCCATTTTAGCGCAAATCGTATTCAGAGTGACAGTTTAACGTTTAGTCCCACCGTTTAAGGATTAAAAGGTGCATTGTGATTGATTTACAAGCATTAAACCAGGTTTTGTTAGAACAGTCTTGCACCCCAGTTTTGTGAAACATCTCTGAATAACACAGTATATGTTTAATAAGTCAACTACAGATATCATATCCTGGGAATTTTGTACTTCTGGTATATATCTGAAAAATCTTTATAATAGTGTAAAGTAAAAATGTAATTTATTTATTTTGGTTGAATAAATTATTATTATTATTATTATTATTATAATCTAAACCCAAGTTATGAGGGTTAAGCGGTTGGGGGGTTAAAGTCCAATTTCATAATTTTTTTGTTGTTTGTGTCCTAATACTAGCTTACATACCAGATTTCAGCTTTCTAGGACTTCTGGAAGTACCCTTTGAATTTTGATTATCATGAGTGAGTCAGTGACGAAATCGGGGTTTTTTTAGATATCAATAAAATCTATATTATAAAAGCTACACAATTCAAACTTTATATATTTAATAAATCTACTACTGATATCATCTAGTATACTCCAAACCCAAGATATGAGGGTTCAAAAAAACGACGAAGCGTTTCGAGAAAAGGTAGGTAGTGCCTTTGCGCTTCGCTTCCTCGTCCTGGCGGGGGCACTCCCGTGCCCCCAGATTACGGGAAAGGTGCATTTTGGGAAATGTACCTTTTGAAACTGGTGTACATTATGGGAAGTGTACATTTTGAACTTAAAGGCGGCTAAACACGTATTTATTGCGCAATTTTTTTCTCACTGCTTACTATTGCTACACAATTTACATCCATATTTCTACAGCATCAGGACCCACATTGCCAGCTGGCTGGGCTACTATCATCAGTATATACGGCGTGCACCGAAACCCAGAATACTGGGGTCCGGATGCCGAGCAGTTTGACCCCGACCGGTTCCTCCCAGAGAGATTGAACTTGGCGCATCCATGTCACTACCTGCCCTTTAGCTATGGCCCGAGGAACTGTCCCGGTAAGCAATCATGAAATTATTATTCTCCATTGACCAAAGGAACTTTCAATAAAAGGGTCTTAACTGAAAAATGTTTTGAATTTTTAGATTTTAGGCATTGACAATGCTATTTTTATATTAAGATAATTATTTAATAGAAAAAAATTCTAGAAAAATTCGACTCACCCGTAGCAGTATACTTACCCGTCCCGTCTGAGCTGCTACGGGTGAGTCGAATTTTCCTAGTATTTTTTCTATTAAATAATTATCTTGAAAAAAGTTTGCCTCCTTTTGCTAATAAAAGAATGCTTGGATATATTGTACACACGACGGCATCTCAAACTATTCATATTGACCTTGAGACCGCCTTTATGCCCTACGTAATAAAAGGTGTTTTCGCAGTTTTACTATATTACCTGACGTGTTGTCGTGTGTACATAAAATACTGATGTTGATTTAAGACGAAAAATGTCTATTAATTTTTAAGTCATAATTAGTAATTTTTAAATTTGAGATATTTTGCATTTACAATGCTATTTTTAAACAATACTAAATAATATATACTAAATAATACTAAGTAATAACAATACTAGAAAAAATATGACTCGCACCAGATCAATACTCAGACGGGAATCGAACCCGCGACCTTTGGATATCCGGTCCAATGCTCTGACCGCTGAGCTACCGAGTCACTAGTGACATCGTCGAATTTTTCCTAGTATATCCTAAACTCTTACGCTGTAAGCCAGCGTTATTTCACCAATGTGAGGAATTACCTCGACATTCAATTGAAATATCTTTCCAGATATTTTAACAATTGATTAAGATGAAATAGCTATATAATTTTTAAATTTGAGATTTTTGCATTTACAATGCTATTTTTAAACAATACTAAATAATATACTAGAAAAAATACGACTCGCACCAGATCAATACTCAGACGGGAATCGAACCCGCGACCTTTGGATATCCGGTCCAATGCTCTGACCGCTGAGCTACCGAGTCACTAGTGACATCGTCGAATTTTTCCTAGTATATCCTAAACTCTTACGCTGTAAGCCAGCGTTATTTCACCAATGTGAGGAATTACCTCGACATTCAATTGAAATATCTTTCCAGATATTTTAACAATTGATTAAGATGAAATAGCTATAATATTTTTAATATTGAGATTTTTGCATTTACAATGCTATTTTTAAACAATACTAAATTAAACGATTCCCGTCTGAGTATTGATCTGGTGTGGTGCGAGTCGTATTTTTTCTAGTATATTATTTAGTATTGTTCATAATTAGTAACTTTCGAGTATTTTAACTGTAAAGTAATACCACCAGAAGATTTTTTTGGTTTAATTGTGGTAATACTAAGCATTAACGGCAAAAAAGTTTTCAGGAAAAAATAAAATTAACCTGCTTTACCGGAAAGGGGAAAGGATGAAGGGTAGTAAGTACCATGGTAGTACCTAAACCAGAGTTTTATCCAATAGCAATTTTCAGGTTACCACTTCGGGAATATGACGTTAAAGGTCGCTATATCGGATGTAGTAAGAAGATTCAAAATTATTGCCCAACCGGAGGAGAGTGCGACCCCTACTATCAAAGCGAAATTCGATTTACTTACGAAACCATTGCACGGAGTTCGAGTAGCTCTAAAACGAAGAAATTAAAAAAATGTCCAACCATACCACCATACGACATACGACTGAAGACCCTGAGTGCTGCAGTGGTTATACGCAAGACGTCCCGCGTTCGATTCCCGGCCGGGCAGAAATTGAAATGAAAATTTCTGTGACGGGTCTGGGTAATACTACGTATAACAAGTACCTATATACATATTTAAAAAGTATTTAAGACTGTATTTTCGCATTTCAAAGAAATTAGCGTTTTTCCAAAGAAATTATAAAGAATAAAAGCATCTTTTGATGTAAACTTTAGTTTTAGGAACCTAAATTCTTTAATTAGTGCCGTATAGAGAGAAAAATATAATAAATTATCGTATATTTTAAAACGAAGACAATCTGTTCAAGTGGAATTTCAAATTTGCTTGTCAGAAGTATTTTATACAAAAGTTTCAGCTGTAACAAATAAGAATACGACTCATATTTATTTTTTCACTTATTGTTTGTTTTGTCAAGGAGTGTACTATAGAGAGAAAATTAAAAAAAAATGTTTTTAATCACAGAGAAAATAATATTAATTTGATAAAAAATGCTCAAATCGGTACACTTTGATATGTTTTTTTTACTGGTATTTAAAGATTCTAAAGTCATTTCTTAATTTTTTTAGGAATAATGAGGTATTTGTCTAATGTATTGCGTTTTTTGGATATCCATATATCTTTTTAATAATTTAATAGGAATTTTCAAAGTTCACCCTCATTACAGCGCTCGCGCAGACATGTTTTGATCATTTTTATTGAAAATGTAAAAAAATGGTACGTGATGCGAATATACACCCTTTAGTATCAGTTGTTTAGCCAGTATATTACAAGCTTTGCTTAATTTGCGGCTAGATGGCGCTGTGTGAAATTGTCCAAGAATTTATTTATTTATACCCTAGAGTTGTATAAATGCAAATGTGATCATTTTTAATTGTGGGTAGTCCAGGGTTTCATGATATCACAGAGTATATAAAATAACTAAGAGAATATACCATTATACCATGGAAACCTCTGACGTCCAGGACGTCAGTGATGGAAATACAATATTTTTTACTTTTGTCTATGGATAGGTACGAGGGTGGTTTGATAAGTCCGTGACTTTGTGAAGAAGAAAAAATTTTTTAAAGAATATTTTGTTTCATTTTTCTACATAATCTCCTTTCAGCTCTATACACTTCGACCAACGATGTTCCAACTTCTTCAACCCATCCAAAAAATAGTTTTTATCAAACCCTGAAAAATAGGCTCCTATTTTAGCTATCACTTCTTCATTGGATGAAAATCTTTATCCACCAAGCCATTTCTTCATGTTTGGGAAGAGGAAAAGTCACACGGGGCCAAATCTGGTGAAAACGGGGGGTGTGGCAATAGGTCGTATCGCAATTCCACAAGTTTTGATGTTGCGGTTGCCGACGAGTAGGCCGGAGCATTGTCGTGTTGAAATAAAACTTTTTTCTTTGCTAGATGCGGTCTTTTCTTCAGCAGCTCTATATTGAATCTATCCAACAAAGCAACATGGTAAGCTCCGGTAATTGTCTTGCCTTTCTCCGAAAAATCGATGTAAATAACACCTTTGCTGTCCTAAAAGACAGTGGCCGTCTCTTTACCAGCCGAACAAACAGTTTTTGCCTTCTCCGTGGCACGTTCACCGGTAGAAGTCCACTGTTTTGACTGTTGCTTCGTCTTTGGCGTATATGGTGGACCCACGTTTCGTCAAGTGTTACGTACCGACGAAAAAAATCACTTGGATTGCGGTTATACAAACCTAGCATTGTTTAGAAGTTGTTACACGAGTTCGTTTTTGGCCGACTGTCAGCAAACGCGGCACCCATCTTGCAAAAAGGTTTTTCATGCCGAGAATATCGAGCAAAATATGAAAAATAGCTAAAAAGCAGCTATCTCGCGTATCTTCACTTGACGGTCTGCCATAACAATGTCGTGGATTTGCTAACAATATCTTCAGTGGTGACCTCAATCGGCCTTCCTGGGCCGTCGGCGACAGTTGTGGTGGTACGACCACAACGAAATTCAGTAAACCACTTATGAACCATTCCATGAATGGAGCAGAGTCCCCATAATATTTTTTCAGTTTATCCTCCGTCTGCTTAATGGTTTTACCACGTAAAAAGTAGTATTTTATCAACACGCAAAATTCGTTTTTCTCCGTTATAAAAGAATATCCCGACCTCACTTGCTTAAATGCATAAATCCTTCCATTTTTTTTTAATTTCGCGCCAATTTAAAAAATGCAACAGCATAAGCTCAGCAAAGAGTTTTAAATTAAGACAGGAAAATTGAATTATGAAAAAATATTGTATTCAACCTTAAAGTCACGGACATATCAAACTGCCCTCGTATATGTGGCATAGATAAGTATAAAATTCTTGAGATATAGAGAATCTGTCTCTGTGATACAGAAGAGCTATATCCAAGGAAATTATAATATAAGTAAATAAGTATTTAGAAAAGTCTGTATAAAAAGTCAGTTTACATGGGTAATTTCAAGGGTAATTTTAATACCCACCCTAGCAATACAGCAAATAATAATATTATAGTTTATTTGTAAAATCTTGATACATTGGAATAAAAATATTTATATTATTATAAAAGATGATAAGTAAATAAAAAACATTTGATTATGTAAACTGTACATAATCAAAATTTTTTTAAGTACAGGATTACAGGAAAAGTCAACAAATAAAAAAAATACTTCACAGCATTATGTACATATTTTTATTAACTTTTACTTGCCTATACAAAAAAAGCTAAGTCGACAAATAAAAAGAAACCTGTCAATGCTTTTCCTGTATTCCTCAAAATATTTGATTATGTACAGTGTACATAATCAAATGTTTTTTATTTACTTATCATCTTTTATATAAATATTTTTATTCCAAAGTATCAAGATTGTACAAATAAACTATATATTATTTGCTGTGTTGCTAGGGTGGGTATTAAAATTACCCTTGAAATTACCCATGTAAACTGACTTTTTAGACAGACTTATATTTCGTTGTACGAAGTACTAATAATTTCCTAAGTATAAATGTTACTTGATTTCCTTGGCTATATCACTCGCCCTCAAAGACTTCTATGTTTGTATTAAGTCTTTGCTCGCCCTTAAAAAAAAAATCTCTTTGTCTCACTCTCGCCTATGAAATACCTATCAATCAATAAAATAAATAAAAAGCACTGACCTGCATAAAAAATTTTTTTCATGTCAGTGATAAAAAGTCATAGAATGTCTTCATATTAGATATTAGTTTAGATAATTAAAATAACATAAGGATTATGGTCTGTATTGAATAAGTAGAATATAAGCTGGTGCGCCGTTAAAGGCATTCATTGTGGTACGTGAATTATGCATTTTGTTTTTTTATTTATTTCACATAACCCCATACAGCTACTATACATAGAAGCATAGACTTATTATATTACTAGCATAGAAGCCATTGGCTATACGCTATACTTACATAATATTAACATCTTTAACAAACGGTCCGTACCAAGCGCTTTGCCAATACATTTCTAATGCGAGCTGCTAAAGAATGGAGTGCGCTACCTGCTCATGTGTTCCCCGATAATTAAAACCTTGGTCTTTTCAAGGCAAGAGTGAAAAGGTATTTCCTGGGCATGCATGTTACACCTTAGACCACATCCTGTTTACCAAGCAAGATGGTGGTCAAATGCCTGCCCAGTCTATATAAAAAAAACAATCTTATTTAAAAATACTGCGACAGGCATTGAAAACTCAAAAAAGGTTTCCCAGCGCATGAAACAGCATTATGCAATAATAACTTACTAGTTTCATTCAAAGCTATTACAATCAATTTCCCCAAGCAAAATTACTTTGATTACGGAGACGTGACCTCAAGACATAAAATCACCGTGATTTAGGTATTTTAGTAACGCAAACTTTGAAAAAGCACATTAAGCAATATTGGTACAAGTAATAGCACAGAATATATAAATGGCTAGCTCTGAAATGGTGAATCAACGCCATTGCTAAGCAACCAGGGTATTTTGCAGTCACATGTGATGTGATTGCATCGTATGCATTTTGCTGAAACGCATTAACTGTGTGGTGGGCACATAAGGACGTAAGTCGATTTTCATACAAACGTAACTTTGAAGCCTGTTCTCCGTCAGGCATTGACCGAGCTGTTATTTGGTGATGACTATCCAGGGAATGAATGGAGTAGATCCAGATCACTATACACACACACTGATCAAAATTATAAACGAAAATAGCATTAAAATATATTGAATTCCTGAAACTGGGAACTTCAGAATCAGAACCTGGGAAGGATCAAGTCAAGTCAAAAATTGCTTAATTCAAATAAACTGAATTATTAAGTACTTTTGAATCGTCTATATTTTCCTACCACCCGTTCAAGACTTTTTTAACTGACAAGAAGAACGGGCGCAAGAAACTTATCAGCTTTAACAGCCATAAGTAACGATATTTACAAACTTAAAATATTATATTGCTATCATTATTGTCAACAAAGTACTTATTAGTAGTTATGTGTTACATAATTTCCACGCATTTTGATCTTTAAGATAATCGTTTACTTTATAATAACCTTTACCCATGAGCTTTTCTTTGACATGGCTTTTAAATTCATGCAAGTCGACGTTAAAGTCTCCACAAATCGCGACTTTTTTATTCTTCCTACAAATTATTTTTAAGACTTCCTCCATAGTAGACTCAAACTCAGAGTAATTTGCGGTAGGCGGTCTATATACACATACTATAATTATTTGATCAAGTTCTACACAAGACAACTCAATGGTTCGTTCAATTGAGAGGGATACTACATCTTGGCGCTCTTTACATTGCAAACTATTGTGTAAGTGACCTTATAGCTGATTTCCTATTAAACGAGCTAGCAACTTTATAATTACCCAAACTTAAAATATGCTTTTTCAACCAATGCTCAGTAACACAATATAACACATCAATATCTACAGAATTTAAGAATAAGCTTATTTCTAAATCTTTGCCAGAAAAGCCTTGTATATTTTGGTGGACAATTCTTAAATAGTTTGGCTTTCCTATTGTCGATCAGAATCCATACATCTCTTAGAATGCTAATCAGCCCCCCTACTCAAATGGACAACTTTCTATTCGTTTGAACGCTACGCTTACTTTTAAAGCTTAAATATGAGCAATAGATGATTAAATCACATGTCGCAAACTTATGTAATCACAGACTTCGATGTTTATTGTATGGAATTGTCAAGCATACGGCACGTAATTTTATAGTTTACTGCTTATTTTAAAGTTTTAATAGTAAGCGTAGCGTTCAAACGAATAGAATGCTGGCCATTTGAGTAGGGGGGCAGATCAGTTGGGTATGTGCGTGTGTATAGTGATATGAATCTCCTCCATTCACTCCCTGGATAGCCATCACCAGATAACGGCTCGGTCAATCCCTGGCGGAGAATCAAGGCTTCAAGTATATTATTATAGTAAGTATGAAAGAAAATAGCCACCACTAATATAGGGGTTGAATATTTATCGCCGCGCCGCCGTTATATATATAGTCCTTCTTAAATAGTGCACATAATTTTAGGGGTCAATGTACTCATGCATACAAACAACTTTTACTATGAGACCAACATTGAAATCGCGAAAAAAAAATCAGCTGTTCCATACATTTTGATCTATTCGATTTAAATTTTCTATGGAACAGCTGATTTTTTTTCGCGATTACAATGTTGGTACCATAGTAAAAGTTGTTTGTATGCATAAGTGCATTGACCCCTTAAAATTATGTGCACGGACCTTATATATTTGGAAGTTGGAGAAAATCTTCAATAGTCATCCGATTTCAAAAATCCTTTTTAAAGAAAGCCACACTATTCCCTACATTGTTTACCTACGGAAAGTAGATTTCACAATACTTACCACTTACCTATTTATTTACTTTAGGTATCTACTTAATTAATATGTCTTCATAGAAACAAACTGATATCGTAAAAAACGATCAACTGTTTAATATTTAAATCAATTTTTCCAATAAGAATTTGGTTTGTTTCTTTCTCTTTTGTTTCCATAGTGAGCACCTAATTAAGTTTGACTTCGTTTCAGGAATTTTTCAACAAACTTAACCAAACACTTATTAATCAGGGGGCCTATTACGAAAATAACGTACGCAATTGCGTAACGCAGTCACTTGGCCAAGATAGTCGTTTGCAGTTCGTTGGTTGTGGTTTTATCAAACATTTTGAATTTTTCTATTGTAGTCCATAGACTCCTAAACGAACGATGTCGGATACGTAAGAGAGAATCTGTCAAACTCACGCAATCACTTCGCAATATCGCATACGAAAGTGATTTGTAATAGGAAACAATCAAAACGAAGCACGGACGCAGCGTAATAGACCCCCAGGTTTACATACTCAAACTCAAAAGTTTGCACTTTTATAAACTCTCACTTTTCTCAGTTAAATCATAGGGTCTCATTTGTTAAATCAGATGTGGCTTAGGTAGCAGATACCTACTGCTATCTAGTGAGGTGAATACTAGTATAGTATTATATTATCTGTGGTTAAATGTTATATGCATCAAAGGAGTTGCTGCAAAACGTTTAGTTAAAACGCAATACTTTTAAGTAAACATGAATCAAAATTGATGTAATCCGATATGAATGATCAATAAAAATTGTTCCCTCTTTTCGATTTATCCCCAAAGTAATATTAGGGGAATGTTTTTATGATAATACGATAAGTTTATCACGCGTAGCACGCAACAGAAGCACCAAAACTGGGTTATGGAAAGCTCAGAAACTACTCCAATTTAAAGTTCGTAAGTGCCTTAATTAAAAATTGATAAAATTACAAACAAGAACAAACAAAGTTAAATAGGTCTCTCGGAATGTTACCATACTATTAACTTTGTTTTACGTTCCGAAAATTGTTTTGTCTGAAAATAGACTTCCACTTGCTTATTATGAAAAGCTGACCGAAAATAGGTAGTTACATATCTTATTAATCTCTATGCTAAAAGTAGGTCCCGCGATGTTTTAAGGGGCCATAATAGGAAAACATGGTTTGCCATGCCGCGGCTACATCAGCGGGCTACGGCGAATATTCGCCGTAGCCCGCTGATGTGGCCGAGTAGATCGTTGCAACGCGATGTATAGGGCGCGGGCGCAGACAATGTGCTGTCGGCGCATCAAAGGGATTTGATGCGACAATTATCGCTTGGGGCAGGGCTGCCAGAAGTATTACTTATGTATATGGAACGAACATAACGAGCATATTTCTCCAAACATTCCATTTCTGTAGAATTTCTCCAAGAACCAATTTTTCACTCACAATTGTAGGAAAAATTTTCGTATTCGTTTCACAGGTAAAAATAATACACGTAATCGATTTCTAATCAGAATTTTATATAAATATAATGATGATTATTATAATCTTGACATGGCTGATTTTTCCAGTACCTAACTCTTTAAACGTGTAATATGTGCAAACCCTTAATACACGAAACGACTAGAATAATGTGTACTACTGAAGTGTAAATTAGTTTAGACCAAAGAGTAAAATAATATTATAATCGATGTCCTTGCTACTATTTTATTTTTCGTTAAGTAGTAGGTATATAACACATAACTTGTCCGAATAATCATCCTTATCGGCACTATAGGTCTATTATAGCTAGTAAGATAGATTAATTGCTCTTGTTTGAATGACTATTTGTTGCCAAAAAATAATAAAGAATAAAAATGCCCCATATGACAGCCCTGTCGCAACATCGCGTTGCCCGCACGATGTATGCGCGCCAACACGTCACGAATCTTCGCCCGCAGACGATGTTTTTAGCGCGCCAACGCGACACGAATCTTCGCCGCTAATGTAGCCGCTCCATAATAGGAAAACATAATGAGTGTTGATGGGGGAGGAGCTATGCAAAGCTCCCTCCCTCCCTCATCGACTATGCATAGCCCGGCTATACAGCCCTGCCTCCATCAACACTCATTTTGATCTCTTAAAACATTAGGCACCCATTACACACACAATCTGATCACGCCAGATCGCGCCAGATCGCGCCAGACCGCGCCAGCTTGACAGAGATTGATTGTGTAACGTTGTTCGTGATCTGTTTCAATCTGGCGCGGTCTGGCGCGATCTATGTCAATCTGGCTTGGTCTGGCTTAGGGTTGGCACCTTTTTTTCGAGGTAATAGTATTATTTTCAAAACATTTAAACATTATAGTACTTACTTTTTGAATATTTATAAAAATGTAGTACATATTTATTTTTAACTAGCTTCCGCCCGCAACTACATCCGCGTGGGTGGACATTCGAAAAATTATTAAAAAACAAGCATACAAACGAATAGAGAACTTTCTGCTCATCGCAATCTACTGCTATCCGATACATGGTTTTTTTAAGGCTGAACTGATTAAGATGAAATTTAGAGCACAGTTTATTAGCCTAGATTAAAACATAGGATACCTACTTTTTATCTCGGTCAAAGGTATCCTAGGTATTTTTAGTTTTTTTTAAACATTGAAATTAATATATAGTACTTAAGTACTTACTTTCAGGAAATTTATAAAAAAATATAAGTCCACATTTATTTTAACTACCTAGCTTCCGCCCGCGACTACATCTGCGTGGACATTTGAAAAATCTCATAAAAAAAAAAACAATTCATTTGACAAAAATTTGGCAAACAGTTTATAGTCTGGATTAAAACTTATGATATTTTTGATCTCGGTCAAATGCACCCTAGGGATATTTATTTTTTTAAACATTGAAATTAATTTGTAGTACTTTTGGGAAATTTATAAAAATATTGCCCATATTTATTTTTAACTAGCTTCCGCCCGCGACTACATCCGGGTGGACATTTGAAAAATACCCTAAAAAAACATACAGACGAACAGAAAAACAATCTCCTGCTTTTTTGAAGTCGGTTAAAAATATTGGATCGAGTATATTATGGTTGATTGTCAATCTACCACAATCTGCTTGTATCGGATCGCGGTAGATTGTGGTAGATTGTCACAATAAACCTGATCCAATATTTTTATTTTTAACCGACTTCAAAAAAGCAGGAGCTTGTTTCTCTGTTCGTCTGTATATTATTTTTTAAGGCTGAACAGATTTGAATGAAGTTTGATACACAGTTTATAGCCTGGATTAAATTATAGGATACTTTTTAACCTGGTTAAAGGTTCCCTAGGGTAAAATACTTTAGTAAGTACTTTTGAGAAATTTATAAAAAATATAGCCAAAATTTATTTTTAACTAGCTTCCGCCCGCGAGTAGGTACATCCGGGTGGACATTTGAAAAATACCTCAAAAAACTTTTGTAAAAATACGTTTTCACTTCTCAAGCTTACGCGCTCACTAGACATGAAATAAAACAATTTTTAACGGATACTAGCGCGGTTTTATTGAAAGCACTTTGGTAATTAGTTGGTATTTGGTTTGATTTTTGGTTTTCCCGACGTTTCGGCAACTTTGCAGCTGCCGTGGTCACGGGGGACTGAAGCTACCCGTGAGTCTACCCTCAAGCGATGAATTTTTTTAGACGTTCAGAAATTAAAATTTTAACAAAATTTTTAAATGTTTTATGTTGATTTATAATTTAATTTTATGAATTATTTAGTGCTAAAAAGAGAGAGAATCTACTGAAGCTACCACCATTTCATAAAATTGGGAGGCCCCTCCAAGAAAGAAATGGCGAAAGAAAACTTGGAGAGGAAAACCGACCTCCGTCTTTTATATTAATTTATTTATTTGCAAAAGGAACTAACTGTATCATTAGATCTTACAGTGTGTGTGAGGGGCTTAAGCTTGTGAATGATGGGGTCCCAAGCTGGTGGAATTTTCCAACCATCATCTCTATTGAAATTAGGGTATTTATTTATTTCGATAGCCTCGCGGAGCATTCTAGGAATAAATCTACGTTCCCTAGCAAGGATTTGGGGTTTGTCAAATCTAATATAATGGTTGGGCCCCTCAAAGGCGTGTTCACTCACTGCAGACTTGTTATCGCGCCTATGTTTCATGTCAGCTATATGCTCTTTGACGCGGGTCCCTATGCTTCTCTTTGTTTGCCCGATATAGGAGAGCCCACAGTCACAATCTAGTTTGTAGACGCCTGCGGCTTGAAGGGGGATATTACACTTGACAGGTCGTAAGAATTGGTTGATCTTCTTCGGCGGCTTGAAGTAAGTTTTGATTGACGCTCGCTTCAGAATGTTTCCAATCTTGTCAGTGACACCCTTCACGTATGGTAGGACGGCAGGTTGACGCTCTACTGTGGCTGGTTTGGCGCGTTTTTTGTGATGAAGGCGTGGTACTTGCAATTTGTTGTTACGCAGTACTTGTTTGACATGCTGAAACTCAGCAGTCAGGTGTTGTTTATCACAGATGCCGCGGGCTCTCTGAAACAAAGATTTCCCTACGGTAGCTAACTGTATAGGATGATGGTGAGAGTCACCATTAAGGTATCTGTCTGTATGGGTTGCTTTACGATACACTGTATGGCTCAAGGTTTGGTTCGGATTCCTGATAGTGAGAATGTCTAGGAAAGCTAGTTTACTATCTGCTTCTAACTCCATAGTAAATTGTATGTTGGGGTTTATGGAGTTAAGATGGTTGAGAAATGCAGGGACACTGTCTCTAGGTAGTATTGTGAAAGTGTCATCTACGTACCGTTTATAGAACCGGGGAGTCACAGGTGCTGTGGCTAGTGCTTTCTCCTCAAAATCCTCCATGAAAATGTCAGCACCAAGGGGGTTATACAGGAGAGCCCATTGCTACGCCATCCACTTGCACGTAGAACTCCTCGTTCCATAACAGATAGCCAGATGTTAGGCATAATTCTAGTAGTTCTGCATATTCAATTGGCATGTTGTTATCAACTAGCTTTTTCCTGATGATATCAATACAGTCCTGTACTGGTAAGCATGTGAATAAGGACTGAACATCAAAACTAACCATAGTTTCATCATCAGCGAGATGTAGATGTTGTATCTCACTGACAAAATGGTAGGAATCTTTTACAAAGGCTGATGTGTTACCTCTCAGTGGAGTGAGTGTTTTCGCTACGTGTTTAGCCAATTTGTAGGTTGGTGAGTCAATTTGACTTACTATGGGACGTAGCGGAGCGTTGTCTTTGTGTATTTTTGGTAACCCATACAGTTTCGGCGGTGTAGGGCAGGATGGAATAAGATAATCGACGTCCAGATCTAACTTTTCTGAATGGTTTTTGATGAGTTCTTTCGTTTTATTAAGGATTTTGGTGGTTTGATCACAATTGACATGTTTTTGAATTTTTGTGTTATAATCCGACGTATCCATAACTACCGTTGCGTTACCTTTATCAGCTCGGAGGATAGTTATTTCTGGTCTAGTTACGCACTAGACCAGAATTTTTCTACCTAAATAATATACTTACACTACCTAATACAAAAGGTTTACACAACACTAAAAAAAAAAAATTGTTTATAAAAACAAAAAACCGACTTCAAAAAACCTACCTCTAAAAAGCACGAAATAATATTCGTAATAATAAAAACACGTCTATTGAAGTCGGGTGTGGCTTTTAGAATAAAAAAAAGGAATTCCACACCCGACTTCAATAGACGTGTTTTTATTATTACGAATATTATTTCTTGCTTTTTAGAGGTAGGTTTTTTGAAGTCGGTTTTATTAAGTCGGTTAAAATAAATTGGATTGCCTGAAAGATGATGAAATTTGGCACAAAATTAGTTTGATATCCTAGGCTATGTACCCTATTTTTAGTTTTTAAAGGAAGCTAGTTAAAAATAAATGAGCACTTTATTTTTTCATAAATTTCTCAAAAGCTACCTACTATATTTTTTGCAATTTATTGAAAATACTTTTTACCTCTATATTATTACTATACCAGGCTATAATCTAAACATGTATGTGTGCCAAAGTTCATCAAAATCAGTTCAGCCTTCTGAATCTGAACTGATTTGGATGAAATTTGGCACTCAGATAGTGGATAGCTTGGTAATTTAGTATTATAAATATCGATATTTGATTTTACACACACAGCGCCATCTAACCCTAGACAACTGATTTCACTAGGTACTTACTTTTCGAAAAAGATAGGTACTTCTTAAACGCAGACCCGTCACAGAAAATAACATATATCATTTCAATTTTGTCCGGGCATCGAACCCGGGACCTCTTGCGTGGTAGACTGGCATGTTGAATACTGCACCACTCGGGTCATCGATCGATATCACGCGAAAATTAATGCAAAAAGTGGGCAACCCTGCCAAAGACCACCGTGGATCGTGGTAGATTGACAATCTACCAAGATCTACTGCGATCCAGATCTCGCTGGATTGACCGTGTAACGTCGCAAACCAACCGCATCAAATTCCATC
The DNA here is from genome assembly GCA_943789525.1 of Agriphila geniculea. NCBI lineage: Eukaryota > Metazoa > Arthropoda > Insecta > Lepidoptera > Crambidae > Agriphila > Agriphila geniculea. The sequence continues at coordinate 8,842,342 of OX038875.1, forward strand.
AATCTGTGGTTTTGATCAGATCACACCAGATTGATGTGTGTAATGGCCGCCTTAGAGCAGCGGTTCCCGAATAGGGTTCCGCGGAACCCTGGAGTTCCGTGAGAGGCTAGCAGGGGTTCCGCGAAAATTAAAGAGTTTAGGTATAAAGACAGTCCCAATTTCGATGATATTGTCCCGCGTCCCGACGATCCATTAGTTTTGTCCAGATTTTTGATGATATCACGCGATCACAATCAAAGTATTAATAAAAATGGGTCCAAATATTTAAAAACATGAAGGACAACATCTTAAATGCCTTATTTTGCGTTGTATTTCACGCTTTAAGCATACTGCTTTCAAATGCTTATGTTGAGCGAGGTTTTCCCATATGTCGATCACTACACTAGTTAGCCCGTCTACCTACACAGTACACACAACAGATTTTTCTCCGGGAGGCACTAAGGCTGCTCGGGGGGGGGGGGGAGTACCTATTTTAATTACAAACATTCACATACATTCAACATGTCCTTCATTTATTTACCAGTTACCAGACTCTACCACAGAATAACTAATATAATATAATAGTACAGTGGTTTTACTGCCAGTTTTAATGATTTCAACGTACATTTAGTTAGAAAAAAGAAGTTATTTCGGAATTTCGACGAGAAGTGCGTTTTATCCTGGAAGATTTCAAATCCTCTCAATTGGATGAATTGAAAAATATGAGATCGGACGTCGCTGACATCAAGAACCAGCTTCTTTCAATTAGGGAAACCACTGACGTCATCACACTGGAACATAAAGAAATTAAGCAAGAACTTAACTCCTTGTCCGACTCCTTAAACTTTCACTCAAAGGAGCAAGAAGAACTGAAGAGTCATGTTCAGTCTATTTCTGTCGACCTCAACAAGTTTAAAAATGTTGAACAGGACCTCACCTGCGTCAAGAACCAGATGGATCGGATTCAATCCGATCATAACTATACCCAACAGCTGGAGCGACTTGCCAACCTAGAAATCACTGGAATTCCTGAGAGAACCAATGAAAATGTGACTGAACTTCTCTTATCGATTTATAGGACTGTCAACATACCTATCACTAAGGACGACATTATACATATTCACAGAGTACCAACCCGTGTCCCTGGAAAATCCAAGAATATAGTGGTCAAATTTAAGGCCATGATAACCAAAGACTCGCTTATCTCTGCGGTACGTAAAAGAAAAGGAATCACGACAACCGACATAGGTTTGGCTGGTACAACTAATCCTATATACATAAACGAGCACTTGAGTCCCTTCTACAAGGACCTGCATAAGAAGACCAAGGAGGCTACGCGAGCTGCTGGCTACAAATATGTGTGGATACGTAACTGCAAGATTTATGTTCGGAGGTCAGATACCGCACCATCGTTCATTATTAAAAACCTCAGTGACATAGGAAAGATAAAATGACTTTATTTTTTAGTTTATATCGTTGGTTTTTGGTTTATAGTGATTAACAGCTACATTAATTTAATTTTTCTTGAGTCTTTTTCTACTCAATTAACTAAACTTTACCATGTAATGTTATTTTTTCTGCTGGCGGTAGTTGAAGTTCAGCACCAAGGTAAATATATCTTTTGCATTATGTTTAATTGTAAAAAAAAAATTAAGTATTTTTCCTTGCTTGATAATAATTACAAATCAATCATAATAAGAACAATCTATATCACAGGCCTTAAATTTATAATTTATAGAAAAAGTTTAATACTATTTATGAGAGTATTTCTAGTGCACACTAACTATCAGTACATTCTAATAAAGCTAATTATGTTAATAATTACCATAGGTACTTTTAATGGATTAATTTTAGCGTTGTGTTTAAATAGTCCGCAGCACTTAAGTAATGCCTCATCGTTTAATAATTTTAATCCTGTTATTTCACTTTTGATAATTGCTCGTGAACACTGTATTTTAACTCTCAATCATAGATATCGTAATAGTAATTTACAAATTGGTGTTTTGAAACGAGTTCGTGCATGGTCATAATAAGAACTCACGATATAGTTTTGTACAATTTATCAATGGCTTTAACTATATTTTACCAAAACGTACGCGGCTTGCGCACTAAATGTGTAGACTTATTTAATAACATATTAACTCAAGCTTATGACATAATAGTGCTCACGGAGACATGGTTACAGGACGATGTTCTAAGTACAGAAATATGCGACGGTAGGTATGATGTGTTTAGATGCGATCGTAATCTCGTCACAACAAACAAAAAAACTGGCGGCGGGGCGTTGATCTGCGTTCGGCGGGAATACAGTGCGTCCTTGACAAAGGAATGGTCACCGAGCTCGTACATCGAATCGGTAAGTATAACTATACCTGCACAGATACTTGGCTCGTCTAATGACTTATACTTAATCACAACATATTTACCGCCCGACGCGGATCTTCACTCGCGGCTGGAACTTTTCGAACAAAACTTCACTCAGTTATTTAATTCATATCCAAAAGGCAATTTTTTGTTATTAGGTGATTTCAACCTACCTTTTATAAAGTGGGATAGTAATAGTGTAAATTTTTTATCTGCCGGATGTAACAAACTTTCAGATGCTGCAGTATCCCTTATCGATGAGCTCACCTTTGCAGGGCTGCTACAATATAACTTCTTGACGAATTACAAAGGTAACACCTTAGACCTATGCTTCAGTAACCTACCTTTGTCGGTAACCCATTGCTCACAGCCATTGTTGAATGAAGACCTCGCTCACCCATCACTCTGCTTATCTATATACGATTTGCAGTTTTCTCCCTTAGAAGAAAAGTCTGACTCACGTTTTAATTTTTATAAATGCAATTATAATGAAATAAATGAACATCTTACTAATATAGACTGGTCCGCACTAAGGCAATCTAATAACGTAGACGATGCTGTCGAGTTATTTTATAAAAAAGTAAATGAATGTATTTCACAATTTGTTCCCTTGACCCGTCAAAGATCACGTGATTCTTATCCAATCTGGTATAATTCTTAAATTTGAGATTTTTGCATTTACAATGCTATTTTTAAACAATACTAAATAATATACTAGAAAAAATACGACTCGCACCAGATCAATACTCAGACGGGAATCGAACCCGCGACCTTTGGATATCCGGTCCAATGCTCTGACCGCTGAGCTACCGAGTCACTAGTGACATCGTCGAATTTTTCCTAGTATATCCTAAACTCTTACGCTGTAAGCCAGCGTTATTTCACCAATGTGAGGAATTACCTCGACATTCAATTGAAATATCTTTCCAGATATTTTAACAATTGATTAAGATGAAATAGCTATATAATTTTTAAATTTGAGATTTTTGCATTTACAATGCTATTTTTAAACAATACTAAATAATATACTAGAAAAAATACGACTCGCACCAGATCAATACTCAGACGGGAATCGAACCCGCGACCTTTGGATATCCGGTCCAATGCTCTGACCGCTGAGCTACCGAGTCACTAGTGACATCGTCGAATTTTTCCTAGTATATCCTAAACTCTTACGCTGTAAGCCAGCGTTATTTCACCAATGTGAGGAATTACCTCGACATTCAATTGAAATATCTTTCCAGATATTTTAACAATTGATTAAGATGAAATAGCTATATAATTTTTAAATTTGAGATTTTTGCATTTACAATGCTATTTTTAAACAATACTAAATAATATACTAGAAAAAATACGACTCGCACCAGATCAATACTCAGACGGGAATCGAACCCGCGACCTTTGGATATCCGGTCCAATGCTCTGACCGCTGAGCTACCGAGTCACTAGTGACATCGTCGAATTTTTCCTAGTATATCCTAAACTCTTACGCTGTAAGCCAGCGTTATTTCACCAATGTGAGGAATTACCTCGACATTCAATTGAAATATCTTTCCAGATATTTTAACAATTGATTAAGATGAAATAGCTATATAATTTTTAAATTTGAGATTTTTGCATTTACAATGCTATTTTTAAACAATACTAAATAATATACTAGAAAAAATACGACTCGCACCAGATCAATACTCAGACGGGAATCGAACCCGCGACCTTTGGATATCCGGTCCAATGCTCTGACCGCTGAGCTACCGAGTCACTAGTGACATCGTCGAATTACTAGGAAAAATTCGACGATGTCACTAGTGACTCGGTAGCTCAGCGGTCAGAGCATTGGACCGGATATCCAAAGGTCGCGGGTTCGATTCCCGTCTGAGTATTGATCTGGTGCGAGTCGTATTTTTTCTAGTATATTATTTAGTATTGTTTAAAAATAGCATTGTAAATGCAAAAATCTCAAATTTAAAAATTATATAGCTATTTCATCTTAATCAATTGTTAAAATATCTGGAAAGATATTTCAATTGAATGTCGAGGTAATTCCTCACATTGGTGAAATAACGCTGGCTTACAGCGTAAGAGTTTAGGATATACTAGGAAAAATTCGACGATGTCACTAGTGACTCGGTAGCTCAGCGGTCAGAGCATTGGACCGGATATCCAAAGGTCGCGGGTTCGATTCCCGTCTGAGTATTGATCTGGTGCGAGTCGTATTTTTTCTAGTATATTATTTAGTATTGTTTAAAAATAGCATTGTAAATGCAAAAATCTCAAATTTAAAAATTATATAGCTATTTCATCTTAATCAATTGTTAAAATATCTGGAAAGATATTTCAATTGAATGTCGAGGTAATTCCTCACATTGGTGAAATAACGCTGGCTTACAGCGTAAGAGTTTAGGATATACTAGGAAAAATTCGACGATGTCACTAGTGACTCGGTAGCTCAGCGGTCAGAGCATTGGACCGGATATCCAAAGGTCGCGGGTTCGATTCCCGTCTGAGTATTGATCTGGTGCGAGTCGTATTTTTTCTAGTATATTATTTAGTATTGTTTAAAAATAGCATTGTAAATGCAAAAATCTCAAATTTAAAAATTATATAGCTATTTCATCTTAATCAATTGTTAAAATATCTGGAAAGATATTTCAATTGAATGTCGAGGTAATTCCTCACATTGGTGAAATAACGCTGGCTTACAGCGTAAGAGTTTAGGATATACTAGGAAAAATTCGACGATGTCACTAGTGACTCGGTAGCTCAGCGGTCAGAGCATTGGACCGGATATCCAAAGGTCGCGGGTTCGATTCCCGTCTGAGTATTGATCTGGTGCGAGTCGTATTTTTTCTAGTATATTATTTAGTATTGGTATAATTCTGCCTTAAAAAAGATAATCCAAGAAAAGAGTAAAATGCATGCCACTTGGAAAGAATTCAATAACCCACGTGATTATGATGAATTTTCTATACTTCGAGCTAGAGTTAAAAAAGTGGCTAAGCAATGTTTTCACAATTACTCTAATAAAATCCAAAATATAATTCGCAACAAGCCCAAATATTTTTGGAGTTATGTTAAATCGAAACGAGGTGGCTCCACATACCCTAAGGAGTTCACATTCAATAATACCTGTTGTAGCGGTGGTCCTAGTATTACCGCAGCATTCAATGACTTCTTTGAGAGTGTCTTTACTCATCCAAATCAAAATCTTCCAAACAACAATGATAGATATCCATTACCTACGAAATATAACGAAGTCTTGAGTAACATTGTAAAAACTGAAGAATCCGTTAAAAAAATTTTGCTTTCCCTAGATAAAAGTAAAGGTAGTGGGTTTGACGGACTTCCTCCAGTATTCATTTCAAACTGTACTGACAGTCTAGTCCGACCTTTATTGATATTGTTTAACATGTCCCTAGAGCAAAGTACTTTCCCTCAAGTGTGGAAAAAGGCTTTAATAATTCCAGTTCACAAAAAAGGTTCGAAGAAAATTATTGAAAACTATCGTCCTATTTCCATACTTAGCACGTTAGGCAAAGTGTTCGAGAAATTAATGTTTGATCTGATCTATCCTTTCATATCTAGGGAACTACCTAACACGCAACATGGTTTTGTTAAAAGAAGATCTACTATTTCAAACTTATCCCTGTTTTCCAACTATGTTCTGAAGCACATGGAAGATACTGGGCAGGTGGATGTCATATACACAGATTTCCAAAAGGCTTTTGATCGCGTAGATCACAACCTTCTTCTCCAGAAGTTAGAATCACTGGGAATTCACGGTGACTTGCTCCGCTGGGTTTGTTCCTATCTATCGCATCGTTCACAGGCAGTTGTTGTCGGTGGTTATCGTTCTGACTTTATTTCTGTACCCTCTGGTGTCCCTCAAGGATCTCACCTTGGCCCCCTTTTCTATAATGCTTACATATATGATATTCCAAATTGTTTTACTACCGCCAGTCACTTATTATATGCTGACGACAAGAAAATTTTTCTTAAAGTACAAAGCATAGCTGACTGCCAGGCTATTCAAAACGACTTAAATAAATTACACGATTATTACAAACGCAATAATATTACCTTAAGTATCGATAAATGTCAAGTAATTAGCTTTACACGTAAAAAAGAACCAATTATTTTTCAGTACAAAATTAATAATACCTTGTTGCAGAGGGCAAACTTGGTTCGCGATCTGGGAGTCTATTTTGACAACAAAATGCTTCTTTCGGAACATATCGATAATATCATACGTAGAGCATACCGTAATTTAGGTTTTATAATTAGAACTTGTCAACCCTTCAATAGTCTACTAGCCTTGAAAGTAGTATATTTTGCTTATGTCCGAAGTATATTGGAATACGCGAGCCAAGTATGGTCTCCTTGCTACGAAATTTACGTAAACAGAATTGAACGAATTCAAAAAAAATTTATTAAACATTTAAACTTTAAATTTCGACGTAAACATACTACTTACACTGAAGACTGTCGACACTATAACATTCTTACACTTAAAGAACGCCGTAAGTTACTGGATGCATGTCTATTGCACGACATCCTGCATGGCAGAATTGACAGCCCTGAGATGCTTGAACAGATATTTTTTAGTGTGCCAACACGTCGTACTAGACATACCCACCTGTTTCGCGTGCCCTTTCATCGCACCAAATATGGGAAAAATTCAGTGTTCACGAGAGTCGTTCGTACCTTTAATGATGAATTTAGAGATATAGATCTATTTAATTCAAGCAAGCAATCGTATAAGAAACTGATTGTTAAAGCGCTGTTAATGGTTCCACTAAGATGATTAAATAAATTAACACAATGTAAAATAAGTACCTGTCATTCTCGTAGGTGCTTGCTTTACTATGTCATCCATTGTAACATATATAGGTAACTCAGAAAAGAATTTATATACGGCTAACATTTTTTTTTTTGTAAAAAGTTTTGTTTGGATTTAATGATTTTAAAGTGTCAGTAGTAAAAGTATAATTGTAAAGTGTACTTTGATAACATAGAAAAATAAATTATCCATTGTATCAATTTCACATTAATATCTTTAGGCTCGTAGACGCAATATTTGTAAACCGTTTTCACTAAATACTTAAGCCGTTTTTATTAAGTACTAAAATGTAACTTGTGGTTAACTTTTATTGGCTTCACTTAAATGTAAAATGTAACCCACTTATACCTATTATAAATTCACGAGCTGTTGTTAACCTTTATAAATAAAAAAAAAAAAAAAAAAAAAAAAAAAATAGACCCAAAAAATTTTAGGCTTATCCTAGGTTTTCTTTACCTGAACGTATCTACCCTGGTTAGTTGACTTCTTACTTGAGCTAAGGTTCCGCCCAAAAGCGGTAAACCAAAAAGGGTTCCGTAGCCAAAAGAATTCGGGAACTGCTGCATTAGAGGATCTCTTAAAACCTAGTTTTAGCATATAGATCAATAAGATTGGTAACCTATGTTTGGTCAGCTTTTCTAAATAGGCAAGTGGAAGTATAAAGGTGGGCTTTCAGAAAATTGTTGTTAAATAAAAATATTTTTGAAAAGTAAAATTCTCGTGTGTAGATAGAGCTGTGTGCCAGCCTCATTCAAAAAAACTGGCCAAGTGCGTGTCGGGCCACGCGCAGTAGGGTTCCGTAGTTACATTATACCATACCATATTTTAATACCGCTATAATTTTTCACCTGAAAAAATAACTTTGTTTTTCACAGTGTTTGTATGAACAACAAAGTTATATTTGCAGTTTTGGAAAATGTACTATATTTCGAAAACTTATTACTGTATCTCGTTCAAACCAATTTTCGTTGAAAGTGTTTATTAAGATCTATAGCATATATTTTTTTTAGATTTTTCACTCTCTTACTTTAAAAGTTAAAGGGGGGGGGACACACATTTTACCACTTTGGCAGTATATATCTTTCAAACGGTTGACTTTGAGAAAAAATAGTCTTAGAAACCTCAATGTCATTTTTAAAGACCTATCTATAGACACCCCACAAGCATTGGTTTGATGAAAAAAAATATTTTCTGTTTCAGTTCCATGTATGAGGAGCCCCCCCTTAATCTTTTATTTTTTTATTTTTGTGAGAAAATCGTAAAGCGGTTCACAGAATACATCTACCTACCAAGTTTCAACTATGTAGTCTTAATACTTTCGGAATAAAGTGGCTGTGACATACGGACGGACAGACAGACAGACAGACAGACAGACAGACAGACAGACATGACGAATCTATAAGGGTTCCGATTTTTGCCATTTTGGCTACGGAACCCTAAAAAGATAGAAGATCGTTCTTCGAACTGAAGTCACGAGATTATCACGCTAATATCTTGCTCTAACATTATTCTTATGCTCAAACATTAACAGCGAAATAAGAATGCACATTACTGACCCAGCAAAATCTTGATTTTAACAATTAGTTACCGTGTATAAAGGAGTAATTTATAATTTATAATTTATAAATTGCTAACTAAAATAAAAATCGGATATAAGTACTGAAATAGAGAAAGTTCTTATCAAATTACATATTTTTAGTAGGTCCTATATTAACCTTCGGTTTTTAAGCTTCGGGATTTTAGTCTTTTAGGTAAAATGTCCTTTCGTGATTTTAAACGTACGGCCAAACAACCATACGGCCTTTTAATTTTCAGCCTTTCGTCCATAGGTCTTGTAAAATTCGGTCTTTTCTACTTCGGCATGATAAATACATACCCATGTACAGTCACGAGCAATAAGATGTACACACTTTAGAACTTTCTTATCAAAAAGAAAGTCACTTCCAATAATTATAAAAAAAACGACAAAGCGTGTGTCCAGGAGGCCACGAGATTAAAAAATCTCGTTGATTTCGGCCAAGTACTTGCACGAAACGCTCCGGCTTTTGTTGCTTAGAAGCTTAGAATAATTACACTTTAGAAGCAATTCGGCCCAGTCGTGGCCCGAGTCACAGGATATTAAAGTAATTTAAAAAAACCAGTCAAGAGCGATTTGGACTCACGCACCGAGGGTTCCGTACCATCATAATGAATATTATCACTTTATCACTGCAGAGTAGAATAATAATATTATTATTGCAATTTTAGGTCAGCGCTATCTCTTGACCGATAGTGGAACTAATATATTTTTTCTTAGGTCAGCACCATCTCTTGACCGATAGTAGAACTAATACATTTTTTCTTAGGTCAGCGCCATCTGTTGACTGGTAGTGGAAGTGGAAGTAATGTATTTTTGTCGATAATTTCTAAAAAACTGTGCTATATTGAGACATCGTTTTATTTCTCCTGTCATCTTTACATAAACTACTATCACATAGAATTATTTCAGATTTTTCTCTTCGCAAACTTCGGATATAAGGGGAACGGTATTTTTTACATTTTTCATCATAAGACGAAAATTATGCAGCCTAAAAAAGAAAAAATACTAAAAATGTGCAAATAGCGCTCTTTTTTTATATGATATATGATATGAATTCATATGATACCCCACATGCCCTAGTAGCCCCACTTCAAATTTTTAAGACCCCTTTTCAGTCCCTGTTGTAAAAAAAAATACTTGTTTTTTATTTATTTCTTATTTGAAAAATAGTTGGGCAAATGTAATCTTAAACTATTCTAAATTTCAAGTTGATACCATTAACAGTTCTCGAGATATCCAGCTGTGTCAGACAGACAGACAGACAGACTGAGTCACACTATAAGGGTTCCTTTTTACCATTTTGGTACGGAACCCTAAAAAGCGAGATTATAAATGCCAGTTTGATTTTGGCCTTTTTTCACGTTTCCAAAAGCCGACCAGGGGCCGTACCGGCTAACGAATCGATTATCGAAAAATCTGAATCGGTTTCAACTTAGAACTGAAAAATCAAAGTAAGGAATTTCGTCTTGTACTTTCTGTTGACGTAATTTGGAAGATAACGATGTTCGTGTGACATCATGAAATGGGGTTCGCCATTTTCGCCCAATTGGGGCTCGATTTATCTGTTTTAATTTGAAACCCGGCAGACTTTTCGAAGCTCGATTCGTTAGCCGGTACGGCCTCAAAATGGCGAACCCCAATTCATGATATCATAAGAACATCGATATCTTCTAAGGGTCCCCACAGACCTACCGGTTTCTTTTCTTTGCTTTGCTGTTCGGCAATGGACCGTCGGCCAAGAGACTCATTTCAATCTATCGCATATTTTCAATCTAAGTACATTTCACATATATGTATGTTCTTGTGAGCTTTGTTCTGTAAACGATCGTTATGAAAACACAAAATAATAGTTCAGGTAGGTAATGGTGCCACCCACGACCGTGTTCACAATTTATATAAATATACGATCGATTTATTTTTAGCAATCGGAGACCATGTTCAGGGTGGCATATCTCCCCGAAGCTTCCTACTTTGCAACCCAGACGATGATATTTGATAACACCAAGCTAATGGCCATCTTGCCAATTTGGTCTGGTCCCAATATGCGATAGATTGAAAATGACCCTAGTTGGCCGGCGGTCTAAACAGCAAGTAGAACAGCAAAGCAAAGAAAAGAAACCGGAAGGTCTGGGGGGACCCTAAACAACTTCGGCAAATAGTACAATACAAAATTCCTTATTTAGATTTATCTGTTTTAAGTTGAAGCTCGGCAGACTTATCGAAGTTCGATGCGTAGCCGGTACGGCCCCTGGTAGAGGAGGAGAGATACTTGACTCTAACAAAAATCAATTTAATAGTATAAAATCCTGAAAATATTTTTTTTAGTGCACCACACACTAAAAAAAAAATTGTCAAGATTTTATTCTACTTACAGATGCCGACATATATATTGGCAAGAGAAAGAAAGGGACAAAAGATGCGCAGTAGCCATAAACACTAAGTTTGTGGCTACTGCGCATCCTTTGTCTCTTTCATTCTCTTGCCAATATATATGCCGGGCAGTATACCACTTAGTAAATAATGCTAAATTACAGCTTTCTATAAAGTAGTGCTACAGGCATCTGAGCTATGCGGTGGACGGATAGATAGCAGACAGACAGACAGACGGATTGCGAAACTAAAAGGATTCCTTGTTGACTTGACTACGGAACCCTAAAACCTTGATAAGAAATGCCCAAACAAAAAATACTAACAACGCTTTAGTAAATTCAGTTTATTATTTACTAACTAAAGGTGCATATTGCATTAACTTATTTTATTACAGCTGCAGAATATAAATAAAATGGCTTATGATAAAATAGATATTTCAAGGCAAGCCATTTGCATAATATTAAAGCCCGATCGCGAGGTACAACAGTAATGCAATTGAAAACGAAAATACAGTCGCGTCATTAACCTACAGCACCTACTATGCATTATGTAGTTACGTAGCTTTTTATAAAGCTACTGTCACGAATACCATACTGTAAATCAGGGGTTGCTTTGGTTACGCCGAAAGCTACTCGCAGTCCTGGGCGGGCGGCCGCCTTACACGGGCTTGTATTTTCACGTCGGAAAAACCGATCGTGTTTTGTTTTTTAAAAACAAAATCGCATCTTTGTGACATGCCCTTTAGTTAAACAAATTAAATAATTTGTGAGTAGGGACATGTTACTTTTGAGAGTGCAGTTTTTTATATATCTTTGATTAAGCCAAATGCATCTCTGATATGAAGACTAGGTTAGCGGTTTGTTTTTGTTTGCAAAGTCAATGACATATTTATTATCATTATATTTTTCGAATATCATGTTTAATGGAATTTTGTCACAAATTATAGAAACGTGTCTGAAGTATGGATGGAATGGACAGTGATGAGCCGTTCGTTTTCCGACTCAACGATAATGGTTGTGGACCAAGTTTACTTGTCAAGGTAATTATTTTGTTAGATATTGTATTATTTTTTTGCACTTAAGTAATCCTTTAAACCAAAAGTGCTTTGACCAAAAGCATCTAGGTTAAATAAAAACATGTCGGTATGGAATACACTGTCTTACTGAATGATCATTCGTACATGAAAATGGCATGCGTAGTTGTGCAAATTTTACGTAACGTCACATTTCGTTACGTACTGTGTAAATTGAAATGAGGGATGATTGAAAAGTTGACAATTTATGAATGGAATTGTAAATTATTATTGCTTAGTGCTTTAGTTAATCGTAATTACAGTGTCTGTGATTATTAATTAAAATAAATAAACCAAAAATCCCGCGGCATATCAATCTGAAAATTACATGTTTAATTAGGTACAAAAAGTTGTATAAACAAACATGGTACTTTCTGATAATTGTTTGAGATTTTAAGCTTAAATAAAATTGCTAAAATAAAGGTTTAATTCATACCTAACGCTAATTACAAAATAAAACAAGTGTTTCGGGATGTTATAATGTATTCATTTTTAATAAGTGTGTAATGTGTTGATTATATTGAATCTTAATATAATAACCAAGGGTCTTTTATACACCTTTTATGCCCCGTGTTTTAACAATTTTAACGCACATTTTTCAAACTTCAATAGTAAATAATCGAAACAAGTCTGCTAAGCCATTAGCCATTTTAGAGATGAACTTTTAAAAATTACTGATTTGGGCCTTTCTTAATATCTCATTATCTCTGTAATTAATTAAAAACATTTTTGTTATTTTTACTCTATAAATGATAGTTGGTGCAATCCTTGACAATCCTTAACAATATACAATAAGTGAAAACAAAAATCTCAGTATATTTGACGGGTTTTTATCACGTCCCGGACGGAACGGGGCGATTTCTTGACATCGTTGCATATAAATATAATAACAAATATACGTGACGAGAACACGGACGGGACGGAACGTGGACGGGACGTGGGAAAATGTATGGTGCACAGCACGTCTCCGTCTTTTCCGAGGTATTTTCCCGTCACGTATACAGCGAACTTTTCTGTAAGGAAATACGATAGTCACTTGTTTGGTGACGCTAATCGCACTTTCAGTTTTCATACATACATAATTTTGGCGGTTTTCATACATACCTAAGTACAGCGATAATTGTACCTACAGTTATTTAATTACCACTTTCGTGGACGCAGAACTATGTGGCGAGTTCGTTAAATGACATTGGAAAATTCCATACCATGATATGATTTTGAAGTTCTTGATCATAAGTACATTTTTCAAACAACACACAACGTCAAGACCTAGTTTCACTCTTCAAACCACTTGAATCCCCATCTATTGAACTCAGATCAAATAAAAAAGTACGATGGAGCGTTGCGAACAATGAAGTGAGGCCGGTTTTTGATGGTACATGTGTGCGTACAAGGGGGCGGGCGGGGGCCTGGCGGCAGGGTTTTATATGGAAAGCCAAGGCGTAGTTTCGTTACACGTGTGTGCGTGAACTGTGTATGTACACAGCCAAGGCGTAGTTTTATAGGCCTCACTGCTTTGTTCGGAAGACTCCATCTTCCTTTTTTTATTTGGTCTGAGCTATTGAAGTGTCAGGTGTTAACTTTCTACTTGACATGCATGGACTTTTGACGCAGGTGTGCGCGGAGCGAGGCTGGCGAATGTACCACGGGTACAACAGCAACGAAGAAAGGTGGAACCTCTGGTGGCGGACCAGCTCATTCCCAGCTGGCTATTATAAAACTCTTGGAGATTGGCAGGTGATTCTATTTTCTCCATAGAAAGATAACTTTTGACTATTCTGTCTAAACTATTTTAGCGTTGCAAGCTTATATTTACCTACATATATTATGTTCTTGTCATGTACTGGTAATGGTTAAGCGACACTGTTGCCCATGGGCAACAGCGTCGCTTGACCACTCCTAAGATTAAAATCGCTTGCACGCCGCGCCATCACATCACAACATACGTTTAGTTTGTGCAGGGGCGATAAGCGCGCATACGAATTTTATGTGACGCTGTTGCCCATAGTGTACAGTCACGAATAAAATTTAGAACTTAGTCACTGTGTTGCAGGTTGTCATTTGTTATTGATTTCTGTTCAAAAAAGTAATAGCTTCAGATTGACAAAGTTCTAAACTGTATGCATAATTTATAGACGTGACATGAATATAAGGTTCTTGGACGTGACCTATATATACATCTAAATACAATGACATGAAAGGCTTAAAGATACAAATCAATTTATTTAGTGCTTAAAATAGAACATGGTAATTATGGAAGGGTGGAATGTACTGTACTATATTAAGCTTAACTATATTTAGTTTATTCCTTCAGTCTTTCTATTCTTGCTTGTTTCAGTTTATGAATCATATTCCAAAAGGAGGTTCGATATGTCGAAAAGATAGTCTTTCAAGACTACTGAGATGTATGAGAAGAGTTTATGGATCCATATATGAATTCAGGTACGTCATTTAATATTGAAGGCGTTTTAAAAGCCACATTGTAGATTTTTAGCCTTTTACTATTCACGCAGAAGAGATAATCTGCTGACTTCGATCTAAGTCTGCTGACTACGCGACCTACCTTTGGCGCGCCCGACTATTATACAATAATTATTTAGTTCTAAACATAACTCCCATAACTTTTAACTTACGTTCTTATCATTAGATAAGTGAGTTTATTAAAACTAAAATAATGTTTAAACTCGGTATTTTTTAAAATTATAATTTCTAACTGAACTATCTACTACTATTCTACACTCTTCAAGACCTTTATATCTCTTAGTATGGTCGTTCAAGCTAATATGAACGCAACCTATGGATACGATTACATGTAAGACTCAAAGTACGGTCGCGTAGTCAGCAGACATTAACATTTGTACGGGAATAGTACGAGCTTCATCTATATTTTAACTATAACACTAATATCTAGTCTCAAGAAATTTATAATTCTACATATTTATTAAACTTGGTAACTCTCATTACTATTATTACACGAATTTAGAATATCGTTGTCATTCGGCCAACTGAATTTGCTTTTAGGATTTAATTAAAAGATATTGTATGTCGCATAACACCCAAAATTTTACCTGAATTAGTTGGGATAAAGCCTGTTTCACACATATCAGTGAAGTCACAGTTCCGTCACAGTTCTGCCACCGTAATAATTATTCTTCATATATTCTCTATGAACGTGACCACACCTGTCAGTGACGAGACAGTTCTCTCAGAGTCAGTGAGCGCGTGTTCCTAAAGAATGTTTGAAAGAATAATCACGGTGGCGGTACTGTGCCTGAACTGTGACTTCACTTATATAGGGTCCTTCTTAAATAGTGCACGAAATTTTAAGGGGTCAGTGTACTCATGCATACAAACAGCTTTTACTATGGGACCAACATTGAAATCGAGAAAAAAATATCATCTGTTCCATACATTTTGATCTATTCGATTTTAAATTTTCTATGGAACAGCTGTTTTTTTTCGCGATATCAATGTTGGTCCCATAGAAAAAAATTGTTTGTATGCATGAGTACATTCACCCCTTAAAATTTTGTGCACTATGTGAGAATCAGGCTTTATTGTCAGTGTGACACCCGCGTGAATATATTGCAGTAGAGATCGATCGCGGAACCACATGAATGGTATGAAAAGCAATTAAAATGCGAATGAAAAGCATCCAAATGAAAAGTTTAATCGAGCGCACGTTTCATCTCATACAACTATAGCAAAGCAGTTACCCCTTCGTATACTAATGTGCATAATAGCATAATACGAATTTATTTTCGTTGTATAAGTTAGAGATATAGACGTTGTTTTAATTATTAGTAATGTCCCCATTGACTCTTTTATTCGGAACTCAATCTTCGTTACCTTTAAATAAACGTTTATTGGGTTTTTTTCCATTGAAAACGGGCTTAGTTTTAATTGGTCTCGTTAAAAGGGTTCTGTAGGTAACGAAGAATATATCAGGGGGTCTATTACGAAAAGTTTAATGCGATACACGCAGCTGCGTCCGTGCTTCGTTTTGATTGTTTCCTATTACAAATTACTTTCGTATTGGGTTTTTTTTCCATTGAAAACGGGCTTAGTTTTAATTGGTCTCGTTAAAAGGGTTCTGTAGGTAACGAAGAATATATCAGGGGGTCTATTACGAAAAGTTTAATGCGATACACGCAGCTGCGTCCGTGCTTCGTTTTGATTGTTTCCTATTACAAATTACTTTCGTATTGGGTTTTTTTCCATTGAAAACGGGCTTAGTTTTAATTGATCTCGTTAAAAGGGTTCTGTAGGTAACGAAGAATATATCAGGGGGTCTATTACGAAAAGTTTAATGCGATACACGCAGCTGCGTCCGTGCTTCATTTTGATTGTTTCCTATTACAAATTACTTTCGTATGCGATATTGCGAAGTGATTGCGTGAGTTTGACAGTTTCTCTCTTGCGTATCCGACATCATTCGCTTAGTATATGGACTACAATAGAAAAATATAAAATGTTTGATAAAACTACAACCAACGAACTGCGGACGACTATCTTGGCCAAAATGGCCAAGTGACTGCGTTATGCAATTGCGTACGTTATCTTCGTAATAGGTCCCCTGTTACAGAGAAAAAACGTCTGCTTGCTTATTATCACGAAGTTAAAAGCTGCACAGTGCTGTGCATCCTCATTTCGTTAATTCCTAGTTTATAAAAGTAAAGCTCTAAAGTAGAGTAACGTTACGTTGTTGTCTGAAAGCGAGATAATAAAGACTATTTTGAGTAGTGTAGAGTAGAAAAAATTGTATAAGAAGTTAAGTGTTCCCGAGCATGATTCGGGATTCCTTTATCGTAAGGATCGAAACTTCGATTTTTTTATGATAGTAATAATCTAGAAATGAGAAATCATATATTATGGTCACTTCTAAAAGCAGCATTAATATGAGTAGAGATATATTGTCGTTTTAAAAAATAATTCGTCATTCCTATTCTACATATAAATTGCGTAGGTATTGGAGCAATTTGCCAAAACAGCTGATGTGTGCTCTGGTGATTCGCTTTTCTTCTCGTGCTATGGATCTCTAAAAACAATAAAAAAGCAGCAAAAATTATTTGAAACACGCAACAATCGAATTTAGGGTTGTAAATTGTAATTTTATCTTAATGGAAATTAGAATGACATGACGAGCTATTTGAGGTTCGCTCGGCGCATCACTTCGTTTTTTTATGACTTTGGAATATTTGCATTTTTGCAACAATCAAGCTGGTAATATTGTCTCGAGTTTATTGAGCGAAAATTACACAATTTTATGCAGCGGCAGTCAGGGCAATGAATTTTTGAATTTTTAAATACTAATTCTGAAGCTATAACCTCTAGCTTGGAATGCAAATGTTTATAGGTACTTATTTATATTGTTTAGTTATATCTTGCATAAGTTAATGCGAAGTCGATAAACTTTGAAAATTAGTGACAACGTTTATTTTTGCAAATTGCATAAATAAGTAGCAATTATTAAGTTTTGACTTTATCTTTAACAAACCGGCAGCCTGTCAATTTTCTAACCAAATTCGAACCTCACTTCCAATCTCAGTTCACTGCGCGGGAATTTTTAATCATAAATGAGATAATGATAGGCTTTTTTTATTCACAAATCATTTTAGATAGCTACGGTAGCTACCTAAAACCTAATTTGCAATCGGTAAAGTGGCTAATATTCAGCTAATTTCTAATAAAAAATTCAAGCTAAGTGAAATGGGGTTCGAAGTGAGATTCGAGTTTGGTTACAGAAGCGACAGGCTGGTGTAAATGTATAAGGCATCCTGTTTGAATCCTATTGGACAAAAATAATAAAACTCCAGTTAAAATAGTGCGTTTTGACAAGTCATTGTACCATGGGCAACAGCGTCGCTTAACCACTGCTAAGGTTAAAATCGCTTGCACGCCGCGCCCGCTGTCACATACGTTTAGTTGGTGCAGGGGCGATACGCGCACACACGAATTTTATTGCAAACTGGTTAAGCGACGCTGTTGCCCATAGTACCTACTACAATAGTTTAACATGTTTATATGTAAAGTTTCAATACCCTAAAAATAACCGTAAATGTAATTCGCGAAACAAAAGCCATGAAACCATTATCGTGAGACGCATGTTTTGTACCTAGTTTCTATTCAATGTCAAACTCACGAACTGGTTACCAAAATAGAACATTTATAAATCATCCAGCTGTGTCGTACGTCACCCATTTATCGGTTTTGAATTATCGTAGCAGCCTAGGTTGACTGATTCGTGAGCTCTTTTTTTTCTTAACTTACAAGATCTTTATGAAACCTGAAAATTAATACCTACATAATTCGAAAAAGTTTCTTTCCCATATGAAAGCGCATAGGGATCCATGATGATAATAGTGATAAAAGCCGAAAAAGTGAAAGCATTTCATTCTAAGTAGGTAGTGTCATTATAACCATACCTTTTTGACTTAAGATAATATATTTGTCTAGGGATACAGGTGTTATTTTCATACAAACGAGGTAACTTTGAAGCTTTGGTTTTCTGCCAGGGATGTACCGTGCTGTAATCTGATGATGGCCATCCAGGGAGTGAATGGAGTAGATTTAGATCGCTATACACACCGATCTTATCAGCATTCTAAAAGATTAATGGGTCAGAGTTCTCAGTTTGAGGATTTCCATACATTTTCATGCTATTTTCGCGGTTTTTTTAAACATGTCCATTACGTTTTTAGAATGCTGGTCAGATCAGTTGGGTGTGTAGGTACTGTGTATAGCGATCTGAATCTCCTCCATACACTCCATGGATAGCCGTCATAAGATCACAGCACAGTACATTCCCGGCAGGAAACCAAGGCTTCAAAGTTACCTCGTTTGTATGAAAATAGCACCTGTATCCCTAGACAAAGTTGATGTGTGTAATTTAAAACATTAAAGTGCGAAACACACCGGATGCGACGCAGCCGGTGTGCCCCAGGCTTAAAATGTTTTTGCGACAGACGTAAAAAACACGTGGCTATGAAAACTATCTAACAAGGTATCTAGGGAAACATAGAAAGCCACACCACCAAGCAAACCTTGAGGTCTATGGTGAAGTCTATGGTGAAGTCTATGGTGAAGACTATGGTGACCGTTCAATATGCCGCGATAGATCGTTTTCCCTCTTCCGTTGTCTGAAGCAGGTCAAATCTGCATGAGTATACGGACGGAACGGTTCCTATGTTCAGCAGTGGACGATGATAGGCTGATGATGATGATGATACGGAACGGGTAGTAGGATTCGAAAGTGCTCATGTCAGTCTTCTTCAGTCTCCCGTGACCACGGCAGCAGCAAAGGTGCCGAAACGTCGGGAAAATCAAAAATCAAACCAAATACCAACTATTACCAAAGTAGGTATGTACTTTCAATAAAACCGCGCTAGCACGCATCCGTTAAAAAGTGCTTTATTTCATGCTCATATCAAGTTTATTTGAGTTTATTTGTTTATTAGACATTTTGACTTTGACAACAAACTGGCTAACCTATTGATTAACCTATATTACCAACAAGCATAAGAAACAATTTTATTAGACGTTACTGTTAACCTGCCATAACAACAGCTGAAGTTATTTCGAACATCTTCTTTGTCCGTACCGTTATTTCCCATGTCTTTTGGGGTCGGCCCTCCTAGTCTTTATTCGCCACTCTGGGCATCGGTGTCATTCAAAAGTTAAATTATCAAGGATAAACAGATCAAAGAAGTTTAACTTTATTCAAGAGGCCATATTCACTCCTGAAGTCCTGACTGTCCTTTCAAACATGCATAGCCAGTAACATGCTAGCTTTTGTATCGACATGGCATGCAGTGTCTGTACTGGGACATAGGCTGATTGCACTGTCGTGTGGCATCGCAGGAGTCAATCGCCCACGTCATCGGTTATTTGAATGAGACCACGCATTGCGTGCGGCACGACACTACAGATTTTCGACACTAGACGACCGACGACGGTTGCACAGCGAAGACGAGCAGAGCGGTGACGTGCGAAATGTAGCGTTAAGGCAATCTGTGGTTAAGGCAATTCTTCAATCTCAAGATAGTGGAGTTGAATTTGGATCTAACAGTGACAAAATTTAAAAATAATCAGCACGGCTCTAACACTTTTTATCTTTATCTATACGACATAAATGTCGTGGGAAAACATCACGTTCATTTCGATACAATTTCATACAGAAAATTTCAGGTGCTTGAAAGTTTGATTGATGAAAGACGCAGATCATAATAATATCATGAAAGGGAAGCTGAAATTACTTTTGCTGCTTTTTCGCTTTGGTTGCTATAATTTGTATCAATATACGACGAAGGAAGCCTGTTCCTTTTCAAATCAATGATATTTAATACCATCTCAATGTTAGTTCAGGTAATTCTCCTCTTTTACATACACACTTAAAAATATATGAATTTTGCATGAATAAACATATTATGAAGTGTTTTCCCAGTTTTTGCCTCGATTACTTGATACCTACGTCCCGTAGTACTTTTCCTATTATCTAAATTAATAATGATAACTACATTAAACCGTTTACTATTACACGACTGCAACTGCCCATAAAAGGAGTTTATTGTTTTTATTTTTGTTTCTAACTACCTATAACAAACTTAAATTTCAAACACTAACGTTTTAAACTTTTAAATATAATTAACGCAGGAAATGTCTTAAACAGGGCTAATTTAACTGCCAACGCAAACTTTGGCTTGGCAACTTGCAAAGGTCGAATTAAACTATAAGCAAATGCACCGACGAAGGTGAAAGTTCACGGTGATATTAAATAATCGGTAGTATTATTAATGAAATGGGGGGTAGAGCAATTACTCCAAGTGGTACCGCTGATCGCGTGTTGGGAGCAAAAGAATCAGCAAAACTGAGTTTTGTTTTGTAAAATTAGTATTCATGGTTGGAAACTGTGCTTTTCAAGGTCTGTAATGACGTGGGTCTTCTGGTGCCTACTGCGATGCTTATTGCTAAGCCTATTACTATGAAATAAAACACTTTTTAACTGATAGATATGTACAGATAGAGTCTTACGCTTTTGGCGTACTAAACAAAACAGGCCAACTTTTTGAGGTTGCTTTGCATTTTTAGCATCATTGCGCCCAAAGAGTATTGTAATAAAAACTATGGCCGGGTCCACTGACATGAAAAAAATTTTTTATGCAGGTCAATGGCCGGGTCACACTACTGACATGTGTGCGTGTTTTGGTCACCCAACTGTTGGGTGATATTTTTTTAGACGCTTTCGTTGCTTCGACTTCTTGACATATAAATAATCTAAGCGCTATCGCACACAGGCAACTTAGTCTCCCAGCAACAGTTTTGTCTCTCACATCAAGTCCACGGGTTTATATGGAAGCGCGCACACGAAGCGACACGGTCGTCTGCAACTTTTCATACAAATCACGTGAGAGACAAAAAAGTTGCGGAGACAAAAGTTGCCCGTGTGCGATAGCGCTAAGGGTACCTACTATAAAAAACAAACTAGTTATAGTGCGGTTTTAATTAAAGTAGGTACTTTGATAAGCCTATACTATCTTGGCGTTCGAATTACATTATTATGATGGTAAAAAACTACGTGGTAAAAGACAGGTGTCAATCATAGTATTTACATAACATCAACATTTAACATCACAATATTTTCATTAGACTCAAAATCTTCCTAAAACGTTAGCACTAATACATATTTCCTTCCTACTTTTTGATTTTTGGATGGTGTCAATGTCTTAGTTTTAGTTATTTATACACCTATATCTCTTCAGTAAAAAAATTTGCATGCATTATTTAATATGAAGTTTCTGTCCGAAATCATATTATATTTTACTTTTCTGTACAAAAAAAAGAGCCAGAGTAAAACACAAATTGAAACGTATTGAAGCACTAAAAAGGCACTTGCAGGTTATACGAAAAATATTACTTATTTTATTAGGTACTTAGGTGCTAAAAGTGAGTTGGTGTGTTTGTCCATCATCATTAAATGTTGATCATCATAGAGAGAAAAAAGTACTGTTCCCGTGCGGGATAGATAAAAAACTGCCCCGCAGACAAAGTCGCGGTCGGCCGCAAAGAGAATGTAAAAATAACTAGCGTTATAGTCGGCCGCTTAGTCTCAAATATTTGTAAACGGTGAAGTTTCTACACTCCGTTGCACGTGTCTATAGACCTTTATAAAGGTCTTATCGGCTATAAGGGTTGCTTTACACCAATTCGTCATAAAAAGCCGCTGCTGGTTCACAACCGATTTCCTGCGCAATTGCGCTCTCTCGTGTTGAGCTATAGTCTGCCAAACTCACGCAATGCTATTGACAATATTTTTAGGAGCATACTTAAAAGGTTTTGCTAAGAACATTTTTTCTGCCCGACTACCCTACAAACCTATAAATTATGGTAAAGGTATTCAATCCAATCGAAGGCCTTACGTAATGAGTTTGTAAGAATCTTTTAAAATTGCGAAAGAATGATTATTAAAATAGAAAAACTTAATCTACCTATACTATTATCAATATATTCGTATTTACAAAAATACAAAACATTTTGTTCTGTAAGGCCTTTATAAAACTATTTTGACATAGATTCGTCACTACACATTTATCTGTAGTGTAGTCTTTCTGACTTTAGTTGTAGAGTTAGCTACGTGCCGTAACTAAAATTATTTATCTACCTCACGACCACTCTAGACTATTTGATTTATTGCATATTATTTAAATCTGTCAACGAACGAACAACGAACGCAACGTTCTACTGATTTTCGTTCGACATCTCATTGTTTTGAGTCATATGTCGAACGGCCAGCCGAGCAATTCCAAAATAGGGCCCCTGTTCGTTTATTTATAGGACTAAACTTCGTTAAGCCCGCCGGTAACGATCAATTGCGATTGACAATTTTTTCGTCAATGCCATTGTTGGAGACATTGACAATCGCTGCAATTGCACGAGTAAACGATCAATTTTCGCATCAATGGGCGTCAATGCCGTAAAAATTGACAATCGCAAATGATCGTTACCGGCGGGCTTTATACCCATCTGATTAAATAAAAATTATCAAAGTAAGTAGGTTCACAGACAACTTTTGAGCTCTTGTCTAATATTGTGCGTCTAACAAAATGTCTGATGGTCCTTCTGTCAATAACTCCGTCGAATTTAGCTGCATGTTTAGCTTATCTACGGAAGGCGTAGGCGGCTTAAAAACGGTCAGTGTCGGTCATGGGATGGGTGGCCAAAAACTTATTATTTCCTCCGTTTTTCAGACGGCACGTTAAAACGTTGGTCAAAGCCTGGCTGCATTTGGAGTTTTTATACCCATCCATACGCTTTGGGCTCGCTGGGTGGATTATGACCAATGCTCCTTATAATATAAGGGTATATTATACTCATAATGAAGGCTTATGCCCCACCCAGTAGAAAGAACATTAAAGACATTAAATAAAATACCAGGGGTGCGATTGCGTAAGGTAATCGTATTCATTGGCAGTTCATATCATATTCCATCGGCTGCAATTTGTATGGGATGACATTATATTATGATACAATATGAACTGTCAAATGAATACGATTGACTTTACACAATCACCTAGCTGATGTTCTAACTACGAGTACATAAGCGCGAGTTGAAAACTTAGATTAGATCGGCATTAATCTAGTTTCAGCAATAGTTTTAGATATTATTATAATGATGTAAATAGGTTACCTACTTGCTATGTTGGAATTGTATATCAAGTATTTCTGTTTGCGTGTCTGTATGTTATCAATCAACAATTCCACTGACATATCACATTCTGAAACACAATGTTTTATCTGTACCTAACTAACTTTTGCCACGTGGCACGTGCCTTGAACCAGGGATAATCCTTACTAATATTATAAATGCGAAAGTCCGTTTGTTTGTTTGTTTGTTTGTTTGTTACGCCTTCACGTCCTAACTACTGAACCGATCATCATGAAATTTTGCATACACGTTGTCAGGGGTACAGAGAAGGACATAGGGTACCTTTTATCCCGAGAAAAAGTATAGTTCCCGAGGGATAGCAAAAAACCTTTCCACGCAGACGAAGTCGCGGGCGGCCGCTAGTTTGAAATAAATCAAACTGCCCATTACCTACCACAGAATATAAAATATCAAAGAGAATGTAAAAATAACTAGCGTTATAATAATAGTAGTTTATGAAACTGATGCATAATGAAGGGTATTAAAACATGAGTGTGTGTTTAAAAACCGAGCCGTAGGCGATGTTTTTAATAGTATCACACGAGTGTTTTAATACCTAGTTATGTACAGTTTCATACACTACTTTATCTACTCTCATACAATTTTGTGATTGAACCGATTGAACCTACAAAATAAAATATCAATGATAAAAAAGAGTTCGGTAGGTCGGCAGTACTTACCTAGGTTAAGTAAGACGATTTTTCCGTCGCCGCATCTAAAATATCGGGTGGAGTCAAATTTTCACTCACTACACTCACTACTATGATATATTAAGCAAAAGTAAAAATTAAAATCTAAAAATGGCGCGTATTCTATTAGAAAAAAAATAACGAAATAAGTGCATTCCAGTAGACTAATCGTTACGCTAAGTCATCGATCACCATAGAGTACGTTTTAATCATGGAAAGTATATGGGAATATCGTTGTTTTTTTTTAATATCGCGGCACTGCCTTCTTCTTGGATTTGCCCTGTATTGTAATGAGAAAAAAAGTTATTTTATAACATTGCTTAGTATAGCGAAGGTATGTTATAAAATAACTTTTTAATTTTTTTTCGGTATTGCGTGTATAAAGTATATCAATATAAATTCGTTTTGAAATTCATAATTCGAATTTTACGATATGAGAGTAGATAAAATATATTCTAATATATGTATATGCAAAAATCTTAGGTTTCACCAATGACGGTTGGTAAGTAAATCTTCGATTTTTAAATAATAACAGTGAATTAGCTATCATAACACCAAGTCATTTATTTCAAATTATATAAAATCCTTGAACATTTTTCATTTTGATTTATTCTTCACTAAAATTCGTATTTTTATTTATCTTAGGAGTATTTCTAAGTCATATATTACAATAAAATAAAATTACCCGTCAGTCAAATTCCCTGTTGAAATAATTATGATTTTATTATTTGATTAGTAAGAAATAAGTAAAATATATTTTTAAAACACCTTCAAAATAAACATTTCTCTACATTTACCGCGTCTCTAAGGTAAAATCTAAGATTTACCGAGTAAATGGTGGTAAAAATTCGAAATGAACGATGATCACAGAACAGTTCGAACTTTTATCATTGATAGTTGGCCTACCTGAATCTTAGGTTTTACTGGAAAATCTTAGGATTTACATAAGTTCGGGGTTTGACAGTACGAGGGTGGTTTGATAAGTCCGTGACTTTGTGAAGAAGAAAAAATTTTTTAAAGAATATTTTGTTTTATTTTTCTACATAATCTCCTTTCAGCTCTATACACTTCGACCAACGATGTTCCTACTTCTTCAACCCATCCAAAAAATAGTTATTATCAAACCCTGAAAAATAGGCTCCTGTTTTAGCTATCACGTCTTCATTGGATGAAAATCTTTATCCACCAAGCCATTTCTTCATGTTTGGGAAGAGGAAAATCTCACACGGGGCCAAACCTGGTGAAAACGGGGGGTGTGGCAATAGGTCGTATCGCAATTCCACAAGTTTTGATGTTGCGGTTGCCGACGAGTAGGCCGGAGCATTGTCGTGATGAAATAAAACTTTTTCTTTGCTAGATGCGGTCTTTTCTTCCTATATTGAATCTATCCAACAAAGCAACATGGTAAGCTCCGGTAATTGACTTGCCATTCTCCAAAAAATCGATGTAAATAACACCTTTGCTGTCCCAAAAGACAGTGGCCATCTCTTTACCAGCCGAACAAACAGTTTTTGCCTTCTCCGTGGCACGTTCACCGGTAGAAGTCCACTGTTTTGACTGTTGCTTCGTCTTTGGCGTATAATGGTGGACCCACGTTTCGTCAAGTGTTACGTACCGACGAAAAAAATCACTTGGATTGCGGTTATACAAACCTAGCATTGTTTAGAAGTTGTTACACGAGTTCGTTTTTGGCCGACTGTCAGCAAACGCGGCACCCATCTTGCAAAAAGGTTTTTCATGCCGAGAATATCGAGCAAAATATGAAAAATTCGTGCGGTAGAGATGTGAATAGCATGAGCTATCTCGCGTATCTTCACTTGACGGTCTGCCATAACAATGTCGTGGATTTTGCTAACAATATCTTCAGTGGTGACCTCAATCGGCCTTCCTGGGCCGTCGGCGACAGTTGTGGTGGTACTATGACAACGAAATTCAGTAAACCACTTATGAACCAATTCATGAGATGGAGCAGAGTCCCCATAATATTTTTTCAGTTTATCCTCCGTCTGCTTAATGGTTTTACCACGTAAAAAGTAGTATTTTATCAACACGCAAAATTCGTTTTTCTCCGTTATAAAAGAATATCCCGACCTCACTTGCATAAATCCTTCCATTTTTTTTTAATTTCGCGCCAATTTAAAAAATTTAACAGCATAAGCTCAGCAAAGAGTTCTAAATTAAGACAGGAAAATTGAATTTTGAAAAAATATTGTATTCAACCCATAAAGTTAATATTCCACTGGAATAGAGGAACAGAGTTCGTTTGGCTGCGACATCAAAAGTGACATGAGCCAGTGTGTGAAAAATTTGTAAACGTGTGCGTGAACCTTAGAGATGCCCTGAAGTCCATTTTAGATTGTCGATAACCATAATGTATTATTGCTCTAATAAATAAAACACAAACAAGATTTTGAACAATTTTATTTAAATAATTTCTTAAAGTCTCCTTGAGGCTCCCAGCCTATTCTATTTATGACATTTATCCAGTAACTTAATCACTGGATTTACAGGAAACCTAGAAATATTGTTAAATTAGTACTTAAGTAGGTATAATTTACCATTTGAAAACTGTCGGTTAAAAGCAGCTTTAAGTAAAACTATCAGTGTTCACAAAGACAAACAATTTATATTGGAAATCATCGACATGAGTATCGATAATATAATAATTTTTGATCAATCTCTACGCCTTATTTTCCCAAGTTCACGGACATAATATCTTTTTATCTAACACACATAGACTTATTGAAATCAATGCTAACACATCATAGACTTATTATATTACTAGCGTAAGGACCCGGTCAAAGTCACTATGAAATGACGCCAGTTGGTTGGCCCTAAAAATACACTTTTAGGGCCAACGCATTTCAGTCATACGCGGGAGACTATGGCAGACAGATGGTGATTGACGTAACATAAAAATGCCGAATTGTGCATTTGAAGATTGCAAAAAACATGATGCAAAGGTTAAAAATTTCATGGAATATCGTATCATCGGTTAGTAGCTTCACATTATTTTTATTACGAGTCTAACAATTTTAATAAAGTATAAAATATTTTACTATATCTAGTTATTGTTCGAGGCACTAGAGATGGGTCATCATGACTCAAATGAACTAATTCACTTGAGTCCATATAAGATCTTTAGTTCATTTAGTTCCATAGCTAATTAACTCCAAGAACGAGAGTAAACGGTAAGGATAGATTACGAACACTACGTACAGAAATGTCTCCTATGAAACATATTCGCTGCAAAAACATTTTTATTAAGTATCTACACTACATTACATTTCAATTCAAATAATTACAGATTGCCTAATGATCTAGTGTGTAAAGAAATATGGAGTCGCATTATTCCAAAATAACGAAAAGAGCCCTATTTCAAGCCTCCTAAAAACGCAAGAATATTCTCTGCTAATTTTTATCACACAGATGTCAAAAGCTGGACTACGGAAGCTGAAAGCAATGGCAATACCGCGAATTGAGATTGAAATATTTACTGCATTCACGCGTATAACAAAATAACTAAACTCAGAAAATGAAACTCCTGCCTCCCATAATTATGCAGTACTAGCAGCCCCGCGAATTCGTCTGCGTGGAAAGTTTTTTTGCTTTCCCTCAGGAAAAATACTTTTTTGGGATGAAATGTACCGTCTTTCTCCTGACAATGTGTATGTAAAATTTTATGATGATCGGTTCAGTAGTTAAGGCGTGGAGGCGTAACAAACAAACAAACAGACTTTCACATTTATAATATTATAGTCAGGATATGCAGTATAGTGACCGGCCGCAGCTTTGCTTTTAGATTTATTCCTTGTGTAAAAACCTAGGATAAAATAATCACTGTTGTATCTCTGACATATTAAACAGACTATATTTATAATAAGATTAGTAATTTAGGTAAGTAGGTATAATCAATCTAATTTAGGGGATGCTTCCTGCCCTCAACCCAACGATAATAAATCAGTTAATGCTTTCCGTGGCAACCTATAATTAAGTCAACACTATGTAATCATCAAATAAATAATGTAATTTTTAGCATGTAAGGGTGTTTGTACTTGTTGGTTGTCCAAATAAATAAAATAAAATAAAAAATAAAAATAATCAACTAGCGACCCGCTCTCGCTTCGCTTCAGTGTAATTTATAGATTTTATACATAAAGATTAATCAATAAAAAGTTTTTTATACATACCTTTAAAAAAAACCTTAGGTATATTGATGCTTAAATTTAAAGAGAAATTTGCATGTAAATAATCAATTTTGACAATGTCATTATTTAGTTGGATAAGGATTGTGATATTTGTGATACGAATGTCATCATCTTCCAATCAATAATTATTACTTTTATAGAAAAAAAAATATACTGTGGGTTCGTTTCATTATTCCAATTTACATGGGGATCTCTATTTTTTTTTAAATAAAATACTGCTAATGTTACTCGCTGATAAAAGCTTTCAATATGTGAAAGAATTTTAAAATCTGATCAGTTTTAAGTTTATGCATTACAAACAATCAAAAAACAGACAAATCTTTTCTCTTTATTTTTAATAATAAATCTCTTTATATTCAATAATTTATAGTTTATAATATTAGTTTAGTATAGCTGAGAAAAATCACAAAATATCTAATTTGAAATAAACATGATTGAGATTTTGTTATTTTTACTTTTTATTTATGGCCTTAATACCATCGAAAAAATGATATAATTACAAAAATAAAAATAATTAAAAAATAGTTAAAAGTTCTAGGGACCTAAAGATGAGTGATCTAGTTCTGAACTCCAATTGAACTAAATCGTTCACTTCAGTAATCTTTTTTGCCCACCTCTAATACCGCAGTAGTTCGAATAGGTTCTAAAAGATGTCGCTGATTTTGCTGGTATGAAGGAATTATAAAGCAAAACATTCGGATGGGCGCATCCTTCCTTTTGAAATCAATGCTAACACATAATGTTTAGAAATCAGCCTTTATTTAGAAAATAGGCGGTTAATAGCATGATATTAATGTATATGTATATAGTGTGTTTAGGAATATATTCAACTTAAATATGAAATATGAAAATGGTACTTGTACAATCTTATTTACCTGTGAAATAAGTGTTTATTTGGGTTATTGTCGTAAGTAACATTACAATTCAGTACAGAACACGACACCATTATTGATTTATATAGCTTTATGAGCCAAACCGATCAGATCGCGGTCAAAATTACAAAATAATCGTGTGGACACTTTTCACCAAGATGATAACAGACGATAAATGAAGTCAAACTAGGTTCTGCTGTCATTTTCTTTTAACTCTTTCTCGCACATCGCATAAGCCGTAAGAATCGGGTTCTCACTCGCACCATTGTCCGTCTACTTGAGCGTAGCCTTAGATTATTTATATGTCAAGATAGACAGTCGGAGCTACGACAGCGTCGAAAAAAATATCACCCAACAGTTGGGTGACCAAAACACGCACACATTGTCAGTAGTGTGACCCGGCCATAGTTTTTATTACAATACTCTTTGGACGCGATGATGCTAAAAATGCACACCACCTTAAAAAAGTTGGCCTGTTTTGTTTAATACGTCAAAAGCCTAAGACTCTATCTAGACATATAAATAATCTAAGAGCGTAGCGAAATTTTTCTATGTCTATGATTCAACCTTAAAGTCACGGACATATCAAACTGCCCTCGTAACATATATACCTACTGTGTACCTACCTTCAGAATTATTGATGCCGATGAAAAACATAAACGTAGGTAATTTATAATTCGAAATCTACACTTAACAAATAGTGGCCAAACTCCCCATCCTTGGGCTTGTCCGTCTAGAAAATTGTGTTAGAATATAACGATAACAATATAAATTTTTTCTAACACAAGTATGTAGAATAATATTAATTGTTTTCTATGTTATGTGGGTATTGTATTTAAAATTAATTTCATTTTATTTGAAATGAATGTTTTCATTGTTACTAGCTCATAAAAAGAAAATCTGGAACAGCGGCGTGCTCGGCTCGTGCGTTGTTTGCAACCTAACCTCCTCCTCACTCGCTCTCGCTACGCTCACTCGTCGTCGCACCTAATCGTCTGTTTACCAAAGGTCTTTCTTTAAAAAGTTAAAACGTGTTCCGTCTCACGCAAAAATACAATTTACAGTCAATTTGTCATACAAAATTTTGTTTCTTTTCACAAATACTAAAATAATAATAAAAATAAAAATACAAATTTCCTCGCCGCCGCCGGGAGTATAGTATCATTTGAAAGGCCTTTTGAAACTCTACAAAATGTGATATATATCAATTCCAAAATCAGGCGCCCCATTTCTAAAGCCAACCAGTTTGCCGAAATAAGAAATAGTTTAGTACTTAGTTAAGTAGTTATTAATTAATAAAAAACCGGTCAAGAGCGAGTCGGACTCGCGCACCGAGGGTTCCGTACAATCATAAATATACTTGGATATGTTATTTTAGGACAGTCTTTAAAAAAGTAGGATAAACGGCAGACAGGTGGAAGGGCGAACAGGCGGACAGTTAATTTACAAATGCTGCTTATGGTGACTGAAAAACGTTTCAGCCACTCCACATTGCAAAATGTTTATATTACTAGTCCATCAGCCATTTTAATGTCCCCACTGCTGGGGCACAGGCCTTCCTTAAGGGTGGATAAGGAGGACGGGCCATAACCCACCACGCGGGCCCAATGCGGATTGGTGGGTGTTAACGACTGCAAATGCAGCCGGGACCAACGGCTTAACGTGCCTTCCGAAGCACGGAGGAGCTCGAGATAATAAATTTTTGGTCACCCATCCCATGACCGAACCTTGCGAACGTTGCTTAACATCCGCAATCGCTGGTCCAGGCGCTAAACCACTACGCCACCGAGCTCATCGTTATTATTATATTACTATATAGTAATATATATATAATTACTTAGTAAAGTATGAACTTATTCTTCGTTTATTAGTACGGCAAATAGTAGGTAATTATATTTGAACCAGCTACCAATTTATTATTGTAGTATTAGGTTGCGCCATCTCTTGACCCATAGTGGAACTACTTTTTGCCCTTAGGTTAGCACGCTTAGGACAGCGCCATCTGTTGACTGGTAGTGAAACTAAAAAAATTTTGTTTGTTTTTTGAATTTCTAAAAAAGTGTGTTATATTGAGACATCGTTTTATTTTTCCTGTAATCTTTACATAAACTACTATCACATAGAATTATTTCAGATTTTTCTCTTTGCAAACTTCGGAGATAAGGGGGGGAACGGTATTTTTTTTTACATTTTTCATCATAAGTCGAAAACTATGCGGCCTAAGAAAAAAGAAAAAATTGTTTTAAAATGTGCAAACAGCGCTCTTTTATATGATACCCCACATGCCCTAATCACCTCACTTAAAATTTTTAAGACCCCTTTTCAGTCCCTGTTGTAAAAAAAATATTCATTTTATTATTTCTTTCTTATTTGCAAAATAGTTGGGCAAATGTCATCTAAAACAATTCCAAATTTCAAGTTGATACCATTAGTAGTTCTCGAGATATCCAGCTGTGACAGACAGACAGACAGACAGACTGAGTCACACCATAAGGGTTCCTTTTTTACCATTTTGGTACGGAACCCTAAAAACGATAAAATTGTAAATAAATTCGATAATTTTACTACGAAAATTGCTTCCAGTGTTGATCTATCAAATTGTCAGCCTAGTAAATTAAGGGACTAGACGATTTCATAGAATTCCTATACCAATTTTGATTTAAAATGAAACCAGCCTGCCTAGCATGACCGATTTATATCGCGTGATATAGCATTTTATCGACACTCAACTGTCAAATTCCTTTGTCTTTTTGACAGTTAAACGTGATAAAACGCTATATCACGCAATATAAATCGGTCATGCTAGGCAGGCAGAAGTAAGAGTGAAATGTCGACTGTGAACATGCCTTTAGTATTTTATATTTTTCCAGCCCACCAAGCTACCACCTTCCTCTGGAATACGCGAAGCTGGTGTCGGAGTGCTCGAGGCTTCGGAGGACTGAAGATGGAGACTCTGACGTCATCTGGATACACAAGCCTGTCGCGCAAAGTCAAGGACGAGGAATTTTTCTGTTCCGGGTAAGAAAAAAACAATTTGCATGTTCCGAAGAGAAAGAAAGAAATGCCTGACCACGCAAAGAAGAAGACCAGTTTAGTATTTACTATATCTTTGAAAGCTTTCTTTTGTAGAAAACGTGACATGAAAAGTCGACCTTGTACTTCTTTTTGGCACATATAAAATTTACCAAAAAAATTGCGCAATGTATCACATCTATCTGT
This sequence comes from Agriphila geniculea, assembly GCA_943789525.1. Classification (NCBI taxonomy): domain Eukaryota; kingdom Metazoa; phylum Arthropoda; class Insecta; order Lepidoptera; family Crambidae; genus Agriphila; species Agriphila geniculea. The sequence continues at coordinate 8,875,232 of OX038875.1, forward strand.
CAAATGAAAGCGATCGCGATAGAGTTCAAAAGTTCGACAGTATAAGTAACATTGATTCCAATGCTATCTTCGGGAAATCATGTATATTCTAATTCTTCTTAAGTACTTAACTTAGGTATAGTTATTTATTTACTGGTTCTAATCCTGCCGCTACCGGTTTCCATCAAATGACGTAGTAGATGAAGATCTATCGATCGTGGTAGAGGTGCCACATTAATGCTATGGCTCCACCTGCGTTAACGTTAACGTTAATGGTAATATCCAAGTACGGACATTACAAATATTTAGTACTATCGTTAGTAAATTAACGACGTTAAGTCTTGGCCTCATTGGCTACAGAGTGTATGCGAGATGCGGTGCGGTGCTTCCGCGGTGGTGCAGAGGTACATAGAGCGGCCCCTGCTCATCGCGGGCTACAAGTTCGACCTCCGACTGTACGTTTGCGTCCCAGGGTACCGGCCACTGACTGCATACATGTACGCAGAGGGATTAGCTAGATTTGGTAAGATTATCAACATGTTATTGATTTTTTGTTTTTATTTTATTTGAATAAGTATTGTACTATTTATGGATAATAATTTATAGGCTAATTTGTAAATGTAACAAAAAAAACAAGGTTTCGTCCGTTTATACACATTACGTAGCTAGCAAGTAGTAGTATTCGTGCAAGACTTTTTTCACTTCAGACCTTAGTATGAAATATGTATTTTATTTAACGTTTTCAGGTACTGACAAGTATACAGTGACTGATATACACAACCCCTACCGACATCTGACCAATTCTTCTTTGAACAAGTCCGGACCTCGTTTTGCTGAGTGCAAGGATAGGATTGGAAGTGGTAAACATTGTTTCTATTCGATCAATATCACAGAATAACTTAATAAATATGCAGTAGGTACTTTATATTTACTCGGGGAGCCACAAAAGTATCGTTTAAAAGAATAATAGGAGCTCGCCAATAACAGGAAGTTTTAATATCATTTGGGGTTTTCTTTTTTGTTAAAAAAAACGAACAAAATAATACCTACGAAGGTTAATAGAGGCATCTTACCCAGTACAGTTAAGTAAAAACTGTCTATTTACATGAAATAAATATATTAGACCATCTTCGTACTTCAATTTACTTTATGAAACTTATTATTACTCTTGATGTTTCGATGGTTAATGAGCGAAATTAATATCGTCCGATTATCGTCTTTCAGTTTTTGAAGAAGGCCTGGGGGCCTATTTTTGAATCGCTCGGCTGGCGTCGAGCGCTCGTTTCTACTGATTTTCGTTCGACATCTCATAGTTTTGAGTCATATGTCGAACGAAAATCACTCGAAAAGAGCGCTCGACGCCTGCCGAGCGATTCAAAAATAGGGCCCCAGTCCTACTTAAATGGCCATTCTACTAAAATTAACGCTAGTAGAATAGAATAACAATCAAAGACTTCTATGTTGTATAACAATGTATGGGAATGATATAAGCAACGCTTAGCTAAGCGTATAGAAGATGCAACCCATAGCCATGACTTTACTTTTCTTAATTAATCCTTTTTTTCCAACCAGACTTTTTTACAAACAGAAGAGCTCCTCTGGTTGTAAAAAAAGGATTAAGAAAAGTCGCCATCTTTTCCAGGCTGCAAGTGGACATTGAAGCAAGTCCGCCGGGCGCTGGTGGGGCGGTGGGGCGCGGCGGAGTGGCTGGTGTGGCAGCGGATCCGCGCGCTGGTCACGCTCACGCTGCTAGCACAGGCGGCCGGCACTCCGCCCACGAGGAACTGCTTCGAGTTCTACGGCTTTGACGTCCTGCTCGATAACTGTTTGAAGCCGTGGCTCATTGAGGTAGGTATGATACAAGGTCTTTTGATATAGTTAGGGGGCGGGATAGGGGTGAGAACCGCCCGGTCCTGACGCGAAGCCTACTAGACTTGGCGGGAGGACCGGGTGCGGCGAGAGACATGCCCCAAGCGTGACCGAGTTCAACATGCCGTTTGGTATGCCTAAATGCATTCTCTTTCGTGATACAAAAAAAAGGTATGATACAAGGTAGTGTCTTTATGCTGGTATGCCGGTGGGGACTGAGAAAGGGTGCTGGTGTTGGCAGCGGATGTTAGACTGTTTAAGTTCAGCCAGACCAGACTCGAAAACCAACTCGTAGTCGGCGTGCCAGCCGATCAATAGCGCATGGTTCCGCTGCCTTTTCAAACTTTGAAGCTATCGCTCATTACGGTACCTATGTCAAATCGTGGTTTATTTATGTCATAATCGAGTATTGACATACTTTCCCGAATGGGGTTCCGCGGAATCCTGGGGTTCCGTAAGAGGCTCTCAGGGTTTCCGCGAAAATTCAAGAATTTATAAATTCAAGATAATATAGATACCTACTTATCTTTTTGTTCTAAAAATAAATATTATGAACTGCAATCAGGCGTAAGCTATGGCATTTCAAAAGTGTGCCTTGCCTGCTGAATAGACGACTTTGTGGTCTCTGTGACATATAATTTCAGTAAGTATAAAATGATTATCTGTTGGCTTCCAGGTGAATCTGTCCCCAGCCCTGGGCGCGAACTGTGAGGCGGACGTGACCGTGAAGCAGCCGATGCTGCACGACTTGTTCGACCTGCTGGGCATGCCCATGCGCCACACCGGCCTCGCGCTGCTGAGGGGACCTTCACAAATACACCAGTAAGACCTCAAACACACAGAACACAGAGGAAACAATAGTTTACGGTAGCGAAAACTGTTTGCATCAACCCAAGGTAGAGCCACTGTTTCGATTTTTACCAAAAAACTGAAAAATGTTATTAACTGTCTGAGAGCTCAAACACACAGAATGCGTTCCAGTCATGCGATCCGATCTCAGATCGCTACGATCTATGCCTTATATAGGATCGAAAGGCAACTAGACACACAAGGCATAAGGACAGATTGTATCTGCCGAATTGTAGACTTGATATATTCAAACGAAATGTTTATGTTCAAGCCATAAAAATATTTAATAGACTGCCTAATGATATAAAGAATTTGCCATTTAATATATTTAAACGAAAACTATCGCTTTGGCTGCTAGAACATTGCTTCTATACTGTAAAAGAATATTTAGATTTTAAAATTAAGTAATGTTTGTATTCTAATAATGACATGTGGTATTACGAGTACGAGTAATTGACATAATACAGAATATTTTGGACATGACTGAATAGTAGTTTTAGGTTAAAATTATATTATTATTACTTTGAATTGACATGACTTGATAATTGTTTTTGTGACGTAATTAATATTTTGACATGATTTATTATTATTATGTACTGTTTTGATCACTGTAATTAAATAAGCATGTATAAACATTTGATTATAAATTAGCAGAGGATTAGTGCGCACTTACAATATTATTTTTTTTCTGTGTAGCTTCTTTAACACAACTTGTACCAAATATTTGTATGCCTTTGTTATGGGTCAAATATGAGAAACTTTATTTACTGTTGACACATCAAATGTACCATGTTTGTGACAAATAAATATTTTCTATTCTATTGTATTCTATTCTATTCTATTCTATTGTATTCTATTCTATTCTATTCTATTCTATTCTATTCTATTCTATTCTATTCTATTCTATTCTATTCTATTCTATTCTATTCTATTCTATTCTATTCTATTCTATTCTATTCTATTCTATTCTATTCTATTCTATTCTATTCTATTCTATTCTATTCTATTCTATTCTATTCTATTCTATTCTATTCTATTCTATTCTATTCTATTCTATTCTATTCTATTCTATTCTATTCTATTCTATTCTATTCTATTCTATTCTATTCTATTCTATTCTATTCTATTCTATTCTATTCTATTCTATTCTATTCTATTCTATTCTATTCTATTCTATTCTATTCTATTCTATTCTATTCTATTCTATTCTATTCTATTCTATTCTATTCTATTCTATTCTATTCTATTCTATTCTATTCTATTCTATTCTATTCTATTCTATTCTATTCTATTCTATTCTATTCTATTCTATTCTATTCTATTCTATTCTATTCTATTCTATTCTATTCTATTCTATTCTATTCTATTCTATTCTATTCTATTCTATTCTATTCTAGTGTGAAAGGGATAAGAGAACTCCATACATCGCATAGATCGCAGCGATCTGCGGATCAGATCGCATGACCAGAACGAATCCTGTGTGTTTGAGCTCTAAGACAATTATTAATCTTCTTAGTTTTCTGGAAAAAATTTACAGAGGCCCTATCATGAGTTGATGCAAACTGTTTTCGTTACCGTAAACTAGGTATCGTCTTCTCGTTTTCACTCGCACTGACTGTCAGCAGTTTATCGGATAGGTTTTGGTAGCAAAAACAGTTTGCATCAACTTATGGTAGACCTACAGGAGCGGTTCGAATCTTGATACCGGCCGAAATTGGATTTAACTTTTGGATTGGGTTTGATAAGCGATTACAACATCTAATTTCCTTATTAGGTTTCGTACAAAGATACGAAATTCAGTGGAACAGTCGACCTTCAAGAGAAATTTTTTTGAAGATCGATTCTACAAGAACGATCTCTATTAGATCGGGCATAAAACGTGTAAAAAACCAGACGGTGGCCGGCCCCCTCACTTGGCCATCCACCTAGTGCGTGAGCGGGCGACTAACGGCTATTCTCATAATAGATTTTGAATTTTCGGACCCTATATATCAGTTTTATACAGTCCGCTGCTTTTATTTCCATAAAGGATCCTACATAAATTGGTCCTTCGAGCCGGTATACCCTGTGTGTAAGTCTAGTTGCATGACCATTAGCCTATTTCTCAGTTACAATTCAGAGGATGAGGGCAGCGTAGCTCGAGCGGCGCCGGCGCGCGCAGTGACGGCGGGCGCGGGAGCGGGAGCGGGAGCGGGCGCGGGCGCGGGCGCGAGGCGTGGCACGCGTTGGCGCCGCCGCCGACCCATGCCGCTGCACTGCGTCACACTGCTGCCACCAGTGCCCGACTATACGGTACTACTTAAGAGACAATTAGCCCATTACAATATCGGTCACAATAATTAAAGACATCAGTCGAATTTCATACAAACGAGGTAACTTTGAAACCTTGGTTCTCCGCCAAGGATTGACTTAGCTGTAATCTGATGTTAGCCATCCAGGTAGTGAATGGAGGAGATTCAGATCGCTATACACATTCAACTGATCTGATCAGCATTCTATAAGAAAAATAAAAACGTTTGTTTCAGGACATGACTGAAAAACCCAAAGAACCAAATAGTGGAAGATCCAGTAAAACACCCTCGGAAGCGACAGTGGACAACTCTGACGTTCAGGTTAATATGCTATTTCATCTAATAGTCCGAATCATGTCCGAATATTATGAAAAGTTGACACGCCCTGCTGCCTTCAAGTTACAAAATATTCAGTTATTATTTTATAAATAAAACCGGTCAAGAGCGATTATTTTATAAATAATTGCACCAGAAAACCACACTGCAGTGTAGAATAATAAAATTAGTATTGCAGTTTATGCCATCTCTTGACCGATAGTGGAACTAATGTTAACTTTTTTAAGAAATTATCAAATTTTTAAAAAAGTTTGCTATATTGAGACATCGTTTTATTTTTCCTGTAATTTTTGTATTAACTGCTATCACATAGAATTATTTCAGATTTTACTCTTAGCAAACTTCGGAGATAAGGGGGGGGGACGGTATTTTTTTTACATTTTTCATCATAAGTCGAAAACTATGTGGCCTAAAACAAAAAAAAATTAAAAACGTGCAAATGGCGTTCTATCATGTGATACCCCACATGCCCTAGTAGCTCCACTTCAGATTTTTAAGACCCCTTTTCAGTCCCTGTTGTAAAAAATAAATTGATTTTTTTATTTATTTCTTATTTGCAAAATAGTTGGGCAAATGTCATCTCAAACTATTCCAAATTTCAAGTTGATACCATTATTAGTTCTCGAGATATCCAGCTGTGACAGACAGACTGAGTCACACCATAAGGGTTCCATTTTTACCATTTTTGTACGGAACCCTAAAAAAGTAGGTAAGTAAGTATTATTGTGGTGTTAGTCAACGTCGAGCGTGGCAGCGTCGGCCGAGGCGGAGGAGCCGTGCCACGGCAGCGCGGCCGCCGCGGCGCGCCGCAAAATCATGCGCACCTGCGCGTGGGGCAACGGCGTGCGCTGGGACCGCGCCGCGGGCCGCGTCGGCGACTGGGTGCGGATATACCCGCACGCGCTGCCCCGACACGACCAAGTTAGTCGCATCATCAGCATTCAAGCCGCACGACACCCTCTAAAGTCGCATTACTAATTTCCCAGCAAAAATGTAAACAAAGAAACGTCACTGTCAAATTGACAAACTGACCCTGATAGTGACATTTTCAGATATTGAAAACCTGTGGTCATTTTTGAAAACTTTTTAATTTGTATATTAAATTTTGAGCCATAATAAATATAATGTCATCCAGGGTTATTTTAAAGTAGGATGGTAATTAGAAATTTTATGTTAAAAGTTCTTGAAACGAACTGATAAGTAAATTTACTTAGATATTGACTGTATGTAAACTATCAAATACTTTTCTAAAAACCGCATCAAAATCGGTTCAGCCAAACGCGAGATAATCGCGGACAAACATACATACATACATACATACATACATACAGGTCAAACTGAGAACCTCCTTTTTTTTGTTTTTTGAAGTCGGTTAAAAATACGTAGCATCACCGCCTGTTCCCCGCCAATACCAAAAGACAAATGTTACTACTACAGCTACTACTTGTAATACTAATTTATATGAAATTTTATAAAAAGACCAAAGGTTGATGTGTACGGTATGGTTTGCAGTTGATGTGTGCACAGCGTCATAAAATGATTTCTACTATAAAACTTTTATTATGAAATATTAAATTACATTACTGTTTTTGACGCAAAACTCATAATTCAGAATATTTATCTAATCTATTTTTATTAGATTTGTAGTGAAAAACCACGTGTGTTTATTTCTTGACTTAGCAATATACTATTTCTTTTTGTGTTGTTTTGTTCTGGCAACATCTTTGTTTACATTTTTGATGAGAAATTAGTAATGCGACTTTACTGGGCATATGCCTCCCGCAAAGATTTCCACGATAGTCGGCCTTGCGCTGCCCGCATCGAGCGGCTTTCCACGACCTTCACCAGATCGTCGGTCCAGCTTATTATGGAACTACGCTATATGATATGCAGTCGTCATTCCAGACCCTTTCCACCCCACCCCACAACTCCCACCCACTGCTGCTTCAGCTGACCGGTAACTTTAGTGCTCCTACGGATCTCCTCATTTCTGTCTCATTACACATAATGTAGGAAAAGAAGGTAGTAAATCCTCTGTAGACGAAACTTTACAGTGTGATAAAGTATCATAAATGAAAATAAAACAATTTTTAACGGATACTAGCGCGGTTCCATTAAAAGTACCTTGGTAATTAGTTGGTATTTGGTTTGATTTTTGGTTTTCCCGACGTCAACCAAATACCAACTAATTACCAAGGTACTTTTAATGGAACCGCGCTAGTATCCGTTAAAAATTGTTTTATTTCATGTCTAGTGAGCGCGTAAGCTTGAGAAGTGAATATAAATGAAAATATTTTTTTTATTATCCAAATCGTTTTTTTTTTTGTTTTGGATATTTGTACGCATAGATTTTGGTTCATACTACCGGGTGTACCAAGACCTTCAACGATGCCGAAATCCACGTATTCCGCCCATCATCAGGATCATTTTTGTCTTTAAGACTGTACCTGGGAAACCAATAGCTACGAAGTTATTGAAGGTCAAAAACAAAAAAAAAATCAATTTTTTTATGAAATCTTATTTTATTCGTTATTGCCTACTTTTTGTCCAATGAAACATTATGAAAATTTTAAGTATTTCGTAACAAACTATGGCTTCAAAACGTCGTCACTCGATGTATCTCATGAGCACGCACATAAACGCTGCCTTTCAACTCGGCCGCACGCAGCTGTGTAGCATACACTCGCAGGCGCGGTCTGTTGTACGCGTTACATTGCGTGGTAAAATGCTTTTTTAACACCAAAAATCTAAATCGTTTCCCAGCAATAATTTTGAACAGAAATGGTCCTGATGATGGGCAGAATACATAGACCTCGGCTTCGTTGAAGGTCTTGTTACACCCGGTATATTACAATTACATCTCTGCAAAAGTTTTATCGACTGAGGAATTAATGTTGGGGTCTCTGTACGATGCACGTACATGTAATTTATTTTGTTATTAGATACAATTCTGGTTATAATGTAAATTAGTAAATTGAAGCAGACGCGGCAAAAACGGCTAACCGTGACCTGCCTTCTCTTACTTCCTACTACCGGGTTCAAGCTGTACTTTATGACATAATGTATTTTTATTAAACATTATTCGGTTAGATTCCGTGACAACAACAACTCCTGCATTTTCTTTTCTTTGCATCTGCATACAACCCTGCATCTGATATATTGCATCACTGCATTTAATATTGCATTTAAAATAATACTTTTAGCATCAAACATATTTTGCATTAAACAGTCTCCATACAAAAGATCGCTTCATTTCCTACACCAACAGCGAAACACTCAGAATCTCTTCATTACCCGCTGGCTAAATGCCTTGATCTGACTTATGAGACCCAAAATTAACGACCATGGACCCTATTTTTGAATCCTTTGGCTGGCGTCGAGCTCTCTTTACTTGTAATTTTTATTCAACATAGCAAAATTCGTATTTTTGATCGCTCGTTGGTCAGCAGGTGTCAGTCAGTCTCTTTCACAGAACAAAGAAAAAATTTTCCTCACCAGTAGAAGTCGCAAGTAGGCGGGACCCGTGTAACCTCAAGTGAGCGTAGCTCCGCATACTTCTGAATTTTGCTACGTCAGTCGTGTGAGCGAATGCCAAGCAAAAACATCTACAAAAAACATATAAAAATGCCGAGTTGCATTATATAAAAGATCAAAAACAATATCCACATATATAATTTAGCAAACGGGTGCATAAAATATCAGAGGGAAGCTTTATTTAATTTATTTTGATTTTAATTAAAAATTCAACTTAGTTTTTCCTTTTAAATTTCAAAACAATAAATATCCACCTTTATGCGCTACACACTTATGATCCATATTCCAATGCGCTATTTGACATATTCTTGAAGTTTCATAAACATTAAAATTTAGACTAGCGGAAATGTTACTCAATAGGGGAGACCGAGAAAGTTGTGACTGTGAAGAGTTGAAAAGTATTAGAGTCAGGCCAACGAGTCGTGTCATCTCAAACCCGCGGCAAAAAGAACAACAGCGCAAATATACCTATTAAAACGTTTAGCGTTTAGAAAAATGATTTTCAAAAGTCTGAGTAAAATCATAGTTTAAGAATTTAACTGAATTCAAGAAAATCTGTATAAAATAATCATTTTTTAAAAACTTTAATAACCAATTTAGTTATTATAAGCCAACCTTATATGCCCAATAAGTATTTATCAATCAACCACAGAGAAAACAACTGTCATATCAAAGAGAATATAAAATATAATAATCACTATATTTTTGGTCTATGACAGTCATACATAGCCAAAATGACTTCCAAGTATAACCCAGTAAGGTGTAAGAGTCTATTTTCAGTAGGTACTGAATGGGTATCAACATTCAGTTTAACTCGAACGGATTATATCCGAGCTCAGAAGAAGTTATTTAATTCAACTTTTTTGCTACGATGGATTCAAAATACAAAATGAAATTTTCTACTAAGAATGTTGATGCTAAGTTCCCTAAAAATGAATTCTGGATTGTTTAGGCAGTTTTTAATTTATAATCGCTAAAATTTTAGATCAAATAAATTCATGTCATGTATGGCGGGTCGCCATTGTTCTTTGAAACTTTATTCACTCAAAACACTGCGAATTAGCTATTTTAGACTTTGTTTTAGCTTGGACTTTTGTCAAGGTGTATATATATATATATACACCTAAGATAAAATTGATATTATGTAGTATTTTCAGTGAATAAAGTTTTGAAATTTTAAATAAGTTATAATTAGGAAATACAGCAAGCCGAGTTGTTGATTCGAAAACATAACTGAGTTGAGTGTTGAGTTGAGATCGGTAATATTTTAGAATTCCAAACTCGTTGTAGGTTTTCTCAAACCTATAATCGATAAGTTATACGCGGCGTCCGCCACCCGTGTGATGTCGGCGAACTGTCCAAGATCTAGCGTTTCTGCACAGACTTCTCAATGGATCTTTGCAATCTAATGAGCTCGTGAACAACATCGCAACCAGTGTTCCATATCGTCTTCCTCGACAGCCAATAAAGAAAACTTTTGCGCTACCTACTTTTAAGACCAATCTTGGACGAAACGCCCCTTTGCATCGCTGTTGTGCTCAGTATAATAATCTCAAAAGAGAGATCTCTGATGATATCGATGTTTTTCGCGACTCATTGACTAAATTTACCTCCAGTATCTTTAAATTATTAGAATCTAATAATCAATAATAATAGTGTTAATTAATAGCTTTCAATTTTTTTTCTTTTATTTTAATTATTTATTTTTTAAATTTATTTTAGCATGTACTTGACACAATTAATGTTTTAAGTGTTGTAAACGTCTATAATAGGTATATAAATAAGTATTGTGCTCTATTGTATAACTGATATCAACAATGTTAAATATATATATTGTTGGTGTACCTTTTCCATAAATAAATATGCGAAATTCGAATTTTCATTTTTGAACATACTATACTAATCGATATCCGATACATTTATTTTATTTGGAATTCTAAATTTTGAATTTCATATATTTGTTACCTAGTAACACTAAGAAATGTGAGGATTTCACCGAATTATGAAAAAGAGTTTAACGAATATTTGATCTGAAACTATTAGGATAAGTTAAGTGAAAAATGTCAACCAACCTGGTCTCCCTTATCTCGTTAAATTTTCTTAAAGTACTTTATGTCATAACAAATAAGGTGGTAAATCGCATTATTAAAATTTGCTTGCGCCATCTAGCGGCTGAGTAGCAGCGTTATAAATTTACGTATTATTTAATTTGGTACCAAGTGCTATAATACGGTTGAATCTAAATAAATAAACTTTGTGATTTATGACCTTTTGGATATTATACTTTTTTAATTTTTATCCAATTACGTGTTCACAAAGTATGTGTGCGTAGCGTGTAACTATTAAATGGGGGGCCTGACTTCGATTTTTAATGTGTTAGTTTGGTTACACTGGTTTTCATACTAAATTGAGCTCATACTACTTCTAACTACTTCTATGTTCTGTGGTCTCTTTGGTCCAGCTGTTTTGGAGTAACATTTAGTTGTCAATTGCGACATTGCGTCGCATGGGACTTAAACACGAAAGATTTCAAACGAATGATTGAAAAATAGGGCCCCACTTTCACTCCCACAACCAATAGTCAGTCAGCACTGGCATCTCACACTGCGTTAGGGTAAAGGTTTTACTGCTTCCACAGATGCCAGTAGAAGACGTCCGCGATAGCGTAGCGCAAGTATCAAAGTTCTTGCGCGCCGCGCGCGAGGTGTACCGCGAGGGCGGGCGGGACGCGCGCGCGCCGCGCGACGCCGCGCGCGACGCCGCCTTCCACGCCGCGCTGCACAAGAAGCTCGACTGCCCGCACTTCCAGCTCTGGTTACCGCCCTTCTGATGTGTTCATAGGTTACTTAAGTTAAGCGCAGCCAATAAATTGCTTGCTCAATTCAATACAAAGTTTTTTTTACTATTCATCCAATCCATTAATCATTCACTGAACGCCGAAAGGTTATTTCGGTATTTAAGCATTGCGTATAGATCCACCTAATATTGTTCCGTACAAAAAAACGTAATGATCACTGAAAGAAGTAGAGTTTATTTATTGAATAATAGTGCTACGAAAATTTGCTACGAAATTTTCGTAGCATGTAATATTTAATATTTAGGCATATTTAGCTAAGACTACGAAGCTCGCTACGAAATTTTTGTAGCTTCCTGTCCAATTTTATTTATACCTGTAGGTTTGACTATCCCGAGTCACGGCCACCTGACAACTTCTGATGAGTTGACTTAAAGAAACTTGATATGTTTGAGATGGTCCAAGGGGCCATATAGAACTAAAGGTCATGGCACATATAACGGCACCGCAACAGCACCGCTCCAACCCAGCAATTAATTTGTCATTCAAATTAGAGCTTTAAATCATGTTTCGTAAAATATATTTTATAATGTCAATAAGAAAAAGCCAACGGCGAGCCAACGGCGGGCGGTCGGCGCGCTTACCGCTACCATACGACTCGATTCGCCGCCGGCTCGCCGCAAGCGAGCGGACCGCGCGCCGACCGCGTGCTTACCGCGCGCCGACCGCGTGCTAACAGCGCGCTGTGACTCCGAGTCGCCACCTAAACAACATCATATGCAAAATAGCTTACACCTCGCGGACGGCGCGCGGTCCGCGCGCTTACGGCGCGCCGGCCGCGCGCTTACGGCGCGCTGGCGGCTAGCCGCAGCCTAAATTCGAGGTGACGCCGTGCTGTTGCTGTGCAGTTGCGGTGCCGTTATAGTGTGCTGTGACCTTTAGTCCTTATTTTATATTTTCAACTTGATACCTACTTTCTACATGCCCCTGAGAAAAAGTTTTTGATAAAATATTTCTGATAGAAATTTTGTAAGTAGGTTCGATAATTATATATAACTGTTTAATCAAGCCAATTTTTCCAAATTCATAAAAAAAGATTTACCCATTTTGAAAAATTATCAAAATTAGAAGCACCATCTAGCTGCGAATACTCACGTACCTACTGTGTGTTTTGAAAATCATGGCGACATTTTATTTTTTTATTTTATCGCGAGGTCTACAGTACACGGAGCCACTAGTATAAAATGGGACACAACCAAAAAAACGAAATCTGTGAGTGTTGCTACAGTAGCAATAATGGAGATATTATTTGTATCAGCTGCTATCTGACATGACGTGCGTGACCTTGATCGACTGGCATTATTATCTAATGCTACAAACACATGACTACGCCGGGACCCGGCGGCGCTACTAATACAAACTCTATTTGTATCAGGGATAGAGCATAAAATTATTTGGTCTGTAACCAAAAATACATTTTGACAGGAGAAATCATGCAACGTAGTTTGTCGGCATTTGGCGTACGTAGCGTACGCCTTACTCGTTAAATATGTTTAATTCGTATAGATTGCTGGTGCAGTACGTTACGAAATTACACGGATTTGAACAAATAAGGTGTGCTTCACAAGTTTTACCACAACTCTCATCCGTAAGTAAAGATTAGACTTATAAGGTTAATCACAATGTCATAATAATAACAAACAGTTCTTTGTCTTTGTCTTTTGAGCATAAAGTTAATATACCTGTTCCGCTAGGTAATATTAACTTTATGCTATGCTTTTGAGCGATGTTAACTGCTGTTTCCGTTTATTGATATTAGGTAGTTAGTGATAATTTAATTATACAGGGTCAATACTAAATAATATACTAGAAAAAATACGACTCGCACCAGATCAATACTCAGACGGGAATCGAACCCGCGACCTTTGGATATCCGGTCCAATGCTCTGACCGCTGAGCTACCGAGTCACTCGGTAGCTCAGCGGCGTCCAATGCTCTGACTGCTGAGCTACCGAGTCACTCGGTAGCTCAGCGGTCAGAGCATTGGACCGGATATCCAAAGGTCGCGGGTTCGATTCCCGTCTGAGTATTGATCTGGTGCGAGTCGTATTTTTTCTAGTATATTATTTAGTATTGTTTAAAAATAGCATTGTAAATGCAAAAATCTCAAATTTAAAAATTATACAGGGTCACTGGAAATATGACGTATTCCTGCTAAAAGGTTATAGATGAGGTCAAAACAAATATTTTTTGTTATATTACTTTTTCTCAAAAAGTTCATAGTTTTTGATTAAATTGAAATTAAGTAATTTTTTACCAAAAGTACGTTTTCAAAAATAAAAATTTTAAATAAAAGATAACTACTCGTTCGATTCCGGTTTTTTTATTATTTTGGGATAGAAAACAGTCTAAATGTTGATAATGAATAAAAAAGTTACAAAAAGTACATGTGTTTATAAAAAATCAATCCATAAATGCATTTTTTATTTTTATTTTTTCTTCGTATTATTTTTAGTAAGCATTACCATTTATGGCAAACTAGCTTCTGCCCGCGACTTCATCGGCATTTACATTCGAGAAAATCCCTAGGGAACCTTTAACCAAGATAATAGTATCCTCCTATATTTTAATCCGGCTTTTAAACTATCTGTGCGCCATATTTCATCCAAATCGGTTCAGCCGTTTTGTGTGATTGATTAACAATCATCCAAACAAGCAAACTTTCACATTTATGATATAAGTAGGATAATACGGCCACCTCCGAAGCGCTGAAGTAGGAAATATTTGCTACATGAAACGGGACTGCAATTCACTTAAGTCTTAATTTCTCATTTTTTATTTAAGTTATTATTAAGTTTTATACCTCAACTGAAAGCTAAATATATGGTGATGTTTTTAAAATATTATGCACGCTTAGTTACTAGGATTTTTTTAAAGATATTTGCTGCCTTTTCTAAAAAATCTGAAAAAATAAAAATAAAAAATGTTTTTAAGGATTGATTTTTTTTATGAACACATGTACTTTTTGTAACTTTTTTTATTCATTATCAACATTTAGACTGTTTTCTATACCAAAATAATAAAAGAACCGGAATCAAACGTATAGTTATCTTTTATGTTAATTTTTAGGGTTCCGTACCCAAAGGGTAAAAACGGGACCCTATTACTAAGACTCCGCTGTCCGTCTGTCTGTCTGTCTGTCTGTCTGTCTGTCTGTCTGTCTGTCTGTCACCAGGCTGTATCTCATGAACCGTGATAGCTAGAAAGTTGAAATTTTCACAGATGATGTATTTCTGTTGCCGCTATAACTACAAATACTAAAAACAGAATAAAATTAATATTTAAGGGGGGCTCCCATACAGCAAACGTATTTTTTTTTGCCGTTTTTTGGTATGGAACCCTTCGTGCGCGAGTCCGACTCGCACTTGGCCGGTTTTTTGTATCTGAAAACGTACTTTTGGTAAAAAATTACTTAATTTTAATTTACTCAAAAACTATGAACTTTTTGAGAAAAAGTAATATAACACAAAATATTTTTTTGACCTCATCTATAACATTTAGCAGGAATACGTCATATTTCCAGTGACCCTGTATAAGTGTATTATCTATTTTTATTTTATTTTATTTTATTTAGAACGGCACAATAACAGACATCAGACAAAATTACTTACGATAAAGAAAAGAATATTAAAACTAAATGCATGCCTATGTCCAATTACAATTGTGCACAACATTTGTAGAAATGAGAATAATTATACACCCAGATGTTTAAAATACAAATACATACAAAAACAAAAAATTATACAAAAATCAAATATATCGGTAATAGTTCTTTTTTAAATTGTCGACTTTAATGAGACTGATGAGTCATTAGACTGTAAGGTTGTCAACAGTAATTTCTTGAAAGAAAGGATACTACAATTGAATATGTCATAATTTAAACAAATATTATTATAATATGAACACATTCTATCCAAAGGACCATTTCTGGAAACATTGTTAGTGTAGAAGGGTACACAAAATAATTGTGGCTTACGCACAGATCGAGTCGGTACCTTGAATTTTAGTAATTTGACCAAACCGCTATCACTACCAGACCCATTGGCAATCCGATGTAGAGAGCACAAGTCTCTCACCCACCTTCGACCCTCCAGAGTGACCAAACCAAAATAGTTAAGACGGTCCGAATAATCTTTTAATTTTTTACGCAAACCACACTTCATACATAATGATCGCACAAATCTACGCTGAACCGCTTCAATTCTGTCAATGTGAACGCTATAAATAGGGGACCAGATCGAAGAACAGTATTCAAGCAAACATCTTACCAATGAGTTGTATAGAATTATCCATGAAGTAATTTTTTTAAAGGGTCTAGCATTCCGAGTTATGAAGCCCAGCATTTGATTCGCTTTACTGCAAATATGGTCAAAATGCGGCCGAAAAGATAAAGATGAGTCAAAATATACTCCCAAGTCACGCACTGTATTAACACGGCTCAATAAAGAGTTATTTATGCGATAATCAAATTGAATGGAATTTTTATTTTTTGTAAAAGAAATAACTTGACATTTGGTAACGTTCAGGGACATTTCATTGTGGTCACACCATTTAGAAACTACATCTAGATCCTTCTGCAACACCTCACAATCTATAGTACTAGTAATACGCTTAAAGATTTTTAAATCGTCAGCGAAGGCAAGACAGTCACATTCAATGATGTTAAGAAGATCATTTATAAATATCAAAAATAAAAGCGGTCCCAAATTGGATCCCTGTGGTACACCCGAACTGGGGATGAATGGCAGAGAGTCGTAACCGCCCAACGCTACCAATTGGGAACGATTCATGAGATACGAAGCAAGCCAACGCAATAAGTTTCCGTGGATGCCCATATAATCAGCTTTGATAAGAAGGATAGAGTGACTCACACGATCAAAAGCTTTCGCAAAATCCGTATATATAGCGTCAACTTGCTTGCGCTCGTTGAATGAATTACATAAAAAAGTGGTATAGCTTAGCAGATTGGATTCAGTAGACCTACTCTCAACAAATCCATGCTGTTTAAGACTTAGGAGAGGTTTGACGTGGTTATAAAGATGTAGATAGATAATTGACTCGAATATTTTAGCAAACCAATTTAATTTACTAATGGGTCGGTAATTCATAACATTCTTTTTGTCTCCTGATTTATATATCGGAGTGATATTAGCAATCTTCCATAAGGATGGAAATATTCCCTCAGTAAGCGATTTATTAAATATACAAGTTAATGGTCCAGCAAGAGCAGAGGCACAAAGTCTGATGAATATGGACGGTATACCATCGGGCCCAGCCCCCTTGGATACGTTGATGTTCTTTAACTTTGCTAGAACTGAATCTTGCTGTATTTGTATCTGACCTAAACAGGTATTATGATATTGAAGCTCTGGGTAGCAAGTGAAAGTTGTAGCATTGCTGTCAGTATAAACTGACGAAAAAAATTCGGCAAAAAGATTTACAATTTCGTCACCTGTTGTGGCTTTACGATTTTGAAAATACATGGTGTTTGGTATGTTATTAGTGGCTCGCTTACTTTTTACGTATCTCCAGAAAGACTTTATATTTTTAGTAAGATCATTTTCAATATTAGATATGTATAATTTAAAGCAGTCCTCCAATATAACTTTTGCGCGTGATCTTAACCTAGAAAAATCATCGAAGTCTCTTGGATTTTCAAAGCGTTTATATTTCTTATGATACTTGGCTTTATCTCTTAGAACCCTTTTCAAGTCTTTGGAAAACCAAACTAAATGGGATGATAATATTAGGTGTACATATTTAACTAAGATACTTACATATTATTAAATAAAATATCCTATTATCTTCCATGTTTATTCTCTATTGGCAATCAAAACCTTAGTTTTGATTTAAATTTATTAGTAACCGGTTTCGTAGTCCGTAGAAAGCATGGGAAAACAGAAAATGAAACACTAACATAATAACATTTCGATAATTTGTTACGTAGATGCATAATTTGTTCTATTTGTAAATTCTTACCAGAGGTTTTATCTAATCTGCTGCTGCTGCCTAACATGTATAATCTAACAAATATTTAAATAAATAATTTATATCAAGAACCTGCATTCAATTTTATCAATATAGACCAGGGGTCTCCAAACTACGGCCCGCGGGCCAGATCCGGCCCGCAAGCGCCAACAATCCGGCCCGCGAAAGCAGGCCGGATCGTACCAACGATACTGTAATTTACAGTATGTTGATACGGAGCTAGCTAGATCCTGGCCCTTGGGACTTCGTGGAGAAGTAAGTCTGGCCCTTTTGCTAAAAAGTTTGGAGACCCATATAGACAATAGTGGACGGAGACACGTGGCTTGGAGGTATATTATGTTATTTATGTTATTTTTACGACTAAGAATCATTTTTATTTTTTAGGACAAATATAATGTGAAGAGGAAAAATTTCGGAAAAGTTCAAACTACAGATGTAAATTACTTTCAATTAATCCTTGGCAAGGAAAGGGTGCTGACTGATGAAGATGAAGTCCTACCCTTTAACATTGACTGGATAAAAAATTGTCGAGGTAAATTATAATCAGTCAGACCTGACCAATGTCAGCTTATGAAATAAATCAATAAAAAATTGTTTTAAAAAACAAAAAACCGACTTCAAAAAACCTGCCTCGAAAAAGCAAGAAATAATATTCAAATCATTAGATACGCATTATCATTGTTATAATAACAAGACGTCTATTGAAGTCGGGTGGGGCTGGAGTACCACTTCCTTTTTTTATTCTAAAAGCCCTACCCGACTTCAATAGACGTCTTGTTATTATAACAATGATAATGCGTATCTAATGATTTGAATATTATTTCTTGCTTTTTCGAGGCAGGTTTTTTGAAGTCGGTTTTTTGTTTTTTTAAAACAATTTTTTATTTTTTCATTTTTAGTGTAAGTACCTTCTCTATTAGGTAGTGTAGGTATATTATTTCGTAGAAAAATTGGCTCAGTCAAACGTGAGATATTCGCGGAGAAACATACATTCATACAGGTCAAACTGAGAGAGAACCCTCTTTTTTTTTGAAGTCGGTTAAAAAGACTACACTAAAAGTACCCTTCCCCAACAAAAAGAAACATCTAATTCGATTTATTAATAACAAAGTCGTCAAGGTAGTTGATGCAAAATCATAGTATTTTCAGGATTTCTTGAAAACTACTAAACCGATTGAAATAAAAATTAAATGGGACCATCTTGCAAGAAAACTCAATCGAACAAAAAAAGAATCATCAAAATCGGTCCATAAATGTCGAAGATATGCGCGAACAACGATAAAAAAAAAGTATACAATCGAATTGAGAACCTCCTCCTTTTTGTGAAGTCGGTTAAAAATTAAGTAGGTTTAGATTCTAATGTGAAAAGAAATTAAATTAGCTTGCTATTCCCATCATAATGAATAATGGCAAAGGTTGACATTGTCATCCTTAGCAGTAAAACTGAGAAAAACCAATAACTAAAATATGAAGAAATAACTCGTTTGTGGTCCTTCGCCCATACAGAGGCAGCGTTGCCGAAAAGCAATTAGGCACTTTGGTCGGCAAATCGACTTCATGTTCAGAAACCCTCATTCCTCTAGGATTCACCGACGAGACTGCACCGGTGTGCGGCAAAAAGTAGATTTGAAGAAAACTTCATAAATCTCTTAAAACATTGAATTTCTCTTTTAATCTTATGATTGAATAATTTAGGACTTGGATTTTGTTGGAATAACTTGGGATAGCAACAAAATCAGAACCACCATAGTTAGACAAAGTTAAGACAAAGAAACATATGAAAACAGTAAGCCTGTTTATTTTTAGGACAATCGCAAGTAGTATTGAAGCCAAAAACAACACAAGAAGTGTCCCAAATTCTGTCTTACTGCAATGAGAAACGGTTAGCGGTATGTCCCCAAGGAGGCAATACTGGACTGGTCGGAGGTTCTGTGCCCGTGCATGACGA
The DNA here is from genome assembly GCA_943789525.1 of Agriphila geniculea. NCBI lineage: Eukaryota > Metazoa > Arthropoda > Insecta > Lepidoptera > Crambidae > Agriphila > Agriphila geniculea. Next base: position 8,894,880 of record OX038875.1, read on the forward strand.
AATTGTCATCAACATGATGCTGATGAACAAAATCATCAGCTTGGATGAAATTTCAGGTTTGCAATATTATCTCTGAATTCAAGTTAAAGGTGAAGACAAAAAAATACACTTTTTCCCATTGTCATTTCAGGAGCATTGGTTTGCGAAGCGGGTTGTGTGTTAGAAAATTTGGATAGCTATGTTCGCGATCATAACCTGATAATGCCCTTGGACCTGGGCGCTAAAGGGTCCTGCCAGATTGGAGGGAACGTGAGCACCAACGCCGGGGGACTCCGCCTGCTGCGGTACGGGAACCTGCACGGATCCGTGCTAGGGCTTGAAGCCGTAAGTACAATGCCTATGAAAAACTCTAGTTCAGTCGTAGCTTTGGACATAACAAATTCCTTGTATAGACCCTCCTTTCTATTGTCTAACTTCAAAATCTATCGCAATCGCTTTCAGGATGTAATCCATTGAAGTTTTCTTTTTGGCACAAATAAAAACTTACTTAAGAAATGCAGCAATGTGTCACATCCATCTGTCAAACGAAAGCGATTGCGATAGATTTTTAAATTAGACAATTAGCCCTCCTATTGGCCCGGTATAACTGTTGGAACTTCAAATCATCGATAATATTTTAAACTTTTCCGTTAAAACAGTTATCATGAATTGAGTCGACGACACCCTAAGCCATTTAGTTCCCACTGTTGGAGCACAAGCTTTCTTGTACTTCTAGACTGAATCAGTCGTGTGTAATTAAGCAAATTAGGTACGTACTTACTTGCAAAAAAATCGTATTTTTTAGGTAAAAGCTGATGGGACAGTGATAGATTGCCTTCGAACCCTAAAGAAGGACAATACAGGGTACCACTTAAAACACTTGTTCATGGGCTCTGAAGGGACATTGGGAGTTGTGACCAAAGTTGCAATCAACTGCCCTGTTCTGCCAAAAGCGGTCACTCTTGGATTTTTTGGTAAGATTTGTGAGGGAGATTAAAAAGACTCATGTTAAACAGTAGAATGAATAGGTAAACACAGGTTTCTTTACGGTAGTTGTTAATTTTCAGGTGCAAAAAGTTTCGAAAACGTCCTTGAGTTATATAAAAGTGCAAAATCATCATTAGGCGAGATTCTATCAGCATTTGAAATGGCTGATAACTTGGCGATAAGCCAAACTGTTGAAAATCTCAACCTTCCGTAAGTATAGTTGAAATGGTTGAAAAACTACTCGTTGTTATGACATCTAAGGAATTTGTTTTGTATTGAAAACCAATAGCAAAAAACCTATAGATCTATTATTGAGAATGTCTCACTTAATTATTTTAGTACTTATACCTCAGTGGAAATTAAGCCACATAAAAAATTGCCTCTTTCATGAAAAATAAATGTAAAAACAACTTTCCCGTTTTACAAATAAAGTTTCGAAGAAATTGGCGATAGCTTGGGAGTTATTGACGAAACACTAATCATTTTTACATTATTATTTAATTATATATTTTATTGACAATACTAAATAATTACTAGAAAAAATTCGACTCGCACCAGATCAATTCCCGTCCGAGAATTTTAGTATATTATTTAGTATTGTTTAAAAATAACATTGTGAATGCAAAAATCTCAAAATTAAAAAAATATTTTTTTTTACAGAAATCCTATATCAGAGTACCCATTCTACGTGTTAGTTGAAACCCACGGCAGCAACGACGCTCATGATGAAGAGAAATTAAGTAAATTCTTGAATAAAGAGATGGAAAGTGGGCTCATATTAGATGGAACTGTCACTTCAGAACCTAATAAAATGCAGGTTAAGTCAATCTTCTAATATTTTGGACTAATTTACTTGAAATTATAAAAAAAATAGGTATCGTCTATCTTTAGAATAATAACGCCTAGAAGCCGCGTCTGAACCAAAACATAAGAATAAACGCGTGCCATTTTCATTATGCTTGTGTGCGTAAGGTGTATGTATCTACGCTCTTCTAACGCTATGTATTAGAAGAGCGAAGATATACAAAACTTAGCCATATCTGGCTAAGTTTTATTTGCGGGTTTTTCGTGCTTGCAATAGGTTTCTAGGCGTTATTATTCTAAGCGTCTATCATACATATTTGCATAAAAGTATTACTACATCGGCTGTGCATTGTCGGCTGGCTAATAGTCATCGCCACGGGGACAGCATCGGCATCATATTTAATTAAATTATATTCTTAATTCTAATTCTAAAGATTTCGGCGGGGTTAATATGGTGAAATTACTTTAATATTACGTTGTTTTTTTAATGAATGAATATTAATAATTTGAATCATAATTATTTGTTGCAGACAATTTGGAACTTAAGAGAGAGTATAGCGGCGTCAGGGCTGGTTCATGGTTACGTGTTCAAATACGACGTATCTCTACCACAGAAGAACTACTACGACATCGTCCCCACGCTGAGGCAGCGGTTGGGCGACAGAGCTCTAGCTGTGTACGGCTATGGACATATAGGTCAGTAGACCAACAAAAAGTTCAACAATATGAAAACAGTATTTCACTTCTGCGAACAAAATTATTCTGTTTTCTTCTCATATCTCAGTATGTCTGTTCCGCCTCAAAGATCCTGTGAAACTCAGTTATCTCAAACCTCAACTTAAACTTCAATGTAAAATAAATTTATGCTTGAATATTGATCTATTGATTGTTCGTGTTTACTATCGAAAAACTGGTAATTTCTCTCATTATTAAACATACATTCTATCTTCTTTACAGGCGATGGAAATATCCACATAAACGTAGTAGTGCCTGAATACAGTAAAGAAGTGGTGTCACTCATAGAACCGTTTATATTCGAAGAAGTAAGTAAGCTGAAGGGTTCCATCAGCGCGGAGCATGGCGTGGGGTTCCGGAAGCCGCATTACATTCACTACAGCAAGGACCCCTCCGCGCTGGACCTGATGCGGGACCTCAAGCAACTCATGGACCCCAATGGAATACTCAACCCTTACAAGGTTTTGCCTGAAGTGAAATAGACTAATACAACGAATGTTTATTAAAATCTGAGTACCTAGTAGGTCACTGGACAAACATGGAACTTGCAGTACCTATCTCTTTGTATTGATTCGTATTCTGTGGTTTCTTCTAAAATAATCTAGAAACATTTATTTCTACCGTTTGCTTTGACCATGTATTCCTAGTCTCTTAACCATCAATAAAATGTTTGATTCTCGCTATCATCACCATCACGGTAATAACCAACAACCTTGCAGGAGTAGATTAGTAACATCATACACAACAACATTTGTTGTATATGATTTTGGAATTATCTGTTTTCGGAAAATTCGTAGACCAAATATTGTTGTTTATGATGAAAATAATCTACTCCTGCGAGGTTGTTGGTGTTTTACCAATAACCCTGTATAAAAAAAAAACGTAAAATTAAATTCATAAAAAGACTGACTGCAAATTCTTCAAATAAATCGGCAATGTCACAATTTAAAGACTGAAATAAAATAATATTTTCATAACACCGACTTTTATTCGTATCCAAACAAATACGTACAGTCAAAGATATGTATAAACCTAACCCAACACAACCCATGCGTATGACAAAAAAATATCTTTGGCATTATGTCATTACAATTGAAATGACAATTTATATGATCTTAAACAACAACTGGGTAAATAGCCCAGTTATATCACTATATACAGTGCCTTTGGTCTTGAACTAGCGATAATTTAAAGGCGTGTAATACACCTAATTTTATCGATAAAAACACCCACATGTTGGGGTCTATCCCCACTCCTGTTGGAATGGCCGCCAGTTTAAATTTGACTTTTTATTTTAGATGACCCTGCAGAAAAATATTAATTTCTCCGGATTTAGAAGTTTTACAGTTATAACAAAAATACTGTTCAATAGCTAATAATATTATCTATTAATTTAAAAAATAAATTGTTTAAATTTTTGGTATAAATACGTCATAAAAAAATACTGAAATAAAATTTTATAGGAAATTTGTGCGATTTTTTTTACTTTTTATTACATTTCTCAAAAACTAGTACATTAATGTTCACTTTTTTTGCATTATTCAAATACACAGGGATATTATCTACAGAACAACGCAAAAATTTAATTCTTTATGTTGCATATTTCGAGAGCTATTGTTGTTTGAATATGACCCTTACAAGTACTAAATGGTTATTATCGAAAATAAATAAAAAAACAAAATTCCTAAAAACTAGATTTTATCATTTGATGAAATTAGTATTCAGATAATATTATCAACCTAATTTAAAATATGTTCAAAATGCTTGTAATTATGTCCATTTTCGAAAATAATCATTTTTTGGTTACGTAAGGGTCATAGTTCAAACAAAAATAACTCTCGAAATATGCAACATAGAGCAATAAATTTTGAAATCGTGTTGTAGATAATATTTCTGTGTTTCTTTGAATAGTCTAAAAAAAGTGGACATTAATGTCCTAGTTTTTGAGAAATGTAATAAAAACTCAAAAAAATCGCACAAATTTCGTATAAAATTTTATTTCAGTAATTTTTTATGACGTATTTAAACCAAAAATTTAAACATTTTATTTTTTAAGTTACTAGGTGATATTATTGGCTTTCGAACAATATTTTTGTTATAACTGTAGGACTTCTAAATCCGGAGAAATTAATATTTTTCTGCAGGGTCATCTAAAATAAAAAGTCAAATTTAAAATGGCGGCCAATCCAACAGGAGTGGGGATAGACCCCAACATGTGGGTGTTTTTGTCGATAAAATTAGGTGTATTACACGCCTTTAAATTATCGCTAGTTCAAGACCAAAGGCACTGTATAATAATAAACTTGTTAAACATTTTTGTCTAGTTAGTGTGTTAAAAAAATTGTGTCGTGTGGCGGAATTTTCTCTCCTCCAGCCACATATCACTTCCGGTACCCGGACGGACTTTCGGTCATCAAAATTAAATTCAGCGACCCCCAAATCCTATGCCCAGGACACCTCACGAGTTCTAATAAGATATGGCTCTATTTTGGCCGCCATCTTGAATTTTTGGGCAAAGGAGCCAAAATTGGACTTGGCAACATTCAGAACCGAATTCAACAGGCTTTTTTACTTCAGAAAAGTCATGTTGCCAAAATGGCTCACAAAATGCCGTTGAACTTGAAATTTTTAATATGAACTAATACTAGGCTTTCACGTCTTAAGGTGGTTCGATGAGCTCAGTAGCGGAAGGGCGCCACCTATGGCAACAATTTACGTTTTATCAAGGCCTTAGAACTTGGACGAGTTAACTATAATTCGTCCAAGCCTTAGAATAAGAGTTTTGGTTATTTTCCACAAATAGAAGAGTAAAGTGCAATTTTTAAATAATTTTCAATGGCCTCAAATTAATAAGTTATGAATTTCGTTATTGCTAAGTGTGGTCAACTTTTGCCACTATTGGTATGCACGACTTAAGTTTGAGTTCTTGAAACTATATTTATAAAATGCATTTTACTCTTATATTTGCGCAAAAATTATCAAACGTAATAGGGAACATGCATCAATTTTTTTTTGTATCAAATTCAAAAGTATAATGCGTGAGAAAATCAACTGTAATATTAAAACTTTCCTCTTGTGTTTTTTTTCGTGATATAGTTACTTGAAGTTAGCACGCAGCAGCACCCGCCGAAAACGCTCTATACAAAAAGGTCAACATTTGTGACGTCACTCATGTCACGTTTCAGTGCATTAGTATGGACTTAGCCAAGAATTTTCAAATATCTCCCTAAATATTGCGTTTAAGTACATATGTGTCATACAAAATATTATTTCTTATTTGATGTTCTATCCGACTGTTAAGTGCATTATATCCGAAAACGAAAAATAAATTCGTTATTTTCCCTTGTGTGATAAAACTAAAATAATACATTTTATTTTTTATTTTTCTGTTCCATCATGTTTTTATACGTGTCCGCAGCGATCAAGCTCAAATTTATCAAAATCCGAGACTTATGCATGTTCCCTATTGATTTATTTACATTGGTGGCGCTACTGAGCTCATCCAACCACCTAACCCATGGGTCTCCAAACTTTTTAGCAAAAGGGCCAGACTTACTCCTCCACCAAGTTCCAAGGGCCAAGACCTAGCTAGCTCCGTACCAACATACTGTAAATTACAGTATTGTTGGTACGATCCGGCCTGCTTTCGCGGGCCGGATTGTTGGTATTCGCGGGCCGGATCTGGCCCGCGGGCCGTAGTTTGGAGACCCCTGACCTAACCCATTATTACAAATACGTTGTCAGGGGTAGAGAAAGGGACATAAGATACCATTCAAACCACTGACCTGCATATATTTACACTGGACAGGCTTATGTAAAACTGTTTTTGTGCCTATTTGATTTCCGCCATTTTGGCGCTGTAGGACGTAGCGTGAGCATAGCGTGCGTAGCGTACGTGGTACTAAAGTTTGAAATCTGGAGAGACCATCACGGCAACTATTTTCATATCGTACGTCAAAATTAGTTCTTAAGACGCACGCTAGTGGCGTTTCAAATAGGCACAAAAACTTAGCTGTCAAATCATACAGACAGCCAGTCCAGTTAAATAAAAAAAAATTCATGTCAGTGATTCAAACAGATAAAAAGCACTGTTCCCGATAGGTTGGAAAATAACTGTTCACGTTGACGAAGCCGCGGGCGGCCGTTAGTATTTATGTAAACAAACCACTATAATACCTAGTATCAATTATTATCAAAAAAGCAGTTCGTCAGCGTTGGCTGTACGCAAAACACGTTCAATATGATAAGTCCGTGTAGATTAATTGTGCAGTGTGTAAATAAATTACATGGATGTAACCAAATAAGGTGGGCTTCAAGGGTTATACCACAACTTTCAGCTGTAAGTAACGTTAACCGATCTAAACAAATAAAACGTTAATGGGCTTATCGTTTAAAATATACGATTACGAGTGCTATCTACAAAATATTAGAGGTATTAAGTGATACGAGTTTTTTAAACTATCTACCGAAAAAAAATTGTGTACAAATAATAAACATATCAGTAAGTAAGACAATATTTTATTGGAACAACTTATGTAAGATAAATAATACTAGCAAAAATTAACTCGCCTGTTGCGCCGCGCCCTTGGGACTCCTTTTTCGCTGCAAGCCAGTCTGCAAGCTTCCCGTCTAAGGTGCTACGGGTGGATCGATTTGTTCTAGTAAGTATTTATTTAAGTAGGTAAGTATCGTAATATAAAAAAAAATCTAAAAAATATATCGGTTAGGTAGGTGATTCTAATAAAATATGAACGTAAAAAAATAAGTGTAAATAAGATGTAAGTACTTTTCCATTATTTGCTTTTATTCGTCAGTTGAAAAAGTCGTAGCGATAAGTAGGTATTATAAAAATTATCTCCAATGTATCGTCAGTAGTTATGTAACGTAGTAAGTACTTATTATTTACATACACATAAGTTCTGATGATAAGCAAACATTTGTCTTTATTTTACTCGCTGCGCTATCATTCAAACGAATGAATTTGAAACTGCTGAGAATGCTGAGCTGAGTGAGCAGCTCTGTGGAGATGCGAACCTTGTGGAAAACGAAATGTTACTTAAGTATTTTTTGCTGCTATGCTACATGAGTATTTTTTAAGTTTAATTCTTGTAGGAAAAATACAACGTGAAAAGGAAAAACTTCGCAAATGTTCAGTCTACAGACGTGAGCTACTTTCTATCAATCCTTGGCAAGGAAAGGGTGCTGACTGACACTGACGAAGTCTTGCCCTATAACATCGACTGGATAAGAAATTGCCGAGGTAAGTAAAGGTAAAAAGAGTTTGGGAGCATTGGGAACTTGAAATTCGAACAAAAACAATTTCGTGTACAAAAATCCTCTTTCAGTAATATTCATCGAGCTACCACAATAACTAACCCTTGGCACAAAAAAAATACCCTGCCTGTGCCCAAGGCTTATCATTCCACCTCATCATCATCATCAGCCATTTTAATGTCCCCACTGCTGGGGCACAGGCCTTCCTTATGGGATGGATAAGGAGGACGGGCCATTAACCCACCACGCGGGCCCAATGCGGATTGGTGGGTGTTAACGACTGCAAATGCAGCCGGGACCAACGGCTTAACGTGCCTTCCGAAGTACGGAGGAGCTCGAGATAATAAATTTTTGGTCACCCATCCCATGACCGACTCTTGCGAACGTTGCTTAACCTCCGCAATTGCTGGGCCAGGCGCTAAACCACTGCGCCACCGAGCTCCCCTCACAAAATATAAATCACATTCCACCTCACAAAATATAATTTGCTTTGTCGCACAGAAATACGCAAGAAGAAGTAAGGAAATATTTTTATTTTTCAGGGCAATCGCAAGTAGTATTAAAGCCAAAGACAACACTAGAAGTGTCCCAAATTCTGTCTTACTGCAATGAGAAACGGTTAGCGGTGTGTCCCCAAGGAGGCAACACTGGGCTGGTCGGGGGTTCTGTGCCCGTGCATGACGAAATTGTCATCAACCTGATGCTAATGAACAAAATCATCAGCTTGGATGAAATTTCAGGTTTGCAATATTATGATTATCTCTGAATTCAAGTTAAGGGTGGAGACAAAAAAATACTCTTTCCAATCGTCATTTCAGGAGCATTGGTTTGCGAAGCAGGTTGTGTGCTAGAAAATTTGGATAGCTATGTTCGCGATCATAACCTTATAATGCCCTTGGACCTGGGCGCTAAAGGGTCCTGCCAAATTGGAGGGAACGTGAGCACCAACGCCGGGGGACTCCGCCTGCTGCGGTACGGGAACCTGCACGGATCTGTGTTAGGGCTTGAAGCCGTAAGTACAGTAGTCGCGACTAAGCCGCGGCTTCAAAGGTAGCTTAACAATTTAGTACCTACCATTTCGAGATAATTTTTGCGTTCCTATTGTGGCTGCAACTCATAAACAATCTTTCAAGCTGTCAAGGCTGTATTAAAAAAACCGGACAAGTGCGAGTCGGGCTCGCCCACCGAGGGTTCCGTACAGACCTACATCTATACGTAAAATAAAGCTATAGAAAAGTTGTGTCGGTACAAAGGAAATATTTTGAAAAAAAGTGGTTGGTAGTTATTAGTTTTTTATATGAAAACTGTACTACGGAGAGTTCAAGCTTTATCCCAGGTTCTACCTACCGGAATTATGTGAAAAATTGCTTAGTTTATAAGTTGGACTCCAAGCTACCAAACTGTAAAAAAATACCATCAAAATCCGTTCAGCAGACTGCTATATATAGATAACCATTTGAAATCCTTTGTCGCCACGTAGAAAATAACCCTTCCAGGGATTACGACAAAGAATTGACCACGGGCGAAGTTTGAAATGGAATAGTACATTACTGCAGCGGCACTCAAGACAGGCATTGAAGAACATACGTTAGTCCATCAATGCCTAGTTGCGGCCAAGGCTTGTGTAGTACTTTTAAACTTTAACTTTTTAGTTTTAAAAGTTTTAAGCTTTTTATTTTAATTTTAAAATACTTACAGTAATTGAAAAAAGAAAATGGAAAGTGGAATGTGCACATAAAGGCCTTTCATTTGATACACATATTGAAAAAAAAAATCCGTTTTTTTTTTCATTTATTTCCAGTTTTTCATTTTTTTCCAGTTTTTTGGAAAGTGCTCATCAAGGCCTTTCATTTGATACCCATATTGCAAAAAAAATATTTTCTTTTTTTTTTCAGTTTTTTTGGAATATGCTCATCAAGGCCTTTCATTTGATACCCATATTGCAAAAAAAAAATACCTTTCTTTTTTAATTTTTTTTTAGTTTTTTGGAATATGCTCCTTGATGAGCATATTACATAAAACTTTTCAAAAAACTTTCATTTGATACCCATAGGTATTGAAAAAAAATTTATTTTCGTTTTTTTTTTTTTTTGATCTTTTTGGAATGCGCTCATCAAGGCCTTTCATTTGATACCCATATTGCACCAAAACAGTTTTGTTTCGTTTTTTTTTTTCAATTTTTTGGAATGTGCTCATCAAGGCCTTTCACGTGATACCAGTATACCGAATATTAAAAAAAAAATTTGGAATGTGCTCGCTCATCAAGGCGACATTTGATACCTATATTTGTGTTTAATTGAAAAGTTCGCTCCATTTCTGAATTACACGTGTGTAATGAGTTTTAATAGAAACATTGCTGGACAGACGCCGGCAATTTTGTATGAAAATCCATTATAACACGTTAGTAATGGATTCTCATACAAATATTGACGGCGCGGTTTAGGTCTGTCCGTAAACTCTGATTTAGCACGAAGAAGGTTGTCAAAATAATGTTCGAATTTCCAAGCATTTTTGAGAAAAAATAAAATAATTACAAACCCACCGCACCTGTATAAAATACAAGTACTGTTGATTGTCAACAGATGGCGCTGTATATCAATAGTACACTGTATAATGTTCTGTGAAATAGTTTTATCTATCGCAATGTTATTAGAGAAAATGGGTGTATTCCAACAATACCCTTTGGTTGTGTGAAGCCGAGACTTTTATTGTAGTGGTGGCTACCTCAGCTGACCTTACCGAGTAAACTGTCTTGATTATACTTGGTGCCAAATGCTTCAAGCAACATTGGAATGCGATGCACCAGCATTTTAATGCAAACTGAAACAATCTACCACTGAACTATTCAACACTTGACACTGGCAAAAATTACTTCCAAGAAGAAAGTAGATTGCCAAAACAAAAATAAGAAGAAGAAGACCCCCTGTCATACAGCGTGACACACCGCCATGTTGCGAAAATATTTAGAGCCAAATTTATTACTTTTTAATTTTATTTTTAAAAGTAATTAGGTAACTATAACAATATTTGAAAGGATTTGAATAATTAATAATAATAAATATTGATATTTTTAAAAGAATTAGTGGCGCGATTAATCCAAAAGTAATTAGAAGTTAAACTATGACCGCGCAATGCCGCGCATACCGTTGTTTCACCAAGATGATTAATAATTACGTATTTTAATGACCATATTTTATTATGATTTAATTACAAATATACAGTTTTCAGATTTATTCCTGTAAGTGTAGTATAAGACGCTATTACCTGCCAAATTTCATAGTTCTAGGTCAACGGGAAGTACCCTATGAATTTTGATTCCTTTGAGAGTATCGAAAATGCGTTTTTTGCGCCCTAAACGGCAGTATCTTTTTTTTACGTTAATTTAGAAGTTTGATTTTTTTACAGCTTCAAGGGCCCGTAGACCTTAGTATATGGTTTAAATTTCAATTCGATACCTCCACGCGTTTCTGAGATAAAGGGTCTTGACAGACAGACGGACGGACAGACAGACAGACGGACAACAAAGTGATCCTATAAGGGTTCCGTTTTTTCCTTTTGAGGTACGGAACCCTAAAAAGCAGCTATTTTTGAGGCCAAATGTTCTATAACTAGAATTATAATATGGTAGTTCTATTTGTCGCCAAGTTCATTATTTGTAGGTAAATTATTTTCGTATCTCTTTCAAAACGCACATTATGTCATTCTGAAATCACAACCATTTTTATTATAACATTATTCCATAATTTTGTAGCAGATCCCCTAACTCTACTTTTGATCGTGCATGTGTTCTAAGAATCTCTCTTTTCGGAATGAAGTTTTACTTTTTTGCAATTTTCTTATTTTTTTTTTCCACGTTTTTATTAAGTTGTTTTCTCGTTTGTTTGTTAGTTTGTCCATTTTTTTTATCAGATCAAAGCAGACGGTACAGTGGTAGATTGCCTCCGAACTCTGAAGAAGGATAACACAGGATACCACTTGAAGCATTTGTTCATAGGCTCCGAAGGGACACTGGGCGTGGTCACCAAGGTGGCAATCAACTGCGCTGTGCTGCCCAAAGCAGTAACTCTTGGATTTTTTGGTACTTTTTGCCATAGTTATATCCTTGTCATCTAATTAACAAAACATCATATTGATAACTATTTATTTCGTGTGATTATTTAGTTTTGACGTCCACGTCATAATGCATGCTTTGCAAGCATGCGAGAGCCTAGTCTAAGGGCTTGTTTCATGATTTCATCAGTGTCCGGATATGTTTCAGTTATCTATCACATAGGTAATGATAAATTCGGTTGGTTCCATTTTAATAAACAAAAGATAGATAGGTTATTCGGAAACTGACTGTACTGTACATGCCCTGAATAAATTGTTTCTACGAGTTATTTACTGGTGGTTTTCAGGCACAGAAAGTTTCGAAAACATCCTAGAGCTGTATAAGAGTGCAAAATCGTCGTTGGGCGAGATTTTATCGGCTTTTGAAATGGCTGACAACGTGGCGATCAGCGAGACAGTGAATAATGTCCATCTTCCGTAAGTTTCATTACCTATATAGCTAATCTTATAATAAACTAAAGTTGGTATAATAGCTTGACTCAAGCTAGGTCACACTGAACTTTATTTTTAAATTAAAAAAAACGGGCAAGCAATTTTTATAGTAAAAATTATCGAAATTATAGTCAATTTTATCCTTTTTAATTACTACCAGCTAATAAACTATTATTTTTGGAAAGCTGACAATTACAAAACTAGAGAACTACCTAGTTAAGGTTCCTTTTTATTATAGTTTCAAGGTAAACTTACTTAGGTTAATACTTTGGTTGGCACATCAGTAAAAAAACTACGAAATTGGAGGTCACTTAACGTTTTTTTTATCGAAAAAAGTTTTAGCTACCATGTTTTTTTGAATCACAAAACTGAGTAGGTACTAGGTACTTAATCTTCTTTCTGCCTTATTTTTTTGGGACCGATAAATCAGTAATACTGTGTGAAATCTTTGTTCAATGTGTATTTAGAGCGTTGTACCGCCCGCGGCCCCTTAAGATGTCAATTACAATAATAATCAAATGTTACAGAAACCCAATATCAGAGTACCCTTTCTACGTTATAGTAGAGACCCACGGCAGCAACGACGCGCACGACGAAGAAAAATTAAGTAAATTTTTAAATAAGGGGATGGAAAGTGGACTCATATTAGATGGAACTGTCACATCTGACCCTAACAAAATGCAGGTAGCTATTTAACTTTTCATAAAATCAGACAAATTAATCTAAAGTTGCCTTTGTAATTAGGTAACCAAGCAACAAAAAACCAGAACCCTGGACCATGAGATAAAAATCGAGTGAGCGTGCCCGTATACAACCCGTATGGTGCCCGTATACAACCCGTATGGTGCCCGTATACAACCCGTATGGTGCTCGTATACAACCCGTATGGTGTCCGTATAAAAACCGTATGGTGCTCGTATACAACCCGTATGGTGCCCGTATACAACCCGTATGATGCCCGTATGAAACCCGTATGGTGCCCGTATACAACCCGTATGGTGCCCGTATGAAACCCGTATGGTGCCCGTATACAACCCGTATGGTGCCCGTATGAAACCCGTATGGTGCCCGTATACAACCCGTATGGTGCCCGTATGAAACTCGTATGGTGCCCGTATGAAACCCGTATGGTGCCCGTATGAAACCCGTATGGTGCCCGAATGAAACCCGTATGGTGCCCGTATACAACCCGTATGTAGCCCGTATACAACCAGTATGGTGCACGTGTGAAACCCGTATGGTGTCCGTATACAACCCGCATGAAACCCGTATGGTGCCCGTATACAACCCATATGGTGCCCGTATACAACCCGTGTGGTGCCCGTATGAAACCCGTATGGTGCCCGTATACAACCCGTATGGTGCCCGTATGAAACCCATATGGTGCCCGTATACAACCCGTATGGTGCCCGTATGAAACCCGTATGGTGCCCGTATACAACCCGTATGGTGCCCGTATGAAACTCGTATGGTGCCCGTATGAAACCCGTATACAACCCGTATGGTGCCCGTATACAACCCGTATGGTGCCCGTATGAAACCCGTATGGTGTCCGTATGAAACCCGTATGGTGCCCGAATGAAACCCGTATGGTGCCCGTATACAACCCGTATGTAGCCCGTATACAACCCGCATGAAACCCGTATGGTGTCCGTATACAACCCGCATGAAACCCGTATGGTGCCCGTATACAACCCATATGGTGCCCGTATACAACCCGTGTGGTGCCCGTATGAAACCCGTATGGTGCCCGTATACAACCCGTATGGTGCCCGTATGAAACCCATATGGTGCCCGTATACAACCCGTATGGTGCCCGTATGGTGCCCGTATGAAACCCGTATGGTGCCCGTATACAACCCGTATGGTGCCCGTATAAAACTCGTATGGTGCCCGTATGAAACCCGTATGGTGCCCGTATACAACCCGAATGGTGCCCGTATGAAACCCGTATGGTGTCCGTATGAAACCCGTATGGTGCCCGTATACAACCCGTATGGTGCCCGTATGAAACCCGTATGGTGCCCGTATGAAACCCGTATGTAGCCCGTATACAACCCGTATGTAGCCCGTATACAACCAGTATGGTGCACGTGTGAAACCCGTATGGTGCCCGTATGAAACCCGTATGGTGCCCGAATGAAACCCGTATGGTGCCCGTATACAACCCGTATGTAGCTCGTATACAACCCGTATGGTGTCCGTATAAAAACCGTATGGTGCCCGTATACAACCCGTATGGTGCCCGTATACAACCCGTATGATGCCCGTATGAAACCCGTATGGTGCCCGTATGCAACCCGTATGGTGCCCGTATGAAACCCGTATGGTGCCCGTATACAACCCGTATGGTGCCCGTATACAACCCGTATGGTGCCCGTATGAAACCCGTATGGTGCCCGTATACAACCCGTATGGTGCCCGTATACAACCCGTATGGTGCCCGTATGAAACCCGTATGGTGCCCGTATACAACCCGTATGGTGCCCGTATGAAACTCGTATGGTGCCCGTATGAAACCCGTATGGTGCCCGTATGAAACCCGTATGGTGCCCGAATGAAACCCGTATGGTGCCCGTATACAACCCGTATGTAGCCCGTATACAACCAGTATGGTGCACGTGTGAAACCCGTATGGTGTCCGTATACAACCCGTATGGTGCCCGTATACAACCCATATGGTGCCCGTATACAACCCGTGTGGTGCCTGTATGAAACCCGTATGGTGCCCGTATACAACCCGTATGGTGCCCGTATGAAACCCATATGGTGCCCGTATACAACCCGTATGGTGCCCGTATGAAACCCGTATGGTGCCCGTATGAAACCCGTATGGTGCCCGTATACAACCCGTATGGTGCCCGTATGAAACCCGTATGGTGCCCGTATACAACCCGTATGGTGCCCGTATGAAACCCATATGGTGCCCGTATGAAACCCGTATGGTGCCCGTATGAAACCCGTATGGTGCCCGTATACAACCCGTATGTAGCCCGTATACAACCAGTATGGTGCACGTGTGAAACCCGTATGGTGTCCGTATACAACCCGCATGAAACCCGTATGGTGCCCGTATACAACCCATATGGTGCCCGTATACAACCCGTGTGGTGCCCGTATGAAACCCGTATGGTGCCCGTATACAACCCGTATGGTGCCCGTATGAAACCCGTATGGTGCCCGTATGAAACCCGTATGTAGCCCGTATACAACCCATATGTAGCCCGTATACAACCAGTATGGTGCACGTGTGAAACCCGTATGGTGTCCGTATACAACCCGCATGAAACCCGTATGGTGCCCGTATACAACCCGTGTGGTGCCCGTATGAAACCCGTATGGTGCCCGTATACAACCCGTATGGTGCCCGTATGAAACCCGTATGGTGCCCGTATGAAACCCGTATGGTGCCCGTATACAACCCGTATGTAGCCCGTATACAACCAGTATGGTGCACGTGTGAAAACCGTATGGTGTCCGTATACAACCCGCATGAAACCCGTATGGTGCCCGTGTACAACCCATATGGTGCCCGTATACAACCCGTGTGGTGCCCGTATGAAACCCGTATGGTGCCCGTATACAACCCGTATGGTGCCCGTATGAAACCCGTATGGTGCCCGTATGAAACCCGTATGGTGCCCGTATACAACCCATATGGTGCCCGTATACAACCCGTATGGTGCCCGTATGAAACCTGTATGGTGCCCGTATACAACCCGTATGGTGCCCGTATGAAACCTGTATGGTGCCCGTATACAACCCGTATGGTGCCCGTATGGTGCCCGTATACAACCCGTATGATGCCCGTATGAAACCCGTATGTTGCCCGTATACAACCCATATGGTGCCCGTATACAACATTCATTTTGATTTTCGGTCATAATACGCGGTTACAACCCGTATAGCATAGTAGAACCAAATAAGTAGGCCAACTCGAGCCTCGAGCGAGCGATACAGCTTAAACACGAAGGGCTGTCACATCGCTAGTTTAGTCGGTCGTCAAAAAATGCATAGTCAATCTCTATACAAAATGTTTTTTCCTTGTAGGGTTAGCATCAGGGATCTATAATACAAGGTTTTTTTTTAATATTTTTTTGTAGGTAGACCAGCGCGTCTATTGATCGACTAAAATAATGAAGTTAATGTTAATTTTAATTTGACTGATGTATGTGATACATTGGCACTTTCGTTTTGACACCAATAAAAACTTACTAACGAAAAGTAGCAATGTATCACATATCACATCTATCTGTCAAATTACAGTTTACATTAACCTAACTGTTTTCAGGAATTGACTACAATTTTTCATTGCGTACGTCATGTTATGTGATTTGAAAACTTAAGGTCGAAATAGGTTTTATTTAAAACGTGGCTTTACTAAAAATAATGTATTTATTCAAATAAAAAATATATTATAAAAAACAAAAATCAAACCAAATACCAACTAAATACCAAAGTACATTCAATAAAACCGCGCTAGTATCCGTAAAAAAGTGTTTTATTTCATATTATTAAAAAATATTTTTTACACTATTAACTGATTTTTTCTTTTTTATTTACCTACACTTCTCAAAATAATAATCTTTAAATTCTAAAATTGAATACTTTCCATAACGTATTACAAGTACCTTTTCCTGTAGGAATTTGTGATTTTTTTAACAAAATTACACAATTGCGAGGTCGAGGATATTATTGTAACGCCTCCGGAGACGAATAAATATCAGAAGCTGAAAAGCGAGCTTATTAAGCGTCTCTCTGCTTCCAAGGAGAAGAAGGTGAAGCAACTCCTTATGCATGAGGAACTTGGTGATAGAAAGCCCTCCCAGTTCCTCCGCCACCTTCAAAACCTGGCAGGACCCGGTGTTCCTGAGGACTTCGTGAAGACGATCTGGTCCAGCCGTCTGCCTCACAACATGCAGCAGATTATAGCTTCCCAGACTGCTCCTCTTGAGACCCTAGCTGATCTAGCAGACCGGATCCAGGATATTGCTCCTCCAGCTCCAGCGGTTGCGCTTACTTCTGCTCCCAGCCCATCAGGAAGTACAATGGACGAAATGGTTCGACAGATCGCCGCGCTCACCAGGAAGGTCGATGATCTCATGTCGGATAGATCAAGAAGATCCAGATCCCGTAACCGATCCCCCTATCGTTCTCGTCGACGTTCATCATCTGCCCGCAAATCTAGTTCCCGTTACGAGAAGCAGCCTCTGTGTTGGTATCACGCCAAATTCGCGAACAGAGCCCACAAGTGCATCAGCCCCTGCGACTTCAAGGCGGAAAACAAGCAGGGCGGTCGATAATGGCGGCTGACGATTGCCCAAACAAAACTGGTTGCCTGTTCGTGACGGACCGTAGATCTAAGGTCCAATTCCTCATGGACACAGGAAGTGATCTTTGCGTCGTTCCACGATCGATGTTTCGTGAACGCCGTGCCAAGGTGAACTACCAGCTGTGTGCGGCCAATGGCTCGACTATAGACACTTACGGTACTGTGCAATTAAATTTAAATCTTGGTCTACGTCGTGATTTTGTATGGCAATTTGTTATAGCCGACGTAACCAAGGCCATTATTGGCGTAGATTTTTTATCCTTTTTTAATTTAATTGTAGACATAATAAACCAACGCTTAGTAGATAGTGTAACTAATGTATCCACTGTAGCTGCTATTTCTTTTACAGACAGCCTTATTTCAAGTGTTAAGGTCTTGACTGGCGTCAGTAAGTACAGTAGCATTCTAAGTGAGTTTCCTGAAATCACTCGACCAGCGAGTGCACCACGCCAAACAAGCCACAACACCGTACACTACATCCGCACCACTCCAGGCCACCCAGTTTCGTGTAAACCACGTAGATTAGCCCCTGACAAACTCAAAATCGCGAAGTTAGAGTTCGATGCCATGCTAGCTAACGGTACAGCTCGTCCATCTGACAGTCCATGGGCCTCACCACTACATCTTGCGCCCAAAAAAGATAATAGTTGGCGTCCATGTGGCGACTATAGGCAACTTAATTCCAGGACTATCCCGGATAAATACCCTATTCGCCACATCCACGATTTCGCCCATAACTTATCTGGTTGCAAGATTTTCTCGACGGTAGACTTAGTTAAGGCTTATAATCATATCCCCGTCGCGAAAGAGGATATCCCCAAGACCGCGATAACTACACCCTTCGGTTTATACGAGTTTCCCTTTATGACATTTGGCTTACGGAATGCCGGTCAAACCTTTCAGCGTTTCGCCGATGAAATGACCCGTGGCCTCGATTTTTGCTATCCGTATTTGGATGATTTTTTAGTATTCTCCAAAACAGAGACGGAGCACGAGGACCACCTTCGCCAGCTGTTTACCAGAATGAAGGAGTACGGCGTGCTGGTAAATACCGCTAAATGTCACTTCGGTCTTCCAGAGTTACCCTTTCTAGGCTATACCATCTCTTCTTCTGGTGCTAAGCCACTTAATAGCAAGGTCCAGGCGATACAGGACTTCCCCGTCCCAAAGACGGTCAAACAGCTTCGGAGATTCCTGGGCATGATTAATTTTTACAGACGTTTTCTGCCAAACTCTGCCCAAGTTCAAGCTCCCCTGAACGCCTTGTTGACCGGTTCCGTCAAAGGCTCACAGCCTGTTGTCATAAACAGAGATTCGTTAACCGCTTTCGAGGAGTGTAAGAAAAGCCTTTGCGATGCAGCTTTGCTAGCGCATCCCGATCCTGACGCTAAACTCGCTTTGACTACCGACGCGTCAGATACCGCCATCGGCGCGGTTTTACAACAATACAAAGACGGTTATTGGCAACCTCTAGCATTCTTTTCACGCAAGTTGAGCCCATCCCAGCAGAAGTATTCTCCCTACGATCGCGAGCTCCTTGCCATTTACCAAAGTATCAAATACTTCCGATACATGCTAGAGGCAAAACACTTTACCATCTTCACTGACCATAAGCCACTGTGCTACGCCTTTCATGAACGAAAGCGCGATTGTTCACCCCGTCAGTACAGACACTTAGACTTCATATCGCAGTTCACCACCGACATCAAACACATAGCTGGGAAAGACAATGTCGTTGCCGATACGCTTTCCCGTGTCGATGAACTGCATATGCCAATCGACTTAGAAGCCTTAGCTAAGTCCCAATCCGAAGACCCAGAGCTAGCACAGCTCTTGCATGGCGAAACTTCTCTTCGTTTGGAGAAAGTGAATATCCCTGGGAGTCGTTCATTTTTATACTGCGACGTCAGTTCAAAAACTCACAGGCCTTTCGTCACTAAACAGTTTCGCAAGCAAGTTTTCGACCATCTGCACTGTTTCAGCCACCCCGGTGCCAATGCTAGCGCTAAATTAGTAGCCCAACGATATGTGTGGCCCACTATGCGAAGAGACTGTCGAGAATGGTCTAAGGCATGTTTGCCTTGTCAAAGTGCTAAAGTGAATCGGCATGTATACCTTGTCACCTTTAGGTACTCTCGATCTGCCGAAAGCACGATTCAAATATGTCCATATAGATCTCATTGGGCCATTATGTCAATCCGCCGGTTACCAGTACTGTTTGACAGCCGTCGATCGCTTCACGCGATGGCCGGAAGTTGTCCCTCTAACCGAAATCACGGCGGAGGCCGTTGCTAAAGCCTTTATCTCAGGCTGGGTTTCTCGATTTGGTTGCCCCACCGATATCGTAACCGACCGTGGGAAGCAATTCGAGTCAGCCTTATTCCAGTCACTCGCTAAGCTCATTGGTTTTAAACACCGTAAAACAACTGCTTACCACCCTCAGTGCAATGGACTTGTCGAGAGTTTCCATAGACAACTGAAGACAGCAATTACTTGTCATAACGACACCAACTGGACAGAAACTTTACCGTTAGTTTTGCTCGGTATTCGTACCGCGATTAAGGACGATCTGCAAGCTTCCTCTTCTGAACTTTTATACGGAGAGACCTTGCGGATGCCCGGTGAATTCTTTGGTCATAAGACCACATGTCATACCACCGATATTAGAGATTTTTCTGCCCGTTTACGTTCTTTTGCTGAAAATTTAAAACCAGTTCCAACTTCGCACCATAGCTCTAATAAAATATTCATTTATAAAGATTTAAACACACTATAAAGGGTTCATTTCAAAATGCTTATAAAGGTCCCTTCGAAGTTTTAAAAAGAGGTCCTAAAGTTTTTAAAATACGTGTACAAGGGAAGGATGTCAATATTTCCATTAATCGCTTAAAACCAGCATACTTATTAGCTGATAACATTATCCCTTCTAAAAATCACACGGAACCCGAAAATACTTCCCCCAGTTTAAAAACAACTCGTTCAGGGCGAAGGGTAAAATTTACTGATTTCTAACGCCCGTAGACACGGTCTCTGGAGGGTAGTGATGTAGGTAACTTACATATTTATAACATAGCGTCTCCATTCAGCTTGGGGCTGGGCAAAAATGCTTTAGTATATCTCTCCGCATAATTCTCTTCTACAGGTTGCATTTTTCAACCGATTACCTTTCGTAAAATTTTGTGAGCAGGTTTATAACAATAGTTAATTTTTTTTTCGAAATTAAAAAAAACATATTTCAGCCATTTCGAACAATGTTCGAAAATGTCACAAACGCGAGGTCTACCTACTGCTCACAGAGCCACTAGTAAATACTTCCATGCCCAGACATCATCTTTAGGCACCCATTTTATTGTCCGCACTGCTGGGGCATAGACATATTTCTAAGGATATTATGTCTCCATAAGGAGGATGCTGAGATGCGCAATACTCCAACAGACTGCAAATGCTGTCAGATCCAACGGTTTATCGTGTCAGTCATCCAAAGCACGGAGGAACTCGAGATATGCTCGAGATAATACATTTTTGGTCCGATGACAGACCGACGCTACTGCGAACGAGATTCTCAGTAATTTTCTGCTTATTTTTGATTAATTTCTTTCAGACCATTTGGAACCTAAGAGAGGGCATAGCGTCATCAGGTCTTGTCCGTGGTTATTATTTAACATACGACGTGTCTCTACCGCAAAAACACTATTACGAAATCGTCCCAAAGTTGAGACAGCGGATAGGCGACAAGGCGGCTGCGGTTTACGGGTTTGGACATATAGGTCAGTGGAACCACTCCTATCTCAATCTCATAACGTCTGTCTTCACCAGAGTCGCTCAGGCGGCTCAACTTTCAATTCAACTTGGGTCAGACGCTTGCAATATTAACTGCCTCCGTGGTCTAGTGGTTCGCCCACCCGTTTAAGACGCAGGGTCCCTGGTTCGATACCCAGGGGGGGTATAAGTACTCGGTTTGGTTGGTGATAGGGCTTATTTCAAGTCCGCCTGGCTAGAAACCATCATCTTACCTAAGTCTGACGCCGTAACAACAATTTAAAAATTGTTGTGTTCCGGCAGTTAGAAGTAGGATAGTCAGTTCCTCAGTGATGAGGATTCTGGGTGTAGTGAACTTCCACCTTCGGTCTTTGAGGTGAAGGTGAAGGAAATCAGAGGTGCCCATACACGGTCGATCCGCGAGAGGTTTTAAGGTCGATCACCTATGATAACGGATTTGCAACCAAATGTAGTTTTACTTATGCAATATTTTTTTTCTTGATATTTTTGGGTGGGTTACGGTCAAAATGTCGATCTCTTAGTCATAAATTTTTGCTAGGTCGGAAAAAGTATGAGCACCCCTGGCCAAAACCATGCACTTTTCCTTTAAACTTTCTACCAATGCAATTAAATAAAATATGCAATTTTGACGTTTTTTTGATAAGGCATGCGCTATTGAATGCAATGGCTCTGTAGAAAGCGCAAGAGAAAAGCGACTGTGTCAAGCACATGCAACATTTAGCTACTGCTGTGCTGTGCTGTGACTATCCATAATGCAATGGATGTGCTGATATTGGTATTCGCCTAACTTCTATATTTACAGGCGATGGTAATGTCCACATCACAGTGATACTACACGAATTCAACAAAGATGTAGTAACTCATTTAGAAAATTATATATTTGAAGAAGTTAGTAAGCTGAGGGGTTCCATCAGCGCGGAGCACGGTGTAGGTTTCCGCAAGCCGCAGTACATCCACTACAGCAAGGACCCCTCCGCGCTGGACCTGATGCGGGACCTCAAGCAACTCATGGACCCTAATGGAATACTCAACCCTTACAAAGTTTTGCCTGAAGTAAAATAGAGATTGGAATATTCTGGTATATTTGTGCTACTCAACTTTAAGAATAGTTAGGGATCAAAATAAAACAAGTATATTATTTAAATGACTTTTATTAAAATATCCATTTATTCTTATAACATTCGTAATATCACTGCAACAAAAATACAATGGAATATTATAAACATTTTCCTAATTGCTTCAAATAAATAAATCCGGTATTGCTTAAATATATTCAAAAAGTCGTATAGAGCACTATAAATTATTATTAAAGTGGATTGCGCTTTTATTATTATATTGATATAGTTACGTCATCGCTATGTGAATGTAGCACTTTAAAGAACACTACGAATTTATTACCTAGCAATTAGGTCATTAATAAGAATCCATATTGTATTCGAGGCAAGTATCACTCTTACTCATTTACAGTAAAGGCAAATTCATAAAAAAGTCAAAATTAAAACTGTAACAAGTTTGGCATTCTGTAGAGTTCATTAGATGACATTAAATTATTTTAGGAATTTCCCCCAAATTGATAAAATTGTAAAACATTGTGTTGCAAGTGATGTAGCAAACGTTTATAAAATAATTTGTGCTTATGAAACACACACAATTAAAAAAGTTATCCATGAAATTGTTCAAAAATCACTGAGATTTATATTAAATTATTATTGAATCGACATACTTATGTTATAATAACTAATAAATTAATTTATCGTAAACGTCAGCCTTCCACACGTCATATAACCGGTAGAAAACATCGGTTAGCCTTTCTCAATGGAATGGAATTTATAGGTGTACTTTTTGATTATATTTTAGGTAATCATGGAAGTTAGTATTTCTTCTTTTGACAAAAAGAAATGAAAAAAACATGAGATCACTAGTTTTATTAATAGACAAAATGTAAACAAGATTAATATAGCTCTAAAATATGGCCTTCGGGTGGTGGGAGACAACAAAAATTTACAACGCATAAACAACAGACTGGAAAACTATATGCACCTTTTTCTTATTAACACAACAAATAGATTGCTTTGGCAAAAGCATCAGCTTGTTTACATTAAGTCCAAGGATTAAAAAAATGACTGTGTACGTACTCAGCTGTTTACATAGCGACGTTTACAAATGCAGAAAGATATTGCTATGAAAATGTTTTTATACGTAAACACAATTGCATCCTCCCAGAAAAACAGACCAAAATCCTATAAAACAGTGTTTCCCAATTAGTGGTACGCATACCCCTTGGGGTACGCAACTATTTTTTAACTCAGATATCATACAACTGACTTTTTTATTAATCATTCCTTCAGTAAGGAGAACGCGAGTTTAAAGTCTTTATTGGAGGGGTACGTAGAAATAACTTATTGGGAACTACTGCCATAAAAGAATATTATGTACCTACTTACAAATCTATTCTATTTGAAGCAAAGGCTAACATGGATCTTAATTAAAAGCTTATGATGTCCAAATGCTTAAACAAATTAAAATCTGGTACTTATTGATGTTCCTGATAGATCATTACCGAGTATGCAATCATACATACAATTCAAACGCTTTCAAAATTTCTAAGCAATCAGAACTTTCATCTTATTACGACTGAGAAGACTAAGAGGATTCTAAAATTTCGCTTATTACAAAAATAAGTTGATGGCAAACGTTACGTTTAGGACTTCAAACTACCAGGAATAACCGTCAATACCAGCAGCTACCCCTTCGGGCTTAGTGACGATACTTTCAATCTCACCCACACGAACGCATTCGCATATTGTCATCCTTTTCTATCATATAGAAACGTCGCTAATAGCAGGGCTCTGTCACTCTGCGCATGAGTATGAAGCGCTCGGCGTCCTCCGAGAGGACAAATATCATACGTCAGAAAAGATAAGACCTACGCGATGGAAAGAGGGGCAACTACTAAGTGAATGTTTTGGAGCGAAGGGAGCGCTGTGCGACCTGAATTGCACTTTATTGTGTCGGAGCAAGAGTCACAATTTATTTAAACGGTTTTGCGGAGTGCAACTTCTGTACGCTAGTACTATTATTATCTATTCTGTGCTAATAGTCGAAATATCTCGCTGCATGCGGGGCCATAAAAAGTGCGAGCAGTGATGAGTGAAAAAAAAACACGTTTTATGACCCCACGAGATATTGCGACTATTATACACGGTTATTTTGTAGTCGTTTTAATTAAGTGAGTGTTCTCCAATGAAACTAAACATTATTGCCAGAGAAACATGGGTCGAAAATCGATTTTTTTACTTTCCCATACTAATTTTTTTTAGCTGTCTAGTAGTTAGTATGGGAGGACCAAAAGTTTTCGTCGTTTTTCGACCCATGTTTCTTCGGCAAAAATTATTAGTTTCATTGGTGAAACACTCCCTTAAGTTTACTAAAACGACGGCTTTCGAAACTTTCGAAGATGTATTACGCTTTAAAAATTGATGGTTAGCGAAAACTTATGCCATCCCATGCATAATTTCGATAGGGACGTTCGTTAATGCTTTTGCAAATATGACATTGGCTACAAAGCTGTGTTGTAAAACCTGTTTATTCACTCTAACAAATGTCACTTCTATATGACAGAAAGGGATAGAAACATACATTTGCGTGCGTGTGGACTAAATCTAACCCAAATATAACTACAGATAAATCATTCTCGCGCATAAACTTCGGAGTCACGTAGCGGGTCACTCGTCATTCATGTCTTTTTATATAATTTTATAGTATTTTGTATTTTTTTTAAATAGTTTTTCGCGATTGTTCTAACGTAGAGAAGACTCGTTTCGGTCTGTCCCCCGCGAGGGCACTGTGGAGGAGGGTTATCGCTTGATCTGGTTGGACATCTTCAGGAACTCCAGGAAACCAGCCTGCATCTCGGCGTCCATGCCCGTGTCCCAAGCGTCGTTTTCAAGCTCTTCCCTGTTTCAACAAATTTTGGAAATTGTGTATTCTGCTCCACACGTCAGGCCTAAACCTTGGTTAATTTATCGTTCGTTGATGCTTTTGAAAGAACCTCTTTGAAGCATTTGTTACAAAATCGACAACGTACGGCGAATTTACCAAAATTGTGGCCAACGTTTGGAGCCAAAGCCAACATAAAACACATTTCTCTTCCAAATACAATTATAAAAAAATTAGAACAGGTACCTAAATTATAATTATTTGTATATGTCATTTAAAAATACCACACAGCATAGCCCTTTAGTTGTCCTGTTAAGCGTCCTCGCAGACTACAGACTTTCTATCGGCCGATAGTTGGTTTTTATACGAAGAGTCGGCCGATACCAAATCTTTGTAATGTGCGCACTTGCATACTTTTTCATACTGATTAAAGGCCCGCCCGACCCAACTATCGGTCGACAGTTTGGCCTGTAGTTTGCGGGGACTCTAAGCGTGCCCACAGACTACAGACCAAACTGTCGGCCGATAGTTGGAATCAGTATGCAAGTGCGCACACTACAACGATTTGGTATCGGCCGATTCTTCATACCAAATCAATTATCTACCAACTATCAGCCGACAGTTTGGTCTGTAGTCTGCGGGCACACTAAAGGGCAGCCTTAGTGCAAATTAACTGTTGTGTTCCGGCAGTTAGAAGTAAGATAGCCAGTTCCTCAGCGTGTGCCCGTCCGCCAGGTACCCGCGGTCCGACAGACTACAGAGTATAGAGTATGTACTGACAGTATGTCCTCGTCGAGCGCGGCGTTCTTGCCGGGCGGCAGGTTGCTCTGCAGGAAGGCGCGCTCCTCGGCCGTCAGCGTGTGACCGTCCGCCAGGTACCCGCCGTCCGCCGTACTGCCGTCCGGTTCGCCGTTCATGCCTAAACGACAACAATCACACATAAAAACAGGCACATAATACAATAATAGTACAGTATGAGGCAAACGTCTTGACACTTTTTCGCGAGAGTGAGTGGATAAGTTTGCGCATGTGCACTTGCGAGCGACCAATAGCGCGCGCCCCTCTGCCACCGCCCACGTACCTCACCGCTACTTCCCACCCGATATCAAGATGTTTGCCTCGTACTGAGAAGCGTACAGAAGCCCATCTGCGCGAGAAGAATCCAATAATAAACTACTCTCGCTTCACGGCACTAAAGTACAATTGTTATTATAAGCACTTCCGAAAAGCTTCTCTTGCTGTCGCGTAGCTCTGTCTTAACAGGCACATGATATCTCTCATGCGCTGGCTCGATTGAGTGAAGCGCGAGCAAAAGGCTTATATATAAAAGTTCAAGCGCGGAGTAGACCCGACACGACCTCCCTGACATTGTATGTATTTTATTTAACAAAGTAACGGCCGAATACTCAAAAGGCTTCTTAGCTAAAATCTTAAGTCAGGGTCTTCATAACTTTAAAGAAGCTGTCAGTTTCATAATTTCTGTCAAATCTGTCAACTTTTTTGAATTTAAGGTATTTCAGTATTTACATATTACAGGTGGCGTCCTTATCTTTAAAAAATAGTATTCGGCCGTAAGAGTACTAGCATAGTATTATATTAATATGTGCTAAGAGTAAGAGTATGATAAAACATGCTGTTATTTAAATATCAATGTAATGAAGGCAACTGTCAAAATGGCGCTGCGTACGCTTGTTCCACGAGAGCTATGAAAACAGAGGACTTTTACTTAAAAAAACCGGCCAAGTGCGAGTTGGACTCGTGCACGAAGAGTTCCGTACTAAAAAAATCACGTTTGTTGTATGGGAGCCCCCCTTAAATATTTATTTTATTCTGTTTTTAGTATTTGTTGTTATAGAAGCAACAAAAATACATCATCTGTGAAAATTTCAACTGTCTAGTTATCACGGTTCATGAGACACAGCCTAGTGACAGACAGACAGACAGACAGACGGACAGCGGAGTCTTAGTAATAGGGTCCCGTTTTTACCCTAAAAAACGTTTTTTTTAGCTTTAAAATGATTAAATTTTGTTTAAAAATGTTGGCACTTACAAATTTCCGAAAAATCTGGATATAGAATAAATGGATGAATTCTGTATGAATAAAAACGTCTTAATTTGGCTTTCAATTGCGGCATTTCCATTGTAGAATAGTCTTTTATATCCATTTTGGGTCAATGGGTCTTTTTCGGTAAAAAAATACCACAGAATAAATACCTATTTTCCCATACATTTTGCTCTGAACGTCTACTGTCTTATGAACAAGCGTACGCAGCGACATCTACAATTAGCTTTGCGTTGCCAACCCCAATAAAACACTTTTAACGGATACTAGCGCGGATTTAATAAATATTTGGGGCGTAAACCTAAGATTTCAATTTATCTATGTGAATTAAATGCACATTTATTACCCAGAAGCTCGATGGTGCAGTGGTTTAGCGCCTGGCCCAGCGATTGCGGAGATTAAGCAACTTTCGCAAGGGTCGGTCATGGGATGGGTGACCAAAAATGTATTATCTCGAGCTCCTCAGTGCTTCGGAAGGTACGTTAAGCCGTTGGTCCCGGCTGCATTCAGTCGCTAACACCCACCAATTCGCATTGGGCCCGCGTGGTGGGTTATGGCCCGTCCTCCTTATCCACCCATAAGAAAGGTCTGAGCCCCAGCAGTGGGGACATTAAAAATGGCTGATGGATAGATTACCAAGAAAATGTACCCATTGCCACTATGCTCAAAATTTTCAATGAGACCACGTTACGCACAAACAAGCACAAGCATTAGCCGTTCGCATTCACATCTCGCTCGCACACTAAACGCTAAACCTATCGCTCTCTCAGTGACACTCGTTGTGGTAATTCTGTTCTTTATCTGCGCGTGTTGTACTTGGCGTATCTGGAGATCATTTCCAGGGGGGCCTGGCCCTTAGTTCCAAGCTATGCGGGGGGTGGGGGTGCCAGAGCC
Source organism: Agriphila geniculea (assembly GCA_943789525.1). Classification (NCBI taxonomy): domain Eukaryota; kingdom Metazoa; phylum Arthropoda; class Insecta; order Lepidoptera; family Crambidae; genus Agriphila; species Agriphila geniculea. The sequence continues at coordinate 8,923,208 of OX038875.1, forward strand.
ACGTTGGAGTTTTGAAGGGCAATAGAAAAATATTATCAGGTTTTTCTGGGGTGGGCACCAGACTGTTTTGGCCCACCCCTTCCTACGCCAATGTCTGTACCTCTGAAAAAGGAAACCTATGGAAGTGGCATAAACTGAAATAACAAAGCACTCGTGACGTCAGTCGCGTGCCGTGTCCGCCATATTGTGTTGCGTTTACATGTTACAATTCGAAATTGTTGTTTCTTGACTCTTTGCTGATTACATAAGGTGTATATGTTACGGCTAATACCCGAAATGCGGCTGAACCTAGTTTTAGCCGGCTAAAACTAAGTGTAGCTGATAGCTGTTGGTTAAAACTAGGTGTAGCCGATTTGCTCGCGGCTAATACTAGGTGTAGCCGGCTAAAACGAGGTGTAGCATGGGGTATTAAGAAAGTTATTTCTGTTGTCTGTTAAAAAAAAAATAACCTCGAAATTTAAGGCTCACGCTACGCTGTGCTTCGCGCTCGCCTTAAATTTCCAACCTATATTCGAGACCTACAGGGGTAAAGCAGATCGGTTCACCTAGTTATAGCCAACAGCTATCGGCTACACCTAGTTTTAGCCGGCTAAAACTAGTTTTAGCCGCACTTCGGGTATTAGCCGTAACATATACACTAAGCTAAGCCGCCATGTTTAGTTGCGTTTGAATGGAGAACAATGAAGTAGGTATGGAATAGAATAGAATAGAATATACTTTATTATTGGCAACACACAGCACATATACAATAGGCGCAATAATAATAATAATAAAAAAAAAACAATGAAATTTAAATATATAAAAAAAAAAATTCAATCGTGATGATGGGTTTAAATTGTCGAGTGTCTGGAATCCAGTAGTCCGGCTGTGTCAAAACAACAAAAATAAAAAAAGTGCCGTTCAGCGTAAAGATACAGTGAGTGTCGTGTGTCGAGAACAGATTCGAGTGAATAGTGAGTTTGCAGACAATGGTACCGGTACCGACCGTAATAAAAGAACTAGACGGAGGGTAGACCGATTCGTCTGCCAATAACATCTACCCGCACGTGACAACCGACAGTTCTTCCGTGATCATGGCGCATGCAACTGCGCCGAAATATCGGAGTCTCAAAAATAAAAAGGTACATGGTGAAAATCCCGATACAGTATATTTAAATAATGTTAATAACCATGGAAATTTAAAACAATATAAAACAATGAAATACTTATACCTAATAAACAACGTGCTATGTGATGCCAATACTGACCTCAGCTCAGTATAAGCAGCAGACAACGTCTACTACACTGGTATTCTGCTGAGACCAGTAGTGACATCACGGAAACAGAGACGAAAACAATACTAACATTACAAAACAAACCAAGATATTGAAACAACAACATATGGCAGGTCCATCTTATTCCTTCGTGATTGGTTTGTACATACCTTGGCGGCGGCGATGGTCTTGCGGCGGGGCGGGGTCGGCCAGCCCCCAGCGCGCGGCGCGCAGCGACACTACGTTGCGCACGGCGGGCAGGTGCGCGCGCCGCTTTAGCCGCTCGAACGCCGCGTGCATGCCCGCCGGGCAGTCCGCGTCCAGCGCTATACCCGACAGCTGAATCAAACAAAACAAATAAATGAGGATCAGTAACGATTTTTGTTTAGTGGCTTATCAGAAAGCTTATGCCACCACATGATTAACTGTGAAGAAATTTTTACGACATCTCTTAAACCTGAGAAGATATACGAGCTAAAACACTATTTTGGGGGTCCTTATGACGTCATCGCGACGTACGCGAACCTTGTATCGTACGTAATAAAGCACATATTGCATTTAAATTGGTATTTCTTTCAAACCCTATTAACTCAACCATTTCTAAACGGATTTCAAAAAATCTTTCACTAAGTTTCATAGCTAGGAATATGTTTTTATATTATACCAATAAAACTATAGGATTCAAACCTGTTACTGATCCTCATTGATCAAGTGGCGACGTCATCGCTATCAGCTTCATTTGACAGATGGATGTGACACATTGCTATTTTAACACATTTTTTCTTTGGTAAGTTTTTATATTCGTGCTGAAAAGAAGTAACAATGTGCCACATTCACATCCATCTGTCAAATGAAGCAGATAGCGATGCCGACGACGCTTGCGCGGTAGAGCCCCTGTTCACACGTTTGTGAAGTGAAAATGCGGCGAAAAAATTTTAGGCAAAGTGAAAATAGGATAAACAAAGTTAAGTAAATGAAAATTGTGCGAAAAAATTTAAGGCCAATAATTTGTGTGCCACAGAGAGTTAGGACAAAATAAAATTAGGCATTCCAATATATACCCCAATAGCACCTGTGCACTATAGGTCCCGTAGTTGGTTTTAGAAAATGAAAGAGGCTCCGTTACAATTTAACAGCGTTTATTACACCTTTTACACGCACTTATAACACAAACAGGCAAAGCCACGAAACAGAGCTCGTATCGAAGGCGCGGACGTTCGCAGACTGCCGCGGTGTACAAAGACACTTTGAACGCAATATATGACTACCTGCGGTTTACATTTTTATCGAAACTTACAAACTAAATAAGGATGGAGCGCGTCGTTAACATCCCCCACCCCAGTGCTGGGCTCAGCACTCATCAACCAGACTGATAGGAGCGACGCGCGCCACTGACCGTCGCCATACACCCGTTTTTGTTTTGACGTCGACAAGCCTGATACGTCCATCCTTACCTGGATAAACCTGCTCGACAATTCCCTTCCGCCAAGTATTCCGAGGACTGTCAGGATCGACCACCAAGACTAGATCGCCCACCTGAATCGCCTTCTGTTCGCCCTTCCATTTCTTTCTAGGCAAAAGTTCAGGCAGTACCTCCTTCACCCATCTCCGCCAGTACATATCTGCCAACCGTTGGGATATGCGCCACTGCTTCCTGAGAAAAAGATCTGAATCATCGAAGACACCGATCGCAGGCAAGTTGGATGAAGATCCCAAGAGAAAATGATTGGGGGTTAAAGTCTCGACGCTGCCAGGCTCGACTGAAACGTGGGTGAGAGGTCGGCTATTAACTATATTCTCAACTTCGAGCATGAGGGTACTCAACACTTCGTCTCTTGGAGCTCGCTCCTTCAATATAACTTGAAGCGACGTTTTGACGCTTCGAATCAAGCGCTCCCATGCCCCACCCCAATGAGGACTGACAGGTGGAATAAAATTGAAAGACATGCCATTGTGCATACCCTCGGCTTTCAATTTTTCTTCGTCCAGTGCCTGTATCGACTTCCGCAGCTCGTTATCAGCACCCCTTAGGTTTGTTCCATTATCTGAGAAAAGCTTCAACGGCCAGCCCCGTCTGGAAGCCATACGTCGAATTGCCATAATGAGGGAGTCAGTTGTCAATGACGCCACGATTTCTATATGTACAGCACGTACTGTTAAACATGTAAAAAGAACCCCATATCGTTTTTCCCGGCGACGGCCTACAGTAACTTCCATCGGTCCAAACAGATCTAAGCCGCAAAACGTGAAGAGGCGCTGGTGGTGCGCGAGACGAGCAGGCGGCAAATCACCCATCATTGGGATCCGAGGAGTGGCCTTTCTTTGTCGACACAGTAAGCACCTAGTTACAACACTCTTAACAGTAGGTCTCAATCGCAACAACCAGTATTTCTGTTTTAGTTCATTGACAACTGTTTCTTGGTTTCCATGCGCGAACTTAACGTGATAGTGACGAGCTATCAAACGAGCCACTGGATGCTGACCATCAAGGATGACGGGATGCCTCGTCTCATACGCAACATCAACAGCTGCATCAATGCGGCCACCAACACGCAATAAGCCGCGCTCATCTAAAAAGGGGGTTAAGCTTAGTAGCCGACTGTTTTGTTGCAAACATTTACCATTATTTAAGGCAGCTATTTCGCTAGAAAATGAGTCAGCTTGCGCTTGTTTGAGCTGTAAATACTCCGCTCGCAACATCATATCACAGTCTACGTCTATGGTTAATCCTTTGAATTTATTAATAAATCGGAAAACCATAGTCGTAGCTCCCAACAGTCGGCGCCAGGACGACATATTGCTCGCATCAGGGATAGCCAAGCGGCTATCTGATGAGCATTGAATCGTCATCACGAAACCTGATTCAATTTCGTTTGAATCTGGTTGTGTAACATCAGCGGGCCAAGACGCTTCGTGGTCATATAAAAATTTCGGGCCCGAAAACCAATTATTTTGAAAGGAATCATAGTCAAAATAATCACGTGTTGCCAAGTCAGCGACATTTAATTTAGTTGGTATGTAACGCCATTCCTCACTACGTGTAAGTTCGTCAATTTCTCCGAGGCGATTAGCCTCGAACACTTTGTACTTACGCGTGTTGTTTCTAATCCAATAAACAACCGTAGTGGAGTCGCACCAAAACTGTCGCTTCACTGGGACCAGTCTGTGTTCTTTTTCAATAGTGTTAGCAAGTCTAGCAGCCAACACCGAAGATTGAAGTTCCGCGCGTGGTGTTGTTATTGGTTTCACCGGTAGCACGCGGCATTTACTCGCTATAAACGAAACAAGTACCTTCCCGTTTCTAGTAACCCAACGCCAGTAAGCGACAGCACACATTGCTTTGGAAGATGCGTCACTAAATACATGTAACTGTAGGTCGTTATAATGTTCACTAACCATAGAAGGAAACACGGAATTCGTAGCGCTCGTAGACGATGCGTTTGTGTCGTAGCAATATTCGGTGTCGTAGCACTTACCTGTAGACGCTGACGTCACCGCAGGTGGCGGCGGCGGCGGCGGCGGCGGCGGGAGGGGGGTCGACTCCTGTGCTACGGCTGGCTCGAAAACCGGTTCCTTATGCGGTGACTCGTACGTGTAACACCGAGGAATACGTAATTGCGATATTAACTGTAGCATGTCAATCCATTTGCACCATTTGCTGTAAACATCATCGGGAATAAAATCGTCCCATTCGATATTTTGACGCCAAGTGTCTTGAAGCATAATTTTCCCTTGAATAGTAAACGGTGACAGAAATCCTAAAACATCAAAGACTGACATAATAACACGCAACATTAACCTTTTAGTTGGTCTCTGATGACCTTGAATAATGTTATCAGGGATGCGTTTTAATGAAACATCAAAACCTAACATATCTTCTTTTGGAAACCAAATTAAACCTAAAGTACGCTCGCCCTGTGTGTTTTGATCAATTTTGAACCTAATAGAAACATTACCTAAGGTTTCTTTTGGAATGCTGTCCAGCACAGCCTCACTGTTAGACGTCCAGTTACGAATTTGAAAGCCTCCGGACTCATGTACAAAACTTACATTCTTAACCATTTGTATGGCAGTTTGTTCGTCCGGGAGACTATCTATATAATCGTCCATATAGTGTGAGTGACGAATAGCGTTTACAGCGGACGGCATGGATGACTCAAAACGCTGAGCATTTTTGTCCCTGATAAATTGAGCAATAAAGGGGGAACAATTAGCGCCGAATATTAAAGACGACATAACATAAGTTTCCACTGGTTCTGAGTTATTATTTCTCCACAGAAATCTAAAAGCATGCTGATCGTCAGGGTGGATTTTTATCCTTAAAAACATGTCTTTTATGTCACCGGTTACTGCAATTTTATTTTCCCGGAAGCGCAGCATTATACCAAACAGTGATGACAATAAATCGGGACCCGTAAGAAGGTAATCGTTTAAACAAAAACCATCCACCCTATCAGCGGCGTCAAAAACCAAACGTAATTTACTTTTGTTGGGGTTGTCCACCCCGAAGTGTGGTAAATACCAAGTTTTAGGTGTGGTAAATGTATCTTTTAGTTTTATTGCGTAATCGTTATCTAACAAATGATCTATTCTTTCCTTATACTTACTCGCAAAATCTGGACTGCGCGTCATTTTTCTTTCAATACCTTTGAGCCTTTTAAAAGAATTAGGATAAGTATTCGGAGTTGTGGCGTTCGCGTCACGCCACGGCAGACCAACGTACCAGCGGCCGTCGATTAGCTTCGCTGTCTTCTCCAGATGTGCTATCGCGCGGACCTCGTCAGCATTTTCGCGTGGGTGACCTGAAATACCTATGGAATCCAAGGCGAAGGAACGACGGACCTCATGATGCATTTCTCTCAACAAGCGTTCGGACTCATCGCGGCTTTCGCAGCGGTCGTTTACAAATAACACGTGAGACGGATGGTGGCGGTCAGCAGTAGGTATTGTGGTCATACTTCCATGTACGCACCAGCCCAGGGGAGTGAGAGTAGCGCACGGCTCATTTAGTTTCCCTAACCTTATCTCTAATGGCACAAGCAAGTGGTGATTATCCTGCCCTATTAACAATTCAGGCTTTAAATCAGACGAACACAATTTATATGAAATATCAAACAAGTTATCAAACTGTTTATAAGGAATAATAGACATTTTTTGCACAGGTAAATTTAATTCATTAACACTACGCGCACGAATAGAATGAATCTTATTGTCCATACCTGCAAGGTTCACATTTACCACAGTCGTCTGTAGAACCAGTTCGTTGTTTAGCCACGCGCCGCTCACGTGCATGGGCTCGCGGCGGCCGCGCAGCCCCGCGCGCTGTGCCAGCGCCTCGCTTATCAGCGAGACAGTCGACCCGTCATCGATTAGTGCACTCGTATCGATTATAACACCATTCTGACCGTGTATACGTATAGGAACAACTTTGAGTAACACTGACTTTCGATCACTCGCGCCTATATGATTCACGTTTTCACTAAGCGCACTCACGGAAGTAGGTTGCGAGTTCGTAGTATTTTCACGGTTTTGAATCGGGTAATGCAGCAACTTGTGATGAGACTGGCCGCAGCCCTCGGCATCGCAGGCGGGCGCGGTGCATGTTTCTCTGTTATGACGAAAACAAAGACATTTGTAACACACACCGTGACGTTTTACGTAGTCCCATCTTACTTTTCGCAGCGCCTTTTTAAACATTTTACATTCTGGTAAACTGTGCTTTGACTTGCGACAAAACTGGCAGTTATAGTTGTTTGCGTGGTCTGACTGCATCAACACTGTATGTAACCGGTTATTGTTGTGCTCACTCTGTCTAAATCTATTGTTTTGCTCGGTGCGCTGCGTCACAAGTTGCACATTTGAAGTTGCTGATATTTTTAATGCTTCTTCGTGTAGAAAATCGGACAGAATAAGCAAACGGGATCGTTTTCCGTCGGTTATTAAAGGGTAACTGTAATCTGACCATTTAGATAGTAACAGCGCTGGCAGCTTAGCTAAAATAACTGAGACCACACTCATTCCCTGAAGATACTCTTCACGTTTCAAGGACTTTATAGCTTCAATTAAATTCTGTACTTTCACGGAAAATATGATAATATCCTTATGGTAATCATTAGACAACGGCTGAAGTTTTTTAACATCTTGTAAAATCTTTGTTATGATGAGGTCAGGGTTTCCAAATCTGAGCTCCAAGGTGGAAATTATCTTATCAGGTGATGTTGCACTTATCAGTAAGGCAGACACAGCATCTTTAGCGGCACCTTTTAAGCACTTGCGGAGCCTCCACAGGTTTTCTTTGGAGCTGAATTTGCACACATCAGTTGACTCATCATAAGCTTCTTTAAACTGTAGCCATTCCATCGGTTCACCAGAAAAATCTGGCAAGTCTCTAGGCGTACATATACGGCTCAATAGTTTTCCATTCGGTTCCTTAGCGACTGAGGCAGCAGCCAGGTCCTTCAGTGCTTTGGCAAGCAGGTGTACGGTATCGCCGGCGCCGGCGTCGGCACCCTTTTGTTCAGGCACTGACGTTTGTCCATGAAGTGGCGCTGATGAACGGGGCTCACCCGTTTGAAGATCTCGCTCGGGGGTCAGCCTTTCCGCTTGCTGATAGCTTTTTTCCAGCCACTGCTCCACATCGTGGGTGATGAACTCATCATCATTGTGCGGACTGTATACTTCTTCGTCTTCGAGTTCCGCTATGTCCGCTTCCAACTGTTTGTCTATTAGCTCCATTTGAATTTTTGCCTTTTGTTTCGCAGCTTCTAGCTCTAATTTCTTTTTCTTTGCAATAACAGAAGATGTTGTAGAATTTCTAGATGCATTTTTCGGCGTAACGTATACGGTTGGCGGATGTAACTGTATTTCCGATTTCACATTGGTGCCCGCCATTTTGGTTATGTCGACACGACACGTTTCTGCCTTTTGCGCATCAATTTCACTTTTCTTGGTGGAAAATTGCGAAGACTCTGCATTTGGCTGCGTGTTTTGAGGCACTTCCACTTTATTTAAATCCATTTGCTCGCGATCGCGACGCACTGTACTACGGGTGTTCACCATTTTCGGAGGCGTGTGGAACATGAATATCCGGCCGAAGACCAACTTGTGCACTATAGGTCCCGTAGTTGGTTTTAGAAAATGAAAGAGGCTCCGTTACAATTTAACAGCGTTTATTACACCTTTTACACGCACTTATAACACAAACAGGCAAAGCCACGAAACAGAGCTCGTATCGAAGGCGCGGACGTTCGCAGACTGCCGCGGTGTACAAAGACACTTTGAACGCAATATATGACTACCTGCGGTTTACATTTTTATCGAAACTTACAAACTAAATAAGGATGGTGTATGAGCCAGTTTGACCCATACACCTTGGAATGCTGGATAGTTAGGTAGTTGTAGCACGCAGATAAAGAAGTCACCGAAGTTAAAGTTAAAGCAGTTGTTTATTGTAAATGACTAAAATATTACAGTAATTATAAGTTGTAGGTAACTCTTTGCTCGACCGTCTAGTGCAAGCGCTATTGCGTACTCAAACACAAATTAAAATATAATTAATAAAGTAAACAATTGACGCGCAACTAAAGTGTGTCGCGAGTCAGCAAAAATATGTGCGGTGTTGAGACCGTACATGTTGGCAACCAGAAAGGGAAGAAACAGTCGAGATAAAGAGGAATCTGTACAAAGTATTTAAATAAATCAATTTTCAAAATTAAAAGACCCGTTGCTTTTCCCAGCTACGGGTTTGGCGTAGCCAGCACGCTCGTCACACAGCTTCCTTGCGCTCGATGTCTTAGTCTTGGGTTTCTCTTCACGTGGTTGGTTTTTCCTGGGTACTGGTTGTAGTTCGATGTCTTCATCAACTGGTTGGTCGACTGTGGTCTTCTTTTTAAACCATTGATGGTATGAGCAAGCTCCACATCTTCTTAAGGCCCATATGCTCATGATTATGATAGCCAGTACCAGTATTGCGTAGCAGATGACATATTGGTGAATGTCATGTGAGCTGATAGTCGTCGGCAGATGATCCTCCTGAGCGCGAAGAGAAGTAAGTTCCTCGTCCACTTTCCGCAGCTTCAAATCTTCTTCAGATAATTGTAAGTGAGACAGGTTGAAGTTGTAGTGTTTCACGTTGACTATGTTGTTTATGGGCGAATTCAGTGATGGTGTCATGAAGCTGTAGTTAAGTCTCACGTTACTGTAGTATTGGTTGTGCGGATGAATGATGGACTCCTCCGTTTGTAGCACACACCCTTGTGCTAAGGTCACAATCCCGGAGCTATTCATGACATGTGACGTCATTATATCATTGTCACATATAGTACGTAATGTACAAGTCTCGCAACAAATCGTCAGCCAGCTGTTCGGTGCATGTAATTTTATCCATGCGTCCTTGCATTCGATTGTTTTTATTCCACAGGGCGAGGCCGAGCGATGACCTAATAATTTTGCTTCGCAAGGCGCATTGGTATTGTGTAGGTCCGAGACAGGTAGGTTCTTATTACAAATAAAATTATCAACTTTTATTTGTATGCACGAGTTCATTTCGCCTTCGGTAAGCGAAACATAAGTGCTCTTCTCTAAGTCCACCGCAATGTATTCGTAACTCAGTTGCATTGCGTATTTTCCTGTGTCCGTAGTGACTGGTAGTGGTAATGGAATCGCTCGATATAATTTGAAGTCGTCGTTCGAAGTCAGTGGAATATGGACTTCAAATAAGAAGAAAATTTTTGTTACACGTGCCTTTACGTATAACATCTTGTACAAATCTTTTATATCTCCTCTAATGTCTTCTATAGGTAGGGCGAGTGACCTTGGCAATTTCCCAGAAATTTCAGTAATCTGTTTCACAAGGTTAGCCGGAGTTATCAAATGCACATCTATCTGTCCTTTGTATACATCAGTTAATGTATTGAAAAATAGATCTTGAATTTTCTTTAAGTTATTAATCAGTAGATAACATGCGAGCGATTCCGTACTAAAGTAGCTTGTAGCCATTGCGATTTCTATCTGTGATTCCATTTTAACCAGGTTCGACTCCGTTTGGTTGACAAAATCATCCAATAAGTTTAGTTGTCGATTAATGTTATCTTCGCTCGTTTTCAAAATGCTGTTTTGTAGCTCCACAATCGACGTTTGATTTCTTATCAAATCTAGTAGATGTTTTTCGTTATTCTGTATCGACTCTATGTCATTGTTGTATTTTTCGGCGAAACCTTGATCTAAAATTCCAAATAGGCTGTTTGCTATCGAGCCTACTCCGTTGATTAGTCCTCGCTTCTTGCGGTCAGTAAGATGTTTCTGGGGGGCCAGCAGGATACTGTTGTAGTAGCCAAGCACTTCCAACTCGTGGTATAGTTGTTGCAGGGTGGTTTTGCAGTAACGAGGGTCTGTTTTTTCACACAAACTGCTGACGCCGTCCAGATAGCTTTGTACTCGTTGTATTCCATCAAAATAGTTAGTTAAGTTGTAATACATGAGAAGTATCCATTCGTCATGTATGGTTTGTATTTTTCCGATAGAGTCGTAGTAAATTGGGCGTCCGGCGTCGATGTTTGAAATCTGAGCTCCCGGCGGCGCCACGCCGCTGCCGTATGTATGGGCGCGTGCGCTTGTTGTCATAACAATCATTGTAAATAAAGTTGTAAATAATGCAGGTAAGCATTTCTTCGTTGTTTTTTTTGTAGTTAATTTCTCGGTTTTATTTTGTTGTGGTTTTATTGTTTCAGGTGGCTTATCTATGTCTTGATTTTTCAGGTTTGCGGTATTGAGTATTGGCAGTGGAGATAGTTTTATTATAGGCCTCTTGAATGTTCCAGTTTGAGTTTTTATTGTAGTTACTCTCACGTAGCCGTCGGATCCGGGATGTAGTTGGATAACCCGTCCTAAGGCCCATTTTCCAGGGGGTAGGTTGTTTTCTTTAACCAGCACAATATCACCCTCTTGAATGTTCGCCTTTGGAGTGTTCCATTTAGCGCGTGTTTGGAGTTGAGTTAAATAGTCACTGCTCCAGGTTTTCCAGAATTGCTGGAACATGTGCTCAGTAAGTTGCCAGCGGCGTCTTATATCGATGCTGTTGATATCTGTGTAATCAGATCTTGGAAGTGACGTTATCGGGCTGCCGGTGAGGAAGTGGCCAGGAGTTAAGTAGTTATAAAACTCCTCAGGATCTTCGGTCAACGGGCATAGAGGTCTGGAGTTCATACAGGCTTCAATCTTGCTAAGTAGAGTTGTGAATTCCTCGTATGTGAGTTTCTGTTCTCCGAGAACGCGTCGCAGGTGATATTTGAGCGACTTCACGGCCGCCTCCCACAGACCCCCAGCGCTGGGCCAGGCAGGAGCGTTAAAATGCCACTCTACTTCCAGCTTCGCAATCTCGTCAAAGAATTCTGGTGACAGCAGTTGTTGGAACTCTTCAAATTCGGTGCGTAACAGTTTTGAGGCTCCGATAAAGTTCGTTCCGCAGTCGGAATATACGTGCTTCGGGGTGCCGCGTCTAGCACACATCCTTTGAAATGCACCAATAAAGGTTTCCGTAGTCAGGTCTGATACCAGCTCAATATGTACAGCCTTCGTGGCCATACACACAAAGATAGCTATGTACCCCTTAGATGTACGTACGCCTCTTCCTTTGTTTAGCTTCACCTCGTAACCCCCCGTGTAATCAACAGCTGTGTGGGTGAAGGCTCTAGTTGGATTCACACGAGATTGAGGCAGGTCGCCCATCAGTTGATGATTTTGACTTGCTTTGAAGCGATGACACTGGACACAGTTACGTAGTTGTGACTTGACCGCTCGGTTTCCGCCAATAATCCAGTATCTTTGCCTGATGTATGCCAAAACCAGTCGAGCTCCGCCGTGCAGCATCTTCAGGTGGGCTTGCTCGATTAGAAGTTGAGTGAATCGTCCTTTATGTGGTAGTAGAATGGGATGCTTGGTTTCGAATGGTAAGCTTGAGTTTTTCAGTCTTCCACCAACGCGAATAATGTTATTTTCATCCAAGTAGGGATTGAGTTTGTGCATGGCACTCTTATTTGTTACAGGCTCCTTCTTGATAAGATGTTTGTAATCGTCACCAAGTTGCGATTTCTGTACAAATAAAATTATGTTTCTATTCGCGTCCGCTATTTCCGCTGAAGTTAGGTATGGCGTGTCTTGTTTCGTCATATGGCGTGTTTTGCAGACGAAGCGCAAAATCCAGGCCGTTACTCGCTGTACTCGAGTTAATGAACTGCAATTATTTAACAATTCATAAATAAAGTTATTTCTCCATTTGTTTTCTAGGGTTGTCGATTCTGGATTAGCGACAACATCTGTTTGAGTTGTAAATAAACAAGATATATTTTCTTGTACTTGTTGTTCGTGTTTCAGTTTGAGAAATTCTGGACCATTCCACCAAAGTTTGAAGTCAGCAAGTTTTTTCGGATGCATTCCTCTGGATGCACAATCCGCAGGGTTCTGCTCGGATGGCACATACTGCCATAGTTTTGCAGGGATGACTTGTTTTATTTGTGTGACGCGATTAGCTACATATCTCTCCCATCTAGATGTTTCACCTTGTAACCACGCCAGTACAACTTGTGAGTCACTCCATGCTCTAATAGAGATGTTGTATCCAGGAAGCGAGTTTGTGATTTTTTCCATGAGTTTGGCCAAAAGTAATGAACCACACAATTCGAGACGGGGTAAACTGGCTTTCTGCGATAAGGGGGCAACCCTAGTCTTCGCAGTGAGTAGCTTTATAGTCGGTGTTCCCTGTTCACTGATAACGCAGCTGTATACGACACAAGAATAAGCCTTTTCGCTTGCGTCACAGAATCCGAGTAATTGTATATCATGGCGCGTGCCGCCGATCCACCTGTCGAGTTTCATGTTTCTTATTATCGGTAGTTCCAGTTTTAAATTATACCATTCATTTTGTATTTCTGTTGGTAATTTTTCATCCCAGCCGATGTTATTATTAATCCAAACTTTCTGGAAAAGTAGTTTAGCTGCCACTGTTATTGGCGATAACCATCCCAAAGGGTCGTAGAGTCTTGATATTTCAGAGAGTAGCTGTCGCTTAGTTAGCGTTTGTTTATTAGTTGTTTCCAAGTTCCAGTTAAATAAAAATGAGTCTGTTTTCGGATTCCAACCAAGTCCGAGCGTTTTTGTTGATTCTTCATTTTTGAAGTCGAACACATTCTGTGTCGAAACTTGATTATCTTCCAGGTTTGCCAGTAAAGCAGGATCGTTAGATAACCATTTTCGTAGGTTCATTCCAGCGCCTCTCAACAGGGTAAGTAGGTCTTGTTGTAGTTTTAAGGCACCGGGGAGCGTGTTATGCCCGTACAGGACGTCATCGACGAAGAAGTTGTTTCTCAAGGCCTCTGCAGCTTCAGGATATAGGTGACCATCATCATTAGCTAGCTGCTTCAGCGTTCTCAGTGCCAGCCAAGGAGCACTTTTCATTCCATAAGTCAGGGTGCCGAGTTCAAATTCTCCGAGACGCTGGTTGGGTGAGTCACGCCAGATGATCTTTTGTAAGGGTTGTTGTTCATCAGCTAGCCAGATGCAGCGATACATTTTCTCCACGTCAGCAGTGAAGGCGTATTTGAAAGTTCGCCACATCAAAATAAGCGCTATTATCTCTTTTTGTAGGTTAGGCCCTTTTTCTTGTAAGCTGTTTAGGCTATAACCGCTTGTAGTTTTTTGGGATGCATTGAACACCGTTCTCAGTTTGGTGGTAGTTGAACTCTCTTTCAGGACTGCATGATGGGGAAGAAAACACTGTGTTCCCGAAGTTTTCACTGAAGTGGCTGGTTTCATGTGATTTAGGCTGATGTATTCCCTTATGAAGTCCTTGTACATAATCTTGAGTTTTTCATTGCGTTCTAGTCTTTTTTCAAGTTGTAAAAATTGAGACACAGCTATCGATCTCGAGTTTCCAAGTTTTTTCTCAAAGTCGGCAATAAATGGCATCTTTACGATATATTTTCCGTCCGACGCTCTTTGAACGGTTTGGGAGTAAAATATTTCGCATTGATCGTTTGTAGATACATCGTTGTTTCCAGGGTTGATATCTTCATTTTCCCAAAACTTAGTTAGCTCGTTCAAATCGATCAAAGTCACGTGACAGTTGTATGTTTTCAGTTTGCCACATAAGATCCACCCAAGCTTTGTTTGTTGCGCAATAGGTGACTGAAGTTGAGTGCCCTTCAGGACTCCATCCAAAATGACTTCTGAGTATATGTCTGCTCCCAATAATAGATCTACTGGGTTAGCGATGTTATACTGTGGGTCAGCAAGTTTCAAGTTTCCAAGATGTGACCAGTCGCCTTTCTTGAAAGTAGCGTTAGGTAAGTTATTAGTCAATTTCTTCATTATTAAGGCTTGAAAGTTAAGGGTGTAGTCTGAATGTATTGACTTGCAGGTAAGTTGCAGCTGTCCCTTGCAGTTTCCAGATACAGATCCCACTCCAGTTACCGTAGCATTAAGGTTTTGCCTAGGTAATCTTAGTAGTTGAGCGGCGTTCTGTGAGATCAAGTTAACTTGCGATCCTTGATCTAACAAAGCTCGAAGCGTGATGTTGGTCCCGTCTGCAGACAAGACATTGAGCTGTACAGTCGGCAGCAAAACTTCCATTTCATCCCCTGATAAATGATTAGAGCTCTGCTGCTGTTGTAAGGGTTGCGAGGTGGATGGTGATGATCTCTGGCTTGAAAGTTTTTTGAAGTTATTCTTAGTTTCCATAGGTTTGTTTACATTCGAGTTATGCAATAATGTATGATGGTTTAAGTTGCACTCTTTGCATTTTTTCGTCGACTGACATTCTTTGTTTCCATGACTAAATAAGCAGTTTTTGCACACATGCAATTTCGCAACAGTGTTCGCGCGCTGCGCTGTGTCCATTTCGATAAAACGTGTGCATTGCATGAGCACGTGATTTTGTTCGCATAGAGGGCATTGGCCGTAGGCAGCATAATAAACTTTGGAGTTTTCGTTTCTTTTCGCAAGTTGATAGTTAAATTTTTTCGGATGAAAGTTCTTGTTGACAGGTTTCGGAGTAATAAAGTTAGTTGATTGCTTGTTTGAGTCTTTTTTTGCATTTTTCAGGCTCTCGTACGCCATGAACTTGCTTTCCAGGAAGTAAAGAAAATCATTCAAAGTAGGTAAGTCTCTGTGGTTCGGAAGCTCCTTCACATATTCATTGAGAGTACTGGAATCAAGTTTCAAAGTCATAAGATGAACGATCAGTGGATCCCAGCCAGATGTGTCCACTCGTATGTTTGACAGTCCGTTCAAACATTCGTTTATGACGTCATGCATTCGTTTCAGGTTGTAAGCATCAGGCTGTTGAATAGTAGGCAAGTTAAGTATGCTGTTAACGTATGACGTAAATTGTAACCTCGTGTTATCATAGCGCTGCATAAGTATCTCCCAGCACGATGTATAGTTTTCTGCACTTATGCTCAGATGCTGGACCAATCTCTCAGCTTCACCACGCAATCTCGTCTTCAGGTGTTGCATCTTCTGTGCTTTATTAATCAGCGGGTTGTTGTGGATGGTTTCCAGGAAAAGATCCTTGAAGGAAATCCATTGTGTGTAGCTTCCAGAAAACTCAGGAACCTCAATTCGTGGCGTTGACCTTTCGTAGTGGCCGGTCGACCATATTCTGCTGTTAAGCGTTTTCTTCAATTCGTCATACTTATCTTCGATTTCAACAAAAGTAGCGTAGTATTTTTCACAGTTTTCTCCCTGTAGGGATGACTCGACGTCCCAGTGATACTTTTCAATAAGTTCCCACTTGGATTTTAGTGTGGAAAGATGATCTTCAAGCTCCCATTTTTCAGTAATTTTCTTCAAATCGATTTTAGACATAGCTCTGTCAATGGCTTTGAAGTTATTTTCTTGTTTGCTCAGCAAAGTTTTGATGTTTTCAGTTGAATCTTCGCTTACTAATCCCGTCAAATCAAACTTGACATCCTTGGTGAATCGGTCAAGTAAAGCTCGCATATTTTTCATAGTATCTTCATACATAACCTTAGTTTTTTCGAAAACGCTGTCCGAGAAGTAATTTATGTTTTTATCACCAATTTCTTGCAATAGAACTTCATGTCTCTCTGCAAAATCTATCCACTGCGAGTCAAGAGAGACAATCCGTCTAGTTAAGTAATCTTCCGTCTTCCGTACCTTAGGATCCTTTTTGTAGCTCGCACACAGTGTTTTGATGTTTTCAAAGCATGCTTGCTGGAGTTCTAGGTTGTCCATGTTGATGTTGGCTAGATTTCCGCGTTGCTCACGAAAACCAGAAGTATAAGTTGAGTCCCCTCACACGCAGTTCACGTAGAAGGAGATGGAAGTTCGTAGTTGTGTAGCTGTGTTAGTTTAACACAAAAGTTGACCATCAAAGTTCCCAGTTAGTTTCGCAGTCGGTGTTGTAGACACTCGATCGCTGGTGGTCAGTGCTCAGTGCTCTTATCAACCACAACAGTATGTGCGCTCGTCTCAATTCAACTGGTGAGACCCGCTTGTGGGAGGCCAGCCAAACCGATTCGCTACTGTCACAGCCGAAAAAAACACCAAATCACTAATAATTCTCGAAGGACCACAAAAATGTATGAGCCAGTTTGACCCATACACCTTGGAATGCTGGATAGTTAGGTAGTTGTAGCACGCAGATAAAGAAGTCACCGAAGTTAAAGTTAAAGCAGTTGTTTATTGTAAATGACTAAAATATTACAGTAATTATAAGTTGTAGGTAACTCTTTGCTCGACCGTCTAGTGCAAGCGCTATTGCGTACTCAAACACAAATTAAAATATAATTAATAAAGTAAACAATTGACGCGCAACTAAAGTGTGTCGCGAGTCAGCAAAAATATGTGCGGTGTTGAGACCGTACAGATGGAGCGCGTCGTTAACAGCACCTATACGAAATTATATCTGACAATAAAACCATAAACTTATCCTGAATCTGTTGAAATGGTCCTGAATCTTTTCGGCTGTTTATTATAAGTATGGATCTTCTTAAAAAGTTAAAAACCAGCAAATACCATAATATTTTTGGTGACTAAGAACGTCAATGTTTAATAACTTCTTTGCAGGTTTGTGACAAATCATATTTGGTTAAAACAACTTGATACAATGTGATAGCTCGGACATCTCAGGTAAGCCTCACTAACAGAAAAATAAAACTACCATTATGATACTAAATTAATGTCTAATATGGATATACATAACACTACCTAGTGTCCCAAAACTTTGCCACACGAAGGAAAAGTACCTTAAACATTGAAAGTAAGAAATTTTACTGAAAGAAGGCTTCATTTCGATTTTAAAAACAATTGAAACTGCACTCAAAAATTTTTGGAAAATCGCCTGCCTTAAACCAGGTATCAAACCCACCAAATATGATAATATCTTCTTTTTACGATACTGACCGAAAGGGTTACTAGTTAGGCTTATTATTTTACAAAGCACCTTAAACAAAAGGTCCATAATTTGTGTTGTGAGAATTTGGATGGTATTGTATGCGATTTTAAAAAAACTTTGAAAGCAGTTTCAATTATTTTTAAAAATAAAATGAAGTCTTCTTTCAGTAAAATTTCCTATCTTCTATATTTAAGGTACTTTCCTTCCGTGTGGCAAAGTTTTGGGACAGCCTTTATATCTCAATTTCAGGAGTAAGAACTACATACAAAACAAAATGAAAAGAACAAAGTTAATATGATGATATGTATTTTATAATAAGATGATTAATTATATTTCTGTTGCCTGAAAATTCATTTAATAAATGATGATGATTATTATAATATAAATTGTTAATAAATTATCATGCTATATAATTATTGAATTTTTAGACTTTTAAGCATTTACAATGCTATTTTTATACTCAGTAGCATAATTGGTTAGTGCATAGGGCCGGAATCCCAAGGGTGCAGGATCGAATCCCTTCTGAGGTGCTACGAGTGAGTCGTTTTTTTCGTAGTATTTTTTCTAATATATTAACTATCTCGAGGAGCTCGGTGGTTTAGCGCCTGGCCCAGCGATTGGGATTAGGTTAAGCAACTTTCGCAAGGGTCGGTCATGGGATGGGTGACCAAAATTTTATTATCTCGATCTCCTCCGCGCTTCGGAAGGCACGTTAAGCCGTTGGTCCCGGCTGCATTTGCACTCGTTAACACCCACCGATCCGCACTGGGCCCACGTGGTGGGTTTATGGCCCGTCCTCCTTATCCACCCATAAGGAAGGCCTGTACCCCAGCAGTGGGGAGATTAAAATGGCTTATGGACATTAATTATCTTAATTATCATGCATTTAATTACCTTGAGGAGTTGGCACACGGACTTAATGTTCATTTCCTTGTCCGTGTCCAGCAGGTGCAGTAGAACCTTACAGAGACTCTCGCCGAGGGACTTGAGTCTTCCTCCCTAAAACATTGATTAAATAATAACATACTAGTAACTATTGCAAAATAACAGCTTGTCAAAGGATATCATTAATTGTAATTATAAGTAATTATAACTCCTACTTGTAATTCGATGCAGTGATTTGACAGCTCGAACTATTGCCACCTCATGTCCACTAGTGATAATTTTTTTTGGCCGTTAGTTTAATTAATTAGTAGTTAGTTTAATTATAAGAGTAAAATAAAATGCAACATTTATTAGCCTAATTTAAATAATTGCCAGATATTATGAATATGTACCATGGGCAACAGCGTCGCTTAACCACTGCTAAGGTTAAAATCGCTTGCACGCCGCGCCCGCTGTCACATAGGTTTAGTTCGTGCACAAATCATACACGTCAAATAGAAAAATCTTCTATATGCAAGCGGTGCGATTGCACTGGGCGCCCTCGTGTGTGGGGCGCCGAAAACGCCCGACCACCGGTCGAATATCAATCGTATTGTTGCCTGGTGATGAGAGACGAAGCGACGAATGAAACTGACTAAAAATTGCACTGCGCAGCCATTTTTTAATATAAACAAGCAGGATTAGTCGATGAAACTGACTAAAAATCGCGCTGCACGGCTATTTTTTTCTAAAAACAAGCGAGATTACAAGATTAGTATATGAAACTGACTAAAAATCGTGCTACGCGGTAGTTTTTTTCTGTAATAAGCAAAATTAAAAGATGAGCAGAACCTGACTTAAAACTGCGCTGCGCGGCCATTTCTTACTATAAACAATCAAGGTTACAAGATTTATAGTTGAAACTGACTAAAAATCGCGCTGCGCGGCCGTTTTTCTTTACTATAAACAAGCAAGGTTACAAGATTTATAGTTGAAACTGACTAAAAATCGCGCTGCGCGGCCGTTTTTCTTTACTATAAACAAGCAAGATTACAAGATTAGTAGATGAAACTGACTAAAAGTCGCGCTGCGCGGCGGTTTTTTTACTGTAATAAGCAAAATTAGAAGATTAGCAGATAAAACTGACTAAAAACTGCGCTGCGCGGCATTTTTTTTTGCTCTAAACAAGCAAGTTTATAAGATTAGTGGTAGAAACTGACTAAAAAATCGCACTGCGCGGCCGTTTTTTGACTAACAGGCAAAATAGAAAATCTTGGAATCGCATAAGTAGGGGGCGCCCCGTAGAAATATCGCCCAGGGCGCTGGTAGTGCTTAAACCGGCACTGCTTCTATAAATTTACAAAATAAAAAAAAGCAATTGTATTATTGTGTGTATAGTGACCCCCTCCAAAATCTCAGCCTGCGACCGCGCCTGTTCGTGCAGGGGCGATACGCGCGCACACGAATTTTGTTGCAAACTGGTTAAGCGACGCTGTTGCCCATAGTACATGTATTTTATTTTAGAGTTTATAGATTGCGATCTCATACTTCGTCTGCGTGGAAATATTTTTTTGCTATCCCTAGAGAACAATACTTTTTTCTGGATGAAAGCTACCTTATGTCCTTCTGTACCCTATGTAAAATTTCATGATCATCGGTAATATAATTATTCAGTAATTAGTTATTCTTTTCTTTTCCATATTGTTTATGTATTACATTTTCTTTAGCATTTTGAGTTAGGTATTTTGCAATATGGCGGCAGTTGAATGAGATAAATAAATTAGTTACTCAATAAAACTATTTTTAATGTCAGGAGCGAAAAATAGTTTCAAATAGATAGTAAAATGTATCAAAAAAGTTCTGAGGACGATATGGCGGACGTTGACTGAGATAAGTCAAAGCATTTATCTACTCACGAAAACTGATTTTTGAATCGAAAAAAAATCTATATTATATGATCTGAATTTATTGAATCAGTATCTATTTTAAAAGGCATTGTATAAAAAGTACTGTGGACGATATAGAGGTCGTTGACCGAGATAAGTCAAATCAATTAGCTTACTCTTGGCTTACTCTATAAAACTGTAACGTGGCCGTGCCGACGTATTGAAGAGGAAAATCAAGCAAGCAATCAGAAAAAAAACAGTCAAATTTTGAAGTCCCTCTTTTGGAACAACAATAAGAATTTGACATAATTTGAAATCGCGAAAAGGTTTTGCTCTGGGGAAGGAGGTCGCCACGGCCACGTTGCAAAACTATCTTCAATCTTGGAATTGAAAGATACAGCTTGGCCATAAAGAGTTGAAATTAAATAAAATGGAACAAAAATTTTCCAATACCAAATATAGTCGGTGTTGTTGCCAACTTATTCGTAATTTTGACGTGTTTACATAGAAAGTGGCGCCCTCAATTTTGGTCAACTCTTTATGGTCAAGCTGTAGTTTCATATATTATATCTTTAGAAATGTAAAAGGAATACTATATTTTTGGATTTAAGGCATAAGAAACAGTACCGTAGAATACACTAAAAGTGCTGTAGATCAGGGGTGTCAAAGTTACGGCCCGCGACCATAATCTATCCAGTGAGGATTTTAGACGGCTTTCGATGCCACTACGTATTGTAACCTTGGACGAATCAACCACTGGACGCGAAATGACAGCCATATTCGCCTTTACCCCTCTGCCACTTACTGTGACCGATAGCCTCAGTAAACGATATCGCGTTGTTAGTGTGATGGCGATGATGTCGTGGCGAAACATTGGTACAAAAATTGGAAAAATGATCCATATTGTTCAGCAAAAAAAATAGCGGGCAATCAAGAAATGTTTCTATTCACACGTAAGCACAATTTCAACCTATTATAGTAGCTATTTTTCGTAAAATAAATAACATTGGGTATGTAAACAAAGTACCTATGACATTGTCATTATTTGCCAAGTGTACTACCCCTTTCACCCGCAAAAATTGGTCGATCGTGATTTCATACAATTTTCTTACGTTACGTGTCCAGTGGTTGATTCGTCCAAGATTGTAACATAATAAACTATGAGACCTCAGGTATCTGGATCCTCAAGCTCAAGATAACTCCTTTTTATTACCTTTGTATGTAAATAAAGATTTAAATTTAGTGTGTTTAAGTTTTTAATTTTGAGTTTGGCCCGCTAACATGCTCTTAACTAAAAATGGCCTTTTTGAAAAATCTGTTTGACACCCCTGCTGAAGACGATACGGAGGGGGTTAATTGAGTTAAATTTCATGTCTAGTGAGCGCGTAAGCTTGAGAAGTGAATAAATCATAAATCGATTAGCTCCTCAATAAAACTGTCTTTAATCTCAGGAAATTAAAGATAGTCTCAAATATATCGTTAATACAGTATTAGTAGTAGAGTTACTTTCGTATTTATAATATTAAAGTGTTAATTATTATGACCTCCATTTAAAGCAAATGTGTAAAATTTCAACTTAAAAAAACAAGCCTACAAGCTACGTAATGAAGTCACAGGCGATGTTATTACAAAAGATTTTTAAACACCTGTTTAACTTAGACACTGTTTAAACGTGATGCTCTCTTTCAGACAATATTGATAAAAAAGTGACACCATCACATTAAAACAGTGTCGTAAGTTAGGGTTGCCACCTGCCACTACTTGATTTACCAGCATAAAAAATACGGGTTTTAGGTTTTTTAGGGGAGACAATTAAAACAGCTGTTTTTTATGAAGATAATTTAGACCACAGATTTTTTTTACCCCATATTTTATTTTCACAATTACGACTTCCTGTATTATTTTCGCCTGAAAAACAGGGTAGCCCGTAAAATACGGGGCATCTGGCAACTCTATCGTAAGTTAAACAGATGTTTAAAAATCTTTTGTAATAACACCAAATATCGGATCATTCTGAACTTACCATCCAAATTTAAAGGATGTGTCCAGTCCATGGAACTAAACAACTTTCTTTAAGAATCATGTGTCGACTTTCGCAACAAAGATTTGGTCATACCATGTCCCATACTAAATTGATCATGTGATCTCTTTGATTTGTATGGATAGTCGTTTTTTTTTACATATTTGGCCATGTGTTCCTTAAAGAAAGTTGTTCAGTTTCATGGACCGAACACATCCTCAAAATTTGGATGGTGAATACAAAATGTCCCTGTATGTATAGGTAATATTAACCTGGCTATCCTCAAGTTGGGTGTAGATCTCAGCGAGGAACATGGCGAACCCGCGCATATTCTCCTCGGAAGTCTCCACGCCGCTGATGATCTTGCTCTCCTCGGTGGAGCAGCGCTCGAGCAGGCACGCGCGGAAGGTGGACTCCTCGGGGGGGGCGACCGAGTCGTACATCGAGCACAGGCGGGCGCCGTTGTAGCGGAAGTTCGATTCCCCTATCGACTGTGTGAAACAAAAGGGAATTAATTGGGTGACTAGAAATAAGGCATACTTAAATACTAAACCTGGCAGCAGTTTATTTTTTGGGCGACAAAATAACTAAACGGGCGACAAACTGTGCATTACAAAAAATATGTGAAACGGGCGACTACATGTGGGAGATAAATAATTTAAGCTAGCAGTGAAAATTCTAAATGAGTGACAAAAATACTGAGTGGGCGGGCAACTATTATACCAAGTAAGTAACCATATAACTGATTTAAGCTGCCCAACATGGTATTTTTGTCATCTCGATTAGGATAAATAAAATTTATGCTAAATTTTAAATATTTTGTGGGTTGTTGCATAAGTAGTAATTTGGTCGCCCGTTTTGAATAACTATTTACTGAATTTGTATTTTAAAGTCGCCCATTTTTAACATAATATTCGCCTATTCGCCCTTAGTCTGTCGCCCACTTAGTTTTTCAGTACGCTATATTCAGTATTGTTGATACCTACCCAAAATGCGATTTTATTGTTACCCGATTAAATACTACCCGAAAGAAAATAGCACCTATTGTGGTTCATTTGAGTGAAAAAAAAACAAAATTGCTACATTTGTTTTGTTTTATTAATACAGTAGAGGTCACATAATTAAAGACACCAGTAGATTTTCATACAAACGAGGTAACTTTGAAGCCTTGGTTCTCCGCCAGGGATTGACCTAGCTCTGATCTGACGATGGCCATTTTTTATGTGCTTGGCTTTCACCTCACCTGTTGTTAAGTGACGATAAGAAGTGGAAGGGCACTACACCTAGAATCCTCATCACTAGCTATCTTACCTCTAATTCCTGGAACACAACAATTTTTAAATTGCTGTTATGTCGTAGACTTAGGTAAGAAGGTAGCTAACCAGGCGGACTTGAAATAAGCCCTACCACGATCCAGGGAGTGAATGGAGGAGATTCAGATTGCTATACACACCCAACTGATCTGATCAGCATTTTAAGACATATAAGGATCAGAATTTTCAGTTGCAAGATTTCCATACATTTTTATGCTAATTTCGCGTTATTAAACATATCCTTAAAATATCTCTTAGAATGCTGATCACATCAATTGGATGTGTGTGTATAGCAACCTGAATCTCCTTCATTCACTCCCTTGATAGTAATCATCAGATCACAGCTAGGTCAATCCTTGGCGGAGAACTTCAAAGAAGGCTTTAAAGTTACCTCATAATTATAGTATGAAAATCAACTAGTGTATTTAATTATGTGCTGACCGCCACTGTATAATTCGGAGAAATTCTTCCATGTAATAGATGTTATATAAATTATTCCATTAACACAAGATGCTTCATTTACAAAGTATGTCAACATTTTGCCTTAATTAATTTTTTAATCAGACTTATAAATCCAATTTCTGCATATTTGCCGTTTATAAGCCCCCTTATTATTCATTTCAATGTGATTTTACAAATACTTCAAGTAGAAATTAAAGCAGTCAAGGTGAGGCAATTGACCTGATTGTACCAATTTTTTGTTTTGCTAGCAATATAAAACATTTGTTCAAATTTTGCAAGTTGGCAGTGTACTTTTTGCAATATGTGTTGAGCGTAACTATTCCACCTGTGCTAAAATTCTAGATTTATAACTCTGTCAACAACTATGGTCTGTTTACCCTTAAAAGTCCTATTTAGTAAATATCTTCACCCAACCCAAAATATTCATATTATATAAACAACAAAAATGCTTTTCCACCTAGATTATGAAAGAAACTGTCAATAATTAATAACAATTTGATTATCTAAGACAACATATTTACAACTGTTTGCTAAATAGGAAGGATAAACAGCCTTTATATCTACTTTTTTCTTATCATCTCCTTACCTGATTCACGATGGCTTCTACCAGAGGTCTGGTGTAGCTAGCGTCATGCAGTGTCTGGGCAAACGAGTCCACAAGGGGACCGCAGAGAGTGTCGAACTTGCCCGGGTCAAAGGTTATCTCACACATAACGGTAATCAGGTTGGCAATGTTCTCCTGTTGATTTATATACAGATTTGTTTAATTAATAACCTAAAACTATGTCTATAATGACAATAAAAACATGTCATATGCCATATTTATTTGAAAATAAAAACCTAACAACAGACAAAACATAATTTTGTGCCACTTTATGTGACTTGAATATTGTTATTTCAATCAACATGTTTTCTTCATCAAGCATCATGGCATTTTACCAATAGCAAAACAACACAGTATTAGTAAACAACAAAACCAGTTCTGGTGTCTTAACACCTTAACCACCGCCGCCACACAAACATCACATTTATTACCATTCATAAACACTAAAAATGAATAAACAATAAGAAAAACGTTTGTAGAAAGTTTCAGTTATCATACACAATATCAAAAATAATCAAGAAAAAAATATAAAATAATTTTAAAATGTAGGTCACTGGTGACCTACACGGCAGTTAATGTGTTAATTTATGTATATTTTAAACATAAGGGACCTTTTAGGAAGTTCCTAATTTTAGAAGATTTTTTTTTTAAAGAATTTAAAACGCAGTAAACGATGGTAGCAAAATACATTACTAATATAATATGAAAATATTATGTCCAACAATACTTACAAATAAATAATAAATGTTTCTTGTTACATAGAAGGAAAAATAACAAAAATACTCTCATATAATAAATAATGATTAATGGAATAATTATGATTACTTATTCCACAAATTGCAAGTATTAATTCAAAAAACAATAAACAGTATTAACAACATGTCACATCTTCCTTAATAAAAACATGTTTTCACACAAGTCTTGTTTTTGACCTAATTTGTACTTACCTTTGTCTTGTCTACTGTTTTTGTTAGATATTTGCACATAAGTACAAGTATTATTGTTG
Organism: Agriphila geniculea; assembly: GCA_943789525.1. Taxonomy (NCBI): domain Eukaryota; kingdom Metazoa; phylum Arthropoda; class Insecta; order Lepidoptera; family Crambidae; genus Agriphila; species Agriphila geniculea. Next base: position 8,949,027 of record OX038875.1, read on the forward strand.
TATTTGGCTGTATGTATGTTCTACATACTGTCAGTATACAAATACATACAAATACAACCCATTTTTATTAATGTACAATATATTTTACTTTCAAAATTGTGTTTATTCTCCTGTGTTTAATGCTTAAGATCTGTGCTGGCAACTATACTACATTGTTATACATAGTCACTATTTATATACAGAGGTAAAATTGATGGATCCCAAGTTCAAAAAACTTTATGCAATTATAGTCATCTGAAACTTAATTAGTATGTCAGTCAAATGACTACTTACATTACACAACACTGAACTTTGAAAATGCTAGTAAGTATCTATCTATGTATCATTTAAGTGAAGTTCACAAGATGTCTGTTACTCCGCCAACAGTAAGTAGTATAGTTTTATTGAAGATACTTACCCGCATGTCCATATTCTCGGACTCTTCAAGAGAAAATGACATATCATCGAAATTGTACGGGTTCTGGTCTTGGGCTTGACGGAGACGATCTTGTACAGAAAATCGTTGGGGTCTATACGGTGCAGGGTCTGGCACAAATGCTGGGGCTTGGCGGTTGTAGTTAGGTGGATACCATTCCTTCGCCTCCGCCGACAAATTCGATTTAGGTGGCTCAACTGATAACAGACAATGCGACATCATTAATCAAAAACTATGTTTACGATTACGATTTTGATAAACGACGTGATACAAGGTTTGCTAAAATGGGCACGATGACCCTAAAAATATAAATTTTCGGCACAAATGGTCGACTTGCCTCTGTCAAACTGGATGACGACGTCATTAGAAATGAAAATCCTTACTTTCACCCGAACTATTGTAATTATGCAGAACGCAGTTTAGCTAGCCAAGTATGACGACCGACGTGAAATAGAACCGAATTGAAATACGAGAAAGTTAATAGATTAATGTTTAAATAGTTACCTCTTCCATCTTCGGATGCGATTCTCGGTCGGCGAAGCTCTCTTGGTTGGTTTTCAGGCTGCTGCCAACCGCGACCTCGGCCTCTCGGCCCTCCGATATCTCCGTTGTTCATTTCATACAGTTCTTGACGAAGCTTTGGATAAGACGACTTCGAATAAATTCCATATACCGCAAACTATTTCCTTCGTGTTCTAAATATAACGCTTTAAAAATCCGACACGTAAACAAAGAAAAATATCTGCGTTCGGGGCACTTCCTCCATGTTATTTGTTAGAATGAGACAAAAAATTACGGTTACCATGGGGTTACCATTTTTTTACTACAAAATCTACTAAAATAGAAAACGCTTGTATTCTGAGAATTCTGAAATAAATATATGGACGTAGTACCTATATAGAGATATTTTCCAAAGAGGCCAGAGGGCTAGACCCCGAATTACGTAAGTCTGTTGCAGACAATTCTTGATTGAAAGCGCAGTTACATTGCTGCTTTAAGTAAGATAGTTGTCTCATTGGTTCTAAACTAAAGCAGCAATGTAACTGCAATTTCTGTCAGAGATGATTGCAACAAAGTTTAGATTAGATAATTACCCCCCTTGGCTAGGAGGCATCCAATACACGGTAGGTTTTGCTGTCAGTTTAACCACACTCACGGACTGTGACTGTCTGTGACTGACGATTAACCTACCGTGTAATGTATAGCTTGACCATAAAGAGTTGACATAAATTGAGGGCGCCACTTTCTATGTAAATACGTCAAAATCACGAATAATTTGGCAACACTGACTACATTTAGTACTGAAAATTTTTAGTTCCTTTTTATTTAATTTCAACTCTTTATGGTCAAGCTGTAGTGGTCAAACGTAATTCATGACTGATGGAATTTGACTGACGCTTGCATGACCATGTAATGGCTGCCTAAGGGCCTACACACATAACCGCGTTACGGCGACGCACCGCAACACAACGCCAAAATCGGCGGCACCACGCGTCGCCGCGTGGCGCCGCAGAAATGACGTCACACTTGTTGACCACAGTTTCAGTCCTACGCCTACCCCGCAGAGGCGGCGTAGTATGCGTTGACACCCGGGGCGGCTTTTTATTTAGCACCCCCAAAATAAAACAACAAATACTAAACGTGCTTACCAGAGCCGGATTTAGAGTGTAGACGCCCTGGGCAACAAGGGAGTGGAGGTCACTAATTATAAAGATTTCTTTTGAGGGCTAAACTTAATTTTAACTCTTCTCTGCGCATAGTTTTTGTAAAATTCTGCACAAGCGAAGCGCGCCGCGCGCTCCGGCACGCTAATGGTGTCTTACCGTGGCTCCGGGCAGTGCGGTGATTTAACTCTTTCCCATGAGCTTAGTTTTTTGTAAAATTCTACATAATTGTGTGGTTTCTTGAAAGATACATTTATCTTCGTACCCACTTCTTGTGTAAAAGTCAAGTTGCGGCGTGCGTAGCGCGCCGCGCGCTCCGAGCTATTTGTGTAGCGATTAATATCTTTCCCACGTAGTTTTTGTAACATTCTACATCATTCTAAATCATTGATGATTTTATTGAAAAACAAGCTCAAATCGTTATATTATATTACGTACCTACTCTTTTGTTGTGTAACATTTTTTTATAAAATAATTTATGTGGAGGCCCCTCTCTTGTGAAAGCCCCGGGCAGTTGCCACAGTTGCCGACCCTTAAATCCGGCCCTGGTGCGACCATGAACATTTTGAAACTTAGACACAAAAACATCAAAATACAGAATAATGTCAAATGGCTATGACATTATTTTGTAGAGATAAAAGTCAAAACGTTCTTCAAACACCGATTTTGATGGTTGTTTACCATGGAACGGATGAAACTACGCTCTGACAGCGTTCAGAGTAATATTTCACCGAGCCACGAAACGGTTAGAGCGCAGTGCACTCGTGCCAGGGTGGCCCGAGGCAAGTTTTATGATGGTGCGAAATTTAATTATGCCCCCCCCCCTTTCTTGCCCTTAATACCTATACAGGGTTATTTGTAAAACACCAACAATACCTCGCAGGAGTAGATTACTAACCTAGATTATAAACAAGAAAGTTTGTTCGATTTTTAGTCAGAGTCAACCACTAACCTTGTTATTTTGCCTGTTTATAGTAACAAAAATACTTAGATTATTTATATGTCTAGATAGAGTCTTAGGCTTTTGACGTATTAAACAAAACAGGCCAACTTTTTTAAGGTGGTGTGCATTTTTAGCATCATCGCGTCCAAAGAGTATTGTAATAAAAACTATGGCCGGCTCACACTACTGACAATGTGTGCGTGTTTTGGTCACCCAACTGTTGGGTGATATTTTTTTCGACGCTGTCGTAGCTTCGACTGTCTATCTTGACATATAAATAATCTAAGCAAAAATATTGTAATACTCGAAGAAAAAATATATTCCCTTTTTTTTTTAAAAAAAAGCCAGTGTTACTCGGAATGATGTAAGGATTCTAACGATACCCCATACATCCAAATCAGTTGAGCCATTTAGAAGTTATGGTGGAATAAAGAAACTCACATAAACTCCTTTTTGGGCAATCGTGTAAAAAAAACGGCCACGCAGCGCGATTTTTAGTTAGTTACATCCACGATCTTGCTTGTTTATAGTAAAAAAATGGTTATGCAGCGCGATTTCATTAGTCAGTTTCAATCGTCGCATCGTCGCTCGTCACCAAGCAACAACATAATTGATAGTCGAACGGTGGTCGGGTGTTTTTGGCGTCCCACACAAAAGGGCGCCCAGTGCGGTCGCACCGCCTGCCCTAGGGCCGCCCTTGACTCGAGCAAAGCCACGGAACGAACACCGGGCAGATGAGATGCGCCAGACAGCGAGTGAGTTGTCACAACGCACGTTGGCACCCCTTGGTGCCTGGTACCCGGAGCGGACCGCCCCCCCCTTACGCCGCCAGTGCTACCCCGGACACCACAGAGGAAATAATCACTACGTTTTACCGGACACTTCCATACCATAGGTACATATTGTACGGTCTGTATACTATAAAACCGCCGCGTTGTAAGTAAACACAGATAACGTTTCTTCATTTATAAAATTAGTAATAGGGTCCCGTTTTTACCCTTTGGGTAAACCCTAAAAAAAACACCAAAAACAAATTTGGGTCTCTGCTTACCCGGGGAATGTCCGAAAAAAATCAATTTGGCTGAATATTTTTTTATAGGTAGTAATAAGCTCCCTCAGTAATAGAAAAAAGTTGCAGAATTTTCGGTTGCGTATAAATAAAAATAAAAAATAAAGTCACTTCGACTTCACAAATACACGAAAGTAACAGCAGAATGGAGATTATACCCTTGCCACCACCTGTCATAACCACAACTTGCTATTAAAAAAAAGTTTCAACACACTATCTGTGTTATTCAGAGATGTTTCACAAAACTGGGGTGCAAGACTGTTCTAACAAAACCTGGTTTAATGCTTGTAAACCAGTCACAATGCACCTTTTAATCCTTAAACGGTGGGACTAAACGTTAAACTGTCATTCTGAATACGATTTGCGCTAAAATGGCGTTAGTCCGCAGTCTAACGCCATGTTAACTTTGGCCCTAGTTTAACGAACGCACTCTGAATAAGACAGAAACTGTCTTATTCAGAGTGTATATCTGTGTTATTCAGAGATGTTTCACAAAACTGGGGTGCAAGACTGTTCTAACAAAACCTAGTTTAATGCTTGTAAATCAATCACGATGCACCTTTTAATCCTTAAACGGTGGGACTAAACGTTAAACTGTCACTCTGAATACTATTTGCGCTAAAATAGCGTTAGTCCGCAGTCTAACGCCATGTTAACTTTGGCCCTAGTTTAACGAACGCACTCTGAATAAGACAGAAACTGTTTTATTCAGAGTGCGTTCGTTAAACTAGTCCCACCGTTTAAGGATTAAAAGGTGCATTGTGATTGGTTTACAAGCATTAAACCAGGTTTTGTTAGAACAGTCTTGCACCCCAGTTTTGTGAAACATCTCTAAATAAGACAGCTGTCTTATTCAGAGTGCGTTCGTTAAACTAGGGCCAAAGTTAACATGGCGTTAAACTGCGGACTACCGCCATTTTAGCGTAAATCGTATTCAGAGTGACAGTATAACGTTTAGTCCCACCGTTTAAGGATTAAAAGGTGCATTGTGATTGGTTTACAAACATTAAACCAGGTTTTGTTAGAACAGTCTTGCACCCCAGTTTAGTGAAACATCTCTGAATAACACAGAAAATGTCAAAACTTATTTTTTAATACTTGCTGTGGTTGTGGCAGGTAGTGGCAAAGGTATAATCGCCATTCTGCTGTTACTTTAGTACATTTGTGACGTGGAAGGGACTTTAATTTATAAAAAAATTTGACGCATCCGAAAATTCTGAAACTTTTTTCTAAAACTAAGGGAGCTTATTCCTACCTATAAACAAATATTCAGCTATTTTTATTTTTTCCGACATTCCTCATTGCAATGACCTAGTTACTTAGTTCTATACCTATTTATAATTAACACTTCTTACCACGTTTTTATTATGTTGCTTGCTGATTTGTTTGTGTGTTCGTTTGTTTGAGCACAAATTTTGCAAACAATTTTATAAGTACTAACTTCCCGATGAGCTAGAGACTTGAAAATGCAAATATGACCGTGTCTTTGAGCTGATCTGATGACGTGCCGGACTACAGCTGCGCCACAAAAAAAAGTTGGAAATCTGACATTTTGACTATGCCATGATGAAGTCTATAGTTTGTCGGAGTTTGTCGCCAAAAACCAGAGTTTGTCGGTCCTCCGTTTAGGAGATACATGTGGCTCAGCTGTAAAGACGTCTCTACAGCTGCGCCACACAGATCTCGAAAACGGAAGGTCGAAGCGAAAATGTGATTACTTGTATGTATAGCCGTTAGTTTGTCGGAGTTTGTCGCACAAAAACCAGAGTTTGTCGGTCTTGCGTTTAGGAGATACGTGTGGCGCAGCTGTAGAGACGTCTCTACAGCTGAGCCACACAGATCTCGAAAACGGAAGGTCGTAACAGAAATCTGATTACTCGTGTGTGTAGCCGGTAGTTTGTCGGAGTTTGTCACCAATAACCAGAGTTTGTCGGTCTTGCGTTTTGGAGATATGTGAGGATACGCTGTGGAGACCTTTCTACCGTCCGTTCGTGCCGTCTCGTTCCGTTTTCGAGATCTGTGTGGCTCAGCTGTAGAGACGGTCTCTACAGCTGCGCCACACGTATCTCCTAAACGCTAGACCGACAAACTCTGGTTTTTGTGCGACAAATTCCGACAAACTAACGGCTATACATACAAGTAATCAGATTTTCGCTACGACCTTCCGTTTTCGAGATCTGTGTGGCGCAGCTGTAGAGACGTCTCTACAGCTGAGCCACATGTATCTCCTAAACGGAAGACCGACAAACTCTGGTTTTTGGCGACAAACTCCGACAAACTATAGACTTCATCATGGCATAGTCAAAAAGTCAGATTTCCAACTTTTTTTTTGTGGCGCAGCTGTAGTCCGGCACGTGATCTGATGATGGAGCCAGAAGAACGCCACAGGAACTCTATGATGAATGAAACTATACAACCCCATCGTGTTTGGGTTGTTAGAATTGTCTTGACAAGTACTCTGACAGGAGACGAGGTTCAGGATCGGATGATGAAGTCTGGTGGAGGCCATGACATAGGAAATTAGGAACTCAATATTGAAACCATGCAACCCCATCGAGTTTGGGCTCGTTTGAATCGTATTGACGAGTGCTGTGTTGGGTAATAGTGTCCAAGGGTCTGATGATGGAGCCGGAAGAAGGTCACTGGAACTCTGTAATAAAACCATGCAAACCCATTGAGTTTGAGCTCGTTTGATTCGCCTTGACGAGTCACAGAAATAGAATGCCAAAGAACAACAAAGTCAATAGTAGGTGATCCGAAAAATGTGCGCAGCGAAAATTTTTCTATGTCTATGTGACGAGTGCTCTGTCGAGGCTCTCTCGAGCCGATTTAAATGAAACTCGGTTTTTTATATTATTTTGACAAGAAAATAACAATGCAATTTATAAAATACTAAAATCCCAAGATGGCGGCCAACTTTTTTGTTTGTGGGCCGATTCCGATGAAACTTGGTTTTTGGTACTATTTTGACAAGAAAATAATTGTACTAAAAATTCAGGATGGTGGCCAACTTTCTTTTTTTTGGCCGATTTCGATGAAACTTGGTTTTTGGTATCGGCCCACAAACAAAAAGATAGCCGCTATTTTGGATTTTTCGTATTTGAAAAATTGCGTTGTTATAAATTTTCTTGTTAAAATAGTACCAAAAACCGAGTTTCATCGAAATCGGCCCAAAAACAAAAAAGTTGGCCACCATCTTGGGTGTTTTGTATTTTTTAAAATGCGTTGCTATTTTCTTGTCAAAATAGTAGGTACCAAAAACCGATTTCAATGAAACTCGGTTTTGGTACTATTTCAACATGAAAATAACAACGCAATATTGAAAATATTAAAAAATCCAAGATGGCGGCTGTGATTGTTGTGAATGTCACATCAAACATAAAGATATTTGTGGGCTGATTTTGATGAAACTCGGTTTTTGGAACTATTTTGACAAGAAAATAACAATGCAATATTGAAAACACATTACATTTTGGTTTTGGTTTTGATAATTTCAACATGAAAATAACAACGCAATATTGAAAATGTTAAAAAATCCAAGAGCCATCTTGCCCACAAACATAAAGGTTAGCCGCCAGGCTAACCTTTATGTTTGTGGGCCGATTTTGATGAAACTTGGTTTTCAGAATTATTTGACAAGAAAATAACAACGCAATATTGAAAACACATAACATTTTTAACTTCACCGTCTCGCCTGCGACCTCCAGCCATTTTAAAAGAACAATTTCGTTTTTTATAAAGCCGAAATGGTGCAGTATATATTATGGTCACACTAGTTTTGTAAAGTAAGGTCGGCTCCACAGCGCGTGTTTTGCCCTACACACTCAACAAAACATTGTTTTGCGAAACAAAATCTACACACGTTTTTTTTTGTTGAATGTTGAGATGTTTTTGTTGATTGTGTAGAACAAAACACGCGCTATATTTTGGACCCGGCATAATATTTAATTCTAAAATTGAAATTCGGCGCCAAACTCCAAATCGGAGTTGCCAGGACTAACCTTTGTATTTATTAGGGTGTGTATACCATACCAACTTTTTGAATCTTGCATTGCACATCATCCACGTTTCCGGAGCGTGTAGCTCGAAAACTATGGGGAAATTGGAAAAAGTGTATAGATAAAAGTTGTAGAGGATTTTATAAGCTTTCATTTGGTAGAAAAACACTTTTCTCTACAACGCACCGTTTTAGATATTAGCTAAAAAAGGAAAAGTGAGACCTTAATTTAAACCTCTCACCCACTCCGGCTCACCAGGAGGTGAGGCTTAGGGTGTGAACATAAGTACTAAAAGTTCTATCGTCTTCGTCTAGGAAGACGAGAGAACTTTTAGCATGTTCACACCTCAAGCACTCCTAAACAAGTTTCTGAAGAAATTGCGTATGTATTCGCTTCGCACTCTACACCCCCTTTTGAGCCATTCGTTAAGCAGATTGATAGGATTTTTAAAGTAATTTACGCTATGGGGGTCTGAGATATCAGTTCATTTTGGAAAAGGGGTCTCTTGCCCAAAATAATACGGGAATTCCTGCCCTAAAGTAAGGCCAATGCTTACCTAAAACCTTATGTGTATATTGTGGAACTTTTTATTCAAGTATATATTTTAAATCCTTGTTGCAGTTTAACCCAGAATCAAACATTATAAAGTAATAATAAAAATAGGTTCACATCTGTTCTATTTATTAGAGCCTCTATTTACAAAAAAAATATAACACCGTAAAATACATATACTTATTACAAAAAATATGTACATACCTTTACCATTTATGGTAATAACAATCATCTTCATTTCTAATAATATTCAACTACATTGATCAGACCTATATATTTTTTTAAGATAAACAGGAAGCTAAATGACAATGTGAATAAATTTTACCATGAGCTATGATTGCTGTATTAATTAATATTATAAGAGGAATGGTACCTAGGTACTATATCCTGCACAGAGAGGCAAATGAAAAAGATGAAGATGAGTAGAGAATCTATTCACTTTCACAACTGAAAAAATCTCTAACATTTCGATAAAAACTCATAGTAAGACACCTGCCCCTTGCTTACGTAACTTTGTTGCTATCAATTTTCTATTGAATTCATTTAATTCATCAATGCCTGCGCAGACACCACCGTCCGGACAACAATAGAAAATCTATTCTCATTTTCCAGGTGTGACAGGTTAATATTAATCAAATTTGAGGCATGTTGAGCCGAACAATGATTTCACTAGCCTCTTTAGATGATAAGTGCTCAGAAATCCTTCTTGCGTTCAGACATAAGTTGAGTATTGCTTCTGGAGGTAAATTTTACAAAAGCAGACAGTAATACATTTTACTGTTCAACAAGACCGGCAGCGTGCTGAGTTGAAGGATGGTTTCATAAGATGCATTCCAGTTGCTAACAAAGTAATGCTTTGCCATGGACCAACTTTGATTATAAATGAATCTGTCAAATTTCATAGATTTCAAAATACTTTCAAATGAGAATTGTTAGCAATAGAGTTACATAATCAGGGGACTGGCAGGTACAATACTGTTAAAGTTGTAACATAAATAATAATAAGATTGCAGACAGTAAGTAATTCATTATGTGCATTATTTATGGGTCGAATTATGAACTTCACTAGATTCCATTTATGAAGTCATCTAAATTTAAAATTATATACTAAATGATTCTCCACAACCACATGTTCCTTTTATATTTGGGTTATTGAATACAAATTCTGCTGATAATTTATTCTCCATAAAATCCATTTCTGTCCCTAAAAAATTAAGAATAAAAGATTATTATTATCAGCACAGAATATAATAGTACTACATACAAAAGTCCATCTGTGCGAGGACAATCAAATAATAAGCTACTCTCGCTGCTCAGCGATAAAGTAAAATTTCAAATTGTACTTTATTGACAGCTCTGTATGCCGTTATTGAATGCAACTTCTTTTTCTGTTGCGTTAGTTACATAGCTCTGTCTCAACCAGCACACGACATTCCACATGGCTAGACTGAGTCAGCTGTAAGTAGTAGGATTATATAAAAGTTTGAACACGGAGTGAGGCCACACTGTTATTAATGAGTCTCATATAACTTACCTAACAATGTTAGTTGTGCTTTCTTGTCAATTATTATTGTAACACCATCTTGCTTAACTTCCTCATCTAATTTGTCTTTACCTTTAGCGTAATCTAATGTATATGATAAACCATTACAACCTCTCTGTCGGACACCAACTTTAAGGCCTATGAAACCTTTCGCTTCATCTTTCGCCATAAGCTCTTTGATTTTGTTTACAGCTGAAGGTGTTAAGACAAGTGCAGCTCTCGAAGGCAAGATTCTCTTCTTAACAGCTCTGACAGTTGCACTTGCGACTGTTTTGGTGGCCATCTAATAACAAGAAACAAATGATTACTCGAAAACATTCTTGTCGTACTTACTAATTGTGGTGTGCGATGTGCCAAAAATATATGAACTGCGTATTGTTGCCTTGAATGAAACAACATGGTAAAAATTTAGATAATAAATACAAATACAAATGTTGGAATCATTGGAATTTTATTGACGCAATTACACACCCCTTGTTGGTTTTGCTGAAGTTGATTATAAACATAAAAATTATTTAGTAATTTTAGTCCTTTTTCAATTTTTTTTGACAACATGATTGTCAGACAAATTTATTTGACGGACGATTGATGTTGACATTTGACTGTTGTTTGTCAAAATCATATGGTCGATACAGATAATACAATGGGTGCATTCCAACTAACCGCTGAGTCATCGATCGCCATAGGGTACGTTTAACCATGGATTGTTATTTTATTTATCTACCCTCGCCTGCCACGGTTCAACCACACGTTTTGGGCAAATTCCCAAAACGCGTGGTTGAACCGCGCGGAATTTCACGGCAAATGCCGTGAAATCCCGCGTGAATCCGCGCGGAAGTTCTGTTCCGGTCCGTTGCGGAATTACTTACGCGAAAAACTCGTATATCCCTTTCCGAACTCACACACACACGCGAATCGCGTGCGAAGCCACGAACCTCCCTCGAAGCATGAGTGATTCGCATATTCTTTGCAGCTTCGCATCGCGTTTGCGCTTCATTCTCGTAAATTGCCGGTTTTTTGTCCTGCGACAAAGGGTTCGCAAACTTGGTGCAAAAGCGACTAGGCTCCACATTCGCGTTGCGTCGCGTGAAGGCGAGTTTTGACAAATCATATCATAAGTAACCCCGTGCCAGCAGCATTTTCGGCGTCCATCTTTGGTGCGCGAACTATACTGTAAACCTCTGCAAATGTGGAACTGTGCAGCAGCGGCATGTTGCCGTGATTCACAAGCAACCCGCGCCGTCGTGATTCGCGCGTGAGTCTGGAGAGGGCTTATGAACCTAGTTTATAAACAAGATATTGCTAGAATGTGTAATAAATAACCTTTAAAAAAGTGTATCATAAAACCATAGACATAGAAAAATTTCGCTACGCTCAAGTAGACGGACAATGGTGCGAGCTTAGAGCATTTAAGCAATTAAGGAGACGCCACTGTCAGGCGTACCCCTCTGTCAAACGAGAATGACCGCCGCTCATACTCGTTATATAAAACTAGTTGACCCGAGTTCCCCGCCATTCAGCTGATCATCGTACACGCGAAACCACCGGAGCTAAAAATGCCGATTTGCAGTGTTATTTCATGTAAAAAAATATCGGAAACATTTAGTGTGCAAAAGGATAACGTTATTTTCCATCTGCTGGTATTATTTTGTTCAATTTTTTTCAAATAATGCACTAAAAATGAAAATAATTCAAAAATATTGTCAATCAAACAGTGTTGCCACTAAATTATACAAAATCCCTTTTAGCCTAATTTTTTAAGTTGAATGTATGACACTCAAAACATCACTTTCTTAACCTGTTAATACCTACCATTCATTAGGTACTGTAGTGTAGACGCTTGATGAATTTATTAGGTATAGATTACTTTTTGCAAATTTATTTATTGTTATTTTTTTCTTTATCTTTATTTATTATAATCTCTTACTCAATACTTAAAAAATAGCAGGACTATTAAACTTATGTTTAAAATAGGTATTGTAGCACATGAGTAAATAAACGGAACAGAGTTCAAGTTCTCAAAACTTATACCCATTCTTCAAGGGTTGACACCTGGTTGCAGGTTGAAAAGTAGGGAAAATAGAACACACGTCCGAATGTCACAGCCACTTTATTCCGAAAATATTAAGACTACACAGTTGAAACTTGGTAGGTAGATGTATTCTGTTAACCGCTTAACGAATTTAACACAAAAATAAAAAAATAAAAGATTAAGTTAATAATTTAACTATTACTTATGGGGGATTATTACTATTCTTCTCGCTCTTTTATATTGGTATCGAGTGAGTAGTGTGTGTACACAAATTCGCATTTAAAAATTGTGTATTATTTTTTTACGCGTTTTATTTATAGTTAGTATTAAACCATTGTCAAATCACAACTTAAAACGGCAGTGATTTCGACGAGCTCCGTTGTAAAAATCTGTCAAATGAGACCGGTTGCTAAGTGGTTTCTAATTAGATAATCAGCCTGCCGGCTGACAATCCATGTCTCCGTGCAAATATTTTCTTCTTCATTGTGACATTTGTGACCCGCGGGCACCGTGATCTGTCGCGGGCTCCACTCTCCGTGCTTCTTTTCATTGTGACTTGCCGCGGGCTCCATTCTCTGTGCTTCTCCCCATCGTGAGTATCGTGACCGGCTGTGGGCTTCCACTACACTACGTGTGTTTTGAGGATTATCATAAATAAATTGAATTTTATTAAATTATATTTCTGTCTTTCACTTCTTAGATACAATTCTCCTTAGGCAGATTCTACTACACTTTTCTTTCGTTTACCTCCTTAACGTTACATAATACTTTATTATCATAAAATATTTACGGATGTCAGTGCTTTTTCCCAAAATATGCCATTTTTATTTAAAAACGGTGGCCACACTGCAGCAAAAGTAATGTTGTGACAGCACAGAAACAAATATCGATAGATATCACAGAGTCACTGTGTAATGTTCAGGTGAGTTTAAGGTGAGTTTGGGTTGAGCGCGGGGCGTGTGAAATAGCATTGACAAAATATAACGGAGCTTATTAATGTGTCATAAAACTCAAAATTGAAAGCGCTTTATTTCAAGGAGTGGGCTCCGGTTAAGTTGAGTTCGAGTTGAGTTTGAGTTGAGTTCTGGTTGAGGTCGGGTCGTGTGTTATCGTCTGAACAAAGCCTTATTGCACCCGCGGACGCACCCTCGCGAACGCACCTCGCGTCGCGTGCCACCACACCGCCGCCACCGCTACCGCCTCTGATAGCGGTAAAATTCCGCTATAGTTAAAACAGCGCGTTATCCGCATACCCATTGGGATATCGTTGCCGCCACCGGTAGAGGATACCGCTGAGATTTGAATCGGCCTTCACTAATCTAAGAAATTATGTATTTGATTTGATAGATGCGAAAACCTACCAGTATTTTAAAACTCTTGCTTAGTTAAATTGACCGGGTAGAATTTCTTGCAGTATCATCAATTTTACTGACATCCTAATAAGTCACCCTGTAGATTTTGACGACAGCCAAAGGTTGCGTTAGCATCGTCGAAGGGCCTAAATTGAAAAAAAAAAACTACAGACCCATATTTGAATTTTTGTCATCATAATTCAATCATTATGACATATAAATTAAAAATATGAGCCGAAAAAGGTATTGAGAGTAAAATATCGATAGTGTCAAGCACTAGCAACGTTTACATGAAAATGAAAACGCGTGTACTGACAGGTTGGTTTCTGCGTGTGTATGTATTTGTGTGCGTAAAGTTTAAGCTCGTGTTTGATAATTTTGTCGTGTGCGTGCGTAGCAACGTGATCGAAAATGCATTAGTGTTTAACACTATTTGTGTGTGCGTTACCTCGTCCCCCGCGGAAAGTGGCAGACTTTTTTGTAAAGAAATTAGTTCTCGTGACGCCTCCTTACTTGGTTAAATGCTCTAAGGGTGCGAGTGAGAAACCGATTCTTACGGCTTCTTCACACACTGGCTCATGTCACTTTTGGTGTCGCAGCCAAGCGAACTCTGTTCCTCTATTCCAGTGGAATATTAACTTTATGCATAAAACTCGTATACATAGAACATTTGTTTACTTTCCGTGGCTAAAATCCACTATACTGCGATCGATGAACCAGCGCTTGGCCTGCTGGAATGCACTCATTCGTACTATTTTCTGCTGAACGAACGGTCGTAAATGAAATTGAACGAGAAAAACGGGGGCTAATTGTCTAATTTTAAAATCTATCGCAATCGCTTTCGTTTGACAAATGGATGTGACACATTGCTGCATTTCTTTGGTAAGTTTTTATTTGTGTCAAGAAGAAGCTTCAATGTGTTACATCCTTGAAAGCGATTGCGATAGATTTTGAAATTAGACAATAGAAAGGCAGGGGGCTGACAGCTTTAGTTCCATCCCAAGAGTTTTGGCGCTAGCGTCGTGGTTTGGACTTGTATGTATTGGATGTATCTGTTGTGTGTGTATTGTTAGTGTGTGCGTGACTGTGACAGACATGACAGTTCTTCGGTCAGTTATTTTTTATTTCAAAGAAAAAACTTATATTAATTCTATTTTTCTTTGAGTTGCTCGCTTCATTAGTTGTCTTTGTCCCAACAAATCCTGATTTAGTTGAACTCTGGAAAAATAAGTTACTAAAGAAACGCATTTGTGTAAAGCTTTTTGATGAAACTCAGTTTGAAGAAGTTGGCGATATAAATTCGTCAATACATTTTCTTTGTTTAATCAAATTACGCAAATGGAGAAACTGTATGGTGTTTCACTTACTACCAAAGGTAAGTTTCTATCTTAATAATAAAAAGTTAAGTGTTCCGCTGTGTTCCTCTCCATGTTAACAATAGGTACATACCTAATTTTCTCCCACACTGAGTCAAGGTACAGGGTAATGCATCTTAATAGTAATTAATATAAAATCAATAAACTTACATACATGATGGCTAATATATTTGCAAAAGATGTCAGTTGAAGATGTATTGTAATAGTAAATAGTTAACATAGTTATTGCCGAACACTCAAACGCTGCCTACCTAAAATCTTTAGTTAAGCGAGGTCTCACTGTCATCTCATGGTCAATGAGGCTGTCATTTCTATAGTGTTTCTATCAGACCTTACAACTTATGATACGACCAGTCCATAACTTTAAGAATCTACTGAGTATTTGGTCGTTAACCTCAAAAATTCTGTATTATAATATTTACATTAATTGTTATTATTCCAGTGTACATGGTAGAAAAGGAGCATAACTACTGTCATCCAGGACCAAGTGCAGGATATTAGTAGACATGGAGACTGTTGCGGGCATGCAAGGTTTGTTTGTAATTTCTTTTTTTAACAAAATTTCTGTAAGTATTCCCTTATTTTGGTGGTTCTCCGTCTTTAAATTTTTTAAGTATAATCGTTTCATGAAATTTTTGCATTCAATCAACTAGCGAACTATTTGTAGGCCACTTATTTTAGAGTTTAATAATTAAATATGAAATTATACGGCTGTTTCGCGTTTATTAAGTATCAGAATGTAAATTACATTCTGATATATGAAATTATAGTTTAATGTTAAAATTTTAATGATGTTATAAAGTTATAAATAACTTCATACTTATTAAATATAAGAATTTTCGCATTTCACAATGCTATTTTTAAACTAAGATAAATAAAAACTAGAAAAAAATTGACTTACCCGTAGCACCTTAGACGGGACTTGAACCCGCATCCTTGGAACTCCAGCCCAATGCACTGACCAATGCGCTGGCTTGCAGCGAAAAAGTAATAAGTACTAGAAATTTCACCAATGCAACTAGTGACTCTGTAGCATGATTGGTCAGTGCATTTGGGTTCGAGTCCCATCTGAGGTGCTACGGGTGAGGCGATTTTTTCTAGTATTTATTTATCATAACTTCATACTTACTGTTAAGTACTTGATTTTTATTTCACTTTTCATTTTTTATTTGCAGGTAATGTTCCTCTCAATGAGCATCACCACCAGCATTACTATCATTAACTAGCGAAACACCAATGATTCCAAAACATCAGAGTGAGGTAAGATAGTATTTTGGTGTTAATAAAGTACTTAATTATTAAGCTTATTTGAAATATAATCATTTAATAATTAATTATGGAATGTCATATTAAAAACAATGTTAGGTCTAACAATGATTTGAATTTAGTCAAATACTCAGAGATTAATGTTGAAATATTTTTGTTTCAGATGATATTTCTTCTCAAGCACAGTATTTCCTATGCAATGTCTTATTAACTTAATTGGTGTACAATTTAAGATGCAGATGGAATTACTTTTATGAAAAAAATAAAACTGTTATAAAACATACGGAATGCAAAAAATTGGATTAAACCATTATACAAGTGTAAAACATATACTTTAACTAAAATTAATAAATGATAATTGTAATTAACATTGGTTGTTTTATTTTATTTATAATTTAAATTAAAATTCTTAATAAGTCCAAAGGGGGTCCTTTATTGATTGTCGATAATAGCACATCACTAAATAAAGAATATCGATATCGATAGTACTTCGATTGGAAGCACTAGTGCTCTTGGGTTGGAAAGCGATCGCAGCGCCATAACTTCTGGACGTGGAACTAAGCTAAATTGACTGTCGTATCTGTAGCTTGCTACAAATTAGTAATCTGTGGAGAAAAAAGCGCGGGAAACCTTGATCTGGGCGGGCGACTTTTTTGGCTTTCTTTCTAATTATTATTTATTTTCCTGTAAATAATAGGATCAGATAAGTGTTAATATTGTAAATTTTGTGTATATATTTAGTTTAAGTGTTATTGTTCATAGTTACAGTGCATTGGTAAGTTTTTAATCTTTTTGCATGACTGACCCCGAGGACCCTGGGGGGACATCCCTCCAGGTGTCCCATACTGTTACGATTTCGCACGATGGTTCAGGAATGGATACGGAAGGCTCCTTTCTAGATACAGATGCTTCGGAAAGTAAGAGCAATGTCAATCACCACAAACGCAAACGAGTATCGCCACGAAAAATCTGTAAGCATTGTAATAAAAAAAGGAGACGCCATAGGTCTTCAGATATTGTGTGCGAAAGTGATTGTCACTGCGAACTTACCATACTAAAAGAATCCTCAGCAGCTTTTAAAACACCCAGTGAGTCAACTCCATCTTCTTCAGTGCCACAACCACAACCCATCTTAACCCAATCTAAAGATGCTGATTCTCGTGATCCTGTTGGTAGATTACTGTACCAGTCTTGTGACTCTGCTCCATATATTGTCCACGTCCAAAAGAGACAGTCTAGCCCAAATGATAATGTAATAATTCACCCTATTTCTTTTGGCCGTTTTCTAAAAAACAACTGCATTAAAAACATAGTCAATGGTAGTCTTAAAAGAATAGGTAGAAACAAAGTTTTATTGTCATTCACCAATTACTCCGACGCAAATGCATTTATTGATAATCAAGACCTGATAAATAATAATTACAAAGCATTCATTCCTACATTCTCGGTCACTCGTATGGGAGTAGTTCGAGGAGTACCAACTGACTGGTCTGAAGATGAAATCCTTAAAAATATAACTGTTCCTATTGGATGTGGACATATATTAAAAGTTAGGCGTATAAATAAAAAGAATGTGATAGAAGGTAAAGCAACATATATTCCAGTTGAGACAGTAGTTCTTACATTTGATGGTCAGGTATTACCAAAAAGAATATTTTTATGCTACAACTCTCTCCCGGTTGATCTTTATATATATCCTACAGTACAATGTTTTAATTGTTGCCGATATGGCCATATTAAAAATCAGTGCCGATCAGTTCCTAGGTGCTTCAAATGTGGCAACAATCACACAGGTGAGAGTTGTAATATTGATGAGGAGGATGTAGTCTGCTGCTTATGTTCAGGGTCTCATTATGCAACCAATCGAAAATGCCCAGAATTTAATAGGCAAAAATCGATTAAGGAATCAATGGCCAATAATTGCATTTCCTATGCGGAAGCACTTAAACTACACCCTCCCGTCACTAAATCTTATTCGGAAGTCCTAACCTCGACTGCTGCTCGTTCTTCCCCTTTAAAACATACTTTTGAAATTCACAATGGCAATAGTAATAAATTAAATCAAACTTCATACAAAAAAACTCTATCTATTAAATCAAACAGAACTCCAAATAAAAATTATAGCAAGGGTTATGATAAGGAGGCTCATACTGCCTTGACAAAAGATTATGATATTCCTTTGCCCTCTGTTGGCACAATTAATGAAAACCCTTTCTGCAACATGTCAACCAGGGATCTCATTATTGCCCTAATAAATTATCTTTCTCATCCTGAAAATATATCTGAACCGTCCAACGCTGCCCCTGAAAATGTAAATAATATAAATAAAAAATCAAATAATGGATCATATGTCATCAATCCTACAATGGAATTGTCAAAGCATTAACAATAAGAAAAGTGATTTACTTCACTTAATAAATGTACATAAACCTGTAGTTATAGCTCTACAAGAAACATGGCTTAAGCCAAATAGTATTTTTAATATACCTCATTACTTTCATTTAAGAGAAGATCGCACCGACTCCTATGCCGGTGTTGTCCTATTGATTAATGATTCTTTATCCTTTCAGCACATTCCTATTAACCACAGTACTAACCTGTCAATTATAGCCGCTTCTATTAATAATATCTGCTTTGTTTCTCTATACATTCCTCACCCAACATCCTCCGTTTACAATGAACTAGAGACCATCATCTCCAAACTCCCAAAGCCCATCCTTATAATGGGTGATCTGAATGCACAACATCAAGCCTGGGGCAGCGCAAAATCTAGTTATTATGGATCCAGAATTTTAGATTTCACAGAATTGAATAATTTTTGTATTCTTAATACAGGACTTCCGACACGACGAACATTGCCTCACGAAGGCGACAGTGCACCTGACCTTACAATCTGTACTCCTAATCTTGCTTCCTCCTTGACTTGGAGTCGAATATCTTCCACTTTTGGTAGTGACCATTTCCCTATTTTAGTTGAATTACCTAAAACTTTAATCAGAAATCAAAACAGACGTCCTCCTCGTTTGAAATACAGAGTTAATCAAAATGACAGTGACAGTGACAGATGGGAAATGTTTAGGGAGCAGGTTGAACAAAGGGTGTCCTCCCTTTCACCTATCCAAGAAAACAACAGATCACAGAATGCAGAGGCTTTTGCTTCAATTTTATTAGAAGTTGCTGACGAAGTTTTTCCGCGAAAACAAACAAATGGGTGCATTCCTTCCCCTCCATGGTGGGACAGTGAGTGTACAGCGGCAGTAAAAAAGAGGCAAGAAGCTGAAATAATTTACAATGAATGCTCTACATCAGAAAATTTCGATAGTCTTACAGTTATAATGAATGAAACCCGTAAATTATTCAAAAAGAAAAAGTGGGATGGTTGGAGAGCTTTTTGCACATCTTTAGCACCTGATACCTCGCCATCGACTGTTTGGAAAAATATCCGTAGATTCAGATCAGCGTTTAAAGAACCTTCACCGCAATACATTGATGACACCATAGCAGATAAATTTTTAGATAAGTTAGCTCCTCCATTTGCCCCACCAATGCCAATCCCTCCATCCCATATATCCTTTGAAACCTCAACAGGAAACTCACATGGCCTTAACTCTCCTTTCAGTCTCATAGAGCTAAAAGGTGTATTATCATATGTGAAAGATTCAGCTCCAGGTACGGATGGTATACCTTATTCTTTTCTAGCAAATTTGAGTGACCCGAGTCTAAATTTCCTTTTACACATCATTAACTCAGTTATGACTTCTGGCGAAATACCTACTTCATGGAAAATTCATGAAATCATTCCCATTCTAAAATCAAACAAACCCCCATTAGATCCAAATTCATATAGGCCAATTGCTCTTGCCTCGGTTCTTTCTAAACTAGCAGAACATCTAGTAAAAAATAGATTAGAATGGTATGTTGAAAGCCGTGGTCTGCTGGCTCCAAGTCAATACGGTTTTAGAAAAGGAAGAAGCACCATGGACAGCTTAGGAATTTTTATTACAGACGTAAGATTGGCTTTCTCAATTAATGAATCCTTGCTTGCTGTTTTCCTAGATATATCCGCTGCGTATGATAATGTTGATCTTCAAATATTAAATACTAAATTATCTGATCTAAAGGTGCCGCCTATATTTTGCAATTTTATCTATAATCTTCTCTCAGAAAGACAGATACAAATGAATATAGACGAGTCTAACGTTAAAACAAGAATTACATGGAAAGGTCTACCCCAAGGGTCAGTACTAAGTCCTCTACTCTATAGTATATACACATTTGACTTAGAATCGCATATCGCTGGTAAAGCTAATATTCTTCAGTACGCTGATGATTTAGTCTTATACGTAACCGGTCGATCTGTAGAAAAATTAGGCCATTCCTTAAGCAAAGCCATGCGGCTTTTAAAATCATGGTTACATAATAATTCCCTAATTCTTAGTGTTAGCAAAAGTAATGCAGTATTGTTCTCTAGGATGCGTTTACCTCCACCTTTTACAGTTTTGTATAACAATCAACCAATCCCTGAAAAAAATGAAGCAAAATTTTTAGGTATCCTTCTTGACTCTAAACTCACAGGTTTGTCTCATTGTTATAATGTCTCCGCTAGATGTGAACGTTTAATAAATATTTTACGTTGCCTCTCCGGTGTTTGGTGGGGTGCCCATCCATTCACGTTAAAGCTCATTTATAATGCAATCATAAGAAGCATCCTAGATTACGGTACTTACCTTTTAGAGCCATGTAGCGTAGTAGGTTTATGTAAGTTAGACAAAATCCAATCCAAAGCATTACGTATCGTAACCGGAGCCATGAGATCCAGCCCAGTGAATGCCCTCCAGGTTGAATGCGTGGATCCCCCCTTAAATCTTCGAAGACAGTTCTTAAGCGATAAATTTTTATTCCGTGCCCTCCAATTTTCTAATCACCCTCTTTATCACAAACTACAAGTCCTGTCAGACCATGTAGAAAACTCATCTTATTGGACTCATAAGTCCACTCCATGTTTAGTTATTAGTTTCCGTAAATTTATTTCATTACAAGCTCCCACACATCGATCTCAGTTTCTTCCCATATTTTCTGTAAGCTATGAAGCACTTGTCAACCCCCCTGAAATCAATTATAATTTAGAAGTCCTGAAGAATGATCAAAATGCTAACACCCATCTTAATTATATAATCGATAATGAATGGCCCGACTGGCACTTTATTTTCTGTGATGCTTCTAAACTCCAAAACTCCGGTACGGTTGGAATAGCTGTTTATCATCAACAATACAATATACACCAGAAAATAAAATTGCCACCTGAAGCATCAGTTTTTTCAGGCGAGTGCTTTGGTATTCTAAAATCTCTAGAGTACATCCTTTTTGCAAAACTTAAGAAGTCCGTTATATTCATAGACTCAAAGAGCACCTTACAAGCTTTGCAGAAATTCCCTTTTAAATCTTGCTCAGCCTGTCTTTATATTATAGAATGTAAGCAATTGCTACTAAATTGTAAAATTAAAGGCTACGATGTTCTTTTTGCGTGGATACCTAGCCACCACAATATCGTTGGAAACGAAATAGCTGATAGATTTGCGAAAGAGGCTGTAAACAGCGGCGATATGTTTCCCTACAAAAATATTGTGCCTGACCTTCTTTCCATTCCTAAAGATCATCTACATAACTCTTGGAGCAATCTTTGGAGCAGCAGTAGTAAAGGCAAACATTATAAATCAATACAGCAATTAATTCCTCAAAAAATGTGGTTTTCTAAAATAAAATTTAATAAGCTTGTAACATCCAGTATCATAAGGATGCGCCTGGGACATAATTGTTCAGCTTCTCATCTTGCTAGACTGGGTATTATTAATAGTAATTTATGTGCTTGTGGTACTGCTGAGGAGGATTTGAATCACATTTTCTTTGGCTGCCCACTCCGTAATTGTTCTTCATTCATTGCCTCTTTGATAGACCTCCACATTCCTCTTCCTACGTCTGTCCCTACCTTATTATGTTCCTTACATTATGATATATACAACTTAATATCTTCATTCATAACTGACAATAATGTGAAACTATAAATATTCCCATAAATCCAATTACCTATTTCTATATTATGTACTAAACCTATTTTATGTAGTTTATCCTTTATTTATTCTTAATTCACCTTACCTTGATCCTATTATCCCTAAATTCCGATCCGATCCTTTTGTAATATAAAAATGGTTTCCCTACCTTTAACTTGTTTGTGGCAAATGCACAAACCGTGCGGTGCCAGTTAAAAAAAAAAAAAAAAAAAAAAAAAAAAAAAAAAAAAAAAGAAATTGAACGAAACGAATTAATTAATTAAAGTGACGAAAAGCGCGGGAAACCTTCAACTAGGCGGGCGTGTTTTTTGGCTTTTTTAGAAATTTTCTCTTAATTCTTTGTAAATAACAGGATTAGATAGTGTAAATATTGTTTATATAGTGTATATATTTAGTATTAGTGTTATTGTATCATATTAGCAGCGATCTGGTGAGTTCTTAAATCTCTATTTGTATGAACGATCCAGAGGACCCTGGGGGGACAATCCCCCAGGTCTCTCATAATGTAACAATACCATTTAATGAAAGTTTGGGAGGTATGGACACTGATGGTTCTCTTTTTGACTCGGACACTTCTGTTAATAACCCAACAAAACGTAAAAGAGTAGCGTCACGTAAAGTTTGCAAACACTGCAACAAAAAGAGGAGGCATCACAAATCTGCTTCTAATGTTTTGACTGAAGTTGACTGTCATTGCGAGATTAGTGAAAATAATTCACCAAATACTTTTAAGACTCCTACTACGTCCTCAGCACCAGAAACACAAACTATTAATCCGACTCTTGATTCATCAGACAAGTCTATGTCGCGCCCTGTAGTAGGTAGGGATATATATGAAGCAACTGATGCATCTCCATACATTGTTCACATCCAAAAAATACAATCTACACCAGATGAAAATGTATCTTTGCATCCAATCTCTTTTGGTCGATTCTTAAAAAAGCATAATATCCAAAATATTGTAAATGGGTCGCTCAAAAAAATTGGTAGAAATAGACTGGTAATTTCATTTGTTAAATATGACGATGCAAATAAATTTATCACTAACGAAGCCTTAAAGATTAGTAGTTTCAGAGCATTTATACCTACTTTCTCTGTTACTCGTATGGGTGTCGTAAGAGGGGTTCCGATAGATTGGTCTGAAGAAGAAATCTTACAAAACATTTCTGTACCTATGGGCTGCGGAAATATTTTAAAAGTTAGGCGCATCAACAGGAAAAATTCAGTAAATGGTAAGGTCAATTTCACTCCTGTAGAGACAGTAGTACTCACTTTTGATGGTCAGGTGCTACCGAAAAGAGTGTTCCTGTGTTATAACTCTCTTCCTGTAGACCTTTATATCTTTCCCACTGTCCAATGCTTCAATTGCTGCCGCTTTGGCCATATAAGAAGTCAATGTAGATCAAAGCCTAAATGTTTTAAGTGTGGAAATGACCACTCAGGTGAGAGTTGCCAAATTGATGAAGATGACGTTACTTGCTGCCTATGCTCTGGATCTCACTATGCCACCAACCGGAAGTGTCCCGAATTTTCCAGACAAAAATCAATAAAAGAGTCTATGGCCAATAATTGCATTTCTTATGCTGAAGCCCTTAAGCTTCA
Organism: Agriphila geniculea; assembly: GCA_943789525.1. NCBI lineage: Eukaryota > Metazoa > Arthropoda > Insecta > Lepidoptera > Crambidae > Agriphila > Agriphila geniculea. The sequence goes on from OX038875.1 coordinate 8,972,907, forward strand.
CCCTCCTATCACAAAATCATATTCTGATGTTCTTACATCCTCCGTTGCTCCCCAATCACAAAGTTATAACTCTAATTCCAATAAAACTACATCTTACAGAAAAACAGTCTTTATTCAACCTAAATTACACAAAATTAGTTCTAAGGGCTATGACAAGGAGGCTCATGACGTTTTAACTAAAGATTATAATATTCCATTGCCAACAGTGGGTACCTTAAATGAAAATAACCCTTTCTCCAATATGTCGACCAGGGATCTCATCATTACCCTGATAAAGTTTTTATCCCAAACAGAAAATATAATGTCTGAACCGTCCAACGCTGCATCTGAAAATATAAATAGTGTAAATAAAAATCAAAATGGATCATATCTCATCAATTCTTCAGTGGAATTGCCAAAGTATAAATAATAAGAAAAGTGATTTATTTCACCTAATTAATTTATATAAACCTGTAATTATAGCATTACAAGAAACTTGGATTAAGCCAAACAGTATTTTTAATGTTTCTCATTATTTTCCTCTAAGAGAAGACCGTTCTGATTCCCACGGTGGTGTAGCTCTACTAATTAATGATTCTGTTTCCTTTCAGCACATCCCTATTACGCATAGTGTTAACCTATCAATAATAGCCATTTCCATTAATAATATCTGTTTTGTTTCACTATACATACCTCATCCAACATCCTCTGTGTACAATGAACTAGATACCATCATCAATTCAATTCAATTCAATTCATTTAATTCAATAACAATATTTTACAATTGTGTCTGAATGTTGCACACTAAAAATAGAAAATAAAAATAAAAATTTACAATTAAGATTTAAAGCTAAACATCAATTAAATTAAATATTAATAACATTATAACTGTCAATAACGTAATTAATCATAATAGTATCTATATATGTATAAATTTATGTCAAACTCATCAGTAATAATTCCATGTCAAAATAAAGTAAAACAAAAATCATAACATTACACTACAAAAACATTATTGAGTAAAAATGCACGGATTACCGATAAAGTCGTCAAGTGAGTAAAAACAGCCACTTAATAAGAATTTTTTAAGTTTCGCTTTAAAAATATAAAAGTCTTCAATGACTTTTAACTCTAGAGGCAGTGCGTTAAATAGTTTTACTGCCTGATACCTACTACAGTGCTTCACAATATTGAGGTGTGGTTTGATTGTAGTTTTTATATCTTTTCTTCTAGTGCTTAATCTTTCTTCCTTAGTGACTTCTGTTTCATATTTGTAGTTATGTTTTACTACATCTAAAACTACAACCAATATGTACAGGCTAGGTAGAGTCAGCACGTTAAGTCTCCTAAAATGTTCCTTACAGGATTCCCAAGGTGGTATACGGACCATGGTTCTAATAGCTCTTTTCTGGAGCACAAAAGCCCTCTTAAGATTGTAGTTATAGCTGTTTCCCCAGAATTTAATACTATATCTAAGCTTAGACTCAACAAGAGAGTAGTATACTGTTAGTAATTCTTTTGTCTCCAGCTCATCTCTCAAACTCCTAATAGCATAGCAGGCAGAACTAACATAATCTTCTATAGATTTAATTTCTTCTTTCCAATTAAGATACTCATCAATATGTATTCCCAGAAACTTGACACTCTTCTTGGTTTCCACTATTTGTCCATCACATTTAACTACTACCTCATGCTGTTTTTTAGCAGTTGTTTTGAACAGCATAGCGTGTGTTTTTTTTACGTTGAGTACAAGTTTATTACTGGAGAACCAATCATTAAAATTGACCAGAACTTTGTCAACCTTAACGCAGAGAGTTTCTATTGATGGCGCAGAAACTACAGCGTTTGTGTCATCCGCATAAACCACAAGTGCTACATCACTATCAGACATAACATTCAACAGATCATTTGTGAATATTACAAAAAGCAATGGCCCCAATATCGATCCTTGCGGAACACCACGTTTTACTGTCCTTATCATGGATTTAGTCACTCTTTCCTCACTGTATTGTATGGATTTCATCTCCACATACTGTTGTCTATTGTGTAAATATGCGTGAAATAATTTCATTGCATTATGTCTGATACCATAGTGCTCAAGTTTTTCCATTAGCAAATTGTGATCCACCATATCAAATGCGGCGGTGAGATCAAGGAATACACCAGCAACTTTTAATTTTTTGTTGAGTTCTGTAAGCACTTCACACAATAACAAGTCAATAGCATCCACAGTACCAATTCCTTTTCTGTATCCAAATTGACGCTTATTTAGAACGTTATTTTGGTTTAGATGGTATAACAGTCTGGATTCAATTATTTTCTCAAATATTTTCGAAAGGACTGGTAACAGAGATATTGGCCTGTAGTTTTTTGGATCCGTAGGAGATCCCTTTTTAAACACCGGCACAACTTTAGCTATTTTGAGTTGTTCCGGGAACACTCCAGACTTCAAGCACTTATTAAAGAAATAAGATAACGGTTCTGCTAAAATATCAATATTTTCTTTAATTATGCTTAAAGGTACCTCATCATAACCGCATGACTTCTTTAAAGGCATACGCCGTACAATTTTTGTGACTTCTTCAGGGTCAGTGAGCCTCAATTCCATGTTCGCCGCGATTCTAGGGGAACTCATAGTCACATATTCAAGAGACTTTTCATTATTATTAGTTATATCAACATTATAACTTTTTTTATCAAACACCTCAGCAAAAATCTCTACCAATTGCTGTCTGTCAGTAACCAATTGATCACCTACTTTTAGAATATGATCATTGTGATTATTACCTCTTTTTTTTGTTTTGTTTCTGTGTTTGTTCACCAATTTCCATATCGCTTTTATTTTGTTCTTGGCCTCACTAAGTTGTTTCCTAACCGCCAGTTTTTTAGCAGATTTTATCACTTTTCTGTAAAGTTTTATATATGTTATGGCATAATCATTGACAGATTTATGACAAGTAGTTTTATTTCTAGTAATTAAAAATCTCTTCATTTTGCTTGAGTTGCGTATTCCCTTAGATATCCAATGATACTTTTCTGTCTTAGTGATATTTACTTTTACATTTTTAACTTTAAATGACTTACGAAATATTTCATTAAACTTGCTTAAGAAACTATTTATATTACAACTATTTAAGTCGGCACATTCTAATTTCTGTCTAAATTTTATTTTGTTAGTTCTGGAATAAATTCTTCGCCTGCTGAGATAAGAACTATTTTCTTGTTGTTTAGGGTGCTTATTGTCAAACATAATTGTACAGAGCAGACCCGCGTGACCGTCTCCAAGCTTGTTGTGGTCTACCGTGCACTGAGCAAAATGTGAATCTGGAAGATTAGTGATTATGTTATCAATGCAGGATTCATGGTCATTTCGAATAAATGTTGTTTCCTTAATTAAGAACCTAAAGTTATAACATTTAAGTAGAGTTAGCAACTCAGTCTGGTTACTGCTCTCCTTGATAAAGTCAGTGTTGAAATCTCCAAAAATAACACAACTCCTGTTAAAAAAATGCTGCAAGAGTCTTTCTAGTCTTGTGATAAAATCATTGAAATTTTTGACGTCAGGAGTTCTGTATAAACAACAGACGTTAAAATTGTAATCAGTGCATTTCACCCCACATATTTCAAAACTATTCATTGCATATATGTTTTTAGTAAACTTTAAGTCCTCTACATTACAGTCAGACTTTGTCATAATCAGTGAGCCACCCCTTTTTTTGTTGGTGCGTACGTTATGGGAAACAAGTTTGTAGTCATCTAAATTAAAAATTGATACATTATCCTTGTTTAGGAAATGTTCACATATACAAATAAAATCTGTTTTAACATCGAGATCATGCAAGTAAACACTCAATTCATCTTTTTTATTTGATATTCCACACAAATTTTGAAAGAAAAAATTAAAACATTTCATGGAGTCCTTGTTAAGAATTTTAGAGTCTCTATTAACTAAAGTGTTATCGTTTATAGCATTACAGGGGGTCACGAAAAATTTCTTCATCGCTACATATTGGGTCAGCTGTATTTCCATGCAAAGTAGGTTCATCGCTAGGTAAATTACTGTTATTTGAGCTCGAGCAGTTAGGAGCACTATTTGAAATACTTTGTGGTTTTTTGTTTAATATCTGGAAATAATACGGTATTGTGCCCTTTTTATTTGCAACCTTAATAGTCTTTTTAGGTATCACAGAAGCGCTTTTTATGTATTCCCTTATTTTTTTATAGCATAGAAACTGTTTTTCGTAATCTATATAATCTATGCATATATTTATTTTGTCACATAAACATTTCATAAAGTTAAAATTATTATAATCCACCAAAATGTCAAGATGTTTTAAATTCATAAAATGTTTAGTCCACAATCTTATATTATAATTCAATGTAATCTCATTCATACAACTATTTTTTAAAACTGGTAATAAAAGTACATTTGTCATATTTAATTTGTTAATTAATATACATATATTTGAATTTAATTTATGCATGTCAGTGTCATGTCTACCTAAGCTAATAATTATCATGTCATCATTTGTAAAATCATGTAACATAGTATTATTATTACAATATTCTAATATTTCGGTACTGGTTGCATCAGTCATAATATGGGCATAACATTTATATTTGTTATTCCACTTTCCACATCTTGAGTTTGTTAAACACACTGACAATCCACGTAACTGTTCATCACCAATTATAAAAATACGATTATGTTTAGACTGATGTTTATTACTGCTATCGCCATCTGTTGTCAATTGCTGTAATTGTTCCGGCTCAACAATATTATGTTGCGGGTGATTTTCTTCCGCGGGCAGCGACGATACACCCATGGAGCTATCTTTGAGAGTGTTGGTTTCTAGCGAAGTCAATGCAATATTATTGGGAACAGCAATTTGACGAGTTTTTATATAATTTTCAGAATCTGTTATTGAACAATTTAATTCTTTATTTCCTTCAATCCTTTTTTTTTTATTTTTTGTTGAACTTTTTGTTGGCGTTGATTTGCATATACGAGTTAGTTGACTTATCTTCAACTCGTATTCAGTTAGTCGTTTACTAAGACTATGATTTTCAGAGACTAAATTAGTTATTTCATTTTCAGCTATTTCTAAATTTTTCTCTAATTTATGTACTTTATTTTTCAGCTCGTCTATTTCTTCATTGCAGTTTGTACTAAGTTTTGGAAAACTTCTGTTTAAAACTTGTTTCGGTGTGGAAGTAATAGATGAATAATCTGTCTCTTCTTCATCGGAAAGCCGTTCAGATAAAAGTGAAGGATTACTCTGTATATTCCTTTTACGCTTCGTCACGTGATCTATCTCAAAAGAACTATTTTCTGATTCAACCGGTTTTTGTTCAGTTTTTTCATTGTAACAAGCATCACATTTGAAAGATTTTTTATTAGTCGGCGTCATTATTCTAAATCGCTGAAAAGATACGTTTGTACAGTCCAAGTGATATCTTTTCTCACATGCAGCACATATCAAAAATTGTTTATTTACAATATTTTTACTACACTTATTACAGTTAGCTGACATCTTGTCGTATTTGAGTTAAATGACCAAAGAATTTTTTAATTTCAAAAATATTGTTCGATACTTGATTTGAACCGCCGCCGTCTCGGTTCAACGTGTGTACAGAGTCCGCTGGTATATCAACTCGGCTACAGTTGCAGTACTTATGCCAACCAATTAAGTAGTTACATGCAGCCGCTAATACCTCTGCTTTAAAGCATGGATGGATTAACCATTAAAGAATCTTGCTTGACATGTCACTAGATGGCGTTACGTGCACATGTATTAAAATGAAATTAAGTCCTTATTGCGATCACATACAATTCACAATCCTATGTCACTTCTTCACATTTAAATGATAATAACTGACCGTTTTTGACAGATTTATGATTTATGTAATAATAATTGTTTTTAAGTAACAGTTATTAGTTATTATTGAAGTTATCACTGCACGTAATATTATTATAGATTTTATAAAAGCTTATTAAGCAGAATAATTGTTAATTTCACGTTTTTCTACCGTCACTGTTTTTAGTGAATTGTTCACACTATAGTCAAAATTTTTCGTAGATCACACTCACACACAAAATATATAGGGTAATTCACCGCCTCACAAAAATAATCACTGTAAAAGTTGAATTAACTATTTTTAAATTGGAAAAAAGCACGGAGCTAATGTTTACTTTGCGGCTAGCGCCATCTATCTTCATCATCATCTCTCACCTCCCAAAACCCATTTTTATAATGGGAGATTTTAACGCTCAACACCAGGCATGGGGCAGTGCCAAATCTAACTGGTGTGGTTCCAGAATTTTAGATTTTTCAGAACTAAATAATTTTTGCATCCTAAATACAGGACTTCCAACACGGCGAACATTGCCCCATGAAGGAGACAGTGCGCCCGACCTTACAATTTGTAGTCCTAATCTAGCTTCCACCTCTTTGACTTGGAGTCCACTATCTTCCACATTCGGTAGTGACCACTTTCCTATTTTAATTGAATTTCCTTCAACTTTATTAAAAAATCAAAGTAGACGCCCACCTCGTTTGAAATATAAACTTAACCAAAATGACAGTGACAGATGGGAAATGTTTAGGGAGCAAGTTGAACTGAAGATTTCCTCCCTTCCTTCTATACAAGAAAACAACCGGACACAGAGTGCCGAGGCTTTTGCCTCAGTTTTGTTAGAAGCAGCTGACGAAGTTTTTCCAAAGAAAAAAACAAATGGGTATATTCCTTCCCCCCCGTGGTGGGACAGTGAATGTACAAAAGTAATAAAGGAGAGAAAAGAGGCTGAAATAAATTATAAAGTTAATAGCTCATCCGAAAATTTTGATAAATTAATACAAATAATGAATCAAACCCGCAGTCTATTTAAAAAAAAGAAATGGGAAGGTTGGAGGACCTTTTGTTTATCTATATCACCTAACATTTCTCCTTCTGAGGTTTGGAATAATGTTCGTAGGTTTAGATCTGCCTTTAAAGAACGAGTCCCTAAATGTATTGATGAAGGTGTAGCTGAAAAATTTCTGGACAAATTAGCTCCGCCATTTGTGCCTCAAGAACTTATATTAACATCACCTCAGCTGTCCTGCTGCAATAGTATAGAGGACTTAAACAATCTTAACACCCCTTTCAGTTTGACTGAGTTGAAAGGAGTGCTGTCCTATGTTAAAGATTCAGCTCCTGGTATTGATGGTATTCCATACTCTTTTCTAACTCATTTAAATGATAATAGTTTAATGTATTTGTTAAATCTCATTAATTCTGTTGTGATGTCCGGTGAAGTCCCTGCCTCATGGAAAATCCAGGAAATTATTCCTATTTTGAAATTCAATAAGCCTCCATTAGACCCTAGCTCATATAGACCTATAGCTCTCTCATCAGTCTTATCTAAGTTGACTGAACACCTGGCCAAGAACAGGCTGGAGTGGTATGTAGAAAGTCAGGAGCTGCTGGCTCCAAGCCAATACGGGTTCAGAAAAGGGAAGAGCACTATGGACAGTTTAGGCATTATCACGACTGATATAAGATTAGCCTTTTCAAATAACGAATTTTTACTTGCAGCTTTCTTAGACATTTCTGCAGCATATGACAATGTTGATTTACAACTTCTCAAAGTCAAATTAGATAAGCTCCAGGTCCCCCATTTATTAAGTAATTTTATCACTAATTTGCTTTCAGAGAGGCAAATACAAATTAATGTTGGTGATTCAAAGGTAAAATCTAGACTGACGTGGAAAGGCCTGCCACAGGGATCGGTACTCAGCCCAATTCTATACGCCATATATACTCATGACCTTGAATTTTCTATCGCTAACAACGCGAATGTGTTACAATATGCAGATGATTTAGCTATTTACGTATCTGGCCGATCTATATTTAAATTAACATATTCGTTAAACAACGCTCTGAAACTTTTAAAATCTTGGTTGGATAAAAACGCGTTAAGTCTCTCTGTAAATAAAAGCTGTGCAGTTTTATTCACTAAAATGCGCAGTCCACCTACATTTTCGATTTTTTATGACGGTCAATTAATTCCCTCAGAAAATGAATTCAAATTTTTAGGTTTAATATTAGATTCGAAATTAACAGGTGGTAGACCTGTTAATTTCGAATCTAATATTAAACCTATTATGCTAACACTGCTATTATGCTTCAGCACGTTGTGAACGACAACTTAATATTCTGCGATGTCTTTCGGGTGTTTGGTGGGGCGCCCACCCTTTTAATCTTAAGCTTTTGTATAACGCTATCATCAGAAGCATCCTGGATTATGGGACTTTCTTTTTAGAGCCGTGTAGCTTAGCTGCCATAAGTAAATTAGATGATATCCAATCTAAATCACTACGACTCATAGGTGGAGCTATGAAATCTAGCCCGCTAAATGCTCTTCAGGTTGAATGTGCAGAACCTCCACTAAATTTAAGAAGACAAATGCTGTGCGATAAATTTCTCTTCCGCGCTTTTCAATTTTCGAACCATCCTCTATATAGCAAATTACAAGAATTATCAGAAAAAATTGGGACCTCTTCTTTCTGGACCAATAAGCCTCCCCCCTGCCTAGTCGTCAGTTTTCGTAAATTTATCTCCCTACAAGCCCCTACTCACCGATCACAATACCTTCCTTTGTTTTCTACAAACTTCCCAGCTCTAGTTCTTGAACCTAATGTCCTCTTTAGTTTAGACTATTTAAAAAATGACCAAAATCCTGATGTAACTCTAAGACATCGTATTGATAGTGATTGGCCGGACTGGCATTATTTATACTGTGATGCATCTAAACACTCCGGTTCTGGTTTAGTTGGAATTGGTGTCTTCCATCAGCAATATAACATCCATCAAAAAATCAAACTTCCACCTGAGACATCAGTTTTCACTGGAGAATGCTTTGGAATCCTAAAGTCACTAGAATATGTCCTAATAGCAAAACTTAAAAAAGCCATTATATTTTCGGATTCCAAGAGCGCTCTTCAATCTCTGGAAAAATTTCCATTTAAATCCTGCTTAGCTTCTGTTTATATTACACAGTGTAGACAGCTGTTATTAACTTGTAAAGAAAATAGATATGACATTCTTTTCGCGTGGATACCTGGCCATCATAACATAAAAGGAAATGAAATTGCCGACACGCTTGCCAAGGACGCAATAAATTCTGGTGATATCTTCCCCTATAAAAATATAGTGCCGGATCTCATTTCTCTTCCCAAGCAGCATTTACATGTCTGTTGGGAAGATAAATGGAATACTACAAGTCTTACTAAAGGAAAAGCTTATAAAAGAATTCAACAAACAGTTCCTCTTAAGCCTTGGTTCTCTAAAATACAGTTAAGTAAATTTGCTACATCCAGTCTTATCAGAATGCGCTTAGGTCATGTTTGTACTGCATCACATCTTACTAGGATAGGAATCTGCAACAACAGTGTATGTGCTTGTGGTGCTGGTGACGAGGACCTGAATCACATTTTCTTTCAATGTTCGCTTTATGATTGCTCCTCTTTTTTAAATTCCCTCGTATCCCTCCGTGTTCCTCTCCCTACATCAATCCCAACCCTTCTGAGCTGCATAAATCCAGACTTGTATTGTTTAATATCTAAATTTTTAACTGAAAATAATATTAAATTATAACCTTCATTTAAATATTACTTAATTTTCTATATGTAAATATTTTATTATTCTTTATTTTTTATCTATCTATTTCACTAATTACCCTACCCCTGATCCTATTATTTTTCCTAAATTTCGATCATCTCCTATATTATTAAAATTCCTTGGTTTCCCTACCTTTACCTACTTGATATTGGCTAATGCACAAACCGTGCGAGCCAGAGAAAAAAAAAAAAAAAAAAAAAAAAAAAAAAAAATTAAAGTGACAGATGACACGTCTTTCAATCGCACTCGTGTGTCGTGTAATGATTTTATTCAATGAATTTGAAATAGAAAATTATTAACAATGGGTGGACAAAAATTCGAATATGATGAAAGTGGATCTACATTCTTTTATTTTGTTCTCTCTTTCCTTGCTCTAGTATTAGTACCGGCGACTTTTTATTATTGGCCAAGGAAACGAAAAGAAGGTAAGTTTTCGCAGTTTTTATAGTATTCTGAGCTTATTTTATTATTAGTTATTTAAAAAACTACTCAGTTTTATTGTAATTTTCGATATGATCCAAAAACCTGTGTACCGTTATGTCAATAACGTAAGTGTAGTGCAGCAGTGCAAATCACACGTACCGCACCGACAGCGCATTCCTCTGAAAGGCTCTAGAATTGAATTCATTACGCTTAATTATTGTTAATGTAACGGTTAATGGTGTTGCTCATATTTATAAATAAACTGTTTTAAGATCCGGCCAAACGAGCAGAATTATGTCAGTGTCCAAGTTGTGTAAAGAAACAATTAATCATAGAACAATCACAACCATACAAAGGCGTAAAGAATTTCTTTATCAAGCTAGCAATTATATCTGGATGGGTGTTACTTGGTTTCTTGGCTTACAAAGTTTCTCAATTTGACTATGAAATGTCAAATTTTGATCCATATGAAATACTGGGCCTACCGCCTGGCGCCACTCAGGCCGAGATTAAGAAGTCATACCGCAAACAGTCTCTGATTCTTCACCCTGATAAAGAAACTGGAGATGAAAAAGCTTTCATGAGGCTCACAAAAGCTTATCAGGTAAGAAATATTATTGTGGCTGTTAGCTCTTTTTCCTTAAGGAAACATTTTGGCATGTATGTAACTGACCCTTACCATTTAACATGACTCAACATTATTAACACTTATAATATAAGAAAATAAGCCTAAGAGGGCTTTCACATATAAGGCATTTTAGTTATGAGTCAACAGTACCTACTCATACGTGCGCAGCTTGATGGACGCATGGCCCACATGCGACAAGCATCTAAAATGTAAAAGTGCTCTAAGTTACCACTTAAAATATAACAATTATAATCAGACTAAGTTGGTGTGGGTGTACTACTCAATGTAATCTTAATTTTTATTGAAGCATCAATTTATGCAAAAATAGTTAATTAATTTTTATTTTATAATACTTTAAAAAAATTACAGGCTCTCACAGATGATGAAGCAAGAAGGAATTGGGAGAAATATGGCAATCCCGATGGTCCGGGAGCCATGAGTTTTGGTATTGCTCTGCCAAGCTGGATTGTGGAAAAGGAGAACAGTGTTTGGGTACTAGGACTCTATGCTCTTGTGTTCATGGTTGCCTTACCTACTGCAGTAAGTAGAAAATCTTTCATGCTTGTTGTACCTAACACAATGGGGACATTCGAAAATAATAATATTTATGTATTTTTCCATCAAAGATACTATTATAATGGTAATAATAAGTCATATATTTGATTGTAGAAAACTATTTTGATAAATGGTAGAGTATTTGTACGCTCATCCTTTTAACATTTTAATTCACATTAAAAATCGATTGGTAATTTAATTGATGAGACATTAATTTTGTTAAACTTTTGTTTGGTTACCATAATATGTGGCGTATTGTGTGATTTCCATTTTATTTGCTTTTAGGTTGGTACATGGTGGTACAGAAGTATTCGTTATTCTGGAGAACAAGTTTTACTGGATACAACGCAAATGTACTTTTATTTTTGTCACAAAACACCATCTATGCCCTTAAAGAGGGCTCTTATGATTCTTGCTGCGTCGTGTGAGTTTGACAAAAGGCACAATTCTGAGATTGTTGAAAGAATTACTGATAATGAGGAGGTGCCCATGGTAAGTTGAATTTATTCAATTCCAATCTCTACTACACCTGCTCCCCTAGCATGACTATCGAAACACGATGTATATCATAGGATATAGTGTTTTATCAATGTTCAACTGTCAAAATCCTTTATCTTTTAACAGTTAAACCTGATAAATCACTATATCATATTGCATTTTAGTGGTCATGCTAGGTGGGCTGATAATTTTTTATGGTATCCTAAGTCAAAATAATTTTGATGCTAATCAATAGTTGCTTTTGAGATAGATAAAACCTGAATCTAAATATTCAAATAATAATTGCCTTTAATGAAGTATTGTTAGCCACAGAAATTATCAGATTATTTAATTAATCCAAAAAATATTTATTCATTGGGTCAGTCAGTAACAGTATCGGACAAGTGTCACTAGATCGACAGAACCTCAGTTAACCAAAACTGACCATTGTGTTTAGGCCTGCAATGTTACTCATATTTCTTGTGTAATTAAAAAATGAAACGAACTTTTTTAATGTAACACTGCAACCAAGGTGAATCATCATCAATATTTAAAAAAAACTGACTTTGCAAATGGAAAGTTCCGAAACACGCTAAGACCTACTGACCAAGTAACCGCACGTCATACGTATGCTTTCGTCATTTACCGATTGTTTGTATCTTGCACAGTAAGGCTAACTGTCCACGTAGAACACACGTCATACGCTTTCGTCATTTGTCGCATGCAGCGGCAGCGGTGCGGCATGCGATCGTCATGCACTGCTGCCGCTCTGTAGACACAGCTTCATTTGTTACTGTGCAAGATGCAAACAATCGGTAAATGACGAAAGTATATGTATGACTCTTGTGATGAAAATAATATCTTGAATTACGGCGCATTGTTTGAGTAAAGCACTATACAGGCCTTGGCTGCTAGGCATTGATAGACTCACGTCACTCACGCCGATACGTTCGTCGCTGTTTGGTGCTTGTAGCGCTACATACACTGAATAAATGATTTTTAATTTTGACGTACGGCCACGCCCAATAATCAATCCACAGATACGGGTAGGCTTAATCCAGATTAGTTGCTTCAAATCGAGCCTTTTAACCATAACATTACGGTTCGATTCTGAGCGCACTGCTGCTGGCTGCCGAGATCGGAATCATACCTTAACGGTTGATATTAATAAAAAAATAATGACAGTTGTTTAGCAACTAACTGGATTAGGCGTATCCTTATCTATAGATTGATTATGGGATCTGCCCCCCTAGCACGACCACTGAAACGCGATATGATATAACGATTTATCACATTTGACTGTTATAAGACAATGGAATTTGACAGTTGGGTGTTGATAAAACGCTATATTACGCAATATATGTAGTGTTTCGGTGGTTGGGGCTGGGGGTTACTGCCTTTTCACGCCTAACCTTACCTATCTATCCTCACAGCTACTCCGCGAGCTTCCCAACTTAGGCGAGAAGAACAAGGAGCAGCCCCTTTGCCGACCGTACAGCATCAAGGCGCGCGCGCTTCTGCACGCGCACCTGGCGCGCATGCGCCTGCCGCCCGACACGCTGGAGTGCGACCGCCGGTACGTCGTGTCCCGCTGCCCCGACCTCATCGTGGAGATGGTCAACTGTGTTAATCAGCTGATCGCTCTCGCTTATGCCAGAAGGAGTGAGTACATTTATACAAAATTCAATGACGAAGGAATAAGATGGACCTGTCACACCTACGAAAAAAGCCTGCATACCTACTTCATTGTTCTCCATTCAAACGCAACTAAACATGGCAGCTTAGCTTAGTGTACATACACCTTATGTAAACAGCATAGAGTCGAAATTGTAACATGTAAACGCAACACAATATGGCGGACTCGGCACGCGCCTGACGTCACGAATGCTTTGTTATTGCAGTTTATGCCACTTCCATAGGTTTCCTTTTTCAGAGACAAAATTAGAGTAAAAATACGGATACTTGGAGTCATGGGCGTACCCACGTTGGGGCATGGTGGGGCCTGCCCATGGAAATAGTACTATAAACCGGAATGAGCGCTTCGCCCCAAAACGAGCCGACAGAGAGGTCAAGTAGATGTATGTGTCCTTTTCTTCATTAGGGTGACCAAACCGTATGGTTGGCCGGAGACATACATAATACTTTAAACTGTTTAATATAAACTTAAATACCTAGGTAGTTCTTTATTTATAATTAACACTTTTTACCGCGTTTTTATTAGGTTGCTTGCTCTTTTGTTTGTTTGAGCACAAATTTTGCAAACGATTTTATACCAAATTCCCGATGAGCTAGAGACTTGAAACTTTGAACACAGGTCAGAAATGGAAGGAAATGCAATATTACAGTGTCATTGAGGTGATCTGATAATGGAGCCGGAAGAACGTCACAGGAACTCTATGATGAATGAAACTATACAACCCCATCGTGTTTGGGCTTATTAGAATTGGCATTGATAACTTTTTGAACATGACTGGAAATCTCAAAACCATTTCGAGGAATAAGCTTTCGGTACAGTGTCTACTAATTAAATTTAAAAATAAGTCTATATTTTTAAAGATATTTATAATATTCAATAAAAAGCTTTAACCTTCAAATGACCTTCATATGACGTCATCACATACAGATCTCCCAGCCATAATAAAAAAAAGAAAAAAGTGCAAAGACAATTTTGACAATGAACTTGGCATTAGGGATGGTGGAAGGTGGAAGTGAAAAAATATCGATATAGGTAATATTTCTCAGAAAAAAATGGGATGAAATGGGACGATGACTAAGGTTAATTTTAAGGTATTGTAAAACATAAAAAATAGCAAAATAAACCCCTACGCGAAATTTTGGCTCGATTTAACGAATTTTACGATAATTTTTAAGACTCAAAGTTGGAAAAAAATCAAAATGCTCCAGTGACAAAATAGTGTCGATTATTAGAATCCATACGTAATTACCAAAAAAATGTTTTGGAAAAATTTTTGTAAAAACATCTATCGATATATCAGAGTATTTAATATCGCCCGAAAAATATCGATGAACTTATCTCGTAATTTTTTCCACATCCCTACTATTAAATGTTTGTAAATAGAAATAAAGTATGCACATATTTTCACAATGTTTATTATGTTATCCTGCAAATTTATCAGTCCACAAGCAATCGTTACAATTTCATCCATGTAGCCTACATCCAAAATAAACACAATACATACAATACATTTCGCAATTTGGGTAGATTGGGCGTGTCAGTTTTTACAAAGTTTTTCAGCAGAGTTTCCACTGGTAAGCGTTTTTATTATAATTTTACCACCTCAAAAATTATTGCGGCAAATTAAGAAGGTAGGCTAGAACCGTCACAACTGGATTAAATGAATAAAATAGAAGAAATATTAACTATAACTTATTTGTTTACAAACAACCATAAAGTCATTATGACAGTTAATGACACTTGGCCTTTCTTTTTCTATAAGTAGATGGCAAAGGTTTTCTTCTTAAACTTTCATGCCACTAATGACGTCATTCCGGTTAACCATATCCGCTCGACAAATATATTTATAAAAAAATAAATACGGGACCAAATGTTAAAATATTCAAATTAGTTTCTTAAATTGGCCTAATCTGTAGTAAAAAAATATAAAAAAAATACCTTTTATTTTTTAATCAAAGCCATGTCTTGACAAGTACTCTGACGGGAGACGAGGTTCAGGGTCGGATGGTGAAGTCTGGATTCCATGCCATATGAACTCAATATTGAAATCATGCGACCCCATCGAGTTTGGGCTCGTTTGAATCGTCTTGACGAGTGCTCTGTTCGGTAATAGTATCCAAGAGTCTGATGATGGAGCCGGAAGAAGGCCACAGGAACTCTGCAATAAAACCTTTCAACCCCATCGAGTTTGGACTCGTTTGAATGGTCTTGACGAGTACTCTGATAGGCGGTGGTATAGCTTAGTTTAGCTTAACTCGTTTTTTAATTTAGCTCGTTAACTAAAAAAAAGAAAATTAATATTTATTAATTTTTTTTTAAGAACAAATTATCTATCACGTTTTTATTAAGTTGCTTTTTTGTTTTTATTTTTTAAATATGGTAATTCAACCAATTAAAATCTAGTTTATTCAATTCAATTTAATTTCAAGTGTAAATAATTACGCAACATTAAAGTTTATTCCAATTTTTAATAAAAATGCAATGTGCGTGAACTTCGGAAAAACATAAATGTTGGAAAAACAAGTAAAAGTAGGAAAACATTGTCTAGTGATCTGTAGTTAAAAAAAGATGGAAACGATTTTCGACTTTATTGACGTTTCAAATTCGATTGCTTTTTCCCATAATTATACTTGTACATTTACTTTGCTTTTTCATTAAAAACTGTTATTTTGGTAAAGATGTCAATAAGGTCTTAAATACTTGCACCAATTTCTTTACTTGTGAAATTAATAAAATGGGTGCAAGAGATTTACGACGACACAATGTTAAAAATATAAAAAAAAACAAAATGGCGGCCAACTATATTGTTCGTGGGCCGATTTTATGAAACTCGATTTTGTTACTATTTTGATCAAAATATAACAAAGAAATGTTAAAAATATAAAAAAATATGGCAGCCAACTCTTTTATTTGTGGGCTGATTTGAATTAAACTCGGTTTTTGGTAATATTTTGACAAGAAAATAACAACGCAATTTTTAAAATACTAAAAATCTAAGATGGCGGCAAACTTTTTTGTTTTTTTGGGCCGATTTCGATGAAACTCGATTTTTGGTTACTAATTAGACAAGAAAATAACAACTCAATGTAAACTGAAGGAAAAATCAAAAAGGATCAAAATGGCTGCTAATTTGTTTTTGAAATCGGCCCAAGAACAAAAAAGTTGGCCACCATCTTGAATTTTGTAAGTTTTCAACAATGCGTTGTTATTTTCTTGTCAAAATCGTACCAAAAACCGAGTTTCATCAAAATCGGCCCAAAAACAAAAAAGTTGGCCGCCATCTTGGATTTTTTAAATTCACAACATTGCGTTGTTTTTTTCATGTTGAAATAGTACCAAAAACCGAGTTTCATCGAAATAGGCGCACAAACATGAATTTGATTATTATTATTAATTTTACCGTCTCGCCTGCGTCCTCTAGCCATTTCAATAGAACAATTTCGTTTTTTTGGAAATCTGAAATGGTGCAGTATTTATGGTCACACTAGTTTTGTAAAGTAACATTACCTATAGATTGAAATTCTTAAATTGAAATTCGGCGCCAAGGTCAAAATCGGAGTTGCCAAGATTGACACTTCTATTTATTACCACCTTACCGATGATAGCTGATTAGCATTATTTTAGATATTTAATTAAATCAAAAGAGTAAGTTCTGTTTTATATTACAATTATTATGTGTCATTCTAAATTAATATTTAAATAGTATATATTCGACTTCGATACACTTCTTGATTGGTAACGTACATATTTTTAGTCCTACTATCGTGGTATTATTGTTTAGTAATGGCAATTGTGCGAACGAGACACCGACCTCCACCTGGTGTTGTCTCATTCACACAGTAGTGCCTTCAGTCAATGTCGTCGATAGAATTTCAACTCTATGTGCAATGCAATAAAGTTGAATTTCTTTTAAACGATAGGTGAAAATTTTGGTAGAGTACTCACTCCCTATTATAAACCTCCTTGGGCCTGCCCCACCCTCCACCCTGACTTTAAGTAATTTAAGCTAGATGTTTACAAAATTATTTATTTAACAAAATCTAAGCCTTGAGAGTTAAAAATTTTTTGGCACTATTTCGAAAACGAAATTTTGCCAGAATCCTTGTAAGTTATTATTGATATAAGGTCAGTTTTATTTTCAAAGCATTTTAAATTCCTATTAGGTACCTATTTATCGAATTGTCTTACTTTTGCCCCACCCCTAAGTAGATGCTGGGTACGCCCATGCTTGGAGTCACCATGAGAAGCGTATGTACAGTCAACAAAGTTATGACCTTACCAGTTTGAAAACAAATTCGCTTGCTAGGATGTCTCGTCTTTTACCTGCCTCCATGTTTTTATACAAAATATGCTTTTGTTATCTCAATTTTATGGCTTTTGGGTAAATGCAAGACAATACAGACCACTCAATCTAGAAATGAACCTTAAGGTGTTCACCTCATAACTTTGCTGACTGTACAATCCAATTAAATTCACAATAGACAGTGTCCACTGCAACTTCATTCGAGAACATTCTCGAGTGAAGTTGCAACCGAAGTGACTAACTTCAGAGTGCTTGCGGTACAAAACGACTTATTTTAATCTGTAAAATTGTCTCTTTTTAATACCCGTAATACATATTAACAAGATGATTCAAACGAGCCCAAACTCGATAGGGTTGCATGGTTTTATTACCGAGTTCCAATGGCCTTCTTCGGGCTCCATCATCAGACCCTGGACACTATTTCCCAACAAAGAACTCGTCAAGACGATTCAAACGAGCCCAATCTCGATGGGGTGGCGTGGATTTATTAATAAGTTCCTGTGTCCTTCTTCCGGCTCCATCATCAGACCCTGGACACTATTTCCCAACAAAGAACTCGTCAAGACGATTCAAACAAGCCCAAATTTGATGGGGTTGCACAGTTTCAATATTGAGTTCCTATGGCATGGCCTTTCAGCTTCATCATCAGACCCTGGATCTCGTCTCCCATTAGAGTACTCGTTAAGACGATTGTAAAGAGCCCAAACACGATGGGGTTGTATGGTTTCATCATAAAGATCCTATGGCCTTCTTCCGGATCCATCATCAGATCAGCTCAATGACACCATATTATTGCATCGCCTTCCAGTTCTGATCTGAAATCTGTTCTGAAGTTTCAAGATTCTAGCTCATTGGGAAGCTAGTACAAAATCGTTCACAAACTTTGCGGAGAAACAAACAAACACACAAACAAACGAGAAAGCAACCTAATAAAAATGTGTTAAAAAGAGAAAATTTTACAGATTAAAATACGTCGTTTTGTACCGCAAGCGCTCTGATTAGAAACATTTTTTTTTTCTTTTTATTTGGATCACCAACATTTGATACATTTGTACTTTTGCAAAAACATATTATAACAAATACTAAACTTAATGTACAACTACTTATAGGTCAGTTGCACATTAAAAAATTTAATCGCATTGTACCTACTTAATAGTCCAATACTTTTTTTTGTAAGGGAACGTACCCATACTACGTGACCCGTTAAGGGGGAAGGGGGTCTTTAAAATACCACGCTTGGTCACAGGGAGGGGGGAGGAAGGCTTATGTTTTGTCACGTAGTCAATATTGGCAATGGAAATCTGGTTCTTTTTTTTTTCAAGTTGTATTGAAATATGGCACGCAGCGAAATTTTTTTTCTTCTTGATACATTTTTTCACTTGTAATTGTATGTAAAATTATAATACACACTCTCGGTATTACGTGGCAAGCGCCTTACTTATGAAAAGACAAAAATCAGCAATTTTTTTTTAGATTTCTGTTGAAAACGATGTAAAACCATTATCTATGAAAGACTACGTGAAAACCAGGGGGGAGAGGGGGGGTCTTGGCATATACTACGGGCTTAGATTATAAATAATCTAAGACTACGGGTGGTCACCAAGGGGGGGGGGGGAGGTGGGTCAAAAATGGTAAAATATGGGTCACGTAGTTTGGGTACGTTCCCTAATTGTCATAACAAAAAGCAACAAACATTTAAAATTCAGAAAAGCAATGTTGAAAAAGTATGAAAGTTTACTGATATTATTTTAAATATTTTTATTAGTAAAAAATTGACCCTGATCGAGAGCACTTTAAAATATATTTCATAAGCAAAAATGATGCTTTCTTTACGAAGCGAAAAGGTGAGTAATCCGATTAGCCAGCTCGCCTCATGCGCGCGCGCTGAATGAATAAGTAGATGTACTAACAAATACCGTCACCAAAAATAGATACTCGTAAAATGTACCTACAGTCATCCTTAATGAAGCTTTCCTTCTGTATGTATAATTACTAAGTTCGTTTTATCCATACTATTTGATATGTCTGTCTGTTATGTTTTCACGCCTAGACTGCTGGACCGATTTTGACGAAATTTGGTACGGATATAGATGGGACCTTGGGGAAGGACATAGGCTACTTTTGATCCCACTGTTGGGCACGGGTCTCCGTAAGATATAACCTGTAGTCCACGCAGGCGAAGCTGCAAGCGGAAAGCTAGTAGATAATTAAATTAATGTAGCAATTTTTTCTCACAGTACCTCGTCTGCCCACTATTGAAACAATCGAGAACTGCATGAAGTTATCTCCAATGATAGTACAAGGTTTATGGGAGTACAAATCTCCTCTCCTCCAACTGCCATACATCACGGAAGACCACCTCAAATACTTCACAAACCGCAAGAAACACATCAAGTCATTACTCCAGCTCGCTCAGTTGCCTGGCGAAGAAAGGAGACAGATATTGAAATTCTTGAATGATAAACAATATGATGACCTCTTGAAAGTACTTGGGAACATGCCTTATATTCATTTCCAAGTTAATACGGAAGGTGAGTTATAACTTTACTTGCTTAAGCAAACAAATATGACTAAATAAAGGTTGTTTGATTTGGTATTTTGAATAAACTAACTCGCGCGTTGTTTTGTACAGTCAGCGCCAATATAATCTGCCCCCCTAGCAAGACCACCGAAACATGATTATATATCGTGTGACTATCGACACTCAACTGTCAAAATACTTTGTCTTTTGACAGTTAAATGTGATAAATCGCTTTATCATGTCGCGTTTCAGTGGTCATGCTAGGAGAGCTGAGCATTCAAACATACCTAATTATTTGACAAAATCAACCTTATCTCAAGACATTAAGGTGCACTTCGTTTGTTGTCCGAGAACAAACGAAAGTGCACCTTAAAGTCTAGAGATAAGATTGATTTTTGCGAAATGATCAGGTGGTACATTCTCATGTGCCACGTTTTTCAGAAATTCTAGTTAGGATACAAAAACTTGCTTCAGTTCGATAGCTATTGGTTGATTTTATAACTTTGCAGCAATCAACTCTGACAAAAATCGCAGTTACATTGCTGCTAGTACGAACCAATATGACAACTATCTTACTTAAAGCAGCAAAGTAACTGTGGTTTCAATGGATTTCAATCGAGAATAAGTACGCAGCAGTGTTACGTAATCAGGGGGCTGAACACTTTTTGCATATGGTCAAACATCAAAACACATTACAAATTGAGTTCTTAATAAACCTTGTTATTTCTTTAAAATACAAAAAATAAGAAACAGCCACGTGTCTGAAAAAAAACGTGTTTTTTTGTAGGTTTTTGAATGCTCAGGTCATTTTGGCGCTGACTGTACCTAAATCTAAGCTCAGTTTAGAATGAGATTAAATTCTAGATTCCTTTTTATCAGAAAAGCTATTATTTTTTTTGTTTTGTGATTGTGAAGTGTTTTGTTTATATTATACAGTAAATTTCTTTGCAGTTGTTGATGACGAGAATTCTACAGTGGTAACTGCAGGTGCCATTGTAACTGTTACCGTGTTTCTGCGACGGACTAATATGAAAGAGCTATTTGGTGACACCACTATTAAAGAAAAGGTTATCAAGTAAGTTTGAAATAACTGTCACATAACTATAAGTGAATTTATTTTTCACATAATAATTCAGAACGTAGAGTCAGCTGTTCCATAAAAACGTCTATATCTACTCGACCATAATCTATAGAACAGCTGATTACTTTTTTGCTTTGATTTAGTTGGTACCATAGACAAAGTTGTTCGGTTTTACGGTCTAAGCCACACCACAAAATTTGTTGACTGTTTTCGATTTCACCCTGTAGTTTTTATAACTTTTTCAGAGACGACGATGACGGTTCCACTGAAAACGGAGAGAAAGGTGACAATCATAAAAAAGGGGAGAACGATAAAAAAGGAGAGAACGATAAAAAGGAGACGTTCAAAAGGCCAGTGTGGATGAAACAGAATAAAAAACCTCAATCTAAAAAGGCCAAGAAACCCGCGGCGAAGCAACCGGCCAAGCCCGCGCCGGGACAAACGCCTGCTAACGATGTTAAGGACGCGAATGCTAAGGAAGGGAAGGAGGTTAAGGAACCAAAGGAACCTAAGAAGGCGAAGGAACCAAAGAAAAAGGAGGATGATGGTATAACTTTGTTTAAGTTTTTAAAACAAATCTTTTCTAATGGGGGCATGTCACAAAATTTATCCCGGTTGGCTGTGCAGCAGCGCTACTGCTGCTGGAGACCTCTGTATGGGCATTTGCCCCCGATTTTAAATTATATCTAAAAATGGTTGATACTATCATGGGGTCTCATTTGGAACATCAGATGTGGCTTAGTTAGCAGGTACTGCTATCTAGTGAGGTGAATTTAAACTAACGTTGGGATTAGTTTAAATTTACCTCACTAGTTGGCGGTACCTGCTTCGATTTGTTTTTGTAATATTCAAATACAGATAAAAAAGTCATTAAACTTTTTAATTGTTTCTTAAAAAAACACCAAATGCAAAATTGTATTGAAACAGTAAAATGAAGGGTTTTTTTTAACAAATTTCAATAAAAATTGAGAGACACCTATCGGCAATAATTTGTATTAGTAAGATTGTTTTGCTTTTTGCGTTTCAATGTTTGTTGCTATCTGTGCTAAGCATGCTGCGACGATAGCGGCGCCATCTATAATTCTACAAGAAAATCATTTTTAATCGCCCTGATAGTCGCCTTACGAGGGCCATTTCTTTACTATGGGATGAGGTATCTGTACTAGTATAGTATTATATTATCCGTGATACTATTAAATAATTGTTGTGGAAGTCTGATAGTAAATGAATTAAAGATTGAAGAAAACCAAAATATGTTGGAAGAAAAATTGATATTTACGAAAATTCGCTTCCAACATATAAAAATTGATAGCAAACACATACAAACAACAAAATGATAGGTCTACATCTACACTAGCGCCAAGTTGGTGGTAGTGCGCCGACTGGTGGACGATTTGTGAAACAGCCAAATTATTCTGCCATTTAAGTTGAATTTGTAAGAATAAACCATAAAATTTACTACTACTACTACTTTCAATAAAACAGATGACTAATGTTTGTGGATAGCTAAAGACGATAAGCAGGAGCGTCGTAGCTAGGGGCTGACAAAGGAGGCGGCTGCCAGGGGCGTAACCCTTAGGGGGGCGCACTTTGCTGACCCAAAGCTAGAAAATAAGTCTGCACAAAATTCAAATCTTGCCAGGAGCGCTCATGATCCTAGCTCCGATGTTAACAGGCCTAAAGTCAAAGTCATTATAATTGACATTTTTGAATAAAAACTTGTTAGATTATAAACACAGGTTTTAAACGCGTTTTTAACTAAAAATCAGTGTCAGACTCCACCTTTTTCCGACGTTTCGGTTGAGTTGCATCTACCGTGTCACGGACTGACTGGAGCTGCGGTGTTACGCCTCCTCCTCTGCAGTGGAATCTTGGTAGAATCACAGAAGGTGGATGAAGATTCTACCGCAGAGGAGGAGACGTAAGCTCCAGTCAGCCCGTGACCACGGCCGATGCAACTCGGCCGAAACGTTGTGAAAAGGTAGGTGTCCGACACCTATTTTTAGTTAAAAACGCGTTTAAAACCTGTGTTCCTAATCTATTAAAATGCAACGCGAAAGTTTAAAAGTGTATAAAAATTTGTTGACTGTTAACTTGTGCATCTGGCATTTAAATATTAAAAAACCGGCCAAGTGCGAGTCGGACTCGCGCACGAAGGGTTCCGTACCAAAAAACGACAAAAAAAATTACGTTTGTTGTAAGGGAGCCCCCCTTTAATATAAATTTTATTCTGTTTTTATTATTTGTTGTTATAGCGGCAACAAAAATACATCATCTGTGAAAATTTCAACTGTCTACCTATTGTCGTTATTAATATCGAGCAAAAAACGGCAAAAAAATCACGTTTGTTGTATGGGAGCCCCCCTTAAATATTAATTTTATTCTGTTTTTGGAATTTGTTGTTATAGCGGCAACAGAAATACATCATCTGTGAAAATTTCAACTTTCTAGCTATCACGGTTCATGAGATACAGCCTGGTAACAGACAGACGGACAGCGGAGTCTTAGTAATAGGGTCCCGTTTTTACCCTTTGGGTACGAAACCCTAATAAGAAAAAAGACTAAAATGTACTAAAATTATTTGTTCAACAAGATGAAGACTCGGACGACGGTAGTTCAGACGAGTCAGCGTCCCACGCGTCTGGTTCCGAGGACGGGTCCCGGGACAAGTCCTCCGCGCCCGACGACGACGACGACGACCAGTGGGACAAGTTCCAGAAACGCCTCCAGAAGAGGGAGCGGCTCGAAGGAAGGTCGAAGAGCTCGCATCCTGTGCACTGTCCGAACTATCCACAGGTAAGATAAATGAAACATTGTTTACTTCCCACAGGTTATAAAAGCATTTGACGCGTCCGGGTCGAAGGACTAGTTCCAGAAATACCTGCAAAAGAGGGAGAGACATTAAGGAAGATCGAACAGCTCGCAGCATTGTCCGAACTATCCACAGGTAAGATAAAATGAAACATTGTTTACTTCCCACAGGTTATAAAAGCATTTGACGCGTCCGGGTCGAAGGACTAGTTCCAGAAATACCTGCAAAAGAGGGAGAGGCATTAAGGCAGATCGAAGAGCTCACATCCTGTGCATTGTCCGAACTATCCACAGGTAAGATTAAATAAGACATAGTCTACTTCCCACAGATTAATAAAGCATCAGACGCGTCCGGGTCGAAGAACCAATAAGATAAGTTCCAGAAACGCCTCCAGAAGAGGGAGTGGCTCGAAGGAAGATCGAAGAGCTCGCATCCTGTGCACTGTCCAAACAGGTAAGTGATGATTTCATGTGCAATCGTTGAAATTCAGTTTTGGATAACTTGCCCTGCTGTTAATCATACCGCGGTTACCATACAAGGTCGTGATTTTAAATTATAAATTTAAGAGTCCGTACACATTTTGCCGCTCTTTCGCTCGCACATTTCATGTTTTCTCAAGATTTCTTCAATCTGAGTGCGTAATTGAAAAATGTGTCTCGGCCACTTTTTGCAATACTTACAAGATTACGGACATTTCAACATAATATTTCAGTATCAAGTTGCTGAAGTATCAATATTATCGTTTTTGCCAGCTCTAATAGGAACGAAAACTGTTAGAAATTACAACTTTTTGTACTGTAATAACAAAAACTGAAATATATTTTAAAAGGGAATAAATTAATTGGCTGACTGAAAATAATTAAAGGCGACTGTTAATGGAATACCTAAATACTAAACCAGGCAGCAGTTTATTTTTTGGCCGATAAAATAACTAAACGGGCGACAAACAGTGGATTACAAAAATACTTAAAACAGGCGACTACATGTGGGTGATAATTTAAGTTAAAAGTAAAAACTCTAAATGGGTGACAAAAATACTGAGTGGGCAACTATTATACCAAGTAGGAAACTATCTAGCTGATTTAAGCAGCCCAACGTGGTATTTTTACCGACTTCAAAAGGAGGGAGGTACTCAATTCGACCCGTTTTTTTTTTTTGTTTTTTTTGTTTTTTGTATGTACACTGATTACTCGAAGACGGCTGGACCGATTGAAATAATTCAAACGTAATTACATTAGGTAAACTTCCAAGTTGGTCCCATTTTTTAAAATTTTGAAATCGGTTCAATACTTTTCAAGTAATCTTGAAAAAAGCACAAAAATAGTATGATTTTGTGTGAACTACCTCGATGATCAGTCGTATGAACTGAATAAGATAATTATTTTTTGTTGGAAAAGGGATCTCTTAAGTGTAGTTCTTTAACCGACTTAAAAAAGGAGGTTCTCAGTTTGACCCGCATGTATGTGTTTCTCCGCGATTAACTCACGTTTGGCTGAGCCGATTTTAATTTCTACCTAAATAATATACCAACACTACCTAATACAAAAGGTACCTACACTAAAAATAAAAAAGTGTTTAAAAAAACAAAAAACCGACTTCAAAAAACCTACCTCTAAAAAGCAAGAAATAATATTCGTAATAATAAAACACGTCTATTGAAGTCGGGTGGGGCTTTTAGAATAAAAAAAGGGATTTGTACACCAGCCCCACCCGACTTCAATAGACGTGTTTTATTATTACGAATATTATTTCTTGCTTTTTAGAGGTAGGTTTTTTGAAGTCGGTTTTTTGTTTTTTAACACGTTTTAATTGGTTGCTTTCTCATTTGTTTGTTTGTTTTTTGTCACCTCGATTAGAATAATAGTCACCTTTTTTTAAATAAAATATATGCCAAAGGTTGTCGCCCAAATAGTAATTTGGTCGCCCGTTCTGAATAACTAGTTACTGAATTTGTAATTTAAAGTCACCCATTTTTACCGACTTCAAAAGGAGGGAGGTACTCAATTCGACCCGTTTTTTTTTTTTTTTTTTTTTTTTTTTTTGTTTTTTGTATGTACACCGATTACTCGAAGACGGCTGAACCGATTGAAATGATTCAAACGTTATTACATTAGGTAGACTCCCAAATTGGTCCCATTTTTTAAAATTTTGAAATCGATTCAGTACTTTTCAAGTAATCTTGAAAAAAGCACGAAAGTAGTATGATTTTGTGTGAACTACCTCGATGATCAGTCGTATAACTTCTTTGTTTATGAACTGAATAAAATAATTATTTTTTTGTTGGAAAAGGGATATCTTAAGTGTAGTTCTTTAACCGACTTAAAAAAAGGAGGTTCTCAGTTTGACCCGCATGTATGTATGTTTCTCCGCGATTAAATTAACTCACGTTTGGCTGAGCCGATTTTTCTACCTAAATAATATACTTACTCACACTACCTAAATACAAAAGGTACCTACACTAAAAATTAAAAAAATAAAAAATTGTTAAAAAAAACAAAAAACCGACTTCAAAAAACCTACCTCTAAAAAGCAAGAAATAACATTCGTAATAATAAAAACACGTCTATTGAAGTCGGGTGGGGCTTTTAGAATAAAAAAAAAGGAATTTGTACTCCAGCCCCACCCGACTTCAATAGACGTGTTTTTATTATTACGAATGTTATTTCTTGCTTTTTAGAGGTAGGTTTTTTGAAGTCAGTTTTTTGTTTTTTTAAACAATTTTTCAATATCTGTAATCGCCCTCGGTCCGTCGTCCACTTAGTATTTCAGTACGCTATATTCAGTATTTTTGATTTATTGTTACCCGATTAAATATTACCTGTTTTAATTTTGATTGCCCGTAATCTTATATTGCGAAAAGTGGCCGAGACACATTTTTCAATTACGCACTCAGATTTAAGAAATCTTGAGAAAACATGAAATGTGCGATCGAGAGAGCGGCAGTCAGCGGCAAAATGTATACGGGCTCTTAATTGTAAATTATATATTCACTTCTCAAGCTTACGCGCTCACTAGACATGAAATAAAACACTTTTTAACGGATACTAGCGCGGTTTTATTGAATGTACTCTGGTATTTAGTTGGTATTTGGTTTGATTTTTGGTTTTCCCGACGTTTCGGCACCTTTGCAGCTGCCGTGGTCACGGGGGCCCCGTGACCACGGCAAACCAAATACCAACTAAATACCAAAGTACATTCAATGGTCCGTGTTTTTGGGCCAGCCGCCGGCGCGGTTAGCTCGCTTTCAGACACTCAGGTTTTCGGGACGGACGTCGTTCGCTCCTCGGTTGCTTAGACTTGGTTCCATCTGTGGCATTAACATTTTACGTAAATTCTCAAGTTCATTAATGTTACTATTTCTGTTTGGATGTATTTGTCGTCTTTTCTGGCTAATGTGGAAATGTAATATTGAGCCGTATCATTTGTTGATCGGTTTGTGTTTTTATAATTACCTGGGTGAAGAGTTAAAGTGTGTTGTTGCGTTAAGACGTGCCAAAGTTACTATCTCTGTATTTTTATTTATCAGGTTATATTTTTATAATGTATGTGTTAATCTTGTTTATTTTATGTTATTGCTACTTGTTTATGATTTTGTTACCAACCTACATAACTATGTGTCTAGAGTATTATGGTGCCTTTGTCAGTGTCTATTTGTTTGGAGAAGAAATTTTTATTTTATAAAAGAATTCCAGGCTCTGTACGGATTCGTTCCATTTTGTATTGCTTCAATTGCTCTTAATTTTCTAGTTAATGAGCCCATAAACAAATTATTTACAATGTATTCAGTTCCTATACCTACTATTTTAACTAAGCTATGTAGAAGGGAGGTAGATTCATTCTATTTTAAACTAAGTACTACTGTGCAATCCTGGTTTCACAATTATAATAATATATGTTATATTTCTTATTATAAGTATATTTTAATTACGGATTCTTTCCTATATATATATTATGCTCCAATTAAAGTATTAATTTATTTAAATTATATAGTTTTTGTCATGTCTCGTCTGGTATACTCAACAAGTATTATGCATTGTAGCTGGCCATACAGTTTCTATTCTTTTGATAGTGATAGTAATTTCTGCTTTTCTACCTCGCTTATATTGAATTGGCGTCATTTGACAATAATCAGGAAATTTTTGAACAACTCAAAATTTATTCAAGTTTCATTTAATTTCGTTTTTCAATTTATCAAGAACAGACTTTTAACAATTGGTTTTTTGAACCCTGGTTCACTCGGCACGAAGCATGATGAATTTGTGGCAGCTCTGGAGAGACGATCAGTGGACCTTATGGCAATAAATGAGACGTGGCTTAGATCCGGAGAAGAAAAGCGTGCGCCAGCGCCTACTGGGTACCGTCTTCGACACATTCCGCGTCCTGTCGAGGTTCGTTCCCGTGGAGGTGGTGTCGGTTTTTATGTACGGAATGGTATCTACGTGCGACAGATTAATCTCCGGCATACCAGTTCGGTCGAACAAATGTGGTTAGCTGTCACTCTTGGTGGACAAAAATTGGCCGTTGGTACCGCATACCGCCCACAATGGCTTTCCGTGGACACGTTTCTCGAAGCGTTAACTGAGTCGATGGATTGTCTCCCTGGGTATGACCACATAATACTAATGGGTGACTTTAACATCAATTTATTGGCTCCTAATGATCCAGATACTAAGAAACTGGTTGCTTTCCTTGATAGCACTAATCTTGATCAATATATTACCGTTCCTACCCACTTCACCGACCATTCGGAAACATTAATAGATTTAGTCTGTAGCTCCACTAGAGTCGTTAATTTGTCGGTTGATTATATCCCTGAACTCAGTAGACACTCTTTTATATCATTTAAAATACATCTTAGCAAACCAAAGTCACCGCCAAAATGGGTGTCTTACAGGCCAATCAAAGATATTGATTTGAGTGAATTTAACGTTCTTGTCAACTGCATTCCTTGGGAGCGTTTACGTGATGAAAATGTAAACGTATGGCTGATGTCTTTTAATGCTTACATTTTGCATATTTTTAACATTTATGCGCCCGTCACAAAATCCTTTGTTAAACATCAGAGTTACCCATGGATAACCTACAACATTAAAGAAATGATGAATACGAGGGACAAGGCGCACACTAAGAGCCGGCTAACTAAATCAGCAAGCGATGTTATTCATTACAAAGAACTAAAATCTACTGTTAATCAAGCAATGGTTTCAGAGAAGGCAGCCTCTTTTCGCCACTTAATCGATCTTAATATAAAAAATTCAAAAAAAATGTGGAAAGGCATTAAAAATAATGTGGCTGACTTCAAGACCAAGCAAGCCAATTTACCCTCTCATTTATATGATCCTGACCTCGTGAGTTTCCTCTTAATACTGACCTGAGAATTAAACTTTGTGAGTCTCTGGTACTCTCAAAGCTAAATTATGCGGATACCGTGATTGGTGGGTGTCTCCGTGAGTACACTAAGAAGCTGATTCAACGTGTCCAGAATGCGTGTGCTCGCTTCTGCTACTCTATTCCAAGGAGAGCGCATATCACTCCCTATCTTAACAAGGGAAACCTCATGAACATGGAGTCGAGGCGTTCGTATCACTTTGCGTGTATGCTATTTGGCATTATCCATACGAGATCACCCGATTATTTATACGCCAAACTTAGATTTTCTGGTCGCCGGGTTAGAAGTGCCCCTCGTCTCGCTTTCCCACTCCACCGAACGGTCGCATTTCGTGGTAGTTTCTGTTATGCTGCTACGAAATGCTGGAACAACATTCCTCCACCACTGCGGGTATGTTCTACGGTTGGCTCATTTAAAAATCAATTTAAAAAATATGTCCTTGATTTGCAAAAAATGTTGTGAGTGCAACTTTTTATTGCTGTATTTCGGTATAATTCTAATACTAAATAATATTTATTTATTGAGCTAAGCTCAATATTGATTTACTCATTATTTATTAACGTCAATTTTTTTTTTTTACAATACCAACCATTTTATCGTCCTTTGGCTGACCAGAAGAATGGGCGTAAAAGGCTTGTTAGTTTATCAGAGGGAACGATATTCACAAAATGTAAAATATATAAATCGTTTGTTGAGTTATCACGTTGTTTGGTTATTTTATGTAAAACAGTATTACAGTTATCTTATTTATTGCCAATATATTATTATTGTATTTATTTTATGTATCACTGGTGCGCATAGTAGTGCGCATAGTACTCCCTTGGTGTCCTTGGAAGACCAGCGTCGAGGAGCCATATTATAATGGCTTCCCGACAGATGCTGAATGGATACCATTTTAGGGCCACTTTATTATTTAATTTAAGTTATACTGTTACCACGCTCTCTCTATAATATTAATCATAATTAGTTAAGTATAACATAGTTGCAATAGATTGTTGAATGTAAGTAGTCACTAAATAAATACTTTTTCTTTCTTTCTTTCTTCTTTCAATAAAATCGCGCTAGTATCCGTTAAAAAATGTTTTTATAAAAGACTCAAGTAACTTTTTAAATAGAACTATTACTCATTCTGTGTTTCGCTTGTTTCGCGCAGGAGAAGCAAGAGTACTGGTGGTGCTACATCTGCGACCGCAAGTCGCATACCCTTCTAACGGCGCCCGCGCACGTGACCAACCTAGTGGATACGCACGAGCTGCAGCTGCGGTTCACGGCGCCGCGCTGGCCCGGCGTGTACACGCTTGCCTGCTGCCTGCGCTCAGGTGACGCCCCACACTGTCCAGGGACACTCCTGGGCCCGCTAGTGACACGCACGAGCTGCAGCTGCGGTTCACGGCGCCGCGCTGGCCCGGCGTGTACACGCTCGCCTGCTGCCTGCGCCCAGGTGACGCCCCACACTGTCCAGGGACACTCCTGGGCCCGCTAGTGACACGCACGAGCTGCAGCTGCGGTTCACGGCCCCGCGCTGGCCCGGCGTGTACACGCTCGCCTGCTGCCTGCGCTCAGGTGACGCCCCACACTGTCCAGGGACACTCCTGGGCCCGCTAGTGACACGCACGAGCTGCAGCTGCGGTTCACGGCGCCGCGCTGGCCCGGCGTGTACACGCTCGCCTGCTGCCTGCGCTCAGGTGACGCCCCACACTGTCCAGGGACACTCCTGGGCCCGCTAGTGACACGCACGAGCTGCAGCTGCGGTTCACGGCGCCGCGCTGGCCCGGCGTGTACACGCTCGCCTGCTGCCTGCGCTCAGGTGACGCCCCACACTGTCCAGGGACACTCCTGGGCCCGCTAGTGACACGCACGAGCTGCAGCTGCGGTTCACGGCGCCGCGCTGGCCCGGCGTGTACACGCTCGCCTGCTGCCTGCGCTCAGGTGACGCCCCACACTGTCCAGGGACACTCCTGGGCCCGCTAGTGACACGCACGAGCTGCAGCTGCGGTTCACGGCGCCGCGCTGGCCCGGCGTGTACACGCTCGCCTGCTGCCTGCGCTCAGGTGACGCCCCACACTGTCCAGGGACACTCCTGGGCCCGCTAGTGACACGCACGAGCTGCAGCTGCGGTTCACGGCGCCGCGCTGGCCCGGCGTGTACACGCTCGCCTGCTGCCTGCGCTCAGGTGACGCCCCACACTGTCCAGGGACACTCCTGGGCCCGCTAGTGACACGCACGAGCTGCAGCTGCGGTTCACGGCGCCGCGCTGGCCCGGCGTGTACACGCTCGCCTGCTGCCTGCGCTCAGGTGACGCCCCACACTGTCCAGGGACACTCCTGGGCCCGCTAGTGACACGCACGAGCTGCAGCTGCGGTTCACGGCGCCGCGCTGGCCCGGCTTTTGACGTTTTAGTCTTATAAATCGAGACTAAAGGTTTAAAAGATTAGTCCGACTGTGAAGCATTTAAAATGAATCGTGTCTTAACAAAATACTTTAAAATACTGTTTTTTTTAATCAACGACAAAAAAATCATTTCGATTTCTCTTCTAACCTATCTTTCTTAGTAAATCTACCTGATATTGAATAAGATTATAATTTTTTCTCTGTGTAGATTCGTACATCGGCATGGACCAGCAGCAAGACATGAAGCTGGACGTGAAGGAGGCGGCCGCCGTGCCCGCCGAGCACCCGCAGTGGGACCTCAGCGACTCCGACACGGACAACAACGACCAGGTTAACATTTTTCATCAGCCATTTTTAATGTCCCCACTGCTGGGGCACAGGCTTTCCTTATGAGTGGACAAGGAGATAGATAGATAACATCATTATTAGACAACTACAGACACACATAAAACAGTGTATAAAACCAACGAAACTTAAATGACCTAAAACTATCATGCGTCTTACACTAATATTAAGTATGTGTACTGTAGTAGTCTTTGTGCCGTGTACGTGTACGGCTTCGAATAGCACTACCCCCTCTCATCCCGCGGGTGTCGTAAAAGGCGACTAAGGGAACACAGCCATCAGGAGACGGGCAGCAGCGTCTCCAAAATTCTTGGCCTACTGCGATCGCCAACCCGCCTGCCAAGCGTGGCGATTATGGCAAACCCCCTCATGAATGGACACAAATAAATTGGCCCCCAGTCCCCGGCGGCCCCGCTATTCCTAGTTACGGTAGCGGCTATGGTAACGGCGGGGTAGGGGGTGCTAAGAATCCCCGGGTGCGGATCGGCTACCACCAATCACGAAAATTGCACCTGGCAACCTATAACACGCGCACACTGAGGACCGATACGAAGTTAATCGAGTTGGAAGAAGTTATAAGCAAGTTACGCTGGGACATCATTGGGTTATCTGAAGTCCGAAGAGAGGGAGAGGACTCGATAATCCTTAATTCCGGTAACTTGCTGTACTACCGGGAGGGCGACCAACAGTCCCAAGGTGGTGTCGGGTTCATCGTCCACAAGTCCCTTGTCAACAACGTGATTACCATCGGAAGTGTGTCGACCAGGGTGGCGTACCTCATACTCAATATCCAAACGGTATTCGTTGAATGTCATACAGGTTTACGCACCGACCTCGACGCACCAAGATGACGAAGTGGAGGCTATGTATGAGGAGATCTCTAAAGCCATGCATAGCTACAAAACCCACTACACCGTTGTGATGGGGGACTTCAATGCAAAGTTGGGGAAACGATGCGGTGATGAGCTGAGAGTGGGACAATTTGGAGTTGGGCAACGGAATGACAGAGGCCAGATGCTAGCCGACTTTATGGAGAAGGAGAACCTCTTTATGATGAACTCATTCTTCAGAAAGCCGGAAAGCCGGAAGTGGAC
The DNA here is from genome assembly GCA_943789525.1 of Agriphila geniculea. NCBI lineage: Eukaryota > Metazoa > Arthropoda > Insecta > Lepidoptera > Crambidae > Agriphila > Agriphila geniculea. The sequence goes on from OX038875.1 coordinate 9,006,264, forward strand.
TTGAGTCAGTCCGGACGGTACAGTCAGAAATGAGATTGATTTTATCATGTCGACGAAAAAGCAAATATTCAATGATGTCACTGTGATCAACGCCGTTAAGACGGGGAGCGATCACCGATTGGTACGTGGCACATTGAATATCAACATAAAGCTGGAAAGATCTCGACTGATAAAATCAACACTCCGACCATTGCCGGCCCATATTCAAAACCCCGAGAGCTTGCAACTCGAACTCTAAAACCGTTTCGAAGCCCTTGAGAACAGCATAGATGTGGATGATCTAAACAATATAGTGGTGGATACTGTCCGTACGGTAGGGTCTAAGTTCTTCTAGACCCGCCGTCCCAAGCTAAAGAAACTCTCCGACCACACACTCCTACTCATGGATCAGAGACGTGAAATGAGGCTCCAGAGTTCAGTAGACGCTAATCGTTATCGGCAGCTTAATAGACAGATATCTAAGTCTTTGACGAGCGACCTTCGCCAATTTAATACGAATCGTATTAAAGAGGCCATCGAGCGAAACAAAGGCTCCAAAGTGTTCGCGAGAGATCTGTTTATTGGGCAAAGCCAGATGACGAAGCTGAAAACTGACGACGGACACATCATCTCAGCGAAGCCTGAAATCCTGAGGGAGATCGAGAGTTTCTATGGGCAGTTATATTCCACGCAGACACCCGTTGAAAGCAAGGCTAAAGACCCCAGAGCCAAGCTTACCCGACACTATACCCAAGATATCCCGGACGTCAGCATGTACGAGATTAGTATGGCTCTCAAACAGCTGAAAAACAACAAGGCGGCGGGCGACGACGGAATCACTACAGAACTTCTGAGAGCGGGCGGTAAGCCGATACTTAAAGTCCTCCAGAAGCTTTTCAATTCCGTCATCGTCGAGGGCAGAACGCCGAAGACGTGGAACATAAGTGAGGTGATTTTGTTCTTTAAAAAGGGTGACAAGTCCCTCTTAAAGAACTATAGACCCATCTCGCTTCTGAGTCATGTCTATAAGCTGTTTTCGAGAGTCCTTACGAACCGTCTCGCTCGCAAGTTCGACGACTTCCAACCTCCCGAACAAGCCGGGTTCCGAAAAGGCTTTAGCACCATAGACCACATCCATACGCTGCGGCAGGTCATACAGAAGACCGAGGAGTATAATCTGCCACTTTGCTTGGCGTTCGTGGATTATGAGAAAGCCTTTGATATCGATTGAAACCTGGGCGGTGCTGCAGTCTCTCCAAAGGTGCCAAGTGGACTACAGGTATATCGAAGTGTTGAGGTATTTATACAAAAATGCCACCATGTCGGTCCGAGTACAGAACCAGAGAACAAATCCTATCCAACTACAGCGAGGTGTGAGACAGGGAGATGTTATTTCTCCGAAACTGTTCACAGCTGCGTTGGAGGATATCTTTAAACTCTTAGACTGGAAAGGACTCGGCATCAACATTAATGGCCAATACCTAACACACCTTCGTTTTGCCGATGATATAGTTCTTATGGCTGAGACCTTGGAGAACCTGAACACAATGCTCGAAGATCTCCGTAGTGCTTACCAAAGAGTGGGTCTTAAAATGAACATGGATAAGACGAAAATCATGTCTAATGCCCATGTCGTGCCCTCTCCAGTTCATGTTGGGAACACTTCACTTGAAGTTGTTGACCATTATGTATACCTAGGACAGGCAGTCCAGTTAGGTAGGTCCAACTTTGAGAAGGAGATCTCTCGTCGAATCCAACTCGGATGGGCAGCATTCGGGAAGCTCCGAAAAATCTTCTTGTCCGATTTACCTCAGTGTCTCAAGACGAAAGTCTATGACCAGTGTGTGTTGCCAGTGATGACTTACGGCAGTGAAACGTGGTCGCTAACTATGGGTCTCATAAGGAAGCTCAAGGTCACCCAGCGTGCAATGTAGAGAGCCATGCTCGGCGTTTCCCTGCGTGATAGAATCAGAAATGAGGAGATCCGCAGGCGAACTAAAGTAACCGACATCGCTCGAAGGATTGCAGTGATTGAAAGTGGCAGTGGGCTGGACACATAGCGAGAAGTACCGATGGCCGTTGGGGCGGAAAGGTTCTTGAATGGCTACCGCGCACCGGACGACGCTCCGTGGGTAGGCCCCCGACAAGGTGGACCGACGATCTGGTGAAGGTTGCCGGAAGCCACTGGATGTGGGAAGCGCAGGACCGATCGTCGTGGAAATCCTTGGGGGAGGCCTATACCCAGCAGTGGGTGTCGTGCGGCTGATATGATGACTGTAGTAGTACAAAAAGGTCACAGCTCAGCGTTGTATTTGCTTTTGGATGAGGATGGGCCATAACCCACCACGCGGGCCCAATGCGGATTGGTGGGTGTTAACGACTTCAAATGCAGCCGGAGCCAACGGCTTAACGTGCCTTCCAAAGCATGGAGGAGCTCGAGATAATAAATTTTTGGTCACCCATCCCATGACCGACCCTTGCCAAAGTTGCTTAACCTCCGCAATCGCTGGGCCAGGCACTAAACCACTGCGCCACCGAGCTCCTCCAGGTGATTAACATTACAATAGTTTTATTTTATTCACGTAAAGGGCAGGTTACTATAAAATAGTTTCATTTTATTCACATAAAAAGTGTAAAAAGACCTCAACGAAGCTGAAGTCCACGCATTCCGCCCATTATCAAAGTAGTCCGATTAACAAATTGCTCAAAGGAGGGTATAGAGTGCGTGAGCGGGAACCTCAGCGATTTCTTCAGAAACTTATTCAGGATGCTTAGGGAGAAAACATACTGAAAGTCCTGACGTCTAGGAGGTGAGGCGGAGAGAGGAGGGGGGGACAAAGGTCCTAATTTTAGGTTTTTCACCCATATCTCAAAAATGGTGCATTGTAGGAAAAAATAATTTACAATGAAATGAAAGCTTATAAAATTTTATATAACTTTAGTTAAATACACTTTGTTCGTATTTCCAACCGTTTTTGGGCTACTCGTTCAGGAAATGTGAAAATTTGGATGATGGGCAAGATGGCCAAAAGAGTTGTTCTACACACCCTCTACCAACGAATGATATATGATTAGAAAGGCCTTTTCTAGACAAATATTTACTGCAAACAAACTTTATATCAGTTAAGATTATTAATATAATTGAAAAATATTTGAAAAAATCGACTCACCCGTATCAGCTCAGACGGGACTCGAACCCGCACCCTTAGGATTCCGGCCCAATGCACTAAATGTTGTTTCGAATGTCGAAGTAATTCACTTCACATTGATGAGATGGCGCTGGCCTACAGCGGAAACGTGAAAAGTATTAGAAAATTTCGCCAATCCTGCTAGCGACTCGGTAGCATAATTGGTTAGTGCATTGGGCCGGAATCCTAAGGGTGCGGGTTTGAGTCCCGCCTGAGCTGCTACGGGTGAGTCGATTTTTTCTAATATTTTTCAATTATATTAATAATCTTAATAGCATTGTGAATGCATAAAAAATCTAAAAGTTTAAAAATTTATATCAGTTGTTAGTATTTTTGGAGTTAAAGGTCAATAGCTTCCGCACGCGTCCTCGTCCACATGGACCCTAGGGAACCTTTGATCAGAATAAGAAGTATTCTATGTTTTAATTTAGGTTATAAACTATATGTATGCTAAATTTAAGTTAAATCCGGGCAACCGTTCTTGAGTTATCAGTTGTGTAAATAACTTGACTTTGTTTATTAGGCTCTCAATATTTGTCTAAAAAGGAGTTGTAGAATTCACTTTTCCGGAGTGTATAGCTCAACAATTATTGGGAAATAGGAAAAAGTGAATAGAACCAAAGTTATAGAAAATTTGATAAGCTTTCATTTTATCTTAGAACATTTTTCGCTCCAACGAGCCATTTTTGAGATATTGGTGAAAAACCTAAAATTGGGACCTTTGTCCCCCTCCCCTCCCTCCGCCTCACCTCCTAGACGTCAGGACTTTTAGTATGTTTTCTCCCTAAGCACCCTGAATACATTTCTGAAGAAATCGCTTAGGTTCCTCCTCACGCACTCTATAATTTCTTATTGATTGGCCTAAAAGGACATTTTGTTCTTGGTTTGGTTGACAGTAGGGCTTGGGTAGGGCATGCTTCAAACCAGGGGCCCAAGTCTGCTATTGTTAACGTCATAATCGTGTTTCAATTGTATATCGGTTTTGGGTTTTTCGGAAACAAGAACTGTATCAAAAAGCATGTACGATTGAAACACGATTATGACGTTAACAATAGCAGACTTGGGTCCCTGGTTTGAAGCAAGCCCTACTATCAACCAAACCGAGTACAAATGTCCCTTTCCTGGGAATTTTACCCGGGAATCCTACGTTTTGAATTTAGAATTTGAATTTTGTCGGTCTAGATGTGACATCTCGTAATTCTGCAACTTTGAGTATTTTTTTATTTTAATGCAGATGTTACCGGCAATGTATGAAATGCAGGCATTGTATACAATGCCTAGGCATTGTATACAATGCCTGGCCCTTTTAGGCAATGTATGAAATATAATGAATATTGATATCTATTTCACACATTACCTAGGCAGTGTATACAATGACTAGGCATTGTATAGAATGCCTGCTGGTCCACCGGCAATGTGTATAATAAAAAGATTTTCGAGAATAGATTCGAGGGGGGATCGAGGGGGGCTTGGAGAAAGCTCGAGGGGGGGGGGGCTTGAGGAAAGCTCGAGGGGGGGGGGGCTCGGGGAAAGCCCGAGGAGGGTTCGATGGGGGGCTCGAGGGGGGGCTCGAGGGGGCTCGAGAGGGGCTCGAGGGGGGCTCGAGAGGGGCTCGAGGGGGGCTTGAGGGGGGCTCTTTGGAATCGGATCTGGATGACTATATCTGCTATAAAAGCTTTGAGTGTTCTGGCATAGAATTAACAAACCATAACCTAGTTATTATATGCATCTATCGTACACCAAAGTCGGACATAGATATATTTTTTAATAAATTAGAGGCTCTACTGATTAAAATGTGCAATAAAAATGGAAGGAGAGTTGTATTGTGTGGTGACCTGAATATTGACATAATAAAAAAATCGCATTATAACACCAGATTATCAAATCTAATAGGTTACTTTAATTTAAAATTTCATATCACATCCCCGACAAGAAAAACTTCTTGTATAGACCATTGTATTAGTAATATACCAAATGCTATAGGTACATTACACAACTTAGCAATTTCTGACCATAATACGGCCCAAACTCTACAAATAAAGCTAAAACTAAGTAAAGTCATAAACCAATGGTTTGAAGAAAAAAGAGACCTAAGATACGAAAACATAAATAAATTTCGTGAATGTATATCCAAATTAACTTTTTCTGATGTTATGGAAAGCAATGATACAAATATAGCCTTTTCTCGACTACATGAAAGTCTGAAGATGTTTTTTGACCTGTGTTTCCCCAAAATAATTGTTAAGGTAAACAATAGGAAAAACCGAGTGCGCTGGATCACTCATGGTATAAAAAAATCAAGCAGAGTGAAAAGAAAACTGTATCTTGATTACCAGTGCAGCAAATCTAAGGAGTACAAAGTAGAAATAAAACGGAAGTATAAAAAATACTCAAAAATCCTTAAAAAATGCATCTTGGATACACAGAGAAGAGGAAACATGAAACAGATAATAAACTCAAAAAATAGATGTAAAGCAACCTGGAGCATTATAAATGCCAGATTAAATAATATCCAGAAACATGAGATTGACAAAATTAAATTTAATAACGACATTATTGATAACCCTATTGACATTGCAAATTTTTTTAACGATTATTTTATTGACATGACTAACCAAAATAATGAAAATCAGAAGATATATGACATTGACATACCAATTGACATGTGCGGACCATCTTTCTTTTTCTACCCGACGACATCTGAAGAAATATATAAAATTATAATGACTCTCAAGAATACAAACTCAGTTGGATATGACGAAATACCGACGAAGATATTGAAATCAGTAGCTGACTACATTGCACCGGTAATTAGTCATGTTATAAATCTTTCTCTGAGCCAAGGCATTTTCCCAGAGAAACTTAAGTTTTCTATTGTAAAGCCTATATACAAAAAAGGAGATAAATTGGACCCAAACAATTATAGGCCCATAACATTAATTTCCATATTGGCAAAAATTGTAGAGAAGGCAGCTCTTATGCGTCTTAGTAAATTTTGTGAGAAGTTTAAGTTAATTAAAGATCAGCAATTCGGTTTTAGGAAAAAAAAGAACACCACTTTAGCTAACTTCGAATTAGTGAAATCGGTAATGGAATGTTTAGACCATGGAACTCCGATTGTTGCTCTCTACTTAGACATGTGCAAAGCCTTTGATTTTGTTGACCATAAAAGGCTATGTGAGAAACTCTACAGGTACGGAATAAGAGGAACAGCACTTAGTTGGATTACTAGTTACTTACAGGACAGACAACAATGTGTATTAGTAACTAAAACCTATAGAAATAACAGTAATCAGTATAGTAAAACGGCTTTTCAATCACAATATAAGCTCAATAGATGTGGTGTTCCCCAGGGAACACTTATCGGTCCTTTGCTTTTCGTACTCTACATAAATGACTTGCCAAATGCGACAAAACATGAATCAATACTATTCGCAGACGACACTACAGTTCTTGTGAAAGGCCGTACAAAATACAAGGACCTCAATGTAATAGAGTATCAAGACGAAATAAATTTGACATTATATAATTTTATTCAATGGATGAAATATAATAATTTGACATTAAATATTGGAAAAACGAAATATATGCAATTTGGTACATACCAGACGAAGGATTTACCATTAAACATTAAATACGACGACAAAGTAATTGACAAGGTACAATCGATCAAGTTTCTAGGATTAAATATTGACGAAAACTGTAGTTGGAGGAATCATATCAGTGTACTTTGCGATAAACTGAGTAGGTTTTCATTTGCACTCAGGCGCCTAAGAGAAGTCTCTTCAGTGGAAACTGCACTCTTAGCATATCATGCACATGTAGCGTCAGTACTACAGTATGGCGTTATGATATGGGGAAATTGCTCGGAGATAGAGACTTTATTCAGAAGCCAAAAAAGTGTATTAGATCTTTATTTGGTGCGTATCGTCTAGAATCGTGCAGGCCTCTGTTTAAGGACCTGCAAAACGTAGCATCAATGAAAACATATAAAGTTTTGTCGCATAGTTAGAAGAATCCACTCATTTTGAAAGGTAGAAAAAAATATTGTTGTATTTGACATATCCTGAATTAAAGACTTAGCTATTAATAATTTCAAGTAAAAGCTTAGTTAGTGAAAAAGAAATGTTTTTCTAAAAAGTTTTTTCGTCGCACAATACTCGAAATTTTCAGCGGCAACTAGTATATTTTTTTCAAATAACAAATCGAACATAAGGTGAATTAAAGACTTATCGAAAAAAAAAGAATGTAAATGTTATGGATCACATTAAAATCAAAATAAACAGGTTTTTTAGCGCCTGAAAAATGTAAAGAGCAATGCACTTAGAAAAATATTTGCTAGTTTTCGGCATACACTGAGAGATTTGGCGCGGGAAGGCGGGGTGAACGCCCGGGGGCTTGCATCGGGTGATATCGAGAATGTGGCCGTACTTTTCATTTCATATCGTAGCATGTCGGTCAAGTCGGTCTCGTCTTTTTCTTTTGGATTTTTGAAAGTTTTGTAAACTTTGTTTGTTTTAAGTAAATAAAAGAAAATCGGGTGCAACCCGATTGCCGATCCCGATCTCCAGGAGTGCCGGCAGAAGTGAAAACTTGAATATTAACGTTGTGTATTTTTTATATTTTGGAATGGTTAGAGAATAATTATGCACGAATTGCCGTCTTACGAATTTACTCTGCATTTGAATTTACGAATACAGAAAGCTTGAATTACTTATCCATAGCTTGAAAGAAAATCTAGAGTTTTGACCAAAGAGAATGTAAAAAACCGGCCAAGTGCGAGTCGGACTCACGCACGAAGGGTTCCGTACCAAAAAACGGCAAAAAAATCACGTTTGTTGTATGGGAGCGCCCCTTAAATATTTATTTTATTCTGATTTTAGTATTTATTATTATAGCGGCATCAGAAATACATCATCTGTGAAAATTTCAACTGTCTACCTGTTGTCGTTATTAATATCGAGCAAAAAACGGCAAAAAAACAGGTTTGTTGTATGGGAGTCCCCCTTAAATATTTATTTTATTTTGTTTTTAGTATTTGTTGTTGTAGCGGCAACAGAAATACATCATCTGTGAAAATTTCAGCTGTCTAGCTATCACGGTTCATGAGATACAGCCAGGTGACAGACAGACAGACAGACAGACAGATGGACAGACGGACAGACGGACAGACGGACAGACAGACAGACAGACAGACAGACAGACAGACGGACAGCGGAGGCTTAGTAATAGGGTCCCGTTTTTACCCTTTGGGTACGGAACCCTAAAAACTAGCCTTTTAGTTTGGCATTAAATTAAAAAATTAGCGCCTTGCTATGGTGACACAAGTGTTTACGTCTTGAAATGACGCGCCGCTATTTTCGCCGCGCCCCGTAGAAAGAGAGGGGGATACTTCCGCCGCCGGCTGTCTACTCTCCATCCGTCACATCCGTTTTACGAACTTTCGATCAGGGTCACGTGATCCTAACTGACTGACGCGAGTTCAAAATTTTTTCCCCATTACAAAAAAGCATACAACGCCGCTAAAGAAGCTTTCACTTCAATAATTTTATTCAGTGTTAAGTAATAGTTTTAGGTGTTTGTTTTGTAGTTTTAGGTTTTAGTAATAAATTAAATAGTGTTAGTATTAGAAGCACTGTAGTAGGTAAACGCACGCCTCGTCGCGCTGCGTCTAGCAAGACTTGATGTCGATGACGCGTCGTCGTCGACATCATAGTCTTAGAGGTCACGGAATTTTTGGTAACGGTCGAGGAAAAGGTTAGATTCGTTTTTATAGATTGTAGAGTGGTCCCCTAATGTGAATGATGTCGGTCTGCTTGATCTCAGTGGTTGCCACTTCCAGTATTAGCGCTTATAAGAGGCTTCATTGTTACGAGAAAGTAACGATCAGAGAAATTGTCAGTATTAATACCTATTTAAAGTATGTAGTGCTCAGTGGTTTCGTTTCAGAGCTATGACGCGCGCAAGTTACGACTTTTTTTTTGAATAGTATTTTTTTTAAATACTAATCGATAGAACTCTTTATTATAGAAGAATAAAAATATTTTATGGTTTTTTTTGTATGGAGTGAGACATTCAATGTGCTCTTACGGCTAATTCCTAATATTTCCCGCCTCAAAACTAATTCTGCGTCAATATTTCACACGTTTACAATAATCCTATACTATTAACGCGCGACTTAAATTGTCCAATCCAATCAATAGGTACATATTGGATTTTGAAACAGTTTAAAATCGTATTTTTTTAAGGAAGAACTAATTGTTTTGTGATTCTTTTTTACTTTATTTTATCAATTTTAACATAAGGAAAGCCAACAAAACTTTCAGTCACTATATTACTATGGATAAGTTTTTTTACCTAATGAATATAATGCAACCGAAATAACAAAATGTAGCGGGACAAGGCCTATGGCTAAAGGCTAGTAGTGCTCCTGTGTATCGATTTATACTAGTTTTTTTAGCAGAAAAATATTTTTTTTAGGTAAAATCATGTTTCCTTCTACTCCACGAATACTGTGACCGTTCTGCTTTGTCAGGGTTTCTAACAATGTTCACTATTGGTATTTTGCTAAATATAGAGATGCAGTAGCGTCGAAACATGAGTTATATCTTACTTGGGTTGATGCTCGATCCTATAAAGCTAGAAATACACGTGAAAAGAGGAAAGCCTTTAACAAAGCCGCCAAGTCCTGCATAGGGAAAACTTGCTTCTTGAAAAATTCTGGTATAATTTGTGGAGGTCATCTTCTGCCGTCCCTCAATGCCTCCTCTGCGGAAACCAGGCGGATCTTTGGCACATACTGTTTTGCCAATTTATTTGCCGAGTGTTCTCGTTTAGATTCTTTAGATCCTGGCAATGTTGTACCATCGGTCTTACCAAGTTGTGAGATTTCAATGTCGGAAATCCGCATCAGAGAGACCGAATTTAAAAAAAGCATTGCTTGATCTGGACGTGAATAAAGCCAGTAGTCTGGATAGTATACCAGCCATTGTTGTCAGGACTTGCGCCCCTGAGTTAGCCCTGGTATTAACACGCCTGTACCGATTGTCTATGGCAGTGTTTCCCAATCAGTGGTACGCGTACCCTAAAGGGTACGCGAGGTTGCATCAAAGGGGTACGCGGAGCAATCACTTACTGCTCACTAGTTCCAGTGGATATAGTTCTAGTGGATATAGTTCCATGGAACTACTGATACTGATTATTCTCACTAGTTCCATTGGCAATGGAACTAGTGAGAATAATCAGTATGAATGAATATGTGGAACTACAGAACAAAAAGTATCAGTAGTTACATGGAACTGTATCCAATGGAACTAGTGAGAATGATTGGAACTAAAATATTATATTAGTAACCTTTTTTATTTTAATTTTTTGAGATAATAATTTAATTAAAAAGTTGTTTTTTATTGTTCTTTTGCTTTAAATATATTTTATGTTACTTTTGTTAAGTAACATGATATAAAATAAATTTTTTCCTTCATTTAGAGTCGATATACTACAACGACTATACCGTGGAGGAGTGAGTTAAAACAATATTTATTACGAATTTTTTCCTACTTTACAAACAGATGATGACAAGATTAGTATCAGTCTTGCCAATTAAACTCACTACATTGCACTGACAGTGAAAAAGTTATCTAGACTCTAACCATGACCCAAGTGTATATAATTGGCACTTTGCTTGGCGTTCGTTGACTATGAGAAAGCCTTTGATCGAGACCTGGGTGGTGCTGCAGTAGTCTACCAGAGGTGCCATGTGGAGCCATGTAAACTACAGGTATATCAAGATGCTGAGCTACTTCGTAAATGCCACCATGTTATTCCGATTGCAGAACCAAAGCATAAATCCCATCTAACTGCAGCGAGGAGTGAGACGAAACTGTATGCCGCTTTTACCTTCTTCACTGACAGTTTCAATGTTGTGGGACTTATTGGCCAGATTGACACTAATCTGGTCATCCTCTGTTTGTGTAATAGATATCGTCGTAACCCTCCACTTCTTAAAAGTATTGTCGTCGTCGATTCTAAATAAAGAAGAAACATATTTGATATCATAGAGTTAACACAGCCAATACTTCAGTGGTTGAGGATTCTGGATGCAGACCTAATGTTAAGTGAGATCATCAAGAGAACATCAGGTGAGATAAAGGCCAAGCACTGACCCGTTGTGGAATTTAAAAAAAAAGAAAGAGAAAAATAAAAGTAATTGGTGGTGTAAGCATAGGCGCTTGACAATATTTTCGTCTAATCAAGTTTCATCCTGATTTCTACTCTTTGGGAGGCACATGGAGATCAGATCATCAATCATTGTATTCAGGTCTTACAGCTAGAACTACATCATCGGAAACACGAAGGTGTCTTATGATAGTCGCCATTGATATTTATGCCGAATCCTTTCCAGTCTAGGAGCTTAAAAATATCCTTCAACGCAGCCTTGAAACAATCCCTACCAACAACCCAACCGAGTATAAATGCACACCTTTCTGGGAATTGAACCGAGACCCTTGTGGCTTAAACGGGTGGGTGAACCACTAGACCACAGAGGCCTAAAGTTATTGTTAGGAACACTACACTCGAAGTTTTTGCTCACTACCAACGTACACCTAGTACAGACACATGAAGTCCAAATAAGGAAGGAATCTTTGAGACGGAAGACCCTCATCGAATACAGATAGGAGGAACCCAAGAATACGGAATGCTTCGGAAAATTATCGTGACCATCTTACCTATGGAGAGACCCGTGCTCGGCATTTCCTTATGTTTGGGAACCTATTTCTGACCTATTTCTGTTTTACGATTCCACTATTATAGCTCATTCAATTAACAAAAAAGTAACGAAAGTGTTAAATATATAGCTATTTCTTAATAAATTATCATAGAATATTATCGAATCTGCCACTTTCGATAAAATTCCAGATTTCAAAAGCATTGAATACTATTGAATCAGTCACATTCGATGAAATTCCTGATTTTAAAAGCATGGAATATTATCGAATGTGAAATATCTTGGAAAATATAAATATAACATTATAATAAAATTGTTATTAGGCACAAAAAAAGAGACAAAAATAAGCTATTATTTAGTAAAGATACTTTACTGATACAATTCAAAATTACGATTTTGTTAAATTTTGTGTAAAAAAAACTTTAAACTGCTCTACTGTAAAGAACGTGATTTGCAGTTTCAATACTATGCGTTGTGTAGGTCGATATTTTTGTTTTTTCGTTGGGAATATTAAAGTTTATATAAATAAAACAATTACTAATAGACTTTAACTGTGTGACTCGACGTTTTTTTGCCTTTTCTAGTGTTAAAATTGATGAGAAAGTGAAAAAAATGACAAAATAAACAGGTAAGACCTGTTAAATAAATGTAATTTCCGCAATCAAATCACAAAATATAATGTGTATGCCTATTTATTTTAAGACGTGCTCCTAGACATTACAACTTAAAGCACGAAGCTTTAAGTTGTAATGTCTTTTTTATTCTTTTTCCATATGAAATTTGAACCCCATTTTCACCCTTTTTGGGGTTAAATCATGTCCACCGTGTTGGACTTCAAAATAAATGTCATTTTCGCAATCGTCGGAAAACCACAATAACGACATCCATATCTATTTTTAGGTTTATTTACCCCATTTCATCCCCATTATAATTCCCATAGGGATCGAAATACTAACAATAATAATGTACGTTGCGTTAAATTTGCATCCATAAGCTTAAATAATAAATTTAGCGATTTTCACTTCGAAAATGAAGGATTTTTATTATTTCTATACACAACTTCATCCCCCTTTTCACCCTTTAGAGAGTGGAATTTAAAAAAAAATACAATCGTCAGTCTAAATACAAAATTTGAAGATCCTCGCTTTCAAACTGGGGGAATTTCATACAAACTTTGGACACCCGTTTCACCCCCTTAGGGGGTGAGTTTTGAAAAAAATCCTTTCTTATTGCACCCTTGGACCTTATAAGGAACCTATGTACTAAATTTGGAGTCTCTAGACCTAGCGGTTTGGGCTGTGCGTTGATATGTCAGTCACCAATCAGTTTCTTCTTTTATACACGGTTAATTTTTTAAGTATATCTAAAAATGAAATGGGGATTTCAGACCACGTAAATGAACGGGTACGTATCAGAATGTTTAAACTTGAAATGGCAAAGTTCAAAATGTCAAAAATTAAAATTCAAATGGTTTAAAATGTCAAAAATCATTATGTCTAACTTCAAAATAGCAAAATTCAAAGTATCAAATGTATCAAATACTTTACGAGTTAAAATATCAATGGTCATTAAGTCTAAGTTCACAATGATTTATTTGAATTGGGTTGGATCTTAAAACGAATCGCCTTCTTTGAGGTTAATTGAGTCTGTGGAGGTATCTTTGGGCTTCGCCTGAAATGCTTCATAGCAAATTTAGCTGCCTGAAATGAGTCTAAACTAGTCTACTGGGACTTAGAAACCGTAGACCGTAGATCACGAGATAGGTGCGAGGAGCGTAGCAACGAGCATGTTAGGTTGACATGAATCCAGCGCGCGAGCCGAGCGAGCGAAGCGAGCGTGCCGCGGCAGCGGCCGGCGAAGCGCCAGAAAAAATCTATTTCAAACTCAATTGTTGTTTGCCGGCTATTGAATCAGTGACTGGCATTGGCTACCGAATCAGGGAGCAGCGCGGCTATGGTGATGTGCGGCGGAGGCACAGAAGTTAACACGCAATTATTTAACCTGATTAATTAGGTACCTAAATGAAAGAAAGGTATAAGTAAATTCTATGCGTCATTATAATTATGTATTTGGACTATTAGACATTTTAAGTTTTGATCATTTGAACTTAGACATTTTTATTTAGGACTATCTGACCGTTTGACATTTTCGTTTTTGACATTTTGAACTTTCGACATTTTAATCGTTAGACATTAAAATTTTTGACATTATGAACTTTGCCATTTTGAGTTTAGACATTCTAACTTTAGACATTCTGATACGTACCCAAATGAACAGCTTTTACTATGAGACCAACCACCACATCGCGAAAAAAATCAGCTGTTCCATACATTATAGTCGAGTCGATGTTGTACTTTTCTATGGAACAGCTGATTTCTTTTCGCGATTTGGTGGTTGGTCCCATAGTAAAAGCTGTTTATTTACGTGGTCTGAAATCCCCATTTCATTTTTAGATATACTTAAAAATTAACCGTGTATAAAAGAAGAAACTGATTGGTGACTGACATATCAACGCACAGCCCAAACCGCTAGGTCTAGAGACTCCAAATTTGGTACATAGGTTCCTTATAAGGTCTAAGGGTGCAATAAGAAAAGATTTTTTCAAAACTGAAACGGGTGTCCAAAGTTTGTATGAAATTCCCTCAGTTTGAAAGCGAGGATCTTCAAATTTTGTATTTAGACTGATGATTGTATTTTTTTTTAAATTCCACTCTCTAAAGGGTGAAAAGGGGGATGAAGTTGTGTATAGAAATAATAAATATCCTTCATTTTCGAAGTGAAAATCGCTAAATTTATTATTTAAGCTTATGGATGCAAATTTAACGTAACGTGCATTATTATTGTTAGTATTTCGATCCCTATGGGAATGATAATGGGGATGAAATGGGGTAAATAAACCTAAAAATAGATATGGATGTCGTTATTGTGGTTTTCTGACGATTGGGAAAATGACATTTATTTTGGAGTCCAACACGGTGGACATGATTTAACCCCAAAAAGGGTGAAAATGGGGTTCAAATTTTATATGGAAAAAGAATAAAAAAGACATTACAACTTTAAGCTTCGTAGGAGCACGTCTAAAAATAAATAGGCATACATATTATATTTTGTGATTTTGAAAATCAACCCCTTAGGGGGTAAATGGGGAAAAAAACAAAAATCTATATGGATGTCGTTCTTGAGGTTATGGTATGGGTATGGTATAGGTATGGGATGGTGATTGCGGAAATGACATTTATTTAACAGGTCTTACCTGTTTGTTTTGTCATTTTTTTTCACTTTCTCATCAATTTTAACACTAGAAAAGCCAAAAAAACATCCAGTCACACAGTTAAAGTCTATTAATAATTGTTTTAATATATAAAGCTTTAATATTCCCAACGAAAAACAAAAATATCGACTGCCACAACTAATAGTGTGAAACTGCAAATCACGTACTTTACAATAGAGCAGTTTAAAGTTTTTTTTACACAAAAAACATAAAATCGTAATTTTGAATTGTATCATTAAAGTTTCTTTACTAAATAATAGCTTATTTTTGTCTCTTTTTTTGTGCCTAATAACAATTTTATTATAAAGTTATAAAAATATTTTCCAAGATATTTCACATTCGATAATATTCCATGCTTTTAAAATCAGGAATTTTATCGAATATGGCTGATTCAATAGTATTCAATGCTTTTGAAATCTGGAATTGTATCGAAAGTGGCAGATTCGATAATATTCTATGATAATTTATTAAGAAATAGCTATATATTTGCACTGAAATCTCTCTATGAGGATTCCCGTGCATGCGTCAGGATTGACGGCGTATACACTGACTGGTTTGGCATCTCTAGGGGTGTCAGACAGGGATGTGTTGCGTCACCATGGCTCTTTAATCTGTTTTCGGACAGTTGTATGAAAGGTCTGAAAGAACGTGACTGTAGAGTTATGATGAATGGGACTCAAATCATGTGCCTCCTCTACGCTGACGACCAAGTTATACTTGCGTCTTCTGCGCAAGAGTTGCAGGAAATGATGTCTGTTATGAATGATGATTTTGTGAGAAAAGGGATGAAAGTGAATGTAACTAAGACGAAAGTGATGGTGTTTGAGAGAGATGAAGAAATGACTGACTGTACGGTAATGTTAGGTGGCGAAAAAGTGGAACAAGTCCGTGAGTTTGTATACTTGGGGAGTTTGATCACAAGGGACGGAAAGAGAGAGAAATATATAGAAAGGCGAGTGAAAAAAGGAAATTCGGTGAATGGTGCTATACACTCGGTTATGAGGTCAGATCGTTTCGGCAAAGGCGCGAATGGCTATTCATAACGGAGTGCTGGTACCGACACTGATGTATGGAAGTGAATCTAGGTTATGGCAGAAGAAGAATGAAAGCAGAATAAATGCGGTAGAGATGCGATCGTTGAGGAAAATATGTAGAGTAAAATTGAGTGATAGAGTGAGCAATGATGTGATTCGTAAAAGGTGTGGTCTGAAAGATGATATAGTGACAAGAATTGAGAAAGGAATGCTTCGGTGGTTTGGTCACTTAGAGAGGATGAATGAAAGGCGAATCACGAAAGAGATATATTGTGCGAATTTAGAAGGAACGATTGCGCAAGGGCGTCCCAGAAAAACCTACGTGGACTAATTAGAGGTTATTATAAAAAAGCTTGGTGTACGCAGTGACAAAAACCGCAGGGCATGTATGAAAAGACTGATGGATGTGAATGAAGCGAAAGAAGTGTGCAATGATCGTAGCAGGTGGCGATCCATAGTCTCTGCATACCCCCAATGGGAAACAGGCGTGAGTATATGTATGTATGTATACTAATCTTGTCATCATCAGTTTGTAAAATAGGAAAAAATTCGTAATAAATATTGTTTTAACTCACTCCTCCACTGTAAAGTCGTTGTAGACTTGTAGTATATCGACTCTAAATGAAAGAAAATATGTATTTTATATCATGTTACTTTTGTTAAGTAACATGATATAAAATATATTTAAAGCAAAAGAACAATGAAAAAACAACTTTTTAATTAAATTATTATCTAAAAAAATAAAAATAAAAAAGGGTACTGATATAATATTCTAGTTCCAATCATTCTCACTAGTTCCATTGGATACAGTTCCATGGTACTACTGATACTTTTTGTTCTGTAGTCCATATATTCATTCTCACTAGTTCCATTGGCAATGGAACTAGTGAGAATAATCAGTATCAGTAGTTCCATGGAACTATATCCACTGGAACTAGTGAGCAGTAAGAGATTGCTCCGCGTAGCCCTTTGATGCAACCTCGCGTACCCTTTAGGGTACGCGTACCACTGATTGGGAAACACTGCTTGAGACAATCGGTACAGGCGTGTTAATACTAGGGCTAACTCAGAGGCGCAAGTCCTGAGAACTATGGCTGGTATACTATCCAGACTACTGGCTTTATTCACGTCCAGAGGCCGTATTACAAGCTCTTAAATCCTGCCAGGTTTATAAATTGCTGTAGTGACATCTCTTTCTCGGTGTATAGCAAATAAAAGTGATAGATTGATAGCCAGTCAGAAAACTGACTGGAAATAAGAGGTCATAATACAGCCCCAGATCAAGCAATGCTTTTTTTAAATTCGGTCTCTCTGATGTGGATTTCCGACATTAAAATCCCACAACTTGGTAAGACCGATGGTACAACATTACCAGGATCTAAAGAATCTAAACGAGAACACTCGGAAAATAAATTGGCAAAACGGTATGTGCCAAAGATCCTCCTGGTTCCCGCAGATGAGGCATTGAGGGACGGCAGAAGTTGACTTCCACAGATTATACCAGAATTTTTCAAGAAGCAAGTTTTCCCTATGCAGGACTTGGCGGCTTTGTTAAAGGCTTTCCTCTTTTCACGTGTATTTCTAGCTTTACAGGATCGAGCATCAACCCAAGCAAGATATAACTCATGTTTCGACGCTACTGCATCTCTATATTTAGCATAATACCAAGAGTGAACTTTGTAAGAGACCCTGACAAAGCAGAACGGTCACAGCATTCGTGAAGCAGAAGGAAACATAACTTTACCGAAAAAAATTTTTTTTTCTGCTTAAAAAACTAGTATAAAATCGATACACAGGAGCATTAGCCTTTAGCCATAGGCCTTGTCCCGCTACATTTTGTTATTTTGGTTGCATTATATTCATTAGGTAAAAAAACTTATCCATAGTAATATAGTGACTGAAAGTTTTGTTGGCTTTCCTTGTGTTAAAATTGATGAGAAAGTAAAAAAGAATCACAAAACAATTAGTTCTTACTTAAAAATTACGATTTTAAACTGTTTCAAAATCCAATATGTATTGATTGGATTGGACAATTTAGGCGCGCGTTAATAGTGTAGGTTTATTGTAAACATGTGAAATATTGACGCAGAAGTAGTTTTGAGGCGGAAAATATTAGGAATTAGCCGTAAGAGCACATTGAATGTCTCACTCCATACAAAAAAACCATAAAATATTTTTATCCAGCCAAACTTTTCGTTTTAGACACAAATATCTTAAGAAATTTCTTATAACTATAATAAAGAGTTCTATCGATTAATATTTAAAAAAAATACTATTCAAAAAAAATAATCGTAACTTGCGCGCGTCATAGCTCTAAAACGAAACCACTGAGAGCCGGCAGACCTCATCGTTTTAGCTACGGAGAAGCCATACTTTAAATAGGTATTAATACTGACAATTTCTCTGATCGTTACTTTCTCGTAACAATGAAGCCTCTTATAAGCGCTATTACTGGAAGTGGCAACCACTGAGATCAGGCAGACCGACATCATTCACATTAGGGGACAACTTTACAACCTATAAAAACGAATCTAACCTTTTCCTCGACCGTTACCAAAAATTCCGTGACCTCTAAGACTATGATGTCGACGACGACGCGTCATCGACATCAAGTCTTGCTAGACGCAGCGCGACGAGGCGGGCGTTTACCTACTACATCGCTTCTAATACTAACACTATTTTATTTATTACTAAAACCTAAAACTACAAAACAAACAGCTAAAACTATTACTTAATTAACACTAAATAAAATTATTGAAGTAAAACCTTTTTTATCGGCGTTGTAAGCTTTTTTGTTGAACTCGCGTCAGTCAGTCAGGATCACGTGACCCTGATCGAAAATTCGTAAGACGGATGTGACGGATGGAGAGTAGACAGCCGGCGTCGGAAGTATCCCCCTCTCTTTCTACGGGGCGCGGCGAAAATAACAGCGCGTCATTTCAAGACGTAAACACTTGTGTCACCATAGCAACGCGCTTTTTAGGGTTCCGTACCCAAAGGGTGAAAACGGGACCCTATTACTAAGACTCCGCTGTCCGTCTGTCTGTCTGTCTATCCGTCTGTCTGTCTGTCTGTTTGTCTGTCACCAGGCTGTATCTCATGAACCGTGATAGCTAGAAAGTTGAAATTTTCACAGATGATGTATATCTGTTGCCGCTATAACATACTAAAAACAGAATTAAATTAATATTTAAGGGGGGCTCCCATAAAACAAACGTGATTTTTTTTGCCGTTTTTTGTTCGATATTAATAACGACAATAGGTAGACAGGTGAAATTTTGCACAGATGATGAATTTTTGTTGCCGCTATAACAACAAATACTAAACACAGAATAAAATTAACATTTAAGGGGAGCTCCCATACAACAAACGTAATTTTTTTTGCTGTTTTTTGGTACGGAACCCTTCGTGTGCGAGTCCGACTCGCACTTGGCCGGTTTTTTTTAATTCAATGCCAAACTAAAACGCTAGTTTTTAGGGTTCCGTACCCAAAGTGTAAAACCGGGACCCTATTACTGAGACTCCGCTGTCCGTCTGTCTGTCTGTCTGTCTGTCACCAGGCTGTATCTCATGAACCGTGATAGCTAGAAAGTTGAAATTTTCACAGATGATGTATTTCTGTTGCCGCTATAACAACAAATACTAAAAACAGAATCAAATAAATATTTAAAGGGGGCTCCCATAAAACAAACGTGATTTCTTTGCCGTTTTTTGCTCGATATTAATAACGACAATAGGTAGACAGTTGAAATTTTCACGAATGATGTATTTTTGTTGCCGCTATAACAACAAATACTAAACACAGAGTAAAATTAACATTTAAGGGGAGCTCCCATACAACAAACGTAATTTTTTTGCCGTGTTTTGGTACAGAACCCTTCGTGCGTGAGTCCGACTCGCACTTGGCCGGTTTTTTACATTCTCTTTGGTCAAAACTCTAGATATTCTGTCAAGCTATGGATAAGCCTTTCGGCCTACAAATACAGAACAGTATTGTAAATTCAAATGCAGAGTAAATTCGTAAGACGGCAATTCGTGCAAAATTATTCTCTAACCATTCCAAAATATCAAAAATGCACAACGTTAATATTCAAGTTTTCACTTCTGCCAGCACTCCCGGAGTGCAACCCGATTTTCTTTTATTTACTTAAAACAAACAAAGTTTACAAAACTTTCCAAAATCCAAAAGAAAAAGACGAGACCGACTTGACCAACAAGTTTCGATATGAAATATGAAATGAAAAGTACGGCCCCATCCATTCTCGATACCACCCGATGCAAGCCCCGGGCGTTCACCCCGCGCGCCCGCGCCCGCCCGCTCCATATCTCTGTGAATGCCGAATACTAGCAAATATTTTTCTAAGTGTATTGCTCTTTACATTTTTCAGGCGCTAAAAAACCGGTTTATTTTGATTTTAATAGTGATCCATAACATTTGCATTCTTTTTTTTTTGATAAGTCTTTAATTCATCTTATGTTCGAATTGTATTTTGAAAAAAATATGCTAGTTGCCGCTGAAAATTTCGAGTATTACGCGACGAAAAAACTTTTTAGAAAAACATGTTTTCTTCACTAACTAAGGTTTTACTTGAAATTATTTATAGCTAAGTCTTTAATTCAGGATATGTCAAATACAACAATATTTTTTTCTACCTTTCAAAATGAGTGGATTCTTCTAACTATGCGACAAAACTTTATATGTTTTCATTGACGCTACGTTTTGCAGGTCCTTAAACAATATAAACTTCTTACACTTACGGGTCTCTATATTAAACAATTATGCACATTCGTCAAAGATAATATAGAGCAGTTTTCTCTAAAACCAGTTTCTAAGTATAAGGCCTTTCGCCAAAGACCAAGTCATAAACTTGAACGACCTAAATATAATCTTAGTTTGGCACATCGCAATGCTTATTCGATGGCCGTTAAACTATTTAATGCTCTTCCTGATCACTTAAGACAGCTAGATGGACCTATTTTCAAAAGAAAGCTGCATGAATATCTCATCGAAAACTGCTTTTACTCAGTTCAAGAATATTTAAATATAAATAGTTGATATTATGGGTATAGCTTCTTTGGTTTTTTGACATGTAGGTAGCTAATGAAATTATATGTAATGTAAATGTAATTTAAAATTTTTGCATGCTTAATTATAAGTAGATTTTGACGGACTTTATTTTTTAAGAACACCAAATCTTATACTCAAAATCAATGCAAATAAATATATCATTCATTCATATCATTCATTCATTCATTCATTCATCGAACCTGTTTTACTCCTGTAGGTCCCGCGTATAGGTTAGAAATTTAAGGCGAGCGCGGAGCGCAGCGGAGCGTGAGCCTTAAATTTCGAGGTTATTTTTTTATAACAGACAACAGAAATTTGAGTTTGGAATCGAACCTGCTTCACTCCTGTAGGTCCCGCGTATAGGTTAGAAATTTAAGGCGAGCGCGAAGCGCAGCGGAGCGTGAGCCTTAAATTTCGAGGTTATTTTTTTATAACAGACAACAGAAATATACTTATTTTACACATTGCCGGTGGACCAGCAGGCATTGTATACACTGCCTAGGCAAAGTATAAAATGAATTATATTTCATACATTGCCTGATCGTTTTAGGCATTGTATACAATGCCGGATTATACACATTGCCGGTAACACAGACACGTTAATTTTTTCTGGTGGGAACTTGTAAGTGCCTGCTGCAAATTACATCTTTTAACGCCAAAAAAGACCCGTAGTGATATGGTGATGATGAAGAGTAAACTCAAGCATGAAAGTTGTTTTTTGTCTGTCCTGTAAAGTTGGTCATTTAGGGCTGCATATACGAGGTATCACATCTAGACCGACGATTTGATTTCTTCTTCTTAACTTAAGAGCCGCGCTCTTGTCTGTGCAGCTTCCTCCACTCGTCTCTGTCCAAAGCTAATTCTTTGGTTTCTTGATAAGACACGACGTTCACCTTCTCTTTTATCTGTTCCATGTAGGCTCTTCTTGGTCTTCCTCTTCCTCTCTTTCCTTCTATTTTTCCTTCTAAGATGTTTGTAATAAATTTGTCGTGTCTTATCAAGTGACCGATCATTCTACCTCTTCTGTTCTCTATGATTTTCAATATTTGGCGTTTTTCATTTACCCTTTTCAATACTTCCTCATTCGTAACCATCTCAGTCCAGCTTATCTTCTCCATCCTTCTCCAACACCACATCTCGAATGCTTCCAATCTTTCTCTATCTTTTTGTGTCATTGTCCAAGTTTCACATCCATAGAGGGCTATACTCCATACGAAAGTTTTGATGCACCGTCTTCTTATGTTTTTAGCGATTTTTGCCTTGAATATACATCCTTTCCTGTGGAAGGCTTGTTTTGCTATTGCTATTCTAGTTTTGATGTCCAAAGCGCATTTAGCATCATTTGTTATTATACTGCCTAAATATTTAAAGTTATTTACTTTTTCTAATGGAGTGTTGTTTAATTTAATGATTTGAGAGTTGTGTTTTAGAATTTTAGAAACTGTTAATATTTTGGTTTTATTAATATTAATTTTGAGATCAAATTTTTGAAAAATTGTATGCATTGTGTTAAGTAAAATTTCTAGTTCTTTTTCATTTTCTGCTACTGCTGCAATATCATCTGCAAATCTAATGCTGGTTATTTTCTGTCCATTAATTGTTATTCCTTTGCTTTTATCAGATATTTCTTTCATGGCACCCTCTATGAATATATTGAAGATGAGTGGAGATAAGGAACATCCTTGTCTCACACCTTGTTGTATTTTAGCTTTTTTCTTCACTTCTCCTATTTGTATTATGGTTTCTTGATGTTTATACAGTTCATATATTATCTTTCTGTCTCTATAATCTACTCCCACCTCTTTTAGTCCTTTCATCATTTTCTTCCAGTTTACTTTGTCAAATGCCTTTTCTAGGTCTATAAATGCCACGCTGGTGTCCATGTTTAAATCCAATCTTCTATCTATTATAAGTCTTAGCGCTAGTATTGCTTCTCTCTTCTCTCGTGCCTTTCTTCTCTCTGAATCCATACTGGTCGTCTCCCAGACATTCTTCAGATTTAGGTCTAAGTCGGTTTTGAATAATTTTAAGAATAATCTTTGATGCTTGTGAAACTATGCTTAATGTTCGGTGTTCTTCACATTTTAAAGTATTTGTTTTCTTTGGTATCGCCATAGTTTTGCTTATTTGGAAGTCTCTTGGTATTTTTCCAGTTGTGTACATTAAGTTTGTGAGTTCGTAAATTTCATTTAATACTAATGGATCTGCTGATTTTATTAATTCTATAAAAATGTTGTCTTCTCCTGCAGTTTTATTATTTTTTATACTTTTTACAGCTTTATCGAATTCATCTCTTAGGATGTCTGGGCCACGACAATCTTCTTCTAGATTATTTTCGTCTTCTATATCTTCCTCATTCAGTCCATCACCTTCATATAGGTTCTCTATGTATCTTTTCCATCTGTTAGCTATATCTTCACTGTCAATTAATATTTTTCCTTCTTCATTTAGTATTGTTTTGCTCGATGTTTTTCTCTGCTTATTCAAACTTCTAATTATATTATATGCCATGTCCATCCTGCCTGTATTCATGTAATGCTCAATAAGTTCACAGTCTTTCTCTATATCTTTTTCCCTAGCTTTCCTGCATTCTGTTGTGATTCTATTAGTGAGTTTTCTATATTCCTTAACACTATCATCATCTGTTTTATTTCTCAAGCTTCTTCTCTTAAGCATAATATCAATTATCTGTTGACTTAACCATTTCTTTCTAGGAACAATTTTTTCTTTTTCTAAACATTCTTCTGCTGTAGTTCTTAAAATGTCTCTAATATTTTCATATCTATCTTCTATATTATTAAACTCTATATCACATTTCTTCTTATATTCTAGATATTTATCTTTAACTTTATTATTATATTGCACTTGATATTTGGTACATCTTAACTTATTGAGATCAATATTTTTATTTTTAAACTTTTTCCTGGTGAAGCTTTTTCTTATATTAAATTTGCTTAGTAGGAGATTGTGGTCTGTGTTCAAATCAGCCCCTGGATACGCTTTACATGACTTGATTTCTATTTTCTGTTTGTACTAATATATAGTCCAATTGGTATCGTCCAGTATCCCCTGGCATTTTCCATGTATAAAGTCTTCTTTTTGGCAACTGAAACTGTGTGTTACAAATGGTCATGTTTTTCTCCTTGCAAAATTGTACTAATCTGTCACCTCTGCTATTTCTCTTACCTAACCCATAGTTACCCACAATATTTTCTTCTCTTCCCTCTCCCACTACTGCATTGAAATCGCCTATTATAATTAGATTATCAGTTTTCTTTGTAGAATCTATTATAGTATCCAATTGTTCATACATTATTTCAACTTCTTCATCGTATTTACGGTCTCCTGTTGGCATATATACTTGTATTATAAAAAGATCTTTTGGGTCTGCTTTAATTTTAATCGCTGTAATCCTATCACTGTGATGAATGGTATTTTCTATTCTACTTCCCCAAGATTTGTTCAAAATTATTCCAGTTCCATTCCTTCCCTGTTTTTCCCCTGTGTAAATTATTCTATAGTTGTCGCTCCAGTAGTCTCCACTTCCTTCCCATCTCATTTCACTTAGGCCAAGTATATCAATCTTCATTCTTCTCATTTCCATCTTCACTTCTTCCATTTTTCTTTCTTCTAGCATTGTTCTCACATTCCATGTGCCTATGGTGCAAGGGTTTTGCATAGTGACGACTGAGGCAGCCTTGCAAGGGCGTCTGCCACCGCCGGACTCAGACCGCCACGGGATATGACATCGTGGAAGCCCGTTGTCAAGAACGTTACTTTTTTTTTTATTGATTGATTTGATTTATTGAATCGAATTTTATTTTTAACTGAACCGTTTTTGCTCCAGTATAATTGACAACACTAACGCGTTTTTCAAAAGCTAGATTAAGATATTCTTCATTACGTTCCATATCAGTAAAAAAAATGTTATTGTATTGTAAAGTCTATCTACTGGGATTATACTACTACATAAATTACACTAGACGTAGACTACATATATAATACATATAGAATACTTTGGCTATAAGCAACTACTTAAACTCGTATACGTCACATGACGTATATGTAAACAAGTCAAATTCATTGAAAATACGTCACATCTAACGAGCATTACATTATTAGACTACACGGCCCCGACATTGTTACATAATTTCGTAAAATATTTGCGCTTTATCGCGACATCGCGAAAAAATGGGGACACTTATTTTTGTCGTTCGCAACAATAATTCACTAAGCTTTTTTGTTAGGTACCAATAAATGTAGTTATTCTCGATATTTATATTAAATGGGTAGTTCCTAGTTATCTTTCTTTCCTTTGTTTATTACTGACAAATCAAAATTTTAAAACGACCCGGACAGCATGTGGGCACGTATGTGTGGGTAGACTTACGCTGTGACAGCAATGACGAACAGAGTGTGACAGTGACATTGCCAGCCGGACAGCTAACGCGCCGGTGTCACTCAAACCTAATACCTATTACATAAGTCAATATTACTGAGACATCCAAATTTTAAATCTCGCGGATTGTTTTGCATCTGGGTCGTCACGTCGGGGTACCGCAGAAATACCCGGATTTGGCAGCGCCCAGCGACAATAACTTCTTTACTTAGCGGTTTTTTTTATTTTGACAACCTCTATGCTCGAGTCGACGTAAAAACAGTTTTACGTGAGTGATTAGCCACGCTCCCCAACTTAACGGAAAAATAGAAAAATCCTAATCTACTTATTTACTTGCACGCTATTACTTGCAACTTATTACTAAATTCATTGTTTACATGCATTGAGTCACTTAAAATTAAGATAATATTTAGTTAATTACTTGACTACTTAATACACGTAAACCAGTATTTACGTCACCCCACCCCTAAGTATGAAGGGTCCCATATTGGTCTTATTTCATAATATGTATGGCGCCACTTATCAAATCACCTTTATTAAAAGCCTTCTTAAGCGCTAATGTATGATAAGTTATCTATCATACATTAGCACTTAAGAAGTGTTTTAATAAAGGTGATTTTTATTGGATTTTTTTTTGTCCACAGGGAGGCAACGAAAGTGAATTTACAACAGATGACGAAGTGGAAGAAGAGTAGTAGAAAATTACCTAAGTTATTTTTATAGAGTTTATTACGGTGCGAGGCGTATGATAAATCATTTGTTGTATGGTCAGAGAGTGAATGAATATAATGTTTTATATTCCAAGTTTTGTGTTTTTATTCAACTGTCACTTATATACACGGTAAATTTTTAACTATATCTAAAAATGAAATGGGGATTTCAGACCACGTAAATGAACAACTTTTACTATGGGGCCAACCACGAAATCGCGAAAAAAAATTCAGCTGTTCCATAGAATCGACTCGACTATAATGTATGGAACAGCTGATTTTTTTTTCGTGATTTCATGGTTGGCCCTATAGTAAAAGTTGTTCATTTACGTGGTCTGAAAACCCCATTTCATTTTTAGATATACTTAAAAATCACCGTGTATGATAGGGAACATGCATAAGTTACCGATTTTTATAAATTTGAGCATGATCGCTGCGGACACGTATAAAAACATGATGGAACAGAAAAATAAAAAAAAAATATTTTAGATTTATCACACGATGAAATCAGGGGAAATTAACGATATTTTTTTTTTCATTTTCGGATATAATGCACTTAACAGTAGAACATGGAATCAGATATAATATATATTTTGTATGACACATATGTACTTAAACGCAAAATTTAGGGAGCTAATTGAAAATTCTTGGCTAACTCCATAATAAACGCGCCTGAAACGTGACAAATGACGTCACTAATCATGAGCGTTTTGTATAGAGCGTTTACGGCGGGTGCTTTGCTGCGTGCTAACTTCAATAACTCACGAGAAAAAAACGCAAGAGAAAAGTTGTAATATTACAGTTGATTTTCTCACGCATTATATAGGTACTTTTGATTTTGATACAAAATAAAATTGATGCATATTCCCTATTGTCCCATCATTTTCTGTATTTTACAGACACCTGGCATAGCTGTTAGCTACATTGACTGCAAAGTTCAAGGTTGGGGTTTTGAATGCCGCAACATCCAGGCAAATGTTAGTAATGCTCATTATAATTTTTTCTACTGGTTACAAGAAATAGTCAAACCTGAATTTGATAGCTAAGGGTGGGTACCCTCTTAGGGCTGGTTTACATTATCTTAGTCTTTAGTAGAGTGTTTTAGGAGAGTAGAAGTTCATTGCGTGGTGCTGCCAGTGGGAATGGGTCTGCTTCTGTCTGCTTGTACTAAGGGCGTCGCATATTTTTTTTTCCTGTTTAATATTATCAATCAGTATGGCACTTCTTACTCAAAACATAGAATTAATAACTAATCCTTGTTTTGATTTCGCACTTTTTTATTGCTAATGACCAAAATGATTATTTGGCTTTCGTTATCACGATGTTTTCGTATTTTTTTGTCTATAGTTTTGTAAGTAAAGGCCTATGAAAAGCTTTTGGATATTAGTTTTCAATTCGGTGCCTTAGGATGGGTAGCCTAAGTA
Source organism: Agriphila geniculea (assembly GCA_943789525.1). Taxonomy (NCBI): domain Eukaryota; kingdom Metazoa; phylum Arthropoda; class Insecta; order Lepidoptera; family Crambidae; genus Agriphila; species Agriphila geniculea. Next base: position 9,034,062 of record OX038875.1, read on the forward strand.
TGTCATGCTCTCTTTAATCATTTCTGCGGTGGTGTCGTGTGGGGCGGGTCGTTACGTTCCCTCAAATATGGTTGAGCGAAGCGATGGCTGGTCCATGCGTCATGCTCGTGAACGGGTGCTGCCAGTGGGAATGGGTCTGCTTCTGAGAACCTATCTTAACGCATATTGAATTGTAAGAATTGCGTTTTATTTTTATGTCTTGTATCAAGTGTTTTTTTGTTAGAGTAGCAGACAGAGTGATTTCTAAACTAGTTGAAAGTTATTTACTCTCACGATTATCTAACTGAATATGGTAGATATTTAATTTTAACCTAACTACCCATTGTGTGTAACCTTTTGATAACTATTGTGATGGAAAATGACCTCACTTTAAATGTGGAGCTCATTTTTCAATCTTGACGACTCTGTATGAAATATACAGGGAGAAAAAAGCAGCCCTTGACGAGTTTCTTGCCGGTTCTTCTCGTTACAAGGTCTCCCGCTTAGGGTTTGCGAACCGATGGCGTAGCTTCTATGACATTCACAAGTGCTTGTAACAGCCTAGACTGAATAAATTAATTTGAATTTTGAATTTTGAATTTTGTTTGACGTTCTTTTAAAATCGACGAACATGCCAAGCAATGTATTTCTACTCGCTACTCGACTCGGTCGTCTACTTGCCTAATGTAAACCAGGCCTTAGATTCGCGAACCTCGTGCTCCGCGAGCATAATATGTTGCAGGTTCGTAGTGCTCAATTTGGACGCTATTGCGAACTTCTACTATCTCCCCCTTTGTGTTTGGTTTGCATCGGATCGCAAAATGCGGAGCGCGCACCGAGGTTCGCACACGTACATACACACTATGGCGCACTGTTGCAGGGGGTTTAGTCTGCTAAGGATTTCGTCAAAATCGTAGTTCAATGGTGTTTGAATGTTAATGCTTTTTGACACAGTTCTTATTTCTTAAACCCAAAACTGAAACACATTGTGTTTCTTAAACTCAAAACGGAAACATATTGTGTCTTGATTTTAGGTTTAAGAAACAAGAACTGTGTCAAAAAGCATTACCATTAGAACACCATTTTGACGAAAACATTAGCAGACTTGACTCCAGGTTTGCAGAGCGCGGAGGTTCGCGAAGCTAAGTGGGTACCCACCTTAACGTGTTAAAGTTTAATTTTAAAATTAGTAGGTTCTTTTGAATAATTTTATATGCTTTTGTGTAGTTGTAGTGCTAGTAGTAGCTTAGTTTACTTTTGGATTAAAATTAATTACTTATTTAATATTTTAATGATGAATTACAAATCCGGGCATCTGCAAATGAGTGTCCGGAGGGAGAGCGATCAGGAATTTTACTATTAATATTTGTAGGGGCCAGTCCTAGTATATTTTTTAGTGTTTGTATAGCTCTTGATAGGGCATGGCAGTTCAGACTTCAATTAGGAAATGAGTGTAGCTACGATGATAATAATATAAACAAGTTCATTGATGCAATTGGACCTTCCAAAATATACTTCACCAAGTATCCTATGCCAACCGATTTTTCCATCCCAGATTACATTGATAGGATATGATGATGTGACCTTTTAACCATTAAAAATTTGGTTACCACTATCATATTTTTAATAGCCATCATAGAAACTTGTGGGTTATGTTATGATGGATGGTACTCTCTCGGTGTGATAATAAAATCGCTCCCGACCAGTGCCAAAGAACAAAAAAAGAATTAACCAAAGCCTCAAGATATTTTCAACCAGGAAACCGAATTTTGCTACCTGCGCAGACTGGATAATAAAATTAACGACACCAATGAAATTTCATCCGTTTAAGTTTGTCTGAGGCATATGTGTAGGTGCTAAGTCGGTGTCGGAGACGGGCGCAGTGTGTCAGTCGGGTCCACACAAAGGGTTGTTGAGGGTATCGTCCTCGGAGGCTGCGCGGGCGGCGCTGGGCGGGGCGGGGCGGGGGGACGCCGCGGCGGCGGGCGCCGGCCGCAGTGTTGCCACTCGCGCGCCAAAGCTCGCATCAGACCCACGACCGAACGACCGACGCCCGCGCCAGGTGTCGTATTACCGCTCTAAAAATATCCCGCGAGCGCGATCGCCTATTTAGAAACGGTCGCGCGGCGTGTTTTGAACCAGTGATTGACAGTGTCAAGTGAAGAAACCCCAGGTTACGCGAATTATACACCGCAGACGTGAGTATCCCTTCGGTAGGGCCTTTGCGCCCGCTTGGATTATGTTACCGATTCGCGGTTTTAAAATAAACAGCTGTTCTCGGAACCGATAGCGATGTAATGCTAATTTGGGATTACGCTTACAGTTAAAGTTTTAAGAAATTTGAGATGTTTTTAATTATTAATAATAAGGTATATTTTATTTCACTACTTAGACCGCGATATATGCATACAAATTCTTATAAGAATCTTATCGGAAAAACAAATTGCGTAGGTACATACATGCTGAAAGCAAAAGTTTGAAAGTAAATAATAATAATAGACTTCAGTAATTTTTTAGCTAAAATGAAAATGAAATTCTTGGCAATGAAATTGGACCTAAAAAACTGCGCAGAACATTAAGTGTGATGTGATGATGGATATAGTTACCTAAATGATCAAAGGCTAATTAATCAAGTGATTAAGTATCGCCCTAATTTGAGACAACGAATGGTGGGCACTTAATCCGTGCCTAATTTAACTAGTGCAAGATAAGCTGCCTTAGTGCGTTCTGATATCTATCAATACTAAGCGATCCTGTTAGTATTGGAACTTGGTCAATTGCATAAGAGCCAACCTCCTGGGCTGGGCTGGGTGTCGGGCGCACCGTGACTCAGTAATGTTGTTTTGTAAAATTCAGCCGTTTGGCATCGAGGACCGCAGAACTAATTGGCAATTATACAGGAGAGCTGACGGCCAGGCGTCGTGATGAACCTTGTAGATAGTTACCAGCTTTTCTTCACGGATAATGCCCCCGTCAAAGTTATTTATTACAGAAGAATGGCAGAATATTTAGCGCGACTGACTTTATGCTATTTATTGTCATCTGAAGTCTCAAGTTCAAGGATAATAAAATTCAATGAAGTTTTAGATTGGTGGGTAGATGTGCCTATAAGATTAAATTGATATCAAAGACCTAACTTCTTTTCGTTTATTTTAAAATAAATATCATGCGATGATTGTTTAAAAGTGCATTTTTTGTAAGCTTATTATTGGAAGCGTTTAAATCATTATTAGGTAGGTCCTAAATATCTACAAAATAATAAAGTTTAAAACCAACAGAACGTTTAAGATTTTTCTCCATACCTATTCGCAGTTTATATCACGATACATAGTAGAATGAAACAAAAGCATCTCCCAGCTCAAACTACATTATAAAACCAAGAATAAAAACAAAGCTTAGACCGGCCAAGGACTACTGTCTGCGGTTATATTTATTTAAAACCTACTAACGTTTCCTACAGTCATTTGAAAATTCGACAAATTAACTGATTTACTAACCATGGAATTAAAAAAAAATAACTGCTGGTAATATAATATGTAGTAGAAGATTGCATTTCTTGGCATTCCATTGAGTTGAGAGCGTAGCAAAATGCGGGCGAATCGCAGAGATGGCATCTCTCTTGGTGGTGTGGGTTGAATATGGCCTGCAGTTACGATTGGTGATACCCGGCACATTGGCCACGGGGCGATGAATCGGCCCGCGGACTGATAGTGCGGCCGGTTTTACGAGTCAAGCAACAGAGTGCAACGGCCCAAAAGGGAATCTTAAAACGCCTCATACTTGCGAGCCCTTTGATTTTATACATAATACAACTTTTACCGGCGACTTTCTCGTAACTTCTTCAACGGTGAGTTTTACAATGTAGAACGATTGAATTACTCGTTAACAACGCGTCAAGTTTACGCTACAGCGAACAAAGGATAAGAGGAATAAGGAAAAACAATATGCAAATTCTGTAAAAGTGAATAGGTAGGTACTGCTTTTCCATTAATATGACTAGTGTGTACAATAAAGATTCCTAGTGTAATGTAGGTACCGTGTAGGTATTCTATGCTGATTAGTTTTGTTTGTTTACTTTAATCTTCCTTATTGCGTTGTTACTTGGTAGATAGTTATTCAACTAAGTTAGTACACGGTGTGGTTAATTAATGAGCTTGCTAATTTATAAAACAGACAACAACGCTTAACTTTTCTATTTTATGTTGTCTTGTTGTAAGTAAATATGCCAGAGTGGATGATAAGTAAGTACCCTATAGGATACTATTCGATTAGCTAATTGATCTTGCAACTAAAATGATTAAACGCAAAGACAATTTAAAACAAATTAATTCAAGTAGGTACAAGTAATAGAGTTTCAAACTTTTAGGTAAGTTGAAAGTAAACTTAGAATAATAACACAAGTAAATCAATCAAACAAGGTTTCGTTTTCGATTCCATATTGACGTTTAAGGGTGGTGAAAATTATTTTTACTTAATTATATTCTCTTTATAAGATCACATAAAATTGTTAGCATTTGACTACCTATGTTGATTTTAATAAACAGTTTACATAGATGTACAGTGTAGTGTACCTACCTATGGCGTGAAATATGAAATCATCGTCTGAAATAATTATTTTCTGTTCCGTCTGTCTGACTTGTTTATTTATCCTGCCGCTAAAAAACCACAGTATTGTTTAACTCGAATAATAATTCAAATAAAATAAAGAAATGCCGATGCTTTGCTTTTTTCAATAAAAAAGAAAAGAGTTCCTCAAACAATCAGAAAATCTGCTACGTGTTTTTTTTTATTTGTTTTACCGTTATGTTTGTCACTTTATTCAAATTTTAGGCAGCGAACATTATAACAATTAAAAACAAAAAAATATAAACATTGCCCTTATGAAATGAAATTGGTTAAGTCTTTAGGTCTTAGAATTTTCCCAACTTTTTTTTCTGGCAGCAAAAGACATCAACGGAGTCGCCTAAAAATGTTTGTTGTTACGAGCGCAAAACATTTATTTACAGTTACCTTTAATTAATGGCTTTCAGCAGTTAGTGATATTAGTTATTTTATGTTTCGAATGATATTTTTATTAGTTTCCTTTTGAGCATTTATCTGAATTAAAATTGTTTCTTCAAAGATTAAGTGGGTATTGTTTTTCGGTTAAAACTTGCCATTTTTTTCGAATTTAAGTGAACTTTAGCATTCAATAGGTAGGTAGTTATTTTAATCTTACTTTAGGTACTTTAATATTTATTCTAAAGCTCTAGGTTAACATAAACTAATCGTAACCTATAAGTTACATCCTCTGTAATGCTGTTTGTTTACAAAATATTATCTGCTATGGTAAATTGAAAAATATAAACGCTGCGATTTAATTTTGACCCACATTCTATCACACCACACGTAATTAATTAAGACCCATTTGTTTTACTCATGTTATTATTTGTGTAAGTGACTCATCGAAACGAATAGGTAGTGATTTTCCTTCATTAATTTGTATATATTATATATTGCATGCAACCGACAATTTTGCTTATCGGTAAAGTAAACTCGTTTTATGTTTACAAACGTCATGTGTAGTAAAATCTTCAATCGTGGGGCTGACACTTCATAGCGGTTCTTATGTAAAACATACATTGCCTGTAGGTACAGCTATTTTTCCTTGTTATCCCTTATTTACTTTAGAAAAGATGAGCGTGTATTACGATACGAAAATGGATATCCGAAGTTCAGAAATAATTTTTTTTTGGGTATGGGCAGATTACTAAAAATTGTACTAGGTGTATGTTAATTGGTATAAAAATGAATGGAAATTTTGGTCCTAATATGAGAAAAATATATTTTATATCATTAGAGTAGTTTATGAAATTTCTTAGGTTTAGGTTAGGTTATCTTTCTCACAGTCATCCATGCAATGTTGAAACTTTTTCTACATTGCTGTAGAGACAGACTAGCAAAGAGATCGTTTAAGCAATTACTCTCACGACTAAGGATCGTAAAACACTCGTATGAAAGATCCTATCATTTTTAAAAGCAGTATAATAGCAGCTTTCTAGATCATTTAGCATTCAACGCTTTTTGGCTCTATAAACATGTCTAGTAAACGTGGTCTCGACGAATTCATATCGCATTTACTCAACAATTGTTTAAAGATATCTCTCGATCGCATTCAAACAACCGTTAATCCTATGATAGCTCTTTAAAAGCAACCGGTTTGCTAATTTGTCGTCAAACTAGCTTTTATAGCACTATCTTTCGTCACTTAATTTTACAGCATTATTGTGGAGTAAAAGCTGTTTAACCGACAAAATAGCATCTCAGTTACCATAACAGCATCTAATGCCACATTATAGCTTTCTGTAAGGCTTTAATTCGACTTAACTATTGAAGTTGAGAAAACGCTATCAAATGATCAACTACAGGTCCGAAGGTTCCAAAATTACCTTTGGGCAATTTTGGAAGCTATCATGCAGCGTAATAGTGGTATAATAGTTAAATAAAATATTTTTCAACACACTTGCTCGTAAAGTGAGCCCTAATACATCGCATTTAGGGCCATAAACCGAGCTATAACAAACGCGTGCAATAATATATAAAACACTAGGTTGTTATAGAATTATCCTTACAAAGTTAAATTAGTACCTTACTGCAAGTTCTATGCAAGTAAACAGAGCATTCCCAATTTAACCGGGTAATACAGTTATTTTTTTTTAGTAACAATAAAGAGGTTTAACGCCGCTGAAAATTCATATTTATTTTTGAAATAAATAATCGTGTAAGTCCTTAATTAAATCAAACAAATATTTATTATTATAAAATTATTCATAATTCACAATATTTTGTTTTAAAATATTAAAATATTGGCATTTTCTCACTTAAAATTACAACTTTGAAGTAGGCTGTATGCTCACTCACCCCTTTGTCCGCAAAATATTCTTGCATTGGGCGTGTGAAAAAAACAAAAAAAAACCTACGCGCCTTTTCCCATAATTGTCATATTTTGATTTTTGTCGTATTTGTTGTTGTGTGGTAAATTACTTTGTATTTTCCTCGCAAATGTGTTGAAAAACGTCGTATGAATCTCGTGAGCTTTTGCTCATTGCACACTCGGCTGAGTTACGCCCTCGCCTGCGGCTCGGGCTGCAACCCACAGCCTCGTGTGCAATAAGCAACCTAAGCTAACTTGTCTCATAATGTACTATTACAGCACTTTGGAAAATGAACTATTATCGGTGCAAAAAAATTAAAGAAGCGAGGGTTCGGACGGAAAGTAAATAAGATGTTGTCGTTGAAGTGCGGCTTCCGTAGGAATTATTACGCTAATTACAGATCATGTTTGTGAACTGTATACTAGCCATAGTAGCGATTATGATTGATGATTTAGCATTTTGCGCTAAGGAACCCTAAACTAACCGCAATGGCGTTCTTAGTAAATACTTATTCAATATTCTTGTTTCAATTCAATTACTTACTTACTTACTGAAAATCGTCTGCTCAGCTGTTACTAAACCTTCGACCTGTTGAAGTAAAAAAGGCCTTATTTATAAAACAAGTATTTTTGTAATGTTGTCATAAGTAGAGGTAGGTACTTTATAAGGTCAAAAGCTTGCCATAAATAGTGGATAGAAATTTTCCGGAAGTTGGAAATCCGATTGCAAACTTATGCTATCGGATTTCCAAGTTCTGGAAAATACCTTTGCAATGTTCGACAGTAGACAGTCCTGGACCGCACGGCATTCTTCAAATTAGTATTTACGCCTAAACAAGTAGAGGAACATTAACTGCTTGATTTGTTTTAAGGGTTCCGTACCCAAAGGGTAAAAACGGGACCCTGTATCTCATGAACCGTGATAGCTAGGCAGTTGAAATCGTCACAGATGATGTATTTCTGTTGCCGCTATAACAACAAATACTAAAAACAATATAAAATAAATATTTAAGGGGGGCTTCCTTTCAACAAACGTGATTTTTTTGCCTTTTTTGGTACGGAACCCTTCATGCGCGAGGCCGACTTGCACTTGGCCGGTTTTTTCTTGATTACGTTCCTGTGAAGGAGCATGGCCACAATTCAGTGAACCATCCATAAATATATATGCCAATTTGGCACTGGGATCAATCAGGCACATCCGTTCTGCTCACATATAGGTACCGTGCATATAACTAATATTATATGCTCTTTGTCCCGAACAATCGCGCACTTATACCCAATATTAGTCATGTCGAGAAAAGGTGACGTCACCATTGGACGGCGCACGGGCCACGGCATGTAGATTCTGAGAAAAGTGCACCAAATGGTTAACAATAACTAAGTTTAAAGGAAACTTAAGAATGTGAGGCGTTTCATGAGTTTGGCGGCATTTTCAATGGGTTTTACTCGCATAAGGCAGAGAGGCAGAACTTATCTAGATATTTTCAAAGGCAAACGGTTAAATACATTTTTTTAATAAATCCTTTATATCTAAAAAATCCAAGAAACGAATTCAACCAAGCGAAGCAAAACAAATGTTTAAGATTTTGTACATCTTTAATTTGCAGCTAGCGTCATAATACGCTCTACAGTGGACTTAGTTTAGTATAGGTACGCACGTTAAAATTAGCAAGTCCTTGTAAGCAGTCGCGTTTTATTACGAACTACTTAGTTGCTAACTAAATAGCAACTCATATAACATGTTGATTTCAACAGCATATCTCCCAACCAGACGTGGATTTATTTATATTAGATAAGCTGCATATTGATGAAAATATTACGGCTTTTATCTGACCTATATAAGCAGTTGAATTACAGCCCATGCCATACAATCCATGAAAATAAATAGAATATTTGCGTGTTTGCTTTAACTTACAAGTTTTTGGATAGTGACAGACTAATATAAATCTGGATAGCCGCCAAACTTTTGCGCTATTGCAAATTCTATTCATATCATATGTATCCACAACTACTGAAAATCTTTTACTTATCCCAAAGTTTTCAATGGCGCTTTGAATCAATGTGTAAATACGCGTGAAGTATTTTAAGCACAAGTAGTAATCTTAACATTGAACTTGCCCGTGACGTGACGACACTGTTTTCATTTAGAAATGTGACATTACTCAAGGTTTCTAGTTCTTAGATAAGTATTTACTTGTGTTAGTCATCGAATCATGTTACAGAACTGATTGGCTAATTGCGGTACAGCGATAGGTCACATATAAAGTGATAATTATGATAACAAATTGTGACGATTGAAAATAAACTAGCCTGCCTTCAGTAACATTTCAGTTCATCTTCTATTAGTGTGGTCGGGAAAGAATAAATCCGGTGAAAATTTCAGTGTTCTTTAACAATTTTTTGACAAGTAAGTGATAGGGTAGCTGTATTAATTTTGGATTTTGCTTCTTATTTGGGTATTAGTATTTATTTACTGTGATTTTAGCATACCTAATATTCGGAACTAGGTTAATTTGCATCCACTGAAAAAGTTACTTACAAAATAATTTGCATATCGGAAAGACCCTTTTATTAGGTACGTTTTATTACATTGCACTCTCAGGAAAATATTAAAATTGTTGAAAATAATAACACATTTGTTTTGAGGATTCTGAAAAAGGAAACAATCCCAGAAAATGTCCTTATCTAATAAAAAAGTGTGAAGTAGGTAGGTACATAAGTTTTCCTCTTTCGTTCCATAAATTTTACCTTATGTAATGTTTTTATAGTGTACCTACTAAACTGTAATAAAATTCAAAAGACTAATATCGGTTAACATAAAGTTTGCAACTTGGTGGAGATATCCAAAGTTTGAACAAACAATAGCAAACTTCATCTGTTTTTGTAGCCTTTGTTTTTGTTTGGATTCCAAACTACATATATTAGAGCTGGAGCTGTAGTAGTATTTTTACCGACTTCAAAAGGAGGGAGGTACTCAATTCGACCCGTTTTTTTTTTTTTGTTTTTTTTTTGTTTTTTGTATGTACACCGATTACTTGAAGACGGCTGGACCGATTGAAATGATTCAAACGTTATTACATTAGGTAAACTCCCAAGTTGGTCCCATTTTTTAAAATTTTGAAATCGGTTCAGTTCTTTTCAAGTAATCTTGAAAAAAGCACGAAAATAGTATGATTTTGTGTGAACTACCTCGATGATCAGTCGTATAACTTCTTTGTTTATGAACTGAATGAGATAATAAGATAATTATTTTTTTGTTGGAAAAAAGATTATTAAGATATCCCATCTTAAGTGTAGTTCTTTAACCGACTTAAAAAAGGAGGTTCTCAGTTTGACCCGCATGTATGTATGTTTCTCCGCGATTAACTCACGTTTGGCTGAGCCGATTTTAATTTCTACCTAAATAATATACCTACACTACCTAATACAAAAGGTACCTACACTAAAAATAAAAAAATAAAAAATTGTTTAAAAAAACAAAAAACCGACTTCAAAAAACCTACCTCTAAAAAGCAACAAATAATATTCGTAATAATAAAACACGTCTATTGAAGTCGGGTGGGGCTTTTAGAATAAAAAAAAGGGATTTGTACTCCAGCCCCACCCGACTTCAATAGACGTGTTTTATTATTACGAATATTATTTGTTGCTTTTTAGAGGTAGGTTTTTTGAAGTCGTTTTTTTTTGATTAACAACTTTATACACTCAACTTTTGATATTAATGATGGAACCTAGGTATCGGTTTAGCAAACTTGAAGTGGCAGTGGGCCGGCCATATTATCTGTAGAACCGATGGCCGCTGGGGCAGACGAGTTCTTGAGTTGAGACCGCGTATGGGCAAACGTAGTGTAGGACGCCCTCAGACAAGGTGGAGCGACGATCTTCGCAAGGTGGCTGGCAAAAAGTGGATGAGTGTAACCGCGGATCGTGCTCAGCGGCGTGCACTCGGAGAGGCCTATGTTCTACAGTGGACGATGATAGGCTGATGATGAACCTCTAGGTAGGCTAAATGGCTTAGTGGTCCAATCAATTTAACCCTCTGTTTGAGCAGTGTTATCATACTTATTATCAGCAAGCATCGGAACACCGCGTCGTCTTCGCGTCGTCGTCGTTCGCCGACGAGCGGCAAAACGGGCGGGCTGATCGCCAAGTTTCGCAACCGCTCTATATTTACACCAAGGTTCTTTCATTGCATTTTGGGGGTTATTGACTTTAACACGCACCGTTACACAATTTATTATTTGATAATTTAACGTTACATCTCCTGAGGGGTAAGATGGGTGATGGGCATTGATGTGACTCTTGAGTTCTGTGGTGTCAAGTGCCAAGTTTACGCCATCATCACATCTCAATGCGCCCGACACTGTACGCTAAGCAGTGGGTAGTTATGCCCACAAAAATAACTCGAGGTTGCCTAAATATAAAAATTGTTACGTAATTCCACTGAAAAATTTTAAACTCTTCAGAGTCGGAACTAAAATCGCAGCAGAATGATAAACGCCATAATTTTTCAGTTAGTGTGTTGCAATAATGTGAGGTTGTTGACCTGTCGATTCGAAGGACCAATATTGTCAATATTTACAGAGATCCCTTCTAAATGCGAAAGTTATGTTGACAAGATAACGAACGATAAGTAAGGGAAAAATGTTTTAAAACTTCGTGGGCCGACGAGTTTGTTTGCAAAGCTGCATTGCTGTGATACTTTAGTACGTCATCACTAAATACAATGAGAAAAATTATAATAAGTATTCATACTGTTGCACTTATGCTTTAGTAACTGAGTTTTCATATTCATTGTTTGTATGAAGTTATTCTATTGTCTGCGAACCATTTCAAGTCGGTACTAAAAACCATTTGAGTAGGTAATGATTTATTCAACGAGGGTATTGTTGGTAGATTATCGGCATTCATTTATATAATCGGCATGTTCCTATGATCTATGGTACCGGTGTAAATCACTAGCAACACTTTCTGAATCTATTAAAGATACCTAGGTAGGTAATTGATCATTTAATACACAAAATGCTTTCTATGTAGGTGCTTTATCCATTCGGGTCTGGGCGATAATGGTACCAATTTCCAATACACAAGTGCTTCAGTTAACTTAGCTTAAGGCTCCGTTATGCGAAATCATTTGTCTCTGTCTTTTTCTTTACGTGTAAAGATTATGGAAAATAACCTCACTTCTGCACTTTTTCGATGTTTTTCGTAGTTTTTCATCATTATCTTTAGCACAATTATCTTTCTTGAAAAAAAGTTATTGGAGCAACTGCACAGTACGTTAAAGTGTATTTTGATGTAGAATTCAATACGTTTACGCTATTATTTACGCCAAAAATATAGCCCGCGACACGCGCTTTTGATGAAATTCTGTTTTTTTTCACAATCATCTGTGAGGTTTATACGCAATTTAATGTTTGTAGCAACGAGATAAACCCTTTAGCTTGTCGTATGATTTTTTTGGTGGCTACAAGTTTACGTTTTCTATATAAAGATATGGCCCGCGCAAACAATTTTTTCCTATTACCGCCCCTTAAGATCAGAATGTACATTTGTGATTTGTCTGTATTATTTTATGCAGCTGTTGATCCTATTTGAGCTATGCTATGGTGTATTAGTATTAGGCATTATCTCCCAGTCAAATTTAGCTGAGTTTTATAAGTATATTCTGACTTTTGCTTAATCTTATAATTCTAAAGTTCCAACGAACTGTACCAACACTAGATACATCTACTCCAAACTCTTAATGTTACGTCCACACCAGTCCCCGTTCAAGTTAATTTTGCGTCTCCAACTTTTAGCAATTCGGCTTGCGTCATTCATTTGCAATATTGATTGCTTTAGATTCATGCAACTTTTCGTCTACACCTGTGCGTTATAAATAATTGACTTGTAGGTAAACCATGAAGATTTGTGATTATCTTCTTTTCTAGGCCCGTTCCTTTTAGTTATCACTTTTTGATGTTCCTTTGAGATCACTAAATAAAATACATACACTAAGATTAAAACGCAAGATGAACATGAAAGCACACTGTGTGGACGTAAGTGGCATAAGTCTTAAGTTATGGGATTACGTAGACAAAGCAGAACTTAAGTACCTATACACTTTTGAACTTTCGCATTGCATTTTATTACATTAAAATCACAGGTATTAAACGCGTTTACTACCTGTGGTGATTTTAATCTAATAAAGCAGAACTTATTTTTTTATTCTATGATAACGAAATAGTAGCTAATGTTTTCCCTCGAAATGTTGGCTTATCTACGGCATAATAAATATCATTATACAAAACATACTTATAAGGTAGCTTATAAGTAATTATTATACAAAAGAAGTATGTATCGACGCATAGGTACATAGGTTACAATAATTTGACGTATTAAAATCCTAACAAAAGACGGTCGTTCGATGAGTGGCATTACCAGTGTGTCACGTCGCGATGGCGCCAGCGCGGTCAAGTTTGACCGCCGCGCCGCTGCAGCACACGCCAGCGCAGCGGTTGCAACATCGCAACTCGACGCGTAACCACCCGGATTCTGGCACGCAACACTCATTTGTTTCGTATCAGAAGTTACTATTTAGTTATTACTGGGGTTTCTCCCTACGGGATCGAGATTGAGTTCGAATCGAATAAACGTCAAAACGGCAAAATTGAAGATTCTTCGATTTCAGACAAAATTTCAATAGCGAGCGATCTGGAAACCGTTTCCAAAGTAGGTACCAAAATAACAGATAAGTATTTTGAACTCGATCTCGTTGGAAGTAACCCCCCGTCTCCTAGCTAGGTAAATCTAAATATTTACCGACTTCACTGGCTTCAATTGTTCTTTTTAAGATTTTATACCTGCGTCCAATAACAGATAACCTAATTTCAGTATTTTTATATTTTGTTACTAGCCTTGTAAAGAGGGAGCAGTTGAATTAATTTGGCTGACCGCGGCTTTTACTTGATTGCAAAAAAGCCTTTAGAATTCTCATTCTATCATTCAGAATATTCTCATATTCTTCGATAAATAGACGATTCGAAAAAAAATGCTTAATGTTATTTTAAACGTAACGGTACAGACAGTGAAAGCATACCGTTCGATCATAGGAATTCGTATTGAACATATAACCAATACTAAAGACAATTAACATGACTGCCGACAGCACGACCTCAGAAGGCCGCAGCTGGGCAAACACCTTCATATACCAACGTATATGTTTTGTAATTACATAGCTGGCAATGACATCACCTCTGCGCAGCCGTAAATGTTTCGCGTAAATAATTTCTTAAAACAACCCCACAGATTAGCTTGCCAACAAAATGCGACCAAAATATCTCCCGGCGAGACGCAAGAGACATTCAAGCTTACGATGATAATTTTGAGGTTACTGTTAATAAACCTTTTAGTAGGTATGAACCTCTATACTAAAAAAAGTTGGGAGTTACAAGTCGTGATAAAGTTTGGCCACATGATAGAAACTGATCTGGCTATACTGAGCGTATTGTTTGCCACATACCCACTTACATAGAATTTACTAAAAATATATCAACACAACTAGATTACATACACATAATAGTAAACAAATAAACACGGAATAGGAGTAAAATCTAAGTAGGTACTCCTGTTAACTGTTGGTTGGTGATAGCAAACTATCCGAGACCGTGCGTAAAGTTGTAACTACTAACTACAGTAGGCTGTTTCTAACTAATATTGAGCTGGGCCAAACTATCCTTACATACAGTTCCATACGGCGGCGGGTTGAATAGCGCACTTTTCCCGGCTTCATTCTAAAAACTATAACAATTCAGGTTTAGCTAATAGGTCAAATGTGGTATCATTTTCGGATAAATTAATAACGTAGAACTTATTTCTGATATAAAAAAAATCAATTTGTTAAGCAGTTTCTGAAAACTTACACAATAACCAACATTTTAAAACTTAATTTTTTTTAGTTTAGGTATTGGCACTTGTTTCAGTATTTTCAAAAAAACTACTTTAAAGAAGCATTTTTCAGGTTAATTTGTAATATGTTTTAGTTATGCTAACTATATTTTATACAATTAGCGCCTAACTCAAGTAGTTGAGGTCCATTGTTTGCGGAGACACAGCTAGTCAAAAATATGCATTTTTTCACGAAATAAAAAAGGTTTCCGTTTCGTTCAGAAACATTTTTCAGGTTTTTTGTTTATATTTCTGTAAAGTTAATTAAATTTTCTACAATTTGAGCTTAATTTGAGTAGGCTAGGTCTATTGGTTGCAGAGACATAGCTGGTTAAAAATGGGTGTTTTATTGAAATTAATTGAAAAAATCTTATCTTTGACTAGCTGTGTCTTTGCAACTAATAAACCTATACTACTCAAGTTAGGCTCAAATTGTAGACAATTTAATTAAATTTACAGAAATATAAACAAAAAAACTGAGAAATGCTTCTGAACGAAACGGAAACCCATTTTATTTCGTGAAAAAATGCATATTTTTGACTAGCTGTGTCTCCGCAAACAATGGACCTCAACTACTTGAGTTAGGCGCTAATTGTATAAAATATAGTTAGCATAATAAAAGCATATTACAAATTAACCTGAAAAACGCTTCTTTAAAGTAGTTTTTTTGAAAATACTGAAACAAGTGCCAATACCTAAACTAAAAAAATGAAGTTTAAAAATGTTGGTTATTGTGTTATTTTTCAGAAACTGCGTAATAAATTGCATTTTTTTATACCAGAAATAAATTCTACGTTATTGATTTATCCGAAAATGATACCACATTTGACCTATTAGTTAAACCTGAATTGTTATAGTTTTTAGAATGGAACCGGGAAAACTGCGCTATTCAACCCGCCGCCGTATGGAACTGTATGTAAGGATAGTTTGGCCCAGCTAAATATTAGTTAGAAACAGCCTACAGATCAGTTTCTATCATGTGGCCAAACTTTATCACGACTTGTAACTCCCAACTTTTTTTTGTATAGAGGTTCATACCTACTATTTGGTTAACCAGACAGAAATATACTTGGTAATTCAGGGCTAAACAAGTGTTATTGCGGCGTTACTTTAAGGAACTTAAAAATTAATGTTTGTGTACAAGACTTAAAACCGCCTCAGAAGATATTATGCTCGAGCCTCGGACCAATCTCAAACGATTTTTTCAAATTTTCTCTGAAGAAACATAATTTAAAGCATCTCTTCAATTAAATTGCTTTAAAATGGCATGGCAAAGAAAGTTGCATCAAACTTTGAATCAATTTCCCAAAGGTTTTTCACATTTTCTCCAAAGCTTCTCTTTAATCATCGTACAAAAATGAAGATTAGATACGAATCAATATCGTCTATCTGCCTACTGAAATGAATACAGCTAGAATGTCAACTGAGAATCTGGCTAACGGTGAGTCTAGTGCAGTTTAAGAACTGAAGAAAGAAAACTCCCACGCATCCCGCATGAATTCCCGCTAGGTATCCTACTAACGCAAGCTGTGTGAATATGTGTCTATCTTCGATTAAGAATATCCTAGATAACGCTTCATGAACTAAAACAGTACGCAAAAATAGCACCTCGAATAGCGTCCCACTTACAAACATGGCCCTTAAAGGTCCATAAAAGGAAAACATGGTTTGCGCGGGCCATATTTTATATAGAAAACGTAAAGTTATAGCCACAAAAAAAAACCACATACGACAAACTAAAGACATTATCTAGTTGCTACAAGTATGAATTTGCGTATAAACCTCACCGATGATTGTAAAAAAATATCAGAAGATCATCAAAAGCGCTTGTCGCGGGCCAAACTTTTGGCGTAAATAATAGCGGAAACAGATTGAATTCTACATCAAAATGAAGTTGCTCTAATTTCTTTTTTCAAGAAAGATAATTTTGCTAAAGTTAATGATGAAAAAACAACGAAAAACATCGAAAAAGTGCAGAAGTGAGGTTATTTTCCATACTCTTTACACATAAGAAAAAGACAGTGACAAATGATTTTGCATAACCGAGCCTTATGTACATAATCACCTCTTATTTTGTTCAAACTCACATTTTATATGAGTTATTTTGTACAACAACACATCTTTTATCACTTACTTTGTGCAAAATAAGCGCCCAGTTTGTAAATGGGACGCTATTTGAGGTGTCATTTTTGAGACTGGCCGGACATCTAGGGTATTCTTGATCGAAGGTGTCTATCTATCCTTACTTGTCTTATTTGGTAAACAAACTGCAACTCAACTCTTTATTGAAAAAAACAATTATAAAAAAACAACAAATGGTTTTCCACAGTTACAAAAGAAATAACTTTTTATTAGTTAAAATCTTGATTTAATAAGACAAATTTTTAAAAGACGTATGACACTTTCAAAAGCTTTTACTAAATACTTAGGACAAGTAAGGATAATCTTAATATATAAAATCGTAAACTGAATGACTGAATGACTGACTGACTGACTGACTGACTGATCTATCAACGCACAGCCCAAACCGCTGGACCTAGAGACTTGAAATTTTGCACACATATACCTCATACAGTGTAGGCATCCACTATGGAAGGATTTTTGAAAATTCCATTCCTAAGGGGGTGAAATAAGGGATGAAAGTTTGTATGAAAGTCCCTCAGATTTGAAGCTAGGATTTTCAAATTTTGTGTTTAGGCTGAAAATTGAAAATTAATAAATACGGGTCTCAGCGTTTTTCAAAATTCTACCCCCGAAGGGGTGAAAAGGGGTATGAAGTTGTGTATAGAAAAAAATCCTTCATTTTCGAAGTAAAAATCACTTAATTTATAGTAAAGGCTTATGGAAGAAAATCTAACGCAACGTATATTGATATTGTTGTACTTCAACCCCAATGGCGATGAAATAGGGGTGAAATGTGTAAATAAACCTAAAAATAGAGATGGATGTCGTTATTGGGGTTTTCTGGTGTGACGATTGCGAAAATGACATTTATTTTGAAATCCAACACGGTGGACATGATTTAACCCCCTAAAGGGGTGAAAATGGGGTTCAAATTTTGTATGGAAAAATAATATAAAATAGACATTACAACTTTATACTTCGTAGGAGCACGTCTAAAAATAAATTGGCAAACATATATTTGGTGATTTTGAAAATTAATCCCTTAGAGGGTAAATGGGGTATGTAAACATAAAAATCGATATAGATTTTTATGTTTACATAAAAATCGACATCGTTCTTGAGGTTTTATGGGATGGTGATTGCGAAAATGACATTTATTTTAAAGTCCAACACGATGTACATGATTTAACCCCTAAAAGGGTGAAAATGGGGTTCAAATTTTGTATGGAAAAAGATTATAAAATAGACATTACAATTTTAAACTTCGTAGGAGTACGTCTAAAAATAAATAGTCAAACATATATTTTGTAGTTTTGAAAATCAACCCCTTAGGGGTAAATGGGGTAAGTAAACATAAAAATCGATATGGATGTCGTTCTTGAGGTTTTATGGGATGGTGATTGCGAAAATTACATTTATTTTAAAGTCCAACACGATGTACATGATTTAACCCCTAAAAGGCTGAAAATGGGGTTCAAATTTTGTATGGAAAAAGAATATAAAATAGACATTACAATTTTAAACTTCATAGGAGTACGTCTTAAAATAAATAGGCAAACATATATTTTGTGATTTTGAAAATCAACCCCTTATGTGGTAAATGGGGTAAGTAATCATAAAATACTATATATGGATGACGTTCTTGAGGTTTTATGGGATGGTGATTGCGAAAATGACATTCATTTTGAAGTCCAACTCGGTGGACATGCATGATTCAGCCCCAGGGGACGGGGAGAAAGGGAACGGGAACGGGAACGGGAACTAGACGGAGCGGAAGAGAACGGGAACGGGAATGGGACGGGGCGGGAATGGGAACGGGAACGGGAACCGGACGGGACGGGAACGGGACGGGGATGGGAACGGGGACGGGACGGCAACGGGAGCAAGAACGAGAGCGGGAACGGGAACGGAACGGGATGGGATGGGACGGGAACGGAATGAGAGCGGGGACGAGAACGGATCGGGACGGAACGGGGATGGGAACGGGAATGGGAATGGAAACGGGACGGGTCGGGACGGGAACGGGACGGGACGGCAACGGGATGGGACGACAACGGAACGGGACGGTAACGGGAACGAGAACGGGACGAAACGGGAAAGGGAATGGGAACGACCAGTCGTTTTTACGCGATTAGGCGGGTCCCCACCGAGCGAGCGAGCCTCGTGCGACAAACGCCTTGCGTCTTGGCAAACGTCTTGCCTCGCGAGGCAGCGCGCTTGGTGGAGACCCGCCTAATCGCGTAAAAACGGCTGGTCGGATCCCCCTAAAGATTTTCTCTAATATCCACGCGGACGAAGTCGCGGGCGGAAGCTAGTAAACCATAAAGTTAATTTGCGCTAGGTATATTTACTTTATGGGATAAACAGACATATCGAAGATTGTTAGCTAGTTGATTTATCAACACTGTTTTTCTCTACGTTTTTCCTATGAAAAATACTTTTTCAGCATTTCGTTGGAACTTTCTTTAGCCAGAAAATGTAAACATTGTAACGTTTTATAATTTATATGAATCTTTATGCAAGCATAGAATTTGATCACCGATTTTGATGACAGGAAGTTTTCCTAAATCTAAATAAACCTAACCATGAAAACGTTGCGCAGTCAAGCAGGTCTTTAGTAAATTTAATTAGCAAGAACAAAGAATCTATTGAAGAAGCCCTATCAATACTAAAATAGGTAATTAGGAATTTAAAACACAGATTAATTTTATTATTAATGATGCAACGAGGTCGTACTATCAACTAACACGAAATAATAGCCATTTGCCGACACTTAGAAATAAGACTGGTTCTAAACATTTATTTATTCATTTAGTTATAAAAATGATTAATTAGTTGCGAGCTTTGCTTTTAACGTCCTCTCAGAGCTTAATTAACAGACATAAATAAAAAAGTAACGGTAACTTTCGATAATTAAGCATAGGTAATGCAGTCATTTGTTATTTGAGGTTGATCATTGAATTGGGTGACACCTACCGAGTTATTTCGGTCAAATATTCGGGGCCAGTCGTTGGACATGACAAAGGAATATTCTTTAGATCTCAGCCGAATACTTACCTGTTTAATCGATCCAGTCTAGGCGCAACGGACGCAGTCTCTACATATTACTCATGGTGTGTATGACGTCATGGATCAATGTGTGACTAACGCAAGTAAAAAATCAAACGCGCGGTCGAGTAAGTAAACAAACATATCAGTGATTTCGTAGAATAACCATCGACTGAGATTCGCGTAAACCTTACTCAAATTACGTACAATTCTGATGGTAAATAAATATTGATTCAGATATTCTTACATCGCTATAATTAGCTTAAATTATTCCTCTTTTCCTTAATAATTAATGACACAATTTCCTTACAATCTTCCGTTGCTGTCAGGGAAGAATAATTAAAAATCCTTTACGAGCGTTTTCACGGTCAACGGCAAACGTACCAACAATGAGTAAGTGGAACCTTGAGAGACGAATTCTGCTTGCATTTCTTAATTAAACACAAACAATAAAAAAAAACTTATCAACGGAAAGATCTACAAAAAAATTTCGAACGTAGGTACATCTGGGTTATCGAAGCACAATTTTGAGCGATCCGAATGGGTTAGCCCAATAATGTAGACTGACTGACGTTGTTTACAAAACCTTTTTACTTTCGTTTAACTTTAACTCGGGGCCGCATGAGTTGTTACGCATTACTTCATAATGGAAAGTGTGAAGCATGTCTTCGCCATTGAACGAGAGCCTTAACCTTGCGCGTTTGACTGGTAATAAAGAGTCCCGAGGGCTTTCTGAGAGTGCTTTGACAAGATAAATAATAGATGTTTACTGTGTAAAGCCTCTTTGAATAGATAGCCCCGGTCCCATTAGAGCTTACAGTGAGATAAACAGAGTGATTGATAATAATAGAAGATTAAATGAATATCCAGATAAAAATCTATAAGTCTGTACCTAATATAGAAATTCAAAATAGACTTAAAAGACCGCCCTGTTTATCAAACCTCTTTCTTCTTATACTTATTATAAACAAGTATTTTCCTTATGAAAATCACTATTCCACTAATCCGTTTATCTAAATACGTAGGTACGTTAAATTATACGCTACATGACGTGTGATTGTTTATTTAATTAATATGTTTTTACCTATCTTTTAGTGATTTCGTTAATCAAAAAAATCACAACTTGTAAAAAATCTTACACCTTGAAAAAAATTCCATGGAAAATCCTGAGTATTTTCGAGGGTGTCCGGCGACTCTTCATTTCGTCTGACAGTTTTTACAAATATCTTGCATACATTTGGAAAACGACATGAAGTTGTAAATACTTGTGAGTTTCATAAACCGGGCACGATCTAAGCATTTATTTTAACTACTTATTGCTTAATTTGCGGTAGAAAATAGAAAATTGATGAAAAAGGAAATCATTTTCTTCTCTTGCAACAGGAAAATTGCAAGCTTTTCCCCCCATTCCGGTCAATTCCTTGTTCTATTTTAAATTAACCAACGAAATCCATTACGTAAAGTACCAGTGGGTAAATTAGAAATACATTAGCGTTCCTAAAGATATCTACCGACATACATACTAGTTCGGTATAATATATTCCTATAGTTGCATTTTTGAGATAAGCCAGCGCCACGTGATGACGTTCAGTCACGAACAAAGGTTTAGTACGATGACATTGGAGCAGAATAAGGACACGATGGTAAAGGGAAGATAAACAAAGGGATTAATGTTAAGCATTATAGGTGGTGTTTTAAAAATAACCACAAAAATATTTGCCAATCCGAATAACATTTTATTTAAACAATACAACTTCGTATAAACGAAACGAGTATTTATTATTTATCATGAAAATAAAATATATTTTTAGCAAATTATTCTATTTTGTCAGCATTTTGAATTTAAATTTTAAGCCAAAAAACAATCCAAAAAGGTTTTCAGAATTCGAAGGATAAGATGTGATTGCAGCGACACAGACCTACCCAGTCAACCAACTCAAAACTAAGTCGTTAGCGTTTTATTGTGATTGAGGAGAATTTATGAAGTTGTAAAGAGTGGCAGAGCTGTCAGTTGAAGAGTGCCGAGACCTCTTGATTGGTGCGCGACGCAACGAGCAAGGCTGCGGAATGTCAGGCAAACGATCTCGATGGAAATGAAGCAATGAATGATAAAAAAAACCTTCGTCTCGTATTTGCGTCGCACTGCACAACTCAATCAGACCACCAATTCACAACTTTTATTAAACTGCAAAATTATTGCATTGTAGAAAGTATCATTTTAACGCAAGGGTGGCCAACCCGCGGCCTGCGGGCCGCATGCGGCCCGCCGTCTGTTACCTTGTGGAACGCGGAACCGAGCAAATTTTTTTAAAGTAAAAAAAAATAATACTTACTAAAATTACCTTACAATACCTACTATAAAAAAAAACAAACACTTCTTCTCTCACATAGGAGGGCCGCACCGCATCTCTCACCCCGCATCTCTCACCCCGGGCTGCACTAGCAGCCCGGGGTAAAATTCTACTTCCGAATTTTGGCCCAAGTGTCGAAAAGGTTGGCCTCCCTTGTTTTAACGTATTCTATAGATACATTGTTTGAACTCATCTTATTCACAACTATCAGTTGCATCGTGAGAGAACCTAACTCAATGTAAGTAGAATATTTACAATATTATAAAACTAAAAATAACCCTACCTTACATTCCCTAGTAAAATCGCCTATTGTCGTCTAAAACCTCTAAGATTTATTGAAAGCTTAACGTAAGAATTAAAAACATCGATCGACTTTTCTGAACGTCTATATAAAAACATACGATAAGTACGAGACGATTAGAAGTCATCTTGTGGATAGGATAGGTAATCCGGCGGCTGAATTTCAAGACTGCTTTTGACTCTATATCTGTGGTATTTTTTTTATTATGGCCTCTTCTTTTTCTTCTTATATCCTGATTTGAATAAAAAACATAACTTTTAGTGTACTACCTATATCTTCACAGCAAACTATTTTTTCTAATACGACCTCACTGCGTGAGTTTCACCTTCCTTCAATCCTATATATGCTGTGAGTTGCTTACTTACTTATTATTCCGTTAAATTAACTCCATTTATTATGTTGACTTCTACTTATCACTTTACATCATGTAACCCGACGATTTATACTAAATAAATTAAGTAATCTACTTCTCTTAATGACATTTTAATGAATTATTTATCAACCATTAGGAATTTATGATTTCATTAACAAATTATAAGTACCTACCTACATATACAGAGTAAAGGAGCAACAAGATACTGTTGGAAATGGTAGGAGAAAGGAGCACTTTGTTGAAGACGCTGGAAAACATTAGGACATCTGATACGACTTGAAAGGATACATCACGACAATTTCATCAGAACCATTAAAGGAAAAGTGGAAGGTAAGAAGCAGCGAGGCCTTGAAGAACCTGCATGGAGCAAATAAGGAAGACTACAAATGTCGCGTCGTATCAGGAGATGGCAATGTGTAAGGAGGGAGCAGTGGAGAAGACTTCATCGCCAAGAGCACGGCTCTTAAATTAAAGAAGAGACAAATTATGTTTGTTATAATAATACGAGCATGTGAGCTACACCGGGCAGCTGACACAAAATATTTACTTAATGACACAAAATTCTTCACATATTTATGAAATGAATATTCACTAGTATACATTTACGATTACGATAAGATTCAAAATGTAGGTGAACTACTAAAGAATAGTCTTCTAAGAGAGAGGCATTCGTCTCTGCCGAGAACTAATGAAAATGCATTGTCGATGTCCAACTGATGGTATCAGCAAATTCTTTGACTAATCAAATTTGTTGTACACCTATCTTGGAATGGGATCTGCGGCCCGAAAACGATAAATGATTTGGTTATTGTTTATTCCTTGCATAAATAAACGAAAGTTTTATTCTCAGCCTCCTTTCACTAATGTCTTTCGGTTCGCACTTATCTTGATCTAAGATAAAATAGATCGCACGATGTCTGAGTGCTTACCGGGTGGAGTGCGGTCAGCAAGTCGGGCCCGAGAGAAAATAAATCTTCAATTGGGTCGATCAAATGCCAGCATTATAATTTTGGCGTAATACGGACTTAATCGCGCTTCCACTAGGTCCAGTTTCATTCTGCTAGTCGATAGCCATGGTTCCAATATTTTCCAAATTACCTACCTTACTTTGTTTCTATTAACGCGATACTTATTTGAGTTTTTTTCACAAAAAACTGTTTGGATCTTAAAACGCATCTTCTTTCGGGGGGCACGGCAGTGCCCCCGCTAAAGTCGAGAGCGAAGCAAACACTGGCGTACCATCCTTTACTGGAACAATTTCGCCGCATTTTCAGGCCCCTATTTGAGAATCTCTGGATAAGACCAGAACGCAAAAATTTTCGTCATCCAGTAACCTATAATCACATTAATCACATACTTAGGTAAAATCCAAAATTTTAAGTCTGTAAGTATTAGGGACAAAACCAGGTGCTCCATGACACCATTGCACCAATCTGTCGCCAGAACCGCTACTACCCATTGACGATGGAAAATTGCCACTTGGAAAACGTTGATTCAATAACCAGTCAATTATATTGTGTACCCTTCAACGGCCAAGTCACACAACATTAACTATAATAATAAAGAAATCGCAGTAATTAACCTTAGACTTGGCACGACTTTGTCTAGATTTCATTACTTTTTAGAGATAAACAAGCAGCTCCATCGAGACTTGGCTAGTTTTTTACAGAATGTTTTTGGTGGGATTATATTTTCCGTATTCCGCTTATATTTTCTGTACTGACAAACCTTTTGTTTTGTTCACAGATGGCACAGTTAATAACTGTGCGGCTCAATAAGTCCAACCAGGAGCCGTTGGGGTTCCGGCTGCAAGGTGGCAAGGACTTCGGCACACCACTTGTTGTGCAAAAGGTCAGTTCTATCAAATACCTAGAAATCCTTCACTAATGGGAACTGACGACCACTCAAAATTGATAGGGCTTAGGTACCTACCAATATTTTTTTAAAGTACATATCTTGTGTTTTGTAGGTAATTATATCGCTTCAGAGAAAAATATTGAAATCTTATGTTTACTTATATGGTTAGTCTATCTTTTTTACTTTATCTCTAGTAAATTCGAAGTAGTGATTTCTTCAATGCATTTAATTTTTATAGTGCCACAAACCAGTTTTATGTTTTTTAGTTACCTTGGATTAGCTTTGTTTTGAAACAAGTATTTGGGTAGATAACCTACTCGTAACTAACAAAGCTTTTACCGACTCATTAACGGTTAAACGGCCTCCTTTTAAATAACTTTGTGACATTCATGCGTTAAGATTTATTTTTGATGTTAACATTCGGTTTTATCATTTTGCTTCGGAAGGCACGTTTTAGGCCGTTAGTCTCATACCGGCAGCATTTGCATTCGTTAACACTCACAAATTAAGTAATTGCATATGTTTTGCTATGACACATTTTTAAACTTTTAAAGTCAGACAACATATTTTTCCTAACTTTAAGAAAGGAGGAAAACGCATTATCACGAATGTACCGTGTCAAATGTTAGATATAGTTTAAACTAGAACCATATGCTTTCACTCACTCTATTCATAAAGACCAATAAAATAAGTGCTTTATCTAGACACTTTCGTCTAAGTATCGTATAAGCAATTTCAAAAATAATCAGAAATGACCAAAGTGCTCCAAATGACTGTCGTTCTGTCAGCAATGCTGAAAATTAAATTTTCTTTCAAGCTAGGTACTGTTAACAGTTGAATTGAACGAAAGTCGTGCTTGGTAGATGGAGAGAATATGGTATAACTAGGTACCAGAAGCTATAATACCGATCACCCCATAACGTGAGACCTATACAATCTCCATTGGACTTGTTTAATATGTGCCTATCCAATAATAGCACAGACAGAATCTTGTAATCGTGCGCGCGGACTTGTTGCAATATCGCTATTATATCCCGGCGTGGGCTGGACATACGCGTTCAGCTGTTTCATTATTACCAAGATAATGTTATTTCTATAATATGCATAGACGGAAGGGTTGTTAGGATGCTGTAGGATTACTAGGAATAATGTTGCCGTAAAGCTATGTTTTTCGTATTCCGGTGGTGGCTACTGTATAAACTCTAACTGATAATTAGTCGTCATTCGATCGTATTAAGAGAACATACAGAAAAGATTAATTATTTTTGAGTGTTAGTGTACCCAACAACCAACTTAATGGACCGCCTCTGTGGTCTAGTGGTCCGCCCACCCGTGTAAAATGCAGGATTCGATTCCCAGGGGGATACAATTTGTACTCGGTTTGGTTGGTAGTACGGCTTATTTCAAGTCCGTCTGGCTAGCTACCACCATCTTACCTAAGTCTGACGCCATAACAACAATTTAAAAATTGTTGTGTTCCGGCAGTTAGAGGTAAGATAGCCAGTTCCTCAGTGATGAGGATTCTGGGTGTAGTGCGCTTCCATCTTCGGTCCTATCGTCACTTAACATCAGGTGAGGTGAAGGCCAAGCAGTATCCAGTTGTGCATAAAAAAAACTAAAAGTAAAATCTTTCCTTGTCCTGAAAGTTCCAGGTTCCTGAAAACCTAAGTTAAGTAGGTACAGTACGAGGCATATAACTTGAAATCGGGTGGGGATTGCGCGAAACGCGTATTTTGGGTATGCGTAGTGGTGAGGGGCGCGGGCGGCGGGAGACGGGCGCGCGCTATTGGTCGCTCACAAGAGCACATGCGCGAACTTATCCCCACTCCGTCGAAAAAATTTCAAGATACGTGCCTAGTACTGTACCTACTGCACTGAGAGTTAGGTATGTTATGAATGACAAGTTACGATATAAATTTTGGACTTTAAGTCATATCTTCCGAAAGAAAATGGGTAATAATTCATATCGT
Organism: Agriphila geniculea; assembly: GCA_943789525.1. Lineage (NCBI taxonomy): Eukaryota > Metazoa > Arthropoda > Insecta > Lepidoptera > Crambidae > Agriphila > Agriphila geniculea. The sequence continues at coordinate 9,060,907 of OX038875.1, forward strand.
TATCCTACATGAAAACACCGCTCCTTTGTGGTCATAAAAGGATCATGCCCAAAATTTAAGGACATTTATAATGCCAAAACTAGGCATTGTCGGAACATAATGTTATGAAAAAAATCAGTAGGTAATGTTATGCCTAAATAAAATAAAGAAACGTTCATTTGTTTTATGGGCCACCCGCTAAGGCAAACCGATCACCAACAAAAGGAGGTAGGTTCAGTCAGACTAAAATGTATTGTAGATTTTTCTGAGTAAATTAATTCCGATATCACAATGACCTTAAAAGAAGACACGAAGCAGAGACACGAACTAGCATGACTATTAACAATATAACGAGCTCTAATGATGAACTTAACAGAACTCTAACGGTACATTTGCATGACTTATCGTCGGATTACTTATGGCTGCTTGTTGCTTGCGATAAGTAATTGTACTCGATAGTACTGACAACATAGTTCCTAACGGGTCACTGAACCAACGAATCTCGAGGTGTCGTACGTACTCGATCGATCAGGACAAAAAAGAGTGAAAGAAACATTTCTAGGTATTCTGATGTCCAGGCGTGGGCGTTTGTTTGGCTAACGTAGTGGTAAATCTGCTACATATCTAAATCCTTTGTTGGAATGTGTCTGCAGAATCAATAACAACTCTTGGATTAGAACTTTATTTTATGATACAATAAATACAGTAGGTACTGGGCATTTTATTAAATAATTATTTAATTAGACCCCCCCCCCCCCAACAAATTTAGATAAAGGTAGACAGTTTTGTTAGAATAGCAGATGAAAAAGAGTCCGTGCATTTTCCTCGATAAATATTATTGGTATAGGTAATATGTTACTCATTAATTTTCCACGTCGTCGGTCGTATGTAAAGATATAGATTATTAGATGAAGAAGAAATAATGTAAGCGCTTTATACGATACGATCAAGAACCATTAATAAATGGAACACAGGACGGCCATAAAACGATACAGGTTTTAATTCCAACAGCATTCCTGAGGGCATCTCGTAGCACTTTCAACACTTTCACTCCCTCTTCCAGTTTTTCAAGCGTCCGTCCGCCATTTACCCAAAAAACATTACAATATCGACTCGGTTTCTTGGAAGGTGAGCAGAGCGTGTTATTTAAGAAGCCATTTGCTCTCCAGTTATGGACGATGTAATGCGGCATCAGATCCATTAGTTTAGGTGAGTGTCCTTGTGTCATTGTTATCTTTAAGGTTCCATATAAAGTGAGTATGTAAAAACTAGGTGCATATTTATTTGATGCTATTTTCGAACCAGTTCCTTTGCAGTGCCTTGCCTATTGCTTTGTAGACGTTATGAATTTTATGTTTATACCAGATTCACTCTTACTGGCCAGAACCGGGTTGGCAGAGTTACGCAACGGTCGGGTTTGTGTCGTTCCGAACACAATCTGAGTCACGTACTGACTGGGATTTGTTTTGAAATTAGAACACAAACCAGCGACAAAGACGCCAACTACGCCTTTTGTGGATTATAGCTATTGGTAATTTGTAATAGGGTACAAAACATAGCATACAATACAATCAAATACTTGTTTTCAGTAAATTTGTTGAATTAAAATACCAAAGTTCTGAAATCAAAACTACCTATCTATCTAAAGACGAACTAAGTATAATAAGCGGGAAATGTTTTGATTGAAAAAGAAATAAGAATTACTTAGTTACCTACATCGCGAAAGTTTGAGTGAGAAGAAAGGTTTTCCCAATATTTGGTGGTAAAAAATTGCACGTAATGCCGCAACTAAAGAAAATTTCGGCACAAATGCACGATAGAAAGACTTTTGTTTTACTTTGTATCCTGGAGCCTTGTACAGCTAAAATCTTTGGTTGAATTGGGATGTTGACAACTTTTTTTATTTTATATTACATAAATTACCTCTCAATAAAAGAAACATTGGTAAAATAATTATTTCGCTAGCTTAAAAACTGCCCGAGATATCACAGTGTGAAATGCACACAAATGGACTCGCCCAAAAACGCTCCATACTAACGCCTACTGAATTATGACGTCACGCCTCAGTAGTTTGTATGCAATGTGTAGGAAATTTGTTCGGCAGCTATATTAAATATTGTGTTTATCAAAATGGTTTCTTAGACAAATTTGCTATACATTTTACGAAGTAATTAAAGGTATCATTTATTTTAATAAATTTTATACTTTTTAAATGGACTTGTCCGCCCAACTTTGATGGGTTATAAAACAAATAATATGCAATATATAAAACCAAGAGGTATACAAGCTACTCTAAAAGTTTAATATGTTTACGATTATTATAGTATTTTGTTATTTTATTCATTAGTCAACATCCCAATTCTCCATAATTTTAAGGAAGCTATCAGTTCCAATAATGTATCTAGTGACAAATAATTTGAAAATAAGAAGACTAAGAATCGTTGAGTATATGGCCGGCCCTCACTTCACTGATGTGACCTCAGTGTTGGCCGTAAGCAGACCAACATAATGCTTTGATTCTTCATTCAGTAGGCCTATCATCGGAAGTTATTTTGCAGTTGCTACGATAAAATTAATTTTCGATGTTGCACACGTACTCGCAGTAGCAATAGCAACTAAATTTTTTGCGCTTTTCAGCTAAGTTTTCATCTTTTCTGCGAATGCTGTAATCGTCGTCCAGTGATTTTCAGTCCTCATTATACACTTGTACTATTATGTATTCTCTGATTATACTATACCGTGAACCGTCTGATATTTTATGTTAATTATCATTGATTAAAACCCATTTTAACTGTTGAATTATAGTACCTGGAAGATTAATTTTTTACTAATTTTCGCAAGATATTTGGACATTTTGTAAAAAAAAATGAATCTACTTTAACAATTTTCTTTAAGTTATGATAAATTAGTTACCACACTGACTTCATTTTAAATCGAGTGCTTTGGTCAACCTTTGCTATAAGGCTATAATAAATATGACGTGTATGAAGGAATTACGTTTCACTTCACCGTCCCGTGCTGTAACTAGTTTAGCAACATAGTTTTGCTACGAGGAAACAGTTCATTGTGTGAGGAAAAAAGTATCTTCAAAACATAAATTGCAATCGGTTATTGCTTTTGAAGTAGCTACAAATGGTACATGAAGGTCAGCTCGGTCGTGTCGATGCGATCATTGCTTTGACGAGTTTGTTTACTTTACTTTTTACCTTGCTAATATTAGATTTTTAAAGCAAACGTAAATTCTATGTTCTTTTTAGGGTTCCGTACCAAAATGGTAAAAAAGGAACCCTTATGGTGTGACTCAGTCTGTCTGTCTGTCACAGCTGGATATCTCGAGAACTACTAAAGGTATCAACTTGAAATTTGGAATAGTTTAAGATGACATTTGCCCAACTATTTTGCAAATAAGAAATAAATAAAAAATAAATATCTTTTTTACAACAGGGCCTGAAAAGGGGTCTTAAAAATTTTAAGTAGGGCTACTAGGGCATGTAGGGTATCATATGAAAGAGCGCTGTTTGCACGTTTTGAATATTTTTTTTTTTTCTAGACCGCATAGTTTTTGACTTCTGATGAAAAATGTAAAAAAAATACCGTCCCCCCCCCTTATCTCCGAAGTTTGCAAAGAGAAAAACCTGAAATAATTCTATGTGATAGCAGTTTATATAAAGATTACAGGAAAAATAAAACGATGTTTCAATATAGCACACTTTTTTAGAAATTATCAAATTTCTGAAAAAGTTAACATTAGTTCCACTATCGGTCAAGAGATGGCGCTGACCTAAAACTGCAATACTAATTTTATTATTCTACGCTGCAGTGTGGTTTAATAGTGCAATTATGATGGTACGGAACCCTCGGTGCGCGAGTCCGACTCGCTCTTGACCGGTTTTTTTATTTATTGTTAACTCGTTAACGCCCGGAAAACGAGACATAATAGATTTTCTATTATCCGGACGCCGGCGACCGCTCGGGCGTTGATGAAATAAATTGCCTGTAGGTATATTTTGGTATGGAGATTATAATTATCAAATTTTTTTAACCATGTCGCGGATGGCCGCCTTTGAAATTTCCAAGTTAAAATAATATTTGTGAGAGTACTTAATACAGGAACTCGAGAACCTACCTATAAACTGCTTCCTTTTTTAGTTGGTTAAAAAGAAAACAATTTGGCCTCGCGTGGCGCCGCGGACTGCATTTAACTTCTTGCTTGTTCTTGTTGCTCCGTTGCCCTATAAGGCATGCGCTTGCGCATGTCTCGCATTCGGTCACTGACATAGAATATTTTCATTACACGCGCAGAATCGTCATGTATGCCATATGCCCTAGATCCGTCTAGCGCCAAATTAACGCATTATTGACGCTGAGGTGATGACAGATCGACGCAAATTTAGATCGGTATCTCGCAGTTGGATTTTGTTAAGCACTTGTTTATGATTTGTATCTACCATGTTATCTATGTAAGTGATTGATTAATGATGATGGTCATTAGACAATAGATAGGTTACTTATTATTTATTATCTAGTCTATTTACATACAATGATATCAATAGCAATAGCTTTGTTCACTTCGGCTTACTTTTAATTATTGAAGCTTTAAAGCTTTAGCTTATCCAGGCGCGGTCGCAGCCTGAAATTTTGGGGGGGGGTCACTAATAATAATAATTGCTTTTCTGTAAATTTTTGGAAGCTTTTTCTATGTGACGTGTACGATTTTGGGGGGGGGGTCATGTCCCCTGTGACCCCCCCCCCCTCGGACCGCGCCTGAGCTTATCAAACACAAGATATGGGTATCAAAGTATATGAGGTAGTTTCAGATGGAGCTTTGGAAGATAATAATATACTTGTAATATACTAGTAATGTAAGTAACAGTAAGTCATCTCGAAGGACCAACTTAATGTCATGTTTGAAATATTTTTAGATAATCAGAAGCAAGTATTTTCCGTCTAATGGGAAAGGGCTGGCTTCTTAAAACCTGCAACAAAACCAGGGGAATATAAAAATATATTTGTCCTTGCAAGAGTTTAGGCAATAAACAACACAGGTACTAGATACCAACTCTATGATAAGTATAGGTAGGGTTGCCAGACGCCGAGGTCATTGCCAACCAGTCGGCGACCGGAAGGAGGCTGTACTTCGCAGACAGCTGACTAATGAGGGGGGAAGACATATAAACGTGACATGTGCGCAAGCGCGAGCTTAAAATACCGCGATCCGTGTGCGATAATAAACCGCAACTTGTCTGCTATATTTGTAGAATTATATGTCACTCACATTTTGAAATGTATGGACGCAATTAACGATCTGTAAATAAAGTGTGTTAAAAATAAAAGTGAAGTGTGTTGGTACGTGACAGAACATTTTTGAGCCATAGCCAGCGATTCGATTTGGTGCTCGGTTCGATTCAAGTTTGTATGACTCAATTAAGAAATAAATAAAAAGTTGTTGTTCAAATTCAATTCTTAATTTTCACCGCGCATTAAGTTCTGTATGAATGATTGATTGTAAAAGATATGAATAATTTTTGAGTTTTAGAATATTTATTCTGTGCTTTAGTGCCTAAATAAAACGAAAAATTATGCAAAATGGGGAATATTAAAATGAAATCGAAAATCAGCATAATGAATTTTATGAATGACATTTAGGTAAGTCTTAGCTGTAGGTACTACTCATCCTGCTATGATTTTGGGCACTATTTCTAGTTTAATTTAAAAAATTACTGGTCAAGTCAAGTATCTTACTTTAATTTGAACTTAATCGGACTTTGTGAAACAGGCCCTGTGTACGCTTATAAGCACATAATAATTCTACGAAGACAGTCAGTTAGTCAGTAGTACTTACATATAACTAAATACCTAACAATGCGTGTTTTAGTTACCCTTTTAGTAGGTACGAGTGCGTCATATCTTAACTACCAAAGTTAGACGTTTATACTAAAGTCTGATTCTACTTTAGTATTGTTCTAAATAGGTAAGTTTTATTACACAAATTCAAAGAAAAATTGCCAACAGTTTGAATGAGTCGTGTGTGACTCATAATCGGTCGATTTTAGTCGTCCAGTGACTTAACTTCTGCGTGCCTGCATTGAGTTCTAATAGATCTAGTCACCACATCGAAGGTTTATTACAAAAAAAAAATTGCTTCTAATCGGACCATGTTTGTCCCACTCTGTGTCATTATTAACTCATGTTTATGGTTAAATCAAGTAAATCGAACGACTAACGTCGTCCTATTACCGATAATCGCGGATCTATTTGTGTATAATCTCAGTTATATTTGCACTATTGCACATGATCTTAGCTATGCGCGGGCGCCGCGCTCATGATGACGTCACTGGAGCTTCCTTCCGCTCCCCTAGATAATTTAATCAGGTCACACAATCGAGAGCGCACAATAATTAGCCATTAGATTTAGACTATACGTTATATGAATGATATTTATTTAATTGAAATGAACCTAGGTGAACTAACAGAAGAACTTTGATCTACAGAGCGTTAGCAATTTACCGTAAATAAACTGAACATGAGTGTATAACCACTTTTTATCCTCTATGATGATAAGTAATTTAAAAAAAAAACGTCGAGTCCATTTAATAAATTTTTCATCTTCATTCTTTATGCTTTCTTTCAGAGATAAGTTAGCGCGCGGTTGTATAAGTTTGAGATTCTTAAAAACATACGTTTCTTTAGCGTTATCATTATTTACCAAGAGGTGTGAGGAAGGTGTGACAAGGGTTTTCTTTTGTTAAAAAAAACTACCCAACAACCTACTTTATAAGTAAACGGTGACGAGGAGCTCTATGGCGCTACTTCGCGAGGGTCAGTCAGTCAAAAACTTATTACCTAACTCGAGCTCCTCCGTACTTCGCAAGATACGTTAAGTCGTTAGTCCCGGCTGCATTTTGGAGAAGTTAAAACAATCCGCATCAGGCCCAAGGGCCCACCCTCATTATCCACCCATAAGGAAAGCCTGTGCCCCAGTAGTGGGGATATCAAAAGTGGCTGTCGACCATAAGTGAACAATCCTCGTCTTGCTGCAGGTGAACGGCGGCAGCGCAGCTGAGCGAGCGGGGTTGCAGGCGGGCGACGCGCTCATCCGCGTCAACAACACTGACGTTTACACACTGCGCCACCAGGAGGCGCAGGACGCCATCCGAGCGGCTGGTACTGGTCTCGAGCTCACTGTGCAACGGTAAGTAAAGCAGTACTATACTACCCAAGTTATAAACGAGGATAGTTGAGGATACGCTTAGCACCACTGTTTTAAAAACTGTGCTTAGAGCATTCAATTTGATCCTATTGCATTTAAGAGTGTTCAGGCAGCGATTTTCCTTTGAGATCTTAGATATTGTATTGTAATAAATACTGTCGCATATAGCTAGATTCATGAGCAGTATGTAATTATGAACATGAAATGCAGGACCAGCGAAAAGTATGAATGGATAAACATTACACACAGACATGACTATGTGCGAAGTCTTCAACTCGCTTGCGAAGTTATTATGTCTATTAAATGTATACAATTTCCAACACTGATAAGTGGTTCAAGAATGTTTACTTTCTTTATTTAAGTGTCTAAACCTTGCAGAAAACCGTTAACTTTTAAAAGTGTTATGTTATTGAGCGAGGTTCCAAGAGTTTTGAGTTGGTAGGCAGAGTGGGATCAGCAAGGATTACAACTCCTTTTGAATGCTCTAGGATTTTTTTTTCTTAACAAATGAGCGAAAAATCCAGTATGTCCTGTTCACCTACTCTCCTTATAGCAATGGCCTAATAAAAGGACTAACTTGACAACCCCGTGTTTGTCCACAGCGGTGGCGGCACCTGGAGGCCCAGCGTGACTCCCACGGGCAGCCTCCCAAGGCCTGGCTCCCGGCCGCTGGGTTCCACGCCTACTCCGGTCACCAACACCTCGCTGAAGGCCAACTCACAACCTTCTCGCAACTTCGGCTCCGGCCACAACAACGTCGCCAAACCATTTGGATACGTAAGTGATTCTATGACAAATGACATTGATCAATAGGTCTTTCTATTGCTTTTATAAGAGACGCTATGATGATCACCACTCTAGAGATATATCTTTCTTCATATTTCGAAGTCTGTTCGAGACGACTAACATAATCAAATCAAATAACCAAAGACTGAGGTCGGGTTTCCACCTGCAAGAAAACTTCTGCAAGAAGTGTCCCACAGCCTGTCAGACAGTAGCTTACAAGTGTTAACTAATAGCAAATGCATTGGCGACAGTTTGTCACGCGTTCACAAGCTACTGTGTGACAGGCTGACATTGTAAGTTCTCGCAGAAGTTTTTGCACGTGTATTCGCAGCCTAAGAAAACTCTGTGTTGGAGGAGCAAAATAAGGCCAAGTTTTGTTACGAGTGCGAGGGTGTACAATAGGTACATTACCTAAAAGGACTAAAAGCCAAACAATATATGACAAGCAAAATATGAAAACGATTCGTCTGGTAAAATGTTATATAAAGCAGGTTCTATAAACAAACATACTCTATAAGTAAGAAAAGAATTGTTCCATCAACAGTATTATTGGCATACTTCCAAATTCGATTACGAAGATCCGATCCGAGCTCTGTGGGCTATGGCCTAATGAATCTAGCATTCAAATTCATGAGAAAAAAGAACTATCTTTTGAGCATACAGAAGTGTTTTTACAATACGAATGACCTTTACTGTCATTAGAGTAACCCTGGCCTTAAAATTACTTTGTTTCTTTCATGATAAGATTTAGAGATGTCGTTAATGTTGACAGGTCCCAAAGTATTCTGTAATAAATAGTACTTAAGACCTTGAGGAAAAGAAATAAATAAGAAAAACTGAAGGTTAAGAACCGAGGGCGACTAACGATGGGACATTTTATTGTAGATGAATGGAGGCGACTCAGTGAAGAGCATTGTAAACAAGCAGTACAACACTCCAGTGAACATGTACAGCGACAAGACGATCGCTGAGACCCTCTCAGCTCAAACCGAGGTACTGGCGGGAGGTGTCCTTGGGTGAGTTAAGAAAAACATAATGTACAGCCCTCAATTCAATAATAAAGTCAACGAAATACGTGCACGACTTCATACTGGTTTTTCATGATTCAAAACGATGTTAATTTTAGTTTCATACAGTTCCAAATTCCCTTGAAACAAAATTAACATTACTTACTGGTAATGCTGTGTTGCTGTAAATCCTGTAGAGATTATCAAAGAGCCTTTCATCAGTTTCCGTATGCTCAAAGGAATCGAAAACATTTTTGCATTTAACTGTGGTAATGTTTCAATAAATATTTCTCGTCGACAGAGTGAATTTCAAGAAAAATGAGAAAACTTACGACTCAGAGAAAAGCGCTGTTTTCAAAGTACTGCAGGAGGCTGAGAACGACCCTGAACCAGGTATCTTGTGGAAAACTTAAACTTGACAAACCTACTTCTCAGAAATTCTCAATTCTTTTCGATTTCATTACAGAAAATACTTTGTTTTTAATTGCACCTGTATATAATTTCATCGATGACTCCAATCCAGTCCTGGTCTCCATAATCATCATCATTCAGCTCTTCAGAAATCAAATGCTATTAATTCTTTAAAATATAAAATCTAAAACAGTCGCTTAATTTTTTCGATTCATAAATTTTGCTTAAGATAAGACACCATAATGTTTTAGTCTCGATCAAAATTAACTTGTATAATTGGCACGTAGTAGAAGTGGCTCCGAGTGCCGCGCCCCCCATGAGCGGCCTGCGCCATGTTCAGGCGCCGGTGACGCGCCCCGACGCTCCCATCAACAATACCGGCGGCTTGCCCCCCGGCCAGAATATTTGCGAGGAGTGCGAGCGTCTCATCACGTAAGTCGCGTTTAACGCGCGGCCGACACGATGGCAAACCGTCAGTCTATCTCTCATCGTCGGCATGAACCGAAACCCCTTCCGATTTCCCCGATAACCACTAAGTGTAAATAATCGAATGTTGCGGGCCTGCAGAGGCGTGTCACTTTTACTCGCGAGCGAGTGTGGCGCGCGCCGGCACGCCGTGCAGCCTGCACCGCACGCACCGGTCGCGGTCGCGCACGCCGCGCGTGGCGTGCACGCCGCAGCCGTCGCCGGCCCCCGCCCGCGCGTGCGCCGGCACGCAGACACCGGCGCCGGCGCCCGAGAAACTGACACCAGAACCGCAGCACCGGCCCAGCATCCCAGTCGGCTGCCACCAGGTTCTGCCGGACGGCCGGATCGCGCTCGGCGCGCCTGGAGTGCCGCAGCCAGAGCACGGCTCGCTCCCGGTCGTCAACGACACGCCCTATTGCTCCGACTGTAACCGCTACATTATGTAAGAGGCGCCCTGAGGCATGCCTAGACGTGTTTGCGACCGTGTCGACCTGTGCCTAGTTGGATTAAGTGTGTCGTAGATTATTTATGTTCGATGTGATCGGTGCTGCGGTCTCTTTTGTTCCTATCTGTAAATATTTTCTATCAAAATTTGTATATAAGTACTTAAAAGCCCGAATAGAAACCGCAGCACTTCTTGTGCAAACATCACCTTCATTAATGATTGCATTTTCAAATAGTTTATAATGCGGGATGTTTGCGTAAGAGCTGTTATCATCTTTCACTTCAGTTAAATCGTCTTCATCTCTTCATCTGCAGTAGTTAGGTGGAATGGTAATACATACTAGAGAATTTGTAATAAAAGGACAAAATGTATTTTCACTGAGCATGTCGTCGTTTTGTTGCACTATTTAGAAGCACTTGATATTTTCGCTTGGCAGAATTGATAAAATCGCACGAGCGATCGGTGAGCATGATGTAAGTAAAGTATTAAGTAAAAATCTCGTACATTCACATTGATTGTTAATTTAGTCCATCCCCTTATCATATTCCAGCATATCTTCGTAATTCTGACTCATGTTATTTTTGTGTAGCGGCGTGTTCGTTCGCATCAAGGACAAGAACTTGCACGTAGAGTGCTTCAAGTGCTCGACGTGTGGCACTTCGCTGAAGAACCAGGGTTACTACAACCTGAACGGCAAGCTGTACTGCGACATCCACGCCAAGCTGGTGGCTCGCCAGCACCCGCCCGCGCCCAACCTCGAGCCCGTCACCGTGCCGCCGTGAGTTACTAGCATTTCTTTACGTATATTTCAGCCTTTCTCATATCACCTACAATAATGAAAGCTCATCAAATTCTCAAGAAAATGATTACCCCTTCAAATAAAAGCATAGTATCAAAGACTATTTTTTATGGTATGGTTAATATGTGAATAGACATTAATCCAGTGCTATGAACAACTTCCCCACTCCGCGACTGCGTAAATAAAGATAAGTACCTACGAGTGCCCACGATAGAAGATCCTTGATGGATAATTATTCAGAATCTTAATCCAAACAAACAAGTTGCAAATTCGAAAAGCTACATAGATGTTGTTATAGTAATTCAGTGAATGTCTAACTGTAAACAAACAGTTTCTTTGAGGAAGCTCTGTTTTAAATAATATTAACGCCAGAACAGCAACAGCAGTTTGATGAATCACAGTATAAAATAATAATATTGGTCAAGGATAAATTCCAATGTACAAACTGGGTTATGGCAATATTTGACGATATAGATTTTTATGAATATAAGTATTTGATTGACTGTGACTGATGAATTATGTTTTTTCTTTTATTCTGTTTACAGTGGTGGCCGACTGCCCACTAATTCGTACTCGACACCTCTACCCCCTCTCGCCACCAACAACTACACAAACGGTTCATCGTCGCTCTTTAGCGTAAGTATCCGACTTTTTTTACTTTAAATAGTGTACACTACTATAATGTAATATATAAGCACTAGTAGACAAGTCTAATTTTTCTTAGGTTTTCCTAGCAAAAGTTTAAGAACCGGATAACCATATGACAGAACTGATTCTTCTAAATTGACTGATGAATGACTAGTGAAATAATCGCCTGTTTTACTCAAGTTAACTTACTCAAGCGACCAACATCATTCAATTTTAGGAATAATCATTAGTCTTTTCTATGCCGCTTGTCCTTCCTTATGGATGGATAAAGAGGATGCACCTTAACCCACCACGTGGTCAGAATGCGGTTGGTATGTGGACGATTTAAAGTAGAAAACATTTGTTATTTCCAACAGCCATCCAGCAACCTATCGGGCCCGAAGCCGTTCGGCTCATCAATCGGGTCTGCGTACTCTCCATCTCTTTCTCCGCGGTCGGCGCCGATGTCGCCCGCCAGGCCCGTCGCCGCGCCCGCGCCCGCACAAGCTCCAACATATGCGCCCGCGCAAGCTCCTGCATATGCGCCCGCGCCCGCTCCTGCATATGCGCCCGCGCCCGCTCCTACATATGCGCCCGCGCCAGCTCCTACATATGCGCCCGCGCCGACTCTCGCGCCCGCTACTGCACCGTTTGCACCCAGTAAGAGAGTCACTTTTGCTATTTAATCTTTGTGAAATTCGCCACATGAAACACTTTAATTTTAACACTTTCACAGTCTAAAAAAATTGTGATCTGTCTAAAATTACATAGGAAGTACGTTTAGTACTATTATTATTCTGTGTAGGAAGTACAAAATGAGACAGAAAGCATCCTTTCTTACTGGCTCTACGTATTTGAAAGAAACAATTTATGAAATAAATTGAGTAGGTAATTTATTATATGAGGAGAGTTTTCTAAAGAAGTAACGAGAGGCTTGTAATTGCCACAATCGAAACCGCAGTTTGTATGAAGGTGAATCTCAAAATGTTGTACCTACGTCACAGAAATATAGATTTCTGCTCTATCTTAACAACTTTAGCTTGTGTTATGGCCGAATACTCAAACGCTAATTAACTTTGAGGGGCTCTCAAACGTCGTCCTGTCGCATTAAATGTCAAAGATATGACAAAGACAGCATGCTGTTTGAGAGCCGCTCAAAGTTAAGTAGCGTTTAAGTATTCGGCCATAAGAGTTAGTATGTATTGGACTGTGAACGAGTTAACTGATCGCTACTTATCCACAACTACCTACTTATACACAGTAAGGCAATCGCAACTTAAACGGGTCACTATTTAGTACAATGCATTCAGAGTATGTATTTTTACATCATATATTTTTAATACGTGATATAGGTACTCTACAAAAAGCATTCAATATTAAAGAACCTATTAAATAACAGTAGTTTGATAAACTTTCCTGTTGAAAGCTCTAACTAAAGAGTATGAAGATTTTTATTTACTTTTCTAGTGAGATTGTGGTTGTGATGTGAGAGAGAAAGAAAAGCATTTTATATTTAATTAATTTAAGTCTTTATATAAATTATCAAGGCAATTATTTTTATATAACATAACCAGTATTATTTTTAAATTATATTATTTATACAAATGAGTATATTTTTTATAATTATGTGTATAACAAATAATGAATTTAATATCAAGTAGATATTATGAAAATTTAAAATGGCTTCTCAATATCAAATTGGATATAGGAATTTTATAAAATCATTATTTATTTTCAACAGAGGTCCCAGTGTCCCTTTTTAAAGGTAATTTATAAATATCGAGTATAAATAAGCTAGGCTCAGCTTCCAGTCGCTATTTATTCATTTATATGTACCTCTCTAATGAGAGTTTTATATATGTATATTAATATAATGTGTAATTATAAAAGCAGAATAACAAGTTTGCGCTATGCGGGCAGCAAAGCCGATCACAGCACAGCATAATAACTACTATCTAGGCATCAAAAGCATCTGCAAAGCAATGTTGAATCGATACAAAGCTATAGTGTCATAGACGTTTCGCCAGCAATTTAACATTCTCGCTTTTTTAAATTAGATTTATGTAGTCACGTAACGTTTTCAAATTAACTGATATTTACTTTCATTTTCTTTTCCCTAAACCCTATTTAACTGACTTATCAAACTAATAGCTCAAAGTGTTAAAAGCATTGTGTGGCCCCCACCAAATCCTCCCGATGACGAACTGCCAAAACACGAGTCGATTTTACAATGTAGCAAATTACGCTCCGAGCAAATGTCGTCGATGGTTGGAGACACGACTGTGTCGCAAATCCTTGACAATACACTTCAATCTATCAAACAGAACATGTCCTCATCTGAACAAACAACAGAATATTCATCAAATGTCTCTTATGCATCTGCTACAATGTCCACTGCTACAGCAACTTCATCAAAATCTGAATACGTTGTGCACTCTCAACAAAGTCAGGAAAGTGAGAGTAGTCATATTCTTCAGTCATCAATGCAAAAAGCTGCAGCAGAAAGCCAAAGTGTCATGATTTATAAATCACAGACAAGTCCTCCAGTTCAAAAATCTTTTGAGAATCCTTTGGATAAAATGGAGCAAATAAAGGAAAAAATTGAGTCTCAAACCACAGTCAGTTCCTCAGAATTCACAATGGCAAAAGAATCCAAGTCTGTTTCTACATTAGTTACTTGCGAAAATGTTATAGATACTAATGTAAAGCAGGTAACAATAAACCCAAAAAAAGACATAGAAGATAAAAAACTAGAATCTGCAACGGAAACTGTCTCTATCTCTACATTTACTGATAATGAACGTAATAATATCGAATCTAAAGAACAAACTCAAACGACTACTGCACACGTTACAGCCAATGAAGCCCAATTCAAAGAAAATGTTAAATTCTCTGATAAAGATATTGGTAAAAATATTAATCAAAAGAGTGCAGAAGAGAGCGCCAAAGTTGTTCAAGAAGCATCCTCGTTTAAAGAAGGTGCTATGACCGACCAAAATATTAAGAAGGAAGTAGTTGATGAACAACTAACCAAGTTAGACTCTGCTGGTACAACCCAAAAATCAACTACAATAAACGTTGGACCTAAGATGCCGATGGTAGAAGCACTAACCATAGCGCCTGACCGACCTTATTCACCTTTACCTTCCAATTTACCTATTCCTACTAAACTTGACCGTGAACCTGAACCTGTGACTAGCACACCTGAAATGCCGATTGATGTTAATCAAAATGTTGAAAAACGAGAAGTACAATTACCCCCAGCGCCATCTCCAATGTTTTCTCAGCAGCCAAAGAGAGGTATAACTCCAATTCAACCAATAAAAACTTATAACCCTCCGCAAAATAAAGAAACTCCTATACCGATGCCACCCGAAACGAAACCTTATATTCCTCCAGACTTCAAAATAAACATTGAACCACGAGTACCAAGAGAAGAGACTTCCTCTCCTTTGGTAGACGCATTAACGACAGCTCCAAACCGACCATTCACTCCAGTTCAAGTTCCAAACATAGAAAGAGGTTCTCTTAGAGAAGCTTTGACTATTGCTCCAGATCGGCCGTATAGTCCATTACCTTTGAACGCTGCAAAACAATCTAGTCATAGTCATTATACTTCTACTTCAACAATACAGGTTCAATCAACTACTTCGGAAATCATTCGACCAATTGCGACCCAGACTACGACGCAACATACTGATCAAGTTCATTCTGAATTTTCTTCAATGCAAAATACTTACAAATTACAATCATCATCTGATATGTCCGCGTTTAGACCTGTAGCGAAACAAGTATTCCCACCACCTCAACCTGAAGAGTTTTGTAAACTTGCAACTTTCCCACCAATAAGTGATGAATTGAAAACCAGTTTTGAAAAGTCGACACGAACTAAACAAGAAATGTTTATATCTGAATCTAAAATTGCTCAACAATCAGTAGTTACAACCAGCAGCATGAGTACAGCCTCACAAGGGTTTTCTTCAGTGAAAAGTGCTCAACAATTTTTCGAAACATTAGACCAAAGGGAATCCTTATCATCGACTGCTGCGAGATCTAAATCAGGATTGCAAAAGCCTGATAAAATTCCTCCCTATCAACGACACTTCGAACAATTGCCATCACAGAGAGGTATAACGCCAGAAATCTGCAATGCACCAGCTATTCTTCAGCGACCCGTAACACCTACTACAGAACCTCCGACAAAACCCAGAGAAAAATCAGTTGAACCGAAATCATTCATGCCTAACATCCCACCAGAGACAATAGCTCCAAAACCATCATTCAGGGCACCAGCACCACCTGTCCATACACAATTCCAAAGAAACACTCCCATTTCTATGACCTTCCAACCTGTAACTGACGAAAACTTTTTGAGAGCTTCCCCAGTACGAAGTCGTCCTACTACACCTAGTTTAATAAATAAACCAGCGCCTATAATACCGCACTACCAAATGAACTTAGTCACAGTTGAACATTTGGCACCCGAATGTCATTTACACGACCCGTCGAGTAGGGAAGGTAGTCGCTCACCTACACCAAAACTAAGATCCAAGTCTCCTGCACAAGGCCCACCACCAAACCCCCTGAAAGCTCATGCACCCCGCCTTAAAGAATCAACACCTCATCAACATACACCCCATACACTCCTAACTCAAGCTACTTCCAACTTAAGAAAGGAACACGAAATGGCTCAAAAAGATATGAGAACAGCACATGACCCTGAAACAACGAACACAACCAGTAATTGGACGTCGAATCAACCAATGATCCAAGAGCAAGTACACTCTAACATTGGCTACAAAAGTGAGACTTATGAGAAACAAGACATGAACATCAAAGAAGACTCGATGATTAATCAAAATTATGGCCAGAGAAAAATGCAGTCACAAAACTTAACCGAGTATAGTAACACAACTGTGCAAACGACTAGAAAAACTTTCGAGGAGTTTGAACGAACACAATCAGCCAAAGTTATAGAAATCAGGAAAGGTGGCTCGTCATCATCTACGGGATATTCACAAATCAATTCCAATATGATACCATCTAGTATTAATCCCAAGCAAATCTTTCCACCTCCTATCATGAGTATGCCAACGTCCCAACAAAATTCATCTCTTAACCTGACTAACGAAAGTTTGGTCAATACCAGTAGATCAATAGAAACTTGTCAACCAAAACCTTCAATTTCTGGTGCTAACCAAGGTCCAGTGTGTGATCCTACCCCATCGACAGGTTCCAGTGTAGGAGCTGCCGCTCGTGGCAAAGCATTTGGTGTCTCTTCGGCTCCCAAACGAGGAAGAGGTGTATTAAATAAAGCTGCGCTGCCCGGCTCTAGAGTACCCCTTTGCGGTTCCTGCAATGGGAACATTAGGTGATTTGAGTATATGTATAAGGATATTTAGTTGTTGTTTTTGTGTGTGTATAGCATGCACGTGAATTGAATGACTTTTTTGTGTGATAGAACTAAACTATGATATTCTATAATTTATAGAAAGAGTGTAGTCTTACATTAACTCGATTAATCTTCGCTTTGAAATGTTTGTTTATTAGTGTTTTGTTTTTTCTAACAGTAGAATCGCAGTCTGTTAGCAGTCCTTCTAAAACGGATTTCAAAAGTCCAGCTGAGGAACGACTCATTCGGAAGATGGCAAAAATGGCATTAAATGGTTATGAAATCGGAATCCAAAGAAAAATTAAACCTGCTGATCATATTCAATCAATGGCCGATAAAATTCAAGATACTGTTGTTACCAAGCATCCCTTAAATGCAGATGGTGTTTCTTCTGGAGATAGCAGTTGTGATAACACATTAAAAAGGCCTTCAAATAAATCCTTTGACTTGATTAATAAACCCCAAGATAGTATTTTAAGTTTAGGCGACAAAATTAAAGACACAATAATAAGTAATCACCCCACGACAACTAACCCCGTTAACGGTAATGCGACTGTTCCACCACCACCACCAATACCGAATTCTCCGATCCCAACATTCAATGTCCACAGTACGCCTGTCGCATCACCATTAAACAATAAAAGGCCTTCAAACTTCATTCAAAAAAATCTGAACTCCAATTTAGCATCAGATAGTTATGAAAAATCAGTAAACGGAAGTGGCCACTTTAATAAAGAAGACTTTAATAAAGACAGTTCAGACGGCAGTTTCATTTCTAATACATTAAGGAAAAAGGCCGGTTTGGAGAAAACTGCCTTCCTGAATGGAATGAATGCCGCCAATAACGACATTCAAAAACACAATAATGAGATTTACAATAATAAACAAGAAATTAAATTGGATAACAACACTTTGAACAAGAAGAAAATATTTGAAAATCGTGAAACTATGCATGAGTCTAACAACTCCATAGACAAAACGACTCATAAGTTCATGGATAAGAATAATGTAAACGACTTTAATTCGTCAATTAAACTTGGGTCTGATAAAACAACAGATCTAAGTAATGTCAAGACCATGTTTCAAGATGACGAGCAGTTAAAATCAAGTCTTCCGAACAATTTGTACGATAATACACTATATACATACAAAGCGGCCAATAACGATATAAATAGTCATTACAAAGAAAAAACAGAAGTTATAAATGAAAAGTCTGAACTCAATGGCATTGAAAATCATGATGATGATACCGATTCCGGTTTCATAGTCAAGCGTAGACCGAAAAAAAATATGAAGAACGATGACGGCAGACGGGATTCGCATATTATAGCTCGGCCATTGAGTACTATGACTTCAGCAGACGCATCGGAGGGACTGATTCCAGTATGTCACGTATGCGACAAAGCCATAACCAGGTAACGACTGCGTATTACTATACAATTAAATTCTATTCAAACAAAGTCAAGTAAGTTTTAAAGTAAAAAACCTGTGTGAGTGTGTTTAGAAATATCTTGCACGGATGTCGTTTTCTTTTTTCAATAACTATTAACCCAACAACTTTTTTTAAGATTTCCAATTGATAATAATTAGCCAGGTGTTGCTTGTGATATTCGTCTAAAACAAAGTCTTGTTCTAAACAGGGGGCCATTCATCACGGCCTTGGGTCGCATTTGGTGCCCAGAGCATTTCATTTGCGTGAACGCGACCTGTAGACGTCCCCTACAAGATATCGGTTTCGTTGAAGAGAACGGACAGCTGTACTGCGAATATTGCTTTGAACAGTACATTGCACCAGCTTGTGACAAATGCCACGCTAAGATCAAAGGCGTAAGTAACCTTCATCTTTTGGTGGTTTGATTAACCTACCTTTACTTGCTATAATATCGAATTTATTATGTCCTAGGATTGCTTAAATGCCATCGGAAAGCATTACCACCCAGAATGTTTCAACTGCGTCTACTGTGGCAAGTTATTCGGTAACAATCCATTCTTCTTAGAAGATGGTTTGCCTTATTGTGAATCAGGTAAATACATTTCATATAACCATGTTTTCTCACTTCTGTTAGGAAATGCCGATGGTGAATTTTTAAAATGTATGAATATTTTAACAGACTGGAATGAGCTGTTCACGACGAAATGTTTCGCCTGCGGTTTCCCAGTGGAGGCGGGCGACAGGTGGGTCGAGGCGCTCAACAATAACTACCACAGTCAGTGCTTCAACTGCACGGTGCGTATGATGCGAGCCTTACTAAATAAAACAAACACTTTTAATACTACTCTTTTCAAATCACGATCATTTTCGATTCTTCGTCTACTTTCTGTTATAAATTCAGCTTCTGAGAAGGAAACATGAAATAGTCAAAACATAAGTTCGCAATCTTTCGACAACTTTGTAAATTAAGTTTGACGCGATGCATAAATCCCAACATTGATATTTAGATTATATTAAAAAGAACAACAGAAAATGTATTTTTCATTCATAATTCAACTGCACATTCTTTGATAATTATTTGATAAATCAGCACACATAATTTACAAAATTTACATGATTAGTACGAAGCTCGTCATACGCCCCACAACTGTGTTAATATCCCCGACTTAACAAACGAGTGGTGTGTTGTCCGAGAGTGTTTCCTAGTAAATATAATAATAAATATTGTAATTGTATATTACTTTAATTATATATGTATTATTTATTATATCATTCCCACCACCATGAAACTTCCAACAGATCAGGAAGTCGTAGTTAGAATGACATACATACCAGTGGCGAGGGGTGAATTTATGGCGAAAGTAAGCCGATCTACAAAAATGTTATGATCGTGGGATTTTTAAAAGGTAACCCGATTGGGAATAGGCTCGTATGGACCGGACCCTTCGCCACTGATACATACTTTTATACTGTTGTAAATATTTCATTTATGTTCATAAATGCTTGACCGAATGCTTAACCTTATAGTATAAGTCCTACGTACTCAAGTAGAACTGTTTTGGCTATTTTATGTACTTAGACCATAATTAGAAGAGTTACTGGTTTGCAATAGTGGTATTTTCATCTAGATATATTTAATTATTATATTTTTAGATTATCAGAGTTGTTCCGACTGTTTAAACATTTTTAATGTTTAAAACAACCAATGAACTTGCTTAAAAACCATGAATCTATCGAATTTGTAACATATGAATTCAAATATTCAAACTGGGCTCGGGACATCTCAGTTAATCAAAGATAATTCTTAATGGTATTTAAGTTTAAGAGATAACAGGTAACAGGTTAACAGAATCAAATCAGATTATTTTTATACGAAATCATCTGACATCTTGAAGTCACAATTTTTTCAATGAAATATGTGCATTTGTAAGTGCATCTATGTATTAGAGTAGAATGTAGATAATTGAATTAAGTAGCGAGCTCTTTCGTCATTTTATTGATTTCTAATATTATGAGAAACCTAACAGTCTGTTTAAACTCCACATAACTAATGATAAATACTTTTTTGGAGCTCAACGAACACAAAATCAAAGTCTTTGTGGCAAAATTTGATTAGTGAGTGCAATCCTCCAACAAACGTCGATACTAATTGTTAGAGCTATAAAAGATAAATTTAAAGTTGTGTTACTTTAATTAAAGACTTTTGATGTGAGTGAAATACAAAAGCTTTATTTTACTCTGATACCTATAATTTGTGAATATTGATTACAGGTGTGCAAAAAGAACCTCGAAGGACAGAGTTTCTTCGCCAAGGGAGGTCGGCCTTTCTGTAAGACACACGCCCGCTAGTCCGCCACAGATAATGTACAACTCTGACACTGTTTATTCGACTACTACTTTCCGCCCCGTGTCTCCTTCTCCTATCACCCCACCAGCTCCTGAAACACCATCACCACAAAGGACGAGGAAGTTGGAAACGCCCCTCCACTTCGATGGAGGGCTGTTTTCCGACATAAGAAGTACGGAAGGGAAGTTACTCAGTAAAGTAACCGTCGATCGACTACATAGTTCGACACGCCACGATATCACCGATTCTCCTGGCGTCTTCGAAAGTATCGGAATACACGGTAACAAAGACTATGTAAACGACATCGTTAAAACTGAAACAATTACAAATGAAGACGTTATAAAAGTCAAGTTCACTCCCGTGCCACCTGAAATAGACTCTCCAAGGCTGCTCACTCCGTCACAATTTTACGTAAATAGAGCAAAAACTCCAGTGGAGTACATAAAAGATAATTACGAAGATTTACATAGTTACAAGATTGTTAGTTCTTTGTGTAAAGAGAAAAAATTCGAAACAGATACGACGAAGGCGAAGGAGAAAAGTTTTGATAATCTGGCTGCTTCGGAGCCGCTGCAACGGCCTCATAGCCCACTGGCTAACTTCTTGGTATCTGAGCAACTAACGAAAATTGATACTTATCTACAAGATAGCTTAGATGCGTGTTCATCAGGTGAAGTTAAAAGAAAGACACCTGTTATTCAAATAATTTCAGAAGGAGATAGTCTGTTCGAAAGTAAGGAAACTGTAAAAAGTGAAACTAAAAAAGAAACATATACAAGGGAATCTGTTAGTAGTTACCAGGCGGAACAAAAACTCAATGCTTACGAATCTAAATCTATTGAGCCGCAAAACAGAGAAAATAATGAACCAATGAGATACACACCTAGAGAGGAAGTAGTTTCAAAAAGAGACAAAGTAAACAGTGTCAAGTCGGAGAAACAAGGAGTCCTAAACGCTATTTATAATATGCCAATACATTATCATGCAGCAATTCTGTGTTTTATATTGATTGTATATAATCTCATATTTCAATACATTAAGAAAAACTGTCATGGTCAAAAGTAAAATTCGATTCAATAATACGTACAATATTATTGAAGGTGTATGCATACATACTAGTCATTGAGTAGCAACAAATACTGTTGATTTAAATTACTGCTTCTATAAGTGTATTTAAGAATGAAATATAAAGATGTAAATAATCAATCACGTATGTTATATTCCTCTCTTCTTTAATGTAACATCAATAATAATAATTAACATTTTGGTGCTTCAAAAAATGCCCGCAGTATATAGTTTTGTCTAATTTTAAATTTAAGGCTTTTGTATACAGCTTCCGGAATGTTGCAGTGAACTGTCACTAACATTAACAGTTAGTTAATAACTTAATCGAAATTAAAAAAAATGGTCCAAGAGAGTATAAGTAATACAACTGTCTATTACAATAACATATTGGTGCACCAACTCCTTAAATATTATGATAATTAATATCCTTCAATATTTTATACCATATTAATTAGTAAGTATATTAGAATATTTACCTCTTTTAAATATAAATGTAGGACGCATTGATCATTCTTCTGATTATTGGTAGTAATAATTGCTCGTTAAATTTTGATCTATTCAATTAATGTATTTAATTAAGACCCTATACAATAAAATATTTGTAAACTTTTTTATTTACTGTTGATGATAATGTTATTTTTAAGAACTATTTATTTAGAATTATTGCAATTAGCATACAACACATAATAATATGTGAGCTTAAATAAAGTATTTTATTTTACTAAGTAATTTATTTCCCTTGATCTACTAATAGACTACGAGAGGTCAGAACGACGTAAGTATTTGCAGTCGCATCGGCAGCTCGCGTCGACATTCTGGGTTCAATTCCTAGATTTGCCTTGTTCCACTCATAGGATACGAGTGGTAGAACAAGATAAGAATTTGCAGTCTCTTCGGCAGCACACATCGAGATTCCAGGTTCAATTCCTGGCTCTTTAGGCAAATGATAAAAAATAAACACATTAATGTTGTAATATTTTTACCCACGATGGAACGGAGACGGTATATGCGTTTGGGGTGAGAGAATGCGTGTAGCATCCATCTATCTCCAAATCACTGGTCCGATTTTAATGCGGTTTTCAGTGATGGGTTTTGATTAGATCAGTTCATGTTGTTAGATAGGTGTTACGGTAACAACTCACCAGGGGGCGCTGTAGTAAACATTTGCTTGTGCAAAACCAAAACTACTAGTCCGATTTGGATGCGGTTTTCAATAATGGGTTTTCTGTAATGGGTTCGTAGTTTGTTGGCGATGGTACTTGGTGTTATGGTTTTGAGCCGCTAGGGGGCACTGCAGTAATCATTTTCCGAACGGTTTGACTGATTTAGATGAGGTTTTTGGAGTAGATGACGAATGAATTCTTTAAAAAGTTTAAAATAAAAAGCAAAATTAAAAATTTTGAATAAACTCACGACGACTAAAATCCATCGGGGGCTGCCATTGGCATCTCGCTAAAGTACCTAACTATTAAAGCAGGTTACGGCAGCCCCTACGGATTTTTCTTGCGTTTGTAATTTATGAATAGGTGGATTAATATGTATAGTACCTACATCACTTTTAGTTGGGGGATTTACATAAAACTTATTTTATTCTTTTTAAATTAAGAGTAACAATTTTAGTCGTTGTGGGTTTTTCTTTTTAAATTTAATTTTGCTTTTTTATTATAAGAAATGAAAAGCAACAGCTACACTGGCCATTTGATTTATCCCCCAAGCTAGGAGCCAAAAGCTCATTGGACTTACATATTGATTGTAATTCAATAAATCATGTAATACCATAAGTGTCCCCCCAGACCTACCGGTTTCCGTTCTTTGCTTTGCTGTTCGGCAATGGACCGCCGGCCAAGAGGCTCATTTCCTATCAATCTTTTTATAATTCTATCAATCAATCTATCGCATATTTTCAATCTAAGTACATTTCACATATAAGAATGTTCTTGTGAGCTTTGTTTCTTAAACGATCGTTATGAAAACACAAAAAATAGTTCAGATAGGTAATGATGACACCCACAACCCTGTTCACAATTTATATAAATATGCGATTGATTTATTTTTAGCAATCGAAGACCATGTTCAGGGTGGCATATCTCCCAGAAGCTTCCTACTTCGCAACCCAGACGATGATATTTGATAACACCAAGCTAATGGCTATCTTGCCAATTTGGTCTGGTCCAAATATGCGATAGATTGAAAATGACCCTGGTTGGCCGGCGGTCTAAACAGCAAGTAGAACAGCAAAGCAAAGAAACGAAACCGGTAGGTCTGGGGGGACCCTAAGACGTACATGTGCAAAACTTAATTTTATTAATGACATCTCGTCCAAGCATCCAGGGCCCCAATTTGAACAAGCAATTGTCATGATAATTGACAAATTATCACATTATTAAATAAGGCCCTGATAACAATTCAATTGATACCAAATATTATACCACTGACTTATAGCAATATAATAATTTTATTATTGATGTTATTTAAGATATTCTGCATTTACATTTAAAAAAAATTGTATACAGGTAGCCTTAAGTAGGATGCTGAATCAAAATCACCTTAAAATTATACCATTTTATATTAAAAAAAACCTATTAACACTATTAAGTAACAATGTTATTATAAAATAACTTAGTAGAAAATATACTTACATGATAACTTATATATATTTAAATTAAAGATCATGAACTTTGGCTGCAATCGCCATCTTTCCCAGTCAAACTGTCTTGCAATATTTGATCATAATCCGTATCGCCAAAAAAGAATTTTGTAAACCTGCAAATAATGTATATTGCAGTAAATGGAATACAAGAACTAATAAAGTTGGTACCTACAGTGGTGAGGGGTGAAATTATGGCGAAGGTAAGCCGTTCTACAAAAATGTTGTGATCTGCATAGTGGATCGGTGGAGTGGGATTTTTAAAAGGTAAGCCAATAGGAATCGGCTTGTATGTACCCTTCGCCACTGGTACCTAGTATCATTATACAAAATGTGTTCAATTTCAGAAAGCAATTTGGATGGGAGATTTGATCACCACTGCCAATTCAAAATTTAGAACATTAATATAATAACTAAAATCAATGTAAAACCAACAGTCCCGAAAAAACACTGTAAATTTTATTTCTGCTACTTTCATGCATACTATAATACCCCAAAAATATGAATTAAGATAAATTTAGTCGTATAAACATGAAGAAAACAAATGAAAGGAATTTGAATAACGTTTTACACTCACTTATCCCATCGCAAACCCAAACCGATGAAAGTAAAAGTAAGAAAACCATGCCACAATGTTGTCACCATTGGAATCGGTTCTCGTTTGTGTCCAAAGTTTTTGAACGTCCTAGATTTTATTGTAATAATCGAGTCAATAGGTTGAACTATATTCCTCGTTGAATAACTTCTGAATAGCATTTCTTTTGTTATGATTTGATGAATAAAATTAAATCGAAATAAATCAATCAATCACACAAGCTCATTGATCAGCTGTTTTTGTGTCAGTCAATGTCAATCTGACATTGGGTTTGGGTGCATTCCAGCAGACTAATCGCTAAGTCATAGTTCACCATAGAGTACATTTTTTTAACCATGGAAAGTAAAATCCATAGACATAGAAAAATTTTTGCAGGTAAAATCTGTGCGGAGAAGAGGTTAAAGTAGCCCCTTAAGCTTTGTCCAGACTAGTCCATTTTGGGGTATCAGCCCACCGATTACGTATCTCTGTTGCAAACAATTCTCGATTGAAATCGCAGTTGCATCGCTGCTTTAAGTAAGATAGTTGTCACATTAGTTCTTACTAAAGCAGCAATGTCACTGCGATTTCTGTCAAAGTTGATTGCAACAAAGTTAGACAATCAGCCTACTGCCTTCCGATTACGTATCTCTGTTGCTAACAATTCTCGATTGAAATCGATTGAAATCGCAGTTGCATTGCTGCTTTAAGTAAGATAGTTGTCACATTGGTTCTTACTAAAGCAGCAATGTCACTGCGATATCTGTCAAAAATGATTGCAACAAAGTTAGACACGGATCACCGTATCTCTAACATACATCGCTACTTTGGTTGGGCGTGCGTTGAAGTAATATCAACGCACGCCCAACCAAACTAGCGATATATAGTAAATGATACAAGTCTCAAAAAATAAAAAATATCATTTTTGAAGATATACAATTATAGGTTACAATCTGTAAAACTTGGGTTAAAGTATCTATAATTTCGTAATAAATAACTATATCACAACGGCAAACGGTAACCTTTTTCGTGATTTAAATGTTCTACGGGCTACGTACTATAACTGTACCTACCTGCGGGTCTACCGGCTAAAAATAATGAAGTTAATGTTAACTGTAATTTGACAGATGTATGTGATACATTGCTACTTCGTTTTGGCACAAATAAAAACTTACCAAGGAAAAGAAATAATGTATCACATCCAGAACCTTATATTCATATAAGGTTCTTGGTTAACATTAACTTCATTATTTTTAGCCGGTAGACCCGCTGAGATAACAACGGAATCAAAAACCAGAGACTACATTTAGCAAAAAATGACTGCTAAATACTAGAGCAACACGGGCTTCTGAAAGCTAAATCCTACTAATAATTTAAGGACTACTGCTTAAGGAATATCGAAAAGTATTGTATTTCACTCACCGAAAGAGATACAGTCAGTGCGCTAAATGTTAGTGTCTCTGGTTTTTTATTCCGTTGTTAACTTTTTTTATACACAACGGGGTAGTGCTTGGCTTTCAACTGAATGAATGAATATGAATAATACTTTATTTGGTTACTTACACACAAAAATGTTACAAAAACATTCACTTATAAAACACTTAATTTCTAAATTACTTAAGTATAATTATGTTATGGTAACCAAAAAGGCAACCAGCTCATCTAACAATAAGGCCGAAGCGAAAGTGGAAGCGCACTACTTACTCGCGGAATAGGCGGTTTTCTGACAGCAGAGAATTTTAATATAATTTTATGTCGATAGATGACGCTACTTCAACTAGGTAGATTTTGTTTAATATTATTTCCCACTAATGGTCATATTTGGTCACAGAAAAGTTTTTCGTAACACGCCAACAGACAACCAACGCACAACGCAACAAACCACATATTCAATAAACGTATAACAAAAAAGTAATTACATTTCATATTTTTCATAAAAAGCTACCTACTTAGTTCAACGACATATAGTTCTTTTTTTAGTACTACTTTTTTCTTAAACTGCCTTTTGAAAACCGCTCATTCTCATTACTAAGGAACTGTCTATCTTAGGGTGATCCCATCCCAGCCAGACCTACCGTTTCTTTGCTTTTCGGTTTCCATTCTGATACAACAGAATGGAAACCGGCGGGCTGATTATCTAATTAGAAACCACCTAGTAACCAGTCTCATTTGACAGATGAATGTGATACATTGCTACTTCTTTTTGGGGTGAAAAAAAATCATACCAAAGAAAAGTAGTAATGTGTCAAATGAAACCGCACCCTGATTATCTAAAAAGAAACTATTTAGCGACCGGTTTCATTCCACATACATTGCTACTTTTCTTTGGTATGTTTTTTTTAATCCAAAAAGAGTAGCAATGGATCACTATCATCTATGAACTGCAACCGGTCGCTAGGTGGTTTCTAATTAGATAATCAGCCTGCGGTAATAATGAGTTACTCTTACTCATTTGGATTCGTAACTTTCGCGACCGCCAAGCGATAATGAACTTTATGCTTGCATGTATATATTAAGGCATAGTTTTGCGAGTCCGTTACGCCAGCAAGAAAGTAGCTTCTAGAGGGAAGCGAGTTTGATGAATAATTTGTGCGCAATTCGGTGTAAATGTGCGCCAAATAAAAAAATTGTGGGCCTTATAGTTTTGGAGTTAGGCCGGCCACACACAGACGTAATCACGTAACGGAATCTCGCAACGGAATCCCGATTCGGAATTCCGAACGCAGCGATTGCATACAAAATCGATGTCTGCCACACACAGACGTCAACGTTCCGTACGTTATTTTTTTCCGTGCGGAATCCCACATGAGGGCTCGTGCATTCGGAATCACGCACGGAAAAAAGTCATTCCGAACGCAAGCCTCCCATAGATTTTGTATTGGTCGCCACACACAACCGTTATTCCGTACGTACGGAATGCTAACTTTTTTATTACAGCTCTGGATACCAGACTTTTGGCCTACTTTGTAATTATTTTGCTAAGAGCGGGTCCATAGCGCATGTTTTGCTCTACACAATCAACAAAAACATCTACACAAAACATTGTTTCGCGAAACATGTTTCTCTACACACGCCGTCCACAGCGATTGCGTGGCTTGAGTAGACAAAACTTCAGTGTTGCCAATTAAGCATTTTATGTTAGCCTATTACTTATCATGACTCGAAAATGTATGAAATAAAATTTAAAGTGACGAAAGTTTTAGGTATAATATCTGAAAATGTAACTATCAAGGTCAGTTTGAGAGTGTCATTTTTTTTTTGTTTCCATTGAGATTAGTAATACCGCCTCCAAACGTTATAGTTCGTTGATGTTTTTGGAAAGGTCCTCTTTGACACATTTGTTACAAAACTGGCAATGTACGCCACCGGCTTTAAAAAACACCCCATAAAACGTACTCCACATAATACATCAATTAAAATATTCGGTCAGGTGATCGATGACCTAGCGGCTTGTCTGGCAAAATGCGCCCATTATAACCACAGACAGGCCAGCCTCACACTTGCAATATTATTGGCAATAATTTGCATATTGACAATAATATTGTGTGTTTGCGGGCGATATTGAGAAGTGTTCAATATTATAGTTGCCAATATTATTGCGTGTGTGCGGCTGGCCCATGACAATATCCTGCCCCTCGACCCGCGCAAAATGTTTTGTGTACGTGTTTTCCACCGGGCATGGAAAGCAGAAACATTGTTTCTCTACACAAAAATGTTTCGCGAAACAATGTTTTGTGTAGATCTTTTTGTTGATTGTGTAGAGTGAATTTTAGTATTTAGTAGTAATCAACTTTATTAGAGTTGATTGTATTTTGTTTTTGTGCCTAATAAATAAATAAATAAATAGAGCAAAACACGAGCTATGGACCCACCTTAAGTTATTAGTTCTATTTTAACAAAAAAAAAAAAATCAAAAAACAATTGAATTGACCTAAGCGTAATATAAATAATAAATAGACTATAATTATTCATCTTAATTATTCATTAAAAGTCAAAATAATTCATCTTCGCTCAATGTTCACTCATCAAAGTCTGGCGCCTGACTGAGCCGTGATTCCGAACGAAAAAAAACGTCTGTGTGTGGTGGTACGTACGGAATCACGTTGCGTGATTCCGTTGCGAGATTCCGTTGCGTGATTACGTCTGTGTGTGGCCGGCCTAAAACGGGAAAAACGGATTCTGCTGGAGTAACGGTACTCCAGCAAGAAGATTCTAAACTAATGATCGGAGAGAAATAAAAGATATACGGGCGGGTAGCTTGATACTAGCAAGAAATGTGCGCCAAATATATAATTTGTGGGCCTTATAGTTTTGGAGATATTTGATTTCCTGCTGGCGTAACGTTTTGCCGGATCCCAGATCTCGGAAACTACTAAATGTGCGATCTTACAGTAAACATATATAAGTAGCCCCTGATTTGTGCTATTTGTGCGGTAGAAAACATTTCAAAAATATTCACAAATTTTGAAGTAATCGGGCATTTTCTGAAAACAGAAAAAAAAATCTAGCGCCTAAACTACCACATAAATAAAGAAACCAAAAACGGTGTTCTATTCTTCTTATTATTTCTCATTACCATAAAAATTTTGAAAACCGCACATTTACACGTTTTTGAATAATACCCACATGAAGGTGAGACCGACCATGTCATAACTTTGACGGTCAGCAGGATAAAAATATCAGAGATTATTTAGATCCTGGCCCAATGAATAATCTGTGCGGTTACTGAAGTACATGCTCTAAAAATTTCAGCTTCAAATTCTTCGTATTAAAGGAAATATCAATTAAAATCCAAAAGAACTGTTCAGTATTCCGATTAACCGACCAAATTCGATAGACCACAAAAAAGCGACGTACCTACTTATATATGTTTACTGTAAGATCGCACATTTAGTAGTTTCCGAGATCTGGGATCCGGCAAAACGTTACGCCAGCAGGAAATCAAATATCTCCAAAACTATAAGGCCCACAAATTATATATTTGGCGCACATTTCTTGCTAGTATCAAGCTACCCGCCCATATATCTTTTATTTCTCTGCGATCATTAGTTTAGAATCTTCTTGCTGGAGTACCGTTACCCCAGCAGAATTCGTTTTTCCCGTTTTATTCCAAAACTATAAGGCCCACAAATTTTTTATTTGGCGCACATTTACACCGAATTGCGCACAAATTATTCATCAAACTAGCTTCCCTCTAGAAGCTACTTTCTTGCTGGCGTAACGGACTCTAGTTTTGCGTAGAGCCACTTTACAAAAGTATTACTAATAATACTTATCTACCAGATTGTTGAAATTAGTAATAATCGCGCATCACTAGAATACGTACATTGGTTGCGCTGCCAGATTTACACATAAATGAAACAATTTGTTTTCCAGTCCGAATTTTATTATATTAGAGGCGGGCTTAACTCATATATTTTAAAATAGTATTCCTAACATTACATACATAATTACTATGTACAAAAATAAAATCAACACTTAACTTATACTTACTTAGAAATATTTACACAAAATGTGTAGCATGAAATCAACTATTTGCGTATAACATGAAATTAACTATTTTATTGGCGTATTGTATATTCTGCGAGAGGTGCACATTTTGAGAATTTTACATTATGCTACGAAAGGGGAAATAAATACGAAATTATCGTTTATTTCCTTAATTTTCATTAAGCTTCCATAAACTCGCATCCGCAACTGTTGGATTGGACAATACGCTACTTAGTAATTATAAGCTATTAAATGTATGAATACTAAAACAAAGAAAAAATATTTTAAAAACATAGATGTCTTCTCCGAATCTCTAGCAGATGAATCTTATTAGATCCAAGTCACAGTAAATGCAATATTAAGAGGCAACCTAAAACAACGTCTATAACACGAAGTTATGTCAATACCTATTATCATGAAAACTCAGTAAGTCACTGATAAATTTTTGAGATGTATACATAATGTTATTCCGGTTTAATCTTCAAATTTAATGGAATGGACGCCCGTGTCAATGGCGCCGCCGCGGTACGAACCACGCTTCTTCTTGGTTTTTTCATGTTTGAATGACTTTCCGCGAGTGTGCTTCAAATCTGTATTCGCACGCTCACCCCATGAACCACGAGCTCCACTCTGTGAAAAATATTATCATTAGCTTACTGACAGAATTCTACAATTTATTTTAGACCTTATCAATTGAAGAAATTTTTATATTGTGATTACCCAAGGTTGTTGTGACTGTACATTTATTGCAACTAAATATTGATTAAATGTATTTGCATTTAAATCTATGTTGCCATAGCCCGTAGCGATTTTGCTGCTGACTGCAGCTCTCTCGCTTGCACATTTCATGTTTTCTCAAGATTTCTTAAAACTGAGTGCGTTATTGAAATATGTGTCTTGGCCATTTTTCGCAATATACGCTTACAGACATTTTCAAATATATATCAGTATTTTGTTGCTAAAGTACAAAAATTTGTCGTTTCTAAAAGTTATTTGAACTGGCAAATACAATAACTTTTTGTAATTCAGCGACTCGAAACTGAAATATATGTTGAAATATCCATAATCTTATATTGCGAAAAGTGGCCGAGACATATTTTTCAATTACGCACTCAGATTTCAGAAATCTTAAGAAAACATGAAATTTGCAAGCGAGAGCTGCAGCTTTCGCTCTTAAAAGGTTAGGCAATTCTACAGGGGTATATTATTATAACCGACTCTAGTACGAGATGTAAACTGTTTACGGTATCAATAAAAACCATTCAGATACACCGTTTTTAACAGAGCGATAGTTTTCGATGACGAATA
Source organism: Agriphila geniculea (assembly GCA_943789525.1). NCBI lineage: Eukaryota > Metazoa > Arthropoda > Insecta > Lepidoptera > Crambidae > Agriphila > Agriphila geniculea. Next base: position 9,092,894 of record OX038875.1, read on the forward strand.
TAGTATAAATATGTAATAGGAGAACCGGTAAAAGATGCCTTGGTTTACAGTCACTTACCATTTAATCAAATACGATTTTCTTGTTCTGGTTGTCGCCACTGTCGAAACTTTTTCGGTCATTAAAGCTACCCTTATCGAATCCCCCTCGGTCGCCACCCCACGAGTGTCTGTCTCCGCGACCACCTCGGAAGCCCCCCCTGTCGCCACCCCGGAAGCCTCCCCTGTCGCCACCCCGGAAGCCCCCCCTGTCGCCCCCCCGGCCGCCGCGGTCACCCCCCCGACCTCCACGATCGAACCCACCACGTCCACCACGACCACCACGATCAAATCCCCCGCGCCCGCCACGATCGAAGCCCCCGCGCCCGCCCCTACCCCCGCGCCCGCCTCTATCGTTGAATCCACCCCTTCCCCTGAACCCTCCCCTCCCCCTATCGTTGAATCCCCTCCCGCCCCGATTGAAGCCGCCGCGACCGCGGTTCTGCCAGTTCCCACTTTGATTTCCCTCGTCGTCTTCCCCGTTTTCATCAGCATCTCCCTCCTATAGGAGAGATATAATTATTAAAACCAAGACAACCCTATGTAACATAACGATCTTTTGGATCACAAAGTAAATGCCCGAAATTACAAAGCCATAACGTTTCTAACCATAACTTTATTGGTGTTCAGTTTTATTTTACATAGAGTTGTCTTGGCTTTCATAAAATTTTGGGGCATTTACCTTCGCATCAAAAGAATTGTCCTTAAGCCTAGGGTCCACTTTAACTTTTTCCGTAACAACGCGGCGAAACGGAGAAGGTTTATTATCTGTTAGTCCAATATCTTTCTCATTTGGAGTAGAAACCATATTTGTTCCCTAAAGTAAAATAAAATATTAGACATAATATAATATCTTTCCACCCAATCCAATGGGGAATGTCCGAAAAAAATCAAATTGGCTGAATATTTTTTTATAGGTAGGAATAATCTCTCTTAGTATTAGAAAAAAAAAAACAATTTTCGGTTGCGTGAAAAAATTTAAAAAAATTAAAGTCTCTTCATCTTCACAAATATAGGAAAGTAACAGCAGAGATTGTACCTTTGCCATCACCTGCCACAACCACAACATGGTATTAAAAAATAAAATTTCAACACAAAATGTCAAAACTTTTTGTTTTTAATTCTTGTTGTCATAGTGGCAGGTGTTGGCAAAGGTATAATTTTCATTCTGCTGTTACTTTCCTACATTTGTGAAGTCGAAGAGACTTTAATTTTTTTAAATTTTTTCACGCAACCGAAAATTCTGAATTTTTTTTCTATTACTAAGGGAGCTTATCTATAAAAAAAATATTCAGCCAATTTGATTTTTTTCGGACATTCCTCATTCTTTGCTAATTCCAAAAAATGCCAATGTAATTTACAAAATTAGCTGTTTTCTTTTATATTTTACAGAAGTAATGGCAACATTTCAATTAACTTGTCAATAACAATCAAAATTATATACCTTTACAAAGTTATTGTATGGTTTTTTAGCAGGTCCAGATTCGGAGTCACCTTCAGAAGCTTTCCTCTTCTTTCCAAATTGTAAACCGTTTACCTAGAAGTGAATTAAGTTACACATTGATGTTTCAAGCCTACACTAATAATATCTAAATAGTGCTAGTCATTAACAAGACACGTCAAAAGAGATCATTCAGAAAACTTTCAATAAATAACTTGATACAGATACCGGCACAGAACTTGGCAAGACTAAGACGAGACAAAAGATGCGCCGAGTTTAGTGTTTGTAGCTGTTGCACATCTTTTGTCTCATCTTTTTCTTGCCAAGTTCTGTGCCGGTATCTGTAAGTATGTATATATAATTTTCTGTGTCTCATACCTGATTTTCAGTGTTCTTTGCTTTCTTAGTCGGTGGCGCATCGCTATCATCACTGTCCGAGTCATCTTCTGCTTGCCCTTTTTTGGCAGGAGTTTTCTGTTTTGGAGCTTCATCGTCACTACTATCTTCACTGTCTGATGTATCAGCTTTTTTAGCAACCGGTTTCGCTGGTGCCTTAGCTGGCTGGGGCTTTGCAGGTGTCTTTTGGGCAGGCTTCTCGTCTTCACTGCTGTCGTCACTATCATCTGATGAGTCTGCCTTAGCAGGAGCTTTGTTTGCTGGTTTCACTGGAGTTGCTTGTGGTTTTTGTACAGCTTTTTTGGGTTTTTCGTCTTCACTGCTGTCATCACTGTCATCTGATGAGTCTTTCTTCTTGGCTGGGGTAGCTTTAACAGGTGCTTTTGCAGGAGTAGGCTTAACAGCTTGTTTTTGGGCGGGTTTTTCATCATCACTGCTATCATCACTATCATCAGAGGATGCTTGCTTTTTGGCTGGTGTTTTAACAGGCGCTTTAGCAGGAGTAGATTTAGCAGCTTGTTTCGGGGCGGGTTTTTCATCATCGCTGTCGTCACTGTCATCTGATGAATCTTGTTTCTTGGCAGGAGCTACTTTGACAGCTGGTTTAGCAGGTCCTTTCTGTTGTGGCTTATTTTCTTCTCCACTACTATCACTATCAGAAGATGAAGCTGGTTTTTTTGTTTGTGTCTTAGCTGGAGTTTTGGCAGGGGTCAGTTCTGGTTTAGCAGCTGGTTTTTGAGCTGCCTTTGATTTTTCATCTTCGCTGCTGTCACTATCATCTGATGATTCTTGCTTTTTCTTTTGTGCCGTAGGAGGTGCAACTTTAGGAGTAACTTTAGCAGGTGTTTTTGGTTTCTCATCCTCACTGCTATCATCACTATCATCAGATGAATCTTGTTTTTTAGCTATAGTGGGTTTCACCACTGGTTTAGCAGGGGTTTGCTTGGCAGCCACTTTTTGTTTAGATTTATCATCTTCATCACTACTGTCACTATCAGATGATTCTTGTTTTTTGATAGGGGTCTTAGCAGGAGTTTTTGCTGGAGTGACTGGAGGTTTAGCATCTGCTTTTTGTTGAGGCTTAGGTGCTTCATCTTCACTACTATCATCAGAGGATTCTTTCTTATTATTTACTTTGGCTGGCAGTTTATTTTGTTGGGGTTTTACTGGTTGTTTTTTAGGTTTAGATGTTGCATTGTCATCGCTATCACTGTCATCTGAGGAAGAATCTTTCTTTGCAACTGGTTTTTGTATGGGTTTCTGCTTGATCTAAAAAGAAAATTTAATATTAATAAACTGTTTGTGAAGATATCACTACTTCAGCAAGTCTAATATAATTCAGAGGTAGTGACGAAAACTGATAATATTATCACAGATTATCAAAACAAATTTTTCATCATAATTTTTTAGTTAAAACTGGGATAAGAAATTTTAAGGTTCTTACTTGTGCTGGTTTCTCATCTTCTGAACTGTCATCTGATGATGATTGATTTTTCTTTGCAACAGGAAGTTTTCCATTGACTTGTGGCTGAGCTTTTTTAGACTTTGTATCCTCATCACTTGAATCGTCACTACTGAAAACAAAATGTATCTTCTGAATAAATACCTACTCTATTATTTATTGTATCAATTTTTACATTTTGTCTCTCGTTAAAATTTACATGGTGTGTTTATTGTATTGCAGTCTTAAGCAGTGTTGGGCATGATCAACTACTTTTTGTAATCATGATTTCTAACTACGACTTTATATATTATTATAATTCTTAATTTAGTAGGTAGTTAACAAAAATTAATCATGCAATCGTGATCACAACTACTAATCTACTAGTTAGTAATCGAAATGTATTAACCACTTTTTACAATTAAATAATCATAAACTATTATCTTGATAACTAACTACAAAATGTAATTGTAGTTAGATTACATTTTGCCCAACTCTGTGTATAAGAGTAATTATTTAACTTGTTGAAGATTATCTACAGCACTGCTTGTAGTTTAAAGAACAGAAAAACAAATATTCCAGTTATGATATTTTTAGGCAAAAAATTTAGTTATATGGACTGCGAAGGGGGAGTGGCGCCTTAAATTTCTAACATATCACGTGATCTACAAGGGGAAGGCAGGTTTAATTCTAAACTAAATAGAGGTATAAAAAAGTCATTAACATGACACTTTGCAAAAGAACTCGTACGACTTTCCATTAGTTGACGTGGAATTTAAGGGTGGGAGGGGTGCGAGGAGGGAGGGGGGGTCCCCCCTAACACCCCCTTAAAATTTGGGAGTGAGGAAATGCATACTTTTTTTTTAAATGAATTTTCAATTTCGCAAAAAAGAGTAATGATATCAGCCAAATTACCTTTTATTTCGGCAATTAAAGAGGGGAAGGGGGGGAGGGGGACGAGAAACAACTCCCTCTTCGAATCCCTACCTGCCGGTGATGCGTAGTTTTCAAGAAATACATTTTTATGTAAACATAACCTCAAAACAAAAAATATGGAAATTATGCAGGGGAGGCTAAAAAGAGGTGGGGAGAGGGGAGGGGATGTACGTACAAAATTTCGCACGTAAAAAAAGTCGTTTCTGGCGCTTCGCCGGCCGCTGCCGCGGCAACAATTTAGCACTGCTACCAAGCTAGTGCGCCGACATTAAGAGGCGATACACACCGGATGACGTTGTAACGTCTGAAACTTTATGAGACATGGCACACCGCTTGCGTAACGTATGCGTGCACATAGAGCGATGCGTAACCCTACGCATTGCAGCTCCTATGAAACAAACAGGCTGCGTGCCTACGCAGAGCAGAGCGCATTGATGACGTTGTAGTCAATAGCATTCCCTATTGGAAGTCACACTGAAAAAATTCGAACACCCACATATCTTTGCTGCGCGTCACTACGCGCGTAACCACGCGCGTGACTGCGCATTCAGTTGTATTTGTTTACAAATAGTACCAGTACCACCGGTAGTACTGTATACTGTACTGTACGGTAAGTGGTGTTTTATTTTGTTTTTAAATAATGAACAACGATATTAAAGAAAAACTAATGGAATTAGTGCGAAAAAATTAGTCCATTTACTCAATCTTTGTCTGACATTGCGCACTAGAGTCGCAAACATGGCTGCCGCAGCGGCTGGGTACGCAAGGGATAGGTTGCGTTGCATGCCACGTAGACGTATGCGTAACCCGGTGTATCAGGGGGTTACGTGCGTAACTACGCGCGCGTGACCACGTGCGTGTCTACGCAGCCAGTGTGCTCAGGCCTTAACCGTCAAAAATGATGACACTGGTCTTAAATTAGACATTTGCAACTTAGAAAATCTTAATTTTTTGAAATTTATTTCTTGCGTCCTATTTGTTTCCGTACATTAATATTTCGTATTCATGATCTAAATTATGAGTTCTTTACACAAAAAAAATATGAACTCAAAACTCCAAGTCAACTAATGGAAAGACGAGACAAAGAACTTCATATACCAAGACTTTTCTACAGTAAAATTTAAATTAAATCCAAAAACATTAACATCAGCAATTTTTAATGTTCCCACTGCTGGGGCACAGCTCTTTCTTATGGGTGAATAAGGAGGATGGGCCATAACCACCACACAGGCCCATTGCGAATTGGTGGGTGTTAACAACAGCAAATGCAGCCGTGACCGATGGCTTAACGTGCCTTCTGAAGCATGGAGGAACGCGAGATAATAAATGTTTGGTCACATTCATGACAGACAGACTCTTGTGAAAGTTCACCTCTGTAATCGCAGGGCCAGGCACTAAACCACTGCGCCACAAAGCTCCTCAGAAAATATTAAAACGAATTTAATTTTACTGTTTTGGATGATAAATGCTTCGGCTGAGAAAATTTTCTAACCTCAAAATTCCTCAGGTAAAATACAAAAGATGTATATTTACAGGACATACAACTGATAAAATGTGTGTATTTATAGAAAATTACAATAAAGCCATCAAAAACTACTTACCTAGAAGCAGCCTTCTTTTGTGATGCTTCTCCCTGTTGCCTACTTTGTAGTAGAATTTCGGTAAGTCGCGATGGAGTTATTTTTACATTGCCACGTTTCTGAAAATTTAGTTGAAATTTATACAATTGTGAACCAAGTGTAGATCTAAATACACGAAATGAAATCAGTGGTAGTGACGAATTGATTAAAATCACAGTAAATCACGTACATAGTATCATCATAGTAAATGTTTCCGTTCCCCTAAATATAAAAAAGGGGTTATGAACTTTCAACAAATAGCTAAACAACCGCAAATTCGATTATTAAAGAAACACGTGTGGCTGAAATACCACACGTGGTCTTCGGTTGCCGAATACGTACCGCTTTTGTCTTCTCCAAAAAGCTTTGTGCAAGTGATTTATCGAAGCTTTGAATAAACTGGTGCACTACTTTAATAGCTTCCGCTTGAATATCAGCAGGTATTTCCATTTTTAAGGTTTTATCATGAAAACTTGATTATTTTTAGTGACGCCACAACCACCACGAACCTACCAAAAAATTATAATGAACATTAATGAATGAATGACGTTTCATTTCTTTTTTCTGATTATATATAGGGTGCATTCCAGGAGGATAATCGCTGAGTCATCGGTTAACAGAGTAAAAATGATTGACAATGACAAGAAATAAGAAAAAAAAATTCAGGTCAATGCAAAAAATCCTTGATCATCTGGGGGTTAATTTACCCCTTATACGTTCAAACACAAAATAGAGAGAGTACAGAAGTTTAGCTCTCGCGTGACCTTGAAATCCATACCTAATAAAAAAAAAATTTTCATGTCAGTGATACCCATAGACATAGAAAATTTTTCGCTATGGTGATACCTAAACTCGGGCGACGCGCTAGGGTTGACAACCCTAGCGCGTCGCCCGAGTTTAGGTACTCCTACTTACGTAAAACCACAGAAAGTACTTATAATATTACAGACTATGATAAAAACTTGTGATGCACAGGTTTGATTATTTCTTTGTTAAGGTGTTTTTAAAAGTGTAATTAATCTTTGAAATTTTAGTTTAAAATTAATTATCATAAGATTAAGACATATAGCTTAAGGAATAATGTTGAATAATATTTTTGGTATTTAAACAGTCGCTATTTTTATGGGTTGTAAAAAGTTGTCACGGAGTAAAAAAATTGTCAAAGTACCTAGTAATAGCTACTATTTTATACCTACCTAGCTGAATATTTCTATTTCTGATTAAAGTATTAAAAATAGGTATAGGCAAGTACCTACTTATATTTTATTAGGTAGGTACTAGTACCTTGTCATAAGTACGTCAAATTAGCATATAAATAAGGTAAAATTATTATTGTATTAAGCTGTTGATTTAAAAACAACAATTAATGAAAACTGCCATTTTATTTAACTGCGATTTAGGTACATAGTCATAACAGCTATTACAAAATTCACTGTTTGCTTACCTTTCTGGGTACACTGGTATCGTAAAAAATGTGTATTCTGTATTTAAAGTCGAGTTTAAGCAATTGCTTACTGAGCAATCATAGTACGTTTTATTTTAGCATTCCATTTTTATTGAGTCTCGCAAAGCGTACAAATGACTGACGCGGGGGTCGGACGTGCAACACAATATATTGTGACGGCCATGACGTCACATTACGTAGAGGTGACATAGATAGAGCATCAACCGATGACCAATTTAGTCGTAGGCTCTCAAGTCACCGTGGCGAAATGGTGTGGCTTCTCGCCTTATACACGAGAGCCCGCGGTTTTATCCTCTGTCGGACCAAAGCATTTTGATAGTTTTTACGATATTTCTAGAATGTTTACATGTTTATACAAAGTTTATTTACTAAATTGATAGAGAAATAGAACATTCTAGTATCGTCGGGAAATAATGGAAAAGAAGAAAAAGGACAGGAAATGGTTACAAAAGACAAACGAAAAGAATAACGAAATGACTATCGAAATTAGAGTTACTAGAAGGTTCCATGGGATATATAAGCAGCGGCGAAACGCACAATCAATGTAGTAGTTTGGTAGTAGTTCAATAGTGGGAGTTCAATAGAAGGAGTAGTCGGATAAAGAAGAAGGGAAAGGAACAAGAAGAAGGAAGATGAAGAAGTTGTAAAGTGGTAGATGAAGAAGTGGTGTAGAAGAGAAGTTTGTAGGTGAGGTCTAGCAATAGTTAGTGCTAGCACGGAGTTGTAGAAGTGGATGTCGTCGGGTTCAGCGCCGAGAGGCTACGTCGTTCGGACGTGACGCTACTTGGAAGGGCGGACTGCGACATCGGAAGAGGAGTAGTGGGAATGTCATCGTGTAACAGCGCTGGGTGGCTACGTCGTTCGCAAGAAGACTACACCACACAGAAGAGCGGACCACGACATTCGGAGTATGTGGATGAGTTTTTGGTAATAAAGCGTCGTCTCTGCAACCACAGTGTTTTCCTTCCAATCCCGTACCCCGCGTCCGTAACAATATGGAGAGTACTCTCTTTATTTTGTGCGTGCTACAACTGCGTCACGTGGTACTCGCGCTCGAAGTTTTTTGAGCGTGGCAAAAGCTTTGTCCAGACTTGTATCATTGAGAGGTATGTGTGCGTTGCTCGAGCGCACGAAGTACTAAGCTAAACTACTGTACTCTCTCTACATTGTGGTTCATACGTGTTTGACAAATTTTACGTTTTTGACAGGAGTGATTACATTTTCTATCGTTTTGTTTGTACGTTTTCTCAGCGCACACGTTCAAACCAATAGTCTGTCTAAAAAATCGGTTTACATAGGTAATTTCAAGGGTAATTTTAATACCCACCCTAGTAACACAGCAAATAATATATAGTTTATTTGTACAATCTTGATACTTTGGAATAAAAATATTTAACGGATACTAGCGCGGTTTCATTGAAAGTACTTTGGTAATTAGTTGGTATTTAGTTTGATTTTGATAGAGATATTTTCAATAGAGATGATGGTTGGAAAATTCCACCAGCTTAGGAGTCTTAGGACCCCATCATTCATAAGCTTAAGCCCCTCACGCACACTGTAAGATCTAATGAAAGGGTTAGTTCCTTTTGCAAATAAATAAATTAATATAAATGACGGAGCTGTCGGTTTTCCTCTCCAAGTTTTCTTTCACCATTTCTGTCTTGGGTATTAAAATTACCCTCGAAATTACCCATGTAAACTGACTTTTTAGACAGACTCTAGCAAACACGTTTGACAAACAAACCATAGACAAAAAAAATCGGGTTGCACTCCGGGAGTGCCGGCAGAAGTGAAAACTTGAATATAAACGTTGTGAATTTTTGATATTTTGAAATTAGCGGCAAAGGATTAAAATTATTTCTTTCTTATTACTATACAGTCACACAATTCAATCAGTTTGTAATTAGAGAAAAATTCTAAAGATTTCGCGCCAGTGGCCTTTTTAATTTCTACATGTATTCTACAATTTAAACTTATAGTCACAGAGTATACATGGAGTTATATAAGTCTATGATTTCAGCCTTATTTCAGCGAAGAGATCGCTGCTATTAGTTCCATTTTCAAAATTAGCGCGTTGCTGGTGACACAAGTGTTTACGTCTTGAAATGACGCGCCGCCATTTTCAACACGCCCCGTAGAAAGAGAGTGAGATACTTCCGCCACCTGCTGTCTACTCTCCATCCGTCACATCCATCTTACGCATTTTCGATCAGCCACGTGATTCTTACTGACGCGCGTTTAGCATTTTTTTCATTACAAAAAAGCGTACAACGCCGCCTTAGAGCATACAGAACAAGAACGCCGCTAAAGAAGTTTTCACTTCAAAAACGTAGTTTTGTTTATGGTTTGTTTATCGAACACGTAGTTTTTTCTCGCAGACGGTCAAACAGTTTGATAAACACGTAAAATTTGACAAACACGTTTGAACGTTTACAGGGTCCTTTTGCCTTTATTTTTGTTTACTCGTAGGCTGATTTTGTAATTTTGTTTGTTGCTATCAATTCTGACAGAAATCGCAGTTACATTGCTGCTTTAGTAAGGACCAATATGACAACTATCTTACTTAAAGCAGCAATGTAACTACGGTTTCATTGGAGAATTGTTAGCAACAGAGTTACATAATCAATCAGTCGCCAGTTTCAAGTATTGGTTAAGGTTCAGTGGTTAATTGTTTCGGTTTGTTTTTTATTTTAGATTTCGTTAATTTTTTTTTGATAAAATAAAAATGTTTAAAAAGTTTAAAACTTTTCCGGAAGTGACGTAGCTCCGGGGCCCTATTTTTGAATCGCTCGGCTGGCGTCGAGCGCTCTTTTCAACTGATTTTCGTTCGACATATGACTCAAATGTTGAACGAAAATCAGTAGAAACGAGCGCTCCTCGACGCCAGTCGAGTGATTCAAAAATAGAGCCCCTGAGGCTTTTTGTAGTGATTCATTCAGAAAATACGCGGGAAACGCATTCGCATTGTTTGACTGTGATAACTGTCAAACAATGCGACTAGAGATGGGCAAGGGTTTCACAAATTTTCAGGTTCAGTAGTTAAGGCGTGAAGGCGTAACCAACAAATAAACAAACAAACAAAAGGACTTTAGCATTTATGATATTGGTAAGGATTTAAAAAAAGGTATGTGCAACAGGTGAACTAGGTAGTTTCGCGAACACGTTTCCCGAACATAGTTCCTCTATGAAATGGAAACTTTCCATGTTCAATCCAATCGGGGACATGATTTGCGCATCTCTAGTATAAATGGCATCTAAGCGTTGGCCGAAGTTGGCCGAAGCTTGAAGCTGGCAGACGCTTGCCAAGCCTTGGCCAGCGTGTAATGAGGCTTTAGCGTGCCCACAGACTACAGACTTTTTATCGGCCGACAGTTTAGTCGGGCTCTCAACCAGTATGAAGGAGTATGCAAGTGCGCCCCTAGAACGATTCGGTATCGGCCGATTCTTCGTAAAAAATCAACTATTGATTGGCCAACTATCGGCCGACAGTTTGGTCTGTAGTCTGTGGGTGTGGGCACGCTTACATCATGAATTTAGTACATCCCTTCGGTATAAACCGGATTGAGCGCTTCGCCTCAAAACGAGCCAACAGAGAGGTCAAGTAGATGCATGTATCATTTTTTTCATTAGGGTGACCAAACTATATGGTTAGTCGGAGACATACATAATACTTAAAACTGTTTAATATAATCTTAAATACCTAGGTAGTTCTATATTTATAATTAACACTTTTCACTACGTTTTTTTTAGGTTGCTTGCTCGTTTGTTTGTTTGAGCACAAATTTTGCAAACGATTTTATACTAACTTCCCGATGAGCTAGAGACTTAAAACTTTGAACACAGCGAGTATATCGGCTAAAACCATTGAAGTTCATGTTAACTGTAATTTGACACATGGATGTGATACATTGCTATTTCATTTTGGCACAAATAAACCAAAGAAAAGTAGCAATATATCACAACCATCTGTCAAATTACAGTTAACATGAACTTCAATGGTTTTAGCCGATAGACCCGCAGGTCAGAACTGCACGCGTAGCATGACCAACATCGAGATAATATTCGACTCAGAGAACAATGGCTTGTCTACACCGAAATGTCACTTTTGTCGGGTTGAGATCGAGATACTCATGCTCGCATTTACAACTAGTAGACTCGTATTGTTCTTTGTCGTGGCCTAATGTTAAAAGTCGACAAACACGAGCTTTTCTCTTCAACTGACATTAATTTGACAGTTGAATCAGAGAAACTTGTCTACCACCCTTTGAGTAGTCGAGAAGGTCGAGAGAGAATCACAGACTAATAAGAAGATTCGAAATAGTTTTCTACGTATTTTATTTTAAATGAATCTCAATTTCGCAATAAAAATAAATCTAAATTATCCGTGCTTATATTTTATTCCTTAGAAACTTAAATTAAAATTATTTTCATACGTTGATTTTAATATTTCGTAATTTTCTCGTCATTTTACACAGATTACTAAATTAACAATTTCGTTAGTAGTCTGTGTTATCTTTTCAAAATCTTAATATATAAAATCGTAAACTGAATGACTGAATGACTGACTGACTGACTGACTGATCTATCAACGCACAGCCCAAACCGCTGGACCTAGAGACTTGAAATTTTGCACACAGATACCTTATACAGTGTAGGCATCCACTAAGGAAGGATTTTTGAAAATTCTATCCCTAAGGGGATGAAATAAGGGATGAAAGTTTGTATGAAAGTCTTTCAGTTTTGAAGCTAGGATCGTCAAATTTTGTGTTTAGGCTGACGATTGAAAATTAATAAATACGGGTCTCAGCGTTTTTCAAAATTCTACCCCCGAAGGGGTCAAAAAGGGGATGAAGTTGTGTAATGAAGAAAATCCTTTATTTTCGAAGTCAAAATTGCTAAATATATAATTTAGGCTTATGGATGGAAATCTAACGCAACGTATATTGTTATTGTTAGTATTTCAATCCCTACGGGGATGAAATGGGGATGAAAAGATGTAAATAAACCTAAAAATAGATATGAATGTCGTTATTGGGGTTTTCTGGGATGACGATTGCAAAAATGACATTTATTTTGAAGTCCAACACGGTGGACATGATTTGACCCCTCAAGGGGTGAAAATGGGGTTCAAATTTTGTATGGAAACATAATATTAAATGGCCATTACAACTTTAAACTTCGTAGGAGCACATCTAAAAATAAATAAGCAGACATATATTTTGTGATTTTGAAAATCAACCCCTTAGGGGGTAAATGGGGTGAGTAAACATAAAAATCGATCTGGAGGTCGTTCTTGAGGTTTTATGGGATGGTGATTGCGAAAATGAGATTTATTTTGAAGTCCAACACGGTGGACATGATTTAACCCCTAAATGGTTGAAAATGAGGTTCAAATGTATGGAAAAAGAATATAAAATAGACATTACAACTTTAAAATTCGTAGGAGCATGTCTAAAAATAAATAGGCAAACACATATTTTGTTATTTTGAAAATTATCCCTTAGGGTGTAAATGGGGTAAGTAAACATGAAAATCGATGTGGATGTCGTTCTTGAGGTTTCATGGGATGGTGATTGCGAAAATGACATTTATTTTGAAGTCCAACACGGTGGACATGACACATCATGGACCTGTACCTGGACATGCACATCCAGGTAACGAGAACGAGAACAGGCACGGGCACGGGCACGGGCACAGGAACAGGAACGGGAACAGGACGAGAACGGGACGGGAACGGAACGGGCTGGAACGGAACGGGCTGGAACGGAAACGGCATGGGAAGGGAACGGGAATCAAACGGGAACGGAAACAGAACGGAATGGGAACGGGAATGGAACGGGAACGAAACGGGAATGGAACGGGAAAGAGAAAGGGACAGGAACGGGACGGGAATGGTACCGGGAAAAGGAACGGAAGGAGTACGGGACGGGAACGGGACGCGAACGGGAATTGGGAATGGAAAGGGATGGAACGGAATGGGAATGGAACGGGAGCGAAACGGGAACGAAGCGGAAACGAAACGGGAACGATACAGGAACGGAACGGGAACGAAAATGGGACGGGAACTAAGGGGAAAGGATCGGGAACGGAACGGAAACGGAACGGGACGGGAACGGGAACGGAAACCGGACGGGAATGGGAACGGGAACGCGACGGTGACGGGGACGGAACGGGAACAAGAACGGAATGGGAACGGAACGGGAATGAAACGGGAACGAAACGGGAATGAATCGGGAACGGAACGGGACGAGAACGGTACGGGAACGGGAACGAGAACGAGACGGGAACGGCAACGGAAAGGGTACGAGAACGGGACAGGAAAGGGACGGGAACGGACGGGAACAGAACGGGAATGGGAACCGGAACCGGAAACGTAATGACTGGTCAGATCCTGGTTGAAGGTTCTCTAAGGATTATCTCTAACATCCACGCGGACGAAGTCGCGGGCAGAAGCTAGTACTCTCAATAAAAGAAAGGCAAACGAATTTATATCCATACAGCTATATTTAATTAGTTTTAAGAGTTTAGCGTTGTGAAATCTATAGAAAGGAACGGTGCTTTATGAGAAATAAAGTAATTATTTTCTATTGGCAATATTATTCTTCTCGAACTCGAGAGAGCTTGTCTACGGAAGAGAACGCTTACTTGATCTTTATCTTAGAACTTATAAAAAAAATGAGAATCATGTTTATACTAAATTATTTCGGATCAAATTAGATAATTTTGACGTTTATTGGTGTTGAAATAAAAAGATTACCTTTAAAATTAACTTTTTTTATTAAAAGACATTAATAGGTTTCGAAATTCTGAGAACGAGTCCCACCTGTCTGTCAAACTGTGCTCAGCAATCGAGAAGGTCGAGACGACAAGTCTTCGTAGACAAGAGTCTCGTTTGCTCATGCTACGCGTGCTGGAAGGCAATGCAATATTACGGTGTCATTGAGCTGATCTGGTGATGGAGCCAGAAGAACGCCACAGGAGCTCTATGATATATGAAACTATAAAACCCCATCGTGTTTGGGGTTGTTAGAAAAGTCTTGACAAGTACTTTGACGGGAGACGAGTTTCAGGGTCGGATGATGAAGCCTAGAGGCCATGCCATAGGGACTTAATATTGAAACCATGCAACCCCATCGAGTTTGGGCTCGTTTGAATCGTTTCGACGAGTGCTCTGTTGGGTAATAATGTCCAAGGGTCTGATGATGGAGCCGGAAGAAAGCTACAGAAACTCTGTAATAAAACCTTTCAACCCCATCGAGTTTGGGCTCGCTTGGATGGTCTCGATGAATACTCTGATAGAAAATAGTTTCCAGGTCTGATGATAAAGCTGGAAGAAGGCCACTGGAACTCTGTAATAACCGCTCAGGCGATGGCACTGCGCGATAACTAGACCCTTGAGCGCTGCTGATCGGTAGGAATTACCAACCGCAAATAGCGCGGTATGGGTTTGCACTTTTACAGTTAGTACAAAAGAAATAGGCAATAAATTAAAATTTTGAAACTAGTTTCATAAAATATATTAGTTAGGCATTATTTGAAGATGCATTTTTAAATTAATATCACGTGTTTGATTCAAGTAATTCAAGTGAAGATCATTATTTTGAAAATATTTTGTTCACTTGCATCAAATGATGTATATTTTAAAATATAAGCAATAAAATTGGTAGTTTTCCTATGATTTTAGACCACACATATTCCACGTAATCAGATAATGATAAAAAAACTATCTGTCCAGTACAGAAAATAAATTAAATACCTTCATAAAATTAGGCTAACAATTCATAATTTCAAACCCAACATTGCAACTAGGGCTTGCAAATATTCGATGAAATCCAATATTCGAATATTCGAAAAATTTTAAGGAGGTATTCGAATATATTCGAATATTATTCGAATAATTCTGTAAAATAATACAGATGGTCGTAATTATTAAATATTGCTAATTTTTTCACGTTAAACCAAAGTAAATGCTTTGTTTAATGGGACGCATTGTGTAAAAATTATCCTCAATTGACTTTTTTTGCCTTCGCCCCACGTTTTTAGTTTAAAAACTTCTTTGTAGAGTTATAAATCTTTAAAGGCGAAATTATTTTATAATTATTAGTCCGTTTTTCTAGTTAATTTTAAGGGCATGTTTTGAGTTCAATTTTGATACTTTTTAGTTCATTTTTATAACGTATGTTTTTGGTTTGATTGTCAGTAAATGTTTATTTTTTGTGTTTCAGTCATGTATCTGTGTTTTACCTCGGGTTTTTTTCCGGCTTCATTATTAGACCAGGGTCTAGTACTATCTCCCATCAGAATATAAGTAAAAACGAATCAAACGAGCCCAAACTTGATGGGGTTGTATGGTATTATTATAGAGATCCTGTACCCATCTTTCGGCTTCATCACCAGGTCTTTTTAGAGGAGGGGCCAGGCCTTCAAAATTGAAATCCCGTCGGACAAGCGAGTGCTCTACCGACAACTGGTATCATTGTCTTCAGCATGATCTCCTGAACAATAATATAGCGGTTGTCGCATTATAAAGTGGTGGAGGGGGGAGGGGGGGGGGAGGAAAAAGGTGCAAAACTCGGTTATCAGAGTTTGGCTAATTTCTCAATAACCACTTGTTCGATTTAGACAAATAAACTGTCATATGATAGGTAATATTCTTAACAACAGATTTTATCAAACAATGGTTTTTGTAGATACTATAGTTTATGAAATAATTAGATAAAATATGAATTTCAAATAAATATTTTTTTTGTTTTGTAGAATTGAAGCAGTAAATTGAAATAAACTACTATGTAATTAAAAATATGAAGATTTGCTCCAGAAAAAAAATATCGGTAAACAGCCCAGTCATTCCCTTATATAGAATAATAAACTTGTTAGACATTTTTGTCTAGTAACTAGCTAAAAAAATTTTTTTTGTGTCGCGTGGCGAAATTTTTTCTTCCATTTTTTTTTCTTAAATCCTCTACAGAATTAAAAGTATAAAGATTTGTCTCAGGAAAAAAATAACGGTAAATAGCCCAGTTATCCCATTATATAGAATGATAAACTTATCAAACATCTTTGTCTGGTAATTATGTTAAAAAAAATGTTTTTATTGCGTGGCGAATTTTCTTTATCTCTTTTTTTTTCGAAAATCCTCTACAGAATTAAGACTATCAAAATTTGCCCCATAAAAAAATAATAGTGAATAGTCCAGTTATTTTTCTATATAGAATAATAAATTTGTAAAACATTTTTGTCTAATAACTGTGTTACAAAATGTTTTGTGGTGCGTGGTGAAATTTTCTTTACAATTTTTTTTTTTTCGAAAATCCTCTACAAAATTAAATCTATGATGATTTGCCTCAGAAAAAAATGCTGGTGAATAGCTGAATGGCTACACGATAAAGGTCTTTTCACTGTGATTTTTTTCTCTCAACTAAACGAAGCTGGAATTTGAACTACGTATAAAAGGTAGAATGTTGATAATAAAAACCCTATAATAACAAATGACGTATAATGCTTAGCACGCATTTTAGTCCATCTTGTAATGCCAACAAACACCTTTGTTAATTATCGGGGCCAGTGTGTCCATAGCTAGCTATAGCTAGTGTTTCAATTAAAAATTGAACCAAGAGTGAGTCAAGTTTACAAATCGAGGGTTCCATCTGAAGTTTTATATCCTAGTCGGGAGAAAAATACCCTTAACAACAAAATTATGTAAACACAAACCATACCAATACGAGAAGAAATTCTACGAAACAGGCGGCCGCATTGAAAATAAATAAGATATATTTTTCAGTTTATAATGAAAATTATTACATTTATTCAGAAGCTGTTACAAGCATCTATGAACTTCAATGCTGCTATACCATTGGTTAGCAAATACTACGGAGGGAGACCTTGTAACGAGAAGAACCGGCAAGAAACTCATCAGAGGCTGTTTTTTCTCCCTGTTTTATTTCATACAGAGTCGTTAAATTGAAAAATAATCTTAGAATATTCAAGGTTTCCATCACAAAAATAGTATTAGTGGGTATGAACCTCCATACAAAAAAAATTGAGAGTAACAACTCGTGATAAAATTTGGCCGCATAATGAAAACTGATCTGTAGGCTGTTTCTATTCTAACTAATATTGAGCTGGGCCAAACTATGCTCACAAAAACAATTTCATACGGGCGGCGTCGGGTTAAAGTAGTACTCCACCTCTGCCTTCATTCTAAAATAATAATAATAATAATAATTTAATAGACATTACAACACCTTCCACCCATAACCTTCTTAAATCCGTTTCAGAAAAATTACATAAATAATTATACGGAACTTAAACAAGAGATATTAAGAATCTGGAATTTGCAAAATGTGTACATCGTGCCTTTGGTGCTTTCCAGCACTGGTGTTACACCAAAAAATTTACATTTAACCTAAAATTATTAGATTTTCCGCCTAACTCATATGTAACCATGCAAAAGGCAGCCATTTTAAATAGTTGCAGGATAGTCCGCAATTTCTTGCAAGAAGATACAAACTTCAATTAAATAATTAGGGGGATTTGTCACTTGGTGCGCCCGTGCAGATCCTATATAATCAGTTTTGAACTGAGAATTTTGCAAACAACATAACAAATAATAATAATAATCATTTATTTCAGAATTAATATAAATCCATAATTTGTTAGTAACAATGCACTTATATGTACTATGTTATTATTTGAAAATGATTGATAAAAATAATTAAAAATAAAACAAATTACAATTATTTTACGGCACGTCCCAACGCCATAACATGAGCTGAAACCCAATGTTTCAACATCGGCCCGTCCACCCTCTGTGCTATACCTTGCAGAATGCTGTTAGCGCTGCCGCGCACGCAGCACATCAGGCAGGTACTCTCTTACGAATAATAATCATCTATTCGTGCTTCCGCAAACATCCCTGACGCGCTACAGTATCGCTAATTATAACTGTCCGTCTGGCTAAAAGATCAAGTGTAGTATAATTTTCTGATAAATCAATAACGTATTTACATTTTCGGTATAAAAAATGTTATATATTTAGCAGTTTCTGTAAAATGACACAATAACCAAAGTTTTCAAACTCCTTTTTAGGGTTCCGTAGCCAAAATGGCAAAAAACGGAACCCTTATAGATTCGTCATGTCTGTCTGTCTGTCTGTCTGTCTGTCTGTCTGTCTGTCTGTCTGTCTGTCTGTCTGTCCGTATGTCACAGCCACTTTATTCCGAAAGTATTAATACTACACAGTTAAAACTTGGTAGGTAGATGTATTCTGTTAACCGCTTAACGAATTTAATACAAAAATAAGAAAAATAAAAGATTAAGGGGGGGCTCCCCATACATGGAACTGAAACTGAAAAAAAATTTTTTCTTCAAACCAACACGTGTTGGGTGTCTATAGATAGGTCTTCAAAAATGACATTGAGGTTTCTAAGACAACTTTTTCTCAAAGTCGACCGTTTGAAAGATATTCACCGCCAAAGTGGTAAAATGTGTGTCCCCCCCCCTTTAACTTTTGAAATAAGAGAGTGAAAAATCTAAAAAAAATATATGCTGTAGATCTTAATAAACACTTTCAACCAAAATTGGTTTGAACGAGATATAGTAATTAGTTTTTGAGATATAGCACATTTTTCAAAACCGCAAATATAACTTTGTCATTCATACCAACACTGTGAAAGTTATTTTTGCAGACGAAAAATGATAGGTGGTATTAAATATGGTATGGTATAAGGTAACTACGGAACCCTATGGCGCGTGGCCCGACACGCACTTGGCCGGTTTTTTTTATTTTAAGTCTTCACACTTGTTCCTGTTTTTTTCAAAAAACTACCACAACAATGAAGCATTTTAATTTCAGGTAACTTTGATGTATATGTTTATAAAGCTAATTGAATTTTCTACAATTTGAACTTAATTTGAGTAGTCTGGGTAAGAATAGTAACTTCTGTGGCTCTGTGTGCAAACTGTTTACGTTACCGTAAACTATCGTTTTGTCTCTTTCACTCACACTGACTGTAAGCAGTGTATCGGATAGTTTATGGTAACGTAAACAGTTTGCATCAACTCATGGACCTCATGGTAGGTGGTAGGGCCACTGGTCAACACAAAAACTAACGAGAAAAAATCTTAATGCCAAAAAACTTGCCTTTTTTGCCAGTACAAAACAAAGCGCGCGGCGCACGTGCTGCTGCATGGTGCAAAATAGTTCTTTACCTCTGAAATTGCAGATTTATATAGAGAATTTTCAAAAATTTGCATTTTTTATACTAGCATTTTCTTTGTTCATTTAACAACCGTGAACACTCATGTAACAAAATTTGTATGTACTAATGTTTTAACACTATCCTAACTTATTCCATTAACGATATGAGGATACAATTTTGGCTAACAATTACAACCCTTCCGGTCATCCTTTTTTGATCACAGAAAAGAGTCACTTTCAAGATCTTTTTTTAATGCTATGAAAGCATACTTTTGCTTAAATGAAAAAAGTAAATAATGGACTTTATTGAGTAGGTACTGTCAACAATGCTATGAGCTGAACACCTTAAGGTTTATTTCTAGATTGAGTAGGTAGTCTGTATTGTCTTGCATTTACCGAAAAGTCACAAAAGCATCTTTTGTATAAAAACTATGGAGGCAGGTAAAAGACGAACTTTAGGTTCCATCCTTGCAAGCGATTTGTTTTCAAACTCAGGTCATAACTTTGTTGAATACAGTCAACATTCATATGTTCTGAATATCTAGATAGGTTAGGTAGGTATATTTACCTAACTAGTTATTCAGAACGGACGACCAAATTACTATTTGGGCGACAAACTTAGGGCACACAAAACATTTAAAATTTGACCTATATATATTATTTAAAAAGGTGACTATTATCCTAATCGAGATGACAAAAATACCATAACGTCGGCGAAGAGTGAAAACCTCGTAAATCCTCTTTATCGTCTAAAACACTTTTGCCGAGTTTTTCGTCACTCGTGTCGTGACACAGCTTCTGTCATTGACGAGGTTTTCATAAAATGCAGTAGATAGCGTTGTACGCGTTTGAATGGAATATGAGTGAGATCTGATAGAGTCGTCAGATAAGAGGTTTTCTGACAAAAACTGCAAAAAATGTTCTAGACAAAAATGAGATTTACGAGGTTTTCACTCTTCACCGACGATAATGGGCAGCTTAAATCAGTTATATGGTTACCTACTTGGTATAGAGTCTGTCTAAAAAGTCAGTTTACATGGGTAATTTCAAAGGTAATATTAACACCCACCTAAATCCCCAACCACCCCACCAATACCCATTTAAATAAAACTGAGTAAAGCTATATTCTGCACTAACAGGGTTACCAGTAATCAGTATAAGTTTTTATAAATAATTTCATAATATCTCATGTAAATTGACTTTTTAGACAAACTCACACTGGCTTATTCAGAGTGCGTTCGTTAAACTAGCGCCAAAGTTAACATGGCGTTAGACTGCGGACTAACGCCATTTTAGCGCAAATCGTATTCAGAGTGACAGTTTAACGTTTTGTCTCGCCTTTTAAGGATTAAAAGGTGCATTGTGATTGGTTTACAAGCATTAAACCAGGTTTTGTTAAAATAGTCTTGCACCCCAGTTTTGTGAAACATCTCTGAATAAGACAGTAACAGGTTGTTCACTCAGTATTTTTGTCAATCATTTAGAATTTTCACTGTTAACTTAAATCTCCCAGATGTAATTGCCCGTTTTACCCTAACCCTGTAACCCTCAGTTTGTCGCCCGTTTAGTTATTTTGTCACCCAAATAATAAACCGCTGCCAGGTTTAGTATTTAAGTATCCCATTACAAGTTTTTAATTATTCCCAGTTTCCCAATTAATTGATTTCCTATTTTTAGTTTAAGCCCGTTGATTAAATAGCAGAAAATAAACTGAAAAAATATTTTTTTAATAAAAAACACGTTTTAAAACTGACTAAAAGTATAAAATAATTTTTCCCGTAAAAAAATTATAACCCTATACAGTTTTAAACCTAAGTTCTGTAAGTATAGGGGTTATAAATCTTTACTGAAGCAATTATTTTGTACTTTTTAGTCCGTTTTATTTGAACATAATATTTTTTTTTATTTACGTACGTACCTACTGCCTTTCTGATTTTGAAATCAACCATCTATTAATCACAAATATTATAATCAATAGCTACGTGAGTCGCGAGCGCGCATGAACAATACGAATACGAACGAGTATCACCATCACCAATACAATACGCAATGACAAAACTAAATATTTGATTTGACCACTTACCATGGTATTTTAACTCTACTAGGTAGGTAGTACCCGGGCGTGGTCACAGCAAGATTTGGCAGAAGTTTTTGTTTGTAACTATTCATTGTGTTAACAAAGGAATTTGACCATTCTGTGTTTTTTTCACGATTCGACTTTTTAGTTTCGCACGTGTTGGTTTTCAGAGTTCAAATTCTTTTAATTACGAACTGTGTGTGTGTGTGTGTGCCTCTATCTGTCCCGGTTCATGCACGCACCACAGGGTGGGTCTGCGACTCTGCGTGTCGGGATGGGGCATAAGAATAAATAAAATTTACTAGAACGGACTCTTCTTTATCCGAGTCCCAAATGCCGCCATTTATATAACTACTTCCCCCTTCACGTCGCTACGCTCCGCTGTCGTCCAAGCGTGTTTGCCAGGGTTGCTTACTGTTAAATATTGCTTACGTTTAAAGATAATATCGCTAAAATATGAGTTTTTCTATAGTTTTAAATCATTATTTTAGTCTAGTTTGTAGATACAAAAATAAAATATCCACTTTTTCTGGGTAAGTACTTACCTACTCCTGACTTTGTATAAATAAAGTAAATAAACTTTTAGTATGGAAGTTAAATTAAATTTAATTAAAATGTACCTTCTTCTAAAACATTTTTAGGTTTTAATCCTCTTACTGTCTTATTCAGAGATGTTTCGCAAAACTGGGGTGCAAGACTGTTTTAACAAAACCTGGTTTAATCCTTGTAAACCAATCACAATGCACCTTTTAATCCTTAAACGGTGAGACCAAACGTTAAACTGTCACTCTGAATACGATTTGCGCTAAAATGGCGTTAGTCCGCAGTTTAACGCCATGTTAACTTTGGCCCTAGTTTAACGAACGCACTCTGAATAAGCCAGTTACTGTTTCGTTATGTTTCAACTTCCATCATGTAACGAAATCACAGAATAGATACTTTATACTTTAAGGCGGTTGTATGACCAAACACACCACAATAACTTGACGCCATTGTAATTTATTTCCAAGATCGTACGGAACGCACAAACAGGCAAACGCGTGTGCGGAAACGCGCCGGCCGTGGCAGCCCGACTGAGTTTCACGTTTAACAAGTAGGCTAATATTGTGACTTTGGGCCCGTTCGGGGCGGGAGTGTCCGTTCTAGTAAGTTTTATTTATTCTTATGGATGGGGGATGAACGGGTAAAAGAGCGCATGAATTGTTCCAAACCCAAGGAAGATTTTACGCGTGGATTTTAAAATTTCAAAAGGTTATTTTATAAGTGGTACTTGAAAGTTTCAAGCTAAGCGCCCCCCTAACTAATAGCCTTTGCACCCTAGGCTATAAGCCTTATTAGCCTGTGGGTAAATCAGGCCCTGATACTACTGTCTATAAACATAGGTATTGCAATCTGAAAGTATTTCTTTTTCTTTGCGACACCTGTTAAAACTTCACAAATAACTAAAAATTATGTTTTGGTGCGTCTTCTTGTGGCACATAATAATGGCTCAAAGTAAATAAAAACGTGTCGAGTTTAGGGTTTTTTGTAATTTTTCAAAAAAAATGCACGTGTCTGCAGTGAAATCAAAACCCGCTTTCTATTATATCATTTTTGTTGACATTACATTATAATATACAAGGTGTATTTAAGTGTATTTATAAACTGAACAACTTTCTCCATGAAACATGTGTCGAAATACACCAAAAAATTTTGGTCATTCCATACTTACTGATCACGTGATCTCTTTGAATTGTATGAAAAGTATTTTTTTTTACATATTTGATCCTATGTTTCTTAGAGAAAGTTGTTAAGTTTCATGGACTGAACACATCCTTAAAATTTGGAGAGTGGACCACAAATACACCTTGTATAGCTACAACCAAGATTTTTCGAGAAACGGTAGCTGATTTTTTTAATTTAGTTAAAAAACAATAATTGAAATTAAGCTAAGTACTCTCTTATAGTAAAGTGCAACTATAAACTTCAATAGTAAACTAAGTTCTTATCTAAAATTACTTTTTTTGCATTAGTGATTTCCAATTTAAATGTTGACTACTTTTCAACGTAAATTAATCTAAATAAGTAGTTCTTACCAACGTAGGAATATTCTATAATATGGAATCTATATGATTAATTAATATTGTATACCTACGCACTTTGAATTGCAGTAAACTCATCATTTCAAGTTCATAAAAGATTAACAATTTACCCAGCGATGACGCAAGAATCTCCGGAACCCTAAAAAAAGTACCGTAACAAACCCTCGACCACTTAACTGTGCCAAAAGAAGATAAGCTTTAACAGCAGTAATATAGAGTCGAAATTAGAAGTTCCAAGTTTTCAATCGCTTCTAATCTTTTTTCACTCTAAACTCAAGTGTGTTCTTATCTTAGTTGTGTGTAGCTGTAAGCTGACCGAACACCATTAATTAAGTGCATTGCCGAGTTTAGATTTACATCTACAGGATAATGTAAACAAACAATCCAAGTCAAGATAATGTTCAATTGTCCAGCGAACAATCAAATACATCTGAACACACCTTTACATTTTTAATGACCGTGTTGGGGCAGCAACTTGCAGCCCGCGGCGGCATATATCAATATTATTTCACCTGAATATAGAATTAAAAAGATAACTAATATTTCCCGAAATAAACAGTGATGAAAAATGCTTTAATTTATTTCTATAAAATATCTAAATATAGTGGACACGTAGTTTTTACAATATAAATAATTTTACATACATTTACTAACCATATTAAAGATTGGCCTAGGACACGATCAATTTAAAAAATATTTTCTGCCATAATTTGAACAGATTTTTTTATAACAAAGTTAAAAGTTATTATATACGTAACCCTATTACTGAGTTTATAACAAATTATTATTCAAAAATACTTATTTCATTGTTAATTCTGCAGAAGAAAACACACAACAACACTCCACTTATTCAAAAGTTCACGCCAAAACGATGCTCGTTTTTTTTTCTATGACCATAGACGTTTTGTTTCTCAGCATTAGAGCTGTTCGACTAAAAGCTATTTCAATTGAAATAACTCGAGTTAAAAGTCCTATAACTGAATGAATAACGTTTTACCATCACTAGCAACGTGCACAGCTGAGGCGCAGATTCGAGCCCCAATCGCTTTACCTCTTACGCGCCGGGTATCAAAGTGTAACCCGCAGCGCCTGAGTGGATAAACCATGCAACCCCATTGAGTTTGAGCTCGTTTGATTCGTTTTGACGAGTGCTCTGATAGGAGGTGGTATATTTTTAGTTTAGCTCGTTAACTAAAAAGCAGAAAATAATTAGTAACTAAAAAAATAAAAAAAGTTATTTATCACGTTTTTATTCGACTGCTTTCTTGTTTTTATTTATAAATATCGTCGTCATGCTGCCAAAGTTAGCTAAATGCACAATAATGCAATTTGAGATAAATCAGTTTGAAAGTTTACTGTAGATTGTTTTGGTAAATACTAGCTATCATTAATATTTTTAGTTCTTTTCCAATGCATTATTTATCCTACTGTAGAAGGCAAGACTAGTTGATTCAATTATCCTTATAGAAGCGGATAAAAATAAAAAAATATCTCGGTGAGGAGTGCATTTAATCCCTTTTGGCTGGCAATTATAAAAAAAAGAATTTTGTTAAATTTGAACCTACAAGTCTTACAATTTTAATAATGCATAGAAGCAGATATTCATTTTACTATTATACATACGAAGAAAATTTTCTGTCTATTAAATGTTATCAGAAAAACAGAAAAAGAGTTAGATATAATTTTAGCTTGTTTTATCTGACGAAGAAATTGAGGTTTTTTCATTTATTCTTTTTTCACTCATCTATACATTTGTCTGTACACGTTAATCTCCGAAGCTACTGAACGTATTTGGATAGAATTCGATAAATAGATAGACAAGGCAAAGGATTAACACATATGCTACTTTGTATCCTACTGCTTGGCACAGGTCTCTTACAAAATTAATACTGAACGGATTTAGATGAACGTTAGTAGTTAGATAGATAAGGCACAGGATTAACACATAAGTTACTTTGTAACCCATTGCTGGACATTGCTTTGAGCTATTGAGCTTGATTTTAAAAGATCTATATAAATAATTACTTAGTGATCTAGTTTAACGTACATACTCAGTAGAATGTTACTGCTACAGTTATTTTGACATTCCTATTAAAATGAATGGGCTAGATCGATTTGTAAGATGAGAACTATACCATTTTAAGATAAGAAAGGAAAAACTATTGTGCAAAACATATTTTTTTTAAGAAATTTTAAAACAAATTTAATATTGGAAATTATAAAAGTTAGACAATTTACTCTTCATCACAATCTGTCTCATCAGACAGTGTAGCATCAGGTAGTCTATCCTTCTTACAGTCGTCTGTTTTCAAGGACTCGTACCAAGCATGATACTCTTCCGGGATCACGCCCTTTTTGCAAAGATTAATGAGATCTCTTTTCTTTGCGGCGCTGATCGCTAAAGGTGCATCATACAATTGATGCAGAGCAGGCAAAGTCACAGGATTGTTGCTTTCTGTTGTTGGCTCTGACAACGAATGCTGAATATCTTCTAAAGGCTCCAATCCACTTATCTTTTGTTTACGAGCGCTTCTTGTCCCATATTGGTGAGTATTTTTAGAAACAGCGTTGAAAGCTCTTGGGATTTCTTGTTCATTTTTAGAATCAGCTTTCAAAGCTCTTGGGTTTTCTTGTTCATTTGGATTAACATCGATACTTATAAATTCGTTTGACATTTCGTAATTAAAAAAAATTGTATTCGGCTTTCCTTTAACATAACGAATCCGTTTGATTTATAGCCACTTGACTTGCTGGCCGTCTCTAGTTTTCGCCCGGTTTGAAATCATTTCTTGTGCCAACTTTTTGAGATCTTTAAACTCTCCATTGCACGCTGGGTGACCTTGAGCCTCCTTATGAGACCCATAGTTAGCGACCACGTTTCACTGCCGTAAGTCATCACTGGCAACACACACTGGTCATAGACTTTCGTCTTGAGACACTGAGGTAAATCGGACACGAAGATTTTTCGGAGCTTCCCGAATGCTGCCCATCCGAGTTGGATTCGACGAGAGATCTCCTTCTCAAAGTTGGACCTACCTAACTGGACTGCCTGTCCTAGGTATACATAATGGTCAACAGCTTCAAGTGTAGTGTTCCCAACATGAACTGGAGCGGGCACAACATGGGCATTCGACATGATTTTCGTCTTATCCATGTTCATTTTAAGACCCACTCTTTGGGAAGCACTACGGAGATCTTCGAGCATTGTGTTCAGGTCCTCCAAGGTCTCAGCCATAAGAACTATATCATCGGCAAAACGAAGGTGTGTTAGGTATTGGCCATTAATGTTGATGCCGAGTCCTTTCCAGTCTAAGAGTTTAAAGATATCCTCCAACGCAGCTGTGAACAGTTTCGGAGAAATAACATCTCCCTGTCTCACACCTCGCTGCAGTTGGATAGGATTTGTTCTCTGGTTCTGTACTCGGACCGACATGGTGGCATTTTTGTATAAATACCTCAACACCTCGATATACCTGTAGTCCACTTGGCACCTTTGGAGAGACTGCAGCACCGCCCAGGTTTCAATCGAATCAAAGGCTTTCTCATAATCCACGAACGCCAAGCAAAGTGGCAGATTATACTCCTCGGTCTTCTGTATGACCTGCCGCAGCGTATGGATGTGGTCTATGGTGCTAAAGCCTTTTCGGAACCCGGCTTGTTCGGGAGGTTGGAAGTCGTCGAACTTGCGAGCGAGACGGTTCGTAAGGACTTTCGAAAACAGTTTATAGACATGACTCAGAAGCGAGATGGGTCTATAGTTCTTTAAGAGGGACTTGTCACCCTTTTTAAAGAACAAAATCACCTCACTTATGTTCCATGTCTTCGGCGTTCTGCCCTCGACGATGACGGAATTGAAAAGCTTCTGGAGGACTTTAAGTATCGGCTTACCGCCCGCTCTCAGAAGTTCTGTAGTAATTCCGTCGTCGCCCGCCGCCTTGTTGTTTTTCAGCTGTTTTTGAGCCATACTAATCTCGTACATGCTGACGTCCGGGATATCTTGGGTATAGTGTCGGCTCTGGGGTCTTTAGCCTTGCTTTCAACGGGTGTCTGCGTGGAATATAACTGCCCATAGAAACTCTCGATCTCCCTAAGGATTTCAGGCTTCGCTGAGATGATGCGTCCGTCGTCAGTTTTCAGCTTCGTCATCTGGCTTTGCCCAATAGACAGATCTCTCGCGAACACTTTGGAGCCTTTGTTCCGCCCGATGGCCTCTTTAATACGATTCGTATTAAATTGGCGAAGGTCGCTCGTCAAAGACTTAGATATCTGTCTATTAAGCTGCCGATAACGATTAGCATCTACTGAACTCTGGAGCCTCATTTCACGTCTCTGATCCATGAGTAGGAGTGTGTGGTCGGAGAGTTTCTTTAGCTTGGGACGGCGGGTCTTAAAGAACTTGGACCCTACCGTACGGACAGTATCCACCACCATATTGTTTAGATCTTCCACATCTATGCTGTTCTCAAGGGCTTCGATACGGTTTTGGAGTTCGAGTTGAAAGCTCTGGGGGTTTTGAATGCCGGCTATTTATTTATTAGATTTTTTTTATTAGAACTATCTAATGTTCACCAAATATGTTGCAATTATGTTGAAAATACATTGAACCGACCGGTATCAATGTATTTTTCAACATCAATCTCAACAAAATTATAACCTAAAATGCTGCAATGAAAGTTTTAAATCTATACTTATGTTGAATAAATGAACTTACTTGTACTACGTTTCGAAGCTTCCGAGTCACAAACTGATGGTATTTCTTGCTCTGCCCTCACTTTGTACACTTTTTAGCACTTTTTATTAAGAGGTGTTTCGGCGAGACGAATGTGTCGCGTCGTAATGGAATATGAATGAATGAATGAACGCAGTAACTGCGTTGCGTGCCAACGCGAGTCCCTGGCAACTATAGGTATCATCATTTAACCACTTTTGACTGCAGAGTCGTTTATATAATAAAACCCGTAGTACCTTCACCCAAAATTAATTAAATGCATTTAGCTATTTTATTCACAAGACATTATTTTTATTTGCTTGTTAAGGGCGCGGGACAAAATGAGTTTAAGTTAATAATTTAATTTTTGCTGACGTATGTAATTAAAGTTTTCAATTAGTAAATATTTTTCCAAAACCAGCTAACGGCATTTAAAATACAATGGCAGAATGAATCATCTGTAAACCTGCTCGAGTGCGTAAATAAGAAAACCAATTAAAAGAGTTTAATTTTATTTAGCAAGCGTAATATCGAAAAACCTGTCGTTAAATAAATTTAATCGCTTTTGTCTGGCGACTTTTTACAGAACTTTACAATTATCCTGTATTATGCACACAGTATCTCTGCAACTATTGGGTTTCTGCGTTTAACCGATATTGGCAGACGAAGGTATTGAAAAACTGAATCGATTGGTATTGTTAACTCGTATTTGACCAAAATTGCAGTTAACCGGTTTTGGCAGCGTGACGACGATATGGTAAATCAACCAATATCTAAAAAAATCTAGTTTATTCAATTTAAGTTCAAGTGTAAATAATTACACAGCTTTAAAGTTTATTCCAATTTAAATAAAAATACAATGAGGGTGAACTTTGAAAAACTAATGAATGTTGGAAAAACAAGTGAAGGTAAGAAAACATTGTCTAGTGATCAGTAGTTAAAAAACAAGATGCAAACGATTTTCGAGTTATTGACGTTTGAAATTCGGTTGCTTTTTCCCATAATTATTCTCGTTTATTAACTTTGCTGTTTCATTAAAAACCGTTATTTTGGTAAATATTTCAATAAGGTCTAATATACGTGCAGCGATTTTTTTACTAGCGAAGTTAAAAAAACGGGTGCAAGATATTTACGACGACACAAATACACAATGTTAAAAATATAAAAATACCAAGATGGCGGCCAACTATTTTATTTGTGGGCCGATTTAGACTAAACTCGGTTTTTAGTACCTACTAATTTTACAAGAAAATAATAACGTAATATTGAAAATATTAAAAAATTCAAGATGGCGGCCTACATATTTGTTTGTGTGCCGATTTCGATGAAACTCTGTTTTTGGTACCATTTTGACAAGAAAACAGCAACGCTGTTAAAAAGTTAAAAATCTAAGATTTGACAATACAAAAAAGTTGGCTGCCATAATAGATTTTTTGTATTTAAAAAGTAGCGGTTTTTATTTTCTTGTCAAAATAGTACCAAAAAACGAGATTCATGTCCACAATCAAAAGTTGGCCGCCATCTTGAATTTTTTTAAACATTTTCAATATTGCGTTGTTATTTTCTCGTCAAAATAATACCAAAAACCGAGTTTCATCGAAATCAGCCCAAAACAAAAAAGTTGGCCGCCATCTTACATTTTAAGTATTTTAAAAATTGCGTTATTATTTTTATGTTGAATAAGTACCAAAAACCGAGTTTCATCGAAATCAGCCCAAGAACAAAAAAGTAGGCCGCCATCTTGGATTTTTTGGTATTTAAAAAAGTGCGTTGTTATTTTTATGTTGAAGTAGTACTAAAAACCGACGGGCTGATTATCTAATTAGAAACCACCTAGCGACCGGTTGCAGTTCATAGATGATAGTGATCCATTGCTACTTCTTTTTGGATTAAAAAAAACATACCAAAGAAAAGTAGCAATGTATGTGGAATGAAACCGGTCGCTAAATAGTTTCTTTTTAGATAATCAGGGTGCGAGTTTCATCGAAATCGGCCCACAAACAAAAAAGTTGGACGCCATCTTGAAATTTTTACAATATTCAATATTGCGTTGTTATTTTCTTGTCAAAATAATACTTAAAACCGAGTTACATCGAAATCGGCCCAAAAATAAAAAAAGTAGGCCGCCATCTTGGATTTTTAGTATTTAAAAAATTTCGTTGTTATTTTTATGTTGAAATAGTGCCAAAAACCGAGTTTCATCAATTTCGGCCCACAAACAAAAAAGTTGGCCGCCATCTTGGATTTTTAGGGTTCCGTACCCAAAGGGTTAAAACGGGACCCTATTACTAAGACTCCGCTGTCCGTCTGTCTGTCTGTCTGTCTGTCTGTCACCAGGCTGTATCTCATGAACCGTTATAGCTAGATAGTTGAAATCACAGATGATGTATTTCTATTGCTGCTATAACAACAAATACTAAAAACAGAATAAAATTAATATTTAAGATTAGCGTATAGTTGGCAGCCTCACCATGGAATTAGAAGGTTTTGACTAGGTCAAAAAATTGTTAGTAAATAGTGATAAATAGTGAACTATAGCATATAAATAGTGATACTATGGTTCAAAAGATATTTGAGTATCTTGGTGAGGCTGCTATCTTGACGTCAAGCTGGCAGACACCTTAAGAAATACAGTTCGTATCAATGTGAAATTGAATGTGAATTGTGTTCATCAAACCAATACTTGTGGGGTGTCTATAGATAGGTCTTTAAAAATAACATTGAGGTTCCTAAGACCAATTTTTTTCAAAGTCAACCGTTTGAAAGATATATGCCGCCAAAGTGGTAAAATGTGTGTCCCCCCCCCCTTTAACTTTTAAAGTAAGAGGGTGAAAAATCTAAAAAAAATATAAGCTATAGATCTTAATAAACACTTTCAACGAAAATTGGTTTGAATGAGATACAGTAATTAGTTTTTGAGATATAGTACATTTTCCAAAACCGCAAATATAACTTTGTCATTCATACAAACACTGTAAAAAGCAAAGTTATTTTTTCAGACGAAAAATGATAGCGGTATTAAAATATGGTATGGTATAATGTACCTACGGAACCCTACTGCGCGTGGCCCGACACGCACTTGGCCGGTTTTTTTATTTATATCGTAAGAATCACAATTTCACTAACAATTTTTTGATATATTTATTTGTTTATAACTTGTACCCGTTTCTCTGGAATCGCCATTGCCAGAAACGTCAAGTTAGCAGCCCACTTTGAGACCGTAATATCTCGGCTTGTACTGAAGCAATATTATTGAAATTTTGCGTATACGATTCACTATTTCCTAACAATTTTTTGGCATATAAATCACTTTGATACGAACTGTATTTCTTAAGGTGTCTTTGCTTGATAGTACTCACCTCATGATTGCAATCAAGTTTAAACCTTATTACTGTGGAGCAAAGTTCAATATTGATCGACAGCCTATATTCAGAGTACTATGTAGAAGTTAACATTAGTTTTTTAGAAAATAGCAATGAAGATTTTTTTTTTTATTTATATCGTAAGAATCACAATTTCACTAACAATTTTTTGATATATTTATTTGTTTATAACTTGTACCCGGTTCTCTGGAATTGCCATTGTCAGAAACGTCAAGTTAGCAGCCCACTTTGAGATCGTAATATCTCGGCTTGTACTGAAGCAATATTATTGAAATTTTGCGTATACGATTTACTATTTCCTAACAATTTTTGGCATATAAATCACATTGATACGAACTGTATTTCTTAAGGTGTCTGCCAGCTTGACGTCAAGATAGCAGCCTCACCAAGATACTCAAATATCTTTTGAACCATAGTATCACTATTTATATGCTATAGTTCACTATTTATCACTATTTACTAACAATTTTTTGACCTAGTCAAAACCTTCTAATTCCATGGTGAGGCTGCCAACTATACGCTAATTATTTAAGGGGGAGTCCCATACAACAAACGTAATTTTTTTGCCGTTTTTTGCTCGATATTAATAACGACTACAGGTAGACAGTTGAAATTTTCACAGGTGAGGTATTTTTATAGCCGCTATAACAACAAATACTAAAATTAGGATAAAATTAATTTTAAGGGGGTCTCCCATACAACAAACGTATTTTTTTACCATTTTTTGGTACTCGGTAGTCGGACTCGCGCACGAAGGGGAACCCTTCGTGCGCGAGTCCGACTCGCACTTGGCCGGTTTTTTTTTATTTTTTCAACATTGCATTGTTATTTTCATATTGAAATAGTACCAAAAACCGAGTTTCATCGAAACAGGCACACAATCATAATTATTAATTTTACCGTCTCGCCTTGCAACCTCTAGCCATTTCAATAGAACAATTTCGTTTTTTGGAAATCTGAAATGGTGCAGTATTTATGGTCACACTAGTTTTGTAAAGTAATATTTCCTAATATTGAAAATCTTAAATTAAAATTCGGCGCCAAGGTCAAAATCGGTGTTGCCAGGACCGTTGCAGTAGGTTGCCACTTCTATTTATTACCACCTCACCGATGATAGCTGATTATTAGCATTATTGTAGAAATATAATTAAATCAAAAGAGTAAGTTCTGTTTTATATCACAATTGTTATGTGTCATTCTTAATTAATATTTAAATAGTATATTTTCGACATCCCACTCCGAATCCTTAATTTTGATATACTACTTGATTGGTACCGTATATTTTTTTTGTCCTAGTATCGTGGTATTATTGTTTAGTAATGGCAATTGTGTGAACGAGACACCGACCTCCACCGTGTTGTTTCATTCACACAGTAGTGCTTTCAGTCAATATAGTCGATAGAATTTCAGCTCTATGCTTAAAAAAATACAGTTCAATTTCTTTTAAATGAATAGTGAAAATTTTGATATAGCACTCACTCCCTTAACCTCCTTGGCTTACTTTTTTTTTTTCGTTCCGTAGAACAGGCTAAGGTCATAGACCATGCTGCCTCGTCATTAGTTGCTCCTTGGCTTACATTTTATGCACAGACTATTTTAGTTTAAGGCCGGCCACACACAGACGGAATAACGCAACGGGATTCCGTACGTACGTGATTCCGAACGCAGCAGCTGCATACAAAATCTATGGGCTGCCACACACAAGCGTGTTTTTTCCGTACGGAATCTTCATACATTGTCGAAATTACGTTCGGAATTCCGTTACGTGATTACGTCTGTGTGTGGCCGGCCTAAGAGAGGTTTGATTTGATTTACTTTACTCTTTGCTTTACAACGTAATCTGTGTTTGAGGAGTTTTTGGCGGGATTTTGTCGAGTTCAGTTCGGTGACTATTTTAATTATTCGCAAATTGATTCATAGTGGATATTGTGTCTTAAAATTGGTGCAGTTTTGTGGTACAAGTGTCTACGCAACTGAACAATATGTGGGATAATGGAAATAGGCGCGATCTTGGTTGTGTGAAGCTGAGAATTTTATTGTAGTGGTCGCTACCTCGGCTGACCTTACCGAGTAAACTGTCTTGATATAGATACTTGCTGCCAAATGCTCCAAGCAGCATTGGAATGTGATGCACCCGCATTCTAATAAGACGCAAGATTTGGCTTTGCCTTTATTTAAAAAAAAGACTAACACCCGATTGCACTAAACTTAAGGATCGCCTAAGTCTGTTCTTAACTACAACACGACCAAATTAAAACGGTGTCAAACTTAGAGGTCATGTAGCTGTCATGAGCCTACTTAACTTGGTCGAGTTGTAGTTATGAAAAGACTTAGGCGATTCTTAAGTTTAGTGCAATTGGGTGTAAGAAACCAACACGCTAGAACTGGCTGTATGGCCTTATGGTATAGTCCTTCGCCTGTCCTGAAAAGGGCAAAACTAGAGATGGGAAAGTGTTTCTGCCCGGGCGGGAAAATTGGGAAAAAACCCAGGCACATTGGGCATAAATCTTTTATGCCCAAATAAATGCCCAATCTGTGGGCAGAAAAAAAACGATTGTTCAACAACGAATAAATGAAAAAGGTTAAAGGAAATAAAACAAAATATTAGTTATTTAACAAATATTTTTTATAATTTGACTTTTGGGTATATATTTGATAATATCTGATAAATCTAAGCAAACAAAGGTAAATAGAGTCAACCTTTTTAAAAACTCGCTTATATTCGCCTTCTATCCTTTCGTGTCTGTCGGTACATCAAAGGGTTCTCGGGTAGTTTCGTCAAATTTTATGTATAGTAGGCGAACTATCTCTCCAGATTCCCACTGTCCCTCGCGCCGTTGGCCATCATAATGAGCCTAATAAAAGCTTTTAAAAATGTCGGTAAATTGGACACTCGAACTATTATTGTATTTATTAGGAACTATTATTATTTTATTTCGAACCATTACAATAATATTTTTATAAATTATTATTATTTTGAACCATTATTTTTTATTTATTTATTTTATTTATTAATTTAATTCAGGCAACTAGGCCCATACAATATATACCTTACAGACTAACATACATACATAAGACTTAAATTTCAATTTTACAACTATTTTACACGCATTGATGACGGCGGCGTGTTGCGCAGTGCAGTGTCCGGTATCCGACCGCGAAACCGTCGGAACAAAACACCCTTCGGCCAAAAATCTTCTTTCAAGAAGGTCGACAGATGTTCGGTCGGTGCTCTCACCACAAATGAATTGAAGTTTACATTGTGGCGGGACTCCAACCGTTCGACCCTCAGACAGAATTTGGTCTTCACTCTGATGTACTCTACAATATCATCAGGTTTCGTACTGTAGTGCAGGCGGGACACGTACAGCAGCGTTGTCGGAATGGCCGGACGAAGCAGGTGGTTGTGTCCGGTCGGGGCGGTGCCACATAGGTTACGGCGAGTGGGCTTCCTCTTCCTTTCCACCTTCTTGAAGCCGTCCTTGTCGCACTCTTCATCCAGTCTCCGTGGAAGTGCCGTCACAGGTTTAGAGACCGGCCGGCGTTGTTTTTCTCCCTCATTTGTATCCCGCTGGTGTTTTTGGACAGCGGGTTGGTTTGCAGCGGTGACTGCAGCGTACGCACGTTGAGGGGTCGACGTGCACACGCGTGACGTCTCCGCCGGGGCGGAGAAGCGGGCGGCGGGGCGCGGCGGATCGCGCGCGGTAGGGCGCGGTGCATCGCACTCGGCGGCGCCGGCGACCGGTGACGAATCCATATGCGCCGACTCAAAACTGCCGATGGATGCATTTTGCGCCCCACGACGAGTGTTCACGTTGGAAACCTCGGGTGACCTACTTACCGAAGCGGTATTTCTTAACAATACAACTTGGGCTCGTAACTCACTGATTGTGTTATCCGAGGCTTCTAGCTTACTTTGCACTTCGGCCAGGCTAGCTTTTAGGGAGATGATATCCTTAAGCAGCCTGGTGACGTCGACGTGGTCGAATGTGACGGGGGGCAGCTTGTGCAACTCCTTCGCCACGAATGTTGGCACGTCGTCTGGGTCGTTCTCCTTTAGACAGGTGATAATGTCCTGGAGACTCTTCTCACCTCCATCCCTCCGGCGAGATGGCATCTGATCGGCCTTCCCGATGCTCTGGAACAGCAGCGTCTTGCTACTACAAACCTCAGCTTCGTTGAAGTTCGATTTGCAAATTTGCACGATGCTGACTTCATCCATAGTGTCGATGGCATTCTGAATGAAAGCCAAAACTTCGTTCACTATTATTTGCTGGGAGCCCATAGTGTATTACGCGCAGCGGCTATTGCCGCGCGAAACGTGAATTTAAATAACTCTTACTTATGCAATGTGCACGACCGTTTCCGAGCGCGCATCGCACTGCACTGCGATATTATTATTATATTTATTAGCTTACCTATATATTTGGGTTCAATTAACGTTATAAAGAATTAATGCAATGTAAAATTTTATGCCTAGGTACCTACTCGGCATAAAGAATTTTATTGCGATTATACCCTACCTTTTTTTCTACCTACCTAATAAGAATAGTAGTAAGGTAGGTATCTTGCATTACGGATGTCAGCAAAATGTCAGATAAATAATTTATACTTCTATACCTAGTATCCCCGTAAATTACATAAAAACCTGGCGGCCACTTTTTTAGTTGTACGAAAAACAATTGTATTTCTTATATTTTTTATTTCCTAGACCCTATCTTATTGAAAATAATAATTAAGCGGATGATGTCAACGTGGATGTTAATATAACAATATTCTTTGTATTTCCAATTTGGGGGATAGTTCCCACAATGAGAGTAAATGATTAATTTACTTCTTCGATTAATAAACCATTTATACCGACTCGTTTACTGGTAGACTTAGATAAGATAATACAGATCTAAAAACAAAGCTTATGCCGTCATTTCACACAAACTCGTCGCTCTCGCTGTTCACCAAAAGTTTTGCCCATCGGCGAACACCGGAAATGTAGGGAGCCGCTCTCGTGTGTACTCGCCAATGCCGTCGTTTGACAAAAGTTTTATTTCTCGGCAAAAACGATGAATGGCAACGGGGTGGCCAAGCGAGTTTAAATCTGGAGTGTCCTTCTCTACTTGTATTTTCATATGATTATTTTCCTTTAATATAATTTTTACCACTTTCGAAGATTTAGTGACAAATATATACTTACGTCTACGATTCACATACAATATTTTGATTAGGCTATCCAAATTCATGAAAATATAAACTTATGAACGATAATCTTAACTAATTTAATTAAAATTAACTATATTTTAATGTTTAAATAAATTTTGTAGATCAATTTTGTAACAAAAAATAAATGCCCAGATAAATGCCCAGTGGTCGGGAATTTATGGGCATTTATTGCGAATATTCCCAATCTGCCAAAAATGCCCGGCATTTTCCCCATCAGTAGGCAAAACACAGAATAAATATACTCAGGGGCAAAACATCTACTACTCTGTGTTTGACATCAGCATCCGACCGAAGGAAAAACTATTGATATTTTTCTTTTCGTGTTGTTATCGGGTGAAAATTCAAGTTTTTAGCACATAACGTAAAATACAGAGATAGGTTTTCTTTTTCCGTATTAAAATTTATACAACGAGACTACGGTGTTAGTATGGAGACGTGACAATATTTTTTGTTGTCTGTTTGACCTGTCGAAATGCTGTGCGATCACGACCGTATTTAGTTCATTACGTGCGCTCTTTTGAGCATTCAATCGAGACAGAATCACAATGCCAGTGCAACAGATAAATGTGAAAAACTCCTCTGATATTGAGAGTTGGGAATGGGGTGGTGGATGTGGCAGGGAGGCGGTGCGCGCAGAGTCTGGAAGCAGCCGCACCTCTTGCAGCAACTCTAGTGGAGATATTTGCCGGATTTGTCACTGCGAGAGTGAAACACACAACCCTTTACTTGCTCCCTGCTATTGTTCAGGTATAAATTGTTCTTCTATCTTTTATTTCTCTTTATTCTCAGTGGTTCATCTTTCTTTCTTCTTATGTCTTGCTTGTGAGTGTTTACTTTTTGAAATGTATATGAATTGTTAATAATTACGTGAAAAATCAATGGGTAAAGTTATTGATAGTTGTGGTTAGTACTGTGAAGAAAAAAATCCTTTAAATTTTAAAGCTACTTATTTAAAAAGCTTTATAATATTAGTATATTATAAAGCTTTTTAAATAAGTAGCTTTTTAATCAATTAACCAACAAGTATTGTAATTTAAGACTAGTGTCTTAAATTACAATACTTGTTGGTTAATTGATTGACCATTGTTCAATGAGGTAAATATGATGTTGGTGGTGTATTTTTACATATTTCCTCCATCCTTATGTTTATGTAATAATGATATTGTGGGTACAGAGGTTGTTTTGATTGTGTACATCATTATCAATCATAATATTTCCTGAACATGATAACGTAATCTAGCAACAAAATACCTATGTGAATATGAAAACAATATTATAAAATTGGGATTTGTGTGATGAGGGTACTCAATATCCTCATGCAAAATTATTTTCAAACAAATTTTCATAAAATTTTAGTTGAATGTTATTCATACAAGTATAAAAATTTATTATGTTTTTAGGGTTCCGTACCTAAGGGATAAACCGAACCCTATTACTAAAACTCCACTGCCCATCTGTCTGTCACCAGGCTGTATCTCATGAACTGTGATAGCTAGACAGTTGAAATTTTCATAGATGATGTATTTCTGTTGCGACATAACAACAATTATACTAAATACAGAATAATATAAATATTTAAGTGAAAACCATACAATAAACATGATATTTTTGATGTTGTTTTATGTAGAATTATTGAAATGCAAATGCTTGTTTTCTTTCCCTTAAAATATTTTTATTTCCAGGAAGCCTAAAGTATGTGCACCAAAGTTGCCTGCAGCAATGGTTAACGGCATCAGAAACAAGATCATGTGAACTTTGCAAGTTCAACTTCATCATGCATACCAAGATTAAACCTTTTAATGAGGTATGTTCTTTTTTACTTTGTTTTACTAAATGTATCACTTATGGCAGAGGTGCCCAAATAGTAGATCGCAATGGACCGATCTATCGCGAGAGGTTTTAAGGTTGATCACCAAGGATAACATATTTGACAGTTTATTCACCTAAAGTAGTTTTACTTATGCAATTTCTTTTCTTGATTAATATTTGCTGGGTAAATACATTTTGATCGTTTGGGTCAAAATGTCGATATCTTAATCATAAAATGTTTGCTAGGTTGATCTTAAGAAAAAGTATGGGTACCCCTGACTTATGGTTTACATTCAACACAAGAATTTAATCAGTAGTTGCATTATCTATCTATACCTTTGTAATATTCTTAAGAGATTTTTTGCAAATAATAAAAAAATCTGTGATCTTTGCAATACTCACTTAAATTCAGAATAAATGCAAGTCTTGTTCAATAAAATAGTTAAAAAGGACTGGTGGATGGATGGATGATTTTAGAAAAAAAGTATTAAGCAGTAATTCTAACACGAAGTGATTTTTAACATAACTACATTTGGGTGTATTATGCATTATTTAAATTGTTTTTTTTAAATACAAATAAGGAAAAATACAATTTGATTTAATCAATGATTTTTATTGAAAAAAACATTTGATTTATATCAAACTGATTTAATCATGCCAACCCTGCTTTTTTCATGATAAACAAAGTGTCAGTTAAAGTAACTAGTTACAGATAGATATAAGTACATCACATTGCAACATTGCTGCAGAATGTGAGTACTGAAAAGGTTTAAATGATTGTTGTTAATTCTATTTCTATTTCCGTTTACTTGCAAATACAGGTGGTATAGTTACATTATGTATTATGGCAGATATACAACTTAGCTTATAGGTTGTATCTGCTGTATATGGGGGGATCAATATCTTTGGGTTAATTTATGACATTATTAATGCACTTGTGGAAACATGAGATAAGGTTGAGCAGTTTTTTTACACGACTGCCCAAAAAGGAGTGTATATGTGTAATAGAATATAAAATAGAATAGAATAGAATTTTATTCGCATTAAATAGGGTTTACATAAGGTGTTCGAACGTCAATTTAAGTATCTTATACCTATTTAGCCATTACAATGACATGCAAAAATTGAAATATTATTTTTTCAAGGTACAATGTTTCCACAATATATATATAGTAATTTAAATATTATATTAAATTCATTAATAATAAATGGATTTCAATGTCAAATTCAATTCATGGATAATAGATAGAAAATAAAATTAAAAAATGTCAATTAACACACAACTCACATTTACATTCAAACT
This sequence comes from Agriphila geniculea, assembly GCA_943789525.1. Taxonomy (NCBI): domain Eukaryota; kingdom Metazoa; phylum Arthropoda; class Insecta; order Lepidoptera; family Crambidae; genus Agriphila; species Agriphila geniculea. Next base: position 9,133,005 of record OX038875.1, read on the forward strand.
AAAAATAACATTTCATGTCAATCCATGCATAAATTTAGCCACACAGAAGTTAATACGTTATTTGCGGTATTTTAAAAACTCGTCGATACTATAGAATGTATTTTCCATCAACCAATTTCGTAGTGCTTTTTTGAAGTTATTAAAAGAGAGTTGTTTTATATCATTCGGTATTTTGTTGAATATCTTAATTGCCATTGCTGGTGCATTTGATTGGAACCGTTTTGTTTTTGGTATCGTGCTTTGTACTAATTCATCAGGAAGTCTAAGGCTTCTATTTGTAGTGTCTTTTGCCTTTGTAAACGTATTGATGTGTTGCTTTACAAATATGCCTATTTCCAATATGTATAAACCGACTAATGGTAATATGTTAAGTTGTTTGAAGTAGGGTCGGCAGGAGACATCCGAAGCGATATTGCAAATGGCGCTTATGCATCTCTTTTGGGATTTAAATGTTTTGTCCACTTGAATACCATACCCCATATTAAGAGTCCATATCTTAGCAATGATTCAACATACGCAAAATAGGCCGTGATAGCTGTATCTATATTCGCGACTTTTGCAAGTTTGAAAAGAGCAAATGCAAAACTATTTATTTTACTGCTTACTTTCTCTGTCTGGTCTTTCCAATTTAAACATGGTCCTATAATTAACCCTAAAAAGGTCACAGTACTTTAATTTTTTATAACATTGCCATTGAATTCAATATCAACTGATTTGTCTTTAAAATTATTGAAATTTAATAGTTTCGTCTTTTTTAAATTTAATTGTAAATTATTTTTATTTAACTAGTCTATCACCGACGACAGGGTATCAATAATTTCCTTTTTATGCTGATCCAAGCTACATTTTTTATCAGACGTAACTATAACTGAAACGTCATCAGCAAACAAAATCATTTTATGCTTTGTCACATTTGGCAAGTCATTCACATACAGTAGAAAAAGGATCGGTCCAAGAACACTTCCCTGTGGCACGCCTGAGTAGTTTTTCTTTAAATCAGACTTCTAGGCTTGTATCGTGTGTCTAATAATACAAATGAAGTGTTAAAAAATAGGACGTGTCTAGTCTGCCACCAGTGGTCGTTTAATAAAAATGGAAGTTAAGAAATTATGTTATTCTGCCGTAAGTTATTAGGTATTTCAATTTGTTCCTTAACGCAAGCTGATAAAGTTGAATTTTAAATATACATTATGGTACCTTAGTTAATAGTTCATATAGCGGCAGACTAATATAAAGAGCTATTTTCTATTTATTTTTATTTATTTATTTAACATATTAAAAGATATATAAAAGAATTACTTAAATAACACAAAAAAACCACAAAGATTTATCATAAGTGTTACTTGTTATCACATCGAGATATCATTGAAATGCGAACAGAAATAATAATATGAAGTTATAAATTATATGGATAAAAAATATGCTTTTAGTTTTGATTTTATGTTTTAATCATTAATATTCTCGCGTAATTCGGGAGGTAGCTCGTTAATGAACCTAGGAACGAGGTAATCAGGCCCCTATTTCACCAAATTGACATTTGTCAGTGACATATGTCGGCAATTTTTACAGTACTTTCATTATTTTAATAGGGGACAATTTGTGTTGTGAAACGGGATATTTTTTACAAGTCGACAATTGTCACGCAAACTTGACTCAGCTCCAATCTCATATCAAGAATTACGTCGACATATTTGTAGATTTGTCAAATCTACAAATATGTCGACTTGTAAAAGATATCGCTGTTTCACAACATACTTGTCCCTAATTAAAGTAATGACAATTGTAAAATTAACCGACATATGTCACTGACAAATGTCGACTTGGTGAAATAGGGCCCAGATGTTCGTTTGCCGTAGCAATTGTTTGCCCGTGTCACACTCACACAGACCCGTTTCCGAGCGATAGCCCGCGTGTATACAGGGTGGCTTACCAATGGGGAATGTCCGAAAAAAATAAAAATGGCTGAATATTTTATTATAGGTAGGAATAAGCTCCCTTAGTTTTAGAAAAAAGTTTCAGAATTTTCGGTTGCGCCAAAATTTTTTAATAAATTAAAGTCTCTTCGGCGTCACGTCACAAATGTACGAAAGTAACAGCAGAATGGCGATTATACCTTTGCCACCACCTGCCACAACCACAGCAAGTATTAAAAAAATAGTTTTGACATTTTGTGTTGAAACTTTTTTTAATAGCATGTTGTGGTTATGACAGGTGGTGGCAAAGGTATAATCTCCATTCTGCTGTTACTTTCGTATATTTGTGTAGTCGAAGTGATTTTTTTTTTATTTATACGCAACCGAAAATTCTGATACTTTTTTCTATTACTAAGGGAGCTTATTAATACGTATAAAAAAAAACAGCCAAATTGATTTTTTTCGGACATTCCCCATTGTCTGTAACTGTCATTAAAAAGGTTTTCTTTTAATATTGCATATTTAAATTGCGTTTGTATAGGCAAAACATTACAATGCGTAAATAGTCCTTTGTTGTCATTGTAAAATTGTTGTTTTTTGGGGGATACTAGTTTACGAATTATTTTTCGTTGGAGATTAAAAATGTCATTGAGATAAGAATTGTAGGTACGTCCATAACTGCTAAGACCGTATTGGACATGCGACTCAGCTAGAGAATGATACAGCATTAACTTGACCTTGAAAGGACTCGATCTTTATTAATAGTAATATTCGCAAGAAATGCCCGAAGTTTATTACATACGTGTTTAATGTATTTACTCCAGTTAAATTTGATGTCAACGGTTAAACCGAGGTAAGTATGGGATTCAACTATTTCTATATTTGGGCGGATACATTTTGCCAATGGCGTGAAGGTGAGGGTTTCATGTATGGTGATTTTATTACTTCTAATTTTATTTTATTAGAATTAAGGACTAAACCTACATCATGGCACCATTTTATCAAATTGTTTAAGTCTGATTGTAAAAGAGTCCAGGCGGTTGTTGGATTTTTATTGGATACGACTAGGCAGGTGTCATCCGCGAACTGGTAACAAGTACTGTGTTCGAGACAATTACTAATATCGTTGACGAATGACAGAAAGTGGAGGGGGCCCAAAATAGACCCTTGGGCCGTTCCTTCAAAAGCTGGTATGTGGACACGTCATCGATTTTTACAGAGAATTTTCTGTTGTGGAGGTAGTTTTCACACCACGTTAGTAACGGTCCGCGTACTCCACAGTCGTTAAGCTTAGTAAGTAACTGCTTGTGCCTGATCCAAGGTGTCAAATGCACGCGAAAAATCTATAAATAGAGCTAACACGTGCTGTTTGTTATTGAGATGCCCATTTACCTCATTTGTGAACTTGGATAGGAGTGACAACTTATTAGTGATTGGAATATATAACTTATTGCATCGAAAATTAAGTACATAATTATTCAGCCATCTTTTAAAGGTTGCTGCAAAAGACGTTTACTTTCTGATTGTATGTAGGTAGTTATAGTATGATTCTAGTGCCTATAGTTTTGATAAATTAGGTAGGGCTAATAAAATGATACAAAAATATCTAAGAAAAATATGTTTTCTTTATGAAACAACACTTATTTGTTACTGTTATTGCACAAACATTTTATTTACATAGTATCCTCTTGTCCTACTACTGTTAAATCATGCCCTAAGGGTCAACCTCTGCATTTTCGAGCAACTGGTAACCTTATTGTCGGATTGATAATATTATTACTCGTTTGTGCCTCAATTAAAGTCCTTATTGGAATATTATTGTATTCTTTTTTATTTTAATTTTGTAAGTCTTCCTTGGCTTTTTGTAAATTTTGCTTCTGTTCATCATTAATTGCATTTTCATATTTTTTTTGTATCTTCCTTTTCAGTCTCTTCATTATTTTATTTATTATCCATACTTTGTGAGTGTTCCTCAGCTTGTTTTTGTTCATCATTAATTGCATTTTCTTAATTTTTTGTCAACGTAATGCGAAAACGTGAAGAAAATGTCGTAAATGTCGTACGAACACAAAACAATAAAGGTAATCATTTTTGAAATATTTGTGTTATTTATTATGTATCTATGTATAAATTCTTGTCAGTTTAATATCTTAGCTAACAAAATGTTCAATAACAACCATCAGTAATATTTTAGAAAAATTGCAAAAGCTGACTTCTAATTATGACTTTCTCCCTAGCTCTAGAGCAGGGGTTCCCTAACTTATTTGGGATGCGCCCCCTTTTTGCCATAAAAAAATTCCGCGCCCCCCTCTACATAGATAACTTTAGGTTAATAGCAGGTTAGAAAAAAAATTTGACCCATTACAATGACATATGAACTACGAAGGTGGCGCGCGCCCCTTTGGAAAATCTGCGCCCCCCAGGGACATACACATACGGCACACACATACCTCACCGCCGCCAATGGAAATGTTGCGAGAACTGTTGTTTTCTTTTTAGGGTTATTTCTCCTTGGAGGAGAATATTGCAATATCGGGTCCCGAAGGTCACGGGAGGGGTTTATTTACGTCATGCCGCTGTGGCACGAGGACTATATGAGCTGTGATGATAATTATGTTATCATGTTACGTTGATATCGTAATATATTTGAATACTAAAACATATAAAAAAACCGGCTAAGTGCGTGTCGGGCCACGCGCCATAGGGTTCCGTAGTTACCATATACCATACCATATTTAATACCACCTATAATTTTTCGTCTGTAAAAATAACTTTGTTTTTCACAGTGTTGGTATGAATGACAAAGTTATATTTGCGGTTTTGGAAAATGTGCTATATCTCAAAAACTAATTACTATATCTCGTTCAAACCAATTTTGGTTGAAAGTGTTTATTAAGATCTACAGCATATATTTTTTTTAGATTTTTCACTATCTTATTTCAAAAGTTAAAGGGGACGACGACACACATTTTACCACTTTGGCGGTGAATATCTTTCAAACGGTTGACTTTGAGAAAAAGTTGTCTTAGGAACCTTAATGTCATTTTTAAAGATCTATCTATAGACACCCAACACGTGTTGGTTTGAAGAAAAAAAGTTTTTTCCGTTTCAGTTCCATGTATGGGGAGCCCCCCCTTAATCTTTTATTTTTCTTATTTTTGTATTAAATTCGTTAAGCGGTTAACAGAATACATCAACCTACCAAGTTTCAACTGTGTAGTCTTAATACTTTCGGAATAAAGTGGCTGTGACATACGGACAGACAGAAAGACAGACAGACAGACATGACGAATCTATAAGGGTTCCGTTTTTTGCCATTTAGGCTACGGAACCCTAAAAAGTAGGTAGTTCGTTTTTCGTATTCGCCGTACCGGCTAACGCATCGAACTTTGAAAAGTCTGCCGGGTTTCAAATTTAAAAAGATGAGCCTCAATTGGGCCAAAATGGCAGACACTAATTCATGAGGTCACACAAACATCAATATCTTCCAAATAACTTCAACAAATAGTACAATACGAAATTCCTTACTTCAATTTATCTGTTTTAATTTGAAACTCGGCAAATTTTCCGAAGTTCGATTCGTTAGCCGGTACCGTCCCTGGTCGTCGAGTATGGAAGTTGATCACATCTATTTATATGATGATAATGGTTTTCTCAATAAAGTTTTAAATTGTGATGTGTATATGTATGTAACGCAGAATATAATCATATAAAGAAACAATTTATGTAATTATCCTGTTATTATTTTGAATACTTAATTTTTGATGACACTGTATGAAATATACAGAGAAAAAATCAGCCCTTGATGAGGTTTTCGCCGTCTTCCGCTTAGTGTTTGCGAACCAATGGCGTGGCTTTTATGACATTCACAAGTGCTTGTAACAGCCTAGACTAAACTGAAGTAGTTTATGATACATGGTTGGTAAGGAGGTTTTTAAAACCTTAACAACCGTTTGCCATACTACGTTTTTCAATACATTTGCGAGAAAACATTATAGGTACTACTGAAATTATAATCTATTCATATAATAAAACAGTAAATTCTAAATATTTGTGCGCAAATTACGCAAAAACCGCTAAATGAATTTTGATGGATTTTTCACAATTTAGTAGATTGAGGTCCAACTTAAAATCTAAGCTATGTTTCATCAAATTCAGGTGAGTGGAACCAGGGAAATAGCTTGAACTCTCCGTAGTACTAGCTTTCATACACTAAAGGGGTCATTTTAAACTGGTTGCTATATTTTACGATGACAGGCCAGCGTGCGGTAAGTTGATTTTACCGCACGCCGTGCGTTTTTGTTTACGGTTTAGTACAGCGTGCGGTAAGTTGATTTTACCGCACGCCCACGCCGTGCGTTTTCGTTTACGTACGTTTTTTTAAATTTCTACTAGCTTCCACCCGTGACTTCGTCCGCGTGGACAGTAGAAAAATATAGCGACCAGTTTAAAATGACCTCTTTAGTGTATGACAGCTAGTACTAAGGAGAGTTCAAGCTGTTTCCCTGATTCCACTCGCCTGAATTTAATGAAACATAGCTTATATTTTAAGTTGGACCTTAATTTACTAAACTGTGAAAAGCCCATCAAAATTCTTTTAGCTGTTTTTGCGTAATACGCGCACAAATATTTAGAATTTACAGTTTTATTATATGTATAGATTACAATTTCAGTAGTACTTATATTGTTTTCTCGCAAATGTATTGAAAAACGTAGTATGGCACACGGTTGTTAAGGTTTTTTAAAACTCGTGACGATTATAAACTCTCGCCTGCGGCTCGGGCTTATAAAACGTCAACTCGTTTAAAAAACCTCCTTACCAACCTTGTATCATAAACTACTATTTTGAATTTGAATTGGAAATCCTTATGTATATGATGTACTGTATATCATGTTATTCCATTCATTATACTCATGTCGCTAAGCGATAAATTGCTGCGACGCCGACGTCTGTCTGTATCTAAAGAGAGACTATTTAATGGCTTTTTACTTGTAGGCACTATTAAGTATTCAGTGGCTCCTATGTCATTAAAAAAAAATTGAGTTAAAAGACCTCTATTTATTAACTATTTATTATTATTAACTGTTAAACGGGTATTTCGATTAGAAAACGCGTACATTTATTATGCCATGTTCTTATAACTACTTCACATTTGTTTTTATAGTTAAACCCGTTTATATGTAAAACGTGAATTTATGTGTTTTATTTTAGTGAATAACACTCGTCAAGTACACATGTAAGTTCGAATCCCATATAAAATATTAAAGTCACCTAACTATTCATTTATTATAATTGACGTTATTTAGAATTCAACGTATAATATAATATAGACATCTATATGTAACGTTATTGGTCTATCTAGCTAGCCAGATGATAATTGTGATACTTAACAATATTTGCTTCTGATATTTTATCCCTCCCTCTACTCTAATTTCAAGTTTCACAGACTGCACGATTTCTACTAAACTTATTTGACATAATTTCATTTTAAATTAAAAATAGGAATAAGTAGGTATTATTTTAACCCTGGTGAAAGAGGGTTTTTTAAAGGTTTTATGTGATTCTTCATAAACGTCAGATCCATAGTTTTTGGTTTAAATGATGACATTTTACAAAGCATGCCAGTATTGGAACACGTACATTAATAACTAAATGAGATCCTACAAAAAACCGTAACCTGCGAAAAACGGTATGTTTCCGTTGGAACGTAGCCTGGATAAACGGACGTATACATGGGTGTATGATGTCTTGTTCCAGTGGCGGTTGCTGGAGATGTCCGGCGTGGAGCGGCGGCGGCTGTGCTGCGCCGTGCTGTTCCACTGCGTGGCGGCGCTGTGCGTCATGTGGTCGCTGTTCGTGCTCATCGAGCGCGCCGTCGAAGAGGTCAACCGCGGGATGATAGGTGATCATCAACCTTACGAGGGCTTTTTGATAAGTCCATGACTTTGAAAAGAAGAAATACTTTTTTTTTTCATAATTTATTTTTGTATCTTAAAAAGAAACTCCTAATTTTTTTTCAAAAAGCTCAAGCGACTTCTAACTTTTCTTAATGATCCTGTCGACCCTCTCGGCGGCACTCATGACATCAAAACTCATCGAAGGAAAATGCGAATTCTTCCTATTCTCTAGATTTAACCCACTGAGTTTTTTTCTCCTACCAAACATAAATAAATGTCTCGGCAGGCAAAGATTTCCATCAAGCCAAAAGGTGGTGTCTGAAATGGGCCCTCATTTCAGTTACCACAGTTTTCAGGCGATGAAAGAAAAAAATAATGGGTTAAAGAGGTAGGAACTTCGTTGGACTAAATACGCAGAGCTACAAAAAGATTATGTAGAGAAATAAAACAAAATATGGCGAAAAAAGATGTTTCTTCTTTACAAAGTCATGGACTTATCAAACCACCCTCGTATGTTTTTTTATCCACAGCGGGTTAGTGCCGGCCCCCCTCCCCCTGCTTAGTGAATTTGGGGAACTGGGTGTAATTGTTCTTTTTTGCACAACGGAATAGTGCTTGACCTCACCTAATGTTAAGTGACGATAAGGCCGAAGATAGAAGAACACTACACCCAGATTAATCAAAACTGAGGAACTGGCTATCTTACCTCTATGTGCCGGAACACATTTTTTTTTTTAATTGTTGTTATGGCGTGAGACTTGGGTAAAATGGTGGAAGCTAGCCAGGCGGACTTGAAGTAAGCCCTACCAACCAAATCGAGTACAAATTGTACCTCCCCTGGGAATCCGAGTGGGCAAACCACTAGACCACAGAGGCGACGGTTAGGTTCCGGTTAGGTCCTATTAAGTCTGGCCTTCATCTCACCAGAGGTTAGGTGATAATAAGGCCTAAGTTGGTGGAAGCCCGCTACACCCAGATTCCTCAACCATAGACGAAACTGACTATTCCACAATTATGCATTCTTGCGATTCTAAAGGATAAATAGTAAAATAACATGATCGGCAATCGTAAACTGACTTATAATACCTATTTTAAATAGTACAGATTAAACACTTAGGCTATTTGAATATCTACATTTTAATCAGCATGTCCGTCTTATCGTCACAAGATTTGAACGTGTGATTTTGTCGTCTAAGTCACGGAGTTGTGTTTACAATAATGATGAACACACGGAGTGCTTACGCATCAAATTTTGCTAAACAATACAATTGCAAGTAATGAGATTCTTTATGGTTTGCAATTTTCCAGTACTTACTTGCATAAAGAAGTCACATTTTAGCAAGTTACTTTAAGTAACGGTGCGATATCTTTAATCTTTTACATATATACTGATCAAAAGAAAGTAGGGGCCACTATTATGGCTTTTCATATAAAAAAGCTAACTTCTGAAAGGTTTACTTGAATTTGATATTGTTCGAAAGCTGTAATAGTCAATTTGTGGACTTTACTGTCGAATTTACTGTACATTTTCTCCTATTCGCTTTGTGTCAGTAAGAATCGAAAAATATTAAATTTCGCGTATATTTGTATGAAACTATGTACAATTTCTTTCTATTCTAACTGACACACCGCAAAATGAGTGAAATTATACGGTAAATTCGTCAGTAAAGTCCGCAAGTTGACTTACAGCTTTCGAACAATACGTACCAAATTTTAATAAAATCAGATTGAATTTATATAAAAAAAAAACCTTTCAAAAATTAGCTCGTTTCAATGGTAAATCAATAGTGGCCCCTATTGAATAGAATATTACATGATAGCAAAATGCGCTTTGAAAAAAATCTTTATGTTATAATAATATATTGCAATGTCAATTGTCAATAATTTAGGGTCTTTTTCACAGGTTCCAGATTGGGGAGCGTTCAAGTATTACGTAATGCAATTTTTGGAGATTTAAATTTTTTTTGTTTGTTACGTAACCACCAAGTGACTATTTTTACCTAAAAATCACAATTATGTGGCCACTTTTCTGAAGGATTAAAAAAAATAATGTTACGTAACGCGTAGTTCAAAACCCCCCTCCCGCCCATGTAACGCATCGTAACGTTTTACAACCCCCCCCCCCCCCCCCAACCCCCCAAATTTGTTACGTAATACTTGAACGCTCCCTTGCACCCAGCTTCGGGTTTAATTTAAATACTTATTTAATAAAAAAAATATCCTATATGGAACAGAATTTGTTTTGAATTATCTGACAAGCGTGTAAACTGCCCCATATCTTTAACCTGTGTAACCGGCCCTTAGAGTGCCTAAGGCCTTTTGCTCATTTATTGGAGCAACATCAGCATGCTCGGTATACGCGGTACTGAAAATTTACCGAGCGCCTATTTTATTAGAGCGTTCCTGATTAGCTCGTTATGCGCGGGAGCGGTAGCGGAGAGATATGTTTTTACTGTAACGGAAAGTTCAGCGGACGAATGAAGAATAACAGCGATTTTTGTTTAGTGACTTATCCAATAGCTTATGACCACATGAACAACTGTGAAGAAATTTTTGCGATATCACCTAAAACAGAAAATATGGTCTTCTAGTACACTATTATTTTGTGTTGTCGAATGACGTCATTCGACACACAGGTGAACATTACGTCGTACGCAATAAAGCACATACTTCAGTGCGCTTGGCATTTCCTTCAAACCCTTATAACTTCGAAACTACTCGCATGATGAAATGAAACAAAAATACATACATACACTCACACCTGTTTCCCATGGGGGTAGGCAGAGACTGTGGATCGCCACTTGCTACGATCCTTGCACACTTCTTTCGCTTCATTCACATCAATCTTTTCATACATGCCCTGCGGTTTTTGTCACTGCGTACACCAGCCTTTTTAAGGTTCCGTACCCAAAGGGTAAAAACGGGACCCTATTACTAAGACTCCGCTGTCTGTCTGTCTGTCACCAGGCTGTATCTCATGAACCGTGATAGCTAGAAAGTTGAAATTTTCACAGATGATGTATTTCTATTGCCGCTATAACAACAAATACTAAAAACAGAATAAAATTAATATTTAAGGGGGCTCCCATACAACAAACGTGATTTTTTTGTCGTTTTTTGCTCGAAATTAATAACGACAACAGGTAGACAGTTGAAATTTTCACAGATGATGTATTTTTGTTGCCGCTATAACAACAAATACTAAAAACAATAAAATTAATATTTAAGGGGGGCTCCCATACAACAAACGTATTTTTTTTTGCCGTTTTTGGTACGGAACCCTTCGTGCGCGAGTCCGATTCGCACTTGGCCGGTTTTTTTTATAATATCCTCTTTTTGGTTCGCGTAGATTTCTCTGGGACGCCCTTGTGCAATCGTTCCTTTCACATTCGCACAATATATCTCTTTCGTGATTCGCCTTTCATTCATCCTCTCTAAGTGACCAAACTACCGCAGCATTCCTTTCTCAATTCTTGTCACTATATCATCTTTCAGACCACACCTTTCACGAATCACATCATTACTCACTCTATCACTCAATTTGCCTCCACATATCTTCCTCAACGATCGCATCTCTACCGCATTTATTCTGCTTTCATTCTTCTTCTGCCATACCCAAGATTCACTTCCATACATCAGTGTTGGTACCACAAAAACTTGTATTGCTATACATTTAGCTACATGGTCATAAAGTTTCAAGTGATTTAACAGACCCAGTGAAATTACCCATTGTGGCGTTAAAGTTAGTGCTTTGTTACAGCGTGGCCGTTCTGGACGAAGCTGGTGGTGGTGGCCGTAGGCTTCACGGGCGGCGCCGTGTTCATGTACATACAGTGTCGGCAGTACATGCATCTATGTAACCGCTGGCGGGCACACAACAGGTACACTTCGCGTCATCTACCCTTACTTCCTTACTATCACTACTTAGTATAAAACAAAGTCGCTTTCTCTATCTCTATATCCCTATGTGTGTTTAAATCTTTAAAACTACGCAACGGATTTTGTGCGGTTGATTCAAGAGGAAGGTTTGTGTGTATAATAAGTTGAGGTTTTATGTAAATTGGTAGAAATATGACGATAATTGTTGAAGAAGTCGGCAAAAATTAAGCCGTCTGGGAGCTTGCATCGAAAACGCTGCGTAAACCTTTTGAGCTATATCAAAATAATGTATGATGGAATTGTTCCTCTTTTATAGGTCTACAAAAAAGTCCGCGATAGCATATAATATTATCCCCGTCAAATGGTAATGCGCGTGGCGGCCATGTTGATGACGTCAAAATGACGTAGTTAAATCGAACACTCAGTACCGTTAGCAAAACTGGCTGGCGGGCGAGTAGGGATGATAATCGATAATCGATGCCGAAATAATCGATTATTTGATATTAGATTATTTCAAATGTGTAAAGTCCGAATATCAATTTCTTAAAAAAAGGTAAACAATGGTGTTACCAGAACAAAACAACACAAAATGAAGTAGTATATTGCTATGTCAAGAAAAAAGAAACACTAAAGTACATGGTTTCACCACAAACCTAATATAAATATTAATTAGATAAATATTATGATTATGAATCATCCGATTCGGATTCGGAATCAGGATCCGCTTAACGCAGCGGACGCTCTTATGGTACGTAGACTAGTTGCCGCCCGCGACTTCGTATGCGTGGAGAGTTATTTTTCTATCCCTCAGGAGTCAGGAGTCGGAATCTGTTGGTCACACTTCTGATTATCTATGACCACTCGAAGTATCTCGGTTGACTTAGTGTTTCCACCTGCTTGTAAAAATGTCCAACCTCAAAAGGCTTTATTTATCAATACAGAAGCTTTTACTTTATTAAGAGCACACAAAACAGAATCAGTTCCTGTTTTTTTTGGACGGAAGGTACCCTATGTCCTTTTCTGTACTTGTGACAACGTGTATGCAAATTTTTATGATGATCGGTTGAGTAGTTAAGGGTCCATGATAGGAAAACATGGTTACGCGGGTCATTTTTTTTATATAGAAAACGTAAAGTTGTAGCCACAAAAAAAAATACGACAAGCTAAAGTGCTTTTTTTCGGGATGAAAGGTACCCTATGTCTTTTTTGTACCTCAAACAGTACCTCAGACAACGTGTATGTGAAATTTCATGATGATCGGTTCAGTAGTTAAGACATGAAGGCGTAACAAACAAACAAAGAAACGGACTTTCGCATTCATAATATTAATAAGGATGAATAAGGAATAATGATAGACCTATTATTTTGGTTGAATAGCTTACGTGAATATATTGGCAATATTCGAATTGCACACCGGAAAATCCCCGTTAGGTTTATGTTTGTTCAAATGCAGTTAGGGATACGCAAAATGTCAAAAGTATCGATACCAAAAATTTTCGAAACAAAACTATCGATATCTGAAGGTATCGAGTACTTATAATACATTTATAGAAACCTGAATGGAGTGTTGTTTTTATTGCCCTAGCAACACTTATTTATTTCGCAAAATAATCTAGCAGTAACGTGTCTCACAAATTTAGAAACATTTAATTTGCTAGTAGATTCTTTTCTGAAAAAAATTCGGCGTAAAATTAGCAATTACATCGACCAATTCGCAATAAGTTAGCAAGGATTAATCGTTTAATCGAATCAATTTCGAACATCGCTACCACCGAGTTGACAGACATTCAAGAGCGGATATCTCGAAAACTATACAAGTTATCGAAAAACTTGTCTGAATAAAACTTGTAGAAAATTTAATCAGCTTTTATTTTGTACGTAGTCTTCTTATCTTATGTCGCTTGAACGCATAGTTTCTGAGATATATGTAAAAAACCGAAAAATGGGGCCTTCAAACCTCCCCCCTCCACCCCGGCATAGGGGCTACTGGCGGCAACTTTTGATATGTTCACCTCCTAACAGGTCCAAATAAAGTTACGAAGTCAAAAATTGTGTTCCAAGCATTTCCCTCTATACATTTTTTTGAGCTTTCTTTGCCTGAACTATTATTTAAATAAAGAATATTTCATTTTCATTTATTTTGAAAATATCCATACAATTATTATATTTTCACTTAACCCTATCTTATTGACAATAATAATCATTAAATCAAATTAATTATTATTTACTTCAACTTTTTTTGCTAGCTGTAGCGGGTGACGTCACGATTAGGTTAATTTGACAAGGTTCCAGCGCATTACCATTTGACGGGGATAATATCTGTCTTTTAAGAATAACTTACTATAGCCATTTTTTTTTTAAATTGTCACAAATATTGTAGTATTTGGAAAGCGAATTAGACGGATACAGTATTAATCCTTATGGAATTAAATGCATTCGTTACCATAAGCGTTTCATGCACATAATTTTAGCTTTTACTTTAAATATATAAATATCTTAGGAGTTTTCACAAAAAGTTTACGCGCGTGAAAATAAATTGGACTGTATGGAACTGGACAATATGGAAGGGATTTGATTTCTTTTTGGATCTTAGTTATTTGAAGGTCGAAATTGGCAAAAAAAAGGAGGAACCGATTACCAAAGCGAAGTGAGGGCGGGTCGCTAGTAATATTATAAATGCAAAAGTCCGTATTACGCCTTCACGTCTTACCTACTGAACCGATCATCATGAAACTTTACATACGCATTGTCAGGGGTACAGAAAAGGACGTAGGGTACCTTTCATCCCGAAAAAAAGTATGGTTATGGGGGGATACAATTATATTAATTACGGTAATTTTTAAACGTTATAATTTTCTAACAATATTTCTTTTTTTAAGGATATTGTTGATCCAAAACGCGCCGGAGAAGCTCCCGATAGGCTCGCCCCCGACGCGGCGGCGGCGCGAGCGCAGCGCGCGCGGGCAGGTGGTGGCCAGCGTCGAGCCCGCGCCGCCGCCCGCCGCCTTCCACGAGGAGGACGAGAGCGGGGGCTTCGACACCTACCGCCCCAACCCGCATCGCCGCCTCTCTGCGCTCGCTAGCGGTATGTACTGTTAGATCCAACACGCGCCAGCGCGCAGCGCGCGCGGGCAGGTGGTGGCCAGCGTGGAGCCCGCGCCGCCGCCCGCCGCCTTCCACGAGGAGGACGAGAGCGGGGGCTTCGACACCTACCGCCCCAACCCGCATCGCCGCCTCTCTGCGCTCGCTAGCGGTATGTACTGTTAGATCCAACACGCGCCGGCGCGCAGCGCGCGCGGGCAGGTGGTGGCCAGCGTGGAGCCCGCGCCGCCGCCCGCCGCCTTCCACGAGGAGGACGAGAGCGGGGGCTTCGACACCTACCGCCCCAACCCGCATCGCCGCCTCTCTGCGCTCGCTAGCGGTATGTACTGTTAGATCCAACACGCGCCAGCGCGCAGCGCGCGCGGGCAGGTGGTGGCCAGCGTGGAGCCCGCGCCGCCGCCCGCCGCCTTCCACGAGGAGGACGAGAGCGGGGGCTTCGACACCTACCGCCCCAACCCGCATCGCCGCCTCTCTGCGCTCGCTAGCGGTATGTACTGTTAGATCCAACACGTGCCGGCGCGCAGCGCGCGCGGGCAGGTGGTGGCCAGCGTGGAGCCCGCGCCGCCGCCCGCCGCCTTCCACGAGGAGGACGAGAGCGGGGGCTTCGACACCTACCGCCCCAACCCACATCGCCGCCTCTCTGCGCTAAAATGTATTTTACTTATTAATGCATGATAATTACCAATCATTTGCTGTTAACGTTAAAGCTGACAGGTATTAAAAAAATGTGTCCTTTTGAGAATAGGTCATTACGCGAATAAGGCATTATGCGAATGTGTCTTTTTGAGAATGAGGTATTATGCGAATAGGTCCTTTCGAGAACAAGTCATTCCGAGAACGTGGCCTTTTTTTGGCCGTGTGGCATTTTGCGAATAGGTCCTTTTGCTACTTACCCCCCCAACCCGCATCGCCGCCTCTCTGCGCTCGCTAGCGGTATGTACTGTTAGATCCAACGCGCGCCGGAGCGCAGCGCGCGCGGGCAGGTGGTGGCCAGCGTGGAGCCCGCCGCCTACCCTAAAAATTTAAGCTCGGAATGAGACCCCCTTGCTTTTGATCCCTATCTACTGTATGCGCGGAAGTCTAAAGCCTGTATTTATAAACCGCTCTCAACAATGAGACTTATTTATCTTTCTCTCAGTTCTCAACGTTGAGATCGGTTTATAAATACGGGCCTTAGAAGTGTATACCGGGTGTAACAAGACCTTCAACGAAGCCGAGGTCTACATATTCTGCCCATCATCAGGGCCATTTCTGTTAAAAGTTATTGTTGGGAAACCATTTTAATTTTTGGTGTGAAAAAAAAAGCATTGCATACATTACCATGCTATGTACCTAACGCGTACAACAGACCGCACCTGCGAGTGTATGCTACACAGCTGCGTGCAGCCGAGTTGAAAGGCAGCGTTTATGGGCGTGCTCATGCGATACATTGATTGATGACGTTTTGAAGCTTTGTTTGTCACGAAATATATTATATTAATCTGTGGAAATACTTAAATTTTTTATAACATTTCTTTGGACAAAAATGTGAAGTTAACGAATAAAATAAGATTTCATAAAAAATAATTATTTTGACCTTCAATAACTTCGTAGCTATCGGTTTCCCGGGTATAGTGTAAGAGACAAAATTGATCCTGATGATAGACGGAATGCGTGGACTTCAGCTTCGTTGCGGGTCTTTTTACACCCTTTATGTTTACTACTCATGTTTATAGATTTGACTACGTCCACAGAAGGGCAGCTGCGCGTGGAGCACGAAGAAACGCGGCGCTATTCGGACACGCGGCTGGTACAGCCCGCGCCCGACGACGCCGCGCCCGCCTGCCCCGCTGAGGTAATACATACATCATCAGCCGTTTTAATGTCCCCGCTGCTGGAGCACAGGCCTTCCTTATAGGTGGATAAGGAGGATGGGCCATAACCTACCACGCGACCCCAATGCGAATTGATGGGTGTTAACGACTGCAAATGCAGCCGGGACCAACGGCTTAGCGTGCCTTCCGAAGTACGGAGGAGCTCGAGATAATTAGTTTTTGGTCACCCATCCCATGACCGACCCTTGCGAAAGTTGCTTAACCTCCGCAATCGCTGGGCCAGGCGCTAAACCACTTCGCCACCGAGCTCCTCTCCGACCGAGGTAACAACTTACATACAATCGGAGTTATTACAAAAGATTTTAAACACCTGTTTAACTTAGATATTGTTTAAATATAATGCTGTCTTTTTCAAACAATATTATAAAAAAAGTGACAGCATCACATTTAACAGTGTCTAAGTTAAACAGGTGTTTAAAAATATTTTGTGAATAACACCGAAAGTGTTGTCGTACAGTCAGCGCCGCGTTCTAACCTACCAAGCTATTTTGGTCCATTTGACAAAAGTCAACTTATCTCAAGACATTAAAGTGCACTTTCATTTGTTGTCTGACCACAAACGAAAATACACCTTAAAATCTTGAGATTAGGGTTTATTTTTCTGATCAATTCTAAATACAAAGCAAACTTCTGCAAAGAAAAATATTGTTTCTGCCAATACAATAGAGTGTAACAATATTTGACGTTTTTTAAGCTTTATTCCCTTAGCATAAGCAATATTTTGCCTTGCAGAAACTTGCTCACAAAAGGGCTTTAGTTTTTTGTGTAGACTATTTATTTTAGCTCTTTAACCCCAACGCAAAAAGAGGGGTGTTATAAGTTTGATTCTCTGTAATCACTTTTATACAAGGTCATTTTGTATCCACCATCCAAATTTTGAGGATGTGTTCAGTCCATGAAACTGAACAACTTTCTCTAAGGAACACATGATCAAATATGTAAAATAAAAATCGACTTTCCATACAAATCAAAGAGATCACGTGATCAATTTAGTATGGGATTACCAACATTTTTTGGCGAAATTTGACACATGTTTCTTAGAGAAAGTTGTTTAGTTTCAAGGACTAGACGCATATAAGCAAAATCTAACTCTCGAGTTTTGATGGTGATCTCTGATTGGTCAAGAAACTCAGTAGTTAGGTTTTGCGCGCAAACTCTAACTCTCCAGTTTCGCGCTAGTTCGATAGTGATCTCTGATTGGTCAAAAAACTCAGTAGTTAGGTTTTGCCCGCAAACTCTACCTACTGAGTTCCCATCCACCAATGAGCGGGCTTCAAAATTCAGTTGTCAACTGTCTGAACACGACTGTGGTAGCGTATTTTTTCTTCTACTCTTCCAAGTGTTTACGAATATAATCCAGTAAACCCAGATCTGTACGCAAAAGTTCATTTTTCTGCTAAACTAAATAGTTCGGAGGACTGTGGTGTGTAGATACAAACTTATAGATATTCATCTCTAATTGGACAGACAAAAAAATTATTTTATACAAAACTTGATCAGGTGCTTGCAGTGTTCGCACATTTGTATGACAAAACTATTTTTTTCTGTTTTCGGAAAAGTTGTAAAACAAAATGTTGTTATTTATGATGTTAGTTATCTAATCTTTCGAGGTTGTCGTCAACAATTTTTTATTTAACAGGTCGGCGAACAATAAACTTCCTTTACAAACATAATACCAAAATTATTTGCAATTTTAACATAATTAACTCTTGTGATGTTATTCGAATTATGACAGTAGGTCTTTGTAGTGCAATGTGGCGACCGGGAGACGTTAAATGACAACGACGGTTCAGTGGATACTAACTGAATTATTGGTCTGAATACATATATAATGCAAGAGAGGTGACACACACTACACCTCTCCCGTTATTTGAAAAAAAAACAATGTCAAAGTTTTTTTTTAACTAAGTATCAATAACAACATGAAACATACATTTATTCAAAATGGTTACAATATAATTTATGAAATTTTAAAATTAAATTTATATTTTTTTTTATTACTTGCTCATCATCATCAGCATCTTTTCTCAATGTAATCTAATAAAATGTCAATAAAATTTAAAACTGTTGCAAAAAAATAATATTCAACACACTGGATAAGATATTTTGCATGGATATATAAATCAACCTAATGCCGTAAGTATGGTAAATTGTTATTAATTTATGTTTCTTTACTTTGTCAAAACACAAACAAAAAATGCTGCTCTGAATTAAAACGATTGTTAACAAATTATTATAGGTCAGTTTTTTTTTGTTACATACTTACTTATATTCTATATTCTATTTAGACAAAAACAAAAAATACATATTTATTAATATTTGAAAATTAATCACCGGAACAGGGTCAAAACACCATATTTCATTTTATCAATGAAATAATTTTGTTTCAAGATCAAAAGACTCAAAGAAACCAATCCAAAGTCAAGGAAAGACAGTAAAAATCTGCATGAAAGTATTACTCAATTTCAATAATAGAACTACTAATTTGTTAGAAATATAAAATGTATTATAGCGATTTTGATTATAATACCTTGAAATATTTGGACCAACTTTTTTTTTTAAACTACACTTACTGTTTGTTACTAATCAAGTAACATGATATAATCAAAGTATTTATATTATACTTTCATACAATTTACTTATTTCAGTTCTTCACAAAACAAATAAACATCCATACATAAAAGTGTTATAAAAAAAATCTAACGCAATTTTATAGTTTTTAGCCAGTTGTTGACGATTCATCCTAAATAATTCGTAATTATAAAGAACCAACTATTTATCAAAATTCTTATTAGTACTACATATCAAAATATATTTATAAGTCACACAGGTCACACTATGAATCCCAGTTTAGTACTTTTCACCTTTGTCTAGTCCTGTATTACCACTACATTTCAAATTAAAACATTACCTATTTAAATAGTAGTAAAATAATATTCTCTACACTACTTTTCTAAGTATTTGTCACGGTCCTAGTAGATTAATCCATTTTAAATAAGATTATTTTTTGTCATATCATGAGTCCTTTATTTTAACTATCATAAGTTCACTTGTCTTCTCAATTATAATATAAGACTTATAAGACTTATAAGGTACCTTAAACTTTTATACTAGCTAGTTTTATGTCAACATCGTGTGCACACATCATCATTCATGTATTTCAACTCACTTTTCACTAAGTACTTATTTATTATATCACGTGGTACACATTTTATACATTTCATCATTTTTGGGCCGGCCGGTCCCTTTTATTCAATATTTCATTGGTACATATTTATATTTATAGTCGACTTTTATTATAATTAATTATTAATCAAACAGTGCATCTTTGTGCCTGTTTGGGCTGTGCACAGCCTAATTTGGGGGTCAAGGTTTAAGTTTCTACTCCAACTAATCTCACAGAGGAAAGCTCGTTTCGCAGATACCTTAATGGTGACTCTCACCATCATCCTATACAGTTAGCTACCGTAGGGAAATCTTTGTTTCAGAGAGCCCGCGGAATCTGTGACAAACAACACCTGACTGCTGAGCTTCAGCACGTCCAACAAGTACTGCGTAACAACAAGTTGCAAGTACCACACCTCAATCACAGAAAACGCGCCAAACCAGCCACAGTAGAGCGTCAACCTGCCATCCTACCATACTTGAAGGGTGTCACTGACAAGATTGGAAACATTCTGAAGCGAGCGTCAATCAAAACTTACTTCAAGCCGCCGAAGAAGATCAACCAATTCTTACGACCTGTCAAGTGTAATATCCCCCTTCAAGCTGCAGGCGTCTACAAACTAGATTGTGACTGTGGACTCTCCTACATCGGGCAAACAAAGAGAAGCATAGGGACCCGCGTCAAAGAGCATGTAGCTGACATGAAACATAGGCGCGATAACAAGTCTGCAGTGAGTGAACACGCCTTTGAGGGGCCCAACCATTATATTAGATTTGACAAACCCCAAATCCTTGCTAGGGAACGTAGATTTATCCCTAGAATGCTCCGCGAGGCTATCGAAATAAATAAATATCCTAATTTCAATAGAGATGATGGTTGGAAAATTCCACCAGCTTGGGACCCCATCATTCACAAGCTAAAGCCCCTCACACACACTGTAAGATCTAATGATACGGTTAGTTCCTTTTGCAAATAAATAAATTAATACAAAAGACGGAGGTCGGCTCCCTCTCCAAGTTTTCTTTCGCCATTTCTTTCTTGGAGGGGCCTCCCAATTTTATGAAATGGTGGTAGTTTCAGTAGATTTCTCTCTCTTTTTAGCATTAAATAATTCATAAAATTAAATTATAAATCAACATAAAATAATTAAAAATTTTGTTAAATTTTAATTTCTGAACGTATAAAAAAATTCATCGCTTGAGGGTAGGCTCACGGGTAGCTTCAGTCCCCCGTGACCACGGCAGCTGCAAAGGTGCCGAAACGTCGGGAAAAACCAAAAATCAAACCAAATACCAACTAAATACCAAAGTACATTCAATAAAACCGCGCTAGTATCCGTTAAAAAGTGTTTTATTTCATGTCTAGTGAGCGCGTAAGCTTGAGAAGTGAAGACGATTAAAGGATTTTTCATACATAGCTCTACATTTCCTATTAAATCAATCTAGTAATAAAAACAACGTAAATTTCCAGTAAATTAATTACCTACAATACAATACTTTATTTTAAAGGTCGCAGCTGTCCAACTGATTTCTCTACTAAAATACCTATACGAAATGTTGAGAAATTCAAACATGTTGCACTAAACTTTTAAAATCAGTGTTTTTCTAACAACAATTTTCCTAAAAATAATGCTTTTTCATGAACTATTAATTGAAATTCAAAAATGTTTACGCGTCTTTAGTATTTTTACCTAATAATTAGTATTACGCAAACTTTTTCCAATATGTTAATAATTATAGATTTTATTTCCAATGCATTGCATCATGTAAGAATATCGTAAGTAGGTTGTTGTTATCGTTAAACTTACCGAGCACGTTACGCTGAGTTTACATTAATGCAATACGTACCTATCTCCTTCTACAAAGTGTAGACTCGTGTGACCCTTTTATTTCATGCTAACTAAGTGCATGTGAAAAAAATGAATGATGTACTTTCCTACTGAATTATTTTTATCAAGACATACCTAAGTCCCTAACTTTGAAATCTTAACTTACTCAACTATTGTAACTTTCGTCACAAACTCTATGTCCAAATCAGAAAAATAGTTCCTAAATGAAATAATGTATAAAACTGAATCAGAAAGAAAGAATACGCTACAAAATAAATTTACTTTCATCGCACGCAACAAAATCTAAAACTATTAGGTAATATAAATTGTTCCCGCAACTAAAAACACAAACAAATTATGAATAATTAGATATCAAGACCGAATGTCTAACTAAAGGTTTCTTTTCAACATAACTGAACACTAACACGCCTATTTTTTTTTCACAAATATTTCAAATAACGAGTAGATATGTACTTACCTATGTACGCCTTCAAAACACCACCGCGAGTTTGCCATAAGTCTATAAGCAAAACACTAATAATAAAAAAAAACAATAAATCAGTAACTGTTAGGTATTATCAGATTTTACGAAAAAAAAAATAAAGCCCACTAAGTATAATCTTTTATGTCATCCAAATTATGAATTATACATTACGAGTTAAAAAAATATATATTGCTAGGTACCCATCTCATTTTTTTTATCAGAAACTCCGTAAATTAAAATTTTATAGCGAAACATAACCACTTCTTTTATTTAAAAACAGATAATTTTAACTTTCCTCTTCACTCAAATATAATTCTTATTTATTCTTTACTAAACTTTTTTTGTTTTCATAACAAACATAAATGACTATATACTTTTGTAGTAAAATTATCTACAATAAAATGAAAATGTTCAACAACGGAACCGAAATTTTGGCCACATTTCATATTCATAAAGTACCTACTACATTCTAAACAAAATTATATTTTAAATCGATGCGAAAAAAAATGAATTATACTAGTTCATCTTTTTATCGTCAACAACTGCTAAAATCATTGATTAAAGTATCAATGGCTAAAGTTAATACAATAAAATGTTAAATCCAAATCTTTCTATAGTAACAAAAAACAAATTTTTCAGCCTGCAGTTTCGAAACCGCAGTAAAATAGGTAACTACCAAGAAAACAATATAGAATTAAGTAAACTTCAATAGCAAATTACAATTTCAACTATACAATATTATTTCATTCAATTTGTTTTTACAATAAGGTAAATTTGTCTTTCAAATGAACAAAAAAAAAATATTTCTGACGAAAAATACTGTTTTACATAATCAAAGCCAAATTCTCTAATTAAAATTAAAATGAAGGAATTTTAGTATACTTTTTACCACACAAAACATTTTATTTTTCTTATTATATATTATTTATAACATACCTTGTACACATACATAAAAACAATAATAGTTCCAAATACTGGTTTCACGAAATGAAGAAATGCGCAACGTTTCCAAATTGTATAACCGAGGACACGAAGGTCTGAAATTAACCGAATTCACTTTTCACCCGGCGGCGTCCTCATCTGACTCCTGCGTCTCCCAGCGCCCAGCTTTTGTTTCCTCATCTGACTCCTACATCACCCGGCGCCCAGAATAGCTTCCTCATCTGTCACCAGCATCTCCCGGCACCCAGCTTCTCTTTTCCGTCACAATAACATTTTCTCTCTCGCCGCAGCAGCAGTAGATTTACACAATTAAGAGTTCCCTTTTCTCCATGTATTGGAGTGCAATGCTTCACTATAATTTACTATTGAAGTAGTCCATTTTTCACTTATATCATTATTATTTAAATAAAATTTTATTTTTAACATATTTATAGTAATGTTTATCCACTTATTAAATGTTCAGTTTTCACTATGAAACTTTAGTTACTCACTCACTTTAGTCTTATTAAATTCAATGTTCGTTAGTATTTATTTTAATTATAAACGAAAGTCTTTTTTTTTGAAACCATCTGCGCAGCACTGCCGCAAGGCAGCACTGGCAGGGTCGCCATGCAATGTGGCGACCGGGAGACGTTAAATGACAACGACGGTTCAGTGGATACTAACTGATTTATTGGTCTGAATACATATATAATGCAAGAGAGGTGACACACACTACAGTAGAGGGTTCTATTTAATAAAAAATCCAATACCTTTACAAACCAAATAAAAATTAACGCGATTTACAGTTTTGTCTGAAGAAAATGTAGTTGGCATTTATTTTGAATTGAGTAGGTAAGTATTTTGGATTTAAAGTTCATAAATTACGGAGTTCTACGGTAACAGATATAATAAAAATACGTTTTTACCTACCCACAAGCCACAATTAAGAATCGTTATTTGATATTACTCCACTTTTATGGCTTTCTGCTTTCCAACGGACAAATATTCTTAACCGTTTTCAAAAAGGGAGAGGTTTTCATTTTGGTTGTATGTTTGTTACCGGAAGTAGAACTGGGTCATTTTTATGAACCGATTTGGAAAACTTTTTTGCATTGGATTCGGAATAGTTGTCGTGTCGTGTGGTCCTATAGATTAGATTAGATTAATTTCATATTTTTTGACGTTTATTTGTAATAATAAAATAAATATAAAACTGGATTATATTCGCAAAATCTTGTAAGATTAGAAGTCATTTTAAAAAATAAAACATTCTACAATAAAACACCACAGCCGTGTTCAAAGACGATTGACAACTGAATTTTGAAGCGCGCTCATTGGTAGATGCGCACTCAGTGTTTTTTTAACAATCAGAGATCACTATCGAACTAGCGCGAAACTGGGGAGTTAGATAACTCTAACCTAACTACCTAACTACTGAGTTTCTTGACCAATCAGAGATCACCATCAAAACTTGAGAGTTAGATTTTGCTTATATGCGGCCGGGACGAGACGATGCCGACACGGGGCCGGGACGGGGACGAGACGAGGCCGACACCGTGAAATCCCCCCCCTCTCGTCCCCTGACGAGACGAGGCCGACACGGGGCCGGGACGGGGACAAGACGAGGCCGACACGGGGCCGAGACGAGGCCGACACGGGGCCGGGACGGGGACGGGACGAGGCCGACACGGGGCCAGGACGGGGACGAGACGAGGACGAGACGGGGCCGGGACGGGGACGAGACGAGGCCGACACGGGGCCGAGACGATGCCGACACGGGGCCGGAACGATGCCGACACGGGGCCGGGACGGGGACGAGACGAGGCCGACACCGTGAAATCCCCCCCCTCTCGTCCCCTGACGAGACGAGGCCGACACGGGGCCGGGACGGGGACAAGACGAGGCCGACACGGGGCCGTGACGGGGACGGGACGAGGCCGACATGGGGCCGGGACGGGGACGAGACGAGGCCGACACGGGACCGTGACGGGGACGAGACGAGGCCGACACGGGGCCGTGACGGGGACGAGACGAGGCCGACACGGAGCCGTGACGGGGACGAGACGAGGCCGACACGGGGCCGGGACGGGGACGAGACGAGGCCGACACGGGACCGTGACGGGGACGAGACGAGGCCGACACGGGGCCGTGACGGGGACGAGACGAGGCCGACACGGGGCCGTGACGGGGACGAGACGAGGCCGACACGGGGCCGGGACGGGGACGAGACGAGGCCGACACGGGACGGGGACGAGACGAGGCCGACACGGGGCCGGGACGGGGACGAGACGAGGCCGACACGGGACCGTGACGGGGACGAGACGAGGCCGACACGGGGCCGTGACGGGGACGAGACGAGGCCGACACGGAGCCGTGACGGGGACGAGACGAGGCCAACACGGGGACGAGACGAGGCCGACACGGGACCGGGACGGGGACGAGACGAGGCCGACACGGGGCCGGGACGGGGAGACACGGGGCCGGGACGGGGTCGAGACGAGGCCGACACGGGGACGAGACGAGGCCGACACGGGGCCGGGACGGGGACGAGACGAGGCCGACACGGGGCCGGGACGGGGACGAGACGAGGCCGACACGGGGCCGGGACGAGGACGAGACGAGGCCGACACGGGGACGAGACGAGGCCGACACGGGGCCGGGACGGGGGACGAGACGAGGCCGAGAAGAGGCCGACACGGGGTCGGCCCCGTGAAATCCCCCCCCCTCTCGTCCCCTGACGAGACGGGGCCGGGACGGGGACGAGACGATGCCGACACGGGGCAAAGTCATCTAAAAATAGTGAAAGTGACTTCTTTTTTTTGGCAAAAATAACCACTTAATCTGTTGTAATTGTAACTTAGCCTAAACTTATTTTTTTCGAGTAAGTTATGTTGTAGGCAACATAACTAAATTATCTTAATGTTCAAACATTTGTACTCACAGAAAAGTTTTGTTGCAATAGCGTTCACAGATGTTAAATAAATTGTGAAAAATGTTAAAATAGAAAATGCAACTTGTTAAAAATTCTCCATACAAAACGTAAATTTCATAGGCAAGGAATATTTAGTTTAGCAGAAAAAAAAGCTTTTGCGTTGATCTGGGTATACTGGATTATATTCGCAAAAACTTGGAAAATCATTTTTAAAAAATAAAATATTTTACCACAGTTGTGTTCAAAGACAATTGACAACTGAATTTTGAAGCTCGCTCATTGGTGGATAACTCAGTAGTTAGAGTTTGCGGGCAAAACCTAACTACTGAGTTTGTTGACCAATCAGAGATCACTATCGAACTAGCGCGAAACTGGGGAGTTAGAGTTTGCGCGCAAAACCTAACTACTGAGTTTCTTGACCAATCAGAGATCACCATCAAAACTCGAGAGTTAGATTTTGCTTATATGCGGACTGGACACATCCTTAAAATTTGGATGGTAAGTTCAAAATGACCCGATATAATAAGTAGGTATAACTCGGTCAAGTTAACTTTGCACTTGAAGCGAGAACGACCCCTCTCCTTTTCTCCTTACCTCACATTAGCATTGTCAATTATTTGAAAGTTTTCGATAAATTATCGCTAATAATAGTAGTTTATGAAACTGATGCATAATGAGGGGTATTAAAACATGAGTGTGTGTTCAAAAACCGAGCCGTAGGCGAGGTTTTTAATAGTATCACACAAGTGTTTTAATACCTAGTTATGTGCAGTTTCATACACTACTTTATCTACTCTCATACAATTATTGTGATTGAACCTACAAAATAAAATATCAATGATAAAAAGAGTAGGTAGTTTCTCGACTTTGCTTTAGATAGGTAGGTTGTACCAAATACTTAAAAACTCTACGTACTTACCTTGGTTAAGTATTACGTTTTTCCGTCGCCGCATCTAAAATATCTATTCACTCATCATACTATCAAATATTTTTAAGCAAAAGTAAAAATTAAAATCTAAAATAAAAATTTTTATTTTAGATTTTAATTTTTAAAATATTTTTTTTGCGCGTTTTCTATTATAAAAAATAATAATGAGATGATTGCATTCCAGCAGAGTAATCGTTACGCTAAGTCATCGATCACCATTTAGTACATTTTAATCATGGAAAGTATGTGAGAATTTCATTGTTTTTTTTTTAATATTGTGGCACTGCTATCTTCTTGGATTTGCCCTGTATCGTAATAAGAAAAAAAGTTATTTTATAGCATACTTTAGTTAACGAAGGTATGTTATAAAATAACTTTTTAATTTTTTTTCGGTATTGCGTGTATAAAGTATGTCAATATAAATTCGTTTTGAAATTCATAATTCGAATTTTACGATATGAGAGTAGATAAATGTATTAACACTACTGGCACGATGACGTTGGCGTGAGGCAAGGAGAAAAGGAGAGGCATCACTTTCGCTTCAGGTGCCGAGGTAACTTGACCGGGATTATAAATAAGTATACTTGTTTAGCCATTTAGTGTAGGAAAGGAAGGTAGTGGACCCCCACATTAAATCCTCAGTAGACGAAACATTACAGTATGTTAAAGTATCATTAATGAAATATTTTTTAAATTATCCAAATCGACTCTTTATTGTTTTTGGATATTTGTACATAGGTTTTGGTTCATACTATATTACATCCCTGCAAAGTTTCATCGACTGAGCATTTCATGTTGGGGTCTCCATACAAAAGATCGCTTCATTTCTTACACTAATTGTTCTACAAAAATAAAACAATCGACAAAACTTGAAGCGTCCGTTTTTCTTGAACAGGGGGGCGTGTACCACATCAGCGTTGACCCGCTAGAAGCGGACATCAGGTCCCTACTGGCGTTGGAGGCGCGGCGGGCAGCGAGAGCGGCCCGATCTTTACCCAACTTGCGGGCGAGCAGGGAGAGCTTACTGCCCCCCGCCGCGTCCGCGCCCGCCCCCTCGCTGGCCCCCCCGCCCGCGCCCCCCTCCTGAGGCCCGCCCCCGCCCCCGCCGCTGCTCCTCTACCGCGACGACACCGTCTACTGAGCAGTCGCCGCCGGATCGCGCAGCGGGCCGCACGCGACTCTCGTGTAGTGGAATGTCCGGGACGTGAAGTGTTGTTTTAAAGTAGTATGCTCACGGAACTGAAGAGGTTTCCTGGTGAGTAAGGCATGATTTAATGTACTCTCGCTCGTCCGAACGGTGCCACTTGTGACCGTATACGAGTAAGATTCTTACAGCTTCGTTTGCTGAAATGAACCGTGGTGGTACCGTGATCTCTGCTCGCCTTCATTCGCCATACCCATCACGTCCACCGAAATGCAAGTTTAAACGGTGTCTGAGGTCCGTATTTATAAAGCGCTCTCGACGTTGAAAGATAGCTGGAGATAATACTTGAAATGCTCTTCTTAAAGTAACGGCATCACGTTGAGAGTGGTTTATAAATACGGGCCTAAGATGCGATGTTATGAATCGCGTCACGTAAAAAGACCGCCGAACAACGAGCGAAATATGGAGGAGTCTATACTGTCTTCCAAAGACATAGATAAAGGAGGATGCCACAAAAAATCCAGAGTCGATCAAAATAATTTATGTATGGTGAGGTAGACCAGACATAGTATGTCCCAAATATGCAATTTGATTTCGCATAAACAACCCCAACATTAAAAAAAAGCGTGGCTTAACAAACGTGATCGAGTACGATCAGTCTGTCAAGCTCCGCCATGAGCGCTTCTGAGCGGCACTGTAACAAAACTAGTTATTCATACATGTTATACACAAACTATATAGACCACATGAGTAAATAAACGGAACAGAGTACAAGCTATCAAAACTTATACCGATTCTTCAAGGGTTGACACCTGTTGCAGGTTGAAAAGTAGGGAAAATAAAATAAGGCAAGTGAATACTAAAATGCGTATTTGAAATTATCTTACTGCACATGATTTCATAGGTAGGTACGAAAAAACGACCTTATTTTTTCGGGAATTCATTCATACATGCGGTGCAAGAGTTTGGCATATTTAATTATTAAACAATGATGTACCTTAATCGATTTTATATTCTTTTATTTTACACACTGAAATGGTAGAATGGAATCCCTAATTCGTCAACAAAATTATTCGAAAAACTCCCAGTATCTATCAATCTTATTTAAAAATATAAAATCATAATTTTAATCTCATCGAATGACTGACAAAATGAATGACAATAACAACTACACTGATATTGTCAAATTACTGACTCGAAGAAAAAATTTAAGAAATTGAAGTCTATCTCTTAGCAGCCCAGTCGGTTATACCATGACTGAGCCGCTGCAAACCAGTTTTTACCCCGGCTGACTACTTTTACACCCGTCGGTGAGAGGTCACGCACACATCGCCGCGCTATGTATGAGTGAACCTACAGCGGACCGCTTGTAGGCAGCTTGGACTCTCTTCAGTTTACGTTTTTTACTCATGTGATAGTACCCCGCCTACTCGTAACTTTTTTTAATGTTGGGGATTGTTTAAGCGAATTTAAATTGCAAATTTGGAACTTACTATGTCTGGTCTACCTCACCATACATGAATTATTTTAATCGACTCTGGGATTTTATCTTTAAATTCGTAGCATTGTCTTTTTCGATCACTTTTAAGACACCTATCACAGGTCCTTTTACGTGACGCCTACTATACCCAGAATATCAAATCGTTAAATTACGCTTCCTAGCATATGAGCAGTGGAAAATACCGTGAAGACGTTTTGTATTGACGACATACTAAAGACTGATGTCTGGATTCGAATAAGTCTCAAATTTTCCTAATCCGCCGATTTCCGTTAAAAGAAAAAATACAAATCGATAACGAAGCTCATTAAAAAAGTGTCTTACTGTAAACTTATGAATAGAGATGCCCCGAAAAAATAACTTATCAGTTATTAAAGTACTTAGTATAGCCAGATTAGCCAGTGACTGCGTAAATCCATTAAAGCAGCCTGGTTCTGAACATTGGATACTCTGTGAGATTTTACGAACTGTCTTCCTTGCCTTGACTGCTAAGCGACTGATAAATAAGTTGCCGTGAGATGAATCACCAATGAATCAATGAATGACCAATAATATTTGATAGTTTTGCGCAAGGTATACAACATTATTTATTGTATATACGAAAGCCGAAACACGGGTCACATATTTTCATTTTCAGAATCAGTATAAAAAATTATAATGGTACCTTAAAAACTCACGAAGTTACAAGCTTTTTGTGTTGTGCGCGCGAGACATTTTAGTAAGGCGAGCGTTAATTATGATTTTGTATATATTATTTAGTCAAAATATAACATGATATAATAAATATTGCAGTCGATTCTATTACTGATTCTGAACAATTTTCGGGTTTCGTATATACTAAAAATAACCTTGCATAACCGTTAAGGCGACATTTTATACACTAGCGTCACTCTCGCAAAAAAATAATTACGTGTAAATACACAATTTATTAAAAATCCAAGCTGAAGGTCAATTTTTATAAAAAAACAAACGAGAAAACCACAATAAATTATCTGTCATTAAGTTTGTGTGTTTATTATTATTATTAAAGCCATTAATTTCCGTGCTAACATTCAAATTACAATTTTAAGTCAATTATATTATGTCAAATTACAATATTTTATCATTACTCAATTATTTCATTAAATTATTCATAATTATGTAAAAAATATAGTTAGATACAATAAGTCAATACATGCGTCATATTTGTCTATTTGCCATCAAGGATCTCTCTACGAGTTAGGCCTCCTCCAATTTTACCCACTTTTTTCTGTCTTGGGCTACAGTCATCCATTTATCTCCTGCTACTTTATTAATTTCATCGGACCATATCTCTAGTGGTCTGCCTCTTTTTCGTTTACGTTGAGGTCCAGACCAAGCCGTAATTTTTTTAGTCCATTTTCGGTCATTCATACGGACCGTGTGTTTATAAATTACAATTGATATCTTGCTAGCGGAACATCAGCTTGGATTTTTAATGAATTGGTGTATACGGTAATTATTTACGGGCGTGGCGCTAGTGTTGCTTATAATGTCGCCATAAAACCGTAACCACGTGATTGCATAGAACAGGAATGAAGAAAGTCGATGATAATTTACTTTGTATGTTGTTAATCCGTGACTTCTTAACACCAAAAATAATTTTGAATTATATTTAAAAGCTCCGAATATATTTTTGAGTGAACCTCGTTCTGAATGCCGATGTCCGAGCCAATATCCATACGCACACGTCAAAGGGAACTTCTCAGTTCTTGCTCATTGGAATACATGATACCAATTTGATTCACAGTATTTAATAAAAGGTCTTTACCATACACTACAGCATATTTAATAATGAATTTACCCGTTTTCATTTATAAGTTCTGCTCGATTGCCGCACACAGTTTTTATGTTGAGCTGGTTCAAATCAGATTCAGGAGAAAAAGTGCAATGACGCAAATGCATATAATTCGGGGATTAAGTTTCGTTATGTTTAAGAAAAACACCATCTTATTATCGAGGAAATTCCATAAATCTTCATCCAATTAATCAATATTTTTTTAAATTAACACATGTATAAAAGATGGTTTAGATCATCTTTTATATTATATTTGAGTGAGTCAGTGTGGGTACTATATTTTTTAATTTATCATCAACATATTATTTTATAACAAAGGAACGTATAGTGAGCAGCGTTTAAGTGGTTTTCAAAAACGTGAAATTTCCTCAATCAATTTCGAGCTTCACTTCCTTCGTCTTAAGATTTAAGGTCATGACACACTATACCGGCAACGCAACTGCACAGCTGCAGCATGGCGTGACCTCGAATTTAGGCTACGGCTAGCCGCCAGCGCGCTAACTACGCGTCGTCCGCGAGGTGCAAGCGCGCAGTCCGCGAGGTGCAAGCGCGCAGTCCGCGCGCTGGCCGCGAGGTGGCGTAATATTTCCAATTTTCACTGTTATAATTTGAAACATTATGAATGTGAATAAATGATTTATGATTTATGGTGCAAGCTCGCAGTCCGCGCGCCGGTCGCGAGTGCTAGCTATTTTGCATACGATGTTGTTTCGCTGGCGACTCGGAGTCAGCGCGCAGTTAGCACGCGGTCGGCGTGCTGTAAGCACGCGGCCCGCTCGCTTGCAGCGAGCTGGCTGTGAGTAGAGTCTAATGGTAGCGGCAAGCGCACTGACTGCCCGCCGTTGGCTTTTTCTATGAAATATATTTTATGAATTACGACACATGATTTAATGCTCTAACTTGAATGACAAGTTAATTGCTGGGTTGGAGCGGTGCCGTTGCGGTGCAGTATAGTTTGCGGTATAGTGTGCCATGACCTTTATAATTATTTGGAGAAATTTGAAACAACCACTATGTGCGTTGCAATTGAGTGGTAACATTATAGTCGTATGTTTATATTAATAGATCTTAGTGCTAAAGATTTGGTGTTGAGTTGTATGAGTAAGAGAGCATTTTCACAGAGACAGAGCTTTTGATAAAAATCGACATTATAATGGTAGCTTAATTAAGTACGTAAAATCGATGTGAATAATAATTAAGAACGATTTCGAATTTGACATAAATTCATCAGTAAAAAATTGCGCATTGCTAGTTGAAATTAAATGCGAATTATACTGCGTTAATAATCATCACCAATTTTTGATCTAATTGGATAGTTGATAATCATGTGACGGACGATCTTATATTTGCATCTCTGAGCTTCCGTGTAAATTGCAGTTTTACGGATTGGGCAATGCTCTGCGAGCTGCTGTGCAGTTGTAGCAGTTTGGATTCAACCGGTTGTAATATAAACAATTTGCATATATACCAATATTTTAATAAATGAAAACCACCCTTCCATATTCACCCGACGTTATAGTATCATCAACTAAAATACTTAGATCGATATAAAAATACATGCTGTGCGTTATGCGATAAATACTGTATATATTAGAGTAAATGTAAATAGAATGATAACATTTTATCTTAAAAATGGACTCGATTGCGACGTTTAAATAGAAATATATATAAAACTTAATTGGTAGTTCATGCAATGCATGCACGAAAAGGGCATTTTCAGTTTTGATTGGTCATGAAAAGGATAGCATATGTTTATTACTGTCGAATTAAGTTTAAGATTTGTGTTTCTCCAGAATTAAGATCATACCCAACGTCCTTAGAGCCCGTTCAGATGAACGCGCGATTGAGACGCGTTTCGTTATACAATACGATTAAATTGACAATTGACAGTGATCCGCTGCAACTTCACTCGAAAATGTGTGGCAAAGAGAAAATTTTACAGATTAAAAACGTGTTTTGCACCGCAAGCGCTCTAAAGTTAATCACTTCAGTTGTAAGTTGTTAAATTAATCGCATTGTACTCATTGTTCGCTTGGTCACAGCTGTAACATGTGCAATATTAACTGTAGTGTAACCAAAATCGCGTGTCAAATCGCGCGTCAGTCGCCGTTACCTGAAGAAGCTCTTAAGACGCTGTTACACAAGGAATTTTGGTGGCAAGAAATTGCCACTTGCGTGCAAGAAACTTTCCTTGTGTAACAGCGGCCTTAGTGTAAATATAACACTCGTTTCTCTCAACTTTAATAGCTTCAGCCCTTCTATAGCCTGATAAAAAATAACTAAGCTAAGCACAAAATAGGGCCGCATTATATTTATATTTATTTAAACTAAAGATAAAAATTAGATTACTAACCTTTTTGTGAAACAACACACCCACATTTGTATATTTTATTTGGTTTTTGTAATTATGTGTAAAAAATCTGTACTAATCTAAATATTTAATTTTTGTCATAGCCATTTAGTATGGCATACACAGGATGTTTCCTAATAACCCGTAAAATTTTGTTTTCTGTTTGTATGGAAAACTGCAAAATGACAACCTAAGATGCAAAAGCAAGACCACAGAATAGATATAAGTACTACGTACAGAAAGGACACTCCCCGCCCCGCCCTAGAATCAGTTACCTCACCCCACCCCGCGAGCTCATGCGCTGAATCGTGTGCTCGTAGACGTAAATTTCAACAGCTGTCAACTTTCGTGCACGGTGGCGTGAATTTAAGTTGCAAAAAGCAAAGCAAAACATTTACATAATATCACTAATGGAAACATTTCTTATCACCGGTAATTACATATTTATTGTTAAAGTGGTGAAAAACCAACATTTTTGATTCCTGTAGTAGCCCTCGCTTTACACACACAGTTGTGTACAAAATGTTATCTGTTTAGTGTCTGTGTAATAGGTAGTTGTAACGGTGCAGTTGTATGAAATGTCCGGGGTGTGGCAAAACACAATTTGCTTTTCGGTTGCCACTATGCAGTATATCATGAAAAGTTTTTTTTTTAAAGTAGAGATTTTCAAGGGTTATAATTTTCCGGGGTTGTATGCATGGTACCTTATTAAACCATTTTCAGTTTTGGGGGTTTTTGGTAACACGTTGTATAATGCAATAGTTATTGTGCACGCCTCGCCGCCGTGTGTTTAACAGATTCGTGATAATTGTTATGTACGAAACCCTATGCGTCACATCATTACCAAAACCGTATTTTAGGATTCCATCATTACATTACAACTATCTATAAAATCAATTTTGCAGTTGCTTGCGATTCGGTAAACTCTTGAGATATGATACTTAACCATAAGAATAAATAAAACTTACTAGAACGGACTCTTCTTTATCCGAGTCCCAAATGCCGCCATTTTCTATAACTACTTCTCCCTTCACGTCGCTACGCCCCGCTGTCGTCCAAGCGTGTTGCCAGGGTTGCTTACTGTTAAATATTGCTTACGTTTAAAGATAATATCGCTAAAATATGAGTTTTTCTTTAGTTTTAAATCATTATTTTAGTCTAGTTAGTAGATACAAAAATAAAATATTAACTTTTTCTGGGTAAGTACTTACCTACTCCTGAGTTTGTATAAATAAAGTAAATAAACATTTAGTATGGAAATTAAATTAAATTTTGAACAAAAATATACTTCCCTTCTTCTAAAACATTTTTAGGTTTTAATCCTCTTACTATTTCGTTATGTTTCAACTTTCATCACGTAACGAAATCACAGAATAGATACGAAATAGTATTGTATAAAGCTGAGTATGACTGATACTCTATTTATTATACTTTAAGGCGGTTGTATGACCAAACACATCACAATAACTTGACGCCATTGTAATTTGTTTCCAAGATCGTACGGAACGCACAAACAGGCAAACGCGTGTGCGGCGACGCGCCGGCCGTGGCAGCCCGACTGAGTTTCTTGTTTAACAAGTAGGCTAATATCGTGACTTTGAGCCCGTTCGGGGCGGGAGTGTCCGTTCTAGTAAGTTTTATTTATTCATATGACTTAACTTCGCGATGAATTATGTATGCGTGCATCTTTTGATATATAGACACAGTCAATATAGTATAGACACTGCAACGTACAACGTCGTTTGTAACCAAACCAATCAGATTTCTGTCCCTCCTGATTTTTGCCATTTGCAAGTTCGAATAAAACTCTTCATGATTAGTAGTCCTCTTAATTAAAATAAAGTTATCTGTTTATAAATAGAATCGGCTGGAAACCTCTCAAATGTCCTATACGTTTTCTACCCTTATACGTATATTTTATTATCTTTTTTATTAATTTAGACCTCTCGTCCGCGAAAAAAGTTATCGCAATCAATAAGTTTATCGTAACTTACCACTGACAAACGTAATATCTATTTCCGTTGACCGGAAACATCGCAAGAAAGCTACTTGGCTGCTTCCGCGCTGCTGCATCGCCGAACCGGGGGCTGATTTTGTAACTTCGTTGCACTCAACTCTGACAAAAATCGCAGTTACTTTACTGCTTTAGTAAGAACTAATGTGACAACAATCGCAGTTACATTACTGCTTTAGTAAGAACCAATGTGACAACTATATCACTTAGAGCAACACTGTAACTGCAGTTATAATCGATTTCAATCGAGAATTGTTAGCAACGAAGGTACGTAATCAGCTAGTTGATTACGTAAGTCTGTTGCTAACAATTCTCGATTGAAATCGATTGAAAGCGCAGTTACATTGCTGCTCTAAGTAAGATAGTTGTCACATTGGTTCTTACTAAAGCAGCAATGTAACTACGATTTCTGTCAGAGTTGATTGCAACAAAGTTACAAAATCAGAGGGCAGGGGGCCGGTCGTTGCCGAGCGGTATTCTTGTTCTGAGCAAAGGTGGAAAGGGACAGAACTACGGAACAATACGATGCCGGGTAGTTTGATATAGTACATAAAGATGTTTTAAAGAAAATGTTTTAAATTACTTAATAAATCTCTTTTTACTTTCGCCCTTCTACAATAAGTTCTCTTCGACTATATCTCTCTGAACGTACATAATGGCCTAACTATACAGGGTGGAATTTCTTAATGCCACCTGGAGGGAAAGTACTCTAAACAATGGAGATAGCTAATTTCACTCAAAGGAAACATTCCTTTATTTTTAAAAAGATACAAAACTGCATTCAAAATTTTTTAAAAATACGCTTCCCACACCCAGGAATCGAACCGGCTAAAATTCAAAAAAACAATACCCTGTACTTTTATGATATCAATCGTTAGGGTCAAACATAAGGATCAAATCTCTCTAACAAACATGGTATATTAAATGAAAGGAAAACCATGAAAGACAAGATAAAGCACTTTTACTTAAGGCTCCATTATGTTAGTTAGTTCACAATAAATTATCTGTGTAGAACTATTTCTATAAGATGTTCATAATGCAGACTATTACGCATCCATTGCATGCAAATGAGTTCCTTAAAATAATAAATTTATGTATCCAGCAACATGGGGCCAATTTCGAACAACTAATTAGTTAAGCTTTTTTCTCGTTCAATTAAAATAAGTTTAGATTTAATGATTTTCCTTTCATTTAATTTACCATGTTTGTTAGAGAGATTTGAACCTTATGTTTGACCCTAACGATTGATAACATAAAAGCACAGGGTGTTGTTTTTTCGAATTTTAGCTGGTTCGATTCCTGGGTGTGGGAAGCATATGTTTAAAAATCTTTGAATGCAGTTTGTTTTTTTTTTCAAAAATAAAGGAATGTTTCCTTTGAAAGAAATTTGCTATCTCTATTATTTAGAGTACTTTCCCTCCAGGTGGCATTAAAAAATTCCACCCTGTATATTCTCAATACGAGGTCAATCGGACGAGTTGGTTCTGTTTATTCACAAAAACTAAGATATATCATAAAATTTGTTTTTGAAATTTTATCTATCATTGATGAAATATGCTGTAACAAACTACCATTATTTAATTAATATTTGTTTCTTAAAATCGGGCTAGTGCGTAAGTTTTTTTACAATAATTTAAGGCTCTATTTGTTTTCTAAACCAACGCTTTATAAAGAACGGTTTCCAAAGTTATGATAACTTATGCACATAATTATGCGACATTAAAATTCAATCGATTTTTATTATTGTTTACTTATTTTATTACTTTTAGATCACCTCTCATTCTTCCGGTTTCTGAGGTACTTTATCGTGGGGTCCACATTATCTGGTTTATTTTAATAATGTTAACTTTAAACCAGATAATGTGGACCCCTCCGATAAATTTAAACCTCCGATAAACCACCGATAAGTACACCTCAGAAACCAAGCGTTAGTAGCTCTTCGCTTCCGCGCTTGTGGACCCCGCGCCTGTGGCTCACGTGAATGTGGCCTGTGGGCTGTAGGCTGATTGTCTAATTTTGTTGCAATCAACTTTGACAGAAATCGCAGTGACGTTGCTGCTTTAGTAAGAACCAATGTGACAACTATCTTACTAAAGCAGCAATGCAACTGCGATTTCAATCGATTTCAATCGAGAATTGTCAGCAACAGAGATACGTAATCGGTGGGCTGATTACGTAACTTTGTTGCAATCAACTCTGACAGAAATCGCAGTTACATTACTGCTTTAGTTAGAACCAATGTGACAACTATCCCACTTAAAGCAGCAATGCAACTGCGATTTCATCTATTTCAATCGAGAATTGTTAGCAACAGAGTTACGTAATTCCGGATCTGCCCCCTGATTACGTAACTCTGTTGCTAACAATTCTCGATTGAAATCGATTGAAACCGCAGTTACATTGCTGCTTTAAGTAAGATAGTTGTCACATTGGTTCTTACTAAAGCAGCAATGTAACTGCGATTTCTGTCAGAGTTGATTGCAACAAAGTTACGTAATCAGGGGGCTGAGCGTTTTGAGTAAGGCGTGTAGGTGTTTAACCCACATCCCTAATTAAATGGTTTCTTTTCGGCAATCATATGTCTATAAACTTTGTTCGTTCTCCCTTCTTCTTAAGCCACATAGTGGTCCAATGCGTTTGAAGAGTACTGTTGTATACGTCTGACCCCGAACTACATAACTGTTGCTAACAATTCTCGATTGAAATCGCAGTTGCATTGCTGCTTTAAGTAAGATAGTTGTCAAATTGGTTCTAACTAAAGCAGCAATGTCACTGCGATTTCTGTCAGAGTTGATTGCAACAAAATTACAAAATGAGCCCACCGGTCTAACTAAAGCTCTGCCGACTAATTGTCTAATTTCAAAATCTAACGCAATCGCTTTTGTTTGACAGAACATTGATCCTTTTTTTGGTCCAAATAAAAACTTACCAAAGAAATGCAGCAATGTGTCATATCCATCTGTCAAATGAAAGTTCTCCACTAGACACTTTGGGGATAGTGACTAAATATCACCGTATATTAACCGGGTCACAACTTTTTTGCACGCATCTGTTAATCACAAAAGTCAGATATGCTGAACTCCTGCATGATTTTTTTATAAAATTATCAATTCCTAACTAAAACAGCTGTTATTTCGGCATCACATTAATCACAATTACTTGTTTATATAATTCTGACGATTATCAAATTCTATAGTAATAATTTAATATATTTTTTCCATTTATCCGTCTAAATTCTTATTTTAGACTGCACATTCCCTTATGTGCGAAATTTTGTAAATAGTTATTTATAAAAAAAAACACGTTACGTTTATAATTCACAAGTAGCTGAAAATAACGTTAAATTCGTAACTAGTTAATTATTATCATAGAATGGAATTTGGTGCTAACAAATTGATGAATATCAGTCCAAATTAGGTGTGTTGTGAGGTTTTTGTTTCGATTGATTAATGTGAAAATGTTTATTATTAACTGTCCACGGTATGCGAGCTAATGTTTTAACTGTGTCTGCACTTATGTATTAAGCCCGATTCACACATATCAGGGAAGTCACAGTTCCGGCACAGTACCGCCACCGTGATCATTATTCTTTCATACATTCTCTATGAACACGCGTTCAATGACACTAAGGGCGAGGCCCCATTAGTGCGTTGCGCTGTGTTGCGTCGTCGCTGCGTCGTTTTCCATATATTTTTTATGACATGCCACACTAGACCCTTGCGTCGTCGCGCGCGTTTTAACGGATCGACGGACAAGAGACGAAGCGGGAGGGAGGGTGATGCGCTGCGTCGTCGCAGATCCGCTGCGACGACGTAGCGTGTCATCCCATAGAGTAAAATACAAAGAACACGTTTGTATCTATCCATTGCGAAGGGTGAGCCACACCTGCGTTGCGTTGTCGTAGCGTCAACGCAACGCAGGTGTGGCATACAATGCGTTGATCCGTTGCGACGACGCGACGCAACGCAACGCAACGCACCAATGGAGCCTCGTTCTAAGAGCACTTTCTCGTCACTGACACTGACAGGTGTGGACGCGTTCATAGAGAATGTATGATGGCTGTAGGTACTGCGGAAACTGGGACTTCACTAATATGTGTGAATCGGGCTATAGTTGTATTGAGAGTTTAGTAGCGAATTCATGACAAATATTAATATTTCTGTATGTTTGGTAAACTTTTAGTTATTAAATATTGTTTTTTTTATTAACTCTACGTCATTATTTTATTGACAAAGTATTTTAGAAATGGGATACCTAACATAATTAATGGCATAAGTATCTATGTATATGTCACAGCCAGTTAGCTTAATCAGTCGTACAATTAACGGCCTAGCCTTTTCATTTAACAGCGTCGTTCAACGGCCATCATCATCAATCACCATTCCGGCGTCGACCAGCTGTGATATTTTTGGTGTTTCTCACAAATTAACGTGATAAAAATACGTTTTCACGAGATAGTTCAATGGAAGTGCGTGGTTATAAATTAGTGTACCTAATATTCGAACGTTTTAAAGGAAATTTCAACCAACATTTTATTGAATATGACCAACAGCATGTGGGTAAAGTTGTTTTTGTGTAATTTTTCGCAATTTATTGTTTGTTAGACGATATGTGGGGTGTATAATGATACTGTCACAAGTTTAAATATGAATTTAATTTGTGTTTTTACGCATAAGCATATGCCAGCCCGTAAATTAAATATTGTATTAGACGCATTGGCTAAATACCATTTAGGCCGGTGATTAAACGACGCTGTTCAATTCAATGACTAGACCGTTAATTGAATGGCTCATTAAACCAGTTGGCTGCGACATAGATAGGTATATAATGGTTATCTTTAAAATGTTTGTACTTTCAAATCCATCCGTTCAACGTTTATTGATTTAAGAACAGAAAATATCTCTCTACCTACAAACTATGATATTATTCTTAACTTTTTGTACCGCAAACCTTTATTCCCATCTGCTCCCTTCAAGTTTCGCCACCGGGGTGGTGGTTGACACTAACAGGTGGCTCACTACCTCGGTGGTCGATGGCACCTATTTATACCCATCTGCTACCTTTGAGGGTGCCATGGGGGTGGTCGTTGGCACTAATAGGTGGCGTTTAACACCCGTTTACAGTCGCCATATTGATTTAAAAAAATGTAGCCAGTGTAACTTGGGATGATGTAAAGATTCTAACAATATCCAATACATCCAAATCCGTTGAGGCATTTAGAAGTTATGGCGGAATGGAGAAACTCAGTATACCCACAAACATACATGAACTCTGAACACGTTACACTCTGTTTTTTTGGGCAGTCGTGTAATAAAAGTTCCATTTTTATCTATTAATATACGTTTTTATTGCTCATGTATCATGATATCAAGTGATGTTTTATTTCAATTTCCATTGATAATGTCCTATACGAAATGCGAATAAACCCCTGTACTATAACTATGAAGGGGGCAGATGGGAATAAATAGGTGCCATCGACCACCGGTGTGGTTAACGCCACCTATTAGTGCCAACCACCACTCCGGTGGCGGAGTTTGAAGGGGCAGATGGGAATAAAGGCCGCAAATGATTGTGACTTGCTGTAAACTACATTTACAAGTTATGCGCAGGTGTTGCGAATGGGACATACGATTTCACTAATATAACAATTCAGTTTTTGTGGCTGGCTGTTTAAACGATATTTTAGTCACGAATTATTAACATTTGGTCGGATTTGCAAAAGGTTGGA
The DNA here is from genome assembly GCA_943789525.1 of Agriphila geniculea. Lineage (NCBI taxonomy): Eukaryota > Metazoa > Arthropoda > Insecta > Lepidoptera > Crambidae > Agriphila > Agriphila geniculea. The sequence continues at coordinate 9,174,483 of OX038875.1, forward strand.
TTCTCATTTCGCCGGATTCGATACAGTATAATCAACAGTGCCTGTATAATGACTGTAAGTGTACACAGTTACGTTTACTACACTCAATAGCGACTAGTAAACAGTTTTGTATGCAATTTTGCACAGCGCCTCTAGCGGTAACCACACTAAACTAAAAGTTGTCATACAAATGTCAACTACAGTCGATAGTGAGTATAGAAAGTATAAACTCATAATACGCCTACGGATATAATTATAAAAGTGGAATATAACTTGGTCGTAGTAGATGTACTTTAAATATTCATATGATTATTGTGAAATAGTTTTATATTTTTAAACGACTTCAAAAAGGAGGAGAGTCTCAATCCGATTGTATATTTTTTTCTGTACATAATTTACTGTGTCGGTTTTAATTTAACTCTTACTTACAAAATTCCTTCTAAGTTATGAATAGCTCTTGGCAATCTTGGTGCTTGAGAAGTCGGGTTTTAAGCCCGTATTTATAAACCATTATCAACGTTAAGAGCTATATTAAGATCATACTTGAGATGCTCTTCTTATAGGAACAGCATCTCAGGATTTCAAGATAGTTTTCAATGTTGAAAGCGGTTTATATTATGTGTACAGTAGTGATGGGCGTTAAGGCTATTTAAAAATAATTTTTCACCGTTAAATTAATTGTGAAATAGCTTTTTTCAATTAACGCTATTTTTAACGTGAATTTTAACGATCGTGCGTGCATCATGCATGAATGACTACTTTCAATTATTATCTTAGACAAAGTTAATTTGTCGTTAATTCGCTTTAGTTTTCTTTATTATATTCATACCACAAATCAAATCATATCTGAAAAATCAAATTAATTATTTAGTAAGTATGTTTTTTTTAATGAAAAGATATTACAGTAAATTAATTGAGCTCAATTGAGCACCTTGTGTTTCTCAATGCAAATTTTAGAAAAGTGCGATGAATTTTCTGTAATATCTTTTCATTAAAAAAAACACGTACACACGATCCCGCAACACCTATGCGACGACGTGACCAATTTCGTTAATGATTATTTTCACACTGGCTAGATGGAGTGGCTAGTGAAAATCGCTTCTTCCTTCCTTCACGTTAATAAACTAAACGGCGTTAAGGCTAGAAGTTGTTAAAATTATTAACACAATTTCAATCCAAAACTGAACCTTTGGTGTCATAAAATAAAGACCACGGTAATTTCGTTATCTAAACTCAGTGCTCCACAGCAGGAAGCAATAAATCTCAGAACAATGTGTCTTACCTGCAAAGTTAGTTTTATTAGTGTTATGCAATTTAAGGGACCCCCGCCTTTGTTATTATTCTGAACAAAAAACAATACTTACAATAGATACCGTTGTCTCGGCCCATGACCGAACTATGCACGTTTGCAACACGTGCGGTGGTGGTCGAGCGAGGGACCTTAGCTTTTTTGGAGCTTACTTTACGTTAGAATCGTTAATTAATTTTAGCAGAATATTTCATTTAAAATTAATGAGCTAATGCTAAATTCTTGATTAGTCGTTAAGCGTTAAAGCTAAGGCGATAACGACACATCACTAGTGTACAGGCCTTAATCATTTATTCTTTTCAACTATGGATATAATTATAATTGGATAAGTGCATACAAAAAACGAAGATAGCCAAGAATTATTAACAATATGGAGGCACAGTAAATGCCTATAGGTATCTCATTATTTTTAAGAATCGCTTATTCAGGTGACTAATGATTAACTTATTGTAATATTTTTTTGTATTCACGAATTTGTTTGATGTAAATCTTTTTTCCTTAGAATTGTGTAAAGTAATTATAGCATCAAGTAAAATATGATATAAGGGTTTAAGTATGGAATTGCCGTTTTCAATTTATTCAATCACTAGCTTTTGCCTGCGACTTCGTCCGCGTGGACATTAGGGAACTTTTGACGGGGATAAAAAGTAAAACTATCTGTGTGCTATTCCAAATCCGTTCAGTCGTTTTTACGTAATTGAGTCTTTCACATTTATAATATAAGTAGGATATCCATATCCCGTTACTTTCACTTTATAATATTAGTACGATAGCCATAACCCGTTCATGCCCCGTTCCCGTACCCGTTCTCGTTCCTGTTCCTGTATTATTTCAGCCCATGAGGAGTTAAATCATTTCCATCGTGTTAAACTTTAAAACAAATGCCATTTTCGCAATCAACATCCTATAAAACCTCGATAACGTTTGCTTATTTATTTTTAGAAGTACTCCTGCGAAGTTTCATGTTGAAATGTCCAATTTTTTTTTTTATTCCATACAAACTTTGTACCCCCATTTTCAACCCTTTAGGGGTGGAATTTCCAAAAATCCCTTCTTAGTGGGTGTTTACACTGTATAGAATATCTATGTACAAAATTTAAAGTCTCTAGGTTCAGTGGTTTGGGCTGGGTAATAGTCTGTCAGTCACCCCTTCACTTTTATATAAGAGATGAACGTCAATATTTTAAATCTTTTATGCACAAATGTGTAAACACTTAGCTAACTAATGCCATGTGTTAAGTGAAAAATTAAGTATCGGCTAAGCTACAACGATATAAGTGTTCATTTCTGCTAACGAAAAAAATAATAATTTTAGGATATTTTTTTTAACATTTAGGAAAGAAAATCAGAAATATTTTTATTGTTGATAGTAGGCCGTCATGATCATAATTCGAAATAATAACAAGTAACTGACGCCTCTTTGTCATCATAGAAGATATGAGAGCCTCTGTGTGTGAGAAAAAATCGGCAATTTCATACTTTAACCCCTATTATAATCTCAGTTTGTTTACAAGTGTTCCTAATCACTTGTACCTACCCCAATCACTTGTATTATTTCAGTTTTCAGTCCAGGAATCACCCTTACTATTGTACATGGTGAATCTGCGGCTACCACTGTTTAATGCCTTGTATTAACAAGGCAACATTGACGCGCAACTCCCGAAATGATGCGAAACATGACGCGTGACGTTACCAGATGATGTGAAACATGGAGGCGTATACTTACTTTACTGTTTTGCATGATGCCGTCCTGTCAAATAAGTTGCGCGTTATTGCTCAAAATGTTGCCTAGTGAATACTAGGCTTTAACATTGTCATTTCTAAAAATTCTCTGAGCTCTTGGTTGGCTATTATACCCAAGGGGTAATACTATAACTAGTCTTACGTGAGTTTTATTGACAGATTTGAGATTTTCATTAAAAGCAATCATTTTGTATGCTTCAACTATAGATGTATATTGTAAATTTCATTGTATTATACATGCGTGTATACTGATGTCAGTCATTCTTTGTATATGTGAAGTTAGATTATGAGGGCTATGTTATGTGGGTGCTTGGAGATTTCTCGATAAACGACAGACGCATTTAATTAACACACTTAATTTTACGTACTTTATTTACATATCATATTTGTCAAATTTCATACATAATTGTATTCAATGTAATTATTATGTAAATAAATGCTTCAGATTAATTGATGTACTCGAATGCTACGTCGATATTTCTCTAGGAGTCTCGTGCGCTGAGAAAATTTCAAACTGCTATTGTTTATGGAAAATTGGATAATGTAGTGCCTTATTTAGAATTCGAGATTTTAATTACTTACCCATTCGGACGTCGGTCGCTGAAGTACAAAAACTTAATCATATTTTGTGTGCGGACACCAAGGAGGTCCTTCCCTACACAACTGTAGATAGGAAGTTTTCTGCGCACGCGACGAAACCCCTCGTATATAATGTGATATAAGTTATTAAGTGTTTTATTTTTATTTTGCTCAAAATAATTTTATCCCTTGATCTGTACTTATCATTCATGAAATTTGTAAGACTGTATTTTATTTTGTTGTGTAACATTGTTAGTTAACTTCAGGTTATAAATATAGTTATTTTGAGAACTATTTTCTTTTATTTCTATAATTAATCTGGATAGACACCTGAATAAAACAAAAATTAGTTAAAAATAAATATTTTATTTAAAATCGATCGAATTAATTAATATTCGCGAACGTGACCAGAGCTCGGGTCCAAGTGACTAGACTGTACACTCAACATTTGTTTCATAATGTATACGTAAACAATAAATTTCTGTTTAAACAGAAAATCAACACTTAGTAATAATAAACGTTACAGTTCTACTTAATGTAAATATAAATTATATCCCTAATACTCGAGTATTAGATAAATTAAATTCACCGAAAAATATAACACACTGCCGGGAGCATTACAATAATAGCTTCCTAAAATTATTTTTGTTAGTCTTATATCGTTGCTAATCCAACATGTCAATAAGGTATTTAGTTCGGCGCCAACGACTAACCGTAGCAAAAATCAGTCAACATAAGTAACTTAATGGCGAATGTTTCGTCGACATAAGCGCATGGTATGCGTTCAGTGACGTGATGTGATACTCGGTGTGGGAATAGTTGGTTAGTTTGAGTATCAGTGGTTCGCCATGAAGGTAGGAACATCGATGCTGGCTGCGACAGTCCCGCTAGAACTCGGTGTCGCCGAGCACGTTGTACATGAGGCGCTTGAACGAGTTCGATTGCTGGATGTGTTCTTCGCTGAGGGAGTTCACCTGCGCAACATTTTATACATAAGTGCTGCTAGCTAGTGTCATTACGTTAATCTGGACCAGTGGCCCTACCATGAGTTGATGTAAACTGTTTACGTTACCGCAAATTATCTTTTTCTCTTTTTCACTCGTATTAACTATAATACCTATATCCGACAGTTTACTTAAGGTAACGTAAACAGTTTGCCTCAACTCATGATAGTTTCAATCAGATTTGCGGTAGGTACGGTACGTCGTCGTTTCGTTTTCGTGATCAGTGTCAGTGTCACAGCAGTCGTATTAAGAGTAAAAATACAGCTAGTACTCAGTTACTTTGGTAAGTTTGCAAAACTAATGAGTTTATTGCAAAACAAATAGAATACGTCATTAATCGTATAAATAGTTATGAAGCAATTGGCGATATTCCACAATATTTACGAAAATACTTACGAAGGTCGTTTGTTTTCCCTTCGGATTCGCATCAGGCTGCTTCGCAGGCCTCGGGGTTGGAGCTGGCCTCTGTAAAATAATTCACATTGAGAAACTAACACGGTAATATTTTATGAGGTACAAATAAAAGAAACAGGGACACTATTTTTGCTAAGAAAGAGAGAGATACCCACGTTAATTGTAAGTATTGTCATTTTTAGGGATAAACTATATTGGACAACTGGCCCGCTTGACTCCGTAGCTCTCCGCCGCTCGGAAACTAGTCCAATAAAAACTAGCTTTATCTGGACGTAATTAATAAACTCGTTGTTTTTATTAGTTTATCGGATATTGATATTAAGTGTCGAAAATTAATTAGATATGTGATGTAAGAAATCCGGGGTGGTAACCGTTTCATATAAAAATCATGAGATTTTGTACATTACCTAGCTTTTTCCTAAAAGCAAAATAGTTAAACAAATACCTTGTTAGTATAATTTTATGGTGCATTAAAATGCTATCACCTAATAACAAAATTAAACTGAATCCAAATTCGCATGTTCGTTTTTTTTTCACAGTATTCATCTGATCTCAATATCTAGATAAGCTTGTATCTTATTAAGCTATGCGTCTTTTTAGACATTTTAGACAAAAAATAAACATTTATTTTTTACGTTTTAATAATAATGTATTTCTCAGTAGTTAATTTTTTTTAGTTTTATGCGAAGTTTCTAAATGTTTAATTTCTGTATTTTAACTATAACTAACACTAATTTATGACATAGAAAAAGAAAATTTCAGTTATCTTATTATGTCCCGATAAAGCTAGTTTTATTGGACTAAACAATATTAGGAGCAAGAATATCGCTTGACGACCGGCTCGGCGAAGAGCGCGAAAGTGGTCGAGTGGTTTTCTTGCTCTAGTGAACGATGTTTTTGAGTGACGGAAAGAGAGCTATGATTAAATGCAAAGCCAGGCGGGCTAATGTACCATCGAGGACTCACGTGCCTAATCACTTGGCAGATGTGCGCACGTATAGCGCAAACAAAACTAGCGAACCGCAGAAAGTTCCGCCATGAATTGTCAGTTGTTCGACAAGCGAAACAGGTACGAAACAGCCTGTTCTAACGCATAGATTTAACTATGAGGCTGTCTCACGCGCGATTCCGGTCGATTCGCTCGGACCGTTGGCACACCGCCGCGAAAATAATGACGCGAAACCGCTATGTAGATGTGATCGTCCTATATCGTCGTCGATAGAAAACAAGTCATGACGGAACTACTGCAGTTTCGCTGGTATTCTTTCGCGGCGGAGGTGTGCTACAGGCGTAAGTGACGACGCGGCGAGTAAGCCGTTCCGCACACCACGTCATAGTGTAAGCGTATCGTAATACGCGCGTCTTACGGGAGCAATACGAGCACGTACATCTTTAAAGAAGTCCGCACACGGCGTCGTAGCGTACTGGAAGAGCGTAGAAAATACTTTCTATATGTTTGGTGATGAATTTCCGTCAACGTGAAACTCTAGTTTATATTCTGAAACAATAAGCCTACGGTACGATTCGTGTGCTCGTATCGTATCGTATACGCTTACGAGACGACTACGCTTACGATTACGAGCCATGTGCGGAGGGCCTAAGTGATTTTGACTTTAGGAGTGTTTAGGCGTCCGTGTCCTCGACAGTACGTATTGTTGTAGTAAGGTAGTGGAGACTGACCTTATTGGGCGGCGCGGTGAAGACCTTGTGCGTGACGGGCGCGACGACCTCCTGCAGCGGCGCGGGCGCGGAGTCCAGGCCGTGCTCCTGCAGCGCGCGGAACGTCTCCGACTTGGCGGGGTCGTACAGCACCGTCGGCCGGTGTCTGCTCGCCGCCCGTCGGGATTAGTCGCCATTAGTCGGTTAGCGGGCGCGCCGGAAACGTTAGCGGGGGGCGTGGACGGGGCCGGGTTAGTCGAGAGCGCGACAAATTTAGTGTTTATTTTTCAGGAAGGACAGGTCGATAAAGAGACTGACATTAGTCGTGTAGAATAAGTTCTAAACCTTAACATTAATTAATACGAAAGTGTACTTAGAGCTAGTGAACGTGTCGTGGGGCGCGTGAAGTGCGCGTGAGTGTTTTAAAGAACGTCGCCGACGGGTCGACGTTTCGTCATGCTTTACGAGAGAAGTCGGAGATCGTGAGACGAAAGATAGCGAAATTAAAAATAAATAAGCATTAATGCGTCATGAGATGGGCGTCGACTGTCGTGTTGGCGGCGTTTCTAGTAAAACACTTGCCTCTTGACAACGTGCGGCCGTCCGTAATGGCCGTTAGCGCTATGTGAGCAGACAAACAACCCATTATTATATAATACAGACTGGAGATTCAGGGGCGTCATCATCAACACAATCATTATCAAAATGTACAGTAGAATATTTACAAAATTGATGTGTGGAGCACAAGCTAGGGAAACTTTATGTCTTAAGTTTACTACTCAACCAAGACTTTATTTAATTTTTATGGGGTTGGATAAAATTGAAAAGTAATCATATTTTTTTGGGCTGTACAAAGCATTGCACAAAATGTCTGATAGAACTGGGTCCCTACCCTGAGCTCTAAAAACAGTATTATATTGCTGTAGTAGAAGTAGACCCCGTGATTCGAAATTGCAATCTCAATTCCATTTCGTTTTCGTTCGTACCAGTTGTAATAAGTACTTGGTAGTAATTCTAGGTACATTAGGCAAAATCAGGGGATGCAGAAATGTGCGGTATTTGATTGGCTATGGCTACGTGACCTGTGTTACGTCAGGCCAGTGACACTCCGCACTTTAGGTATGAAGCTATAAGTACGCGGCGGGCTTGACCGGTCGGGCCAAATCAGTGGGCTGCCGCGCGCCAGAAGCATTTCTTTAACAATAGTGCATACAATCGCTTTCCTTTTATGATATGCTACGCAGTTCATTTTCGTCTTCAGAAGAGATGAGAGAATTTGTTCCCAACGAGACACAACATCAACTGTCACACTGTGACTGGTTGCGATTTTTTTATTAAAAAAATCCCAACGTGTCACACCTGTTACTCGAAGGGAACTTTTTTATTAGAAATTTCCCAACCAATCACACTGTTACAGAGGAAAATAACCTGTAACAGTTGATTGGTTGGGAAATTTATTTGGTATTTGGTTGGACTCGAAGTTAAGCTACTCGTGCCATTATGAAAACATAATACTAAAGGTTAATAAAACTATAGGCTTTGTACTAAGAACTACGAAACCCTTCCGTAACCCACTCACTGTGTTGACATTATATTTTGCCCTCATTAGAAGCGTCTTGGAGTATAATTCCGTAATATGGTCACCTCAATATAATACCCACATCGATAGGATAGAGGCTGTTCAAAGGCGTTTTTTACGTTATTTGAGCTCAAAGCTTGGCATGAGGCGTAAGTTGCCTTCATATGAGGCTAGACTCAAATTTTTCGGTCTCAGTACACTACAGTCGAGACGTTCCGTCCAGGATTTATCAGTGCTTTATAAAATTGTTAACTCTCAGTGGGATGTTGCGGATTTGTTGAGCCGTCTATCATTTAAAACTAGTGGAAGTAAAAGAAAATTTAAACTGTTTTCTGTACCCAGCTGCAACAATAATGTTACACACCATGATCCTTTATTTCATATGTGTAGGGCATATAATGATAATGTGAAATATGTAGATGTTTTCTCCCAAAGCTTGTATTCTTTTAAAAAAAATCTTGGAAGCTGTTTTGAGCTGTAATCTCTTTAATATTTTGTCAATCTTGCTTGGTCTTTGGCTGGTTGTACCGGCGTTGTTTGCCTTAATTTGTAATTTACTTTAATTTAACTTGGTTTATCTTCTGTTTAGTATAAAATTTTAATTTGTTAAATTCTTTGATAAGTTTAAGTTTTTGAATTTTAATAAAAAAAAAAAAAGTGGATCTGTACCAATCCCGTATATTTAAAAGCGGGTATCTGTAAATTATAAATTATACTTTTGTGAATGCTGTGCGCAGTATTTTTAGAAATACAGTTTAACACTACCTATATCTAGCTTTAATGAACTACAAATAATGTTTTGGATTGTATTTTGTTTCTGTGCCTAATAAATAAATAAAATAAAAAAAATAAAATAAAGTTCTCATCGTGTAACAGGTGTGACTCGTTGGGAACTTTTTAATAAAAAAATTCCAACCAGACAGTGTGACAGTTGATGGTGTGACTCGTAGGGAACAAATGGATGAGAGTATGTGATAGAATGAGAGGCAACTTCTAGGTCAATGATAATAACATTTTTGTTTAAATAACGCGGTTTTCTTACTATTTTGTGTCAATAGGATAGGTCATGTTATAATACTAATAAATGCTTGGACAATTTCACACATCTAGCAACAAGCAAAACAAAGCTTGTAATATGGGAGCTAGACGACTGATATGCTACTTATATACTTTTAAATATATATACTTATTATACACAGTAACACCCAGACCCGTCACAGAAATTAAAGTTCATGATTCCAATTTCTGCCCGGCCGGGAATCGAACCCGGGACCTCTTGTTTAGTAGACCAACATGTTAACCACTGCACCACTCAGGTCGACGTGGGCCGTTATCTGTGACATTATAGCACCATTCCACTATTTACTGCATTAACATTTGAAGAGTTTATGGTGTTGTGAGTCCCCTGTTCTTATCATTTGTGCATTGCTGTTTGTAAGCCCGAGGAGATATTTTGAGAGCGAATATCATTATGATAACTGATAAGTATATATTACCCATGCAATAGGGAAACCAATGGCTAGCTAAGTGACCCATGCCATACCATTCATTCGGGTTGCGAAAGGTCGTAGATTCAAGTTCCATGCAAGGCAGCCAAATTCAAACCTAGTAAGTCTTGGTTGAGTAGTAACTAGAAATTCTATTCACTGTACATTTAATTACAACACTATATACAAGAACTCGGCTTATTAACAAACGTAGTAGTTTGTCCAGGCGCGAACGCGTCGGCCAAATTCTTAGGTAACATTTTCAGTTTGGCATGAAGCCATGTTATTGTAATACAGTGCCAGAACATTCATTGCTAAATGCACGTAAACTTCAGACTTAAAAATCTCTTGATCAAACTATTTTTTCTTAAAAAAAAAAAACCAAATGTATTTCAAACATATATTGGGATAAAATATTGTCAAATTGTATAGAGTACTTCAAGATGAAGAATAGGCAACGGAAAACATCGGAAACTATCGTCTACAATCTACATATAACGGGTGTAACAAGACCTTCAACAAAGCCGAAATCCACGTATTCCGCCCATCATCAGGATATTTTTTTTCTTTTAGACTATACCTGGGAAACCAATAGCTACGAAGTTATTGAAGGCCAAAGTCAATTTTTTTTGACATTTTTTTATGAAATCTTATTTTATTCGTTATTGCCTATTTTTTTCCTATGAAACATTATCAAAATTTTAAGTATTTCGTTACAAACAATGGCTTCAAAACGTCATCACTCGATGTATCTCATGAGCACGCACATAAATGCTGCCTTTCAACTCGGCCGCACGCAGCTGTGTAGCATACACTCGTATGCAATACTTTTTTAACACCAAACATCAAAATCGTTTCCCAGCAATAATTTTGAACAGAAATGGTCCTGATGATGGGCAGAATACGTAGACCTCGGCTTCGTTGAAGGTCTTGTTACACCCGGTATAACATAACAAAAACAATTAACAAAAAGTAGTTTGGCGATAAAAGTAATTTACAATTTCAACTTTATTGCAATGTAATGTCAACGTCATTTCTAAAAACACGATGCCTATTATTTATCTTGACGTACTGTAAAGTATTCTCTTTTTTTACATTATAATACTTACGGCAAGGGCGAAGATTGTTGCCTAATCGAGTTGGCGATGTTTTGGTCCGAATATAGATTAATAGGTGAGTTGAACTGCTTGTGCACCATCTGAAGCGATAAGATAAACATTGAGTGCTAATAAACATGACACGACGACGCAACAATTAATGAAGCCACTAACTAAAGGAATATGAAAGATTCCTTACTTCTCATATAAGGATTTTTGTACTTTGTATTCAAGTGAGATTGGAATTCAGATTGGAAGAAGATAAATCGAAGACTAAAAATGAAATATTATACATCGATGCATGAAGCTTAAAACAAGTGGCGTATAGACAGATGAAGAAAAAAATGCGCTTACGATCCAATACAACGAAGCGTCACTGTTTTAGTGCCAATAATAGAAATTTTGTAAGAACATCGACGGAAAATTTCATAAAAACTGCGTAGTTTCCTCACAAACAATCATCATGTTGACGACGATCTATGTTTGTTCATAAATCATGTTTAGAAGGAAACAAAAGCTTTCCACACATGGCGAATATAAACTTAAACTTTATTAAGTTACGGTGTATCTTTTTCTCCTTTAGGTTAGAAAAAATATAAGGCGTATGAAAATTGATCTCATTTGCTTACTTAACACCCACCGAAACGTATGAGCGATTTATCGATACTTAACTATAGCTAGAGAGGTCGCGACGAAAAAGTACAAGAGCTACCTGAAGGCCCATAATTCAATATGATTTAACACAGTAGGTGTACATAAGTCCACACCCACTCGCGAGTTCAGTTAGTGGAACACCTAGCGGCATCCACACGTATTGAAATACCTATGTAAGATTTCAACATGCTCTACAAGTGTTTTGTCGTAATTGAAAATTGGCAGTAAACTAGTTTATAGTACAAAAACCCGAGAAAGTGGTCAGACCGCATAGTTGTGGAACGCGGCGAATCAGCACGCCAGCACATAAGCTGCAAAAGTTAGCAAAGTCTCCTATTGTAGTTTGCATACTTCAATAAGAGACTTTGCTATAAATTTCTACTAAGCGTTATGGCGAAAAATGGGGAACATGCATCAATTTTTTTTTCTATCAAAATCAAAAGTATAATGCGTGAGAAAATCAACTGTAAAATTAAAACTTTTCTCTTGTGTTTTTTTCTCGTGATATAGTTACTTGAAGTTAGCACGCAGCAGCACCCGCCGAAAACGCTCTATACAAAAAGGTCAACATATGTGACGTCACTCGTGTCACGTTTCAGTGCATTAGTATGGAGTTAGCCAAGAATTTTCAAATATCTCCCTAAATATTGCGTTTAAGTACATATGTGTCATACAAAATATTATTTCTTATTTGATGTTCTATCCGACTGTTAAGTGCATTATATCCGAAAACGAAAAAAAAAAATCGTTATTTTCCCTTGTGTGATAAAACTAAAGTAATACATTTTATTATTTATTTTTCTGTTCCATCATGTTTTTATACGTGTCCGCAGCGATCAAGCTCAAATTTATCAAAATCGGTGACTTATGCATGTTCCCTATTATGTGGTGCGCTGTCTCGCTGCGTTCCACAATTATGCGGTATGACCAATTTCTCATGGTTTTTTGTACTATAAACTAGTTTACTGCCAATTTTCAATTTTGACAGAACACTAAACTTGTAGAGCATGTTAAAATCTAATATAGATACTTCAAAGCGTGCCGCCGCAAGTTGTTCCACTAATCTGATCTCACCAGTGGGTGTTGACACATGTACACCCTCTGTTCTAAATCATATTGTATAATGGACCTTGAGATTGAGATAGCACTTGTAGCTTTTCTTTGCGAGCTGTCTAGCTATTTTGTTTTATTAATTTGTATTACCTACTAAGGAATTTAAACACGATATTTGATACATAATACAGCGTGAAATTTTAATTATTTGGTTCCTGCAGAGGGCTGGTTCCACTCACCACATTAAGGTCGAGTATGTATTGCGTTTTCGTATGGAACAGCTGACTTTTTTTTTTCGCGATATTAATGTTGGCCCCATAGTAAAAGTTGCTTGTAATTACGAGTGAAACCACCCCACTGCGGGAAAAAAAATATGAAAATTTCAACGTATTGTCATTTAATGCGCCATTATGTGATTGCGTTTTTTTGGAAAATGAAACTTTTGCAGTGGATCACAAGCTTAATTTTAACTCCGTTCCAGAAGTGTGTATGAATGCATGCTCGAAGCTTTCACACGATCTTTATGAGAATAACCTTGTTTCCCTCTTCTCCGTTCACTCGCTGCAACACCGACTCTGCAACCTGAGTTAAAGTGCAAACGTGCAATAGTGCATCAGTAAGTTAATATAGTAAAATCGCCTAAATTGTATCGAATGATTCCGAGAATTATTTTTTATGAATTTGCCAACATCTAATGAGATTTTAATTTCATATGCCAATCATCTAAGTAAGCTGAACTTAGGTATCTAAAATACTGGATTACACACCAATTGAATTTGCGCAATAGCACTTCTAAAAATTTTACGAATTTCTCGGCAATCGTGATAACTAATATGTTTAAATTGTATAGAGTTAATGTATTGAGTGCAAGAAGTTCTAAAGCATGTAATAGTGTGAAATCGTGGCGTGCAATGTAAGTATTAATAAGTATCAGGTAAGAACTTACCACATCACTTATACTCTGAATGAAATAGTTTCTGAAGTCTTAAATTGCATAAATGTTTTTGGTCCTTCGAGCCGTATTGGCGGCCATGTTTAGTGACTTACCTTCTGCTTCATGAGTGTGTCGCGGTAGTCGTGGTGTGGTGGCGCCCTCATGGATGGGTTGGGGTGGTGGCGGAGGTAGCTTTCCGTGGGTCCGGGCTCGCGGCGTACTTTCGCGCCGGGAAGCACCAGGGGAGTCGTGCGGTAGGGCTGCATGCAAAAGGAAAATGAACGTTACTTAAATAAATGACAAACTTGTTACGGTTAATGAAAGGCCGTAATCCACAGTGTAGTATATAATTCCGAACCCTTCTTACTTACATTATTGGGTTATTATTTTATAAAAGATTACAGGTTTAAAGTATTAAAATAAACAGACAATTGCCACAGATTTTACATTGGACCAAGGAAAAAATTTACTTTGATTGGTTAAAATATGTCACAAATGACATTTGATAGTTGAAACAACCAATCAAACGATTTCAGTACAAACGCTTGTGGCGCCATTAGTTCCTCAGTTTGCATCCCTAAGTCTCTCTCTTTCCGAACAAAAAAAATATAATTTGACATAGTTTCGAATTCAAGATTGAGAAATAAGTTTTTACTCTGGGGGAGGAAGTCGCACGGCCACGTACAAACTTATTAGGTATTTGAAGAGTCGGTCATCATGTATCTGACAAGAATTTCTGAGACATCTTTCGTTGTTTACTATCTGCCTTTCGTTCCATTGGACCTTGGTTTGATTTAAAATGTATAGTAGGATTTTAAGCAATGCACTGGCATTGGTTAGTTGCAATTCCAAAGTGTCACACATATTTGTGGAACGTAACACAGATGCAACTAAGTATTTCTGGAACACTTTAAAATTAGTGTCGTTGGCTTTGAAATATTACACGTCGGAATTCAAGGTTCACGACACGACGACGATGTTAATAGATGTCGTACAACGACCCCTAGGTGTTATACATGTAAAATATGCTCAAGGTGAACAGACGTCATTTTTTTTATACTCAATTTTTGATATCAACTGGAATTTCAGCTATATTTGCATGAAAGAAACACAGTGCGCAAGCGCTGCTCAGCCTAACGCGTTCAATCTAATTATACCGCGAGGTTGCTCCGTGTGGGTTATGATTTCTGACACTATTTCGTTATAATAATACGATCGTATCATTTAAATGTGGGTCGTGGTCAACTTTAAAAAATATATACTCGCTCTGAATGCTAAGCCAATGTCGCTGAATATTGAAAATATTGATGCTAACATGCGTGAAGTTACTACTGAAACAAATCCCTATACTAATTAGGTACTATAATTTATAAAAGCTGTATATAGAATTTCTAACAAAACATGCTTACACAGTAGGTTAGAATAACCTCCTCCTTTTTTGAAGTCGGTTAAAAAGGATGTGTCACAATAACACGCTTTCGAGGCCTAGAATAGTGAAAAGTTCTTAAGTACAGATAAGCACTTGGTGATAACTTTTAACCACCCCATTTGATTTTACTTTACTATCGTAAAACACTTACGGCTGTCTAGTTACCAGTAAACTTGTAAATACAAAAAGGTTGTTTAAGGAGCTAATAATAGAAATACATCATCGAGCGCCTTCGTCAAAAACTACTAAAGTATTTACGACACTTCTACGGTATTTTCAGTAAAGTTTTTTAAAGATATCTAAGTTACATTTGATAATAAGATTTTAGATAATATCTATTAGGCAGTTAACATACATTACTGACAAGAACTTTTGGAAAAATTATGTTACCTCAGTCAAAAGTTATTTGTGAGGCATGCTCATTAGTCAATTTTATAGCTTTTCTGAAGGCAAACAGAGTCCTAAACATACACGTCATCAAAAGCACACTAGTTCAATAAAACCGCATGTAAAATCTCGACAAATTGTTGCTAGGTACCAATGATTCATGCGCTAAGAAAATGCAAAGAAAATTGTACTAGGATTCGTAGGTGTGCCAATAGTAGCACATAGTTGTTAGGGATTATTTGCGTCTTTGTTTACGAGTCTTAAGCTTTCGCTACTGACGCAAGCTCTATCTTAGTCATACCTTCTTATAAATAAATTACATTTATTAAATTAGTTTTTCTATTTTTGAATTCAACATCACAGACTATTTATTGATCACTGGAATTTTTTTAGAGACATTCATTATTAAGATCGAGTAGAGTCAAGTACCCCTAATTATACGTCATTATCACAACCTAAGTTAGGTCAGTTACGACCATTTTTATATTACATATTTGACTTTCCATTGAAATATGGAAATATGTTAATCCATTCATATTTTATGGGGTAATGCAAAGTAATGCGGAAACCATACTATCTTAACGCAAACCTAATTTCCGCGCCAGTGGTTTTCAAACAACGAGCATAAGGAATATTATTGTGTTATTTAATGGCGTTAAGTCAAAAGCTGGGGGCAAGTTAAGGCTTAACGCTAATTTTCATCAGTGCGAAACTTTCGGCGTTAAGCCGTGTGTCATGTACGATTCACACCAATCAGGCCGCGTAGGAGCGCATTTTTCCTCTGCCAGAAGAAAATAAAGTGTCTATACAGGTAGCCAATTCCATATTTGCATGAAAATTGACATGCCGCGACAACTGGGCGGCTCCGCATGCATGTCGCGGCAGCCGGTCGGCTCCACCCGCAATATGAAATTACTGTACTAGTATAGTACTGTGCTACTGTATAGACGCTTAAATTTTCTTTGGCAGAGGTAAAATGCGCTCTGACGCTCGCCGGTTAGTGTGAATCGTATTAGTGTGGCCCCAGCATAGAGAAGTTTGAAACTTCTATTTCGACACGTCCGCACATCGTGATACGGCACACGTTACATGTAACGCGTAGTGTTACTGAAAGTTCAAGTGGGTGTGAAATTTTTGTTACGTGACATTGGCGCGAAAATAGATCTACAGCTGCGAATTCATATCAGAGGACGCGTTATTAATTTCATGGAGAAAAGGGGTAACTTTGCGGTCAGAGTCGAGACCGCAGCTGTCTAATATTAAGAAAGTAAAAAATATACTATTACCGTGTTTTACATAATCTGGCATTTTATTTTTTGATATAAAGATGTCTACAGCTATTAGTGTAATACATTTCTGAAATGATGAAATGATGGCGCTACTTTAGCATAAATAGTTCTGCTGAATTTATTACTTCATGTGTAAAAAACGAAATTTATGTACAAAAATTAAAGTAAAGGAGATGTCCCAGCGTTGCCCCAGTTTCATTTTATTTAATTTAGGTATAGTATCAGTCAAGAATTGAAAAGAACAGTCAAGAAAAGCTATTACAAAAACATTAAGTTGTTTTCTGAAGTATTTTGTGAAAAAAATTTAAGTAATAGTACTATCATGATAAAAAATTGTGATTTAAAAGCGTTTTAACTTAAAAATCCCAATTTTTAATGCAGAAAATAATTATTAATCTGATTCTAGAGTAAAATACCTAATCTGACATACTACTTTGATTAAGCCGTGATAGACTTTCATTTTTTGAGAATGTGAGGCATGACATAGGCGCGATGGGACATGTCCTTTGACTACAACATTCCCAATTATGTATTTAATTTTTATTGCATTTGAGAGTAGTATAAACTTTGAGAAATAAGCGAGAGTATTATGTAATGTAGGATTGTAATAAGCATTGTCCGTATTTTAGTCTGTGATGAAGGGAAAGGTAAGTTTATCAAAGTTGTGAAGATAATTTTGATTTTATTAAAGTTAAAAATGAAGACGTTGTTATAGTCTTTAACCAAGTAATACTTAAGAGAAGACCAGCATATTAATTAGCTTGTTTGTATATGAGTTAGGTTAGTTTATTATAAAATCGGACGGCAGGTTCCATACAATTTTTCATGGTGGCAATAACGCTCGTACATCATCACAGAAAATAACATCGTAAAGCTCGCGAGTTATTACATCACATATTTTGTAACACAACGCGCGCGCTTCAAGTGCTCCAAAATTAGAAGGCGTTTGAACATTCTAGCTGTGCTGATACCGCTGTACCGCAGCTGCGACGGCTCACATCTGGATCACATTAATTGTGACCTTGGAAGCACTGCCGGTAACTAGAGCACATGAGATAGCCGAAGGTAGGTCACACGCACCCAGTTGGTGACAGCTTCTTCCTCAGGATGCATGGGATCCTGGTACCCGTTGGGGAAGAAATTCGGGTTGACCGCCATTGTAGCACTCGCGAATGTGATGTGGACGTGTGTCGTTCAGCGCACGATCACAGACTGCCGCTCCAGGCCCACTTCGCGGTAAACAACGCGATTTCAATGCATTCTATTTTGGAATTTTAGGCGGGAAAATGGGCGTCGGCGTGGGCGAAACCTACCGTCCGCCACAGCCTTGCAACGCGCGCACATAAAACACCTAATATTTTATTTGGTATAACTTTCTTAGTCTAAATAATGCTTTACAGCGTAATGGCAACTGTAAATAAACTAATATAATAAAGATAGTGACCTAAGCTAAAACAGTGTTTCGTAATAAAAGGGGTACGCGACGTAGAATTAAGGGATACGCGCAGCAATCTTACCTAAGTAAGTACTTACATGATTTCATACATTTGATTTACATTTTTATTTAGCACAAGAGGTACGCCAGTATGAGGTCTTTCTTGGAGAGGTACGTAGAAAAAAAATTGGGAACCACTGAGCTAGAAGATGTAAGAAAGACCTATGTATTAAGTTTCAAACTTAACATACATTGACCGATTAATTCAAACAGTTCTGAGATTTATGTTTATGCATTGAAATACATTACATACACTTTTATTTCAATTTATACAAACATGTAAGATTAGTCCCTTTAACAAGTCCAATATTAAAATATTCTTTCTGTTTATAAAATACAATATTAAAATACTAATATTGTCGTGCCGTTAATTAGGGCATTATGCCAGTGGACACGTAAACAAGATAGACGTCAGAGTGTAGTGAAAGACGTTTACTAATTAGCTTGCGATTCCATTGACAAGACTGTTTTTTTAATAATACTGGATTTTAAATATCCGGAAAATTATGTAATCATAATTTTCTGGCACAAGTAATTAATAAAGAACAAAACAATAATGTGCACTTTTTTACTTTATGTATGCTCATTGAAACAATTTTCATATTCAACGAAAAAAATAATTAGTTCAAGGTACGGAAGTACGATAAAAGACCGATTCAAAAAAAAATGCGACAGAAAAGTAGTTTCTGAGACCAAAACACACGCCTTTTTTTATTTATTTTTTATTTTTTTTTATACAGAACGGGATAGTGCTTGGCCTTCATCTCACCTGATGTTAAATGATGATAAGGCCGAAGGTGGAAGCGCACTACACCCGGAATACTGGCTATCTTACCTCTAACTGCCAGAACACAACAATTTTGAAATTGTTATTATGGCGTCAGACTTAGGTAAGATGGTGGTAGCTAGCCAGGCGGACTTGAAATAACCCCTACCACCAACCAAACCGAGTACAAATTGTATCCCCCTGGGAATCGAACCCGGGGCCTCTGCGTCTTTCACGGGTGGGCGAACCACTAGGCCACAGAGGCGGCCTTTATAACAGAAGTAGGTATGTAGTAAGTAGGAGTAGAAGCTATCTCCAAATTGTACTTAATTACGTTCACATTGACCTTTTAAAGTACATGCAACGATTTGCACGGTCTCGGATTGCACGTTAATCCAACTCGTTGCCATATAAGCATCAAGAAGGAAGATTGCTTAGAAGGAAATTCCATAGATCCAAGGATTTAATTCTGCCCCTTTAGCATGGCCACTGAAACACGATATACATATTACATAGCGTGATATAGTGTTTAATCGGCACTAACTGTCAAAATCTTTGTCTTTTGACAGTTAAACGTGATAAATCGCTATATCATATCGCGTTTCGGTCATGCTAGGGTGGTAGGACTTTCTTGTGTAGTGAAATAACAACAGGTGGGCGTGAAAAAAGTTTAACAAAGTGTGGAACCTGTAGAGGTACCTACTTAGAATCTTTGAACAATACTGTTGACCAAAAATCTGATTGTTGACCACGATAAATTAAATAATAACTTCTATATGGATAGTACCTACCTACCCACAACATTTCTTATTGCTCAAATAACCAGCGAGAAATCGTTGACGCCATCTATTATTGAGATCGTGAATCACAAAACCGAATTAGCCGTCTCCAGAACATTCTGGAGCCGAATTAAATACCTAGAGGCGAGTATCGCCGCCGCTCCAGATATTGTGCCCTATGAAACGTCTTGTTTCTGTAGTGTCGTCAGCACAAGACTATCTAATTAATAAGCAGCATCATTAGACTTAAGAACAAGTTGGCGGGGTGCCAAGCAACGTCATTTAACGGATGAGCGTGATTTGGTTAACCCATTTCGTTTTAACATCAAGGACGCTCGAGGCATAATATCCGTTTTGCAAAGTCTAACGAACGAATTTAAAGCGGATTGGAATGATATGAATTTTGTTGCATTAAAAGTGCTTCAAAAGCATGTAAATAGTGTCTGGAACAACATTGAACGTATACCAAGGGAGGAGTGTGAAAATATGAGCTCGTGGAAAATAAATGTAACAAGTAACATTTTAAAGAAAAACCTGAAGAAACTAGCTAAAAATCGGGTTCCCCAGTGTTTGATATCGACCTCCAGGGGTCGAAATCGGTTTCCCAGGGGTCGACATAAATAACCGCGACCTTAGGAAGTCCGGTCCAGTCCAATACTCTTCCAAGTGACTCGAAAGCTTTGTTGGAAGAAAATTGGACCGGTCCGGACTTCCTAAGGTCGCGGGTTCGATTTCTGCCTAAGAAAATAATCAGGTGACGAGTCTATTATTTTCTAGTATATTATTTAGTATTATGGTTTTAGGCTAGGCTTAGGTTTTAAACTATAACATAAACATGTAGAAGTGACAGATCGCTATCAAATTCGCGGCCCGATGTTTGATCTCTATCAAACATCTCTAGATTAGAGAATTCTTGCCAAAAAGAAACAAACGAGCCGAAACTCGATGGGGTTGCGTCGTTTCATTACAGAGTTCCTATGACTTCATATCATCAGATCAGTTCATCCATAGTTTGGTGGATGGAAAATTCGAAGACGTACCTAGTGAACACGTACCATGGTCCAAAAAAACAAGTTCTGGCATTCTGGGAGATGCACAGGCATACGTCACTATCCAGTTGCGCGACTTTATAGTAACACTCTTAAATTATTAAAGTGCATTTTAATTGTGATTAGTAAACGAAATAGTTCAATTAAAGATAAATAAACGTTATTTTAAATACCGATAGCGGAGATGACGTAAGTCTGTGCAGACTAGGATTGCCAACTTTTTTTGCATTAAATATAGTATTTTCAAGATTATTAGTATAAAAATATAGTAGATGGCGAAAAAAATATAGTAGGTTGCCGTTTTGTATGGAGGATTTTAAAGAAGTTGTATTTATTCAACAACCATAAACACAAAATGTTTAATCACAAAAATGATAGTGCAATTACTTATGTGCATATAAGTACTATTTTTTGTTGCTATTGTTTAATTTTTGCACTTGAAAAAATATAGTAGATTTGCCTTCTATATATTTTTTCAAAAAATATAGTAGGTGAGCCCTCAATATAGTAGGATACTATATTATATAGTAGGGTTGGCAACCCTAGTGCAGACCCACGTCAGTCACTCCCTCTGTCTGAGTACTATACCTGGGGCAGTATATTATTATACCATTGGTAAAACTGAGTTCCGATCCGAGCTGGCCAATACCCTAATGCTCTTTGCCTTAGTCAGTCGAAAACATATACGTACTTATATAGTGCTTAACAGGATATAGCTGCCGAGATTTAGTTATCGAATAGATATGTTCATAAAATATTGATTATGCCAAAACCCTATAATACCCTTCTACTAGTGCCAAAAAAGTTTTAAATGACTGCATTGAATAGGGTACGTATCAGAATGTCTAAAGTTAGAATGTCAAAAGTTAAAATGACAAAGTTCAAAATGTCAAAAATTAAAATTCAAATGGTTTAAAATGTCGAAAATCATTGTGTCTAACTTCAAAATAGCAAAATTCAAAATATCAAACGTATCAAATACTTGAAAGTTAAAATATCAATGGTCATTAAGTCTCAGTTCACAATGATTTATTTGAATTGGGTTGGATCTTAAAACAAATCGCCTTCTTTGAGGTCAATTGAGTCTGTGGAGGTGTCTTTGGGCTTCGCCTAAAATGCTTTATAGCAAATTTAGCTGCCGGAAACGAGTATAAACTAGTCTAGACTTAGAAACCGTAGACCGCAGGTCACGAGATAGGTGCGAGGAGCGTAGCGACGAGCATGTTAGGTTGACATGAACCCAGCGCGCGAGCCGAGCGAGCGAAGCGAGTGTGCCGCGGCAGCAGCCGGCGAAGCGCCAGAAAAAAATCTATTTCAAAGTCAATTGGTGGGTTTTGTTCGCCAGCTACTGAATCAGTGACTGGCACCGGCTACCGAATCAGGGAGTGGCGCGGCTATGTTGATGTGCGGCGGAGGCACAGAGGTTAACACGCAGTTATTTAACCTAATTAATAAGATACCTAAATGAAAGAAAATAAGTAAATTCTATACGTCATTATATGTATTTGGTTGGACTATTAGACACTTTAAGTTTTGATCATTTGAACTTAGACATTTTAATTTAGGACTATCTGACCGTTTGACATTTTCGTTTTTGACATTTTGAACTTTTTACATTTTAATCGTTAGACATTCAAATTTTTGACATTTTGCACTTTGCCATTTTAAGTTTAGACATTCTAACTTTAGACATTCTGATACGTACCCATTGAATAACATGTATTGGCAATATAGACTTTTTCTTTCTCGACAGACAAGATCTACTTATTTATCTCTCTTTTAGAAGGGGCATGTAGTCATCAACTAGCACCACCGATTTATTTATTTTAATTACTCTTAAACCCAGTCAATATATAAAAAAACAAAAAACCAGGACCTCCTAATATATCTCTAATATTTATTGAATAACTCTTCAAACACTATATTGAAGTTATCGCGATCGGTGTTAGCGTACGACAAAATGGCAAAATGTTGTTGTGGTGTACTGTACATGCGAGGCAGACTGACGTAGCATAGAGATATGCACTTTGCCTCATGCATTGACTGACCTGGCTCTGGATGAACTCGTCGATTGTGTCATCGCATCGGTGCGTGCGTGCGTGCGTGTGTGCGTGCGTGCGTGCTTGTGTTGGACAGATATAAGGTATTTGTATAAAAATCTCACCTACCTATATTCGTAGACACGTGTAGGCTCCGCGAGGTGAGTTATGGCGAACTTAAATCTATGGAAGTGTAATAGCACCACGGGGCTAAAAAATTACAATGCGCACAGCATTTAGTCGGGCCAGCCCCGCGCCCGCTGGAAGACGTTAACGTTCTTTACAGTAATTGCAGTTTGTATTAAAAAAAGAGACAGTTTATTAGGGTGCCCGCATAACAATAAACTTGCCGTTCCAAGATTTAGGCTTGCAAAAACTAGAGGTTCATTTAGGGGGAAAGGCATAGCCTTTATTAATAAAGTTCCACAACAAGTAATTGATCTTCCTTTGCATGAATTTAAAAACCATGTTAAAAAAACGCTCATGTGTAAAGGTTATTATAAAGTAGACGATTATCTTAAAGATCAAAATGCGTGGAAATGATGTAACACATAACTACTGTAAGTACTTTGTTGCCAATGATAGTAATATAATAAGTCTATGTCCTAACAATAATCCTGTCACCCTGTTGTAATTATCTGGTAACGATATAAGTTTGTAAATATCGTTACTTATTGCTATTAAAGCTGATAAGTTTCTTGCGCCCGTTCTTCTTGTCAGTTAAAAAAGTCTTGAACGGGTGGTAGGAAAATATAGACGATTCAAAAGTACTTAATAATTAAGTTTATTTGAATAAAGCTAATTTTGACTTTGACTTTGACTTTGACAAAGCAGGGTTCATTTCGGTACTGGTCAGTACAGGTCTGTACCGATCGGTACAGGTAAAGTAGCCCCATACTTTTCTATGGGAGGCCGCATAAAGAAATCAGGTTGTGGGTACCGGCAGGCCTCCTTCACTCGCTCAAGGTCGCGCGATAAGCACCTACCGCTAGCCGTGCCTACGGAGGCACAAGTGAGCAGCGGGCCGCCACACGCCCGCCTGTGTAGTCGCGCGGCATCTTAATGCCTGAGTAGGTATTGTCTTTTTATAATAGTGATAATGTCGAATCGCCATTACTATGCCGTGTACGAATGTCAAAATCAAAAAACCAATAAACAATTGTCGTTTTTCACATTATGATATATGCTACACGGTTAATTTAAAGGAAGTCGACCCTAACGTTGCGTCGTCAGAAAAGGTAAGAGCACGCGATAGAAAGAGAGGCAACTACTATTAGCGCTGCACGACCTGAATTGCACTTTATTGTGTTGGAGCAAAAGTCGCTATTTATTTAAATGACTTTGCGGAATGCTGCTTCTGTACTTGCACTATTATTTATTCTGTGGTATCGGTTTGCGCATACATCCGCGGCGCAAACGGTTCCGACATATTTGGACCGGAAAACCTGTATGTATCCTTTATGTTTGCACCCTTAGAAATGACGTCGTGTTGTAGTCAAATGGAGCTAGGTCACTAAAAGACGCAAAGAAGGCAAAAAGATGCAGAGACGACGTATTAAGTATTAGAGACAGACATTGTACCGACGCTAGAAATGTGGCGACAAAATGTTATCGAAGTACACTCTGTCTCATGCAACGACTGACCTGTCTCTGGATGGTCTCGTCGACGGTGTCGTCGGTGCGCGTGAAGGTGGGCGACAATAGCATCGTGCGTTATTTACTCTCCTTCGTGTTGCACAGGGAATGGTGACTAGGGCAGCGCCAGACATCGCGCTGACGCAAGAAATGTGGCAACAAAATGTTATAGCGACAACAACGTCGTGTGGTACTCACTTTCACGTTGGACGGGGAATGACGACTAGTTCGGCAAGGACGGGGCCGCGCTACATCGCGCTGACGCGAGAAATGTGGCGACAAAATGTTATCACAGTGAACTCTGTCTCAAGCATCGACTGACCTGGCTCTGGATGGACTCATCGACGGAGTCGTCGGTGCGGTGGAGGAGGGCAATAACAGCATCATGCGGTAGTCTCCTTCGTGTTGCACGGGGAATGCGCCTGGTTCCTTAGGGACTCGGGGTCGCGCCATACATACTCTGTCTCATGTCACACCCTGGGCACTACATACAAGCGTCGTGTTTCAACTACCTATTACACAGACTCTACACAGTGACGTTTTTGCACACGCGCAACTGTGTGCGTGAAGTCTAGAGCTATTGAATGAACACATGGATCGACACACGAACTCGCGCGGTGGGCGCGGTGGGGTGAGGTAATTGATTGTGGGGCGGGGCGGAGAGTTTCCTTTCTGTACGGTAGTACTTGTATCTATTCTGTGCTCATGCATCGACTGACCTGGCTCTGGATGGACTCGTCGACGGTGTCGTCGGTGCGCGCGGAGGAGGGCGACAACAGCATCATGCGGTAGTCTCCTTCGTGTTGCACGGGGAATGGCGACTGGTTCGGCAGGGGGGTGCTCCGCGGCAGGGACTCGGGGCCGCGCCAGCCCTGCGCAGGCATCGGACTGGGTGTCCTGCGCGAAAACAATGGCTTTTTTACTAACAACATACACAGGGTCATTTTGAACTTACCATCCAAATTTTAAGGATGTGTCCAGTCCATGAAACTAAACAACTTTCTCTAAAACATGTGTCAAATTTCGCCAGAAAATTTTGGTCATCCCATACTAAATTGATCACGTGATCTCTTTGATTTGTGTGGAAAGTCGATTTTTATTTTACATATTTGACCATGTGTTCCTTAGAGAAAGTTGTTCAGTTTCATGGACTGAACACAGCCTCAAAATTTGGATGGTAAGTTCAAAATGACCCGATATACAGGGTAATTTGTAAAACACCAACAACTTCGCAGGAGTATATTACCAACATCATAAACAACAACATTTGTTCTACGACTTTTGATAATTCGTTAGATTTTACTTTCATAAAAAAAAAATATAATTTTAATTTACCGTTATTATGTTCATAACTATACGCGCGGCGCACGGAGCGCCTAGTGCGCGCAACCCGCCCGCTTCGCCCCGCGCCGTCCGCACCGCCGCCATCCATAGACGTAAAAAGTGTCGAAGAGTACAATAAGAACTTGAAAATTCATTTTTGGTGAATGTATTGAGTTATGATAAAACAAATGTTGTTGTTTATGATGTTGGTAATCTACTCCTGCGCGGTTGTTGGTGTTTTACAAATAACCCTGTATAGCGTGAATTTTTAATCATTTGGTTCCTGCAGTGTGGTAGTTCCACTCATGATTACAAGCAACTTTTACTACGGGGCCAACTCTGAAATCGCGAAAAAAAATTTACTTACAATAAGGTCGAGTAGCTATTGCGCTTTTGTATGGACCAGGTGATTTTTTTTCGCGATATCAGAGTTGGCCCCATATTAAAAATTGTTTGTAGTCATGAGTGGAACCCCTCCACAGCGGGAACCAAATGTTTAAAATTTCAGCATATATTTTAGTTAGGAAGAGATTGCCACATTTTAATTCCTTTTTATTAATATCCTTCTAACATTTAAAGATTATTTTTGAAATAATTAAAAGATCGAATCAATTTTTCTTTACAACCGAAAACAGTTTAAAAATATCAGTTTTTCAAGTAGGTATCGATATAATTATTATAATTGCATTAAAAGGGGGTATAAAGCAAATCGCCAATATTACATTTCATTTTTACGGTAGTAATATAATCCAACTAGCGGCCGCCCGCGACTTCGTCTGCGTGGACATTTTTTTTGCTATCCCTCGGGAACTGTACATTTTTTCTGGATGAAATGTACCCTATGTCCTTTTCTGCACCCCTGGCAACGTGTATGCAAAATTTCATGATGATCAGTTAAGTAGTTACGACTTGAAGGCGTAACAAACAAACAAACAAACGGACTTTCGCATTTATAATATTAGTAAGGATAGCGACATAGTCGTATCGCGAAAAGGGTAATGTTGAGATATAAGCTCAAAACGCACTTCAGCAACGCGGCGCGGCGCGGCGAGTCACGGGCCTACGCGGCTAAATGTTATTTCTATTAATTGCAATGATGCAAATCGCATTATGCACATCGCTATAATTCAGTTTGCATACAAAATATTTGACCGCGTCGGTCCGCGCTGCTGAAGTGCGTTTTGACCTTTAGACTTAAATTTGAAATGACGTTTAGGCATAACGCGACTTATAGTCGGGTGTGTTCAGTAAAAAATACGGCGTTTGATGATCGAGGGATATCCTTTGGCAAGGTGAACCTTCTGAACCCTTAGATCATTTTAAGAAGGGGAGCAATCTTGGATTTTTTGTATGGGAGGGAGTTCTAACAGAAAGGGGTGGTCTTCCAAGATGGCACCCCTTCTTAAAATGATCTAAGGGTTCAGAAAGTTCACCCTGCCAAAGGATATCCCTCGATCAAAAAACGCCGTATATTGCACTTTTATGTCGTGTGGAAATGCCACTATTATAGTTATACAGCGAGCTAAGGGTCAGACGTCGCGTATATCATAAAATAGGAGACCAAGGGCCGACCGGGAGTATTAGCCTGTATGTAATGTAACGTAATAGATTAGAGCATTAAAACACTTTAATAATACAATCTTTAATAGTTTGATGCAACCACTTGTAACTAGAGATAGGTTTCAAATGGAATTGCAAATGCTAAAATAGAATCTGAAATTTTATATTACAGGCGAATGGTCCTGGTGAGGGAGAACTTTAAAATACATACATAAATTGAATATGGGCAATGAAGGTGTACCTGTATGGTGGTGGAACATAATTTGGGATGGGTGATCTCGGCGCTTGGGTCGTCCCTGCCGGGTTCTCGCGGTCCACGTCCCTATACACAACATGCACGTGAGTATGACTATACAAATAAACATGTCGGTGACGTCAACATGATACGATTACGTACAGGCCCCCAAGCATGACCACAGAAACGCGATATAAATAATATAGCAATTTATCACTTTAACTGTCAAAAGACAATGGATTTTGACAGTTAGATGTCGATAAAACGCTATTTTACGTGATGTAGATCATCCTACTAATATTATAAATGTGAAAGTTTGTGGGTTTGGATGTTTGTTCCTCAATCACGCAAAAACTACTGAACGGATTTGGTTAAAATTTGGCACACAGATAGAAGATAGCCTGGAATACTTTTTATCACGATATTCCCACGGGAACGGAAACCACGCGGGTGAAACCGCGGGCGGCCGCTAGTGTATCATAAAACTCTGTCAGATCCTGAAACAGGTTAACCTGAACAACATTCTCCAAGGAACATAGGTCGAAAAACGTTTTTTTCGCCTTTCCATAGTAAGTCGGTCAGGTGACCAATAAATTTTGTATGGGAGTATGAATTTTTTTTTTTTCGTTTTTTGACCTATTTTCTTGGAGAAAGTGGTTCAGTTTCAGCAACAATATCACCTGTTTCAAGATCTGACAGGGTTTTTTGATACATGATCGTAATATAACGTTTCATCGACATTCAACTGTCAAAATCCATTGTCTTTTGACAGTTAAAGTGATAAATCGCTATATTATATCGCGTTTCGGTGGTCATACTTGGGTAATAGGGAGTTTTCACTTAAAGTACCAAAATTTTTGAAACCTCTCCTTTATTCTAAAAGGTGGACTAGAGTAGGACCAGCTTTAATATGGATGCTGTCTTGTCTGTCTTCAGCAAAAGGTATAATAGCCCCTACTCAACATTCAATTTCACATCTGTTGATTCAATTTTTTGAATATTAACAAATCGATCTACGTCGACTCGACGGTCAACAAATTGAAGATAGACTTCAGCTTGCCTATTCACTGCGCGATTTGTAAACTCTCAACAAATGAAATCAACAGATTGAATGGCGAGTACGGGTTTTTGACTGTAACAATAAAGGAGATATCATGTTTTTGACTGTAACAATAAAGGAGATATCATGTTCACGTTTGTCTTAATACATACAGAGACAATGCTTATACATATATCAGGAATAAGGTAGGTTTTTAACACAACAATAGGAGCACGAATGGGTTCCAAATCATTCATATCAATTAAAATTTGTAAGAGTCCCGTCCCGGTTGCTTTTGCTACAGATGCGACGATATAATTTTGATATGATTTATGATTGATTTACTAAAGTTCATGAAGACCATAACCAAACTGATCTTTTAGAGTAGAGATAATAATGGTTACAGAGACAAATACATATTTACAACAAATGACAAAAATGAGAAAATTAATGAGATTCACATAAACATCAAGACGTATATACGCGTCAATGTTGAGCGTATTTTTATGTAAATTAATTCCTCACATTTATTAGGCCTTTACCATTTGGCAAGAAATCCATTTTTTCGAGGGGTAAGCCTCCCCTAGCATGACCACCGAAACGTTATATGATATAGCAATTCATCACGTTTTACTGTCAAAATACAATAGATTTTGACAGTTGAGTATCGATAAAATCCTATATCACGCGATATGTACCGTGTTTCGGCGGTCATGCTAGGCGGCCTGACTAATAACTATCTTTATATCATTGCGTCAGACGGTATTCCGTTCCATGTGTAAGGACCATTATTTTTTTGTTTTTTGATCAATTTTAAAAATGCTGATAATGGCAGACGTCACGATACGATAGTACACAATCCTGCCTAGCATGACCGATTTATATCGCGTGATATAGCATTTTATCGACACTCAACTGTCAGATTCCTTTGTAGTTTTGACAGTTAAACGTGATTAAATGCTATATCACGCGATGTAAATCGGATATAGCTAGGCTGGAATCCGATATACACAGATGAGAGTCAATATGGCGGGTGTATCATGGCGAATCGAAATGTCTCAAATACCAAAAAAATGTACCTAAAATGTACTATTTAGTACCTGGAATTAAAAAATTTGTACCTAAATAAGAAAAAAGTTATAACGAAATCAAA
Organism: Agriphila geniculea; assembly: GCA_943789525.1. NCBI lineage: Eukaryota > Metazoa > Arthropoda > Insecta > Lepidoptera > Crambidae > Agriphila > Agriphila geniculea. The sequence continues at coordinate 9,204,152 of OX038875.1, forward strand.
GGTACACCCGCCATATTGACGTCAATATGGCGGGTGTATCTTAATAAATCAATATTGAACCATTATACATAAAATATAACTACATCAAAAAAATGTACCTAAATTGTACCTCAAGGCAAAAAAAACACATGCTCGATTACTTAAGTAGTTTCTGAGAAATCAAACAACAGTTTTTTTTTGTGATCAACAAGATGGCGGGATCCCTTATGGTCTTAAAGTATATCACGGCTAGATTTTACCATTCATTAGTGCCATTCATATTTTGGTAACTACTATTTAGTACTATTCGTTTGGAACTATTTGGTACCATTCATGAGGTACTATTTAGTACAAATAATTTAGTACCATTCATTTGTCACTATTTAGTACAAATTATTTGTTGCCATATAGTACAATTTATTTGGTACCTTATAGTACCATTCGTTTGTTACTATTAAGTCCCATTCATTAGGTACTATTAAATAAAAATCATTTGGTACCATCTTGTACCATTCGTTTGTTACTATATGAATGGTACTATTTAGTATAAATTATTTGGTACCATATAGTACCATTCATTTGTTGCTATTAAGTACCATTCATTAGGTACTATTTAGTACAAATAATTTAGTACCATATAGTACCATTTATTTGTTTCTATTTAGTGACATTCATTAGGTACTATTAGGTACAAATTATTTAGTACCATATTGTACCATTTATTTGTCACTATTAAGTACCATTCATTCGATACTGGTTGGTACAAATTATTTTTCTACCATATAGTACCATTCATTTGTTGCTATTAAGTACCATTCATTAGGTACTATTTAGTACAAATAATTTAGTACCATATAGTACCATTTATTTGTTTCTATTTAGTGCCATTCATTAGGTACTATTAGGTACAAATTATTTAGTACCATATTGTACCATTTATTTGTCACTATTAAGTACCATTCATTAGATACTATTGGGTACAAATTATTTTTCTACCATATAGTACCATTCTTTGTTACTTTATGTAATTATTTTGTGCCATTCATTAGGTACTATTTAGTACAAATTATTTGGTACCATATAGTACCATTCATTTGTTTCTATTTAGTGCCATTCATTAGGTACTATTAGGTACAATTTATTTGATACCATATTGTCCATTTATTTGTCACTATTAAGTACCATTCATTCGATACTGGTTGGTACAAATTATTTTTCTACCATATAGTACCATTATTTGTTACTATTCATTAGGTACTAATTAGTACAAATTATTTGGTACAATATAGTACAATTCGTTTGTTACCATTAAGTACCATTCATTAGGTATTATTAAATAAAAATTATAGGGTACCATATTGTACCATTAATTTGTCACAATATAAGAATGATACTATTTATTACAAATTATTTGGTACCATACTGTATAATTCGTTTGTTGCTATTTAGTACTATTCATTTTTTGCTACTATTTAATACCATCCATTAGGTACTACTAAGTACAAATTATTTGGTGCCATATAGTACAATTTATTTTTTACCATATTGTACCATTCGTTTGCTACTATATGAATGGTACTATTTAGTACAAATTATTCGGTACCATATAGTACCATTATTTTGTTACTATTAAGCACAATTCATTGGGTACTATTGGGTACAAATCATTCGGTAACATATTGTACCATTAGTTTGTTTCTATTTAGTACCATTCATTAGGTACTATTAGGTACAAATTATTTGGTACCATATTTTACAATTACTTTGTTACTATTCAGTTCTCAAGCTTACGCGCTCACTAGACATGAAATAAAACAATTTTTAACGGATACTAGCGCGGTTTTATTAAAAGTACTTTGGTAATTAGTTGGTATTTGGTTTGATTTTTGGTTTTCCCGACGTTTCGGCAACTTTGCAGCTGCCGTGGTCACGGGGGACTGAAGCTGCCTGTGAGTCTACCCTCAAGCGAAGAATTTTTTAGACGTTCAGTAATTAAAATTTAACAATTTTTTTTTATTAATTGTTTTAAGTTGATTTATAGTGTAATTTTATGAATTATTTAGTGCTAAAAAGAGAGAGAAGTTTTGATTGACGCTCGCTTCAGAATGTTTCCAATCTTGTCAGTGACACCTTTCACGTATGGTAGGACGGCAGGTTATAATAATTATTATAATAAAAAAATGTTTATTTCTCTCAAACAATCTTACATGATACAACTTATTTCTAAGAGACAATATTGTTGTAGGTAACAATTATTAAGATTGAGAGAGACTGGTGCTTAAACTAAGCTAAGGTTGACGCTCTACTGTGGCTGGTTTGGCGCGTTTTTTATGATGAAGGCGTGGTACTTGCCGTCCTACCATACGTGAAGGGTGTCACTGACAAGATTGGAAACATTCTGAAAGCGAGCGTCAATCAAAACTTACTTCAAGCCGCCGAAGAAGATCAACCAATTCTTACGACCTGTCAAGTGAAATATCCCCTTTCAAGCCGCAGGCGTCTACAAATTAGATTGTGACTGTGGGCTCTCCTACATAGGGCAAACAAAGAGAAGCATAGGAACCCGCGTCAAAGAGCATGTAGCTGACATGAAACATAGGCGCGATAACAAGTCTGCAGTGAGTGAACACGCTTTTGAGGGGCCTAACCATTATATTAGATATGACAAACCCAAATTCTTGCTAGGGAACGTAGATTTATTCCTAGAATGCTCCGCGAGGTTATCGAAATAAATAAATACCCTTATTTCAATAGAGATGATGGTTCGAAAATTCCACCAGCTTGGGACCCCATCATTCACAAGCTTAAGCCCCTCACACACACTGTAAGATCTAATGATACGGTTAGTTCCTTTTGCAAATAAATAAATTAATATAAAAGACGGAGGTCGGTTTTCCTCTCCAAGTTTTCTTTCGCCATTTCTTTCTTGGAGGGGCCTCCCAAATTTTATGAAATGGTGGTAGTTTCAGTAGATTCTCTCTCTTTTTAGCACTAAATAATTCATAAAATTAAATTATAAATCAACATAAAACAATTAATAAAAAAAAAATTTTGTTAAATTTTAATTTCTGAACGTCTAAAAAATTCTTCGCTTGAGGGTAGACTCACAGGCCGCTTCGGTCCCCCGTGACCACGGCAAAGCTGCAAAGTTACCGAAACGTCGGGAAAACCAAAAATCAAACCAAATACCAACTAATTACCAAAGTACTTTTAATAAAACCGCGCTAGTATCCGTTAAAAATTGTTTTATTTCATGTCTAGTGAGCACGTAAGCTTGAGAACTGAATAGTAACAAAGTAATTGTAAAATATGGTACCAAATAATTTGTACCTAATAGTACCTAATGAATGGTACTAAATAGAAACAAACTAATGGTACAATATGTTACCAAATGATTTGTACCCAATAGTACCCAATGAATTGTGCTAAATAGTAACAAAATAATGGTACTATATGGTACCGAATAATTTGTACTAAATAGTACCATTCATATAGTAGCAAACGAATGGTACAATATGGTACCAAATAAATTGTACTATATGGCACCATATAATTTGTACTAAGTAGTACCTAATGGATGGTACTAAATAGTAGCAAAAAATGAATAGTACTAAATAGCAACAAACGAATTTTACAGTATGGTACCAAATAATTTGTAATAAATAGTATCATTCTTATATTGTGACAAATTAATGGTACAATATGGTACCAAATAATTTTTATTTAATAATACCTAATGAATGGTGCTTAATGGTAACAAACGAATTGTACTATATTGTACCAAATAATTTGTACTAATTAGTACCTAATGAATAGTAACAAATAATGGTACTATATGGTAGAAAAATAATTTGTACCAACCAGTATCGAATGAATGGTACTTAATAGTGACAAATAAATGGACAATATGGTATCAAATAAATTGTACCTAATAGTACCTAATGAATGGCACTAAATAGAAACAAATAAATGGTACTATATGGTACTAAATTATTTGTACTAAATAGTACCTAATGAATGGTACTCAATAGCAACAAATGAATGGTACTAAATGGTACCAAATAATTTATACTAAATAGTACCATTCATATAGTAACAAACGAATGGTACAAGATGGTACCAAATAATTTTTATTTAATAGTACCTAATGAATGGGACTTAATAGTAACAAACGAATGGTACTATATGGTACCAAATAAATTGTACTATATGGCAACAAATAATTTGTACTAAATAGTGACAAATGAATGGTACTAAATTATTTGTACTAAATAGTACCTCATGAATGGTACCAAATAGTTCCAAACGAATAGTACTAAATAGTAGTTACCAAAATATGAATGGCACTAATGAATGGTAAAATCTAGCCGTGATATACTTTAAGACCATAAGGGATCCCGCCATCTTGTTGATCACAAAAAAAACTGTTGTTTGATTTCTCAGAAACTACTTAAGTAATCGAGCATGTGTTTTTTTTGCCTTGAGGTACAATTTAGGTACATTTTTTTGATGTAGTTATATTTTATGTATAATGGTTCAATATTGATTTATTAAGATACACCCGCCATATTGACGTCAATATGGCGGGTGTACCTTTGATTTCGTTATAACTTTTTTCTTATTTAGGTACAAATTTTTTAATTCCAGGTACTAAATAGTACATTTTAGGTACATTTTTTTGGTATTTGAGACATTTCGATTCGCCATGATACACCCGCCATATTGACTCTCATTATACACAGTCAGTATCAAAAATAAATGTAAATATAACGTTAGGTAACTGACGTCTGTTTACAAAAATTTAGGGTGTGTGAATTTAAAAAAAAATACTGTACGAATATATGCATGCAACTATAACAACAGAGGGCCTACTCAAATGACCATTCTACTAAAATTAACGCTAGTAGGAAAGAATTACAATGTATGGGATGGACATATGGTAACGCTTAGCTCATGTCAATCCAATGGGATTGACATTTGAATGGCCATTTTAGTAGTGGGGCAGGTTCGACAACTAATTACAACAAACATATAAAGTAAACAAAGTATATATCATATCAAGGTCTTACAGTAAAATGTTCTTTACAATACAAAGTTTACAGATATCTAAATCATGCGATCATTTGTTGCATGAATGCTATAAGATACATATTAAGTAACCGGGCTGAGGAAAGATCAAGTTACAATCAAATCAATTGCCAGTTTCTACATCAACAAGTTTGTTGACAGAAATCAGCAATTTCATAAGTAATAAATTAACATCTAGATAAAAGGGAAGAAAGTCCAGGACACTTAGGGTGCAGATGTGCAGTTTCTTACTCGGAAAATTCGTGATAGAAAGTGGGCGTGGGCACTCGCCCTACGTAACTGCCCGAAGCTCGTGGCACTGAGTACAGGTGCGAGCTCGAGCCTCCCCTGTAGTTACACTATTATGTTAGAACGATGAACTTATGCCGAGTATCGACAATGCGGGGCTGCTCGCACTGAGTCGCGTATACGGCAATGAGCACGTTGGCTCTTGAGGCAGACACATCTCCACATCGCGAAGCCTGCCTGCCTTGCGAGTTATGAATCGGATTGAATGAGGTTGTGTGGATACACAGCATTAGACGCTTTGTCTTAGACACTTAGATGACTAACTGATAAAGTATCTTCAGAAAGAAATAGGTCTACTGACGAACCAGTTACTGGGCAACTGTTATTAATTTTACTTTCATTTGTTTAAAATAAATATCTTGGCAATTTATCTTTAGCAAGCCTACTACTCACTGCAGATAATTGATACGAATCTTTAGTTATAATATGGCACCAGCCAAATCAGTGGATGACTTGCACCACCTTCATTCTCTTGTTTAATAGGTAGCAAAAATGTATATTTTAAGGCCCCAATAATGAGCGTGATAAATGTTCACAACTCGTTGAGATGAATTTACATAATTAGTCATTCTTATTACGCCTTAACGTGAAACAAATACAAACTGTTACTAGTACATGGACAGAGTTGGAAACGATATGATAAAAGTGGGCTCCTAACCTGGGGCCGTACCGGCTAACGAATCGAGCTTCGGAAAATTTGCCGAGTTTCAAATTAAAAAAAGATAAATTGAAGTAAGGAATTTCGTATTGTACTATTTGTTGAAGTTATTTGGAAGATATGGATGTTTATGTGACCTCATGAATTAGGGTTAGCCATTTTGGCCCAATTGGGGCTCGATTTATCTGTTTTAATTTGAAACCCGGCAGACTTTTCGAAGTTCGATTCGTTAGCCGGTACGGCCCCTGAGCATGAATGACACTATGAAGAAATCATCTCATTACGAGTACAAAGATTAATCTAACTCGTTGACTGCCAAGGTATAGATTTCCAATCATGGCCGGCACAAAATGGCAGTAGTATGTGTATCGTACCTTTGGATAACTATTCTGATCTGGTTAGGGGCATTCTTGAAGAGGTTCTGTGCGTCTTCGTGGCGCAGGTCGCGGGCGTCATAATCGTCAATCTTGGCGATAATGTCGCCTCGGACCAGCTCCCGGCCGGCGGGCGTGCCAGGTGTCACCTGTAAACGTGGATACAGATATAAGACGACTTTAGCAAAGGTCAAGATCACACACACACGTAAAATGCTTGCTGGTACCTACTAATGACGGTCGTCGGTCGAATGCTATAAGTCTAACGGTTTAGTACTCACTCACAGGTGTTGATCTTTGCTCAAAAACATTGAGAACGTCGGAATTTGTGACGGCCAACCTCACTTCAAAGACTTTTTATTGGATTTCTGAGCGACGTGACTCTACAATTAGATTTCACGGCTTTTTAGGTGACCTAAAATCATCTAGAATTTTATTTGATATGCAGAAAGTTATAGTTAAATACTTCTATAAAAACATCATCCGAACCGTTCTGATTTTGGTTTATGTGCAATTGCGAAATTTTGTTTTGACTTATGATTATGAGCAATCGTAAACTTTAAAGTTACTTTTTATTCATGTGTGGATAAAGATAAGCTTTGTGGTGTGACCATTTATAAAAAACCTAAGAATCAGCTTCATAGGTTCCTGTTAAGTTTTTATTTAACTTACATGAGAGATAATTTAATATAAATTCTGTTACATTTTTAATTCAAACCAGAAGATTGTGCAATCTGTAAGTGGCTACCCGAAACCGCCCTTGTTGATGTGGTTGGTTTATTTCATTAATGAAGGGTTAGCACGAAGGGTAGGCAATTTGAATATAGCTAGGACGACCTTGGTCGGCTAAGGGGGAGGGAGGGGCATATGCACCGTGTTGGCCAACCGCCAGGCTAAATGCGTCCGACGGCGTCGCCGCGCCAACCTGACATTTTTATTGAAAACAACCGCCGGATCGGACTGAGACCGAGCATCGACGGCTCGACCTGCGCAAATCCATCACTTCCTCAAGTCAATGGCGAGGACATGCGACTATATTTACTCATGTCCATCAACGAAATGCGCGTGGCGTCGTCGGAAATATGCCACCACGTCAACCGATGCGCTCATTATACGCTCTATATTTATAATAAATATTTTGAAGATGATTTATCTTCGATGCAGTGACTAATATATACTTCTCAAAAGAAAGTAGGGTACCATTAGATTTTCCATACAAAAGAGTAGATAGTAAGTCCTGAAAGGTATTATTCTGATTTTATTTGAATTGAAGTCAACTTACCGACGTTACTGTATAATTTCTCCAATTTTCCGTGCGTCAGCTAGAATTTTTTAATTCTGATAATTATAAATTTTGCATATTTTTGTATGAGACACCAATTTCTTTTTATTCTAACTAAGACACGGCGAATAGGATTAATTTTACAGCAAATTCGATAAGTTGACTATTACAGCTTCCGAACAATTTCAAATTCAAATAAAATCCGATTGATATATGGAAAATCATATGGTAGCCCCTATTTCTTTTGAGCAGTATATTATCGAAATTGGATTAATAAGTGCTTTTTGTGCGCGTGTGCAATATTAGTTAAACTGCTGTTGATATGGATCTCTTAAATGTGGCACGTTGTACTCATATTACATACTTCGATTTTTATCTTCACACGCTTAGTTTCATTTTACTTTTTAATATTGACTAAAGACCAAAAAAATATTACAATCAAATTATTTTTGGTTTCATTTTACTAATGTAAAAATACTGCTTATTATAGCTTGTAAAAAACTAGTTTTTTTTAAAAATAATACCTATCTTCAAGAAAGATGGGACTTCATAACACATATGCTTATTAAAAATAAATTAAATATCTGGGTAATCAAGCTGCCGACCTACATAAGTCAACCGAAACAAATCGTTGCCAAAACTGTCAAGACTTGCTGACTACTAATTACCCGATCACCGAGATGTCTTACAGCGTTTTATAAAAATATATGAGTATATATTTCAAAAGTATTTACATATGTAAGTAGTATATCAGTTGTCTAGCTTTGATTAGTTTGGAGCTAGATGGCGCTGTGTAAAATTGTTCAAGCATTTATTTATTTATTACAAAGCTACGGGTGAGTCGATTTTTTCTAATACTTTTTTTCAATTATATTAATAATCTTAATATAAAATAAATTAAAAAAAAATAAAAACACGACTGCCCTGCTAAAAACAAACTAAAAAGTTAAATAACAAGTGTGATTGCAGTCGGGGGACCGTTTTGTGGAACAATTTTTAATCGAAGAGGTCCCCCGACTGCAATGACACTTGTTATTTAACTTTTTAGTTTGTTTTTAGCAGGGCAGTCGTGTTTTTATTTTTTTTTAATTTATTTATTTTTATTTCACACATTTTAGTGACAAATTATATATTTTTTAAATGTGCTCATTAAGGCCTTTCATTTGATGCCCATATTGTAATAATAGAAGAAAAAGTTTTTTTTTTCACATTTGAAAATGGCGTCATACAGACGCCATATTAACTTTTTTCAAAAAAAAAAAATATAGCCAGTGTCACTCGGAATGATGTAAGGATTCTAACAATACCCTATACATCCAAATCCATTGAGCCATTTGGAAGTTATGGTGGAATACAGAAACTCACATACCCACAAACATACATGAACCCTGAACACATATACGCTCTTTTTGCTTTGGGCAGTCGTATAAAAAAACAGCTTTGTGATGAATGCATAAAATCTAAAAGTTTAAAGAGGGCTCCACACTCGCGCCGCGAAAGCCCGCGAAGTCCGCGAACCGCGAGTGTGGAGGGTTTCGCGGCTTCGCGTATGGGCTTCACGTTCGCGCTTCGCGGCGTTCCCCGTCCGGTGGCGGTTTTTTGGTCCGCGTCAAAGAACTTGTGTGCCGAACTAATGTTGCCGTGATTCGCGGCCGCGGTTCACGCGCGAGTCTGGAGGGGTATATTTTTCGCACCGTTTTCATGCGCAAACCGCGCCCAAAGTGTTACAAAAAATCCCTAAAGCCGAATATGTCAGATAGAGTACCATGCACAAAACCCCGGAAAATTATTATAAACCATGAAAACCGTCAATTTTTTGAAAAAAAAAAACTTTTGATAATAAACTGCATAGTGGCAACCTTAGACCTAAACTGTGTTTTGCTTTTGCCCATCAATGGTATCGATTATCGAAAACAATAGTCTTTTTGAGTCAAGGGTTGTCACTTTTTTCCATACAAATTAAAAGCAAAATTTTACGAGTTATTGTGAACACCCTGTATACTTTTAAGCTATAAATTATTCTTCAATGAATAAGCATGATCATTTGGATTATTTCAGAACTATGGGACAATGAATATGAGCGACCAATAAGAAGACCTACTATGTGGAGTGTTTGTTGAATTGGACCAAACGGCCTAGAAAAAGAACGGTAGATATTTAAACATAGACTCAAAATACGCGATGCAATACTTTAATTTTCAAATTCATAGGACAGGCGATAGTAAAGTTTACAAAGTATGAATAAGTGTTTGTGCTCTCTTAGCGTGCCCGCAGACTACAGACTTTCTATCGGCCGACAGTTTAGTCGGACTCTCAATCAGTATGAAGGTGTATGCAAGTGCGCACACTAAAACGATTCGGTATCGGCTGATTCTTCATACAAAACCAACTATTGGCCAACTATCGGCCGAGTGTGGTCTGTAGTCTGCGGGCACGTTTACTTATGAGTACAGTCACGAGCAATAAAATGTACACACTTAAGAACTATGTCACATTCAATCAATATATCTCAGTGTGATAATGTTATACCTATGTTATTCAAAACGTAATGTGACAAAGTTTTATGGTGTGTACATCTTATTGCCCGTGACTGTACCTATAACAGAAGATACGTCATATAAATTGTTGATTCTTAAGGACTAAATACAGAGGAAGTAATTAAACTATTTTTACAACGGAGTCATAGAAAATGGCACAAGGCTGCAATCTGTCGATCGAATGATTTAAAACACTGAAGGCTAGGAGATAGCTCCCAGAAATTACGCCAGAAGCTAAAAGAAAAATGACGCATGCTAGATTTAGCAGTTAAATTCGGATTCTAGGAAAACCTGCTTCAGTAGCACGAATTTGTTTGATGTCTTATTTATGTGGTTGTTTGAATCTTGAAGTGTTTTTTTTACTTGCCATAAAATATAAGGAATATTTTGGTTTTAGTATGAATTGGTAGACAAATAAAAAATACTCGAAAGTAGTCGATATTTTCTAGTTTATAATTTATCTTAACATAAAAATAGCATTGTGTATGCGATAAATCTAAAATTTAATAAATAAATTGCTTCCGATTCCGACGCTGCGATCTGGTTCGCAGTTTCGATGTCAAAAATAACTGGTTTCAATCTCATTATGAAGATTGATATAAGTTACATAAACCTTTTGGTATAAGTACACTACTTCTGGCCTAGTTTTTTCACTCATTCTGCTCTGCTCCTATTTACTGCTGCAAGATTATTAAATGTATAACACACCGAGTCAAAAGAATGTTATTCTTATCAGACAATCAGTTTACGAAATTAGTGTAGGCATTAAAGTACTTAAATTATAAATAAACCAGATCTCCACATCGTTGGCTACTTCTTCGGTAGATTCACTGTAATCAACATTTATTCAAATAATAATGTTCTTCAGCAACATTTATTTTATAGAATTTTTAGATTTTAGGCATTCATAATGCTATATATAGATTTTTTTATATCTTACATTCACATAACATTTTAATGTTATTAAATGTAACTATTATGAATGGAAACAAAAATTCAACTTATGGCCTACTTTCCTGATTCTGATTGACAGGTTTGGTTTCAATTAATTGCATATAATAAAAAAAACCGTGTACTATATTTCGAAAACTTATAACTGTATCTCGTTCAAACCAATTTTCGTTGAAAGTGTTTGTTAAGATCTATAGCATATATTTTTTTTAGATTTTTCACTCTCGTACTTTAAAAGTTAAAGGGGGGGGGGGGGGGGGGGGGGGGACACACGTTTTACCACTTTGGCAGTACATATATATCTTTCAAACGGTTGACTTTGAGAAAAAATAGTCTTAGGAACCTCAATGTCATTTTTAAAGACCTATCTATAGACACCCCACAAGCATTGGTTTGATGAAAAAAAATATTTTCTGTTTCAGTTCCATGTATGAGGAGCCCCCCCTTAATCTTTTATTTTTGTGAGAAAATCGTAAAGCGGTTCACAGAATACATCTACCTACCAAGTTTCAACTGTGTAGTCTTAATACTTTCGGAATAAAGTGGCTGTGACATACGGACGGACAGACGGACAGACAGACAGACATGACGAATCTATAAGGGTTCCGATTTTTGCCATTTTGGCTACGGAACCCTAAAAAGTGAGCTATTCAGAGAAATCGTTTTATTTTTCCTGTAATCCTTGCATAAACTTCTATCATATAGGATAATTTCAGATTTTTGTTTTTAATAAACGATATTTTTTTACATTTTTCATCAAAAGTCGAACACTATGCGGCTATAAAAAAAAAGAAAATAAATTATTGGGGATATGCAACGGCGCTCTTTCATGTGATACTCCACATGCCCTAGCAGCCCCACTTCGAATTTTTAAGACACCTTTTCAGTCCCTGTTCCAAAAAAGAAATATTTCTTTTTTATTTGCAAAAAAAAAATTGTTGTGCAATCGTCATCTAAAACGATTCCAAATTTCAAGTTAATAGCATTAGTAGTTCTTGAGATCTCAGACAGACAGACTGAGTCGTACTATAAGGGCTCCTTTTTACCATTTTGGAACGGAACCCAAATAATAGCTACAGCACAGACAGAATAGATATAAGTATTACCGTACTAGTTTTAACATTTTCCGAAGTTCAAAAACAAATTATGAATATGAATGATTTGAGCTGCTGAAAAGTCATGCCATGTGGTTGACTAATGTCAACAACCAATCAACAAGTCACCATTTACCCTTGCTGTATTTATGAAAAAATATGGTACACATGTATTGTACAGCTAGCGAAATGAAACGAGGAGGCCTGCCAAGACAGTTGAGATTTGAGGGCTAGGTTGCATTGGACGAGCCGGTATAATGACCGGGTACAGTCGAGTTCAATTAATTTTTGACAGCTTATCAATCTTATGCCTTTGTAATAAAAGAAAACATCAGTCAAAAGTGCTTACATATTTATGAACTCGACTGTACAAATAATGATTTAAGCATGTTTTGACCAAGATAATGAGGTCGAATCGCCGCGCGGCTGTCGATCGGCCGGCAAACGACTCTATCCCAGAATACATCGGACATAAAGAGACGACGACAATCAAAGACACTCGTTCTATATAATCTCAAAAGAATTCTTTTAATTGCTTCGTAGTGCTGATATTTACAGAACAAAGTCTTTAAGCAACAAAATCAGAAAGTTCTAGAATCTGTGAATTTTGACTAGCTGTCGAAAGAAATAAGCTTAACAAAGCCGTCTGGAAAACGTAAAGCATATCCAGCGCGCGTCACGCGGTTTGTTTACACCGGCGTCCGTGATTGCGCGGGCGTCTTCGGCTAAACAGTGGTCTGTGTATAATACTAATCACTTTCACTTTTGGATGGAAGTAATATCCTAGTAATTAAGAACATGGGCGTTGATACCCTGGTGACGATGAGCGGGGTAGCGAGGTCGGCACCGCCCACGAGGCGGAGGCCCCAGTTGGTCTCCCGGCTCTCGCGGCGGAGAGTCACCACGAAGGTATGCAGCCGCCCCATAACGAGTGTATGCACTGCGCGGGCGCGCGCTCTATGCGCGGACTGAACACAACGGCAACACGCGACGTTATGCGCGCAAATTTAGCTTCTACTCGACCTACCCCTCCCGGCTCTCCTCAAGCTCTGTACTTGCATTACGTGTAACCCTGTCATCGCAATCGACCTACTTCGATTTACTGAATCCGAGGGTAATGGATTCAAACAGCTGGCGGCGGGCGCGTACATTGAAAGGTTTGTTTACTTCCAAAGTATTTAGTTTGACGCACGCGTCATATTTTATTCCCATTATTTGGTTTCGGTATATTTTCAGCACAGTGATCATAAGAATGCTGTTATTATTTTTATGGTAACAGGGTGTTTACCGTTTTTAAATAAAGTGCTTTTAAAATTATTTTGCTGATTTGGTACTGATTTCTTCTAGAACAACTGTTTTTAAGTTGACTCACTTGACTTTTTTTACAACACATGCAGGTAACGTGAAAGGGACTCCATTCTGAAATTGTTCAAGTAACTCCGTTAGGTACCGACATGGAATATTTCGTCCATGGTACCGATAACTTTATTTTAATTATCATCAGACGAGCAGCGGCGTTAAGGATTCAATGAGTCATCGGCCCATGGATCAACGAGTAGGTAGACTACAGTCCATCAAGTTGGTGAACAAAGGAGTCCCAATAATTTCTGCTATACTCCCAGTCAAATAGTTTAGGTACCAGAGGAAGAGCTTGATGGCGCAGCGTAGTGTGTTAGCTCGTTCATCCTGCAATTGCGGTAGTTCGATAGGGTCTGTCATGGGATGCGTGACTAAAATTTTGCTATCTCGAGCTCCTCCGTGCTTCGGGAAGCAAGTCAAGCCGTAAGTTCCGTCTGTATTTGTAGTCGTTAACATCCACCAACCCGCCTGCGTGGCGTGGTGACCATGACCATCAGCTATTTTGATGTCCCCACTGCTGGGGCACTGAACTTCCTCCTTATGGGTGGATAAGGAGGATGGGCCATAACCCACCACGAGAGCGCCCGAGCCCCAGCACGAGACACCCACCAATGCGGATTGGTGGGTGTTGACGACTGCAAATGCAGACGGGACTTACGGCTTAACATGCCTTCCGAAGCACGGAGGAGCTCGAGATAACAAAATTTTAGTCACGCATCCCATGAAAGACCGTTGCGAACTGTCGTAAACGCAGGGTGAACGAGCTAACTAGGGCCAACGGCTTAACGTGCCTTCCGAAGCATGGAGGAACTTGAGATAATTCATTTTTGGTCACCCATCCCATGACCGACCCTTGCGAAAGTTGCTTTACCTCCGCAACCGCTAGGCGAGGCACTAAACCAATGCCCCATTGAGTTCCTCGCGCGTGGCGTGGTGGGTTATGGCCTATTATCTTCATACACTCATATCATTATCTGTGTGACTTACCCTTCTCCTCTGGCCGAAGTCTCTGCTGTCGTCAGGGTCCGGGCGCTGGTGTGGCACACGCCAGAAAGGCGGCCTCTGGTACATCGGCATTTTGGGCTCCTTTTAGATTTCAGCTGCAAACCAAGCAATCATTAGAAATCTGATCTTCACGTTAACCATTTAGCGCCTTATACACTCGCGAGCAAAAGTATGGAATCAAAGGCCTATTTTCATACAAACTAGGTAACTTTGACGCTTTGGTTCTCCGCCCAGGATTAAACGGGGTGTGATCTGATGTTGGCAATTCAAAGATTGAATGGCGGAGGTCCATAATACTAAAGAAACCTAACGGACTAGATGAGTCGCTCAGAGTTGAATAAAAAAATAACAAAAACAAGCTAAAATTACAATCAAAAGTATAGAAAATTTAACACTTAAAATCCTTTACGGTCTCTAGTGTAAACGACTCTTCTGATCCGTTGGGTTTCTTCAGCGATCTGAGCCTCCTCCATTCACTCTTTGAATGGCCATCATCAGATCACATCCCGTTTAATCCTGGGCGGAGAACCAAAGCTTCAAAACTACCTCGTTTGTATGAAAATAGGCCTATGATTCCATACTTTTGCTCGCAAGTGTAGTTGACACCTATCTCTGTCAGCACGAGATAGTGAGGATGAAAAAAGTGAGATTCCGTGCTTACCAATGTGGATCAACACATCAAGGTTGACTGAACTGATAGAAATAGTATGGGTTAAAGTATCAAATTGCCGATTTTTCCTCACACTCAGAGCCTCTCATATTTTTTAACATGTTAAAGATGCTTCAATCACTTGTTATTGTTTCGAATTATGATCATGATGGCCCACTATCAGCAATAAAAATATTTCCTGAACGTTAGAAAAATGTATCTTAAAAGTTACTCCTTTTTTCGTTAGCAGAAATTACCATTTAATTCGTTGCAGCTTAGCCGATACTTAATGTGGCATTAGTTAGCTGAGTGTTTAAACATTTTTGCATAGAAGTTGTAAAACATTGGCGGTAAGGTTGTTAAATAATTAAGACAATGTTAGTATGGTATAATAGTATATACTATAATATGGTATAATATTAAAATTAAATTCTTTAAAATTCTCCATACAAAGCGGCAATTTCATACATAAACTCCTAATAATTTAAGAGAGTAAACTGAAATCGGAGGCACACGCTACGAGAAACTGCTACATCCAACCTCGGTGTAGAGGGTACACGCGTCTACGAATTTACAGGCCACACGCTACGAGAAATTGCTACATCCAAACTCAGCGTAGAACCCTTTACGCCGAGTTTGGATGTAGCAATTTCTCGTGTACTATGCGCGCCAAATAAGAATAGTATCGACAACTTCACGGCACTGGACAATTTTGTACTGCCAGCAAAAACACCAATGATCGTTTGCCATGCTGATCGATGTCAGCAAAAATAAAAATCATATTTTTATATATTTTGTTACTTCACAGTAAAAAAGGATTTCTTTAAATAAGAAAGACCAATTTCTTGAAATATTTGGTTATTCTAAAAATATATTTACTTAGGCCAATGCAATATTTTTAAAACAAAAATAGTGATCATCTTTCACTCAGACAATATTTTTCTTAATGATTAAGATAAATATTTTTGTTTCAAGGCTCATTTAAACTTATATCAATTAAATTGACTTAATTTAAATCAAGAAATGTCCATCTTCTTGCATCAAATTAAAATCATCTTAAATCAACTACAAGTTACTTGGATTTAGATATACCTTTTTCAAAAAATCATTTTCTTCGATTAAGAGAAAGTTTATTGTTTATGAATTACTAAATATTTAATTTAAGATAAAATGTGTGCTCATTATATTTTTTTTTCATTTTAGGTCTAGCATAAGAAATCATACAATTGAGTAAAGATTTACTTCAATCAAAACATTCGGTCTAACTTTCAGACATGCAATTTTGGCCTAAAATAATTTAATAATAAGTTGGAGTACGAATTTAATATACTTAATTTAACAAAAACAAAATTGTATTTCTTGTTCTGAGAAATGTTTTTGTTCGGCTTATGGAAATTTTGTTTTAAACAGAGAAATACTAAAATTTTGAAACAACGTAATCATAGTTTTCGATAAACACGATAACATTTTTACTTTGAGAAATTTATCCTTCAACAAAGATTATTATCCTGAAGTCGAAAGTATTTTTTCTTTTAATGTAAAAAAGCAATGTATTTAACTTAAGATGAGTTAAGTTAGTGGGTTTGTTGACATAATGGTCTGACCCGCGGTGTTAAGATTTTTATCTAGTTCTTTAAGTAGTCGGAATTAATTTTGTTATGTCAATCTCAATCGGGTTTGTTGCCTCTGGGTGTCGCGTCCTACTTGGAATGGAACGGCTTCCCGGACTCCACTCTTCTTTCGAGCACTTTTACCTTGATTTTTGTCAGGAAGTCAACGAAAAGGAAGTCATCGGTGTTCTCCAATTACCTCCACTTAATATACAACAACAACAAAATATACATCTTCGTTTCAATACACAAAATCTCCATTTATTTTTTTCAATCTGTAATTACTTAGGCCAACTAAACATTTACTTATTATGAGTAAAATTATAATTTACTCTAAGTAAGGTTAGTCTATAAGAGATATATAAGATTTTTCGTATCAAGAATACATTTACTTGACTGTACAAAATAACGGTGTCTTGAATGAAACAACACGTGTCTGGGAATAAATGTATTATTCTTGTAACAACTAAATATTTTTAAGAATATTATTTACTATTACGAAGAAATTATTGTCTAGCGTCTATAGGGAGAGAATAATTTTCTTAGATTAATAAATATGTCTTAAGCCAAAGCAATTTGTCTTTTTATAAGAAATCTGTTTTTACCGTGTTATTTTGCACATCCTATACATTTTGAAGTTACCAATTCTACCAAACAATAACAAAATTGTCCAGTGCCGTGAAGTTGTCGATACTATTCTTATTTGGCGCGCATAGTACCCACACGCGTCTACGATTTCACAGGGCACACGCTACGGGAAATTGCTACGGTTATCGCGATAGCACAAAACTGTAATTGTCAAAATGTATCTTCCTTCACTGGTAGTGATTCTGTTAAGTAGGGACTTCAAAATTTTGAGAACACAGAATAAGGATTGGGAATGTGCTTGTCGGCCATTGTCGTGCTGATGACAATATTCAAAGACAGTCTTCTGTGATTTATTACAAATGTAGTAATATGAAGAAAAAAAAATAGTTTCTGCGACCCCAGATATCTACGAGCGAAACAGTCTGTTTCATGTATTCTAAACAAACATAACAGCAACAGCAACAGATTCAAAATAATAAGTCTGGCACTTCTAACAACCGACTTAAACGGAAATAAACACAAGCTAAGGAAAATAGGTCACATAACTTCCAGGAATTTATGAGATTTTCACCAAACATTTCAAATTACTTTCTATTTGATCGTATGAAATCAATTTAAATCTAACCATTTGGTACTGGAATAATTATGTAGATTAAAAATCTGTAGATACAGTCAGCAACATAAGTGGCTGAATACTTTGTACTTTGTTATAGTAACTTTTCTGACAGATAACCACAGTTTGAAACATTATTAGACAAAAAAATACCACAAAGTACTAAATTGTTGGCTTTCGTTGCTGATCGTACCTAATCAAAGCTTGTTCTCAAACAAATAAATGTTCGTAACGTTTGATAACAACTAGACAGAATTATAAACTATATTGAGGGCTAATAAAACATGAGGTAACATCGTAGGTAGTTGGCAACACCACGATAAATAAAAGTATGCGATGGAGCGGCATGGAAGGGATGCCGGAGGGGGGGGGGGGGGGGGGTTTAGGTTCCAGGTAGTGGGGACAAGGTGTAAACAAGCTCAAACTTGTGGCTACTCACCAGAGGGCGGCTCGGCGTAGTGTCCCAGCGGCGTCGCGCAGCCAACGGCGTGTAATATTAAAATTATTCCGGGGCACATCAAACTATGTCTATTTTCCGCTGGCACCGCGGCGCGCGTCCGATACTCGGCTTCGAGTGATTTACAAGGCGTAGCCGCTGCGCTGTTTCTGGGGCAATCCGAAATTCGCAACAATCCGGCCTGTTTAAAGCGGGTTCGATGAACCCGACACGTTCCACGTAATGATGAGCATGTATTGTTTTTTATGTGTTTTTTTTCATAAACGAAAGCTCACGTGTTTTGTGCTTCCAATATCAAACATAAAAAAAATATAAATTGCTTTTAAAGTTTTGGTGGGTGCATAATCTAGGATACGATATTAAAACGAACAAGTCGTTATCAAAATCCGACTTTTTATTATGTCAAAAAATAATATAACACATAGTAAACAGTAAAATGGGGCTTTGACATACAATTTGACTGTCTATGTAAAGACAACAAAAACAAAAATACAATGTAGGTTAAAATAAGCGAGAAGTTTTCAAAAGAAGTGAGGATCACCTCACTGTATGTTTTAATGTATAAATGGACAAATTCAACGTATTTTTAAGTAAGACCAGTTTATTTTATTTCCCAAACTTAAATATCAGAAAATGAGTATTGTGTTTTGCTAGGCTAATACACAAACACAAAAAGATCCTGTTTATTACTTATATTCCCCTGCATTAATTGAAACAATAAAGAAACAAATAAAACTATCAATTCTTTTAAAAACACAAATAAACATAAACATTAAACAAAAACAAATCAAACTATACAATCTTTATAAAAATTAATGTATTATGAATCCATTATTCGATATATTTACATGAATTACGAATGTGAAACATTTTTATAACTGTAATAGACAAATTAGTAAGCTGAGGAAAAGGTAACTTATATAATAATAATAAATATAATACTTAATAACAATCAGAAATTGATTTAACAATTATTTAGCTATTAATAACTAATTTACTTCTTTATACAGTGATTTGAATAGAAAATGTATATAAACTCTTAAATAACTTAATGACTATGAAAAGAGATAACGCGGAAGTAAAAAGAATGTCAATAAATAGATGCCTTAAAGTTATGACAAATATAAGCCGGAAAACCGAAGTAATTATCGCAAAACATAAGATTATAACCCTAGTTATAAAATTAATAGAAAATGTTCATATAATGATAAATTACTATTTCAATACAGTTGCTCGAAAATGAGAGCTTACGATGGCAGTGCAGCGTGCGGTAAGTTGATTTTACCGCACGCCGTGCGTTTTTGTTTACGGATTAGTACAGCGTGCGGAAAGTTGATTTTACCGCACGCCGGCGCCGTGCGTTTTTGTTTACATACGTTTTTTCAATTTTTACTAGCTTCCGCCCGCGACTTCATCTACGTGGACAGTAGAAAAATATAGCGACCAGTTTAAAATGACCCCTTTGGTGTATGAAAGCTAGTACTACGGAGAGTTCAAGCTGTTTCCCTGGTTCCGCCCACCTGAATTTGATAAAACATAGCTTGGATTTTAAGTTGGACTTCAAGCTACCAAACAGTGAAAAGCCCATCAAAATTTGTTCAGCGGTTTTTGCGTAATTAGCGCACAAATATTTTCAATTTACAGTTTTATTACATGTATAGATTACAATTTCAGTAGTACTTATTATGATTTTCTCGCAAATGTATTGAAAAACGTAGTATGGCACACGGTTGTTAAGGTTTTTTAAAACTCGTGACGATTATAAACCCTCGCCTGCGGCTCGGGCTTATAAAACGTCAACTCGTTTTAAAAACCTCCTTACCAACCTTGTATCATAAACTACTATTATAGGTCTAACCCCCAGATGCAATAATCAATCCACAAAAAAGGATACGCCTAATCTAGAAACAATGTTACATAAAGTCTGTCCATCTTTACTTGTCTTATTTAGTAAACAGTTTTTGACAGTTGTCATGCGTCTTTTATACTTAAATCGTTATTTAAAAATTTTTTTATGAAATTGTTATTAATTTATTAACAATTTATTTCGTAATCTATGTGTTTCGTAAACCATTTGTTGTATTTTATAAATGATTATTTCAATAAAGAGTTGGGTGAAGATTGTTTACCATATAAGACAAGTAAGGATGGACAGACTTTAGTAACTAATTTGGATTAGGCCTACCCCTATCTGTGGATTGATTATTGGGTCTGGTTAGTTACTAATTAGTAGGCAAAGCAAATTATTATAATTATTATTATTAATTGATAAGCCAGCTGTTGAGAGATAGAGCCTGTATCCAGTTCGAAACAGGCTAGAAATTTTATTTCGACTCTGTTAATGAATTGAATTTGTAAAGTACGGCGTTACATTCTATAAAATATGAAAAAATATGTTAGATTACAGCCATTTTCAATTTTACGAATTTTGTGATGGTGCATAATATTATCACACTATCCGAATCCATAATATCTATAACTGTAGAGAGCTTATTCAAGACTATAAAAGATTATTAATATTTTTATAAATAAACTAACTGATAATGAGAAAATACCTCGCCATGATCAAAAATAACTTTATAAGTTAATTAAATTTGAAATGAATATAATGTGTTCAAGTTTTGAGCAAATATTTTTCATACCTTTTTTTATGTCTTAGTAAAAAATATGCGTATTTAAAAATAACTACCATGAACAATGAAAAAGCCTCAATGAAATCGGAACTTCATATCACGTTACTGGTGACGTTAATAAGTTGTTGTAATGTGCTTTGTTTTTTTAATAAATGCAACTAGAAGTTGTCTTCCAAAGCTCATACACATTTATAATGATATTCTTATATTCTTATTCTTAGGGGCTGTCTCCACGAGCGAGAGAATCGCCGACAATGATAACATCGTCGTGCCACGTATTTCTATACACTCTCTGCGTGTCTGTCTACACGCGGCGATGTAATGGGGTTGGCAACGCAAAGCTAATTGTAGATGTCGCTGCGTACGCTTGTTCCTAAGACAGTAGACGTTCAGAACAAATCTATGGGAAAATAGGTATTTATTTTGAGGTATTTTTTACCGAAAAAGACCCATTGACCCAAAATGAATATAAAAGACTATTCTAAAATGAAAATGCTGGAATTGAAAGCCTATTTAAGACGTTTTTATTCTTACAGAATTTATCAATTTTTTCTATATCCAGATTATTCGGAAATTTGTAAGTGCCAACATTTTTAAAGCCTATTACACAGAATTTAATGATTTTAAAGCTAAAAACGATGTTTTTAAGTAAAAGTCCTATGTTTTCATAGTTCTCGTGGAACAAGCGTACGCAGCGCCATTTTGACAGTTGCCTTCCCCATTGCGGCGATAGTTGTATGGAAATACGTAACATCGTCGCGATTCTCTCGCTCGTGGAGACAGCCCGTTATACTATGATATTATACAAAAGTGAAGGAGTTGTCACTAGGAACAGTTAAAATGAACTTTAAACTCACAAGCGTAGGGTTCGTTTTTCCAACAGCTTTCTGAACAGGGTATGATGGTTCCATTTGGTATAAGTCGAGTCTCGTAGAGCTCCCCTTTAGGTTTCGGACTAAACAATGGAAAAATAAATTACAAAATGCGAACTATCAACTATGCGGTTTTTTTATCAACAGGATTGATTGCTATAAAAATATAAACAGGAAAATAACAAAAAACTAACTAATTATTCTCAAGTTTTTGGCTTGAGCTTGGCTTTCATCTAGGTAAGAAAGTGGTAGCTAGTCAGGCGGAAATTACAGTAAATTGACAGTGTAGACTTGTATAGAATAGATTAAAGGTTGAGTGGTGTGTCCTCTTCCATTCTTTCCTGTCACTCGTCATCTCCTCATCCACTCCCTTTACATTTATATCATATAATGTCTGAAGTTCTTTAAATCTGTCATAGCGCTAATGACAAAGATAAATATTTGTGATTAGCGCACAAATATTTATGTTTGTGATAATCGCGCCAATAATTATTCTTAAAATTTATTATTATTAACTTATCAGTTATTTTTAATACTGTTATTATAGTTAATTACTTCTTAAAATAATTAAAAAGGAACATGGCGGGTAGTGTCTTGCCGCGTGACGGGGGGTGCATTCCAGCAGAATAGCTAAGTAATCGATCACCACAGAGTAAATTTTAACCATCAGCGCGTTTCTCACACCGATGACGGGACTAAAACGGGACGGAAACAGACTTTTGGAGCGAATGAAAGTGACGACTGAAAGGTATTTGTTTCCTTTTTGGGTGTTGTTGGAAGGTCGTAATAAGCAAAAAAAAGTAAGGAACCGAAGCGAGGTCGCTACGCTAGTAAAATATAAAAATCAAATACCTTAATCCCATATCCGAAAGGTAGTTTTTCCCGCATCCAGCTTAGAAGTCGAGTATGGCTGGTTTGGTGTCGCGCGCGCACTTGACGAGAGAGTGCATGAGCTTCACGAATCCGGTGTCTTTGGGCTTCTCCAACCCTCGTAAGAGTCGGTTCTTCATAACAGCCACGAATTCGCGGTTACTCAGTTGTCCGTCCACTGAGGAAAGAGGATCACTTTACAGTGTGGCCACACAGAACACTGTAATTCTTTTTTTTTTTCAAATAACACACGATGAAGGGGGTAGGTCGACTAGCAAACATGGCTTAGATAGACTGTTACATAGATTACATGGTAAAGATCACGTGACCTCTAGATAAAAGCTCGCTCGGTTGAATGTTGGCCATTCTCCTTTGCTAAAGCAAATCAGGGAGAGCTAGGGTGTAGTCAAGTCTAAATAGTTTAAGTATAAATAACTCACTGTTCTCATCGAATATGGTGAAGACCACGTTAATGACGTGAGGGTCCAAGTCAATATGGGCTACAGTTCTGGCCACGTGTCTTAGAGTAGGCTGGTCGATAGAAGCGCCCGCTATGTGGTAGAAAGTGAGAGCTGTGTCCACGTCGTTTATGTTGTTCAGTAGGTGGAAGAACTTTAGATAGTCGTCCTTTGTTATGCCCACGCCGTGGTCGCGAAATCTGGTGGATAGAGAATTTTAGATAAGATTTTGTATCACACTCTTATAAAGTCATGAAATTCCCAGCCGAAACAAAATTCGTTGGTCAAGTATTAACGGGCAAAAATAAGTGATGGCTTTATTACTGAACCAACTCATTGAGGCTTATTATGCACACTAGCGCAGCCATTGGAAAAAACCGGCTAAGTACGAGTCGGACTCGCGCATGAAGGGTTCCGTACCAAAAAACGGCAAAAAAATCACATTTGTTGTATGGGAGCCCCCTTAAATATTTACTTTATTCTGTTTTTAGTGTTTGTTGTTATAGCGGCAACAGAAATACATCATCTGTGAAAATTTCAACTGTCTAGCTATTACGGTTCATGAGATACAGCCTGGTGACAGACAGCGGTGTCTTACTAATAAGGTCCCGTTTTTACCCTTTGGGTACGGAACCCTAAAAATCATAGTGCTTATATAAAGACGAAATTATGATTTATCTCTCTGCACGCGTAGCATGACCAACATCGAGATAAGATTCGACTCACAGAACAATGGCTTGTCTACACCGAAATGTCACTTTTGTCGGCTTGAGATCGAGATACTCATGCTCGCATTTACAACTAGTAGACTCGTATTGTTCTTTGTCGTGATCTAATGTCAAAAGTCGACAAACACGAGCTTTTCTCTTCAACTGACATTAATTTGACAGTTGAATCAGAGAAACTTGTCTACCACCCTTTGAGTAGTCGAGAAGGTCGAGAGAGAGTTCACAGACTAATAAGAAGATTTGAAATAGTTTTCTACGTATTTTATTTTATATGAATCTAAATTTCGCAATAAAAATAAATCTAAATTGTCCGTGCATTATATTTTATTCCTTAAAAACTTAAAATTAAAATTATTTTCATACGTTGATTTCAATATTTCGTAATTTTCTAGTCATTTTACACAGATTACTAAATTAACAATTTCGTTAGTAGTCTGTGTTATCTTTTGAAAATACTATCAATAAAAGAAAGGCAAACGAATTTATATCCATACAGCTATATTTAATTAGTTTTAAGAGTTTAGCGTTGTGAAATTTATAGAAAGGAACGGTGCTTTATGAGAAATAGAGTAATTATTTTCTATTGGCAATAATATTCTTCTCGAGCTCGAGAGAGCTTGTCTACGGAAGAGAACGCTTTCTTGAGTGCCTCTTTAACTTAGAACTTAAAAAAAAATGAAAATCATGTTTAAACTAAATTATTTCGGATCATTTTAGATAATTTTGACGTTTATTGCTGTAGAAATAAAAAGATTACCCTTAAAATTCAGTTTTTTTTTTAAAAGACATTAAAAGGTTTCGAAATTCTGAGAACGAGTCCCACCTGTCAAACTGTGCTCAGCAATCGAGAAGGTCGAGACGACAAGTCTTCGTAGACAAGAGTCCCGTTTGCTCATGCTACGCGTGCTGTAGTGCACCCCGAAGAAGCTTTGTGGTACTTTTTAACGCTTAAAAAATATTTTCTATCCTGTCGTGTGGCCACTTTTCACCAGAGAGATAATTCACGATTTCGTCTTTATTTAAACACTATGATTTTTTTCCAATGACGGTGCTAGTGTGCAGAATAAGCCCTCTTAATACAAAACAAAGATGAATAAGTAACTTACGCTTTCTTGACGCGCTTCAACATTCTAGCCTTCTTCTTGGCGGGGTAGCCTGCGTACGCCAACAAAAGTTCCGCGAAATCTGCTTCCGTAATACGCCCATTCTCATCTGAAAAAGAGAAAGACCAAATTATTATCATTTCCTATTAGATATAACGTCAACTAAATAGAACATATTCAAACTATACAGACTTGAAGTCAGCTGCAAATCAGGTTATATAAATCTGTCAAAATTATAAATTGAGTTTAAACCTTAAACTGTCTGCCGTACAATCACGAGCAATAAGATGTACACACCATAGAACTTTGTCACAAAACGTTTTGAATAACATAGGTATAACTGAGATATATTGTTTGAATGTGACATAGTTCTAAAGTGTGTATATATTATTGCTCGTGACTGTACAAGTACAAATAAACGAAAAATAAGTTTAACCAAAAATACTGCTTAGCAATATTACTCCTTAAGACGCTGTTACACAAGGAAAGTTTCTCGCACTAAAGTGGAAAAAAATTGAATGCGATTATCACATGGCAAAACTCGCCTTTCAATTCTTGCCTGCGGGTGTTTACATTATGGCAAAAACTTGTATGGTATGTTTACACAGTCACGCGGTCTAGGAAAGTTTAAGTGGCGATAATTGTATTCAAGAGGCGAGGCTTAAAGCATCTGTTTACACTAGGCAAAACGATTATTGCCAATAAAAAATTGCCACTTGCGTGCAAGAAACTTTCCTTGTGTAACAGCGTCTTTACATTTACCGTCTCAAAGCATCATATTCGTTTTTGGTTATTCTAAGTATAAACTTATTCTTAATTTATTTGTATGGCAGTTAGATTTAAATATCAAAGTTGTGGTAACCCGAGGTGTTGGTGGCTGTACAGTGGTAAAGTTTAAATATGTTAATAAAGTACTTAATAATTTATTAACGTCAAAATATATACACTGACCCGGTTGTTTCCTTTGAAATTCAAGAGAAAGTATTTCCTTTTGTAGTTGTTGTTGGAAGTCCAAAAACTTTTCAATGGTCAACTTTTCGTTTAGTTTGGGCCCAAAAAAGTATGTTGTTAGAGCCGAGTTGATACCCTGTAATTTTAGGAAAGAGAAGTCATATAGTACATTATGAGACAAGTTAGCTAAGGTTGCTCATTGCACACAAGGCTGTGGGTTGCAGCCCAAGCCACAGGCGAGGGCGTAACTCAGCCGAGTGTGCAATGAGTAAGAGCTCACGAGTTTCATACGACGTTTTTCAACACATTTGCGAGGAAAATACAAAGTAATTTGTGTGGTAAATTACTTTGCAATGCAACAAATACGACAAAAACAAAATATGTCAATTATGGGAAAAGGCGCGTAGGTTTTTTTTTTGTTTTTTTTCACACGCCCAAAATACAAGAATATTTTGCGAACAAAGGGGTGAGCGAGCATACAGCCAACTCATAAATTATAATTTTAAGTGATAAAATGCAAATATTTTAATACTTTATAACAAAATATTGTGAATTATGAATAATTTGATGATAATAAATATTTGTTTGACTTAATTAAGGACTTACACATTTATTTAGTTCAAAAATAAATATGAATTTACTGCGGCATAAAACCTCTTTGTCTTGTACTATTACTTATTCTGTGTCTTTGTTGTCACTATAAAAAAATAACTGTATTACCCGGATAAATTGGGAATGCTCTCTTTACTCGCATAGAACTTGCAGTAAGGCACTAATTTAACTTTGTAGGGATAATTCTATAACAACCTAGTGTTTTATATATTATTGCACGCGTTTGTTATAGCTCGGTTTATGGTCCTAAAAGCGATGTATTAGGGCTCACTTTACGAGCAAGTGTGTTGAAAACAATATTATTTTCAGGACAAAATGCATAACATCTTATACTTCATTTGTTATTAAAATAAATCACATTAGCAATATGAAAATGAAGTGTAAACGTCCCTACACATTTCATAGCAATGTCCATCAGCCATTTTAATGTCCCCACTGCTGGGGCACAGGCCTTCCTTATGGGTGGATAAGGAGGACGGGCCATAACCCACCACGCGGGCCCAATGCGGATTGGTGGGTGTTAACGGCTGCAAATGCAGCCGGGACCAACGGCTTAACGTGCCTTCCGAAGCACGGAGGAGCTCGAGATAGTAAATTTCTGGTCACCCATCCCATGACCGACCCTTTCGAAGGTTGCTTAGCCTCCGCAATCGCTGGTCCAGGCGCGAAACCACTGCGCCACCGAGCTCCTCATAGCAATAACGTTCTTTAATTTACAGATTTTTTTTATCCACCACGGGATAGTGGTTGACCTTCACCTCACCTGATGTTAAGTGACGATAAGGCCGAAAGTGTAAGCGCATTATCAGGGGTCTTCGCCACTGAGGAACTGGCTATCTTACCTCTAACTGCCGGAACACAACAATTTTTAAATTGTTGCTATGGCGTTAGACTTAGGTAAGATGGTGGTAGCTAGGCAGGCGGACTTGAAATAAGCCCTACCACCAACCAAAACGAGTGTAGTCTGTTTATCTTTACTTGTCATATTTGGTAAACAATCTTCACCCAACTCTTTATTGAAATATTCATTTTTAGGGTTCCGTACCCAAAGGGTAAAAACGGGACCCTATTACTAAGACTCCGCTGTCCGTCTGTCTGTCTGTCACCAGGCTGTATCTCATGAACCGTGATAGCCACAAAGTTGAAATTTTCACAGATGATGTATTTCTATTGCCGCTATAACAACAAATACTAAAAACAGAATAAAATAAATATTTAAGGGGGGCTCCCATACAACAAACGTGATATTTTTGACGTTTTTTGCTTTATATCAATAACGACAACAGGTAGACAGTCGAAATTTTCACAGATGATGTATTTCTGTTGCCGCTATAATAACAAATACTAAAAACAAAATAAAATAAATATGTAAGGAGGGCTCCCATACAACAAACGTGATTTTTTGGTACGGAACCCTTTGTGCGCGAATCCGACTCGCACTTGGCCGGTTTTTTTTAAATCCAACAAATGGTTTCCCACACACCGATTACGAAAGAAGTTGGTAATTATTATTGACATTTTAATTTAATATGACAATATTTTTTTAATAACGCTTAAAGTTTAAAACAACTGTTAAAAACTGTTTACTAAATAAGACAAGTAAGGATAAACAGACTATACAAATTGTACCCCTCTCCTGGAATCAAACCCGGGATTCCGCGTTTCACGGCCGCCTGGCGGCGCGGCAAGCGAATTCGGTAATCACTGCGCGGTCGTGACGACGAGCTGAGAGACCGCCACCGAGATAACGCGCAGTGATTATTGGAATTGAATTAAAGGCCGTTACACTTGTGGGCGAACCACTAGACCACAGAGGCGGTTAGATGGCTCACCTTGAAAGTGTTGCCAGTGTTGGCGTGGTCGCGGTGCCGCGATCCAATGCTGCTCTGCTGCCTAATGAGTGCTGCAACCTTCTCAAACTCTTCGCAGTCGACGTCACCATCGCCGTTCAGGTCGAACATGCGGAATGCTATTTCGAAATGACGACGGGATGCTGCGAAGAAATTGAAATATAGAATATTGTTTTCGTTACTACTTCATTTACTATATAAATAAAACAAAGTCGGGTTATTTATAACTCAACTGCTGGACCAATTTGGAAAAAAATTGGCTGGTAGACATAATTAGGACCTGCAGGCCTACCACCCAACTCAAATTGCTTACAAATTGCTAAAGTTTATGACGTCAATGCACTATCCATACTTGTCATTGTGTTATGATATGACAAAGAAGGACAGTGCATTGCTATCGCTATAGTTTTGAATTAGGTGGTAGGGCCCCTGGATTAACATATAGGCTATTCTTTATCCTGATCAAATGTTCCCAAGGGACCACGCGGACGAAGTCGCGGGAGGCCGCTAGTTAATACAAAATGAAATATCATGATCCTTGAGATAGACACTACTTAAATTCGATTATGTATTTTAATAATTGATGCAGACCAACTCATGTTATAAGACTGATAGGTTCCTTATATTTTTATTTAATTACTTATTAATAGCATTCTTACAGATAAAAAAAAGTAAATAATATTATCTAAAAAGGCTCTACATTGATTCACATTATGGCATCATTCCATTTCATCACGGAGAGATAAGTCTCGCGCGAGAGAAAATCGTTATCTTCGCTCATGCTCCGTGTGCTTTTCCCGGATGCTGCGCACACATCTGAAACCAGATCCCCAAACACGAAGGAAAACATGTGCTTGTAACGTCACTAAACAAAACAAACTCGCAAAAAACATAAAACAAGTGTCGAAATTAACTCAGATAACAATTTAATACCACATGACGCGCCAAAATGGTAATCTCAATGAAACGAATGACGATGAAGATAAAAACGAAAGGCTTCTACTATCTGAAATGTGGGGCGAAGACAATGACCTTCCTGTTTTGGGCGACTCTTTACATGGTGGTGATGAGAGTTACCATATTCAAGAGCAATACGAGCACACCGGTTGTTCGGGACTGGGCATTGGCACCTGACAATTATACGAAATGGCTGGTAAGTGGTAATGCATATGTGTTCTCGTAAATAAACCATTAAAAAAACATTCCGTGTTATTATTACAAAAGATTTTTAAACACTGTTTAACTAAACACCTGTTTAAATGTGATGCTGTCACTTTGTTGAAAATATTTTTTTCACCTCTCCAGCACGAAAAGGGTGCTTTTGGCGCGTAAAAACTCGCAGCAAAATCGACTTTTGCTGCGAGCGTGAGGCAAAGTGCTTTTTTAATTTCTAACACCTTTTCTCGCTGGTAGAGGTGAAAAGTTGTATGTTTAACACGAGAGCAAATTTTTTGATGTCTCGTGCCTTTAAATCACTCACTGTGCTCAGTAGTCTATATTAAAACTACGCTCGTGATTCAATTCTAGACTACTTCGCTAGTTCGTGATTTAAAAGTCAGCACTCGCAGCAAAAAATGACTTTGCTCTCTTGTATAACAAATAACTATTGAAAGAAACCGCATCACATTTAGGCAGGTGTTTAGTTAAACAGTGTTTGAAAATCTTTTGAAATAACACGGAATGAATTTGTAATGTTAGTTAGTAGTTGAAAAACCTAAGGCCTAATCTATGCGATCATAAGCGATTCCTAATAAATAGGAGCGAACTTATGAGAAATGAATGAACGTGAGCTAAAAAAACTATAGATATAGATACTACATATGCAATGTGTCGAATATTTCTGCAACCTACCTATATGAATTGTATATGCAATGGTTTTATTCTATCATCATTTTGAGTTCTAAGGCTTAGTTTTTGTTTCAGCTGCAAGGCCCAGTTCTAGGAGATGATGTACCGGAGATCGACTCGAGCTATATCGACTGGTCGGAGCCAGATAATTCCACTATAGCAGAATTAGAACAGAGAGCTGGCAGGATACAGAGTGTTTGTCGCATCCGTGGCCTACCAACTAGCCCGATAAACAGCAAGGAGTTCTTCGTGGATCACGTACACAGCTTAGTTTGGTGCAATGTCTTTAAAGCTGCGAGCTCATTTTGGTTATACAAGTTTAATATTTTAGGTAACCTTTATTTAAGTTTATCTCTGTACAATTTAGTATTTCTTTTATTTTAGTTATGTAAAAATCAAAGGCAACATTCTCTTTAAGTTTACTATTCTGTCTACATACGAGATAATGTTGTGTACTTTGTTTCAGGAGGATATGATAGAAAATTTTTAGCCCGTACAAGACAAACACCCCTGATGTTAGCTCGGAAGAAATTTCCACGTCCAGTGGAAGAGGAATTACGAGATGCTGTGAATACTCCCGGTGTTGTCTCTTTAATGGTTGTGCGAGAACCGTTCGTTAGATTATTATCAGCATATAGGGACAAGCTTGAACATATAACACCACCATACTACAGAAAACTAGCGAGGGCCATCGTAGCACAGTACAGAGAGAAGGCCACGAAAATATTTGGACCAATCAAAAGTTATGGACCGACATTTTACGAATTTGTTGCTTATTTGATAGGGAAGCATAAAACGGAGGGTAACAATTTCACTTTTGATGAGCATTGGGCACCTTATCATCAGTTCTGTACACCATGTGCTGTCAATTTTACTGTTGTAGCAAAAGTGGAAACGTTACCGAGGGATTCAGGGTATGTAATACAACAGTTAGGCCTAGGGCACGTGCTGGTGTCAAAAGCGACTGATAAGAGGATCCGACTCCGCACCGTCATGAATAAATCGAAGGATGGAAGGAATACTACGGCTCTATTGAAATATTACTTTAACCAGCTTGACGAAAATATGCTTAACGACTTGTTAAAAATATATGGTATAGATTTTGAAATGTTCGGATATAATCCAAAAGTTTATAGACTGTATGTTAGAAAATAAAGAGTCTATTTCAAGCATTGATGTGTCAGTTATTATTATGTTTTGTAAGCCCTTTAATGGTTACCGTACACTACAGCTAAAGGTTAAATTCTGAATAGTGTATATGGTACTATACAAGGTAATTTTGTATTCACCATCCAAATTTTGAGAATGTGTTCAGTCCATGAAACTGAACAACTTTCGCTAAGGAACACATGGCCAAATATGTAAAATAAAAATCAACTTTCCATACAACTCAAAGAGATCACGTGGTCAATTTAGTAAGGGATGACCAAAATTTTGTAGCTAAATTCGACAGTCTCTTAGAGAAAGTTGTTTAGTTTCATGGACTGGACTCATCCTTGAAATTTGGATGGTAAGTTCAGAATGACCCGATATAAATACTGATACGTTGCTCTATCACCTATAGACATACACACACAACTAACTTAGAACTAATGCAAGACATTAAATTATGAACTGTGTATGTATTTTTTTTAATTCCTGGTAGCTAGATCAGTTAAAAATTTTGAAGTGAAAGAACTTTGAGAGAAATATACAAAATAAAAGTAT
This sequence comes from Agriphila geniculea, assembly GCA_943789525.1. Lineage (NCBI taxonomy): Eukaryota > Metazoa > Arthropoda > Insecta > Lepidoptera > Crambidae > Agriphila > Agriphila geniculea. Next base: position 9,236,316 of record OX038875.1, read on the forward strand.
TACATAAACTTACTTGACAAAACTGTCAGCAGAAAAATGTAGTCGCTGAATGTGATGAGCCCAGATGAGCCAAGTTTGAAAAATATTGAATCTTCATCTAAATCTAGATTTAGGCGCTGGCTGATACTCTGTATAGAAAAAAACAATTCCTTTAATATGTATTTACAACGAATCGAAATGCAATATCAAGCAGAGAAACTATGCACTCAAAACTAGAACTAACTTTAATGATTGCCCATGAATCGTGTAAAATTCTAATGAAATGGTGTTTCTTCAGTTTAGATCCATCCTAAATCTATCGATAGAGAAGAAGGATTTTTTATATCAAAATATGCAACTAATGGTTTAAAGTAGGTGGTAGGTCTAGACTAGGTAAATGCCACTACTACGTAGGTTGAAAAAGTGGTGATATTTTTTTTAAAAACACTAGGTTGAAAAAAGGTTGTCTTCTTATTATCAAAAATTTAGCTTGCAAATCAATAAAAAAATCTGACCATGCTAGGATCAATTTACAGTAAAATAAAACAAGGCAAGCAAAAACATGTTTTGAAGGTACTTCACGCAAAAGAAAACGCATGGCACACAGAACTATCTTGGGAGATTTCTCTGTTTTAATAGGAATGTTGTGTCAACTATTCTAGGCATTTTGTGGTCGATGGCAATTTACAAAACAAGTGACTAACGCAAAATCTGTGCAGATAAAAAAGAAAAAAATATAATTTAGAGTGGAAAAGATTAGAAGAGACAGACAGTACCTCATCGATGTTCTGAAAAGATAAGAAAGTGACGTGAGTGGCTAGAAGGAAGGTGCCAGTGCAGTGTTTAATTCAGTGGCAACGGCATAAGGTAGTTTATAAAAATGTATTTAAAAAGAAGCTCCTAATAGTCATACCAAAACATTTTAAACAGGGAGTTTATAGCAAAGGTATGCTTAGATTTATAGGGTAAATTACTTTTGCCAAGATCAATGCTAAATCCATAACATATTTACATCAACAAGGATTAAGAAAGATGAGATAATAAATCTATTAATGAATAGAGTAGGCATACTTAAAATAGTATCTAATAAGAAAAAATTATCAAAGTTTGATTAGCCGCAAGGGAACCGACACGGCGACATGTACAGGACCCTTAATGCAAACTTAATGGCGGAGGTGAAGTTAGCTGCAAGCAGTGCCTCACCACTCATCTCTCCCATCCACTAACATCTACCTAAATTATGTTCAGCGCATCGTCTCGCGCGATGTTCCGAGGCTCCATTAAGTTTGCATCGAACTGTACCCTTTAAGTGTATCTTGCTTACCATAAATTGTTATAAAATCTTAATCATTGAAAATAAATAAACATTTAATTGAATTGCATTAACAATTAATCTTTTGAAGTACTTAGGTATTACCGCAATACATTAAAAATAAAACAAAACCTGAAGGTATGATTCTGTGCTAGGCAGCTAATTATTTCGATAAATCCTGATCTTTTCATCTTTCCCATAGCAATGAGACATTATGATATAAGAGAAGTGTGTCGCCTCGGTACCGGCTCGTGACCGCCTGACTTGAGGTTGTGGCAATTTGGGTTCAATACCAGTTACATAGCTGATTTTGAAATGTTTACACAAACACAGAGTATGCGCAGTCTTCGAACAGCCTTCGCACAGTGTCAACGCCCGCACAGTCACAGCGTTTGATTAAACAAATCAAAATCGGCTATACAGGGTCATTTTTGGACCTCTTGTCTGATGACAAGGGGTCCGAAAATGACCCTGATGGTCGTTCTATAACAGTAGTACAATCAATGTATGGCAAAAAATATTAGATTTTTGTCTCCAACTTTTCCATAAGTACACAACTTGAAAATATTGTCACATGTTTGTGCATCGCACATATCGACCAGTGCTATGTAATTTGTCGGTAAAGATAGCTGTTTGTTTGGTACCTAGCACAAAATCATATGTTTATACTCGTAGCAACATTTTGTTTAATAACAAAGAGAAACTATACCTTTGGATCGTATCTTCTATACTGATCAAGTCCCAAACCTGTAAAAAAGACTTACATGAACATAATATCGATAAAAGAAATAATAATCATACAAAACAAAAAAAGGATTGTTAGTAGCGAAAACGCATCTTAGGGTGGGTATCCACTTAGGTTCGCGAACCTCCGCGCTCCGCGAACCTGCACCTAAAATATCGTTTATCCTCTGCTGGAACAGGGCGCCGAGGTGTGTACGTGAGGGAACTCGTATGCGAAGCTGGTTCGCACAGGCACACACTGTAGCCAAAGTAAAAATATTTGTTTTTGGTATGGATCACTGTTCTAGGTTCGCAGAGCGCGGAGGTTCGCGAACCTAAGTGAGTACCCACCCTTAAGTGCACAGAAAGAAAACTCCACTTTTGTATTTTAACAGGCAGTTAATAAAAATCAGAAGCATGTAAAGTTTTTTTTTTGGGTTACCTGCTCTCAAAGACAAACATAGATAGAGTGGAGTCAAATCAAAATACAAACAATAGAGCACTTATGACAACTTTACCATCAGGTTGTTTAACTCCAGGGGTCATGGAGCGAAGAAAATCATCAGGAGTCATAAACACTTCATGCTGGTCATGATGCTGAGCTTGTAGGGTTGCAAAGTACCGAAATACCTTGTCTGGAGTGGAATATTGGCGCATGCGATTCTCATACTCGATGATCTAGTTAGCAGCGTCCAAAGCAAAAGGAGACTATTTTATAATAATCCACCACCATACTATTATACTCCATACTTCCATATACATTATAGGATTAGTATTATGCTCCATACTTCCATAATACATTATAGCAGGGATGGCCAAGAGGTCGACCAGTCTACTGGTTGACCGTCGTCTAGCAGTTGACGGCAAAGGCGATTTAGGTAGCCCGCAAGAGTTAAATAAACTGAATAGAAATATATGAAAAAATAACATTTAATATCAAACAACTTAATAACATCTATCTTGTAGTCGACCGCAAGAAATATTTTTTAAATACAAGAAGACCTCACAAGTCATAAGATTGGCCACCCCTGCATTATAGGAATTAGTGTTTTAGTGGGAAAGGCATGACCATGCTTTAAGCACATTTCTTTGAATATAAATAAATCTTACATTTTGTTTTTTAAATATACTCATCAACTTTGTCTAGGGATACAGATGTTATTTTCATACAAACAAGGTAACTTTGAAGCCTTGGTTTTCTGCCAGGGATGTAGCATGCTGTGATTTGATGATGGCCATCCAGGGAGCGAATGGAGGAGATTCAGATCGCTATACACACCCATCTGATCTGATCATCATTCTAAAAGATTAATGGGTCAGAGTTCTCTGTTTCAGGATTTCCATACACTTTCATTTCATGCTATTTTCGTGGTTTTTTTAAACATGTCCTTTAATCTTTTAGAATGCTGGTCAGACCAGTTGGGTGTGTATAGCGATCTGAATCTTCTCCATTCACTCCCTGGATGGCCATCATCAGATCACAGCACGGTACATCCCTGGCAGAAAACCAAGGCTTCAAAGTTACCTCGTTTGTATGAAAATAACACCTGCATCCCTAGACAAAGTTGAAGCGTGTATAAAAAAAAGTTGACACATAATTTACAGCTCTGGTTATAAAGAGAACTATTATGTTCACTATTTTTTTTTGCTGTACATAAATAATTGGGATAAAATAAAAAGGATTAGGTAAAACCAACTAGCCCCTTTTATCCCTCAATAAAAGAGATATTATGCTGTCATTATCATTACTTTCAGGCAAATGCAAAAGTTCAAACCATTAAAAATTTTGTAGTTTAATAAATACCATCAGGCTGTTTCATGCCAGGTGTGATTGCTCTTAGAAAGTCATCAGGTGTCATATAGATCTCGGTATTGTCACCAAATGTGAGTTTAACTGTTGCAAAATATCGGAATATTTTGTCTGGGGTGGAATAGGCCCGCATACGATTTTCATATTCAATAATCTGTGATAAATAAAAAAAAAGAAATCAAAATAATAAGTGTACAATAAAGGGATATCAACAAGTTTTAGTTATCATTATTACTTGTTTATGATAACATAATGGATCCCTATACATAGATATTGACTTTAAACATATTGCTTATCACTGATATTTAGGTAACTATTTATAAAATGGGTATTGGTGAGGTTATCCAACAATAAATAGCTTTATTTTGTGAATTTACTTCACAAACAAACAACACTATTACATATCTTTAGTAAACAAGATATACAAGAAGAAAACTAGAGAATTGCTGAAACGAAGCAGGAGAAATATAAGAACGATTGTAGGTGTACTGACAGGACATTGTCCACTAAACAGACACCTATCAGTGATCAAACGGACAGAGGACCCCATCTGTCTGCAATGTAAAGAAAAAGAAGAAACAAGCTACCACTTCATGGCAGAATGCCCGATATACGCATCACTGCGCTGGGAGCTCTTTGGAGTGGATAGGCTTAAGGAAGAGGATCTAAAGCAGTTAACGATAAGTCAACTCAGCAGGTACTGTAAGCATACAGGTAGGCTCGAGGGTCCGACGCCAGTGGCGTAAATGATAACCCGCCTTTCCCTCCGGGGATTTGAGGAAATGGGTGAAATGGTTCTAATCAAGGTGAATGATCACCCGTCTGGCTTCGCTGGTGTCCCCCCCCTCTAAATAATAATAAACAAGATAGGTATTTATTTATCTTACTTTTGGAAATGTACTTGTCATAATAAAAGAAAAACAGCTTTTTTATGAAAATAAATAAATTAAAGAAAGTGAGTGACTACAGACAGGATTTTCACTGTAAACTTACTTTAAAGGTTAACTTCAAAAATGTTATAAAATGTAGCAATGACAACATTTTCTTAAATTGAATTAACTAACAAATAAAATTATAATAATAAACTCACCTTTCTGTCCCTAAAACCAATCTTTTCTTTTCTGTATCTTTTTTTCTTAGTATCTAGTTCACTATCCGAATCAGATTCAGCTATTTCTTCAGCAGCTATTATTGAAGGGAATACTTGATAACTGATCCTGAAAATAAATGTATAGGGAGGTAAGCAAATACGAGAAAGAAATAATAACTATTGTTTAGAAAGGATTCAGCAAAGAACTTACCACATCTTGTAAGAAGAATAAGCAACGGTAGCAAACAATAAAGAATAGCATAGGTGTTTGTATGAATATCGATAAAATTGTTCATTGTTCTGATACTTCTCGTTGTTAAAGTTCCTCTGTAAAATTTGCGAACTATTGAACAATGCAGCAACATGTTTTGAAGATTGTGTAAAGGTTGCTAGTTTTTGCACTGCAGTCACAATTCGAGGTATTTTGAGAATATGTTGAGAGGAACAATACATTGTCCTAAAGAGATAGAAGAAAAACACGAAATAAAATATTCGGAGGAAAAGGCAGACTTTCTCAAAAAATAATTATATTTTTTGATTTATTTATACGTCTGTTTCAGAATTTAACTTGACATTGACACATGACAATGGGTGCATTCTGGCAGACTAATCGCTGAAACATCGGTCGCCATAGAGTACATTTTAACCATAGAAAGTAAAGCCCGCTTTGAGTTTTTGGCGGGATTTTGTCGAGTTCAGTTCGGTGACTATTTTAATTATTCGCAAATTGATTCATAGTGGATATTGTGTCTTAAAATTGGTGCAGTTTTGTGGTACAAGTGTCTACGCAACTGAACAATATGTGGGATAATGGAAATAGGCGCGATCTTGGTTGTGTGAAGCTGAGACTTTTATTGTAGTGGTCGCTACCTCGGCAAAACTTACCGAGTAAACTGTCTTGATATACTTGCTGCCAAATGCTCTAAGCAGCATTGGAATGTGATGCACCCGCATTTTAATGTAAACTGAACCAATCTATCACTGAAATATTCAACACTTGACACTGGCAAAAATTACTTCCAAGAAGTAGTAGTAGTAGTAGTAGTTCCAAGAAGTAGACCGTATTGACGTATAATCAGCTCGATTAAATATACGTGTGCTAGGTTTAGGAACCTTAAGCGGATTAAGTTCAATAAAATTTACGGAGGAGAGTTTTTTGGCGCCATTTGTCAAGTTCGGTTCGGTGTCTATTTAAATTATTTGCAAATTGATTCATAGTGGATAGTGTGTCTTAAAATTGGTGCAGTTATGTGGTACAAGTGTCTACGCAACTGAACAATATGTGGGATAATTGAAATAGGCGCGATCTTGGTTGTGTGAAGCCGAGACTTTTACTGTAGTGGTGGCTACCTCGGCAGAACTTACCAAGTAAACTGTCTTGATATACTTGGTGCCAAATGCTCCAAGCAGCATTGGAATGCGATGCACCCGCATTTTAATGTAAACTGAAACAATCTATCACTGAAATATTCAACACTTGACACTGGCAAAAATTACTTCCAAGAAGTAATAGTAATAGATTGCCAAAACAAAAATAAGAAGAAGAAGAAAATTTACGGAAATATCAAGTGCTTTGTGGTGGGGGTCTTCCGGAACAAGGGGATCAAGGCTACCAGACACTGACACAAAGTCGTTCGAAATGACTAGATCCAATATTCTGCCTAGGTTGTTGTGAATATGATTAAATTGGTCAAAAGAACACAGATTTAAAGTATTAATAAAATCAGAGGATGCGTCGCCCGCCGCGCAGTCGAGCCGCTTGTAATCCCTTATTAGTCGGTTCCCATACAATGGAACTCATATTAAAGTAATATGAGACTAATTTCCGAGCTCGGCAGCACTGCTGCGCAGCAGTGTCGCGCAGCAGTGCTGCAGACATCGGAATCATACCTTTAAGCATTTTCAAAATAAATCAAGCGTAAGGTGTCAATTTTTAAGATATTAATGGTGATTACTTCTAGAGACCTCCCTGGCCAAATGCTTATTTTCTGATAACTAGTTTTATTTTTGTTAGATTTTAATAACATTTTTAATAGATACTTCAGATACCAATTATTTAATTATAAAAAATACGTTTTGTTTTTGTTTTACTTATAAGAAAAGAATGAGATCTAATATACAGAGTGTTCGGTAATAGCTTTATAAAGCCGAATATGGTAGATATAGGGGTAGATAGGTATAACTTTTACTATGAGACCAACTCTGAAATCTCGAAAAAAAAAATCAACTGTTAAAATACATACTAATTGCTTTCCATTGTTAAAATGTATAATGCAGTGGTGATCAATGACTTAGTTATTCATCTGCTGGAATGCATCCAATGACATGCACACAGAGACTAAAGTGCGTTTCGTCGGTTATTGATGATCGTCATCTCGTATGTGCCTTACTCCTTCTGGCTTGTGAGCTATAAAATCCTTCAGTGACGGATAAACAATTTCTTATTTTGGTATTCAGAACAAACGTAACGCAAGACTTTATGAATGATTGACGTCTGAACGTGGCACTCACGAGATGACACTGAAGATTATGGATGCTGGAAATAACTAAAACTAGCTAACGAAAGTCCAGTTTTACTCCTTAGATGCTCAGTGACGCAAAAATAAATAAGATTTAACACTCGAACATCATACAAAACAGAACAGATCTCATAAAATCGAAGTTTAAATTTGTCAAAATATCGTCAACTAATCCGTTTGGAGGCAAATGAAGCAGTCTAGCAGCGTTACGTTTGATAAGTGACAGCATATAACACTTCAAATCAGTTCGCGTAACAACACATCAATAGAAAAAGCAAAAACAATATTTCGACCCATCAGACTGTGTGGCCCACAACTAATACTGTCACGTTACGTGAATTTTGCGTTACTAAGTTGTAAAGCAGTTAATAGTAATAAGAATTTCCGGTACTAAGGATCTAGCTTTATTTGGAACCAATCCCTGCAGTAGTTACAATATAATCAATGTTAAAATTTGCATGAGATTTTTAAAATAGGGTGACAACAATGTACGTACATTGATGGACAGAAAGGCTATAATCGTCCTGCACGCGTAGCATGAGCAAACGGGACTCTTGTCTACGAAGACTTGTCGTCTCGACCTTCTCGATTGCTGAGCACAGTTTGACAGACAGGTGGGACTCGTTCTCAGAATTTCGAAACCTTTTAATGTCTTTTCATAAAAAAAATGAATTTTAAAGGTAATCTTTTTATTTCAACACCAATAAACGTCAAAATTATCTAAAATGATCCGAAATAATTTAGTTTAAGCATGATTCTCATTTTTTTTATAAGTTCTAAAATAAAGAGGCACTCAAGAAAGCGTTCTCTTCCGTAGACAAGCTCTCTCGAGCTCGAGAAGAATAATATTGCCAGTAGAAAATAATTACTTTATTTCTCATAAAGCACCGTTCCTTTCTATAGATTTCACAACGCTAAACTCTTAAAACTAATTAAATATAGCTGTATGGATATAAATTCGTTTGCCTTTCTTTTATTTAGAGAATTTTGAAAAGATAACACAGACTACTAACGAAATTGTTAATTTAGTAGTCTGTGTAAAATGACGAGAAAATTACGAAATATTGAAATCAACGTATGAAAATAATGTTAATTTAAGTTTTTAAGGAATAAAATATAAGCACGGACAATTTAGATTTATTTTTATTGCGAAATTTAGATTCATATAAAATAAAATACGTAGAAAACTATTTCGAATCTTTTTATTAGTCTGTGAACTCTCTCTCGATCTTCTCGACTACTCAAAGGGTGGTAGACAAGTTTCTCTGATTCAACTGTCAAATTAATGTCAGTTGAAGAGAAAAGCTCGTGTTTGTCGACTTTTGACATAAGGCCACGACAAAGAACAATACGAGTCTACTAGTTGTAAATGCGAGCATGAGTATCTCGATCTCAACCCGACAAAAGTGACATTTCGGTGTAGACAAGCCATTGTTCTGCGAGTCGAATCTTATCTCGATGTTGGTCATTCTACGCGTGCTGTTGGTTAGCTTTACCACGGACTAGATAGTTGTTTTACGGCTTTGCATTCTAGTTACTTTAGTTACCTAGATATTTATGTAATGCATGTTTAATTTTAAAAAATATGCCATTTTGACACGATTTTCGATATTAGATATAATTTTGCATTGATATATCGAATGAAAATATTTTATAGGCTAAAAATATGGATATATCGAATTAAAAATATCGATATATCGGTATTTTTTCAACGAACCTTAGGCTATGTTTACATACGCTAAGTAGACGACCGAGTCAAGTAGCGAGTAGAAGTACATTGCCTGGCATATTCATCCTGGTATATTATTTAGTATTGTATAGGAACTTATTATGTTGAACGAACAAACAATAACTCCATTAGAATTACTTAAACGTACTTATACATAAAATTAAATGGCAAATTATAAGCATCACATGGAAGCAAATTTTAATGGCATTGTCATTTGTTTTTTATTTTATGTAAGGAGAGTTTATAGGTATTTTTATTTTTATTTTTAAGGAATAGATTTTATTTATTTTAAAAATAAAATAAGCATTTTAATTTAAAGATTACAAATTGAAAGTGGCTGACCAACATTGTAGGTAGTTTGCTTCTTAGTCAATTATCGTTTTAGGTATTATTGCAGTAGTGGCATCTTTAATTTTAGGCAATCTGCTTCTTAGTCAATTGACCGTATTAGGCATTGTGCCAGCGATGGCATGTTGCATTTTAGACACTGTGCTCAAAATTGCTTCGAATGTATCATTGCCTTATCTTTGGTGTATGTTCTTGTTAGCTGTTCTAAAACCGCGATAACATATCGCGATCTAGCATCCTCGTTAGGAACCAATTTAGAGTTAAAAGTCCTAAAACTAATGTGCTACGATACGCACAGTCATACAGTCTCAGTAAACTTCAATACGATGTCCGCAAAAAATATACTTCATGGTCACCCTAGCTTATTTACCTACTAACTTTAACCTCAAATTACATCGTAAGTACTGCAGTGATTGGTTCCAAATAAAGCTAGATCCTTAGTACCGGAAATTCTTATTACTATTAACTGCTTTACAACTTAAGTAACGCAAAATTCACGTAACGTGACAGTATTAATTGTGGGCCACACAGTCTGATGGGTCGAAATATTGTTTTTGCTTTTTCTATTGATGTGTTGTTACGCGAACTGATTTGAAGTGTTATATGCTGTCACTTATCAAACGTAACGCTGCTAGACTGCTTCATTTGGCTCCGAACGGATTGGTTGTCGATATTTTGACAAATGAAAACTGGCACACACGGAACCGTGTGTGCCACGTTTAAACTTCGATTTTATGAGATCTGTTCTGTTTTGTATGATGTTCGAGTGTTAAATCTTATTTATTTTTGCGTCACTGAGCATCTAGGGAGTAAAACTGGACTTTCGTTAGCTAGTTTTTGTTATTTTCAGCATCCATAATCTTCAGTGTCATCTCGTGAGTGCCACGTTCAGACGTCAATCATTCATAAAGTCTTGCGTTACGTTTGTTCTGAATACCAAAATAAGAAATTGTTTATCCGTCACTGAAGGATTTTATAGCTCACAAGCCAGAAGGAGTAAGGCACATACGAGATGACGATCATGGTTATTGGTGTTATTACCATGTTGGTATAAAAAAAAGAGATAGCAATAAGCCGTCACGTCACTCAAGGACATTTTTTCTATCTTCAATATGACACTAGCCATGCAATCTCCATTGGGGGTATAAGCTTCTTGGTACCCCGTAAAGAAATGGCACAAGCTGCAATAACAAAAGGCTTTTTGACGGGCGCGTCGCGTGCCGTGTCCGATGACGAAGAAAATAATATGTACCTGACAAACCTACGAAAAAAGCGTGGATGGATACCTACTTCATTGTTCTCCATTCAAACGCAACTAAACATGGCGGCTTAGCTTAGTGTACATACACACACCTTATGTAAACTGCATAGAGTCGAAATTGTAACATGTAAACGCAACATAATATATTATCCCCGTCAATTGGTAATGCGCCGGAACCTTGTCACATTAACATCCACGTTGACGTGACGTGATCCGCAACTAAAAATGTCATGAAACAAGAAAATTCTAATAGGTAATCTAACATATTAAAGGCCAAGCCACACAGCACACAGCGGGTGTGGCGTGCCGCGTGACGGGACGGGACGGTGACGCGACGCTGAGCAGTTGTAATGTACTTGATACTATGGACGACGTCACACAGACCGGCGTGGCGCGACGTGTCGCGTCCCGTCACGCCAAGCCGCCGTCGCGCCGGGCGTGAATACAGATCGGAAGCGCGGCGGGGCGGGACGTGATGGGGCGGGGCGCGACGGGATGGGACGTGATCACGCCCGCAGTATGAACTCTACTGTCGCGCCAGCCGTCCCGTGATCCCGTCACGCCGCGCCCCGTCGCGCCACGCCCGCTGTGTGGCCTGTGTGGCTTGACCTTAATTATTATTTTCATAAGATAGGGTCTAGTTATATAAAAAAATTAAAATTGTTTTTCGTTTTTGATGTTAAAATTATGGCAGCCAGGCCAGGCGCATTACCAATTGACGGGGATAGTATGGCGGACACGGCCAGATACGACAGTCAATTTAGCTTAGTTCCACGTCCAGAAGTTATGGCGCTGCGATCGCTTTCCAACCCAAGAGCACTAGTGCTTCCAATCGAAGTACCATCGATATCGATATTCTTTATTTAGTGATGTGCTATTATCGACAATCAATAAAGGACCCCCTTTGGACTTATTATGAATTTTAATTTAAATTATAAATAAAATAAAACAACCAATGTTAATTACAATTATCATTTATTAATTTTAGTTAAGTATATGTTTTACACTTGTATAATGGTTTAATCCAATTTTTTGCATTCCGTATGTTTTATTAACAGTTTTTTTTTATAAAAGTAATTCCATCTCCATCTAAAATTGTACACTAATTAATTTAATAAGACATTGCATATGAAATACTGTGCTTGAGAAGAAATATCATCTGAAACAAAAATATTTCGACATTAATCTCTGAGAATTTTACTAAATTCAAATCATTGTTAGACCTAACATTGTTTTTAATATGACATTCCATAATTAATTATTAAATAATTATAGTTCAAATAAGCTTAATAATTAAGTACTTTATTAACACCAAAATACTAGCTTACCTCACTCTGATGTTTTGGAATCATTGGCATTTTGCTAGTTAATGATAGTAATGCTGGTGGTGATGCTCATTGAAAAAACCATTACCTGCAAATAAAAAATGAAAAGTGAAATAAAAATCAAGTTATTAACAGTAAGTATGAAGTTATGATAAATAAATACTAGAAAAAATCACCTCACCCGTAGCACCTCAGATGAGACTCGAACCCACTCCCTTGGGATTCTGGCCCAATGCATTGACCAATTATGCTACAGAGTCACTAGTTGCATTGGTAAAATTTTCTAGTACTTATTACTTTTTCGCTGCAAGCCAGCGCATTGGTCAGTGCATTGGGCTGGTCCCAAGGATGCGGGTTCAATTCAAGTCCCATCTAGGTACTACGGGTGAGTCAATTTTTTCTAGTATTTATTATTCTTAATTTAAAAATAGCATTGTGAAATGCGAAAATTCTAATATTTAATAGGTAAGTATGAAGTTATTTATAACTTTATAACATCATTAACATTTTAACATTAACCTATAATATCATATTTAATTATTAAACTCTAAAATAGTACTACCTACAAATAGTTTGCTAGTTGATTAAATGCAAAAATTTCATGAAACGATTATACTTAAAAATGTTAAAGACGGAGAACCACCAAAAGGGAATTCAGAAATTTCGTTAAAAAAAGAAATCACAAACAAACCTTGCATGCCCGCAACAGTCTCCATGTCTACTAATATCCTGCACTTGATCCTGGGTGACAGTGGTTATGCTCCTTTTCTACCATGTACACTGGAATAATAACAATAAATGTAATACAGAACTTTTAAGGTTAACGACCAAATATTCAGTAGATTCTTAAAGTTATGGTCTGGTCGTATCATAAGTTGTAAGGTCTGACAGAAACACTATAGAAATGACAGCCTCATTGACCATGAGATGACAGCAAGACCTCCCTCAACTAAAGATTTTAGGTAGGAAGCGTTTGAGTGTTCGGTAATAACTATGTACCTGTACAATACTTCTTCAACTGACATTTTTAGCAAATATATTATTTATTGTTGTAAGTTTATTAATTTCATAAAAATTACTATAAACATGCATTACCCTGTACCTTGACTCAATGTGGGAGAAAAGTAGGTATGTAGGTACCTATTGTTAACATGGAGAGGAACACTTAACTTTTTTATTATTAAGATAGAAACTTACCTTCGGTAGTAAGTGAAACACCATACAATTTCTGCATTTGCGTAATTTGATCAAACAAGGAAAATGTATTGACGAATTTATATCACCAACTTCTTCAAACTGAGTTTCGTCGAAAAGCTATACACAAATGCGTTTCTTTAGTAACTTATTTTTGCCGAGTTCAACTAAATCAGGATTAATAGGGGACCAAGACAACCAATGAAGCGAGCAACTCAAAGAAAAATAGAATTAAAATACTAAAATAAGTTTTTTCTTTGAAATAAAACAACTGGACCAAAGAACTGTCATGTCTGTCACAGTCACGCACACACTGACAATACATACACACAAATAAATCCAATACATACAAGTCCAAACCACGACGCTAGCGCCAAAACTCTTGGGATGGAACTAAAGCTGTCAGCCCCTGGACACGGCACGCGCCTTACGTCAAAAAACCTTTGGTTTTCTTTTTCTGAGCTGAGATCTCTGTCGGTTGGACCCACAGACTAAAATGTTGATGCTTAGTCTGATGCATGCATGTTCCGTTCCACCAAGAATTTGTGTGGAGTGGGAACATCCATCAAAATTGACGGCGGCGCGCGCTTTGCTCTGCTTTGCGAGATTACATTCGAATAGTGTCAAAGGTAAATATCATTTGAGGAGATAAAAGAAATATTGGAAATCTTCACGGTGTCGAGGGCTATAAATCATAAATAATACTGTAACATAAGTGTAGTGTAAGCAGTTTGTGTTGTGGCTATTTAGTCTACTGAGAAGATCGAGTTATATAACCTTGAATCACGGGACTATAGTATTGATCAGTTTTAATTTTTATGTAAATATCTAGTGCAGTGAGGAGGAGGTATTATCAGAGGTATGTATGCCTTCCGTAGGTACCTATAAATTTTTATTTACCATGATAACAAATAGGTTAGTTTTATTCTTGTATTGATCATGACATGAGTCATATAATTAGATTGTGTAATTAGATTGACAGTATATACAGATTCAAAGACCTTATTCGTCTAAAATTATGCATGTTCTTGGTTTATGTAAGCAATAAAATATTACTATCAATAAATTATATATTAGAAAGTACCCACTGAAATATTCACCATGACACAGTTTGCCAGTGGTATGCTATAATTAAACCACCTTTCTAAATTTTTATTACTCCAATTAAAGGCTTTTTATAAGAGAGTTAGTGAAGAATATGGGTCAGAATGTGGTCAGAGAGTCAAGTTCGTGAAACTATTAAAGTAAACCAATGTGACAAGAAACTATGCTGCAATTTGTTGCAGCGTTCGAAGTCAGTCAAAATATCTTTATTCAAATAAACTTAAAAATTTAGTGCCTTTGAATTGCCTATATTTTCTTACCACATGTTCCAGAATTTTTTAACTGATAGTAGGTATTAAGAAGTTATTATAACTGTTACAATTTGTCATATTTGTAAAACATTGTAAAAGTTAGCATAACCTTTACACTTTGTCATATTTTTAAAACATATTGTAAAAGATCATAACTGTCACATTGTCATATTTTGCCCCATAAGTTTTAAAATTTGTTTATGAGCCTTTATTGCCTTAAAATTAATACATTTTATGCTCCCCTAAGTAAGTTCGCAGTAAGTTTGCTGGTCTGTACTACGTGTGTACATGTGCATTAGGAGTAAATTTAGTGTGAATGGGTTGTAATTGTCTTTAAAACAAATTCCTTGTCTGAAATTCATACGTTTCCAGTGCAATCTTAATAAAAAGAGTAATCATCAATACAAAATGCATTGATTATGCCAGAGGTGTCCATACGGTCGATCATTATCGACCGGTCGATCGCGAGAGATTTTAAAATTGATTGCCAAAGATAACAGATTTAACACTATGCACCCAATGTAATTTTACTTATGATATTTAGTTGGTTAAATGGTCAAAATGTCGATCTCTTAGTCATAAATTTTTGCTAGGTTGATCTCCTTAAGAAAAAGTATGGGCACCCCTGGATTATGCAATTTTATCAAAGTAAACTAAAATATGCAATTAGGTTTCTAAGGCAATAATAAATAATAAACCTTTACTTATATGAACTTCTGATTGATATCTTTTTCCTCTGCCTGTGTGTGCATTACAATCTACTACCTATATTAAGCAACAAACTTGATAATTTAAAAATAATTTGATAACATAGTAAAGATTTTCATTTTTGAAGCTCTATCTTTCAAATGTATCATTAAAAATCATAGCCAAGGTGAAGCTAAAATGGTCTAGGTAATTTAAATGAGACTTTTGGAAAGTGTTATTAATAAAAAGAAAACTTTCTGGTTCATAATGATTTGTGGCTTTTTCATAAAAATAGCTATAAATACTCTAGTGAATATCATGCTTTTATCACACAGAAAAACTTTAATGATCACAATGTGATTTTATTCACCCCAACAAATGTTAAAGAAATAACAGTACCATATTAAATAATCACTGATTAGAAGCTTGGCATTGATTCAATCATGAAGAAAGGGAATCTATTTTTGTGAGGCAGAGGTATGGCTTTCTTATTCTTATATAATGTGGTTCAAGGCCATATAATTAATAAAAGAGGTTTCTTTTTTAGATTTTTATTATAAGCCTTCTATAATAATATAATATTTTATTATTATATTATTTACTTCAAAAGAAACATATTTTTTATGTACTTGACACTAGTTAATTACAGTATTTTAAAAATTCCCTTGTAAGTCTGCCCTTCTGCAGTTTGAATACAAAGGCCTCCTCCACTCTTTCTCATCTTTAATAGTAATTTATATATATATTCCAATATTAGAATAAATTAAATCAACCATAAATGTGAAGTGAGAAAATTTCCCCTGCACTGGTTAAGTCTGGTTATAGGAATTTCAAATCTTGATTAATATTTTTTTGATTTAATTTTTTTCTTTAACATATGGTTTTGTTATGATTGTCTTAGATCTGACACTACATTAGGGGCCACAAACAATATTCACCAAAAATGCATCGCGCTAGAGCAGTTTTCCAAGCAACAACTAAAGTCGGGAATTCAGAGAGGTTTGCATCCTGGCTCCTTAACAAACCACAGGTGAGTTCTTAGTACAAACAAATTACCCAATTATACAGACACTAGCTTCCACCTGCAACTTTGTATGTGTGAAGTTCTACTTCCTGTAAGAAACAAAATCTTGTCTTAGTGGATGTGGATATTTCAGCCCGATCGGCAGTGTTTTGAGTGTCTTGAGCTGTGGAAGAACCAGTCAGTCAGGTCAGGACATCTTATTTTGTTACTAGAAATTCTATTTATGGTGATTATAGAAGAGCAGGGTCTTCTTACTTACTTTGCTGGCTCAGTGACCCAAAGTAGATATTGACCCTAATATCAAAGTACGCCATTTCACCCGGTCTTGTCTTGTAACAGTTCAGACCATACGAGTACATTAAGGTTTTTTATATGCCTGGCGACTTGTCTTCTGGCACAGACCTCAAAAATGATTGTGTAACTATATTCTGGTTTTCGAAATAATATTTGTGTATATACAGAGTTTTTGAAGTGATAACTTCTTTAGCGGCGTTGTACTCTTTTGTGTAATGGGGAAAAAATCCTAAACTCGCGTCAGTAAGGATCACGTGACCCTGATCGAAAATTCGTAAGACGGGTGTGACGGATGGAGAGTAGACAGCCGGCGGCGGAAATATCCTCCTCTCTTTCCACGGGGCGCGGTGAAAATGGCGGTGCGTCATTTCAAGACGTAAACACTTGTGTCACCATAGCAACGCACTAATTTTTTAATTCAATGTCAAAACTCTAGATTTTCTGTCAAGCTATGGATAAGACTTTCGTACAATACTGTTAGTATTCGTAAATTCAAATGCAGAGTAAATTCGTAAGACGGCAATTTGTGCAAAATTATTCCCTAACAATTCCAAAATATCAAAAATGCACAACGTTAATATTCAAGTTTTCACTTCTGCCGGCACTCCCGGAGTGCAACGCGATTTTTATTCTTGAGTTTAAGTTAACCTTTGAGCTGAAGAAAAGACACGAATGAAATGTTACCTGATTTATATATTTAAGGATTTGATGCCAATGAGAAATACTGATCCACCTATTTGTTGATATGAAAAAAAAACTGTCCTGATCTATCAAGCTTTTTTTTATCTCAATCTGAAATATATCAAGATTAAGGAATCTGAAAGAAACAATATTATGATAACAAGGGCCGCGTCCAATACGTCTTTTGTTTTTATGAAAACGAGTAAAGTAGACAAACTCATACGAAAAATACCAAATTCGTAGTTGTAAATGATACTTGAATCACTGTCTGTCATAATGACTATGTGTTGACTATGTAAATTTTGTGCAGAATGCCGCTGTGACAGTAAACGCCAATAGGTGGAAGAGTTCAACGGCGGCAGAACCTTTCCTAAATGGCTCCAGTTCGGCGTATGTGGAGACCATGTACAACTCATGGCTCACAGACCCCAACTCCGTGCATGCGGTGAGTATCATTATCACATGTTGATTCCACCCAGCGATCTAAAATCTATGGAAATGTGATTGCAAACAAATATTGCTTAAAAATGGCACCACGAGTCCAAAATTACAACCCGCACTGCATTTTGTAGGGCCAGCCACGCGCTGACAGACGTTAGCGTTCCTTAAAGTAACTGCAGTTTTTATTTTAAAGAAAATAGAGAAAGATACAATTTATTAGAAATGACGTCCTATGTAGTCATTTGACTGGTGTAAAAGACGCAAAGAAGACAGTAAAAAGATGCAGAGATGACATCATAAGTATTAAATATTTTTTGTTTGTGTATGTATAGAAAACAATAAACATCTATGTCATCTATGAGTTACAGATTATGGTCGCTATTATGCAACCAGTGTTCAGTCGCTTTGTGCTGCATAACTAAATTCCAGCATTTTTTAGCCCCGCCCACTTGGCCCAATTTTTCGTGGTGCTATTTTTTGAGCGGAATGCTTAGTCCATAGATTTTATTCGCTGATTCCACCCATCCAATTTTTTGGTCCTAGAAATCAAAGAAGTCCTTTTCCATTCTATTTGATCAAAGAAATTGAATGGCTTCATCAAATAAACGTCATTAGAAACTCTACACTTTGTAAAAGAAATTTGATCTTTGGACAAAGTAATTGGAACATTAGTTTGATCCAAGATGGTGACTTACGTAATGTGTGGCTTATTTTATATTCCATGCATAGATTGCAGTTAACCAACACACCAACAGCGATGTATCTCCAGGAATCTCCACACAATCGGGCAGTAAAATATTACCTTCCCTTTACCTTTAATTTATCAATGCCCGCGCGGACGCCGGCAACAATAGAAAATCTATTGTCTCATTTTCCGGGCCTTGATGGCTTAAGAAAGTGAAGCAATATTCAGGTTCAGATTCATTTATTTGCTTTAAAAGTAGTACACTCCTATCTCTTTAGACAACGACCACTCGCAACCTTGACATAGAAATCTTTCACGTCTCGAACAATTGTAAGGTCATCATGCGTTTGCTATTTTAATTGTTTCTATTCTTATTACTATTCGATAAGAAGAATTGTTTCTATATAATTATTTGTTGCTACTAGTACATAGACAATGCCTGAATCTTGGCTTTTACTTCGATTAAAACTGTCAAAAGTATTTAAGTATCTTGTTTTTTGATACAATGAAATGGTGCAAGACCACTCTTATTTTTTTTCAGGAATGTGAACTAAACCACCAATAACCTAGTAAATAGACGAATTTAAAGATGTTATCGCCCATATGATATGATTACACATTATAACCGGGTTGCGGGTTCGTGTCCCGCCTGAGAAGAATCTGGCGGCGTATCGAATTTTTTATAGTAAATTATTTAAAATTATTCACATAAGTGAGTAAATTTTTTATTCAACGTGTTACAAAAAAATCCCTAATGCCGAATATGGTAGATAGAGACCTTCAAACTGAACAACTTTTACTATGGAACCAACTCCGAAATCGCGAAAAATAACAGCTGTTTTGATATTTTCGTTTCATGCATCACGTTATTATTTTTTTGTATGAAACAGCTGATTTCTTTTTCGCGATTTCAGAGTTGGTCCCATAGTAAAAGTTGTTCAGTTTGATGGTCACTATCTACGTTAGCGGTTTTTTTTGTAACATGTTGTATAGGTAGGCACTTTAATATCGGTTCGTGCTCATTCTGGTGTTTCGTTATTAATTAGAATTCGCCCCTATTTATTAATACTGATATTGGTAACGTTGAAAATATTGTTAAAGCTGTTAAGTTTAAAAACATTCGAGGAAAAAATTAGTCACCGCGATGTTTATTTATTATCTCCGATTTGTTGTGTCTAGCTAGACTTCAGACCAGACTTTAGATCCGATCGGAATGTATGACTTAGATGACATTGAAGTGATTAGTACAAGGTACTGTCGACAGATACGCTGTCTAATGATTGATCAAGTTCCAAAACAAGAAATCTAAATAAAAACGTCAAAAACTTTTTAGTCGTAGAACGATCGATTCGTAGATAAATCTATATATTCGAGCATGATCCGAGTAAAAAATGCCTTTAAATAGTCATTAATAGTATCTCTATGATAGCACAACAGTCAATTATAGAGCTACATAGCCAAAATTACAACTAACTCGAGAAATTACCATCGGTTTTTACTTTAATTATTATATTAGTAACGTTTGACCTGTAAAATGTCATTAAATTATTTTCTGTGTAAATCATGAAAATTTTCTAGTAAAGTTAAGTTTGATGCTCTTCATTTTATTCTTGTAAAAATTACAATAGATAAGATAACGAATATTGCGTGGTTTATCTTTATAGTAATTGCGTTGCATAGACGATGAGGTTGATAATAATATGATAGTAAATACATGACAAAAAAACATACTATGCAGCAGACTATGTCCGTCCTATACCGTCGTCGGGAAATGTTACGAAACGAAATTGTCATTTCGTGCAAGGTCAATTCGCAGCAGTGTTATAAACATAACCAGTTATCTCTGGAAATCGTTAGTTTACGAAAACTGATTATCATGACTTTGTATTTGGTTATGATGTTATCGAGAAAGTTTGAGTATGTTAAAAAGGTGTTGTCTGCTGAAGCAAATAAGGAATATTTCGTATGACTTTTATAGAGCAATGACTTTTAATTAACACCAAATTGTGATGGGTTTCCGAATATAGTTTTAGTTTTCTTAAAACCTTTTGCTTCAGAAATATGGCATGTATTTATTTTCATAGTTATACTAGCGACCCGCCCTCGCTAACCTCGGTAACCACACCACCGTAGTAGTGAAGTTCTAGTACCAAACATACATTTATCGATATCAATTATTTATCATTCGTAAGATCACGACATGACATGTTACATATCACTAGTCGGCAGTGGTGTGGTTACAAAAAAAAAATTGTAAACGACACCCCAGTATTTTTGTTCCGTTTTAGTTAATAAACAGTGTTGTTACAGTCGTGGGACGCATTCTTCCGCAATGCGACGGCTGGCGCCCAGCCTGGTGCCGCATACACCTCACCGCCGAACCTCGCGCCGTACAACAAAAACGAAGTTCCGCTGACAGCTTTGGTCCCAGCCGGTGGAATGCCCTCTATAGCTTCAGGTTTGAGATTCACTGAAATGTCATCGGGAGCGTGCACCAAAAAAACATTTAAATCATGTTGTAAATGATAATTTTAAGGAACGCGTTTTTGTAGTCGAAATACAGGTTACAGCAAAACTTGTATTTCACTTGTGATAGAACTTGTAATGTAAACACTTACATACATTCTTGAAATAAGTTTCAGCATATGATATCCGGCAGTGTGAACGCAAAAATATAAAACAAGTTTTGAGATTTGTTTCATGCGATGAGTCCTGGAACGTTATAATTATGTAACATGTTTAGCAGTGCAAACCCATAGTAAATAAAATTAGGAAACGTTTTTTTATATTTGTGTTAAATTGTTTTCCAAAACAAAAGAAAACAGCTTCCCCTGAAATCCTACTTTCACAGGATCTCCAATCAATGAGAAGATAATCGACGACCACCTCGCAGTCCAGGCCATCATCAGAAGTTATCAGGTGAATACTGTTCCAATTGTCAATTTTACACATTGTACACTACACAATACATAAGATACTGTTCATTATTGTTTGCACATTTTGTTTAGTCTTGTAATATAGCCAAATCCTTTAGTGAGATCCCCCGATTTCCATGATTTGATAATAATTCCCAATGCTAATAGCACTGAGCGTTAAAACATTATGTTGAAACATAAAATAATAACATTTGATGTACATTAGTCCACACTGTAACGGGAAAATATTTAGTGGTACTATGGGATTAAAGCACTTACAGTAAAGAGGAAAATTCTAATTCTATGTAAGTAATTAGATTAATCCATAAACATATTTAGTGGGTAGGCTGATTTTGAGAATTGGCATCTAACGTATAAGTAATTAGCTTAATCGGATGCAGTATCAATTGGCGAGATATTATCATTCGTGTCCAAATTAATATCACGACCTGGCGATAATTATATTTTACTAGAGTGCCATGTTGGGCGCCATTTTAGTGCCACGTTGGGCGCCACTTAGACGTTACTGTATTGATAATTTATCAAACAACTTTTTGAAACTTATTACGCTTTAAAAATTTGGTATGTGTGATGGAGATTCTGTTGGGTCGTGATTATAAAGTTTGGGCTAAAATGACGTTGTGGTGGCGGGTGACTGGCAGGCTCGCGGTCACCTGGCGGCCGACGTGGACCCGCTGGGCATCAAGACGGCAAACCTGCCCGAACTGGGCATGCGCGCGCCGGCCTCCGAGCTCATCATGAGGAAATATTTCAATTTCGGTACGCTGCAACCAAAGACGAGTCAATAATATTTGAAAGCAATCACTCTCGTTAATCATGCCGTTAAAAGTAATATTTGAAAGCTATTTTGCGTGCCACTAATTGATGTTTACGTGCAGCGATAACATGACATACATATGTACTTACATGCAGTAACGACCAAATTAACACGTAGATTTTAGAAATTCTATAATTTTAAATTGGTTCTATCAACTCGGTGATTGTTTTCAAAACATGAATTTTTAAATTTACAATAATGAATACACTTCCTGTTTATAGTACGGTCACAGTTAAACTCAATGCATTGCCCTTTTGATTGCAGAACATTTTTCTGTTAAATGTGAAAGAATTGACTAGTGTATGTATGTATATGCATGTGTATGATATATTTCGCTGTTTGTTTATCGATATCTAGTTAACTTGATTTGTTTGCAGTAGCATTTCTTATTTTGTCCAAAATCGTTTTTGTAGAAAAACCATTTTACGTATACTCAAAAATATTCGTTTCATCTAGTTTCCAACCATGCGATTAACAAAATGTTCAAAGTGTTTTCTTTTGCATTATGTTCTTTACTAACCCTCAGGACCGATTTCAAAGAATCGCTAGTCTCACGAAATTCTTTACTACTAAAGCTATTTTCAGGAATAGAATAATATTTATGCGTTTTAAAGAGCCAAATCAGCATGTGTTGCATATGTTTGCGTCTTATTGTCAATTTATCATCTTCTATAAGTAATTTAACGGGAAAATAAAAAATACAATATATTCCATTCAATATCGGGTTGGTTGCCGCTTTTCTATTTATGTATCCTCATGAGCATAACGGATCTTTAAAAGCTTTATAAATAAAACTAAACATAGGTTTTTCCGTAATAGTTTTCCTCAATATTCAAATGGTGCAGCGACTTCTCAATCTATTAAATGTGCCTAATAGTAAAACTAGCTTTTCTTTCGAAATAACGTTTGTGACGTCAGCCTTATTTCACGAATGTAGTCGCGGGGTCATCTTGTGGCGCAGCTGGATCCCCTGGGCATCACCACTGGGGATCCCACTTCAAGCGGCGACTGGCATGGCGGATTACGCGCCTTCGCTAACGAAGCTGTCATTAGGCAGCATGTACGATTCGGTATGCAACATTCCACTCTCAAATATATATTGCAATTGAGACTTGTGGGGTGTCAACTGGCATTGCATTTCATACTTATAACTGATACCTGACGGGACTTTTCGAGATGTTAGATAAGATATACAAAGTCTTTATGTGTTATCGATGCCAACTATAAGATGGTAATCGATAGCAAATCAATAATTTTATTAGTCATCGCGAAAATAAACAGTATCTTTGTTTCGCAATCCAGTTAACATTTTTATGAAATTTCAATTAGCAATATGGGATTTCGAGTCGGGTTAGGTTTCAAGCTTCCTTCTTCACTGGTATTTTGACAGCACCGGCTAACCACAGTTGGGACGTTCGTCTCTTGTTTTGTCGGTTTTAAACATAGAGGGCGTAACTTTCGCTTATTAGTTTGGTGCTTGGTATGTAGTTAGAAACTTTTATTTGGAATTTTGACACCTTTGAGATTGGTGCTTGGGCCGGTTATTTTGTACAGTATATTCATGTATATTAATATATTGAAGTATTAGTAGTTTGTTCTAAGGTAATCGAAATTGGCATCAAAATTGAGACTAGCTTTTTGAAAATATGTATGGTCATAATGTTTATTAATTTTAGTTTTATGTTCCTGTGTGATTAAAATATTAACATAGTATTTGATAATCGTATTCTAACAATTAAATGTTATGCCAAAGTGTTTTAAATCCTAACTCTTGTTATGACTAACGCCATCATATTCCTTTACTAGATAAAGATAATAATGTTAATCTCATCTCCGTGTATAGTTTGATAAACTTAATAGAAGTAACAAACATCACACAACAGCAGCCTATACAGTTACATGATTAATATAGTGAAATAACACTTTATATTGTTTACTTTTAATTGAAGCAAAAACACAATCTCAAAATATTACTCGAATAAAACCGAGTCTTATCGACTTGGAATAAGGATGGAAATGGAAATTATATTATGTAATGGCTGTACAACCTGCCAAATTATTTTGGCGCGATGAACATTGACAACTTGTAATTTACTGTAAATATCTAACAAGCAGATAGTGTACAAGTGTCATCATCGCGCTATTGGTTATTAAATAAAAATAATTAACAATTTTAATATTAATAAGATGTATTTATTCACTGGTTGTTTGGTAAAAGTTTCTATCAAAACGGATTTTAATTAATTTACATCACATTCGCTACCAAACAATCAGTACCTATTTCAAATGTACATAATTATTATAATAAAGAACACAAATGACAGATTTAAGCATGTTTAAGTAAATATGGATAATACTATTATGGCTGCAAGTTCAAAAGGATTTTTCTATAAATTATGTTAAAGCTTGTAGTATTCCATATTTTTTTGGTACAAGGAAAAGGCATGTTTATTCAATATTCTTAATCCATTAGGGTATGAGTATTTATAAATGGAAGCCTTTCAAGGAAAATGATAGCCCAATCTGATTCACAGCAATTATATATTCTGTGTTCACTGTAGATTAGCACAAAGTATTATCCTTGTTTTGATTTTTTTTATTTGTAAAGGATGGTTTACGTTATCACTCGCTCAATTTGATCAAGCAGCTTTGAATTGTTGTAAAAATCTTAATTTATTCTGTTTTATTTACGCTTCTTATTAAAAGACATAACAACTAACAGTATAAATAACGGCAGAATGTGTCGCATACTTAACCAGAATATTGTGAACTGAAAACAGATCCGAGGACACAATATAGCGAAACTCGACCCGTTGGATATAGCAAACGTCAAATTGGCTGGTAAAAACCCCCGGGAGGTGATACACAACAGCTACAGGTTTGGTAAGAAGACAAAACCTGAATGAGCACCCTCACCGCTAGGTGTCCTCCCGGTAGTTATGGCGGAGGTGTCCTCCCGGTAGTTATGGCGGTGCAGTGACGTAACATAAAATATGTACCCGCCCATTGAAATATACTAAATTAGAAATAGAGCTGTGGTGTAAAAGTCAGCTAATACCTGTATCACCTGTCTTATGGTAGAATATTATTATATATCGTACTTAGTACTAACTGTATTATGTAACATCCACAGCATCTGTTTTTCTTGGCCTTCTGCCTGCTCTATTCAACTCGGGAAACTTAAACAATCGGGTATTCGTCAAGCGTAGGTGTGTTGCTACTTTCAATAGTAGCGTGATGCTATGAATGAGGAAAGAATTCGTGTTAAGGTTTCTAATAAGCTTTCCTTGACATTTCGGAGATATCTAGTTTTCGGTAATCTGAACCGAGTCATTAAAGTCCTCTTTTGTGGCTGAAGTATTTTTACGACTGGGTCGGGTACACATTTTATGAACAGATTTCACTTTGCCTCGTTAAATCATGGTTCTAAAAATGGTTTCTATCAATTTTATTCTTCTTCTGCTTACGAGTCACAATATGGAACGGTTATGTTGCAAATTTATTTTATGATTATTTGCTTTTGTCGTTTGATTTCTGTTCGTAAGTTCTAGTAGCGACTGAACGCCATAACTACGTAACATACTACATTGTGTTCGTAACGCACGAAGGTCTTGGCAAGTCGCACATCACGAATATCTGGGTTTAGTTCACGACACTGAAATAAATGCACTACATTATTATATTCTTATACTCCCATTACATTGCATGTGAACTCTATTTCTTATCCATGAAGGACTATTTTTGATAGCGTTGTTTATTCCTATATATAACATTATTGGTTTTTATATCACATACATGGTTATGCATGAATTTGCTTCTCTATTACTTAGTTATATAAGTATTATATGTATTATAAGCATGGCGTTAAAATCCGATGGTTTAGTAAAAAAACAAGATTAGCTATACATTTGACATTGAAATACGCAGTCGTCACGTGTTTCCACCTCATGTCGCGCTTTGGATCGAGTCCAATGAATCGCTTTCCACTCTATCCTTTGGACTGTATGAAAATTTTTATTATGAAAATCGGAATGCATGGACACACATTCTGGGCCTACTATCTAATCATTATCTCACCAAACCAACAATTTTCATTAAGTCTTAAAACATGCTAGTAAAGGGATATGACATCGATTATAGTCCACTCAAAGAGCATATTTGTTGTATGGAGACTTCCGAATAATTCTCCCGTCGATGAAATTTGGTATGCGATGAAGTTAGGTAATACAGATTACAGATGAACAATAATCCAATAAATTTTGTTATGAGAAGTTAGGTATTTTTACCTAAACATGAAAATCGCTTATATCTCTCTGTGAATATTTCCTCGGGCTAAAATACTTTATGTATACGTACTTATGTACTAGTTAGAATAAGTATGTAAAGGAATCCAATATTTTTTCGATTTCAGAGATACCCCAAATTTAACTTTTAACATTTTTCAATATATCTTCTATTGAAAAAATGATCTGCTGATTATTATTTTTAATATGTTTTTATATCCTTAAATATATAATATCATTTAGTATATTTGTTCTGTAAGCCAATAAATTTTCTTCTTTAATCATATTTTTTTATTTTTTGGTCTTAAGAGGTAATGTGAAAAAACAGTCGGTCCATTTTGATACATTTATGTATAAATATGATTTAAGAATAAAATTTATTGGCTTATTGAACAAAGCTATATATTAAGGGTATAAAAACATATTAAAAATAATTCTCAGCAAATAAATTTTTCAACAGAAGAAATATTAAAATCGAAATTTGGCGTAGGTATCACTGAAATCGAAAAAATATTGGATTGCTTTACATACTTATTCTAAACAATACTAAATAATATACTAGAAAAAATACGACTCGCACCAGATCAATACTCAGACGGGAATCGAACCCGAAGGAAAAATTCGACGATGTCACTAGTGACTCGGTAGCTCAGCGGTCAGAGCATTGGACCGGATATCCAAAGGTCGCGGGTTCGATTCCCGTCTGAGTATTGATCTGGTGCGAGTCGTATTTTTTCTAGTATATTATTTAGTATTGTTTAAAAATAGCATTGTAAATGCAAAAATCTCAAATTTAAAAAAAAAAAAAATTATATAGCTATTTCATCTTAATCAATTGTTAAAATATCTGGAAAGATATTTCAATTGAATGTCGAGGTAATTCCTCACATTGGTGAAATAACGCTGGCTTACAGCGTAAGAGTTTAGGATATACTAGGAAAAATTCGACGATGTCACTAGTGACTCGGTAGCTCAGCGGTCAGAGCATTGGACCGGATATCCAAAGGTCGCGGGTTCGATTCCCGTCTGAGTATTGATCTGGTGCGAGTCGTATTTTTTCTAGTATATTATTTAGTATTGTTTAAAAATAGCATTGTAAATGCAAAAATCTCAAATTTAAAAAAAAAAAAAATTATATAGCTATTTCATCTTAATCAATTGTTAAAATATCTGGAAAGATATTTCAATTGAATGTCGAGGTAATTCCTCACATTGGTGAAATAACGCTGGCTTACAGCGTAAGAGTTTAGGATATACTAGGAAAAATTCGACGATGTCACTAGTGACTCGGTAGCTCAGCGGTCAGAGCATTGGACCGGATATCCAAAGGTCGCGGGTTCGATTCCCGTCTGAGTATTGATCTGGTGCGAGTCGTATTTTTTCTAGTATATTATTTAGTATTGTTTAAAAATAGCATTGTAAATGCAAAAATCTCAAATTTAAAAATTATATAGCTATTTCATCTTAATCAATTGTTAAAATATCTGGAAAGATATTTCAATTGAATGTCGAGGTAATTCCTCACATTGGTGAAATAACGCTGGCTTACAGCGTAAGAGTTTAGGATATACTAGGAAAAATTCGACGATGTCACTAGTGACTCGGTAGCTCAGCGGTCAGAGCATTGGACCGGATATCCAAAGGTCGCGGGTTCGATTCCCGTCTGAGTATTGATCTGGTGCGAGTCGTATTTTTTCTAGTATATTATTTAGTATTGTTTAAAAATAGCATTGTAAATGCAAAAATCTCAAATTTAAAAATTATATAGCTATTTCATCTTAATCAATTGTTAAAATATCTGGAAAGATATTTCAATTGAATGTCGAGGTAATTCCTCACATTGGTGAAATAACGCTGGCTTACAGCGTAAGAGTTTAGGATATACTAGGAAAAATTCGACGATGTCACTAGTGACTCGGTAGCTCAGCGGTCAGAGCATTGGACCGGATATCCAAAGGTCGCGGGTTCGATTCCCGTCTGAGTATTGATCTGGTGCGAGTCGTATTTTTTCTAGTATATTATTTAGTATTGTTTAAAAATAGCATTGTAAATGCAAAAATCTCAAATTTAAAAAAAAAAAAAATTATATAGCTATTTCATCTTAATCAATTGTTAAAATATCTGGAAAGATATTTCAATTGAATGTCGAGGTAATTCCTCACATTGGTGAAATAACGCTGGCTTACAGCGTAAGAGTTTAGGATATACTAGGAAAAATTCGACGATGTCACTAGTGACTCGGTAGCTCAGCGGTCAGAGCATTGGACCGGATATCCAAAGGTTGCGGGTTCGATTCCCGTCTGAGTATTGATCTGGTGCGAGTCGTATTTTTTCTAGTATATTATTTAGTATTGTTTAAAAATAGCATTGTAAATGCAAAAATCTCAAATTTAAAAAAAAAAAAAATTATATAGCTATTTCATCTTAATCAATTGTTAAAATATCTGGAAAGATATTTCAATTGAATGTCGAGGTAATTCCTCACATTGGTGAAATAACGCTGGCTTACAGCGTAAGAGTTTAGGATATACTAGGAAAAATTCGACGATGTCACTAGTGACTCGGTAGCTCAGCGGTCAGAGCATTGGACCGGATATCCAAAGGTCGCGGGTTCGATTCCCGTCTGAGTATTGATCTGGTGCGAGTCGTATTTTTTCTAGTATATTATTTAGTATTGTTTAAAAATAGCATTGTAAATGCAAAAATCTCAAATTTAAAAATACTTATTCTAACTAATACATAAGTACGTATACAGATAGTATTTTAGCCCGAGGAAGCTTTCACAGAGAGATATAAGCCATTTCCATGTTTAGGTAAAAATATCTAATTTAACGTAACAAAATTTATTGGATTATTGTTCATCTGTAATCTGTATTACCTAACTTCATCACATGCTAAATTTCATAGACGGGAGAATTATTCGGGTTGCATAAGCCCCTTTGATTGGACTATTATAAAAGCTTTTTATGTGCTTATTCCAAGGGTTTTATGTACTTCTGATTCTACTTAGAATGTATCCTTTTTGATGTATAATTAGAAAATTCTTTCTCTTATGTGAATAACGATCTTTACCTTTTTGCATAAAGTACTGTACTTATATTACCTTTCTTTAGTCCGATTAAAAAAATTCGGGGTCAATTTTACAAAATACGAAGTGCTACGCAAAAATCTTGTGGAATTGACCCCTGAACTATTGGCCTTCCGAAAGTCCATACTCTCATAAACACTTTAATTTTTAGATGAAGCTGATATGGACAGAGTATTTAAATTGCCATCCACTACGTTTATCGGTGAAAAGGAAAAAGCCCTACCATTAAGGTAATAAATTTTAATAGCAAGTTTATGTAATTTATTTATTTACTTATCTGTGTTGGTTGACTACGCCATACTTTACTGCATATTTAAACATCATCAAGATCTGTATGTATTGATTTCGAGAGTAATTTAATATTCTTATTGAGGTTCACTTAAACGACGTTTTCCTGTTTACAAAAACCTTCCTACCATCAAACCTTAATATGTATGAAGATATCTTTTTCTTTTATTATTATAAATATTTATTACATTTTATTTTTATCTTTAGGGAAATCCTGAATCGCCTTGAAGAAGCGTACTGCAATAACATCGGTATCGAGTTTATGTTCATCAACTCTTTGGAGCAATGCAATTGGATTAGACAGCGGATGGAACCGCCCAACGTGACGAAGATGAACAATGACCAAAAGAGATTGATCCTCGCTCGTCTCACCAGATCTACCGGGTAAGTTTTTTTCCATCATAATCATCATTAGCCATATTAATGAGCATACTGCTAAAGCATAGGCTTCCCAACCCATCAATGGATGGGTAAGAAGAGTGGGCCGTAACTTATACAACGTGTTAATGGATATAAAGAGACCAACTCTGAAAACGCGAAAAAATAAGCCGTTTCATGCATCACGTTATTAATTTTTGTATGAAACAGCTGTTTTTTTTTTCGCGATCTCAGAGTTGATCCCATAGTAAAAGTTGTTCAGTTTGATGGTCCAAAGAAACTGTTTTCCCATTTTGGGTTCATTTAAGAAGCCCGGCCACACCCACGACGGAATCCCGATTCGGAATTCCGAACGGAATTTCGATAATGTATGAAAATTCCCTACGGATAAATCCCGCATGTGTGTGTTAGGTCCATAGATTTGTATAGATTAGCTGCGTTCGGAATTCCGTCTGTGTGTGGCCACTCGTTGCATACGCCGTATTGGTGTGTGTTATTAAAATGCAGCCGGAACCAACGGATTAACGTGCCTTTCGAACCACGGAAGTCAAATCACTTTCAGTTTGTAGGCGGTAAGAAATTTGACATAATGCTCTGATAATGATAACGTCAATATTAAACTAGACAATATAGTGTTTAACTTATCACAAACTCTAATCTATTGTAAACAATGATTATGATAAACACGATCAATGAATATGGATGTTTTACGTGGAGTCTACAAAACCCAGTTAATAATTATGGCAATGCTTTATTCTTGAAAATTGCCATAAAAAGTAAAGTACATTTTTCTGGCAAAATGTTAAACAATAACTTAGAGTTAGACATTTGCGTTATTGTTTGTGAATTTACAATGGAAGTAGGTAGTAAGTAGTTTATAAATACCAAGTATAGGCATCGGCACGGTTCTTGAGCGGTGAAATTTAATGCACAGAAGCATAGCCGTCTCTATTGGAGTAACAATATCAAGATCCGTGCCGACGCCTGTATCAAATAAGCTCATACAATCATACAATTTATGGAAGGTCATCTCAATATCAAAATTGTAACGTTTTGTGATTTTTTGCATTTATGAGATTTATGGTATTTGATATGGTCAGACAGATAAGGGCTAATTAATGCGTCATATTTTATAGAGGTCATTGGCTTAAGAACATACGTACGAATGTAAAACACCTGTTGACATTGATATTGCCTGGTCATATGACGTTCGCCGGTGGAAGTAATTTGCAACTGCGAAGGTCGCGAGTGTTTAACGGTGGTTTACAATACTAACATTAACATATTATTTTTGTAGTTCCTCTTTCAGTTAAAGTTGGGTTTTCTTAGAATTATGGTAATGATTTGAAGTATATTGATATTGACCACATTACTTTTGCTAAAGTTAAGCATTTCAAACTTCATTTCACAGAATCACGCCTATTACGTTACATTATTATCTTTGGTAATGAACTAAAAAGTATGCTACGTCAATTCAAAACCATGTTTACGTTTTCTCAACCGATTTAGTTGGTTAACAATAGGCATGGCTGTACAAAATAACGGAGACAAGGTCAATCGAAAATA
Organism: Agriphila geniculea; assembly: GCA_943789525.1. Classification (NCBI taxonomy): domain Eukaryota; kingdom Metazoa; phylum Arthropoda; class Insecta; order Lepidoptera; family Crambidae; genus Agriphila; species Agriphila geniculea. Next base: position 9,268,129 of record OX038875.1, read on the forward strand.
CCAGCAATTTGTGTTTGTTTATTTACTACGCTTATCAAATTAAAGCTTATCTAAGGGCCATAGTCTGTTGTAAGTTTTGTGTCTGTTTCTATAGTAGCAAAAAGGTCAAACTTTAATATTTTCTTGTTTTATTTAATTATCTTTTATGATCATTTTAGTTAGATCCAATTTTTAAGTCAGTCCAGTATTTCCGCTGAAACTGTTGTGTATTTCATTAATAACATTCTTGATTATGATATAAATAAATCTGTCCGATTATGTCACCACAATGGCGGGATGTCACAAAATTTATCCCCGATTTTCTCATTTATTTTAAATTGCATATATCTAAAAATGCTTGATACTAATAATTATTATGGAAGTCCGACAGTAAGGAATTAAAGATTGAAGAAAACCAAAATGTGTTGGAAGAAAAATTTATATTTACGAAAAATCGCTTCCAACATCCAAAAATTGATAGCAAACACATAGAAAACAATAAAATGACAGCACACAAATAACATGTCTAATTTGTAAATTAGCAAAATTATGCTGCCATTGAAAATTTAGTCGCGGTGTGGTCGAGGTCAATGCTTATGGTAAAAACAATAACAGTTCTTGTTAAAGTCTCTGTAGAAAAAGTAGATCGTGTTTCGAAAAGAAAACACTTATACAGGGTGTAAATGAATGAACCCAAAATGGGAAAATCGTTTCTTCGGATCATCAAACTGAACAACCTTTACTATGGGACCAAATCTAAAATCGCGTAAAAAATCAGCTGTTTCATACAATTTGATATTTTCATTATTAATTTTTGTATGAAACAACATTTTTTTTTCGCCTTTTTTAGAGTTGGTCACTTAGTAAAAGTTGTTCAATTTGATGGTCCGAAAAAACGGTTTCCTCATTTTGGGTTCATTCATTAACACCCTGTATATTTTTAATTAAAAAGATTCGAGAACTTCCTGGCTAAGAAATGGTCATCGGAGAAGCGTTTTGGACTGGAAGGTTGCGAGATCCTGATCCCAGCGATGAAGCAGGTGATCGACGTATCCACCAAACTCGGTGTGGAGTCCGTCATCATGGGCATGCCCCACAGAGGTGAATATTATTTATTTTGTCTTATATTTGAGTCTATGCACATTGAGATAGTGATTGGCCTTCACCTCACCTGATGTTAAGTGATGATAACGCCGAAGATGGAAGCGCACTACGCTCGGAATCTGAGGAACTGGCTATCTAACTTTTATCTTTTTAAATTGTTGTTATGGCGTCAGACTTAGGCAAGATGGTGGTAGCTAGCCAGGCGGACTTGAAATAAGCCCTACCACCAACCAAATTGATGTGGAGTAAGGTCTATTTTCGGAAGAAAGGTTATGAAAAGTCGGAATTCGATTTATGAAGGAAGAAAGTTTATTGTACGACTAGCGACCGCCCGCGACTTCGTCTGCGTGGGGTGTTTTTTGCTATCCCTCAGGAACAGTACTTTTTTCTTGATGAAAGGTACTCTATGTCCTCTGTATCCCTGAGAACGTGTATGCAAAATTTAATAATGATCGGTTCAGTAGTTAAGTCGTGAAGGCGTAACGAACAAACAAACAAATAAACAAACGGACTTCCGCATTTATAATATTAGTAAGGATTGCGCTTGAAGGCGCAGACAAAAAACAAGTGGAATAGGAATTTGATATCATTTTATAACCTCGTTTTGCCAAAAGTAGGTAACCTCAAAAACAGTTTGTTTGAGCGTTGCTAACCTAAACTGTCTGTCACCAGTTGTACTCGAAATATGCATGTAAAGGCGAAAAACAAAATTATACTGCTGAACTAACAAGATTTTAATATGTTTGTAGCAGATAATAGCTCACGTGATTTTGATTTTAAAAACTAGACTGTCGCATTGTTGTGGTTGAATGAGCACTAACTGATAATGGCATATCACAAGCATTAATTAGATAAAGGCAGGTTGCTCTTAGCCTAATCTTCTAACACATGACGTCATTGAAATAAATTGGTCGACAATTCTTATTAATGAACGTCAAATGATAAAATTTGTCACGTCGCAGAAGTGCCTGTAGGTATTATGAGTTTGCACAGTTACGTTTACTATATTCGATAGCGACTGTAGTAAGCAATAGTAATAAGTAAATAAGTGACAATGGCTGGATGACAGAAAATTTATTCCGCTTGGTGGCGCTGCTGCAGATGGAGACCTTTTGTACGTATGAATGTGGGTTATATTCCCGGTTATTTTTAAAGTGAAAACTTCTTAGCGGCGTTGTGCGCTTTTTGTATGGGGAAAAAATGCCAAACTCGCGTCAGGAATCACGTGGCTGATCGAAAATGCGTAAGACGGATGTCACGGATGGAGGGAAGACAGCAGCTGGCGGAAGTATCCCCCTCTCTTTCTACGGGGCGCGTTGAAAATGGAGGCGTGTCATTTTAAGACGTCATGTAAACACTTGTCACCAGCAACGCGCTAATTTTGAAAATGGAACTAATAGCAGCGATCTCTTCGGTGAAATCATAGACTTATTTATACTCTGTGACTATAAGTTTAAATCGTAAAATGCGTGCATGTAGAAATTTAAAAAGCCACTGGCGCGAAATCTTTATAATTTTTCTCTAATTGCAAACTGATTGAATTGTGTGACTGTATAGTAATAGGAAGGAAATAATTTTAATCCTTTGCCGCTAATTTCAAAATATCAAAAATGCACAAAGTTAATATTCAAGTTTTCACTTCTGTTGGCACTCCCGGAGTGCCAACCGATTTTTTTCAATTATGTTTAAAAATGGTTGGAAGTTAGACAGTAAACGATTTAAAGATTGAAGAAAACCAAAATGTGTTGGAAGAAAAATAGATATTTACGAAAATTAGCTTCCAACATGCAAAAAATAATATAATTGTGTTTGCAAACACATAGTAAACAACAAAATGACAGGTCTACACTAGCGCCAAGTTAACGGTAGTTTGCAGACTGGTGAACGATTTGTGAATCAGTAAAATTATCCTGCCATTTTGTATGCGATTTGACACAGCACCTCTTGCGGTAACTAGACTAAACTAAAAGTTTTCATACAAAAGTTAACTACGGTCGCTATCGAGTACATAATAAAGTAAGCGTTAACTCATAATGCCTACCTATAGTAGTTCAATTCAAATAAACAATGAGTATTTTCCCGCAAATGGTTTTCAATCAGCGATTTAATACTCGTTTGTTGCGGTTATATAACTGACTGGATCAAGGTTGATTGCTATGACTGATGGCTAAGTGGTCAGTTAAGTTAAAATCTATGTTAATTTAGTTTGATTGTAAAAATGTTTCAAAATGATGACAAGACAACAAGTAACGGCGTAAAAAAAGGAAGGAAGCGAAGCGAGTTGTTTTGTTTGTTACGCCTTCACGTCTAACTACTGAACCGATCATCATGAAATTTTACATACACTTTGTCAGGGGTACAAAGAAGGACATAAGGTGCCTTACATCCCGAAAAAAGTATTGTTCCCATGGGATAGCAAAAAAACTTTCCACGCAGACGAAGTCGCGGGCGGCCGCTAGTGAGTAATAAACATGGTTGTTGTGAAATGATAAATAGCAATATTATACGTCATACCAATATTTCCGATAAATGAGATAAAATATCATGTTCAAAGTTAGCCAGAAATATAAGTTGATGTGACTAATATATTTTTCAATGATACGACGAAGTAGTGAAAAATAAGATGATTCTCAGTTTCAATGTTATTAGAATTTGACTCAACAAGGTTTAAAAAAAATGCTACAATGACGCGTTTGCGGTTTTCGGGATGTGGTTTTACTTGTCATTGTCTTCGAGTGTTTTATTTATTTATAATACTAATTCTATAAATAACTTTCTTGTCAGGTCGTCTCAACGTGCTAGCCAACGTATGCCGCAAGCCCTTACATCAGCTGTTCACGCAGTTCGCGGGCCTAGAAGCCGAGGACGATGTATGTAAACACTGTTATCACACAGATAAACAAACTCGTACATCAATGTGACAATGAAAGGCGAAATTTCGAGATAACACGCCTTTATTTTTGTGCATTGTTTCGAATGACGTAAGCTTGTTTTGAAGTAATTTATATTTAACAAATTCATATAATGAAGCATTGAGGATCAATTTTGGTTTATCGTTTAAATAGTAACTAATAAGTGGTTCGTAAAAGTTAGAATTGCCTACTAAATTTATATCTAAGTATCTTCTACTCTCTCAAATTATATTTATTTTAATTAAAACTTTGTTTGGATAATATTGTTTTGCAAATTAATATTTATTTACTTGGCTTGCGTCTTCGCATTGAGTGCATCGTATTTTTTTGTCTAGTTAAAAAACTACCTTTAAAAACGTATTTATTTAAATTACTTCTCTCTTCTTTAGGGCTCCGGTGATGTAAAATACCATTTGGGCACTTACATTGAGCGTTTGAACCGTGTGACGAACAAGAACATTCGGTTAGCGGTTTGCGCCAACCCATCGCATTTGGAAGCCGTCGACCCGGTGGTGCAGGGCAAGACCAGGGCCGAGCAGTTCTACAGAGGCGATAATGAGGGCAAGAAGGTAAGCAAAAAGAGTTTAATAACTAGATTTTAACATTTGGTCACGTATACTGAGCGCTTGAACCGCGTGACGAACAAGAATATTCGCTTGACGGTTGCTTGGCGTGTTGACCCAGTAGTGCAGGGCAAGACCAGGGCTGAGCAGTTCTACAGAGGCGATAATGAGGGCAAGAAGGTAAGCAAAAAGAGTTAAATAACTAGATTTTAACATTTGGGCACGTACACTGAACGCTTGAACCCCGTGACGAATAAGAACTTAAAAACAATAAAGTTAAGACTACTTTATGCATAACACCTTTGTGTGAAATATGGCAACGACGCATTTCCGTAACTCTAATTGTAAATTAACTCATCAATTAAAATTTAAGTGGCAGTATTTGTCAATGAAAATTAGCGCTATCTTTAGGTTTACTGATAGCATTGACACAGACTACATACATTGATAGGAAGAAAGTATTGTATGCAAAAATAAAGAATCGTTTGTGAATAATAACTTTTGAAGTAATTTAATTAAGATTGATTGATTGATTGATACATCCAAAACTATGTTTTTGGACCACATGTTCTAGGATTTTATTTTATTTTATTTACTTAGAGATTAAATCTCAAAGGGATATCAAATTATGGGATATCAAAATATACAGGGTATAATAACCACGTACTTATATAATCCTTCAGAATTGACGTCATGAAGTGAAAAAAAAACTGCTGTTCAATGCCAAATTTTGGGTAATAGAATATTGTTTCACGCGATGATCATGACGCCACGCCTCTAAAACTATTTCGGTAACAGCACAAAATAGGTCCTATGACGCATTTTAACGTATTGGGTGTGTTTCACACAACCTGAGACGTATGAGAGTTTGACATCTATTGACATAGGTCATTGACAAACCAACCTTGAGTTTCATACAATCTTACATTTTAGGAAATATTGCATGAGTACTAGTTTAAAAGAAAGCAAAGCAACTCTGTTATTTTTTAAACACAATGATACAATACGTTCCAATCTTATTCTCGGAACATCGCGCGTGACGATGTGAGAACATAATTTCAACAATATGAATGGGTGAGAGGCGAGTGGTGCGGTACAGTACGAGGCATATAACTTGAAATCGGGTGGGGATTGCGCGAAACGCGTATTTTGGGTATGCGTAGAGGTGAAGGGCGCGGGCGGCAGGAGAGGGGCGCGCGCTATTGGTCGCTCACAAGAGCACATGGGCGAACTTATCCCCACTCCCTCGAAAAAATTTCAAGATACGTGCCTAGTACTGTACGGCTACGTGCATAGCATAATGGCTAACTTCATAGTCGCCAATAAGAATGAATTGCGTTTCATCCTTAGTACTTATACGCCTTTTAAACAAATAATAAATCAATATTACAATAATTGTAATAAAAATAACAATTGCATTCGATGGCATTGGCATACTCAAAACAAACTAGGATCCATTACATATTCAAAACAAACTAAAAGAGGCCCATTTCTCGTTAAATCGCCTAAGTAAAAATAAATCATTCAACTTTAAACAGCCATTTTATCAAATTTTGCTAAATGTCGATGAGCCCTTTCTTCCCGTGTATCCTTCAATTACTGTTTAGGCCATTTTCTATAATTAAAATTTCGCGCGTGTTTTTCATGATGTGGCTCCTTATATCCTATCCCTTTCCCACTCACCTACGCCGAGTGAAAGAAAAAAAGGTGCACCGTGATCAACGCGACAGTAGCGCCGGAATTGTGCTATTTTGCCGTTCGACGGTGCGAGGAACTCTCTCGATCCGCTTATCAACGAATCATGTCAGCGCAGTGATTTGCGTTGCGTCCCGCTTTAAAATATATAAAAAACCGCAAAATATTGTTACCGCGTCTATACACAGACTTTTATAAACTGTTTAGTGCTCTAGTGCTTGTGTGTGGTGTGGAATTAAGCCGGCCGGCAGTGAAAGAACTAAATTGCCTGTCCATCCGAGGTATTGGGTGTGAGACGCTAAGTACGGCGTTTCCTGAAGACGAAACTGATGCAGAACATGCGTTGGTGAGTCCTCTTGTCTTTTCCACTACCTTCAAAGACTCCACATCATATCTTCTCAACCGCCCCGCTTCGCAAACCTATACAGTCCACGGAAACCGCCAAACCATTTCGTTGGTCACTTCGAGCCATATTGTCGACCATTTCTGGTCAGATTTCGAACCGAAAATAGGGACCTTCCTTTCGCGTTCTCATTATATTTGGTGTTAAACTCTGATAGTTTACACGTATTCAACCCGCTTTTCATACTTACACGTATCTAACCCGCTTAGTTCATACTTATTTGGTGCTAAACTCCGATAGTTTGCACGTAAAATCAACCCGCCATCTTGTAGGTATTGTAATTACACGTCGATCGCAACGCACTGCGTTGATCGCGTTTCCCGCCTTTTCCCGCGCCGCTTATTGTTTACCTATTTAGGTGTTCATTTATTTCCAAATACTTAATTATTTTGTTGTTTCCACACGCTAATCGTGATAAAAAAAGTAGAAGTTAACTGCTTTATACATAGGTACTTACCTATTTTACGTCGCATTCTACCATAATTACTCATTAAATCTACCTACCTATAGGCGTGCTATAGGTGTATTTACGCAATTGACAACATTTCATTTTGAGAAAGTACTAAAATTAGAAAACCATTTCGAGATTTTAGTGTTCTAAGCTCATATATATATTTTTTCAGAATTTTTAGATCAGTATTTTTTACGTAAATTAAAAAAATCTAAAATCTAGTCCATATAGGGTGTTTGAGTTGAGTCTCTTTGCCTTCTATTTAAAAAAAAACAGTGGTGCCAGCTTAGGGTAATTTACCCTAGATTTAGGGTAAAAAAATATCGCGTACTAAGAGACGACACAGTGGCAGGCAAGGGCTGGCTGAAAGAGAGAAAAGATAGAGAAAAGTGGAAAGCAATGGAGGAGGCATATACCCAGACGGGATCCATGTCTGAAACTATACTAACAAAAACTAATAATTATCATAACTTTATCAACAAACTAACACAAATAAATTGTTAAGTACTAACATAGATACTAGATATTTTCGCAAAATATTTCCTATTTTTTATATGATACAGAATAAACTGACAACACAACAAACTTTAGTTTACCACAGAGTACAATGGCGCCATCTGCAAAAAGTTTTGCGTAAAGGTATGATTCCGATGTCAGCAGTACTGCTGCGCGACACTGCTGCGCGACAGTGCTGCGCAGCACTGCTGCCGAGCTCGGAATGTAGTCTCATATAAACCTATAGAGAATGTATGGGGACCAGTGGTGTTGCGGCAGCAGTGTCGCGCAGCAGTGTTGCGCAGCAGTGTCGCGTCGCTTCTCCGCTCACATCAAATTGAGCCTTTCAAACGTAACATTAGGGTTCAATTTGGAGTGCTCTGCTGCGGCAACACTGCTGCTGCTGCCGAGATCGGAATCATACCTTAAAACCTTCTATTCTCCCATGTAAATGTAAGGTGGGGCGGAGAGTGTCCTTTCTGTACGGTGTTATTCTTATGACGGTAGTACTTATTAATTATTATTTATTTATATTATATATTATATCTATTCTGTGATCGGGTAAATTGAGACCCAACCTAGGGTAGTGCGAAAATCTGATCTGGCAACACTGAAAAAAATCAATTGTCATAAATGTCATAACATTATCTGAATGTTTTTCGAGTGTGTAATTCTATGCTCAGTAAAATTTAGATATTTTTAAAGTATTCTTGTGAGAATAATCAAAAGAAAGTCGTAGCATCGTTTGTGATACTTAAGCGTTACGTGTAACATTATGTTTTGTGTGATTGAGGGCAGGAAATCACACACACATAAGAAAATAATCAATAGATATTATCATTTTAATCGGTGAGTTCATATTGTTTTCATTTTTTTATGTTATGTAAATAGCCTGAAACTATTATAATATACTAATAATTTGTGCAAATAGTCGTTTGTGTCCAGTTCTTTGCCGATTTTTGCAAATATTCGATCTGTTTATTACAGGTCGTTGATGTGTATTTTTTTCGCATAGGGATGTGCATTTCTATATCGATATACGAGTATGTTTTAATGTACTTTCTTAGGTATTTACTACTACAAGCAAAATTTCTTTATTTTAGGTGCCGTTATCCAACATAACACAAACATGTAATGAGCCTGCGTGATGTCGACATGAAGCAATTATTACTAGTTTGCAGCGACAACTAGAAAGAGTTAAAAAAGCCTTCAAATAATAAACACTGTCATTTTTTTACCTGTTCTTTTATTTCCTTGTCTGCATGGACATTCGAGAAAGTTCTTAGGGTACCAACCCTTCTACTCGAATGGCCAACTTTCTATTCGTATGAACGCTACGCCTATTTTTAAAGCTTAAAAACCGACCAAAAGCGAGTCGGACTCGCGCACGAAGGGTTCCGTACCAAAAAACGCCAAAAAAATTACGTTTGTTGTATGGGAGCCCCCCTTGAATATTAATTTTATTTGTTGTTATAGCGGCAACAGAAATACATCATCTGTGAAAATTTCAACTTTCTAGCTATCACGGTTCATGAGATACAGCCTGGTGACAGACAGACAGATAGACAGACAGACGGACAGCGGAGTCTTAGTAATAGGGTCCCGTTTTTACCCTTTGGGTACGGACCCTAAAAATGAGCAATAGATGATTAAATCACATGTCGCAAACTTATGTAAATCATAAACTTTGATGTATTGTATTGAGTTGTCAAGCTTACGGCACGTAATTTTATAGTTTACTGCTTATTTTAAAGTTTTAATAGTAAGCGTAGCGTTTAAACGAATAGAATGTTGGCCATTTGAGTAGGGGGGCGTATAGCGCACTCTCAATCACAACATCGCTTCGATATTACTTTTGACAGTCTTTGTATGGGGGCTTTTAGTAGAAACTATTTTTAGAAAGTGACATTGAAAGAAAAATGACCCACCTCTTCTTAAAAAATTACTTATACCCCTAGGTACTACAATAATTTACTATAGTTCTTATTGGGGTTACTATAGTTGTTATTATGTTTCTTACGTATTATGAACTACTACTATGACTATTATGAAACACGAAACAAAAATACCATTATTATCGATATAAAATATTAGCGTGCCTACATCTCTATGGACATCACAATTCACGACAGTTTTTTTTTTTAATTTCACGTTTTAAGAGGCAAGGCAAAGACATCGCTTATATTTTACCTATATCTTGTACTTACGTCCTTTTAGAATAAACCGTTTTCTATTAATTAATATCTCAGTAATGTATGAAAATAACTGGAAAAGAAAAAATACGTGTTGCCTAAAAAACGATAAATTTTCATTATATCCATAAAAACATGTACCTAAAAATTTTGAAATGTTATCAATTATATTCTGGTATTTATTTAGCTATTTAAATCACAGGATTTCAGTATTAGTGGGCATTCTATACGTCTGTCGTGTATACCTACATAATAAAAACCGCTTTCGTTTACTTACTTACCTAAGTTACTTACTTACAGTACACATTTTTTCCTTACCTGTGCACCATTTTGTTCACCATGGCAGCTAAAATAGCAATATTACAAGCTAAAAACAATGCAATTTTCGCTCGTTTAACTAGTCTCAATGATTTAACAAAAAAAATATCTTTGTCTACCGCCGATCGTCGTTCCACAGAAACGTTCATGGCAGAAACCGAAACGCTGTCGGTCATACGTCAAGAATTCATTTGCAATCTAGACTCCATTAATGAGCTAGGATTTGTCGACAACCCAAAGTTTGTACCTAATTATGAAGCTCTCAACGCATTTGAAGATATTTACGCTAGAATACAAAGAGTGCGTTCCCGTATCATCGAGCATTCGTCTCAGCAAAGCGCGCGCTCGTGCGAAAATAAAGCTCCGCTCTCACCACTCAAAATTAAATTGCCGCCGATAACCATTGCTTCGTTTGATGGAAAAATGGATAGTTGGCCCATATTTTATGAGTCGTTTAAAACTAATATACATTTGAATGAATCGTTAACGGATGCACAAAGAATGCAATATTTAACCGGGAAATTAACCGGTCCCGCCTTAAAAATAATCGCTGGCATCATTCCATCAGGCGAAAATTACGCATCTATTTGGGAAAGTTTAGTTAAAAAATACCAAGATAAGAGAGCTTTAGGGTGTCATTATATGTCTATACTTTTTAATATCAAACCCGCAACGAATAATTCCTCGTCTTTAAATACTTTTGTTGAAACTTTCGACGCCGCTGTTTCCGCTTTGGAGCAATTAAAATTTGACGATTTAAAAGATTTCATTTTATTGAATATTGCAATGCGTAAAATCGATTCTGCCACCGCACATGCCTTTGAATCTTTTATCAGAGACAAGGAAATTCCTTCTTATAAGGATTTCATAGAATTCACAAAGAGTCAAGTTAAAATATTAGATCGTACTTCGTCATCGCAATCAAACCGCTCAGTGCAACCGCACCTTAACAATGCGAAACCTATCCGCGCGCGCGACACCTATCAGTCGCAGACGTTTTTTACAAGTAACGGCAAGGGTGTTGAGTCTTGTATGATGTGTAATAAGTCTGATCATCAGCAGTTATACAAATGTCCCGCATTTAAATCGCTTCCCGCCAAGGGTCGTTTCGATTTCGTTAAATCCAAACGAGGATGTATAAATTGTCTTAGTTTATCTCATACCGCTTCGCATTGTAACTCCACTTTTACGTGCAAATCTTGTAAAAGGGCCCATCACAGCCTGTTACATTTGGAGGGTAATAATAACACGCCATCTTGGCAACGACAACCATCGACAGCGAACCCGCCCGCGGGGACGCCCCCCGCGCCCGCTCTCTTTGCGTCTTCGCTCCACGCGCCCGCGCCCGCACTCCACGCGCCCGCGCCCGCACTCCCCGCGCCCGCGCGTCCTGCGCAATCGTTTCCAGCGTCGGGCGCTGTCGCCGCCGCCGACGACGCCGCTAAGTTGCCGTCCCGCTCGCACTCGGAGCCTGCTCCCGCTAACGTGTCGCTATGCGCTCGCTCTGATGAAACGCCGCTTCATAATATAACTAGCTCGCCGCGTACTACGGTACTTCTTTCAACCGCTCAAGTAAATATTTTAAATAATGACAAACAAAACATTTCGATTAGATGTTTAATTGATAACGCTTCGCAGAATAACTTGATTACTTCCGCATGTTGTGAACAGCTTAAAATAAAACCTATTTCGCTTTCAAACTCGTTTATTAAGGGCATCGGGTCCGCTTCACAAACGGTTTACGGTTACGTTCCGCTACTTGTGACCACAAAAGATAAAAAATTCACTTATAACATTACTGCTTTGGTTGTTGATAACATTACCGACCGCTTGCCTTCCGAATATGTTGACACTTCGGTAGTGCAACATTTAGTTAACTTACCGCTTGCTGATCCGTTTTGGCATATTCCGGGCGAAATCGAATTGATACTTGGCGCTCAGCTGTTTCCGCATTTGTTGTTAGGTGGTAGGGTTGTCGCGCCCCCCGCACCGTCCGCTATTGAAACCGTGTTTGGTTATATTTTAATGGGTGACGCCCCGACTAGCAATTTTAATAAAAATAACACCGCATGCACTTTACAAAATATAAACACCGCTACATTCTTTACGTGTTCTAATGACGTGGAGATGCCTAATCGCTTCGATGAACCTCATCTTGATAAAACGTTGACTAAATTTTGGGAAATGGAGGAAATGCCTTCCAAGGGATTTCTCAGTCCAGAGGATAGTCAATGTGAAGACATTTACACCGCTACCGTATCGCGTGATTTAAATGGTCGTTATTGTACCGCTTTACCTTTCTGCCGGGATCCGTCTGAGCTAGGGGATTCTCGCGCCGTCGCAGTTCGCCGACTGCTCTCTCTGGAGCGCAAACTTCAAGATCCTGAGCTACGCGCCAGTTATAATGAGGTTGTACAGGATTACATAGATAACGATTATTTGTCCGAGGTCCCGCCTAACAGCGAGGATTATTCGCAAGGTTATTTTATACCGCATCATGCCGTCGTTCGCCGTGATAAAGATACTACGAAAGTTCGTATTGTACTGGATGCTAGTGCTAAATGTCATAATGACATTTCACTCAATGACATTCTTTATACAGGGCCGAATCTCCAGGCTGACATTTTTGTGCTATTACTTAATTTCCGCTTGTTTGCAGTCGCCTTAGCGGCAGACATAAAACAAATGTATCTTAGAATTCTTCTTCAACCAGAGCATCGCAAATATCAAAAGATTTTATTCCGCTTTGACCCCGCGCAACCTATTCGCGAATTTCAGTTTAATCGAGTCGCGTTCGGTTTAAAGTGCAGTCCCTTTTTAGCTATGCGCACTGTGCGACAGCTAGCGATCGACGAACGAGATCGTTTTCCGCGCGCCGCTGATGTGGCATCTCACGAGTTATATATGGACGATTTGACCACTTCTGTCCCTACAGTGGACGAGGGAAAATCGCTTTCACGCGAGCTCATTGACTTATTTAAGTCTGGTGGGTTTCATTTGACTAAATGGGCCAGTAACTCACCTGAGTTATTAGATGCTGTGCCGCAGTCTAACCGCGCCGCTATAGAATTTTCGGATAATCAAAATATGAAGGTGTTAGGCCTTAAATGGCTACCCACCCAGGATATATTTACTTTTTCAACTTCTCCTATAAAGGAAACATTTACTAAAAGGACCATTCTTTCAAGCATCGCCCGCTTATGGGACGTACTTGGGTTCGCCGCTCCAGTGATATTATTCGCCAAACTCTTAATTAAAGAGCTATGGCTACTTAAAGTCGATTGGGACGATCCCTTACCCGACAATATACTTTCGTTATTTCAAAGTTTTAATGAACAACTACCGCTTCTTTCCGCATGTAAAATCCCGCGTCATCTAGAGGTAACCAATGGTTGCTCCACCAACATTGTAGCGTTCGCGGACGCAAGCCTGAAGGCGTACGGTTGCGTTGTATATCTGCACGTCACTGACAGCGAGGGAAATGTGCATGTCAATTTAATATGCGCCAAATCTAAAGTGGCCCCTGTCAAAGTAGTTTCGTTAGCAAGATTAGAATTATGCGCCGCCGTCCTTATGTCAAAACTAGTGCGTCTGATTCATGGAACATACAGTGTTCGTACAAACATTGATAATATATTCGCATTTTCAGATTCGAAAATAGCGCTTTCATGGATTAATTCTTTACCGCATAGATGGGATATTTACGTTAGTAACCGCGTTGCAAAATGTCACGAAAATCTTGATTCGCGTCATTTCTATCATGTCAGTGGGATAGAGAATCCCAGTGATTGCCTTTCTCGAGGTCTTTTGCCAGAACAATTGCTCTCTCATCCGCTATGGTGGCACGGCCCTCCTTGGCTTTGTGCTCCAGTATCAAACTGGCCGATCAAACCTTTTATTCCAGAGGCCTGTGAGACATTACCTGAATATAAGAGTAAAACTTTCGTGTGTTCGACTTCTAAATCCGCTCCTGGCGTACTTTATGAACTTACACAGAAATTTTCATCCTGGAATAAAATTATCCGCATTATTGCATATGTTCTGATATTTACTAAAAAATTACCGCGTAATAACCGACTATCCGCTTCTCAGCTCATAATAGCTGAAAGATATTTAATCCGAATTGTTCAGAGTTTTCACTTTGCTCAATTAATTCATGACTTAAAACCTAATAAAGTTATTTCTTCGCCGCTGAGAAAATTAGACTTGTTTATCGATGAACACGGAATTGTAAGAGTAGGAGGTAGACTTTCAAATAGTAATTTACCATACGAAGCTCAACATCCCGCGTTATTACCTAAACATGACCATGTTACTCACCTTTTAATCGATTACTATCACCGCCTGCATTGTCACACTGGTGCCAATGTATTGAGTTCGTTATTGCGCCAAAAATATTGGATTTTATCTTCAAGAAATGTAATTAGGCAACGTGTTCACGCCTGTAATTTTTGTTTCAAAAATTCTCCATCTCATCTTAATACTAAAATGGCTGATTTACCATCTTACCGCGTGCAAGAAACTAAAGCATTCGTTCATTGCGCCGCTGACTACGCTGGGCCTATAAAAATTACCTTATGTAGACGCCGAGGACAAAGAAGTCAGAAGGCTTATATTTGTTTGTTTATCTGCTTAGTAACCAAAGCAGTTCACATTGAACTAGTTTCCGATCTGTCATCTGAAGCTTTTATTTCCGCGTTCAAACGCTTCATTTCGAGGCGTGGTCCAGTGTCGCACATGTATTCCGATAATGCGACGAATTTTGTAGGCGCTAAGTCTCAGATAAACGAATTGCTTACCGACCATCGCATCGAATGGCATATGATCCCGCCCCGTGCTCCTCATTTCGGAGGACTCTGGGAGTCGAATATTAAAAGCATGAAGCTTCATTTATACCGCGTTATTGGATCTCAGTTACTTACCTATGAAGAACTGTTAACTGTTTTGACACAAGTCGAAACCATTTTAAACTCTAGACCGCTTTGTATTTTATCAGAGGACCCGCATCCCGAGCCTCTTACTCCCGCGCATTTTATAATGGCTTCTCCATTGACATACCTACCTACCGCGCCTATTTCCGAAGATACTAAGACTCTGCGTCATAGAAAACAATTATTAGATCAAATGGTGCATAGTTACTGGAAGAGATGGCGTTTAGAATATCTTAATTCATTACAAGTGAGACAAAAATGGCTTACTAATACTGAAAACGTTAAACCAGGTATTATTGTATTGATACATCAGGATGATGTTCCCCCGCTCCGCTGGCCGTTGGGCATTATACAGGAGGTTTATCCGGGTAAAGATGGTAGAGTTCGCGTCGCCTTAGTTAAAACTGCATCTGGCACGTTTAAACGACCTATCGTCAAACTTTGTCCTTTACCTTCTCAATAAATTATAAATAATTTAATCCTCATAGTTTAGGTAGGTAATTATAATAAGTATTTCGTATGTTACTTTAGTAATTTTTTCCTTTTGTTTTGACCGCTCTTTTTTGATAATACTACGTATTATCAAGGCCGGGAGGATGTTTAGGCCATTTTCTATAATTAAAATTTCGCGCGTGTTTTTCATGATGTGGCTCCTTATATCCTATCCCTTTCCCACTCACCTACGCCGAGTGAAAGAAAAAAAGGTGCACCGTGATCAACGCGACAGTAGCGCCGGAATTGTGCTATTTTGCCGTTCGACGGTGCGAGGAACTCTCTCGATCCGCTTATCAACGAATCATGTCAGCGCAGTGATTTGCGTTGCGTCCCGCTTTAAAATATATAAAAAACCGCAAAATATTGTTACCGCGTCTATACACAGACTTTTATAAACTGTTTAGTGCTCTAGTGCTTGTGTGTGGTGTGGAATTAAGCCGGCCGGCAGTGAAAGAACTAAATTGCCTGTCCATCCGAGGTATTGGGTGTGAGACGCTAAGTACGGCGTTTCCTGAAGACGAAACTGATGCAGAACATGCGTTGGTGAGTCCTCTTGTCTTTTCCACTACCTTCAAAGACTCCACATCATATCTTCTCAACCGCCCCGCTTCGCAAACCTATACAGTCCACGGAAACCGCCAAACCAATTACAAATGTACATTTGTAATTAATAAAAGAATTGGTAACTTAGTCATGGCTATTGAACTTATTTACACATGATTTATATTATTATACTTACTTAATTTTAAGCTTATTCGCCATGCCTACCCTTATTCCAAATAAATTGGGGTAAGGGTAGGGTTATGATGATGGTTGTTAGAACTAATTAGAATTAGTTATAAGTTATAATATAATTTATGAAAGTTAATTCGATTTCTTGCTTTTATTTTAGGTTATGTCAATCCTCCTCCACGGGGATGCAGCTTTCGCCGGGCAAGGTGTGGTGTTCGAGACGATGCATCTGTCAGACTTGCCCGCGTACACGACGCACGGAACTGTTCACATCGTCGTCAACAACCAGATCGGATTCACAACAGACCCTAGGCATTCACGCTCGTCCGCCTACTGCACAGGTAATCTTATATCTTTTATCGAACAATTCTTATATATTTATTTATTTATTTTTAAATTTATTTCTGTGATCTCGGAAACGGCTCTAACGATTTCGCTGAAATTTGGTATATCGGGGTTTTTCAAGGGTAAACAATCGATCTAGATTAATCTTATGTTTAGGAAACCTCGTGTTTTCGAGTTTTCATGCGTTTTTCCTTCGACGCAGAATATGGATAGCCATCTAGCAAAGACTTTTGAAATAGGTGCTTGGCTAGCATGCTATGCGGCAAGCAGAGGCTGTGTAGTAAAGTAGCACCACAGAATAAAATGTACACAGCACTTCAAAGATGGCGATACTCCGACTATTACCAATAAGTATTTTTAGTTTTTAAAAATTAAAAAGAAATTATAACTACTTTTACTAGGTTTTATAACACCACCATATTACAATAAATAGTAATAACCGAACAAAAAAGCTCAGATATTTAGATTTTAAACCTTTTGATATTAAGATGAAGTTTATTTTAACATTTGTTGGAAGCGTGGTCGAGACGATTGCCTTTGTCATACCTCCCCATATAAACGCACGGGACGTTCATCAGTATATTTTTTTTTAATGTTTTTGGTCTATTGTACAAACAAATTATAATATTGTTTAGTCGTTATAAAGACAGCTCAGGACTATTAGTCTTCATTATATCAAGTGTGAGAAATTAATCTCAAAAAAGTCATAAAAAAACATTAAATTGAACAGTTTTCCTTTGCTAGAATACGTTCGTCAAATGTTTAAATTATTTTTAACTAATTGTATTTTTATTCCCAGACGTGGCCCGTGTGGTAAACGCCCCCATCTTCCACGTAAACGGCGATAACCCGGAAGCCGTAATGCACGTGTGCAACGTGGCTGCCGAATGGAGGTCCACCTTCCACAAAGACGTCGTCATCGATATAGTCAGCTACCGCCGTAACGGACACAATGAAGTCGACGAACCGATGTTCACACAGCCGCTTATGTACCAGAAGATCCGTAAAACTAAGCCAGGTAAAACTTTTCTTGAACACTTGGCCACGCGAAGCGGCGAACGGCGAAGCGACCGACGTGCGAATTCTCTCTTCATTCGTGAACGAATGTACTGAAGTACACAGCTGTAAATTCACAATTCGTCAAAACTATGTATTAGGAATTCTCTCATTTCGTCGCCGATCGCCGCTTTGCGTAGCGACGGATTACACAAAGACGTCGTCATCGATGTAGCCGGATGTTCACACAACCACGCATGTACCAGACAATTCTCAACAAGACTAAACAAGGTAAAGCTTTTTCTAACTGTGATCGGCGAGCGAGCTGTATCGCAGACGAAACAAATACTAGACTTCTATGAATGCGTCTGGAACACATTAGGATACTCAGTCTCTATTGTGCATCATAAATAGAGGACAGTCATCCGCTTGCTTCGCCGTTCCCTAATCCGCATACGTGATCCGATTCAGGGCGCGCACTTAAAGGAGAGATGGAAAACAAATAAGAGACTTACATCTACAGATGTTATCTCCCCATCACGTTTGGCACCTGTGTTGTATACAGCAGAAATCAAAAGTGTTCTGATTTTTTTTGTTGTTTAACTACTTCCCAATAAATTATAAAAACAAGACAAATAATTACGTGTTTTCATGTTAACAGTTTTGGAGAAATACGCCGACCAACTGATCGCGGAAGGCGCAGTAACCGCCGAGGAGGTGAAAGACGTGCGGGAGAAGTACGAGAAGATCTGCGAGGACGCGTACAACCAGGCCAAGCAGGAGACGCACATCAAGTATAAGGACTGGCTCGACTCGCCTTGGTCTGGATTCTTCGAGGGAAAGGACCCTTTGAAGGTCAGTATTGAGTGTTACGGCCAAAACCAATAATCAATCCACAGATAGAGATAGGCCAGAAGGTCTGCGAGGACGCGTACAACCAGGCTAAACATGAGACGCACATCAAATATAAATAAGGACTGGCTCGACTCGCCTTGGTCTGGATTTTTCGAGGGAAAGGACCCCTTGAAGGTCAGTATTGAGTGTTTTATGGCCAGACCCAATAATCAATCCACAGATAGAGTTAGGTCAGAAGATCTGCGAGGACGCGTACAACCAGGCTAAACAGGAGACGGCCAACCGGCTAACTTTCTGAAATTCCGCAATAAAATCTGCCGGGCTTTAACATAAAACATATAAATCGAAGTACGGAATTTCGTATTGTACTATTTACTTATTATTTTTATATTTCCGGCACGTATATCATCATACTTTATTTCTCAGATGTCCTCAACTGGTGTCGTAGAAGAAACCCTAGTGCATATCGGCAAGCGATTCTCCTCCCCTCCCCCCAATGCCGCCGAGTTCGAGATCCACAAAGGTCTCCTGCGTATTCTGAAGGCTCGCATGGAAATGGTGGAGAACAGAACTGTCGACTGGGCGCTGGGAGAAGCAATGGCCTTCGGGTCGCTGCTCAAGGAAGGAATCCACGTGCGTCTGTCTGGAGAGGACGTTGAAAGAGGAACCTTCTCGCATAGGTAATAAGGATTTTATACTAATCAAGGTCGATCTACAAAGGTTTGTGTATCCTGAAGGCTCGCTTGGAAATGGTGGGGAACAGAACAGTCGATTGGGCGCTAGGAGAAGCGATGGCCTTCGGGTCGCTTCTCAAGGAAGGCATCCATGTGCGTCTGTCCGGAGAGGTTGTCCTCTATTTATTACACTTAATATTTTATATTAAGTGTAATTAATAATAATACATTATTCCTTTATGTCGACCCTAGGAAGCTGATTTGGACACCAAGAGATCGATATCGATCTCTCTTCGAATCCTAGGCCTATGGCATTAAAAATAATTTGTGCCAATATAAGCGTAAAATAAATGGCGTTTTCTTGATTTTAAGGCGTTTATATATGACGTAGAAACTAATTAATTATTAAGTAAAAACTTATTTCCAATATTAGCCCGTGATTTAATATAATAGTTGTTACGTGGCAGGCACCACGTGCTGCACCACCAGAAGGTGGACAAGGCCACGTACTGCCCGCTGGCGCACCTCTACCCCGACCAAGCGCCCTACACCGTCTGCAACAGCTCTCTCTCAGAATACGGTGAGTCATCATTGTTATCACAGAATCCTACTAATATCCTATCCTACTAATATTATAAATGTGAAAGTTTGTGGGTTTGGATATTTGTTCATCGATCACGCAAAAACGACTGAACCGGGGGCTAATTGTCTAATTTAAAAATCTATCGCAATCGCTTTCGTTTGACAGATGGATTAGACACATTGCTGCATTTCCTTGGTAAGGTTTTATTTGTGCCCAAAAAGAACCTTCAATGTGTTATATATTGAAAGCGATTGCGATAGATTTTTAAATTAGACAATAGAAAGGCAGATTTGGATAAAATTTGACACACAGATAGTTTATAGCCTTTTTTAAGATATAGGATACTTTTTATCCCGGTCAGAGGTTCCCTACGGATTGTCCACGCGGACGAAGTCACGGGCGGAAGCTAGTACATAGTAGTACAAGTTGGTGTCCATGGAAGTCCAGCGTCGAGGAGTCATAATGGCTTCCCGACAGATGCTGAATGGATGCCATTTTAGGGCCACTTTGTTATTTAATTTAAATTATACTGCTTCCACGCTCTCTATAATATTAAACAATAGTTATAGGAATAGATTAGAATTGAATGTAAGTGGTTCTTAAATAAATATTTTTTCTTTCTTTCTTTCAAGTACAGAAAATGAATTCCGCAAAGTCATTTAAATAAATAGTGAATCTTGAAACGACACGATAAACTGCAATTCAGATCGCACAGCGCTAATTCCCTACAGTTATATTCACCTTGAATTTGCCTCTCTTTCTATCGCGTACTCTCATCTCTTCTGATGAAATTAGGGTTATCTTCCTTAAAATGAACTAACGTGCTCGGCCGCAGCCGGCGCGCGACAGCCCTCTAAAATTGGCCCGGTTAAACGGGCCCACCACGTACTTTTAGCTTCATACCTAAAATGCGGAGTGCGCCTGGCCTGTTATATCTTAAACCTAAGGATGCCCTAAAATTAGAGATGTGAAGAAAATTTGCAGTGTTGAGATTGAGACTTGTGACACTACTTATCTATAATACACATTATAAAACTGGTAATGGAAGGAACCAGGGAAACAGCTTGAACTCGCCATAGTATTTCACACACAGGCCATTTTAAACTACACTCGCGAGCTAAAATATGGAGTCTCAGGCCTATTTTCATACAGACGAGGTAACTTTGAAGCCTTGCTTCTCCGCTAGGGATTGATCGAGCTCTGATCTGATGATGGCCATCCAGGGAGTGAATGGAGGAGATTCAGATCACTATACACACCCAACTGATCTGATCAGCATTCTAAGAGCTATTTGGGTATTTTAAAAAAAACATGAAAATTGCATTAAAATGTATGGAAATCCTGAAACTGAGAACTCTGATCCTTGCAACTCTTAGAATGCTGATCAGATCAGTTGGTGTGTATAGTGATCTGGATCTCCTCCATTTACTCCCTGGATGGCCATCATCAGATCAGAGCTCGATCAATCCCTGGCGGAGAACCAAGGCTTCAAAGTTACCTCGTTTGTATGAAAATAGGCCTGTGATTCCATATTTTTGCTCGCGAGTGTACTACAAACCTACGCTCCTGTCCTTTGTTTTGTCAACACGATGAACACAATTATTTTCTATACGATTAACTTAAGTTTTTGCAGTGCACAATATCATGTACTACATTTACAATACATCTTACCATCCTAGGTGTACTCGGCTTCGAAGTAGGCTACTCAGTGACGAACCCCAACGCCCTCGTGCTGTGGGAAGCTCAGTTCGGAGACTTCAACAACGTCGCGCAGTGTATCATCGACCAGTTCATCTCCAGCGGGCAGGCCAAGTGGGTGCGCCAGTCTGGCATCGTGCTGCTGCAGCCGCATGGCATGGAGGGAATGGTGAGTAGAAGTCAATTTTTAGTCAATTTTCATACAAATGAATTAACTTTGAAGAACTGATTTTGGCCTCCAAGGATTAATCGAGCTGTGAGAACCGAGATTTAATGATAGCCATCCAGGGTGTGATTGGAGGAAATCCAAATCCCTATACACACCCTGATCCCACACACTGATCTGATCAACATTCTAAAAGATGTAAGGATAAGGAAAACCGCGAAAATAGCATTATGTGCATATCCTGAAACTGAGAACTCTAATCCTTATATTCTTAGAATGCTGATCAGATCAGCCCCCCTACTCAAATGGCCACTTTTCTATTCGTTCGCTAACTTAAAGTTAAAAAATAAGCAATTAAACGATCAAGTCACACGTCGCAAGTTTATGTAAATCACAGACATTGTTGTATTGTATGGAATTGAAAAGCCTACGACACGTAATTTTGTAATTTATGGCTTATTTTTAATTTTTAAGTTAGCGAACGAATAAAAAAGTGGCCATTTGAGTAGCCCCTCAGATGCGTGTGCCGATCTGGATCTCTTCCATTCACTCCCTGGATAGCCATAATAATCAGATCACAGCTCGATCAATCCCAGATGGAGAACCAAGGATTCAAAGTTACCTCGTTTGTATGAAAATCGACTCGCGTCCTTAATACATTTCAGCTTCCACCGCGGATATCCGCTTAGGTTATCCGCGTCGCACTGAATCAACCCTATCATTTACTTGTTTTGTTGTTGAGGTTAAAACATCGAGTTGGCATCTCAAAGGTTCAAAGCTCGTCTCGGTTCTACAAAAATATTATTTTATCTTAATTCATTTGTTGATAGGGCCCCGAGCATTCTTCAGCCCGCCTCGAGAGGTTCCTACAAATGAGCTCTGATGACCCCGACTACATGCCGCCAGAGAGCCCCGACTATGAAGGTAAGTCTCGTGACCATTTATAAGTTTATTACTATCGACCACATACCAATAGCAAAACATATTGTATCGACGTTAAGGGAATTGATATTGCAAGCACTCCGCATGCGCCGAAGATGTTTCGTGAGATACACTCACTAGCAAAAATAATTAGTACATAGATCTATTTTCATATAAATGAAGTAACTTTGAAACGGGGTGTGATTAGATGATTGCCGTTCAAAGAGTAAATGGAGGAGGCCCAAATCGCTAAAGAAACAAGATTTATTATACATAAGTGTCATTTATTTACAGCAGAGACCGATCGAACTTTTTAGCGTTACATTTTACATACTCTTTAAGTCAACCCTGACTTAAACGATTATTTTTGCTCGCGAGTGTAATATATGGCATCCAATAGAACAAAATATAGTGTGCTTCGGTGTTGCGGCCATAGTTTCATTAATTTTTTACTTTACAGCGACTGTGTATGCAACACAGCTTATATTTTATAGCATGGAAAAAAGTATTATATTTACACGTATTTTTCCACTCAGTCCGTCAACTGCACGACTGCAACTGGATCGTGGCGAACTGTTCCAACCCCGCGTCGTACTTCCACATCCTGCGGCGACAGATCGCGCTGCCGTTCCGCAAGCCGCTCATACTGATGACGCCCAAGTCGCTGCTGCGGCATCCCGAGGCTAAGTCATCGTTCGACGACATGAACGAGGGCACTTGCTTCAGAAGGTCAGTTTTATATCCACTTTACAACTAAGGCTGGTTACAGTGCTCGACCGACCGTCGGTGCGCACGATCGGTCTAGCACTGTAACCAGCCTAGGGTTACTTTCTACGAAACGAATTTCGCTTTTGTGAACGTACGTATTCGGTAAAAAAAATTCGGTCTTTCATAAACGTCGTGAAAGAATGGATTGAAGAATAGGATGTAGAAATGTTAAGGCCATAAAAAGTAAGTAGGTTCGTATGAAACACCGTTTTTTATTGCATTAGAGTAGGTTCTTAGTGTATCGTGGCGAACTGTTCCAACCCCGCGTCGTACTTCCACATCCTGCGGCGACAGATCGCGCTGCCATTCCGCAAGCCGCTCATACTGATGGCGCCCAAGTCGCTGCTGCGACATCCCGAGGCTAAATCATCGTTCGACGATATGAACGAGGGCACTTGCTTCAGAAGGTTATTTTTATATCCACTTTACAACTAGGGTTTACTTTCTACATTCGCTTTTATGAACGAACGTATTGGGTACAAGATTCGGTCTTTCATAATCGTTGTGAAAGAATAGATTGAAGAATTGGACGTAGAAATGTTGAGGTAGTTTTTTTAAGCTAGTTCGGAAAACCTCAAGAAGTTTGATTTTCATGAACTTGTGAAAGAATGGGTTGTAGAAAATGACGTCTAAAACTCTTGTTTTTGGATAGCGCCATTTACGGTGTACCGTATGTAATTTGTCTTCAGCTGTTTACAGACTAAATTCGTCAAAAGTTTCATTACCTGAATAGGTTGCTCGATAGTTACCATTTTTTATTAAATTATTTTGGATTATACAAGTGTAGCATTGTTTCAGAGTGATCCCCGAAGAAGGCCCCGCGTCCCAGAACCCTGGAAATGTCCGCAAGCTGGTGTTCTGTTCGGGCCGCGTCTACTACGACCTACTGAAGCAGCGGCGCGACCGCGGGCTCGAGGCTGACATCGCCGTCGCCAGGTAACTATACAACTAGGGCATCCAATCTCGGTATACCGAGATCTCGAAATACCGAGATCCCGCGTCATTTTCCAGTCTCGCAAGGACCGAGATTACCAGCGCGGGATCCGCGGGATTTGCGGGACGCAAACGCGCGAATACTGAATGACTGACTGGCGAACGAC
This sequence comes from Agriphila geniculea, assembly GCA_943789525.1. Classification (NCBI taxonomy): domain Eukaryota; kingdom Metazoa; phylum Arthropoda; class Insecta; order Lepidoptera; family Crambidae; genus Agriphila; species Agriphila geniculea. The sequence goes on from OX038875.1 coordinate 9,292,505, forward strand.
TGCGCGCTTGTCCTCTGCGCGGGATGCACCGCGCTGTTGATATCGCCAATATTGCCATGTTTGTTTTGTTTGCTTGATTTCGTTGACAGTAAGAAGTACTACTTAATACGAGTTTAATTAGATTTTCAGTATAATTTGGACTTTCTTTTAGTTTATCAGCAAAGTTTTAACTAAAAACACCTCTTTACACAACATTTTATAGGCAGTTCATCTTACACCGGCGGGATCCCGCGAATTCCGAGATCCCGCGGGATCGTAAATCATTGATCCCGCAAAAACCGAGATCACAAATCACATGCGGGATTGGATGCCCTATATACAACTATTCAGCCGGATAGCTAATCTACGTTTCCAAGCAATCTAAATTCTTAATTAAAATAATTATATGTATTATACAACGTGATTTTTTTTTGATTTGGTACCCGCAGTGGGATAGTTACACTCATGATTACAAGCAACTTTTAGAGTCCTCGCAAACTACCGACCAAACTATCGGCTGATAGTTTGGTCGGGCCTTTAATCGGTATGAAGAAGTATGCAAGTGCGCATATTACAACGATCGATGTGGTTATCGGCCGATTCTTTATATTAAAAACGGTCTGACCCATGTATTGGCCGGCAGAAAGTTTGTATGGGGACTCTAACGCCGTTAGTACACCGACGCATTCGCATGCGGCGACGAATCTCTGCGAAACCAATGCGGTAGCGAAACCTTTGCGAAACGCTAGAACACTGCAGTTTTTTCGCAAAGAGGTGTCATTGTAGATTTCGTCCATCCGAATAGACATAGGGCAGACATAGCGGCGTTTAATGTTAGAACACAAATTGTAAACTATTTTATCTACTCTCATATCGTAAAATTCAAATTACGAATTTCAAAGTGAATTTATATTGACTTACTTTATACACCCAATACCGAAAAAAAATTAAAAAGTTATTTTATAACATACCTTTGCTAACTGAAGTATGCTATAAAATAACTTTTTTTCTCATTACGATACAGGGCAAATCCAAGAAGAAGGCAGTGCCGCGATATTAAAAAAAGAACAATGATATTTCCACATACTTTCCATGATGAAAATGTACTCTATGGTGACCGATGACTTAGCGTAACGATTAGTCTGTTGGAATGCACTACCTCATTATTATTTTTTCTAATAGAATACGCGCCATGTTTTGATTTTAATTTTTACTTTTGCTTAATAATGTCTGTTAGTAGTGAGTGTGGACTCCACCCGATATTTTAGATGCGGCGAAGGAAAAACGTCTTACTTAACCTAGGTAAGTACCTAAATACTACCTACCAAGTCGTAGCAAGTCGAGAAACTACTCACTTACTCTTTTTATCATTGATAATTTATTTTGTTAGTTCAATCACAAATTGTATGAGAGTAGATAAAGTAGTGTATGAAACTGTACATAACTAGGTATTAAAACACTCGTGTGATAATATTAAAAACCTCGCCTACGGCTCGGTTTTTAAACACGCACTCATGTTTTAATACCCCTCATTATGCATCAGTTTCATAAACTACTATTTCAATACAGTTGCTCGAAAATGTGAGCTTACGATGACAGGCCAGCGTGCGGTAAGTTGATTTTACCGCACGCCGTGCGTTTTTGTTTACGGTTTAGTACAGCGTGCGGTAAGTTGATTTTACCGCACGCCCGCGCCGTGCGTTTTTGTTTACGTACGTTTTTTTAAATTTCTACTAGCTTCCACCCGCGACTTTGTCCGCGTGGAACGTAGAAAAATATAGCGACCAGTTTAAAATGACCTCTTTAGTGTATGAGTCTAGTACTAAGGAGAGTTCAAGCTGTTTCCCTGGTTCCACCCACCTGAATTTGATGAAACATAGCTTAAATTTTTAGTTGGACCTTAATCTACTAAACTTAGAAAAGCCCATCAAAATTCTTTTGGCGGTTTTTGCGTAATACGCGCACAAATATTTAGAATTTACAGTTTTCTTATTATGTATAGATTACAATTTCAGTAGTACCTATAATGTTTTCTTGCAAATGTATTGAAAAACGTAGTATGGCACACGGTTGTTAAGGTTTTTTAAAACTCGTGACGATTATAAACCCTCGCCTGCGGCTCGGGCTTATAAAACGTCAACTCGTTTTAAAAACCTCCTTACCAACCTTGTATCATAAACTACTATTATGGAAAATTAAATCAAAAATAAGTAATAATCAGTAAGCATTAAAATCTACTCCCGTGTTTTCTTGAAATTTTTTTCATGCCACTTCTTTTTCGAAGACATTTTTGTAATCCTGATGTCCAACTGCATATATTTCGGGATAATTTCGAATAAAATTTAACATTAAATCTATATTTTCGGCATCCATGGTGCGAAAATCTGTCCTCCCGGACAGAACGCTTGCATTCGCATTGCGAAACGATACACCACTTGCGAAAGGTCTGCGTCTGTGTAACGAGCATTTCGCAGTTATCTGCGGAACAGGAACGACAAGGACGCGACTATCTCATATCGCCAATAGTAGAGTGAGACATAAGCATATGCGAAACGCTGCCTACAACTTACAATTTTGTCGTTGTTTCGTCGCCGCATGCGAATGCGTCGGTGTACTAACCGCGTAACTCTGATGTCGCAAAAAAAAACAGCTGTTCAAGGTCGAGGTATTGCGCTTTTGTATTTTTTCGCGATATCAGAGTTGGCTCCATAGTTGCTTGTAATCATGAATGGAACCAGTCACTGCGAGAATCAAATGAATTGATTATTTCAGCGTGTACAAAAAAGGTAACAAACAATGGTGTCATTCGGTTGGAAGTGACTTAACAAAATTGACAGGACTAACCTGAATTTAGTTATCTTTCCTTTTCTTACTGTATCGAAAAGACATAAACATAATGCTAAAATCAATTTTGGTCATGTCTACCGAATTGACCAATACCTACGAAAATATGTAAGTGACATCAGAATTTTTTGTCGATGCAGGTGGGTGTTAAGTCACACAAACGATTTCAAACGAATGATTCAAAAATAGGGCTCTTATAATTTTAAAAATTGTTGTGTTCCGGCAGTTAGAGGTTAGATAGCCAGTTCCTCAATGATGAGGATTCTGGGTATAGTGCGCTTCCACCCGTCACTTAACATCAGGTGAGGCGAAGGCCAAGCACTATACCGTTGTGCATAAAAAGACATGATATGACAATATAGTAATTTGTCCACAGGCTGGAGCAGATCTCGCCGTTCCCGTACGACCAGATCAAGGCGGAGGTGGACAAGTACCCGGGCGCGCAGCTCGTGTGGAGCCAGGAGGAGCACAAGAACATGGGCTCCTGGAGCTACGTCGAGCCGAGGTTCCGCACGCTGCTGCAGAACCACAAGCAGATCTGGTCAGTATGCCTGTCTGTTAAAGCTCTTTTTCCTGTGATCGGTTTGGTAAAATCATAATTGCTAATTTGTGGGTCTACCGAAAAGCATTTATGCACTTCGAAGACGTGTTATTACGCTTTAATTAATTATACTCTGTTGTCGCTAAGGAGCTCGGTGGCGCAGTGGTTTAGCGCCTGGCCCTGTGATTGCGGAGGTTAAGCAACGTTCGCAAGGGTCAGTCATGGGATGGGTGACCAAAAAATTATTATCTCGAACTCTTCCATGCTTCGGAAGGCACATTAAGCCGTTGGTCCCGGCTGCATTTGCAGTCGTTAACACCCACCAATCCGCATTGGGCCAGCAGCGTGGTGGGTTAGTGGCCCGTCCTCCTTATCCACCTATAAGGAAGGCCTGTGCCCCAGCAGTGAGGACATTAAAATGGCTGATAGACACACTGTTGCCGATATCGCAAAACAGAAAAACATATAAATGTATTTATGTAGTAAGGGACTCTGTTGGGTTTGAATGATATAAAATCTATTTTCGCTGGCTTGTGTAAACAATCTTTACTTGAAAAATATAAACGAATGACTGTGTTTCTCTCCTGAAAAGCAACTTGCAGCATGTTTTTTTGCCATTTATCATATTCAAAGTCAAACAATACTAATTAAAGTTTTAATCATGTTTTAAAATATGTGTCTGTTAAAGTCTGTTCAAAGATTATGTTTTCTTAATATTGTCAGTTTTGAAACGAGTATTATTTACTGATGCTGTTTTACAAATCAGAAGACTATTTTGTGTCTATTTTTAGTTCATTTTGATGTGCATTAAAAAATAGTAAGTATGAATAAATAGTGCATTTACGATACTTATTTGTTTTGTAAGTCCTGAAAAACGTTTACTGCCACGATTGGCGTACGATACTTATTTGTTTTGTAAGTCCTGAAAAACGTTTACTGCCACGATTGGCGGTGGACCAGGTTTTTAAAAAGTCGATCGTATTCATCATTTCCTAGCTAGGATATATTTGTAGTTCATAATGAAAGCACGAGTCACGGTCACTTTCATTACTCTTAGTTCAAAACTGGCAGTTAGCTTAAGAGGCAGTCCATGCTTTGCCGCTCTCTCGCTTGTTATTCTATGTTAAAATATCCGTAATCTTATATTGCGAAAAGTGACCCGGAACACATTTTTTAATTACTCACCCAGATTTAAGAAATCTTGAGAAAACATGACATGTGCGAGCGAGAAAGCGGCTAAACGTTGAACAGCCTCTTAAAATAGTTTTTTTACCCATTTGTCATTATTTTCTATAAAAAGTTGAATATGCATGAAATAATAACCCCCATCCCGGCTTAACCTAACCGGCTTGGTTGCAGGCCAAAGTCCCAATCACAAGGGGGTAGTTGGTTTAGCCAGCTGTTCGGCAGCGCCGAGCGCAGCGCCCCGAAATCTGTCGATTCGGACTCTGAGCCTGTACCTCGCACCGTTAGGTGAGAATAGTGACTTGTACTGCATAACGACTGCTTTTGCACTTCCCCTGTAACTAAAACCACAATGTAGATCTATAGCAGGGTTTGTTTTGGCTATTTTTATGTTTTTAATTTGGTCCGCCTTTAGTTCAAGTGGCTCATGGCCTCAATAACTTTGTGCATCCCTGCTCTATAGACACCGCATAGGGGGTCTCACCGAAACATCAGTGCTATAATGCTTATCGTATCACATAAATTACGTAACTTACGAAGTTACGTTATTTAAGTGATGATGTGTTCCTTTTTGTAAATTGCAAATTTGAAAGCTCTTTTCATGCGGTGCTTATTAAGTTATATTGTATGTGCACAAAGCGCTGCTGATGTCATTAAACGTTGGTACAATGCAAGTGGTTACTTCAGGTTTCATGTGAATATTGTCTTAAAGTTCATGTACCTATTAAACTGGCGTAACGAATTAATTGAAATAATTTTAATACTCGTACTAGGGCGTCAAGAAATTGTTACAATTGTCCTAATTCCTATATCACAGTTGAGTATAAAATGTTTTTTTTTTATCATAATAATTTGTGCTAATTTATTAAATTCAGAGCCATAGAGATTATGCTGCGCGAGTTAAAAATTGATTAAACTTATGAAATGACCATAGGGTTTATGTTTTCACTTACAGTTTTTTTAACTATTCTTTATTCGGTTATTTTTTCTCTATTCGTGCTTGCGAGTTCTTTGCACACACAGCAGCCCATGAGTTTGCCATATTTAAAGTTCCTCAATGGATTTTGAATTGAATACCTAACACATTAAGGCTCGGTTACGCTGGAACATTTGTCTCTGTCTTTTTCTTTACATGTAAAGCGTAAGGGAAATAACCTTCGTTCTGCACTTTTTCGATGTTTATCGTTGTTTTTTCATCATTATCATTATCTAAATTATCTTTCTTGATTAAAAATAATTGAAGCAATTTCACAGTACGTTAAAGTGTAAATTGATGTAGAATTCAATACGCTTCCACTATTATTTACGCCAAAAAGATGAACCTACTCAAGCGCTTTTTGTATTTCTGATTTTTTTACAATCATCTGTGAGGTATATACGCAATTTAATATTTTTAGCGACTAGAGAAATTTTTTAGCTTATCATGTTTTTTTTGTGGCTAACTTTACTTTTTTTGTATTAAAAAAAAATAGAGCCTTCCCACACCATGTTTTTCTATTATGGACCCTTAAGATTTGAAATATAAAGACAGTGTTGGATAATTGATGTGCTGCTGCGTGTACATCTATATCACTTTTATTTATGGCTGATGATTAATATTGCCAGATTTGCCAGCGCATGATTATGCTTTATTTTTTGTTGCAACACTGTTATTGAAATCTTTTGGTCGCTATGCCGATGCCGTGCTAGTTGTATACAAGCCTGCCGTATCTTTAGCGGTGAGAGAAATTGGAGGGGATTACTGCGCATGTTTGCAGAAGCCCCGCATCACGTCCCCCGCCAATGAGACCCAAAAATTACTTCTGCGCATTAACTGTCACCGCTAAAGATACGTGCCGAGTCTGGTAGTGGTACTATGAATGCTTTGTTTTTTATTCATGTTTTTCAATCTTTTAATTTCAATATTTTGTGATATGAAAATCTATGAAATTTTTTATTAATTTAACAATGTACAACAGAAATAACCAACTTCAGAGCGTTTGCGACGACTTGTGTAAAACGACTTATAACGTAAAATGACTTGTGTAAAACGACGTATTTTAGACCATATTCAGTGCTCTCTTGACGGTATACTGACGGTCAATGTGTACGCACTGCATATGCGGACTATTGCGGTCGCAGTCAGTGCTGCTCTGAATGCACGTATGGTTTCTATGGCGATAGCTTCGGAAGGCACTTCTGACCATCAAGAGAGTACTGATTACGGCCTAAATCTGTAAAATGTTCTCTTTGCTATATATTCGCGATCGTGAGTGAAGTTGCAGCGGATCACTGTATAGTATACACCGTTAATTTTTAAGTATATCGTATATCTAAAAATGAAATGGATATATCAGACCACGTTTCTGAATATGAACGTGCAGTTAAAAGTTAAACATTAATTGTTTGAAAATATCGGGAAAAAAATCTTGATTAATCGGCAAACTCACAAAAATAGCAAGACGCGTGCGTAGATTCATTCTTTTCATTATTAACGTAAGTAAAGAAGATGTCTCCTTTGAACGTGCGTGTTATTCTATGAATGAGCTCTTAATCCGGAAATCAGTAAAATTTTGGGACCGAAGCAAACCTCAATATCTTGACTAAATTAAACATTTTTGACTTTTAACTGTACACACTCGATTAGAATAGGGAAGAGATACATTCATTTCATTTTTAGATATACTTAAAAATTAACCGTGTTTATCAATGAGAGCTTTTCAAAATAACAAAAAACTGCAGGCTCGATAGATGGCGTCGATAAACAGACAAGTGTCAACTGTAGAAAACGTAGGAAAAAGAAAACACATTTCACCAACGAACGCTAAGAAATGAAAATGTCTTTTTTTAAGCATAGGCCGTATATTTTTCTAAGCCAATTTTAACACTTCACTCACTGACATGAAAAAATTTTTTTTTTATTTAACTGGACTGTCTGTCTGTATGATTTTACAGCTAAGTTTTTGTGCCTATTTGAAACGCCACTAGCGTGCGTCTAAAGAACTAATTTTGACGTACAATATGAAAATGGTTGCCGTGATGGTCTCTCCAGACTTCAAACTTTAGTACCATGTCCCTCACGCTATGCTCATGCTACGTCCTACAGCGCTAAAATGGCGGAAATCAAATAGGCACAAGAACAGTTTGACATAAGCCTGTCCAGTGTAAATATATGCAGGTCAGTGACTTCACTAGTCCATCAACGCTATCTAGTGAGGCACATTTTGACACTTGAAAAATCCCTCATTTAATCGCACTGTATGTATAATGGTCTAATTTTCTATGGTTGACCTTTTTGTTATAGTTATAATGGAAGGGCGACCGCCGCGTCTCCCGCCACGGGCTCCAAAGCCGCCCACAACAAGGAACTGAGGAATCTTCTGGAAGAGTTCTGCGTTTTATAAACGGTCAGACAACCAACCACATGAGAACACTTCTCCACTCATATACCTTTAAGGTTGCCACCCACTATTAAAAACATAAACGACATTAAGAACTTATTTGTTAAAGAAGTTAACCTTTTCTCTGTTTTTACAAATTATTTGTAAGTCAGCATTGGCGTTCTATATAAATATTCTTTGATGGTGGCAACCACTAACGAAGTTACATACATACATATAATTTTAAAAATTTACATAAACTGTTTCGAAACGAAATTTATCTTTGACAATTTTTAATTTTCGAAAATTAACATATTTTTGTACATTTGTTTTAGTAACTTTGATTTTTCGTCAATACTGTCAGTATTTTGTTCACTTCACGATTAGGTAGAGTAGTTAGATAAATTATTATTTATTTATTGTAACGTAGCCATAAAACTTGATTAGATACGCTGTTATTTATTTAATTAGTTAAAGCAATATAACATATTTTCACTTAATTTTAATAAGAGCTCCAATGTCCATATTGATCGATACAATTAACGATATATTACACGTTGATCGTAAATGAGTGTTTAAGAACGCTTTTTATTTTTATGTACAGAAATCTGTTGTGAACATTTTATTTTCTTATATAGATTTTTTAGTAAATCATATATATTATTGTCGTTGACAAGTTAAAGTTAATGCGTTCCTTTTACTAGTCCGACATATATAAATCGTTCGTAATTCATAGGGTTATCAAGCGATCGCAAACGGTGGGGTTCCGTGAGTAATGTCTTGTGATCAATATTACGTATACAATACATAATATTGTCTATTTGTTAAACGGAGTAACTTAAAGTCTTTCGCACCGCCTTTTATAGAGCAGCCTCAATTCTTTACAGTAACTCGTTTAACGATATTGTATGAGATATTATTAGATAGATAGCTATTATAACGTAGCACTAGTTTTGAGTAAACTACACCCTAGTACATATTATTATGTAAATTGTAATATTACTTCTTTATGTTTTGCAACCGGCTGGACCCTCAGCATCGGCTGAAATTAAAGTATTGCATAAAATTTGCATTCTCATAATAGCATATTATTTTTAAGACACTTATTACTAAAAAAGTCACATTTGTGGTGGCTTTAGCTAAAAATCTTGTCAACTAATAAATAATGTAATGTATGTCTGTACTTTTCATGTGATACTTTAATAACGGCATAGGTTTAGTTCGCTCATAGTTACCGTCGTTAAGAACGACTATTGTAAGGAGTAACACCAACCCTGATGCTTGGTATAAATAAACCAACGCGTATTATTCTCTTTACCTAATCTGTACGTATGATTAAATTGAAGTAGTTATCGTAAATTTATTGTTGACGTATAACTACTTTGTGAAATTGTAAAGTTAGTATTTAAAATGATCAATGTTTCTGAATCTTAACTTTCTAACACACGCATGTATTAAATGCACCGTTTTATTATTTAATTGGATAATTTGTATCTATTTTGAATTTCGCTCAGGACGTTTGGTGATCGGAATGTTTGAATGTGATGATTGTTTGGAAGAAAATAACCTGAGCTCTTTTATTGCTGTTAGTTTCAAACTAGTTATATAAAATAAATAATATGAAACAACAACTTTCTTTAATTTAGAGTCCCTCTAGCTTACTACATCACATTTTTCTGACACCTAGTTAGCATTCATCCAGTACATACATATAATCCAAATGAGCATTACAATAAAATTATACGTTATAAAGGCCGCCGGTAACGATCAATTGCGATTGTCAATATTTCCGTCAATGACATTGTTGGAGGAATTGACAATCGCTTCAACTGCACAAGTAAACGATCAAGTTTCGCATCAATGAGCGTCAATGACGTAAAAATTGACAACCGCAAATGATAGTACCCGCACCCTGATTATCTAAAAAGAAACTAGCGACCGGTTTCATTCCACATACATTGCTACTTTTCTTTGGTATGTTTTTTTTAATTCAAAAAGAAGTAGCAATGGATCACTATCATCTATGAACTGCAACCGGTAGCTAGGTGGTTTCTAATTAGATAATCAGCCCGCGGGGCGCTTAACAGCAAAATCAAGATGTTCCTTTGTTATTTTAATAGAAAGAGCGATACAGCTATTGAATGACACTATCATAGATTGTGCGGAAGAATCGTACGCACATACAAAACGTATCTAATGAAAAGCGCAATAGATCAGGGCGCCCTTGACGGCTCGCCGCCGCCGGGTCACCGCACACTTGGAGCACTTTCAAGATTCTTATCAGTCTCATTTCAGCTCACAAAGCGATCCGGGCGTCCTATTTATAAACCGCTTGGCTAGCGTCGAGCGAAGACCACACGAAAAGGTGCGAAGATTAAAGATCGTATCGGTCACAAGTGCGTTTTACACGTCACGGGAGACACTTCAAAGACGCGCCTTGTATAAAAGCTGCGTATTGTACGCTGTTTTTCCAACGCGCTTTTATAAACAGCGCACCTAACATGGGGGTTGTGTAAACGTTTAAGAATACACGGTATTTTATCGCTTTGGGATATCTTAAACGGGTCCATGTAGCGATTGTGTTTAATGAGATCGTGTAAGAGGGCATAAAACATAAAAAAATATATAAGGGCATTAAATATAAAATTTAGTTTGCTAAAGTCACCTACAACTTTAATTTTATATTCATTATTTGGGAATAAGAAATTTTGTGAACAATATAACAAAAATGGTAGGTATCATACCATAATACCAGGTGTAACAAGACCTTTAACGAAGCCTAGGTCTACGTATTCTAGCAATAATTTGAACACAAATGGTCCTGATGATGGGCACATCATCAGGACCATTTGTGTTCAAATTATTGCTGGGAAACGATTTTAATTTTTTTGTTAAAGAAGCATTGCATACTAATACTACGCAATGTGTATAGGCGCGGCCGAGTAGGTAGGCAGCGTTTATGTGCGTGCTCATGAGATACATTGAGTGATGACGTTTTTAAACCACTGTTTGTACGAAATACTTAAAATTTTTATAATGTTTCTTTGGACAAATATTAGGAAATGAATGGAAATAAGATGTCATGAAAATTAAAAAAAAAAGTTTGACTTTGACTTTCAATAACTTCGTAGCTATTGGTTTTCCAGGTAAAAGACAAAGAAAAGACAGTCTAAAAGACAAAAATGATCGTGATGATGGGCGGAATGTGTGGACTTTGGCTTCGTTGAGGGTCTTATTACACCCGTTTTTGAGAAGGTCCGGTTGGCCAAAAATTAATTGAATTTATCACGTTTGTTAGAGAGATTTAATCCTTATGAATTGATTGACCCTATCGATTAATATAATAAAAGTACAGCGTGTTGTTTTTTTCGAATTTTAGCCGGTTCGATTCCTGGGTGTGGGAAGTGTATTTTAAAAATCAATGAATGCAGATTTGTTTATTTCAAAAATAAAGGGATGTTTCTTTTGATTGAAAATTGCTATCTCCATTGTTTTTATTTATTTTGGCACATACAGTCATTACAAAACAAAACAAAACAGAAAAGAACAGAACACAACAGAACAGAACAGAACACAAAGGAACACAACGACGAAATGAAATGAAACGAAACGAAACGAAACAAAATCATGTCATAACTTTGACGGTCAGCAGGATAAAAATTAGCCTTAGCCTTAGCCTTAGCCCAATGAATAATTTGTGCAGTTACTGAAGTACATGCTCTGAAAATTTCAGCTTCCAATTTTTCATATTCAGTATTCCGATTAACCGACCAAATTCGATAAACAGCAAAAAAACGAAGCGTTCATGCATATTGATGACCTTCTTTTTGTCAGGATTTCAGGTAAGTAGTGAAATTTATGAATGTCACATCTTATTCGTCTGTGAATGTCACTGATTTCTCTAGAATTATGCAATAGGGACAGAAACGTGTCTCTAAATTCGAGCCAATGCTGCAGTTTAATCGATTGCAATTTGCTACCACTACACACATTGGAACTATCAACGACTTCTGATGATTTTAAAATGTGTTCAGCCTCAGATAATGCGCTGTAATAACCATCCTCAAACAAATTTCGTTGCGTTAACTGCGTGTCTAAGACACTATCGCGAACAAGTTTTTCGATTTTTGTTTGAAGATCGTTAAATTCAGTGAATAAACTAGATGCGGCCTGAATGCAGCCTTAAATCAATGCGTTTTTGGTCTGACAACTGTTCATCTGAGATACCGTTAATGTAATCTGGTCAATCTACCCTTAATAATGCCACAACTTTTAATGCACTCGGTAAGTAAAGAATTATTGTCTACCTACACTATGAGCGATTGGCCTTAAGGGTGATTTATTGCGTGTAATGGCTTTAGTAGCCTCATCTGTACTAATTTTTGGTGTTTTGTGAAAGGACTTACGGTTTTATCCGGACTTGTGACGACAACCGATGCTAGCAGCGGCACAAAGCTGTCTCGGAAGCAACGCACAAGCACTGTAACATAAATAAAGCACGGTTTCACACAACTGAGCTGAAAGGTCGGGGTTAGGGAGGATGGCTGGCCGTACCGAAATGCGTTTTCGTTGATGTAGGGTCCAAGCTGCAGGTCTTCCGATGCCTTAACCCTGGCTTTGCGTCAGTTCTGGAGCCTCTTGATGCGATTGCGTTGTGATTTGCAGCCCAAAATTCCTCTGCGATCGGGCGGGCCACGTTGAGTCCAAAAGTCGCTGAGCCGTATTTTGCGATGTATACGGCGACGAAGGTCCACGACGTATGTTTGCGCTTTTAAATTGAAGAGGCTCGTTGCGTGGAACAAAAACAAAAACGTGCAAGTATATAATGATTTCCGAAAAAATACAGAATGTTAGGTAATATGAAATTGTGCGCTAGACGGTCAGAATTGAACAAAAAAAGCAGAATCGGATATAATCCGTTGCCGTAGTAAAAAAATAATTAAATCTAAAGCTTCATATGCGCGTAAAGTAGTTACGAAGCCTAAACAATAAGTATACTTTATCTAAGCTTTACAGCAAAAATAATGGTTAGCAACATTCAAATTACAAATCGTAAATCCCGGTTTCATCTCACTGGGTCTTAGAGGACGCTAAATGTTCGGCAAAGAGATTTCGCTCTAAACTAAAATGTCATCCTTTAGGACTTGCAATCCGCGGAGTAGAGCACTTTGTTGTGTGGCGAAGGCTCAGGCCTTTGTTTCAACCCCCCAGCTTAATACTTTGTAATGGTGGGACAATTCTGTGTGTCTTGCGGTGACGAGAGGGCTCTTACGTTTACTTTTGTATGGTACACGCCAGCGAACTAAAATCTATGGAAGTGTAATTTCAAACAAATATTGCTTAAAAAATGGCACCACGGGGCCGAAAAAGTACAACCCGCTCAGCTTTAGTCGGTCCAGCCACGCACCCGGTGACTGACGTTAGTGTTCTTCAATAAATTGCAGTTTCTATTGTAGAGAAAAGATAGAAAGAGAGAGTTTATTAGAAATGACGTCCTTTATCGTCAAATGGTGTAAAAGATGCAAATAAGGCAGTAAAAAGATGGAGAAAAAACGTATCTTATTTTTTCGTTTAAGTATAGAAAATATCCATGAGTAAGTATACCAATTATGGTTGCTAATTAGCAACCAGTGTTCAGACGCTTTGTGCTGCATAATTAAATGCCAGGATTTTTAGCTCTATCCACTTAGTTGTACTTTTCATGTGGTGCCATTTTTTGAGCAAAATGCTTATTCCATAGATTTTAGTTCACTGGTACACGCTTAGGAAGCACTTTGTGCGTGGTTTTTTAATGGGGTGATATTTATGGGTTTAACTTTTGAGAAGGCTATTTACGGCACTGGTTTTGACATTGCGCCGCTTTTAGAATCAATGTAAAACTATCTTTCGGAACCCTGTAATGTACTCGTACTCACAAAGTTGTCAGAGTTACAAAATATGCTTACAGATCTAAAAGCGGAATCATGCATTGCATTTGTTTTGCACTGCATAATGCCATAATTTATTAACCCTTTAAAAAAATGGTCATGGAAAGTCAGGGAATTTATATGGACTTTAACAGTGGACACCCTGATAATATTTTTTACATGGTTTTACATTCTCGGCGGCAGAGAATCGTTTTAGCCGTTTTAGTACTTAGTAGTGAATGACACCGCCTAAATATTTTTCTCTGGTAGTTGTCTTACACGGCCGAATTTATGTAAGACGGGAAGTATAGCAACTATAGCTAGCAGCAATAAAGTTTATATATTTGCGTTATTACGATGTCATATTTAGGCACCTCACGCAATGTTACTTTTTCTACAGTAAACAAATTTTTATCGCCATTTAATATTACTTTTAGTTATACCGTTAGGCATAGTATAAAAGTTTAGGTGCACAGTGTTCGCTGTAAGTTTTATTAAATTGGCAAAGTTAGTTCATTACATTATCCGGTTTCATTTCCTGTCCTGCCTGCCGATATGCACGAAAATATTAATGTTCGAACTTACCTTGTAACAGATAAAGGTAGTTTTTATAAATTAAAAATTGTACTAGTACTTACATGTGCTTTTTCTGTAAGCATGATAAAAACAAACTGTTTAAATGCAGAGCACAAACATTTAAAATACTTACTTATTTTTTCTTAAAATCTGATTTACTCAAAAACGCTTACGAAACCCGAAACGTTCTTTTAATATGATGTTTTTCTAAAAGATGGTGGTAGACCAAAGTTTAAAAACAAGAATAAAATAATATATTATGTCTCTACTGTATTAAAAGGAATGTCGATAAGTTGGATTAACCTTTCTAAAGAGATATATTACCCCAGTTCTATTGAAAACTACGTGTTTCGCCTCTCAACGGAACAGATTCTTATTTTTAACTTAGGGTCAAGGTTCCAATCGATAAAATAAATATCAGTCACGGCATTCCGTACTGTGTATTCTGTATTTCTAACTCAGTGGTTGCCAACGTAATTGACCAGGGACCACTTTTTTGTTATTAGGAGGCAGACTTTAAAGTACCGAAACATAACATTTAATTAAAAAGTTGTTGCATCAAGTTGATTTTTGAGCTTGCATCTTGTGGTGCTCGATAATTTTATCTTATTGGACTTGTGGAAAAAAAATCATTTAAGTTATGTAGCGACACAGTTATTGTAATGGTAAAATATCCGTAGCCGTAGTCGCCGCCGTAGCGGGGTGTCGTAGAGTAGCCATATAAATCAGTCGACTTTACTTTTGACTTTTGGTCAGTCGTCAGTAGTTAGTCATCAGTCGCATCCCTAAATACTATCTACATCAGAAGGATAATAATTAAACACGTTTATTGTTTACTCCTTATAATTGCTACTACGAACTATCTACTAAAATAAAAGGACTACCGAACATTCCGTTATAATAAATTGCCCGGCAGGCAAACGTGTAACGTGTAGGGTTTCGAGGTCGCGGACCATATTTTGGCTTTTACGGACCACCGACAGACTGCGCACCATAGGTTGGGAACCATTGTTTTTACTGAAAAGTTACACAAAGGTGTTTCTTGGGAGTTAGGCACTCTATCATGTTTTGTCGGCACTGACGTTAAAGCGTTTGCCCAGACAAGGTTGCGTGCCTGCGTGTTGTTTCTACTTAAGTAGATAAAATCTTTAATCTTCACACTGTTTGTGCTATAAAAGTTACTGCACGGATACATTGGCGGTGATAAGAGGCGGCGAAACTTCTTTATTAGTTTTATGGACACTGTGCTGACCCCATAGAAGTTAATTACGTAATTACACTCATTTACTTTTTGAACTAAATTGCTTTTGTTTTTTTTACGAAGTTTGGATTATACCTTACCTACTATACGAGTAATTAAGTTGTTATGGGTTTCCTGGTTGATAATGTAGATTTTTTGGTACCTATCAACATTTTTTTTATGAAAGTGTAGGTTACAAAAAAAACATAGATAATACGTACCTACACCAATAAAATTTAAAGAAAGTTAATCTTAGTCGACTGTGCGACACTGATTTTCAGATGGGGTCAAATGTTTTTATAGCGACAACCCTCAATGCAACAATATAATAAAGCAATTTATGTAAACAAACATTTTAAAGCTGACAATTTAAAAAGTTGTTACCAATAGGTACTATTTTTAGGGTTCCGTACCTCAAAAGGAAAAAACGGAACCCTTATAGGATCACTTTGTTGTCCGTCTGTCTGTCTGTCCGTCCGTCTGTCTGTCAAGACCCTTTATCTCGGAAACGCGTGGAGGTATCGAATTGAAATTTAAACCATACACTAGGGTCTACGGGCCCTTGAAGCTGTAAAAATTTCAAACTTCTAAGTTAACGTAAAAAAAAGATACTGCCGTTTAGGGCGCAAAAAACGCATTTTCGATACTCTTAAAGGAATCAAAATTCATAGGGTACTTCCCGTTGACCTAGAACTATGAAATTTGGCAGGTAATAGCGTCTTATACTACACTTACAGGAATAAATCTGAAAACTGTATATTTGTAATTAAATCATAATAAAATATGGTCATTAATATACGTAATTATTAATCAT
The DNA here is from genome assembly GCA_943789525.1 of Agriphila geniculea. Classification (NCBI taxonomy): domain Eukaryota; kingdom Metazoa; phylum Arthropoda; class Insecta; order Lepidoptera; family Crambidae; genus Agriphila; species Agriphila geniculea. The sequence continues at coordinate 9,308,949 of OX038875.1, forward strand.
CTTGGTGAAACAACGGTATGCGCGGTCATAGTTTAACTTCTAATTACTTTTGGATTAATCGCGCCACTAATTCTTTTTAAAATATCAATAATTATTATTATTAATTGTTCAGATCCTTTCAAACATTGTTATAGTTAATTACTTTTAAAAATAAAATTAAAAAGTAATAAATTTGGCTCTAAATATTTTCGCAACATGGCGGTATGTCACGCTGTATGACAGGGGGTTTTCTTCTTCTTATTTTTGTTTTGGCAATCTACTTTCTTCTTGGAAGTAATTTTTGCCAGTGTCAAGTGTTGAATAGTTCAGTGGTAGATTGTTTCAGTTTACATTAAAATGCGGGTGCATCGCATTCCAATGTTGCTTGGAGCATTTGGCACCAAGTATAATCAAGACAGTTTACTCGGTAAGGTCAGCCGAGGTAGCCACGACTACAATAAAAGTCTCGGCTTCACACAACCAAAATCGCGCCTATTTCCATTATCCCACATATTGTTCAGTTGCGTAGACACTTGTACCACAAAACTGCACCAATTTGACACAATCCACTATGAATCAATTTGCGAATAATTAAAACAGTCACTGAACCGAACTCGACGAAATGGCGCCTAAAACTCCCAACAGGGGGTCAAAGAGTAAAACAATCAACGGAGTGCATTCCAGCAGACCAATAGCTATCACCACAGAGTAGGTATATAACAATCAGCGCGTTTTAACAATATGACGTGACTCGAACGGGATGGAAACAGACTTTCGGAGCAAGGGTCCTGTTGGAATACACCCATTTTCTCTAATAACATTGCGATAGATAAAACCATTTCACAGAACATTATACAGTGTACTATTGATATACAGCGCCATCTGTTGACAATCAACAGTACTTGAGGCCTGTGATTGTCAACAGATGGCGCTGTATTAATTTTTATACAGGTGCGGTGGGTTTGTAATTTTTTCTCAAAAATGCTTGGAAATTCGAACATTATTTTGACAACCATTAAGGCATTTTGGAGATACACAAAATCCAAAAACACTACAAATACATTACCGAATCAAATGTTCTACGGCTCTGATTTTGCGCATAATGGTGTGGACATTGCTAATCTTTTTGCGAGACATTTTTCATCTGTTTATAATAAACCCTCAACACACACTTATACACCTTATTTCCCGGAGTCATCTAGAAGTATCTCCTCTATTACTATAACTGAACGGGAGATAGCTGATGCCCTCGACTCTGTAGATGTAAAAAAGGGTGCTGGACCAGACGGAGTACCACCAATATTTTTAAAACAATGTAAAATGGCACTGTCGCGACCTCTTTGTTTAATTTATAACTTAAGTCTAAGTACGGGTAGTTTTCCTGAGTTATGGAAAATTGCTAAAATTGTACCCATACACAAGTCGGGAAATAAAATGGATGTAAAGAATTTTCGGCCTATTAGTATACTCAGTTATTTTGCAAAAATCTTTGAAAGTTTAATTTATAAGTACCTGTATTTTCATTTGAAATCAACTATTAGCACCAAACAGCACGGCTTTGTCAGTGGGCGTTCCACAACCACCAATCTTTTAACTTATGTTCATGACATTAATATTGCTTTTAATAGGCATGTGCAGGTAGATTCACTTTATATTGACTTTGCTAAGGCATTTGACAAAGTAGACCATCGCATTCTTTGTTGTAAGGCATATCACCTTGGAATTCATGGTGTACTCTTACGATGGCTCATATCTTATTTGTCTAATCGCACCCAGTTGGTTGCTATACACGGCTACGATTCGGCTCCTTATGAGTCTACCTCTGGTATTCCACAGGGTTCCAATTTAGGGCCCCTTTTATTTGTAATGTTTGTTAACGACCTATTAGAATCTATAACGTCTAGTTGTGTAGCATATGCAGATGATATTAAAATATATCGTGAAGTAGCTTGTATAAGTGATGCTATGCTTTTACAGCACGATATTGATAAAGTTCATAATTGGTGTATAAGTAATAACATGTCCTTGAACGTCTCAAAGTGTGGTCTTATTACTTTTACAAAAAGGAAATTACCAGTTCAATATCCCTACAACATTAATAACATTCAACTAAATCGATTAAATCTAGTCAAGGATCTCGGAGTGTGGTTGGACCCTAAATTGAGTTATACATATCACTATGATAGTATTATTGCAAAGGCAAATAAGACTCTTGGCTTCATTTCAAGAACTACAAGACCTTTTCGAAAATCGGATAGTATTTTGTTGTTGTACTTTACCCTTGTTAGAAGTGTCTTAGAATATAACTCAATTGTGTGGTGTCCCCATTACAATAACCACATTGATAGATTGGAGGCTGTTCAAAGACGTTTCCTACGTCATCTTAGCTCGAAACTGGGCCTCAGGCGTAAGTTACCTACGTATGAAGCCAGGCTACAGCGCTTTGGGATGCATTCGCTACAGTCCAGACGCTCGATTCAGGACCTATCAATTTTGTATAAGATCGTTAATAATCAGTGGGACGCCATGGATTTGTTGAGCCATCTGTCATTTAAAACGAGCGGTAGTAAGCGAAAACCTAAATTATTCTCCGTGCCAGTCTGCAACAATAATGTAACCTATAATAACCCGTTGTTTCGAATCTGCAGAACTTATAACGAAAATGTTAACAATTTGGATATATTCTCGCAAGGCTTTTATTCTTTTAACACAACTGTAAAACAGCTATTTCATACGTAATGGGTGTGTAACCACTATTATCTATTCTGTGATATAACTGTGACTATTGATTATTATGATATTCTGTATTGTTATTGTCATGCATGAAATATTTTTGTCTCAATTGTATCTCTTTCTTTATTTAATTTTTTTAGATTATAACACTTGTCACTTTTAAGAATTACTGTTTTATGTAAACGTTGTGTACAACATTTATTGGAATTCAATTTAAATGTGAAACCTAATCTTAGCTCTTTAAAAATGTGTGAAATTGTATTCTGTAGTTGTGCCTTTAAATAAATAAAATAAAATAAAATAAAATAAACCTTCTTCGTGCTAAATCGGAGTTTACGGACAGACCTAAACCGCGCCGTCAATATTTGTATGAGAATCCATTACTAACGTGTAATAATGGATTTTCATACAAAAATTGCCGGCGTCTGTCCAGCAATGTTTCTATTAAAACTCATTACAAACGTGTAATTCAGAAATGGAGCGAACTTTTCAATAAAACACAAATATAGGCATCAAATGTCGCCTTGATGAGCGAGCACATTCCAAATTTTTTTTTATATTCGGTATACTGGTATCACGTGAAAGGCCTTGATGAGCACATTCCAAAAAATTGAAAGAAAAAATAAAAACGAAAAAAAAACAGTTTTGGTGCAATATGGGTATCAAATGAAAGGCTTTGATGAGCGCATTCCAAAAAGATAAAAAAAAAATTTAAAACGAAAAAAAAAAATTTTTTCAATACCTACCTATGGGTATACAATACAAATATATTGTATACCCATTGGTAGTAAACTTTCATTTGATACCCATATGTATATACCTATGGGTATCAAATGAAAGTTTTTTGAAAAGTTTTTTGGAATATGCTCATTAAGGAGAATATTCCAAAAAACTGAAAAAAAATTAAAAACGAAAGGTAAAATTATTTTTGCAATATGGGTATCAAATGAAAGGCCTTGATGAGCACTTTCCAAAAAACTGGAAAAAAAAATGAAAAACTGGAAATAAATGAAAAAAAATCGGTATTTTTTTTTCAATATGTGTATCAAATAAAAGGCCTTTATGTGCACATTCCAATTTCCATTTTCTTTTTTCAATTACTGTAAGTAATTTAAAATTAATTTAAAATTAAAATAAAAAGCTTAAAACTTTTAAAACTAAAAAGTTAAAAGTTTAAAAGCACTACACAAGCCTTGGCCGCAACTAGGCATTGATGGACTCACGTATGTTCTTCAATGCCTGTCGTGAGTGCCGCTGCAGTAATGTACTATTCCATTTCAAACCTTCGCCCATGGTCAATTCTTTGTCGTAATCCCTGGAAGGGTTATTTTCTACGTGGCGACAAAGGATTTCAAATGGTTATCTATATATAGCAGTCTGCTGAACGGATTTTGATGGTATTTTTTTAAAGTTTGGTAGCTTGGAGTCCAACTTATAATCAAAGCAATTTTTAACATAATTCCGGTAGGTAGAACCTGGGATAAAGCTTGAACTCTCCGTAGTACAGTTTTCATATAAAAAACTAATAACTACCAACCACTTTTTTTCAAAATATTTCCTTTGTACCGACACAACTTTTCTATAGCTTTATTTTATGTAAAGATGTAGGTCTGTACGGAACCCTCGGTGAGCGAGCCCGACTCGCACTTGTCCGGTTTTTTTTTTCAGATAAAAGGAAGCTCGTCACCTAACTACTGAGTAGAATGTAGAATACGTGTCGATATAAAAAAATATCCTATTTGTTTTAAAACGCAATGCAGGCAAGCCGCATTCATTCCGCTGGGTGCACACCTTTTTAGGGTTCCGTAGCCAAAATGGCAAAAAACGGAACCCTTATAGATTCGTCATGTCTGTCTGTCTGTCTGTCTGTCTGTCTGTCTGTCTGTCTGTCTGTCTGTCTGTCTGTCTGTCTGTCTGTCTGTCTGTCTGTCTGTCCGTCCGTATGTCACAGCCACTTTATTCCAAAAGTATTAGGACTACATAGTTGAAACTTAGTAGGCAGGTGTATTCTGTGAACCGCTTTACGATTTTTATAGAAAAATAAAAAAAATAAAAGATTAAGGGGGGGCTCCCCATACATGGAACTGAAACTGAAAATATTTTTTTTCATCAAACCAATACTTGTGGGGTGTCTATAGATAGGTCTTTAAAAATGACGTTGAGGTTCCTAAGACTATTTTTTTTTAAAGTCAACCATTTGAAAAATATATGCCGCCAAAGTGGTAAAATGTGTGTCCCCCCCCCTTTAACTTTTAAAGTAAGAGGGTGAAAAATCTAAAAAAAATTTAAAGTATAGATCTTAATAAACACTTTCAACGAAAATTGTTTTGAACGAGATACAGTAATTAGTTTTCGAGATATAGTACATTTTCCAAAACCGCAAATACAACTTTGTCATTCATACAAACACTGTGAAAAACAAAGTTATTTTTTCAGACGAAAAATGATAGCGGTATTAAAATATGGTATGGTATAATGTACCTACGGAACCCTACTGCGCGTGGCCCGACACGCACTTGGCCGGTTTTTTTCTATAAAAGCAAGCGTTACGTACGGTTGAAATCACAATGTAATACCGCGTTGTTGTGTTCTTTTATGAAACTAGACGCCTTTGACGGCGCATGATACATATTAATCGCTTTTATGTTGAGAACATAATGCGGGCGAAACTGTACGGTGCATTGCTTCTAAGTCTTATTCAGATTAAAGGACGAAAATAACATAAATCTTCTTTACCAGTGTTTCCCAGTAGTGAGGTAACATAAAGGGGTACGCAGGACAATCTTTTAAATCTCGAAAAAAATCAGCTGTTTCATACATTTTGATATTTTTGTTATTGATTTTTGTATTAAACATGAATTTTTTTCGCGATTTCAGAGTTGGTCCCATAGTAAAAGTTGTTCAGTTTGATGGTCTCTACCATATTTCGGCATTAGAGGTTTTTTGTAAAACGCTGTATATAATTTTCTTGGTAATGCAATAAGGGGTACGCGAGCTTGAGGTCTTTCTTGGAGGGGTTCGTAGAAAAAACTATTTGGGAATCGTTGTTCTTTACTAATGCTGCGACGCGTCGAGTAGTCGTATTTAACTTCAACCCTGTTTTTTTAATGTGCCATTTCGTTGCTAGAATTATAAAACTACCTAAGGGTGTGTTTTCACCAGGTTAAAAGTAGGTACCCCTCGTTTGTCATACCTACATGAGGTGAGTATCTACTTTTAAGAAACATTTCATAGGTACACTGTCTTGTTATACCTATTACCAAGCTATATCAACTAAATATCCAGGTATTCATGAAATTCCTTTATCAAACAGCGTAGGTATAGCTATGTCCTAAAAAGTTTACAAATAGTTTTTCTTCAATAGCAAAGTAATTTAGTTGGTAGATTCTCTAGCAACATAAAACAAGAGTAGATTCTCGTAATAGATAGAGATGAGCGTGTTCACGTGTAGTCGCAATAAGGGATTCTCTCGGCCGTCATCACACGTCTCCACACAGCTGTTGCGGCCCGTAAAAAGACCTAAATTGTCCTCTTCGGCCGCTGAATGAGGCAAAGGCCCGAATGCCAAACAGCCAGCCCTTTTGTACCGGCAAAAACAAAGTGCCAATGTTTTGGGAATTTCACTTCACGAATACTGACTGACACTGACAGAATCTTTGTGTTTCACATATGCCTGATGCCTCTGGTGTGGTAGGTTGAAGATATACTTTACTATTAAATTTTTAAATAGCAAAATAAATATTTTGATAAATAATTTTCAGATATCACTTAGATATTTCTTCAAAATTATTTATCAATCTTACAAAAATCTTGCAATACTCGTGGTGAAAGCGTAAGTGATTTTAATTTCACGAAAAGTACCTATAAATTATTATTATTAAAGTTACATTAAGCTCAAGATAATATTATTTTACAAACAACAAGTTTATATATCAAATACTTGTATGGTTATTTTTAGTCCAAACTAAACTATTTGAAAGTGTTAAAATTAATTAAGCGAGTTCTTAATTTAATTGAAAAAAAATGTGGTGCCCTAGCGGGGTTAATGATGATACTTTTAATATTTACCACCATGTTTTAAACTCATGTTACTCATGGGACAATAAAGATATTTGTATTTGTAACTACAAAGACTCATTTATCCGAAAGTCGCACACATCAGGTACACAACAACTTCATTCAAGGTATACTTACTTCATTTGACGCTTAAGTTGAAAGTATCGCAGGGAGTGCTTGTGACATTTATCCCAATAGTTAGCTACAAAGGGCGGATTTGCAGTATAAAGTCGGTTGACAAAAGCTTACCTTTGTTCCTGCACTCACAGGCACGTGACACGTTATATCGCTCTTTAAAAGCTTTTTCAGAAAACGTATTTCATTTTCAAGTATCTTTCAAAAGGTAATCCACGTTAAGAAGTTTATATGCTATTTTGTTTTTGTAAGCAGGCAACCGTAGCACAAAATAGTTAGTAGGTACTTGTGTCCTATAGCATTATACAACAGACTACGAATCAATGCTTTTGCTTCTTTTTAGGGTTCCGTACCCAAAGGGTAACAACGGGACCCTATTACTAAGACTCCACTGTCCGTCTGTCTGTCTGTCTGACACCAGGCTGTATCTCATGAACCGTAGTAGCTAGACAGTTAAAATTTTCTCAGATAATGTATTTCTGTTGCCGCCAGAAAACAGAATAAAATAAATATTTATGTGGGGCTCCTACTCCTATACAACAAACCTAATATGTTATTTTAAAAATATTTAATAATATTTTTTTTTGCCGTTTTATGGTACGGAACCCTTCGTGCGCGAGTCCGACTCGCACTTGTCCGATTTTTTTTAATTCCTACCACCTAGATTTCACCAGCTACCTATCTAAGATCAATTTTTACTAGTATTAAAAGGATTCTTGTACTAATGAAAAGAGGCATAGGCAAATACTGATTTGGTCACTATTTATTGACTGTTTAGCTTACAAAACTATATTTCATAAAACTTGGATGCAAATAAATAAAAAAATCGGGTTGCACTCCGGGAGTGCCGGCAGAAGTGAAAACTTTTTGCACGAATTGCCGTACTCTGCATTTGAATTTACGAATACAGAACAGTATTGTACGAAAGTCTTATATCCATAGCTTGACAGAAAATCTAGAGTTTTGACATTGAATTAGCGCGTTGCTATGGTGACACAAGTGTTTGCATATTCTTCCGAATTTTCTTTCAGGGTCACGTGATCCTGACTGACTGACGCGAGTTTAAAAATTTTTCCCCATTACAAAAAAGCGTACAACGCCGCTAAAGAAGTTTTCACTTCAAAAATTAGCGCGTTGCTATGGTGACACAAGTGCTTACACGCCCCGTAGAGAGAGGGGGATACTTCCGCCGCCGGCTGTCTACTCTCCATCCGTCACATCCGTCTTAAGAATTTTCGATCACGTGATTCTTAGGCCTCGTTTACGGAGACGCGGGGCGTCGCGCGACGCGGGCGGCGGCGGGGCCCGCACTGAATTTAAACATATGGCGTTGTATGAGTGTGTTTACGGAGAGGCGATTTTACACGCATTTGCTTGAAATAGGGCGGCCCCGCGGCGACGCCCGCCGCGGCGTCCGCGGCGGCAATCGCGGCGGCGCCCGCGGCGACTATTCTCGATGAAGTGTAAGTGTTTGTTTGTGGGCCGATTTCGATGAAATTCGTTTTTTGGTAATATTTTAAAAAATAAATAACAATGCTTGTTTTTCGGCTGATTTCGATGAAAATTGATTATTATACTATTTTGACAAGAAAACAACAATGCAGTTTTAAAAATATAAATTAATCTAAGATGGCGGGCAACTTTTTTGTTTTTGGGCCGCTTTCGATGAGCTCGGTTTTTTGTACTATTTTGACCAGGAAATAACCTTGCAATGTTAAAAATATAAAAAATCTAAAATGGCGGCCAAAATTTTTGTTTTTGGGCCGATTTCGATGAAACTCGGTTTTTGGTACTATTTTGAGAAGAAAATAACAACGCAATGTTGAAAATATTAAAAAATTCAATATGGTTGCCAACTTTTTAGGGTTCCGTAGCCTAAATGGCAAAAAACGGAACCCTTATAGATTCGTCATGTCTGTCTGTCTGTCTGTCTGTCCGTATGTCACAAGCCACTTTATTCCGAAAGTATTAAGACTACACAGTTGAAACTTGGTAGGTAGATGTATTCTGTTAACCGCTTAACGAATTTAATACAAAAACTTTTTTGTTTCTGGGCCGATTTCGTTGAAACTTGGTTTTTGGTACTATTTTGACAAGGAAATAACAACGCAATGTTGAAAATATTAAAAAATCCAATATGGCGGCAAAATTCTTTGTTTGTGGACCTATTTCGATGAAACTCGGTTTTCGGTAATATTTTGACAAGGAAACAGCAACGCAATGTTAAAAATGTAAAAAAATCCAAGATGGTTGCCAACTTTTTTGTTTATCGACTGATTTCGATTTTGTCAAAATAGTACCAAAAACTGAGTTTCACCGAAATCGACTCACAAACAAAAAAGTTGGTCGCCATCTTGAATTTTTTATGTTTTCATCATTGCGTTGCTGTTTTCTTGTCAAAATAGTACCAAAAACCGAGTTTCATCGAAATTGGCCTAGAAACAAAAAAGTTGGCCGCCATCTTGGATTTTTTATATTTTATCATTGCGTTGCTGTTTTCTTGTCAAAATAGTAAACAAAAACCGAGTTTCACCGAAATCGGCCCACAAACAAAAAAGTTGGCCGCCATCTTGGATTTTTTAATATTTTAAACATTGCGAACCCGTTTTAAAACCGGTTCAGAGGAACAGAATACTTTTTTAAAAAGATACACATATAATTTCGTCGGACCTGTTCAAAAATTTACCGGTTTCCAAGCCCTGCGACGATTTGATTGACTTTGTCGCCGCGGGCGCCGCCGCGGGCACCGCCACGCTGCCCGCGACGCGTCTCTATGAACAGCATCGTATAGTGCCATATGTTTGTGTTTACGCGTGCGATGCTAAGTGCCGCTTCACGCGCCGCCTCTCCGTAAACAGAAAAATCGCCAGACGCGCCGCGAGTGGCCCCGTCGCCCGCGCCGCCTGACGCCCCGCGTCTCCGTAAATGAGCACTTACTGATGCGAGTTTAGCATTTTTCCCCATTACAAAAAAGCGTACAACACCGCTAAAGAAGTTTTCACTTCAAAAACTGAAGTCGAGCTAAACCAATTTAATTTTCACAATGCATAAGTTTATACGAAGATACGGAATCCTTACTACGAGTAGAAATTCCAGAGTCAGATTAATAAATCGCATTTGTAGAGATTTATTAATCCGACTTTGTTTGTGAAAGAAATTCTAAAGCAATATAAGGGCAGCTTGTTGTTTTGATAAACAAGACTGGGCTGTATGGCGTTGACATTTATACCAATAGTTTGCTAACAAAGAGCCGGGTTTGCGCTATACGGCCCTTTGCACCTTTGTTACAGAGCGAGTGAAGTGACACTTTATGAGGGCAGGCGTAGCAACTTTTAAATCTTTTGATGTGTAATTAAGTTGAAAACTTGGGCAAAAGGTAATGTAAAATCTACAATAATAAATGTGATACTTATTAGGTTTCTGAATAGTCTGATAAGCGAAAATAATGATAAGAGCTAAGGAAACAAAAGAAGTGACAGACACGGATTGAAATTTCAATCTCAGGTGATAAATATTGCAGCATACGCAGACATAATTAATGCATAGGACAAACGCTGTGGAAAGGTACCTAAATAATACTAAATCTATAGATTAGTATTATACCTTTCCATAATTCTCCGTAGGTAGACGTTGTCAGTCAGTTTGTTCCCGTCCTGCCATTCTTTATTTTCCCGTTTCTCATTACTCAAGTATCGAAAAAAGGAAATTCCGAAGCTAAGTCGGGACCGCCCACTGAATTTCCTTGACGCCCGCCCAAACCATGTCATGATTTCTTCGATCGTTCGCGCCGACTTCCCGATTATTTCCTATTAGGAAGGAATTAGTTTTACTTGATACAATTTGCTCTCCGATTTCTTTAGTGTGTTAAGTCGCTATTACATTGCTTCGTCTGTTTGTGTTTTTGTAAGCACTTATGTAGATAATGATTGATCTGGTTTTGGAATATTTTAAGATGACACTCTCTCCAAATTTGAAGTGGAGTGACTAGGGCATGTGGGGTATCACATGAAAGAGCGCTGTTTGCACATTATAAAACATTTTTTCTTTTTTTAGGCCACATAGTTTTCGACTTATGATGAAAAATGTAAAAAAATACCGTCCCCCCCCCCCCCTTTATCTCCGAAGTTTGCAAAGAGAAGAATCTGAAATAATTCTATGTGATGTGATAGTAGTTTATGTAAAGATTACAGGAAAAATAAAACGATGTCTCAATATAACACACTTTTTAGAAATTCAAAAAACAAACAAAAGTTCTTTAGTTCCACTACCTGTCAACAGATGGCGCTAACCAAACAATGCTGACCTAAGAAAAAATAATAGTTCCATTATCGGTCAAGAGATGGCGCTGACCGAATACTACAATAATAATTGGTAGCTGGTTCTAATATAAATACCTACTATTTGCCGTACGAATAACGAAGAATAAGTTCCTACTTAGTAATATAAACAGTTTGCAATGTGGAGTGGCCGAAACGTTTTTCAGTCACCATAAGCAGCTGTGGTTAAGATTTGTGAATTAACTGTCCGCCTGTTCGCCCTTCCACCTAGGGTTGCCAGATCGAAAGTCCAAAATATCTGGAGAAAATTTAAAAATGTCGGGATTTTGCGGCTGTTGTCGGGAGAAATAAAAATGTAACTTAAATGCCTGTAGGTACATACACAGTAAGAATACGGCCGCGCAGCGCGAGTTTTGTCAGTTTAATCCACTAATCTTGTACTCTTACCTTTCTATAATAAGGAAATGGCCGCGCAGCGCGATTTTTATTTAGTTTCATCCACTTATCTTGTACTCTTGCCTTTCTATAATAAGAAAACAACCGCGCAGCGCGATTTATAGTGAGTTTTATCCACTACTTAAGTAGTGAAGAGTTAGAGTCTATTGTAGAAAAACGGCCGCGCAGCGCGATTTTTAGTCAGTTTCAACCACTAATCTTGTACTCTTGCCTGACTATAGTAAAATAAAATGGCCGCGCAGCGCGATTTTCTATCAGTTTTATCCACTAATCTTGTAATATGTGGTTTCATCCGCGAAAATTATTGCTTTCTAGAGAACTTTCGGAACAGCTGAATTTCCGGGAGATTTTCAGATTTTTCGGGAGTCGGGAGATCACTTGAAGTTTCGGGAGAATCCCGGCGAATCCCGACCATCTGGCAACCCTACTTCCACCTGTCCGCCGTTTATCCTACTTTTTTAAAAACTGTACTAAAGTAACATATCCAATATGATTGTATATAATATATTTATGAATGTACGGAACCCTCGGTGCGCGAGTCCGACTCGCTCTTGACCGGTTTTTTTATGAAAGTTTTGACTCTCATAATGATGCAAACAGTTATAATAACGGCACGGTGATATGGTCCATTCTCATGATGCACCCATAAAAGCCTGTTCTTCGGCTGTGGACACATTAAAACGGCCCATGATGTCCTCTAAGTAAATGCTTTGGAAGTTTTACATAGAACTCATAGGTAACAATAATTGTTCACCCGTTTTTACAAATAAAACACAATACTAAAATGGTGACGTTATTCCATGAGCATTATCATACATAATTCACTTGGGAGATATTGTCGCCGCGATGGTCGTCGATAATTCAGCATTTGAATTATTCAGTGGCCGTTTCAGGTAATTCCCGAATTGGAGGTTTCACGGTTTTGTACAACGGTAATGAAGTGGACTTTTTCTTTCATAACTTTGTTCTAACATTCGATTGGGTGAAGCGAAGTTATGGTAAATATAGGCCGAATCAATTTCAAAAATGAATAATTGAAAATGGTTTTTTTGAGTTACTTTTGAAAGTTTAGATTTTTAATTAGGTAGGTATATAATATTATTAACTCACAAAGTGTGAATATCTTACTGTAAAACCCCGAAATTAGGTAAATAAGTGTTAAGATTTTCCCAGTAAAAACTGCTCCAGAGACTCCGGATCAGTTATACCATTATGTAAGAGAAGACTGGATAAAGCACTTGTATTTTCAGCAATGGTATAAATGGTACAAATCAGTGCCAGTTTTACCATCAATGGTAAAAAATAATGGTACTACTGGTCCGGAGGGAATATAAGATATGACAACTTCTAATGGGAAAAGTCTATGATCATCGTTCATTCGAAGTTTTACCACCATTCATTCAGTACGTACCTAAATCTTAGGTTTAACCTCAGAGACACGATAGATACATTTTATAAATTGTTTTTTACTCAAGGTGTTTTATAATTATGTATACTTATATAATCCAAATGATAGTAACTTAAACTATGTAGGAAAATTATTACATAAAATGATTAAAAAATATAGGTACTCACTCATACGGTAAATAAAAATAATGATATAAAAAATTTGTCATAACGAACTAAAAATTTATGTGAGGTGTCGTCTGATCCGGTGGAATCAATTCACAGAACTTAAAAAAATCCAACATTTACTAACCGTCATTAGTAAAACCTAGCATATACCAAACCCGAATGGTAAAAGCCCGAAGAACAGTATCTTTTTAAAAAATCCTTATATTTACCGACTCAATTTGGTAGATCCTAAGATTTATTAGTAAAACATAGGATTTACCAATATAGGGCTCTTACAGTAAAATATTATTTTTGATACGCCGGCCTACTGTCTCTATACCAAATTCTTGTTTAAAACAGTAGATCATTTACATTTTATTTTTATCAAACGGCTTCTATCCAAAGTATCGAACTCAGCAATTCTAAAATACTCGTACAGCATTTCATTGTAATCGGCTTCACAATACTCAGCGCTTTTAATCTTTCTTTTATCCCAAATTTTATTGTTCAAAGGATGTTCATCAAGGAGACTTTATCCATCACCGAGAATTCTTGATTGGTTCAGCACCATTAACAGGCATATTATGATAATTCGACGTCCGAGGCGTCACTCTCAAAAGACGTCTACAAAGAGCGATTTGATAAAAGTATTAAATTTCAGTTACTTTTTATCTCTCACTCCGATCTTGATTTAACGTCCTTTGAGGTCATTACGGAGGCTCACCGGAATGGCTTCGACTAATGAACTCGTGAAAGAAAATTGAGTTTAGTTAAAGGGGCGAATTTAATTCGATTTCAAACTTTTTGAATGAATGTCGCGTTTAAGAAAGCCAGAATTGAGGAGTCACGAAATAAGATGGAGCAAAAACTGAACTGTCTCCTGTGGTTAATTAAAATAAATTATTCAGTGGACCTCTTAAATAGATTGCTCCGTGTCTCCGTTACAAATCGTTCAAGTTAAATTTTGATTCAGACTGGCTAATGGCGCAGATCAGATAATATTTAATTATGTTATTAAAGAATAATGGTTTACTGTAAGATTTTCATTTGTTTCTTTAACGAAGTGGAAGGCAAATCGACGGCGATTATTCGTCGTATCATTTTGCTCTGACATTAATTAGCCGAAAGTTGATGATTCTGTATTTAAATTCAAAATCTTAGTACTTAGCTAAGGTAGACCAAAAAACCTCTCTTCTCAGTATTATTGTAACCAATTTAATGATGATAAAAAATTTACTTAGTCAAAGTCAGTAAAGTAGCAGTTCCCAAGCAGAGCGCAACAAAAAATAACCGTAGTGTTTTCGAATACCTAGTCCAAAGCGGCGCTTCTGTCAATGTGTTTCTTAAACTTTGTACAGTAACGGACCACTTTCAGAATTCGAAAAATTCTACGGACCTGTGTCAAAAAATATTTTAGGAAAATAAAATAAGCCATTATATTAAAACAAATATTTTTATTGGTAGTTTCATTACGCGTTAAAGGTTAACTGTGCTAAAGCTACTGCGGACACCTAAGGGGTCCGTGGAGCACACTTTAAGAAACCTTGGCTAGACTACACAGGACTGTTTATTTTCTGACAGCTACCTATAGACACAAGAGAGATATAAGAGAGACGTCTCGTCACGAACTGCGAGGTGTTCAGAAGTGGAAGCTGCATAAAGCTGTCACTCACGCGCACTTACTGCCAACAGCTTCAAAGTGGTTGTTTGGAAACTTGGCTGGATGCACATCCGACGGCCTGTGTTGACAGTTTGATTATGAAGCACCTTGTTTGAGCAGATACAACTTGGAAACTTTGAGATGCGGATGATTGAAAAGTTCACATTTAGTTTGTTTTTGTCTAGATCGTATAGGTCAGTGTCTTCAAAGAGTAAATATTCAAAGAGTACTGGTAATGGAAATCTTTGCAAATCAAAACACGTAGGTAGACTAGGTAGGTAGTATTTATGCTAAATAATCTAAAGAGATGTTTTTGCACTTTTGATAAAAAAGCTTATGTGTTGAACTACAAATTATATCCTATACTATCATGCTAATTTATATTTGGGACCAAGCGAATGGCGAGGCGAAATTTATTCAGTCTGCACTTGCATAATCTGTGGATTGAAGTTGCTCAAATTAATGAAAACGACAAATTATGATTTAACAAGGCAATTAGTCTAAGAAAATAAGTTTGTTTATTGTTGATACAAAAGTAACATTAAATTAAAAACCAACTGGAACCGGAAACAAATGTGTTAAGTAGCTATTAATGACGAAACATAATTATAATTAGGGAAAACTTAGCTTCGCACGTTGGAAGCTAAAAGCTTTTACATTAAGGTAATGTAAGTAAGTGTACTTAACATACGTACCGCAGTACCACATTATACTGTAGTATTACATCTTGGCTTAGTGATCCAAAAAATATCCAACTAAAGTAGGTTTAAGGAAGAACTATTTTATTATACACCTGATTTAACAATTTGACGTTGCTTTTTTTCAGAAGAGTGGATTCAAAATGCATTTAGAATTATCAAACTAAGCTTTATTCTCCACTAGCTTCCGCCCGCGACTTCGTCTGCGTGGATAGTATTTTGTCTATCCCTCGGGAACAGTTCTTTTTTTCGGATTGAAAGGTACTCTATGTCCTCCTCTGTACCCTGACAACGTGTGTGTAAAATTTCATGATGATCGGTTCAGTAGTTAAGACGTGAAGGCATAACAAACAAACGGAGTTTCGCATTTATAATATTAGTAATGATTTTTTTACAAATTGTAGTCCGAACAGAAGATCCCTTTCAATATAAAATCAGTAGGTACATTTTATTGTCCCAATACCTTAGGCGATTCTTTTTCTTAGTCGGTCGTAAAAGGTTTTTTCGAGAAAATTGAATGCCTGTTTGTATTTTCTGAATAGTAGCTTGAAATCCCTTAATAACGGAATGGGCACTTAGCCCTCCTTCATTCTTAAGGGCCACAATATTAGTAGGGATTGTTGTAATATTAAGCATACGCTATTATTTCTTTTAAAAAAATATTCAAAAGTGCTCAAAATGAAGCGTAATGAAAAGTAAAAAAAGTTACCAAGTTTTTCTGACAATAAACAATCCAACCCAAATGCACGACGTCGTCTTTGATTTAGGGCAAATTCCCAAGCAGGATCATTTTGAGATAATCTGGTGTTTAAAAATGAACTTTTCCTATAAAACTTTAAGAGCGAAGTTTTCTTGCATCGTATTTGTTCGTCGCGTTTTGTGCCACATTGCTTCGAGGAGCCGTTTCCCGATTCGTATGAACTTTGTCACTTTTTGTTTCATCTTGTTATAGGAGGATTTAGCATTGCGCGTCGTTGTTCTAGTGTTTACTTTATGAACTTCTTTATTTGCAAGACTTTTAGGAAAATCGTTGTTTGCTATTTTTGTTCACAAGATTGGTATTTGGTATATTTCTATTTTGCTGACGCCACTTGAAAATATACTACTTACTTACTATTTCTTTAAAAACTCAAATCTGTTTCATGGAAAATATTCTCGAAAATTATCATAGGTTGTTAAAAAAATTAAATCGAGACTATACTTTTCCAATCTAATAATTTTATTGGACTTCAGCATCTGCATTATGTCATTTCTGCATCTTAATATCACCAGTTGCGTTGCGTTTATTAAGGAAGAGCCGTAGGATTCCTCGATTTCTCTTCATTTCTTCGGAAGATATAGCGGGAAATCTTTTGACGCTGCACATCAAAGTGGAAAAAATTGTAAGTAATTAGTTGATCCCACAAGAAATTAATTTATTCATTAGCTTTGCCGTTAGAGGCAAACTCTAAAGACCGCAAAGTCTAAAGGATCTCTGGCAGTAATACACTGGGAAATGTATCAATTGCAATAGCAAAAACGATTGGGACTTTTTTGTAAGTAAAGGAAAATGTATTTTTTTTTATACGCTTGTACAGTAGGTACCTACTTCTGAGTGTGAAACACTCCATGTTCTAAAAACGTGAAATAAGTAGGTATTTGTAAATATTGTCTGTCTCTATCGGAAAATGCGAAATTAAATTAGTTAACACAAAAAACTAAAAATACAGTACATAAAAAAACAACGTACGCTCTTTTATTATATCATAGGATATTATAATGACAAAGTGTAGTGTTATCTTTCAATTTGTTCATATTTACTTCACATTTCCTAAATTAATTTCCTTACACTTTTGTATATGAAAATGTTTGCTTGTCTGTTTTAACACTTAAATAGTCAAGTTCATTAAATATATTTATAAAAACTTCTCACTAATTAACTCTTGTTCCAACAATGACCATGCCTGAAATGTATTAAGTAAAATAAAGGCTTTATAATGTCCCTGCCACAAGAACCACTTCAATTTTCTTCAGACACAAAGGAAAACCAGCTTCATGCAGTAAGGAAAGTTAAAAGTGTCGATAGCACAAAGTAGTACAGACCACCGACACTGGCGACACAGGTACAGCCTGTAGGCGTATCGTCGCTTACTTTACTATACTCGATAGGGACTGTAGTTGATATTTGTTAGACAACTTTTAGTTTCGTGTAGAGGTACCGCCATACTAAATTGCTTACTACCATAGAAATAGAATATCAAGAACAACAATGTCAATAAACAGGTGATCCGAAAACGAATGCATACATTTTATATGAGATACGTAAAATATGACTTAGATTCATAAAATATGACTACGGCAAAGGAAATTAATAAACTATGTTCCATACTGTTTTCTTCGTCGATAAACGAATAAATGTAGAGAAATTTGGTTTTAGAGAAATGTGTGGCAATATCTTATTTAGCTGTGAAAAGTGTGATTACTTGGATTATTTCTTTTTGTCACATCACAATTACTTAGAGCACAAGACACTATGGCTCCACGATACCTTTATTTTAAATTATAATTAAGATTAACAAATATTTTAAACAAACTGTGATTGCTCATTTGCTAGGCGGGACGCTAGGGGCTCTTACTGTAAAAAATGTTGGCACATGTCACTTGATCCTTTGTCTCTTTTTTACATAGACCGTGTCCGTATGATGTTAACTTCTCCTTTCCTTTGCTTGCTTTGTTGGTCTTCTTGAGCGCAGCGAAAAGTTTTCTATGTCTATGCTTACTACAGTCACATGAGTAAATAAACGTCTACAGTTGCTATTCAGTATTGTTGAAGCGCTCATGGCGCAACTTGACAGACTGATCGTACTCGATCACGTTTGTCAAACAACGCTCGATCCGGCCAGGTATCGTTTGGGTGACCCTTAAGTGGCATTACAACTGAGCGCTTCCGTGCTTCGGAGGGCACATTGAACCGTCGGTCCCGGCTGTTGTCATCTGATAACAGTCGTTAAGCCAAGTTAAAGGCCTTACAGGCGGCTTGATAAACTCTTAACACCAGAGGTGGCCACTATTCCTCATTCGATAAGAAGAAGATCGATCGAGTATTAAACGTAACTGTGGAAATTAAATAAAATTGAACTTTCTACAATTTATCAGTTCAAAATATAGTCAAGTGTTGCCAAGTTATTCGTGATTTTGACGTGTTTGCATAAAAAGTGACGCCCACAGGTTTTGTCAACTCTTTATGGTCCATCTCTTAGTATAGTAGTAATCTTATAGAGCAACGCCGCTTCCGTACCGGAACGAAAGTCGCATTGCTCTAAGGTCCAGCTGTAGCCGACTGAAATAAAAACCATAGCAGATTAGATTTTGTATTTCCTTTGAAACAGGGATGTTATGGACGGATCTGAATACGGATATAGAAATAATTTATATCGGTTTCGGATACGGTTACGGATTTGTTAATTATTTTGGCAACACTTATTTCATTTCAGTCAGCAACAATTATTATTTTTATTCCACTAAGCTTTTTCTTGTTTTATTGTCAACTGTACATGGTCTAGCTTCCGCCCGCGACTTCGTCCGAGTAAACATTCGGGAAATCCCTAGGGAACCTTTGACCGGAATCCTGTTTAATTCAGGCTACTATCTGTGTGCCAAATTTCGTCCCAATCCATTCAACCGTTTTTGCGTTATTAAGTTACAAACATCCAAACTTTCACATTTATAATATCCTAGTAGGATAGGTCTAATCACTACTGTAGCACAGCACTACTTACAAATAGAAAATATTCGTTAAAATGGCGGAGCTCACTCAAATACTTAGTATGGGCTTGTATACTGAAAGGTAGGTAGGTACTTCATCTTAAGACGCACCCTAACTTTGTAAGAAAGTAAAAGGTATCGCACTAAACGTTTTCACTCTATTTAACATCGGCAAAGGAATCTTTCTCAAAGGTACAGGTTAATGTAAGTACTTAAGTGAAAAATGAAGTGAGCATTCTAAGCTGGATATCCTTGAGTGGCCACAAATAGGAAGCATGATGAGGTGATCATTCACCGTAGAATGGTATAAATAATTATTAAAATACTTAAGTATAGGTATTAATAATTATTTATTTATTTATATAATTACCGAAGCTTATTTTATTCACTGAAAATAGTGAATAAAAATCACTTTTAAGCATTATTTTGGTGTTTGAATTTAGAACACAATTCCCCTTCGTCGCATAATTCGACCTCCATCTCAATCCTATACAACCTTTTGGGCAAAAAATACTCGATACAACTTGTGAAAATAATATTTTCGCTTATCTTTCTTTTTACCCGACTGCAAGGATAGGTTATGTTTTTCGCGCGTATCTTGTATGTTTGTTTGTATGTAATATTCTTTATTACCCCATATGTTTCAAACGGCTAAATGGATTTAGCCCAAGTGTTCTTAGGTAAATGGCGTTAAAAAAAACCAACATTGCAGCTATACCTACGGTGCCGTTATAGGAACCAAAAAATATTCTTTGGGTACTGCAATATGGGCGCCAAATTAAAGGGCTTATCATAAGGATTTCAAAAAGGTATAATCATGACCGTAATATATAATAAGTAAAAAAATATAAATAAAAAAGTAAATTAAATTAAAATACCCGCTTGCATCAAAATGGTTGTATAGTATGCAACTCTTGAATAAAAACGGATTTTGTTTCTTTTTTAATCATAGTTACTAAAGTGTTGCTCCACGGATATATCTAATGATTTTGAAATCTAGGAAAAAGACTAAAATATTTAGTTTGGAAAAGCGACAAAATTGTTCCAATAATAATATAATATATGAATAATCCTGGAGACGAGTTGAATTTTTTCTATATTTTTTTATATCTTTTCTATAATTATTTAGTTAGAACCTATTGTTCTAATGTACAGTCAGCAGCACATGAGGTTATACAAAACTGTCAAAAATATGTAATGTATTTTGAACCTTAATAGCTTTGCATTTAAGTATAAAATTGATTAAATATCATCATGCTGTCATGGAAGCCCAGCGTGACGTTGACCGTACCTACTTATTTACAACTTTGCCAGTATCTTAGGCACTCATGAACATTAGATTTTGAAAAGATCACACAGGTAAATTAATTTTGTATAGTAGCTTTCATTCATTCATTCATCCATTCTTTCATTCATTCTTTAGATTCTTCTTAGGAAAAACGCAAATTTCTTTGAAATGCGAATATACGCCCTTAAAACGCATTCAAATGCAAAGTCATAAATCTTTATTCCAAATAAACTCAGAAGTAAGGTGATTTTGAATTGGAATAAAGATCAAAATGTAAAAATGCCATTGTGAATGCATAAAACATCAAAATTTTTAAAATTATAAAGCTGTTTCATCTTTATCGATTTATCAAATTCCGATAGGGCACCGGCTAACTTTTCGAACTTCGGCGGATCTGCCGAGCTTCAGAATCGAAGTAAGGAATTTCGTATTGCACTATTCGCAGAGGTTATTTAGAAGATATCGATGTTCGTGTGACATCAACATCATGCATTGAGTTTTTGCCATTTTGGCCCGATTGGAGCTCGATTTATCTGTTTTAATTTGAAACCCGACTGACTTTTCGAAGTTCTATGCGTTAGCCGGTAAGGCCCCTGGAAAGATGTTTCAATAGTATTTCGAGGACAATTCCTCATATTGATGAAATGATTCCTACTTATTGACCTAAAATAAGATGAAATAAGCGCAAGCCAGCAAAAGAGTAGTATTTATATACTTATTTTTCTAGTACTTATGTACTAGAAAAAATTCGATAATCCCACTAGTGACTCGATAGCTTTGTTGGAAGAGCATTGGACCGGACTTTGAAAGGTTGCCTTTTTAACCTTTTTCTAAAAATTATATTTAATATTATATTAACATTTTAACATTTAAGAATAGCATTGTGAATATAAACCTCAAAATTTTAATAATCAAAAAGTTGCACTAGATTAAATTATTTAAAGAAAACTGTTAGTTCGGTAATGTTGATAGATAATTATATTTTGTAGGAGCTTCTGGCGTTCAATAATGCATGATAATCGCTTTGCTCTCAGCCAACTCTCGAGTTTCGAGCTGGATTAAAATTGCACTTATGCAGCTTAAAGCAGCTTCTTCCTCACAAAGCTTTTATCTTTTCTAGCGTAATATTTTATTTATGTTTGGTAACGTGATTTAATAGAAGATCATAAAAAATTGTAAAGGCCATCTAAACGTCAAACGGTAAATGTTTGAGTCATAGACTTATTATTTATATTACCATCATTGGTTTGAGTGATTGTTGTTCCCAAGTAATAGATGTTTTTTATTCTTATTTATGTATTATTAGGTTACTTATAGTCCCTACAAGTTATAGTAAAAGCTCTTCTTATCTTTAATAATCCTGTACAAATTATTTGACGACCGTTGTGGTTTACCAATTAGTGACTATGGGTTTTCTACCCATCGTCAAAAGGTCGACGGTTCGAATGCCTCCGCAAAGAAAAATGACAAAACTTAATAGAGTCTTATATTCGTCTTGATTTGGGTACTATATTAACAGAATATAGTACTCAAATCAAGATACCACAGACACCACAGTATTATGTGGTATTCAAAGTCAAAGTTGATATCTTCTTGTTCTGTGGTCATAGTCAAAATATTTTTATTCAAAGAGATTTCGAATCGTCTATATTTTCCTACCACCCATTCTTCTGTTTGAATGACAACTGCAGTACAATAATAACATTGATGTGAGTTTTCCGTTTTTATAGTATGTGTATTAATTCGTACTAAAATTACCTCAATTAAATAAAAGAAAATCAACTTTGTGGCATCTACAACACAGCAATCAGGATAACTTAGTAAAGCAGAAACGTGAATAAGTATTATCAAGTTGACCACAACTCACGTCAAGAGTGTAAATTGGCAATATAGGTTAAGAGGAGTCTGCGCTTCCTGGGTTAAAGATAGTCATCGATGGGAATAAATAATGTTTGTGTCCTTTAGCTTCTGACCTACTCCATTATCTTTAATGGGGTCCCAGGGACCTCTATCAAGATGGAGCGTGAGTCTGTATTTGTTTCCACTGAAATATTTATTCGCTATTTCATCTGTGAATTGCGGAATATCACATTTCAGTTATTTTTGGTAGGCACTTACAACTTACTGACAATTTCTTTTTTATGCTTGACTCAATTACTTAAGTGTGTCTAGTTGTTTGATCTAGTGTTTAATTAGATATGATGATGATGATGAGATAAGAAAAACTTGTAAGACCGCTGTACCTTCAGCTACAGGTTACAGTAAGCTAGTGTCATTTCTTCAGTGTGAGGAAGTACACTCGAAAAATTATGATAAAGCCTGAAAACCACTGAAAAATGTTTTTGTCTCTTTTTACGAGAAATCTCAGTGTGGCAACGTATCGGAGTATGCTAACGTAGTATTTTATAAGCCTAATGCTAAAAAACAGGTCAAGTGCGAGTCGGACTCGCGCACGGAGGGTTCCGTACCAAAAAACGGCAAAATAGGATCACGTTTGTTGAATGGGAGCCCCACTTAAATTTATTTTATTCTGCTTTTAGCATTTGTTGTTATAGCGGTAACAGAAATACATCACCTTTGAACAACTGTCTAGCTATCACGGTTTATGAGATACAGCCTGGTGACAGACAGACAGACGGACAGTGGAGTCTTAGTATAGGGTCACGTTTTTACCCTTGCGAAAGTAACTCGTTTTCAAACCTAGACCGCTGGACCGATTTTGACGAAATTTGGTACGGATATAGATGGGACCTAGGGGAAGGACATAGGCTATTTTTGATCCCACTGCTGGGCACGGGTGTCCGCCCGTACTATATAACCTGTAGTCCACGTGGGCGAAAAGCTAGTAGTCTATAAAATACCTGTATTTTCTAGTTTTAACACAATATGAATTGCATGCATACTCATATAGTATAGTATAACTTATGTGCCAGTGGCGATCGAGTTTAAAGTAATAGCTTTTCGTTCCGAGCCATTGCGAGTCGTGCTTACGAAAAGTCGCGGCAGTTTGTCATCGAAATAAATCTGGCCGAGTGGACTATTGGACGACCAGTTAATCCAAACGAGCTTTTTAGCTTTTTCTTTGTTTCTAACTTTTACAGTGGAGCTTGGATCAATTAATTTTGTAGACAAAACTTGTAAAATGTGTCGGAATTATAAAGCCAATCAATATTATTTTAGCAATTTTTACCAGACTACTTTTATCAAATTTAAGGGTACATGATAAAACATGGTTTGCGCGGGCCGTATTATTATATGGAAGACGTAAATTTGTAGCCATAAAAAAAAACATACGACAAGCTAAAGAGATTATATCTAGTTGCTATAAGTATTAAATTGCGTATAAACCTCACAGATGATTGTAAAAAAAAGCAGAATATCATCAAAAGCGCTTGTTGCGGGCCATATTTTTGGCGTAAATACACTTTAACGTACTGTGTAGTTGCTCCAATAAAATTTTTTCAAGAAATTAATTGCTAAAGATAATGATGAAAAAACAACGAAAAACATCGAAAAAGTGCAGAAGTGTGGTTATTTCCCATACTCTTTACACGTAAAGAAAAAGACAGATATAAATGTTCTCGCATAACGGAGCCTTAAGTATATTATTCATTACGTTAACGTTAACGTAACTAATATCCTAACGAACAAAATAGTATCTAACCATCTACTTCAAACTCTTAGAGCATCGCGGCGAAGCGCGTCTTACTCTAAGTTCAAACTGAATGTCACAAAACAAAAGCATGTTGTTTCTTTAGCTAGCGTATTTGTCGCCAATAGCACAGTATATACACAAATACAGTAATTTATCTCCATACAAACCGGCCGAAATGGAATCTGGGTATACTACAGAATACATAATGGGTATACTTCGGTACACAATAGATTCTAATGTGCGCTGCTAATAAAGTACGTCGCGGACGGTGTACGATCACGACGCCATAATTATTTACCTGGCACGAAATGATCGACTGGTTCATTTTATGCTAGAATGAATCTAAATAAAAACAATTGAGGTTAGAATTAGTAAGTACTTATCGAGAGAAAAAGTCGATGGGCTGCCCGAGGACACGGGCTCAGTTGAACTTTAAGCCGGCCACATACAGACGGAATTCCGAATCGGAATTCCGAAACGAAATATCGATAATGTATAAAAATTCTGTACGGAAAAATCCCTCATGTGTGTGGTTGGTACAGTGGATGTCACGTCGGACTATACATGTTGACCTTAAGACCGCATTTATGCCGTACGTAATAAGAGTTGTTTTCGTAGTTCAACTTTTAACCTACCGTGCTTCCGGTGCGTACATAGATTTGTATGGATTAGCTGCGTTCGGAATGATTCCGTTTCGGAATTCCGAATCGAAATCCGTCTGTATGTGTCTGTATGTATTCTTATACTGAGGTATTTATTCTGTGCCAATAGGTACGAGACGGCTGCCAGTCGTCACGTATTTATCAGCCCAGGGGTGCATGAGGCGGAAGGCGCACTGCGCTGCAGCGCTCACGATTTATGGCACGGCGACCGAGCGACGCAGACTGATCGCGGCAACTGCACTGATCCCTAATAAATAAAGCCCTTGCGACATCACTAGTTTTTTTGCCTAAATTGTTGGACGGTAGATTTAGTAGCATGGCACGTAGGACTAAATGAAAAACCAGAAATTATGCAACTTTAAGCGGTTTTGGAATTGTGTGTTACTTTGTACTATGTGTTACTTTCATTTACTTCGTAACCAAAATAACTTATTTACGAAAAAATAAATACTTCATTGTAAGATAGAAAAGTAAGTAAGTACTTTTATCACCAGTTAAAATCCATTGAAAATTTGTAGATTTTTATCAAAAGGACGAGCCCAATTTTGTTTAAAAAAACGAATCTCAAATATTATATAAGACCAGATAATATGTATTTTGTTCAGCATATCTCAGTTTAATAAGAAGCTGTTCAAGAAAATAGAGTGAAGATAACTAGATGATTGCATCCGAAGTTCCGTATAGCGGGTCGAAGCGACCCAAGCGGGTGAGACAATTTAATCTCGACGGCCCAACCCACAAGCCTGGGATAGTTTTTAAACGGTTAGAGTTTCTTTGTCATCCTTCTACTACCTCTAATTCGCTTTTAAAAAGTTCCAACTCGCCTTTGCTAAATAAACTGTCGTTAAGAACTGTAGTTTGTTTTTAATCATGAGCCAATCAAGCTCTTTTGATTAAACATTTTTTGGCAAATGAGGATTTGAGATACAAATTAAAACGGTGGCTTAATATTTACTTCGTTTCATGAAGCAACTGGGTTTATTAAAGTTTTTCATGAAAATGTGTCTACATTTTTCATATTATTTTTTTGGTATACTTTTAAGGCGGCTCTTGGTGAAGTGACAGCTAAGGATTTGACTCCCCTCACCCTGCCACCCCCTACATTACTTCGCGAGTCATTTATTAGCGACATCTATTAAAAAAATTGAAAAACTAAGATGTAATTTATTACCGACATCTATTAAAATTTTTGAAAACCAATGTGTAACCTACACAATGCTTGGCCAAAATTCACGGACCATAGAAAGTTGGAGACACGGCAGAATGGCATTGTTAAAATATTAAATTTTAATTTTATGTAGGTAAAATGAAAAAAGTGTTTTATAAAAAAACAAGAAATCAGCAATGTTCAATCAATCAGCCGCAATTTATATTAAAATTAAATTATGTATGAAGTCAAGTTTGTTTCATGTTTTAGTTATTTATTGTTTTTTTTTTGAAGTGAAAACTTCTTTAGCGGCGTTGTACGCTTTTTGTAATGGGGTAAAAATGCTAAACTCGCGTCAGTAAGAATCACGTAGCTGATAGAAAATGCGTAAGACGGATGTGACGGATGGAGAGTAGACAGCTGGCGGCGGAAGTATCCCCTACTTTCAAGTGTAATCTCTTTCTACAGGGCGCGTTGAAAATGGCGGCGCGTCATTTTAAGACGTAAACATTTGTGTCACCAGCAACGCGCTAATTTTGAAAATAGAACTAATAGCAGCGATCTCTTCGGTGAAATCATAGATTTATTTATACTCTGTGACTATAAGTTTAAATAGTAGAATGCGTGCATGTAGAAATTAAAAAGGCCACTGGCGCGAAATTAAGCAAATCTTTAGAATTTTTCTCTAATTACAAACTGATTGAATTGTGTGACTGTAGGTATAGTAACAGGAAAGAAATCATTTTAATCCTTTGCCGCTAATTTCAAAATATCAAAAATGCACAACGTTAATATTCAAGTTTTCACTTCTGCCGGCACTCCCGGAGTGCCAACCGTTTTTTTTACATTTTGCATAGTACTTATACTCGTAACTAGGTACGTCTTATGTCATGCTCACTTTAAACATTTCTGCGGTGGTGTCGTGTGAGGCGGGACGTTACGTTCCCTCAAATATGGTTGAGCGAAACGATGGCTGGTTCATGCGTCATGCTCGTGAACGGGTGCTGCTAGTGGGAATGGGTCTGCTTCTGAGTACCTATCTTAACGCATATTGAATTGTAAGAATTGCGTTTCTTCTTTATTATTTTTTATATCTTGTATCAAGTGTTTTTTGGTAAATATTGCCTAATTAGGAGTAGCAGACAAAGTGATTTCTCAACTAGTTGAACTAAATTTTTCGTGATTTTTCAATTCAATTCAAATGCATTTATTCAGACAACAGAGATTTTACTGAAATTAATTACTAATTTTGTTGACAACTACATTTTGTTTA
The DNA here is from genome assembly GCA_943789525.1 of Agriphila geniculea. Lineage (NCBI taxonomy): Eukaryota > Metazoa > Arthropoda > Insecta > Lepidoptera > Crambidae > Agriphila > Agriphila geniculea. The sequence continues at coordinate 9,336,266 of OX038875.1, forward strand.
TTGATGGTGTAATATATTGGTATTTGTTGGTAAAATAGGTATCCGCAATAATAAACATTATCACCAGAGGAGATTAATATTTCTGGTAAGTATAGGTACTTTATAATCTAACCACTACGAAAAAAAATATCATAGAATCTAAAGCCTATATCGATTCACGAAGTTTGAGGCCTGAAATCACGACCGTTTAAAAGATTTCAATAATATAAAATATTTTTTTATAAATTATGAAGTTGGATAAACAACAGTAATATGAAAACGCTTTTGACGTAAGTAGGTAGGTACTAAACAAAACAGGCCAACTTTTTTAGGTTGGTGTGCGTTCACTGCATCTAAAATTAGAGATTTTTCACTCTCTTATTTTAAAAGTTAGAGGGGTAAACACACATTTTACCACTTTGGCAGTGTATATCTTTCAAACGGTTGACTTCGAGAAAAATAGTCTTAAAAACCTCAATGTCATTTTTAAAGACCTATCTATAGACAGTAGACACCCCGCACGCATAGATATGAAGAAAAAAAAATTTTTTTCATTTTCAGCCCATGTATGGGGATAATAATCTTAATAAAATAAAGGGATTTATATATTTAAGATAATAATCTTTAAAATATAAATCCCTTTATCTTTTATTTTTGTGTAAACATCGTAATGCGGTTCACAGAATACATGTACCTACCAAGTTTTAACTATGTAATCCTAATAGTTTCGGAATAAAGTGGCTGTGACATACGGACCGACGGACAGACAGACAGACATGACGAATCTATACGGGTTCCGTTTTTTGCCTTTAGGTTACGGAACCCTAAAAACGTGCTAATAAACCAGAGCCTGTAGCCAAATGTCACATTAAAATTTTCGCTATCACTTCGCTCCGAAAAATGTATGAATTAAGACTATAATCAATAAATTTTTCGTTTGATTCTTAAATTCGATAAGTGCACGTTGAACGCTGCGCTAGCGCTCGACTGTTGTCAGCGCGCGTCAATGCGCGCTTTGAGATCATTAGTTTTCTACATTACCGTTCAGAATTCAGATGAGCGCGCGCTTTTGACGCAGATAGACGTATTTTAGGGTACTCTCAGTTCATCCAAAAATCGTCCGAAATGGAAACGGAAGCTGTTAATACCGAATTATCAAATCTGAAAAAATTAACGCGCGTTGAGCGCTTGTCATCTGAACGTACCCTATGTCAATCCCATACAGTTTCAAAAGCGAAGCGATAACGATTTGCAAATATTACTTTGACTAGGGGGTCTGATGAGAAACCCTATCGATTGGTATCGTAAAATATATTTGGTGGGTTCGATTCCTGGATAAGGCAAAGTATTGGGACAGCCTATAGATCGCGTGATGCGTTTTATCGACACTTGACTGTCAAAACCCTTGTCCTTAAAAGTAATAAATCGATATTATTATGGCGTTTCAGTGGTCACTGGTCATGCTAGGGGGGGCAGGATGGTATAAATATTCTTACCTATACCCTACCTGCATGCATCCAAATCTGTTCAGTTCAGGCATTTAAAAAGTTATAGTGGAATAAATTAACTCACAGTCGTGTGATTTATTACCTACAAATGTTTGATTTGAAGACTCATATTATATAGTATTCAAAATTTATAGGTAGGTATTTTATACTAACCGTCCTTACGCGTAATTTTTATATCTATGGCAAAATAATGCATCAGAGGGCCTATTACAAAACAAAAAAGAAACCGATAGTCGGACGCAATTCGTCGTTCAATTTACTTGATATTGAACCTTATTAATGAGGTAATAGTGCCACGGTGTTGGACGAATATCGTACGCTTATCACGGTGATTTTTTGTAATAGTCCTTCAGTTCGAAATGAATTTTCAAAACATAATTGTAACATTCTGACAGTGCTAAAGCAAGGCTAAAACAAATGAGCGAGACATAGAGAACTGTGTAGCTGTCAGTGGGAGCATGAGCGATACGTGTTCCCCGTCCGAGCGCCGGTGGCGGTCTGCCGCCCGCTCCCCTCGAGGGCACCCTCTGTCAAAAATGTATCTGAATTTTTGAAAAATTGTCGCGAAAATACCATAAATGGTCTTTTTGAAAATGTCTTTCGTGGAATTTGTAGCATTTTTTCTCCTCTATCGATTGGTGGTAACGAGATTTCCATAGGACTCGTAGTTACGGAGGAGATGCACAGAAACAAAAGTGTTAGTCGATTTTATTTATGATATTTTTGGCATTATGTAAAATATTTATAACAAATGTTAATCGTGGAATCGATAGGCAAAATGTTGAAGATTCTTATGGTATATTTACTTTGTTTTAATATTCATTAAATAAAGAGGAGATAGAGAATGAAAACCTACTAAAAACCACGTTTTGCTAGTACAACGGCCTTAATTAACATACCTATGTTAAAGGTTACATGTTATGCTTGATAATGTTTATTCCAATCTTATAAGCAACTACTTCCTCCTACTTAGGTACTATGTGGCATAATAATTCGTCGCGCCATATTTTGTATAAGTTTCATAAATTTTGTGTTGAAAGTTCAATCAAACTAGAAAAATAAATTTAAAAACATCCAGATCAAACTTTTATACTATTGTATGTTTTGTTGTCTTAGCGTGATCAATAAATTACTGAAGTAAATAACTAAAATTATGTTTGTGAAATTAAAAACCATTTGCCAATACTATAAATAACGACAGAGGCGAAAGAATGTAACATTTGTCCTATCAACCAATCAAAGCTGTGTAGCGACACATTTATGGGGTTAAATCACTGACGTCCATTTATAATGGACGTCAGTGGGTTAAATACACCGTAAATGTGTCGTGATGATGTGCCCCATAAATGTAGCGACTTGGCTGGCGACTTTAGTCAAGTCTCACTAACACAGGTTACTCACTTTCAGCTTAAATGGAGACACCAATTATTCCACAATAACTGTAAAGATTTAAATGATAAATATATTTTTTACTCCTCTTGCTCAAAAAGTCCGTCATTGTAACGTACAAGAGCTGGTATAAAATAGCATAATTATTACCCCTAGGCACTGACATGAAAATTTTTATTCATATGCAGGTTCAACTTTTCCCCTGGGGGAAAAGTTTTTTCTTTTTTAATGTTTCTCTAAATGTCTATTACCGATGAGCCTATTAAAACGAAAAAGTTTTTTATTCATAGATAGAATAATAAAGAAAAAAAATTTCTCATTTTTAAGGGTTCCGTACCAAAATGGTAAAAAAGGAACCCTTATGGTATGACTCAGTCTGTCTGTCTGTCTGTCACAGCTGGATATCTCGAGAACTACTAATGGTATCAACTTGAAATTTGGAATAGTTTAAGATGACATTTGCACGACTATTTTGCAAATATGAAAGAAATAAAAATTTTATATTTTTTTTGCAACAAGGACTGAAAAGGGGTCTTAAAAATTTGAAGTGAGGTGACTAGGGCATGTGGGGTATCATATGAAAGAGCGCTGTTTGCACATTTTAAAACATTTTTTTCTTTTTTCTTAGGCCGCATAGTTTTCGACTGAAAAATGTAAAAAAAATACCGTTCCCCCCTTATCTCCGAAGTTTGCAAAGAGAAAAATCTAAAATAATTCTATGTGATAGTAGTTTATGTAAAGATTACATGAAAAATAAAACGATGTCTCCATATAACACACTTTTTAGAAATTCGAAAAACAAAAAAAAAATTCTTTAATTTCACTACCAGTCAACAGATGGCGCTGTCCTAAGAATGCTGACTTAAGAAAAAAATAGTTCCACTATCGGTCAAGAGATGGCGCAACCTAATACTGCAATAATAATTGGTGGCTGGTTCTAATACCTATATAATTACCTATTATTTGCCGTACGAATAAACGAAGAATAAGTTCCTACTTAGTACTATAAACAGTTTGCAATGTGTTTTTCAGTCGCCATAAGCAGCTGCGGTTAAGATTTGTAAATTAACTGTCCGCCTGTTCGCCCTTCCACCTGTCTGCCGATTATCCTACTTTTTTAAACACTGTACTAAAGTAACATATCCAAATATATTTATGATTGTACGGAACCCTAGGTGCGCGAGTCCGACTCGCTCTTGACCGGTTTTAATATTTTTGAAAATGGAACTAAAACCAGCGATCTCTTCGGTGAAATCACAGACGTGACTATAAGTTTAAATCGTAGAATGCGTGCATTGTGTTTCTTAGCTGCTACAGTAGAAATTAAAAAAAAAAACCGGTCAAGAGCGAGTGTTTGCACATTTTAAAACATTTTTTCTTTTTTCTTAGGCCGCATAGTTTAGCAACCGGTCAAGAGCGAGTCGGACTCGCGCACCATGTGCAAACAGCGCTCTTTCATATGATACCCCACATGCCCTAGTCACCTCACTTCAAATTTTTAAGACCCCTTTTCAATCCTTGTTGCAAAAAAAATATAAAATTTTTATTTCTTTCATATTTGCAAAATAGTCGTGCAAATGTCATCTTAAACTATTCCAAATTTCAAGTTGATACCATTAGTAGTTCTCGAGATATCCAGCTGTGACAGACAGACAGACAGACTGAGTCATACCATAAGGGTTCCTTTTTACCATTTTGGTACGGAACCCTAAAAAAGGCAATGGCCCGAAATTTTTCTCTAATTACAATCTGATTGAATTGTGTGACTGAATGAAAGAAATAATTTTAACCTTTTGCCGTCAAGCACAAATGGAAGTCAAGGATAGAAAAACGAGTGAATTCGTTTACGCAAGTATAGATTATTTAATATTGTATTTTATTTTCTCGCAATCGTAGTGAAAAGTAATTACCCCGTTATGTAACGACACAGTTTGTAATGGTAAATATTCGTAGCCGTAGCGGCCGTAGTGGCTGTAGCGGAGTGTCGTAGCTACTATATATACCAGTCGATTTTACTTTTGAGAATTGAGAAATTCAATTCGTTATTCGTGATCATCTTAAAACTTGAATTTTGCCAATATTTAATTGTAGAAATTATTTGATTAAAAAATTAAATTATAATGTTACATTCCAACTATCCAGTCTTTTGCAATAGTCTTCAGTTTATACGAAAGACCTCAATTTTCTCCTCCTCCTCCTCTGACATAATTGTTATACTTAATAAAATTATAAAAAATGCACCACAAATTGATTGAGGTCCGTTCAACAGTTTCGCTTCGCCAGTACCGACTTTAGCCGTACCCGTTGTTACTATCAATCTTTTAGAACTGGTTTTTCCAATCGAATTGATAAGTTGAGATGTTAGAAGCTCGATCCTTTCAATCCATCTTTCCAGTGGTTTCAAACGGATTGCTTTAGTTGCTTCCTTTAGTCGGTAGTCGGCCCGTTGGGTAGGATGAGGGATAATGGTATTGGGGTTTGGGAGATATCAAAAGGAACAGCTTATTTACGATATCAGCGATCTAAAGTTTGTTATATTGTAGAAATTCAGGGGAGGGATACATATTCGAAATATAATAGGTTCGTTTGAAAATTTGCCAGAGAGATTATTTTTGTGAGAATTTTTACGTGGAATGTGTTTGTGGCTTCTTCAGCCTTTTAGCCGTCATACAGTTATTTACATATTTTCGGCATCAGTATTTTTGATTCTTTATTTTAGATCTAGTCTAGCCTATAACTCCTGTAAATACGCACAGCTCACACTGTTCAGATGTAGTAGATCTCCAAAGACGGAGGATAATCATTCGATTTCATTATTATTATATCGTCGGACACAATATGTACCATTTCATTAAAATTAATTAATAAAAACAAACAAAGATTCGTTCAGTAACTCTATTTTAATTGCGACTCATGAAAGTGGTTGATGTCTGCCGTGACTCGTCATAAAAACTATGGTTTCGGCCGTTCATTAATTTCAATAAAAGACCCCAAAAGAAAGTGGCAGGTATCTGCTTGCTTCTGATCATACAGGAAATGAACGCCAAATATTTCCTTTGGTTGACGATCGCGTCAAAGAGATAATTCTTGTCTTTACGCTTTTAATTATGAACAAAAAAAAATATCGGAATATTGTAGGAGTACCTAACTGAACTAAAGGGAACGTCTTTCTGTCATCATTATTTTGCTTATTTATTTATTTCCAGTAAAAGGTTTTAACTTCTGGTTGAGTTGATGATAATATATTGTTGAAATTCCTGATAAAATACAATGTAAAAAAAGCTTTAAAAATTAAGGTAACTAAACTAAAAAAAATAAAGCTAAAGTGTTGTATGTTCCATCTAAACCGTACCGACATTTGGATCTAAATGATAAAAGAGAAATTAAAAATAAGTATGAATTTGTACACAAACTCAAAAGTTACGAAGGAAATAACAATGACAGGTTCATTTCTGGTCTTAATGAGAAAGACCCATGAACTGAGACGTTTACAATTAGAAATTTCACAGTGTCTAATTCTTAGTAAATGTTGCTGAGTAAGCTTCACTTGGAAATCTGCGCAAATTATCCAATGGAATAAGGAAACGGATATCCGTTACATCCTAACTCCAGAGTCATTAAGACGGGTGTAGAATGTAGCGGCAAAGAATCCAACGGGAAACTCTATTAAGGATAGCACGAGACGCTTTGTCCGGAATTAAATTTAGATTGAATCTATCTGTTAAAGTGCTCTGCCGTTTAAAACTTACCTAACTTTTTTTTCCGGTAAATTGATTTAGTGGGGATGTGTAATCAGGCGCTGGTGGCCTAAGTGCCTGGATGAATCACGACACGAGACTTCGCAAAGTTTATTTTATGGAACGGAACGTGATTATATGCAACTTGCAGTAAATGGTTTCAAGGCAAATATAGCAGGCAGACTTCAGGAAATTGAATTTTCCCAATTAGAATCTGACTGACGAGAATCGACTAGAAGTGTTCATTTATAGAATATAAGGCTATATTAGGGGAAAATCCAACTCTTTTAATCTCGTTCCAACTTTATTTGAAGAAACCATTAGGTACCTACATGCAGTTAGGAAGTGCATTGTCACTGTTATCGTGCGTTTCCACTAGTCAATTAGGTATGTTATAATATAAACATCATCGTTTCGAAACAGAGTCTCAGATAGGTAGTGAGAATACAACTCTGTCAAAATGTTTATAATTATTGACAATCAATGCAGTGGAAACGCACGGTTACAATCAGAATTGAACTGTTGTATTTCTATAAATGTGACTGTCCAAAAATTTACCATTTAAAGTGTTATGTATGTACCTAGCTATAGGTATAAACGCGGCTGCGCCCGCGTCCATCTTTGAAATAAACATCAGTGCGTTGACAGCCGTCTTGTGCATTACTTGTCGCCCCTCGCTCCGTTCGCAAACTTACTAGTGGCGACGATACCTACCCGCGTTTGTAAAAATGTCGATTTTAAATATAGGAAATTTGTGTAATTTCGATCACAGTTTGCATAACTAGAAAACATCAAAACCAACTCATATTTTATAATAAAGGATCAGGGTCAAATGTAATTAAACAATTACCGGGGGACAGTGCCGTTAGTGCTCATAACGATTATGAAACCGGTTCTGGCATTGTGGCGCCGCCGCCGCCATCCGAGCCAACATTGACATCGTCACACTCACCGAGAGGGGACGGAGAAGATACCGAACAGGTGGTGTCTCCTTCACCTTCACCGCAAGAGGAGATGTCTCCCCCGCCGACGACGAGTGTTTCACCAGATTTATCGCCATGCAGAGTGACAATGTCGAGAGGAGTCCGTCGGCCATTTCCATCAGAAGATGACGATGATGATTTTTATGATGTCGAAGATACGGAAGCCACCGGAAATGCAAGCGAACCTCTGAAGGAAGAAAGGTCAAAACGAGCCCGTCCCCCTGTTAACTACAAACCGTTCTTTTAATAATATAAAAAAGTTAATTCTATCTTGTTGGGGGAGGAATGTTATGTATGTACCTAGCTATAGGTATAAACGCGGCTGCGCCCGCGTCCATCTTTGAAATAAACATCAGTGCGTTGACAGCCGTCTTGTGCATTACTTGTCGCCCCTCGCTCCGTTCGCAAACTTACTAGAGATGTCCCAGCGTTGCCCCAGTTTCATTTTATTTAATTACTTTCATAAAAAAATGCTAATTACATTTTATTTGGATATAGTATCCGTCAAGAATTGTTTTTATTTAGAAAAACAATTACAAAAGTATTAAGTTGTTTTCTGAAGTATTTTGTGAAAAAAATTGTACTATCATGATAAAAAAATTGTGACTTAAAGGCCTTTTAACTTAAAAATCCCACTTTTTAATGCAGAAAATAATTATTAAACTGATTCTAGAGTAAAATACCTACTCTGGATTTAGACGCGATAGACTTTCATTTTTTGAGAATGGTGAGGCAAATGACATAGGCGCGATGGGACATGTCCTTTATTCGCGTGTGATTCTCATTACAAAAATTGCAATCCACTTATCAGAAATGTTACAAAATGAATTCACTATGTGTGGAGGTAAAGTGATCCTAAGATAGCTCAAGTGTAAAATAGTTTTGGCCGGTTATAAATACAAATTAACATAGTTTATCGCCGTCTCAGGTGCGCGAGCGGCTGGCCTTGAGGGAATCTGATTAATTAGGGCCACGCCGAAACCCTTTGAATTATTCGGGCTCCACACCAAAGCTCCTTAAGATTGTGTTACTCGGGATGTTACGATTTTCCTTGAAAGATGCTCCTTTGGTGTATTGTGTAATTAATTAGCGCGCTCTACGTCTCGGCACACAAAAGAACGAGCACCTCGGTTGTAGCTTCTTTTGATTCCTTTTATTATTGTGTATAAGAGACGAAACACTAGTCCAGACCGAGTTACTACACAGTACAGTACAGCCAGCTTTTTTAGCGCTCCACTGCTTGCGAAATACGGATTTTAAAACTGTTTTACTTCAAATTACGAGGGAGATAAAATCCCGTTCTAAGACGGTTTCGTGGTTCTTTTTATTCTGGCGACTTTTGTTCTTGAAATAGCTTAATGGGAGTGTTTTATATCAACAAATAAACGAGATTTGACGGTTGTAAAGTAAGTGATTTGATTCTTTCTATCTTCATGGAGATCCTTAGTAGCTTTTCTATTGTCTAATTTAAAAATCTATCGCAATCACTTACAGGATGTAACACATTGAAGCTTATTTTTGGGACAAATAAAAACTTACCAAAGAAATGCAGCAATGTGTCACATCCATCTGTCAAACGAAAGCGATTGCGATAGATTTTTTGAATTAGACAAAGCCACCCCGATCACCTGTCAGATAGTTGAATACACAGAATGTTGACCAAAGTAATTAAGTGACAAATATTTGTTTAATAATCCATTAAAATATTCACTTCTCAAGCTTACGCGCTCAGTAGGCATGAAATAAAACACTTTTTAACGGATACTCTCGCGCTCTTAGGAAAATAAAAAATCAAACCAAATACCTTGAGGCATATATCTTGAAATCGGGTGGGGATTGCCCGGAATGCGTATTTTGGGCATGTGTAGCGGTGAGGAGCGCGGGCGGCGGGAGAAGGGCGCGCGCTATTGGTCGCACACAAGAGAGAGCACATGCGCGAGTTTATCCCCACTCCGTCAAAAAATTTCAAGATACATGCCTCGTACTGTACTAACTAATTACCAAAGTACTTTCATTAAAACCGCGCTTGTATCCGGTAAAAAGTGTTATTTCAAATTCATTCAAAGTGATATTTATTATTATTATGCAATTTAGTTAAGAAGCATTTACTAATAACAACTTAAAGTTAAAAGTTCAGTAGTGTAAGTTAAACTTTAATAAGGCAATACTTTTAAAAATGTACGACTCGTTACTCCTACTTTTAGTGAAATTAACTGCAACGTGGAACGTTTAAACCCTAACGGCAGTGTACATGAATATAAACGGCTGTTAAAATACTTTTACCAATATTGATGGGTTTCGGACTTAAAATTCAAGGAAAGTTGAACCGAACGCGAGAAAACTATATTAGGTAAATAAGCTTGGTTTTCGTATGGGAGTGTATAAAATTCTTGCAACGCCACAAAATTTTCAGTAGGCAGAACTCAATTAAAATTTAAGTAAAATCTTAAAAGTCCGTCGTCTCCTATACGATCGATATTTTTTAAATTTAAAGTCTTGTACCACTTTATTTTCCCTTGGTTATAAATTTTCTTGCTTTTACACCCGTCATTAAGAAAAGAGTTGCATCGACCCTAACACCTTCGACATTACGTAAACAAGATAGAACTTTAGCAAACACATTCACGTTGGATAGTGTAACAACAGCGAACTGTGCTACGCAAACAATATTAAAGTAGGCACCTCTTGTACGCCGGTGTTTAATAACACCCCTATAGAGCTACAAAGGCTTCAAAGAATCGTTCTCTCTTTGAACATGAGTGTGTCATGTATGTTATAAATTTATCTATCTATCCCATAGGTAGATTTTTCTTTGGAACCACATAAAAAAGGGGGATCGTTAAAAGTTTGTAGTCACCAAAGCCAACAAAAATTTATATAAAACTAAATCATAAACATTGCTCCAGAAATTAAAGTGTTATAATATAATTATAATAAATTAAATATTATGAAGTACTCGCACATTGATTATTATCAATAACAAAATAGTTTTAGGCAGTTGTTGGTAAATATTTAATTATGAAAAAATATGGAATTGACTTAAATGTATCCTTACTTATTAGTAAGGATAAGGATATTTCATTATTCTTATACTTACTAATCCATACTAATATTATAAACGCGAAAGTCCGTTTGGTTGTTTGTTTGTTACGCCTTCACGTTTTAACTACTCAACCGATCGTCATGAAATTTTGCATACACGTTGCTGTCAGGGCGCTAGGGCTACAGAAAAGGACAAAGGGTACATTTCATTAAGAAAAAAAGTACTGTTCTCGAGGGATAGCAAAAAAAGTTTCCACGCAGATAAAGTCGCGGTTAGTTATCAATAACTTCCAGCCAAAACCGACAACATTCTGATTGAAATTGAAAGAGTTAACATAATTTTGTATATAGAACTATGTACACTGATATTGATATTGAGGGTGACGTAAACAAAACATTTCGTCCTAAAACAGAGGACAAAGCTCAGTCTTATACTGAGATTGTACGCTTATACACCTACCTACACTAATGAAATAGTGTAAGACCAAATTAATGTATTATATTATATTCAAAGAATTTACGTGTTTTGTCAAAGCCACACTATTAAGGCTTTCATAGAGACTTAAGTCAGATCTTCAACATAATTTCAATTATTTCAGTCAACGATAATAATCTAGAAATCTGTAAACAAAGTAAGTTGAATTTTGGTTAAATCTAAAATGAAATGTCAACAGTAAAGCTAAAATCGTTGTAGCTAATCATGTTCAAACGTTTTAAGCATGCAAGCGAGATTAAATTTCCATGTCTTTGCTTTGCTGCTGCTGGTAATCGTATATGAATTTCATCAACTCGGATTAAATGGTCTGCTTAAACATACATGCTCCATTGTTTGGCCTGTCGCGACCCGGAGTTTACATAGCGCAGTTCGTTTACTTATTTAGTTGTATTTGTGTACCATACCAAGGACTTAATTGTATTCATAAAGAACAACCGTCGGGGCCTGCTCTTACCTTAATATATGGACATGCCTTCACAGGACTCCGCGACATTTTCTAGTGAAATTTTGCTAACATTTTGTTGCGCATTTCTAACACATTGTTGCTGCAAGCTTTAGGAGCTTACTGACGGAAAATTTACTGGCACCGTCCGAGAGAGGACTTAATTTGGTTTTATTTTGAACTACCTATCAATGTCGTTGTCTTTAGGTTAAAATATTTTGCTTTATGTAATTATTTTGATCTATTCTTTTATTTTTTCTTACTGGGGGTCAAGTCTGATAATCGTGTTTCAATGCTGTTTAAATAGTAATGTTTTTTGACACAGTTCTTGTTTCTTAAACCCAAAACAGAAACACATTGTGTCTCGATTTTGGGTTTAAGAAACAAGAACTGTGTCAAAAAGCATTACCATTCAAACATTATTGAAACACGATTTTGACGATATCATGAGCAAACTTGACCCCCTGTTTGAGTAGGTGTGTATTTTTATTACAATACTAATATAGTACTTATACCTATAACTTGTATAGTACCTACATTTGTGTTCTAAAGCAAAAGCGTCGTGTCATTAATGATAATGATGCCTACAAAATTTTCGAGTGCATCAAAATAAAAGCCACCTGAAAAATACCGTCCAAATTAAAAGCCAAGGAATTGGTATTCGGATAAAAACCGTTAGTTCATTATCGACAGTAGGTTTCCCTCTCAAACTGACTCGTTATGGAGACAGCGACTTCATGAATAATTTACAAGGAATAATGGAAGTACCGCGAATATCTACCTGCATGTTTTAAATGCTACGAATTTCTTCTTTTGATACTTCCCCCCAAAGGGGATTGGTTTGAATATTTTAAAGGTTGTTAGCCGATAGGGTGTGTAACATTGTTCACTTTACTTAATAGGCCACTTATCTACTTGCTTTTAAGAAAAGCATCTTAACTGCTTCCCGTAAGAGATACAGACCTACTCGGGATAACTTTTTTAACTTACGCTGCTTTTATTAGCTCCGTAAAATGTTAATGCTACATCAACGATTCTCCTTTCTTTGTGCGTACCTACTAAAATGTAAGCAGGCAAATGTTATTGAGGCAATTATTAAAGAGAAGTAATAGGAATATACTTATATTTTTGTTTTCTCGAAAGGTTCCGGTGAAAATTGTAAGTTTTGATTATAATACACTTAATAATAAACGGAAGTAAAAAGTTAGTTTAAAAGACATGTTTTTTTAAACTTAAAAAGGTATTTGCAATAACGCAACAGGAAAAACGGAAGAAACCAAAGCTCGTACAAAACACCGCTCCCTAAATTCATGTACGAAATGCGGTGAATTTGAACGGAGCGCTGGTAAAGTCTAATGAAGGCACGAAAATAATCCGTCCAGTGTACATATTCAATGGGTATAAATTTCACTTGGATAAATTCAAGACGTGCTGAGGTATCGGGCCGTGTGTGCCGAACAAAATCACTGAAGCGTGTTCAGCTGTTGAATTTTGATCCTTAAATTGAACATGATAAGGGCATAATTGGGGGTGTGAGATATGAAGGCTGATGCTCGTGAGGTCACAAGTCGTTTATTTCAATAAGACAAGCTTACCTGTCACCTGCCGACCCTTTCCCGACCTACGCGCCCATGTGAATTATGGGCCTTATTTATATTAATTAAAGGGTAGAAATTCATTATAGGTGATGTTGATTGTTTGACGCGAGACTATTATGGAAATATTTTTGTTCGTGGTTTTTCATGAGTTGATAGATAAGTAATAAATATAGAATTTAGAAAATATTTTTTTGAACAGTTAACAATTCTAGACTTTTTTTAATAAAAACTTTATTTTCGGTTAACTCTAGAAACATATAAGTATATGAAAATATGACGAAGACAGTACAAAATTACTAATAATAGTTAGCGTTTATCAATCTAAGCATATACCTTTGGTTATGTTTGTTATTATAGTCGTGGATAAGCTGGTTTGCTGGTTTTGTTGAATAATTAGTCTTGTATGAAAGAAGTAGCCGCATGAAAGTAGGATTATATAACAGGTTTATATGTAGATGGGTGATAACAGCGAAAGCTCCAAATGTTTAAATATCCAAAGCAACATCCGATAAATTTAGACCCTAAAAACGTGTGGCGGAAACAAATTAATTGTAACTTCCACGACTGTGTGCGGATCATGGTAACAAAACTTCACAGAGAAACGACCCTCATGTTAAACCAACTCTTAAACATCGTCAATGTAAGTTCCGATCGGGTTACGAGCCCTAACGTGTTAAACGAGGTCAACCCGATGTTTTTAAAGCAATTTCACGATCAAAGTATTCACCTTACTATAAGACCGGCAAACATGGGCACAATCGATTTAATGAAAGGGGAATCGAAAGGGCCTGTAGGTTTGCGTTCCTAAATTTACGATCACCTCTAACGTTTAATTGGATATTCGTGCCGCAATAAAAACGACTTGATGACTTGAAGATTAAAATGGGAACAGTTTAAAATGAAAGTGAATACTAAATGGACGGACGTCACGTCTGCAAACGACGCTTTTACTTAAAGACATCCCCAAGTACGGACACTGATCAAATACATTTGAATAAAATGGGATTGTGTTGCGTACCGTTTGATTTTTATGTCTTTCGGTACGGCTATTACCTAGAGTCGTAACGTATTTCAATTTAAAATTCGGTTTAACTAAAAACATTCCTTTTAAGTGGCAGGAACGCCAAAAGTGGCGAGGTTTCGTGTTTCAATGCATGGTGCCTATATTTTACTGTTTCATTGATATACAAAAACATAGTCTAGCACTCAATCTTTTCTAAAATCCTAAAAAACGATACGTCTACAATATTTCAGATATATTAAAACAGAATTTATGCTTTTAAACCAAATGTTTGAGCTTAAAGCGTTATTTAAATGAAAGGCACACGGGAAGAAGGGGCTCATCGACATTTTTGATCGATTTTGAACTAACAATTGCATTCGATAGCCTTTGAATGGTCTTTCAAATGACATAAACAAACTAAAAAGGGCCCATTTTCCGTTAAATAGCCTTAGTAAAAGTAAACCACTTAACTTTAAACAGACATTTTCTCAAATTTTGCTAAATGTCGATGAGCCCCTTCTTCTCGTGTGCCCTTCAAATATTAACCTCTTTAAGCTATGAGCGACTTTAAATTCTTTAACTTAACCGCATACATCTGTTCAATGAAAATACAGCTTCGAAACTAGCCGGGAAACGGTTTCCTAGGTGGTTGTCTGATAAATGTTGTACATGTTGAACGTAGCCTCATCAGACAACACCTTTGGACCGACGACGTAGACTAGTTACCGCATAAGTTCAGCACTTCGTACTAACTTCCGGTTTAATGTATTAAATGGAGAACGTGCTCCAACTAAATTATATGTATATGTATAGCTCCTGCATGGGGTCGAATTTAGAACAGCTTTTTGCATATTTATTTTACAAATAGAGTTAGTAACATAATATATGTTACGGATAATACGGTGCGGCTATACCTAGTTGTAACCTAGGTACCGATTTGCTCACGTCTAATACTAGGTGTAGCCGGTTGCATTCGGTTAAATCTCTAGGTCTAGCCTTCTTTGTGCTTCTACTAAGGGTGAGTAATTTATGGGGTATTTAGAAAGTTATTTAAATTTTAGATTAAATTTCTAACTTTTATTCAAGACTTATAGGAGTAATGCAGATCGGTTACACCTAGGTTTAACCAACAGCTACCGGCTATACCTAGTTTTAGCCGGCTAAAACTAGGTGTAGCCGCACTTTGGGTATTAGCAGTAATATATACATATTATACTGTGGTAATAATCTTTGCTTTTTATTCGAGTGTTATTTGAATTGGAATAAAAATAAAATGTTAAAGAGTGATTTAGGGTTCACAAGAACTGTCTTTTAAAATTCTTGAGGGTTTCCTCAAGTTCTTGGGTTCTATTTCAAATTCCATCGTTCAAGAACGTGTCATCACTAAATGCCAATAGGGAACTTGCATAAGTCACCGATTTTGATAAATTTGAGCTTGATCGCTGCGGACACGTATAAAAACATGATGGAACAGAAAAAAAATGTATTACTTTAGTTTTATCACACAAGGGAAAATGACGAATTTTTTTTTTCGGATATCTTAACTTAACTTACACTTAACAGTCGGATAGAACATCAAATAAGAAGTAATATTTTGTATGACACATATGTACTTAAACGCAATATTTAGGGAGATATTTGATCATTCTTGGCTAACTCCATACTAATGCACTGAAACGTGACATGAGTGACGTCAAACATGTTGACCTTTTTGTATAGAGCGTTTTCGGCGGGTGCTGCTGCGTGCTAACTTCAAGTAACTATATCACGAAAAAAAAACACAAGAGAAAAGTTTTAATATTACAGTTGATTTTCTCACGCATTATACTTTTGATTTTGATACAAAAAAAAATTGATGCATGTTCCCTATTAACTTTATAAGAAACTGTAAAAAAGTACCGCGCACAATTTTCACCCATCAGCGACTTTTTTTTAAAGAAGGCTTTAAATAAAATTTTCGTTAAGATAAAATATCATACAAGTATAAATCCTATCCTATTTAGCTTTGTGTAGATTTCAGTGAAACTCGTTAAGATATGCATTTCAGGTGAAACAGCAAAAGTAGGGAAGCTCAAGCCGGATCAAGGGATCTTCCTCAGGAGTGAACATTCATACAATGGGACGGATACTAAAATAAACGTTTCCCCCGCTCCCGTAAATCTTCCTAACCAACGAATAGGGAACGAAAATGGTACAATCTTTAACTTTCTGACAGTTTAATAAGATAATAAAAATATAACCGTGGAAAAGAGAAGGAAGTTGCCACCAAATGGATTTCTTTGACTTTTCCCACGATTTACTCGAGTTGAGTCGCTTAGGCGTGGATATTGGTGTAAATAAATTTGATTTGATTTGTTTCACTGTACCTATATCTTTTTGTTTTTATGCTATCGAGATTCGTGCTTGCTTTGCGTTGGCCTTCGCGTTATTTGATTTTATTTTCTAGGTAGGAGTTACTTGTTTCACCTTTAAATAATATAGAATTTTAGTGAAATGTTTGTTAGCGGTAGGTATCCCTGCATATCTTCTCTATGAATAAAGTAATATAAGTACTCACGTCTGTTATTGTCAAGTGAAAAACGCATACAGGAGGTAAGGGGACCACTTCCAAAGAAAAAGGCAGGTGGTAGTGTGAAACTAGGTTGAAAAAGAGTTTTCTTTTCGCCTTCCAGAGGTTTTTTGGCAATTTTTTCGTTTTATGTTCCTTAAAGAATGTTCAGTTTTGGAAACTCTACTATCTGCCTTTTTTTCGGAAGTGTTCCCCTTACTTACACCCTGTATTATTATCATCATCAGGTCATGCTTTCCTTTCCTTATGTATGGTTAAGGAGGATAGGCTATAAAGCATCACACAGGCACAATGCGTATTGGTTAGTATACAATAGGGAAAGTCTGAAATATATCAATTTGGATGATTTTTTTACAGGTAGGAATAAGCTCCTTTAATAATAGGAAAAAGTTTATAATTTTTTGTTGCGTGAATAAAATCTAAAAAAAAATTCGTCTTAGCAAAGGTACGGAAGCAACAGTAGAATGGAGGTGATTACATAGCCACAACCCCACATCATGGTATTAAAAACACAAAATTTCATAACTTTTTTTAAATACATGTTGTGGTTGTGGCAGGTGGTGGCTATTGATGAATATATGAAAGTATAATCTCCACTCTGCTGTTAGGTACTTCCGTACATTGAGAGAGTGTTTTTTTTTTTAATTTTTCGCGTAACCAGAAACTCTGAATTTTTTTCTATTAATAAGGTTAACCTAGCTTAATCCTTAATTTTTTTAGACATTCATTTCAGATAATATATCGTGTACCTAAAATATTTAGTTCAAGACGCACGCTTTCGCTCATAGTTGATTGCAAATCTAAAATCTTTGATCAATCAGTAGTTAGCAGCGCCTCTAATTTACCAACCCGTTGGGTAAAAACACACGATATCCCGCCCGAAATGTGACTAAATCTTATTTAAAAAAAATCTTCATTTTTCACAAACAACCAAACGTATTTTTAAAACTTCGCAGTGCGCGTCGAAATGGAAATTTCTATTTTTGACGGCAGTTCTTCTGTGTTGTGCTTCGTTTTTTAGGGTTCCGTACCCAAAGGGTAAAAACGGCACCCTATTACTAAGACTCCGCTGTCCGTCTGTCTGTCTGCATGTCTGTCTGTCTGTCTGTCACCAGGCTGTATCTCATGAACCGTGATAGCTAGAAAGTTGAAATTTTCACAAATGATGTATTTCTGTTGCCGCTATAACAACAAATACTAAAAACAGAAAAAAATATTTAAGGAGGGCTCCCATACAACAAACGTGATTTTTTTGCCGTTTTTTTCTCGATATTAATAACGACAACAGGTAGACAGTTGAAATTTTCACAGATGATGTATTTTTGGTGCCGCTATAACAGCAAATACTAAAAACAGAATAAAATAATGCCGTTTTTTGGTACGGAACCCTTCGTGCGCGAGTCCGACTCGCTTTTGGACGGTTTTTTTGAATTATTTACAAGTTACCGACCAGCACACCGCCCGGTGGCACTATCGCTGCAGCAATAAAATGTTAATGCGTGTTATGATTGGCACTATGTACCCGACTGGGGCATCCATAGTGATCCGGAGGTTGAGTGTACTATATAAAAAGCAAATAATAAACTTGTTTTTCTGGCAATTTTTTTATGCATAACGGGGCAGTGCTTGGTCTTTACCTCACCTGATGTTAAGTAACGATAAGGCCGAAGGTGGAAACGGACTACACCCGGAATCCTCTTCACTGAGGAACTGGCTATCTTACCTCTAACTGCCGGAACACAACAATTTTTAAAATGGCGTCAGACTTAGGTAAGATGGTGGTAGCTAGCCAGGCGCACTTGAAATAAGCCCTACCACCAACCAAACCGAGTACAAAATGTACCCCTCCTGGGAATCGAACCCGGGACCCCTGAGTCTTACACGGGTGGGTGAACCACTAGACCACAGATGCGTTTAAATATTTCAGTCGACACATGGATTTTGGTTCTTTTGTAGTGATGCAACGGATCTGTTTCTGTTTTCGCAAGTGCGGAAGTTCCGCGTGATTTTCAACATCCGTTTCTGCTTCTGTTTCCGCAACTTGCCACTACTAAATTTTGAATATTAATAAAATGTTCAGTTGCAAAGTTGTAATATTGTTTTCTATAATAGATTTCTAATATTTCTATTTCTAATCTAGATTTGGTGTATTTGATACTTAATAAAGAATTATATTTGTAAATTTGTTTTTTTTTTCGTATTATTTACACTTCCGTTTCTGCATCCGTTTCCGTTTCTGCTAAAATTTACTTTTGACATCTGTTTCCGTTTCTGGTTCCGCTAAGACACTTCCGTTGCATCACGGACCGGAGTTGGGTCACAGCTGGACTTGGAACTCGTTTTGTTTCTGATGATGACATTGGAGAAGGATTGTGGATACCGCGGTGGTGGTGGCCCCGCATTGACCTCAGCCATTTTTAATGTCCCCACTGCTGGGGCACAGGCCCTTCTTATGGGTGGATGAGGATGATGGTCGATATACCCACCATGCAGGCCCTATACGGATTGGTGGGTGTAAATGACTGCAAATGCAGCTGGGACCAACGTCTTGACGTGCCTTCCGAAGCACAGAGAAACCCGAGATAATACTTTTTGGTCACCCATCCCATGACTGATCCTTGCGAAAGTTGCTCCGCAATCGCAGGGCCAGCCGCAAAACCACTGCGTCACCGAACTCCTCGTCCCGCATAGACCCTAGTGATTTTGCCACAAATAAAAAGCTTGATTAAATTTGTATGGATATTTTTGATTCAGGTAAATTTGTTCGTGATAAAAGCGCCACATTAACTTGCTATGAAATTTTTTTTGGTCAATTTACATTGCTCCGCTGCCAAAATAAGTAGCTAAACCACTTGTTAGGGAAATCACAGATAATGAATAACACAAATACCTAGAACTGAGATAACATACAAAAGTTCGTTTTCTAAAAATTGACCCCGCTGAAGATCGAACCCACCACCTCAGCCGGGGATCGAACCCACTGCATACCTTAGCTATGGTTGAAAAGTGACACTACGTCTTATGACGTTGGTTGATGTGTTGTTTGGAAAATGTAGGTATGAATTTTTTAAATGTTATTTTACACACTCGCTACGTGGTTCTTGCGCACACGAAAATATTAATTTACGTATTTTATGTTAAGTGTTAAATTTTGTCAGTATAGAGTTGTCATACTGTTAGTCAGTTGCGCGCGGGCTCCGCTCGGCAGTACGTAGCTCGGTTTAATCCGGTTCTTTATTCATGACTCCCCCACATAGCACCAAAATTACACTTTTCGTATTATTTGATCTACTTAGCTTCCTGCAAAGCTAAGTTATTGCAGGAATAAATCGGGGTTCTAGATACTGCTGCTAAGATATATTTGGGATTTAATAAAATTCAGATGATATTCGAATCTAATAATATTTACGTTTTAATGTTTAAATAAATGATAAAACAATGTATTTTTACTTAATTGCAAACAAATCTTTAACTTCATTTCAATCTATGTTTCTACATAACAAATTATGTAGAAACATAAATCGAATACACAAAAAGGTATTTAAGATTTGAATACACAAAATCAAGTTTGTCTGGTTTGTAGGTAAATCATTATGTGAACAAAGCACATATTAGTTTATTCTAAGCTGATTTGTTTAGACAAAGAAAAAAAAGGCCAATAAGAGAAAATAAGGATTAGACATAGCCAAAGCCCTTGTGGTCGACATTTAGTAAAAAATATGTTAGCGACACAAAACTGGCCACAGGACATGGCTGGTTTATTTTTCATGACCCTTGAGTTCTCGTACATAAATCACGAGACTGTTTCTTTCGTGTCTAAGTTTCGATAAGAGTACAAACAATGCATGCATGCAAGGCAAGCAGGGTAGTAGCGTTATATTTTTCTACTTGAATTGAAGCCTCAATGTATAAGGATGACAAAACTGTCTAAATTGTATCGAGATATTTTGTATGAAAATTGGTATCAGCTTAAACAGTAAAAAAACTAAAAAGGAAAATTTGTCATTTTGTAATATTTCGATACGAATAGATTTTCGTTAAATAAGAAATACTTGAAAATAATTTTTAATTGCCTAAGGCCGTATACAGAAAGAAAGCCGACAGCTTACCAGCGCTTACTTCGCTATACTAAAATTGACCGGCGCTTATCGGCGCCGATAAGCGCCGGTAATAATAATTAAATAATACGCCGGGATAAGGCCCATTTTGGTATAGCTAAATAAGAGCCGCTAGGCTTCGGCTTTCTTTCTGTATACGGCGTAACGTGAAGTCTAAGTTGACAAGCAGTAAGCGTTAGAATGCTACCATATCACTCCATAAAAATTACAACATATTTTTTTAGTGAGGCCTCATTTTCCCTTTCTCCTGAGTACACTGTAACTTTGAAATTACCTTTACGTGTTGTTAAAAAGCTGTTTATCCATATAGTGGACAATTTAATGACGTTTTTAATGTTAATGTGCGATAATATGATAGACACTAGTGGCTGCGCCGAGTGCGTCCTGCGTGATGGCTCAGCATAATCTGTTCCTTTATTCATGAGCTGAAACTGCCCGTTGCAAATTGAAATTTTGATATTGTTCAAATAGCTTTCAATCCAGGTATGCATTTTTGCATTAAACCTTTTATAGTTCAATTCAGACCTTGTATGAGTGTAATATTGTATCACACCTGAAACTACAGACTAGATATACACTGTTATATTCTAGTCCTTTTTTAATGTGTTCTACCAATGAAACTAAACATTTTTCTCAACGAAACATGGGTCGAAGAACGACAAAAAAAATTAGTTATATTATATTACTAGCGACCCGCCCTCGCTTCGCTTCGGTGTAGCAAAGAGAATGTAAAAATAACTAGCGTTATACGGTGTAGTGTGGAATTTGACCTTCCTCTTGAACCATTCTATCTATTATTAAAAACCGCATCAAAATCCGTTGCGGAGTTTTAAAGATTTAAGCATAGGGATATAGGGACAGAGAAAGCGACTTGTTTTATACTATGTAGTGATAGTGATATCCAAAAATTGAATCCCAAATTGCTGAATCGACAGTTTTATGCTGATGAAGCAATTTGGGCACCCACGATTATTGGCGACTGTCTCTTTGAGCCAGTCTACCCATATATCGCGACCAGTGTGGTTGTTTCCGAAAATCTAATTAAAATTCACTTTGCTGTCTGAAGGACAGTTAAATTTATTTTCACAGTTTATTATTATTTTCCATTTTTTAAAAGACTCCCAAGTTTTCCGGTACAACAGTTCGTCCCATACTAGACAGCTAAAACATTGTATTAGTATAGGAAAGTAATAAAAAAAGTACTTTTTCGACTCATGTTTCTTTGGCAAAAATGTTTCATTTCATTTGTAGAACGCTCTCTTGTAACAGTTCAAAATTGAACATGTTTCTTTTATCTCAAATATTGATCCGGAAGCGGGCAAAATACAAACTTTAAGTATTCCACTTATGCAGGGGTTAGTTTTCATGATTTCTGTAGGTCTTATTCTTTGTCGGATACCTTCTTTATCACATTCCAGAGGGTCCACAATTTATGGCTAGTTAGAGATCTGTAAAAATACAAAAAAATCCAGGGTTGGAAAAATATTTGTAAACACAAATAAGTAAAGTTATGTAATTAATCAAATAATAAATTCATTGAATAACTTACCATGAAGAGGGTGGTTATTCTCATTTTACTAAAAGAATGGTTGTTTATGCAATTTGTGAGGTTATATTGCATTTCATCCTGCATTCAAAATATAGTTGCACTGACGATAGAACGATGTTCTTATAACACAAATCCATTGTTCATATGCACTTTATAAGCTTATGATTGCAATATGCAAATTCAACATTGACAAAATATCCGTATTTCTATATAAAAAACAGATAATTTTATGATAATTCAATAACTTGAAAATATGTTTCAACAATAATAAACAGATCGTCTGACACTTGGTATAGACAAATGTATTTGACATTTGGTGGACGTTTTTGGAACTAAAAACTGACATTCCATCGAGAAAGTCTACACTATAAAAAAAAAAGAAATAATCTTTGGAAATTTATACCATTAATAAATTAAGAGAAAAGAGACGAATGATTATAAAATTACAAAATAAATAAATGATAATTAAAGTTAATCACTGTTTAGGTAGAATAACATTTAAAATTTGGAAAAATGGAAGTTTTGTAAGCATACTTGCTAGAGCAAATAAATGTGTGTGATACCAGTGTGTAACGGAACGCAAATCTTTCGGTTAAGTTCTGGATTATAGATAAAGTAAAATCAGTTTAATATTAAAAGTAAAGAAAGAATATGAATGATTATATTTGTAATAAGAAAATAATTAAATCAGAACAATAACTAGTAAAAAGTTGTAAGAAAATTGGACAAAAAAATATATATATGGAAAAACGGAACGTTCTACATTCTCTTTGTCCATAAACAAGAGATGAAGGGAGAGGTTCGTGGTAGCCAATCGTAAGCTTGCAAAGCGTTTTGTGACCATAAAAGGAGATGAATTGAGTTGGTGTTTAGCCAATCGTAACGCGTGAATCTGGGGGGAGTTAACTTTAGAGTCAGCAAATAATAGCTCAGAATGGTGGCGCCAAGATTTAAAAAAAATGATACCAGTATAAGATCATAAAATACCCATAGTAATGAAATTATATGAAAAAAAATAAGCTGGCCAGTAACGAAACGTTCTTTGGCAAATAGAATAAATAAATGGGTGGCGCAAAGAATAATTAATATTATGAATAGAGTCATGCATCAATCGTAAATAATAAAAGTAGGCTGATAGCGGATTTATTGATTATAAGGGGTCATCTTTGAAGGTTAACGAAATTGATTAGACCAAAAGATTTATTCGAACACACAGGAAAGATTAAATTGCTTGTGTCATATAATATATATATTTACTTGAGGATCTTTGTAAATTCTAGATTAACCAAAATTAGTTATTGGATACGGAGGTAATTACTAATCCTTGTATTCGTAAAATGTTCACGTAATTTAAATATTTGAGGGTGATTGTCAAAAAAAGAACATATATATTTATTTATTTATTTATTTATTTAAAGTATCTTACAGGTACTTAGGGGGACTAAATGCACTAGGCAATTTTTGTAAGTCAATTAGTGGAAAATTTCCCAGCATTTTGGGGAAATAGATTGTGACAGGGCACATTAAGGATACAAACAATAGAATACTAGGAATTATGTGTAGCTAGGGGACGCTTTGAAAAATAATGGGTGGGGGTTAGGTTATAAAAGCTTCGACGAGCTTATTCTCGCTCTCATTTTTCCACCTGCCGAGAAGAAGACGAATCTCCGCCTCCCCTCTGTAAGAAGCGCCATAGAACAAGTTCTTTTTATACTCAAGCACATATGAAGAAGTCAGCAAATTAGTGAATTTAGGAAAGTCCATTGTTTAGGCCTTGCAATCGGGGCAAGTTTTTCTTTGGGGAAATATTTCAAGCAGGGTTTTAAAATGGTAAAAATTAAGCCTTGACTGAAATATATAATTCTATTTGCAAAGGTTACATCAAAATTAACGCTAGCTGTTCCAAGTAAATTCCAGAATTAGTAAAATCAGATTAAATTAATATCAATTTAAATGAAATAAAATGTGGGAAGGGAGATTCTATTTAGAATAATTACTAGAAAATTTGTGTCATATTGGGGCAATCCGTAATGGACTTTCTGGGGGGGCAATGAGGTAACTGATAGCTTATGAGTGTGACTTCATAAGCGGGCATCAACTCGTTGATTGCCTAGTTAAGTCACATAGTGTAATCATGTGTGACGTGGCTGATGACAGACGTCGTAGAAGTGAGGTCGTTAGAATGTAATTCTGGTCCTTGGTCAAGTCCTTAAGTACATGATTATGCTATACCTCATGCTAGGGACCGAAGATGGCTCCTTCCCATCCATCTTCGGCACGGTCAAGCACTAGGTGGTCAGGGAGTATTGCTTGCTCAAACTGTCCAGGTAACGGGGCTTCGGATGACGAGGTAAGCGTCACACAATTTGCATAGGAAGTTCTCATTTAGTCTGGGTTAGGCAGGTAAAATCTTGTAGGATAGATGAAGGTTAGTATCGCGAAGGTTAAGTAGGCATCACAAAAATTGGGTGGGTTTTTGTGATGAAAGGTGGTTCGAGTTGACTGTTAATAGAGCGAAATAGGTGTGTAAACGGTTAGGCGACCATGTTGAAGAAACGAAAATATGATTAGGTAGGTCAAAACCTAGGCAAGAACATATTTTATATAGGAGAACGACTTTTGGAAATTTCTAAACAGAAAAGTGTAGCATATAGGGTTTCGACGACAAAAGGCTGGTTTAGACGTCGCGAGCTGACTAGGGGTAACGATTAGGCGTGATTCGACAAAATGGCCGAAATATTTTGTAGTTAGGAAAAATGCAATTCGGAGCGCACAAAATGGCTGCCGTAGCTTGAGCTAGAAATAGGTATTTTTATGTAAGAATTAAATGTTAAATTTGTCATGGTCGAAATGGACGCTTGGTTTTCAAAATGGCGGATCAAAGATAATCACCTAAATAAAGAAAATCATGATTTTAGATCTCTCAGACAGGGTTATTATCGGCAGATCAATAGATCTACTAAGATATTTTAGCAAATCCATGATACTATTTAATTCTCAGTAAACCTTTTAAAATATCTGCAGTGTTGTGTTGAGTTTTGGTTGTACAAAATGGCGTCGATTGTGAAAATCAAGTGAGTGTTAATTAATTATTTTCATGCTAAAGCCAGCCAAGTAAACGATTTAATAAATCAGTAAATTACTAAAGTATGATAATAGTAAAATTTCTGAATTGGGTTGGTCATATGAACCACCGGATTTGAAATCAAGTAATCACAAGTGTCGTGTGAAGCTGCATTAATAGTGATTTATTTTGTCTTTGTGATAACTCAGCTATTTAATAATTTGTGAAGTGAAATAAATCTTTGGTCGTTAGGAAGGGCCGGTATGTATGATTTCTCCCAGGTTGATTCGTGGAGATCATATAAAAACCACTAAGATGAAATTTTATTTTACAAGTGACGAAGTGGCTGAAGGAAAATGTCATTAAATTCTTACCACTAACAGTACCGTTATAATATAGTGAATACAGGCGAAAATACTTGTTTTTGGTGCTCAGTTGATGCGTCGACACAGGTGCGATCTGGAAGTTTTCTGATCATTTCAATTTGGAAGAAACTAACATCAAATTGTTTCCATCTTAAAACAAATCCTTCGATGCCATTTTAACAACACAGCGTCGAAGTATTTTAGCTAAACTTAGAATTTGCGAAAGTAAAGTGTAGGAGGGTTATTTATTGCTTAGTACATACATCTTGTCCCTTTTTCTAATAAATCTTTCCTTCAGAACAAAAAAGATTTACCAATTCCCATAATTTTGTCATGGATTGTAAGATTGAATTCGTGAGACATAAAGTAAGTCAACTTTAGAATTGGTTCAATATATGAAAGTAAATAATTTAAATTTAATTTTATATCAGCCATCACATTGAAAAGGAAATATTTCAATTGTGAAAATTTGGTAAATCGCTTGAAAGCATTTTGCTTTGTCCTCTTTTTAGTTGGAAATATTACAAACTAACATGGACTATGGACTTTAATATATTTAATACATAATAAAGCTTGTAAGAAAGTAACTGGCTGATCTGGGAGAAGGTTGTCCTAGTCTGGAGTCGAAGCCTATCATGGCAGCGGGGAGGTGCTGTCGTCATTAGCCAGAAAAACACACTGGTTACTTTCTTTCTTGCATTCAACCACATATTTAATTAAAAGATAGATAATGAACTGATATACCTTCCGATGGCAATAAATGATTTTCCACAACTGATTAATTATTCGACTGATATAACATTTGATACTTACTCATACTCACAATGAAACTGTAGTGTTGTTCTTATATCTTCTGCTTAACTCTTATAACATCCGCATATCAAGTTAAGGTTTAGCAATAATATTATCTCATAAAAATAAGAAATTAAGTTCCATAATAGAAAATTCAGTACTGGGTTTTACATTATAATAGGAAATCATGAGTGGAATTCTGTCAGAATAAACCACTCGTATTAACTATTTATTGATAATCTTATTCTGAAGCTAGTTAAATGACTATTCTTTATTGGGGTCGTTCAACCCAGCGTATAATGTAATAATGAATAATAGTACAAGTTAAGCATAACCACAGAAATGAAAGCAATTAATATTCGGCATCGGTAAAAGGTCCTTTATAGCTAATTCTTTAGAAATCACACAGTTCACATCGCACTTTCCCTTTATCACTTATAGCAACCAATTGCATATCTCAATTTAGTTCCTAATTAATTATTAACTATCATCTTGGTAGTAGGTTTAGCATAGTTCACACTTTTACTAGCAGTAGGTATAGAGCTGGTAGGCATAGCGCTCCTTATAATGGAATAGGCATTTATTTCAGCTGATAAGCAAACAAAGATACTTCACAAAGTTAAGAGAATTGTATAGGGTTCGGGTTAGTTAATGTAGAAAAATAATTTTATAACATTCTATTTTATTTAAAATCAAGCGAAGTAATTTTCATTATTTTGTAATAGATTCCTAGGTTATTAATTAACAGAGCATAGATAATTTAAATTCAGCGTGTAGAGTTAGTATTTATTAGCAATCAGACAGCAGTACTCAAGAACATGGGCCTACGCTTACAACCGGGTCCTATCGCTAGAAGTCACGAGCCCTTTCACACATACAAAAGCCAAATCAGTAGCATATTCGGTCACATCATTAGATTAGGGTTATAGGAAGTAAAACCAAGCAGAACTTAGGTCAAACATTTAATCAATTCATAAATAGACATCGTTAGGTTTAAAGCCGACGAGCGGTTAATCACCATAAGTAAAGTTTATTGTTAGGTATGTGTTAGGTTATATAAAAGCTAGGATTAAAAGATTATCAAACAGCTTAGCAAATTGGTAGTAGGGTAGCGAGTCTTCAACTTTTTAACATCACCATCTTCGATATAAAATTTCGTATATATATCAATATATCATCATAACATAGGGGTAGTTACACTCTTAAGTTAGCAAAAGAACTACAAAACTACGGTGTTATTTTTGGTGAGATTTAATTCCATTTGATAGATATAGGTACTTATTTTAATATTTTTTTTTATCTTGCTCGCTTCTTCTTCTTATCGAATAAGGTCTATACCTTATTTATTGGTATATAAATATAGTGCGGATGGGTGACCTTTAAGTGGCATTACAACTGAGCGCTTCTTCTGACTGTTGTCATATGATAACAGTTGTTAAGGCCTTACAGGCAGCTTGATAAACTCTAACACCAGAGGTGGCCAATAGTGGCCACCTCTGGTGTTAGAGTTTATCAAACTGTTATCATATGACAACAGTCAGAAGAAGCGCTCAGTTGTAATGCCAGTTAAAGGTCACCCATCCGACACCTGGCCGGATCGAGTGTTGCTTGATCGTGATCAAGTACGATCAGTCTGTCAAGTTCCGCGATGAGCGCTTCCTTATTGACAAGGTATTTGTAGATGGATGGATAGATGGAAAAGTTAAAAGCTACCTCAAGTTTTTTTAGAATATTGTGCTTTTTTGTTAATAAATTAATGTGGATGATTGATATGATATTGATATTGATGATAAATGATGATGGTGGCAGCAGATTTTATATTGGGTGATTGTTGATGTACCTATTTAATGTGGTTGTAGACTGTGTGGCCCAGTTCTAACTGATTTAGGTACTTTTAAAAACCTGAATGAACCTGAAAAAAACCTGAAAGGGTAAATGGTTAGGCTCACATACCCTGTACGACTTAAAAGAATTTTTTGACATTAGAGAATAAATTGTATATTGATTGTATTATATTAACAATGACATATAGAAATAAAGAAATTACTACTTACCTAAATTATAAATGTGAATATTTTGTATTAAAATTTTGCATGCTAATTAATTTGGCTAAACATGTCTAGTGCCTATTATTACTTATTAAATCTTTTGTATACCATGTTTATTTGCAAATAAAGATTATGATTATGATTATGAAGATAGTGCCAACCGATATTTGAATAGGTAAAGTAAATACCTAAAAACCGGCCAAGTGCGAGTCGGACTCGCGCACGAAGGGTTCCGTACCGAAAACGGCAAAAAACACGTTTGTTGTATGGGGGCCCCCCTTAAATATTTATTTTATTTTTAGTATTTGTTGTTATAGCGGCAATAGAAATACATCATCTGTGAAAATTTTAACTGTCTACCTGTTGTCGTTATTAATATAAAGCAAAAAACGGCAAAAAAATTACGTTTGTTGTATGGGAGCCCCCCTTAAATATTATTTTTATTCTGTTTTTAGTATTTGTTGTTACAGCGGCAAGAGAAATACATCATCTCTGAAAATTTCAACTGTTTAGCCATCACGGTTCATGAGATACAGCCTGGTGACAGACAGACAGACAGACGGACAGCGGAGTCTTAGTAATAGGGTCCCGTTTTTACCTTTTGGGTACGGAACCCTAAAAACGAATGGGATTAAGAGAAATCCCAATCGTAAACGTAAATAAGTAGCTAGCAAACCCTGCTAATTCACTCTTAACAAAAGGGTAACGTGACCAAAATCTGCGGTCAGCCGCACGAGGTGTTGAATCGAAACAGATATCGCGATAACCGTCATCCTATCGCATCAAAATCACAAAAGGACCCACGCTGATTCGATTTGTCTACACGAAGGTACAGTGTGGGTCCAACCACAGCCGGATTTACTTCAATTCAGGCGATGCGGTGCCCCGATGTGGGGTGGGGCAACGTGAAAATTTAATGACAGAGATCCCCGTTACTCTGTGTCAATGTTCCCTGCCGAACACATTCTGTAGTTTGTTTACTCGATGCCGATGGTGGGAATTACAATTCGTGGGTTCGTAACTTAAGTTTATTGAGGATTGGTAGGAATAAAAAATGTGAATAGGGGTCTTAACGTGTATATGCTCTGTTATTTTGTGATAATTGGTAGATATAGTCATACACTACTAGAATAAAATGTTAAATTAATAGTAATAAAACATTGCAAAGCCAGTAGCAGTTAATATTTTTGCCCCTAAGCAATTTACAGAATAACAACGTTATTCAGCAATCAAAGTCGTACAAAATAAATGGAGGGGCAACCCTGCTACCCAGACTTGGGTAATTCGCAAATGATTGTTCGCCCACCATTAATTAATTTCTTACCGGCAACAGTAATTGATGTAACTGATCTTCAATCAACCGATTTGTATCCTTCGCTGCCAGCCTGTCTATTAAATCTATTAACATTGTAATCAACTCGATAGGAACTTATTGAGTACCTAGTCATTTTGTTTTTGATTGTGTTTTAAGTAAATTGAATTTAAGGCTGTAGAGTCGCATAACGTTCCATTTTTAAATTTTCAATATAAATGATCAAAACAACTCTGCGCGAGCCGTAATGAGGGCGAACTTTGAAAATTCCTATTAAATTATTAAATAGTATAGACAAAACACGCAACACATTAGACAAATACCTCATTATTCCTAAGAAAAATTAAAAATTACTTTAGATTCTGTAAATACCAGTAAAAAACATGTCAAAGTGTTTTTAAGCATTTTTTAATATTTTATTACTCTTAAAATTTTCTCTCTATAGGGAACTCCTTGACAATACAAACAATAAGTGAAAAAATAAATATGAGTCGTATTCTTATTTGTTACGGCTGAAACGTTTTTGAAAAATACCTCTGACAAGCAAATTTGAAATTCCACTTGAACAGATTGTCTTCGTTTTAAAATACCTGACTATTTATTATGTATTTCTCTCTATACGGCACTAATTTAAGAATTTTGCTTCCTAAAGCTAGTTTACTCTCTTTCAATAATAATGCTTTCATTCTTTAGATAACTTCATTGGAAAAACACTAATTTCGTTGAAATGCAAATATACAGCCTTAAGGCATTGAAAATTAAAATTTTAAGATGTAAGTTGATTGTCAGTAATGATTTTGCCTCAAACAAAGAGTTTTCCCATTAATTGCTGAAATTATTACTTCGTTGTATTGACATTTAAAGTTATCTCTAATTGCCAGCTATAGTTTCCAAATAATTTACTTTATTTTGCATCCTTATTAACTCAAGAGGTAAAAGCATGAATCTTCACAATGTATTTTCTTAAAGCCTGTTAAATTTTCTATTTCGTGATCGTCCAAGTTCCATGATTAAATGGATGTCCAATAAAAGAAGTGTTCAAAGTAAGATTGATTAATTCCACAATAAGGAGCAGGAGTAAATTGGCTCGTTTCGTGTCCGAGGCGGGCATCAGGTGCCCGGGCATAAATCTCTTCATTCCGACTATTAGGTTAGAATTCCACTTAATAAATTATATGTGTAATTATTTCCGCATTACAACCAATACCATTAAGTACATACTAACATTAAATAATTAATAAGTACCAAGCTTGTACCAAGAGATAATTAGAGTTGTAGATCATTCTATTATAAAACATAAAAAACCGGCCAAGTGCGAGTCGGACTCGCACACGAAGGGTTCCGTACCAAAAAACAGCAAAAAAATTCACGTTTGTTGTATGGGAGACCCCCTTAAATATACGTATTTATTTTATTCTGTTTTTAGCATTTGTTGTTATAGCAGCAATAGAAATACACGATCTGTGAAAGTTTCAACTGTCTACCTGTAGTCATTATCAATATCGAGCAAAAATGGCAAAAAAATCACGTTTGTTGTATGGGAGCCCCCCTTAAATATATATTTTATTCTGTTTTTAGTATTACTATCTAGCTATCACGGTTAGATCAGACAGACAGACGGACAGCGGAGGCTTAGTAATAGGGTCCCGTTTTTACCCTTTGGGTACGGAACCCTAAAAAGTAGTTTTAATGACAAACTTAAGTGTCATCGGTGTGATACTCGTGTATACAGACATTAATTAGCAAATAATTATTTGTGAATTTTTCAATTAGATTGAGAATCATGTACAAAGGTGCGGGCACATTATTTGTCTGACGCCACGCGTTAACACGTGTTAACACGCCATCAGATGACATCGGTTTTCATAGTAAATGTATGTGCACTAGGATCACACTTATACACGTCCATATAAATATGGCGTTAAGAGTCCGCTTGCAAAATTTTTACGTGCGTTCGCTGCCCCCCACCCACTTATTTTACTCGCAACTGTCTCGCTCCCGCACTCTATCGCGCGGCCGAGCGCTTTGTGTCCATCGTTCTGGCAGCGCCCCGGTTTCCGATTTTTAAAGTGCAAAATTTTCAACTGATTTAAAAAATATATTTTATATGATTTTTATGTATCTCTTCGCCTGCAAACAAGGCTTGATCTGTTCTGAGAACACTCATTAGAATTATAAAGGTAAGTATAAAAGTAAGTAATATAACTATAGATAAGTATTTATATTTTGTGGCAAGCTTACATAGCTTAATAAGAAAGAAAGAAAATTAAAGAGAATGCTTTTTACTATTCCCTATTCAGTATATTCACATATTATTAGTTAGGTACTAAGAAGAAAGAAAGAAAGAAAGAAAAACTATTTATTGGCCGTAAAACATTATAGACAGTAAGATAATTAAAAATAATAGTTATAAAGCAAAAAAAAAAAGAAAACAATGTACCTACACGAACTTAGAACTAATTTGTGTGCGGCCAACTAGGCCCCAACCTCAGCAATGCTACAGTGGCATACCGGAGCACACCACTGCAACGCTAGTATTCTGGAGGAGCCTACTTGGTGACGACAACCGACAGACAAACAAAAAAAAAACAATTCTACTTCCTATAAAATACAGAAAAGACAATTTCAACAAAATAATACCTACATAATAATAATACCAACGCGATAATGTGATATCAGTGGCTGAGTTCTGGTCCTCAAAATTCAGCACTCTTTCTCTTCCGGTGACTGAAATACAATACTTTTCGATATTCCTTAAGAATTCGCTGTGAAAGGTAACCATATTATATGAATGAAACCAGGATAAGTAGTTTTTTTTATTTACTTTGACATCATACGTTAGGTTAGATAGGCCTTTATAGCGCGGACAGCAAGGGCTGCAATGATGACTAAGCTTGAAGGCCGAGAGCGTAGTTAAGCTTAGCTAGGCCATCATACATAACGTGGCCAGCAGTGCAGTTATTGTGGACCAAGACTTATATAGTGCTTTACTCAAAAAAGCGAGTACTACCTACTATCTGCTAAGCACGGTGTATTGTGTCAGCAAATGTAGTTTTATTTTGGATAACTTTGTAAAGCCTTAACTTTCTATTTTAGTACTGGGCGATATTAAAAGAAAAAACACGTGTTTCATAATTTTTTTCAATATAATATAATATATAAAATTGGATGGTGTTAAAAAAATTACCCTGTCTTTTTCTAAACTAATTTTACATAAAAATACAAAAACATCACCTGTGTAATAGGGGTTTCTCCCCTCAATGTACTAAAAACACCTGCGCAGATAAAGAATGGGATTGAAAATGGCGGCACACCGCGCTTACCACAACAAGTGTGACTGAGAGAGCGATAGGTGTGGCGTTTAGTGTGCGAGCGAGAAGTGAATATAAACGACGCCATTTTTAATCAAAGTCAAAGTCAAAAATAGCTTTATTCAAATAAACTTAATTATTAAGTACTTTTGAATCGTCTATATTTTCCTACCACCCGTTCAAGACTTTTTAACTGACAAGAAGAACGGGCGGAGCTAATAAGTTTCTTGAAACTTATCAGCTTTAATAGCAATAAGTAACGATATTTACAAACTTAAATATATCGTTACCAGATAATTACAACAGGGTGACAGGATTATTGGCAACAAACATTGTCGCGTTACGGAAGGTAACGGAGCAAAATTTGGAAGAAAGCTAAATAAAAAAAATAAAGTTGAAGTTCAAGAGTTTATTTTATAATGACACGTCCTAGCACAGAAATTTGGTTAAAAACTAGGTAGGACTAACAAAGTATGACTAGGGTGGGACGTAGACGGGAACAGGACAGGCACGCAGAGACGTGGATCCAGGTAGCAGGGGTAACAGGAAGCAGGCACGAAGCAGGCAGGCAGATATGGAGTCCCGGCGGAACACAGGAGGGCACGTGGTTCAGCACGGACGTGGTTCAGCGTGACGGCGCAGGGGTGGCACGCAGTCAGACCCCCCGACGTAGCACCGTAGCGTAGTACCAGCGGGACGCGCTGATGGGCCCGGGCGCGTGTCCGTGTAGACCGACGTCGATGGTGGCGCGGATAGTGCAAGGGCCCAGGGGGGAGCTCCCTCTGCAGGTCAGGCGGAAAGGTGCACGACGTCCAGGTGGGTCGAGGACACGTCCGGGATTTATTGAAGTTGTTCGTGCCGAAGGTCGAAGGTCGAGGACCGTGCCCCGAAGAAGCCGCTATTTACAATTATAGAATAATAGGACGTATATTTTTTTTCAGTTATAGAACGGCAGCTATAATAAAAATAACTGGACAAGCTCGTGGAAAGACTGCCTCACCTGAGCTGCCGACCGCGCTTTTATACCGTCGGTATTTATTTTTTTAAAATTCTACTCTACATTCAAATATGAGAACACAGAACAATATTGTACAAAGGTTCTTATCTATAGCTAGGCTGAAGACAAGCTGGAAATCTATGGCTTTGACATTGAATTAAAAAATTAGCGCGTTGCTATGGCAATTATAGTGACAGACATATGTTTACAAATAAATAATTTTCTCAGCAAAGAATAAAAATAGTGTTAAATAAGATTCAAACCGACATAAGAATACAAAATGCAAAATACAAAATGTATGGGAAAAATCTCACGGCCCTATAATGGGCCGTTCCTATGATACAAGCCCTTTAATGTACATATTTTTCCTCACACCGTTTCTTAGCTTTATTTACACTAGATTACCTATTTATCTTATTTATACATATGGTTTTATAGTTTCCTTCAGTTTACGTTCCTGGGAACGTTTGCAAAGGAAAATTTAACATTACATTTCTCCCATGGCCCCTGAAAAATTTTCGACTTAGAGAAAATTTTCTTTCAAGGTTAAAGGATGTGGTATACCAACTCTCACTTCCATTACAGTCTGTCATACCTAACATACAATCACGCAAGCTCAGCTCAATCAGAAGGTCATATCCTCAAGCATTCAGCTCAAACAATGCTGGAGTAAGGTTCACATTCAATGACGCGAACTCCAGAGAAGGTAACCTAATACGTGACTTTAGGGCTTATTTATAAGGAGTTGTCATCCGCTCCTCTATGACTATAGGCTTATTTTTAAGGAGTTGTCAGCCGCTCCCCTATGACTATAAGGCTTATTTATAAGGAGTTGTCAGCCGCTCCATTAAAAGTGACACTAAGGCTTATTTTTATGGAGTAGTCAACCGCTCCTAAGTTTAACATAAAAAATAAGAAATCAGCTTGTTAGTTAAGTTAACGCAAGTAGAGCGTTAGTCTAACAACTAAGATTGCCCTTAGAGTAGGCATAGTTAAGAGATAGTTATTTCCCAAGTAGTAAATAGTAGAGTACCTAATGCAGTAGGTAGTTAACGTACTGTAGAGACGTTAACGGTAGAGTACCTAAAGTATTAGTTAAGAAATAGGTATATACATATATACATAGTTTGTACATAGTAAATAAAAATCATAGTAGAATTCATCAATTTGATGAAATGAGAAAAGAAAACAAAACAAGACTGAGAGAGCCAAAATTCAGTCAGATAGATCTTAAGTCGAAGAAGATTTCTAGGCCAAGGGAGTTGCCTAAATTGGTAAGTTATTGTTAAGGTAATAAGTAAGTGTAGTAAGTTATCCTCAAAGAGTAGCTAAGTGTAGTAAGTTATCGTTAAGTAAAAGTTATGTTAGAGAGTAGCTAAGTGTAGTTAAGTTAACTAACAAGACACATTATTTAAAATTTACAGAATTTGCAAGATTACTTGATTTGATCTAAGAATCATTAAGGAGTGGCTGAGTTATTTGAAGTTAAGTTCTTTTGTAGTTAAGTTCTTGCCTAAAGTCGTTTAGGAATCGTTAGAAATTATTTTACATATTAAATATCATAGAAAATCTAAGCATCAAATAAAGTTAAAGATCTAGTACAAGTTACATCTCATTAGAAAAGCTTAACATTATAGAAAGCTAAATATATAAGATTATAAAGTTAAAGACATAGTAAAATTAACATTAGTTAAAAATAAATTAGGACGTGCCGTTATTTAGTTTTAGGGTTAAGAAATTTTCCTAAAGTTAAGAAACAAAAAGGCGAAATTAAGCTGGAATTAAAGTAAAATCAAATTTTGAAGGTAAAGTTAAATTCCAAAGGTCGCCCAATCAAAATGAATGGATGAGGTGTTAGATATATGCGTGGTAGTTGGTAGTGAGTGTAGTGGTTCGACACCTCTTAGTCGGACTCTAGATCCTCGAAGCGTCTGTTCGAATGTTTGTCTTTCCAGGATATTCTCCTAGAAGACAAGTTGTGTGGTATTCTCAGGTACAAGAATAACTATATAATTATTTAAAATAATTATACAGTTTAAACTCCTGTGCCCAAGTATACTGTGCTACTATCCGAAGGACAGCGTGATCGTATTAGTGTCTGTTTATGCGTGTAGCGATTTGATTAGTGTCCTGTATAGTAGGGTATAGTGTATTTAGATGTTTCTAGCTACAGGATGAAGTGCACTACCAAGGAGTTGCCTCGGCCGAGTGCTGCGAGTGAAATATGAAGTTAGCCTAAAGTACGCCTAAAGATAACTATCTACCTTGGGTAAGGTTGTTTTAGAATTTGGAAAAGTGGGTTATTTCCGTTGGGCGCCAAAACTGTCGCGTTACGGAAGGTAACGGAGCAAAATTTGGAAGAAAGCTAAATAAAAAAAATAAAGTTGAAGTTCAAGAGTTTATTTTATAATGACACGTCCTAGCACAGAAATTTGGTTAAAAACTAGGTAGGACTAACAAAGTATGACTAGGGTGGGACGTAGACGGGAACAGGACAGGCACGCAGAGACGTGGATCCAGGTAGCAGGGGTAACAGGAAGCAGGCACGAAGCAGGCAGGCAGATTTGGAGTCCCGGCGGAACACAGGAGGGCACGTGGTTCAGCACGGACGTGGTTCAGCGTGACGGCGCAGGGGTGGCACGCAGTCAGACCCCCCGACGTAGCACCGTAGCGTAGTACCAGCGGGACGCGCTGATGGGCCCGGGCGCGTGTCCGTGTAGACCGACGTCGATGGTGGCGCGGATAGTGCAAGGGCCCAGGGGGGAGCTCCCTCTGCAGGTTAGGCGGAAAGGTGCACGACGTCCAGGTGGGTCGAGGACACGTCCGGGATTTATTGAAGTTGTTCGTGCCGAAGGTCGAAGGTCGAGGACCGTGCCCCGAAGAAGCCGCTATTTACAATTATAGAATAATAGGACGTATATTTTTTTTCAGTTATAGAACGGCAGCTATAATAAAAATAACTGGACAAGCTCGTGGAAAGACTGCCTCACCTGAGCTGCCGACCGCGCTTTTATACCGTCGGTATTTATTTTTTTAAAATTCTACTCTACATTCAAATATGAGAACACAGAACAATATTGTGCAAAGGTTCTTATCTATAGCTAGGCTGAAGACAAGCTGGAAATCTATGGCTTTGACATTGAATTAAAAAATTAGCGCGTTGCTATGGCAATTATAGTGACAGACATATGTTTACAAATAAATAATTTTCTCAGCAAAGAATAAAAATAGTGTTAAATAAGATTCAAACCGACATAAGAATACAAAATGCAAAATACAAAATGTATGGGAAAAATCTCACGGCCCTATAATGGGCCGTTCCTATGATACAAGCCCTTTAAGGTACATATTCTTCCTCACACCGTTTCTTAGCTTTATTTACACTAGATTACCTATTTATCTTATTTATACATATGGTTTTATAGTTTCCTTCAGTTTACGTTCCTGGGAACGTTTGCAAAGGACCTCCTAAAAGTAATAACATTACAACATAGACTTATTATATTACTATCATTGGCAACAAAGTACTTATAGTAGTCACGTGTTACATCATTTCCACGCATTTTGATCTTTAAGATAATCGTCTACTTTATAATAACCTTTACCCATGAGCGTT
The DNA here is from genome assembly GCA_943789525.1 of Agriphila geniculea. Taxonomy (NCBI): domain Eukaryota; kingdom Metazoa; phylum Arthropoda; class Insecta; order Lepidoptera; family Crambidae; genus Agriphila; species Agriphila geniculea. Next base: position 9,374,184 of record OX038875.1, read on the forward strand.
TTTTTAACATGGTTTTTAAATTCATGCAAAGGAAGATCAATTACTTGTTGTGGAACTTTATTAATAAAGGATATGCCTTTCCCCATAAATGAACCTCTAGTTTTTGCAAGCCTAAATCTTGGAACGGCAACTTTATCTTTATTTCTTGTATTAAACTGGTGATTATTGCTGTTCTTAGCAAATGAATCATAGTGTTTTCTTACATAAACTAAATTTTCATATATGTATTGGCCTGCCAAAGTTAAAATATTTATTTCTTTAAACAGTTCTCTCAAGGTATCTCTCCGCCGAAGATTGTATATGCCGCGAACAGCTCTTTTTTGGAGTACAAAAATATTTTCAGTACTGGCAGCTGAGCCCCACAATAGCAGTCCATAAGACATTACACTATGAAAATAACTAAAATATACTAACCTTGCCGTTTCAATATCAGTTAAAAGCCTTATTTTCTTAACAGCGAATGCCGCTGAACTAAGTCTACTTGACAAGGCTTCGATATGTGTATATATTGCAGTCGAGAATCTAGTGCAATACCTAGAAATTTTGTACTTTCAATAAACTCGACTTCATCGTCATTCAAATTAATATTTAATTCTGTCTGCTCAACATTAGGCAATAAAAATTTTACTCATTTAGTTTTTTTGGGGTTAAGTGCTAAATTATTACTATTAAACCAGTATGAAACTTTAGAGAGGGCACTATTTACTTCGTCCGAACAGTTATTATCTCTGTTTACTTTGAAAACTAAAGAAGTATCATCCGCAAATAGTACTGTCTCACATAAATTATTCGCGTAGTTGGGAAGGTCATTTATATAAATTAGAAACAGCAATGGACCCAATATTGATCCCTGCGGCACACCCATATTGATGGGGGCTCCAGTAGATTCAGTTCAATCCCATTCTTTATCTGCGCGGATTGTACAATGTACAATTTTTACCTATGTTTGAAAGAAAACTCAAAGGAAATTGCTGGTGGCTAAAACTCGACAATTGTGAAATCCCATACAACTTTGTAGCGTCACCATTGGAAGACCGCGGCAACCTCGACTTTGCTCAAAGAAGGTTGTCAAAATATGACCATATTATAAGCGTTTTAAGTAAATAAATATTATTGTAGGTAGGTAAGTTAGATATTAATTTTCAGGTACCCCTTGCAAAATGTGGTCACCCTTTACAGCGAATCCTTATAGGATCTTGAGCGAAAAAACGCTCACAACGCGTTCTGGTCACTGCAAAAATGCCACAACGTGAAATCCGTGTCATGGCTCTTATAAAAGCGCACAGAACGCGTTGTGGTAATCATAGAAATACCACAAAGCGAAATTCGCGTCGTGGTCAACATACCAAAAGACCACATCGCGTTGTGGAAACGAAACAAGCCATATATAACAGAATTTTTTGCTAAATATAAGCGTATCTGGTTTTGATTCCATTTTTATCTGAGGTAGGTACAGTAAGTAAGTTGTTTATATGCAAAATGTCAGCATTGAGGAGCCATACAAATTGCGTTCTCCAGTACTACTGAGCTAAAAATTAAAAAAATTTAGCAAGTACTTTACACATTTGCTGCTAAACGATGCATTAATTTTCTAAAGTATTCAACTGGTACTTAGCGAGTTCCAGAGTGGCTCCTCAAACCTGATGTTTAGACTGAGGAGCCACCTTTGCATTGATACCTCTCGTGATATATTATGATGCTAACTTCAGGATTTGTGCTACAAAATAATCTACTTTGCTGCTAAATAATGGTGTGACGTGATTCCTCAAACCTAATAATGGACATATACGTACATCTTCGGATGTACCTCTTCCAGTGGGGGGCGATCAAACCTACTTTCTCCCGAGCTCCCGACTGGCAAAAAATTGACATTCGTGGTGTATTTAATTCACGCAAATCGGAAACCGTGGCGCTGCCAGAACGATGAACACGCGCGCTTTGCTGTTTGTTACCCATACCACAGTTATACAATCTTTATCATAGAAATTTGAGGGAAACCGCCCTAGCCCTCGCGAAATCCCTCCGTTGCTCTGCGCAAGTACATACGTTAAGCAACTGTATAGATAGATTGCTAAACAATGCTCGTACTGATAAAAAAATCGATGCGCGAGCGACACACGTCCTACTTTGACGGCGCACTGCGCAGTACTAACGAAGGCGGCGCCCAGGGTTGCCAGACGAGTGCAAGTGAATTATCGTACCGGTATTCGAAAATTATCGTACCAGATGGAAAAATATCGTACAACTGCCAGAACTGCGCGAAACGCACTATTTCGCAAAACAAAGGATTTTTAGGAAGTTGTAAAATTAGACAGATTTTTTTTATGAAAAAAACATATTTTTATTTGTTTTAAGTATATAAGAGTTGTTGCACAAGCATCTATACAAGCATAATATAACAAGTAAAAAAAAAACAAAGTTAGTCACTTGGCAAAGTTGAAAGTACGGTAATCCAAGTAATTTGAAACTTTTTAAGAATTATAAACTATTGTTTTTAGATTACACTCAGCTAGCGAACTTAACTTTGAATCTAAAGAGTGAGTAAGAATAAATGAAATGAACTATCATTGTCATTCGTTTTTTGATTGACATTCGAGGGGAACTCCCCGACCATAGACATTATTTAGTATTTTAGATGATGGCACTGGATTGGATACTAGTTCCACCCTACTTCGGAGGAGGGTTGGCAACTATCGTACTTTGACGTACGATAATACTTATTGTATCGTACATCGTACCGGTGTCGAAATTATCGTACATGTACGATAATTATCGTACGTCTGGCAACGCTGGCGGCGCCCGCAGCGCGCTGGTATTTAATCTCTTTTTTGGTAATAACAATAGTAATAATTAATATATACGATTTTTGTGCCGTCAGTCACTGGAACACGTAATTTGCTTTTGATTTACATAAATTTTGCTCAGAAACGATGTATAATTAAAGAGATATTTCAAAAATTCCCCTAAAAAGGACATGTTTTCAAAATAAAAAACTATCGAGCCAAACTCAATAATTTCTGAAATCCTGCCGTCACCCACTAAATGAAGGTCCATAAAAGCATATATCTGAATTTGACATTCATTGAGATTGTACAGACGTCACTATTTGAGTTCAAATATTACCAAATTCTGGGAGCCTCCTCTTAACACGCCATATTGGCGTGTATTGACGTGGCGACAGACAAATGTGCACCGCACCTTAAATGTATATTTTGCCACTTTTGATGATTCAATTTATTGATAAAGGGACAAAATTAAACTCAAAATACTCCAAAGCAAAATACTCGTAATTATAAATCTTTATTTAAATCAATAACAACCAATCAGTTTTCCAATGTAGATTCATGATGCTTGTATTGAATAATATTCTTAATTGTCCTGAAAAATACAAAAAAACATTTCTAATAGTTTTTCTATTTATTTACTAGCGACTGCACACGACTTCGTCTGCATGGATAGTTATTTTTATATCCCTCGGGAACAGTATTTTTTTCCGGATGAACGACAACATGTATACTTTTGCAAAATTTCATGATGATCTTGATAGGTTGGATAGGTTGAGTATACCTAGTTAAGACGTGTAAGCGTAACAAGCAAACAAACACACTTTTTAATAACGCTCATTTAGTACAACATTAAAAAAAACATGATAAGTACGTCAAAATGTGCGGTAAGATTGTTTTCTTCATGTCGCCGTGGAGTACATTTTAACCATGGAAAGTAATTTGTTTAAAATATTCAATATTTTACTTTTCATGGTTAAAATGTACTCTATGGCGATCGATGACTCAGAGATTTGTCTGTTGGTATGCACATGAATGTAAAATTCTTGGTATGCACCCACTTTGAATGACATTGTAGATTTGAGCAAAATGGCGCGATTCCTGGCGCCAATAATTGGCCAGTCACGCGGGACTCCCCCTGAGTGTAGTTGTGTTTGGGAGCTACAAAGACGTAAATGGTCCAAAAGACATTTAATTGCAACAAAATCGTAAAACTGTGCAAACTGTGTGACGTTGTTGTTCCAAAATTTAGTATCTTCTTGGTGATAATGACGAAGAAAATATCTAAAAGTGGACGTTCAAGGAGTTTTTCTTGTCTAGATTTACCCAAATATTTTGTTGTTTCCTTGGTGTTTATGTTATAAAATATTAATAAATAAATGTTTATTTCGATTATAAAACTAAATTGTTTAGTTTTATTTTCTGAATTCTGAAGATACAGTGACGTAATTACAGGTATAGGGTCTCTAGTACAAAATATCAAATAAATTGGTACCGCGGCAGGATCCCGCTTCACGCAGCGGACGGCCTTATTACCAACATTTTTGTTTTAATGTTATTTAATATTTTGTATATCAAATAAATTGGTACATTAATAGAAACTCCACGCAATGACCTAATTAAAACAAAAATGTTGGTAATAAGGCCGTCCGCTGCGTGAAGCGGGATCCTGCCGCGGGTACACGGCGCGGGAATATAGATTGCCGGTTTTCTGGCTGACAGATGCTTGCAGTACATGAGTAAACTCTAATCTATGTCGCCCCGCGCCGGGATCCCGCTAACGCAGCAGACGCACTAAGTTTTTTCAAATTGGCATACCTTTCATCGGAAAGTTTGATTGCTTCTCCTGTAAAATTTATAAAAGTGTAATTACGTCATTGTTGTACCAAATGAGCGATATTAGTCAGGATTATAGGCCTTCCACGTGTACAGGCGCGGCCTCCCGCGACCTTCCGGGCAAATCTCTACGTGAGTGGGGAGAGGCGCGCCTCTACTTTCGATTCTGCAGGCCGGGCTATTGCATGTGGAGGGTCTATTTAGAGTAGCTCGATGGTGCTAAGGGTTTTTCAAATTTAATAGGTCGGAAAAGCCTGTTTCTTTGAAAGCTTCGCCTGCTCTGTAGACGCGCGACGATGAAGCCGCACGTGCCGCGAAAAAGAAAGCAACATGGAGTGAAGAAGGGATGACAATAAGATTTTTGATCGTTTTAATTATTTTGTATAAGAATATTGCCAAACTTCTTATTGTTACGTTACCTATTTTTGGTTTTCTAAATTAAATACAACGGAAAAGCCTGTGCTTTAGTGTATAAACTCCACAGGCATTTCTAAGATCGCGTTCCGGCTGCATTTGCAGTCGTTAGCACCCACCTTACGCATATACGCATACGCATTGGGCCTGCGCCGTGGTGGTTATAGCCAATACATAATGGCTGATGATGATGATTAAGAAAAGGGGAAACTGAAAGTTAAGGACCTAAGAATGAAAGATAAGTACCAACATAAGGACGTACCTGACCATAGAAGGCACCGTTGAATAAAATATTGTCTTTGAGCATCAAGAAGAAAAGGAATGGATGGTCGGCCTTAAATATTTGCTTCTGTGGAACGAACAGTGAGGCTCCAAACCCGAAGAACCCTGTAACAGTATTATGTGTAACAAAAATTAAATAAATCAAACAAGTGTGATTTGACTAGCTACTAAAAGGTTCCGTCAACATTTCATTGAAGTTTTCTTTGCATATTAAAAGAGGTGGCGCCACTTCTACAATTAAAACTAAACAGTAAATTAGGTACCCTAACTTTTAATGTGTAAACTGTCTGCAGGTTTGACCTCACTTTCACCTGATGGAAAGTGACAAGGAGAAAGAAGAAAGAGTACACGCAGTTAGTAAATGCCTATACGCCCAAGTTGTATCGTTCGGTCAATACAGACGCAGGGAGGCTATTCCACATCTAAGCTGTTCAAATTAAAAGTTGGAACGGAAGCGTTTCGTGCGGGTGCGTGGAATATTGACAACATAAAGATGTAAAGCCGCCCTGCGTCTGGTAGTCCGAAGATGAAAAGGGGAAAGAGGTATAAGGTTGTGTAACTCCTGAGCACACTCCTCGAATTGTAACCTATAGAAAACTGAGGCAGGCTACCCTTTGTCGGTGCTCCAAACTTTGGAGACTTCGGTAGACCAGATGATCATCACAAATCAGCCTCTTTGCTCAACGCTCGATAGAGTTCAGCCCCCCTACTCAAATGGCCACTTTTCTATTCGTTCGCTAACTTAAAACTTAAAAATAAGCAATTAAACGATCAAGTCACACGTCGCAAGTTTATATAAATCACACACAAACATTGTTTGTATGGAATTGACAAGCCTACGACACGTAATTTTGGAGTTTATGGCTTACTTTTAATTTTTAAGTTAGCGATCAAATAGAAAAGTTGCCATTTGAGTAGCCCTCCTGGGCAGTCAACTGGTATTTCGCAAATCCATCCCAAAAGTGAGAGCAGTAAATCAATAATAGTTACTCATACCACTTGCTGCGGCTGCTTCAGCACCTTCTTCGTTAACTTCAATGAAAACCTTTTGAATAGCATCGCTAATAAAGATTTCGCCAGATTTGATGAGTTTTTCTATCCCAGGATTAGCAGGATTGAAAATATTTGTGATGCCAATCTGAAAAAGAAGTAGGTAGTATTAATTTTATAACAAGATATTAACACTACAATATGTAGTCAATGCTTAAAATAATTTATTTGTATAGTACACCACTAACTTTATTAATAATTCTTTTTACTTTTAATCTTTTAAAACAAATAATTAACATTGTTGCATCTATCTTTTTTCGTAAAATAATTACAAAGTCTTACAATTACATTACAAAAGCTCCCTTTAGAATACGAGAATCTGCCAATTTCACAAATATCCGTACCTTCACAATGTCATATTGTTAATTATAGGTGATACAAACCTTGGAAATAAAACACTTTTGACGGATAACAGCGCGTATATTGGTTAATTCAGATGTTAATTAATTAGAATTAACCAATATGCGCGCTGTAATCCGTAAAAACTGTTTTATTTCCAATGAATTGTACGCGCGGAAGCATTAGATAGAAGTGTATAATACAAACCTTTTTAAGAACATCCTTGAGATCTATTGAAGTTTCTATCTTGAACTTGGGGAGATACAATTCTACCTCAGTCTTTCTCAAATTCCGGGTGATATCCAGAAATACACTTGTATCCTTTAGTTTTTCTTCCAACGCAGCTAACCCATCAACTTGGTTTGGAAGTACTACTAGGAACTTTGCGAATTTATCTTGGTAGGGAATTTCCAAAAACTGAAAATGAGATGTTATCGGACAAAAAATAATTAAAAGCATTGATTAATAAGACGAGGCACCAGAGGCAGAAATACCTACATTAGATAAAACCAGCCTAGTGCGTGTCGGGTAGTAGTAGCACATGAGTATAAAAACGTAAAGTAGTGTTCCGTAGTTATCTTGTACCTAACTATTGGCTATAAACTTATATTTACTCCCTTTTGTACACAAATAACGATTTTAACTAAGTATATTAAATACCTAACTATTCGATGAAATTTGTACTTATCTACGATGTATTTTCCAATTTTAAGTTGATCTACTAAGTATTACTCCAATTTGTAAAGCCTCTATCAGTAATAGTTTCCCTTTTAACTTCATTAATGTACTAGGTACTGTCTTTAATTGTTTCACGTATATAGGTACGTACGATAGCCAAAAGGAACCGTTTACCTGGTAGAGGGAGGAGGAAGCACCTGATTATTACAAAATTTTATAAACAACAAATTCCTCAACTGAAAAGGGGTCTCCCAAATCCTATGTGCTTAAACATTTATGCCAAATTATAGCTTTCTAGTACTGAGCTAAGCCGCGGACAGACAGACGGACATAGAGAAATTATAAAAATTCCTTGTCGACTTGACTAAAAAACCCTACCCAAGAACCCTAAAAAAGCTGCAAATAAAGGGTAATCTCCGAATTTCATTGCAATGTCTAAAACCTACTATGAGTAAGTATAGTTTAAAAATTAATACCTTAGCATCTAACTCTTTGCTCTCCGCAAAATAGTAGGACCCGTCTCTAAACATTGTAGGAATTTTAACTGTCTCGTCCTTAGTGACATGAAAATCACGGTCTTCTGTCAACGCCGGATCGAATTTATCGTCGTAAAACCAGTTCCCCTGTAAAATATGAAACTGAGTATACTTTGCTGCAGGAAAGAAAATTAAGATGTCAGCAAAGCCTCATTAAAATGTAAATGTGAATGTAATTGTTTTTGTTTAAATAAAAAAAAAAAAAAATGTTGTTAATAAGAAAGAGAAATCAGTTAGGAATAGGGAGATATGATTTTTTTAAATCTTATTAAGAAATTAATTTATATTGTCACCTTGAAATATATGGCGTTCACAAGAATCGCGCGTGTAGCAGGACTCAAACTTTGGGCGCTCACAAAATCTTTGATTCGTTTATTAGTATGGTCTTCTACCTGTAAGTAAAATTTATTTATTATACAAATCCATTTCATATAATCTTGTGTAAGTTCGAATGCGTCACAGATCCAGAAATAGAACCACTTACGTCACTTGAGTGAGTGATTCTAGTGAACAGACATAATTATGTATTGCATACTATCATAGCTGGCCACACCAGAGGCGGCTCGTGACATTTTTTTATGGGTGTTCACTAAAAAAACAGAAAATGTTGCTTACCATTTAATTTTGTACAAAAAAATCCATTCGCCTATCTTTATGGTTAGCGAAAACATCAATACCTAACTTTTTTGTGAAACTGTATATTCCGGGATTCAAGGCTTCCATCATCATGACCCCGTAAGGCAAAATACCACACGCCGTAAAATTTCTCGGTTTTCATCAACGCTTTTCATTGGGTTCATTGAACTCTCTAATACATTTTCCATAGGCAGACATATGAAATCGAGATTGCGAATGTTTTTTCAGTTCAGTTTAATTGAAATATGCGCTAAATCATATTTTTTTTCACAATTTTTAATAAAAGGAACAGTATATTGTTCCATTTTTGAGACAAAAACTATTTTTAAAATAAATTAGAGAAGAACTTCCAACAAGCGACAACGATGTTCGTTTGTTTACATAAGATCGGCAACAACAGCGCATACTCCCCGCGCCAAAATGTCAATTTTTCAAAACAACGCAAACTGGCAACGTAGCTCGGAGCACCGCTCCAGAATACGCTAATTTCTCATACAAATGTTTTGTTTCACGCGCTGGACTCGGTCGATGTTTCTCTTTCGCACTCATTGAAATCAGCATTAGGCATTGTACTGCACTTTGTTTCATAGGAGCGGAATCGCCAGCGCACCACTCGATACAAATTGACACAAAATCTTATTTTAAAAAAAATATCTTTGTAGATAATTGTTTCTAGTAAATTATATAAAGAGTGTATTGTATAGGCATAGTAAAATGTTTGTATAGGAATTATAAAAGTATAAAGTAGGTAATTGATTGATTTTTTGTGGGAGTGCACTGCACCAGCGCTCCTAAGGACGAGCCGCCTCTGGGCCACACCCACCCACACTGCAGGCGACGCATCTAGGTGGTTGCCTCTGGTAATCATCACCCAAGTCGCGTAGCGAATCTCTAAACTTGGCAGGTAATACTTGGTTAGTAAAGTGGTTGGTAAAGTTGGCTAGTAAAGTGTTGTTCCTATTATTCATTAAAATTTGTTGAATGTACATAAAAGTAAACTGCTGATTAAGATTTCCGATTATTCATGTTCATTGTTTGCTTCAAGAAATTTTCTTATCAAAAGAGCAAAGACATTGTAAACGGTAATCCCTTTGTTCATTTAAATACTCACCCAAGTGTTAATTGTTGAAGCAGCCTCCTCTTTCTTTGCGAAGTCAACTTGTTTCACCTCTGAACGGAACACTTCTTTGGAAACTGTGTTAAATTCATCGTTAAGCTCAAAGCCTTCGGGTATGAAAATGCTGTTTGCTATCTTCAGGTCAATTCCTTCCGCCGCGTCCACTTCTTCGTTTGCAAAATTAAATACTTCTCTAATCTGAAATTATAAGGTTTATCTTTGTTTCAGTCGCAGTCAATATTTAAGTTTCATATTAATTTTGGTTTTCTCCAGTTAACACTTCATTATACATTATGAATTCTTTAAGCTTGTGCAGAGTTCTACTTTTAATCAATAAATATTTGAAGGATGCCCTAAGTATGTTTCACATAGTTAGGTATTTGTTATAGTGGTTGCATAAAAATACTTACTATAGTATCGTTCGGCATGCCGATGGCCTTAAAGATTTCGTCATGAGAGACCCCTGTTGATGCAAATCCGAGTTGCGCTAGAGGCGACATGGCCGAGAATCCGGACATGACATAGCTTTTGCCCGGATTTGCTTTTGCCACTTCCTGAGAATTATGAGATGTAAATTATATTGAATTATAACCAAGTATAATCTCTTTTTTATTTATTGCTTTCATTTAATTTGCTGCTGTTTTTATCATTGTGTGATTTAGTTATTTTTTTTATAAAATAAACTTCAATAGGCTTGTTTCCACGAAGAATAAATCGGCTAGCATATGGTTTCTAATGATTAATCATGTTAAATAGTAACAAGGAAAAACACTTTTTTCATTAAAATAAATATTACCAATATTTACGGAAAATAAAATCGGCAAAATTGGCCATTTAATCACGTGACATTGAACACCAATCAGAGACGCATGACGTCAAGCCTCGCGAAACCTTTGTTGTTGCTGTCATTTTCACACACACACAAACACACAGAGGTGTATGTGTGTAGGTGTCAAACACGAATGTTTCGCGAGGCGTGACGTCATTCAAGACGCCATGACAGTTTTGGCCTTTTTCGATGTCATTTTGAATTCATTTCTTAAAACGCAAAATTCATAGGTAAAATGACTTATTTTTCTTAAAATAATATATTTTTGGGGTAAAATAGATACCAAACTTTATTTTTAAACTATTTTCCAAATTTTGTCAACTAGCCTATTATGCATTTCCATTCCCCTTCAATCAAAACATCAAAAAACATGATCAAAATAGAAAAAAACTTCTTAAGCAACAAGATAAAAGTCGTTAGTAGCATCTTCTGCATGATATAGACTAACATCAACTTTTTAATTGTCATGCAACGATAACGACCTATATCGTTATTTAAATTGCGTGTCCATTAAAAACTTTAATGATTATTTAAATAACAAATAAAAATTAATAATCTTAAGAAATGGAACTTATAGTTCCTGATTCGTCATATAAGTATTCTGTCAAATATTGTGTCTGTAATTTATCCGCAACCCGTGAATACCCTTTTTAAAGGTCCAAAGTAATCAATAATTATCATATAATCAACATTTTGAAATTTTTTGACACAGACTAAGAACGGTAATATAATAATTATATTAGTTTACTTTATTATACTGTGGTTCTATGCTGATATCATCTACTAGAAATAGCTGTGCCAATGATTTACCATTTCAGATGTTTCTACCTTATTGTTTGTTAATTGTATGTACTACATTTTGAATAGGTCGTTATAAAATACCATGATAGATAAAAACAATAACAACTATGTATATTATGTATATTATTATAATCCAATATAGTATTTTTCTTTCTGATAATTTTGTTGGTTTAACTAATTTGTTAGTTGAGATTGTAAAATTAGCTTATTGGTGCTGCGGAGTATTTCAATAATTATTTGGGAAACTTATCAAAGTTGTTATGGTTTATCAAACAAAAACAGTGAATTTAGTAGTTGAACTTCATAGAGGTAGACTATAATGAGAAAAGTGGATCGAATTATTATTTTATTAAAAATATAGTATAGTATAGTAAGTAGACTTACCTTACTTAGATCGAGCGTAAATTGATTATTTCCATTAACCAGGAGTTGTGCAATTTCGTATGAGTACGCCAAAGCGACGGTCACACCGGCTAATACTGTAACAAATAAAGTGATATTTTTTGATAAATTTCGAAAAACTGGCTCGAATAAAAAATGCTATGTATTTCGAACCTGCTCACAAAATTTTACGAGAATCGGTTGAGAAATGCGACCTGTAGAAGAGAACAAACGGAAATCCGGAAGGATATAGATATAGGAAATAATTTTGGATGAAGCAGAGACGCTTCGTTCGGTCAATAAATGCATTTATTTCAGGCACAATAGATCCATATAGGTAACAACACTGAAAACTAAAATTAATACTCCAGAATAAGAATTACAAAAGATCCATTTAAAACAATGCAGAAAACTATATTTAGTACTTCAACATTAGAATTAAATACAATACACGATTAAAGATATTTGTTTTGACGATCTTTCAAAATATCAATTTCTGGTTGGATTGCTTGGTATATTAGGTATTTTCTAAAAGTGATTTTTGATTGTAGATGGATACGTTGGAGATGTAGGGTAACGAAAAGCCAGTATACTATCACAGTACACAAGAATGTTCTGTGGTGACTTAGTTTCCCAGTAACCAACGATCTGGTGAAGGTCATGGGAAACCGCTGAATGCAGGCAGTGCAGGACCGATCGTCATAGAGATCCTTAGGCTTAGGGGCGAACTTTGTCCAACAGTGGGCGTCTTATGGCTGTCGTTAGGATGATATCCAAAGTATGCTCTACCGTTGTGGGACAAAAAAGTGATTACACTATTAAGTATAGGTAAGTATTGTTTGTTGCGCTTTTTTGAAATAGGAAACTAGCAATCCTTTTCCAAAACTCCAACTAGACGGTGATATCAATTACCTTTCTCCACCACCATATATCAAAACTAACATTAACATATTTGGATAATTATTTTAATAGAAAAAATACTAGAAAAAATCGCCTCACCCGTAGCAGCTCAGACGGGACTCAAACCCGCACCCTTGGAATTCCGGCCCAATGCCAATTAAAATAAAAATAATTATCTTAATATAAAAATAGCATTGTGTATGCCTAAAATCTAAAAAATTCAATATTATCATATTTTTAAATGTTCAAATATTATTTTACATTATTATTCATGGATAAAACACATTAAAAAATAATGAAACTAAAAAAATATTAAAAACAGGACTGCCCTGCCAAAAACGAACTAAAAGTTAAACAACAAGTGTCATTGCAGTCGGGGGACCTTATTAGGGAACAATTTTTGATCAAGGAGGTCCCCCTACTGCAATGACACTTGTTGTTTAACTTTTTAGTTCGTTTTTGGCAGGGCAGTCGTGTTTTTAATATTTTTTTTAATTTATTTATTTTTATTTCACACATTTTAGTGACATCCTTACTAATATAATATTATAAATGCGAAAGTCCGTTTGTTTATTTGTTTGTTTGTTACGCCTTCACGTCTTAGGTACTGAACCGATCATCATGAAATTTTGCATACATGTTGTCAGGGGTACAGAGAAGGACATAGGGTACCTTTCATCCCGAAAAAAAGTATTATTCCCGAGGGATACCAAAAAATCATTCCACGCAGACGAAGTCGCGGGCGGCCGCTAGTATTATATAGTTTTGGAATGTGCTCATCAGGGCCTTTCATGTGATGCCCATATTGTAATAATAGAAAAAAAAAAATTTTTCACATTTTAAAATGGCGTCGTACAGTCGCCATAATGATTTTTTCTAAAAAAAATATAGCCAGTGTCACTTGGGATGCTGTAAGGATTCTAACAATACCCCATTTATCTAAATCAGTTCAGGCATTTATAAGTTGTGGTGGAATAAAGAAACTTACATACCCACAAACATACATGAACCCTGACCACATTTACACTTTTTGCTTTGGGCAGTCATGTAAAAAAATAACCAGCTTCGGTTTGTTTGACTTTTTAATTCTGACCTAAGGAAATATTTGAGGAAGCATTGTTAAGCGAGTAATTATTTACATTCGATCCATAAACATCGTGAATAATAATAATGTTTGATGTGAATTGTCTATATTTTCCTACCACCCATTCGAGAATTTTTTAGCCGACAAGAAGAAGATAGATTGATTGATTTAACATTGATAATTTAGTGTCATCTGCAACATTGATGGTGCAAGTCAAAGGTGCACACGGTACAGCGGGGCCTAAATTAATAATAATAAAACTGTAATAAAATATAAAGTATACTTACAGTAGATTAAGAGCTTCATTGTAGTGATCTCTCAACAGCCACGCCACTACTGACCGGTTACAAGGCAAGATGTGTCTTAAATCATGTCCAAACCTATTTAATGACAGAAGGTAAGTTAGTAACAGAAATAATTAAGCACATCACAGACGATGACGATACTCTAATATTTTATCTTGGGATAAAATATTGTTCGCTTGACAAACTAAGGAACCGACACACATTCTGAAGAAAACACACATTCTAATTGTTGGTACAGTAATAGCATTTTAATTTGGTGGTATTTTAAGAAGCAGAGAGATAAAGAAATTTTATTTTGAATATTTATCAATCAAAAAGTATTCTAATTAATTTGTATAATAATAATACCGGATTAAAAAAAAATACTCAACTTTTATAGTAGGTATATTATTAAACATAATATAAAAATATCATTATGAATGCTTTTATTTAGCATTCATAATGATATTTTTATATTCTAAAATATAAATTTTCTAATTATATTTATTAGCAGTGGTCCAAAGGAGGATTAGTAAAGCCAGAATTTGGACGAAAGCTAAACGGTTTTCGTCACTTATCAATATAACTTACTCGTTTCGTGTAAATTTATACCCGATTCCACGAGGCAGGTATCTAAAGATAAAATAATATTAATCTTCGGCGTGAGTAAGGTGTCTTAAGATTTTATCGACTATTGTAATTGGCACAGTAGTGTTTCTTGGTAAATATGGTAAGTAAATCATGTTTGTTTCTATGATTTCCGTGACGCGATTTTATAAACAGTAAAAAAATATTTTTTACTGAATTTTATATTCGATTTTAGCATTTCCCGACGCTTTTGGAAAGGAAAGCTGCAAGGGTCCTTTAGACGCACAATACCATCTACATAATCTACATAAAATACGCTAAATACCACATAGGGGCCGTTCAAATATTACGTAAGCAGTGTTGCCAGATCGTTCCTTTAGGAACATTTTGCGTTCTTTTTTACGGTCACGCGTTCCCTTTTCGTTCCCATCTTTCGTGCGTTCTTTTCGTTCCTTTTAAACTAACTTCTTAAGTAAGTATAAAAAAGTTTTACAAAAGTTGTATGTAAGTTATAAGTCTGTGTACTGTACTGTATCTAGGCTTCCAATTTTTAAAACGCGTATCAATTCTAAAACTAAACTGCTCACTACATATTACAAATTTTTTTTCACCTCTCCAGCACGAAAAGGGTGCTTTTGGCGTGTAAAAACTCGCAGCAAAATCGACTTTTGCTGCGAGCGTGAGGCAAAGTGCTTTTTTACCAAAAACTCGCAGCAAAATCGACTTTTGCTGCGAGCGTGAGGCAAAGTGCTTTTTTAATTTCTAACACCTTTTCTCGCTGGTAGAGGTGAAAAGTTGTATGTTTAACACGAGAGCAAATTTTTTGATGTCTCGTGCCTTTAAATCACTCACTGTACTCAGTAGTCTATATTAGAATCACTCGCTACGCTCGTGATTCAATTCTAGACTACTTCGCTAGTTCGTGATTTAAAAGTCAGCACTCGCAGCAAAAAAAGACTTTGCTCTCTTGTATAACAAATAACTATTCTTTGCGAGCCTAATGATGAATGAATGATCTGCAAGCTCAAGATGTTTGCCGCTTGCATGACTAACTAACATAACTTCAAAAATCGATTCTAAATGAACAAATATACCTACTTTTTTTTTACTTATTCTTCATTTGCGTTCCCTCACCACGAATTTCGTTCCTTTTCAGACATCCCGACGTTCTAAATCTCCAATCTCTACTGGCAACACTGTACGTAAGCACTATGGGGTGGTGGAGGGGTCTTTGTTTTGCTTATTTTGGATGACATGGGGAGTAGGGGAGTCTAGATGATGATTACGTCATCGGTAGTTATTTACTTTTTTACACGAATGGCAACCTTCACATTGCCTATGCTTGAAAACGAAACGCATTTTCGGGGATTCCCGCAAAAAATACATTTATAATTGAAAAATGTTTACGTAAGCATGGGGGAGGGGGTAAGAGCTTTGCTTACTTTTGCTGACAAGGGGGATGGGGGGGGGGGGGTAAATAGTAGTAATAAATCCGCTTACGTAATATTTGAACGGCCCCATACGCAAAATACCAAACTAAGCAGAACACCAACTTTGATTTACGCAAAATACGGATTGGTAAATGCAGTAATGTCTGTCTGCCCGTAATCAGAACATAATATTAACAATTAAAAATTTATTATCATCATAATATCCTGAATCTTTTAGGCCTCCCCCAAGGATCTCTACAACGAGATAACGAAAATTAGTGAAACAAATTTACAAGACTAGTTTTATATTTTTGGCAATAAATAGAAAAAAAACCCCGGCCGAGTCGGACTTGCGCACGAAGGGTTCCGTACCAAAAACGGCAAAAAAATCTCGTTTGTTGTATGGGAGCCTCCTTATTTTTTTTTTCTGTTTTTAGTATTTGTTGTTATAGCGGCAACAGAAATACATCATCTATGAAAATTTCAACTGTCTACCTGTTGTCGTTATTAATATAAAGTAAAAAACGGCAAATAAATCACGTTTGTTGTATGGGAGGCCCCCTTAAATGTTGATTTTATTATATTTTTAGTATTTGTTGTTATAGCCGCAACAGAAATACATCATCTGTGAAAATTTCAACTGTCTAACTATCACGGTTCATGAGATACAGCCTGGTGATAGACAGACAGACGAGTCTTAGTAATAGGGTTCCGTTTTTACCCTTTGGGTACGGAACCTTAAAAAAGTATTGACTGTTTAATTTTCTAAACCGGTAAAAATGATTTCTTTTACAAAAATATTTACCCTTAGTTTTCAACTAAGACATTTTAAACCAACGAAAACAATAGCCTTTTAATCATAATAAAACAGTTATCGATAAAATGAAACACACTTATGTTATTTTAATAAACTCAAGTTTTTGTAGTTGTTTTCAATCTCCGAGAGTAATCAGCAAACATTCAAAATAATGAATTACTCAGTTTAAGAAATTCAGTTAAAGTTAAAGATAGACGTTTGCGATACGACTTGCGTAGCTGCATCAATAACTATATCTACTTACATTATATCATGTCAGCCGAAACCATAGTAGAAACCGTGTGACCTTAAATACTACGCGTGTGGCTCGACAGCGCTGTGCCTGCATTAGAAGCACAATTTTGTGGATAATTGTAATACTTGTTTACATTGCTTGACTACATTATTTTTAGGGTTCCGTACCCAAAGGGTAAAAACGGGACCCTATTACTAAGACTCCGCTGTCCGTCTGTCTGTCTGTCTGTCCGTCTGTCCGTCTGTCCGTCTGTCCGTCTGTCCGTCTGTCCGTCTGTCCGTCTGTCTGTCTGTCTGTCTGTCTGTCTGTCACCAGGCTGTATCTCATGAACCATGATAGCTAGAAAGTTGAAATTTTCACAGATGATGTATTTCTGTTGCCGCTATAACAACAAATACTAAAAACAGGATAAAATTAATATTTAAGGGGGGCTCCCATACAACAAACGTATATTTTTTGCCGTTTTTTGGTACGGAACCCTTCGTGCACGAGTCCGACTCGCACTTGGCCGATTTTTTCTTTCTTATAAAATGTATCCCACCAAAATCATTTTCATGAATAATGTTGCCAAGACCTCCACTGACCACTGTCAAAAAGTTATCAGACCTCATGTAGAGCCCAGCTTCTAACTCTACGCGCCCTCTTTCTGCAAGCCCTAACTTCAAAAACTCTACATCTTAGCCGAAATTTATGTGGCTAAGCGATTTCTTCTGAAACTTGTTCAGGGTGCTTAGGAAATGAACATACTAAAAGTCCTGACGTCTCGGAGGTGAGCCGGAGGGTGGAGGGGGGGGAGAAGGTACCACTTTTAGGTTTTTCGCCAATATCTCAAAAATGGTGCGTTGTAGCGAAAAATGTTAAAGTATGAAATGAAAGCTTATAAATTTTTTTATAACTTTGGTTTTTTACACTTTTTCCCATTTCCCAATGATTTTTGAACTGCACACTCCGGAAAAGTGAATTCTACAACTCCTTTTTTTGACAAATATTGGAGCCTGATATATAACAAAGTTGGGTTATTTACACTATTTATAACTCAAAAACGGCTGAATAGATTTAGATTAAATTTAGCATACATATAGTTTATAACCCGAATTAAAGTATAGGATACTTTTTATCCTGATCAAAGGTTCCCTAGGGTCCACGTGGACGAAGACGCGTGCGAAAGTTAATTGACCTTGAACTCCAAAAATACTAACAATTGATATGAAGTTTGTTTGCAGTTAATATTTATCTAAAAAAGGCCTTTATAATGATATATCATTCCTTGGTAGAGGGTGTATAGAACAACTCCATTGGCCATCTAGCCCATCATACAAATTTTCACACTTCCCAAGCGAGTAGCCCAAAAACGGTTGGAAATTTGAACAAAGTGTACAGAACTAAAGTTATAAAACATTTTATTTCTCAGATATTAGAAGAAAACTCAAAAGTGGTACTTCCCCCCTCCCCCACTCTGGCTCACCTCCGAAACGTCAGGACTTTTGGTATGTGAACATTTTTTTCTTACTAAAGTAAAAATTATGCTAAATCTATACTAATAGCAAATACCGCCGTCTTTACTACAGTAAAGACGGCGATTTTTGCTCGCTTTAATTAGTTTTTATTTGATTATTGTCAAATTTCTTGTTTATTTGTTAGTTGTTTGTTGAGACAAATTTTCTTATATCCCTTATATAATCTATCCTATGTTGACGGTTTAAACGTAAAAAATGTGTGAAACAATACAATAAAATACAAGTATTGTTTAATTCGAGAAACTTAAAAATGCGCTCTATCAATATTAAAGTGCTTCCACCCGCTGCGTTCTTAGGGTTCAAAGTTTGAACCAAAATAAAAAGTCTGCTACGATAGCTTTTAATCCAGGCTTAAAAACTATCATCCTAATCCATCTAGCTATCTATTTGAGTAACAAATACATACATAATATATCATCAAACTTTAAGTGTAATAAACTAAAAAAAAAGAACTTAAGTGAAATAAATTATCACTTGTATAAAATTATACATATAAATCACTATTTAATAATCTACATAATTAACCGAAACACAAAGAAGGAGTTTCACCATTATGAACCGTGTTCTGAATTGTCTGTGTTGCACAGGGTATTTATGGTTACATTGGTGCATTTTAAGTCAAAAAACCAAATGCAGTACAGAGCAGGCGATACTCTGAAACACACAGGCTTTTCCGACCACTGAGAAAGGAAACTGATGGAGATGCCAAACCTACGAAAAAAATGTGCATACCTACTTCATTGATCTCCATTCAAACGCAACTAAACATGGCGGCTTAGCTTAGTGTACATACACTTTATGTAAATACCTAACATAGAGTCGAAATTGTAACATGTAAACGCAACACAATATGGCGGACACGGCACGCGCCTGACGTCACGAATGCTTTGTAATTTTGTAAGTAAAGTCTGTCCATCCTTACTTATCTTATTTAGTAAACAGTTTTTGACAGTTGTCATACGTCTTTTATTCTTAAATCGTTATTTAAAAATATGTTAGTAACTTTATGGAATTGTTGTTAATTTATTAACAATTTATTTCGTAATCTATGTGTGGAAAACCATTTGTTGTATTTTATAAATGATTATTTCAATAAAGAGTTGGGTGAATATTGTTTACCATATAAGGCAAGTAAGGATGAACAGACTTTATAGCAGTTTATGGCACCTACATTAGTTTCCTTTCTCAAAGTTTTCGGCGTATTTTATTTGAAAAACCCTGTGCGGTCCAGAGCAGCAGAGTATCCTTTACCCCACAGTCATTTCTAATGTCGTGCCCAAGCATAAATTTCGTACAGTTAGCCTGTCCGTCGGTTAAAGATAAGTAAATTAAATACATAATGACTAATTTTATTTTAATGACAAACTTAAATGCAATTTAAAAGTGAGTCATCGGTGTTATACTCGTGCAAATATTTTTTTACCCGACTGCAAGGAAAGGGTTATGTTTTCGCGCGTATCTTGTAAGAGAAGTACCTACGTACAAAATGACATAGTTTTTTTATTTGTTGTTATATCTTTCTTAATAAAGTAATTACAATCATTCTTTCGTTTTTATAATCATCTTTAGTTTTTTGCCTTACAAAAATTGAAACTAAAAATGAATAGAAACAATAACATAGGAATTCTAGAGCTCAATCAACGAAAAGGCGAAAAACTAAATGACATATTATAGTCGAATGCCTAAATACTAAAAGGGCACTTGTCACAATCTTTCATTAAAATATTTTTTTATTGGTTATGCTTTGGTCACTTTGTCGCGTTACGGAAGATAACGGAGTAAAATTTGGAAGAAAGCAAAATAAAAAGGTAGAGCTGAAATTCAAGAGTTTAATGTAAAATGCCACGTCCGTCCTAGTTACAAAAATTTAGAGTGAAAGGAAGGCGATTAAAATTAAGTACGACTAACAAAAGTAGGGCTAGGTTAGGGCGCAGGCTGGAGCGGGCAGGCACGCAGGGACGTCCAGGTAGCAGGGGTAGCAGGAAGCAGGCACGAAGCAGGCACGAAGCAGGCACGAAGCAGGCAGGCAGGTACGGGTCTCGGCGGAGCAGCACGTGGTTCGAGCAGCGCAAGTGACGGCGGAGGAGGTGGCACACAGCGAATGCGCCCCGACGTAACGTAGTAGCGTAGTGGTAGCGGGACGCGCCGATGGGCACGTGGCACAGCCAGCCCATGTACGCTCCCCTCTCCCCCCCTCAAACGTCTCCCTGATTTTAGTTTTTTCTATTTATCTCAGAAACGGTTGAAGATAGAAGTTGTCAACGTATGATATAATTGTTATAAAATATCCGACCCGTGGACACTTTAATCGTTTCGTTGTGATAGAGCTGTAGTCTCTGAAATATACCTACAGAGATTTCACCAAAAAAATGTTTTGCCCAAAAATCATTATTTGTACTAATATTTAAGAAAAAATTGTAAAGTTGTGGCATAATAATCTGAGTTCATATGAATTTTGATACATTCAGGAATATAACGTAGTATAAATACATAGTTTTAGCAGCATTGGTTCCCGATTTATAGCGAATAGTGTCAAATGCCAAATACATTTATTGTAGTAAGCTTTAGTAATGTCTGAGTTAAATCGTTCAAACATACATACTACATACATACAAATCTTATGTACGACACGGGTGAGTGAAGTAGCATGATTAGTGTATAAATTAATGATTAAACGAATTTTTCCGTAAGTGAAGTTCTATCATAATTACACGAAGGATACGTCCGAAGATATTAGTACTATTAATTACATGGTATCGCTTGATACCTACCGTTTGAAATGTCATGTATTAAAATCGGAGCAATAATTTTATATTTATAAAGTGGCGCCATATACTTAGTTACTAAATGGGATCCACGGGGAACTTTCCAAATATATTCAGGGGTACCTAAGGAACACTTTAAAAACAAAAAACCATCCGCCGGAATTAGTCCTAGGTTTTTTGCTAAAATTCCTGGGCTATTAGAGAAAATTTCTTTAACTTTTAAAAAATGTGGTATACCAACTCTCACTTTCATTACAGTCTGTTATACCTTACATACAATCATGCAAGCTCAGCTCAATCAGAAGGTCATATTCTCAAGCACTCAGCTCAAACAATGGTGGAGTAAGGTTCACAGTCAATGACGCAAACTCCAGAGAAGGTAACCTAATATACATGACTTTAGGGCTTATTTATAAGGAGTTGTCATCCGCTCCTCTATGACTATAGGCTTATTTTTAAAGAGTTGTCATCCGCTCCTCTATGACTATAGGCTTATTTATAAGGAGTTGTCAGCCGCTCCATTTAAAGTGACACTAAGGCTTATTTTTATGGAGTAGTAGTAAGTTTAACAAAAAATTAAGATATTCAGTTGTTAGTTAAGTTAAAGCAAGTAGCGCGTTAGTTAAAACTAAGATAGCCTTAGTAGTAGGCAGAGTTAAGAGATAGTTATCTTCCAAGTAGTAAGTAGTAGAGTATCTAATGCAGTAAGTAGTTAGCGTACTGTAGAGACGTTAACGGTAGAGTACCTAAAGCATTAGTTAAGAAATAGTTAGGTATCTCTCATAGTAAAAAAATCCTAGTAGAATTCATCAATTTGATGAAAGTAAGAAAATATCACGAATTTCCATACAAATTTTTAGTCTTGAAAAACAAAAGAGAAATGGCAGTATGGGGTACGGGGTTTTTTAGATATCAATAAAATCTTTATTATGAAAGCTATACAATTGAAACTTTGTATATTTAATAAAGTTACTAGTGATATCATATCCCGAGAATTCTGTTTATCTGGTATACTCCAAACCCAAGATATGAGGGTTCAAAAAACACTTCGAAAAAAGGTAGGTAGTGTCCTTGAGCTTCGCTCGGATGTCTTGGCGGGGGCATTGCCGTGCCCCCAGATAATACAGGTGTTATGCTAGAACACACTATTGTGCTGTGTTGTGTCGCGACAGATCGGTGGTGGGGGTTCTGTTGCAATCGCAGCCGAGCGGTCCGCGACACCACAGATCTCGACACAACACAATAGTGTGTTTCTAGTCATACTAAATGTATGAAACCGATACGCATCTGTCGCGACACGACACAACACAACACAATAGTATGTTTCTAGCGTTAGTAGCACCCTAGCAAAACTTTCAGGGCATAGTCGACTAATGATTCTGAGTCTATCTGAAGTGGAATTTTCCGTCGCAAAATACGTCAAAAATTTTTTGGTTTTTTTATATTTATTTATCACACGGAGTCTGTCTTAGTTGCAAAGAACGTAAATTTACAGAAAAATTAAAAATATCAACATTTTATAAACCAGCAATGTACAACTGTTTACCCGCGATGTTATGCGTACACTGTTTATCAACGAAAAATCAAAATCTCAGCAACTATGCATTTGCGACAAGTGGTTCCATAGAGAAAATTGCTTATAAGCTTGCTTTAAGGAAAATGCTTTAAGGGTAGAATCATCCTCAAAGTTTTCGCTAGGGTGCTACTAATACCCTGTATAATAGATTGTAATATATATCTAAAAAGATATAGATAAAAAAATAAAATAAAAATAAAAAAAACCCGCCTGCATCACAAGACAAGTCAACTGAAAAGATGAAAACAAGATTATAACATGCAGTCGGAGCATTGACCTCTATATTATTACACTGGACTGGCTGCTGTCAAACTGCTCTTGTGCCTATTTGATTTCCGCCATTTTGGCGCTGTAGGACGTAGCGTGAGCATAGCGTGAGGGACATGGTACTAAAGTCTGGAGAGACCATCACGGCAACCATTTTCATTGTATACGTCAAAATTAGTTCTTTAGACCTACGCTAGTGGCGTTTCAAATAGGCACAAGAACTTTGCTGTCAAATCATACAGACAGCCAGTCCAGTTAATAAGAAAAAAAATTTTCATGTCAGTGAGTCGGAGGCATGTATAAAGAAAGTTACATTATGAATGATTTGAATTCTATGCCTCCGACTGCATGTTATTATGTTGACTTATAATATTAATAAATCTTGTTTCCATCTTTTCAGTTGACTTTTCTTCATTTACATTGTGAATCATGTGTAAACTGTAAATGTATATTTTGGCATTTTCGATGATTCAATTTATTGATAAAGGGACGTTAGAAATAAATACTGTGTAACAAAATAATTTTTAAATCTTTATTTAAATGTGTAACAACCAAACAGTTTTTCAATGTAGATTCATGATGCTTGTAAGTTTTGAAAAATACTCTCATTCATCCTGAAAAAATAAAGTTTATTAAATGACTATTAGAGGACATCGATGGTGCTTATTGCATTTGGCCTGCGATTTTGGTGGTTGCAACCAGGGATTGAAATACCGTTAAAAAAATACCGTTAAAAATACCGTTAAAACATTTTATCGGTAAATTTACCGGTAAAATTAACGTTAAGTATAGCGTTATATTTAGTACCGGTAAAATTATCGGTAAAGAATTAACGTTATTAATTGGAATAACGTTAATTTTAAAGTAATGGTAAAAAAAGGAAGAAATAACGTTAAAATTAACGTTATTTATTGACATAACGTTAATGTTAAAATTAACGGTAAAAAGAGTAAAAATTAACGTTATATTTAAAAATAACGTTAACATTCCCTGGTTGCAACTATCGGTCGTCATCAGATGTGTGACATAAAATTTCTTATTTCGAACTCCTCCGTGCTTCGGAAGGCACATTATACTGGTACAGTAGCCCGTAGAACATTTAAATCACCAAAAAGGTTACCGTTTGCCGTTGTGATATAGTTATTTATTACGAAATTATAGATACTTTAACCCAAGTTTTACAGATCGCAACCCGCCGTAACCTATATTTGTATATCTCCAAAAATGATATTTTTTTATTCTTCAACGTTTACCACATGGTTTAGCTATTGTCGTGTTTTACAGCTTTGTTTGATTGCCACTGATAACAGTAAGACTATGGAAAGTGATCATACACAGATTTAAGACCAGATAAAATCTAACCATTTTCATCAGGTCTTAAATCTGTGTATTGCTACTTTTTATAGTCTTACTTTTATCTGTGGCAATCAAACCAAGCTGTAGAACACGACAATAGCTGAACTATGTGGTAAACCTCGAAAAATAAAAATATATCAATTTTGGAGATATACAAATATAGGTTACGGCGGGTTGCGACCTGTAAAACTTGGGTTAAAGTATCTAAAATTTCGTTATAATTAACTATATCATAACGGCAAACGGTAACCTTTTTGGTGATTTAAATGTTCTATGGGCTACTGTACTATTGGTCCCGACTGCATTTGCATTCGTTAGCACCCACCGATTCGCATTGGGCCTGCGTGGTTTTAGTCAATCCTCATAGGTACATCCGTAAGATTAAAATGACTGATGATGATGATGAAAAAGAAAATGAGATACCAACATAACGACGTACCTGACCATAGAAGGCGCCGTTGAATAGAATATTGTTATTGAGCATCAAGAAGAAAAGGAATGGATGGTCGGCCTTAAATGTTTGTTTCTGTGGAACGAACGGTGAGCCTCCAGGACCGTAGAACCCTGTAACAGTATTAAGTGTGTATAAAATTATTCGATCAAGTGTGATTTGACTAATAAGCTTTAGAAGAATTCCGACAATATTTCATTAAAGTTTACTTTACTTATTATGAAAAGAGGTGGCGCCACTTCTACAATTTACAACATTATTTTTTGTAAATACGAAAGCCAAAACACGGGTCACATATTTTAATTTACAGAATCAGTATAAAAAAAAAACCGGCCAAGTGCGTGTCGGGCCACGCGCCGTAGGGTTCCGTAGTTACCTTATACCATACCATATTTAATACCACCTAGCATTTTTCGTCTGCAAAAATAACTTTGTTTTTCAGTGTTGGTATGAATGACAAAGTTATATTTGCGGTTTTGGAAAATGTGCTATATCTCAAAAACTAATTACTATATCTCGTTTAAACCAATTTTGGATGAAAGAATTTATTAAGATCTACAACACATATTTTTTTTAGATTTTCCACTCTCTTATTTCAAAAGTTAAAGGGGGGGGGGACACACATTTTTCCACTTTGGCGGTGTATATCTTTCAAACGGTTGACTTTGAGAAAAAGCTGTCTTAGAAACCTCAATGTCATTTCAAAAGACCTATCTATAGACACCCAACACGTGTTGGTTTGAAAAAAAAATTTTTTTCAGTTTCAGTTCGATGTATGGGGAGCTCCCCCTTAATCTTTAATTTTTCTTATTTTTGTATTAAATTCGTTAAGCGGTTAACAGAATACATCTACCTACCAAGTTTCAACTGTGTAGTCTTAATAGTTTCGGAATAAAGTGGCTGTGACATACGGACAGACAGACAGACAGACAGACATGACGAATCTATAAGGGTTCCGTATTTTGCCATTTAGGCTACGGAACCCTGAAAAATGTAATGATACCTTAATAACTCACGAAGTTACTAGCTTTTTGTATTGTGCGCGCGAGACAGCAACATTTTAGTAGGGCGTGCGTTAATAATGGTTTTGTAATGTTAGTTAGTCAAAATAATACATGATATAAAAATATTGCAATCGATTCTATTACTGATTCTGAACAAACAGTTTTCAGGTTTCGTTTATTCTAAAAATAACCTTGTATAATAAAAAGTAAAGTAGCCTCGATTTTTTTATGTATGGATTGTCTGCGCTTTGGACCTCACTTTCACCTGATGGTAAGTGACAAGGAGGAAGAAAATGCAGCACGCGCAGTCGGTAAATACCTATTTACTCTAAAAAAAAAACAAAAATGTTTATTTTGTAACTATTGAACTACAGACTATAACAGTGCACGGAGAGCCTCTTTTAAGTATAGAGTATACTTGTACTAAACTCTGAAAAAGGAAACCTATGGAAGTGGCATAAACTGCAATAACAAAGCATTCGTGACGTCAGGCGCGTGCCGTGTCCGCCATATAGTGTTGCGTTTACATGTTACAATTTCGACTCTATGCTGCTTAGATAAGGTGTATGTATACCAGTGGCGAGGGGTCGAAATATGGCGAAGGTAATCCGGACCAAAAAACACCACCGCGTGATGTAAGCTTCAAGCGTTTCTTCAGAAGTTATGGCCTCAATTTCACCATGCAAAAAAGCACTGATAAAATAGTGACAGTCTAGCCCGCGCTACTCTGTACTGAATTGGAATCAGAAATAATAATCATGGAAAACAAAACATTTTATTGAGTTTGTAACTGCTTGTCATCCTTATCGTAGAAAGATATATTATATTGAAAATTTAAAAAAAAAACCCATCATGCTAACGTAACCATAACTTCGTAACTAAGTTTGGAAAACAATGTTTCGCCGCGCTAGTCAGTTAAACGACAATCCATATTAATTAAAGCCATTATGGCAAATAAAACTTACCGCAATAAACAAATACATGAGATAAACACATTAAAATAAACAAAAACCGGGAAAAAGTATTCTCACTCACTAATTCACTATTTTGATGAAAACTAATCACGTTCCAAACACTCACATAATGATAATGGCAGAAACGTACTATTATACTTCTAAATAAAAATATCTAAGTTGCGATGTATTTTCTTCTATCGTTCTTATTTTGTTTATTTTGCATTTTATAACTTATTCGTCTCTTTATAACAGAAAGAGAAAAGAAACGTTAACATCGCATAGAAAGAGAGAGAAAACTTAAGCCACAGCCGGCCGGCTTGCCTTTCCCCATTTTCAACCGAAAGGCACGCGACTGTGGTGCGTTGGTGAGAAAGAGACAGAGTAATAACAATCAACCGTTGCCCGTGGCAACCGCGCCAAGACACAGTGCAAATAGGAAGCCAAAGGACGTCGGCTTGCCTCAAGGAGATTTTGTACGAAAATTGATTTGATATTCCTTGCACGCGGGGCGCGGCGCGCGCGCTAGCGTTTTTAGAGTAGACAATTTACTTAAAAATTCATAAAAAATAATTGTAGCCATTATTAATTAATCTTACCGAAATGGCGAAAAAAATTAAGTAATGACATGTTATAATGGATCGATGGGGATGGGATTTTAAAAGGTAAGCCGATGGGAATCGGCTTGTATGGACCCTTCGCCACTGATGTATACTAAGCTAAGCCGCCATGTTTACTTGCGTTTGAATGGAGAACAATGAAGTAGGTATGCAGGCTTTTTTCATAGGTATGTCTCAGATCAAATAAAAAAGGAAGATGGAGCATTGCGCAGTGGTTGCGAACAACTAAGTGAGGCCGGTTTTTGATGGTACATGTGTGCGTACTAGGGGGCGGGCGGGGGCCGGGCGGGGGCCGAGCGGCAGGGTTCGATATGGAACGCCCAATGACGAACGAAAGCCAAGGCGTAGTTTCGTTACATATGTGTGCGTAAACTGTGTATGTACACAGACAAGGCGTAGTTTTACTGGCCTCACCGCTTTGTCGGAATACTCCGTCTTTACTTTTTTATTTGGTCTGAGAGGTATGTCAGGTCCATCTTATTCCTTCGTCATTAAGACTAAAAGATCTCGCTCCTCCTCATGTACACAAGGAGTAAATGCCTATTTACTCTGGCTTTAAAGACGCCCAAGTTATATTGTTCGGGGAATACAGACTCAGGGAGGCCATTCCACATCTTAGCTGTTCGAATCAATAAGTTGGAACCGAAGCGTTTCGTGCGGGTGCGTGGAACATCGACAACATAAAGGTGTAAGGCCGCCCAGCGTCTGGTAGTCCGAAGATGAAAAGGGGAAGGAGGTATAAGGTTGTGTTGTGTAACTCCTGAGCACATCACTCCTCGAAATGTAACCTATGGAAGACTGAAGCACGCAACCCTTTGTCGGTGCTCCAAACTTTGGAGACTTCGGTAGACCAGATGATCATCACAAATCAGCCTCTTTGCTCAACGCTCGATAGAGTTCAGGGCAGCCAACTGGTATTTTGCAGATTCATCCCAAAGGTGAGGCTTTTGGAGAACTGCTCTCAAGCAGTAGATCAATGATAGTCAGTTACTCATACCACTTGCTGCGGTTGCTTCAGCACCTTCTTCGTTGACTTCAATGAAAATCTTTTGAATAGCATCACTAATAAAGATTTCGCCAGATTTGATAAGTTTTTCAATACCAGAATTAGCAGGATTGAAAATATTTGTGATACCAATCTGAAAAAGGAGTAGGTATTATTTTTATAACGATAACTTAACACTGGATGTATATTATGTACACCACTAACTTTATTTTCTTTTCATCTTTCAAAAGTTAAAAATATTAAAATTGTTACATATATATCTTTTTTCGTAAGTTACTTATTAAATTAAAGCTCCCTTTCAATATGAGAATCCGCCGATTTCGTCAATGTTCAAAATACACGTACATACACAATGTCATACTAATTTGTTAATTATATTATAGGTAATACACTATTTGCCGGCTTAGAGCGAAAACCAACTAACTTGATTTTTTTGGCAAAATCACTTTTTTGCACCATTCGCTTTAAAATTTTACGCTTTTTCTAGTGGTAAAATAGACTAAGCGGTGTGACGCTTAGTTTCGAAGATAGCAGGAGTTAGAACCAGCTAAAAGAACGTTTTTAGCGAAAAACACGAATTAAAAAGTGATTAAATGGATATAATATTTTTGATTTCATTTTTAGACAGTAATAAATACAACTAATTCCTTACAAAATGTTTTTGCTTTGATAAGTTCTTAGGTACTTAGTGTTTTGTTAAAAAAGTAAATACGATTTAACATTTTTAATATATTTTTTTACTCAAGGTATATTGCCAAGTGTTCTCCAAATCTGATAGTATAAAACATAATAAGCAAACTTAAGGATTTTTAGCACTTAAAGTTATTGGTTTTTAATATAGACAACTTATTAAAAGATAACATTAACAAGATGTAGTTGGTTTTAGCACTGCTATTTAAAAAGTATCTAAACTTAGAATATCAAGTGCGAAAACCAATTATCTCGTTGGAGTTGTTTCAGTTCGCGAGTAAGCGTACGCGCAGTCTTGTGTTATTGCCTGTGGGTAGGTAACTCAGACAAGTGTGCAATAAGTTAACAGCTCAGACCAAATAAAAAAGTAAAGACGGAGTCTTCCCACAAAGCGGTGAAGCCAGTAAAACTACGCCTTGGCTGTGTATATACACAGTTTACGCACACATATGTAACAAAACTACGCCTTGGCTTTCGTTCGTCATTGGGCGAACCCTGCCGCCCGGCCCCCGCCCGCCCTCTAGTACGCACACATGTACCATCGAAAACCGGCTTCACTTAAATTGTTCGCAACCACTGCGCAACGCTCCATCTTCCTTTTTTATTTGATCTGAGGTTAACAGTATAAATAAGTCAACAATAACTGTTGTTGTATATGACTAGTTACCTTTTTATTGATAGATTTTTTTTTAAATATTAAAAACCCTTAAATTGTTAATTTTCATTTTTACCTACTGGTAAAACCAACTAAGTCAGTCACCCAAAAATATTTTAAGCTGTAATAGTTCAATTTATATTTACAAACTTAAAGTCTATAAAATTAACTATAGACAACTACCCGCTTTTATACCTCTAAATGTCTTGACAAATGTGTGAAAATAGGCCACAAACTTTCAAAACGCATTTACTTAAAATATTGTTTGTGCCAAAATGACCAATTTAGTTCAAGAAGCTTATACCTATAAGCTTCTTGATTTAGTTGGTTTTCGCTCTAAGCTGGCGATATAATCTGTGGTAATACAAACTTTTTTAAGAACATCCTTGAGATTTATTGAAGTTTCTATCTTGAACTTGGGCAGATACAATTCCACCTCAGTCTTTCTCAAGTTCCTTTCAGTATCCAAGAATACACTTGCATCCTTTAGTTTTTCTTCTAACGCAGCTAACCCATCAACTTGGTTTGGAAGTACTACTAGGAACTTAGCGAATTCATCGTGGTAGGGAATTTCCAAAAACTGAAAATGAGATGTTATCGGACAAAAAATAAATAAAAGCATTGATTAATAAGACGAGGCACCAGAGGCAGAAATACCTACATTAGATAAAAGCAGCCTAGTGCGTGTCGGGTAGTAGTAGTGTTCCATAGTAGGGTTCCGAAGTTACCTTTTACCTAACTATTGGCTATAAACTTATATTTATTCCCTGTTTTACACAAATAACGATTTTAAATAAATACCTAACTATTCGATGAAATTTGTACTTATCTACGATTTTTTTTCCAATTTTATAAGTTGATCTACTATTACTCCAACTTGTAAAGCCTGCCTAGCAGTGATAGCTTTCCTTTTAACTTCATTAATGTACTAGGTCTGGCTTAAATTGTTTCAAGTATCCAAAAGCAACCGTTTATCTGGTAGAGGGAGGAGGGGGCACCAGACTCTTACAAAATTTTGCACTTTAAAACAACAAATTCCTGAACTGAAAAGGGATCTTCACAATCCTATGTGCTTAATATACACATTCATGCCAAATTACAGCTTTCTAGTACTGAGCTAAGCCGCGGACAGACAGACGGACATGGCGAAACTATAAAAGTTCGGAACCATAAAAAAGCTGCAAATAAAGGAAAATTTCCTAATGTCATTGCAATTTCTAAAACCTACTATGAGTAAATAATTTAAAAATATATACCTTAGCATCTAAATCTTTGCTCTCCGCAAAATAGTAGTCGCCATGCCTAAACATAGTAGGAATTTCAATTTTCTTGTCCTTAGTGACATGAAAATCACGGACTTCTGTCAATGCCGGGTCGAATTTATCGTCGTAATACCAGTTGCCCTGTAAATATATGAAGCAAAGTCTCATTACAATGTAATGTGATTGTTTTTGTTTAAAATAAAAAAAAAATTAAGTGTGGTTAATAAGAAAGAGAAACCAGTCAGGAATACGGAGATATAATTTTTTCAAATCTGATTAAGAAATGAATTTTTATTGTCACCTTGAAATATATGGCGTTAACAAGAATCGCGCGTGTAGCAGGACTCAAACTTTGGGCGCTCACAAAATCTTTGATTCGCTTATTGGTATGGTCTTCTACCTGTAAGTAAAATTTATTCATTATTCAAATCCATTTCATAAAATCTTTGCGTCACAGATCCAGAAATAGAACCACTTGAGTCACTTGAGTGAGTGATTCTAGTGAACAGACGTAAGTATTGCATACTATCATAGCTGGCCACACCCACCCACACTGCAGGCGACGCATCTAGTTGGTTGCCTCTGGTAATCATCACCCAAGTCCCGTAGCGAATCTCTAAACTTGGCAGGTAATACTTGGTTAGTAAAGTGGTTGGTAAAGTTGGCAAGTAAAGTGTTGTTCCTATTATTCATTTGTTGATTGTACATAAAAGTAAACTACCTACTGATTAAGATTTTAAGCTTAATCATGTTCATTGTTTGCTTCAACAAATTTTCTTACCAAGAGAGCAAAGACATTGTAAATAGTAGATAATCCCTTTGTTCCTTTAAACACTCACCCAAGTGTTAATTGTTGAGGCAGCCTCCTCTTTCTTTGTGAAGTCAACTTGTTTCACCTCCGAACGGAACACTTCTTTGGAAACTGTATTATATTCATCGTTAAGTTCAAGGCCTTCGGGTATAAAAATGCTGTTTGCTATCTTCAGGTCGATTCCTTTCGCCGCGTCCACTTCTTCGTTTGCAAAATTAAATACTTCTTTTATCTGAAATTATAAGGTTTATTTTTGTTTCAATCGCAGTCAATATTTAAGTTTCATATTAATTTTGGTTTTTCAAGTTATTTAACATTTCATTATACATTATTAATTCTTTAACCCTGTGCAGAGTTCTTTTTTTTATCAATATTTGAAGGATGCCCAAATATGTTTCACGTAGTTTAGGTATTTGTTATAGGGGTTGCATAAAAAGATCGAGCTACTCACTATAGTATCGTTCGGCATGCCGATGGCCTTGAAAATTTCGTCATGAGAGACTCCTGTTGATGCAAATCCGAGTTGTGCTAGAGGCGACATGGCCGAGAAGCCGGACATGACATAGCTTTTGCCCGGATTGGCTTTTGCCACTTCCTGAGAATTATGAAATGTAAATTATATTAAATTCCAATATCTCTTTTTATTTACTGCTTTCATTTTAATTGCTGTTGTTTTTATCGTTGTGTTATTTAGTTTATTTTTTATAAAATAAACTTCAATCATACAATTCAATTTATCTTTAATCAAAACATCATAAAACATGATCAAAATCCAAAAAAACTTATTTAGCAACAAGATAAAAGTCGTTAGTAGCATCTTTTGCATGATTTAACGCTCCTACGCACTATGCGGTTAGCCGGAATGCGGTCAGCCGTTCGGTGTACCGCAGTCAAAAATATGTACGAAAAAAATGATTTTATTCGCACTGTGATACGGCTGCCGCCCAACCGCACCGATCGCTCGCAGCGCTGCGGCCCGATTGACGGCTATCCGGGCGGTCGCTGTACGCACTATGCGGATGCACTGCGGTTTACGAGTTTGCGGTTGCTCGCTATTATACCTACGCTTGCGACAGATAACATGATTCTCAGCCATGGAGGATGATGTAGAACGGTTTATAATTGAAATTCTAAAATATATCGCATGTGAATCCAATAACAGCTGCAACTTCTTCAGCGTCCATATTGGAAATGGTTCGATGAAACAGCAACGTTATCCTTACCGCACTTTCCGGTTGCGGTTGCGGCTAGCCGCTGCCCGGTTAACCGCAACTGCAACCGGATCCTGCGGCCAGCCGGACGGACAGCCGCAACGCGGCTTTCCGGATAGTGCGTAGGAGCGCTTAGAGTAACAACAAGTTTTTAATTGTCATGCAACGATAACGATTTAATTATCGTTGCATACACGCAATTTAAATAAAATTGCGTGTCCATTAAAACATGTTAATGATTTTAAAATAACAAATGAATATATATGTTCTTTCCTAATTCATCATATAAGTATTCTGTCAAGTATACACGGTTAATTTTTAAGTATATCTAAAAATTTAATGGGGTTTTCAGACCACGTAAATGAACAACTTTTACTATACGGCCAACTACGAAATCGCGAAAAAAAAATCAGCTGTTCCATAGAAAAGTACAACATCGACTCGACTATAATGTATGGAACAGCTGACTTTTTTCGCGATTTCGTGGTTGGCCCCATAGTAAAAACTGTTTATTTACGTGGTCTGAAATCCCCATTTCATTTTTAGATATAGTTAAAAACTAACCGTGTCCTTCTTAAATAGTGCACAAAAATTTAAGGGGTCAATGAACTCTTGCATACCTACAACTTTTACTATGGTACCAACTTTTAAATTTGAGATTTTTGCATTTACAATGCTATTTTTAAACAATACTAAATAATATACTAGAAAAAATACGACTCGCACCAGATCAATACTCAGACGGGAATCGAACCCGCGACCTTTGGATATCCGGTCCAATGCTCTGACCGCTGAGCTACCGAGTCACTAGTGACATCGTCGAATTTTTCCTAGTATATCCTAAACTCTTACGCTGTAAGCCAGCGTTATTTCACCAATGTGAGGAATTACCTCGACATTCAATTGAAATATCTTTCCAGATATTTTAACAATTGATTAAGATGAAATAGCTATATAATTTTTAAATTTGAGATTTTTGCATTTACAATGCTATTTTTAAACAATACTAAATAATATACTAGAAAAAATATATTAAAAATTAGTTTATTGTTGGTGCGGAGTATTTCAATAATTATTTGGGATACTTATCAGAGTTGTTATGGTTTATCAAACAAAAACAGTGACTAAATTTTTGTAGTTGTAGGTACTTCATAGAGGTAGACTATAATGAGAAAAGTGGATTGAATTATTTTAGTAAAAGTATACTTTTATAATAAGTAGTCTTACCTTACTTAAATCGAGCGTAAATTGATCATTTCCATTTTCCAGGAGTTGTGCAATTTCGTATGGGTATGCCAAAGCAACGGCCACGCCAGCTAAAACTGTAAAAAAGGTAAAACAAATAAAGTGTTTGTTTTTGATAAATTTCGAAAAACTGGCTCGAATAAACAATTCTATATAATTCGAACCTGCTCACAAAATTTTACGAGAATCGGTTGAGAAATGCGACCAGGGGGGGTATTACAACCTCTTAAAACTTGCCAGGTTTATAAATTGCTATAGTTACATCTCTATCTCGCTGAATAACAAATAAAAGAGATAGATTGATAACCAGTCAGAAAACTGCCAGGAAATAACAGGTCATAATACGGCCCCTGTAGAGGAGAACAAACGGAAAGCCGGAAGGACATACGAAATAATTTGGATGAAGCAGAGAGCTTCGCACTCTCTTCGCGCTCGTTCGGTCAATAAATGCATTTATTTCAAGCACAATAGATCCATATAACAACACTGAAAACTAAAATAAGTACTTCAGAATAAAAATTACAATAGATCCATTTAAAACAATACAGAAAACTAAAATTAGTACTTCAACATAAGAAATAAATACAATACACGATTAAAGATAATTGTTTTGACGATCTTGCAAATTAACCTTTTGTAATGCAGTGCAAATGCTGTGCATATCTGTAATAATCATATACACTAGCTATGTAATGTGAAATGATATTCTGTAAATGTACTGTGTATATGATGTTGATGTGCCTATTAAATTTAAAATCTTAAAAAAAATATCAATTTCTGGTTGGGTTGCTTGGTATATTAGCGGTGCTGCAAGCCCAGCTCTCAAAATTCAAAATTCAAAATTCAAAATTCAAAAATAATTTATTCAGTCTAGGCTGTTACAAGCACTTGTGAATGTCATAGAAGCTACGCCATCGGTTCGCAAACCCTAAGCGGGAGACCTTGTAACGAGAAGAACCGGCAAGAAATTCGTAAAGGGCTGCTTTTTTCTCCCTGTATATTTCATACAGACTCGTCAACATTGAAAAATGAGCTCCACGTTTAACGTGAGGTCATTTTCCATCACAATAATTAACAAAAGTTTGCACACAATGGGTAGGTAGGTTAAAATTAAATATCTACTACATTCAGATAGGTAAATGACCAGCCATCGCTTCGCATGGACCAGCCATCGCTTCGCTCAACCATATTTGAGGGAACGTAACGACCCGCCCCACACGACACCACCGCAGAAATGATTAAAGAGAGCATGACATACTTGGCTACCCATCCTAAGGCACTGAATTGAAAACTAATATCCAAAAGCTTTTCACAGGCCTTTACTTACAAAACTATAGACGAAAAAATACGAAAAAATATTACGAAAGCAAAATAATCATTTTAGTCATTAGCAATAAAAAAAATGAGAAATCAAAACAAGGATTAGTTATTAATTTAATGTTTTGAGTAAGAAGTGCCATACAGATTGATAATATTAAACATGAAGAAAAAAAAAAATATATGCGACGCCCTTAGTACAAGCAGACAAAAGCAGACCCATTCCCACTGGCATCTCGCTAGGGACATTGTAATGATGGCAGTAAGCTGTTTCAGAATCTCTTACAGAGGATTTAAAGCATGGGTGTAGATAAAATAACTTTTTAAATTTTTACAGCACACTTTTACTTTTTAATTTATTGGCGCGTATTGGCCTATTGTAATCTATGGTCTGTGGTGCGGGCAAGGAGGTTTATAATAGGGAGTGAGTACTATACAAAAATTTTTACTTATCGTTTAAAAGAAATTCAACTTTATTGCATTTGCCATAGAGTTGAAATTCTATCGACGACATTGACTGAAGGCCAAGGAGGTTCATATAGGGAGTGAGTACTAAACAAAAATTTTCACAATTCGTTTAAAAGAAATTCAACTGTATTGCCTTCGTCATAGAGTTGAAATTCTATCGATGACATTGACTGAAGACTCTACTGTGTGAATGAAACAACACAAGGTGGAGGTCGGTGTCTCGTTCGCACAATTGCCATTACAAAACAATAATACCACGATAGTAGGAAAAAAAATGTACGTTACCAATCACGTAGTGTGTCAAAGTTAAGGATTCGGAGTGGAATATTGAAAATATACTACTTAAATATTAATTTAGAATAACACATAGTAATTGTAAAATAAAACTAAACTTACTCTTTTGATTTAATTAGATTTCTACAATAATGCTAATCAGCATTATTGTAGTTGTATAAATTCAAGTGTCAATCCTGGCAACTCCGATCCGATTTTGACTTTGGCGCCAAATTTCAATTTTAGAATTTCAATATTCGGGAAATATTCCTTTACAAAACTAGGGTGACCATAAATACTACACCATTTCTGATTTCCCAAATACGAAATTGTTCTATCAATGGAAATAACTGGAAGTCGCAGGCGAGGGGTAAAGTTTATATTAATAATCAAATTCATGTTTATGCGCCGATTTCGATGAAACTCGGTTTTTGGCACTATTTTGATAAGAAAATAACAACGCATTTTTTAAATAATTAAAAATTCAAGATGGCGGCCAACTTTTTTGTTTATGGGCCGATTTCGATGAAACTCGGTTTTTGGCACTATTTTGATAAGAAAATAACAACGCATTTTTTTAATATTAAAAAATTCAAGATGGCGGCCAACTTTTTTGTTTATGGGCCGATTTCGATGAAACTCGGTTTTTGGCACTATTTTGATAAGAAAATAACAAAGCATTTTTAAAATATTAAAAATTCAAGATGGCGGTCAACTTTTTTGTTTATGGTCTGATTTCGATGAAACTTGGTTTTCGGAACTATTTTGACAAGAAAATAACAACGCAATTTTTAAAAAACTAAAAATCCAAGACGGCGGCCAACTTTTTTGTTTTTGGTCCGATTTTGATGAAACTCGGTTTTTGGTACGATTTTGACAAGAAAATAACAACGCAATGTTGAAAATTGTAAAAATCCAAGATGGCGGTCAACTTTTTTGTTTTTGGGCCGATTTCGATGAAACTTGGTTTTTCTTGTCAAAATCGTACCCAAAAACCGAGTTTCATCAATATTGAGTTCCTATGGCATGGAATCCAGACTTCATCATCCGACCCTGAACCTCGTCTCCCGTCAGAGTACTTGTCAAGACAATTCTAATAAGCCCAAACACGATGGGGTTGTATAGTTTTATTCATCATAGAGTTCCTGTGGCGTTCTTCCGGCTCGTTTATCAGATCACCTCAATGATACTGTAATATTGCATTTCCTTCCATTTCTGACCTGTGTTCAAAGTTTCAAGTCTCTAGCTCATCGGGAATTTGGTATAAAATCGTTTGCAAAATTTGTGCTCAAACAAACAAAAGAGCAAGCAACCTAATAAAAACGCGGTAAAAAGTGTTAATTATAAATAAAAAACTACCTAGGTATTTAAGTTTATATTAAACAGTTTAAAGTATTATGTATGTCTCCGGCCAACCATACGGTTTGGTCACCCTAATGAAGAAAAGGACACATACATCTACTTGACCTCTCTGTCGGCTCGTTTTGGGGCGAAGCGCTCATTCCGGTTTATAGTACTATTTCCATGCTGAAGGCACTACTGTGTGAATGAGACAACACCAGGTGGAGGTCGGTGTCTCGTTCGCACAATTGCCATTACTAAACAATAATACCACGATAGTAGGACTAAAAATATGTACGTTACCAATCAAGTAGTGTATCAAAATTAAGGATTCGGAATGGGAAGTCGAATATATACTATTTAAATATTAATTTAGAATGACACATAATAATTGTTATATAAAACAGAACTTACTCTTTTGATTTAATTAGATATTTAAAATAATGCTAATCAGCTATCATCGGTGAGGTGGTAATAAATAGAAGTGTCAATCTTGGCAACTCCGATTTTGACCTTGGCGCCGAATTTCAATTTAAGAATTTCAATCTATAGGAAATGTTACTTTACAAAACTAGTGTGACCATAAATACTGCACCATTTCAGATTTCTAAAAAAACGAAATTGTTCTATTGAAATGGCTAGAGGTCGCAGGCGAGACGGTAAAATTAATAATAATAATCAAATTCATGTTTGTGCGCCTATTTCGATGAAACTCGGTTTTTGGAACTATTTTGACAAGAAATTAACAACGCAATTTTTAAAAAACTAAAACTCCAAAATGGCGGCCAACTTTTTTGTTTTTGGCCGATTTCGATGAAACTCGGTTTTTGGAACTATTTTGACAAGAAAATAACAATGCAATTTTTAAAAATAGAAACTCCAAGATGGCGGCCAACTTTTTTGTTTTTGGGCCGATTTCGATGAAACTTGGTTTTCGGAACTATTTTGACAAGAAAATAATAACACAATGTTAAAAATTTTAAAAATCCAAGATGGCGGCCAACTTTTTTGTTTTTGGGCCGATTTCGATGAAACTCAGTTTTTGGAACTATTTTGACAAGAAAATAACAACGCAATTTTTAAAAAACTAAAAATCCAAGATTGCGGCCTACTTATTTGTTTTTGGGCCGATTTCGATGAAACTTGGTTTTTGGAACTATTTTGACAAGAAAATAACAATGCAATTTTTAATAAACTAAAAATCCAAGATGGCGGCCAACTTTTTTGTTTTTGGGCCGATTTTAATGAAACTCGGTTTTTGGTACGATTTTGACAAGAAAATAACAATGCAATGTTGAAAACTTACAAAATTCAAGATGGTGGCCAACTTTTTTGTTCTTGGGCCGATTTCAATGAAACTTGGTTTTTGGTACTATTTTGACAAGAAAATAACAATGCAATTTTATAAATATAAAAAATCCAAGATGGCGGCCAACTGTTTTGCTTGTGGGCTGATTTTGATGAAACTCTGGTTTTGGTGTTATTTTGACAAGAAAACAGCAACGGAATATCATAAAAAAATCTAAGATGGCAGCCAAATTATTTATTTGTTTTTTCAACCGAGTCACATCAAAATCAACCCAAAAACAAATTAGCAGCCATTTTGATAAATTTTGATTATTCCATCAGTTTACATTGAGTTGTTATTTTCTTGTCTAATTAGTACCAAAAACCGAGTTTCATCGAAATCGGCCCAAAAAACAAAAAAGTTGGCCGCCATCTTATATTTTTAGTATTTTAAAAATTGCGTTGTTATTTTCTTGTCAAAATATTACCAAAAACCGAGTTTTATCGAAATCGGCCCAAAAACAAACAAGTTGGCTGCCATCTTGGATTTTTTAATTTTTTCAATACATATTGTGTTATTATTTTCTTGTCAAATTAGTACTAAAAACCGAGTTTCATTCAAATCAGCCCACAAATAAAAAAGTTGGCTGCCATATTTTTTTATATTTTTATCAAAATAGTAACAAAATCGAGTTTCATAAAATCAGCCCACTAACAATATAGTTGGCCGCCATTTTGTTTTTTTTTTATATTTTAAACATTGTGTCGTCGTAAATCTCTTGCACCCATTTTATTAACTTCACAAGTAAAGAAATTGGTGCAAGTATTTTAGACCTTATTGACATCTTTACCAAAAAACAGTTTTTAATGAAACAGCAAAGTAAATGTACAAGTATAATTATTGAAAAAACAATCGAATTTCAAACGTCAATAAAGTCGAAAATCGTTTGCTTCTTTTTTTAACTACAGATCACTAGACAATGTTTTCCTACTTTTACTTGTTTTTCCAACATTTATTTGTTTTTCCGAAGTTCACGCACATTGCATTTTTATTAAAAATTGGAATAAACTTTAAAGTTGCGTAATTATTTACACTTGAAATTAAATTGAATTGAATAAACTAGATTTTAATTGGTTGAATTACCATATTTAAAAAATAAAAACAAAAAAGCAACTTAATAAAAACGTGATAAATAATTTGTTCTTAAAAAAGTTTTTTTTTTAAATAAATATTAATTTTCTTTTTTTTAGTTAACGAGCTAAACTAAAAATATACGACCGCCTATCAGAGTACTCGTCAAGACCATTCAAACGAGTCCAAACTCGATGGGGTTGAAAGGTTTTATTGCAGAGTTTCTGTGGCCTTCTTCCGGCTCCATCATCAGACTCTTGGATACTATTACCCAACAGAGCACTCGTCAAGACGATTCAAACGAGCCCAAACTCGATGGGGTTGCATGATTTCAATATTGAGTTCCTATGGCATGGAATCCAGACTTCATCATCCGACCCTGAACCTCGTCTCCCGTCTGAGTACTTGTCAAGACAATTCTAATAAGCCCAAACACGATGGGGTTGTATAGTTTCATTCATCATAGAGTTCCTGTGGCGTTCTTCCGGCTCCATTATCAGATCACCTCAATGACACTGTAATATTGCATTTCCTTCCATTTCTGACCTGTGTTCAAAGTTTCAAGTCTCTAGCTCATCGGGAATTTAGTATAAAATCGTTTGCAAAATTTGTGCTCAAACAAACAAAAGAGCAAGCAACCTAATAAAAACGCGGTAAAAAGTGATATTTATAAATAACGAACTACCTAGGTATTTAAGTTTATATTAAACAGTTTAAAGTATTATGTATGTCTCCGGCCAACCATACGGTTTGGTCACCCTAATGAAGAAAAGGACACATACATCTACTTGACCTCTCTGTCGGCTCGTTTTGGGGCGAAGCGCTCAATCCGGTTTATAGTACTATTTCCATGGGTGCGGGGCGCGTAATTTTTTACGCAAAACAAAAAAGTTACGGTTTCAATTTTCTCTTTTCGTTGTAGGTTCAGAATTTAGTAGGATTTTCTTTTATTCTTGCTTTAAAATATTTAATAGCAGTGAAACAAAAAATTGACGACATTTTAGATGCAGCACGGAAATTACTCTTATATCAAGGTAGTACAATAATATCAGCAAAGTATCCCTCTCTTTTTTAACTTTGATCTTTTATTTAAGTAGTAGGTTCAATCCCAAATTGTATGAGTGTAGATAAAGTAGTGTATGAAACTG
Source organism: Agriphila geniculea (assembly GCA_943789525.1). Classification (NCBI taxonomy): domain Eukaryota; kingdom Metazoa; phylum Arthropoda; class Insecta; order Lepidoptera; family Crambidae; genus Agriphila; species Agriphila geniculea. The sequence goes on from OX038875.1 coordinate 9,415,559, forward strand.
TACATAACTAGGTATTAAAACACTCGTGTGATAGGTACTATTAAAAACCTCGCTTTCGACTCGATTTTTAAACACACACTCGTGTTTTAATACCCCTCTTTATGTATCAGTTTCATAAACTACTATTAACGGATACTAGCGCGGTTTTATAGAAAGTACTAAAAAGTACTTTGAATAAAACCGCGCTCGTATCCGATAAAATTTGTTTAATTTCATAACATTAACAAAATATATTTTTATTAAATGTTCAAATATTATTTTACATTATTATTTCATGGATAAAACTCAATAATTTATTGTACTGCCAATAAAAATAACCAGTTTCGGTTTGTTTGACTTTTTAATGCTGACATAACGAAGTATATGCGGAAGCATTGTTAGGCGAATAATTATTTACATTCGATACCTATATAATAATAATGTTTGATGTAAATTGTCTAAATTTTCATATCTTCCATTCGAGACTTTTTTTAGCTGACAAGAAGATATATTGATTTAACATTGATAGTATCATAGCACCAAATGATTCATATGCACCATGAATGGTGCAAGTCAAAGGTGCACACGCTACAGCAGGGCCTAAATTAATAATAATAAAACAGTAATAATAAAATATAAAAGTATACTTACAGTAGATTAGCAGCTTCATTGTAGTGATCTCTCAACAGCCACGCCACTACTGACCGGTTACAAGGCAAGATGTGTCTTAAATCATGTCCAAACCTATTTAATCTTAGGTAAGTTAGTAAACAAAAATAATTAAGTACGTCACAGACGATGACGATACTCTAATATTTTATCTTGGGATAAAATATCGTTCGCTTTACAAACTAATGAACCAACACACATTCTGAAGTAAATAATAATTGTTGGTACAATAATATTATTTTCAATTGGCGGTATTTTAAGAAGCAGAGAGAAAACGAAATATTATTTTGAGATTTGAAATATTTATCAATCATAAAGTATTCTAATTAATTTGTATAATAATTATATTTAAAAAATACTCACCCGTAGATTTTCTAGTAAGTATATTATTAAACATAATATAAAAAATATAATTGTGAATGCTTGTTAAATCTAAAATGTTAATATTTATTTGCAGAAAAAAGAATTAGGACAAAAATTATGTAAACTGTTAAAAAATTATACTTACTCGTGTCGTGTAAGTTAATACTTGATTCTAAAAATAAAATACTTGCAAACGAGGCAGATAGCTGAAGATGAAATAAATAATGTAGTTCTCCGGCGTGTGTGAAGCGCTTTAGATTTTATCGACTATTATTAATGATTAAACGAACTTACCTGTAAGTGAAGTTCTATCATAATTATACGAAGGATTCTTCCGAAGATATTAGTACTATTAACACATGTAGTATCGCTTGCATGTATCACCACTTAGCACGTTATTTTAGAGTAATAACCTAAAAAACCTAAAAAGAGAAGGTTTTTGATTTAGAATTGACAGATATTTTGACATTTCCGGCTCGAATTCTCCTCACCGCCATTCGGCGCCAACCTTTTCATTTAGTTTAAAGTCCAAATCGTATGTTATATGTTATATTTCCTCATTTTCTTCAGTGGGTGAACACTTATTGTAATTAACAATAAGCAGTAGGGAGGGTGGGACTCTATACTAATATCTTCGGAAGAATCCTTCGTATAATTATGATAGAACTTCACTTACAGGTAAGTTCGTTTAATCATTAATTATACTTCAGGATTCTTCCTTCGATATTAGTACTATTAACACATGTAGATGTTTAAAGCATTATATAAGAAAATGGAAATATCATCTCTTGTGTAATTAGTCTTTTAAATTTAAAAAAGAAAATCAGTCACATTTAACATAATTCTTAATGTTTTGGTAGCAAATATGGTACATATAGATGGTTGGAACCAAAAAAAATAAGCAAGATTCGTTAGGAAATTTCAGTTTAATTATCATTAATCGATGATATCTTGCAAAGATAGTGAAATCATCTACCATTTCGCCGTGTTACGTGGAATTTCTATAATAAAAAATAAATGTTATGACTACATAGCCATAACATACCTATATAGGTATCGGCGTACGTCGAGTGCTAAAACTGGTTACCATGGATTAGAGTCTACTCCACTATCATTGAATTTTACATTTCAGTAATCCATTATCTATTCTACATATAAGAATTTCATTTCTTTTTTTTTCTTTTTTAATATGTATTACTATTTTTATTTTATATTTATAAATAAAAAGAAGTGATTATGAAATGTTTATTATAAAAATAATATGTAGCATTCTCGAAAAAGAAGGTAATTATAGAATGGTTTATGTCAAACTAAGAAGAATTCATGTTTCATACTTGAAGTAAACAAATAATTAATTGATTATATTGTTTTCATTCTATGTGCAATAGGCAAGGTACCTCAATGTGAAACTTTTTATTTTTTTTTTAAGTTAGAAAAGTTAGAAAAAAAACTAATTGGAAAATATTTAATAAATAGTAATAAGAAATCTAAGATATCCATTGTATTTGAGCAATGTAAGTCTACGCCAAGGCGTAGTTAAATTCGATACCAAACCTTGAGATTAGCTCATATTGTGAAATCAATAATGAATCCAATATTAAATAATACTAATAATTGTGTTACACACTTCTGTGTTTATTATGTCCATATGGTTATTTGGTGAATAATCGGACCATTTTTATAACCAAGCTCTGTACTTTCTAATAGTATCAGCAGACATACAAGCTTAAATAACATAGTAATATACCTGTAAAATAATATCACCTTGATAATGTTGTACAAACCAGTCTATTTGTGCGATGAATTTCCGTCCCTGGAATTGGAAGTTATAGGATGTTAGTACTTTAATAGACACTATATTACATGTAAACAATGGGTATCAAGGCTTAAAATTGTGACGATCATGATGGCAGAATTGTAACACTAAGAAACTGGTACAAAAGAATAAAAATAATAGCTTGTTCGATTGATAGTGACAGAATTGTCTTTGTAAATAAAATAGGCACTGAACGAAAATAGCGTTGTGAATGCTAAAATCTAAAATTAAAAAATAATCGCTTTGGGATCCAAATGCTAGGAATCAAGAAAAAAATTTCTACTATATTTTATTTCTACTACCTAATTCGACTTGCATTCGAATTTACTCAATTTCAATCCGAAAATATCAAAACTGGTAATAATTTTTTGAATAAGTGAATCAAATAATAACGACTAAAATACTTTACACCGAATACAATAATAAAAAAGGCAATGAAAATATAATAAGCTACATGTTCTAGCTAGATAATTTATATGCAATTATTTTTCAATGTTTTGATTCCTGGCCACAAGTGTCCCCCAGTCTACCCCGTTGTTGAGAGGTACCAGAGAAAAATATTCCACAACTATGTCTTCTCTAATTCAGTGTAAGTATCGATGACATTCAACTAAATGAAGTAAAATATAATATTATACCGGTATCTACAGGTTTAATACATTCATAAAATACTCATAATTTATTTTGCAGTTTTGTGAATGTTTTTCTTGTAAAAGACCTTAATGGAAAGTTGTGAAGGTAGCTGTATAAAAAAAATGTGTTTAAATTTATTGTGTATCTCAATTCTTTAAAAAATGTTCTGAGACACATTGTTAGAGTAAATATTATGTCCAATATAACAGGGAGATAATGCTGTCTAAGAAGTCGTAGCCGGCAGCATAAATTTTGTAAAAATATGGGCACTACAATACCCAAAAGTTAAGAATTTAAATTCGTATATTTCTATTACTTTTCCAATATTAAAACCATAAAGTTGATGGGATTTCTAAAATGCAAAGACTTCTATGTTGTATTCTTGTTTTCTTACAAACAATAACCATTTCTTTTTTTTCAATATAGGTTAACTTTTATACTGTTTATAATAATGCGACTTCTGGGATTTCTAGAATGTGTTTTGTTATAAACAATAAGCATTTTTTATTCTTATTATAGGATAACGTTTTTACAGTTTATACTAATATGACTTCTGTTAGATTTTAACTTAACCCGATATGACAACCTGACATTTTTTCTCGAACAGAGATGTTGAACCTTCAACTTAATGTGTAGTTGACAAATTATTCTCTGTCACTAAAATACATACGTATTATGTGGCTGTTATGTATTTCGCCCGAATTTTAGTCAAATTAATGTTAGAATTTAATATATATCTCTGGAGATGGCACAAGTGAGTACGAGTGAGTATAAAAGAAAATAATAATAATCTTGGTGCTCTCCTAGCGCAGTGAAAATATTATTTTCACTCATGTCGAATTTAGACCAAACAACTATGTGGACGCCTATGTGCCTATAGTTGGCAACCACTGCCTATATTCGCTGAATACAGATAAATGCTGCACCAGATCCTTACGAGTATCCTTACCCCGCGTACGATGATCGAATGTGAATGTTGACGAATGTATCCTCGATTCCTCGGCAACTATTTCGATGGACCGTAACGGCCGCCTGCAGGTCTGCTGCTATCGACGAAAGAAATCGTTGATGGGGCTTCGTCGCCGCGTCTGGATATTCGTTTGCCGTCGGAATTAAGCATATGGTATACCTGGCTGCATGTTTCGTTTGTTGTTTTCAAGTTTAAATTGTTTTAAAACAAAATGTACCAGCAAATAAATATATAAATCAGTTTTAAAATTTATGTTTTATTTAAGTACTGCGCCCGGTTTACTTACAGTTTTTTCGTTGATCAATATCGTTAACCTCAGGCCTGTGGCCAATGCATCATTCATATTCGACTCAACTGTTGGTGGCCTTTTAAGTGGACAGCATCAATTACACTTGAGTTGGTCATATACCTTCACCTTCTGTTTATAATAAAATGTATGTTGTGCACAACAAATGAATGTTGCAATGCCCCATTGTATAATGTATAAAGTGCAAAACACTGTCTTAAATTACTGTCATAAAAAAGGTGTTCTACATTGGAAAGCTGCTCCTTAAGCTTCATTATCATTATAATATATTCACTTGGCTAATAATTTCTACACATCAGAATCATTATCATTAAGATCAATCAATTTATGTTTTACACACACAAATTCAATTTGAAAATTAATAGACAGGTAATTTTTACATTTTACAAGGGCATAGCTTAGAAATAAACCTACTAATTAGTTAGTGATTAAACATAAATAATAAGCCTGAAACATAGGATCTCCTAGTTAAGGCAAATGTTTAAAGTTTTTACTTATTAAAACTGTGGTACACAGTAATAAACACTTACTGCATTTATGGATAACAAAATGTATGGATTCTATTATTCAATTTCTTATTGAAATTTCTATCAGCAGGCTCATGTTAGGCGTACCTATATTAATAGAAGTTATTTCACGTAAAAATTGTGAAATATCAGGTATCAGCTAGTTGCTGTATAACTTATTATCTGGTTCCATGAAGTTGATAAATTTTAGCATTTATTTATAGCTCTGCTTATGAACGTTATACTGGCAGTTTTTCGTTACAGTTGTAACAATGTGTATAATAAAATAATACATAATTATATTATATAAATTTTGCAAGCCAGAAATTTATCTCAGTACCGATGGTACTCTATTATTCCGTTGGGATCAACGCAACACCAAGGATATCTATGATATCAAAATTCATACCTGATGAACTAAGCTGTTGTCAGGGCTGCTGTTGCAGCTCCAGCAGAGCAGCCGCCTGGCTGGAAAGCGGATGGCGGCAAATTCGGCGGACGGCGGAGTCACCCGAATGGTGCTCGGCAACGGTTCCAACATGGTAACCTTTGAGGGCAGCTTGCTTTTTACACTGTCGCGTCATCAGGGGCACTTTGAGTTGCTGCACTTGTTGCAGTTGCGTTGTCTGACCTATCTATGCGGTGAAATAGTCCAGTGTGACTATTTCGAGTGCAAAAGATATTTGGTTCATGCCTTATTAGACACATGCCTTATGACAGAAAGTACCCAGTATGGTAAGTTCGTGTCAGACAAATTAAATAATTAAATGGTAAAAGCCCAGTGTAGCAGTTACGCATTTTTAAATCTCAGCAAACAATGTTGTCTGGGAGGGAATGCTATTAGCATTAAGTCCGCTCTTTTTGTACTCATGTACATTAAAGTAAAATAAATATATATGGTAAAAGCCCAGTATGGCAGTTACGCATTCATAAAGGTAAGCAAACAATTATGCAGTTAAGGCAAGTAAACGGTAAAAGCCCAGTCTGTCTGGCAGTTACGCGTTCAAGCCAAGTAAACGGTAAAAGCCCAAAATGGCAGTTACGCATTTAATAGTGTTTCTCCATCTTGTATTCTTCTTCTTGTCCTCTTCCGTCTTGAAAACTTTTTTCCTTTCTGCACGAAGCATTTTAACTAAGTATAATTAAATTTTCACTGTATAAAATATAATTCTGAAGAATTCTCACTTTGAGATTGTATGCGTGCGTCCGTGGCGAAGCACGAAAAGCGAATGAAAAGGTTGGCGCCGAATGGCGGTGAGGAGAATTCGAGCCGGAAATGTCAAAATATCTGTCAATTCTAAATCAAAAACCTTCTCTTTTTAGGTTTTTTAGGTTATTACTCTAAAATAACGTGCTAAGTGGTGATACATGCAAGCGATACTACATGTGTTAATAGTACTAATATCGAAGGAAGAATCCTGAAGTATAATAATTGGTATAGTATTGATTACTTGGTAAATATTGTAAGTTATGTTTGTTTCCAAGATTTCCGTGGCGCTATTTAATAAACAGTTTTTTTTTACTGGATTTCATGTTAGACTAGCGGCCGCCCGCGACTTCGTCTGCGTGGACAGTTTTTTTTGCTATCTCTCGGGAACTGTGCGTTTTTTCTGGATGAAAGGTACCCTATGTCCTTCCCTGTACCCTTGATAACGTGTATGCAAAATTTCATGATGATCGGTTGAGTATTTAAGACGTGAAGGCGTAACAAACAAACTAACAAATAAAGAAACAAACAAACGGACTTTCGCATTTATAATATTAGGAAGGATAAGGATAGTAAGGATTTTAGCTTTTCCCGACGTTTTTGGAAAGGGAAGCTACAAGAGTCTTTTAGACGCACAGTACCATCTACGCAAAATACCACCTTTACTTAATACGAAAAATACTACTTACGCAAAATACCAACTAAGCAGATCACCAACTTTAATTTACGCAAAATACGGGTTGGTAAATGCAGTAGGATATAACAAGTCTATGGCAGTAGGTAATGTCTGTCTGCCTGTAATCAGAACATAATATTACCAAAAATTCATCATCATATCCTATAGGCCTTCCCCAAGAATCTCCACAACGAGATGACGAAAATTAGTGAAACAAAAATTTACAAGACTCTCTCTATGATTTTGGCAATAAATAGAAAAAAGTATTGGCTATCTTATTTTCTAAACCGGGAAAAATGTTTATGTAAATAGAAGATTTCCCTCAGCCCAGGCTAGCAGACAATCCCACATATTATTTTGTTTATTAAAAATATTTAATTTTGGTTTGTGGAAGGGCTTATTTCAAGTCCACCTGGATAGCTACCATCTTACAAGTCTGACGCCATAACAACAAATCAAATAATGTTATGTTCCGGCAGTTAGAGGTAAGATAGCCAGTTCCTCAGTGATGAGGATGCCGGGTGTAGTGCGCTTCCACTTTCGGCCTTACCGTCACTTAACATCAGGTGAGGTGAAGACCAAGCACTATCTCGTTGTGCATAAAAAAAATCGGTTGGCACTCCGGGAGTGCCGGCAGAAGTGAAAACTTGAATATTAACGTTGTGCATTTTTGATATTTTGAAATTAGCGGCAAAGGATTAAAATTATTTCTTTCCTATTACTATACAGTCACACAATTCAATCAGTTTGTAATTAGAGAAAAATTCTAAAGATTTCGCGCCAGTGGCCTTTTTAATTTCTACATGCACGCATTGTACGATTTAAACGTATGGTCACAGAGTATAAATATATGATTGATGATGATTTCACCGAAGAGATCGCTGCAATTAGTTCCATTTTCAAAATTAGCGCGTTGCTGGTGACACAAGTGTTTACATGACGTCTTAAAATGACGCGCCGCCATTTTCAACGCGCCCCGTAGAAAGAGAAGGGGATACTTCCGCCGCCAGCTGTCTTCTCTCCATCCGTCACATCCGTCTTACGCATTTTCGATCAGCCACGTGATGACGCGAGTTTAGCATTTTTCCTCATACAAAAAGCGCACAACGCAGCTAAAGAAGTTTTCACTTCAAAAATTACGTCCGGCGGCTCTAGGATCTTGCTGTATAATGTCTTCCTACTTTTTAGGGTTCCGTACCCAAAGGGTAAAAACGGGACCCTATTACTAAGACTCCGCTGTCCGTCTGTCTGTCTGTCTGTCTGTCTGTCTGTCACCAGGCTGTATCACATGAACCGTGATAGCTAGACAGTTGAAATTTTCACAAATTATGTATTTCTGGTGCCGCTATAACAGCAAATACTAAAAACATTATAAAATAAATATTTAAGGGGGGCTCCCATACAACAAACGTGTTTTTGCCGTTTTTTGGGTCGGAACCCTTCGTGCGCGAGTCAGACTCGCACTTTGCCGGTTTTTTTACTTTATTCATATTATGTTATATTTATCATATTGAGAATATCAATGCAGATCAGATTGATATCCCAGATCGTGAATAACAATGAGCAAATCCAATACGAAAATCAAAATCCATACTGCGCCCTCTCGACAATAGAATATTGTATTATTTTCTCTTTTTGTATGACGTACCTTCAAAAATTATGCAGGCGTAGATATCATTCCCCTAAAGGATTCAAATACTCATCCTTTCTATTTTTTTTACATAAATATTTACTCTTAGTTGTTTTTCGAACTAAGACGTTTTAAACCAGCGAAAACAAAGCCTTTAATCATAATAAAACAGTTATCGATTAGTTATTTATGCAACTGTACTATAATACCTAATTATGTACAGTTGCATAGAAGACTTTATCTACACCCATTTTTTATTTTTATTTGGAAAACAAACAATATTTTAATACAAATTACGTACGGGCGCAGCGGAAGGTCTAAAAAAAATCAATTTTATTTAATAAAAAATATAATATTTAAAATTACAATTAAAAGTAATGAAACTCGTCCGAAGTGTGGTACAAGAATGTCTTATAAAATAGCCACGATGAGGTGAATCGGTGTCGTCGGCGCGGTCACGTTGTGCTGCGTCGGCGACTCGTGCGTTTGGCTGTTGTTGCGAGGAATCGGGGCGATGCTTATGTGACGAAATGCATGTATTACGTGTGCGTAACACCTCCCCCCGTAGTGCAGCGACTATTGAAGACTTTTGTCGTAAATTGAGCTGGAAGCTGCGTTGAGTCTGCGTTGAGATGAACTCTTGACACGCTTGGGATGGCGTAAACTCTCGTAACCTTGGACTGATCTTCTTGAGAGTTGTCTGTCTGAACCTTCGTTTTGCTCTTATACTTGCGGTAAATTACGACGCTAATCAGTACACATGCACCGAATAGTACCACATACATTGGGATAGTTGTGTGATACAGGCTGTAGTCGGCGGCTGCGATCGGCTCTGTCGGCATCTGCAAAGCTATCTTAGAGTTGGTTTCATGTAAATGGTCCAGATTAATTGAGGTAAGTTTGAATGGCGGTGTCATAGGTGCGCTGATGCTGCTTCTCTCTGGTAGGTCCATGATCTTCATCGCCTGTCCTTTTATACGATCCTTTGTGTTAGATATCAGGAACTCTGGAGTTTCGATGTAACATTTGTGCGGGATCATGATGAGGAAGCTACCCTGGAGTATTTGGTGTAAATCTTGTCCACAGGATAAATGTACCTTGGTCGGGTTCGGGAAGCTGACTGTGTAGTGCCGGTCATCGAGCTCCTCGAAGGCTGGATTATCTAACAGGATGGTGATTGGGTTACATACGGCGGTCCTTTGTTGCGTGGTGATCAGTTGATGAATACAGTCTGGTGACGTTCGGCTCCGCAGGTTCCGCATCTCTTGACATAGATACCCTTTGCTCGTCTTCGGGCATTCTGCCGCTATGTACTTGAAATCTTTCTCGTGGATTGCCAGGAAGGGAGATAAAGGAGTAAGGATCTCATGATGTTTATTAGGTATAATAGATAGTTTATAAAGATCATATAATTGAGATAAAATAATAGGGAATTTATATACCTATATTATTTCCTACGTAATAAGAACCTAACTTGATTATATCGTAATACTCTCTAGTATCTAAGCTGATTATATTTTCATCTCCATACAAAGATTTCATCTTATTAATTAAGTCTCGAATGGAGTCTGGGCTAATAATAGAATGGTGCATTGCCGAACTTCTAATGAAAGCTAAGTTATTCTGCAACTTAGTTATCTCTATAGATATAGAATCAACGTTATCTCCTAAGATGAGAAAAGCTTGTGCTAGATGAGCGTATTTAACTAAGTCATAATCGTTAGTAGCTATACTTTCTCTAATTTTATTCATTATCGATTCGATTTTATTTTGATTGGAGACTATACTATCGATTATCTTTGAATATTGAGATGACCATTCTTTAGTTAAGCTAACGTGGTTATTTAATTCCGTAATTATCGCGTTTTCTTTATCTTGTAGAGCTTTAATAGCATCGTTATAGTGCAGCGCGTCAGTATAATCGAGGTTGCCAGTTATACTTTTAACTACGGAACCTAAACCGTCAATGAGCCCCCTTTTAACGCGGTTAGTTTCAAATGTTAACAACTGCTTAGACAATGAGTTTAGTTTGTTCTTTAAATAGTTAATATGGGGTTCAAATAATGAAGACGTGCTATTATTAAGGTCTGGGCTAATAGTAGATAACTGATTATTTACAGAGCTTATTTTACTTTGTAAATCTTCAAAATCTACGTATTGCAAAAACGAATGATAATTTGAGATAACGTTAGTGGGGCCTAGTCTAAAGGGTAACACACCGGGTCCATCATCCAGATTCTCAAGTTTTATCTCCTGCATTAGGGCTGGTTGCAGGAAGATTTGTAGGGCCAGGAGGATCCTGCAACAATTGGGCGCTTTTAGGTACTCTTTTTAATCGAGATTTAGCGACAGGGCCACGCTTTTTCTTAGTATATATATGAATAGGAAGATCTGCCATAACTACATCTTTAGTATAACGAGGAGCAAGTTTTTGACGAGATGAAAAAGGGTTTTTGATAAAGATTTGCTGCTCGGGAGAAAACTCAGCTTCAGCTTCACGATCTTTATTTCGATTATCTGTTAATTCTTTACGATAAGATGTACCGGATTCATGAATTAAATTATAGACTTTGCTCATTTTATCTTTATGATTAGTAATATATTGTTGTAATAAGTGAGTTGAGAGATCTATATCAAAAGGATCGCGGGGGTCAAAGTGACCCGTTATTACTTCGATTGGCCTACATTTAGTGAAGCTGTGTATGGTGTTGTTATAAGCCAAAAGGGCATACGGCATTAGATTTATCACGGATTCGGTTTTCTTATCAATTTTTAAAATGCGGAGATGCTCTAAGACAGTCGAATGAAATCTTTCAACTATGCCGTTTTCATTAGGGGCATGAGGAGCGACGCGATGATGCTGTATCTTGTGCAACCTAGTGAATTCGGCAAAGAGTTGATTACTAAATTCAGGGCCATTATCTGTTACTAATGTGATAGGTATTGAGTGATGAGTACAATATTTTAGAAAAGCCTGTACGACACTAACAGCCGTACCGTCTCTCAGGTAGTAAGCCTGCGCGTATTTGGAAAAGGCATCTACTATTGTTAAGAATTTTTCGCTTTGAATTGTTAATAAATCTAAGTGAACTAATTCAAACGGTTTAGTTGCAGGTGGTACTATATGAAATTGTTGCTTTATAGGATTGCGGTCATACTTTGCTTGGCCGCAAACTGTACATTCATTAATAAACTTCACGATGTGCTCTCGCATTTTGGGCCAATAGTACTTATGAGATAGTGCTAGGTAAGTTTCATTGATACCGCGATGATTAGTCTTACCATCGTGATATTTATTAATAATGTCTTGCTGTCTTAGGTACTCTCTGACATTTTCTAATTCCCGCTTGGTTAGCATAAGATTCATAGCCGAATTTTTAAATGTCCTTTGTATAATTGGAACAATATCATACATAGCTTCAGGTGGATTTATAAGGAGACCGGTCTTAATTTTAGGATGAACGTACTCTTTGATGGCGTTAATGACGTCATCTTCTAAATTAGACCTTGATAACTGAATAGTCGTGCGCGTGTGCGTTTCGAAGGGCTTAGTTACCGTAGACCGTCCTTTAATGTCGCCTACAACGTTAAAAATTATCTGTTTGGTAAATTTATTCAAAGGGTCATCCGTGATGGGGACCTCTAAAATAGGGTTTTCTACTTCCGTATGTACTGTAATGGTTCTAGAATCATCAGCCTCTGGTGCTGTGATGGTTCTGGAATCATCGAGAGAAGGAATCTTTTCTGAAGGGTTAACTATAATAGAACTTATTTCGTCATTGTTAACTTCGATTCGCGACAGAGCGTCCGCGTTAGTATTGACTTTGCCCGGTTTATAAACTACTGTATAATCGTACTCGCTCAGCTTCAGCCGCCATCTATTTAGTCGCGAGTCTGGATCCTTTAAATTCATGATCCACTGTAAAGGTTTGTGGTCAGTAATCAATTTAAATTTACGGCCGAAAAGATAAGGCCTAAAGTATTTGATAGCCCATACGATAGCTAAACATTCCTTCTCTATTGTACTATATTTAAGCTCGCTTGAATTTAAGGTCCGAGAAGCGTACGCGATGGGTTTATCCGAGCCTATTGTGCCCTGAGATAACACAGCGCCAATCGCCACGTTTGACGCATCAGTTGTTAGCAAAAATTCCTTAGAAAAATCCGGATACTGGAGGATTGGATCGTTTGTTAATAACGTCTTACAATGCTCAAAACAATTAACGTAGTTTTGGTCGAGTGTTATCTTGGCGCCCTTTTTAAGACATTGGGTTAGAGGTTTAGTTAATTTGGCAAAATTTGGGATGAATTTTCGGTAGTAGCCTAATAAGCCGAGAAAACGTTTGATCTCCGTAGGCGTTTTGGGCAGTGGGTACTTTTCTATCACAGCAATTTTTCCCGGGTTCGGTTTCACACCGTCTGCACAGATTACATGGCCTAAGAACTCAGTTTCCAACTTTAAAAATTCAGATTTGTCCATCTGTATTTTAAAGTTGGATTCCCGTAGTTTTTCGAACACTTTTTTAAGGTTTAGTATATGCTCCTGAAGGGACGTGCTATAAACTATAATATCGTCGAGATAGACCAGACAAACTTCGTTCTGAAGGCCTTTCAAGACATTATCCATCACCCTCTGAAAGGTTGATGGAGAATTCTTCAGACCCATGGGCATTCTTAAAAATTCGTAATGTCCATTTTCTACGTTAAATGCTGTTTTTTCTATGTCTGCAGGGTCTATCTCAACCTGGTAGAACCCACTGGCCAAATCAAGGGTGGTGAAATACTGACACTTACCCAGTTTATCCAGAACATCCGTAATGTTCGGTAACGGGTATTTGTCATCAACCGTTTTCTCGTTAACTTTCCTGAAGTCCACTACAAGGCGCCATTTAACTTTACCGGATGCATCTGCCTTTTTGGGAACGACCCAAATAGGAGAGCTCCATGCAGATTCCGAAGGTCTTATTATGTTCTGCGTAAGCATTTTCTCAATTTGATCACGAACTTCTTGTCGGTGGACATAAGGATAGCGGTAACTTTTAGCGTGTACTGGAATTTCGTCAGTGGTTTTGATTTTGTGTTTGATCTTGTTGGTGAAGGTCAATGCTTCTCCCTCAAGATAAAACACATCAGCATACTCTGCACACAAATTTTGTAAGTTAATTAACTCTTCAGAATTTAAATGTTCTGTGCGAAGGCGCGATAAAACATTTTTAATACGATCAGATGAAATTTCAGTACGGTCAAATTCTATGTTAAATAATTCAGCCGATACGGGACGGTCCATAGAAAATATGACGTCATTAGGAGACGAATTAGTAATCTCCACCCAGCCTCGGTTATTCTTGACTTGAGTTAAACACTCAGAAATTAAACAGTTGCATATAGTTTGATCATTAACTAGTACGTCTCCGTCTTGACTATTTATAGGCAATCGAACTAATTTAGTTGTGTTACTCGGAATAATTTCTTCATATAAGTTTGCATTGCGTGAGTCATACATTTCTATAGGTAATTGCGTACTACGAGTAATAAGAAGTTTATTTTTTAAATCAATATTAGAATTCCACACATCAAGCAAATCAAATCCTAGTAAGCCATCGAAATAGTTATGAAAATCATAAACGAACAAAGTTATATCTCCCGGTTCCCTAAATTCTGAAAAACAAGGTAAAGTAATCGAATGATCGTTTCTACTGGTAGCATGCACATTGGTGACTTGAAAAGGTTCATAGTTCAAGGGTAAATGACTAAAATATTTTTTTACAGCTTGAGGGCTAATAAAGGACTGATTAGCTCCCGTATCGATTAGAAATTTAAGTGGAGGGTTGCTGATTTGAATATAGCCAAGTTGCCTTTGAATATGAAAGTTGACTTCTATTTTTGTGTGTCTGATTTGGATATTTTCTGAAAATTTTCATCCTCAGATGGGGAAGGATTCTGGTTCCCTTCTTCAACCATGGCTGCTCATCGACATTATTAAAATCGGAATATTGTTCGTAATTAGCAAAATCAGGATAATAGCAATAGTCAACGTGGCTGTATTCATAGTAAGGGTCATAATCATATTCAAAATCATTAAAATTGACCTCACGTGTTTTAAAATAATTACTAGGAGGCGGGTTTCCGAATTTCCGCCAGTCGTGACCTGATGGAGGTAATTGCTTCGGAACGAAATGGCTTACACCACTCATTGGACGGGGTGCACCAAAATTGTAAGACTGTTGAGGTTGAGGTCTATTAGGCATCCTAAAAGCGTTATTCTGTTGGTTATAGTTTGGTGGAGGGGCCCGGAACATCTGCTGAGTACGAGTCAAGCCGCGCGGGGGTTGACCCTGGGCTTGTTGCCAATTCTGTTTCCAACCCTGATTAGGAGGATATTGCATGGGTGGCTTGGATGGACCAGGAATATTCATAATTTGCTGTCTGGATGGACCAGGCATGCTAAAAATAGGCATTTTCTGAGCAAAATTATTTAAGGGTAAGTTAAAATTACTATGAACACTCTGGGGTTGAAATTCCTTTCGGCTAGGCCCTTCATTACGTTGTTGCATATAAAGTGTGTTAAGTTCCTCTTGAACAAATTCAAGAGCCTGCTCAATGGTCGTGGGGCGCATGCATCTAACCCTATAACCTAAGGGATCTTTCAAACCGCGTAAATAAGCCTGTACTGTAAGTTTCTTATAAAGGGTGCGTTTAGCCTCGATTGTACTGCGCACATTTTCGTGAAGGGTGACATAAGTCATTATAGTACTATACAAGTTTTGGCACCGCTCGTAAAATTCCTGTGGGGTACCGGCACCCTGAGTTTGCATGGATAAGTCATTATATAGCGCTGTCTCGTCGCGATGATCAGCGAAGTTATTTATTAGAGCGGTACGTATCCCATCCCAATTTTCCGGGATACCACTTGAATTGATAAGTCTAGCCGCGGGGCCAGTAACTTTATTAAGTATGCCATTTATGAGAGCTAAATTATTTAAATCATTAGGCGCGGTGATTTTAAAATGCCTGATAACTAATTGATCGCATATATTAATAAAGCGTGTAAGAACATGGGGGTTGCCGTCGAATTCGGGCACTAACCTGAGAGACTTGAGAATTACATCAATATCGTCGTTAGACATTGTCGGGGCAGGGGCGATAGCTTCCGGTGCTATTGGTTCGACTAATAGTCCTTGGTCTAAAATATTCCTAGTCTCGTCCATAAAATTATTCCTGTTAGACCTACTACTGCCTGAGCTATCGCGAGAAGCTCTGGGGTGAAAAATTTTGAATGTTTTATATGTACTAACACACCACTAAAAACACTTATTAAAATTTTAAAATAAAAAATGAATACGAATATAGTATAGAAATATAGGATAGTTCTAGGAAGTAAGGAAAGCAAGAACTTGAAAGATTCAAGGTACTTACAACATTTTCTGGTATCTTTTTCTTAGTTGAATCGATGTCTGGATTCCCTTCTGCTGCAGCCCGTTGTAGATTCGGAATACCCGGAACGCGACGTGATAGCCACTCGGGCGGCTTTTTGGGATAAAAGTACGATGATTTTACTCTAAATACCCGATCCGACCCGCGGGTATCCTACCGACTGCGCCAATTACGTACGGGCGCAGCGGAAGGTCTAAAAAAAATCAATTTTATTTAATAAAAAATATAATATTTAAAATTACAATTAAAAGTAATGAAACTCGTCCGAAGTGTGGTACAAGAATGTCTTATAAAATAGCCACGATGAGGTGAATCGGTGTCGTCGGCGCGGTCACGTTGTGCTGCGTCGGCGACTCGTGCGTTTGGCTGTTGTTGCGAGGAATCGGGGCGATGCTTATGTGACGAAATGCATGTACTACGTGTGCGTAACATACATATGGATTAAAAACACCCATAATATTTATTCACACCCATGATATGTATCCTCTGTAAAGGTTTTGACTTTGACTTTGTTTTTGACTTTGACTTTTCTCCCCCTCTTCGTCATTATGTTATCCGCAAGAGTGTTATAATGTTGTACTGAATTTCATAATGCAACTCTCGCGCGTGGGCGCGCGGCGCAGCGACACGCTCTCGCTTGGGATATTGTAATCATAGCAGTAAGCTGTTTCAGAACCCTTTACAGAGGATTTAATGCATGGGTGTAGATATAAAATAAAAACACACTTATGTGATTTTAATAAACTCAAGTTTTGCTAGTTATTTTATCTCTGAGAGTAATCGGCAAACATTCATAATATTGAACTACCTAGTTAAAGAAATTCAGTTGTAATGAAAGATAGACGTTTGCGATACGACTTGTATAGCAGCAGCAATAACTATACTTACATGATGATCATGTCAGCCGCGCCGAACTAAATGTCCTAAACTGCCATATCAGCAAGCTTTCACTGCTACAAGTATTTTCTTATGTAGGTAACTACATTAGTTCATACTTATATGCATACGCCGGAGCGCCGGAGTCATAAAGTCCACGCGTACGAAGTCGCGGGCATCAGCTAGTTTCTAATAGATAGCTGGACCATTATGGTTTTGCATCAGGTGTTCTAGATCTTCGATTTTTATACCTCAACAAAAAAGCTCATCAGACTAAACAGCTTTTGATAAGGCGTATTTTTTTATATTCCTTATTAGTTGGGCCATTATGATTCTGCATTAGGTGTTCCATTTTCCAAAATCAATTATACCATAAACTATGCCCAGGAAAAAAAGTTTCATTCGAATCCATTCAGTATTTCCGGAGATTAGCGTGTTCAAACAGACAAACAGACACACATTTTTTTTAAATTCTTACTCTATTACTATGTTTACATCGGCCCACATATTTTTTTCTGAAATATATGTAATGTACAGACACACTTTTTTACTGTTTTATTATATGTATAAGGATATAAATCACTTAAATACCGAAACACAAATAAGGAATACTATCATCACTATGAACCTTCCACAGGGTTGTTAGGGTGACATTAATGCATTTTAAGTCGAAAAACCCAATACAGAGCACGGGGGTTATTACAATCTCTTAAAACTTGTCCGGTTGATGATGATGAATTGCTATAGATACATCTCTTTCTCGCTTTATAGCAAATAAAAGAGACGCGATGAAAGCAATTCAGAAAACTGGCAAGTTTTAAGAGGTTGTAATCAGGCGATGCTCTGAAACACACAGGCTTTTCCGAAGTGAAACCCTGTGCGGTCCAGAGCACAGGCATTTCTAATGTCGCGCCCGAGCATAAATTTCGTACGGTTCGCCCATTCGTCGGTTGTAGATCGGTAAATTAAAAACAAAAGGGTAATTATAATGACAAACTTAAATGCAATTTAACGAAAGTGAACCATCGGTGTGATACCTACTCGTGCTTACAGACATTAATTTGCAAATAATGATTTGCGTATTTTTCGATTAGATTGTGAATCATGTATTAATTGTATATTTTGGCACTTTCGATGATTCCATGGATTCCATGTATTGATAAAGGGACTGCGTTAAAATTAAATACTGTATAACAAAATAATTGTAAATCTTTATTTAAATGAATAACAACCACTCAGTTTTCCAATGTAGATTCCTGATGCTTGTATTGAAAAATAATCTCAATCCTGGAAAAAACAAATAAAACAAATTTAATACCTACTTTGTCTATTTAATTAATATTAGAGGAGCTCGATGGTGGTTATTGCATTTGACCTGCGATTGTGGCGGATAGGCAATTGGCTTTGGTTAAAAAATAAAAGGTATTTTTTTTATTATAGATTAGGCCAATTTAAGAAACTTATTTGAATATTTTAACATTTGGTTGCGTATTTATTTTTTATAAATATATTTGTGTAGTGGATATGGTCAGCCGGAAATACGTCATTAGTGGCACGAAAGTTTAAGAAGGAATACCTTTGCCATCTACTTTTAGAAAAATAAACGGCCAAGTGTCATTACCTGTCATAATAACTGTTGTCTTTGCCCTTTTTTTTTTTCTTTTTTTTATTATAGCTGGGGGATCTGCATGTGATGACATCACAGAAAGGTCATTTGAAGGTTAAAGCTTTTTATTGAATATCTTTAAAAATATAGACTTATTTTAAAATCTAATTAGTAGACATTGTACAGAAAGCTTATTTCTCGAAATGGTTTTGAGATTTCCGGTCATGTTCAAAAAGTTAGCAAGGCCAATTATCGGTCGTCATGATGTGTGATATAAAATTTCTTATCTCGAACTTCTCCATGCTTCGGAATTTCGGTAGGCACATTATACTGTTGGTCCCGACTACATTTGCAATTTCTGCAATCGTTAGTAACCACCGTTTCGCATTGGGCCTGCGTGGTTATAGTCAATCCTCATAGATACATCCGTAAGATTAAAATGGCTGATGATAATGATGAATAAGTAAATGAAATAACGACGTACCTGACCATAGAAAGCACCGTTGAATAGAATATTGTCTTTGAGCATCAAGAAGAAAAGGAATGGATGATCAGCCTTAAATGTTTGCTTATGTGGAATGAACTGTGCACTGCTTCCACCGACGAACTCTGTAATTAACAGTATTATGTGTTATAAACTGAAATAAATGCAACCTTTCTTGAGTTTTATTCCTAAACATTAGCAATATTTAGCTTTTCAAAAATTTATTGCCAAAAGGAATTCTTAAATGCACTCCACGTCTAGCAAAATCTCATAATTCATAAATGGTTCACTTAGTTAATGACATAAAAGAAGTGGCGACACTAAACTTAAATAAACAAGAAAGCGGCCTAATAAAAACTTGTTAATAATTAAAGTAAAGTAGCCTCGATTATTTATCATTAATTTATTAGCACCAGATATCACTATGAAATTCTTTAATATATTTTTTTGTTTGGGAAGTGTATCAAATTGACATCAAGGAGGTCGTGACAATTTGGTTTACATTGCGGTGTAGCTATGAGTAGTTTATTCTATTTTCAAATCGATTGACGCAATGGATATAGAAATGTCATGACAGGTGACAAATTGTCACGTTTATTATATAGGGCCCAGTTTCTTTTTAATATTATTATTATGCAATTAGGTATTTTACTTTGTATCGCCTGACATAATATAATTTTAAAAGTATTGATTTAATTATTATTTAAATTCATATTGTAGTGCCCTTACAGGGTTCATGTGTTGAACTATTACCTATTATAATCTGTAATTAACCACGTGGAACAATAAATAAATTATGATTGTGAGTTATTTCTTAGGAAATTGAATAAAATCAATAATAGTCAGTTACTCATACCACTTGCTGCGGCTGCTTCAGCACCTTCTTCGTTGACTTCGATGAAAACCTTTTGAATAGCATCGCTAATAAAGATTTCGCCAGATTTAACGAATTTTGTTACCCCAGAATTAGCATTATTAAAAATATTCGTGATGCCAATCTGAAAAAGTCGGATATATATTCTTTTAATTAGCAGAAACAAATTCTTTACACTTATTTATACACATTGTCATGCACTTCTAACTTTGTTTATTATTTTTTTACTTTTCATCTTTTTTCTTTTCTACATAAAATTGTTACACTTCTCTTTTTTTTCGAATAATTACCGACTTCAAAAGGAGGGAGGTACTCAATTTGACCCGTTTTTTTTTGTTTTTTGTATGTACACCGATTACTCGAAGACGGCTGGACCGATTGAAATGATTCAAACGTTATTACATTAGGTGAAATTCCAAGTTGGTCCCATTTTTTAAAATTTGGAAATCGGTTCAGTACTTTTCAAGTAATCTTGAAAAAAGCACGAAAATAGTATGATTTTGTGTGAACTACCTCGATGATCAGTCGTATAACTTCTTTGTTTATGAACTGAATAAGGTAGTTATTTTTTTGTTGGAAAAGGGATATCTTAAGTGTAGTTCTTTAACCGACTTAAAAAAGGAGGTTCTCAGTTTGACCCGCATGTATGTATGTTTCTCCGCAATTAACTCACGTTTGGCTGAGCCGATTTTAATTTCTACCTAAATAATATACCTACACTACCTAATTCAAAAGGTACCTACACTAAAAATAAAAAAATAAAAAATTGTTTAAAAAAACAAAAAACCGACTTCAAAAAACCTACCTCTAAAAAGCAAGAAATAATATTCGTAATAATAAAACACGTCTATTGAAGTCGGGTGGGGCTGGAGTACAAATCCCTTTTTATTATTCTAAAAGCCCCATCGGGTCGAAGTCGGTTTTTTGTTTTTTTAAACAATTTTTATTTAAAAATAGTTTCTAATTCAATAAAGTTCCCTTCTTATGAAGGATGAAACTTTATCTAGAGAGGTAGGAAAGTTTTTAAAAAAGTTTATCAAAGTAATGGCCTCATTTGTTCAAAATGCACCTACAATTTACAAACCTTTTTAAGAACATCCTTGAGATTTATTGAAGTTTCTATCTTGAACTTGGGCAGATACAATTCCACCTCAGTCTTTCTCAAGTTCCAAGCAGTATCCAAAAATACACTTGTATCCTTTAGTTTTTCTTCCAACGCAGCTAAACCATCAACTTGGTTTGGAAGTACTACTAGAAACTTTGCGAATTCATCTTGGTAGGGAATTCGCAAAAACTGAAAAAAGAGACGGACAAAAATATTTAATCATCGGTCTAGTAGGTATTATTTATTCTGTAAGATGAGGCACCAGAGACAGAAGTTGAACATTAGATATAAAGCATTATATAAAATTCATCTCCACTACCTACTATCAGTAAATTGAAAAATAAATACCTTAGCATCTAACTCTTTGCTTTCTGCAAAAGAGTAGTCGCCATGCCTATACATAGTAGGAATTTTAATCGTCTTGTCCTTAGTGACATGAAAATCACGGTCTTCTGTCAATGCCGTGTCGAATTTTTCGTCGTAAAGCCAGTTGCCCTGTAAATATTATAAAACTGACAAAGATTTCAATAAAGGTGAGGTGCTACAAGTACTTTCCTATAATAACTACGGCAAAAAATTGGATTGGAAAACATATTTATAACAATGATTATGTTATTGAAATGCACTAATTGAGGAGAATGTTTTATAATTATCACTTTAAGCTTTTAAGTTATCATTGTTTTCCTGTAAGTGACAAATTATTGTCTTTTCTGATTTCTTTAAATATTTCTAAATTTCTTAAAAATCTATTAAAAATTTCTTTAACCAAAAAGAAAAGTTAATAGTTCTACATACAGAGTGTAAAAAGACCTTCAATGAAACCGCCGTTTACGTATTCTGCCCATCATCAGGACCATTTCTGTTCAAATTATTGATGGGAAACGATTTAAATTTTTGGTGTGTAACAAAGCATTGCATATGTACAGTATGCACATTATCACGCCATCTAACGCGCGCAACAGTCAGACTGCGCCTGCAAGTGCGTGCTGTGCTGTGCTACACAGCCGCATGCGGCCGAGTTGAAAGGCAGCGTTTATATGCGTGCGCATGAGATACATTGAAAGACAACGTTTTGAAGCCATTGTACTTGTTAAAATGAGTGTGAAATACTAAAAAAAACATAGTGTTTATTTGGACAAAATGAGGAAATAACGTATAAAATGTAACGTATTGATTTCATAAAAAACATAATTTTTTTTCTATAACTTCATCATTAATTTCCCAGATATAGGTAGTCTAAAAGGCAAAAACGATCCTGAAGATGGGTTGGAATGCGTGGACATCGGCTTCGTTGAGGGTCTTTTAAATCCTTTAGTTGAAAAAAGCACAGTAAAGGTAACCATGTGATTGAAGATAGTAATAGAGGAGATAAAATTCAATCCATGATGGATATACCAAATAAGTACAATTTATTTTTGAATCCGAATATCACAGAAATTTTAACCTCACCTTGAAATATATGGCGTTCACAAGAATTGCTCGTGTAGCAGGACTCAAATTTTGGGCGCTCACTAAATCTTTAATTCGCTTATTAGTATGGTCTTCTACCTGTAAAGCAAAGATATCTAATACAAATCCATTTCATAAAAACGAAAGTGTAAGTTTAACGTAACGATAGCGTTGAAAATGACACGTAAAATACATGTATTTTTCAAACGATCACTGTATTATTCAATGAAAAGCAGGTTTCATAAAGTTCTTCGGATGTATCTTTCGCAAACGAACTCGACACAGATTCAGAAAAAAAATACACTTTTTAACGGATACTAGCGCGGTTTTATTGCAAGTACTTTGGTAATTAGGTAGTATTTGGTTTGATTTTTTATTTTCCCGACTTTTCGGCACCTTTGCAGCCGCCGTGGTCACGGGGGACTGAAGCTGTTCGTGAGCTTACCCTCAACTCAAGCGATGAAATTTATAAAGAAGTTCAGAAATTAATATTTAACAAAAACATTTAATTGGTTGAAGTTAATTTATAATTTAATTTTGTGAATTAACTAATGCTAAAAACAGATAATCTTCTTAAACTACCACAATTACACAAAGTAGTAGGTAGGTAATGGGTAGTTTTAGTAGATTCTCGCTTTTTACTACGATCAGCTTCAGTCCCCCCGTCCCCCGTGACCACGGCAGCTGCAAAGGTGCCGAAACGTACCAAAAATATCAACTAATTACTAAAGTACTTGCAATAAAACCGCGCTAGTATCCGTTTAAAAGTGTTTTATTTCATGTCTAGTGAGCGCGTAAGCTTGGGAAGTAAACAGATTCAGAAATTATATAGGCTAAAGTTTAGCCTCGAAAGCCTTACTGCGAAGAGCCTCGATTGTTAAGAGCCAAGTTACTCGCTTAGTGACTGATCCTAATAAACAGACATAAGTAGGTATTTCATTCTAGTAGTAGGACTAGTTGGCCACACTGCAGGCGAATGTCTCGGTGGTTGCTTCAAGTCGCGCTTAGCAGGTAAAAGTGTGGTCTTAACTTTAACCCAGTGATAAAAGGAGGAGGAGGGTGTTATAAGTTTGACGTGTGTGTGTGTGTGTGTGTTTGTCTGTCTGAGGCAACATAGCTCGCAAAATAATGGACTTATTTTGATGTGGTTTTTTCTTTTATGCGTTTGTTGAATGTACGATTCAAACTACTGATTTACATTTTAGTGACTGATCCTAGTGAACAGACGTATTTCATACTAGTAGTACTGCAGGCGACGCGTCTCGGTAGTTGCCTTCAAGTCGCGCAGCAGCGGTATCTCTGTGGTCTTAACTTTAACCCAGTAGTAAAAAGAGGGGTGTTATAAGTTTGACGTGGGTGTGTGTTTGTCTGTCTGAGGCCACGTAGCTCCCAAACTAATGGACCGACTTTGATGTGGTTTTTTCCATTATTCATTTGTTCAATGTAGATACGTAAATGCAAACTACTGATTTAAGTCTACTGTTTGCTTCAAGAAATTTTCTTACCAAGAGAGCAAAGACATTGTAAATGGTAATCCCTTTGTTCCTTTAAGCACTCACCCAAGTGTTAATTATTGAAGCAGCCTCCTCTTTCTTTGTGAAGTCAACTTGTTTCATCTCTGAACGGAACACTTCCTTGGAAACTGTGTTAAAGTCACCGTTAAGCTCAAGACCTTCGGGTATGAAAATGCTGTTTGCTATCTTCAGGTCGATTCCTTCTGCCGCGTCTATTTCTTCGTTTGCAAAATTAAATACGTCTTTAGTCTGAAATAATAAGGTTAATTTTTGTTTCAGCCATAGACAATATTTTGGTTCACTTTAATTTTGGTTTTGTCCAGTTATTATTACACATTATAAACTCTCAATGCCCGTCTGTGAAGAGTCCTACTGTTATATGCCCAGTATAGTTTCACATAGGTTTTTGTTATCACTAGTGGTTACAAAAAAAACTACTGTGAAAAAGGAAATACTTATGTAGCTTACTTCCGCAAAAAATATACTTATGCAAAATGCAACGCCCGCCGACCCGCAAAAAAATGCACATGCACACCACAAAATATCAGTGCACAATACCTGCATTTAGCAAGACAGCAACACACCTTGCACCTTCACCATTTAGACTACTCTACACGTGTTTTGCCCCAACCCGGAGCATCCTCAGGAGTTAGATCGTGCGTAAACCAACCCCGAATGCTGGTTTACTGCAACATATTAGTTTAAGCTACATAATATTACTATTTCACAATGGTTTGGGACTTTCGCCAAGTGACGCCTGATTTAATCAAATAAAATAACTGTTGAGTTACTCACTATAGTATCGTTCGGCATGCCGATGGCCTTGAAGATTTCGTCATGGGAGACTCCTGTTGATGCAAATCCGAGTTGCGCTAGAGGCGACATGGCCGAGAAGCCGGACATGACATAGCTTTTGCCCGGATTGGCTTTTGCCACTTCCTGAGTACCATGTAATATAAATTAAGTAATAGGTACCATATGATCATAGTAGTATGGAGTCCTTGTGGACAGCATTGAACGTTACTTGACACTTAGCGTTTAAAACCCCAAACTTTAGTTAAGGAAGTGAATATAGTGATCGTCTCTCGAAATTTAAACTTACAACTCTTGCCGATCGCCGTCCGATGCTGGATCTAGTGTTTTTTTACAAGCTCGTTCATTGTGCAGTTGATTGTCAAAACATTTTTCACAAAATCAAACCGATTGCACCCAGGCCTAACGCCCGTAGGAAGCTTATAAATACCACAGATTAATATAATATTATACAGTGTGCCTCGAGCGCAGACAAACCTGAGTAGTCATTCACCCTTGTCAAGGATGATCACTAGTTACAATCAGCGAACTAAAATCTATGGAACAAGCATTGCGCTCAAAAAATGGCACCACACGAAAAGTACTACTAAGAGGATGGAGCTAAAAATGCTAGCATTTAATTATGCAGCACAAAGCGTCTAAGCACACAAAAAATAAGTTTAAGAAATCGATTAGGCAATATTACTTAAATAGCTGATCCAGAATAATATAGCTTACTCATTTAAATTTATTGAAAAATTGTTTATACTTACACATGTCATTGTTTTCTATATATATATATATAAAGTAATTACAATTAATGTAACATATTAGAGACTCATTATGATCCCGCAGTCAAACTGTGTAAACAGTTTTGCAGGACACTGTTGATGTAAATGTTTATGCTTGTCTCAATAAAGAAAATAAATAAATACAAATACAAAAATACTGGTTGCTTATTAGCAACCATAATTTGTATAATACAATTGAAGTGTTGTTAACAAGATTTTCTTTGTACTTGCTTTGTGAAACGTAATGTGTATCAATTTACTTAATTAAATTAATTAAATTCGCAATGATGTGTTCACCTGTAATTGGGTTGCCGACTAGACCTATGATTTAAGAATTTTATATCGTAATGTGAACATGTGACCTGTTGGTGTCCCTAATAAATAAAATAAAATAAAAATAAAACTTACCTTGCTTAGATCGAGCGTAAACTGATTATTTCCATTTACCAGGAATTCTGTAATTTCGTATGGATACGCCGAAGTAACGGCCACGCCGGCTAATACTATAACAAAGTTTTGACGTTTTAAAAAGAAAATATGCTATAAAATATTATGCCAAATGATGCCCTTTAACAGTATGCTTTTTATGTTTAGGTCAAAAAAAAGTTATGCGTTACATTAGGCAATCTGTGCGATGCGAACATATTACTATTTTAAATATTTAATTACTAGTTAAACATTTATGTTTAACTGGTAAAACGATTATTTTAAATCATTATGTCATGGATAAAACGCAAACTTTGAACATTATTTTTTGCTCAACGAATATATTTTGAGGAAAATTTATTTCATTCAGTTATTAATAACCAGCTTCGGTTTGTTTGACTTCTTAATGCTGACATTACGAGATATTTGCGGAAGCATTGTCAGGCGAGTGATTATTTACATTCGATATTTTTTTAATATCAAATATTATTATTTGGTACCTACAGTAGGTACTGCTTACTTACGTTCATTTCCTACAGGGGTTGAGAAGAGCTGTGAGTAACACAATATAATGTAACACCAGGCAAACTAAGGGACCCAAATCATAAACGAAAAATAAAAATTGTTTTAAAAACAAAAAACTGACTTCAAAACCCCACTCTACCTCTAAAAAGCAAGAAATAATATTCAAATCACTAGATACGCAATATCTTTGTAATAAAACACGTCTAATGAAGTCAGGTGGGGCTGGACGAAAACTTTTTTTTACTTTAACAGCCCCACCCGACTTCAATAGAGGTGTTTTATTACAATGATATTGCGTATCTAGTGATTTGAATATTATTTCTTGCTTTTTAGAGGTAGAGTGGGGTTTTGAAGTCTGTTTTTTGTTTTTAAAACATTTATTTTTATTTTTAGTGTAAGTACCTTCTATATTAAAATATATTATCTAAGTAGAATAATCGGTTAGGCCAAACGTGAGATAATCGCGAACAAATATGCATACGGCCTACGGGTCAAACTGAGAAGAGAACCTCCTTTTTTTAATTGTTGTTGGCTAAAATACCAAAACCTTCTCCTAAGACTAACAAATACTTTTCTGAAAACCGCATCAAAATTGGTTCAGCTAAACGCGACATAATCGCGGACAAACATACAAACATACGAGTCAAACTCAGAACCTTCTTTTTTTGAAGTCGGTTAAAACACTAAAACCTTTTCCTAAATGTAACAAATACTTTTCTAAAAACCGCATCAAAATCGGTTCAGCCAAACGCGAGACAATCGTGGACAAACATACATACATACAGGTCAAACTGAGAACCTCCTTTTTTGTTTTTTGAAGTCGGTTAAGAAATCTAAATTATAAAGCTTTTATGATGCCACTTTCAATCGATTGGGTTGCCAGTGTATTAAAATTGAATGATTCTGATTATAAATTACTTAAGTGTTGTCGATCTAATCAAATAACATATAAACTAAATCTGTTAATGATTTTAAACAAACTGCACGGGATGAAAAACCACTTAATATACCCAAACCCTCTACCTCTACCATGTTTTGCTTTCTTGTCTAGACCGCCTTAATTCCAAAAAGAAGACATTTTGCCCGCAGATATAATATTTTTTGGATGATTTGTCGCT
The DNA here is from genome assembly GCA_943789525.1 of Agriphila geniculea. Classification (NCBI taxonomy): domain Eukaryota; kingdom Metazoa; phylum Arthropoda; class Insecta; order Lepidoptera; family Crambidae; genus Agriphila; species Agriphila geniculea. The sequence continues at coordinate 9,443,309 of OX038875.1, forward strand.
TGAGTCTTGCGAGAAGTCATAATATTAAAAAAAACTCTTTTAATATTATGACTTCTTGAAACTTATATATTTATTAAAATAAGTAAGTATTTACCCAATTTTCTTTATTCGTTCTACATCTTATAAAAAATATATTGTTATTATAACCTCTTGTCTTAATCATTTCTCCCTCCTTCGGATTTCTTCGTAGCCAGATTTCGTAACTGGCTTCAATACGAAAAAAAACCATTTTGAAGTTGACTTCTTACTGGGAGTAAAATTATCCCACTTCGAAGCCGGCTACGAAATGGGACTAAGTAGGGCAAACCTTGGCTATTCGGTGATATATAGTAATTCGGTGATACTGGAAGTACATTTTATAACTCTGTTATTGCATTATTTACTTGTTTATTAGCAATGCAAATAAATGGCGCCAATAATGATCTTCAAAAAATTGTTTAAACAAAAAACCGACTTCAAAAAACCTACCTCTAAAAAGCAAGAAATAATATTCGTAATAATAAAAACACGTCTATTGAAGTCGGGTGGGGCTGGAGTACAAATTCCTTTTTTTATTCTAAAAGCCCCACACGACTTCAATAGACGTGTTTTTATTATTACGAATATTATTTCTACCTAAATAGGTAGAAAAATCGGCTCAGCCAAACGTGAGTTAATTTAATCGCGGAGAAACATACATACATGCGGGTCAAACTGAGAACCTCCTTTTTTTAAGTCGGTTAAAGAACTACACTTAAGATATCCCTTTTCCAACAAAAAAAAAATTATCTTATTCAGTTCATAAACAAAGAAGTTATACGACTGATCATCGAGGTAGTTCACACAAAATCATACTACTTTCGTGCTTTTGTCAAGATTACTTGAAAAGTACTGAACCGATTTCAAAATTTTAATAAATGGGACCAATTTGGGAATTTACCTAATGTAATAACGTTTGAATCATTTCAATCGGTTCAGCCGTCTTCGAGTAATCGGTGTACATACAAAAAACAAAAAAAAAAAACGGGTCGAATTGAGTACCTCCCTCCTTTTGAAGTCGGTAAAAATTGGTACGCCACGTTTCTGAGCGATATACCGAAAAAATTAACAACTAAAAATTTTTTTCTTTGCATCAGTATTCTTAGGAATTTAGTTTTCAAAGTAGAAACTATCGGAAACACATTTTTTTCGTATATTGGTTTACAATTGGAAAATCTGATCATACTAATAAAAATGTAAAGATTTATTTTGTCATTTTATAAAATCTTTATTGCTAAAGTTGTTATTTTTTTTAATGTAGGGCTTAAGTTCTGTGTTGAAAATTTTATTGTTTTGATGAAATTATTTCAATTTAATATCACAATAAAATAAAGTGCAAGTGTTTTTTTGTAATAAATTTAAGTTATAAACCGCTAATTATTCATAAACGGTGAGCTAAAGTAAAATATAGAACTCTGTTAATACAGTAATATATATTAAATATAAAAATATTAATAATATACTAACTTATATTTTTAATAGTATATTTATCAATAATATACAAGATAGATATTGGATTAAAATTGTAATTGAAATTTTAAGTGAATTAATATATTTATTGAGACTTTAACAAAAAAATGGTTCTAATTAAATGCCATTTTTTCATAAAGATATTTGAATTCGTTTTATTGCAGTTTACATCCAATGTTTAATATCACGGCTTAATCTGAATGATATCACATAATTAGTCTAGTATCACGGATTTACCCGATTGTTTGGTTGTTTATTATAATTGTTTGTATACACAATTTACAGGCAATGCTTCTTATGATAACATACTCTAACATACGTAATATATACTCCATTATCATATCCTGGTATTTAAAAATATTATTTTATGTCACATAAAAAATTAGACAAACTTTATTTAACTATCACCGAATAGCCAAGTTTTGCTATACTTTTACTCCCAATAAGAAGCCAGCTTCAAAATAAGATAATATTACTTACTTCCAGTAAGAAGCTAGCTTCGAAATGGAACTAAATTGGACCGCACCTCAAACCTCCTTAACCTCTTCTTCTTGTCAGCTAAATAAGTCTGGAACGGGTGGTAGGAAAATATAGACGATTCAAAAGTACTTAATAATTAAGTTTATTTGAATAAAGCTTATTTCACTTTGACTTTTGACCTCCACAAAACTTTCATTAGGTACTTCCTGATTAGATTTTTTTAAGTCTATTTAAGTGTCAACGCTGCAAACAGCTTCGTTGATGCAGTATAGAATTTTATTTGAGTTATTCTAAAATACATTTTACTGACGACGCCTGACAATATTCAGCTGAATAATGCATCGTTATAACGTTCAAGTAACACAAATAATATACGAATACTAGATGATTTAAACTATAAGAACTGCATTATTTACCTATCTAGTTTAGCACCGTTGACACTTACATTGACTTAGATAAATAAATCGAATCAGCCTACCTAAGAGATAACATTTCGAAACCGGCTACGAAATGGGACTACTTTTACTCCCAGCAAAGAGCCAGCTTCAAAATGGTACTATTTTAATCCCATTTTGAAGCTGGCTTCTTATTGGGAGTAAAAGGAGTCCCATTTCGTAGCCGACTTCGAAATGGGATTTTTTATTCCCGTATTGAAGCCAGCTACGAAATCTGGCTACGAAGTGGTCCGAAAGGTTTTTCCCACTCTTATCAATTCCCATACTTATATTAAATTCACTTACATGTGAATTTACCATAAGTATGGGAATTTATCAAATAATAAAATAAATTAGAGTATACTTACAGTAGATTAAGAGCTTCATTGTAGTCTCTCAACAGCCACAATACTACTGACCAGTTACAAGACAAGATATGTCTTAAATCATGTCTCAAATCCAAAGTTAAGGTTGGTAGTATACAGAAATAATTAAACACATCACAGACGTTGACGATACTTCAATATTTTATCTTGGCATAAAATATTGTTCGCTTTACGAACTAATGAACCAACACACATTCTGAAGAAAATATTACAGTAATAGTATTTTCATTTGGCGGTATCTGAAGATGCAGAGAGAGAACAAAATGTTATATTGAGATTTGAAATATTTATCAATCAGAAAGTATTCTAATTAATTTGTAATAGTAATATTAGATTTTTTTCTCACCCGTAGCTTTTTTAGTATATTATTAAATTTAATATAAAAAATATCATGAATGCTAGATCTAAAATATAAATATTTCTTAGCAGCTTTCCAAAGGAGGATTCGCAAAATCAGAATTTTGACAAAAGCTAATCAACAGTTTTTTACTTATCAATATTAAATCTTACTTACTTAAGTATAATAATAATAATGTCCCGACCGTATTCGGTCACAGCGACTCGGGATCTAAGGAGAGCGTCGATCGTGTGCTCTCATGTGACTGACATACCCAATTTTAGCTTTGAATGTGCGTCCACAATCGCCGCAAGTCAGTACTCCTCCGACATAATTATAATGGTAGGCCGTAGGTGGTCGCGCCTTAAGCTCGTCCCGCTTAGTATCGAGCTCATCCTTTCGTCTCTGTTCATACTCAATCACTTTAGTGTTCACAGTACGCCTCCACAGTGACCGCTCTTCTGCCATTGCCTCCCATTGTGACGGGTCCACATCACATCGCTTCATGTGACGCTTAAGCACGTCTTTGTACCGCAGAAATTGACCACCTTGTTTCCGTTTGCCACGTTGCAGTTCGGAGTAAAAGATGCGCTTTGCCACTCTGTCATCAGGCATCCGGGAGATGTGACCACACCACCGCAACTGCCGCCTCATTAAGTAAGCCTCTATTCCACCGACATTAGCTCGTCGTAGAACTTCCGTGTTACGTATACGATCAGACCAATGTATATTCATAATGTCGCGCAAGCATTTTAGATGGTACCTATCTAGTAAACGGATATGCTTGCGATACAGAACCCACGTTTCAGAGGCGTACAGGAGATTAGGCAAGACGATTGCCATGTACACAGCTATTTTTGTAGAGAGCTTTATATCATGCGAGCGGAACACTTTAGGGCGTAATCTACCAAAGGCAGCAGCAGCTGCTCCGATTCTGTTGTTTATTTCATCGTCTAGGAGACACTTCGATGTTATGGTGCTGCCTAGATATTTAAATTTATCCACCAGCTTCAGCGAATCGTCACCGATTTTTGTGTGTATTGGGACACTGTTCAGTGTGTCAAGAACCATAACTTCTGTCTTTTTTACACTGATTTTTAAACCAAATTTGCGACACGACTCATCAAGACTCGACATAAGCCTTTGCAGGCCTTCTGGTGATTCCGCCACAAAACATAAATCGTCTGCATACATCATTTCAGTGATAGCCACATGCGACACTTTAGTGTGAGCTTTAAGTCTAGCCAGGTTGAAGACTCCACCGCCATCAGTACGGAAACGAACACGAACACCCTCAGACATATCACGCAAGGCCTGTCGAACTACAACTGCAAAGTACAGAGCGAAAAGAGTTGGGGCGAGCACGCAGCCCTGTTTTACGCCGCAGCTCACTGCAAAGAACTCAGAATCTTCACCCTGTACATTGACACAGCACCTCATGTCGTCATGCAGGAGTCGAACCATTCTCACGAATTTTTCGGTACACCCCAGTTTCCTCAGCACGACCCAAAGAGCTTCTCGAGGCACACTGTCAAAGGCTTTTTCGAGGTCAACAAAACATAAAAATAATGGTTGACCTTGCTCTCGACTTTTCTCTTGGAGTTGGCGTACAGAGAAAATAGCCTCACAGGTGCCTCGGTTAGGCCGGAAGCCGAATTGAGTTTCAGGCAATATGTCTTCCGATAACGGCATTAGGCGGTTAAGTAAAATGCGTGCAAACAGTTTTCCTGGAGAAACTAGGAGCGATATTCCTCTGTAAGAATTGCAGTCAGCTTTGTCGCCCTTGTTTTTATATAAAGAGCGAATTTGCGAGACTTTAAAATCTTCAGGTACCCGCTCTTCATCCCACATTCGCGTGAACAGGTTCCAAATGGTCGTATGCAGATCTGAGCCCCCATATTTTAATAGTTCTCCCGGTATACTGTCAATTCCGACTGCTTTATTATTCTGCTGTTGGTATGCTGCTACGACAATTTCACGCAAAGATAGTGGATCATCCAGCTCATTCTTCGTGGGGAAAGATTGCATAGAGTTGATGTGCGCAAGGTCTGCTGCTCTGTCAACATTGAGCAGGTTATTAAAGTGCTCTGCCCAGCGGTTAAGTACATCTTGTTTGTTGGTAAGTAATTTTGAGCCATCTAGTGATTGCAGGGGCACCTTAGTGCGACCTGTAGTACCAACAAGCCTGCGAACTTCATCATAAAATGCACCCAACTGATTGGTATCAGAGAGAAACTGCATATGCTCGGCCTTATCCTTCCACCACTTGTCCTTTACTTCCCGTACATATTTACGGAGCTCAGTAGCACTTTGCCTGATCTGTTCCGCCTGGTCGTCACGGTGATGACGCAAAAGAGAACGGTGTTTTTCAATAGCGCTGGTCAAAATGCTGTCATTGTCATCAAACCAATCCGCGTGTCTAGTGACTTTGGCGCCCAGTACCTGTGAAGCAGTGGCGACTAAGTTAGATGCCAGCGTTTTCCAGTTAGCAACGGTATCGCCACTGTCAAGATCCAAAGGCCGGATTACATCAACAACAGCCTGTGCGTAGGTCTCACGCGTTTCTAGACTCTGCAGTTTCCCTATATCTAGATACGTAGGCTTTTCTCTTTGAGATCTACGGGGAGGATACAGACGGAGCCTCAGCTTCGAGATGACAAGTCTGTGATCAGTCGAGCAAATCAGGTTGGCATCACGCATAACACGTGTGATATGTACTTGAGAAATATCTCTCTGACGGACAATCACATAGTCAATCAAATGCCAATGTTTAGACCTCGGATGCATCCATGTTGTCTTGTATTTCGCCGGAAGTCTGAACATGGTGTTGGTAATGGACAACTGAAATTCAGCACACAGGGACAGGAGGAGTTGCCCGTTACTATTCATGTTTCCAACACCATGTCTGCCCAAGATCTTAGGCCAAGCTGTGAAGTCACGCCCGACTCTCGCATTAAAGTCGCCCATCAACAACACTTGTTCTCTAGGATGGATCCTTGATAGGACTTGCGTGACCTCTTCATAAAATTTTGCTTTAATTTCGTCATCTTTATCTAAAGTAGGCGCATATATACTGATGACGTTAAGATGGTTATCATTAGCCAGATGTAAACGCAGCGTAGTGACGCGATCCGAGATGTGAATCGGACACTCCTCCATTTTCGAAGCAATATAATTTTTAACCGCGAATCCTACACCTGACCTCCTAGGCTCAGTGGATGGGGTACCTTTCCAGAAAAAGGTATACCCGCCCAGGTGCTCTACCCTCTCCCCCTCGTCAGCCAGATGAGTTTCACTAAGGGCAGCGATATCAACATCGTAGCGTCGGAGTTCTCGGGAAATAAGGGCAGTTTTACGAGGGGGACCTAAATTACTGTCGCGATCAAGGAGGGTGCGAACGTTCCACGCTGCAAAAGTCATATTCCGAATTTTTATTGTGTTATTTCTCTTTTTTCGCTTATTTCGACCACGTTTTTAATGATGCAGAGACAGCCGCGGCTACTATCTCCGGATATGTTGGGCTAAGCCTTTTTTAGGACACCTTTTCTAGTCCCCTCCCCGGATTGGGGAAAGCAGGGCCTCTCTAAAAAGAGCTGCTTTGTCGCTCCGAGTGCTGCCGAATCGCACTGTTAGCCCAGTGCAGTGCAGAAGCGACCACTCTCCCTGAGCCGCCTACGTGCAGACATCGGACAAAGCCCGGTAGCATCACAACCTGACCTCTCTACCTCCGTCCATCGCCGCAGGGCTTGAATTAAAATCGGAATCCAGTAAGAACGCCAAGTCAATTGCGCAGGAAATATTATAGTGCACGAAACATAAAATGACAGTGTACGCGCAAACACAGGTGCACTCATACCCCTATGTCTCTCTGTACCCAATGGAATGGAGGACCGCTACGATTGGAGAGAGGTAGAGGCGAAGGCATTAACTAGTCCTCTAACACCAATTGAGCCTTAATTATTTTGCTGGGTCTAGACCCAGCAAATCTCTAGAGACTGGCCGGGGTCACCAGTCGGTTTCAGCGGGAGGCAACCGCAAAGCTTGGGATTGGTGAGGAATAATAGGGAGAGGGATACTACCGTCACTGGAGACGGGGTGAATGTGGCAGTAGTAGCTAGAGCAGTCCGGGGACGCATACCCGTAGTGGTTCTAACAGTATCGGACAGACATCTGAAAGAAAACACCCTCTTAAGTATAAGTATATAGGTACTTACTTATAACTTAATAGCGTCGTGTAATATTTACTTGATTCTATACATAAAATACTCGTACACGAGGTAGATATATGAGGATAATATATTATTATGTAGTTCTTCGATTTGTGTGAGGCGCCTTAAGATTTTTTCCTTAGTGTTGATTTGGTAAATATTGTAAGTACTTAAGTTATGTTCGTTTCTAAGATTTCCGTAACGCGATTTTATAAATAGTAAAAAAATATTTTTTACTGCATTTTATATTCGATTTTTGCATTTTGGAAAGGGCAGCTATAAGGGTCACGGATTGGTAAATGCAGTAATGTCTATCTGCCCGTTCACAGAACATCAAATTAACAATCAAAAATTCGTCATCATCATATCCTATAGTCTATTAGATATATAAATTTCATATTGCCAGGCAGTATGCATTACGTCATCTTTGTCTATATTAAAAAAACTCCCGCTTTAACTTGTCAATGTGGCTTCCCTTTTTTCTCTGTGTGATTCTACTATGCATATGATTTAACAAAAGTAAACTTGAGTCAATCTATGAACAGAAATCCGAGAATGAGTTACATGAACGATTTTACCAATATAAAATGTCATCATCGGACAGCATTGCTCAGCATATAGCTAAAGTTGAAAGTTTGGCTAAGTAGACGAAAAAGAATGGAGAGGACATTAGTGATACCGCAATAATAACTTGCGGTATCACTAATGTACTTAATAAAGTACATTGCCTCCCAAATACAGATCGCTTCTTCAGGCTTGGATGTCACTCGATTCAATCAAACTATAGCCAATTTAACGGCTCGTTTATTAGATGAAGAGCCCACCTTGAATGTGGAAAAAGAGAATGAAACTGCTTAATTAGTCGCAAAACAAAACATAAAGAAGAACACATTTCAACCTGCACAACCAAGCAAAGATTTTAATGAGAAATCACATCGCTTTGTATGCTACAACTGTTGGTAACGAGGGAATTTTGCTAAAGATTGTCGTAGCTCTGAGCAAAAACAAAAATAAGGAGACTATAGTATGTTAGTATTTACCTGGTAGCAAATAATGATTGAAAAGATGATGAAGAAAGCAATGGATGGGTATTAGACAGCGGTGCCTAAGCTCACATGTCTTATACACGTAACAATTTTGTAGAAATGTATGAGTATACAGGATCTCCATCAAGTTGGTCAAGGAAATGTTTCAATTAACAAATGTGTCAATGTATAGTTTGTTACTATTTGTGATGTGATGACATATAATTGGCTTTCTGTTACTATGTAAGTTATTTTATCTGTTTAATATAGCTGTTGGTCGTCTGAAAATAAATAAATGTACAGTGGGAGACAAGTATCCTGCAAAATGTTCTTTATGTACCGAAATTAAGAAGAAATTCTCTGAAGGAGTGGTGACAAGAAACAAGGCGATGCTTTAATTTACAAAGACAACAGAATAGTGATGTGTGCGGCTTTACAAAGCAACAACATATATGCAAAAATTGGACATACCATTAAAGCCGCCAGCCGTTCATGCCATTAAAACATGGCATGAACGGCTGGGACACTTGAATATCAAGAAGATACAAAAAAGGTGCAAAAACAATGTGATAACTGGTGTAGACCTATCAGACTATGACAATTTTGTGTCTGAGGGTTGTGCTTAAGGTAAGCATGCCCGTTAACTATTCCAAAACTCAAACAGAGGACCGCTCCAACCAGGTGACGTTGTTTACAGTGACGTTTGTAGACCAATCAGTGTCCCATATATACAAGGTATGAAATACTTTGTTATTTTTAAAGACGCTGCAACAAGTTTTAGTTATGTGTACTTTATTAGGAATAAAAGTGATGTATTAGACTGTTTTAGGAAATATAACGCAAAGATTAAAAATTTCTTTTTGCACGGTATACACATATTACACACTGATAAATACACAAGCAAATACTTCAAAGAATACTCAGACAGTGAGGGTATTTCTCATGGACTCACCGTTCTTTACACACCAGCAAAATGGCCAGGCTGAGTGGGAAACCAGGACAATAATTGAAAGTGCTTTATGCTCGTGGTGTATATCACTCAATCTATGGGCAGAAGCAGTCAATTGTGCTGTGTATCTAATAAATAGTACAAGTTCTAGCCAAACACCAAATATCACACCTATGGAACTGTGGAGTGGTATAAAACCTAGTTTGGATCATATCAGAGTGTTTGGGTGCGAAGGATATGTTCATGTCTCAGATCAACTAAGAAAGAATCTTGATCGCAAAAGTCATAAGATGATGTTAGTTGGTCCGTCCGTCGCGACGGGTAGGCGAACTGTACGAAATTTATGCTCGGACGCGACATTAGAAATTCCTGTCGGGTACACTCTGCTGCTCTGGACCGTACAGGGATTTTCAAATTAAATACGTTGGAAAAGCCTGTGTTTCAGAGCATTGGTTGCTGCTGTGGTAGCCGACTCTCACGTGACAGGCTTTACTTATCTACAACCGACGCGTCAGTTGTAGATCAGTAAATTAAAAACATACATAAATACTAATTTTAATGACAAACTTAAATGCAATTTGAAAGTGAGTCATCGGTGTGATACTCGTGCATACAGTCATTAATTTGCAAATAATTATTTGTGTATTTTTCAATAAGATTATGAATCATGTGTAAATGTACAGTTTATATTTTGCCACTTTCGAGGATCAATTTATTGATAAGGGAACTACGTTAAAATGAATACTGTGTAACAAAACAATTATAAAACTTTATTTAACAACCAATTAAACAACCAATCAGTTTTCCAATGTAGATTCATGATGCTTGTAAGTATTGAAAAATATTCTCATTTGTCCTGAAAAAGAAATAAAAAAGTTAATGCTGAGGTTGTCTATTTAGTGACTATTAGAGGAGATCGATGGTGCTTATTGCATTTGGCCTGAGATTTTAGTGGTTATAATACAACTCTTTGTCCTCATCAGATGTGTGACATAAAATTTCTTGTCTCGAACTCCTCCGTGCTTCGGAAGGCACATTATATTGTTGGTCCCGACTGCATTTGCAGTCGTTAGCACCCACCGATACGCATTGTGCCTGCGTGGTTATAGTCAATCTTCATAGGTACATCCGTAAGATTAAAATGACTGATGATGATGATGCATGAGAAAATGAGATACCAACATAACGACGTACCTGACCATAGAAGGCGCCGTTGAATAAAATATTGTCTTTTAGCATCAGGAAGAAAAGGAATGGATGATCAGCCTTAAATGTTTGCTTCTGTGGAACGAACGGTGCACTGCCTCCAAAGCCGAAAAACCCTGTAATTACAGTATTATGTGTTATAAAACTGAAATAAATGCAAAGTTTTTTGAGCTTTATTCCCATAAAATAAGCAAAATTTTGCTTTGAAAAAAAAAAATTGCTACTTTACGTCTAGCAAGACGCCATTAATTCAAAAATGGTTCACTGTATAATAATGACACAAAAGAGGTGGCGTCACATCTATACCTTAAAAGAAACAAATAAAAAAAGAAATAAACAAGTAAGCGACCTGATAAAAACGTGTTAATAATAAAAGTAAAGTTGCCTCGATTATTTCTTAGGAATTTGAATAAAATCAAGAGTAGACAATAACTCATGTACCACTTGCTGCGACTGCTTCAGCACCTTCTTCGTTGACTTCAATGATAACCTTTTGAATAGCATTGCTAATAAAGATTTCGCCAGATTTGATGAGTTTTTCTATCCTAGAATTAGCAGAATCGAAAATATTCGTGATGCCAATCTGAAAAAGGTGAATATTCTTTTTATCACAAAACGAAAACTTTACACTGGATATTTTTACACATGCACCACAGTTTGTTTATTTTGTTTTTAACTTATCATCGTTTTTTTCTTTTCTAAGTAAAGTTTTTGAATTTATCTTTTTTCGTAAAATAATTTTATTATAAATGTTTGTATTTAAATAAAGTTCCCCTCATATAAGCAGTAGAGTTTTTTAAAGAGTTCGTAAAAATAATGTCGTTTTCTGTCTAAAATACACCCTTAATTTACAAACCTTTTTAAGAACATCCTTGAGATCTATTGATGTTTCTATCTTGAACTTGGGCAAATACAATTCTACTTCAGTCTTTTTTAAGTTCCAGGCAGTATCCAAAAATACACTTGTATCCTTTAGTTTTTCTTTCAACGCAGCTAATCCATTAACTTGGTTAGGAAGTACTACTAAGAACTTTGCGAATTCATCTTGGTAGGGAATTCGCAAAAACTAAAAATGACAAAAAATATTTAAGCATCGGTCTAGTAGATATTATATATTCTGTAAGATGAGGCACCAGAGACAGAAGTACAGCAGATAAAAAGCATAATTTAAAAAGTAATCTCCGAATTTCATCTCGACAACCTACTATGAGTAAAATGAAAAATAAATACCTTAGCATCTAACTCTTTGCTCTCTGCAAAATAGTAGTCGCTATGCCTAAACATAGTAGGAATTTTAATTGTCTCGTCGTTAGTGACATGAAAATCACGGTCTTCTGTTAATGCCGGATCGAATTTATAATCGTGAAGCCAGTTGCCCTGTAAATATTATGAAACTGATAATGATTTCAATAAAGGTGAGGCGCTATATAATAGTACTTTCCTTCAGTAGATAAATTTTAAATATTTTTTGCACAATTCAAAAAAGGACAGTAAAGTAAATCATCTGATTGATTCAATTCATGATAGATTTACCAAATTAGTACAATTTCTTTTTGAATCCGAATATGACAGAAATTTTACCCTTACCTTGAAATATATGGCGTTCACAAGAATTGCTCGTGTAGCAGGACTCAAACTTTGAGCGCCCACAAAATCTTTGATTCGCTTATTAGTATGGTCTTCAACCTGTTAAGCAAAGATATCTAATACAAATCCATCCATCCATTTCATAAAATCGTAATTGTAAGTTTAATGTAACGAACTCGACAGAGCCAGAAATATGGTGTTGGCACTGTTATAGACTAAAGCCTCACTGCGAGGAGCCTCGATTGTTAATTAGTTTATTGTGGTGGTTGCCTTCAAGTCGCGCATCGGTATCTCTTTGGCAGGTAATAGTGTGGTCTTAACTTTAACCCTTGGACTTTAACCCAGTAATAAAAAGAGGGAGTTATAAGTTTGATGTGCGTGTGTGTTTGTCTGTCAGATGCGAAGTAGCTCCCAAACTAATGGACTGATTTTGGTGCGGTTTTTTCATCCCTTTCCTCCCTTTGTTCCTTAAACACTCACCCAAGTGTTAATTGTTGAAGCAGCCTCCTCTTTCTTTGTGAAGTCAACTTGTTTCACCTCTGAACGGAACACTTCCTTGGAAACTGTGTTAAATTCATCGTTAAGCTCAAGACCTTCGGGTATGAAAATGCTGTTTGCTATCTTCAGGTCGATTCCTTTCACTGCGTCTACTTCTTCGTTAGCAAAATTAAATACTTCTTTAGTCTGAAATAATAAGGTAAATTTTTGTTTCAGCCATAGTCAATATGTTGGTGTCATTTTAATTTTGATTGTGTAAGTTATCATTACACATTGTAAAAAAATTGTGAATAATTTTACTGTTAAATATGTGCCTAAAGTATAGTTTCACCTAAGTAGTATCGGTATTTGTTATCACTAGAGTAGTGGTTACATAAAAAGACTGAGTTACTTACAATAGTATCGTTCGGCATGCCGATGGCCTTGAAGATTTCGTCATGAGAGACTCCTGTTGATGCAAATCCGAGTTGCGCTAGAGGCGACATGGCCGAGAAGCCGGACATTACATAGCTTTTACCCGGATTTTCTTTTGCCACTTCCTGAATATTATGAAATGTAAATCTTATAATATATAAAATCGTAAACTGAATGACTGAATGACTGACTGACTGACTGATCTATCAACGCACAGCCCAAACCGCTGGACCTAGAGACTTAAAATTTTGCACACAGATACCTCATACAGTGTAGGCATCCACTAAGGAAGGATTTTTGAAAATTCCATTCCTAAGGGGGTGAAATAAGGGATGAAAGTTTGTATGAAAATCCCTCAGTTTTGAAGCTAGGATTTTCAAATTTTGTGTTTAGGCTGAAGATTGAAAATTAATAAATACGGGTCTCAGCGTTTTTCAAAATTCTACCCCCGAAGGGGTGAAAAGGGGTATGAAGTTGTGTATGGAAAAAAATCCTTCATTTTCGAAGTAAAAAATCACTTTATTTATACTAAAGGCTTATGGAATAAAATCTAACGCAACGTATATTGATATTGTTAGTACTTCAACCCCTATGGCGATGAAATAGGGGTGAAATGTGTAAATAAACCTAAAAATAGAGATGGATGTCGTTATTGGGGTTTTCTGGTATGACGATTGCGAAAATAACATTTATTTTGAAGTCCAACACGGTGGACATGATTTAACCCCCTAAAGGGGTGAAAATGGGTTTTCAAATTTTGTATGGAAAAAGAATATAAAATAGACATTACAACTTTAAACTTTGTAGGAGCACGTCTAAAACTAAATAGTCAAACATATATTTTTTGGTTTTGAAAATCAACCCCTTAGGGGGTAAATGGGGTAAGTAAACATAAAAATCGATATGGATGTCGTTCTTGAGGTTTTATGGGATGGTGATTGCGAAAATGACATTAATTTTGAAGTCCAACTCGGTGGACATGCATGATTCAGCCCCAGGGGACGGGGAGAAAGGGAACGGTAACGGGAACTGGACGGAGCGGAAGAGAACGGGAACGGGAATGGGACGGGGCGGGAACGGGAACGGGAACGGGAGCGGAACCGGGACCGGGAACGGGAATGGGAACGAGAACGAGAACGAGAGCGGGGACGAGAACGAAACGGAATGGGACGGGAACGGAACGGAACGGGACGTGAACGGGACAAGAACGGGACGGGATGGGAACGGGAATGGGGTCGGGACGGGAACGGGACGAGACGGGGATGGGAACAGGAACGGGACGGGGATGGGAACGGGAACGGGAACGGGAACGGGAACGGGAATGGGAACGAGAACGAGAACGAGAGCGGGGACGAGAACGAAACGGAATGGGACGGGACGGGAACGGAACGGGACGGGACGGGGATGGGAACGGGAATGGGAACGGGACGGGTCGGGACGGGAACGGGACGGGCGTGTTGGCAAACGTCTTGCCTCGCGAGTCAGCGCACTTGGTGGTGACCCGCCTAATCGCGTAAAAACGGCTGGTCGGATCCTGGTTGAAGGTTTCCTAAAGATTTTCTCTAATATCCACGCGGACGAAGTCGCGGGCGGAAGCTAGTTATACATAATTCTAACCGAGTACAATAATACTAGTATGTCAGTTCTTTGCATGGCCAGCAGCCAAGAAAAAACGTTATAAATTTTATCAACTTTAGATCGTTCACAAAAGAAAAATCTAAATGATATCGAAAACATAAGTACATGTAAATAAAAAATAAGTTCAATGAACTTGATTTAAAAATACAGCTTTAGTAAAAAAATGGATTATTTAAATAACTATTTTTAACCGACTTCAAAAACAAGGAGGAGGTTATCTATTCGTCGCGTATATTTTTTTTATGAAGTGCGGCTACATCTAATTTTAGCCGGCTGAAACTAGGTGTAGCCAATAGCTGTTAGTTAAACCTAGGTGTAGCCGATTTGCTCGCGGCTAATACTAGTTGTAGCTGGTTAAAACTAGGTCTAGCCTTTTTTGTGCTTCTACTAAAGGGAGCTATTTATGTGGTATAAAGAAAGTTATTTCAGTTGTCTGTTAAAAGAAATAACCTCGAAATTTAAGGCTCACGCTCCGCTACGCCTTGCTCTCGCCTTAAATTTCTAACCTATATTCGCGACCTACAGGAGTAAAGGAGATCTGTACATCTATTTCTAACCATCAGCTATCGGCTAGACTTAGTTTTAGCCGGCTAAAACTAGGTTCAGCCGCACTTCGGGTATTAGCCGTAACATGTACACTAAATACTCGATGAATCGTCTTCACCTATTTGTTTATCAGGTTACAGATCTGTACATCAGGTTTGTTCCCAAGTTGGTCTCATTTTTGAAATTAACTTTAAGTGTATTCCTTCTTCATTGACATTGGATCAAAAGGACAAAATAATATGTACGAGTATAGTGATTGAGTGAGATTGTTATAAACTTAACAATAGGTAAGTTTATGACAATTCAAAAAAATCAAGCTATGATCTGCGACGTTTTGGACTAGACTTGGACTACAAAAGCTCAACGAAAGTCCATAAATACAAACAGCGTGAATTTGGAAATTGAGTTTGTTATGGGTGTGCGTTGTGCCATTGAAAATATATAAAGTTTAAAGCTATATATACGCTTACATAAAAAAGTTGAAAATAAGAAAAACCTTCTTTAAAATTCTGACAATGACAAAAACAGCTTCAAAATTAAATACCTCTAAAGAGCAAGAAATAATATTAGATACCTAGATACGCACGTCTAATGAAGTCGTTAGAATTATAATAAAAAGAAGTTATCCTCCAGTCCTACTAAATAAATTGATAAATGATTTGAAATATTATTTTTTGCATTTTAGAGGTTATTTAATTTTGAAGCTGTTTTTGCTTTTATTAATTGACTTAATTTTTATTGTTGCAACGTTAAAAAATATCATTGTGTGACTTAGTTTTTTTATAAATAAACTTTAATCATTCAATTGAATTCAATTCAACTTCAATCGCAACACTTTATGTTTTGATTGAACATGATCAAAACAGATAAAAATCTTCTTAGCGCTATCGCACACAGGCAACTTAGTCGCGGTGCAACTGTTTTGTCTCTCACATCAAGTCCACGGGTTTTTTTATTTTTTTTTATTTTACTATTTATATATTGCAACTTCTCCCTAGACATGGGGGTCCAGTTCTTTATTTTACTATTTTCCTTCTTTTTACAATCTTTTTTTTTTCTCTTTCTTTACACTATCTTAATTCTAATACATTTCTTTCTTACATATTTACTGTTCTTAATATCTAATTGTTTATATTCCAATATTGGTGTCTTAATTCAATTAATTTCTCTCTTTCTTTACTGTCTCTCATTATATCCTTTAGGGTGTCTTTGCTGAGTGGTGTGTCTAGTGTCTGTGTTAATGTGTACCTATCAATGCAGTGCAGAGGGCAGTCCAGCATAATGTGGAAGATGTCCTCGCTCGCTGTCGGGTCGCAAACGCATGATGGGTTGTCCTTGCACTTAAATCTGTACAAGTACGCCGCGAACCCACCATGTCCCGTCAGCATCTGCGAGGTTGGCCGGTCCACCTGCATCTTCCGCACTATGCTGTACGCCT
Source organism: Agriphila geniculea (assembly GCA_943789525.1). Taxonomy (NCBI): domain Eukaryota; kingdom Metazoa; phylum Arthropoda; class Insecta; order Lepidoptera; family Crambidae; genus Agriphila; species Agriphila geniculea. Next base: position 9,459,943 of record OX038875.1, read on the forward strand.
CCACCCCATTCGGTAGGAAGAATTTTGTGGTGCTCGCAAGTCCACGGGTTTATATGGAAGCGCGCACACGAAGCGACACGGTCGTCGGCAACTTTTCATACAAACCATGTGAGAGACAAAACAGTTGCTGGGCGACTAAGTTGCCCGTGTGCGATAGCGCTTACACATTAATATTATCGACATAACAACAAAACAAATGTCCTTACTGAGGATCTTCTGCACGATTTAGTTAGATACTAGTATAGTTTTATATTATCTGTGGTTAGCGGAACAACCAGTTTTTTTATTGACATGATTGTAACGAGCAACTCCAATAACAGGAAATTTTATATTTTTGTATTCACGATGCCATTGAACTAAAAATTAAAAATAGGTGATTTTGAAATAACCCGTTTGTTCACAGGATATTTGAAAATCACTATACGATATGGATTACTAGATTATAGGTAGGTACCCTATTCCCTATTTACCAAAATAGGTAGCTATCTATCTTAAATATATGAAAGACAAAGGTGATTGATCTATCAACGCACGCACAATTCAAACTACTGGACGAAAAAACTACTAGCCAGATCTCTGTAAAAAAAATATGGGACCGACCACACCTGAAATATGTTCTTTCAGATAAAAACAATAATTATCAAAATCGGTTTAACAACTGGCAAAGTTATGGTAAAATATACATAAAAAAATCGTCAACTGAGAACCTTCTCCTTTTTTTTGAAGTCTGTTAAAAATTCAATCTCTTGATTGGGGATGAATAGCGGATGAAAGTTTATAATTAATGCCCGTCAGTTTCATAGTTAGGATCTTATAATTTTGTATGAAAGCTGACGATTGAAAAAAAAAACCGGCCAAGTGCGAGTCGGACTCGCGCACGAAGGATTCCGTACCAAAAAATCACGTTTGTTGTATGGGAGCCCCCCTTGAATATTTATTTTATTCTGTTTTTAGTATTTGTTATTATAGCGGCAACATAAATACATCATCTGTGAAAATTTCAACTGTCTACCTGTTGTCGTTATTAATATAAAACAAAAAACGGCAAAAAATCACGTTTGTTGTATGGGAGCCCCCCTTAAATATTAATTTTATTCTGTTTTTAGTATTTGTTGTTATAGCGGCAACAGAAATACATCATCTGTGAAAATTTCAACTTTCTAGCTATCACGGTTCATGAGATACAGCCTGGTGACAGACAGACAGACAGACAGACGGACAGCGGAGTCTTAGTAATAGGGTCCCGTTTTTACCCTTGGGTACGGAACCCTAAAAATTATAGGTGTGCTATGCTATTCTGATAATTCCACCCTCGAAGGGCTGAAATGGATGAAGAAGTGTATTGGAAGTTGAAAAAAAAAATTGTCCTTCGTTTTGAAAGAAAAAAAATACTGAATTTATATTTAGGTTAATGGTAAAGAAAAAACGTAACGTAACGATGTTGTTGCAATAAAAAATATAATAAAATTAATTGATTAATTTATAATAATTAAAAAATGTTCCATACAGAAGTTTAGGTACCTAACTTAAACGTTCACTGACTGAGCAATTTGAACTATAAGCGCTATCGCACACGGGCAACTTAGTTGCCCTGCAACTGTTTTGTCTCTCACATCAAGTCCACGGGTTTATATGGAAGCGCGCACACGAAAAGACACGGTCGTCGGCAACTTTTCATACAAACCATGTGAGAGACAATACAGTTGCAGGGCGACTAATTTGCCCGTGTGCGGTGCGATTTCTAAGGCTAACCGCACAGCAATATTATTGGCAATAATTTGCATATTCTCAATAATATTGTGTGTGTGTGGGTATTGCAGATTATGTCAGTATTTAATCATATTGTTAAATATTATTGTTGCCAATATTATTGCGTGTGTGTAGCTGGCCTAAAAATAGTTCATTAAAATTATCGTCATTCAAAACTACGACAGCTCGAGCAAGTAGTTTTTAGGGTTCCGTTTCCGTACCCAAAGGGGAAAAACGGGACCCTATTACTAAGACTCCGCTGTCCGTCTGTCTGTCTGTCTGTCTGTCTGTCACCAGGCTGTATCTCATGAACCATGATAGCTAGAAAGTTGAAATTTTCACAGATGATGTATTTCTGTTGCCGCTATAACAACAAATACTAAAAACAGAATAAAACAAATATTTAAGGGGGGCTCCCATACAACAAACGTGATTTTTTGGTACGGAACCCTTCGTGCGCGAGTCCGACTCGCACTTGGCCGGTTTTTTTTATTATTAATTTAAAATGTACCTTAAGAATAAGTAAACTTACCTTGCTTAGATCGAGCGTAAACTGATTATTTCCATTAACCAGGAATTGTGTAATTTCGTATGAGTACGCCGAAACGACGGACACGCCGGCTAATACTGTAATAAGTTTTGACAATCTTAAATCTTCATCTTAAAAGTAATTTGTGCTATAAAATATGATGCAAAAAAAATGCGTTTTATGTTTAGGATAAAAAAATTATGCGTTCCATTAGGTAATCTGTGCGAACAATTTCTTTTAAATGTTAAACTATAATTTTACATCATTATTTCATGGATCAAACACAATGATTGTACTGCCAATTTTGTACAACATTATTTTTTGCTCGTCGAATTTATTTTGAGAAAATTTTGAGGAAAAAATATTTCATTCACTTAAAAATAACCAGCTTCGGTTTGTTTGACTTTTTAATGCTGACGTAACGAGATATTAGCGGAAGCACTGACATGTGAGTCATTATTTAAATTCATATTTTGTTAACATCGAATATATTATTTAATACCTACTGTACTTACGCGTTCATTTCCCACAGGGGTTGAGAAGAGCTGTGAGTAACACAATATTACTAATGTAACACCAGGCAAAGTTAAGGACCCAATTCCACTAACATATTTTAACAAAACATAATAAAACAATAAATAAATCTAAATAGGTAGGTACAGTTTTATAATGTCACTTTCAATTGGTTCTAATTTATTAGCGGTTTTCACGATTGGGTCGTATTAAAATCGAATCGAGTTGTATAAATTCTGAAGTCGTAGATTTTAAATGATAACTTTTAAAGAGTGAGATTAAATAACATTAAACTAAATCCGTTATTGATTTTAAATAAAATGCACGGGATGAAAAACAACTTATACCCAAACCTTTACTTTTCTTTTTTATCTAGATCGCTTCGCGAGAAGTCATATTAAAAAAAACCTCCAACTTATAAGAACGCTTTTTTATTTTATTCGTTCTGCATCTTATAAATTGTATTATTATTCTAACTTCTTGTCATGATAATTTATCCCATAATAATAACTCTTATCGATTTCACATGTAACTAAATTCACCATAAGTATGGGAATTTATCAAATTAACAAATAAATACAAGTATACTTACAGTAGATTAAGAGCTTCATTGTAGTGAACAATCAACAACCACACCACTACTGACCGGTTTGACAGAAGGTAAGGTAGTCAACAGAAATAATTAAATTTAAGTACGTCACAGACGATGACGATAATCTAATATTTTATCTTGGGATAAAATATCGTTCGATTGACAAACCAGTGAACCATCACACACTCCGCATTAAAATAATACAACAGACCTTAGGGTCCCCGCAAACGGGCGCCACGCTACTACCAGAGAACGCCGCCTCTGACCTATTCCTGTAGTTTTCATACATCGCCGCACACGGTAAAACGCCGGTGGAAGCCACACGCTACTGGCTCGTCGCTCCTGGCTTCTTGTGGCTGATACTGGCCACTAACGTCGCCTAAAAACGCCGCTAGGTCACTCGCGCGATACCCTATCCCTCTCTCCCTTCCTTCAGTTTGTCAGCTCGAATCGCAAGACAACGCCCGCACGGAGTCTTTTAGTTTATAGTGTAGAATAAATATGGATATGAATTTAAAACTTTCTATAGCAGAAATTCAATCCTGTCCTGCTGCCCGGATACGATAAGCGTTAATTACAGTAATAGAAGAGAAAAGGTAATAAAGGCCTGGGAAGAAATTGTGTTGGTGTTTTGGTGCTTTAATCCATCTTGCAATAAAGCCAATAATCCCAAAATGTGCCTATGCTTAAACGAAAGTGGTTGTAAAACTTGTTTGGATGGTCCAAAATACTCTAAGTGATTATCGAAATTCTCGTTATATCCGTTAACGTTTTTAAAATTGGATGTATCCAATAACGGTGGCGGCGATTTTGTCTTCTGCGACGACGTTTTCTCATGAGCAGCAGCGCAATTAAAGCTTTTTGCGTCGAAGTCCGTTATGATACTGCAAGCAATGGAGTGTTAAAAAATTGTTTATAAAAACAAAAAACCGACTTCAAAAAACCTACCTCTAAAAAGCAAGAAATAATATTCGTAATAATAAAAACACGTCTATTGAAGTCGGGTGGGGCTGGAGTACAAATTCCTTTTTTTTTTATTCTAAAAGCCACACCCGACTTCAATAGACGTGTTTTTATTATTACGAATATTATTTCTTGCTTTTTAGAGGTAGGTTTTTTGAAGTCGGTTTTTTGTTTTTATAAACAATGTTTTATTTATTTTTTATTTTTAGTGTAGGTACCTTTTGTATTAGGTAGTGTAGGTATATTATTTAGGTAGAAAACTCGGGTCAGCCAAACGTGAGTTAATCGCGGAGAAACATACATACATGCGGGTCAAACTGAGAACCTCCTTTTTTAAGTCGGTTAAAGAACGACGCATAAGATATCCCTTTTCCAACAAAAAAAAATTATCTTATTCAGTTCATAAACAAAAAAGTTATACGACTGATCATCGAGGTAATTCACACAAAATCATACTACTTTCGTGCTTTTGTCAAGATTACTTGAAAAGTACTGAACCGATTTGAAAATTTTTAAAAATGGGACCAACTTGAATTTTTACCTAATGTAATAACGTTTGAATCATTTCAATCGGTTCAGCCGTCTTTGAGTAATCGGTGTACATACAAAAAAAACGGGTCGAATTGAGTACCTCCCTCCTTTTGAAGTCGGTAAAAAAAGTAGCAGCCACCGACCGCAAGTGTCTAATACCGACCACTTGTGGCTGTCGCAGTGGCGGCGTTTGTGGTTGTGGCGTGTCGCCCGTGTGCGGGGACCCTTAGAGCAACGGGGCGCGTTGCTCTAAGCAACAGACTAAGGTTTATCATATCATAAAATATTCTAATTATATTTATTAGACAGCTCTTCAGAGCATGATTAGTAAAGCCGATACTAATTAAGAATTTCTAACTATGTAAACGGTTATTAAAACATACTCGTGTCGCGTAAATACCTGATTCTATAAATTAAATAATCGAGTTATTGTAGGAATTTGAAGAAAATAACATTATGTAGTTCTTCAGCGTGTGTGAAGCACTTTGAAATTTTATCGACTATTTTAAATGGCATAGTGACTACTTGGTAGGACATTCATATACTACAGCGATTTTATAAAAACCTTAAAAAAAAAACACTTTATATTAAAAATATACTTAATACAATTATTAATAAAAAAAGTCTAGTCGGGCGGGTGGGGCTGGAGGACGAAAGCTTATTTCTCGAAATGGTTTTGAGATTTCCGGTCATGTTCAAAAAGTTAGCAACGCTAATTTATTTTTTAACCGACTTCAAAAAAAGAAAGAGGTTCTCAAGTCGACGGTATTTTTATTTTTATTTTTTTTATGTATGTTTTACCATAACTTCGCCAGTTGTTAATCGATTTTAATGATTCCTTTTTTTATCTAAAAGAACATAGTTCAGGTGTGGTCCCATAAAAGTATAGAGATCTGTGTTTTTTCATAATCCTGAAAAATATCATTTATTTAGCTACGCACGAGTTCCTCAGGCATAACTTCTTTGTTTATGAATCGATTTGAATGATTCTCTTTAAACACGTCTAAGGGTGGGTACCCACTTAAGCTCGCGAACTTCCGCGCTCCGCGAAACTGTAGCATAAAATTGTTTTCACTCCTCTTGCTCAAAAAGTCCGTCATTGTAACGTACAAGAGCTGGGATAAAATAGCATAATTACCCCTAGGGGAAAAGTTATTTCTTTTTTAATGTTTGTCTAGTACCACCGAGCCTAACAATCTTATATTCTCACCCCCTTACTAATAAAGATTATAAAGATTGTATAGCAGCTGCATAGTTACACATTGTTTTGTCACTTTCTTTTTAATGTCAAATTCAAATAGTTTGACAGAGAGTAACCATTGTGTAACTATACATCTGCTATTCAATCTTTATTAGTAAGGGGGATATTCTATTATAGAGTTCTTGAAGCCTACTAAAACGAAAAAGTCTTTAGCGTCCCCGCTGACGGGCGATTAGTCGCTGAGCGATTTTTTGTCGCTGAGAATAGAACATATGGAGTTCTATATGTAAACTCCCATGAGCTACTTTTTGTAGCTGCGATAAACGCGGCGTTAATCGCGCCGATAATCGCGGCGCTTTTTTGTCGCTGGCTAAGTAAAACCTTTGTCGTGTCATTTCGCGGGCGGTTATCACCGCGATTAACGCCGCGATTCGCAGCTACAAAAAGTCGCCCGTGAGCGGTTGCGCTTATTCATACATATAGAATAATTATGAATCAAGACTTGTTTTTATTTTTGAAAATGGAACTAAAAGCAGCGATCTCTTCGGTGAAATAATAGATTTACCTATTTATACTCTGTGACTATAAGTTTAAATCGTAGTATGCGTGCATTGTTTCTTAGCTGCTACAGTATAAATTAAAAAAGGCACTGGCGCGAAATCTTTAGAATTATTCTCTAATTACAAACTGATTAAATTGTGTGACTGTAATAAGGAAAGAAATAATTTTAATCTTTTGCCGTCAAGCACATATCATTTATTTAAATACTGTTTGAAAAGTTTATGAAGTGGAGGATAGAAAAACGAGTGGATTTGTTTACAGAAGTATAAATATAATAATTTAATATTTAATATTTTATTTTATTTTCTCGTAATAGTAGTGAAAAGGAGTGTAACACACGACGCTAAAAATCCATTGTGATACTCGGTTTCTATTTATTCTAAAACTACCTCGTATGCAATGGGCCATTTTAGCGTCTTGTATAACAATTTACTATTTATCCTGTGCTGCAACAGTGCGCCATAGTGTGTGTGCGTACACTTATGCAAACCTGGTTTACATACGTACGTACGCACTAAATGAAAAAGTATTTGCTTTGGTGCACTGTTCTAGGTTCGCGGAGCGCGTAGAGCTCTTCATCATATCAGCCGCACGACACCCATGCACTGCTGGGTATAGGCCTTCCCCAAGGAAGGATGTACACGACGATCGGTCCTGCGCTGCCCGCATCCAGTGGCTTCCCGCGACCTTCACCAGATCGTCGGTCCACCTTGTCGGGGGCCTACCCAGGAGCGTCGTCCGGTGCTTTTTAGAAATATTTAATTTTGAAGCTGTTTTTGTTTACAGGTTTTTTGAAGGAGGTTTTTCTTTTTTTAATTCTTAAGGTCGCATCCACTATATCGAAATCGAGCGACAGGCGCGGAAGGATTTATTGTTTTGTATGGATCTCTATGGCACTGCGTGCACTGCATCGGTATTTCAGCGCCATGAAATACATAAAAAGTGACAAATCCGTCCGCTCCTGCCGCTCCGGCCGCTTCGATGCCGATGCAATGGACGCGCACATTAAAAGCCCCGCCCGTGTCGTATTCCCAATTTTTTCTCAGCATCATCAGGCACTGCATATGCCACATCAGCTGAGCAAGTTAACTCGTAAATAGCACAAAAGCATGCTTTTTTCGAGTAAATGCTGCCTAGTAGCATGCGTGTAGGTATACAGGGCGTCCCAAAACTTTGCCACATGGAGGGAAAATACCTTAAATATTGAAGATAAGAAATTTTACTGAAAGAAGACTTCGTTTACGTCGTTTCGTATACTGCGTGCTTATTATTAGCAGAATATTTCACAACTCATTTTGACAACCGTCATAAGCATTAGAGCATGTCCCACCTGCTAAATCATAAGCTGAACAATCTTTATATCTTTCTTCGGTTACTTTAGTTCTCCGATACTCTTCTCGGGATTGAATCTGAAATACGGAGATTTGTAATCTCCGTATTTCTGATTCAATCACATAGGAAAACACTACACATACTGTCCGCCCTTTATTTTATTGCCCTTTGGATTATTTTTGTTTTTTTTTTGTGTGGCCCTTTTTGAACGATCATTAAGGTGGTTGTATGATCGAAAGTGGCGCCCCCAGAGGTTTTTATTTAATAAGTTATTAATAGAAAAATATTTTAATAATGTTTATCGTGGAGATTTTAGGGCCCATGGTCTAGTATTTTTAGAAGGTATCACTACATGCCCTCGTAGTCATTCGTAGAAGTAGATAGCAAATGTGTCAAAAACGGGCACTTTTAGCAGTTTTTCTATCTACTTCTAGCAGTGACTACTAGGGAAAGCAACGATACCGTCTAAAAATACTAGACTGTAGGCCCTAAAATCTCCACGATAAACATTATTAAAGTTGTGTATTAGAATCATAATATTAAATAAAATTCAGCGCGGCGCCACTTTCGCTCAGGGTACCACCTTAACCCTTTAATGCTTATCACATCAACAACAACATAATCGAAATGTAGGGCTATAATATATCACAGTTACAGAACTGTGACATATTATAGCCCTGCATTTCGTTACACACAGTTACAGAACTGTGACATATTATAACCCTACATTTCGATTATGTTGTTGTTGATGTGATAAACATAGATATAATATAGATATAGCATAGAGACATATATTATAGCCCTACATTTCGATTATGTTGTTGTTGATGTGAGAAGCATTAAAGGGTTAAGGTTTAACTTACAGAAGTTGCAAGTATTTTTTCCGTTGGAGCGGCTTTATTTTGAAAAATGCCTGCCATGGTAATAACATGCTTACCTCCATGCAAACGTGAATTGTTAGGCAACGTCATTAACTAAAGTTGACAGTTTGTCCTTCCAAAATAAGAGAAATGCCTAGGCCCAGGTGGTGTAAAATAAATATCTTCATTAACACTATTAGTTCAGGCCTCCTCTAATAAGTAACGTGTAATTATGAACGTCAGAGGTGACAGTCTCATGTTTGTTGAGGACATTGTATGTAACAAACATACAAGCTTTTATTATTCATTAATTATAACCAGTTTACGCATGCGAATGGAAACAAAATAAGTGGACTTAGGGGAAAATTACTCAATTAAATAAAATAAATAATTATTAAAGACTAGTGTTAAGGTGCCCGCATATCAAAGCAGGTACCGGTCGACACTGGTCGGTACAGGTGAAGTAGCCCCATACTTTTCTATGGGAGGCCGCATAAAGAAAGCAGGTTGTCGGTACAGGTTTGCCCACACATCCGCGGCGCCAACCGGTACCGACATAATCAGGACCGGAAAACCTGTATCCTTTATGTTTGCACCCTTAGTCTCAAGACACAGGTCTATTACCAGTGTGTGTTGCCAGTGATGACTTACGGCAGTGAAACGTGGTCGCTAACTATGGATCTCATAAGGAGGCTCAAGGTCACCCAGCGTGCGATGGAGAGAGCCATGCTCGGCGTTTCCTTGCGTGATCGAATCAGAAATGAGGAAATCCGCAGGAGAACTAAAGTAACCGACGTCGCTCGAAGGATTACTCAGATAAAGTGGCAGTGGGCTGGACACATAGCGAGAAGAACCGATGGCTGTTGGGGTGAAAAGGTTCTAGAATGGCGACCGCGCACCGGACGACGCTCCGTGGGTAGGCTTCCGACGAGGTAGACTGACGATCTGTTGAAGGTCGCGGGAAGTCGATGGATGCGGGCAGCGCAGGACCGATCGTCGTGGAGATCCTTGGGGGAGGCCTTTACCCAGCAGTGGGTGTTGTGCGGCTAATAATTATGATGATGTGTTAGTCACACGTGAAATTAATAAGTTTAAGTGAGTTTACGATAAAAGGCGTGTTTATACTTCAACAATTCAACAATATTACTTCAACAATTTAAGTTTGTTACTAAATTCGTCGGGGATTCTTCCTTAAAATTAGTAACCTTTTTATTACAATAAACGGTATTTTTTTTAAATTTAAAAATTTTAATCGTATCGTTTTTTGTTAGAAGAGTCTAACTAGTAAGTCTACTAACTTTAGTCTAACATAACATTTACTAACATTGGATTCAAGTTCAAAGTATACGCAAAACACACACAAATTGCTTAGCCAGAAGTATACTGATTTCGATCAGTAAAGATTCTTAAATCGAAAATAATTTGAACCTACTTAATAATAAAGACTAAAAATATCAGAAAGGACATGTCCCATCGCGCCTATGTCATTTGCCTTATCATTCTCAAAAAATGAAAGTCTATCGCGTCTTAATCAAAGTAGTCTGTCAGAGTAGGTATTTTACTCTAGAATCAGATTAACAATTATTTTCTGCATTAAAAGTGGGATTTTTAAGTTAAAACGGTTTTAAATCACAATTTTTTATCATGATAGTACTATTTACTTACATTTTTTTTTCACAAAATACTTCAGATTACAACTTAATGTTTTTGTAATTGTTATTCTAAATATAAAACAATTCTTAACTGATACTATACCTAAATAAAATGTAATTAGCATTTTTTAATTATGAAAATAATTAAATAAAAAGAAACTGGGGCAACGCTGGGACATCTCCTTTGCCTTCTTCGTTTACTTATAAAGTAAATTACAGTTTCTTGGGGCAACCAAGAGCTGGCAGGAGCCACAGCGGGCAGGTGCCGCTATTGTGATCGCTTGCCAGCTAATTGCGTCTCTTTCACGCTGCATCTAACAAGAAAACGTTGTTAACTACCCTCCATTGTTTCTTAATTGAACTAGTTCCGTAATGTGATGCTTAATAAGGCTTCAGAGAATCGTCCAACGGAAATTTATTAACTGTATGCCTGGGGCGAATCATGGAATTCTTGTCGTGGTACAATGGAGAAATTTAATAAGAAACAATTTAAAAGGAAGCGTTTTCAAATTATATTAGCTTGTTATTGTGTTATTATTTGACTTTGTGTTGTAAAGATTATCTTTGGTATAATTTAAATTAGTGTAGGTAGACAAAAGTAAAATAATTTCCAGTCTGTTTTTAAAAGATTTGTATTTCTGTACTTCAGAGTCACTCATCTGTTCTAGTTATTTTTTTGAAAAGAAAGCATAAAAGCTCGTACAATCAAGACATCTCACTATCTTTTACTAGCTCTAATTTTGTGGCGGGCGCGGCGGGCAGACGACGATGAAAGCACTTGGGATATCGTCCACACTAAACCACACACGTCACAAATAATAATATCACTTGATAACTCTCAGTTAGTGGACTGTAAACACTAAAATAGGCACTTAAAAACACTTCATAGGTTGATCGCCAGCTGGACGAGGAAGGCGGTTGAACACTTGGTCAGAAAACACTATTACGGAACACACAATCAGTCACAGAGTTCATAAGTTAATGTTATTTCACTTCACAGTTGTTCGTATCACTCACTATTAACTTTATAAAATGTCACACCAACGTACAACAGAAATACTTGTTCAATTTAACACTTATAATTCACTATTCACCACTGTTTCATAGTCGGCGCACAGTCAATGTTCGTAGCACGACTCGTAGCTTCGTAGCAAACTCGTAGTCCGTAGCACTTGACACTATCTCACAATCTGAACATAGTCACAGATACTAATTTGCCATACGAAAGCACTCAAACACTTATTCGAACACTAAAACATTAACTTGCCGCGCTTTTTGTCAGAACACACTAACTTGGACACTAACTATTCACTTTGACTTTATAACTAACTTTTACTGGAACCTTTTCTTTATAATGAAACCACTATTTACTGTTTCTTCTTTTATTTCTTCCTTTTTCTTCTTTTACAAAGGTATCTTCATTATCAGAAAACTATATCAAAAACTATGCGCTTACCTCGACCTCTCCGATTTATATATTGATCGATAATTAATACTAGAAAATTCGGAACCAATCAAATTACTTGGAATTTTCTTGAAATTCAATCTAGAACTTTCTACTCTTTCTAGAACTCGGACCTCTCTGTCTTACAGTATGTCTGTCCTGTTCACGCGCAACTGTCTTTGTCTAATTCTAAACAAAACTATCTCTATCTCTTTCTAACATCGAAATAAGCGCTTGTTTTTACAAATCTTTGATAAGACTAACATAATCTTAATTTCTAAAGATAGAACTATGAAAATATAATTGAATACTAACTATTTTATAACAAAACTTCAATTATTTCACAAGATATTTACCAAAAACTTTCGGGAGCTTTCTATGTGGTATTGCCCCTTTGGTATGCCTAATTTACAAAATTGGGGCTTTGTCTACAAGGTATTGCCCTATCGGTATACCCTAACTTTTACCCAAACATTTGCTAAAACCTTATCTATTTACTATAAAAACAATGAAAAATTACTTAAGATATTGCTTAAAACACAAATCCTACTTATTAGATAACAACAAACAGAACTTACATGATATAAGAACGTAAGAAATTATACAAAGTCTTAACTACCTATCTTAGATAACAATATTTATTAAAATATGAATATATCTCAAACATATTAAAATACGAATCTTAAAATATCAATGTCACTATTTACAAACACTGATCACTTTCACTTTGTTTTCACATCGTGTCTTTAGCACTTAATCACTTTCATATCATATTGTGTCACTATCACTCATCACTTTACATTGCGTCGCTAACAATCTCCCCCCGCAGTGCGAAGCACTTCATTCATTTGGGGGCGACGCCGCTGCCGGGACCAGAACGATGACTCGTCGCGTCGGTCGTCGAAGTATACCTCCTGGAGTTCGCACGTCCAATATCCTCACTCTTCCATCGGGCCCTGGGTATACTCGTTGCACTTGACCGCGAGGCCACGTGTTTCTAGGTAACGTGGCGTCCATGATGACTACGACGTCATCGAGTTTTGGATCTTCTCTCTTCCGGACCTTATACCATTGGAATGGGTGGATTGTGTCTTCTGTGAATTCCACTGTCTTGAAGCTTCTTAAATAGTGATCCATGTAGTGGTTCCTTTCAATGGTCTTGACTGCTGCAGGGTATTGCTCCTTGAAGTCTTCAGCATTCTTGTTCATGACGTAGATTGCTGTGGCTGGTGACGACGTGGCTCCGAACACTACTGATGCCATGCGATATTCTTCAGGCTTGCCTTGTCTTCTATTTCCGCGCCACAGGAACCTTAGGCTGTCTCTATCTTCTTTCTTCATTTTAATCCGAAGGGACATTTCTTTGATATCAGCGATGACAGCCACTGGTCTTTCTCTGAATCTTATAAGCACACCGAAAAGTGACTGTAGGAAATCTGGTCCTGGTAATAGCGCGTCGTTCAGACTTTTTCCGTTGAACTTGGCGGCAGCGTCGAGGACTATTCTTGGTTTCTTCTTGACTGGATGGATGACGGCGAAGTGTGGCAGGTAGAACGTTCTTCCTTCGGTCGAGCTTGATGGGGCTTTCTCCGCGTACCCGTTGACAATTAGTTGGTTCATCTGTTCTTCATAAGCCTTCTTCAGATCTTCATCTTTGTCCAGCTTCTTTTCAGTGTTGATGAGTCTTCTATAGGCTTGATTGTAGTTATTGGGCAGCGTTTCCTCTTCACTCTTCCATAGCAACCCTGACTCGAACCTGCCGTCTTGTGTCCTCTTCGTCGTCTTCTCCAAGACGTCGAGCGCCCTCTTGTCTGCGTCGTTGCTTGGACGTTGCGGCTGAACTCCCAGTGATTCTATTTCAAAGTGTTTCCTTACCAAGACTTCAGTTTCATCTTCACTGGAGCTCACGTGGTTTACGAACTTCACCGGAACCGTGTCTCTTCCATCGCAACCATGCAGTACCCACCCTAGGCTGGTGAGCGACGCGACTGGTTCGGAGGCCTTACCCTTCTTTATTCTTCTTGTGATAATAAGCCCCCAGTTATCTTGCCCTATGAGCAGCCACGGTTCTTCTTTTGCATAGATAAGTTGGCTTCCGATTTTCTTCAAATGTGAGCATTTTTCAACTAATGCGTCGCTTACTTCTTGTTTAGAGAGCTTCAGTCCATCGATGGTCCTAACTTCTATCTTCTTCTTATCTCGTCGATGAACCCCTTTGATGTGGAGGGAGACCCTTTGGGAATTTTCTTTCTTCATGTTTCTTCCCCCGACCACTTCTATTGACAGAGCTTCCGTCTTTCCTTTGGCACCTATCTTCTCAGCGATGGCGGAGTCCAGTAGCGTGACCGTGGATCCTTCATCCAGCAGGGCTAAGACCTTAATAGAGCCCCCTGGACCATAAAGCATTACCGGAGCCATCTTCAAATATGCCTTCCCGTCGCTGGCGTTATTACTCGTATGCACGGAGGTGACGACTTCTTCGACTGGATCTTCTTCCTTCTGGACAGCGTTGCATCTTGGCTTGTCTTCTTGCTTTACAGGAGGAGCGTCGGAGTGCAGAATTGTATGATGCCACCTGGAACACTTCTTGCATACTGGTGCTCTGCAGTTCTGTCGGGCGTGTCTGAAGCGAAGGCACTTGAAGCATATCTTCCTCTTCTTAGCTATCTCCCACCTTCCGTTCACGTCGGCTTCCTTAAGCTTGCGGCACTCGATGAGCCAATGTTGCCCGTTGCACTCAGGACATTCCACTTTGGCGTGAGTGTCTTCTCTATCTTGCACGGCGTGGACGGGTCTCTTCATAGTATTCTTCCATGGCGCCTCTTGGGGTGCGTATTGCGGACGGGTCCTCTTCATCTCCCAAGACACTTCAGGTGGAGCGAAGTCACCGCACATGTCCGCTTCCAATTCCAGAAACTCGCTGACAGTGATGAGCTCCGGCTGTTCCTCTTCACGCTTGGTTCGGTGGAAGATGTACCACCTGTACTTCATCGAAGCAGGCATCTTTTCAATCAGCACCTTCATAGTCTCTGGTGAACTTAAGTAGCTTGTCTTCCCCAGTGCCTTGATGGTAGCCACGGAGTTCCTTACTTGGCTGGCGAAGGTGCACACTTCAGTAGGGTTTTCGGCGACGCGCGGCAGGCTCTTCAGTTTCTCCAGTTCAGATAATGCCAACGCGCCCGGTCTCCCGAACCTTGCCTCCAGCCCCTTCATGACTTCGGCAGGATCTTCCGCGGTGAACAGCAGGCTCTTGACTGCGTCTCTTGCTCTTCCTTGCAGCGTTCGTCGTAGACGAGCCAAATTCTGAGTCGGCGTGAAGGCGTGGGCGGTATCGTTGTATGACCGCCTGAAGGCCAACCACTCCTCGCTTGCACCGTTGAAGAAAGGAAGCTCGATAATTTGCTTCGACAACGTAGTTTCCGACGCCTTTTGTGAGAGACTCGTGATAGCTTGAGCCAAAACTTCGATATCCGACTTCTTACTTTCTTGACTCTGTTGCGGCGGTGCTGGCGGCGGCTGCGGATTTGACCGGTTGAACCAGTCTTCAATGTTCTGCTCCCGGTATACCTCCTCTTCTTCTTCTTCCATCTCGGAGTCCGCTTGAATCATTTCCAGTTCCGCCTGGGCTATCTTCGACCTGGCAACGGCCACTTCCAACTCTCGCTTGGCGATCTGCATCTTGGCTTCGGCCTCGGCGCGCCTCCTCGACGACCTTACTGAGCGCGTGTCTGGCTTCTTCATTACTTCCCTCGGTGCGTGCTGTACTCGTCTCTTGTCGACTGGTGCAGGAGAGACGAAATAAGCATCTTCTTCAAGTCTAGCTTGCCGTTTCCTTTCGATCTCTGCGATGCATGCCATCACTTCATCATGCATCTGATCCGTAGTAGGAAGAGTAGTGGGGTCCCTTTGTTGAATAGTTTCACCGGCGGCGGCGCGCGTATCCCTTCTTCCCGTCGGCGTGGCGGTGATGTCTCCCGGTAGGCGAGCGGGTGACGTACCTCCTTGGGCTCGAGCGGCTGGTCTAGCGACGTCCCCTTCAAGGCGTGAAGGTGACTCGACTCCAGTAGGGGGGCGCTGCGGTGACATCCTCTTGGTGTGCGCTGACCTCGTTGTTACTGTAGATGCAGTGGCAGTTTCCGATGGTGTGTTCAAACTCCAATCTGAGACGGATGGTTCCGCAGTTTTCTCTGTTGCTTTACTTTTCGCTTTTTCCGACCTGGTATTAGGCATCTTCCTCGATTCTCACGATCCGGCTCGAAGGACCAGCAATTGTGGCGGGCGCGGCGGGCAGACGACGATGAAAGCACTTGGGATATCGTCCACACTAAACCACACACGTCACAAATAATAATATCACTTGATAACTCTCAGTTAGTGGACTGTAAACACTAAAATAGGCACTTAAAAACACTTCATAGGTTGATCGCCAGCTGGACGAGGAAGGCGGTTGAACACTTGGTCAGAAAACACTATTACGGAACACACAATCAGTCACAGAGTTCATAAGTTAATGTTATTTCACTTCACAGTTGTTCGTATCACTCACTATTAACTTTATAAAATGTCACACCAACGTACAACAGAAATACTTGTTCAATTTAACACTTATAATTCACTATTCACCACTGTTTCATAGTCGGCGCACAGTCAATGTTCGTAGCACGACTCGTAGCTTCGTAGCAAACTCGTAGTCCGTAGCACTTGACACTATCTCACAATCTGAACATAGTCACAGATACTAATTTGCCATACGAAAGCACTCAAACACTTATTCGAACACTAAAACATTAACTTGCCGCGCTTTTTGTCAGAACACACTAACTTGGACACTAACTATTCACTTTGACTTTATAACTAACTTTTACTGGAACCTTTTCTTTATAATGAAACCACTATTTACTGTTTCTTCTTTTATTTCTTCCTTTTTCTTCTTTTACAAAGGTATCTTCATTATCAGAAAACTATATCAAAAACTATGCGCTTACCTCGACCTCTCCGATTTATATATTGATCGATAATTAATACTAGAAAATTCGGAACCAATCAAATTACTTGGAATTTTCTTGAAATTCAATCTAGAACTTTCTACTCTTTCTAGAACTCGGACCTCTCTGTCTTACAGTATGTCTGTCCTGTTCACGCGCAACTGTCTTTGTCTAATTCTAAACAAAACTATCTCTATCTCTTTCTAACATCGAAATAAGCGCTTGTTTTTACAAATCTTTGATAAGACTAACATAATCTTAATTTCTAAAGATAGAACTATGAAAATATAATTGAATACTAACTATTTTATAACAAAACTTCAATTATTTCACAAGATATTTACCAAAAACTTTCGGGAGCTTTCTATGTGGTATTGCCCCTTTGGTATGCCTAATTTACAAAATTGGGGCTTTGTCTACAAGGTATTGCCCTATCGGTATACCCTAACTTTTACCCAAACATTTGCTAAAACCTTATCTATTTACTATAAAAACAATGAAAAATTACTTAAGATATTGCTTAAAACACAAATCCTACTTATTAGATAACAACAAACAGAACTTACATGATATAAGAACGTAAGAAATTATACAAAGTCTTAACTACCTATCTTAGATAACAATATTTATTAAAATATGAATCTATCTCAAACATATTAAAATACGAATCTTAAAATATCAATGTCACTATTTACAAACACTGATCACTTTCACTTTGTTTTCACATCGTGTCTTTAGCACTTAATCACTTTCATATCATATTGTGTCACTATCACTCATCACTTTACATTGCGTCGCTAACAAATTTCATTCAACTGTATTATCAGACCACAATAGTTATCATAATTACAGCAATACACGGAGAAACATGCTGTACAAGACAATATAAATCATGACACCGCTCAATACAAACAATGGCTGGCCATAAAGATAAGGTAGAGGTGGCGTGCATTAATCTCTAGCTACCGTTTGTTCCTCTGAAAGCGTTCATTAGGACACAAAGCTTTCTATCAGTTAGTTTCCGCGGTTCCTTGGAGTTATACTTTAACAAATTGGCGGAGTAATGCAGGGTGTGCTCGGACAATGCCGGCGACTATGGAACATCTGACGTCACTTATGCTAGGGTTGGCAACGAATAAAAAGGGATTAGGTACAAAATACATTTCTGTTCTTTATTAATGCTATTACTAAGCCTCTAAATGATAGGCAAGCTATTGAGACAACTGACAACAGCCTTTCTTAAAGTTTTTAAATAGGTATCTATTTAACTACCTATTCATAAATTTATATTCTTTTATTCTGTGCAAATAGGTAAAATTTTTGCTAGCTTTTTTGGGTTCAAACTGAAATTTTAACTGCTCTACGTGTTGGCGTAATGTCAAACTTAATTTAGGTAGTATCGCTGTAAAATATTAATAAGTATAAGTTTTTATTCATTGCAAAATTCCATCATCATATCATAACCGCATGACACCCACTGCTGGGTATAGGCCTCCCCCAAGGATCTCCACGACGATCGGTCTTGCGCTGCCCGCATCCAGCGGCTTCCCGCGACCTTTCACCAGATCGTCGGTCCACCTTGTCGGGGGCTTACCCACGGAGAGTCGTCCGGTGCGTGGTCGCCATTTCAGAACCTTTCCGCCCCAACAGCCATCGGTTTTTCTCGCTATGTGTCCAGCCCACTGCCACTTCAGCTGAGCGATCCTTCGAGCGATGTCGGTTACTTTGTCTTTACTTAGTCGGATCTCCTCATTTCTGATTCGGTCACGCAGGGAAACGCCGATCATGGCTCTCTCCATCAAAGCAATATTCCAAGCCGCATTTAAAGCAATGTTAATTACAATCTTATTTATTTTTTTATAAAGATGTGTTTTTATTCTTCTGACATTAAACACTCGGAGTTCAAAAATTATGATGAACGAAACTTATGAATTTGTAGTATTTAGGTATGTAATGAACTAAAACATAAATACTGCATTATAGATCCTAATTTTGAAAAAAACGCATCTACAATGCAAAAGGTTAACAGCGTAATAAAAAACATCCCTTCAGTAATTAAGTTGGACTAAAAGATCACCACCAAAAAGTTAGTGTCGGTGATGTGATGTCCATTAAATTAAGGCTAATGTATCTCACATAATTCACTTTCAGACACATTCAAAAGTTAGTCTTGTTAACAAAGAGCATTGTGACAACCCTCGCTCACTAACGATGGCTAAATCTTCATTTTTGTGTTCTATTTTGAACCTTATAACTGATACATTAAGGAACTCACTTAGGGGAACAACCACGAGTCACGGTTTCACCATTAAATCCCTCCGGTGTCGAAAGGGGTATGCTGTATTCGGCATACCTATATGTCGTAGGATAATTGGAAATAAGTATTATAGGAATTCCTGCGAATATTTATATTAGAAACGAAATTGTTAATGTCTAGCTATCTGAGTGAATTGTCGTTGTTAGGATTGTCGATAGAATGAAAAATCAAACTGAAGCAGTGATTGAGAGATTTAACTTGTACCCAAGTATAAGTAGCTAAAGTATTTTTTATGGGAACCCGAAAATATAACGTCGGTCTATCATTTTATAGTAAAAAAACGTATTCTCTCAGACTGGAATCGAACCCGCGTTCTTTGCTCCAGCATTCGTCATTGCTAAGCTCACAGACCGTTCATAGGGATGTATGCACGTAGACCCAATACAGACTGGTGGGTGTTAATGTTAATAAAATGTATAGGGTAGTTGGGACCAGTAGGCCTGGCCCAGCGATTGCGGAGGTTCAACAAACTTCGGAAGGCACGTTAAGCTGTCGACCCCGGATGCATTTGCAGTCGTTAACACCCACCAATCCGCATCGGGCCCGCGTGGTGAGTTACGGCCCGTCCTCCTTACCCACTCATAAGGAAGGCCTGTGCCCCAGCAGTGGGGACATTAAAACTGGCTGATGTACAGTTGGGACCAAAGGCTTAACGTTTGTTTCGATGCCTTCCAGTTTAAGAAAAAAAAAGGCATCCATCAGATTCTCAGATACATAAGAGTTTTGACCATCAGTCATTTTTATTGTCTCTTCTGCTGGGGCACAAGCCTTCCTTATGGGAGGATAAGGCGGACAGGCCATAACCCACCACGCGGGCCCCATGCGTATTGGGGTGTGCTAACGACTGTTGGTCACCCATCCCATGACCGACCTTTGTGAAAGTTGCTGAACTTCCGCAATCGCATGGCCAGGCGCTAAACCACTGCGCTACCAAGTTCCTCACATGGAGTTTTTAGTAATAGGTATAATACTTTATTTCACTTCTGGCGAGGTCTTTCTCTAGTTTATGCAACTAATAGGAATTCAATTCTTTATTGAATTAATGAGCTGAGCAATGTATGCCTTTAAAATATTTGTTAGGTAAGTTCATTTCTGCCTTACAAAAATACTTACTGAATTTTATTTCCTTATCTGCCATTTTGATTTCAGCTATTACTGCTCTTCTACAGGCCATCGATAGCTGCATATTTTTCATTTCAGATTCAATCTGTGGAATTTCATGTCCTCCAAACGATCTGGGCCCTATATAATAGACGTGACAATTTGTCACCTGTCATGACATTTTTATATCCATTGCGTCTATCGATTTGAAAATAGAACAAATTACTCATAGCTACACCGCAATGTAAACCAAATTGTCGCGACAATTTACAAATTGTTACGTTATTAGGGCCCTGATGTTTTGTATATATGAAAGGCTAGAGACTGACTGATCTGTCAACGCAAAGCTCAAACTACTGGACGAATCGAGCTGAAATTTGGTACACTTATAGTCATTAGGACGTAGACGTTCGCTAAGAAAGGATTTTGGAAAATTCAGTAAAAAAATAGGGGTTGAAAGATTGTATGAAAATCAGTCAGTTTCGTAGTCAGAATCTTTAAATTTTGTGTTTAAGCTGACGATTTAATCTGATATTTATTTATCTTAGCGCTTTTGATAATTCCATCCCCGAAGTGAAAATGGGATGAAGTTGTAAATTAAAAGTCATTCATTTTCAATTAAAACTCACAAAATTTTAATTAGACCTATGATTGGAACCTAAAGACAAATAATCAAATACATTTTACGTAACTTTATTTATTTACTAGCTTACGCCCGTGACTTTGTCCGCGTGGACATTCGAGGAAATCCTTAGGGATCATTTAACCAGGATAAAAAGTATTCTATGTTTTAATTTTATCAAAATCCGATCAGCTGTTTATATATCTGTGATTAGGCGGGTTCCCAAGCGCGCTGCCTTGCGAGGCAGGACGTTTGCCGCGGGCAGCAGGCCTCGCACGAGGCAGCTTGCTTTGTGGAGACGACAAGTTCTCGAATGTCCACGCGAACGAAGTCGCGGGCGGAAGCTAGTTAATGGATAACTGAGAACCAGTTTCTTCTGCTAATGATTGGTAACTCTGCTTTTTTGAGATATTATGATAAATTTTATATTTTCGTAACTTATTAAAACAACAAATTTTGCACATATTCCTTTCTCTTTATTGGGGTAAACAAACATTTATTATAAGACATGCTAAATTCTGTAAAGGGCGCGCTGAAATTTAAAATGTGAATAGTATTTTATAAGTTTTCATCAGTGCATGTGATAAAGTTGCCAAAAAATTTAAAGCAAAACATAGTAGATTTTCATTTATGGCGTCAAAAAACAGTATCTATATAAAAAATACTTTATTTATTAATACGACACCCTACGACACCTGGTTTTTTTATTTTGAGGTTTCCGACCGCGGTAAGCCGAAATGGAATGGAAATTATTGAAATAACCCGACCGACAGTTTACCACTGTATTGCTGAAATATAGTAGATTTGGCTACTATATATTTTTCCAACAATATATAGTAACATGGCCCAAAATATAAAGTAATAGTAGGCTACTAAATTAAATAGTAGTTTTGGTAACCCTAGTACAAACACAAAGAAAAAGAGATCTACTTTTATGTTTCGCTGTAACCGCCTCTGTGGTCTAGTGGTTCGCCCACCCATGTAAGAGTGTAAGGGTCCCGGGTTGAACCCCAGAAGGGGGGTTAATTTGTAAAGGTGTTACGCTTATTTCAAGTCCACCTGGCTACCACTATCTTATATAAGTCTGACGCCATAACAACAATTTAAAAATTGTTGTGGTCGAGCAGTTAGCTGTAAGATACCCAGCTTTCTTGCCAGTTCCTGAGTGAGGATTCCGAGTGTAGTGCGCTTCCTTCAGCTTTGTCGTCACTTAACATCAGGTGAGGTGAAGGCCATGCAAGCACTATCTTGTTGTGGATAAAAAATCAAGGATATCTGGGAGGTAACGTAAATAATAAGTATCACAGACAGACAGCTTTTATCATAAAATACACTATTTCATTCATAGGTATTTCTTATATGCACCGAGAATCGAACCCGTGGCGCATATTTAGTTTAAAAAATAATTTAGTTTTTGTTAATATGTTAAATATATGTTGCATTGGGCAGGTACTTCATAAGTAAAACATCATATTTGTCAATTATTAAAAAGATTTTATTTAATTGAATTATCATTGATAGCTGCGTCAAACAGTCCTCATTATCACTACATTTCGGACTTTTAATTATCCCTGAAAAACAAAAAATAAATTAGAATACATGAAATAAAAACAAATCAAGTTAACCTGGCTATAAAACTTAATAATATCAAAGATACCTGCAATAAAGTAAGTTATAATATTTTAAAAATTATAATTTAATAACTATATTTTTCGAACTATCTGAAAAACACGTGATTTAGAGAGAAAATAGCTTAATATTAAACAGTTTTTTAGCCAGGTTTGAAAAACAACAAACTTTTACATAGATTCAATTTAATAATGTATTTAAAAAGTGTAATAAAGTGCTCTCTTCGATCGTAAATCTTTCTATTTCGCATAATCATGAAAATACTACAAAAACTATGTAAAACAATTTTTTCATTATATTTTATTACTAATTATTTTAGCAGTTTCTTGATCCAAAGGAAAGGAGTCAAATATACTTTAACATTTTGATTAATGCGGCATCGTTAAATTAATTACATACATCGAAGAATGCACTTAACCAATTACCTTTTTATTGTAACTTTTGTATAAGACTTTACTTATGAAATTGCCGATATTTTGTCACATACAGAGAAAATAATAACAACTATGATTTAAAATGTTTAACAATATATATATTAGGTATATCGAATTATGACCACGATAGTCAACTATCAGTAATAATGAAGTCCTTATTTTAGCTTTCTTAACATGTGACTCATTTTTTGTGAGCAAAAGAAGGGTGATTGGAGGGGTTGTAACGTAGCCAAAACTTATTTTATTTGCTTATCGTAAATAGAATAAGTTAGCAAAGTCTTCAAAAATTAATACACAAAAATTTGGTTAAATGAGTTTTCACGGTTGTTAAATTAACAACTAAAATGCTAGTATGAAAAATGCAACTTCTTGAAAGTTCTCCATACAAATCGGCAATTTCATAGGAAAAGACCTATTATTTTTTTAACATTTAAAAATGCATGCATTAATATTTTGAACCCAGTTCCAGATACCAGTCATGCAACCATTTCATGCAGAAGGTGAAAGTGAATAATATGCATTTAGAGAGCCGTGCAAGTGCAACAGATAATACGCAGTGTTAATTGTCTTTATCAATTTTACAGAAAAAAACACTTTGTAAGTTACACTGACAAGTTAATATACAAGATATACTGCCCGGCATATATATTGGCAAGAGAATGAAAGAGACAAAAGATGCGCAGTAGCCATAAACTTAGTGTTTATGGCTACTGCGCATCTTTTGTCTCTTTCTTTCTCTTGCCAATATATATGCCGGCATCTGTATCAAGATACGTATTTTTTTCAGACATTGAAAAAAAAATGTCATTGTAACCAACAAAAGTGTAGTTTTATATAATATTTTTTAAATGAGAATTGTTAGCTTTATTAAATATGTTTTCTTTTGTATAATAAATATTTATTACGTAATACTACAATGAAATATTTAAGTATTTGAACAAGATCAATAATGAGAAAAATACTTTTCGATATAATTATAATCGTTGATTATTTATTTAACGATAATGTAGAAGGAATTGCTTTCTTTATATTGATTATGATAGTTTATTTATTTATTGTTTTTAGCTGTCTTACTTTATATATAATTAAGTAATATCTATGTAATTGTGGTACTTTGTTGTGTTTTATTATAGTACTGATTATCTAAATATAGTATACAATGTAGGTGTTCTTATCATTCCAGGCCCATAGCCAGGGAGGAGGGGGATATGGGCGTCTTATCCCGCCCCCCACAAAATCTTTGAACTTAAGTTCAAAAATGTTGTTTACCGGTGATCAAAAGCGTGCATTTGAATTTAGATGGCTAACAAGCAACAAAGTACTGTCTTTCTTTCCTACAAGTTGGTACTGCGTGTCGTGTACCTAGTTACTTTTTTTATATATTCAGTATATTGCGCGTTCAAAGAGATGTTTGTATTCTGCAGCAGTTGTGCGCAAATTCATTGCCCTGCCCAGCAAAAGAATGATACCTATATTACGCTACCTATATTTATTATTATAAAAAGGTATTTGTTTGGTTGTTTGATTTTTGTATGTAGGGGGTAAAGTATTTTCTGAACTACTGAACCGACCACCTATAGGTATATGTCAGCTATCTGTATAATACAAACTTAATAAATAAATATAAACACGTTACTTTACACGACACGTATTGATTTTTTACAACTTACAAATATTTCTAAATTTTCTAACCCCCTGACTGAATAAGAACCCTGGCTACGGACCTGTATCATTCGCGACATAATGATACGAGTAAAGTATTGTAACAAAATTGTAACGTTTATCATTTAAAAATAACTTATTATGTGACCTTTTCGTTGGAATATTTAAATGTAATAAAAGAATGGAAATATAATGATAGCCTCCTATTTTTTTTAAGTCGGTTAAAAAAGGAGAAACAATCTCAACCAGCTTGAGCTATTGCTTTGTCAGTATACTAAAATATTTATCTTTTAGACTATGAACCATGGTTATGATAAAATAGTACCTTCAATCATCTAAATTAGTGTAATAAGAGATACATTTTTCACTAACTAAGGATTAATTAGAACTAATTCCACGAATTTATTTTTTAGGGATTAACAGTGAAAACAGAAAACAGACTCCATTTCCCAATACAAGTAATTATTTACTATTTTTTACAATTTGTTTCTAATACATTACGTTTTCTAAGATGTGTTACCGGAAAATCTTCCGATAAATACTTGACTCTTACTACATGTCATTATATAGAAGAAGGGATGGTCTGCTACAAATTGCCGAGGGGGAAAAGACGATCTATTGAATATGAAATCTGAAATTAATTTAATCAAAATCAATTACATTTAAATTTAATCAAATTGAAACAAAAGGGTTTGGAATATTGTTTGCTTTTGCCAAATTGTCTATGCTTTTTCATTACTTCCCGAACTAAATAAAGCACGTTTTTCTCACCATGCGTGAAGCTTCGCTACTACGATTCTTGTACAAAGAGGATAAAATGTATTTTCCTTCAAGCGTTTGTTAATGTGCAACTACCATTTTGTAAGTCACAAGTGTTAAAAAAGTAGAGAATCGTACCATAAAATTATTCAGCTATTTTTCAAATAGTCCATTAAATAATATATTTTTTTTGTTCTTTAAGTAGAATATGAAGGGATGGTCAGCTCTGAATTCTGTCGGTACGTCTGGCACAAAAGCGGACAGATACGACACTCCAAATGCTGCAAAATATATAGACCAAATGCTTCAATTAGGTAAATACTTAAAAGAGGTATTAATACTGGTTTGTATTTCCTAATTTTGGTGGTCGAAGTATAGTTCTAAGCTTCAAGTTATTTATTAGTGTTAAACATGAATTTTCTTGATTTACAAGGTAATAATAGATGGCGTCAGTTTTTTCGCAAGATGGTTACAAACTAAAGCGAAAGGGTTTGTAAAAATGCTAATGATGAACTACGCAAATAAGTGGAAAATTCAGTCGCAAAATCTTACGCTAACAAAAATTTAGTATTTTGGTTAACTATTCTTTTTAAAGTGTATTTATTCAATATGTGCCTATTGAAAGAATTAAAATGTCTATGTAATCAACAGAAACAAAGGTGCTATAAACATATTATAACAACGTATTTTAGTGTTTAGCAGATGCTTTTGCGAAAAAAAAAATAAATTGAATTTAGATACAGTAAAAATTAAACACAGATACAAAAAATATGTATAAAATAAACAAACGTGATGATGAAATATTGAAATAATTTTTTTGCATGCTGGTATTTTTTTCTTTACAATACCTAAGAAGCAAATACTCCAGAGAATAAAACGTTTTCTTTATGTTTGAGGTGGAAAATGTAGGGGTGATTGGCATCAAACTGAGGAGGAGTCGATAGGGATAAAGATGTTAATCTAATCCCGAATTCTGAAAATACATAATTATCCATCATTAAGAATACGTCGATGATATATTATATATTAATCAATCCATACATTTAATTTATTTTGGTTAGTTGACAAAG
This sequence comes from Agriphila geniculea, assembly GCA_943789525.1. Lineage (NCBI taxonomy): Eukaryota > Metazoa > Arthropoda > Insecta > Lepidoptera > Crambidae > Agriphila > Agriphila geniculea. Next base: position 9,486,449 of record OX038875.1, read on the forward strand.
CTTTAAAATAATTGTTACTAACTCTATGGACTGTAAAATCACCTAAAATAAATGATATTTAAGAGGCATTTTCACATCTCCTTGATTATGTAACAGTCTCTAAATACTTATTAATATAATGTCGTGTTATCCTAATAAAGTATTTTTAGATATCAATAACACGCTCCTATCGAAAAGTATGATAATTTGTTCCATGTTTCCGCCTATATATTTTGACATGAGATAAATAAATAATTTCATTGATAAATGTTAGAAAAGAAAAAGCTTAAATTCTATATGATCTAAGAATTTATTCACGAAAGTACTAGTATTAAATTGGTATTAATGATTAATTAGAATGAAGAAAATATTTTTGCAATTGTTACCACAATATGAAAGAATTAAATGTAGATTACACAACCGATTTTGTTCAGTATTAAATACAACAAAACAAATGACATACATATTTTGTTGTACTTTATTGCTGTATTAAATAGTTATTGCATTTAAACATGCTCGTATTTGATTCATTCTAAGTAATTTGGACTAATCAAGTGTGTATTCTACGGTTGAAGATTTAAAAGAATTAAAATTAATTTCGCTATTTAGGTCAAGCGCGCACCACGGTTTATCTGACTTTCGTACAATGAAGAAATGAAGAATCTACTATAATGATTTGATGCTACATAATTATTTCAACTACTTTTTCACCTCTCTAGCAAAAAAGGCGCGTTAAAATAACTTTTTGCTGCGAGCGTTTTCTTCACGCTCGCGTTATAAAGCAGCGATTTTGCTGCTAGTTTTCTCGCTGGTATATTAAAAAAGTTGTAAGTTTCACATGAGAGCAAATGCTTTTAAATTACTGACTGTGCTCAGTAGTTGACGAAATAATCTACTTTGCTAGTTCGTCGCACAAAAATAACTTTGCTCATTTCTTGTACAAATAACTATTTCTTGACATTATATTATCAAATTAATAACAGCGAGAATAAAAAAAAAACTATAGATATAAAAAACAGATCTTTAGGTTAGGTACCAAAGAAAGGCTTCTTTGGTACCTAGGGTTTTTTTACCTTTGCGAAGTTTAAAAAGTAGGCACTTTTTTAAGATAAGTACATTTCTCAAGTTAATTTTTTTATCTAAGGTAAGTCTAAAAGCGTGCTGGTGAGAAGATAACTTTCTTGTATATTGATCTAAATACCTAAGATTTAAATGCTCCAGCGAATAACACAGTTTCTTTCAGTTTAAGGAAGAACATGGAGGGGTGGTCAGCAATAAATTGCTCTGGATTCGATATAATTGCAGAGGTGATCGATACGCCGAATGCTGAAAGTCAGGTTATATATTAATGTATTATTATATATTACCTTTTTAGTATTAGTATATAAATAATAAGAGTAAAAAATCATTAGGTTATTTATAAGACCGCACTATAATTTTTTTACAGGAGAAAATTCAATTGTATTGGGTAGACGAAATAATACTGTATTATTAATATATAATTTAGTTTACGTTTAATTTTTCTGTTATTAACTAATAATAACAATACCTAATTATACGATTATTGATATTATTGATGTACGCACTTAAAATTTAAATAGAATATTGGAATATAGATGTATCTATCAGAAATTTGTAGATATGATATTATTCACTGATTAAAAGATTATTTATTATTATGCAAAATTATGTTGATGATTTATGAGTCTTACAGATCTTCCTCTTGTACATACATACATTATATTTTCTTTAACTATTTTCACACTTACGCTTTAAAAAACCGCTTTACCTTTAAAAATTTTCAAAGTTTGAAGACTCCGTTAAACAAAATGACTTTTTTGTTTTTTAAAGTAAACGAACGGATGACCAGCCTTAAAAATAACAGTGAGAATAAAATAATCTTTAGATGTCAGCATTCGGACAATGCAGAGGTAAGAAACAAGATCCCTAGGTACCAAAGAAAGGGTTCTTTGATACCTAGGTATCTTTTTTTCTTACTTTTGAAACATTTAAAAAGTTTGGCACTTTAAAAAAACAACTTTAGAAATGTACTTATTTAAGATAAGTCCAAAAAGATATTATCCATGGAAGTAATTTATCTATATCTAAAATGTCTTTTTTGACGGTCAAAAGCCTCTTTTGTGTACGCGTGCTTGAGCTAAAAGCATGCTAGCGAAAAGCATATTTTTTCTTGTGTACTTATAGATTTAAATACCTAAGATTTAAATACTCCAGCGAATAATACAGTTTCTTTCTGTTTAAGGAAGAACATGTAGGGGTGGTCAGCGACAAATTGCGCTGGATTCGATATAATCGCAGAGGCGAACGCTATGCCGAATGCTGAAAGATTTAATAATACTAATTAGAGTAAAAAATCATAAGGCTATTTGTAATACCACATACTAACCATTTTTTTAAAGACCAATATGCAATAGTATTTGGTAGACCAAATAATACTGTTAAGATATAATTTAGTTTACGTTTAATTTTACTGTTATTTACTAATAATAATAATACCTAATTATATGTACGATTATTAGCACTTGAAATATAAATAGAATATTGGAACATACAAGTATGTATCAGTACTTCGTAGATATGATATTATTCACTGATTATAGATTATTTACTATTATGTAAAATGATGTTGATGATTTATAAGTCTTTCACACCTTTCTCTTATACATACATTTTACATTACATACATACATTATATTTTCTTTAACTTTTTTCACACTTACGCTTTACCTTAAAGAAATTTCAAAGTTTGAACACTCCGTCAAACAAAATGGCGTTCTTTGTTTTTATAAAGTAAACGAACGGATGATCAGCTTTAAAATACTCGACAACTTTCATTGCAGGCATCATAAGACCGACAAAGACAGCTAAAATTTTAAATAAAAAATTTTTGTTATTTTAAAAACTCTTAAAACTGATGTACTCGTATCTATAAGTAAAATGCTATATTGGAAAGTGCCATAGCCACAGCCAAACACTGTATGCGCTTTTGTACTATGGAAAAGCAACTTAGTGCGTTGTACCATGGGCAATAGCGTCGCTTAACCACTGCTAAGTTAAAATCGCTTGCACGCCGCGCCCGCTGCCACATACGTTTAGTTCGTGCAGGGGCGATACGCGCGCACACGAATTTTGTTGCAAACTGGTTAAGCGACGCTGTTGCCCATAGTACCTACACATAGGTAACAAATTATTTAAAAGGTTTGAACTTCAAACATACTATAATTATGTTTTATTGCTTTCTAGGTGAGAAATAAAGATCAACTTTAGTTAAAATTACAGGTACGCTTATAAAGTAAAAAAAAAAAATTGTAATATGAATTCAAAATTAAGGCTAAAGTCAGGCATTCCCAAAAAGGAAACAAAGCTTAACGTGTTATGTGTAATAAAATAAAACATTCTCTCATCTTAACAATGTTTACTATAGATTGGAGACCATCGACTTTTGTTAACCAAAAAAAACGTTTTGTTAAAGTGCGAAGACATAAAACGGATACTCAACTCAACGTTACTGAATAAACAAGATCACAGATTAACGTAAACAAACTAATTGGAAATTGTTTATAAAGGTACCTACAAGAATAAATACTTCTAAAACGTACTTCCAATGCTAATTCCGACTTCATTTACGGAATGTTTATTCACCCCGTGGTGCCACTAAAAATTCGGATCGGAACAGTTTTTTTTCTCAAAGTAAAACAGTTTATCTGCTTTGAATAAATTTGTTTCGTAGAACCTACGAGGGTATCTCTGAATATTAAAATTTAATGAGGTTTGAGTCTTTACAGTAATTATGGGAATAAGGACACCTTCAAAATAGTGGTGTGAAGAAACGATGCAGTGGTACTACGAGGCAGTAGTCAAAGTAAGAAGCTAAATGATATACAGGGTGGAGTTTTAAAACGGTACATTAAGGGCAGGTACCTTAACCGTTATAGTTACAGGAAAAAGTTCCTAGGAGACCATCCATAACTTTTTAAGATATTCTGAACTGCATTCACAGATTTTGGAAAAAAATTACCGTTAGCAAAAAAACTAAAATACCAAAAAAAATTTTTTAACGCCAATCGATCCTATTTCGTGTGGGGATCAAAAGACTATGTGATCATTTAAAGTATGAGTACTAGAAACGACAGAAATCACCAAAAACTTTTCCCATACATTTTGTACTGAAAAACGGTAAACCAACTCGAATTATTTTTTATTGCCAAATGATCCTATTTCGTACTGTGATCAAAATGCTCTTTAAGGCCAACTGAAATTTGAGTACAGAAACTACAATAAGTGACAACACCGGCTTCACGCAAGCACAATCTACAACATTAGATCTAAAAAAAATCAGTTTCTGTACTCAAAATTCAGTTATCCTCAAAGAGCATTTTGATTACAGTAAGAAATAGGATCGTTTGGCAATAAAAAAATATTTCGAGTTGATTTATCGTTTTTCAGTACAAAATGTATGGGAAAAGTTTTTGGCGATTTCTGTCGTTTCTAGTACTCATACCTTAAATGATCCCATAGAGTCTTTTGATCCCCACACGAAATAGGATCGATTGGCATAAAAAAATTTTTTTTGGTATTTTAGCATTTTTTTTGCTAACGGTAATTTTTTTCCAAAATCTGTGAATGCAGTTCAGAATATCTTAAAAAGTTATGGATGGTCTCCTAGGAACGTTTTCCTGTTACTATAACGGTTAAGGTACCTGCCCTTAATGTACCGTTTTAAAAATCCACTCTGTATGTCGTAATAATAAGTCAACCCAAAATGGAAAACAATTTCTTCAGACTATCAAACTGAATAACTTTTACTATGGGATCAAATGTGAAATTTCGAAAAAAATTCAGATGTTTCACACAATTTGATATTTTCGTTTTTAATTTTGGAATGAACCAGCTGATTTAATTTCGCGATTTCAGAGTTGGTCCCATAGTAAAAGTTGTTCAGTTTGATGGTCCAAGGAAATGGTTTTCCCACTTTGAGTTCTTATTGTATGGATAAGACGATACCAACTTTAAAAAAGATTTGATTTGCTGACAAAACAATTTAAATTCTTTTTAGTATTTTTTTTACCTTAATTAATCTAAGTAGGTTTACGTAGGTGTACAACCTGAGTTGCTTTTGATCATGGTGTATTCGCGATTTTTTCAATTTTATTGTTCAACTGGCATATTTATTTGAGGCCTTATTGAATATTGCTACATCAACCATTGCAGTATTTTCTACCTTCACCAAAAAAAAAGCGAAAAAAATAAAATATGTACAAAAAGTAATGCGCTTTTTTTAATCTATCTTTATTTTAAATCTTACACATATTTTCTATGTTTGAGGTTCCGTGATGACGCCATTTGTCCATCAGCCATTTTTGATGTCCCCACTGCTGGGGCAGAGGCCTTCTTTATGGGTGGATAAGGAGGACGGGCCATAACCCACCACGCGGGCCCAATGCGGATTGGTGGGTATTAACGACTGCAAATGCAGCCGGGACCAACGGCTTAACGTGCCTTCCGAAGCACGGAGGAGTTCGCGATAGTAAATTTTTGGTCACCCATCCCATGACCGACCCTTGCGAACGTTGCTTAACTTACGCATTCGCTGAGCCAGGCGCTAAACCACTGCGCCACCGAGCTCCTCGTGATGACGCCATTAAACAAAGTAAACTGTTTATGTCGAAGTTCAAAGTAATATGGTCTGTTGGCGTCAAATGTTGGCGTCGATTGTATCGCTAACTCTACCGCAAAATATGCTGTAAAAATTTAAATAATTTAGTTATCCCATAGGGTTAAACAGCTTTAAAGTCAGATATGATAACAGAATATCTATTCAAGAGGCAAACCATTCTATCATTTTTTGACTGACTTTAAAAATAAATAATAAAATATTAAACATGTCGCAAGCATACATCAATCACAAATATAGATTTGTTGATATACAAATCGAAAGAACGAAACGAGACATTTTTACCACATGAAATGGGATTGCTATTTAGTTAAGTCTTAATTTCTATTTTTTTATTTAAGATCTTAGTAAGTTTTTTAATGCTGAATAGATGGAGATGTTTTTAAAATATTTTGCACGCTTAGTTACTAGGATTTTTAAAAGATATTTGCTGCTATTTCCAAAAAAATCTGAAAAATACAAAAATAAAATGCATTTAAGAATTTAATTTTTATAGACAATTTTTTATTCATTATTAACACTCAAAATGTTTCAATCCTAAAATAATAAAAAACCGGTCAAGTGCGAGTCGGACTCGCGCACGAAGGGTTCCGTACCAAAAACGGCAAAAGAATTACGTTTGTTGTATGGGAGCCCCACTTAAGTATTAATTTTATTCCGTTTTTAGTATTTGTTGTTATAGCGGCAACAGAAATACATCATATGTGAAAATTTCAACTTTCTAGCTATAACGGTTCATGAGATACAGCCTGGTGACAGACAGACAGACAGACAGCGGAGTCTTAGTAATAGGGTCCCGTTTTTACCCTTTGGGTACGGAACCCTAAAAAACCGGAGTCAAATAAGAAGTTAGGTATCTTTAATTTTGTTTTTTTTTGTGTCTAAAAACGTACTTTTGCTAAAAAATATTTAGTTTCAATAAACTCAAAAACTATTAAATTTTCGAGAAAAAGTTATTAAACAAAAAATATTTGTTTTGACCTCATCTATAACCCCTTAGCAGGAATACGTTATATTACCTGTAACCCTGTATATTAACCATGCTATCTTATCCTACTACCTACTGGAAGTTGCTATACTTTTAATTGATTTGGCCGATTTTATTTGATTTGGCCGATTTCAACAATTAGCCCGTTTTTGGTTAGTTATCACTGAAAACTTTTTTTTAGAAATGCAAATGGCGCATTCAGCTACTGAACTAAATCTAAACGCGCCATTAGTGCACTGATGGGACGAAAAACGATAGAATGACTATTTTTTATTTAGAAAATTTAGTGAAACAAAAATTGCATTATAAAATTTACTGCTTATATTTTCTTTAATTTTTCCTGTTTTTTTTTTTGGTTTAAACTTTTTTATGTTCACCTAAACGTGCCGGGTGTATAGCTTGTTGTAAGCCATGCATTGTATTTAATTTATTTATAGCAAGAGTTATTAGAAAAAAATGTCTTATGATATTTATATATTTTAACAGTCTTAAATAACCAAAAACAAAATGCTTTTTATGCAACAAATTAGTGATATCAGTATAGGCTTAGAATAATAACACCTGGAAGCCGTGTACTCGTATGCAAAGTGAGGCAACTTATACTGATCCAAAATGGCTTAGTTTTTAGATTTATATCCTTCAAACGTTACCTAATCGTGACTAAAATTCAATAAACTAGTAACTAATCTCCTAAAGGTAGAGAAATTGAAACTGTTTTGTACTTATAAGGTTATGTAATAAAGGATAATAAAAATCTGATCATTATGGCTGTTTTAGTTACCTCACTTTTGACAATGCGTTTTGTGGAGTATTATCGTTGTAGGTGTTATTATTTCAAGAGTTATAGGTGGTAAATGATTACGTCTTTAAAGCTGTTACGGCTTTATCATGATTCCATAGAAGAGGGGTGTATTGCGATGTCTCAATTTATAATAAAAAGGCCTGTCAATTTTAAATGACGGCTCTAGACTTGGCGCGAAAACGTGAAGTCCTAGAATTTTTAAATATTTGAGGAAAAATGAAAGGTCATAAATAATTCGTATAGATTGTAATAAAATTGCAATGAAAGTTATGACATCTTCAATGTTATTAATATTAGTCAACTTATTTTCGTACGTTAATTTTATATTTTGGATAATACGCGCAACGCGTCTTGTGGACAAGCTTTTACCCCTCAATGCAAGCATTTGACGAACAGCCTCGCGATGTTGATACACGGCAGTATACACGGCATAATAACTAAAATAAAGGCATTAGATAAGTCTGTCAAAGTCACGCACTTCGTTCCGGTATACGCAACTAGAGTATGTCGTAGTAGAAACCAACTACGATAAGAACCGACGATTTTAATTTTCGCAGTAGACCCTCAAACTTTTATTAAAGTGGGGTTGGCAAGAGCTTTGAATTACATAAAAATATTTAAGTTACACCTAGCAAAAGAAACCTACTTTACAATGATTAGCATGTTTTAAGCAAATACAACAATGCTAAAGAGGTGAAATCCCGTATGAATATAATATAACTACGTGCATTTCTTTAATTATTACAATTTTGTGCCAACATTATCGATATTTACTTGTGTTAAAGATTATTTGACCAATATTCCGCTGAACAAAATTTTTGTATGTGATTTGAGAGCGAAGTAAAATGGTCTGTTGGCCGTAAACTGTGGCGGGAGACTCGCGACTTTTATTCCCATCTCTGAAAAAATGGTTTAAATTTTAGTATATAATAATATGTGGTAGATAATACTTTACCAAATATTTATAAATACTATGAAAGGAGACTGTGTGGTATCAAAGGAATTAAAGGAGTGGTATTAAAAATGGTTTATGAGTGCTTGTAATGTGCGATAGATGTATGCAGCATGTGCGACATAATAACTGCAAAATAGTCATTAAATAAACTATCAAAGCACTTCATTTCGATATTAGATACGCAACTATGTCGTAGTAGGAAGCTACTACGATTTAGGAACGGCCAATTTTACTTTTCCGAGTAGACCTATAGTTTTTATTTAATTGGGGTTAGAAAGAGCTTTCAATAACTTTAAGATACTCAAGTTACACCTGGTGGAACCGATTTTAGAATTATATGAAACCAATTTTTGACTAGCATAGTGCAGTAGTAACGGACCGGGCAGAGCTAGACTATTTTCTATTAAGCTATTTATTTTCTGTTTTATTTTTTGCTTTCTGGTCTTTTTATAGTTTGATGACCTGAGTAGTGCAGTGGTCATCATGCCGCCTACCACGCAAGAGGTCCTGAGTTCGATTCCCGGCCGGGCAGACATTAAAATGATGAATTTTAATTTCTGTGACGCGTCTGGGTGTTACTATAATATAAGTAGTACATACATATATCAGTTTTCTAGCACCCATATTATAAGCTTTGCTTAGTTAGGGGCTAGATGGCGCTGTGTGAAATTGTTCAAGCATTTATTATTTCTTATTATTATTAATTAGTCAGTATGTTTAAATCAAATACACCGATGCAAGAGGTGATATCCCGTACAAATATAATATAATGTGCTTTTCTTAGAAAATTTAAATCTATGCCAACATTATCAATATTTAACTCTTGACAAATATTCCGCTGAACAAAACTCCTGTTTGTGATTTAAGAACGAAGTAAAACGGTCTATTGGCCCTAAACTGTGGCAGGAGACTTTTAAGTTTTATTTGCATCTCTAAATTTTTTTTGTAGATTATTGCATCGAGCACAAATAATATTACTTAAGGCGAGGTGCATAATCTTCTTTTCTTTCAACTATTACCTATAGGAATAGTAGATAAAAGAAACTCATATCAAACAGTTAAAATAGAAGTTTAATTATTGAAATTTAAAAAGTTATGCTTGAACAACTATTAAACGTAAAGTTAAGAGTTTTGTTGGGCAAATTTATATTTGTTTGTTACATTTGTTGTTAGATAGTAATCACACTTTATCGTTTCCAAAAATATTGTCAAGCAAAATTAGCAAAGTTCCCGCCAAATCACTTTTTTTAAATTTCTCTCATTTTTAAATCAGAGTTAGCAGCAATCATTTTTTAAATTTGGAACAAGTAGGATAGAAACGAATAATATGTACGTAAAAAAATTGTATTGATATCGGCTGACTGAATAGAGCTAATTCATTGAGATTGGCACATTTTGGTGCGATTAAAAAAAACTGTGCTATAATGAAATTTCATACATTTTTATTGCTCTAGAGCATTAAAGACTCGCTTTGTACTGAGTTTTTAGTGTGATTGTGATGAAGTTAAAGCATAGTTGGAAGAAAAAAAATTTATCATATACGTAGGAATTTATGGTTCCAAAATATTTAGAAACCACTATAAAAAGGTGACGACAGTAATGAAAACAGTTTGACTGCTCCAAGTTTACGTTTGCGAATAGGTTAAAAAATTCGATCCGATCAAAAGAAAAAGAGTGACAGTCTGCGATAATAATTTGAAAACTTGTATTATAGTATTATATATCGCTAGCCCCAGGCAAGAAAGCGGTAATATATAAAAATATTTTTTTTTCAGGAGTCATAAAAGAAGTTAATTTGTTTATTGTAATGGTTTAATTAGGTTTCCTTTGACCAAGGGTGTTTTTTGTAGTCTCAGTACGTAATAAAAGGGCCTTATTGTCATACGATAAAAACAGTGTCCTTTAAGTCTGCCGGAGTATAGACTCCGGCAGACTTAAAGGACACTGTTTTATAGACTTTTAGTCTTGAAAGAAACATGAAATTATTTATGATAATATTAAGATAGATTGTAATATGTTTTTAATAATGAATAGTTTGGTAAATTTTATTTTACATTATTTTTGGATTTTTAAAACTCAATTTATTTTATTAATTCATACCTTATCTTCGTAATAAAGTAAAATGTCAAATATAATTTATACCTTGTTTATTCTATTGTACGGAGTTGGAATGACATATATAAATAATTATACCTTCACCGATTTACAGGTGAGCCACAAAAAATGGAAACAATTGTGGCAAATGGCACTATAAATTGATTTTATTCGATAGTAAATCGTGTAAAGTGTGTGTTAGCAAAAATCTATTGGTAAATAATAGCTAATGATTTCAATGAGTACCTGGTGAAGTTAAATTAAATACAGAAAGAAGATATTTTAAATGAAATATATACAGGATTATTTTTAAAACACTATTCAAAACTTTTCAAAGCGTTAGGTACCACTTATACTCTTATTTCTTATAAAAATAGTTCGGCAGAATTTTCAAAACATATTTTTCAGGAAGGAATGGTAATTTAGTCAAAATAATAAGGCTAACTAACATAATTATTACTTTGTTGTTTTGGCCAATATATTATATAAAAACAAAAAAACACTTTTTCTTGTGATATTTGTAATTGTATTGGTGATAAATGCTGTAGAATTCTTGTAAACATAATCTTTGATTTATCAAACTTTTCCTATTTTAGGTTCATTAATTAACACCTTATAGTAAAGCGGCTTAATCAGGATCCCATAGAAGAGGGTTAGATTGCGGATTGCGGTGTCTCAGATCATAATGAAATTAATTTTAAATGTCGGCTTTATGGTCAATTATTTTCCGTACGTTTATTATATATTTTTGATAATACTTTATAATTAATATATAATTACTTCGGCAAATATATAAAAAAGTGAATAATGTTGAACTAATGTTTTAATAATATTTGATTGTCAGATCAATAATGGTCTGTTGGTGGTATTAAATAAAGCACAAACTCGACAATAATAAAGACTGTGAATAATATAATAAGTTAAAGTCTAAATGCCGCAATAATCAAATTATAAGTAAAAAAATATTTCCGTGCAACATGCTGCTCCACATGGCGCGTTGCGTCGTCGCAACGCAAATTATATGTATGCAAAATAATTGCGTTGCGACGACGCAATGCGCCGTGTCGATCGGCTCTCACCCCTCAAAGAGAGCATTTGACGAGCAGCTTTGCGATGTTGATACATGGCATAATAACACAAAAAAAAAACTACAATATAGGCATTAGATAAGTCTAAGTCACGCACTCCGTTCCGGTATTGGATACGCAACTAGAGTATGTCGTAGTAGGAAGCAACTAATACGATAAGAACGGACGATTTTACTTTTCGCAGTAGACCCTCAAACTTTTACTAAAGTGGGGTTGGCAAGAGCTTTCAATAACATAGAGATAAAGTTACACCTGTCGGAAGAAGCCGACTTTAGAATAAATAGCATATTTTAAGCAAATATAACAGTGCAAGAGGTGAAGTCCCGTATGAATATAATATAATTACGTGCATTTCTTAAATTATTAAAATTTCGTGCCAACATTATCGATATTTACTTGTTTTAAAGATCATTTGACAAATATTCCGCTGAACAAAATTTTTGTGTGTGATTTGAGAGCGAAGTAAAATGCTCTGTTGGCCGTAAACTGTGGCGGGAGACTCATAAGTTTTATTCCCAGCTCTGAAAAAATGGTTAAATTGTAGCAAACTTATGTAGGCGCATTAATAATGCTGTAAACACTACGAAAGAAGACGATGGTATTGAAAAATGGTTTATGAGTGCTCAAAATGTACTGTTCAGCATAATTTGTGACATTATACTACAAAATAGTTCTGTGGTGTCAAGGAAAAAGGAGATAAGTCAAAAAATTCGCACATTATTAATCTTTTGAACAAATATTTTTAAAAAATCATATTTAAAATTTATTGACTCATCTCCTTTTTCCTTGTCACCCACAATCTGTGGTGTCAAGGAAAAAGGAGATGAGTCAAAAAATTTGCACATTATTAATGATTTGACCAAATATTTTCAAAAAATCATATTTAAAACATCTTTATTGACTCATCTCCTTTTTCCTTGACACCACAGAGTTATTAGATAAAATGTCAGTCATGCACTTCATTTCGATATTGAATACGCAACTATATCGTAGTGGAAAGCAACTATGATTTAGGAACGGGCGATTTTACTTTTCGGAGTAGACCTGAAAGCTTTTATTTAAGTGGGGCTGGAAAGAGCTTTGGATAACTTAAAGATACTCAAGTAACACCTGGTAGAACCGACTTTAGAACGAAATGAAACCAATTTTTGACTAGCACAGTGCATTAATAGTGACGGACCGTGAAGAGCCAGACTATTTTCTATTCCTAAGCTAATTATTTTCTGTTTTAGTTGTTTGCTTTCTTTATTGTGGTGTATTTATAGTTAGGATGTTTAAATCAAATACACCAGTACAAGAGGTGATACCTCGAAAAAATAAAATAAAATGTGCTTTTCTTAGAAAGTAATTATATTTGATTCAAAATTATCAATATTTAAACATGTTTTAAAGGTCACTGGACAAATAGTCCGCTGAACAAAACTCCAGTTTGTGATTTGAGAGCGAAATAAAATGGTCTGTTGGCTGTAAACTGTGGTGGGAGACTATCACCTTTTATTTGTATTTCTGAAAAAAGGAATTTTATCATACACGTAGGAATTTTGGGTACCAAAATATTTAAAAACCACTATAAAAAGGTGACAACAATAATGACAATAGTTTGGGTGGAACGTTTACGGAGAGTTAAAAAAAAAAACGATCCGATCAAAAGAAAAAGAGTGACAGTCTGAGATAATACATAGTTTGAAAATTTGTACTATTGTATATTATATCGCTGGCCACGGGCAAGAAATCGGTAATATAAAAAATCAGAAGAAATAAAAAAAGAGATAATTTCTTTATTATAATGATTTAATCAGGATTCTTTTGACCAAGGGTGTTTTATGTAGTCTGAGTTCGTAATAAAAGGGCCTTAGTATCAAACAAAAAAAACAGTGTCCTAGACTCCTAGTCCTGAAAGAATGAGCTAATAAAAAAATTTAGTAACATATGAAATATTATCAATGATAATATTATGATAGATTGTAATATGTTTTTAGTAATAGATAGTTTAATCAATTAATTTTCTTCATTATTGGATTTAAAATTCAATTTATTTTATTCATTCATATATCTTAACTTCGTAATAAAGTAAAATGTCAAATACGGTATATGCCTTGTTTATTCTGTTGTTCGGAGTTGGAATGACATACAGAAATAATTATACCTTCACCGATTTACAAGTGAGCCACAAGAAATGCAAAAAATTGTGGAAAATGGCACTATAAATTGTTTATATTCGATAGTAAATCGTGTAAAGTGTGTGTTAGCAAATATCTATTGGTAACCAAATATCTTATGATTTCAGTGAGTATCTGATCTGGTGGAGTTAAATTAAATACAGGAAGGTTACATTTTACCAACCACCACTAAACTAAAGTAGTGGACTTACATCTTATAACTGTTGCTGGTCAGTGGCAAGAAGTTTAAATTAATTTAAATTTGTGATTGTGATTGTGTTTTTGAAATTAATTTGAAGAAGTTTAAATTCATTTGAATTTAAACTTCTTGGCCAATGGTCGTTGTTCCATTTTTTTTCAATCAAGTTTTGGTTCAACGATGACACCGTTGAATAAATTTTTAGATTTGTGTCTAAGTTCAAAATAAAACGACCTATCAGCAGTGAACGTTGGTTTCGAAAGCGATAAACTTTCAATTTGGACAACGAACGCTGAAAAAATAAATAAAATTCTAATGTCATATTCGAATTGTAAATCATCACGCTATTAATAGTTTAATACTCTGCTTTCGTGAAGCGATCATACAAATATATACACACATACATACACTCAACCTACCCTTAGCACGAGCACTATTGAAAAAACGTGCGTAAAAAAACTTGTACTAGGAATTTTGGCCTATTCCTGTTGTCTTTCTCTGGGGAATATCGGAAATGAAAGTTTTCAAAGAAAAAACTTTTTTTCCGATATCCCCCAATGGGGGACAAAGTGGGGACAACGGGAATGCCGTAATTTTATATAGAAAGTACAGCGCCATCTAACGTCATAAAGCGATCTAAGATTTCCCATACAAAATTAATCTGAGTTTTGTTACATGCGTTTTTTCTCCCAATAGATGTTCACGCTAAGGGTACAGCTTATTTTAATACCCTTTAAATTAGTAGTTAAGTTAGTATTAATATGTAGGTATTTATACTTATATCATGTTAATCCATTTATTATATTTTAAATAATGCATTATAATAATCCTTTTCAACTCTTACGTTGAATTATTAAGCCTTTTGTAATAAACCCGTGAACATTGATGTTTTTTTGTGTTTTAATACGAAGAAAAATGGTCTGTTTGCAGCAAAATACGGTGGTAGAGTGACGTTAGAATAGAATGCTGAAAAATAAATTAAACTTAACTTGTACGTCTGTAGACGTGTCAAATCAAAGAATCAAATGACAATCGCTTTAATTTATGATAGTCTAAAGAGGGCTCTACACTCGCGCCGTGAACCGCGGCCGCGAATCACGGGCGCGGTTTGCGCATGAAAACGGTGCGAAAAATATAGCCCTCCAGACTCGCGCGTGAACCGCGGCCGCGAATCACGGCAACATTAGTTCGGCACACAAGTTCTTTGACGCGGACCAAAAAACCGCCACCGGACGGGGAACGCCGCGAAGCCCATACGCGAAACCGCGAAACCCTCCACACTCGCGGTTCGCGGCCTTCGCGGGCTTTCGCGGCGCGAGTGTGGAGCCCTCTTTAGGATAGTCTGTCATAATCATAGGTAATTAAAGCGATTGTCGTTGGATTGAGGCAGAAAAAATCTAATACTGACGTTAATCAAAAATTATTTCGCTAAAATGCCATTTCAGTATTTTCAATCAAATTAAATCTTAGAATGATGAACTTTTGGACAATAATATATTGATGAAATTCCCACTTTTTCCTAGTTGAGTATGAATTGCAAAGCTAAAGCTTAGGAGCCCTTATTTAATATTCAATTGAATTTCCTTAGTTGTTTTTTTGTAGTATAGTTGTTTTGCAAGCTTTAAATGAATATTCCATTATTATGAATGTGTGGTAAAATCCATTGAAACATTCCATTGCGTGCTTTGTCTATAATTGAAAATTAACATTTTACATTTTCCTACTGAAATCCGAAATATGTTCCGCTGAACAAAATTTGCTTGCGAAGTTTAAGTGCGTAGAAAAATTGGTGGTTGACTATGAATCGGCGACGCATCATGCCACCGAGCCCAGTAAAATGTGCTGAAAATAATAATGTAGGTATTATTCAATAGCAGCAAAGAAATGGCAATTTTTTTAAATGAAATACATACTGGATTATTTTTAAAACACTATTCAAAACTTTTCAAAGCGTTAGGTACCACTTATACTCTTATTTCTTATAAAAATAGTTCGGCAGAATTTTCAAAACATATTTTTCAGGAAGGAATGGTAATTTAGTCAAAATAATAAGGCTAACTAACATAATTATTACTTTGTTGTTTTGGCCAATATATTATATAAAAACAAAAAAAACACTTTTTCTTGCGATATTTGTAATTGTATTGGTGATAAATACTGTAGAATTCTTGTAAACATAATCTTTGATTTATCAAAGTATCGATTATTATTATTATTATGTTTCAATGTTTTTATTATGCGTAAAATAAATAATTCCAAGTTGCAACGGGCAGGTACTACAGGATAAAAAAACCATAAGAAAATGTATCAGCGAACAAGCAAATTAATTCACATATTTATTAGATAACCTTTGGTAATTTTTGCAAAGACAAATACCTTGGTAGCTGTGATTTTTTTGGGTAAAAAAAACTTTTTGAACAACATTTTTATCGTATTTCTCTTAAGTTGTATATAACATTTAAAATGACTTGTATTCACTTTGGTATCGATATAATAAAAAAAAACCGGTCAAGTGCGAGTCGGACTCACGCATGAAGGGTTCCGTACCAAAAAACGACAAAACAAACACGTTTGTTGTATGGGAGCCCCCCTTAAATATTTATTTTATTCTGTTTTTAGTATTTTTTGTTATAGCGGCAACAGAAATACATCATCTGTGAAAATTTCAACTGTCTACCTGTTGTCGTTATTAATGATAATGATGATAAATGATTGAGCGAAAAACGGCAAAATAATCACGTTTGTTGTATGGGAGCCCCCCTTAAATATTTATTTTATTCTGTTTTTAGTATTTGTTGTTATAGCGGCAGAAATACATCATCTGTGAAAATTTCAACTTTCTAGCTATCACGGTTCATGAGATACAGCCTGGTGACAGACAGACAGACAGACAGACGGACAGCGGAGTCTTAGTAATAGGGTCCCGTTTTTACCCTTTGGGTAT
Organism: Agriphila geniculea; assembly: GCA_943789525.1. Classification (NCBI taxonomy): domain Eukaryota; kingdom Metazoa; phylum Arthropoda; class Insecta; order Lepidoptera; family Crambidae; genus Agriphila; species Agriphila geniculea. The sequence continues at coordinate 9,503,352 of OX038875.1, forward strand.
GGAACCCTAAAAATGACCTATTATGTTAAATTTTATAATTAATAATGTAATAATAATATGAAAATAAATAAAAAAAAATTAAATTTGAGATTTTTGCATTTACAATGCTATTTTTAAACAATACTAAATAATATACTAGAAAAAATACGACTCGCACCAGATCAATACTCAGACGGGAATCGAACCCGCGACCTTTGGATATCCGGTCCAATGCTCTGACCGCTGAGCTACCGAGTCACTAGTGACATCGTCGAATTTTTCCTAGTATATCCTAAACTCTTACGCTGTAAGCCAGCGTTATTTCACCAATGTGAGGAATTACCTCGACATTCAATTGAAATATCTTTCCAGATATTTTTAACAATTGATTAAGATGAAATAGCTATATAATTTTTAAATTTGAGATTTTTGCATTTACAATGCTATTTTTAAACAATACTAAATAATATACTAGAAAAAATACGACTCGCACCAGATCAATACTCAGACGGGAATCGAACCCGTAGTCCCCGAAGTCCCCGTAGTCGTAGAACCCGAGTCGTATTTTTTCTAGTATATTATTTAGTATTGTTTAAAAATAGCATTGTAAATGCAAAAATCTCAAATTTAAAAATTATATAGCTATTTCATCTTAATCAATTGTTAAAAATATCTGGAAAGATATTTCAATTGAATGTCGAGGTAATTCCTCACATTGGTGAAATAACGCTGGCTTACAGCGTAAGAGTTTAGGATATACTAGGAAAAAAAAAATTCGACGATGTCACTAGTGACTCGGTAGCTCAGCGGTCAGAGCATTGGACCGGATATCCAAAGGTCGCGGGTTCGATTCCCGTCTGAGTATTGATCTGGTGCGAGTCGTATTTTTTCTAGTATATTATTTAGTATTGTTTAAAAATAGCATTGTAAATGCAAAAATCTCAAATTTAAAAATTATATAGCTATTTCATCTTAATCAATTGTTAAAAATATCTGGAAAGATATTTCAATTGAATGTCGAGGTAATTCCTCACATTGGTGAAATAACGCTGGCTTACAGCGTAAGAGTTTAGGATATACTAGGAAAAAAAAAATTCGACGATGTCACTAGTGACTCGGTAGCTCAGCGGTCAGAGCATTGGACCGGATATCCAAAGGTCGCGGGTTCGATTCCCGTCTGAGTATTGATCTGGTGCGAGTCGTATTTTTTCTAGTATATTATTTAGTATTGTTTAAAAATAGCATTGTAAATGCAAAAATCTCAAATTTAAAAATTATATAGCTATTTCATCTTAATCAATTGTTAAAAATATCTGGAAAGATATTTCAATTGAATGTCGAGGTAATTCCTCACATTGGTGAAATAACGCTGGCTTACAGCGTAAGAGTTTAGGATATACTAGGAAAAATTCGACGATGTCACTAGTGACTCGGTAGCTCAGCGGTCAGAGCATTGGACCGGATATCCAAAGGTCGCGGGTTCGATTCCCGTCTGAGTATTGATCTGGTGCGAGTCGTATTTTTTCTAGTATATTATTTAGTATTAAATAAAAAAACTTTGAAATATGATGGAATGAAATACTTGTTTTAAAAAAATTCAAAAGTTAATTAAGTATAGCGCTAAACATGGGATAACCTCTTCGATTAATAGAATAGAAAAATGGTCTATCTGCTATAAATGATCGAATTTCTGTTTCTTCTCCTCCGCCGCACCGAACGTGAATACCGTACGCTGTAAATTATAAACATCAAGTTACTTTATATTTTCTGGTATTTCATTTTTTAGACTATATTCCGAATTTGATTTGACTGATGTCAAAATGTATGTATTAACATCGTATAAAATAAATTGGTGAAACGCCAAATTTCTAAGTTATGAATTGTGTAATTGTGGCTATATCTCTTTTTAAATCAAATTTACTGTGATGCGTTATGGCACTATGGTATGGTAAACTGGCTTTTGTCTAATACGAAACTTGAAATCTCTATACCGATACAAGTAACTCAAGTTATGTGAAGTTTTTAAATGTTTTGAAGATTATTTTCATAAAAACCATACTCAAAATCTAAAGATGTTTAGAATAATTGTCTTCTATGAGAAACGACCAACGTCCTCTCTACATTTTCAATTCGGTTGTTCCACCTAATTTTCATTTTTTGTTGTGTTACCTTTTCTAATTATAAAATTTGATTAGTTTTTAACGCAAACGTTTTTCAAATCATGATTTGCAATCATAGTTTTTTTTCAGTTCGTTGTAGTATTAGTTGGCAAAGGAGCAAAATGTGGCCACATTTGGCACTTTTAATAAATGTAATGTGTTTATTACAGTTTCTCAATCAATATAACACAGTATTTATTGAAACAACCGATTTAAATATTGTAAAAGCACTTGTGTCAGGAGTATCCGCTCTTCCTAAAACTTATTGTTTATTTTAAGAGGTTACTATTTCTACAAAGCTTAAATCTATTATTAATTAACTACGACTACAATATGGATGACGACTAATGAATAAAATAACGAAATAGGTACTAATAAAAATCGTAAACATATTAAACTTTTAGAGTAGTTTGTATACCTCTTGGTTTTATATATTGCGTATTATTTGTTTTATGATCCTTGAAAGTTGGGTGGACAAGTCCATTTAAAAAGTATACAATTTATTAAAATTAATAATACCTTTAATTAGTCCGTAAAATGTATAGCAAATGTGTTTTGATAAACACAATATTTAATATAGCTGCCCAACAAATTTCCTACGCATTGCAAACAAACTTCCTAGGCGTGACGTCATAACTAGATAGCCGTTAGTATGGAGCGATTTTGGGTGAGTCCAATTTGTGTGCATTTCAAACTGTAATATCTCGAGCAGTTTTCATGCTAGCGAAATAATTATTTTACCAATGTTTCTTTTTTTGAGAGGTTATTTAAGTAACATAAAATAAAAAAAATATTCGTCATGCCTATTGTGTGTGGAATGTATTGTGTGTTTCAATGCCCGAGCTAGAGCTATGTCTACCCTACTTCAAGGGTAAAAAGTGATATTTGTAATAATCATCATCAATCATCAATGATCGTAAAAAAAATGTAAAATAAATGTTATTTTATGTTGGTAAAATTATGATCCATGCTTTAAAAAAAATATTTCCAACTTTTAGCAACTAACTTTTTCAGTTAGTGTTTTGAAACTCCCGAAAAAAGCACTTTTTTATTATGCTTTATTGCAAAGTAAAAAGGCCTGTTTATGTCAAAGACTTGTTTTTGTAAACGCCGGCGCCCCCTGAATGTTTTCCATTTCTTGAATGCTGAAAAATATTTAAAAAAGAAGATAAAGATACGTACGTATAATTATATCTTAGTTGACTTATAACGAACTAGCGGCCGGCCGTTGTATAATGTGGTAAATATTTATTTGTTACTTATACATGGTGATACAAAACAACCCGCAGTGCCGAATACGTTAGATATGAACCATAAAACTAAACAACTTTTACTATGGGACCAAGTGTGAATCGCGAAAAAAAACTAGCTGTTTCACACAAAAATTGATAACGAAAATATAAAAATGTTAAACATCTGAATTTTATTTCGCGATTTAAGAATTCATCCTATAGTTAAAGTTGTTCAGTTTGATGGTCCTTATTAGATTACATTAGTATTAGTTACTTACTCTTTTTTGGAGTATACAGGATGGATTTTTGAGACGGTACCTACATTAAGGACCTTAACCGTTATAGTTACAGGAAAACGTTCCTGGGAGACTTTCCATAAATTTTTGAGATATTCTAAACAGCAATCACAGTTTTTATTGTGATTTTCGTAATTCGATTGGTGATATTAGATTTTTTATAACATATTTTTTAATATGAAAGTAGTTAATACGAATTATTATTATGTTTCATTGTTTTTATTATGCGCAAAAAAATGATTACAAGTTGCAACGGGCAGGTCTAACAGAATAAAAAACATGTATCAGCGAACAAGCAAATTACTTCACATATTAGTATTAGATAAATTTTGGTAACTTTTGCAAAGACAAATACCTAGGTAGCTGTGTTTTTTTTGTGTATAAAGAAAAAACTTTATGAGTAACATTTTATTGTATTTCTCTTTAGTTGTATATAACATTTAAATGACTTGTAAATACTTTGGTATGGATATAATAAAATAATTACCTAATTTTATTTATTTTATTTTATTTATTATTAATTTAATTAAGTCCAATTTTATAATTAACATAACAATATAAAAATAAATTATTAAAATAAAAAACATTGAAATATGATGGAATGAAAGACGTACTTGTTTTGAAAAAAATCAAAGATTAATTAAGTATACCGCTAAAGATGGGATAATCTCTTCGTTTAATAGAATAGAAAAATGGTCTATCTGCTATAAATGATCGAACTTCTGTTTCTTCTGCCCCGTACCGAACGTCAATACCGTAGGCTGTAAATGATAAACATTTAGTTACTTATTATTGCATTTAAATAAATTCTGAATTTGGCTGATGTCAAACGTTGATATCTATACAATTATATTAAAAAAATATTACATCGTATAGAATAAATTGGTGAAACGACAAGTTTTCTAAGTTTTGTGCTGTGCAGTTGTTGCTATATTTCTTTTTAAATCAAATTTACTATGACGCGTGTATGCCGCTATGGTGTTAGTGTATTGTGAACTGGCTCTTGTCTAATATGAAGCTTTAAATCCCTTTATAATAGGTATACATGTGATAACTTGATTGTTGGCTTATGACTTACCATAGTATACTAAGTTATATTAACATAGTACTTAGCTGTAAATTTCCAAGAAAAAAAAAATAGCAATAATAGTATTTACTCAAGTTATATATAAAATAAAAAGCCAGTAAGTTTTTAAATGTTTCGAAGATTATTTTTAAACCATACTCAAAAATGATTTGAATAATTGGCTTCTAAGAGAAACGACCAACTTCTTCTCTAGATTTTCAAATTGGGTCGTTCCAACAAATTTTAGTTTTATACTGTGTTACCTTTTCTATTAGTTTTTAAAGCAAACTCGGCGAGTTCATACGAGATTTTTCAAATTATTATTTGTAATCATATGCCTACTTCTACTACTACTTTAACCGAGGTTATTGTTTGCAAATCTTAATATTTAAAATCGTAAACTGAATGACTGACTGACTGATCTATCAACGCACAGCCCAAACCGCTGGACCTAGAGATTTGAAATTTTGCATACAGATACCTCATACAGTGTAGGCATCCACTAAGGAAGGATTTTTGAAAATTCCATCCCTAAGGGGGTGAAATAAGGGATGAAAGTTTGTATGAAAGTACCTCAGTTTTGAAGCTAGGATTTTCAATTTTTGTGTTTAGGCTGAAGATTGAAAATTAATAAATACGGGTCTCAGCGTTTTTCAAAATTCTACCCCCGAAGGGGTGAAAAGGGGTATGAAGTTGTGTATAGAAAAAAATTCATTTTTCATTTTCAAAGTAAAAATCACTTAATTTATAGTAAAGGCTTATGGAAAAAAATCTAACGCAACGTATATTGATATTGTTAGTACTTCAACCCCTATGGCGATGAAATAGGGGTGAAATGTGTAAATAAACCTAAAAATAGAGATGGATGTCATTATTGGGGTTTTCTGGTATGACGATTGCAAAAATGACATTTATTTTGAAGTCCAACACGGTGGACATGATTTAACCCCCTAAAGGGGTGAAAATGGGTTTAAAATTTTGTATGAAAAAAGAATATAAAATAGACATTACAACTTTAAACTTCGTAGGAGCAAGTCTAAAAATAAATTGGCAAACATATATTTGGTAATTTTGAAAATCAACCCCTTAGAGGGTAAATGGGGTATGTAAACATAAAAATCGATATGGATATCGTTCTTGAGGTTTTATGGGATGGTGACATTTATTTTAAAGTCCAACACGATGTAGGTACATCATTTAACTCCTAAAAGGGTGAAAATGGGGTTCAAATTTTGTATGGAAAAATAATATAAAATAGACATTACAACTTTAAACTTCGTAGGAGTACGTCTAAAAATAAATAGTCAAACATATATTTTGTGGTTTTGAAAATCAACCCCTTAGGGGGTAAATGGGGTAACTAAACATAAAAATCGATATGGATGTCGTTCTTGAGGTTTTATGGGATGGTGATTGCGAAAATTACATTTATTTTAAAGTCCAACACGATGTACATGATTTAACCTCCAAAAGGGTGAAAATGGGGTTCAAATTTTGTATGGAAAACTTATGGAAAAAGAATATAAAATAGACATTATAACTTTAAACTTCGTAGGAGCACGTCTTAAAATAAATAGGCAAACATATATTTTGTGATTTTGAAAATCAACCCCTTATGTGGTAAATGGGGTAAGTAATCATAAAATACTATATATGGATGACGTTCTTGAGGTTTTATGGGATGGTGATTGCGAAAATGACATTCATTTTGAAGTCCAACTCGGTGGACATGCATGATTCAGCCCCAGGGGACGGGGAGAAAGGGAACGGGGAAGGGAACTGGACGGAGCGGAAGAGAACGGGAATGGGACGGGGCGGGAACGGGAACGGGAACGGGAACGGGAACGGGAACGGGAACGGGAACGGGAACGGGAACGGGAACGGGAACGGGAACGGGAACGGGAACGGGAACGGGAACGGGAACGGGAACGGGAACGGGAACGGGAACGGGAACGGGAACGGGAGCGGGACGGGAACGGGAACGGGAACGGGAACCGGACGGGACAGGAACGGGATGGGACGGGAATGGGAATGGGAATGGGAACGGGAACGGGAACGGGAACGGGAACGGAAGGGGAACGGGACGGGACGGGACGGCAACGGGAGCGAGAACGAGAGCGGGAACGGGAATGGAACGGGATGGGATGGGACGGGAACAGAATGAGAGCGGAGATGGGAACGGGAATGGGAACGGGGCGGGAACGAGACGGGACGGCAACGGGACGGGAACGAGACGGGACGGCAACGGGACGGGATGGCAACGGGATGGGACGGCAATGGAACGGGACGGTAACGGGAACGAGAACTGGAGCGTGACGAAACGGGAACGGGAATGGGAACGACCAGTCGTTTTTACGCGATTAGGCGGGTCCCCACTGAGCGAGCGAGCCTCGTGCGACAAACGCCTTGCGTCTTGCGTCTTGGCAAACGTCTTGCCTCGCGAGGCAGCGCGCTTGGTGGTGACCCGCCTAATCGCGTAAAAACAGCTGGTTGGATTCTTGTTGAAGGTTCCCTAAAGATTTTCTCTAATATCCACGCGGACGAAGTCGCGGGCGGAAGTTAGTAAACCATAAAACCTTAGCTTCAATCTGTACATGTGAATTTTCGATACATTATTTATTTAGCGAGCAATAAATTTAATTAAGATGAGGGCGCCATTTGAGAGCTAAAGAAGCATAATGGATCCTAAAAGTTGAATAGGACTGCAAGTCTTTAAAAACTGCGTTAATGCACACCGACTGCGACTGAATTTGTTGTGTTCCAATCTTTAGGTTTGACAATATACTTTTAAACAACGAAATAAGAACTAAGGAAGCCTAACTCCTAACAAATATTGCTTAAAAAATGGCACCTTCGCATATTCTGTAAAACCAAAAGGTCGCAAACTCAACAATGAACTAGTAAAAACATACCTTATTACAATGTACGCATAATCGGTATTAGGTTGTATTCTAACGCATATCACGTTTTCTATTGGCTGGGGTTTGAACGCAGATCAAACATGATTGGATATTTGGCTCGCGCCGTGTCACTCATTGGGCCGTTGTCGTGCCTTTGTCATTGAAGCGAGGACGGTGTAATGTAGAATGCAGTCAGTACACCTAACCTGCTAAGAACAGTACGGCCCGGGCGCGGTGGGCGGCATCATAAAATTGTTTTATGAAATTAGTATATTATTATTTGTTAGATATAATGTTTGTTTTATTATGTAGACAGACGACTTGGTAAAGATCGCTCAAATACGCTGAATGTAAGTCATCTGCAACTAGTCGCTCTGGAAAACTAAAAGAGACATAATGTCAGGAGTGGACGTCTTTCGGCTGTGATGATTTTATTGTTATTTTATTTTATGAAAATTATAAAATGATGATGTTGATGAATGATGATCATATTAATTGGTAAGACAATTGATTTCAAGAAGGACTAAAATTAGGTAAGGTATTGAAATAAAATAGGTATGCTTAATAAAAGAGAATGTATTATGTAGAAATTTCTTTTTCATAACATGTAAGTACATAATGTGGATAATTATCACATTGGCGAAAGCAACGCCTCAATACGTCTTTTAGAGGTGTGACTGCGTATTAATACGTTGCTTTATTTTTATTTTTCACATAAAAAAGCATGCTTTAATTGGCAGTACAAAATTCGTATAGCGACATCTTTTTAACCGACTTCAAAAAAGGAGGAGGTTCTCAGTTCGTCGGAATATATTTTTTTATAGCAGCGTATTCCACCAAGTCAAAATTTATTCTTGCCAAAAATCTTTTTCAAATGCAGACTATTTTAATATGCTTATTGACCAGTGCGTGAATACCTAAGCTAGCAATATGTGAGACGGTGGATTGGAAGAGGTGGATCAACTCCGTAGCTAGCGCGATCGCCAGATTTGACACCTCTTGAGTTTTATTTGTGAGGTCATGTTAACAGTAGATGTTTAAAAACATTTGTGAGAGTGAAGCCGTAATGCGTTTGCGAATAATAGCCACTTTTGTACTTATTAAGTTGAATACAGGTGTGCTGCAAAGTGTTCGAGACAATCTAGTGCACAGTTGCTGGGCATGTATTGCTATTGGTGCTGGAAATATGGAGTAGCATCTTCGCAGCAGATCTCATATTAGGGTTCCAGCAGAATGATCCGCGAATCAAACTCCATATTAAAAAGCTGTTTTCAGAGCTGCATAAAAATCATAGTTTCTGGAAATTGTCATTACTTTGTGTTCTGACGGTCTTGACCTTATGACGTCACTACTTGTGGTGCCGCTGCCCTCGGTGTTGCAATGTGAGTTCCCCATTTTTCGTTTATTCTATTTTAACCAGGGATATTTTTTTACTTGTTAATCAAAGAGGATTGTGTGAATAGAATCGAAACTTTATAGGTACCTACCTAATCATCCCTTCACGGATTGGACAGAGTTTTTGTTACACCTTGTATAATGATAAAAAGCAAGGAGATTACATCAGATTACTCGTTTTCTATGGATTGTATATTGCAGGACACGCCATTTTTATAGCATTACAAAATTTTGATTTTAATTTTCCTTTTTTTCTGTTGTACTACTTGTACTGAATTTCATGAGAGAGTTTTATTCTTGTTTAAAAATCTGTGATAGCAGTGAACGTGAAGATTTGACTCTGCCCCACAAAGTGACTGAACACTTGTTGCATAATAGCTACCATAGATTGCATGTATACGCTCATAGATATTTCTAAAAAACGAAAAATATTTTACTTACCATTGATATGATATGACCGTATTTGTTTTGATGCCTTCTATTGGTCTTTTACACCACTTGACCACACATGACGTCATTTTTTACCACTTTTTAATGTTTTTTTTGTCGTTACGCTAACGACTGTCACGGAGCGCGTGACAGACATGACTAAACAGTGCTTCGGTTGTACTTTTTTAGCCCCGCCCACTCGGTTGTAGTTTACGTGGTGCTATTTTTTGAGCAGAATTACACTTCCTTAGTATCTTTGTTCGTAGCTTTTAAATTACGTTTGAAACAAAATTAAAGTACACATTCCCAAAAAATGTAGAAGTGATTTAAAACGTGCATTGAAAAAGAGAATGCAAACCTGATTTTGAAAAGTGTTATTGTATCAAAAAATATAGTAATAATTAAGGAATAAAACTACAGTTCAATGCCTAAGTAGCTAGAGCTATGTAGGTACCTATATCAAGGGTAAAAAGTGATATTTGTAATGACCAAATAAGTAGGTACTTTTTCTGTTAGTATGAATAATTTATTTTCAATAATTATTCGTATTAATTAAAATAAATAACGAAAAAAGAAATACAGAATTACCGAGTTAATAAGCGATTCTTTTTTTATACATATGAGTTGAACTTTATAGGTTAAATTGGTAATTTTATTATCTTAAATTATAAGCATCTAACTTTTACAATTCAGTTGTTAAAACTCCGGTAAATAGCATTTTGCTCCTTTCCGCCATTTTATAAAAAAAATCCTATGATTGCTCATGGCGTGGGAAGTCAGCTGCGTCAGCTGTCTACTGTGACTAAAGTGAGATCTTCCCAACTTAAACCACCTTTGTAAATGTACCATGTTTAACACAAATAAAGAGTTGACTCTCAGTCAAATCAAATCGTGATTTCCAGTTAATCTCTTATAATAATGCAAATATAAGCGTTAAAATTGGTAAAATTAATAATATTTTATGTTAAAAAATTATGATCCATGCTTTAAAAAAATATATTTCAAATTTTTAGCAACTAACTTTTTCAGTTAGTGTTTTGAAACTCCTGTAAAAAGCACTTTCTTATTATGCTTTATTACGAAGTAAAAAGGCCTGTTTATGTCAAAGACTGGTCTTTTTGAACGCCCCCTTAATGTTTTCCATTTCTTTGCTGAAAAATATTTTAAAAAATATGATAAAGACAAGACACGGATATTGAATCTTAGTTGACTTGTAACGAACTAGCGGCCGGCCGTTGTACAATGTTGTAAATATTTATTTTGTACTTATACAGGTGATACAAAACAACCCGCTGTGCCGAATATGGTAAATAAAGACCATCAAACTGTTACAGTCAACTTCACGGTCTTCTAATAGTATATAATACAAAATAAGAAATAAATCTGCTTCTGCCCAACCCATAGGGGTTATACCGTGATATATTAAATCTTGGATTTTATCGTGCATCCTCTTTCTGCCTAACGCCTTTGTGACATAGCGTAATGAATTGTACCTAAGATTATATCTCAGGTTACTGCCAACATAATACAAAAAGTTTTGTCCAAATCGGTGCAGTAGTTTTAATGTTATGCGCGTACATACAAACTTACAAACAAACATAAATCAAATAAAAACTATAGTTTTGGGTTCTGTATAATGTATTTAACATGTAGCACTTACTTTAAAAAAAATATTGAATGTACAGAATTGGCCTCGTTTACCATTTTTTATAAATAAAGAAACTTATTCATATTATATTAATTAAAATAAATAACAAAAAAAATAAGAGTTAAATATGAATAGAGAACTACCAAGTTAAAAAGCGATTCTTTTTTAATTTATGACTTGACTTAGGTATATAGGTTAATTTGTTAATTTTATTATCTTAAATTATAAGCATCTAACTTTTATTATTCAGTTGTTAAAACTCCGGTGAATAGCATTTTACTTCTATACTTTATTTCAAAGTGGAAAGGCCTGTTGATGGAAATAATAATTGTTTGATTTCCTCCAAAAATTTTAGATCCGTATTCTGTAAAGAAATATATAAATAAGGGAATATTGAATAAAATTAAAAAATCCTGAAAATATATAGTTAGGAATCTTTTTAGCGTAGGTACCGTCAGAGTATAATATTTGATTGGGAATCTTTTTAGCGTACTGCCAGAGTATATATTAAATTTGGAAATCTTTTTAGCGTACGTACTGTCAGAGTATATTTTTTCATGGGAATCTTTGTAGCGTTCTGTTATAGTATTTCCATCTGTGGTCTATGGACTAACTTAACCCTGAAATCGTATAATTCCCTACGAGCTACGGGACCTTCACGGCCCTTGTTGTGGGTTCCTTGTTTTTCTAGGACGTCTCGGGTAGATATGTTCGGGGATGTACATGTTGATGATTTCTATGCCATCATGCGCAAGAACTCATCTTCATTATGGGGCAGGGTTAGAGGAAGCAGTAACACGATCCTGAAGATGGTAGCTGACAGGATGGACTCAGATGTCCTCCAGAGGTGCGTGTAAGCCGGTGAGTCTCCGAGTTAGGATGTGGTAATTCTCTTTTGTTATTTCAGTTACTAACATAATTATAGTTGCTAATTTTATTGTTACCTACTAACATAATTATACCTTTATTAATTGAATTATTTAATATAAATTTTAATTTTATTAGAATGTATTTGTGCATATGGGACCAAGGTCTGAAATAAAAGTATTTTATTTTATCTTTTAGTGTTGTGTCGACTAAATGTGAGATCTTCCTTAAACCACCTTTGTAAATGTACCATGTTTAAGTCGTGACTCTCGTGATAGACAAGGTAAATCTCTTATTATAATGCGAATATTAGCAAGCGTTAAAATTGCAAAAATAAGTGTTATTTTATGTTGGTAAAATTATGAACCATGCTTTCAATAAAAGATTTTTCCAAGTTTTAGTAACTAACTTTTTCAGTTAGTGTTTAGAAACTCCTGAAAAAAGCACTTTTTTATTATGCTTTATTGCAAAGTAGAATGGCCTGTTTATGTCAAAGACTGGTCTTTGTTGACGCCCCCCTGATCTTCTAAACGTCCAGTATACTGAAAAAATATTTTCAAAAAAGAAGATAAAGATAAGACATTTATATAACGAACTAGCAGTCGGCCATTATATAATATTCCAGTAAATATTTATTTGGTACTTATATAGTATCAAAATCACGATATACAGGGTCACTGGAAATATGACGTATTCCTGCTAAGGGGTTATAGATGAGGTCAAAACAAATATTTTTGTCATATAACTTTTTCTCAAAAATTTAATAGTTTTTGAATTAATTGAAATTAAGTACATTTTTACCAAAAGTACGTTTTCAGACACAAAAAATTAAAATAAAAGATGACTACTCATTCGATTCCGGATTTTTTACTATTTTGGGATAGAAAACAATCTGAGTGTTGATAATAAATAAAAAAAAACATAAAATACAGGTGTTTATAAAAAAAATCAATCCTCAAATGCATTATTTTTTTATTTTTTTTCAGATTTTTTAGAAATAACATCAAATATCTTTAAAAAAATTCTAGTAACTAAGCGTGCATAATATTTTAAAAACATCACCATCTATTCAGCTTTCAGTTGAGGTATAAAACTTAATAATAACTTAAATAAAAAATGAGAAATTAAGACTTAACCAAATAGCAGTCCTATTTCATGTAGCAAAAATTTCCTACTTCAAGCGCTTCGGAGGTGGCCGTATTATCCTACTTATTGCATAAATGTGAAAGTTTGCTTGTTTGGATGATTGTTAATCAATCACGCAAAACGGCTGAACGTATTTGGATGAAATTTGGCACACAGATAGTTTATAAGCCGGATTAAAACATATGAGGATACTATTATCTTGTTTAAGGGTTCCCTAAGGATTTTCTCGAATGTAAATGTGAATGCAGTCGCGGGCGGAAACTAGTTTGCCATAAGTGGTCGTACTTACTAAAAATACTTTCGTCCGAGTGAGTTTGAGACAGTATTATTTTCCGCCGATGAGTCAAAATTTTATACAAACTGTGTCACAAATAACCATGCATATCAGCTATTTTTAATGCCCGCTGCTAGGGAACTGGCCTACCTTTTGGCTTGTGGATGGATAAAGCGGACGGGCCATACCCACCACGTGGACCTAATGTGGATTGGTCAGTGTTAACGACTGTAAATGCAGCCCCAGCCAGAACCAAGGACTCAATGTAAGGTACATTGAGTTAACACCGACCAATCCACATTGGGCCCACGTGGTGGGTTATGGTCCCTCCGCTTTATCCCAAAAGAAAAGGAAGGCCTGTTTCCCAGCAGCAGGTCATTAAAAATGGCTGATATGCATGGTTATTTTTGATGCTGTCTGTATAAAATTTTGAGTCATCGGCGGAAAATAATTCTTTTTCAAACTCACTCGGACGAGAAAATTTTTAGTAAGCACGATCATTTATGGCAAACTAGCTTCCGCCCGCAACTTTGTCCGTAATTACATTCGAGAAAATCCCTAGGGAACCTTTAACCAAGATAATAGTATCCTCCTATGTTTAAATCCTGTTTATAAACTGTCTGTGTGCCAAATTTCATCCAAATCAGTTCAGTCGTTTTGCGTGATTGATTAATAATCATCCAAACAAGCAAACTTTCACATTTATGATATAAGTAGGATAATACGGCCACCTTCGAAGTGCTTGAAGTAGGAAATTTTTGCTACATAAAATGGGACTGCTATTTAGTTAAGTCTTAATTTCTCATGTTTTATTTAAGTTATTATTAAGTTTTATACCTCAACTGAAAGCTGAATAGATGGTGATGTTTTTAAAATATTATGCACGCTTAGTTACTAGAATTTTTTTAAAGATATTTGATGCTATTTCTAAAAAATCTGAAAAAAATAAAAAAATAAATGCATTTAAGGATTGATTTTTTTATAAACACCTGTACTTTTTGTATTTTTTTTTATTTATTATCAACACTTAGATTGTTTTCTATCCCAAAATAATAAAAAAACAGGAATCGAATGAGTAGTTATCTTTTATTTTAAATTTTTGTGTCTGAAAACGTACTTTTGGTAAAAAAGTACTTAAATTCAATTAACTCAAAAACTATAATTTTTTTAAGAAAAAGTTATATGACAAAAAATATTTGTTTTGACCTCATCTTTGATCCCTTAGCAGGAATACGTCATATTTCCAGTGACCCTGTATACAGACGTAAAATAACATTATTTAAATAGGTACATACTAATATTAGAATTGTTATTGTTTTATATGTTAATTGAATTATGTAGAAAGGTTAATGGTAAGTTTTTTAGCGAATAACAATTTTAAATTAAATAAAAATCAAACTTTTGTCTGTCAGGCGCTGAAAACTCCAGTAAATAGCACTTTGCTATTATATTTTAATGAAAAGTAGAATGGTTTATCTATAACAAGAGCTTCTCGCCCGGATATAATAAGTGTATATACTCCTAAAAATATAAAAAAAGAGTTTTACATTTGTTAAATTATTAACTAACAGGGATAAAATAATAGCCCGTGACAAATTTCTTGCCAGTTTTATTTTTATTTTTTATGCACAACGGGATAGTGCTTGGCCTTCACCATGCCTGATGTTAAGTGACGATAAAGGTATGATTCCGATCTAGGCAGCAAGCAAGCAGCAGTGCGCAGCCTGGTGCAACTCTCTCAGTAAAAAACGATCTATGAAACGGAAGCGAATTTTTAACCCGTCTAAGTTTGAAAGAACGTTGACAATCCACAAAGGAATAGATAATTGACAACATTCGAATTTAGGCGTATTATACTTCGCCCCATCAAAGAGTATTCTTCATCTTTGACCGTTTTACCGCCAATGCCGTTTAACGTTTCTCTTTTGTTTGTTTTCGTTGAATTAGCTTCTGTTTCATACTCACGCTTTTTGTATGACACTCCCGTCTCTTATAACGCTAGTTATTTTTACATTCTCTTTGGCAGTGCGCTCCAAATTGAACCGTAATGTTATGAGGCTCAATTTGAAATGAGCGGAAAAGTGACTCGACCGCATGGATATGTAGTCGCGACACTGCTCCGTTCACTTCAAATTGAGTTTCATAACATTACGGTTCAAATTTGATCGCACTGCTGCTTGCTGCCGAGATCGGCATCATACCTTAAGGCCGAAGGTGGAAGGGCACTACACTAGGAATCCTCATCACGGAGGAACTTCTCGGTACGAGGTCCTCCAAGGTATTTATTATCTAATTTCAAAATCAATCGCTTTTAGTTTGACAGATAGATGTGACACATCGATTCTTCTTTTTGACACATATAAAAATTACCAAAGAAATGTGTCACATCCATCTGTCAAATAAAAGCGATTGCGATAGATTTTTCACTTGGTATTTCGGTACGTACGCTAAATATATGTGATATTTTAATCTTAAAATCTTCTTGTCAAAAACGGCAATTAAGACCTATTTTGGAAAGAACAACGTAGAAAATTTGAGTAAATAAAATAATTTATTTCAGAAAATAATAGTTTACGAATTTTCAGGACTTTAAATGAACCCTTCGGAACAATGCGTCTTGCGGCTTGCCTCATGCGTCATGCGTCACTTGCGGGCGCACGCGGCCATGCGGCTGTGTTTTGAATTAAAGGAGTGTATGGAACCCTTTCCGAGCGATGCGTCACGGCCGCATGCGACACGGCGCGTCTTTCAATGCAAAATACTGTTGCATGGCCGCGTGGGTCGCAAGCCGCATGTCGCAAGCGGCAAGCTGCATTGCTCAGAAGGGTACCTTTACTGAATTCAAGAAAGCTTGAATAAATATAATAGTTTTTTGAAACAGTTAAATGACCAATTTAGTTATTTAAAGATTTTTTTTTTATTCCTTCTCACTGAATAATACTTGAATAATTGATGAAGAACTCCAAAAAAATATGTATGGTGTCAGAAATTTAAAAATCTCGAAATTTACGATTTAAGGTACATTGTAAAAGATGAAAACATGTCAATTGTATGGATTAAGGCTAAGAGTATACTTTTCAATGCTCGATTAAAAATTCATGCAAAATTAACTTAGTACTAACGGCCAGGCCCAATAATCAATCCATAGATAGGGGTAGGCCTAATCTAGATTAGTTGCTATGTATAGGTTGATTTTAATAAAAAGTTAACGACAGTTGCTTAGCAACTAATCTGGCTTAGGTGTATCCCTATCTGTGGATTGATAATTGGATCTGGGGGTAAATCTGACCATGAAATTCGGTAAATTTAATTTGTAAAAACGCCGCTAAACAATTGTTGGTATTTTTGTTTTAGGACAAAGAAGAATGGCCTATCTGCTGTGAATTGCGGTTTCGGGCTAACACGTCCACTTCTGAAGTGTACTTTGGAAGCTGCAAACGATACAAAAACAAATCAGTCTATTTTTACATTTGAAGGCATTTTATATTTGAAGGCACTTAAAGCGGTCCACTAGTGCCGCCAATACATTTATTTTTATTACACGTAAACCAAGTGAATATTAAAATGATGAAACAACTAAGCCCTCATAAATTGTTTCCCATATTTTAGAATAACTCCACATTTTTCGTTCTTTGTACTACTTTTAAAATTTTTGGTTAAATGGATTTTAAAACTTACAGAAAGAATGAAAACTGTTGAAATGTTATTCAAAAAATATAAGGGACAATTTAAGAGGGCATGTTTTTTTATAGGCATATTGTTAAAACGAAAAAATATTTTTTATTCCCTCTAATAAGAAATTGATGGCGCGCGACGTTAATTTTTTTTTATCGCTCTTTATTGTCGATAAAAAGATTTTTTCAAATTTGCATTTAATGGACTTTGCAAGAATTTTTTTTTGCAAATAAGAACACCCGTTTAATACTTACGGTGACTTAAAGTAGGTAAATTCGGTTGAAAATAATGTTTTTTTTTTGTAATTTTTCAGGAACTACCGAATAGATTGCATTTTTTATTATCAAAAATGTATGCTACGTTATTGATTTATCCGAAAATGATACTACACTGCAAAATTATGACAGTTATAATTTTCAGAATGTAGCCGGGCGGAGTGCTACTTAAATCCTCCCCCTCCTCCGGCGTCAAAGGGAGGGGGGGGGGGGGGGCTCCCGTGGGCTACCGATCTTACCCCCGGTTTCTGTATTTTATCGGATGTTTAACTTTATCGGAGGGGTCTACATTATCTAGTTTTAAGATAATTTTATTACTTTAAACCAGATAATGTTAACACTTCCGACTAAGTTAAATTTCTCATAAAATATCTGAGAAACCGGGGGTTAATAGGCTTACTTTGACCCAAGGAACAATTGTACCAAGTTTCATGCTTTTGTCAAAAAAAAGGTTTGAACATTTTTTGTCGCTAAACACCCATATTATTAAATAGCACGTTGCTGTTATATTTTAATGCAAAATAGAATGGTTTATCTATAACAACAGCTTCTCGCCCAGTACAATAAGTGCATATGCTCCTCAAATTTATTTTAAACATTAGTATAAAAAAAAGTTTTACACTCGTTAATTATTAACTAACAGGGAGAAAGTAACAGCCCATGACGAATTTTCTTGCCGGTTTTTTTGGTACGAGCGCTTACGGCCCGACCACCGCCCACCACTGCGAGCGGCGGGCGGCGCGGCAAGCGGATTCAATATTTACTGCGCGCTATCTTGATGTCGGCGTCTCAACTCGTTGTCCTGACCGCTCAGTGATTACCGAATCGCCGCCCGCCGCCGCCAGAATAAATGGATTTGATTTGAATTAGTTTGTGCCTATTTTAGAACCTAGATGTCAATATCAATTATGTTACTGTTCAAATTGATAAATTGAGATAAAATGTCATAAACAAAATTAATCTAGCTCACTTCTTACTTCAGTACCTACGAGAAATATGAGATTTTTTAATCTTCATGTAAATAACTGTAATTAAGACATATTTTCGAAATTTAGATCCCCTTTTTCATGCATGGGACCAAATTATATGAATAGGTAATTACTTATGTCACAGTTTAGGTCTGTTTCGATACCATAAAAATATCTATTAATACTACCCGGCCGAGTTAACTCGGCACCTGAAGCACGATAGACCCCCTTCGTTTTCTCCTTTCCTCACGCCACCGTCATCAATTTTTTGAAAGTTTTCGATAGCTTATCGATAAATTATCGCTAACAAATGTACTAACGCTTCTGGCATGACGATAGTGGCGTGAGGCAAGGAGAAAACGAAGGTGGTCTATCACGCTTCAGGTACCGAGTTAACTCAACCGGGATATATGTTATAAAATTTTAAATAAGTACAGAAATTAAATTAAATTTATCTATATTTTTGTTATTGAAATCCCTTTCCCTACATCAAACCGAAATATAAATATGAAAAAATACTAAATAATATACTAGAAAAAATTCAACTCGCTACTAGGTGATTGCGTAAAGTCAATCGTATTAATTTGTCATCCCATACAAATTGCAGCCGATGGAATACGATATGAACTGTCAAATGAATACGATTACCTTACGCAATCGCACCCTAGATCATATTCTCAGGCGAGAATCGAACCCGCGATATCTGGAAGTCCGGTCCAGTGCTCTTCTAACTGAGCTACAGAGTCACTAGTGCCATCGACGAAATTTTTTTTCTCGTTTAATTTTAGTATTGTATAAAAATAGCACTGTGAATGCTTATATATCTCAAATAAAAAAAAATATATAAAGAAAGATGTAAAATTTTAGATTTATTTACTGTGTATAACTTAAATCTACTTATTTAAAAAATGTAGGTATTTTATCCATTATTTTAAAAGAAACTAAATCATTTTTTTGCATTCAAATTGAGTTTCATAACATTACGGTTCAAATTTGATCGCACTGCTGCTTGCTGCCGAGATCGGCATCATACCTTAAGGCCGAAGGTGGAAGGGCACTACACTAGGAATCCTCATCACGGAGGAACTTCTCGGTACGAGGTCCTCCAAGGTATTTATTATCTAATTTCAAAATCAATCGCTTTTAGTTTGACAGATAGATGTGACACATCGATTCTTCTTTTTGACACATATAAAAATTACCAAAGAAATGTGTCACATCCATCTGTCAAATAAAAGCGATTGCGATAGATTTTTCACTTGGTATTTCGGTACGTACGCTAAATATATGTGATATTTTAATCTTAAAATCTTCTTGTCAAAAACGGCAATTAAGACCTATTTTGGAAAGAACAACGTAGAAAATTTGAGTAAATAAAATAATTTATTTCAGAAAATAATAGTTTACGAATTTTCAGGACTTTAAATGAACCCTTCGGAACAATGCGTCTTGCGGCTTGCCTCATGCGTCATGCGTCACTTGCGGGCGCACGCGGCCATGCGGCTGTGTTTTGAATTAAAGGAGTGTATGGAACCCTTTCCGAGCGATGCGTCACGGCCGCATGCGACACGGCGCGTCTTTCAATGCAAAATACTGTTGCATGGCCGCGTGGGTCGCAAGCCGCATGTCGCAAGCGGCAAGCTGCATTGCTCAGAAGGGTACCTTTACTGAATTCAAGAAAGCTTGAATAAATATAATAGTTTTTTGAAACAGTTAAATGACCAATTTAGTTATTTAAAGATTTTTTTTTTATTCCTTCTCACTGAATAATACTTGAATAATTGATGAAGAACTCCAAAAAAATATGTATGGTGTCAGAAATTTAAAAATCTCGAAATTTACGATTTAAGGTACATTGTAAAAGATGAAAACATGTCAATTGTATGGATTAAGGCTAAGAGTATACTTTTCAATGCTCGATTAAAAATTCATGCAAAATTAACTTAGTACTAACGGCCAGGCCCAATAATCAATCCATAGATAGGGGTAGGCCTAATCTAGATTAGTTGCTATGTATAGGTTGATTTTAATAAAAAGTTAACGACAGTTGCTTAGCAACTAATCTGGCTTAGGTGTATCCCTATCTGTGGATTGATAATTGGATCTGGGGGTAAATCTGACCATGAAATTCGGTAAATTTAATTTGTAAAAACGCCGCTAAACAATTGTTGGTATTTTTGTTTTAGGACAAAGAAGAATGGCCTATCTGCTGTGAATTGCGGTTTCGGGCTAACACGTCCACTTCTGAAGTGTACTTTGGAAGCTGCAAACGATACAAAAACAAATCAGTCTATTTTTACATTTGAAGGCATTTTATATTTGAAGGCACTTAAAGCGGTCCACTAGTGCCGCCAATACATTTATTTTTATTACACGTAAACCAAGTGAATATTAAAATGATGAAACAACTAAGCCCTCATAAATTGTTTCCCATATTTTAGAATAACTCCACATTTTTCGTTCTTTGTACTACTTTTAAAATTTTTGGTTAAATGGATTTTAAAACTTACAGAAAGAATGAAAACTGTTGAAATGTTATTCAAAAAATATAAGGGACAATTTAAGAGGGCATGTTTTTTTATAGGCATATTGTTAAAACGAAAAAATATTTTTTATTCCCTCTAATAAGAAATTGATGGCGCGCGACGTTAATTTTTTTTTATCGCTCTTTATTGTCGATAAAAAGATTTTTTCAAATTTGCATTTAATGGACTTTGCAAGAATTTTTTTTTGCAAATAAGAACACCCGTTTAATACTTACGGTGACTTAAAGTAGGTAAATTCGGTTGAAAATAATGTTTTTTTTTTGTAATTTTTCAGGAACTACCGAATAGATTGCATTTTTTATTATCAAAAATGTATGCTACGTTATTGATTTATCCGAAAATGATACTACACTGCAAAATTATGACAGTTATAATTTTCAGAATGTAGCCGGGCGGAGTGCTACTTAAATCCTCCCCCTCCTCCGGCGTCAAAGGGAGGGGGGGGGGGGGGGGGCTCCCGTGGGCTACCGATCTTACCCCCGGTTTCTGTATTTTATCGGATGTTTAACTTTATCGGAGGGGTCTACATTATCTAGTTTTAAGATAATTTTATTACTTTAAACCAGATAATGTTAACACTTCCGACTAAGTTAAATTTCTCATAAAATATCTGAGAAACCGGGGGTTAATAGGCTTACTTTGACCCAAGGAACAATTGTACCAAGTTTCATGCTTTTGTCAAAAAAAAGGTTTGAACATTTTTTGTCGCTAAACACCCATATTTTCTGTTATATTTTAATGCAAAATAGAATGGTTTATCTATAACAACAGCTTCTCGCCCAGTACAATAAGTGCATATGCTCCTCAAATTTATTTTAAACATTAGTATAAAAAAAAGTTTTACACTCGTTAATTATTAACTAACAGGGAGAAAGTAACAGCCCATGACGAATTTTCTTGCCGGTTTTTTTGGTACGAGCGCTTACGGCCCGACCACCGCCCACCACTGCGAGCGGCGGGCGGCGCGGCAAGCGGATTCAATATTTACTGCGCGCTATCTTGATGTCGGCGTCTCAACTCGTTGTCCTGACCGCTCAGTGATTACCGAATCGCCGCCCGCCGCCGCCAGAATAAATGGATTTGATTTGAATTAGTTTGTGCCTATTTTAGAACCTAGATGTCAATATCAATTATGTTACTGTTCAAATTGATAAATTGAGATAAAATGTCATAAACAAAATTAATCTAGCTCACTTCTTACTTCAGTACCTACGAGAAATATGAGATTTTTTAATCTTCATGTAAATAACTGTAATTAAGACATATTTTCGAAATTTAGATCCCCTTTTTCATGCATGGGACCAAATTATATGAATAGGTAATTACTTATGTCACAGTTTAGGTCTGTTTCGATACCATAAAAATATCTATTAATACTACCCGGCCGAGTTAACTCGGCACCTGAAGCACGATAGACCCCCTTCGTTTTCTCCTTTCCTCACGCCACCGTCATCAATTTTTTGAAAGTTTTCGATAGCTTATCGATAAATTATCGCTAACAAATGTACTAACGCTTCTGGCATGACGATAGTGGCGTGAGGCAAGGAGAAAACGAAGGTGGTCTATCACGCTTCAGGTACCGAGTTAACTCAACCGGGATATATGTTATAAAATTTTAAATAAGTACAGAAATTAAATTAAATTTATCTATATTTTTGTTATTGAAATCCCTTTCCCTACATCAAACCGAAATATAAATATGAAAAAATACTAAATAATATACTAGAAAAAATTCAACTCGCTACTAGGTGATTGCGTAAAGTCAATCGTATTAATTTGTCATCCCATACAAATTGCAGCCGATGGAATACGATATGAACTGTCAAATGAATACGATTACCTTACGCAATCGCACCCTAGATCATATTCTCAGGCGAGAATCGAACCCGCGATATCTGGAAGTCCGGTCCAGTGCTCTTCTAACTGAGCTACAGAGTCACTAGTGCCATCGACGAAATTTTTTTTCTCGTTTAATTTTAGTATTGTATAAAAATAGCACTGTGAATGCTTATATATCTCAAATAAAAAAAAATATATAAAGAAAGATGTAAAATTTTAGATTTATTTACTGTGTATAACTTAAATCTACTTATTTAAAAAATGTAGGTATTTTATCCATTATTTTAAAAGAAACTAAATCATTTTTTTGCTAACGATATTTATTTTTAACAGGTTGACTTTTTGAAAGACTATGATTATAAGTATTTACAATTCATTTTATAATTCTAATTGTTGTATTTTATATTAAAAATACTTATTGACTAGCAGAAAATATTTTATTTCGGCATCAATAACGCAGAGTTGATAAATCTTATTACCATTCAACTGTTTTTCTCAAGGCTATATACTTTTCAATGCTTGATAAAAAATCCATGCAAAATTAACTTACTGCTATGGAGTATTTACACGAGTCGACTTTAGTCAAAGCGCTTTTTATCGACAATCACTTGTAAAATCGAATCGCCACCTCAATGAAATTAGGTTTGCGATTAGGTTTTACAAACGATTGTCGATTAAAAGCGCTAATTGTCTAAAATCGCTCCATGTAAATACCCATAATCTGACCATAAAAGTCGGTAAATTTAATTAGTAAAAACGCCGCTAAACAATGTTTGGGATTTTCGTTTTAAGACAAAGAAGAATGGCCTATCTGCAATGAATTCCGGTTTCGGGCCAACACGTCCACTTCTGTCGAAAACTATGAAAGCTGCAAATGACACAAAAACAAATAAATCGTTTTTTAACTACTGCGATATTTTAAATGATAAGACTCCTATTTATTTTGAGTATAAGGTACCTACCTAATTTTAATACCTTATTATGTCCTTTTTAAAAAATAAATTCAAAAGTCTCTTGTGTATTTTATTTCTTATGAATTTAATTAAAGGTTTTGATTTTTTATATCATTTAGATAAGTTTAAATCGCACGAAATGGGTATTTAGTTATTAAAAACGAAATATTAATAGTTTAATATCCAGTAACATAAATCATAATATTATAATAAACAATGTATATTTTTCTAAATAATATTTTTCGTAATTGGGTGATAAATCGCCAATTTCAGATAAAACTATATTGGACTTAAATTTTTCTATAGAACTACCTATTACCAGTTAAAAAAATTACTATTAGCAAACAATCGGATGCGCGATGACAAAAAACGCGAAAGCGGCCGCGTGGTTTACTGAAAGATGTTTCTGTCTTGCCGGGAATATTGCCTTAGGGTCGGGAATATTCCCAATATTGCCGAGAATATTCCCAATATTGCCGGGAATTTGCCCACCCTAAGGCAATATTCACAGCAACGTCACATTTTTATTGCTGTCTAAAAAAAAAGAGAAAGAGCTATGGAAAAATGCGGTGACGAGTGGATCAGTGAAGTTAACCCTACGATGACTAACGATTATAAAATAAAAATAAGTTCCTTTTTGGGATATACCAAGTTCAAGTGTCACTTAATATTATTACGAATATGTTATCCGTTTTGATAAGCGCTCGTATTGATAAACATATTATTTTGATCAAATATAAATAAAAAATATACCTAAGCGAAGATAAGCTCGCTTGTGAGTTAACTTTATGACCTTTACCAACAAGTAAAATTGATTGTATTTTAAAGATAACCTGCCTTCCTCGTTTACTGCGGGTTATATAAAAATATTCCACCACGTTTCTCAAATGATAATGTTTTTATCCATTTTAAATTGCACTATGGTTATCAAGTTCAAATAAGATTGACATAGGTATTTTTATTATTTGAAGGCGACATGAAACAAACGGCTTGTTTTATGGTTTTAACTTAGGTTCTAATGTGACACTACACTCAAGTGTCAACCCTGTCAATATCGCCCGCTTCCTCTTTAATACTGTGGTTTTTTTAATCGGGAGTATCTTTAATGCAATCTTCTGTAGTCCTTATTAAGGGTTAAGCTATAATGGACCACTCGAGTGCGTATTTTTCTAAGGCTCTACTAATTATCGCCACACATCAGAAACATTAATACGACTACTACCGAAGAGAGCGGACGCAGCCAAGTGGTTCTCTTGCTCTAATGACTATGTTTCTGTGTGACGAAATGAGATAGAGCTACGAAAAAATGCGAATCTAAGCGGGCCAACATATAGCTTACAAGTCAAATCGCATATTCGTCAAGTTATAACTCTTTTGTCACACTTACCGCTGGCGGCGGCTGCTTCGGCTCCCTCCTCGTTTACTTCTATGAAAGCCTTCTGGATGGCGTCACTAACATATAAACCAGCGCCTTCATTCTTAAGAAGCTTTACAAGTTTAGCAGTTTCAGCGTCGAACAAGTGGCTTACTCCAATCTGAAATCCAATTTCACTTATGAGGATGTCTTTAGTGATAAATTTTATTTATTTGAGCGAGCTAGATCATCTCTAAAGTCTTTAAAAGAAAGTGATTCATTATAAATACTTGTGTGCAAAATGAGTATTAATATCGCAAGCAAGTTGAATACAATTTTGATACTAACATTTTGAAGGACTTTCTTCAGGTCAATAGTAGTTTCAATCTTGAACTTGGGTAGATATACGTCAACTTCAGTTTTGAACATTTTCTCTGTGGCCTGTTCCAGTAGGGTGGGGTCTTTCAGTTTCTCTTGTAGGGCGGTTATTCCATCAATCTCGTTGGGAAGGACGACCAAGAAGGACGCTTCTTCGTCTTGGTAGAAAATTTCCAAAAGCTGAAAATGTAATGGCGAGTATTAATATCCTGAATATTTTAATGATGTAGATGGTATAAAAAAATCACTTCTAACAACCTATAATGTAATGTACCTATTTTATGTGCCTATACTAATATTATGTAACACGGTCACAATATCTTTGGACCTGGCGTCGATGATCAACGCTCTGTAATGGTGTGAAAAAAGTATCACTCTAATTGTAAAGTAAAGAACAAAAGCGCACGCTTAGTAGGAAGCGAGAGCTTTGAGTTGTAAGTTTGGATATAAGAGGTGGAAATGGTAGGCGATAAAATTGAACAAAATAATGTTGTTTTTTTAAATAAAATCTCATTCTTATGACCACTTCTACTAGTTCCATATTTCCTTATAAGTACTTTATAAAATAATAATAATTCTATATTTTTGTCATAACCATAATCTATTTCATTTCATTTAAGTAATTTATTTTCCACCTATGTTTATTCATAAAGATGTAAGTAAAGCACATAACCCTCACCTTGGCATCTAATTCCGAGCTGTAGCCAATCTTGAAATCGCCGTTCTTATACATAGTAGGCACTTGAATTTTCTTTTCTTTAGTCACATAGAAGTCACGGTCAGTCGTCAATTTCGGGTCAAATTTGTCCTTCCAGCTGCCCTGCATTCAAAATACAAAATAAAATTTATAGAATAATTCCTGGGGTTTTGTTATGTTGTGATTTCTAAAAGTATTCGAACTTACCTTGAAGTAAATGGCATTTACAACAACGGCACGTGTGTCAGGACCCAAGGAGTCGGCACTAACTAAATCCTTGATGCGTTTGTTGGTGTTGTCCTCAACCTGAAAGAAATAAATGCTTGTTGGTGATCGCCCAACACTGGCCCAAAATCTGGCCTAATGATCTTCACAACCTTCGGCCCTAGGCTACCCGTATCTACTGGCTTCAAAAGACTTTTACGAGTTATTCGTTGAAGTAAATTGCGTACTTCCAACATATCAAACAACTTTGAATTGTATTATTCGAATAGCTATGTTTCTGAAATATTTAAATCGCTGATACATTCAGATGATTCTTTACAATATTTTAGAAATCTTTCAATTTGCGTAAAGTATTTCAAATTAAAGGCACGATGGCGCAGTGGGTTAGTTAGCGCATTGGCCTGCGATTATTGAATTTAAGCCTTTGTTGCCCGTGGTACTAGTAGTAATACTACCAGTAAAAACCCGTCGTACTACCAATCGATCCAGTAGTACCACGGTAAATATTTTTTTACCCGTGGTACTACTACATTTTTAATATATTTTTAAATCCTTACTTATCTTCTTTGAACTACGATGCCAAAGTACCAGGGTAATATAAATTTAGAGGAGATTAACTTTAATTTAATTATATTTGTACAATTAACTAATCCCATCAAAACCAATTTAAGTAGTAAGTATAATTTAATTGTTTTATTTAGGCCTTTTTTATTTAATTTTACTTAAACACATAATGTCTTAAAATACCTAAATTTATTATTAAAAATGTAGTAGTACCACGGGTAAAAAAAATATTTTCCTTGGTACTACTGAATCGATTGGTAATACGACGGGAATTTTTTTTACCCGTGGTACTACTGGTAGTAATACTGGTAGTACCACGGGCAACAAAGGAATTTAAGCAACTTTCGAAAGGGTCAGTCATAGGATCGGTGACCAAAACTGTATTATCTCCAGCTCTTCTGTGCTTCAGATCCCAGCTGCATTTACTGTCGTTAATACCCACCAAGCATTGGGCCCGTGTGGTATTAAGGTGGGTTATGGCCCATCCTCCTTATTTATCCACAAGGAAGGCCTGTACTCAGTTGAAAATTATAAGTATTATTATGACTGTTTGAGGTAGTTTAGTTAGTTATGTTACTTAATGACCTGTGTCCCCTCCCCTTGATGAGACAGAGGGCGTTTAAAGTGAACCTCCATCATATTCGGTTTTGGGCTTCGCGTTTCATTTTGCTTCAAGTCATCCCAACCTCGCTTCGTCAGCTACAGTACGTCACCATGTTTGCTTGGCGCGGCCGCGTTTACGCTTTCCTTGGGGATTCAAATCGAGGGCCTGTTTAGGAAGTAGTTATGTTATGTTCATTAAAACTTACCCAGGTGTTAATAGTAGCAGCAGCTTCAACGTTCTTCGCGAAGTCAAGTTGCTTTACTTCTGCATTGAATACGTCACGGGAAACAGCGTTGAACTCATCGTTTAGTTCGAAGCCTTCGGGAATGTAAAGACTGTTGGCTATCTTCAGGTCGACTCCTTTCACCGCCTTCAATTCTTTGCTCACGTAGGAGAACACGTCTTTGGTCTGAAAAGTATTTATAAAATGATATATTTTGTGTATCCTTTTTTTCACTTCCATTAAATGATCACTTATTGCAAATGACTGTTTACTAAATTATACTTGAACATTATTTTTTTACACGACTGCTTAAAGCAAAAAGAGTGTATATGTGTTCAGGGTTCATGTATGTTTGTGGGTATGTGAGTTTCTTTATTCCACAATAACTTCCAAATGGCTCAACGGATTTGGATGTATGGGGTATTGTTAGAATCCTTACATCATTCCGAGTGACAATGGCTATAATTTTTTTGAAAAAAGTTAATATGGCGACTGTATAACGCCATTTTCAAATGTGAAAAAAATTTTTGATTCTTCAATTATTACAATATGGGTATCAAATGAAAAGCCTTAATGAGCACATTTCAAAAATATATAATTTGTCACTAAAATGTGTGAAATAAAAATAAATAAATAAAAAAAAAAACACGACTGCCCTGCTAAAAACAAACCCCCCAACTGCAATTGTCATTGCAGTTGGGGGACCTCTTCGATTAAAAATTGTTCCAGAAAACGGTCTCCCGACTGCGATGACACTTGTTATTTAACTTTTTAGTTTGTTTTAGTTTATTTATTTATTTATTTTTTATCTCAATTATACAAAAAACATTATTGAATTTGATACGTTTATTGTGCAACAATTAAAATTTGGACAATTGAAGGTATCATGTCTCTATAGATATAATGTAGAATGGCTATCCATTGTGTGTGCAATGTGTATTACAGACTATTAATGGTATAGTGTCTACTCGTAGCATTTTCGAAAACAATCTTCAGCAGAACTTGCAACCTTTTCATCATACGTTTGGATCATTTTACACAATCTTTTATGAAAAAATGATCCAACGAATTAACTGTATATAGGTGGTGCAATACTTACAGCATTGTCATTAGGCAGACCTAGGACTGAAAGGATTTCATCATGGGAGATTCCTTCTGAGGCCAAACACAACTGTGCAAGAGGTGACATCGCGGAAAAGCCAGACATGATGACACTTTTTCCAGGGTTCTCTTTCGCGACTTCCTGTATGACAAAATAACAACTTTAGTAAGTAAAACAATTATCAGCCACATGGCATCAACACCACCTAGCTAGGGGTATAATTAGGGTTGCCAACCCTACTGTATAATATAGTATTCCACTATATTGAGAGCTCGCCTACTTTATTTTTTGAAAAAATATATAGAAGGTAAAACTACTATATTTATTCAAATGAAAAAATTAAACAAAACCAACAGAAACATTATTAATTATATAATACTATAAGTAATTGCATAATATTTTTTGTGGTTAAACTATGAAAATGTTAGTACTTAAGTTTGAAAAATGAAACTTCTTTAAAATTCTCCATACAAAACGGCAACCTACTATATTTTTTTGGATGTTTTCGCCATCTACTATATTTTTACACTAAAAATCTTGAAAATACTATATTTGATGCAAAAAAAGTTGGCAACCCTAGGTATAATAGGCCTTGAGTTAAGATAACTACAATATAGTTCGTTCGACTAGCAATGTTGTTAGGCGTGCACATGCACATTATTTTAGTGTGTGTCTGCACGCTCTTGTATTCCGCACACTAAATGATGTGCATGTGCACAACGCACAACATTCATAGCCGAACGGATTTCGTGAGATAGAACAACTATGAATGAACCAAAATTGTAGTAATTGCTTATCTAGAGTGATATTATTGAGAGATTTTGCAAATGATACGGCCTATATGAAAATAGAGGACTGGCACTATTTGGTACACTAAAATATAACAGTCATCAGTTCATCACAAACATTACTCTGTTTCCAAAGTAGAAATCTTAGGGTGGGTACCCACTTAGGTACGCGAACCTCCGCGCTCCGCGAACCTGCACCAAAAAAATTGTTTATGCTGTGCTGCAACAGTGCGCCATAGTGTGTACGTGTGCGAACATGTATGTGAACCTGGTTCACACACGTACACACTATAACCAAAGTGAAAATAAAATGTTTGCTAGGGCGCACTGTTGCAGGTTCGCGGAGCGCGGAGGTTCGCGAACCTAAGTGGGGACACACCAAGAGACAACGGTGGAACTACAAACACCCAGACCTAATCCAATATAGAAAAGTTCGTTTTCTAAATTGACCCAGCCGGGGAAACCGGCGTACAAACCACTTGACCACGGAGGTACTCTCTCTATATTGTGACGGAGGTAGTCGAAATAGATATTGCGGTAACAAAAAAAACCGGCCAAGTGCGAGTCGGACTCGCGCACGAAGGGTTCCGTACCAAAAAACGGCAAAAAAAACACGTTTGTTGTATGGGAGCCCCACTCAAATATTAATTTTATTCTGTTTTTAGTATTTGTTGTTATAGCGGAGCGGCAACAGAAATACATCATCTGTGAAAATTTCAACTTTCTAGCTATCACGGTTCATGAGATACAGCCTGGTGACAGACAGACAGACAGACGAACAGCGGAGTCTTAGTAATAGGGTCCCGTTTTTACCCTTTGGGTACGGCACCCTAAAAATGGATGAGCAGTGTACCGTCATCGTGTGAACGTAACGCTGCAGCTTTATCATAGTAAGTTGCATTGATTGTGAAGTTACAGAAGTAGCACAGAATACATAATATGTAGGAAATGAAGCGATCTTTTGTATAGAGACCCTAATATTATATCCTCAGTCGATGAAACTTTGCAGGGATGTAATATTGTATGAACCAAAACCTATGTACAAATATCCAAAAACAATAAAATAAACGATTTGGATAATTCAAAAAGTATGTTTCATTTATGGTACTTTATCATACTGTAAAGTTTTGTCTACTGAGGATTTACTGTGGGAGTCCACTATCTTCCTTTCCTATTGTCCAAGGAAAACTAATTGTTAAGATAAAGAAATGACTAGTTTTATCAATTTATATAATTGATAGCAAAAATCACATGAGGAAGTCACAAATGGTCGAATCAGAAGAGACAGTGTTGCCAGAGATACAAATTTATAATAATTTAAACCGGTGTGGCCAGCTTAGGAAAATAAGGTCAGCTACACATTACACAATTATTTCAATGTGAGGAAATTAATCGAACACCTATACTAAAGTGTAGCATACAACATAGGATTTTTAACCATGTATCTTGTGACAATGCTACTACTTCCACAGATTACATAATGCTACTTTTATAAATTAAATTTTAAATAGATGTTGTTTGTTTGTTCTTATAGTACGAATCACGAAAGATGACCACAAACGGCGCTCATCTTCACAACATAACTGAATAAGAAAAGACTTAAGACAAAATTATATTTTATATACATATAGATATTATGTAATATAATAAGAAATAATATTTAGTTTTTAGTCTTTTCTTCACGAGTTATGATGCAAAGATGGGCGCCATTTGTGGTCATCTTTCGTGATTCGAATTATATATGTTTTTACTACTTAATCGAATTTAGTCGATTTATTCAAGAGTGATGAATGAAATCGTAGGTATAGTGAATAAATATAGATAGACCTTAGTAGCTTCTATGACTAGTCAGATAAGAAATTAAACGCTAAGGTAGGTTTAATAAAATCCTTTGTCAGACTGAGACAGCGATGAGGAAAAGATGTAGTTTTCCTTCTAGTGAACACATACAAACTTTGGTTTGGCTTTAAATCTGTCTGAAGGTTAAAGTTGTAATATTAATAAATATATTACTTATGAGTAGTAAGTAATTAACAAATGGTTGTATCTTGCGCTTATGTTGATGAAGGTCAGTTACGCATTTTTTTATTGATATCTTTGTTACAACAGTTTATTTTGAATTATTGTTTTTTTATTTTTGTATAATATACTCCACCCTGATCTGAGTTATGTCACGGAATTTACTTCATAGAATACTTACATTAAACAATTTTGAAGTGAAGTCGTTAGTGCTCTTTGTGACGAGCTTCTGTACTGTCTCATCTGCCATAGCCATGGTCACCAAGGCGAAAACTGTAATTAAACAAAATAAACCATACTTGAGAAAAAAGTTTCATAAAAACTAATAAATGAAGAATAATTTTACTGTTCAAATAAATGAGTACCTGTCCTGTCCAATAAAAAAATCTTTATACCTGGTTTAATCTCTAAAGTAAAGCGTCACATAATATGCTAGGTATAAACTATAGTCGACTATTGTTGCAGTGAATCTTTAAGACTAGCCTAAGTCGATATTTTAGATTAAAGGGAATATGAAACAGTATTTTTTACACGACTGCCCAAAAAGGAGTGTATATGTGTTCAGGGTTCATGTATGTTTGTATGTGGGTATGTGAGTTTCTTTATTCCACCATAAGTTCTAAATGGCTTAACAGATTTAGATGTATGGGGTATTGTTAGAATCCTTACATCGTTCCGAGTGCCACTGGCTATATTTTTTTTAAAAGTCAATATGGCAACGGCACTACGCCATTTTCAGATGTAAAAAAAAAATTTTTTCTTCAATTGTTACAATATGGGCATTAAATGAAAGGCTTTAATGAGCACATTTCAAAACTATATATTTTGTCAGTAAAATGTGTGAAATAAAAATAAATAAATTTAAAAAATATTAAAAACACGACTGCCTTGCCAAAAACGAACTAAAAAGTTAAATAACAAGTGTCATTGCAGTCGGGAGACCTCTTTAATTAAAAATTGTATCACAAAACGGTGCCCGACTGCAATGACACTGGTTATTTAGCTTTAAAGTACGTTTTTGGCAGGGCAATCGTGTTTTTAATATTTTTTAAATTATTATTTTTAATTACTTATTTAGTTAACGTTTAATGAGTTCTGCATCGGCATTGTAGCTTAAGCTACGTTAAGATTACGTGTGAAAATATTGTTGCAAAATTGTGTTGAATGCTATTATAAATCTCTAATCCAATGCACCACGGTTTGTTTTATTTCACAGAAGTTTTTGCAAAACTAATAAATAAGGCTAACCAGTTTGAAACGAGTTTATTAACTATAAGAATTTTTTGTTTGAGTTTTTAACATGGACCTTTTAAGACTTATACACATCTAAGACTTTCTAATGAACCCAGCTATCAATTAAAAACATAATTCAACATAATTTAATTAACTAATTGGATGATGACGCCTGAAAAAGTTGTATTGCTGCATTATTTCAATATTAATAGATTTAAAAATAATAACAAATTGAACTATAGCCGGAGTTTCATCAATTTTAGAAACACGATTTCAATGAAGTGTCTAATGACACATTCCTACCACATAATTTGATTACTTCCGTATATATGACTTTTTAAATCTCTCGGTTTTCAATCAATTTGAGTGTATATGCGTTGAAAAGATTTATCAAACATGAAGTCTTTTTAAATTCAACTAGCCTTAAACAATAAACAAAAAATCCATCAATTTTATATCGTTTCTTTATTTAAACGACGTGAGATATTAAACATCCGTTTTGACCAATAATAAAAGTTATTTATAGTAACACTAATGGCAAACGACAATATTTAGGTAAGTACATAGGTACTTGAATAATTATGATCAAACCAAATGATCTTCGAAAACGAACCAATAAGTCACGCTTTGTACACTTTAGCATTAATACAAAAAGTAAAAAACCGGCCAAGTGCGAATCGGACTCGCGCACGAAGGGTTCCGTACCAAAAAACGGCAAACAAATTCGTTTGTTGTATGGTAGCCACTCTTAAATATTAATTTTATTCTGTTTTTAGTATTTGTTGTTATAGCGGCAATAAAAATACATCATCTGTGAAAATTTCAACTGTCTACCTGTTGTCGTTATTAATATCGAGCAAAAAACGGCAAAAAAATCACGTTTGTTGTATGGGAGCGTCCCTTAAATATTAATTTTATTTTGTTTTTAGTATTTGTTGTTATAGCGGCAACAGAAATACATCATCTGTGAAAATTTCAACTTTCTAGCTATCACGGTTCATGAGATACAGCCTAGTGACAGACAGACAGACAGACAGACAGACAGACGGACAGCGGAGTCTTAGTAATAGGGTCCCGTTTTTACCCTTTGGGTACGGAACCCTAAAAAGGGATTTGCATAGAGAATAATAATTTAATAGAATAAGAAAAGAAAATCTAAAGAACATTTAACATCTATAAGTATCCACCCTGAGCAATTCTTTTTATTTTACCGGGCAAGTAATTATGAGTTATTTTGTGTTCATAATTGCATTACTATATCTTGGTTTAAAAGAGTGATTAAGCTGAATGTGTGCAAATGCGGAAATATTGTTATTTCTAATCATCCGTGCAACTTCGCATTTGTGACATCAGCGGGGATTCCCAACCTTTGGTATTACCGGTGACCTAACCGTACAATAATATTATTGTTGTTCACTTGTTCACTTTTATTTAGGTTATCATAAGCTTTTATTTAGGCAAGATTAGAGCCTATCTAGTACAAGAGCGTCACCAGCCCATGGCCTAGGGGGGGGGGGGGGCAAGTTAATATTAAAGATGAGAAAAATATGAGTTGTAAGTACAGTCAAGAACATTTTTTAACCTCTAGGGGGGGCAGCTACCCCTCCCTGCCCACCCTTGGCGACGCCCATGATCTAGTATAAGTTGGCACGTGGTTGAAAAAGGAACAAATTTTGATACTTTCTTATGCCTTATTATAGGGTTGGTTTACAATAACGTATTAATTTAACAGGGAAAGTGGCGCCACCATTTGTGTCCAGCTAGACAGACTCATTTATTTGATGTCATAGTTATAACTCATTGTTAACAATTTAGTTTTAGCCATAAACAAATTAAGCATTGCATTCGTTAAGGTGGTACCCTGAGCGAAAGTGGCGCCGCGGTGAATTTTATTTAATATTATAATTCTAATACACAATTTTAATAATGTTTATCGTGAAGATTTTAGGGCCTACAGTCTAGTATTTTTAGACGGTATCGTTACATTCCCTAGTAGTCACTGCTAGAATTAGATAGAAAAACTGTTAAAAGTGGCCGTTTTTGACACATTTGCTATCTACTTCTACGAAGGACTACGAGGGCATGTAGTGATACCCAGTGTTTCTTTCAGACAAAATTCTCCGGGGGGGCAATTAAGAGGTTCGGGGGAGTTCGTCCGACGATCACTACATTAATTTGCCCGTCTACCTACACACAACCCATTTTTCTCCGGGGGGGCACTAAGGCTGCTCCGGGGGGGCACTGCCCCCCCGGAGTAGTACCTGAAAGAAACACTGGTGATACCTTCTAAAAATACTAGACCATGGGCCCTAAAATCTCCACGATAAACATTTTTTTTCTATTAATAACTTATTAAATAAAAACCTCCGAGGGCGCCACTTTCGGTCATACAACCGCCTTAAATAGGACTACAACCAACACAAGAATGACGAATGACTTTAAATTCGGCGAGTTCATTACTACTGAAAAAAAGGAACGATATTGTTTTCTTAAGCATGATGTAATCGTATTGAAACTGTTGCTACGAGACGTTGTCAGGTTACTCGATGCGCCGGCGCCGGTTATCGAAAATCAAAACAAGATTTTTTTCATTGACATTACGTAAGTGTTAATACACTCAAACAGAGCGCCAATTAGACAAAAAGTAGCGATAATCGAAAAATGTTCATACCACCTCCGTGACATTATTGACTCATGTATGGTTCAAAATCAAGAAAGCTCGAACAACGTACGTTTATTGCAATATCGTTATGATGGATATTAAAATTTGTTTTAGCTAAGTACAGTCAGCAGCATATCAAGCTATACATGTCAAAAATCTATAATAATTGCTCCACATAAAGTTTAAAAATTATTGAAGAAATTTGAGCCCAGCGTTCCGTTGACCGTACAATCAAAATGTTGGTAGTTGTTTTAGTCATGGATAGAATTAAAAAACAAAAGGAAGAAAAAAATAAGATTACGTATACGTACCTCAAAATATTCCTCTAGTAATTAAGAAACCACATTCAAATGTAACTAACAATTTAGAATTATATTATAAGCAACATACAAACGAGTTTTGGAAAACTTGTTTTAATATTTCTTAGACCAATTTTTTAAGTAAGACTTAAATGTTTGTGATCTTGAAATCAGTATATTTAATTTAGTTATAATGAGGTAAGACTAGTGAGCTATAAATATAGGTTTAATAATTTATACTATATAGCTGTTATAGCGGTAGATTAAAATGGTGGCAGGCAGATTTGAAATAAGCCCGACCATCAACTGAAATATAGCAATGAATTATTAAAGATTTTCCTGGAAAATACTTTTACAGTATTGAAATTAATTTACTTGAAGCATTGAACTAACTTAGGAAATACCAACCATTATTTAATTTTCCTACATTTCCAAGATATAAGCAACAGTCTCATATCGCAATCAAATATACCTATGCAAAAAACCGATAAACTTACACAAAAGAATTGCTAAAACAATAACCAGAACTGATTACCATTCTTCCCTTGACCTTAAAAACATTACATAATACGTGTTCTGCCGGTCAATAAGTTTATATAAACATGTACCGGCTTAAAAGATAAATATTAGTTAACTCACGGTAAATGAACTGCTTCATGGTTGTGTGAGATCTTGTCTGGCCTTCTTCACTACCGTGCCTTTACTGACCAGTTTTGAGGCAGACAGTTTTTAAATAATGGCCACGGCTGTTTACTGTGTTGTCACAGTGTAAATAAGTTAAGTATGTGAACTAAGATAAGCAGCCTACTATACTGGCCTACAAAACTAGTACCATACTTCTAAAAATACATTTTCTGAACAATAGAAGTTACGAGTTATGAAATAAAAATAAAAAACGTTTAATTTAGAGAAGGTTATCGACTATGAAGTTATTATTTAAAGAATTGAATTCTTTATCTAATCCTTTCTATTACAAAAATATAATTACCTCGTGTATTTTAACAGTTATTGCAATTTTAAAAGTATGTTTTGGTACTAAGATTTGAAGGCCAGTGTATGAGTGATTCGTAGTCTTTTTTGATAACAATATGGTCATCTTAGTAGGTATAGATCGGGCAAAACTCCATTGGCATCGGTCTGAACACGAGGCAATAGTTTTTCGCAAATTTGTACGAATAATACACTCTGCGCATGCGTGAACCAACTTCAGAGTGAGCTCGAAGTTTGGCACGAGTTGTACCTTACATTTCAGCTTATTTACATGCTCATGAACATTCGCAGAATTCCACGCATTATTATTATTTCTTAGCGCCATATCGTTTTATTCTGGAAACGACTGCAATAGAACCTTCTAGATGTTTTTGTTTTATTGCAGAAATAGTATCATTTTAGATATTTGACAAATATTATAAATTAAATCAGTTTATACACTTACGAAAAACACTTATTCTACTTATCCAAAAACAACAACAACAATTTTGAAGGAATTCATCTCTCTATAACAAATACAAAACACATTAATTTAAGTACTTAAAATATTTAAAACTTTGCACGTGTAAAGTCATCATCATCAATCATCCTCACCGTTTCATTTGAACTTTGGTTATGTTCAATTATTGGTTCATCTTCTGGGGGGTTACTCCCGAGAGATCTACTCGAAATCGAGTTAGGCGATTCTCACACTGCCGGCGCGCGCCGTCGCGGGGCGCGGTTTGGCGTTTCACGCGCGCGGCGACGGCTCAGCGCGCCGCCTATTCGGGCGGTTTTCGACGCGCCTCCGCGCCGATCGGCGTCAGACGACGGCCCCGCGCTTACGTACAAAAACCGGCACGATACTATGGAGCTCAGTGTGTTGTACCCCGCGTGCCGCCGGCGGCACGCGGCGTCACGCGCTCCCGCACCTCGGCGCGGCTTCGGTGTATTGGACCAAGCGGTTTTCTATACAAATTGATGTACTTGCATACAAAGTAAAAGACGCGCGCGGGAGTCCCGCGACCGCGCGCGTCCCCAGTGGCAGTGTGAGAACCGTCTTAACATCAGGATCGAGTAAACGTCAAAAAGTATATTATTTTGGCACTTTAAAAACGGTTTCCATGGTTTTAATATTACTTATGGTTCTAACGTTTATTCGATTCGATCTCGATCGCATCGGGAGTAACCTCGCTGAACAAAGATACACTATGCTAGGACCTAATCGTCATCTACCAACAAATACATTAAAATTGATTTGAAAACCAACATGATCTCCTCGTATTCACTGATATACGAATAGGTAGTCTATGGGTACGTGGTAATAAAAAAAAAAAGATTATTTACTTTAGATCGATCGAGTTTCTGAGAAGTTTGTTTTTGTTTATTTGTTTTGTCTCTCTCAATCTACTAATTTTCCTGTATTAGTGATATTGTTTGTTTATTTTTGTAACGGGAATTTCAGATGAAAGCACTCGGCTTTCCTTAACCCTTTAAATGAATTGCATTTGGATAAAACCAAATCGTGAAACATAGAGGGCAATAGATAAGTGTAGTTTTTATTTACTAGTGTTATAAAGTTAATATAGAAAGCAAAAGATAAAATGTAGTTTTGATTTACTACGTGTTATCCTTACTAATATTATAAATACGAAAGTCTGTTTGTTTGTTTGTTTGTTTGTTACGCCTTCACGTCCTAACTATTGA
The DNA here is from genome assembly GCA_943789525.1 of Agriphila geniculea. Classification (NCBI taxonomy): domain Eukaryota; kingdom Metazoa; phylum Arthropoda; class Insecta; order Lepidoptera; family Crambidae; genus Agriphila; species Agriphila geniculea. Next base: position 9,541,823 of record OX038875.1, read on the forward strand.
ACCGATCATCATGAAATTTTGCATACACGTTGTCAGGGGTACAGAGAAGGACATAGGGTACTTTTCATCCAGAAAAAATGTATTGTTCCCGCGGGATAGCAAAAAACCTTTCCACGCAAACGAAGTCGCGGGCGGCCGCTAGTAAGGTAATAAAATAAGTTAAGTATAGTAACTAGGTACTGAGTTGTTTAAAAGTTTGGAATTTCGTAAATAGTTAATACTGGTGACTTTCGCGACTTTGTCTACGTGGATTGTTATAGTTTTCTATCCTTCGGAAACTGTATTTTAACTCGTTTTATTTGGCCACTTTCTCGTATATTTGTTTGTTTATTTGTCCACAAATTTTGCTGACGATTTTAATCTAGCTTTCTGATAAGACAAGGACTTTTTAATCTTTAAACATGGATCAGAACTAGAAGACAATGCAATCATATGGTGTCATTGAGCTGATCTGATGATGAAGCCGGTAGAAGGCCACAGGAACTTTGTAATAGATGTCCGTTGTCCCTAGATTAATAAATGAACTACCTCCCGATTTGATTAAAAGCATTACACCCGACAATATAAAGATTAAATTAAAACAATACTTTTTGGAAAGTGGAATGTAATGTTCTTTTTATCATATTTTATGTTGAAAGAAACGACGTTAATACTGAATCATTGTTACACAAGTGCTAAAAAATGTAAGAAATAATCATAATTTTAATATATATATTTATATATATATATATATATATATATATATATATATATATATATATATATATATATATATTTACATCCTACATTCTTTTTGGCGTCATGCACGTCGTGCATCATTACGACGTCCCCCAGTTCCCCTTACTTTTTTTAACATGTCTTAATGAATATTGCTTAGTTTTTTGATTTCCAGGTCAGTGGGATACGTCATTTTCCGATAATTTTATTTTTAGCGATATTCGTCTTGTAGTCATGCCCGAACATTTTTGAACCCCTAACCATGGTGATACATTATAAGCATCCTAGATATATTGATCGTAATTTACCTATGGCATCGATTATTTAACGTCCTTACAGGATGGACGGTATTTGAGAGTGCGACGTTGCCAGCTTTAGGTTTATTATCTCTTTCTTTTTCTATCGCTTGTCTGTAGTACACAGTTTCAACATTTAATATGTTCCAATATTTGTAAGGTCTATACATATGCGGATGCCCCATATGTCATTTAAAGCCGCTGATGAAACAGCGACGTTCAATGAAAAGGCTAAGCCCAGGGTTGGAAAAAATATGATTTTTACGAAAAAAATAATCACTGATTTTTTGCAATAAAAACGGAAAAATCCAATATTTTCGATTTTTTGTTTGAACCTTTAAAATCGACCTAAAATAGTGCGTGAAACTACAATACACGTTTGTTTTACTTATATGACACTTTAATTCGGAAAAACACTAGTAAAGACCAATAAAATAGTTGAAAATATCTTATGGAAGATATAAGGACGGATGATTTAGCAGATTTTTAGGAAAAAAACTGTAATTATTATGTAGTAAATTTAAAACAAAGTTACCGTTAACATTCATTTGTATGTGTTCATCCACGATATAAAATTAATAATTTAATTTTTTTACGCAAATATGAAAGAATAAAAGCAATTTGATTTAATCAGTGATTTTTATTCAAAAAATCACTTGATTTAAATCGTTTATATGTTAAGACGACCGTTTACAGCTATTGGGCGTCCGTGTATGGCAATTGAGCGTCCGTATACAGCTATTGGGCGTCCGTATATGGCTATTGGGCGTCCGTATACAGCTATTGGGCGTCCGTATATGGCTATTGGGCGTCCGTATACAGCTATTGGGCGTCCGTATATGGCTATTTGGCGTCCGTATACAGCTATTGGGCGTCCGTATATGGCTATTGGGCGTCCGTATAGGCGCGGTCGCAGCCTGAAATTCTGGGGGGTCACTAATAATAATGTAATTGCTTTTTTGTAAATTTTAGATGCTTTTTCTATGTGACATGTACGATTTTGGGACAGTCATGTCCCTTGTGACCCCCCCCCCCCCTCGGACCGCGTCTGCCGTATTCAGCTATTGGGCGTCCGTATATGGCTATTGGGCGTCCGTATACAGCTGTTGGGTGTTGGGCGTCCGTATATGGCTATTGGGCGTCCGTATACAACTATTGGGCGTCCGTATATGGCTACTGGGCGTCCGTATACAGCTATTGGGCGTCCGTACAAAGTACAAAGCTTTACGTCGGTTTGTTGATACCAAATAACAAATATCAATACCGATACCAATACTGAATATATCATCACAGTCGGCATAGTGGTTATACAAACTTTCACCCCTTTTCACCCCTTTTTACCCCCTTGGAGGATGATTTCGTGGATAAAAACTATCCTATTTCACACTATCCCCATACCAAATTTCATTTAAATCGGTTAAGCGGATATATTTTCTATACAAACTTCTACCATGCTATTTACCCCTTTAGGAGATGATTTTGGGGACAAAAGTATCCTATGTTTTCTAAAATCCAATGTTCAATAACTTCACGTGAGTTTATTTGTAATTTGTATGTCTGTTTGCGATAAACTCAAAAATTACTGAACGGATTTTCTTGCACTTTTCAAGAAATGAGTGATTCTTGAGGTAGGTTAAGTGTGTAATAAGTTGGGGTTTTATGTAAATTGGCATAATATGGCCATTAATGTTGAAGATGTCGCCAAAAATTAAGCCGACTGAGAGCTTGCATCGAAAACGCTACATAAACCATTTTATCTATTACAAAATAATTTTAGATGGAATTGTTCCCCCTTTTATAGGACTACAAAAAAGTATGCGATGACATATATCTATCTTTTATGAATTATATCCATTTACTTATTACCATTATTACCTATTTATTATTATACCCATTATATCTTCTAAAAAAATGGTCACATGCAATGCAGTAATTTGGAAAAATATTTAGAAGAATACAGTATTTTAATCCTTATCAACTTTAAAAGGTAACTAACGTATAGTTTATTTTAACCGTTGTATGCACATTATTTTATCCTCTTACACCATACCTTTTAAATGAATATCTTATGAGATATTGCAAAAAATAAGGCGTGCGGAAATAAATTCAAGTGCGTTTCTTACGCCGATGATGAGACGGGACTCGAACGGGACTGAAACAGACTTTTGGAGCGAATGGGTGACGACTGTAAGGTATTTCTTTTTTTTTGGTGTTGTTGGAAGATAGCTTTTGTCAAAAAAAGAAAGAAACCGAAGCGAAGCGAGGGCGGGTCGCTAGTATTAAATATAAACAAAACTTAAACGGGCGCCGAATATTATGCAACGCGTACGTGACCGAAGACGACATATATTGTTTTAATTGCGGTAGATATTATTTGAGCTATTGTCACTGATATCATGAGGAAGCTGGCAACGTCGCAATGGTGGACGCCAAATACGCGAACTCGTGGTCAGAAATTTCTCTCGATATACAGTGTGAGATATACGCGCTGCAGCAGCGCCTCACCTGCGCTGAGATTTCTTCGGGAACTTTTCAATATTTTATTGCAGCCATTTTAAACGACTTTTGACTTCCGTCGATATTTGTACTACGGCTAGCTAGGACCAATAGGACCTAAGTGCCACCGGCTAATAAAGTGGCGTCCGGTATGCGGACGCCAAAAGCAGGTGGACGCCAGTTTAAATGCACTTTCGCCTTCAGGGGACGGCCATTTGTTTGCGGGATAAATATATATATATATAAGGATTCTACAACGATGTAGAATCCTAACACATTATACAAACCTTGGTTTTCTTTGTGTTAGCTAGTGAATAAGTCTTATTGTAAAAATATTTATATGATAAAATAAATAAATAAAAAAAAACCATACAACCCAATCAAGTTTGGGTTCGTTTGATTTATCTTGACAGGACTCTGATGGGAGACGAGGTCCAGGGTCTGATGATTTAGCTGGAAAATATATGTAAACATGATTATCGTTCTATTCTAGTAGTTAAGACGTGAAAACATAAAAAACCTTTTTTTTTCATTTAGGTATACAAATAATATTGAGTTTAGGGTTCTGTAGCTCAAAAGCAAAAAACGGAACCCTTATAATATCACTTTGTTGTCCGTCCGTCTGTCTGTATGTCAAGGCTTTTTATTTAGAGAATGCGTGGAGGCATCGCAGTGAAATTAAAACCATATACTTACTCAAGTCGACAGATTCTTGAAGCTGTGAAAAATCAAACTTCTAAGTTAACGTAAAAAAACAGAGACAGCCGCTAAAAACTGATATTTCGACACTCTCAAGGGAATCAAAACTTATAGGGTACTTTCCATTGATCTAGAACTATGAAAGGCAAGTAATATCGTCTTATACTACAAATACAGAGAAAAGTCTGGAAACTATACATTTGTAATTTAATCATAAAAAATATAGTTTTTTATCATCAAGGTTAAGCAACAGTATGTGCGGTCATAATTTAACTCCCAATTGACCTGTGAACTTGAAGGTGATAATTTTTATTACTGGTGGCTCTGTGTCCTGTAGACCTCACGTTTGGGAAATTTTTGAATATGTTTTGAAATGGCTTTGTCGAAAATTTCGAAAAACTGATTGACTCGACAAAAAAAATATAATTATGGAACCTGCTCACAAAATTTCACGAAAACCGGTTAAATAATGCGACCTGTAGAGGAAAACAGACGGACAGCTGGACAGACATATGAAAGCATTTTTTGCCCAAGCTGAAACGGAGACGCTTCGCTCTCGCTCGGTTAATTACGTATATTTTTTTCCTATAAATATCAACATATTGATATTTCTTTTTCTTCTTTTAAATTTCCTCATTTTCATTTACAAACCAACTTAATTTTGCAGTCAAACGCGTAGCGCATGTAAGCCCTAAGCCCTATTTGGAATGGAACCCTAAGTGTGCGATTCCGGCACGCACTTGGCCGGCTTTTTTATAAATTTATTTTTAGACCGTTTGTTTCAATTGCAATGGTTTGAAATAAACCTAATACAATGACTTTTATATGATTTTATCAGCAGATTTATTTTCAATACCTACAATAGAAAATAATCCTTACTAATATTATTATTGCGAATGTCCGTTTGTTTGTTTGTTTATTTGTTTGTTTGTTACGCCTTCACGTCTTAACTACTGAACCGATCATGATGAAATTTTGCATACACATTGTCAGGGGTACAGAGAAGGACATAGGGTACATTCATCCCGAAAAAAAGTATTGTTCCCGAGGGATAGTAAAAAAACCTTCCACGCAGACGAAGTCGCGGGCGGCCGCTAGTAAAAAATAATTATTTTTATAAAATTCCTTGTAATAAACTTATAACTATATTTAACACATATTTAACAATTGCAGTTGAAAAAGTGGTAAGTAAAAATTTAAATTTATAAAAAAATATTTTTAATGTTATTTTATTCAGAATCAGTAACTTTTGCCTTTTTTTGGAACCGTCCCATTTACATCCTGTATTATTAAGTTAGTATGATTATATTAACTCTAAACTTACTAAGTACATTTTTAAAAACGGGTTTCTAACCTTAGTTCGGGCGCCAGTCTCCACTTATACAATCTAACCATAAATGTTTTGTACTGTTTTCTTATCAAACAGTTTTATTTATTACTTACATCTGAACCACTTGTCAAAAGAGATAATTTGCTTATTACGAACGAAAACAAATCGGGGGGCACGGCAGTGCCCCCGCCAAAGTCGAGCTGCCGTACCATCCTTTACTGGAACCATTTCACCGCATTTTCAGCCCCCTATTTGAGAACCTCTGGATAAGACCAGAACGCAGAAATTTTCATCATCCAGTAAGCTATAATCACATACTTAAAATCCAAAATTTCAAGTCTGTAGGTCATTTAGTTCCGAAGTTAAGCGAAAGCAAAGTTTTGCATTTATGACACTCACTCACTCATGATCATCAAAATAGAACTAGTACTTCCCATAAACACAGAGAGCTGAAATTTGGTTCAGAGTTAGGGTTTAATGGCCACATAAAGGGAAAACTATAAATACTAGGATAATCGAAGATCTGGAGTACCTGGTGACTCTGATTAGAAAACACAAGAGCCCAACCAAACTATTAGAGATTGACATACCGCCATTACAAAAAATATTCAACTTGGTGGGCTGCTTCATTTGATGTAAAAAATCGAAGGTCTGAAGTATCTGATGAATAACCCTCAGCTGGTCTCAGCTGTATTAGAGATATGGTAATGCCCCCTTCTACTATTGGTATAAAAAAATCGACTGTCATTGCAAGGATCCAGCGTAGTGGAAAGCATCAATGCTACAAAAAGAAGCGAAATCCCACCAAAAACATTCTGTAAAAAACTAGCCAAGTCTCGATAGAGCTGCTTGTTTATCTCTAAAAAGTAATGAAATCTAGACAAAGTCGTGCCAAGTCTAAGGTTCCTTACTGCGATTTCTTTATTAATATAGTTAATGTTGTGTGACTTGGCCGTTGAAGGGTACAAAACCAGGTGCTCCATGACACCATTGTATCAATCTGTCGCCAGAACCGCTAACCATTGACGATAGAAAATTGCCAATTGGAAAACGTTGATTCAATAACCAGTCAATTGTATTGTATACCCTTTAACGGCCAAGTCACACTACATTAACTATAATAATAAAGAAATCACAGTAAGGAACCTTAGACTTGGCACAACTTTGTCTAGATTTCATTACTTTTTAGAGATAAACAAGTAGCTCCATCGAGACTTGGCTAGTTTTTTTTACAGAATGTTTTTGGTGGGATATTACTTATCTCGAAGAAGAATAAAATTTTGAGTCCAACTGATTTTTTATGAATAATTGGAGAATTCATGACGTGATGAGGAAATCTGTTTTCCAAATCCCATGACGTAGAAAGGTAGATTTGAGGAAAGTTGGTTGAATTTGTTTACATTTTTGGTTTTTTTCTTGGTCAAATATAAAACTCTGTCTGCATCTATGAATTTTTAGAAGGACAAAAGGTAGATATTTTTTTCTTGTTTTTAATTCAAGAATAATTATGTTACCAAAAGTTATCAATAACGTTTAAATATTGGTTTTTAACTTTATCATGTTACTAGCGGCCGCCCGCGACTTCGTCTGCGTGGTAAGTTTTTTTGTTATCCCTCGGGAACCATCCCTTTTCTCGGAATGAAAGGTAGCCTGTCCTTCTCTATAACCCTGACAACGTGTATGCAAAATTTCATGATGATCGGTTCAGTAGTTAAGACGTGAAGGCGTAACAAACAAACAAACAAACGGACTTTCGCATTTATAATATTAGTAAGGATTTTAAATTTAATAAATCTTTTTTCCTGATTGAATGAAAATTTTACATCTAGTGAACGACAATGTTTAATGCATATTTTATTGTTATCAATTTTTCTTTAAATTTCCTAGTTCAGTATATATTAGGTACTTTGATGATCCCGAGATAAAATAAATTGTATTAAAGAACTGAAACAACAACGTTACAATCAGTTGTTTTTAGTGGTTCCCTATGTATTTGCATAAAATTTTAAGGCATAATATGTCATAGCATAATATGATTTCGCCGAATGATGTTTACGCATAATATTATTTAGTCGTAACAGCTTATGCATATTTTTTTAAGCATAACTACTTTAAGCATAATATTCTTTAGCATAAATTTAAACACGCATAATGTTATTTACGCATATTTTTAAAAACAAAAAAATCACGACGTTTAAAATTACGAAAGAACACTAAAGTGTTCTTAACCTAAAATACAAAATCCCGAAGCTTAAAAAACCGAAGGTTAATTAAGGGTTACATGCCAGCAGGTCGGTTCTGGCACTTCGCCGGCCGCTGCCACGGCACGCTTGCTTCGCTCGCTCGGCTCGTGCGTTGTTAGTCGCAATGGAACCTTACCTCCTCCTCGCTCGCTACGCTCGCTCGTCGTCGCACCTAATAGACCTAAACGAATTTTCGGGATTTTTAACTATCGGCATTTTAACTTTCAAGGTTTCCAACTATCATCAGTCATTTAATAATCGATCTTTCAAGTTTTGGTCTATTGGATATCGACATTAAGGATTTTCGGTAGTTTAAAAATAGGTGTTTTATGAGACGATATTTAGGTCGTATGTGTTATGAGTTTTTGGCATTTTAATACAATACCTACCCCTTTTGTATGAAAATAAATGAGTGCGTAAAAATATTTATTCTTATTGTTTTTAATTTTTATGTCTAAATAATATTAGGCAAATAGACAATATGCCTAATAACATTATGCGAAAACAAATTAGTCTAAATGATAATTATGCTAATATAAATAGTATGCCAAAAAACAATTATGCGAAAGTATTATTATGACAAAAAAAATTATGCCAAATCAAATTAGGTATAAAACAATTATGCGAAAACAAGGGATCCCTTTTTTAGTTTGATCATACTGGAAACACTGCCAGTAGATGAAAATTCCACCTAAGAGGTGCAGAAGAACACTATTGCATTCCCAGTCAGCCCATGAGCACGTGTCCCGTAACCCATGACCCGTGACCACGGCCGATGTTCTATGGGCAAATGTGATGCGTCGCTTGACCAGTTAGCAACAAAATTCGTGTGCGCTTAAGCCAAGCTGGCGACTGACCTGTAACATTACGTCGTAACGTAACGTTACGTTACGACGAAATGTTATATGTCAGTGCAGCGAGCCGAACCGCTCGCTGCGAGCACCGCGTGCTCCACCCAACTGTCGGAATTTCGGCGAATCCCTTTGAGCTTTACGTTACGCCTTAATTTTAGGTCAGTGCAACCCCAAGCGTTCGTCGTCGCGAGCGCATGTCAATCGGGAGATATGAGCGCCAATGAGTGAAAAGTCGGCGGCGGCGTGACCTTCAAATGTTTTTTGTTTTATTTATTGACAGGAAATAAAAAAAGACATAGTTTAATAATCAGAATGTTCTTTTTAGGGTTCCGTACCAAAATGGTAAAAAGAAACCCTTATGGTGTGACTCAGTCTGTCTGTCTGTCACAGCTGGATATCTCGAAAACCACTAATAGTATCAACTTGAAATTTGGAATGATTTAAGATGATGTTTGTCCAACTATTTTATAATAAGAAAGAAATAAAAAAAAAAAATATTTTTTTTACAACAGGGACTGAAAAGGGGTCTTAAAAATTTGAAGTGGGGTGACTAGGGCATGTGTTGTATCATATGAAAGAGCGCTGTTTGCACATTTTAAAACATCATTTTCTTTTTTTTAGGCCGCATAGATTTCGACTTATGATGAAAAATCTAAAAAAATACCGTTCCCCCCTCTTATCTCCGAAGTTTGCAAAGGAAAAAATCTGAAATAATTCTATGTGATAGTAGTTTATGTAAAGATTACAGGAAAAAAAACCGGCCAAGTGCGTGTCGGGCCACGCGCAGTAGGGTTCCGTAGGTACATTATACCATACCATATTTTAATACCGCTATCATTTTTCGTCTGAAAAAATAACTTTGTTTTTCACAGTGTTTGTATGAATGACAAAGTTATATTTGCGGTTTTGGAAAATGTACTATATCTCGAAAACTAATTACTGTATCTCGTTCAAAACAATTTTCGTTGAAAGTGTTTATTAAGATCTATAGTTTATATTTTTTTTAGATTTTTCACCCTCTTACTTTAAAAGTTTAAGGGGGGGGGGACACACATTTTACCACTTTGGCGGCTTATATTTTTCAAACGGTTGACTTTAAAAAAAAATAGTCTTAGGAACCTCAACGTCATTTTTAAAGACCTATCTATAGACACCCCACAAGTATTGGTTTGATGAAAAAAAATATTTTCATTTTGTGTTCCATGTATGGGGAGCCCCCCCTTAATCTTTTATTTTTTTATTTTTGTATAAAAATCGTAAAGCGGTTTACAGAATACACCTGCCTACTAAGTTTCAACTATGTAGTCCTAATAGTTTTGGAATAAAGTGGCTGTGACATACGGACGGACAGACAGACAGACAGACGGACAGACAGACAGACAGACAGACAGACAGACAGACAGACATGACGAATCTATAAGGGTTCCGTTTTTTGCCATTTTGGCTACGGAACCCTAATAAAACGATGTCTCACTATAACATACTTTTTAGAACTTCAAAAAACAACATAAAATCATTAGTTCCACTACCAGTCAGCAGATGGCGCTAATTAAATTAGTTCCACTATCGGTCAAGAGATGGCGCTGACCTAATGCTACAATAATAATAGGTGGCTGGTTCTTATATACTATTTTCCGTACGAATAAACGAAGAATAAGTTCCTAATATAAACAGTTTGCAATGTGGAGTGGCTGAAACGTTTTTCAGTCACCGTAAGCAGCTGTGGTTAAAATTTGTAAATTAACTGTCCGCCTGTTCGCCCTTCCATCTGTCCGCCGTTTATCCTACCTTTTTTAAAAACTGTACTAAAGTAACATGTCCAAATATATTTATGATTGTACGGAACCCTCGGTGCGCGAGTCAGACTCGCTCTTGACCAGTTTTTTTATCTTTAAAATTTAAAAATAAGAAGAGGTCTTTAAAATTATCGCTGAAACCATTAAATAATAAATTCTTGGCTTCCTGAGATCATCTTAAGATATCTATATATGAGAGTTATTTGATTTTGCATGATCCTGAGATCATGCAAAATCAAATACCATTTTGTAACTTAGGTAGTCTAATCAGGTGGGTAGGTATTTGGATGTCGTGGTCTTCGATCATCTACCGTCGTGGTCGAAAAGACCCATGCCATAGGCTTTCATGGCCCAAGACAGGGCCCGCCGCCAGGGGCGGATAAACTCATTGACGGGGTGAGAGTTCCTCTGCGCCCTCACATGAAGTATCGGGATGGTGCTGGACGGCCGATGGAATTTCAGTGAACATTTCCAGCAACTGGCCCCAAAATTAGTCAGTGCAGCAGCGGCGCTTGGAAGACTCCTGCCGAACATAGGGGGACCAAACCAGAGTTGCCGCCGCCTATCTGCGGCAGTCAACCACAGCTTGACACTTTGTGGGGCACCAGTGTAGGCAGATGCTTTGAACGAAGCCAAGAAGGCTGCTCTTCGTCGGCCACAGAGGGTCATAGCCTCGAGAATAATTAGGGGCCAGAATGGTCTCTGGGATGGCCGCATGCATCCTTGCTGGTACACCTCCCTGGGAGCTTAAAGCCCAGGTGCTCTCGAAATTGTACAGCAAAAAAGGGAAGGAAGGGGAAGGGGCTTTCGCCCCTTCCCCTTCCTTCCCTTTTTTGCTTGCTTCCCTTACCCCGGAGGAAAGGGCGAGCATCCTTCGAAACGCGGAGGAGCTGATGCAGCGGGAGAGGAAGACTCAATTAGAAACTCCCGTTGCTGGACACAGGACGGTCGCATATTCCTGGGAGAGTGGTGGAACGGGGGGCATGGCACCATAACTTTTAGATTGACGAAGGTACTTACCGGGCACGGTTGCTTCGGTAAGTACGTGCATCGAATCCAGAGATTGGATACCACTCGGCACGTCCTAATAGACTGTCGCGTGCGGTTGACCCAACGACAGACGATGATGGCACAGGTGTCAGGTGGGAGAGTACCTCTCGGTGCGTGACAATTGCCATGCTGGGAAGTGATAGGGCATAATCGATCTTCTTCTATGAAGACATTACCTCACAGAAGGAGGCATCAGAGCAGGTTCGAGAGCAAGACGCCAACGCGGACAAGCTCCGGCGACGACGGCTGGGGAGGATAAGGAGGCACTACGCACACCTTATTCTCCTCTAGTGTTCAAGAGGGGGACGGCCGTTTGCCTAGTCCTTCCCCAAGTGCCGGGCCTGATGAGGCGTCAACATCAGGACCACATGGTGCAAGACACCACGGACCTGCAGGTCCTGCGTGTTAGTGCGGGATGTTGGTAAGTAGGGGGTTTAGTGGGTAGTGTCTCGGCGTGTCCCACATACCTCCAGGATGCACAAATGCATTTGACTTTGTATATTTAATTCAATATAAGATCGATTCAAAAATCGTATCTATTCTATAGGATCGATCCATGAATCGATACAGAGGATTAAGATCCATTGCGATCAGGAATATGGATACAAGGCACCCGGATCGAACATTCCTTCACTGATTCATTGAATTTTTCCTCTCGCTCGGCGCGCCGATGCCTTTTCACGGCGGCGGTGGCGCGCCTGCGCGGCGGTCATATCTAATCAGGCATCGGAGTGACTTTTAGTTTTGAATTATGTCATTGACGGTACCTACATAGTTATATTTTAGTAATAATGAAATAATTAAGTAAAATCATAGAAGATTCTATTTCTAGATAGAAACACGACTTCTTTATCCGATATTTCGATCCTGACTATGTTCCGTTTCGGAGCACAGTCGAGCGCAGTGCTCGCCACGAGCAAGGGTGTATATTTTCTTTGGTACAGGTCAGTCTGGTCGTAACGTAACATGCTCGCCTCGAATGTTACGTTACAGCAAAATGCTCAGGTCAGTCGCCGGCTTTAGGAGTGGTTAAGCGACGCTGTTCAGTTGCTCATGATACATTGTAACTTGGCCGAAACGTCGGGAGTTCTAGGTAAGTAAGTCCTGTAATTTAAAACCAAGTGAAATGCAACGCGAAAGTTTCCATACCGGATGTAGCCATTCACCCTAGTGGGTCATCAAAAATTAACTTGGGGTGAATGCAAAGATAGTTTAGCTCCGTTTCCTTAAATTATACGAGTGATCACCTCGCCATTTGTATACTCCAGTTATCAAGATCGAAACGAAGCCGTCTATTTGGGTAACGGTCAAAGTTAGCAAGTTTACCCAACCGGCCTAGATGAATGACGACACTAGGGCAATTAAGGAGATAATACACTCGGAACTTGCAATCTGAGCAGCAGTTTAACAGTGGAAACAATTATGTTAATGCATATTGAATAAACATTTGCTCACACAATCAAAAATAGACTAATAATCTGGCTAGTTTTGGTGATTGGACAGATAAATCAGTTAAAATAGATTTCAAGCAATATTTTCGAGTACAATAAAAAAAAACCGGTCAAGAGCTGGTCGGACTCGCGCACCGAGGGTTCCGTACCATCATAATTGCACCATTGAACCACACTGCTTAGTAGAATAATAAAATTAGTATTGCAGTTTTAGGTCAGCGCCATCTCTTGACCGATAGTGGAACTAATGTTCCCTTTTTTAGAAATTTGATAATTTCTTAAAAAAGTGTGCTATATTGATACATCGTTTTATTTTTCCTGTAATCTTTATATAAACTGCTATCACATTGAATAATTTCAGATTTTTCTCTTTGAAAACTTCGGAGATAAGGGGGGGAACGGTATTTTTTTTACATTTTTTGTTATAAATCGAAAACTATTCGGTCTAAGACAAAAAGAAAAAATGATTGAAAACGTGCCAACAGCGCTCTTTCATATGATACATGCCCTAGTAGCTCCACTTCAAATTTTTAAGACCCCTTTTCAGTCCCTGTTGTAAAAAAGATATTTTTTTTTATTTCTTATTCGCAAAATAGTTAGGCAAATGTCATCTCAAACTATTCGAAATTTCAAGTTGATACCATTAGTAGTATTTGCTTATACCTATTTTTTAGGGTTCCGTACCAAAATGGTAAAAAAGGAACCCTTATAGTGTGACTCAGTCTGTGTCTGTCAGTCTGTCTGTCTGTCACAGCTGGATATCTGACCTTTCAAATCGGTGTACCTAATGCGTAGAGGGACTAAATCGCGTTATGACTAGTCATTATAGCGATTTATTTAACTCTCAAAAGACAATGGATTTTGACCGTTAAGACACGATACAATTTTTGGGTTCAACAATTCGTAGCTGTTACGGACAGCTTCAATCGCGTGAAACTAGTGAAAAAAGTGATTAAAATGTGTATAGCAAAAAGACTGTTTAATGGACCGCTAAGTGCGTTACTAGTGATAGAATCTGTGTTTGTGATTATTTCATGTAAGTACTTTGATTTGTAAACAGTAGCTTGTTATAACTGATTGAGTCATTTAGTTTGTGTTTTTAATTACTTTGAAGTTTATTAATATGTAACGTTCTATTTGGTTTTAAATTGTTGCATATAAAAAGTTCTGTAAAATGAGATATTTAGCGTAGCTGTAAGTTTTATAGTTTGTGAAATATTTAAGTTTTAGTAATTCAAATAGGTATTGTTTAGGCATTTAGGTATCCTATGGATTAAATGATATGAATGCTTGTGTTTTTACTTATACTACCTGGTAAAGGTTTTGAGGTAATGGGCTAGGTAATATAGGTCTAGGAGGTGGTAGTTTCGACCTGAAATGTGTCTAGGTCATACGCCAACCTTTGTCCTATAAGCCCTAAAGGTTTTGATATGGTACTAAGAGGTAAGATTATATAAATAAAGGCCTCTTGTATAGGTCTCTGATAAAGGTAATGAGAAACCTAAATACCTAAACCTCGTATTGAAAGGTAGCCAAATAATAAATTAGGTAGGTAATCTCGTAAAGAGCCAGGAGTGGGGGTTTGCTATCCCCACCACCGCTAACAATTTATGGTAACGTAGGGTAGTAATGATTTGAGTTTTGTAAACTACCTAAGTTAAGTAGAAAATGTAAGTTTTTGTATTAGTGGATATTTGCTATCGTACAAAATGTTACCTTAGGGACGTGTGATCGTAGGAATTGTTGTAAGCTCGCACGGCCCAATTCGTTATAACCACAATATATGGGCATATAAGAAGAAAGTGTTTCATTCTGTTCCTGCTTGGCGAATCATCCTATGGTGCAGTGTTGAGGTTACCGACATCGGTAACAGTACTGCGTGGTCCTTCAGAGCAGCGGATAAGAAGATTCTGCGCGTCAAGCGAGAAGAAAGAAGCGAAGCATCACATTAACATATATACGTCCAACGATTATTGAAGAAAAGAAGCATCACAGTAAACATAATACGTTCACTGAAGACTGAAGAAAAGAAGCATCACAGTAAACATAATACGTTCACTGAAGAAAGAAGAATCACAGTAACTAGTTTCACTACGCGGGTGGACCGCGGCTCACACCGCCACACCCTAACGGTGCCAAGTGTGGTTAGTGTGAGTAACGCCATTCAAGGCGGTGCAGTCTGACGGACACGGCTGCCAGCCGCCTTTTTCAAGGCAGCTGAAATTGTCCGGCTACGCCGGTAAGGGTTGTGTCGCACTGAGGGCCGGTCTGTAGGCACTGCTGACGCTGCCGGGCGTTCCTCCCGGTAGCCGAGCACCTCGGAGTTGCACACCCCCTCTGCCGGGTAGTTCCTCCCTTCCACTCCTGCTACAACCTCCATCCTCACCTGGGCTCCCCTCGCTAGTGTGCCCGGGTGAGATTGTTAGGAGTAGACATCAAGAAAGAAAAAGATGCCAGTCACGAGAAGCCAATCTGGAGGGAAGAAGAGGGAGGCAATCACATATGATGAGCCACCGGCGTCACCGTCGACGATCGCGCCACAGCCACCGCCACCACCACCGTTATTGACTACAGTCGCGATGCAAGAGGCCACAGAAAGTGGTACAGAGAGATCGTTACCGCCGCCGCCCACCAAGGAAGTTGACGATGGCAACGCCGCCGCCGCCGCCGCCACCGACACTGGGGCTTTGAGACGTAACCCGCCGTCAGTGTGTTCGTCGAGTGTAGCGGCGCGCGTCCGGCAGGCGCAACTTCGGGCCGCGGAACAGTTGGCCGAGATTAAGAGACGAGAAATGGAATTAGAACGTGAATTAATTCAACAAAGGTTACAAGTTGAAATGGATACTATTATGGAAGAAGAAACCCGTGCGAGCTTACCCGCCGAGAGCGTCCCAGAGCAGCCAGTTTCAGCCTGAAAGAATGGTTGGATACCACAGCCGATCCTCGGTGTCGGGTAGACGAAAATTTAGAGAAAGACAGAGATATCGTTCCCGTCGTTTCACAAGAAAGAGACAGAGATATCGCTCCCGCTATCGTGCAAGACAGAGACAGGGATATGAAGCGCAATGAGGCGCGCGCCTTAGAAACAGATAGAAACCGAACGTTTAGTATAAATCCAATGGAGGCTGACGCGAGGCCCGTAATCGATACGAAAAAGGGCTACGGGGTGGAAAACCTCGCTGAAACATTGGACAGGGTTCTAACTAGACGACCGATGCCGCGGTACGCGCAAGAGCTGCCCGTGTTTAGTGGCTCACCGACGGAATGGTTGTTATTCAAGGCCGCAGTGCGTGATTCCACACGATTATATAAGTTCACTGCAGAGGAAAATCTAGCAAGATTACGCGTGAGCTTAAAAGGGGAGGCGAGAGAGAGTGTGTCGGCGCTATTATGGAGTGCGACCGACCCCGATCGTATTATGACCACACTAGAACAATGCTACGGCCGCCCCGAAGTGCTTATAGACAGAGCGCTCGAAGATATGAAAAGTTTACCGCGTTCCGGTACGAGTGCTACAGAATTAAATACCCTCGCTGTGAAATTGCAAAATATAGTTTGCGTTATTCAAGCGGTTGATGACCGAGGGTACTTACGAAATCCGCTATTGGTTCGAGAAGTAGTCAAGAAACTCAGCCCACATTTGTTATCGAACTGGGTCGCCTACGCCGAAAAGAATGAATCGAGCGAGCCTGAAATAATTATTTTATCTCGATTCCTTATGAAAGAGGCCGACTGCGCGCTGCGTTTTGCATACGTACCGACTACGTCACAGCAAAGAGAAAACGTCGCTGTAAAAAACCGTAGCGAGAAACGCACCGATAAAAAGAAAAATGTAGCAAGAATATACACTTTGGGCCAGAAAGAGACGCCGCCAGCGCCGTGTTTACTATGTGGAAACGATCATGAAGTACCCCACTGTAACAAATACAAAGCCATGACGGTAGATGAAAGATGGCAGTGGGCAAGAAATAATGGAGTGTGCTTTCGGTGTGTAAACAATAAGCACCGGAGGTTCCGCTGTACACACAAACTATGCGGGGTGAACAACTGTAATGCGCGTCACCACGCTACGTTGCATAAGGACCGTGCCGCCAGTAATGAAGAGACGTTGGTGCGAGAGTCGCAGACTGAGACGATCGCCACGATTAATAGGGCCAACGTCGCGGCGAATGTCATGTTAAAGGTGTGTCCAGTGACAGTTAAGGGACCCGGCGGCGCCGTACAGACATATGCGCTGCTGGACGAGGGATCGACAATAACGATTATTGATCAAGTCCTGGCGGACGAAATAGGTGCGAAAGGGCCTGTAAGCGACTTGCGTATATGTAGTATAAACGCGCAAGGGAGCGTAGCGAACAGTGAAGACGTAAGCCTAGTGTTAGTAGCAAGAGATGAAAGCACCCATCATGTTCGCGCCAAAACGATGACAAGTTTGACGCTCAATCATCAAACAGTTAGTGAAGATTGCTTACAGTACGCACACTTAAGAAAATTAACGGCTAGTGACGTGTGTTATGACAGAGTGAAACCACGTTTACTGATCGGGGCCGATAATTGGCATTTGATTGTGTCACGAAAGTTGTTAATGGGCAATCAGAGACAACCGGTAGCGTCGCTTACGAAGCTAGGGTGGGTCATACATGGAACGGCGCCTCGAATTACGGCGCTAGAGGGCGCGTCTAACGTATACAAGACGGAGCTCATCGCACCCGAGGTTGAATTGCACGACATGGTGAAACGTTACTTTGAAATAGACGCACTCGGTATCGCTAGGAGGGAACGCGAAAAGCCAATGGAAGTGAGAGCGATTAAAGCGTTCAATGAGAGTATTAAACGAGTCGGCGGCCAGTGCGAAGTACGACTACCGTGGAAGAGAGACGACGTCACGCTACCACCCAGTTATTATAACGCTGTAAAACGCTTGAAGTCTATAGAACGCAAGATGGACCGGTCAAGCGACTTTGAAAAAGCTTATACAGCACAGATAGAAAATTTATTCACGAAAGGCTACGCGGAGCAGTGCAGTGGGAAAGAGACAGACGATCCACGATCATGGTACCTGCCTCACTTCGCGGTTACTAACGTGTACAAGCCGGGGAAGTTAAGATTGGTTTTCGATGCGGCGGCAAAAGCCGATGATGTTTGCCTCAATGATGAGCTTTTAGAGGGGCCCGATTTATTACAAGATTTAAATGGGTTGCTTTTGCGGTTCCGTGAGAAAAGGATAGCAATAACAGCCGACATTCAAGAGATGTTTTTACAAGTGAAA
Organism: Agriphila geniculea; assembly: GCA_943789525.1. Taxonomy (NCBI): domain Eukaryota; kingdom Metazoa; phylum Arthropoda; class Insecta; order Lepidoptera; family Crambidae; genus Agriphila; species Agriphila geniculea. The sequence goes on from OX038875.1 coordinate 9,560,024, forward strand.
ATCGCACCTATAGACCAACCGGCACAGATGTTTCTATGGAGAGGCGGCGATAGAGATGGACCGCCACGAAAATATAAAATGACGTCGATGATATTTGGGGCAAAGAGTTCGCCATTCTTAGCACATAGTGTGCGTGACTGGAACGCGAGAGAGAGCGCCGACGAGTACCCGCTAGCATGTCAAGCGATAACTAGCAATCATTATATGGACGACTGGGTGGCCAGTTTTGATGATAAGGAACGGGCAATTACTACGATGAAACAAGTGATTGAAGTGCACAGGCGAGCAGGATTCAAGCTGACAGGCTTCAACTCAAACGAAGCTAGAGTCTTAGCTGAGCTGCCATTAGAGAGCCGTGCTACGTCATCGCCCAAGCAACTGGGGTCCAACCTAGACGATTGTGGTCGCACGCTGGGGTTACTATGGGATGCGGTGACCGACACACTGGGGTTCAACACGACGCTTGCGAGGGTACCGGCTGAAGTGAAGACGTTAGCGAGGCCGCCGACAAAGAGAGAAGCGCTAAGCGCCGTGATGTCGGTTTTCGATCCGTTGGGCTTACTAAGCTACTACACCATTCGAGCGAAGATTGTATTACAAAACATTTGGAAACTAAACGTAGAGTGGGACGAGGCTTTACCAGGGCCGGAGGCCGAAGAGATAATCCAATGGCTTAGAGACATAGAAAAGCTACGAACACTAAGATTACCGCGCCTCTACGCTCAAACGGGGGGAGAGCCGAGCCGAGAACTACATATATTTTGTGATGCAAGTGAAGTTGCTTACGCGACCGCGGCTTACTGGCGCGTCAAGAATGAAAATGGTGAAATAGAAGTGACATTAGCGGCCGCTAAAGCACGGGTAGCGCCAATGAAACATCTTAGCGTACCAAGACTCGAATTACAAGCGGCTCTGATTGGGACGCGTCTGGCAAGCTCTATCAAGAGACAGCAAGGCTGGGAACCCGAGAAAACTGTATATTGGACGGATTCGCGTACCGTGTGGCATTGGATACGGAATGATAGCGTGCGTTACTCACCATACGTAGCGCACCGCTTAGGAGAGATAGCCGAGACTACGGACGCTAGCCAATGGAGATGGGTTCCGACAGCGCTGAATGTGGCGGACGACGCAACGCGCCCTTATGTAGAGATGAAGACGTGTAATGACAGATGGTTTAAAGGACCCAAATTTTTATATGAAGATGAGGCTTTATGGCCCACGTGTGATATCGTAACGGAAGAGGACACGGTAGAGATAGTGCTCACGACAATGGGAGAAGCAAACGATAGTGTGCCCCGAGCCGAGCGTTTTTCCTCATATGAACGCTTGGTGAGAGCGATGGCGAGAGTATTACTATTCGTACGCAAATGTCGTGACCGTGCCGCTACGATGAATGTAGAACTTTTAGAAGAGGCTGAGATGAGACTGCAACGAGCTTCGCAGCGCCAATGTTTCGCTGAAGAGATAGAACGCATCACCGCAAAGCGAAACCTCAGAGCAGGAAGCCGGCTACGAAAGCTAGATCCGTATTTGGACGAACAAGGTGTGCTGCGTGCCAAGGGACGGATAGGGGCAGCGGGTGTGTCTGCCCCCGCTACTCACCCCGTAGTACTGGACGGCAGGCACCCGTATGCGCGGTTGCTACTATATCGTGAGCACCGTCGCGCCCACCACGCACACAATGAGCGCGTTGTGAATGACGTCAGAGCCAAATACTGGATACTACGACTGAGACCGACGATACGTACAGTCGCTAGCAAATGCGTGTTTTGTCGCGTACGAAAGGCACGTCCTGTGGTTCCAGTGCACGGAGATTTACCTAAGGCAAGATTACAGCCATTCACGAGGGCCTTCACATACTGCGGGGCCGACTATTTTGGACCTCTAACGGTGACGGTGGGACGGCGGCACGAAAAACGGTGGGGCGCACTATTTACGTGTCTCACGACGAGAGCGATACATATAGAATTGGTGGCGTCGCTATCCACAGACTCGGCAATCATGGCTCTAAAAAGAATGGGCGCGCGCCGCGGGTGGCCGCGCGTGATGTACTCAGATAATGCAACAAACTTCAGAGGCGCCGACGTAGAGTTGCGTCGTGCGGTAGAAGAATGGGAACCGGCGCTACGTGATTACGCACTAACAGAGCGTATGGAGTGGCGCTACATCGCTCCGGGCGCGCCACATCAGGGAGGCGCGTGGGAGAGGCTCGTGCGCTCGGTCAAAAGCGCGCTACGAGTCACACTGAACGAGAAGTCGCCGCGAGAAGAGGTACTAGCTACGCTGTTGGCGGAGGTAGAGCACACCATAAACGCTCGCCCGCTAACCCACGTACCAGTCAGCGAAGAAGATCCAGAGGCGCTCACCCCAAATCACTTTCTGTTGGGGGGTTCGCGCGGCCTGCCACTCACTGGGCCGTGCGAGCCAGCTTCGCGCAAGGCATGGCGTGCTGCGCAGGCGCTGGCCGACGAGTACTGGCGCCGCTGGGTGCGCGAGTACCTGCCCGAGCTCATTCCGCGCGGGGGTGCGCGTGACGTCACGGGCCGCTCACTTAAGCCCGGTGACGTCGTCATCATCGTCGACTCCAGCCTGCCTCGCAATGTGTGGCCGCGAGGCGTCGTGACGGCGGTGTATCCGGGACCAGACGGCGAGATTCGCAACGCTGATGTCAAGACAAGAGGAGGAGTTTTTCGTCGCCCGACAGCGAGATTGGCTGTCCTCCCTACTGAAGAAGAAGGTGCCGCGAGTGCTGCACCGGGGGGAGACTGTTACGGACAGCTTCAATCGCGTGAAACTAGTGAAAAAAGTGATTAAAATGTGTATAGCAAAAAGACTGTTTAATGGACCGCTAAGTGCGTTACTAGTGATAGAATCTGTGTTTGTGATTATTTCATGTAAGTACTTTGATTTGTAAACAGTAGCTTGTTATAACTGATTGAGTCATTTAGTTTGTGTTTTTAATTACTTTGAAGTTTATTAATATGTAACGTTCTATTTGGTTTTAAATTGTTGCATATAAAAAGTTCTGTAAAATGAGATATTTAGCGTAGCTGTAAGTTTTATAGTTTGTGAAATATTTAAGTTTTAGTAATTCAAATAGGTATTGTTTAGGCATTTAGGTATCCTATGGATTAAATGATATGAATGCTTGTGTTTTTACTTATACTACCTGGTAAAGGTTTTGAGGTAATGGGCTAGGTAATATAGGTCTAGGAGGTGGTAGTTTCGACCTGAAATGTGTCTAGGTCATACGCCAACCTTTGTCCTATAAGCCCTAAAGGTTTTGATATGGTACTAAGAGGTAAGATTATATAAATAAAGGCCTCTTGTATAGGTCTCTGATAAAGGTAATGAGAAACCTAAATACCTAAACCTCGTATTGAAAGGTAGCCAAATAATAAATTAGGTAGGTAATCTCGTAAAGAGCCAGGAGTGGGGGTTTGCTATCCCCACCACCGCTAACAATTTATGGTAACGTAGGGTAGTAATGATTTGAGTTTTGTAAACTACCTAAGTTAAGTAGAAAATGTAAGTTTTTGTATTAGTGGATATTTGCTATCGTACAAAATGTTACCTTAGGGACGTGTGATCGTAGGAATTGTTGTAAGCTCGCACGGCCCAATTCGTTATAACCACAATATATGGGCACATAAGAAGAAAGTGTTTCATTCTGTTCCTGCTTGGCGAATCATCCTATGGTGCAGTGTTGAGGTTACCGACATCGGTAACAGTAGCCTTAATGTTGATTTTAAAAAAAATATGTCATAAATAAGTATAAGTCACAAACAATCTTAAATTCTATAATTTACCTAAAATAATTTAGGAAATTTAGGTTTTTTATGATAGTTTAAAATATAACTTAATAAAAAAAATCTACTTACTAAGTTTAGTACTTTAGGACTTCTATGCTATTATGAGAAAAAGGGGCGCCTCCATGCTAGCCCGCCCTGAATGTGTTTGCAGATCGGTGGGACTCCCCATTAATGTGTCGTTGGGTGCAGCTACACACCCGGCAATAATATTTAAAAAATAACATGTACGTGCCTACTATTACTAACACTTTATGGACCAAAAGTCTGAAATAAAAGTATTATTATTTTATTATTAATCTTCGATCATAATTACTCCCAATTGACATTAGTTCAAAGACGCTCAACATGGATTAATGAATTTAATTTACAACATGATTTTTGAATTTTTGATTTTAGGCATTCACAATGCTATTTTTATATTAAGATAAATATTACAATAGAAAAAATCGAAGTTACTAATCAACAAATAGTTATAAACAAATAGTCATTGAAAATCACAATTATCTGTCCCTTCAAACAGTCCTCAATACGCGTTATGGCTTTTCTTCATTGCCACAACGCGTAATGGTTGTTTGGTATGATGACCTTGACGTGAATTTCACTTTGTAGATCACAAAGCTGTGATTACCACAACGTAACATGGGCGTTTTTAGTAGAACCACAACACGAATTTTGCGTTTTAGTCTGGATTTAGTGCACGATCGACGGTCAGCGCTGACGTCGGTCAAACGTAGCTATATTCATTAAAATCTATGAACAGTTTCAGTGCAACGCTGATTATTACCTATTATACTTCAGATTCGTCCTCGATATTAGTATATTAACACATGTAGTACCGCTTGCATGTATCACCACTTAGCACGTTATTTTAAAGCAATAACCTAAAAAACCTAAAAAGAGAAGGTTTTTGACTAAAAATTGACAGATATTTTGACATTTCCGGTCCAAGTTCGCCCTGTCACTGCTACACGCCAACCACTTCATTCGCTTTTCGTGCTTCGCCACGGACGCACGTATACAGTCTCAAAGTGAGACTTCTTTAGAATTATATTTTTACAGTGAAAATTAAATTATAGTTAAGCATTTACATCGTGAAGAAATAAAAAAGTTTTCAAGACGGAAGAGGACAAGAAGAAAAAGTCAAGACGGAGGAACACTTTTAAATGCCGTTTACTTGGTTAAACAGCATAATTGTCTGCTATTTATCTGATGCGAACTTACCATACTGGGTATTTTCTGTCAGTTTTTTATTTATCTGATGCGAACTTACCATACTGGGTACTTTCTGTCAGTTTATTTATTTGTGTGATGCGAATTTACCATACTGGGTACTTTCTGTCAAAGCATTGTGTTTAAGACACAATTAAATATCTATTGCACTCGAGATAGTCATACTGGACTATTTCACCGCATAGATACGTCAAACAACGCTACTGCAGCAACTCAAAGTGCCGTTGACGACGCGACATTGTAAAAAAGCAGACTACCCTCAAAGGTTGCCACGTTGTTGGAACTGCTGCCGAGCACCAATCGGGTGACTCCGTCGTCCGCTGAATCGCCACCATCCACCTTCCAGGCAGGCGGCCGCTGTGCTGGAGCTGCAAGAGCAGCCCTGACAACAGCGTTGCTCATCAGGTATGAATTTTGACATCATGATATCCTTGGTGTTGAGTTAATCTCAACGGTATTATAGTGTACCATCGGTACTAAGATAAATTTATAGTTTACAAAACTGACAGAGTTAGCTATAAATGCTAAAACTTAATAACTTAATGGAACCAGATATTGAGTTATACAGCAAATAGCTCATACCTGATACTTCACACACCTATTATGTGAAATAGCTTAGTTGCTGAAATAGCTAGCTGCTGGCATACTGATAGAAATTTCAACTAAAAACGGAATAACAGAATCCTTACATTTTATTATTTATAAATGAATCATAATTGCAATGCAATTATCCTACTAATATTATAAATGTACAAGTTTGTGGGTTTGGATGTTTTTTCCTCAATCACGCCAAAAACTACTGAACGGATTTGGTTGAAATTTGGCACACATATGGTAAGTAGCGTAGATTAAAAAATAAAATGCTTTTAATCCTGATATTCCCACGGGAACGGGAACCACACGGGTGAAAACCCGGGTGGCCGCTAGTAAATCATAAATGCAATTTATGTTTGTTGGAATGCAGTAAAAAATTTAATCATTTGCCTTAAGTAGGAAACCTTGTATTTCAGGCGGGTAGACTTAACATGTTGAACTTGTTCATTACTAACTATTTAGTATGTTTCTTTCTAAGCTATGGCCTTGTACAAATTATCTCTATTACTTTTCAAATTTAATTTGTGTGAGTGTGTACAAAATAATGTTTCTGATGTGGGAAAATTATTAGCTACAAGTGTCAGTGAAGTTTTAGGCAGCTTTCCAATACAAAACTATATACACCTTTTTGTGACAGTATTTCGATTTTTTTACATAATGTGGGGCATTACGATGTTCAATTATACCGTGCACGATCAACTCTAGTGTAGCTGAGGCTGCTCACTTAAAAGGCCACCGACAGTTCAGTCGAATATGAATGATGCATTGGCCACAGGCCTGATGTGAACGATATCCATCAACAAAAAAAAAACTGTAAGTAAATCGGGCGCAGTACTCAATAAAACAATTTTAAAACTGATTTATATATTTATTTGCCTTAAAAACGACAACAAAGACGTAGGCAGGTATGTCACATGCTTCATCTCCGACGGCAAGCGAACAGCGAGACGCGGCGAGGAAGCCCCATCAGCTGTTTGTTTCGTCAGTCACAGCAGACTCGCAGACGGGCATTACGGCCCATCCAAATAGTTGCCGATGATGCATCATCAATTTTTGCCTTTAATCATCATACGTGAGGTAAGGACACCCGTTAAGATAATGTATTCGTGAGGGTGCGTGCTGGTGTGACATTTGTCTGTATTCAGCGAATACAGGCAGTGGTCACCGACTACAGGCGCAAAGGTCCACTTAATCGTTTGCGCCGGTAATCGTCTGTGTGAATATACCATTTAGCCGCGCTACAGAGGTCACCCAGATTATTATTATATTTTTCTATTATATATAATTACTATAGTATATCATCTCCAGTCGAGCAGAATGCATAACAGTTATAATACATACAAATAATAGTTTTGTTACAATTTGTTGAAGGTTTAACGGAAGGTGACATGAGTAAAAAAAAAAAAAAACTGGTTGTCATATCAGATTTAGTTAAGAACTGTTTAAAATTTAATTTAGCTTTTGTAAAAAATTACGTACTTTAAGTACTTAAAAATAATTTTATCACGATTAAAAATGTAACTTATTGTTTTTTTTTTTTTTAATTAACTTATTGTTTTTAAAAACACAGTCTAGAAATCCCATCACCTTTAAGGTTTTAATATTGATAAGGAAAGTGATAGTAATATACGAATTTAAAATCATAAATTTTGGGCATTTTAGTGCCCATATTTTTATTACAAAACTACCGCCGCCGGCTATAAACTTTTTTAAATAGCATGATTTCCCTGTTATTGGACAATATTTACTATTTATAAGGCTCTCAAAACATTTTTTAAAGAAATGAAGTTCATCTTTTTATATACAATGTTTTTTTTTTATATACAGCTACCGTTGCAACTTTCCATTATATTACAGATGTATTAGCAATTATGATCTTTACAAGACAAACGTTCACAAAACTGCAGAAATCACTTAGTTGAATGTCATCGATACTTACACAGAATTCCGCGTAAGTCTAATTAGAGACGACATATTTTCTTTTGGGCCTTTCAACAACGGGGTGGACTAGGAGACACTAGTGGTCACATCAGGAATCACAAATTGCAAAATATTTGCATATCAATTATCTAGAACATGCAGTTCAATATGCTTTCATTGCAATTTTTCTTATTGTATTCAGTGCGGGGTGTTAAGTATTCTAGATATTATTATTCTGATGCTAAATAGAAATTATTCAATTCATAAATTCAAAAACTAATCACCAGTTTTGATTTTTATTTTCCAGATTGAGATTGAGTAAATTCAAATGCAATGCAAGTCGAATTAAGCAGTGGAGATAAAATGCAGTAGATTTTCTTTTGCTCTATTTCTAGCATTTGATTTCAAAAATATTTATTTTCTAATTTGAGATTATAACATTCACAATGCTATTTTGGTTTAGTATTGTACAGACTATTCTGACACTAAGATACCTATTATTTTAATTCTTTTCCACCAGTTTTTTAAACTAAGGTGTAACGATTGTGCCATCATAATCGTCATAATCTTGAGCCTCGGTTTGGCACCTCTTATTCACATATAAGGTACTTCTTCGTATATCTTATTCTAATATAAAGTATTAACATTCTATAACCTTTAATTTCAGGGACGGAAATTAATCGCACAAATAAATTGGTTTTCATAACATTATCAAGGTGGTATTATTTTACATGTATATTATTTATGTTATTATTGAAGCTGCTGTCTGTTAATACTATCAGGAAGTACAGAGTTTGGTAACAGAAACGGTTTGATTATTTAACAAATACTAATATAGACATAATAAACACATTTTTTTTTTACAGATGTGTATAAGACATTTATCAGTATTACATAATACTGCGTTCATTATTGAATGGACAAAATTGAGCTTATCTCAAGGTTTGGTAAAGAATTTAACTAAGTACGCCTTTGCGTAGACTTCATTGTACAAATACAATGGATATCTTAGATTACTTAAGACATTTTATTACATATTTTCCAATTTTGTTCTTTTTTCATCATTTTTATCTTAAAAGTTTAACTTTGATTACCTTGCCTATTGCACAAATAATGCAAACAATACAAAAAAAAACAAGAATGGATCATACATATTTATATTAAATAAACAGTTCATAATCACTTCTTATTTAGAAAGAAATTAAATTCTATATGTAATGTAAGTAATAGATTGCTGAAATGAAACAGTTAATGAAATGAAGTAGACTTGTGTTGTGTCCTACCAGTTTTAGTACTCGACGTATGCCGATAACTTTATAGCCCTAACAAAAAATGTTACTATAGATGTTCCAGGTAACACGGCGAAATGGTCAATGACTCCGCTATATTTGCAAAATATTAAAACATATTATCACCGATAATCAAACTGAGTTTTCCAAACCAACCTTGTATATTTATATGTATATATATATATATTGTACCATCTATAGGTACTTAGTATATGTAATCATGTAAAACGTTCAGATTGATGTTAAATGGTATTCTTTTATTTTTTTAAAAGACTAATACGCAAGAAATGATATTTCCATTTTCTTATTATAATGCTTTTAACATCTACATGTGTTAATATACTAATATCGAGGACGAATCTGAAGTATAATTAATGATTAAACGAACTTACCTGTAAGTGAAGTTCTATCATAATTATACGAAGGATTCGTCCGAAGATATTAGTACAGAATCCCACCCTCCCTATTCATTATTGTAAATTACAATAACTGTTTACCCACTGAAGAAAATGAGGAAATATCATAGGATTTGGACTTTAAACTAAATGAAGTGGTTGGCGTGTAGCAGTGACAGGGCGAACTTGGACCGGAAATGTCAAAATATCTGTCAATTTTTAGTCAAAAACCTTCTCTTTTTAGGTTTTTTAGGTTATTGCTTTAAAATAACGTGCTAAGTGGTGATACATGCAAGCGGTACTACATGTGTTAATATACTAATATCTTCGGACGAATCCTTCGTATAATTATGATAGAACTTCACTTACAGGTAAGTTCGTTTAATCATTAATTATACTTTATATGTGGAAACTTGTAATTGGCTTTCAATAACTTTTTAAATGACTTACTTAGCCGTAAATTTTCCGAAGATTTGTAAAATATAAATAAATAAAATACGGCTACGTCGCGCTGATGGGGACCATCGGTCGAGCTCGTCCGCCCGGAGTATGTCGGTCCGCTGACGCGTTATGGCGGTATATGCATGCGTTCAGTGCCACTCCGACGGAGCGACCGAGCGCACACGCGTGCGTAGTATTGCAACGAGAATTTTTCGTCTGGTAAAGTTTCTTGTCAGCGTAACACTAAACACAAATTTTGACCTAGGTGCTCAACCCTCACCGTCAACGCTGACGGTACGCGCTCATTGTCGGTCGTGCACTAAATCCAGCCTTAGTGCATGACCGACGGACGTAGCTATATTCATTAAAATCTATGAACAGCTTCAGTGCATGGTGCAACACTGATTATTACCTACACCTACACGCGTACAGCTACGTCACGCTTCGACTAGAAAAACTATGAATTCGTACTTCCAAAACTCATGCTTGTATTCTTGTAGAATGCTTCACCCTTAGCAAAATTCAAAATCCGAACCTCAACCAACTCTGATGCAATCAGGCATATTTTTGCCAACAACATTTTTTGTCTCATGAAAACGTTATCTCAAACGATCCAAACAAAATTGGCTCGTTCTAAATTAGCTGAAAGGTGAAATATTTTCCAAATGAAATACGGGCACATTTTGCTTTACGGTAGAAAGGGATTAGGGGAAACAAGGCAACATGAGACGCGCCTCAGAAGGTTGTGGATCATTTAAATCATTTCTCGAGTGTATATTCATATGGGGAGCGATAAATATTCATTAAAGCCGCTCCGGGGGCATAACAGGCTCATGATGAAAATTTTATACTGATCTCAAATTGTTTATTTTGCCTCTGCTGCTTATTTTGTCTTGTATTTTTTAGATGTGAAGAAACGATTGGTAGGTTCTGATCTGGAAAGGTTGCTAAGACAAGCATAAAAAACTTATGAAAACAACGAGTATTGTAAGATAAAAATTCCAGAAAATAATCATTATGGCACAATCAATATATTTTTTTATTTTAATCAACATATTAAATACTAGCGGCTGCCTGCGGTTTCTCCCGCATGATTCCCGTTCCCGTGGGAATATCGGCATAAAAAGTATACTGTTTTAATCTAGGCTATCTACTATGTGTGTCAAATCCCTTCAGTAGTTTTTGCGTGATTGAGGAACAAACATCCAAATATCCAAACATCCAAACCCACAAACTTTTACATTTATAATATTAGTAAGAATGTAATTGGGATACTTTTCAAGATCTTTTGTAAAGTAATTCACATACCTAATATACCTTGTGTGTATGTGAGGAAAAAGTAATATGACAAATTCCAGTTTTCCTTTTGTTTTCACTATTTGTTATCCCTTCACATTTAAGTAGGTTCAGTGTTCATATAGATCATTAAAAATACGAGATGGAAAGTGCTTAGCGAGGTTTGAAATTGGAAACGCGTTCGTCAGCGTCCGGAAATTGTTGGTTCGTCGACTGTTGCTGACGGGTCACGTGAGCTCATTACCCTGTCAGGGAACGATTGCTTCTCGCGATCTCTTGACACAGGCGCGACGTTGTGCCTCCTAATTGTTTCATACACGCCTATGGTGTTTATTATCATCAATTTTAATGTTTACAGGATGCTTTGTAATCATAATGAACCGTAAAATTTTCTTTTTTATTTGTATGGAAAACTGCAATGTGACAACCCTAGACGCAAATAGACGATTGCTTTCGATGATCAATCCCATTAATTGGAAAAAGCAATTCAATGACCAAAAAGCAAAACACAGGTTTAGCGTCGTCCATATACAGTTTATCATTAAAAGAAAACTTTTTTAAACAGTAGTGGTTTTCAGGGTCTAAATAATTTTCCGGGGTTAAATGCATTATACCTTATCTACCATTTTCGGCGTTAGGGGTTTTTGTACCTTGTTGTATTAAGTTTTTTTTTTGTTTTGGTTGTGTAAGCTGTGTAAGTTGTGTAAGCTCATTACTCTGTCAGGGGAACTCTTGCTTTTGCCAGATCTCTTCACACAAGCGCATCCTAATGCTACTTTTAGTAGTTACAAATATCATAAATTCAAGAATATAACCACGAGGGAAATTTGTAGCCAAAAGCCTACTAAAACGAAAATATACGATGCGCTTTGTTAATATAAATCACAGATTAAGTAATAATCGCACAGCCAACGCTGACGGAATTGAAATTACCAACATTGGTGAAGTCAAACAGAAGTTTTAGTGATCTGCTCCAAAACTCAAAGTCAATATTGAAACTCCATCGGATTCTAATTAAATGGGCAGTTTCGATCAAACTTCAGCCCGAGTTTTATAATATTCTTGCACAGATTTAGTAAGTTCCATTTGACGTTTCTTGATAAATTGTTATAATAATTTAGTGGGAAATTAAAATGTATGCTTACTTAATTTCTTTTAAATAAAAAAAAACACATTTGTGCTACGAGACGATACTAATAACAAAAAAAGTTTTTTTCCTGAAATAGGTACAAATGTCGAAAATACCCAGGAAAGGTATGATTATTGTCGTTTAATTTTATGAGTGATTAACAGAAGGTATTAAAAATATGAATTATAAATAACTAGCGACCCGCCCTCACTTCGCTTCGGTGTAGTGTGGAATTTGACACCATGTATTTTACATATAAACCTTCCTCTTGAATCATTCTATCTATTTAAAAAAACCGCATCAAAATCCGTTGCGTAGTTTTAAAGATTAAGGCATACATAGGGATATAGGGACACAGAAAGCGACTTTGTTTTATACTATGTAGTGATATATAAAAGGTTTATAAATTTTATATTTTTGCATTCACAATGCTATTTTGATACAATACGGTTCGATTCCAGTCTGAGAATTGACCTGGTGCGAGTCGTATTTTTCTAGTATACACATCAACTTTGTCTAGGGATACAGGTGCTATTTTCATACAAACGAGGTAACTTTGAAGCCTTGGTTTTCTGCCAGGGATGTACCGTGCTGTAATCTGATAATGGCCATCCAGGGAGTGAATGGAGTAGATTCAGATCGCTAATACACACCCAACTGATCTGATCAGCATTCTAAAAAAATAATGGAACAGAGTTCTCAGTTTGAGGATTTCCATAAATTTTCATGCTATTTTCGCACGTTTTTAGAATGCTGGTCAGTTGCACCACTCCCTGGATAGTCGTCATCAGATCACAGCACAGTACATTCCTGGCAGGAAACCAAGGCTTCAAAGTTACCTCGTTTGTATGAAAATAGCACCTGTATCCCTAGACAAAGTTGATGTGTCTATATTATTTAGTATTACATAAAAAAGTTTTTTTTATAACTTATACCTTAATTTAAAGTCTACAAATAGAGCTCCTACCATAGTAGAGTTTGATTCTACTATGCCCCTACCAACTAAGACAATAATTCTACGTTCATTTCGGTGTGTTTTTAATACAATTAATTTGGATTCAATGAAATGTTCTTTATTATTCCGAAGAAGTCGTCTTCTCGATTATTTAGCACCGTGCCTACTTACTTAATTAACGGAGTTTGAAATTTAATTAATCCTTTTGTTAAGTGAATTAGATAAGACATTATGACGAAGTTTTTGGCGAACTGACCCCTCGGCGGCGTGGATTAGAATCGTCTGACCTCAGAACTCTCCGAGGGATTATCAAATTTGGTTTGGTTTAAAGATGTTTGTCGAGAGTTGGATCGCAACAATTAATGGTTTTATGTTATGAGAAGGTCTTTGTTTCTATGCGATAATAATGATTTGATGTAGCCCTTATATGGTATTTACACGAGCGACTAAAGCCGCACGCACGACTTTATAAATCGACTGTATAAATGGCAATTCGGCATAGGCCGCAGGTGACTGAACAAACTTATCTGATCCGGTGGCCAATCTGGAAATTCGTTATTATTGTTACCTAGACTACGCCATCAACTACATAGACGACAGCGATGCCATCACCGATGTGTCACCTGCGATTCAATTTCACAAGCGACTCAAGCCTGTGACGATCGACTTTAGTCACCTAGCAGTGACTAAAGTCGACCGTCACAGGCTACTAAAATCGACTCATGTAAATTACGCTTTCGGTACCGTCTCGGCATTTAAGCATGGTTATGTTATCGACCTGTTACATGTTATGGCCCTCGAAGCATTCATCAATGATATGTACAATTCAAACAGACCGGCCAGAGTCGGAACGCATTTTACCTTTGCCGGAGGAAAATGAAGCGTCTCTACAGGTAGTTAATTCCATATTTGCATAAAACCGCGGCAGCCGGTCGGCGCCGCCCGCAATATGAAATTTAACTACTGTATACACGCTTTATTTTCCTCTGGCAGAGGTAAAATGCGTTCCGATGCGGGCCGGTTGGTTTGAATCGTACATTAGTCGAGATGTCTTCGTCTATGCATCGCCTCCTCCAAAATTATGTGGCCAAATAACAGTTTCTGTTATTTGGCCACATAATTTTGGAGGAGACATAATTTGTATGTTTAAAAGTTTGTCCCTATGCGAAATGAATATTCGGCCTAATACGAGTTACACGAGTATGCCAGGTCGAGGTATCATCGGCAACAGCTTCACTCCTAAGGAAATCGCTTGCACGCCGCGCCGCCGTCACACAAAACACGTTTAGTTCGCGCATGGGCGATACGCTCGACGCGCGGCGCGCACCCCAATTTTGTTGCTAACTGGTTAAGCGACGCTGTTGCCCATAGTACATCAAAAAACGAACGGCAGTCGGTGACTTGTGTACCCGCTCTGTTTCCCTTTCTACAGGTCAATCACTAAATGCTTTTCCGCCTTGCAAAATCCTGCCAAACTATATTTTCATTTCTTTTAAATATGGAACACGCCGCTAGTTGTTGATAAATACACAATATAACGAGGTTGCACATTTTTTAGGGTTCCGTACCAAAATGGTAAATAAGGAACCCTTATGGTGTGACTCAGTCTGTCTGTCTGTCTGCTGTCTGTCTGTCTGTCTGTCTGTCACAGCTGGATATCTCGAGAACTACTAATGGTATCAACTTGAAATTTGGAATAGTTTAAGACGATATTTGTCCAACTATTTTGCGAATAAGAAATAAATAAAAAATAAATACCTTTTTTACAACAGGGACTGAAAAGGGGTCTTAAAAATTTGAAGTGGGGCAACTAGGGCATGTGGGGTATCACATGAAAGAGCGTCGTTTGTACGTTTTTAAACATTTTTTCTTTTTTTTTAGGCCGCATAGTTTTCGACTTATGATGAAAATTGTAAAAAAAATACCGTTCCCACCCCTTATCTCCGAAGTTTGCAAAGAGAAAATTCTCAAATAATTCTATGACATAGCAGTTTATATAAAGATTACAGGAAAAATAAAACGATGTCTCAATATAGCACACTTTTTTTGAAATTATCAAATTTCTAAAAAAGTTAACATTAGTTCCACTATCGGTCAAGAGATGGCGCTGACCTAAAACTGCAATACTAATTTATTATTCTACTCTGCAGTGTGGTTTGATGGTGCAATTATGATGGTACTGTTAGCGACGCAAGTGAATTATGAGTGTTAGTGACACGTTATAATAGCCCAGGGACCCTATTTTTGAATCGCTCGACTCCAGTCGAGCGCTCGTTTCTACTGATTATCGTTCGACATCCCATTGTTTTGAGTCATATGTCGAACGAAAATCAGTAGAAAAGAGCGCTCGACGCCAGTCGAACGATTCAAAAATAGAGCCCCTGGACTTTTAGCAAAAAATTCAAAGAAACCTAGGACTAATTCTGGCGGAAGGTTTCTTGTTTTTAAAGTGTTCCTTAGGTCCCCCTGAATATATCTGGAAAGTTCCCCGTGAATCCCATGTACGCTCCCCCCTCCCCCCCCTTAAACGTCTCCCTGATTTTAGTTTTTTCTATTTATCTCAGAAACGGTTGAAGATAGAAGAAAGTTGTCAACGTACGATATAATTGTTATAAAATATCCAACCCATCGACACTTCAATCATTTCGATGTGAGCTGTAGTCTCTGGAATATACCTACAGACATTTCACCAAAAATTTTTTTTTGCCCAGAAATCATTCTTTGTACTAGTTTTTAAGAAAAGTGAGTGGAGTTGTGGCGAAATTATGTAAGGTCATATGAATCTTGAAACATTGAGGAATAAAACAAGGTATAATACATTGTTATAGCAGCATCAGTTCTAGATTAACACCGAATGGTGTCAGCGCCACGATGTAATTTTTAGCCCAATATTTTTAGATAAAAATTTCGCGATACCTAGGACTAATTCCGGTGGTAAGTTTTTGTCTTTTAAAGTGTTCCTTAGGTCCCTTTGAACATATCTGGAAAGTTCCCCGTGGATCCCATGTCCGCTCCCCCCTCCCCCACAAACGTCTCCCTGATTTAAGTTTTTCCCATTTATCTCAGAAATGGCTGAAGATAGAAGAAAGCTATTGAAGTATAATATAATTGTTATAAAATATCCGACTAGTCGACTTTTAAATTGTTTCGATGTCAGCTATAGTCTCTGAAATATACCTATAGACATTTCACCAAAAAAAATGTTTTACCCAAAGATCATTATTTGCACTAATTTTTAAGAAAAAATAGTAGAGTTGAGGCAAAATAATCTGAGTTCATATGAATTGTGATACATTGAGGAATAAAACGTAGTACAATACATTGTCTTAGCAGCATTGGTTCCCGATTTATAGCGAGTGGTGTCAAACGCCAAATAAATTTATTGTAGTATTAGCTTAAGTAATTTCTGAGTTAATTCGTTCAAACATACAAACATACAAATCCTTCATATGTACGATGCGGGTGAGTGAGGAAGCATGATCGAACTAACCTGTAAGTGAACTTACACGAAGGATTCGTCCAAAGATATTAGGACTATTAATTACATGTAGTATCGCTTGATACCTACCGTTTGACCCATCATGTATTAAAATCGGAGCAACCATTTTGATGATGATGGATGATGACGATAAAGTGGCGCCATATATAAAAGCATAAATCTTGAGTGTTCCAGTACAATAATTTTCAATTTAATTTTGTTTAATAATATAATTGCTATAACTTAATCCTAAAAGGCAACGTCATTTGCATAGTTCCTGCTGTCTTCAAGTATGAAGACAGCAGGAACTATGTTTATAGTAATAAAATTATACCGTGGTGTTTGACACTCGCTGTAAATCGAGAACCAATGCTGCTAAAACGATGTTTTATACCTCGTTTATCCTCAATATATCAAAATTCAAATGAACTCAGATTATTTTGCCACAACTCCACTAATTTTTCTTAAAACTAGTACAAATGATGATTTTTGGGCAAAATATTTTTTTTGGTGAAATGTCTTTAGGCATATTTCAGAGACTACAGCTCACATCGAAACAATTGAAGTGTCGACAAGTCGGATATTTTATAGCAATTATATCATACTTCAATAGCTTTCTTCTATCTTCAGCCATTTCTGAGATAAATGGGAAAAACTTAAATCAGGGAGACGTTTGAGTGGGAGGGGGGAGCGGACATGGGATCCACGGGGAACTTTCCAGATATGTTCAAAGGGACCTAAGGAACACTTTAAAAGACACAAACTTACCACCGGAATTAGTCCTAGGTATCGCGAAATTTTTATCTAAAAGTATTGGGCTAAAAATTACATCGTGGCGCTGACACCATTCGGTGTTAATCTAGAACTGATGCTGCTATAACAATGTATTATACCTTGTTTTATTCCTCAATGTTTCAAGATTCATATGACCTTACATAATTTCGCCACAACTCCACTCACTTTTCTTAAAAACTAGTACAAAGAATGATTTCTGGGCAAAAAAAAATTTTTGGTGAAATGTCTGTAGGTATATTTCAGAGACTACAGCTCACATCGAAATGATTGAAGTGTCGGTGGGTTGCATATTTTATAACAATTATATCGTACGTTGACAACTTTCTTCTATCTTCAACCGTTTCTGAGATAAATAGAAAAAACTAAAATCAGGGAGACGTTTAAGGGGGGGGAGGGGGGAGCGTACATGGGATTCACGGGGAACTTTCCAGATATATTCAGGGGGACCTAAGGAACACTTTAAAAACAAGAAACCTTCCGCCGGAATTAGTCCTAGGTTTTTTGCTAAAAGTCCTGGGCTAATAAGTGATAAAATTAATACTGAAAGTGATAAGTGTTAAACTTTTAATAGTGAAGTGAGACTTTTAGATAATAAATTAAGGACTTTAACTTAGTGAATCTACGCTTTAGATGTAAGACTTTGTTAGTTAGACCTTGTATTAGTTCTTTACGTTCTTATTAGAATCTAGGTTTTGCTATTTGTAAGTAATTTTCAGTTTTTTCCGAAATGTAAAATAGGGTATACCAACAGGGCAATACCTTAAAGACAAAGCCCCAATTTTGGAAATTAGGCATATCAAAGGGGCAATACCACATAGAAAGCCCCCGAAGGTTTTTGTGTAAATATCTTTTGAAATAATTGAGATTTTTGAGATTTTGTTATAAAATAGTTAATAATCGATTAGATGTTTATAGTTCTATCTATAGAAATTAAGTTTAAGTTAGTTTTATCAAAGGTTTGTAAAAATAAACCGCTTATTTCGATATTAGAAAGAGATAGAGATAGTTTTGTTTAGAATTAGACAAAGACAGATGCGCGTGAACAGGACAGACATACTGTGCGACAGAGAGGTCCGAGTTCTAAAAAAACTATAAAGTTCTAGATTGATTTTCATGAAAATCCAAGAAATCTGATTGGTTCCGAATTTTCTAGGATTCATTTTCAATCGATATATAAATCGGAGAGGTCGAAGTAAGCGCATAGTTTTCGTTTTTGCTATTTGTAAGTAATTTTCAGTCGTTTCAGAAATGTAAAATAGGGTATACCAACAGGGCAATTTTGGAAATTAGGCATATCAAAGGGGCAATACCACATAGAAAGCCCCCGAATGTGTAATTAATATATTTTGAAATAAATAATGTGAAGTGACATTAGTTTATGAACACTGTTGACTGGTGTGTTCCGTGATAGTGTTTTTCCGACCGAGTGTTCAACCGCCTTCCTCGTCCAGCCGGCGATAATCCTATGAAGACTTTTGAGTGTTTACAGTCTACTAAATTGAGAGTTATCGAGTGGTATTATTATTTGTGACGTGTGTGGTTTAGTGTGGACGATCTTTTAAGTGCTCTCGTTGTCGTCTGCCCGCCGCGCCCGCCACAGGTACGGAACCCTCGGTGCGCGAGTCCGACTCGCTCTTGACCGGTTTTTTTTTCATAAGATGCACAAGGTCTTTATTTACTAACTAATGCTACAATACTTTTATCGACAAGGAATCGACGATGCGCATTCGGAAAAATCATAATATTTTTTTTTAAATAAACCAGACTGTACCCATTGTATATATATATTTGAATTTTAGTTAAAACTATTTAGTTACTTATTAGCCTATTAGAGAAACTTTTATACCGTTTGTTGAGGATGGATCAACCTCGTAAGAAATAGTATTAACTAAATCATTTCGCAAACACGTTTTGTCTACTTAGTTAAAACTAGTTCTAACTGCTGTAATTTTTTAAGCAGCTTCCACTCGATCGTGTTACTATTTCAATGTGACAGAATAATAATAATGAAGTAAGTTATTATGGGTGAAATCTACACAATAAATGAAATTAAAATTATACATTACTCGTACCTACGAGTAGGTATTTATTTTTATTATCATAAAAGGCAACTGCCTTTTATGATAATAAAAATGCAAATGCAAAATGCAAAAAAAAAAACTATGCAACTGCATAGATAAGCTGATACAATTTCTTTTGTTAAGGCACCCCGTGAGTGAAAGTGGCGCCGCGGTGAATTTTATATAATATTATAATTCTAATACACAAATTTAATAATGTTTTACGTGGAGTTTTTAGGTAGTCTAGTATTTTTAGACGGTATCGTTACATTCCTTCGTAGTAGTACAAGTAGATAGTAAAACTGCTAAAAGTGGCCGTTTCTGACACACTTGCTATCTACTTCTACGAATGACTACGAGGGAATGTAGTGATACCAGTTAAAAACACTAGACCATGGGCCCTAAAAACTCTACATAAAATATTATTAAAATCTTTTTCTATTAATAACTTATTAAAATTAAATAAAAACCTCTGAGGGCGCCACTTTCGGTCATACAACCGCCTTAAAACCTTCACGTTGAGTGTAAGCAATAAAAGTGATCGCCGGAGATGTATTTAGATGCTAGGTACCTAAAATTTACTTTATTACAGAACAGTATGGGTGCCTAAAAGTTCCATTGAATACTTTTCTCGGGCGGGCAATGTTTTAGCCGTAAATCGTCCCATACGTGAACTATTGCTCGTGAAACTGTTGCAGGCAATTTGACTTGATTTATCCTTGGTTTCGGGACGCTAATAACATATAAATCTAATCTGGGTAGCACAGATCCTACTGTCTCTTGTGTTTCTCCAGTAATGAATCTGCAACTGTCGTGAGAAATAGACTTTGGTTCTCAAACAGTGTAGAAATATTTTTGGCAAGGGTTAATATTTTAATTTAATTCAATGACATTAAACTATTTATGACAAACTAGCGGCCGCCCGCGGTTTCACCCGCGTGGTTCCAGTTCCCGTGGGAATATCGGAATAAAAAGTATTAAATGTTTTAATCCGGGCTATCTACTATCTGTCTGCCAAATTTCAACCAAATCCGTTCAGTAGTTTTTGCGTGGTTGAGGAACAAACATCCAAACATCCAAACCCATAAACTTTCACATTTATAATATTAGTAGGATACTTAATATTTTCAGAGCAACTACAACAACTTAACTATTTAGTATAAGCTACTATTACTATTTACTATAAGATAATAATACTGTACTAGTAGTATAAGTACGATTATATCGCTTTGGTTTTGAAAGATTTGTTTGCAATATTCAGTCCAGTCGTCCAGTCCAGTTCCACGCAAGCGAAGTCGCGGGCAACAGCTAGCTTATTATATATGATTAAGTCGTGTTTAAAATTCTGTAGTTAATGAATGAAAAAATAAGAAAATATTTTATTTAATATAGTTGCATTCAGATTGCTATTTTTAGTAACGAAATTTTAAACTAGAATAATAAAATAACTCATTTATAACTTAGATGTTAGATATTGTGAACACAGAAAATTACGTACAGACAAATACAGACCAAACTAGGCTATATCACTGTGGTCTGCTAGGAGATGTCCTAATTGCCCTAGCGCAACAAAGCAGTGTTTAAAAAAATAACTTTTTAGGTACATACCTATTGCGAGTTGCGGGAAAATAATGTGTGTAAATATTTTTTAAATTTTACATACGAAAAGTTTGAGAATTGCTGTCTGCCACATTTGAGAGCAGACTGGAGCCATAACGGCTGGACGTCATGAGCATGCGGTACATCGTCGCCGCGGCCAAACATTAAGTAGTAGCGACTAAGAATACAGTATATGGGCCAGTGGCAGTACACTTCTGAATTGTGATTGTACGCTAAATCATTTTTTAGGCATTGTGAGACGATACTTAGTGCAAATAATTTCAAAAGTTTACATTTTTTAGTTTTGCGCACTGCTGTCTGAAATCTGCTACGTTCGGAAGCAGACTGTTGCAATGGGGGTGCAATGTGCGGCGTAATAACACAAGAAAAGTCGATTCTTAACTGTTCATTTATTTAGAGAAAAACAGGGTTTTTATAGTAATTCCAAAAAGGTCAATACGTTAATGTTTTACAATGACATTTAGCTTATTTATAAAAGTATCAGATTACATGTTACATGTTTACTTTAACTAAGAAAATAGAATATTAATTTATAATAAAAACAATGTTAGCTTCATACGTCACTGATGATGAAGTTGTGTACCACACTACACCTTTCCCCTTTTTTTTTGACAAAAATTAAGAATCTGTAATTTTTTGTTAAACATATCATAACTACTTAGTTAAATATCAATATTAAACTATACATTGTTACACGTAATACAAATCATTCTTACTTAAAATAACAAACAATTGTTTACATTCTAAGAATATACAAATTAATATTATGGTCATCTTGCCTATTACTCATAACATAATCCATTTCATCAGATACAGTCAACCCTTTTTTGGGCATAGGTATTTGCTGTTATTATTGGTCTCTTATTACAATTTTCTGTCCTTCTATTTAATTTATTCCTTACAGATTAGCACTTGCTAACAGCTGTCCGCTTAGTAATCATCATATCGGAAGAAAGAAATCTTGTTAGAAATTCGTGCGCGTTGCGCTCTATTGTCACTACACCAAATAGTGCAATTTTTGTTTCGTACAAATTCGAACTATTTGCTAACGTCAAATTTACGTGACCAATATGTGGGATGTGTGTGTAAGTGACGAATGACAAAATTTTTTTTTTGTTTGTGTCTCTGTGTGTGTGTATACAAATGACTATTTACTTATACTTACCTATTGTTATTTTTTATAATACCTATTTTTTCTATAAGTAATTTATTTTTGTCCTATTTTTGTGTACTATTACGACTATTTCTTTACCTGAATATATATTTTTTTAACACTAACGTAATTAATACATTTTATCTGAAATATTATAAAAATAAGTTTATATTTGTCACAAGCATAACATTTAGTTGAAGAGCTTTTAAAAAAAATACATTTTAAACACACATTTCTAAAACTAAACAAATAAATAATTCAACTTTGCACATTCCTGCTTATATTCCTGCATATAAAGATAAAACTTAGAAAAATGAATACATATAAGTTAGCTATAGTCACTTATTACTTGACTTAATAGATTATAGATAAATTAATTTTTCCCCATTACTTACCTCTTATTTTTTTTTTCTTTATATATAAAAAGTATGCTACTTTTGGATATAATTTAAATAATAAGTACTTTATTTTATATCTCATATTAACTATCCAACGTTTATAAAAAAAACGTTTTTTTAAACTAGCTTTATTATAATATACTTCTATGTAGGTATATTCAATTTTGTATCAATTTTTTAATACGATCATCATCTACAACTTTAATTCTTTCATATTTCTCAATATTTTAACATTATTCCATTATATTCCATAACATTTTATAAAAATGCCTTTGCTTGTCCTAAATTCTCCTTATCATTAACATGATCACAAACATGCCTCTCTACTGGTTCTACTTCTTTCATAAATACAATTATATATTTTTATAAGCTGTTTCAGCTGTTGTTGTCATAGTCATTGGTTCCTTCGCTTAGTAGGTATACACTGGATACCTTTTTTTTTCAAAATAGTTATTAAATTATTAAATATGTTTTATTAAAATATTTTTATTTCCTTACGTAGCCATTCAAAAGTGATATAAGAATGTCGTTTGATATTACTTTATTTTATTTTTTTACTCGTCCTTGTCAATAATTCATTAGACATATTTGTCGACGGATTCGACAGATTTCGACGGATTTCATTACGACGGACCGCATTTTAACGGACAATATTTTGGCGGATCGCATTTTGATGGATCGCATTTTGACGGACCGCATTTTGAAGGACCGGTCCATTATTTTGTCCATTTACTTCAAATATACTTTCGTTTCCACCTTTTCTTATAATTCAATTCTTCTCACTTTGTAATAAGTTCTTGCACTAAGACGCGTCGCGTCGTATATTTATCATAATTACCATTGGTAGAATCGGTAGTATCGGTACACACATCACACAAGTATAGGTACTTCATATAACACATGATTCATATAACACATCATTCGCCCGGCGCCGGCGTACTTTCATTTTTATTTAATTATTAATGGTACAATAAAATTTTTTTTACAGTCGACTAACATAATAAGAAATGGACACCTCGTGCCATTTGGGCTGCGCGCACAACCTTATATCGGAGGCCATCTTCAGAAGATTCCAGGTTCGAATCCTGGCAGGGTCGCCATGCAATGTGCGGCGTAATAACACAAGAAAAGTCGATTCTTAACTGTTCATTTATTTAGAGAAAAACAGGGTTTTTATAGTAATTCCAAAAAGGTCAATACGTTAATGTTTTACAATGACATTTAGCTTATTTATAAAAGTATCAGATTACATGTTACATGTTTACTTTAACTAAGAAAATAGAATATTAATTTATAATAAAAACAATGTTAGCTTCATTAGGGGTTAATAAAGACACTTTCCACCCGACGTCATAAGACTTTTATGTTTCATACTTTTTTGGATTATACTATGGGCAACATTGCGAGACGATACTGCAAATAATTTCAACATTCATATATACAAAATGTAAAGTTTGTGAATCACTGTTTCCTTTGAAGTCTGGAGCAATATCGTCCGACGTCACAACCATGCGGCGACACACCACGGCTAAATATTAAGTAGCGACGACTTAGAATTAGGATAAGAACAGTCTCTTGGTCGCGTGCCAGTGGACTTACGGATTGTTATACTAATTTTAATAAATACTGTGCCGCTTAATTTGGCGGCAGATTAATATTAGAGCTAGAGCTCTTTGCTAGAGCAAAGACTTACAAAGTTAGTTTTACTGTACTGAGATTATAATATCTATAGTATAATCTCTTGCACTGAAATTATACTATAGTATATTTATCGTACCTAGACGGTACGCTGCGTATTTTTACGCTGGTTACGTACTTTAACAATGAAAATGGTCCGTCCGCTTCCTTTCAAGATCAAGTAGAATAACTATGCCGTTTTAGCAATACATAGGTACTTGGATTTCTTATTAAGGCTAAGTTCATATGAACACGGTAATGTAGACGATATAACACAGTTTAGTATAATTGTATAGTTGACATGACCTAACTTATTGAAAGAAAAAACCGGCCAAGTGCATGTCGGGCCACGCGCCGTAGGGTTCCGTAGTTATCTTATACCATACCATATTTAAAACCACCTATCATTTTTTGTCTGCAAAAATAACTTTGTTTTTCACAGTGTTGGTATGAATGACAAAGTTATATTTTCGGTTTTGGAAAATGTGCTATATCTCAAAAACTAATTACTATATCTCGTTAAAACCAATGTTGGTTGAAAGTTTTTATTAAGATCTACAGCATATATTTTTTTTTAGATTTTTCACTCTCTTATTTCAAAAGTTAAAGGGGGGGGGGGGGGGGGGACACACATTTTACCACTTTGGCGGTGTATATCTTTCAAACGGTTGACTTTGAGAAAAAGTTGTCTTAGTAACCTCAATGTCATTTTTAAAGACCTATCTATAGACACCCAACACGTGTTGGTTTGAAGAAAAAAAATTTTTTCAGTTTCAGTTCCATGTATGGGGAGCCCCCCCTTAATCTTTTATTTTTCTTATTTTTGTATTAAATTCGTTAAGCGGTTAACAGAATACATCTACCTACCAAGTTTCAACTGTGTAGTCTTAATACTTTCGGAATAAAGTGGCTGTGACATACGGACAGACAGACAGACAGACAGACAGACATGACGAATCTATAAGGGTTCCGTTTTTTGCCATTTAGGCTACGGAACCCTAAAAAGGACCAGTGACATCAAACGTATGTACTTTTGTACTTCGTGTACTTTCGTTTCTCTTTTAAAAATTACAAAGACAGTGTCTAGACTCTAGATATAAAATTAGTAGATTGGATATTAATTAATCGTTCATTCTTTAAAAACTTACGAGATTGTGTGTATCTTTATTGGTTAACCGCGAACAAAAGTCTGGAGCATCGCCCTTTCATGAGCGTGTATTTAAAATGCAAATGGTAAGAGGAAAAGGCATTTCTAATTGAGGTGGTCTTTTGTAGTTAACAATAGGCTTTAAAAATGTTTTATTTCGGCGAGGTTAAGGAATTAGGAAAGCGTTATACTGAATTTTCTATTTTGAGATGAGAGATTAGGTGTGATTTGGATCGTCATAAAGTTTTTTAAAAGTATTATACTCGTAGGTATCCTATGTTTATGTTAAATGATGATTTCAAAAATATTCAGTAAAAATGTTTTACAACTTCTCCACCTGCGAAACATCATTTTGCATATTGCCATCTTTGTTTAGCAGGACGACTGATATGATATTAGATACTTCACAAGAAATTACATAATAAGTAGAAAAATATAGTAGGTACTGTTGCGGCTTTCTCAAAATCGTCTACAAAACATCCCTTCTGTCTAATACCATAGACTTTGTCAGTACCATTCAACCGGACAACATGCGACAACATGTGTGACGGGCACGGAACGTGACGGTCACAATATCTGCGCTTTATGACTTCACTACTGTGTCAGGCGCATGCACTGCAAGAACTGGGTTATTTATTGATACTTGATACTATCATAATACTTGTTCGAATGCGACGTACATTTTGTACGGTAAAACGATAATCAACTCGCAAAATTATTTATTGCCAAACAATCCTATTTCTTACTGTGATCAAATTACTCTTTAAGGCTGAAATTTGAGTACAGAATATACGCAAGTCACAATAGACCGCCGCGCGCCCCGGCAAAGAGGCTCATTTTCAATCTATCGCATATTGGGACAAGACCAAATTGGCAAGATAGCGATTAGCTTGGTGTTATCAATAATTCGAGAAATACCAGGTATAACAATTAATTCGACCTATGTTGATATTCACAGTCGATGTTACAGCACTTGATATTATATGCTCTAATCGGGTACGTATCAGAATGTCTAAAGCTAGAATGTCTAAACTTAAAATGGCAAAGTTCAAAATGTCAAAAATTTTAATGTCTAACGATTAAAATGTCAAAAGTTTATAATTTCAAAAACGAAAATGTCAAACGGTCAGATAGTCCTAAATAAAAATGTCTAAGTTCAAATGATCAAAACTTAAAATGTCTCATCATCATCATCATCATATCAGCCGCACGACACCCACTGCTGGGTATAGGCTTCCCCCAAGGATTTCCACGACGATCGGTCCTGCGCTTCCCACATCCAGTGGCTTCCGGCAATCTTCACCAGATCGTCGGTCCACCTTGTCGTGGGCCTACCCACGGAGCGTCGTCCGGTGCGCGGTCGCCATTCCAGAACCTTTCCGCCCCAACGGCTATCGGTTCTTCTCGCTATGTGTTCAGGCCACTGCCACTTTAGCTGAGCAATCCTTCGAGCGATGTCGGTTACTTTAGTTCGCCTGCGGATCTCCTCATTTCTGATTCGATCACGCAGGGAAACGCCGAGCATGGCTCTCTCCATTGCACGCTGGGTGACCTTGAGCCTCCTTATGAGACCCATAGTTAGCGACCACGTTTCACTGCCGTAAGTCATCACTGGCAACACACACTGGTCATAGACTTTCATCTTGAGACACTGAGGTAAATTGGACACGAAGATTTTTCGGAGCTTCCCAAATGCTGCCCATCCGAGTTGGATTCGACGAGAGATCTCATTCTCAAAGTTGGACCTACCTAACTGGACTGCCTGTCCTAGGTATACATAATGGTCAACAGCTTCAAGTGTAGTGTTCCCAACATGAACTGGAGCGGGCACAACATGGGCATTTGACATGATTTTCGTCTTATCCATGTTCATTTTAAGACCCACTCTTTGGGAAGCACTACGGAGATCTTCGAGCATTGTGTTCAGGTCCTCCAAAGTCTCAGCCATTAGGACTATATCATCGGCAAAACGAAGGTGTGTTAGGTATTGGCCATTAATGTTGATGCCGAGTCCTTTCCAGTCTAAGAGTTTAAAGATATCCTCCAACGCAGCTGTGAACAGTTTCGGAGAAATAACATCTCCCTGTCTCACACCTCGCTGCACACCTCGGACCGACATGGTGGCATTTTTGTATAAATACCTCAACACCTCGATATACCTGTAGTCCACTTGACACCTTTGAAGAGACTGCAGCACCGCCCAGGTTTCAATCGAATCAAAGGCTTTCTCATAATCCACGAACGCCAAGCAAAGTGGCAGATTATACTCCTCGGTCTTCTGTATGACCTGCCGCAGCGTATGGATGTGGTCTATGGTGCTAAAGCCTTTTCGGAACCCGGCTTGTTCGGGAGGTTGGAAGTCGTCGAACTTGCGAGCGAGACGGTTCGTAAGGACTCTCGAAAACAGCTTATAGACATGACTCAGAAGCGAGATGGGTCTATAGTTCCTTAAGAGGGACTTGTCACCCTTTTTAAAGAACAAAATCACCTCACTTATGTTCCATGTCTTCGGCGTTCTGCCCTCGACGATGACGGAATTGAAAAGCTTCTGGACTTTAAGTATCGGCTTACCGCCCGCTCTCAGAAGTTCTGTAGTGATTCCGTCGTCGCCCGCCGCCTTGTTGTTTTTCAGCTGTTTGAGAGCCATACTAATCTCGTACATGCTGACGTCCGGGATATCTTGGGTATAGTGTCGGGTAAGCTTGGCTCAGGGGTCTTTAGCCTTGCTTTCAACGGGTGTCTGCGTGGAATATAACTGCCCATAGAAACTCTCGATCTCCCTAAGGATTTCAGGCTTCGCTGAGATGATGCGTCCGTCGTCAGTTTTCAGCTTCGTCATCTGGCTTTGCCCAATAGACAGATCTCTCGCGAACACTTTGGAGCCTTTGTTCCGCTCGATAGCCTCTTTAATACGATTCGTATTAAATTGGCGAAGGTCGCTCGTCAAAGACTTAGATATCTGTCTATTAAGCAGCCGATAACGATTAGCATCTACTGAACTCTGGAGCCTCATTTCACGTCTCTGATCCATGAGTAGGAGTGTGTGGTCGGAGAGTTTCTTTAGCTTGGGACGGCGGGTCTTGAAGAACTTGGACCCTACCGTACGGACAGTATCCACCACCATATTGTTTAGATCGTCCACATCTATGCTGTTCTCAAGGGCTTCGAAACGGTTTTGGAGTTCGAGTTGAAAGCTCTCGGGGTTTTGAATATGGGCCGGCAATGGTCGGAGTGTTGATTTTATCAGTCGAGATCTTTCCAGCTTTATGTTGATATTCAATGTGCCACGTACCAATCGGTGATCGCTCCCCGTCTTAACGGTGTTGATCACAGTGACATCATTGAATATTTGCTTTTTTTTAAATGTCTAATAGTCCAAATATGTATCATGACCTATAGAATTTACTTATTTTCTTTCATTTAGGTACCATATTAATTAGGTTAAATAATTGCGTGTAAACTTCTGTGCCTCCGCCGCACATCACCATAGCCGCGCCGCTCCCTGATTCCGTAGCCAGTCACTGATTCAGTAGCCGGCGAACAAAATCCACCAATAGAGTTTGAATTTTTTTCTGGCGCTTCGCTGGCCGCTGCCGCGGCACGCTTGCTTCGCTCGCTCGGCTCACGCGCTGAATTCATGTCAACCTAACATGCTCGTCGCTACGCTCCTCGCACCTATCTCGTGACCTACGGTTTCTAAGTCCCAGTAGACTAGTTTAGACTCATTTCCGGCAGCTAAATTTGCTATAAAGCATTTCAACCGAAGCCCAAAGACACCTCCACAGACTCAATTAACCTCAAAGAAGGCGATTAGTTTTAATATCCAACCCAATACAAATAAATCATTGTGAACTTAGACCTAATGACCATTGATATTTTAACTCGTCAAGTATTTGATACGTTTGATACTTTGAATTTTGTTATTTTGAAATTAGACATAATGATTTTTGACATTTTAAACCATTTGAATTTTTCAACTTTGCAATTTTAAGTTTAGACATTCTAACTTTAGACATTCTGATACGTACCCGCTCTAATCATATGTACCTAGGAGTACAGAAAATGACATATATGTATAGAGTACCTTTAATCCAGAAAAAAAGTACTGTTCCCGAGGAATAGAAAAATAACTATCCACGAAGACAAAGTTGCTAGCGTAGCGGCCATACTTAGTCTTTAATAAAGGTCAGACAGGCGGTTGTAGCACTATAATTTCGAATCTTACTGGTATTACTTTCGTTAATACAATTGAGCCCCTGTGTGAGCATCAAAATAATGCGCCAAAGATTTTCCACGTTGCTCGGTAAAGATATGAACACAATGTGTTCATTAAGTTAACTTTGTTCATTGAACCGCAAGTCAACGAATGATTTGAAAATGGAACGTGTTCGGAAACATTTTGTGGTGGATTTAATGAATGGATGATTTGCTGTTTGTTCACCGAAGGCCTCCAGCTGTTGGCGTTTGTTTGTGTTTACGAAACATCGTGTAGCGTTAGCTTTAAAATATAGACCGAACTTATTTTTAGATATAAAAATATATAGTTACTGTGAATGAAGACTGAATGTTTACCAACACTTCATAAAAAAAATAACTCTATATGGAAAGTGTTTTCGAGCTATTCTCTTATTTGTTTTATTTATTAAGGTATTTGAATAAACTATGTCGGGATTTGTATCATATACCTACCTGTTTATTTTTGAGACTCCGATATTTCGGCGCAGTTGCGACAAAAGAAACAGGTAGGCACATGGTGTAAATCCCTGCATAGTTTATTCTAATAGAGTAAATAACCAGGGTTTAAAATAATATATTTATTAAGGTATTTAAAAACTGCTTTTTTTATAAATATAGCTCTCATCAGATAAAATTAAGAGTTGTGTTTATATTTATAATAACAAATCAAACTAAAACAAATAAAAGACAAAAAATGAGGAAATAGGAGCAACAAGTACATATTAATGAAATAAATATAAATGGTAAGTACCTTAATATTTAAATTAAAAGGAATCAACAACAGATTTTGAGTCTTGTGACTCAAAAAAAAAGGAAAGTTTGTACTTTCCTCGAAACTTATCAAAGATATAATCAATTAAGTAGAATTACTACTACGTAACTTTTCCACCTACAAATATCAGAAATACCCCAAAAACTGAGTAGTGGTAACCAACAATTTATTTCCTCAAAGCCATATAAAGCGCAGTGTACACAGTTCGGTGCCGCCGCACCCGCGCTCATAAAACGTTGAATATGAAAATTTCCCCACTTTTCAAATAAAAAGCTAAGAGTTCATAAGCGATTACGTCAGAGCGGCTGAAAAATGACTTTTGGAGCGGACGCGCACTCCGCCCGGCCCGCACTCAAGATTAATTGTTTAAAATTGACGTTGAGATCAGCTAATTCTCTACCAAAATGCTTTTGGTTTTTTTTCAAGCTCTCAACTTGCACTTTTGTCACGATTGAGTTGTTTCCACCCGATTTTTGAGACGTTTGTTTTGGGATATTTGCGGTAGAGTTTAATGCAAACTGACCACTTTGATGTTGCGATAGCGTGTGCGTGCAAACAAATGCAGCGGGCTTTTGCGACACGTTATTCTATTCTCAACTAACGACACGCCCTTGTTTCGCTGCGGTTTCTTATTTTTTGCCACATGCGACTTTCCAACAACACCCAATATGAAAACAAATGCAGTGTTTTCGATGCAAGCTCCCAGTCGGTTTAATTTTTGCCGATATCTTCAACAAATATCGTCATATTTATACTAATTTAAATAAAACCTCAATTTATTATACAACTTAACCTTCCTTAGAAATCATTCTATCATTTTGTGAAAACTGCATGAAAATCCGTTCAGTAGTTTTTGAGTTTATCGCGAACAGACAGACAGACGTGGTGAGAGATTATCACATTGTTGTCCAAAGTTATTCAACGCCTATTTCACTTCTGAAATTTACGCGCGATTAAGATAATAAAGTTTTTTTTTAATATTTTTGTTTCTAGAAATATAAATATAAAAAAAAAATCTAGATTAAATTGATTGGTTTATATAACCCTTATTTATATAGGCTTTAGTCGTCCCCATCGATGGTCACTAGAACTTCAGAAAATATTTCATGGTATTAATGAAAGATTTTTTACTTTTTCAACCACAAACCACAGGCTGCCAATTGGCCATATCATTACGAGGCTAATAATACTCATTAATCACCAATAATTACCAAGTAGCCTTGTTAGTTCAATAAACAGCTGTATAATAAACAACGACTATCTTACAATATCAGGGTTGATTAAAGTTATTAGGATGTGCATTATGGTGGCGCCACTATCGCATTCTCGCAGCCATTAGTGGTTGCACAAATCATCAATAGATTGGACCATTTGTCATACGTTAATGAAGCGAAACTACGCTATAGGGATGGATGTAACAAGTTACATTTCATCAAATGACGTCAAAATTTTATGACGTCATTTGTCTCCAAATCTAATGAATCATTTGATTCATTGGAGCTTGCATATACTGGGTACATACATCTAGCAGCGCCAGCATCCAAAAGTATCAACTTGTACTGAAAAACACATTTCCGTGTTTGGTGCATGTGAGTGTGACTGTGGACTGTACGTACTTGGTCTTGAAAAATATCGCAGTCGTTGGCCAATGTATCGTCCGATGTTGCTTTTGAAAGAACCTTTTTGAAGCATTTGTTACAAAACCGGCAACGTACGATGAATTTGCCAATATTGTGGCCAACGTGTGGAGCCGGTATGAATCTAAGCGTCCATTATTCCACATCATAGTGGCTTGGACCAAGGATAGTGAGTGGTAATACACAGCGCACGCATTCAACTGAATTTTAGTGTTATTTTTATAGGAAGTTACACAAGTGCGTCCAGTATCGTACGCAAAATCAGTTTCATTTATTTCAGGAGATGTACCGGTTTCATACAATGCCGATGAGTGGAGAAACCTACAGTATAAGGTAGGTGGGTAGGTATTTAGTATCACAACACTATGGTTGAGTATTATGTTTTAGACACTGAACTAGTTTTTTTAGCTATTATCAAAAATGGTTATTGTGCTCAGTTACCAGTAAAATTGGTGGTTCCAGAAGAAATGGAAATAGAACTAGAAATATGTAGTGCTGAGTTTAGCGTCAGCATACAAACGAATAGTTTTCAACTTGAAGTAGGTGAGGTCATGGAAAAATATTGTTAGAAAAGATTTTAATAAAAAAGCACTAAATCATTGCCCGTCACTATTCATTCAAATATAATCAAGCCTGGCTCATATCCTACGCAGAGCTATAATGGATCCTGGTTGTGGCCAAGAGGGTTCCCTCCATTAGCTAATCATATCCATCAGTATATTGAACGGACTACTGTTAAATCTTGAAATGAATCCAAGCCAACAATGCTTTTTGCAGAAATCTTATGTGCCTTGAATTTATGATGGAATATGTTGTATTATCTTCGTTTTTATATGGAATTGGTATAATTAAAAACGACAAGCGTTTCCTTTTGAATAGCGGACAACATTGTTTTTTTTTTTGCTAGAAAATAAAACAAGTCTTTTTCACCGTCAAAGATAAATATTTTTGAAAATAAGTACTTAATCAATTTCCTGCTATGAACTAAAACCAATATCAAAGCAAACATGCCAGGATACTGTTCGATTCTAAT
The DNA here is from genome assembly GCA_943789525.1 of Agriphila geniculea. NCBI lineage: Eukaryota > Metazoa > Arthropoda > Insecta > Lepidoptera > Crambidae > Agriphila > Agriphila geniculea. Next base: position 9,593,094 of record OX038875.1, read on the forward strand.
ATATTTGGTTCGTTTGCTTGGATTTGAAAGAACTACGAGTAGGTTCAACTGACTCCGTAGGTATTTTATATAAAGCAACAACAATAGTGTTTTTTTGGTAAATGAAGAAAGATTCATCAACGTAAAACGGATAATTTTTATTTTTGTAAATCATGAGTATGATAACTCTGTAAAAATAAGATTCGAATGAGAAAATAATTCCACCAGCATCATCATAACAGATTATATTCTTCCGCTTAACGTAGATCTCTCTTGTAGGAAGATGTTGCCGTTATACGTTTTATACGCTTACTATTAAAGCTCAAATATGAGCAATACACGATTAAATCACATGTCGCAAAGTAACTCACAGACATTGATGTACCTATTGTACACTATTGTATTCTGTGCTATTGTATGGAATTGACCAGCTTTAGTTTACTGATTTTTAAGGTTTAATAGTGTGAGCGCGGCGTTCAAACGTATACACCATGTATCACCTGTCAGATCCTGAAAAAGGGTGATAGGGTTGCTGAAACTGAACAACATTCTCCATAGAAGATAGGTCGAAAAACGAAAAAAAATTTCATACAAAATGTATAGGTCTAGGTAGGTTTTCGCCTATTCATAGTAAGTCGGTCAGCTGACTTACTATGTATAGGCGAAAAAAAATCGTTTTTCGACCTACATTCCTTGGAGAATGTTGTTCAATTCCACCAATACTGTCACCTTTTTCAGGATCTGACAGGGTTTTTTGAAACATGATGTAGAATATTGGCCATTTGAGTAGGAGGGCCTTCGATCATTAGATGATCGAAAAGGGAGGCTGGCAGTGTTGGATCGATTCTATCGAAAAAAGAACACTGCTTCATGGAGATGTTCTAAGCCATTAGTCGCCACAACACTCATATCATATAAGTATCATAATATATTATATTTTTATCATAATTGTTTACCAATTAGTGTAGGAGATGAAGATAGTGGACCCCCACAGTAAATCCTCAGATGACGAAACTTTACATTACAGTATGTTAAAGTATCATAAATGAAACATATTTTTTTAATTATCCAAATCGCTTTTTTTTGTTTTTCAATATTTGTACGTAGGTTTTGGTATTGGTAATATTACATCCCTGCAAAGTTTCATCGACTGAGGATTTAATTTTGGGATCTCCATACAAAAAGATCAGATCAAACAGATCAGAAAAAGATCGCTTAATTTCCTACATTAAATTAAATGTATCTATCCATTGTTCAATTAAAGGAACTTAATGGAATTTGACAAGATCGATCATCGTTACAAAAAGCAAGGGAATTTATCATTGGCCGAATTTCGATACAGGTGAACAAATATTCCGAATTCACAGAATGATTTATAAGTTCACGCTTTCAGTTTGACAGTCGCTAACTGTATTATTGATTGTTATTTTCTAACGGGCTCTGGATTTTGATTTGATCGCAGGGTTTATTAGTGCCTTAAGTATGTATTCGTAAAATTAATTGCCATTGCTGTATATTTTTATTATAATAAGTATTTACCTATAAAATTGCCGTTTTTTACAATATCATTTGTAGCTATGACATTTATATTTTAAGTCTGATTTTCATTTGTTTTTCCGTCGTTTGTTTTTCTTTTGCGTCGTTGTTTTTGTGGCAATGGAATATTAAAAATTGCGCGTTATTTGATTCAGAGTTTCATGTTGGCACCAATTCAGCACAGATGTTACTCAATATCAACGACGTTTATGGACCAAGTATCCCAAGTGAACGGACAGTGCATTTTTGGTTTGATCGTTTTCGTTCTGGAAATTTTGATGTAAATAATGAGCCCAGCGGCGGGCCAGACGAGAATCGATAGCAGTTAATTTAATGCCATAGTGGAAGCGTATTCACTTGAAAACACTTCGAACTCAGCATCGGCCTTTAACATACGTGAAAACACAATTTAGATTCATAGATATATTCATTTAATAGGAAAATAAAAAAGCTCGGTGTAGTGCTATTACTACACTCGGAAAGTGGTACCGGGTGAACCAGGGTTGCCAACCCAACTATATAATATAGTATCCTACTATATTGAGAGCTCGCCTACTATATTTTTTTAAAATATATAGTAGGCAAAACTACTATATTTTTTCAAGTGAAAAAATAAACAAAAGCAGCAAAAAAATACTTATACGTATGCACATAACTAATTGCATAGTAATTTTTGTGTTTAAATACTTGTGTTTATGGTTGTTGAATAAATTATGAAAATGTTAGTATGAAAAATACCCCATACAAAACGATAACCTACTATATTTTTTGGACTTTTTCGCCATCTACTATATTTTTACACGTAATAATCTTGAAATTACTATGTTTGATGCAAAAAAAGTTGGCAACCCTAGGGTGAACTCACTGAACAACAACAATCAAATCGCGGTGAAGAATAGACACATTTTAATGAGCGGATTTTGGATTTGATAGTTACTTGTGATAAATTTGATCCTGTATGATAATTGGAAACTTTTATCGTATTGGTCGGACAGACCAAACCATGCTCCAGAAGCAGACCAGTAAAAAATACAGATTTCACGCTCCACGCAACTATCAAAGTTCATTGAAAATGAACATCAAAAACCTCCTTCAAAAAATCTGAAAACAAAACCATCTTCAAAATTAATTAGGTACCTCTAAAAAGCAAGAAATAATTTCAGATCATTAGTTACGCATATGAATATTAATAAAACATGTCTAATGAAGTGTAGTGGGGATTTTAGAAATAAAAAAAGTTGTCCTCCAGCCCCGCCTTTTCACCATGTTTCCATGTTTCACGACAGAAACAGGAGTTACAACTGGCAACTCTTCGTCATCCGCCATATTCATTAGACCTTGCTTCAACTGTTTTTTTATCGGATTTGGATAACTTTTTATTAGGAGAATAAAAACCGAGGAGACGATAAAATCAGTCTTTAGATATTTCACCGATTAGGTATATCGGGACGGTCCCGAGGATATTTAGGCTATAAATGAGGCATAAATTAACTTCCATAAAAATGGCAAAAGTACAACAATAATAATAGCTAACACTTTGATTTACTGAAATTGTTTTTAATTACTGTTTTTTTTTATTTTAGGCTTTCACAATGCTATTTTTATATTATGATAATAAATATATTAGAAAAAATACTAGAAAAATGGACTCACCCGTAGCACCTCAGACGGTAATCGAACTACACTCTTGCGATTCTGGCCTAATGCACTGACCAATTAGGCTACCGAGTCGCTAGTGGGAGCGGTGAATCCCTAGGGCGCGGGTTCGAGCCCTGTATGAGGTGCTACGAATGAGTCATTTTTTTCTAGTATTTTTTCTAATATATTAATTATCGTGTGTAGTGTATGTATTGTATATTATTTGTGTAGGTAAATTAATTGTAATCTTAGTGTAAAATCCTTATAAAAGCACAATAAACTTCCCACTTCATAGTTGCCTGGGAGAAATTGCTTTTTTAGCGATAAGGATGGATGGATACCAAATTGTTCTAAATCCATAGTAATATAATAAGTCTATGTCTAAATCTGTTATTTTTTTTTGTTAAAATGTTTTTCTATTATGGTGAAGAATTGCAAGCTGAAGTGGCAGTGGGCCGGCCATATTAGCAGTAGAACCGATGGCCGCTGGGGCAGACGAGTTCTTAAGTGGAGACCGCGTATGGGCAAACGTAGTGTGGGACGCCCTCAGACAAGGTGGAGCGACGATCTTCGCAAGGTGGCTGGCATAAACTGGATGAGTATAGCCGCGGATCGTGCTCAGTGGCGTGCACTCGGAGAGGCCTATGTTCAGCAGTGGACGATGATAGGCTGATGAAGATAATGATGATGATGATGATGATGAAGAATAAAGAATATATCTATCTTACTTTCTTATCTTAAAGTTTTTTTACATAATATTTCGATTTAAATCGGCAATTTATTAATACGAGTATTAGGTCTTTACCTCATCCGATAAAAGGGCCTAGTAAACTGTGCATTTCGCTCGATTTGAAGTAATCTTCTCATTAGGGCCACCTTAATTGCCATTGAATTAGATTTGTCTCTCAATAAATCTGAAACTGATTGTCTGTTTGATTTATAATAGAAGAAAAAGACAAACAACAAGACCATCGTAAGTACTTACGTATTCTTTATTTGACTAATAATCTCTGGACACGATTAAATTATAATGGTGTCTCATACAAAAGATTTCCGCCTATTTTTACTTATGACCGTGACCTTTTTCTCTAACAGGAAAACCGTCTTAAAATTCCCCAATTCTACAAAGAATGCGCGATCTTGAGAACAGCTTTCGGTACACAAGCCCTTTACTGGTAAGCTACTAGAGACGTAATACAAATCGAGAATAAAAATTCGATTTCCCGGCCAATACGAGTTTGTTTTCCGGCAGATTAAGCCCGTCTAATTCGATTACACATCGATTTTGGTGTTGTTCCTTAAAGCAGTTAGGGGTGGCAATCATACGAGCTTTTCATTCCGATCACGTAATACACATTGCTGGTGCACCTAAATAAAGGAAATATGCAATTGTCCGTTGCTTTTCAGTCTAAAAACTACGCCAGTATTTAAAGTATGTTAAAACCAGTATAAAAAAACATATATTATTTCACACTACTGGTGAAATAATTCAAATAATGTACGTACGAGTATGTTTTAAAACCTCAATCGGGTATAATCAGCAAGAATAAATAATCAAAACGATCTTCTTCTGAATTGTGTGTGGTTCTACAAAACGCCTTATGTATATGCGATAAATAAAGACCATGGTCATGCACACCGACTCTGTGACCTCACGGTTCAGGGATTATGATTTCACAAGTTTTATCGTATAAAAATTAGGGGCTGTTAAGAATTATTTAAAAATTAAAAACAATATTTTTACTAATTTCAATCTATTTGTCACTTTATTCAAAAATTCAACCTCCTATATTTTTGTTAGTTACTCTTTTAAACATAATGGAAATACCATCCATTACAATATCAGTAATTTTTAATTACTGATAGGAATCCCGAATCGCAGAGAAAATTTTGATTTCCGGCTGATATCGTGTTATTAGTGGCATTACATAGTAATAACTATCTACAGATTTTTAGAGCTTTAAAGCTCTGAAGGGCTTGCTTTAAGTGTACAAGTTACCATTGGCTTAATGTTAGTTAAGAATAGAAACTGAGTTCACTAATCCATTTTTATTCACGTCACGTTAGACTCAGGCATTACTGCAGAGTTAAATGGAAAATGTATGCAATCCGCCATTTGCAGTGCACGCGGTTTTGCAAGGAATACAACGTAATAAAATGAGCAAAATTATTCATAATTTGGTTGACTAGCTCTAGTACCTCATCATATCTAATCTAAGTACCTATGTAAATAAAGGTTTAGTAAATTTCTTGCGCCCTTTTCTTGTCAGTTGAAAAGTCTTGAGTTGTAGTAGAAAAATAAAAACTATTCAATATTCTTGATATTTAAACATTGAACTTGACTTGAGTACCAACTCAGTGACAATTTATAGTTATACGATCATACAACCTCTGTGGTTGAGTGGCATACGTACTGGTTTTCAAGGTGTCCTCAACTCTAAGGTCCCGGTTTCGATCCCCGGCTGTGTCAATGTGGGTCTGTGTGGTTTTTACTGTCGTTGTCTCCGATCTTTGGAAATGGGATACTTTACCTACTTACTCGTACTTTAGAACAAGAACAAGAACAAGGTATAACTTATAGTACCTACAGTAGCCCGAAGAACATTTAAATCACGAAAAAGGTTACCGTTTGCCGTTGTGATATAGTTATTTATTACGAAATTATTCAAATTTAAGGGATTTCTTTGTAACTGTTAGATCTGTTGGTTTCTTTTGGTATGGATGGAAAAGGTTACGGCGGGTTGCGATCTGTAAAACTTGGGTTAAAAGTATATGTATATAATTTCGTAATAAATAACTATATCACAACGGCAAACGGTAACCTTCTTCGTGATTTAAATGTTCTACGGGCTACTGTACCATTATATTTTTATTAAATTTTGTACCGGACCACCACCGTAATGACGAATGACGATTGGTGGTATGGCCCGTTTGTGTACGTAGCAACGAAACGATGAGGGTTCCAGATAAGCGAATGGTCCAAGAAATAAAACTCTTCTTAGTTGTTAAGTCGGAGACGGCTGCGTATCGAATGCGTGCCGCAGCGTTTTTTTTTTTTTTTTTTTTCACTCTCAGCCTGAGGGGCTCGGAGCACCTTCCCGGACACCGAGGGGAAGGGGGCGGAAATCCTCATTGGATACCACATAGCCGCCGATGCTATGCTGGTTATGTCAGACTCGACTGACTAAAACCGCCGCATATTGGTTTCGACCGTAGCTATTGTAAGCCATAAAAACCTTCATCGAAAGCGACCACCCCCCGAGGGGAGGGTGGCGCGGCGCGTCACTCACCTAGGTGAGCATACGCTTAGAGGACGACCGCCAACCAGAGGGGTCAACGGCCGTTTAGCAAATACTAATTGAATATGAAATATTCTGACTAACACGACTGATTACCGGATGGGCGGTCAGTCGCAGAGACGGGCTGGCCTGAGGGGCCGGGTGTGACCAGAGGGGTCGGGGGTGAAGGGGCGGGTACAGCCTTCTGGGCCTCCAATAGGAGGTCCAGATCGGCCGAGAGTTGGTTGGGGGGGTCCGTTAGGACGGATTTGGGTTTCCGGGAAAGTTGGTTGGAAGTGGAAGCGGGGGGGTCATACCCCACCGCGCTTCGGATTAACGGATTGGAGTGATTCTCGGCTGATTCAAAGAATCGCTCAGAGATCGAAAGGAAAAATTGTTGTAGTGTTTGGAGTTCGAGATCCCTGTGCAAGTCCGCGTTGCGGACGTAATATGGGGCATTGACCGCTCTGCGGCAGAAAAGATTTTGCACGACTTGCAATTTGTGAAGGACTTTGGGTGGGGCGTGAGCGAACACCGGGGACGCGTACGCCAACACCGGCCGCACGCAAACCTTGTAGAGCGTTCGCTTGTTGCGAAGGGACATTCTACTGTGCCGCCCCAACATAGCGTTGAGGCGGCCCATATAAAAACGCGCATTGCGGGACACCCTTTTGACGTGAGGCTCAAAGGTGAGCCTCTGGTCCAGGGTGACACCGAGGTATTTGGCGGTTTTTTGCCAGGGGATGGATTTACCTAGCAAATAGGGGGGCGTTCTTTAGGGGGTAGGGAGTGGCGCTTTGTATCGAAGTAAACCGCGGAAGATTTTTCCGGGTTAACTTCGATGCGCCACTTGCGGAACCATTCACCTAATGCATTGATGGAGGCTTGGAGCCTCGGAAGGATGGTGCGGCCAAGCGACCGGCCTTTTAAGTATAGAGCCGTATCGTCAGCGAAAAGGGACAGTTCAACCCCGTTGGTTGGAACTGGGATATCATTGGTGTACGCTAGGTACAGCAATGGAGCGAGGACTGAGCCCTGCGGCACGCCCGCTGTGATTGATCGGGGGGAAGAAAGCGTACCTTCGTGTTTAAAACGAAAAGTACGATCATGAAGGAATGATGCTACCAGCCGGACCAACCGAACTGACAGTTCGAGCCTGTACAGTTTGACGATTAGTCCGGTGTGCCAAACTTTATCGAAAGCTTTGGCTACATCAAAAAAGACTGCTACAGTCTTATCTTTACGCGGATAGAAACCGCTCGAGATGTACTCGACTATGCGGTGGACCTGTTGGGGACATGAGTGTTTGGCTCTGAAGCCGAATTGGTGGGGAATTATTAAATCTTCTTCACCGAATAAGTGCTCTCTCATACGAGTGAGTATGCACTTTTCGAGAAGCTTAGCTAACGCCTTGAGGAGGCTTATGGGGCGGTGACTGGTGGGGTTATTAATGGGCTTACCCGGCTTAGGGATGCCTATTACGATTGCTTCCTTCCAGGCGGCTGGAAAGTAGCATAAATCGAAACAGGCATTAAAAATAAGGGAGAGAAAGGTCAGTACTTCCACGGGGAAGTACTTAAGGGCCATGTTTGAGATACGATCGGCGCCGGGCGCCTTTTTGACTTTGAGCTCTTTAATAAAAGATTTGATCTCGTCAGTAGAAATCGAAATGGGGTCAGTATCGGGGGTCAAAGGAGTGGAGTTCAGAGTGCTCAGCTCCTCCTCGACTGCCCTGATATGGGTCGGATCACATTCCTGTGTGCTGACTGAGCATTGTGAGGCAATACTGTCAGCGAAGCATTCCGCCTTCTCGTCGTCGTCGAAGGCCATAGAGCCATCGGGACGGAGGAGGGGGGGAATATGAGTAGTAGCATCGCTACGGAGGGCTTTGGCCACTTTGTAGTAGGCCTGGTGGGAGGGAGAGATTTCAGCCATGAGGTCGCCAAAACGGTCGTTCCTCAGGTCTGAAAGTCGAGAGCTAAGTTCGCGCCTAAGGCGATTCGCCGCGGCTCTATACTCGGGGGTCGGATACTTGGCCGCCCTTCTATGGGCTGCCCGCTTGGCCCTAACCAGATTACGAACGTCCGCTGGAAGCGGCCTGCCTTTTTTGACAGGCACCTCCTTCGCGTTATCCGTAAGAGCTGATTGGATTAATTGGGTTAAAGAGCTCACCGCACTATCTACCTTCTCCGTACTATCGAAATAGTCGGGTCCGATAGCGTACGGTGAGTTGTCGGCACTCATGGCCGTCGTTAGGGAAGATTCAAATCCGTCCCAGTTGGTGACGGTTTTGAAAAGAGGGGCGGGTGGGTGTTGGTCACCCATGACAAGGGAGACCGGGCGGTGGTCAGAGCCAAGATCGTCTCGATCGACCTTAGTTGTAGCGAAACCCCCTTCACTAGCGCAAAGTCTAGTACATCGGGAGCTTGCTGTATATTGTCGGGATAGTGGGTGGGCTCATAGGGTGAAATTACATCTAAATCAAGGGATTTAGTGATTTCAAGTAACCTACGGCCACTAGTGTTAGTGCTAAAGCACGTCCAGTCTGTATGTTTGGAGTTGAAATCTCCGAAAAGAATGACAGAGTCCCCTAGGGAGAGAAGCGTTTCAAAATCGCTTTTGAGTGGCTTTGTCTTGGCCGGTATGTAGATTGACGCTATGATTAGGGTTCGGTGACCCGACATAGCCAATCTACATATCGTCGCTTCCATATTGGTAAGCGCGGGAGTGGGAATAGGCGAACAATGAAGCGCCTTTCTGAAATAAATGGCGCAACCGCCACTGGCCTTTTTAGAATGGTCCGCAGGGGGAGGGTTGGGGGGGGGCCTTATCGTTACGCACAAGCGCATACGATTTGATAGATAGCCCTTTTAGGATTGTGGGTTTGAGCCACGTTTCCTGAAGGAGTAAGAGGTCAACGCTCCTTTCGCGCATGAATTCCCTTATTTCAGGTAAATTCGCGCGCAAGGAGCGACAATTAAAAGAGACAAGCGAAACGCCCGCGGGTTTGGTACGGCCGGCCGTGGCGACCGCGCCCGCGCCGCTCGGCGCGCCGACAGGTGGTTTAAGGAGAGACGTACTTATATTGTACGTAGAAGCGAGTCATGCTCGCAGAGTGCTACTAAGCGATCGGTAGCGGTGCGCGCATTGCGCAATTTACCCGCCAAAACCGATATCTCCTGTACGTTGATACCGCGAATCGCATCACGGATGAGATTCACGTCATCAGCCAAGGAGGGCGACGTTGGCGGGGAAAGAGGATGGGCGTGATTAGAGGCAGGAACCGTCGGCGGTTTTGCCTTAGGAGGGCCCCAGGCCGGCAAAGGAGCCGGGGCTGGGCCCACTCCGCCCGACTTCGGAAGTGCGGGGAAGTCAGCGGGGGTGGGGGGAAAAGGCCCAGTAGGTGCCTTTTTGAAATAGGATTTAGCCTTTTTGGATGGCTTAAGGGCGCGCGGAGCGCGAGGGCAGCCTCTATAATTGGCCGTGTGCCCGAGCTGGCCGCACAAGACGCAGGCGGGGGGGTTTGGAGTGTCACGTGTACGTGAACACTCGCTAGTCGGGTGTTGGAGGAGGCACTTAACGCACCTAGGCGTGGCCGAGCAATTGGCTGCCGCATGCCCGTACAGTTGGCAGCGGTGGCACTGCCCGGGAGTGCCGCGCCGATGGGGCTTTTCTGCATTGCAGTTTGATAGGCCGCAGACCTTGAGGTCTTTGGCCGAAAAGATGTCGCGGGAGGACTGCGAATTAGTCATTATGACTAAGAAAAGGGGTAGGGGTCTCCTGCCTCGGCCGTACATTTTGTGTACTGCCTCGGCCGGGAATCCCTGATCGACGAGATCTTTGTGGATCTCGTCGGTCGAGATTTCGTGTGGGACTCCGCGGAGCACCACACGAACCTTGCGCTCCTCGGGGAGGGCGTATGTGTGGTAACCCACTTTGTGGGCTGTGAGAAGCTTCACTAGCGCACGGAAATCGTCGCTAGTGGGGGTGTCAACACGGACCGCTACGCCCGTGTTGTGCGCACGTGTGTAGCGGACCTTGTTCGCGTTACAAAGACGCGAGACTTCGGGCCACGCGTCCTTGTCCCGCAAAAAGACAGGGGGCGGGGCTTTGGCTCTAGCGAGCGTGGGCTGGCACCTATTGTGCGGCCGAGAGGGAGGAGACGCTGATTGAGCGTGAGAGAGAGAGGCGGGAGGGCTGATGTCGAGAGACATCAGCGGAACCGGGCCTTGAGAGGTGGCGCGCGCCACGTCTTGTGCGGCGGGACTAAGATCCGCGACCTCTGAGGGCGTGTCCTGCGCGAGCGGGATAGCCGTCTCAGGGCTCGCGGGTGGGACGGGACTAGCGCGTTGCTGCTTGCGCTTAAAGGATTTGGACTTCTTCTTCCTCCCCTCACAGAGGGTGAACCCATCTACGAGGGTAGAGGAAGATTCGTCCGAAGAAGTCGCGGACCGCTGAGAAGCGGACCGCTTGACGGGGGTTGGAGTCGGGAACTCGAACTCCATCACTGTCGGACTCGGGTCCGGAGACGCCGGGGAGGAGAGGATAAGCGGCTGAGAAGCCGGGATTGGCTGCGAAGCCGGGATTGGCTGTGAAGCCGGGACGGGAATTTGGCGAGACGCCAGGTTGGACTGTAGAAATTGGGCCAACGCGGCCACAACTTCTACAGGGGCAGCACTCAGCTGCGCGATTAAATCGGCAAGCATGTCTCCGGAGGCGGAGGCCATGGCCGATTCGAAAATTAAAAAAGACACCCTCTGCCCGGGGGCAGAGGGGAGGGGGGACGAAGAGTGAGCAGGTATCCCTAGCGGATAGCCGCTCGTACCTTTACCCTTGGGACTAGGCCCAAGTGCAGTGGGATCGGGTCTTCGGTATTGCTAGAGCCTGGAGGCCCTAGCGAGCGTACCGGGATCGCTCCCAGCTGGCTTAGTTGGCACCGTTAAGTTTCCACCAGCTCAACGCGTGCGAGGATCGACAAATTCTTATTTTGAATCAAACCAGAATTTGCCAAAACACTCGCCAACGAGCGTGTTGTCGAAAATCCGTTCAACACGCAACTAGCTGCAATGAAAATTGCGGCTAGTTAGCGTACCTTACGGCAGAGGGCGCAGCAGTGCAGAGCAGAGGCGCGGAGACACGAAGCGACCGCGCAGGACGGACGCCGAAACTGGAATCGTTTTTTTTTCTGCCGCAGCGAGTTGGCGCCGCTTTATATATACTTTTGCCCCGCCCACTACTAGCGCTATCGCGCGTAGGACAATTGCGCGCGTTCTCTAATCGAATTCTGTTTGGGCGAGGCAATTTTCTACATGAAACGAACCAAACTGCTAAACTTTATTTATCAAACTTATTTACAAACAATATACAAACAATAATAAAACGATACACAAACGAGAACTTAAAACTATAACGAAGTACAAAACGAAATGCGAAATAATACGAACGAAATACGAAGCGAATACAAACAAATAAATACCTAAGCCTACCTAGTTATCAAAGGTAATAAAAGAACAAAAAATAAAGCATTTATTTACAACAACATTATCTTATCTATAACTATCTATTTACAATCTGTCGTTTTGTCCCGCACATATCTCCCGCCGTACGGACGCCGCGGTGTCCGTAGTAGTCTCCGGTGCGGGCACGTCAGTCGGAGGTAGCACGACGATCTTCTTGGTCGGTCGCCGAAGCACGCCGTTGCGCGTTCGCACGTCCACCACGCGCGTTGTGCCGTCGGGGCCCGGGTGTAAGGCGGTTACGATGCCCCGGGGCCATATGTTGCGGGGTAGATTGCCGTCGGCGATGAGCACGATGTCGCCGATAGTGAGCGGCTTCCCGCGTCCATGGGGCTCCCGCCGGTGTTGCAGCTCAGGCAGATATTCGCGCACCCAGCGCGCCCAGAAGTGGTCAGCGAGACGCTGCGCGCGGCGCCAGTCGGCTTTGCTGCTCAGGTCGGTGTCGGTGAACGTGCCAGATGGTGGCGTGCGCGCTGAGCCCCCGATGAGGAAGTGGTTCGGTGTCAGCGCCTCCTCGTCAGCCGGGTCCACGGAGACGTGAGTGAGCGGACGGCTGTTCACGATGTATTCAGCTTCAGCCAGGAGGGTGTGGAGACATTCTTCATGAGGGTGCCGCTCGTGCAGCACGCGTTGCAGGACGGTTTTGACGGATTTGACGAGACGTTCCCAGCATCCGCCCATGAACGGGCTAGACGGGCAGATGAAGCGCCATCGTATTGCGCGCTTCGCTGATTCTTCTTGTAGCGCCTCCCGGAGCTCCTTGTCGGCGCCGTGCATGTTGGTGCCGTTGTCTGAGTAGATTTCGGCGGGGCAGCCGCGCCGCGCGATGAAGCGGCGCAGCGCCATCACCGCGGAGTCGCTGCTCAGGCTGGCTGCGATTTCTAGGTGTAGCGCCCTCGTCGTCAGGCACGTGAAGAGGGCCACGTAGCGCTTCTCGTGGCGGCTCCCGACGGTGACAGTTAGAGGCCCGAAATAGTCGAGGCCGACGAAGGTGAATGCCCTTTGGTGGTGTCCCAATCGATTGTACGGATGATCGCCGGTAGGGGGCGCGGCGGGTCGCGCTCTTCGGATCCGGCAGGGCAGGCAGCTGTTGACGATTTGCTTGACGGTCGGTCGGAGGCGCAGCACCCAATGTTGTTGACGAACTTCGTTTACCACCGCCTCGGTGCTGCTGTGGGCTAGTTGACGATGAACCCACGCGATGTACAGCTTGGTGAACGGGTGATCGCCGTCGATGACGCTCGGCTCCTTTTGTGATGTCGGGACGTCGGCGGCGGCGGCGATTCTTGATTTCAGGCGGAGTGTTTGCGCGTCGTCGATGACCACGGCCAGCGGTTTCAGTCGGCTGTCAGCCGGCAGCGGTCGGTTGGCGCGCAGTGCTGCGATTTCGGCCGGGAACGATTGTTGTTGTGAATTGCGTATCCACAGCTGTTCGGCTCGTCGCGTGTAATCTGCGTCCAGTTCGATGAAGGTGGGCGTGGCACCGGGCGTGCGACACGGAGCGGTGGGCGTGGCTTTCTTCTTAATGCTTGTAGTCGCTAGATGGCGCCATTGCGGATCTTTTTCAGGCCGATGTTTCGTTCGCTTGTAGTTGACTTGGTGTTTCGCTGTCTTGACGAGGTCGATGAACTGTAGTACGCGCGCCGTTGTTCGTATGAGGCGCAGCCACGATGAAAAACGTTCTATCTTCGGTAATGCTTCGAATAACGAGTTGTTTGCGATCGATGTGACGATAGCGTGCACCTTTTCTTTGCCGGTGTTTGTTTCGATTTTGCTCGCTTTTTCTTGTGGCCACGCGTCCTCTTCTTGATATAGGAAGGCGGGGCCGATGAACCATCGATGCGTAGCGGCAAAGTTGGGTGGGACGTTGCGGGTGTCGTCGTCGGCGACTGACTTCATACGATATTCTTGCGGGGGTCCCTCCCGCCGGTGATTGCGCCACAGGAAGCGAAGCGCGTCGCGGTCTTCAGTTTTGATGCCGCTTAGCAGGTGGTCATTGAGCGATGTGACGGCGTAGCGGGCTGCGGCGTCGAAAACCACACGAACTTTTTCTGGCTTTGCTGGATGTAGCACGGCGAAATGAGGCAGGTACCATGTTCGGCCGGGCGTCGATTGCTTCGGTGCTTCCTCGGCGTAACCTTTTTCTATAAGCGCTTCGATATTTTTCTCGTATTTTTCTTGAAGTTGCGGTTCGCGATCGATTTTCTTCTCTGTGGCGATCATTCGTTTCAGTGCGCATTCGTAGTTGTTCGGCAGCGCTACGTCATTCTTCCACAGGAGCGATGTTTCGTAGCCCCCCTCCCCCCTCTCGACGGTGTTTTTCTCCAGCTGATGTAGCGCGAGCTCATCGGGGTCGGCTCGTGTCTTCCTTGGCTGGATGCAGAGTGATTCGAGAGAGAAGAAGTGCTTCATCTGGTCATCTATGCTGTCGACTGCTGGCTGGTCGGTCACGTGGGCGACGTAGTGTACTTGTTGACCGAGGCTTCGTATCGTAGCTCCATGCAGCACCCAGCCCAGCGGCGTGAGAGAGGCCGCCGGCTGATTTTCATTGCCGCGTCGAACTTCCTCGGCGATCAGTAGTTGCCAGTTGTCTTGACCGATGAGTAGAGAGGGCTTCGCTTCTTCATAAGAAATGCATCTGTCGAGGTCCCGGAGGTGCGCGGCATTGATGACGTCAGTCTTCGAAATAGTTTGCGATGAAAAGTGCAAACGATCTATCGTTCTCGCTCGCACGTCGAAAGTCTTGCTGTTGTGGCCACGTAGCTGTAGTGTGACACGACGCGACGATATATCTTTCTCTTTCCCGGATACTGTTTCTATGGAGAGCGGGTCGGCGGGTCCGTCGGCGCCTATCTTCGATGCGATGTGAGCGTCGACCAATGTCACGGTGGACCCGTCGTCGAGGAGAGCGTGCGTGTCTATGTGGCCCGTAGCGCCGGAGATTCGAACTGGAACGATCTTCAGGTACGTGCTTGAGATGTGTTTCGTTGTGTGCGCGACTGTTTCTGTCTCGCTCTTTTCTTCGGTGTTCGGAGCTTGCTTCGGTTCGTAGTGCAGCATGCGATGATGTGTCTTGATGCATCCGTTTTCATTGCAGCTCTTCGGTTTGCAGCGATGTGAAAATGATTTGTGTCCCAGGCAGCGAAAGCAGAGCCTCTTCTCTTTAGCTAGCTCCCATCTTCCGTTGCTGTCGGCATTCTTGAACACGTTGCACTCGTAGGCGGGATGCGACGATTGTTCGCACATAATGCATGCGGCTGGCTTCTTATTTTCAAACGATTTCTTCTCGATGGTGGCATTAGCTCGGTGGATCGGACGCTGGCGCGGTGGCGGTGGTGTATCTTCAGACAGGATGTTCTCAGGTGGTGCGAATTCTCGGCAGCTTTCGGCTTCTTCGATGATGAAATTCTTGAACATGTCGAGATTTGCTTTCTTGTCCGTCTTCTTGCGGTAATCGTACCACCGGTACCGCAGCGCCGGCGTTAGCTTTTCCACGAGGCCCTTGAGTATCTTCGGATGATGGCAGTAATTCTCTTCCCCCAGAGCGTAGAGTACCGCAACGGTGTTCTGAATTTTGTTCGCAAACGCGCATACGTCTTTTGCTGCGTCGGTGGGCCGCTGAATGTTTTCTAACTTCTCGTACTCCAGCTGCGCGATGGTGTGCGGTCGTCCGAAGCGGTTCTCCAGCGCGCGCATGATTTCTTCTGGTTTGGCGGCCACGATGAGGAGGCTGTTGACTTCTTCCTTGGCGCGTCCCTTCAGCGCCCGTCGCAGTCTGGCTGTGTTCTCCCTTGCGCTGCCATGCGGTGAGAGGTCTTCGTATGCCATTTTGAAATTGAGCCATTCCGTGTGCGCCCCGTTGAATGTCGGCAGGTCTGCGCTCGGTAGCTGTCGTATCACCGGGGCAGGTGCGGTTCTTGGGGTTAGGGCTTGAGCGGCGGCCAGCAGTGCAGCGGTTAGCTCCGATACTTCGATTTTTTCGGATTTTGTCTTCTTTACTGGAGGCGTAGGTATTGGAGCCGATGTCGGAATCTTCTGAACTTCATCTTCTATACGCGGAGAATTCTTCACGGCGAGTGGTTCGACGGCGTCCATCCACTTTTCGACGCGGGCCCGTGAAGTCTCGACGGCGACGGTGTCTTGTTCGATATCTGACATTTCGGAATCTTCGGTCTCCTCGGCTTGGATTTTTTCTAGCCGCGCCTCCGCCAATTCCAGCTTCCTTTTTGCTATTTTTATTTTATTTATTTTTATTTATTTTTCGAGGGAAAACCAACAGCACATGCGACATTATTAATGTTTACAATAAGTAGTGGATTGCCAATTACAGGTCTTCACGTTTAGAAATCAAATAAATTAGTTCCTACATGTGGACACAATGCACTTGGTACTCATAATGTAAACAATTAGAATAACATATAAGAAATCAATATTAAGCGTAGAATAGTAAATTAATAAACTTTGTGACATAATAATTTCTAAGTATTTGAAAAGAAATTCTGACTTAATAACCGTCTTGCCGTTGCTGTATTAGAACAAAATATGTCAAAGTCATATGATTTACAAAACTTATTTAGACTACTACTTGCTCGCCACAGAAAGGCATTTCTACGATAATTTGTTGAAACAAAAGGTATTTGAATCGGAGTGAAATGTCTTAATGTTCGTGATGGAATATTGAAGTTAATTTTAGAAAGGAGTTCAGTAGAATTAATTTGATTTCTGATTATTTTTAATAGGTAGATAACATCTGATATATGTCTTCGGTTCTCTAAGGGAAGAAGGTGAAATCTCGAACAAAGTTTCAAATAATTATTGGAACTATACGGTAACCTTACACGATAGCACAAGAACTTAACAAATTTCTTCTGTATTTGCTCAATACGGTTGATGTACTTATTATAGCGCGGGTTCCAAATCTCTGACCCATATTCCAAAATGCTTCTTACAAAGGTGCAGTATAAAATTTTAATAGTCTTAATGTCATTGAAGCAAACTGATGTCCTCATCACAAATCCCAGTGCCCGTGATGCTTTTTTGACAATCTTATCAATGTGCTCATCGAAAAGAAGCTTTGAGTCATGGATAATTCCTAGATCTCGTATTTTAGAAAGTTTTTGTAAATTATGATCTTTTAATTTATATTTAGATGGAATAATGTCATTTTTTCGGCTGAAAGTTACGACTGAACATTTGGATGGGTTAAGATCCAAGTTGCTTGCCTTACAGTACATATCTAAGCGCAGTAAATCTGACTGGAGATCTGATACATCTGATGCAGATGATATGGATTTAAAGATCTTCATATCGTCTGCAAAGCAAAGCAATCTAGAATGGTGGAAGCAAGCGTCGATGTCATTTACAAAGATTAAAAACAATAGTGGACCCAAAAGGGAGCCTTGAGGTACCCCACTGGGCGCTACAACCCAACTGGAGATGTAGTTGTTGATAACTACCGCCTGAGACCTATTGGAAATGTATGACTTGAACCATCTCAATAGATCACCATTTATTCCAATGTTTTCCAATTTGCTGATTAAAGTTGCATGGTGAATTCTATCAAAACATTTGCTATAATCCGTGTAAATGACATCGACCTGCCTGCCATTTTGCATATTGTCAGTGATGTAATCATTTAATAACACCAGATTAGATACTGTTGATCGTCCTTGAAGAAAACCGTGTTGAGATTCAGAGAAAGAATTTTTTAATGATGAATAGAGTTGATTATAGATAATTCTCTCAAATACTTTGGCAACAATGCACAACTTAGATATTGGTCTATAATTGGTCACCTCCGTTTTTGCACCTTTTTTAAAAACAGGGGTTATAAAAGCAGACTTCCATATTGAGGGAATATTGTTTTCCTCCAGTGATTTCAAAAACAGCAGATAAATAGGTATTGTAATAGATTTAGCGCAATTAGTGAGAAAAATCGGAGGCAAGCCGTCAGGTCCGGCCGACTTTGTGACGTCTAGTGACATGAGTAGTTTCTTTACCATTTCAATATTGATGTGAATACTAGATATAGTAATTAGAGGTACAGTGTTGACATTTTTAATTGGATCGGTCGAACCGTTTGTGGAAGAGGGTTGCAGAAAAGTTGAGTAAAAATAGTCAGAGAATAGGTTAGCAATAGAATTACCATCACTTGCAATTTTATTCTCGTAGCTCAATGTGTTTGGTATATTTGACGATTTATACCGAGATTTAATAAACGTCCAAAAACTTCTTGGGTTTTCTTTGATTGAATTTTCTATAGATGTAGTATATTTTAGATAGCAATTGGATTCCAGACGTTTAGCTCTTTCTCTTAGTACTTTATATGAGTGCATATGTGAATGATTACCGTAAATTCCAAACTTAGTCAAATACTTATGCTTTTCTTTTATTAATTTAATTAATGGTAATGTGTACCATATTGGGTATGAATTTTCCCGACAAATTTTTGAGGGTACATACATTTCAATCAAATCATTTATCAGAGAGTAAAAGTGGTTAACAGCTTGCTCGATATTTTTATTTGAAAATTCCGTGTACCAGTCAATTATTTCGATTGCTGAATTAATTTCATTGTAGTTTCCCTTATTAAAAAGGCGTTTGGTCCTCATTGCATATTGTAAAGATGAGTAACTATGGTACTTGAAATTAATTAAAATAGCCTTGTGGTAAGGATCGAGTGGGACCAATGGATCACAACACTCTGTAACCGTTACAACAGTATTCGATAAAACAAGATCTAACAATTTACCATAAGTATTCAAAACACCGTTATATTGAGTTAAGTTATGAGTATATAGGTCGTCGACAAACGATTGTTCGTCAGAGCTAGTCACATTAGTCGCCGAGTACGAACCGTCGTCGTTGTAAATCCAAGATATTCCACTCATATTAAAATCACCTACGATAAGATACATATCCTCAGGTTTATGCAAAATTGTTTCACTAAGTTTAGACAAGTAGTTACTTAGTTGATCGGAGAAAGAATAGCCCATGTTCTGTTTACACAAATAAATAACGCATAAATTCAAATTTACGGTTTTATTACCGTTTTTTTGCTTAATAGGCAATGTTAACCAAAGATCTTCCGCAGTAGAATTTAATTGAAATTGTGAGGTAGCAGGTAAATTTTTCCTTACTGCAATAATTACACCACCGCCAAGACTTTGTCTTGTCAATTCGTAATCTCTGTCACGACGCCAAACAACATACCTACTGTCGAATAGTTCGGAATCACTTACACTGTCCAGCAACCAGGTTTCCGTTAAAATAATCACATCATACGAATTAAGGCATAAGTTACGATAAAAAGTTAAAGTTTTAGATCTTAATCCCCTAACGTTCTGATAATAAATATTCAGATTATAGTTTTTAACTGTGTTTGCATTATCGGTAGCCATCAGTAAGTCACTATTAATTGATAAAAACTGAATTTAGGTATGTAAAAACCACACGAGATTATTATGAGCAAATAAAGATTTAACAAATTTTTGATCATATTCAGAAAACTACTGATGTATAACGATGGGGACAAAGTAGTATACGGATAGAACTGATTGCGAGCTTCATTGCGAGCGACTGATATGCACAGCCCCGCATTCGAGCAATAATGGCGATTAGTTAAACGAGTGCAAGAAGCAGCGAGTATGCGGAGGGCTGGCGCGCATAACGCTAATTGCAGCAGAGCAAGCGAGAGCGTTGTATGTTTAATACATGCTACTCGTAGTTGACTAAGTGTAGAAGCGAAACAATAGCAAGACGGTTTCGGCGGAGGTGGTAGGCCAGGTGTGATAAACATTAAGCAAAAATTATTGACATTAAGCCTTAGTGAATAATTATGGTATTTTATAAGTAAAGTATGATGACAATTACAATATGCAACCAAAAATGATCCGGTTTGGATGCATAACTTTAACATAAAGAATGTAACAGCTACAAAATCACAGACTAAGCAAACTTGTTTAAATCGCTTAATGAGTTAACTATAAATACTCCCGATGTATCATTCTTCCTTACATGTATTTTTCCAAACTTTACCCAGACGTAGTTGTATTTCTTCTCCTTTGCCTGTTGTTTGACTTTGTTCAGCAGACTTTTTGACTCCGAGTTCAGGTGATCAATCCATCCATCAATCCATCCAATCTATATCTTCCTTTGCTTCCGCGATACGCTGCGCACGTAGAGTTTTCGATGTGGAGGCGCGCGACGTTTTCTTCGATTTTTCTTGCTCAATGGGCGGCATAGCCGGTGACTCGGGGGGGTCTTCATGAACGATTGGCCTGGCTGGCCCTTGCTCCCCCGAGGTGCTTGCTGCTTTCTGCTTCTCCGCTTCTTTTCTTGTTAGAACCATTTTCTTCTTTTATCCGGCACTCGGAGGACCAGCATGTACCGGACCACCACCGTAATGACGAATGACGAATGACGAATGACGATTGGTGGTATGGCCCGTTTGTGTACGTAGCAACGAAACGATGAGGGTTCCAGATAAGCGAATGGTCCAAGAAATAAAACTCTTCTTAGTTGTTAAGTCGGAGACGGCTGCGTATCGAATGCGTGCCGCAACGACGTAATAGCTCACGCGCGCCCTCGGGCGTGCGGGTAGGTAGGTTTGGTTAATGAACCATTTCTACTGTATCCTTTTCGCACCCTACCGAAGTAGAGTGGTCGATTGGGGTCGTCCCCCCCCCTCCCTAAGTTTCTTCACCGACCGTCCTCAGCGCGGTCAAGCCCGCCGGGTGAGACCCTTTCGGGAGGCCCAACGAGCGACCTGCGAGCAGACGGTGGACTTATCGTGAGGGGGGAGCGCCTTTAACGGGTGGGTGGAATCGGATCAGTGGTAAAATTTCTGTGTTGAAATTGATTTGAAGCGATGCGTGGTTAGGATGCGTTTGTCATCTTTGTTAGTGTGGTGGCGGCGGTTCGTCATCGCGCGGAGTCCGCACGAGGGCGCCACTAGGTGTAGCTGCGGGCGGTGGAGGGGCATCGTCCGGGGTGGGGGGGGCGAGCTCTCTGGGGAGAGCGCGACTGCCACGCCCCTGGCGGCGTTCATAGGCCGGCGCAATGTCGCGTAGATGTGCGTGGGTGGATGCGTCGGCGCGGGCAAACATGTTTCGCGCCAATCGGGAAATGAAATCGTCCAATGATTCCATTTTGAGATCTCTTTGAATGGTGCTGTTGCGGACAAACCTCTCAGCGTCGGTAATGCGGCGGAGCACGAAGTTCTGTTGGGTGCGGAGGCGTTTTCGCTGCGTTTCCGCTGCGAGCGCGTACCAAGCTGGGGCGGCGTAGGTGAGTATGGAGCGCGCATAGGTTTTGTAGATACCCAGCTTGGTTTTTAGCGGGAGGCGGCTTGCGAGAGCGGGATAGAGAAGCGTTCGTGCTGTTTTTACCTTCACTATTGTATTGTTGATGTGAGAGCGCATCGTCAGACGTCGGTCCAATGTAACGCCGAGGTAAGTTGCGGTCGGCGACCAATCGACGGGGGTGCCGTTAATGGTGAGTGGCGGCGGGAGGTTTACTTTGGCGCCGAAGCAGACTGCTTGCGTCTTACTTACATTGATGGATAGGCGCCATTTGTCGAGCCAAGCGGGAAGTGCGTTGAGAGTGGTTTGGATTTTTGCGGCGGCGTGATATTGTCTAATCGAGCTTGCGATGTACGCTGTGTCGTCGGCGTATAGAGCGAGAGTGACGTCCCCCACCACTGGGATGTCGTTGGTGTAGGCGGCGTAGAGCGCCGGCGATAGGCAGCTGCCTTGCGGTACGCCCGCTCGAACGGGGCGGGGGGAGGATGTAGAGTCCTCTACTGCGACCTGGATTACTCGATCTCGGAGAAAGGCGGCTACCACCCGCAGCAGTCGCGGTGGGACGGTGGCCATGGATAGTTTGTAGAGCAGGCCTTCGTGCCAGACTCTATCGAAGGCCTTCTCCATGTCCAACATGACCGCTACGGGGAGCTCGCGCTTGTTCATACATGTTGATATGTAATGAAGCACCCGGGTTAATTGTAGAGTCGTGGAATGGTCGGCTCGAAAACCAAACTGCTCTGGGCGTGGTACGACGTGCGGCTGAAGGTGTGGCAGAATCAACTTCTCAAAGGTTTTGGAGAGTGTGGCAAGGAGGGTGATTGGCCGATGGTTTTCTGGGCGAGAGTGATTTTTCCCCGGTTTGGGTAACATTATCACCCTACCTTTTTTCCATTCGTTTGGAAAGTGACCTGTGCGGCAAATTCCTGTGTAGAGCCGCGCAATCGCGGCGGCCGTTTTGGGTGGTACGTGGCGCAAGTGGTCGTTGGAGATCCCGTCAGGGCCCGGAGCCTTCCTGGGTTTGGATCTGGCGATCTCTCTCAGCACCTGACGGGGGGTGATGACTATGGGGTCTTCATTCGGCGCGATCGGTCTCATCAGGCAGTCTCTCACGTGCTGCTCTACTGTCGCTACGTGTTCGGGAATAGTTGACGGATTTGGCGTGAACTGTACTTCGAGATGGTCGGCAAGCAGCTCTGCTCTCTCTTCTGCGCGGTATCTGGGCTTACCATCGGGGTGTAACAGCGGGCGAGGTGTGGTCGAGTCTGTGCGATAGAGCTGCTTACACAATCGATGGACTGAAGGGGCGTGGTCGCCCACTTCGATGATGTAGCGCTCCCACGAATGCGCGGCGGCGTTGTCAAGGGCTCTCTTTACCTTGGCAATGGTGTTATTAAGCCTCGTCTTGGTTGTGGGGCAGCGGGTTTGCTGCCATAATCGCTGGAGACTGCGCTTTTCGGCAATGAGGGCCTTCACCTGGGGCGGTAGAGTAGAGGTTTTTACCGCTCCCGGGCGGGTGTGCGCGGCTGTTGTGAGCGCAGTCTGAATGGCGGTGGTCAGCTCTGCCGCCGCCTCTTCGACGTCCTCCGGGGTGTTAATTGGTCGCGTTGGTGTGTGGGCGGTGAGCGCAGATTGAAATAGCGCCCAGTCTATACGCTTCCGCGGAGCTGGCAGCGATGAGCGGGTTGGCAGTGCGTCTAGTGTGCAGATGACTGGCCTGTGATCGGATGGCAGGTCCATCGAAACTACCTGGTTAATGGTGAAGGGGACGTCCCTGATGACCAAAATATCAAGGACGTCATCCGTGTTACTGACCGGATCGTGGTGGGTGGGCTCATCCGGGCCCAGGACGTCATATGTGTGCTGGGTTGCGTCCTTTATTAGGGTTCGACCTGCTTGGTTAGTGGCGGTGGAATTCCATGCCGGGTGTTTGGCATTCAAGTCGCCGGCTATGATAGTGGGAGAGGAGCGCAGTAAACCTCTCAACTCTCCCATATCGAATCGAGAGTTGGGCGGCTTATAGGCGGCGTAAAGCCGGATGTCGATACCGGCTGTATGTATGTCGATACCTAGGGCGCGGAGGCTGGTTACTTGGGCCGCGGGCGCGGGCTGATGAATGATGCGCCTGTGTACTAACACCATTAATCCACGGTGCGGGCGGCCGTCGACGTCCGAGACCTCATCCTGCCGGTAGATGGTGTAGTTAGGAAAACTCACTGAGGTTGTGGCGGCGAGTCGCGTTTCGCTCACGAGGGCGACATCTATCTTGTTTTCACGCAGGAAGTGTAGCAGCATGCGTCGCTTCCCCGTGAGCGTCTGTGCGTTCCAATGGACAAACCTCAGCGGTTGGAATGTGCCGACAGGATTTGAGTGAAGCATGTTTGGAGCTGCTCGGCCATATTGCGCGAAAACATGGCTAGCATGTGCTGTACGTGCGACGGCATGTTACCGGCGACCGTTTGGTATTCGCTTACCGGCTGTTGTGTTTGGTGGCCGGCGGATTGTTTCGCATAAGTGCTGCCCCCTAGGTAAGATGGTGGGGGGCCGAGATTATTTTGCGGCAGGTAGGCGTAGAAATTTCCGGTGGGGGGGCGATCTTCCTTCTTGGTCGCACCTCGCCCTCTCTTTCCACGTTTGCTTCGCTTCGAATGCGGGGGTTGAGCAGCCGGCCCGCGGGTTGTAGCGGGGTTGGCGTCGGCCATAAGTGTAGCGGGGGCCGATTCGCTTACCTCGGGTTGATGGATCGCGGCCGAGGTGATCGGGCCGGTTTTGGCTAGCGGGCCCGCTCGCTTGTTGCGGGCTTCTCTTCTTATAATTGGGCAGCAACTGTGGTTGGCGGGATGTGGGCCTTTACAGTTAGCGCAGGTCGCTGGTTCGGCCCTCGGGCGCGGGCAGTCGGCCGCGGCGTGCGGGGCTCCGCATCGGACGCAAGCTATGGGGCGGTGGCACCCTTTCGATGAGTGCCGAAATCCTTGGCAGCGGTGGCATTGCGCTGGGCCCTTCTTCCCGCGCCATGCCTCTATGGTGATACCAGTCATGTACAGCATCTCGCTCACCTGGTAGATGGCTGGTATGATGTTTGGTGTGTGAGTGAGGGAGGCGAAAAAGATGCACCCTGGGCGTCCTGCGCGCGCCGTGAAACCCTTTTCCGCCAGTGCCGCGATGATGTCAGCGGGCTCGGTGTTGTATGGGAGGCCGCGTATGGCCACCTTTAGGTTTTTCTCATCCGGGAGGGCGTATGAGTACCAGCTCAGCCCGCTCTGTCTCTCCAGATCGGAGAGATAGGCCTGGATGACCCGGTACTCATCGCCGTCCTCGGGAGAGAAACGCACGCCTCTGCCGAAGGGGCGCGCGGAGGGCGGTCGTCCGAGGCGATCGTGCAGCGCCTTCAAATGTTGCGGCCAGTCCGGTAGTTCCTCGACCATAAGTGGCGGGTAGCTTCTGCTGCGGGTAGCTGCAGAATTTGTAGCAGTGGTGGGGGCAGCCTGCGGTGCGGGGTGCGCGGGGGCTGCTGCGGCCTGCGCGAACGAAGCTGGTGGTGCAGGTGCGGGCATCGGCGGTGTGTTTACCTTAGCCGCGTCGGGAAGGACACGGCGTGGACGTTGCGGTTGCGGTTGCGGCGCCGGCGTTTGGTACAACGGCGAAGGCGTAGGCGCTGTAGTGTGTTGGGTGGCCATTGGTGTAGCGGTTGATGGTGATGGAGTAGGCCTGTCGCCTGTGCTCCGCGACCGGTGTAGGCGCGGGTCGCGAGTGCTGGGGGCCTGTGGCGTAGTGCATTTGCTGCGTTTGCCTTCTGGTGGCGTGGGCGTGGGGCGTGTCTTACGCTTGACGCGTGGGAGCTCGATCGTGAGCGGAAGATCTTCCATCGCTCTGAGAGCCTCGAGCGCTACTTCATCCGCCGGTGTGAGCACCGGAACGTCTCCCAGCTCAAACTCCAGAAGCCTGACGTAGGCGCCCAGCCAACGGACCATGCGCTCCGACAGATAGCCGGAGTCAACAAGCCTCGCCACCATCACGGCGTCAGATTCAAATCTGACGCGGGGTGATGTTGACTTGGCCGCCTGCATTATTCTGTTGGCTGCGGGCCCAGCGGCTGCTGGAGTTTGTATAGCTGCGGACGCGGCGGGCGGAGCGACGTTACTTACGACGCTTGATGGTGCAGTGATGGGAGTGGTGCGTGTTGCTGCTGGTGTAAGCGGCTGTGCTGGTTGCTGGGGTGTGCGTCGGGGCGCAGCACTGGGCGGCGATGACTCAGCCTGCACACCAGTGCTGCGGTCTCGATCGGCCGGCATTCTAGGGACTCTTACCACGCGCAGTCCTGAGCAATGACTGCCCTGCGGCGAGTTGGGGGCGGATTAAGTTCCCCGCTAGCCCTGAAAAGGGCTGTATGGCCGATCTCCAACCAGCTATTGCAACAATAGCGGCGGAGATCGTATGTGGTTGTAGTATAACTACGGTAGGACTCGTGCGCAGTGTGGTTAGCTCTGCGGTCCAATGCGTGCCGCAGCGAGTTGGCGCCGCTTTATATATACTTTTGCCCCGCCCACTACTAGCGCTATCGCGCGTAGGACAATTGCGCGCGTTCTCTAATCGAATTCTGTTTGGGCGAGGCAATTTTCTACATGAAACGAACCAAACTGCTAAACTTTATTTATCAAACTTATTTACAAACAATATACAAACAATAATAAAACGATACACAAACGAGAACTTAAAACTATAACGAAGTACAAAACGAAATGCGAAATAATACGAACGAAATACGAAGCGAATACAAACAAATAAATACCTAAGCCTACCTAGTTATCAAAGGTAATAAAAGAACAAAAAATAAAGCATTTATTTACAACAACATTATCTTATCTATAACTATCTATTTACAATCTGTCGTTTTGTCCCGCACAAATTTCATCATACTTGCACCAACAAAAAATGCGCGACGATATTCTGACCCCTTATCATAGGTCAAGTGGGCCAGTCAATAAGGGGAGAGTAGACACATGTAGGCCGGCCACACACAGACGTAATCACGTAACGGTATTCCGAACGTAATTTCGACAATGTATGAAGATTCCGTTCGGAAAAAACACGCTTGTGTGTGGCAGCCCATAGATTTTGTATGCAGCTGCTGCGTTCGGAATCACGTACGTACGGAATTCCGTAACGAGATTCCGTCTGTGTGTGGCCGGCCTTAGGCTATTAGGGGCGAGTGGGAAATTATCAATATTTATTTTGATATCGTGCTTGAGAGGAGAACTTTATTCCTAAACAAAGTATCATATCGTATTATTTATCTTTTTCATAGAAATGTTTCAAAGAAATCTAACGATCCTTTTCAGACATTCTTACTTTTGTTCCGGTTTGCAGTTCAAATGTGTATTTCTATTCTTCTTTTGTGTGATTATTTGTCTACAGTAGTGACACAATTCACAGATAGTACGCAAAGCTTTGACTTGCAAAACAAACTCAATATTCGTCTAGATTGTACTCTTTGAAACTCTATACCCCATTGAGGGTCGGTCGAGGAGAATCGATGTTATTATGCTTCGCGTCTCACAAAGAAACTACAACTGTTTTTAATACTCAACAAGAGTCTAGATTCACCTCACTTTTTTATTCTCTCTTTTTATTCACTGTAATGGGTTCAATATTGATACACACACTCTTAAACTAAATTTGTATGCAATAATAGCGCGCTGTAAACTAAGATACGGGCTTTTGTTTGGTTTAGGCATACTCTGTCACTATTTCTATTATTTTTGATAGAATTTTATATTTGTGGAGAATAAATTAAAAATTGATTCATAGTCCAGACAATAAAGGGAATAGAGTGCACAATCTGGCAACTAAGCGATTCCTTCAGAAAATAGTTAAGGGTGCTTAGGAAGTGAACATACTAAGTCCCCTTGTCTAGGAGTTGAGCCGCAGTCGGGGATTTTAGGTTTGAAGGTTTAAATATCTGCAAAATAGTGCGTCACCGTAGAGAAAAGAGTTCTTCTACTTTTTCATTCACTTTGTACGAATTCCCAAGATCTTTCCTCGCTCCGGCTCACCTACTATAGTCTGTTCACGGAAACGAGTTAGTAGAGCGCTATCTCACTCACACAAATTTTTAACTGTGATTGGTCAGTGATAAACTCTTATGCGGTGTACACAGTACGAGTACTTTTTAGTCTACTTATATTCCCCGTACGGTGCAGTGCAGTGCAGACGTGCTCTTACTTGTGACTGTATGCTCAATTCATTACCTGGCTTGTGTATAGAATTTTGAAGCCCAAGGTGGTGCAGGTGTGCTAATGACCCATTTATTGTTCTTTTGTCATAAATGGGCATTATCTTAAGAAAATACTTTTTTTTTCAATTTTTGTACTAGCCCAGGTGTACTAGTTCCATTGTTATTCTCTGTAATAAATGGCTCTCAAATTGGACAGATAAAGCCGCGGGTATAAGCTAAGCGAACTTTTAAGAAGCGTAGTGTGAGCGCGCATTTACTTCTCTGAGGTATTGTTAACGCCCACTGACCCTGAAAAAGTTTTTTTGTCTTTGTCATTTGTATGAAAATGTGTGATAAAGAAGGCGCTATACTAACTCGTTTCCGTGAACAGAGTATAGACGAGGGGAATTTTAGTATGTTCACTCCCTAAGCACACTAAACAAGTTTCTGAAGGAATCGCTAAGTCACGGTAAAGATTTCTTTACTGTGGTTTAGTTGCTCGCTCGCGTACTCTACACCCCTTTTGAGCCATTTGTTGACTGGACTACTATTCGTTTATCTTTATAGAAGTTTCATGCGAATTACTATGATAAAGAGGATAGATTTCCCTGACCACATTGTAAATGCGTTCCGACTCTTTCTGGTCAATGTAAATTGCAGTTAATCTGTAAGGAATTCTCAAATTCCATAATCTCTCAGACACTCGATCTATTATTGAAGTCGAGTTTCAATTTACAGATTGTTCTTACTGTATCTACTACATTTTGTACATTTTAGAGAAACCTATTGCAAGAATTGTATTACCCAAAAATAATTAAGAATGCCCATGAAGAGTTTATATAGTATTTTTTTTCAAGTAATTTTTTTTCTCAATTAGGAATCCTGGAACTGGATTCTTAGTTTAAAATTACAATTTATAACACTTGTTATAAAGAGGTAAAATAGGACACACCATTCAACAATACTAGGTACATATTAAAGTAGCTAGATTTTCAGTGATGTGAAATAAAAAACTACAGTTTTCCGTCACAGGTGTCGCAGCTAAAACGACGCCGTTTAGTAAGAAGTCTAGGTTATTAATTAAAAGACTGATTAAGCTACTTGGTTGTGACAAAGGCATCACATACTACTGTGTATTCAGTACTTATTGAACTACAATCTATTCTATCCATCAGTACTCGAGCCACATTTGAGGAAATCGTTTTATTTTCTTGGATTGAAGATAAAAGTTTGTCTGTTAAAGCTGCAAATTGAGACACTAATAGAGTATGAAGTCATTGCATAAAACGGGGTGAATAGACGAAAATTGCCATCGAATGGGCAATGTGCCAAAGAATTGAATTTCCTTGTTAAAGACAAGAAAAGTTCAGCCCTGTTCTAATTTGAAATGCATCTTGCATTTCTTTGTAAATGTAGATTAACTTAACGATTTTCTACCTTATTTTGTGGTATTATTAATAAAAATAAATTAAATTATACATAGCTTCTTTTAATCAAGACGTTATAACGTGACAATTATAAGAAGATAAGATGAAGAAGCACGATTGCAGCAGTTAAGTAACTTTCACAATGGTTGGTCATGGGATGGGTGACCAAAGAATATTATTTCGAGTTCCACCGTCCTTCAAAAGGCACGTTAAGCCGTTGGTTCCGTAGGTTGCATTTGCAGTTTTTACCATCCAAATATCCGCATTGGGCCTGCGTCGTGGGTTATGCCCCGATTTTTTCATTCAACCATACCTATGCCTCAGCAGTGAGGACATTTAAAATGGCTGACTTGCATAATAAAAAATATATATACAGCAAACTGACGAAACAATTTATTTAACTACTTTAATTAACAATGCTGTGTTGTATCAGTCCAAAGGAATGGTAAATAATACAAGAGTAAAAAATACACACAGATTCCGGATAAATTACCTTAAAAATTCTGTTCCATTTTTAAATTAAACTAGAAAATAGGTGCTTTACCTACTGGATAATATTATCGAGCGGTGTTATTACAAAAAGATATTGTTTAAATTTAATGCTCTCTTTGAAAAAATAAGTATAGTCAAAAAAGACAGCAATACATTTAAAAATTATTTAAGTTAAACAGGTGTTTAAACATCTTTTGTAAAAACACTGTATTTATTTTGTGTGTTCACTGATCCGTCTTTCCCTTTCCAAATAAGTATTCATTTGTTTCAAGAATCGCACCATAAGCTAAATACAATAAAATCCTCTTATTGGTCGATATCTCAATCCGATGGAAAGCCATATAATATTTGCCGCATGCACTTTAGCCTGAAACTAAATGCATTAATAATTACCAACCGCTTTTGTCCCCTTCCATTAGTACGTCACACTGCCATTACGTGGAGATGAATGACCCGCCATTCAACCGCTAATGCGCTGTTTACTTTTTTTTAAATTGACGTCGAAAGGATGAACGGTTTAAGGTTTTGACTTATTTATTGCGAGCGCAGAGATTGGATGACGCTTTCGTTTGTCTAATGTTCTGGGTTTTAGTTTTCCGTTGTTTTTTTGCAATATAGTGGTGCAATGACTCGCCTTTCAACCGCTAATGCACTGTTTACTTTTTAAAATTGACGTCGAAAGGATGAACGGTTTAAGGTTTTAACTTTTTTTATTGCAAGTGCAGGGATTGGATGACGCTTAAGTTTGTTTTAGTGTTCTGGGTTTTGGTTTTTCGCTGTTTTTTTTTCAGTAAAGTGGTACAATGACCCGCCACCCGCCATTCAACCGCTAATGCGCTGATGATGGTACGGAACCCTCGGTGCGCGAGTCCGACTCGCTCTTGACCGGTTTTATTTAAATTGACGTCGAAAGGATGAACGGTTTAAGGTTTTGACTTTTTTATTGCGAGTGAAGAGATTGGTTGAAGCTTTGTTTGGGTTTCGGTTTTCTGCCGTTTTTTTACAATATAGTGGTAATAAAGAAGGTTGGTAGGGTATGCAAATATGCTATGTATAAAAGGCACACTCTTTACACGATGAAAGTTGACGTAGTAATAACTAATAAGCATATAAATCGAGCTGTACGTGAATTCTTTTCGATTTTGACTTGATGTCTGCAAACATCCACTGAAATATAATTTGAAAATTGAGTGATGATGTAACTAACGTATATTCTGTGCAATCATAGACTACATTATTAAAAATGTTTTGAGGTTTCAATAACATTCATTATTTTTTTACCATTAAGGTGGTACCCTGAGCGAAAGTGGCGCCGCTGTGAATTTTATTTAATATTATAATTCTAATACACAATTTTAATAATGTTTATCGTGGAGATTTTAGGGCCCACAGTCTAGTATTTTTAGACGGTATCGTTACATTCCCTAGTAGTCACTGCTAGAAGTAGATAGAAAAACTGCTAAAAGTGGCCGTTTTAGACACATTTGCTATCTACTTCTACGAATGACTACGAGGGCATGTAGTGATACCTTCTAAAAATACTAGACCATGGGCCCTAAAATCTCCACGATAAACATTTTTTTTTCTATTACTAACTTATTAAATAAAAACCTCTGAGGGCGCCACTTTCGGTCATACAACCGCCTTAACATAAACGCTAATGTTTGCATGTAAAAAAGCTTTACAAAATGGCTAGATCCATTCTCTCGTTTTTCAACTCTCAGTGCTGTTACAATAAGCAGATGTCCACGTAGTTTTTTCACAGCCGATTAAAATAGTCTGCCAACGGTAACTGCGAGCACTGATTGACTGGCGCGAAATGTTTCTGTCGTGACGTCCCGGGCGCTTGGGAAGAATTTATCGCTCTTAAAAATGTATTTCGAAGTTCACTCTGTGTTTTAAGGTATTATTCGTCGGAACACCTCTAGGACATTTTTAACTGTGATTTCATACTTTTAACAGATACAAAAGATTTGTGTCCATCAGCCATATTAATGACCCCACTGCTGGGGCACAGGCCTTCCTTATGGGTGGATAAGGAGGACGGGCCATAAACCACCACACGGGCCTAATGCGGATTGGGGGGTGTTAACGACTGCAAATGCAGCCGGAATCAACGGCTTAACGTGCCTTCCGAAGCACGGAGGAGCTCGAGATAATAAATTTTTGGTTACCCATCCCATGACCGACCTTTGCGAACGCTGGGCCAGGCGCTGAACCACTGCGCCACTGAGCTCCTTTAACAAAATTATATAAGTATAAGATTTAGTTTAATCTATTTCTTTAATAAGTTTTAACCTCAACAAGTAAAGACAATCGTAAAATACGTTTACTTTTAATACTTCCACCAAAGTTTGAGATATTAAAACTGATACGGTCACTTTCGTTTGCTGATAGGAAGACAGAAAAGCATCAGTTTTTAAACAAGTTCTAATATTAGTCCAAGTTTAGAATAAGGAGTTATCGAAGCCAGTCGCACTGCATTTTTGATGCCTTGTATTTAATATTTTTAGAATGTCGGTAACATTATTTGTATTATTTTATTTTACCACATTCCATTCCCTATTGAACAACAGTACCTACGCATAATGTTCTATCTAAACACTCATTGTACACGTTAAAACAGTTTCAGACTAACGAAACCTAATCCACCCCATGAGGCGAATGGTTCCGAGACCATTTCTGACATACTTTAGCCTATGCTTCGGTAACATAATGGTGAGGTGAATGGGCACAATAGCCCACACGAGGGTTGTAATTAGGTTTTGAAAGCCTTTATAGTGCTGTTACCTCAATATGTTTAATACCAATCTAAAGTAATAGCTGAACTTGTTACAATTTGATTATGGTGTTTAAAAATTCAAGTTACAATGAATTACAATTAATTTGAACTTGTAGTTTACCCCTAAAAGAAAAAAGGGATAAGTTTTAAAATCACCCTATCTTAGATTCGGCATTATATTTTTTATTTGATGGTTAGACCTAACTTAACTGTACATTATATAAATTAAATCTAAATATATAAAAAAGAAACTGACTGAGTAACTGACATATCAACTATCAGCCGTTTATACGTGATTAGGCGGGTCTCCATCAAACGAGCAGCCTCGTGTGAGACCCGCCCGCTCGCCGCACGAGGCAAACGTCCTGCCTCTCGAGGCAGCGCGCTTGGTGGGGACCCGCCTAATCAAGTAAAAACGAATGATCGAATTTTGATGAAATTAAAACATACAATACTTTTTACTCTGGTTAAAGGTTCTCTAAGGTTTTCACAAATGTCCACGCGCACAAAGTCGCGAGAAGTAAATATAAGTAGTTATAATTGTATTCGGACGAAAGCAAATACTAAAGCTTTAATAAAAATCAAGACACTTTTTATCTGTCTTCAAGTGAACCGTTTAAAGTATTAAGAATGCAATAAGCGAAGCGACCGGGTAAGGATTTGTAAATATGCAAAGTGTTCAAGCAAAACTAATTTGTTTTTCTTGGGATAAAATTAAAAAGTATGACAAGGGATACAAATTGCTTCGCCCTCAATTTGTGTCCGGACTGCAGCGTTTGTTTTTTATAAAGGCTCATTTATTATGGAAACCACGAGATATTACGCTTTATGAAATTTTACGATTTCACGACGATTAAGCTGATGACCCGTACTCCTTGGATGTAATAATGAGCTACGCAATACAGACTTCTTTCCGTTGTTATTCTGTTATGGGGGGAATGTTAATATTTTTGGCTTAAGTACATTGCGGGAGTTTCTCCTAATGGCGAATTTCAAATAAGTACGGTAGGTTGAATGGTTTTCGGGGTGGGGTAGGAATGTTTAATTATTTCTAATGGTAAAATGTGAGAAATGATGGTAACGATATTCTGCTACCCAATAATTAAAGTGAAATTAAGTATTTTAACCGTCAATAACCCAGTTTTATATGTAAATAGCGGCCGCCCGTGGTTTCACCCGCGGTGGTTCCCGTTCCCGTGGGCACATCGGGATAAAAGTATTCTATGTTTTAATCTAGGCTATCTACTATCTGTGTGCCAAATTTCAACCAAATCCTTTCAATAGTTTTTACGTGATTGAGGAACAAACATTCAAACATCCAAACTTTAACATTTATAATATTAGTAGGATATAGGTTCTTTTATTATTTCCATAAAATCATAAATAATTGTTTAAGTACAGTCACTTTCAAGTTCAATACAAATTGCTGAATCTATCATAATGTAGATATTATAATTATATATTTTTTAATTGGTTAATAATCGAAATCTCTATTTGTCTCTTTCTCTCTATCGAAAGCGTATTTTAGTAAAACTTACCTGTTTGAAAAGCCAAGTAAAGATAAACAACAGTAACTGTAAAACTAACGATAGCTTTCTGTAAACCACACGTTTACAGAAAGCTATTGTTAGTTCTATAGCAACAGTTTGTCAGCCTTTCATATTCCTTAACAATGTGAGGTTCCTTCAAAATATATTGGGAATAATAATTGGTTAATATTGGTCTTCCTAGAGAGAAACAAATAACCAAAAATAGAAATAATAGTTATCCACATGGGTAGAACCTTGAATCTCCATTAAGACGCGCGTCCACTGCATCGGATGCGGTGCGGACAGAGCGGAGGCGGACGGATTTGTTGCTTTGTACGGATTTCTATGGCACTGCGTGCACTGCATCGGCATTTACGCGCCATAGAAATCCATACAAAGTGACAAATGCCGACGACGCACGCTCCGTCCGCGCCGTACGATCGGATTCCGATGCAGTGGACGCGCAACTGTAATGAAGTATTTTTAACTCTTAATATACTTTTCAACACACTTGCTCGTAAAGCGAGCCCTAATACATCGCTTTTAGGACCATAAACCGAGCTATAACAAACGCGTGCAATAATATATAAAACACTAGTTGGTTATAGAATTATCCCTACAAAGTAAAAATAGTACCTTACTGCAAGTTCTATGCGAGTAAACAGAGCATTCCCAATTTAACAGGGTAATACAGTTAATTAGGGTTCCGTACCAAAATGGTAAAAAAGGAACCCTTATGGTGTGACTCAGTCTGTCTGTCTGTCACAGCTGGATATCTCGAGAACTACTAATGGTATCAACTTGAAATTTGGAATAGTTTTAGATGACATTTGCCCAACTATTTTACAAATAAGAAAGAAATAATAAAATTAATATTTTTTTACAACAGGGACTGAAAAGGGGTCTTAAAAATTTTAAGTGAGGTGATTAGGGCATGTGGGGTATCATATGAAAGAGCGCTATTTGCACATTTTAAAACAATTTTTTCTTTTTTCTTAGGCCGCATAGTTTTCGACTTATGATGAAAAATGTAAAAAAAAATACCGTTCCCCCCCCCCCTTATCTCCGAAGTTTGCAAAGAGAAAAATCTGAAATAATTCTATGTGATAGTAGTTTATGTAAAGATTACAGGAAAAATAAAACGATGTCTCAATATAACACACTTTTTTAGAAATTCAAAAAACAAACAAATTTTTTTTAGTTTCACTACCAGTCAACAGATGGCGCTGTCCTAAGCATGCTAACCTAAGGGCAAAAAGCAGTTCCACTATGGGTCAAGAGATGGCGCAACCTAACACTACAATAATAAATTGGTGGCTGGTTCAAATATAATTACCTACTATTTGCCGTACGAATAAACGAAGAATAAGTTCATACTTTACTAAGTAATTATATATATTACTATATAGTAATATAATAATAACGAGGAGCTTGGTGGCGCAGTGGTTTAGCGCCTGGACCAGCGATTGCGGATGTTAAGCAACTTTCGCAAGGTTCGGTCATGGGATGGGTGACCAAAAATTTATTATCTCGAGCTCCTCCGTGCTTCGGAAGGCACGTTAAGCCGTTGGTCCCGGCTGCATTTGCAGTCGTTAACACCCACCAATCCGCATTGGGCCCGCGTGGTGGGTTATGGCCCGTCCTCCTTATCCACCCATAAGGAAGGCCTGTGCCCCAGCAGTGGGGACATTAAAATGGCTGATGGACTAGTAATATAAACATTTTGCAATGTGGAGTGGCTGAAACGTTTTTCAGTCACCATAAGCAGCATTTGTAAATTAACTGTCCGCCTGTTCGCCCTTCCACCTGTCTGCTGTTTATCCTACTTTTTTAAAGACTGTCCTAAAATAACATATCCAAATATATTTATGATTGTACGGAACCCTCGGTGCGCGAGTCCGACTCGCTCTTGACCGGTTTTTTTTTAGTAACAACAAAGAGGTTTTATGACGCTGAAAATTCATATACATTTTTGGAATAAATAAATGCGTAAGTCCATAATTAAGTCAAACAAATATTAATTATTATCAAATAATTCATAATTCACAATATTTTGTAATAAAATATTGAAATATTTGCAGTTTATCAATTAAAATTATAATTTTGAAGTAGGTTGTATGGTCACTCATCCGCAAAATATTTTTGCATTGGGCGTGTGAAAAAAACAAAAAAACCTGAGCGCCTTTTCCCATCATAATGCTGTGTGGCATATTACTTTATTTTTTCTTCGCAAATGTGTTGATTTTTTCTTCGTATGAAACTCGTGAGCTCTTGCTTATTGCACACTCGGCTGAGTTACGCCCTCGCCTGTGGCTCGGGCTGCAACCCACAGCCTTGTGTGCAATGAGCAACCTAAGCTAACTTGTCTCATAATGTACTATTATCTACACCCATGCTTTAAATCCTCTGTAAGGGGTTCTGAAACAGTTAGCTTACTGCCATCATTACAATATCCCGAGCGAGAGCTGGTCCTGCAGCGCCGCGCGCCCACGCGCGAGCGGTACAACATTATAACACTCTTGCGGATAACATAATGACGAGGAGGGGGAGGAAAGTCAAAGTCAAAAACAAAGTCAAAGTCAAAACCTTTATAGAGGATACATATCATGGGTGTTTATAATCCATATCTATTAAAATATTGTTTGTTTCCCAAATAAAAATAAAAAAATGGGTGTAGATAAATTCTTGTTTGCAACTGTACATAATTAGGTATTAAAACACTCATGTGATACTATTATCACCCACATTCGTGTTTTAATACCCCTTATTATAGTACAGTTGCATAAATAACTATAATAACATTAAGACCTACACTTACTAATTTTAAGGTTTCTAAATAGTATTCTAAATCGGAGCAAAGCGGTCTGCACCTTCAAACCATTTTAAATCGGATCCCAAAAACGATTTACACCTTCCGATTTCCTAAATCGGGTCCTTACAAATTTAACGATAATAATACGCTTATAAATAGATGTTATTTAATAAAAAAAGTTTCCAAATAAAAACAACACATGCAAAAATGTACTGCAAGCTCTGGTAAGATATTTATTCGTCCCCTAACGCCCTGTTTCACCATAAATCTGGCCTGTCTTGAATATAGTTTGCATTATTATGCAAAGTCAAGTGCCGAGACAGCGGTGTGTGAATAAGGAACCAGGATGTTTTCAGGGCAGTCTACTTTTCAGGTTCTGTGACATATGACGTCACAGTATAGTACGTTTAGATTGGTTGGTATTGAGAAGGAATTTCTATAATTTATTCTGAGGAGTTTATGCCGTTATTTTGTAGTCATTTTAATTAACTTAAGAGTCCGTACACATTTTGCCGCTGACTGCCGCTATCTCGTTCGCACATTTCATGTTTTCTCAAGATTTCTTAAATCTGAGTGCGTAATTGAAAAATGTGTCTCACAATATAAAATAACGAGAATTCCAACATATAAGTATTTCAGTTTCGAGTTGCTTTTTGCTAGTTCAAATAACTGTTAGAAACGCTAACTTTTTGTACTTTAGCTACAAAAAACTGAAATATATTTTAAAAATGTCCGTAATCTTATAATGCGAAAAGTGGCTGAGACGCATTTTTAAATTATGCACTCAGATTTAAGAAACCTTGAGAAAACATTAAACGTGCGAGCGAGAGAGCGGCAGTCAGCGGCAAAATGTATACGGGCTCTTAAGGGAGTGTTCTATAAATGATACTAAACATTTTCGCCAAAGAAATACAGGTCATAAAACGACAAAAAAAAATTGTCCTCCCATGCTTACTAGACATAGACAGCTAAAACATTGTATTAGTATGAGAAAGTAAAAATTTTATGTCGTTTTTCGACCTATGTTTCTCTGGCAAATATGTTTAGTTTCATTGTTAGAACACTCCCTTATTAATTAAAACTACTACAAAGTAAATCTATCGTATGTCCATGTTTTTAGGGTTTTAGAGCTCAACATACAATGCGTTGTTCCGTTGCGACGACGCGACGCAACGCCACGACGTGCGTTGCGTTGCGTCGCGTCGTCGCAACGGAACACCGCATTGTATGCCACACCTGCGTTGCGTTGACGCTGCGACAACGACTCAAAAGTATTTAAAGTACCAAATGAGGAAATCCTTATTTGGTACTTTTCTAAACGCGATAATTTACAGAGTTGGGTTATAGTTTTAACCACGTTTTTTTACATTCAAAATGCTGTAATATTTTGTTAAATTAAATGTTATAGTAGAAAAATGAAACATGTCTGTAACTATGTACTCTAATGCAGGTATGTCAAAGATACAGCCCGCAGGTCGCATCCGGCCCGCAAGCCATATCAATACGGCCCGCGACCAGAATCTATCCAGTGATGATTTTAGATGACATTCGATGCCACTACGTATTGTCAGAAAATAAAATAAGAGACCTCGGGTATCTGGATATTCAAGCTCAAGATAACTCTTTTTTATTTATTACCTTTGTATGAAAATTTACTTAAACAAAATAAATAAAGATTTAAATTTTTAATTTCTGAGTCAGGGGGTCTATTACGAAAAGTTTAATGCGATACACGCAGCTGCGTCCGTGCTTCGTTTTGTTTGTTTCCTATTACAAATCACTTTCGTATGCAATATTGCGAAGAGATTGCGCGAGTTTGACAGTTTCTCTCTAGCGTATCCGACATCGTTCGTTTAGTAGTCCATAAACTACGATAGCCAAATTCAAAATGTTTGTTATAACTACAACCAACGAACTGCGGACGATTATCGTGTCGCCAAGTGACTGCGTTACGCAATTGCGTACGTTATTTTCGTAATAGGCCCCCTGGCCCGCTAACACACACAAATCTATAAATGGCTCTTTAGAAAAACCAGTTTAACACCCTTGCCTAATGGAAATCGAATCCATGACCTTTCACAATTCTATACATAAATAAGTCGTCAAATAAAAAACTTATTGAAGACTTCATGACTTATTTCATCACGGTTTAAAAAGTTATAAGGCTCCTACAATCAGAGTTAGTACAAAGATGTTGTACCGAAGCTACTCACTGAAAACCTGCAAAGTTGTAAAGGCGGTAAAAACTCGTTACGCGAAATCGGCCACTAAAACTCCTGAAGCGAAAATTCTATCCAACTTCAATTTACTTTTATTGTTCTTACTCTTCGTATTCTTCGAAGCAAAAAGTTTTTTTTCTTGCGTTTTACAAGCCATCTAAGCATTTTTTATACTTGTTCAAACAAACAAAACGTCAAATTTCATGTTTGAATTTCCCCGCTTCATTGTATCAAAGGAAATGGGGGGAATCTCGTTACAGTAATGTAAATAATCTTTATTTGAAATTCTGTCTTTACATTCCTTCTTAATTTCATTCGAGTGTCGATTGTTATCATTCTCGTGTTGTTATGATTCAAATTATTTTAGGACATTCCGAGCATTGTCGCTGTGGACATGTCGGCGGTTCTTTTCTGTTCGTGATCGTTTTGTTGGAAGATTTGAATGAGAAATGAAGACTGGTGAAGGAAAAGAGAAAATTCAGAACTTCGATGGCGCTGTAGCAAAAAATATATACCTATCCCGAGTACCTCCGTGTTTCGGAAGGCACCTTAAGGTGCTTACTTGACCGAAAGTGGCGCCTCTGTTTAGGACCCATAGTTTAGTATTTTAAGACGGTATCATTACATTCCCTCGTAGTCACTGTTAGAACTAGAAAGCAAAACTGCTAAAAGTAGCCGTTTTTGACACATTTGCTATCTACTTCTGTGAATGACTACGAAGGAATGTAGTGATACCTTCTAAAAATACTAGACTTTGAGCCCTTTAAATTCCACTTAAAGTTTTATTAAAATCTTTTTCTATTAACAACTTATAAAATCTCTCTCGGTGCGGTATTCGCCTTAAGCTGTAAGTTGGTCCCGGCTGCATTTACAGTTCTTCATCATATCAGCCGCACGACACCCACTGTTGGGAATAGGCCTCCCCCAAGGATCTCCACGACGATCGGTCCTGCGCTGCCCGCATCCAGCGGCTTCCCGCGACCTTCACCAGATCGTCGGTCCACTTTGTCGGGGGCCTACCCACAGAGCATGTCGTCCATTGCGTTTACAGTTCTAGACACCCACCAATTCACATTTAGCCCACGTGCTGAGTTATATCCTTCCATTTCCAATCCATAAGGAAAGTCAGTGCCTTAGCTGTAGGGACATTAAAAGACTGATGATAAAGGAATACTTTAAATTATTTTCACACTACGTCAAGGTTAATTTCCATAAGCAACCCAAAAAGTTATGCTTTTTGTATGAGTACACTTAACTTTTTGTTTTTTCAGGTTAGGTTTGTTATTAACATTCTTATATTTCTTAAGAACTCTCGTATTGTTTTCCTACAAGGTTAAGTGGTTACGAATTCCACATAGTGTAAAGGTATGGTACAAAGATGACTGTTTTGGCCATTTGTTTACATTTTATTGAGAAACAGACTGGAATGGACAACGGTTGCACTTTCTGAGTTAGGTAGGTACTAGATTTAAACTTTTAAACCACTGGACGGATCAAGCTGAAAGTTTTACATCTAGATAATTACTAGCTTCTGTCCGCGACTTCACCTACGTGGAAATTCGGAAAATTCCTAGGGAACCTTTGATCGGGATAAAAAACCTAAATCCTATGTTTTAATCCAGGCTATAGACTATATATGTGCCAAATTTCGTCCAAATCCGTTCACTCGTTTTACATGAATGAGTCACAAACATCCAAACATCTGAACTTTTACATTTATAATATTAGTAGGTTTTTTTATGCACAACTGATGTTAAGTGACGATAAGGCCGAAGGTGAAAGCAAACTACACCCGGAATCCTCATCACTGAGGAACTGGCTATCTTACCTCTAACCATGGTAATAGGATGCTACCCAGTATTCTAACTTAGTGCTGACGGTCGAAATGCGAGCCACACATATGCGCCTCGAGTTCAGGCTGCTCTCGGGCTGCTACAGTCGCGAATGCGCCGCAGTGACGAACGAACGGTGGTTTCGTATTTTGTGATCACGATGGCAAATTGCAACTATAGAGCACGAGTATATTGTGCTGTTTATGGTTGCCTCAGTTCTACAAAAACGCACCTAGGGATAACTTATTTTTCAACACACTTGCTCGTAAAGTGAGCCCTAATACATCGCTTTTAGGGCCATAAACCGTGCAATAATATATAAAACACTAGTTGGTTATAGAATTATCCCTACAAAGTTAAATAGGTACCTTACTGCAAGTTCTATGCGAGTAAACAGAGCATTTTCAATTTAACCGGGTTATACAGTTATTTTTTTAGTAACAACAAAGAGGTTTTATGCCGCTGACAATTTTTTGGAATAAATAAATGTGTAGGTCCTTAATTTAGTCCAACAAACATTTATTATTATCAAATGATTCCTAATTTACAATATTTTGTTATAAAATATTAAAATATTAGCATTTAATCACTTAAATTTAAAATTTTGAAGTAAGCTGTATGCTCACTAACCCCTTTGTTCGCAAAATATTCTTGCATTGGGCGTGTAAAAAAAAAACAAAAAAAACCTGCGCGCCTTTTCTCACCATGATTATCATTTTGTTTTTGTCGTATTTGTTGCTGTGTGGTAAATTACTTTGTTTTTTCCTCGCAAATGTGTTGAAAAACGTCGTATGAAACTCGTGAGCTCTTACTTATTGCACACTCGGCTGAGTTACGCCCACAGCCTTGTGTGCAATAAGCAACCTAAGCAAACTTGTATCATAATGTACTATTAAATTACCTGGAGAGTCTGAAAGGTGAATATAATACTTTTTTAAACCTACTAGTACGTAATTTGTTTCTTCTTTGAATAGGTAGGCATATAGCTTTTTCCACCGAGTAAAATACCTGGATTAATAAGTAATCCAATCAAATTAGACATGAAAAGGGCATGAATAACAGCTTTTTCATCAAGATTGTGTAAAAAAAAATTTGAGGGTAGAACGCTTTTGATACGAGTGATAGTTTCGGAGACACAAGCATACCATATTTAATACCACTATCATATTTCGTTTACAAAAAATAACTTTGTTTTTCATAGTGTTTGTAGAAATAACAAAGTTATTGTTTGCGGTTTTGGAAAATGTGTTTTATCTCTAAAACTGTTCACTATATCTCGTTCACACTAATTTTCTTTGAAAACGTTTATTAAAATTTACAGCATAATATATTTTTTGATATTTCACTCTATGCCGAAAAAAGTACTGTTCCCGAGGTAAAGCAAAAAAACTTTCCACGCAGACGAAGTCGCGGGCAGCCGCTAGTGTTTTATACAATTCATGAATTAAAAACTAAAAATAAATCACCAATAAGAAAAACGTTTGTAGAAAATTTCAGATTTCATATACCTACACTACAATAACAAAAAAGGTTAAAACTTTCTTTGGGGAAGATAAAATTATAAAATATTTTTTAAGCGTAAGTCACCGGTGATTTACGCGGCGGCTTAAGTGTTAATAATTACAGATCACTTTTTCTATTTGCTTGTTACCAAAATATCAAACCATATTATGAATTGTATATGACAAAATATAATTTAAAAGCAAAATGATAACCTTTTGAATTATTAGGCAACCTAACACGCTATCACCGTTATTTTTAAAATATAACATACAATCACAAAATTAGAAACAAATTCAAGTAGGTGAAGATAGGTAACTTTATTTCATCTACCTACTTGAGTTTGTTTCTAGTTTTGTACATAGATGCAGGCAGCCCTATCGTATGTTGACGTACCGCGCGGCTCAAGTTACGTATTTCAAGGACAGGATCGAGTTAGAATACTGCCGAAACACAACAATTTTTAAATTGTTGTTATGGCGTCAGATTTAGGTAAGATGGTAGTAGCTAGCCAGGCGGACTTGAAATAAGCCCTACCACCAACCAAACCGAGTACAAATGTATCCTTCTCCTGGAATCAAACCCGGGATCCCTGCGACTTACATGAGTGCGCAAGCCACTAGACCACAGAAGCTTGATTTTTTTATTATTACGTAGACATTCGCTAAGAAAAGATTTTGAAAGTTAGGGGAATGAGATTTAACGCAGACAAAGTTGCAGGCAAAAGCTAGTAGACAAATAAAGGTTGAGATTATGAAATGTTCGAATGATTGATATCTGCATCGCAATATTGCCGGTCATTAATTCGTATAATTACTATGCGTCGGCGGGCCACATAATACGAATCCACTTTTCATTGCGTCCGTATTTCAGTAAAATATTGCTCGCTTCCCGTACAAATCTCTGTTCGTATCTAATCAATCAAGCGTTCACATCGCATAAATAACGTTGAATTTGGTTTATTTTGTTTACACATCCTGTATTTCACTATTATTGTAATAGAAATAGAAATGTATCTTTACCAAAAATGACACTATGAAGGTACTTTATGAGACGATACGTTATTTTAAATTAATATGTCACTAATGATTCCAATGAAAATTAATTAAATACGAATGAAATTAATACACTAGCTTTTAATATAAATACAGTTCACTATTCACAGAGAACTGTAACAATGGAAATATCAATTTCGAAAACAAAACAAATTGATAATTTAGCGGGATATACTTCCAGGGAAATACTTCTAATATTTATTTTAGAGTTCCCGCAAACGAGCGCTTTTTTGTAGCTGCGATAATCGCGGCGTTAATCGCGGCGATAATCGCCCGTGAAATGACACGACAAAAACGTTTTACTTAGCCAGCGACAAAAAAGCGCCGCGATTAACGCCGCGTTTATCGCAGCTACAAAAAGTAGCTCGTGGACGTTTACGTATTGAACACTGTATGTTCTATTCTCGGCGACACAAAATTGCTCAGCGATTAATCGCTCGTGGGCGTTATCCCTTATAGGTGTACTGACTTTCAACAAACAACTTTTCAGTGCTCATATATGATTCCTTTAATCTATCTTAAAAAAATAAATGAAAAATTTTCAAGAAACCATCGAACAATTTGAAACTTCTGCAAGTTTCAAACTTTTCTCTAAAAACCTGATCAAGATCAAGAAATTTTTGTAAATATGCGGAGAACCAAGT
This sequence comes from Agriphila geniculea, assembly GCA_943789525.1. NCBI lineage: Eukaryota > Metazoa > Arthropoda > Insecta > Lepidoptera > Crambidae > Agriphila > Agriphila geniculea. The sequence goes on from OX038875.1 coordinate 9,636,849, forward strand.
CCAAATATCAACCGCACCGTTCGATTCATTTTAAAACATTATTAGAACATTAATAAAATTTCGAAGGTTGAAAATTCAGTAAATCGAACGCGGAACATTGTGATGCCTTTTGTAGTAGGCCCTCTGGTTGTCTCGTTTATTATTTTAATCATCCCTTTCATATCTGAAATATCGAATGCTCATTAATGAACTCGTTATGTTGTATATTTATTGCAACTGTGTTATTTTTGCTGGACGTTTTCATCAAAAGTATTTAAATTTTAAACAAAAGCTCGACATATTTTATTGATCAGGAAAAAGCTAATATGTTTTCAATTTAACATCGTCTATTTTGCGAGTTCCAATTTAGGTAAAAAAAAAAGATTTACTTGCATTTGAAAATATTTATCAAATTAATCTTTCATTATACTTACCAATTTGTTTTTTTAATTCATAATTTGAACCTATTTGTAACTGGACATGATTCTATAAAATCAATATGTACTGTTAATATGTCTGCACGCAACGGAACAATTAAGGCATTTATTAAAAGCATGCTTAATGCATAATCGATAACTGTCAATGGAAATGATTAATTGTGACCACGATTACAGTTTAAGCTGAATGCTGTAATTTAGTAGAACTTTTATTTCTTTGTGGACGAAAGAAAAGCAACGAGTCGATAAAATGAGTCAGACATTTTCCTACACATTTGAGCAATCTGACTTAAAACTTCTAACTTTTTATTTTATCTAAAATATTTTTCTTCAAAAAATCATTATCATCACTTACATTAATATTAAACGTCTTCGATATTGAAACTTTTATTGCAGCAGCTTAAATATTTATTAGCTTTTATTAAAATTTCGTTTCAAAATAAATAAATAGAATTCGAATTATATGCAACATAAATACTTTAACTAACATAATACATTTTCTCCCCCTAGGGTTGAATTTTAAAAATCCTTTCTTTGAGCTCACCTACATTATAAACTAATATCTTTTCTCTGTTATTTGTTTTTAAAAACATACAATTTGAGCTAGTTTTTAACGCGAGGTCTACAGCTCACGGAGCCACTAGTTTATGTAATACAATGCACTGGTATGCCAGTTAGTCAGTTTTTATATGTATTTACAATTTCATTGCTAATTAGTCAGTAAATAGGCTAACATCTCTATCATATGAAAATTACTACGAAGCCAAAAATAATGAATTCCGAGCACACAAACTCGGCTGTTGACTAAGTCACGAATATCTTGTAACCGGCAACGTAGGGCCCAAGCTAATGTTTTATTCGCTTTAATCTTCAAGAGTGACTTCTAAATATTCACTTTGGAATGATAATAAATTAGCGGATAGGCAGGGAAGTAAATCTAAGGCGAAATTGGACGGGTCGGGAACGTCTGGTTAACGAGTGTGTGGGCCCGCATTCCCAGCTATCCGTCTGCCCTATATGGGAAATTAGTTTTACAGAGTACAAGTAGGTATGCTTGATCAAGCTAGATTGAAAACGCTAGGAAAAGGATTGGTTTAGCACTTGTTTACGTGGATGAGCTCTTATTTAATGTACACTGAAAAAAAATATTAGTTAACACTAATCAAAATTTGGTTACTAGTAGGCCCTAATCTACGGACTTGCGAACTACTGGTTATCAGTAACAAAATTAGGTTTGTTTAACTGGGTTATGTAACCTGTAGTCTAACTTTTTTCATTTAAATTAACCTAACAATTTGACTTTTTTTAATCTATCAGTGGCGAAAGGTCCATACAAGCCGATTCCCTTCAGCTTACCTTTTATAAATCCCACCCCACCAATCCATTATGCAGATCACAACATTTTTGTAGAGCGGCTTACCTTCGCCACTGCTAACTATAAGTCTAGAAATTACAATGCTGTTTGTAAAAAGGTAGTCAAAGGATTTTGCTGTGACTAACTAAAGTGTTTAGTTATCGATATCTGTACTATTTGCTGGCTGGCAACCAAACTGTTAGGTTAATTTTACTTTACTGTTTGCTTACAGGTTGCAGCTTCGGTTTGTCAGTCAATATATAAATGTCATTAAATAACAAAACCATAGACATAGAAAAATTTTCGCTGAAAACCGTTTTGTTAATAGTAGCCAATGTCAGTTAAGTAATTAGTAACAAAATACAAGGTTGGTTTAGCACTTGTTTACGTGGATGAGCTCTTATTTAATGTCAATGAAATTTTCCTCAATCTTAAGCCTTTAGATTAGATAATTATCCTTTATGATTGTGTTCTTAAAAAGTCATTAAAAATCACATTGGAGACAAAAATAACGGCATTCCTCTGCGTCTTTAAGATAAATGGTAGAAAATAAGTCTGATGGCTGATATCTAAATTGGTCCTCCGTTATGCTACGTCGGTTGACTAGCAAAATATGTCGTAAAAAAATCAGCAGCACGTTTCTATTTCAGCTATTAGTAGTGAGATGGATTTACAAAATGTTGAGTAAACGATCTGTGAACGTTCTCTCAACGCGATTTGGGCGCACTTTTCTCTGCTTTAAATGTTGTAAATATCGTAAGATTATCGTCTGAATTGCGTTTTAATTGAAAGAATGTAGAGTAATCGCAACTCAAGTGCTACTGGTGCTATAATAGTCAGTAGAACCTCTTTCATTCGACTTATTAGTGGTAATAATAGGAGTGCGGTTACAATCACTCGACACTTTGATCGTGTGAATGCAACCAAGCAGCACTCATAGACAGTGCGTGTTGTCACTGTTGTGTTCGCGTAAACGAAGGAAATAAAAATAAATGTATGTTGCAATATTATGGCCATGCTAAGTATACCTTTACGATTTTACAGCCATAATGACAATAAAGTTAAGCTATTAAAATTAGCTCATAAGTCTTACTTTCATATGCGGAATTAATTTTTTCGTCTATAATCCTTACATTTGTATTTAATATTTTCATGGGCCACAAGATTTCTAGTAAATAATGGATCGCAAATAATATTAATATAATAGATAAAATAAATTCGCCATTAATAGCATTTCAATTATCATCACAAAGCATTCACTCAGCTCTTAGCCGAAAAATAGACATGAGGTTTCCATTTTACGACTTCTAAGAGCGCCATTGCAGTTAGTTTAGGGTTCCGTAGCGCAATGTTAAATCGTCAATCTATCATACGGTTTACAAACAATCTGTAGTAGCGTAATATTTCCTACTGAATCCGCACTAATATTAAGTATTTGTTCTTCATCCGTTGGTTGATGTTGATTGTTTCAACATATTATTAACTTTCCGTCGGAACCCTCACTTCTTTTAAGTTTTTTTCCACCGATTATTGTCCATTTTCCACACTGCTGTAAAAGATTTTATTTAACTTTCATACCACTATTATGCTGCATGATGGCTTCCAAAATTATCTTTGTGCACCTTTGGACCTGTAGTAGATCATTTGATAGCGTTTTCTCAACTTTAATAGTAAAGTCGAATTAAAGCCTTGCCAAAAGCTGTGATATGACATTAGATGCTGTAATAGTAACTGAGAAGCTATTTTGTTGAATGAACAGCTTTTACTCCACAATATTGCTGTAAAAACTAGGTGACGAATGACGGTGCTATAAAAGCTAGTTTTACGACAAATTAGCAATTTGGTTGCTTTTAAAGACCTGTCATAAGACTAAAGGTTGTCTGAATGCGATTGAGAGATATCTTTATACAATTGTTGAGTAAATGCGATATGAATTCGTCGAGTCCACGTTTACTAGACATATTTATAGAGCCAAAAAGCATTGAATGCTGAAAGATCTAGAAAGCTGCTTTTATACTGCTTTTTGAAATGATAGGATCTTTCATACGAGTGTTTTACGATCCATAGTCGTGAGAGTAATTGCTTAAACGATCTTTTTGCTAGGTAGTCGCTACGGCAACCGCTTATCATCCGCCGGGCGTATTCTCGTTTGCTACATGATGTTATAAAAAAACCGGCCAAGTGCGAGTCGGACTCGCGCACGAAGGGTTCCGTTTTTTAATGCACAACGGGATAGTGCTTGACCTTCATCTCACCTGAGATATTAAGTGAAGATAAGGCCGAAGATGGAAGCGCACTACACCCGGAATCCTCACCACTGAGGAACTGGCTATCTTACCTCTAACTGCCGGAACACAACAATTTTCAAATTGTTGTTATGGCGTCAGACTTAGATAAGATGGTGGTAGCTAGGCAGGCGGACTTGAAATAAGCCCTACCACCAATCAAACCGAGAACAAATTGTACCCCCCCTGGGAATCGAACCCGGGACCCCTGCGTCTTATACGGGTGGGCGAACCACTAGACCACAGAGGCGGTTAAACCGTTCCGTACCAAAAAACGCCAAAAAATCTAGTTTGTTGTACCCCTTAAATGTTAATTTTATTCTGTTTTTAGTATTTGTAGTTATAGCGGCAACAGAAATACATCATCTGTAAAAATTTCAACTGTCTAGCTATCACAGTTCATGAGATACAGCCTGGTGACAGACAGACAGACGGACAACGGGGTCTTAGTAATAGGGTTCCGTTTTTACCCTTTGGGTACGGAACCCTAAATAAGATACAGCTCCACTCCGTTTACTGTAAGAAGTTACACGGAATATTACTAGAACTAAAAAGTGGTGTACTTTCATATTTTTATTTACTTTATTTATTATTATATTTTTCTAGTAATAAGGCTTAATTTCGAATATTTAAGGTGACTACAGCTCCACTCTCAGGGGACATCTTACGGTGAATGGACTGTATTTGAGTGATTAATGTACAGAACATAAAAATATCTGCTCTGTAGATTAATGTACTAAGGTCGTAACGATATTGCAGCGACCCCGTAGCGACTACTCATTCTTGTTTACATAATACTTCATTTCTCAAGATAACTACAAATATATTTGTTAATAAAAAGGGATAAATCTGGAAAATTCGTTAATGAACTCCAAAAAACTTCAATCCGCACAACATATAATGTAAATCGGAATAGATGGCGTGTTACTGTAGATAGGTAAACAATTCCATCTCATGGCTACACTGTCATTAAATTATCGGGATAGTAGCTATCTCGATATCTATTTCTAGTCTCAATCAGTCATCAAACAAAAAACATGCATCTCAAAAACCGGTCAATAAATTCCAAAAAACGTCAATCTGTTCAATGAATAATGTAAAACAGAATAGATGGCGCATTACTGTAGATGGGTAAACAATTCGATCTCATGGCAACACTGTCATTAAATTATCGGGATAGTATAGCTATCTCGATGTCTCAATCAGTCATCAAACAAAAAAAGGAAAAGCATGCTTAAAAACCGGTTAATAAAACCCAAAAAGCGTCAATCTGTTCAATGAATAATGTAAAACGGAATAGGTGGCGCGTTACTGTAAATAGTTAAACAATTCGATTTCATGGCAACACTGTCATTAAATTATCGTGATAGTATAGCTATCTCGATGTCTTAATCAGTCATCAAACAAAAAAAGGATAAGTATGCTTAAAAACCGGTTAATAAAACCCAAAAAGCGTAAATCTGTTCAATGAATAATGTAAAACGGAATAGATGGCGCGTTACTGTAGATGGTGTACCATTCCATCTCGTGGCAACACTGCCGCTGACTGAACACGACCGCAGCTCCGATAATTGGGAACATTGCGCTCGGATATTGCTTCTGTGTTATGGAACACAAATCTCATCGTTACTGCAGCGTTCTTGCTTAAATTTGGGTGTTTTTAGGGTTCCGTAGCCTAAGTGGCAAAAAATGGAACCCTTATAGTTTCGTCATGTCTGTCTGTCTGTCCGTCCGTATGTCACAGCCACTTTATTCCGAAAGTATTAAGACTACACAGTTGAAACTTGGTAGGTAGATGTATTCTGTTAACCGCTTAACGATTTTAACACAAAAATAAAATAAATAAAAGACTGGGGGGCTCCCCATACATGGAACTGATACTGAAAATTTTTTTTTTCTTCAAACCAATACGTGCGGGGTGTTTATAGATAGGTCTTTAAAAATAATATTGAGGTTTTTAAGACAATTTTTTCTGAAAGTCAACCGTTTGTATGATATTCACCGCCAAAGTGGTAAAATGTGTGTCCCCCCCCCTTTAACTTTTGAAATAAGAGAGTGAAAAATCTAAAAAAATATATGCTGTAGATCGTAATAAACACTTTCAACGAAAATTGGTTTGAACGACATATATAGTTTTCGAGATATTTTCCAAAACTGCAAATAGAACTTTGTCATTTTCAAATCAGATCAAATTTGATTTGAATACCAACACTGTGAAAAACAAAGTTATTTTTGCAGACGAAAAATTATAGTGGTATTAAATATGTTATAGTATAAGGTAACTACGGAACCCTACGGCGCGTGGACCGACACGCACTTGGCCGGTTATTTAATTTAAATTATTTAAAAATAATATCATTAAGAAGCCTTATTAAGTATTTTTTTTAAATCAAGATTTTAGAGACATCTAGTCAAAATTTTGATAATGGTACCATAGTCTGTCTAAAAAGTCTGTTTACATGGGTAATTTCAAAGGTAATTTTATTACCCGCCTTTAGGCGGGTAATATTAACGGGGTGGTTGGGGATTTATCCCCAACCACCCCGTTAATACCTATCTAAAGAAAAAAATATGTTTACAATTACAATTTTGACAGCACCAACAGGGTTACCAGTATAAGTTTTTAAAAATAATTTAATAATTTCTCATGTAAACAGACTTTTTAGACAGACTCTATTGACATCTCACAAAAATTAGAAGAGTTGGACTATGATAGTACAGAAAATCTTTTTATCACAATCTCATAAAATATTAAAATCAATTCTGACCGGACATACCTACCAAATTAAAAAGATACTTATCTACTTATTCTCTCTAACAATAACAACGCTAGCACACACACACACACACACACACACACACACACACACACACACACACACACACACACACACACACACACACACACACACACACACACACACACACACACACACACACACACACACACACACACACATGTAACACACAAACTTCCGTATCTAATAGCTAAAACAACTTGCTGTATTTAATTATTATCCTTTTGTACTTGTTGGTTATCTTTCTTAATTTCATTCATTTTTTTTTATTATTTATAAACCCTACTTATGTCACTAGTTTGGGAAACACTGAAGTCTGTAGCACTGTTTATAACTACCACGGGCTTCAGTGACACAATGTAATTTGTACAACTGAAGTTTATAAATAAAATGATTATTATTATTATTGTAAACTTATTTTGTTATTTTCAAATTATTATTATTATCTATGCTTTTAAAAGCTTTTGACTGTCATTGACTACAGACGGACGGATACCGGACAGGTGTTACTATACTCACTCACTTTCACGGAAAAGAGTTAGTATAGCGCCTTCCCTATCACATATTTTCATACAAATAACAAAGACAAAAAATCTTTTTTAGAGTCAGTGGGCGTTAACAATACCTTAGATTAGAGAAGTAAATGGGCGCTCACACTGCGCTTCTTAAAAATTTGCTTAGCTTATACCCGCGGCTTCATCTGTCCTTTTTGAAGGCCACTTATTACAGAGAATAACAATGAAACTAGCACACCTGGGTTAGTTTATTGTACAAAAATGTGGAAAAAAAAGTATTTTTTAAGTTATTTATGACAAAAGAACAATAAACGAATCATTAGCACATCTGCGCCGCGCCACTTTGGGCTTCAAAATTCAGTACACAAACCAGGTAACGAATTGAACATACTGTCACAAGTAAGAGCGAGCACGTCTGCACAGTACGGGGACTATGAGTACTGTGTACACCGCCTTAGCGTTTATCACTGACCAATCACCACTGACCTGCATATAGTTAAATAAAAAAAATTTTTTTCATGTCAGTGCCAATCACAGTTAAAAAATTGTGTGAGTGAGATAGCGCTCTACTAACTCGTTTCCGTGAACAGACTATAAATAAAAGCTTGTACTTTAATAAAGAGAGATTGATTGATTGAAAAGGTTGATAATTTCATTTGCGTTGGATTTACACACTATTTATCTATTTGACTCTTAAACCAAATTATAATATTGTATTAGTTTACAAGACCCCGCATATAAATTTAGGTGGTCACTGTTATATACCTCATATTACAGTGACCACCTTAATAATTGGTGTGACAAATATTTTCATTTTTTGAAAAATACCAATTTTGCATTTGCGTTTCATAATTTACTCACCAAACATAAAGAAACCTACTTTGGATAGAAAAATGTAACTAGTATAAAAACCAGGTTTAATATAAAAAGGTGTTGTTAGAATTTAAACTAAAGGGTGTCCCAGAAGTAAAGAGACTATATTCGATGTTCATAATGGTTACAAAAAAAGTTAAGGAAGAAAGAAAAAAGTTACCATCTTAACCACGGGTAACTAATTTATCCAAATAGTGGGGTTTTACAATTTTTTGCTTATCTTTCGAAACTGAAACAAGACAATTAAGAATCGTTTGCTCAAAAATGTTATTCATAACTATCGACGTATAATAAGAAATCGGCGACAGTTCGTAATTTTATTCAATAAGAAGTTGGAAGAATAAGTATAGATTTACAGAATCATAATACCTTATGTCGAAACGAGTGAGACTAATTTTAAAAAGATTTTGTGAAGATGATGTACAATAGAAACTAATCGAAATATGCATACGGGAAAAAAAGTTTTTGTAGAGGCACCATCAACATCAGTGAGGATTACGGTGGATATAGGAAAAATATCTTAATCAAATGTGGATGTAAATTATAGTTCGATAGTGATAGATGATGTTAGATGTAAATTATGTAAATTATGTAATACACACAGTAAGATAAAATGATACGGTTAGTTCCTTTTGCAAATATGTCGGTTTTCCTCTCCAAGTTTTCTTTCGCCATTTCTTTCTTGGAGGGGCCACCCAATTTTATAAAATGGTGGTAGTTTCAGTAGATTCTCTCTCTTTTTAGCACTAAATAATTCAATTAAATTATAAATCAACATAAAACAATTAAAAAAAAAAATTGGTTAAATTTTAATTTCTGAACGTCTAAAAAAATTCATTGCTTGAGGGTAGACTCACGGGTAGCTTCAGTCCCCCGTGACCACGTCGTCGAAACGTCGGGAAAACCAAAAATCAAACCAAATACCAACTAATTACCAAAGTACTTTCAATAAAACCGCGCTAGTATCCGTTAAAAATTGTTTTATTTCATGTAAATTATAGTTAGGCTTGAAAACCTTTGTGAAATTAACCACCCTCAAATAAGTTAAAGATCAAGAAGCGCGTCAAAAGACAAGTTGCCCATCACGTTCACTCAAAATTTGCAATTTTTGGATGTCGAATTTATTCTAGTCTAACAAAACAATGATTAAGTTTCTTTTTAGCTCTAGGTATCAATAAGTTTTGGGCATTGTCTAAAAGGTAATGAAAAAAGTATGCAGAAAAACCAAAAACATTGACATCCTTCAAACATAGATCGGCAAGATTAACCAAAAGAAAAGCTGAAAAGCAGTAAAAGATAAGCAGAGATTAATTTTAGAAAAATCGGCTGCAAAGTCATTGATCGAGAAAATTTAATTTAGATTGATAAAATTCGAGTATTTAACGTTAATTTGTATATTAAACTGAACAGTTTTCAATAATTTTTTTGTACAAAAAATTATAATTTATTTGGTCTCTTTACTTCTGGGACACCCCATGTAAGTGCGTTTTGTGTAATAATATCTAATAGTTTTCACTGACTAAAGTTTTTTAAATGCATTAATGCGCTTTGCATAAAATGATACTAGAACAGTGAGGGGTATTAAGGGAAATATGGGCATCAGTTTAGATTGCGATGCAGCGCGTCGCTGGCAAGTTTAATGTAGATTTATTTCCATATAGCCGTTAGGTTGCATGTAATTTTCGATACATTTATTTCAGTTGAGAAAATACTCTTTAATAATAGGCACTATTGATCAACCGATTGTTACAAACATATTATAGGCTGCATTTGTAAGGATGTGTTCAGTCCATGAACAACTGAACAACTTTCTCTATGAAAAATGTGTCGACGGCACAAAATTTCGGTCTTCTCTTACTAAAATTATCACGTGATCTTGATTTGTATGATTTTTTTTTTACATATTTGACCCTATGTTTCTTAGATAAAGTTGTTCAGTTTCGTGGACTGAACACATCCTGAAAATTTGAATAGTGAATAAAAAAGCACCAATTTTTCTTTCAAAATTGAAAACCTTTATTTTTCTCTATTTGGCTTTATTTGTTTGTGTGTTAGAGATACTTTACTCTGTGGATCCTTGACTTGAAGAATAATTCTACATCATTCTAAATGTGGACATCAACTTTGTCTAGGGATACAGGTGTTATTTTCATACAAACGAGGTAACTTTGAAGCCTTGGTTTTCTGCCAGGGATGTACCGTGCTGTAATCTGATGATGGCCATCCAGGGAGTAAATGGAGTAGATTCAGATCGCTATACACACCCAACTGATCTGATCAGCATTCTAAAAGATTAACGGGTCAGAGTTCTCTGTTTGAGGATTTCCATACATTTTCATGCTATTTTCGCGGTTTCTTTAAACATATCCATTACGTTTTTAGAATGCTGGTCAGATCAGTTGGGTGTGTATAGCGATCTGAATCTCCCCCATTTACTCCCTGGATAACCGTCATCAGATCACAGCAAAGTACATCCCTGGCAGGAAACCAAGGCTTCAAAGTTACCTCATTTGTATGAAAATAGCACCTGTATCCCTAGACAAAGTTGATGTGTGTAATATAAATGTGAGTATGTTTAGATCTTTGTTACTCAGTCACCTCAGGATAAATCTTGATATAGATGTTCCCGTCAAATGATTCAATTCTAGATAGATAAACCGCGAGGATGAAGCCGCGCGCATGCGAATTAAAAATGTATTGGGCAAACAAAGAAGCTAATCGTAATAGATTATCGAATATTTAAAGCAATTTAACATTGCTTGAACACCCACTCTCACAATTTTACCTACGAACTATATTATTATCAGCTTTTGTCATGCGGATTATTAAAGGTATTCACTCTATTGTTCTCCTCATAATATCATTAATTTATTACTAAAAACAATGTTCAAGAAATAATTTTGGAGAGAATGAAGATAATGGATGTTTACAAAATTTTGCTCTCATCGACGAAAATGTAAGTTGTTCCTCAGACAATTATTCGAGAAGCTTAATCAAGTTTTCTTTTTGTGTCAAGTCGAGTACTTAAGAAATTATTCGTTAATTGAAATTAAAAGACTACGTCAAAGAGCGAGGACATTAAAGAATACTCATCAACACAGAAATAACGACTTTCGATTCAATCAATTAAGAATGGAAAAAGCTACACAATAGGCGATGGTACGAAAGTTACGAGAATTTTTTATTAGGCGTTTTTTTAAAATGCGACCGGTTGGAAAGCGGCTTTTTGCGTCAATGAGCTATAATAAAGTATCCTATTAGCACGGTCGACTAAGCGAATCTAATGAAATTGTGGTATTACGTGCTACTAACGAACAATATAGCAAGACGAGTCCTTGAAAGTATTCCTTAACCAGTATAAATATACCATAGTAAAGTACATCAATATTTATCGGTAGTTATTTTGCAAGTTCATACTTGCTGACCGATTTTCCTTGAGCTACTCGAGTAAACTTATGATTCGTTAGGTCTATTTTCATATTAGAAACATAAAAATAGCTTTTTTGCAGTGCGAATAGTTTCTTAATCCAAATACAGGTAAAAGTATAAAAATAAATGGGATAAGGCTTTAGTTGAAGGTGAACGATGATTATAGGTACTTTTTTAATTCCAGAGTAAGGAATTGTAGAGAATGTAATGCGGGAATAATATTATGAAGGTACTTATGTCAACAAATAAATTTGCAAGGTAAAATAATAAGTTGTAATTTATCGAGGCGTGCTATCGAGAGTTCCATTTGCATGGAATTTCATTGTGATAGCCGTTCAGGGGTCTAAAAAGGCAAGATTGTATTTTTTATATCCAAAACGGGATCGTGCTCGACCTACACCTCACCTAATGTTAAGGGACGATAAGGCTGAAAGTGTAAGTGCACTACATCCAGAATCCTCACCACTGAGGAACTGGCTATCCTACTTTTAACTGCTGGAACGCAGCAATTTTTAAATTATTGATATGGCGTCAGATTTAGGTAAGATGGTGGTAGCTAGCCAGGGGGAGTTGAAATAAGCCCTATCACCGACGCCTTACGCGTTGGGCGCTTCCTATTCGAGCTCATAAAGTTAGAAATCTCCTAAGTGGAGTTAGGAATGGCTTAAGGTTATTTAGTGCAAGCAAATTTTTTGCTAGGAACAGCCTTTAAAAAAATAGGCAATAATTTAGACGATTCTTAAGTGCAAATGAGCATAAAACACATATATTGATTTTATTAATCATTAAATAAAACATTATCGATTTTCCTTGTGACTACAATATAATTTGATAGCAGACTTGTTACAATTTAATGTTACCATTTTATGACTGTCAAATTATATTTTCTTCAAATCATTAACAATAGGTATACAATACAATCGATTACTAGAAATAAAATAAAACTGGATAGGTAGGTACTGCGATTATAAAGTTGTTGTCCAAGGATTCCTATTTTTATTTTAAAATTGAGTACTTTAGAAATTAGAATGTAAAAGCTAAAGCCAAATTCCACGCGCTCGTATTTGTAGGTGACCGCTAGTGTTTCATAATTATAGAATCTTGTCTTTTTAGACTTTCAGTGTAGAACGGAGCCGAGTCCGATTGTGTTTCATCCGATAACAAGCATCTCCGGCCTCACTCGATGTAATACGACCAAGATCACTTAATTCAATTTTTTTTATGGTTCTTTATTTTTCTTTGGGATAACGACTGTGCTACGGTTACATTTTTAAATGAAAAGCATTGTTTATTTAGAAGTTTTATCATAGTAATTTTGTGTAGACCGTAAACAAGTAAGGAAACGGCGTTCTTTGCGTTCTTTCCATTAAAAGGAGATGTTCCAAAAAAAGACCCAGAATTAGTACGAAAAAGCATAAAATAGATTGCTTATACCGAGCTAAATAATCCTACCTAGACCTCAAATCTATGGGATATCGGAGATATACGCTGTCAAAGTATGTTTGAAATATAAGTCCAGCATTCAACAGTCCAGCATTAAGTAAAGTTGTATTTTGGAACGTTTCTTTTGAAATGTTTAATAATTACTATTTTACTCAAAATTATTAAAAAGGTTACTATTTATTTTAAGTGAAGATAAAAGATAGCTTTGAAATATCAAAAATATTTATTTTATGAAATCAAAGTAAGTCCTCAATACTCGTATTTCTTAAAATTTCGCGATCACGCTTTTTACGTTAACATACTTAAAGTACGATTACATTCATAGTTTACTACTTACATAAAAGCGTGTTAGAGGCATGTTTTCAACGGAATGGTATCTTACCCGCCCCGAGTGGCCTGCGGCCGTATATTCCAGGTTTCCCGCTGCCCGGTCGCGATAAAAGGTTTAAACCTATGTTGTTATTTTGACATTCACCTAATCTATAAGGCGGTGAAATTTATGCGGTCTTACATTATGGGAAAATGTGATTCAATTACAAAACCACGGAAAAATGCGTTACCTAACATTTTAATAATCTTATATTATAAATAATATTTTTAATATTCTCTCCATTGCAATATCGTTCGGATACAATACGCAGAATATTAATTTGCACATAAGTTCGAAATACTAATGAATATTAGTAATACTAGCATAAACTATATGAGTAAAAATATTCTGCTATTTAGTTTGTAATTGAATAGAATTGAAACATTTAACAGCAAATAAGAAATAGTTATCCCACCAAAACATTTTCATATATAATGTTGCCAAGACTTCCATATGGCTCGCACTGTCAAAAAGTTATCAGACCTCATGTAGAGCCAAGCTTCTAACTCTACGTGCCCACTCTATAAGCCCTGACTTCAAAAACTCTACACCTTAGTCAAAATATGTGGCTTGGCCGCTTCGTTACTACAAGAACTATTGTTCATTAGAAAAGTAATGAACAGTGAATAATTATTTTCCATGTAGCGAAATGGCCAAGCCACACATTTTGAGTAAGGTGTAGAGTTTTTGAAAAAAAATCCAAAGTTTTCTTTATTCAAAAATAAACTGAATAAAAATAAATAAAATCCAAAGTTTAAGAGCTATGCAATAAAAACTTTGTATGTTTAAGTCTACTACTGACATCATATTCCAAAAAAATTGATTTTCTGGTGTAATCCAAATCCAAGTTATGAGAGTTAAGCGGTTGGAGGGTTAAAGCCTAAGTTTATATTTTTTTTGTTGTTTGTGTCACCAGCTTACATACTAAATTTAAGATTTCTAGGACCTCAGGAAGTACTCTAGTTTTGATGATCATGAGTGAGTCAGTGACGAAATCGGGATTTATAGGTATCAATAAAATCTATATTATAAAAGCTATATAATTGAAACCTTACAATGAGTGAACTTATTAAATATATTATGTTTAATAAGTCCACTACTGACATCATAGCCCGAGAATTTTGTTTATCTAGTATACTCCAAACCCAAGATATGAGGGTTCAAATAAACGACGAAACGCTTCGAGAAAAGGTAGGTAGTGCCCTTGCGCTTCGCTTGATCGTCTTGACGGGGGCATGGCCCCCAGATTTTTCTAACTAGTAATTTGTAAAACTATGCTATACTCTAATTACTGGGTGAAAACTTACACCTGTAACATTAAACCACTACAATCATGCAAATCTAACAAAATATACTAAAATACGTAAATATACCCACTGGTTTTGGTACTCAAAACTTATAGAAAAAATAATGCAGGACCTACAGGGTGATTATCCTTTCATCGGACAAAGCTGATTGGATTAAGTTTTGAGATAATGTAGCTTACCAAAAACACATAAATAAAAAAACAATTCTACCAAGTTCAGTAAAAGCGAACAATAATTAATTTAATTAATCCTTACTTCCTTACTAATATTATAAATGCGAAAGTCCGTTTGTTTGTTTGTACGCCTTCACGTTTCAACTACTCAACCGATCATCATGAAATTTTGCATTCACGTTGTCAAGGGTACAGGGAAGGACATAGGGTACCTTTCATCCAGAAAAAACGGACAGTTCCCGAGGGATAGCAAAAAAACTGTCCACGCAGACGAAGTCGCGGGCGGCCGCTAGTTTAACTATAAATTTGTCTACAAAATGCACAAACTGCATTTATTTATTTATTTTTTTATGTTACAATTGTTCGGGAAGCTTACAGCTAGGTTAAAAAAAGGAGTTAAATAAATAATAAGGGCCAATTACAAGCTTTCACATATAAATTAAAACAACGTTAACCTCCCAAGGACCGCCTGAGGACCTTTGTCGCCGTATAACGCGCGCCATTACGCCACGCCAAAGAGAATGTTAATATCACTATGAAAGAGAGTAAGTAACTTATTTCGTATGTAAGTAGGATAGATTTTTTAGAAATGTGTTTATTTGTCGTGTTTTTCTACCTACTACGTAAAAGGCCTAGCTGTTAAATTTTCATGGCAAAAACTAGAGTGAACAGTGTAACACAAAATTGGCCAATCATAGGGCGGCATCAAATGCAGTTGCGATCTCATCAAAGAGCGCCATGTCATTATGCAACGCATTGAGAAATGCATTACTTCGGACACTAAAGGACAATGTAAGACTACATAGACAAGTTTTGTTTGTGAATATAATAGGCATATTATGAGTTTTCTGAGGTTTACTCGATTATGATATGAACTAAATCCCGTTGAAAGAATGGGGTCTGCTTTTCAAAATCTTCAGTTCAAAGAACTGTCTTATTTAGTCGTAATAAATTTATATTGCCGTGTTAATAAACCGTCTCTTGTTTCAATTAGTATCATGTTTTAGTGGCATTCATTAGCAGGTAAGTTCTGTTGCGGGGTGGCTTCGATGGTTTACAACAAAACGATGTTTGATGATTAAAATTAATTTTGTTGATTGAAATTAATCTCTTTGTCTATTTAAGTTATCAAACGAATTACTTAGTCTATCTTCGGCGTAATCACGCAGATAATAAACAGAAAATGTTAAAAGTCATTGGGCATTTTGTACGGACATTTGACCAATGGCGTGTAGCAATATGTAGATAAATGTATCTGCTACTTAGTGATATGGGTCGCAGTCTTGGCCATGTTTCATTTTTATCATTATATCATAGCATTTCAATAATAAATAAAATAAATAAAGACAATATAACCATTTATTACGCTTGTACCACATATTTTCACAATGCTGAAAGCAAAAACTTCTGTTTTATTAACAAAAGTTTAATAACATTCTTTTCCTGCCGGTCGGTACATAAAAAATAGACTACATATTTTGAAAAGTGGGATTGAATTCTTGAATTTAAAACTGGTTTGGTTTCTATACGCGAATTTTCATCAAGCAGGTCAAATATGCCTAGTGACCTTTATTTTAAGCTTTTTGGAAATGCATCACGAAAACAATTAACTAACAGACATAAATGGAGTAATTTAAACATTTATTTGTGTTTTTTTAATTTCAAAATCTCACGTGCACAGCCCTTGCATTTTGTTCTAAATGCCTAAAAATATTATGAATCGATTTTAGTCTTCCCAGCCCCCCTAGCATGACCACCGAAACGCGACCATTTATTGCCGCCATTTTGTTTTTTATTGCACCTTAATTTGTCCAGGGTGTACATAATTTTAGTCAAAGCACCACCTCTGTATCTTTTTTGGTTTCGGCAGGCAGTTCACCATTTCCATGAATGGCTGGATGGATTTCCATCAAACGTCGCTAATAACCATCTCGATTAATTTAGCTTTCAATTAAAAAAAACGCATTGAAATCGCTTGATCCGTTTTTAGGCACTACGATGATACGTACAGGTACAGATATAGGCCTAGGCTTCAAACTTATAACACCGCTCTTAATAAAACACTATAATTACGCGATATACATATATCATGTCACGGGACGGGTCATGCTAGGGGGGCAGGCCACAATTTTGTGGATATTGTATCATCATCACCTTTGTCGAGTTCACCGTAAATCCTCAACCCTTTGATACTGAATCTGGCTTTTCTGACGGATTAGCAATCAATTAGTGATTGCATTCAAATTGGATTTCTACCGCGCCGAGCCTTTGTGCGATCTGTGTATTTTAGGCGCCTTTATATTTATCGCCATATTTGCCTTTGGGTACTGTCGCTGAGGTCGGATGTGTTTGGAATTATAATTGCTGAATAGGTGGTAACTAGGCAGTGGGTATTGCTGAATATAGACACATTATAATCTATTGAGGGACTTTAGTTATCATTGACGTGTATTCTAGCTATAACTATTTATAGGTATACTAATTATAAGTACTATCTGAGGTACGCAACAGAGACAGGAAACAAAAGACCGTAATAGTGCCGCGGTTTGGGAACAGCAGCGTGTTGCTGTATCGCGCTTTAAATTTTCTTTATAGGATTCCATATAAAGCGGATGTGCCGTGTGTCGCGTTCTCCCATATCTTGTCGCGGTCTCCCGTATCTCATCGGGGTATCCCGTATCTTGTCGCGGTATCCCATATCTTGTCGCGATATCCCGTATCTTATCGCGGTATACCGTATCTTGTCAAGCTTTTAAGACCCAAGTAGACCCACTAGAAAAATATTTAAAGCAAATAATGAGATCTCCATCATGACGTTGGAATTAGCTGCGATATCGGAAGCGTTAACTTATACTTTGACTTTGAACAAACAAAATGTCGTCATTCTTACAGATAGCAAGAGTGCTCTATTTAAGTAATAAGCGGAACATGAACTTGAGGCTGCAGTGGATCCTCTCGCAGAAAGGAATTAGAGGAAACGAAGAGGTAGATATGTTGGCTAGGGCGGCAACAACTAAGTAGTGGTATTTTAGTAAGCATAAGACAATTTTTTTCTGAGGCGCTCCCGCGGATCAAAAGTTTAAATTACAGGCAGTGGAAGGAATATTTTGACCGTAGATCCAAAGAAAAGGGCATTTGGTATAAAACCATACAAAGCGAGCCACCTCGAATTCCTTGGTTTACTAACACTAAAGTCAACAGAAATACCGCTGTTATAGCTTTTAGATTACGTTCTGGCCATCTTCCTTCAAAAAAGTTTGCCTATCTCATGAAAAAGGTGGAGTCACCTAATTGTGATATACGTGGTACTGTGGACGACGTTCAGCATATTTTGTTGGAGTGCGAAAAGTATCACATCGAAAGACAAAATGCAATAGACGCGATCTTATATGTTGAATGTCGTAGTAGCACAAAGCATCCTCGCGGAACCGAACTCGGAGTCCACCGTGATGCTTTATTACCTAGCCGGTAAGTACAAGCAATAAGGATACAATTATAATTATGCACTGACTGTACTGTGTTTGTATTGTTCTGGTTCGATGGAACTGACATGTTTTTAAAAAACAAAATTCCTAAATAAAACTAAAGAAAAAAATTTTTTTTCATGGCCTCAAATATAAGCAATAATTTATGAATCTAAATATTGCTAAATGTCAACTTTTTGCACTATTGAGATGCACGACTTTTTGAAACTATATTTAGAACTTGCATTTTACTCTTTTATTTGTGCAAAATTATCAAAACTTTTAATCCGAGCCCTTGATAAAACGTAATTGATTTTTTCCATTGGTGGCACTGCTGAGCTCATCAAACTACCTATAGTTCAGCATTTGTTTGTATGCTTTAACAAGAATAGATAAATAATCCTATCCCAAACAATATTGCTAATTTTTTAATAAAAAAATGAGAAATAAAATTCATACATAAGTATTATATAATTAAATACAAATATGTCTCAGATGTTTAATATTATTTATTTGTTTTGTGGTCCTTAAATAAGAACTTAGAAAAACGTTTTTAAATAATACAAACAATTATTTTTAAAGTTAAGTATGGATGTACTTTAATGTTTAAACAAAAATTTGTTTTTGTTATCCAAATGGAATATTAAACTTTATAATTGAAAATAGCAACTCGAAAAACGTTAGCATAAAGTAATGGCGACCGATTTAGTTGAGAACCCGCCTTTATTTATAACGTTTTAGTAGATTGGATCGAGAGATAATAAACGCCGTAATGGCAATAGCGATCGAAATGCTATTGTTTATTGCTCCTCTCCGATAACCCGGTCAATTTTACTTAATTGTGGACTCAATTTGTTGCCATGATACTGCGAATAAATAAACTTTAATACTTTATCATTTCGCTTTTGTTTTGTTTGAGCATAATAATTGGTTTTTGTCCAACAATGACATGCCTAAAAATCGCATATTGCAGAAATAGCCTTAGTCCATTTAAATTTATTTAGGAAATCAAGTAAAAACAAGGACTCAAACTTTGTGCCTTTTCTGCACAAACTGTATAGTCTGATGTTCGAAAGATTGTACCGGAGGAGTGTACTGACTAATGCCATTTTTGCATAATTTGTTTCGGCTAATGAGCTTGGAATGTTACGTTTATCAAAGTTTGTTTTTATATTTTGTTGAACTTATGCCTTCTCTGCAATATTTAATTTTAAGTACCTATAAGTTACGGATTAAAAACAAAAAATATTTTTCTGATTCTTCTTGTAAATGTTTTGACCTAGGCCTTTATTCACGAACGTCCGAAATTTTCCGTATCCGATGCTATGCTTTCCCTATAATTATTTACACTATGATTTTTGTAGATTTTGATAGTTCGATTCGAAACGAAAACTTTAATTTGCCTAGTCATTACCGACAGCTATCGGTGTCGGAAGAGTTAGTATCCATCGGGAAGGAAATTGACATTTCGAACACGGCAACCATAGAGTAAATATATGGAAAGCATAGTATCGCATACCGAAAGTTTCGGACGTTTGTGAATCAGGGCCTTAGATTCGAAATTTACTAAACAATATTAACAACAACAATATAAACAACATTAAGCCTTATTTATACAATTTTTACTTATTACAATTTTTTACTTATTTATACAAAAACAATGTCCATTATTTTCATCATCTTCATCAGCCTATCATCGTCCACTGTTGAACATAGGCCTCTCCGAGTGCAAGCTACTGAGCACGATCCGCCGCTATACTCATCCAGTTTATGGCAGCCACCTTGCGAAGATCGTCGCTCCACCTTGTCTGAGGGCGTCCCACACTACGTTTGCCCATACGCAGTCTCCACTCAAGAACTCGTCTGCCCCAGCGGCCATCGGTTCTACGGCTAATATGGCCGGCCCACTGCCACTTCAGCTTGCTAATCCGATGGGCTATGTCGATGACTTATGTCATTAGTACATTATTTTAAGCCTTATTTATATTGTGTGAGATTTTTATCTCCCTTTCTTACGATGGCCAATATGATGTCCAAATATTCAACCAACCCCCGGTTGCCGAAGTGCTTAGCCGGAATTTATCAGAGGTTTAAATTTATCGGAGGGGTCTACATTATCTGGTTTAAAGTTAATTTTATTACATTTAAACAGATAATGTTGACCCCTCTGATTAATTTAAACCTCCGATAAAATACCTCAGAAACCGAAGGTAAGTAAATTAATTATTAACAACAATGTAATAGAAACATAATAGTTTCGTGTGTAAAACGATAGTTTATGTGGTTCATATAAAATCGATTTATCCTAGCTTAGTGTATACTAGGTAACAACCAGCGCAGGCTAATAAAATAAATTTACAAAGTCGACGTCCGGTGTATCTGTGCGCGTGCTTAGGGTTGTCAAAAACTAGAAATTAGAAAAAACTAAAAACTTATCAAGACCGTTTAGCTAAAATATTAAAAAGTTTGTCAGTCCCTAAAATAAAACAGAGAAAAGATAACACTTTCATTTTGACTCTTTT
Source organism: Agriphila geniculea (assembly GCA_943789525.1). Classification (NCBI taxonomy): domain Eukaryota; kingdom Metazoa; phylum Arthropoda; class Insecta; order Lepidoptera; family Crambidae; genus Agriphila; species Agriphila geniculea. The sequence continues at coordinate 9,657,798 of OX038875.1, forward strand.
GTACTTCAGTTTTGTACTGCTTTATGAATCGAACGGCCCGTTCAGGGTCTGGTCTGTTCGTATTGGAAACGAGGCATAAACTTGCAACTATCGCTAAGGTTCACCATCGGATGGTTGACCAAAAATGCATTATCTCCTTCGCTTTTCGGAAGGCATCCGGCTCGCGTGGTGAATTATGGCAGGGAGGTCTCACTCTGCACTTAAATTTTTATATTAGCCTACTACTCGCGGCTCTCTTAGTCGAGCCATGGTCGAGGGATATCACCGCGCCAACACGCGAGCTGTATGCGAGCGACGAGCGCGCGAACGACACGAACGAGTCAGTTCTTAATATTCCTTACTACTTTTTACGTAAATCATCCCGACTTTATACATCACCTAACATTACTCTCAAATAATATCATTTTTACACAAGTAACTAAATACTTACTAACTACTTAATTAACAACTTAAAATACATCTTCTCAGTTCACTTATGAGGTAGATTTATTTTATTTTATATTAGTAGGTAATTTAATTGTATATTCGGCATAACGAATGTTTTCTATGATATCTGTAAGTAGCGAGTAGCAACCTTAACGTTTCACGAGTTGTATCGGTTAAGACAGAGCTACGCGACAAAAAGAGAGGCGTTCCGTAGGTGCTTATAAAATTAGGCACGCAGCGCTGTGCAATTTGAAAATGTACTTTATTGCCGTGCAGCGAGAGTAGCTTATTTGATTGTCCTCGCGCGGATAGGCTTTTGTACGTTAGTACTATTATTCTGTGATCATGGGCCGTCTTCTTTATCCGTCCATGAAGCAGGACTGGCCATAGAGCCGGCGAAATTAATTAAAGCATAATTTAAAAAATATGAAAAAAAAACACGACTAAACTTCTTTAAAATAATTTATTTTTATTTAGTACATTTTAGAAGGAAACAAATGATTTACAGTTTTGGAATGTGCAACTGTCATCAGTACAGTCGACAGCCCTGTAAGTGCTACGAGGCGGCAGTGCTTGCATGTATGCTCGCTCGTAAAAGCTCTCGGACAGATCCTGTTATAAAGAACGTTTTCAATTGCAAATGGTCGCGGGACACACAGAACCGCCCAATTTATGACCCGGGATGGCAAACGAACGCGTTATTTCGACTCCGATCGAGGGAAAAACGGGATAAAGGAATTGAGCCATTCATTTTTCATAGTTTTATTTATGTAAGTCCATTCGTCGGGGTTACGATTCAATAAAATGTTAAGGATCGCTTTGTGTGTCGTATTTTCAAAAGTTTTTTTCGGGTGTTCGATACGGAATTATCGTACATCGGACAATCTATTATATTACGGTGATGAAATTTTTATTCAATATACTCTAGCGGAAATAGAAATTTGATATCCGCTCGCAATATTTTTTATTAAAGTTTCTAATATCTTGTCACAGTTGGTTTTCGTCGTAATAGTTTTTTTAACATAACACGTCTTTGTTTTTTAGGGTGGCAATGAACCTAAAACTAGCGACCATCCACGTCTTCGTCCGCGTGGACCCTAGGGAACCTTCGACCAGAATAAAAAGTGGCCTATATGTTAATCCAGTTGGAGCTGGGTCCTAATTTCTCTACCATCCACATTTCATCCAAATCGGTCGAGCCATTCTTGAGTTATAAATGGTGTAAATAACCCGACTTTGTTTTATTAATATAGAGTTTCACAACTGACAGACTCACAATGGTGTACTAAAAACAATACCAAAGTTAATATTTTATCATTATGTAACAGAATATGTAAGTATACATTTTTTGCACATTAGTTTATCAAAGTATTTAGTTTAAAGTATTGCGTATTTTCCATAAAATACTATATTCTAGTGTGACAATACAATACATACTTTCGTTTAGTTTTTTAACCGACTTCAAAAAAGAAGGAAGAGGTTATCTATTCGGTTGTATTTTTTATGTTTATTACCTCAGTACTCCGTCATTTATGAACCGATTTTGAAAATTATTCATTACGATGGGTTCATAGTTAGTTTCTATTCCCCCCTAGAATTGTAACTCTAGTTATCCCTTAGGGGGCCTTGGCTCATGGCACAGGTCATGGTTATCTTTTATGATAAAATTTATCCCCTGTGGTCAACGTGACCTGTCTTTTCCTTACTTTTTAATATTCTACGATAATTTACTGCCTCCTGCAATACATTTCGAAAGCATCATTAAGACCAGATATCGTTCGTATGTTTGTAACCAACCAATTTATTGTTCTGTATGAATGTGCAATTATTTTCGATATAATTAATGTTAACCTCGAGTGCACTCGGGTAGGTTTGCGGCATTTCGAATCACCATTTAATGGATCCACTTTGCAGAGGTTATAATAAATATGTAGGTAGATAGGTGAAATGTTCATCAGGTTGAATATGCAATATTTTTTCAGCGTATTTTTAAATTACCAATACTTATTGAAAGACATACATATACAAAACAAGCCGTCCGCAACTTCGTCTGTATGTACAGTTTTTTTTAGCAATTCCTCGGGAACTCTACGTTTTTTCTGGATGAAAGTTACCTTATGTATTTTCTGTACCCCTGACAACGTGTATGCAAAATTTCATGATGATCGATTCAGTAGTTAAAGACGTGAAACAAATACAAACTAATTTTCGCATTTATAATATTTCCTTACTAATAATATTCCTATCTTTGTATTAGCCTCATAAAATGATGTGAAACTCTATAATTTGAAGTTGGTAAAAAAGCTGCTGAGTTTCTAAATAAATACGAAACATGAAAAAAAGAAGCAAGTTTGTTCAGTAGTTTTTTCTTCATAAAATATAGTTTTAATATTTCTAGATATAGTAACAAAACTAAAAATTATCTAATACCTACTCTAAAATTATCTAATAACATTTTTAATTTCCTAATATTGTGGAAATGATAATTGCATTATTAAGTGAGAATTATCATTTCCACATGCATTGTGAAAACACTATAACTTGCCTTAATTAAGTAAAGTTTCGGCAATATTCTGTGTCATGTAAAGGTAAAATAATTCGTTTGGACTCAATGATAATTATATCAGGTCATTCTGAACTTACCATCCAAATTTCAAAGATGTGTCCAATCCATGAAACTAAACAACTTTCTCTAAGAAACATATTCACTTCTCAAGCTTACGCGCTCACTAGTTAAAAATGTTTTTAATTCATGTCTAAGAAACATGTGTCGAATTTCGCCACAAAATTTTGGTCATCTCATACTAAATTGATCATGTGATCTCTTTGATTTGTATGAAAGGTCAATTTTTATTTTACATATTTGGACATGTGTTTCTAAGCGAAAGTTGTTGAGTTTCATAGACTGAACACATTCTCAAAATTTGGATGGATGGTGAATACAAAATGACCCTGTATAATTCAAATAGATTTCAAATAATTATATTTCTTGTATTTTCTGTAATAAATACTTTGTACAAGTACTGTACAAATAAAGAGTTTTATCAAGTTTATTTGTAGTATTCTGAAACTAGCTTACTTTTTATTGAAAATTGTTTTCCATTAAACACTACATACCAAATTGAAGTTATGAGCTTTGTGCATTTTATCAATAACGCTCAATTTCGAACTATTCATTTAATCTTCAGATATTTTCGACGTGTTTTCGTTTTTCAGAGGTGAGCTCCATTAATTACGGCCGTATTTTTGTCGCTGTCCATTAGAGATACGTCGCACCGCCATTAGCAAAGATTAATGATGTGCCTAGCGAAAATCTAACGTTTTAAATTCCGACTTGGCTTGAGAGCCTGCAGTGTTATAGATCCATAATCTATAAGGATTCATCGGATTATATCATTAGTTTATGATTATGAATTATAAATAAGTATTAAAAAAAAAACCGGTCAAGAGCGAGTCGGACTCGCGCACCGAGGGTTCCGTACAATCTTAATATATAAAATCGTAAACTGAATGACTGACTGACTGACTGATCTATCAACGCACAGCCCAAACCGCTGGACCTAGAGACGTGAAATTTTGCACACAGATACCTCATACAGTGTATGCATCCACTAAGGAAGGATTTTTGAAAATTCCATCCCCAAGGGGGTGAAATAAGGGATGAAAGTTTGTATGAAAGTCCCTCAGTTTTGAAGCTAGGATTTTCAAATTTTGTGTTTAGGCGGAAGATTGAAAATCAATAAATAAGGGTCTCAGCGTTTTTCAAAATTCTACCTCCGAAGGGGTAAAAAGGGGTATGAAGTTGTGTATAGAAAAAAATCCTTCATTTTCGAAGTAAATACTTAATTTATAGTAAAGGCTTATGGAAGAAAATCTAACGCAACGTATATTGATATTGTTAGTACTTCAACCCCTATGGCGATGAAATAGGGGTGAAATGTGTAAATAAACCTAAAAATAGAGATGGATGTCGTTATTGGGGTTTTCTGGTATGACGATTGCGAAAATGACATTTATTTTGAAGTCCAACACGGTGGACATGATTTAACCCCCTAAAGGGGTAAAAATGGGTTTCAAATTTTGTATGGAAAAAGAATATAAAATAGACATTACAACTTTAAGCTTCGTAGGAGCACGTCTAAAAATAAATTGGCAAACATATATTTGGTAATTATGAAAATCAACCCCTTAGAGGGTAAATGGGGTAATGTAAACAAAAAAATCGATATGGATATCGTTCTTGAGGTTTTATGGGATGGTGATTGCGAAAATGACATTTATTTTAAAGTCCAACACGATGTACATGATTTAACCCCTAAAAAGGTGAAAATGGAGTTCAAATTTTGTATGGAAAAATAATATAAAATAGACATTACAACTTTAAACTTCGTAGGAGTGCGTCTAAAAATAAATAGTCAAACATATATTTTGTGGTTTTGAAAATCAACCCCTTAGGGGGTAAATGGGGTAAGTAAACATAAAAATCGATATGGATGTCGTTCTTGAGGTTTTATGGGATGGTGATTGCGAAAATTACATTTATTTTAAAGTCCAACACGATGTACATGATTTAACCCCTAAAAGGGTGAAAATGGGGTTCAAATTTTGTATGGAAAACTAATGGAAATAGAACATAAAATAGACATTATAACTTTAAACTTCGTAGGAGTACGTCTTAAAATAAATAGGCAAACATATATTTTGTGATTTTGAAAATCAACCCTTTATGTGGTAAATGGGGTAAGTAATCATAAAATACTATATATGGATGACGTTCTTGAGCTTTTATGGGATGGTGATTGCTAAAATGACATTCATTTTGAAGTCCAACTCGGTGGACATGCCTGATTCAGCCCCAGGGGACGGGGAGAAAGGGAACGGGAACGGGAACTGGACGGTGCGGAAGAGAACGGGAACGGGAATGGGACGGGGCGGGAACGGGAACGGGAACGGGAACGGGAACGGGAACGGGAACGGGAACGGGAACGGGAACGGGAACGGGAACGGGAGCGGGACGGGAACGGGAACCGGACGGGACGGTAACGGGACGGGACGGGGATGGGAACGGGAATGGGAACAGGAACAGGACGGAAACAGGGACGGGACGGGAACGGGACGGGACGGGACGGCAACGGGAGCGAGAACGAGAGCGGAAATGGGAACGGAATGGGATGGGATGGGACGGGAACGGAATGAGAGCGGGGACGAGAATGAAACGGAATGGGACGGGACGGGAACGGAACGGGACGGGAATGGGACGGGACGGGGATAGGAACGGGAATGGGAACGGGGCGGGTCTGGACGGCAACGGGACGGTAACGGAACGGGACGGTAACGGGAACGAGAACGGGAGCGGGACGAAACAGGAACGGAAATTGGAACGACCAGCCGTTTTTACGCGATTAGGTGGGTCCCCACCGAGCGAGCGAGCCTCGAGCGACAAACGCCTTGCGTCTTGCGTCTTGGCAAACGTCTTGCTTCGCGAGGCAGCGCGCTTGGTGGTAACCCGACTAATCGCGTAAAAACGGCTGGTCGGATCCTGGTTGAAGGTTCCCTAAAGATTTTCTCTAATATCCACGCGGACGAAGTCGCGGGCGGAAGCTAGTCATAAATATATTTGGATATGTTATTTTAGGACAGTCTTTAAAAAATTAGGATAAACGGCAGACAGGTGGAAGGGCGAACAGGCGGACAGTTAATTTACAAATGCTGCTTATGGTGACTGAAAAACGTTTCAGCCACTCCACATTGCAAAATGTTTATATTACTAGTCCATCAGCCATTTTAATGTCCCCACTGCTGGGGCACAGGCCTTCCTTATGGGTGGATAAGGAGGACGGGCCATAACCCACCACGCGGACCCAATGCGGATTGGTGGGTGTTAACGACTGCAAATGCAGCCGGGACCAACGGCTTAACGTGCCTTCCGAAGCACGGAGGAGCTCGAGATAATAAATTTTTGGTCACCCATCCCATGACCGAACCTTGCGAACGTTGCTTTACCTCCGCAATCGCTGGCCCAGGCGCTAAACCACTGCGCCATCGAGCTCCTCGTTATTATTATATTACTATATTACTAAGTAGGAACTTATTCTTCGTTTATTCGTACGGCAAATAGTAGGTAATTATATTAGAACCAGCCACCAATTTATTATTGTAGTGTTAGGTTGCGCCACCTCTTGACCGATAGTGGATCTATTTTTGTCCCTTAGGTTAGCATGATTAGGACAGCGCCATCTGTTGACTGGTAGTGAAACTAAAAAAAATTGTTAGTTTTTTGAATTTCTAAAAAAGTGTGTTATATTGAGACATCGTTTTATTTTTCCTGTAATCTTTACATAAACTACTATCACATAGAATTATTTCAGATTTTTCTCTTTGCAAACTTCGGAGATAAGGGGGGGGGGACGGTATTTTTTTTACATTTTTCATATGTAAAGTCGAAAACTAGGCCGCATGGCCTAAGAAAAAAGGAAAAATTGTTTCAAAATGTGCAAACAGCGCTCTTTCATATGATACCCCACATGCCCTAGTCACCTCACTTAATGCCGCAATTACACACTCGGCGAGACACCACGAGACATGCCGAGGCCGAGTGTGTAAATGGTAGCTCTCGCCTCGCCTCGGGTGTCTCGTCTCGCCTCGTCCGCTCTCGGCTCCGGTGTCGGTTTTTCGTGCACGAGTCAAAGGGTCTCGCGAGGAACGCCAAGCGTTCGTTTACATGTTCGCGCGCTCTCTTCATTAAGGTAGCAATACTGGATATATTTTTTTAATCAATTGGTGTTTGTTTGTCAAAAAGCAACAGTTTCATGTTTGAGTTTGTGTCTAAGAAAATCTTACAAAAATGTATTTTATGAAATCTATTTTACAATAATCTGAGCTGAATTCAGTGGAAATCACTTCGCACGTTAAACGTATAATTACCTACTTCTCATTTTCTATTCTTGGTATTTTTTTTACAAAGCAGTAAAATAACTTGTTCTATTTCGATGTATGGATATTGGATACCATCCACCATCTACGTTTATACCTCTTTTTATTTATTTGCGTATGATATGCATAATAAATAACTGCATACACCGCTTCAGCCGAAGCAAGCTCTACCTCATCCGCCGTCCTCCCTCTCAGAATGCACAGCCGTAACTGACTACACGAGTGTGTAAACGGTCGGTCTCGTGATGGGCCTCTCGTGCGAGAGCCTCGGCGAGACGTCTCGGCGAGAGGTCTCGCCGCGTGTGTAATCCCGACATAAAATTTTTAAGACCCCTTTTCAGTCCCTGTTGTAAAAAAAAAATATTAATTTTATTATTTCTTTCTTATTTGCAAAATAGTTGGGCAAATGTCATCTTAAACTATTCCAAATTTCAAGTTGATACCATTAGTAGTTCTCGAGATATCCAGCTGTGACAGACAGACAGACAGACAGACAGACTGAGTCACACCATAAGGGTTCCTTTTTTACCATTTTGGAACGGAACCCTAAAAACTAAAATTAAATGCATTTTAAGTAAGTATATAGGTTAATTTACATAATATATTGAAAATTGTTTGTCGTTGGTCCAGCAGATATAGGTACAGTAAATGAAATTGAATTATTACAGTAATTCAAATGCAAGTAGGTGGAAATTGGCTTTAACTTGAACTAGATTTTATTTTTGATTGTATAATACTCTGCAGTCAAAAAGAGTTTGATTATGAATCATATAATTCAAATCATGACTGTTCTATTTAAAAACATAATAAGTGCTTTATGTAACTTATATAACAAAGGTTAAACTTGCATAGATCTCTGTTTGACCCGTAATCATGTTTTTTTTTTTTTAAAACGTACTAAGTGCAACATACACGATAGGGAAGAAAACCTATTTTTAAGGTTCCAAAGAAATTATTGGCAAACTGAGTCATGATTTAGTTGGGTCGATTGTACCTATTTGTATTGATTTAACTATATTTAAAAGTGTATAATTTTCATCGCCTCCTCCGTAGCTCTGTTATGTAAGTAACTTAAGGAATGAAGTCCGCAATTTGCCGTTTAATTATGCACTAAATATAAATGCAATTAAAACATAATATATGTGTTACTGTAAAAGCCCCTATATTTGTAAATCTTAGGTTTTACTGGAAAATCTTAGGATTTACCAACACGAGTTGGTAAATGTAAGGATTTTATAAAAGGCAGAATTTTTTTCGGGCTTTTACCATTAGAATTTAGCACATGCTAGGTTTTACCAAATGTTGGATTTTTTAAATAAAATAGTGAATTAGCTATTATAATTTAGTCATTTAATTCAAATAACCTATCACTAAAACACTTAAATATTTTCCATTATCAATTTGATTATTTCTTCACTACCATTAATTATTACTTTGATTTATCTTAAGTATTTTTAAGTAATAAACTACAACAAAATTACCCACCAGTCAAATCCTCTGTTTAAATTATTATGATTTTATTAATGTACTAGTAATAATTATAATATGATTTTGAAACACCCACAAAATGATATTTTTTTCAATATTTTCCGCGTCTCTGATTGAATGGTGGTAAAAGTTCGAAATGAACAATATATCAAAGAACAGTTCAAACTTTTACCATCAAGAGTTGGTAAATCTTAGCGCTATCGCACACAGGCAACTTAGTCTCCCAGCAACTGTTTTGTCTCTCACATCAAGTCCACGGGTTTATATGGAAGCGCGCACACGAAGCACCGAGTCGCTTCGTGTGCGCGCTTCCATATAAACCCGTGGACTTGAGACAGAGACAAAACAGTTGCAGGGCGACTAAGTTGCCCGTGTGCGATAGCGCTTAGGTTTTACTGGATAATCATAGGATTTACCTAAGTTCGGGGTTTTACAGTAACATATAAATATTACATAGGTAAATATTATTTAAATTTACAAAGCCTTTAAAAAGATCAGATTTTATAAAATATTCATTGATATATTCATGTATGTTATATCACTCAGTGATTGTGTGAGGGGTGCGTATTTTAGGTTTCGTTACGTTGTTATTGATTGTAACATTGAGAATTGAGTATAAACTTCAAAGCTTGGTATTAAAAGTATTATTTCACAATGAAGATATTCTGTTACCTAACGAATTCATAATATGGTGTCTAAAATTTAGATCCCTTTGCCAAATACCTACTTAAGACCTGTCATAAGAAATAAACGGATCAAATCTAATATCGCTTAATTAAATTTTATTACACAAAGGAGCCAGCCACATTTCGCTACGAAATTATCGTTTGACTTATTCCATCATATTACGGAATAGACCCCTTTGTTGTAAAATATGCTTTCTGCGAATCTTATTAAATTTTTAATTAATGCGTACTATAAATTGTTAACAATTGTTTCGAGTGTAAACGGTGGAATTATTATGTTTTTTTGGCAACATTTTTAAGCATCCATTTGTGGGCGTCGGTTTTTAAACGTTATGTTGGCCTCGAAGCTTTTATTATCACGAATGCAGAGTGATTTATTAAGCCGGGATAAAATTTCAAACTCGTTGGCGCTTAAACGCTATTTGCCTTTTATTTCACCTATGATAAGATTAATTGTGAAGATAAATTACGGAAGAGCATTAAAATACGTGAATCAAACATTCATGCCGAATGTTAGTTTCATTTATCGTAACCACTAGCGGCCGCCCGCGGTTTCACCCGCGTGATTCCCGTTCCCGAGCGAATATCGGGATAAAAAGTATTCTATGTTTTAATCCAGGCTATCTACTATCTCTGTGCCAAATTTCAACCAAATCCGTGCTGTAGTTTTTGCGTGATTGAGGAACAAACATCCAAACCCACAAACTTTCACATTTATAATATTAGTAGGATAACAACAATTTAAACATTGTTTTGTTCCGGCAGTTAGAGGTGAGACAACCAGTTCCTCAGTGATGAGGATTTCGGATATAGTGCACCTTCGGCCGGCCAAGCACTATCTCGTTGTGCATTAAAAAATATCAAAATTAGCAAATTTTATTCAGTGCAGCGTTTGTGAAACCTACTCAATTCGCCAAAGGTTCCGGTTCAAGTCTTAATAAGGGCAAAATTCAGCTTAATTTGGTACTAATTCGTTATTGTAAGTATTTTGTTTCTTTTTTCAGTTGTTTTTTTATATCTTGCTTGATGTGATAGTAGGTGTACTGTTTAAAAAGTATCTACCTAACATTTACTATAAGTATTCTTATTACAGACTAGTTTAGTACAATCAGTCGTTTCAATAAACAGCAACCTACGTGATGAGATGACTAACGTAGTATTCACAGTAGTCTTTTGTTTTTGAAATTTACCCCGAGATGAAAATGCATTGAAAACAATGTGCAAGTTATTGGCAAAATTCATTTCAGCGCACAGAGAGGTTTTGCATAGCTGCGCTTTGTATGAAAATGATGCTAGCCTTTCAACCGATCTCCGTAGGACCGCGCTCACTTTAAAAAAACCGGTCAAGAGCGAGTCGGACTCGCGCACCGAGGGTTTCAGATACCATCATAATAAATACACTATATAAATAATATATAAATAAATATACAGAGTAGAAATTATAAAATTATTATTGCAGTTTTAGGTCAGCGCCATCTCTTGACCGATAGTCGCTATGTTAACTTTTTTAGAAATTTGAAAATTTCTTGCTTCAGATTTTTCTCTTTGCAAACTTCGGAGATGGGGGGGAGGACGGTAATTTTTTTTTTACATTTACATTTTTCGTCATAAGTCCTAAAAAAAGAAAAAAATGTTGAGGGCTACGGTTAGCCCAAAGTATTTAAGTGGTTTACTCGTAAATCTGATGAATAAATCGACATGCCTGGATTATAGCATTCTAGTCCAGCGATCGAATGCCGCTAGAATAATATAAAGCAGCACTGGATTAAAACTGGACTGGATTTCTTACTTTTTCAAGTGGCATTCCGGTGCTGGATCCGAACGACTGGGCTAAAAACCTTACTGGAATAATGTGAAATATATAATTCCATAAAAGCGAAGTCATGGGAGCCTAGTGTCCAGAGGGATAAAAAAACCATTCATGGATTCGCATTGAACGCAACGTATCAAGTAGATTTTAGTATTATTTGTATAGGAAGTTATTCAAGTAAAACATTGCAACGCAGAATTAGTTCATTTATTTGGCGGGCAAAATCTAGTTGATTATTTATGAGTGTGAGCAATATGGCTGACAAATTAACACACTGACTGCTCGATGGTTGGTATGAATACTTGCGACAACATTGGCAACCCTGACCTAATTCCCTTAACCCTTAAAGTTTGGGCACCCTACTCACCAAAGGTGTTTCCTTTATCAAGTGTGATATTTGTATGCGGTCTTTTGTAGGGTTGAGTTCCGTGCTTCTAATATAAGTATTATATTTTTTATATTATTTTTGACCGCGCGATGACGAAGCATCTCCGTATCAGCACGTACCTAAAAAGGTACGTACTTTCGTATGTTTGTCCAGCTGTGTTCCTCTATAGGTCGCATTTTTTAACCAATTCTCGTGAAATTTTGTGAGCAGGTTCGATAATCGAACTTTTTCAAAATGGCGGAGAACGTAAAAACACATTTTTAGGCTTTTCGAAAAATGATCAAAAATGTTACAATCGTGCGGTATACAGAGCGACTAGTAGAGCAAAGGTTTTCAGTATAAGGTGAATTTATTTTATAAAATAATTGTACAGTACAGTTGGACTCAGAATTACCTAGTTTTACTTTATCTGAAAATTAATACATTAATACAAATTTCATACATTTTATACGAAACGCCACGCCGGTAGTCGCCACACGCCACACGCTCCAATGAGTGGCGGCGTTTGTAATTGTGGACAGTGGCCCGTATGCGGAGAAAAGATCGATTGCTCAAATTGATGAAAAGTTACAGAAATCGCCATAATAAAGAATAAGTTTCAAGAACTAGGTAGGTATACTATTTAAATTGGACGTACTAGAGAAATAAATTTACCTTATACTGAAGACCTTTGCTCTCTATCTTACATTGTACCACAAGTCACGTACCACAGGAAAGTAGCTTTTATCATAATGAAACAGAAGCAAAGGTTCTGCGGTCTCCCTAAATTATATCATGTTGTTTTTCACAAAAACACGTCGTTTGAATCCCTACCTGCGTTATTGGCGTCAGTTTCCGGCTGCAACAATGCTAGTGAAATATTTTCAAGATAACGAGATTACATTCTTTGTAGAAACTTGAATTAATTCGTTGTTTGTTATGAATTCTTGAGAGTTTCTTTAAAAATTAAGTTGACGATTTATAGCCTTTAGATATCATCAGTTTATAACATGGAACTGAATATAATGAAAAAATACTATGAGGTCATAGGGTTAAGAGGGGGCATAAAACTAGCGACTAAAATAAGACTACTGTAGTTACTATACTTACTTCATTATTTTTTGTTGCTTTTATAAAACATATCATATTTTGAAAACATATTATGCTATATGTTTTCTGATTTATAATGTTTTTTGGAACATTTTATATTACTACTGTGAAAATAAAATCTAAGACTGGTGATTTGCTATATACCCCCTCTTAAAATATCATAACATTGCGTTAAAATAATTACATAAGTATAACTAAAACTACAATTCCAGGATCGCATTTACACATTGTTTCAAGGTCATTTTCCAAGGACAAAATTCAAGAATTCAAGACCTTTTTCCATAGACAAAAGACTCGCGGAATCCACAAAAATCCAACGAAAACTTAACTTAAGAATACCTATTCAAAAAGTTTAATTGTGCTCGAGACTCGAGACATGTCTTTCATCATACATACGTAGAAAAACAAGTTTCATTTGTTCAAAGTTTATATGGAAAATGACGACAGTTTCTAGTTTGTTCTAGGTCTGTAATAAATGAGGTCCGAATAAAGGCTGTATATACCGAAGTTTTATGAATTGAAAACTGTTAGCAATGAAGTTCGCGCAGTTTTTCCAACAGTTGGCGTTTTTATTATTATTTTTTATCAGCCAGCATGTAGCGACTTTCAATGTACTCAAAGTCATACCTAGGTTTTCTGCTCGTGTCTTTGAGTTGAGTTCGTTTATTCAACTGTCACTGCATTTTTTTGAAGTTTTTGATATTGCCTTTCTTTTAAAGTTCTCTTTGTATGATAACTAACTGTAATAAACTTTCATATTACTACATTTCTTTATTTAAAACTTCGAAAACACACCTTTGGTAGCACTAAGAAATGATTTGTAAGTAAACATAAGGTATTTGCTTTACCATAACTTTAAACCATGGTGACTGAATCCATACTATCTTTCCAGTTTCAATACTTTTATACAGAATATTATTAAAAAATAATATGGCCTATTATTTATTTTATTGTAGATTATACTTAATTAAAAATAATAATACAAAAAAGACGAAAGCAGGAAATAAAAAACCGGCCAAGTGCGTGTCGGGCCACGCGCAGTAGGGTTCCGTAGGTACATTATACCATACCATATTTTAATACCGCTATCATTTTTCGTCTGAAAAAATAACTTTGTTTTTCACAGTGTTTGTATGAATGACAAAGTTATATTTGCGGTTTTGGAAAATGTACTATATCTCAAAAACTTATGACTGTATCTCGTTCAAACCAATTTTCGTTGAAAGTGTTTAATAAGATCTATAGCATATATTTTTTTTAGATTTTTTACCCTCTTACTTTAAAAGTTAAAGGGGGTGTGGGGACACACATTTTACCACTTTGGCGGCATATATCTTTCAAACGGTTAACTTTGAAAAAAAATAGTCTTAGGAACCTCAATGTCATTTTTAAAGACCTATCTATAAACACCCCGCAAGAATTTGTTTGATGAAAAAAAATATTTTCATTTTCAGTTCCATGTATGGGGAGACCCCCTTAATCTTTTATTTTTATTATTTTTGTGTAAAAATCGTAAAGTGGTTTACAGAATACACCTACCTACCAAGTTTCAACTATGTAGTCCTAATACTTTTGGAATAAAATGGCTGTGACATACGGACGGACAGACAGACAGACAGACAGACAGACATGACGAATCTATAAGGGTTCCGTTTTTTGGCATTTTGGCTACGGAACCCTAAAAATGAAAAAAGAAAAAATGTTTTTTTGATCATTAGTAAATATTTTCCCAAACTCAAAGCAAATTCCGTCCCTGGAACGCAGATGGCTAATTCAAGGTAAATAATGATCGATTTTTGCGCGTTGTTTACGTAAACAAGGCATAATGTATAAGGGGCACCTGCGCTTGTACTGATAAACCCCCCGCGTGTCAAGACCCTCTCCGTCCGTTGATTGATATATGCAACGCACGCTGCGCGGTTTGTATATGTAGGTCTATGCGTGATAGGGATGACTCTTCAAAACTTTAACTGAGCCGCACGCAATAAAAAATCTACTGTTAAAGACTGTTAATCCTCCCCCCTCTCTTTCCCTATAGTGTTAAGTTAGTTTTAAGTCAAATAGGTTTTGTTTCCATAAAATTCTTTCTTTTATACTCTTCTTCCTATCTTTGAATAGAATAGAATCCCCCTGTCTTTCTCTCTTACTAGGCTCTATCTTCTCTTCTCTCTTTTGTAACGTTACAGTTTTACTTGTCCTTAAATAGATGAACAGATTTTGACAGTTGTCATACATCTTTTCTTAAATCGTTATTTAAAAATATGTTAATCAAATTGTCACAATTAATTGGTAATTTATTTCGCAATCTTATGTATCTAAAGCTCTTGTGTTATGAAAATAAGACAGCGGTGGTATCACTTACACTTAGACATAAAACAATAAAGAAAAAATCGTCTTCTAAATTGATCCAGCCGAGGATCGAATTCGAGACCTTGATCACGAAGGTCGTCAAACTTTTTATTAGGGACTACTGGAATGTTTCGAACTAGGAGTACGAAACCACTTTGTTTGATAGTAATGTAAATAAAATAATAAATACGAGTAATAACCAGCCCTATTTATAAAAACTTACAAGTCTTGTACTTTTTAAAAACTAGCATTTTCCTTGTGAAAAGAATTATTCCACAAATCTGTTTATCAAAACACTTGAAATTAAATGCTTCAAATGTTTTTGTTTATTTAACTAATATGGATTTACGCTTGTATTAGTGATTTTGGTTAATCAAAAAAATTAAAACTTGGAAAAAAGTTTACAACTTGTAAAAACTCAATGAAAAATCCTGAGTATTTCTGAGGGTGTCGTCCGGCGACTCTCCATTCCGTCGGACAATTTTTACAAGTGTTTTGCATAAATTATTTGGAATGAGACGTACCTAATTTATATGAACTTGTAATATTTTTCCTGTAAAGTATACTTGTAGACTTGTAACTTTTGATAAACAGGGCACAGGTCAAACCGGATGCAGCACAGCGCGTAGTGACGCAACGCGTGACGGCAAACGACGCTGCTTGTAATGTATGAAATCCTGCCATACGACAATACTGTCGTGTGCCAGGATTACATACATTACAAGCAACGTCGTTTGCTGTCACATATACATGTGACATATACATGTCACACCACACCGAATGCCACGCGGGCCACGCGGCTGCTGCGAGTCGCTCTTGACCGATTGTTTTTGTGCCAACCCTACTGTTGTACGAGTAACCGATATAGAATGGGAACGACATTATCCATCACATGCCCCGAGAGTTCAGTTTAAGGCTAAATCAATATGGTTTAGTTGAATCAAAAATGTATAAAAATAAAAGTTTTTTTTTAAGATTTTAGGCGATTGATATTATTCGTATTTATGTTTTGTATTTCGTCGTAAAAATAATGAAATTACGTCTTCCAGAATCTTAGTTTGATGAAGAATCTGAGTCCATTCAAATAATTTCTATTAAAAAATAATCTTGTAACAATGTGACTATTTTAATTTAATCTTCTTTTAATGTTATGATAAAAGAAAAATAAAATGTTTCATACTTATTCTGTATGATCTATCTTTTCATAATCGTTCGATGTACCCAGTTTTGTTTTCTTATTTGGATTTAATTTAGAATAATTTCGTTAGAAGTTATAGTCGCTTTAAGTATTTACGATTTCCGACGGCTTTAATGGAATTTTTAGTCGCTATACGTTTGTCCAGATATTTTTACCCAACGAAATATTGTGTAATCAACATGAGTCAGGGTAATTATGTGTCACGGGGGACGTCGCTGTGAAGTTCGTGTAATCGGGAATGTGAATGCAGATCGGATTCCAATTTTGTTTATACAACGAACCGGGAGAGGCTTTTAGCTGGCTACTGTACGGTCCGCCTCTTATGTAGATGGATACTTTAGTACTTTTTCACACCAACAATAATGCTTGTTAAGTAAGTTGTCACCCTTTTATATGAACGCAAATATTTGCGTGACGTGGTACTGTGTTCAGATACTTTCGAGGTCTATTAAGTATTATGTTACACGTTACACGAGGAGACCGAATTGGAGATACTTTTTGTTTTACCGTGTTAATTGAAGTGTTTGATTATGACGTGTTGTCATGTTTCAAAGGGTGGCATTTAATGCCTTATTTAAATACTCTTAAGAATTGTTTTTGTAACTAGCTTTGCTCTTAATCCGTTTCAGATTTACGGCCAAAAGGAATTTAATGATAAAATAATACTTACCTACTCATAGGAATATGATGATCTGGATGGTCTCACATTTAGGTATTCATTGAGCACTATTAAATGTTTTGGTTATTTGCTAAATCGCAAATACAAAGAGTATTTGTAGCAGACTTTGTAGATTGTTAGTGATCTTGAAGCTTAAAGTGAACCTTGCTTAGGTCGAAGGTTTATTAGAGACGCTGATGGCACAGGTGGGAGGAGACCTCTCGTTACCCAGCCTGGCAATTGCCATGCTGGGAAGTAACAGGGCATGGGAGGCGGTGGTCTCCTTCTGTGAAGATGTTATCTCAAAGAAGGAGGCCTCGGAGCGGGTTCGAGAGGCGGACGCCAACGCGGACCAGCTCCGGTGACGACGGCTAGGGAGGAGAAGGAGGCGCTACGCACACCTCATTCCCCCCTAGTCCTCAAGAGGGGAATGGCCGTTTGCCTAGTTCTCCCCAAGTACCGGGCCTGATGAGGCAGCAACACCAGGACCATATGGTGCCTGTCACCACGATCCCGTAGGTCTAGTGAGGGATGTAGTAGGGGGTTTAGTGGGTGGGTAAAAGTGGAGATTCGAGCTACCGCCCCTCTCCCCCATCGCTGTTTCAAGTGTATGGGGGTGGGGCACACCAAACCAAAGTGCCCCTCAGACGTCGACCGAAGTGGTCTATGTTTTTGTTGTGGGAGGCTAGGCCATAAGGCTGATGCCTGTGCTGCTGAAGCACAGTGTGCGGTATGGACTGCCCACGGGATGGCGGCGAATCACGCCATATGTAGCAGGCTATGTAACCCCCCGGTGATAAGAGGCAAGGGCCCCGAGCGCCGTCGGGACCCAGTACACAAAGACGGCCAGCGCTCGCCAAACTTGGGTGGGCGGAGAGAGGGGATGTCTGAATAATCGGCATCCCAAAAAACCCAGAGGTCGGTCGTGGAGTTGGGTCAGGGCGGCAGAACGGGGAATTCTGTCGTCCAATTATGGCCCGGAGGTGGAAGAGCACTCTTGTGTTCCGGAGTACCTCACCGTAGGAGACGCTTGGCGTCCTCACGGAGCCGGAGTCCGAAAGGACCGGCGCAGGGCAGGGACACGGAGATTGCCACCCTGGTCCTTCTGTCCTTTTCCAATGCGCGGATGGAACACCCCGGGGTTTTTAATGGATGCACCACATAACCACCCCCGTGTTCCCCGCGCGGGGGTTGTATGCGAAGGCATTTCCCCGGGTCCAAAAAAAGAAAAGGGGTTTAGTGGGTAGTGCTCCAGCGAGTCCCACATACCTTGGATGCGTAAACGCATTCCCCCTAGTATAAAAAATTTAGAAGGTTTATAATGGCTAGAAATTAAAATTTTCACACACATCATTTAAAGCCTGAATTAAAACATAGGCACATAATACACGGGCTAGGGTACTATTTCTTAGAGATTCTTTTTCCGAATATCTACGCAAACGAAGTCGCAGGTGGAAGCTAGTTGGTAATAAATATTATGAACGCCTCTAAAATACAATACACTCTCATTTTCGATAGGCATTACCTAACCCATTACCAAAGGTTGATTTGATTGCGTCATGCTCGTGAACGGGTGCTGCCAGTGGGAATGGGTCTGCTTCTGTCTGCTTGTACTAAGGGCGTCGCATATATTTTTTTTTTCTTCATGTTTAATATTATCAATCTGTATGGCACTTCTTACTCAAAACATAAAATTAATAACTAATCCTTGTTTTGATTTCTCACTTTTTTTATTGCTAATGACTAAAATGATAATTTTGCTTTCGTAATATTTTTTCGTATTTTTTCGTCTATAGTTTTGTAAGTAAAGGCCTATGAAAAGCTTTTGGATATTCGTTTTCAATTCAGTTCCTTAGGATGGGTAGCCTAAGTATGTCATGCTCTCTTTAATCATTTCTGCGGTGGTGTCGTGTGGGGCGGGTCGTTACGTTCCCTCAAATATGGTTGAGCGAAGCGATGGCTGGTCCATGCGTCATGCTCGTGAACGGGTGCTGCCAGTGGGAATGGGTCTGCTTCTGAGTACCTATCTTAACGCATATTGAATTGTAAGAATTGCGTTTTTACTTTTTATGTCTTGCATCAAGTGTTTTTTGGTTCGAGTAGCAGACAGAGTGATTTCTCAACTAGTTGAAAGTTATTTACTCTCATATTTACCTATCTGAATGTAGTAGATATATTTAATTTTAACCTACCTACCCATTGTGTGCAAACTTTTGTTAATTATTGTGATGGAAAATGACCTCACTTTAAACGTAGAGCTCATTTTTCAATGTTGACGACTCTGTATGAAATATACAGGGAGAAAAAAGCAGCCCTTGACGAGTTTCTTGCCGGTTCTTCTCGTTACAAGGTCTCCCGCTTAGGGTTTGCGAACCGATGGCGTAGCTTCTATGACATTCACAAGTGCTTGTAACAGCCTAGACTGAATAAAATATTTTGAATTTTGAATTTAGATACCGCAAATAGCGCAGCTACAAATTATAGAGTTATTCTGTTTCAGACCTAGTTTGGTCGCATACGAATCATGCTGTATTATTTGTCAAGCGACGCTACCTGTAATGCAAGTCCTAAAATTACATCATCCATTGTGAATCTGGCCAATGGATCTAGTGCAAAATGACAACTTCATTCTCACACAAATATTTCAAATGGCCAACCAAAATAATATTTGAATTCTGAATTAAGTTCTATACCCGACAAACAGCTAAGCTGAGCGATAAAATCTTCAATGTGACCTAGATTACCTCGATGCCGGAATTGCTGTGCACTCCCAAATTTGCCTAAAGCCGGGTATCGGGTAGTGACAAATATATGTCGGGATAGTTGATCAGCGTCACATCGTGATCCAATCAGAGGGGATCAGCAAGACACGGGACGCGACGTGTGGGGACTTAACGACCGATTTAGGCTGTCTAGAAGGGGCAGTTAACGGCTGCTGTTTTAGGGTTAAGTTTTTAGGGAAGGCTTATTTTATTCTTGAAATTCTGAAAACACAACATTTCAGGCGTAGATTTTAATTTTGTTATTGTATCGTAACAAAATTCAATATGAGGACTTATTTAGAAAAAATATATTTTTAAAGACACACCATCACAATTGATAATTTAACTTGACAATCCTTAAATTGAAAATATTTATCACCTATTAGCTCATGTATTATGTGTAATTTGCTTTAGTGGCAACCGGCAGAAAAGCTAATGTATTTAATTTAATAAAATACAATCATTTCCAGTGGATGTAGATCGGTAGATGTTGGTTGTCGATAGCGATTTCTATGAGATTACGCAGCCTACGTATCCATTCTCATAAAATGGGATATCGTTACGGGATACAGCCACTTACGAAATAACTTAAACGATGAGTGCTAAATATTCAGTGGCCGTATCAATTGTGTTTTAGTAGAACAGGGCTCTTTAAGGAATTATATAACGTGTTACAAGAAACCCCTAATGCCGAATAGGGTAGATAGGGACCATCAAACTGAACAATTTTTAAATATGGGACCTACTCTAAAATTGCAAAAAAAACAGACGTTTCATACATAAATTAATAACGAAAATAATGAAAATGTATGAAACACCACGTGACCAGGGTAGCTGCAAAGGACCGCGCTAGTATCCGTTAAAAAGTGTTTTATTTCATGTATGAAACAGCTAATTTTTTCGCGATTTCAGAGTTTGTCCCACAGTAAGATGTTTAGTTTGATGATCCCTATCCACCATAATCGGGTTTTTTTGTAATACGTTGTATTTCAGATAAGACATTTGATTGATAAATGGAAAATTATGACCATGCTTTTTTCTTTGCCACCGTGAAAAACATTAATCTTTACTTTAAGTCTTTGCAGCGCAGCTACGCAGTAATGTCTCTAGGCTCCTTACCATTCTGATTTTCAAACTAAAAGGCTATAGGCAAAGAAAATCTAAAATTTCAGCAACATTCGAAATAAGTTATAGTACATTATGATATAAGTGCGGTAATTATCAAAGCGCACGTATGTCATACGACGTTTTATAACATATTTGCGAGGAAATAAATAAAACTCGGACTTTGCACCTTTGCTTGTTTTCCATATGATTAAATTTTGATACGCTTGTAAGTATCTAATCGGTCAATTTTTCGGGCAAGAGGCTTAGAGTAGCCTTTTTCGCTGCCTCTCAGACTTCTAGCGGTGTTGAATTCATAAATTCATCACTACTTAACGACATTTTCAAATAAAAACAATACAGCAAAAAAAAAAAATTTGCAATGCGCGCGCATCAGCGCTTTTTTTAAGGCAAAGGCATAAAAAACAGCCAGTATTACTAATAAAGTAAATTAATATTTTTGTGTTTTTGTTACAGATAAATGGTTGTAATTTATTGTCAACATTAATTAAATTAAATAATTAAATGTTTAATTATTATATTTTATCTCCCAAAGTTAATTTTATTCATAAAATGTTGACCTCTTTTCTGATATAAAAACTCTTTGCTAAGATTTAAAAAAGTACCGTTCGTTTTAGACGAAGCATCTTGATAAACCGTGCGGTAATGTAAAGTAAAACGCACGGCTTATAAAGGAAACCGTGCGTTTTACTTTACATTACCGCACAAGTTCGTAATGAGATACAATACGATATTGAAATTGGTGTAATAAGAGACCCTTTACGAGCAAATATGTTATAAAATTCTTTTATCTCATCCAAGTTGTGTTCGATGAGATTTCAAAGCTGTTAACTTGACACTTTAAAAGCGTATTTCACCGAAATCTAACTTTCGTCGAATTTAACTTTTTGTCTTCTCTGAACGTTATCCCTTAGGGACACTAGAGCATATCAGATTCTTATTTTTTACGAATTTTAAACTTCTACAAAATGGTTCACTTTATTCTTGAGTCTATAAAAATATTACTTATAGTAGAGTGTCTGTAGAGAAATACCGAAATAAATATCTAGCATTAGTTTTGGCTGAAAGTTAATTTGTATGTTACTTTTACTCAAAAAAAGGCAATACTATAATTAGGTTGAAATACCTAGATCCCTTTTGTCTTTACATCACATTCTCACTATAGTATTAGATCTTTCCTTTTTACACGATTGCCCAAAAAAGAAGTGTATTGTGTTCTAACAAAACCATTAAAAATGTAATATTTTTTTTAAAATACAAAGAAGAAAGTCTGAAATAAATCAATGACCAGTATTTAATTATTTCTTAAGTATGTGATATCTAACTACAAAATGTCGATTTTCATCCTCCAAATATCATGATTCGAGCCCCCCTAGCATGAACACCGAAATTCAATATGGTATAGCAATTTATCACGTTTAACTGTCAAGAGACAGTAGATTTTGACATTGAGTGTCGATAAAACGGGTATCGTGTTTCAGTCGTCATGGGGCTACGTCAGTGGTAAATAACCTAGGTACCTATAGTTTTTAATTTAATCAGAATGCGATCGAATTGACTGAGAAGCTTGATTTCTTCACAGCTTCTAGAGCCCGTAGACAGTGAGTTGTCGACGCGGTCAAACAAGTGATGTTTTAAGGTTTCCGGTTTTCCTCTTGAGTTACTGAACCCTTGGGGGCATTTACATGGTTCGATGTTTTGCCTGACTTGCTAGGCAACTTCAGTCGACTTGGGCTTTTTATCGACAGTCGTCACTTGTAAAATTTAATTGCTACCTATTGCAATTATGTTTGCGATTCGATTTTACAAGCGATTGTCGATAAAAAAGCCTAAAGTCGCCTAGCAAGCCACCCCAAAAATCGATCCGTGTGTCACAGACAATAACAATGAACGAACAAGAATGTCACATTATCCGAATTTTAAATCACGTTTGCTTGGGGACGATGTAAAACATCGCCGTGATACGGCAAGGAGTAAAATAAAATGCAATCGATTCTCGAATAAGTGGAACACATCTTTTCTCCCTAGGGATCTATCGACAGGCAACTTGGCAGCAGATTCTGTTCAGTCAACTTTATTGGAAGAATTTCAATGCTTTTTCGGCTGTGATATAATGGCCATCTTTGATATGCAACGCACAATTTGTTGCACCGTTTAGGCGGGGCGCAGACTGACTGAAGTTAGAAACGAATTTTTGCTATAGATTTTTTAAAATATATTATTTTTCTAAAAAAATTTAATGATGCGAGTGTTTTAAAGCTGCCTTGTCATTGTGCAGATTGATATTTTTGTTATTGAAAAGTTCCGAGGTGTATGCTACACCTATATGCTTAAAGAGCGATCTTAAGGTAATTAGATTTGGGATTTTCAATTGAAAATAAAACAATTTGCATGTTGCTGAACTACATTACTAATTATAGAATAAGTGATAACTAAAATGGCTCTACGAAAATACGAAATATGGTGCCATACTGACTTAAATTTATTTAAATTTTCAAGTGTTACGACCTGATCAGAAGTTTCATTAAGTTGCTTAATAGTACGAAGTTCTTCTTCTTATGTAGATTGAGTCTAGGAAAGCTGTGCAGCAGTACTCGTATCTTGTAGGCACCACATTAGTTCTACGTCTAAATTAGCATTTACTTAACTAACTTTTATAATAGGTATAAAGATAAAATTATATTTTTTGCGTTTTGCTTCTTGAAGTAACGAACTTTTTTTATTCTGTTCCTTTTTCAGTAAGTTTTATGTTTAAATGTTGACAGGAGGATGCCTTTCAAAGGACATAACATTCCCTGAAATACTTTCGTGACCTAGTGATTGTAATTGAATTTAGTAGTTGGAAATAGTGTTTCTTTTCTTTTTCTGGCGTTATTTTTTTAAGACTTTATATTACTAGCGTATTAAGTACTTTTTCTTTCAGTGGTTTTTTGGTTAGGAGGTTAGTTTTGAGTTTAGTTTAGATACTAAACGATATGGTGGACGTTGAGCGTCCTCGCAAACTACAGACTTCTATCGGCTGATAGTTGGTTTTTATATGAAGAGTCAGCCGATTCCAAATCGTTGTAATGTGCGCAATACTTCTTCGTACAGAATAAAGGCCCGACCCAACTATCGGCTAACAGATTGGTCTGTAGTTTGCGGGGACTTTGACTGAAATAAGTCAAATCAATTAGGTACTCAATAAAACTGTCTTCAACCTTAGGAAACGAAAGAAATATTCAAAATATCGTAGAAATGAAAAAAATATACTTTCAATATTGTAGGATTTTATTTTGTTGAGGTACAGGGTCTATAAAAGTGGTATCATTAGTATCCTTTATCAAAGTAGAAAAGGCTGCAAATATATTTATAACTTTGATGTCGCTAGTAAAGCTTCAATAGCAAATTTTACGGCCAGCCATTTTTACTTCCGAGTCCTTAACTTCTGAAGTAAACAAGTAATTTTGTTCTGTCAGCGGCAAAAGGGAAAAATCTTGGCTTACAGTATTCGATCTTTAACTGCGGCCCGAGTAAGTGGGGTCAATTTATAAATGAGTGGGGGGTTATCAGTCACTCGCGACGTGGTAGCGGGTCTCACGGACCTCACGGCCTCTTGATATATCGCCCGAGTTTTACCTCCTTGACGTTTTTTTGAAAACCCCATTCCAGTAATGGATAGTCCTGGATTCAAAGTAATTCTGATACGATGGCGGCCCAAACTTGAGCCAATGATTGGCCTTTAATGGTTTTCAATTTAACTTTTCAGATGCGTTCGGAAGTTTTGATAAGTTAATTTTAAGTATATGAGCCGCACCGCCGCGTGTATTGGAAACTTAAATTGATTATAAGTTTTAAGCTTAATTCTTATTATGGAAGTGATTGACAGATAAAAAGTTTGACAACGTGGATCCAATTTATCAAATTACATTAAGAAATCAGCATAAAAGCCCATTATAAGAGACATGGCACACCGCTTGTGTAACGTAGGCGTGCACGTAGACCGATGCGTAACCCTACGCATTGCAGCTCCCATAAGACAAACAGGCTGCGTGCCTACGCAGAGCGGAGCGCATTGATGACGTTGGAGTCAATGGCATTCCCTACTGGACGTCACACCGAACAAATTCGAACACGCACGTATCTTTGCTGCGCGTCACTACGCGCGTAACCACGCGCGTGACTACGCATTCAGTTGTATTTGTTTACAAATAGTACCGGTACTACTGGTAGTGAGTGGTGTTTTATTTTGTTTTTAAATAATGAATAACGATATTATAGAAAAACTAATTGAATAAGAGCGAAAAAATTAGTCCATTTACTCAATCTTCGTTTAACATCGCGCACTAGAGTCGCAAAGATGGCTGCCGCAGCGGCTGGGTACGCAAGGGACAGGTTGCGTTGCGTGCCGCGTAGACCTATGCGTAACCCGGTGTGTCAGGGGGTTACGTCCGTAACTACGAGCGTGTCTACGCGCGCGTGACCACGCGCATTTCTACGCAGCCGGTGTGCCCAGGCCTTAATAGTCCACTGGAGAACGCAGGTCCCTTCTAAAGGGGGATACCTATCCCCGTATCTATAGACGAGTAAATAATGACTGGAGTAAAACTTGCAATAGGTATTCAAATGCTTCTAATATATTCACAATTTATAGTATACTGAAACTTAAATTCGGTTTTAGTGCAGTTTTGGTGCATTTAAAATTAATATATACTTTATATTGCATGGGGATATATTATTAGAAACTTTACTTGTCTAAGGGCTAGTCTCCACTCTTCACTACTTGGCAGGCGATTTGGAAGTCGCAATGTTTGACAATTTTAACTCTGCTGACCAGCTTCTGGTCTACGAATGTGTTATATATTTATATTGTTGACGCTAATACTACTCGTAATAGTGCTAATATCTACTTCGTAAAAATATTTATCTGAGCACGTGAATATCATACTTACGATATTCGGATTGCTTGTTTGTTACGTAAATCTGACTGTATTACGGCGGCAGTTCGTTTGTGAATCGCCTTAATCAACGTAATTAGTAAAAACAAAGTTCACTCGGTGTACCTACAATATAATAATATGTCATATTGTTAAACATGTGAGTGACTTGCAATAAATATATATGAATATGAATATGAATACAATTTAAGTCCAGTGAGATTGATACTCAAAACGCTTGACACACATGGCTGTACGTTACTTTCCGTTACACGCAAAAAATACACGGATTTTTGTTTTTTGACATTTTTGACACATTCACTAGTTTTTCTGCGAGATGAATATTTTTGTTTATCTAATGGTGACCCAGTTTTTGGATGGGAAAAATACAAGTATATGCTCGCAACAAATTGGCGTAAATGGGAATATTATGGGTACAACGATGTCATATTATATTTCTCTCAAAACAGGAGGCCTATTACGAAAATAACGTACGCAATTGCGTAAGACAGTCACTTCACTTGGCCACGATAGTCGTCCGCAGTTCGTTGGTTGTAGTTTTATCAAACATTTTGAATTTTTCTATCGTAGTCCATACACTACTAAACGAACGATGTCGGATACGTTACAGAGAAACTGTCAAATTCACGCAATCACTTCGCAATATCACATACGAAAGTGATTTGTAATAGGAAACAATCAAAACGAAGCACGGATGCAGCTGCGTGTATCGCATTAAACTTTTCGTAATAGACCCCTGTTTATTAAATGCACAATGCTAATGACTGCAAATGATCTGGCATCATATTCATCAATTCAGGTAATTTTTTGTGTCTTTTTTCTCAATTAACTACCTCGTTTAGAGAGCAAACCATATCAGTTAAATTTATTGAAAAATTTGCAATTTTATAGAAACACAGGTTACACAGGTTGTTAGGTATACTTATGCGGTAGAGGTAAGTCAAAGTCAAAGTCAAAGTCAAATAAGCTTTATTCAAATAAACTTAATTATTAAGTACTTTTGAATCGTCTATATTTTCCTACCACCCGTTCCAGACTTTTTTAGCTGACAAGAAGAACGGGCGCAAGAAACTTATCAGCTGTAACAGCCATAAGTAACGATATTTACAAACTTTAATATATCGTTACACAAAGTTAAAAGCAGTAGTACCAGTCCACTATTTTATAATTATAATGCAGTCACCACTTCTTGATTGCAGCGTTGAACACAACGTCAACTGCAGCTCAAAATAATACCATCACCAGTCGTGCATTTGTTTTCAGCGTCTTCTGCAACAAATGCCGCATAAACCAACCGCTCTTTAAGGCTTAAAACAACGATCGATGGCAAAGCAACAGTCATTGAGACTTTTAGATTAAGAACATAAACACCACTTCACTGTACAAGTCTTATCGTTGCTGTAAAGTGCGCAGTGGCGTTGTTGGTCACGCGAATTCACGATTAAAGCAGAAATGTAAAGCGGCCCTTTAGAAATTTCACTGGTTACTTTTTGAACAATTTTCGAATGTTGTTATGCTGTAAAATTACCCAGTAAAGTGGTTATAAAATTATTTCATTACACTGTTGGTGTATTTTAACTACTTTATTTAAACTATATTTTAAGGTAGTAAGTGCTTTGACTCTACATCTACAGGTTGGAAAAATAGTGATACCATGCTATTCCTGACGCTCTACTGAGTACAAAAAAAGGATCGTAATAATAGGAATAATATAGTCGTTCGATCGAGTTAATGACTTAATTTTGGCACTTAAGTATTCTATCTTATTAACGGAATAGAAAACACGTCCGTCGTTCGATGCGCTGGTTCGGTTTTGATAGAAGACCCTCTATCTCATTGGTTCCTAACCTGGGGCTAAAATAGCTATTTAGCTTTTTAGCACCACTGTTACCCCCATAGAATAGCTATTCTATGGGGGTAACAGTGGTGCTACTAGTAAGAATGAATAGAATAGATGAATGGCATTTCTTCCGTCTTCAATGACACTATTTGCTATGCACCAACACACTCCCCCCCCCCCCCAATTCCACGCTGGGGGTAAAGTCTGCTTCCCTACTAGGTGATATGGGTAACAATATTGAAAAGGTTAGGAACCACTGATCTATCTAATCCTATTCCACTACGATCAAGAGCTATAAACACATTCGTCTCCAATGACGACAAAACAAGAGCATTGAATCAGGCAACTCCTATTTCACCGGAAAATCTGATATGCCTATGAATTTACGTATTTTCTAGGAAAAGGAAGGTATTGTGATATTGTGATATAACAAAGATGAAAAGGCAAGAAATACAAAATGTTGCCATTTGATATCCATCAGCCATTACTATCTATAGATCCTTGATAAGGGATAATAGGTAACTCATACGTATTGCTATCAAATACGACATACCTCAAATTGGGAACCATAATATTAAGATATATCAAAGGAAATTTCATATGTTGGGTAAATGAAACTAATTTCGGTGCCCATGAGCATTCGCCAATGATTTATTTCGTGACGTATAAATAAATTAACGAGAACCGTAATGATAAATAAATCTTCGGTTCTTTCATCTTTCGCACGCACCCAATGTTTAATTATGTTCGGAATATAATGAATAAATAGTACTTATTTATTCTTTGTAGATACGGTGGAAATAAAGTCTATAAGGGTGGGTATTTAGGTTCGCGAACCTCGTGCTACGGCGAACCGAATGTTGCAGGTTCGTGGAAACCAATGTGGACGCTATTGCGAACGTTTTGCTCCTCTTATGTGTACGTTCGCATCGGACCGCAAAATACTGAGCGCACTCCGAGATTCGTACACCGTTCGTTCGTTCGTACCCGTAGAGCAACGCAGCTTCCGTCCGGGACGAAAGCCGCACACTATGACGCACTGTTGCAGATTCGCAGAGCGCCGAGGTTCGCGAACCTAAGTGGGTACCCAACTTTAACAGGACATAAAAAATATTTTGTATTGACAGAGTATTTATTGTTTACTCTCTGTCTTAGAGCATCTCTGTTAATATAATATCTATCGTGGAGGCAAACATCGAAAGTTCGCGCGATCGCACATGACAGTCAAACATACTTTATTTATTTATTTATTTATATTTAGTAGATCACCAACAAGTTTACACTGACATTAAGATCTAAATTAAACATAATTAGCTTAACAATGCTTAGTGGAAACTTAATTATAGGTGACAACTGCATGCTCAAGAAACAACAGCAACAATTAAAATAAAATTAATGAAATTGATGATAAATTAAAAACTTATGCGATAAAGAATTTATAGAATTTATAGAAAAAATAATTACTACTTAGTAGAACTCAGACATGTGGATCTTAATTTTGTTAGGCTATCAAAATAAATATCAACATTAGTAGATTTAGACAACGAGTTATATTGAGAAAACATTCTGTTTAAAGGAGAGTAATAGCCTAAATTGGTTCTGGCGTGCTTATTTACAAATAAGTTATATCTGGATATTCTAGGCAACTTAATAGGGACATTCAAATTAGTCTTTGAAAGCAAGTCAGTACAGTCCAGTAAACCATTAGCAAGCTTGTACAAGAAAACAAGGTCCAACATAGCCCTACGGTCTTTGAGGGAATTCAACTTAAAGTGATTCATTCTGTCTTCGTAGTGAGGTAGTTTCTTTGCTCGATTGAAGCTGTATGACAAATGCCATAGGAATCTTTTTTGGACACCTTCAAGCTTCTTGACATAGACATCATAGTGTGGACTCCAAACTACACTGCAATACTGACGGCAAATTATAAAAAAATATTATAATGTAGTTAAAATTTATTACACGACAAATATTTTTGTATGAGTTCGTTCATATGAACTCAAGGTGCGCTAATTATGGTAATCGCATTCAATTAGAACAACATAAATTTTATTATTTAATTAGAAAACATAAAACTTTGTATGAAATCATCACCGTATTACGAAAGTTTTGAAATAAAACTCAGTTGTCAAAATATCATGATAACTGACATTAATCTTGTATTAAGTTCACTTGATTCTTTTCTACGCTAACCATTTTCGCCTTGAAACACATCAGCGCTAACCCATTCACCACATACATTTTCTAATATTCAACACGTTTACGCACATCTTCAAAACCAAATAAGTAATTCAGCGTTCTTACAAAACATTAAGCAGTTTGGCTTTCACCGTTACGCTGTTTCGTACTTTTATCGACACATAAAACATTCCGTTTGGCAAACACAATTGTACAAGTTGAATATTCGTGAAGGTCGTTATGGGAAGGAAATTACTGAATAAATTCGATTGGCTCCGCCTGGCCCCTGCTGATCGTCGAATTGCGTGACGCTGGCGACGAACAGTAAATTTCTGGTGTATTTAAAATATTTAAAAAAGCTCCGTTTATTTCATACTTTGACGTGAGCGCTTGTGTTGTGCAATGCTATTATGAAAATGCAAGGAAATAGAACTAATTTGTTATGGTTGACTAGTACTTTCCTAGTTATAACTGTAAGAAAAAAATGTTAATGTTTTGCAACTAAATGGATCCTAATCAGTAGATAAGAAGAGAACATAAATATGTATGTAAGAACTTAGAAAATAAGAAATTGGATAGAAATAAGAAATTAAAGAATGTAAGATATAAGAAAAGAGTAATTATGCTAAATGTAGTGTAAATATGTAAGGCTAATAATATAAAAAGAAATTAAGTTCATAAATAATCCTAGATGCCAGAGAATTGTAACAAATAAGAAAAGATATGTGTAACTTTATTTACCTTGTTTTTAATAAATAAATAATAAAAATAGATTAGATAGGCATCCCACCAGCAAAAAGGTATGAATGAGGAATGGAATGAAAGAAAGAACTGTGTGAAGCATGTAAGTGCGAAAAGAATTTGAGCGAGAACTGGTATGAATGAGTAACCAGACATATAAAGTCTCGGACCCCGAGTCTGAGGAGCAGTAGAAAAAAAAATCAGTAGATAAGGAACTAGTAAAATAAATATAAAAATCATTGAATGCACTATACAACCACCCAGACCGTAAGCAAAATTTTTTTATTTAAATTTTTCCTAAAAAGTCCTGTAATTAAATCCAATACCTCCAAAATGAATACTCAATCAACTCAATAACGGAAGTTACTAGAAACAAAATAACGAATTTTTATTTATTTATTTTATTATCACAATAACATTCATTTGGTGTGGTTTTATGATAATATTAGATAAAATTATGAAAAAACAAAATGAGAAAATTTTAATACACAGTGTTCTCATACTTCTCATTCTGTCTAATTTAATAGAATGAAAGAATTGGATATCGAGGCATCTATCCTTTTTGTCAAATCTCATTACCAAACGAACCTCAATAGACAATTGGAAATGTGTATTTTACTTGATAAAAAAATACATGAAATAAATTTATCTGATGTCCTTCCAATACTTCGATCTAATTTCCAATTATAAAAGCAGACCGTACCGTTGGAAAATTGAATGAGCCTCTTTGAAAAATGTAAAAGTGGTCGGTGGGATGAGACGGTGATGAAGCGATACATTCAGTTAACAGACTGGTAATTTTGTTGGAGAACGTAGACCATTTTACTGGGAAATTAAACGAAAACACTCCGAGCGGCAGTTTTACTAGCATTCGAGATGAAGGGAATTAGTTAAGGGTACCTACCCTGTTACATTATTTGTGGGACAATCTTTCTATACTTCAATTTTTTTTCATAAATTCCATGTTACATTAATTAGACATTAACCCACTTGTTACTACCGTTGTTTTAAAACAACGCATAAGATATAAAAATATTGAAAAAAATGTGGGTACTTTTATTTTATTTTATTTGTGTTACTTGATAGGCAAGCGCTTTGTCAATCGCCATGATTCGGTAAATCATCTTGATTAAATACATTTTGTGTGTTATTAAAAAGTTATTTTAGCAGATTTCAACGAAAAAATTATCAAAGTAAGTATTTACAATAAGTTCCATATTCTTTGGAAATAATTTACAAAAATCGTAATGTTTGTTCCTTAGATGCCACAAAAATATTAAATTATATATTTTTAGAGCCTTTAGACAGAAGTTATAGCTAAATATAACTTGTGTTGTTTATAAACGCCAGTAGTAAAATGGACTACTTTGTTTTATTTTAGGATTTAAAATTTGACGCTGAATGTAATTGTCGAGGAGTTGGAAAATGACGATGAAGGTCCTGTATCAGATTCTTTTGTTATATTTCCACCAGAAAACTGCAATGCTGACGTTACAGATGAAGATTCTGGGGATAAAAACCAAGTCATCATCATCATCATATCAGCCGTACGACACCCATTGCTGGGTCTATTCCCAGCAGTGGGTGTCGTCCACACTTCCCCTAAGAATCTCCATGACGATCGGTCCTGCGCTGCCCACATCCAGTGGTTTCCCGCGACTTTCACTAGATCGTTGGTCCACCTTGTCAGGGGTCTACCCACGGCGCGTCGTCCGGTGCGCAGTCGCCATTCAAGAACCTTTCCTCCCTAATTGCCATCGGTTCCTCTCGCTATGTGTCCAGCCCACTGATGCCACTTCAGCTGAGTAATCCTTCGAGCGATGTCGGTTACTTTAGTATGCCTGCGGATCTCCTCATTTCCGATTCGATCACGAAGGGAATCGCCGAGCATGGCTCTCTCCATTGCACGCTGGGTGACCTTGAGCCTCTTTATGAGACCCATAGTTAGCGACCACGTTTCATTGCCGTAAGTCATCACTGGCAACACATACTGGTCATAGACTTTCGTCTTGAGACACTGAGATAAATCGGACACGAAGATTTTTCGTAGCTTCCCGGATGCTGCCCATCCGAGTTGGATTTGACGACAGATCTCTTTCTCGAAGTTGGACTTACCTACCTAACTGTACTGTCTGTCCTAGGTTTACATAATGGTCAACAACTTCAAGTGTAGTGTTCCCAAACCTTCTAGGAACTAGGTACCGCTCTGACCAAAACATTTCCTTGTACAGAACTGATTGCATATTGCCTGGATATGACTTTGTATTATGCATGGCAACTTATAAAGCCAACAAAGGTGAATATGATCACCTAAAATTTCGCAGGAGTATAGCAACTGGAATTTCAGAAACTTTCAAAAAGGATCAGCTGATGCCTGGTCTTGCGTGTGGAACACTTCATGAGTCCTCACGATATGATTGCATATGGCACATTGTAAAGTACAGAGACGGACAGTTACACTGTGCATATTTGTAAAAACGCTAATTTTTTTGTAAAAAATGCAGTGTTACACTGCACCCAAAAACCTGTTTTAAGTTCTATCTCACTATGTGATTTTTTCTTTTTTTACACTTATTTTTGTTTGAAGGTCCAGTAAAATAATGAATTGTAATAAAAATAGTTTAATTTATAAAACACACCACAATAGTAGCATATTTTACTACCGTTGTTTATAAACAACAGCAATTTTCCGAATTTCCACTAGAAAAATATTTTTTTTATTATTTTTCCCCGTGTTATTTAAGAGTTATAAGGCCGCATCCAAAAAATCATTAAGTTCGAACACAATATTATATGTCAGTAATATCTGGGTTAACAAAAAATTTTAAAACAGCATAAATATTTGCTATGCTAAAATAGTTCTATTAAATATTTGATAATCATTGTCTAATCAGAGAAATAATACCTATCATGATGAATTTGACAGATGTTATCAATTTTTATAAAGTGTCAATTAACTTCTTTATTAGATTTTTTCCGTTTATCAGAAATCTGAGCGGTATCCGCTACCGCCGTAGGTAGCGGTAATACCCGAGCAATATTTAGTATGGCATTTCCGCAGCTATCGCGGTATGCAATACGTACCGCGTACCCATTAGGAACGGTAGCGGATCGGCTCAAATTTGAGTAGGCCTTTATAAAAGCAGTTGTTATGGCATCTCAGTCATTTGTATAAGATTGTTTTTATTCATGATAATGTTTAAAGTCATTCAAAAATATCTCATATTTGAAGTAGTGTAACAGCATCGTTGTGCACCCTTCAACATAAAAGGGTTAATAATTTCAGTAGGTGAAAATTATGCTAATCAAATTCTCCCTTCTTATTAATCCCCTTTCGATACTAAAACACTTGAGTTTCCTGGTTATAAAGTCAACTGTTATTATTCTACTTAAGTTATTTTAATATTCATTTAGCCATTTTGATGCAGAATTGAATGAAATGAAAACGTAACCCTTCATATTATTAAGACTCCAAACTCAAAGATTTTACTCAAACATTTTTAATATGCTATTTTAAATGAAAAACAATATTATTATTTATATCTCAAACTCATGTAGCATACCTAGTAACTTAATAAAATATCTAGTAAAAACAGTCTTTATATTTTTTTATAAAAATTTTTTATAAAAACAGTCTTTAACATGCTGAAATTGTTGAAAGAAAAATATAAATGTTTTAATTAAAGCGGAGTTACATTTCAACAGACACTTTAGGCTAGACAGAAGGCTTTACCAGACGTGAATCGCTGTTTTATTATAGAATGAATGGTGTGGTCTAAACTAAAGCGATTGGCTATTATGAAAATTTTAATTTAAGTAGTAATATAAAATCTGAATGTCTACAATTAATTTGTAATCATATGGAAATAATTTTGTTTTTTGGATTATGTCAATTTTTAGTTATTTATGCAACTGTACTATAATGAGGGGTATTCGCCTCGTGTAATAGGTAATAGTATCACATGAGTGTTTTGATACCTAATTATGTACAGTTGCATACAAGACTTTATCTACACCCATTTTTTTATGTTAAGTATTTGGGAAACAAACAATATTTTAATAAATATGGATTAAAATCACCCATGATATTTATCTACCACCCATGATATGTGTCCTCTATAAAGGTTTTGACTTTGACTTGACTTTGACTTTCTTCCCCCTCCTCGTCATTATGTCATCCGCAAGAGTGTTATAATGTTGTACTGAATTTCATAATGCAACCACATTACGTTATTTGACTCATGTGATGCAACGCTTCGCGCGTGGGCGCGCGGCGCAGCGCGACATCCTCTCGCTCGGGATATTGTAATGATAGCAGTAAGCTGTTTCAGAACCCTTTACAAAGGATTTAAAGCATGGGTGTAGATTAACAATTTTTAAGTATGACAGTCGCTTTAACAAACATTAATTATCATTGAATTTTTTTAGACATAATTTAACCTACATTTTATTTAACTCAAAATTAATAGTACCAATTCCCCATTTTACATCACTTTCTATTTGTTCATCAATCATCATTATTAATTATCATTTTAAGGTGGAACTAAATGATGTGATGCTACTGAAACAGGTGTTGTGATGCTTAAACTAAAGAACTCCCTCTATGGCACACAGGTCGAAAAACGAAAAACAATTATACTCCCATACAAAAGGTAGGCGGTCAGCTGACCGACCTACTATTGAAAGGCGAAAAAAAAATTATTTTTTTGGCTTATGTTCCTTGGAGAAGTTGTTCAGTTTTAGCACCACTATCACCTGTTTCAGTATAATCACATCATTTGGTTCCACCTTATATATCCAAATTTCCGCTTATTTCTTATACTCGAGAAACAAATGGGGGCACGTTATAAATTAAAAAAATACCATTGGAAGACCACCCTCCACTTTATGAAGCGAGGGTTCATTTAAAAACTTCATTATAACTTCACGGACGGATACCTGTGTACCTACCTGACGGGCAAGTTGTATTTCGATTGCTACTTCGACACATATTTTAAGTTAGTTGATGTTAAAATTTTGCATCCATGCTATTCATATAGTTTTTCTATCTTGCGAAGACCGTTTTGCTATGAATGTTATTAAGCGTATTTAATACTAGAGCTTGCAGACTAAAACAATGAGCATGTGCACGCGCACGCCTACATTCATAGCCAAACAGTCTGCATAGATAGATGAACTATATTACATTTTTTCTTTGAAGATATAAAATTACAATATAGAATATACATAATTAAAAGTGTGCTCTAATAAATAACCAGTGTAATTAAAGCTGGATTTAATGTTTCAGTGAAATATTCATTCCACCTTAATAGGACTTAATAGGACGACAATAAAACGATGTTAATAAAAGCGCTTTTACGATTGCTTTCTTTTAAACAGTTTATTATTCATGGGGATCATTAAATTCATAATCTTACAAAGTAAGTCAAAGCCCAAGAGTAATATTTGAAACAATAGTTCGCTTTTATAAATAGAAGGTAGAGGTTTTTCTTCTGTAACGAAAATCAGTTTGATCTGCAATCTCTTTACAGCATTTATTGAACGACCTGCAAAAAACTATTTAATCGGGTATTTTTGATACCCAAAATTCCCATTTTGGGTATCAAAAATATTGAATATAGCGTACTGAAATACTAAGTGGGCGACAGACTAAGGGCGACTACAAATGTTGGAAATGGGCAACTTTAAAATACAAATTGAGCAACTAGTTATTCAGAATGGGCGACAAAATTACTATTTGGGCGACAACCTTAGGGCACACAAAATAATTAAAATTTGGCATGTTTTAATTTAAAAAGGTAACTATATTATGTTAATCGAGATGACAAAATACCATGTTGGGTAGCTTAAATTAGTTATATAGTTACCTACTTGGTATAATAGTTGCCCAGTCAGTATTTATGTCACTCATTTAGAATTTTCACTGCTAACTTAAATTATTTATCTCTCACATGTAGTCGCCCGTTTTACGTATTTTTTGTAAACCTCTGTTTGTCGCCCGTTTAGATATTTTGTCGCCCAAAAAATAAAACGCTGCCAGGTTTAGTATTTAAGTTTCCCATTAACAGTTGCCTTTTTAATTATTTCTAGTCACCCAATTAATTAATTCCCAAAACTCACGCGTGTGAATGCTTCCCCCATTATTTGATAAAGTAAAAAGTGTCGTACGAATGTTCAGTCTTTTGTAAAACCTAATTATAATGGGTGATTAAATTTCATTGCTAGCGTATGGAAAACGTTTCTGTCACTTCTCCAGTGTTAGCTTAGGAGCCTTGCCTGCTTTGCTAACCCCAAAACAATATTAGGGGTACATGTTGAATTTTGTTATAATGCTCACCCAAAGTACACAGGAATATGATAATTTCGGTTGCTTAGTTGCTTGTGCTCATAAATTATTTACTTTCTTTATTTTCATAAACGTAAAAAAGTTATCTTTCGTATAAGACATTATATAATATATTAATTATTGAGATATAGCAAGACCAAATTGCTGTGTAATTATTAATTACGGACAAAAAAGAACAATAGTTGTAAATGTTACATGCCCTAGGCAATCGGGTGAACTAATTGGCACTATTGTCTATTTAATTAAAGGTTACATAATTTTCCAAAAATCTGCTGTTACCGTACCTACAGTAAAGATAGGCACAGAATTTTTTTTCAAAGTTTAATGAGCTTTTACTGTAAAGTTATGTTGTGGATAGCCTATTATTTTTAAAAGTTTAACGAACTCCACGAAGATTCAATGTGATTTTACAAAAGGTTTCTGTAGTCGGGATGTCATTTTTGACATTTCAACGTAAAACAACAACAAAACTTCTGATACAGTAGCCCGTAGAACATTTAAATCACCAAAAAGGTTACCGTTTGCCGTTGTGATATAGTTAATTATTTCGAAATTATAGATACTTTAACCCAAGTTTTACAGATCGCAACCCGCCGTAACCTATATTTGCATATCTCCAAAATTGATATTTTTTATTTTTCGAGGTTTACCACAGTTTAGCTATTGTCGTTTAAAAAGTAGCCATACACAGATTTAAGATGACCTGATCAAAATGGTTGGATTTTATTTGGTCTTAAATCTGTGTATGATCACTTTCCATAGTCTTACTATTATCAGTGGCAATCAAACAAAGCTGTAGAACACGACAATAGCTAAACCATGTGGTAAACCTTGAAAAATAAAAAGATATCATTTTTGGAGATATACAAATATAGGTTACGGTGGGTTGCGATCTGTAAAACTTGGGTTAAAGCTTCGAGCAACAAAGGCTTCGTTTCGTTCTAAGGGTTAAAGTATCTATAATTTCGTAATAAATAACTATATCACAACGGCCAACGGTAACCTTTTTGGTAATTTTGGCTACTGTACTATTCTCTCGAGCTCTTCATGCTACCCGAACAGTACAGTCAGTGTCAAATTGATATGAGCGTATAGATTAGTTAAAATGATCTGAAAAAAGCAATTTGATATGTATACGCAGTTCGAATCACATCATATTGTTGTAAGCACACGTCAAAGTGTTCACTTCAAAATATCTTATTACTCATTGTTTCATATTTATATTAGCAGTAACGGTGCTCAAAATTATCTTAGCAAAGAAAGCTCTCAAAGTTATGTGCATAATGTAATAAAATAATGCATTATGTGCAGTTGTTTGAGAGATGCTCATATAAATATTAAACAATTAGTAATAAGATATTTTGATCACCTTTTGTACTTACAACAGTATGATGATTCGAACTGCGTATCGTCGGCGGGCTGTGAAAACCTC
Organism: Agriphila geniculea; assembly: GCA_943789525.1. Taxonomy (NCBI): domain Eukaryota; kingdom Metazoa; phylum Arthropoda; class Insecta; order Lepidoptera; family Crambidae; genus Agriphila; species Agriphila geniculea. Next base: position 9,696,184 of record OX038875.1, read on the forward strand.
GTAAGTCGAAAATTTAGTGAAGAACTCTTTTAGCTGTTTTTCGTGAGAAAACCTCGTACACAGATGTCTACGTCAAAGAAACTCAGATTCGATAATTGTATGGATATCTATTAAGGTGGTACCCTGAGCGAAAGTGGCGCCGCGGTGAATTTTATTTAATATTATAATTCTAATACACAATTTTAATAATGTTTATCGTGGAGATTTTAGAACCCACAGGCTAGTATTTTTAGACGGTATCGTTACATTCCCTAGTAGTCGCTGCTAGAAGTAGATAGAAATACTGCTAAAAGTGGCCGTTTTTGACACATTTGCTATCTACTTCTACGAATGACTACGAGGGCATGTCGTGATACCTTCTAAAAATACTTGACCATGGGCCCTAAAATCTCCACGATGAACATTATTAAAATCTTTTTCTATTAATAACTTATTAAATAAAAACCTCTGAGGGCGCCACTTTCGGTCATACAACCGCCTTAATGTAAATAAGAACTTTGTGAAAAATTATCACCATACTGCTTTTTGCATCTTCTGTAAAATTTGAAGAAATGAAGAAATGCACATACGAGGTTTTCACAGCCCGCCGACGGTATGTCAAATTGCTTTTATGTTTTTCAGATCATTTTGACAAATCTAGATGCTCATGTGGAGCTCGGTGGCGCAGTGGTTTAGCGCCTGGCCCAGCGATTGCGGAGCTTAAGCAAGGTTCGCTAGGGTCGGTCTTAGGATGGGTGACCAAAAATTTATTATCTCGAGCTCCTCCGTGTTTTGGAAGGCACGTTAAGCCGTTGGTCCCGGCTGCATTTGCAGTCGTTAACACCCACCAATTCGCATTGGGCCCGCGTGGTGGGTTATGGCCCGTCCTCCTTATCCACCCATAAGGAAGGCTTGTGCCCCAGCAGTGGGGACATTACAATGGCTGATGGACAAGACGCTCATATTAATTTGACGCTGACTGTACCTATACAAAGGCACAAGTAAATTAAATATTAATAAACTCTTGATGACCAGTATAAGTTCATTTCAGACTAATGTCTCTTTTGTTATTAACAAATTCCACATTGTGGAAACTCTAAAACGGACATTAGCAAAACAGTTGGCAGTAACTAAGTAAACAAAAACACGTGTTAAGGAAGCTCATAAATCTAAACCGGGTTCGTTGGATTTAATATTCAACTTAGACTCAACTCCATTGTGACAAATGGGGTAAAAGCAATATTTGCTCAAACTTCTTATGGAAGTCGGGCAAAATACTGAATACAAAATTTGTTATTATTTATATGAACATAAAAGGAATCTGATATGCGAAAAACGTATGAAGGGTCCCACTCATCGTTATTTGTTTTAGATTACTTTGGGTGTAGTAAAGTTGGTGACTGCCCGAAGACCAATGGATTTGTAAGAGCTTTGCGTACCAAGTTGCGAGGCGAAAGGAAAAAAATAATCGTCAACTTTTTCAATTTGTACTTACGTAGTTGGGAAAGTTGGCTCACAATTTTGGTGTCTATGAGTACCTACCTTTTGTATGTTTTATTTAATGAATGGGTTATAGAAGTTACCTAACAAAATTAAATTAATTGCAAATGCAACCTGCATTTGCCACAAGCACAAAAACAAAAGGTGATCAAAATTATGAAATGATTCGAAATTTAATAGCTTTTTCAAATTCTAAAAGAAATTGAAATCAAGACTATTACCTGCAAAAACGTTGACGAGATTTATACTAGCGTTTATTGATTGAAAATTTCGAACCAAAATGTAATTAGGTAACATTAATTACTAGATGATACTTTGATGATTGCTGTGTGCAATATTTAAACAACATTACCTTACCACACCACGCCAGGTACCTTTCTATGAAAGTCATATGAAATAGGTAGTTAAATTAGTTATCTAAATAACATAAATAAAAGTGAAATCTGAATAAAATACCCAGGTTGTTCAGAATAAGAGCGATTGTGGGGAAATCGCGTAATGTGATAGCTGAGGCCGAAGGCGTATCTCATTTGAATATTTCATAGGCTTGGGGCGGGCGTGCGCTGTGTGCATTAGCGGTAGCGGGCTGGATAAGGTTACCATTGCAAAGTGACTTTGATCGTGTTATAAGAATAGTCAAGGAGAAAGGACTTCGACATATAAGGTTTTACTTTCAGTAAGGTTTGTGTTCTATTTTCAGATTTTTTTAAGTTGATAAATGAACGTTTTAAGCTGTTGGATGAAGCTTGCTTGCAATCCGGACTTTGATGTCCAGAAAAAAGAAGTTCGTCAAACAAAATAGGTTTTACTCCAGGTTTTGTCTTGTGTTGGTAAATTAGCGGGAGCGGCTATTATAAAAATACTCAAAGAGAATAGATCAAAACATATTATATAAACCAGCGGTTCTTAACCTTTTAGTGATGAGGGACTATTTGACAAAATTTCTGTCTTGCCATTGACCACCCACTTTTGGATTAGAGGTAAATAACAGTAAATGTAAATAAATGAATGAAGGGCTATTATTTTAGGTGGCCTCGCGGACCACTTCTGGTGCTTCCAGGGTCCGCGGACCACCGGTTAAGTACCACTGATAAAGAAAATTTTATCACTTTCAGCAGGGTTTGTCTTGTACATTTTTTAGTTTCATTATTTACGAGTATTTTTGAGGCAAACTGATATACTTACTTTATTTGTAGAATCGCGCTATTTTCAGTAATTAACATTATTATCGATGACAAAAAAATTCACAGATTTTGCAGTTCCCACAAGAATCGGAGCATTGAAAATAAATACAAAAATATATGAAAAACAAAAATCAAATTAAATGCAAAATCCTATTATATTTTTAAAGTTACCTAGGTAGTAAGTAATCTATTTATTTTTACGATTGTGAAAGCATCCGCTGACTGCCTCGACGCGGCCGAAATATTATTAAACGATTTTCAAAACTCCAACGAATGCACTTCTCGTCTGCTTTTGCATCTTTTAACACTATTACTGATCGTCATCAGTCAATAATCATAGTCGCCATTTTGTAGCTAAACTAATACTCTAGGGCTTTTTTTTATAATTTTTTCTTAAGTCGGTTTTTGTTCCGAAATATTTACATTTAGTAAACAAACATCGCCAAACAATTCCGAATTTTGCATAAATTCCAAAAAAGTTACTAGATTTTCAAAATTCAAACTTTAACACGTGTCTCGATAAATTCCTTAACTTTTGGTACTACTACCATCTCGATCTTCCTAAAATCCTCGGAGATATAGCCAGAAATACGTTTCAGGCGATTTGCATCTGATAAACATTTTCAATGGTAGAATAGTAACTCCTTATTTTTGCTTTTCAAATGATATACCTACTTAATTATGATACCATTTTCTACTCTTTTATTTTCATTCTATGACTGACTCGTGGAGCGGGATTAAATAACTTGTAAGTTTTTCTCTTCGATTAAATTTTGTTATTAAGTTATAGCAATTCATGGACATATCTACCATTCCTTTGTGTAAAATATTAAACATTAATAGCGTATTCGCCAATATTGTAACTGTGCTATGAGGCTATTGCCAACATATTAAATCTTTTTGACGTAAATTGCGATTATTTCCGGAATGTACTGCCGAGCTTTGTATTTTATTTCTCGTACAGTCAGTTTGCATTTCTATTTATCAGTAGTATTTTTAATGGCAAGTCTTTGATATAATATAAAACGAAATGTTAACAACAATTATTTACTTAATTTATAAAAAATCACACCGTGGGCTCACCGGCTGCGTAGCACGCGCGTAGTGATGCGCAGCAAAGATACGTGCGTGTTCGGTTTGACGTCCAATAGGGAATGCCATTGAGTACAACGTCACGCGCTGCAATGCGTAGGCTTACGCATTAGTCTACGCGTTACGCAAGCAGTGTGCCATGTCTCATAAAGTTTCAGACATTACAACGTCATGATACGTCTACGTGCACGTTTACGCATACGCCTACGCATCCGGTGTGTTTCGCACTTACACAATGTCCTTTTATTAGAAAAATAATTTTAAGTTACTTACAGATTCTTCTTCTTCTTCTTCTTATCTGTGCAGGCGGTTTCCGCAACTCGACGTCTATTGCGCCTATTTTGCGTCAGAGGATGTTCGGCCGGATCACTCCAGCCAGCCCAGCTCAGCCAGAAACGCTCCAAGGGCTTTCACATTCGTGATCGCTTCCTGGACGCTGCCCGGCGAGCTGAGGTACCTCGCCCGGTAGGGGGCCACCCCTCTGCATTCCAGCAGAACGTGGGCGGCTGTTTCTTCTTCCTCCATGCATCCTCTGCATAGGGGACTGTCCGTGACACCTAAATTAAAAAGATGTTTGTTAAATTGTCCATGACCAGTAATAGCACCTGTTACCAGGCGAAGTTGCGGTCTGCACAGTTGTATCAGGGCCCTGGATAGACGAGCGTCCACGCGCGGCAGTGCGAGTTTCGCTTGTCTGCACGAGTCCAGCGAGCTCCAGTTCTGTTGGTGTAATTCTATGGTGCGTTCGCGGATCTTACTTGCAAACCAGCTTGTCGGGATGGGTGCGATCGGCTCTGGGCCAACAGGCGTCGAGCCAGATGCGCGTCTAGCCAGTTCGTCGGCTGCGTCGTTTCCCCGTGATCCACTGTGACCTTTGATCCATTGGATAGTGATAGTATTAAGTGCACCTACTGTATTTAAGGCGTGGTGACACTTAAGTACAAGGCTCGATGTGATGCGACTGCCCTGGAGAGCCTGTAGAACGGATTTGCTGTCAGAGAAAATTAAGATGTCGCGGTCTTTTACCTCCCTTGTTTCGATTGCTCGAGCCGCCATTGTTATGCCCACGCACTCGGCCTGAAAGACCGTGTTGTATGAGCTTAAGGGGGATGCAATTTGTATGTTGAGGTCCTCTGAGAAAACGCCCGACCCTGTGCCTGATGAGGTCTTAGAGCCGTCAGTGTAAATCAGGAGAGCCTTGTGTCTTTTCTTGGAGCTGATGTCGTCTGTCAGGTGTATTCTGTATTTTTTGTCGAAAATGAAGGTTGGCTTAACTTTGTCGCATACTGCTTCGATAAGAGGGGTGTTCAGCCAATCCTCCAGTAGTCCACTGAGATGTCTTACCCTCTCAAATTTTAGAGATCCCAGTTGTTTTAATCTTAACGCTGTTTTGGCTGCCTCCTGTTGAATGTGGAGATGCAGTGGTGTTATGTTCAGCATTACCTCTAGAGCAGCTGTAGGAGCTGTGCTCATGCATCCAGTGAGGGCGCAGCAGGCCTGACGTTGTAGTCCCTGTAGTTTTTTGGCTCCAGTGGTTTGGGCGGCTTTTGGCCACCATACTACAGATCCATAGCTTACCAGGGGTTTTATGATCGTGTTGTATAGCCAGAGGAATAGTTTGGGTGCTAGGCCCCAACGCTTACCAATCATCTTTCGGCACTGCCATAAAATGACGCTGGCGGACTGCGTTTTGTACTCCAAGTGGCTGTTCCAAATAAGTTTGCTGTCTAGGATTATGCCTAGGTACTTTACCTCGTTAGAGAGCTGTAGTGTAGCTCCAAACAGTTTCGGTAGTCGAAAATCGCCTACCAGGCGTTTGTTTGTAAACATTACCATTTCCGTCTTCGCGGGGTTGACAGTCAGGTCGTGTCTTTGACACCACGCCTCAACCTTCTTCAGGGCTGCTTGCATGGTGTTACAGGTTATGCCAGCCTGGTTACCTATACTTAGTATGGTAATGTCGTCCGCATATCCTATAGTGTAAAAATAGTTAGAGTTAAGATGGGAGATCAAGTCGTTTACCACCAGGTTCCACAGAAGTGGAGAGAGCACACCACCTTGGGGACATCCTCTCGCCACCAGGGCCCTTTGGCCGACGTCCCCTGACACCTGTACCATTCTGTTGCGTAGCATATTCACGATCCAGTCTACGAGTTGTTTATCGACACCGTGTCTCACTAGTGCTGCCTCAATACTGGTGAATGTAGTTTTATCGAAGGCGCCCTCTATATCGATGAAGGTGCCTAAACAGATGAGTTTGTTTTGGATACCCTCCTCTATCTTACCGACTAATTGATGAAGGGCTGATTCAGTGGATTTTCCAGCGCTGTAAGCATGTTGATGTTTATGTAGTGGAAGTTTCGCCAAAGCTCCACTTCGTAGATACCACTCACAGACTCTTTCCATAGTTTTCAACAGGAAGGTTGTGAGGCTGATCGGTCTGAAAGCCTTCGGATTAGTGTAGTCGGGTTTACCTGGTTTGGGTATAAACACTACCTTGACTTCCCTCCATAGGTGCGGGGTGTAGCGATGCGCCAGACAGGCTTGTAGTAGATGGGTGAGGACTGGAACTATTTGCTCCTCTCCCCATTGTAGTAGTGCGGGAAAGATGTTGTCCGTTCCAGCCGCCTTGAAAGGGGAGAAGCTCTTAATAGCACTTCTTACCTTTTCAGGTGTTATTACCTGTTCGGCATAACGCCAACAGTTTTCAGTGGGTTGCACAGGTTTGTCTTGCCAGCTTACCTGTTGTACAAGTTGGCAGTCTGGAAAATGGGTCTGTATTAGAATAGCATTTGTCTCCTCCGGGCAGCGGGACATTGTGCCGTCGGGTTTCTTCAGGTTACCTAGTGGACCAGGACCCTGATTAGACAATACTTTCCTTACCCGATTTGCCTGTTTGGTGGAGCTTATCTCATTACTGAACCTTCTCCAGGATGAGGTCCTCCAGTACCTTATTTTACGTTTATATTCAGCCTTAGCATCTTTGTATCGGTCCCAGTCGTAGTCATCGCAGGTGTTCATTGCCCTGTTTAGCCTTTTCCTGACAATCTCACGTTGCCTTTCAAGCTCCGGCCCCCACCATTGGTGCTTGCCGGAGCCCTCCAAGCCGGGAGCTTTCAGGGGACAGGCTTCTTCAAAGCATTGTCTTACAGTATTGGTAAATTTTACTACCTGTTCCTCTAGCTGTACAGCGGTCGAGAAGACCCTCCTGTCGCAGCTTGTGTCAAGTTTCTCTGCTAAGAGTTGTCTGTATTGTTGTTTGTTTGTTTTCCTTGGATACCTTCTAGGTTCAATGGTGACGGTAGGTACCTGTATGTTGAAACGTAGCCATCTATGATCTGAGCATGAGGCCTCGTCTGAGACGTGCCAGTCCGCTATCATAGATGCCGCTAGTGGTGTTGCAAGTGTTAGGTCGACAATCGTCCCTCTGCACCTCCTCGCGACGAAAGTCGGTTTATTACCTATGTTGATTATTTCTAGATTGGTTGTTAGCAGAAATTCTACAAGTTCGTTACCTCTAGTGTTGCTTTTCTCCTCTCCCCACAGCGGATGGTGGGCATTGGAGTCTGTTGAGATGATTAGCTCAATGTTGTTCTCCCTGCAGTATCGAGCAAGCGACGCTACCTCCTCAGGTGGCGCTTGCTCCCCTTCAGGCATGTATGCCGATGCCAGGACCAACTCCTGACTGTTGTTTTCATTGTTAATTGTCAGTTTAATAGTGCTTAAATCTCTGAAACAGAAATTAAGTAAAGGCTGTGTCTCGATATCTTTTGATGTGTATATGCACGATCTTACATCGCCAACGGAACGTTACTTACAGATAAAATTGTTTCGAGGTAAAACCTAAATTATTTACGAAATAAGCTGGAAACCGTTTCCATTTTATCTCTCTGTACTTCCGACGACTTCCAAATTCAGTGTATGAAAAGAATCCCAGATTATTCTCGATTGGGTGCACAAATCTGTTCGCATTTTAACTCGCTAACCACAGTTTTTAGGGATCCGTGTTTAACTGGCTGGCGAACTGTTAGAAAAAGTGTACTTTAATTTAGAATACTAATAACACTAATAAGCTACGCCGCTTTATCAAACTTTGAGTGTGGTTTAACTGGTTGGCAAAATATTCGTATTTTGGCGAGCAGAAAAATCTATTTGGTAAGCTAAAATGGTTAGTTGGTAAGCCATTTTTGACTAGCAAATATTTCTAAATCAATCAGCAATTAATATCATACAGGACTACTCTTAATTTTTTTAGCTGCAATCAGTGATCTGCGTTTAAAAATAGCTACTAAATGGGCTAGGAGGAGTGGCACTCCCACTCCATCTCCTATATTATATAAAACATACTCCATCCCCCATACCCATCAATTCACGTGAATTCTTAAACCGATAACTTCAAGTAACTCGATTGAAATATACTTATTTAAGGGTTTTATGTTAAACGGAATAAATATAAGTAATGACACTGTTTTTACATTTACAAAATAAATAATATCCCGTACAACTCATACCTATTTTAGTCCCAAACTTAACGAAGCTTTTACTCTATACAAAATGACAAAAATAAAAATGATATAATTTAAACATCCATGGCTCAAAAACAATAACTAACGCTCATGCTTAGATATCACACATAATATTTGCCCCTTACCGACTTTGAACCCACAGTTTGTAGTATCTATCATTATACAAGATGTTTTTTTAATTACTCTCCAAATTTTTAGGTTGTGTATCAGTCCATGAAACTGGATAACTTTCTCTATGAAACATGTGTTGAAATACGCCAAAAAATTTTGGTCATCCCTTACTGAACTGATCACGTGATCTCTTTGATTTGTATGTATTTTTTTTTACATATGACCCTATGTTTCTTAGAGAAAGTTGTTCAGTTTCATGGACTGAATTCTCACATCCTTAAAAGGACATGTCCCATCGCGCCTATGTCATTTGCCTCACCATTCTCAAAAAATGAAAGTCTATCGCGTCTTAATCAAAGTAGTATGTCAGAGTAGGTATTTTACTCTAGAATCAAGTTAATAATTATTTTCTGCATTAAAAAGTGGGATTTTTAAGTTAAAACGCTTTTGAATCACAATTTTTTATCATGATAGTACTATTTACTTAAATTTTTTTCACAAAATACTTCAGAAAACAACTTAATGTTTTTGTATTTTTTTTTTCTTAATATAAAACAATTCTTGACTGATACTATACCTAAATAAAATGTAATTAGCATTTTTTAATTATGAAAGTAATTAAATAAAATGAAACTGGGGCAACGCTGGGACATCTCCTTTGGAGAGTGCATAAAAAACATAGGTACTAAGAAAACGCTATGATAACTTATTCATCCCCTATATTATAGTTTAGGTTAGCTTTAAAAGCTACTGAGCTGGTTTTCAAATTTGTTTCATTTTTATGCCCACTTGTTGGCTCTAGTGCCTTTTAAGATAGAAGCAACAGCTGGATTATATCATAAACGATAGTCTTTTGTATACTAGGTAAAATCCGTTGTAGCTTTTAATAAGCAAAATATTTTTAGAACTATGACACCAAAACTATAATACTAGACTTAGTGAGCTGTAGACCTCGCGTTTGTGAGTTAAAAAGTAGCTCAAATTGTATGTTTTTTTTTAAATTGATCTAATAGATGTCGCGACGTGGTTTTTTACAAAAGCAGTACCTACTATGTGCTGTTTTATATCTATTCGCAGCTAGATGGCGATACTAATTTTGAACATGTTTCCAAATGGCTGAAATAATTATGTTTTTTTATAAAAACTAAATAGGCAAAAAGTCTATATAATAATCGACCTGCTCACAAAATTTCACGAGAATCGGTTGAGAAATGCGTTTTGTAGAGGAGAACAAACGGACAGCCGGACAGCGGGATAGCTGGACAAACATTCGAAAGCATTTTGGCCCAAGCTGAACCAAAGACGCTTAGCGCTCGCTCGGTCAATAACTAGCGGCTACTCGCGACTTCGGCCACGTGGACCCTAGAAAACCTTTGACCAGAATAATAAGTAAATGATCTAGGTTATAAACTATCTGTGTGCCAAATTTCATTCGAATCCGTCCAGCCGTCTGGGCGTGAAGAAGTAACAAGGAAGTAGGATATACTTTCATTGCATTCCTTTCAAATGGCCAATTAATCTTGCGACATTTGTGATAATCTTCCATGGATTATTTTCAAATAGAAAGTTGTTCATTCAAATAATTATGTAATATTTCCTTGTGAACCCTTCAGCAATTAAACTTTTTCCACTTTACCAGTGTGTTAAAAATACATCTCTATCTTTCTATTTTGACGAAATACTTTGCGAAAATCCGTAAGCCACTAGTCCTCATAGAATCACGAATACCTACCCGACAAGCAGCTTTAAGAAATAAGACATGTACTGAGATAAAATAAATTTTCAACAATTTTACAATCTGTGTTATATTATGGTAAAGTTGCATTTTACACTGTATTTCTCAGCATAGTGGTAGACGTGTAATAGATAATAATATACTGTTCCTTTATTTTCACGTTTTTCTGTAATTTTGGATTAAAATGTTAAAAAAGGGAAAATAATAAGTAACAAAACACATTTGAAAATAAAGTAATTAAGTGAGACGAAGTTGTTATAGACCTTCTTGAAGTCATAGATAAAAGACTATTGATGTTTAAAATAATTTTCATACACGTAAAGAATGCCATGCCACACGTTTAAAATAAAAGAAAAAGACCTCGAAGTTATTACAATACTTAATAACCGCGTAAGTGCAGTAGGATGTTCCGCATTTAACAATACGTTTGTAATTTAAGTAGGTACCGTTATTTTGGGCATATTCCCGTTGTTCACCATTGGGGGATATCGGATATAAAAAATGATTATTTCTATACAATTTTCCCGAAAACCCCCACTACAGCGGGTTTGTACAGCGGGAACATACCATCCATACTTTATTTCCGAATATGTACCAGTTGTGGATAACGGGAATAGACCATATTTTGTGGCAAAATTATTACAGAATACAGTCCAATTTAGATCCGAGTATCCGACCCCTGCGTCTACAGACTTTTAGGTCTAATTGCATTCAGCGTCGATGGTGCCAGAGGAGCCTCTCAGAAAGGGAATACATTTATGTAAATAGACACAGACCGCACCTACGTCGGTTCGGCCGAGGGCTGTTTAATCTTGCAAATTTATGCAACTCCGACGACAACACGTCAAACTGTCTTCGCCGGAGGACGTGATCCAAATTCGATTCAGGGCGTCATTTCGGCCATAAAACGCTTAGCAGTTGGCACATTTGTCGTATAATTCCGATCTCTTCGGGGGCCTATTCCGACTCCTTGTTATTCAAGCCGTTACTACACGGATATGTGCACCTTTCATGCGTACGGCTGTAATGTTCTGAATCTGTCAGACGGTGTATAGGGTGCTGTTAGTACTTACTGTCTTCGATTTTAGAATTATCAGTTTTCACTATGTTTCTAACTATGATACGATATTAAGATCTGATGTGGAAGTCAACAACGCCATCCAGGGAATCCATCCAAACAATCAAAAATATATTAAAACAAAAAACAAATAATCAAAGTCATCATTATTAATATGAAAAAGGCATACCAAATCACCATAATTTTCTTATATAAATTGCTAAAAACACGCCTTGCGACATAAAATTACGATTCTCAAACTAGATAAAGTAAAAGTTATTTACGTTTATGTATCTAATTAGTGAAAGACAGTTCTTTAATTTAACATGTATCATAAACCTCAAAAGGTATTTAATATTCACATCTTTTAAGTTCAAAACTTGGCTTTGTCGCTACAATCCACACACCCACACGTCTACCTGAAGTAATTTATTTCGCTAAGCAACGGTAATCTGTAAAAAGTAGGTTCCATTTCAATTAAAATTGTACTATAAAGTATAGTGTAGTATAATGTATTATAATTATAATGTATTATAAAGTATAAGTATACAAGTATGAAAATACCAATTATCACCGATTTAAGAGCATTCGGAAATCAATGTGTGCTAATAAAGGTCAAATTGATGTTTCGTATCGGTAGTAGAAAGATATTCATGGCATTGTTTGTCGCCAATTTGGCGATGCTTTGGCTCCAATCTAACATGAATATGTGCATTTATGCCATAAGCGTCACAGTAAACTGCAAGGCCATGATTAAAAAAAAACTTTTTAATCATTCACTAAGTTTTAACACTAAGCTTGCAAAAAAATCGCTTCGGTTTAATGCACAAAATAAATTCTAAATCATGAAACTTAGATTCGCAACAATCAATTCGTATTTATTATAAGCTGATGTTTTAACCATTTATTTGGCAAAAACAAAAAAGTAAAAATTACTATTTTATCACTATTTTTTTAGTGCAATTATTATGAATATATCGTGATAATACGCATTTGAGAATGGTGACAAAAATATAAAAAAAATTTTTTGCTGAACAGTTTGACGTTAACACATGACTGTAAACATGACGTTAAGTATACTCAACAAAAACGGATGGTCAAAACTGAAGGTAGAATTAAAACAAGTTTAATTAAAAAAGAAACACACAAGTTATTAGAATTAAGTCCGGACATGATGCTAATTAAAATATCAGTTTCTGCTGCTCTTTTTTGCTGTAATGCCATGTATATTTCAAGTCTGAATCTTTTTAAAGCCGTATGCTACCATTGCTACCTAATACTTTTCCTCTGCATATCCCGCCTATAAAGTTGCCAAGAATTATTGATGCAGTTATCCAAAAGCTGCTAAAATATAGAAAAATTGCGCGAAAATTGTGCGAAAAATCAGCGCCTTGTTCTGATTTCGGTCCTATAGAGTGCGATGAGCATTTCGGCTAGGTCTACTGGTACCAGCTCTAAGATATGTGATGCCCTGGTATTCAGAAAATAATGAAAGAACCTAGTTTGCATGCAACTAAACAAACAAAGAGAACCTCAACCAAGCTACTACAAAATAGTAGTGGTGCAAAGTTAGCAAATGCTTCATCGAAAATATGTGATGTTATTATAATTTTAAAGTGGTTTAAAAGCATAACCAAATTGACGAAGAATACCAACCCAAATAAATAATAACACTCAAAACCATCTCAAAATAAACCAATTCAATAATGCACATCATGCGACTTTGTTGAGTATACTTAACAATAACTTTGCAAAGTAAATTTCTAATCACTCATGTTCACCGACCTTTCACGTCCATATCCAGTAGAACCGGGGCTTGAAAATTACGTAATAATTATGTTTATATATCATTAAAACAAAAATAAGTTATTTTATTTCATAAAAAGTTAATAAACACCAAAAAAAAAATTTTATTTACCTGCAAAGTTCGCAGGGTGCTCCGTTTTGTCGCCATTTTGACACATAAATGTCAATTGAAGTGTTTCCAGCGAGTGAAAATATTTTTATACCAAATAACAACAGTACTACTTGTAATAAATTGAATAAAATCTTTGCTAACCGTATAAAAATATACGCCTGTATTTTTTCAAATCCAATGTTGAGTATGCTTATCAAAATCAAATTAAGGGTTAAATTAAATTTCTTAAGTATAGTCATACCTACAATAGTATAAAATTATTCCAAAAATCACTCGTCTCAAATCACTCAAGAGAGATCAAACCCCCGGAACATAATACATAGTCGCCCAAATAGCAAAAGATTGTGGGTTTGATCTATTCCCTGCGGAGTGATTTGATTACATTAAAGACGAGTTGTTTTATTCATAGTATACAATCTAAATTTAAATAAAAGTAGCATTTTGAATACAAAAATGAAAAAAAAATATCTTTAATAATAAAATTCTCAGACCTTCAAAGAATGATTTCCCATAGCCATGTTACAGTTGAAACATGTACAGCAGGTGTTGCCGTGCAGTCGAGTTTGCACTTGGAGTGCACACTCTACACTCTCTTCATCACATGGAGGACTTACATGGACACATGATACAATAATAACACAGTCTTTATAAAAGTTTTTGACCGAGCGAGCGCGAAACCCGAGCGAAGCGTCTGCTTCAGTTTGGGCAAAAAATGTTTCGTATGTCCGGCTAATGTCTGTCTGTACGTTTTTTCTCCTCTACAGGTCGCATTTCTCAACTGGTTCTCGTGAAATTTTGTGAGCAGGTTCTATAATTTTATATTTTTTTAGACGAGCCAGTTTTTCGAATTTTTCACAAGGCGGAGATATGTAAAAAAAAACCACATAACGCGGTGATATGATAATATACTGCGCCAGGTATAACATTCCGACACATTCCGAGACAGAGAAAGTCACTTACTTACGTCATCTCCGCTATCGGAACTGAAAATTATGTTCATCATCTTTAAACTCAACTGTTTCGTTTGTTTAAAATGCACTATAGTAATTTTGTAATGAATGTGACAGAAAAAAATCCTCCATTCTTTACTTGTTACGATGAAATCGCGTTAGCAAGTGTTTCTCCCAGAATGCCAAACCTTGTTTTCTTGGGGCTATTAGCTCAAAATACATCTGTGTGTTCTAGACAGAAGCATCCAGCAACTACCGTCATTTGTTTTGTTGCGCTATACTTTGATCATCTGGTGCTATGAATTACTTGGTAACTGCCTGCAGTAGGTACTAAATATTAGTCTGCTAGACCTGAGATTGCTTGTACGAAATGCTCACGTACCTCACTTATATGTGTGTGCGTGTATGGATGTCGATTAAATGTCTAACAGGGCGAGGGGTGAAATTATGGTGAAGGTAAGCCGTTCTACAAAAATGATATATGATTTACTTACATAGTAGGTGCGGTGGGATTTCTAAAAAGTAAGCCATTGGAATGGGAATCGTTTTGTATGGATCCTTCGCCACTGATGCCACCTAATCCTTACTAATATTATAAATGTGAAAGTCCGTTTGTTTGTTTGTTTGTTTGTTTGTTACGCCTTCACGTCCTAACTACTGAACCGATCATCATGAAATTTTGCATACACGTTGTCAGGGGTACAGAGACGGACATAGAGTACCTTTCATCCCGAAAAAAGTATTGTTCTCGAGGGATAGCAAAAAACCTTTCCACGCAGACGAAGTCGCGGGCGGCCGCTAGTATCATAATATATCAAGGGGTGAATATGTCTAACTCTCTATTTAAAAATAAAAACCGGTCAAGAGCGAGTCGGACTCGCGCACCGAGGGTTCCGTACAATCATAAATATATTTGAATATGTTATTTTAGGACAGTCTTTAAAAAAGTGGGATAAACGGCAGACAGGTGGAAGGGCGAACAGGCGGACAGTTAATTTACAAATGCTGCTTATGGTGACTGAAAAACGTTTCAGCCACTCCACATTGCAAAATGTTTATATTACTAGTCCATCAGCCATTTTAATGTCCCCACTGCTGGGGCACAGGCCTTCTTTATGGGCCATAACCCACCACGCGGGCCCAATGCGGATTGGTGGGTGTTAACGACTGCAAATGCAGCCGAGACCAACGGCTTAACGTGCCTTCTGAAGCACGGAGGAGCTCGAGATAATAAATTTTTGGTCACCAATCCCATGACCGAACCTTGCGAACGTTGCTTAACCTCCGCAATCGCTGGTCCAGGCGCTAAACCACTGCGCCACCGAGCTCCTCGTTATTATTATATTACTATATTACTAAGTAGGAACTTATTCTTCGTTTATTCGTACGGCAAATAGTAGGTAATTATATTAGAACCAGCCACCAATTTATTATTGTAGTGTTAGGTTGCGCCATCTCTTGACCGATAGTGGAACTATTTTTGTCCCTTAGGTTAGCATGCTTAGGACAGCGCCATCTGTTGACTGGTAGTGAAACTAAAAAAAATTTGTTTTTTGAATTTCTAAAAAAGTGTGTTATATTGAGACATCGTTGTATTTTTCCTGTAATCTTTACATAAACTACTATCACATAGAATTATTTCAGATTTTTCTCTTTGCAAACTTCGGAGATAAGGGGGGGGGGAACGGTATTTTTTTTTACATTTTTCATCATAAGTCGAAAACTATGCGGCCTAAGAAAAAAGGAAAAATTGTTTCAAAATGTGCAAACAGCGTTCTTTCATATGATACCCCACATGCCCTAGTCACCTCACTTGAAATTTTTAAGACCCCTTTTCAGTCCCTGTTGTAAAAAAAATATTAATTTTATTATTTCTTTCTTATTTGCAAAATAGTTGGGCAAATGTCATCTTAAACTATTCCAAATTTCAAGTTGATACCATTAGTAGTTCTCGAGATATCCAGCTGTGACAGACAGACAGACAGATAGACAGACTGAGTCACACCATAAGGGTTCCTTTTTTACCATTTTGGTACGGAACCCTAAAAAGATCAAAAGACCAAAAAAAATATTCGTCATTGATAAGTACTTACATTATGAAAGGTCAGCATAAATATAGTGTTATTATAATAATTGTTTTGATACACATTATGAAATGTGTATTTACATCAAACAATTAATGACAATAAACATTAAGTTACTGCAAACTCATAGTTAGTACAGTAAGGGTAATAAAGTTAATTACTTATCATTGAGTTGGCAAGACAAGAATACGAACTAACAGTGAAAAGTTAAAACGAGGCAAAGAAGACAAATAAAATTCCCAAAATATTATTATGGAATAAAACAAATTCTTTTATTAAAAAAAAGAATGAAACTTTATTCAGCATGAACCATGTAGGTAGGTACTAATTAAAGGTAATGTGCGCTATAATTGTTTAAAAAATCCGAGGGAATATTCGAGAGCCTATTTTGCACGAATACCTCGAAACACGCGCACACGGGATAATGGGCACTTTACTTCCATACAAACGACATAACCACGATAATAATTAATCCAGACCAACGTAATTTGGCATATGGAAGGATCTTAATGCATTGCACTAAGGTTGTTAATCGCTTAGCTTCGCGTTTAGTTCGTTTTCAATTGCACCGATGGTTGAAAAGATTTTTGCGCATTTTTCATTTTCCTAGACAAACACAGGAACCGTAGCTTTGTAAATATTGAGTCGGCGCGTTTGGTGTTTTGTTTTTTATCCTATTCTTTTCGTGGTAATAGTACAGTAGCCCGTAGAACATTTAAATCACCAAAAAGGTTACCGTTTGCTGTTGTGATATAGCTAATTATTACAAAATTATAGGTACTTTAACCCAAGTTTTACAGATCGCAACCCACCGTAACCTATTTTTTTATTTTTAGAGGTTTACCACATAGTTTAGCTATGGTCGTGTTCTACAGCTTGGTTTGATTGCCACAGATAAAAGTATGACTATAAAAAGTAGCCATACACAGATTTAAGTCCTGATGAAAATGGTTGGACTTTATCTGGTCTTAAATCTGTGTATGATTACTTTCCATAGTCTTACTATTATCAGTGGCAATCAAACAAAGCTGTAGAACACGACAATAGCTAAACCATGTGGTAAACCTTGAAAAATAAAAAAAAATCATTTTTGGAGATGTACAAATATAGGTTACGGCGGGTTGCGATCTGTAAAACTTGGGTTAAAGTATCTATTATTTCGTAATAAATAATTATATCACAACGGCAAACGGTAACCTTTTTGGTGATTTGAATGTTCTACGGGCTACTGTACTATAATGACATACGAAGCAATGGCATCCATTTTTGTCAATTTTGTGAATATTAATGATAACGGAGGCCAAAATATTGTCTTTAAATATTAAAAAAAAACATAGCTAGTAGGGTATTTAACTGTTGTTGAAATGTAGATATTTAATTGTGACATTCAGAAATATAACATTATTAAATAACAAATTGAAAACTGAAATTCAATCTGTATTAAAACAAGCGATTTATGAGCTACTTAAATGTGACTCTAGCTATTTATTTCCTTTTAAAATGAAATTTTCTATGCTGAGAGTGTGGCCGTACTTGCTTATAGCGCTCTCCTTGTCTAATTAGAAAGTTTGAGCTTTGATGATGAAAACTAATACCTATGTTGTGTTGCTGATATTTCAATTAACATGTTTAGTCAATAAAAAAAATTCAGACAAATCCTATTCGGGTTATGAATGAAAATTATAATTTTGCAACCCCTTTAAAAACTCATTTGAGTATTTCATTTAAATAAAATAGTTTCTGTTTCCTGTTATATTCAAAAGCATAGCTATTTTTTTTTGTTTAACAGACCTGCAAACCTGCAATAAGTACTTTGGAAAAAGTGTGGTAGCTAATGGTCTGCAACTACACAAAATTTAAAATCGATTGAAATAATCTCGTTTAAATTTTCACAGTCTAGTTCCTCTGAAATATGAATTATATTCCGTAGTTTCTACTACTGAGCTGTCTGCAAGCGACATGGCTTTTGATACGTGATCGGAATGTTACCCAATTACGGAAGCTAAGGAATGACGGCGCATGGGACGGACCCTTGGCAGCTAGCACAATCAGCGGGGCGCATTGGGAGCAAACTTTGAAAGTTAAGGAATACTTTGACTTTAAGGGAACTTGGTGACGTATATAATATGTGCCGGTAAAGTGATCAAGTTAGTTGTGTTATTGTTGACACAGTTATCGCAGCTATTTTGTGGGATGGATGCAGAAAAAAAGGGCAACCGGGAAAATTGTCTAATGTAAAATGATGTTTTGCCAAATAAACATTTTATTTGCAAAAATAAAAGTTGAGAGGACTAGGTATTTTATTTTATAGTCTAAACTATTTTTCTATTACTTATTTAGTTTTAAATTAAGCCGAAGTTGTTTAAAATCAATTATTTCAAACACGGGTAATGCTATTATGGCAGGAAGATAAATTCGCACTCTGCTGAATTCAGCTGCTGAATAGTTTTTATTCAACTTAAGCAATTGCTTACATTGAATAAAAACTATTACTTACACTTCCACATCTTTTCAACTCACTCCCTCAACTTTATAAGATTTGCCTGACGTGCATGGAATAACTGGTTCATCATTAAGCAAAATACCAAAAGCATTAAAGAGAAAAAAGTCATTAATGACGTATCACATTTCTTCAGCATTAATACTCAAATCACAGCTGCAGAATATGGAAACGTTCATATGCGATGTTCATAGAAACGTACAGACATTCTTAGCGTGCCCGCAGACTACAGACCAAACTGTCGGCCGATAGTTGGAATCAGTATTAAGGAGTATGCAAGTACGCAGACTACAACGATTTGATATCAGCCGATTCTTCATCAAAACCAACTAATCGGCCAACTATCGGCCGACATTTTGGTCTGTAGTCTGCGGGCACGCTTACGGCCCGGCCACGGACAGCGCGGCAGGAGGCGAGGCAGGCGGCGTGGCAAGCGAATTCGGTAATGTTGTGATACTGGTTAGTTACAATGTTTAATCTAAATTCTATGATTCTATGTCATCGTAGACAGCTGTTTATACCTGTACTTTGTTTACTTGGTTACCAAAATTTTCACTAGTAAATACTGATTTTACCTGCTCAATTCTTGTTTAATCCCTTTTACAACAGGTAACCACTGCGCGGTCGTGACGACGAGCTGAGAGGCCGCCATCGGGATAGCGCGCAGTGATTATTGAATTCGCTTGCCGCGCCGCCTGCCTCGCCTCCTGCCGCGCTGTCCGTGGCTGGGCCGTTATTGTACCTAGCTGTGACCGCCGCATTAGTGCGATACGATTGTCACTAAATTGCATAATGGGGTATTTACATGGGTGACTAAAGCCGCACAACTTTCGCCACACGGAGAAAACTGACCGTGAAAATGGCAATTCGGCCTAGGCCGCAGGTGACTGAACAAAATTATCTGATCCAGTGGTCAAAACTGGAACTACGTCATTATTATATATTGTTACCTAGGTAGAGTCTGTCTAAAAAGTCTGTTTACATGGGTAAATCCAGGGAAATTTTATTACCCACCTAAATCCCCAACCACCCCACCAATACCCATCTAAATAAATAAATAAATATGTTTACAATTAGAATTTTGACAGCACCAACAGGGTTACCAGTATAAGTTTATAAATAATTTAAACATTTCTCACGTAAACAGACTTTTTAGTCAGACTTTAACGCCATCTACTAGATAGACGACAGCAACGCCATCACCTGCGATTCAATATTGGAAGTGACTTGATAGGTGACTAAAGTCGACCGTCACAGGTGACTAAAATTGACTCATGTAAATAGCCCATTATGTATCCTCTTCTTTCATTTTAACGTCATTTATAGCTAAAACCTTGGAAATATTAAGTATCATGTGCATAGAATAATAAATAATCCATTATGGAAAATACGAAAAGCAGTGTGGTGAAAAAATCACTAATCACATTTTCAGCATTGATACTCAAATCACGGCTGCAAACTATGGAAATGTATTCTCATTGTATCTCTGACAGCTGCATTAGTGTGGTACGATTTATCGTCTACATTCATCCCGCGTTCGTTTGCTGAACAAACAAATATACGTCATCACTTACAATTATAAACGCGGCAAATATTAGCGGATTCGCTTTATACGGGGAGCTTAATAATTTTAATTCCCGTTTTACGCTGCTATTTGTTACTTTGGACTTGGGCTCTAATTAGAATCGCGCAATTACGTCCTTTAATTCCAAGTAGATGTACTAATTTCATTCAGCTGTTCTTTTTATATAAAAAGAACCCACATGCCATTTCTAATGATAAATTTTGGTATCCTAAAATTTTGCAAACTTGAAGTTAATGGGGCTAATTTTTACAGCACAACTGTTTAATTGATAACATGTGCATTTAATTCAATACGTAAAAAATAAGAAAATATTAAAAACACAACTGCCCTGCCAAAAACGAACTAAAAAGTTAAATAACGACCGACTTCCCCGACTGCAGTGACACTTGTTATTTAACTTTTTAGTTCGTTTTTGGCTGGGCAGTCGTGTAATATTTTTTTTATTTATTTATTTTTATTTCACACATTTTAGTAACAAATTATATAGTTTTGAAATCACCATCATTAGGGCCTTTCATTTGATGCCCATATTGTAATAATTGAAGAAATTTTTTTTTTACATTTGAAAATGGCGTCGTACAATAGCCATATTTTTTTTTTCAAAAAAAAAAAATATAGCCAGTGTTACTCGGAATGATGTAAGGATTCTAAAGAAATCCCATACATCCAAATCCGTTGAGCCATTTAGAAGTTATGGTGGAATAAAGAAACTCACATACCCACAAACACACTCCTTTTTGGGCAGTCGTGTAAAAAAAATACGCAGTCGTTACAGCAAAAAAAAATAATTTGATGTAACCTTGGACGAAGATGTAACGCTCGACTAAAATGGAGGTCACTTTACTTGTTTGTATTGATTGACAATTTAAGTATCATAAAATTTTGCAAACAGGACGTTAATGGGGCTAATTTTTACAGTATAATCCCCGACAATTGGTAATGCGCTGGAACCTTGTCACATTAACGTCCACATTAACGTGATCCGCAACTAAAAATGTCATGAAACAAGAAAATTCTAATAGGTAATCTAATATATTAATTATTGAATTATTATTTTCAATAAGATAGGGTCTAGGTATATAAAAAAATTACAAATGTTTTTCGTTTTTGAGGTTAAAATCATGGCCGCCAGGCGCATTACCAATTGACGGGGATTATACAACTGTTTATAGTGATAACATGTGCATATAATTTAATACGTAAAAAATATCGCAATTGTTAAGGCTAAACAAATAGTTTGATGTAGCGCTCGACTAAAATGGAGTTCACTTTACTTACTAACAAGTATTGACAATTTTAAATTCTGAAAAATTTTAAATGTAAGCTTCCCTTAAGCTGTAAAATATATAAATAACTCTATAGTTCAAAAGAGTTAGAACTCCATATAGTTAAGATTATTACTAAAAATGAGCGGAGTTCAGAAGGCTTTTGTCAGACAAGGGGATATAATTGAAAAATATTAGAAAAAATCGACTCACCCGTAGCAGCTCAGACGGGACTCGAACCCGCACCCTAAAGGCCAAGCCACACAGCGGGCGTGGCGTGACGGGACGGAACGGCGACGCGACGCTGAGAAGTTGTAATGTACTAGATACTATGGACGACGTCACACAGGCCGGCTGGCGCGACGGGTCGCGTCCCGTCGCGCCACGCTGCCGTCGCGCCGAGCGTGAATACAGATCGGAAGCGCGGCGGGGCGGAACGTAGGCGAGATCACGCCCACAGTGTGAACTCCCGTCGCGCCCCGTCGCGCCCCGTCGCATCCCGTCGCGCCGCGCCCCGTCACACCGCGCCCTGTCACGCCCGCTGTGTGGCTTGACCTTTAGGAATCCGGCACAATGCACTAACCAATTATGCTACCGAGTTAATTAAAAAGTTTAATATTGATGTAGAAGTGACCTAGTTTCAACAATCACAAATCTTGTTAGACAATTTGTCAATAGATATAATAAGTAATTAAGTACCTACCTAAAATCACATCGAATTTCCGGAATTGTTAATGAAAAGCCATGTCAAATAAACGTCATTAGATTCCAAACACCGCAGTTAGATACATAGTAGAGTTTGATTTATCTCGGTCCGATTCCAATTTGTTTGGTCAAGTGTAATGACGCTGCTGCTGAAATGCAGTATACAAAATCGCTTTACAAACTACAAATCGGTTTCCATTTTGGCGTATTAGGGCTGTTTACTTCTTAATTATGCTGTCAGAATATGAAATCAGTACGACTGCAATATGACTGTTGCATCCAACCTATTCATGTTTTCATACTCAACCAAAACTCTCGAACTGTCTGTTACCTTTTCATGCTTAAACCACTAGTTAAATTTTCGCCGATAACAAATATCAGAAAGTTTATGTTGACGAAGTCGCGAGCGCCCACAATGTGTAACTATAAATTAAAAACCGGCCAAGTGCGTGTCGGGCCACGCGCCATAGGGTTCCGTAGTTACCTTATACCATACCATATTTAATACCACCTATCATTTTTCGTCTGCAAAAATAACTTTGTTTTTCACAGTGTTGGTATGAATGACAAAGTTATATTTGCGGTTTTGGAAAATGTGCTATATCTCAAAAACTAATTACTATATCTCGTTCAAACTAATTTTGGTTGAAAGTGTTTATTAAGATCTACATTATATATTTTTTTAGATTTTTCACTCTCTTATTTCAAAAGTTAAAGGGGGGGGGACACACATTTTACCACTTTGGCGGTGAATATCTTTCAAACGGTCGACTTTGAGAAAAAGTTGTCTTAGAAACCTCAATGTCAGTTTTAAAGACCTATCTATAGACACCCAACACGTGTTGGTTTGAAGAAAAAAATTTTTTTCAGTTTCAATTCCATGTATGGGGAGCCCCCCCTTAATCTTTTATTTTTCTTATTTTTGTATTAAATTCGTTAAGCGGTTAACAGAATACATCTACCTACCAAGTTTTAACTGTGTAGTATTTATACTTTCGGAATAAAGTGGCTGTGACATACGGACAGACAGACAGACAGACAGACAGACAGACAGACAGACAGACATGACGAATCTATAAGGGTTCCGTTTTTTGCCATTTTGGCTACGGAACCCTAAAAATTGAACAACATCAAATAAGTACGATGCTCTGATCTCAAAGTAATAGCTGAGTAGGTACTTCTGTTATATAAATCGGAAATAGTGACGGTACCACAAACACACAGACCCGAGACAAAAGAACAATTAGTTTTCAGGGTTCCGTACCAAAATGGTAAAAGGAAGGGTTTCTTTTAAGTGTTCTTTATTAAGGGCTTATGGTGCTACTCAATCTGTCTGTTATTCCGTCTGTTACAGCTGGATATCTCAAAAATAGCTACTCATGCTATCTACTTAAAAATTTGAATAGTTACACATCATCTGTGAAAATTTCAACTGTCTAGCTATCACAGTTTCTGGTGACAGACAGACAGACGGACAGACAGGCATACAGACAGACAGACGGACAGCGGAGTCTTAGTAATAGGGTCCCGTTTTTAATCTTTGGGTACGGAACCCTAAAAATGGTGTATATTTTTTGAGACAGGGACTGAAAGGGGGTCTTAAAAATCGAAGTTGCATTACAGCATTATCATATGAAAGAGTGCTGTTTGCACATTCTCTAATATTTTTCATTTTTTAGGCCGTATAAAGAAAAATCTGAAAAAATTCTATGTGATAGAAGTTTATATAAAGATTACAGGAAAAATAAAACTATGTCTCTTAATAGTACACATTTTCAGAAATCATAAAAAGAAATTATTAGTTCCACTATCGGTGTACTATTTACACCGCAGTGTATTTATGTTATGATGGTATGGAACCCTCGGTGCGCAAGTCCGACTCGCTCTTGACCGGTTTTTTTTTATATTGGTGTGACGCGGATCTCAAAGATCCGATAAAAATCAGTATGCAAGCGTCTTTAATCTCGGAAATGCTAACTGCGGGAGTAAAATATCCAAATCAATGCAATGAATTTAATGTAATCACTATCTAAGTGTTAGATTTAACTATCATTTGTTTCGATCATTATACTTTGTCACGTTTTCCTTACAAAATGGTTATTTTGAAAATTAAAATAATGTTAGTTTATAAAGTTGGCCGACGAAACACAGTTCGATGTTTGAAACACAGTTGACTGAAAATGAACAAATCAATTTTCATATTTTAGGAAGTTAATGGCTACTAAACCCGTTTTAGTAAATAGATATTTTTTAAATTTTCTTAAAAACCTATAAGCATCCCCGCTTACGGGCGATTAATCGCTGAGCGATTTTTTGTCGCTGAGAACAGAAAATACGGATTTCTGTATGTAAACGCCCACGGGCTACTTTTTGTAGTTGCGATAAACGCGGCGTTAATCGCGGCGCTTTTTTGTCGCTGCTAAGTAAAACCTTTGTCGTGTCATTTCGCGGGCGATTATCGCCGCGATTAACGCTGCGATTGTCGCAGCTACAAAAAGCCGCCCGTGAGCAGTGACGCTAATAATTAATATTGACATTGACATAGATCTAATATGCCTGTACGAATAACATCAACTTTTACTGTTGTTGTAAAGCCCTCAGTTGAATAACAAAATTACGATGAATGGTTAAATAAACCTCATTTTATGCTTTGAATTTGCTGTACTAATAGATTCTTTGCGTGACAAGATAAATTTAAGGTCAATGTATTATCTAATGGTTAGGTGCTACATTTAGGTGATACAGATATTCATCGGTGAAAATTACACACGCAAATGCGTTTAACTGTTTTGATTTACTGAAGTCACTTTTATTTGTCAAGTTTAATAGGTTACCTATTTAAAAATAAAAATAATTAAATTATTTTACTACTTTTTTCTCGGAGCCCATAAACTAAAGGCTTATAAGTACAAGAACTATAAAACCTTGGCTTTATACTATCATAGCCGCAAGCGGTTAAATTTTTAGCAAAAAAGGTTTTAGCACTTTAAAAAAAGTCCGATAGTTGTTGATGTCAATTTGTCTCACAAACTATTAGAGATGACTTAGCTCAGAAACTAGGAATTAATTAATTAAAGTTTAAGCATTCGCGTATATTCTGCTATTTCACACTAGACCGTTAGAAAGTAGTGTCTGGCAACTACTTCTAACTTGTCTTGTACCTACATATTATTGTAGAGTTTGCGTCTGGCCACCAGAGTTAAATCGCCTAACTTTTCGGTAATCGCTAATTGTTAACCCAGACAGCTTCGTTAGCCGATGAGTTTGACTCCATAACAAAGTTTTATCTGAATAATTACTTTGGGAATACACTATCAAATTGTCTGTGAATATAATTTATGATTTTAGGGCACTTTGTAGCCCATTTTTCACTTCAGTAAGCTTCAAGTAATGCGCGTACATTAAAATTATTGAAAACATTTTGAAAAACTAACATACTCGTATTATTATTCATCCTTTTTAGGGTTCTGTACCAAAATGGTAAAAAAGGAACCCTTATGGTGTGACTCAGTCTGTCTGTCTGTCTGTCTGTCACAGCTGAATATCTCGAGAACTACTAATGGTATCAACTTGAAATTTGGAATAGTTTAAGATGACATTCGCCCAACTATTTTGCAAATAACAAGGAGGTTCATATAGGGAGTGAGTACTAAACAAAAATTTTCACAATTCGTTTAAAAGAAATTCAACTGTATTGCCTTCGTCATAGAGTTGAAATTCTATCGATGACATTGACTGAAGACTCTACTGTGTGAATGAAACGACACTAGGTGGAGGAAATAAGAAAGAAATAAAAAAATTTTTTTTTTTACAACAGGGACTTAAAAATGGGAAATAAAAAGGGGTCTTAAAAATTTTAAGTGAGGTGACTAGTGCATGTGGGGTAGGGGAGAGTTGGTTATATCGTACTGCCATTTTAATCGTACCACTTCTAAATTTCCTACTTAATGAGTATTTTTTTCTACACTGGCAACACCAAATCGTGGCCCTGCGCAACCCCCCGCCACCCGCTAGTTGCAATTGATGTGAGTTGACAACTGTACGCGTGAGTGAAAAAAGCATTTTTTTGTCAATGTTAATGCAAATATTGTCGCAAATTCGTAAAGGTATAACTCGTAAACAAGGTAAGATATAGATACACAGTTTTCTTTATTCTATTACAATTGTATACTAGATTATTAGCGGTTTTTATTGCGTGGCTAAGGTTTGAGGTTATGCCGGACTGTTGCTTTTGTTTTTAAATGGCCTTGTTCGTTAAATCGTACCACTTGGTAGTTGGGTAAATTGTACTGGTACGATTTTGCCGACTAGTCTAAAGGCACTTATATTTTACGGACTTTATTTATATTGTTATAGATGACGGACCCTAAAGCTAAAATTAAATATTACAATTGGAATAAGGAGGACCTAGAAAGGGCTATTGCGGCTTACGAAAACAAGGAATTAAGTTTGAACCAAATTTCAAAGACTTATTCCATACCAAAACCTACAATTCTACGGCATGTAAAAAAAGAAAAATAAGATTGCTGTTGATAGAAAAATCCAAAAAGGGAGACCGGTTATCTTCGATGTCGAAACTGAAAATAAGTTGGCTGAGCATATTATTCATCTCGAAACACACATGTTTGGTCTAACAATAAGCAATATTCGACGTCTTGCATTTGAAATTGCTGAAATACATAATAATTAGAATAATTTTAATAAAGAGAAACGCATGGTTGGCAAAAACCAATAATATAATATAATATAATATAATATAATATAATATAATATAATATAATATAATATAATATAATATAATATAATATAATATAATATAATATAATATAATATAATATAATATAATATAATATAATATAATATAATATAATATAATATAATATAAATATAACATAAATAAAAATAAATAATTTAGTTGGAAATTTTACTGTCTTTAATTGAGTGGTACGACTTAAACATCTATGGTACGATTTAAAAACTCGGTGGTACGATTAAAACGACGAGTCGGCTAAATTGTACCGATGGCAGTCCTTTATAAAAAAGCATTTTTAAGGATGTTAGAGTAAACGTATGGAACTAATTTCTTTGTATTAGCAAGGTAAAATATGAAACTTTATTTTGCATATCCATTAATTATTGTAAGTCTTGTCATAGTCCAAATATTTAAGTGAAAGTAAAAATTGGTACGATATAACCGACTCTCCCCTATCATATGAAAGAGCGCTGTTTGCACATTTTAAAACATTTTTTTTTCTTAAGCCGCATAGTTTTTGACTTATGATGAAAAATGTAAAAAAAATACCGTTCCCCCCTTATCTCCAAAGTTTGCAAAGAGAAAAATCTGAAATAATTCTATGTGATAGTAGTTTATGTTTACATAATAAATACAACGTAAAACAAACGAACCAATCATAGAGCTCTATTTCAACGCAGTGCGTTCGCAAAGGCAATGGTCGTTTGAGTATTGTTCTTGGCCTGTAGCCAAGAACAATACTCAAGTGTGTCAGTCAGTGCATTGATACTACTATAATGTAAGTTTATTTAAATAAACTGCATTATTTTTTAAGACAATAGAAAAGCCTGCGACTTGTTTTCAAATGTTCCATGGTGGAAAGACTATTTGTTAACACATTCGGTTCGGTGGAGTTGAAGTAAAAAATATTTTCTTGAGATGGAGTTACAAAAATAATGTCTAAGTTACATGCAGACGAATAAATCGCCCAATCCCCAATATATTCTGATTCTGAGATATAATATTACCTAAAAGTGATTTTAGTATTGGAATTTCGTCATTGCCAAGAGCAATCTTAATATTAAACCTAAATCACAATTTCGTATAACCACAGAATACATAAGCGCCCCCGCTGACGGGCGATTAATCGCTGAGCGAATTTTTGTCGCCGAGAATAGAACACACGGAGTTCTATACGTAAACGCCCACGAGCTACTTTTTGTAGCTGCGATAAACGCAGCGTTAATCGCGGCGATTATCGCAGCGCTTTTTTTGTCGCTGACTAAGTAAAACCTTTGTCGTGTCATTTCGCGGGCGATTATCGCCTTGATTAACGCCGCGATTATCGCAGCTACAAAAAATCGCCCGTGAGCGGTTACGCTCATAAGTAGTAGTTTTAACTTAATATTTAAGGCATAAAGTTAACAACCAGTTGTTTCTATCTACGACCCTTCAGAACTTATTAAGCATTTCTAACCTTGAAGGATCAAGGGTTAACGAGTGAGTTGAAAAGTTTTCAACAATTTAAAGTTAGTGCACTTATTAAAATAGTTGGTAACACAATAAAGTGTAACTATTCAATCGCTTCACATACTGCTTGTGAAAAATATTACGAAGATGAAAATGTTTCAAAGATGCTTAATCAAGGAAATTATTTTCTTGTTTAGTTATTTTTTTTCTATTTAGAAAAAGAAAAAAAGACTAGTCTGAGCTATCAAATAGGTACTTCATAAGAAGTTTAAAGTTAAGTTTCAGAATGTGTTTCGGAAAGCGTTCATTTTCAATTTAATATTATATTAAATCTATTGTGTGTAAAAAGACACCGCAATTTTGTACCAGTGTGTAGAAAGTGTTTACAATGTACGACATCAAAATTCAACAAAACATAAAAACAACATCATCCTATTTTGATATACCGATTTATACTTTGATATAGGTACCAATTTATACAAAGAATCTGATCTGTAAAGCTAATTTGTACAAATGTTTGCTCATTAAAAATATTTACGTGTTGTCTTTTCCCTCTTAATGTTCAAAGTGAACAGGGTTTTTATATTTTTGGTTCAGTTCATATAAAAAAAGATTCTTAAAAGATCACTTCGTCAGTCTGTATATCTTTCAAGACTATTTTCTGAGAGCCACGTGGAGGAATCAAGATAAATTAATTACGATGGTGTATTAGGGTGGACCGACAGCAATTATTCTAGAATTTTGAATGATGAAAACAAGACCCCTCATAAGTCAACTCGATCATAAGATAAGGCCATTTCGGTTGCATTTTTTTATTGAAAAAAAAAATACTTTGCGGAATATTTCCTAGCATAAAGCAAGGTCCTTTAAGACAAATAATGGAAAAAAGACCTTCTCAATATTCCCTATCAAGACTCAAGCACCTTGCCGCCAAAAAGACAACATCTGTATGCCTTGTTCATGAAAATAAGGAATAATAAACAAATACATCTACTACAGTTGGTCGAGTATGGGCATATACATGGTAAACAAACGAATACGATTTTTTATGCACAAAGGGATAGTGCTCGGCCTTCACCTTACCTGATATTAGGTGGAAGCGGACTATACCCGGAATCCTCATCACTGAGGAACTGGTTATCTTACCTCTAACTGCCGGAAATTAATATTTTTTAAATTGTTGTTACGGCGCCAGACTTAAGTAAGATGGTGGTCGCTAGACTTGAAATAAGCCAACAAAACTGAGTACAAATTGTAGTGTACCTCCCCTGGGAATCGTACCCGGGACCCCTGCGTCTTACACGGGTTGGCAAACCATTAGACCACAGAGGTGGTTGAATAGCCCTGTAATGTGCCATCATTAGTTTCTATTCGTGCCACCGGCACCTATGACTGCGATGTCCAAAGTTCCGTTTTACTCTTTTCTTTTTAATCTCACTTTCCCCCTTTAACGCTTCCGTATTTCATTTAAACCAATTTTAAAACCTCATCCAATTACTGTACAGTCGCAGTATATCAGGCTTGCATACATATAACTCGTAATGTTGCCACACGTGAGAAATGGCTCGCGCATTTGTTGCATTCTGTGTCGAGAGCTGCACGGACCTCACAGTACATCATGGCTAGCATACACAGAGGCCTGCAGAAAGGCTCCTAATATTGCAGCCAAAGAGGAAATGCTGGCTGGAAACGACTGATGTTGAATTTATTACTTGTTTCTTAAGTCCTAACCGAGGAGGTTAGGTGTACCACATAAAACCTATTTTAAATTTTTGTGTGAGTTATGATTTACTTTTTTTTTGAAAATCTTAAAATCTTCACGAATCACTGACATGAAAAAAAATTTTTTTATTTAACTGGACAGGCTGTCTGTATGATTTGACAGCAAAGTTCTTGTGCCTATTTGAAACGTCACTAGCGTGCGTCTAAATAACCAATTTTGACGTACAATATTAAAATGGTTGACGTGATGGTCTCTCCAGACTTCAAACTTTAGTACCATGTACGCACGCTATGCTCACGCTACGTCCTACAGCGCCAACATGGTGGTAATCAAATAGGCACAAAAACAGTTTGACATAAGCCTGTCCAGTGTAAATATATGCAGGTCAATGTCACGAATGGTACAAATAGGAATTCATAATTACGACTGACTTAGAACATCGCGGCTTCGTCTAGCGCGTCTTACTATAAGCTGACTGAAATGTTGCTCTGGTACGTACAATTGCCCGATGATATTTATTTATTCATGTAAATAAACAAAATGGCACAATCAATCATAGTAAATAATCAATACAAAATAATTACTAAAAATGTAAAAAAAAAAAAATTATGTTATACGTAGGTAATTATTACACAACACCGTTTACACACGTACTGCTGCACATATTGAAGAGTCGCATGTCATACAAAAGACAATCATAATTTAATAGAAAAGAAACTAAGCAAAACCAACACAGTATGAATAAAACTATTTTCTTAAAGTATTTTCGACAGCTGCAATTTGGGGTACGTATTTAGTTACACATAATATTGAGTAGGCCTATCGCATACTGCATGTTTACATTGCACATAAGTTTGGAAGCAATAAAAATATACTTACTAACTAGTATGTAGTTCAAGGTGCAAAACGCCAACCTTTTATAATTAATGATTAAACGAACTTACCTGTAAGTGAAGTTCTATCATAATTATGCGAAGGATTCTTCCGAAGATATTAGTACTATTAACACATGTAGTATCGCTTGCATGTATCACCACTTAGCACGTTATTTTAGAGTAATAACTTAAAAAGAGAAGGTATTTGATTTAGAATTGACAGATATTTTGACATTTCCGGCTCGAATTCTCATCGCCGCCATTCGGCGCCAACCTTTTCATTTAGTTTAAAGTACAAATCGTATGATATTTCCTCATTTTCTTCAGTGGGTGAATACTTATTGTAATTAACAATAAGCAGTAGGGAGGGTGGGACTCTATACTAATATCTTCGGAAGAATCCTTCGCATAATTATGATAGAACTTCACTTACAGGTAAGTTCGTTTAATCATTAATTATGCTTCAGGATTCTTCCTTCGATATTAGTACTATTAACACATGTAGATGTTTAAAGCATTATATAAGAAAATGGAAATATCATCTCTTGTGTAATTAGTCTTTTAAATTTAAAAAAGAAAATCAGTCACATTTAACATAATTCTTAATGTTTTGGTAGCAAATATGGTACATATAGATGGTTGGAACCAAAAAAAAAAAATAAGCAAGATTCGTTAGGGAAATTCAGTTTAATTATCATTAATCGATGATATCTTGCAAAGATAGTGAAATCATCTACCATTCCGCCGTGTTACGTGGAATTTCTATAATAAAAAATAAATGTTATAGCTACATAGCCATAACATACCTATATAGGTATCGGCGTACGTCGAGTGCTAAAACTGGTTACCATGGATTTGAGTCTACTCCACTATCATTGAATTTTACATTTCAGTAATCCATTATCTATTCTTCATATAAGAATTTCATTTCTTTTTTTTTCTGTTTTAATATGTATAACTATTTTTATTTTATATTTATAAATAAAAAGAAGTGATTATGAAATGTTTATTATAATAATAATATGTAGCATTCTCGAAAAAGAAGGTAACTATAGAATGGTTTATGTCAAACTAAGAAGAATTCATGTTTCATACTTGAAGTAAACAAATAATTAATAGATTATATTGTTTTCATTATATGTGCAATAGGCAAGGTACCTCAATGTGAAACTTTTTTTTTTTTAAGTTAGAAAAGTTAGAAAAAAACTAATTGGAAAATATTTAATAAATAGTAATAATAAATCTAAGATATCCATTGTATTTGAGCAATGTAAGTCTACGCCAAGGCGTAGTTAAATTCGATACCAAACCTTGAGATTAGCTCATATTGTGAAATCAATAATGAATCATTGGATTCATTAAGTAATACTAATAATTGTGTTACACACTTCTGTGTTTATTATGTCTTTATTGTTATTTGGTGAATAATCGAACCATTTTTATAACCAAGCTCTGTACTTTCTGATAGTATCAGCAGGCATACAAGCTTAAATAACATAGTAATATACCTGTAAAATAATATCACCTTGATAATGTTGTACAAACCAGTCTATTTGTGCGATGAATTTCCGTCCCTGGAATTGGAAGTTATAGGATGTTAGTACTTTAATAGACACTATATTACATGTAAACAATGGGTATCAAGGCTTAAAATTGTGACGATCATGATGGCAGAATTGTAACACTAAGAAACTGGTATAAAAGAATAAAAATAATAGCTTGTTCGATTGATAGTGACAGAATTGTCTTTGTAAATAAAATAGGCACTAAACAAAAATAGCGTTGTGAATGCTAAAATCTAAAATTAAAAAATAATCGCTTTGGGATCCAAATGCTAGGAATCAAGAAAAATATTTCTACTATATTTTATTTCTCCAACTTATTCAACTTGCATTCGAATTTACTCAATTTCAATCCGAAAATACCAAAACTGGTAATAATTTTTTGAATAAGTGAATCAAATAATGACGACTAGAATACTTTACACCGAATACAATAATAAAAAAGGCAATGAAAATATAATAAGCTACATGTTCTAGCTAGATAATTTATATGCAATTATTTTTCAATGTTTTGATTCCTGGCCACAAGTGTCCCCCAGTCTACCCCGTTGTTGAGAGGTACCAGAGAAAAATTTTCCACAACTATGTCTTCTCTAATTCGGTGTAAGTATCGATGACATTCAACTAAATAAAGTAAAATATAATATTATACCGGTATCTACAGGTTTAATACATAATATTTTATGAATAATAGTCATAATTTATTTTGCAGTTTTGTGAATGTTTTTCTTGTAAAAGACCTTAATGGAAAGGTGTGAAGGTAACTGTATAAAAAAATGTGTTTAAATTTATTGTGTATCTCAATTCTTTAAAAAATGTTCTGAGACACATTGTTAGAGTAAATATTATGTCCAATATAACAGGGAGATAATGCTGTCTAAGAAGTCGTAGCCGGCGGCATAAATTTTGTAAAAATATGGGCACTACAATACCCAAAAGTTAAGAATTTAAATTCGTATATTTCTATTACTTTTCCAATATGAAAACCATAAAGTTGATGGGATTTCTAAAATGCAAAGACTTCTATGTTGTATTCTTGTTTTCTTCTTGTTTTCTTCTTGTTTTCTTACAAACAATAACCATTTCTTATTTTCAATATAGGTTAACTTTTATACTGTTTATAATAATGCGACTTCTGGGATTTCTAGAATGTGTTTTGTTATAAACAATAAGCATTTTTTATTCTTATTATAGGATAACGTTTTTACAGTTTATACTAATATGACTTCTGTTAGATTTTAACTAAACCCGATATGACAACCTGATAAAACATTTTTTCTCGAACAGAGATGTTGAACCTTCAACTTAATGTGTAGTTGACAAATTATTGTCTGTCACTAAAATACATACTTATTATGTGGCTGTTATGTATTTCGCCCGAATTTTAGTCAAATTAATGTTAGAATTTAATATATATCTCTGGAGATGGCACAAGTGAGTACGAGTGAGTATAAAAGAAAATAATAATAATCTTGGTGCTCTCCTAGCGCATTGAAAATAGTATTTTTACTCATGTCGAATTTAGACCAAACAACTATGTGGACGCCTATGTGCCTATAGTTGGCGACCACTGCCTGTATTCGCTAAATACAGATAAATGCTGCACCAGATCCTTACGAGTATCCTTACCCCGCGTACGATGATCGAATGTGAATGTTGACGAATGTATCCTCGATTCCTCGGCAACTGTTTCGATGGACCGTAACGGCCGCCTGCGGGTCTGCTGCTATCGACGAAAGAAATCGTTGATGGGGCTTCGTCGCCGCGTCTGGATATTCGTTTGCCGTCGGAATTAAGCATATGGTATACCTGGCTGCATGTTTCGTTTGTTGTTTTCAAGTTTAAATTGTTTTAAAACAAAATGTACCAGCAAATAAATCAGTTTTAAAATTTATGTTTTATTTAAGTACTGCGCCCGGTTTACTTACAGTTTTTTCGTTGATCAATATCGTTAACCTCAGAATCGAATATGAATATCGAATCGAATATGAATGCATCATTCATATTCGACTCAACTGTTGGTGGCCTTTTAAGTGGACAGCATCAATTACACTTGAGTTCACCATATACCTTCTGTTTATAATAAAATGTATGTTGTGCACAACAAATGAATGTTGCAATGCCCCATTGTATAATGTATAAAGTGCAAAACACTGTCTTAAATTACTGTCATAAAAAAGGTGTTCTATATTGGAAAGCTGCTCCTTAAGCTTCATTATCACTATAATATATTCACTTGGCTAATAATTTCTACACATCAGAATCATTATCATTAAGATCAATCAATTTATGTTTTACACACACAAATTCAATTTGAAAATTAATAGACAGGTAATTTTTACATTTTACAAGGGCATAGCTTAGAAATAAACATACTAATGAGTTAGTGATTAAACATGAATAATAAGCCTGACACATAGGATCTCCTAGTTAAGGCAAATGTTTAAAGTTTTTACTTATTAAAACTGCATTTATGGATAACAAAATGTATGGATTCTATTATTCAATTTCTTATTGAAATTTCTATCAGCAGGCTCATGTTAGGCGTACCTATATTAATAGAAGCTATTTCACATAAAAATTGTGAAATATCAGGTATCAGCTAGTTGCTGTATAACTTATTATCTGGTTCCATGAAGTTGATAAATTTTAGCATTTATTTATAGCTCTGCTTATGAACGTTAGACTGGCAGTTTTTCGTTACAGTTGTAATAATGTGTATAATAAAATCATACATAATTATATTATATACATTTTGCAAGCCAGAAATTTATCTCAGTACCGATGGTACTCTATTATTCCGTTGGGATCAACGCAACACCAAGGATATCTATGATATCAAAATTCATACCTGATGAACTAAGCTGTTGTCAGGGCTGCTGTTGCAGCTCCAGCAGAGCAGCCGCCTGGCTGGAAAGCGGATGGCGGCGAATTCGGCGGACGACGGAGTCACCCGATTGGTGCTCGGCAATGGTTCCAACATGGTAACCTTTGAGGGCAGCTTGCTTTTTACACTGTCGCGTCATCAGGGGCACTTTGAGTTGCTGTTGTTGAAGTTGCGTTGTCTGACCTATCTATGCGGTGAAATAGTCCAGTGTGACTATTTCGAGTGCAAAAGATATTTGGTTCATGCCTTATTAGACACATGCCTTATGACAGAAAGTACCCAGTATGGATGTCGTGTCAGACAAATTAAATAATTAAATGGTAAAAGCCCAGTGTAGCAGTGACGCATTTTTAAATCTCAGCAAACAATGTTGTCTGGGAGGGAATGCTATTAGCATTAAGTCCGCTCTTTTTGTACTCATGTACATTAAAGTAAAATAAATATATATGGTAAAAGCCCAGTATGGCAGTTACGCATTCATAAAGGTAAGCAAACAATTATGCAGTTAAGGCAAGTAAACGGTAAAAGCCCAGTCTGGCAGTTACGCGTTCAAGCCAAGTAAACGGTAAAAGCCCAAAATGGCAGTTACGCATTTAATAGTGTTTCTCCATCTTGTATTCTTCTTCTTCTCTTCCGTCTTGAAAACTTTTTTCCTTTCTGCACGAAGCATTTTAACTAAGTATAATTAAATTTTCACTGTATAAAATATAATTCTGAAGAATTCTCACTTTGAGATTGTATGCGTGCGTCCGTGGCGAAGCACGAAAAGCGAATGAAAAGGTTGGCGCCGAATGGCGGCGATGAGAATTCGAGCCGGAAATGTCAAAATATCTGTCAATTCTAAATCAAATACCTTCTCTTTTTAGGTTATTACTCTAAAATAACGTGCTAAGTGGTGATACATGCAAGCGATACTACATGTGTTAATAGTACTAATATCGAAGGAAGAATCCTGAAGCATAATATTAAATTGGTTTCAGAACTAAATCTTACCAGAGCTGGAGATCTTATAGAATTGCCAGTTTGGTTATCTTTATTTCTAGGCTGTTAGGCGAGTCGTCGTCGGCACGTGCTGCTTCCGAATGTTTATTGCATTGAGATTGCAACATAACTCGCCTGGATTATAATAAGACCCAGTTTTAGTCTGCGACCTAAGAGTACAAATTTGCTTATTCGTCTTTGGCAAGTTGCTTTCGTCCTCCGTAACATGATAATGATACGAAAGTTAACTTACGTCACACCCCGGACACTCCATACAACCGCGCTATTGTAAACTGATGACGTCAGATGACGTTTTTGTACACGCGCAACTGTGTGCGTGCAAAGTCTAGGGCTACCGTGCAGTTTGTACTGTATGAGCGGCGTTCAATTCATAATTCGAACTTTTTGGTAAATAAAGTTACGACGTACTGCTTTGAATATCAAAATAAGTTGACAGTTGACACACGACTAAAAAGTTACGACACGCATTGCTTTGAATATCAAAATAAGTTGACATTTGACAAACACGACTAAACGAGCACACGATTCGGTACACGAACTCACGGGGTGGGGTGAGGTAATTGACTCTGGGGCGGGGCAGAGAGTCTCCTTTCTGTACGGTAGTACTTATATCTATTCTGTGCTTACTTGAACAAAACTTACAACTGTAAGGTGGCCTAAAATACCTTTATGAGCGCGAATAGGTGCTATCCAGAAACTGTGAAAATAAGTAGTTAAAGTAATACAGTTTGAAACCTGAATATTACTTTAGCAAAGAGGTTTTGATATGTCAGCAACTCGGCACCAAATAAAGCATTTGGGGC
This sequence comes from Agriphila geniculea, assembly GCA_943789525.1. Taxonomy (NCBI): domain Eukaryota; kingdom Metazoa; phylum Arthropoda; class Insecta; order Lepidoptera; family Crambidae; genus Agriphila; species Agriphila geniculea. Next base: position 9,733,429 of record OX038875.1, read on the forward strand.
CAAGAGATTCGAGATATGGATAGGAACTTCATATGCCGTTTGAAACTTCAGAAATTGCTATCACCGTGGGCGAGTTTCAGAGCACAGGTGTAATCATGCATAGCAGTAGCTCAAGTTATGACCAATTTACCGGTACTCGCATTTCAAATACTTGAGCTATTTGGTGAACTTCGTGAATTGCACATGGATGGATTAAATTAAATTTATTTGTAGTTTTGAAACTTTGTACCTATCACGTTTTGATTAAAATTAATGCTCTGAGAAATCTTGATTCTCTAAAAATAACAGAGGCACACTTCTTTTTCTATACTCATGTTTGTATTTTTTGTTTTAATAAAGTGTTTGTGTATAGGGAAAACATAGTATTTAAACATTTTTAGTCATGAAAAACTCTATCGTCTTTCAGAATCTTCTACTTATTAATTTCTAGATATAAGACTATGTTTCGGAGTATACAATATTAACATGGACCTACCATCCCCAAACTATAAAGTGATATCCCATTCGAATGAAAAACTATTTTTTTAACTAACGACTTTTATTCTTCACTAATAAGGGCCAACACAGACGACGGGCTTGTGCCTACGCTGCTCTCCAGTCTGCAACCTGAAAATGATGAAAACTTTATACAAATCATGTTGTGAACTAGATCAGATAAAAAGTCGTCGCATCGTTATAGAGGGACGGAAAACGAATCTCAAAAAGTGTATGTGCACCTATTAATTTGCGGTGAATTTTCTGGTTGTAATTCTATCAGTTATGTTACAAGTTGAACGAATATTTTAGCTTTGCCTTCTTTGCACAACAAAGAAAGTGGGAGTTAGTAAGCGGGACTGAAACTTGCTACATTTTAATCCTTGCGTAGAGTTTACGTGATTTGAATGTCAATGTAGTACTGGATACTGCAAGTTCATTAAAACTGTTCAATAAATATAAAATATCAATAACAATTATAATAGAAACTGATTTAAGTTAAGAGGCGGCCCAGCTTGACTCAAAATATAATTATAATCTTTGACATAGTAAATAGTTGGATATTTAAAAGAAACGTGTGAGTAAGGATAATTATAAAGTCTTACTTCACGTTTATAACATTTATTTATTATACACACTCAAATATTATAATGCTTATGATACGAATACTGAAAAAGAAAATTGTATTTTGCAAAGCAATATGAATTTTGTAAAGTTGAAAATTTTTATATTGGATTTTTGTAACTAGATAATTTTAGCTCGTCTGCTTCACATTAGGTATTCTCCACTCTCTTAATGTTATTAAAAAAATACTAGTGGAAGGTAACTTGGCACCAAAGACGGTTTAGGTAGTGGAACGTGCGTTACAGTCTGCATGCTAAATATGAACGTCAAAGAGGTTTCTGTCGGAATTTTTAGGACACGAGCTAATTTTCATTAGTAAGCTTCACCCTCAAAGCGTGGAGAATGAACCTCAATATTGTTTTAAAACTATCATAAAGTTATGAACGGAGAAGAGGAACGTGTTACATTAAATGAATTATTTATTAATAAAAATAAAGAAAAAAATTATTAAACTATTAAACAAATTTTCAAATTATTGTTATGGCGTCAGACTTATGTAAGATAGCTAGCCGGACGGACTTGAAATAAACCCTACCATCCATTGATAGTGTATTAAAATACACTATCAATGCTACCATCAACCAAACCGAGTACAATCGAATCCCCTGGGAATCAACCCGGGACCCCTGCGTCTTACACGGGTGGGCGAACCATTAGACCACAGAGGTGGTATACTTAGAATTCGAGTGTTTTTGAATTGTCTATATTTTTTACCGCCCGTTTAAGACTGTTTTAGCTGACAAGAAGAACGGGTGCAAGAAATTTCCTTGAGTTGGAAAAAAATCACGGATTTCGCAGTCCCCGCAAGAATCGGAGCATTGAAAATAGGTTGAACAAAAATCAGCTGTTCCATAGAAAATTTAAAATCGAATATATCAAAATGTATGGAATAGCAGATTTTTTTTCGGGATTTCAATGTTGGTACCATAGTAAAAGTTGTTTGTATGCATAAGTACATTGACCCCTTAAAATTTTGTGCACTATTTAAGAAGGACCTTCCTTATATATGACGACCTGTGTGGTGCAGTGGTCAACATGCCGCCTACCACGCAAGAGGTCCCGGGTTCGATTCCCGGCCGGGCAGAAATTGAAATGATGAATTTTAATTTTTGTGACGGGTCCAGACCCGTCACAAAAATTAAATATATACTTATTATACATAGTAACACCCAGGTGTTACTATGTATAATAAGTATATATTTAAAAAGTATATAAGTAGCATATCAGTTGTCTAGCACCCATAATACAAGCTTTGCTTAGTTTGGGGCTAGATGGCGCTGTGTGAAATTGTCCAAGCATTTATTATTATTATATTATATTATTATTATTTTAGTAGTTTTAGAGATATAGCACATTTTCCAAAACCGCAAATATATCTTTGTCATTTATACAAACACTATGAAAAACAAAGTTATTTTTGCACATGAAAAATGATAGTGGTATTACATAAGATATAGTAGGTTACTACAGAACCCTACTGTGCGTGGCTCGCCACGCAGTTAGCCGATTTTTTAGACAAAAAATCTTCATAAACTTTTTTGAAATGTGAAAATCATAAATAAAATTAATTTGTTTATTTAGGCATGAATACGAATCAAAACAAATGTTATTAATTTAGCTCAATAAGGACTCTTTAATCAAACACTACTCAAGCCACCATTCCTTGAACGTGGCCGATAATTATACTCTTTGAAATATTAATGAAGATGCTTCGTCGTTAATTAATTAATTAAAACATGTAATTTGATATACTTCGTAATTAAAATTCCGTTTCGTTATAAGTAATTATCGAGACTTCCCTACCAACAGATTAATATTGGTTATTTCTGGTAAATAACAAATAATATTGAGTAAAATATTTTGAGTTATAATTATTTTATTAATTCCTCATCTGTCGTGTATATAGTCAGCTTCCTTTATTATTGATTCTGCTCACGAAACACGAGAATTGGTTGAGAAATGCGACCTGTAGAGGAGAACAGACAACTGAAGCCGGACAGATATATGAAAGAAGCAGAGAGGCTTTGCTCGCTCGGTCAATAACTATTAAGAGATTTTTGTAAACTGACCCTCAGAGAACCGGTTACGTTTTGATCAATGAGTTTAATCAATTAGATTGGTATCTTTGGGCCAACCTTGTGACAAGAAAAATCAAGCCAAAACAACGGGCGAGTTTCATTGGGTTAGTTACCACCAAAATCTGACAGTTTGTACAAACAACCTGTATTACAGCTGCAAACACGTTGCGAAGCGTTTATTACGGTACTTCACAGGATGTTATCGAGCTGTTATCATTATTATCTGATCTCGAGCACAAAGCGCTTTATAATCGACTTAAACTGAGCAGCAAACCTTATGAACGAAGTTCTAACTTCGCTCAATGTCTTAATGATAACACACACCTATTACAAACAGCACGAACTTCCATTAACTTTCATCACATCGCGAACGCAATGATACCGTTTTCCTTACACGCTCGAGATACCCTCTAATGGTGGTACTTGTAAATTAATTGTACAGATGTTTACGCTTACACTTAAGCTCGGATATTAAACTATGTAACGCGAGTCTGATTCAACAATTCAATGGAGTTTACGTTTGAAAACAAACAAATTTTGAGGGAGCGGGTTCGTTGAAAACGTTCCAGAACTTTCTGTTTGCCTAATTAAGTATATTCAGGATACCCTCCTTTGATTAGATCACGTATCGGCTGGATCAAAACGGATCTCAGGGTAAATAGAAACTTTCTTTGCCGTTGTTTCAAGGATAAACTGCAGACGGCCATTGCTTGACAATGATCTCCAATTCTTTTGAACGTAGCTGAAAAAATATTTAAAAGGAATAATTATTTAATTATTTAATTCCTAGATTTAGGCGAGCAATGAACATTGAAATAAAAGCACTATTACAAATATAAGAAACATTTTCAAAAAGCGACTTACGAAGCTTTAAGCAATGAGAGTTGGAGGTCGAAACGGAACGTCGGAAAATGCAAAATGAAATCAAAAAACCTTCAACAAATTATTTCAGTTTATTATTATTATTCAAGGAAACTATGCTAATAAATAACTATACTTACTATAATGAAAATGAATAACATAGGTACTAATGAAAATTCATTCATTAGTTTAGTTTCCTTGAGTTTTAAAACAACTACTCTAAATCAAAAACTAACACCACAACCATTATCTAGGTTTACTGTATAAAACTTATTAATTGTAATTTACACGATATTCGCAGGTATAAAGCTTGAAATTCAATATCATATAGCCAATGTTACTAAAGTACAGGTTTTAAAATGATCAAAATATCGTGTTAATTTTGTACATTTCAAAAACTTTAATTAACGGGGCTTTGATCAGCTGTTGTTGTGTGTATTTCAGTGGCACTCGATGTAAGTTTTAAATGACTAAATATTAATTTTCAATCGTCAGCCTAAATACAGAATTTGAAGATACTAACTTCAAAACTACAGACCTATTTTACCTTCTTAGGGGTAGAATTTGCCAAAAATCCTTTCTTAGTGTATGCCTACATTGTATAAGGTACCTATGTGCAAAATTTTAATTCTCTTGGTTCAGCGGTTTGGGCTGTGCGTTGATATCTCAGTCAGTCAGTCAGTCAGGACTTTGAATTTTATATGTAACTAGCGGCCGCCCGCGGTGTCACCCGCGTGGTTCCCGTTTCCGTGGGAATATCGGGATAAAAAGTATTCTATGTTTTAATCTAGGCTATCTACTATCTGTGTGCAAAATTTCAACCAAATCCGTTCAGTAGTTTTTGCGTGATTGAGGAACAAACTTCCAAACATCCAAACCCACAAACTTTCACATTTATAATATTAGTAGGATTTAATAACAATTAATACAAAATTAATCCGTAAGCTAATAATTTACCTCTACGTTTCATATACAAGTATTAGGTATTTTAAATAATAAAATGTTCATAAACTAAATATGTGTTTCATTTTTTAATAAAATAACGTGTTTTAATTAAAAGTGCATGAACTAAATTCTTCGTTTTTAGGTCAAATGTAAACGAATCGGCGTTTCGGCAACCATCGTCCGCTGACGTCCTGAATGCTCGCTAATGAACCAATGTTACTCGGCGGTGACACTTTAAGCTTAAAATATCTTTTGAAGCATCAAGCGGTTAGAGCTACATGTTTACGGGAACGTTAAGTACAGTTAATATAATGTAGAGTCTGTCTAAAAAGTCAGTTTACATGAGAAATTATTAAATTATTTATAAAAACTTATACTGGTAACCCTGTTGGTGCTGTCAAAATTCTAATTGTAAATATAGCTTTACTCAGTTTTATTTAGATGGGTATTGGTGGGGTGGTTGGGGATTTAGGTGGGTATTAAAATTATTTTTGAAATCACCCAAAACACTTTTTAGACAGACTCTACAGTATGTTAGAAATCGTCCTTTAGAAGCACTCACTCTTCCATGCTTTGAAACGTGAATTGCTGAGACGCTAATGTCATACTCATATTTTCGATATAATTTTTCAAACAAAGACGTTGTGATTATACCGCTAGAAATAGATTGACAGACAAAAATTTTACTTAGGTAAGTATATAACTTTGTTGGTTTGTTTACCCGTTTTCAGGTCCATTATGCAATTCGCCCGTATTTGTACTAACTGGCCTTGTGTTGGTTACCATTAAATCCTAAGTTGGGTTCCCCAAAGTAAATAAAACTCAATAGTTTTTACCAATGTACTACCCGAATATGGCTTGGCAGATTCGGTTACACGATTCGGATGAACGGCCTAGTGTGAATGTGCCATTAGGATGGTTGTAGCATAGAATAAAATCGCAAAAGAAAACTGCCACCAACCATCGAGTCTATTAAAAATATTGCGTATATTTTTGTCTAACGGGGTATTTACATGGAGCGACTAGGCAGGCAAGTTGGCAGGTGACTTAGTCAATTAGCGCTTTTTATCGACAATCACTTGTAAAATCTAATCGCAAACCAAATTTCAATGAGGTGGCGGCGCGGCGTTTAGATTTTACAAGTAATTGTCGATAAAAAGCGCTAATTTACTAAAAATTGCCTGAAAAGTTGCTCCGTGTAAATACCCCATAACACAAATTAAAAAAGGTTTAGTTTAAAAACTTGTAAAGATGTTTTTTTTTCAAACTATTCTGAATTTTTAAGTGAAATCTGTTTTGTGAGTTTTAATATAAATATTAAGTTCTTTAGAATTTTCCCGATGAAAACGTTGCTATTCTGTAATCAATAACGAGCTGAATAACTTCACAGAAGATAATTAGAAACTTTACTTGAAAATGATTAATTAAGTTTATACTACTTCATAAAGTTTTGTTTGAAATTTTTAGACCTGACGGATTAATTAAGATTAATATTAAATTTTGAGATTATTTTCTGTGATGTTTAATGAAAGATGAGTTGATTTAACTTAAAAAGTAAATTCTCGCTCATTAGGGGCTTTACAATAGTTTATCTCGTTTTATCTTATCCAACGCGTCTTTTTTACACAAAATCTGAAAACCATTTGTGATATTTATTATTATGAATAACTTTTTTAAGGAAATAATTCTGAAATCTCAAAAAAAGTACAACTGCTTCTTTTTATGAACTGTGGAGAAAAAAATGACTCTATTTTCATCGGTTTACCAAATACTATGTTAGTATTCGTCAACTGAAACTACTGGTTTGATTAAAGCAATAAATTGGACAGATCCGGTTATCTGGAGCCGGTTATTCGGTGGAATTAACCGGAGACAGGAGACCGGAGAATCAACCGTAAATTGCGTCTGAAACGCCTTCTGTTTTAACTCATGAGAATACTACGTTGAATTTAACTAGGTTCCGAGCTGACATATAATTAAAACTACCAAGTGACTGTATAATTGGAATACAGAAATAATTGCTTTTTCCTGTTGATCCATGAACATGGGTGAGTAAACAAATAATTCCAAGAATCTTTATAGAGAAAATATTGTAGAACCGCCACAGAGAATCCAAACCGATAAATAATTTGATTCGGATGCTAACAGCAAAATTTTCATTTATCTTCGTTTTATATGTGTTATTAAGTCTGTTTGATAAAAGCCTTATAAAGCCCAATATGGTAGATAGGATACCATGCATACAACCCTGGAAAATTATTATAATCCTTGAAAACCGCCACATGGTTGAGATATTTTGTTTTTTTATTTGTATGGAAAACCGCAAAATATCAATCTTAGATGCAAAAAGATATTGTATTCAATAATAAATCCCATTAATAGGCAAAAGCAACATTTTTGGTCTAGGGTTGCCACTATGCAGTTTATCATAATGAAAAAGGTAAAGATTTTTTTACAAAAAATTGAGGTTTTCAGGGTTTATAATAATTTTCCAGGGTTTTATGCATAGTGTACCAATCTACCGTATTCAGCTTTATAAGGATTTATCAAACACCCTATTAAATTGAAGTACCTAAATTAAATTAATTTTCTTTTTTTAACTGTATGGTGGCTGACAATCAAATACCGGTTTTAGTTATTTTATAAATAAGTTAATCCTATATGTATTAGATTTAAGTAAGTAGGTACCAAATAAACGTTTATCTATCATTATTTTAAAATATTATTGCAGAGACAAAAATATTTGTGACCAAACATGGACACTTTTCCAATGATTTAAGTGAATATTAACTGCCACTTAAGTAGATAGCTTTCACATTACTGAAGTTTGACAAGCTTTTCACATTATTATGAACGAAGTAAAGAATTTGAAAGTTATAAGAGCATTATATTCAACTTTAGTTCCATTAGTAAAATATGTTTAAAGGTCAGCAAAATTACTCTTAAAATTAATTCTGATTATTCAACATTGTAATTTTATTAAAACGTTTTGTTATCTTGTTTTGTGGTACCCAGCGCCGCCGTATTGAGCAAATATTGTCCGGGGAATTAAATGTGATTCGAATTAAAATCGTCCAATCCGTTAAAAGGTATTCTTGAATTGAAGAAAACTGTTTTTGACAATAGTTTTTGAATTCAAGAGTAGGCGGCTGGTTGCTTCTGATACATTTTTTTTTTAATATAAAATAATAACCAGACATCGGAATCTGCCGATAATTCTAGATCCGGATTGAAATAACATTGGGGTCCTCTTAATAAATTGTATTGTGACAGTGGGGAAGGGCTACTAGTATTGGCTTTGTTTATTATCTCAAAATAACAAGGAAATTATAATTATAAATATTAAAAATTCTTGCAAAATACAGATTAAAAAGAGGGCCCAAATCACTTAAAAGTGGACATAAACCGTCGGAATTACCGGCAGATTCCGATGTCTGATAATAACACACGGGGTGAAAATAATATTTTGTGATAAATAAATAAAATATAGATAAAGAGAATAATTAATTAATTGGGTGACTGAAAATAATTAAAGGCGACTGTTAATGGGATACTTAAATACTAAACTTGGCAGCAGTTTATTTTTTGGGTGAAAAAGTAACTAAACTGGCGACATACTGTGGATTACATAAATACGTAAAACGGACGACTACAGTCATGTCGGAGATAAATTATTTAAGTTAGCAGTGAAAATTCTAAATGAAAGACAAAAATACTGAGTGGGCAACTATTATACCAAATAGTTAACTATATAAACTGATTTAAGCTGCTCAACATGGTACGAGTATTTTTGTCATCTCGATTAGGCTAATAGTCACCTTTTTAATAAAATTTACGCCCTTTAAATATTTTGTGTGCCCTAAGGTTGTCGCCCAAATAGTAATTTGGTCGCCCGTTTCTGAATAACTAGTTACTCAATTTGTACATTTTCAACATTTGTAGTCGCCCTCAGTCAGTCGCCCAAATAGTATTTCAGGACGCTATATTCAGTATTTGAATACCCTATTACACAAAATGGGAATTTATTGTTACCTGATTAAATACTACCCAAATATTTTTAAATACTAGCGGCCGCCCGCGACTTCGTCTGCGTGGAAAGGTTTTTTGCTATCCCTCGGGAACTATATATTTTTCGGGATGAAAGGTACCCTATGTCCTTCTCTGTACCCCTGAAAACGTGTATGCAAAATTTCATGATGATCGGCTCAGTAGTTAGGACGTGAAGGCGTAACAAACAAACAAACATACGGACTTTCGCATTTATAATATTAAGTAAGGATTGTACAATATTACAACTTTCTCCGATTCCAAAATAAGTATATAGCTAAAGCTCTTTGTGGTCCTTAGAGACCTTAGTGGCAGTCCATCCATACACAACACACCCAGCCTTGAAACAATATCGAAAAGTGCGTTTTCTAAATCGACTCAGCCGGGGATCGAACCGGGAACCACATACATGGCAACATCATAAAACCGGTGTACAACCCAATCGACCACGGAGGTAAACACTGCTTTTATTTATCTTTTTGCAATATTTAGGGTTTCGTACCTCAAAAGGAAAAACGGAACCCTTATAGGATCACTTTGCTGTCCATCTGTCTGTAAAGAAACGCTTTATCTCGGGACTGCTTTGCAGTATCGAGTTAAAATTAAAACCATACACCCAAGTCTACGGTCCCTTGAAGCTGTAAAAAAAACTAATTTAACGTAAAAAATGATGCGGCCATTTATACTGCAAAAAACGCATATTTCGACACTCTCAAGGAAATCAAATTTTATAGGGTACCTACTTTCCTAGAAAGTTGAACTAGAATGAAATTTGGCAAGTAGGTAATAATCGCCCTATAAGTACTACAAGTATAGGAAAAAATCTAAAACCGTAGTCATTTGTAAATAAATCATAAATTCACAAATCTCGTGCTCTACACGACTTGAACGGGCACTTGAAAATTAATCTACCTATTATAGATTATTAAAAAAAACATTTAGGTCGAAAATTTCATTTTTTTTCCAAAACCAAAAAAAAATTTTTTTTTCAAACCTACATTTCCAAATATTTTTACATCATCTTAAAGCTCTTCGAAATCCGTGACTTTTGAGCTCTCGTACGTCCTTGTGACCGCACGCGAGTCGCCCGCCGCGTGATATCGTGTCTCGCGCCGCGCCGCGCAAAACTCGCGGCTAAGGTCACCTCTACAGCCTCAACCGTTATCAATATCGAAAAAAATGTAATGACCTAAAAAGTTTCTTGGCTTAATACCAAGGTGTTTTTTCATATTTTTGAAATTCGGCCCCGGCGTTCTCGAGATATCGGATATTTTCTGTAAAAACACACGATTTTTCGGTCGAAAAAAGTCGTTTTTTTTTCGATTTCCAAAACAGTTTTTTACTTTTCCGAAATATTTTTTACATTTTCTTAAAGACCTTTAAATTTCGCGTCTTTTGAGCTCTCATACGTCCTAGTGCCCTTAATCCTCAGCTCAGGGTATCACGGACGAGTCGCACTTTCAGCAAAAATGGGGCCTACTGGAGTGAAAGAAAAACATTTTCAATGTTAAAAAATATAGTCTTCATCTAAAGTACGTTAAAGTTTAGATGAAGACTATATTTTTTGTACGGATCATCGAGTTTGTACGGAACCCTCGGTGGGCGAGTCTGAATCGCACTTGTCCAATTTTTTTCTATAACGCTAAATCCCGTTCAATAAGCTCGTCGATTCGTAAGGTTGTTTATAGGCCAAAGGGATTCAGGAATGCGTGTCGAAAGATTGTCGCCACACACTCCGATTTCGGACGTCGCATTTACTGCTGTCAAGTGTTATCATCGTGGTGCCACGTGGTTCCCTTTGAATATTGCCCGCTGGGACCCACGAGACAAAAAGAATAAAGTTAAGGTAAAAAAAAATAAAAAATGGTATGGGTTGAAACAGTCTATATTACTAATATTGGTTTACACCTTACATGAGAAAAAATTCACAAATCTAGCTCAGCGACAGGGGTCGCTACATGGATTCTATTGGTTGGTGTGTGTCGGGTCGCAAAAAGAGTAAAAGTTACAGTTTATATTAAATTATCATCCCTAATTGGAAAATACCACGGTTCACAATATTTAAAGAGTAAAAAAGCACCGACCTCGTGTGTCCTGTATTTACTAATGAGGGATTATTTAGACCTCTGAACTCCCTGGAGGATTATCATGTAGTTGTGGACAGCAACTCATCAGCACATGACGTGGCACGTGGTAGACCCAAAGACTATCAATGAAATTAATTTCCCATAGCTGAAACAAACGTGTAGGATTAACCAAACTGAAAATTAGACTTTGAACACGTTGTGGCTATGCAACATGGCGGCGTGGCGTGGGGAAAATGTTTTCAACTTCTTACCAGGTCTTGCTAAAGCAGCAATCCTGATTAGCAGGATTTCAAACCGCCTGCTCCCTCCACCCGTTTGAAATTTTGCCTGGCTGACTCCTCAAGCCACGGCAAGTAACCTTCGAAGATCCTGGCAAACCTTCAGGCCAGCGACCAGAAACAAACGATGGTCTGCAACTTGAGGTTTTACCTGTAATAAACACCACCTCAGAAAATGTTCATGGCGTCTTACGAAGTCTGCCTTGAAACAGATATCACTCCACTTACCTCAGTAGCGTTTTTCTCTCTCTAAATTATTCGACCGACTTCGGCCGCGTTAAATAAAATAATCAAAATTCTTTCTCAACACACATGTCATCTTTTTTCCTGAAAACTGAAGGCTCGCTTGGTGTTGCCCTAACCCGCTTCGATACTCCTTCCAAAACGTTCCGTTTTCCGAAATTCGAACACACTTGGAAATTAAATAAAATTACCAAATATTTTGCAAACAAAATTTAACCTACAGAAATAAATATCTGTGCGTCTCCTGACTATAAAACTTTTGGACAAAACGCAAAGAACTGTCAATCGACGCTTCAGCTAGCAAAAAGGTGTTCGCGCATAACTTCAACAAAAGTGTCAGATGGAAGAGCGTGACACGAGATGGCAACACCGTAGCTCCGAAATCTGCCTTCCTATTGGGCGTTGTTGCTATTGGTCAGAATCATCACGCGCGGCACGCGCCATCTTCTATCGTCTAATTCCTTGCTAAACTGAAGCGAAATTTGAGAGACTTTGCTCTGATTCTCAATGTTTATTATTTTCAAAGCCTTATGCAAATAATAAAAAATTTGAAAAGACATTTATTAAAGTTGCGACTGCTACAAAAAACAACCAATGACGTTAAAGGGGAGGTGCCAATTCCTGCAAAATACTGAAAACTACCATTGCGCTTCCGCGCCAAGATTTAAACTTGTGGATTGTCAGAACACAACGTTACAATACCCCCTCTCCTGAAAAAAAGGCGCTGCCCTCAGCGTCCTCAAACTACAAAACCTACTATCAACACTAAAAACTCTATTGAACGCAACGATGCAACAAACCATGTCGACCGTCAACCCAAAAAAACATGAAATACCCTGGACGTACTACCCATCACCGTGACATCACATTTGACGACACAGGACATCCACCTAACGAGACAAAACGAAACAAAACAACACCGCACAAACAAAACATTTACAACGCAAAACCGGTTGTAAACCGAAAAAGGAGTCGAAAACTACACTCCAAAAAAATTTAACATTCACTAAAATATGCGAATGCAACAACAGTTGTTGTGACTGTACAACAACTAAATATTCAAAATAAAAAAAAAAAAAGTTCATGACATAAATTTCAGTCACCCAAATAGAAAAAAAACCATTATCTTTTAGTAACAACTCATCGCAACATTGGAATATGAATTGAAAAGAAAATAAGTTTCACTACCTCCCTTACAAGAGCAAACAAAAAAATAATAATATCAAGATTTACCCGAATCTACACCATGGTAAAAAAAATAGATTCGACACTTGTAACAAAAAGTGAATTCTAACTCATTAGAGATTAGAACCACACAAAAAACTAAACCAGGCCTCCATCTACCTATAGCTTGGCTACCGGCAATTCCCTGCTCTTTCACACCCAAATTCCTCCGCATGCAATCGTCATACATTCATTCATCACCATTTGTCCATTCATACTTCACCGTGCAAACTAATAGTGTCACACTGAAAATAACTGTAAACACCACACAGAGACGCACGCTTCGTGTGCCAAATTTTGTGTATTTGACACACTACTAGAGAAGATGTAATAAGTGCCCTAAGCTTTTAAATCCTTAATATGCCAAGAACCTATAGATTGACCATCAGAAACTCTTTCCAAATCATACACCAAAGGCGATAAAACTTTCTTTACCCTACATTTCTCAAATTTAGGTGCCAATTTGGCCATTTTAAATTTCTGCGCATCACTCTGAGTAAATGTTCTCTTCCACACAACATCACCTACAGAAAATGTTTCCGCTCTTCTTCTTAAGTTATAGTGAGTGGTGTTCTCAGCATGGGCTTTTAATAAGTGCTCGCGTACCTTTTCGAAAATCGTCTTTAAGACGTGAAATTCACCGGCGTATTCGTCCCTAGGTACCCCAGGTTCGTATTCCTTATCTGTGTCTTTATAAAAGGTACCACTGATGACGGGTTCCCTAGCATGTACGAGAAAAAATGGTGAAAATCCAGTGGACTCGTTCACGGCACTATTTATTGCTAACTGAATTTTCGGCAATTGTTCATCCCATGTACGATGATTATCTTTAACATAAGAAGAAACAGCTGTCATTATGGTTTTGTTGTATCTTTCAACCAAATTTACTTGAGGTGTGTAACGCGGGGTAAAATGGAGTTTCGGAACTTTATAACGTTCGAGCATTTGGCGGAACTCAGATCCTGTGAATTGCACTCCGTTATCAGCAATTACAGTTTCTGGGACGCCGTGTACTAATATTACGCGTTGTTCCAAGTTTTTCACCACTTCCGCACAAGTAGCACGTCTCATAGGAAAAATTAAACAATATTTAGAAAAGCAACAGGTAACTACCAAAAGATAAACAAACCCAGAACGAGACCTTGGCATTGGCCCAACGATGTCTACGGATAAAACCTGGAATGGTCTATGGCAGACTTTCGGTTTACCCATTAAGCCTGGAGTTGCCTTTTGTGATGGTTTGTATGCGGCGCAAGTGTCACAGTGTTTAATGAAATCAACAATGTCTTTGTACATTCCTGGCCAATAATACCGTAGACAAAGGCGTCTATGGGTTTTGAAAACCCCCAAATGAGCCGCTGTTGGTTCACAGTGGTTCTCCTTAATAATGGCCACTCTCTGGTCCCTTCGTACTACCAGCTTCCAATCAAATTCACTCAATAAATTAAATTTACACTTTGAAAAACGATACAAATTACCATCCTTTACACAAAAATTAGGAAAATTAAGTGGATGCGACTTACAACCATTGAAAATTTTATCAAACCACTCGTCCTCCACAGAGTTGATCACGTTTAAGGTGTTAGCATCCATAAGTCTGGATAACGCGTCTGGAACCACATTGTCCGTGCCTTTTCTGTGCTCAACCTGAAAATCGAATTGAGACAGTCGACAAAACCAACGTGCCAGTCTACCTGAAGGGTTCTCCAGCTTAGTAAACCATTTTAGAGATGAATGATCCGTGACAACTTTAAAAGGACGAGATCCCAAATAAGGTTCAAATTTCTCGACCGAAAACAAAACAGCTAAGGCTTCCCTTTCTGTAGCACTGTAATTTCTCTCTGCTTTATTTAAAGAACGACTAACAAATGCAATAGGGTGATCATGTCCGTCAATTTCCTGAGATAACATTCCTCCTAACCCATATGAAGATGCATCACAATGCACAGTAAAAGGTTTCTCAAAATCTGGTACAGCTAAAACTGGTGCTGTAACCAGGGCATTTTTTAAAGTATTAAAGGACTCTTCGGCTTCCTCCGACCAAGAAAAAGGTGGCGCATTCTTCCCACTACACGTCAACTTATTAAGTGGTGCAGCAATAGTCGAAAAGTTACGGATAAACCGTCTATACCAGGAACATGTTCCAAGGAACATTTTGACCTCACGACTTGAAGTTGGCGTAGGAAAGTTCAAAATTGCGGAAACCTTCTCCGGATCAGTTCTCAGACCGAATTCGTCTACAACGTAACCTAAATATTTAATAGAACTTCGGAAAAATTTAGATTTTGTAAAATTGATAGATAAATTGGCTTCTTTAAGCTTGTCAAACACCCGTTTTAAAAGTAGTAAATGCGTTTGGAAATCAGAACTACAGATAATAATGTCATCAACGTAACAGTAAACTGTTCCGTTGTCAACATCACTGCAGAACCCGTGACCCAACAACCTATCCATCAAACGTTGCTGTCTAGCCGGAGCTCCGCACAGTCCAAACGGCATCACCTTAAATTTAAAGATACCTCTTCCGGGAACGGTAAAACTAGTCTTATCCTGCGACTCAGCTTGGAGTGGAATTTGCCAAAAACTGGAGCTTAAATCTATCGAGGATAAGTACCTAGCCTCCTTAAGGCTGTCAAGTATCTGAGGCATGTACGGAATAGCATATGCATCGCCCTTGGTAACGGCGTTAAGCTTCCTACAATCAAGACAGAATCTCCAATCGCCATTCGCTTTCTTGACTAATAGAACGGGATTATTCCACGGACTTTCACTAGGTGTTACAACGTCTAATTCCAGCATTCT
The DNA here is from genome assembly GCA_943789525.1 of Agriphila geniculea. Classification (NCBI taxonomy): domain Eukaryota; kingdom Metazoa; phylum Arthropoda; class Insecta; order Lepidoptera; family Crambidae; genus Agriphila; species Agriphila geniculea. The sequence continues at coordinate 9,749,092 of OX038875.1, forward strand.
ATCCAATTCGTCGTTTAAGGCTTTTTTCTTTTCCGGAGACAACGGATACTGTCCTATCCTAATAGGTGTGGCCTCTCCCGTATCAATTACATGCTCAGTTAAAGAGGTCCTTCCTAACCCAATCCTTTCTGAAGAAATTGATTCAAAGTCTTTCACCATTGAATCAGCCAATTCTCTTTGACTAAAAGACAAACTATTATACGACTGAATACTATTTATTTGTTCCGAGTGAATTGAACTACAATTATTAAAAAATGGTTTAGGAGCGTTCCTATAATCTATCTGATCAAAAATGTTCTTCCCTAAATCGAAACATCTCCAAAAATCACAACCTAGTATCACCTCCGTGACTATACTAGGAATCACAAAAAATTTCACTACCCGGCTAATTTTACCAAAAGTAACCGGTACAAAAATAAACCCTAAAGATTCTAGTTGAACCCCATTTGCAACACTACACGACCTGTCTACACGCTCCTGTAGTTCAAACCCAAACTTTATAAATTGTTTGTGTGCATTGTTCCCTAAAATTGAGATACAAGCACCTGAATCTAATAAACCAATAATTTCAAAATCATTTACTTTAAATTTTAAGTAAGGCCTAACATCATTTTCACTAGGTACGAAGAGAACCGAAGCGATGCTACGAAAAGATTTAAATTTACCCTCACTATCCAATAAATTTGTACCTCGGTTCTCACCAACTAGTTTTTTGTCTGTGGTAAACCTTTAAAACTTGTGCCCTTACTGCAATTCGGACACGAAGTGACAGTAAAACCTACTTTGCCACATTTGAAACATTTTATATTTTGGGGTGTCACTTTACATAACCTAAAATTGTGGTTACCCTTGCCACATTTATAACACACTCGTTGGTTTGCAGAAGGCATGGAATTAGAATTAAACTGTTGTGATGTTGTTGGCGGTCTACTACTGTTGTGTGTTGCTACATAATTAACTTGTTTTGCTTTACCCTTGTAGCAAAACTCCTGACTCAGAAAATTCGACTTGGTCGGTTCCACAAAAAAATCTGAACGTTGGCGAGCAGATTCAAGCTTACGACATTTTGTCTTCAAATCAGAAATTGTAGTAATATCTAACAAAGCTAGCTGTTGGGAAAAATACGGTCTGATGTTGTGCAAAAGGATTTCAAGCTGCTTCTCCTCCGGCAGTGGTGATTTCAGTCTGTTGAATAGGCATGCCATTACTGAAAAATAAATGTGTGTTGGCTCCTCCATTCCTTGTGTTCGTGAACGGATCTCACCCAGTAACCTGTAATCATAATCAACCGGGTCGAATTCTTCGAGCAACAAAGATTTTAATTCTGCCCAACTGTCAACCTGACTTTTAATGCCACGATACCACAGCAAACCCTGTTCTGAAAATAATTGAGCAGCTGAGTTGAACAACTTGCCGTCAGAAACACCATATGAAACTTGGAGCTCGTCGACACGTTCCAAAAATGAACGAGGGTCTGTGGTCCCGTTGAATCTCAAGTTCCACTTTGCCACATTCCTATCACCAGAACATTCCGCAACTGCTACTACTGGCACCGGTTCCACCTGTGTGTCGCACTGTTCAGGATGCTGTGCTCTTGTTGACAAGAAAAACTTTTCAGAAACTGACAATAAAAACTCGATTGCGCTAGACAACTCTGCCTTTTGTGACAAAACAGCAGGGTCATCCGACACAACTCGCAATAGCCTATGATGTAAGTGTCGTACCAAACCACGGCATCTGCTCAAACAATGTGCTGTAACAGATTTTTCACTAAGTTTTGCTTTTAATTCTTTAATTTTATCTGAAATAATTTTAAGTTCTGAACTACTTTCAAATTCTGTTTCCATGATTACCTCAGAGGGACACTCAATAAGAAGTTGTTTTAGTTGCTTTCTCAACAAAGGCACTGTAGATGTCGGTGTTTCAGACCTAATTGTCACTTCATAAGTAAGTTCATCTTTTAAGAGTGAATGTACTAAAATTTCTAAATCCATTGTTAAGAACTGGTGGTATTTCCTTCACAATCAATTTAAATAAAGGGTAATGTTAAATTATCCAACACTAAATCAGAGAAAACACAGTATTCAAGAAAATTATTTGTAATTGTATTGACCACAACGACACACCGCTTGTAACAATATTGTAATATTCACCCAATTGTATAAAATGTAATTTTAACAAAATGTATCAAATTTATAAATCACTGTATGGACTTTAAATTTAACAAAATGTATTCTTTGTAAAAACAAAATAAATTTTTAAGTTGAAAACTGAAATCTTTCTTTGAAAGTATGAATGTGTACACAACACTAGATTGTTACCAAATGTAAAATCTGATATTTATGTCTGTTTAGTTACAGTTTATCATGAAAACAATATAACTTGAAGTTAACTTTAAAACATGAAACATGTAGGTACCTGAACATATAAATCTTATGATAACCCTAGTTTTATAAAAACATATAACACATAACATAAAACATAGAACAAAGCTTAACACTTAAAAATTTAAAGGAAATAAAACAACCACACTTGTGTTTTTTTTTTTCACTTTATAACATTCACAATAGCAGCACACCACAACATAAAATTACAAACTAGAACCTGTGGTATTCCAACCTAAAAACAATTTCCATCTATGCCGCTACTGTTGCTTACCAAAAAGACAAATTCTAAGCAAAATGTTCCAAAGAAAAGTATTAAATTGAGAAAAAAAAAATCTTTACTGTGGTTATGTTGTTCAAGCACAAAAAATGACTCTTAAATGTTGTTCACACAATAAAAATGAAGCTAAATATTCTTATTTGAAAAATATATGACTCTAAGTTACACAAAATACATATATGACTCTAGTAAATACTTTCAAAATATGATTCTAAGTTAAGCAAAAATATATAATGACTCGACTGTAAACTTTTACCAAAACACAAAAACACTCCCCTACTCTCTCCTACCCTCTCTCAATCAGTACTAAAATCATTCCATAAGTAAGCCAAAGGGGTGGGCCAGGACAGTTGTTACACACTCAATATACCCTGCGGTCCGGGCCCAGATATGAGAAAGTTGGGGATGTTGCTGACCAAAACACACCAAACAATAACTTTAAATAAATGTGGGCGCCATTTGCCACGTGGTTCCCTTTGAATATTGCCCGCTGGGACCCACGAGACAAAAAGAATAAAGTTAAGGTAAAAAAAAATAAAAAATGGTATGGGTTGAAACAGTCTATATTACTAATATTGGTTTACACCTTACATGAGAAAAAATTCACAAATCTAGCTCAGCGACAGGGGTCGCTACATGGATTCTATTGGTTGGTGTGTGTCGGGTCGCAAAAAGAGTAAAAGTTACAGTTTATATTAAATTATCATCCCTAATTGGAAAATACCACGGTTCACAATATTTAAAGAGTAAAAAAGCACCGACCTCGTGTGTCCTGTATTTACTAATGAGGGATTATTTAGACCTCTGAACTCCCTGGAGGATTATCATGTAGTTGTGGACAGCAACTCATCAGCACATGACGTGGCACGTGGTAGACCCAAAGACTATCAATGAAATTAATTTCCCATAGCTGAAACAAACGTGTAGGATTAACCAAACTGAAAATTAGACTTTGAACACGTTGTGGCTATGCAACATGGCGGCGTGGCGTGGGGAAAATGTTTTCAACTTCTTACCAGGTCTTGCTAAAGCAGCAATCCTGATTAGCAGGATTTCAAACCGCCTGCTCCCTCCACCCGTTTGAAATTTTGCCTGGCTGACTCCTCAAGCCACGGCAAGTAACCTTCGAAGATCCTGGCAAACCTTCAGGCCAGCGACCAGAAACAAACGATGGTCTGCAACTTGAGGTTTTACCTGTAATAAACACCACCTCAGAAAATGTTCATGGCGTCTTACGAAGTCTGCCTTGAAACAGATATCACTCCACTTACCTCAGTAGCGTTTTTCTCTCTCTAAATTATTCGACCGACTTCGGCCGCGTTAAATAAAATAATCAAAATTCTTTCTCAACACACATGTCATCTTTTTTCCTGAAAACTGAAGGCTCGCTTGGTGTTGCCCTAACCCGCTTCGATACTCCTTCCAAAACGTTCCGTTTTCCGAAATTCGAACACACTTGGAAATTAAATAAAATTACCAAATATTTTGCAAACAAAATTTAACCTACAGAAATAAATATCTGTGCGTCTCCTGACTATAAAACTTTTGGACAAAACGCAAAGAACTGTCAATCGACGCTTCAGCTAGCAAAAAGGTGTTCGCGCATAACTTCAACAAAAGTGTCAGATGGAAGAGCGTGACACGAGATGGCAACACCGTAGCTCCGAAATCTGCCTTCCTATTGGGCGTTGTTGCTATTGGTCAGAATCATCACGCGCGGCACGCGCCATCTTCTATCGTCTAATTCCTTGCTAAACTGAAGCGAAATTTGAGAGACTTTGCTCTGATTCTCAATGTTTATTATTTTCAAAGCCTTATGCAAATAATAAAAAATTTGAAAAGACATTTATTAAAGTTGCGACTGCTACAAAAAACAACCAATGACGTTAAAGGGGAGGTGCCAATTCCTGCAAAATACTGAAAACTACCATTGCGCTTCCGCGCCAAGATTTAAACTTGTGGATTGTCAGAACACAACGTTACAGTGGCAGAATTAACGGCCCCAGCCTCTACGAGGTTGCTATAAATTACCACCCAGCTTGATCCTACTGCCAGATATATCAAACGAAAAGGCCGAAATGGGAAACCGATGATGCCTTGTTTATTTCGAGTGAGACGCAGCTTAACATTTCGCACGGCTTCAAGATTTTCGGTCTAAGGAAATGTTTTTTTTTTGTCGTCAATTTTATCGTGTGGTAATTCAAATTGTCAATAAATGAATAATTTGAATCAGTGAGATATATGTGTGAAAATAGTTTTTAAGTGTGTATGTTTTTTACCAACCAATATAAATTATTAAGAATATCCATTTTGGTCCAAATGTAAAAGTGCCGGCCAAAAAGCAAAAGTGCTTTATTCTGATTGATTTTGTCCACCTAAGCATTTCTTAAATGGCACCGAAGCTGTAGCACCGCTATACTTGATTTTAAATAAGTTCAAAAAGTCTGTCTTTTGACACAAATGTGAAGCGGTGCTATAGCTTCGGTGCTATAATAAAAAATGCTTAGATGGACAAAACCTATCAGAATAAAGCACTTTTTCTTTTGGCCGGCACTTTCAAATTTGGACCAAAAATGTATGAAACATGGATGATGTCCTTTGGAAGGCTAAGGTTAGTGAGTAAATTCCTATCAATAGTACAAAACAAACCTATGATTATTATAATTTAGTACAATGCATTACTATAGTTTAAAAGTGTAAATCGCACATAACCTGTTTTTTTATTAATTGTAATGAAAAGGTCGCTCGTCTATGTCAGCCTTGCGGTTGTAGTCGTGAGCGGCACTTTTGACGTTTCTTGTTAGTCCAACTGAATAGACTTCACGTGAGGCGTGTGGAAATTGTACCTAAATTGGCTTAGTTCGCGTGAGAACAGTTTTGCGAATAAATTCTTTTCAGGGCTTTAATATTACAATAAAGTAACCGTTAAGTGAAAAGTTTGCTTTCGCGATTTCAAATGGTACTTGAATAGTTGAATGGCTCGGTAATAATATACGTAATAACATTAGTCACGCGAATTCTGAATTGATGTACATATCTGTATGTGTAATGAATGAGTTTACCTAAATAAGAATTACATGGAAAATCTTAGTAAGCGAACGAATATACTTTTGTCTATTTAAATAAATAGGCAGGTTATTAAAAGCACAATATTAAATCGTAGACTTGTTTATTACATTTTTAATTTCAGTTCTGTCAGTTAAAGATATCAAACAATAATAAAGTTTAACAAAATTCCGATGTGTCACAGAAATCGTTTCCTTTTCCCGAGGGAAAACTTGTTAAAAGAAAGTTTGTTTACTTTAGAAATCGTAACTAAAATAGCCACAACGAGCGATTGACGGTCAGTGTTGGTAACTTTGTCAGTGCCAAGTTTGGGGACAAACAATTTTGATAAGTTTGAGAAGTGTTAGTGAATCGTAACAAATTCACTTCATTCGATTTCTCGTGACGTCATGTTCACGCCAAAATAAACATATTTCAATGAAGATCAAATGAGTGACAAAATTAAAAATAGAAGTAGTATAAAGTGTCATGGTTTTGGAAACTTTTTAGGGTTCCGTACCAAAATGGTAAAAAAGGAACCCTTATGGTGTGACTCAGTCTGTCTGTCTGTCTTTCTGAAAAAATCTGAAATAATTCTATGTGATAGTAGTTTATGTAAAGATTACAGGAAAAATACAACGATATCTCAATATAACACACTTTTTTAGAAATTCAAAAACAAACAAAAATTCTTTAGTTTCACTACCAGTCAACAGATGGCGCTGTCCTAAGAATGCTGACCTAAGAAAAAAAAATAGTTCCACTATCGGTCAAGAGATGGCGCAACCTAATACTACAATAATAATTGGTGGCTGGTTCTAATATAATTACCTAATAGTTGCCGTACGAATAAACGAAGAATACGTTCCTACTTAGTAATATAAACAGTTTGCAATGTGGAGCGGCTGAAACGTTTTTCAGTCACCATAAGCAGCTGTGGTTAAGATTTTTAAATTAACTTCCACCTGTCTGCCGTTTTTCCTACTTTTTTAAAGACTGTACTAAAGTAACATATCCAAATATATTTATGATTGTACGGAACCCTCGGTGCGCGAGTCCGACTCGTTCTTGACCGGTTTTATTTTCACCTAGAACGAAAATCATTGATTTACAACAATAAACGAAAAAAACGTTGCATTAACAAGAATTTAATAACATTACAGTCACTAATACTTTACCAATCCTTACTATATTATAAATGCGAAAGTACGTTTGTTTGTTAGTTACGACTTCACGTTTTATCTTTTGAACTGATCGTCACTAAATTTTGCATATACGTTGTCAGTGGTACCATAGGGGTACATTTCATACTGAAAAAAGGTACTGTTCCCGAGGGATAGAGAAATAACTGTCGACGCAGAGTCACTAATATTCGCAGAATGTATCAATCTTTAATCGGAAATCCGTAGACAAACACAACCAATAATATCTAATTAAATTTAAAATACCGTACTCTTAGGGCACTCCTTATTTGTGGTAAAATAAAAAGGATAACAAGCATGAAGTCACATAGAAACTCATTGAACTTCCAGCGAACATCATAAGAGATGAAACCTTATATTTTACTTAACTAACTCCAGCTGCTTACATGGATTCCTAACTTTATGAAACCCTCTCCTTTTTCGCTCTTAGGTTAAATTTTAGTGAAACTTATGCAAAATTTCCTGCAAAGATACCCTGTAAGTTAGTTACTGACTGTATTTGCATTGCGTTCGAGCAAAAATTTGAGTTATAAATCGCTGAAGAGGTTTTCTTTTTGACGAGGATAGTTTGCGCCTGGACTTTTATAGAAAACTTTCATCTCATTAATTTTGTAATGGAATATTTACGAGTTTTTTCTTTAACTTTCGATTTACTACTAGAACTCGTTTCTTGAACATTTTTAGGGTTCCGTACCTCAAAAGGAAAAAACGGAACCCTTATAGGATCACTTTGTTGTCCGTCTGTCTGTCTGTCCGTCCGTCTGTCTGTCAAGACCCTTTATCTCAGGAACGCGTGGAGGTATCGAATTGAAATTTAAACCATATACTAAGGTCTACGGGCCCTTGAAGTTGTAAAAAAATCAAACTTCTAAGTTAACGTAAAAAAAAGATACTGCCGCTTAGGGCGCAAAAAACGCATTTTCGATACTCTCAAAGGAATCAAAATTCATAGGGTACTTCCCGTTGACCTAGAACTATGAAATTTGGCAGGTAATAGCGTCTTATACTACACTTACAGGAATAAATCTGAAAACTGTATATTTGTAATTAAATCATAATAAAATATGGTCATTAAAATACGTAATTATTAATCATCTTGGTGAAACAACGGTATGCGCGGTCATAGTTTAACTTCTAATTACTTTTGGATTAATCGCGCCACTAATTCTTTTTAAAATATCAATATTTATTATTATTAATTATTCAGATCCTTTCAAATCTTGTTATAGTTAATTACTTTTAAAAATTAAATTAAAAAGTAATAAATTTGGCTCTAAATATTTTCGCAACATGGCGGTATGTCACGCTGTATGACAGGGGGTCTTCTTCTTCTTATTTTTGTTTTGGCAATCTACTTTCTTCTTGGAAGTAATTTTTGCCAGTGTCAAGTGTTGAATAGTTCAGTGGTAGATTGTTTCAGTTTACATTAAAATGCGGGTGCATCGCATTCCAATGTTGCTTGGAGCATTTGGCACCAAGTATAATCAAGACAGTTTACTCGGTAAGATTAGCCGAGGTAGCCACCACTACAATAAAAGTCTCGGCTTCACACAACCAAATATATAAAACTGTTTTGGTGCAATATGGGTATCAAATGAAAGGCCTTGATGAGCGCATTCCAAAAAGATAAAAAAAAAAACGAAAACAAAATTTTTTTTCAATACCTATGGGTATCAAATGAAATTCTTTTGAAAAGTTCCAAAAAACTGAAAAAAAATTAAAAACGAAAGGTAAATTTTTTTTTGCAATATGGGTATCAAATGAAAGGCCTTGATGAGCACTTTCAAAAAAACTGAAAAAAAAATAATGAAAAACTGGAAATAAATGACAAAAAAACGATTTTTTTTTAATATGTGTATCAAATGAAAGGCCTTGATGAGCACATTCCAAAAAATTAAAAAAAAAAAACGAAAAAAAACTGTTTTGGTGCAATATGGGTATCAAATGAAAGGCCTTGATGAGCGCATTCCAAAAAGATAAAAAAAAACGAAAAAATAATATTTTTTTTTCAATATGGGTATCAAATGAAAGGCCTTGTTGAGCACTTTCCAAAAAACTGAAAAAAAATAATGAAAAACTGGAAATAAATGAAAAAAAAACGGATTTTTTTTTCAATATGTGTATCAAATGAAAGGCCTTTATGTGCACATTCCAAAAAATTGAAAAAAAAAACGAAAAAAAACTGTTTTGGCGCAATATGGGTATCAAATGAAAGGCCTTGATGAGCGCATTCCAAAAAGATAAAAAAAAACGAAAACAAAATTTTTTTTCAATACCTATGGGTATCAAATGAAAGTTTTTTTGAAAAGTTTTTTGGAATATGCTCATCAAGGAGCATATTCCAAAAAACTGAAAAAAAAAAATAAAACCGAAAGGTAAAATTTTTTTTGCAATATGGGTATCAAATGAAAGGCCTTGATGAGCACATTCCAAAAAACTGAAAAAAAAAACGAAAAAAAAATATTTTTTTTGCAATATGGGTATCAAATGAAAGGCCTTGATGAGCACTTTCCAAAAACCTGAAAAAAATAATGAAAAACTGGAAATAAATGAAAAAAAAACGGATTTTTTTTCAATATGTGTATCAAATGAAAGGCCTTTATGTGCACATTCCACTTTCCATTTTCTTTTTTCAATTACTGTAAGTAATTTAAAATTAAAATGAAAAGCTTAAAACTTTTAAAACTAAAAAGTTAAAAGTTTAAAAGTACTACACAAGCCTTGGCCGCATCTAGGCATTGATGGACTCACGTATATTCTTCAATGCCTGTCTTGAGTGCCGCTGCAGTAATGTACTATTCCATTTCAAACCTTCGCCCGTGGTCAATTCTTTGTCGTAATCCCTGGAAGGGTTATTTTCTACGTGGCGATAAAGGATTTCAAATGGTTATCTATATATAGCAGTCTGCTGAACGGATTTTGATGGTATTTTTTTACAGTTTGGTAGCTTGGAGTCCAACTTATAATCTAAGCAATTTTTCACATTATTCCGGTAGGTAGAACCTGGGATAAAGCTTGAACTCTCCGTAGTACAGTTTTCATATAAAAAACTAATAACTACCAACCACTTTTTTTCAAAATATTTCCTTTGTACGGACACAACTTTTCTATAGCTTTATTTTATGTATAGATGTAGGTCTGTACGGAACCCTCGGTGGGCGAGCCCGACTCGCACTTGTCCGGTTTTTTTTTTATGTATTTAGACTGATTAACCTACAGTTTCTTACATGGGTATTTAGGTTTTTGGTATTACAAAGGCTAGTGTGTGAACTATTTTATTTACGTTGTTATTTTAAGATAAAATGAAAAACAAGTAAAATGGCTTTTTCTCGCTTTAGATTCTGACGGAAAAATCACTACATATTATAAAACAAAATCCTCCACCGCTCCGTCTGTCTGTCAGTTTGCGATAAACTCAAAAACTACTGCACGGATTTTTATGCAGTTTGCACCAATAGATAGAGTAATTAGTGATGGAGGCTTTGGTATATTGTTTGTCAAGGTTTTGTGTAAATTGGTTGAAATATAACAATAATTGTTGGAAGAGTCGGAAAAAGTCAAGCCGCCTGGTAACTTTCATTGAAAACACTACTAAGAATAATACTATCATGCATCTGTTTAAAAATAATCTGCAGACATACAAACCTAATATACAAAGCCAAAATAATAACAACGTGTCTCAAGATAAACAGAACTCTGTTGTTCAGTAAAAACAAACTTGCTGAAATAAAAATGTTCTCTCCGCTCTATATAGAGTTGATAATACACCTTAGTTTCCCGCAGTCGCATTATTTACCGAGGCCGGACCTATGGGAATCAAGCAATAGCAGGCCGAGAACAAACAGAAAGATAGCAACACAATACTCGCACATATGTATCCTTGGGACTGAATACAAGTTTTCACATAAATCAGTGGCCTAACTTTATTCAAACGACTCTCTGGCGACATTTGTTCGGATTCCACGTCAAGAGAAACTTTGAACGGAGTGGCTTCTTTGTAAAAGTGCTGCGAGTTACTGCGACGCGACGAGAAGTTGGTTTGTCTCATGAACACGTATGTTACTGCTATCTAAGCTCGTCGATTCGTAAGGTTGTTTATAGGCCAAAGGGATTCAGGAATGCGTGTCGAAAGATTGTCGCCACACACTCCGATTTCGGACGTCGCATTTACTGCTGTCAAGTGTTATCATCGTGGCAGAATTAACGGCCCCAGCCTCTACGAGGTTGCTATAAATTACCACCCAGCTTGATCCTACTGCCAGATATATCAAACGAAAAGGCCGAAATGGGAAACCGATGATGCCTTGTTTATTTCGAGTGAGACGCAGCTTAAAATTTCGCACGGCTTCAAGATTTTCGGTCTAAGGAAATGTTATTTGTCGTCAATTTTATCGTGTGGTAATTCAAATTGTCAATGAATGAATAATTTGAATCAGTGAGATATATGTGTGAAAATAGTTTTTAAGTGTGTATGTTTTTTACCAACCAATATAAATTATTAAGAATATCTATTTTGGTCCAAATGTAAAAGTGCCGGCCAAAAAGCAAAAGTGCTTTATTCTGATTGATTTTGTCCACCTAAACATTTCTTAAATGGCACCGAAGCTGTAGCACCGCTATACTTGATTTTAAATAAGTTCAAGCTTCGGTGCTATAATAAAAAATGCTTAGATGGACAAAACCTATCAGAATAAAGCACTTTTTCTTTTGGCCGGCACTTTCAAATTTGGACCAAAAATGTATGAAACATGGATGATGTCCTTTGGAAGGCTAAGGTTAGTGAGTAAATTCCTATCAATAGTACAAAACAAACCTATGATTATTATAATTTAGTACAATGCATTACTATAGTTTAAAAGTGTAAATCGCACATAACCTGTTTTTTTATTAATTGTAATGAAAAGGTCGCTCGTCTATGTCAGCCTTGCGGTTGTAGTCGTGAGCGGCACTTTTGACGTTTCTTGTTAGTCCAACTGAATAGACTTCACGTGAGGCGTGTGGAAATTGTACCTAAATTGGCTTAGTTCGCGTGAGAACAGTTTTGCGAATAAATTCTTTTCAGGGCTTTAATATTACAATAAAGTAACCGTTAAGTGAAAAGTTTGCTTTCGCGATTTCAAATGGTACTTGAATAGTTGAATGGCTCGGTAATAATATACGTAATAACATTAGTCACGCGAATTCTGAATTGATGTACATATCTGTATGTGTAATGAATGAGTTTACCTAAATAAGAATTACATGGAAAATCTTAGTAAGCGAACGAATATACTTTTGTCTATTTAAATAAATAGGCAGGTTATTAAAAGCACAATATTAAATCGTAGACTTGTTTATTACATTTTTAATTTCAGTTCTGTCAGTTAAAGATATCAAACAATAATAAAGTTTAACAAAATTCCGATGTGTCACAGAAATCGTTTCCTTTTCCCGAGGGAAAACTTGTTAAAAGAAAGTTTGTTTACTTTAGAAATCGTAACTAAAATAGCCACAACGAGCGATTGACGGTCAGTGTTGGTAACTTTGTCAGTGCCAAGTTTGGGGACAAACAATTTTGATAAGTTTGAGAAGTGTTAGTGAATCGTAACAAATTCACTTCATTCGATTTCTCGTGACGTCATGTTCACGCCAAAATAAACATATTTCAATGAAGATCAAATGAGTGACAAAATTAAAAATAGAAGTAGTATAAAGTGTCATGGTTTTGGAAACTTTTTAGGGTTCCGTACCAAAATGGTAAAAAAGGAACCCTTATGGTGTGACTCAGTCTGTCTGTCTGTCTTTCTGAAAAAATCTGAAATAATTCTATGTGATAGTAGTTTATGTAAAGATTACAGGAAAAATACAACGATATCTCAATATAACACACTTTTTTAGAAATTCAAAAACAAACAAAAATTCTTTAGTTTCACTACCAGTCAACAGATGGCGCTGTCCTAAGAATGCTGACCTAAGAAAAAAAAATAGTTCCACTATCGGTCAAGAGATGGCGCAACCTAATACTACAATAATAATTGGTGGCTGGTTCTAATATAATTACCTAATAGTTGCCGTACGAATAAACGAAGAATACGTTCCTACTTAGTAATATAAACAGTTTGCAATGTGGAGCGGCTGAAACGTTTTTCAGTCACCATAAGCAGCTGTGGTTAAGATTTTTAAATTAACTTCCACCTGTCTGCCGTTTTTCCTACTTTTTTAAAGACTGTACTAAAGTAACATATCCAAATATATTTATGATTGTACGGAACCCTCGGTGCGCGAGTCCGACTCGTTCTTGACCGGTTTTATTTTCACCTAGAACGAAAATCATTGATTTACAACAATAAACGAAAAAAACGTTGCATTAACAAGAATTTAATAACATTACAGTCACTAATACTTTACCAATCCTTACTATATTATAAATGCGAAAGTACGTTTGTTTGTTAGTTACGACTTCACGTTTTATCTTTTGAACTGATCGTCACTAAATTTTGCATATACGTTGTCAGTGGTACCATAGGGGTACATTTCATACTGAAAAAAGGTACTGTTCCCGAGGGATAGAGAAATAACTGTCGACGCAGAGTCACTAATATTCGCAGAATGTATCAATCTTTAATCGGAAATCCGTAGACAAACACAACCAATAATATCTAATTAAATTTAAAATACCGTACTCTTAGGGCACTCCTTATTTGTGGTAAAATAAAAAGGATAACAAGCATGAAGTCACATAGAAACTCATTGAACTTCCAGCGAACATCATAAGAGATGAAACCTTATATTTTACTTAACTAACTCCAGCTGCTTACATGGATTCCTAACTTTATGAAACCCTCTCCTTTTTCGCTCTTAGGTTAAATTTTAGTGAAACTTATGCAAAATTTCCTGCAAAGATACCCTGTAAGTTAGTTACTGACTGTATTTGCATTGCGTTCGAGCAAAAATTTGAGTTATAAATCGCTGAAGAGGTTTTCTTTTTGACGAGGATAGTTTGCGCCTGGACTTTTATAGAAAACTTTCATCTCATTAATTTTGTAATGGAATATTTACGAGTTTTTTCTTTAACTTTCGATTTACTACTAGAACTCGTTTCTTGAACATTTTTAGGGTTCCGTACCTCAAAAGGAAAAAACGGAACCCTATAGGATCACTTTGTTGTCCGTCTGTCTGTCTGTCCGTCCGTCTGTCTGTCAAGACCCTTTATCTCAGGAACGCGTGGAGGTATCGAATTGAAATTTAAACCATATACTAAGGTCTACGGGCCCTTGAAGTTGTAAAAAAATCAAACTTCTAAGTTAACGTAAAAAAAAGATACTGCCGCTTAGGGCGCAAAAAACGCATTTTCGATACTCTCAAAGGAATCAAATTTCATAGGGTACTTCCCGTTGACCTAGAACTATGAAATTTGGCAGGTAATAGCGTCTTATACTACACTTACAGGAATAAATCTGAAAACTGTATATTTATAATTAAATCATAATAAAATATGGTCATTAAAATACGTAATTATTAATCATCTTGGTGAAACAACGGTATGCGCGGTCATAGTTTAACTTCTAATTACTTTTGGATTAATCGCGCCACTAATTCTTTTTAAAATATCAATATTTATTATTATTAATTATTCAGATCCTTTCAAATCTTGTTATAGTTAATTACTTTTAAAAATTAAATTAAAAAGTAATAAATTTGGCTCTAAATATTTTCGCAACATGGCGGTATGTCACGCTGTATGACAGGGGGTCTTCTTCTTCTTATTTTTGTTTTGGCAATCTACTTTCTTCTTGGAAGTAATTTTTGCCAGTGTCAAGTGTTGAATAGTTCAGTGGTAGATTGTTTCAGTTTACATTAAAATGCGGGTGCATCGCATTCCAATGTTGCTTGGAGCATTTGGCACCAAGTATAATCAAGACAGTTTACTCGGTAAGATTAGCCGAGGTAGCCACCACTACAATAAAAGTCTCGGCTTCACACAACCAAATATATAAAACTGTTTTGGTGCAATATGGGTATCAAATGAAAGGCCTTGATGAGCGCATTCCAAAAAGATAAAAAAAAAAACGAAAACAAAATTTTTTTTCAATACCTATGGGTATCAAATGAAATTCTTTTGAAAAGTTCCAAAAAACTGAAAAAAAATTAAAAACGAAAGGTAAATTTTTTTTTGCAATATGGGTATCAAATGAAAGGCCTTGATGAGCACTTTCAAAAAAACTGAAAAAAAAATAATGAAAAACTGGAAATAAATGACAAAAAAACGATTTTTTTTTAATATGTGTATCAAATGAAAGGCCTTGATGAGCACATTCCAAAAAATTAAAAAAAAAAAACGAAAAAAAACTGTTTTGGTGCAATATGGGTATCAAATGAAAGGCCTTGATGAGCGCATTCCAAAAAGATAAAAAAAAACGAAAAAATAATATTTTTTTTTCAATATGGGTATCAAATGAAAGGCCTTGTTGAGCACTTTCCAAAAAACTGAAAAAAAATAATGAAAAACTGGAAATAAATGAAAAAAAACGGATTTTTTTTTCAATATGTGTATCAAATGAAAGGCCTTTATGTGCACATTCCAAAAAATTGAAAAAAAAACGAAAAAAAACTGTTTTGGCGCAATATGGGTATCAAATGAAAGGCCTTGATGAGCGCATTCCAAAAAGATAAAAAAAAACGAAAACAAAATTTTTTTTCAATACCTATGGGTATCAAATGAAAGTTTTTTTGAAAAGTTTTTTGGAATATGCTCATCAAGGAGCATATTCCAAAAAACTGAAAAAAAAAAATAAAACCGAAAGGTAAAATTTTTTTTGCAATATGGGTATCAAATGAAAGGCCTTGATGAGCACATTCCAAAAAACTGAAAAAAAAAACGAAAAAAAAATATTTTTTTTGCAATATGGGTATCAAATGAAAGGCCTTGATGAGCACTTTCCAAAAACCTGAAAAAAATAATGAAAAACTGGAAATAAATGAAAAAAAAACGGATTTTTTTTCAATATGTGTATCAAATGAAAGGCCTTTATGTGCACATTCCACTTTCCATTTTCTTTTTTCAATTACTGTAAGTAATTTAAAATTAAAATGAAAAGCTTAAAACTTTTAAAACTAAAAAGTTAAAAGTTTAAAAGTACTACACAAGCCTTGGCCGCATCTAGGCATTGATGGACTCACGTATATTCTTCAATGCCTGTCTTGAGTGCCGCTGCAGTAATGTACTATTCCATTTCAAACCTTCGCCCGTGGTCAATTCTTTGTCGTAATCCCTGGAAGGGTTATTTTCTACGTGGCGATAAAGGATTTCAAATGGTTATCTATATATAGCAGTCTGCTGAACGGATTTTGATGGTATTTTTTTACAGTTTGGTAGCTTGGAGTCCAACTTATAATCTAAGCAATTTTTCACATTATTCCGGTAGGTAGAACCTGGGATAAAGCTTGAACTCTCCGTAGTACAGTTTTCATATAAAAAACTAATAACTACCAACCACTTTTTTTCAAAATATTTCCTTTGTACGGACACAACTTTTCTATAGCTTTATTTTATGTATAGATGTAGGTCTGTACGGAACCCTCGGTGGGCGAGCCCGACTCGCACTTGTCCGGTTTTTTTTTATGTATTTAGACTGATTAACCTACAGTTTCTTACATGGGTATTTAGGTTTTTGGTATTACAAAGGCTAGTGTGTGAACTATTTTATTTACGTTGTTATTTTAAGATAAAATGAAAAACAAGTAAAATGGCTTTTTCTCGCTTTAGATTCTGACGGAAAAATCACTACATATTATAAAACAAAATCCTCCACCGCTCCGTCTGTCTGTCAGTTTGCGATAAACTCAAAAACTACTGCACGGATTTTTATGCAGTTTGCACCAATAGATAGAGTAATTAGTGATGGAGGCTTTGGTATATTGTTTGTCAAGGTTTTGTGTAAATTGGTTGAAATATAACAATAATTGTTGGAAGAGTCGGAAAAAGTCAAGCCGCCTGGTAACTTTCATTGAAAACACTACTAAGAATAATACTATCATGCATCTGTTTAAAAATAATCTGCAGACATACAAACCTAATATACAAAGCCAAAATAATAACAACGTGTCTCAAGATAAACAGAACTCTGTTGTTCAGTAAAAACAAACTTGCTGAAATAAAAATGTTCTCTCCGCTCTATATAGAGTTGATAATACACCTTAGTTTCCCGCAGTCGCATTATTTACCGAGGCCGGACCTATGGGAATCAAGCAATAGCAGGCCGAGAACAAACAGAAAGATAGCAACACAATACTCGCACATATGTATCCTTGGGACTGAATACAAGTTTTCACATAAATCAGTGGCCTAACTTTATTCAAACGACTCTCTGGCGACATTTGTTCGGATTCCACGTCAAGAGAAACTTTGAACGGAGTGGCTTCTTTGTAAAAGTGCTGCGAGTTACTGCGACGCGACGAGAAGTTGGTTTGTCTCATGAACACGTATGTTACTGCTATCGAGTTCAACGTTAAATTTAACAAGGTACGACCGGTTATGCGCAGGGAATATTTTAAATTTGTGCTTTGTGTTTCGTGATTGTGTGGAAAATTTTCACCTGATATACCAGTGAAAGGAATTCCTGATACGTACAATATACTTCCTTTGATGTCCTCCGTGGTAGAGTTTGGAAAATGGAGACGTCGTTTGATTTCGATAGGGGGATCGAACCCGAGTACAAATTGTAATTTGTACTCGGTTTGATTGGTGGGAGAGCTTATTTCAAGTCCGCCTGGCTAGCTACCACCATCTTACCTAAGTCTGACTGACGCCATAACAACAATTTAAATATTGTTGTGTTCTGGCATTTAGAGGTAAGATAGCCAGTTCCTCAGTGATGAGGATTCCAGGAGTAGTGCGCTTCCACCTTCGGCCTTATCGTCATTTAACACCAGGTGAGGTATTGGCCAAGTACTATCCCGTTAGATCCCGTTATGCATTATATCATAAAGTTTTTGTGAAAGCCTTTCATCTTAATAAAACATTTATTATTCTTCAAACGAAAGAAAAGATCTACCTAGCTATAAGAAGTCAATGATCATAATCATAATTATCACTAAATACCTGTCGTAATTTTACTAAACTGTACAGGACCAAGTTTTAAAGTTAAAAATACCCGAACATCAAAAAACTATACAGACAGACAGCTCTCTAACAATAACAATAACTTTTTCACAAACAAAATATAATGGTAAACATTTATTAGGTACAGCTTGTATGCATGAATATACAGGGTTATTTGTAAAACACCAACAACCTTACAGAAGTAGATTGCGAACATCATAAACAACAACATTTGTTATACGACTTTTCCGAAAACAGAAAAAAAAATCAACTTTCCATACAAATGTCCGAACAGCTGATCGAGTTTAGTACGAAAAGTCGATTTTTTTTGTCTTTTCCGGAAAAGTCGTAGAACAAATGTTGTTGTTTATGGTGTTAGTAAACTACTCCTGCGAGGTTGTTGGTGTTTTACAAAAAACCTTGTAGATACACGGTATAAATTATATAATAGTGTGATAGATAGCCGTGTTTGATTTATAGTGAGCACCGGCTTCAAGGGAAATCACTTGTTGTCCAATGAGATTCACACCACCCAACCTTTCACTGAAAAAAAAAGCCAACCTACAGCTAACTTAGGTTTTGTTAGCATCGCCGAAACTTCAGTACTAGTTCCCTAAACTTCGGATAGTGCAGATCCGCTGTTTAGCAAACAGTAGCCGAAGTTTAGCGGTAACCACAGCTTTGTAAATAATTACTGATAAATATCAGGATATATGGGAAAGTAAGTTTTTATACCTTGTTGTTGCCTCGACCTGTATCTTGCGACTAATAATTGCGACTTATGAGTTCAATCCTGGATAAAAGCAAAATATTTTTTGTGTCATATGATGAACTTAAGGCTCCGTTATGCGAAATCATTTGTCTCTGTCTTTTTCTTTACGTGTAAAGAGTATGGAAAATAACCACACTTCTGCACTTTTTCAATGTTTTTCGTGGTTTTTTCATCGTTATCTTTAGCACAATTATCTTTCTTGAAAAAAAGTTATTGGAGCAACTGCACAGTACGTTAAAGTGTATTTTGATGTAGAATTCAATAGGTTTCCGCTATTATTTACGCCAAAAATATGGCCCGTGATAAGCGCTTTTGATGATATTCTGTTTTTTTTTACAATCATTTGTGAGGTTTATATGCAATTTAATGTTTGTATCAACTATTAAACTCTTTATATTGTCTTATGATTTTTTTGGTGGCTACAAGTTTACGTTTTCTATATAAAAATATGGCCCGCGCAAACCATGTTTTCCTATTGCCGCCCCTTAAGTATTTTGTTTTTGAGCCATTGATATAATTGACAACATTTCAAAATTTTTGTCCTGTGTTTTTTATTTGTTATATAGAAATAACTGATGAAAACAAGAAACACTCATATTTTCTTTTCCAATTTTTTATTTTATGTCATCATAATATTAATTTGAAAACTTATTCATTCTAAAAGAGCGTAAGTGCAGTTGAAAGGATTTCTGGCGGACTTTTCTTTGCCCATATGGATAAAAACACTTTTGACGTCAACCTGTCAACCTAATCTATGGAATCCATAGATCCATATGGGCAAAGGAAAGTCCGCCAGAAATCTTTCAAACTGCACTTACGCTCTTTTTAACCGACTTCAAAAAAAGGAGGAGGTTCTCAGTTCGTCGGAATCTTTTTATTTTATTTTTTTATGTATGTTACTCGATTACTCGAAGACGGCTGGACCGATTTGAAAAATTCTTTTTTGTTTGAAAGTACATACTTTCAAGTTGGTTCCATTGTCATGAAATTAGGATCTGATGATGGGATCCTGGAGAAATCGAGGGAACTCTTCAAATATTATAGTCACATCTATAGCGATTTTAGTATTTTCTTAAGTAACTTGTGCATTTGCTTTCGAAAAGTACTATTTCGGTGAAGTGGAACTGATGATGAAGACCAGCATAGATGATCAAAGGAAATATTAAATACTAAGTAGTTCACTGGTACGATACGATTACTTTAATATGGTTGCTAGGATATTTATGCTCATCATAATTCATATGGTGAAGTGGAGCTGATAGTGAAGTACCAGGAGAACTCCTCAACAATAAACGCCCCTGCGTCGGGAAAAGCAGTACTATAGTAAGTAGTACTATAGAAGCTCCGAAAAATCTTCGTGTCTGATTTACCTCAGTGTCTCAAGACGAAAGTCTATGACCAGTGTGTGTTGCCAGTGATGACTTACGGCAGTGAAACGTGGTCGCTAACTATGGGTCTCATAAGGAGGCTCAAGGTCACCCAGCGTGCAATGGAGAGAGCCATGCTCGGCGTTTCCCTGCGTGATCGAATCAGAAATGAGGAGATCCGCAGGCGAACTAAAGTAACCGACATCGCTCGAAGGATTGCTCAGCTAAAGTGGCAGTGGGCTGGACACTAGGGTGGAGCGTTTTTTTCTTTTTTTTGATTTCGCTAAGGGCGGATTGCGGAAAAGTTGCGAAGATTTTTCCCAGTCTATGAGCTCTGTCAAATCTAAAAAATCTTCGGAACCACCTCTCACCAGAGTTATTCCGACCGAAATTATTTAAGCGGCCTTGCCAAATACCAAAAAAGTTACTTCCAAAATGTTTTCCGTCACACTAAAGGCACCGAAAAATGCATTAAATTAGTGACTGAATCTTGTTCAGCAGTTAGTGGGCCATTGAGACGAGAAGACTGGAACAGAAACAAGATAGAATCGTGTCGTATTATGCCCTCATTCAATATAAAAAATATATTTCAAAATTAAATAAATGTAACTTCACTTACAGATTTTTTGGATAAGAAATTAGTACTTACTTGGCGTTTTTTCATATTTGTTTTAATTTTCCACTTGTGGATAACCAGAAAACGGTTTTATTTAAATAAAATAAAGTATTATGTATTTCATTTTTTAATTTTAAAGAACCTAAGTTTTTCCCTAAAATTCAAAACTTTGATGCCCTGGGGGCAGTACTTCCTTACATTTAATTTTGTTACGCCCATAGTAAGATTTAATACTGACAATAATTCGCAACTTTTCCGCAATCCGCCTTTAGCGAAATCAAAAATAAGAAAAAAACGCTCCACCCTACTGGACACATAGCGAGAAGAACCTTTACACAGACTTTTACATAGGTATATTGTAATTGTAATCTTGACAGCGACAGTTTTCACTTCAACAACAATCACACAACTTTTTTTACGCAAAGGAGTGTAATTTTTAATATTCCTTTATATCGATGCTACAGGGTTTTTTCCACATAATTCGTTAAATAATTGATCAAAAATACCGAAAAATATGTACAGTGTCAGAAATTGAAAAACCTCGAAATGGTTTTCGATTTAAGGTATCTTGTAAAAAATGAAAACATATAAATTATTTGTCATAGTCACAGACCATACAAGTCATAAGTTCTTATTCTGTAGGTACTCCTATTAAGGTGAATTGTACTTCACTTCAAGAGTTATTGGTTTTCAAGAAGTCTAGAAATATAATTTTGTACCATTTCGTTAAGAGGCCGTACAACGCTAGAAACAATTTTCATAGTAAAAATTAGCGAAATTATTGTTAATTTTATCGTTTTTAATTAATAACTACTAAACTATTACTTATTTTGGAAAACTGTTAATCACAAAAACTAGAGACCTAGTTAAGGGCTCTTTTTATTTTAGTTTCAAGATTATAGGTTTATTTAAACATCCCTGAAAAACTACATAATATTGCAGGCCACTTTAGGATTTTTTCTATCCATATCGAGCTATCATGTTTCTATCAACCATAAAACTAAGTACTATAACCTTATTTCTTCATTATTTTTTTTCAAACCGGGGCTCAAGTATTTCTGTGTGAAATCTCATATATGTGCATTTGGCCTTGTACGGCCCCTTAAATGGATACATCTAAAATAAAACGTAAAGCGAGATTCAAACGATGACGCACGACTCGCCCTCAACCCGAACTCAAACTCAAACTCAGCATCAACATTAATGGCCAGTACCTTACACACTTTCGTTTTGCCGATGATATAGTTTTTATGGCTGAGACCTTGGAGGACCTAAACACAATGCTCGAAGATCTCCGTAATCGATTTTGGAAAATGGAACACCTGATACAGAACCATAATGGTCCAACTAAACTATTAGAAATATAAAAATGACACCTTAGCAAAAGTTGTTCAGCCTGATGAGCATTTTTTGTTGAGCCCTATTATGTTTAGCATAATATAATAACATAAGCTGGGAGAACCTCCACGTAACAGTAACGGTAACAGTTTGGGCCTAATTTTTGATATCGACTTGCCTAAATACGGGCCTAAAGCCACTGGTGTCGATCTAAGGACTGGTTGTTTTTCGCATGGTCAACTTTATGTGGCTTTTCCAGGGTTAGTATCGCTTCAGATCTTTTCATATTGGCTCCCGAAGGAAAGACTCCGAACATAATTTATAAAGATTTTTTAAACTATGTTTACATGTTTACAATATAAAAAATAAAATAAAGACAAATTATAAACTTTTAACATTATACCACTGCTACAAGTACATTAGTTCATATTTATATGCACACGCCGGAGTCATAAAGTCCACGCGTACGAAGTCGCGGGCATCAGCTAGTCCTGAATAAGTAAAAGGAGAGCAAAACTAAATTATTACAAAACTTGTGGCAATAAGGTTTACTACTCTTTTGACATTTTAGTTAATAGGAAATTCTCCACTTACATTTCAATACTGTGTTGGCAATTTTCTTAACAGCTTAATTTTAAGTACGGTGGTGACGATAAAACTGATTCATGGCATTTGCGATAGCTTTTAACTAATAATAATAATAATACAATTTATTTATTGGTCACTTCACAAACTTGTTTCATGGTACATGTGTAAATAAATTATAACAGCATTTATAACCTAAATTTGTGAAGGACTGGTGCCTGAAATAGGTTTCGCAGAAACCTGTACCACAGGTCACCAGCCTCCTCCCGCAGAAAGGATTACAATAGCTAAGAAACACAGAGAAAGATGATTAAACTATCTGATTAGCAGCTTTATTAAACTCATATTTTGCATTGACAAGGCGATACTTTTTGTGTGTGTGTTTTTTTGTTTCTTCAGATCTTGACTGCTCTGATTGCTGGATTGCTGAAACATTTTCAGCAGCGATTGTTAGATAGGCAGGAGGGTTTAAATCCTAATCTAAAACATTTTGAAGAATTCTACGATGTAACGCAAACAAAGAAAAACAAAGATATTACGTTAATTCTATTACGTCTCTTACCATAAGCCATTTACACTTAAGAAAATTAAAAGGAAATTGCGGTAACATTGTACTAAAAACTAGGAAGTGTCACATTACAGCCACTTTCAAAGTATTTCTCGTTTATGCCGAGCATTCCTCCTTTATTTTTAGTTTTGGCAACGCCACTCGTTTTTATACCGTACTAGCGGCTGCCCACGGTTTCACCCGCGTGGTTCCTGTTCCCGTAAGAATATCGGAATAAAAAGTATTCTATGTTTTACTCCAGGCTATCTTCTATCTGTGTGCCAGATTTCAACTAAATCAGTTCAGTAGTTTTTGCGTGATTGAGGAACAAACATCCAAACATCTAAACCCACAAACTTTCACATTTATAATATTAGTAGGAAGTAGGATAGCTTCTGCCCGCGACTTCGTCTGTGTGGAAAGTCGAAAAATCCCCAGGAAACCTTTTATCAGAATAATAAGTACTTATAGTTTTAGGTTTATAAACAGTTTATTATAGGACTTATAGTTTTAAGTTTATAAACAGTTTATAAACTTAAAACTATAAGTCCACAGTTACTGTGGACCTCACCTAAATTAGTTCAGCCGTTTTTGTGGGATTGAGTAACAAACAAACAAACATACAAACATATACGTGAAGATCTATAATTGGCTGACTGTTAATATTATTTAAGATATTATTCTGTTTGTGTTGCTATTGGTCTTCCAAAGACTAATTAAAATCTAAATTAACATGTCCCATCGCGCCTATGTCATTTGCCTCACCATTCTCAAAAAATGAAAGTCTATCGTGTCTTAATCAAAGTAGTATGTCAGAGTAGGTATTTTACTCTAGAATCAGATTCATAATTATTTTCTGCATTAAAAAGTGGGATTTTTAAGTTAAAACGCTTTTAAATCAAATTTTTTTATCATGATAGTACTATTTACTTACATTTTTTTCACAAAATACTTCAGAAAAAAAAACTTAATGTTTTTGTAATCGATTTTTTAAATATAAAATAATTCTTGACTGATACTATAAGTACCTAAATAAAATGTAATTAGCATTTTTTAATTATGAAAGTAATTAAATAAAATGAAACTGGGGCAAAGCTGGGACATATCCTTTATAATAATATCATTAAGTAGGTTAATCTTACTTTGCAGTCAATAGGTAAGTGGGATCTAACAAGCAGGGTTTTAATAAAAGTTAATTTATTCAATAAAAGATCAGAAAGCCCGGATCCCTATTATGTATAGAATTGGATTTAGCTCTCGCATTGATCGAGATGACAATTGACAAGAGTTGTAATTATTATATTTACAGATGTTTGGAAATCCAAAAGGCGCTGAAATAATTTGGTTAATGGAAATAGAATTTATATTTAGCAGAGTTTTCCTTTGTTTACTTATTGTATCTGATTTCGTGAAAGTTATTTTATGATAGCAGTTATAATTATAAGGCAACATCAAAACATTATCATAATAAATAATACAGCTACGCAAAACTTACAAAAACACAATAAATGTTAGTCAATTAAGCAAATTGTAAAATGTGTAAAGTGTGTACACGTAAATATGTATACCAAAAATAGGGCGTTTTTTCAGTGAAAGACATAATATCATAACCAGAAAGCACTAAAATACTAATGGAATTTAACTTACATATTCGTTTGCTATCAAAATTATTTATGTAATCTTTAAGAAATTGAACTTAAATTTCATACAAAAAAATAATCATTTAAATCGGTTTATTAACAAAAAAGTTATGCTCGAGCATATTTCTAAATTCATTAAAATGGTAACTATAACAACGATATTTTCAGAGTTCCTGAAAACTACTGAAATGATTTCGAAATTTAAAAAAATATACATAATGTAACAACGTTTGAATCATTTCAATCGGTCTAAACATCTTCGAGTAATCGGTGTACATACATAGGATAAAAAAATATACAAGCGACGATTTGATTACCTCCTTCTTTTTTGAAGTTGGTTAAAAGTGGACAGCTTTGAAAACCACACCAAATAGGAACTCGAAATCACAAACGCAGCAGACCAAGTTTTCAAACGTATGGAATTTAAAATAACTCTTGAAAACTTTGTCGGTTCCAAGGCAGATAACAAAGAGTATCCGAGACCCACGATGTCTGTAAAGCCTACTGATTTATTTGAAAAGTTTCCTCTTAAAATTCGTGCAAGAACCAACCACCTATATACGGGCATTTGGAAATCTGCATCTAAACTGATGTCGCAAGAATTCAATGTAGCATATTGCGGAGCATTCTTAAGAATACTGAGACGAAAAATAGAGTGTTCTTGCAATATTGAATGTGTGTGTCAAATAGAAAAAAACGTACTTTCAGTATTGAATAAAATTGAAAATTTATAATTATTGAATTCCGTTTTGACGAATTCCTAACTCATAACTAATACAGGACAACGTCTGTCGGGTCAGCTAGTTGATAATAATTTTGATAATTTTTCCAGCGTTGTACGGCCGCTTAAGAATCTTTGACCATACTAAGGCTTGTTTTCTTTTTAGTTTGCTATGAATTTGAACAGTCTGGACACTGTTCAAATTGAACTGAACGCCGAAGACATGGAACATAAGTGAGGTGATTTTGTTCTTTGAAAAGGGTGACAAGTCCCTCTTAAAGAACTATAGACCCATCTCGCTTCTGAGTCATGTCTACAAGCTGTTTTCGAGAGTACTTACGAACTGTCTCACTCGCAAGTTCGACGACTTCCAACCTCCCGAACAAGCCGGGTTCCGAAAAGGCTTTAGCACCATAGACCACATCCATACGCTGCGGCAGGTCATACAGAAGACCGAGGAGTATAATCTGCCACTTTGCTTGACGTTCGTGGATTTTGAGAAAGCCTTTGATTCGATTGAAACCTGGGCAGTGCTGCAGTCTCTCCAAAGGTGCCAAGTGGACTACAGGTATATCGAGGTGTTGAGATATTTATACAAAAATGCCACCATGTCGGTCCAAGTACAGAACCAGAGAACAAATCCTATCCAACTGCAGCGAGGTGTGAGACAGGGAGATGTTATTTCTCCGAAACTGTTCACAGCTGCGTTGGAGGATATCTTTAAACTCTTAGACTGGAAAGGACTCGGCATCAACATAAATGGCCAGTACCTAACACACCTTCGTTTTGCCGATGATATAGTTCTTATGGCTGAGACCTTGGAGGACCTGAACACAATGCTCGAAGATCTCCGTAGTGCTTCCCAAAGAGTGGGTTTTAAAATGAACATGGATAAGACGAAAATCATGTCGAATGCCCATGTTGTGCCCGCTCCAGTTCATGTTGGGAACACTACACTTGAAGTTGTTGACCATTATGTATACCTAGGACAGGCAGTCCAGTTAGGTAGGTCCAACTTTGAGAAGGAGATCTCTCGTCGAATCCAACTCGGATGGGCAGCATTCGGGAAGCTTCGAAAAATCTTCGTGTCCGATTTACCTCAGTGTCTCAAGACGAAAGTCTATGACCAGTGTGTGTTGCCAGTGATGACTTACGGCAGTGAAACGTGGTCGCTAACTATGGGTCTCATAAGGAGGCTCAAGGTCACCCAGCGTGCAATGGAGAGAGCCATGCTCGGCGTTTACCTGCGTGATCGAATCAGAAATGAGGAGATCCGCAGGCGAACTAAAGTAACCGACATCGCTCGAAAGATTGCTCAGCTAAAGTGGCAGTGGGCTGGACACATAGCGAGAAGAACCGATGGCCGTCGGGGCGGAAAGGTTCTTGAATGGCGATCGCGCACCGGACGACGCTCCGTGGGTAGGCCCCCGACAAGGTGGACCGACGATCTGGTGAAGGTTGCCGGAAGCCACTGGATGTGGGAAGCGCAGGAAAATTGTGGAAATCCTTGGGGAGGCCTATACTCAGCAGTGGGTGTCGTGCGGCTGATATGATGATGATGATGATGATGGACACTGTTTTACGTCAGACATTTTATCTACAACTTTTGCAATAATATATGTTGATTATTTACCAGTTTAAAGGTGCAGCGTGCAAGTGTCATACCATAACAATACCAACCTGCTCTACGGGAAAAACGTCATTAAGACGAAGGAGTGATTAAGTCAACCAACCCTCAAACTGTGAGTCGTTCTTAAGGGCCCAGACCGCTTCAAGTGTGTATTGTTTCAGAAAGTTTTGATAAGTATCGCTCTGTTATACCGTCTCTATTATGTTGTATGAATACCAGTTATTAAGCTTGATGTTAATGACACTCGTTTGAACAATGTAACTTTGCATGCGACTAACAACAATTGATGGAGGTTGGGTATGTTTTAAGATGAAAAGTTTTAATAAATAAAATGTTACAAGTCCCAAGCTAAAATACAATATTTTCAGTATGAAATTATGCGTGTTTTATTTACACAAAATCTCTCCAATAACGATAAATTTCATATTATGTAGTTTGAATAGTTATTATAAAATGTTGAGTTGCGAACCCTTCAAAGTAAGCTTCGAAGTACTCGTATCTATGTAAACTAAAATATTTTCTCTAAAGCTTAAAAGTCTGTAAAATGTGTCGAAATAATATCTGTATTTATTAAAAAAATAAATTACCAAAACAAATATTTTTATTATTCACTTCTCAAGTCTACGCGCTCACTAGACATGAAATAAAACAATTTTTAACGGATACTAGCGCGGTTTTATTGAAAGTACTTTGGTAATTAGTTGGTATTTGGTTTGATTTTTAGTTTTCCCGACGTTTCGGCAACTTTGCAGCTGCCGTGGTCACTCCGGCGTGCCACGACTGCGATGCACCAGAGGACACTGCGCGGCACACACTCGAAGAGTGCCCCGCGTGGGTGTCACAACGTTCCGGCGCTTTGTGCAGTCATAGGAGGGGACCTCTCTCTTCCCAGCGTGGCGAACGCCATGATGGCAGGAGACAGGCTGTGGCAGGCAGTGGTCACCTTCAGTGAAGACGTAATGTCAGAGAAGGAGGCCGCGGAGCGGGTCCGTGAGGCAGATGTCAACTCAGACCCGCTCCGCAGGAGGCGACCGGGAGGTGCGAGGAGGCGCCACGCGCACCTCATTCCGTAGTAGTTAAGGGCCCGGGCGATGGAACCGGGAACTCCATCGTCCACATAGGGCCCTATGGAGGAGGGACGCTCAAGTGTTCCGAGCGTCCCTTCATAGAGTAGATGTCTAACGGCTAGATAGAGCCGGAGTCCGAAAGGACTAGTGCAGGTCGGGGAAGTGGCGATTGATACAACGGTCCCACTTCCCTCAAGCGATGAATTTTTTAGACGTTCAGAAATTAATATTTTATTTCAATTTCATTACAGATAATTTGTGCTCTCATTCACAACATCGAGTTTTCCGGATAAAGTTATGTCTTTTACATTATTAATTTTACAGAGAATGAACATTGAGATGATAAATTAAAAAATGAACTCGCTAGTACAAATACGTGTTTTTACAGAAAAAGACCGAAAACATTTATTTATACCCCCTCAATTCCTATTGCCTGATTACTTTTTACATCGCGCTCAATGTTTTATTATATAACCTTATTGCTTCGAGCAACACTGATTACATGTACGTGAATTGACTTAATTCGACAAACATGTTCAATAACATTTCGTAGGACATTATCCTATCCACCAACCAATCGACATCAGCCATTTTTAATGTCCTCACTGTTGGTGCACAGGGCTTTCGATGGATAAGGATAAAGAAGATAGGCCATAAACCACCACGCAGACCCAAATGCAGCCAGACCAGCGGCTTAACGTGCCTTCCGAAGCACGGAGGAACTCGAGATAATTAATTTTTGGTCACCCATCCCGTGACCGACCCTTGCAAAAGTTGTTTCACCTCCGCAATCGCAAGGCCAAGCGCTAAACCACTGCGCCATCGAGCTCCTCAAACAAACCAATCAGTTACAAGTAAGTACTTACAACAAGACAGGGGGTCTATTACGAAAATAACGTACGCAATTGTGTAACGCAGTCACTTGGCCACGATAATCGTCCGCAGTTCGCTGGTTGTAGTTATAACAAACATTTTAAATTTGGCTACCGTAGTTCATAGACTACTAAACCAACAATGTCGGATACACTAGAGAAAAACACACTTGAAAGAAGTTAGCAGCATAAAAGACCTAGGAGTTACATTTGATTCAAAACTTACTTTCGATGAGCACATTGACAATGTTATTAAAAAAGCATCCAGGATGCTTGGATTTGTCATTAGAAACAGTAAACAATTCCGTAAATTAGAAACAAAAAGGCTCTTGTATAATGCATTCGTTCTTAGTATTTTGGAGTATTGCAGTGTTGTGTGGAGACCACACTATGCCTGTCATTCGCTGAGGCTTGAACGAATTCAGAAACGTTATCTGTGGCATCTAGCATTCTCAATTAATAAAAGTAGAAGAAGTTTTTCGTATCAACGCAAACTAAACTACTTTAAATACTTTTCCTTAGAAAAACGAAGAATAATAATTGATCTTCTTTTTTTGTATAAACTTCTTAACAATAAAATAGATTGTCCACAGTTATTACAGAGGTTTAACTTTAAAGCACCTAGCAGAATGCCTAGATCTCAATTGGTTCCATTAGTGCCACCATCACGAGTAACAGTGTTTGGGTCGAACTCTCCGGTTCCAAGAATAAGTAGACTTCTTAATTGTTTCGGCAAATCGATTGATATTCATGCTGTAAATTTAAACACCTTTCGAAAACATTTGCAAGAAATTGTTAGCGGTGATTAAAGTGATTAAAGGGATATATATGTGTGTGCAAAGATTGTGTGCTGTGTATGTGTGTGTGTGTGTGTGTGTGTGTGTGTGTGTGTGTGTGTGTGTGTGTGTGTGTGTGTGTGTGTTCTTACTTTATACATTTTAATTTTTACAGTGTATTTACATTAGATTTACATTAGTAATGAGTGGTAGTAAAATACATATACTAGTATTAGCAAGTGGTGTTTACCTTTAAGTAATTGTACATTTGGCGTAGTACCTAATCTTTAAGTTTCTAAAAATATTTTATCAGTGTTACAATTGTTGGTAGACCTTTAAATAAAATAAAAAAAAACAGTCAAACTCACGTAATTACTTCGCAATATCGCATACGAAAGTGATTTGAATAGGAAACAATCAAAACGAAGCACGGACGCAGCTGCGTGTATCGCATTAAACTTTTCGTAATAGACCCCCAGTTCACAGTTCACGGTTTTTTTTAGTATGCAATGTGTAAATAGTCTGAAAAGCAATTTTTTTTATACTCGTAGATAGGCAAGTGCTTGACCGCTATTACGTATGGTAAGCGATGATGCGATCTACGATGAAACGCGTTTGCCTAGAAACTAAACCTTGTTATATATTAGGAGGTCATAACAAATTTGGTAACGATCGCGTAAGTGGCTGACTCTGGGTTCACAGGATGGAGAGGCACTCTCTGATGCTAAATATGTCGGTTTGTTTGCGTGAAGTGGTTGCGTTCTTTTTATATGCAGGCTGAAAAATGTGTTATCGTTACCAAAAAAAAAAACGATAACGTAAATGGCTGACAATAGTACAGCAAGAAAAAGAACGCAACCACTTCACGCAAACAAACCGACATATTTAGCATCAGAGAGTGCCTTTCCATCCTGTGAAGCCATTTACGCGATCGTTAGCAAATTTGTTATGGCCTCCTAATCTATTAGAATTTGCTGGTTAAATTAGGCGTTTCACTGTTGGCAAAATGTTTATCTAGTATGATATCATTTAAAAATGTAACATGTAAAAATAATTAAATTGGTGAAAAACTAGATGCTTAATAAAGACCAAATCTATTGTCTTTTTCGGAACCAACATGGAATGTGTGTAATATTGCTCTCTAATTTATCGCGCGTGACGGACTTGTAATCCAAAACTTCAAACCTCTGCAGGTGCAACATCTGCATATATGCAAGTAGTAAACTTATTCGTATAAGTAAGATGCTAATTAATGTGTTTTTAATGTTTTGAAAATTACAAAAAAAATATATAATACCCAATTCGTTCCAGGGTAGTTATCTGCTCTTGCTATGTAAAACTATAACAATAGTGGCACTGTGAGCAGTAAACCTCGCGTTTGTGACATTTTTGAACATTTTTCGAAATGACAGAAATATGTTTTTTTTTTTAATTTCCAAAAACTGATTTACCAACAAAAAAATTAATATAATTATCGAACCTGCTCACGAAATTTCATGTGAATCGGTTGAAAAATGCGACATGTAGTGTGGTGGTCGCCGCGGCTGCTTGTCGCTTGTCTGCTGCTAATGACTAATCAGTATGTGATACTTACTGTATCTGTTTGATCGTCTAGTGATTTATATGATTATAAGTATCCCAAAATATAACTCAGCTTAAACCAAGTGTACCTTTTAACAATCTCGTCTGAGATTGTTAATGTTGTATGCCTTTAGTAACGAGTTTGAGGTGTGATCATAATTTTTCGATTAATAAAAGATTACAATGATTTTAATACACGTTTGGATTCAATCTTGATATGAGCATCTATTCAGTTGTGATCCTGCCAGCCCTATCCTGAGTTTGACATCATCGTTAGACGTGTGTCAATTAATCGCTGTCTTATTAACCCTTTTTTATTATTAATTTTATGGGAGAGAAAAAATTTCTCTCCTTCTTTTTGAAAACAGATGGCCATCTTAAGGGTTAGATCAGCTTTCAGCGCTTCCAATATATATCCTATGCTATTTCTACATTGACCACAATGAAAGTCACACTCTGTACCATTTGAATCCAAACAGCGTGTTTCTGATTTAGAATAAAACTAAATGAATACTAATTATTACTTTATGAATCACAACCTCTAGCCTAAATTCAATTATAGTGTTAAAGATTTATGACAACTTCATAAATAATTCATGTTGAATGAATGGCATTTCATCTAGATATATAATGTGCTCTAAATGAGAGTCTTATTTAAGCTGAATTTGGTATCAATTAACAGGGCTATCAATTTAAAACCAATAAAATTCTAAGTTCTGTTCGAAAGAACTGTGATAGCTTTTACTCTATCTATAAACATGTACCAAGTATTTTTCAAGTGTCATGACACTGTAAATCAAATTCAAAGTAAGGAATCTAATTTTGTCTATTACCCAACAGACAAAATAAAGCATCATCATTCGAAGATGAAACTAGTATATTAATTTAATGATATCTACAAAAGGTATTAAACTCTATCTCTGGAAAATATTTATTGCAAGTAATTCTTCAGTGAAAAAGGGGTGCCTATAAATGGGAAAATAAATATGAATACAGAATAATTGTTTAGAGTCATTTATTATTGGCAATGTTTGGTTTTGGTATTTGTTTGATTATTTGTTTTGTTCAAGAAAATTACTTTAATTGGTTTTGATTTAGTGATTTGACTGTTAAGTTATTGTAATTATTTAATGAAAGGGTTTAATTTAGAGGTTTTGATTATTTTTGAAATTATCTGATTATTATGAATCATTAATAGTATATATTATATAAATAAGTCTTTAATTTGAAATTGTTAGATTATTTGATCAATTTAAAAATAATGCTTTAATTATTTGAACAACTTATAAAATGACTCTTAAGAAAAACTGTTGGTTAATTTGATCAATTTCTCGCGCTAGAAAGAAATTGACCCCTCGCTTTAATTCTAAAGCAAATGAATATGGAAAAATAAAGCGAGATAAAAGAAAAAACCATATTCGCTATTTAATTCCTTATTCTAAACAACACACATGAAAAACAAAGAGTGAAATATAACATAGCGTATCTATTTTAGACTTTTAGTTATGTGAGATCGATGCACATCAATTAAATAATTTATTTACTTAACACAAGTTATAAATGAGAAGTCTAAAATAGGTATGTGGTTTATACATAATTCTTATTTCTATTTACTTAACTTATCTTTCTGCAGTAAGGAGCTCCTTGTAATTCAACAATGAAACTTTAGTTAATTTATTAATATGGATCCAAACTATTTGTAATTTATAATTCGAAGGGACGCTTTATTTCTCACAACAATTTATATAATCGATCCAAAAGACGTCTGCACTCCACACTCGTCCTTCGCTAATCCTCCGCCTTTTCAAATATCTCTATACAATTGTTAACAACAATAGAATTACATCTACTTTATCCTAATACGCTCTTCCTGTTATGAAGATAGTGTACGGTACAGATAACCGCACAGAATTATTTCTCATTTATTGCAATTGTTCATGTCAGCATTTTTACGTCAGTGCGCCGAATCTGGGGCACGGCGCGTCAGTCGTTGTCGTTCATCAAACCGCGATTCACACACATTAATCAAATAATAAATAAGTAATTTTGTGCCAATAAAAGTATATCATTGTTAATTCCAAAACTATCTTTCTTTGGTGTATCCTCAACCCATACATCAAATGGTCCTTCGAGCATCCGAAGGCGGGACCAAATTCGCGTGATACGTGCGTGATTAAATACTCGTGCCCTACAATTTAGAGCGCCACGTTGGTTACGTGGAGTTGAGTAAGTCAACCAGTTCCAGTCTTCGGTGAGTTATCTTTGCCTTTTACATCAATCAACATGGAAGATCTTCTGAAAAACCAGAGCCTCATCATAGATGCGATGAACACGCTTTTCACTAACTTTAAAAAAGACGGGTCCGATCGCAAAACTGCGTGCTACGTAAAAAAGCGATTGAGCACGTTGGAAGGTTACTGGCAGGAATTTCAAAGCAATCACATAAAACTCTGTGAGTATGATGATCACTCTCATGATTATTTTACGAGCAATACTTATAAGCGCACATCAGAATTTTACATTGATATACGAGCACATATGCAAAATTACTTGCCCTCTGATACATCGTCGGAGGAAAAACAGCTTCTGCGTCCGGCTACTCCCTTAGCACATGGGGGGCGACCTGCTTCATCTCGCATCGAGTCACCAGCCGTTTCGCAGCAACCGTGTCCAATGGACTCAAAATCTTCGCACAGCAGTGCAGTCCAGGGGATGAGCAGCAAACTTGAAGAAATGCTTCGCAAGCAGAACAGCAACTTCAAGGCATTCGCAAGGACGGTTAGTAACATAAACCTAGACAATATCTCTGACAGGTGGGAGTTCGAGGATATCTTGAAGACTGTGCAAACCAGATGGTCCGCTATTGATTCCCTGCACTGGGAAATAGACAGCGAGCTCTATGAAAACACTGAATACGAGCAAACCTTTGGTAAGTACGAGCAACAATTCAACGATATAAAAAAGAACATCAACAGCAAAATGTGGAGCCAAAGTCATCGAGAAAAATCTACTCCGCAGATGGACATACCTACCTTCGTTGGAAATTACCATCAGTGGGTATCTTTTAAGGATTTATTTGTAGAGGCAATACATAATAACCGCTCCTTATCAAACGCACAAAAACTCCAGTTCCTGAAAAGTAAACTTCGAGGTGAAGCAGAAAAATTGGTGCAACATTTACCAATCACATCCGAAAACTATGAGGTGAGCTGGAATATCCTTAATCACAGGTACAATAATGTGAAATTAATATTCAATAGTCACGTGAATATTTTATTTAACTTGCCGTCTATGCAGCAACAATCGGCGACGACAATAAAAAAGTTATTTGATACCACTAATGAGTGCCTTAATGCAATAAAAGCGCTCGGTGTAGACATCAGTACATGGGATCCATTAATCGTTTATATCCTGTCTAACAAATTAGATGCCGATACACATATTGATTATATAGAGTCCTTAAAAAATCCAAGGATCTTACCTTCATTAGTTGACTTACTACAGTTTCTGGAAAACAAATTTACTTCCCTGGAGGCATCTCGACGTAAACCAGAATCGTCAAAACCTCAAAATCAGCAAGATTTTGGAAATAATTTCAAGAAACCTCAGTATTTTAAGTCGCTAATGAGTCATCAAAATCATCATCAAAATCATCATCAAAATCAAGTAAGTCAGAAAAGTAGCAACAGACTGACCCAGAAAGTAAAATGTGCCGTTTGCAATAAAGATCGAGACCACGCCATTTACAATTGTGAAGCGTTTTTAAATATGCTTCCGCATATGAGACAAAGCATTGTTACTAAGTTGTCACTATGCACTAATTGCTTGCACTTTCATCGACATGGAAAATGCTTTACCAGCAAAAAATGCCGCGAGTGCGACGGAGACCACAATACATTACTGCACGGCTGCGCCAACAAAGTCGTAAGTAAAACTCGTTCGTCGGAACACTCGGAACAGCAAGATGACGCATACAAACAAGCGGGTCAATCAAACAGTAATGTACTGCAAGAGCAAGATTGCGAAATATTACTGGCAACGGCGTTGGTAAAGGTAACAAAGGCTGATGGATCTGTCCAAACCATGCGAGCACTAGTTGATCAGGGGTCGCAAGTATCCTTGATTACCGAGTCAGCAGCGCAACGTTTAGGTATTAAACGTAAGGGATGCAAAGCAGTCGTAAGCGGGGTTGGTTCCAAGGAAAATAAATGTCATGGCATGATTTCTATTGTGATGTCGTCACTCCACAGTGATTACACTCTAGACGTCAATGTTTTCGTCACAAAGAAGTTAGTAAACAATTTGCCGAATAAGTCATTTTTGAAACCAACTTGGTCACATATAGAAAGCATTCAATTAGCCGATCCATATTTTTTTAAGAGCAGCTCTATAGACATATTATTGGGAGCCGACGTTTACTCCGCGATCATTTTAAGCGGTATCATAAAGGACAATGACACTATGCCTATAGCACAGCAGACTCGCTTAGGCTGGATTTTATGTGGCAGCGCGAGCGTAACAAAATCATATCATTGTAATGTAACTTTGATCGATGACGACTTGCACCAGTTTGGCAAATCGAAGATGTCGCTGAAAACCAGGAAATGTCATCTGAAGACTTACATTGTATGCAGTTATATCAATCGACCACCAAACGCCACACTAATGGTAGATATATTGTGCGCCTCCCATTACATGCAAATATTGATGAAAAACTAGGTCACTCCAAACCGAAGGCCTTGGCACAATTTTATCAATTAGAACGAAAGTTTAAACGACATCAACAATTAGCAGCTGATTATAAATTATTTATTCAAGAATATCGTTCATTAGGTCATATGCAATTAGACACCTCAGCGATTGCCGTCGGTAACAAGAAACCGATAGGCTATTACATGCCGCATCATAGTGTACAGCGAGCTGATTCGACAACTACAAAATTGAGAGTTGTTTACAATGCATCGGAAAAGACATCAACTGGGCATAGTTTGAATGATCTTATGTTTCGAGGTCCTAACTTACAACACGATTTATTAGTACTTATCCTCAGATTTAGACAATATCCATTCGCGTTTACAGCTGACTGTGAAAAAATGTACCGTCAAATTTTGGTTCATTACGAGGATCAAAAGTATCAAAAAATTGTATGGAGGGACTCACCTGGAAAAAATGTTAGAGTCTACCGTCTTTCTACCGCTACATACGGTACAAAAAGTGCTCCTTTTCTCGCTATCATGACATTGCGCAAGTTGGCACAGGACGAACGTCATACTTATCCAGCAGCAGCGAAGGTCCTGGAAGAGCAAGTATATATGGATGACATCCTGACAGGGCAATTTTCCGTGGAATCAGCAAAACGATTGAAAGTAGAGCTCATTAAACTACTTGGCTCAGCAGGATTTAACCTCAGAAAATGGGCTTCGAATGAACTGTCAATTCTGGATGAAAATATGTTACCTGAGCCAGAGTCTCCAACCTTTAACTTTCGTCATCAAGAGTCCACTAAGACATTAGGGCTAGCCTGGAATTCAAAGGAAGATAATTTCACATTCCAGTGTAAGATGGCCCCGAAATCATCACAAAAACCTACAAAAAGGATATTGTTGTCGGAAATATCCAAAATCTTCGACCCCCTAGGATGGTTATCTCCAGTTGTCGTCCAGCTGAAACTTCTATTCCAGAGCATATGGACTCTAGATCTTCAGTGGGATGAAGAGATACCCGACGAGCATTTCAAGAGGTGGGTCCAACTGAGAGAAGATATTGAATACATCAACACGATAACAGTACCTAGATGGATACAGAGCGGAGAGAGTGACGTATTGCAGCTTCACGGATTTTGTGACGCATCCACAAAGGCGTACGCAGGTGTTGTATATGTCAGAGTACACAAGCAAAATGGAACTTCAGTGACACTTCTGGCCTCCAAAACGAAGGTAGTCCCACTAAACAAAACAACATCGCTACCAAGGTTAGAATTGTGTGGCAGTCTCTTGCTCGCAAAACTAATGAAAAAGATAGTCGAAAGCTTAAAAGATCACAAAGTAGAAATATATGGGTGGTGTGATTCGACAGCAGTGCTTGGTTGGTTGCAAGGTGATCCGGGCAGATGGAAACCATTCGTTGCGAACAGGGTCAAAAAGACAACAGAAGTCATCCCTTCAAACAGCTGGCGTTACATAAAGTCTGAAGAGAATCCAGCTGATTGTGCGAGCCGCGGTCTATTGGTCCAACAACTCAAGGATCACCTCCTTTGGTGGAACGGACCACATTGGCTGCCAACCGCCAACCCGCAATCCCAAAACAATAAGTTTGAGACTAACTTAGAAACAAAGTTACAAACTAACATAATACAAATAAACAATACAGAAATAGATATAATTGCACAACTTTTACGCAAACACAGCAGTATTACGCGCGTAGCGCGCGTCCTTGCATGGGTAATGCGGGCGAGCAAGCAAAAAAGCCTCAGTCAGGCGTTTTTAACAGCTGATGAGGTTATCGCCGCTAAATTAAAAATAATTAAATATGTACAAATGTCCGAGTTTTCAGCTGACATATTAAATATACAAAAAGATGGAAAAGTCAAACAGAACAGCAAAATTAGTAATCTTAATCCATATTTGGATAAAAATGGAGCTTTAAGAGTCGGAGGCAGGTTAGAAAACTCGAACATCAGCGAGGACATGAAACACCCGCTAATAATACCGCACTCCAGCCATCTCACCGATCTTATCATCGATCATGCACACAAAGAAAGCTTTCATGGAGGTGCCCGTTTGACATTATCATATCTACGAAGAGAATATTGGATATTGGGAGGCAATCGAGCCGTCAAAAAACGATTACATCAATGCGTTATTTGCAAAAGGCATGCTCCAAATAAACAATACCAAATAATGGGTGACTTACCGGAAGCTAGAACCAACCCTTCCAGACCCTATTATCACACTGGGGTTGACAATACAGGGTTCCTAGACGTCAAGGCGAGCAAGGGTCGAGGCATTAAAACAACGAAAGGATATGTGGCAGTTTTCGTTTGCATGGTGACCAAAGCCGTACACCTCGAACTTGTTTCTGATTTGACATCATCGGCATTTTTAGCAGCTCTCCGTCGCCTCGCAGCACGAAGGGGCACCCCTCGCCATTTATACAGCGACAACGGGACGAATTTCGTCGGAGCAAATAAGGTGCTAAAAAATGAATTTTCGATTTTGAAGTCAATTTTATCTGACGACTTTCTAGCAGAAATTAGCGAAATGCGCATTGATTGGCATTTCAACGCCCCATCTTGGCCTAGCGCAGGCGGGCTATGGGAAGCTGCCGTCAAAAGCTTAAAACATCACTTACGCAGAGTAGTAGGCGAGCAAAAATTGACCTTCGAAGAGTATACAACATTATTAGCTCAGCTCGAAGCGTGCCTTAACTCGCGCCCACTCTGCGCGATCAGCAAAGATCCAAACGACATCAATTATTTAACCCCATCGCATTTTTTGGCAAGTGGCCCACTACTCACGATCTATGAGACAGAAAGGGACGAGAGAACTCGCTGGAAATTAACACAAAAGATTTTCGACGACATATGGGCAAGATGGCGCGTTGAATATTTAACACAGCTGACTGCACGTTCCAAATGGCAACAAGGACAAAATAACGTCAAGTTGAATGACATTGTTATCATACATGATGCACACTTACCCCCCGGAAAGTGGGCGCTCGGACGAGTAGTCGACGTCCAGGGAAAGACGGGCACGTACGAGTCATCAGCATCAAGACAAAAAACGGTGTCCTGAAAAGACCCATAGTCAAGGTGTCACTACTCCCCGTAAATAGCAGTGACAAAAATCAAATAGTAGTAGAGCAACAGCAAATAACCGCTACTCAGCAAAAACCTGCGCCGTCCAAGCCATCAAAGAAAAATAACGTCGTGACGTCATGCATAAACTTTATTATGACACTGTTTATGCTATTCGCGTTATGTGGAACAGCAAGTGCACAAAGCAATTACGATATCAAGACTTTGCATAGTAACAACAGTATTTATTTTGATAAATTATCGGACCTTCGCATCATACAGGATAAATGGAAACTGATAGTTTATTATAACATGGACCCTTACTGGAGTGGAGCAAGATTATTACAACAATATTATAAAAACTTAAATTCACTCTGCGAAAAGTTCGTAAGGAAATCCCACTGTGATACAATAACACTACAACTACGTCATAGCTTCGCGGAACTGGAGTACTATAATACGATGTTGCAAAATCAGCGTTTTGAACAGCCGACGCGCATGAAGCGCGGTTTAATAAACGGAGTTGGTAATATTGCTAATGGCCTCTTTGGATTATTAGATGACAACTTTGCAAAAAAATATGAGAAAGATATCACTAAAATTAGAATCGACCAAAAATATTTAGTAAATCTTTGGAAGAATCAAACGTCGATTATAGAAGCGGAAAATAATATTCTGAAACGCATTGGGGGAACGATGGAAAATCAGCATAAAATATTTCAGAATCACTTAAATGCATTAGAACAAGCAACAATCAGTCTCAAAAGTGAGATAGAACAAATTGACATTACTGAAGAATTTATTTTGGCAAGTATTATTGCAAATAACATCGTCAACAATTTGAAGAGCATTCAAGACACGCTTTTGGATACGATGATTAATACTCACCATTTTAACTTTCACATTCTATCTCCAGAACAGCTTCGCAGTGAACTAAATATTATATCAGGGCAACTGTCAAAAGATGCAGCTTTACCCATTGACAACATCCAAACCGACTTACCAAAGGTGTACGAGATTCTCAAGGTCAGCGCTCGTATGACAAAACAATATTTTATTTTTGAGATTTTGATTCCGTTAGTTAACAGAGACACGTATGAGTTATACAAGACCTACTCCGTGCCACTGCAACATAATAACTCTACAGTGTTTATCTCTCCGATAGCAGACTACGTAGCTATTAACTTACAAAAAGATACCTACTTACCAATATCGGAAACGGAACTTAGAAAATGCATCCAATTGGACAAAACATCAACCTTATGCGAGTTACAAAAGCCGGTATTCCATAGAGATTCGGATGAAGATTTATGTATCAGAGATCAACAAAACAGGGCTTGTATAACATCTACGAGCACGTGCCATGATACTTGGACAGAGCTTATCAATGTAAACAAATTCTTAGTCACCTGTTGCGACAAATGCAACTTGAGATTCATATGTGGGCGTCAGGTTACCACTGAACAATTAAAAGGTGCTAACATTATTGCGCTCGGAAGTGATTGCATCATCAAGAGTGATTCCTTCAGTATAATGGCACATAAACAAAACACAAATGAAATAAATCTGGAACCAGGAATAGTTTTAGCCGAAATTGCGACCGTCAACCAAATTATAAATTTGACCATACCCGTCACATCTATGAACTACACAGACATGAGGCAGTCATTTGATGCGGTCGACAAAAAGATCTCTGAAATGAGGTCAGAGGAAGGCAGACTGGATCAAGAGGACGAGCTATCATCACATGACGTCCACCAATACGCTGCGATTTATACCGTAGCAGGGATAGTCGTTGCGTGTGCAGCTTTCGTCTGGTGGCGATTGCGCCGCACCGCAAGCACAGGGACAGGTGAGCTGCGCGCATACGCCGCGCCCTCACCGCCGCCGGTGGCCGGCCCAGCAGCAGCAGCAGTGAGCATTCAGCTCGCCCCGCCGGCGTCACCCGCGCCAGCGCGCCCTCCCCCGGCTTCACGCACGGGACCGAGGGCGCTCTCCGAGGTCAGTGCGTGTGAACAGTGTGAAGTGAGAGTGAGTGAAAATCATGGGTATAGTGTTCCAAATGTGAGTGCAAAACGTGGTGGACATAACACTAAACGTAACACTAAGGTGACCGCACCTGAATTTAGCAAAATAAGTTTCATACGAGATTGATTGTCGGTTTCAGTATGTATTATCATTACTAACTTGAAAAAATGCAATCACCTTGTTTTCACACCATTACTAAAATCAACATCTCATACTCATCTTCTCGCGCCCCGCAACATGTACGGTACAGATAACCGCACAGAATTATTTCTCATTTATTGCAATTGTTCATGTCAGCATTTTTACGTCAGTGCGCCGAATCTGGGGCACGGCGCGTCAGTCGTTGTCGTTCATCAAACCGCGATTCACACACATTAATCAAATAATAAATAAGTAATTTTGTGCCAATAAAAGTATATCATTGTTAATTCCAAAACTATCTTTCTTTGGTGTATCCTCAACCCATACAGATAGAGTCCAATTTCTTCTTAACTCGCTTTCAATACACATTGTAAACCACATCCTTTCAATGCGCCGGGGCAATATCATATCGTCCTTCGTCGTATTCTGCATTTGTTCCCGTTTCAATTTCCACCCAATAGATAGCGTTACTTGTCCAAAATATGCCTCGAATTGTTTCCAACATTCAATTTAGAATGTCTTCAGTCATCATCTGATTAAACCTGAAACCTAAAAGGTATTTGCGTAGAAACTGCATTTTTAGGTTTCGAAAATAACTAAGGAAATGTGGGATTATCTCCGTAGTCTTTATCCATCAGAACTGAAGGTCCAAGTTTGTTTAGCGAACGAAGTTCAGTTATCACATTTCATTTCCGTGTAAATATTCCTTTTTTTTATATTCGTTTGGGTCGGCGATGCGCGTCACAAGCAAATGTTGCAGAACTATTACTTACAAAACCTTTCATTTTTTTTTAACGATATTAACGAGCTCAAATGTCATACTCGTAGCAATTTATAGTTCTTTCGAGTGGTAGGAAGAAATCGATCTACATCATGTTGGCAATGAATTTCTAAGACGTTTTTTTAATGGTAGCCACATGTTGAAATGTTTGGCGATATTTTTAGAACTATAGATTTTTTTTCTTGTCGTGTATGGCCTATGGTCCATTACAGTAGGCGAGAACAGCCGGACCCGATAATTTCGATAAAATTGATTCTATATAAGATATAAGATCTATACAACGTGTTACAAAATATACCCCTTATGCCACTATAGTAGATAGGGACCATCAAACTGAACAACCTTTACTATGGGACCAACTCTGAAATCGCGAAAAAATAATCAGCTGTTTTAAAGAGTTGGTCCCATATTGAAGGTTGTTCAGTTTGATGGTCCCTATCTACTACACACATCAACTTTGTCTAGGGATACAAGTGCTATTTTCATACAAACGAGGTAACTTTGAAGCCTTGGTTTCCTGCCAGGGATGTACTGTGCTGTGATCTGATGACGGCTATTCAGGGAGTGAATGGAGGAGAATGAGATCGCTATACACACCCAACTGATCTGACCAGCATTCCAAAAACGTAATGGACACGTTTAAAAAAACCGCAAAAATAGCATGAAAATGTATGGAAATCCTCAAACTGAGAACTCTGACTAATTAATCTTTTAGAATGCTGATCAGACCAGTTGGGTGTGTATAGCGATCTGAATCTACTCCATTCACTCTCTGGATGGCCATCATCAGATTACAGCACGGTACATCCCTGGCAGAAAACCAAGGCTTCCAAGTCACCTCCTTTGTATGAAAATAGCACCTGTATCCCTAGACAAAGTTGATGTGTATATATTAGGCATTAGGGGTATTTTTGTAACAAGTTGTATAATTATTGAACCTGCTCATGAAAGGTCATTGGGCATATTTGACCTGCTTGATGAAAGTTCGCGTACAGAAACCAAACCAGTTTTAAATTGAAGAATTCAATCCCACTTTTCACAAGTTGTTAGAAAAAAGTTATTTTACAGTATGTGTGTGAGTATATGTATGATGTTATTAAACTTTTGTTAATAAACCAGTAGTGTTTACTTTCAGCATTGTGAAAATGTGTGGTACAAACGTAATAAATGATTGTATTGTCTTTATTTATTTATTTTATTTTATTTATTATTGAAATTGATATAATGATAAAAAATGAAACATGGCCTGCAAGAATGTGACCCATATCACTGAGTAGCAGATACATTTATCTACATATCTAGTCCTATTTCGTTTGTACGCCATAGGTCAAACGTTCGAACAAAATGTCACTTCCACATTAGTGGCTCTGTGATCTGTGTAGACCTTGCGTTTGTGTCATTTTTGATGATTTTTCGAAATCGTTGTAACATGTTTATTTTTTTAATTTCCAAAAACGAATTCATCAAAAAAATTTTATATAATTATCGAACCTGATCACGAAATTTCACGAGAATGGGTTGAAAAATGCGACTAGTAGACGAGAACAGCCAGACCGCCGGACAGACAGACATACGAAAGCATTTCTGCACAAGTTGAAACGGTGAGGCTTCCACTCACGCTTCGCACTCGCTCGGTGAAATAAGCTATCCAACGAAACCTATCGGATTACAGGAGCAGGTGCTCCCACTTAAAAGTTCATCGATGTTGCATAACGATTCTGCCACAGCCTTTACGTTCACTGCACTAAGTTGCAACTATTTATTGGTATCGTGACCCGCCTGTAACTAGTCTGTGGGATTAACATGCTATTTAATGGCGAGAGAGGCCCGTAAAATTGCTATAATACAGCTATTGCTCTTTCCAATAATAGTGAAGCAAAATTTATTACTAAAAGTAAGTAACTTTAACTATTAAATTACAATAGTTTAGTAGTGGACCTACTACCTAAACCTGTTACCATCTTTAACTGCAAAACCAATTGATTAGAAAGTTAAGCTCAATTAGTGCAACATGTATAATAGAAAAAAAATCCACAATTGAATGGGTCCCCTGAAAAACGTTGTAACTATAAAAAATCGAATCGTGTTTTATAATGGGATTACGCTCTATGACTCTCATATTCGATTAAAGGAGCTAAAATAGAATTGTGGATGTTATCTAAAATATTTATTATCATAAAAAAAATCAAAAAATTAATCACAAAGAATCACAAAAGTAGATTGAAACCAAAAGATCATTTACATTAGCTTCGTCCATAAATAACAGTTTCACAAGCTCAGCGTCA
Organism: Agriphila geniculea; assembly: GCA_943789525.1. Classification (NCBI taxonomy): domain Eukaryota; kingdom Metazoa; phylum Arthropoda; class Insecta; order Lepidoptera; family Crambidae; genus Agriphila; species Agriphila geniculea. The sequence continues at coordinate 9,793,625 of OX038875.1, forward strand.
TTATTTCCTGGTGCATTAGAAATGCATATTTGTAACAGGGCGGTCATAGATTAAACATTAATTACTGCGTCTGCAGGGGTATTAGCGCCCGCGTGTTACCGGCTGAATAATTACAGGTTTAATTTAGTCGTTTGTATAGACTGACTATAAAATTGTCTAACAATGAAACTGGTTTAAAAGAAAAAAAAACTAATCATAATGCAAGCTTTGGAACGTTTCTATTGCATTTTGATTTGAAACCCCGTGACGACCGCTTGCAACAGTTATGTTTGAGACCCATCTGCTTAAATTCAAAACTCATATGTAATTATACAACGTATTACAAAATAACCCCTAATGCTGAATATGGTATATAGGTGATGGTTAAACAGAATAATTTTTACTATGGGACCAACTCTGAAATCGCGAAAAAAATCTGCTTTCTACTATATTTTCATATTTTCGTTATTATTTTTTATATGAAACAGCAGATTTTTTTCGCGGTTTCAGAGTTGGTCCCATTTTTTCAGTTTGATGGTCCCTATCTACCAAAAGTGGTAGTAAAATTAACTTAGTCATATAAAACTATTTTAGTTCGACAAAAAAGTAAAAAATAACACACGATCACTGAGTTCGAACGTTTGATTTAGGATTTACTGAATCCTGTGGAGCAGAATGAAGCTTTCATCACTTCATAAAAGTGCTTGCGTGTCATGTACCAATTTAGAATTCCAATGGCGTGCTGGCTGAACGAATAGTAATATAACGTTGGTCTCAAAAGCCTGAACACTTCAGTACCATGTCAAACTAACTATTGTACTTGTTAGTAAGTTGCAAGCCTATTATAGGAACGCAATAAATGGTGTGATATGGTACTTAATTTCTTAGCTACTTCTGCTGCCGACTGTACCTAACGTCAGTGGTCAGTCTGGAGTAAAGCGAGCTTTTCTTTCGTTCTATAAAATTTAACAAAGAAATTGGTACAAACATTTTATACTATATAACTGAAGACCTTACATTAAAGCAAAAAATATGTAATGTAAAAGTATCACTGATCTTATAAGATAAACCAAAACTCGACCGGAGCCAAACCGGAGTTAAGCCGGAGCGCAACCGGAGCACTTCTCAGCTTGGTGGGAAATAATAATTAACAAATACTTACTACTGGAAATTAACAAACTACTATTGGAAATAATATTTTCCAAAGTAACAAACAACCAAGCTTAGAAGTGCTCCGGTTGCGCTCCGGCTTAACTCCGGTTTGGCTCCAATCGAGTTTCGGTTTATTTTAGTAAGATTAGTGATACTTTTACATTACTTATATTTTTTATTTTATGTGAGGTCTACAGTTATAAAGTATTAGTGTTTGTACCAATTTCTATGTTAAATTTTATAGAACAAAAGAAAAGCTCGCTTTAGTAATACCATAATAAGGTTATTATGGTTGCTATTACAGACCACCCCTGTATTAGCACGGCGCGGCTATCTGTTTGGCTCCGGTCGAGCTCCGGTTGAACTCTGGTCCGGCTCCGGACGAGTTTCGGTCAATCTCCGGTTGAGTTCCTTTGCCATCTACAAATGTGTCTTAAGATTCTTGCACAAAGTAGTGCTGCAGTGGCGCGACGGCCGAGCAACTATTTATTTTCAAAAAATACTGTAGCCCATCCTTAGCTAAAATCGTCAGTTGCTTTATTTGGCGTTGAAACATTAATTTAAAATATCACAGTCGCCGGAACGACGCATAGCACGCGACCTGCAAATGAAATTTATTTAGATTAAGCATTACGGTAATGAAACTTGGCTGTGGTTTGTGGTAGAAAAAAATCTATCATTTGAGTTTAACTTTTTAAGTTAGTGGGTACCTCAATGTTAATTTAATTTTTATTCAGGTGTTTGCAATTCTGTATGATATGTTTTTTTAAGGCAAATCGTTAATAAAAAAATAGTTTTGTTTATATTCTATTCTGTAAAGAATAATTACTGTAAATTAGTATTCGCCACTGCGATAGTGCTGTCTAGTAAAATAATTGGAAACACTGGGTATAGGTAATGTATATAAATCGAAGATTGACAGTGAAATGGCAATTTAAAGGACCTACCGCACTGGACCCCGAATTACGTAACTCTGATGCTAACAATTAAAAATTGAAATCGATTGAAATCGCAGTTGCATTGCTGCTTTAAGTAAGATATTTCTCATATTGGTTCTTACTAAAAAGCAATGTAACTGCAATTTCAATTGATTGCAACAAAGTTACATAATCAGGCCCCGGGTCTGAAAACTATCATTATACTTATTTATTTGCTATTTTTGTTGTTGTCGCTGAGAATTTCAGGTGTAGTGCGCTTTCACATTCATCCTCATTGTCACTTAAGATCAGGTGAGGTGATACGAAGGCTTGGCACTGACCCGTTATAGAAAAAAAATATGAAAATAAAAACAAATGGCCAATTATAAATCTCCACAAAACAAATAAAAGAAAACTATTAATTTTGAAAGTTTGTACTGATAAGAACCAGCAAGAAATTCAGCAAGCTACCTATTTGTTACCAAAACTAATTATAAAACCAGCATTTTGTTTTTAAAGAATTGTTAGTTTAGTGGCAACGGTTGTAACAATGAGATGTTTAGTTCTCCGGGTGGCACCCTTAGGGAAATTATGCTGGCTTCCCATTGTCAGTCCAGACCTGACGCTCGATCGCTGGGGACAAAGAGATACTAGACTAGACGGATAAAAAATGGGGATGTTAATTCTTAAACATAGTTCAAACTTTTTTGTTTGAACCATTTATTATTCAAAAACTCACCTCATCGAATTGGAAAGGGTGCAGAGAGCCATTCTAAAAAAGGTGAGTGGTGGACTCCCCTATCGCTTTCCCACATCCGAGTCTTACAGGAGTTGGGATGTTTTAACTATAAGACAAACCTTTATTCTTAATATCACACTCAAAAACACTCCCAACTCCCTTACGACCTAGAACTAAACAGGGATCCAATCGGTTAACACTAGCCACTCAAAAAGACATTTTTACATTCCTCGGCGCCTTTGTTTAATAAAATTAATAAAATCTGTTATCACTAAATGGCTCAAAACATTTAACTATGATGACACTGAAGCCCTCATTCATCCAATAACCTAGAACTGATCAAATTCACTAATACAATGCGACTGAGTGAGACCCACTGCAACTGTAAAATCATATGTAAAAAAATACAGCTTTAAATATGTCACACTGCTGGCGCTCTGAAGTGTCACTCCAGTTGTACATTTACCTTATGGACTGTCATGCCATCACTAACATAATATTTACATCATAAACAACAACGTTATGTATACGACTTTTCCGAAAAAGGAAAAAAAGCTTGGTCGAGTTTGTATGAAAAGTCGATGTTTTTTGTAAATTTCGGAAAGTCGTACATTTTACAAGTAACCCTGTATAGTTTGTTTATTTATTTATTTCAATACCTATTCTCTATAACGTACTACTTTATTTAAATACTTTGGTTAGGTTACCGGGGCCAAGTGCGCCTAGCGGGCAAGTGCGCCTACCACAAATATCTCGAAAACTACCGATTGGATACTAGAAGTGACATCTTACATCCAAACTACAAACTAAATCATAGTTTTTGGTAATAGCCACAGATGGCTATCTCACGCGTTCTTGAGAAATCCACCATTTTATTTTCACTGTCATTCAAAGTGGTGAGCAGAGATGACTATGGGTGTGGTCATCGTTATAAAACTCAAAAAAATAGTGTTTTGATCGATAAGCGAGTGAGGTATGTGCACAATTTAAATATTTTGCTTAAAGATTCTGACTTTATTTTACTCCTATCTAGTATTTTTTATATTTTTTGCAAGTTAAATATTTTAACTTCATAATTGTAGAGTTGGGGAAGCGCGACATACTGAATTTTTATATGGCGCACTTTGCCGCAATTCAGAGGTTACAAACCTTATCTTAGTCGCTTTTTAATAATGATATCAAATAGTTCTATCATCATTGTATTTCATCAAAAAATATACTTGAAACTCGATTATCACTATTTAGAAAAAAGGTTCACAGCCTCTGATTATAGATTGTATGGCGCACTTAGCCGAAATTTGGTTTGAATACCATAGATTCTTCTAGAATGTGGCTATGAGAAAGAAAAATGATATTATGCGTTTTGTTGCTTGTTTTCTCAAAATGATATGTTTATGTTTTAATTCTAATGCTTTCATTATTGCGTTTTATTAATACCAGGCGTACTTACCCGATTTATCGGCAAAGTGCGCCTATGGTCCATGTTTTCTAATTTTGTGCTAAAAATAATTATTTTACTATCAGATTCCAATGACACCACATTGGTTGTATTTGCAAAATATCACAGATCCCTATGGTATCACGACAAGTATCATATGTGAACTTAAACACAAGTTATATTGCACCAAAGTCAACTATGAAAAAAGTATGGCGCACTATGACCCAGTCACTTATTAGAAATATCCATTTTTAATCTATGATAGAAACCAAAATTATTATGAGTTCTTTTTAATTGAAGTGATTTGATGATTATCTTAATAGTTTAAATCACTTTAATAGCAGGTAACGATTTAGAAAGGTATGCAATTAGTAAACGATAATCGATACTACTCTGGTATTAAATGATTGTATGATTTGTATGAGTGCCTATACTTTACGGCCAGCCTTATAAGGTAGCTAAAAACCATTTGACACTAGCTATTGCGTTTTTGCGTTTGCTTTTACATCATATCACTGTGGGTTTAGCAGTTCATTAAATTTACTCACTTTAATCAATTGAACCTACTTTTAAATTAATTAATAGACTCCAATTTTTATCAACACTGCATACACTTTGCAAATATTCTGTGACCAAAGACACTTTTTTGTTGCTTTATTTAGTTTGTTATCATTAAAAAGGGCATCTAGCCAAAGATGAATTAAAAAGGTTTTTTAATACATCTTTGCATCTAGCTAATGAAACAACAAAGATTAATAAAATAAAGGACGAAACCGAAGTGAAGCGAGGGTGGGCCGCTAGTTCGAAATAAATAGATTTTTTGTCTAAAATTAGACGCAACAACGTGGTTAGGGTTCCGTACCAAAATGGTAAAAAAGGAACCCTTATGGTGTGACTCAGTCTGCCTGTCTGTCTGTCTGTCACAGCTGGATATCTCGAGAACTACTAATGGTATCAACTTCAAATTTGTAATAGTTTAAGATGACATTTGCCCAACTATTTTGCAAATAAGAAATAAATAAAAATAAAAATATCTTTTTTACAACAGGGACTGAAAAGGGGTCTTAAAAATTTAAAGTGCGGCTACTAGGGCATGTGGGGTATCATATAAAAGAACGCCGTTTGCACGTTTTTAATCATTTTTTGTTTTTGTTTTAGGCTATATAGTTTTCGACTTATGATGAAAAATGTAAAAAAATACCATTCCCCCCTTATCTCCAATGTTTGCACAGAGAAAAATCTGAAATAATTCTCTGTGATAGCCGTTTATATAAAGATTACAGGAAAAATAAAACGATGTCTCAATATAGCACACTTTTTTAGAAAGCATCAAATTTCTAAAAAACTTAACATTAGTTCCACTATCTGTCAAGAGATGGCGCTGACCTAAAACTGCAATACTAATTTTATTTTTCTACTCTGCAGTGTGGTTTATTGGTGCAGTTATGATGGTACGGAACCCTCGGTGCGCGAGTCCGACTCGCTCTTGACCGGTTTTATTTTTTTTTATTGAAAAAATATTATGTACTCGACCATATAGGTATGACAAATGTAATATTTATATGTTTTTTTTTGGGAAATTACATTTTATATTATTAATATAAGTTTGCCGATTTTCTTTATACCCCCTCTTAATCAATTATAGGGTACTTGCTCTACACCATACCATTTGCTCTTCATCTTTGCTCTATTATTATTCCATGTTTATATCTTTTAAATCAATTACATGTTTTAATGTAATTATGTGAACTATTTAATCAAACTAGGAACCTAATTATGAAAAGCTTGAGACGTGTAAGGAAGCAATTAAAGGTAGCATGTGGTGTTTTAATGGGGTAATAAAGAATGAAATACTGAGCAGGACAAAAGAATTATTTTGAACAAAGGAATAAGTAGGAATGTTTTGTAATTGTCCTGTTTTTGTGGATACTGTTTAGGTGACTAGATTTAAAAAATGGTGAGGGAATTAATCAGTCATAATTTATGATGGTGAACTTTTAAGATACCATAGCCTAAACGTACGAGCGTACAAAATAAGTTTTTACTGACTTCAAAAGGAGGGAGGTACTCAATTCGACCCATTTTTAAGGTTCCGTACCCAAAGGGTAAAAACGAAACCCTATTACTAAGACTCTGCTGTCTGTCTGTCACCAGGCTGTATCTCATGAACCGTGATAGCTAGACAGTTGAAATTTTCACAGGTGATGTATTTCTGTTGCCGCTATAACAACAAATACAAAAACAATATTTAAGGGGGGCTCCCATACAACAAACGTGGTTTTTTTGCCGTTTTTTGGTACGGAATCCTTCATGCGCGAGTCCGATTCGCACTTGGCCGGTTTTTTTTTGTTTTTTGTATGTACATCGATTACTTGAAGACGGCTGAACCGATTGAAATGATTCAAACGTTATTACATTAGGTAAACTCCCAAGTTGGTCCCATTTTTTTAAATTTTGAAATCGGTTCAGTACTTTTTAAGTAAAAGGTCCAAAACATTTTGTTAATCTATAGACTTATAACTGAAATTAATCATGTTTTTTTTATTAACTTACTAAAATACATCTATTTACTTTGGTAAATATAAAAAAGTGTCTCTAACATTTTTATGACATAGCCACACACTATAATCACTATAATTATGACACCTAATTTTATTTATAATATTCTAAACGATTACTATGACAAAATAATATACATAACTAGCTTCCGCCCGCGACTTCGTCCGCGTGGATATTAGAGAAAATCCTCAGGGATACTTCAACCAGGATCCGACCAGCCGTTTTTACGCGATTAGGCGGGTCACCACCAAGCGCACTGCCTCGCGAGGCAAGACGTTTGCCAAGACGCAAGGCGTTTGTCGCACGAGGCTCGCTCGCTTGGTGGGGACCCGCCTAATCGCGTAAAAACGACTGGTCGTTCCCGTTCCCGTTTCATCCCGCTTCCGTTCCCGTTCCCGTTACCGTCCCGTTCCATTGCCGTCCCATCCCGTTGCCGTCCCGTCCCGTTGCCGTCCCGTCCCGTTGCCGTCCCGTCCCGTCGCCGTCCCGTCCCGTTGCCGTCCCATCCCGTTCCCGTCCCGACCCGTCCCGTTCCCATCCCCATCCCGTTCCGTTCCGTTCCGTTCCCGTCCCGTCCCATTCCGTTTCGTTCTCGTCCCCGCTCTCATTCCGTTCCCGTCCCATCCCATCCCTTTCCGTTCCCGTCCTCGCTCTCGTTCTCGCTCCCGTTGCCGTCCCGTTCCGTCCCGTTCGCGTCGCGTCCCGACCCATCCCCGTTCTCGTTCCCGTTTCCATCCCCGTCCCGTCCCGTTCCCGTTCCGTTCCTGTCCCATTCCGTTTTGTTCTCGTCCCCGCTCTCATTCCGTTCCCGTCACATCCCATCCCGTTCCGTTCCCATCCCCGTCCCGTTCCCGTTCCGTTCTCGTCCCATTCCGTTTTGTTCTCGTCCCATTCTCGTTCCCGTCCCGTTCCCATTTTGTCCCGTTCTGTTCCCGTCCCATCTCATCCCGTTCCGTTCCCATTCCCGCTCTCGTTCCGTTCCCGTCACATCCCATCCCGTTCCCGCTCTCGTGCCCGTCCCGTCTGGTTTCCGTTCCCGTCCCGCTCCCTTTCCCGTTCCCGTTCCCGCCCCGTCCCGTTCCCGTTCCCGTTCTCTTCCGCTCCGTCCAGTTCCCGTTCCCGTTCCCTTTCTCCCCGTCCCCTGGGGCTGAATCATGCATGTCCACCGAGTTGGACTTCAAAATGAATGTCATTTCGCAATCACCATCCCATAAAACCTCAAGAACGTCATCCATATATAGTATTTTATGATTACTTACCCCATTTACCACCTAAGGGGTTGATTTTCAAAATCACAAAATATATGTTTGCCTTTTTATTTTAAGACGTGCTCCTACGAAGTTTAAAGTTATAATGTCAATTTTATATTCTTTTTCCATAAGTTTTCCATACAAAATTTGAACCCCATTTTCACCCTTTTAGGGGTTAAATCATGTATATCGTGTTGGGCTTTAAAATAAATGTAATTTTCGCAATCACCATCCCATAAAACCTCAAGAACGACAACCATATCGATTTTTATGTTTACTTACCCCATTTACCCTCTAAGAGGTTGATTTTCAAAACCACAAAATATATGTTGACTATTTATTTTTTGACGTACTCCTACGAAGTTTAAAGTTGTAATGTCTATTTTATATTATTTTTCCATACAAAATTTGAACCCCATTTTAACCCCTTTAGGGGTTAAATCATGTACATCGTGTTGGACTTTAAAATAAATGTCATTTTCGCAATCACCATGCCATAAAACCTCAAGAACGATATCCATATCGATTTGTATGTTTACATACCCCATTTACCCTCTAAGGGGTTGATTTTTAAAATTACCAAATATATGTTTGCCTATTTATATTTAGACGTGCTCCTACGAAGTTTAAAGTTGTAATGTCTATTTTATATTCTTTTTCCATACAAAATTTGAAATCCATTTTCACCCCTTTAGGGGGTTAAATCATGTCCACCGTGTTGGACTTCAAAATAAATGTTATTTTCGCAATCGTCATACCAGAAACCCCCAATAACGACATCCATATTTATTTTTAGGTTTATTTACACATTTCACCCCTTTTTATCGCCATAGGGGTTGCAGTACTAATAATATCAATACGTTGCGTTAGATTTTCTTCCATAAGCCTATACTATAAATTAAGTGATTTTTACTTCGAAAATGAAGGATATTTTCTATACACAACTTCATACCCCCTTTCACCCCTTCGGGGGTAGAATTTTGAAAATAGCTGAGACCCGTATTTATTAATTTTCAATCTTCAGCCTAAATACAAAATTTGAAAATCCTAGCTTCAAAACTGAGGGACTTTCATACAAACTTTCATCCCTTATTTCACCCCCTTAAGGATAGAATTTTCAAAAATCCTTCCTTAGTGGATGCCTACACTGTATGAGGTATCTGTGTGCAAAATTTCAAGTCTCTAGGTCCAGCGGTTTGGGCTGTGCGTTGATAGATCAGTCAGTCAGTCAGTCAGTCAGTCAGTCAGTCATTCAGTCATTCAGTTTACGATTTTATATATTAAGATTAAGAAGATATACAACATGTAACAGAATTAATGGCTAAACCAGAATATGGTAGATAGTACCATCAAACTAAATAACTTTTGACCAACTCTGAAACCGCGAAAAAAAAAACAGCTGTTTCATACATTTTCATAGTTTCGTTGTTAATTAGGGTTCCGTACCAAAATGGTAAAAAAAAAACAAAAAACCGACTTCAAAAAACCTACCTCTAAAAAGCAAGAAATAATATTCGTAATAATAAAACACGTCTATTGAAGTCGGGTGGGGCTGGAGTACAAATGTCTTTTTTTTTTATTCTAAAAGCCCCACCCGACTTCAATAGACGTGTTTTATTATTACGAATATTATTTCTTGCTTTTTAGAGGTAGGTTTTTTGAAGTCGGTTTTTTGTTTTTTTAAACAATTTTTTATTTTTTTATTTTTAGTGTAGGTACCTTTTGTATTAGGTAGTGTAGGTATATTATTTAGGTAGAAATTAAAATCGGCTCAGCCAAACGTGAGTTAATTGCGGAGAAACATACATACATGCGGGTCAAACTGAGAACCTCCTTTTTTTAAGTCGGTTAAAGGACTACACTTAAGATATCCCTTTTCCAACAAAAACATAATTATCTTATTCAGTTCATAAACAAAGAAGTTATACGACTGATCATCGAGGTAGTTCACACAAAATCATACTATTTTCGTGCTTTTTTTCAAGATTACTTGAAAAGTACTGAACCGATTTCAAAATTTAAAAAAATGGGACCAACTTGGGAGTTTACCTAATGTAATAACGTTTGAATCATTTCAATAGGTCCAGCCGTCTACGAGTAATCGGTGTACGTACAAAAAACAAAAAAAAACAAAAAAAAAACGTGTCGAATTGAGTACCTCCCTCCTTTTGAAGTCGGTAAAAAGGAACCCTTATGGTATGACTCAGCCTGTCTGTCTGTCTGTCACAGCTGGATATCTCGAGAACTATTAGTAGTTGATACTACTAGTGGTATCAACTTGAAATTGGGAATAGTTTAAAGCCTGCCGGTGACGATCAATTGCGATTGTCAATTTTTCCGTCAATGCCATTGTTGGAGCAATTGACAATCGCTTCAATTGCACGCGTAAACGATCAATTTTTCCGTCAATGGGCGTCAATTGCGGAAAAATTGACAATCGCAATTGATCGTTACCGGTGGGCTTAACATGAGGTTTGCCCAACGATTTTGCAAATAAGAAAGAAATAAATAAAAATTTTTTTTTTACAACAGGGACTGAAAAGAGGTCTTAAAAGTTTGAAGTGAGGCGACTAGGGCATGTGGAGTATCATATGAAAGAGCGTTGTTTGCACATTTTAAATAATTTATTTTTTTCTTTTTTTTATGCCGCATAGTTTTCGACTTACGATAAAAAAATGTAAAAAAATACCGTTCCCCTCCTTATCTCCGAAGTTTGCAAATGGAAAATTTTGAAATAATTCTATGTGATAGTAATTTATGTTACTATGTTACAAATTACATGAAAAATCAAACGATGTCTCAATATAGCACAAAAAACAAAAAAAAAAATCAGTACCACTACCTGTCACAGATGGCGCTGACCTCAGAAAAATTACATAAGTTCCATTATCGGTCAAGAGATGGTGCTGATCTAAGAAAAAAATATTGTTCCACTATCGGTCAAGAGATGGCGCTGACCTAATTATTCTACTCTGCAGTGTATTTATTATGATGGTACGGAACCCTCGGTGCGCGAGTCCTACTTGCTCTTGAGCAGTTTTTATTTATGGAACAGCTGATTTTATTTTTACGATTTCATTGTTGGTCCCATAGTAAAAGTTGTTCAATTTGATGGTCCCTATCTACCATAAAATATTATGGTTAAGCTATTAATTCGGTTACATGTTGTATATATGTTGCAGGCGTATTGTATATTTAGCCGTATTACATAGCAACTAGCTGTTTTAGAAAACGGCGCCGTATTGTAATGCGGCGGATTAAAGATACGCCGTATTCAAAACGGCTGGTCAAAAGTACGCCGCATTGAATAGAGCGTGTCAGAAATGGTCAGAAACATGGAGAGAATTGAAACAAAATAAATCAATTTAAATAAAGTAATGTTTATTAAATTGAATCGTCCCATTTCTTTTAACCTACCACCTGTTCGGACGTCTTTTTTTAACTGAGAGAAGAACAGGCGAAAGAAACTCGTCAGCTTTATCAAATCAGATATTTACAATCAAATCTTTACAAACTACAACAATATAAACTTAAAAGTTATCAGTTAATCTCTTTATTAAATTATGACACTAGTTACCAAGCAAATGCAAAAGAAATCTGTCTATAATGTACTTTACTTATTATTACTACAAATAATCAGAATAATCATAAAATTGGGAATGAAAATTAACAGCGGATAGCCTTTGTACAACAATTAAGTCACACACAAAACAATTAATTCAAAATAACACAATAACAATGAAGAATTTACTTAACTTAAATCCCGTAGTGCTCCAAACTTAAAAAGTGTCATATTCTAAATTTTACATTCCTTTTATACCCACCAAATTTAGACACAAAATGTTTACCCATTCCACCATTTCTAACCAATCATAATAGACTATTTTATTTGTACGAAAAAAGAATCTTAGAGATAATATTTTATAAAACAGTTACGTTGTAATCCTGTTGAAACTAAATCCTAATGAATTACAATAATTGTTATATTCATTACTGTAGTCTTACTTGCTTAAAATCTCAAAAATACGTTCAGCCAATGAGAGGAGTTACAACTAACTATCGTGATATTATTAAATATAATAAATGATAACTCTTTTAAAACTTGCTAAGATATTTATAATATATTTACATTATTTTTATAAGAACTGAATCAAAATTAAATATTAAACAATACATCACTTGATTACACTATTACCAAACGTAAACAAAAAAGAAGTAAAAGGCAAAGGCAAATGTTCATACAGCCAAAAATACAATAATTAGAAAATAACACCGAAAGCTTTACTTAAAATCCGTCACGGCCATTCTGACAAGTACTTCGCTCTCGAAGTACAATTTTAATTTTATATGTTAGGTATATTAATAACAATCATGATAGTCTTTGAAAGTAATAAAATAGTTACTGTCAAAACCACTACTGCCAACAATGGGCATTAGTCTTAAAAACAGTCAAAGTCAAATATGGCTCGCAAGCTTTGGCTCGCAAGCCTCTATCCGCAGGCCTCTATCGGCTACACAAACATAGCTCGCAAGCTCCTTAAATATGGCTCGCAAGCCTCTCAAACATGGCTCGCAAACCTCTTCATCATGGCTCGCAAACCTCTCCAACATGGCTCGCAAACCTCTCCAACATGGCTCGCAAACCTCTCCAACATGGCTCGCAAACCTCTCCGACATAGCTCGCAAACCTCTCCGACATGGCTCGCAAACCTCTCCGACATGGCTCGCAAACCTCTCTGACATGGCTCGCAAACCTCTCCGACATGGCTCGCAAACCTCTCCAACATGGCTCGCAAACCTCTCCAACATGGCTCGCAAACCTCTCCAACATGGCTCGCAAACCTCTCCAATATGGTTGGCAAACCTCTCCAACATGGCTCGCAAACCTCTCGAACGTGGCTCGCAAACCTCTCCAACGTGGCTCGCAAGCCTCTCCAACGTGGCTCGCAAACCTCCGCCCGCAGGCTAAACATCTCCACTCCACCGCCACCCTTGGGTGGTGGACTAACACAATCATATAAGTCATAAAGCAAGACACCATCATGATTATTATTAATACCTCTAAATATATACGACCACTTTTAATATAATTTCTCACTTGTCTCATTTGATAAACAATCTTCACCCAACTCTTTATTAAAATAAATGACAATTAGGTATAAAAATATAACCATGAATGGTTTTACACATAAAGATTACTAAAGAAATTAACTAATTATTGTTGACAATTTTGATTTAATAAGGCAACATAAGTATAAAGAATATACTTAAAAACCAAAACACACGACGAAGACAACTGTTAGAGGCTGTTTACTAAATAGGACAAGTAGGATAAACATACCCTATCAATATTATTCATCACAATGTCATTTGTTAATTGATCAATATGATCAGAAAACAAACTTACTAAAACAAGTATTTGGTATAATGGATCATTTAGCTTCATCAACTTATGAATAAGTTATCATCATCATCATCATTACCATAAATCATTATCATAAATCACCATCATTATCATCAATCATCATCATTATAATCATTATCATCATAATATTCCTCATCAGCATAATTGTCATCATCATTATGATAATATCATCATTATCATCATCATTATGATCATCATTATCATTATCATCACAAAATGAAAGTCATTCTAAATCTAAATCAAAACCCAAATTTACCAAAATCATAATCCAAACCGAAATCTGAATCCAAATCCAAATCCTAACCTAAATTGAAATACGAATCTAAATCGAAATCCGAATCTAAATCGAAATCCGAATCTAAATCGAAATCCGAATCAAAATAGAAATCCGAATCTAAATCGAAATCTGAATCTAAATCGAAATCCGAACCTAAATTGAAATCCGAATCTAAATCAAAATCCGAATCTAAATCATAATCCAAATACAAATTGAAATCTGAATTTAAATCTAAATCCGAATCCGAATCTAAATCGAAATCCGAATCTAAATCGGAATCTAAATCGAAATCCGAATCCAAATTGAAATCCGAATCTATATCGAAACCAAAATGTAAACCAAGATCAAAACATAAATCGATATCAAAATGCAATTCGATCTCAGAATGTAAATCAAGATCGACATGTAAACCTAGATCAAAATGTAAATCTAAATTAAAATGTAAATCCAAATAAAAATGTTAATCCAAATCAAAATGTAAATCCAAATCGAAACGTAAATCCAAATCGAAACGTAAATCCAAATCGAAACGTAAATCCAAATCGAAACGTAAATCCAAATCGAAACGTAAATCCAAATCGAAACGTAAATCCAAATCGAAACGTAAATCCAAATCGAAACGTAACTCTAAATCAAAACGTAAATCCAAAACAAAACGTAAATCCAAATCAAAATGTAAATACAAATCAAAATGTAAATCCAAATGTAAATCGAATTCAGCTAAATGTAAAACAAAATCTCAACCTTAATAGAAATCTCAACCTTAATAGAAATCTCAACCTTAATAGAAATCTCAACCTTAATAGAAATCTCAACCTTAATAGAAATCTCAACCTTAATAGAAATCTCAACCTTAATAGAAATCGAAACCTTAATCGAAATCTAAACCTTAATCGAAATCTATAACCTTGATCAAAATCTAAACCTTAATCAAAATTTAAACCTTAATCAAAATCTAAACCTTAATAAAAATCTAAACCTTAATCAAAATCTAAACCTTAATCAAAATCTAAACCTTAATCGAAGTCGAAATTGAAATCGATACCGAAATTGAAATATAAGTTGAAATCTAAATCTTTACCGAAATCTAATTCTAAATCAAAACCAAAATTTAAATTTAAATCCATCAAAATTTTATCAAAATTGAAATCGAAAATTGTAACCAAAGATTATAAACACAAAAACAAAACCAAACATCAAAATCTAAAATAAAATCTTAAATCAAAATCTAAAATCAAAATCTTCAAAATCATAATTGAAAATCAAAATCAAAATTCAAAATCGAAAATCAAAATCGAACATTTAAATTGAAAATCAAAATCGAAAACCGAAAACCAAAACTGAAATTCAAAACTGAAAATCCAAACAGAAAATCGAAACTCAACTCATAACCAAAAATCAAAATCAAAATTGAAAATCATAACCGAAAATCAAAATCTAAATCCAAATCAAAATATATGAACTTGGGTACAAACCACAATCTCTGAATAAATTACTCAAAACATAAATATGCCTATTGCAATTTAGACCCATCCAACCGTAAATAATAAATCCAAAAGAAATCGAATCATTCATTTTAAATGTTTAACTTTTTAGCGTAGTAAGAATAATGACTAGGAAAAGACAACATAATCAAATCTAAACTATCTAAATCCATATTTAGATACACCTAAACTGGTTGACTAACTGTCGTGTTATCAATAACGAACATTGCAAATTTATATTTCTTTTACCAAATTATAATATTAAAGTACCCATTAATTATAATTAAAAATTGTTTGTGTGTAATCGGAACATAACACAAATTAAGAAAGAAGCAATATCAGCCTTTTCAATTACATATAATATGCTTACCATTATATTGAAAATTCAATAATGTTACGAAAACTCTGCGCAAACCTAACTCTGAAGAATTCGATTTTATTACAGTTAACACTTCTAAGTAAAATAAATATTAGTCTACATATTATTATAAATTGCTCAGATTCCAAATAAGGAAGCTAAATCATTTATTTTGCCCAAGACAGCAGACCCATAGAAAAGTTAGTTTTCTAAATTGACACAGCCAGGAATCGAACCCGG
Organism: Agriphila geniculea; assembly: GCA_943789525.1. Classification (NCBI taxonomy): domain Eukaryota; kingdom Metazoa; phylum Arthropoda; class Insecta; order Lepidoptera; family Crambidae; genus Agriphila; species Agriphila geniculea. The sequence continues at coordinate 9,809,443 of OX038875.1, forward strand.
GATCTCGAGAGATAGACACCAGGAAAACCAGTGTACTACCCACTCGATCTTGGAGGTCGACACAATAAATAATAGAAACATTTAGGTATAGGTACGATATCTTCTCAACATAAAAACTTTCAATAAACTTAAATTGAGAATGAGAATGCTAAATACTGTGGTAAGGTAAGTAAAGGTTAAAAGTAAAGACTCGCTGCTTTAAATAAATTAATAAAATAAACCCTCCAATGAAAAACATTAAATTCTTACTTAAATGTTACTACCTACTTCGCAATTCTAAACTTACGTATAAAGTAAAAAGTAAGAAATTATGTAACTATTAAAATTATTCATGATTAGTTTATTTGGTAACAATGAATAATAAAAGGCACCAATGGTGAAAAAAAGCTATGCTCCAATAAAATTGGATTTTTCCGAGGCTAAAATCAACCCAAATATTTCATTATTGTAAACTTAGTACATATCTTCTTGTAAAAAAATCAACCTGCTTATTAATTAGGCATCTACAAATAATTAATTCAAGCTCGTTTTAATCGCATTTACTTAGACGCCACTTTTAATAAAACCACATCAGTATCACTAATACCCTCACAAATTAATTTTATAAACATCTTTAGAAAATATTGATTTCTCAATGTATTATGTTAATTTTGCCGCAACAAACTAATTTTTGTCTTTTTCCACATCAAAACAACAAATAAGTATTGAACTAACCAAGTAGTAATCTCATAAAAAAATTAATAAAACACAGCCACTAATGGCCTTACCGGCTAGCGGCCCTTGAAGCAGGATCTCCGAAGACGTCTCCTTTACTTCTCCTTTCTATTTCACCAACACCAGCTTGCTGCTACTCAGGTCTCAGGATCACGACGGCAGCGGAGCGAGGTCACTTCAGCATCCACCCTGAAAATCATCAGGAATTGGTGTTAATATTTTGTAAATGGACCGAGTTGATACCCACTTCTGATGTCAGAAATGGTCAGAAACATGGAGAGAATTGAAACAAAATAAATCAATTTAAATAAAGTAATGTTTATTAAATTGAATCGTCCCATTTCTTTTAACCTACCACCTGTTCGGACGTCTTTTTTTAACTGAGAGAAGAACAGGCGAAAGAAACTCGTCAGCTTTATCAAATCAGATATTTACAATCAAATCTTTACAAACTACAACAATATAAACTTAAAAGTTATCAGTTAATCTCTTTATTAAATTATGACACTAGTTACCAAGCAAATGCAAAAGAAATCTGTCTATAATGTACTTTACTTATTATTACTACAAATAATCAGAATAATCATAAAATTGGGAATGAAAATTAACAGCGGATAGCCTTTGTACAACAATTAAGTCACACACAAAACAATTAATTCAAAATAACACAATAACAATGAAGAATTTACTTAACTTAAATCCCGTAGTGCTCCAAACTTAAAAAGTGTCATATTCTAAATTTTACATTCCTTTTATACCCACCAAATTTAGACACAAAATGTTTACCCATTCCACCATTTCTAACCAATCATAATAGACTATTTTATTTGTACGAAAAAAGAATCTTAGAGATAATATTTTATAAAACAGTTACGTTGTAATCCTGTTGAAACTAAATCCTAATGAATTACAATAATTGTTATATTCATTACTGTAGTCTTACTTGCTTAAAATCTCAAAAATACGTTCAGCCAATGAGAGGAGTTACAACTAACTATCGTGATATTATTAAATATAATAAACGATAACTCTTTTAAAACTTGCTAAGATATTTATAATATATTTACATTATTTTTATAAGAACTGAATCAAAATTAAATATTAAACAATACATCACTTGATTACACTATTACCATGGAAATAGTACTATAAACCGGATTGAGTGCTTCGCCCCAAAACGAGCCGACAGAGAGGTCAAGTAGATGTATGTGTCCCTTTCTTCATTAGGGTGACCAAACCGTATGGTTGGCCGGAGACATACATAATACTTTAAACTGTTTAATATAATCTTAAATACATAGGTAGTTCGTTATTATAATTAACACTTTTTACCGCGTTTTTTTTAGGTTGCTTGCTCTTTTGTTTGTTTGAGCACAAATTTTGCAAACGATTTTATACTAAATTCCCGATGAGCTAGAGACTTGAAACTTTGAACACAGGTCAGAAATGGAAAGAAATGCAATATTACAGTGTCATTGAGGTGATCTGATAATGGAGCCGGAAGAACGCCACAGGAACTCTATGATGAATGAAACTATACAACCCCATCGTGTTTGGGCTTATTAGAATTGTCTTGACAAGTATTCTGACGGGAGACGAGGTTCAGGGTGGGATGATGAAGTCTGGATTCCATGCCATAGGAACTCAATATTGAAATCATGCAACCCCATCGAGTTTGGGCTCGTTTGAATCGTCTTGACGAGTACTCTGATAGGCGGTGGTATATTTTTAGTTTAGCTCGTTAACTAAAAAAAAGAAAATTAATATTTATTTAAAAAAAAAAATTTTTAAGATCAAATTATTTATCACGTTTTTATTAAGTTGCTTTTTTGTTTTTATTTTTTAAATATGGTAATTCAACCAATTAAAATCTAGTTTATTCAATTCAATTTAATTTCAAGTGTAAATAATTACGCAACTTTAAAGTTTATTCCAATTTTTAATAAAAATGCAATGTGCGTGAACTTCGGAAAAACAAATAAATGTTGGAAAAACAAGTAAAAGTAGGAAAACATTGTCTAGTGATCTGTAGTTAAAAAAAGATTTTTAAATTTGAGATTTTTGCATTTACAATGCTATTTTTAAACAATACTAAATAATATACTAGAAAAAATACGACTCGCACCAGATCAATACTCAGACGGGAATCGAACCCGCGACCTTTGGATATCCGGTCCAATGCTCTGACCGCTGAGCTACCGAGTCACTAGTGACATCGTCGAATTTTTCCTAGTATATCCTAAACTCTTACGCTGTAAGCCAGCGTTATTTCACCAATGTGAGGAATTACCTCGACATTCAATTGAAATATCTTTCCAGATATTTTAACAATTGATTAAGATGAAATAGCTATATAATTTTTAAATTTGAGATTTTTGCATTTACAATGCTATTTTTAAACAATACTAAATAATATACTAGAAAAAATACGACTCGCACCAGATCTATACTCAGACGGGAATCGAACCCGCGCCCTTTGGATATCCGGTCCAATGCTCTGACCGCTGAGCTACCGAGTCACTAGTGACATCGTCGAATTTTTCCTAGTATATCCTAAACTCTTACGCTGTAAGCCAGCGTTATTTCACCAATGTGAGGAATTACCTCGACATTCAATTGAAATATCTTTCCAGATATTTTAACAATTGATTAAGATGAAATAGCTATATAATTTTTAAATTTGAGATTTTTGCATTTACAATGCTATTTTTAAACAATACTAAATAATATACTAGAAAAAATACGACTCGCACCAGATCAATACTCAGACGGGAATCGAACCCGCGACCTTTGGATATCCGGTCCAATGCTCTGACCGCTGAGCTACCGAGTCACTAGTGACATCGTCGAATTTTTCCTAGTATATCCTAAACTCTTACGCTGTAAGCCAGCGTTATTTCACCAATGTGAGGAATTACCTCGACATTCAATTGAAATATCTTTCCAGATATTTTAACAATTGATTAAGATGAAATAGCTATATAATTTTTAAATTTGAGATTTTTGCATTTACAATGCTATTTTTAAACAATACTAAATAATATACTAGAAAAAATACGACTCGCACCAGATCAATACTCAGACGGGAATCGAACCCGCGACCTTTGGATATCCGGTCCAATGCTCTGACCGCTGAGCTACCGAGTCACTAGTGACATCGTCGAATTTTTCCTAGTATATCCTAAACTCTTACGCTGTAAGCCAGCGTTATTTCACCAATGTGAGGAATTACCTCGACATTCAATTGAAATATCTTTCCAGATATTTTAACAATTGATTAAGATGAAATAGCTATATAATTTTTAAATTTGAGATTTTTGCATTTACAATGCTATTTTTAAACAATACTAAATAATATACTAGAAAAAATACGACTCGCACCAGATCAATACTCAGACGGGAATCGAACCCGCGCCCTTTGGATATCCGGTCCAATGCTCTGACCGCTGAGCTACCGAGTCACTAGTGACATCGTCGAATTTTTCCTAGTATATCCTAAACTCTTACGCTGTAAGCCAGCGTTATTTCACCAATGTGAGGAATTACCTCGACATTCAATTGAAATATCTTTCCAGATATTTTAACAATTGATTAAGATGAAATAGCTATATAATTTTTAAATTTGAGATTTTTGCATTTACAATGCTATTTTTAAACAATACTAAATAATATACTAGAAAAAATACGACTCGCACCAGATCAATACTCAGACGGGAATCGAACCCGCGACCTTTGGATATCCGGTCCAATGCTCTGACCGCTGAGCTACCGAGTCACTAGTGACATCGTCGAATTTTTCCTAGTATATCCTAAACTCTTACGCTGTAAGCCAGCGTTATTTCACCAATGTGAGGAATTACCTCGACATTCAATTGAAATATCTTTCCAGATATTTTAACAATTGATTAAGATGAAATAGCTATATAATTTTTAAATTTGAGATTTTTGCATTTACAATGCTATTTTTAAACAATACTAAATAATATACTAGAAAAAATACGACTCGCACCAGATCAATACTCAGACGGGAATCGAACCCGCGACCTTTGGATATCCGGTCCAATGCTCTGACCGCTGAGCTACCGAGTCACTAGTGACATCGTCGAATTTTTCCTAGTATATCCTAAACTCTTACGCTGTAAGCCAGCGTTATTTCACCAATGTGAGGAATTACCTCGACATTCAATTGAAATATCTTTCCAGATATTTTAAACAATTGATTAAGATGAAATAGCTATATAATTTTTAAATTTGAGATTTTTGCATTTACAATGCTATTTTTAAACAATACTAAATAATATACTAGAAAAAATACGACTCGCACCAGATCAATACTCAGACGGGAATCGAACCCGCAACCTTTGGATATCCGGTCCAATGCTCTGACCGCAATGTAATTGCAAAAATCTGTATTGTAAATGCAAAAATCTCAAATTTAAAAATTATATAGCTATTTCATCTTAATCAATTGTTAAAATATCTGGAAAGATATTTCAATTGAATGTCGAGGTAATTCCTCACATTGGTGAAATAACGCTGGCTTACAGCGTAAGAGTTTAGGATATACTAGGAAAAATTCGACGATGTCACTAGTGACTCGGTAGCTCAGCGGTCAGAGCATTGGACCGGATATCCAAAGGTCGCGGGTTCGATTCCCGTCTGAGTATTGATCTGGTGCGAGTCGTATTTTTTCTAGTATATTATTTAGTATTGTTTAAAAATAGCATTGTAAATGCAAAAATCTCAAATTTATAAATTATATAGCTATTTCATCTTAATCAATTGTTAAAATATCTGGAAAGATATTTCAATTGAATGTCGAGGTAATTCCTCACATTGGTGAAATAACGCTGGCTTACAGCGTAAGAGTTTAGGATATACTAGGAAAAATTCGACGATGTCACTAGTGACTCGGTAGCTCAGCGGTCAGAGCATTGGACCGGATATCCAAAGGTCGCGGGTTCGATTCCCGTCTGAGTATTGATCTGGTGCGAGTCGTATTTTTTCTAGTATATTATTTAGTATTGTTTAAAAATAGCATTGTAAATGCAAAAATCTCAAATTTAAAAATTATATAGCTATTTCATCTTAATCAATTGTTAAATATCTGGAAAGATATTTCAATTGAATGTCGAGGTAATTCCTCACATTGGTGAAATAACGCTGGCTTACAGCGTAAGAGTTTAGGATATACTAGGAAAAATTCGACGATGTCACTAGTGACTCGGTAGCTCAGCGGTCAGAGCATTGGACCGGATATCCAAAGGGCGCGGGTTCGATTCCCGTCTGAGTATTGATCTGGTGCGAGTCGTATTTTTTCTAGTATATTATTTAGTATTGTTTAAAAATAGCATTGTAAATGCAAAAATCTCAAATTTAAAAATTATATAGCTATTTCATCTTAATCAATTGTTAAAATATCTGGAAAGATATTTCAATTGAATGTCGAGGTAATTCCTCACATTGGTGAAATAACGCTGGCTTACAGCGTAAGAGTTTAGGATATACTAGGAAAAATTCGACGATGTCACTAGTGACTCGGTAGCTCAGCGGTCAGAGCATTGGACCGGATATCCAAAGGTCGCGGGTTCGATTCCCGTCTGAGTATTGATCTGGTGCGAGTCGTATTTTTTCTAGTATATTATTTAGTATTAAAAAACGATGCTAACGATTTTCGACTTTATTGACGTTTGAAATTCGATTGCTTTTTCCCATAATTATACTTGTACATTTACTTTGCTGTTTCATTAAAAACTGTTATTTTGGTAAAGATGTCAATAAGGTCTAAAATACTTGCACCAATTTCTTTACTTGTGAAGTTAATAAAATTACGATGAGATAGAGATTTACGATGACACAAAATATTTAAAATATAAAAAAAAACAAAATGGCGGCCAACTATATTGTTAGTGGGCTGATTTTATGAAACTCGATTTTGTTACTATTTTGATAAAAATATAACATAGAAATGTTAAAAATATAAAAAAAGGGCAGTCAATCTTTTTTTATTTGTGGGCTGATTTGAATGAAACTCGGTTTTTAGTACTAATTTGACAAGAAAATAATAACACAATATGTATTGAAAAAATTAAAAAATCCAAGATAGCAGCCAACTTGTTTGTTCTTGGGCCGATTTCGATAAAACTTGGTTTTTGGTAATATTTTGACAAAAAAATAACAACGCAATTTTTAAAATACTAAAAATCTAAGATGGCGACCAACTTTTTTGTTTTTTGGGCCGATTTCGATGAAACTCGGTTTTTGGTACTAATTAGACAAGAAAATAACAACTCAATGTAAACTGATGGAAAAATAAAAAAATATCAAAATGGCTGCTAATTTGTTTTTGGGTTGATTTTGATGTGACTCGGTTAAAAAAACAAATAAATAATTTGGCTGCCATCTTAGAATTTTTTTATGACATTCCGTTGCTGTTTTCTTGTCAAAATAATACCAAAACCCGAGTTTCATCAAAATCAGCCCACAAGCAAAACAGTTGGCCGCCATCTTGGATTTTTTGTATTTATAAAATTGCATTGTTATTTTCTTGTCAAAATAGTACCAAAAACAAAGTTTCATTGAAATCGGCCCAAGAACAAAAAAGTTGGCCACCATCTTGAATTTTGTAAGTTTTCAACATTGCGTTGTTATTTTCTTGTCAAAATCGTACCAAAAACCGAGTTTCATCAAAATCGGCCCAAAAACAAAAAAGTGGGCGCCATCTTGGATTTTTAGTTTTTTAAAAATTGCGTTGTTATTTTCTTGTCAAAATAGTTCCAAAAACCAAGTTTCATCGAAATCGGCCCAAAAACAAAAAAGTTGGCCGCCATCTTGGATTTTTAGTTTTTGAAAAATTGCGTTGTTAATTTCTTGTCAAAATAGTTCCAAAAACCGAGTTTCATCGAAATCGGCCCAAAAACAAAAAAGTTGGCCGCCGTATTGGATTTTTAGTTTTTTAGAAATTGCGTTGTTATTTTCATGTTGAAATAGTACCAAAAACCGAGTTTCATCGAAATAGCACAAACATGAATTTGATTATTATTAATTATTTTACCGTCTCGCCTGTGACCTCTAACCATTTCAATAGAACAATTTCGTTTTTTTGGAAATCTGAAATGGTGCAGTATTTATGGTCACACTAGTTTTGTAAAGTAACATTTCCTATAGATTGAAATTCTTAAATTGAAATTCGGCGCCAAGGTCAAAATCGGAGTTGCCAAGATTGACACTTCTATTTATTACCACCTCACCGATGATAGCTGATTAGCATTATTTTAGATATCTAATTAAATCAAGAGAGTAAGTTCTGTTTTATATTACAATTATTATGTGTCATTCTAAATTAATATTTAAATAGTATATATTCGACTTCCCATTCCGAATCCATAATTTTGATACACTACTTGATTGGTAACGTACATATTTTTAGTCCTACTATCGTGGTATTATTGTTTAGTAATGGCAATTGTGCGAACGAGACACCGACCTCCACCTGGTGTTGTCTCATTCACACAGTAGTGCCTTCAGTCAATATCGTCGATAGAATTTCAACTCTATGACAAATGCAATAAAGTTGAATTTCTTTTAAACGATAAGTGAAAATTTTTGTAGAGTACTCACTCCCTATTATAAACCTCCTTGACTATTACCAAACGTAAACAAAAAAGAAGTAAAAGGCAAAGGCAAATGTTCATACAGCCAAAAATACAATAATTAGAAAATAACACCGAAAGCTTTACTTAAAATCCGTCAAGCGCATCATCATAGATTGCATCTAAAATAAGTAAGAATATGGATGAATTAAATGAAAAAAACGTGTCAAATGTGCATAGATAATTGTTTTAAGGACATTTTTTTAATGTGCAGTTAAATAGTTTCTACGCAGCTCAATGCGGAAGTGTGAAAAAGCCGTAGATCAAAGAACGAGATTAAAACTGCTAAGGTGGCAATGGTTTCTTTTGTTGTGCGGAATCCTACTCAATATTATTGGTGTAAAAAATACAACGTAATGAGTGTAGTCAGTGAAGATTAAAAAAACATATTTCAGAAAACCCTAATTTTTGGGCAGTGCCCAAAGAACAATATTTTGATACATTACATATAAAAAAAGTTACATTCCAAAAAGCTTTAAAATTATTTAAACCAAAAAAAATTGCTTAATGTTCTAGTAAGTCTAAAATATTACAATTTTACAAACAAGAACCAAACCGTTTTGTACCGTACCTACTTATGTGATAGAAGTAGTACTTACCCATACATTCATGGAGCTTTGGGAATAACCCATACATTCCTTAAAACTAATAAAAAGAACACATGTTTCCTACTGCTTACTAGGTGCTTTAGATAGAAGTTACTTAAACCTACCTTTTTTTCATAATTATTAAAATTAAATTCATTTTCAATTAAACACTGTTTCATTTTGTTAGTGTGGTCACTCTACAATAGAACTTTGATTCAAAACGGCTAAACGTGCTCCGCCGTATTGAACAACGTATCACATTGTCAATCTGGCGTATCGTTGACTCGCCGTATTACAATACGGCGCCGTTTTCTAAAACAGCTAGTTGCGATGTAATACGGCTAAATATACAATACGCCTGCGACATATATATAATTCTCACAAAATTATCCGTTTCTTGCGCCCTTATTCTTGTCAGCTGTAAAAAGCCCTGGATAGTGGACAATTCAAAAATACTTAATTTTAAGATTATTCTTATAAATGATAAAAACAGGAAGGCAGAGGTTTATTCTTTTCTTTGAGACAGAAGCTTAATTTCAGATGGTCAAGTCCAATTTGAGCTTTAACCATCTCATGATTCCAACACTAGAAAGAGAACTCACATTTTATTCCACAATCGCACAGCTTATACTAGTTGGAAATGCTACAATTTCCTTTTGAGATAATAGCTAAGATTATTCTTGAACTTCTCTTGAGTACAATGTCAGAGCTATTTAGATTTCTTTAAGCTACTAAAGCGGTAGCTTAGGGTATTTGCGTTAAAGCATATTTGATGTTTTGATCAAAAAACATCGTCTTTTGTGTTTAAACTGAGTAGGTAATTCAGTTTTTTCTAATTTAGAGTTAGCGTTAGAAAGCTTAAATTTTCGCAAACGGATCTCTGAATCGAAAAATGGTGGTCTTCACAAACCTGCAACGTTTTCAAAAGACCCATCTAAGGGTACCCCACACTATGACTGATTGACGAGATTTTTTTTTTTAATTTATATGTAGGGGAGGTACACTTAGAAAAAATATTGTTTAAGATTTTATTCTACCACTCTTTTGGCGTTATTAATATACATATTCATGTTAAATTACAATTTTCTCTACAACTAAGGGCCTCTGAGCTTACAGACGAGCTGACAGACGGACGGACAGACAGACGGACATGGCAAACGTATAAGGTTTCCTTGTTGACTTGACTACGGAATCCTAAAAAGGGCATTTCATTTAGTACCTATATTAATAAATCATAAGATAATCCCTTCCACCATGAATATTATAAGAAATATCATATTCTCCAGCATACATACACCACAAATTGTTTTCCCCTAACTCTAATAGACACACATAAATCCTGCCCGTAATCATTCCGCTATGTTAAACGGCTTCGTATTTAGTTAGAGCTCTAATTTCGTAATGTTGCAACACAATTTATGAGCCCATCTGACCGCAAGATGGGCAACTCTCGAAATTAAGAACAACTTTTACGCCTGTAGCACACCAGACCTCCGCCGCGAAAACCATGAGTTGTCTTCTATCGACAACGATATATGAGGATCACATCTACGTAGCGGTTTCGAGTCATTACTTTCGCGAGTGTCAACGGTCCGAGCTGATTGGATATAATCGCGCTTGAAAATATGCATTAGAACAGGCCGTTCGCATTTGTTTCGCTTATAGGAACTCATGACGAAACCTGGTGTTTCGCGGCGCAGGTGTACTTAAGGCGTACATCGTTCGTAACCAAAAATAAATTAACTGTACCTACATTTTTGAAGTGAAAACTTCTTTAGCGGCGTTGTACGCTTTCTTGTAATGGGGAAAAAATGCTAAACTCGCGTCAGTAAGAATCACGTGGCTGATCGAAAATGCGTAAGACGGATGTGACGGATGGAGAGTAGACGGCTTGCGGCGGAAGTATCCCCCTCTCTTTCTACGGGGCGCGTCGAAAATGGCGGCGCGTCATTTTAAGACGTAAACACTTGTGTCACCAGCAACGCGCTAATTTTGAAAATGGAACTAATAGCAGCAATCTCTTCGGTGAAATCATAGACTTATTTATACTCTGTGACTATAAGTTTAAATCGTAGAATGCGTGCATGTAGTGTATTAAAAAGGCCACTAGTGCGAAAACTTTAGAATTTTTCTCTAACTACAAACTGATTGAATAGTGTGATTATATAGTAATAAGAAAGAAATAATTTTAGTCCTTTGCCGCTAATTTCAAAATTTCAAAAATGCACAACGTTAATATTCAAGTTTTCACTTCTGCCGGCACTCCCGGAGTGCTTTCTTTTTTTTAGTTTACTGAAATATTCGCTAAATGTGTTAAACATTCTAAAGCAGAAATGTTGCTAACTTGTAACGTATTGTTAACAAGGATAAACACGGATAAAGTCGAGATGTTACGGTGCATCCCATTATACAGAAAGTGGCGCCATCAAAGGTTTTTAATTATTAAGTTGTTAATAGAAAAGGATTTTGAAACGAGTCAAGTGAGGAGCAACGGAACAAAAATAGTAAACTACTCAAGAGGCAGTTAAAGCCTAATTTTTTTTAAATGCTACTTGATGCTGATACTTGATGCTGATATTAGGTCGAAACAAAATAAGTTATTTTCGATACAAAAAAAAAACCCGGCCAAGTGCGAGTTGGACTCGCGCACGAAGGGTTCCGTACCAAAAAACGGCAAAAAAAAATCACGTTTGTTGTATGGGAGCCCCCCTTAAATATTAATTTTAGTATTTTATAGTTTTAGTTTTTAGTATTTGTTGTTATAGAGGCAACAGAAATACATCATCTGTGAAAATTTCAACTTTCTAGCTATCACGTTTCATGAGATACAGCCTGGTGACAGACAGACAGACAGACAGACAGACAGACAGACGGACAGCGGAGTCTTAGTAATAGGGTCCCGTTTTTACCCTTTGGGTACGGAACCCTAAAAATCGCAGACTGACGGAACAAAAATGGTTAAAAGCGAATTTTATGTAAGTATTTGAAAAAAACTTGTACAAAGTACTACGCATCTTAATATTAGTAAAATATGTGTTTGTTTGTAACAAAATGACTTAATTACTTTGGTTTGGATCAAAATTGGTTAATTTCATTAAAATAAACCTATATCTTCTGTAGGTATTTATAGAGCTATTTTTTTGGGAGAGCATTTCATACAATGTTTTTTCTACTATTTTTCCTTTTAAAAAGTAAAATTCATTATGATTATGGTACGTAATAAATAGTTTTTGCATTTTGAGTTGTTCCGTCGCTCCTCAAGTATTTTTAGAAGGTATCATTAAATTCCCTCGTTTCGTCATTCGTATATAGAAGTGGATAACAAATGTGTTAAAACGGCCACTTTTAGCAGTTTTTGCTATCTATTTCTAGAAATGACTACGAAGGAAAGTAATGATTTCATCTAAAAATACTAGGTCTTAAAAATTCCACGTAAATAATTATGAAAATTATGTAAAATAATTATACAATATTGAAAAAATTCACCGCGGTGCCAGTTTCAGTCTTATTTTGGACGGGATTTCAGAGAAAAGTACTTTATTAGCGGCAGTTATATTTTGTATCGCAAAAGTGTATCTGTCAGGAAACAAATTAAAGCAAAGGTGTATTTCAATATTGAATCTAATATTAATACCTCGTAATACACAACTTAATAAATGAGGTAAGAAATAATAACACCGTGTGCTGATGACATAATTAATCACGCGGAAGATGCCCTTATTAATGGGTTATCCATCTCCAGCCTTCATATTCATTAAATTAGTTTTCATATTTTGGGAAACAATATAATCTTAGATAATATTATCATGTTCGAGGTGTTTATTAAAAGGGAGATAAAATAAGTTTTTAAGATGATATCTTGTAGAAAGATTACTTATTATTACGTCGATAAGTATTTTAAAATTGTTAAGATATTTGCACAAGTATCCGTCCAAAAATAAATTGGAACAATATTGACACTTTATTAATACAAAAGCACAATTTTTATTTTGCTAGGCACTTAAATCTAATACAAATTATAAGACAAAGAACACCATCACAACATTGATTTTATACATATAACACGATGGTTTTAATTATATGTCCATCAGCCATTATAATGTCCCCGCTGCTGGGGCACAGGCCTTCCTTATGGGTGTATAAGGAGGACGGGCCATAACCCACCACGCGGACCCAATGCGGTGTGGGTGTTAACGACTGCAAATGCAGCCGGGACCAACGGCTTAACGTGCCTTTCGAAGCACGGAGGAGCTCGAGATAATAAATCTTTGGTCACCCATCTTATAACCGACCCTTGCGAAAGTTGTCTAGCCTCCGCAATCGCTGAGCCAGGCGCTAAACCACTGCACCAACGATCTCCTCTGATTACATCTAATTACATACAACTTTTAAAATCATGCCATCCATTTACTTCAACATTTGATAGCATTGTTAATTAGAGTTAACTAATACGTGTACAAATAAATTGCTGCAATTATCACTTAATGGAAAGTTCAATTATCTATTTATGAGCGTGTTAAACCGAGCAGCTATAAAACTGGAACGGTTGACAATACATTACCACATCCACTGTCACTAATGCAGTCTACTGTCCGCGTTTAAGTATTCTTCTCGTATTCTAAAGACATAAATTTAACAACCTTGCCAGTAAAGCTCACGTTGCAAACGAGAAACAATATAAACCTGACTACTCCCCGAAAGGTATTTTCACTTAGCATCGCAGTATTGTAATGTAGAAGACTTGACAGATCGTAAAAGAATACTATGTTGGTTTGATAGGAATTAGATGGAAGTTTATGAGTGCAGTGTGGGAACTTTGCTATTCATGCACTGACTCAGAACTCTCAGAAGTCTACACTCTAAAACCATTTCAAAGATCTTGTCAAGACATGATTCTCATTACATTGTTTGCTAATCAAGCTATCTGACGAAATGCAAAAATGATAGTGATATTGTGTTACCGAAAGCCCGAGTCGATTCACCGCTTTGTTTCTGTTGAACAAGGTACGAAATGCTGAAATGTTCTGAACCTAAAGTATAATTCTCAATTTGCCGAATATTCGTTTACTCCATTAGGCCGTACACAGAGGGAAAGCTGGTAGCCTACCAGCGCTTATCGGCGCTGGTCCGTGCAGGTAACAGTTAACATAAAGCAAGCAGATTGAAACAGAATTTCGTACTAAATGTAGTCAGCGCTGACGGGCGTGTCTCGGTGACGTTCGGCGCCTATCGGCGCTTATCGGCGCTTGTTCATTTAAATGCCTACGCCGGTTACCGGCGCGGACCAGTGCTGATAAGCGCCGGCAGATCGGCGTCGGCTACCCGCTTTCTCTCTGTATACGGCCTTACGTTTTAACAATTTTGTAACAGAAAGCGATGAACGAATTCGAAGGGAACAAGAATTCGCTCATCGCTCATCGCATCTATGATGTATTAATAGTCGTTTGAGGCTTTTTAAATACAAAAGTAATAAATTCAAAATTAACTTATGGTAATGAATATATGAAGATATAATTAATGAAATAGCATAATACGTTATTGACAGTAAGATGAATAATGAGGTTGATACATTTAAATTCTTTGGAATTTCATCAGAGGATTTCACATTGAAATGCATAAAATCCAGAGAGTTCCAACCAACTCGATTGTAATATAGTAATCCCTGCTGAACCGAGGCGGTGTCTCTAGTGCGATTTAATGGGTTTTATATGTTACGTGAATCTAGAATTTGCACAGTTCAGTTCAGATATTAAAAAAAACCGGTCAAGAGCGAGTCGGACTCGCGCACCGAGGGTTGCGTACAATCATAAATATATTTGGATATGTTACTTTAGTAGTCTTTAAAAAAATAGGATAAACGGCAGATAGGTGGAAGGGCGAACAGGCGGACGGGCGAACAGGCGGACAGTTAATTTACAAATCTTAGCCACCTGCTTATGTGACTGAAAAACGTTTCAGCCACTCCACATTGCAAACTGTTTATATTACTTAGTAGGAACTTATTCTTCGTTTATTCGTACGGCAAATAGTAGGTAACTATATTAGAACCAGCCACCAATTTATTATTGTAGTATTATTAGGGCGCGCCATCTCTTGACCGATAGTGGAACTATTTTATGTTTCTTAGGTTAGCATGATTAGGACAGCGCCATCTGTTGACTGGTAGTGAAACTAAAGAATTTTTGTTTGTTTTTTGAATTTCTAAAAAAGTGTGTTATATTGAGACATCGTTTTATTTTTCCTGTAATTTTTACATAAACTACTATCACATAGAATTATTTCAGATTTTTTTCTTTGCAAACTTCGGAGATAAGGGGGGGAACGGTATTTTTTTTACATTTTTCATCATAAGTCGAAAACTATGTGGCCTAAGAAAAAAGGAAAAAATGTTTTAAAATGTGCAAACAGCGTTCTTTCATATGATACCCCACATGCCCTAATCACCTCACTTCAAATTTTTAAGACCCCTTTTCAGTCCCTGTTGTAAAAAAAATATTATTTTTTTTATTTCTTTCTTATTTGCAAAATAGTTGGGCAAATGTCATCTTAAACTATTCCAAGTTTCAAGTTGATACCATTAGTAATTCTCGAGATATCCAGCCGTGATAGACAGACAGACTGAGTCACACCATAAGGGTTCCTTTTTTACCATTTTGGTACGGAACCCTAAAAAGGTTTCAAACATTCGATGAGATAAATTAACTTTTAAAAGACTTTGTTTAGTTTAAGTTTAAAAAGCAAAAAATAAAATTGGGTAGGTAGGTACTCTTATTTACTGAGGTCTTATTTGAAATCCTACTCTAATTAAAGCACTGTATAAAAATCCTTATAATCCACAGATAATTTAAATCCCAGAAATGAATTGCATCTTTTATTAAGGGAATATTAAAATAATATTCCGAGTGCTATCAGTTTTTAATTTTCGTTCGTTATGATGACGTGCCTCAAAGCGAGATTTTATTGAATAAATTACCTTTCATTTAAATAATGTTTAAAAGATAATTTCGAATAAACGGTAATGCAATTTTTTTTTCTCTGCACTTTTGTGACTTTCTGTTAAAAGTAACGGAATTGGTATTAATTTCAGACGTTCCATTATTATACAGGGTGCATTTGTAATCACTCTCCAAATTTTAAGGATGTGTTCAGTCCATGAAACTGAACAACTTTCTCCATGAAACATGTGCCGAAATACGCCAAAAAAATTTGGTCATCCCATACTAAACTGATCACGTGATCTCTTTGTTTTGTATGAAAAGTGAATTTTTATTTTACATATTTGACCCTATGTTTCTTAGAGAAAGTTGTTCAGTTTCATGGACTGAACACATCCTTAAAATTTGGAGAGTGATTTCAAATGCACCCTGTATTATAGTATGACGATTTGAGATTTCAGACGTTTTACTAGTAACTCGTTTTACTTTAGTCATTTGATAAAAAATAATTGAAAAGTGGTTGTTGACACTGGACTATCAATTGACGGAAGAACTACTCTCCATAGTAAAGTAATATTTTGTGAGGCTGGCTTAGATTAAATAATTTAATTTAATCTAAAGAAGCTGGGCATTCTTTAAATTCCTAGTGTACCTAATATATTTGTATCTATGTATGTTTACCTTACTTGATTTATATCAAGTAAGGTAAACATTAATAGATACAATTATAGGTAATTAATTTTATTTATTAAGAAAGTAACTTTTACACACACACACACACACACACACACACACACACACACACACACACACACACATGCACTCGCACACGCAATTATTATTATTATATTTATTATTTTTCCCAGAAGGGTCTTTTACTAGATTGTCTTATATTATAAGGAGGGGTTCAATTTTATCTTTTTAATGAGCTTTTTCATTCTTGTCACTAAATTATTGGAAAACACTATTACTGCGGCATATGATAGGTGTGTTTCTGGTTTTAAAGCAGTACTCTTAGGTGACACTATAAATAAATAATCAATAAAAGTCTATCTTCTAAAAATATTATCAATTTTTAATGTCCTCGTTTCTGGCTTTCTTATGGGTGGATAAAGATTTCTTTTTATAAATCAATTCAGAATAACAAATTATTCGTGCAGTTATTCAAATAATGTTACACATTATACTGATACTATTGGCACGAGAACAAAACTACAGAACACGCCGTCAAATATTCCGAAGCGACAAAGCTTTTCAGACGTCTATGCACTATTGGAGCTTTTTCGTAAAATTTATTCTTGGAATCACATATTACCTTCTACCTCTATATAATACGAACGCGGTGGCGACGCACGTGAGCGTAATGCAAACACATACAACCACGAGACATGTTTTGTCACTTTAGCTGAAAAGGCAAAACATCACTAAGGCCCGAAAAATTGCGGCATCGGAATTTTTTTTGACCCGCCAACTGAAATATGGGGATTGATTCGGAGCGCGTTTTTTCACAATCCATTTTCGTGAAATCTCGGTTTACCCTAAAGTGGCCGTTGAATGGTTTGGTTTTTCATTTGTTTTGTTATTCAAAAACTAGGTAATATATTATAAAAAGACTTCTACAACTCAAACAAGAATAATGAAATAAAAAGGGAGTTAACGTAACACAGATCACCCCCCAATAGATACCGCATCAAGGCAACAGACGCGCACAACACATACTTGCTTTAGCTAGCATCAACGGGCATATTTGTATGGAATCACGGCTTCAGTCCCGACCAAATCTAACCCTAACTACGTCCGAGTTCATTAATTTCGAGAATTGTTTTGTAACCAAACTATATTTTAAATGGCTTTTTGTGCAGTGCAATAGTGTAGAGTGTCTGCTAAGACGTAAAGTTATCAAAAATATGGCATAACATTTTACCGGTAAAAAAATCTGCATATAAAGCTATGCTAGCTAAAGCAAGTATGTATTGTGCGCGTCTGTTGGCTTGTATGCGGTATCTATTGGGAGGTGATCTGTGTAACGTAACTATAGGAAACTCTCCAAGCGCTGTTTAAGCTTTCACGATTTTAATGTAAAGACTATGAGACTAGTTAATAACCTCCTCCTTTTTTGAAGTTGGTTAAAAATAAACGGTGTAAAGATTTTTGAACACCTGTTTAGCTGTCACCTTTTGACAAAATTATTGTTTGAAAAAGACGACACATACAGTGTCTAACTTAAACAGGTGTTTAAAAATCTATTGTAATAACACCGAAATACTTTTTTAGAAAACCATAGGAACCCTATTAATAAATCTACGCGATAAGAAGTATGTAAACTGTAAGGTACCTCTACACTAATCAGGCAGACTGATTAGTAATATTGATTCGATATGGGACTACTCAAAAAAATGCCTTGTGATTTGTAATGTTTTTACACAAATATAAGTAATATTTACGCAGTAGGTAAAAATTATGTTAATTTCATCAATGCCCACGCGGCCTCCAGTGTCCGGACAACATTAGAAAATCTATTGTCTCATAAGTTCACACAATTAAATGTGAAAAATGTTACCAACTTAAACCTTGCATACAAGTAACACAGTAAACCGTTTCACGTTTTCACATGCATCATGAACAGCGATAAGATATTGCACCCGATTTAGGAAGCTAGAAGTTCAATTTTGCATTCACCAGAACGGATCGCGGGCTATTTCGTGGACGGCTGTCCCATTTCCCGGGTGCAGCCGGCGCGTACGGCGGCCGGATGCGGCTGTATCGGCCGGCCTCGGCTCCTAACGAGGATCGCTTGATGTATGTATGCACCTTTAACCCTTTGGCTTTAATCGGGAATCTATTTCGGTGTGTACTGGAGGGTTATCGCATGACTTTGGTAGATACCCCTAGTGTTTTAATTAATACTTTTATTGCTTTTACTATAATTTAAAGGGAAACCGGTTTTAATTTTAATTTCATATTTATGCCGCCTTCTTATTGGTGACCGCTGAAAATCAGCGTCATGGTGCTCCTTTAGGGTGTCGTGGCATAATACTGAGTGGGAGCCAGTTTAGCTCATATACTAAGTTTTAAAATAGTAAGCTGTGATAATTTGTGTGTACTAAATAAAATTGTTTTCTTTCTTTCTTTCATATCCAAAGCGGTTAACTGTTTGTTGTCGAAAGTTTTTATTTTAGTTTGATTTATTGTTTAAGCCTTAGAGCATCGCGCGGCTTCGTTTCTAAACAGAAGCGCGTCTTACTCCAAGGTTTTAACAAATGAAATAGGTCTAGTTATAGTGTGATGCAACAAAACCTAAAATATCGAATCTAACAAAGGTTTTAAGTTGAAAAGATTTCTAAGCAGGTAAACCGTTTCCTACATATTATCTGACTCCCCATAGCTATCAAAATAATCTTATATTATGTGTTTTATTAAATATATTTTAAACTTTTTATTTTGTTTACTAACAATCTTTCACTATACTTAATAGTGTTACGTACGAAAATTTGTTAATACTTTTTAATTGGCTTAGAAATTAAGACTTAAATATATTTCTGGATTTTAATAAAACAATCAATAAAACTCTTTTGCCACTATGAAACACAGTAATTTTAGACAAAGTAACGATTTTTAAACAACAAGAGTAACAATTGTCTTCAATTGTTACAGGTCGCTTGCCTTGTTGGTTATACTCATAGACATAGAAAAATTTTCGCTGCGCTCAAGTTCTGACATTCTATTTCTATGGTTATACTGTTATCTATGGCGGCCTTCTACCGACTGCATTGTTCTTTAAACCCGGGCCAGACTGTTGCAAACAAGCTTTCCACAGGGGTGACCTTGGTGGGAGGCTTGTGGAGCCCACGGTTGGCGTTTGCGTCCACACTGTTTACAACAAGGCTCCCACCTTACAAGCGGCGTCCCGTCCACAGAGGTTGTGGACGGTCAAACGAATTTTTGTTGCAAACAAGTGTTTACACTGTTTTAAACCGCCCGGTGGAGACCGATGTGCAGGGCTTGTTTGCAACAGTCTGGCCCGGCTTTTAGTTTCGGGTGTTTTCTACTCTCGATGTTAATATATTATAGCTATTTTATTTACAATCGAATAGTGAATCATTCCTAGTTGTAGAGTCCTTGTCAAACAAACGTCCATGTGGTTGCACGTCAATGACATTTGATGGGATGAAAAGGCAGTTTTTCCTATCCTGATTGCATGTAAACAATACGTCTACAAAAATTGGCATATAGTTTCACAATATGAAAACAGGGACAAAAACAGCACGAACAATAAAGGTATTTATCGCGATACAATCAGTACGAAACGAATCAAACAAAAAGTAATTTTTAAAATAGATACATACTCATTTCTCAATTGATTGTAAAAAATGCGCTCTGGCTAGTTTGCTCATCGATAACCGTTTTTGAAACAGAAATGCATTTTGATCCAGCCTGTTTTTTTTGCGGCACGCTCCACTATACGTATTCATTGAATAAGGAAAGAGCATACCAGTAAGTTTCGTTTGAAAGAAGCTTATTACTAAATTGTGGTAAATTTTTACTGTAGAAATTAAGGTAAAGCTTTGTAGCGTTAATTAATTATTCAATTTATTATTCTCAAACCAATAAAAACAGATTGTTATCACAACATTTCATAGTCTATTGTAGTCCTAGTAGCGTCTATGTTTAGACATAGGCCTCCTCAAAGAGATGTAAGGGCATGCTTTCTGCTTTTCCAATGTAGTTGGTCTGCGTCACACGCATCCAGTTGATGTCAGCTTGCTTCTGGGTTTTGGGTGGTCGTCTTCTGCCGCGGGTGTTAGTTCGGGGTCGCCGTTCCAAGAATAAACACATATTGAAAAAAATACTTTATGAAAACTTAACTTATTTTTTTACGTATTGAATGAGGATTAGTAGCCATCTCTGGTGGTAGAGTTTATCAAGCCGCCTGTAAGGACTCTAACTTTGCTTAACGACTGTTATCAGATGACAACGACCGGGACCGACGGTTTAACGTGCCCTTCGAAGCACGGAAGGGCTCAGTTGTAATACCACTTTAACGGTCACCTATCCGACACCTGACCAGACTGAGCGTTGCTTAACAAACGTGATCGAGTACGATCAGTCTGTGAAGTCCCGCCATGAACGCTTCAGTTCCGCCATGAGCGCTTCCTTACTGTTGCTTCATACACTACGCAGTGCAAATTGGAAACAAATCAAATATGCATCGCCCGACCAACCGTGAGATGGAATACGCACATTAGCGATATACAGATCTATTCCGAATCCACTAGCAGAATCGACAAGTTATTCCACTTTTTCGTCGAAATTCGATTTCCCTTTTGCGCTGCCGCAGCGGTTTTTTACAATATTCTGGCTGTTGGCTTTACAGATAATATTAGATTCTTGCTTTATAGATGCGGAAAATTATTTCCCTTAAGCTATATCTGAGGAGATTGTGCTTCAGATTAAGTATATATTTTCACTTAAATGCACCCTGTATAGATAATATTTTTGCCAAATAACAACTTGCGAGCTTAGCTTCTTCGTGGAATGATAAAAATGAAAAACTATGTCGGGATTTATGCCATGCACCTGTTTATTAGGTATAACTAATCAGGTATATTGTGTAAATCCCGATATAATTTATTCAAAATAACGTCAAAACTATGGAAATTTAAAACAATATAAAAATAAAAATCTTTCTGTTTTGTAGTCTATATGGTATAAGGTTTACGTTAGAATTCCACTTGATACAAATTCTTCAAAGGAGTTAAAATAAATTATAACGGCAAGAAGTCAAGAGACATATTTAGTCACAACCGACTGAGCTCTTTTAGAGTGCACTTATAGTGATTGTATTCTATTTTCTGCCTCTTGTAAACTACACGATCTTTTATGAGAATACCGTAGGTGGTTTTATTCACGAAGCACTATCTTTAGAGCACGTCTATTCATGAATTTCATGTTAAAAGTATTAAGTCCTAAAATTGTTGCGGTGAGGTAAATAGTTTACTACTAACTTTGTGAGTTCCTTTAATGTGATAAGTGTTTAATTTTGTAAACTATTTAAAAATATGGCCATTTTTAATGGTAACTATAATTAACTAATTATATGCTCGGTAAAAAATGTCGCCGTAAGAATTTGTTTTATATTTCTGGTAGTAAAACATGTTATGCAAGTAATACATTTATCAAGCGTGCATGTAAATTATATAATGAAAACGTAAATTTATCTGATGTAGATGTATTTCATTGTTCTGTTCCCAAGTTAAAAAGTAGGTTTAGGACTTAAGTCGTAACAAAAGTTTCTGAGTTTATCCATTACAAAAACAAAAAAAACTTCTTTATAATATTAGTAATTATATTATATAAGAACACGTGATTCACGCGCGTATTGAAATAAAACACTTTTATAAATAAAATTAATAGTTAATAATAGGTGAGTAAATAAAAAAATAATAAAAATAAAGTACCCTTATGGAACATCATATTAGTCTCAGATAAGATAATAATAGTGTTTTATTTCATTCCTATTTTATATTTTGCAGTAAGTTCGTTAAAATTCTAAATTATTTACATTAATTTTCTATTCAACAACTTGGCATTACATTTGTACACTGTTTCGTATCTTTTACTTGTTTTTTGGCAAATAGTGAAACTATTAGTCTGTAAGAAAAATCTTGTTAATTGGTCAATGTTCATGAATGACTGTTTGTTTTCCAAATAAAAAAAAAAAAAAAAAAAAAAAAAAAAAAAAAAAAAAAAAAATCAAAATAGGTTCTTAACAACAAATTACAGGATGACTACACTCTTTGTTGAACAAACCGGGGCCCTATTTAATAACGTGATAATTTGTTGATGAGGATCAGTAACAGGTTTGAATCCTATAGTTTTATTGATATAAATAAACACATATTGATAGCTGTGAAACCAAAGAATGTTTGTCATAACCATTTAGTTTACATTGCGGTGTAGCTGTGAGTAATTTGTTCTATTTTCTAATTGGTTGACGCAATGGATATGAAATTGTCATGACAGGTGACAAATTGTCAAGTTTATGAAATAGGCACAGTAAATTACTTTAGCAGACTAATACGAAAATTAACTGAATTTATCTGTTAATAATAATAAAATTAATGTGTTACCCCATCTCCCGCAAAATTTGATTAAACACAAAAACAAAAATGAAACCACCAAAGAGATGGAATTAAAATATATTTTTGGTAGCTATATTAATTTACACTAACACTAATTTAAACTTCAGGAACAGATTCAGGCTCCACCTGCTTGGGCAGGTGCTCACCTTCAGGTTGGTACGCACCGGTTCCATCACTCTTATACTTAGTGGTGTAAGTCTTGCCATCATCACCAACAAAAGTGTACTCTCCTTCGTATACCAGAACCATGTCTTTCCCATCGGCGGTTGGGACTAGTCTACCTTTCTCAATGACGATGGTTCCTTCTGCCGTGACGTACTTTAAGGTGTACTGGCCGAGTTCGTCTCGCTCATCGATTTGTTCTATGGCGGGTTGTGAAGAGCCAGGTCTCTCTTCTGTTGGGGAAGCTAAGGCAACGAAGGCGCACGCGCAGAAAACTATGATCTAGAAGAAAAATCATTTGGTTAAAAATAAAAATATGTATAATATAGAAGTCATTGCATCGGACATGGACAATGCTGCGGTTGTAAAAATGAAATAATTATTAGATTGCAAACAATATGATCGAATCAGAAACGAGGAGATCCGCAGGAGAACTAAAGTAGCCGACATCGCTTGAAGGATTGCTCAGCTGAAGTGGCAATGGGCAGGACACATAGCGAGGAGAACTGATGGCCGTTGGGGCGGAAAGGTTCTGGAATGGCGACCGCGCACCGGACGACGCTCCGTGGGTAGGCCCCCGACAAGGTGGACCGACGATCTGGTGAAGGTCGCGGGAAGCCACTGGATGCGGGCAGCGCAGGACCGATCGTCGTGGAGATCCTTAGGGGAGGTCTATACCCAGCAGTGGGTATAGTGCGGCTGATATGATGAAACAATATGCTCCTTTAGAACTTTTTAGTCTATCAAGCTAGAAGATAAACGTTCTTATGGGGCTCATATTGATCCACTAGCTCCGCCAATACATTTATTTTTATTATTTGTAAAACCAAGTAAATATTTAAAAAAGGAAACAACCATGCCCTCTTAATGTCCTTAATATTTTTAATTCTTTGTACTAGTTTTAAAATGCAATCGAAACGATAGTGGTCACATTTGCTTGAATGGATTTTAAAACTTACGAATAAAAACTGTTGAACAACTCTATTAAAAAAAAAATGTAGAGGTAATTTAAGAGGGTAACCATACCCTCTTAAATTACCTCTACATTTTTTTGTTGTTTCCATTTTTTCAATATTGACCTGGTTTACGTATAAACACAGAATAAATAATAATACTAGCGTATATAATAAAGATAAATTTCCATAATTTAGTAGATCATTTGAATTAGATATATAATATAATGTTAATCAGAAGATTTACTTAATGCGAGTAGAATTCTTTTTAGTTTGCCCAGAAATACGATAATTTCAGAAGTATATTAGTAGGTTTAGTATTTAGGAAAGGAAAATTATATTAGTATTTTTATAAAACATTGAATATACTTACAGTTTTCATTGTAAAATATTATTTATATAAGATGCTGGATCTGTGCGCTTCTTACTGCTTGTAGCACCTTCTATGACAATGCAATATTGTACAGCGTTTTTATATAATATGACATAATTGTATTTTTAATTACATCTACTTAAAGCAAGTTTCGCAACTTATTTAATTAAATACGATTAAGAATTGGTTAGTAATTAACGGAATATTTAAGTATTTATTTTAAACTACTTAATTGCTGCTGTATGGATTTTTCTGGAAAGGAAATAAATTATATTATTGTATAATTTATTGATGGTGATAGAATACATAAAATTTAAAATTAGTCTTTGACAATAAACAAACTGGAAAAGTGTGAGTCTAACTCGATAACCACAAAACCTCCTTCAAGAACCATAAAAAAACTGCTCTAAAAAAGCAAGAATTAATTTTCCAATCCATTAATTAAAAACGTCTGTTGAAGTCGATTGGGGCTGGAGGTAATTTGTTACATTTATAACAGTGTCGTTTTCTGAAGTAGGTATTCTATTTTGTTATTATAAAAGCCCCACCCAACATCATTAGACATTTTTAATTAATTGATTAGAAAACTATTTCTTGCTTGTTTTTTTTAAGGTGGTACCCTGAGCGAAAGTGGCGCCGCGGTGAATTTTATTTAATATTATAATTCTAATACACAATTTTAATAATATTTATCGTGGAGATTTTAGGGCCTACAGTCTAGTATTTTTAGACGGTATCGTTACATTCTCTAGTAGTCACTGCTAGAAGTAGATAGAAAAACTGCTAAAAGTGGCCGTTTTTGACACATTTGCTATCTACTTCTACGAATGACTACGAGGGCATGTAGTGATACCTTCTAAAAATACTAGACCATGGGCCCTAAAATCTCCATGATAAACATTATCAAAATCTTTTTCTATTAATAAATTATTAAATAAAAACTTTCGGTCATACAACCGCCTTAAGGATTTTGAAGGAGCTTTTGCTTTCTTTAAAAGCTTTTTTATTTATTTAATTTTTATAGTAGGTATGTAAGGGATGATATTATAAATAAAACGTTTCCCTTGTGTATCTTTAAAATCCGAAGTCCAATGCCAATGAAATTAATATGATATCATTATTTAAGTGTCTTCTTTAAAAAAAAAAGAATTATTGAAATCGGTTCATAAATAAAAAGTTCTAGTTGAACATCCGTCTGAATTCATATAAAGTGGTAACGAAAACGACAGTATTTTCAAGATTTCCTGAAAACGACCGAACCGATATCATGTCCAAAAATTGGACCAATTTGGGAAGAAACCTGATGTTAAAAATCATTTCAATAGGTTCAGCCGGCTACGAGTAATTTTTAAAAACACAGACGCTTACACACACTCACACACACGTACACAAATATACACACACGCACGTATACACACACACACACACACACACAGGTATACACACATACTCAAAATTTCTCATTTATAATATTAGTAGGATAGGATAACTGAGTGGTGGGCAACTGACAAGTTTTTGTTTCTAAAACTGATATAGATTACCTACCGTAAATAAATATTTATTATGGAAATGCTTAGTTTTTTTTACATATCATTATTACCTAAATACCACAGGCACTGAATACATGATAGTATTAAACGTCCACAGAGTTAATATAACTTTACGAATATTTTCAGCCTTAGCGAAAATTTCGCTTTGAACGGTGTGACAAATATGTCACATCGAAAGCCACTTATCGAAAAAGTTACGAAATTGAATCGAAATCACAAAATGTAGGTACGTCATACGTAAAAGCAAGTTTCATAAAATTTTAGGATAAAATAATAGTTCGAATAAATTTAAAAAAAGGAACTACGTTTATCATTTTAGATAAAATTATATTAATGTAAATCTGTGGATGACATTTTGGCCTAATCAACACGGATACAACTTTGTTATAGTCTAACATTAAATGTAATGTTATTGGCTATTGTTGTCCCTTAAACAATAAAAAAAATAACAAGGCTACCACAGTCCACTTCTATAAATTGGAGTTTAAGATTTGATTTCAAATTTCTTAAGGAAAAAGAATCTAAACTAGAAATAAAAAACTAGCGAAAGACAAAAATCTGATTAGAGTCACGAATAACAATATTTTCTC
Organism: Agriphila geniculea; assembly: GCA_943789525.1. Classification (NCBI taxonomy): domain Eukaryota; kingdom Metazoa; phylum Arthropoda; class Insecta; order Lepidoptera; family Crambidae; genus Agriphila; species Agriphila geniculea. The sequence continues at coordinate 9,836,101 of OX038875.1, forward strand.
ACTTCTCCGAGCTGAAAGCATAACATTAAATTAATTCACAACAACCTCATGCAATTCGTCTTCTGACCATTTCCCTAGAAATAACAAATAGATCTATTCGGCTGGAGGCGATGCATCGGCCATTGCGGTTGGCCAATACTAATGGTAGTTATAAAGTAAGCTATATAAAGAAGGGAGCAGACAAGGCAGTCTAATTTATTCCCACTTAAATTATAATAAATTATTGATATAAAATAGGGAACCTTTGACCGGGACATTTAGTACTATTAAATTTAATTCTAGCTATAAACTATCTGTTTGTCAAATTTCATCCAAATCCATTCAGCTCTTTTTGCGCGATTAAGTAATTTGTTACTTAATCGCGCCAAAAGATGTTTGGATGTTTGCATCCAAACATCTAAACATCCAAACTATATTCACACATTTGTATCAAAAAACCCTATCAGATCCTGAAACAGGATAGATAGTGATGTTAAAACTGGTCAACATTCTACAAGGAATGTAAGTCGATCAGCTGTCCAATACATTTTGTATGGGAACATGAAATTTTCTTTTCGTTTTTCGACCAATGTTCTATGGAGAATGTTGTACAGTTTCAGCAACACTATCACCTTTTACAGGATCAGGAGCCTTATTTTTGAATCGCTCGACTACAGTCGAGCGCTTGTTTCTACTGATTTTCGTTCGACATCTCATTCATTTGAGTCAAATGTCGAACGAAAATCAGTAGAAAAGAGCGCTCGACGCCAGACGAAGGATTCAAAATTAGGGCCCCTGACAGGGTTTTTTGATACATGATAGTACTTATATCTATTCTGTGGTGGTTGATTCGTCCAAGATTCTGTGACATGATGTAAAATATGATATGGTAATATACTGATTACTTGTTCGTGACCTTTAATCTGGTATTTGTATATTTGTAAAACCTTTTTGTAGTCCAGTAGGACTAATAATTACTATAAAGTTATTGCTAAATTGTATTTAAAGAAAATGTAGTGCAGTAATATTATGTATTATGCAGTGCAATGACTTTATGCAGCGTATTGCATAATATCCCTTTAAGCTTATGGCATAAACTATTTAGCAATATGACATGTGTTTATGGTAAGTTGTGATGTGCATTTTAGTAAGCAAAGTTAAATCGACACTATACAATACAATATATACTCATCAACTTTGTCTAGGGATATAGGTGTTATTTTCATATAAACGAGGTTACTTTGAAGCCTTGGGTTTCTGCCAGGGATGTTTTGTGCTGTGATTTGATGATAGCCATCTAGGGAGTGAATGGAGGAAATTCAGATCGCTATACACACCCAACTGATGTGAGCAGCATTCTAACATATTAAAAGGCATGTTAAAAAAAATAAGAAAAAATAGAACTAAAGCGTGTTTCGGGCTTTGACTAACGAATTTATGGGTAAACCTAGGAGAGACCAACTTGGATACTCAAACCCCGATTCTCAATACGCTCAAATCGGGGTTTGACCTAAATTAGGCACAGAATGTGTTATTTTGTATGTAAATGTATAAAAATAGATTCTCTAGAGTGAAAATATAACTAAATAACTAAAAAAAAATCTTCCTGTGAAACAAAGATTTATGTTGTCTGTTAAAAAAAAACCACGAAATTTGACTTAATCTAACATCGGAAATGAATGCTGTTTTTCATACATATATTTAGGTTAATCTAAGTCAAAGCTGCTTCTATGTCCGTCTTTTTCTTTCCTGATACAGCAGTGGCGGCAGGTTCGTTTGATGGAGACAGTTTTCCTCTTGTTGCTGCTGATACACCACTTCTTCATCCAAATTTCGTGGTTATTTTTTTAACAGACAACAGAAATCTTTATTTCACAGGAAGATTATTAATATAAATTAAATTATCACTCTAAAGAATGTGTTTTTCATACTTTTAAATACAAAGAAACATATTCTGTACCTTATTTAAGTCTGACTGGTCAAACCCCGATTTGATCGAATTGCGTTTCGGTGTTTGACTGTCCAAGTTAGTCTCTCCTAGGTTTGGACGAAAAGCGCTATTAGTTTTGGACTTTGACTAAGCCTTCTTGTCAAACCTGAGGTTTGACTAGGCAAACCTAGGAGCGCCTGGACTTCGGGGTTTGACTATAACACGTACACTATACAATTAATAGTTTTGCGTGTGGTGTGTAACTCGCCTTATAACGACATCTAACCCACTGAAACTAAATCCTAATGAAACGTGAAACAATTGTGGCTAGTTGTATCGGATTACTATGTACGCTACAACTAAAAACATAAATTTATTTAAAATAGCTTACAGTACCTAGTTATACATTAATAGCCTAGTATATGAATATTGTACACACAACTGCACACAATGGGATATCTTTTAATATATTTTGAATTTTTCCTTAAACTATTTTAAACATTTAATCCTAAATTTTCAGTGATTCAAAAATAAAGAGTGGTTTAGAGGTGATTTTGAAAAATTTATTAGTTAAAAATTTTGCTAATAATATACTTTTTAGTTTTTTCTGCTTTATCCCGTATACAGAAAGAAAGCTGGTAGCTGGCGCCAATCTTCCAGCGCTTATCGGCGCTGGTCCACGCAGGTAGCTGGCGCAGGAATTTATATGAACAAGCACCGATAAGCGCCTTATCGGCTTATCGGCGCTGGTAGATTGACGCCGGCTACCAGTTTTATTTCTGTATACGGCCTTAGAACAGATATATCAGGATTTTATCGATATGATAGAAAAATAATACTCTTTCCTCTTAACTCACTTCCAATTTTATTGTGTACTGTTCTACAAGACTTTAAATATAACACTGCAAAATTTATAATTACTAATGTTACTATTCCGTTCATTTGTAATCAATTCTGTATTAAACGAGTGATTTTGAGACTTTGAGTGAGACTGATTATTGTGATTATTGTTGATTTGCTAGTTTGAAATATTTAAATATTAATTCGTAACCTTGAATCATTGTCTTTTCCCATGATTTTCATTTATATATAGCAAGTTTTCATAAAATACTATAAAGGTTTCATCGCTAACATATCAACCCGGCGACAAATGCTAACCGGGCCCGGCCGGGTTGACAAACATACCGGGTTGCAATCTCTAAACACTGCTCATCACATCGAAAATCAGTTCAATTTTGTTCCAACTCACCCTATTTTCTTTTATTTAGGCACATGTGGAAACAAAAACAAACTTCTGCATCACAAACGAACTAAAAATTGCTCTCATAAAGCAGAATATATGAACGAACAAACTACAGCGTTCCCTGACCGTCGAATGCAAGCAATCAAAAGCTTTGTAACATTGAATAAGCGCATTGTATTAGATACTCGTAAGTAGGGTTGCCATCCCTACTATATGATATAGTATCCTACTTTATTGAGGGCTCGCCTACTATATTTTTTGAAAAAAAATATAGTAGGCGAGCCCAGTATAATTTTATAAGACATCATTTCCCGATAGCAATCTGTTTCCCGATAGAAATCTGGGGCCTTCAAGTCACGAGAGAATAGGTTACTTCTAGGAAAGCGCGTTTCATCATAGATCACATCATCGTTTACCATCAGGCGTGATAGCTGGCAAGCGCTTGCATCTATCATAAAAAAAAAAACTATTGTTGTATGCTTTAATACCTAGTTTAAATGTTTTCGTGTATTTACAATCTGGATTAACGCCTAAAGTGGCTTTAATACACTTAAGGCGTTAATCCAGATTGTACCTAACTACTTCAGTTTCTTCAAGTAAAGCAGTGCAGTCTAAAATTGCGTAGACAATAATAATAGCCTCCGCAAAAATACCATCATAAGCGCAACAGACGAAAACATATACCGCTTTATCGATGTCAAAAGCATGCACAACGAGCGACAGGCGCGACGAAAAGTGCCGTAGTCGAATGCAAATCAGCGCATTCGACCAACAAGCCCGTTCGGTTATGCCACACCATTTTGCTACCAGAATTTCCCCACATACTGGACACACTAAATTCATTCATTAATCAGTCGATACTGCGAAAGCCACTGATGGTTTATAAAGCCGGCGTATTTTGCTTTCGGATGGCTGAACGGATTTAAATCTTGTCGTTATTCACACATCAACGAGCAATTCCTTTCGACACGCAATAGAGACTGAAAAGGGATTAGCTCTAAATTACCTACTTATGGCGGGTTAAATCTGCGATTGTTTATAATCTCGAATAGAAGTTTTTGTGATTCTAGAATACTTGCGTATTTTATTCATTAGTATCCTAAAAATAAAATAAAGAAAGAAATGATTTTCTATTTATTTGGAGGTGCTTAACCCTTAAAATGGCAACGCACCATAATAATCATAGGCTGTGGTCTAATTAGGTTAAATTCCAAGAAATAAGATTTATATGTGCTAGCAGGGAATATTCTATTCTTCTACCTACTACCGACCACCTAACCTAAATCTGTCATCTAAAAACAAAGGGACTAATTGTATTACAGCTTTTAGAACTAAAATAGCCTCAGAGATTTAGGATTCCGGGTAAAGAGCTTTTATCATTAGCCTTTTCGTTATCATGCAAGTTTTAGCTTCACGTTTTTCCCTGTAATATTTTTTTATAAATCTCTTTCGTAGAAACCTTTATTGTATATACCTTTATAAAAATCTTTATTATCATCGTGTTATTCGAAGCTCTCTAACATTATCTCTAATCAAAGACAACTTAATTATGTAAGCAACAGGCGTCCGATATAATATTGTAACATAAGTTTGTCCTGAGTAGTATTATCAATTTTATTAATTGAAGCGTCGGGAATCACGCAAAGTCCCGATTAGTATGAAAGAGCTTGTTTCACCACTGAATTGAGTAGGGATTAGGGTTACGATGCATCTGGATTTGGCCGGACATACTCGGACTTTTGGATTACATTCCAGAAGTTATCCGGATTTTCAAAATCCAGATTTTCTATTTAAATTCCATATTTTTTTATAAATCAATTTTAAATAATAATGATTAATAGAAATAGAGGATTACTATAAACTTGTTTGTGACCTTATTGAAGATTTTTTTAATGACTGTCTATTCACTCACTGCATTTGATTCGAATCAGAATCGAATACGAGAAAATTTTGATTGCTTACACCACCATTCTACCATCGAGCATGTATAACGAAGACGGCTCGGATAATACTATGTCCAATCCGAATGCATGAAATGCTATTGATGGATGGCTATGGAATCCGAACCGTAAGCGTTTATACAGATAACGTTGTCGTTATTTCGGTCTATGAACAATATTCTAACTGGCGATATTCAGATACCGGATATATTCGGATACCTATATAGGCGATAAATTGGGATTAGGTCCATAGCGACTCTTCTTGATCAATTAATTCAAATCGACAATTCTCGGAATAAAGTTCAGATGTAGTGCGAAAACGTTTTCAGTCTCTTTGTCCGGAATTAAATGAGAGGTATGGTAACTCTTAATCACGAATTGTGATGATTGATTCAGGTGACCGTTAGGCATGCCAGAATTGTGTCGTTTCTGCAAGATTGATAGGTCGTTCTTTCTGCGTGTCTATAGTAAATTGCTATCAGTTTATTATGATTACGTAAGGCTTTTGTGAGGCTTATTTCGCTTATTCGCTGCTGTTTTGAGTCGGACCTTTTTAGGGTTCCGTACCAAAATGGTAAAAAAGGAACCCTTATGGTGTGACTTAGTCTGTCTGTCTGTCACAGCTGGATATCTCGAGAACTACTATTGGTATCAACTTGAAATTTGGAATAGTTTAAGATGACATTTGCCCAACTATTTTGCAAATAAGAAAGAAATAAAAAAAATATTTTTTTACAACAGGGACTGAAAAGGGGTCTTAATTTGAAGTGAGGTGACTAGGGCATGTGGGGTATCATATGAAAGAACGCTGTTTGCATATTTTAAAACATTTTTTTCTTTTTTGCTTAGGCCGCATAGTTTTCGACTTATGATGAAAAATGTAAGAAAAAATACCGTCCCCCCCCCTCCCTTTATCTCCGAAGTTTGCAAAGAAAAAAAATCTGAAATAATTCTATGTGATAGTAGTTTATGTAAAGATTACAGGAAAAATAAAACGATGTCTCAATATAACACACTTTTTTAGAAATTCAAAAAACAAACAAAAATCTTTAGTTTCACTACCAGTCAACAGATGGCAGTGTCCTAGGAATGCTGACCTAAGAAAAAAAATAGTTCCACTATCGGTCAAGAGATGGTGCAACCTAATACTACAATAATAATTGGTAGCCACCAATAGTAGGTAATTAGCCAATTACCTACTATTTACCGTACGAATAAACGAAGAATAAGTGCCTACTTAGTAATATTAACAGTTTGCAATGTGGAGTGGCTGAAAAGTTTTTCAGTCACCATAAGCAGCTGTGGTTAAGATTTGTAAATTAACTGTCCGCCTGTTTGCCCTTCCACCTGTCTGCCGTTTATCCTACTTTTTTAAAGACTGTACTAAAGTAACATATCCAAATATATTTATGATTGTACGGAACCTTTGGTGCGCGAGTCCGACTCGCTCTTGACCGGTTTTTTGAATAGTTAAATCGACACAAAGTGAATGGGTATTGGTTATTACTAATCATAATCAGTTATTACTATTTTTTACCGACTTCAAAAGGAGGGAGGTACTCAATTCAACCCGTTTTTTTTTGTTTTTTGTATGTACATCGATTACTCGAAGACGGCTGGACCGATCAAAATAATTCAAACGTAATTACAGTTGGTCCCATTTTTTTAAATTTTGAAATCGGTTCAGTACTTTTCAAGTAATCTTGAAAAAAAGCACGAAAATAGTATGCTTTTGTGTGAACTACCTCGATGATCAGTCGTATAACTTCTTTGTTTATGAACTGAATAAGATAATTATTTTTTGTTGGAAAAGGGATATCTTTAGTGTAGTTCTTTGACCGACTTAAAAAAGGAGGTTCTCAGTTTGACCCGCATGTACGCATGTTTTTCCGCGATTAACTCATGTTTGGCTGAGCCGATTTTTCTACCTAAATAATATACCTACACTACCTAATACAAAAGGTACCTACACTAAAAATTAAAAAAAATAAAAATTGTTTAAAAAAACAAAAAACCGACTTCAAAAAACCTACCTCTAAAAAGCAAGAAATAATATTCGTAATAATAAAAACACGTCTATTGAAGTCGGGTGGGGCTTTTAGAATAAAAAAAAGGAATTTGTACTCCAGCCCCACCCGACTTCAATAGACGTGTTTTTATTATTACGAATATTATTTCTTGCTTTTTAGAGGTAGGTTTTTTGAAGTCGGTTTTTTGTTTTTTTAAACATTTTTTTTATTTAAGGTATCGGATTGTTCAACAATAAATTTTGTTAAAGCTATAAAGTTTCACATTATTACAATCATCAAGAATAGAATAGAAAGGAGAAATTTATTGTCAAAAATTTCTACCCACATGTTTGTAACTATTGTACATGAAAGACGTAATTAAGTACTTATGCTTTAAAGATAATTTTGTTTTACACAAAATACGATGAACAAAGTCGATAGGTACTTATTAAATTTACTATACTGAAAGAAATAAACTGAAATTAAAGATGATAAAAAATATTGGTCGATCACATTTCAAGAAAATTGAAATTGAATAATTGTTTATTCAAATTAGAAATTGAGTGTTTTTACAAATATTTCGTGTAATAGTTAAGAATATGAAGCAAGATACTGTATCAATTTTCATAATTAACAATTTTCTTACTACATACCTACTTGCAAATCACAACTGCATATTGGGAGCTTATTATTAAAATAAAGCTAAGCCAAACCCTTTATTTATAGCATAAAAATATATATTAAATATTAAACGTATTACTAAAATTGCGGCTAAGTTAACGCTTGTTTGTTAGTAAACTCATTAGACTTGATTAACTTGTCTTAATAATTTAACTACTAATTATTATTAAATGAGTCTGACAATGATGGTAATGGACAATGGAGGTAGCTCACAGGTAATGAATTAAAAAAAATATTAAAAACACGACTGCCCTGCCAAAAACAAACCAAAAAGTTAAATAACAAGTGTCATTGCAGTCAGGGGACCGTTTTGTGGAACAATTTTTAATTAAAGAGGTCCCCCGACTGCAATGACACTTTTTATTTAACTTTTTAGTGTGTTTTTGGCAGGGCACTCGTGTTTTTAAGAATTTTAAAATTTATTTATTTTTATTTCAAACATTTTAGTGACAAATTATACAGTTTCGAAATGTGCTCATTAAGGCCTTTAATTTAATGCCCATATTGTAAATTTACACTCCTTTTTTGGGCAGTAGTGTAAAAAATTAAAGAAAGAAATATTTTTCACATTTGAAAATGGCGTCGTACAGTCGCCATATTGAATTAAAAAAAAAAATATAGCCAGTGTCACTCGGAATGATGTGATGATTCTAACGATACCCCCACTCATCGATACATCCCAATCCGTTGAGCCATTTAGAAGTTACGGTGGAATAAAGAAACACATACCCACAAACATACATGAATCCTGAACACATATACATTTCTTTTTAGGCAGTTGGAAGTACTCATAAGTATTATAAATAAATAAATAAAAAATCGGTTGGCACTCCGGGAGTGCCAGCAGAAGTGAAAACTTGAATATAAACGTTGTGCATTTTTGATATTTTGAAATTAGCGGCAAAGGATTAAAATTATTTCTTTCCTATTACTATACAGTCACACAATTTAATCAGTTTGTAATAAGAGAAAAATTCTAAAAATTTTGCGCCAGTGACCTTTTTAATTTCTACATGCACGCATTCTACGATTTGAACTTATAGTCACAGAGTATAAATAATTCTATGATTTCACCGAAGAGATCGCTGCTATTAGTTCCATTTTTTTAACCGACTTCAAAAAAAGGAGGAGGTTCTCAAGTTGTCGGTATTTTTTTTTTATGTATGTTTTACCATAACTTCGTCAGTTGTTAACCGATTTATACAATTCTTTTTTGTATCTTAAAGAACATAGTTCGTCTGTGGTCCCATAAAAAAATTACAAAGATCTGGCTGGTAGTTTTTTCATAATCCTGAAAAATTACAATTATTTAGCTTGCCATCACACGTGTTTTTACGGATTTTCGAATATAACATCTTTGTTTATGTACCGATTTAGATGATTCTTTTTTTGTTTGAAAGGATATACTTCAAGAGTGGTCACGTTTTAATTTCATGGGTATTGGACTTTGAACTTCGAAGATACTTTAGGGAACTCCTCAAATTCAAATAGTATATGTAAAGTGATTTGGATTTTGGTAGGTTTATGACAATCCAAAACAAACCAAACCATGGTCTGCAATGCAAGGTTCTGGACTAGACTTGGACTACGAAGACACAATGGAACTCCTCAAAAACAAACAGCGTAAATTGGGAATTTGAGTTGTGGGCATTTTACCATTGAAAATATTTTATAAAGTTAAAAAATATTTACATGCTTACATACCTGCCACTAAAAAGTTGAAAATAAAAAACTTTTTTAACAAAAAAAAACCTCCTTCAAAAAACCTGAAACAAAAACAGCTTCAAAATTAAATACCTCTAAAAAAGCGAGAAATAATATTCTGATCATTAGTTACGCATAACATTATTAATAAAACACGTCTAATGAAGTCGGGTGGGGCTTTCAGAAATATAAAAAAAAAATACTTGTCTTCCAGCCCCACCCGACTTCAATAGACGTGTTTTATTAATAATGTTATGCGTAACTAATGATCAGAATATTATTTCTCGCTTTTTTAGAGGTATTTAATTTTGAAGCTGTTTTTGTTTCAGGTTTTTTGAAGGAGGTTTTTAATTAGTGCGTTGCTGGTGACACAAGTGTTTACGTCTTACAATGACGCGCCGCCATTTTCAACGCGCCCCGTAGAAAGAGAGGCGGATACTTCCGCCGCCAGCTGTCTACTCTCATCCGTCACATCCGTCTTATGCATTGTCGATCAGCCACGTCTTAGAGCACCGCGGCTTCGTCTCGAACAGAAGCGCGTCTTACTTTAAGAGCCACGTGATTCTTACTGACGCAAGTTTAGCATTTTTTACCCATACAAAAAGCGCACAACGGGCGACGCTAAAAAGTTTTCACTTCAAAAAAAAACCGGTCAAGAGCGAGTTGGTCTCGCGCACCGAGGGTTCCGTACAATCATAAATATATTTGGATATGTTACTTTAGTACAGTCTTTAAAAAGTAGGATAAACGGCAGACAGGTGGAAGGGCGAACAGGCGGTCAGTTAATTTACAAATCTTAACCACAGCTGCTTATGGTGACTGAAAAACGTTTCAGCCACTCCACATTGCAAACTGTTTATATTACTAAGTGGGAACTTAGTCTTCGTTTATTCGTACGGAAAATAGTAGGTAATTATATTAGAACCAGCCAACAATTATTATTGTAGTATTAGGTTGCGCCATCTCTTGACCGATAGTGGAACTATTTTTTTATCATAGGTCAGCATTCTTAGGTCACCGCCATCTGTTGACTGGTAGTGAAACTAAAGAATTTTTGTTTGTTTTTTAAATTTCTAAAAAAGTGTGTTATATTGAGACATCGTTTTATTTCTGTAATCTTTACGTAAACTACTATCACATATAATTATTTCAGATTTTTCTTTTTGCAAACTTCGGAGATAAGGGGGGGGGGGGACGGTATTTTTTTTACATTTTTCATCATAAGTCGAAAACTATGCGGCCTAAGAAAAAAGAAAAAAATGTTTTAAATTATGCAAACAGCGCTCTTTCATACGATACCCCACATGACCTAGTCACCTGACTTCAAATTTTTAAGCCCCCTTTTCAATCCCTGTTGTAAAAGAAATATTGTTTTTTTTATTTCTTTCTTATTTGCGAAATAATTGGGCAAATGTCATCTCAAACTATTCTAAAATTCAAGTTGATACCATTAGTAGTTCTCGAGATATCCAGCTGTGACAGACAGACCGACAGACAGACTGAGTCACACCATAAGGGTTCCTTTTTTACCATTTTGGTACGGAACCCTAAAAATAGAGATATTTCACGTGTTGTTAAATTAACTTTCGTTTAATTAATCTTATAGACTTTATTTAGGTATATCCTTAGGGAATATGTCACGGGGACGTTTTTGAAATGTGTACCAGTTGCACAACTGGTTGTCCAATTCAGTTGGTCCACGGGTTTGAGCGACGAGGCAATATCACGGCTTAATTCTGACGTATACATGACTGTATACGCCACTATATAGAAACACTAAGAGAAGCATAAAGATATTGAATAATTTAATATTATTAATACAATTTATAAACAAACGGCTTCTGAGATAAAGAAAAAACGTAGGGCAGGGTATAACAAAAAAGGCACAAAAAGTAAGTAACATCAAAAGTTTTCAGTATTATAAGATCACTTCACAATTTTTTCAATAAAAACTGTGCGATGTTGTACTCATATCATAAAGTTATTAAAATAATATGATAAAGTTAATATTACCTAGAGGTATATTAACTTTATGAATAATATCAACTGAACAAGTTCTGCCACTAAAAGAGTTTAGGCGCATTTCAGATTACGCTTTATTATTTATAGTATTGATAAGAGAGTAAACAGTTACTTATTAGAAAAAAAAAATAAAAAAATATAAGTCAAAGCCTTCCTGCGATATAAATAAAATACGAGTAAACAAGAAGCCTCTATGGAAAATGTCACAACGCATCAGCGTGTAATCTATCATGTTATTTGTTACGTTTGAGACAGAAGTTACAAACTTGGTTTAGGAGTTAATACAATAGTTTAATAAACTAAACACGACATTTTACTAGATAAACATAATACGGATCGTCTTTAGCTCAGTACTCAGATGGGAATTTCATGTAATGAGAGAGACAGTTTCTTAAAAGGCCTAAATAATTTTTTTAAAGAATCATTATAGAATTTTTTAAGATTTTACGCATTCAGAATGTTATTTTTATATTAAGATAATTGATATATCCCGTCTGCTACGGGTGAGTCGATTTTTTCTAGTATTTTTTCAAATATCAATTATCTTAAGCAATTATATTACACACATCAACTTTGTCTAGGGATACCAGGTGTTATTTTCATACAAACGAGGTAACTTTGAAGCATTGGTTTTCTGCTAGGGATGTACTGTGCTGTGATCTGATGACGGCTATCCAGGAAGTGAATGGAAGAGATTCAGATCGCTATACGCACCCAACTGATCTGACAAGGATTCTAAAAACGTAATGGACATGTTTAAAAAAACCGCGAAAATAGCATGAAAATGTATGGAAATCCTCAAACTGAGAACTCTAACCCATGAATCTTTTAGAATGCTGATCAGATCAGTTGGGTGCGTATAGCGATCTGAATCTACTCCATTCAGTCCTTGGATGATCATCATCAGATTACAGTACGGTACATCCCTACACAGAAAACCAGGGCTTCAAAGTTACCTCGTTTGTATGAAAATAACACCTGTATCCCTAGACAAAGTTGATGTGTATATATTTTGAGATGTCGAGTCTAAAAAGAACAAATTAAAAAAAAAATAGAATTTTTGTCATTCTTTTTCAATCCTTTTTTGCTAAAAGAAACATGAACAATTTGTTCACATTTTAAGAATAGTTACGGAAGTCACTTTAAAAAAATACTGTGTCATGTTTCTTGATTATGTTAAATCTACACCTGTAGTTATATCTTTCTTAAATTATTTTCCAATTTCAGATTTCATAATTTATTAGCAGTGGTTGTTGAAGCATTTTCGCAGTATGAAACACAAGTAAATACTCAGGAATTTGATTTACGTTTCAAGTGGGACTTGAGTAAATACTCGGAGACTCAGTAAAGAGTATTGCTTACATCTGAAGTTAATTATAATCACGCTTGCAGTGCGTGCAAAAAGTCAAGACGCATCCGTTTGATGGTAAGCCTACTCACGAGAGAGGAAAGAGTGAATATGCGTAGGAATATTTATTCTTTTTTATATGTAGATATATTACAGGTCTTCGAATTCAACAACTTTTACAACAAAATCAAAACATACATAAATATACAGCTATTCGTCTAAATTATTAGATTCATTTTCTCCACAACGGTATAGTGCTTGGCCTTCACCTCACTTTTTTTTATAGTGGTGGCAAATACACTCTTTACGTATACCATACCTGGTATGCTGGGCTCGGTTAGTTAGCAGGAAGCCACTCCTGGTCTGTCTCTCACCGCCCCCGGGTCATCGCGCCTGAACAGTGGTGGATCCGGGGAGAGGGAGAGAGCCTCCTCCCGATCTGCCCATAAGGTTACCCACTCAGGCGGGCTGACTAAATGGAATGATCGAGAGCAGGCACCACTACCAGCTAAACCCCTCACTACTTGCTCTCTCTCCGTCAATCAGTCACGGGGGATGTGGTGACAGTCACCCCTTTGACTAGACGGGTGGCCTGTCTATCCGGGCGAGCATCATAAAAAAAAACAAATTTATTAACTAGTGTCTTTTTGAAAACAAGTGATTCTGGACGATGCATTGTTTTATTTTACATTTTTTTGATACCAACAAATAAAAAACATTTTCCCATCTAGTCACGTCTTCATTCAAAATAAAAACGTGTTTCGCTGAGATGCGCACAAAATTGGAAAAAGTTGAATCGTAAACCTGTCGTAAGTGACATGCGTCGGTATTGTTCTCGGGGACTTTGATAATGTTATATATAACCAAACATTGATCGATCTTTGCAAAATAACAAAGTAGAGTTTATTCCTCGGTTAACTCTGTTAGAAATAATCTAGATTTCAATTAATTTTTCAAACAAAAATAGTGATGTTCAGTTTTTTAGTCTTCTACGAATGGAAAATATTAAGTTTATTTCGTTTATTAAAGAAATTAATAGTATATATGAATGAAGTACAGTTGACCACACATCAGACGTAACTCTTTGAACTTTGTTATTAAATACCTATCGAGTACGGTATGATCGTATTCAACTCTCAAGCCAAGCAAAGACATGAAATAAATCACTTATCGGATACTAGCTCGGTTTTATTGAAAGTACTTTGGTAATTAGTTGGTATTTGGTTTGATTTTTGATTTTTCCGACGCTAAAAATAAAAAATGAAACCAAATACCAACGAATTACTAAAGTATTTTTTATAAAACCACGCTAGTATCCGTTAAAAAATGTTTTATTTCTCGGTGGTATGATCGATATGTGAAAGGAATTGCTAGCTCACAACGAGCGGGTAAGATCGGCCTACGTGCCGTAAATTTGTCGATACTACCTACTATTGGATTACGGATAGCATATAGCATGGATAACAGATATACCACAGCATGAGATATTCACGTTAACGAGACTTTAACGTAGTGGACGTCAATGATCTGATGAACCAATTTGAATAACTTTGGGGTAAGATCTACCAGTTTTAGGATGGTATCTATATATATAAAATTCAAAGTCCTGACTGGCTGACTGACTGAGTGAGATATCAACGCACAGCCCAAACCGCTGAACCTAGAGACATATACCTTATACAGTGTAGGCATCCACTAAGGAAGGATTTTTGAAAATTCCATCCTTAAGGGGATGAAAGTTTGTATGAAAGTCCCTCAGTTTTGAAGCTAGGATCATCAAATTTTGTGTTTAGGCTGATGATTGAAAATAAATAAATAAATAAATACGTGTCTCAGCGTTTTTCAAAATTCTATCCCCAAAGGGGTGAAAAAGGGGAAGAAGTTGTGTTTAGAAGAAAATCCTTCATTTTCGAAGTAAAAATCGCTAAATTTGTAATTTAAGCATATGGATGGAAATCTAACACAACGTATATTGTTATTAGTAGAATTTCAACCCCTATGGAGATGAAATGGGGATGAAATGGGGTAAATAAACCTAAAAATAGATATGGTTGTCGTTATTGGTATTTTCTGGGATGACGACTGCAAAAATAACATTTATTTCGAAGTCCAACACGGTTGACATGATTTAATTCTTAAAGGGGTGTAAATGGGGATCAAATTTCGTATGGAAAAAGAATATAAAATAGACATTACAACTTTAAACTTCGTAGGAGCACGTCTAAAAATAAATAGACAACATATATTTTGTGATTTTGAAAATCAACCCCTTTGGGGGTAAATGGGGTAAGTAAACATGAAAATCGATATGCATGTCGTTCTTGAGGTTTTATGGGATGGTGATTGCGAAATTGACTTTAATTTTGAAATACAACACGGTGGACATGATTCAGCCCCAGGACACGGGGACGGAAACGGAGACGGCACGGGAACGGGAATGGGAAAGGGAACGAGATACCTACTAATATCTCTGGAACCAATTCTGATTATTGTATTAAACTAGCTTCCGCCCGCGTGCATATTAGAGAAAATCCTTAGGGAACCTTCAACCAGGATCCGACCAGCCATTTTTACGCGATTAGGCGGGTCACCACCAAGCGAGCAGCCTCGTGCGAGGCCCGCCACACGCGGCAAACGTCTTGCCTCGTGAGGCAGCGCGCTTGGTGGGGACCCGCGTAATCGCGTAAAAACGGCTAGTCGGATCCTGGTTGAAGGTTCCCTAAGGATTTTCTCTAATATCCACGCGGACGAGGTCGCGGGCGGAAGCTAGTACAATATATAAGAGATGGGAGCAGTATAAAACTCTAAATTGATTGATTGATTGTTGGAATAGGTGTAGAGCCCTAACGGCTGAAGGTAGAGACACCATTTTTGGAGGGTAGATACCTTTTATAGTGTAGGTGAGCACTAAGAATGCGTTTTGGAAAATTTCCGTTATACAGGGTGCTACAGCGTGTTCCAGTTTGTATGGAGATTTGGATAGGGCTGAAGGTAGAGACACCATTTTTGGAGGGTAGATACCTTTCATGGTGTAGGTGAGCACTAAGAAAAGGTTTTGGAAAATTTCCGTTATACAGGGTGCTACGGGGTGTTCCCGATTGTATGGGAATTTGTATAGGGTTGAAGATAGAGACACCATGTTTGGAGGGAGATACATTTCATGGTGTAGGTGAGCACTAAGAAAGCATTTTGGAAAATTACCGTTATACAGGGTGCTACAGGATGTTCCAGTTTGTATTGGGATTTGTATAGGGCTGGAGATAGAGACATCATTTTTGGAGGGTAGATAGATACCTTTCATGGTGTTGGTGAGCACTAAGAAAGGGTTTTGGAAAATCCCTATATACAGGGTGCTACAGAGTATTCCAGTTTGTGCATATTTTTTATGGGAAAATAAAAATGTGTGAAATTAGGTCTATTGATAAATACCTAGGTCTATTGGTAATCCGTGACTTCAAAATAAATGCACATCGAAGTTGCGGGCAAAAGCTAGTCACAGATAAGTGGATAAACTAATACTAACATTCATTTTTATTTAACTTGTAGACTAAACGAAGAGGAATGTCTCAAAATTAAGACATTGTGTGAAGGTATTCAATAGGCATGTTGACTATTTTTTAATTTTATGTTACATAAATTACCCCTTAAAAAAAAGAAACATTTGTGTAAGAATTATTACGCTAGCATGAACAACTGCCCGAGATATCACAGTTTGAAATGCACAAAATTGGAGTCACCCGAAAATGCTCCATATTAACGGCTACCAAGTTATGACGTCACGCCTTCCTACGTTGTATGCAACGCGTAGGAAATTTGTTCAGCAGCTATATTAAATATTGTGTTTATCAAAATGGTTTCTTTGACAAATTTGCTATAAATTTTACGGACTAATTAAATGCATTATTTATTTTAACAAATTTTATACTTTTTAAATGGACTTGTCCACCCAGCTTTGAAGGGTCATACAACAAATAATACGCAATATATAAAACCAAGAGGTATACAAGCTACTCCGAAAGTTTGATAAATGTTTACGATTTTTATTAGTATTTCGTTATTTTATTCATAAGTAACATCCCTATTAGGTATTGATTTTTTTTAATAATACAAAAGAAAATGCTAATAACATAATTAGTAAATTATTTTGATCTATCAAGTTTATTGGATAATGAGTAAAATTACTCAGTGTAAGTAGCATACAATTGGTAAATATTTTGCGTATCTATATATATAAAAGCGTAAATCACTCACTGACTCATCACGAAATCTCAGAAACTACAAGTGCTAGGAGTCTCAAATTTTGCATGGGGGTCCCTTTTAGGGTGTAGGTGCTCACTAAGACGGGATTTTGCGAAATTCAATCCCTAAGAGGGTGAAATAGGGTGGCAAAGTTTGTATGGGAGAACGCGATTCCTTGGCCCGACTGACTTGAAATTTAGCATAGACATTCTTTTACAAAATTAATTGAACACGTGTTTCGTATTTTTTTGAAATGTATCCCTTAGCGGGGTTGAAAAGGGGTAGAAAGCTATTTTTAGGGTGGTTGACTTCGATATCGGAATCAAAACTTCTTAGTGCATTTGAATGATTAAGAAAAATAAATGTCAGTTGTCACTGCACAGGCTGACGTTTAATCTCTAATTTTCCCGATTTTCAAGACAAGCTTTGATTCTGATAATGTTGTCTTCGATCAAATGTTGTATAAGATTTTATCCCTATTTTCACTACTTTACGAAATATTAGTCAAATAAACGGCAACATCTGGCAAATATCAGATAACGTGACAAGGAATGTGGTATTTAGAGAAGTGTTTCGATGGAGAGCCTGATAATAATGCACAACATTAGTTGCACCCGGCATAAATCTTTGCCCGGCATGCGTTGCAATGTCACGTTTTTTTTAGCCAGAAACCTTTTCAGTAGTAAGCAGAACAATTCACCAAACATTCACCAAAGTTTCATCATAATCAGATGTGGATGAATGGTTTAGGAGTGCAAAGGAAACAAATACACATACATCGATTTTTATTTATAAAGAAGATAACTATTAAGCAAAGATATTAGAATTTTTAACTATAAGGTAAGTATTAAATGTAACATAATATTATTATACTTATTTTGTTAAATTACCGCTACTAAATTTTATTAAGTACCTACCTAACTAATATAGAATCATTAACAGGGCGTCGATTCTGTAACCAAACTCGAACCCCACTTCGAATCTCACTTCACTGCACGGGAATTTAAATCATAAATAAGATAATGATAAGAAATTTTTTTTATCACAAAAGATTTTAGATAGCTACGCAGGCTACATAAATTTTTTGCAATCAGTAATATAGCTCATTTAGTAAACAAATGTCTAATAACAAATTCACGCGAAGTGAAGTGAGATGCAAGTTTGGTTACAGAATCGACAGACTGCGCGGGTAAAACCGCGGGATGCAGCTATTACCTATATAATCACAAAATTGTATAAATGTGAAAGTTTTGATGTTTGGATGTTGTTCTGTTAGGTACCTACTCAATCATATCATACTCAATTACGTCTGAACGGGTGAACGGATTTAGGAGAAATTTGGCACAGATATAGATTAAGTCTGGAATACTTAACACAGGCTTCTTTTCATCCCAATCATTGGTTTCCAAGGGAAGACTTACAACGATTACCGACTGCCACGCGGGCGGAGCCACGGGTAAAAGCTATACATAGTATAAAACAAAGTCGCTTCCCGCCGTCTATACGCTTCTCTTAAACTATGCATAAAAACCTCATTAAAATCGATCCATAAGTTTGGGAGCTAGGTTGGTTGCCTCAGACAGACAGACACACACACACGTCAATTATATTATAACACCCCTTGCGTACGTCGTATAGGTATATGTATCCTGTAGTATTATCTAATAACTTTACACCGACACCACATTAGCACAGTTTTACATTTAGTAACTACATTGCACCCGTGCGAAGCCGGGGCGGGCCGCTAGTTAGAGATATATTTCAGCACTTCTACATTGAATAGTCTTACTAGTGACTCATTTTAACTCACTGAAAAACATATGTTTTTGTGATTGATTGTTGTAATCTTTTAGGTACTATGTATTTCACTTAAGTATATATTTTGTTTGAGCATTCTCCTTACTTTCAAAAGTAGATATACATACTCTATATATCAATACAAACAGAATAAATGACATGTAAACTACTAACAACTTTAGTCAAATCAAATATTTAGTTGCTGCAATACTGTCTAACTGAGGGCAATTTGCACTAGACGCATTCAATATGTTGGATGCAAATGTCGTATCATATTGGACTTACATATCTTATTGCATAAATTCAGAACTATTGATACTTAGGTAGTGCAGTTTCGATTATGACAAAGAGACAGTAGGTACATTGAAGCATGATGTGACTGCCTATAATTGATAAGACACTAAAATTATATATCTCATGTACTAGTTATAATTATTGTATCAGACTTATTGTTGGTTGTCCTAATAAATAAAAAAAAAAACTATCAATTGTATGACTTTACAATTTAAATCTAAAGTTGTGATGTAAACTTGTGAAAAACCAATTTATTTTGTGGACCTATGCCCTAAAAGATAATAAAAGGAAATTGTCCATAGGGCAAAAGCATATAGACGTTGTCATCACTCGGCATCACCATCTAATCAAAAAGCGCCTTTAGACGAATTCACTGAGGCAGACAAAGGAAGCATTGAATTTCAGTTTCAGTTTGGTAAACAAATTGCTTCTAGGAAGCTATTTCTAGACGTTTCTAGTAAGTATACTAATATAGACACGAACCTTCGAAACAATATCATATTTTATCTATTTTACTGAGAAAAAATAATAATTGCACGCCCACGGAGTTCGTCCTAATTCCATACCTTAAAACAAAGTAAAATATTATGTTTTGTTCTTGGTACCTAGCAATAAAAAGGTATTTAATACCTAAATGAAGAATGTGAAAACTTTTAAAACCACATGAACCTTTTCCGAATACTTCAAAGACACATCACAACCACATGAGGCCTCAAATCCCAATTAAAAAAGTTGTCCAAATTCTACGACAATCCCTTCCTAATCCTAAGATAATGACGTCACGTATTATTAGGATACGTGCCCTTGTACTAAGCAGTAAAATAAATTGCTTGGATTACACACTCGGAGCTCAGCTTGGAAGCTATAAAAACTTTAATGTCATTAGTGGTTCGACTTTTTTCCCTCCATGAAGGTAGACAACTTTCCACATCTCATAAAAGGTTGTGAAAGACAGTGTGTGTATTGACCATCAGGCATTTTTAGGGTTCCGTACTATATATGGTAAAATAGGAACCCTTATGGTGTGACTCAGTCTGTCTGTATGTCACAGTCACAGCTGGATATCTCGAAAACTACTAATGGTATCAACTTGAAATTTGGAATAGTTTAAGTTGACATTTGCCCAACTATTTTGCAAATAAGAAATAAATAAAAAAATAAATATATTTTTTACAACAGGGACTGAAAAGGGGTCTTAAAAATTTGAAGTAGGGCTACTAGGGCATGTGGGGTATCATATAAAAGAGCGCCATTTGCACGTTTTTAATCATTTTTAGGGTTCCGTACCAAAATGGTAAAATAGGAACCCTTATGGTGTGACTCAGTCTGTCTGTCTGTCATAGCTGGATATCTCGAGAACTACTAATGGTATCAACTTGAAATTTTGAATAGTTTAAGATGACATTTGCCCAACTATTTTGAAAATAAGAAATAAATAAAAAAATAAATATCTTTTTTACAGCAGGGCCTGAAAAGGGGTCTTAAAATTTGAAGTGGGGCTAGTAGCAGGGCATGTGGGGTATCATATGTAAGAACGCCGTTTGCACATATTCAATCAATTTTTTTTCTAGACCGCATAGTTTTCGACTTATGATGAAAAATGTAAAAAAAAAACCGTCCCCCCCCCTTATCTCCGAAGTTTGCTAAGAGAAAAATCTGAAATAATTCTATGTGATAGCAGTTTATATAAAGATTACAGAAAAAATAAAACGATGTCTCTATATAGCACACTTTTTTAGAAATCATCAAATTTCTAAAAAAGTTAACATTAGTTCCACTATTGGTCGAGAGATGGCGCTGACCTAAAACTGCAATACTAATTTTATTATTCTACTCTGCAGTATGATGGTACGGAACCCTCGGTGCGCGAGTCCGACTCGCTCTTGACCGATTTTTTATTTCCTTTTGTTATAGGCCGCATAGTTTTCGGCTTATGATGAAAAATTAAAAAAAAATACCGTTCCCCCCACTTATCTACGAAGTTTGCAAAGAGAAAAAACTGAAATAATTCTATGTGATAGCGCAGTTTAAATAAAGATTACAGGAAAAATAAAACGATGTCTCAATATAGCATACTTTTTTAGAAATTATCAAATTTCTAAAAAAGTTAACATTAGTTCCACTATCGGTCAAGAGATGGCGCTGACCAAAAACTGCAATACTAATTTTATTATTCTACTCTGCAGAGTGGTTTGATGGTGCAATTATATTGGTACGGAACCCTCGGTGCGCGAGTCCGACTCGCTCTTGACCGGTATTTTTTTTTACTGTCCCCACTGCTGGGGCTCAGGTCTTGTTTATGGGTGGATAAGGAGGATGGGCCATAAACCACCACGCTGGCCCAATGCGAATTGATGGGTGTTAACAATTGCAAATGCAGCCGAGACCAATGGCTTAATGTGCTTTCCGAAGCACGGAGAAGCTCAAGATATACTTTTGGAGACAGAGAGATAGAATACATTTTTGGAGATCCATTCCATTGTAGATTGCATCATCGCTTACATAAAAAAATAACACCAAAATACATTTTTTTCAAGGGTACAGACAGATGCATGCTTAATGTTGATGATGATGATAGTCATTACGATTGCATTGACAATAGAAATAGAAGGAGGAGGAAATCTTTTGAAAATTATTTATTTTGCATCACACTTTTCATATGTGTTGTGTGAAGTATACACACCAACACACACTGACGCACTTACAAACTCACACTCACACAATAGCAATAGCAAAACATAGCATGTGTCTTGTTAAAAGTGTTAAAACCAAAAAGTAATGAAGATGACTCTCGCTCCATATTTGCATGTCCTTTTCAAATAAATGTGGAGCCAATTTCAGCTTTATCTTGATCACTCTGTCAACCAAAGACTCAGCTATTCAACTTCAGAGATTAAATTGTTTTATGCAAAGCCCTTAGCACTAATCTATGCTCTCTGTGGGCTTTGGACTTCTATTAGGGAAATTGTTTTCTCTTGTTTGAAAATGGAGTAGGTTTTATATTGAAATCCATTTCTGAAGGCGGAAATAGAAGGAAATTCATATTTCTTTTAGCTGTAAAAAGTTTGGTGCACCAAACTACTAGGTTTCATTTCAAAATGAAACCATAAGATTGGTGCTATGGCTATCTGGAACTATTGTAACAGGCTCTTTAATTATTACATCATTGAGGGTACTGCATTGTGGTCAACATTTCCAAATGGTTTTGTCATACATTGTTCAAAGTTACAATTCAACCTAACTCCTATTTACATTCCTGTGTCAAGAGATCGGATGCCACTGCGGGGTGTTTTGAATCCATTTCCGGTCATATCGGAAACGGAAATAGAATGGAATGTGCCCGGAAGTTGTGTGTAGTCGCAGACGTATTGTGTTGCCAGTCTAAAAATGTTGCCGTGAAATAATTATGATGCCTGTATTTCCGCTGACATTTTTTTTGTATAACAACGTTTTTAGACAATTTCTAAATCCATTTTTTTTATTGACTTTTCATAGAATAAATTGGCCTGTTCCTCTCATCGACTGTTCACTTCAGCTAGGCAACTTTAAATTAAAAGGAAAGAGGAATTAATTATTTTATTTGGGCTATAATCTCTTGTTTATGTTTTCAGTTAAGAGTTTTAGACGCGGAAAGTTGGACGATAAATTTCAGCAATAAACAGCTGGTGATATTATTCATGACGTTTGTTAAGTTTGTTTTAACGGGCCCACCTTTTATAATTAGTTGATTAAGAATTCTTTTATTGCCGGCGCCGCGAAGTTTCAGCTATATTGCTTTGCAGAACTTTTTTTCACTGGGCTAATTTGTGTTGTTTCGTCTTTTTTGTAGTTTACTTTTTAGCAGATAACACTGTTTTTGTTCCGTTTTTGTCTAACATGCCCGGTTTTTTTGAGCTTGAATTTTGCACTCACGACATTAAAGTGCAATATACGACGTTTGATGATCGTGAACCTTCTGAACCCTTAGAATAGAAGATTTTAAGAACCCCCGGAGCAAATTGGATTTTTGTATGGGAGAGAGTTATAACACAGTATTTTTTGTACCACAGATTTATTTTTTAAAACCTATCGTGTGGAGTATCGAATCGAATTGACCTTTCTTTCAAAATCGGATCGTGGCAGCAAATGACCGACCAAGCAGTCGTACGCTCATAGATCGCAAATCGCAACGAACTGTAAACTGAATTGGGGGAACGGATCGTATTTTGTGTGTTTGAGATCTCAAAGTTCTGTTTTGAAACCGTCTTTTGTTTCTTATTTACACTACACGAAATTATAAGAAGTCTAGCTTAGCAACCTATGTTGCCCGTTGCTTATTTTAGCCATGTGCTTACCAAATATTTCGTATAAGTACCTACTTCTTGAGTTTCTGACAAAAATAAAATACTGGCAGTTCTCTCTGGGAGTTCGTTACTTGATGGTTCCGTGAGCCGTGCGAGGCTGGAGAGATTTCCCGGAGGTAACGCGTACCTCACGTAACACGATGAAATTTAAGTGACTTTTTATGACGTTTGTCTTGTGTTGAGAATTAAACCTTACTGATGACATTATTGAGTAAGCACTTAATCTTTATTCTCTCATTGTCTGTTGTGTGCTGTGTTTTAAGAAGAAGAAAGAATCAAAACTCTATCACGATCGGGCCGCACAACAATGGAAAATCTATTGTGTCTCACTTTCCGGGGCTTGAAGGATTAATTATACTTTGAAGAGTGTATAATAATAATCTGTTTAATTTTTTATCTCATCGATTAAAGTATGAATTTGCAATGGATTTAATTTTTAAAGTTTTTGGTCTTTCGAGCCATATATTAAAGTGCCAATAGTAAGTATATATAAATTATGTAGTTACAGCAAGCTTTATGATTTTTTTGGTATAGTATCTAACATCCTATCTATCTCGAGGCAGCAATATTACACCAAAACATAGGACTCGACATATGGCCTTCAAATACATTAGTAATTAAAGCTAAAGTTATACTGCTTCATAATTTGAGTAGTTTGGCTCACCGCCGAAAAGTTGCTTGCCTATCGGTCTTTTATAGATTGTACTTCGGTGAGTGTGCTCAAGAGCTGCATGAGCTCATTCCACCTTCTCCTTTCTACTATCGGACATCCAGACGCACTGCGGGCTATCACCCGTTCTTGGTTGATATACCTTTTCTGCGTACCAAGCGCTACTCCACATCGTTTATAATGCGCACAGCTATGGAATGGAATTCCCTGCCGGCGTCTGTGTTTCCGAGCGCATACAACCTGACTCTATTCAAGGCCAGAGTGAATAAGCACTTTCTGGGCAAGCTCGCTCCATCGTAGGCCCTGTCTTTGCTTTTGGGCTAGACTGGGGTCAAGAGCAAACCCATTTAAAATAAAAAAAACAAAAAAAAGTATTCATTAACTTCCACCCAAAGCACTGAAGTCTATAAATAGAATGATAAAGTGCATTCAATTGAGAAAATGGCGGTCATCCATTCCATTTATTTCAATGGGGTAGTTCTGTGCAGTAAACAAATCTTTGTTTTCGAATTCATAAAGGATTTTGGCTGAAAAATGTTGGTCAAATGCAGTTTTTGCTCGCAAACTGGCCAAGCATTTATGCCCAAGCTGAAACGGAGACGCACTTTGCGCTCGCTCAGTCAAATAGAATATATTTATTAAACTAACCATAATACAAGTAAAACCATTATATTTACTACAATTATGACCACCTATTTTTCTAGAAAACATAAAATATAATACATCATAATATTATTATATGAACCATGATAAAATACTCCTCGAAGTTCATTACTTAATAGTTTTACGAGGTGACCTGACGAGACGATAAGATTTCCCGCAGGGCTATGCGTTCTAAACCTTTTATCGTCCTCCACATTGTATAGAGTACCACCTGTAAATTTGCATATAAATAGCGTTTGCAATGTGCATGAAGTCACTTTACTTTTATTACCCCAGTGGTAGGCTGATGCGGAAACTATTAGAAATTATAAAGCTGTTGTGATAGCTAGGCATTAGCTAGTCAAAATAGTAAAGAAAAGTTTTGATACGGATATCAATAAGTTGTACTTTACTAAGGTACAAAAATTGTTTTGTGTGTTATCAACGAAAACGCTAAAATATCTACTTCTATTTTGTCGTGAACCTTCATGAATTTTGTAAATTTTTTGTCTAAGAATTTTTCCTTAAAAGAACCAGAGGATGGCCTGCATATTTTTTGCATGCCTTTTTGTGTCCTTGCATCCCTCGATGTTTATAAATTTCAGTTTAGGGAAAAACGCATTTTTTGCGAAGCACGCACCCTTGCCGTGTCTCTGACATAGAATAATGGACCACCCGTTCGCCAAATGGAAATCCGGATTATGATAAATCACAAACTTTTGAAATTTGGCTTCCGTTCCACGGATTTATTTGCGAACTGTGGACATGGCGATATGTTTTGTTAGTACGTCTGTCATGCACATGCGGGACACCTGAGGGACTGGATTAATTTTTGTTCTTACCTTTGACGAAAACTGATAAATGTAACTTCTAAAGACAGCTCTCGGCTTAGCCAAAGCTAGCGTAGCTAAAGAATACTGGATATAGTCAGCATCAGAAGCTAAACACGATGGATGGATGGATAGAAGAGAGTAGAAACTCTCTTCTATCCACTTCTATTGTATGCGATGTTAAGTATATGCCTAAAAATTGCTTTGCTGGAATACTTCGAAAAAAGCAAAAGTAAAGTAGAAAATAAATCTTGAAATTAAGTTAGGAGTTCAAACTGCTGATGAATCGAAAGACGTAATGGGATATTTAGACAGGTCGATTTCCCAGGCGACTTGTTAGGCGATTTTAATTAATTAGGGCTTTTTATCAATAATCGCTTGTAAAATCAAATCGCCACCAAATTGAGAGGTTTTACGACTTAGTCTCCTAGCAAGTTGCCTGGAAAACCGACCCATGTAAATATCCCATAACAAAGCATTCTTAAGTCAATATCTATTTTTTGCTTCCATAACAACTTGCTTCATGATTCTAGTTAAGTAGTACCTAATCTAAAACAAGAGTAGCATAATGACTGGAGATTGTTCGACAACTGGGTGTAGTGTCCATTTCAGACAGATCAACTAACAACCGCCGAAGCTATTCCTCTTGTAGGGGATTCCATTCAAAGTAATTGGAACACAGCTATTGTTAACATGCAACGAATCGTACTCATAGCTCTACTCACTCTAACCAAAACGATGGTATAGTTATTTACACTAAAGATGATATGCTGACTAAAGTAGATGAGCAAATTGTGGCGGATGCAAACTGTTTGACTGTGAAACTTTCTAATGATGTTGTGATTATTGCCGTTTATCGGTCTCCATCCTACCGAGATATTGAAAATTTTCTAAATAGTTTGGACACCCTTCTGTCCACCTTGCGCTCTTTTAAAACCGCAGTTTTAATTGGGGATCTCAATATTAATATAATTCAAGGTATTAATGACCAAAATTCTAATTCATATCTCAACTTGCTAGCATCCCACTCCATGCTGCCTACTCACTTCTTTCCAACTCGTGTCAACAGTTGTCTCGACCACGTGATTCTAAAAACTGACAAAAATTCCATTACGTTGGTTTTGGATTCTTATTTCACTGACCACTCTCCTATAGTATTTTGTATTGACAAAAATTGCAAGACCGAGAATTTTAATAAAAAATATACTGTTAAGCGTCTCGACATCCCAGCTTGCGTACTTGAACTTGAAAAGATGGATTTTTCAGATGTTGTCAACAATAGTAACGCCGAAAATGCTGCTAATATCCTAGTTGAAAAACTATCCACTGTAATTAAAGCCAATACGCGTACCACTTCCATTCCTAACAGAAAGCGCATCTCCAAGCCCTGGATCACCCCCGGATTGCTACGCTGCATCCGGCATAGAGACAAGCTTTACCGTCAAACTAAAAAACATCCAAATAACGATATTATAAATATTTCATATAAACGATATAAAACCTTTTGCAATAACCTACTGAAAAAACTTAAGAAAGACTATGAGCGTTCACAATTTACAAAGCATAAGAAAAATCCGAAGAAAGTTTGGGACCTCATTAAGAATGTCACCAATATCAAGCACACCTCTACTTCATCTAAAGATCTTTTATCGGCGTACAACGATCCACAGACTGCTGTATCATCGGTGAATAAATTTTTTGCTAGTATAGGGAAAGATTTGGCATCGAATGTAATCAACAACTCTTCTAAAGTACCTTCACACCACTCATCTGACCTAAATTTCTCTGTAATACACTCGATGGCTTTGTTGGATACCGATGAAGCAGAAGTTGAAGATAAAATTTTGGGGTTAAAGCTCGATTGTGCAGTTGGCTGGGACGGTATCTCAAATACATTAGTAAAAGAAGCTAGACACGTTCTCATTCCGGTTTTGACACACTTGTATAACATTTGTTTCTCGACTGGTACTTTCCCCGCGGTATTTAAGAAAGCAATAGTCCATCCTATTTTTAAGAGTGGAGACAGATGCAGTGTCACTAATTACAGACCCATTTCAGTTTTGTCAGTCCTTTCGAAAATTTTTGAAAAAATTATAAATAGTAAATTAATCCACTACTTGCAATCTAAAAACCTTTTAGCTTCAAATCAATTTGGATTTAGGCCGGGAAAGTCAACAGAAGATGCTGTTTTAGAACTCACTAGTACTGTAGTTGATAATCTGAACAATAAACTGAATTCCCTGTGTGTCTTTCTTGACCTTTCCAAGGCTTTTGACACTGTATCTGTCCCTATTCTTCTAGGTAAACTACAACAGATGGGTGTAAGGGGTATTGTACTCGATTTATTTAAGAGTTACTTGAATGAAAGGACGCAGTGTGTTAGGATCACAAATTACACTAGTCATGAGGAACCTATTGAATATGGAGTGCCCCAAGGCAGTGTCCTTGGCCCGACCCTGTTTTTAATTTATATTAATGAATTGTGCCAATTGAATCTGTCAAACTGTAAAATCGTCATGTATGCTGATGATACAGCAATCGTGGCGCATGGGAGTAATTGGAAGGAGGCACAGCACTCTGCTGAGTCGGCTTTGAGAAAAGTCATGTTATGGTTGACCAAAAATATACTGACTCTAAATCTAAATAAAACCAAATTTATTACTTTTGCTCCCAAGCGCTCCTCTCAACCAGATGAAATGTTTAGTTTAATTGCGCATAATTGTAACGATGTCTTTAACAACACATGTACCTGTGTTTCAATATCACGCACTCACAGCATTAGATACCTAGGTGTTATTGTTGATAGCCTAATGTCGTGGTCCGAGCATATTCTTTCTGTTGCAGTTCGTATCAGAAAGCTTATCTTTGTTTTTAGCAAGTTAAGAGCTATTGTCGAACCTGCCACCCTCAGAACTGCATACTTTGCCCTCGCCCAGTCTATTATGGCGTACTGCGTTACGGTTTGGGGTGGTTCTGGAAAAACCATGATGTTAGAACTTGAAAGGGCGCAAAGGGCCATCTTGAAAGTTATGGCTTTCAAGCCGAGAAGATTCCCTACTAACTTAGTTTATGGCCATTGGGAAGTTCTCACTATCCGTAAACTATTCATATTACATGTAGTACTACGCAAACATACGCTAATATCGTTTGACCCGTCAATCTTGGCCAATAAAAGAAGAAAAGACATAGTCTGTCAAACACTAGGATCTCGTTTGGTATTGGTGAAGCATCATTTTGACTTCATATCGCCTATTTTGTATAACAAAGTGAATAGAAAGCTTAATATCTTTCCTCTTCCGAAATACAAATGTAAAACCATATTATGCGAGTGGCTTCTTGGCCTGGACTATGATACAGCTGAGTCCTTGGTTAAATAAATATTTTGCAAAATCCTGTACACATATTCTCTCACACACACACACACACCTACACCTACACACACACATACACACACACACACACACACACACACACACATATTTTATAATTACTGCTTTTTCTGTTTTCATATTGTTATTTTAGCCTTAAGTTCAAATCATGTCTGTAATGCCTGTCAATTTGAGGTGGGCGCTAATAACTGTAACACAGTCTTATGACTACAACGGTTGTTAACGCTAATATGTTTTTGTATACATGTCATGATTTAAATAAACTTTTATTTATTATTATTTTATTTATTAATCAAACTCTAGACAGAGCACAACCGCCTAATTGAGAATACATGGTTTGGTATGTATTCCTCGCGTATAAGAATTAAAAAAGACAAAAAGCGATCGAATTCGATTCAATGGGGATGGAAACTGAGGAACTAATGGCGCCACAAGCGGTTGTACCAATACATTTGATTGGTTGTTTCAAATATCAAATGTCATTTGTGGCATATTTTAACCAATCAAAGTATTGATAGCGGTTAGATCGCCGCTGGCGCCATCTGCGATTAGCTTTGCGTTGCCAACCCCATTGGTAGTCGAGAAAAATCAAAATCAGAACAGCAGTCAATACTGCGTAGAAATATGACGATTTATGACGAGGAGGTATTTTCCTTTTTGGCAAAGTTAGTACCTAGCCAGCATGATGTTGGTTCGATACATTTAGAGAAACATTTAGGTAAGAAATAATAAGACTGGATAGAAAAGTCTGCATATAACATCATGAAATAATTATTTAAAATAAACCGGTCAAGAGCGAGTCGGACTCGCGCACCGAGGGTTCCGTACAATCATAAATATATTTGGATATGTTACTTTAGTACAGTCTTTAAAAAAGTAGGATAAACGGCAGACAGGTGGAAGGGCGAAAAGGCGGACAGTTAATTTACAAATCTTAACCACAGTTGTTTATGGTGACTGAAAAACGTTTCAGCCGCTCCACATTGCAAACTGTTTATATTATTATTACTAAGTAGGAACTTGTTCTTCGTTTATTCGTACGGCAAATAGTAGGTAATTATATTAGAACCAGCCACCAATTATTACTGTAGTATTAGGTTGCGCCATCTCTTGACCGATAGTGGAACAATTTTTTTTTCGCAAGTCAGCATTCTTAGTTCACCGCCATCTGTTGACTGGTAGTGAAACTAAAGAGTTTTTGTTTGTTTTTTGAATTTCTAAAAAAGTGTGTTGTAAAAAAGTATATTGAGACATCATTTTATTTTTTCTGTAATCTTTACGTAAACTACTATCACATAGAATTATTTCAGATTTTCCTCTTTGAAAACTTCGGAGATAAGGGGGGGGGGGGGAACGGTATTTTTTTTTACATTTTTCATCATTAGTCGAAAACTATGTGGCCTAAGAAAAAATAAAAAAATGTTTTAAAATGTGCAAACAGCGCTCTTTCATATGATACCCCACACGCCCATTTCAAATTTTTAAGACCCCTTTTCAGTCCCTGTTGTAAAAAAATATATATTTTTTTTTATTTCTTTCTTATTTGCAAAATAGTTAGGCAAATGTCATCTTAAACTATTCCAAATTCCAAGTTTATACCATTAGTAGTTCTCGAGATATCCAGCTGTGACAGACAGACAGACAGAGTCACACCATAAGGGTTCCTTTTTTACCATTTCGGTACGGAACCCTAAAAACATGTCTGCCTTGCCCAAAAAGTTAATTAATTAATTAAACAAGTGTCATTGCAGGGACCGTTCTATGGAACAATTTTTAATCTAAGAGGTCCCCCGACTGCAATGTCACTTGTTTTTTGTTTAATTAACTTTTTAGTTTGTTTTTGGGCAATAGAAACATGTTTCTTAATATTTTTGTAAAAATAACTGTTTATTTTACTTCATAAATATTAGTGACAAATTATATGTCTTGGTTACGGAATGTGCTCATCAAGGCCTTTCATTTGATAGCTTATATTATAATAATTTAAGATTTTTAGTGTTACAAAATTATTATTGATTTTTTTCAAAAAAGTCTTTAACCAGAGTCACGCGGGATAATGTAAAAATTTTATCAATCAAGAAGTCAGGGTGGAAATAATTTAATATTAATATAAATTTTATTCGATATTCGTTATTGAATTATATGTATAAATATATATTTATATATATAAATGTATATATATACTAGCGGCCGCCCGCGACTTCGTCTGCGTGGAAAGGTTTTTTGCTATCCCTCGGGAACTATACTTTTTTTCGGGATGAAAGGTACCCTATGTCCTTCTCTGTACCCCTGACAAGGTGTATGCAAAATTTCATGATGATCGGTTCAGTAGTTAGGACGTGAAGCCGTAACAAACAAACAAACAAACAAATAAACAAACAAACGGACTTTCGCATTTATAATATTAGTAAGGATATTATTGTAATATGTATGTATGATGTATATTTATGTATTTTTATTTTAAGCCTCTATGGAACACCATAAACTACCCATTACTCTCTAGTATTTCTATCCAGCTCAACTTATGGTTGCCTGGAAGAAATTGCTTTTTAGCGATTTTGTGTAATTCTATGTAAACTACTATGGTGTACAATAAATAATATTTTATCTTATCTTATCTTAAATAAAAAAAATACAAACATACATGAACCCTGAACACAATAACCTTCTCTTTTAAAAAAGTCGTGTAAAAATAGTTTATTTTTATAAAATTGTGCAAGGTATCGTAACGTGTGTACATAATTTTCACATAAAACAGCGAGCGGGAAGATTAGAAAAAATTGCCAGCCCCCTTGCCAGAAGCTCCAACGACACTCAACTCAACTGTTCATTCATACGATACCATATTTTGCTCAATTTTTGTTTCTGCTTTTTGGTGTATTTAGTGCTGTACGTATGAAGAGACCCTTATGTATCTCGTGCAGGATCATACCGCATCTGGTTTTTTAAGGGGACTTTAATTCAAGCTTTACAAAAAAACAGAAAAGAGAGAAAATACCACTCTGCCATAGTAGGTATACAAGGTTATTTTTAGTATATACAAAACCTGAACCCTGTTTGTTCAGAATCAGTAATAGAATCAATTGCAATATTTTTTATATCATGTTATATTTTGACTAAATAATATTTACTAAACCATAGTTAACGCATGCCCATCTAAAATGTCTCGCACGCACGACAAACTTCGTGAGTTTATAAGGTATCATTATCATTTTTTATACTAATTCTGAAAATGAAAATATGTGACCCGTGTTTCGACTTTCGTATATACAATAAATAATGTTGTATAAGAATAGTGGCCAATAGTGACCCTGCACTGACTTTGACTTAACACATAGTAAAGTTATGAAATCAAAACGCCAATAGAAGTTACTTAGTAAAAAATGAGTCATTCAGCAAAACAAACGAAAGCAAAAGCGTGTTTACATGCTGTAAAGGAATTTTGTTTATTAATCAAGAAACCGTATTTCTCTATTAACATTTAATTGCATGGCGTGTCTGCCTTCTATCTCACCTAACGAGAGACCAATGTTGTAACGAAAATAAATGCCTTGGGGAGGTGTTGCATTTTATAATATTTTGACACGCAATCGAATTCGATTTATTTGTGTTGTTCTTACAAATAATCATTGTTTTCTTAGACTTTTGTACCGTATCTTAATTCATATACTTACCTAAAACTTTGTGAGTTTGGACCTCAAATTGATAATCAACTTGATCGGTTCAATGTGACATAAAAATAGTACTTGCCTAGTAAAAATCACGGTCATTAATCGTTTAGTGGAATATCTGTGTATTTTATCTTACACCCATGCTTTAAATCCTCTATAAAAAGTTCTGAAACTGTTAGCTTATAGCCAACATTAAAACAACCAGTGTCATAGTAACCCTTCCTGATCACACTGCCTAAAAATCAAATAGACTAAGAGGGCAAAATGACCAAAACGCAGAATGACTAACTTACAGAATGACTAAACCGCAAAATTTCTAAAATGAAGAATGACTAACTTGCAGAATGACTAAAACGCAAAATGTCTAAAATGCCTAGGTACTTTGCCTTGCCTAAAATGCTATATGCGGGACCTACAGGTTGGATTCCAAACTCAATGAGCCCCCCTTGAGCCCCCTTGAGCCCCCTTGAGCCCCCTCGAGCTCCCCTCAAGCCCCCCTCGAGCAACCTCGGAGCCCCCTCGAACCCCCCTAGAGCCCTCACAAGCCCCCTCGAGCCCCCCTAGAGCCCCCTTGAGGTATCATACGTTTCCGGTAACATATATACTGTGTACGTACAGGTAGGACAATTTGCGACATGGACGTTTTGCAACTTAGACCTTTTTAATCCTTAGGCAAACTACTGCTTAGACATTCTGCGTTTTAGACAATTTGCTTAGTAGACATTTTGCTCTTTAGACATGAACATTGGGCATTTTGCTTCGTAGACATTTTGATTTTTAGGCAGCGTGATCAGGAAGGATAGTAACCACAATATCCGAACGAGAGCATTTCGCGCTCCCCGTGCCTACGCCCGAAAAAGTTACATTATTATGAAATTCAGTACAATATTAAAACACTCGTTTGGATGATTTAATGACGAAAGCGCGTGCGGCGCGGGCGCGCCCAGCCCTTGCTCGGATATGACGGCTACGATGACACTGGATGTTTTAATGTTGCCAATAAGCCACCGTTTCAAAACCCTTATGTAGATATAGTCTTATATGCAACTGTAGATAATTAGGTATTATACTACAGTTGCATAAATAATTATTATAGATTAGTTTATTATGTCATAACATAGTGAAAGAATTCTTACTAATATTATAAATGCGAAAGTCCGTTTGTTTGTTACGCCTTCAAGTCCTATCCTAACTACTGAACCGATCATCATGAATTTTTGCATATACACATTGTCAAAGGTACACAGAAGGACATAGGTTAGGGTTCATCCCGAAAAAAAGAGATAGCAAAAAACCTTACCAAGCTTACTTATAAAATTTTCTCGAGTTGTCACTAATATAGTTGAGTCATTTATTATTTATTTATAATCATAACTTAATAAAAAATCATCACATCAATATAAAAACAGCGCCTTATGCATATAAATTTACATTTCAAATTGAAGTTGTCATAATCGATAAAATTGACTAATGGTTGTTTTATCAAAAGTGGGACGGCTCTCAATAAATTATTGCTTTCTGTCCTTTAGGATTTAGATATTCGTTTATATTGATTAGTATTCTGGGTCAGTAGATCACTTTCACTTTCGCAATAACTTAAGAAAAATTTGAAAGTGATTTTGCTATGGCAAAATATATCACTTTCAAATTTTTAGTTTTAGTTATTTAAAATTTCACTACTTAAATAACTGTATGCAAAGACCAAAATAAGTTTAAAGTCAGATTTCGTTAATCAATTTAATCATTTTAGAAGTAGCTAAGTAAATTAAAAGTATTAATCAGATTAATGTTAATCGGCATTGTGGTCTTTGATTTATAAATAAAATATTATAAATAAGGTAGCAAGAAAAAATATAGAGTAGACCGGAGAGTCGCTTAGAATAAAACGCAGTTTTCCGTAAACATACACACAAAAATTTCTTAACGGCAATCTCAGGCCAATCCTGCTGTATTCAGCACTATATGATGCATATGTATGGATGGATGCATTAAATTAATCGATCAATTAACATTTTACCTACTGTGAATGTGACATGCTTAATTTTTTTTTATTACTTTTATTCAATATTTGTTTTAAATTGCTTAAAATTCACTTTATTTTTCTCTTTTTTAATCAATATTTGCATGCCTACATTAAAAAAAACAAATACTGATAGAACTGCTAAATAGTATTTTTGTTCCACAACAATACGTTTACGCAGTATTCGCAAATAAATAATTATATTTCTATTTCTGTAACAGTTTCTAGCACTGCAAAACAATTAATGACGGTAGTGTTTTTGAATTCAGCCTGAGTGATATTTTTTTCTAGAACACACAGATATATTTGGAGAAGTTTTTTTTTTTTATACTGTGCTGCTACGATCAGTAGCAAACCGTAGCACTATTGACTACGACGTAACTAACTATTATGATATGAATTTATTGAGCAGTTGAACACCCCTGTAAATCAAGCAAACAGGTTGTGCTCTTATGCAACATAAATCTGCGACGACCTGAGTGGTGCAGTGATCAACATGCCGGTCTACCACGCAGAGGTCCCGGGTTCGATTCCCGGTCGGGCCGAAATTGAAATGATGAATTTCAATTCTGTCACGGGTCTGGG
This sequence comes from Agriphila geniculea, assembly GCA_943789525.1. NCBI lineage: Eukaryota > Metazoa > Arthropoda > Insecta > Lepidoptera > Crambidae > Agriphila > Agriphila geniculea. The sequence goes on from OX038875.1 coordinate 9,871,437, forward strand.
TGTTACTATGTATAATAAGTATATATTTAAAAAGTATATAAGTAGTATATCAGTTGTCTAGCACCCATATTACAAGCTTTGCTTAGTTTGGGGCTATGATGGCGCTGTGTGAAATTGTCCAAACAAAAAAAAAACTTTGTTCGTCTAACTGGTTTATTTTACAAAAAAAAATTATATTCGTACAACATTCTCAATGCTGGTATCGTTTCATGTTTTTAAAGCTTTAATACACTAAAATACCCACAACTTTTTATATCGAAAGTATAAATTAGCAAAGTTCCAAGTATTTCGTTAAGGTTTGGATTACAAAACTCTTTGTTGGTTATGTTTTTCTGTTGTGTAATTTCGGAGTTTTGTATGTCAACCCGAGCTCCAGAGTGGCTGAGGGACCGACGTAAGTGCCACTTGTAGGATAAGAGCCACGAGAGCTATTTTGAAGCTATTGAGAGTTGCTTGTATCCACTGCTTTTACTTCTCGACGTAATCTCTTTAATCGTATCGATAGGGTAGGACTTTCATGTTGTTTTAATAAATACAACGTCACAAAAATTGCACCTTTCCGAAAATAATTTTAGACATCACCTGCGATTTTTGTGATGCCGAGTGTATTTTTTGGACATCTCTCATGCAGAGATTTAGTATGGATGGAAAATAATTACTGGATATAAAATATAAAAGAAGAATACAATGTAGTCATTGTACTTCCGATCTTCTTCCCGACTTCCGATCTTCCGATCCCGAATAAATGCGTTATCATAATATCGTCTATATTTATGTTTTAATCAAACGTTAAACTTAACATCCAACTCATCATCATAAGTTTGTAAAATGATTTAGGTTTAAAGAAATAAGATTATGTATCTAACTTCGTCGTCCATTGTAAAGTATTTAAAACTTTGTGTTTTGTGTTGATAACTTAACACATCTTTTTTTAAGACATTTTTTAACATGAATCAGCGAGATTAAAGCTTACGTTTCGCATGCTATTTTACCCACTCTCTTTTTACTAACGAACCAGAGGCGGGTAATAATTATAAATCGGTATTCGCAAACGCTCATAAAATATTTTCCCGTGTAATTTTACGTAGATAGTTTACCTTAAAATCTTTTATGTAGACCGTTAATGTTCCCTTTTGGTAATGAAACATTTTTGTTTCATTTTTTTAATAAAGCTACTATAAAATTAAACGCTTATTATGGATATGTTAATGTATAAAAAGTTTTTTTGTTGTTTCGCTTGGATTTTTGATTTGCGCATTTCACTTTGAAAGTTATTTCAAAATTACAACTCTAAATACATGTACACTTTCATTTATTAAATTCTACGTTCTTTTTTTAATGCAAATCAAACTGCGCTCATTATTGAATTATTATACAAATCATTTCAGAATTATTTATTTTTAAATGATACAGGAATCCGTTGCGTTTTCTCTCTTTCAAGTGACGCTAAGAGCGTAGGTTAGAGGTACACTTTATGTAAACAACTTTGTAGGTAGTATATTGCTGCTTTCCAATAAATAATGAAACATTTAAACTTGCTGCATACTTGATAGCTTCTTGTCTGTTATCCGGAAGGCTTTATCTTAGCTTAGAACATTGGTTAAATCATGCACTTAGTCGGTTCCTATGGTATTGATGGAGATATGCGTAATAACTTGGATAAGTCAATGCTGAGCCGGAAGGCCATTATTGGCCAATATTAGGCGGTGTACAGAATTAGAGATTGTACCAACAAGGCATCTATTTATTTTGTGCCTAAAAAGTGTATGACGTAATAAATCAGTTTTTGGGAGACAAACAACATAATTCTTTGTCAAAATACGCATGGCGTATTTCGTTACATTGTAGTAGTGTCACTATCGCTTGCTAAACATAGCATATATTTACTAAACATAGCGTGTGTGCTGTAGTCGCAATCATCTTATGTGATCCGTTATTAATTGTTACAAGTTTCCGCCCACAACTTGGATTGGAATCTCACTTCCAGTGAGAATTTCAATAATTCCTTTCTTGTGGATACCTACGTCATATTAACTATCTGTACACCTATCAAGTTTCAGCCCAGCTTATCGTCTAGTGGTTTATATGATACGAATTACCTCTACAAGTGGCGGAGGGTGATTTCTCACTGCATGCATGATGGAGGTCATTTCTAAAATAGCGAAAGCTAAACCTAAGGAGTGCCGTAAGTACAAAATTTTGAACTTGTAAGTTGTACCATAAGAATAAATAAAACTTTCATAATTGGGTTTTGAGACATCAAAGATTATTCAGGAGTATCTACTAACTAGAATAAAATAATGAATTCAAACTAAAGAAAAACTCAAATTTTAGCGATATTATCTTTAATCGTAAGCAATATCTAACAGTAAGCAACCCTGGCAACACGCCTGGACGACAGCGGGGCGTAGCGACGTGAAGGGGGAAGTAGTTATATAAATGGCGGCATTTGGAACTCGGTCAACGAAGAGTCCGTTCTTGTCTGTTTTATTTATTCTTATGCTTGTACATTAATATCTACATGCCGTGTATAAACGACTTTATACTTTATGGACAGACGCAGGCAGTGGGCATACCTAATTGAGGAATCAGTCAAGGGCTCCAGAGGAGGCTCGCATCTCCGGTTGGTAGTAAGTGGCCCCATTGTTTTGTGATTGAATACCTTTGTTCCAATATTTAGTGAAATATATACGATTTACCCACAATGCATTTATTTTTAACCGACTTCAAAAATTTCAATGGAGGAGGTTCTAATTCGATTGTATTTTTTTATCGTTCGCGCTTAAATAATGTGTTCATCTGCATGCAGGTCAAATATTTACCAATGATCGATATTATGATTTTATAGGGCCTACGACAACATAACTGCCATTAGAGATCCTTAAGTATATATGAATGTCTTATAATAAAAAAAAACATTGCATATAAGACATTCTATTTAAATTCGGAAACTTAAGTGGTCGTTAGGAGCTCAAATTACACTTTGTGATATTTGTGATATATTTATACTAGACACTAACTGATGTTTATGCCTATTGTACTAAAAAACGTGTTTAAGAAATATTCTAAAACCAAAAATAATATCGGTGTAACTTGTTGTATCCTGAGTCAAAAATCAAAATGCTTATCAAACAACAATATGTACATACATACATACATACATATACTCACGCCTGTTTCCCATGGGGGAAGGCAGAGACTATGGATCGCCACCTGCTACGATCCTTGCACACTTCTTTCGCTTCATTTACAATAATTCACATCCATCAGTCTTTTCATACATGCCCTGCGGTTTTGTCAATGCGTACACCAGCCTTTTTAGGGTTCCGTAGCCTAAATGGCAAAAAAACGGAACCCTTATAGATTCGTCATGTCTGTCTGTCTGTCTGTCCGTATGTCACAGCCACTTTATTCCGAAAGTATTAAGTCTACACAGTTGAAACTTGGTAGGTAGATGTATTCTGTTAACCGCTTAAGGAATTTAATACAAAAATAAGAAAAATAAAAGGTTAAGGGGGGGCTCCCCATACATGGAACTGAAACTGAAAAAAATTTTTTTTTCTTCAATCCAACACGTGTTGGGTGTCTATAGATAGGTCTTTAAAAATGACATTGAGGTTTTTAAGACAACTTTTTCTCAAAGTCAACCGTTTGAAAGATATTCACCGCCAAAGTGGTAAAATGTGTGTCCCCCCCCCCCCCCCTTTAACTTTTGAAATAAGAGAGTGAAAAATCTAAAAAAAATATATGCTGTAGATCTTAATAAACACTTTCAACCAAAATTGGTTTGAACGAGATATAGTAATTAGTTTTTGAGATATAGCACATTTTCCGAAACCGCAAATATAACTTTGTCATTCATACCAACACTGTGAAAAACAAAGTTATTTTTACAGACGAAAAATTATAGGTGGTATTAAATATGGTATGGTATAAGGTAACTACGGAACCCCATGGCGCGTGGCCCGACACGCACTTGGCCGGTTTTTTATAATAACCTTTAATTGGTCCGCGTAGGTTTTTCTAGGACGCCCTTGTGCAATCGTTCCTTCTACATTCGCTCACTATATATCTCTTTGTGATTCGCCTTTCATTCATCCTCTCTAAGTGACCAAACCACCGAAGCATTCCTTTCTCAATTCTTGTCACTATATCATCTTTCAGACCACACCTTTTACGAATCACATCATTGCTCACTCTATCACTGAATTTTACTCCACATATTTTCCTCAACGATCGCATCTCTACCACCTTTATTCTGCTTTTATTCTTCTTCTGCCAAACCCAAGATTCACTTCCATACATCAGTGTCGGTACCAGCACTCCGTTATGAATAGCCATTCGCGCCTTTGCCGAAACGATCTGGCTACTCATAACCGAGTGTATAGCACCACTCACCGAATTTCCTTTTTTCACTCGTCTTTCTATATCTTCCTCACTCTTTCCGTCCCTTGTGAACAAACTCCCCAAGTATACAAAGTCCCGGACTTGTTCCACTTTTTCGCCACCTAACATTACCGTATACAGTCAGTCATTTTTTCATCTCTCTCAAACACCATCACTTTCATCTTAGTTACATTCACTTTCATCCCTTTTCTCACAAAATCATCATTCATAACAGATATCATTTTCTGCAACTCTTGCGCAGAAGACGCAAGTATAACTTGGTCGTCAGCGTAGAGGAGGCACTTGGTTTGAGTCCCATTCATCATAACTCCAGTCACGTTCTTTCAGACCTTTCGTACAACTGTCCAAAAACAGATTAAAGAGCCATTGGTGACGCACATCCCTGTCTGACACCCCTAGAGATGCAAAACCAGTCAGTGTATACGCCGTCAATCCTGACGCATGCACGGGAATCCCCATAGAGAGATTTCAGTGCATGAATCAGTCTACTCTCAAATCCGTATTCGGACAACACCTTCCATAGTTCATTCAGTAGCACATATGTGTATTATGTGTTTAATATGTTATAGCACAATATGTACTATGTGTTTAATACAAAAACACGACCTTCGCCTTATTCGGAAACATTCCAAAGTACTTAATCTCTATACGAGGCACAATGTTAAAATATTTACTACACTAAATCGCGGAGGTTTTTCTGTCGCACAAGTACGCGTCAAAAAAATACATCCCCGGAGGGCAATAAGTTTCTCTTACTGAAAAATGGCCACTTAAGTAATTGTATTTACGGTTTATCTATGTTTACCGGCCTTGGCATATTTTATCTGAATATTTGAAAACTTCATTGCTATGCAAGTCCATTTGTGTGTAGTGTGTGGCAAGCAAAATCTTTAATAAATTGCACAATGCATTTGATAATTATTATCTTATCTATATATATAAAAGAGAAAATCACTCACTGACTCATCACGAAATCTCAGAAACTACAAGTGCTAGGAGTCTCAAATTTTGCATGGGGGTTCCTTTTAGGATGAAGGTGCTCACTAAGACGGGATTTTGCGAAATTCAACCCCTAAGGGGGTAAAACAGGGTGGCAAAGTTTGTATGGGAGAAAGCGATTCAACAAAATTAATTGAATATGTGTTTCGTATTTTCTTGAAATGTATCCCCTAACAGGGTTGAAAAGGGGTAGAAAGCTATTTTTAGGGTGGTTGACTTCGATATCGGAATCAAAACTTCTTAGTGCATTTGTACGATTAAGAAAAATAAATGTCAGTTGTCAGGTTGTCACCTCCCCTGATATTGTATTATGTCACCGCACGAGCTGACATTTCATGTTGTATAAGATTTTATTTTCACTACCTATTTTACGAATTATTAGTCTACTTATAAAACGTGGCAAAATCTATCAGATATCTAACGTGGCAAGGAATGTGATGTAAAGTGTTAAAATTGAGAGCCGGATAATAATGCACAACATAAGTTGCACCCGACATAATTTGCAATGTCACGTTATTTTAGCCAGGAACCAGGAACAAATAAACATACATAGATTTTTATTTCAAAAGAAGATACCTACCAAACTATTAAGTATGAGTATTAAATGTTACATAATATTATTATACTTATTTTGTTATATTACTGCTAAGAAATTTTATTAAGTACCTACCTACCTAATCCAAAATCGTGAACAGTAGGGCGTCGGTTCTGTAACCAAACTCGAACCCCACTTCGAATCTCACTTCACTGCACGGGATGGGAACTTTAAATCATAAATAAGATAATGATAACATTTTTTTTTCATCACAAAATATTTTAGATAGCTACCTAAATTTATTGTAATCGGTAAAATTGCTCATTTAGTTAGCTAATTTCTAATAACAATTCACGCGAAGTGAAGTGAGGTTCGAAGTGAGATGCGAGTTTGGTTACAGAATCAACAGATTGCGCAGGTAAAACCGCGGGGTGCAGCTATTACCTACATATCACAAAGTTGTAAAAATGTGAAATTTTTGATGTTTGGATGTTGTTCATTTTGTTACTCAATCACGTCTTACCCGGGTGAACGGATTTTGACGAAATTTGGCACAGGGATAGATTATAGTCTGGAATACTTAACACAGGCTTCCTTTCATGCCGATCATTGGTTTCCAAGGGAAGACTTTCAACGATTACCGACTCCCACGCGGGCGGAGCCACGGGCAAAAGCTAAACATAGTATAAAACAAAGTCGCTTCCCGCCGTCTGTACGCTTCTCTTAAACTATACATAAAAATCGCAATAAAATCGATCTTTAAGTTTGGGAGCTAGGTTGCCTCAGAGTCCTCAGACAGACACACACACACTTCAATTATATTTTACCAACCCCTTGCGTACGTCGTATATATGTAGATATGTTTTAATGTCTACTGCTTACACTGAGTTGAGGTCACTCTTGGCATCACATAGCGCTGCACAGTGTAACATAGTAACTCTGTTAATATTTAGTAACTTAAGTATATATGTATATATAAATATATAAATTAATGTTATGCTTTGCGTATGTGATATGTGCTGCCAATAAAACGATATTCTATTCTATTCTATATCCTGTAGTATAATCAAATAACTTCACACTGACACCACATTAGCACAGTTTTACATTAGTAACTACATTGCACTGCACCCGTGCGAAGCCGGGGCGGGCCGCTAGTTATGTATATTCAGACTGTTTTATTATAACATTGAAAATTTTTATGAATCTGTGATTGTAGTTTCGCAGATATATGAAAGGTACGCAAATGGGCTTCAAAATGTGCGTCTGCCGGAGGGCTACAAGGTGCAATTTGAATTTCAAAAACCAGAAATACCACAATATTCTAATAAAACCGGTCAAGAGCGAGTCGGACTCGCGCACCGAGGGTTCCGTACAAAGTTTCAAGTTGTTTCAAGATACCATTTGTAGTTTTTGAGATATCCAGCTGTGACAGACAGACAGACAGACAGACTGAGTCACACCATAAGGGTTCCTTTTTACCATTTTTGAACGGAACCCTTAAAACGATAACCTTTTTACATTTCAAAGGTTAGCATTATAACATGCACCATTTTATTTTTAAAATTCTAACAGATAAATGTTTCCATCCAATGCGAAATCAAATTTACACTAAAATCCGACGTATGAATTCCAAAAACGTTCTCTATAAAAAGTCTCGTGTCCCAAGAGAAACACTTAAAATGGAACATTTCAACTGTGCACATTACTGCATTTTGTTTTACACCGTTTATTTAGTGCCTGTGTTACACCTGAACATTATTTAGGATACAATTGTTACGAGCTTAAAAGCAATTTGGTTGCAGATTTTTACGCTGAGAAATACCACGTAGTTTTATTCTCATAGCCTTTTCGGTGTACGTTAGTCATGCTTTTAATTGCTTTATTCCACCTCTTCGCTAATAAATAAATGAATATTTTCTGTTAGCATATCCCTTTTTTTATCATTTGTAGACAAAGCCGCTTAATACGTACATCATACAATTTGTAGCATAAAAAATATACTGCACATAATGAAAGAAATGAATGAAAACTTGAAAAGAAAATAAAGTGTAAAAATGGTTATGATTATGAATATCTGATCGAATTAATGTTGCCTGCGGCCCCAACAGGATTCAGCTATTCTTTTGATTTTATTAAATTTTATTATCAAGTAATAATGTATAAAATATTATTCATCATAATCGAATGATCAGTGAATCCATTTGAAAAAAAAAGCTTGGCTAACAGTTTATTAGGTCGTGAGCACTTTGAACGTGACGTTATTTCGTACGAATATTACTCGTGCGAACACGTACGAACACGCACGAACGATCCGTCCAAGTACTATGAGAGTGCGCACACTGGGTGCAAGTTACTCATACGTACGTAAACTTCCGATGTCCGAATACATCCAAACTTGTTGGGATTTTATAATACTTTCGTGCGTTATAAAAGTTAAAAATAGATGCAGAAAAGTTTATTAACTTAATTTACGAACCAAATTTTTGTAGGATTATAGTAATTCAAGCTACCATTATTTGTCTTCCATAATAATACGAAATTAACCGAAATCATGTATTTTTTAAATATACGCATCCAATCGGTTCTACAACAGCGACGACGACGCCGCGCACCGCAGTCTTCGAGTTATAACAGAATTATCTTGAATCTTCATCGCGCTCCAACTACAGATGACTTCACGAATGTGATATCTGTACCTATTTGACGGAGAAAAACTCAATTTGTACAACCAGGATCATACGTTTACGTACGATGAAAATTCGTGTCTAAAGGTCTAGGCTGCAGTTTTCTGTCATATATTATTGACGATTATAGAGGCCGAACATAGCCTCGATTCAGACCTTACCTTTTCTTCTCCATCACAGTAACTTCTTATGTTGAAGTTCTCGGCCTCAAGAACAATGTTATGTTTCTCCGCCTTGTTTCTGAACGTCCCATAAATAAACTTTACGTCCCGATAAGGCGCGAACAAAAGCTTCGTCATACTTCTGTTTAACAGCCGTCGATACAGCAATAATTATGTATTTGTTTCCATTCCCGAGGGTTTCTTCTCCATTACACTAACTCCGTACTTTCGGCCAACGTTTCGCTTGTTCACAAAAAACCTTATTAACGGAGAGGTTACTCTGAAGAATGAATGTTTGGTCATAGGCAGTGGCGCCTTGGCCACGCCACGAGAAGGAAGACCAGTAGCGGCGCACCGTACAGCGATCAATTGGCATCAACTGGAATTAAAAAAACCGGCCAAGAGTCGGACTTGCGCACCGAGGATTCCGTACCATCATAATTGTAACATTGCAGTTTTAGGTCAGCGCCATCTCCTGACCGATAGTGGAACTAATGTTAACTTTTTTAGAAATTTGATAATTTCTAAAAAACTGTGCTATATTGAGACATTGTTTTATTATTCCTTTAATCTTTATATAAATTGCTATCACATAGAATTATTTCAGATTTTTCTCTTTGCAAACTTCGGAGATAAGGGGGAGGAACGGTATTTTTTTTACATTTTTCATTATAAATCGAAAACTATGCGGCCTAAAACGAAAAAAAATGATTAAAAACGTGCAAACGGCGTTCTTTCATATGATACCCCACAAGCCCTAGTAGCCCCACTTCAACTTTTAAGACCCCTTTTCAGTCCCTGTTGTAAAAAATATATTTATTTTTTATTTATTTATTATTTGCAAAATAGTGTGGCAAATGTCATCTCAAACTATTCTAAATTTCAAGTTGATACCATTAGTAGTTCTCGAGATATCCAGCTGTGACAGACAGACAGACAGACAGACTGAGTCACACCATAAGGGTTCCTTTTTTACCATTTTGGTACAGAACCCTCAAAAACCAGTAAATTATTTAGAAGACCAGAAAATTATTAAGACGACCAGCAAATGATTTGGAATTTGCTGGTCTGCGCGACCAGCAAATTCTAAATAATTTGTTTTCGTCCCTTTTGAATAGCCAGGCCGTCTTTTCGCGTCTAAAATATTAAGTTTGAAAACCCTCAACGTTCTCTTTCCAAATAGAGAACTCGACATACATCCAGAGTAGACCCCTGTATCTGGGTAAAGTTAAAGCTCATTATATCTAATTCATCGCTTTTTGAGTCAACGAAATACGCGTGATGATAAATTTTGCTCCCTCCGACTCGGTATGTAAATGCGTCTTGATGGTGACACCTGGTGGCTATAAATTATTTAGATATCGTCTGAGATTGTGTATTCACGACTTTATTAATATGCAGAAGAAAAACTGCCTTGTGCATTGTGGTTTGTTGTTTATTGGCACTGAAGAAAAAGACTGCTTTGTTTTGGGCAGTCATGTAATTAGGGGAAGTGTTAAAGCGGGCACTCATTTAGGGCAAAACGGGCATGGTTAAATTTTATACATAGATCACAACATTATTAGATAATGTATATCCAAATTCTGCCTTCAAAAAAAGTGGGATACAGGAAACGAAAAAATTTATCAAGTTTTATAATTAAATCAATTTACAGCAATATTTCACAATTTGAATAATGAACCATTCATTCAGTACAACTTTCTAGGTAATAACTACAAAATATCAAGCCTCGTCTGATAAATATCTTTAAACAAACTTAAATATCAAAAAATATAAATAATTATAAATAAAAAATAAAATTATATAAAAATGTAACATAAATAAGAAATATTGTTAAAAAAAAATTAAAAAATATTTATTCAGTATCTTTTAAGTACATATTATATGGCTAAGGCCCCTTTTAAGTATAAAACCTGTGTTAAGAGCCCCGCTCCTTCTAAGATTACAAAAGATACATTTGTTGTTTCAATTTTACATTGTTTAGTTACTGCTAAGTACTAAACTAATTATATAAACATTTTCTAAGTTTCAAAATATTATTATAAATAATAAATATTAATAATTATAGAAAATATAAAATTGTATATAATATAATATAAAAAAACAGAAGAAGCTAAAGCAATTTGTATTGTAATGTAATGGATGGGAAAAGCATGTCTGCTTTACTCTGCCCGCTTTGCCTTTTTCGCCACTTGAAATATGCAAGTAAATTATAACCTCCAAATGTTAAGATACATGGTGTTTTTGTGCAACCGGATTATAGCCAAATAACCACTTAATATATAAAATGTATTGATAATAGCATTGTAAACACCAAAAATGAGAGAACATATGAGACTTACTTTAAAATATTTTTCAAAAACTCACTAAAATAGTTTTTTTAACGCAGCTTGTAATGGCGTGGTCACTGGTGAACTAAATGGATGACGCGAGGTGTGCAGGCTGCGGGGCCTATGGTCACGTAATAACAGTGCACAGTTTTTTGAAATGGCAATATTAAAGTAAAGAGAGTGCCCTCTTTAGGCACGGTGCCCGCTTTAGGCACATCTCTACCAATCGACGCAATAAAAAAATGCGATTCTGTAGAGAGTATATTTATTAAGGGCTAATTTCTTCTTTCCCTAATAACTAGAACAAGAAAACTTTTTGACAGATTTCAGATTATTTTCTCTCTGTGTTTGATTATTTTACTCAACATTTCTTAGAGTCTTTTTGCCATTTTGAGTTTATACAAATAAAATGAAAGTGTTTGAAAACGACAATTTGACAATTTACAGTAAAAATGTATAAACTATTAATCTAGAAACATTACAACAAACAAATTCCAAAGTATTAATTAACTATGCCTCCTTGACCTCCGTTTGCGTTGTTAGACAAAATTATAAGATTAATGAAGCTACAAAACCTTCGCGGCTACGTTACAGAAGCGTGTATTACATGTGTATTACATAAATTCTTGAAGTTTTTATGTAATACACATGAATTACCTGAACCCTAAAAATATCTTCTGTGCTTCAGAAAACAAGACTCATAAGTACTTAATTCCTGTGTATAGCAACTCAATGGTAGAGTGTGGAAATTACATTTGATTGTAACATTATCAGAAATATCCTCAACCTTATGTAATTTTGATTTGAGCTTTATAGTGCTGTCAGCATAGATGGCGTTCCATCCGACTTTCAGTTGTATTTGGCACATATTTATGACATATTCACTTCTAAAGCTTACGCGCTCACTAGACATGAAATAAAACACTTTTTTACGGATACTAGCGCGGTTTTATTGAATATACTTTGGTATTTAGTTGGTATTTGGTTTGATTTTTGGTTTTCCCGACGTTTCGGCACCTTTTCAGCTGCCGTAGTCACGGGGGACTGAAGCTACCCGTGAGTCTACCCTCAAGCGATGAATTTTTTTTTTAGACGTTCAGAAATTAAAATTTAACAAAATTTTTAATTATTTTATGTTGATTTATAATTTAATTTTATGAATTATTTAATGCTAAAAAGAGAGAGAATCTACTGAAACTACCACCATTTTATAAAATTGGGAGGCCCCTCCAAGAAAGAAATGGCGAAAGAAAACTTGGAGAGGAAGCCGACCTCCATCTTTTGTATTAATTTCTTTATTTGCAAAAGGAACTAACCGTATCATTAGATCTTACAGTGTGTGTGAGGGGCTTTAGCTTGTGAATGATGGGGTCCCAAGCTGGTGGAATTTTCCAACCATCATCTCTATTGAAATTAGGATATTTATTTATTTCGATAGCCTCGCGGAGCATTCTAGGGATAAATCTACGTTCCCTAGCAAGGATTTGGGGTTTGTCAAATCTAATATAATGGTTGGGCCCCTCAAAGGCGTGTTCACTCACTGCAGACTTGTTATCGCGCCTATATGTTTCATGCCAGCTACATGCTCTTTGATGTGGGTCCCTATGTTTCTCTTTGTTTGCCCGATGTAGGAGAGTCCACAGTCACAATCTAGTTTGTAGACGCCTGCAGCTTGAAGGGGGATATTACACTTGACAGGTCGTAAGGATTGGTTGATCTTCTTCGGCGGCTTGAAATAAGTTTGATTTATAAGATCTTCCAACCGACGGAATTTGTTTGCAATAGCCAGTCCGTACTGGTTGAAGTGAATATGTCAACCAGTACGGACTGGCTATTGCAAATAAATTCCGTCGGTTGGAAGATCTTATGACGAAGCGCGCAAGAAGAATAACATCATTAAACTTCTTGAAGAGATGCCATGATCAAGATCTCATCCCGCACTGTGTCAGGATTTCTCCAAAACATGACATACGAGGGAGCGCCAAGATCCTACAACAGGCAAGCAAAAAGTTGCTCGTGAGTCTAATCCGCGAACATCGTTCCGAATCAGTAGCATTAAATCAACAAATAGATCGCTTATCCAATGATTTGAAAATAAAACTTGCCACAGCGGACTTTAACCATTACATTCTGATACTTAATAAACGCGAAACAGCCGTGTACAACGAATGTAAGCATAGACAAATTTCTAAATATGAGAAGTTGTACAAACGTCATCATGCCGATACGAACCATAGAGTAGAAGATGACACCCGTCAATGTCAAACTTGTGCAGTTGTCAATTTATCAAAACAAATATTGGATGAACTGACTTTAAAAGTATTAAATAAAGGTCTGAATTTCGCGGTAACACCTCGCAGAATACCGTATGAGGATATTATTTGCAACGTAGAGGATTGTCTAGTTAAAAACTAGTTCAAAAAAGAGGATATTGAAGCTATACGTCAAGATATTTCATCCGTTTTACGACGTAGTAAACTGCCCAAACACAATCTTCCATATGATGAACACGTCGCGTTGAAGAACTTACGCACTAGACCCGAATTAACTATCCTCCGAGCTGATAAAGGCAACGCAACGGTAGTTATGGATACGTCGGATTATAACACAAAAATGCAAGAACTTTTAAGTGATGAGAAAACGTATAAACATGTGAATTGTGATCAAACCGCCAAGATCCTTAAGAAAACGAGTGAACTCATCAAAAAATATTCAGAACAGTTAGATCTTGATGTCGATTATCTTATTCCATCCTGCCCTACACCGCCGAAACTGTATGGGTTACCGAAAATACACAACGACAATGCTCCGCTGCGTCCGATTGTAAGCCAAATTGACTCACCAACTTATAAATTGGCTAAACACGTAGCAAAAACACTTACACCACTAAGAGGTAACACATCACCCTTTGTAAAGGATTCCTACCAGTTTGTCAGTGAGATACAACATCTACATCTCGCTGATGATTATATTAGATTTGACAAACCCCAAATCCTTGCTAGGGAACGTAGATTTATCCCTAGAATGATCCGCGAGGCTATCGAAATAAATAAATATCCTAATTTCAATAGAGATGATGGTTGGAAAATTCCACCAGCTTAGGACCCCATCATTCACAAGCTAAAGCCCCTCACACACACTGTAAGATCTAATGATACGGTTAGTTCCTTTTGCAAATAAAGAAATTAATACAAAAGATGGAGGTCGGCTTCCTCTCCAAGTTTTCTTTCGCCATTTCTTTCTTGGAGGGGCCTCCCAATTTTATGAAATGGTGGTAGTTTCAGTAGATTCTCTCTCTTTTTAGCATTAAATAATTCATAAAATTAAATTATAAATCAACATAAAATAATTAAAAATTTTGTTAAATTTTAATTTCTAAACGTCTAAAAAAAAAATTCATCGCTTGAGGGTAGGCTCACGGGTAGCTTCAGTCCCCCGTAACCACGGCAGCTGCAAAGGTGCCGAAACGTCGGGAAAACCAAAAATCAAACAAAATACCAACTAAATACCAAAGTATATTCAATAAAACCGCGCTAGTATCCGTTAAAATGTGTTTTATTTCACATATTTATGATATGATAAAATAGTTCATAGTGAAGAATTGGTGTTAGTTGTCAGACACGCTGAAATATACATAAATTGACTATTTATTTACTACTTTTCCAGTCAGTTGCAAGAACGATCTTTAAAGTTAATGTGTCAGTATAGGTATCACCGTCCTTTACTTCTTTTAAAAGAAGAAAAGATGGCGATACATTTAATGAAGCATTAACTTTAAAGATCGTTCTTGTTCTGTTTATATGACTGACTGACTGACTTTTTATATTGTTAAAAGATTGAAGTTAAGGTTAAACATCAGCACTGGACTTGGAACTATAGGCCAAATAGATGGCGTTGATTTTATCATTGCGTGCTTTTCCAGGATTTTAGCTTTAACACACGCTATGATAAAATCGGTTCCCTATGTATTTGCATAAAATTTTAAGGCATAATATGTGATAGCATAATATGATTTTGCCGAATGATGTTTACGCATAATATTATTTAGTCATAACAGCTTATGCATAATTTTTTAAGCATAACTACTTTAAGCATAATCATGTTTAAGCATAATATTCTTTAGCATAAATTTAAACACGCATAATGTTATTAACGCATATTTTTATAAACAAAAAAAAATCACGACAATTAAAATCACGAAAGAACAAATCTCGAAGCTTAAAAAACCGAAGGTTAATCGAGGGTTACATGTCAGCAGGTCGGCTCTGGCACTTCGCCGGCCGCTGGCGCGGCACGCTCGCTTCGCTCGCTCGGCTCGTGCGTTGTTGGTCGCAGTGGAACCTTACCTCCTCCTCGCTCACTACGCTCGCTCGTCGTCGCACCTAATAGACCTAAACAGACTTTCAGGATTTTTAACTATCGGCATTTTAACTTTCAGGGTTTCGAACTATCATCAGTGATTTAATAATCGATCTTTCAAATTTCGGTCTATTGTATATCGACATAAGGATTTTCGGTATTTTAAAAATAGGTGTTTTATGAGTCGATATTTAAATCGTATGTGTTATGAGTTTTTGGTATTTTAATACAATATCTTATATACCTTTTTGCATGAAATTATACATTACATAAATAAGTTCGTAAAATATTTATTCTTATTGTTTTTTATTTTTATGTCTAAATAATATTAGGCTAATAGACAATATGCCTAATAATATTATGCGAAAACAAATTAGTCTTAATGATGATTATGCATAAATATGATAGTATGCCAAAAAACTATTATGCCAAAGTATTATTATGCCAAATCCGTTATGCCAAATCAAATTAGGTATAAAACCCTTATGCAAAAACAAGGGATCCTGATAAAATCAACGCCATCTATTTGGCCTATAGTTTTAAGTCCAGTGCTGATGTTTAACCTTAACTTCAATCTTTTAACAATATAAAAAGTCAGTCAGTCAAACGGAACAAGAACGATCTTTAAAGTTAATGCTTCATTAAATGTATCGCCATCTTTTTCTTCTTTTAAAAGAAGTAAAGGACTGTGATACCTTTAATGACGCATTAACTTTAAAGATCGTTCTTGCAACTGACTGAAAAAGTAGTAAATAAATAGTCAATTTATGTATCTTATCTAGCAACATATCAAATTTATAATTAAAATAACAACATTTTGCTGTTCTTGAAAACAAAACTGAAGTTGAAATTCCACGAGTTTTCTTTGTCGTGTCCAATCCAAAGGCGGCCATTGTTTACAGACAATTCAAAGTGTTCAATTAAGTAAGTGCTTTATAGAATTCTCCTTTTGTATCAGGAACAGACTAGAGAATGAATTTAGCAAATAAGGACAGAGAAGCCTGCGGCTAGAGCTTCGAAGCAGATCGTTGGAACATTTTTATCCAGTTTTCAAATACACTTTTTATTGTCCAACCTTGTACATTTTCCTGGATAGGTACCTATTAAAGCAAAAACACTTTAAACGAAATCATTGGATTGTTCACTGATTAATACATCGATGTTTTTCTTTTGTATCTAAAGGATTAAATTTAGTTTTATTGATAAATTTTACGTAATGTGAATAATAATTTTGCGCTACGTAGTTCCGAAATTAATTTCCTTATGTTATCAGTAAAAAATAGTACATTAGAAAGATAAGAAGCGTTATTAAATAATGACGTTTGCAATTTAGCTTTTTATTAATATTGCTTTTATTTTTAGTAATAACTGGGAGTTTTTGGCGCCATTTAGTCGATTATTTATGTGCAAATTGATTCATAGTGGATTTTGTGTCTTAAAATTGGTGCAGTTTTGTGGTACAAGTGTCTACGCAACTGAACAATATGTGGGATAATTGAAATAGGCGCGATCTTGGTTGTGTGAAGCCGAGACTTTTACTGGTAGTGGTGGCTACCTCGGCAGAACTCACCGAGTAAACTTTCTGGATATACTTGGTACCAAATGCTCCAAGCAGCATTAGAATGCAATGCACCCGCATTCTAATGTAAACTGAAACAATCTATCACTTAACTATTCAACACTTGACACTGGCAAAAATTACTTCCAAGGAGAATGTAGATTGCCAAAACAAAAATAAGAAGAAGAAGTAATAACTGGTTACTATAAACAAAAGGTTAGGTATAAATAAAGTGAACAGTTTGAAAATTTCTTCAAATCAATTGATCAAAACTAAGCACTAATTGACATGTGTAACGGATTAAGCTACTATTGGATTAACAGCTTAATCTATCATGCGGTTTAAGAATGCCGATCGACAATAAAGAGATAAGACTCAAACAATCTTATTAGTATCGGATAAGACATTGTTGGCCTAAGATTAGAAAAGTAAGAACTGGCCTAGTTTTTTTGATATACAAAATTGATCTTATATGGGTTCTATTTCTTTGTACCATCGCGTGCCTTAGTAGAAACTTTCGTGTGCATGCGTATCGCAACAGCCCGAACTAAACCTAACCTTAGGAGTCCTAGGCACGTGGATTTGCGGGCGGACCCACTCCAGCGAAGAAGGCTGGATAGAAGGAGAAGGCTGGATAGAAGGAGAAGGCTACATGCACATCTTCTTCCTCCCTAGCTGTTCGGGGCCAGGGAGCTGCGAAAATGTGCGGGTGTGGGGAACTGACCATCTAGTTCCCCATCTAGTAGTTTGGGGCCAAGCGGGCGGTTGGAGGTGACCCATCGCCTGCCTTGCACGGCCCTGACGGTGTGGGGAAATGGCCTAACTTGTCCGGCCAGGTCCCAGGAGTGAGGACGCCTGGTTTGCCGGGCGGCTGCCGGGTCATTTTGGGGTGATTCCCACAAGGGCCCCCCATGACCAGTCCAAGTACCAAAAAAAAGGAGTCCTAGGCACGATCAGTTAGGGGTCGAGGATCACGCCAGGCACTTAACAGCCTCTCTGAAGACGGTCTGCAATGCATCCATGCCGAAGGTGAAAGTACTCCCCGCCAAACGTAGAGTTTACTGGTGGTCAGAAAAGGTGGCGATTCTCAAAGTCACTTGCCTTGCGTCGAGAAGAGCGCTGTAGCACTATATTCAGCTCTTATCGGAAGGTCCTGAAAGAGGGGAAGACTCTGTCTCCTGGAGAAGGGGTGGTCAACCCCCTAAATATCCATCGGCTTACAGACCGATAGTCCTGCAAAATGCTCGAGCGCATTAATAATAATGTGCATAACTTTAATACAAGAAACAAGAAAAAACTTGTTGTTCCAAATTTCAGATTACAAAAAACAAGAGGCTCTTTTTTGGGTAGATGCATTGTAATGTATAATAAGATTCCATGTAATATTACAGAATTACCATTAGAAAAATTTAAAGATACTTTTAAATCTATTTATTCTTATGAGCAAGGGCTATTACAAAATTGTTGATTATTTAGATGACAAATAAGCATGGAAGTAAATTACCTTTGTATTTATATGTTTACTAGATATGGTCTTTGAAGTCTGTATTTTTTTTTCTTTTCTTGGATATTGCTTGTGTTTGGTAGGTAACGATATAATAAATTGTAAATATAGTTACTTTTGATGAGGCTGATAAGTTTCTACCGCCCATTCTTCTAAAACTAAACGATCTAAAAGCTCTTTTATGTAAGTCTATTTAAATAAAAAATATTTCTATTTCTATTATCGCAGAACCGAGTCATCCAGCACTTGGACACCGTGGGGCCAAACCTGTCTGAGCGACAGTTTGGCTTCAGGAGACAGAGGTCAATGATTGACGCCATCATGACCCTAAAAGAAACTGCCAAACCTGAGTGGGCAGAACAGGAGCTGTCGGCGACTTTATGCAGGGATCATCCATAGTATGGCCCTCTACGGAGCCCCTTTATGGGCGGATGCCTTAAACGAGGCTAATAAAGCCGCCTTAAGACGGCTCCAAAGGGTAGTTGTCTCCTGCATAGTGCGAGGTTACCGCACTGTATCGTAGACGGCGGCATGTGTTTTGGCCGGTACACATCCCTGGGAATTGGAAGCCCAGATGCTTGTGGAGGCGTACAGGCGTAGGAAAATAATAAATGTGGCGGACAGCCGCCTTGCCCTACAGGAGATTGCCGGGCTTATGCGTGCGGCAGAGGCGCAATGTCTTGAGGGCTGGGAGCGGTAACTGGCAGAGCCAATCGCCGGTCACAAAATGGTGGAAACGATCCGCCCAGTCCTTAAGGAGTGGAAAGAACGAGCCCACGGGGCTCTAACATTTCGTCAGACACAGGTACTTTCCGGACACGGGTGTTTCGGGATAACTGTGTCGGATACAGAGGGAGGAGTATAAGGTGAGCCACCATTGTGGTGAATTGCAAGACATTGTACGCCATACACTTGAGGAGTATTCGGCGTAGGCGGTACAGCGCCAGGAGTTAGTTAATGCGGTTGGGCCGGACCTCTCACTTCCCAATATCACTGTTGCGATGCTGCTAAGCGAGGGGGGATAGCAGACCCGGTGAAAAGGGCCAGGTCGAGAGGAGTTTAGATGGTATTGGTGCCTTCTCCCATTCGCCCCATATTGGCCTGTCCACACAAGTGGGTAGCCTTATGGGGGGGTGGGCAGGAGGCTCCCTTCCTTTATCCGGCCCCCTCTCGATCTTTCGAGATAAGGGGCGGGACAGGGGTGAGAACCACCGGGCCCTGACACGAAGCCTACTAGGCTTGGTGGGAGGGCCGGGTGCGGCGAGGAACATGCCCCAAGTGTGACCGAGTCCAACATGCCGTTTGGTGTGCCTAAATACATTCTCCTTCTTGCTACCAAAAAAAGGAGTGGTTAGGCACCCAGGTACTCGATAGTATGGCACCCTAAAAACTAATTGACTAACGATTTATAATGAAAGAAAAAATCGCAATAAGATATTTCTAAGGCAATTTTCTTATTGTTAGCTTCCTTCTTACTAGTTTTGTTTCCATCTATTAATGTATAATAGACAGATTTTGTTCCAAATAAGTTAAATATGTGTAGATACAGATAACTGTTTTTCTTGATTACTGCTGGTATATTGTTGTATTTACGCCTTTATAGATTTAAAGCGTTAAATTTGTAAAACGTACATCGTAAATAAAGTGATTTCTCACAAAAGAACATCGTTCGAAAAAGGTATCAAACACCAATATCCCATTAGGTCCAAATAAAATGCAGTTGGACGAACAAAGAACAGACAAAGCGACACATGTAACAGATAAAGGCACTATTAAGATAGTACGAGAGATGTCTTGGGTTTATTGCTTCTGTATTTACCCGGAGCAATACCGGCCCAACCGTTCGTACAGTTCCGATTGTTATTACCTAGTAACGTGGTTGGGCTTGGGTATAGAATGATTGATATACCGTTCCAAGGAAATGTTACGTCGCTTTGTATTGGGGGTCTACTCTAGAAAAGTTTGGATGGTAACCACATCATTTTGTACATAAGCTGTGTAAAATACTTACGAAGAAATACACCTTTTTTGAAACGAACTTTCGTTTGAACTAAGCTATTTGTTATTAGATAGTCGTTAAAGCTAAGAAATTAAAGCTAAAAAAAGGTAGATTATAACGGGTGTAAAAAGACCCTTAACGAAACCGAAGGCCACGCATTCCGCCCATCATCAGGATTATTTTTAGTCTTTTAGAATTTACCTGGGAAACCAATAACTACGAACTTATTGAAAAACTTCAAATTTTATCTTTTCAAAATTATTATGAAATCTTATTTCATTAGTTATTTCCTCATTTTTGTCCAAAGAAACGTTATGAAAATTTTAAATATTTCGTAACAAATAATGGCTTCAAAACGTCATCACTCAATGTATCTCATGAGCACGCACATAACTCTGCCTTTCAACTCGGCCGCATGCAGCCGACTGCCCTAAACCAAATTCAAGTATCTCATTCCAGACAAATTTTACAGGAGAGCTTAAAAACATTATTTAATGTTTTTATTGAAGAAATGAGATATTCTGAACACTAAAATGTTAAAATATCATTGCTATTTAAAATAAAAACATACGTCTGGAAAAAAAACAGTTCTCATACCTACCTACATTTTGACGAACAAAAATAGTGTTCTGTGTAGAAGAAATAAATGTATTGATTTGTAAATAATATTCTACGCTATAAACAAGTATCTTGAGATTCGCCATTGTAATTTAGTAGATACTTGTTTTCATCTTTGCATAAAGCCATAAAATATAGTACTTAGCACTATAAAATGAATACATAGAAATCAAGTATCTGCTAATCTATTTCAAATACAAGTACCTTGATAAGACTTGCTTGTTTTCAAGTTAGAAACGGGAGAAATACTTTGTTTTAGCGTAGATTGAGCAAACGGAAAAAGATACTTGAAACAAATTTAGTGGCTAAGATAATTTCCGAATTAAACCGAATTTTAATAAAATAAAAAAATAGTATATGCTATTTTCTGGATGACGAAATATTTTTTTTTTCTAGAAACTGAGTTAAGTACTTGACTTATGCGTAGGGCAGCCGACCTGTGTAGCAATACTTTTTTAAAACCAAAAATTAAAATCCTTTTCGGTTTTGTTACAACACCATCTATTTTTGTAACATACTTACTAGTCGGGAACATAAGACTTGACAGCAAAAATAATCTAATTTGGTATAGCAACCTAGAGTGTATGATTAGAATCCTACCAGATTATAATTATTAAGATTTATAAATACTTAAATTTTCATAAAATTTCACATAACGAAACACGTATAAATTACTATTATAATTTATTTCTCTTTACTTTAGTGAAACGTATTGTTCGTTTCACTGACAGAGCGATAAATTCTAAATCATCAGCAAATATCAAGAAAAGTTTATTTCTGTTCAACCCTACAATTGCCACGGACATTTTTCTCTTCATTTATTCATAAGCAAAAGCGGACTGGAGTTTCGCGAAAAATACGTGACTTGCTATGCCTAAATAATACATGAGAAATGCTAGGAAACTACCCAACGAATGGTAGTTGCATTATAACATATTACCCTTGGTTTGTATGATCAGCTCTAGTATGAAAACTGTGAGCCACTGATCTCAAGCTGAATCGTAAAGAATTTATGTCTGACCGAGTCGTAAATGTGAAAATGACCAAAATATTTTACTCTCCGTCTAAATAGATATTCAAAGACGAATGTAGGGGAAATTGTATTGTTAGTACTCATAAACTTTACATGTAGGTAATAATTTCGGTGGAAGGTTAACGATGCAAATTCAAGTGGAATAATAAAACCGTAGGTATATATTTCTTATTTCGATATTAAAATAATTACACACTTGTAAATTTATGAACGCAAAATGGCCATAGTTATAATTATATTAAAAAAAGCCAATTTGAGTTTCTATTGGCTTTTACGCAGCTCTATTATTTAGATTTATAGGAGAGTAACCTATATTGTACCGACTCCTAAATTGTACCACCTTCAAATTTCCGACTTAACGGTGCCATAAGAAGAAACAAAATGGCGCAGTGACAGTGGCGCTATAGTCGCCTCGTTTTGTGTTGCCAGTGTAGAATAATGGCATCCGACTTAACAGTCGGAAATTTGAAGGTGGTACAATTTAGGAGTCGGTACAATATAATGTTACTCTCCCCTATTAAGGCTATTAATCTTTATTTAAGACCATTTATAGACCATACTAAGATCTAAAATGCGAAAGTCCGTTTGTTTGTTACGCCTTCACGTCTTAACTACAGAACCGATTGTCATGAAATTTTACATACACGTTGCTAGGGGTACAGAGAAGGGAATAGATTTTTGCTATCCCTTGGAGATCCCAAGGGATAGCAAATAACTTTTCACGCAAATGAAGTCCCAGGCGGTCGCTAGTCTAGAATAAAAATAATAAATACTAAGAGCACTCCAAGTGTTTACAGTTAAACCCAACATCAAAATCCCTTTTTAGGATTCCGTAGCCTAAATGGCAAAAAACGGAACCCTTATAGATTCGTCATGTCTGTCTGTCTGTCTGTCTGTCTGTCTGTCTGTCTGTCTGTCTGTCTGTCCGTATGTCACAGCCACTTTATTCCGAAAGTATTAAGACTACACAGTTGAAACTTGGTAGGTAGATGTATTCTGTTAACCGCTTAACGAATTTAATACAAAAATAAGAAAAATAAAAGATTAAGGGGGGCTCCCCATACATGGAACTGAAACTGAAAAAATTCAACACGTGTTGGGTGTCTATAGATAGGTCTTTAAAAATGACATTGAGGTTCCTAAAACAACTTTTTCTCAAAGTCAACCGTTTGAAAGATATTCGCCGCCAAAGTGGTAAAATGTGTGTCCCCCCCCTTTAACTTTTGAAATAAGAGAGTGAAAAATCTAAAAAAAATATATGCTATAGATCTTAATAAACACTTTCAACCAAAATTAGTTTGAACGAGATATAGTAATTAGTTTTTGAGATATAGCACATTTTCCAAAACTGCAAATATAACTTTGTCATTCATACCAACACTGTGAAAAACAAAGTTATTTTTGCAAACGAAAAATTATAGGTGGTATTAAATATGGTATGGTATAAGGTAACTACGGAACCCTATGGCGCGTGGACCGACACGCACTTGGCCGGTTTTTACAAGAGTCAAATGCTTAATCACATTTTCATCAATATATGGGGTATTATAAAGGTAATGTACGAGTGTTTAACCTTATTACTTTGCAATTAATATTTGAAAATTAAAAATTATAAAGCCGAATATGGCAAATAGGGTGGCGTGCATATAACCCCGGAAAACTACCTATTGTAAATTCTGTAAACCACCACTTTTTGAGGTTTTTTCTTTTTAGCTTAACTTATAGTGGCAACCCTATTCCGAAATTGTGTTTTGCTTTTGCCCATTAATGAAATTGATTATCGAAAACAATTGTTCACTTTCATCTAGGTTTATCATTCTGCATTTTTCCAAACAAATAAAAAAAAAACAAAATTTCTTAGCCATGATAATAATTTTCTGAGGTTGTACGTACAAACAGTCTGTATTATAAAAACCTAATATAATCTAATGTGCTAATAATTTCATTTGATTGTTTCCATAGGGAAGTGTCCTTTAATTCCTTTTCTATCTTATCGGGGAATCTATCGCACAAGGTTTCCGTCGCGTGACGATTTTGGACACCAGATTTGGTTTTATGGTATTCCAGATAAATATATTCGAAGGGTAGATAAGTCGGTTCGGAAAGTGCCACTTACTTACACCTCCTTTGTTGTATGACCAAGTCAAAATGGAAATGTTTTTTATTAGTTAAAGAAGATACAATTTTGTAGCACCTACTTTATGATTGAAGAGATAATTAATTATTGAAATATATCACTTATGTTTTTCTAGCCATCAACGGAAGCTAGAAGTGATTATTTTTAATACATTAACTTGCACATAGTAAGTCAAACATCATACTTACTTATATCAGAGTTTCAAGGTAAAATGAAATTAGGTAGGTACTTAAAATTTTTACGAATTTGATTAACAGTAAGTATAGTTTAATTTATTTGATTAGTTTATTGTGATATAAATAAAAATAATTCTATTTTATTTTAACATAACAAACGGAACATTATTTTCGTTAAACGGAATGCTAAAGCTCGAATTTCAGCCTTGTTATCGTTGGGAAGTGGGAGTGAATATTTGACGACTCCATTACCCCTGTTGGTTAAACTGATTGGAATTTCAAAATGTAATATTTAGCTTTCAGTTGTGTTCGAAATATCAGTTTTGAGACTTGTATTTATTGCTTTGATTTTTTTTATTATATAAAGACTTAAATAATAAGCAATAACACAAATATAATAAAAGAGTGATGGTACTATAAACGCACAGACCTAAGACAACGTAGAAAAGTAGGTTTTTTTTCTATTTGAGATTTTAGCTTTTACAATGCAATTTATATTTCTTTTTTATGCATGGGATAGCGCTTGCTAGTTAGCCTCACCTGATGTTAAGTGACGATAAGGCGAAGGTGGAAGCGCTCTACACTCGGAATCTTCATCACTGATGATCATAATTTTTATTTTCTACTCATTTTTATTCAATACTAAATAATATAATAGAAAAAATCGACTCTCACCAGATCATAATATCAGTCAGGAAGTTAGTTTTTAGGGTTCAATACCCAAAGAGTAAAAACGGGACCCGATTATTAAGACTCCACTGTCCGTGTCTGTCTGTCTGTCACCAGGCTGTATCTCATGAACCGTGATGGCTAGACAGTTAAAATTTCACACATAATGTATTTATTTCTGATGCCACTATAACAACAAATACTAAAAAACAGAATAAAATAAAATTTTAAGGGGGGCACCTATACAACAAATGTTTTTGTCGTTTTTTGGTACGGAACCCTTCGTGCGCGAGTTCGATTCGCACTTGGCCAGATATGGAGACATTATGAGGAAATGTAACTTCTAAATAACAAAATGGCTTTGAAAACAATTAAAATATATCTTGGCTGTCACTTTAAAAAGGTTTCAACGCCTTAAAAATGATTTCGCACTCAAGTTAATTTTAATAAAGGGAAAAGTTCAATAACATTTAATCTCAAACACCCAACTTTGATAAAACACATTTACGGGTTAAATGACTTTTAATGTTAACGAAGTTAGGTGCGTTAATGAGAAGACTGAAACAAGGTGAGGCTTTTAGAGGGAACGCCATTTCTACATCTTAATCTTGAGTGATGGTTCTCACGCTAAGCCCAGAGTAATCTCGAAGAATACCTGCGTATCGTCGGGGAGAAAATTAGCGAAAATCCATTGCGAGTGTATGAAATATTAAGTCTATTAATTATAAAAGCTCACAAAAGAGTAGCGGAGTAAGCTCGCTCGTCTGAGGTTGCTCAGAGATCTTAATGATCGTGTGATCTCAGTTACTCGGCGAATTAGCGAAGTTGACGGAATTATGTGGGGTGTAATGGTGCTAAGTCATTACACGCATCCTTACTTGTAAAATACGTTATAATTATAAAACACGCAATTGGGTTGTCTTAGGGCCTATGGAAGGACGCTTTTGAAATAAGCTTTTTTATTTCCTTTTCTGAAGGCAGTTCATCACACCAACTTGTAATAAGTTAAAATTATTCTACTTTAAACAGGTAAATATTAGTGCTACATGACACAAGGTGTTTAGCTATCTTTGCAAGCTACCGTCCATATAACGCATTTTTTTTCTTAAATCTTATATAAAGCAAATTTAGCGCAAGTTTGGTTACACAGTTGATAAAATAAGCAAGCAATGTAGCTCTCTTGAGATTTCGTAGTCTAAATAACCACTAAATTTTACATGAGTATTTAAAAAACCGTATTTAAAGAGTTTCATACGTTTAAATAAGAGCAAAATTAATCATTTTTGTGACTGTTCTAAAATAGGAAAATGCTTGCAAAAATAAAAATTCTCACCAAAGCCATCAGTACCGTAAAAGCATGTCATCTAAAAGCATGTCATGTAAAAGCGTGTCATCTAAAAGCATGTCATGTAAAAGCGTGTCATTTACTTCTAATTTATTAAAAAGTATGAAACATAAGCTAGTTTTTTTTTTACATTCTTTGCATAATGTCACCAAAAATAAAAAATAAGGTTGTGATCATTAAGAAAAATCTGGTGCAACCCGTGTGAGGTCATTACGCTATAATCACGATACACACGGTACAGAGCATGAAATCAACTACAGACTGGTGACTTTCCTTTGATATTAAACTTTTTCTATCTTATAATGAAAATATCACCAGAAGTTCCTATATAAATATTGAAAAAAAATACAATGGTTTTTCATTAGTACCTTCTCAACGTATTTTAAATTTTATTATAATCAAACTACGCTTTATTTCCCATTTTTATTCATAAACATTTTTTTATCTGATTATGTGTCGATTAAAAAACCTTGGGCATGGTCACGAATGAACTTTAAAAATAAATTAACATAGCCATAAAGATTGAAACAATAGAATACTATATTTAGAATTTAGCATTGTCAGAAAAAAACAATGATTTACAAGAATTTCAGAGATGAAAAAAACACATTCCATAAATTTATATCGCATACCTATCGCGAATTCAAAAATGTAAATTCCGAGAAATACTAAAACGTTTTAAAGCGTATTACGGATAATGAACACATTTCCTTTCGTTATTATTAATTTACGAGGCGCTTTTTATGCACAGGTATTTTTTTAAACTTGTTTTTGAATGTAAGAAAATGGTCACGGTTTATGAGATACAGCCTGACAAACAGACGGACAGTGGAGTCTTAGTAATAGGGTCCCGTTTTAACCCTTTTGGTACGAAATCCTAAAAACCACCTAAGTATAACTCTACCAAGTTAAAACGGTGTCATGAACTTAGCGGTTATGCAGCTCTCATCCAACCGCCTATCTTGGTCAAGTTGTAGTTAGGAAAAGCCTTAGCCGATTCTTAAGTTTATTGATAACGTGACTTTATATCATTGTGTTGTGCCTATACTTACTCTGTCAATTTCTCAGATTAGTGTTCGTCATAACTGTGGTATCAATAAAAGATATAATGCTCGGGAACTTTATATTTCTTGTATTATAATTAAATAACAAATCTTAATGTAACGTCTTGCGTCTTTACGTCTTTATCTGTCAATCCAATCTTCCTTCCCTCTCGCACATACACCTCTCCCTGTTACTCTTCCTTCCGTTCCATTTCACGTCTTTCACACATCCTACATAACTATAATAAAAGCTAAATCGCAGCGAAACAATAAATCTGTAATAAAATAAATAAGGTAACCGATCAGCTAATGAAGAGGCACGGCGGCGTTCTTTTATGTGGATAATCAACAACGGAGGTGTCAGAAGGCAAATCGCGTGTTGGCTGCGCGTGACCACCGACCATTGATCACGCTCTTAAGAGATACGGGGAAGGGACATTTTTTCACACGATCCACCCTGTTATAAAAAGAGGGCTCTGCTCCATGCTACTTTCATACTAGTTCGCTAGGCAAAAGAATAGTTTTGAAAATACTATCTATTCATAAAAATATGCTTATACAATAAATTATTACAGAGATCTGTTTTTTATTTATGCATTTACCCTGTGACTCGATAGCTTAGTTGGAAGAGCACTGAACCAAACTTCCAATAGTCGCGGGTTCGATCGATTCCTGCCAGAGAATTTGATCTAGTGACGATTCAATTTTTTTCAAGAATATTATTATTTAGTACATTTAACTACCTGCTTTGCCAAAAATTGCTATAATATGGCCATAAAACTATATAATGCTTTGCCTGTAGCTATCACAGATTTACCACTAAATAAATTTAAAAATAAATTATTTAATTTGTTGTGTGACCAATGTATATATACCATTAATGAATTCTTGAATATGAAATTTTGATCATTGTAAATTGTAAGAATTTTAATTTTAATTTAATTTAATTTTTGTTTGTATTATACTAACACGCTAACTTGACATTTCGCTTTGACATTCTCTTATTATTTACCATGACATTGTTTATTTTTATTTCATTTTCTTTTTTTTGTATATTGCTTTGCTTCCATTTCATTGACTTTGCATACCTTGCTTACTGACTTGACATTATTAGATCAATAATTGTTTTCTACTAATAAACTAACCATTTCTGATATTATAAAATTAGCGTCATTCTATCTGAACTGTTTGCATGCCAGTATCTGGTGCATCACATGAGCACAAGCCATTTTATTTTTACAACTTTTTGTACTGTGAATGCTTGCAAAATAAAATATTCTTATTCTTATTCTTACAGTGTGGTAAAAATTGTGACAAGGAAAAATTGAGGGTATTAAAGCCTCTTAAAACTTGTCAGTATCTTTTATTTGCTATACAGCGAGAAAAAGATGCATTCAGAAAAAGTTTGAAGAGGTTGTAATACCCCCTAAATTCTAACCAAGTAATAGAAATGTTAGAAAAAAATATTTTTAAGAAGTTTTTCTTTTGGAATACCATTATTTGGAATAAGCAATTCTTAATACAAAAAATATTATCATTACCTCGTTTTACATAAAATATTTTACGAATTATGTGTATCTTCAATAAATAAATATTTTTCTTCGTCAATATATATTGACAATTTATATCAAAGTATCAGGATCATGTTTATTGCGTAAAAACAAATGGAATAGCATATTGGTTTACGTAACCTCATTAAGGACACAAATAAAACACCGAACAGAATGCTCAAAATATAATAAGAAAAACACGTCTAGACTTTTATAAAATAATTTCGTTAATGTTACTCATTTCTTATTCAGTCAGAGATAGCCGGCTTTATTATAAGAAAATAGTATAACACGTCCTTAATTGAGTTCTGAATGGATGGATGAAACAAAGGAGCTGAACGGATTTTTTTTTCTGACTCTAAATGGTTTTGCTGTGACTTATTTTCATTCCCAGCCAAGACGCGTCCAATTTAAGTTGAGATTCCAATACAAACCTTTGAGTTTTAATTCTTTTTATTTTTTGTACAACGAGCATAAAATAACGAAGTAGACAGAAGCCGCTCAGAAAACATTGCGATTTTCCGTGCACGCACACACATACATTATAATGTTAGTGATTAAATGCTCAGTATTCAATGATTATTATTAATAATATTTATTTAGGCACAGTTCAAACCTGGCTTTATTCTACTTAACTAGCAGATAGTCCTAGAGCACTAAAAAAATGACGCAAATATTTTTCAATGGTAGAGCTGGCTTCTGTCTAATTGCAGACTTTATTTTTTGTGCTACAAGTGCTTAATTCATAGCAAGCATGTTTGTAAGCGAACCTCTAAGGTAGGTTGCATAAGAGAAGCACATAAGTGCTATTTATTTATAATACTAATGTTTTACAAGTGCTTATTATTTTCTGATCAAGCATGATTTTAAGCGATCTAGTGATCGCTTACAATCATGCTTGATCAGAAAATAATAAGCACTTACCTACTTACCTAGTGGTAAGTTGGGAAAGAGATTTTAATGTTTAGCACATTAGTGCTATTTCATGTCTGCATCAAACAATGTGAATTCCAATTTAAAAGTGGCAATCATTCACTCTATATTATTTGTGTTCTTATCACTATAAATGTTATTATGTTTTTTTTTAATTACTCATGTTAATTTTTTTATTTAAAATGAAATAGTGTTATAAGACTTTTATGTGGTATTTACACGAGTCGACTTGACTTGACAAGCAACTTGTCAGGCGATTTTAATTAATTTTTAAAGCACTTTTTATCTACAATCGCTTGTAAAGTTTTATTGCAAACCTAATTTCAATGAGGTGGTGATTCGATTTTATCGAGCAACTGTCGATAACAAGCGCTAATTGACTAAAATCGCCTGCCAAGTTGACCCGTGCAAATACCGCATTATGTTACAAAGTAACACATAATATATCGTGGCTTAAAGTGTTCGTGTAATATCGATTTTCTGTAAATAGGTATCCAGAATCAAAAACCAATAGTCTAGTATGGAAATAAGCTGTGGATTTACATCAATATACCTGTGCTATTATTTCCAATACTCGTACAAGTACCTCTGGCTAGGAATATTTAAAAAGCGTGCAAAAACGTATTCTTTTAAGTTACATATTACAGAAACTGATGTCATGAGACAGAAATCATCAAACTTATTTTTACGTGCTAAAAGGCAAGAATTTAATAAATTTTTATCCCTCCTTTTGTATATAGGTATTTACATTTTCAAAATGTAAAAGGGACTTTTGATCCGTAAAGTGTAGTGAATAACACCGTTGTTTGAGGTGACATATGTGCCAAATGACGTTCTTTGTAACCGGCTTCATAATATCACCTAGCGTTATGGCGATCTAGCGACGTAATATGAGCCAGTATGATTCTGATATTACGAGCGAGTGCATTAAGCATTGAATAACTTGTTCGTGGTAATGAAACATTAATCATAATCCTTATTTATATGCTAATGCGAAAATGAGTTAGTTTGTTTGTTACGCTTTCAAGTTTTCACAGACTATTCTCGTTCCGATATTCCTCAGTGGGGGACACAAGTGGGGGATATTGGGAAAAAAAGTTTGATTTTACACACCGGATATAGGCCGTTTTAACTAGTCCGGCCCTTGACAACGTATATGCAAAATTTCATGATGATCCATCATGAAATTTTGCATATACGTTGTCAAGGGTACAAAAAAAGACATACAAAAAGTACCTACTGCTCCTGAGGGAAATAAAAATAAGTGCCCAAGCAGATGAAGTAGCAGGGGGCAGCTAAAGTTTTTTATAAAACCAATTGTACCAAAATGATGAATGCATGTTTAGAATAAACATTTGTTGGACGAACGAATAATATTTGACGATGGAACGATGGATGACCGAAGAAATGTTATTTTATTCTAGACTAGAATCATCAAATATATCAATTGTGACATGAGAAGTGGTTATTTTTCTAGAGGTAAATAAGTACCTGCCTACTTTCTTATGAAAATTCGTATATTTTCATTACTTTTTCAGAAAGACAAACTTAACTTTTCTTAACTTTTCGGAGACAAACTTATGTTTGCATTTTGACCAATAATATTATTGTAATTTACGTGTGTCTGGGGTCCTATTTTTGAATCCTTCGTCTGGCGTCGAGCACTTTTCACAAACTTATCTGACCCGGTGGCCAAAACTGGAACTAAAGTAGGGCCACTTTAATAGATCACATTTGACACTTCATCAAAACTCAACAACGTAACCTTCTAGCGGCGGGCACACAATATTGGTTTGTTCAAAGGCACAATTGCTTATTTTTTTCAGTTAATAACATATTTATTGTAATAATCACGAAAGAAAGCAAAGGATCATGCCGCATTCTGGGCCATGATGCGCATTAACCATACAAATCTGTGACAGACTCATGTCATGTCAAAAAGGGGTATATAACAAAATGTCATATAATAGGAAAATGTAACCCCAAACGGCTCCTTGAGATTGAGATTTCTCTTTTTTCCCGCATTATATTTTAATGATATTTTTCCCACGCAATCACTATAAAATTACTATGGTATTTTGGTAATTTCATCAAAGCGCATCATGGCCTAGCTTGTATAGTAAAATCGGCATAATCCTTTACGATGTACTTTGACAAATTACACTGTGGACTGACATATGTCAAATGTGATCTATTAAATTGGCCCTACTTTAGGTACAATTGTTATTACATTTTATACGACAGCGACGCTGTCATCGAGTCAGTTAAGTTTGTAAAGAGCGCTCGACGCCACCGAAGGATTCAAAAATAAAGCCCCTGTTTACTGTAATATAATAGAATAGATAATAGTACTAGGTAATATTCAAACTACCCATTCATTTTGCTGCATTGTCGGTTCTCCAGTTCTCCATGCATATTTCGAACTAAAACAAACGTAAAAAAACAAAAGGGGCTCTCTAACGTTACTAGCGAACGAAATAGTGACGAGGGTGCCACCACTAAAACTTATCTAGTAGCGATATTGCGTGACAAAACACGACCGGTCCAATAATCAGATTATTTGACCATTCGTGCTGCCCTATCTATATGCTCAGCACTGAACTCAGTATCAGTTTTACGTTCCGTTGGTCTGTGTCAATTTGAATAAAAAACGCATAAAAAGCCAGGCCATAGAGATGTGGAAGTGGCGTTTTCTTTTTTATTGCGCAGTTTTCTTTG
The DNA here is from genome assembly GCA_943789525.1 of Agriphila geniculea. Taxonomy (NCBI): domain Eukaryota; kingdom Metazoa; phylum Arthropoda; class Insecta; order Lepidoptera; family Crambidae; genus Agriphila; species Agriphila geniculea. Next base: position 9,904,198 of record OX038875.1, read on the forward strand.
TTTTTTAAAGAGAGTTTAGTATTTTTTATTTAAGGAAGTTAAATCGGGTATTTGCAAAGAAAAAATAAATCTGTAATTATTATATTTTCTCTAGAAATATAGAACTGTGAGAGTCTTTACTTTTATTATTAGATAGGTATATGGATGATGTGTTCCATGTTTTGGTTCTTATGATGATCAATCTTATTAAGCTGGTTTCCAGCTTATTATGAGATTTTATTAATTTTTTTTAACAATCTATAAACAATTTTTATATCTCTTGAATAATACAGAACTCTCGGAGATGTTTACATCTTACAATAATATCGCCTAGAGCCCTAAAACCTATTGCAAGCACGAAAAATGCGCAAACTTAAAGTTAGTCATAGCTGGCTAAGTTTTATATACAGCTAGCCTTGGCCAAATGTATTAGCCACTCTAAATTTTTTTCTTACTTAATATTTTAAACGATGTCATTTCAAATTTAACCAAACCAATATGAAGCATTATCTTGCTGAAACTTTACGTCGTTGTAATTTGTGTCACCGAAAATATTCGAAATCGACGGTTCAAGAGCGGTTTCAAGAACATTGATGTACTTTTACGAGTTAATGCGATTTTCACCAATGAACATTTCGCCCACTCCATCTGCAGCCATGCATCCCCATACCATTATGCTGCTTCCTCCATGCTTGACTGTAGGCACCTCGCACTCCGGCAAGAATTATTCGCCCTTTCAACGCCTCACGTAGGTCGCACCAGGGGTAACAAACACCTCAAAATTGGATTCATCAGACCAAAGCACACTGGACCAATCCTACTCTGTAAAGTGTTGGTGTATAATAGCCCAGGACGATTCGTGCTTTCTTGTTTGGTTCTGATAGCCACGCTTCTTCAGTTCACGGAAAGTCTGATCTGCCAGTTTTATTTCAAAAATGCTAAAACATAGGGATGGCTAATACATTTGGCCAAGGCTGTATCTACGCTCTTCTAAAACATAGCGATTGAAGAGCGTATAGAGACATACAGCTTACCCACACACGGATAATGAAGATGGCACGTGTTTTGATTCAGACGCAGTTTCTAGGCGTTATTATTCTAAGGTTTACATAAATAAAACACCATTTTAATAAGTCTCTTAAAACTTTCAACACTAATTATCCTTGGTACATTATTTCTTTTGAAAAGCACTTAAAAAACCTTGTTAGTGCTAAATGTAGATTTCTAAAAATCAACATACAAATTGGGCGACATATTTGAATTGTAATTTCATAATTAAGAAAATTCTTAAAGTTAAAATGCTGATAAAATCTAGGTAGAAGAAAGTGCCAAAACTCAAAGGACTATTAGAAAAAGATCAAAGTTTATGATTGAAGCATTTGAATACTGTAGAGGAAATTTAGGTGGTAGTACATCATATTTCAGAACATCAACAAGAGTTTAAAAAGGAAACTTTATATTTATAACATTTATACATTATTAATTATTATGAAGAACCAAAAACCTGTAAAGTAAATATTATTCAAGTAAGTATCGGAAAGAGCTTAGTAAATAAAGGTTTTGGTACACTAAATAGGTGAAAACAAATATATGCCAGGCACACCGTTTATTGTGTTTTGTATGTGTAAAATCGATGATATACAAACAAACCAGTGGAAACTAGGCTCACAGTTTTCATTCAATTTATCGAGTATTGTTAGAATTCTGAGTTTATTTGATGTCGTTTTGTTTAAGTTTTGAAAAAATAGTATTTTGAACAAAATTATATAATGTTTTTCAGTTTGAGGCTGTTAACTTTAGGGAACACAATAATTATAAAGTCTTTGAAAATATAGGTATCCTTTGGCTGAATTTCATCAACACATAAACAGCTATTTTCAGTTTTAAACTGTCTGTCTTATTTTTGATGGTTAAAAATGATCGGCTGTGTATTTGGTAAACTTTGCTTAGAATAAGTAACTTGATCAACCTTACATTATCGACTTATATTTTATTTAACACATAATCAACTACCTATATATTACTAACATAACTATTAATAATTATAGGTAAGTGCTTACAAAATGTTTGATAATTTCAAGACAATGTTTAATTATCCATTCCATGGCCATGGAATGTGTTGTTTATATACCTGCCAGTAAGATCTCTATTATTAATTAGTGAAGTGACAAGGTCTTGGGAACAAATGTTGTTTACTATTGTTGTAAACTTAGCAGGTGCAGGGGTTCAGCGACGTCGGGTAGAAGAATTAAAACTCCAGCTTTTTTTTACTATTTGTATTTTCAAACCATAGTAGGTATATATTGAACTGAACTGAACTGAACAATTTTCATACAAAACAGCCTTATTTAAGTACAAAATGTTTACTCGCACTTAGTGGCTAGTTAGTTTTCTACAATATAGCTATTAGCCAATTACAACGCATTACAACGCATACAGTTTGCACACGGCACTAATTTTTGCACACGGCACCAATCTTTCCTGTCTCTTTCCAACATTATAGTGCTATCTCTTTCTAACGGTGCAAACAAAATCGCTAATAGTATCTATACAAGAAAGATAAATAACAAATTAAAGGTCTTAATTCCTATCTTAATTTCTACATGCAAAATATACTAGAAAAACATAATTAAGTGTTCAAATAAGAAAATATTGTGATAAAACAAAGTAATTCTTCAAAATATCTAAATTTAAACTATCTTAACTATATTTACATATTTACAATCGTTCTGCCGTCAACATTCCACCCCCTGGTTGCGGATTTACTTCCAACCATTATGCCTCTGTAGGCAGAACTACCACTTTAACTGCAGGGCGGCGTAATGTCCCACGGCAAGTCCTTATGTCTACTATCCTAACTTGGCCATCCGCTCCAGGGTAAACCTTTACTATCACACCTCAGGGCCAGACGTTTCTGGGCAGAGTGGGGTCGACGATTAACACTAAGTCCCCAACTTTCAACGGTGCCACATCCTTCGTCCACTTCGATCGCTTTTGAAGTGTCGGCAGATACTCTGACACCCAGCGGCGCCAAAATATGTCGGCCAATGCTTGCGCAGCTTTCCATTGTTTCTTCGTTGTCAGGTCTTCTTCCGAAAAATGTCCAAGTCTGGTGGTCGTTGACGCGGTACCCAAGAGTAGATGGTTCGGAGTTAACGTTACTGGGTCGTTCGGATCCACAGAGACGTGGGTCAGTGGTCTACTATTGATCGTAGCTTTCACTTCAGCTAGCAGTGTATTTTCAATGTCCATCTCGAACGCAGTTTTCTGAGACTGAAGGATCAATATCTTCTCAGCTTCTCGGATCAAGTCTCCAGTGACCTCGGGCCGTTTTTTCAGCCTTAGGCGCTCGATGAAGGCCAGCACACGAGCCATTGTTCTCACCGCCCGAATCCAGGACGAAAAACGCTGGACTTCCAATATAGTGGGCGGGGCTTCCGTGATGGTATGAACTCGATTTGGGCGTAGTTCACTGGTCTCTTCATCGGTGGCATTCGTTTGGTCTTCTTTCGGCCACTCATCCTCATTTTCCTTAAGAAAGTCTGGGCCTGAGAACCATATCGACTTTTCTGGCGTCCAACCCTTTCTTGTTGCTTCGTCAGCTGGGTTTTGTGCTGTCGGAACCCATCTCCATTCATCGCTTCTGGATCTCTCATCTATTTCAGCTAAGCGATGTGCCACGAACGGCTTGAAATCCCTCGGGTCCGATCTAATCCAGTGCAAAACTGTTTTGGTGTCTGTCCAAAATACTCTTCTTTTTATCATGAAGCTATGTTCTTTCTCCACCATGTTTGCCAGGCGGCAGGCTAGCACGGCTGCTTGCAGTTCAAGCCGTGGCATCGAGACCATCTTCATGGGTGTCACTTTGGCTTTTCCTGAGACGAGCGCCACTTCCCTTTTCTGGTCAACGAAGTACGCGACGGTGGCATAAGCTTGCTCGCTCGCGTCGCCGAAGATATGAAGTTCAACTTCTTCTTCCTCGATCCTATAATGTCTCGGTATTTTCAGTTCTCTAAGCACATGAAGACTTCTTATCCATTCTTTCCATTCTTCATGACATTCTTCGTTTATTTTCTCGTCCCATTTGACGCCGGTCTTCCATATCCGTTGCATTAAGATCCTTGAGCTGATTGTCACTGGGCATATCAAGCCTAGTGGATCAAACAGACTCATTATGAGTTTGAGGAACTCTCTCTTTGTGGGCACTTCCTCGCCACTCGCAACTTCTTTCTTGATTTTCTTGAATGACACGTCGAAACTCAGGGTGTCATCACTCGTTTGCCATACCAGACCCAACGTTCGTTCTGTTTCTCCACCAAGCTTTGACAAATTCACGCTTTGCGGCGTCACGTACGGAAGCTTTTCACGGAGCTCAGGATGGTTGGTCGTCCACCCCCTGATGTTGAAGTTCCCTTGAGCGTGAATGTCACTTATTTCTTTAATCATCTTGATGGCGTCTTCCACATTTTCTACACTATCTATGTAATCGTCCATATAGTGTCGTTTCTTAATAGCCTCGACCGCTTCTGGGAACTCTTCTTTAAACCTCTCAGCGTTTCTGTTTAGCACGAAGATTGCCGATGTTGGAGAAGATGTTGCTCCAAATATCATCGATTCCATTACATATATCTCAGGGTCTTCATGTTTGTTCGCACCTCTCCACAGAAACAGCTGTGCTCCTTGGTCTTCTTTCCTTATCTTTACTCTAAGGACCATATCCTCGATGTCCGCGGTGATTGCGATCGGCTTCTGGCGAAACTTAAATAGTATTCCTAAAAGGGAGTTCAGTAAATCTGGGCCGCTCAATAGCTGGTCATTCAATGACGTCCCTTTATATGTCGCAGCTGCATCGAACACCAAGCGCAACTTTCCTGGTTTATTGACGTTTGTCACGCCAAAATGCGGGAGAAACCAAGTGTGTTCGGAAGGTATCGGTTCTTCCACACGTTTCGCGTATCCTTTTTCAATTAATCTGCTTATCTGGGCGCAGTAGGCAATCGCGAAGTCCGGGTTTCTGTCCATTTTGCGCTCGATTCCTCTTAGGCGTTTCTCAGCGTCGTTAAAATTATCTGGCAGCTGGACGTTATCTTTTCTCCAGAGTAGTCCCACCTCCCAACCTTCATTGGTAAGGCGCGCAGTCTCATTGAGTATGGTCTCAGCTCTCTGTTCTTCAAAGTTCACTCTCTTTTTGGCGACGATCCCCATATTTTCAATGTCAAACTGCTGTTTGACGAGATCGTTCAGCTCCGCCATGCAGTTTACGGTGTCGGGCTCGTCGCTCTTTGTACTTACCGGGCCATGAATTACCCAACCTAGCTTGGTCAGGGAGGCCACCGGTCTTCCCGATTTCCCTCGCCTTATGTCGCCGCCCACTATTGTTTCCCAATTGTCTTGTCCTATGAGGACTAGTGGGACAGCGTCTCTCATTTCTTCAATTCCCAATCCTTTCAAATGATCACTATTTTCGATCACACTCTTTGGCACAGTCTGCGGCGGCAGGTTCATCTCCCTGATGGTCCTCATCTTCAGAATGCGGGGTTCTTCATTTGGTCCCCATAAAGTCACACTTACTAACCTTGATGAGTCATCTTCAATCGAGTGTCCGCCGGCACTGAGGATCTGGATCGGTGATCTCGGACCTCGCAATTCCGTGGCAAGAGTCTCGTCTATCAACGAAATAGTGGCACCGTCGTCAAGCAGAGCGTAAGTGTCAATCAGACGACCCCCGTTTTTCACTTGTACAGGCACTACCTTCAGGAGTGACTTCACACAACGTCTGTCCCCGAGGTTAGTGACACGCTCAGTCTGAGTAGAAATATCAAAAGGTTGGTTACCTGGTTTATCCCCGTGCAGGAGCGTGTGATGGCCATAATTACACTTAGCACATTTCCTATATTTACACCTTAATCGACTATGATTGCCACTTAGACACTTAAAACATAACTTATTGTCTTTAACAAAGTCCCAACGTTCATTTACACTTTTGTCACGAAAACTGTCACACGAAGCTAACCGATGATCACTTTCACATAGCACGCACTTTATTTCACTGTTGTTATGCACGTTTACTTTATGCACATTTTTCACACTGGCACGGTTACTCACAGTTTGATTCCGTGGTGTCACCTGCCTTTGCGCAGCCGCAGGTCTGCTCCCGATGATGTCGGCAGGAAGCACGAAAGCTGCGGTGTCGGCGAGCTCCTCCAAGAAGTCCACGAATATGATGAGGGTTGGAGACACACGCAGATCGACTCCACCGGCGATGGCTTGACTCCGTGCAAACTTGGAGTACTCGTGGCGCTGGGTCGGTGTTAGTTTCTCCAGCAGCTCACTCACAAGTTGTGGGTTGTTGATGAAGCCGTCCGCCTTGATGTTTCTGAGTGTGGAGATGCAGGAGCGGACGGTGGCACTGAAGACACGAAGGCCATCGCTGTCATTGTCGGCGGTCTTGGGTAGTGCTCGAATCTTCCCGATAGCGCTCTTCAATAGGAGGTTTGGATCCCCGTAGGTGCGCTCTAAGCATCTCAGGATCTCGCCAGGATCGGAGCTGGTGCGGAGAAGGTCTTCAACCAGTTGCTTCGCCTTGCCATGTATTGCTGATTGTAGTCTCGCAAGGTTTTCTGATGGCCGGAACTCGTACTGGGCAGTGGAATCTTCATATTTCTTCTTAAAGGCAAGCCAGTCAGCTGGATCCCCACTGAAGTTAGGCAACTCGTAGAAAGCTCGCGGCATAGGGCGTGGTTTGGCCATGTCTCGTAGGGTTTCGGCCAACTCTTCGATCGCCTTCCCGGGCTGTCGACGTCCCCTTGATGAATCACGTCCATCTCGGCCAGAGTGCGGGGTCTTCTCACGAGCGGGCTCAAAAGGTGACTTCTGGATCCACTCCTGGATGCGATCTTCTTTAGGTGGTTCTATTCTCGCTAAGGCCTCTTCCTCTTCTTCCTCCTCTGCGTCTAGTTCCGCCAGTTGCATTGCCTTCTTTTTCTCGGCGAGACGCTGTTGTGCTGCGCACATTTCAAGTTCTGCTTCGTATTCGATTCTCTTTCGTGTCGCTTCTCTGTGTGCGCGACTGGAACGGGACGACGTGACATTTGGAGCTTTTCGGGGCGCTCGTACGGTGCTCCCGGTCGGCGTTGCTTCATGATGTGGATCTCTGGTCGTGAAATCCACCACTCTTCCACCAATGCCGGAAGACGGAATCTCTGGGATGTATATTTCACCAGGTATCCCTTGATTAACCGTCGACGACGATCGGAGTGGGCGGACGAACGTAGCTACCCCGGAGTCTGCGGGTTCCGTATGTGCAGGATCGCTCTGGGCCGTTGACGTTCCGCCTCTCTCCTTTGCCTTGCTCCTCGTCGGGTACGACATGGTTGCTTCTTCAAATATCCCAGGAATTCTTCAAGTCCCAGACTGAATGATCCAAAAATATTCTAAGTCTTGGGAATTTTTCTTCAAATTTTCTAAGTCCTGGGTGCTGGTAGCGAAATCTTCTAAGTCCCCGGCGTATCCGGCTCGAAGGACCACTTGTAAACTTAGCAGGTGCAGGGGTTCAGCGACGTCGGGTAGAAGAATTAAAACTCCAGCTTTTTTTTACTATTTGTATTTTCAAACCATAGTAGGTATATATTGAACTGAACTGAACTGAACAATTTTCATACAAAACAGCCTTATTTAAGTACAAAATGTTTACTCGCACTTAGTGGCTAGTTAGTTTTCTACAATATAGCTATTAGCCAATTACAACGCATTACAACGCATACAGTTTGCACACGGCACTAATTTTTGCACACGGCACCAATCTTTCCTGTCTCTTTCCAACATTATAGTGCTATCTCTTTCTAACGGTGCAAACAAAATCGCTAATAGTATCTATACAAGAAAGATAAATAACAAATTAAAGGTCTTAATTCCTATCTTAATTTCTACATGCAAAATATACTAGAAAAACATAATTAAGTGTTCAAATAAGAAAATATTGTGATAAAACAAAGTAATTCTTCAAAATATCTAAATTTAAACTATCTTAACTATATTTACATATTTACAATCGTTCTGCCGTCAACAATTGTTATCGAAAAACTACTTGTGTAGCGGTATAATACACTGTTAATGTTGTAAAATTAGGTTTATTTTTAATAAATAATTTTTCTTCCTTACTTCTGATTAACGAATCATTGAAATTAGGTAGATACCTAAGAAGCAGGAAGAAAGAAAAAATATTTATTAAAAAAACCTTAGGAGTTACGTTTAACTCCTGAATGTTTTACGTTACAACAGCGAGTAAAAAAGAAAAAAAAAACTTTTTTTTATAAAAAATATTGTTTACAGACGTTTCTCTAAATACATTTAGGAATTTAACAAGCGAACCGTCTTATTAACGAGTATTATTTATTTTTCCTAGAAATGGATTTCTGCTGTCGCAAGTATTCCGCTTGATGGGCGCAAAATTCCGTGACATCTCACGACGGCGACATTTTCATTAAACTGTTGTCTCCAATCCAGTTGACGGGAATCATAAGCTATTGTTGCGTTACGTAGCGCCTTTTGACTTGTTAAGTGCGAATTACGTGGTGGAATCTACTATGTCAAACGAAATCGGTCCGTCGGCAAATTATTTAAAGTTCATATTGACATCTGACGTGATGGTAAGTGACATATTTACTATTGGAGTAGGTAAATTGATAGTAAGCCAATTACTTATCAATGGCTTATGTTAAGATCTTCTTTAAAAGCATTTTCCAGTACCAAAAATTATAATTAGCGTCCCCGCTGACGGGCGATTAATCGCTGAGCAATTTTTTGTCGCTAACAATAGAACATATGGAGATCTATACGTAAACGCCCACGAGCTACTTTTTGTAGCTGCGATAAACGCGGCATTAATCGTGGCGATAATCGCGGCGCTTTTTTGTCGCTGGCTAAGTAAAACCTTTGTCGTGTCATTTCGCGGGCGATTATCGCCGAGATTAACGCCGCGATTATCGCAGCTACAAAAAGTCGCTCGTGAGCGGTTACGCTAAGAGGACGTCAATAATTTTTTAATTACACAATGCTTTTTATTCCAAGAAATATTCAAGTTTTGTCATAACTTCCACATACACTTTATATAGCCATACATTATACACGCCGAAATTTTAATCATTTGGTTCCCGCAGTGGGGTAGTTCCACTCATGATTACAAGCAACTTTTACCATTGGAACAACTCTGATATCACGAAAAAAAATCAGCTGTTCCATACATTACGGTCAAGAAAGTCACTTTTGTATGAAACAGCAGTTTTTTTTCGCGATATCAGAGTCTCATGATAACAATAATGAGTGGAACCATCCCACTGTAGACCCCAAATTATTAAAATTTCACGCTGTAGATGACGAAAATGTAAGGTCACATAATGGAAAATTTTAACATTTTGGGTATAAATAAACATATGAAGCAAGCAAGTTTCTCTTCTCGAGACATGGAATTACAACCAGGAGCAAAACAATACTGCATAATACTTATTTCTAACACCAAAACAACTCAATAGTTTGTTAACAAAGCAAAAGTGCCAACGTTCTCGTCTGTTTTTACCCAAATCTACGTCAAAGCTTGCCACGGTCAATAGTGAAATACTTTGAAAACTGTGTCAGTTGCTCACATTTACAATTTTGTTTGAAATCTTCACACATTAGCAGGTTATAAGCCCAGCCCATAGTGACTCATTCAACGCGGGTGTTAATAGGACCATTTAAAAGAGACTAATATTCCGCAACGCACCTCGAAATCACACGATTCCCCAGGCATTAGGGGATGAAATAACGACGACGACCGACAACGTATTTATTTTGACGTAGCTCACATCCGTTCTTTTTACCTACGACGGACGGAACGGAACGGAGGCGATATAATATGCGTTTGGGACTTGGGGTTAGAGATTGTTTGTGCGTTGTTTGTCTGTTACCATTTTTCTCGGAAGCTTATAGCGTCCAAAAAAACTGCTTAATATGCAGATTTCGATGCAGTTTTGTGCGTTCAAAAGGTTTCATTTCAGAGCAGGTTCTTAGGCATGTTTCATGGTGGTAGACAACCAGGGGGCGCTGCAGCAACCAGATTATGTGGCACTTGAAAGGTTGTACTAAACTGATGTAGATGCGGTTTTCTGTAATGGGTTTGAAGGTTATTGACGATGGTTCTTAGATATGTGTGATGGTGTTTAGCCGTTAGGGGGCGCTGTGATCTTTTCTCATTTATCTCCAGAACGGTTTGTTCGATTTAGATGCGGTTTTCTGTAATGCGACAGTTCTTGGTGTTATGGTGTTAGTCGCTAGGGGGCGCTGCAGCAACCAGATTATGTGGCACTTGAAAGGTTCTACTAAACTGATGTCGATGCGGTTTTCTGTAATGGGTTTGAAGGTAATTGGCGATGGTTCTTAGATATGTGTGATGGTGTTTAGCCGTTAGAGGGCGCTGTGATCTTTTCCCATTTATCTCCAGAGCGGTTTGCCCGATTTAGATGCGGTTTTCTGTAATGCGACAGTTCTTGGTGTTATGGTGTTAGCCACTAGGGGATGCTGCAGTAATCTTTTCCCCATTTATCTCCAGAACTGTTTGACCGATTTTGATGCGGTTTATAGAGTAGATAATGAATTCCTTAAAAGATATAAAATAAAAAGCAAAATTAAAAATTTTGCCACACCCACGACGTTTAAAATTGTTACTCTGAATTTAATAAGAGTAAAATATTTAAAAAAATAGGTGTAGGTGTAAGTACTATACATTTATTCACCTATTGCTGCCAATTTGATATCTCTAAGTAACTATTATTATTATTATTATAGCCACAACGGATTTTTCGAAAAAATATTCAAGGATTTGACTAATAGGATAGGTAATTTGAAATAAATGCCATATTTTTATTAGGTAAGTATATACGTAAATAGCTACATGGGACCGTAGTTTGAGCTAACGAGCCCTGCCGTATTGTTTGTTACGTCTTCACGTTTTAGCTACTCAACCGATCATCATGAAATTTTGCATACACGTTGTCAGGGGTAAGCAGAAGGACATACATTTTATCCAGAAAAAAGACAAGGGATAAAGAAATAACTGACCACGCAGACGAATTCGCAGGCGGTCGCTAGTATTATAATAAACATATGTTTGAGGACCTCCGTGGTTCTGCGGTTTGTACGCCGGTTTTTAAGGTGTCGCCATCTGTGAGGTCCTGGGTCCGATCCCCGGTTGGGTCAAATTAAAAAAAAAACGAACTTTTCTATTTTGGCTCTGGTCTAGGTGTTTGTAGTTCCACCGTTGTCTCTGTTTTCCATAACACAAGTGCTTTAGCTGATTGATCGGTAATCGGAGTTAACCGAGACATTTTCATTAATCGAGAGATGGCACGTACTGTTGTGAATCGCGGTATCGAATTTGTTTTACAAAAGTATAATTATGATCGATCTAAATAGATATTATGTTGTGTTGTACCATTTTTTGGAATCTTGGGATATTTATTATATTGACTCGCTAGTGTAGGCTAATGGCATAGAAGAGAAAAGACGTAAGCAAGCACGTAATGGGTACACCAGGTAACGGTTTTTCGCATACCAAACCGACGAAAATTTTGGTTTTCAAAACGATTTTTAAAACTACATATTATATTCGTCGTTACACGTGCTAAAGTCGCTATGTTTTTTACAGACGCAAAAAACAGATTTACTCGAAAAATTATCAGAGTTTTTAGTTTCAGCTCGAACCAAAAAGCGAAAAATAATAATTTTACTGAAAAAAAAATATTGATAATAAACATGTTTTTAGGGTTCCGTACCAAAATGGTAAAAAAGGAACCCTTATGGTGTGACTCAGTCTGTCTGTCTGTCTGTCTGTCTGTCTGTCTGTCACAGCTGGATATCTCGAGAACTACTAATGGTATCAACTTGAAATTTGGAATAGTTTAAGATGACATTTGTCCAACTATTTTGCAAATAAGAAATAAATAAAAAAATAAATATCTTTTTTACAGCAGGCCCTAAAAAGGGGTCTTAAAAATTTGAAGTGGGGCTACTAGGGCATGTGGGGTATCATATGAAAGAACGCCGTTTGCACGTTTTCAATCATTTTTTTTTCTAGACCGCATAGTTTTCGACTTATGATGAAAAATGTAAAAAAAATTACCGTTCCCCCCCCCTTATCTCCGAAGTTTGCAAAGAGAAAAATCTGAAATAATTCTATGTGATAGCAGTTTATGTAAAGATTACAGGAAAAATAAAACGATGTCTCAATATAACACACTTTTTTAGAAATTCAAAAAACAAACAAAAATTCTTTAGTTTCATTACCAGTCAACAGATGGCGCTGTCCTAAGAATGCTGACCTACGGAAAAAAATAGTTCCACTATCAGTCAAGAGATGGCGCAACCTAATACTACAATAATAATTGGTGGCTGGTTCTCATATAATTAGCTACTATTTGCCGTACGAATAAACGAAGAATAAGTTCCTACTTAGTAATATAAACAGTTTGCAATGTGTTTTTCAGTCACCATTAGCAGCTGTGGTTATGATTTGTAAATTAACTGTCCGCCGGTTCGCCCTTCCACCTGTCTGCCGTTTATCCTACTTTTTTAAAGACTGTACTAAAGTAACATATCCAAATATATTTATGATTGTACGGAACCCTCGGTGCGCGAGTCCGACTCGCTCTTGACCGGTTTTTTTTTAAACGGAATAAAATGGTAATGATTTTGTACGTGACGATACAATCGCGAAATTGTGCCGAATCTTTTTTATTCTTTTTTGTTATAAAAATAATGAAACTGACAAATTCTACTTTATTTTAAAACGTTTTCTTTGAATGTTGTTTTGGCCTAATTTTTTAGTTTGTTTCTGATATATCCTCGCTACACTTTTATAATACTTACAGCAGGCCTCTTCTTCTTTCTTCCCACAGTTGTGACACTCATTGTGACACATCCATCCCCACATTTCTAAAAATTACTAATTTTAATTATTTAAAAGGTAAAAATTTTAAACACTCAATAAACGTGCAAAACTATTTATAAAAAAAAATCCGGTTGCACTCCGGGAGTGCCGGCGGAAGTGAAAACTTGAATATTAACGTTGTGCATTTTTGATATTTTGGAATGGTTAGGGAATAATTTTGCACGAATTCCCGTCTTACGAATTTACTCTGCATTTGAATTTAGTATTGTACGAAGGTCTTATCCATAGCTTGACAGAAAATCTAGAGTTTTGACATTGAATTAAAAAATTTGCGCGTTGCTATGGTGACACAAGTGTTTACGTCTTGAAATGACGCGCCGCCATTTTATATCCGCCTCCTAGAAAGAGAGGGGGATACTTCCGCCGCCGGCTGTCTACGCTACATACATCCGTCTTACGAATTTTCGATCAGGGTCACGTGACCCTCACCATTACAAAAAAAGTGTACAACGCCACTAAAGAAGTTTTTACTCCAAAAACCTTAAAAAACGTATATCTAATATCATTATTAAGATAATACGATGTCCGTACAAAATTAGAACAATCATTTGATAGAATTCCTTTTCATTTTCAGACAGAAACGCTTGGATCAACATAAAAGATACAATTTTCCGGGTATATCTTCATCAATGATACGGACATAATATTATTATGACATAACTTGAATTTACGGATGGACAAAAGACCCGCGGACAAGTGGACGCGACGAATCTGAAGATACATGGTTCTGAGCGATTTGTTCAAAATAGATTTGCTCTTTGTGCTTAAAGGATTTGCTCGATGACCAAAAGTAATACTTTCGTGGAGCATTCCGAGATAAGTTTGGGGATTACCGTTTTATTATTAAGTTGATTTAAAAAGAAGTTTCTTACCTGCAGCTTTTTGACAATCTAACATCAGATAAGTAGGAAAAGAAAATGATGGTCTAGTATTGTAACGACAGCAAAAGAGAGATATTATAGTTATTCTACCAGAATCTCACGAAGACGGCTCGGCTATTGCCATTGTTCATTTTTTTGAGGAATTGTCAATCGCTTCAATTGCACGTAAACGATCAATTTTTGCATCAATGAGCGTCAATGACGTAAAAAATTATAATTGCAAATAAATTATCGTTACCGGAGTGCTTAAAGGTGTGGGCACATTTGTCTGACGCCACGTGCTAACACGCCGTCATAAGACATCGGTTTTCATAGTAAATGTATGCACTAGGATCACACTCATCTTATAACACGTTCATATAAATACGGCGTGTTAACACGTGGCGTCAGATAGATGTGCCCGCCACCTTTAAGCGTGCACATGCAGATTGTTTTAGTGTGCACCATCACGTTCTCGTATTACGCACACTAAAATATTGTCATGTTCACGCCTAACAACATGCATAGCCGAACCGCCTTTGTGATATTGAACAATATTGTACCTACTTAACTACCTAAATATTATTAAAGTTTAAGAACAATAGGCGTATTATCAGTTTACGCTTACTGCTTACCTGTACCTACTCGATGGCGACTGTAGTTAACTAACATTTGTATGAAAACTTCTATGTAGTTACCTCCGGATAGGGTTACCATCTGACCGGATTTTAAGAGTTCAGACCGGACTCTGCCCGGATTTCATTCGAGACCAGATTTTTAATTGTGATTGGACAACATCATTAGACCAGCATTGATTGTAATGATTTTGTCTGAACCATCTTAGCCGTACAGCTCGGAGCGCGCGGTGCGCTTCGCACGCCGCGACTAGTTTCTATGAGTGGGTTTCCTGAAAGATGCACATAATTTTCTTTAAGAAACCACCCGGGTAAATCTACGGGCATTTTGAACGCCGTTATTGTCATCGACATTTTGATAGGTTGCAAAAACAATAACTTATGCTACTAAAACTCGACTACTATTGTCGTCACTGCACACGGAGACAGCATTTTCTTACTCTAAAATTGTGAAAAATTATGTTGAGGAGAATGACAGCGTTCAAAACGCCCGTTAGGTATTTACCCACCTACTTGTGAAAAATTAAAAAAAATATATAAGTAAGCAGCAGCTGATAATATTTGAAGTTGTACCTAATGTAAGTGGCCTACTTTGTCCTTTTTTATTTTAGTCAAAGACCGGACTTTTGTCCGAAAATCAGGATTTTCAACCTCTTGCGACCGGATTTCGAAATTTCGGTCCTGGTAACCCTATCTCCGGAGGCCCTCACTGTGCCAAATTGCATACAAAATTGCTTACTACATCGCTATTGAGTATGTAGGTATGGTAAACGTAACTGTGCAACCTCTTAAGTCGGGTCTGCTGCGGCTAATTTTCAACAAAACATGTTGAAAAAACATTATTTTCAAAACATGTTTAGCATAACCGCACGTCCGCTGCGCCTAGGTTTTGTTTTGAAAACATGTTTTGTTAGAAAATTTGCGACCAATCACGGCTCAGTTTCGAAAATGAGTTCCGACGAAGAAGACGTCGTCAGTCACAGCCCGTGACTGTGGTTAAACTGACAGCAAAACCTACCGTTTAATGGCTATCTTATACTTTGCCACCCAAAGTAGCGGTCTTTCTCTGAGTAACTCAATTAAAAATAAAGTACTCTCCTTATTCCACTCCATCACTACAATTACATGAATCACACAATGGCACACGAACGCAGGCGAGACGTCTGCATCTAGTGAGCGCTAACACAAAATGAGTTACTTCCCCTCCCCGCAGGCGAGAGCGGGGGATGTTTTCCGTTCGTCGCGGCAAACATGTTTTGTGTTTTTGCAAAACAAAACTCATAGGCCACGCCCCAAACATGTTGAGAAAACATTGTTTTGATGTTTGAAAACACAAAGACCCGGCCTTACAGTACGAGGCATGTATCTTGAATTTTTTTCGACGTAGTGGGGATAAGTTCGCGCATGTGCTCGTGTGAGCGACCAATAACGCGCGCCCCTCTCCCGCCGCCCGCGCCGCTCACCGTTACTCATGCCCAAAATACGCGTTTTGCGCAATCCCCACCCGATTTCAAGATATATGCCTCGTACTGTAGCTTAACTTGTAATGTATTCACAAAGTTTAATTTTTCGAAAGTATCAAAACTTAGACATCGCTGTTCTTAAACGTTAGTTGTTGTTGAACATAGAATGTCATTCAAATCGATGCAAATTCGTATGAAATAAATAGGGGAATATAACTTATTTGGTACTCTATTGCAAAAGTCATTTTATATTCTTGGTTGAGTAGCCTGTACACCAGTGTCATGGTGGTGATAACTCTTGATTATTCTTTTACAATAATTATATTAAAGGTAAATAAAAAAAACAATTCACTTGTAACAAATATTTTTATATTTCAACAAAATCATGCCGAATTTATACTAATTACAATACACATTAACAACAAAAGCGAACGACAAGTGTATCTAGTATTGTATTTACATGATTTTGATACAGTCCATAGATAATAAAAAAAACTTTACTTATAATCAAAAATTTAAAATCATTACAAAATTTTATTTTATTTATTACATTGTTATACAAACTGATAAAGTTTTCTTTTTGGTTTATTTAAATACGTTTAAACCGTTCAAATCAGTTACACGTTTTTACAATCAAAATACGTATGTGTGATTCTTTGTGTATTTTTATTTTACTTAGATACATCAAACGTGGTTTTCAATTGAAATTTATTCACTTAAACCAGATTTGAACATTATACCTATTAACAATATATTCACGAAAAATATCATGTTAAATTATAATGAAATTAAATAATGCTATATGGATAGGTACCTCAAATTTTACTTGTTTTTATTTTTCACATTTCTGTTTTGTTCATATGTTACATATATTGCAATCATCTGTCGATAACTTGTCGATGAAACTAAACTACTGAATGCCGGCCGAAATTTGGCCGATGCGGCGAAAAATTAATTTTCATCGGCCATTTCATGTCAAATGTTTTATTTATGACTTCAAATTTACCCTGTTAATTCTATTAACTTTGCATCAAACTCTGATGGTCTTCATTAAATTAGAATGGAATTGATAATAATTTATTTTCCATAAGTGCAGATACATGTTTTTATTGATTTGTAAACCTTGTAGATTTACAAATGAACAGTTAAGAAAATGAAAAGGTTTGTTAAAACTTTGAAGCCGTACAAATGTGGAATATTGTTATGAATACGAGTATCTGGGAAATAAAAACTTTTCAGCATAAAATAGTGTCGGTATAATGGTTCCTACACATACGGCTGACATTGGCAGCCGGCGGATTTTCTTGCTGGATATTCAAAGTAATAAGCTGCCAGCATAGTGTATAGGAGCCCTAAAGGAAATATTATTTTGTTTTTACAATTTTAAGTTAAGTTGTCACTAATTTGTTACATTGAAAAATTGTTATTAAGTATAACTATTAATTTACAAAATAAAAATAATATTCTCCTATTTTATACCACTTATGTACATCAGAAATATTTTCTAGGAAGGCGTTTCTAAACATTATTTACAGATCACAAAAGTGACATTTTTATTTGACTCTCAAATTAAAAAATGTCGCTAAAGTTTTCTAGCTAAAATATAAAATCTATACATTTTTGTAACAGCTGTTGTCCAGAAAATTCGTAGAAACATAAATTTTATAAGTTACTAATTCTTATTTAATCCTAGCATTTATCTATAATGTTACAGATATGTATCGAAGACTTAATTCTTAAAAAAACTATTTAATACCTAACTAGCTAACATTATTAAAATTATTTTTTAATAGCAAACCAATTTGAAACTTTTATGTTGTTTATGTGTTTATGTTACGTAATTCAAATGAAAATAAACATGATACTTCCTTATACTGATTCTGTTCTATACGTTTCTAAATAAACATTGCACATCACCTCAAAATAACAACTACGTCATATTATTAAACTCTATTTTTTTATTCACAACGGATCGGACGGATTGTCGGCAGTTGACTGTGAGTGGGCTCATATCAGTGTCAACTCAACTGCAGTGTGATTGAACGTGAACGATACCTACGCTGTAAGTAATGTAGCTACCTGTACAGATCACAGAAATAAATACAGCTACGTGCTATCGACAACACTAAAATCTCTTGCGCCGCGCTGCCCGTCACTAACATACGTTTAGTTCGAGCAGGGCACTATTTTTTCTGCAAAGTGGTATAGCAAGTGAGTGTGGTGTAGGACAACCACAGTTTTCCGGTAGTAGTAGCAACAAGTGTCGACGACAACACAAAGCGTAATAGTGAATTGTCGGTTCAGTTTGAATAAAATGTTAAAAATACATCTAAAAGTTGTAATATGCGTAACGCCCACTCACAGCGTACAAAAATCCGTCCGGTGTGAACATCGCCTAAGAGTCGAGATTCATCGGTAAACCTAGTATCAGACGTTTGCTATACTGAGTTATGTTTAATTAAATAGGTTCTAAAAATAAATATTGCCAATAATTATAATTATCACAATGATATTAAAAGTAAAGATGAGTTATACGCCAACATAATTAATAAAGGTACTATAGATACACACATTGACCGTGAATTGAAAGCGCGTCAGCTGTCTCCTTCACTCACACACGCAAAGCAGACAGCGCGCTCTTTGTCAAAATGGCCGAACAAAGTATTAGAAAATACATATTTTTATTAAATACAGTACTTACGTGTGAAATTAAGCATTTTTCCGTTCTCTGACTGTTACTGTATAATTTGTACATCTAATTTTTTTTTATGGAATTTCACAATTTAATCGCGTCTGACTGACGAGAGCCGCGTGTGTTTCCGTGTCGCGAGCCTGTGCCTGACTAATTGAAAGTCGGGCAATTACCTGACTTTCGTCTTGCCATTTTGGAGTGCGCGTAACTTATCTATACTTTTAATATCATTGAACTATCACAATAACAGTACAGTACGAGCACGAGGCAAACACTTTGACACTTTTTCGACGGAGTGGGGATAAGTTCACACATGAGCACTTGTGAGCGACCAATAGCGCGTGCCTCTCTCACGCCGCCCGCGTACCACATGAGTAAATAGCGTACCTCACCGTTTTACGCATACCCAAAATACACGTTTTGCTCAGTCCCCACCCGATTTCAAGATGTTTGCCTGGTACTGTACCTATAATATTTTTATCTCATTACAAAAGAAGTTTGTATTGTAGAGAGTTAATTACTATTGAGTAACGGCCTGGCCATACGAAAGGGTGAACCGCAACAGAGCAAGCGAAATTTTATTGCAAGGAGTGTGATGCAGTCTCAGACCAAATAAAAAAGAAAAGACGGAGTCTTCCGACAAAGCGGTGAAGCCAGTAAAACTACGCCTTGGCTGTGTACATACACAGTTTACGCACACATATGTAACGAAACTACGCCTTGGCTTTCGTTCGTCATTGGGCGAACCCTGCCGCCCGGCCCCCGCCCGCCCTCTAGTACGCACACATGTACCATCAAAAACCGGCTTCACTTAGTTGTTCACAACCACTGCGCAACGCTCCATCTTCCTTTTTTATTTGATCTGAGGATGCAGTGAAGTTTCGCTCGTGATATTTGTGTAGCCAGGCCTTAATGTGAACGGTGATTCTCGACTCTACATAAAAATAACGCTAATAGACAACTCAAAATATTAAATTTATTATTTACCTAAATAACAGTCCACTTTCCATCTAAAATGCCTGCTTCTAAATCGCGTCGTGTTGATAAAATGTAGCTGATGGTTTATCACGTTTGTAACATTATTAGGGAGCTGAGGAATAAGGCAAGAGAAAGTGTTAACAGTGTTACGTTTAGCGTGGGTGATTGGCTTGAACTCCTCACTGAAACAAACAAGTTAAGTTAACAACCAAGTAACGTGTGCTATAAGGGTGTTAAAGACGATCCGACTTATTGGTTAAAGCCAGTCGAGCGTATCTGTAAGCACCTTTGACCATCAGCCATTTTAATGTCCCCACTGCAGGGGCTTCCTTATGAGTGGATTAAGGAGGATGGGGCATAACCCACCACGCGGGCCCAATGCGGATTGGTGGGTGTTAACGACTGCAAATGCAGCCGGGACCAACGTGTCTTCCGAAGCACGGAGGAGCTCGAGATAATAAATTTTTGGTCACCCATCCCATGGCCGACCCTTGCGAAAGTTGCTTAACCTCCGCAATCGCTGGGCCAGGTGCTAAACCACTGCGCCATCGAGCTCCTCTTAAGTAAGTCGTAAGCACCTTTACCATACATTTAACCGCCTCTGTGGTCGTGGTTCGCCCACCCGTGTAAGACGCGTGGGTCTTTGGTTCGATTCCCAGGGGGGGTACAATTTGTACTCGGTTTGGTTGGTGTTAGGGTGTTCAAGTTCGCCTGGCTAGCTACCACCATCTTATCTGAGTCTGACGCCATAACAACAATTTTAAAATTGCGGTGTTCCGGCAGTTACAGGTAAGATAGCCAGTTTCTCAGTGTTGAGGATTCTGGGTGTAGTGCGCTTCCACCCGGCCTTATCGTCACTTAACATCAGGTAAGTTGAAGGCCAAGCACTGTCCCGGTGTGCATAAAAAAACATGAACCACCACAAGAGGTCCCATTGGTCGATAATACAGTAGAAAGATACAATTTTATTGTTATAAAGAAGATGTCCCAGCGTTGCCCCAGTTTCATTTTATTTAATTACTTTCATAATTAAAAAATGCTAATTACATTTTATTTAGGTATAGTATCAGTCAAGAATTGTTTTATATTTAGAAAAACAATTACAAAAACATTAAGTTGTTTTCTGGAGTATTTTGTGAAAAAAATGTAAGTAAATAGCTACGAACAAAGATACTAAGGAAGTGTAATTCTGCTCAAAAAATAGCACCACGCAAACTACAACCGAGTGGGCGGGGCTAAAAAAGTACAACCGAAGCACTGTTTAGTCATGTCTGTCATGCGCTCGGTGACAGTCGTTAGCGCAACGACAAAAAAATCATTAAAAAGTGGTAAAAAATGACGTCATGTGTGGTCAAGTGGTGTAAAAGACCAATAGAAGCATCAAAACAAATACGGTCATATCATATCATTGGTAAGTAAAATATTTTTCGATATTTATAAATATCTATGAGCGTATACATGCAATCTATGGTAGCTATTATGCAACAAGTGTTCAGTCACTTTGTGGGGCAGATTCAAATCTTCACGTTCACTGCTATCACAGATTTTTAAACAAGAATAAAACTCTCTCATGAAATTCAGTACAACAGAAAAAAAGGAAAATTAAAATCAAAATTTTGTAATGCTATGAAAATGGCGCGTCCTGCAATATACAATCCATAGAAAACAAGTAATCTGATGTAAACTCCTTGCTTTTTATCATTATACAGTGTGTAACAAAAACTCTGTCCAATCCGTGAAGGGATGATTAGGTAGGTACCTATAAAGTTTCGATTCTATTCACACAATCCTCTTTGATTAACAAGTAAAAAAATCCCTGGTTAAAATAGAATAAACGAAAAATGGGGAACTCACATTGCAACACCGAAGGCAGCGGCACCACAAGTAGTGACATCATAAGGTCAAGACCGTCAGAACACAAAGTAATGACAATTTCCAGAAACTATGATTTTTATGCAGCTCTGAAAACAGCTTTTTAATATGGAGTTTGATTCGCGGATCGTTCTGCTGAAACCCCAATATGAGATCTGCTGCGAAGATGCTACTCCATATTTCCACCACCAATAGCAATACATGCCCAGCAACTGTGCACTAGATTGTCTCGAACACTTTGCAGCACACCTGTATTCAACTTAATAAGTACAAAAGTGGCTATTATTCGCAAACGCATTACGGCTTCACTCTCACAAATATTTTTAAACATCAACTGTTAACATGACCTCACAAATAAAACTCAAGAGGTGTCAAATCTGGCGATCGCGCTAGCTACGGAGTTGATCCACCTCTTCCAATCCACTGTCTCACATATTGCTAGCTTAGGTATTCGCGCACCGGTCAATAAGCATATTAAAATAGTCTGCATTTGAAAAAGATTTTTGGCAAGAATTAATTTTGACTTGGTGGAATACGCTGCTATAAAAAAATATATTCCGACGAACTGAGAACCTCCTCCTTTTTTGAAGTCGGTTAAAAAGATGTCGCTATACGAATTTTGTACTGCAAATTAAAGCATGCTTTTTTATGTGAAAAATAAAAATAAAGCAACGTATTAATACGCAGTCACACCTCTAAAAGACGTATTGAGGCGTTGCTTTCGCCAATGTGATAATTATCCACATTATGTACTTACATGTTATGAAAAAGAAATTTCTACATAATACATTCTCTTTTATTAAGCATACCTATTTTATTTCAATACCTTACCTAATTTTAGTCCTTCTTGAAATCAAGTGTCTTATCAATTAATATGATCATCATTACATAAATCGTATAGCGCTAGTATCCGTTAAAAAGTGTTTTATTTCATGTCTAGTGAGCGCGTAAGCTTGAGAAGTGAATATGATCATCATTCCTCAACATCATCATTTTATAATTTTCATAAAATAAAATAACAATAAAATCATCACAGCCGAAAGACGTCCACTCCTGACATTATGTCTCTTTTAGTTTTCCAGAGCGACTAGTTGCAGACGACTTACATTCAGCGTATTCGAGCGATCTTTACCAAGTCGTCTGTCTACATAATAAAACAAACATTATATCTAACAAATAATAATGTACTAATTTCATAAAACAATTTTATGATGCCGCCCACCGCGCCGGGCCGTAGTGATCTTAGCAGGTTAGGTGTACTGACTGCATTCTACATTACACCGTCCTCGCTTCAATGACAAAGGCACGACAACGGCCCAATGAGTGACACGGCGCGAGCCAAATATCCAATCATGTTTGATCTGCGTTCAAACCCCAGCCAATAGAAAACGTGATATGCGTTAGAATACAACCTAATACCGATTATGCGTACATTGTAATAAGGTATGTTTTTACTAGTTCATTGTTGAGTTTGCGACCTTTTTGTGTTACAGAATATGCGAAGGTGCCATTTTTTAAGCAATATTTGTTAGGAGTTAGGCTTCCTTAGTTCTTATTTCGTTGGTAAATAGTACTATCATGATAAAAAAATCGTGATTTAAAAGCGTTTTAACTTAAAAATCCCACTTTTAGTGCAGAAAACAATTATTAATCTGATTCTAGAGTAAAATACCTACTCTGACATACTACTTTGATTAAGACGCGATAGTCTTTCATTTTTTAAGAATGGTGGGGCAAATGACATAAGTGCGATGGGACATGTCCTTAAGATCAAGTACAAAGTTGCTATTGCTAGTCTAATACTGTAACAGAGTAAACTTGTGAATAAATAATTCTCATTATGTTTTGAACTAAAATGATAAAAAATATTATAGTTACCTCAGCTCAGTAACCTTCAAATCATTCAAACCTCCGCTGAATGCCTTTGAGATAAAAACAGTAGGTATACCTTTTACCGAAATGTCACAATATTTTTCTCGTAACTTTATTCCCAAAATAAAGCGTGAGAATTCATGAATAGAATTTTTGCCTTTTTGGTCTAGACGGAGCAGTCAGTATTCTTAAGAAATATCTAAATCCGATTTAGAAATGACAACATTAGTTAGTCCTATACTAATAAATGTACATATTTATAGATAAATTTTATTTTGCTTGAGATTTGAATCTTGAAGCGAGATTTATT
This sequence comes from Agriphila geniculea, assembly GCA_943789525.1. Taxonomy (NCBI): domain Eukaryota; kingdom Metazoa; phylum Arthropoda; class Insecta; order Lepidoptera; family Crambidae; genus Agriphila; species Agriphila geniculea. Next base: position 9,927,841 of record OX038875.1, read on the forward strand.
TTTTCAATTTAGACTTAGAAGTTTTCGGTGTATTTAAGTAGTTGGGGTTATTATTAAATTTTAGATTTTTGCATTTACAATGATACTTATATACACATATCAACTTTGTCTAGGGATACAGGTGCTATTTTCATACAAACGAGGTAACTTTGAAGCCTTGGTTTCCTGCCAGGGATGTACTGTGCTGTAATCTGATGACGGCTGTCCAGGGAGTGAATGGAGGAGATTCAGATCGCAATACACACCCAACTAATCTGGCCAGCATTCTAAAAACGTAATGGACATGTTTAAAAAAGCCGCGAAAATAGCATGAAAATGTATGGAAATTTTCAAACTGAGAACTCTGACCCATTAATCTTTTAGAATGCTGATCAGATCAGTTGGGTGTGTCTGCATCAGCGATCTGCATCTACTCCATTCACTACCTGGATGGCCATCATCAGATTACAGCACGGTACATCCCAGGCAGAAAGCCAAGGCTTCAAAGTTACCTCGTTTGTATGAAAATAACACCTGTATCCCTAGACAAAGTTGATGTGTATATTATATTATATTAAATAAAAATACTAGAAAAAACAGCTCGTCAACCAAGTCTAAGGTTAGGGTTATCAAAAACAGACTTTTTATTCTATTGTACAACTACACCCGTATTCGGGAACAATATTCAAACGTCCCTTGACTACTCGAATGCACTGCTTTGAAATAGTGCTCTGTGATTGGTTCGTTTGTTTTACGTATTACTTCTGATTGGTTCGTGGGATGTTCTGTCTGAGTCCGGGGGCACTGTGAGGCCTCATAGTATAAACTGTGGTAATGTTTGTGAATACGGGAGTCGAAGCTTTAGTAACACGTTGCGCCCAATATTACTTTCATAATATATTTAGGAACGCAGCTTATGGTTATAATTTTTTTTATCCATAAGATGTTACTTCACCTCACCTGATGTTAAGTGACGATAAGGCTGAAAGTGTAAGCGCAATACACCCGGAATCCTCACCACTGAAGCATTTTTTTTAATATCTATATTTATAAAATTGTTTTAAAAAACAAAAAACCGACTTAAAAAACCTACACTACTTTTAAAAAGCAAGAAATAATATTCAAATCACTAGATACGCATTATCATTGTAATAAAACACATCTATTGAAGTCGGGTGGGGCTGGAGGACAACTTTTTTTAATTCTAAAAGCTGTATCTGTGAACATTTCAACTGTATACCTGTTGTCGTTATTAATATCGAGCAAAAAACGGCAAAACAAATCACGTTTGTTGTATGGGAGCCCCCCTTAAATATTTATTTCTTTTCTTATTCTGTTTTTAGTATTTGCTGTTATAGCGGCAACAGAAATACATCATCTGTGAAATTTTTAACTGTCTAGCTATCACGGTTCATGAGATACAGCCTGGTGACAGACAGACAGACAGACAAACGGACAGCGAAGTTTTAGTAATAGGGTCCCGTTTTTACCCTTTGGGTACGGAACCCTAAAAAACAAAGATGGAGAAAAAAACAATGATCACTAACAATGCGTTATTGTGGGCTATTATTGTGTCACGTTTTAAAAATAATATTGTACAGCGTTTGCGCAACAAATAATGCTACATAATGTATTTGCATGTCAAAAATAATCCTTGTGTTTATACTTGGTATCATTATTCAATTAAATTTAATTGATTTTGAAGTCAGTCGTTTCGAACCTAAATATCTTGTCGCAATAAACATAAAGTTCTAACAGGAGTCTCATTAGGACAAAATCAAAGAAAAACACTTGAGAACTTGTTAGAACTTGAACGTTGTTGAACTTAAAATTAACGAACTCTGTACCTTTTCAGTAATTTGTTCGAAACAGTACCCATCAAAGAATTATGCCTTGTTTTATATTGGCCATGACAGTCTTGTGTATGAGCACCTTTAAAATTATAATTTACGTCGAAATGGAATAGTAAGGAACATCATACTTAATTATTACGTATTTCTATAATATTCTTCTCTAATTGTCATTATGATGATGTTATGAGTTTGTCATGTAATAGCTGCCCATAAAACATGACAAGTTCATTGCATAACATTATTTTTAACGAGAACTGTGGTAGAGTTTTTTTAACATGTAAGCTAAATGAACAAGCCATGGAAATTATACAATACGAAATGTGTTGAAAATATGATCTAGAGACCCAAAGTGTGTTAAAGAGAAAACAAAACTTCATGTTAAGTAAGTCCTGAAGTTTTCAGTCGTAAGCATTTGACCCAAATCAACTGTTTTTCATTAGCCAACCCAGGGCAACAACTTTAAATGAACTGTTGTTGTTGTATTTAGTTGCAGAGTTGTAAATTTTGGGTGGACCTTAAAACTACCGAGTAGTTTTAAGGTACTACCACAGTCGTAACTTTCCACCATTTGGAAACATCTTTCACGCCTTTATTTGAAACGTTACATCACTCTCTCAATTGTCCAAAGCGAATGAGACGGAAAATGATTTACATACTGATTGGACTGAGCAAGTTTAAGTTAGTCGGATTTACTTACACTTGAGCACGCGTTGCACATACATTATCAGTTTCCAAGGAGAGATAAGTTCATAACTAACATACAGGTACACTTTAGGTGTAAGATATCTCTATCGAGATCCTATTGTAACCCAGTTATATGATAGCGAGCACGAAACTGAGCTATTAAATTATTCTGTGGCTAAGACTCCGACGGCTTCCAGAATACGTTAATAGCCGTATTCAGAGTCAAATGGCTTTATTTATCGCTATGTTAGAGTGAATTGATAGGTCATAATGCCTTTGTATGTTACGATACATACGCTTATCAACTTTATTGCAGTACCTATCAAAATTTGATATCGCTTTGAAGTGAAATGTCTAAATCCTTTCTTGTAGTATTTAAAAAGCCTTTTGTAAAGACTTTTTAATGTTTTAGGAACCAACTTTATGTGTGATCAAATACTAATGTGAACATATTCGTATCCACCAAATATTTGCCTCGCAAGCATATTCTGCACTCAATAATAAAAATCCAAACGCACAACAGCACATTGTAAAAATAATGGAACGACCATAATATTACAATGCCTGAATTTTTCATATGCTTAGAAATTATTCCTACTCACTATGAATTTCTTAAACTTAATTGCGATTCGTGACTATTACTGCGCTGACATTTCAGTTGTTAACAAGCCGACGGGCTCAAACCACAAGCTTTCAAGTCAGTGAGATATGCTGAAGAATATAAAGGCGGTCCGGTATGACTGACTCAGCACGATTCTCGGTGATTTTGTAGACCTATAATTTTATCTACGACAATGTTGCTGAGTTGGTACTAGTTTTAAATAATTGATACTTTGCTTTTACTTTATTTAAACGAAAATAACTAGTAAAAATAAATAAATTAAAAAATATTAAAAACACGACTGCCAACTTTTGATCAAAGAGGTCTTCCGACTGCAATGACACTTGTTACTTTACTTTTTAGTTCGTTTTTGGCAGGGCAGTCGTGTTTTTAATATTTTTTTATTTATTTATTTTTATTTCACACATTTTAGTAACAAATTATAAAGTTTTGTAATGTGCTCATCAAGGCCTTTCATTTGATGCCCATATTGTAATAATAGAAGAAAAATTTTTTTTCACACCTGAAAGTGGCGTCTTGAACTTGGAAAGTCGCCATATTGAATTTTCCCAAAAAAATATAGCCAGTATCACTCGGAATAATGCAAGGATTCTAACGATACCCCATACATCAAAATCATTTAAGGGATTTAGGAGTTACGGTGGAATAAAAAAACTCACATACCCACAAACATACATGAACCCTAAACACATATACACTCCTTTTTGGGCAGTCGTGTAAAAAATATTACCATGCATGAATAGGTTTTGAATGAAACCAGGTTGACAAATTTCAATTTCAATTCAAGAAAAAATGTTTGGAACGGTGGTAGGAAAATATTAGCGATTAAAAAGTACTTAATTATTAAATTTATTTGAATACAGCCATTTTGACTTTAACTTTGACTTTAACAATAAATTGTTTAATTGAATATCCAAGCATTGGTGTTTCCTTAAGCTTCATTGCTGCAATAAAAGATGAATTTAGCCTTAACACCTCAAATGACATAATAATATTTTTTCTATCTTTAATTTTATATTATGGTTACATTATTACTTTTCCCAGCGTTTGCAAGTAAAATAACATGGAATTGAAATGTTTGTAATATTCTGAAATATTATGTGTGCCTACTTATAAACATTTGAAAGTGACTTTGTGAAAGCATTAGCAATTTTTCTTTTTGTTTTTATACAAAGTTGAAAATTAAAAGTGTAGGTTCGCCTTTATCCCAATTTATTAATCAAATATGAAAGATATAATTATACCTATAGATCGATATGTTCGAGTTTTTCGCGCGTTTAATAATAAACCGAAATAACTAAAAAATTCATGAATGTTGGTAAATCACGTTTAAAGTTCTGTAAATGCGACACAGATTATTTCGGATTTAATTTAACTGAAAATTGACTTCTTGAAAATTGAGATTTTTTAGTTATTTCGGTTTATTATTAAACGCCCGTTTTGTTGAATGAAATTCGTATTTGAAAGATAAAAGACATGTTAGTCAATGAATATTCTGACATTCCATTTCAAGATTACTTCTTAACAATATATTTGCTCTCCTACTTTTTAGGGTTTCGTACCCAAAGGGTAAAAACGGGACCCTATTATCAAGACTCCACTGTCCGTCTGTCTGTCTGTCTGTCACCAGGCTGTATCTCATGAAACGTGAAAGCTAGACAGTTGAAATTTTCATAGATGATGTATTTCTGTCGCCGCTATAACAACAAATACTAAAAAAAGAGTAAAATTAATATTTCAGGGGGGCTCCCATACAACAAACGTGATTGTTCTTGCCGTTTTTTGCTCTATATTAATAACGACAACAGGTAGATAGTTGAAATTTTCACAGATGATGTATTTCTGCTGCCACTATAACAACAAATACTAAAATTAGAATAAAATGAATATTTAAAGGGAGCTCACATACAACAAATCAGATTTTTTTGCCGTTTTTTGGTACTGAACCCTTCGTGCGCGAGTCCAACTCGCACTTGGCTGGTTTTTGTTACTGAGAACTCTCATTTCATTCGACATTTACAGATAAATGACGTACAGTGAAACTGATTCTAATTCCAAGAAGTTCGCGATTCGAGAGCCATTTAAACTTTGTGCTTGCTTTTAGAACCATTTGGAATCTAAACTGGAAGTCACGCAATTGAAAGTATTGGAGTAATAATAATTGGGATGCTTACGAGAATTTTGTTACAGAAAGGTATTTTGTTGATTTATTGGTGATCGAAATCTTAATTTGAAAAACAAAATACTGCTTTTATTTTCCTACTATCTCCACTGTTTTTACAAGGCTGTGTTCTTAGAAAAACTGGCGTATATCTCAGCAAATCATAATTACTTCGATATTCATCGGATAAGTTCCAATAATTCCGATAAAAAATGCTCTTTGAAATTCTGTTTTATTTTATTTACACTGTTATAAATTACTCGTCGCGTATTTTACCTATTTCAATACAAAAAACAAAGGAAAACAAATTATGCAGCATTTGTAAGGCCTTTTTCTTCCCTTTTTCGTTTCCTTTGTTGCTTTTTCACGTTCATTGCGACAAACCTGACCTACATTTTAATAGGTAACCGAATTCAAAACAACAAATATTGTTAACATTTTGAGCTCTTCTCTTCTAAATGTAACAAAAAATTACACCAGTAATTTTTTCTGGTAGCAAATGCAGTGGTTTGCTTATAAGTATTGTATTTTAGAAAATTCTAATTTTATTGGAAAATTTTGAGTACTTACTATAGGAAGAATGAAAAAAAAATCAGTTTTTGAATATGTTATCGCATGTAAAAGAGGATAATATCAAATGTTTTGAAATTCGATAAGAAAATCAATGAACTGTAAATGTTTTGTATTTTTCATTTACCTACTATCGTCCATCTAACAATTACCATTAGGTACCGCCTATCTTTTTTAATTATTCGGGTGAATTTTTTTTAAAGGAAAACAAAAGCTTAGTGGTTTCTGCAAATAACAGTTTCGCTGCCTTCTACACAAACGGGTGTTATGCGTGCAGTACATACATCGCACTTTTACTATAACAAAATTAATTGAAACAAAACAAATTAAAGGTAAAAGAGGTAAAAGAATCATACCTAAAAGCATAGCCTCCTTGCTGTTAGCCAAGAGGCTGCTGACAACGAAAGCTTAGCTGTGTTGTCGCTGAGGGTGCTAGTCATGCAACGCATCGCACTTGTGTTACCACATTTTCAATCAGTATACAAAACAAAGGTAAAAGAGGTAATATAATCAACTGCATACCATAGACGCTGCCTCTATTACCAAGCGAAACTCATTGTTAACTTTTAAAACACGATTCAAAGAAGAATCTTACCTAAAAGCATAGCCTCCTTACTGTCAGCTAAGTGACTGCTGCCAACCACAGCTTCGCTGCCCTCTCGCCAAGCAGGCGCCACTCGTGCAGTGCACCGCACTTGCATGGTCCGGCCTACCGGGACCCTCAGGCCAAGGGCCACTGACAACAAGCCGTGGGCATGCTGCATCGGAGGGTACTCCACTAAGAGTTCAGGGTCAGTGACCTGTGGAAAAATCTTTTGTTAAACAAGTTGCAATTGCATTCGGCTAATCCCGAAAATCGGGTAAATCGGATAAGTACCTATTACTACTAAACGCGGTGGATTTTATTGCTTTGGCAGCATTCACCTAGACGCCATGTTAATCCGCTCTCCCGCCCGCACCTCCTGGGTCGCTTTGGGAGCAAATAAGCGTGTCCAATTCAAAATTTCCGAGAACGAGTGCTTTTTCCCGCATCTTTGGATTATCGGAATTACCCGGACATCCGTAATTAAAAAGTCTGGTAAGTTATTCAACCAATTGTTTTTAACTTGATAGATTTTCATTTTATTGCAATATGTATTTGGTTTAGAATACTGTAGCTCAAGGTTTTTGTTATCTTCAGATTTAGCCGACTAGGGCAAATCCGAGCTAAATCAGAGTTCAGATAAGTTTTATTATTTTTATAAGTGGAATATCTTTGTTTCATCCTTACTAATATTATAAATGTGAATGTCCGTTTGTTTGTTTGTTACGCCTTCACGTCTTAACTACTGAACCGATCATCATGAAATTTTGCACACACGTTGCGAGGGGTACAGAGAAGGACATAGGGTACCTTTTATCTCGAAAAAAAGTATTATCCCGCGGGATAGCAAAAAAACTTTCCACGCAGACGAAGTCGCGGGTGGCCGCTAGTTTTGAATAAAACTTTATTATTTGCTGTTTTTCCTTTTATTTCAGATACTTGTTATTAATCATACAAATGATAGGTACTATGCCACATTATGTATCTACTAAAAGTTTGAGGTCCGTAGACTAGTTGTCGGGTAATTCCAAAATATAAATCTCACTTATTCATGTTTAGGCTCTTCACTAGCCATTACCGAGAAATCTGTTTTAGGAAGGTAAATCTGAATGAAAAAGAAACCTTTTGTTAAAAATGAATAAAACCCACTTTTCAGTGTCTTTCGGAATTACCCACACATACTTCAGAATTGCACCCGAGCAAACTAAAAGTGATTAAATTTTTGAAAATATTTTTTTCACAAATTCCCAAGTTAAATGCAAAAGTTCTTGAAATAGACGATCAGGCTGTACATTAAAGTAGACGAAGTGACCCGCATTGGTAGCATTAAATCTACCATTCTGATAAGGTTTCTGAAAATACAAACATCCCATGAACTCATCAAAAATCCTTTCGTTATTACATGAATGCACCTTAAATGTTTTTGAAGTTACTACATAACTTATTTTTACTTTAAATATCATTAGAAAAATTTTTTTTTGCATTGACGACAATTAGTCATCTGAATGTAATAAGTCATCTGGTAATATTAGTTTTTCTATAAATAAACTATGTTAATCTTTGAATCTTTAAAAATGAAAGCCCTACGCAGAATACTCTGCTTTCGATTAACGTCAAAATAATAAAAATACCTACGAATATGTTACAAATTCGGCTACTTTCAAGAACACGTAACGATATGTTATTCGTGGAAATCTATCAAAGCCAATTTGTGTGTTCGAACAAAGGTAGTCAATATCCGCTCAAGAGCAAATATTTGTTCTGGCACACGGCGACACATTCCAAGTGGAACCACCCTCGTAACATTTCTTTGTTTTAACGTTGTTCTACTTATTCTGTTATTAGTAAGAGAGAGAAGAAAATATCAATTAAAACATCGACAAAAGGAACCAACTTCTTTTATTTGTGATTTTAAAGTAAGTAACTAATTACAATAACCCATCATCAATACCGTCGTTATTAATTCTTATTTTTTATTATCGTTATCGGATGAATGGAGCTTATACACAGACCACTTCTATCATTATTTTCAACTGTATTTAAAGACAAATATTAGAAACAATTTGCCATGGGAAGACAAAAGACCACGAGGCCGCCCTCCAAAACGATGGGTTGACGATATCAGAGGACAAGCGGGACACAACTGGATGACGGAGGCGCAAAACCGGACACAGTGGAAGAATTTGGGAGAGGCCGATGTCCAGAAATGGACCCAAAGAGGCTTATGATGATGATGATGATGATGACTCATAACTATATTCAAGTGAAAGTTATTGCTTAAGAAAGATTATTGCTTATAGACTTCCACAGTAATGAACGCATGATTCTATTGAATAATTTATAGAATAATTACTCACCTTCTCCCCGTCAATGTCCCAGCTGAGTACAGCTGCAGGGTATGACCTTCCCGATGTACAGTTCAAGAACAACGAGTCACCTCGTCTGTTCTCCTGCTCGTTGCCGGTTATTCTGGGACCTTCTTTGGGAAGATCTGGACAAGAAAAAGATACATATATAGGCTTACTCTGACATTGGACAAGAGGCGACTTGGGGTTATGGCGCCCGGCGCCGCATTACTCCATAGTTTATCTCTTTTCATCACACAGGAACATCATTCATTAGAGCGAGAATATACCATTCTGATGAGTCAGCACTCTTGGGTGTTAGTGAGCCGGTCTTCTTAATTAAAAAGGCATAAGCGAGGTCGGTTAAAAATGCAAACGAAAAATTCTCCAAATCTTATCATTCTCAAATAATGATTCCAATATGAATTGAATTTCAGATGTTTCTTTGTACCTATATGTTTCACTTATCAAGGTTTCATAGACAATCTTGCCCTTTTATATACCCAAGACGCCATTCCTAGAGACAACAAAAATCTAATTTTCTTCTGATACAAAAGTATTTGGCTGACAAAATCACTAAAAGCCCCAATCTCGCTTCCTTATTAAGGACATTATCTGCACGGACTCTATAGCACATTAGAATTCAGTCAAGAACAAAGATCTTTGGGTCCGCGATAGCAATACCTTGATAAGGGATAAAGGATCTTCAAATATATTGGATAGCAGGACGGTCGCCCTGTATTTTTGGGAGCAAATAGACAAAAATGGCGTTTCATTTTCAGGGGATTTAAACTGTTCATGAATTCTGTACTTTACGGGCGCATTGAGAGTATGAATTTTCTTGGGTTTCGTTTGAGATATCAAATATGATTTTCTTTGTCTAAAAGTTATTCATTTGCAAAGGAGGCAGCAGGATATTTCATTTTTAACTGCCATAACTGCAGTTCCACAGCTAGAGAAGTTAAGATAAGCGATTAAACCAGTCATCTGAGAAGTAAGTCCTGTTTTTACATTGCAACGTCTAGAATATAAATTTTTAGATTAAGATCTTAAAAATTCCAACTTAATTTAATTTATACAAACTGTTATTATTATTCATAAGATTGTAGTTCTCCCAATGTAAGTATTCAATACATTCTAATTCATACTTACATATGACTTCCATTCTTCCTTCGCCTGCTGCTGAAGCGAAGCTTGGTGCTTCTGCGGAGACCTCGCATCTGTACAACCCTGAAGACTTTAGCATCACAGGATGGAGCACCACTCTCCGATCATCAGATTTTTGTAGCTAAAAAAATACTTTTATTTTAAACATTGTTGCTTGACTTAAACTCAAGCCACATAATATAGTACTAACATCATGCTCTAACTCATTGGCTTAGTAAAATTACCAGTGTCACCCACACAGGCATACATGAACTTGGTTAAGTATTAGTTGAAGCCAGTGGGTGGGATTAATGAGTGTTCCATGTCTCTCACATTTGCAAGCCGGCCCGAAAAGCCTTGCTGTCGGATTTAAAGAGTGAGATCTACAAGCACCTCCTATGACCAACCGGCGATAGGGTAAGTACTGTGGTTTAAGTGGCCGCCTATGTCTAGGCTCCATCTTCGTTCCTCAATCAAGCCATCTGAATTTGGGCAGTGTTAAGAGCAGCGTCGCTACGAAGTGCAATCGAATGAAATATATAGAAAACATATATTTTTTGAACCGGTTTCTGTAAAACTCAGCCTAGTATTTAGTACTGGAAATAAAAATAATCTAAAAGAGGTGATTCTGAATAGACTTATATTTTATTTGTTTATTGGACATCTGATACGCGTATTGGCTGTCAATTTATGTCAGAAATTAATTTACATAATTAATATTCGTATGCCAGACTCGGTAGGTCGGTATTTTTTATGCAATTCATACAATTTTTTTACTTACCTTCACTACTTTTAAGGGTTAATAAATACTGTATAATATCTACTACGAGGGCTCCGTAAGTTATTTGCATGAAAATATGAATAGTGTTACCAGTATAATGAATTACTTTTCTGCTGAACTAGATGGAATAGGAAAGCATACAGTGAATTAATGGCTTAGAAACCTACGCAAGTTGCAAAAGTTAGGGATTTGCTGTCTTACGTGTAAGCAACGGGATGGTTACCTCTCATTACCTACTTGATAGAATACATTTACGCTAAGTTTGGTAGTATTGGCCAAGTATGACTTAAGAAGCTCTGTTTAACACAAAGCTCTGCTCAACCCTAGAGGGATAAAAGTGTCACCATAAAAGCCCATTATATTTCACGTAGGTATTCTGGAGGAGGGTGTTGCCATAATTCCCACGCTTGGCAGGCGCGTTGGACATAACAGTTTTAGATCGATTCATCGGCAAATGCAAAGGTGTTAGTTAGGCGTACCTATTACGCAGCATTTACACCGGTGACTTAAGCCACACGACTTTTTCCACACGATGAAAATCGACTGTGTAAATGGCAATGCGGCTTATAGGCCACAGGTGACTGAACAACTGATCCGTGGCCCTACCATGAGTTGATGCAAACTGTTTACGTTACAGTAAACTATCGGATAAACTGCTCACAGTCAATACGAGTGAAAGAGAGAAAACGATAGTTTACGGTAACGTAAACAGTTTGCAACAACTCATGGTAGGGCCACCTGTGGCCAAAACTGGAACTAAGTGCTATCACATATTGTTACCTAGGTTAGGTACTTAATTTTACAAGTGACTTGCTTGCTTCCCCTAGCAAATCGCTTGAAAAATTGAATCGCTGACGGCTATGTAGTCGATCAAGTCGATGGCGTAACCTAGGTAATAATATTGTAATAACACAGTTAGTTTCAGTTTTGGCCACCGGATCAGATAAGTTTGTTCAGTCACCTGTGGCCTAGGCTAAATTGCAATATACATAGTCGATTTTGGCCGTGCGGCAAAAGTCGTGCGGTTTTAGTGACCAGTGTAAATACCACATTAGTCGTCTTTTACTCGCTAATAACCTATCGGGTAAAATATTTGTTTATATTTCATTTTGTTTTGTTAACAAAACTCCAAAAACACCTAAAAGTGAGATCTCCAACAAAATAAAATATCAAATAACCAAAAACGTTATTTTAAACTAGTAAATTCCATCTAAGTAGATAAAAACTGCCGTTGCGAAAACTGATGCTGTTAATAAATTCAATCAGATCCCCGAACATTTTCAGCGTAATTTTGTGGAGCACACACACCAATAATTCAGTAGTTTGGTAGGCAGCGGTTTGGGTCCGTCGCGTGGAGAGCTCGTATGAATTGTCTGGCTCTCCGTTCATTTTCTATATCCAGGATCTTTTGTCAGTATTTCTCGAACGACAACCCCTATTGTGCCTCGCAGAATAGATATCCCAAACGACAATCTTTTAAAGAATGGAATGCTAAGAAAAGCTTTCAAATTATTTGATAATATGCTAGCGGACTCTGATCGCGTGTCTGCAGACTATCTTGTTGGCATATTTGCATTGCTTTCATGCCTTCAGTTTTTAAAGTTAGATACTTGAATCAATATGAATATTAAAAGGAGATTCGTTTCCGTCTGAAAACTGCAGAACTGTTACGTCACGCTTTGCGCAATGGCGGTCTTTGTTTTTTTCTGCTTCAAGACATACTAACGACTTGAATATTCTTAGCTCATTAATAATTTATAAACTAACTTGTAACAATCTAAGTTAGAGAATAAGAAAAAACTAGTTTCTCAAACTTTGATAATGTTACTTGAAAAGTAATCTTTAAAGAAGTTTTAAAGTAATTTATTTTGTAAGCCTTGTTATTTTTGAAAAATAGAATATTATAATGTTTTAAACTAAAATTGAAGTTAGGTATTCAAGTTAAAAGAAAAATAATTTTGATTTTATTACTTTTTTATTTACTTTTTTTTTATTTACTGATTAAATTTCTAAAAGCGAAAACTTCTTAGTGACTAAGTTTTTTTTGTAAACTGGCACTTTGGATAACCAAATAACAGAAATCATGGTAAACTTTTGTTCTGTAGTATTACTTAGTTACCGTTCTGTCTTTATAACATAAGCTTATCATAAAGTGCTACCATGTACAGTAATCTCTTTAGCTGACCACATATCTGCGATAAATCACCGAACTACACCGAATGCTCATAAATACAAGCTACCTTATCCCAACGGAATAAAGCTCAAAATTACTCACATCAACTTTGATCCCCTCGATTTTGTACGCGTGTTTCGGAGGTTCGTACTTCGGCATGTACCGGTAGAACTCTTCGTTATCTCGATACCATTTCACTGAGTACAGGGTGTCCGAACCGAGTTCGTAGTCGCATTCCAACTGTGCTGGTTGCCCCCTCACCCTGTATGTCGGTACTGACACTCTTACTATACTCAGCAGTAAGGATTCTGAAACAAGGAGATAACAGCTGTTAATATAAATAAAACCGGTCAAGAGCGAGTCGGACTCGCGCACGATGGGTTCCGTACCAAAAAACGGCAAAAAAAATAATACGTTTGTTGTATGGGGGCTTGATATGAATTTTATTCTGTTTTTAGTATTTGTAGTTGTAGCGGCAACAAAAATACATCATCTGTAAAAATTTCAACTGTCTACCTGTTGTCGTTATTAATATCGAGCAAAAAACGGCAAACAAATCACGTTTGTTGTATGGGAGCCCCCCTTAAATATATTTTTTTTTCTGTTTTTAGTATTTGTTGTTATAGCGGCAACAGAAATACATCATCTGTGAAAATTTCAACTTACTAGCTATCGCGGTTCATGAGCTACAGCTTGGTGACAGACAGACAGACGGACAGCGGAGTCTTAGTAATAGGGTCCCGTTTTTACCCTTTAGGTACGGAACCCTAAAAAGGGGGGTTAAAGTATGAAATGGCCTAAATACCAACATTTTCTTGATTTATTTGACAACCATGAACGCTAATGTTTTAATTTTTTTATGCCTAAATGTTCAAACACTCGGCTAACTAATGCCACATGTGTTAAGTGAAAAAATAAGTATCGGCTAAGTACAACGGATTAAGTGGTCATTTTTACTAACGAAAAAAGGAGTCGCCTTTAGGATACCTTTTTTAACGTTAAGGAAAAAATCTAAAAACGGTTCAAGTTGGTGCTTTCTTCTATTTTAATTAAAAAAGGCATATTTAAAATTATCTGCTGTCAAGTGAATCATTGTAGTTTATCCGGAAGTTGGCTGCGATTAAGTAAATACGAAATGTAGTTAATCGATATGTTTATAAAATTAAATAATCCCAGTAATTTCTTTTTAAATTGAAAGTTTATCTACCTACTTCGATCGTTTATTGCTTCATTGTTAACTTCAAACAGAAAATGTTTGTGAACGATCGAATTTCCATTATCGAGAGTTTGGCGAAAATCGGTAAATATGTAAATGGATTAACTGAAACTCTGAAGGCGGAGATTGGCCTTTTGGCAATTCATACAGGAATATTTTAAATTAATTTATAGGTGGAATTGAGAAATTTCACTGCCAAGAAAAATAATTTCACTGTAGTGTTTTATCAAGTATTTACTTCAATTTTATTGAAGACAATGCAACAAAGATTACATAGGATGTGTAAATGAATGCATGACTTATACAAAGCTTATACAGGCTACAATTTAAGGTTGTGTTGAGTCCATGAAACTGAACAACTTTTTCCATGAAACATGTACCGAAATACAAAAAAATCTTGGTCATCGGTCATCCCTCACTAAACAGTTCACGTAGGTAATCTCTTTGATTCGTATGGAAAGTTTTTTTTTTACATATTTGACCCTATGTTTCTTAGAGAAGGTTGTTCAATTTCATGGACTGAACACATCGGAGTGAATAAAATAACACCTTGTACCATTATATGATACCTACATTTAGAAACAAAGGCACGAAATTAAAAATACACTTTGGTTTGTACTCTGTATACGTAGACTTATAAAAAATATATCTCATTCGAACGCCTTTTTATCCCATTTTTTTAGGGTTCCGTACCAAAATGGTAAAAAAGGAACCCTTATGGTGTGACTCAGTCTGTCTGTCTGTCTGTCACAGCTGGATATCTCGAGAACTACTAATGGTATCAACTTGAAATTTGGAATAGTTTAAGATGACATTTGCGCAACTATTTTGCAAATAAGAAATAAATGAAAAATAAATATCTTTTTTCCAACAGGGACTGAAAAGGGGTCTTAAAAATTTTAAGTGGGGCTACTAGGGCATGTGGGGTATTATATGAAAGAACGCCGTTTGCACGTTTTTAATCATTTTTTCTTTTTGTTTTAGGCCACATAGTTTTCGACTTATGATGAAAAATGTAAAAAAAAATACCGTTCCCCCCCCCCCCTTATCTCCGAAGTTTGCAAGGAGAAAAAACTGAAATAATTCTATGTGATAGCAGTTTATATAAAGATTACAGGAAAAATAAAACGATGTTTCAATATAGCACACTTTTTTAGAAATTACCAAATTTCTAAAAAAGTTATTATTAGTTCCACTATCAGTCAAGAGATGGCGCTGACCTAAAACTGCAATACTAATTTGATTATTCTACTCTGCAGTGTGGTTTAATGGTGCAATTATGATGGTACGGAACCCTCGGTGCGCGAGTCCGACTCGCTCTTGACCGGTTTTATTTATTATTGGCAAGATTGGTTCGTGGTCAGTTCGAAAAAAAATTTATGGTTAAGTGTCATCTGTCATTTTCTTAAAACTACCGTCCGTAAATACATCTTTTACTACTTTATTTACGAGTTTTCATAAATTGGGAAATCCTTTTATCTAATTTATTTACCAGAATAAGAAATTGAATCTTTGAAGTGGTATTTTTTGTTGTAGCTCAGCGTGTTCGAATGGCTGACATAATTGTTTTTATGTGCATTCTAAAGTACAAAAGTAAATAGTGACTAGTGCAAATGTTACACTGTTTTTTACCATATGATGTACATTAAAATTGTTTTCATCAATCCATGTTTATTTCAGTCATTAATTTAGGTTGGTTTCATTAATGACTATGACCAGACACCCAGCACTGGTAGCTGAGCTATTCCATGGTAACTGACACTTAGTTTTTCGATCTGACCTCGACACATTAAGATGAAAAATTGGGGCCTAAATATACAAAAAGAAATCTTTAAAGCGATGCATAGCTTCACCCACTGCACTGTTGTGATGGGGGACTTCAACAAAACGTTGCTGTGATGAGTTGACAGTAGATGATGTGATTTTTAAGGTGGAGTTAAGCATCGGAACACCATAATTCTTGGAGAAGATTCTTCTCTTCCATGAAATCTGGCGTTCGTCTATGAGAAAGATGTTGGATAAAACTTTTCTGTGCCTTCTCCTGCCTTTCTTTTGATTTGGAAGTAGTCCTCAGTACTTCCCTTTATTTTAGCATCCCGTAAACAAAATAAAGGACGTGCAAGATTTAAAAATGGACGTGGGTATGCGAAGAAATGCTAGCCTGTGTTTTTAATTTTTTAAGATTTTATAATTTAGACTTTTATTTCTTGCTTATTACTTACATGACACTGCTTAATCATAATCTATTAAACGCAATTCACATTAATCTTTTTATTCTCGTTATTTATGAACACTAAAACAGAAGATTTTGGAGAAGTCTATAATTTACCGATGTATTGAAAGTGTCTTTCTAATTTTGTTGTTTATTATTATGAAGTGTAATTTTAACAGTGAAATTTATTATTTATTTTATCAAATTTCCATTTGGTTTTATGCAAAAATGCTTTTGTACTTTTAGAAGTACAACATAATATCATACAACTGTACTTTCAGTAGTACATAGTAAACATCTGAATTTTCCGGTTTGGATATTTTTCACAATTTTTCTCAAGAATCTTATGTCCTAAGAACAAACCCTAAAAATTCCAAAATTATATCTTAAAAAAAGGTTGCTGAAAAGGCTCCTACCTATATTCGGATAAACCGTTTTATTTTCACAGTCTAACAACATATTTTTAAAACTATTCAAAATTTTAGAATATATATTTTCCTATTCTTTATCCACCTTCCTAGAACAGGAAATTAGACAGAAACAAATGGGAGGATCCATAAAGATTCTAGAACAACGTATTCGTGCTGGCTTTAGCTTTAGTGAGAACTAAGCTTAACATTCATATTTTATTTGACTTTGTTTTAGATTAAACTTTAACTTGTGTTGTATTAAGTTCCTATGCAAAACACGTCAAAAAACTATCCTCTATTTAGAATAATCTAGACATTTGTGAGAAGAGAATGTACATAGAGAAACATTTATAATTGTTTACTAAACTAGCTTGTACCCACGACTTAAGCTAGTGTAGGGATAGCTAGTACTACTATCCGTGCCAATTGGTAATGCACCTTGCGGCCATGTTTTTAACCTCAAAAACGAAAAACGATTGTAAAATTGTTATATATGTTACGGCTTATACCCGAAGTGCGGCTAAACCTAGTTTTAGCCGGCTAAAACTAGGTGTAGCCGATAGCTGTTAGCTAAAACTAGGTGTAGCCGATTTGCTCGCGGTTAATACTAGGTGTAGCCGGCTAAAACTAGGTGTAGCGTGGGGTATTAAGAAAGTTATTTCTGTTGTCTGTTAAAAAAATAACCTCGAAATTTAAGGCTCACGATACGCCGCGCTTCGCGCTCGCCTTCAATTTCTAACCTATATTCGGGACCTACAAGAGTAAAGCAGATCGGTTCACCTAGTTTTAGCCTCAGACCAAATAAAAAAGTAAAGACGGAGTCTTCCGACAAAGCGGTGAAGCCAGTAAAACTACGCCTTGGCTGTGTACATACACAGTTTACGCACACATATATAACGAAACTACGCCTTGGCTTTCGTTCGTCATTGGGCGAACCCTGCCGCCCGGCCCCCGCCCGCCCTCTAGTACGCACACATGTACCATCAAAAACCGGCTTCACTTAGTTGTTCGCAACCACTGCGCAACGCTCCATCTTCCATTTTTATTTGATCTGAGGTTTTAGCCAACAGCTATCGGCTACACTTCGTACACACTTTTAGCCGCACTTCGGGTACTAGCCGTAACATATATAGGTACATATACCTAGATGTTATCTTATAGAAAATTATAATTCAGTAATTAATGTATTAAATTACCTATTGGAATTTTCTTGTTACATTTCATTTTTAGTTGCGTTGCGGATGAGATTAACGTGGATGTTAATGTGACAAGGTTCCTTCGCATTACAGATTGGCGCGGATAATATTATTTACTCTGTGGTGATCGTGGTGCATAGTACATACAACAGAACTTGAACATAGATAGGTATTTCAAATACAGGATTATTTTTACCCCAGTTGCATGTTACAATCTAAATATTGATCATTTGGCGAGCTTGGCAAACTCTGATATCGAAAACGTTAAAAAAACCGGCCAAGTACGTGTCGGGCCACACGCAGTAGGGTTCTGTAGTTACCACAAACCATACCTTATTTAATACCACTATCATTATTATCTGCAAAAATAACTTTGTGATTCATAGTGTTTGTATAATAAGATTTACACCATACTTTTTTTTAGATTTTTCACTATCTTATGTTAAAAGATAGAAGGGGGGGGGGACACATTTTACTACTTCGGAAGTCTATATCTTTCAAATGGTTGACTTTGAGAAAAAATAGTTTTAGGAACGACTATGTCATTTTTAAATACCTATCTATAGATACCCCGTACGTACAGGTTTGATGAAAAAAAATTTTTTCAGTTTAAGTTCCATATATGGGAGATCCCCCTTAATCTTGTATTTTTTTAAATTTTGTATAAAAATCCTAAAGCGGTTCACAGAATATATCTATCTACCAAGTTTCAACTGTGTAATCCTAATAGTTTCGGAATAAAGTGACTGTGACATACGGACAGACAGACAGACAGACATGACGAATCTATGAGGGTTCCGTTTTTTGCCATTAGGCTACGGAACCCTAAAAAGTCGATATATTATGTTTTTCTTAATAATCTATTGCTTTAGTGGGATATTTATTATTCATAAAGTTATTTTACTCAAATTATACATTTTCATTAAGACTTGATCATCAGTAATATTTTTTATAGGCGGATAAGGAAGATGGGCCATATCCCACCACGCGGGCCCAATGTGGATTGGTGGATGTTAACTGCAAATGCACCCGGCACCAACGGCTTAACATGTCTCCCGAAGCACGGAGGAGCTCGAAATAATAAATTTCGAATTTTTGGTCACCCATCCCATGAGCGAACCTTGTGAAAATTGCTCAACCTCCGCAATGGCAGGGCCAGGCAGTAACCACTGCGCCACCAAGCTTCTCATTTAGACTTACTTAATGTGTGTTATCTCATTCATTTTTTCTGCAATAAGACGTGAGCATAATAACGACTTTATATTCTGAAACTCCACATGAAAAGCCTTTGGATAAAATCATGCAAGCTCTTTAGTTCTTTGAAATCCAGTTGACACCTGCTTAATGAGAAGCAAGACTTATTTCAAAAGAAAATGAGATTTGTAATACATTTTACGTGTTTTGTGTTCTGAATTTATACATTTGCAAACATTAATTTAAACTGTCTTTCAGATGTCAAATTAGATTCTAGTACATATAATCTAGGATTATCAGCTGTCTTCTCAATTTGATGCCTTGATTGTATATGTTACAGCTAATACCCGAAGTGCGGCTAAACCTAGTTTTAGCCGGCTAAAACTAGGTGTAGCCGATTTGCTCGCGGCTAATACTAGGTGTAGCCAGCTAAACTAGGTGTAGCATGGGGTATTAAGAAAATTATTTCTGTTGTCTGTTAAAAAAAAATAACCTCGAAATTTAGGGTTCACGATACGCTGCGCTTCGCGCTCCGTGCACGCTTTTAGCGCCACCTAGCGTGTTGCAACTTTGTTGGCTCTGACCTGACCGTTTTGACGTTTTGATATGTAATGGCGGCATTTTGACAAAATGTTAAAAAATACTAAACATATTGTGTTATTAATGTAAATTTAAAAATTACTGTGATTTGGGTGGACAAAGTGTTGTTAAATCATTTTTGGTCATTGAAATTAAATATGGCAAGTAAGATCTATTCAAAAAGAGTGTTTTATTTTGGTTATATCAGGGTTTGTTTACTTCTTTTTTAGTTGTAGATTTTGTAAAACAAGAGGCTAAAAAGCTAATTTAATAATTTTACTAAGTGATAATAAACATATATAATTGTTCCTGTATCGCTAGTAATGAATTAAATATCGTTTTCAAACAGATTACAGAGTTATAGAGCCTTCATTATTTCTACTTTTTGCCACCATGAGCGCTGCAATCGATTATTATACCTTCGCACCCAGCGAATATTCGGGACCTTCAGGGGTAAAGCAGATTGGTTCACCTAGTTTTAGCCAACAGCTATCGGGTACACCTAGTTTTAGCCGGCTTAAACTAGGTTTAGCCGCACTTCGGGTATTAGCCGTAACATATAATACAGATATCAGTACCCTTAGCATGAATAGCTACCGAAAAAATAACACGCGTTAAAACATTCTATAGAGTAATTTTGTATGGGAAATTTGAACAGTGCCATCTACCGCCGTAAAGCGAAATGTAATTTTCCATAGATATTTACTCTATCCAGTAAATTTAAGCGCCTTTTTTTTCGATAGATATTTGTGCTAAGGATACTGTAGTCGCCTAGCTAGATGATTGGTTTTATCATTTTTAGGCATTTAAAATAATACCCATTGCTGCCCCAGATCTTTTCATGGCCTGGGGGCGTATTATGACCTCTTAGTTCCAGCCTGAAAATGAACTGCCGTGCATTTCCGTATTATGATCTCTTATTGCCAGCCAGTCAGGAGTCACGTGACACCTTACTGACTTCTGCGTGGGCCTTGGCAGGAATTTTCGTATTATGACGTATCAACTGACAAGCAACTGACATTTGTTGCCGTGTTTTTCTGTCAAAATAAGCTATTCAGTTTACGCCAGATAATAGTGGCTTTTATTGAATTGTTTTGATTTATTTTACAAATTTATGACAAATAAACAAAAAAATCTCACTTTATCACTAAATTAATTTATAAAAAAACATGCATAACGCGTGTGTGTGATGAATTATGAATATCTTTTAAAAGAAAGGTTAGTAATTTTTGTCATTATTAGTCATAGACTTATTATATTACTAGCGTAAGGACCCGGTCAAAGTCACTATGAAATGATGCCAGTTGGTTGGCCCTAAAAATACAGTTTTAGGGCCAACGCGTTTCAGTCATCCGCGGGAGACTATGGTAGACAGATGGTGATTGACGTGACATAAAAATGCCGAATTGTGCATTTGTAGATTGCAAAAAATATGATGCAAAGGTTAAAAAGTTTCATGGAATATTGTATCATCGGTTAGTAGCTTTACATTATTTTTATTACGTGTCTAACAATTTTAATAAAGTATAAAAGATTTTACTATTACTAGTTATTGTTCGAGGCACTAGAGATCAAATGAACTAATTCACTTGAGTCCATATAAGATCTTTAGTTCATTTAGTTCCATAGCTAATTAACTCCAAGAACGAGAGTAAACGGTAAGGATAGATTACGAACACTACGTACAGAAATGTCTCCTATGAAACAAATTCGCTGCAAAAATATTTTTATTAAGTATCTACACTACATTACATTTCAATTCAAATAATTACAGATTGCCTAATGATCTAGTGTGTAAAGAAATATGGAGTCGCATTACTCCAAAATAACGAAAACAGCCCTATTTCAAGCCTCCTAAAAACGCAAGAATATGCTCTGCTAATTTTTATGACACAGATGTCAAAAGCTGGACTACGAAAGCTGAAAGCAATGGCAATACTGCGAAATCAGATTGAAATATTTACTGCATTCACGCGTATAACAAAATAACTAAACTCAGAAAACGAAACTCCTGCCTCCCATAATTATGCAGTACTAGCAGCTGCCCGCGAATCCGTCTGCGTGGAAAGGTTTTTTGCTTTCCCTCGGGAAAATACTTTTTTTGGAAGACCGTCTTTCTCTATACCCCTGACAATGTGGAGGCGAACAAACGAACAAACAGACTTTCACATTTATCATATTATAGTAAGGATATGCAGTATAGTGACCGGCCGCAGCTTTGCTTTAAGATTTATTCCTTGTGTAAAAACCTAGGATAAAATAATCACTGTTGTATCTCTGACATATTAAACAGACTATATTTATATAATCAACTAGCGACCTGCCCTCGCTTCGCTTCGGTGTAAGTTATAGATTTTATACATAAAGAATAATCAATAAAAAGTTTTTTATACATACCTTTAAAAAAACCTTAGGTAGGTAAATTTTAAGAGAAATTTGCATGTAAATAATCTATTTTTACAATGTCATTATTTAGTTGGAAAAGGATTGTGATACGAATGTCATCATCTTCCAATCAATAATATGTGAAAGAATTTTAAAATCTGATCAGTCTTAAGTTTATGCATTACATATTGATGCTTAAATTTTAAGAGAAATTTGCATGTAAATAATCTATTTTTACAATGTCATTATTTAGTTGGAAAAGGATTGTGATACGAATGTCATCATCTTCCAATCAATAATATGTGAAAGAATTTTAAAATCTGATCAGTCTTAAGTTTATGCATTACAAACAATCAAAATAACAGACAAATCTTTCCTCTTTATATTTAATAATATATCTCTTTATATTAAATAATTTATAGTTTATAATATAAGTTAAAAGCACAAAAACATTTAATTTGAAATAAACATGATTGAGATTTTGTTATGTTTACTTTTTATTTATGGCCTTAATACCATCGAAAAACTGATAGAATTACCATAATAAAAATATTTAAAAAATAGTTAAAAGTTCTAGCGACCTAAAGATGGTGATCTAGTTCTTAACTCCAATTGAACTAAATCGTTCACTTCAGTAATCTTTTTTGCCCACCTCTAATACCGCAGTAGTTCGAGTAGGTTCTAAAAGATGTCGCTGATTTTGCTGGTATGAAGGAATTATAAAGCAAAACATTCGGATGGGCGCATCCTTCCTTTTGAAATCAATGTTATTAGTATATCCAAAATTAGTAAAATCTCTTTGATAAATTATAAGAATTTCTTACAGAAATATTTTTCTTGTATTGCAGGTGCTAATGCATTTCTCTCTCGCTACAATGTCTGTGGGGTCTTTACATAGAGCACCGTTGTTGGTGATATTTGGAAAACAAATTGGCCCATCCGGTTATACATTGATCCAGCCAGACCTACCTACCTAAGTACATCAAAAGTTAACAAGAGTCGAGATCTCTCGAGGTAAAACGCATATTTAACTATAATACAAGGTGAAAGTTGTGTTGTGATTAAAAATAATACCCAAGTAGCTAGGTATATTGTAAAACTAGATTCTGATAGTATCACCTAGCTGTGTCATGATCAAAGTATACTTGGACCTAGTAGTTTGGATGACTACTTGTGCGCTACTTGGATCATGTTAGTGAGCAATCAAAGCGCACTTGGATAAAAAATTTAATCAAAGTATACTTGACCATGCTCTCCTTTCATTCAAGCTTGCTTGGACCAAGTAGTTTTAATGACTACTTGGACGCTACTTGGATCATGTGAACGAGCAATCCAAGTGCACTTTGACGTCGCCGTATCCAAAAAGCTACAACCCGGTCAAGTTAACTCGGCAACCGAGGCAAAAGCGACGTTTTCTTATAATCATTGACATATTGTGCCGTTACCATGTTCTATCATTTCACTATCATATTGCCTATTTAATCTAACCCATTAGTTATCCATTAAAGTATCAGACCATAAAGTCGTCTTGTGTGTGAAAAAATCATTCGAGCCAGGTGCCGAGTTAACTTGACCGGGTTGTACTTTGTCCTAGTTACTTGGTCCAACTATACTTTGATCGGTATTAAAGTATACTTGAATCAAAGCTACGGTCCAAGTAAACTTTGATCTGTCACAGTGGCGTTTCGAATCATCCAAAGTGATCGATCAACATTCTTGATAGTACATACAACAAATGTTTCATTATTAGGTTTTTTATTTAGTAGGTAGGCATTCTAGCATGTTGCCATTACTTATTTCCCCTTTACAGCAAGTAACAAAATATAATTCTAGCAAAAGAATTCTTCAAATATCTTAGAAATGAATACCTACGATACAAGATATCATTTATGTCTCACCACTCACCACACTAAATTTTAGTCAAGATATTGAACTTATTAATGTAATTCCATTCTATTTTTAGGTACCTATCAAATATTACATGAAATATTTGATAAGTACCTAAAACATGTATAATTTCTATTTACAGTTTTTTCATCCGGTGAATTGAGCCATCATAGTACCTTCCCGTTGAAAAAAAGAAGAGACAATACTTACTTTTTGAAAGTGGTATTATTAATTAAAACTCCAGTGTTTAAGATGAAATAAAAAATTATTTACTCATATACCTACTCATCTATCCTATGAAAGGTCATGGTAGGTAAAGTGACATTACCAAATTACCTGATTTAAGTATGTAGGTACAATAATGTTATTAATAAGTTAATAGAAAGCTCCGTATCATTTTAATCATAGCATGATATAAATAGAACATAGTAATAGTATTGTTACAATTCATGGTAAAAGTGAAATATGACTTCCTCTTTACTTTTCATTATTCTGATGTTACTTTAAATCTGAAACAAATTAATTTTAGATTAGTATACAAATACATATGCATATAATAAGAAAACGCCTTAAGATATGATAAATCAAAGATTGTTTCATACAAGTTAAAATCTTTGAAACAGTTATACCGATGTTAACAACACTAAACGTGCATAAGTACTAAGTCTAACAAGTTAATTTTGTATAATAAATACTTTTTACTTTTATGAGAGTTATAAATGGGTCATGAGATGGGATTTTTCTACATAAGTACCTATTCATTGAATCTTATGATTACTTTAGGTAAGTAGGTAGGAACTTTTGTTTTCCCTATGCGTTATAGAGATTATTGTTTACCTATGTAAATTAACGTTCCATGCTACAGTTAAAACTTACCACTTTATATGATAATTCTAAGAAATGGGTTTAATTTCATTACCTACACTATTCAACCTTACTCTCCGACCTATTTTATTTACAAATAATTTAGATTATAAGTACACTGACTTCTAGGAAATATAAATATTAGATAATATTGATTTGATTACTCAATCAAAGTAGGCACAGACACTTCACTGTCACTTACATTGCATTTCTTGCCTCATTTGTGAGGCATTGCTTCTGAATGTTATTGATTCACAAGCAATCTTATCGGATTCAAATACTTCTTTCAAAGATCCCAGCAGTTGAGCATAGGTAGTTGCAGGTACTCGTCGGTGGAACATCGTTGTCAAACCTATACAACAGAAGAATAATAAACGTTAGTCTAAAATAATTGGTCTCAAAATTAAAGTTTTCAACAAACAATGATATTAATATCATTGTCAACAAACGATTAGTTCAACATTGATCTACTTACAGCATTAGATGTTGTTTGTCATGTTGCCTCGAATTAATAGTGCCATTAGGTACTATTGTATTGTATGTACATTCTATAGAAATAAAAATAAACGCGACTTATCACTTAGAACTTTAAAATAAATAAAATCTAATGTTTTTGTTTTGGTCTCATTAGAGATGGGCGTTATAAACCGTAAATAGTTATTGAAACTATGTATTGGTGCAATACCGAAAACTATGTATTGGTCTGCGGTGAAACTATTTATCGACAGAAACACGTTATTGCAACCAAATGTTTTGATATTCAATACCTGACTTTATTGCAATACCTTAACGTTTCTAAAAATCGTACCGTGTTCGTTTCGTGCGATTCAGGGTGCTTTTGTAATATAGGAAATAGCGCCATCTAACCACCTAGCACGAAATTATAATCGTTGATGTGTTTTTTGTTTCATAAATATGTATAATACTGAAATTTCAAATTTTAGGCATTCACAACTATTTTTATATAAAGATAATTTATATAATAGTAAAAATACTGGAAAAAATCGACTTACCCGTAGGATCCCGTCTGAGCTGCTACGGAAGTCGATTTTTTCTAGTATTTTTTTCAATAATATTAATTATTTTAATATAAGTCTAAATACGTATATATTTTTAAGAATCTTAATTTAAAACAAAAATATTGATAAAAAAGGTTAAAAGGAAACAAAAAAACACCAAAACAAATCTGTGAATTTCATATTCCATAATTTCTATAAGTACCTAATTATTTAAATAATCTCCGTAAAACATAGTTGTCAAGAAAATACCAACATTGTATCAAAAAACTTGTTATTTCGGTACGGCTGAATTGGCAATACCGTAAAATACCCCCGATAAATAGTTTCAAAAATAAATAGTTTTGAAAACCGTTATCGAAAACCAATACATAGTTTCGGTTCGGTATGCGAAAAACCCGTTATTACCCAATACTAGGTCTCATGTTTTTTTTACGAAAAAAATCACAGATTAGGTTTCTTCTTTTTAGTTTGGCAATCTACTTTCCTCTTTAGGGAGTAATTTTTGCCAGTGTCAAGTGTTGAGTTCGTATGGGAACACGAACGTTCAGAAATAGACTATTTGTGGAAGTGTGAGTGCATGTTATTTTTAGGTCGAATTTGGTAACATATTGCTCAAAACGTTTTTGTTCTTTATATTTTTACTTATTGCTATAAAATACATGTGATTAATAATCAAAAATAATGTTTTAACACACTTTTTTAAAAACCGGTAAAAAACCGGTAAATTTTGATCGGTTTCCGAACGTTTTCTTCAAATCAGTGAAAACGATACATAGACAACGTAGCCAGGTAGAACTCAACCACTTTAAGGCACCTCATAATACGAAAAAGAACAAGTCAGTATAAGCTCGTAAAATGACTGGCCTAGAAAAAGGCAGGATTACAAAAAGATCATAATACGGCCCCTGGTTGGAGCAATAAAGTTATTCAATGCGGAAATACAGGTTTTCTTAGTAATTTTGACTAGATAAGTGCTACCCCATCAAGAAATGCCGTCAGTATCATTAACTTTGTAAATATTTTGTCTGTTATACGCTAGTACTATTTTTATTCTCTGCTATTATTTGGAAGAGCTTTCTAAAACTAAAAATCATCAAAGTGATGAATATTGCGAATAGGTTGTCCAAATGGCGATCTCACAGTTTATTCGTGTGTATATAGGCCATAGACTATAGACTACAAAATGCATAGGGCATTTTGAATTTACGCAAATACTAACAGTAGCGCGTGTATATTACATTATGTAAGTTTTCAGCCCAATTATACTTCAACGAAGCAAAAAAATAATAGGCACAATTCTACAAAAAGTGTTTTGTAACTATGTATTGAATTTTCTGATATGGAATAAGTTATGGAAAATTTATTCTAGTTCATATTACGTATTTCTTTTCCGATATAAATAAACATCCAAAAGTTTTCGTACTACTTAAAAACATTTCCTACTACTATTGTTGCTTTAAGAGAGTTATATTATGCCGGGTACTTTAGGGTAAAAACTCCAATAACGTAAAATAGACAATGTTTTTTCTGAACAATGGTTGTATAACTCCGGTTCCTTGAAAGTTTATCCTTCCACAAACAACTTCGCTGTTTTATATTATTAGTATTACATACCTGTAGCATTAACATAAGGTAATGTTAATAATTTTAGATGTTTGGAAGGACGTGTTTTTATAGGTTGTTGTAATAGAATAACACTTTGTAATTCGTATGAGTAACTTGTAGGAAATTTGTATTTGAAATATAAATACAAAGTTTATCTAAATAGT
This sequence comes from Agriphila geniculea, assembly GCA_943789525.1. Lineage (NCBI taxonomy): Eukaryota > Metazoa > Arthropoda > Insecta > Lepidoptera > Crambidae > Agriphila > Agriphila geniculea. The sequence continues at coordinate 9,955,469 of OX038875.1, forward strand.
GGGCACCTTAGTAATAAAACCGTTCAAGAGCGAGTCGGACTCGCGCACCGAGGGTTCCGTACCATCATAATTGCACCATTAAACCACACTGCAGAGTAGAATAATAAAATTAGTATTGCAGTTTTAGTTCAGCGCCATCTTTTGACCGATAGTGAACCTAATGTTATCTTTTTTAGAAATATGATAATTTCTAAAAAAGTCTGCTATATTGCGACATCGTTTTATTTTTCCTGTAATCTTTGTACAAACTGCTATCACATAGAATTATTTCAGATTTTTCTCTTTGCAAACTTCGGAGATAAGGGGGGGAGGGAACGGTTTTTTTTTACATTTTTCATCATAAGTCGAAAACTATGCGGTCTAGAAAAAAAAAGGAAAAAAATGATTGAAAACGTGCAAACGGCGCTCTTTCATATGATACATGCCCTAGTTGTCCAAAAAGATAATAATTATTAATGCAATAGTGACGAAAAATGGTACTAACAATTTCTGTGGACTAAATGATTAATGTGTGTAGTCCAGATTATTTTCTTTTTTGAAAGATATTTACGTAACGCTGTACATCGGTGAATTTAGTTCACAAACGTTAACTCCTGCCACTAATCAAATGGAATGTAAATATTACAACTTTAAGCAGTTGCTAAGCAAACCGACATTCAATTAACTTACCATAATGATTAGTTATTCCATAATTACAGTTCCGTAAGTGCCTGTAAATTAATATTATATTCTGTTTGGATAGTAAGAATAGCTGATAAGGATAATATTAGTCCAGGGTTCAATTAATGATATGCCTTTTGAGCGTAAGGGAGACGAAGATGTTTCAATACTTGTATCATACCATGTCTGATATACAAATGTCAGACACATGTCAGTTACGGCACATGCCCTGACAAAGCTACAGGAAAATAAACTTAAGGTACCTATGTCAAAACGGAATGAGGGCTTTTCACAAAAATCGCATTGAAAAATGGGTTCCAGTGTGATTTTTTTACTAAGCTTCGAAGAGTATCAACACCATCTAGTGAATCAAATAGTTACTATTTTAGGCTTAAAAGAGTTCTAAGAGTATCAATACCATCTATTGAGGCGAATAGTTAATATTTTTATTTTTTAAATGTCACTTTTAAAAGCCCTCGGTAGACGGCGTAAGGAGAAGAGATATAATACGGTTACAGGAAATAAAAAAATATTTTGCCGATTTGAAGAAAATTCAAATGGAGTTGGACGAGACATAAACATGTTAACGGAAAAGATAGACAAGTGGATTAAATCAATAGCAAATGGTATTCAAGAATAAATATAAAAAAAAACCAGAATAGACCGCAAAAACGATAAATAAGTTTCAAAGTTTCGATATACCTAACTTGAGTTGACTTCAAAGAATAAAAATGGCTGTTCTGTGCTTTCGTCTTAGAGAAAACGAGTGATTGAGTAAATCATAAGGTGACTTGTCAACATTACAAGATAAATAATTAAGGTTTACTGACCCCATTCAGCACTTGGTACTAACATTTTAGCACAAATAAAAGTCAATTAAATGGGCTAAGACCTTAATTTCTCACAATTTTCTCTTAGCTTGAACTCATGCAAAACTGTGCAAATATTTGACTGAAAAAATAGGAACCTTAAGCAATAATAAAAAAAACAATGTTGAAAGTATTTTTAATCAAATATTATTGGACATAAGCTTAAATTGTTTTAAAAATAAGCTTTCAAAATAATAACAACAGCTAAATGATGTTCAATTTAATTTAATTTTATCTGAGCGTGACTTTGTCCTCGCAGAAAAATTTAGTCATAAATTTTGCGAGACCACGTGTAAAAAGTTGTCTCTGTATTGTTTATTCATTATTAAAACAAAAACTAAATATGTCAAAATAAATTCATTTTATGAATTAAACTGCAAAAACTGATATCCAAGGAGCACAACTTTTTTTGCAAAACGTAAGGTTCTCGTAGTAACACTTTCCAGGGGTCCAAATGAGATACTGAAAATGCAGCTTTTCATCGCGTTTTGGATTTTTATGGTTTTCATTTGCAAAATTTAACTGAACTATTATATTATATTATTAAATATTATATTATAATATATTATATATATTTATAATAAAATTAAATCATATATTAATATATAATATTATATTAATTATCAATCGTGCCTACTTATAGTCTAGCCATGCCCGTTTGTCCGTCCGCGCTTAGCTCAGAGACCCTAAGTACTAAAAAGCTATAATTTAGCATGATTGTGTATAGTAATTACGCCGAAAAATTGGGAGTAAAATCTTGAAAAATATTCTGTTTTTAGTGTACCTCTCCCTCATGTAAAGTGGGGATGTATGGCGATAGGACTTTTAAAATTATTGTATGTTTGTAAAGGCCACTTTTCGATTCAGGGATCCGTTTGTGAAATATTCACTTTAAATTGCAAAATTCTGTTAGAGTCAAGGTTGATACGTGAAAAAATTCAAGACCATACTACATTAATGTTAATTTATATAATAATACTAATAAGCCATTTGGCCTAGTATAAGGTAACTACGGAACCCTAATACTGGGCGTGGCCCGACATACACTTGGCCGGTTTTATTTATATGTCATTTAAATATTAAATCTCTTAAAAATAATGACGGTCGAAAAATATTTTTTTTCTAGTATCTTAAGTAGTAAAATTAAATATTATTAAAATATGGAATCTGCATTATATTTTCAACGAGGTAAGTAGTAAGTAAAACAAGAAAAGAAAAGAAACTTTCGACCTTTGTTATAAAATGTGCTTGATGTTCTTTAAACAGTTGTTTCAGAATTAAAAATAACATACGATCAATAGTATGGCTGGAGTGTTTGAAATACACACATCAACTTTGTCTAGGGATAAAGGTGCTATTTTCATACAAACGAGGTAACTTTGAAGCCTTGGTGTCCTGCCAGGGATGTACTGTGCTATGATCTGATGACGGCTGTCCAGGGAGTGAATGGAGGAGATTCAGATCGCTATACACACCCAACTGATCTGACCAGCATTCTAAAAACGTAATGGACATGTTTAAAAAAACCGCGAAAATAGCATGAAAATGTATGGAAATCCTCAAACTGAGAACTCTGACTCATTAATGTTTTAGAATGCTGATCAGATCAGTTGGGTGAGTATAGCGATCTGAATCTACTCCATTCACTCCTTGGATGGCCATCATCAGATTAGAGCACAGTACATCCCTGGCAGAAAACCAAGGCTTCAAAGTTACCTTGTTTGTATGAAAATAACAACTGTATCCCTAGACAAAGTTGATAAGTATAGAATAGTCATCAAAAAGTTGTATTTTACCTCTCACAGTTTTAAAAGTGGAACTGCAGGCCTATTACATTAAAATAATACATTTATAATGGGCTCTTTCAGCCCTAATTTTGTTGTTCATGTTTAATATATACTTTTCTTAGACGAATCAATGATACTTTTACGTTAGCAAAAGAACTTACGTTAGTAAAAGTTACTGCTTTTTCAAACAACTAAAACGACGTAAAATGTAAAATATAACTACCACTACAGTAATTAATCGTCCAAGAAGATATATAATAACATAATATTAATCTAGGGTATGTACGCTGTATGCTTATAGGATAAAATTATCCTTTAAAGTGAAATTTGATTAAAGGAAGCAATGAAAACTATTTATTTAGCTAGCCACTGAAACTTGATATTATTATGGTATATAATAGCGATTTATCGACATTCAACAATCTGACAGTTAAATTTCGACAAACCGCTTTAACATAACTATTGTCATGTTTCGTTGTAAGTCGAAAGCAAAAGAATCGAATTTGAATCGAAAGCACAGAATACTACATACAAAAACTCCGTTACAGAAACTAACATTTCCAATAACAAAAATTTGACCTTTGTATTCGATACGATTTCACTAATTATGATATATAATAGCAATTTATCGACATTCAACAATCTGACAGTTAAATTTCGACAAAACGCTTTAACATAATTATTGTCGTGTTTCGGTGTAAGTCGAAAGCAAAAAAATCGAATTTGAATCGAAAGCACAGAATACTACAAAAACTCCGTTACAGAAACTAACATTTCCAATAAAAAAAAATTACCTTTGTATTCGATATGTTTCATTAATTAGTCGAAGTGTTATAAGAGCTCGCTTCGAGATAATTATGTAAAAGATAACTAATATTGAAAGGTCAATAAAGGTTAAAAAAACAGTTAAGGTCAATGGAAGCGTATAAAAAATGCTTTTCATCATCTTTTAAGATAATAAGAATGGTAGTCGAACTTCTATCACAAAGGATTCTCTGGATTTTTCTTTCGCAGTATTATAAAAATGTTTGCAAGTGATGAGTTCCCAAATTTATGTATGGAATCAGATTCCTGATGTCGGTGGTTTGTTTGAGATAACTGTGCACCCGTTTATTTCCCGGGAGGTCTAAGTTAACGGACTTCTGAACAATCATTTGCAAGTAACACAGGTTTGAAACCTTGTTAGTCCTCAACAAACTTGTACCGTGTAATCTTTGAAAGTCTCAACTTGATGCCACGGAGACGTCAAGAAGGTAAATGGATTCAAGTTAGTTAATTATACTGGTTAGTTGTTGGTCAAGTTACTTAACTGTAACAGTTTAATCCGTTGGCGTATTGACAGGCCGAATTTGCTTTTTCCATTAAACTTTTAGTTTGGAGTTGATTTAAGTTTTTAATATGCTGTGTCTGTTATATTTTTGCTATTTTACGATGATCTAAAATACCGCCTACCTTTTAGCATTGTATCTTTTTTATAGGGTTTATGTTATGGTTTTAAACCCAAAGGGTCTACTTTCGTTCTATAACTAACTAATAAATAGACTGAAAAGTATTGAAGAGTTTAGACTATTCAAAAAAAAAACTTATGTAAGAAGAAATCTGATGTTTTCTTTTTGTTAGTTTAGAAGAAATATAACCTACATATTAAGTAGTTTTGAAATTAATGTCGTAATGACGATGGAAACATATTTCTAAACCAAATGTGACTTAGAAATTTTAACATTGAAAATATTTATGTGATCGCCAGTGTATGTGACCGATGTTCAGAAAAAAGTACGGCATGGCCGTAGATTGGTCAAAATTAAAGATATCTCTATGAGAGAGGTGTCAAAATGTGCCAAAAATTAGAGGTGTCAAAAATTAGAATTACTTTTTTGCGAAGTGCTTCAAAATTCTGGGAAAAAAACACATCTCGAGATTTAATTGGACTACTGGGTAGTTGATCGGACGACAGATTTCGGCTGCGGAGGTTCTTAAATGTGGGAGTAGTTTGTAGTTCGGCCGCGTTGATGTAAGTAGCACATACGCTGTCGTGAGGTCTCAGTGTTTTTAATTAAAGTGTATATGAATAATTATATGTAATCAATGTAATATTTCAGTGGTTAAAAGTGCTCCCACACAGAAGCTTAGAAATTTAGCAACAAACAAATCTTAAAAATTGAACTCTCCCCGATTTCAATAAAATAGTAGGTACAACCCGCTCGAGTTAACTCGGCACCTGAAGCGCGATAGACCCCCTTTGTTTTCTCCTTTCCTCGCGCCACCATCGTAAATATTTTGAAAGTTTTCGATAGATTATCTATAAATTATCGCTAACAAATGTACTAACGCTACTGGCATGACAAAAGTGGCGTGAAGAAAGGAGAAAACGAAGGGGGTCTATCGCGCTTCACGTGCCAAGTTAACTCGACTGCGTTATACTGGAAAATAATTAATTCAATAACATATACATATTTTTAACTCTGAGTACTTATCTCAGATTTTGTCGTTTAGATCAATCTAGTTCTATAATTTTTTTTTTCAATATAGTTGCTCGAAAATGTGAGCTTACGCTGACAGGCCAGCGTGCGGTAAGTTGATTTTACCGCACGCCGTGCGTTTTTGTTTACGGTTTAGTACAGCGTGCGGTAAGTTGATTTTACCGCACGCCCGCGCCGTGCGTTTTTGTTTACGTACGTTTTTTTTACTTTCTACTAGCTTCCACCCGCGACTTCGTCCGCGTGGATAGTAGAAAAATATAGCGACCAGTTTAAAATGACCTCTTTAGTGTATGAAAGCTAGTACTAAGAAGAGTTCAAGCTGTTTCCCTGGTTCCACCCACCTTAATTTAATGAAACATAGCTTAGATTTTAAGTTGGACCTTAATCTACTAAACTATGAAAAGCTCATCAAAATTCTTATAGTGGTTTTTGCGTAATACGCGCACAAATATTTGGAATTTACAGTTTTAATATATGTATAGATTACAATTTCAATAGTACTTGTAATGTTTTCTCGCAAATGTATTGAAAAACGTAGTATGGCACACGGTTGTTAAGGTTTTTTAAAACTCGTGACGATTATAAACCCTCGCCTGCGGCTCGGGCTTATAAAACGTCAACTCGTTTTAAAAACCTCCTTACCAACCTTGTATCATAAACTACTAATGTAGTTATCCTATCACTGGTTAGATTCGATTATATAAATAGATATGTGAAGTGGTGGTCAATTTTAAGTTCGGTATATGGTCATTCGGAAAAGTTTTCCTAAGCTACAACAAAACACGTTCTAAAACTTTTTTTAAAGTTGTTGATGCAATATTTATGCACAGGTGCACTATGCACTTAAAAGAGGGAGTCAATCACCATGTTGTTAAAGTTTATTGGTACTGAAATAAATAATTTTTCATTTTTCATTTTCATTTTTCATATTTTGAATTCCTTTAGACAATCCTACTATCCTAATCCTTACTATCCTTATCCTTTACTTACTAATAATATAATAAATACGAAAGTCAGTTTGTTTGTTTGTTTGTTTGTTACGCCTTCACGTCTTAACTACCCAATTGATCATCATGAAATTTTTGTATTTTGAAAGTTTGTATGTAATTTTGTATATAGTAAGGATGTGAAAGTTTGTGAGTTTGACTGTTTATCACTCAATTACATAAAAATGTCTATTCCGATTTGGAAGAAATTTGGCAAACAGTTTAAAACCCGAATCAAAACATTAGATACTTTTTATACTAGTCAAAGGTTCCTTAGAGATTTTTACGAATGTCCATGCAGACGTTGCAGGCTGAAGCTAGTCCTTCATAAATAGACTCTCAATCTATCAATAAAGCTAGGGTTTCCTAGGATTATGGTGCCGTCATATTACGGCCGTAGTTTAGCGGCGTAGAACGTTGTCTATGTAAACAATACGGCGCGCCGGCGTAGAACGGTGTAGTTCTACGCCACTAAATTACGGCCGTATTATGACGGCACCGTCATCCTAGGAAACCCTGGCTTTACGCTAAGTAATTAAAAGAAGTTGACACCGTCTGATATTAAACCAATCGAACATCGAACCCAAAATCTTTCCATGAATAGGACCACGGAGGTAATAGGCATGACGAATATTTTTTTATTTTATGTTACATAAATTACCTCACAAAAAAAGAAACATTGGTAAAAGAATTATTTCACTAGCATTAAAATTACCCGAGATATCACAGTTTGAAATGCACACAAATTGGACTCACCCAAAAACGCGCCATACTAACGGCTACCTAGTTATGACGTCACGCCTAGGTAGTTTGTATGTAAGGCGTAGGAAATTTTCTCGGCAGCTATATTAAATATTGTGTTTATCAAAATGGTTTCATAGACAAATTTTCTATACATTTTACGGACTAATTAAATGTATTATTTATTTTAATAAATTTTATACTTTTTAAATGGACTTGTCCTGCCATCTTTGAATGGTCATAAAACAAATACGCATTATATAAAACCAAGAGGTAACAAGCTACTCTAAAAGTTTAATATGTTTACGATTTTTATTAGTATTTCGTTATTTTATTCATTAGTCGTCATCCCTAATTGCAATTATGATTTATTTGAAATGTATGATTTTTTTTTTATGTTAGTAACATTTCAGTTTACTAAATAAGTAATATAGAACATTCTACACTACAATATCCATTGCTCGATAATATTAGCAACACATTATTATTGATAAAAAATATAGATAATAAATAGTTATCTACTTTTTTGTATATTGATATATTTTGAAATAAAACACTTAACTATTTTAATTTTATTGAAAGTAATTTGGTAATTAGTCGGTTTTTTATTTTTTTATTTTCCCAACGTTTCGGCACCTTTGCTGCTGCCGTTGTCACGGGTGACTGAAGCTGCTCGTGAGCCTACCCTCAAGCGATAATTTTATAAAGAGCTTCAGAAATTCATATTAAAAAAAACATTTAAATCGGTTGTAATTATTGTTATTATTTAATTTTGTGAATCATTTTTTTATTACAATTGTTCCAAATATTTTGCAGGCACCTTTAAAGAGTGTCTATCTATATCCTATTTTATTTTATATTACCTGTTCTTTACATACTACTAAACTTTCAATTATGCATGACCAAGATAAAAATATTCTCCAACTGCCGTAACGTCGAAAATATTTTCAAATTGGCTACCCGCGAAATTACTGTACACCTTTTTCAGGAACCCAGGTGTTCAATGAAATATGTAAACAACAATTTTTACTTGAAAATGTTTTGGGTGAAATTAAGACGGCATGTTTTTTACGACAGTATATTTTTAAAACAAGAAATAAAGTAGATTTGAGTTGAGAATTGAGTTAGAGCTTTTAGAACCGTCAATATTTATTCGTCTTTAAAAATACTCAGATATAAAATAACCGTGAGATCATCTAAAATATTAATATTACTAATGTATCATATAAAAGGTGAAAATATTCATATTATATAATCAAATAAAATTCATCTCCATACGAATTTTAAAGTCCAACATTTTATGCGAATCCACTTCATTTCGTATACAGAAACGTAATTTAATTTCATATTCCCGTCCGACTTTGAAACCGTTGGCATCGCAATATCATGAAGTACATTTCTGTTGGCGCCCAACGTGGAACCCTACTCAAAATGCAATACGCGAAATGTACTGGCAGCTTGCTTAATTCCCCGAAAGTCCGATACAATATGATAGCAATCCCGAATAATGAAATTAACATCCAGTTGACACTTTAAAAAATTACCTTTGACAAGGAGGGTGAGTACCGCCAGCAAGATATACATCCTCATAAGTTTTAAACAATTAGTTCCATCACTTATCACTGACCCCGCTTTTTAAACACAGTCACTCACATGCTTGTGGCAGAGTTTCCCCGAGACGTCGTACCTCGACACGAGTATTATTAAAATGAGGAAACGTCGCGCACGACCGTCTCTCTTGACGGCAAGAACACAACTGAACTAAGTTCATGCGTTCGTTTGCAACCACTCGCCCCTCGCCCAGTCGGGGTCACAGAGACGTTAATATTTTCATGAATGTATGAGATATAAGCTGAAAATTGTGTGTTTGCGCGACTCTATCTACATTTGATTAATGTTCATACGGAATAGTAAATATTCTTCGGTTATCGTTGAATTTAGTTGATTGAAGTCTACATTTTAATAATAGATTATGCTAGAAAAATTAATGCGTCACGTTACTGGAAATAGTATGCGTAGTTTTTTTTTTATTTTACGTTATAATAGTTTTTTGCCAACAGACTTGTATTGAAGAAAATGAAAACTTTGTAAAATAAATAGATTTACTAACAATGTAATAAATACTAACTTCTATTATCGTCATAACTACTACTTCTAAATTGTTCCAGAAATTTTAGCTCTAGTAGAGTAACAGATTTTTACAAATTGTACTTTTAAAATATTAATTTTGTTTTCATTTTATTCCTCGCAACAAGGAAGAAATATTACAAAAACTTTATATTGCTATAAAATATAGTATCAAAAATTTTTAGCTATCGAAATAAAAGTTATAAAACACATTTTATATTTATATTCGGTTTACTTATCAGTCTAAAATTTATTAGAAGTAAATTATATTTATTAGTTTCAGAAATAATGATGACTGTTTAATCAGAATATCGGTACTTTCATTTATTTCTGTTTCTCATGTTAATTATACGAGTATGTTAGGTGAAACTCGATGCTTAATCAAAGGTTTGATTTTAATTAATTTCACAGGAATATTTCATACGCTGAATACTATTTTTTATTGCTTTGATTATAAAAGAGGTTCGTGTATGAAATTATTGTAAGTTTTAAATAAACTAGAAGTGGAGTAAAGATAATACGAGTCATATTCAAATTTATTGCCTGTCTTTTTGACTAATTTTGGCGGTCATTTTATGCAAATTGATTCCCAGCACAATATTTTTAAGACACCAGCAAACTCGCAGCTACTTTTCATACAAATTACCGAAGCTGATCGATTGTGTATGAAAAGTAAATATTTTTTCTTGACATTGCGTCTTGTTGAATGGATGTAAGAATTTGTAGTATTGTCACAGAATATGTATATACCTAATAGTACTAACGTACAGAAGCCGATCCGCGCGAGGACAATCAAATAATAAGCTACTCTCGCCGCACGACCATAAAGTTCAATTTCGAATTGCACAACGTTGCGTGCCTAATATTATAAGCACCTAAGAAGCGCTTCTCTTTCTGTCGCTATGTCTCAACCGATACAACTCATGAATCGTTAAAGTTGCTACTCGCTAGTCGCTACTTACCGATATCATAGAAAACATCCGTTATGTCGATGAATATACAATGAAATTACTAAATAAAAAATAAAATAAACGAGCTGAGACCAATAGTATTTCTAAGTAATTAGTTAAGTAAGTACTTAGTTACTTGTGTGAAAATGATATTATTTGGAAATAATATTAGGTGATGTATATAGTTCGGGATGATTTACGTAAAAGTAGTAAAGAACCAATAAAAAAATGACTCATAAGTATTTGATTGAATCAGGCGTCACTTAGCGGAAGTCCCAAACCATTTTGAAAAAAGAAATATATGTAGCTTACTTCCGCAAACACTTACTTGTTTGCGGAAGTAAGCTACATATATTTCTTTTTTCAAAAAACTGACTCGTTAGTTTTTTTGTCGCGCAGACAACGCGCGTGTCGGCGCGTCGATATCCCTCAGCCATGGCTAGACTGAGTGAGCCGCGAGCAGTAGGCTAATATAACAGTTTAAGCGCAGAGTGAGACCCCCTGGTATTGGTGACTACCTACGTTTTAATGTTACTGACAAAACTGACTCGATAAGATGTATTTTTTACAACAAACTGAGAAAGCATCCAGAGTGCGGCCTTATTGCTAAGTAATCTCTTCCAGGCAAACTCATGGTTGCCTATATAATGAAGAGAACAAAGAAGAGGACTGATGGGGAATATTTAATCAACTGCATAAGGTAAAATAGCTATATTTAATTCGACAATTATATTCGCAATTTAATACAAAGAACTAGTATTTGAAATACTAGAAAAAACATTAAAACGGACAATATATTATAGGAGTCACAGGTTTTGTAATAGATTATAGGTAGTTTCAGCCATTATTGTATATAATTTAACTTTATCCTTAAGTAAATAAAATCTAACAAAACAATATCCCATTTATAAACCACTGACACCTGTCGATACCAGAAAGTTACTTACTAAATAAAACACACCCAAAATACTATATTCATCGGCCCAAACTTTTCTAGAAAGAAAAGTTTATTTCTTACTTTTATATTCATATCCCTTCCCAATACTTAATTCGGAGTTAGCAAACTCGAAGGAGGTAATACTCGATCAAATAACATCAAATCATCGCAAAATGCTCACGTAGTCAACACCAAATTCATAATCGACGATTCTGAGGGAGCAGTAAGGAATTTGTAAGGATAACGGGTAGGTGGGAGTGTTTATGATTTTATGAGCCACGTTCACGATAATGGCTGCGTACAATAACGATCAAGTGTTACGACCCCTTATATGTATGAGAAAAGTCTGTTGACGTGTAGGATAGCACTGTGTTTTTGAAGCACAGATCATTCTTCAAGAGCAACTTGTGAAATTGACATAGGAAGGCCGTTGACAAAGGATTGGCAAGAAATACCTATGGTAAGTTAAGGAGTAATAAACAGTAATATTTAGTGCAGTAATAAACAGTGTGAAAGGATCATCCATTTTGGTCCAAATGTGAAAGTGCCGGCCAAAAAGCAAAAGTACTTTATTCTGATAGATTTTGTCCACCTAAGCATTTCTTATTATGGCACCGAAGCTGTAGCTGCGCTATACAAGATTTTAAATAAGTTCAAAATGTCTGTCTTTTCATACGTTTTGGCACAAATGTAAAAAAATGTCGGCCAAAAAGCAAATTCTGATAGAATTTGTCCATCTAAGCATTTTTTATTATGGCACCGAAGCTGTAGCACCGCTTCACATTTGTGTCAAAATGTATGAAAAGACAGACTTTTTGAACTCAATTAAAATCAAGTACAGCGGTGCTACAGTTTCGGTGCCATAATAAGAAATGAAAGGGGAGCTCGGTGGCGCAGTGGTTTAGCGCCTGGCCCAGCGATTGCGTAAGTTAAGCAACGTTCGCAAGGGTCGGTCATGGGATGGGTGACCAAAAATTTACTATCCCGAACCCCTCCGTGCTTCGGAAGGCACGTTAAGCCGTTGGTCCCGGCTGCATTTGCAGTCGTTAATACCCACCAATCCGCATTGGGCCCGCGTGGTGGGTTATGGCCCGTCCTCCTTATCCACCCATAAGGAAGGCCTGTGCCCCAGCAGTGGGGACATCAGAAATGGCTGATGGACAATAAGAAATGCTTAGGTGGACAAAATCTATCAGAATTTGCTTTTTGGCCGACATTTTTTTACATTTGTGTCAAAACGTATGAAAAGACAGACTATAGAACACTTTTGTTTTTTGGCCGGTACTTTCATATTTGGACCAAAACTCATGAAAAGATAGACTATAAAGCACTTTTTTTTTGGCCGGTACTTTCATATTTGGACCAAAACTGTATGAAACATGGATGATGTCCTTTATAATTTTAAACGTGAAGTAATTAAAAAAGTGATTGATATAAAAAAGTAATACATTTAGCAAAGTTCGTGTCTTTTTGTTGTTTTTTTATGTATTTTCATGCAACTTAAAAATTACTTTAATCTTTAAATAACGCAGTACTAGTTTTAATATGGAAAAAGTATTGCTTGCTGGCTTATGGATGCGGCGTAAGCCGGCAATCATTTTTTTTTCTGTCAAACGTAAAAGAATTATAATTTAGTAATTAAGATTTGTCAAACAAATATTCGGACTAGGTTATGGTTAGATACAATATCAATCTTTGAGTAGTGTGTGTCATATATCCAGGTAGATATAACTTAAAAGCTATAAAAAAATTGTTTAAAAAAACAAAAAACCGACTTCAAAAAACCTACCTCTAAAAAGCAAGAAATAATATTCGTAATAATAAAACACGTCTATTGAAGTCGGGTGGGGCTGGAGTACAAATCCCTTTTTTTATTCTAAAAGCCCCACCCGACTTCAATAGACGTGTTTTATTATTACGAATATTATTTCTTGCTTTTTAGAGGTAGGTTTTTTGAAGTCGGTTTTTTGTTTTTTTAAACAATTTTTTATTTTTTTATTTTTAGTGTAGGTACCTTTGGTATTAGGTAGTGTAGGTATATTATTTAGGTAGAAATTAAATCGGCTCAGCCAAACGTGAGTTAATCGCGGAGAAACATACATACATGCGGGTCAAACTGAGAACCTCCTTTTTTAAGTCGGTTAAAGAACTACACTTAAGATATCCCTTTTCCAACAAAAAAATAATTATCTTATTCAGTTCATAAACAAAGAAGTTATACGACTGATCATCGAGGTAGTTCACACAAAATCATACTATTTTCGTGCTTTTTTTTCAAGATTACTTGAAAAGTACTGAACCGATTTCAAAATTTTAAAAAATGGGACCAACTTGGGGGTTTACCTAATGTAATAACGTTTGAATCATTTCAATCGGTCCAGCCGTCTTCGAGTAATCGGTGTACATACAAAAAACAAAAAAAAAAAAAAAAAAAAAAAAAAAAAAAAAACGGGTCGAATTGAGTACCTCCCTCCTTTTGAAGTCGGTAAAAATCACAATAATTTCACAACTTTCTCGCGATAATTTGCAGTTGTATGTATTTTTTTGCCTGCAAATTGGCATCGAACGTTGAATATTATTATTTAATGCAAAGATGGTACCTGTGTGCCTAAAATGAGCCCATTTACGATATCTTTCGAGAAAAGTTATAATGTTTCTTTATGTGAAGTAATTTTAAACCATATGCTATGTTGTTAGGGTGACAACACCTTTGTATTGTATAGTCACGTCACGTCAATAAATTATATTGTTTAGAACATTGTCACTCTAAAAGCTATTACTTTTTGAACAGAAACCAATGTCAAATGACAACTATTTACAACAATGCGACAAAGTTCTAAACTGTATATATATTTTTAAACGCGATTTACACCTTATCTTAAAAGAGGTGTACAAGAAGTACGAGTGATAAAAAGAGAAGAATAAAATCCATGAAATGATATATAGACCTACCAACTTATTTGTGAAGTGGTGAAAAATGGAACTACGATTGCAGCCTTAGATTTTTTTTACACCAATGCCATTTTGATGTTCACTCTTGTTCAGCAATAGCAACGCACCAGTTCACAGAAAAATAGGTAGTTTAATAGTTATATTGTAAAGTTTTAAGAGTAGACAATAGTATCACATATTTTCCTAAAAAGTTCCTAAAGTAACATATTTTCCTAAAAAAACATTGGGATTATTTTCTCTCTATCTCCTGTAACACTAATAAGTAACACATTCAAGGTTAACACATTTCATATACATATGAAAACATTTCATGCCAATGCGAAATATTAAATAAAAGTTACGACCTACATCAAGGTCACTAATCACTTTCAAACAATTAAATCCTATAGCGTCCAAACACGAACTTTCAAATAAAACACAGACCTAGTGAAACATGTAGCGTCCACTAGAGAAACAAAGATATATTAAAAACGCGACTGCCCTGCCAAAAACGAACTAAAAACTTAAAAGACAAGTGTCATTGCAGTCGGGGGACCGTCCTGTGGAACAATTTTGAATCAAAGAGGTCCCCCGACTGCAATGACACTTGTTATTTAAGTTTTTAGTTCGTCATTGGCAGGGCAGTCGTGTTTTAAATATTTTTTAAATTTGACAAATGATTTAGGTTTGGAATGTGCTCATTAAAGCCTTTCATTTGATGCCCATATTGTAATGATAGTTTTTTTTAACATTTGAAAGTGGCGTCGTACAGTCGCTATATTGACTTTTTTTTTAAATATACACTCTAAAAAAAATTTGGTTGCTCCTAACAACATTGTGATAGTTGCGATCAAGCATCTTGATTCCATACGAGCCTACAACACGTTAGATGCTTCAAATAAGATGATACAAATTGGTCATACTATTGTTACTTAGCTAAAGCAATTAAGATCTTATTCAATATTAATACAAAAAATGGTTGTACTCACAAATTCACATAGTACATTCAACTATGAGCTTGGTCAATATTAACATGCAAGATAACTGTTAGAACTAATTCACTTAGTGAGTTCAAGAGCTTGGTCAATATTGACAAGAAAGATGACTATTAGAACTAATTCATGTAGTGAGTTCAACTAAGAGCTTGGTCAATATTAACAAGAAAGATATTGTTAGAACAAATTCACCTAGTGAGTTCAACTAAGAGCTTGGTCAATATTAACAAGAAAGATGTTTGTTAGAACTAATTCACCTAGTGAGTTCAACTAAGAGATTGGTCCATATTAACAAGAAAGATGTTTGTTAGAACTGATTCACCTAGTGAGTTCAACTAAGAGCGAACATCCCAAACATCCCGTAGAGTTATAAAAATCAGTTTAATATACTGGTCCCTCAGTGAGGGAACTTTTAGATATTAAGCTGAAAAGTACAGATACTACACTTTGGTCTTAAGCCAAAAGGCCGAGAAGCGATGTCGAACCAAAGTAATCTAAAGAAGGTCATGAAATCGGAAAAAATTTTAACACTGCCGTCTAGAAAATAATGTAAACAGCACAGTGACATCTTTCGGGGCGCATGCGTATTAGCGCGCTGCGCAATCAGGATGGCATGCATGCCACTACTATGCCACAAACCATGCCGAGCAGCTCCGCTGCATTACCCTAAATAAAAAAACAATAAGAAAAGCTTTTGTCTATTATTTACATAACGAACGTAATATATTTAAACCAGTGATAATTTCATGTATGTTACGGCTAATACCCGAAGTGCGGCTAAACCTAGTTAGATTTTGATTCTTTATTAATAATTGTTTCAACATTATCTACCTATTTGTTTATGAAAACTATTGTGTTTATTCCAACTAAGTAATATGAAATATTTAAACAACATAATCTTAGTAGAATTTACCATTTAATTCATAGTTAATTCAACAATGTTAAATGATAAAATTGATTACTTGACATTATTGGTTTGAATATTTTTATTTGTTGTTTTAAAGATTACAGTTTTAGTTGATTTAGCAATAGGTCTTAGTTAAATCAATGATGACAAAGTTATTCATCTAATAATGAGAATTGTCAAATTCATTATTTACTTAATTATATTGATACTTTATTATTAATTGATTCTAATATTTATTTGTTTATGATAACAAATAAAAATGATCGAATCACGCAAGAAAAGTCAATAATAGTTGAAACTATGTATAAGCTTCTTAGAATTAATAAACACACTACGTGTTTAGTTCAATCACAGGCTAACATGTTGATTTAAGTATTCAGCTTTGATTCAATTAATTATTATCATAATTGTTTCATTCAATTCAAGATCTACTAAGAGAAAATTTCTCTTAGTTGGCCTTCATTTTTTAGAGTGTAGCCAGTGTCACTCGAAATGATGTAAGAATTTTAACAATATCCCATACATCCAAATCCATTAAGCCGTTTCGAAGTTATGGTGGAATAAAGAAACTCACATACTCACAAACATACATGAACCCTGAACACATATACACTCCTTTTTTAGGCAGTTGTGTAAAAACGGTAGACTTTAATGCGACAAAAAGTATTTTTGCGTCGCCACGTCACCCCATCCACGTTATGGCTTGTGCAAAACGCTCATGTGGTTCATTATTATACGTTTTATATTCGCTATTATGAAAATCGGCTTGCGAAAGCTCGTTTCATTTTTTGTCGACTGCATGAGTTCTATTTTAGTATACAAAGGTAATGTCTTTTGTTACTGAATTAACTTTATGACCGGCAATGTACTGAATTGTTATTAAGTTATGTTATTATGACTGTTGATCATACAAAGGCTGTAGAAACTACACGCAAGTTATTTCAACATTTTCAACTAACGAAATACAATTTCAAACGACATATTCTGTTACATTAAATCTATGATTCATTTTTAATTTAAAATAACTATACAAAGTATTTTAAATTACATAGCATAATTCAAAGAAAGACGAAAATAAAAGTCGTGATCAAATTTCAGGTATGAACCTCTTTATACAAAAAAAAACCTTTGGAGTTACAAGTTTTGATAAATTTGGCCGCATGATGGAAACTGTTGTGTAGGCTGTTCTTAACTAATATTGAGCTGGGCTAAACTGTCCTAACAAACAATTCAAAATGGCGATGGCGGCGGGTTAAAGTAGCGCTCGGCCCAGCTTCATTCTAAAAATTATAACTGTCCAGGTTTAGTTAATAGGTCAAAAGTGGTATCATTTTCGGATAAATCAATAATATAGAATTCAATTCTGGTATAAAAAAGAACTTATTAAGCAGTTTCTTAAAAATTACATAATAACCTAAATTTTAAAACTATTTATTTTATTTTAAGTCTTGGCACTTGTTTCAGTTTAAAAAAAAACTATCCCAAGAAAGCGTTCTTCAGATTACATTTTTCTATTAAGTTAGTTATGTAAAGCTTTTTCTATAATTAATTTGAACCTAACCCGAGTAGTCTAGTTTAAGCTAGGTCTAGCACACAGCTAGTCAATTAGATACGAATAGCCTACAGAACAGTTTCCATCATGTGGCCAATCGTTATCACTACTTGTAAATTCTAAGATTATGATTAGAAAAGAAAATGTTACATGATTTTTTTTTGTAAATCTCCGACAAACGCTCAATCCAGATACAATATTATCATTTCTTGGAACTCTAAACATTACTTACTAATCATGAATATTGGTAAGTAGCTATTTAAACTTTTTGATTCCTCCGGGAACTTACTTGAAATACCAGGTTAGCAACAATTCATTTTAATACCAATTACCTAACTGCACCTTTGAGAAGAAACTTTAATTGTGGGAATATTTCCTAGTCAGAAAAGCTAAAGTTTATGGTCCAACTAACTGTGAAGCTAGACAAAATAGCTTTATTGTTCTCCTATATAACATCGGTGATAACTCTGAGAATTATAGAATATTTTATTTTTATAATGGTTCATGCTATCTAAATTTAGGTGCGTTAGGGTGGGGTACCCATTTATATCCATAGCAGTTTTTTTTTACTTTGGCCATAGTGTGTGTGTGTGCGAACTAGGTTTGCATACGTGTTCGCACACGTATGTATACAGTGGCGCAATGTTGCAGCACAGATAGGAGGATAAAATCATTTCTTGGTGTAAGTGGGTACTCATCACATCCAGAGACAAGCCTGCTGTTCTTTTTATCTTTAGTCTTAATATTTATGTGTTTGTCCGATACGTTCCTTAATCGGTTATCTGTACGTACCATTGCGAACGCCTGTTCAGCTAATTTAAGATAAAATATACCTACTAGTTAGATTTTCTTTTTAGCAAATGTTCATAAAATATAAATTACCACCAATTAACTATAAGATCCCATTTAATTTATCGCAAGGATAACTGTAAATAATAAATAATGTTTAACTTTTCTCAACTTGGGTCCCTAAGTAATCACAGACTAAATAAAACTTCTTAACTTCATTAATGTGCTAAGTTATTTCGAAGAGTTAAAATGGTCTTTGGAATTTCGTGGACATTTGTGTAATGATCTGCTATGCTATTCTCCTTGGTTAGATAAAGTCTATTTTTTTATGCACAACAGAACAGTGCTTGGCCTTCACCTAATCTAATGTTAAGTGACGATAAGGCCGAAAGTGGAAGCGCACTACACCCGGAATCCTCATCACCTAGCTACCTTACCTCTATTTTTAAATTGTTGTTATGGCGTCAGAGTTAGGTAAGATGTTCGTAGCTAACCAGGTGGACTTGAAATAAGCCCTACCACCAAGCAAACCGAGTACAAATTGTACTCCCCCTGGGAATCGAATCCGGGACCCCTGCGTCTTACACGGGTGGGCAAACCACTAGATCACAGAGGCGATTAATTCATCACTGCGGTAGCGCTGTCTGGCAGTTCATTACCCATTAATGATTTTACACTTTGTCATCTTCATTTTGTATGATAACTCGGTTATAGGTACAATGGATCTAAATTCAATGAATCTAATATAGGCAGTAAAAATTGTTTAAAAAAACAAAAACAGACTTCAAAAAACCTACCCCTAAAAAGCAAGAAATAATATTCGTAATAATAAAAACACGTCTATGGAAGTCGGGTGGGGCTGGAGTACAAATTCCTTTTTTTTATTCTAAAAGCCCCACCCGACTTCAATAGACGTGTTTTTATTATAACGAATATTATTTCTTGCTTTTTAGGGGTAGGTTTTTTGAAGTCGGTTTTTGTTTTTTTAGTCAATTTTTTATTTTTTAAATTTTTAGTGTAGGTACCTTTTGTAAAGGTAGTGTAGGTATATTATTTAGGTAGAAAAATCGGCTCAGCCAAACGTGAGTTAATCGCGGAGAAACTTACATACATGCGGGTCAAACTGAGAACCTCCTTTTTTAAGTCGGTTAAAGAACTACACTTAAGACATCACTTTTCCAACAAAAAAACAATTATCTTATTTAGTTCATAAACAAAGACGTTATACGACTGATCATCGAGGTAGTTCACACAAAATCATACTATTTTTGTGCTTTTTTCAAGATTACTTAAAAAGTACTGAACCGATTTCAAAATTTTAAAAAATGGGACCAACTTGGAAGTCTACCTAATGTAATAACGTTTGAATCGGTAACCGATCACATGTCCGAAATTTACTTGTCCTAATTTCATTTGACCGAAAACCGTTGACCGACGTCTTTGTTGCTATATGTTTTGTTTGCCATATTTTTAAATCATCAAAATATCATTTGGCATATGTCTCATTTTACCGAACTACGTTTCACCGATTTTCAAAATAACTTTTTTACTTTTGGCCGAAGTCTCTTTTAGCTTTTTTTCATTTGCCAGATAACTTATTTGCCATACTTTCACTTCACCAGAACAACATTTTACCGAATATCATTTGGCCGCAAGTTTATTAGAATAAAGATATTTTTTACATTTACTTTACCTTTGACTTTGACATTGGTGGGTTAGGTTAGGTCAGTGTTTTGACCACTCGTAGCAGAGCGAGCAAAGCGGGTGGAGCTTAATAATGCTTGCATGCATGTTCCGTGCTTGCTTGTTTGCTTGCTCGCTTTGATGCATGCTTGCTTGTTTTTTGCATGTTGGGTGCTTGCTTGCAAAATGCTTGCCGGGGGGTGCAGGGGGGCTGGCCCCCCTGCTCGGGGGGGTCGGGGGGCCGGAGGCCCCCCGCTATAAAGAAAAACTTTTAATGCACCTACCAGTAGGTTAGGTTAGGTTAGTGTTTTGACCATTCGCAGCGGAGCGAGCGAAGCGAGCGGAGCTCCAAAATGCTTGCATGCACGCTGCATGCTTGCTTGCATGCTGCATGCCTGCTTGCATGATGCATGCCTGCTGCATGCCTGCTTGCATGCTGCATGCCTGCTTGCATGCTGCATGCCTGCTTGCATGCTGCATGCCTGCTTGCATGCTGCATGCCTGTTTGCATGCTGCATGCCTACATGCTGCATGCCTGCTTGCTGCATGCCTGCTTGCATGCTGCATGCCTGCTGCATGCGTATAAAATTTGGGAAAATATTAGTTAACCTAGAATCGAGTGTTGGTAGTTATTTTGCATGAATATTTATTGCATTGCATTATATAATAATTAATTTTCAGAACATAACGAAAATTTATCCGATTCCAGTTTAAAACGATTTTGAACATCAACTACTAACATTGGAATATTAAATATTGTACTAGGAAAAATACGACTGGCTAAGAAGATTAGGAATCGGAAATAGTGTGCTACTAGTTTTTAAGGCGTTTGGTGAACTGAAATTATGGCAAATAAATGATTGGAATAAAGAATGTTCGGGCATATAATACTTCGACGAAACGTTTTTTCGACCGAGCATTACCTCGGTAAAAAGTTTTTCGGCCAAATGAGAAATCGGAGTAACGAAAAAAATCGAATTAATATTAGGGCAACTGATACAGTGGGAAACGTGATTTCGACGAAGTAAAAAAATTCGAAACGAAAATAGTCGAAAAGTTGTCGGTAAAATGAAATTCGACCAACACAAAATTCGATCTTAAGATAGGTAACCGTTTGAATCATTTCAATCGGTTCAGCCGTCTTCGAGTAATCGGTGTACATACAAAAAACAAAAAAAACGCAGACGAAGTCGCGGGCGGCCGCTAGTAATATTATAAATGCGAAAGTCCGTTTGTTTGTTTGTTACGCCTTCACGTTTTAATAACTGAACCGATCATCATGAAATTTTGCACACACGTAGTTAGAGGTACAGAGAAGGACATTGGGTATCTTTTATCCCGAAAAATGTGTTGTTCCCGAGGGATAGCAAAAAAAAACCTTTCCACGCAGACGAAGTCGCGGGCGGCTGCTAGTATTATTATAAATAACAATTTCTAAAAATCTTTAATAGTGTATATTCATTTATTAATCAAACAACTACTATTTACTGTAGATAATCGCTTTAGTAGGTAATTAAGAGAAGAGAAATAGCCTTACAATCTTTTACAATTACGTAAACAACATCCCTGTTTCCTGTTCAACTTATAGCCAATGGAATTCTAGACACAGAATAAACATTTGCTTACAAACCAAATACTTTTAAATTAGCTCTTTAAGCGGGTTAACGGAATCGACTTGGGAAAAGGATCCGGCCTAAATACTTGTACTAGAGTTTTAAAACACCAGTTTGTTCGTTGATAATAAAGTAAAAAAAAAGTTAGAGGATTTCACAATTTAAGTCGCAGATGTGCATAATTTAAAGTTAATTTAAATATCGCTGGGTACTCTCAATACTCAAATCTATAAAGAAAATTAGCAAAATAATCCTTTTAACACAAATTATAAGTAGCAGCAAATTAATAAAATGATACCTGCATTAATTAAATAATCTTCTATTAGCTTCTATATAGTTACCTACTGAGTAGGTACTTTAACTTTTGCTAAAACATCAATTTCACATATATAATGTGTGTTGAAATTGATATTTTAACAAAAGTTAAATAAAACCATACACCAACTATCTGCCGCCGAATATTAAAGCGGGAATTTCATAGTTTGCCTATTATAAATGCATTTCAGTTTTCCGTTCCGATATCGAAAAGCCAATGAATTTCTATAGAATTTGTCAAAACATCGTCAAATTGTGCTGTTGCGTAAGCCGAAACAAACCTTTTCACGTCATCTTAGCATCAAATTTCTTTTTAATTAATATGTGCCATTCGTTCATAGTGGATGACATTATTGGCAGACATTGCATAACATTTTAATTTATATTTATTTTCCAATCTTAGATTTATGATCTGGTAATTTGTCTCTTTATGATAATATTTGAGAAAGTTAAACACATTTCACGCAAACACTTGACGACCTGAGTGGTGCAGTGGTCAACATGCCGGTCTACCACGCAGAGGTCCCGGGTTTGATTCCCGGCCGGGCAGAAATTGAAATGATGAATTTTATTTTCTGTTCCGGGTCTGGGTATTACTATGTCATTATCATCATCATCATCATCATATCAGCCGCACGACACCCACTGCTGGGTATAGGCCTCCTATATTACTATGTATAATAAGTATATATTTAAAAAAGTATATAAGTAGTATAATCAGTTGTCTAGCACCCATATTACAAGCTATGCTTAGTTTGGGGCTAGATGGCGCTGTGTGAAATTGTCCAAGCATTATTTATTATAAAAACTTTTAATCAATGAATAATCAATGAAAAAAAAAATACATTTATTTGGATTAAATTTAGGTTATAAGTATACAGTTTTATAGAGAAGGTCCTAGGATAAACTACATGGCCAATACTGTTCTGGGGGACTACTCAAATGGCCACTATTCTATTCGATCGCTAACTTACAAATTAAAAATAAGCCATAAACTCCAAAATTACGTGTCGGAGGCTTGTCATTTCCATACAATACAACAATATCTGTGATTTACATAAACTTGCGACGTGTGACTTGATCGTCAATTGCTTATTTTTAAGCTTTAAGTTAGCGAATAGAAAAGTGGCCATTTGAGTAGGGTGGCAGATATATTACGTAATTTTTAAGAACAGTATCATATTAAGTTAAAAATCACATCAGAAAATGTATTTTCTTCAATCTTGTCGAGCCCAAAGTTCTCCTCAACATTAGAATTATCGTCGTAGGAAACAAAAACCTCGTATTTATTCACATTTCTAATACAACTATTAAAGTACAAGCACCTCTCGGCACGTCCTTATAGCATTACCGGTTGACAAGCGGGGAGGCTCCGCCCGCTTTATCACTTAATTTGAATCGTGTCACGAATTCCAAACAGACCATCCTTACCACCGAAAATTGCTAATTCTAGATACTCTAATCAGTAGGTACTGACAGGATTTGCAATGTCGACAAATATATTTGACGTTCATTTTGTGCCGTGAAATTATTTTAGCGACAGATTTGGATAGGTTTACAAATGTTGCCTTAATAAGACTATTTGTAATTAAACTTATAATTCAAAGGAATTTATATTATCGGAATATAATTTCGTATGTCCGTCCGGCTGTCCGTCTGTACTACTCTACAGGTCGCATGTCTCAACCGATTCTCTTGCAATTTTGTGAGCTGGGTCGATATTTATATGTATTTTTTGTCGATTCAGTTTTTCGATTTTTTTATTAATGGTAGATTTACGGGGAAAATCGAATTTTAGCCATTTTGTAAAATGTTCAAAAATGTAACAAACGCGATGTCTACAGCTTATAGAGCCACTAGTTAGAATCTCAGGGGCCAAAACTAGTCATAGCAGTTGTGTTCAAGCTGTTGGCGCAATAAAATAACTTGCGAAATTATTTTTGAATTTTTGGATACGGTCAGGAGCAGCGTTTCAGAAACGCTGGCACAAAATCTGCCTATCCCATCACTAATCACTCTATTCAGTAGCAGATATAGAGTTCCGATTTTGCATCGAGTTTATCGAATATCTGTGTTTCGACAGAGTTATCAAACTATCATTTTAGCGACTAAAAGTGGCATGCCATCGACATTCAAATGTGTGCGGTTCACAACTTCCAGTCGCCCAATAGCTAAGTATATCTGTAGCTTCCGAAAACCAGCTAAAGTTATCGTGGGTCAAAATAGTTATTTGTGACTTATCATCAAAACTTTCCTATCTTTTTATAAAAAAAAATAGTAGCAGTCAAAGCTTTTTGTTATTCCGTAACTATCTTAATTGGCTATTATTCGAACAG
The DNA here is from genome assembly GCA_943789525.1 of Agriphila geniculea. NCBI lineage: Eukaryota > Metazoa > Arthropoda > Insecta > Lepidoptera > Crambidae > Agriphila > Agriphila geniculea. Next base: position 9,980,127 of record OX038875.1, read on the forward strand.
GAAACAGGAAATGTTGTTTAAGGATAATAATGATAAGCGTCCCCGTTGACGGGCGATTAATCGCTGAGCGATTTTTGTTGTTGAAAATAGAACATACGGAGTTCTATACGTAAACGCCCACGAGCTACTTTTTGTAGCTGCGATAATCGCGGCGCTTTTTTGTCGCTGGCTAAGTAAAATCTTTGTCGTGTCATTTCGCGGGCGATTAACGCCGCGATTATCGCAGCTACAAAAAGTCTCCCGTGAGCGGTAACGCTTAGGCGATTTTTATTAACATTAACATTAAAACTATATGCATCAAACAAAACCATATTCATTTAACATACCGTTTGACTCACATAACGTGTCAAGTTACCTCACAGATTATCCGAACCGAAAACTGTAAACATATTATTATCTATTTAGAATATGAATATAAGATTTTTGCCTATTACACACATCAACTTTGTCTAGGGATACAGGTGCTATTTTCATACAAACGAGGTAACTTTGAAGCCTTGGTTTCCTGCCAGGGATATACTGTGCTGTGATCTGATGATGACTATTCAGGGAGTGAATGGAGGAGATTTAGATCGCCATACATACCCAACTGATCTGACCAGCATTCTAAAAACGTAATGGACATGTTTAAAAAAACCGCGAAAATGGCATGAAAATGTATGGAAATCCTCAAACTGAAAACTCTGGCCCATTAATCTTTTAGAATGCTGATCAGTTGGGTGTGTATAGCAATCTGTATCTACTCCATTCACTCCCTGGATGGCCATCATCAGATTACAGCACGGTACAATCCTGGCAGAAAACCAAGGCTTCAAAGTTACCTCGTTTGTATGAAAATAACACCTGTATCCCTAGACAAAGTTGATGTGTGTAAGTGACTAAAGCACTTGTATTACGGAAATCGGAGACAACGGTGAAACTACAAACACCCAGACCTGAGCCAATATAGAAAAGTTTGTTTTCTAAATTGACCCAGCCAGGGTTCGAAACCGGGACCTCAAGAGATTGCGACTCCTTGAAAACCGGTGTATAAACCACTCGACCACGGAGGTCGTTGTTAAAGGTCATTGGGCATATTTGACCTTGATATTATTTGGCTTGATGAAAGTTTGCGTACAGAAACGAAACCAGTTTTAAATTGAAGAATTCAATCCCACTTTTCAAAATATTATGTATTATTTTTTATGTACCGACCGGCAGAAAAAACTTATTTTACAGTATATGTGCGAGTATAATGTATGATGTTATTAAATTTTTATTAATAAAACAGAAGTTCTTACTTTCAGCATTGTGAAAATGTGTGATACAAGCATAATAAACGTTTGATTGTTTTTATTTATTTTATTTTATTTATGATTAAAATAATATGATATAATGATAAAAAATGAAACAACGCCTGCAAGAATGCGACCCATATCACTGAGTAGCAGATACATTTATCTAAAGTCTATTCGCTTAAATAGTGTCGGTACACCCGCAAGCACTTGTGTTCAGAGACAGGAATACTGGTAATAAACACAACCTTTCACTACGGCACTTCTATGTAAACTGCCTAAATCCAAATTGACTTGCGAGTGTACGCCGCACGCGGTATCCTTTGTTTATGCGGCGACATCCTTTGACAAGAAGCGGCACGTGCAAAAGCGGGAAGATAAAAGTGCGACACTATCTAAGCGAATGGACTTTACATATCCAGCCCTATTTCGATTGTGTACGCCATAGGTCAAACGTCGAACAAAATGCCCATTGACCTTTTAATTGAACTCCATGTCAATCTATATCCGCTTGACTGATTTAATTGAAGTTTTAGTTACTACGCCGATTTAAAAGCATAATATGTAGTTACATTTTTCATACAACATAGTTGGCATACACGCTCTCGTTTAGCTGGCCTCAAATTCCTTTTTAATTTCCAGGCATGCGCTGCAATACCACGTAAGGCTAAATTTTTATAGGACAAACGTATACATTTTATTTTATTTTTATAGATATTTTTAGTCCAGTCTCAACTTTCATCACAAGGATGAATTGTTGAGTAATAAAGGACAAAATATTTTCTTTTTATTTACAGATATTTCTCTCGTCGTTTCTCTAGAGATTAAATTAATAAGTCGTTTGATTTTAAATTTTATAAATTCCTTAAATTTTCATTAAGAATTAATTATGTACCTACCTGCTTTGGATAATAGCTATATAAGAACAATTATACGTTATATAATAATAATAAGAGATATAAATTTGTAGAAAAGTATTTTATATTGACTCAGCAAAAACCAAGAAAACACTCACAAAAATCTGATCGCTAGAAAAGCCTGATATATTTCTGAAGCATTTCCTTGAGTTACGCTCAATACTATTTACTTCGGTATCTTCCCATGTGAAAATCTCTTAGATAGTATCATAAATCGCTCCGCTTGACATAATAGCGTAAAGGGAACCATCTCGATTTATGCATGTTTGATTTAGATGGTGGGGATTGTCATACCCGCAACTCTTACTAAAAATATGGAATGCTCACTTCAACGCACAGTATTTTTTCTGGATGTATTTTCGCATTCAGAAGTGTTGTTGGTGGCTTATTGTTTACAGACAAATGTCGTAGTAGGTAATCATATTTTTAAGGATAGGTATGTAAATGTTTTCTTTTTTTCATCTTTATATTTGTAATCGTAAGCTTCAACATTTAAACAAGTTTACTGTTACTTATTATTGCTAAACAACAATTTTAACAGTAATTTCTAATATTAGTTATATAATCAAATAAGTCTCGTTTTTATTGTAACCATAAAAATATAAATAAAGCTATCTAGATAAAACTTTCTTCTTTTTAATGTTTATAGTTCTATTTAAGGCAGAGTACGAACTACTTGATTACTTAAATCTAAATTCAAGTTCAGTTTTCTTTAGAGCTTTAGTTTAGACTATCTCAGCTGGATTTCTCAACCTCTTAATACGAAGTCTGTATAAAAACTTTATCAATTAAACTTCGATTGGTCACAGTACTTAGCAGTATACACTACAGAAGCGCTATAAAACTCGGAACTGGAACTAAACTGTCGAAACAGACTGAAAGTAAAGTTAATAAAACTTAATACAGAAAATAATTACATTGAAACAAACAAAGCAATATATTCAGTAATCGTGGATGTTTATGTTCAATACTTACTATTATCGATGTCAAAACGGTATGGTCAAAGAACAAAAAAGTGAAAAAAATAATATTGTAAAACCAAGTGTAACATTTTGTAATATACATTTACATACGACAATGCTAATGCAAAGATTTTTCGTACTGTTTTTGAAGCGAAATTGAAAGTAACCTACTCAGATTCATGATAAAACAAGAAATATTAGTTTTTCTGATTTGACACGACTAAATCAAACAGAAATCTAACTGAACTGATGTGTTTGATTGCAGTTAATAATGTGAGATAAATGGTATTGTATAATACTAAATAGCCATACATTGAAAATTGAGTTAGAGCTATAAATATTTACAAAGTGAAAGACAAAGTGTCTTTATTCAAATAAACTTAATAATTAAGCACTTTTGAATCATCTATATTTTCCTACCAGCCGTTTTAGTTTTGTTAACTGAACGGGTGCAAGAAACTTATCAGCTTTAACAAAAATAAGTAACGATATTTTTTTCTTGCCATGTATACAGTCTTTAAGTTATATTGTTACTAACAAACGATGGATCTTTGGTCTGAAAATAAATTATTTTAATTTTTTTATTTATATTTTATTTTTACACGTTTACATATCACAAAAAAAAGATTATTTTTAAAGAAAACCTCTAATCAAGCCGCTATTTAATTTTGAAGCTAGTTTTGGTTTTTATTTTCAGGGTTTTCTTTAAAAAAAGCTTTTTAACTCTCGTATTTTGTATACTTATATTAGGAATTGGGTACCTAACCAAACATTACATTAGGTATTTATGCTCATGCGTCGTGCGTGTCCTTGAATACCAATACGCTCACCCTTAAAATAAAGAATAGGGTAAATTTACCCGATCCCAACTTCAATTAGGTGTAAGATTTATTTCAATCCTTTTCAACTAATGTCCCGAAGTGATTTCACAGTGAACAGTGGGCATTGAAGCATATTTTAGGCGGACGTGATTTATTCTACGATATTACGCACCCCGGGTTGGCTTGAATGGCATTACGTTGACAGCTTATGAGGTCCTTTATTTACGTTTGATTTATGTAGCGAGCAGAGATATAACTCTTGTAGGCTAAGAATATATTAGTGGGTCCATTCCATACGGGAATAGCCTGAAAGTGTACGAATTTTAGAAAGACATTTTAAGACTATTGCAATTATGTAGGTTTCTAATTTATCCTTTTGCTTTAGTTAGCCTATCAATTTCTTCCTTCATTTTGAAATATAGAAAACAGACTTCATAATGTTCGCAATGAATCTCTGTGAATTAAGTGGCAATTTTTTATTTGCTCCGAAAATCGACTATGCTCTTCAGTATTTATTTTCTCCATTGAAGAAAAAACGTCTATACATAAAATTACATCAGCCTAAAGGATAAATTCACTTGGGCATTCACAAAAATAAATCGCGTTCGGTGTTAGGCAGTGTCATGCAAATTTTTCGGCTGTTTCGCGAATCCGTTGTACAACGGCCATTGTTATAAAAATAATTGGGGTCACAGTGACATTAGTCCTCTCAGCCTATTATTCTGCCGCTGTCCACGCCAAATTTGAAATGTGATGATTTGTGACATAATTGTTTTGTCTTAAATCATTTTGGTCCGTGCGCTTTTTCGGCGTTTTTATATTTATATATCTTAGAAACTTTATTTTCATGTAAAATCTGTTTTTTTAGAATTAAGGTACCAAGAGGCAATAAAACATGTATCAGATGCATATTATTAAATAAATACAATATAATATTATACAATTTAATATAATTTGAATTACTTTAATTAAGTTTTATCAACTGCTGGCCCCGAAGATCCTGATTATAAAATGTTTACAATCACATAAGGTTACATGTGTATCTTTTCTTTAACTATATTTACTTTTACCACCAGTCCTCATACATACCCTTCCGTAAACTCAAAAGCCTTCGTAAATCCATACTATGTCTCTACTAATATTATTTATTCAACTGTCTGTTTGTCTCTCTGTTACGTTTTAGCGCCTAGATCGCTGGACCGATTTCGACAAAATATGGTACGGATATAAATGAAACCTTGGCGAAGGGTATAGGCTACTTTTTATACCACTGCTGCCGCAATATAACCTGTAGCACACCCCGGGCATTCCATACAAGCGTCGCGTTTCAACTACCTATTACACAGACGCTACACAGTAACGTTTTTGAACACGCGCAACTGTGTGCGAGCTATTGAATGAGCACACGGATCGGCACACGGAACTCGCGCGGTGGGCGCCGGTGGGGTGAGGTAATTGATTGTGGGGCGGGGCGGAGAGTTTCCTTTCTGTACGGTAGTACTTATATCTATTCTGTGCCTGTAGTCCACGCAGGTGAAGCTGCGGGGGGTGAGCTAGTAAAACGGATATATATTTGAGGGTATGAATTTTTTATACGCTTCTTTAAAGTGTAAAAATATGCCTAATTTTATTGCAAGAACTTTCATAAAGTAATCAAAAGTTAAAGTAAATATTTCAAAGAAATGTAGCAACAAAGTAAGTTAGTTTGTTAAAGCATTATTTAAAATAAAACGTCCTAATATTTTGAGTTAAATTCTCGCTTGTCTAAGAAAAACATATTTCTTTCCATTGTTAGTGGGTTGGGACTTGCTTTTTTAATTTTTATAACACGAAAATTCGCGGCCACTTTACAGAGCAAATTGTCATATTATTTTGTCTAGAATTAAGCATGGTTATTTTTATCAAGTGCATTATTAAATAAACAAAGCACAGCACAGCAACAATGAAATACAAAAATTACAAAAACATATTCAGCCGGTCAAATTCATTAAGATAAGGCCCATAAATTCAAAGTGTATTGTTCATCCAACAAAGCAGATACTTCTTTTCACTTGACCCTTTTGTGGGTTATAAAATACCGCCAAAAGTGGTAAACAATAATCTAGTTAGAGGCGAATGGTTGCATCCCATCTCCGGAGCCTCGTAAATCAAGAACAACATTTATTTTAATACTTCCTATTGATCAAAGCTTTCCCATTTTCCGGATGAATAATAAAATATTTTTTGACGCTTCTGCATACAGTAAAATAGTAAATAGTAGTAACTAGTATTTACAAGGTTATTTTTAGGATATACGAAACCTGAAAACTGTTTGTTCAGAATCAGTCTAATAGAATGATTGCAATATTTTTTATATCATATTTTGACTAATTATTATTTACAAAACGATAATTAACGCACACCCTACTAACGGGACAACATAAAAAGCTTGTAACTTCGTGAGTTTTTAAAGTTTCATTCATTATCATTTTTATACTGATTCTGAAAATTATAATGTGACCCGTGTTTTGGTTTCAAACGTGCAACAAAAGTGCAATACCTACTCGACTTTAATGTATGGAACGGCAGATTTTTTTTGCGAGCAGGAGAGTTGGCCCCATAGTAAAAGTTGCTTGTAATCATGAGTGGAACCACCCCACGGCGGGAACCAAATGATACAAAATTTCAGCGTGTATACAAAAAATAATGTTGTATGGCCCAGAATATTAACAGTACTAAACGTCTTATGTGACATTGAATGTTTTATCTTTGCTGATTGAGACTTTAATGAGGCATTTACAAGGGTCGATTTTCCGGCTTGCTAGGCAACTTTAGTCGAATAGGGGTTTTAATCGACAATCGCTTATACAAGGTTATTTTTAGTTTATACAAAACCTCTCGTGGGGTTGATCAGACCATCAAACTGAACAACTTTCATTGTGGGACCAACCTTGAAATTGCGAAAAAAAATCAGCTGTTTCATACATTTCGATGGAGTAGGATTGTACTTTTGTGTGGAACACTGATTTTTTTCCGCGATTTCAAAGTTGGTCCTCTACTGAAAGTTGTTCAGTTTGATGGTCTGATCAACCCCACGAGAGGTTTTGTATAAACTAAAAATAACCTTGTAAAATTGAATCACCACCTCATTGAAATAGACTATTTGACTAATTTTGGAAAACTATTTTAAATTATTCCTTATTACGTAATAAACGCACCACATTGATATTTCAAGAAAAATCAATGTATTTTATTAAAAAATCAATGTTAAAGTTTAAAATTTTAAAACCGCGCCAAAAACGCTATAGCGCTGGAAACGTCGTTTGATGACGTCACAAGCCTGTAAACATTGTAATGCTGTCAAATCTTTAGCCATTTGACAGCCATCAATCGCGGATCCTAAGTCTATGGTCGTGTCAAACGCCTGAAGCTATATTTATTTACAGGCAAGTGACGTCATCAGTAATCTTAGAGCGTTATCGCCACAGAAAAACATTCAAAAATTATTGCGTTTTTCTAGGTGAAATTAATCAATCAATAGACTTAATTTGGTCTATATAATAGTTGAATATGTTTTTACGCCATTATCTGTTAGGATGACCACAATTTGCAGTATATTTTCAATGTTGTCAAATACCCTATTAGGTTCGTTGCGATTCTATTATGCGAGCAATGAGGGCTTTTCACAATGACAAAAAACTGTAAGCTCGATAGATGGCGTTGATAAAAATGTGTGTCAATGTGTTTTTACTGTGTACTCAGTACTGTAGGCAGGCGCATGTAACTCTAAAATGTTTCTCTATGGGCAAATGTCAGCCAGCGTACGCTTATTTGTCTCTTTGGTACAGGCCGTTTCTTTTTAAAAGCCAATTTTGACACTTCTCTTTCCATCAACGTCACTTAGTGAAGCAAATAGTTACTAATTTTATTTTTAAATGTCACTGAAGAGCCCTCATTGACGATAAAAAGCCCTATTTGACTAAACTTGCCTAGCGAGTAGCCCGGAAAATCAAGCCATGTATTAGAAACTAGCGGCCGCCCGCGACTTCGTCTGCATGGAATGGTTTTTTGCTATCCCTCGGGAACAATACTTTTCTTCGGGATGAAAAATACCCTATGGCCTTCTCTGTACCTCTGACAACGTGTATGCAAAATTTCATGACGATCGGTTCAGTAGTTAAGACGTGAAGGCGTAACAAACAAACAAACAAACAAACGGACTTTCGCATTTATAATATAAGTAAGGATGGGCTGGACACGTGATTGTTTATTATTTCGTGGGGTTGATTTTCCACAAAAATGTAGACCACACGAAAATGCAGCAAAAATGATTGAAATACTAATAGGTATCTACTTATACTGTGGAAAATGTTACAACTTTGCTACAGTATTTCATCATCACCCTTCAGGCCATCAGAATTAATTCTTCAAATTAATAGTTTTCACCGTGTTATTCGTCATAGGTATTTTAAGCACCGCCAATTTTTTTTCTTAGTAGTTGTCATCGAAATACATATTATTACGTAACATTTCGATACTAGTATAATAATAATATCTTCAAGACTAAACACCATTTTTTTTATCTTGATCCATACTTTTCACAAGATAAAGTAAATAATATCTAAAAATTGATCAAGAATATCTGAATTATGTTTTGAACGTTTATTTTGTGTAAAAAATACAATTCATAATTCTTCATCTAAAAATTTATTACGACAAAATATTCTAGTTATTTTCAAGTATCTTGTCGAAATATTTGTATTGATAAAAAATAGAACACACTTTTATATAAGACTTTTTTGATTGAAAAACGTGATAAAGTATTCCTCAATACTTTTGTGTTACTAAGACAAAAATAGATCATCTTACTTTTATTACGGTTACAGAAAAGCTTTTAAATTTCAGTAAATACGTAGGCTTAACGGCACCAATATGTTGTTTCATCGTTAATATGTACGTGAGTTATGAAAAGATTAGTGAATGTAAATGACCGGTATGACCACACATTACGTATTTAGCTTTTTTATATGTCTATTATTTATTATACAGAATTATAGGGACTCGCCCTCGCTTCGCTTCATTTCCTTCCTTTTTTTGCCAAATGCGATCTTCCAACAACACCCAAAAAGAAAACAAATATCTTACAAACGTCACCCATTCGCTCCAAAAATCTGTTTCAGTCCCGTTCGAGTCCCGTCTCGTCATCGGTGTAAGAAACGCGCTTGAATTTATTTTCGCACGCGTTAATTTCTTACGATAACTCTGATATTCATTTAAATGTTATGGTGTAAAAAAGGTAAAATAATGTGCATAAAATGCTTAAGGCTGTATATTTGCATTTCAACGAAATAAGTGTTTTTCCAATGAAGTTATCTAAAGAATGAAAGCATTATTATTGATGTAAACTTTAGTTTTAGGAAGCAAAATTCTTAAATTAGTGCTGTATAGAGAGAAAAACATAATAAATTGTCAGGTATTTAAAAATGAAGACAATCTGTTCAAGTGAAATTTCAAATTTGCTTGTCAGAGGTATTTTTCAAAAACGTTTCAGCTGTAACAAATAAGAATACGACTCATATTTATGTTTTCACTTATTGTTTGTATCGTAAAGGAGTTCCCTAAAGAGAGAAAATTTAAAAAAATGCTTTTAATCACAGAGAAATAAAATATTAAAAAATGCTCAAATTGGTACATTTTGACATGTTTTTTTACTTGTATTTACAGAATCTAAAGTAATTTTTAATTTTTCTTAGGAATAATGAGATATTTGTCTAATGTATTGCGTGTTTTGTATATACTTATATCTATTTAATAATTTAATAGGAATTTTCAAAGTTCGCCCTCATTACGGCTCGCGCAGAGTTGTTTTGATCATATGTATTGAAAATTTAAAAATGGAACGTGATGCGACTTTACAGCCTTAAGGTTATTAACGTATTCAAGTTGATAAGGATTAATCCTTCTATATAGCTTTCTCTGTGACCAACTTTTAAGAAGATATAATGGGTATAGTAAGCTATTCTTAAAAGATAGACATATACCGACATCGCGGAATTTTTTGTAGACCTATAAAAGAGAAACAATTCCATCATACATTATTTTGTTATAGCTCAAAAGGTTTATGCAGCGTTTTCAATGCAAGCTCCCAGTCGGTTTAATTTTTGCCGACTTCTTCAACAATTATCGTCACATTTCTACCAATTTACATAAAACCTCAAATTATTATTAACTCAAGCTTTCCTCATGAATCACTCTATCATTTGGTGAAAACCGCATGAAAATCTGTTTAGTAGTTATTGAGTTTATCGCAAACAGTCAGACAGACGGTCACGGTGAGGGACTTTGTTTTATAATAATGCCAGGTGTAACAAGACCTTCAACGAAGCCGAGGTCTACGTATTCTGCCCATCATCAGGAACATTTCTGTTCAAAATTATTGCTCGGAAACGATTTTGATTTTTGGTGTTAAAAAAGCATTGCATACTTTACCACGCAATGTAACGCGTACAACAGACCGCGCCTGCAAGTGAATGCTACACAGCTGCGTGCGGCCGAGTTGAAAGGCAGCGTTTATGTGCGTGCTCATGAGATACATCGAGTGACGACGTTTTGAAGCCATTGTTTGTTACGACATACTTAAAATTCTGATAATCTTTCATTGGACAAAAAGTAGGAAATAACGAATATTTTTTTTTTATTTGACCTTCAATAACTTCGTGGCTATTGGTTTCCCAGGTATAGTCTGAAAGACAAAAATGACCCTGATGATGGGCGGAATACGTGGATATCAGCTTCGTTGAAGGTCTTGTTACACCCGTTATGTAGTTATGATATAAAGTTACCATTTATTCCGGATGCGTCATATTCCTGACTCGTCTTATTTCAGACTTGCCAAATCCCAATTTCGCCGATTTCTTGATTCGCCGTAATACGTACAATCGATAACATTGGCGCTTTTGAAATTCTAAGTTTAAAATTGCTTGCTCAATCCAGATCCAGCTCAATCCAGTTTCAATTATAGTGCATACTCATAAAAGTAAATAAAGTAGGTACATACATAATACATACTACCGTTGTACTTAGCCTAACGATGCTTCAGGAAATTATCTTCATCCAGCGAGTGTACTAGATACCTACTCACAGTATATGCTTAACTTTGAGATACTTCAACTTAGTTAAATGTATTGAATTTTTAGATTTTAGGCATTCGCAGTGCAGAAAAAATACTTGAAAAAATTGACTCACCCAAAGCAGCCGCCGCGTCTGAGCTGCTACGGGTGAGTCGATTTTTTCTTGTATTTTTCTAATATATTAATTATCTTAGTTAAATGTAGTATAATTATTAAGAAAATAAACGTTAAAAAAATAATATTTAAAGGACAAAAAATCTAAAAAAAAAACTAAAACAATTCAATTTTGAAACTGACGAATTCGTAACTGATAGCAAAGTAAAAGCGTTTCTCTCAAATTTCTCCGTTTACCCACTGCGGTGGCTTGGAAGTATCCTCTATTCTTACTTTGAATAAATAATATGTGTAAAAGCTTCGAAACTGCGCTAATATTTTATTCTGTGCCAAGAAAATGCCTTCTAAGATAAATGCATTGGATTAACAGAGGTTAGTAGGTAGTTCTCTTTTAATTAAAACAAGTTAATAGTAAAAGGGTATTTTATAAAAGGGTACATCACCTTAAAGCTATTAAAAATGTAGAAATGCTGCAGTCAGTTTTAGGTTGCGGAATAATTTCTTGTCAAAGTTACTAAATTGGCCAGTAGTTGTTTTTGTTTCTAGTTCTACCTACCTTTTTTAATGAATAGGTAACAATAAAAATAGCAAGTTTCGACATGAGTTTTGTGTCGCTAGTTTGTTCTGGATGATTCACAGTGCACCGTAGCGTCGTCGTCGAAACAATTTTACTGTCATACTTACGTTTCTTTTTGAATTGTTTTTTAACGTCTTTTCAATCAGGTACCAATGATTTGATGTATCTTTTCTAATAAAATTGTATTTTGTCAACAAAACATTCTCAAATCGTATTATTCAATGTTTGGTACATTTTTGGAGTTAAAGCATAGTGTAAGTCTGTAAGGTATATATTATATTGTATGGGCTTAGTTGCCAGAAATATAATTATGATTAAATCAATAGTAAAATGCAGTAACATGAAAATTGGAAGACTAAACTAATTATGGACTCATTTTGGCCCATCAGGCCCATCTATTACGTATGAGTTATGTTATGACATAAGATCTTATAAGTAAGTTTTCTTCAATTGTTCTAATTTATCATCACTGTCAAGATAATTCAGGTCCAACTTAACAAATGCATGTGTGAACTAAAATACTGTGGATTAATCTTGTGAATACATAAAGCAGGGTCGTGCCGCGCGCGTGACTTGGCCATTAAGATTTATAACACTCGTGTGTGGAGTTTAAAACGTTAAGACTTAATTAATTCCCTTCGTGACCTCTATACCTAGGGGTAGGTAGGTACTGAAGGAAACTCGATATATGTCTGTGGAAGGAAACCTGTTTACCCTGTCTGTGTTTTTTATGCTTGGACAATTTCACACAACGCCACCTAACCCCAAACTAAGCAAAGCTTGTAATATAGGTGCTAGACAACTGATATACTTATTAGACATATGTAGTAACACCCAGACCCGTCACAGAAATTAAAATTAATCATTTCAATTTCTGCCCGTTTCATTTCAATTTTAAAAACGTCAACAATTTCTTTGGATAGCTACTTTAACTTATAGGTGCAGCTGTACATATCAGTTAAAGTACGGAACTGTGAAAAATATTTAGGCTTTTATCATATTAAGTTATTCATCTGTTTTAAAGCTCCGTTATGTGAAATCATTTGTTTCTGTCTTTTTCTTTACGTGTAAAGAGTATGGAAAATAACCTCACTTCTGCACTTTTTCGATGTTTGTCGTTGTCTTTTCATCATTATCTATAGCACAATTATTTTTCTTGAAAAAAATTTATTGGAGCAACTGCACAGTACGTCAAAGTGTATTTTGATGTAGAATTGAATACGTTTACGCTATCATTTACGCCAAAATAATGGCCCGCGACAAGCGCTTTTGATTATATTCTGATTTTTTTACAATCATCTGTGAGGTTTATACGCAATTTAATGTTTGTAGCAACTAGATAAACTCTTTAGCTTGTCGTATGATTTTTTGGTGGCTACAAGTTTACGTTTTCTATATAAAGATATGGCCCGCGTAAACCATGTTTTCCTATTATCGCCCCTTAACGAGAAATTTAATGTAAACATACTAGATATATAAACTTCTAAAACTTCCACGCGTACAGTTCATTAGAAATAAATCACTTTTTACGGATTACAGCGCGTATATTAGTATTAATTCAGATGTTGTTTTAGAATCACTTAGTTTTGATTTATTGGATTTCCCGACGTTTTGACACCTTTCCAGAGCACTTGGTCATGGGAGGACTAAGCCAAAAAGGCTGCTTATATTGTTATGAAATTACACGGCAAAATGTATGGATCCAAGTTTATTAAGTTATTTTATAGCTGCATTCTGATTTTAATTAGTGTTACTGATTTAAATTGATTCAAGTTAATTAGAAAATAAGACCTAGCTACTTAATCTACCACCAATTCACAAATTGAGCGAACTGGCGGAAAAACCTCGGAGAGGTTGTGTCGATCCTTTTGATGTATGTTAAAATACCTATCTCTTTTCTTTAAGTATGTTAGAAATATAAAAAAAAAGTCATGTTTTAACTAAATAATTCCAAATCGATTCAATTTCAGAATACGGTACTATTTATACTATTTGTTTACTTAAAAAAATCAACTGTTTACAAAATTGCATTGTTAGTCATTAAAACATCGCTAATAAAATAACTTTTTCCATATAGGTATTTAAATGTAATTAGAACAGTGGCTATCTAAGACTGTACTTCTTTTTATTAAACTATGATTTATTAAATTGTCTTTTGATAGTTCGTAAATTATCTATAATCAAAGCCAGGGTATTGAAAATAGAATACAGTCAATATCTTAATGATAGACTGGATCTAGTTCTAGTTTCATTTGTTTGTTTTCTTTGAAACAGCTAGTTAGAGTTCCAAAGATTCAATGGATCCAATAACTAATTATTTTCAAGTCGATGACTTCAATAACTAATAACTTTCGATCGTTATAAAGTTCGTTAGGCAATGAAAATTAACTCCAATTGAAATTAATAGATCTATTTCATATGACGGACTGATGGTACTTACGTGGCATAATTTTTAAGCACTTCAAAAAAGGAGGAGTTTCTCAGTGTCAAGATCTTTTTTTTGAAATTTTGCTATAATTGTTTTTTTCAGAGGTTTCATGATCCTGAAGTATTTTATTTTACTTTGACAAGCTACGGGATTAAATCTATTTACGTACTCTTCTATATTATATATAAGATATATTACCCAACTGTTTGTATCAATAGTAAACGCTACTTCTATCTAATAAATATTTTATTAGAATACATTACCTAGAACACAAACCGAACCTGTAATTCTACATTATTTATCAGGGCTTTGATTGTTATTAGCTAGGATTACCTTATAATTAATTATTAACGGTGGTCTTGCCTTGTAAATAATGTATAGAAGGATAAATGGATTCAATACAGATTGATATCTATGAGTAGGTAAGTTTGTCTTCATTGCGATGGAAGAAAATCGTTCTTGACTTTTATAGAAACCCGTAATGCTGAATATGGTAGATATAAGGACCATCAAACTGTATAACTTTTACTATGGAACAAAGTCCAAAATTGCGAAAAAAATCAGCTGTTTCATTTGATATTTTCGTTATTAATTTTTGCCTGAAACAGCTGATTATTTTCGAGATTTTATAGTTGGTCCTAGTAAGTTGTAGTAAGTAAGTAAGTTGGTCTTAGTAAAAGTTGTTAAGTTTAATGGTTCCTATCCACCATAGGTATTTGGCATTACGAGGTTTTTTGTGACACATTATATGTAAGAAGAGTTTGATTTCTCTATAGACCCAGTTGAGATTCGAACCCGGGACTTAAAAATCCTACTCAATTACAGACGCCACTTATTCTTTGCTTTACCTCTAATTTATGTTATGTTTCTTATTATTAGACTGTTATACTCATTGCAATATCTAAAACGCTCAAAACTTTTCAAAATCCCATATATACTTGAAGTAATCCCATTTTATATTGACACCAAGGAGGTTTTGTATTGGCTGCACGTCGTAGGCTTCGCTGCCACAGATAAATAAGTTAAACACGTCGATATTTCACTCGCGAGCAATATCGTAAAAGGCGAGGAAGAATCGTTTAAAAGTTACCCTACGCTAGATCTGAAATAAGAAATGTTATTGGGAGACAAAACCGTACACCCATTTTGTTCTTAATATGTTTTCCTTTTTCGCCCCCACGTTTTTTTGGCACATTTTACAAAGACGCGAAACGTGTACCTATTTAATTTTGTTGCTACAGTATTTTCAAATTATGTCAGATTGCAAATACATACTTCCTCCTTCCCTAAGCTCAAAATAGGAAATCAAATTATTCTCACTATCCTACTAATATTATAAATGTGAAAGTTTGTGGGTTTGGATGTTTGTTCCTCAATCACGCAAAAACGGCTGAACAGATTTAAATGAAATTTGACACACATATAGTTTATAACATATATATATACAAAAGATTACTTTTTATTCCAGCCAAAGGTTCCCTAGGGATTTTCCGAATGTCCACGCGGACGAAGTCGCGGCCGGAAACTAGTTAAATGAATAATCTATTAGATCGATTGCTCGATTGCCTACAATATAGCAAGAGGTGAAGAAAATGTGTTTAAAAATTACGCTATGCCAAATAAACAGTTATTGGGCTGGGAGACAAAAGTGTAGGTCCATTTTGTTCTTTAGTTTTTATCCTATTTCGTCTCACGTTATTTTTTCTGCCTATGTAATGCTAATGTTTATTTACATCCCACTTCCTTACTATTAAATGAATGCGAAATTAAGTTTGTTTGTTTTTTACACTTTTACGTCTTAACTAGGTACTCAACCGATCATCATACTATTTTGCAACCTTGCAGGAGTACAGAAAAGGACAAAATATACCTTTCATCTAGAAAAAAGTTATTTTCCCGATAGAAAAAAATAACGTTCCACGCGGAGACGAAGTTGCGGAGGGCTGATAGTTAAGGAATAAGTTTTACATTTAATTATATTAGACCTGAGCCCAATTTATTCTGTGCCTGAGGCCCAAAAGCTAATTTTTAACGAAAGAATCAAACCTGAAACGTTGTTTTTTTGGTTGTGTCTTTGAAAAGTTTTATTTACTTTTAGTTGAAGTGGGATTAGTAGGTATTCTAATTTGGCAAATTAGAAGCAAATTTTTACACAAACAAAATTATTTTGGTTTTTAATCGTTAATAATTTACGAGATTGGATCCTTGTACCAAGCAGTGTTTAAAATAACTCCTTGATTTCTACTGCAGTGCGATCGTAACGTAATGCCACAAGTTGTTGAGATAAGTAAGAAAGACCACTTTATTATAGATCTTCCCAGTGTCGCGTAGCGGGTTATTAAATGAGAAACCACAACTTACGTTCACAAGAATTTATTTATGGCTTGAGCATGGGTTCGTGAGTTAAGGGGCCCGACTGGTATTTGCTTGGCGTGTCCTAACTTATCTTAAGGGGGCCCACAGGTGGTAGGTGGCCCGGCAGGCGTGGGAAGGTGCAGTGCAACGTGTGAGGTGAGTCGCAAAATGGCGACCAGAAGAACCCGCCGAGTGGTCAAAGTTGATCGGCCAAAGTTGGTTGCCCAAAGTTGAACCAGGTTAAACTAGGTCAAACTTTTTTTTATAGTAGGAGGAATGCGGTTATGCATCCCAAAGGTATGTGGGACTCGCCGGGGCCCTACCCACTAAACCCCCTACTGTTCCTTCACTAACACACAGGACCTACGGGGCCGTGATATCATGCACAGTGTGGTCCTGGTGTTGGCGTCCTACCGGGCCCGTCACTTGGAGGATAACTGGATGATAGTTATCCCCCTTCCGAGGACTGGGGGAATGAGGCGCGCATAGCGCCTCCTTGTCCTCCCTGGTCGTGGTCGTCGGAGTCGATCCGCGTTGGCGTCTGCCTCACGGATTCGCTCCGAGGCCTCCGTCTGTGAGATGACATCCTCACAGAAGGATACCACTGACTCCCACGACCTGTCACTTTCCAGCATGGCAGCAGCCACGCTGGGTAGCGAGAGGTCTCCTCCTATTCGTGCCGTCAGTAATTGTCGCTGGGTGTACCACGCAGGGCACTGCTCAAGAGTGAGTTAAGGGGCCCGACTGGTATTTGCTTCATCATCATCATCATATCAGCCGCACGACACCCACTGCTGGGTATAGGTCTCCCCCAAGGATCTCCACGACGATCGGTCCTGCGCTGCCTGCATCCAGTGGCTTCCCGCGACCTTCACCAGATCGTCGGTCCACCTTGTCGGGGGCCTACCCACGGAGCATCGTCCGGTGCGCGGTCGCCATTCAAGAACCTTTATACCCCAACGGCCATCGGTTCTTCTCGCTGTGTGTCCAGCCCACTGCCACTTTAGCTGAGCAATCTTTCGAGCGATGTCGGTTAATTTCGTTCGCCTGCGGATCTCCTCATTTCTGATTCGACCACGCAGGTAAACGCCGAGCATGGCTCTCTCCGTTGCACGCTGGGTAACCTTGAGCCTCCTTATGAGACCCACAGTTAGCGACCACGTTTCACTGCCGTAAGTCATCACTGGCAACACACACTAGTCATAGACTTTCGTTTTGAGACACGAAGATTTTTCGGAGCTTCCCGAATGCTGCCCATCCAAGTTGGATTCGACGAGAGATCTCTTTCTCGAAGTTGGACTTACCTAACTGGACTGCCTGTCCTGTCCAAGGTACATAATGGTCAACAACTCCAAGTGTAGTGTTCCCAACATGAACTGGAGCGGGCACAACATGGGCATTCGACATGATTTTCGTCTTATCCATATCGGTATTTGCTTGGCGTGTCCCAACTTATCTTAAGGGGGCCCATAGGTGGTAGGTGGCCCGGCAGGCGTAGGAAGGTGCAGTGCAACGTGTGAGGTGAGTTGCAAAATGGTGGTCAAAGTTGATCGGCCAAAGTTGGTTGCCCAAAGTTGAACCAGGTTAAACTAGGTCAAACTGGGTATACTGCATAATATACTGTATAATGCATCTGCATACTTTCTTATGAAATAACTATCTCAAACAATAGGTACTGTGATTTTTTTCGATCTGAGCAAAACCTAAGGTTATAAATAACATCTTCATACCTTATATTTTTATTCTATACCAAAAAATATCACTTAGACTATAAAGTACCTCACCACAAAATGATTTATCGCTAACAAAAAGACGTCGTAACTTTTGTCCAGACATAAATTATTCACATTGAAAAGTTAAGTTTCGTGCGTCTCAAATGTGGGTACCCAAACAGGAGTTTTATCATCACTGTGAGAGCTTTTAACATAAAAATACTGTAGACAATTTTTCAACGACGCAGTCCCATGAATTTCAAATACGTTTTTACAGATAAGGGCCATTGTTGATATAAAATACGATTACGCTGTGTAACCACGCGAGCGCGGGCATCCAGGGTCGTAAAAATTACAATACAACAAAGCAAAAGGCACAAATCACGACAATACAAAGTTTGTATTAATGACCTTATGTATAAGTCTCGTATTTTTTACGACACGAAATACATTTTTATTGCCCGATGGCTTTACATTCGCAATACGCAATACAATACGCGAAACGTGTATAATTGCAACAGTATTTTCAAATTATGTCAGAACTGCAATACATACTTTTGAATTATATTCTTAATGAGAATGGAGAGTCCAATAAAATTATTCGTACTATCCTTATATAAAATCCAGAAATATTATTCAGAAATCGAATGAGAAAAATACCTTTTCCTAATTTGTAACATGCAATTAGGTACTATAATCGAGTAACAATACATATATGACGTTTATACAAAATTGAATGTTGATATTACGAAAAATAACTTCAATTATTCTCCCAAAGTACATTCAAAAGCGCGAATCTGCTTCCACGTCAGTTTCACAAAGCAATCAACAGAAATACGGCAAACAGCATTGACCAAGCACTTTAGCTTTCGAAGCAATTATTTAGCAATTACAACTCAGCAATAACTGGAAATCAAATAGTTCGTGATTTTTTAATCATTTCATTTCCGACGCTTATTCTAAGACAGTTCTTCATAGAACATAAAGCTTTTTGGAAGTTTTATGACGCGAAATGGACATGAAAAACAAAATGATATTTTGGTTTTCCAATATTTTGGGCTTTTGCTCAATTTGGGTAGTATTAATTTACAGAAAAAAATCCACTGGATGTTATATTCGTAACTCAAATTTTCGGGAATACCAATAAGCCCAAATAATGGAAGATGTGTTAACCCAATTATTTTATTCTAAATAAGCCATTTTAATATGTGTAATGAATAAGTTTATTTATGAGTAAATATAAACAAATAAAGTAGGTATGTAGATTTTTTAAATTGAGCCCCTCGTTCTTCAAAAGGCACCCAGCTGAATTTGCACTCGTTAACACCCACCAATCCGCTAATTCATCGGTTAGGAAGTCCTGCAGTAGACTTGAGATGTTACTTCTATGTCAGCTGCGTCGTCGAAAAAATTGACCCTCAGTCCTCGGCAGCCCCGCTATTCCTAACTACGGTAGCGGCAATGGTGACGGTGGGGCAGGGGGTGCTGCCCCTAACAAAGTGGACCTATATGATCTGGTGAAGGTCGCGGGAAGCCCGGCAGCGCAGGACCAGTCGTCGTGGAGATCCTTGGGGGAGGCCTATACCCAGCAGTGGGTGTCGTGCGGCTGATATGATGACCTTATGTCGCGACTTTACCTACAAATTATGCAGCTTCAATACGACCTAATGTGGGATTTACATGGGTGAATAAAGCCGCACGACTTTTGTGATACAGTGAAAATCGACTATGTGGCAACTGCGGCCTGGCCGCAGGTGACTAAACAAACTTATCTGATTCGCTGGCAAAAACTGGAACTAAGTGTTATTACATAATTTTTACCAAAGTTATGCCATCGAGCGACACCTGCGATTAAATACAAGTCGACCGTCACAGGAGACTAAAATCGACCCATGTGCCTAACAGTTCATAAGTAGGTATAATTATATTTGGGCTTAAAAGCTGTCCTGTTACAAACATGCAGCAAAAGTCACATAATTGCTTCATAATTAGCTAGGAAACACCTGCCGTGTAGAGGTACGGGCTGTAATGGCTAAGAAATTAAGACGAATCCCGGTAATTTTAACTCATAAGTCGACTTGACAACATTTTGACGCTGAGAGAAGCTTTAACACAAAATTTCTGATGCCTTTATTATTTTAAGCTAAGTATCTCAATTGTACCGTCTTTTGTCTTTGAAATTCCTCTCTTTGCATAAGTTTAGTGATTAAAATTTAATCTCATTACCAGCTCTGATAATGTGAGCTAGAATAAGTTTAATAATCATAAAAAAAATATTTTTACTTTAATTCTAATCGTGAAAAATATGAACGGAATAGATAAAATATAACGCTAGCTTTCATTGAAGGAAAGGAAGTACTTATTAAAAAATTTGCAATCTCTGTAGCTCGCGGTTTCGTCTTCCAACTGGGAAATAAAGATTTTTCTAGTATACACTTTAATACATAATATAATGGCATTATGAATGCAAGCATATATAATGACAAACAAGTCTAATGTAATGTGCAAACTTCAACATCCTGACAAATTAGAAACTTCTTAAAACAAACTTGGCAATAAAATGGGTGCACTTACTCCAAAAATAAAGGCTTTTTGGCAAACTTAGAAATGTACTCGGAAGAAATCCCTGAGGCTCCGTCATTTGTGGAACATTCTAAGTTGAATCATAAATTTGCGTTGACATTGCACTTGGACTGTGTTTGTGCGTTATTAAATGTATAAAACATTCCGGTATGTGTGTTAAAAGTAAGTATAATAAATTTGGACAAGAAATGTTTAAAATTATATTACACTTAGCTGTATGTACAGCAGTGGTGAAGGGTCCATACAAGCTGATTTACCATTGGCTAACCTTTTAGAAATTCTACTAAACCTATCCACTATGCAGATTATAACATTTTTGTATAAAGGCTTACCTTCGCCATAATTTCACCCCTCGGCATAGTGATATTTAATTGGGATGTGACTAATGAATACCTTAAAATAACGAAATACTAATTAAAATCGTAAACATATTAAACTTTTCGAGTAGCTTGTATACCTCTTGGTTTTATATATTGCGTATTATTTATTTTATGACCCCTCAAAGTTGGGTGGACAAGTCCATTTAAAAAGTATAAAATTTATTACAATAAATAATACCTTTAATTAGTCCATAAAGTTATAGCTTTGTTTAAGAAACCATTTTGATAAACACAATATTCAATATAGCTGCCGAACAAATTTCCTACGCGTTGCATACAAAGTACTTAAGCGTGACGTAATAACTAAGTAGCCGTTAGTATGGAGCGTTTTTGGGTGAGTCTAATTTGTGTGTATTTCAAACTGTAATATCTCGGGCAGTTTTCATGCCAGCGAAATAATTCTTTTACCAATGTTTCTTTTTTTTAGATTTAATTTGTGTAGCATAAAATAAAAAAATAGTCATCATGCCAATTGATGGGTAAGCGCTGCATGCAATCATTTATCATAGTAAGTTTTGGAAGATCGCATTCCTAGATAGATATTGTCTAGAATTTAGATAAACAAGATTGTTGATCATTGAATCTTTACAAGGTTTAATCATTTATCCTTGTGTGAAAGCTGCATATGATAAGGAGATTAGTGTCTTAAAAAGACAAATTTAAATCATAAAAATATCTACCACTAATGTAATATAAAATAAGTGATTAGTGAGAATAAAAAAAAACGTATAAAAAGTTATAATGTTATAATTTTACATAAACTGTGTCGAATCTAATTTTCCTCGTTTCTCAACTAATATAAAAATAATTACTTACCATGTTTTGTAGTATTTAGCAAATGACCTTTAATTTGACGTTTCCTATGAGCAAATAAAAACAAAAAGCGGTAAGAAACTTACGTGAAAGTCACGCAACGTTACAATAGAATTACAGTTGAACTTAGAACCGAGTCAGATCAAACGTATTTAAGTAACCCATTCTTCAATAAGTGTACAAAAATCAAGAGTCAAATAACTTTAATAGTAGAAACTATTTGAAAATGAAATTAAAATCCTTTGTTTTATCATTAAAATAGTTCTGTATTCTTAAAACCTGAGTCGTGAACTTTTATCATAATGTAATGGCCTAAACCAAGGCTTAGATGCCACGATATAACACAACCTTTAACAGAATTAATAGCTAAACCGGAAAATTATAGTTGGAGACCATAAAACCTATGATATTAAAAAAGGTTTTTTATAATATCATAGCATAAAACTGACAACTTTTACTATGGGACCAACTTAGAAATCGCGAAAAAAATCAGCTGTTTCATACATTTTCATATTTTGGTTATTATTTTTTGTGTGAAATAGCTTTTCTTTCGCGATTTCAGCGTTGGTCCCATAGTAAAAGTTGTATAGTTTAATGGTCTCTATCTACCACATTCTGGTTTAGCTATTAATTTTGTTACAATACTGTATATTGCGTGAGCATTTTATCGACACTGAACTGTCAAATTCCATTGTCTCTGACAGGTAAACGTGATAAACCACTATTTCATATCGCGTTTCAGTGGTCATGCTAGGGGAGTTGGTTCATCTGCTTGTGTTGTGGTGATCTTTCGTTGGTGTCCGTCATCGGAGCGGTGACCAACCGCATGGTGCAGTCTGTCGCAACTTTCATACAAAAAAGAATTCTATGAAACAGACACGAATTTTGATGGCGACTATATTTGTCTCACTCTTCCTCTTTCTTTCTCTTTCATTGATGATACGTCATTCATTTGTCAGTCAGAGCAACTATCGGCGGTACATTTAAAGATCTTTGGGAAGTTTCTAGTATTAATAAAAGTATAGCAAATAAAATTATCAATTTGTGTTAATAGTACGCTAGTAATATAATAAGTCAGTGGTTAATGGTCAAGTCGTTGCGAATTTTAAGTGCGTACCTACCTAATCAAGTCATAATGAAGCATATTATTATGTAAAATTTGTGGTTTGAAATCGGCGCTAAAGGACGACACAAAATGGTTTTTATGGCCAAATTTCCTTTTGATGAGCTTCGGTGAGTAATCATTAATCAAATTAACATCCGTTTAAACTTTTTGGTAGGTATTTGAATGTAAATAATAATTTTAGTCAAAATAAGCTGATGGGAAATAGAGTACCTACATACATCAATAAATATCGATATCGATGTTTTTAATTTTAGTTGAAAGAAAAATGTACCATATACACTTTATAACTTTCCCGTTGCATTGTACAGTCAGCAGCACATGAGGTTATACAATACCTTTATATCTTTGCATTTAAGTAAGTATAAAAATGTTTTCATATAATTTTTATTTCAGGTCATTACCATTAGCCGTCAAAATAAATTGAAGAAGTACAATGAAGATTTTTTAGAAATAAATACTTATAATTTTTAATTTCTTTATTTCAAATATTAAACTGAACACATGCTCTGTTTTTTAAAGTACTGCCCAACGGTTAAATGCTTCATAATTAATTCTAACATACTTATGTGACTCAGTACTAGTTGAAAAACGGAGCATTGTGCCATGTTAGTGGAAATTTTAAAATTATTCTTTAAGTAAGCGCAGTTCAGTGCATTCATCGATATCGATAAAAAATTTAATACTAGGTCGCCCATCTCTTTCTTTTTTCCTGTAGGTTGGCAAAATATTGTTTTACAGTCGTTAGGTTGGCAACGATAAGGTATGTTTGATTTGACATTTCATAGATTTTTTTTGCTCTATGAAGTCCCGTCTCTTCTTACGTAGTTATTGCTTTCTCTGTGGCATGGTGTGTCACTTCGTGAGTCACCGCAACTACCTACGAGTACAACTCGCGCAACATAACTTGAACCAAAGCATAGACAATGAAGCTTGCGCAGTAGCAATTTTCAGTACAAAAATTGTAGTGCGCAGGTCACGTGGTACTAAAAATTGGGTTATGTTGCGCGAGTTGGCGAAATGGCAAAGCGATGCGTATCGCCATTGGAACGGTAAAGCAATGCACTGACTCCTGTTGACTTCGTTCTGAGACGAAAAATATTATAATAAGTTTTTGAAATATCTTGATATAGTGCTCTTGATCAAATTCAAAATAATCGTCTCACGTAAGCTGTCTCAAGATGATTTTAATAGAAGGGATTCCGAAATACTCCAAAGCGATTGTGAATCTGCTGATACATTTATAGAACAGTTAATTATCCAAGTGAAACTAAAACTCTTAACAAGAACTTTGGAGAGTTCTTTGAAGCGTCACATCTCAAACAGACACTCTACTCGACGAACCGAGGTCGATCTCATCAGTTTTTAATTAAAAGTCGCGTTATTAAAATTCAGTTGCAAACTTAAAAGCACCAGATATCTACAGTTTATGGGTATCAAAATATTTTTGATTAAAGCTTCAAATGAAATGCGATAAGTATTGATCACTGTCTGTCACTGTGATCTTTGTCTTTAAATAAATGTTTCATCAAAAAAAATATGGATTATTTCATGATGGCATATACATTTCATTACATTGAATTTTAATTTCATGTAATAGAATTATTTATAATAATATTAATTGTATCATACAAGTTCAGTCACTTATCTAAGTTCATCAGAATTTCGTTTACTTAAAGCTATCGTTGTTGACACTTGAAATGATTATTATTATCGACCCACCTTACAACACCCACCTTAGTAACGATATATTTAAGTTGTAAATATCGTTGACCCTGAGGGTTCTTGTAAAAGCTAATGCAAGGCGGCGACCAGGGGGTCAAGGCTGCTAATGTTAACGTCGAAATTGTGGTTCAATGGTGTTTGAATGGTAATGCTTTATGACACAGTTCTTGTTTCTTAAGCCCAAAACCGAAACACATTGTGTTTCTTAAACCCAAAACGGACACAATTTGTGTATCGATTTTGGGTTTCAGAAACAAGAACTGTGTTAAAAAGCATTACCACTACTGAACTACGATTTTGACGAAAATATTAGCAGACTTGACCCCCTGGAGAGCAGACTTGACCCCCTGGAGAGGTGTAAATAAAATATCTGACTGCGATTAAAGACTCATTTATTATGCACTACATGTGGTTTTATATCAGGAGAGATGCGTGTGTGCATAAACGTTAGTACACACACTACACTTATAAGTTTCTTGCGCCCGATCTTCTTGTCGGTGAAAAAAGTCTGAAGCGGATGGTAGGAAAATACAGACGATTCAAAAGTGCTTAATTATTAATAAAGCCACGTTGACTTTGACTTTGACCTGTTTTAGGTTATTGCTGCCCATGTCCTGTCTTCTCTTTGTAAACAGGTGACATCAGTGTTTGTACAGAGTTCCCAAATATCTTCATAGACTTCAATAGCTAATTTAGCTGTCCTGTGTGGAGAGATGTAATTAAGCCCATTAGGCAAGTCCTTTACCGGAGTAGTTTCCTTTACTGGAGTACAAGTCTTGTATGACCGATAACTGATACACCGCACTGCAAAGACTTTTTCATTCATTAATTTCATCTCAAAATTCTTTATTTTATAACATGCACAACGATTTGCAAATGGAAAATGTATGTTCAACAAACAGCATAAATGCAAAATTGCAAACATATAAGATTGTGCGACTACTGTCATGCTATAAAAAATATAAAAAATGTACTTATACAAAAAGTCTACAAAGAATATTGAGATTTAGTACCGGAAAAATAAAGACGGTAAGAACTTATGATTATAGAAGAAATATACATAAATATGTTAATAAAATGTCGGTACAAGAACACAAAAGTGAAGATCCAAAAAGTTATAAAAGAGAAGAAGGTAGGTAAGTACTTATTTTAATTGAAAGGATAAAAATGCAAAGATTCCCTGCATAGCACGAACTACTAAGATTTTGAAAATGAAATTCAGGCATAAGGTAATAAACGAAATGAACACACAAATTTTATTAACTTATTAATTAAAAAATTTACAAAATCCTTTACTTTTTTAAGGGCGCATTACAGCCCGTATTGTTTTTTTTTTATTTTCAAAATTTTGATCTCATTCGACAGCCAACTAAATGCACCAATTTTTTATTTTTTTTTTAAATTTCGACTTAGTTCTCGAGACATCCAGGCTCAAAGTCAAAAATTCAAAAAATTTCGACCAAAAAACCGGATATTCAACCATGACTTTTTTGGATTTCAATTTTTTTTATAAATTCCTTCACCATCTGACAGATCTCCTCAATTAGCGTCCTTTGACACCCTATTTATTTATGAACTACCAATAGCTTCCATACAATCGCCGTGTCCCAAACTCCCAAATGGGACCTAGTACCCAGTGATCTAAAAGTCATTTTCATTAAATGTTTCATTAAATGTTCGATAAATGTTTTCTAATAAGTCTTTGACAGACGATCTTATTAATGTAATATTTATTTATAAGGGTACCTAAGCTAATGCAGGCATTCAGTATATTTGCTTATGCAAAGAGCCAAAAGTTACTTATACAAGAGCATGCACATAATACACTCCGACTTTCGGAGTATTCTGAACTTTAAATGAGATTCTTGGAATGTTTGTAAGGAGACACTTTATGGTTGGCATATTCCTTTTGCAATCCTAAGCTTCGATCCCCGTAATAATTTTACTTGTGAAATTTCTCATTCAACGGTAAAACTTATACAATTAATTATTATAACTTTGAAAAACTTAGGTATTGATACGATTGTTGAGTTTAACGTTGCTAGTATTTTGAGGTTTCAAAATATGTTGTTTATTTTAAAACAAACTTCTAACAAGGTGTCTTTTAAAATTGCTCAAAATATTGAAATTGAATTTTTAATTCTGATAAAGCTTTTGACACAGTTTTGACGGATTTAGGCCGTATACAATTTGATTTCTATTGTTCACTATTGTTAAAGTTATTTAATAATGCCTCAAATATGTTAAAGCTTAGTAATATTGCTCCAAGCTGTTTGTAACAACCTTGGATACAAGCGGAGTAAAGTTGCCTCTACAGACTTTGAAAATTATTCGTACATTCGCTCACTTGGCTTAGATGGAGTACTATTTTTAATACTTGTTATAGACAGTATAGCTTTTTATGATTCACTTTTCATTATTAGAAAAACAAAGAGGATTGTTAGAAATTTATGTCTTTAGCAGGCGGTCAAAACATAAACGTTTGAACAATATACACGTAAAGTATTTTAGCGTTTAAAAAATTAAAAAAATAAATATATTATATATAAATTTGAACCTGCTCACAAAATTTCACGAGAATCGGTTGAAAAATGCGACCTGTAGAGGAGAACATCCAGCGCCCGAATGCCGGACTGAAATATATATTTTTTTACATATGTCCGCCATTATGAATAATTAAAAAAAACTGGCGTGAAAAAAAAATTCTATATTATTTTGGAACCTTCTCACAAAATTTCACGAGAATTGGTTGAGAAATGCGACCTATAGATGAGGAGAACAAACAGCCGGACACACGAAATATTTTTTGCACTTCGTGCGCGCTAAACTAAAACTGTGAGTATACTGTGCTTTCAAAACTGTTAATTATTTCATTTGTAAAGAGAAAATCTATATATTGTTTGTTTATTTTATTACTATTACCACATACATTTTAAAATTTTCGCTGCACCCTAAAACAAAACCAATCATAACGCCCATAATTCCATAATCTCCAAATTTTAGATTTCTGGAAGCAATATCAATATTTTTAACGCTTTCGGGTCGCGCACACTAATAGCCCCATATTTCAACCCATTTCTAAGCGTTACGCTGATAGTATAAATTTGTACGACCCACTGCATTATGGTACGGGTTTTGTTGTAAAAATTCCACAAGATAAATGATCCAAGTGGCGGTTTGGACATGTGGGAGGCATATCAATCACGTAACCACCGCGACAAGCCATTTTCTGAACAACTGACACGTATCTAAAACTAATATTTTACAGTATGTTTCACACAAAAAATAATCGCTCTCGCACACGAAAACAAAGTTTGTGCTCGATCAATTTTGTCTAAATTCGTTTAGCTTTTGCCTCGCCGCCTCCGAACTTGTTTGTTGTTTTTTTGCTTTGGTCCGATAAAGCTTGCATTTATAGTGAAGACATAACGCGAAAAAAAATTTTTTTTGGTAATAAATTTTATTTTTACTTATTTATTACCAACAGACAAGAAACTGCATAAAAGGTACTTAGATAAGTCCATCAGCCATTTTTAATGTCCCCACTGCTGTGGCACAGGCCTTCCTTATGGGTGGATATGAAGGACGGGCAATAACCCACCACGCGGGCCCAATGCGGATTGGTGGGTGTTAACGACTGCAAATGCAGCCGGGATCAACGGCTTAATGTGCCTTCCGAAGCACGGAAGAGCTCGAGATAATAAATTTTTGGTCACCCATCCCATGACCGACCCTTACGAAAGTTGCTTAACCTCCGCAATCACTGGGCCAGGCGCTAAACTACTGTGCCGCCGAGCTCCTCCTTTTAGGTAGGTATACTGAATTTAATAAATAAAAAACGAATTTGGTTATGGTTATCAAAATACATAAAGCCTTGTGGCTGTTTTGCCGAACAGAACATTCACTAACCCGCATATAACGAGAAACAATGTGTAACGAGTCGTAATAGCGCTGATAAATTACTCACCAATGATTCTAACATTAAGTATAATAAGAAAATTAAATGATCTTATAGGATCTCTAAAATATCATGACAATCCGAAGTTAGGGATATTTATTGATAATGAAATAAAAAAAAATACATAGGTGTACCGGAAAGTTTTTACCGGTTTTTCTGACAGATGCCGCTAGCCGTCATTATGAAATAAAATAATTTGGCATATATGTCATTTTATTCTACTGTCAATTAACCTTTAAAAACTACTCATTTACATTCTGACTAAATATTAGTGTCATAGTGTTGTGGCTCTGTGAATATGTCGAATTTCGAACCTGACAAAGAGCATTTGCGGCATGCATTGCTTTTCTTATTTCATCAAAAGAAAAAGGCCATTGAAAGTCATCGTTTGCTGACTTACGGAGAGCATGCTCCAAGCGTAAAAACGTGTGAGACGTGGTTTCGAAAACTTAAAAGTGGGGATTTTGATTTAACAGACAGTAGACGTTCTGCCCACCGATTACGTATCTCTGTTGCTAACAATTCTCGATTGAAATCGATTGAAATCGCAGTTGCATTGCTGCTTTAATAAGATAGTTGTCACATTGGTTCTTACTAAAACAGCAATGTCACTGCAATTTCTGTCAAAGTTGATTGCAACAAAGTTAGACAATCAGCAGGCGGGTAGATCAAAAAAACGAAGACCCAACCCAAACTCAAAAACAATTGGCAGAACGGTTAAATGTGGCATAAGAAACGATTAGCGACCGCTTACGAGCAATGGGAAAGATTTCAAAACTAGGAAGATGGGTGCCACATGAACTGAATGATAGGCAAATGGAAAATCGAAAAACCATTTGTGAAATGCTGCTTCAACGGTACGAAAGAAAGTCATTTTTGCATCGGATTGTGACGGGTGATGAAAAATGGATTTTTTCCAAAAATCCAAAACGTAAAAAATCCTGGTTATCGCCTGGCCAACCTGGCCCATCAACTCCAAGGCCGGATCGCTTTGGAAAGAAGACAATGCTCTGTGTTTGGTGGGACCAGGGTGGTGTGGTGTATTACGAACTTCTAACACCTGGTGAAACAGTAAATACTGATCGCTACAAACAACAAATAATCAATTTGAATTATGCACTGATTGAAAAACGTCCAGTATGGGCCCGAAGACATGGTAAAGTGATTTTGTTGCATGATAATGCACCATCACACACAGCAAAACCGGTGACGTATTACAATCGCTAGGATGGGACGTATTATTACACCCGCCGTACTCTCCGGACCTGTCTCCGTCCGATTATCACCTTTTCGCATCAATGGGGCACACACTGGCTGAGCAGCACTTTGCAAATTTCGAAGAAGTCGAAAAATGGGTCGTTGAATGGTTCCGCTCAAAGGACAAGCAGTTCTTTTGGGATGGCATTCATCATTTGCCAGAAAGATGGACAAAGTATGTAGAATCGAATGGCCAATACTTTGAATAAATACCATTTTAATTTATTTTTTTAATTATGTGTCGTTTCATTTAAAAAACCCGGTAAAAACTTTCCGGTACACCGTATTTATATTTTTTTACAGCAATAGATCGACATCTGCCATTTTTAATGTCCTCACTGCTGGGGCACAGGCCTTCTTTATGGATGGATAAGGAGGATGGGCCATAACCTACCACGTGGGACCGATTTTTGGTCACCTATCCCAGACTCTTGCGAAAGTTAAAATACGAAAGGTAAAATTTTATAATGTTTTCTTAACAATGTGAGAGTTTATTATTTGATGCAATACATTAATAAACTGAATACTCAAATTTTATTATGCCAGTGCACATACCGAGTCAATCAAGACCCACTGTCTGAACTAAATAAATAGCTGGATCATCGGTGTGAAGGTATTATTTAATAATATCTAAAATAAATTAACAAAATGTATCAATAATTAATTATCACCAAATTAGGTCAAAACGTGGTGAACGTGAATTACGTATTCGTTCGTAAAATGCCTAAAACTTAGGTATACTTTGAATTATGTTTATTCGTAATAAAATTATTTTCTATAACGTATTTGTGACATCGTTTTCTTCGCGTTAGAATATCATCTTACGCTCGGAGTAATGGTGCGTAAACGATACCTCCACGTATGTTATGGGAACCGTATTCCGCTATTCAAACCAACTATGTACCTACTGACTGGGCCACAATAGCAATGATTTTCTTAGAAATATATATTTATTTAATTTTTTAGTTAAGTACTTACTAGTGGCTCTGCGGACTGTAAACCTCGCGTTTGTGTCATTTTTGATCGTTTTTTGAAATGGCTGTAATATGTTTTTCTTTTTCGAAATATTTCGAAAAACTAAATCGACGAAAAAATCTATGTATATTAAATCCAGTACAATAGTTATCATGAGGAACACGGAGGAGGTTTTATAAACTTTTGAGGTCTTTTTACAAGCCGTATTTCCTCGTTGAGGTAAAATTTTAACAATAAAATCAAATTGGATATAGTATTATTGTTATTTATGCAACTGTACTATTCATGAGGGTTATTTTTACCGACTTCCAAAAAAGGAGGAGGTTCTCTGTTCGTCTGTATATTTGTTTTTTTTTTTTGTGTAAGTCCACCAATTACTCAAAGATGGTTGGACCGTTGAAATGATTCAAACGTTTTAGGTAAACTCCCAAGTTGGTCCCATTTTTTAAAATTTGGAAATCGGTTCAGTACTTTTCAAGTAATCTTGAAAAAAGCACAAAAATAGTATGATTTTGTGTAAGCTACCTCGATGATCAGTCGTATAACTTATTTGTTTATGAACTGAATAAGATAATTATTTTTTTGTTGGAAAAGGGATATCTTAAGTGTAGTTCTTTAACCGACCTAAAAAAGGAGGTTCTCAGTTTGACCCGTATGTATGTATGTTTCTCCACGATACTCACGTTTGGTTGAGCCGATTTTTCTACCTAAATAATATACCTACTCGACCTAATACTACACTAAAAATTAAAAAAATAAAAATTGTTTAAAAAAACAAAAAACCGACTTCAAAAAACCTACCTCTAAAAAGCAAGGAATAATATTCGTAATAATAAAAACACGCCTATTGAAGTCGGCTGGGCCTTTAAGAATAAAAAAAGTAATTTGTACTCCAGCCCCACCCGACTTCAATAGGCGTATTTTTATTATTACGAATATTATTTCTTGCTTTTTAGAGGTAGGTTTTTTGAAGTCGGTTTTTTTTTAATCGCCTCGTGTGATAATAGTATCACATGAGTGTTTTAATACCTTATTATTTACAGTTACATACAAGACTTTATCTACACCCATGATATGTATCCTCTATAAAGGGTTTTTACTTTGACTTTCCTCCTCCTCGTCGTCATTATATCATCCGAACGAGTGTTATAATGTTGTATGTTATATAATTTAAATGTAAACGGACACTGATCGTTGGTTAAAGAGCACAATACTAATTAAAATGACAGTACATTCCAGTCACAAAGAACTGTTTGTTGATAAATATTGACTGAACGCTATGGTAAACTGTTAAGGGGAATAGTGCTGCCAAGTTGCGATACCAGATTTGTTAAGCCACTTTTAAAAACTGACTTGTTAGTTTGGTATATTATTTTAAATATTTTTTTTTGCGTATAACCGTTTAAAATTACATTAGTAAACACAGGTTTTAAACGCGTTTTTAACTAACCTTTTCCCGACGTTTCAACCGAGTTGCATCGGCCGTGGTCACGGGCTGACTGGAGCTGCGGTGTTACGCCTCCTCCTCTGCGGTGGAATCTTCATCCACCGTCAAACAGTTTTTCCAACTACCGCCGCACACAATACTAACGGTGTCCCTATTCTGTATCATAGCCGTATTCTGGTAGTTGGATGTTTTTTACCTGTGTTTACTAATGTAATAAAATGCAACGCGAAAGTTTAAAAGTGTATATAACCGTTTAAAAGTTTTTTATTTTTAATAACGTGTGAAAATCTCATACGTGGTTAAAATGTATTAATTTTAAGGCATGGAATACACATAATTTCATCGATAAAAACATATTTCGGGTAGATCCGGGAAATCAATATTTTCCGGCAGGGCCATCTAAAATAAAAAGTCAAATTTGAAATGGTGGGCATTCTAAAAGGAAAGGGGATGGACTAAAATAATGGATAAAATTAGGTGAATACACCTGAACTGCAACTGAACTGGAAATGAAATATCATTCCTTTAAATTATTGTTAGTTCAAGACCAAAGACACTGTATAACCACAGCATAATTACTTCAATCTATACTTTTGTTAATTATATTATATTATTTCAATCTATACGTTTTTTAATTATGTTGGCACTTGCTTGGTCAGACAGCGAACGGGGGCGCGACTCGACCCAACGGACGTCGCTTTGTGACGTTCGTTTGTATATTTACTAGTACCAACTATTATTTATTGTATCCCATAATAGTACATTACAACTGCTCTCAATAGAGCTGACATTGCGTCGCATAAGGAGTAATATTTTTTCAAAGAAAGTGATTTCACTAGCAGGGCCCTGTTTCATAAACATTACCGTAGTAAATTACAACGATAGTTTTGGTGTTCATTAAGGCAGCCAATTTGAAACTAGAAAATAAACTACTCACAGACACCGAAATGTATCCGAATGACTGTATTTTACAAATTGCAATGTTTATGAAATAGTGCCAGTGCTCCTCGCCTTAAATGAGCTTTTTGCTTGTCCAACACAGGACAGGACACTTTGGCTCACTCGTCTTGTTTACACATTGCACTGTGTTTGGCCTGAGTTGAAAATAAATTACCCATTTGTTGCTTGAGTTTACGTTGTTTCTATGTGATTCGATACATACTGTGTGAATGTATTTACAGCTCAGTGGACACGTCTTTGTTTATAGAAAAGTGGGTACATTTTGAAAAATACGACTATTCATGTTAGTATTAAAATGAGATATGCTATGATACGAGTCTGTTAATCAGTAGGGGTAAAATACCTAACGACACATGAGAAGCTTTTTTTAAAAAAAACCTTATGAGTAAAAATTACTTTAAACACTAAGTTCACTATGGATTTTGGAAGTACTTACTTGGTCAATAAAATATGCTATGACCTTGCTATGACATATCCATTCTATGAGAAAGAACCTATATAATTCTTTACAAAAACTAACTATTCGCTATCATTGGTATTTTATTCATTTTTCAATAGAGCTGTAGGAGCATTCCAGTGATAAGATTATCGCAACACGCATCTGAGAGCAACATGGGCAAGCCGCGTTGCTCTAACCCACACATGTTTTTATATCCATTTTATAACCTAATAAATCGAGTCACGGACTGTTCTCTCAGGTGTTTTGACCTCAAAATTGGACGTTGCATAATGCATTTTTTAAGATGTTGTGATTCACCTGAGTATCAAATTCAATAAAAAAAATATTACCGAGTGAGCGCAAAGAGTCTTCGTTTCAGTTTGGGCGAAAATGCTTTCGTATGTCTGGCTGCACTTTCCGACTGTCCGTCTGTTTTCCTGTACAGATCACATTTCTCAATAGATTCTCGTAAAATTTTGTGAGCAGGTTTTTTAATTAAGTATATAGTTTTTTTCGCCGATTCAGTTATACGAAATTTTTCAAAATGGCGGAGGTATGGGGAAAATCATATTTAAGCCATTTAGAAAAATGACCAAAAGCGTTTGTGACGCAAGGTATACAGCTCTACAGAGCCACTAGTTCAATAAACATTTAAAAGTGTAAACATAATCAACAGTCTACGACAATTTCCGAACAAATTCGATGAAACAGTTGCACAACAAGCACACTCATAGCTTTGTACCAACAAACAAAACACCGTAAAACCGTTCACAAAGCCGAATATGTTCAGGCTGCACGATGTTTGTACGATACTTTGACTCGTTTGTTGTTTGCACGTTGCACTCACTGCCACGGCCTCTAATCCGATGGAGAGTACCTATTAGACGAATGTTTTGTTCGAAACTTTGTCGCCGCTGTTTCTGCAACAAAAACAACAAAATACCGATTGTCGTTGTTTTTGATGACATGGGGAGAGTTAAATTAAAACTTAAGTATAGAGATACAGCATTTAAAGGATGCAAATAACATAATATTGGTAAAATCAAAATTGTTTATTGCAGTCTTTTGTGGTTAACAAATGTGTACAAATTAGGTAACAGAACCAAAACATGAACCTTGGCTAGAGTCCATCAGCCATTTTTGATGTCCCCACTGCTGGAGCACAGGCCTTCCTTATGGGTGGATAAGGAGGACGGGCCATAACCCACCACGCAGGCCCAATGCGGATTGGTGGGTATTAACGACTGCAAATGCAGCTGGGACCAACGGCTTAACGTGCCTTCCGAAGTACGGAGGAGTTCGCGATAGTAAATTTTTGGTCACCCATCCCATGACCGACCCTTGCCAACGTTGCTTAACTTACGCAATCGCTGGGCCAGGCGCTAAACCACTGCACCACTGAGCATCTCCTGGCTAGAGTATTGCAACATAAATAAGAAAAATAAGAATTAGAAAAGAAAATAGGTAATTAGCATTAAATTTTAAATTTTGTGATTTTGTAGCATTCACATTCACAGTGCTATTTTTTTACAATACTAAATAATACACTAGAAAAAATTCAACTCATCACCAGATCATGCTCAGGCGGGAATCGAACCCGCGACCTCTTGGAAGTCCGGTCCAATGTTCTTACCACTGAGCTACCGAGTCACTAGTGGCATCCTCGAATTTCTTCTAGTACATAACCCAGCTTTATTTCGTCAATGAGAGAAATTAAAACAAAAATAATATGGCTTGCATCAAATTTACTACATACTCGAAATAAGGTATTGGATTTGTTTTAAGAAAAATCTGATTATGCATCAGAATATATATTTTTTTTCTTCAATTCAATTCTACTTCAATATTACTTGTTTAAAGCACAGATTGTTATTACGGGAACTGTTAGGTTGTTTGAACGAAGTAAGTACTTAGATTCTAAGCACATGTTTGCATACATTCCTTGCTTTTATTGGCTGATATCGTATGCAAATGACTGGTATTATGGTTAAGGATTTACTCAAGCTAATTGTTGTCTTGTACGATTGCGGTGAAATCGATGCTGTAAATGCTATATGTTTCAATAGTCTGTTCATTTCGCTCGTTTATATGAAATGTGATTTTATATGCATGAGTTTTAAGAAAGAACTTTTTTGACAAAGTCATTAGGTACTGCAAACATATTGCTCTCTCGTATGAAGTATCTTTTAAAATCAACTTTTATATCAATGCCCAAGTTTAATGTTGTTCACATTTTTTATTTCATATTTTTAAATTTCATTGTTTTTCCTTTCTTAGGACTAACATTTTATTTGAATTTATGGAATTACTAAAACGTGTTGTTTATATACAATATGTTTATGCATATGTATTTCTTTATATATGTACGCCACATTTTTGCAATAAATAAATATAAATTTAAAACTGTGAAGCCAATTTTTTATCAAAGTCTAAAATAAAATATGCTAGACTTTCGCTAAAACTCTTTGATACTCTTAAAGTAAGCTTTGTGAAATTATTAATTTAATGTTGTCTGTGTGAAGAAATGAATGAATATTTCATTATCAAAATTTCGTATTGCCTTCACAGCCAGAAACGCTTATTGTCATCAACTTTGTTGGAAGAAAAAGTCGGATTTATATAATATTTTTTATGAGTCGCTTTCAGCTATACCTTGATATTAATTCTGGAGGCTAAGCAAATAAAATGGAAAAAGAAGTTTAAAGAAAGTCGTAAACTTCACTTTTTATTACGTCATTGTGTATTCAAAACAATTTTTTAAAATGTAATTTCTATTGTTGAATATAGATTTAAATTGGAGTTTTATCAATAAAAACTTTGCGTCTAGAATGTTCTGCATTTCAAATCTTAAATAAATCGCTAAGCATAAAAATGATATAAAAATACCATAAAGATTTTTTGTAAGTAAGTACAGCTTAGAATTTCTTGGTTTCAAAGTTTAAAACTACATTTGTTCATATTTGGCATTTACACTTCAAGGTGCTTTTTACACTTTTAAATCTGATGCACTATTATTTCACTTTATTGTTTAGTTGGTTTTATTAGATAGCTTCTTTTCATTATTTTTATTATTATTAATAATATTGCATTAGACATCACCTAAGCATTGCCACGAGTAGGAGTGACTTCAATTTATGGTTGTCACCACATTTGGTTTGATAATTGGGCTATTGCACGCTACGAGACCGACGAAACATGGAGACAAAAAAATTTGATTCACATTGCATTCTCAACCATCGCGAATATGATATTTCATAGTCTTCCTATTACAGATGCTACGTTATTTCGGAAAAAATAACCGAACAAAATTATTAATCTTATGATTAATTATTTCGATCGGTATCTTAAATATTTCATTTTTTTTTAGATTTTGTGAGATTGATTCCTCGTTTAGGTAGACCATCATTTAAAAATCTTTGGTAGCAGTTAATATCATTTTTAAAATTAAGTCTTCTTTCAGTAAAGGACATGTCCCATCGCGTCTATGTCATTTGCCTCACCATTCTCAAAAAATGAAAGTCTATATCAAAGTAGTATGTCAGAGTAGGTATTTTACTCTAGAATCAGATTAATAATTATTTTCTGCATTAAAAAGTGGGATTTTTAATTTAAAACGCTTTTAAATCACAATTTTTATCATGACAGTACTATTTACTTATTTTATACTACATACTTATTTTTTTTTACAAAATACTTCAGAAAACAACTTAATGTTTTTGTAATTGTTTTTCTAAATATAAAACAATTCTTGACTGATACTATACCTAAATAAAATGTAATTATCATTTTTTAACTGTGAAAGTAATTAAATAAAATGAAACTGGGGCAACGCTGGGACATCTCCTTTATCTAGGTTTTATGTTGTTTTAAAATCTAGGTAATTACAATATTTAAAGTAGTTTCCTTCCGTGTTGATCCTTCGGCTTGATCAAATTCCATCGATAGGGCTTAAGTTACCTGACGTGAAATGTGCATCGATAGAGTTACTCTTGGCACAGAATTCACATTTCGACTCAGCTTATCTTCACCGCCTGCACTGAAGACATCTGATTGTGCATATTGCTCGAATTACGTTGGAGCATCTCCCAGAATTATTGATGAGGGTTTTGCCTGAAGGAAATAGGATATTTCCCATTTAAAGTTATTATGAATACAGAAAGCATTAATAGGTATTAGCATATTACAAATAGAAGGTAGCGTATTACAAATAGAGGGTATTAGCGTATGAGTTGAGTATGTACTTAACTAAGTATTGTATGAAGACCTTAGTAGACAAGTTTACATCTACGAAATTGGTTTCTAGAACGATGAGAGAAAGTGTGTGTGTTTTAGTTAGTGCTTATGGAGATGTTTTATAAATATTTTTAAGTGTTTGATAAAGCAAGCTGCTTTATTTCATTACGTTCATCAAGCATTATTTATGCTTATCAAAATATAAATAAAATTATATAAAGTAATTTACTTTAAATTCAGCTGTAAAAACATTTACAATTTAGGCATCAGTTGATTAAATCCCGAGTCTATTTTACTTTTTTGTACTAAAAATAATAAAGCTCATAATCTGTCCTTCAATACTTGTCTACAGAAGTCACGCAATGCGGCAAAGTAACAAAGAATCTTCAAGAAAATGTACAGAATATGAAATTTCAGATAAAACTCAAATTTATATGGGTACAGCATAGCGTCAGCTTTGTGGTAAATAATCGTATCTTTATGTTCAAACTCCAATGTATATTGACGATGATAAATAGTCGTCGTGACGGTGATTTGCGTCAATGCGGGGCGGTTACATTTTATTTTATTTATTCATTTAATTGTATTATGACCTACCAAACGGTATGCTGTATCAGCGTCTTTGTGCGTTTGACTCTGCGTCTGGGCAACATCGTTTGCAACAAAATTCGTGTGCGCGGGTATCGCCCCTGCACGAACTAAACGTACGGTGTGACGGCGCAGCGTGCAAGCGATTTTAACCTTAATAACAGTGGCTAAGCGATGCTGTTCCCCATAGTAAGTAGTGGGTCGGTCGCTGCGTCTTCTTGCGTTAAACGGGTAATGCGTTGTGGTTGGAGCACATTACGTTGTGCTATGAGGATGCACAGCACAGTGCGTGTGGCTTCCGCTGCGTAGTAAGCTTGTGTTGCGTCAACTGCGGAGCGCAGTGCCAGTGTCGTAGGTAGGTGCTGGCAAGGGAGGCGGCTGCCAGGGGCTTAACTCTCAGGGGGCGCACTTTGCTGACTCATAACTATAAAACAAGTCAATAAGTCATGGGGCGCAAAATTCAAAATTTGCCAGGGGCACTCATGATCCTAGAAATAAGCCTTGGGCGCAAATTTCAAATCTTGCCAGGGGCGCACATGACCCTAGCTCCAACGCTGCGCACTACAGTGCATCGTGAGGCTTCAATTTAGTCGTTATAAAAAGTCATTGTCTACTTTGATCACTGAAAAATATAGTACCTACTTTAGTAAAATTGAAAAAGTAGCAAGCACCTCTAGTTCACGAAAGAATGATTTTTCTACAAAAGTAACCGGAACAAAATAGGTATCATGAAAGCATTGGATAATCGTTGAATATTAGCGCAATTACGGCTTTCATGAAGGCCAAACGCTTCGTTGTGTTTAAAAATATCCGATACTTAACCCTTAGTAAAATAAAGGTTAGGTCACAAAAGCTACACTGAATGTGTTATGTAGGTAGATGGTATAATTTGACTGTACGTGTACACTGTAGTTGTTAACATTTTTAGGACTTACGTGACTTGCACTCATAATATTTGCGTGCTCAACCCTCGCCGGATGAGCTTACATGATAATAAAAGAATTTGCCTCGGCGTTTATGTTTGTAACTGTATTCAAGGTTTGGATGTCTTGTACAAAGATATTAGGACTAAAACATTGCTTTGTATTTCTTATTTATCCTAGAAATGGAGAATGTTAAAAAAAAAATTGGCTGAATATTTTTTATAGGTAGGAATAAGCTCCTTTAGCAATAGAAAATGTGTTCAGAATTTTCAGTTGCGTGAAAAAATTAAAAATAATAAAAACCGGCCAAGTGCGAGTCGGACTCGCGCACGAAGGGTTCCGTACCAAAAAACCCCAAAAAAATCACGTTTTATGTATGGGAGCCCCCCTTAAATATTTGTTTTATACTGTTTTTAGTATTTGTTGTCATAGCGGCGCGGCAACAGAAATACATCTTCTGTAAAAATTTCAACTATCTAACTGTTGTCGTTAATATCGAGCAAAAATCGTCAAAAAATTCACGTTTGTAGTATGGGAGCCTCCCTTAAATATTTATTATATTCTATTTTTAGTATTTTTTGTTATAGCGGTAACAAAAATATATCATCTGTAAAAATTTCAACTGTCTAGCTATCACGGTTCATGAGATACAGCCTGGTGACAGACAGACATACAGCGGAGTCTAAGTAATAGGGTCTCGTTTTTACCGTTTGGGTACGGAACCCTAAAAAATTTAAGTCACTTCGTCTTCACAAATTAAGGAAGTAACAGCAGAATGGAGATGATTCCTTTGCCACTACCTGCCACCAACCACAACATGGTATTAAAAAGAAAGTTTCGGCAGAAAATGACAAAACTTTTTTCTAACACATGCTGTGGTTGTGGCCGGTGGTGGCTAAGGTATTATCTCCGTTCTGCTGTTACTTCTGTACATTTGTGAAGACGAAGTGACTTTAATTCTTTTTTAATTTTTTCACGCTACCGAAAATTTTGAAACTTTTTTCTATTGCTAAAAAAGCTTATTTCTACATATAAAAAATATTCAGCCAATTTGATTTTTTGTGAAAAAGATGTTTATTTGTGATGGCTCTCAAAACTGGCGGGATATTTATCGATAACTTGAAAAAGTGAAATCTCAC
The DNA here is from genome assembly GCA_943789525.1 of Agriphila geniculea. Taxonomy (NCBI): domain Eukaryota; kingdom Metazoa; phylum Arthropoda; class Insecta; order Lepidoptera; family Crambidae; genus Agriphila; species Agriphila geniculea. The sequence continues at coordinate 10,020,939 of OX038875.1, forward strand.
AGCACACGTGAAGAGAAATATTCGGAAGGTCATAATTATAGAAACTATCCTTTATTTTGAAAAAAAAAAAACTATATCAGGCCAATTTGGTAAAAAGCCTTAAAGAGATTATTTTTATGTCCAACAGAAGCGCGCACGGGAAGGTGTCAAAAAAGTTAATTATACTCCGAAAATGGTTAAATTTTACAGCAAAAATGCTATGGCCGACGTTATCGGGAAAATGTGTTTATTTTCATCATTTAAGAGACGTAAATAAAACAAAAGTATTAAAAAACTGATTTAATAGCATTTTATCGTGGGTATAATGCAACTTTTAGATTTCATTGTTATTCATTTAAAAATATATGTAGATTATATAATTTTACGAAAGATAATTAAAAAGTTAATCAAATGTAAGGTACTCGTATACACTTCTAAGGCTTCCACTACAGTTCATAAACACTTTTTCGGATTACAGCGCGTATATTGGTTAATTCAGATGTTATTTTAGAATTATTTAGTTTTGATTTTTTGGTTTTTTGGGTTTCCCGATGTTTCGACACCTTTCCAGGGGCCATGGTCACGGGACGCCGCCGTCCCCAATATACGCGCTGTAATCCGTAAAAAGTGTTTTATTTCTAATGAAATGTAAGGTGATATTTATAGCACTTTTGCCCTTTTTCATGAAATTCACATTAGTTTTATATTTGTTTATTTTTAATTGCGCTGTCGTAAATATTGGTTTGTCTTTATGTTTGGCGAAAAAAATAGCACTATGCGTTCTTCATGCAGCGAAATATAGTAGAATTAAATTATAGAACTATACGGATACAATGAATAGATTGAAGTTGACTCTCGGGCTATTGCGGCTACATCACATGAAAATCATACCATGGCACACTCAGTACGGTACTTTTAGGGTTCCGTAGCCAAAATGGCAAAAAACGGAACCCTTATAGATTCGTCATGTCTGTCTGTCTGTCTGTCTGTCCGTCCGTATGTCACAGCCACTTTATTCCGAAAGTATTAGGACTACATAGTTGAAACTTGGTAGGTAGATGTATTCTGTAAACCGCTTTACGATTTCTTTACAAAATAAAAAAAAATAAAAGATTAAGGGGGGGCTCCCCATACATGGAACTGATACTGAAAAGATTTTTTTTCATCAAACCAATACTTGCGGGGTGTCTATAGATAGGTCTTTAAAAATCACATTGAGGTTTTTAAGACATTTTTTTCACAAAGTCAACCGTTTGAAAGATATATACTGCCAAAATGGTAAAATATGTGTCCCCCCCCCCCCTTTGACTTTTAAAGTAAGATAGTGAAAAATCTAAAAAAATATGTTATAGATCTTAGTAAACACTTTCAATGAAAATTGGTTTGAACGAGATACAGTAAAAAGTTTTCGAAATATAGTACATTTTCTAAAACCGCAAATATAACTTTGTCGTTCATACAAACACTGTGAAAACAAAGTAATTTTTTCAGGTGAAAAATGATAGCGGTATTAAAATATGGTATGGTATAATGTAACTACGGAACCCTACTGCGCGTGGCCCGACACGCACTTGGCCGGTTTTTGGAATTAAAGCAATACGTGCTTTTACCACTGTGCGTGTGCGTTATGTGCTTCTATTCCATGTAAAAGTCACACATCCAAACATATATAATTAAAAATAAAAATTTGATTATATTTATATAACTTAACTAATTTAGTTGTTCATACACATAGTATGTAAGTGTTACGATGGAGCGAGACTGTCTGTCACAAGTATTGTAATACTCACTAGGCAGTCACAACCTGCTGTTTTGAAAACCAATGTTTTGTGAACAAAATAAACATTTTTGATTAAAAAAAAAGTTGCCAAGTACATCCTTTGTTTACGAATTTAAAGTAAAGTTTGTGATCGAATCCAGTGTATTTATAAGCGGAAGTAAGGGACGCAGTCGGATTAAGCAGGATTCTGTGAAGTATACTAAGTATCCTTCGGGGAGAATTAGTCAGTCAGTCGAACTTAATCCCCTTTTGAATCTGATATTAAAGTTTTTGAGTCCTTCAAGTTTGTAAAGCTTATCTACAGTACAATCGATGTACTTAACTCTATAATCTAAAGGTATCGCGTAATTCGAGCAGTTTAGTGGCTGCTAAGAAAAAACTTGAGTGTTGTGGAAAATACATAGCTTCAAAGCAAATTTTCTCTTGCAAGTTTTGAACATAATAAGCATGCTTAATTTACACTTATTTTGAATTTTGGCACGGATTACTAAATATTTCGGCTTCAAGTGAAAATCATACCTGTAACATACCTTACTTTAACATACCATAGAATAGCAATGATATTGCTATTCCTAAGATCAAAGTTTGGTTTTGGAAAACAGAAAGAAAAACTATATTAAGCCAGTCAGTTTTCAGTTCAGTAAAGCCAGAAAATTATATAAAAATATAATTCTTTGTTTTGATTCAAGTATCGAATCTACAGGAACACTAAAGTTGTCAAAAGTATAAGGAAGTACATAATGTTAATTATTTTTGCACTTACATTGCTATGTTGGTAGCATACAGTTGGCATCAGAAATAGGCTGAACAAAAAATACAATTTTATACTAACTTTTTGCATTTTGTTGTACTTGTTAAGTAAGTAGGTAACCCCTCTTTAAATATGCAAGATACTAAATTAGTATGACAGGGTACTAAATTGTTCAAAAACATTGTTGTAATGTAATACTTTAGTTGTGCTTTGAACAATTTTCACTTCAGTAAATATCGCGCTCCCTTTTGGTATTACAATGTTAAAGTGCCTTCAAATTGCTATAGGGCTTAACAACCCTTTTCTCAGAACTACTCGGCTTACAAATTGCAACAGGATACTTTTGACTTTACCTTAACTACTGTAATGACATTGCACATACTATAATTTATTTAAATCTACAAAGACTTTCGTCTTGAGATTTTCTGTAGCTGCCCATCCTAGCCGTGAGTGAGTTGGGCAGTTGTCATATACCAATTTTTGAAGTTGTGGTCATCATACACATTTTAACAAATAATGATATAGCATTGTGATTTAAAATTAATTTATTTAAATCTTCAAAGACTTTCGTCTTGAGATTTTCTGTAGCTGCCCATCCTAGCCATGAGTGAGTTTGGGCAGTAGTCATATACCAATTTTTGAAGTTGTGGTCATCATACACATTTTAACAAATACATAATATAGCATTGTGAATGTAAAATCCTGACGATTCAATTGAACTAATAATCCAAGACAATTTTTCTTAGTTCATAAAAAACCGGCCAAGTGCGTGTCGGGCAACGCGCCGTAGGGTTCCGTAGTTACCTTATACCATACCATATTTAATACCACCTATCATTTTTCGTCTGCAAAAATAACTTTGTTTTTCACAGTGTTGGTATGAATGACAAAGTTATATTTGCGGTTTTGGAAAATGTGCTATATCTCAAAAACTAATTACTATATCTTGTTCAAACTAATTTTGGTTGAAAATGTTTATTAAGATCTACAGCATATATTTTTTTTAGATTTTTCACTCTCTTATTTCAAAAGTTAAAGGGGGGGGGGGGGGACACACATTTTAGCACTTTGGCGGTGTATATCTTTCAAACGGTTGACTTTGAGAAAAAGTTGTCTTAAAAACCTCCATTTAATTTTTAAAGACCTATCTATAGACACCCAACACGTGTTGGTTTGAAGAAAAAAAAATTTTTCAGTTTCAGTTCCATGTATGGGGAGCCCCCCCTTAATCTTTTATTTTTCTTGTTTTTGTATTAAATTCGTTAAGCGGTTAACAGAATACATCTACCTACTAAGTTTCAACTCTGTAGTCTTAATACTTTCGGAATAAAGTGGCTGTGACATACGGACAGACAGACAGATAGACAGACAGACAGACAGACAGACATGACGAATCTATAAGGGTTCCGTTTTTTGCCATTTAGGCTACGGAACACTAAAAATTAACAATCTATTCGTCTTTGCTTATCATATCTGTGTATTTTAGTAAGTTCGGATATCTCCGTTCATTATAACACGATTATCTACGACCTAAATCTGACTGAGTGGAGAGAATGGATTTTGTCGAGTCAGCACGAGCACAAAGCTGAATTTATCGGCACCTTGCCGTTCCGTCTCATTTGTCGGCGCTTGCACTTCGCTTTTTGTACGAATCGGTGCAAATTTTCATTAGTTACTGGATCTAAGAGCCCTTGTTGATACAATATTGTGGAAAATACTAAAGATTGATTCAACTTTTTGCAAAGCGTACGTAAATTGGGAGGTCACTAAAGTAGTACTTTGGTATTCATTGGGAGGTAGGAAAACACAAAGAACAAACAAAAAATGTTCTGTGAAAAAACCAGTGCTGTGATGACACATTGTGACGGCTATAAGTGACTACCTACCAGATGGAATGTTCCAGTAATTTATATCGACAATTTTTTTTCTATATTTCATACAGATTTGTACGTGTGTAAAATCGTAGGTCTAGTCAAAAATAAAGCAGACTTTTTCTAAACCAAAGAGACACAACAGCGCATGGGGACGTGAAGGGCCCTTCTTGGGCAGGCGTGCTCTATCTTGTTTATGTTAAGCCGAGTGCATACGGGCAGGTGGCTCACGAGACTGCACTCTGACAGAACAATTAAATTGCCTGTGAAGAATGCACTTGAGTGAATACGTAACTTTAGAAGAAATAAACTTGTGAATTTGTATTTTTATGACCTTCTAGGCAGCTGGTAGTAAGAGGTACTATACTCCATTCGTTATAACGAGAGGCTTAAATAAAAGTACTCATTTGAGTTTAGTTCTAACTTGATACCTCCATGCATTTCTGCCAACGAAAATATCCCATTACCTATTTCCATTTCAGTAATAAAATGAAAACTAACACCATATTAAAAGGAACTTTCAGAAATACAAATACCGAAACAAAAAAAACAAGGCTATATTTTCCTTGGTCTCATTTTCATTAGCCTCGATGCTTGGAGGAACGTAAGTAATTTAAAATATGAAACCTTGATGTTATGTCAAAAAATTTGTTAAAAAGACCGCTCGACGAATGAAGGATTAAAAAAAATTGGGCCCTAGCAAATAATTCTTTATAGCGATTAACTCCTGCGATGATTCGTTTTCAACTTTTCACTAACATTGCGTAACGTACTATAATAACGAGTATGATGCTGGAAAAAAAGAATCGAGTAAGAAAGTAGATGTACGACGGAAAGATAAAAGAGGCACGCTTATTCACTCGTTGCAAATAGGAGCGTGTAAATCGCAAAACAACGTCGTCATCATGAAAGATTAGACAGGAAGACAAATGGACAGTACCTACGGCAATACACACGTTGTGTTCGCTGTATTGTTTCGAGATGGGACTTCTTTCAGGGTACTGTATTTGCAAAGTAGGCTGCCTTTTTTATTAAAAGTAAACTTCAAAAACGACGTGCGATTTTTAGTCTGCAACGCCACTTGACTGAATTCCTTGCAATTTGTTCCTCATCTGATTAAGTACACTAAAGTTAGTAGAAGAATTAAAATGTAGAATGGAGAATGATTGCTAGAAAGACACATATCGACTAACGCATATCTACGATCGCTAGGGACTTCTTTTAGGGTGCTTATTGTATTTGCAAAGTAGGCTGCCTTTTTTTATTCAAATTAAACGTCAAAAACGACGTGTGATTCTTGCTCTGCAACGCCACTTAACTGAAATCCCTTGCAATTTGCTTCTAATATTCTGATTAAGTAAATTGAAATTCTTTATAAACGACTCGTGTTCATAAAGATTGCATTTACCAGAATGTACTTACCAGGTTTGAAAAAAAAACACATTAGTTAGCTACGAGGGTTACTAGTAGTAGTAATCGTAGCAGAATATCGTAGCCGCATAAACCATCGTATCTCTACACATGCGTGTGTGCTACGATATTGAAATGAAAAAAATAATCGTAGCCGTAATGCTACGATTACTACGGCTACGATAATTATTTTTTTGCAATATCGCGCAGTGTACAGCGCACCAACGTTAGTTACTTGCTAAGTCTATGGCAAAAAAGGATATAAGCAATGAGGGCTTCTCAAAGTATATAAGCAATGAGGGCATTTCAAAGTGACATTTAAAGAATAAAAATAGTAACTATTTGCCTAGCTAGATGGCATTGATGGAAAGAGAAGTGTCAAAATTGGCTTTTAAAAATAAACGGCCTGTACCAAAGAGGCAAGTAAGCGCTCGCTGGCTGACATCTGCACAAAGAGAAACATTTTAGGGTCAAATCTGCCTGCCTACCTGAGTACTCTTCGAAGCTTAGTAATAAAAAATCACATTGACACATACATTTTTATCAACGTCATTTATCGAGCCTACAGCTTTTTGTAATTTAGAAAAGCCTTCATTGATCTAAAAAAAAGTCCACACGCCAAAAGAAATATGTGTATTGAACCTTTTTCATTTCGCGTTGCGGTCTTAACAAACTTTTTCTTTTTTCCCATTTTATTGCTCCATTTGTGCAAAGCACGGCTTGTCCCTGCATCCGGCCCTCCCCAGGGGACGTAATTAGGGTCGGCCGCACGACTAATTGAATAAAAACAGTGCATAATTAACGAATATAGTCTCAGTACACTGTGTGGGTTCAAGTTCAAACGACGTTCCACTGGATTTTCAGCGAAATTACTGAGAAGAAAATATTTAAGTTAACGCTTTTCTAAGTGAATGTGTATTTTAGCTAGCTGGGGTAGCGTCAAGGATTTTTTAATGGTCGTCGTACTGTAAAATTTAATTGAGTTCGTACGAATTTCTTTCTTCTCACAAACTGTAAATTAAACTTGTAACTTTACTTGAATAGATATTACACCTTTTTCTTTTATAAGTAGGTATTAAATCTTTTAAAGTCAATAGTATTAAATACTAGAAATAAAATCTAATCGCTACCAGATTATTTTCTCAGGAGGGACTCAAACCCGTGACTTTTGGGGTTTGAGTCACACCTGAAAAAATGATCTGGTGACAAGTAGAAATTTTGTCTAGTATATCATCTCATATATACTAAAATCTCAATAATTTTAAAATCAACCAAATAAAAAACTTGTCTTCTCTGAAACCACGTAGTAAACATTCATAAGTGTTTTTATTTATATAATACTTTGTTTTAAAATGGGATATCTTTCAGTTTAAAGCGTATTTGAGACTGAAATAATACTGACTTCTGTACCTAACTAGAGCGGTGAAAAATACTTTGGGATTTTTCTAGTTATTTTAATAAATAATCTAAGATTACATTTACTGGATAACTTCTGTCACCTACGCTAATATAATTGGATTCATGATCACTCAAGCTTAATCAACGTGTGAATTATTAAAATGTCTACAGTCTAATCTCCAATCACATTAATTACTGATAGTCGAAGATAGTTTAGAAATATCTAGGCAGCGTATAATCACAGAGGAAATAATCACTACGTTTTGATACTACAAAGATCTATACATAGACAAAATTCGTAAGCTATTCAGTGAAAATGAGAGAATTCACAAATAAATTAAAAATATGGTGTGTAGGATTATTTTTAATCGTTTTTTTTTTCAAAGTAGAGCTTAACAACGTAGTGAGAAGTCGAGTACTATCAAAAGTAAATAAAAAAATATTTTAAAATCTTGAATATTAGCTTTTATCATTTACTGGAACATCCAAATACTCAAAATAAGTTACACATCGTAATACAAAGACAACACAAAATCTTAGTAAGAAAAATTCTTAAAATTAATCTTTATTAACCCGTCAAGACAGACAAAATGAGATTCCATTGTTGTCCGACCTCATGCAGCTGCCTTGCGTTTCATGAATGGTGTGATTTGTTCGAAGACATAGATAAATATGGAACCCAGACTTTAATTTTAAATATCTTAAGCTATCACTTATACATTTACCACTTAATCAACATCACTCCGTAACAGGTTAACAATATAGCCTTATTTAACAATAAAGTAACCTCCAAAGCTCACTTTGTGAACTAATAAAATACCAACGGCGTTGTTTAAAGTTCAGGATGCTGGGTCGTAATGAATTAAAATACTTCTGGGCAGCGGTCGTTTACCAAAAGTTGATGTGCTTAAACAAATGCCGAAAGCAGGACCCCCGTAATCATACATTTAATGGTTGCCATAATGACCTCGTAGAGTAGTAACTGCGGCCCCAAACAACATAAATACTCAACTTCGTTTCCGCGGAACTCAACTTTCATTTTTACCAAAGCAGGATTTATAGGCACGGTAACTGGGAGATATGAAACGGTGGTTTAGAATTATTAAAATAAGAAGGTATGGATTTTCTTTCTGCGTAAAGCTGTGGTCGTGTGGTTTTTACACTTTTTGTGGTTTTATGACGTCATTTCTTATACTCACGAAAACGACGACCTGCACAGAAGCAGAATTTTAAGAAATGGAACATTATCTTTGTAGATATTGTTAAAATAATAGTACATTATGATACAAGTTAGCTTAGGTTGCTTATTGCACACAAGGCTGTGGGTTGCAGCCCGAGCCGCAGGCGAGGGCGTAACTCAGCCGAGTGTGCAATATGTAAGAGCTCACGAGTTTCATACGACGTTTTTCAACACATTTGCGAGGAAAAAACAAAGTAATTTACCACACAGCAACAAATACGACAAAAACAAAATAATAATCATGATGAGAAAAGGCGCGCAGGTTTTTTTTTGTTTTTTTCACACGCCCATGCAAGAATATTTTGCGAATAAAGGGGTTAGTGAGCATACAGCCTACTTCAAATTTATAAATTTAAGTGATAAAATGCAAATATTTTAATATTTTATAACAAAATATTGTAAATTAGGAATAATTTGATAATAATTAATATTTGTTTGACTTAATTAAGGACCTACACATTTATTTATTCCAAAAATGCAAATGAATTTTCAGCGGCATAAAACCTCTTTGTTGTTATTAAAAAAATAACTGTATTACCCGGTGAAATTGAAAATGCTCTATTTACTCGTATAGAACTTGCAGTAAGGTACCTATTTAACTTTGTAGGGATCATTCTATAACCAACTTGTGTTTTATATATTATTGCACGCGTTTGTTATAGTTCGGTTTATGGCCCTAAAAGCGATGTATTAGGGCTCACTTTACGAGCAAGTGTGTTGAAAAAGTATTTACACATTGGATTTTTTGGAATACAGCCGATCATGAAATTCTACCAAAGTAAGCGTTTTCCTAATGCAATATAAAAAACAATAAGTAAGCACTCACATAACGTTGACGAACAACTCGAGTAAACGCATCATCAAAGCCTCTTGTCGACGGTTTTCTTACGGAAAGCGTATAAAAAGCTCTTCTAAAAGCTTCTACTAGAATCCACTACAAGGTAGGTGGTAAAGCTACGACAAAAGTCACTACCCTATTCATAAAAGTTAAACAAAAGTGAGCGACACAGTCAATCGGGCCTTTGCGCGTTCACCACAGCCGGTGATTAAACAAACAATCGGCGCACAGCAAATCCGTAGCTAAGCTGTTAATACCGCGAATCAGCCCTGTGAGCCGGGCTCATTTTAAACCCATTTTGAGTATGCTAATCAACTGGTTTCTTCGGCTAAGTTCGGACTTAATTAAAAATTGTACCTTGTATTTGGTTATATAAAATATATTTATCAAACAGAAGATCTATTTATAAATGTTGAAGAAATTGATAATACTTATGATAATAATTATAACTTGAACAATAAATGAAGTACTAATCATTATAAGTATTTAAATCTTCAAAGGATTGACAATTATTGTCATTACGTGCATGTGCAATAAAACCACCGCAATATTTATTAAAATTTAGTAAATAAATGTAATGTAATAATTATAATAATGTTACAATGTCTATTTATAGTTTAGTTTGAATTGATTCCAATATCTTTGTATTTTTGGAAGTCACCATGTTGATGTTTAAAATATTACACACAAAATATGCCTATGAAATTGACGTTGAAGAATTTTTAACAAACTGCATTTTCTATACTAGCATTTTCATAATTTATTTAACAACCGTGAACGCTATTGTATCAAAACTTTACTAATATTATAAGTAAAACATTAAGCTAACTTAAGCAACATAAGCGAAAAAAAATTTTGGTTAAGAAAGTTTAGGCTAAGTTACAAAAGATAAAGTGGTCATTTTTGCTTACAAAAAAGGAGTCACTTTAAAGGCATTTTTTAATCAAAATAGGTAAATAGACTTTAATTATGCTGATAGTTGACGGCTATGGTCATAATTTGATGTAATATCCAGCAAATGATAAATAGTTTAAATCACAGAAGTTCTCTGTGTGTGAGAAAATAACAACAATTTCATAGATAAGGATCCAATATTAAGTCGACAAAAAAGGAAAGTGTTACGTAGAGCAGCAATATTATAGTAGTGTAGGAAATGAAGCGATCTTTTGTATGGAGACTTCAACATTAAATCCTCAGTCGATGAAACTTTGCAGGGATGTAATAGTACAGTAGCCCGTAGAACCGTTGTGATAAAGTTATTTATTACGAAATTATAGATACTTTAACCCAAGTTTTACAGATCGCAACCCCCCGTAACCTATATTTGTACATCTCCAAAATTGATTTTTTTTAATTTTTCGAGGTTTACCACATAGTTTAGCTATTGTCGTGTTCTACAGCTTGGTTTGATTACCATTTTGGTGATTTAAATGTTCTACGGGCTACTGTACTATAATATAATATGAAACAAAACCTATGTACAAATATCCAAAAACAAAAACGCTTTGGATAATTTAAAAAATATGTTTCATTTATGATACTTTATCATACTGTAAGTGTAAAGTTTCGTCTACTGAGGATTTACTGTGGGGGTCCACTACCATCCTTTCCTACACAATAGCCATTACCTCCGCGAGGTTTTCCTCAATAAAGGACGACTGGCAAATCACGGTTATATTCTTACACATAGTGGTTGGTACCTAATAACAGTGCCGGCCATTTACACCATACAAACAACCAAAGGAATGCTTACATTTAATGTGCCTGAAGATAGGAACTCACAAATGGAGCGCAACGCAATAGCCTTTACGAATATGAATACATGAGTTTTCAGTAATACAATAAAATGCCTGCCCAGTCTACAATAAAAAGAAAATTTCCGTAACTTATATTATTAAAACAGGGTTTACTAAAACCACAAGTATTTAACGCTTCGATCTTTGAACTCGTAAATACAATAGGCATTTACAATTAACTTCCGACGTTTTGGTGAAGTAATGTGGTACTTACACGGGTGGAATTGCCAGGTGACTTGTAGTTAGATTTTTATCGACAATCGCTTATAAAATCGAATCTCCACGGCATTGAAATTAGGTTTATTAGATCTTACAAGCGGTTTTCGATAAGAAAGCGCTAACATCAGCGAATCAGCAAGTAGCCTGCTTATTCGACCCGTGGAAATACCACATTACTATTTTATTTGAAATATTAGTTTCGTAAAAAATACAATTTAATAAAAAGGTAGTGTTTCCCATAAAACACTCATAATTATCCGAATCACTAAAGCATCAAATGCGCTAACTTGCTCTAAATTCGGTTAGGATAAGAAGCGTATAACACAATAACTTCTTTTTCACAGTTGAACGATTGACTGATCTTTCATTTCACTATGGAGTGTTTCCGACAGTTGTGAAAGGGAAACAGTAACACATTTTTGCAGTACTTAAATATATTATTATTATGTAGGTATTCTCTATTAAAATTTAATAGGCTTCGGTATTTTGCATTAAAGGCACCAGTTGGTTATATGAAAACGTAATGTATGCACACTTCAAGCAGATTCTGCTATGTAGGTCTAGGTACACGTAGAAAGTTAAAATTAAACTATCAAACTTTTAGAAACACGACGAAGGAATTTTTCCTTTTCTTTTTAAATGGAAACACTGCATTTCCAGTCTTTAAAATTTATTTATACAGAAATGCTTCGTTGAAATTATTATTTGGAAACGGGCTAGTGATTTTTTTTATGAAAAGTTCTCACTTTATGAATGTTTTCTTAAGATATTTCATTTATTTTTTCATGTTATTAATTTATTCATCCTTTGTTACATATCGTACATTGAAAATTACATATTCTATTCATCTAAAATCACAATAATAAATAGCTATATAAAAATAAAATAAAATGTATAAGTAAAATTATTTAAATCACATTTCATTCTAAAATTATATTTTTTTTAAAGTAATAAAAAATTCACATTCTACTAACCGAAAATCACTCAAAATAATACATAAAAAAATAAAATGTAAAAATAAAAAAATATTTAAATAACAGTTCATTTTAAAATTAAATATACACATCAACTTTGTCTAGGGATACAGGTGTTATTTTCATACAAACGAGGTAACTTTAAAACCTTGGTTTTCCGCCAGGGATGTACCGTGCTGTAATCTGATGATGGCATCCAGGGACTGAATGAGTAGATTCAGATCGCTATACACACCCAACTGATCTGACCAGCATTCTAAAAGATTAATGGGTCAGAGCTCTCAGTTTGAGGATTTCCATACATTTTCATGCTATTTTCGCGGTTTTTTTAAACATGTCTATTACATTTTAAGAATGCTGGTCAGATCAGTTGGGTGTGTATAGCGATCTGAATCTCCTCCATTCACTCCCTGGATAGCCTGGATCAGATCACAGCACAGTACATCCCTGGCAGGAAACCAAGGTTCAAAGTTACCTCGTTTGTACGAAAATAACACCTGGTATCCCTAGACAAAGTTGAGATGTGTATATTAAAAATAATCACAATATATTAGTCTAAAATAACAATTAATAATATATAAAAAATAAAAATGAGTAAATTAAAATTATTCAAAAAACAGTTAATTTTAAATTATGTAATTTATGTTCATCATCATCATATCAACCGCACGACACCCACTGCTGGGTATAGGCCTCCCCCAAGGATCTCCACGACGATCGGTCCTGCGCAGCCCGCATCGAGTGGCTTCCCGCGACCTTCACTAGATCGTCGGGCCACATTGTCGGGGGCCTACCCACGGAGCATCGTCCGGTGCGCGGTCGCCATTCTAGCACCTTTCCGCCCCAACAGCCATCTGTTCTTCTCGCTATGTGTCCAGCCCACTGCCACTTTAGCTGAGCAATCCTTCGAGCGATGTCGGTTACTTTAGTTCGCCTGCGGATTTCCTCATTTCTGATTCAATCACGCAGGGAAACGCCGAGCATGGCTCTCTCTATTGCACGCTGGGTGACCTTGAGCCTCCTTTTTTTTTTTTTTTTTTTTTTTATACACAACGGGATAGTGCTTGGCCTTCATCTCACCTGATGTTAAATGACGATAAGGCCGAAGGTGGAAGCGCACTACACCCGGAATACTGGCTATCTTACCTCTAACTGCCGGAACACAACAATTTTTTTTTATTGTTGTTATGGCGTCAGACTTAGGTAAGATGGTGGTAGCTAGCCAGGCGGACTTGAAATAAGCCCTACCACCAACCAAACCGAGTACAAATTGTACCCCCCCTGGGAATCGAACCCGGGACCTCTGCGTCTTACACGAGTGGGCGAACCACTAGACCACAGAGGCGGTCTCCTTATGAGACCCATACTTAGCGACCACGTTTCACTGCCGTAAGTTATCACTGGCAACACTAGGGTAGCCAGACGCCCGGGATTTCCGGGATCGTCCCGTTTCGTCTTATCAATGTTCATCCTAAGGCCCACTCTTTGGGAAGAACTACGGAGATCTTTGAGCATTGTGTTCAGGTCTTCCAAGGTCTTCCAAGGTCTCAGCCATAAGAACTATATTATCGGCAAAACGAAGGTGTGTTAGTTACTGGCCATTAATGTTGATGCCGATTCCTTTCCAGTCTAAGAGTTTAAAGATGTCCTCCAACGCAGCTGTGAACAGTTTCGGAGAAATAACATCTCCCTGTCTCACACCTCGCTGCAGTTAGATAGTGCAGTTAGCACATCCCTTTTCTAATCTAAAATATCACAAAAACGAGCTTGCCATGAATTCTGATATACTATAAAACTGGTTTCTCTCAAGAAAATGCTTAATTTTATTCTTAAATTCTTTGTGAGGCAAATAGTCTATAATAGCAGGTAACTTATTATATAACTTAATTTTTAAGTTCATACCAAGGTTTTTAACTTTCTGTAGACTCACTTTATGCATGCATAACTTATCTTTATTCCTAGTATTATAATGCTGAACATCCCTCTTCCTCAGCATTTTATCTTTCTGAGCATGAATCTCTAGTAGTGATCTAAATATAAATAAATTTATAACAGTAATTATTCGATTATTTGCAAAGTATAATAAAGATAATTAATATAGAAGCAAAATTACTATATTTTCTTTTCAAAAAAATACATAATATTTGAAAAGGTTTGTGTCTGATTACGTCATCACGTTTTTCTGAAGCGTTTATACAATGTCTTGAAGATTAATGATGGACCTGAGTGAAACTTTAGGTTTTTCTAAAAAGCCTAGGCTGATGTTTTGCTTGTCCTCTATTCTAAAAGTATATTAAATATCTACTGTATATTTTAACTTTACATAGTTGACAACGACTGCTGTAGTTGAGTCGCCAGTAACGTGATTTTTATGGTGTTGTCATTTCTTAGGTTCCGGGTTCGATCCCCGACTGGGTCAATCTAGGAAATCGAACTTTTTTATATTGTCTCATGTGAGGGTGTTTGTAGTTCCATCGTTATTTATAGATTAGGTAATTTCTTCCAAATCTTTCATATATTTATTTTAAATACTGCTTATATTTTTTCTGTTACAAGGAATAGTCTCACTAGGAGCGCTTTCGATTCATTGAATCAGAAATCTGTTTTCCTTCGCCGGACGTTCAGCGAAAAACGCTTAGATTGTTTTAGATGGGAGATTGTATTTTATTTTATGTTTACCACGCAGAGTGAGCAAGTTTTGTAAAAAAAAACATGCAGTTATTCGATTATTTGTACTAAGATATCCCAAGGATAAAATTGTAGACTTGAAAAATAACATAATTTTATTATGCAGTGTTTAAAAATAATAGACATTTTCATATATTTGTAAATAGAAAGATTAAGATATAAAGTTTAAGTAATCTCGAAATGAATTATATAAAATATGTGTATCAGGAAAGGGTCTCCTAAAATAAATAAAGGAATAATATTTTCAGTGGGCAAAAATCTTTGGAAATTTCACGATCACAAACAAAGGATTGATGACGGTACCAATTTACAATAAAATTTATTGATACCGAATCGCTGGACATCCCTCATTATGATTAATCAATAGAATAAAAAATCAAGGGATCAAATTTTATAATGGTTGAAATCGTGGCGATGGTAAACCGTTGTACATAATTGTTATATTGGAGTAGTGCATGGGAGAATTTTTAAAAGGTAAGTCGATAGAAATCGGCTTGTATGGACCCTCCGCCACAGATAGAGGTATATTTAATGAAACTTGTTAAATTTAAACAAGAGAAATAAAACTTATAAAAATATAATCAATACATCCAAAGTAGGCAAAGCTCATCACAAAGGCATTTCGCCTTTACACGGAGTTGAACCCGAGACCTCTAGCGCATTAGAGGTACACTACCATTGCACTTAACTAAATAGTAACAAAAGTAGTATATATTATGGAATTTAATTTTAAAAGGTTTGTATTAGCGGATCACATTTCGAAACAGTATAGAATTATCAAAAACTAATTGTACAATTTTAAATGTTTCTGTACTGTCCAAAACAGCTTTGAGTAATTAAAATTGCTTCAAAAAAAAACAAACAACAAAAAAGGTTTCGCATCTGCAAACGCACAATAGAACCCACGCATGTAGTTACTACGTGGGTGCTAATGAACGTTTGCGCTGGCAAAACAATAAAATAAAATAATAATTGAATGCTGCAATTTTTTCATGGGACGTTGTCGAGACTGATTAAAAAATTTAATAAACCCATATTGATAATGTTTATTTGATCACCAGTGTATGTGCCCTATGTTCAGCCAAAAGTGCGACATGGCCGTTGATCAATCAAAATTGGAAAAATCTCTATGCAAGAGGTATCAAAATGTGCAAAACGCAGAGTTCTGTTGTATTGTACAGCGTTAAATCAGCTGGGAATTTTATGAGATTTTGAAAAAATTCGGGTTGCACTCGGATAGTGCCGGCAGAAGTGAAAACTTGAATATTAACGTTGTGCATTTTTGATATTTTGGAATGGTTAGGGAATAATTTTGCACGAATTGCAGTCTTTAATTCAATTTATTCTGCATTTGAACTTACGAATACAGAACAGTATTGTACGAAAGTCTTATCCATATAGTTTGACAGAAAATCTAGAGTTTTGATATTGAATTAATAAAATTAGCGCGTTGCTATGGTAACACAAGTGTTTACGTCTTGAAATGACGCGCTGCCAATTTCACCGCGCCCAGTAGAAAGAGAGGGGGATACTTCCGCTGTCAGCTGTCTACTCTCCATCGATCAGGGTCACGTGATTCTTACTGACGCGAGTTTAGCAATTTTTTCCCATTACAAAAAAGCGTACAACGCCGCTAAAGAAGTTTTCACTTCAAAAAATCGAAAAAAAATGAAAATCTAATCTGACTTGCCGGACAAAAATTAGAATAGTTTTTTTTCAGGGTTTCAATCAAAATTTGGAAAAAACGCACATGAAGATTGAATTGGGCTACAAAATAAGCCCACTTGGGTAGATGATCGGACGACAGATGTGGGCTGCGGAGGTTTCCAAAGGTAGGAGTGGTTTGTAGTTCGGCCGCGTTGAGGCAGTCTATATAGCTCATACGCTGTCGTGAGGTCTTAGTATTATAAACTGTATGTAATGTATTGTAAACTTACCTAAGTCTTCGTGAGATCCTCATTTCAGATGACAGCTGTCAAACTTAAAACAGCAATATCTCGGAAAGTATTCATCTGAGCAGGTGCCCTTATCATTGAATGAATACCAGATGAAAAACGAGAGATAGGAGCCGAAGTTGAAAAGAAGTCTGGTGGTAGGAAAATATAAACGATTCAAAAGTGCTTAATTATGAAATTTATTTGAATAAAGACACTTTGACTTTGACTTTGGAGAGAAGAGAGGGTGTAGTTTGAGTTGCCTCGTTTTGCATCAAAACAAATCTTCGAATTTTTTTCAAAAACAAATCGTAAATGACACTCTCTCCGATTTCAATAGACTAGCATCTGCTAGTTCAGGCCATTTTACTGAATTAGATACTAGGAAGTAGTATTACTTTTTATTTTTGATGTTCATTTTTAATGTACTTTGATAGTTGCGTGGAGCGTGAAATCTGTAAATTTTTATGTTTAGTTTTGAGAATATATTATGAAGACCCTGACTTTAGGGCCTACTGAAATGGCCATTCTACTAATTTCCTTAACCCTAATACTAATAGAATAGAATTACCAGTGTATGGGATTGACATGAGCTAACGATTAACTTAACCCGAAAGCCGGTGTGCAAGCCAAGTAGCTCTAGGCAAGTATTATTCCGAAAATATTAATAATATGGTGGATATGCTGAAAGGAGTGCGAAAGCTTATACATGACGGGTGACATTATATAAACTTTCCGAGTTAGCTTACGGCCAGAATTAATAATCAATCAACAGATAGTTTATAGGGATAGGCCCGATATATATTAATTGCTAGGCAACAGCTTGGCAACTGACATACTATCCTCGCAAAATGCTAAAGGACCTTGGGCCCTATTTTTGAATCGCTCGACCCCAGTCGAGCGCTCGTTTCTACTGATTTTCGTTCGACATCTCATTGTTTTGAGTCATATGTCGAACGAAAATCAGTCGAAAAGAGCGCTCGACGCCTGCCGAGCGATTCAAAAATAGGGCCCCTGGCGGCCATTTCTTTAATCAGAAAAATGAAATACAATTGTATTTTTATATATACCTAGACCCTATCTTATTAAAAATAATAATTCAATAAATAATATATTAAATTAGGTACCTATTAAAATTTTATTGTTACAATATGTCATTTTTAGTTCCAGTCTTCCGGGTGACGTCAATGTGATGTTAATATGACAAAGTTCCATCGTATTAGCAATAGTACATTATTTATTAATATCAAACGTTGCATAGCAACTAATCTGGATTAGACCTATCCAAATCTGTGGATTCATTACTAATTCTGGCCGTTAGTATCGTCAGAAATACTTTGAAAGTAATCATGGGAACCGGAAGCAAAGTATTCTCCAAGTTTAAAGTTACAACTTAGGTGAGTCTTTGTTCAGGACGTGAGAGTTTCACGGGTAGTTCGAATTTGATAAATTAGTTGTTTTGGGGCAGTAAAATTAACAAAGATTATTGAAGTTTGTATTGATTGGAACTTGGTAGGTACAAATTTTTAAGGTTACCTAATTTAAAATTTTCCGACCATCTTAGTTAGCACTACACTAGAGAATTTAAAGAAGTTGCATGATTTTTATATGTGCACAAATAACTTTAGTTAATATTTAGTAACTGATTGTAATAACAAAGTCATTTACTTTACGTTAAGTTCAAAATAAGTTGCCCTGTAATATGATTAAACTAGCTGCCGCCCGTGACTTCGTCTGCGTGGAAAGTTTTTTTGCTATCCCTCGGGAACAATACTTTTTTTCGGGATGAATGGTACCCTATGTCCTTCTCTGTACCCCTGACAACGTGTATGCAAAATTTCATGACGATCGGTTCAGTAGTTGAGACGTGAAGGCGTAACAAACAAACAAACAAACAAACAAACGGACTTTCGCATTTATAATATTAGTAAGGATTAAAGAAAACAACTTTAGCTTAATATTCCATCTTCATTCAAGCATATGATTCGAAAAGCACTGCATTATTTGTCGAATGAAAATAAATTATATGAATTTCGTGGGTGTGGTGGTCACGCACAGAGGCCCTATTATAGAAAACGTTTGTTGTTCGATTTCCTTGATTGTGAACCTTATTCTTACATGAGTTAATGTCACGGGATTAACATCGTCCGATAATCGTGATTCTTTTAATGTAATAGCCCCTCTAGTCGGCTGTTACTTTTTATTACTCAAGAAATTCCTGTACCTTTATGTTAACTGGTGCTTTATCGTGTTGCATGCCACTGAACCCTCGTGTGGCCGTAAAACTGGCTATTCTCCTAATAGTTTCTTCAAACAAGACCCAAGCTACCTCTATATATTCAAGCTTATCGGTTGATAACGGACATACGCCGTATCGTATACAAATCTAAACAATATCATAAAATTTTATGTGAGGCAAATGCTATCTTTATTCTGTACTGTAATCGAATTAATGTAGTTTAGTTACGCTTTGATGATAGAGAAGTAGAATTGATTATGTAGAAGCTAATGTTCTAAAATTAGTGAATACTTATAATTTTGAAGCATATAAATAAATCCTACAAATGTTAATAAATTAGCATTGTGAATGATAAAAATCTCTTAGCATTCCTGATTTTAAACTCTGATTTTTTTTATCTTGGATTGGTTATTTATTCACAAAATAGTTTCACAATAATGCGAAAAGTATTTAACATAGCAGTTGAAAATTATATGTTATAAGCAGTATCGGCTTTTCGCAGAAAGTCTTATTATCTTTATAAATTTTCTGCGAAAAGCCGATTCTAGTAACAGCCAGATTTCATGAAAACCTACTCTTTGAGCCGACAGACAAAATCTCAACTTTTTTCATCAAACATTTACGTCTTCGCCTTTCAACAAAAATCAAAAAAGGTTGCAAAATAAACGCCTCCACTCAGCGGTACTCAATCTGTTAAATGTTTTTCACAGCTAATGTTTAAGCGATTGCCAAAGGCTTTTCTCGCGGCCTCACGCCAATTACTCCAGCCTGGAAGGGCAGTACATATTTATTTGTCAGCGAAATCGCGCGCGCCCATTAGGCCCGGGAAATCGTAAGCTCGCAATAAGGACTTTTTGGAACTCCTTACCACTCGGAGGGCCTAACGTCATGTTTTTTTCATGCGGCGCCTTTGATACGAATGCTTTAGTGGGCAACTTCTAATATATTACCGTATTTTCTTCCTTGTGTTAACATGAGAATAGTAATGGTCATGGGGTTTCTTTTACACGACATAAATAAAATTATTACATCTTTAACACATCTGTTAAGGAAGACAGGATTACTAGAATTCAATGGTTTGTTTGGTTACGGCTTTTGATTCTATTCGTATTAGCATTCGATATCAAAGAAACAAGTAATATACTTGGCACTATTCCTTTATGCTGAGGCTAGATTATCGCGCTGTCGCGAAACTCTTCGTTCGTTGTCGTATTGTACAATTAGAAAGTTTGAGTCAAGGAATAAAGTTTATTTTCATTAAATCCCTTCTGTTAATTTCTTTTAAGTGAAATTAAACTCAAATTTCTTGAATCAAAGTTTCTAATTGTACAAAATGACAGCGAAAAGCTTCGCGACAGCGCGATAATTAGGCCTCAGCAATGGATAAACGCTGTATGATAGCGTCGATCTGTAGACGTACTAAAAATTGTGAAAAGACGTTTGCACTAAACTTAAGAGTCGCCTAAGTCTTTTCCTAACTACAAATCGACCAAATTTAAACGGTGTCATGAACTTAGCTGTCATACGCCTAATTATCTTGGTCGAGTTGTAATTAGGAAAAGACTTAAGCAATTCTTAAGTTTAGTGCAAAAGGCCGTTGGCTATAGATTGTCTGCAGTAGAGACCAAGGCAATTCGCTCCAGAAGATAGGGATATTGATGGTCCGATAAATGTTTTTCTTCCATTTCAAAGTGAAGAAGACCCAAACAAAATAACGAAATACTCATAGAAAAATACGACCACAAAAGTAAATTCGAATCCATCGAATCCACGTGTCATATCTATTAACCATTCATCGCACCTAATTCCCATCTATCAATAGATGGAGAAATAATCTTTGCTTCCACTCCAATACCGTCATAATGTTGTAACGAAATACTTTATTCCAAGTACAATGTGGGTAACAATAATATAGTTTCTTTATTGTGCCGCAGGTAAACCTCTTGGGAAATTAAGGATAGATTGTAACGTCAAAAACCTGATCACATATTGTATTCGATCTCCTTCCACAACTGGCGGGTGGTCGCACGTATTATATTAACCGCTGGTAATGTATGAGCTGAAGCGCTAGCGATTACTTATTTATTTATTTATTTAATTTTGGACGACCATCAGCTACTATAACATAATACATAACTTAAATAGTAACAGAAAACCAATTATAGGTCATCACAAATACACGCTGAAATTTTAATCATTTGGTTCCCGCCGTGGGGTGGTTCCACTCATGATTACAAGCAACTTTTACTATGGGGCCAACTCTCCTGCACGCAAAAAAAAATCAGCTGTTCCATACATTAAGGTCGAGTAGGTAGGTATTGCACGTTTGTATGGAACAGCTGATTTTTTTTTGCGAGCAGGAGAGTTGGCCCCATAATAAAAGTTGCTTGTAATCACGAGTGGAACCACCCCACGGCGGGAACCAAATGATAAAAATTTCAGCGTGTATAAGACAAAATACACTTAACGAGCACTATCTTAGTAATTAAATATCTTACAATTATACAATTAGGTCGCATTGAAGTAACTGAGACTCATAATACGCTTGATCTAATTTTCACTTGTCGCAAAAAGATCCAAGTCTGCCTGACATAGTAGTAGAATTATGAAGTAGCAATCACCAAAAACATGTAACTAACATTACAATGGCAGGATAATTGTACTGATTCACAAATCGTCCACCAGTCGGCACACTAGCCACCAATTTGGCGCTAGTGTAGACCTGTCATTTTGTTGTTAATTGTATGTGTTTGCTATCAATGATGTTAGAAGCGAATTTTCGTAAATATCAATTTTTCTTATAACATATTTTGGTTTTCTTTCAGGTGGTACAATGAGTAAAAGTGGCGCCGCGGTGAATTTTATTTAATATTATAATTCTAATACACAATTTTAATAATGTTTATCGTGGAGATTTTAGGGCCTACAGTCTAGTATTTTTAGACAGTATCGTTACATTCATTAGTAGTCACTGCTAGAAGTAGATAGAAAAACTGCTAAAAGTGGCTGTTTTTGACACATTTGCTATCTACTTCTACGAATGACTACGAGGGCATGTAGTGATACCTTCTAAAAATACTAGACCATGGGCCCTAAAATCTCCACGATAAACATTATTAAAATCTTTTTCTATTAATAACTTATTAAATTAAAACCTCTGAGGGCGCCACTTTCGGTCATACAACCGCCTTAATCTTAAATTCATTTTCTATCCGACGTCTATAATAAGTATTTATTAGTATCAACCATTATTGATATAATTTAAAATAAATTGGAAAATCGGGAGTAAATGCCCATACAAAGTTCTCTAGCAGCAGTAGCGCCACCAAGCGGGATATATTTTGTGACATCCCCCATTGAAAAATAATATCGCTCTTTATAACAATAACTTGAGAAACTTGATTTATGAAACACATACCAAACAAACTAAGTTTAGTTTTTTTACTCAGAAGCCCAACAAGCTTACCTAGAAAAAGTCCTCTGAATTTTTAGACAAATCGATAATCCATAAATACTTATCTATCACAAAATCGACGAACGAACAATTCCTACGTGACTTGTTTAACGACCTTTGAATTATTCTTTCGGGTTTACACAAAAAAACGCATTAATTCTCCAATTCTAAAGACTGAGTTAGTTTTTTAAAAGTAAACCTTTGTAATGTGCCCATTAAAGTAAGACCATTAAGTCACTTGACCTGTTTAATGACTTTTGAATTGAATTTCCAGTGATTTTGCCTATTCAAAAAAGTGCTTTATTTCTCAAATTTAAAATACTGGGATAGTCTTTAAAAAACTTTTGTAATGTGTTCTATTAAATGCATATAAAATTACTATTATTACCTTAGTTAATACTAAAGTTGAGTTATTTTTTTTTTTTTTGTATTTCACATCAGATTTTTGTCGCGATTTAGGTCTGCTTTCATAAAAATTGTTGTTATCTAGAAAATATTTTCAAGTTTGTAAACAAATAAATAAACTTGTAGGTAATCTAGTTTAAAGTTTCTACTGTCCTCAGTCGAATTATATTAAAAGATGTTTCATGAAAAGATAACATATCGATAATTATTATACTTATAAAGTCAAAGTAAATTGGTTTTAATTAGAGGTAGATATAATAATGTTTAAAGTAATTTATACGAGGTACAATGCCGCTAAAGTTCTCCATGTTAAAATTAAATGAGACCCGAAGAATGGCTTGTATCAACTTATCAGTTTGTTTCAACAAAGTTCGTGTAGTCTAACTAGTGCTTTTAAGGCAACGTGCAAACGAAATTAGCTTCACACTAGGTAATTGTAATTACGAGCTGTTTTCCACTTCACCCACTTTACTGCCGCTTCGCATGCTCCTATTATACCCTTATCTAGTTTTTGCTAAGAGACTTGCAATAAAGGTGCTTTTCCACTAACGCGATCGCATAAAGGTATTAATTAAAATCATCAGTTTACTGTTCATTAACAAAAATCCCACCGTTCTAATGTCACTTAAGATCAGTGTTTTTCAAAGTGTGGTCGCGAAGTCTCTTTGTACCGATTTAATATTTGTAATTTAAAAAAATAAAATAATGTAGGTTGGGAACACCGAAGAGTAGGAGGTCGCAAATTATTTTTACACACTAATGGGACCGCGCGGGCTATTCTATATATCCCAACAGGCTATCCGAATCAGTTGGGTTGGGATACATGTATGATGAAATCTACAGTAATAACGGTGAACTACTTTTGCTTTCTTCACAGGAACACACCATGATATTATTAACTAGGTTATAGCAACAATACGTTAGCAGTTTTCCCTAACTATACTTCTCTTCTTGGCGGTTGGACAGTGACTGAGCCCGCAAATGAGTTTCGTTGACCGTTCCGCCGCCTATCCCCACCGCTTCCCTCCCCATTCCATTTTTTAGGTGTGGAAATCTGTCAGTAGGTGATTATAAAATTTAAATTCGATACTTAACATTAATCATCAATTATTACAACTAATTTTCATTACCCATCATTCCATTAAATAATTTAAAATCCAAATAAAATAAATGTCAAACTTTAATGTCAAATATAATAAAATGACATCAATAATAATAATTGCCTGCCAATGTTAATTTAATTTAAAGTAACAAAATATTAATTGCATCTAGCCAAACTGAAGGCACATCTATTCAAACCGTAGGCGCATCTAGCCAAACTGAAGGCACATCTAGCCATACTGAAGGCGCATATAGCCTTATAAGCCGCAGGCGCATCTAGCCAAACCGCAGGCTCATCTTACCATATAAAATGAAGGCGCATCTAACCTTATAAAATGACGGCGCATCTAAACTTATAAAATGAAGGCGCATTTATATTTATAATAAAATGAAGGAACATCTAACCTTGTAAAACGATGGCGCATCTAATCTTATAAAATAAAGTCGCATCAAACCTTATAAAATGAAGGTGCATCTAACCTTATAAAATGAAGGCGCATCTAACCTTATAAAATTAAAGCGCATTCAACCTTGTAAAATAAAGGCACATCTAACCTCGTAAAAAAAACTTTCCCCGTATAAATTCTCAAACCTCTTCATCATTCTAGTATAAAAAGAAACAAAAGTTAGAGGTACCTTAATTAGGTCGAAGGCGCGTTTAACCTTGTCCTAGCCTTACAAACTGAATGTGCATCTAGCCTCGGAAGTCAATGTTATAATAAATTTCCATTCATATAAATATCTAGTATAATTACTTAAGGTTGGGTGAAATATTTAGAATAGTTTCATTTTAGTAATTTTTACTGCATCATCCCTATGTACATAGAAAACCAAAAGTTAACCCTAATTGTAAGCCAAAGACGCATTTAGCCTTGTAAACCGTAGACACCTAAGGGCGTAGGCCTTGTAAACCAAAGGTGCGTCTAGCCTTGTAAACCGAAAGCGCGTCTAGCCTTGTCTCAAAAGTATAAGTAGAAATACCTAAGAGCCGGTTCACTTCAAATAAAATTTTAAAGTAGCGAAATATTTTCTACCAACTACGATTAATTTTAAAAGCGTTATATTTCTTACAAAACTAAGAAATTACGCCAAATAAGTGTACTTCAAAGTAAAGTTACATCATTCATTTAGGAACACAAAAATGAAATCAAAATTATAATCGTAAACATACCACACATCGAAACCATGTACACTAGATAATTATCTTTCGTATTATTTTATTCATAAAGATAGTAGGTGCAGTTTTTAACTGTAAGATCACTTCTGTAAAATCACGTTTATTAATGAAATCGACAATTCTTTGTGAACGGCCTCTTAATAGAATAAGAATTAACTTCTTGAACTAAAATAGGAGAACATGGTTTGTGGGGTCATATTTTTAAATAAAAAACGTAAGTTACCACAAAACAAAAACAAAACAAGTATTAAATTGCGTATAAATCTCACATATTATCATAAGGGCTTGGGTAGGTTCATATTTTTGGCATAAAAAATAGCGGAAACGTATAACAATATCAAAAATACGTAATGTGAAGTAGCTTCAATAAGTTGTATTCAAGAAAGAGGATTGTGATAAAGAAAATGATGAAAAAACACCGAAAAACATCGATAATGTACAGAAGTGAGGTTATTTTCCATACTCTTTCCACATTAAGTAAAAGACACAAATGTTTTCGTAAAACCGAGCCTTAAGCTACGACTAGCGTCATGGTACTACTAAAACCCTTTTGAAGGTCGACTACTAACGACAATTAGAATGCACTTAGAATGATGAAATATAAAAAAAATAACTTAATAACCTCTGCGGAACACATTGTCCAAGATAAAAAGACGCAGTAACATAGATACTGAAAATATATACTAGTTCCTATTTTAATATATATATAATTATATAATATATATTATATTTAATATATATATAATTATATAATTCATTATGTAATGCATTTCCAGAGTTTAAATCACGAAAGTTACAGTTGGGCAGTAAAGATAAAAAAACATTCATTTCATGACCTCTCTTTATACAATCGTGAAAATTACTATTCCAATATCAACGCACTATTTCCATCATGGTGACGACTGAGGGTAGTTTTGTGTGCAGTGTATGCACGACCGAAGTGTAGCCTCGACCACGTGCAATGATTATGAATAATGGTGTGTATGCACGGCCGAAGAGTCGCCTCGGCCACGTGCAATGATTGTGAAGTGTTTATGCACTGTCGAAGAGTTGCCTCGACCACGTGCAATGTTTGTGAGTAATGGTGTGTATGCACGGCCGAAGAGTCGCCTCGGCCACGTGCAATAATTGTGAAGTGTTTATGCACTGTCGAAGAGTTGCCTCGACCACGTGCAATGTTTGTGAATAATGGTGTGTATGCACGGCCGAAGAGTCGCCTCGGCCACATGCAATGACTGTGAAGTGTTTATACACTATCGAAGAGTTGCCTCGACCACGTGCAATGTTTGTGAATAATGGTGTGTATACACGGCCGAAGAGTAGCCTCGGTCACGTGCAGTGAAAAATAGTCATAAGAATCTCTCGAGTGTATTAAAACTTGAAACTACCCAACTTAATTTCGTAATTTTAGCTCGGTTTAAAACGTTATTAAAGTAAGAAATTCGTGAGCGTACATACTTTGGTTCTTCCACTGCTGATTTATGATGAAATCTACAGTAATAACGGTGAACTACTTTTGCTTTCTTCACAGGAACACACCATGATATTATTAACTAGGTTATAGCAACAATACGTTAGCAGTTTTCCCTAACTATACTTCTCTTCTTGGCGGTTGGACAGTGACTGAGCCCGCAAATGAGTTTCGTTGACCGTTCCGCCGCCTATCCCCACCGCTTCCCTCCCCATTCCACTGCAATTGGCGGGAAACGGCGGAGCCAAGCGTCGGTGTTGCCAAGCTATTAAACTAAAATACTACTATTATTCTTTCAATTTTGATTCGAAATCATAACAATAAAATGGATTAATTACTATCAAACTACAAAACGTCACACATGGTTTTTTCCACTCTTCCCAATTTTTTTCCACTCACAAGTTGGGAATAATGAAAAAAAGTTCCATGTATCCCAACTGATTGCAATAGCCAGTTAGGATATATGGAATAACCTGGCCGTGCCATGAAACAGATTGGACAACACTGTTTCAGATTATGGGATGCCAACCAGTGGGGCGCCCCCCACTATAATTATTTACTTTATTTGCAAAAATCAAATGTGACTTTTGATTTTAAATGACACTTAGTACACCCCAACCTATTTTCTGTGATTCAAACACATCAAATATTTAGGCATGCATCGTCGCGTCACTGCACTGCAAATGTCGGAAAATGTAAAGTGAAATCAAAGCATCAAACTATTTTCAACGTAAAACGCGTTAGTAACAGTATCTGTAAAATGTTTAAGGTCGTAAAATATTTATAAGCAGCGCGTTTGTAGCTAAAGTGAAAGTGCTTTATGTCAAGTGTACTCGTAGTACGCGCGGAAATCTAAAACTGAATGTATAGCTTGACCATAAAGAGTTGACATAAATTGAGGGCGCCACTTTCTATGTAAATACGTCAAAATCACGAATAATTTGGCAACACTGCCATTACATTTAGTGCCACTACATTTAGTACTGAAAATTTTTAGTTCCATTTTATTTAATTTCAACTCTTTATGGTCAAGCTGTACACTACATTGTTTAAATTTTTCGAATACTTTATCACACTATTTTGGTTATTCCCATGATACTTATAAACGACCTGCAAGCCTAGATAGGTAACCTTGAAATCCATCCCAATGAGGGTTTTTCAAAACGACAAAAAACTGTCGCCTCGATAGATGGCGTTGATAAAGATGTATGTGTCTATGTATTTTTTTTATGCTTCAAAAAGTACTCAGGTAGGCAGGCAGACGTAACCCTAAAATGTTTCTCTTTGGGCAGATGTCAGCCAGCGAGCGCTTACTTTCCTCTTTGGCACAGGTCTTTTATTTTTAAAAACCAATTTTGACACTTCTCTTTCCATCAACGCCATCTAGTAAAGCAAATAGTTACTATTTTTATTTCGTACATTTGATTTGATACAAGTGGGCTAACATTACTTATTTTGAGTTTCATTGAGTGTGCTATATTCCGATTGGAATTAATATATATCGAATTCTAGAGTATATGAGTATCTGATCGAGACTGACAGGTTGGAATACAGAGTCATATAAGCAAAGGCTGCTGCGACATCCACTTTTTTCACTATAGCAACTTTGAATGCAGTCTGCTAACGTGAAATCAGATTCACCGTTTGACTTAATAATTTTGCAGCGAAACCAGCAACAACTCATATAAAATCGCCGTTAAAATCATAGAATTGCAGCAAAAACAGCAACATCCCATAGTAACTGCACTGCTTCGAAACCAAAACCATTGATTTCCGCCATTTTTCAAAAACTGGATATTGCTGTCTTTGCTTCTATTTAGATTCAAGAGTAAATTTGGTGTGTGGCGTAATTCGATTTAAGCCATAGTAGGAATGTAACGTACTCCCTTTAATTAGTTCTCGTCGAGTCACACCGTTGTCATATTAACAAGCCGTAAATGACTTACTTGGCGGGACAAAAATATCCCAGAACACAACAGAGTTACAGAACTTTTATAATGTCAGTTCAGTTTGAAAGGACCGGACCTTTTTAATCGGTCGGTTTATAAAAAAACTCACTCTGTTTACGTCAAAAGATTTTCCATCTAACTTTCCATGGATAAAGTTCCGTCCACACTATAGCAACAGTCACTTAGGGCCAGTAGTGAAAGCGATAAACTTGTAACGAGTTCATAAAAATGCGGTTGAGTTGTAATTCGGTTATGATCGCGGCTGGGACGCTCTTGGGACGAACCCTTTATTGGTGTATGTGTTTCCTGCTCGGTTTTACGTACACTTGGAAGTGGACGGTGTTTTTCGAGATAAGTTTCGAATGTTACTTTTTACGAGATAAGGGAAAGCACGTTAGCAGTTATTTAATATAGTTACCAAATTTTCCTACTTTTAAATTTGAAATAAATGCCAGGATGAGGTATATTGAACAAAAAAAAACCACTGAGGTACTTACGACTAACGGAACGGTGAGAGCCACGTATTTACTAGGGGACAAAGTCACTCGACATGTCGCGAGCAGTCGCGGAACATTTACGTGCGACTGTCCGGCGACAATGTCCGTCGACATTTTGCTCGTCCACATACCGAAGTTGTGGTCGCGATCTAAGTACACTACTGCCATAGTCGCGGATGTCGAGAAACTCAGAGCGAAATGCGTCTTCACTACGGAAATGCCATCGGGCGACTGTCGAGAGACATGAAGTCGCGCAAGGTCGACGCTCGCCGAACGTCGACAAGCGACATGTCCCGCGACACGTAGTTGTCGCCGGCGATGTCGGGCAATGTCTTCCGCGACGTCACCCGACACGTAGATTTGGTGTCGGGCGACAAGGTCGCGGGACAAATGTCCCCTAGTGAATACGAGGCATTATCGTCATTTACTTAACTATAGGTAAGTAGGTACCTTATGCCTCGTATTCACTAGGGGACATTTGTCCCGCGACCTTGTCGCCCGACACGAAATCTACGTGTCGAGCGACGTCGCGGGAGACATTGTCCGACATCGCCGGCGACATCTACGTGTCGCGGGACATGTCGCATGTCGACGCTCAGCGAGCGTCGACCTAGCGCGACTTCGTGTCCCTCGACAGTCGCCCGACGGCATTTCCGTAGTGAAGACGCGTGTCGCTCTGTGTTCCTCGACATCCGCGACTATGGCAGTAGTGTACTTACACCGCGACCACAACTTCGGTATGTGGACGAGCAAAATGTCGACGGACATTGTCGCCGGACAGTCGCACGTGAATGTCCTGCGACTTCTCGCGACATGTCGAGCGACTTTGTCCCCTAGTGAATACGTGGCTTTATTTTAAATAGTTGAACTGCGGAAATTCATTAGCCGAATGTGGAATAATGGTCGCAAATTTACATTTAACACTTAAGTGTTATAAAAACTCCAACCACAAGAAAATTACTTAATACAATTTCTTTTTAGGGTTCCGTACCAAAATGGTAAAAAAGGAACCCTTATGCCCCTATAGTGTGACTCAGTCTGTCTGTCACAGCTGAATATCTCGAGAAATACTAATGGTATCAATTTGAAATTTGGAATAGTTAAAGATGACATTTGCCCAACTATTTTGCAAATAAGAATAAATAAAAAAAAATTTTTTTAACAACAGGGACTGAAAAGGGGTCTTAAAAATTTGACGTGTGGTGACTAGGGCATGTGGGGTATCATATGAAAGAACGCTGTTTGCACATTTTAAAACATTTTTTCTTTTTTTCTTAGGCCGCATAGTTTTCGATTTATGATGAAAAATGTAAAAAAATACCGTTCCCCCCCTTATCTCCGAAGTTTGCAAAGAGAAAAATCTGAAATAATTCTATGTGATAGTAGTTTATGTAAAGATTACAGGAAAAATAAAACGATGTCTCAATATAACACACTTTTTTAGAAATTCAAAAAACAAACAAAAATTCTTTAGTTTCACTACCAGTCAACAGATGGTGATGTCCTAAGAATGCTAACCTAAGAAAAGAAAAAAAGTTCCACTATCGGTCAAGAGATGGCGCAACCTAATACTACAATAATAAATTGGTTTAATATAATTACCTTCTATTTGCCGTACGAATAAACGAAGAATAAGTTCGTACTTAGTAAAATAAACAGTTTGCAATGTTGAGTGGCTGAAACGTTTTTCAGTCACCATAAGCAGCTGTGGTTAAGATTTGTAAATTAACTGTCCGCCTGTTTGCCCTTCCACCTCTCTGCCTTTTATTCTACTTTTTTAAAGACTGTTCTAAAGTAACATATCCAAATATATTTATGATTGTACGGAACCCTCGGTGCGCGAGTCCGACTCGCTCTTGACCGGTTTTTTTTATAAGTATCGGTCAAAATTTCAAAGTCTTTATTTCTCGAAAAACATTTAATTAAAAGTCTCCTCGGCTTTATAAATTCTACGTGTCCCATCCATGGCCCATTTTAAGGACAGATCTAGAACTTAGTATTCAATTAAAACTCTTTTACAGTCTAATGCGCCACATCGAGTGAGTAGGTCATTTCTTATCGATTCGCCTTGTCGCGTTAAAAGGTCTCATTTGGGTTATTGTATGGATGATGGAAAGTATATTCTGGTGTAATTTGCATAGGACTGTTGATCACGCACGCGGTGAATCGTTTCCTTTTTTATTGTTAAAGGGTCTTACGCTTTCGGCACTCCTTCGAACCACTACCTTTAATATAATAAAACGCCTATCATTAGAGTTTACAATGTGGAGGTTTTACTGGCAGTCAATTTATTTTCTATGACAAATGTTTAGTTATCATATTTATGGTTCAACTCAACAAACACGTTTGTAAATAGTCACATCGATATTTTTCATTAACTAGTATTTGTAACTGTACTTACAACTGTACTGTACTCACAACGACTATTTTAGTTTTATAGGGTTCCGTAGCCTAATGGCAAAAAACGGAACCTTTATAGATTCGTGATGTCTGTCTGTCTGTCTGTCCATCCGTATGTCACAGCCACTTTATTCCGAAACTATTAAGATTACACAGTTTAAACTTAGTAGCTAGATGTATTCTGTGAACCGGTTTACGATTTTGATACAAAAATAAAATAAATATTAAAGATTAAGGGGGCTCCCCATACATGGAACTGAAACTGGAAAAAAAAATGTTTTCATGAAACCTATACGTGCGGGATGTCTATAGATAGGCCTTTAAAAATGATACTGAGGTTTCTAAAACAATTTTTTCTCAAAGTCAACCGTTTGAAAGATATACACTTCCAAATTGGTAAAATGTGTGTCCCCCCCTCTCTAACTTTTAAAATAAATTAGTAAAAAATCTAAAAAAATATATAATATACTGTAGATCTTAATAAACACTTTTAACAAAAATTTGTTTGAACGAAATATATTTAGTAGTTTTAAAATAGCACATTTTCCAAAACCGCAAATATAACTTTGTCATTTATACAAACACTATAAAAAACAAAGTCATTTTTGCTGATGATAAAAATATAGTGGTATTAAATAAGGTATAGTATATCGTAACTATGGAACCCTACGGCGCGTGGCCCGACACGCACTTGGCCGGTTTTTAATACCACTTAGGTGGAAACAAAAGCACACTGTCCTTCCAGTTAGCTGTTTCATTTTTTTTTTCAGTTTGGTGACACCTGCATTATCATCAGTCTAATTAAGCCTTTATGATGATTATAAGTGATGTTCAAAGTAGATAGCACATAATATTATAATCTAAATAAACTATAGTAGGTAGGTCTATCTAAATAAACTATAGTAGTAGGTAGTCTGTCAATGATGTCTAGCATGATTATATTTTTTGATAAATTATATATGCACTCAGTGAAGAAAGTGTTTTTATAGTTATTTATGCAACTGTACTATAACGAGGGGTATTAGTGTTTTAATACCTAATTATGTACAGTTGCATACAAGACTTTATCTACACCCATTTTTTATTTTTATTAGGGAAACAAACAATATTTTAATATATATGGTTTAAAAACACCCATGATATTTATCTAAACCCATGATATGTATCCTCTATAAAGGTTTTGACTTTGACTTTGTCTTTGACTTTGACTTTCCTCTCCCTCCTCGTCATTATGTCTTCCGCAAGAGTATTTATAGCACTCTGTTGTACTGAATTTCATAATGCAACGCTCGCGCGTGGGCGCGCGGCGCTGCAGGACCAGCTCTCGCTCGAGATATTGTAATGATGGCAGTAAGCTAACTGTTTCAGAACCCCTTACAGAGGATTTAAAGCATGGGTGTAGATAAAAGAATAAAGCGCAACTTAACAGAGCTAATTGCATTAACCAAAGGCGGCGATGATATATTTTAATCATTCTAAGATACTATTATTATTAATATTAAATAACTATTATTAATAATTTTGCAGGCAATCAAGTAAATTTCATTAAAGTCTCATCATATAGAACTTGTGTTTATAGGTCAAACATGGTAGTCAATTTCTATACAATCAAGGACAACTTTCGAATTTCATTTGGCCAACAGAAGCTTATTAGTTCGGTAACAAACAGAATCGAATGAATCAATAACCCGTCCCGTATTTATGTTGCAAAATTCTTTTGTCGACGAAAAGGGAACATTTCCAGGATTTGTTCCCAGTATTTGACAACGGCCGAGCCTTGTCCCCACCGAAGTTTCCAACAAATTTCGGGTCGCAAGTACACACACGAAAATGTTCGGTGGACAAGTAATAACGAAATTTCCGTTTCTCACGATATTTTTTCCTATACTTACTCTAATGAAGCTCCTTTCGTAATACTGATCCGGAGTTTTTCCGGTCGGTTCGTGGGATCCATGCCAGGGAGCTATACCCTTTCGTAATAAGAGGCTGCCTGATATTATCTATTATCACTTACTAGCCTTAGCTTTTTCGGTGAAGATTTTTTACTTCCCCGCTAGTTTCGATAAGAAATATATTTCTTAGGTTATTGTAACTTTATTACTAATATCTTGTTCCAGCCACAGATAATATAATACTATACTAGTTATAGCTAAACTTGTACATGCTACTGATATTTGCCGTGTACTAATTACATTGAAAGATGGATTAACGTATTTTTTAACATTGAAATTGGCAACATTACAAATCAAAAACTTGCACTTTACTTAAACCACCAAATTTAATCACAATTATGCTTCATGAATGTATATGCAACATGTGTATGTTATATTAGCTAAGTCCTTTATGTGTATAAATAGGACTAATAACTTACAAAAAAATCGGGCGGCGTTGAAAGCAAAGCCAAGCTAAGCAGATTACTCACTGACCTTTAAAATACGAGCGCAGGAAATTTGATCCATGAACAAAAATTAATAAAGTAGCGTTACGTGGCCTTAATCGAATGAAGATAACGTATATTTTAACTTTTCTATAATAAGGTTAAAGGCTACGGGTAAGTCAATTAACGCGTATGTTAAAACGATATCGAATTTGTTTAACGTGTGCCGGCTCATTGCGTAATAATTTGAACCGTAAAGGTATTTTATTTATGTAGGTATTTATTTCATTCAACGCCATTATTAACCCTTGAATAATTGCTAAGTAATGAAGTCTGTTAAATGAAGACTACAGCGATATTCATAGATTCAAGTTTACTTATACTAGTGGCTCCGTAGGCTGTAGACCTTGCGTTAAAAAGTAAATCAAATTGCATGTTGCTTAAAATAATCTAATAGATGTCACCAAGTGTTTTTCAAAGCATAGTAGGTGCTGTTTGGTATACTAACATTCGCACAAAATCACTAGAATCGGTTGAGAAATGCGACCTGTAGAACAGTCAGGACATACGAAATATTTTTTGTTAAGCTGAAGCAAACGCTTCGCGCTCGCTCGGTCAACTATTTTTTTACTGGAAGGATTGTTTTGTTTTAATATTTTTATATGAGTGAATTTATTTTCAATGCAAATATGAATAACACCGAAGCAAGCATGCGAAAACGCGGCAAGTGGAGCGGTTGACGCACTGCCAAGAACAAATTGTGCGATACGTCAGCGAAATTATGAATATGCACGGTGGCAAAGCGCTTCACGTCACTATCAAATAGGCTGTAAATATAGACAGTAAATAACATCATAATAAATGGAACACATTTTTTCATTATGGGCTAAGCGAAACATCTACAGTTGGAAAGTTTAAGATACTTAGAAACACAACATTCTAAATAGTTTAAGAATGTAGGTACCTACTCAGTTCCTTTCCTGGATATTCTATAAACAATAGGTATCTAATAAGGCAGTCACTGATTTGTCCTTCTTCAGAAATTGGCCTTTTGTTAACCCATAATTATCTATTTTTTCTATATTTACAGCCAGTTGGGTCTTTTACGCTATAAACATAGAGAAGTGAAAAAAAAACATTTGATCTCATACATGTTTTAAAATACAATGCGGGCAAACTCCACCAAAAAATCGTAACCTCAAACCAGCGCATTAATATAACACGACACTCGCAGCGTGTGTTAACTTGTGAAGGCACCATTGGGAGCATTATTTCAAAGAGTTGTGAGCAGAGTCGTAAACCACTAACGACTCGGCAGTGGTCGCCGACCACACGTAATGAATTCGCACGTCCGTTGTCAAACCGGGCCTTAGCATTTGATTCTAACAAGGGACTTAAAATATTTCATTACGTCAGCCATCTTCTATTCTGTTTTATGACTGGGTGTGCGATATTTTCCGCTTTTCAATTGTTTTATTGTTACTGTTGTATTCATTGTGTGGACTTCAATTAATTTGTTCTTATGTGACATATTTTTGTAAGTTTTTATAGCAAGTTTGATGGAAATCTTTGGGTGGATTGATGAATTATTATTGAAAATTGCAAAGTAACCTATCACATATTATATTAATAGTTGTTTAACACTTACTTCCTATAAAAACAGAAATGATCGAAAGAATTTCATAAGAAAATACTGAGAACTATTTTGAATAATCTCAGTAGTGAATTTAATTTAGTTTTTTTATTCATCATGAATGTCGTTAAAAACTTGTGCTGTAAAATATGAATTAAATTAAGTCTCTTATGTGCTTTGTTTAAGAACTTAAAGTCATGCAATGTTTTCATCAGGAATAGAAATTTTTGTATTCATTTCCGTTTTACCATTTTTATAAAACACTCAAAATACAATTTTTCAATACAGTTGCTCGAAAATGTGAGCTTACGATGACAGGTCAGCGTGCGGTAAGTTGATTTTACCGCACGCCGTGCGTTTTTGTTTACGGTTTAGTATAGCGTGCGGTAAGTTGATTTTACCGCACGCCCGTGCCGTGCGTTTTTGTTTACGTACGTTTTTTTTAATTTCTACTAGCTTCCACCCGCGACTTCGTCCGCGTGGACAGTAGAAAAATATACCGACCAGTTTAAAATGACCTCTTTAGTGTATGAAAGCTAGTACTAAGGAGAGTTCAAGCTGTTTCCCTGGTTCCACCCACCTGAATTTAATGAAACATATCTTAGATTTTAAGTTGGACCTTAATCTACTAAACTGTGAAAAGCCCATCAAAATTCTTTTAGCGGTTTTTGCGTAATACGCGCACAAATATTTAGAATTTACAGTTTCATTATATGTGTAGAATACAATTTCAGTAGTACTTATAATGTTTTCTCGCAAATGTATTGAAAAACGTAGTATGGCACACGGTTGTTAAGGTTTTTTAAAACTCGTGACGATTATAAACCCTCGCCTGCGGCTCGGGCTTATAAAACGTCAACTCGTTTTAAAAATCTCCTTACCAACCTTGTATCATAAACTACTATTACCGTTCCTCGCATTAAGGACAACGTTGTTGCTAAAAAAACGGTTCGCAAAATCCGTTATGCAATTAAACTGGGCAGATAAACTTGTTACTTTTTCACGGAGCATTAAATAATTTCTGACGACTTGTTGAAATACGTGACGTTAGTATTTTACCGGATTTTTTTAAACACGGAAGTTTTTTCATGGCACGAGATAATCATGTAAGCGACAGCTTGTTAATTTATCAGAAAATGTTGTTTTTAGGGATCCGTAGCCTAATGATTCGTCATGTCTGTCTGTCTGTCTGTCCGTCCATCCGTAAGTCACAACAACTTTATTCCGAAACTATTACGATTACACTGTTGAAACTTGGTAGGTAGATGTATTCTGTAAACCGCTGTACGATTTTTACATAAAAATAAATAAATAAAAACCTATATGTGTGGGGTGTTAGATAGGGTCTTTAAAAACCGACCAAGTGCGAGTCGGACTAAAGCACGAAGGCGGAACCCTTCGTGAAAAAAAGGAAAAAAAATCGCGTTTGTGCGGGATCCCCCTTAAATATTTATTTCATTCTGTTTTTAGTATTTGTTGTTATAGCGGCAACAGAAATACATCATCTGTGAAAATTTCAACTACTGTCTAGCTATCACGGTTCATTCATGAGATACAGCCTGGTGACAGACAGACAGACAGACGGACAGCGGAGTCTTAGTAATAGGGTCCTGTTTTACCCTGTGGGTACGGAACCCTAAAAATGACATTGAGGTTCCTAAAACTATTTTTTCTTAAAGTCAACCGTTTGAAAGATATACACTTCCAAAGTGGTAAAATGTTTGTCTCTTCTAACTTTTAAAATAAGAAAGTAAAAAATAAAATTAAAAAGTGTCTAATCGGACAAAGTGTTACAAATTATTTTGTCCGAATCGTCTGCCAGATTGGTATCAATGTTACCTATTGATAGTTACAGGTATAAAAAAAAACCTTTTTACCTTAATCAATTGTTTTTGTTTCAAAAAATCTTACTAAATTATTTAAAAACAAATAAATCGAATATATCCTCCCGTCAGACAATATTTGGTCTCGTTTCGAATAGCTTCCAATAAGTTACATACTTAAACAAAAAACAGGCCTGATATTATAAAAGTGTTATTTTAAAGAGGCCTTTTCAAAATGGACAGGGCCACAAAAAATCGAGTGTAATTGCTAAAATAAAGCGAGCACTTAGGTACATGTTTACCCCATGTCGCCACATAACGTTAACGTAGGTAAAAAAGAATTTGCATTGCATTTGCTTGCTTTATAGCTTGACTCACGACACCCATAATGACTTAGGTGGCATTTCACGACGCCTTCACCACTGTAATTAGAGAGTGAAGCAAAACCGCCGTAAAAGCTTTTAAATTT
The DNA here is from genome assembly GCA_943789525.1 of Agriphila geniculea. NCBI lineage: Eukaryota > Metazoa > Arthropoda > Insecta > Lepidoptera > Crambidae > Agriphila > Agriphila geniculea. Next base: position 10,058,812 of record OX038875.1, read on the forward strand.
CAGTAAATACGTAGGCTTTAAGCCACCAATATGTCGTTTCATCGTTAAAAGTTACGTGAGTTATGGTTAGATTAGTGAATGTAAATGACCGGTGACCACACATTATCTCTTATATAAAAGTGAAGGGGTGACTGACAGACTATTGCCCAGCCCAAACCACTGAACCTAGAGACTTGAAATTATGAGATATTTTATACAGCGTAAACTCCCAAGGGATTTTTGGAAATTCCATCCCTAAAGGGTTGAAATGAGGGTACAAAGTTTGTATGGCAATAAAAAATTAAATAGACATTTCAACTTGAAACTTCGTAGGAGTACTTTATCAACAAATAAGCAAACACGTGTTTCGTGGTTTTCCGAAAATCAACCCTTGATGGTAAAGGGGGCAAAAAAATTCCAAAATGACTGACAAATCAACGCACAGCCCAAACTACTGGATCTAGAGACTTGAAATTTTGCTTCTAGATACTTTATACAGTGCAAACACCCACTAAGAAAGAATTTTTGGAAATTCTATCCGTAAAGGGGTGAAATGGGGGTTCAAAGTTTGTATGTGGAAAAATTAGACTTTTTAACCTGAAACTTCGTAGGTTGTACTTTTTAAAACAAATAAGCAAACACGTATTTCGTGGTTTTACGAACTCGACCCCTTAGGGGGTAAATGGGGTTAAAAAAGCAAAAGTTGATATGGGTGTCGTTATTGAGGTTTTATAAGATGTTGATTACGAAAATGGCATTTATTTTTAAGTCCAACATGGTAGACATTATACAACCGCTAAATGGTTAAAATGAAGTTCAAACTTTGTATGAGAAAAAATATGAAATAGACGTCATGACTTGAAACTTCTTAGAAGTACTTCTATAAACAAATAAGAAAACACGTATTTCGTGAATTTCCGAAAATCAACCCCTTAGGAGTTGAAAGGGGAAAAAAGCCTAAAATCGATATGGATGTTGTTATTAAGGTTTTATGGGATGTTGATTACAAAAATGGCATGTATTTTGAAGTCCAACATAGTGGCCACGATTCAACCCCTAAAGGGTTTCATATTTTGTATGGAAAAATAATATTAAATAGTCATTTCAACTTGAAACTTCGTAGGAGTACTTCTGAAACTAAGTGAATACGTACAATTTGTGATTTGTGATTTTCCTAAAATTAAACCCCTTAGGGGTGTATAGGTAAATAAACCTTAAAATCGATATGGATGTCGTTATTGAGGTTTTATAGGATGTCGATTGCGACAATGGCATTTATTTTGGAGTCTAACACGACACGGTGTACATTATTCAACCCCTAAAGGACTGAAATGGGGGTTCAGATTATTAAAGGAAAAATAATATGTGAACGGGATCAGGAATGAGAACGAGAACGGGAAAGAGAACTACTAATACGTATTATAAATATGAAAGTTTAATATTTGTTACTCAATTAGATAAAAATGACTGAACAGATAGAATGACACACAGATATTTATAGCCGGGGTTATAAATATCTGTGTGTCATAAATAAAATATTTATTCAAATTATCTTACATCAAATTACATCAAAATATAACAATTAAATTCTAGAAATAGGTACAAAAATCTTAAATACAGAGTGCCAAAAGATAGGTTCCTTTTATCCCGGTCAAAGGTTCCTTAGGTATTTTCCGAATGTCCACGCGGACGAAGTCGCGGGCAAAAGCTAGTTTGGTATAAATCTTTATATGTATTATAATAGTAATAGTATAGTAACCTTGATTTTGTTCCGGATTCGTCATGTTCCTGACTCGTTGTATTCCAGATTCGCCGTATTCAAGATTGGACGTATTCCAGATTCGGCGGAATTCAGTCGAATTATTTAATTATAAGGTACAACAACAGCATAATATACATTAAATTTTAGTTTACATCATACTTGCTCGGTAACTAGGATTTACTTATATAGTATGAGGCTGTGTAAGTTGGCATGTGCAACACAGTGCATTGTTTAGATAGAACGTTCCATTTTCAAATCACTTTACAATTCAAGGATGGTGAATGCTTTAACTGTAAAGTTACTTTACAATTCAAGCATTTAAAACTCCTTAGTGAACCAATCTCTTTTCTTTTATTATAAACTGACGAAACTTTTGGCTGAAAAAAAACAATGAAAATGGCGGCATTTCATTTCAGTTCAAAGCTAGGTATGCAAAATTCTGCAATGCAAAAACAGCTGATTTTTTTTCGTGATTTCCAGGTTGGTCCCATAATGAAAGTTGTTCAGTTTAATGGTCTGATCAACCCTATGAGTTTTCAATGAAATAACCCTTTAACGTTTTATTTTTATTTTTGTTTTAATGTTTTTATTTTTATTTTTATTTTCATTTTCATTTTCATTTTCATTTTCATTTTCATTTTCATTTTCATTTTCATTTTCATTTTCATTTTCATTTTCATTTTCATTTTCATTTTCATTTTCATTTTCATTTTCATTTTCATTTTCATTTTCATTTTCATTTTCATTTTCATTTTCATTTTCATTTTCATTTTCATTTTCATTTTCATTTTCATTTTCATTTTCATTTTCATTTTCATTTTCATTTTCATTTTCATTTTCATTTTCATTTTCATTTTCATTTTCATTTTCATTTTCATTTTCATTTTCATTTTCATTTTCATTTTCATTTTCATTTTCATTTTCATTTTCATTTTCATTTTCATTTTCATTTTCATTTTCATTTTCATTTTCATTTTCATTTTCATTTTCATTTTCATTTTCATTTTCATTTTCATTTTCATTTTCATTTTCATTTTCATTTTCATTTTCATTTTCATTTTCATTTTCATTTTCATTTTCATTTTCATTTTCATTTTCATTTTCATTTTCATTTTCATTTTCATTTTCATTTTCATTTTCATTTTCATTTTCATTTTCATTTTCATTTTCATTTTCATTTTCATTTTCATTTTCATTTTCATTTTCATTTTCATTTTCATTTTCATTTTCATTTTCATTTTCATTTTCATTTTCATTTTCATTTTCATTTTCATTTTCATTTTCATTTTCATTTTCATTTTCATTTTCATTTTCATTTTCATTTTCATTTTCATTTTCATTTTCATTTTCATTTTCATTTTCATTTTCATTTTCATTTTCATTTTCATTTTCATTTTCATTTTCATTTTCATTTTCATTTTCATTTTCATTTTCATTTTCATTTTCATTTTCATTTTCATTTTCATTTTCATTTTCATTTTCATTTTCATTTTCATTTTCATTTTCATTTTCATTTTCATTTTCATTTTCATTTTCATTTTCATTTTCATTTTCATTTTCATTTTCATTTTCATTTTCATTTTCATTTTCATTTTCATTTTCATTTTCATTTTCATTTTCATTTTCATTTTCATTTTCATTTTCATTTTCATTTTCATTTTCATTTTCATTTTCATTTTCATTTTCATTTTCATTTTCATTTTCATTTTCATTTTCATTTTCATTTTCATTTTCATTTTCATTTTCATTTTCATTTTCATTTTCATTTTCATTTTCATTTTCATTTTCATTTTCATTTTCATTTTCATTTTCATTTTCATTTTCATTTTCATTTTCATTTTCATTTTCATTTTCATTTTCATTTTCATTTTCATTTTCATTTTCATTTTCATTTTCATTTTCATTTTCATTTTCATTTTCATTTTCATTTTCATTTTCATTTTCATTTTCATTTTCATTTTCATTTTCATTTTCATTTTCATTTTCATTTTCATTTTCATTTTCATTTTCATTTTCATTTTCATTTTCATTTTCATTTTCATTTTCATTTTCATTTTCATTTTCATTTTCATTTTCATTTTTATTTTTATTTTTATTTTTATTTTTATTTTTATTTTTATTTTTATTTTCATTTTTATTTTTATTAAATTTACCTCGCATGAATGATGTAAAATAGTATGCTTACCTCGGTTGTAAGTAGCTATTACACCCTCGAACTATATTCACCCTCGCTCGCTACGCTCGCTCGGGCGTCTAAATATCTCGGGTGCACTCGATCCATTAGCGCCCTTTGCGAGCTGCGCTCGCACGGGCGCCAAATTGGATCTTGTTCTGTAATAGCTCACTTACATCCCTTGTGTAACAAACTACTATTAAATATGTATTAATCTGAAGCATGTTCGTAATAAAAAAATAAAAAAATACAATATTGACACTTACTTTAATGAACTTTTAATTAAAATTATAAAACAAATAATTCTCTTTGGTAAAAGAACCTGTATTTGTCACTTATTTCATAAAATTAAGGAATAAAAAAAAATATTCTTGACAGACCGCATCCAATTAATATTGTGTATTTTTACTAGGTATAACAAATTGTTATTAATATTTATTAATTACAACCTCATTTCTAGTAAGTATACTATCTGACTAACTATCTGACTAACTAACTCATTTTAATGAACATGAAATGACAGGAAAATAAATATTAAAGGAACAAAAGCCTGAATTTTAAGAATTTTAAATATTTTAAGAAGCCGCTTCCATAAATGTAAGCAAACAATTGACTATTAGTAAATTTGCATCCGATTATCCCATAGACATAGAAAAATTTTCGCTGATCCGATCTCTAATAAGTATAACAGATGATCGAAACCGGATAATTAAGATATTAACGCAGCACTTTTTTATTACTTATTTACGAAACTACTTATTACAAATTGAAGAAATGTAACAATTAATTATGTGTGGCAAAAACTCAGATTGTATTTTTGATCTTCACTACAAAAGCCAGCACATTCAAAATGAGTAACACGAATATAAACTGAAAAATTTGATAACACAGCATTGGTATTCTTTGGCAACGGTCTTGACTAAATAAGCTCGTCTCCTCCTTTTTCTATTAATGTGTTCCTATCACAAAGAATTAAGGGTGACATTACGCATTAGGTGCCCAAAGAAAACATTACAATTAACCGCACACAATGACCATCCATCTCCAGATGTATTACATCGCAAAGCGGCAATTTAAGCGATATAACATCCTCGTTTAACTTCTTATTCTTGGTTTAAATTCAGCTGCCGACAGTCACGTAGATCTTAACGTCTCTGCTGCTTTAGATTTATAGGGTTTTAGTATTTATGAACGCATCCGTAGCCATTTTAGGGTCGCCTTGTTCGTGTTGATGCAATTTATGTTATAAGGTCGTGTGCATTAGCACACTATATATTGTTTGAAGGGAAATTCAAGATTGTATTAGCGCTACAAATGTAACTCATCATCATCAAATCAACTATAAGACTGCTGGGCATAACTTTCCAGCGAAGATTTTCAGGACGATTGATCCTCGACTGAATTACCGCGAGTTTACCAGTGGCCCTACCATGAGTTGATGCAAACTGTTTTCGTTACCGTAAACTATCGTTTTCTTTCTTTTACTCGCATTGACTGTGAGCAAAAAGCTTTTGGATATTAATTTTCAATTCGATGCCTTAACATGGGCAGCCAGTATGTCATGCAACATGCTCTCTTTAATCATTTCTGCCGTGGTGTCGTGTGAGGCGGGTCGTTACGTTCCCTCAAATATGGTTGAGCGAAGCGATGGCTGGTTCATGCGTCACGCTCATGAACGGGTGCTGCCAGTGGGAATGGGTCTGCTTCTGACTACCTATCTTAACGTATATTGAATTGTATGTTTTTTTAACAGCCTAGACTGAAACTTTAAACTTTGAATTAAGCTTGGACCCTGTAAATTGATTAAGAAATTCGAAATCCATTAAGGAATAAGCTAATTAAATAATGTTATTTATTTGTTAATCTTTGTTAATATTAAATCTGGAAACGATATACATATTTGTAAATATCGATCCATCTGATAAAGCTGACAAGATTTTTGCGGCCATTTTTCTTGTCAGCTATAAGACGTTATAATGGGTGGTAGGGTAAAAGAATTGACGATTTAAAAATGCAATGTGAGCTTATTTATAAATGCTTATAATGTGAGCTTATTTAAATACAAAAATAAAAATTTCTCTTTCACTTTTGCAGTATATCTTATAGTTTACGGTAGCGGAGACAGTTTGCATCAACTCATGGTAAAGCTACAGATCGTCGGTCGGTTCACCTTGTCAGGGTACTCGAGTATAGATTTACTCGAATATAGATCATACACATCCCGTTCTCCACTTAATCGTCATTCCAGAACTTTTTGCCCTGACATCCAACGATCGGTTCTTCCACTATCTGTCCCTCTCACTACCACTTTAGCTCAACAATCCTTCGAGTAATATCTTTAACTTATCTCCAATTTTTTATTTTACTACGTAGGGAACCAAACACCAAGCAGAAGACAGGCCTGAAAAAAAGGACTGATAAAAACAATTCGCTGATATTTATGACATACCTACAAATTTTGAAAGCTTTTTGAATCTGATCTTGCTGATACTAGTATGTAGTGTTCAATACTAAATAATATTACTAGAAAAAATACCACTCGCACCAGATCAATTCTCGGACGGGAATCGAACCCGTGACCTTTGGATATCCGATCCAATGCTCTGACCACTGAGCTACCGAGTCACTAGTGCCATCGTCGTATTTTTTCTAGGATATTATTTAGTATTGTATAAAAATAGCATTGTGAATGCAAAAATCTCAAATTTAAAAATGTAGTGTCTGAACACTACTAATTGAAACTTAAATTTGAAAGGATGAAAACTCTCATGACTTGTTCTCTGGTACGTGGTCTTCCGATGTAAAACACAAAGCTACGAAATTATTATAAGCAAAAGTTCATAAAGTGAATTAAATTTATTATATGTGTCACAAAGTATAAAAAAAACTGATACGGCTATTGGCTAGTGTGAAATACGGTACGGTACGGTACCCTTATCATAAACATAATGACGTCAGCAAAAATATATTTTTCCCCATAAATATGACTTGGGTGGAACTGACATAAACTAGAAAAATAACAAGACGATATGCAGATGTCCACTTCGATATGACATCTGGACATTGATTCGGGTTCATTAGAATATTGGGACAAAAGACATAAACTCAAAAATATTTTTCAAATACAACGATGTTTCAAAATATTTACAGTAGCAACTCATACTTAACTCATAAACGCAATAGTTAATGCGAATTGGTATTTTGAGGACTACCATGTGCCTACCATGTTGTCGTGATAAGCAGTACAGATATACCTAACATAAAAATTAAATTATTTCTGATCTTTCTTCGTATTCCCTTATCTGTCGAAAAGGACTTTTGCAAATGATGGACAATTAATGTATGTCTAGTATGGCCTCCATAGAACAAAATTAATTTAGAATCCAATACAAATGGTTGGATTCAATCCAATCATCGCTCGTAATGCCAAAAATTGCTACAATAGCAAAGTTATAGGATTGAGCAATCTACAAACAAATAATTACTACTGATAGCAAAAAAAAACCGGCCAAGTGCGTGTCGGGCCACGCGCCATAGGGTTCCGTAGTTACCTTATACCATACCATATTTAATACCACCTATAATTTTTCGTCTGTAAAAATAACTTTGTTTTTCACAGTGTTGGTATGAATGACAAAGTTATATTTGCGGTTTTGGAAAATGTGCTATAACTCAAAAACTAATTATTACATCTCGTTCAAACCAATTTTGGTTGAAAGTGTTTATTAAGATCTACAGCATATATTTTTTTTAGATTTTTCACTATCTTATTTCAAAAGTTAAAGGGGGGGGGACACACATTTTACCACTTTGGCGGTGAATATCTTTCAAACGGTTGACTTTGAGAAAAAGTTGTCTTAGGAATCTTAATGTAATTTTTAAAGACCTATCTATAGACACCCAACACGTGTTGGTTTGAAGAAAAAAATTTTTTTTAGTTTCAGTTCCATGTATGGGGAGCCCCCCTTAATCTTTTATTTTTCTTATTTTTGTATTAAATTCGTTAAGCGGTTAACAGAATACATCAATCTACCAAGTTTCAACTGTGTAGTCTTAATACTTTCGGAATAAAGTGGCTGTGACATACGGACAGACAGACAGACAGACAGACAGACAGACAGACAGACAGACAGACATGACGAATCTATAAGGGTTCCGTTTTTTGCCATTTAGGCTACGGAACCCTAAAAACAAAACGAACTTACTTAATACACTCAATTCAATGTGAAGTTTATTTCTCAACAATACTATTGCAATAGCAAAACAACAAAATATCCCTAAAGACCTTTAAATTTACCGCTTCAACGCAAACTAATTATGTGCGATCACTCGTGCAAATTGTATCAAATCCACGATCGATCGTTCAAACAACCAATAAATCTCTTAGTGTTTCATTGGTCTGTAAAAATATTGCCTATGGTTTAGCACAATGGATTTTATTTCCACGTTGCGAACGGAGATTCGGTGGATTTTTTCCCCTTTTTACGGGAGTTACCTACGCTGAATGAAATTGACGCATCGCTGACGATGCGGTGAACAATTTCATTGATATTTTTTTTGCAGCATAGCAATTTGTGATAGCTATTTTAGGTTAAAACGTTGTGGTTTCTATTACCTTAGTGAAATTTAATTATAATTTGGCACACTGTTTGACGACATAGTTGTTTTCTCATCGTTAAATTCTAAATAGGATATCATAGAACTATAATCAATTACTTTATAAATTCTGTACATTTTTGAAGTGAAAACTTCTTTAGCGGCTTTGCACACTTTTTTTGTAATGGGGAAAAAATTATAAACTCGCGTCAGTCAGGGTCACGTGACCCTGATCGAAAATTTGTAAGACGGATGTAGCGTAGACAGCCGGTGGCGGAAGTATCCCCCTCTCTTTCTACGGGGCGTGGCGAAAATGGCGGCGCGTCATTTCAAGACGTAAACACTTGTGTCACAATAGCAACGCGCTAATTTTTTAATTCAATCTCAAAACTCTAGATTTTCTGTCAACCTATAATAAGACCTTCGTACAATACTGTTCTGTATTCGTAAATTCAAATGCAGAGTAAATTCGTAAGACGGCAATTCGTGCAAAATTATTCTCTCACCATTCCAAAATATCAAAAATGCACAACGTTAATATTCAAGTTTTCACTTCTGCCGGCACTCCCGGAGTGCAACCCGAATTATTTTGCACAAATACACAATACCGAATATGGTAGATATATAGGGATCATCAAAATGAACAACTTTTACTATCGGACATAGGTACTCTGAAATCGCGAAAAAAAATCAGCTATTTCATACATTTTGATATATGAAACAGCTGATTTTTTCGCGGTTTCAGTTGTACTATTAGTTATTCTGTGGTTTCAGCTACTAAATTTATTAATTGGAAACTATTTTGACTTTCATACACAGTGCAGATAAAGGGGGCTTCTCCTACATAAACATCTAACAGCAGTTATGTTAAACATACCGCTCCCAACAGCTCCACTAAAGTCATACCAGTGATTGCGTAAGAGCAATATGACGTCATTAATCTTTCAGTAATGGCCACCCAAACCGTCCGGTCCGTTACGGGACATTTGGTACCCGGCTACGTAACCGCTATGGTGACCATCTGCATTACATCTTCCTTATATGAAATAGATATAACAAAGGGAGTCCATTATAATTTATGAAAATGACAGTCACAAAAATTGCCTTCTTTTGTTTGTACAACAGACAACAAATACGTTTGTACGTACAGCACTTATAATAATTAGGCTCGTATTATAGAATCAAACTCAAATCTCTGCTTGAGTACAGTCAGAAAGGGATGGTGCTACTCATCGTATATTAGCAAACTCAAACTCAAATCTCTGCTTGAGTACAGTTAGAAAGGGATGGTGCTACTCATCGTATATAGCACCATCCCTTGCTAACTGTACTCAAGCAGAGATTTGAGTTTGTGTAGTGTTCTTTGGCAAAAGCCTATGAAGAATTTAGCTTTATTGATCATCTTCGAACCATATAAACAAATGAGTTGTCAGCATTCATTAACTATGCAGTGACGAATTTTGGCTTGCCAATTGGTCAGTACTATCCCCACTAATTGGTATTACGAAAATACCTTGACACATCCACGTTGACGTCTTCCGCAACTTAAAATGGCATCCTTACTAATATTATAAATGCGAAAGTCCGTTTGTTTGTTTATTTGTTTGTTTGTTTGTTACGCCTTCACGTCTTAACTACTGAACCGATCATCATGAAATTTTGTATACACGTTGTCAGGGGTACAGAGAAGGACATAGGGTACATTTCATCCCGAAAAAAGTATTGTTCCCGAGGGATAGCAAAAAACCTTTCCACGCAGACGAAGTCGCGGGCGGCCGCTAGTGAAATAATAAAATTTTATGCCATTTTAATTTAATGGGTAATTTAATATTTATTGAATTATTATTTTCAATAAGATAGGGTCTACTGGGACAATTGTGTGTTTGGAAATAGCCTTACACAGCCGAATATAGTAGACTAGCGGCCGCCCGCGACTTCGTCTGCGTGGAAAGTTTTTTGCTATCCCTCAGGAACAACCAATTTTTACGGGATGAAAGGTACTCTATGTCCTTCTCTGTACCTCTGACAACGTGTATGCAAAATTTCATGATGATCGGTTTAGTAGTTACGACGTGAAGGCGTAACAAACAAACAAATAAATAAACAAACAAACAAACGGACTTTCGCATTTATAATATTAGTAAGGATAAGAACCAACAAACTATACTTATACTACGGAACCATCTCTGAAATCGCGAAAAAAAATCAGCTGATTCATAGAAAAAATAATAATGAAAATAACAAAATGTAAGATTGAAACAGCTGATTTTTTTCCGTGATTTCTCAGTTGTCCCGTGTAGTAAAAGTTGTTCAGTTTGATGTCTCTATCTACCATATTCGGCTTTATAAGGTTATTTCCAAACACCCTGTAGAAAATTTTTACTACTGTTTTTCGTTTTTGTTTAAAAAAAATGGCCACTAAGGTTCATTAGCAATTTGCGGGGGATTATAAATCGAATTAATGCGGAGGTAAATCAAAATATGTCAAACTGCTGTGTTATCGAAAACATTGACAAAAAATTAAACACTAAATCATCAGTAGATATTTTAATAAATTATAAAACACTAGCGGCCGCCCGCGACTTCGTCTGCGTGGAAAGGTTTTTTACTATCCCTCGGGAACTATACTTTTTTTCGGGATGAAAGGTACCCTATGTCCTTCTCCATACCCCTGACAACGTGTATGCAAAATTTCATGATGATTGGTTCAGTAGTTAGGACGTGAAGGCGTAACAAACAAACAAACAAACGGACTTTCGCATTTATAATATTAGTAAGGATATATTGGCTCCGTGCACGATTTTAGCGCCACCTAGCGTGTTGCAACTTTGTTGGCTCTGACCTGACCGTTTTGACGTTTTGATATGTAATGGCGGCATTGTGACAAAATATTAAAAAATACTATACATATTGTGTTATTAATGTAAATTTCAAAATTACTGTGATTTGGGCGGACAAAGTGTTGTGAAATAATTTTTGGTCATTTAAATTAAATATAGCAAGTAAGATCTATTCAAAAAGAGTGTTTTGTTTTGGTTATATTAGGGTTTGTTTACTTCTTTTTAGTTGTAGATTTTGTAAAACAAGAGGATAAAGCTACTTTAATAATTTTATTAAGTGATAATAAACATTCATAAATTATTCCTGTATCGCTAGTAATCAATTAAATATCGTTTTCAAACAGATTACAGAGCCTTCATTATTTCTACTTTTTGCCACCATGAGCGCTGCGATCAATTATTATACCTTCGCACCCAGCGAATATCGCAATTTCTTATCTTCTTAATATGTTGTTATCAACCCAAATGTTATCAATTTATATTTTAGGAAATCGGTAAGTAGGTACAATATTATACACTTATCATTCGATTAAAGCAATGTTTGTAGTACTTTGCAATACTTTTTATAATTAAACAAGCAAATATACCTACAGAAAAAAGGAGATAATACAAATGATAATAACTCCTGACTTTATTTTCACACGTAATAAAAACGAATCCACAGAAAGTCCAGTGAATTATTTGTACACACCGAGGGCTCCACATCATCTTGATGATTGATAGGCGCCGCACACGCAACCGTCTGTTTTATATTCTATTTGTCTTGGAAACTTTTCCAGCTGTTCGGGATTTAGAGTACTGCTGGATGAGACAACTAGGTTACAAAATAATTAAGTAGGTAATATCTGTGTTATGAGAACATTATCACCGATGTCTAAAATATAACTGCCATTATCACCAACTTCTAAAGGCTTGGTCTGAAATTTAATTCTAACACGAAAAACCATGATTTGTTCCGGGCGACTAAATGATTTAAAAATAAATCATAGAAAGTGTTAAATAGTTTTACCACCAGTAGGTGTACTTTACTACTTTACTTTGTGAAGTTATTATTGTATTCAAGAATTTATCGTTTTTGTTTGGTAAAACTCTATAACAATACCAATTTGCAATGATTTATTTCATCGCTTTTGCATCGAAGAAAAAATTTGATGTTCTGCCGTACCTATGTGATAGTTTTAGTTCTTCGTTCCACCACCGTCTTCAAATGGTGTTTACTATTAGAACTGGCACAACTTTCACGGTTACCTCGCCCTACGTAAATAAGACTGCTGTCTGTTAACAGACAAACCAATAAAGAAATTCTATTAAAGTCTTTTAACAGTAAAGTTGGACGTATTAACTTATTACTCGATTAAAGGCATTTTAACAACAGTACGTCATAGCTTTTTAACCATTCAACAAAGAACGGCGCATAATGAGATATATTGAATATAGTTTGATACATATAATAACGCCGAAGATGAAAATAGCAGCGTGTAATAATTAAACAACGTTCTTAGTACACGTCTTTACTCGTTCGAAAATTACAAGAGAATGAATGCGCTCTCCTTTTATAGTGTCAAGTCATAGCGAACGCAGCGGAAACGGAACTTACTGCGCCTTGACATTAAAAGTGGTCTATTTGACTATTCTGCATTGATAATAGCGCAACCTTTAGTTAACCGGAAGCGTTCGCTATGACTCTAGTCTGTGTATTGTCAATTTTACTCTATGGTTGACATTAAACTCCAAATATGACAACTGCCAGAGTTAACAGTATCTAACACATACTTAGAAGGGATTCAACAGACGAATGTGAGATTGTACCGAAGATAACATTCGTTACATACAACTTGGAACGAAGATACTGATATAAAAAGATTTAGATTTATTTATTTTCAAAACTTCATTTTCATATTTACAGCTTTTCTTGTTGGTACTATAATATTTTCCCTCTCAGCTCGTCATTAGCTTTGCAACAAAATGCATTGTTTCCTATCCAACAAAGACCGGCATATAATGAGGTTAAAACAAAGTCATTTCCATGGCCCTGAAGGAATTCAGCAGACGATGTGAGATTGTTCCGCAGATTGCGTTCCTAACGTCCAACTTCGCTGCGTACCGAGAGAAGCTATCAAAGTTTATAACACTGTCTAATACAATGCTGTATGCTAACGCAGTGGAACTTGTATTGTGGCGTATGCAGAAAGTTTCATCTCATACCGGAGTTATTGAAATTAAGGTTTATTTAATTAATCTATCTCTATAGAATATTTATTTATTTATTTTATTTCATGTACTGATCCTGATTGAAAACAATATTATTATCTACAACACAATGATTCCATTGATAATGTGGGCGAGCACTAAGAATGGCTTTTTATTCCCACGGGAAGATTCCTCGCGCACGAAGTTAGGAAAATAAAAACTACTTTATACTGTTAATATTTGCATCCTATGAATACTAACATTTCAGCTCTCCCTATCTCTGTCTCCCTTTTAGCAAATAGAGTGACAGCATCAGTTTTAAACCAGTTGGTTCAAACTTAGTCTACGTTTTAGAATAAGGTAAACGGGTTTCAAGTAGTAGAAACTCGTTAAGTAAGAATACGAAGCCCTTTTTTCAATTCGCTTTCTCATTTCTTGCAATAAATACGAAACCAAGAAAAATACCGACAACAGGGAAGAATATAACTACTGAACTGAATAGTTCTTTTAACGATTGACAAACATCAAAAAAGATGTTTCATTTCATTCAAATTTGTCGAGCAATGGTACTTCCTAATATTGATGAAATAACGCAGGCGATTAAGTAAGTAGTTACTAAAAAAAATTCGACAAATATTATGTACACTCGATATAACTTTATAATATGATGTGTTAATTGGTTGGATGGTATTGGCACATTGGGCCAGATTTCCGAAGGTTGTGGGTTTGTGTCCTACCTGAGGTGCTGGGGATGAGTTGTTTTTAGGGTTCCGTACCAATTTTGGTACGGTCACACCATAAGGGTTCCTTTTTTACCAAATGGTAAAAAAGGAACCCTTATGGTGTGACTCAGTCTGTCTGTCTGTCACAGCTGGTTATCTCGAGAACTGCTAATGGTATCAACTTGAAATTTGGAATGGTTTAAGATGACATTTGCCCAACTATTTTGCAAATAAGAAATAAATAAAAAAAAACAATATGTTTTTTACAACAGGGACTGAAAAGGGATCTTAAATTTTGAAGTGGGGCTACTAGGGATGTGGGGTATCATATGAAAGAACTCCGTTTGCACGTTTTTAATCTTTTTTTCTTTATGTCGCATAGTTTTCGACTTATGATGAAAAATGTAAAAAAAAATTTCGTTCCCCCCCCCCCCCCCCCCCTTATCTCCGAAGTTTGCAAAGAGAAAAATCTAAAATAATTCTATGTGATAGCAGTTTATATAAAGATTACAGGAAAAATAAAACGATGTCTCAATATAACACGCTTTTTTAGAAATCATCAAATTTCTAAAAAAGTTATCATTAGTTCCACTATCAGTCGAGAGATGGCGCTGACCTAAAACTGCAATATTAATTTTATTATTCTACTCTGCAGTGTGGTTTAATGGTGCAAATATGATGGTACGGAATCCTCGGTGCGCGAGTCCGACTCGCTCTTGATCGGTTTTATTTCTTAGTATCTATAGGTTACCTATTATTTTTATATAATGCGCGAAGACGCGAAGAGCTCGGTAGCGCAGTGGTATAGCGCCTGGCCGGCCATGGGATGGGTGACCAAAAGTTTACTATCTTGAGCTCCTCCGTGCTTCGGAAGGCACGTTTAGCCGTTGGTACCGGCTGAGTTTGCAGTCGTTAACACCCACCAATCCGCATTGGGCCCGCACGGTGGGTTATGGCTCATCCTCCCTTATCCACCCATAAGGAAGGCCTGTGCCCCAGCAGTAGGGACATTAATGCGCGAAGATGTAAAATATTATTTAAGGTAAGCAACTTAAAAAATTGATTTCCTGGCATATTCACTGATTGACTGATTACAATTCCTCCTCAAATTCCTCAGTGATGAGGATTCCGGGTGAAGTGCGCTTCCACCTTCGGCCTTATCGTCACTTAACATCAGGTGAGGTGAAGGCCAAGTATTATCCCGTTGTGGATTAAAAAAAAATAAAAAAATAAACAATCATCATCATCATCACAATTATAACCGCTGCGCGCTGGATACCTCTAAAAAGCAAGAAATAATATTCGTAATAATAAAAACACGTCTATTGAAGTCGGGTGGGGCTGGAGTACAAATTCCTTTTTTTTATTCTAAAAGCCACACCCGACTTCAATAGACGTGTTTTTATTATTACGAATATTATTTCTTGCTTTTTAGAGGTAGGTTTTTTGAAGTCGGTTTTTTGTTTTTTAAACAATTTTTATTTTTTTTATTTTTAGTGTAGGTACCTTTTGTATAAGGTATTGTAGGTATATTATTTAGGTAGAAAACTCGGGTCAGCCAAACCTGAGTTAATCGCGGAGAAACATACATACATGCGGGTCAAACTGAGAACCTCCTTTTTTAAGTCGGTTAAAGAACTACACATAAGATATCCCTTTTCCAACAAAAAAATAATTATCTTATTCAGTTCATAAACAAAGAAGTTATACGACTGATCATCGAGGTAGTTCACACAAAATCATACTATTTTCGTGCTTTTTCAAGATTACTTGAAAAGTACTGAACCGATTTCAAAATTTTTAAAAATGGGACCAACTTGAAAATTTACCTAATGTAATAACGTTTGAATCATTTCAATCGGTTCAGCCGTCTTCGAGTTATAGGTGTACATACAAAAAACAAAAAAAAAACGGGTCGAATTGAGTACCTCCCTCCTTTTGAAGTCGGTAAAAATCAACATACAGAGAGTAGGGAGGTTATGATGTCGTAAGCATCCGCAAAAAATAAATTATCGAAATTATCAAGGAAACAGAATAAATAATAGTAAGGAGGGGGGTACATTTGTACTCGATTTGGTTGGTAGTAGGGTTTTTTCAAGTCCACCTGGCTAGCTACCAACATCTTATTTCAGTCTGACACCATAAGATCAATTTAAAAATAGATGTGTTTCGGCAGTTTGAGGTTAGATAGCCAATTCCTCAGTGACGTGGATTCCGAGTCTAGTGTGCTTCCTTCAGCCTTATCGTCACTTAAAATCAGGTGCGGTCTTCACTTCATTTGGCCTTCGACATGCACTATCCCACTGTGAATTTAAAAAATATCGACATGCGTCGCGGGCGAAGTCGCAGGCAGAAGCTAGTAGCAATTAAAAATGAAAATCATCATTGATTCATAACTGATTTTCTCATAGTCATCTCGTATAAGCAGTGTGGGTAATGACTTGCATTTTATTTTAAGTTCAATGTCAAGATAAAATCGTTTAATCGCACTGTATTTAAATAACGATTGTGACCTTGTCCAACCAGTTATCATCTAAACAGTGAGAACGATATTAGTGTGGAATCAGTTTTTAAAGTGGAATATTGTTGAACATAACAATAAAGGTATGTACTACAAGTTAATAGCATTTTTTGAAATTGTGGAATTGATTCGCTTGAAAACGTAAAAATTTTTGTCATTCGCTTGTCTGTCATATTTTATTAAATTTTGATGATTTATGGCCGATTTCAATAACCCATTCTCAGATTTGTAGCCTAGACATTTCTGTTAAATAACGGGAAATAAAAATAGGTAGCCTAGTAACACATTCAAAGTAAGCTATCTCTTGCTGACGTTTCTCTCTTTCACACACATTCACTGTGAGCAATATATCCGATAGTTTACTGTAACGTGGACGGTTTGCGTCAGCTCATGGTAGGGCTACTGGTAACGATATAGTAAAGTTTGTAAATATCTATGTATATTATGGCTGTTACATCTGATAAGTTTCTTGCACCCGTTCTTCTTGTCAGCTAAAAAAGTCTGGAACGGGTGGTAGGAAAATATAGACGATTCAAAAGTACTTAAAAGTTTATTTGAATAAAGCTTATTTGACTTTGACTTTGACTGATTATTGAAATCGATCGTTAACGGTGTATATTTAAGAAGTAAATTGATAAAAATAATTTGGTATGCTCAATATTTTTTTAAACTAGAAGTGATATCACTTATTATTGTAAAACGATAAGAAAGTAATTTAAAATGGGTGCAGTGCAGTGATATGTTTCGAACTTAGAATAATGTTTCGAAGATAATTCGTTTGATAAAAATAGTAGGTTTTTTTTATGACCAGCTCATTGCGTAACATGCATTGCATGACAGACCACAAAAATAATCTTTGGTAGATTACAAGTTAAGTACTTTATACAACGTGTTAAATAGAGTTTTTTGGCGCCATTTGTCAAGTTCGGTTCGGTGTCTATTTTAATTATTTGCAAATTTATTCATAGTGGATATTGTGTCTTAAAATTGGTGCAGTTTTGTGGTACAAGAGTCTACGCACCTGAACAATATGTGGGATAATTGAAATAGGCGCGATCTTGGTTGTGTGAAGCCGAGACTTTTACTGTAGTGGTGGCTACCTCGGCAGAACTTACCAAGTAAACTGTCTTGATTTACTTGGTGCTAAATGCTCCAAGCAGCATTGGAATGCAATGCACCCGCATTTTAATGTAAACTGAAACAATCTATTACTGAAATATTCAACACTTGACACTGGCAAAAATTACTTCCAAGAGGAAAGTAGATTGCCAAAACAAAAATAAGAAGAAAAATGTGTTACATAAAAACCTAATGCCGAATATGGTAAATAGAGACCATCAAACTGAACAATATTTACTATGGGACCAACCAACTCTGAAATCGCGAAAAGAAAACAGCTGTTTTAACCATTTTTAATATTTTTTTATTTATTAATTTTTGTATGAAACAGCAGATTTTTTTTTGCGATTTCAGAGTTGGTCTCATTATAAAAGTTGTCCAATTTGATGGTCCATGGCCATTTCCTAACATTCTGTATATGTTTAGTGAAAATATTATTTAAAATATATTTTATTATATTAATTTGTTTTGTTTCCATTTTTAAAGATGCCGGTCAAAGTGTACAAATTAGATTTGAGCCCTCCAGTTCGAGCAGTCCTTATGGCGTGTGAAATATTTAAAGTACCAGTTGAATTTATTGATATTGACATGTTAAAAGGAGATCATCGTACACCAGAGTACTTAAAGGTTACCTATTTATTAATAATTATCTCGACTTGGGTTCCACAGCCCGGTACTTTAGCCAGGCTTGCGTGGGAACATGGGTCTAACATGTAGAGGCCCTATAAGATTGGCTTAGTAAATGTGAAGTGTGTGATGCACATGCCGGGATCCGCTCTCCATTATACCATAGATTATTTAATAGTTACTAAGTACCTACTACACGCAAAAATGCGCAGACGGAAGCGAATACCGGCAGGCGCATAGACTATTGCGAGTTGAATTCTCAAAGATTGCGAATGTGAGACTATATAAAAAATAAACAAATAGGCTATTTGGTAAAAGCAGCGAAAATTTTTCTAAGTCTATGGGTGAAAGGATAGTGGATCAATCATTATTACTCGTATTTTTTTTTCAATTGTTACAAGATTGCCGTTGTTATTATTGTAAGTGTTAAAAATGTTAAAATAAGGGATGATAGATTTTATGAGGATAGTAAATAGATCATTATTCTCTTTTCTTGTCATTTTTGAAATTCGCGGTAACAGGAAAGTGTTTTGTTCCGATAAAACAAAGAAGTTTTGTAAATATTGTTTGCTATTGTATCGTTCTTTGCGTATAAATGTTATTTATATTGGTTACGTCAATGATCTTACCATCAAAACAAACACAATATGAGGTAGTACTCATGGTACGTAGTACTAATATCTATTCTGGGCTTATAGTAATTATGGTGATCACACTCAATAGGTGTTTTTTAATACAAACAGATAATAAGATAAGTACTTTAACCATGGCCGTTGGTCTAGTAGCCTCTTTGAAGGTCACTATGTTTGTATCAAAAACTTAAGGATTGAAGATAATGATTATAAGAATAGAAATACTTAGCTATTTAAAATAATTGTTGTGAATTTTTTCTAACAATATTTTAATTCTTTTTCAGTTAAATCCGTTACACACTGTACCCGTGATGGTTGATGGCGATATTGTTCTCCATGACAGGTAAACAAATCAAAAACTATAAAATACTAATTTTAACTATAAGTAATATTTATCATAAACACCAGCAGCTATTGTTAGCAATTTATAAAGTCTGTCTGTTATAATCAATGCAAAAAGAGTTTTATCTCAGCTAAAAGTGGAAAAATAAAAAAATTATAAAAATATTAAAAACACGACTGCCCTGCCAAAAACGAACTAAAAAGTTAAATAACAAGTGTCGTTGCAGTCGCTGACACTTGTTGTCGTGTTTTTAATATTTTTAATTTATTTATTTTTATTTCACACATTTTAGTAACAAATTATGTAGTTTCGGAATGTGCTCATCAAAGCCTTTCATTTGATGCCCATATTGTAATAATAGAAGAAAAGAAATATTTTTTTTTCACATTTGAAAGTGGCGTCGTACAGTCGCCATATTAATTTTTTCCAAAAAAAAATACAGCCAGTGTCACTTGAGATGATGTAAGGATTCTAACGATACCCCATACATCCAAATCAGTTAAGGGATTTAAGAGTTGTGGTGGGATAAAGAAACTCGCATACCCACAAAGATACATGAACCCTAAACATGTGTGAACCCTAAATATGTATTATACACTCCTTTTTGGGCAGTCGTGTAAAATTGAAAAAATTGATAAATATACAACATTTTTAAACTTTTAGATTTTTTATGCATTCACAATGATATTTTTATATTAAGATTATTAATATAATTGAAAAATATTAGAAAAAATCGACTCACCCGTAGCAGCTCAGACGGGACTCGAACCCGCACCCTTGGGATTCCGGCCCAAAGCACTAACCAATTAAGTGACTCGGTAGCATAATTGGTTAGTGCATTGGGCCGGAATCCTAAGGGTGCGGGTTCGAGTCCCGTCTGAGCTGCTACGGGTGAGTCGATTTTTTCTAATATTTTTCAGTTATATTAATAATCTTAATATACTCGATTTTTAGTATTTTTATGTAGGTACTTGTAATCATAATATATTTTGTTTTCAGCCACGCAATATTGATCTATCTTTCCGAAGTATATGGCAACAATGATACACTGTACCCAAAGGACGGAAAACAAAGAGCCCTCATTAATCAGAAACTATTCTTCAACAATTCATACCTATTTCCAAGGATGAGGAATGTTACGGTAAATTAATATTGATGAATACTTATTTGAACGTGATTTTTTTCTGTTATACCCAATAAACATAAAGTACACGTGAAATAATAAGAACCAAAACTATTGACGCATTTCCGTAAATGCTGCTATGAGACGGTAGAACGTGTTAATATTCATAAATACGTTGTCCAAAGAAACGATTTTCCCATTTTGTTTCTTGAAAAACTTTTACTATGGGACCAACTCCAAAATCGTAAAAAAAACCAGCTGTTTCATACAAAAATTGATAACGAAAACATCAAAATGTTTGAAATCAACTGTTTTTTTCGAGATTTCAGAGTTGGTCTCTTAGTACAAGACCCTTTTTTCTCATTTTTGGTTCATCTTTATTGCGGGAATGTGGAGAAAAACTTCAAAGATCCAAAACTGAGAATAGTTTAGCACAATATCCATTTATTCTAAAGATTTGGCAAAACAGCCTTCCCAAATTATGTGCTTTATGTAAAACCAAATATACTTTGGACATCAGTGCCGTTACCATCTGCATCGTAGAAATGAAATGGTTCAGAAGTTAGAAAATATTATAGACACGTTGTTCTCTTTCTGAGATTGACAGACAGACGCCATGTGGCACTCATTTATAAAAAAAATGGAAACTACAATAAGCTGCGCTTCAAAGACATGTAAAAATATCTCAAAAACATTTGAAAGACTAGAAATAAATCTTAAATATCTCAAACATAATTTACCATATTCCATAGAGAGGAAAAAATGCTAGGTATTTCTACTAGGTTTTGAAAAAAATCTAGATTACGGACAAAATCTGAAACCAACAAAAGTACCAAAACTTTTTGAATCAAGAAGTTTCCAGTTTGCTCCATAGCAATAAACCAGTAATAATAGTTAGCATTTTTTTAAGATTGTCGACAGGAATATAGTACACAAAAAAACGAACAAGTTCTTTGGTAAAAGACAAAGACACTAATGTCACACGAGAAAATTTTGAATCAAATATATCAGCCTTGATTGTCTAGATAACTTTAGTAAAAAAAAATATGAAAACAATCCAAAGCGGTAAGAAATTAGGACAAAAATGGCATAAAACAGCTGTTTTAGCTAAAAGAAGACCTGAGATCTGTTGTTATTGGAGTAATCCAAAGACTTACAAGTAAGAAGATTAAAACATATAAAGAGGAACAAGAAAAAAGTGAATCTGCGAACAGCAACCATCAAAATAAAGATAAAATGCAGTTACAAACTTATTGATTGTTCAATCTCCGTAGTGGCGGCTGATAATAAGTTGCAACAAGGCTTGGGGAAGTTGGACTAACGACAGACTTAAAACCTCTGCATAAGGAAACCTATTTAAGCGGCATAAACTGCAATAACAAAGCATTCGTGACGTCAGGCGCGTGCCGTGTCCGCCATATTGTGTTGCGTTTACATGTTACAATTTCGACTCTATGCTGTTTACATAAGGTGTATGTACACTTAGCTAAGCCGCCATGTTTAGTTGCGTTTGAATGGAGAATGCACGCTTTTTTCGTAGGTATGGCAGGTCCACTTATTCCTTCGTCATTGCTTAAAACTTTTAATTCAAGAAATTGTTGAAAAAACATTTTTAACGTTAACAATGTAAATGGTGCCCAAATCAAGTACTGCGATTTAGATTTGTCCGCTAACGAAACGTGTATTAAAGAATTAAGTAGACAAAAACTATTGAATTACGAAGAAACTCTTGTATACTTTGTTACATATAGCAATACTTTAAATAACGATTTTAAACAATCAGAATGTTGCAACACATTCATTGGATGATTCAAAAACAGAAATAATAGTTCAAATGCCTTAAGAAATAGACTTATCTCGGAAAAAATATTACAAGAAGAATGTCACTATAGGACGAGTGACAATAGTATATTTCATTACGAGTGCGGAAAGCCTGTCATTGCAAAGAGTTCCGACAAATGTCTACCCGAGCCGAGGCGCAGCCGAAGGTGAGGGTTGACAGTCGGAACAAGTTGCAATGACGGTTCCGCACGTGTACTGAACAACTATTTTTAATACAGTTGCGAAAAAATTAAGCAATTTAATAAAATAATAAAAACACAATAAACTCAACTAACTAATCATTTATTTCTTATGAAAGTTATAATTCACATATACATTGAAATTGGTACAGTTTTTTATACTAACTGGGGAATTGTCGTCGTATGTAGATATGTAGCGACTTTTTGACTTTACCGGTAAAATGTTCGCTGAAGCATTTTGTGCAATTATACTGAGTTCCGGTGGTGTTAATTCAAATAATATATCGTCGAAATTACTCAATTTGTGCAACAAACAACTAAACTCGCAAATAATTTTTTTGGAAAATGGCGCCAACCGTAAAAGAATATAAGCAGAGATTTTTTTTGTTTTCTTCACCCATTCTGGGTAGGCAAAGGGAACTTTGCCCATACAGCCAAGTCTTCAGTAGATTTTTTTTATAGAAAATTAAAAATTAAGGTCCATCTTTTTCTTTTTACTTACTCGCGCAAACTCCTATAAGCAGAGACTATGGCAGTGCATGTCATACACCCAACTTTTTTATATTAATAAATTTAATTTGGCCGATACTAATATTAATTTAATGTTTAAATTTTAATTAAAATTACTTTTAAATCTGATATTGAAACAAATTAGTAGCTTCTTTTTAGAAATATTTGCATGAATCATAAAAACTTCAATGTTTTTTTTAGTAAAACTTCGTGGTTGGTTTTTTCTTTTTAATAGACATTATTTTGACAGTTGGGAAAGAAAACGCACGAGTTCGGAAAAGGTAAAGAAAAAGCTCGAGTGTGTAAATAGTAAAAACGCAACCCTTCAAACTCATTCAGTGAATACTTTTTAGGGTTCCGTACCCAAAGGGTAAAAACGGGACCCTATTACTAAGACTCCGCTGTCCGTCCGTCTATCTGTCTGTCTGTTTGTCGGTCACCAGGCTGTATCTCATGAACCGTGATAGCTAGAAAGTTGAAATTTTCACAGATGATGTATTTCTGTTGCCGCTATAACAACAAGTACTAAAAATAGAATAAAATGAATATTTAAGGGGGCTCCCATACAAAAAACGTAATTTTTTTGCCGTTTTTGGTACGGAACCCTTCGTGCGCGAGTCCGACTCGCACTTGGCCGGTTTTTTATGAGTATTTTAGTTGGAACAAGCTAAGCTATAGCTAAAAAAAGACAATCTGCTGTTGTTGGAGTAATCCAAGGACTGACAAGTAAAAAGATTAGAACATATAAAGAGAAACAAAAAAGTTAATCTGCGACCATCAACTATCAAAATGAGGATAAAATGCAGTTACAAACGTATAATAAAGTTTCTGAAAGCATACTGTTGAATCTCTGTTGTGGACGACAAGGCGACAAGGTTTGGACTAACGACTGACATAAAACCTTTAGTTCAAGAAATTGTTACATAAAGGTTGAAATAAATGTATTAAAATATTATTTAAAAATCAAATTGAAAACGAACACAGCCAAATATTGAATTACCTTCAAGCGAATTCAAACACTACGTGTTAGAAAATAAAGAACCAAATCCAAAAAACAAAATATAGTATCAATCACGTGCTCGTAATTCAGTTTTATGGAAAACTGAATCCAAAAAGATCGGATGCATCGTACTCCAATTCAAAAAAATTGTCTAGGAATGTTTTATTACAGAACTGCACTGATGGATTAAGAGCTAGCCCCGGAAATAGGTATACAATTTACAGAGCGACGAAACCACTTTTATTAGTGTGCTATACTGTCATTATTAACAGATCCGGGCACCTCGCAGATTTTCAGTGGTGGTGGTGGGAGTGGTTGGGCAACAAAGGGGCTGAAAACCGATTGAAGGTATATAATTTACAGAGCTCTGGATTTGGTGTGGTATAATAGCAAAATGGTAATATAATGTAATGGTAATGGTATAATATGTGGTGCGCGAAAAAGTGGTAAAGTTTGATGCCGCCTGGCACTACTTTCGCACCAGCCTAAATGCCTGGCAATGTTATATTCGATTTAGATCCATGATTAGCTTGCTATTATACCACACCACACCAAATCCAGAGCTCTGTAAATTATATACCTTCAATCGGTTTTTTAGCCCCTTTGTTGCCCAACCACTCCCACCACCACCACTGAAAATCTGCGAGGTGCCCGGATCTGTTAATAATGACAGTATAGTACACTAACAAAAGGGGTTTCGTCGCTCTGTAAATTGTATACCTATTTCTGGGGCTAGCTCTTAATCCATGAGAGCGATGCTTTAAGTTACAAAATAAATGTTATTTCAAAGAAAGTCTAATGATAGAACTGCACTGAAGCCTAATGAAAGCTGGCTTTTAAGCTCTTTATACCCATTGATCTGCTGGACATGACTGTCAGGACGTGAACATCTACTCTGAAAGCAGCATGAATGGACTATTATAATGTCTATAAATGACACCTATCGCTTAACAAATTGATATCTTTGAGTAACGTAAAAGCATTTATATTAACAGTCACTTTGTAAGTAACAACTACTTAGCTGACGAACTGACATGGTGCTAGGTACCATACATAACAACTATAATTACGATTAATAACAGTAATTTTAAAGAATTCAACGACGTCTATTTGATCAATATCTATACGTGCCTATACAATAGACTCAATTTTTAAAAGTCATTTAACAACGTCTAAAGACACCCATTCCATTTTAATTTCAGTATCCTGCCGTCGTAGAAGGTGTAAAAGGCATAGAACAGAAGAAACTTGATGACATCAAAGAAGCATACGGTTTTATGGAGGAATTCCTAACTAGATCCAAATATTTAGCTGGTAACAATCTCACTATTGCTGATGTCGCTGCGCTGCCATCGATCTGCGGGTTGAAGTACATATTGCCGATTGACGCTCAAAGGTAACCTGTTAAATAAATTAGCTATTTTTCTCGCTGGCGCAGTGGCTTAACGCAATAACCCAATTGTGGCACTCTTAGAACAACGCCGGCTTCAGTACCATAAGGAAGCCGGCGTATTGCTTTAAGGGTTATCTAATATAACTACGTATTTGTTGCAGATTCCCAAAAATCAATGCCTGGTTAAAGGAATTGGAGAATCAACCTTATAGTAAAAAGTACAACGAAGGACCAGCAAAAGCCTTAGGAGAAATTGTCCAGAATGCTATCAAACAGTGATTATTGTTTTGTGATTTTGATATGAACTGCTAATTGATTTTTTAATTATTTGTTAACTTAGATTATACTTTTTTTTTCAATATTATTATTTAAAATGATTTCATGGAGTTGTATGAGTTTTAGTAAAATTAAACCCCTTTGATCTTATGGATATATGCAATTTTACACAAACAGGCAAATAAAGTATAAATTAGTTTTTGATAAATGCCTTATTTAACGGTCCAAAAATGTCGCAATAAATCAAGTAAATAATTTGGTAACTATTGAGGATATTATAAAAATTGAAGTACGGAAACGGAATCCTACAAAGAAATTATTACATCCGGCACGTATTGAAAATTTTACTGCTTTGCACAAAATTGTTCAATTCTTTTTTGTTTGTGCGAATAGCGGTGTACCAACAAATCACACAAAATGAGGACACGGCCAATTGTCAACCCTTGTTACATTTGTCACCGGTTTCACCTCAGAGCGCCGTGGTTTCACCGTCCACATGTGAAGACAACTTGAAAAGTGTGGATGAAATTGAATTTTTTCAACAAAATTCTAAAGTTCAGTATGTTAAAACAGCGACTAAAATAAATAACCGGCCAAGTGCGAGTCGGACTCGCACACGAAGGGTTCCGTACCAAAAACGGCAAAAAAATACGTTTGTTGTATGGGATTACCCCATACAAAAATATAATGGGGATACCCTTAAATATTAATTTTATACTGTTTTTAGTATTTATTGTTATAGCGGCAACAAAAATACATCATCTGTGAAAATTTAGCTATCACGGTTCATGAGATTACAGCCTGGTGACAGACAGACAGACGGACAGCGGAGTCTTAGTAATAGGGTCCCGTTTATACCCTTTGGGTACGGAACCCTAAAAAGCAACGTAAAAAAAACGTGTTATAAACATAAATTCAGTATTTTCTGCTGTTTCAGGCCAAGTTGTAGGCTTTAAAATAGATATTCCACTAAAGTCCATTGAATCAAAGGGAATTGATTAATTGGATGACTGGAAATAATTAAAGGCGACCGTTAATGGGACACCTAAATACTAAACCTGGCAGCGGTTTATTTTTTGGGCGACAAAATAACTAAACCGGCGATAAACTGTGAATTAGGTACAAAAAATTCGCGAAATGGGCGACTACATGTGGGATATAAATAATTTAAGTTAGCAGTGAAAATTCTAAATTAGTGGCAAAAATACTGAGTGGGCAACTAATATATATTTATTTATTTAAATTTCAATTGCACTTACAGTTTCATACCAAAGCGTGTAGAAGGCCAATTATACCAAGTAGGTAACTAGGTAGGTATATAACTTATTTAATTTTGTTACCTGATTAAATACTACCCCTTAACAAAATGTTTGTTATTCAAAGGTCTTACAGTCAAAATTCACTTTCATCATTCACTAACTCAACAAAACATTTCTTGACGAATATTCTGACCAATAAACCAATTCTTAGGCTGAGTTGCACCATCTTACTTTAACAATAACAAGCTTGTTATAGTACCGGTTAAGCATAAGTTAGCCAAAAAAGAGGTTGCCAGCCAGCATGATGTCCTTTAACAAGT
Organism: Agriphila geniculea; assembly: GCA_943789525.1. Taxonomy (NCBI): domain Eukaryota; kingdom Metazoa; phylum Arthropoda; class Insecta; order Lepidoptera; family Crambidae; genus Agriphila; species Agriphila geniculea. The sequence continues at coordinate 10,086,218 of OX038875.1, forward strand.
TTGACGTGACAAATAGGTAGCATTATCATTTGACGATAACTTTAACTTATGACGATAACTTTAATTTTGACAGCGTTTTGGTGTAACTCACACTTAGATTAATAATATATATCTTACAGATTGATTATATGAATTTTAACCCGCTCATACGAATTATAGCCACGTAATAAAAGCAAAGTACCCACTGGAAACAGTTTCATCGCCGCGCCGGTGCACCCGTTGAGATTGGATTGAAGTGGCCGAGTGCCAGTTCACACTGATACAGCGGTACCACGATATTGTGAATAAATCGTGAGCTTCCCTGGCCATGATATATGTCGGTACAAATTGGATTTATTTCCCGCTTTCCCTTCACATTGGATAGAACAGAAACTGTTATTGCACGTATGAACGATGAGGTGTCATGAATAAAATATTTTCGTGATACGCGTCACGCACGCGAATCCTTCTATCCCGGTTTGAATACACCACAACAATTATTGGAATTTCTGCTTATTTTGTGCTGTCAATTTTAGTTATAGTTATTTAAAAGAACTGCGAAGACTTCATTATTTCTTCAGCTAATTGAAGACCATCTTGTGTTATGCTAGAGCCACCCACACACGTTTCTCATAGCCGATTATAAACGCACTAATGCATGTGAAATGCAATGCGATTCTAATTTATCAAATAATGTTTTGTTAAATTAAAACAATTTTCACATTATACGTAAGTCCGAAGTTTAATAACGACATTGTAGCACTTCTGTGCTCATTTCAGGACAGACAAGGTTTTTAAAATTTTCTATTTGGGAAACGGGAAAATTAGATTACTTTCAAGAAGAAAAAAATAACGTTATCATAATTTAAGAGATACTTAGAACGAAGCGAATAAATAATGGCTACATTACGAGTATCGATGGCGAAACGGCCATTACTTTAAAGCCCCATAGTAATTAGGCCACAATTAATGTTAGCGAAACGCTGCAAACTTATAAGGTGGCAAACAGTTCTCAACTAACGAAGTTTGTGAGATTTGTTATTTGCGAGATGGTTTATTCAGTTATTAATAAAGTTTCGTTTGATAGGTTTCATTTTTTAGGGTTCCGTACCCAAAGGGTAAAAACGGGACCCTATTAGTAAGACTCCGCTGTCTGTCTGTCTGTCACCAGGCTATATCTCATGAACCGTGATAGCTAGAAAGTTGAAATTTTCACAGATAATATATTTATGTTGACGCTATAACAACAAATACTAAAAACAGAATAAAATTAATATTAAAGGGGGGCTCCCATACAAAAAACATGTCTTTTTTGCCATTTTTTGCTCGAAATTAATAACAACAACAGGTAGACAGTTGAAATTTTCACAGATGATGTGTTTTTGTTGCCGCTATAACAACAAATACTAAAAACAGAATAAAATTAATATTTAAGAGGGGCTCCCATACAACAAACGTATTTTTTTGCCGTTTTTGGTACGGAACCCTTCGTGCGCGAGTCCGACTCGCACTTGGCTGGTTTTTTTAATTTTTTTTTAAGGAAAGCCAACAGCACATGATACATTATTAATGTTAATAATAAGTAGTGGATTGCCAATTACAGGTCTTCACGTTTAGAAATCAAGTAAATTAGTTTCTTCGTACGGATACAATGCACTTGGTACTCATAATGTAAACATTTAGAATAACATATAAGAAATGAATGTTAAGCATAGAATAATAAAATTAATATGCTTTATAACTTTCTAAGTAAGTATTTGAAATAAAAATCCTGATTTAATAACCGTCTTACCGTTGCTGTACTAGAACAAAATATATCAAAGTCATTTGATTTACAAAACTTATTTAGACTTCTACTTGCTCGCCACATAAAGGTATTTCTACGATAATTTGATGAAACAAAAGGTACCTATGTGAATCGGAGTGTAATGTCTTAATATTCGTGATGTAATATTGAAGTTAATATTAGAAAGGAGTTCAGTAGAATTAATTTTAATTCTAATTATTTTTAGTATGTAGATAACATCTGATATATGTCTGCGCTTCTCTAAGGGAAGAAGGTAAAATCTCGAATAAAGTTTCGTTCTCAAATTATTATTGGAATTATACTGTAATTTTACACTGTAGCACAAAAACTTAACAAATTTCTTCTGTAATTGCTCAATACGGTTGATGTACTTATTATAGCGCGGGTTCCAGATCTCTGACCCATATTCCAAGATGCTTCTTACAAAGGTGCAGTACAAAATTAATATTATTATATTTTTAGTATTTGTTGTTATAGCGGCAACAGAAATACATCATCTGTGAAAATTTCAACTGTCAAGCTATCACGGTTCACGAGATACAGTCTGGTGACAGACAGACAGACGGACGAACAGACAGACAGACAGACGGACAGCGGAGTCTTAGTAATAGGGTTCCATTTTTACCCTTGGGTACGGAACCCTAAAAATAAGCGCTTTGCTATGGTGACACAAATGTTTACGTCTTGAAATGACGCGCCGCCATTTTCACCGCGCCCCGTAGAAACAGAGGGGAATACTTCCGCTGCCGGCTGTCTACTCTCCATCCGTCACATCCGTCTTACAAATTTTCGATCAGGGTCACGTGATTCTTACTGACGCGAGTTTAGCATTTTTTCCCCATTACAAAAAAGCGTACAACGCCGCTAAAGAAGTTTTCACTTCAAAAAATTCTAATCTTTCCCCAATTCACACTTTGGGTGGTAATAATCCTTTAATTAGTATTTCCAACCCAAAAATGTAGCTTAAAAAATTACCTAACTTCATGATTCACACTCAGCGGGTGTTTTATATAATATCTACCACTAACAATGAATTAATCAACTTGATATTGTTCTTACAAACGACAGGATTGCGTGATCTGTCCCCAGAATAGCTAAGCTGTTCGTTTTATTTCAAGACTTACTGCTTACTATTTCAAATCAAGGGCAAAAAACTTGTTACCAAAGCACTAGATTGGATACAGTCGCTAATAGGAATGTCTTACAGTAAACCAATACTGAAATAAATGCCTCCTTTTTGGCATGCAAATGCCGTTTGCTGGATTTATGCTTCATTGCGGAACGACTCATTCCTATTTTGTTCTCTGTTTTATTTGAATATTGCCCTAATATCTATTTTTGTTTGTTTTTCCATTCGGCGGGCCATCCATTCGATTTTCGGCTCTCTCGCAATCATTTAAGTCTTAATCCGCATTGACAACATTTGAGCTCGTATTGGAACATTGTCTTTGGGGACATATATTTCAATAACTCCGCTGCGGTATCGCGTATAAATCGTTCTTTTAGACGTTTGACAATAATTTACTTCAGTAATTTGCATCGGGTAAATTATGCCCCCGCACTGAAAATTGTAATTGGGAATAATCTGGGCGTAGGTAAAGTCAATTTCCATGTACAGGCATTAGCGTCAAGCTTAATTACATTTGCGGTTGGATTTTTTTTATACGTGGCTTGATATCGGTCAGGTTGTATTTAACGACAAAAGCTCGCTGACCGATGTTAATAATTGATGGTGGTTGCTCACGTAAAATGGCACTTTTTTATCCCATTTAAAAATTAACCTATTTTTGTAGAGGCTGAGTTGACGTGAGTTGGCCGCGATCGTTTGGGCGTTCCATTAGACCGACGGAGCCGGTGACATTTTGTATAAATAATGTTCCATGGCTGACCTTACCATACGGTCGGTACAAACTGAAAATACAAACTGTATCCAAGCTTACCTAAAGTTTCGGATTCGGTACAGTAAAAGCAACTTTTTCCACCGAACGCGGAGAGTTTAATAAAACATTCCAGGTATAATATTGTTTGCGAACAAAATTGTTTACGAACATACATAATGAAAATATAATAAATATGTTTTTGGCAACTTTTTATCTACTTTACTATTCTTTCAGATATGAAATACAAGAAAATAAATGTTATTAGTTTTAGGTACTGCAAGGCTTTGTATTAATAATAGAACATTACAGAGACGTTAGTGTTTCTTTCTTAGATTAAAAATTATAAAATATATTGATCTATTTTTTGCAAAATTTAAATTGAACTTCGCACTTTTAATCGAAACATAAGTACTATGTAGTGATAATATCACAAGTTTCTCCTAAATAATCATAATATTTTTGTGGTTTGCTTTTAGGAAGCGGATTTATCACATTCCAGTACTTTTTGAAGAGTTTGACACCTAAAAATATAGTAAACCAAACGTGGTAGGTATAAAATGTGGAACTCCACATATTATTCAATGGCGTAAAGAATACAGATACAAAACTAGGTAGATTATGTACCTACAATGATTTAATAACGCAAACAATTACCATGTAAATTAATAAAATCAAACACCTTAAAATGACTCCCAGAGCTACGACACAGTTTGACAATATTTTTGTAGTCGGAGTGACAAAATATGTTTCTCAAATGGTCGGATGCATTGCTAAACTGACACTTATACAACATTTCTAAAATCAGAGGGACCGCGCATCGAATCGGTTGATTGACAATCTACCACGATCTAATTCACTAGTAAATTACTTACCCCGTTGCCCCGATGTCACAAACGAAATAGTTTGTTAGTGAAACTAAAGGCAAGTTACTCTACCACTTGGTTATGTCACAGCGTCTTGGCCGATTATCTCAGCCTGGATTGTTTCCTTAGAGGCGGATGAACTAACAAGTTATCTGTTAAATGAACCACGAGCGTTCAGGTAATGAGCCAATTAATCGTCGCAGACTAAGTAGCTGACAAAGGGACCGTAACTGATGCATCACTTAACGCCATAGTTGAGCAAGACATATACATTAAGTTTTTACATTAAGTCTTACAACCGCACTTTTAATCTAAGCCACAGAATATGCACAACGTGTCAAAAAATCCCTGAAGACGAATATGGTAGATGATACCATGCATACAACTCCGAAAAATTGTTAAAAATCCTGAAAATCGACACTTTAAAAAACAGTATTTTGATTATAAACTGCATAGTGGCAACCTTAAAGCCAATTTTTTTTCGCCCATTAATGGGATTGATTATTTATTGAAAACAATGGTCTATTTGCGTCTAGGGTTTTCACTTTGCAGTTTTCCATAAAAATAAAATATAAACATTTACGGGTTGTTAAGAAACACTCCGTATAATAGACTAAGCGTCAATTGCATCGTAACACGCAAGAGGACATGGTTTTTAGGGTTCCGTAGCCTAAATGGCAAAAAACGGAACCCTTATAGATTCGTCATGTCTGTCTGTCTGTCTGTCCGTATGTCACAGCCACTTTATTCCGAAAGTATTAAGACTACACGGTTGAAACTTGGTAGGTAGATGTATTCTGTTAACCGCTTAACGAATTTTATACAAAAATAAGAAAAATAAAAGATTAGGGGGGGCTCCCCATACATAGAACTGAAACTGTAAAAAGTTTTTTTCTTCAAACCAACACATGTTGGATATCTATAGATAGGTCTTTAAAAATGACATTGAGGTTTCTAAGACAACTTTTTCTCAAAGTCAACCGTTTGAAAGATATTCACCGCCAAAATGGTACAATGTGTGTCCCCCCCTTTAACTTTTGAAATAAGAGAGTGAAAAATCTAAAAAAAATATATGCTGTAGATCTTAACAAACACTTTCAACCAAAATTAGTTTGAACGAGATATAGTAATTAGTTTTTGAGATATAGCACATTTTCCAAAACCGCAAATATAACTTTGTCATTCATACCAACACTGAAAAAAAAAGTTAATTTTGCAAACGAAAAATGATAGGTGGTATTAAATATGGTATGGTATAAGGTAACTACGGAACCCTATGGCGCGTGGCCCGACACGCACTTGGCCGGTTTTTTAATTAAATGATTGTTTCTATTTAAAAATAATGACGTGTCTCCATCATCCTTTCTTTAATAGGTATTTATAGCATTTTTTCTCTTCGTACGGTTGAAAAAATCCTCTCTGTTCCTTTTAACCTTAACTGTTCGGAAAAACTGTGGAAAAGGATATTTCAATTTTTCACAAAGTTATTTATTTTGGTGTCTAATTAAATCGCCTAACCTCGTTAGTCTACTGTCACATACTGTACTGCGTTCAGCACTCGAAACTAAGCTCTGTACGCGTAATGAATGCCATTTAAGTGGAATGAAAACTACAAGAGTGGCTCAACTCTTCAGCGCATTCTTTCAAAGACAAAACTTTTATATTACTTTTTCAAAGAACGAACGACATAGGCGAGTTCCGCCAATCAGTCTTTTGAACATTCGTTAACGAAGAACTGTTAAAACGTATGGGTTAGAATGTTAATGCTGAACTTCTCTGGTTAGCGTACCATTATTGTTAACGATCTAAGGAAGCGCATTTCAACTCAACTGAGGAAATGGCTATTATACCTTTATGTTACTCACGGGACAATAGAATTAACGTTGCTGCAATAGGGACAAATTAAAGGAAGATAGTAGCTAGTTATACCCTCAAAAGTGTTTATCGAAGATAAACGCTTTTAATAGTATATTATTATACAAGTGAGCTTAAGTTGCTCATTGCACACGAGGCTGTGTGTTGCAGCCCGAGCCTTAGGCAAGGGCATAACTCAGGTGAGTTTGCAATAAGCAGAGCTCAGGAGTTTCATACGATGTTTTTCAACACATTTGCGATGAAAAAACAAAATAATTTACCACACAGCGACAAATACGACAAAAACAACATATGAACATTATGGGAAAAGACGGGCAGGTTTTTTTTTCACGCGCCCAATGCAAGAATATTTTGCGAGCAACGGGGTGAGTGAGCATACAGCCTACTTCAAAATTATAATTTTAAGTGTTTTATAACAAAAAATTGTTTAAAAAACAAAAAGCCGACTTCAAAAAACCTACCTGTAAAAAGCAAGAAATAATATTCGTAATAATAAAAACACGTCTATTGAAGTCGGGTGGGGCTCGAGTACAAATTCCTTTTTTTTTATTCCAAAAGCTACACCCGAGTTCAATAGTCGTGTTTTTATTATTACGAATATTATTTCTTGCTTTTTACAGGTAGGTTTTTTGAAGTCGGTTTTTTGTTTTTTAAACAATTTTTTATTTTTTAAATTTTTAGTGTAGTTACCTTTTGTATTAGGTAGTGTAGGTATATTATTTAGGTAGAAAACTCGGGTCAGCCAAACCTGAGTTAATCGCGGAGAAACATACATACATGCAGGTCAAACTGAGAACCTCCTTTTTTTTAAGTCGGTTAAAGAACTACACATAAGATATCCCTTTTCCAACAAAAAAATAATTATCTTATTCAGTTCATAAACAAAGAAGTTATATGACTGATCATCGAGGTAGTTCACACAAAATCATACTATTTTCGTGCTTTTTACCCGACTGCAAGAGGGTTATGTTTTTCGCGCGTATCTTGTAAGTATGTTTGTATGTAATATTCTTTATTACCTCATATCTTTTAAACGGCTGAACGGATTTCCATGATTAACATATCGTTAGATTTGTCTTGCCAGCCCAAGTGTTCTTAAGAAAGTGGCGTTACATGGTAGCTGCACGGTGCTATTATACGTAGTGGAAAAAAAAATTTTTTTTTAGAATACTGCAATATGGGTGTCAAATTAAAAGTCTCATTAAAAGGATTTCAAAAAGGTATATCATGATTGTAATAAATAATAACTAAAAAGAAATAAATAAAAAAATAAATTAAAAAAATTAAAAACCCTCCTGCATAAAAAGACAAGTCAACTGAAAAGATGGAAACAAGATTAAATATTAAAGGCAACATTATAACATGCAGTCGGAGGCATATAACTCAAATCATTCATAATGTCACTTTCTTTATGCATGCCTCCGACTGCATGTTATAATGTTGCCTTTAATATTTAATCTTGTTTCCATCTTTTCAGTTGACTTGTCTTTTTATGCAGGAGGGTTTTTAATTTTTTTCAAAATTACTTGAAAAGTACTGAACCGATTTCAAAATATTAAAAAATGGGACCAACTTGAATTTTTACCTAATGAATCATTTCAATCGGTTCAGCCGTCTTTGAATAATCGGTGTACATACAAAAAATAAAACCGGTCAAGAGCGAGTCGTACTCGCGCACCGAGGGTTCCGTACAATCATAAATATATTTGGATATGTTACTTTAGTACAGTCTTTAAAAAAGGAGGATAAACGGCAGACAGGTGGAAGAGCGAACAGGCGGACAGTTAATTTACAAATCTTAACCACAGTTGCTTATGGTGACTGAAAAACGTTTCAGTCGCTCCACATTGCAAACTGTTTATATTACTAAGTAAGAACTTATTCTTCGTTTATTCGTACGGCAAATAGTAGGTAATTTATATAAGAACCAGTCACCAATTATTACTGTAGTATTAGGTTGCGCCATCTCTTGACCGATAATGGAACTATTTTAATTCGCAAGTCAGCATTCTTAGGTCACCGCCATCTGTTGACGGGTAGTGAAACTGAAAAAATTATTGTTTGTTTTTTGAATTTCTAAAAAGTGTGTTATATTGAGACCTCGTTTTATTTTTCCTGTAATCTTTACGTAAACTACTATCACATAGAATTATTTCAGATTTTTCTCTTTGCAAACTTCGGAGATAAGGGGGGGGGAAGGTATTTTTTTTTACATTTTTCATCATAAGTCGAAAACTATGCGGCCTAAGAAAAAAGAAAAAAATGTTTTAAAATGTGCAAACAGCGCTCTTTCATATGATACCCCACACGCCCTAGTCACCTCACTTCAAATTTTTAAGACCCCTTTTCAGTCCCTGTTGTAAAAAAAATATTTTTTTTTTTATTTCTTTCTTATTTGCAAAATAGTTGGGCAAATGTCATCTTAAACTATTCCAAATTTCAAGTTGATACCATTAGTAGTTCTCGAGATATCCAGCTGTGACAGACAGACAGACAGACTGAGTCACACCATAAGGGTTCCTTTTTTACCATTTTGGTACGGAACCCTAAAAACGGGTCGAATTGAGTACCTCCCTCCTTTTGAAGTCGGTAAAAATAATTTGAATTATGAATAATTTTATAATAATAAACTAGCTTCCGCCCGCGACTTCGTCCGCGTGGATATTAGAGAAAATCTTTAGGGAACCTTCAATGAGGATCCGACCAGCCGTTTTTACGTGATTAGGCGGGTCACCACCAAGCGCGCTGCCTCGTGAGGCAAGACGTTTGCCAAGACGCAAGACGCAAGGCGTTTGTCGCACGAGGCTAGCTCGCTCGGTGGGGACCCCGCCTAATCGCGTAAAAACGGCTGGTCGTTCCCATTCCCGTTCCCGTTTCGTCCCACTCCCGTTCTCGTTCCCGTTACCGTCCCGACCCGTCCCGTTCCCATTCTCGTTCCCATCCCCGTCCCGTCCCGTTCCCGTCCCGTCCCATTCCGTTTCGTTCTCGTCCTCGCTCTCATTCCGTTCCCGTCCCATCCCATCCCGTTCCGTTCCCGCTCTCGTTCTCGCTCCCGTTGCCGTCCCGTCCTGTTGCGGCCCGACCCGTCCCGTTTCCATCCCCGTCCCATCCCATTCCGTTTCGTTCTCGTTCTTATTCCGTTCCCGTCCCATCCCATCCCGCTCTCGTTCTCGCTCCCGTTGCCTTCCCGTTCCATCCTGTTCCCGTTCCCGTACCCGTTTTCGTTCCCGTCCCCGTCCCCGTCCCCGTCCCCGTCCCCGTCCCCGTCCCCGTCCCCGTCCCCGTCCCCGTCCCCGTCCCCGTCCCCGTCCCCGTCCCCGTCCCCGTCCCCGTCCCCGTCCCCGTCCCCGTCCCCGTCCCCGTCCCCGTCCCCGTCCCCGTCCCCGTCCCCGTCCCCGTCCCCGTCCCCGTCCCCGTCCCCGTCCCCGTCCCCGTCCCCGTCCCCGTCCCCGTCCCCGTCCCCGTCCCCGTCCCCGTCCCCGTCCCCGTCCCCGTCCCCGTCCCCGTCCCCGTCCCCGTCCCCGTCCCCGTCCCCGTCCCCGTCCCCGTCCCCGTCCCCGTCCCCGTCCCCGTCCCCGTCCCCGTCCCCGTCCCCGTCCCCGTCCCCGTCCCCGTCCCCGTCCCCGTCCCCGTCCCCGTCCCCGTCCCCGTCCCCGTCCCCGTCCCCGTCCCCGTCCCCGTCCCCGTCCCCGTCCCCGTCCCCGTCCCCGTCCCCGTCCCCGTCCCCGTCCCCGTCCCCGTCCCCGTCCCCGTCCCCGTCCCCGTCCCCGTCCCCGTCCCCGTCCCCGTCCCCGTCCCCGTCCCCGTCCCCGTCCCCGTCCCCGTCCCCGTCCCCGTCCCCGTCCCCGTCCCCGTCCCCGTCCCCGTCCCCGTCCCCGTCCCCGTCCCCGTCCCCGTCCCCGTCCCCGTCCCCGTCCCCGTCCCCGTCCCCGTCCCCGTCCCCGTCCCCGTCCCCGTCCCCGTCCCCGTCCCCGTCCCCGTCCCCGTCCCCGTCCCCGTCCCCGTCCCCGTCCCCGTCCCCGTCCCCGTCCCCGTCCCCGTCCCCGTCCCCGTCCCCGTCCCCGTCCCCGTCCCCGTCCCCGTCCCCGTCCCCGTCCCCGTCCCCGTCCCCGTCCCCGTCCCCGTCCCCGTCCCCGTCCCCGTCCCCGTCCCCGTCCCCGTCCCCGTCCCCGTCCCCGTCCCCGTCCCCGTCCCCGTCCCCGTCCCCGTCCCCGTCCCCGTCCCCGTCCCCGTCCCCGTCCCCGTCCCCGTCCCCGTCCCCGTCCCCGTCCCCGTCCCCGTCCCCGTCCCCGTCCCCGTCCCCGTCCCCGTCCCCGTCCCCGTCCCCGTCCCCGTCCGCGTCCCCGTCCGCGTCCCCGTCCGCGTCCCCGTCCCCGTCCCCGTCCCCGTCCCCGTCCCGTCCCGTTCCCGTCCCGTCCCGTTCCCGTCCCGTCCGGTTCCCGTTCCCCTCCCGCTCCCGTTCCCGTTCCCGCCCCGTCCTATTCCCGTTCCCGTTCTCTTCCGCTCCGTCCAGTTCCCGTTCCCTTTCTCCCCGTCCCCTGGGGCTGAATCATGCATGTCCACCGAGTTGGACTTCAAAATGAATGTCATTTTCGCAATCACCATTCCATAAAACCTCAAGAACGTCATCCATATATAGTCTTTTATGATTACTTACCCCATTTACCACATAAGGGGTTGATTTTCAAAATTACAAAATATATGTTTGCCTATTTATTTTAAGACGTGCTCCTACGAAGTTTTAAGTTATAATGTCTCTTTTATATTCTTTTTCCATAAGTTTTCCATACAAAATTTGAACCCCATTTTCACCCTTTTAGGGGTTAAATCATGTACATCGTGTTGGACTTTAAAATAAATGTCATTTTCGCAATCACCATCCCATAAAACCTCAAGAACGATATCCATATCGATTTTTATGTTTACATACTCCATATACCCTCTAAGGGGTTGATTTTCAAAATTACCAAATATATGTTTGCCAATTTATTTTTAGACGTGCTCCTACGAAGTTTAAAGTTGTAATGTCTATTTTATATTCTTTTTCCATACAATTTTCACCCCTTTAGGGGGTTAAATCATGTCCACCATGTTGGATTTCAAAATAAATGTCATTTTCGCAATCGTCATACCAGAAAACCCCAATAACGACATCCATCTCTATTTTTAGGTTTATTTACACATTTCACCCCATTTCATCGCCATAGGGGTTGAAGTACTTACAATATCAATAAACGTTGCGTTAGATTTTCTTCCATAAGCCTTTACTATTAATTAAGTGATTTTTACTTCGAAAATGAAGGATTTTTTTCTATACCCAACTTCATACCCCTTTTCACCCCTTCGGGGGTAGAATTTTGAAAAACGCTGAGACCCGTATTTATTAATTTTCAATATTCAGCCTAAACACAAAATTTGTAAATCCTAGCTTCAAAACTGAGGGACTTTCATACAAACTTTCATCCCTTATTTCACCCCCTTAGGGATGGAATTTTCAAAAATCCTTCCTTAGTGGATGCCTACACTGTATGAGGTATCTGTGTGCAAAATTTCAAGTCTCTAGGTCTAGCGGTTTGGGCTGTGCGTTGATAGATCAGTCAGTCAGTCAGTCATTCAGTTTACGATTTTATATATTAAGATATTAATTTGTCTGACTTAATTAAAGAGTACCAACACATTTATTTATTCCAAAAATGTACATGGATTTTCAGTTACATGAAACCTCTTTGATGTTACTAAAAATAACTGTATTACCCGGTTAAATTGGAAATGCTCTGTTTTCTCGCATTTAACATGCAGTTAGGTATTAATTTAACTTTGTAGGGATGATTCTCTTGCGCACTAGTACGTTAGTACTATTATACAGGGTCACTGGAAATATGACGTATTCCTGCTAAGGGGTTATAGATGAGGTCAAAACAAATATTTTTTGTTAAATAACTTTTTCTCAAAAAATTCATAGTTTTTGAGTTAATTGAAATTAAGTACATTTTTACCAAAAGTACGTTTTCAGACACAAAAATTTAAAATAAAAGATAACTACTCATTCGATTCCGGATTTTTTACTATTTTGGGATAGAAAACAATCTGAGTGTTGATAATGAATAAAAAAAATTACAAAAAGTACAGGTGTTTATAAAAAAATCAATCCTTAAATGCATTATTTTTTTATTTTTTTCTAGATTTTTTAGAAATAGCATCAAATATCTTTAAAAAAATCCTAGTAACTAAGCGTGCATAATATTTTAAAAACATCACAATCTATTCAGCTTTCAGTTGAGGTATAAAACTTAATAATAACTGAAATAAAAAATGAGAAATTAAGACTTAACTAAATAGCAGTCCCATTTCATGTAGCAAAAATTTCCTACTTCAAGCGCTTCGGAGGTGGCCGTATTGTCCTACTTATTCCATAAATGTGAAAGTTTGCTTGTTTGGATGATTGTTAATCAATCACGTAAAATAGCAGAACGGATTTGGATGAAATTTGGCTCACAAATAGTTTATAAGCCGGATTTTAATCCGTATATGTTTTAACATATGAGGATACTATTATCTTAGTTAAGGGTTCCCTAGGGATTTCCTCGAATGTAAATGCGAATGCAGTCGCGGGCGGAAACTAGTTTGCCATAAATGGTCGTACTTACTAAAAATACTTTCGTCCGAGTAAGTTTGAGACAGGATTATTTTCCGCCGATGAGTCCCGTGATGCCCCGCTGCTGGGGAACTGGCCTACCTTTTGGCTTGTGGATGGATAAAGCGGACGGGCCATACCCACCACGTGGACCCAATGTGGATTGGTCAGTGTGAATGCAGCCAGAATCAAGGGCTCAATGTAAGGTACATTGAGTTAACACCGACCAATCCGCATTGGGCCCACGTGGTGGGTTTTGGCCCGTCCGCTTTATCCCAAAAGGAAAGGAAGGCCTGTTCCCCAGCAGCGGGGCATTAAAAATAGCTGATATGCATGGTTATTTGTGACACAGTTTGTATAAAATTTTGACTCATCGGCGGAAAATAATCCTGTCTCAAACTTACTCGGACGAAAGTATTTTTAGTAAGTACGACCATTTATGGCAAACTAGTTTCCGCCCGCGACTGCATTCGCATTTAAATTCGAGAAAATCCCTAGGAAACCCTTAACCAAGATAATAGTATCCTCATATGTTTTAATCCGGCTTATAAACTATTTGTGAGCCAAATTTCATCCAAATCCGTTCTGCCGTTTTACGTGATTGATTAACAATCATCCAAACAAGCAAACTTTCACATTTATGGAATAAGTAGGACAATACGGCCACCTCCGAATCGCTTGAAGTAGGAAATTTTTGCTACATGAAATGGGACTGCTATTTAGTTAAGTCTTAATTTCTCATTTTTTATTTAAGTTATTATTAAGTTTTATACCTCAACTGAAAGCTGAATAGATTGTGATTTTTTTTAAATATTATGCACGCTTAGTTACTAGGATTTTTTTAAAGATATTTGATGCTATTTCTAAAAAATCTAGAAAAAATAAAAAAATAAATGCATTTAAGGATTGATTTTTTTATAAACACCTGTACTTTTTGTAATTTTTTTTATTCATTATCAACACTCAGATTGTTTTCTATCCCAAAATAGTAAAAAATCCGGAATCGAATGAGTAGTTATCTTTTATTTTAAATTTTTGTGTCTGAAAACGTACTTTTGGTAAAAATGTACTTAATTTCAATTAATTCAAAAACTATGAATTTTTTGAGAAAAAGTTATTTAACAAAAAATATTTGTTTTGATTTCATCTATAACCCCTTAGCAGGAATACGTCATATTTCCAGTGACCCTGTATATTCTGTGGCACTAGTGTATAATATATTACGCATGGTGTGTGTTATAACTCGGCTTATGGCCCTAAAAGTGATGAAATGAAGCTCTTTTTACGAGCAAGTGTGGTAAAAAAAACTTAATTCGATTTCAGGAACTAATCAGTGACTAAAATAAGGAAGTTATTTAATTAAAAAAACTTGTGTTTACTGAAGTGAAGAAGAAAAATCCAATTAAATGTGTAACTAAAACTTTGTACACCAATAATTCTACCAAAAGATTCCATTATAGATAGCAACGGACACGAATATCTCCGCCCACAACACAAAACAATAATAGTTGAAAAGGCTCCAAAACAGTGCGAATATTTTGCTCATGGGTTTCTGGGTAATTGTGACGTAACTATCACGAGGACTGCCCTTTGGACCCTCGTCATGTCACAATCTTCTTAAGTTGTGTCATAAAAGCATTTCAGAAAATGTCCCAAGCGCTTTGTGTAAACATAAGGTAGATTGGGCAAACAATCGACAAATGAGTAATAATGACAAATTCCTTTACATTTTACACAGGGTGTAAGAGGTATGGTTCTGAAAAAATACAGGTGGTAGAGTTGCTAAAACTGAACAACTTACTCCAATAAGCTTATGTCGAAATACGAAAAAACACATACTCCCATACAAAATGAATTGGACAGCTGACCGACATACTTTGGAAAGGCAAAAAATATATTTTTTTCGGAAGCATTCTCCTGCACCCTGTAGGTATTATAATATTAAAACGTTTTAAAAAGTGGGGCTAAATAATTATGACATTGGGCTAGTGAATGCCACGATCACGTCGCCTGTTATTTTTAAACAATAAACTAATACAATTTAATATATGAAAACATTTTCTGTGAATATTGCCCTGCTTCTAAAATTGTAAAACCATAAAATAAAACACTTTTTAAGGGATACTAGCGCGGTTTTATTGAAAGTACTTTGGTAATTATTTGGTATGATTTTTATTTTTTATTGTTAAACCAATAATTATCAATATTTTGTTAAGTAGAAAAAAATGAAAATACTACTAAAACTAAAGATTTTCTATTTTAACTTCCAGTAAAAGTATTTTATTTTAACTCATTAACAATTCAAAACTTTTCGTATGTGTAAATACGTTCTTGTTTTGTTGTTGAATGTTAAAATTTGTTATTTATTGTCGGTTAAAGAGTTATTATCATCTGTGTTAACAACAGGGGTCATATTGAGAACCTTTTACTCGACATCAAAGTCAACCACCTACGTAGGTATGCCTACACTTTAAAAACTAATTTAGTTTAAAGCATAAGTAACTCATAACACTTACATAAGAGCAGTGCCTACCTATCAAACTCGAGGAACAAAGCCGACTAAGTCTTGTATTATGCAAACCAGCATCATGTAAGGCATGGATTTATGAGGCAAGTTCGTTGAGAAAATCGCGTCTCACTCAGGGGAACACAGACTCACTATGGCCCCTGTATATTCATATTTGGGGTAGCATAAGAGGTACCGCCTGGGGCGAAACTGTGACATCTCTTTGTAAATTAGTTTACGATGTATTGCTTATGTTAAATAAAATTATATTTGTCCTAAAAGGACAGGTACTTATGTGCTTTGTTTCCGTTTTGAGTAGTGTTTAAACTAGTTGGTTTCTTATGTTATTTTATGGTTTGATTAGGACAGTTAGGACAGGGGGGCTGAAATTGTTTTTTACAAAAAACCAAATGCGAATGTTTTACCTTTTACATTTTTATACTATAGTAGCATCTGCCCACGACTTCGTCCGCGTGGATTATTAAAAAACCGGCCAAGTGCATGTCGGGCCACGCGCCATAGGGTTCCGTAGTTACCTTATACCATACCATATTTAATACCACCTATAATTTTTCGTCTGTAAAAATAACTTTGTTTTTCACAGTGTTGGTATGAATGACAAAGTTATATTTGCGGTTTTGGAAAATGTGCTATATCTCAAAAATTAATTACTATATCTCGTTCAAACCAATTTTGGTTAAAAGTGTTTATTAAGATCTACAGCATATATTTTTTTTAGATTTTTCACTCTCTTATTTCAAAAGTTAAAGGGGGGGGGACACACATTTTACCACTTTGGCGGTGAATATCTTTCAAACGGTTGACTTTGAGAAAAAGTTATCTTAGAAACCTCAATGTAATTTTTAAAGACCTATCTATAAATACCCAACACGTGTTGGTTCGAAGAAAAAATGTTTTTTCAGTTTCAGTTCCATGTATGGGGGCCCCCCCTTAATCTTTTATTTTTCTTATTTTTGTATTAAATTCGTTAAGCGGTTAACAGAATACATCTACCTACCAAGTTTCAACTGTGTAGTCTTAATACTTTCGGAATAAAGTGGCTGTGACATACGGACAGACAGACAGACAGACAGACAGACAGACAGACAGACAGACAGACAGACAGACAGACAGACAGACAGACATGACGAATTTATAAGGGTTCCGTTTTTTGCCATTTAGGCTACGGAACCCTAAAAAGACCTTTTCTGCATCAAAAATGATTGCACTACTGCCCAATAAAAGGAGTGTATTGTATAATAACTACTTATAAAATATAAAAGTTATTTCCCAACCAAAAAAAAATGAAATCGGAATTATTCTACTAATCTGCTGTTACAATGTAAGTATCCAAAAATTTGTCACGAACATTGAAAATATCCTATAAAACAACAAACCATAAAATTAAATCTAACAATAAGACATTCTTCCGAACATTTAAACAAATCCGTTTACGGATCAAAAGCTTCCAATTACAGTACCAAAGGCGTACCCATAACCGTAAAACGTTATCGTGAGCGATACATAAAATAACTATTAAGTAAAGAAGCTGTCCTAACAAAAAATTGCTGGATACGTAGAAGGAAATGACTTTACGTTGCACCCCCCATTTATTTGCTTAAAAATGTATAGGCCGCGATAAGGCTGCGTCGCGAGCGATGGCATAATACATTCCAGAGATCTGGAACTTCGTGGAAATAGTAAGGAAGCTACCTACTTGGAGTAGCGAACATGATAGAATTTTCCAGTATACGGAACCTGAGATAATCCGTTTTGGATCAACGTGTATAGAGTATTTACATCTTGGATCACAAGTCTATATTATTCAGATTTTTGATCAAGATTTCTAGAGTATTCAGAATTTTAGATAAGTTTTCTGTAGATGTAGAAAGTATGGCGGATTTGTATTAAATTTTTAAGTGAAACGATGGTGATGGTTTCAAGTAAAATCCTTCAGTTTTGCTCAGTTACATAACACGTAAAAGTGTATTACCTACTACAATAATGCCCTATATTGTGTTGTTGCCTTTAGGGCTTGCAATATTCGTCCATTTTTACTATACGAATATTTCGAATAGTTCAAAAATTAATATCCGAATTATCCGAATATTACGAATTTTTCGAATACTTTTTATCTAGAGAACAAAATGTCCTTTTGACTTGAATATAATATCATTCAATTCATAGATTTTATAAAGGTCATACAATAAAAGTAGAATTTTACTAATTTAAAAAGAAAAACTACGTTTTTATGAACATTTAACACTCACCAAAAAATATCTGACTCTTTTCACCTCAGACGGGACTATGGACGTGTTAGGTTTATCATATATCAATATCTGGGTGAACGAGTTTTGCTCGGTTTTTACTATTTATTGTAATATGGTGGTGTTTAGGTGATAATCTACATTGTTATCTCAAACATTAACTACATCTTTTAAAACTTGTCTAAAAACAATAAAAATAAAAAAAATATATATATAAACTTGAACATATAAAAAAACACAAACGGCACCGAGCAGGATTCAAACCCGTAACACTCGTTTCTTGCTGTCCGCGTCTTAACCCGCTGGACCAGACTGACAGTGGCCGGTAGAACGAAATTAGCGACCATATTCTGCGACGAAAGAAAAACACATGAAAACTCGAAAACACGCGTTTTCCCAAACATAAGATTAATCTAGATCGATTGTTTACCCCCGAAAACCCCCATATACCAAATTTCAGCGAAATCGTTAGAGCCGTTTCTGAGATCACAGAAATAAAGGATGATGCCGATTTTACTATAGAAGCTAGGCCATGATGCGCTTTGATGAAATTACCGATATACTTTTGGTAATTTTCTTATGAGCATGTAGGAATAATATTATTAAAATATAATGCGGGAGAAAAGAGCCGTTTTGAGGTTATAATTGTTTGACATTTTCGTATTTATAATGACATTTTGTTATCTACCCCTTTTGACATGACATGAGTTTTATTGTCACATATTAAATAGTACAACTACCAACGTACTTTACCTACGTACGTAAATAATGTCAAACATACACGATTAATCAACAATCGATTCACTAAAAAACATAAGTATAGGGTGTGTTGGCAATAAAATAATGGGATTTTCTTATCCTTTCAAATAAAACAAATTCCCAAAAAACAGAGAGTGTAATGTGTTCAGAGTTTATGTATGTTTGTGGGTGTTTGTGTTTCTTTACTCCACTTCTAAATGCCTTAACGGATTTAGATGTATGGGGTATAGTTAGAATCCTTACATAATCTCGAATGCAGTAGTAGCCCAAAGCACTCATGATGGTGGTGATAGATGGTATTTCAAGCAACAATGGGCAATATCAACAAACTGGCAAACACAGTTTGTTTGGCGTCAGATAATGTTCACAAATATGGGTTTCAATTTCAATCCCATTCAGTCAGGCTTGTGATGAACTTTAGAGACTTTTATTACTCACTATTATTCATTAAGATATTGAATACTAGGTACTTAGTTTAGGACTTAAGTATATAACAAATTTTTAATCTCCGATCTGATCGCAAAAAAATCTGCTGTGCTGTTGCATACATTTTGATATTTTCGTTATTAATTTTTGTATGAAACAGCTGTTTATTATTCCACGATTTCAGAGTTGGTCCCGTAGTAAAAATGGTTCAGTTTGATGGTCCCTATCTACCATATTCAACATTAGAGGTAGGGTTTTTTATAGGCCGCGGCATGTAAGTTTAGCGGTGAGAGAAATTGGAGGGGAATACTGCGCATGCTTGCAGAAGCCCCGCACCACGTCTCCCACCAATGAGACCCCAAAAAAATACTTCTGCGCACAAAATGGCAGTGCTAAAGTTACATGCCGAGGCTTGTAACACACTGTATATCAGTCAGTATTCGAAAAATTCGGAAAATTCGAATACTACTCTCAATAATATTCGAATAATAAATGAGGCGAATATTCGGATAATACGAATATTCGGATATTCGAATACCAAGCCCTATTGCCTTACAACCTGACATCTATTTCTCTATATAGGTATATTTAGGTCGGTAAGAAAGGAGCCCTTTTATATCTTACAGAGTAAAGACGGCTAGAGAGTGCAACATGCTCGGCGTTTCCCTGCGTGATCGTATCAGAAACGAGGAGATCCGCAGGAGAACTAAAGTAACCGACATCGCTCGAAGCATTGCTCAGCTGAAGTGGCAGTGGGCTGGACACATAGTGAGAAGAATCGATGGCCGTTGGGGCGGAAAGGTTCTGGAATGGCGACCGACGATCTGGTGAAGGTTGCGGGAAGCCACTGGATGCGGGCAGCGCAGGACCGATCATCGTGGAGATCCTTAGGGGAGGCCTATAACTAGCAGTGGGTATCGTGCGGCTGATATGATGATGATGATGATGAAAGACGGCTAAGACTTAGTAGAATTAAAACTCAGCTAAATTATTTTTTACTACTGCAGGCATCATGTCATATTTGTCCTCAAAAATGTTTATTTTTGAATACTTTTTTCTGCATTAAAAGGAATGCTTGTTACAACAAGCATTCAGTTTAATGCAGAAAAAAGTACTAACTGTATTAACTGTTACAACAGTTGACACTTATGGGTTATTAATTATTTAGCTGTACAAATAAGTATTATTACATAAGACAGATGTCTGATGTGACTTTGTGTGTGACTTTAGTAAGAAATGGGAATCCATTTATTATTATTTATAGGTGGAAATCGATATTACTTGAAAACACTGGAAAGCTTTCTCATGTTCCGTGTAATCTTAAAACCCTGTCCTTTTCAAGTAAGGCTGTATTGTTTTAGAATTATTTTATCAATTTCTTCGGTTAAAAAATGTTTAATACTATATTACTAAACCAATGTAATGTAATATGAAAAATGTGTTGGACAAAGGATTCGTACGTACATGGGCCTCCTAACCAGCCGTGACTGTCTTCACTTCAGGCATGACAAATCGTTGGTCCAGATGAACAGGGTATACCTACTTATCTCAAAAACCGAGATTTTTCAGGAGAGCAATTTTAAAGTTCCAGGATTATTTAAGCCGCTATTATTATTTGGCTGATGGCTATTCTAAAATACACTTTAGTTATAATGAACACAGCACTTTTTAGTATTAATACCATGTTCAAAAAACGAAGACGTCATTTTAGTGTGTTCGACTGAATAAGACTGTGTTAATCAAAGCTTGGGGTCTGAAAGCGCAAAAAGGACGGAGATACTACCTGCCTCCCGCGTTATTTCGCCCCCGATCCTTTTAAGACCTTATTCGTTAGAAAGATCTCGATTTTCTTCATTAGGACTGCATCAAAAAAATTAAAAATACGAAATTTTTGAGTTGATACCCTGTTCATCCAAGCCAACTAAATTCGTTAAGTCGTATATACTATATTCTGTTTATTGTTGTGTCATGTCTTATTTATTGTTAACAAAACGGGTTTAGTTACTTTTTAACCGACTTCACAAAAAGGAGGAGGTTCTCAATTCGATTGTATACTTTATTTTTTTTTATCGTTGTTCGCGCATATCTTCGACATTTATGGACCGATTTTGATGATTCTTTTTTTGTTCGATTGAGTTTTCTTGCGAGATGGTCTCATTTAATTTTTATTTCAATCGGTTTAGTAGTTTTCAAGAAATCCTGAAAATACTATAATTTTTCATCAACTACCTTGACGACTTTGTTTTTAATAAATCGAATTAGATGTTTCTTTTTGTTGGGAAAGGGTACTTTTAGTGTAGTATTTTTAACCGACTTCAAAAAAAAGAGGGTTCTCTCTCAGTTTGACCTGTATGAATGTATGTTTCTCCGCGAATATCTCACGTTTGACTGAGCCAATTTTTCTACGAAATACTACACCTACACTACCTAATAGAGAAGGTACTTACACTAAAAATGAAAAAATAAAAAATTGTTTTAAAAAACAAAAAACCGACTTCAAAAAGCCTGCCTCGAAAAAGCAAGAAATAATATTCAAATCATTAGATACGCATATCATTGTTATAATAACAAGACCTCTATTGAAGTCGGGTAGGGCTTTTATAGAATAAAAAAAGGAAGTTGTACTCCAGCCCCACCCGACTTCAATAGACGTCTTGTTATTATAACAGTGATATGCGTATCTAATGATTTGAATATTATTTCTTGCTTTTTCGAGGCAGGTTTTTTGAAGTCGGTTTTTTGTTTTTTAAAACAATTTTCTTCAATAGTTTTTTTTCATGAGGATGATTTTTAATAAATAGACGGACGGTATTGATTAAAATCATTGAATGATCACTATCTTGATGCACGGTGCTTAAGCAAATATTTGGGGGAAGTTCCATTTACAATAGATAGGTACAAATAAAATGAACGACATATTTATAAATCAAATTTTCCACCTTTGATCGATTTGATTGAACAAGCTACCGACTGTTATGTAATGCAGACAAATAGACAAATAACCTTTTATTTTCCCAGAACTTTCACTTACAAAGGAGCCAAACTATAGATTCTAAATCAGCAGAAAGGAAAGTCAAAATCATTAAAAATGTCCACTATTCCTTTTAACCAGTGTCATTTAGTTTGTGATCAGTGTGGCGTAGATTTTTTGTGAATATTAAAGCTGTTATTGACCAAGCGAGCACGAAGTGCGAGCGAAGCGTCTCAGCTTGAGCTTGGGCAAAAATTCTTTTGTATGTCTGGCTGTCTGTTCTTACCTATAGGTCCCATTTCTCAACCGATTGTCGTAAAAATTTGTGAGTTGGTTCGAAAATTTATATATAATTTTTATGGCGAACCAGTTTTTCCAATTTTTTCAAAATGGCGGAGACATGTTAAAGAACATATTCCAATCCGACATTCCAGCTCTGCCTGTTCTACATTACTGGTCACATTTCTCAACCGATTCTCGTGATATTTTGTAAGCAGGTTTGAAAATTGTATAGTTTTTTTTTGTCAAGCCAGTTTTTAAATTTTAAAATAACATATTTCAGTTCGGCTTTCCGGCGTTGTTTGTTCTCCTCTACAGGTTGCATTTCTCAACCGATTCTGGTGAAATTTTGTGAGCAGGTTCGATAATTATTATATAACTGTTTAGACAAGCCAGTTTTTCTCATTTATCTAAAAAAAATATTACCCCTTTCAAAAATATATTAAAATTAGAAGCACCATCTAGCTGCGAATAACTCACGTACTGTTTGCTTTGAAAACTTCATGACCACATTTTATTTTTGTACAATTTGAGCCAATAGTTATTAACATTGGACTACTCAACAAATACAAAGTTATACTTTATATTATTATAAATATTGGTATGGTAAATTGTTGAGCATATATAGAAAAAATATCTTGCTTGTAAAAACATGTTGTTCTAAAATCGGTAAACAAAAGAGATATTACTCAAAGTACGTACCCACAAGCTCTCAAAACATCACAACGGCAAGGCCAAAAGATATATTTGCAGACTTCATTTGAGTAAAGATTTACGAGTTCGGCTTACCGCAAACGTTTGTCTAACAATTTGTCTAAAAAGTTTCCTAATAATGAACATGCTTGTACAAACTCGAGCATTTTGTTCAACGATGCGAAACATAACGTCTATAGGTATGTTTATATTGGATAATTCAACAACAACAGTACTTGGTTGTCATGTTATGAGATGTTAGCTTGCTCGACTAATGAAGTTGCTCGAGGTCCTGTTTCGAAGATATGATATTGGCTTTTATGATATTGTATTAAATAGACCAAAATACATAATAACAATAAACGTGGTAAGTAGTTCTCCACAGTCATGATTTGATAGTTAATAATTTAGTGTGAAATAAAACACTTTTTAACGGATACTAGCGCGGTTTTATTGAATGTACTTTGGTATTTAGTTGGTATTTGGTTTGATTTTTGGTTTTTCCGACGTTTCGGCACTTTTGCAGCTGCCGTGGTCACGGGGGACTGAAGCTACCCGTGAGCCTACCCTCAAGCGATGATTTTTTTTTAGACGTTCAGAAATTCGGTCAGGTAGGCTCACGGGTAGCTTCAGTCCCCCGTGACCACGACAGCTGCAAAGGTGCCGAAACGTCGGGAAAACCAAAAATCAAACCAAATACCAACTAAATACCAAAGTACATTCAATAGAACCGCGCTAGTATCCGTTAAAAAGTGTTTTATTTCATGTCTAGTGAGCGCGTAAGCTTGAGAAGTGAATTTAGTGTGATTTATCTGAGAACTCGTTTATTTGTTTCACAGGCAAAGTTGCATGGCTTTTATCTCACCTGGGGGCCTATTACGAAAATAACGTACGCAATTGCGTAACGCATTCACTTGGCCACGATAATCATCCGCAGCTCGTTGGTTGTAGTTATAACAAACATTTTGAATTTGGCTATCGTAGTTTATGGACTACTAAACGAACGATGTCAGATACGCTAGAGAGAAACTGTCAAACTCACGCAATCTCTTCGCAATATCGCATACGAAAGTGATTTGTAATAGGAAACAAACAAAACGAAGCACGGACGCAGCTGCGTGTATCGCATTAAACTTTTAATAATAATAATAATAAAATACACTTTATTGCACACATAAAAAGAATTACAGAAAGAAGGACAGTTACAAAGAAAAAGCATACAAGGGGCGGCCTTATTGCTAAGCAGCAATTTCTTCCAGGCAACCCTTGGGTGAAAAATAAATAAATAAAGATAGGACTAAAAGGGGAAGTGGGGTGCAATTATTAAGAAAGGAATAGTGCGTTTGAAAGTAAATATATCTAAAGGTAAATACAAATAAACTAAAGGAGAATTAAATAAATAGTCAGACAGAATAAGAGGAAAGGAAATAACTTCTAACTCTATCTCGGAAGGAACTAAGAGTCTGAGCTTTCCTGATATCCTCTGGAAGAGAGTTCCATAAGCGGACAGCATGGACAGTAAAGGAATAAGAAAAGAAACCGGTGGAGTGTAGAGGAATACTAAGGGTAAGATTTGAAGAAGATCGTAGTCTACCCTGCGAAGAAGAAGAGAGATAGGAGAAACAGGCTTTAAGATAAGGTGGTGAGGTTGGAAGGAAAAGTATGGAGTAAAGGAGCGTAAGAGTGTGTAAGTCCCTGCGCCGGCGAATAGGGAGCCAGTTCAATTTAGAACGGAAGTTAGACACATGGTCAAATTTGCGAAGATTAAAAATGAACCTGATACAGACATTCTGTAGCCGCTCCAGTTTGTCAAGAAGTTGCTCTGAAAGATCAGTGTAACAGACATCAGCGTAGTCGATAATAGACAGCAGTAGAGATTGCACCAGAGTGATTTTAGTGCTGGTCGGCAAGAAATTTCGAAGTCGGTTGAGTGACCCATATGCAGCAAATACCTTTTTCCTCACTGACTCTATCTGTGGCCTCCATGACAGATGCTTAGTCCAATAAAACTAGCTTTATCTGGACATAAATAATAAACTCGTTGTTTTTATTAGTTTATCGGATATTGATATTAAGTGTCAAATATTAATTAGATATGTGATGTAAGAAATCCGGGGTGGTAACCGTTTCATACAAAAATCATGATATTTTGTACATTACCTAGCTTTTTCCTAAAAGCAAAATAGTTAACCAAATACGTTATTAGTATAATTTTATGGTACATTAAAATGCTATCACCTAATAGCAAAATTAAACTAAATCCAATTTCGCATGTTCGTCGTCACATTATATACCATTCAGTATGACTTATTAAATTACAGTTACCTATAATTTCTGGTAAGATAAGCCAAAATATCTGCCACTTACTGAACCTTCTTTATTAACAATAGTTCCGATTGATCAATGAGTTTAATTTTGATTTATTTACCTGAAATGCAAGCGTCATAGCATAATACATGTACATCTACTAAGTTATTTATTATGCTGTAATAATGAAATCAAAATTTGTTGAAAATTTAGTTTTTTTTTTTTAGTTTTATGCGAAGTTTCGAAATGTTTAATTCCTTTTATTTTAACTAAAATTAACACTAATTTATGACATAGAAAAAGAAAATTTCAGTTATCTAATTATGTCCAGAAAAAGCTAGTTTTATTGGACTAGCTGGTCAAATACAACACCAAGATTCTTAACAGATTTCGAGTACGGGATTGTAGTGCCATCAAAGGTAACCAAAGGAAGCTCATCAAAATCGATCCTCGAAACGTAGTGAGGATTGCCAATAATTATGCATTGAGTCTTAGCTGGATTAACAATTAAACCAAAGGATTTACTCCAGCTACTAATTAGTGCAAGATCCGAGTTGGTAACAGCTACTGCACGTGAAAGTTCTGATAAAGGTGCCTGTTTGTATATTTGCAAATCATCCGCATAGAGGTGATAGGAACTTGAAATAGAATCTGAGATTGAATTTATGAAGATTGAAAAAAGGAGTGGAGATAAGACGCCACCCTGAGGAACGCCGGCACTGATATCGCTCCACCCGGAGAAAGAATCTCCAATGCGGATGCGCTGCCGTCGCCCTAGCAGGTAACTTTGAAACCAATCAATTGCAGCTGGAGATATGTTCAGAGAACGTAAAACACCAAGAAGGATGTCAAAATCTACAGAGTTAAATGCATTACTAAAATCTAATAATGTCAGTAGTGTGAGTTGTCGTTTATCCATCCCCTGACGTATGTCGTCAGCTATCTTAATTAACGCTGTAGAGGTGCTGTGGCCTTTGCGGAAACCAGACTGAAGAGGATTAAGGAGATGGTTTATATTGAGATGGTCCGTAAGCTGTCTGTGAATAAGTTTTTCCAGGACTTTGGAAAGGAAGGGAACGATAGAAAAATAAAAAGAGAAACTTTTCGTAATAGACCCCCTGCTATTACGCTATGTTAAAGTCTGTCTTTTTTTTCTTTCGTACATAAAACAAACACCGCTACAAAAGCCGTGGGGTTCAGTTAGTTACCTGAATTATTGAAAATTAATAACTGTTTTTTAAGAAAAGAAAATAGTAAATAAAATATGCGGCCATTGAAGCATAATGGGAATGATGGCTTTGAAGATGAGTAATTTCTTTTTATTTGAGAATAACCATCGCATTATTATCAACAACAAACAATCGAACGTAGCTCAAAATGTATCCAAGATGATAATTTCTGAGCATATGCAAAGGCAAAGGTACATTATGTGCCGTACGTATGCCATAGAGATCAGTTAAAACACACGCAGCAGCTAACCCAATAATTACAACTAACAACATCTTTACAAAAAACATTAAGTGGTAACAAAAGCTTTCGTGATTTTATAATAGGCAAATGCAGTGGAGGTTGATTCAAAAAGCGCGTGCCTACATCAGATAGGGGGAATGAATCGAGTGGGCGGCGCCTGGGCACATGCCGCCTTCCATTAACTTGCCACAATTGCTCTACAACATAATTTTTGTTTCCATTAAATAAATGAACTGTCGGAAATGAAAAAATAAATCAAATTATATCTTGGGGGCCTTGGACAAAGAAATCGTTAGTATCTGATTAGCGCGGCGTGTTATGAAGTGGCCCATTATTTCATGATATTATCGATGTTGCGTTTCGCTTTTCCTTTTTGTGTTTGTGATTTCATTCGATTTGCTAAATTGTGAATGCGAATACAATTTGTAACGTTTTGTGACGCACTACAATGTGGTGAAATTTTCGTCGGAATATTAAGTTTAATTATTTCGAGTGCTTAACCGCTTTATTTTGTAAAGTGTCATTTGCAGTACAGGCACAGAATAACTAATAGTGGTACAGGTAGGTAGTTTGTTGGGTTGCATTTACAAAATGTCCAATTTCAAATATAACGAGTTTGTGTTCGTGTAAAGTGTTGTTTTATGAAAATAAACAGCATTAAGATACTACTAGTTGATAATAAGACGCACCGTGGGTAGGCCCCCGACAAGGTGGACCGACGATCTGGTGAAGGTTGCCGGAAGCCACTGGATGTGGGAAGCGCAGGACCGATCGTCGTGGAAATCCTTGGGGGAGGCCTATACCTACCAGTGGGTGCCATGCGGCTGATATGATGATGATGACGACGATGACGAATATTTGAAAGATATAATGCATAAGATTTGGTTTTGTGACTTAAGTAATTTGTTCCTTATTTGACATTTATATTATTTTGTATTATATTGTGTTTTTGACATTCAACTTATAATTTGACATTATTTTATAATTTTATATCATTAAATTGTACTATGACATGTTGCTATAATAATATTTAAATTTTTTGATGTAATAATTAGTGATAATAACTGATAAGTACTTAGATTTGGCATTGTACCTACTTCAATTACTGTTATTTTAATTATTGCATGTCATAAAGGCAGAATATGGCTGAACTAATTTACTACCCTCTTACCACCTGTATTCGCAATAAACATAATTTGATTTGATTTCATCATAATTTCAACTCAATAGATGGCGTTGTTTTGAAGGAGTCATTGTTTGCTGGTGCATTAACGGTGAGGGTGATCGATTGAGGTTTGCAAGTTTGATGAACGACAGTCGGACGAACGATTGGTAGCTAGCGTTGACTCTGTTTCGTTATGCTTCCTAATAAATTCCATGAATAATTGAACCTTTCATAGCATTTCGATTAAAAATTGTCTTAAAAACTATAGGTAATAAGACCAAGATAACGATATCTTGGTCTTATTACCTATAGTTTTTAATAATAAAAAATTTTAGTAATAAAAATAGATATGTAAATACACGAGTATTTATCGATTTTTATTACCATTAATCACGTTGATAATACCATTATTGTTTTGTATTACATGCCACGAAATAATAAAATATAATGACGTATTATTTAAGTATCTGAACAGTTTAGTTTTCAGTCAGTTATTTATGAAAAGTACGCAAAATACAGTACAAAGTGATAAATCCAGAACAACTCATGGTACTATTTATCGTCAGGTAAAAGATAAACACGCCAGAGGTAAAGGAGATTAATAAGACGCTACTGACGTAAATTGCTTCCTTATTTGGCTAAGGAACCCTTAACATAAAACACACTTAAAGCCGTGCTCGCCATAAATCGCCAATACGAGGGAAAACGTTCATAGCCAGGTGAAAAAATTGGGCACAATTTACGACTTTCATAAGAAATTTAAGAGTGTCTCACAAAAAAACTCATAAGTTACGGTCAAAAGTAATAAGTTTTATGGATTGATCTAGAACGCACAATCTCAATCTTATTATTATCGCTCGCAGTTACTAGGTAATTATTTTAAGTTAGTAGTCTAATAAAACTAGCTTTTTCTGGACATAATTAGATAACTGAAATTTTCTTTTTCTATGTCATAAATTAGTGTTAGTTATAGTTAAAATAAAAGGAATTAAACATTTCGAAACTTCGCATAAAACTAAAAAAAAAACTAAATTTTCAACAAATTTTGATTTCATTATTACAGCATAATAAATAACTTAGTAAATGTACATGTATTATGCTATGACGCTTGCATTTCAGGTAAATAAATCAAAATTAAACTAATTGATCAGTCGGACGGAACTATTGTTAATAATTAAAGAAGGTTCGGTAAGTTGCAGATATTTTGGCTTATCTTAACAGAAATTATATGTAACTGTAATTTAATAAGTCATACTTAATATTATATAATGTGTGTTAATAAGCAAAGTGTATAAACAAAGATTTCACAGTTACGATTTTTAACTACTGAGAAATACATTATTATTAAAACGTAAAAAATAAATATTTAATTTTTGTCTAAAATGTCTAAAAAGACGCATCATAGCTTTATAAGATACAGCATCATAGTTACCATTTTGGCTTATCTAGATATTAAGAGCAGATGAATACTGTGAAAAAAAACGAACATGCGAAATTGGATTCAGTTTAATTTTGCTATTAGGTGATAGCATTTTATTGCACCATAAAATTATACTAACAAGGTATTTGGTTAACTATTTTGCTTTTAGGAAAGAGCTAGGTAATGTACGAAATCTCATGATTTTTATAAGAAACGGTTACCACCCTGAAATTCTTACATCACATATCTAATTAATATTTGACACTTAATATCAATATCCGATAAACTAATAAAAACAACGAGTTTATTAATTATGTCCAGATAAAGCTAGTTTTATTGGACTATAGGGGTTTTGAGCTGTTTTGATTGATTAAGCTACGTTGATGGACTAATAATGTTAAACAAAACTAAAATCAATTGAATTTATTAGATAATTAGTGTTTCACCAGATTCACTGAATTTGTTTTCTGCGCAATTTATTTTTGCATACTCAGATGAAGTTGGAACCAATATACTATATAAACATTGCTGAATAGATAAAACCATCGTGGGGAGAAAAAAGTTGAACATTGACGACAAAAACTAAAAGACGGGTAAGTCTTCTAAATTCTAATTCTAAATAATCGGTACTGTAGACCGATTATTTAGAAAAAAACCGGCCAAGTGCGTGTCGGGCCACGCGCAGTAGGGTTCCGTAGTTACATTATACCATACCATATTTTAATACCGCTATCATTTTTCACCTGAAAAAATAACTTTGTTTTTCACAGTGTTTGTATGAACGACAAAGTTATATTTGCGGTTTTAGAAAATGTACTATATTTCGAAAACTTTTTACTGTATCTCGTTCAAACTAATTTTCGTTGAAAGTGTTTACTAAGATCTATAGCATATATTTTTTTTTAGATTTTTCACTTTCTTACTTTAAAAGTTAAAGGGGGGGGGGGACACACATTTTACCACTTTGGCAGTATATATCTTTCAAACGGTTGACTTAGTGAAAAAATTGTCTTAGAAACCTCAATGTCATTTTTTAAGATCTATCTATAGACACCCTGCAAGTATTGGTTTGATGAAAAAAAATATTTTCTGTTTCAGTTCCATGTATGGGGAGCCCCCCCTTAATCTTTTATTTTTTTTATTTTTGTGAAGAAATCGTAAAGCGGTTCACAGAATACATCTACCTACCAAGTTTCAACTATGTAGTCCTAATACTTTCGGAATAAAGTGGCTGTGACATACGGACGGACAGACAGGCAGACAGACAGACAGACAGACAGACAGACAGACGGACAGACAGACAGACAGACATGACGAATCTATAAGGTTTCCGTTTTTTGCCATTTTGGCTACGGAACCCTAAAAAAGAAGAAGGCAGTGGAAAGCCGCTAGATACGAACTGGTTTTACTTTTCTATTTTTATGGGAGATTATTTTATTAGTCTGAACTAATAAAAGCTGACTCAAATTCTAAACAAAACATGCGAATTTTCAAAAATCTCATCCATCATGGAACTATTTTATACTGCGTTTTCTATTTCCTCCACAATATGAAACTGGACATCCACAAATTGAACCCGTAAATTCTGTATCCATTAGCATGAAGTGTGCATTACGAAATGGTCTGCTCCTTAATGGCTCAACAATTTCAATGTCTCGTACCTTTATTCAGCTTCGTAACATATGGAACACATCAGATATCAAAGGTCATTGGGCATATTTGACCTGCTTGATAAAAGTTCACGTACAGAAACCAAACCAGTTTTAAATTAAAGAATTCAATCCCACTTTTCAAAATATGTAATATTTTTTTATCTACACCCATGCTTTAATCCTCTGTAAGGGGTTATGAAACAGTTAGCTTACTGCCATCATTACAATATCCCGAGCGAGAGCTGGTCCTGCAGCGCCTCGCACCCACGCGCGAGCGTTGCATTATGAAATTCAGTACAACATTATATCACTCTTGCGGAAGACATAATGACGAAGAGGGAGAGGAAAGTCAAAGTCAAAGACAAAGTCAAAGTCAAAACCTTTATAGAGGATACATATCATGGGTTTAGATAAATATCATGGGTGTTTTTAATCCATATGTATTAAAATATTGTTTGTTTCCCTAATAAAAATATGAAAAAATAAAAAATTGGTGTATATAAAGTCTTGTATGCAACTGTACATAATTAGGTATTAAAACACTCATGTGATACTATTATCACACGAGGCGAAGCTGAGTGTGATAAACCCACATTCATGTTTTAATACCCCTCGTTATAGTACAGTTGCATAATAGTAGTTTATGAAACTGATGCATAATGAGGGGTATTAAAACATGAGTGTGTGTTTAAAAACCGAGCCGTAGGCGAGGTTTTTAATAGTATCACACGAGTGTTTTAATACCTAGTTATGTGCAGTTTCATACACTACTTTATCTACTCTCATATAATTTGTGATTGAACCGATTGAACCTACAAAATAAAAGATCAATGATAAAAGAGTAACTATTTTCTCGGTAGGTCGGCAGTACTTTCCTAGGTTAAGTAAGACGTTTTTCCGTCGCCGCATCTAAAATATCGGGTGGAGTCAAATTTTCACACACTACACTCATCATCATCATCATCATCATATCAGCCGCACGACACCCACTGCTGGGTATAGGCCTCCCCCAAGGATTTCCACGACGATCGGTCCTGCGCTTCCCACATCCAGTGGCTTCCGGCAATCTTCACCAGATCGTCGGTCCACCTTGTCGGGGGCCTACCCACGGAGCGTCGTCCGGTGCGCGGTCGCCATTCCAGAACCTTTCCGCCCCAACGGCCATCGGTTCTTCTCGCTATGTGTCCAGCCCACTGCCACTTTAGCTGAGCAATCCTTCGAGCGATGTCGGTTACTTTAGTTCGCCTGCGGATCTCCTCATTTCTGATTCGATCACGCAGGGAAATGCCGAGCATGGCTCTCTCCATTGCACGCTGGGTGACCTTGAGCCTCCTTATGAGACCCATAGTTAGCGACCACGTTTCACTGCCGTAAGTCATCACTGGCAACACACACTGGTCATAGACTTTCGTCTTGAGACACTGAGGTAAATCGGACACGAAGATTTTTCGGAGCTTCCCGAATGCTGCCCATCCGAGTTGGATTCGACGAGAGATCTCCTTCTCAAAGTTGGACCTACCTAACTGGACTGCCTGTCCTAGGTATACATAATGGTCAACAGCTTCAAGTGCAGTGTTCCCAACATGAACTGGAGCGGGCACAACATGGGCATTCGACATGATTTTCGTCTTATCCATGTTCATTTTAAGACCCACTCTTTGGGAAGCACTACGGAGATCTTCGAGCATTGTGTTCAGGTCCTCCAACATCTCAGCCATTAGAACTATATCATCGGCAAAACGAAGGTGTGTTAGGTATTGGCCATTAATGTTGATGCCGAGTCCTTTCCAGTCTAAGAGTTTAAAGATATCCTCCAACGCAGCTGTGAACAGTTTCGGAGAAATAACATCTCCCTGTCTCACACCTCGCTGCAGTTGGATAGGATTTGTTCTCTGGTTCTGTACTCGGACCGACATGGTGGCATTTTTGTATAAATACCTCAACACCTCGATATACCTGTAGTCCACTTGGCACCTTTGGAGAGACTGCAGCACCGCCCAGGTTTCAATCGAATCAAAGGCTTTCTCATAATCCACGAACGCCAAGCAAAGTGGCAGATTATACTCCTCGGTCTTCTGTATGACCTGCCGCAGCGTATGGATGTGGTCTATGGTGCTAAAGCCTTTTCGGAACCCGGCTTGTTCGGGAGGTTGGAAGTCGTCGAATTTGCGAGCGAGACGGTTCGTAAGGACTCTCGAAAACAGCTTATAGACATGACTCAGAAGCGAGATGGGTCTATAGTTCTTTAAGAGGGACTTGTCACCCTTTTTAAAGAACAAAATCACCTCACTTATGTTCCATGTCTTCGGCGTTCTGCCCTCGACGATGACGGAATTGAAAAGCTTCTGGAGGACTTTAAGTATCGGCTTACCGCCCGCTCTCAGAAGTTCTGTAGTGATTCCGTCGTCGCCCGCCGCCTTGTTGTTTTTCAGCTGTTTGAGAGCCATACTAATCTCGTACATGCTGACGTCCGGGATATCTTGGGTATAGTGTCGGGTAAGCTTGGCTCTGGGGTCTTTAGCCTTGCTTTCAACGGGTGTCTGCGTGGAATATAACTGCCCATAGAAACTCTCGATCTCCCTAAGGATTTCAGGCTTCGCTGAGATGATGCGTCCGTCGTCAGTTTTCAGCTTCGTCATCTGGCTTTGCCCAATAGACAGATCTCTCGCGAACACTTTGGAGCCTTTGTTCCGCTCGATAGCCTCTTTAATACGATTCGTATTAAATTGGCGAAGGTCGCTCGTCAAAGACTTAGATATCTGTCTATTAAGCTGCCGATAACGATTAGCATCTACTGAACTCTGGAGCCTCATTTCACGTCTCTGATCCATGAGTAGGAGTGTGTGGTCGGAGAGTTTCTTTAGCTTGGGACGGCGGGTCTTGAAGAACTTGGACCCTACCGTACGGACAGTATCCACCACCATATTGTTTAGATCGTCCACATCTATGCTGTTCTCAAGGGCTTCGAAACGGTTTTGGAGTTCGAGTTGAAAGCTCTCGGGGTTTTGGATATGGGCCGGCAATGGTCGGAGTGTTGATTTTATCAGTCGAGATCTTTCCAGCTTTATGTTGATATTCAATGTGCCACGTACCAATCGGTGATCGCTCCCCGTCTTAACGGCGTTGATCACAGTGACATCATTGAATATTTGCTTTTTCGTCGACATGATAAAATCAATCTCATTTCTGACTGTACCGTCCGGACTGACCCAAGTCCACTTCCGGCTTTCCGGCTTTCTGAAGAATGAGTTCATCATAAAGAGGTTCTCCTTCTCCATAAAGTCGGCTAGCATCTGGCCTCTGTCATTCCGTTGCCCAACTCCAAATTGCCCCACTCTCAGCTCATCACCGCATCGTTTCCCCAACTTTGCATTGAAGTCCCCCATCACAACGGTGTAGTGGGTTTTGTAGCTATGCATGGCTTTAGAGATCTCCTCATACATAGCCTCCACTTCGTCATCTTGGTGCGTCGAGGTCGGTGCGTAAACCTGTATGACATTCAACGAATACCGTTTGGATATTCTGAGTATAAGGTACGCCACCCTGGTCGACACACTTCCGATGGTAATCACGTTGTTGACAAGGGACTTGTGGACGATGAACCCGACACCACCTTGGGACTGTTGGTCGCCCTCCCGGTAGTACAGCAAGTTACCGGAATTAAGGATTATCGAGTCCTCTCCCTCTCTTCGGACTTCAGATAACCCAATGATGTCCCAGCGTAACTTGCTTATAACTTCTTCCAACTCGATTAACTTCGTGTCGGTCCTCAGTGTGCGCGTGTTATAGGTTGCCAGGTGCAATTTTCGTGATTGGTGGTAGCCGATCCGCACCCGGGGATTCTTAGCACCCCCTGCCCCGCCGTTACCATAGCCGCTACCGTAGCTAGGAATAGCGGGGCCGCCGGGGACTGGGGGCCAATTTATTTGTGTGTCCATTCATGAGGGGGTTTGCCATAATCGCCACGCTTGGCAGGCGGGTTGGCGATCGCAGTAGGCCAAGAATTTTGGAGACGCTGCTGCCCGTCTCCTGATGGCTGTGTTCCCTTAGTCGCCTTTTACGACACCCACGGGATGAGAGGGGGTAGTGCTATTCTAAGCCGGCACATACACGGCACTACTATGATATTTTAAGCAAAAGTAAAATTAAAATCTAAAAATGGCGCGTATTCTATTAGAAAAAATAATGAAATAAGTGCATTTCAGCAGACTAATCGTTACTCTGAGTCATCGATCACCATAGAGTACGTTTTAATCGTGGAAAGTATATGGGAATATAATTTGTTTTTTTTTTATATCGCGGCACTGCCTTCTTCTTGGATTTGCCCTGTATCATAATGAGAAAAAAAGTTATTTTATAACATTGTTTAGTACAGCGAAGGTATGTTATAAAATAACTTTTAAATTTTTTTTCGGTATTGCGTGTATAAAGTATGTCAATATAAATTCGTTTTCAAATTCATAATTCGAATTTTGCGATATGAGAGTAGATAAATAACTATTATGTACCGACCGGCAGAAAAAAGTTATTTTACATGTATGATGTTATTAAACTTTTGTTAATATAACAGCATTTTTACTTTCAGCACTGTGAAAATGTGTGGTACAAGCATAATAATCGTTTGCATTGTCTTTATTTATTTATTTTATTTTATTAATTATTGATATGTTATGATATAATGATAATAAATGTAACAAGGCCTGTAAGAATGCGACCCATATCACTGAGTAGCAGATACATTTATCTACATATCTAGCCCTATTTCGTTTGTGTACGCCATAGGTCAAACGTTCGAACAAAATGCCCATTGACCTTTATGATGAAAATTTCCTGGAGATGGCGCCGGATTCTACGTTCCGTGCAGTTAACTGCAAAACTGCAAACTATAATATCAAATCCTGATTTGCAAGACGATTAGAAAAAAACCTTTATTATTATACTTCGCTAGAGTTTAATCATTATTAATATGCTCATTAATATACCGTTACTATTTCTTTTATTTTAATTCTTTTTCTTTTGATTTTCATACGCCTATATTATACTAACCCATGTCTATCGTTCATACATACTAACTCACATTCAATGTGGTATTTACAAGGGTCAACTTAGCCGGCAACTTGCTGGTCGATTTTAGTCAATTAGGGCTTTTTTCACCAATTGCTTGCAAAATCGAATCGCTACCTCACTGAAATTAGGTTTGCTATTAGATTATACAGATGATTATCGATAAAAAGTGCTAAAGGCTGCTGTACATGAGTAGAGTAAATAGTAGAGTCAACTAGCATACTACTCTACTAGTTCCAAGTACTCTACCAGTTTTAAGAGACTAACTGTCTACACGTATAATTTTCATTTTGTTAGTAGCATAATTGATAACATTTCAAAATTTTTAGGTACATGTTTTTATGGATATAATGAAGATTTATCGTTTTTTAGGCAATACGTATTCTCGTTGTCAATTCTTATAACGACATGAACGTCAAGAATCGTAAATATAAAACGTATACATGGGTCAAGGAGCGGTAAACTGTACGGCAGAGTAAAATGGACGCCGGGTGGGGGGATGGAAAGTGGTAGAGTGTTTGCGTAGCTTTCCCACGGTGCTAGCTGTACTCTACTCTTCCATATTTCAGTACTCTACTATACCAATGCTGTCTACATTAGTATAGTTAGTAAGATAGTACTACACCATGCTACTCTATAGTATACTCTACCTGTGTACAGCATGCTTAATTGACTAAAGTTGACTAGCAAGTCACCTGCCAAGTCGACCCGTGTAGAAATACCAGTGCAAAATCGCATTTTTAGGGTTCCGTAGCCAAAATGGCAAAAAACGGAACCCTTATAGATTCGTCATGTCTGTCTGTCTGTCTGTCTGTCTGTCTGTCCGTCCGTATGTCACAGCCACTTTATTCCAAAAGTATTAGGACTACATAGTTGAAACTTGGTAGGTAGGTGTATTCTGTGAACCGCTTTACGATTTTTATACAAAAATAAAAAAAATAAAAGATTAAGGGGGGGCTCCCCATACATGGAACTGAAACTGAAAATATTTTTTTTCATCAAACCAATACTTGTGGTGTGTCTATAGATAGGTCTTTAAAAATGACATTGAGGTTTCTAAAACTATTTTTTTTCAAAGTCAACCATTTGAAAGATATTTGCCGCCAAAGTCGTAAAATGTGTGTCCCCCCCCCCCCCCCCCCCCCTTTAACTTTTAAAGTAAGAGGGTGAAAAATATAAAAAAAATATAAGCTATAGATTTTGATAAACACTTTCAACGAAAATTGGTTTGAACGAGATATAGTAATTAGTTTTCAAGATATAGTACATTTTCCAAAACCGCAAATATAACTTTGTCATTCATACAAACATTGTGAAAAACAAAGTTATTTTTTCAGACGAAAAATGATAGCGGTATTAAAATATGGTATGGTATAATGAACCTACGGAACCCTACTGCGCGTGGTCCGACACGCACTTGGCCGGTTTTTAAAGGGTTGCCACTCGCCTTTTAAAACCTGATCATTTATCTAGTCAATCCTAACCTTGATAAAGCGTCAAGTGAATACATTTTTCGTAAAGTTCAGTAACTTGTAGGCATAAGTTTTAATTAAATTTGAGAGTACGATAAGGCCGGACGTTCACAAATTGTGCCAGTAAATTCTGGGTCCATTTGCATGAGCACTGCAGTGCGAGCCGCGACGCCTTAATGGCTCAACTATTTAAATGTCTTGCCCCGTATCTTTATTCAGTTTTGTAACACATGAGAAGGAGGGCAGCAGAATTATTATGAAAATTTCCTGGAACCGACGTCTGCTCTTCCCTTTTCAGCTGTGCTGCAATATTCTGGTACGGAGAATATTCTTTAATTTTCTTTTAAAGATAAGTGCTACAAACCGTGAGTATTTTTTATTTTTTATTTATTGTCAATATTACTAAAATATTACTTCTTTGTTGTAAACTTAAAAACCATTTTTGTTCCTACCGTTTTTTTTCCTCCGACAGTTATTTTGAACCTTATTTCTATGAAAAGAGTAGACTGGAGAAATCCAATTTTAAAGTCTTGTTTCTCGAGCCAAAATATAAGAACACAGAACTTATTTAAACATACCTACATATTATATAGTCAGAATCATAACCCTCCTTTTCGCTTCGCCGTAGTCGTGTAAAAATGATGCTTAGATTTGTTTATTTCTGTCGTACCATCTTCAAAAAGGCCAGAGAAAAACAGTTGTAAAGTTAATGGACATAATTTCCGCGTCGTTAACTGTACACAAAATTAACTTACGCATTATTGCATTCTACAGGGTGTACATAAGTTATGTCTAACATGGTAAAGTAATAGAGTACATCAAGAAGCAAAGCAACTTTTGTTTGAGAGTTCAGCTTTTGGAGTAGCGCCATAATACCAATTTCAAGGCGTTTGTGGTGCGCATCCCGACAGTAAGGCTGGACCTTTTCGTGAAGAAGGACTTCTGGCCGCAGGGCGTGGTGTACAGGCGCTTCCGAGGAACATTGCCCTGTGCCCCCGATTCGACACAAAAAATAGTGTCAAATTAATTCTTTACTAACATCACTATTAAGTTATTAACTAACAGCATTGTTTTATATTTTTATATATGTTTAGTTTATAAGGTATAGATTTTTAAGATATATGTTTATCTATGGGCCATTGTTGCCTGATTATAAATAAATAAAAAAAAAATAAAAAAAATCATCCAAAACCATACCTTAAAATTTCAGTCACACAAACCTTACTTACTTACCCAAAATGTGCCTTGGCCTCCGATACTCAGCTCGCCATCTATTTCGATCCTTTGCAGTTTCGCGTCAGTCCCCAGCATCAAGCTCACGTAGATCGGTAGCGGGGGCGTCCGACCGGGCGTAGGCCAGTTGCTTGACCGAGATAGGCTCTTTTGGCGCTTCTCTCCAAGCCCTTTCTTTAGACGTGACCAAACCATCGGAGTCTGTGAGCCTTCGTTTCTCCTATGATATTAGGAAATAAATAGCAAACCTTTGCCACATATTATTTAATTAACTTTATGTTACCTATTGGCTAATTTTAGAATTGACCGCGCCTGCGAGTGTATGCTACAAGCTGCGTGCGGTGCGGCCGGGTTAAAAGGCAGCGTTTATGTGCGTGCTCATGAGATACATTGAGTTTCACTGGGCGTCTCCCGATAGAGTGATGACGATTTGAAGCCATTGTTTGTTTCGAAATACCTAAAATTTTGATAATGTTTCTTTGGACAACAATTAGGAAATAACCAATAAAATGAG
This sequence comes from Agriphila geniculea, assembly GCA_943789525.1. Taxonomy (NCBI): domain Eukaryota; kingdom Metazoa; phylum Arthropoda; class Insecta; order Lepidoptera; family Crambidae; genus Agriphila; species Agriphila geniculea. The sequence goes on from OX038875.1 coordinate 10,125,454, forward strand.
ATTTCATAAAAATATGAAAAAACTTTTTTGACTTTGACCTTCAATTATTTTGTAGCTATTGGTTTCCCAGGTAAAGTCTAAAAGACAAAAATGACCCTGATGATGGGCGGTACCTATGCGTGGACTTTGGCTTCGTTGAGGGTCTTGTTACACCCCTTATAAATATCGTATTGAACTTAAATGATTAGAAGAAAATTAATGCCCCTACTCGTGACCTAAAATTACAGCACAGAGGTACGTAAAAATAGTTTTAGTTCATACTTGTTGTACTATTTCCGCTACACCCTTTACATTTAGCAGTCGATATAGGCTATTCAGGGTTGGTTCAATCAGTACCAGCTACTTAAGTGATTGATTTTTAAATGTCGGTGCCTCGAGGCGCTGGTACCATTCGCCTCTTATGTTAGCCCTGAGGCTATTGTGAGAGAGCGTCGACATACCTATTACACTGGAAGAGATTACATTTTCATTATATCTGAACTACTCCAGCTGTAGTTTTAGTTTGGCATCAGACTTCGAAAAGCCTTCTTCGGTTCCATAAAGAACAAAATATACCTACATGGTTTAGTTGGTGGTAGGAAGTAATGGTGGTATGATTTTTGTAAGTTGACCTGACGAGCTCGGAAGTGGTTTTGTCTACGTCAAAATGCGAAAATGCATCTCGACTACCTTTTGTTTATCTGTCAAAAATGTCATTTTTTTATTTATTTATTAGTAACTGGGCATGTATTTGACTACCATCTTGCTTCATAAACAGGATGTGGTCTAAGGTGTAGCATGCTTGCCCAGGAAATGCCTATTCACTGTTATTATATCAAAGATTTAAATTAATTATCTTATTTATATTTAAGGTGCGCGTCCACTGCATCGGAATCGGGGCGTATGACGCGGACGGAGCGTTCGTCGGTATTTGTCACTTTGTATAAATTTCTGTGGCGCGGAAATGCCGATGCAGTGCACGCAGTGCCATAGAAATCAAATCTTTCCGCTCCGGTTCCGATGCAGTGGACGCGCATCTTTAAGTAGGTACCTACATATACAAAATAATTATAATGTTTCATTTTTTCACCATTATTCTAAGGTTTCATCCTAACCCTCATACTTTAAATGCAGATCCCATATCTCAAAAAAAGGGTTTTTTTCTGAAGATAGCACTTCCAGAAAGTTCTTTAGTTCCGTAGGAATGTCTTCGATGTCGTGAACATTGTTCTCTTTCTAATATACGATCCTATTGTGAACATGTTACACTAATCTTCATAAATTACGTATCGATTATATTGGGGTAGCTTGTTAGAATTTATTTTGGATTAAATAAGGTCTTATAAGGTTACTGAAATTATAAGCCCGTATTATGTTACTTTGATGGGTGTAACTGAGTTGTTTGTTTTTCGACAAAATATTTTGGTAAGTAGGGTAAGTAGGAAGAAAGAGCACTATTACTTTAAAGTTCTTGTTTATTATACTTGTAATTATAGTTATCTTATTCTATTTTTGAATTTATTTATAACACACATTTATCTTTACATCTATCTTCACACATCTATAATGTAATGAGTACAGAGGTACATGCCAAGCGGTAATGTAAAATTTGAACATCTCTAATAGCTCAAATAAAATAGCATTTCTATAAAAAATTAGCACACTTTATTGTTGTAAGATCGCTTATGGTCATTACTGCGATCATTTTTGTGGTATTCAGCGTTGCTTGATATCAGGCACTTATCTAGGTAGACTGTATTTTATGCGCTGCTACCAAGCTTGTACTGCGACCGTGGACCAAAACAACTAAAGATCTAAAATTAAACATTCAAATCACACCCGAAAACTTTTTATAACCCAAAACTAGTCGGATTGTCAGAGCAATCAATCATAATAAAATTACTGTCGCCTCCGTATTTCTCGTCCGAAGTTCACGATGCCATTGGTGCCATAAAATACCCTTTTACTGAACGTGACATGCGTGCCCAGTGCCATTTTTCGTATCCTATGGCCATTGAGCTAAAGGAAACAATACGAACATTATGTCTTTGGCTTCAGTTAGATTTGTTCTTTTAACGTTCTTAAGTAACTAATCACGATTTATTTTATTTTATTAATCTTTGGGGGGCTTACAGCTCTCAATACAGCGTAATATAGAAAAATAAAAACTAAAAGCCTATTACAAACCTCCACAGCTATGTTACAAGTTTAGAGTAGAGTGATTAATCCAATGCTAACCAGAAATAGAAAAAAAAGGAATACTTAATTAAAATGATAAATTACAATAATAGAACCAAAAACTATGGCCAAAGAAAAAACATAATTATGTGCTCATTAGCAAGATTTTAGAATCAAATTTACTCATACCTATTTAATTAACAGAACTTTTACAATCAACTGCCAACATTATATACCTACGTAATATTATTTATAACATATTTGCTCGTAAAGGGTCTCTTATTACATCAATTTCAATATCGTATTGTATATCATTACGAACTTGTGCGGTAATGTAAAGTAAAACGCACGGTTTCCTTGATAAACCGTGCGTTTTACTTTACATTACCGCACGGTTTATCATACTTCGTCTAAAACGAACGATACTTTTTTAAATCGTAGCAAAGAGTTTTTATGTCAGAAAAGAGGTCAACATTTTATGGATAAAATTAACTTTGGGAGATAAAATATAATAAATAAACATTTAATTATTCAATTTAATTAATGTTGACAATAAATTACAACCATTTATCTATAACAAAAACACAAAAATATTAATTTACTTTATTAGTAATACTGGCTGTTTTTATGCCTTTGCCTTAAAAAAAGCGCTGATGCGCGCGCATTGCTAATTTAATTTTTTTTTGCTGTATTGTTTTTAATTGAAAATGTCGTCAAGTACTGATGAATTTATTAATTCAACACCGCCAGAAGTCTCAGAGGCAGCGAAAAGGGCTACTCTAAGCCTCTTGCACGAAAAATTGACCGATAAGATACTTACAAGCGTATCAAAATTTAATCATATGGAAAACAAGCAAAGGTGCAAAGTCCGAGTTTTATTTATTTCCTCGCAAATATGTTATAAAACGTCGTATGACATACGTGCGCTTTGATAATTACAGCCTCTGCTTTCTTGTAGCCCTCGCCTACGGCTCGGGCCAGTAATATCGCCTCGGCTGTAATTTTCAACGTACCGCACTTATATCATAATGTACTATTATAACATATTTGCTCGTAAAGGGTCTTTTATTACACCAATTTCAATATCGTATTGTATCTAATTACGAACTTGTGCGGTAATGTAAAGTAAAACGCACGGTTTCCTTGATAAACCGTGCGTTTTACTTTACATTACCGCACGGTTTATCAAGATACTTCGTTTAAAACGAACGGTACTTTTTTAAATATTAGCAAAGAGTTTTTATGTCAGAAAAGAGGTCAACATTTTATGGATAAAATTAACTTTGGGAGATAAAATATAATAAATAAACATTTAATTATTCAATTTAATTAATGTTGACAATAAATTACAACCATTTATCTGTAACAAAAACACAAAAATATTAATTTACTTTATTAGTTATACTGGCTGTTTTTATGCCTTTGCCTTAAAAAAAGCGCTGATGCGCGCGCATTGCTAATTTAATTTTTTTTGCTGTATTGTTTTTATTTGAAAATGTCGTCAAGTACTGATGAATTTATTAATTCAACACCGCCAGAAGTCTCAAAGGCAGCGAAAAAAGCTACTCTAACCCTCTTGCCCGAAAAATTGACCGATAAGATACTTACAAGCGTATCAAAATTTAATCATATGGAAAACAAGCAAAGGTGCAAAGTCCGAGTTTTATTTATTTCCTCGCAAATATGTTATAAAACGTCGTATGACATACGTGCGCTTTGATAATTACAGCCTCTGCTTTCTTGTAGCCCTCGCCTACGGCTCGGGCTAGCAATATCGCCTCGGCTGTAATTTTCAACGTACCGCACTTATATCATAATGTACTATTATCACGTAGCGATTTGTTACTTTGAGTCTCCTTAAGCAGTATTTTGCGCAAAGAAATTCGAGCTTACAGTTCGCCTAATAGTTGCTGTGCTTGTCACAAACAGATCAAAGTCATATTCAGCGCTATACGTACTTATTATAAGTAGTGAGACCACGTATCAGTAAAGTATTGTTCCTGTAATTAGTGTGTGCAGATGGTTTGTGAAGCAGTGGGCGTCGTAAAGATTATAGTATAGTATAGATTATAAGTGATATAGTTAAGATTTCATTAAAATCACATGGCAACTTTTAAGTTATCGTAGTTAACAAGATTAGGTATAAACTTGGATGAATTAACCACATTCATTCTCACGGGATTGAACAAACTCCAATACTATTTTTGATCCACTTTATTGAACGTTTTATGTCACGTCCGATCTAATTTCAACATAAAACTGGTACCTGACTAAAAATCTTTTGAAACTGATACTACACTGTTGAAAAATATATGAGTTAAGTACATAGTATTTGTTGTATGGTCTGTGGCACAGAACAAAGAAAATAATACTGTACAGTTCAAATTTTATCAAAATTCATATTGAGATGTTTCTATTATATTTTGACATTTTTGACACAATATATTTTGAGACCTAGGTACGTCATCATCAGCAATTTATTCTCCTCATTTGTAACAAGCTTTTCTTGGTATTAAAATATCATAGGTAATTAGGTAGGTACTTTACTACCGTGGATTTTAACAATTATCAACGATTATACGAGAAGGTATAGTTAATAAATTGTTTGCTTCAGAAGTACCGAGAAGATCGCGTAAATAAGATCTGTGAACTTAATTGAAAACTATTTTTTTTAAAGTATACATAACATAAAATTGTCACAAATTCACAAATAAGAGCATCGCATAAAAAGTCAACAATATCCTTTCTTTTTCTAGAACATAGTCGGATCAAATGATTATGGATACCCCGATTTGATTTCGCATCCTTTTAGTGTGACGTATATCCCTTACACAAGAGATCTGTCTTAGATAAAAGAAGTCAGTTAGTTTCCCATCGGTACGGGTACGCATAAAGTCTAGTAAATCTGCTCTCGATACGGTCTCAAAGGGTAAACTGAAGGACCATAACTTCTCTGTTCTGGTGCGATATCTCCGGAGGCAGTTACATTCGAATAAATTTCGTTGCTGTCTTTCGATTTGAACGATAAAAGTTTCAAAAGTGCTTACAGAGGTCGCGAGTGATAACGCTATTCCAATTTCGAGATTCAATCCAACGGTAAAGGAGGAAGTTATTTATTAATAATAATATCAGTTTGGACATCCGAATGATATCAAAACAACTCGACTCATTTCCGTTATTCCATTGTTTTGCTGTTAAATGAGCTGCTTAATAACAAAGATTGAATATGTAATTAATTTAGGGTTGAATTTAATTGTTTTGATATAATTATTATTGATGGGAATGATTATGACTACCAATTACAAAATATAAATCACTTTACCATGAACCAAATTACGCTGATTTTTTTCTAACCAGAGCACAGTAAAATAAATCACATATTTTCATCCCTGCCTCATGTAAGGACCTAATCCTAGAAATAAAATATTTCTTTTCCGTGCCGGACGTGACATAGATAAGCACGAAAAATATCTATAACTTTCTAAGGACCAGATGACATAACAAGCCAATATTATGAAAATATTATTGGAAGCTATAAGGATAACTCCCGACCATTCCGCAAATATTTTTATTACACCTTTAATGTTCAATGTCCCTTATTTTATGAGTATTGTGTTCCAATTTGTCATAGGTATTCGTAAACATGATAGTTGTGAAATTATTATAACAACGTCCGTTTTGAAAACTTGATAAATCAAATACCTTAGACCGTTATTACGTTAGTTATTGAATGCTGAGTTTATATTTATAGGACTTATTATAATTTTGCTCTGTGCAAGTTAAACCTACATACAGTATGTTTTTATATAACAAGCTGACTATTAAATAGTATGATCTACAGAAGCAGCCCTTTAATAAAATTTATTATTCTGTATATTCTGTAGGTCCTATTTCTTTACCTACTTTATTTTAGTAAAGAAGTAAAGAGATAGAGGTATCTAAAAACAATAAACAAGTTGTCCTAAAACTTTGCCTCACTGAGGGAAAGTACCTTCATTATTTAGATAAGAAAATTACTGACAAAAGACTTTGTTTTCAAAAATAATTGGAACTGCATTAAAATATATTTTTTTTAATCTGGTAAGGTGCGTTCTGATACAAATTGATACAAAACGTAATCATTAAAATTTAAATGTTAACATGGTCTTCCTTTTGTTTAGAATGCTGTGTTACTTAAGAAAAAAATAATCCTAATGATAAATGATTTGGTGAATCTTTAAATGCAGTCCTTTCTAATTACAATCTTTAAAATTATAATGAATTCATTTCAGTAAATTTCCTATCTTCAATATTTAAGGTACTTTCCCTCCGTGTGGCAAAGTTTTGGAATACCCTGTATTAGGGTGGTCCTTATTTTTCAACTTTTAAAATTTCACCGCGGCACCTTTTTATTCGATTATCTACTACGAAATATGAATAGGATATTTTTTTCAAAATTTTAAGACGAGATTTAAAGATCGCTACCAGCTGTCAAACTTTTAATAAAACTTTATATGGCCACTTCAACTATGAGTCTCAAAATTGATTTGGACAAGTGTTTATTAGCATTTTTAAAGTGTTATGTGCAGTGACTGAGGTAGGAAACCTCCTCCTCTTCTTCTATCCCTCTCCTGCACCTAAAATTCATATAATAAATTAATAGAATTTGAACGATAAAGTAAATTGTATGGGTTTTAATTATATCGCTTTGAGAAATGGAGTTTGTGTTGTTTTGTGGCAAAAACTGAAGAAAGGTATGCTTTGACTTATTTGTCAACATAACATAATGAAAATAATGTTATTAGCAGTTGTGGATCACTTACTAATACGTCGTGAGGTCTTGATATACATTTATTTAAAAGGGTTAAGGGCAAATGGGTTTACGCGATTGACCAAAGCGACTACTAAACAATATTTAATGATGCAGAGTCTAGCATCCTAGTAGAAGTGGCCGCAGACAGGATTTATTTTGCGAGAACCACAAAAATCACATTATTCCCGAGGTGACTGCAGGGAATTGTTGAATCTCCCAGTAATTTTCTTAGGAGCTGTTGCCGTAAAATGTCTTCCATTTAGGAGTCTTGCTGGCGTATATTGAGCTAGATGAAAGGCAAGGGACTTGTACTGGTCGAATACTTTCCAATTTATATCAGTTTAAACAGTTTAATCAGTTTAAACAGAAGAACCGATGGCCGTTGGGGCGGAAAGGTTCTTGAATGGCAACCGCGCACCAGATGACGCTCCGTGGGTAGGCTCCCGACAAGGTGGACCGACGATCTGGTGAAAGTTGCGGGAAGCCACTGGATGCGGACAGCGAAGGACCTATCATCGTGGAGATCCTTGGGGGGCCTATACCCAGCAGTGGGTGTAGTGCGGCTGATATGATGATGATGATGATGATGAGGATTGTTATCGCACATTCGAGTGATGGTGAAGTCGGCGCGAAAGTCTCGCATGCTGCATTTGATTTTGATGAGATTTTTTTATTAGGTTATTTTATGTAGAAATTCATATGTTTTAGTTATACATAGTATTTCGGTTACCTTTCAATAAAATATTAATGTCTATAACAATGGAATAAAAAAATCATATTTTGTTAAATTCATTAAATTAATTTTCATTGTAACAGAAGGTCGTGAAAGGCGCGAGATCTGTGAATTTTTTCATTGGGGATCGAGCACCAGTATCTTCGATAGCGCTCGAATTCGGTATCAATGACTCAGTTCAAAGTCAATAACTAAACAGCTCTGTGCATCGTTCCGAGATTGGATGTCTGAGTTCGCACTTCTTCAGTGATAGATGTCACATCACTTCACTAGCTACAAAGCATCTAGCTATTGAAGCTACCTACGACGTAGATACTACTACCTATTCTGTGCTATTTGCACAGCACAAGCATAATAAAACCACTCAGAGACTTAACTTTGGATCAAGTTTTCATAGCTGCAAAATCTCGTTGTAATCAATCTTATTTGCACCCGAAGATTCTTTCTTCATCTGAAGACAGCAGAAAAAGAATCAAGAAATGAAATATTAAAAAATGAACTAATCTAACTAGTTAATCCGATGAACATAGCCATTATGGAGGGTACGTATCAGAATGTCTAAAGTTAAAATGTCTAAACTTAAAATGGCAAGGTTCAAAATATCAAAAATTTTAATTCAAATGGTTTAAAATGTCGAAAATCATTATGTATAACTTCGAAATAGCAAAATTCAAAGTATCAAACGTGTCAAATATTTGACGAGTTAAAATATCAATGGTCATTAAGTCTAAGTTCACAATGATTTATTTGAATTGGGTTGGATCTTAAAACGAATCGCCTTCTTTGAGGTTGATTGAGTCTGTGGAGGTATCTTTAGGCTTCATCTAAAATGCTTTTAAGCAAATTTAGCTGCCGGAAATGAGTCTAAACTAGTCCACTGGGACTTAGAATCCGTGGACCGTAGGTCGCGAGATAGGTGCGAGGAGCGTAACGACGAGCATGTTAGGTTGACATGAACCCAGCGCGCGAGCCGAGCGAGCGTAGCGAGCGTGCCGCGGCAGCGGCCGGCGAAGCGCCAGTAAAAATCTATTTCAAATCAATTGGTGGATTTTGTTCACAGGCTATGGAATCAGTGACTGGCACCGGCTACCGAATCAGGGAGCGGCGCGGCTATGGTAATGTGCGGCGGAGGCACAGAGGTTAAAACGCAATTATTTAACCTAATTAATTAGGCAGTTTCTTAGGTACCTAATTATTGAAATATGAAATGCATAATTCTGCATAATGCAATAAGAAATGCTAATGCATAATGCAATAAGAAATGCTAATGCATGATGCAATATGAAAGAAAGGCAAAAGTAAATTTTATACGTCATTATATGTATTTGGACTATTAGACATTTTAAGTTTTGATCATTTGAACTTAGACATTTTTTATTTAGGACTATCTGACCGTTTGACATTTTCGCTTCTGACATTTTGAACTTTGGACATTTTAAGTTTAGACATTCTAACTTTAAACATTCTGATACGTACCCATTATGGAACTATAGTGTTGATTACATTTGCCACAAAATGCAGATGGTGGTTCGAGTAATTAATGAACATTAAGCAATTCAACACTATTGCTATTGTAATATGCAAAACAAAGCCGCACTAACAAAGCATAGGGCAGCATGTTTTGAATTACTTCATTATAATACTGTTACTTTACTACTCCCAGCAACTCCCATCAGCTTCTTGTAGAAGATTTTTTTAATAATATTGGGAAAGTAGCTTCCCACAATCAATTTATTCTGTGCCACATACGCGGGCGATCACTCACAGCAGGCTGGTTACAATAGCCGCACACAACATATGGCAGCCGCACTGCTGTCTACTTGCTACCACGACTTATAAATAAACTTGACCCTGAGTTTCGGGAATGAATAAATATAAAAAAGTATAAGAAACAAAATAAAGAATTTGCTCGTTAATGAGTTGGATAAGCGATCGAACTGGGTTTTATTGTAAGCAAGTTATTGTAAAATAGTAACATATATATTAATATTAGTATAATCATAGTTAAAAATACCTAATACATATACAATAGTGAATTCCAGCTCATTAATTTCAATCTATTTATATATTATGTTATAAATGTGAACTAAAAAATTACAATTTTAAATTTATTGATAATAAATGTTTCCAGTCTGCAATGCGTTATACTTAATGCCGGACCACTGCTAAATGGCCTGTGTCCCGGATCTACAATATAGCGTAGACACCAGCATTCGGGTAAACGATTGCAGTGTGCCTTTGGCCAATTTTTGTCAACATCTACAGCCAGCCGACAGTGAATGTCAATGTCTGTCGTTTCTTGCATGACAACAAATCAAACGACATGAAATAAAATAAATTATAATACTAATTTGAAATCAAACTCATTGAAATTTGGTACAGACATAAAATATAGCTTGAGAAAGGACAGAGGATACCTTTTATTGCGGAATAAGGTTTGAAGGGGTTGAAATAGGGGTTGAAAATTTGTATGCAGATCCTTAGGTTTCGAAGTTAGGATCTTCAAATTTTGTGTTTAGGTTTAGGTTGACGATAAAAAATGAGGGGAGGGAGGGGAAAAGGGGCAGCAGGCTTGGTTGAGACCCGCCTAGTCATGTAAAACTAGGCTGATCTGATTTTGATTAAATTAAAACACAGAATACTATTTATCCTGGTGAAAAGCTAAGGCTTTTCTAGAATATCCACGCGGACAAAGTCGCGGGCAGAAACTAGTAAACTGTAAAAAGGACGCAACATCTAAATGCGTCCTGTCATCGAAGTTTCCAGTCTGCAACACGTTATAATCCCGACCTAGAACATAATGTGGACACCATTCGGGTAATAGATTACAGTGTCACTCCAAGCGACCGTTGTCAGCGGCCAGCTGGGAGCCTGTCAGTGTCCCTATGTAGAAACAATTTGACGTCAAGCTAAGTGTTGGCCGTATCGCAATCTACAAGATTTTAACAAGTCCCGCTACGGTATAGTGAGGAAAGTTGGAGATTTATAGTCCGGAGGGTTTGGGTTAATGAACGCTTGTTTTGTGTCTTGGAGTTTCGCTGGACATTTTGAGAAAAGCTTGTAGGTAACGTGTCAATTAATATGGGATGCTTTTGGGTTATTTATGTGTGATGATATTTAAATATCGAGCAAAGTTATTAATAGCACGAAAGACGACTCGTTCACTTTTTTCATTTAACATTGTTGTGTTTATAAAAACTTAACTGACATTCCTCGTGTACTGATGTGTTCGGTAAACTTTAATTTATAATAAATACTTTTTTCCCCATAATGTAGAATAATGGGATATTTACATGGAGCGACTTGGCAGGCAGGCAACATGGCAGGTGACTTTAGTCAATTACCGCTTTGTATCGACAATCGACTTGTAAAATCTAATCACAAACCTAATTTCAATGAGGTGGCGATTCTATTTTACAAACGATTGTCGATAAAAAGTGCAAATCAGCTAAAGTTGCCTGCCAAGTAGCTCCGTGTAAATACCCCGTAACTGATGTTGCTACCAAAATCATCTATTTTTATAGTAAGAAAATATATTTGAAAAATTTAACGAGCTAAATATAAATACCTACTATGAATCACTTCGGCCACAATTTCATTTATCTAGGTGGGCAAAATAACTAGCGAAATTCGTTACAAATCAACCCTGAAAAGTAAAGATTTTTCAGGCTAGTTTACACCAAATTAAAGCTGTTATATTTTAAAACAAAAATATCATGTATTACTTTCCATATTATTACCATATTATTATTACCAACCTTCTAACCTTCAAAATAAAATTTAAAACTCTTACAATTCCATCCAGTTGGCGTTGGAGCTACGTTTTAATAACACCTGACGCATAACAATATGTCTTCTTACAAATTTATTACTTTGTTGTGCAAATAATGAGAACTTTTTTCATTATTACAAAACAATCCCCTAGATTGACTATAATATTATATAAAAATATATTTGTCTGTTTGTAATAACGAAGAGTTTCATATTAAGAAAGGATTTTGATATTATTTTTTAATTCGTTGAGGAAAATTCAGACGGTACCACATTTTACATAATACGATACGGCATCAATCCTTAAGACTACCTGTCGCCATGTAAATGTATGTAAATTACCTATAAAGTTTACTTACCTACTGATTATGAAACGAGCCATACACCCGCATTCACAAACATTACTATGCGGTCTCACAGTGGCCGCAGACGCACAGACTACCAACCAACACGTAATACGAGAAACAAACGAACCAATCACAGAGATCTATTTCAACACAGTACGTTCGCATAGACAAGGGTCGATTGAGTATTGATATTGAATACTAGTGTGTTAGTGATATTAATCTAGTGTCGTGTCACTCAGACTAGTGTAACATCATCATTATCATTCATTTTAACGTTCCCCATTATGTTATACCCAGTCTTAATACTTATCAGTTTCTGAATGGCTATCAATGCGTCTCTCTCTCGCTGTTATAGCAAATAAACGAGATGCATTTCAATGGCTATCGGCCATTCAGAGAACTGACTAGTTTTATAAGATTGTAATCCCCCAGGCCTTCCTTAAGGATGGAATTGGAGGGTGGGCCTGCCATAGCCATACATATCCCACGGCATGGGCCCGATGCTGATTGGTGGATATTAACTACTTCAAATGCAACCAGGTGAAACGGTTTCTAAAACCCTACCAGTTTTAAATTCATTCTTACTATTTTAATATCCATAAAAATAAAACTAGTACCTACCAACTTGTTAATGTTATCTTAGTAGGTACTAAAATTTATTATCAAATTTCTAATAAATACCTACTCTCAATACTTAGTATAATTAATTAATCATCACTGGCAGCTTAGTTATTTGAAACTCCGATAATTGAAATAATAAATTAATTTCGTAAATTGTAAATTATTGTTTTCTTACCACCTTTCCACTGATCGTGTTTCACACGTTTTTCCGTGTCACGGCCCTTGACTCACAGGCCTAACCTGCCTTCCGAAGCACAGATGTGCTCAAGCTCCTAAATTTTTGGTCACCCATCCCATTATTCACCCTTTGATTTACGCCGCAATCGCAGGATGAAACTCCCAAACTTATGGGAATAGAGAAAGTATAACATTACAATTACCCTTATCAATAAAATTATTAAATAAATGGAGATGAAGTGTGAAGTCGGCAATAGTTAATAATAAAATTAAAAGACATATTTATTTAGTTGTGTTTGTTATGCTATCTTATAAAAGATGTGCATGTGTTTTTATATACTTCAATTGTTCACTTAACGACCGACGACTTGGCTTGTGATAATGTTGAAGTTTGCTCTGCTTGTAGCGTTTATAAGCAACGTTATTCTAGTTGTTTTAGCTTCAGGTAATTTTTATTTATTAGCAATAGATTGATCACTTATTTTATTTTAAATCGTGCATCGATTGGAATTGGCAGCTATAAGGCTAGTAATTTTTACATTCTCTTTGTAGGCGGCACACGGCGCTTACCACAATGCGTGTGCAAGCAATATGGGTATTTTGTAGAATTTGCAATTTTGGATGTATGGATTTGCGGTCAAATTATATTCATTAGTCGCCAATATCTGCATTTATCACAGAGACAGGAGTTCGAGTTGCAGGTCCATTAACATCAACTAGCGCTTTTTATCGACAATCAGTTGTAAAATCTAATCGCCACCTCATTGAAATTATGTTAGCGGTTAGATTTTACAAGCGATTGTCGATAAAAAACGTTGACGTTAATAGAACAGCAAGTGCCTGGAAGTTGACACGTGTAAATCCCGCATCTTTATTTATTTGATGTAGGTACCTAAACTCAGTTATTTGAATTATTTTTTCAGAATCATCGGAAAGTGTCGAGTACTGTTCATCCGAAGAATCAAGTAAGAAACTTTTAAGATTTTTACTAAAATATTAATCAAAACATTTCAACTCAAAAATAATCTGTAGGTATTCAAATAATGAAACGTCAATAACACAGTTATTTTGTAGTCGTTTTAATTAATTTATGGTAGAGTTCTAAAAATGAAATCAAACATTTTTACCAAAGAAACATGAGTTGAAAAACTTATGTGTACGAACGCAATTTAAAACCACAAACTGCCATTGCAATGCAAAATTATTTAAATTACGATAGTATACCTATATGTCACTGGACCGGAACATTTGACCAGAACATAAAGTATTTTATGTTTTAATCCAAGTTTATAAACTATCTGTGCGCCACATGCAAATCTGTCCAGCTGTTTAGGCATGAAGAGATACCAAACATATAAACTTTTGCATTTATAATTATTAAGTAGGGATTATTAAAGTATTATTTTCTTCTTCTACAACACATTAATTCAACTAACAATAAACTATCACACGATCTAAAAGAACTTGTGATTTTAAATTAAGAATATGCACTTTAGTATGGGTCAACTTGGCAGGCGATTTGCTGGTCAATTTTAGACAACTTACGTTTTTTATCGACTATTTCTTGTAAAATCGAATCGCCACATCTTTGAAATTAGGTTTGCAATTAGATTTTACAAGCGAAGCGATATAAAAAGCGCTGATTGACTTAAATCAACCAGCAAGTCGCCTGCCAAATCGAGCCGTGTAAAGAGCCTACTAATTATTGAAAAAATATCTTTTATTGTGATTTTAGGAAAAAAGTGCTCTATAATTTATGTATGGTACCACAAACGTAAATATTACACAAACAATCAATATTCCTAAAACATTGCGATATTATACTTAAAATTCATACCGTTTACCGGTACCGTTTTGTATCATGGTGTAATTTATGATTATGATAAGCGAAATGTTCATTTTATGATTATTTCACTAAATTATCATCCCATCATTTTGCTTATCATAATCATAAATTATACCATGTTACTGTAAATCTTACCTTAGTTTTGTTCAGCAAAAAGCATATTATTTACTGTTAGTTAGCAGTAAATAATAACTAATTTGTTTTAGTTGTTAGTTCAGGTTGCACAAAGCAAAGACATATGAATAAATATAACGAGAAACAATAGGATCCTATATCATTAAAATTTTGAATGTGTTCTTATGACTTGAAGATATTCAACTGGCAGAGTATCTCTCTATCTTTTTTCAGTAAAATTTCCTACCATCAATATGTTAAGGTACTCTTCTTTCGTGTAGCAAAGTTTTGGGACACTGTATATTTTTTGTTTTAATCAAAATTTTGTAATACAATTTCTTTATTATTTTAATTCATTAGGAACGATACCTAATGGATTAAAAAATATGAGACAGAAATTCTATTACTTTGATTAATACAAAAAATATACACATACAGTGTCCCAAAACTTTGCCACACGAAAGAAAAGTACTTTAAATATTGAAGGTAAGAAATTTTACTGCAAGAAGACTTCATTTTGATTTTAAAATAATTGGAACTGCATTCAACCATTTTTGAAAATGTGTGCCTTAACGAGGAATCGAACCCACCAAATATAAAAATACGATCGAAATTGTTATTTTTAAGATACCGATCAAAAGTGTTACTCATAAGAATTATTTTTATAACGCTGATCTTCAACAAAAGGAAGACCATGTTTTTTTAATTATTACTGACATATTGTATTATCAATTTGTATCGAATCGTATGCGTTTTTTTAATATTTAAATGCAGTTTCCTTTCTTTTAAAAAAAATTATTAAGTCTTCTTTCAGCAAAATTTCCTACCTTGAATATCTTAGGTTCTTTCCGTCTGTGTGGCAAAGTTTTTAATAAATCGTTGTATAATCCGGTATTCATGATGCAGGCAATCTATTACCTTTTGGTGGTATTTCAGGTTCTGAAGAAGATTACAGCGAAGCAGAAGCATACTCGTCAAGCTCGACTCATGAAACGACAAGTAAGATACTTCTAAGTAACAAATTCGAATCACAATAATTTAAAATCACAAAAACCTTGTGTGTATAAAATGTATAGGCTGCAGGTATTAAATTCAAATTGACAATTGCATATGATCGTTACCGGAGTGCTTAAAAATAAATAAAATATTTTTATCGCAGTACAAATAAACAAATTATCTGCTTCTGTGGTCTAGCTAGTGGTTGGCCCGACCGTATCAAACACAGAGGTCCCGGGTTTTATTTCCCAGTAGGGGGGTAACCTACTCGGTACCAACCAAATTGGTTGGTGGTAGTGTTTTTTTAAGTCCGCCTGGCTAGCACCACCTTACCTAAGTCTGACGCCATCCCAATAGTTGGTGCGATTCTGATCTGTAGGCGTATTTTTACGTTTACTACACTCGATAAAGACTGTAGTTGACATTTGTAAGACAACTTTTTTAGTTTAGTGTTGTTACCGTCAGACAGTTGCGTTGACAAAATGTCGCAAAACTACAGAAATTGATGAAACTGAAAAGCTATCTACAATTGGCAGAGTATAGCGATACCTAATGGGTTAAAAAATTAGAGAAAGCAATTGTATTACAAATTTTGATTAACCCAAAAAAAATATATAAATCGTTGTACTTATATAAACTAGGTGCACATGGTGCACACAATCAATTTCCTTTTGGTATTTTTTCAGATTATGAAAAAGATCACAGCGAAGTAGAAGCATATTCGTCAAGCTCGACTCAAGAAAAGACAAGTAAGATACTCCCAAGTAACAAATTTGAAATACAATCATTTTAATAACAATTTAGATAACATAAAAACAGATCAAGGTTACAAAATTAGTTTTTACTGCTTCTATGGTCATGTGGTTGGCCCAACCATATCATACGCAGAGATCCCGGGTTTTGATTCCCAGTAGGTAAATTGCAGGTACTCGTACCAACCAAAGTTGGTGGTAAGGTTTTTGAAGTCTAGCTACTACCACCTGACCTAAGTCTGACGCCCCATCCCAATAGTTGTTGCGATTCTGATCTGTAGCCATATTATGAGATCACGCTTATTACACTCGATAGCGATTGCAGTTGACATTTGCAATTTGCAAGCAGGCGCGGTCGCAGCCTGAAATTGGGGGGGGGGGGGGGGGTCGTCACTAATAATAATACAATTACTTTTTGTAAATTTTTAGAAGCTTTTTCTATGTGACATGTACGATTTTGGGGGGGGTGGGTCATGTCCCCTGTGACCCCCCCCCTTTCCTTCGGACCGCGCCTGTTTGGAAGACAACTTTTGGTTTAGTGCAGTTACCACCAGAGGAGAAGTGTCGACAAAATAAACTCTCACTAATAAATAAGTTTTATGATATCATTAAATGTATTTATTACTGAGAGTTTATTGTGTCGCAAAATCACAGAAATTCACAAAACTGTTATACTTAACGATACTTTATAAAAATATTATTTATTATACGATATTAAAAAAATTAGAGAGAGTAATTGTATTACAGATTTTGATTAATCTAAAATATAATATAAAGCGTTGTATAACCCGGTGTTCACCACGCAGGCAATCAATTTCCTTTTGGTGTTTTTTCAGATTATGAAGAAGATCACAGCGAAGCAGAAGCATACTCGTCAAGTTCGACTCAAGAATCGACAAGTAAGATACTCCCAAGTAACAAATTCGAAATACAATAATTTTAATAACAATTATGATAACAAAAAAAGTTTTTATCGCAGTACGTATTGGGAGGGTGCGAAGGTATAATAATCGATCGCAGCGCTCATGGTGGCAAAAAGTAGAAATAAAGAAGGCTGTGTAATCTGTTTGAAAATGATATTTAAATTATTACTAGCGATACAGGAATAATTAAATATGTTTATTATCACTTAGTAAAATTATTAAAGTAGCTTTATCCTCTTGTTTTACAAAATCTACAACTAAAAAAGAAGTAAACAAACCCTAAATAACCAAAATAAAACACACTTTTTGAATAGACCTTACTTTCCATATTTAATTTAAATGACCAAAAATGATTTCACAACACTTTGTCCACCCAAATCACAGTAATTTTGAAATTTACATTAATAATACAATATGTATAGTATTTTTTAATATTTTGTCACAATGCCGCCATTACATATCAAAATGTCAAAACGGTCAGGTCAGAGCCAACAAATATGCAACACGCTAGGTGGCGCTAAAAGCGTGCATGGAGCCAATAAACAAACTAACTGCTTATGTGGTATAGTGGTTGGCCCAACCATATTAGACGCAGAGATTCCGGGTTTTGATTCCCAGTAGAGGGGTAAATTGTAGGTACTCGTACCAACCAAAGTTGGTGGTAGGGTTTTTTCAAGTCCGCCTGGCTAGCTACCACCACCTTACCTAAGTTTGATGCCACCCCATTAGTTGTTGCGATTCTGATCTGTAGCCGTATTATGAGTTTACGCTTATTACACTTGATAGCAATTGTAGCTAACATTTGTAACACAACTTTTTGTTTAATGTAGTTACCGTCGGAGGAGTTGTGTCGACAAAATGTCGCAAAACCACAGAAATTGACAAAACTGAAAAGATATTTACAATTACCAGAGTATAACGATACCTAATGGGTTAAACATTTTGAGAAAGAAATACCTATTACAAAATTTGATTAATCCATAAAATATATATAAATCGTTGTATAACCCGGTGTGAGTACTGAGTATGTTGCGCAGGCAATCAATTTCCTTTTGGTGTTATTTCAGGTTCTGAAGAAGATCACAGCGAAGAAGAATCATATTCGTCAAGCTGTTCAACTCATGAAACGCCAAGTAAGATAATATTAAGTAACAAATTCGAAACACAATAATTTAAATAAGAATTAAGATAACATAAAAATAGATCTCATTACGAAATATTGTTTATCGCAGTACGAATAAACAAACGACTGCTTATTTGGTCTAGTGGTTGGCCCAACCGTATCAGATGCAAAGGTCCCGGGTTTGATGCCCAGAAGGGTCTAAATTTGTAGGCACTCGGTACCAAGTTACCTCGGTTTTTCAAGTCCGCCTGGCTAGCTACCACCACCTTAGGCGTAAAATACACAGAAGCGACGCGGTGCGGATACGGCGGCGATACGGTGCAGATGTGAGACTTTCGGATGCTTTCGGCCAATCAAATACACGTATCGCCGGCATCGCCGCCGTATCTGCGCGTATCTCCGCCGTATTTCTTCTGTGTATTTCACGCCTTACATAACTCTGACGCTTTGATCAAGAATACTCTAGATTGATGTCCGGTGAGAGTCTCAAAATTGGCACCTCAAATAGCGTCCCACTTACAAACTGGGTGCTTATTTTGCACAAAATATGTGATAAAAAATGTGTTTTTGTACAAAATATGCTTATTTTGATAAAAAAAGTGAGTTTGCACAAAATAAGGTGATTATGTACAAAATAAGCGCCAAGTTTGTAAGTGGGACGCTATTTGAGGTGCCATTACTGCGTACTGTTTTAGTTCGTGAAACGTTATCTAAGATATTCATGATCGAAGGTCTGACGCCATACCAATAGTTGGTGCGATTCTGATCTGTAGTGTTTTTAGGGTTCCGTACCCAAAGGGTAAAAACGGGACCCTATTACTAAGCCTCCTCTGTCCGTCTGTCTGTCTATCTGTCTGTCCGTCTGTCTGTCTGTCACCTGGCTGTATCTCATGAACCGTGATAGCTAGACAGCTGAAATTTTCACAGATGATGTATTTCTGTTGCCGCTACAACAACAAGTACTAAAAACAGAATAATATTAATATTTAAGGGGGGCTCCGATACAACAAACGTATTTTTTTTGCCGTTTTTTGGTACGGAACCCTTCGTGCGCGAGTCCGACTCGAACTTGGCCGGTTTTTTGAGTTTACGCTTACTACACTCGATAGCGACTGTAGTTGACATTTGTATGAAAACTTTTGGTTTATTGTAGTTTGCACCACAGGAGTTATGCCAAATTGCATACAAATTGCTTACTACAGTTGCTATCGAGTATACTATTATTTATACTCGTGCATACATTGATGTTTTGGCCCAATTCAGTACACGCTACTAGCTACTATACGCCAGCGAATTTTGTTTTTAGTAAGATTTTTTTAAACTTTATTTTCAGAGTCCTGTAAGGGTGATCCTAATGCATTCTTGAGCGACTGCGCCAATAACTGTCCTAATGAATGTTTCTATCTGAACAAAACACAATATGTTTGTCCAGCTTACTGTGGAGTTGGTTGCCAGTGCAAAAAAGGATTTTACTTAGATAACAATACTGGAAAATGTGTTTATCCTGAACAGTGCAGTGAGTATAACTATAATACTTCTCCATGGTTGAGTGCCATCGTCGCCATGTCTAAGAAAGATACTGAGGTCACGTATTGGATTCCTGGCTAGGTCAATGTACAAAACGATTTTTACTTTATTATTATTGTCTCAGGTTTGGGTGTTTGTGATACCACCGTTAGCTCTGATTTTAACACAAGCTGTAGCCCTAGCTACCTACTTACTTACTTTGAAATAAAAATATGTATTTTTAATCAGTTAAATTTATAATATTATATAATTATATAATTTACCTATTGTGGGAACTTAAAAACGTTTTAAAATAACGTGGTCAAATGAATTCAAACGACAACAGTAAAACCAGTTTAAAAAGAATCACAAAAGAAATAATCTCAACTAAAATCTGTTTCACAGCACCCGTATGTAAAATAAATGAAGAGTATTCGAATTGTTCCAATGGTCTATGCCGATTCCAAGATTGCACTCAATATGGAAACCCCACACCGTTTTGCCCCAGATTCGACAAGACTAAATGTAAAGGGGGTTGTATCTGCAAAAACAATTACTTGAGAAATCCTCAAAGCGTATGTGTTCCACAAGAAGAATGTCCATGTAAGTGCGGAGAAGGCAGGATTGCTTGCATTTTTATCAATTAAATAATACCTTAATAATTATATAACAAAAACATTTTTAAACGGTTTTGTTATTTTAGTTATAAACTATTTATAAAAAATAAAATATTGTATTTATATTGCCTTTATAATCGTACGGTACTTATCATCAATTGTTTCGTCTTAATATTTACATTAACTATTTCAGCATATTTATGCCTTAAGGCTAATCATGAAGTTTATTCCGATTGTACAAACGGAGGATGCTTTCCTCAAAATTGCTCACAAGTTGGCCTAACAATATACTGCCCCAAGATTGACCCGGCTGATTGCATAAAGGGGTGTATTTGTGAAGAAGGGTATTTGCGAGCGAAAGATGGCTCATGCATCCCTAAAAAAGAATGCCGTAAGTAGTTAGATCCTACGACGTAAAAAACCGCGCAAATAATATTGTCTGTAATAAATACAAAGAATAAAAAGGAATAGACAATGTATAAGATGGTATTCGTGGCTTCAGGCTGTTTTTAAGCCCCTGCGCAAAAAAAGAGAAATGTTATAAGTTTTACCTACGTGTGTGTCTATTTGTGTGTCTGTCTATTCATCAATTAACTACACCTCAAAATGTTTCACTACGTTAAAAAATATGTGTTTGGAAAATTTTAATTTTAAACGATATGCCCACCAGTTTCACTTACTGTCTCATTTTTTTAGCATTAACTTCTAAATAACAAAAAAAATATATTGTGTTTATATTTTCTTATAACCATACGGTATTTGTCTCTTTTAACTATTTCAGCATATGTATGCCTTAAAGCTAATCATGAAGTTTATTCCGATTGTACAAACGGAGGATGCTTTCCTCAAAATTGCTCACAAGTTGGCCTAACAATATACTGCCCCAAGATTGACCCGGCTGATTGCATAAAGGGGTGTATTTGTGAAGAAGGGTATTTGCGAGCGAAAGATGGCTCATGCATCCCTAAAAAAGAATGCCGTAAGTAGTTCTATTTTACGACGTAAAAAACTGCGCAATTAATATTGTATGTAATAAATACAAAGAAGAAAAAGGAATATACAAGATAAAATATGATCTTTGTAGCTTCAGGCTATTTTTAAGCCCCGATGCAAAAAGAGGGGTGTTATAATTTTGACGCGTGTGTCTCTTTGTGTATCTGTCTGTGGCTTCGTAACTTCCAAGCCAATAGATCGATTTGAATGTGATTTTTAGGGTTCCGTACCAAATTAGTAAAAAAGGAACCCTTATGGTGTGACTCAGTCTGTCTATCTGTCTGTCACAGCTGGATATCTCGAGAACTACTAATGATATCAACTCCAAATTTGGAATAGTTTAAGATGACCTTTGCCAACTATTAGTCCGTTTTTTGTAACTTGTTAACTCGTATTGCAGCAAAATGCCCACCTAACGAGCACTTCGAGAAATGCGTCTTTAGCTGTCCTCCGAGGACATGCGAATCCCTGGACAGAGCCTACATTTGTCCGATCGAAACTGGGAATGAACCTTCCTGTAAGCCTGGTTGCCAGTGTAATGATGGATACTATAGAAATGCCCAAGGAAAATGTGTCACTGAAGCCGAGTGCCGTGAGTTTCTCAAAATATAGGCACTATGACAACAGCGTCGCTTAACCAACAACAAAATTCATGTGCATAATAGCCAATGCACGAACTAAGCGTTTGCTGTGACGGCGTGGCGTGCAAGCAATTTTAACCTTAAGAGTGGTTAAACGACGCTGTTGCCCATAGTACTTAGATATTATATAGATAAAAGGTTCAGAAATCAGCACGCATGAGTACTATTATCAATTCTGTGGTTCAACTAACATTCTTGCGTGTATAAATCCTAACTAATAGCATCTTAAGTGCATTTGCCGAAGTATTTAGTTTAGGTTCATCCTTTCTTATTTTTTCTATTAAAAATATTTCGCAGATGCATTCCTTCGCACAAATCATTAATAGCGATATTTCATACTAACTTGCATTGCACAAACAATATTTCCAACAAGCAATCATCGCACTCTTGTAGTTAAACCTTTAATTACACACTCAGCACTTTTTTATTAGATGTTATGAAGACCGCGCACATCCCAAACCAACGTCCTTACTGTATTTTATTATTATTTGAAAGTATGAAAGAAAAATGGTTTATTTGGTACAGATTAATACATAAAAATTGAACTAAAAAATCATAAAATTAATTAACTAGGAACCAAATAGGTCTTTGTTTAGTATTAGCCGTAACGACGTGATATCACCACTGCACTGGTTTTCTGCAGATGCCTGGAGATGCACGGTAGGCAAACAACTTATTAAAATTAAAGAAAAATAAAAATCAATTGATAATTGTACCGATTATCTTTAATGATAGTTGATTTGAATGAAAGTCTCTGATAGGAAAAAAATGATAATATATTGATAAAACTGAACATAAATGATATTTGTTAATGAGTAAGACTATCGGTGATGAACTAACTGTTGAACACTAAAAAAATCTAAGTTAACGAATCTGGCGAAAAATGCTTACAAGACAAAACTGTACGTGATGGCTCGTACATAAAAAAAACATCGGAGTGGATATTAAATAAGAAATATAAAAAATAAATCAAGTACTTCGATTAAGTATGATTCTTACATTTTTTAAATATTGCGGAGACCAGTTGCTAGCTCTTTGAGCTGACATTCACACTGGACTATTTTTTTGTGGATTCAGTAAATGTCTCTTGTACAACATTTTAAATGTGTACACCGTTTTATTCAGGTAAATGTCCAGGACAAAATGAAATGCTCGACCCATGCCCTAGCTGTTCGCCTCAGACCTGCGCGACCAGAAATGTCAAGTACTACTGCGCTTTGAATGTTGATTGCAAACCAGCCTGCCGATGTATAAAGGGTTACTACAGAAACTATAAAGGAAAATGTGTGGCGGCTTGTGACTGCGGTTCGTAGAAGCAAATATTTTTATACGGTGTTATTGCCTATTATCATCATCGTCAGCATTTTTTTTTTTAGTGTGCCCTGCTGGGGTACAGATCTTCGTTATTGGTGGATGAGGAGAAAGGGCCTAATAAGGATTGGTGAGTGTTAACGACTGCAAATGCAGCTGGGACTAAGCGAGCACGAAGTGCAAGCGAAGCGTCCCTCCCTGCTTCAGCTTGGGCTAAAATTCCTTGTTATGTCCGGCTGTTTGTTCTCCTTTACAGGTCGCATTTCTCAACCCGTGAAATTTTGTGAGCAGGTTCGAAAATTATATAGATTTTTTTTGACTAGCCAGTTTCTCGAAGCTTTAAAAATGGCGGCGAAAAGCCGGACTGGAAATTTATTTTGTAAAAAAACATATTTCAGTCCGGCTTTTCGGTGCTGTCTATTGTCCTCTACAGATCACAATTTTCAACCGATTCTCGTGAATTTTTGTGAGCAGGTCTTAAAATTATTTTTCAATGCAGTTTTTCGAACTTTTTTAGCATTCACTTCTAAATTACAACAAAAAGTTTTTTATTGTGTTATATGTTTCCTCTTTATGTATTAGTACGGTAATTTTATCTCTTTTAACTATTTCAGGGTATTCATGCCTTAAAGCTAATCATGAAGTTTATTCCGATTGTACTAACGGTGGATGCTTTCGTCGTAATTGCTCACAAGTGAGCCCACCAAAATACTGCCCCAAGATTGACCCAGCTGATTGCATAAAGGGGTGTATTTGTGAAGAAGGGTATTTGCGAGCGAAAGATGGCACATGCATCCCTGCAAAAGAATGCCGTAAGTAATTCTATCCTACGATGTAAAGAACCGCACATCCGAATATTGTCTCTAGTTACAAAAAAACCAACTATAGAAGATGATATTTATTCTTTAAGACTGTTTTAGAAAATTTTCATGAATAACGATCTGCCTACCAGTTTTGTTTTCTGTTTATTTTTTTAGCATTTACTTCTTATAAACAATAATTATTTTTTAAACATGTTTATATTACCTTCCTCTGTAATCGTACGCCATTTGTCTCGTTTAATGTTCACTTTCATACTTTTTTGTTCTTATATTCACAATAACTATTTCAGCATATTCATGCCTTAAAGCTAATCATGAAGTTTATTCCGATTGTACTAACGGTGGATGCTTTCGTCGTAATTGCTCACAAGTGAGCCCACCAAAATACTGCCCCAAGATTGACCCGGCTGATTGCATAAAGGGGTGTATTTGTGAAGAAGGGTATTTGCGAGCGAAAGATGGCACATGCATCCCTGCAAAAGAATGCCGTAAGTAATTCTATCCTACGATGTTAAGAACCGCGCATCCGAATATTGTCTCTAGTTACAAAAAAAACCGACTATTGAAGATGATATTTATTGTTTAAGACTGTTTTTGAAAATTGTCATGAATATCGATCTGCCTACCTGTTTTGTTTTCTGTTTATTTTTTTAGCATTTACTTCTTATAAACAATAAATCTTTTTAACGTGTTTATATTTCCTTCCTCTGTAATCATACGCCATATTTTGTCTCGTTTAACGTTCACTTTCATACTTTTTTGTTCATATATTTACAATAACTATTTCAGCATATTCATGCCTTAAAGCTAATCATGAAGTTTATTCCGATTGTACTAATGGTGGATGCTTTCGTCGTAATTGCTCACAAGTGAGCCCACCAAAATACTGCCCCAAGATTGACCCGGCTGATTGCATAAAGGGGTGTATTTGTGAAGAAGGGTATTTGCGAGCGAAAGATGGCACATGCATCCCTGCAAAAGAATGCCGTAAGTAATTCTATCCTACGATGTTAAGAACCGCGCATCCGAATATTGTCTCTAGTTACAAAAAAAGCCGACTATTAAAGATGATATTTATTGTATAAGACTGTTTTTGAAAATTGTCATGAATATCGATCTGCCTACCAGTTTTGTTTTCTGTTTATTTTTTTAGCATTTACTTCTTATAAACAATAAATCTTTTTAACGTGTTTATATTTCCTTCCTCTGTGATCATACGCCATATTTTGTCTCGTTTAACGTTCACTTTCATACTTTTTTGTTCTTATATTCACAATAACTATTTCAGCATATTCATGCCTTAAAGCTTATCATGAAGTTTATTCCGATTGTACTAATGGTGGATGCTTTCGTCGTAATTGCTCACAAGTGAGCCCACCAAAATACTGCCCCAAGATTGACCCGGCTGATTGCATAAAGGGGTGTATTTGTGAAGAAGGGTATTTGCGAGCGAAAGATGGCACATGTATCCCTGCAAAAGAATGCCGTAAGTAGTTCTATCTTACGACGTAAAAAACCGCGCAATTATTTAAATCTCGAGATCAGAGAATCTCGAGAGAATCTCTCTTTAATTATTTTAAGCCCTGACACAAAAAGAGGGGTGTTATAAGTCTGACGCATGTTTCTCTTTGTGTATCTGTCTTTAGCATCGTAACTTGCAAACTAGTAGATCGATTTGGATGCGGTTTTTTCTCATTTGCGAGCTGGCTGCAATAAATACATAAATACGCCTACTTTCTCTAGACCGATTAATTTGGAATTTTGTGTACCTACTGTTAATTGGTACATTGGTGGTATTTCCAACACATGGTAAGCTTGAGCTGATGCTTCAACATCAGGTAGTCTGCGGGATGTTCAACCCCTCAGAAACTTACAACAACGATATACCTAGCATGTTTAGGCTCATTAAAATGGTCTCAATGAGTAGGTAGTGAGATAAATGATGACCGAGGATTAGATTTCCGCAAGCAAGATTTTTATATTGCAATTTTATATTTTATCCATAGGAACAACGTCAAACATCCAGAATTGCCAGAACATCATAACTTTCAAATCTAAAGTCAAAGCTCACTTTCTATCACAAATGTCTCATGTTTTATATATTTATATCATGTTCATGATTTTTATTTCAACATATTCTTCACTTAAGCGTTAGATTAAAACCCGTTTATAAACATTTGTTAAGTTATGTTAGAATGGGAAATAAGTGCCCAATAATAAACCAGTTCTATTTACGTTTAAAAAGTATATTTTTGGAAAATTTTCATTTTCAACGATGTGCCCAATAGGTTCTGTTACTGTCTCATTTTTAAACACGTTTTTATTAGGTTGCTTTCTTATTTGTTTGTTTCTTTCGCCACAAAGTTTGTAAACGATTTTATTCTAGCTTCCCGATGAGCTAGAGACTTGAAACTTTGAACATAGGTCAGAACTGGAAGACAAAGCAATATTATGGTGTTATTAGGCTTATCTGATGATAAAACCCGCGCTAGCACTCGCGACAGTCGCGACTGAGCACTGTTTAAAACTGCCTGAGAATTTCTATAAACTCGTATTGTCAATATGTGCGTGCGAAATCGCGCTTTCTTCCTAGAGTGGGCTCTCTGTCTGGCGGAGCGCCGCCACTACTTACTTTGTGACTAAATTTAATTTTTACTCTTCCCCACAATAAGTTTTTGTAAAATTCTATACAAGTGAGTGGTTTTATCTTTGTACCCACTTCTCGTGTAGTGTAGAAGTGTAGTCGTGGCGTGCGCACGTCATCGTGCGCTTCGGGCCGTAAGTCGATGCTATAGACAATATTGATAGTAAATTTATCAAAATGCGCCTCACATTTTTATTTTAAACTTCCGTAGGTATAGGGTTATAAATATTTACAGAAGAATTTATTTTATATTTTTAAGTCTGTTTTTACTAATCCGTTTTAATGTCTATAGGCCGATTTTTATAATTTTTAGTCCGTTTTTTGTATCTTGTTTACTCGTATTGCAGTAAAATGCCCACCTAACGAGCACTTCGAGAAATGTGTCTTTAGCTGTCCTCCGAGGACATGCGAATCCCTGGACAGAGCCTACATTTGTCCGATCGAAACTGGAAATGAACCTTCCTGTAAGCCTGGTTGCCAGTGTAATGATGGATACTATAGAAATGCCCAAGGAAAATGTGTCACTGAAGCCGAGTGCCGTGAGTTTCTCGAAATATAGGCACTATAACAACAGCGTCGCTTAACCAATAACAAAATTCGTGTGCATAATAGCCAATACACGAACTGAGCGTTTGCTGTGACGGCGTGGCGTGCAAGCAATTTTAACCTTAAGAGTGGTTAAACGACGCTGTTGCCCATAGTACTTAGAGACTTTTCGAAAACCGATAAAAAAAATTTGACTCTCCATACAAATGTCCCGAACAGCTGATCGAGTTTTGTATGAAAAGTCGATATGTTTTGTCTGTTTTCGGAAAAGTCGTAGAACAAATGTTGTTGTTTATGATGTTAGTAATCTACTCCTGCGAGGTTGTTGGTGTTTTACAAATAACCCTGTATAGATAGAAGGTTCAGAAATCAGCACGCATGAGTACTTTTATCAATTCTGTGGTTCAACTAACATTCTTGCGTGTGTAAATCCTAACTAATAGCATCTTAAGTGCATTGGCCGAAGTATTTAGTATAGGTTCATCCTTTCTTAATTTTTCTATTAAAAATATTTCGCAGATGCATTCCTTCGCACAAATTGCTAATAGCGATATTTCATACTAACTTGCATTGCACAAACAATCTTTCCAACAAGCAATCATCGCACTCTTGTAGTTAAACCTTATATTACACACTCAGCACTCTTTTATTAGATGTTATGAAGACCGAGCACATCCCAAACCAACGTCCTTACTGTATTTTATTATTATTATTTGAAAGTATGAAAGAAAAATGGTTTATTTGGTACAAAATAATACATAAAAATTTAACTAAAAAATCATAAAATTAATTAACTAGGAACCAAATAGGTCTCTGCTTAGTATAAGCCGTAACGACGTGATGTCA
Source organism: Agriphila geniculea (assembly GCA_943789525.1). Taxonomy (NCBI): domain Eukaryota; kingdom Metazoa; phylum Arthropoda; class Insecta; order Lepidoptera; family Crambidae; genus Agriphila; species Agriphila geniculea. The sequence continues at coordinate 10,153,731 of OX038875.1, forward strand.
CCACTGCACTAGTTTTTTGCAGATGCATGGAGGTGCACGGTAGGCAAACAACTTATTAAATTTAAAGAAAAATAAAAATCAATCTATAATTGTACCGATTAGGTACGATCTTTTATGATAGTTGATTTGAATGAAAGTCTCTGATAGAAAACAAAATGATAATATATTGATAAAACTGAACATAAATGACATTTGTTAATGAGTACGCACGCGATGAGTAAGACTATCGATGATGAACTAACTGTTGAACATTATAAAAATCTAAATTAACGAATCTGGCGAAAAATGGTTTCAAGACAAAACTGTACGTGATGGCTCCTACATAAAAAAAAAAAACATCGGAGTAGATAATAAATAAGAAATATAAAAAAGAAATCAAGTACCTCGATTAAGTATGATCCTTACATTTCTAGGGTTCCGTACCCAAAGGGTAAAAACGGGACCCTGTTACTAAGACTCCGCTGTCCGTCTGTCTGTCTGTCTGTCTGTCACCAGGCTGTATCTCATGAACCGTGATAGCTAGAAAGTTGAAATTTTCACAGATGATGTATTTCTGTTGCCGCTATAACAACAGATACTAAAAACAGCATAAAATTATTATTTAAGGGGGGCTCCCATACAACACACGTATTTTTTTTGCCTTTTTTGCTCGATATTAATAACGACAACAGGTAGACAGTTGAAATTTTCACAAATGATGTATTTTTATTGCCGCTATAACAAAAAATACTAAAAACAGAATAAAATTAATATTTAAGGGGAGCTCCCATACAACAAACGTAATTTTTTTGCCGTTTTTTGGTACGGAACCCTTCGTGCGCGAGTCCGACTCGCACTTGGCCGGTTTTTTTAAATATTGCGGAGACCAGTTGCTAGCTCTTCGAGCTGACATTTACACTGGACTATTCTTTTGTGGATTCAGTAAATGTCTCTTGTACAACATTTTAAAAGTGTACACCGTTTTATTCAGGTAAATGTCCAGGACAAAATGAAATGCTCGACCCATGCCCTAGCTGTTCGCCTCAGACCTGCGCGACCAGAAATGTCAAGTACTACTGCGCTTTGAATGTTGATTGCAAACCAGCCTGCCGATGTATAAAGGGTTATTACAGAAACTATAAAGGAAAATGTGTGGCGGCTTGTGACTGCGGTTCGTAGAAGCAAATATTTTTATACGGTGTTATTGCCTATTATCATCATCGTCAGCATTTTTTTTTTAGTGTGCCCTGCTGGGGTACAGATCTTCCTTATTGGTGGATGAGGAGAAAGGGCCTAATAAAGATTGGTGAGTGTTAACGACTGCAAATGCAGCTGGGACTAAGCGAGCACGAAGTGCAAGCGAAGCGTCCCTGCTTCAGCTTGGGCTAAAATTCCTTGGTATGTCCGGCTGTTTGTTTTCCTCTACAGGTCGCATTTCTCAACCCGTGAAATTTTGTGAGCAGGTTCGGAAATTATATAGATTTTTTTGACTAGCCAGTTTCTCGAAGCTTTTCAAAATGGCGGCGAAAAGCCGGACTGAAATATATTTTGTAAAAAAACATATTTCAGTCCGGCTTTTCGGTGCTGTCTATTGTCCTCTAAAGGTCACAATTTTCAACCGATTCTCCTGAATTTTTGTGAGCAGGTCTTAAAATTATTTTTCAATGCAGTTTTTCAAATTTTTTTTAGCATTCACTTCTAAATTACAACAAAAAGATTTTTATTGTGTTATATGTTTACTCTTTATGTATTAGTACGGTAATTTTATCTCTTTTAACTATTTCAGGGTATTCATGCCTTAAAGCTAATCATGAAGTTTATTCCGATTGTACTAACGGTGGATGCTTTCGTCGTAATTGCTCACAAGTGAGCCCACCAAAATACTGCCCCAAGATTGACCCGGCTGATTGCATAAAGGGGTGTATTTGTGAAGAAGGGTTTTTGCGAGCGAAAGATGGCACATGCATACCTGCAAAAGAATGCCGTAAGTAATTCTATCCTACGATGTAAAGAACCGCGCATCCGAATATTGTCTCTAGTTACAAAAAAACCGACTGTAGAAGATGATATTTATTCTTTAAGACTGTTTTAGAAAATTTTCATGAATAACGATCTGCCTACCAGTTTTGTTTTCTGTTTATTTTTTTAGCATTTACTTCTTATAAACAATAAATATTTTTTAAACATGTTTATATTACCTTCCACTGTAATCGTACGCCATTTGTCTCGTTTAACGTTCACTTTCATACTTTTTTGTTCTTATATTCACAATAACTATTTCAGCATATTCATGCCTTAAAGCTAATCATGAAGTTTATTCCGATTGTACTAACGGTGGATGCTTTCGTCGTAATTGCTCACAAGTGAGCCCACCAAAATACTGCCCCAAGATTGACCCGGCTGATTGCATAAAGGGGTGTATTTGTGAAGAAGGGTATTTGCGAGCGAAAGATGGCACATGCATCCCTGCAAAAGAATGCCGTAAGTAATTCTATCCTACGATGTTAAGAACCGCGCATCCGAATATTGTCTCTAGTTACAAAAAAAAACCGACTATTGAAGATGATATTTATTGTTTAAGACTGTTTTTGAAAATTGTCATGAATATCGATCTGCCTACCAGTTTTGTTTTCTGTTTATTTTTTTAGCATTTACTTCTTATAAACAATAAATCTTTTTAACGTGTTTATATTTCCTTCCTCTGTAATCATACGCCAAATTTTGTCTCGTTTAACGTTCACTTTCATACTTTCTTGTTCTTATATTCAAAATAACTATTTCAGCAAATGCATGCCTTAAAGCTAATCATGAAGTTTATTCCGATTGTACTAACGGTGGATGCTTTCGTCGTAATTGCTCACAAGTGAGCCCACCAAAATACTGTCCCAAGATTGACCCGGCTGATTGCATAAAGGGGTGTATTTGTGAAGAAGGGTATTTGCGAGCGAAAGATGGCACATGTATCCCTGCAAAAGAATGCCGTAAGTAATTCTATCCTACGATGTAAAGAACCGCGCATCCGAATATTGTCTCTAGTTACAAAAAAACCGACTGTAGAAGATGATATTTATTCATTAAGACTGTTTTAGAAAATTTTCCCGAATTACGATCTACCTACCAGTTTTGTTTTCTGTTTATTTTTTTAGCATTTACTTCTTATAAACAATAAATATTTTGTAAACATGTTTATATTACCTTCCTCTGTAATCGTACGCCATTTGTCTCGTTTAACGTTCACTTTCATACTTTCTTGTTCTTATATTCACAATAACTATTTCAGCATATGCATGCCTTAAAGCTAATCATGAAGTTTATTCCGATTGTACTAACGGTGGATGCTTTCGTCGTAATTGCTCACAAGTGAGCCCACCAAAATACTGCCCCAAGATTGACCCGGCTGATTGCATAAAGGGGTGTATTTGTGAAGAAGGGTATTTGCGAGCGAAAGATGGCACATGCATCCCTGCAAAAGAATGCCGTAAGTAATTCTATCCTACGATGTTAAGAACCGCGCATCCGAATATTGTCTCTAGTTACAAAAAAAACCGACTATTGAAGATGATATTTATTGTTTAAGACTGTTTTTGAAAATTGTCATGAATATCGATCTGCCTACCAGTTTTGTTTTCTGTTTATTTTTTTAGCATTTACTTCTTATAAACAATAAATCTTTTTAACGTGTTTATATTTCCTTCCTCTGTAATCATACGCCATATTTTGTCTCGTTTAACGTTCACTTTCATACTTTCTTGTTCTTATATTCACAATAACTATTTCAGCATATGCATGCCTTAAAGCTAATCATGAAGTTTATTCCGATTGTACTAACGGTGGATGCTTTCGTCGTAATTGCTCACAAGTGAGCCCACCAAAATACTGCCCCAAGATTGACCCGGCTGATTGCATAAAGGGGTGTATTTGTGAAGAAGGGTATTTGCGAGCGAAAGATGGCACATGCATCCCTGCAAAAGAATGCCGTAAGTAATTCTATCCTACGATGTTAAGAACCGCGCATCCGAATATTGTCTCTAGTTACAAAAAAAAACCGACTATTGAAGATGATATTTATTGTTTAAGACTGTTTTTGAAAATTGTCATGAATATCGATCTGCTTACCAGTTTTGTTTTCTGTTTATTTTTTTAGCATTTACTTCTTATAAACAATAAATCTTTTTAACGTGTTTATATTTCCTTCCTCTGTAATCATACGCCATATTTTGTCTCGTTTAACGTTCACTTTCATACTTTCTTGTTCTTATATTCACAATAACTATTTCAGCAAATGCATGCCTTAAAGCTAATCATGAAGTTTATTCCGATTGTACTAACGGTGGATGCTTTCGTCGTAATTGCTCACAAGTGAGCCCACCAAAATACTGTCCCAAGATTGACCCGGCTGATTGCATAAAGGGGTGTATTTGTGAAGAAGGGTATTTGCGAGCGAAAGATGGCACATGTATCCCTGCAAAAGAATGCCGTAAGTAGTTCTATCTTACGACGTAAAAAACCACGCAATTATTTAAATCTCGAGATCAGAGAATCTCGAGAGAATCTCTCTTTAATTTTTTTAAGCCCTAACACAAAAAGAGGGGTGTTATAAGTCTAACGCATGTTTCTCTTTGTGTATCTGTCTTTAGCATCGTAACTTGCAAACTAGTAGATCGATTTTGATGCGGTTTTTTCTCATTTGCGAGCTGGCTGAAATAAATACACAAATATGCCTACTTTCTCTAGACCGATTAATTTGGAATTTTGTGTACCTACTGTTAATTGGTACATTGGTGGTATTTCCAACACATGGTAAACTTGATCTGATGCTTCAACATCAGGTAGTCTGCGGGATGTTCAACACCTCAGAAACTTACAACAACGATATACCTAGCATGTTTGGGCTCATTAAAATGGTCTCAATGAGTAGGTAGTTAGATAAATGATGACCGAAGATTAGATTTCCGCAAGCAAGATTTTGTATTGCAATTTTGTATTTTATCCATAGGAATAACGTCAAAAATCCAGAATTGCCAGAACATCATAACTTTCAAATCTAAAGTCAAAGCTCACTTTCTATCACAAATGTCTCATGTTTTATATATTTATATAATTTTATGTCTATGTATGTATTTATTTATATTTATTTATGTTATGTTTATGCTATAAAGTATATATTTATAAGTATAATTATGTATTATGTAGGTCTATAAATTGCTATAAGTTTTATTTAGGATTTTACTTGTCTCCATCTTAGTATGCACTTTTTATTACCTGCTTATTTAAAAATCTCAAACAATGCTGGGTTACCTGGAAGAGATCTCTTTTAGAGATAAGCCCACCTTTGTAAACAAACTTTCATATTTACTTATGTAATCATGTTACAAGTGTAATAAAGAATATAGAATAAAATACTAATAGTATTTTATTAGTAGTAGGACTAAACCGTTTGATTATTGGGCACTCTGGCCCACTCCATTCGCTCAGGCTTGCGACTTGCTCACTTTATGAGCTTTAGTGCCCAGTAATCACTACTGATATTTCTGTTCATGATTTTTATTTCAACATATTCTTCACTTAAGCGTTAGATTAAAACCCGTTTATAAACATTTGTTAAGTTATGTTAGAATGGGAAATAAGTGCCCAATAATAAACCAGTTCTATTTACGTTTAAAAAGTACATTTTTGGAAAATTTTCATTTTCAACGATGTGCCCAATAGGTTCTGTTACTGTCTCATTTTTAAACACGTTTTTATTAGGTTGCTTTCTTATTTGTTTGTTTCTTTCGCCACAAAGTTTGTAAACGATTTTATTCTAGCTTCCCGATGAGCTAGAGACTTGAAACTTTGAACATAGGTCAGAACTGGAAGACAAAGCAATATTATGGTGTCATTAGGCTTATCTGATGATAAAACCCGCGCTAGCACTCGCGACAGTCGCGACTGAGCACTGTTTAAAACTGCCTGAGAATTTCTATAAACTCGTATTGTCAATATGTGCGTGCGAAATCGCGCTTTCTTCCTAGAGTGGGCTCTCTTTCTGGCGGAGCGCCGCCACTACTTACTTTGTGACTAAATTAAATTTTTACTCTTCCCCACAATAAGTTTTTGTAAAATTCTATACAAGTGAGTGGTTTTATCTTTGTACCCACTTCTCGTGTAGTGTAGAAGTGTAGTCGTGGCGTGCGCACGTCATCGTGCGCTTCGGGCCGTGTGTCGATGCTATAGACAATATTGATAGTAAATTTATCAAAATGCGCCTCACATTTTATTTTAAACTTCCGTAGGTATAGAGTTATAAATATTTACAGAAGATTTTTTTTATATTTTTAAGTCTGTTTTTACTAATCCGTTTTAATGTCTATAGGCCGATTTTTATAATTTTTAGTCCGTTTTTTGTATCTTGTTAACTCGTATTGCAGTAAAATGCCCACCTAACGAGCACTTCGAGAAATGCGTCTTTAGCTGTCCTCCGAGGACATGCGAATCCCTGGACAGAGCCTACATTTGTCCGATCGAAACTGGGAATGAACCTCCCTGTAAGCCTGGTTGCCAGTGTAATGATGGATACTATAGAAATGCCCAAGGAAAATGTGTCACTGAAGCCGAGTGCCGTGAGTTTCTCAAAATATAGGCACTATGACAACAGCGTCGCTTAACCAACAACAAAATTCGTGTGCATAATAGCCAATGCACGAACTAAGCATTTGCTGTGACGGCGTGGCGTGCAAGCAATTTTAACCTTAAGAGTGGTTAAACGACGCTGTTGCCCATAGTACTTAGAGACTTTTCGAAAACCGATAAAAAAAATTGACTCTCCACACAAATGTCCCGAACAGCTGATCGAGTTTTGTATGAAAAGTCGATATGTTTTGTCTGTTTTCGGAAAAGTCGTAGAACAAAAGTTGTTGTTTAGATGTTAGTAATCTACTCCTGCGAGGTTGTTGGTGTTTTACAAATAACCCTGTATAGATAGAAGGTTCAGAAATCAGCACGCATGAGTACTTTTATCAATTCTGTGGTTCAACTAACATTCTTGCGTGTGTAAATCCTAACTAATAGCATCTTAAGTGCATTGGCCGAAGTATTTAGTATAGGTTCATCCTTTCTTAATTTTTCTATTAAAAATATTTCGCAGATGCATTCCTTCGCACAAATTGCTAATAGCGATATTTCATACTAACTTGCATTGCACAAACAATCTTTCCAACAAGCAATCATCGCACTCTTGTAGTTAAACCTTATATAACACACTCAGCACTCTTTTATTAGATGTTATGAAGACCGAGCACATCCCAAACCAACGTCCTTACTGTATTTTATTATTATTTGAAAGTATGAAAGAAAAATGGTTTATTTGGTACAAAATAATACATAAAAATTTAACTAAAAAATCATAAAATTAATTAACTAGGAACCAAATAGGTCTCTGCTTAGTATAAGCCGTAACGACTTGATGTCACCACTGCACTGGTTTTCTGCAGATGCCTGGAGGTGCACGGTAGGCAAACAACTTATTAAAATTAAAGAAAAATAAAAATCAATTGATAATTGTACCGATTAGGTACGATCTTTTATGATAGTTGATTTGAATGAAATTCTCTGATAGAAAACAAAATGATAATATATTGATAAAACTGAACATAAATGATATTTGTTAATGAGTACGCGCGCGATGAGTAAGACTATCGGTGATGAACTAACTGTTAAACATTAAAAAAATCTAAATAAACGAATCTGGCGAAAAATGCTTATGAGACAAAATTGTACGTGATGGCTCGTACATAAAAAAAATATCGGAGTAGATATTAAATAAGAAATATAAAAAAGAAATCAAGTACCTAGGTAAAATATGATCCTTACATTTTTTAAATATTGCGGAGACCAGTTGCTAGCTCTTCGAGCTGACATTCACACTGGACTATTCTTTTGTGGATCCAGTAAATGTCTCTTGTACAACATTTAAAAGTGTACACCGTTTTATTCAGGTAAATGTCCGGGACAAAATGAAGTGCTCGACCCATGCCCTAGCTGTTCGCCTCAGACCTGCGCGACCAGAAATGTCAAGTACTACTGCGCTTTGAATGTTCATTGCAAACCAGCCTGCCGCTGTATAAAGGGTTATTACAGAAACTATAAAGGAAAATGTGTGGCGGCTTGTGACTGCGGTTCGTAGAAGCAAATATTTTTATACGGTGTTATTGCCTATTATCATCATCGTCAGCAATTATTTTAGTGTGCCCTGCTGGGGTACAGATCTTCCTTATTGGTGGATGAGGAGAAAGGGCCTAATAAAGATGGTGAGTGTTAACGACTGCAAATGCAGCTGGGACTAAGCGAGCACGAAGTGCAAGCGAAGCGTCCCTCCCAGCTTCAGCTTGGGCTAAAATTCTTTGGTATGTCCGGCGGTTTGTTCTCCTCTACAGGTCGCATTTCTCAACCCGTGAAATTTTGTGAGCAGGTTCGAAAATTATATAGAATTTGTTTGACTAGCCAGTTTCTCGAAGCTTTTCAATATGGCGGCGAAAAGCCGGACTGAAATATATTTTGTAAAAAAAAAACATATTTCAGTCCAGCTTTTCGGTGCTGTCTATTGTCCTCTAAAGTTCACTTTTCAACCGATTCTCGTGAATTTTTGTGAGCAGGTCAAAAATTTTTTTTCAATGCAGTTTTCGAATTTTTTTAGCGTTCACTTAATTGAAATTACAACAAAATTACAACAAAAAGTTTTTTATTGTGTTATATGTTTCCTCTTTATGTATTAGTACGGTAATTTTATCTCTTTTAACTATTTCAGAGTATTCATGCCTTAAAGCTAATCATGAAGTTTATTCCGATTGTACAAACGGAGGATGCTTTCGTCGTAATTGCTCACAAGTGGGCCCACCAAAATACTGCCCCAAGATTGACCCGGCTGATTGCATAAAGGGGTGTATTTGTGAAGAAGGGTATTTGCGAGCGAAAGATGGCACATGCATCCCTGCAAAAGAATGCCGTAAGTAATTCTATCCTACGATGGCTGGTTCATGCGTCATGCTCGCTCGCAACGGGTGCTGCCAGTGGGAATGGGTCTGCTTCTATCTGCTTGAACTAAGGGCGTCGCATATATATTTTTTTCTTCATGTTTAATATTATCAATCTGTATGGCACTTCTTACTCAAAACATAAAGTTAATAACTAATCCTTGTTTTGATTTCTCATTTTTTTTATTGCTAATGACTAAAATGATTATTTTGCTTTCGTAATATTTTTTCGTCTATAGTTTTGTAAGTAAAGGCCTATGAAAAGCTTTTGGATATTAGTTTTCAATTCAGTGCCTTAGGATGGGTAGCCTTAGTATGTCATGCTCTCTTTAATCATTTCTGCGGTGGTGTCGTGTGGGGCGGATCGTTACGTTCCCTCAAATATGGTTGAGTGAAGCGATGGCTGGTCCATGCGTCATGCTCGTGAACGGGTGCTGCCAGTGGGAACGGGTCTGCTTCTGAGTACCTATCTTAACGCATATTGAGTTGTAAGAATTGCGTTTTTACTTTTTATGTCTTGCATCAAGTGTTTTTTGGTTCGAGTAGCAGACATAATGATTTCTCAACTAGTTGAAAGTTATTTACTCTCACATTTACCTATCTGAATGTAGTAGATATATTTAATTTTAACCTACCTACCCATTGTGTGCAAACTTTTGTTAATTATTGTGATGGAAAATGACCTCACTTTAAACGTGGAGCTCATTTTTCAATGTTGACGACTCTGTATGAAATATACAGGGAGAAAAAAGCAGCCCTTGACGAGTTTCTTGCCGGTTCTTCTCGTTACAAGGTCTCCCGCTTAGGGTTTGCGAACTGATGGCGTAGCTTCTATGACATTCACAAGTGATTGTAACAGCCTAGACTGAATAAATTATTTTTGAATTTTGAATTTTGAATACGATGTTAAAAACCGCGCATCCGAATATTGATATTTATTGTTTGAGACTGTTTAAAAAAAACATGAATAACGATCTGCCTATCAGTTTTGTTTTCTGTTTATTTTTTTATCATTTACTTCTTATAAACAAGAAATATTTCTTAACGTGTTTATATTTCCTTCCTCTGTAATCGTGCGCCATTTGTCTCGTTTAACGTTCACTTTCATACTTTTTTGTTCTTATATTCACAATAACTATTTCAGCATATTCATGCCTTAAAGCTAATCATGAAGTTTATTCCGATTGTACTAACGGTGGATGCTTTCGTCGTAATTGCTCACAAGTGAGCCCACCAAAATACTGCCCCAAGATTGACCCGGCTGATTGCATAAAGGGGTGTATTTGTGAAGAAGGGTATTTGCGAGCGAAAGATGGCACATGCATCCCTGCAAAAGAATGCCGTAAGTAATTCTATCCTACGATGTTAAGAACCGCGCATCCGAATATTGTCTCTAGTTACAAAAAAACCGACTACAGAAGATGATATTTATTCTTTAAGACTGTTTTAGAAAATTTTCATGAATAACGGTCTGCCTACCAGTTTTGTTTTCTGTTTATTTTTTTAGCATTTACTTCTTATAAACAATAAATATTTTTTAACGTGTTTATATTTCCTTCCTCTGTAATCGTACGCCATTTGTCTCGTTTAACGTTCACTTTCATACTTTTTTGTTCTTATATTCACAATAACTATTTCAGCATATTCATGCCTTAAAGCTAATCATGAAGTTTATTCCGATTGTACTGACGGTGGATGCTTTCGTCGTAATTGCTCACAAGTGAGCCCACCAAAATACTGCCCCAAGATTGACCCGGCTGATTGCATAAAGGGGTGTATTTGTGAAGAAGGGTATTTGCGAGCGAAAGATGGCACATGCATCCCTGCAAAAGAATGCCGTAAGTAATTCTATCCTGCGATGTAAAGAACCGCGCATCCGATTATTGTCTCTAGTTACAAAAAAAAACCGACAACAGAAGATGATATTTATTGTTTAAGACTGTTTTTGAAAATTTATGTTCATGTATGTATGTATTTCTGTTCATGATTTTTATTTCAACATATTCTTCACTTAAGCGTTAGATTAAAACCCGTTTATAAACATTTGTTAAGTTATGTTAGAATGGGAAATAAGTGCCAGTTCTATTTACGTTTAAAAAGTATATTTTTGGAAAATTTTGCTTTTTAACGATGTGCCCAATAGGTTCAGTTACTGTCTCATTTTTAAACACGTTTTTATTAGGTTGCTTTCTTATTTGTTTGTTTCTTTCGCCACAAAGTTTGCAAACGATTTTATTCTAGCTTCCCGATGAGCTAGAGACTTGAAACTTTGAACATGGGTCAGAACTGGAAGACAAAGCAATATTATGGTGTCATTGGGCTTATCTGATGATAAATCCGGCAGAAGGGCACAAAAACTTTATGATAAAACCATTCAATCCCATTGTGTTAGGGCTCGTTTGAATTGTCTTGACGAGTACTCTAATTGGAAACAAGGTCCAGGGTCTGATGATGAAGCTGGAAGGCCATGATATATAAACTCTCTAAAAAACACGCTACTCCATCGATTTTGGGCTCATTTAAATGATCTTTAGGAGTACTTGTTGAAAAATAGTATCCTGTGTCTGTTGATGGAGCCGGAAGAAGGCCACTGGAACTCTGTAATAAACATAAAATAATAATCTATGCAAATCCATCGAGTTTGGGCTCGTTTGATTCGACTTGACAAGTTCTCTAATGGGAAATAGTGTCCAAGGATCTGATGATGTAGCCGGAAGAAGGCTCGTTTGAATTTTCTTGACGAGTACTTTGTTGGGAAATAGATTCTAGGTTCTGATGATGGAGCCGGAAGAAGGACTCAGGAACTCTTTAATAAAACCACGCTACCCCGTCGAGTTTGGGCTCGTTTGAATCGTCTTGATGAGTACTTTGTTGGGAAATAGTTTCCATGGTCTGATGATAAAGCCGCACGAAGGACACAAGAACTCATTAAATTTAAAAACCACGCTTCCCCATTAAGTTTGGGCTCGTTTGAACTGTCTTGATGATTACTTTGTTGGGAAATAGTTTCCAGGGTCTGATGATGGAGCCGGAAGAAGGCCACTGGAACTCTGTAATAAAACCATGCAACCCCATCGAAATGAGGCTTGTCTAAATCGTCTTGACGATACTTTGTTGAGGAAAAGTTTCCAGGGTCTAATGATGGAGCCGGAAGAAGGACACGGGAACGCTTTAGTTAAACCACGTTACTCCATCGAGATTGGGCTTATTTAAATCGTCTCGACGAGTACTCTTTTGGGAAATATTGTCCAAGGTCTGATAAGGGTGCCGAAGGAAGGTCACAAACATGCCCGCCGCTCGCTGTCTGAGCGCCCGCGTGCAAAATCGATTATGCCGCCCGACCCCTACTACAACTACCTGCGCTGAGCTTGTCAGATTTCTTTTGAGAACTAAACTTAATTTTTACTCTTCCCCACAATCAGTTTTTGTAAAATTCTATACAAGTGAGTGGTTTTATCTTTGTACCCACTTCTCGTGTAGTGTAGAAGTGTAGTCGTGGCGTGCGCACGTCATCGTGCGCTTCGGGCCGTGTGTCGATGCTATAGACAATATTGATAGTAAATTTATCAAAATGCGCCCCACATTTTTATTTTAAACTTCCGTAGGTATAGGGTTATAAATATTTACAGAAGAATTTATTTTATACTTTTAAGTCTGTTTTTACTAATCCGTTTTAATGTCTATAGGCCGATTTTTATAATTTTTAGTCCGTTTTTTGTATCTTGTTAACTCGTATTGCAGCAAAATGCCCACCTAACGAGCACTTCGAGAAATGCGTCTTTAGCTGTCCTCCGAGGACATGTGAATCCCTGGACAGAGCCTACATTTGTCCGATCGAAACTGGGAATGAACCTCCCTGTAAGCCTGGTTGCCAGTGTGATGATGGATACTATAGAAATGCCCAAGGAAAATGTGTCACTGAAGCCGAGTGCCGTGAGTTTCTCAAAATATAGGCACTATGACAACAGAGTCGCTTAACCAACAACAAAATTCGTGTGCATAATAGCCAATCCACGAACTAAGCGTTTGCTGTGACGGCGTGGCGTGCAAGCAATTTTAACCTTAAGAGTGGTTAAACGACGCTGTTGCCCAAAGTACTTAGATACTATATAGATAAAAGGTTCAGAAATCAGCACGCATAAGTACTATTATCAATTCTGTGGTTCAACTAACATTCTTGCGTGTGTAAATCCTAACTAATAGCATCTTAAGTGCATTTGCCGAAGTATTTAGTTTAGGTTCATCCTTTCTTAATTTTTCTATTAAAAATATTCGCAGATGCATTCCTTCGCACAAATCGCTAATAGCGATATTTCATACTAACTTGCATTGCACAAACAAAAGCAATCATCGCACTCTTGTAGATAAACCTTTAATTACACACTCAGCACTCTTTTATTAGATGTTATGAAGACCGAGCACATCCCAAACCAACGTCCTTACTGTATTTTATTATTATTTGAAAGTATGAAAGAAAAATGGTTTATTTGGTACAAAATAATACATAAAAATTGAACTTAAAAAAAATATTAACTAGGAACCAAATTCCAAATTCCTCTGCTTAGTATAAGCGTAACGATGTGACTGTCACCACTGCCACAGAATAGGTTTTCTTTAAAATAATAAAATTAAATCAATCAATAATTGTACCGGTTAGGTACAATCTTTTATGATAGTTGATATGAATAAAAGTCTCTGATAGAAAATAAAATAATAATATATTGATAATACTGAACATAAATATTATTTGTTAATGAGTACGCGCGCGATGAATAAGACTATCAGTGACAAACTAACTGTTGGAAAACCTAAATTAACGAATGTGGCGAAAAATGCTTACAAGACAAAACTGTACGTGATGGCTGAGTAGATAGTTAAGTACTTAGGTTAAGTATGTATGATCTCTAAATTTTATATATTTTAAACGGAGTTATTGCCTAATATCATCATCGTCAGCATTTTTTTAAGTGTGCCCTGCTGGGGTACAGATCTTCCTTATTGGTGGATGAGGAGAAAGGGCCTAACAAAGATTGGTGAGTGTTAACGACTGCAAATGCAGCTGGGACTAAGCGAGCACGAAGTGCAAGCGAAGCGTCCCTGCTTCAGCTTGGGCTAAAATTCTTTCGTATGTCCTCCTCTACAGGTCGCATTTCTCAACCCGTGAAATTTTGTGAGCAGGTTCAAAAATTATATATAATTTTTTTGACTAGCCAGTTTCTCGAATCTTTTCAATATGGCGGAGATATGTAATAATAAAACCGGTCAAGAGCGAGTCGGACTCGCGCACCGAGGGTTGCGTACAATCATAAATAATTTGGAAATGGTACTTTAGTACAGTCTTTAAAAAAGTAGAATAAATGGCAGACAGGTGGAAGGGTGAACAGGCGGACAGTTAATTTACAAATCTTAATCACAGCTGCTTTGGTGACTGAAAAACACATTGCAAACTGTTTATATTACTATGTAGGAACTTATTCTTCGTTTATTCGTACGGCAAATAGTAGGTAATTATATTAGAACCAGCCACCAATTATTATTGTAGTATTAGGTTGCGCCATCTCTTGACCGATAGTGGAACTATTTTTTTTAGGTCAGCATTCTTAGGACAGCGCCATCTGTTGACTGGTAGTGAAACTAAAGAATTTTTGTTTGTTTTTGAATTTCTAAAAAAGTGTGTTATATTGATATCTATCACATAGAATAGTTTCAGATTTTTCTCTTTGCAAACTTCGGAGATAAGGGGGGGAAGAACGGTATTTTTTTTTACATTTTTCATCATAAGTCGAAAACTATGCGGCCTAAGAAAAAAATTGTTTTAAAATGTGCAAACAGCGCTCTTTCATACGATACTCCATAAGTCCTAGTCACCTCAGACTTCAAATTCTGTTGTAAAAAAATTTTTTTTTTATTTCTTTCTTATTTGCAAAATAGTTGGGCAAATATCATCTTAAACTATTCCAAATTTCAAGTTGATACCATAAGTAGTTCTCGAGATATTCAGCTGTGACAGACAGACAGACAGACAGACAGACAGACAGACTGAGTCACACCATAAGGGTTCCTTTTTACCATTTTGGTACGGAACCCAAAAACATATTTAAGTCCAGCTTTTCGGCGCTGTCTATTCTCTTCTACAGGTCGCAATTCTCAACCGATTCTCGTAAAATTTTGTGAGCAGGTTTGAATATTATGAAGAATTTTGTTGTCGAACCAATTCTTAGGGTTTTTTTTAAATAGCGGTAATATGTAAAAAAACATATTTCAGTCCTGCTTTTCGGCGCTACCTGTTTTCCTCTACAGGTCACAATTTTCAACCGATTCTCGTGAATTTTTGTGAGCAGGTTTGAAAATTATAAAAAAAAAGCCAATCCAGGTTTTGAATTTTTTTAGCATTAACCCGTGAGAAGGCGCGCTATGAGCAATTTGCTCACACAAAAATTTCATCCAACAATTTTTAATCTTACCCTCGCCATACCATTTCAAGCTCCCAAGTACCTTCCTAACTATTCATCGCCTCTCTCCTGACACAACTCCCGCGCCGGTCAAAGGCGTTGCGACTGCGCAGCGAAGCAATTGTGGAGGCCATATACCATCTTGCGGCAATTTGCTCATCACGCGCCTATCAATGTAAGTATTTATTTTTGTGGTGTAAGGAAGAAAACTTATTTTTTATTTATTTATTATCGTTGATTTTTATGTAAACAATCTTAAGTAATAATTGAATTAGTATTATTTCATTTCTAGCTACACCACACATGCAAAATGGACGATCGAATGCAAGCACAAATTAGTTCGTGGTTGGAAGAGGATTCTGGTGATGAATTGGATGCGGATCTCGAAAATGAAGAACAGTATCGGGTTGACACCATAGAAAGCGATAGTTCTGTCATTCGCAGTCCTCATGCAACTGCTACGGAGCAATCGTCGGATGAAACTGATGCTGATATTTCAACTCCAATATGTCCTAGACGTAAGAATAGAAGCTCAAAAAAGCGTGTACTTTGTGCAAGCAATTACCTTGCACCGCGCATATAATATACATGTGTTCACTATGTTTCGAGAAGCACACTAGTGTAGATCTCATGGAAGAATCATTTTTTTGAGTTTTTATTATGTAGCAGTTTTTATTGTGATTTTTATGAAGTCTGCCAAAAGTTTTAAATAGTGAAAAGTTGTTTTGCTCTTTAATTTATATGTTGCATTTATGTTTAATAGTTTTATTAAAAACACTTATTTTCTTACTTCCTAAACCTTGTTTTATTCATTTTAGTATATTATAAACCAATAAATATATAAACTCTAAAAATATTAACATTTATGGTAGTGTGAGCAATTTGCTCGCACGCGCCTCCTCGTGTAAGAAAATTAGGCGCGCCTTCTCACGGGTTAACTTCTAAATAACAACAAAAAGTTTTTTGTCTTATATGTTTCCTCTTTATGTAACAAAACGGTAATTTTATCTCTTTATCTAATCATGAAGTTTATTCCGATTGTACTAACGGAGGATGCTTTCGTCGTAATTGCTCACAAGTGGGCCCACCAAAATACTGCCCCAAGATTGACCCGGCTGATTGTATAAAGGGGTGTATTTGTGAAGAAGGGTATTTGCGAGCGAAAGATGGCACATGCATCTCTGAAAAAGATTGCCGTAAGTAGTTTGAAGCGGTACCCAGACCGATAGTGGCGCCCCGCAGTTAATTTTTATTTATTATTGTAATTATTATATTATAATATAATACACAATTTTAATAAAAGTAGAGGTGGATTTTTAAGGCCTCTGGTTTAGTAGTTTTAGAAGGTAGGTATCATAACATTCCCTCGTAGTCGTTCGTAGTTTCCAAGAAAGAACGGCGAATGTGTGCCAGAAGATCAATGTGACTGTGAGTTAGTCATAAATAATACGTGGACTTAAATATTTAGACATACCAAAAACACTGTCCATGTAAGAATAATAAAATAACTGTACGAGCAAACGAAGTAGGAGTCGGTCACACCGGCTGCTATCAATTTACTATCACTAATAGGAATACTTGGCAAAAAATGACGAAAAACTAACATTGAATAAAACGGCGAGTGTGCTCAAGAGCTGCATGAGCTCATTCCACCTTCTCCTTTCTTCCATCGGACATCAAGACGCACTGCAGGCTACCATCCGTTCTTGGTTGACATACCTCCTATGCGTACTAAACGCTACTCATCTTCGTTTATAATGCGCACAGCCAAGGAATGGAATTCCCTGCCGGCGTCTGTGTTTCCGAGCGCATACAACCTGACTCTTTTCAAGGCCAGAGTGAATAGGCACCCTCTGGGCAAGCTCGCTCCATCGTAGACCTTGTCTATACTTTCGGGCTAGACTAGAGTCAAGATCAAACCCATTATAATTTAAAAAAACGCTTTTTACGCATACTAGTGCTCTCTTCAACTAAAGGTTTTTTAATGTTAAATTTGTTTTTTTATTCGTTTTACTAACGTTTCGGCACCTTTGCAGCTGCGGTGGTAACGCACGAGTAATGAGACCTGACAAAAAAAACTTTTAATTTATCGACGCTATTAGTATCCGTAAAAAGTTATAAATATCAATATATAGCAAGCGCGTATATCTCGCTAAAATAGGAAACTAAGTAATATTTAATTTTCTTCATTTAAGCACCTACATGCAAAGGAAACGAGGAATTTTCTACCTGCTCAAACGGCCTCTGCCGCGTTCAAGACTGCAAGGACAAAGGAAAGACCAGGCCTTGCCCGCCCATGGCCCCAGGGTCCTGTATACCGGGATGTGTGTGTCCGGAAAAATATCTAAGAAAGAACGGCGAATGTGTGCCAGAAGATCAATGTGACTGTGAGTTACTCATAATAAAAAGTAGACTTAAATATTTAGACAAATCAAAAACACTATCTATGTAAGAATAATTAAATAACTGTACGCGCAAACGAAATAGAAGTCGGTCGTAACGGCTGCTATCAATTTATTATCACTAATAGGAATACTTTGCAAAAAAAAAAAACTAATATTGAATAAAACACTTTTTACGGATACTAGTGTCAACTGTCGGTTCTTTAATGTTAAATTTGTTTTTTTTTACCGACGTTTCAACATCTTTGCAGCTGCGGTGGTAACGCACGGGTGATGAGACCTGACAAAAAACTTTTAATTTATCGACGCTATTAGTATCCGTAAAAAGTTATAAATATCAACGTATAGCAAGCGCGTTAATCTCGCTGAAATAGGAAACTAAATAATATTTTTTTTTTATTTAAGCACCGACATGCAAAGAAAACGAGGAATTTTCCAGCTGCTCAAACGGTCTCTGCCGCGTACAAGACTGCAAGGACAAAGGAAAGACCAGGCCTTGCCCGCCCATGGTCCCAGGGTCCTGTATACCGGGATGTGTGTGTCCGGAAAAATATCTAAGAAAGAACGGCGAATGTGTGCCAGAAGATCAATGTGACTGTGAGTTAGTCATAAATAATACGTAGACTTAAATATTTAGACACACCAAAAACACTGTCCATGTAAGAATAATAAAATAACTGTACGCGCAAACGAATTAGAAGTTGGTCGCACCAGCTTCTATCAATTTACTATCACTAATAGGAATACTTTGCAAAAAATGAAGAAAAACTAACATTGAATAAAACGCTTTTTACGGATACTAGTGCTCTCTTCAACTAAAGGTTTTTTAATGTTAAATTTGTTTTTTTTTTCGTTTTACTAACGTTTTAGCATCTTTGCAGTTGCGGTGGTAACGCACGGGTGATGAGACCAGAGAAAAAAAATTATCGACGCTATTAGCATCCGTAAAAAGTTATTAGTATCAATGTACAGCAAGCGTGTTAATCTCGTTGAAATAGGAAACTAAGTAATATTTAATTTTCTTCATTTAAGCACCGACATGCAAAGGAAACGAGGAATTTTCTAGCTGCTCAAACGGTCTCTGCCGCGTACAAGACTGCAAGGACAAAGGAAAGACCAGGCCTTGCCCGCCCATGGCCCCAGGGTCCTGTATACCGGGATGTGTGTGTCCGGAGAAATATCTAAGAAAGAACGGTGAATGTGTGCCAGAAGATCAATGTGACTGTGAGTTAGTCATAAATAATAAGTAGACTTAAATATTTAGACAAATCAAAACACTATCCATGTAAGAATAATAATTAAATAACTGTACGCGCAAACGAAGCAGAAGGCGGTCGCACCGGCTGCTATCAATTTATTATCACTAATAGGAATACTTAGCAATAATTATTATTATTTGTAATTTTTGTATTAGTTTTAATTTTTATTATTATAGCTTATTGAAAAAAACACTTTTTTACGGATATTAGTGCAAACTGTAGGTTTTTCAATGTTAAATTTGTTTTTTTTTCGTTTTACCAATGTTTTAACATCTTTGCAGCTGCGGTGGTAACGCACGGGTGATGAGACCCGACAAAAAAACTTATAATTTGTCGACGCTATATTAGTATCCGTAAAAAGTTATTAATATTAATGTATATTATTATGTATTTTATAAAATACAGATAACGCTACCATTTTACGTATTTAATTGAGTCTTGGTGTGTGATGTTGTTAATATTTTTTTTTTATTAAAGCAATAATATGCAGAGGAGAAAACGAAGTCTACTCAAATTGTACTAACGGCGGGTGTGGCGCTAAGCAGTGCTCACAACTGGGATACAAAGTTCCTTGTATAGATCCCAACTCGGACTCCTGTATAAAGGGATGTGCTTGCATAGACGGTTATGTGAGAAATGATAAAGGCAAATGTATACCTAGTAACCAATGCCGTAAGTAACTTTTTGGGCTACCAATGCGATTTTTTGGATGCAATTATGCACATCTTCAGATTTATCGAGTTTTTGATCACTGTCATTTATATTTATTACTGAGTAACTAGGCAAATTTATATATTCCACAGTGTTGAACCAGTCAAATGGTTTCATGACACCTGCCAGAAATCCTAAAGTTGCTAACATTAGAGAGTGATTAACTTAGCCAGTAGGGCTACCTTTTATTTGGTTTTATCAATCTTTATAAAACAATAAATGTATGTAAAAGTTATTTTTTTATACAGTGTCTTGCGGTGGTGACCCAAATGCTGAACCAGGCTGTAGTATAAACTGTGGAAGACATTGCTCCAATTATATGGAAAAGCGTCCCATTTGTCCACTAAGACCTTGCTATATAAACGATTGCCAATGTAGACCAGACTATGTTTTTGATGACAATATTGGCAAATGTGTCTATCCAAAAGATTGCAGTAAGTTTATTATATACCTACTTATTTTTTTTTATGTCATAAAAACTTTCAAAATTTTGTTCAGATTTACCATCACTAATAATTTTGTAGCAAAGTGTAGTGGGTAGCTTTAGTTGAACCACTTATTTAAGAAAGTTAAGAGTTTAGAAAACTTTGCAAATAACTTTCTAGCGTCTCCGACTCTCTATGCTTTACTTACACAAACCACAGCTATGGCTACGGTCCGCATGGCGATAATATCGATATTATCGCGAATCCACATAAGTGCAGTAGGTACAAAAACCCTACTTAATTTGGTCGGATTCGCGCTAAAATCTTCATTCAATTTCATCGCCATACGGACCGCAGCCTATTATGCAAGTCATTAATACCTGACAAATCACACCAATCCGAAGTATTGATCCATATATTTGTCATCTATGAAAGTTCTATACCTTATGAATATGGGTTGTAGATGTAGTCCAGAAAGTAATGAAACGGAAGTAAAATTATTTGGGAGTTAATTAATTGGGTGGCTGGAAATAATTAAAGGCGACTGTTAATCGGATACTTAAATACTAAACCGGGCATCAATTAAATTTTTGGGCGATAAAATAACTAAACGGGCGACAAACAGTGGATTACAGAAATACTTAAAACGGGCGACTACATGTGGGTGACAAATACTTAATCTAAATGGGTGACTCAGTATTTTACTGAGTGGACAACTATTATACTAAGTAGGTAACTACATAATTGATTTAAGCTACCCAACATGGTATTTTAACACGTTTTTAATAGGTTGCTTTCTTGTTTGTTTGTTTTTTGTCATCTCGATTAGGATAATAGTCACCTTTTTTATAAATAAAATATATGCCAAATTTTAAATGTTTTGTATGCCCTAAGGTTGTCGCCCAAATAGTAATTTGGTCGTACGTTCTGAATAACTCGTTACTTTGAATTTTAAAGTCACCCATTAGTCGCCCTCGCTCCGTCGCCCACTTAGTATTTCAGTACGCTATATTCAGTATTTTTGATACCCAAAATGGGAATTTATTGTTACCTGATTAATTACTTAAAACACGTGGTTGTTGCACATTCTGTCAAGAAAGTCATAAAATTACTTTCTTTGTCGTTAATGTTATTGTATGTTACAACCTATATAATATTTTGACGGCAGCAACCACGTGTTTTAGTAAAAGTAATTTTACATCCGTTTAGAGTTTCTGGACTACCTCTAGAAATTAAACGTTAATTATTCTAAGTTGTTTTATTAAAAGCCTATTGTCAACGAGTTTTAAAAGCTTATGTTGATTTGTTTCCATGTAAAGCTTTTGTTTGTTTCTTTCTTTTCTTTAGTCTTATACATTAATGTTGATGATAATAGAGTTTTCAACCGATTTGTATTTACAGCACCAGTGTGTAAACAAAATGAAATATTTTCTAACTGCACAAACGGAGGGTGTGATGCCAGGAATTGCTCTCAATTAAGGTATCCCGTACCTTGCTGTAAAGAGAATGCTAATTGCAAGAAAGGATGTATATGTCAACCTGGATACCTGCGAGCCGACAACGGCACTTGTATACCTTCTGACCAATGTCGTAAGTTTGTTATACATTTTGAAAAAGTAACGAGATACCTTTTGTACGCAACTCAGGCAAATGCTCCTCTTTATTCACACTTTTTCTCTTATTTTCATACCAAAATATCGTAATCTCGTAACAATCTACTAATGAAATTATTAAAAAACATTAATATATGTCATTTTTTTTATTTTAAAGCAATCTTATGCAAAGAGAACGAAGTGTACTCTAATTGTACTAACGGTGGGTGTGGGGCCAAGTATTGCTCACAGCTGGGATATCCACAGCCCTGTGTAGATTACAACTCAGACTCCTGTGTGAAAGGATGCGCATGTATTAATGGATACGTTAGAGACAAGGACGGCAAATGCATACCAAGTGATCACTGTCGTAAGTAGATTTTCAATACAGTAATTGCTCGAAAATGTGAGCTTACGAAGTCAGTGCAGCGTGCGGTAAGTTGATTTTAATGCACGCCACTGCCGTGCGTTTTTGTTTACGGTTTTTTTTATTTATATGTACATACTGTGTAATAGATTACTACTAAAGAGTTTCCGTTAGAATTCGATTGTTTCATAAAAAATGAAAAACATCTCAGACTTAAGTACAATAAGTAAAATTTTTTAACAAGGATTTCTTCTAAAACAAAATATTTTCTATAATGTAAAGCTTATGGCCAATCACTCTCAGACAAAAGAATAGAATAGAATAAAATTATAGAATATATTAAGCATCTACGGTGCTCTTAATGACATAAGACATTCATTTTTTTAGTTCTAATTTTGGAGACTAGAGTCAGATTTGCAGGGCTCTGTGCCCGTAATATCTCCGTAAATAATAAAATAGATATTAAAGTCATAAACATAAACTCTAAGCTTTTATGAGGCTCGCGTTCATTTTAAGACTAAGCCTATTTGAAGGCTCGAGCTCTTTTAATTGGTTCGGGCTCTTTTGAAGGTTTGAACTCTTTTGAAGCCTCGAGGCGTGGTTCAGAGAGCTCGTGTCTTGGCTAGGCTCGGGTTTACAAGCCTACCAAGCTCACCGAGTCCTGCCAATCCGCCTCGAAGCTGCAAAAGTAGAACTCGACGCCTCGATGTTTATACATCACTAGTTCTATTTAAATTAGTCGTCATGTTTCTAATCTCCATAAACTAAATACTAATTATGAGATAAGGTAAAAAAATGACAACTTCCGGTTTTATAAGGTACTTTCATTATTTATAGCGTCTTGTGGTAGCGACCCCAACGCAAAACCTGGCTGCGGTATAAACTGCGGAAGGCGTTGCTCTAATTACAAGAACAAGCACACAATCTGTCCACGTATAGCCTGCATTTCAAACAGATGCGATTGTAGACCAAAGTTTGTATACGATGACAACCTTAAAAAGTGTGTTTTACCCAAAGACTGCAGTAAGTTTATCGTTTCTTTCTTTAATAGTATCCTTTCATTAATGCAAAATAGAAATTGATTAAGCTCCTCCTTTTTGTCTTAACAGCACCAACGTGTAAAATACATGAAGTATTTTCTAACTGCACAAATGGAGGATGTGCACCCACAAAGTGCTCGCAATTAGGATTTCCAGTTCCATGTCCAAAGTTGAACCCAGATTATTGCAAAAAAGGCTGTGTTTGTGAGCCAGGATATGTGCGAGCAGAGAATGGAACATGTATACCTTCTAACGAATGTCGTGAGTATTTGATAATCTTAATTTCTTGTAAAATCTTGTATCTTGTATTTCTTTAGACCACATCGAGAATACAAATAAACACATATGAGTTAACTTGCAAAAATACAGTTTCATAATTCTCAAAGAAACATTAATTATTGCATGGGATTAAATCATTTACGATTTACAGTCAGCTCAGTGTTGAATTTAGTGTTCCGTACCCAAAAGAGCCAAACGGAGACCTACTGCTGTTACTGATGTGTCCGTTACAAAGAATGTGTTTTTTATTTTAAAAATATTAGAATACAAAAGGCATGAAAAACCGCCAAGCTACTATTTTTCTAAAAATCTATTTTATAGTACTTGTAGTGTTAATGTTTATGTCTCATTTTTTTTATCTAGCATCATGTGGAGGTGACAATAATGCGATTCGCGGCTGTGGCAATTATTGCGGCAGAAGATGCTCTGACATAGGCAAAAATGGCACAACAATCTGTCCACGATTCTGTATATTTAATGGATGTGCTTGCAAACCTAACTACTGGTATGATACTAACACGAAAAAATGTGTAAAAGCGAGCCAGTGCAGTGAGTATTAGTTAAACTAAGTTTTAAATTTTATTATCCGTATATGTTCTCATTGAGTTGTTAAATAGGACAAAACGTACGTAATGAAACTATTATTAAAAAAACAACCAAAATTTAATAAATTAATGGACAATATTTTCTAAATTTTATTTAATACTTAAATCTTGACTTGTCTATAGTTTTAAATTTAAAGCTATAGAAAACAAAAAAAAAACGATACTATAGCGGATTGCAAGAAACACTTAAAACATACAAGAAGACGAATAAATAAAAAGGCGGCTATTCAATTTTAGCACGGACTTGCAAAGGAAGCGAGGACTTTTCCAGCTGCTCAAACGGTCTCTGCCGCGTACAAGACTGCAAGGACAAAGGAAAGACCAAGCCTTGCCCGCCCATGGCCCCAGGGTCCTGTATACCGGGATGTGTGTGTCCGGAAAAATATCTAAGGAAGAACGGCGAATGTGTTCCAGAAGATCAATGTGACTGTAAGTTAGTCATAAATAATAAGTAGACTTAAATATTTAGACAAATCAAAACACTGTCCATGTAAGAATAATAAAATAACTGTACGCGCAAACGAAGCAGAAGGCGGTCGCACCGGCTACTATCAATTTCTTATCACTAATAGGAATACATTGCAAAAAATAAGAAAACTAATATGGAATAAAACACTTTTTACGGATACTAATGCCAACTGTAGGTTTTTAAAAGTGAAATTTGTTTTTTTTTGTTTTACCAACGTTTCAGCACCTTTGCAGTTGCAATGGTAACGCACGGGTGATGAGAACTGACAAAAAAAAAATTATCGACGCTATTATTATCCGTAAAAAGTTATTAATATCAGTGTATAACAAGCGCGTTAATCTCGCTGAAATAGGAAACTAAGTACTATTTAATTTTCTTCATTCAAGCACCGACATGCAAAGGAAACGAGGAATTTTCTAGCTGTGCAAATGGTCTCTGCCGCGTACAAGACTGCAAGGACAAAGGAAAGATCAGGCCTTGCCCGCCCATGGCCCCAGGGTCCTGTATACCAGGATGTGTGTGTCCGGAAAAATATCTAAGAAAGAACGGCGAATGTGTGCCAGAAGATCAATGTGACTGTGAGTTAGTCATAATAATAAGTAGACTTAAATATTTAGACAAATCATAAACACTATCTATGTAAGAATAATTAAATAACTGTACGCGCAAACGAAGCAGAAGGCGGTCGCACCGGCTACTATCAATTTATGATCGCTAATAGGAATACTTTGCAAAAAATTAAAAAAAACTAACACGGAATAAAACACTTTTTGCTAATACTAGTACTCTTATTGAATAAAATTTTTTTAATGTTAAATTTGTTTTTTTTTTTCGTTTTACCAACGTTTCAGCACCTTTGCAGCTGCAATGGTAACGTACGGGTGATGAGACCAGACAAAAAAACTTTTAATTTATCGACGCTATTAGTATCCGTAAAAAGTTGTTAATATCAATATTATAGCAAGCGCGTAAATCTCGCTAAAATAGGAAACTAAGAAATATTTAATTTTCTTCATTTAAGCACCGACATGCAAAGGAAACGAGGAATTTTCCAGCTGCTCAAACGGTCTCTGCCGCGTACAAGACTGCAAGGACAAAGGAAAGACCAGGCCTTGCCCGCCCATGGCCCCAGGGTCCTGTATACCGGGATGTGTGTGTCCGGAGAAATATCTAAGAAAGAACGGTGAATGTGTGCCAGAAGATCAATGTGACTGTGAGTTAGTCATAATAATAAGTAGACTTAAATATTTAGACAAATCATAAACACTATCTATGTAAGAATAATTAAATAACTGTACGCGCAAACGAAGCAGAAGGCGGTCGCACCGGCTGCTATCAATTAATTATCACTAATAGGAATACTTTGCAAAAACAATAAGAAAAACTAATACTGAATAAAACACTTTTTACTAATACTAGTGCCAACTGTAGGTTTTTAATGTTAAATTTGGGTTTTTTTTTCGTTTTACCAATGTTTCAGCATCTTTGCAGCTGCGGTGGTAACCCACGGGTGATGAGACCTGACCAAAAAAAATTATCGACGCTATTAGTATCCGTTAAAAGTTATTAATATCAATGTATAGCAAACGCGTTAATCTCGCTGAAATAGAAAACTAAGTAATATTTAATTTTTTTCATTTAAGCACCGACATGCAAAGGCAACGAGGAATTTTCTAGCTGCTCAAACGGTCTCTGCCGCGTACAAGACTGCAAGGACAAAGGAAAGACCAGGCCTTGCCCGCCCATGGCCCCAGGGTCCTGTATACCGGGATGTGTGTGTCCGGAGAAATATCTAAGAAAGAACGGCGTATGTGTGCCAGAAGATCAATGTGACTGTGAGTTAGTCATAAATAATTGAAATATTTTGGGCTCAACAGGAATGTCAATAAGATAGAAGCACTTTGCATTTCAATAACGGTAGACAATAATCTATCTATACAATAAATGAAATGTTATTATTCACTTACCTGAATTATTTATCCAGATCAAGAAAAGTTTGAATTTTGATCACCTAATACATACAAAATACGCGTCACTCACTAAAAGTGTACGATGACAAAATGACTGACATGTAATCGCTTCTCGCGTGTGATTGGCTAGTCTGAGAGCCAGTTTTTTCATTTGATAAGTAATTAATATTACTAAATTTAATCGTTAGAAAAATGATCAACAAAATGAACAAAATAGTGGACATTGATTTGGACACAAAATTTGACCTATAAATAAAATGAATTAAAGTTAATAGAAACGTTTTTTGTAACGCGAGTCAGGGAGAGTACAAATTATTTTATATGGAGATAATCCCGACTCGTTGTAAATATTGGAGCATATTTGCTAAATGCTGATTAATACATAAAACTATTTATATTTTCTTGATAGATTGATAACTATTCTGCTATAATAATCTCATAGAGCATCAGATCAATCAGTATTTTTTTATATTCCGTGTGGACATTTTTCAATGTAGCTTTGGTCATTTTAAATGATTTTCACCCTAAATTGTCTCAGTAAAATTAGAGTAGGTAAATAATAAAATCTTTAATTAGAAATTTTCTTATATTTTACTAATTGTTCATTTCAAACTAACAATTGCATTCGATGGCATTGGCATACTCAAAACAAACTAGGGTCCATTACATATTCAAAACCAACTAAAAGAGGCCCATTTCTCATTAAATCGCTTTAGTAAAAATAAACCATTCAACTTGAAACAGCCATTATTTCAAATTTTGCTAAATTTTTCCGTGTACTCTTCATATGCATGGGATAGTCAAGATTTTTCAATCACATAAGTGTTTAAATTTTTTTCAACATTAAAATAATAACTAATTTAGATAAAAATAAGAAACTTAGACATAACTTAAATTATCAATTGCTACAGACCGTTTTCTTTATTTTTTGTTGAAAACGATCTCTCTCTACTGCCTTCAATTTATTGGTTAATTGATTTAGCATAATTTCATAATATAACTTAAAAATATGTATTTATATTGCACTGCTAATCGTACGGTATTTTTCTTTAACATTTTCTTTCGTCTTGTCTTAATATTTACAATATTTTTTTAAGCCTATTTATGAAGCATATTTATGCCCTAATGCTAATCATGAAGTTTATTCCGATTGTACAAACGGAGGATGGTTTCCTCAAAATTTCTCACAAGTTGGCCTAACAATATACTGCCCCAAGATTGACCCGGCTAATTGCATAAAGGGGTGTAATTGTGAAGAGGGGTATTTGCAAGTGAAAGATGCATGCAAATGCATCCCTAAAAAAGAATGCCAAAACTTTGAATCTTCTTTTCTTATAGTGGCATTTGCTCACGACATAGAAGTGCAATATACGGCGTTTGGTGATCGAGGGATATCCTTAAGCAGAGTGAACCTTAGATCATTTTAAGAAGGGGAGCAATCTTGGATTTTTGTATGGAAATGAGTTATAACACAATCTTTTTTTTATATATACTCTTTATTGCACTAAAAACACAGTTAAACATACAAGTTAAAAAAAAAGTGAGCAAAGGTGGGCTCATCTCTAAAAGAGATCTCTTCCAGCCAACCTAGAACTTGTTGGAGAATTTATAAGTCAGCAGGTGACACAAAGTGCAAAATTGGTAGAATAGTATAAAAGAGAAGAATAAACTTTTAAAAATACTAAAATAATATGAAGGCAAATAATGATATAAAGGTACATATATTTAAATAATAAATACATATTATATATATACAGGGTCACTGGAAATATGACGTATTCCTGTTAAGGAGTTATAGATGAGGTCAAAACTAATATTTTTTGTCATGTAACATTTTCTCAAAAAATAAATAGTTTTTGAGTTAATAGAAATTAAGTATTTTTTTACCAAAAGTACGTTTTCAGACACAGAAATTTAAAATAAAAGATAACTACTTATTCGATTCCGGATTTTTTATTATTTTGGGATAGAAAAGAATCTGAGTGTTGATAATGAATAAAAAAAAATTCATAAAATACAGGTGTTTATAAAAAAATCAATCCTTAAATGTATTTTTTATTTTTATTTTTTCAGATTTTTTAGAAATAGCTTCTAATATCTTTAAAAAAATCCTAGTAACTAAGCGTGCATAATATTTTAAAAACATCACCATCTATTCAGCTTTCAGTTGAGGTATAAAACCTAATAATACAATAAAACTTATTCCATAAATGTGAAAGTTTTCTTGTTTGGATGATTGTTAATCAATCACGTAAAACGGATTTGGATGAAATTTGGCACACAGATAGTTTATAAGCCGGATTAAAACATAGGAGGATACTATTATCTTGGTTAAAGGTTCCTTAGGGATTTTTTCAAATGTAAATGCGAATGAAGTCGCGGGCGGAAGCTAGTTTGCCATAAATGATCGTGCTTACTAAAAATACTTTCGTCCGAGTGAGTTTGAAACAGGTTTATTTTCCGCCGATGAGTCAAAATTTTATACAGACAGCATCAAAAATAACCATGCATATCAGTCATTTTCAATGCCCCGCTGCTGGGGAACTGGCCTTCCTTTTGGCTTGTGGATAGATAAAGCGGATGGGCCATACCTACCACGTGGGCCCAATGTGAATTGGTCAGTGTTAACGACTGTAAATGCAGCCAGAACCAAGGGCTCAATGTAAGGTACATTGAGTTAACACCGACCAATCCACATTGGACCCACGTGGTGGGTTATGGCCCGTCCGCTTTATCCCAAAAGGAAAGGAAGGCCTGTTCCCCAGCAGCGGGTCATTAAAAATGGCTCAAATGCATGGTTATTTTTGATGATGTCTGTATAATGTTATTACTTTAGTTAGTTAACGGATAAATTGTATGTGTTGTAATATGTAACATTATTTCTTTATTGTTATATTTTTATGCTTTTAATAAAGTAAGTATCGACTCTGTAGGCTCTAATAGCACTCACTATAAATCTCAGTGGTTTACATTGTGCTTTTAAATTTGTTTTTCTATGTATTTATGTTTAAACTGATAAATAATAAAAAAAATAAAAAAAACCCCTTTGAGGTTGAAATCTTGTATAAATGTTACTGTAAAAGCCCGTATATTGGTAAATCTTAGGTTTAGCTGGAAAATCTTAAGAATTACTAACATGAGTTGGTAAATGTAAGGATTTCATAAAAGGGAGACCATTTTTCGTGCTTTTACCATTAGAGTTAGGCACATGCTAGGTTTTACCAATGACGGTTGGTAAATGTTGGATTTTTTAAATAAAAACATTGAATTAGCTATCATAACTTAGTCGATTATTTCAAATTAAAAAAAAAATATAATAAAGTAAAATCCTTAAAAAAATATTTTTCAAAATCATTTCGATTTATTCTTCACTATCATTATTATTTTTATTTATCCTGTTGGAGTATTTCTAACCCAAACATAACAATAAAATTGCCCTTCAGTCAAATCATTTGTTTAAATTATTACGACTATGATTTCATGAATTTATTAGTAATAAATAAGTAATTAACTAGTGGCTCCGTGAGCAGTAGACCTCGCTATAAAAAAAAAATGTCACCATGAAGTTTTCAAAGCACACAGTAGGTACGTAAATATTCGCAGCTAGATGGTGCTTCTAAATTTTGATCATTTCTCAAAATGGGTAAATATTTTTACTATAAATTTGGAAAAATTGGCTTGACTAAACAGTTAAACATATAATTATCGAACCTACTCACAAAATTTCACCAGAATCGGTTGAGAAATGCAACCTGTAGAGGAGAACAGACAGCGCCGGAAATACGGACTGAAATATGGTTTTTTATATATCTCCGTCATTTTAATAAATTTCGAAAAACTGTCTCGACAAAAATATTCTATATATTTATCAAACCTGCTTACAAAATTTTACCGGGATCGGTTGAGAAATGCGACCTGTAGAGGAGAACAGACAGCATTGGAAAGCTGGACTGAAATATGTATTTTTAACATTTCTCCGTCATATTGGAAAGTTTCAACAAACTGGCGTGACAAAAAAATCCTATATTATTTTCGAACCTGCTCACAAAATTTCACGAGAAAATTTCACGAGAATCGGTTGAGAAATGCGACCTGTAGAGGAGAACAGACAGCGCTGGAAAACCGGACTGAAATCTGTTTTTTTAACATATCTCTGCCATTTTGAAAAATTTCAAAAAACTGGCATGACAAAAAAATAAGTACATCGTTTTCAAACCAGCTTACAAATTGTCACGAGAATCGGTTGAAATCGGTTGAAAAATACGATCTGTAGAGGAAAACAGGCACAGCTGGAAAGTGGACTGAAATCTGTTTTTTTCACATATCTCTGCCATTTTGAAAAATTTCAAAAAACTGGCTTGTCCAAAAATTCTCTATAATTTTTGAACCTGCTCACAAAATTTCACAAGATTCTGTTGAGAAATGCAACCTCTAGGCTGGAACAGACAGCCAGACATACGAAAGAATTTTTGCCCAACCTGAAGCAGAGACGCTTCGCTCGCAGTTCGTGCTGGCTCGGTCAATAATAACTAATTTTAAAACACCTTCAAATAAATATTTTTCAGCATTTACCTCGTCTGTAAGGTAGAACCTACGATTTACCGAGTGAAGTGGCAAATGTTCGAAATGAACGATGATCACAAAACAGTTCGAAATTTTACCCTTAAAAGTTGGTAAATCTAAACTGTAAATAACTAAACAGTAAAACCTAAACTGAAAAATCTTACATTTTGCTAGAAAATCTTAGGATTTACAAAGTTCAGGGTTTTACAGTAATTATAATGTACACAAAATGAGACCATTTTACGTAGTTTCTAGTCTTGATTTGTGATGTTATTCATTTTTTTTTTTCATTAAAAGCAATCGTATGCAGAGGAGAGAACGAAGTCTACTCGAATTGTACTAACGGTGGGTGTGGGGCCAAGTATTGCTCACAGCTGGGATATCCGCAGCCTTGTGTAGATTACAACTCAGACTCCTGTGTGAAAGGATGCGCCTGTATTAATGGATACGTTAGAGACAAGAATGGCAAATGCATACCAAGTGATCAGTGTCGTAAGTAGATTTTCCGTTATATTCGATTGTATCTTAAATAATGAGAAACATCTTGGACTTACAATAAGTAGTTTTTTTCCAACAAATAATTCTTCTAAAACAAAATATTTGTATTATGTAAAGTTTATAGCCAATCTTCTTCAGGCAGGAGAAGTCCTTGTTATTTTTCTTGATTAACTGGCTGGAAGACTGTGATTGAAAAGCCGAAGTTCTGGTTAAGTTCGTCGTCCTATTTCTAATCTCCCTAAATTAAATACTTATCATAAGATTATAACAGTATGACAACTTCCGGTTTCATAAGGTGCTTTCTTTATTTATAGCGTCCTGTGGTGGTGACCCCAACGCAAAACCTGGCTGCGGTACAAACTGCGGAAGGCATTGCTCTGATTACAAAAACAAGCACCCGATCTGTCCACGTATAGCCTGCATTATAAACAGATGCGATTGTAGACCAAAGTTTGTATACGATGATAACCTTAAAAAGTGTGTTTCACCCAAAGACTGCAGTAAGTTTAGCGTTTCTTTCTTTAATTGTATCTTTTCATCTGATGCAAAGTAGAAGTTGCTTCAGCTCCTCCTCTTTGTGTTTACAGCACCAACGTGTAAAATACATGAAGTATTTTCTAACTGCACAAATGGAGGATGTGCACCCACAAAATGCTCTCAATTAGGATTTCCAGTTCCGTGTCCAAGTTTGAACCCAGATTATTGCAAAAAAGGCTGTGTTTGTGAGCCAGGATATATGCGAGCAGAGAATGGAACATGTATACCTTCTAACCAATGTCGTGAGTATTTGATAATCTTAATTTCTCGTGAAATCTTGTATTTCTTTAGACCACATCGAGAATACGAATAAACACATATTAGTTAACTTACAAAAATACAGTTTCATAAGTCTCACAGAAACACTAATCATTGCATGGGATTTTAAAATCTTTTACTATTTCCAGTCAGCTAGGTGTTGATTTTAGTGTTCCGTACCCGAAAGAGCCAAACGGAGACCTATTGCTATTACTCATGTGTCCGTGACAAAGAATGTATTTTTTTATTTTAAAAAATATTAAAAAACAAATGCATGAAAAACCGCCAAGTTCAGCTATTTTTCTTAAAATCTTTTTTAAAGTACTTGTAGTGTTAATGTTTATTTCTCAAGTTTTTTTTTATCTAGCATCATGTGGAGGCGACAATAATGCGATTCGCGGCTGTAGCAATTATTGCGGCAGAAGATGCGCTGACATCGGCAAAAATGGCACAATAATTTGTCCACCATCCTGTATATTGAATGGATGTGCTTGCAAACCTAACTACTGGTATAATACTAACACTAAAAAATGTGTTAAAGCTAGCCAGTGCAGTGAGTATTTGTTAAACGTTGTTTTAAATTTTAATATCTGTATGTTCTCACAGAGTTGTTAAATAAGACAAAACGTACGTTATGAAACTATTATTACAAAAACAACCGAAATTTATTAAATTTATCGACAAGATTTACTAAATTTTGTTTAGTACCTAAATCTTGTCTTGTCAATAGTTTTAAATTTAGAACTATAGAAAACCATAAAAATCTATACTGAAGCGGATTGCTAGAAACAAAAGTCGAATAAATAAAAATGGCGCCTATTTAATTTTAGCACGGACTTATGACGGGTGGGGCTTTTAGAAATAAAAAAGAAGTTATCTTCCAGCCCCACCCGACTTCAATTTACATTTTTATTAATATTGATATGCGTTACTAATGATTAGAATATTATTTCTTGCTTTATTTTTTTCATATACAGCATCATCATGCACAGAAAAGTATTATTTTCTAAACGAATTCTTTTAAGCACCTCTTAATCCTATAGACTGAGCGGTCGCGGGATTTTTGGTAACGATCAAGGAAAAGGTTAGATTCATTTTCATGGGTTGTAGAGTGGTCCCCTAATGTGAATGATCTCGGTCTGCCTGCTCTCAGTGGTTGCAACTTCGAGTTATAGCGCTTACAAGAGGCTTCATTGTGACGAAAAAAAAACGATCAGAGAAATGGGTAGTTTTAGTATATATTCAAAGTATATCGTCTCTGCAGATGAAGCAAGTTGGTCTGCCAGCTCATAGTGGTTGCATTTCTGAGCTATGACGTGCACAAGTCACGTCATTGTTACGAAAAAAAAAACGATAAGGGAAATGGTCAGTTTTAGTACCTATTCAAAGTATAGTATCTCCACGTGTGAAACAAGTTGGTCTGCCGGCTCTCAGTGGTTGTATTTAAGAACTATCATTGTGTACGCAAGACGCTTATTTGTAGAGAAAGCCTAAAAAAACTTTGAAAAACGGGACAGTGGGCGAATTTTTAAGTGCACGCCGGCCGCTTGCGTATCTGTGACTATATGAGTCCCCTCCCCACCTTAAGGCATCTCTACACTCGCGCGCGAAAAGCCCCAAACCTCCCGCGAAGCAGTGTGCGTAATGTGGAACCGATTTGAATCGAATCCACACACCCGCGCGTGAGTATGGAGAGGTCTTGCCATGCCTGTGCCACCGCGCACCCCCCCATCCCCCCCCCCCCCCACTTCCGGCTTTAGCGTCAATAGAGATGTTCGATCCGGGTGCCTTGTATCGATATTCCGGATCGCCATGGATCGTAATTCAATGTATTGATCCAGATTATAGAATCTGGATTGATAGGCATCGGCTACACGCTCG
Source organism: Agriphila geniculea (assembly GCA_943789525.1). NCBI lineage: Eukaryota > Metazoa > Arthropoda > Insecta > Lepidoptera > Crambidae > Agriphila > Agriphila geniculea. The sequence goes on from OX038875.1 coordinate 10,188,029, forward strand.
GTAAATAGTAAATACTGTGGCCCAGCGCCATAGAGTAAATTTTAACCATGGAAAGTTAAATATTGAACATTCCATACAAATTACTTTCCATGGTTAAAATTTACTCTATGGCGATGGATCACAGTTAGTCTAAGCGGTCACGGGATTTTTGGTAACGATCAAGGAAAAGGTTAGATGCATTTTCATGGGTTATAGAGTGGTCCCCTAATGTGAATGATGTCGGCCTGCCTGCTTTCAGTAGTTGCAACTTCAAGTTACAGCGATTATAAGAGGCTTCATTGTTATGAAAAAAAAAACGATAAGAGAAATGGTCAGTTTTAGTACCTATTCAAAGTATGGTGTCTCCGTAACTGAAATTATGTGGTCTGCCGGCTCTCAGTGGTTGCATTTCAGAGCTATGACGCGCGCAAGTTACAACAAAATTTTTTTTCGTCAAATTGTATTTTTAAAAATACTAATCGATAGAAATCTTTATTATAATGAAAAAAATGTCTTAAGCCATTTTTGTCTAAAATGAATAGATTGGTCGGAAAAAAATACTTTATGTTTTTTTTTTGTATGGAGTGAGATATTCAATGTGCTTTTTTGGCCAATTCCTAATTGTTTCTGCCTCAAAACTACTTCTCGTCTACGTCAATATTTTATTGTTATTTTAAACATTTAAATAATCCTACACTATCAACCAACGCACGCCCAAAATTGTCCGTTTAATACATATTGGATTTCAAAACAGTATCAAATCGTAATTTTTAAGTAAAAACTGATTGTTTTGTCGTTATTTATTACTTTCTCATCAATTAAAACACAATAAAAGACTTTCTTTTGGTAACTATTATTACTATGGATGACATTTTTACCATAATAAATCAAATAAAACCTAAATAACATAATGCAGCGGGATGTTAAGTTAGCCCCAGGCGGGTTATTACATACTAAACAGTATTATTATTTTACAAGGAAAAAGAAAAAAAAGGGAGAAGGTTAATTCAGATTAATGATTAATATCATATTCAAATAAATGAAGTTTTTAAAATATTAACGATAGAAACTAAATTTTATTATGATTTTTAAAAACCTTTATCTGGGCTTTACTAAAAAAAATTAGGCTCGTTTATAAGTAATTTATAACAAAAGTAAAGATTTTGAAGATATATTATTAAGATCAAAATTGTATTTATGAACATTGATAGAAACAAGCAGAAACTAAAATCATCAATATTTTATTATGCGACAGATAATAAGAAGCATCAGTTAATTCATTTTCATACATCCTCCGCCAGAGATTGATCAAGCTGTGATTTGAAGACGGCTATCAAGAAAGTAAATGAAGGAGATCCAGATCGCAATATACACACAACTGATCTATCAGGATTGTAAGATCTGTTTCGAAAAGTTTAAAAAAATCACGTAAATAGCATTAAAAGGTATGGAAATCCTGAAACTGAGAACTTTGGTACATACAGCTCTTAAAATGCCGTTCAGATCACTTGGATGTATCATCATATCAGCCGCACGACACCCACTGCTGGGTATAGGCCACCTCCAAGGATCTCCACGACAAACGGTCCTGCACTGCTCGCATCCAGCGGTTTCCCGCGACCTTCACCAGATCGTCGGTCCACCTTGTCGGGGGTCTACCCACGGAGCGTCGTCCGGTCCGCGGTCGCCATTCCAGAACCTTTCCCCCCCAAAGGCCATCGGTTCTTCTCGCTATGTGTCCAGCCTACTGCCACTTCAACTGAGCAATCCTTCGAGCGATGGTGATTATTTTAGTTTTCCTGCGGATCTCCTCATTTCTGATTGGATCACGCAGAAAAACGCCGATTATGACTCTCTCCTTTGCCCGCTGGGTAACCTTGAGCCTCCTTATGAGACCGATAGTTTGCGGCCACGTTTCACTGCCGAAGTCATCACTGACAACACACACTGGTCATAGACTTTCGTCTTGAGACACTGAGGTAAATCGGACGGAAAGATGTTTTCGAATTTTGAAACCAATCTGAGTTTGATTCGACGAGAGATCTCTTTCCCGCAGTTGGACTTACCTAACTGGACTGCCTGTCTTAGGTACTAGGTACTAGGAACTAGGTACGTAATGGACAACAACTCCTAGTGTTCCCGGTATGAACTGGAGTGGGCAGTTGGGCACAACATGGGCATTCGATATGATTTTCGTCTTATAAATGTTCATCTTGAGACCCACTCTTTGGGAAGCACTAACGGAAATCTTCGAGCATTGTGTTCAGGTCTTCCAAGGTTTTCGCCATAAGAACTATATCATCGGCAAAACGAAGGTGTGTTAGGTACTGGCCATTCATCTTGATTCTGAGTCCTTTCCAGTCTAAGAGTTTAAAGATATCATCCAACGCAGCTATGAATAGTTTCGGGGAAATAGTATCTCTCTGTCCCACATCTCGCTGCAGTTGGATACGATTTGTGCTCTGGTTCTGTACTCGGATCAACATGGTGGCATTTTCGTACCACATCACCTCGATATACCTGTAGTCCACTTGGAAACTTTGGAGAGACTGCAGCACCGCCCAGGTTTCAATCATATCAAAGGCTTTCTCATAGTCCACGAATGCCAAGTATAATAGCAGATTTAATGGATGTGGTCTATGATACTAATGCCTTTTCGGAACCCGGCTTGTTCGGGAGGTTGAAAGTCGTCGAACTTGCGAGCAAGGACCGGAATCGCTTTCCGTTAAAGGGGTTTTTGATTGGGTATTTCATGGACTTGTTTTCAAAAACCTTATCAATACGGTAACCCTATCAATACGGCAACCCTATCGAAAGGGTAACCCAAGTAATCACTTACCGAATACGAAAACCCTATCGGGGAAACCCTATGAAGGCTTTATGAAGGACCAGGGGGCCTATTTTTGAATCGCTGGCGAATTTTGAAAACAAGTCTATGAAATACCCAATCAAAAACCCTTTGAACGGTAAGCGGTTCATGAAATACCCAATCAAAACCCCTTTAACGGTAAGCGGTTCTGGGGCCCTATTTTTGAATCGCTCGGCTGGCGTCGAGCGTTCGTTTCTACTGATTTTAGTTCGACATTTAACTCAACCTCCATACATTTGAGTCAACCGCTTACCGTTAAAAGGGTTTTTGATTGGGTATTTCATAGACTTGTTTTCAAAAACCCTATCAATACGGTAAGCATAACGTCGACTAACCCTATCGAAAGGGAAACCCTATGATTTGGTAAGTTTTTTATTAGGGTTTCCATATCAATTGGGTTAACCAAAAAAGGGGTTTTCCGGTCGTTATTAGCGACCGAAACGATCAACGCATCAAAGTTACTTTGTTTGTATGAAAATTAAATTGTTTTTCTAATTATCCATATACATATTTAACATTATACATTGGGTCTTATTGTATGTCTCTAGTTAAGAAGCTATGTGTACAAAGCCCTGTAAATTTTGGTAATCTTTATTTAATTTTAATTGTATTAGGTAATCTATTCTTTAATATTAGTTAAGTCATGTTAATTTTCTTTAAATAAGGAGATACAGTTATTTTATTAAGTAAATCACTTAAAATTTTAGGTCTTCTTTGTTTCATTAAAATAAATGTAAGGACATCCGATAATGGTATTGAAGTTAGCTTTGTAAATTGGCTTATTATATTCGTTATGTTTTTGGATAAGTTGTTTGATGGTGATGTGATATATTGTATTGTAGTTTTTCCTAAGCCCAGCCTGTTTGATTGGTTGATTTTCATCAAGATTACCAGATACCATAAATAAACAACAAAAAATAAAATATTATTTCTAGTAATGCCTTTGCAAAGACTTTGTATGAGTTTGAAATCAGTGAAATGGGCTTGTAGTTTCCTATTTCTTTCCTTGATCCTTTCTTATGTAAGAGTAATATGTGTGACTCTGCCCATTGTCTAGGTATAATAACCGTGCGTAGTATTTCGTTGAAAACTTTAGCCAGTATTGGCCCCATCTCTTCCGCAATACCTCTTAAGAGTTCGTTAGGAATTTGGTCAGGTCAAAACTATTAATGAAACAATTACAACTCAGATATTTATGCTTTTTTGTTGAGAACATTTTAGCTTTATATTATAGTTGCGTTGTAATTATGGTAAAAACAATTGTATAATAGACCTTAACTGAACGTTTTGTTGGCTTTTCTAGTGTTAAAATTGATGAAAATAATAAAGATTGGCAAAAAAAGTTTTTACTAAAAAATACGATTATATACTGTTTAAAAATCCAAGCTGTGTAAATGTACAATTTTGGACGCGCGTTGATAGTGTATGATTAGTTTAAACGTTTGAAATAGTGACGCAGAAGTAGTTTTGAGGCAGAAACAATTAGGAATTGGCCAAAAGAGCACATTGAATATCTCACTCCATACAAAAAACAACATAAAGTATTTTTTTCCGACCAATCTATTCATTTTAGACAAAAATGGCTTAAGACATTTTTTTTCATTATAATAAAGAGTTCTATCGATTAGTATTTTTAAAATACAATTTGACGAAAAAAATATTTTGTTATAACTTGCGCGCGTCATAGCTCTGAAATGCAACCACTGAGAGCCGGCAGACCACATAATTTCAGTTACGGAGACACCATACTTTGAATAGGTACTAAAACTGACCATTTCTCTGATCGTTTTTTTTTCATAACAATGAAGCCTCTTATAATCGCTGTAACTCGAAGTTGCAACTACTGAGAGCAGGCAGGCCGACATCATTCACATTAGGGGACCACTCTATAACCCATAAAAATGCATCTAACCTTTTCCTTGATCGTTACCAAAAATCCCGTGACCGCTTAGACTAACTGTGATCCATCGCCATAGAGTAAATTTTAACCATGGAAAGTAATTTGTATGGAATGTTCAATATTTAACTTTCCATGGTTAAAATTTACTCTATGGCGCTGGGCCACAGTATTTACTATTTACCGAGCGTGTAGCCGATGCCTATCAATCCAGATTCTATAATCTGGATCAATACATTGAATTACGATCCATGGCGATCCGGAATATCGATACAAGGCACCCGGATCGAACATCTCTATTGACGCTAAAGCCGGAAGTGGGGGGGGGGATGGGGGGTGCGCGGTGGCACAGGCATGGCAAGACCTCTCCATACTCACGCGCGGGTGTGTGGATTCGATTCAAATCGGTTCCACATTACGCACACTGCTTCGCGGGAGGTTTGGGGCTTTTCGCGCGCGAGTGTAGAGATGCCTTAAGGTGGGGAGGGGACTCATATAGTCACAGATACGCAAACGGCCGGCGTGCACTTAAAAATTCGCCCATTGTCCCGTTTTTCAAAGTTTTTTTAGGCTTTCTCTACAAATAAGCGTCTTGCGTACACAATGATAGTTCTTAAATACAACCACTGAGAGCCGGCAGACCAACTTGTTTCACACGTGGAGATACTATACTTTGAATAGGTACTAAAACTGACCATTTCCCTTATCGTTTTTTTTTCGTAACAATGACGTGACTTGTGCACGTCATAGCTCAGAAATGCAACCACTATGAGCTGGCAGACCAACTTGCTTCATCTGCAGAGACGATATACTTTGAATATATACTAAAACTACCCATTTCTCTGATCGTTTTTTTTTCGTCACAATGAAGCCTCTTGTAAGCGCTATAACTCGAAGTTGCAACCACTGAGAGCAGGCAGACCGAGATCATTCACATTAGGGGACCACTCTACAACCCATAAAAATGAATCTAACCTTTTCCTTGATCGTTACCAAAAATCCCATGACCGCTTAGACTACTACCTCCATTCAGCTGCGGTCAAGAGAGAATTTTTAAACTCAAGTGTTAACACATACTGTACTGTAATTCGCCTTTTTACAGGCTCCTTACGTTCTCTGGCCATAAATTCCTGTGATGCGTCATTCCCACAGATTACAACATCACTTTTTAAAATAAAAAGTCGCTTCCCGCTGTTCGCGGTTCTTGGGGTTTCTCCGTCACTTTTCTTCTCCTTCGAATATATTTTCCTTCATTTTTCGTGAACTTTAACTGAGTTAAGACCTTGAAATCGTGCGTTATTATCCTTTTTATCCTTTTTTCTATACTTCTCTGTATCAATGTTTATATCCCTCGTTCTTTTACTGTAGATGAAGCCTCAACATGTAACGGTCTGCCAAAAATAATTAACTCCGGGTCATTTATGCATGTAGATTTTCAATACGTTACATTATCTCTGAAACAATAGAAAACAATAGAAAACAAAGTTATAATAAGGTACTTGATATTAATAAGGTCTACCTAATTTGAAATGTTTATTACTCAAAGGTCCATATAGGCGCTATAAAGGTAAAAAAATGTAGCCTTCGGCTGCTTTAGAGTGAAAGATATGATATGATATGATTATGAGTTAGACCTACAAAATGAACTTTGGGTTGCATATTTGTAATTAAAACCACTCAAAGAAGAACAGTAGCGGATCTTGCAACCTTTTTACTACTCAAGAAGTACAGTAGTGGAACTTGTAACCTTTTTACTTAGTGTGTGCTAGTTGCATTTATTACGGCTTATACTAATTCAAAGTAAAAAATACCTTTAAATTGAACTTGTCCAATCGACCAATAAAATTAAATATTTATAATAAAAAAGTAAAGATCCTTATTTTAAATTTAAAAAAATCTCACGCAGTCTTAATCCTTACTAATATTATAAATGCGAAAGTCCGTTTGTTTGTTTGTTTGTTTGTTTGTTACGCCTTCACGTCTTAACTACTGAACCGATTCTCATGAAATTTTGCATACACGTTGCCAGGGGTACAGAGAAGGACATAGGGTACTTTTCATCCCGAAAAAAAGTATTTTTCCCGAGGGATAGCAAAAAACGTTTCCACGCAGACGAAGTCGCGGGCGGCCGCTAGTTATTTATATAAGCCACTTTAAAAACCCTTTTATTACATTCCTTTTTTTAAATGGAATTTTTTTTAGATTCCTATTATCAAAGAATAAAAAAATGTTCTTATTAATAAATCTTAGTTTTATGGAATTATAAGCGTTTCAAAATAGGTAAGTAGCCCTTATTTTACCAATTACCTTTTTTGTCTTTAAAGAAAATAATTAATGCAACACAAGCTATGGTACTTCACTACCAACTACACTTCACCATATGCATTTTGACGAGCATAAATAACCTAGAAACCAGTATAAAGTGAAATACTAAGTTTTGAATAGTTCCGATGATCATCTTTGGTCTTCAGCATCAGTTCACCTTCGCCAAAATGGTACTTTCCAAAAGCAAATGCACAAGTTACGTTATAAGATAATACCAAAATCACTATAGGTGTGCCTCTAATATTTGAAAAGTGCCCTTAATTTCCCCATCAGGTCTTGACCTAATGAGAATGGGACCAACTTGGAAGTATAATTATGCTTTCAAACGAAATAAGATTATTTAAATCTGTCCAGCCGTCTTCGAGTAATCGAGTAACATACATAAAAAAAGATTCCGACGAACTGAGAACCTCCTCCTTTTGTGAAGTCGGTTAAAATGAAACATATAAGAAATAATCTCAACTAAATCAATCTGTTTCACAGCACCCGTTTGTAAAATAAACGAAGAGTATTCAAATTGTTCCAATGGCCTATGCCGATTCCAAGATTGCACTCAATATGGGAACCCTACACCGTTTTGCCCCAGATTCGACATGACTAAATGTAAAGGGAGTTGTATCTGCAAAAACAAATACTTGAGAAATCCTCAAGGCGTATGTGTTCCACAAGAAGAATGTCCATGTAAGTACGGAGAAGAAGGAAATAATATACTTACTCAGTACTTTATTGCTTTTTCACGATGTTTTAAAGTATCTTTGCTAAAAATTTATATTTGTATATTTATGGACCCTGGTTTAAGTAGGGCATAGCAAACTAGAGGAGAGGAAGTCGCTTTATTTCGTTGGTTTATTTTAAGTAATTTTTATGTACATAAGTAGGTGATGTATAACAAAAAACATTTAAGTAGTTTGGTCAAAATCTATTTTTTTTATTTATAATTCTTGTTAACACTATTTTTAATGTTAATTTGTAAAATAATTTATTATGTCATTTTAAGTATATTTATATTATTCTATCTGGATCTTTAAATTTTAATTCATAATAATATAAATTTATTTTCATGTTTTCCTACTTAAAAATATATTTAAATATTTTTTATATTCGAATTATTATTTAATATATTAATCTATGTTGTCATTAGAGTAGTATTGTATACCTTTTCTAACATTTCGATTTAAATCAAAAGAAAATATCAAAAGATTTACTTATGGAAATATTTTAATTATTGAATTCTTCTTCTTTATTTATATTTTTTTAGCGCAGATGGGAACTTATAAAGTATCTTTTCACACATCTATATATATAAAATTCAAAGTCCTGACTGACTGACTGAGATATTAACGCACAGCCCAAAGCGCTGAACCTAGAGACTTAAAATTTTGCACACAGATACCTTATACAGTGTAGGCATTTACTAAGGAAGGATTTTTGAAAATTCCATCCCTAAGGAGATGCAACAAGGGATGAAAATTTGTATGAAAGCCCCTCAGTTTTGAAGCTAGGATCTTCAAATTTTGTGTTTAGGCTGATGATTGAAAATTAATAAATACGTGTCTCAGCGTCTTTCAAAATTCTACCCCTGAAGGGGTGAAAAGGGGTATGAAGTTGAGTTTAGAAGAAAATCCTTCATTTTCGAAGTAAAAATTGCCAAATTTATAATTTAGACTTATGGATGGAAATTTAACGCAAGGTTTATTGTTATTTTAACCCCTATGGGGATGAAATAGGGGTGAAATGGGTAAATAAACCTAAAATAGATATTTATGTCGTTATTGGGGTTTTCTGGGATGACGATTTGCGAAAATGACATTTATTTTGAAGTCCAACACGGTGGACATGATTTAATTTCTAAGGGGTGAAAATGGGGTTCAAATTTTGTATGGAAAAAGAATATAAAATAGACTCTACAATTTAAACTTCGTAGGAGCACGTCTAAAAAAAAATAGACAAACATATTATATTTTGTGATTTTGAAAATCAACCCCTTAGGGGGTAAATAAGGTTAGTAAACATAAAAATCGATATAGATGTCGTTCTTGAGGTTTTATGGTATGGTGATTGCGAAAATGACATTTATTTTGAAGTCCAACACGGTGGACATGATTCAGCCCCAGGGGACGGAGACGGAGACGAAGACGGGAAATAAACTAACTTCCGCCCGCGACTTCGTCCGCGTGGATATTAGAAAAAATCCTTAGGGAACCTTCAACTAGGATCCGCCCAGCCGTTTTTACGAGATTAGGCAGGTCCCCACCAAGCGATCAGCCTCGTGCGAGGCCCGCCACATGCGGCAAACGTCTTGCCTCGCGAGCAGCTTCGTGCGAGGCCCGCCACACGCGCCAAACGTCTTGCCTCTTGAGGCAGCGCGCTTGGTTGGGACCCGCCTAATCGCGTAAAAACGGCTGGTCGGATCCTGGTTGAAGGTTCCCTAAGGGTTTTCTCTAATATCCACGCGGACGAAGTTGCGGGCGGAAGCTAGTAATATACTAAAGCGCTCTTTATGTATTTTCGATTCTAAATTGGGTAACATTACTGAATGGGTTTTCTGTCTAAATAAGTAAAGCATATTTTAAAATATTTGTTTAGTTTTCAGGACCTTTTTTTACAAATTTTAATATGTAGGTACCTATACGCATGGGATAGTTAGGATTTTTCAATCACATACGTGTTAATTTTTTTTCAACATTAAAATTAATAACTAAATAAGATAAAAAATAAGAAACTTCGCAAACTTCGAAAATTATTATTTGCTACAGACTGTTTTCTTTAATTTTAGTAAAAAACTATCTCTCTCTATTGCCTTCAATTTATTGTTTAATTGATTTCGCATAACATCATAATAAAACTTTTAAAAAATCTATTTATGTTGCCCTTGTAATCGTACGGTACTTTTCTTTAACATTATCTTTCGTCTTGTCTTAACATTTACAATATTTTTTTCAGCATATTTATGCCCTAAAGCTAATCATGAAATTTATTCCAACTGTACTAACGGAGGATGCTTTCCTCAAAATTGCTCACAAGTTGGCATAACAATATACTGCCCCAAGATTGACCCGGCTGATTGCATAAGGGGGTGTATTTGTGAAGAGGGGTATTTGCGAGCAAAAGATGGCACATGCATCCCTAAGAAAGAATGCCGTAAGTAGTTTAATTAAGAAAAGTTTGAACCTTCCCTTCAATAACCTACCCAACATGTAAAGAACCAAGCAATCGAATATTGTGTGTTAAGTTAGTGATATAAAAATAACATGCCTGTTATAGGTTTACACATCAGGATCAATGTTCAACTTCGTTTTATGTAATGTTTAATATGTACTCTGTCGCCGTGTCGTATGAATAAATAAAATATAAGAGAGGGAAAAAAAAGAAAAAATATGTAGAAGAACCTTCTCCATATTTTTGTAATCCTGGTAAAAATGTATTATGGAGTATGTATAATCGTTTTCATACATGATTTTAATATGTTTGAAAAGGCAGATTATTTTATTAAATAAACACTATTTATCAAAACTACATCTTAAAACCATTTTTATTACTTATTGTACCTCGTAGCATTTAACTTGTTTTAGGATTCGTTTAGGATTAGGATTCGTTGGGAATATAATTTTATAACGGCAATAAAGAAATACCATTTGGTATTAGTTTTTGGGATTAGATCGAGATAGATCAGATAATCGATCTCCGCAAGTCGAATGTATTTTTAAACGAAAAGTCTAACCATCGTTAATTCCTTTGAGTGTGAAATCTTGTATATATGTTACTGTAAAAGCCCGTATATTGGAAAATCTTAAGATTTACCAACCATGAGTTGGTAAATGTAAGGATTTTATAAAAGGGAGACCATTTTTACCATTAGAGTTTGGCTCATCCTAAGTTTTACCAATGACGGTTGGTAAATGATGGATTTTTTAATAAAACAGTGAATTAGCTATCATAACTTAGTCGATTATTTCAAATTAAAAAATTAAATAGAATAAAGTAAAATCCTTTAATATTTTTCATTATCATTTCGATTTATTCTTCACTATCATTATTATTTTTATTTATCCTGTTGGAGTATTTCTAACTCAATTAAATTACCCTTCAGTCAAATCCTTTGTTTATATTATTATGATTTGATGAATTTAATAGTAAGAAGTAATAAATAATAACTAATTTTAAAACACCTTCAAAATAAATATTTTTCAGCATTTACCTCGTCTATGAGGTAAAACCTACGATTTGCCGAGTGAATGGTGGCAAATTTTTTAAATGAACTATGATCACAAAACAGTTTGAACTTTTACCATTAATAGTTGGTAAATCTCAAGTATTACTAGAAAATCTTAGGATGTACGGGGTTTTACAGTAACTATTATAATGCACGAAAAATGAGACCATTTTACGTAGCTTCTAGTCTTGGTGTGTGATTTTGTTCAATTTTTTTTTTCATTAAAAGCAATCGTATGCAGAGGAGAGAACGAAGTCTACTCGAATTGTACTAACGGTGGGTGTGGGGCCAAGTATTGCTCACAGCTGGGATATCCGCAGCCTTGTGTAGATTACAACTCAGACTCCTGTGTGAAAGGGTGCGCCTGTATTGATGGATACGTTAGAGACAAGAACGGCAAATGCATACCAAGTGATCAGTGTCGTAAGTAGATTTTCCGTTATATTCGATTGTATCTTACATAATGAGAAACATTTTGGACTTACAATAAGTAGGATTTTTCTAACAAGCATTTCATCTAAAACAAAATATTTTTATTATGTAAAGCTTAAAGCCAATCTCCTTCAGGCAGGCGAAGTCCTTGTTATTTTCCTTGATTAATTGGCTGGAAGACTGTGGTTGAAAAACTGGAGTTCTAGTACAGTTCGTCGTCCTGTTTCTGATCTCTCTAAATTAAATACTCATTATGAGATTATAACAGTATGACAACTTTCGGTTTTATAAGGTACTTCCTTTATTTATAGCGTCTTGCGGTGGCGACCCCAACGCACGACCAGGCTGCGGTATAAATTGCGGAAGGCATTGCTCTAATTACAAGAACAAGCACACAATCTGTCCACGTATAGCCTGCATTCCAAACAGATGCGATTGTAAACCAAAGTTTGTATACGATGACAACCTTAAAAAGTGTGTTTTACCCAAAGACTGCAGTAAGTTTAGCGTTTCTTTCTTTAATAGTATCCTTTCATTAATGCAAAATAGAAACTGATTAAGCTCCTCCTCTTTGTGTTAACAGCACCAACGTGTCAAATACATGAAGTATTTTCTAACTGCACAAATAGAGGATGTGCACCCACAAAATGCTCGCAATTAGGATTTCCGGTTCCGTGTCCAAAGTTGAACCCAGCTTATTGTAAAAAAGGCTGTGTTTGTAAACCAGGATATGTGCGAGCATCGAATGGAACATGTATACCTTCTAACCAATGTCGTGAGTATATGATAATGGTATCATTAATTTCATTTTCAAACCTTGTATTCCTTTAGACCACATCGAGAATACAAATAAACACAATAATGTAGTTCCGTAAGTCTCATTAAAACACTGAATATTGCATGGGATTTAAACCATTTAAAATTTCCAGTCAGCTCAGTGTTGTTTTAGTGTTCCGTACTTGAAGGGATCAAACGCAGCCCTATTGCTGTTACTCATGTGTCCATGGCAATTTTTTTTTTTATTTTATAAAACTAAGGCACTGAGCAATCTGCTTCTTAGTCAATTGACCGTGTTAGGCATTGTGCCAGCGATGGCATGTTGCATTTTAGGCACTGTGCTCAGAATTGGAGAAATAGCCAATCAGCTGTTTTTCTAAAAATCTGTTTAAAAGTACTTGTGGTAAATGTTTATTACCTATTACGTATATTTTAACATTAAATACCAATACACTGATAAAAATTTAATTGTTTTTTTTTTAATTCTCTCATTTCCCTATTAAAAACCAACTTAATTTTGCGATCAAACGCGTAGCACAGATAAGCCCCACCCCTAAGCCCTATATGATATGGAACCCTAAACCGACATAAACTTGCCCGGATTTTTATTATGTAATGAGGCCCATGTTTATCACCTGGGTTACCAAATTTCTTAACATATGTTCTTTTGTTACTTGCTGATTTCCCTACATAATTATTTTGTTATTATGTAATACCTCATTTTAGCTTCTTGCGGAGGAGATCCCAATGCACAGCCAGGATGTGGCATTAACTGCGGAAGACATTGTTCTAATTACAAAAATAAACACCCCATATGTCCACGCATAGCCTGTCTAAGAAACAAATGCGATTGTAGAAAGGATTACGTTTACGATGACAACATCAAAAAGTGCGTCTTTCCAAAGGATTGCAGTAAGTTTTACAATATAGTCTTGAGGATAGATTTTTATTCACGTTCGAATCTGGTTAACGTACTTGTGCACAAACAACCAAACTCTTTAAATAATTACTCACTAATGTCTCTAGAAAACGGCGAATATAGATATATATCTCATTTAGAAAAGTTGTTGATAAGCAGAATTCGAAAATTTATACAATGTGTTACAAAAATAAGTAATGTCAAATAGTAGGGACCATCGATCTGAACAACTTTTACTATGGGACCAACTCTGAAATCGCGAAAAAAACTTCTGTTTCATACAAAAAGTAATAACGAAAATATCAAATGTATGAAACTGCTGATTTTTTTCGTGATTTTAGATTAGATCCCATAGCAAAAGTTGTTCAGTTTGATGGTCCCTATCTACCATAATCAGCATTACTCGTATTTTTGTAGCCAGTTGTAAAGGGTAGATACCCATGTTACATAATATTCGTACTCATGGTACGATAAGTATAATGATATTTTGAGCTGTAAGAAACAAGGACAATATCCAAATTGTTTTTATTATTGCTGACAGAGACAATCCTACAGAACAGAATAAAACACAAATTGTTATCATTATGTTACACTTTACAGCTCCAACATGTCAGTTGCACGAAGTGTTTTCAAACTGCTCAAACGATAGAAGTGTAATACGAAACTGTTCGCAATTGGGCTCACCAGTGCGATATACCAAATTGAAACCTAGGTGTTGTGTGAAAGGTTGCGTTTGCCAAGAAGGATACCTGCGAGCCGACAATGGAACCTGTATCCCCAAACACAAATGCCGTAAGTGACTCATTTCCCATCAGTAATATTTGATATTTGGCAAAATGTTTATAGGTAATCTAATAATTAGATAATATCCAAATTGTAAGAATAACACTATCACTGGCTAATCAACATTTTTAAAGGTATAACGTATCTACTAAAATTATTTGTCAAAAAGAAAAGCTAATGGTGGATCAACACAGCCCGGCGCCGGATCCGTGCTTGGCAATCGCAATGGCGGCGGCAGCTGGCCCATGCCGCCGGGCTGTGTGGATTCACCATGAGCTTTTTAGTTTTATATTGATAATGCTAAATTATAAATTATTAGTCCAATTGGAAAAAATACCATAGACAATGTGATCAACATAAGTAATTAAGTACTAAGTATTTTAAGGAAAAAAACATTACCATCTGTAAGAGCCCGTATATTGGTAAATCTTAGGTTTCACTAGAAAATCTTAAGATTTACCAACATGTGTTGGTAAATGAAAGGATTTTATAAAAGGGAGACCATTTATCGGACTTTTACCATTAGAGTTTGGCACATGCTAGGTTTTGCCAATGACGGTTGGTAAATGTTGTACTTTTTAGTAAAACAGTGAATTGGCTATCTTAAACTTAGTCATTTATTTCAAATTTAAAAATTTGATGTAGTAAATAAAATAAAGTGAAATCCTTAAATATTTTTCATTATTATTTCGATTTCTTTTTCACTATCATTATTGTTTTTATTTATCCTGTAGGAGTATTTTTAAGTCAAACAATAAAATAAAATTACCCTTCAGTCAAATCCTTTGTTTAAATTATGATTTGGTGAATTTATTAGCAATAAGTAAAATATATATTTTAAGACGCCTTCAAAATAAATATTTTCCACCATTTACCTTGTCTATGAGGTAAAACCTACGATTTACCGAGTGAATGGTGCCAAATGTTCGAAATGAACGATGATCACAAAACAGTTCGAACTTTTACCATTAAGAGTTGGTAAATCTTAGGTTTTAATGGAAAATCTTAGGATTTACAAAGTTCGGGGTTTTATGGTAACTATAATGTACACAAAATGAGACCATTTTACGTAGTTTCTAGTCTTGGTTTGTGATATTGTTCAATTTTTTTCATTAAAAGCAATCGTATGCAGAGGAAAGAACGAAGTCTACTCGAATTGTACTAACGGTGGGTGTGGGGCCAAGTATTGCTCACAGCTGGGATATCCGCAGCCTTGTGTAGATTACAACTCAGACTCCTGTGTGAAAGGATGCGCCTGTATTAATGGATACGTTAGAGACAAGAATGGCAAATGCATACCAAGTGATCAGTGTCGTAAGTAGATTTTCCGTTATATTCGATTGTATCTTATCTTAAATATTGAGAAACATCTTGGACTTACAATAAGTAGGTTTTTTCCAACAAGGATTTGTTCTAAAACAATATATTTTTATTATATAGAGCTTATGGCCAATCTCCATCAGGCAGGAGAAGTCCTTGTTATTTTCCTTGATTAATTGACTGGAAGACTGTGGTTGAAAAGCCGGAGTTCTAATTAAGTTCGTCGTCCTGTTTCTAATCTTCCTAAACTAAATACTCATCATGAGATTATAACAGTATGATAACATGAAATAAAACAATTTTTAACGGATGCTAGCGCCGTTTTATTGAAAGTACTTTGGTAATTAATTGTTATTTGGTTTGATTTTTGGTTTTCCCAACGTTTCGGCACCTTTGCAGCTGCCGGGGTCCCCCGTGACCAGTATCCGTGCGCTAGTATCGTTTAAAAATTGTTTTATTTCAAATCTAGTGAGCGCGTAAGCTTGAGAAGTGAGTATGACAACTTTCTGTTACATAAGGTATTTTCTTTATTTATAGCGTCTTGTGGTGGCGACCCCAATGCACGACCCGGCTGCGGTATAAACTGCGGAAGGCATTGCTCTAATTACAAGAACAAGCACACAATCTGTCCACGTATACTCTGCATTATAAACAGATGCGATTGTAGACCAAAGTTCGTATACGATGACAACCTTAAAAAGTGTGTTTCACCCAAAGACTGCAGTAAGTTTATCGCTTCTTTCTTTAATAGTATCCTTTCATGCAATCTTAATGCAAAGTAGAAATTGATTCAGCTCCTCCTCTTTGTGTTAACAGCACCAACGTGTAAAATACATGAAGTATTTTCTAACTGCACAAATGGAGGATGTGCACCCACAAAATGCTCGCAATTAGGATTTCCGGTTCCGTGTCCAAAGTTGAACCCAGCTTATTGTAAAAAAGGCTGTGTTTGTAAACCAGGATATGTGCGAGCATCGAATGGAACATGTATACCTTCTAACCAATGTCGTGAGTATATGATAATGGTATCATTAATTTCATTTTCAAACCTTGTATTCCTTTAGACCACATCGAGAATACAAATAAACACAATAATGTAGTTCCGTAAGTCTCATTAAAACACTGAATATTGCATGGGATTTAAACCATTTAAAATTTCCAGTCAGCTCAGTGTTGTTTTAGTGTTCCGTACTTGAAGGGATCAAACGCAGCCCTATTGCTGTTACTCATGTGTCCATGGCAATTTTTTTTTTTTATTTTATAAAACAAAGGCACTGAGCAATCTGCTTCTTAGTCAATTGACCGTGTTAGGCATTGTGCCAGCGATGGCATGTTGCATTTTAGGCACTGTGCTCAGAATTGGAGAAATCGCCAATCAGCTGTTTTTCTAAAAATCTGTTTAAAAGTACTTGTGGTAAATGTTTATTACCTATTACCTATATTTTAACATTAAATACCAATACACTGATAAAAATTGAATTGTTTTTTTTTTAATTCACTCATTTCCCTATTAAAAACCAACTTAATTTTGCGATCAAACGCGTAGCACAGATAAGCCCCACCCCTAAGCCCTATATGATATGGAACCCTAAACCGACATAAACTTGCCCGGATTTTTATTATGTAATAAGGCCCATGTTTATCACCTGGGTTACCGAATTTCTTAACATATGTTCTTTTGTTACTTGCTGATTTCCCTACATAATTATTTTGTTATTATGTAATACCTCATTTTAGCTTCTTGCGGAGGAGATCCCAATGCACAGCCAGGATGTGGCATTAACTGCGGAAGACATTGCTCTAATTACAAAAATAAACACCATATATGTCCACGCATAGCCTGTCTAAGAAACAAATGCGATTGTAGAAAGGATTACGTTTACGATGACAACATCAAAAAGTGCGTCTTTCCAAAGGATTGCAGTAAGTTTTACAATATAGTCTTGAGGATAGATTTTTATTCACGTTCGAATCTGGTTAACGTACTTGTGCACAAACAACCAAACTCTTTAAATAATTACTCACTAATGTCTCTAGAAAACGGCGAATATAGATATATATCTCATTTAGAAAAGTTGTTGATAAGCAGAATTCAAAAATTCATACAATGTGTTACAAAAATAAGTAATGTCAAATAGTAGGGACCATCGATCTGAACAACTTTTACTATGGGACCAACTCTGAAATCGCGAAAAAAACTTCTGTTTCATACAAAAAGTAATAATGAAAATATCAAATGTATGAAACTGCTGATTTTTTTCGTGATTTTAGATTAGATCCCATAGCAAAAGTTGTTCAGTTTGATGGTCCTTATCTACCATAATCAGCATTACTCGTATTTTTGTAGCCAGTTGTAAAGGGTAGATACCCATGTTACATAATATTCGTACTCATGGTACGATAAGTATAATGATATTTTGAGCTGTAAGAAACAAGGACAATATCCAAATTGTTTTTATTATTGCTGACAGAGACAATCCTACAGAACAGAATAAAACACAAATTGTTATCATTATGTTACACTTTACAGCTCCAACATGTCAGTTGCACGAAGTGTTTTCAAACTGCTCAAACGATAGAAGTGTAATACGAAACTGTTCGCAATTGGGCTCACCAGTGCGATATACCAAATTGAAACCTAGGTGTTGTGTGAAAGGTTGCGTTTGCCAAGAAGGATACCTGCGAGCCGACAATGGAACCTGTATCCCCAAACACAAATGCCGTAAGTGACTCATTTCCCATCAGTAATATTTGATATTTGGCAAAATGTTTATAGGTAATCTAATAATTAGATAATATCCAAATTGTAAGAATAAACTATCACTGGCTAATCAACATTTTTAAAGGTATAACGTATCTACTAAAATTATTTGTCAAAAAGAAAAGCTAATGGTGGATCAACACAGCCCGGCGCCGGATCCGTGCTCGGCAATCGCAATGGCGGCGGCAGCTGGCCCATGCCGCCGGGCTGTGTGGATTCACCATGAACTTTTTAGTTTTATATTGATAATGCTAAATTATAAATTATTAGTCCAATTGGAAAAAATACCATAGACAATGTGATCAACATAAGTAATTAAGTACTAAGTATTTTAAGGAAAAAACATTATCATCTGTAAGAGCCCGTATATTGGTAAATCTTAGGTTTCACTAGAAAATCTTAAGATTTACCAACATGTGTTGGTAAATGTAAGGATTTTATAAAAGGGAGACCATTTATCGGACTTTTACCATTAGAGTTTGGCACATGCTAGGTTTTGCCAATGACGGTTGGTAAATGTTGTACTTTTTAGTAAAACAGTGAATTGGCTATCATATACTTAGTCATTTATTTCAAATTAATAAATTTGATGTAGTAAATAAAATAAAGTGAAATCCTTAAATATTTTTCATTATTATTTCGATTTCTTTTTCACTATCATTATTGTTTTTATTTATCCTGTAGGAGTATTTTTAAGTCAAACATTAAAATAAAATTACCCTTCAGTCAAATCCTTTGTTTAAATTATGATTTGATGAATTTATTAGCAATAAGTAAAATATATATTTTAAGACACCTTCAAAATAAATATTTTTCACCATTTACCTTGTCTATGAGGTAAAACCTACGATTTACCGAGTGAATGGTGGCAAATGTTCGAAATTAACGATGATCACAAAACAGTTCGAACTTTTACCATTAAGAGTTGGTAAATCTTAGGTTTTAATGGAAAATCTTAGGATTTACAAAGTTCGGGGTTTTATGGTAACTATAATGTACACAAAATGAGACCATTTTACGTAGTTTCTAGTCTTGGTTTGTGATATTGTTCAATTTTTTTCATTAAAAGCAATCGTATGCAGAGGAGAGAACGAAGTCTACTCGAATTGTACTAACGGTGGGTGTGGGGCCAAGTATTGCTCACAGCTGGGATATCCGCAGCCTTGTGTAGATTACAACTCAGACTCCTGTGTGAAAGGATGCGCCTGTATTAATGGATACGTTAGAGACAAGAATGGCAAATGCATACCAAGTGATCAGTGTCGTAAGTAGATTTTCCGTTATATTCGATTGTATCTTATCTTAAATATTGAGAAACATCTTGGACTTACAATAAGTAGGTTTTTTCCAACAAGGATTTGTTCTAAAACAATATATTTTTATTATATAGAGCTTATGGCCAATCTCCATCAGGCAGGAGAAGTCCTTGTTATTTTCCTTGATTAATTGACTGGAAGACTGTGGTTGAAAAGCCGGAATTCTAATTAAGTTCGTCGTCCTGTTTCTAATCTTCCTAAACTAAATACTCATCATGAGATTATAACAGTATGATAACATGAAATAAAACAATTTTTAACGGATGCTAGCGCCGTTTTATTGAAAGTACTTTGGTAATTAATTGTTATTTGGTTTGATTTTTGGTTTTCCCAACGTTTCGGCACCTTTGCAGCTGCCGGGGTCCCCCGTGACCAGTATCCGTGCGCTAGTATCGTTTAAAAATTGTTTTATTTCAAATCTAGTGAGCGCGTAAGCTTGAGAAGTGAGTATGACAACTTTCTGTTACATAAGGTATTTTCTTTATTTATAGCGTCTTGTGGTGGCGACCCCAATGCACGACCCGGCTGCGGTATAAACTGCGGAAGGCATTGCTCTAATTACAAGAACAAGCACACAATCTGTCCACGTATACCCTGCATTATAAACAGATGCGATTGTAGACCAAAGTTCGTATACGATGACAACCTTAAAAAGTGTGTTTCACCCAAAGACTGCAGTAAGTTTATCGCTTCTTTCTTTAATAGTATCCTTTCATGCAATCTTAATGCAAAGTAGAAATTGATTGAGCTCCTCCTCTTTGTGTTAACAGCACCAACGTGTAAAATACATGAAGTATTTTCTAACTGCACAAATGGAGGATGTGCACCCACAAAATGCTCGCAATTAGGATTTCCAGTTCCGTGTCCAAAGTTGAACCCAGCTTATTGTAAAAAAGGCTGTGTTTGTAAACCAGGATATGTGCGAGCATCGAATGGAACATGTATACCTTCTAACCAATGTCGTGAGTATATGATAATGGTATCATTAATTTCATTCTCAAAGCTTGTATTCCTTTAGACCACATCGATAATACAAATAAACACAATAATGCAGTTCCATAAGTCTCATAAAAATATAGATTATTGCATGGGATTTAAGCCATTTAAGATTTCCAGTCAGTTCAGTGTTGTTTTAGTGTTCCGTACCCGAAGGGATCAAACGTAGCTGGAAACGGACACATGAGTAAAAAAAAATATTTTATAACATATTTGCTCGTAAAGGGTCTCTTATTACACCAATTTCAATATCGTATTGTATCTCATTACGAACTTGTGCGGTAATGTAAAGTAAAACGCACGGTTTCCTTGATAAACCGTGCGTTTTACTTTACATTACCGCACGGTTTATCAAGATACTTCGTCTAAAACGAACAGTACTTTTTTAAATCTTAGCAAAGAGTTTTTATGTCAGAAAAGAGGTCAACATTTTATGGATAAAATTAACTTTGGGAGATAAAATATAATAAATAAACATTTAATTATTCAATTTAATTAATGTTGACAATAAATTACAACCATTTATCTATAAGAAAAACACAAAAATATTAATTTACTTTATTAGTAATACTGGCTGTTTTTATGCCTTTGCCTTAAAAAAAGCGCTGATGCGCGCGCATTGCTATTTTTTTTTTGCTGTATTGTTTTTATTTGAAAATGTCGTCAAGTACTGATGAATTTATTAATTCAACACCGCCAGAAGTCTCAGAGGCAGCGAAAAAGGCTACTCTAAGCCTCTTGCTCGAAAAATTGACCGATAAGATACTTACAAGCGTATCAAAATTTAATCATATGGAAAACAAGCAAAGGTGCAAAGTCCAAGTTTTATTTATTTTCTCGCAAATATGTTATAAAACGTCGTATGACATACGTGCGCTTTGATAATTACAGCCTCTGCTTTCTTGTAGCCCTCGCCTACGGCTCGGGCTAGCAATATCGCCTCGGCTGTAATTTTCAACGTACCGCACTTATATCATAATGTACTATTAAGAAAATATTAGCAAACAAAGGCATGAGAAATCGCAAATTTCAACTGTTTTTCTAAAAATCTGTTTTAAAGTATTTGTGGTGAATGTTTATTACCTATTACGTATATTTTAATACTAAATACCAATACACTGATAAAACTGAATTGTTCTTTGTAATTCCCTCATTTCCTTATTACAAACCAACTTAATTTTGCTATCAAATGAGTAGCACAGATAAGCCCCTAAGCCCTATTTGGTATGGAACCCTAAATGTGCAAAGTCCGACACGCACTTGGATGGTTTTTTATTATGTAATAAGACCCATGTTTATCACCTGGGTTACTGATTTTCTTAACATTTTTGTTACTTGCTGATTTCCCTACATAATTATTTTGTAAATATGTAATATCTCATTTTAGCTTCTTGCGGTGGAGATCCCAATGCACAGCCAGGATGTGGCAGTAACTGCGGAAGACATTGCTCCAATTACAAAAATAAACACTCCGTATGTCCACGCATAGCCTGTCTAAGAAACAAATGCGATTGTAGAAAGGATTATGTTTACGATGACAACATCAAAAAGTGCGTCTTCCCAAAGGATTGCAGTAAGTTTTACAATTTGTTTTTAAGGATTTTTTTTCTCGTTTGAATCTGGTTAACTTACTTGTGCAAAAACAACCAATCTACTCACTATTGTCTCTAGAAGACGGCGATTATAGATATCTCATTAAGAAGGAAGAACAATGTCTAAATCTTTTTTTTTTATTGCCGACGGAGATAATCTTACAGAACAACACAAATTGTTGTCATTGTATTAAACTTTTACAGCTCCAACATGTCAGTTACACGAAGTGTTTTCAAACTGCTCAAACGATAGAAGTGTAACACGAAACTGTTCGCAATTGGGCTCAACAGTGCGATATGCCAAATTAAAACCAAGGTGTTGTATGAAAGGTTGCGTTTGCCAATCGCAATACCTGCGAGCCGACAATGGAACCTGTATTCCCAAAGATCAATGCCGTAAGCGATTCATTTTCTATCAGTCATATATTTGTCACAATATTTATAGGTACTAATCATTAGGTAATATCCAAATTGTAACATATAAGATTAACATCGGCAACGTAACACTGTCCTTGTTTAATCAGACCCCCTAGAATGTAACATTTGTAAAGGACATCATCCATTTTGGTCCAAATGCGAAAGTGCCGGCCAGAAAGCAAAAGTCCTTTATTCTGATAGATTTTGTCCACCTAAGCATTTCCTATTATGACACCGGAGCTGTAGCACCGCTGTATTTGATTTTAATTGAGTTCAAAAAGTCTGTTTTTTCATACATTTTAGCACAAATGTAAAAAAATCGGACAAAAGGAAATTCTTATAGATTTTGTCCACCTAAGCATTTCTTATTATTGCACCGAAGCTGTAGCACCGCTGTACTTAATTTTAATTGAGTTCAAAAAATCGGTCCTTTCATACATTTTGACACAAATGTGAAGCGGCTTCGGTGCCATAATAAAAAAATGCTTAGATGGACAAAATCTATCAGAATAAATCACTTTTGTCTTTTGACCGGCACTTTCATATTTGGACCAAAAAGGATGATGTCCTTTTCGTATTCGATTCGCTTCGGAACATGTATGGATTTGACGTTTTAAAATGGAATTAATACTTTAGTATACCAAAAAAAACATTTTGTTCTCTAAAATTAGTAAATGCTCACCAATTCTAAACCGCCTAGAAGATTTGGTGAGTATTTACTAATTAAGGTTAGTATGACGATCATTTACATACTAAGCCGTTTTAAAATTCGATTGTTAACGAAACCTTTTATCAATCCAATACTTTTCGAAGGCGAAGCGATAACGAAGATTTGCAAATGTTATTTTGGCTCGGGGGTCAGAAAGGATCATGCCGGCTTTTGGGCCATGATGCGTCTTAACCATAAATACCTCAAAATAAAGGAAATAAAAAATGGTTTCATAATAAACAAGAAATACTTAAAACAAATGTGACATTAAAAAATTATAAAGAAAATAGTTTGTCAATATAAAATATTTTGTCAATATCTGTCTTAATCTGTGCTTATTTTTCTAAGCTGTGGTCAGACAGACAGAAGCAATTTTACTCTTTGGTCAGAAGCTATTGTTTTTTGAAATAAGTTTACTCTCTCTTTGCTTTTTGACATCATCTATCAACTTTGATATTATTAATTTACCAACCACTAATTAATTAATCTGTGTCAAACTCATGTCATGTCAATGTTATCAATAGATAACAAAATGTCATATAATACGAAAACAATTATAACTTCAAATAGGCTCCTTGAGATTGAGATTTCTCTTTTCTCCCGCATTGTATTTTGATTATATTCTTCCCACATAATCACAAGAAAATTACTATAGTATATCGGTAATTTCATCAAAGCGCATCATGGCCTAGCTTGTATAGTAAAATCGGCTTTATCATTTGAAAGATCTATAATCTGTATCCACTAAACCTAAAGTTATTTGTGAAAGGAAAATGCCTGTTTGTTTTTCATGTTAATACAAATCCATGTTTCAGTTTAAATGTTTATGCTAAATTATGAATAGCTAGTACAATTGGACAAAATTTTGTAGACAATAGACATTATGATCAACATAAGTAAGTATTTTAAGGAAGAAAACATTACCAGGCAACTTAATAAGGACTTAGTTATAATACACATTCTATTGTGGTCACGTCTTTAAACTGCTATGATCCTGCCATAAGTATTTCTTTCGCTTCATCTCTCGCACTCGCGGTCAACTCCTAGCGAGCCTCTTATTACGCTTAATTTACTCTAATTCTTAGAATAATAACGCCTAGAAACCTATTGCAAACTCGAAAAACGCGCAAATAAAACTAAGCCATATATGGCTAACTTTTATATACCTTCGCTCTCTAATACATAGCGTTAGAAGAGCATAGATACATACACCTTACGCACACAAGCATAATGAAAATGGCACGCGTTTATTCTTACGTTTTTTTACTCATGTGGTTCAGACGCAGCTTCTAGGCACAAAATAGAGAGACTAACAGAAGTTTAGCTTAGTACTACGGGCGCTCGAGCATCGCACACACACAAAGATACCTCTCGCCGCTGCGTCACGTACTCGAACTGTTTTGAGAGTGGTATGAGATTGCAGTTATACAGTGTTGGTGAGAGATGTCTATGTGTGCGTTGCTCGAACGCGCAAGTGCTAAGCTCAACTACTGTACTCTCTCTATATTGTGTTCTAGGCGTTATTATTCTAAGCTCTAGTTATAATAACAGACATGAATGCAAATGTTGCTCACAGTACTGAAATTGTGTTTTACCCATAGGTAAACCTAACACAGACACATGCGGTGATTCTGATGGTAGCGATGATGGTAATTGCACCGATGCACTTCAGCGTCTCCTGGATGGCAACACTCTATTTACAGGAAACTGCTTATCTGTAAGACTAAGGAGATTTAAAGCTTTTCTCCTATTATATTAATTAATTAGATTTTTTTAACTTTATTTATTGAGATATGATGCTTTGGATGTTGACATCATGGCGGCCGCGTGAAAACGCCCCATAGTACTTATATCTAGTCTGTGCCAATACATAACTATCAGAATAGTGACGTCACATTTCACACCGCGCGGCCCATATGTATGGCGCACAAAAGAAATGTGTGATTATATAAGCAATAAATTCTAATAATTTTGTCACTGGAGCACTTTTATTTTTATATTTTTTTTAACTTATAAATCTTATTAAATTCGTCAAATCAATCAAAAATTTTGCGTACGGTCATTTTGTTTCCCTGTTTGCTTTAATATACCTTAAAAATAGAATCCATTACCTATTAGAATACCCAATTAAATTAAAATCATAATTATAATAATATCATATTAAATTCAAGGTCGTCGTGCAGCAGAATCCTGGTAAGAGTGTTGTGATGTCACCGTTTAGTATGCTCGTATCAATGGCACATATATCGTGCGCCACAAAGGGAGAGTGTAATAATCAATTGATGAGCATTCTCAATCTCAAGACGAAAAACGAGGTAAAGAAAAATTTTAATCACACACATACATACACACACACACCCACATACACACACACACACACACACACACACACACACATTTTTAATTAATTAATTTTTTTTAATTAATCACTCGAGTGACATCGTACCATTCATACCTAAATATCGTATTAGCAATTATATACATATAAAGTCCTTCTTAAATAGTGCACGACATTTTAAGGGGTCAACATACTCATGCATACAATCAACTTTTACTATGGTACCAACATTGATATCGCGAAAAAAAAATCAGCTGTTCCATAAAAAAAATAAAATTGAATAGATCAAAATGTATGGAATAGCTGATATTTTTTTTCGCAATTTCAATGTTGTTACCATAGTAAAAGTTGTGCGTATGCATGAGTACATTGACCCCTTAAAATTTCGTGCACTATTTAAAAAGGACCCTACATAAACGAATTTCTATTTCACTTTTTAGATTACATGTTCATTCCAAGAGTTGATTAAGTCATACACATCACAACAGGAGTCTGTATTGGATTTAGCTGCAAAGGTCTATGTTAATGAAAAAAATAGTTTAACAGAAAATTTCAAAAGAAATTCGGTTGCGCTAGGCGCAGAGGCAGAAAATGTAAACTTTTCAAATCCTAAACAAGCTGCAGATACCATCAATAAATGGGTATGACCAATTTTATCATTTTTTCATGAGTAAGTTGTCTAACAGACTATTGGTATTAAAACCTCTTTTATTTCAGGTTGAAGAAAAGACCAGAAATCGAATAAAGGATCTCGTTTCGCCTGCAATGTTTTCTAGTTTGACAAGATTAGTTCTAACTAATATCATTTACTTTTTGGTAAGTATATTATAGTTATTTATGCAACTGTACTATAACGAGGGGTATCAAAACACGATTGTGGGTTTATCACACGAGGCGAAGCCGAGTGTGATAATAGTATCACATGAGTGTTTTAATACCTAATTATGTACAGTTGCATACAAGACTTTATCTACACCCATTTTTTTTATTTTTTCTTATTTTTATTAGGGAAATAAACAATATTTTAATACATATGGATTTAAAACACCCATGATATTTATCTAAACCCATGATATGTATCCTCTATAAAGGTTTTGACTTTGACTTTGTCTTTGACTTTCTTCACCCTCCTCGTCATTATGTTTTCCGCAACAGTGTTATAATGTTGTACTGAATTTCATAATGCAACGCTCGCGCGTAGGCGCCCGGCGCTGCAGGACCAGCTCTCGCTCGGGATACTGTAATGATGGCAGTAAGCTAACTGTTTCAGAGCCCTTTACAGAGGATTTAAAGCATGGGTGTAGATAATAGTAGTTTCATACACTACTTTATCTACTCTCATACAATTTGTGATTGAACCGATTGAACCTACAAAACTTCTACAAAATAAAATAAGTATCAATGATAAAAAGAGTAAGTTTGGAGTTTATTGGTAGGTCGGCACTACTTACTTTTTCCCTCGCCGCATCTAAAATTATGGGGTGGAGTCAAAATTCACTCACTACTATGACATTTTTAAGCATAAGTAAAAATTATAATCTAAAAATGGCGTGTAATCAATTAGAAAAATAGCGCTATCGCACACGGGCAACTTAGCGCCATCGCACACGGGAGACTTTTGTCTCCGCAACTATTTTGTCTCTCACATGGTTTGTATGAAAAGTTACAGACGACCGCGTCGCTTCGTGTGCGCGCTTCCATATAAACCCGTGGACTTGAGACAGAGACAAAACAGTTGCAGGGCGACTAAGTTGCCCGTGTGCGATAGCGCTTAGTCTCCCAGCAACTGTTTTGTCTCTCACATCAAGTCCACGGGTTTATATGGAAGCGCGCACACGAAGCGACACGGTCGTCTGCAACTTTTCATACAAATCACGTGAGAGACAAAAAAGTTGCGGAGACAAAAGTTTCCCGTGTGCGATAGCGCTAAATAATGAGATGAGTGTATTCCAGAAGACTAATCGCTACAATGAGTCATCGATCGCCATAGAGTACATTTTAATCATGGAAAGTATGTGGAAATATTGTTGTTTCTTTTTAATATCACGGCACTGCCTTCTTCTTGGATTTGCCCTGTATCGTAATGAGAAAAAAAGTTATTTTATAACGTTGCTTTGTATAGCGAAGGTATGTTATAAAATAACTTTTTAAATTTTTTTCGGTATTGCGTGGATAAAGTATGTCAATATAAATTCGATTTGAAATTCATAATTCGAATTTTACGATATGAGAGTAGATAAAATAAATTAAATGTGTCATTGAAGTCGTTACCTACATTAATTGTGTAACTAATTCCCTCAAAATATTCAGGGCTCTTGGGAAAAGCAGTTTGACCCGAAACAAACAAGAAAAGGAGATTTTTACATCAATGAGAAAGATTCGGTTCAAAAAGATTTTATGTACAGAAAAGGATCTTTCAAGTACGCAGACATCAAGTCGTTGGATGCAAAGGTTTGTAATTATTGAATATTGATTTACTATTAAATCCAGGGCTTTTCAAAATGACAAAAAACTGTAGGCTCGTTAGATGGCGTTGATTAAAATGTGATGTGTCAATGTAATTTTTTTTACTAAGCTTTGAAGAGCACTCAGGTAGGCAGGCAGATGTAACCCTATAATGTTTCTCCTTGGGAATATGTCAGCCAGCGAGTGCTTACTTGCCTCTTTGGTACAGTACGAGGCATATGTCTTGAAATCGGGTGGGGATTGCGCGAAACGCGTATTTTGGGCATGCGTAGCGGTGAGGGGCGCGGGCGGCGGGAGAGGGGCGCACGCTATTGGTCGCTCACAAGTCGTCGAAAAAATTTCAAGATATATGCCTCGCACTGTACACTACTGTACAGGCCGTTTATTTTTAAAAGCCAATTTTGACACTTCTCTTTTCATTAATGCCATCTAGTGAGGCAAATAGTTACAATTTTTATATTTTAAATGTCACTTTGGATAGCCCTCATTGCAGGCGCGGTCCCAGGGGGGGGGGGGGGGGGTCACAGGGGACATGACCCCCCCCAAAATCGTACATGTCACATAGAAAAAGCTTCTAAAACTTACAAAAAAAAATGGTATTATTATTAGTGAACCCCCCCAAAATTTCGGGCTGCGACCGCGCCTGCCTCATTGTATATTATTTATTAATATTTACTGATTCAATTTGGAGCATAATGACTTTATTTTCTGGTTTCAGGCGTTGGAAATACCTAACAAAGGTGGAAACTTTACGTTTCTGGCAATTCTCCCCAATACTAAAGATGGTTGCGTCAACTTAGTGGAAAAGCTTCGGGACCCGGCAATTTTGAATGGAGCACGGGATCAATTAAGCAATTCCGCAGTTGCCTGTATTTTACCGCGCTTTAAAATTGAGTCCAGTATCGACGTAAAATATGTTCTGAAACAGGTGACCTTTGAATTGTTATGCTATTTCACTTTTTTTCATACTTCTTAGCTATAGCTAATAGCTTCACTTTATAGTAAGACCACTATCGAGCTATGAAAAAATAAGTTATTTTATTGACCGAGCGAGCACGAAGCGCGAGCTTCTCTTCTTGAGCTCGGGCAAAAATCCTTTCGTATGTCCTTCCTTCCGGCTGTCCGTTTGTTCTCCTCTACAGGCCGCATTTCTCAACCGATTATCGTGAAATTTTGTAAGCAGGTTTGATAATTATATAGATTTTTTTGTTGAGCCAGTTTTTCAAAATTTTCCTAAATGGCGGAGATATATAAAAAAACGTATTTCAGCAGTTTAGAAAAAAATATGAAAAATGTATCAAAACTTTTTTGTTAGCGTTGCAAAGTATTGAGTCTTATTAACTTTTCAGTTATTGCCACTTAAGGCGGTTGTATGACCAAAAGTGGCGCCCTCAGAGGTTTTTATTTAATAAGTTATTACTAGAAAAAGATTTTAATAATGTTTATCGTGGAGATTTTAGGGCCCATGGTCTAGTATTTTTAGAAGGTATCTCTACATGCCCTCGTAGTCATTCGTAGAAGTAGATAGCAAATGTGTCAAAAACGGCCACTTTTAGCAGTTTTTCTATCTACTTCTAGCAGTGACTACTAGGGAATGTGACGATACCGTCTAAAAATACTAGACTGTGGGCCCTAAAATCTCCACGATAAACATTATTAAAATTGTGTATTAGAATTATAATATTAAATAAAATTCACCGCGGCGCCACTTTCGCTCAGGGTACCACCTTAAATTAATTTATAAAATTCGATGTACTAATAAAACAGTTTATTGTAGCCTGTTTACAAATGTAAAGTAAGAAAGCCGGTCGTAAGAACGAACCTAATACAATGGCTGAGTAAATACAACTGACTTTGAATTATATAAGTGTATTATCTATGCAACTGACTGCTTATTATTTATAACTCAACTAGAAATGACCTTGTGAGTGTTCACTGACGTCCATAATACATTGTATAGCATTGTAGGTATATTATACATTGTATAATGGGAACTTAAAATGGTATGTCGGAACCATAGAAATAGAATGTCAAAGAACAACAAAGTCAATAAACAGGTGATCCAAAAACGAATCAATACATTTTATATGAGATACGTAAAATATGACTTAGATTCATAAAATATGACTATATTATGGCAAAGGAAGTTAATAAACTATGTTCCATACTGTTTTCTTTGTCGATAAACGAATAAATGTAGCGAAATTTGGTTTTAGAGAAATGTGTGGCAATATCTTATTTACCTTTGAAAAGTGTGAGTACTTGGATTGTTTCTTTTTGTCACATCACAATTACTTAGAGCAGAAGACACCATAGCTCCACGATAACTTTATTTTAAATTTTAATTAAGATTTAAAAATATTTTAAACAAACTGTGATTGCTCATTTGCTAGGCGGGACGCTAGGGGCTCTTACTGTAAAAAATGTTGGCACATGTCACTTGCTCCTTTGTCTCTTTTTTACATAGACCGTGTCCGTATGATGTTAACTTCTCTTTTCCACGCTTTGTTGGTCTTCTTGAGCGCAGCGAAAATTTTTCTATGTCTATGGTCGGAACAGCATTTGGCTTCGAGCAACAAAGGCTTCGTTTCGTCACGTCAGTGACGCAGTTACATATTGTTTTTTGTTTTTAGAAGACTCAAAAGTTTATCAATCAAAACGTGTCATAGAATATGAATATAAGGTTCTTGATCAAAACATTTCTGGCCAATATTTGAAATTAGAAAATAAATAAGGTTTAGACTATGAATTTGAGATTCTTGGTTTTGACTTTGTGACAGAACCTAGGACTGCGAATATTATTTGCACCACAGAACAAAGAAAAGAATTCTATGTTGTGTGATTTGCACAATATAGAATATATACTTATTAGTTGATTAAACAATATCTATTCTGTGTTGTTTGTTTTTAAAAAAACATACAATTTAAGCTACTTTTTAACTACTAGTTTAGTTTAATTATAAATCAGATACCTGATTCTACAATATTTGAGGTTGTCTGGATAGACGTATAATAATTAAATAAATAATTAAATTACATTGATTTAGCACACTTTTGAGTTGAGAAGGAGTATTGTATTATAAACCCGTGTTCTGAAAACTCAAGAGTCGCTAATTGTTGCTACATTGAATAATTATAATATTAATTACTATATTAATAAATGTATGTTTCTTTTTTTTTAGATCGGCGTTTCCGATATCTTTGATGCCAGTACGTCTAATTTAGACGACATCATAAAAAATAATGAAAAACTTGCTGTAACAGATATTGCTCATAAAGCATCCATCATTGTTGATGAAGTTGGAACAGAAGCTGCTGCCGGAAATGGTAATTTTCTTTTTCTTTTTTTATGTTGTTCTTATTTTGAAAACGAAAGTAATTACACCACTATTATAAATAAGCCTGATTCACACTTAAGCAGTGAAGTCACAGTTCCATAATTATTCTTTCATATAAGTATTTTCTATGAACACGCTTTCACTAACATAGATAATACATTAATTAAATTGAAATTTGAGAGCACTGTCCTGTCACTAACACGGACAGGGTGTGGACGCGTTCACAGAGAATGTATAAAAGAATAATCATCACGGTGGCGGTACTGTGACAGAACTGAGACTTCACTGATGTATGTAAATCTGGCCTAAACTATTTTCATACAAAACTATTAGACATGTTTCGATGGTAATAATCATCATTATCAGCCGCACGACAAACACTGCTGTGTATAGGCCTAAATATAAAT
Organism: Agriphila geniculea; assembly: GCA_943789525.1. Taxonomy (NCBI): domain Eukaryota; kingdom Metazoa; phylum Arthropoda; class Insecta; order Lepidoptera; family Crambidae; genus Agriphila; species Agriphila geniculea. Next base: position 10,219,883 of record OX038875.1, read on the forward strand.
AAAAACCAATAATATACGAGTATATCACTGATCTAAAGCACTTGTGTTATGAAAATCAGAGACAACGGTGGAACTACAAACACAGAAACCTGAGTCAATATAGAAAAGTTCAAAATCGAACTCGAACCTTGAAAACCGGTGTACAAGCCGCTCGACCACGGAGGCCGTCAATTACTCATCCCTCTTTGAAACTCTGATCCTCTTCAAACTTCTGAGAAACTGCACTGGGACATTTGTACCAACAAATAATAATGCGATATCGACAAACTTAATTGAAAAAAAAATCTTAATAAAAAAAGCTACATGATTTGTTGGTACAAATGTCCCAGTTCAGTTTCTACCATCACTGTGTACTTTAATTCTACGTATTAGATTTTCCTATATTTCCTTCTTTGACCATCTTTTAACTAATTTTACAAAAAATATCTTTTCAGCTGCCGTCATTGGCGTAACTTCAGTGCGTCAAACTATCTACTTCAAGGCAGACCATCCTTTCGTATTTTACATCTACCTTTATAACACTCCCTTGTTCTGTGGAGTACTCAGCGCAAATTAGAACTTATCAGTATCAGTCGTGGAACCAAATGATGTGATTATACTGAAACAGGTGATAGTGTTGCTATCACCTGTTTCAGTATAATCACATCATTCATAATGAACAACGAAATTTTAAACGAAAACGAACAAAAAAAATTTTCCTTGAAGAAAGTTCTTCTGTTTAAACAACACTACCACTAATTTTCTAGTTTCAGTATTGTTACCTTATTGTTACATTTTGGTTCCACCTTATATTTTGTAACAAATTTTTAAATAATTAATATTCGTGTACCTATCCATAACTTTGTTTTTATATCAAGATAATTAATTTATTAGAAAAAATACTTTTTTTATGATTAAGTTAAATTGACGAGATTTTCATCGTAAATTGTATTTATTGCCTTTTGTTTCAAACAAGTAATGTAAAATAATTAAATTATTATAATTTAAACCAATCTTTCATTTATTATCCTTGTACCTATGAGTTTGAAAAATATTATTTACAAAACACTGAACAGTGTTGTATAATATGCATAATAAACACAAATATAAAGCACTTAATAACATTTATTGTAAGCCATTTTGCTAACCCGTAATCCTAATCCTAGCAATAATTAATTTTTAATTTTTAAAACTAGTTCAAATCGTGAATTTCGATTCTAATTTGTAGACACGTGTGTGAGTACACTCCACTCATGTATTAGTACACAGATACACTCGTATCATCATTGCATATCAAACACTTTTGTTGTTACTTGTATAAGCTCAAAGCTTCGTCAGTCAGAGACGCTCTGTAAGTACGGGTATGCATTACAATGCCGAAGTAGAAAAAACCGAATTTTGCAAGACCTATGACGAAAGACCGAAAATCAAAAGGTCGAATGGTTGTTTGGCTGTACGTTTAAAATCACGAATGGAAAATACTAAATACCGAAGCTTAAAAAACGAAGGTTAATACCTAAGTTCTATACCCCGAACTACTTAATACCGAATTGGCTGTGGAGGTGTCTTTGGGCTTCGCCTGAAATGCTTTATAGCAAATTTAGCTGCCGGAAATGAGTCTAAACTAGCCTACTGGGACTTAGAAACCGTAGACAGGTCACGAGATAGGTGCGAGGAGCGTAGCGACGAGCATGCTAAGTTGACATGAACCCATAAAAAAAACTTTTTCAAACTCAATTGGTGGATTTTGTCAAAATAATGACCATTTTACAAGCATTTTTGAGTCAAACAAATTAACCGCAACGCCTACTTTCATAAATGTATGTGTTTGTGTAGGTAGAGTAAGTTACAAGTATCGACATTTTAACTTTCGGGGTTTTAAACATTCGGGATTTCGAACTCTCAGGATTTCGAACTTTCGATCATTTGATAATCGGTCTTTGAAGTTTCGGTCTATCGTATTTCGGTATGTTCGGTATTTTGAAAATAGGTGTTTTATGCGTCGATATTTCGGTCGCATGTATTATGAATTTTTGACATTGTAATGCATACCCGTAAGTACCCATTATAAGATTGTATATAATAAACCAAAATAAATTCAGTTTAATGTAAGCACTAATTTCATTTGGGGTCACCCTTTACCGACCATAAGTCTCCACAGTATAAGTATTTCAAATTAATATACACTGTCTTTTTGTAGTAATTTTAATTAACTAAAGGGAATGTTCTACCAATAAAACTAAACGTTTTTGCCTAAGAAACATGGGTCGAAAAACGACAAAAGATATTGGTCCTCCCACATTAACTAGACAGCTAAAACATTATATTAGTATGTATAGGAAAGTAAAAAAAAACGTCGTATTTCGCCCTAGATCCACTAAAATCCATTGTAAAGATCCATTTATGAATCTTTTTGCACTTTTATGTCCACTTCAATCCTTGATTCAGGATTTTTGCTAAGTGGGTTTTTTAGAACTAACGTGTGTCTAAAAATCCATTAAAGAATGTGTGACACATGAAATGTTCTTTTATAAAATACAGGAATTTGGCCTAATGGATTTTTTAGAACTAGCGTGTTTCGGAAAATCCATTAAAGAAAGCGTTTCCGCATTTTTTTTTAAATAATTTGGAATAGAATAACCAACAAGGATTTCCCAACTAGCAAACTAGCGCAAATAAGAACTTTTTTTATGGTTTATGGTTTTTATGTTTTTTATGTATGTTATGTTTTTTTATAGTGACTGTAGTAAAGCTTCGGTTGTAGATTTAAACTATATAATAGATATTATTCAAATCACAAACCTCTCAGTGCTGTTTAATGTGGAAAGATAGCGCTATATATTTTTAATACCGTAAGAGTAAAAGCGTAAAGAAGGGATATGACAGCTCTAATAATGGCCGTTGTTGCGGCTCTAGCTGTAACATGCACTTGATAGATTTTGAAAGTTAGAGCAATATTTAACCTAAAACTAACCTATCGTCTATGATATCTCTTAAGTTTAAATTGCAATTAAGGTAAACTATTGAACTGAGTCTAGACTATTTAACTGAATGAACTGAACTATTTAACTGAATGTAGACTAACTAAATGTAGGAAAACTAAGGGGAAATACCATTTAATAAAACGTAAGAAGTCCTTCAACAATTTGTTCAAATAATTTATTATTTTAAATAATTAACACAATCGGAACATTCATTAAGCAACAATTCTATAAACCAACTCAGATAAGTAACACATTTACCATAAAAGAACGTTCATTAAGCAACAATTTTATATACCACTTCAAATAAGTAACACAATTAATTTAATAGGAACGTTCATTATGCAACAACTAATCGACCAGATCAAATAAATAACACAAGCAATAATGGATGATTGAATGAAATATAATAGTCTAAACAGCAGAAATAAACATGTTAGAATAATACTTAACTTTCTGTTCCACAACCTTTTCACTTGACTGAAGAATGTGTCTAAAAATATGCTATGCTCGGCAAGAGCAAGAAACATCCCGCCATTTTTAAACAACCAATCAGCATTTAGCATTACAGAAAACAAGTCTGCCACAATAGCGCCAAACGATCAAATCAATACTTTTATACAAATAACTATTTATTTAATAAACAACCTGTGACAATTAAAATGTAATATTATTAACATTATTTATCATTGAATTAATAATAAAGATATCTATTTTATACATATTTTAAAATGATCATTGAATAAAAGGAAACTGTAGCAAACGGACATGAATCAAGTAATCAAATCAATTCCTTTTTATAACAATTAAGCAACAAATAATCAAATAACAGGAAACGGTAGCAGATGGTCATGGATCAAGTAATCAAATTAAATAATTTTAATAAACTTAGTAACAAATAATGATTTAAATATTACATAAACTTACAAACAAATAATAAACTTTACATCAATCATTGTAACTATGACATTACATTATTTTCTATAGTTTCATTTTCACTATATCTATTACACTCTACATTTATTTGTAGTTTTATATGAGATTCACATAACTTCTCGTACAACCAATACGCTTAACTGGCGGTAGCAGAATATCATAAGCAGTTCTAGGAAATAAAGGAGTGGTTATTAACACCGTAATATTACCGTTACTTGTGCGTTAGGTATACCACAGAGTTCCACAATTGATTCTCTTAACTGCTTTAACAGCCAATGAACTTAAATCGGTGTTAGCAGCGCCTCTAATAACTGTGGATGCACAAAGATATAAGGTGACCTCTTTTATCACTTAACATCGTAGAGTAGATATAAACAAACTTAATTATAACTTCAGGGGGTATATAAAATTGTTGTACGGCTTGTAGAGTACCTTATACTGAACAGTACCTATTCATATCATCCTTCTCTTGCTATAAGTGATACAAGACAGTCACAAGTTGGCTAAAGCGTTAGCACCATTTTGTTTATATGGATCCCTAAAAATAATTATCTTTAGATGCAACGACAGCCCTTAAACGGCTGTTAAATTCTAAAGAGAGATATACAACAGGTCAGTACGTCTTGTAAAGTATCTTAGACCGAACAGTCAAAGTCAAATAAGCTTTATTCAAATAAACTTAATTATTAAGTACTTTTGAATCGTCTATATTTTCCTACCACCCGTTCCAGACTTTTTTAGCTGACAAGAAGAACGGGCGCAAGAAACTTATCAGCTGTAACAGCCATAAGTAACGATATTTACAAACTTTAATATATCGTTACCAAATAATTACAACAAGGTGACAGGATTATTGGCAACAACATAGACTTATTGTTATATTACTTCAACAAAGTACTTATAGTAGCAAGGTATGTGTTACATCATTTCCACGCATTTTGATCTTTAAGATAATCGTCTACTTTATAATAACCTTTACCCATGAGCGTTTTTTTAACATGGTTTTTAAATTCATGCAAAGGAAGATCAATCACTTGTTGTGGAACTTTATTAATAAAGGCTATGCCTTTCCCCATAAATGAACCTCTAGTTTTTGCAAGCCTAAATCTTGGAACGGCAAGTTTATCTTTATTTCTTGTATTAAACTGGTGAATATTGCTGTTCTTAGCAAATGAATCATAGTGTTTCCTTACATAAACTAAATTTTCATAAATGTATTGGCCTGCCAAAGTTAAAATATTTATTTCTTTGAACAATTCTCTCAAGGTATCTCTTCGCCGTAGATTGTATATGGCGCGAACAGCTCTTTTTTGGAGTACAAAAATATTTTCAATACTGGCAGCTGAGCCCCACAATAGCAGTCCATATGACATTACACTATGAAAATAACTAAAGTATACTAACCTTGCCGTTTCAATATCAGTTAAAAGCCTAATTTTCTTAGAAGCGAATGCCGCTGAACTAAGTCTACTTGACAAGGCCTCAATATGTGGATCCCATTGCAGTCGAGAATCTAGTGTGATACCTAGAAATTTTGTACTCTCAATAAACTCAACTTCATCGTCATTCAAATTAATATTTAATTTTGTCTGCTCAACATTAGGTAATGAGAATTTAACACATTTAGTTTTTTTGGGGTTAAGTGCTAAATTATTACTATTAAACCAGTTCCAGTTCCTGTTCATATCCCCCTTCTCTTGCTATAAGTGATACAAGACAGTCACAACTAGGCCAAAGCGTTAACACCATTTTGTTTACAAAATTTATGGAAATCAAACGTAATTGACATTATTTAACACTACTTTTTGCATTTAATTTGAGCCATTTAATCTATATATACACTCCGTGTACTATTGCAGTAATGATTTCACATGTTACAATAAAGACAATTCACGCCACCGATACTTTTAATAACCAAATTTGCTAGAAAACCTTGTTATTTTAAGAGCGCTTTAAAATTTTGATAAACACCACTATTATTCACAGTAAACTGGCCTTCGCAACCAAAATTATCAGATTTTGAGTGAAATATACCTATAAAAACAAGTAAGATAATTTTTAGGTTATTATTCTTATATGTAATGTGCTTACTACTTCGATCAGATACGATCGAAGGCTCACTACAACTTTCAGATACAAAATGTCAAATTAACTTAAAAGTTTCTCGTGTTCTTTAAACCTACATAACAGGGTTTAAATACGAATCATAAAATGTATAAGAGCTAACATCTACTAATAAAGCACTATTGCAGAACCTTAAGTAATAATTATCGGTACTGTAGAACTCGAACAGAACTTCAAAAACACTATAAGAATAACATGGCCGCCAACAGTAACTTTTCTAACTCTTACAGATTAATACGGGTATAATTAAGCCTGCTGTACATTTCTTGTAGAGCTAATATTGCTATTTTATTTGTATAGGTTTGGGTTCTATAGTGGCGATCTTAAGAATTCAAAGATATTAAAAGGTTCTTCTACAGCGATGAAAAGATATTGAGGCTGCAAAATTTGTGGCCTAATCCGGGGGTATAGCGGAGTTAGAGCAGGCTATATCACTACTCGTTAGTGCTCTTGTACCCCTCATTAGTACCTACTATTTGAACTGGAATACAGCTTTTATAGCTCTCATTCTTAGCGCTAGTTTGTTAGTTGGGTTGGGAAAGTACCAGGGTCGCATAAATCTAGAGGAAGTTAAGTTTAACTTTTAAAAATATTTTCAATGTAATAATTATTTTCTTTTTTCCAAGAAGTTCAAAAATGACATCCGACTTTATCCGATTACTAAATACTTAATTTAATGGATTTTTAGAAACACGTTAGTTCTAAAAAATCCAACTTACAAAAATCTTAATTTGATAAAATAACATTTCATGTGTCATCCATTCTTCAATGGATTTTCAGACACACGTTAGTTCTAGAAAATCCACTTTGCAAAAATACTGAATCAAGGGTGGGTTTTTGTGGATCACGGATTAAAGTGGACATAAGAGTGCAAAAAGATCCATCAATGGATTTTTACAATGGATTTTAGTGGATCTAGGGATATTTCGACCCGTGTTTTTAACAACTACAAAATGACGGTGTTCAACCACGGTAAAGGTATCCCTATAACTTCGCCTGCTTTTGAGAGATTTTTAAATTTTTGCCAATTCATTGTTTATTTTTGAATTGAAACGGTTACATGTTATCTAATCAATGACGATCTTCTTGTCTATGGTTGCAATAACTATGTACAGTGTGGTGGGTTCTAAGGCCACCTTTGCGGTTTTAAAATATAACTTTTATCAATTTTAATAAAAGCTCGGCGCTAGTAAAATATTTTTAATGGACTGTATTTGGAAAATGCGATAAATATATTAAATTCAGTTAGTCCACGTAAACGACACTTGTAATAACCTCGAAGGTGGGAGTTTCAGCTGTTTTAGGTAATAAAAGAATTGGAAAAAAGGTATCAGCTGAAAATGAAGGAAAGAAAATACATGCACTCACTTAATATGACTGGCTGAAGCGGTCCCAGGACACAATTTTAAACGAGCACTTCACGCCACGTGGTTGCAACCTTTTCCAAGTGTCCATTCGACGTAGCCAACTTCATTAATACAGCAATCAGTTCGTTTAACTTGCAGACACCACACATGAATCACTAATATGATGAAAAAACTAGAGGAATATCCAAATTGCTCAAAATTGTAGGAATTAAGTTGCACGCGCGGTGGTCTATGCGACCGAAAACAGAAGAGTGGTGCAATGCGCGGTGACGTCGCAAGCGCGCATCCATCTATATGTGCATGTATAGGTATAAGGAAGAAGGGATGGATATTTAAAGCCGTTACAAGTGCGACAAATTAATTATAAAATAAAAAACCTATAACAATAACCAACATCCCCCCGCCCTTGAAGGAACCCCTTCAACAAAATAAAAACTAGAGAAATACTCTGCAGTTTAAAGTAATTAAAGGAACATACTAGAGCTACATACTTACATGAAAACTAAACATAAGTGCTTAAATAATAACAAATAAAAAAAACTATTGGTTAGGGAGCGGACATAACCGCACAACAGGGCGAATATAGTTGCCGCTGGTAGTTTTTATTTCAGCGACACGTATAACGCCGTCTTTACCGGGAAAAACTTTAGTTATCACGCCCAATGGCCACTGCAAGGGCGGAGCGTTATCAACATTGATCAAAACAATTGTCCCTACAGTAACTGGATTTGATGAAGTGTTCCATTTTTCTCTCGCTTGTAAATTATGGAGATATTCGGTTTTGAACCGTTTCCAAAACGATTGTACAAGTAAGTCCATTAGCGAAAATCTATATAACAAACTAACGCGCTCGTTGCTCACGTCAGCTGCGCGAAGTTTATGAAAATAATTTAAATCGGCGTGGGTTAGGCGTCCGCCCACTCTGAGTATATTATTGCACAAAAATGGAGCTATTTTTCTTAATTTTGGGGAACATAATTTTCCTTGGCGTAAATTACTAATATCCTGAGTAAATGAATTATTTTGAACAGCTTCAATGACGTTATTTTCAGCGACATCTAAGTCATTAGCTGTGATAGTGTGACTGCGTGGAAGTTTCTTGATGAAACGTAAGAAATAAACACAAGCTCTTAAATACTTGTTCCAAGAAGAGAACTTTAAGCTCAATAGTAAAAGAGGATGGTCTTCAGATTGACTCGCGGTAAAAGTAGAAGTCTTCTCTTCAGCACCTTTAACATTTGAGCTCGGCACAAACTTACGAATAGGCCATTCATTGGAAGGCAATGACATCCAATCAGGACCATGGAACCATAAGTCATGCTTATTTAGTTCATGTGGTAACATCCCACGTGACAGGCAATCAGCTGGGTTTTGAACTCCAGGTATAAAATAAAAACAATTAGGGTCAAAATAACTCTGACATTGAGCTATTCTGTTTGCTACAAAAGTGTTAAACCTGTGTGGACTTGAATGTACCCAACACAGGGCGACTTGAGAGTCTGAAAATGCCATAACTTTATCTATGGGGTGTCGTTTCGAAATATTGTCGTAAACCACACGGAGTAATTTAGACATTAATAAGATTGCACATAGCTCAAGTCTAGCTAATGTAATCGTTTTAAGTGGAGAAACTTTAGATTTAGAACAAATTAACCTTACAATGGGTTTATTATTGTCGTTAACGACGTGCGCATAAATGACACAACCGTATGCCTTTTCGCTGGCATCCGAAAAAGCTAAAAGTGTAACCTTAGAATGGTTTTGAATACCTAAATGACGAGAGAAACGTAGCTCAGAAATTAATGGTAATTGTTTTACTAATTGCTGCCACAAATTTATGATATGCGACGGTGGTTCGTCATCCCAATCAATCTTAAGAGCCCAAAGCTCTTTAATTAATTTACAATATAAAATGATAGGCCCCACTAGACCCAAAACGTCATAAAGTCGAGCTGTGGCGGAAAGTATAGCACGCTTAGTGCATGTAAAGTCTGGGGGTGAGACAGTAAATAAAAAACAATCCGACGCCGCAAGCCAACGTAAACCAAGAATTTTGAACTCACTTTCATCATTGAGTTTAAAAGAAATTGAATCAGTTAAAAGATGACTTTCTGGAATGTGCGCGAGAAGTTCCGGAGAGTTACTCGTCCACTTGACTAACTCGAAACCTCCGGACTTGAAAAGTTTAAGTAACTGATCAGCAATCTCTACTGCTTCTCCCAGTGAAGAAGCAGAGGATGCCATGTCATCCATGTAGACGTCTCTATCTACAACTTGAGACGCTTGTGGATAGTTCTGTCTTTCGTCTTCAGCTAAACGGCGCAATGTACGCAGCGCTAAAAACGGTGACGAGCGGAGACCAAAACAAACCCTAGTATATTCAAAAGTATCAATAGGGTCATCGGAATTAAAGCGATATAAAATACGTTGGTACTTACGATGGTCTGGATTCACAAAAATACACAAATACATCTGGCGGACGTCGGCAAAAAATACAATTGAAAAAATACGCGCATTCAAAAGAATGTTGAAAATGTTGGCCTGTAAATTAGGACCGGTATGTAGAATACTATTTAATGATGTACCAGTATCGGACTGAGCACTACCGTCTACGACAACTCGTATTTTCGTGGTGCTTTTGTCATCGCGAAGTACTGGATGATGCGGCAAATAAAATCCAGGTTGGAGACATTCCTCCGGCGAAACCTTGGTAAGAATACCCTTTTCAATATGATCCATAATTACATCATTATAGCGTTCACGTAAATGAGGAAAATTTTGAAATCTTTTTTCGAGCGACAAATATCGTCTTTTAGCGGGAATGTAAGAATTTCCTAAATTATGCGGGGATTCCTTAAATGGTAAATCCACGGTGTAACTACCGTTGGCGTTACGAACTGTTGTAGAACAATAAATGTTTTCGCAACATTGTTCGTCTGGACTAAAAAACTTGCTAGAAGGCACTTCTTCTAACTGCCAGAATTTTTCTAAATTTTCTTCTAGGGGTTCGCGGGAAAAAGAACATAAACTACGTGTTATATTCTGCGAAGAAATGATAGGCGCATCGCCCATAATTAAATAACCCAAACTAGTTTCGAAAGCGGAAGGTAAACTATTATTAAACACCTTTACAATAAAATTTCGCAGTAAAAATTTACTCCTAAAAGTATGTCAATTGGCCCAGGAAGATGAAAACTATCGTCGGCTAGCGGAAGATTTTTAATGTAATCAAAATATTTTAAATCAACATGCGAATCCGGTAATTGAGTTGTGATTTGATCCATTACCAAAGGTTGAATGAAGTATTTTTTCCCACTATCAAACCGAGACGTAAATTTCACATTAGTTTTTCCTAGTACACGCTGCGAAACGCCGCCGATACCATGAACTTTAGAAAAACGATTTTGTGTAAGTATTGGTAGTGATAAGCGCTTGCAACAAGCGGCCGAAATATAATTACTTTGCGAGCCTGGGTCAATTAAGCAACGAACTAAATGTGTATTATTGTATTTATCTATAACTTTTACCTTTGCGGTACCGAGAAGGGTAGTTGTCGCTTGTGAACTAGCATTGTTACAAATGAAAGTATTTTGAGAAAAATTAGAATCAATTTGCGGAGAGGAATAAGTATCGACCGTATGCGCAGGCGGCGTACGGTCGTTTTTAGCGGGAACGCACGGAGCGTTGTGATCGAGTGGCGACCGGTCGGCCGATAAGCGAGGTGAATCACACACTGGCTGCGTGATATTAGAATTGTTGGAGCCGAGATTCGATTCCTGTGCGGTGCGGTTTAAAACAATATTAGATTTTGATGTTTGCGGGTTGAAGTGCAACAATGAATGATGCCTTTCTGAACAAAATGAACAATTGCGTTGTGACGTACATGCTAAAGTTCTGTGTTTAGAACTTAAACAATTATTACAAAAGCGATTATTTTTAACAAAAGTATATCTATCGTGCGGAGACATGCGATTTAAGAAATGAGAACATTGATATAAATGTTCATGAATAGATTGACACAAAGAACAATTATTTTTATTATTATAAGCGGAGTTTTGTCGGTCAGTATTCATAAAGTTTTTAGTTATGTTTTTTGGTGACGGTATATTAGGTTTTACAGTGCGTGATTTATTTTGATTAAAATCGTTAATTTTATTTGATCGAGTCAATACTTTAGACTGTTCCTTTATGAAATCAACTAAACAAGTATAAGAAGGAATATCGGTTCTACCATTCATAATTTCGAACAATTTGACTGTTTCTTGATCTATTTTTTGTAGTGCAATATGTAAGAATATAAAATCAGACAAATCGGATAATTTTAATTGTTTAAGGGCCTCAACCGACGAGTTGAATACATTAACAAATAGGTCAAGGCCAGCGGCGCTGTTATTATGCAATGGCTTAAACTCTAAAATCTGATTTAGATAAGTAACAGCCTGTGAGCGGGTGTCATCATATTTTTGTATGAGTGCATTCCAAATAATAGGATAATTTTCCGCGGTAGGTAACAATCCTGCGCACACGGATGACGCCTTATCAGTCAATTTACCAATTAAATAATAAACCTTTTCACTGTCTGATAAGTTAGGATTTTCGTGAATAATGTTTTTGAATTGCTGATAAAACAAAGGCCAGTTTCGCATGTCGCCATTAAATGAAATTAATTCAATTGATGGCAATTTAGGAATTTGACTAAATAGCTGTGGTTTGCTTGAACATTGCTGCTTAGATGCGGAAGGCTGAATAATAGAATTTTCTACGCGTTTTACAAAACAATACATTTGATCAAAAGATACCCAAGCTTGATAATTAATTGGGACTCGAGGATTTATTTTCAGATTAATATCATTAAACTCATCTATTATACGTTCAAAGTCGGATCGTAATGATTCAATATTAATGACATTGTTCAAAAAGGTTTCTTTGCTAAAGTCATCAGTATGAACATTTTTTGACAGTTCATAAATACTTTGCATTCTTGAAAAATAAGCATCGCGTTTTGCTTGAATTATGCGAAATTTCGATTCATTTAAATCATACTCCTTCATCTCTTTAGTGTCCTTAGCTTCCTTAGCTGCCTCTGTAGTTTCCTTAGTTGTAGACATTTTTACTAGAAATTAAATCGAATTAAGTTGTTACTTATGCAAGCAATGTCCAAAGAAAAACAATGGTATGAATAAAAAAATAAAATAGATAAAATTATAAGACGAGGTGTTGTTTGTTTTTTACGAAGTGTAATACTTAAACAACTTTGCGAGTGAAATTAATTTTATATAAATATTGATATCACGTGAGAAAATGAAAAGTAAAAATATGCGTGTGCGTGCAACCTAAAATGCAGTAAACAGGTGAGCGGGCGACGAGTTCGCGCGCTGTGAGAAATAATTTTTAATGCGGGTGGCGGAAGAAAATAAACAAGCGAGAATAAAATGGAACAACGTTCTATGAATTGAAATGATATTCACTAATAGGCAACAAATATTGCAAGTTTATATGGATTATGCGGTTAAAAATAAAATGGAATAGATATCAATGCGAATGCGAAAGAAAAAAAAAACTTGACATCCACTCCTTAACCCAGTATAAATCACGTTTTATATACCTACTTAGTAAATATGTAGCAACTAAATATTAAAGTTCTGGAATAAACTTAGTGATAAATGTCTGCAGAGTTTTAATTACAAAAATAATTTGAGCATGGGCGTAATAACAATAGGTATGCATCGGCTCGAAGTGACCAACTTTTGGTGGGTTCTAAGGCCACCTTTGCGGTTTTAAAATATAACTTTTATCAATTTTAATAAAAGCTCGGCGCTAGTAAAATATTTTTAATGGACTGTATTTGGAAAATGCGATAAATATATTAAATTCAGTTAGTCCACGTAAACGACACTTGTAATAACCTCGAAGGTGGGAGTTTCAGCTGTTTTAGGTAATAAAAGAATTGGAAAAAAGGTATCAGCTGAAAATGAAGGAAAGAAAATACATGCACTCACTTGATATGACTGGCTGAAGCGGTCCCAGGACACAATTTTAAACGAGCACTTCACGCCACGTGGTTGCAACCTTTTCCAAGTGTCCATTCGACGTAGCCAACTTCATTAATACAGCAATCAGTTCGTTTAACTTGCAGACACCACACATGAATCACTAATATGATGAAAAAACTAGAGGAATATCCAAATTGCTCAAAATTGTAGGAATTAAGTTGCACGCGCGGTGGTCTATGCGACCGAAAACAGAAGAGTGGTGCAATGCGCGGTGACGTCGCAAGCGCGCATCCATCTATATGTGCATGTATAGGTATAAGGAAGAAGGGATGGATATTTAAAGCCGTTACAAGTGCGACAAATTAATTATAAAATAAAAAACCTATAACAATAACCAACACAGTGAGAAAATTGAAAGAAATTGACGGTTGAATATCCAGGCGAAGTTAAGTAGCGTTTCCTAACTTCGCCTACCATCGGAATTAAGTGTACTTATTGGGAGTGGTAGGTAGCATTAAAACTAAAGGGCTTAGCTACTATATGCAGTCGCATAGGAATATGAACCATATTTCAATATCGCTAAAGTATTTTTTATTTATTGTGAAGTAGGCGAAGTTTGGTTGCGTTTCAGCAATAAAACTACAAATCTCTGGTTTGGTTGACACTAAACACAAATTTAATAAAAAGAAATATATTTTCATAATTCTATGATAATCAAAAAGTAGCTAAATGCTCTATTGCATTAACAGTGCGGCGGTAATCTTAAAAAAGACGCTAACGCTAACGTTAATTGACCAAAGTTATTTAAAAATAAGAAAAGGACATCAGTTTTAATAACAGCATAATTTTCTGCTTTTTCTAAATTCTCAGATTCCTTTAATAATTAATAAAAAACAAATAAATGGACTTTTGTATGTTAATCATTTCTTGTCCTACTTAGTAAACAGTATTTGACAGTTTCCATGCTTCTTTTAAATTTAAATCACTATTAAAAAATGTGTTAACAATTTTTTTCGTTTTTAATGCGTGGAAAACCATTTGTTGAATTTTATACATAATTATTTCAAAAAAGAATTGAGTAAAGTTTGTTTACCAAAGAGGACAATTAAGGTTAACTAAAAGTAATGACAAATACACATGGATAACACACACAGTTGCTCGGAGACCTAAATAACCTGACGAAACTCAATAGGAAAAAGTTATTTCGAAAAAATTAAAACAATACACAAAAATCACAGACTTTTTAATAAGTGTAAAAGGGGCTTAACGGGTGTAAATAATCATTCATAAAATACAACAAATGTTTTACCACGCATAGAATACCAAAAATATTGTAAATTGTTAATTATATTTGATTTAATAAGACAACATTTTTTTAAAATAGTGATTAGGTTTAAAAGAATTATCTAAAGTGTCAAAATTTGATTATTTTAACCTTCGTCTGTTTATCCTAACTTGTCCTAGTAAGGATAAACATACGAAAGTTTATTTATTAAATTTTTTTACTAATTATTAAAGGAATCTGAGAATTTGGAAAAAGCAGAAAATTATGCTGTTATCAAAACTGATGTACTTTTCTTATTTTTAAATATCTTTGATCAATTACCTTTAGACATTCGAAAAGAGTATGTGCAGAGTTATTTGTTATGTATTTTGTAAAAATCAATTCAGTATATTTCAATCTAGACCTGTTCAATGGCGACTCTGAATTGCAAAATATTTCGACGTTTGCTAATAATTTGTTAGACCAAGTAGTGAAAATGTTATAGTGTGTAATATATTCGCAATTTACTCACAAAGCCCTTTCATTTGATATACCACATGGTATGAAAAAAAAATTTCTTTGTACTGAAAATTTTATGACATCACAGTTTCTACCCCCACCACTTTCGCGCTTGTCATCTTATATATTTGTGATCAGGGCATCGTACTGAATGCCATCGATACCACATTTTCGTATTTCCGTGATGACTTGTGCGAAAATTAACCTCAAACCTTGTTTTACCGCCCCTACTATAATAAAACAACGAATCTAGCAAAATACAGTCAGGCGAAGTTTGGAACTCTTGTGTTTTTAAACTGTTACCTAACATTTCCTGACCAATTTAGTCCAAGATATGTGATAGTTGATAAAATAATATCTTGTATTTAGTTAGTTGACTATACTATACTATATACGTTATAATGCACAATATAAATATTAAAATCTCAACTTTTCCAATATGAACACAATAGACGACTTTTTGGGGACACTGTCGAAAATCACGCGCGGAAGCTCCGACTTTTTTTGTAACTGCTTCAAATTGACAGCTAGTTTCCATAGACAGTAGAATGCAGTTTTACCACAACAAACGAGAGATTATTACCCAATTCAAAAAAGTGACTTTGCCATTTAATTTCCCTAGATATGGAAGTTTTTTTTAGGCGAAGTTTAGTTTAGTAGGCGAAGTTATAGGGTTTTACGGTACCTAAATCATTGCGTTTAAACAAAAATCAATAAATACGTCACGTAGTAATTATTTCCTCTGTGCATACGTCTATCGAATTGTTTAGAAGGGGGCAGGTAACCTCTCAGTATTTGGTGCCCAGTTCCTGAAATATCTTCATAACAATTTGTGTCCCGCAAAATATGAAGAAATCCACTCCGCTTGTCCACCTTGGGTCAATCACCTGGGACACCGAACACAATGCATCACAGATAAATAATGCTAACTCTGACGACCCAGCCACAGCCAGTGCGGCAGGCGGCGAGGCAGGCGGCACGGTAAGCGAATTCGGTAATCACTGTGTCGCGTAGCGGGTTACTTAAGGAGCAAAACCACAACTTACGTTCACAATATTTATTTATGGCTTGAGCATGGGGTCGTAAGTGTAAGGGCCCGACTGGTATTTACTCTGCGTGTCCCAACTTATCTTAAGGGGGCCTTGAGGTGGTAGATGGCCCGACGTGGCGTGGAAGGATGCAGCGGAGGGTGTGAGGCGCGTCGCAAATGGCGACCGAAGAAACCGCCGAGCGGCCAAAGTATGTCGGCCAAAGTTGGTTGGGCCAAAGTTGCAGGGGTCAACTGGGTCAACCTGGGTGAACCTGGGTCCCTGAAATTTCCATCAAACTGCGTAAGCTTGATGTTAAGCAGCCGCTGATTGCGATAGCCAATTCACCTAACTAAGCTAAGCCAAGAAAAGTTGGGAGAAAAGAAAGTATGTAGCAGGTGAAGTGGCAAATTATCGCGATCAGAGCGGAGTTTACATACATAAAAATAATTAAATTGTGCAGAAAAGCATTATGCTGATTGCTTACAAGATGATTATATAATGAAAATGAATTTACATTGAATAAAATTGAAAAATTAATAAAGTTAAAATGTGAGGGTATACAAAGGCGAATGATTTGGCAATTTCGTTTTAGCAATTTAAAAGATAACGCCGAGATTCTTACACACAGGAATGTATAATCATCCGCGTGCACTAAATTTTACAAGAAACAATTATTTTAAAACACAAGCTAAAATTACTAATAACTACTACACAATGATGTTCAACACTTACCCTTTCGGGGATTGCACTGAATTTATTTTTAATAAAAATAAAGTGACATCTCACTTCGATCACTGAAGTGACCTTTTAATAAGGTAAAATAAAATAATTCCCAACGGCGACTGTGAAGACGAAAATATGTTCGTGTTGTCCGTGGGAACTCGGAAGGTGGTCTGTCATGACGCAGTAAACCATTGCATCGCGACGTTAGTTGCGCACACGCATTGTCTGATTCGCAACCACTGCCTTCAGGTCGATACGCGAAACAAAGGTAGGTTAGGGTACCGCTCGCGCAGTGGTAAAACGTTTTTAAATAAATAATACGTATGATCTGCAGTTTAATGTGCATTATTATTTTGATTGTTGTTATTAGTTTAAGTTAGAAATAAGATTCGATCTATTTAGGTATTTAAAAAAACTATTTGTTTTCATCTATTTTATTTTAATAAAAATGTAGATTTTAATCAAAAATTAACCTATAACGTTACAATACCCCCTCGCGCGATCAAGGATTTTATTCCTCTTAATAAAATCCGCACTTAGTAACTAAGTTAATGGTTCGTATTAACACTTTCATTCTTCATCATTCATGCATTTCATACTTCACGCTTTCAAAAGGCAACAATAAACAATATTATCGAATATTGACGCATCCTGACAATATGGTAGGTTCCTGTTACATATGAACTGGTAACCATACAAACGTGATTACTTTACATAGATGGTAAACGTGCGAAGTTTTTAGCTTTGTAACGATATATTCAAAAATATTTAAAATGTTCATGTTATAAAAATGTAATGTTCATGTTACAGTTAAAAAAACTAATTTATTTAAAAATATTTACTTATTAAGACCAGCTAGTTTTAAATCTTTTATATGCCATGTTCCCAAATCCTTACCATTCATATCCTCTAAAACGTAAACTAAAGGTGATTTTTTAGCAGTGACACGACATTTTATGAATTTCGGTGCCAACTTCTTGCTAAAATATTTATCTTTGTCACTTAGTACATAGGCTCGTTTCATGACGATATCGCCCACCTGAAATTCGGCTGCTTTACGACGCAAATTGTAATGTGCGGTATTCTTTTCATGAGCATGCCAAAGTTTTGCTTGTACGTCGTCAAAGATACTTGACAAGCAACCTAAGTTATCCGCATAAATATCGCGCGGTAGGAATAAGACCTCATCGCCTAAATCTGTGTCTGTGTAATGAGTACCACAGGTAACGAGCTCTCTGCCGAAAACTAAAAATGAAGGCGTGAAACCAGTTGCTTCATTCACAGCGTTATTAATGGCAAACTGCACCTTGGGTATAAAAATATCCCAGGTTCTGTGGTCATTCTCGACAAAAGTTGATATGCAGGTAATGATCGTTCTATTGTAGCGCTCTACAGTGTTTACTTGCGGTGTATACTTTGGAGAGAAATAAACATTAGGTACGTTATATTTTTGGAAAAAAGCAGTTGTGTCACGGCTAATAAACTGAGTACCATTATCTAGAAAAATTGTTTGTGGAACTCCATGAACAAGAAAAACGTTGTCCTCTAAGATTTTAATAATTACGTCCGAAGTAGCTTTTTTGATAGCGTAAATTAAACAAAATTTTGAAAAAACACACGTCACAACTAAAATGTAGCTGTTCTGTTTACGAGTTGTAGGCAACGGTCCCATAAGGTCAATTGAAATTATTTGCCAAGGGCGTGAACACTGTTTAGGACGACCCATTTCACCTAACGTTTGATGGTTATGTGACTTGTACTCAAGACACTTATCACAAGAGCTAACAAATTTTACGACGTCTTTATGCATGCCCGGCCAAAAATAACGAAGCATAAGGCGATGATATGTTTTAAATATACCTAAATGTCCAGCAGAAGGCTGAGAATGATTTTCCGAAATTACTTTCTCCCGCAACTCGGAAGGAACAACAATTTTCCATGAAAATTCGTCATTAAGGCTACATTTACTTTTAGTCAATCTATATAAAATATCATCTTTAATTAAATAGTTTGGATACTGTTGAGGACTATTCAAACAACCGTTGCGAAGTGTCTTGTACCACTGGTCTTTAGAGTCCAATATGTCGGAAGAACTAATGGCACTAACTGGAAATGCACGCGAAAGAGCGTCGGGAATAACATTATCAACCCCGCGACGATGTTTGATTTCGAAATTAAACGATGATAACCGTACTCCCCATCGAGCTAACCGGCCTGTAGAGTTATTTAGAGTAAGGAACCATTTTAAAGCACTATGATCAGTATATACGGTGAAGGTTTTTCCGTTCTCTAAATAACATCGCCAATGCTCTAAGGCAGTAATCACAGCCAGAGTTTCACGCTCTGTAATGCCGTAATTACGCTCTGAAGGAGCTAACGAACGGCTCATATAAGCAATAGGGTGCTCTTTTCCGTCCCTGGTCTGCGTGAGCATAGCGCCGACGCCATAACTGCTCGCGTCTGTGTGTACCTCGAATGGTTGGTTGTAGTCGGGGCAAGTCAGAACCGGCGCGGAAACCAAACATTCTTTCAGCTTCTGAAAGGAAGCATCAGCTTCAGCAGACCACTTGAAGGGGGGTGCGCCCTTTTTGTTGGAAGTGAGTCTATTTAAGGGACCGGCAATAGTGCTGAAATTGGGGACAAAACGACGGTACCATGTAGCTGTCCCGAGAAACCGTTTGACGTCCTTCCGACAAGTAGGTGTCGGATAGTTTAATATGGCCTCCACCTTCTCGGGATCGGTCCGTAGTCCACGACTATCGACGACATATCCTAAATATTTCAGCTCACTACGAAAGAAGTTACATTTTTCTAAATTTACGGTGAGGTTAGCATTTCTAAGTTTTTCTAAAACCTTTAACAAGAGCGTGACATGAGTTTGGTAGTCATTACTGATGATGATGACGTCATCGATATACGCGAAAACATTTGCGCCAAACTCGCCAAACAGAAGGTCAACTAACCGTTGTTGGGTTGCCGGAGCATTGGTCAAACCAAAGGCGGTTCTTTTAAAACGAAGTGTACCTCTGCCTGGGACGTAAAAAGCTGTCTTATCTCGGTCTTCGGGCGCAATCTCTATCTGCCAGAAAGATTTGGATAAATCGATGCTGCTAAGATAGCGCGCATCACGAAGGTTATCCAAAATCTCAGATATGTAGGGTAAGTTATAGGCATCGCGTTTGGTGACTGAGTTTAACTTACGGCTATCTAGACAGAACCTAGGCTGTCCATTTTTCTCATTCACCAGCAAAACAGGGGAAGACCAAGCGCTTTCGCAAGGTTCGACTACATCTAATGCTAGCATTTCATCGACCTGCTCAATCAAAGTTCGCTGTTTTTCCGGTGACATGCGATAGTATCGTTGCCGGATTGGTTGAGCATCGCCGGTATCAATTCTGTGAGTTATTAAGCTAGTTTTACCTAGACCCTTTTGTTCGAAAGAAATTTCTTTAAATTGGTCAATGATATTGTCCGCAATCATTTTTTCCGATTCGCTTAAATTATCATAGCTATGTAATAAAATTTCGGATGAGACGTCCACGGGTGTATTAATAGAATCGATTGAAATGCTTCCTAAATATTTAGGGCATATATTAAATTTACGCCAAAAATCAACGCCTAGTATGAGAGACGTATCAATACCAGGTACAACAACAGCTTCAATAATGTGAAACTGGTTTTCAAAGTGCACAGGTATATTAATATGGCCAATACTACTTAAAGACTGCCCACCTGCAGCAGTAACTGAAATACAGCGGTCTCTAATCAATTTAAATCCCTGAGACTCTAGAACTAAATGTGAATTGTTGCCTAAAATGGTGACTGCGGAACCTGAATCGAGTAAGCCAGTAAAAGAGAGACTGTTAATATTAATGGTGACATAAGGTCTAATATCATTACTAGGTTTATTATGAATTGTGGCAGTTCGGTATGCTTGAAAGAAAACACTTAAAGTTTTAAGCCACTTCTGCCAATCATCTTTATCAAAGTAATTGTGATTTGAACTACCACAATTCAATTCTACTAGTTTTTTGAACTGGATGGTTTACCTAAATTACAGTCAGGACATTGAGGAGTCTTAACATCCTTTCGACCACATTTAAAGCAGTAAATGTTGTCTTTATTTTCTGTACACTGTCTCAAATTATGAGTATCTACACGACATCTAGGACAATAACGAGCTTTAGGAGCTTCGATAGCATGTAAATACTTTTCATTATTTGTTTTAGTATTAATGTTATTAGGATAATTTGTTTTACTATTATTATAAGTGTAGTTATAGTTGGAATTAACTTTAGATTTTGTAAAAGATTGATTTTTATTAAAAGGTGTATTAAAATTTTGCTTATATGTATTTGATTTAAAATGACCACTGTTTTTATTACGATTACCATTGTACGCAAATTCTGGAGCCAGAGTATTAGAAGTCGCTGTACTAGGCTCATGAAAGTTTGCAAGACGTGATTGCACGCTTTCATAATTTCGGCATAAGGCTTGTAAAGACTCGAGTGATTTAATTTCACTAACTGAGGCTAATGTACTAGCATAACAAGGCCTAATGTTATGGAGAATTATTTCCAATTTTTCGTCATCGGACAATGTTTTCGCTAAGCGTGAAAACAAACCAGACATAATTGATAAATAAATTGTTATGTTCTCCGTTTCACCCTGTGTTCTTGCACGGATTTCTGAAAGCAGTCTGTAATCAAAGTCAGACTGATCAAAATCTTGCCTCAGCAGAATAATGAGTTCACTCCAAGAGGAAACTCGACTCTTTACACTCCTATACCAGTGCAAAGCATCACCTGTGAAAATCTCAGTAGCGAATGAAAGCGCTTTAGGTCCCGAAATGTTCCTTGCGTCACAAAATTCCGTTACGCGTTGAATGAACGCCCTGACGCAGGTCTTTCCATCGTACTTTAGTTTACCCAAATCACTAGAACTACCACGATCGCAAGTGACTGAGATGTTCAATGGCAATGCAGGAGTAGAAGACTCGCTATTGCTGGCAGAAATCAAAGAATCAACTCCTTTATCCTTAACAGAATTAAAAGCTTCAAAATAATTTTTAAACTGCAAAACGCATGTATCATATTGAGGCTTGACAGACTCGTCGGCAATAATTCGGTTGATCCGATGATACAAATGATGCAATAGGTTTTGCGTACGTAATAAGGTGTTTTTGTCGGTACCCGAATCTAAATTTGTTTTTATTTTAGTGAGGGTATCACTAACCCCAACTAAATCTACTGCAGCCTCCAATGGACTGTCCAAAATGTCCTCAGAAGGAAATAAGGGTGCTAACTTCGCGATCTGTTTGCGTAGGTCTTGCACAGTAGCACAAGGTGTGGAACCTCTAATGGTCACCTCGTATTCTAGCTCCGACTTTTGCAGAGACAGAAATTTTATTGCAAAAGCCATATTAAACAATAAAAAAAATACGGAACTTCGGTAGATGACGCGAAAGAAAAATAAAAAAAAATCCGTAAGATAGGGTAAATGTTGAACGATTTACTATCTACTTACAACTAATTAAAACTAAAAAAACTACCTAACTCCGTCTGTTACAAAAAAAAACTACGGCAACAGAAATAAAAGAAAAATGTTACACAAATAAGCAAACACAGATTTGCAAAATAAAAAAAAAACAAAATACACAGGTTTGCAACTAAAAAAAAAGACAAACACAGAACTAAAAAGAAAAAAAAAACACAAAAAGCACACAACACACTAACTACAACTCACTGCGAAAGCAAATACCAGCCCATACCAAAACCAAGTTGAGGCGCCAGTGTCGCGTAGCGGGTTACTTAAGGAGCAAAACCACAACTTACGTTCACAATATTTATTTATGGCTTGAGCATGGGGTCGTAAGTGTAAGGGCCCGACTGGTATTTACTCTGCGTGTCCCAACTTATCTTAAGGGGGCCTTGAGGTGGTAGATGGCCCGACGTGGCGTGGAAGGATGCAGCGGAGGGTGTGAGGCGCGTCGCAAATGGCGACCGAAGAAACCGCCGAGCGGCCAAAGTATGTCGGCCAAAGTTGGTTGGGCCAAAGTTGCAGGGGTCAACTGGGTCAACCTGGGTGAACCTGGGTCCCTGAAATTTCCATCAAACTGCGTAAGCTTGATGTTAAGCAGCCGCTGATTGCGATAGCCAATTCACCTAACTAAGCTAAGCCAAGAAAAGTTGGGAGAAAAGAAAGTATGTAGCAGGTGAAGTGGCAAATTATCGCGATCAGAGCGGAGTTTACATACATAAAAATAATTAAATTGTGCAGAAAAGCATTATGCTGATTGCTTACAAGATGATTATATAATGAAAATGAATTTACATTGAATAAAATTGAAAAATTAATAAAGTTAAAATGTGAGGGTATACAAAGGCGAATGATTTGGCAATTTCGTTTTAGCAATTTAAAAGATAACGCCGAGATTCTTACACACAGGAATGTATAATCATCCGCGTGCACTAAATTTTACAAGAAACAATTATTTTAAAACACAAGCTAAAATTACTAATAACTACTACACAATGATGTTCAACACTTACCCTTTCGGGGATTGCACTGAATTTATTTTTAATAAAAATAAAGTGACATCTCACTTCGATCACTGAGGTGACCTTTTAATAAGGTAAAATAAAATAATTCCCAACGGCGACTGTGAAGACGAAAATATGTTCGTGTTGTCCGTGGGAACTCGGAAGGTGGTCTGTCATGACTATAGTTGTAAAACAGCGGTTGTTATCGGGTAGTTATCCAAAGCCGCCGGTAATAACGTATAGACAGCGGCTGGCAACCGGCTGTTTATCCGACTCAATACTAAAAGGTCTTACAATTTTTACAGTTCCGAAGTCGAAATTGTTAAAATAAACGAGTCGTTACATACATATAGGTATTTTAACTAAATTAATTATCTACTTTGTCATGGTTTAAAACATAAAATGTTAAATATTATGAATTATGTATTTTGCAATGTCCCTCAACAAGACATAATAAGCTAATGTACCTACCTACCTACTTTTTTATTTTTTATACGGTACATAATTAGTAACTATTTAATCTGTAGGTATGAAACTCCGCTTCGCCACTTTTATTATTATTATTATTGTACAATACATTAGTATACATTAGTTCTTATTAAAGAAGGTAAGCTCGCAAAGCTTAGCGTTTCGCAATGTTTCACATGTGTACCTAAAACGTCCGTTTGTGTTTCGTGTTTTTGGAATTATGTTATCAGCCCGAGTAAGATGAAACATTTAATTTAAAAGTTAAGTATTTCAAAATAACATCGACGCAACTAAGAAATAGGAAAGAGCGCTTACCTGAATAATTAAAGCTGAAGTAACGTATAAAGTAAGTGGTAGTATGTAGATAAACAAAAATTATCACTTAGGACATTAAACGGATTAAATGAAACATAATGACTTATTTTCAATCGTAGACAGCCGCTGTTTATGGGTGATCACCGTAGTCATCGAAAAAAGCGGCTGGTAACCGGCTGGCTGACTAAGATAACAACCGCCTTCACATCTATAGTCATGACGCAGTAAACCATTGCATCGCGACGTTAGTTGCGCACACGCATTGTCTGATTCGCAACCACTGCCTTCAGGTCGATACGCGAAACAAAGGTAGGTTAGGGTACCGCTCGCGCAGTGGTAAAACGTTTTTAAATAAATAATACGTATGATCTGCAGTTTAATGTGCATTATTATTTTGATTGTTGTTATTAGTTTAAGTTAGAAATAAGATTCGATCTATTTAGGTATTTAAAAAAACTATTTGTTTTCATCTATTTTATTTTAATAAAAATGTAGATTTTAATCAAAAATTAACCTATAACGTTACAACTGCGCGGTCGTGACGCCGAGCTGAGAGGCCGCCATCGAGATAGCGCGCAGTGATTATTCAACGCCACCTGCCGCGCCCCGCCTGCCGCGCTGGCTGTGGCCGGGCCGTAAGGCAGCCATTACATGCTCATGCAAGCATCAGTCAAATTCCATCAGTCATGTCAGTCACGGCTGTGTGTGACTGACGATTAGCCTACCGTGTAATGGGGTGACTGATGGGTGCATGAAGTTGATTTCTTATTTCCATCAGTCAGTCAGTCAAACGTAATTCATAACTGATGGAATTTGACTGACGCTTGCATGAGCGTGTAATGGCTGCCTAAGTGTATCACACACCGAGTGCGTGAGCGTATGCACCTCCTATCGTGGCGGGGCGCGGCGCGGTGGCGCGGCGCGTGCATAGAGTACACTTTGGCGCGTGCGATAAGTGTATTTGTGGGAGCGGATTGCGCCACACAATCTAAAAATACGTACAAACGAGACAGATAGGTAGCCCAACTCAGACACTTATACATAATTTTGCTAACACAATTATTATTATAGATTATTCGATTTATTACGGCGAAGCCACCACGCCTCTGTCCCCACACAGAAATGAAAGCATAAAAAATGTAAAAAAAGTATCAGTTGGATGTAATTTATAATAGAAGGGCCCAGATACAGAAGTCCCTAAGTCCACTTAGGTTCTTTCTCACCTGATGACACCAACGTGTAGAGTGTAGAACATGGCAAATAGCATATAATCACATTTTTCTTTTTTTGCCAACAAGTACCTAGGCTGAAATAGAAAAACGTTTTTATTTTTTATTACAAAATTTTGAGGTAAAAAAGTAACTTGGCTTAATAAGACACCAGTCCCAACAAATTGTGGCTAAGTTACCTTAATTTTTTATTATAAAGTCCTTAAATCCAACCGATATTTCAATATTTAATTTAGTGCTTATATTTGTTAGAAGTCCTAATAATCCTTTATTGTGGCTGTACTTATATTAATAATAATAAAGTCTACCAAATATGTACCTAAAGTGCCTAAGTCCTTAGAATAAGGGTCAAAAGGGACTAAGTTCAAGAGTTTGGGACCCAAGTCCAGTTGATTAATGTCCATTCGATTAAAAGTATAATAATAATATGTTATGTTTTTATGTTAAATAAAAGCTTGATTAATGGCTAACACAGTGAAGTTTGATTTTCTTCAATAAGCTTAGAAATATTTCCGAGATTTTTTTTCTGTTTAAATTTGATTTAATTGAGAAACTCGGTTTTTGGACTAAGGGACTTCTGCATCTGGGCCCTTGACATTTAAAAAAACTTTTCACTATTCAATTGCCACTTACGTAAACTCGTCACGTTTTGAAAATTTTCATTAATCGAAAGTAAATTCGACACTCTAGAATGTATAATTATACACGGTAAATTTTTAAGTATATCTAAAAATGAAATGAATGTATCTCTTCCCTATTCTAATCGAGTATTTACAGTTAAAAGTTTCAATATTTAATAATTGGTCAAGATATTGTGATTTGTTTATATCCCAAAATATTACTGATTTCTGGATTTAGAGCTCATTCATAGAATTACACGCGTGTAATCAAAAGAGACTATCTTGATTACCTAAATAATGGAAAGAATGAATCTACGCACGCGTCTTGCTATTTTTGTGAGTTTGCCGATTAGGAGGTGTAAATTTTTTGTACGTGGGTGATAATTTTTCTCAGTAACGGCTATAGATACGAATTTGAAATTTAGACAGCGAATACTAGAGGATATTCTCGAATAAACTGTAGAAACAGAAACATAATGGAGACAACTTCCTCGATAGAATTAATTCCCGAAATCACCTCTTCAAAAACACGTTTATTGATTTTACTTTGAAATCACAAGATGTTATGGTGTATTTTTTACATCATTTGGTGAATTAAACTTAAACAAAACAAAGTGTAGACTTTATTTTCAATCAAAACTTTTACATTTTGAGTTACCGTGTACCGGTGTAGCATTCGTACGGGCATGGTACGAGGCGCAACACTGTCGAGTAATTTGACGGTCGGCTGCGGCTATCGTTGAAGGGAGGACGTGTCGCTCGCAGCTCGGTCGCCGCTCACGCACAATATTTATTATTTTAAATACTGCGCGGTATTTAACAGCGGGTTTAGGTGTAGTTTTTCAAGTGTACGCATTTAAATATAGAATTACACGCGTGTAATCAAAAGAGACTATCTTGATTACCTAAATAATGGAAAGAATGAATCTACGCACGCGTCTTGCTATTTTTGTGAGTTTGCCGATTAGGAGGTGTAAATTTTTTGTACGTGGGTGATATTTTTCTCAGTAACGGCTATAGATACGAATTTGAAATTTAGACAGCGAATACTAGAGGATATTCTCGAATAAACTGTAGAAACAGAAACATAATGGAGACAACTTCCTCGATAGAATTAATTCCCGAAATCACCTCTTCAAAAACACGTTTATTGATTTTACTTTGAAATCACAAGATGTTATGGTGTATTTTTTACATCATTTGGTGAATTAAACTTAAACAAAACAAAGTGTAGACTTTATTTTCAATCAAAACTTTTACATTTTGAGTTACCGTGTACCGGTGTAGCATTCGTACGGGCATGGTACGAGGCGCAACACTGTCGAGTAATTTGACGGTCGGCTGCGGCTATCGTTGAAGGGAGGACGTGTCGCTCGCAGCTCGGTCGCCGCTCACGCACAATATTTATTATTTTAAATACTGCGCGGTATTTAACAGCGGGTTTAGGTGTAGTTTTTCAAGTGTACGCATTTAAATTAACTGGACAATTCCCTTTGCATTTAAGAAGATGATTTTAGGTATTCACAAAGCTATAGGTACCAATTCATATATATTTTTTTAATTGTAAGGCTAAAAAATTATGAACATGATCGAGTCCAAAAAGTGGTGGCCCTAACTAAATATCTAAATTATATTCTCATCACAACTTAGTTGATTAGTTTAGTACTAGGAATTTACAATGCACGGAAGCGGAGCATAGTGGGTCGAAAATGTAATTTGAGTGACATGATCTGACCTAGGGAAGGGACTTACCTAGTTATTATTTTCATATTTTACTTTCTACCGATGAATAGATTTTTTTTTAATTTTAGTGATATACCTCGTACGGACTTACTTATTTATTTTTTCATATTTTTCTTCCTGCTGTTGAATAGATTTCAACTTTTGGAAGCGGAGCATAGTGGGTCGAAATTTAAATTTTAGTGACATACATACATCCCATACCTAACCAACGTACGGAATTACCTATTTATTCTTTCATATTTTTCTTCCTATCGATGATTAGACCTCATTGCTTTTGATAAAAACACATATACTTGTATTTTGTTCTATAGCATTGTAGCATCTATAGCGATTTGGAATAATTTTTTAAAGGTTGAAAAATCTTACAACAGTCCTCGCCTCGCGGCAAGTTGTAAGCGCTGGCCTTGGAATACAAAGTAGAACTTTTTGAGTCAGTTTGCAGAGGCAAAGACTGCACCTACGTTTCGCTCTCCCTACATGCGCAGTAAGCTTCACATTTCCTGGGCGCTCATAACTCGCCGCGAGAATTGTACAATACGTTTGATTTTTTTGTAATTTTTACCTGCTGTCATTACGCTACGGACTCTGCAATTTAACTACAAACTTACCTACTATTTTTGTTAATTACGTTAATTATTTAGGTGAATCAACTTTTAAATTAAATGTAAGTAATAAATGATCCGTGTGTAAATTTTCATAAATTAAAACAATCCAGATAACTATTTTAAAAAATATCTATTTTACGATATTGGATTCATAGCCAATAAAACATACTTAGTTTTTTACAAAAGTAATCAATCGTTTATAAAAAAAACGTGGATAACCCAGGGGATAATTTGTTCCCAGTAATTTGTATATAAAAGTAGCATACAGAAAGCTTGTTGCTACTAGCACGCTGACTCGCGAGGTAGGTTTGCTGCATGCAGCAGGCCTCGCACGAGGCTGCTCGCTTGGTGGGGACCCACCTAATCACGTAAAAACAGCTGATTGGATTTTCATGAAATTAATACATAGCATACTTTTTATCCTGGTTAAAGGATCTCTAAAGATTTTCACGAATGTCCACGCGGACAAAGGCGCGAGTGGAAACTAGTTTATAATATTCAGAATTGGGTCTAAAAATATTGGTATCCCAATTCCATCCCTGTCCCCCTTCCCGTCCCCTTCCCCGTCTCCATTCCCGTACCCCTCACCCTGGGGTCCATTATAGAAGTACTCTTACGAAGTTTCAAGTCGAAATGACAATTTTACATTGTTGTTCCATACAAAATTTCCACCCCTATTTGAACCCTTTAGGGGTTAAAAACATGTTCACCGTGTTGAACTTCAAAATTAATGTCATCCCATAAAATCTTAACAACCACATCCATATCGATTTTTTTATGTTTATTTATCCCATTCACCATAAGGGGTTGATTTTCGAAAAATTACGAAATATGTGTATGCTAATTTGTTTTTACTTTCCAATCAATAATAATAAATTTAGTGAGTTTTACTTTGCAAAAAAAAATACATTCCAGATACAGTTTCATCCCCCTTTTCACCCCTTCGGGGGTAGAATTGTCAAATACGCTGACAGACGTAAATATTAATTTTCAATTGTCAGCCTAAATCCAAAATTTGACGATCCTAACTTCGAAACTGACGGACTTTCATACAAAATTTTCATTCCCTATTTTACCTCCTTAAGGGTGGAATTTCCAAAAGCCCTTTCTTATGAAATAAAACAATTTTTAACGGATACTAGCGCGGTTTTATTAAGTCTAGTGAGTCTAGTCTAGTGCGGTCTAGTGAGCGCGTAAGCTTGAGAAGTGAATAAGCCCTTTCTTAGTAAATGCCTACACATATAAGGTATCTACTTGCAAAATTTCAAGTCTCTGTTCAGCGGTTTGTGCTGTGCGTAGTTATATCAGTCAGTCAGAACTTTGATTTTTTTATACAACGTGTTACAAAATAACTCCTTTTGCCGAAAATGGTAGACAGGGACCATCAAACTGAACAACTTTTACTATGGGTCCAACTGGGAAATCGCAGAAAAACATCAGCTGTTTTATACAAAAACTAGCTGATGCCCGCGACTTCATCCGCGTGAACATTTAGAAAATCTCTGGAGGGAACCTTTGACCGGAATAAAAAGCCGGCTATTCATTTTCGATACAAATCTATAAACAACCAGTGAACAAATAAATAAATAAAGATCTCATCAAAACCTTTAATTTCTTCAAAAACACCATCAGTATAAGATGAGTTCTTTCTGAGATATTGCTGTTTTAAGTTTGACAGCTGTCATCTGAAATGAAGATCTCACCAAGACCTTTCATTTCTTCCGCGACATTATCAGTCTAGGATGAGTAATTTCCGAGATATTGCTGTTTTAAGTTTGACAGCTGTCATTGGAAATGAAGATCTCACAAAGACCTTTCATTTCTTCAGAAACACCCTTAGTGTAAGATGAGTACTTTCCGAGATATTGCTATATATTTTTGTTTTAAATTTGACAACTGTCAACGGCCGACCCCCCCGAGCAGGGGGGCTGGCCCCCCTGCTCGGGGGGGTCGGGGGGCCTGAGGCCCCCCGCTATAAAGAAAAACTTACTTGCTTACCTGCATGCTTGCCTGCATGCTGCATGCTTGCCTGTATGCTGCATGCTTGCCTGCATGCTGCATGCTTGCTGCATGCTTGCTTGAATGTTGGGTGCTTGCTCGCATAGATGCTGCATGCTCGGTTTTTGCTTGCAGAGGGAGGTACAGGGAGCAGATTTGCTCATATTTTTAATGATTACTTATTCATAAAATATTTATGAGTTTGAAAAAATATGCCTAAGAAAATTAGGTCTCTTATTACAATGCGTAATAAGATTATGTTTTTTGATGATTATGCTTTTTAGACAATATGCCAATAAAAAAATATGCGTTTTGATATTTATGCTTTTTGAAAATATGACATTCAATATTTATGCTTAACAAAATTCAGCCTTATGATATTATGCATTTTGAAATTGTGCTATAAAATATTATGCTAATATTATGCCATTAAACAGTATGCGTTTTATGTTTAGGACAAATAAAGTTATGCGTTCCATTAGGTAATCAAACATTTCATCTCTTCAAAGACATAATCAGCTAAGATGAGTACTTTACGAGATATATTGCTGTTTTAAATTTGACAGCTGTGGCCCTACCATGAGTTGATGCAAACTGTTTACGTTACAGTAAACTGTCGGATATACTGCTCACAGTCAATACGAGTGAAAGAGAGAAAACGATAGTTTACTGTAACGTAAACAGTTTGCAACAACTCATGGTAGGGCCACTGTCATCTGAAATGTAGATCTCATTAAGACCTATCGTTATGGGATTTGGTCGCGTCAGCGCGTGTTGTATAGGCTTAGTGTGCTTCTAGTTCATACAATTGCGTAAGTCTACTTTGTTTGACCTTTAAGGGGACACCCCAAAAAAATTCAAAACTTGAACACTTTAGTAGATTTGTAACTATGTAGACCGAAACAGTTTTGATCCTTTGTTTTGATTTTTTATTATTTAATTTATTTTGATTTTATTCATGTAGGTACTTTATCTATCAGAATTAATTCATGTGATTGAATGCTTACCTTCAAGGAAAACCATCCGTCACATATATCGCTAGTAAGAAAGAGAAGAGAACCTGGCCTAACTCTAGGAAGCTGTATAATTACATCTCTTTCCTTTGTATATCTCCATCCCTATCCTAACGTGCTGGACGACAAGATGAATTTGTACATTTTGTGCTCCTGAACAAATAAATCAAATGTTTCTGTTAGAATTTGATAAATTAAATCGATTTTTGATAATTGATTAATCCTAGCCATCGGTCGTTGATCTCATATTTTGTAAAACTAGAATAAAATAATGATTTCAAAGCAAAGAAAAACTTATGCCTAGTTTTGGTTTGAACTTTAATAAAGACGTAGTACAGCAGCAGATTTTGAATACATTGTAAACACTTCTCCTTATTTTAGCAATAATATTATCTTTAGACGTAAGCAACATTTAACAGTAAGCAACCCTGGCAACACACCTGGACGACAGCGGGGTATAACGACCTGAAGGGGAAGTAGTTATATGTATAAATGGCGGCGTTTGGGACTCTGTCAAAGAAGAGTCCGTTCTATGCAGTTTTATTTATTCTTATGACAAGAGGTCGATGTATTCTTGTTTGGACGTAATAATAACTCACTACGTAGCGTAGGTAACAATAATATAAAAATATAATATGCTAATATGACTAGGTAAGTACAACAAAAGAAACTACGCGCGGATAGTAAGTAGTATTGTTCCACTGTGCGCTCGGTTTGCGAGACGCGGGAAGGTCGGGTCGGCTGGACAGCCGCGCGATGTTTTCCACAGGCGGTGCGCGGGGTGCGCCCCTCATTTCGCCGCCGCTAGCCACGCCTACTCGCACGCGAAATTTCTTTTACACCTCTTAATCAAGACTTTTTTCCGATATTTTCAAACTATTAATTTTTAACTAACTGCACATTCGTATTCAAAAATGTAGATCTGAGATCCCCATTTAATTTTTAGATATACTTAATAATTAACGGTATAAGTTGCCACGTGGTTCCCTTTGAATATTGCCCGCTGGGACCCACGAGAAAAAAGAATAAATCTAAGGTAGAAAAAATAAAAAAATGGTTTGGGTTGAAACAGTCTATATTAACTAATAAGTTGGTTTACACCTTACATGAGAAAAAAATCACAAATCTAGCTCAGCGACAGGGGTCGCTACATGGATTCTATTGGTTGGTGTGTGTCGGGTCGCAAAAAGAGTAAAAGTTTCAGTTTATATTAAATTATCATCCCTAATTGAAAAATACCACGGTTCGTACTCACAATATTTAAAGAGTAAAAAAGCACCGACCTCGTGTGTCCTGTATTTACTAAAGTGGGATTATTTAGACCTCCTCTGAACTCCCTGGAGGATTATAATGTAGTCGTGGACAGCAACTCATCAGCACAGATGACGTGGCACGTGGTAGACCCAAAGACTATCGATGAAATTAATTTCCCATAGCTGAAACAAACGTGTAGGATTAACCAAACTGAAAAATAGACTTCAAACACGTTGTGGCTATGCAACATGACGGCGTGGCGTGGGAAAAAATGTTTTCAACTTTCTTACCAGGTCTTGCTAAAGCAGCAATCCTGTTTAGCAGGATTTCAAACCGCCTGCTCCCTCCACCCGTTTGAAATTTTGCCTGGCTGACTCCTCAACCCACGGCAAGTAACATCGAAGATCCTGGCAAACCTTCAGGCCAGCGACCAGAAACAAATGATGGTCTGCACTTGAGGTTTTACCTGTAATAAACACCACCTCAGAAAATGTTCATGGCGTCTTGCGAAGTCTGCCTTGAAACAGATATCACTCCACTTACCTCAGTAGCGTTTTCCTTTCTATAAATTATTCGACCGACATCGGCCGCGTTAAATAAAATAATGCAAAATCCTTTCGCAACACAACTGTCATTTTTTTTCCTGAAAACTGAAGGCTCGCTTGGTGTTGCCCTAACCCGCTTCGATACTCCTTCCAAAACGTTCCGTTTTCCGAAATTCGAACACAAATGGAAATGAAATAAAATTACCAAATATTTTGCAAACAAAATTTAACCTACAGAAATAAATATCTGTGCGTCTCCTGACTATAAAACTTTTGGACAAAACGCAAAGAACTGTCAATCGACGCTTCAGCTAGCAAAAAGGTGTTCGCACTTCAACAAAAGTGTCAGATGGAAGAGCGTGACACGAGATGGCAACACCGTAGCTCCTAAATCTGCCTTCTTATTGGGCGTTGTTGCTATTGGTCGGAATCATCACGCGCGGCACGCGCCATCTTCTTTCGTCAAATTCCTTGCTAAACTGAAGCGAAATTTGAAAGACTTTGCTCTGATTCTCAATAATCTCAATGTTTATTATTTTCAAAGCCTTATGCAAATAATTAAAAATTCGAAAAGACATTTATTAAAGTTGCGACTGCTACAAAAAACAACCAATGATGTTAAAGGGGAGGTGCCAATGACTGCAAAATACTGAAAACTACCATTGCGCTTTCGCGCCAAGATTTAACTTGTGGATTGTCAGAACACAACGTTACAAAGTTATTGTTATTGTAAATCGCTACTATTTATCGATTTATATCATTATTTATATCTTTACTAGCGGTCGCCCGCGGCTTCGTCTGCGTGGAAAGGTTTTGACATTGAAAATGTTTTTTCGTTCGCTCCAGTATAGGCACCGATTTCACGAAAAAGTGCGATCCCCTTATATCTCAGAAGGTTGTAAAGATATGTTATTCAAAAAGACTTAAAAGACGCGTATTTACAAGAGCTACAAGGTGCAAAAATAATTATTCGAGAAAATAAAAAACGAAAAAAATTATGGCCGATATAGTGGAAAATAATCTCATTTTTTCCGATTTTTTGATTTTGGCGGTCGATATTTTAGAAACGAAGAATGATATCAAAATTTTGAGAAAAATTCCTCTGAACAATTTAGTCAGCTACAATTTGAGCCTAAAACAAAGATGGTCGGGTTTAGGGTTTGCCCTGTAATTAACCTTTAACTATGAACTTTAAAAATATTTTTTCGATCGCTGCATTATAGCCCCCAATTTCGCTCAGAGTGCGACATCGCCTTGGTTGTGATGGTCGCCGCGGCTACGCGTCGCTTGTCTGCTGCTAATGACCAATCTGTATGTGATACTTACTGTATCTGTTTTGATCGTCTAGTGATTTATATGATTATAATATCTCAAAATATAACTCAGCTTAAACCAAGTGTACCTTTTAACAATCTTGTCTGAGAATGTTAACGTTGTATGCCTTTAGATAATAAGCTTGAGGTGTAATAATAATTTTTCGATTAATAAAAGATTACAATGATTTTAATACACGTTTGGATTCAATCTTGATATGTGGGAACCCCTCTATGTGATCCCTGAATTCCCTAATTTAGTTTTGACATCATCGTTAGACGTGTGTCAATTTATCGCTGTCTTATTAACCCTTTTTTATTATTTATTTTATGGGAGAGAAAATTTTTCTCTCCTTCTTTTGAAAACAGATGGCCATCTTAAGAGGGTAATAGATCAGCTTTTAGCGCTTTCAATATATATGTCCTATGCTAATTCTACGTTGGACACAAGAAGGAATGTTACCTCATATAACCTCAAGTTAAATCCAAACAGCGTGTTTCTGATTTAGAATAAAATCAAATGAATATTAACTATTATTTAATGAATCACTACCTCTAGCTTAATTCTTTTACAAGGACAAAGATTTATGACAACGTCATAAATATTCGTATTGAATGAATGGCATTTCATCTAGATTGTGCTCTAAATGAGAGTCTTATCAAAGCTGAATTTGGTATCAATTAACAGGGCTATCAATTTAAAACCAATAAAATTCTAAGTTCTGTTCGAAAGAACTGTGATAGCTTTTACTCTATCTATAAACATGTACCAAGTATTTTTCAAGTGTCATGACACTGTAAATCAAATTCAAAGTAAGAAAATCTAATTTTGTCCATTACCCAACAGACAAAATAAAGTATCAATCATCGAAGACGACACTAGTATATTAATTTAATGATATC
This sequence comes from Agriphila geniculea, assembly GCA_943789525.1. Taxonomy (NCBI): domain Eukaryota; kingdom Metazoa; phylum Arthropoda; class Insecta; order Lepidoptera; family Crambidae; genus Agriphila; species Agriphila geniculea. Next base: position 10,255,348 of record OX038875.1, read on the forward strand.
TACAAAAGGTATTAAACTCTATCTCTGGAAAATAGTTATTGCAAATAATTCTTCAGTGAAAAAAAAAGGGGTGCCTATAAATGGGAAAATAAATATGAATACAGAATAATTGTTTAGAGTCATTTATTATTGGCAATGTTTGGTTTTGGTATTTGTTTGATTATTTGTTTTGTTCAAGAAAATTACTTTAATTGGTTTTGATTTAGTGATTTGACTGTTAAGTTATTGTAATTATTTAATAAAAGGGTTTAATTTAGAGGTTTTGATTATTTTTGAAATTATCTGATTATTATGAATCATTAATAGTTTATATTATATAAATAAGTCTTTAATTTAAAATTGTTTGATTATTTGATCAATTTAAAAATAATGCTTTAATTATTTGAACAATTTATAAAATGACTCTTAATAGAAACTGTTGATTAATTTTGATCAAACTTTCACGTTAGTAAACCGTTTGACCATTCGCTTCGACTTCCTATGATGATTATGAACTGGAAAAAAGTGAAGCGAATAACGAAAAAAACCAGCTCCATCAGTTTAAATTACTTATTCTAAACAACACACATGAAAAACAAAGAGTGAAATATAACATAGCGTATCTATTTTAGACCTTTAGTTATGTGAGATCGATGCACATCAATTTAATAATTTATTTATTTAACACAAGTTATAAATGAGAAGTCTAAAATAGGTATGTGTTTTATACATAATTCTTATTTCTATTTACTTAACTTATCTTTCTGCAGTAAGGAGCTCCTTGTAATTCAACAATGAAACTTTAGTTAATTTATTAATATGGATCCAAACTATTTGTAATTTATAATTCGAAGGGACGCTTTATTTCTCACAACAATTTATATAATCCATCCAAAAGACGTCTGCACTCCACACTCGTCCTTCGCTAATCCCCCGCCTTTTCAAATATCTCTATACAATTGTTAACAACAATAGAATTACATCTACTTTATCCTAATACGCTCTTCCTGTTATGAAGATAGAGTCCAATTTGGTTTATCACAACTCCTGCGCACTTTTCACAAAACCACACCCTTAATGCTGCGACGCGCTGTTTGATTGGCTTGTCCTTGATTTTGGTTTCAGTTTCCACCCAATAGATAGCGTTACTTGTCCAAAATATGCCTCGAATTGTTTCCAACATTCAATTTAGAATGTCTTCAGTCATCATCTGATTAAACCTGAAAACTAAAAGGTATTTGCGTAGAAACTGCATTTTTAGGTTTTGAAAATAACTAAGAGAGACATAGTATTATGTCTCCTTAGTTCTTATCCATCAGAACTTAAGGTCCAAGTTTGTTTGAGCAAACGAAGTTCAGTTATCACATTGCATTTCCGCGTAAATATTCCTTTTTTATATACGTTTTGGGTCGACGACGTCCCAAACGTGGCACTTATCTTCCATTTTAAAGATGTGGTTTTTTTTTTTTTTTAACGATATTTACGATCTAAAATGTCAACCGAATAGAAATTTATTATCTATTTAAGTGGCAAAAAAAAGGAGATTTGAGTTACATTACTTTGGCAACGAATTTCTAAGACGTTTTTTAATGGTAGCCACATGTTGAAATGTTTGGCGATGTTTTCAGTACTATAGATTTTTTTCTTGTCGTGTATGGCCTATGGTCCATTACACAACCCCCCCAGATTCTGTTACGTTATTGAAAATTTTAGTAACATAATCTTCACTTGAAGTCTTGGTTTTATTTCAATCAAATCTCTATAAGAAGCGGACAGACAAAAAAAATCTACTGTAAATTTGCCTTTCTAACTATTCTGACGGCCACAATAAAATGACCATTGTTTACGCAACACGCCTTAAAGTTCGAATGCACAACAAAAAAAAATGCATCTTGCCTCTAATTTTTTCCTTCAGGGAGGCGAATAGGGGAATTTTCGGTAATACTCGAGCGTGGCAGTTTAAGATATGAGAGATACCTTGGACCTAATAGAACAACCTTGTAAAGTATTTAGCTCTATATGTAGTGACGCGCGCCTAGGATAGACGATCAGATTAGTAAAAAAAAATCGATAGTCTGAAATACTCGAGCGCGTCAGATTAAGATATTGGGGGTTGATTTTAGTGTTTTAAGACTAAATTTAACTAATCTGACGATAAGTCCTTGACGCCGCCGAGTTATAGGGTCGCGAACTTGTAAAAAAAAAACGTTAATCCGGCATTCTCGAGCGCGATTTTTTTTATTTTTATTTTGAAGAATATAATCTAAAACGTACTAAAAATACAAAATCTGCCGGTTTCCGCATGACCGGGAGTGTGGAGGAGCCATTTCGTCTTCCGAAAAACGCGTTGCGGCATATAAGTCGCGAACGATACATTTTACAAAAAAAAAGTTTAAATAAACAAAAAAGGTAATTTTATTTTACACAAAAAAGGTCTCTTTACATTTTTGTCCAAAGTTAAAACTTTTTGACTTGAAGCATCATAAAAACTCAAATTCCCGGTTTTTTGAGTATATCTTGAAAACTGAGGGTGTTAAAAAAATTTATATGTTGATCCTCAAATTGTTTTTTGGACGTACCGTAAGCAAAACGAAGTGAAGAATTGAAGCAAAAAAGAGGAATTTGCCATAAACATGTAATACAGACTGAGCGCTTCGCGGAAATATGCCGTCCTACCAGTACTTAACAATACAATTATAATCCATTTTTTATATCATTTCATTTTTTTATACAATAAATAATACAATTCGTACTACATTTCATCTACATTTACGTTGGTTGTAACTATCGCTTTATTGTCATCAAAAAAAACCAAAAAACCTTTCCGGTCAGATTAAGAGAACACACCAACATTTTTGTCAGATTAAGAAAATATGCTTTCAGGATACCGAGATAAACCTCCCCTATGAAAATCTGACGCGCTCGAGTATTTAAAAAAAAAATTTTTATTTTGCATTTTCAAAAATTCATCGTAACTTATGGTCACGCCGAAATCGTCAGTTTTTTTAAAGGGAGCTTCCTTGGGGCCTACTTAACACCCCTTCCGAAAATCTGACGCGCTCGAGTAAATTTTTTTTTTTTGCATTTTTGACTACTTTATATGCCTACCCCCACCACGCAAACCGGCAGATTAGTATACCGTTGTTATCAGAGGCACTTGGGGCATACGTAGTATGAATATCTGACGCGCTCGAGAATGCCCAAGTAACTGTTTTTTTTTACATTTTTGAAAAACCGTACACGCCAAACCCACCGCTAAAATGGTTTTTACCATACGAGCTTTTCTTTTCGAAATTATTTTATCTTTCGATTTTGATAGGTCTCGACGGCGCCGTTGAATTACGCCATTTAGCTACCTCGCCTCCCTAACCATCCGATATCTGTCTGTAAAACCTTTAGTAGGTACTTATTTTATTGCTTCCTAGTCGGTATTCAAAGTAATACCTACAAAATTGTTTAGCATTACCTACTACATTACTGCTTTCATAATATTAGGCCTGCGCATAATAATGTATAAACATTGCCACAAAACAAAACTTTGAATTTAATTAGGAGTACTATGTATGCCTTGTTGTAACGATTTCAATACAATGCAATAAGATGTAAAATCTCGTAACTCAACTCGTTATTATATTTATTGCTTTGAATTATTTAAATGTTTTAATTTGACGTAGTGTTTTATTTTAATTGTTTTGGTTGGTTTTTTCTTTACTATTTATACCTAACTTCGGAAACCTCAATCGTTCTTATAAAGTTTTCCACAGACCTTTCTAGTACTTAATTTCGTCACATCTATCATCCGTTGATTCTGTTACGTTTTATCTAAACGATAGTTCATATGTCAGTCATACGCTCAAAACTAACCTTTGAAAAAAAACTAAAATTACATTTCATTTCAATCAATGAAATTTAAACCATTTAATTGTCATTGTTTTATTAAAATTAATTCCCTTACCACTTCCTAAAGAAACATCTTTCTACCACTGTAAATATTATTCAACTAATTATTTATTGCAGACAATAATGTCTATTGTTTAGTTAATTCTTGAATTATCAAAATGTTTTATTAATATGCAACTTAGTTTGATGTTTTTACCGAATTTACTTTTTGTTAGATTATAAATTGATTGATATAATTATTACTTTAACCCTTTTAAACCAGATAGGTACTACTATATTTTATGGACAGAAAATATCTTCATTAAAACCGAAGTCTTATAAGACTAAACATATTGTAGGTATAATAATTGGAATCACTCTATGTTTACAACGATTTAATCCTGCAAGCTTTGCATAAAGCTTTTCCAAGCTGTCCTTTGTTCAATGTAGGTTTTCATTGTATAGGTACTTCCACTGAATTAAAATAAACTTATATTAATGTTTATATTTTTATATACTATAATGTAAAGTATTGAATCACCACATTATGACACCATATCTCTTCTCAAACCGGGGTTCGAACCCGTGACCATTTATAAATTTTTTTCACTAAACTATTGAGTCACTTCGCAATCTCGTGTTTCTTTCCCTTTGTTAATATCACCATACCTAGAAGAGATCGCTTTTAGCGTTAAGCTCAAACTGTTTTACCCCTCGACTAAGTCTTATTATAATATCTTAATTTTCCTATCTACTATAATATATCTTAAAGATTAAAATGTCCTTAAATCCTTTAAAGATAGCTGATGGTCACATGTACTTGATATGCTCTAAGCAACTTCTCTCCAATTCAACTTTACGAGTTTCCATTATTTAACCTTACTATTTATTAACTACTTCTTTCACGTATGTAATAATTCACCTGATTCGAACAGGGCAGGGGTATGCACCCAAATTCATCTTAGTTTCAATTTGTAATTAAAATACTAATTAGCACTTAAATTATAATCAGACAAGACAGACAAAAAAACCTAAACTTATTTCGACTCCATATACTTATACGTACTAAAATTACAACCTTATGTTTTCCTTCTTTCCGTCCTTAATAATTTTGCAATAATCAAATCAATCAGATTTGATTTTTGACCTCGTTTCAATTTTTTTTTCAACTAGTTATTAATTTGTCCAATGATGATCAATCGTTCAGTTGAAACTGCAAAATCTATTTTCACTCCATAGCTGGATATTTTAAATGACTAAACTTAGATTACTTTTATCTATTATTTGATCAATATACTTGATTCGAAGAAGTAATGTTGTGCTTTGGCCTAGTGTATAATATAGCTTAAAATACTAAATTATTGATTCAATTTCTCAATCGGTAGTCAAAATATTATGTGAATTCTGGATCTAACAGAATCTTTCATTTCCAATTCAAAATGAATATGAAATAACCATGTCTATTTTTAAATAACTAAATTTAGGTATTATAGAAATACTCTAAGTATAACTTTCCATTTCATAGCAATGCAATACCTCCATGAGGTTTTCTTAACAATTCACTTTTACTAATTGAATAGCACATAACCAAATACCAAATATCGGCACGTTTTGTTCTTTCTTAGAAAGTTACATTCCAGATTGTTTTATAACTTTAAAATCTCTTACCTACAGTTTGAATTGTATATCTATTGTATTGACTCTATTGTTGTAAAGTCCTTTCCGTTTAAGTTTACTTAAATAAAGAATCTTTAAAACAACCAGATGGCCTTTTGTTGATAATGGCCAGTCTGTGGGTCAGCTCTAGCGTTAACTATTTATTGTTCCTCAGAAAACAGACAGCTGCACCGACAGCGTGGTAAGTTATTGCCTGAGAATTTTTTTTTGTTCGTTTCAACCTTTTGAAAACAAAAAAAATATTTGACCTGCGTCATCCTATACCTTAAAGTCAATTCCTTGTAGATATTTTTCGAATTTCTTAAATTGGGTTCAGATTTCTATCTTAATATATCCTATTCCTAAGTTAAATTTAGATTTCATGTAAGTACACATTGATAAATTCATACACCTGTATGAATAATTTTACTCGTTTCTCGTTCATAATAATAGTACTAAAATGAAGTGTATCCGTCCTTAACCATTTGCCTCGGACAAATCGGTATTATGTAATAAAATTAATTCAAGCTATTAATTAGATCGACTTAGTCTTTCTCATCTAATAATATTGTAACTCAATTAACTAAATTGAATCAAATGTATAAATTATTCATCTTACCTCGAATCGAACGAAGTCAAGATTCAATTCCTAAATAAAATAAAAATTGATAATATCCTTTGTTGACGGTATAACTGTTGCTTACAATATATGAACCTTCTCAACTACTAATCTTACATTAGTTTAAAAACTACACTAAGTAATATACTTCGATTTTAATAAAGATAAACATCTGGTCAATAACTGATACGAATATCAAAATAAAGCATAAGCTTTACAATTTTATTTTATTTGAATGTTATATAATTTTTAATGTAATTTGAATTTTGGTCGTACTTTAATTTTGTATTTCTGTTTATAACATTACGTTTTCAACTTATAAAAATGTTGTTTTTATAAATGTCGTTTGTTCCGTACGTCTTCGTATTGTTTAAATTTTCCTAAATGAATAATTAACCGCACAACTACCTGCCTAATTTAGTAATACTCTAATGAACTAACAGACCTACTATCCTAAAATTGTACGCAAATCTAACGCTTCGATTTACTTTAAACTTTCCCGCTAATAATCCGTTGTCATTGAATGTGCTAGGCTAGCACCCGTTTCTACCTAAACCTACCTACCTACCTACCTTTTACCTACCTAAGCTTTCCGCGCCTATCTAAGATCCTATAAAACGCCGCTGCCTTTCTTCCGCGTCGCGTCAAAACTTTCGAACCGTAATAAGTTTTTTCTAACGCTTTGCCTACAACTGTAATAAAAGAATTTCTAAAACGTTATTGTGTGGGACTAACAAAGAATATTGTTTTAGGTACCGAACGAAACACAATGCAACAATGATAACTTGAACTTCGCTGCCTGTAAAAGTACACAATAATTAAAAATATTGCCATGCACACTAGAATGAATTTCAAACGAATTGCAGGGTGAAATTTGTCGGCAGTTATAATATGATAATTATGGGTCTTTATCACAAATAGGAAGTTAGTAATTTCTCCTCTCCCAAAGGTTTAGAATAAACCTATTCTTATTTAATTGTCAAGATATTTAAAATTATAGAATTAGTATTCAAAATTTCAGTCTGCAATGTTTGATAAAATTTAAATATAAATATGCTGAAATATAATATTGGGATATGATATAAAGTTTCTACGTTGTGTAATTATTTTAAGGTTCGATTCCCAGTTGCGTTTGCTTTAAGTGAACACAAAATCTAAGAATCTTGGTCACCGAGCACCATGTGTGATGGTCGCCGCGGCTACGCGTCGCTTGTCTGCTGCTAATGACCAATCTGTATGTGATACTTACTGTATCTGTTTTGATCGTCTAGTGATTTATATGATTATAATATCTCAAAATATAACTCAGCTTAAACCAAGTGTACCTTTTAACAATCTTGTCTGAGAATGTTAATGTTGTATGCCTTTAGATAATAAGCTTGAGGTGTAATAATAATTTTTCGATTAATAAAAGATTACAATGATTTTAATACACGTTTGGATTCAATCTTGATATGTGGGAACCCCTCTATGTGATCCCTGAATTCCCTAATTTAGTTTTGACATCATCGTTAGACGTGTGTCAATTTATCGCTGTCTTATTAACCCTTTTTTATTATTTATTTTATGGGAGAGAAAATTTTTCTCTCCTTCTTTTGAAAACAGATGGCCATCTTAAGAGGGTAATAGATCAGCTTTTAGCGCTTTCAATATATATGTCCTATGCTAATTCTACGTTGGACACAAGAAGGAATGTTACCTCATATAACCTCAAGTTAAATCCAAACAGCGTGTTTCTGATTTAGAATAAAATCAAATGAATATTAACTATTATTTAATGAATCACTACCTCTAGCTTAATTCTTTTACAAGGACAAAGATTTATGACAACGTCATAAATATTCGTATTGAATGAATGGCATTTCATCTAGATTGTGCTCTAAATGAGAGTCTTATCAAAGCTGAATTTGGTATCAATTAACAGGGCTATCAATTTAAAACCAATAAAATTCTAAGTTCTGTTCGAAAGAACTGTGATAGCTTTTACTCTATCTATAAACATGTACCAAGTATTTTTCAAGTGTCATGACACTGTAAATCAAATTCAAAGTAAGAAAATCTAATTTTGTCCATTACCCAACAGACAAAATAAAGTATCAATCATCGAAGACGACACTAGTATATTAATTTAATGATATCTACAAAAGGTATTAAACTCTATCTCTGGAAAATAGTTATTGCAAATAATTCTTCAGTGAAAAAAAAAGGGGTGCCTATAAATGGGAAAATAAATATGAATACAGAATAATTGTTTAGAGTCATTTATTATTGGCAATGTTTGGTTTTGGTATTTGTTTGATTATTTGTTTTGTTCAAGAAAATTACTTTAATTGGTTTTGATTTAGTGATTTGACTGTTAAGTTATTGTAATTATTTAATAAAAGGGTTTAATTTAGAGGTTTTGATTATTTTTGAAATTATCTGATTATTATGAATCATTAATAGTATATATTATATAAATAAGTCTTTAATTTAAAATTGTTTGATTATTTGATCAATTTAAAAATAATGCTTTAATTATTTGAACAATTTATAAAATGACTCTTAATAGAAACTGTTGATTAATTTTGATCAAACTTTCACGTTAGTAAACCGTTTGACCATTCGCTTCGACTTCCTATGATGATTATGAACTGGAAAAAAGTGAAGCGAATAACGAAAAAAACCAGCTCCATCAGTTTAAATTACTTATTCTAAACAACACACATGAAAAACAAAGAGTGAAATATAACATAGCGTATCTATTTTAGACCTTTAGTTATGTGAGATCGATGCACATCAATTTAATAATTTATTTATTTAACACAAGTTATAAATGAGAAGTCTAAAATAGGTATGTGTTTTATACATAATTCTTATTTCTATTTACTTAACTTATCTTTCTGCAGTAAGGAGCTCCTTGTAATTCAACAATGAAACTTTAGTTAATTTATTAATATGGATCCAAACTATTTGTAATTTATAATTCGAAGGGACGCTTTATTTCTCACAACAATTTATATAATCCATCCAAAAGACGTCTGCACTCCACACTCGTCCTTCGCTAATCCCCCGCCTTTTCAAATATCTCTATACAATTGTTAACAACAATAGAATTACATCTACTTTATCCTAATACGCTCTTCCTGTTATGAAGATAGAGTCCAATTTGGTTTATCACAACTCCTGCGCACTTTTCACAAAACCACACCCTTAATGCTGCGACGCGCTGTTTGATTGGCTTGTCCTTGATTTTGGTTTCAGTTTCCACCCAATAGATAGCGTTACTTGTCCAAAATATGCCTCGAATTGTTTCCAACATTCAATTTAGAATGTCTTCAGTCATCATCTGATTAAACCTGAAAACTAAAAGGTATTTGCGTAGAAACTGCATTTTTAGGTTTTGAAAATAACTAAGAGAGACATAGTATTATGTCTCCTTAGTTCTTATCCATCAGAACTTAAGGTCCAAGTTTGTTTGAGCAAACGAAGTTCAGTTATCACATTGCATTTCCGCGTAAATATTCCTTTTTTATATACGTTTTGGGTCGACGACGTCCCAAACGTGGCACTTATCTTCCATTTTAAAGATGTGGATTTTTTTTTTTTAACGATATTTACGATCTAAAATGTCAACCGAATAGAAATTTATTATCTATTTAAGTGGCAAAAAAAAAGGAGATTTGAGTTACATTACTTTGGCAACGAATTTCTAAGACGTTTTTTAATGGTAGCCACATGTTGAAATGTTTGGCGATGTTTTCAGTACTATAGATTTTTTTCTTGTCGTGTATGGCCTATGGTCCATTACATGGTGTACTACATGAACGGTTGAAGCCTCAAATCAACAGACGCGTATCAACGAGGGCTACAATAATAAGTAATTTCGGGAAGCGCGCTCCTTAGATGCGCGTCGCGTCGCTGAGTTGACGTAGTTGAAGCCCGAGGCGAAGCCGAGGGCCTCAAAATAAATCATAGATTTTTTTAATATATTTTAGGTTATAGTTACTACCATTCAATAAAATTGTAATGTTTATAACAATGAAATATTCTTATACGAATGAAACACACGAATCACAGAAAAATAAATCCAAAATTGTTCATGGCTTTGCTGTGATTTCAAAGTATTGTAAGTACTAATTCAAACAAAGGATTTTTTTTATAAAATTCAATAAATTCATTTTCAATGTACCAGAAGGTCGTGAAAGGCACGAGATCTGTGAATTTTTTGCTATCCCTCGGGAACAATACTTTTTTTCGGGATGAAAGGTACTCTATGTCTTTTTCTGTACTCCTGAAAACATGTATGCAAAATTTCATGATGATCGGTTCAGTAGTTAAGACGTGAAGGCGTAACAAACAAACAAACAAACGGCCTTTTGCATTTATAATATTACTAGCGGACGCCCGTGACTTCGTCTGCGTGGAAAGATTTTTTGCTATCCCTCGGGAACAATACATTTTTTCGGGATGAAAGGTACCCTATGTCCTTTTCTGTACTCCTAAAAACGTGTATGCAAAATTTCATGATGATCGGTTCAGTAGTTAAGACGTGAAGACGTAACAAACAAACAAACAAACGGACTTTCGCATTTATAACTAAATATTTGGAAGTAAAAATTTAACATTATTATTCACCGTACTTTTTACTTTAAATAATAAAAATATATAAAAGTTACACTTCTCTAGATTTACGTAATCCCGGTACTTCTTTAAAATAATTATTTATCAATCCTTTAGTTAGTTATTCTATTCATAAAAATTTATGGGTCTCCTTAACCTGTGTCCACCTTTTGCTAGTTAGTTGAATTAAGTAAGAGTTGCTAGGTGGACCATAAGCAATATATTCTACAAAACTTGATGTTGATTTTCTGCAGTCCATACGAAAATATTTAAAGGGGCGAGTTTAAAATCGAGTAAAATAATTTAAAGCAAATTAATTTTTAAACTGCTACCTGTGGCGAGTTTACATGTTTTTTGTCGTTTTTCTGATGAAGTTTTAACTGTCGTGGCGAGTTTAGGATAACCCGCTGCTGCTGGGGTTTGCATAAATTCTGAATAATTATAATGAAGCTGAAACGATGATGTATGTATTATGTGAATGGCTTACTCACTTGGCCTTCATCTCACCCGATGTTAAGTGACGATAAGGCCAAAATCCTCAACCACTGAGGAAAGAAAGGGACAAAAGATGCGCAGTAGCTATAAACACTAAGTTTATGGCTACTGCGCATCCTTTGTCTCTTTCATTCTCTTGCCAATATATATGCCGGGCAGTATACAAATACCCTGCGTCTTATACGGATGGGTTATACTAGATCACAGAGACTCTTTGCCATAGAGGCAATTAAACGTATGCAGTAGAACCTGCCACATACGGACGGAACCTGATTCGGAATTCTGAAACGGAAATCTCGAACGGAAAATTACCGCATGTATGTAGATCCATAGATTATGGATTTGCTGCAGTCGGAAAGATTCCGTTTCAGAATTCCGAATTAAAAAAAGAAATTAAACTACATTTTACGTAGCATCTTGTTTATCCAAGTGTTCGACAACACTGAAGTTCTCAAACACGAAAACTCAATAATCATGAATTTTAAAATTGTCAATATCCTTGCTTGATCATGAAAATCAGCAAAACTAGGAGAATTTAAAATGATTAATATTTTACGGTTACAATTTGACTGGTAAAATTACATATATCATGCAAAGTAGTTTATGTATTTTTATTTTTTGAAGGGTTTTAATTCAGTATTTTTTTCTTAAAAATGTGATACTTTTTCATACCGCTTAACGTGCCTATCGAAGCACGAGGATAGTACTCGACTTACATCTGTCATCGGACTCTTGCGAAAATTGTCGTACTTCGCCGACAAGCGCCTTATTCTTTTTTTTTACGAACATTGCTCTGATATCAAAGTAAGTAGCTAACCCAATTTTGTTATGGAAATCAGAGACAACGGTGGAGTGGATCTACAAAAACCCAGACCTGAGCCAATTTAGAACAAATGGTATTTATCTAAATTGACCCAGTCGAGTATCGAACTCGGGACTTCAGAGATGGTGACTCCTTGAAAACCGGTATTCAAATCACTCAACCACTAAGGTTGTCAATTACTTTTCTTGCTATTTATTTTTGAAATTTTCCTATTTTTTAACTGACATCAAAAAAAACCGGCCAAGTGCATGTCGGGCCACGCGCACTAGGGTTCCGTAGGTACATTATATCATACCATATTTAATACCGCTATCATTTTTCGTCTGAAAAAATAACTTTGATTTTCACAGTGTTTGTATGAATTACAAAGTTATATTTGCGGTTTTAGAAAATGTGCTATATCTCGAAAACTAATTACTGTATCTCGTTCAAATTAATTTTCGTTGAAAGTGTTTATTAAGATCTATAGCTTATATTTTTTTTAGATTTTTTACTTTCTTACTTTAAAAGTTAAAGGGGGGGGGGGGACACACATTTTACCACTTTGGCGGCATATATCTTTCAAACGGTTGACTTTGAAAAAAAATTGTCTGAGAAACCTCAATGTCATTTTTAAAGACCTATCTAAAGACATCCAACAAGTATTGGTTTGATGAAGAAAAATATTTTCAGTTTCAGTTCCATGTATGGGGAGCCCCCCCTTAATCTTTTATTTTTTTATTTTTGTATAAAAATCGTAAAGCGGTTTACAGAATACACCTATCTACCAAGTTTCAACTATGTAGTCCTAATACTTTTGGAATAAAGTGGCTGTGACATACGGACGGACAGACAGACAGACAGACAGACAGACAGACATGACGAATCTATAAGGGTTCCGTTTTTTGCCATTTTGGCTACGGAACCCTAAAAAGGAGGAGGTTCTCAGTTCGTCGGAATCTTTTTTTTTATGTATGTTACTCGATTACTCAAAGACGGCTGGACCGATTTGAAAGTTCTTTTTTTGTTTGAAAGTATATACTTCTAAGTAGGTCCCATTGTCATGAGGTCAGGATCTGATGATGGGATCTTGGTGAAATCAAGGGAACTCTTCAAATATTATAGGCACCCCTATAGCGACTTTAACTTGTACATTTGCTCTTTACTATAAATTTGTTGTCCGTGAATCGAAAATAAAGTTTTCTATAGCCACCCATCACTGTATACCTATCTATATCGCAAGCGTCCGTTAAAATACAAATACAAATATAGAATGAAAGTAAAATTAAAACAACAATCCTTTGGACTAAATTTCATTTGATATATTAAATCAAAGGTGTAAAGAATATGCTAGGAAATGTTATAGCTCCTATATAGCGAACATTGAATCATGCATTGCTAAAAATCCTAAGTATTTTTGGTCTTTTTTAAAAAACAAACGAAATAACGGTAATAATTATCCTCCTACATTAACAAATGGAACTTTAGAGTTCTCGAGCACTACTAAGGCAGCTTCTGATCTTTTTGCATCCCACTTCTCCTCAGTGTATGCTGCAACTGGTGGTGCCAAAGATGAGGCTATATCAACTGAGCTTGCAAATGATTCCCAGAAACTCCTAAATTCAAATACGTTGTGTAATATCCAGTTCTCCCAAAAAACTATACTTACTAAATTAAAAAAACTTGACTTGTATAAGGGCCCCGGTTTGGATGGGATACCGTCTATATTTGCAGTTAGATGTGCTGAACCACTATCCCTGGGTATCTTTCCTAGTGTATGGAAAGAAGCCAAGGTGGTACCTATATTCAAATCCGGTGAGCCCAATTATGTTGTTAATTTCAGGCCTATTTCTATACTGTCCGTTTTCGCAAAGCTCTTTGAATCACTTGTGTGTCCTTTTTTGTTACAACAGACCAAACACATAATAGATCAAATCAAATCAAATCAAATTTTTATTTGCAACTAAGTGTACAGTGGTGTTACAATAATGAAGTGCATGACTTAGTGACCATTTAGGTATAGCAAATTTTTGACAGTACTATTATGGTACTATTAATTAACATTTACAAATAGGCACTTAAACCAATAAAAATAAAAAATATGTATTTTAAGGCAGATCCTAATATTTTTAATACATTTTATGCATTTATAAACTCTTTTACAGAGTAGTAACATTTTAGAATTAAGTAAGATTTCAATGACTTAGAGAATAATTTGAGGTTTGGTTCATTTTTAATAAAAGTTGGTAGTTTATTGAAGACTAATAACTGACATGTGATAAGGACTGGTATTAAGCATTTTTATTCTGGATTGTGGTAAGTATAATCTGTTTTTGTGTCTCGTATTAATGTTGTGAGTATCTTTTACTTTGGTAAACGTTTCTATATTTTTATAGGTAAATATACATATGTCATATATATAGAGAGATGGAAGTGTGAGTAGATTAAATTTAATAAAGTATGGTCTACACGATTGAGTATTATCTATTTGTGCTATTATTCTAACACATTTTTTTTGCATAATAAAGAGATCATTTACGTTTGTGCTGTTTCCCCATAACATTATTCCATACTTTAATTGTGAATAAGCATATGCGTAATAAGCGGATAGTGCTGCTTCTGTATTCGTGCTATGTACTAATTCAAAAAGAGCGTAGCTGAATTTAGATAGTTTAGATTTAATGTGTTGTATGTGACTTTTCCAATTCAGGTGAGAATCTATTACTATACCAAGAAGTTTAAATGTATCATCTGATTCTATTTCGTTATTTTCGAATTTAGTATTTATGTTTAAGGGGACTTTACAATAAGGTCGGAATTGCAATATTTTTGTTTTTGAATAGTTTATTTCTAAGTTGTGACTTTTTAACCAGGTTGTTATAGTTTGGATTGTTTCTTTGAGAATGATGTTTGCGTTTTCAGAATTTTTACATTTTATTAGAATGGATATATCATCTGCAAATAATACTGGAAGGGTTAAATCGTTTTTTACTATTTTGGGCAGGTCATTAATGTAGATAAGAAAAAGGACACAACCAAGAATGCTACCTTGAGGAATCGAATGAGTTAAGACTCTTTCCTGAGATTGTACAAATTTAATTTCATTTTTTTGGATGTCATAGTTTTCTATTTGTACTTTTTGTTTTCTGTTTTGTAAATAAGATTTGAACCAAACATGGCTGGGACCCCGTATACCTGAACCATATAATTTTGACAGTAGGATGTTATAATCTACACTTTCATACGCTTTTGTCATATCTAATAGCAAACCTAACCCATAGTTTTTTTCATCAATATGTTTCAGAGCTGTTTGTATATACCGATAAACTGCAAGGGTTGTGGACTTTGCCTTTCTGAAGCCGTTTTGGTGTTCGTCGAGAATATTAAATTTTTCTAGGAATTTGTACAGGCGATTACACATTGCTTTCTCAAATATTTTAGAGAAACATGGTAATAGTGCTATGGGCCTATAGTTATGTGGTGATGTTTTGTCACCTTTTTTATATATTGGTTTTATTACAGAAATTTTTAATAGATCTGGAAATGTGCCTTCTTGAAAACTTTGATTTATAAGGAATGCTAATGGTTCTGATAATTCTTTGGAGCATTGTTTTATCAGGGTAGGTGGGACATCGTCAAAACCACAGCTGTGCTTGTTTTTTAAAGATTTTATGATTTTTTCTACTTCTTTTTCGTCTACGGCACTTAAATACATGGAGCATGAAGGTGGGTTTACAACTGTGTGAGCATTTTTTGTTAAGTTTTTATGTTTATTTAAACCTATATTTGAAAATGTATTACTAAATATTTCACTTACTGTTTTTGGGCACTCTATGATTTTGTTATTTATTTTTAGTTTTATATTTTTATACAGCTTGTTACTATTTTTCCCAGTTTTAGTGTTTATAATTTTCCACATTGTTCTGTATTTATTATCTGATTCTTGTATTTGTTTAGTATATTCTAATTTTTTTGAAGTTTTTACACATTTTTTTAATATTTTGGTGTATTGTTTGTAATATTTTCTTAGAATTTTGCTATTGCTTTCGTTTAATAATGTTTTTAGGATTCTTTTATGTTTGCATGCTTTTTTTAGGTTTTTTGTGAGCCATGTATTTTTAGGTTTATTTTTTATTTTTATTTTTTCTATTGGGATATATTTATTTAATAATTTTTGTATTATTAAATGGAATGCTTCGTAGTTTTTATTTATATCTTTTGATGATTTGATAACCTGTTTCCAATCTATATTTTTTAATGCATTTCTAAACTGTGATATTTTTATATTTGTAAATACTCTTTTTTTAACTATCCAGGATTTATTATTACCTTTTGATAAATTTTCTAGACGCAGTTTTACATTTACAGACTTATGGTCTGAAAGACCGTGATCTTTTACATATGATTTGCTAACAAGAGATTTGTAATTTGTGAAAATTAAATCAATAGCGGTTGATGATGTTTTTGTAACTCGTTTGGGGTCTTTTATTAATTGTGTAAAATTATATGAAAGCATGAAATCTAGGAATCTAGATATCTATATCTAGATATCTAGATATCAGTCAACATGGTTTTGTATCATCACGGTCTACTACCGCGAACCTAGTATCATTTGTTAATGACGTTATTAAGGAAGTTGATAGACCTGTTCAAATAGATTCCATTTATATGGACTTTAGCAAGGCTTTTGACACTGTTAATCATAACGTACTGCTGAAGAAGTTAGATTTCTGTGGTGTTGGGGGATCTTTGCTGTGTTGGTTTGGTTCTTATCTTACCAACAGACAGTCTTCCATGGCTTTGAATGGTCAGCTGTCTGATACATACGTGAATGCCGCCGGTGTCCCACAAGGCTCTCATTTGGGTCCGATCTTGTTCAACATTTTTGTCAATGATTTAGTGGATAATATAAAAAATTCTAATGCGTACCTTTTTGCGGATGATCTGAAGATTTCTAGGCAAATTATCAATGAGGTTGATGTTTCTCTGTTGCAAGATGATATCAATAGGGCCCAACAGTGGTGTGTCGATAATGGTATGAGTTTGAATGTTAAAAAATGTATGTTTATTAGGTTCAGCAGAAAACACAGTCCTTTTCCATCTCGGTACTATATCGATGGAATAGCATTACAGAGAGTGGATCATTTGCGTGATCTAAGGGTAATTCTGGATGACAAATTGACTTTCAAAAAACATTACGATAATATTATAAACAAAAACGCAAAAATATTGGTATTTGTCATACGAAATTGCAAAGTTTTTAAGCGGCCAGAAACAAAAAAGAGAGTGTATTATGCATTGGTGAGAAGTGGCTTGGAGTACTGTGCCATAGTATGGAACCCTTTGTATAATGTTGATGTCATGCGTATTGAGAGACTTCAAAAGCGCTTTATGTGGCATTTGTCCTATAGTTGTGGATTAGCAAATAGGTTGCCATCCTACACGGATAGATTGAAATATTTTAATATGCAATCTCTCTCAGATAGAAGAACTATTTTAGATCTTTCGTTCCTTCATAGGGTGATCCATGGGAGCATTGACTGTCCCCAGATATTGGGCGCCTTAAGTTTTAATGTCCCTAGGAGATATCCTCGTGGTAGGGTTCCACTTTTTAGAAAGCCGTTTACTAGGAGCAAGTTCGGATCTCACGCTCCTCTTGTTAGGTTGATGAAGCTGCATATGTCTCTGTGCTCTGACTTGGATATATTGTGTAGCTCTCTGAGAAGTTTTAAAAACGCCCTCCTACGTCATTTGGCAGTAAAGTAATCTGCGAATCACCGGAGCATCACTCTCTTTCATTCTATTGTATTAAATCTTGTATAAAAATATCGATTAATAAATACAATTATAACTTTTATATAGAGTAGCTTAACTATCCTATAATATCTTAAATGTTTAAAACTGTTAGGTGGGTATAATTGTTTCAATGCATGATGTGACTGCCTATCTATATATATAAAAGCGTAAATCACTCACTGACTCATCACGAAATCTCAGAAACTACAAGTGCTAGGAGTCTCAAATTTTGCATGGGGGTCCCTTTTAGGGTGTAAGTGCTCACTAAGACGGGATTTTGCGAAATTCAATCCCTAAGAGGGTGAAACAGGGTGGCAAAGTTTGTATGGGAGAACGCGATTCCTTGGCCCGATTGAATTGAAATTTGGCATAGACATTCTTTTACAAAATTAATTGAACACGTGTTTCGTATTTTTTTGAAATATATCCCTTAACAGGGTTGAAAAGGGGTAGAAAGCTATTTTTATGGTGGTTGACTTCGATATCGGAATCAAAACTTCTTAGTGCATTTGAATGATTAAGAAAAATAAATGTCAGTTGTCACTGCACGGGCTGACGTTTAATCTCTAATTTTCCCGATTTTCAAGACAAGCTTTGATTCTTATAATGTTGTATAAGATTTTATTCCTATTTTCACTACTTTACGAAATATTAGTCAAATAAAACGGCAACATCTGGCAAATATCAGAAAACGTGACAAGGAATGTGGTATTTAGAGAAGTGTTTCGATGGAGAGCCTGATAATAATGCACAACATTAGTTGCACCCGGCATAAATCTTTGCCCGGCATGCGTTGCAATGTCACGTTTTTTTAGCCAGAAACCTTTTCAGTAGTAAGCAGAACAATTCACCAAACATTCACCAAAGTCTCATCATAACCGGATGTGGATGAATGGTTTAGGAGTGCAAAGGAAACAAATACACATACATCGATTTTTATTTATAAAGAAGATAACTATTAAGCAAAGATATTAGGATTTTTAACTATAAGGTAAGTATTAAATGTAACATAATATTATTATACTTATTTTGTTAAATTACCGCTAATAAATTTTATTAAGTACCTACCTAACTAATACAGAATCGTTAACAGGGCGTCGATTCTGTAACCAAACTCGAACCCCACTTGGAATCTCACTTCACTGCACGGGAATTTTGAATCATAAATAAGATAATGATAAGAAATTTTTTTTATCACAAAAGATTTTAGATAGCTACGCAGGCTACCTAAATTTTTTGCAATCAGTAAAATAGCTCATTTAGTAAACAAATGTCTAATAACAAATTCACGCGAAGTGAAGTTAGATGCGAGTTTGGTTACAGAATCGACAGACTGCGTGGGTAAAACCGCGGGGTGCAGCTATTACCTATATAATCGTGAAAGTTTTGATGTTTGGATGTTGTTCAGTTAGGTACCTACTCAATCATATCATACTCAATCACGTCTGAACGGGTGAACGGATTTAGGAGAAATTTGGCACAGATATAGATTAAGTCTGGAATACTTAACACAGGCTTCTTTTCATCCCGATCATTGGTTTCCAGGGGTAGACTTACAACGATTACCGACTGCCACGCGGGCGGAGCCACGGGCAAAAGCTATACATAGTATAAAACAAAGTCGCTTCCCGCCGTCTATACGCTTCTCTTAAACTATGCATAAAAATCTCATTAAAATTGATCCATAAGTTTGGGAGCTAGGTTGGTTGCCTCAGACAGACAGACACACACACACGTCAATTATATTATAACACCCCTTGCGTACGTCGTATAGGTATATGTCGTCCTCCTAGGTATATGTATCCTGTAGTATAATCTAATAACTTCACACTGACACCACATTAGCACAGTTTTACATTTAGTAACTACATTGCACCCGTGCGAAGCCGGGGCGGGCCGCTAGTAATTGATAAGACACTAAAATTATATATCTCATGTGCTAGTTATAATTATTGTTTGTATCAGTGTACTTATTGTTGGTTGTCCTAACAAATAAAATAAAATAAAATAAATAAAATGTGGTCATGTAAAGCCAAGTCAAAAGTTTAAATTTCGAATTTGACTTTTTATGACATCCAGCATCCAGCCCTTTTTTAAAAATTGTTTTTATGAATCTTCCATATTTTTACCACGTTACCAATGAATGAAGCGTTTAAGTCAAGATATTAAATTCAGGTCTAATATAAAGTCTGTCACACATGGAATCTACATAATATATGGCTCTCATTCTCATGTCTAATTATTACTCAAACGTAACAAATTTAACGGAATAAGCGCATAGAATTTATTAAAAGAACCTGCATTATCTCTCACGCGCATAACAACATACTTGGTAGGTATGTACGTACAATGTTATAATAATACCAATGTATTAACATAACAAAACTATGACGTCAATTTAAGTCACAGAGTACGTATACATATCAAACAAGCAAGAAAGGATTCAGTGGGACTAAAGCACAGCCAATGGCTTCAGTGCCATAAACTGAAAACTACAGATTCACAGACTCGCAGAATGTTACTCAAGATGTTTGTGTGACGACGCGCAACTTTTTTATTACCAAGTAACATCATCGCGTGATGTTGCGCAATTTCCGCGCGTCAACACGTGCTGCGCACCGATAATAGTGGCTAGTTTACAATAACACGTATCTACCTGTGACGAATTGACATAATTCATTTTTTTAAGTGGCGAATTTGCTTTCAATGTATGAAACTTTTCAAAACGTGACGAGTTTATATAAGTGGCGAGTGAATGCAATGATATCAAAATCTTATGCATTTATAGTTACAATATGGAACCCTAAAAGTTAATACCAAATTTTGGTCGATACAAGTGTCGGAAAACAATTAATTACACCTAATAACTTTACCTGTCTACGTTTATTATCTTCATACTGTTTTAACAAGTGCATGATAAAGCTATAAAATGGGATTTTTTCTTCATAATTTTCTAGTATAATTGTTGGCCATGTGGAAGTTTGTGTTAATATTGACCGTCGCGGCGAGCCTGTTGCTGACGTCACATGCAGGTATTTCAACATTTGAAATAACAGCTACGGTGCTTATGAAAAATGCATTTCTACTAATGGGGAATGTCCGAAAAAATTAAATTGGCTGAATATTTTTATAGGTAGGAATAAGCTCCATTAGTAATAGAAAAAGTATCAGAATTTTTAAGGTTGCGTAAAAAAATTAGTCTCTTCGACATCACAAATGTACCAGCAGAATGGAGATTATACCTTTGTCACCATCTGCCACAATCTCAACAAGTATTAAAAAAAAGTTTTGACATTTTGTGTTGAAACTTTTCTTTACACCATGAAGTGAATATAAAAAAATATTCTGCCAATTTGATTTTTTTTCGGACATTCTCCATTAATTAGAAGCTAATAATGCATTTCGATTTTGCGATTTTCATTTTCAGACTTTTTATTCTATTATGGTAGGTAGCACAAATGGTTTCATAAAAAAATATCATTTTTGGAGATATACAAATATAGGTTACGGCGGGTTGCGATCTGTAAAACTTGGGGTGAAGTATCTATAATTTCGTAATAAATAACTATATTACAACGGCGAACGGTAACCTTTTTCGTACTTTAAATGTACTACAGGCTACTGTACTATTGGTTCCTTCTTTTGTTTGCCATATGCGGCACCTTCCAACAACACCCAAAAAGAAAACAAATACCAGTTACAGTCGTCACCTCCCAATCTCCAAAAGTCTGTTCCATCCCGTTCGAGTCCCGCCCGTCACCGCTATTAGAATCGCGCTTGAATTTATTGTCGCGCGCGTAAATTTTTGCGACAGCTCCTATGATATTCATTGTAAAAGGTTAAAACAATATGCGTAAAATGCTTAAGATAACTAATAGACTAGTAATTCGAATTAAAGTTTTCAAGTTCAACGGCATTTTGTGAGCCATTTTGGCAACATGACTTTTCCGAAGTAAAAAAGCCTGCTGAATTCGGTCCCAAATGTTGCCAGGCCCAATTTTGGCTCCTTTACCCAAAATTCAAGATGGCGGCCAAAATGGAGCCTTATCTTATAAGAACTCGATTCTGGTCGAGTAAGGTGTCCTGGCATAGGTTTTGGGGTAGCTGAATTTAATTTTGATAACCGGAAGTCCGTCCGGGTACCGGAAGTATGAGATGTGGCTCGAGGAGAGAAAATTCCGCCACGTGACACTAATTATTATTTTTTAACACAGTTCCTAGACAAAAATGTTTAACAAGTTTATTATTCTATATAGTGATATAACTGGGCCCGTATTTTTTTTCTCGGGCAAATCCTCATAGTTTTAAATCTGTAGAGGATTTTCGAAAAAAACAATTTTGAGAAAATTCCGCCGTGCGACACAAAATATGTTTTTAACACAGTTGCTAGACAAAAATGTTTAACAAGTTTATTATTTTATATAGTAAAATAACTGGTTTATTTACCAGTATTTTTTTTCTTGGGCAAATCTTCATAGTTTTAATACTGTAGAGTATTTTTGAAAAAAGAACAGTTTATAGAAAATTCCGCCGTGCGAATCAAAATATTTTTTTAACACAGTTCCTAAACAAAAATGTTTAACAAGTTTATTATTTTATATAGTAAAATAACTAGGCTATTGACTAGTATTTTTTTAGTGTAAATGTTACTAGTTTTAATTCTATAGAGGATTTTTGAAAAAAAAAATGGCTGAGAAAATTCCGCCGCATGATGCAAATTTGTTTTTTAACACAGTTACTAGACAAAAATGTTCAACTTGTTTATTACTCTATACAGTATAATAACTGGGCTATTCACCAGTGTTTCTTTTTTTTAGGCAAATCTTCATAGTTTTAATTCTATAGAGGATTTTCTGTAGAGAAATATAGAGATATTTTCTTGAATCAAGTCATTATAAGAGCAAAACACGCTTGAAAAAAATAAAACAAAAAATGAGCTTGGCAACATTCAGAATCGAATTCAGCAGCCTTTTTTAAACCGGAAAAGTCATGTTGTCCAAATGGCTCACAAAATGCCGTTGAAACGGTAAAGTAAGAGGATATTTAGGATTTTCGTCTAGTCTATAACGTATTTAAATTGATAAGGATTAATACTGTATCCTTCTAAATAAATTTCCAAATTATAGCAATTTTTGCACCAATTTTTTAGAAGATAATAGTGTGATAATGGGTATAGTAAGTTATTCTTAAAAGATAGATATTGCCTGCGCGGACTTTTTTGAAGATCTATAGAAGAGAAACAATTCCATCATATTTTGTTATAGCTCAAAAGGTTTATGCAGCGTTTTCGATGCAAGCTCCCAAACGGCCTTTTGCCGACTTCTTCAATAATTATCGACATATTTCTACCAATTTACATAAAACCTCAACTTATTATACACCTAAACCTTCCTCTGGAATCACTCTATCTATTGATGAAAACCGCATGAAAATCTGTTTAGAAGTTTTAGAGTTTATCGCTAACAGACAGACAGACGCGGCAAGGGACTTTGTTTTATAATATGTAGTGATGTAAATTATTTAGCTTTTTTTTTGAACAAGTAATATGATTTTCCTATTTTTTTGTAACAGGATCAGAAGATAGCACTCCATGTCAATCTGGAGATAATAGTAAGTATACTAATTAGTGGTAAAAAAATATATACACCTTAAAGAAACCTAACAAGGTTCTGTAATTAGTAAGGCATAATCAAATAAATAATTGGATAACATCACGTAGGTACTATAATGTTCCAACAACGAGATGCTACAATCACAAATTTTAGTTTTTTAAATTGATTTATGCCTGGTTGTCCATCAGCCACTTTTGATGTCCCCACTGCTGGGGCACAGGCCTTTCTTATGGGTGGATAAGGAGGAAGGGCCATAACCCACCACGCGGGCCCAATGCGGATTGGTGGGTATTAACGACTGCAAATGCAGCCGGGACCAACGGCTTAACGTGCCTTCCGAAGCACGGAGGAGTTCGCTATAGTAAATTTTTGGTCACCCATCCCATGACCGACCCTTGCAAACGTTGCTTAACTTACGCAATCGCTGGGCCAGGCGCTAAACCACTGCGCCACCGAGCTCCTCCTTTGCCTGGTTGAGAGGCACTAATCGGTGGTTTAACTGAGGTTTAACTTTATCGAAGTAATTAAGTAACAGAATTTACTTTAAATCAGATAATGTGGACCCTTTCGAAAAAGTTATACCACAAATAAAGTATCTCGGAAACCAAAGGTTATAGGCTAAGGAATTATTAGCTACAAAAAGGGAGACAAGAAAATAATTTACTTTGCAAACTCATTGTCACGAGTACAGAAAAGGACATAGCTAAGTTTCATCCAGACAAACAGAACATTTCGCGAGGGACATAGCTGTCCACGCAGACGGAGGCTGCTGGACGATAACACACGACCCGACCTCTACCCGAACTCAACTCAAACTCACCTCAACCGCAGCCCACATTGAAATACATCGCTTACAATTTTGAGTCTTATGACACATTAATAAGCTCTTGTGTAATGTTCAGGTGAGTTTGAGGTGAGTTCGGGTTGAGTTCGGGTTGAGTTTGAGTTGAGTTCGGGTTGTTTTCGGATTGAGTTTGAGTTGAGTTCGGGTTGAGCGCGGGGCGTTTGCAGTAGCATCGAAAAAATATAACGGAGCTTATTAATGTGACATAAAACTCAAAATTTTTAGCGCTGTATATCAAGGATAGGGCTCCGGTTGAGTTGAGTTCGAGTTGAGTTTGAGTTTAGTTCGGGTTGAGGTCGGGTCGTGTGTTATCGTTTGAACGCAGACGGAGTCGCAGGCTGCCGCTAGTCATTTAATATTTCTAACTAAACTACTTAGAGAACAAAACATTTTGCTTGACTGCGAGAAATTATTGTACTCAGTCAATATCATTACATAGTGGGTATTTTAGAGGCGGAAAAACCATTATGTTTTAATTTCATTAAAATCCGATAACCCCTTATGAGGTCGATTTTCTGAAAATTACGAAATAGTACATTATGATTTAAGTGCGGTGATAATCAAAGCGCACGTATGTCATACGACGTTTTATAACATATTTGCGAGGAAATAAATAAAACTCGGACTTTGCATCTTTCATATTTTCTAATATGATGAAATTGTGATACGCTTGTAAGTATTTATCGGTCGATTTTTCAGGCAAGAAGCTTAGAGTAGCCTTTTTCGCTGCCTCTGAGACTTTTAGTTGTGTTATTTTGTAGTGTTTCTTGTTTATCTGCGTAGACATTACATATCCCCAAAAAAATAATTTAGTGGCATCATATCGCACGAACGCGGTGGCCAGTTAACAGGGCCGTTTCGTGAAATTAATTATTCGTCAAAATCGATAAACACCATTAGATTACTTTTTGGGGATATGTTAAGGCACATGTCTACGCCGATCTTGAAAGCCAACATTCGATGTATTATATGTAAATACAGCCTGATTTACTGCGAAGAGTGTGTCAAAATTGGACTTCCAGATTAGGCCATGTACTCGCCAGCCGCAGCGGCCACATGCCCGAAATAATAGTCAATGCTGAAAAATTATCTTTCAAATAAAGCCAATTACATGGAAATTTAAATCATTTTTCTGTTTTATTTTAATTCAAAGTTGTCCGCTTCTAAAACACCCCATTTGTCAGGATAAAATATAAGTAAGATCGAACTCAGTCAGAAGTCATCAACAACTAGGTAAGTAGGTAGGTACCTATGAACTGAATTAAATAAGTACGAGTAGATAAAATAAACAAATTATAACTGAAAAACAAGCTTTTTTAAGAATATAATGAAAAAGAAACTAAAAAGTATAAAATATTTTATTTCTGTCAAGTTTTCAAATAAAAGCGTGTTACTTACATACAATTAACCTTCTTTTTTCTCTAATGAACCTACTAGCTTTTATTTGAAAAATTAAACTGGGTGTAAATGTTTTATTCATACTGATGTAATCTTTTCTAATTGATTTACAAAAAAATAACAGCTGTTTTATAAGATTTGTTTATGTTTAGTTGGGTTTTTTATGATGTAATCAATAGAGATAAGTCTTTTTTTTAATTTCTTTCCATTATTAAAACTCGTAAGATTAAAACACAGTGTTAAAAATATACAACTTTTTTAAAGTGAAAACTTCTTTATTGGCGTTGTACGCTTTTTTGTAATTGGGAAAAAATGCTAAACTCGCGTCAGTAAGAATCACGTGACCCTGATCGAAAATTCGTAAGACGGATGTGACGGATGGAGAGTAGACAGCCGGCGGCGGAAGTATCCCCCTCTCTTTCTACGGGGTGCGGTGAAAATGGTGGCGCGTCATTTCTAGACGTAAACACTTGTGTCACCATAGCAACGCGCTAATTTTTAGGGTTCCGTATCCAAAGGGTAAAAATGGAACCCTATTACTAAGCCTCCGCTGTCCGTCTGTCTGTTTGTCTGTCTGTCTGTCACCAGGCTGTATCTCATGAACCGTGATAGCTAGACAGCTGAAATTTTCACAGATGATGTATTTCTGTTGCCGCTATAATAACAAATACTAAAAACAGAATAAAATAAATATTTAAGGGGGGCTCCCATACAACAAACGTGTTTTTTTTGCCGTTTTTTTCTCGATATTAATAACGACAACAGGTAGACAGTTGAAATTTTCACAGATGATGTTTTTCTGATGCCTCTATAACAATAAATACTAAAATCAGAATAAAATAAATATTTAAGGGGGGCTCCCGTACAACAAACGTGATATTTTTGCCGTTTTTTGGTACGGAACCTATCGTGCGCGAGTCCGACTCGCACTTTGCCGGTTTTTTTAATTCAAAGACTTTCGTACAATACTGTTCTGTATTCGTAAATTCGTAAGACGGCAATTCGTGCAACATTATTCCCTAACCATTCCAAAATATCAAAAATGCACAACGTTAATATTCAAGTTTTCACTTCTGCCGGCACTCCCGGAGTGCAACCTGGAGTGTTTTTTTTTTATTTCCGACACTTTAATGTGGCATAATTTATTGTGTTTGCACAAGTTTTATTATATGATTGCAAATTTTCTTTTCCTTTATAAGCTAAATCCTCATAATTCATAAGACAATAGCATATAGCGTCATGTTAAATATTTGTACAGTTGTGATTGAGAGTGACTAAGCCAGTATTGTTTTTATTAAAATAGAAGTTATTTCGAAAATAATTTCTTAACGCAAGGGCGATAATATGCAAATTGAAAGTAAAACGATTTTGTGCAATATAATTTTTCAGCGTAGAGTACATAAAAAATATTTAAAACACGACTGCCCTGCCAAAAACGAACTAAAAAGTGTCATTGCAGTCAGGGGACCGTTTTGTGGAACGATTTTTATTCAAAGAGGTTCCCCGACTCCAATGACACTTGTTATTTAACATTTTAGTTCGTTTTTGGCAGGGCAGTCGTGTTTTTAATATTTTTTAAATTTATTTATTTTTATTTTACACATTTTATTGACAAATTATATAGTTTTGAAATGTGATTAGGGCTTTTCATTCGATGCCCATATTGTAATATTTGAAGAAAAAAATTTTTTTTCACATTTGATAATGGCGTCGTACAGTCGTCATATTGACTTTTTCAAAAAAAAATATAGCCAGTGTCACACGGAATGATGTAAGGATTCGAACGATGCCCCCATACATTCCAATCCGTTGAGCCATTTAGAAGTTATGGCGGAATAAAGAAACTCACATACCCACAAACATACACGAACACTGAACACATATACACTCCTTTTTGGGCAGTCGTGTAAAAAAAATAACGAAATGACTATCGAAATTCGAGTTACTAAAAGGTTCTAGGGGGTATATAAACAGTGGCGAAACGCATAATCGATGCAGTTCAATAGTGGGAGTTCAATAGAAGAAGTAGTCGGAGAAAGAAGAAGGGAAAGTAACAAGAAGAAGGAAGATGAAGAAGTGGTGAGAAAGAGAAGTTTGGAGGTGAGGTCTAGCAGTAGTTGGTGCTAGCACGGAGGAGTGTAGAAGTGGATTTCGTCGGGTTCAGCACCGAGAGGCTACGTCGCTCGGACGTGACGCTACTTGGAAGGGCGGACCGCGACATCGGAGGTCAAGGAGTGGGAATGTCATCGTGTAACAGCGCTGGGAAGCCACGTCGTTCGCAAGAAGACTACACCACACAGAAGAGCGGACCACGACATTTAGAGTAATGTGGATGTGTTTTTGGTAATAAAGCGTCGTCGCTGCAACCAAGTTGTTTTTTTCCAATCCCGTACCCCGCGTCCGTAACAATACCTCTGTAGTAATCTTAATATGACATCTAAGATCAAGTGCTGGTTGGCACGCTAGTTTTCATGGTCTCCCTATCTTCGAGATTCCAGGCACACCAGCCCAGATCAATTTCGTCGTTGTTTTAGATTTCCCTAAAGTGATAAGTTGCTAACATTTATTCATTATTATTTCCAGGTGAATGTCCAGCTGGTCAAGAGCTTTCAGAATGCCCAGATGCTTCCTGCTTTCCCCTATCTTGTGACGAGGTGGGTTATCCAATTTCTGGCTGTGGGAAAAACTCGCCTTGCCCCGGTGACCCCGACTGCGTTTGCAAAGATGGAAATGTTTTTGACGACTCTGGAAACTGCATATCTCCCACCCAATGCTGTAAGTGTAAATTATTAAAAACGTTCGTGGCACCTCGAATAGCAATAGTGGACGCATCTTAATTTGCGCATGTCGCAAACGTAGACACAGTACGAGGCAAACATCTTATCACTTCTTCGACGAAGTGGGGATAAGTTCGCGCATGTATACTTTCGAGCGACCAATAGCACGCGCCCCTCTCCCGCCGCGAACCTCACCGCTACGTATACCCAAAATACGCGTTCTGCGCAATCCCCATCCGATTTCAAGATATTATTTGCTTGTACTGTACCTACCTATTCATAATATGTATATGAAATGATTGTATCTGTATGATAGTTATTGGTTTTAACTGCTAGGTATACTTATCCTACTATCCTACTATAATATTATAAATGTGAAAGTTTGTGGGTTTGGATGTTTAGATGTTTGGATGTTTGTTCCTCAATCACGCAAAAACTACTGAACGGATTTGGTTGAAATTTGGCACACAGATAGGAAATAGCCTGGATAAAAACATAGGATACTTTTTATCCCGATATTCCCACGGGAACGGGAACCACGCGGGTGAAACCGCGGGCGGCCGCTAGTTCATAATATGTATATGAAATGATTTGGATTTTCTGTATGATAGTTATTGGTTTTAACTTCTAGGCATACTTATCCTACTAATATTATAAATGTGAAAGTTTGTGGGTTTGGATGTTTGGATGTTTGTTCCTCAATCACACAAAAACTACTGAACGGATTTGGTTGAAATTTGGCACACAGATAGTAGATAGCCTTGATTAAAACATAGAATACTTTTTATCCCGATATTCCCATGGGAACGGGAACCACGCGGGTGAAACCGCGGGCGGCCGCTATAGTTATCTACTAAAACCTGAAAGAAAAATAATTTTACCTTCGTTATTCATAAGAATAGCAAATATAAATTTGCTTTTATTATTTAATGCCTAACTGCAGTCTATACGATTTTTCACAATGATGTGTTAATATTTATAATGATAAATAATTTTATATACTGGAAAAAATACTTGAAACAATCAATTTGGGACTCGAACCATCTCGAACCTAATAATTAAACGATGATTTATAGAACTTGATTTAAATATCTTTTCCCTACTTTACAGCATCATGTGGCGGTGACAAAAACGCAGTACAAGGCTGTGGCAACAACTGCGGCAAGAAATGTTCCGATTTGGTCAAGAAACAGTCAATCTGTAAATTCGACTGTCAAAATATTAACGGATGCGATTGCAAAGACAACTTCTATTACGACAGCAACAAAAAAAGATGTGTCTCAGCTAAGGAATGCACTTGTAAGTTGGAATGTACTCAAAAAAAAACCGGCCAAGTGCGTGTCGGGCCACGCGCAGTAGGGTTCCGTAGGTACATTATACCATACCATATTTTAATACCGCTATCATTTTTCGTCTGAAAAAATAACTTTGTTTTTCACAGTGTTTGTATGAATGACAAAGTTATATTTGCGGTTTTGGAAAATGTACGATATCTTGAAAACTAATTACTATATCTCGTTCAAACCAATTTTCGTTGAAAGTGTTTATACAGATCTATAGCTCATATTTTTTTTAGATTTTTCACCTTCTTACTTTAAAAGTTAAAGGGGGGGGGACACACATTTTACCACTTTGGCGGCAAATATCTTTCAAACGGTTGACTTTGAAAGAAAATAGTCTTAGAAACCTCAATGTCATTTTTAAAGACCTATCTATAGACACCCCACAAGTATTGGTTTGATGAAAAAAAATATTTTCAGTTTCAGTTCCATGTATGGGGAGCCCCCCCTTAATCTTTTATTTTTTTTATTTTTGTGTAAAAATCGTAAAGCGGTTCACAGAATACACCTACCTACCAAGTTTCAACTATGTAGTCTTAATACTTTTGGAATAAAGTGGCTGTGACATACGGACGGACAGACAGACAGACAGACAGACAGACATGACGAATCTATAAGGGTTCCGTTTTTTGCCATTTTGGCTACGGAACCCTAAAAAATTACAGTGGCCACATAAAAAGAAATTTCGATTTGGAATTCAGAAACGGAATCATTCCGAACGCAACAAAATTCATACAAATCTATGGACCTACTACACACATGCGGGAATTTTACGTACGGAATTTTCATTCTTATCGATATTCCTTTTCGGAATTTCGATTTGGGATCCGTCTGTATGTGGCCGGCTTTACTTTACTTACAACTGTGTTTATAGACCGGTAAAAAAATGCATTTCGAGCAAAAATATTTCGAAAAATTTTCATTCATATCGAAAATAATTAGAAGTTAATTTGGTCTTCTCCCAGTTTCTTTAACTTTGAAGTCAACCTCAAAGGCATGCAATTTTGATTGCCTCCAAATCGTGCCCTTACACGTTCAACTTTCTGCCATACAAATTTGACGTTTTTTTGAGAAGACAGGGCATGCGCTATTGCATGTGCTATTGATTGCGTTAGATGAAGTGAAAGCGATCGGGAAAGTGATCGTGTGAAGACACACCTAATACGTTCTTTCACCCTTTGCATTTCTTTTTCCCTGACGCTTTTTTAAGGAACCCATAGTCAAGTCAACAAGGAACACTTATAGTTTCACCATGTGCCTCTGTACAACCGTTCGTCCAGTCAGCGGCTTAACTAAGAGGCCCTTAGTGTTAGATAGCTGTTTTTTAGCATAAAATAAAAATAGCATATTTTTTTTTCATTGGTTTCTTATTTTAAAAACTGATGCCATGTTTCTGAAGAAATCTAATTCACTAATTAATTTCTAGCATTCTGCACCGATCCTAACGAAGAGTACGATAAATGCCCCGGCTGCTCGCCCCAGACTTGTGCCACCAGGAACAACATATACCACTGTCCAATGATCCCGGCCAACAAAACCGGGCCAAACTGTACGCCAGCCTGTAGATGTAAAAAAGGATACTTCAGGAACTCTGAAAATATATGTGTGGCAGCTAGCGAATCCGGTTGGTATTGTCCTAACTTCTTATTTAACACTTATGAACTCACAATGGAGAAGATAGCACCTAGAAGATAGACGTCTTTTGTTCAACTTAAAGCATAGGTTATTTCGAAGATTCCCTTTTTTGCAGATGACTGTCCAAAAGACCAGGTCTATTCAAAATGCCCTAAAGCTTCCTGCGATGCTCTGACATGCGCAGAAGCTGGTTACCCGAAAAAGAATTGTGGGAACAGCGATCCTTGTCCTGGTCAACCTGGTTGTGTTTGTAAAAGCGGGTATCTTAAGGATGCCAATGGAAACTGCATAAAATCAAGCGAATGTCGTAAGTAGAAAAAGTTACAAAAAATTGCAAAAGTATCTCAAAATTTATTTGTGAGATTTATTCACTTTTTACAAAAGTTTTAGATAAGCATTATCTGTCTAATTTGTATCTAATACGACTTGTTCACTTTTTCAAGCTTTTTTATTTGACAAAACAATTTATAATTGTCTAATGGCCGTGAACTATCTTTAATGTTCATGCGATAAAACATTTTTGTATGATTTGTATTCTTTCTACGTCATTTTATATGTTATTATTTATTTTTTACATACATTTTTGTTTTATCTATCTAGCATCATGTGGAGGTGACAATAATGCGATTCCCGGCACCAGTAATTACTGCGGCAGAACATGCGCCGACATAGGCAAAAAGGGCCCAACAATTTGCCCATTCTTCCTTAAAGTGAATGGATGTGGTTGCAAACCTAACTACTGGTATGATACCAACACTAAAAAGTGTGTGAAAGCTAACCAGTGCAGTGAGTACCTAATTGTTAAACTTTGTTTTTAATTTGATAATCCTTATGTTCTCACAAGTGGAGATAAGAGTGATGTTAAAAATTATAGACCAATCTCGCTAAATAAACTAAATCTAAATGTCTCTAAATGCTACTCAATGCATGCCACACCTAAAATGAATTTAGATAACTATAATTATAAGTTGCGAGGTCAAATTTTAGCATCAACTAAAAAAGTGAGAGAGCTTGGGGTCACAGTAGACTCGAAATTGTTTTTTGCTTACCATATAAATAATAAGGCAAGCCTCAAAAGCACTTGGATTCGTCATTAAGTCATGTTTTTCAACAACGTGTATTGCTCTTTCGTACGGGGTTTCATAATTCAGAGGCGTATTCAAGAATATAACATTATAAAAATACAATGCATATATCGACAGAATCGAGTCCTTTAAAAAAAGGTTTCTCCGATTCTTACAATTTAAATGCAAGTAATTTCTTTCAAGCTATGAAGCCGGATGAAAAAGTATCATTTTCTACTGTTTAAAATGCGAAGAAATATTGCTGATCTTGTTTACCTTAATAAAATATTAAACAACGCCATTAACTCAACAGACATGTAAATCCTGCTTTCCTGCAAAGCTGTTGCAAAATTTTATAAATTCTCCTTCGAGCATCCCTCTATTGATATTTTTGGAATGGCGCTGCGTTACGTCGCTTGATCGCCGCCTCTATTCGACAAAGATAATGTCTTAAATTAATTCTGTATAGGGACCTAGATTATAAATTTTATCTGTATTTACTGTATTTGCTATTTACTCCTTAATTTTTAGTTTCCCATAAACGAAAACTTGGAAATGGCCTATTTATTTATTTTTTATGTAATTACCTATATTGTGTCACACAGCTGTAAGTTTTTCTAATGAAATAAAATAAAAATAAAATATTTGTCCAAGACAAAAACCAATATTTCATTTTCTTTATTGTAGCACCCACATGCAAAGGAAATGAGGAATTTTCTAGCTGTTCAAACGGTCTCTGCTACGTACAAGACTGTAAGGACAAAGGAAAGACCAAGCATTGCCCGAATATGGCCTCAGGGTCCTGTATACCGGGATGTGTGTGTCCGAAGAAATATTTGAGAAAGAACGGCGAATGCGTACCGGAAGATAAATGTGACTGTAAGTCATTTATAAAAATAGTTAAATCAGTCCAGCATACAGATGCCAGGAATTAGCTGGATGTCTACAGTCCCTACGCTGCGCGAGTTTATCGTCAAAATCCGGTTGCCTACCAAGCACGGGGAATTTGTATCTGGATGCACTTTCCGTACTATAGTAATGTAGGGAAGAATGTTCCAAAATCGGCTACTGGAGTAAAACAGTTGAGGGCACTTATTTTCTATATTAATTGAAATTTTTCGCTCAAATTCCACATCCCGAAGTAGTCATCAACAAAAAATTGCGGACTCGTGTTTGCTGCGTGTAAAGTTATCAAAAAATTAAGCTTTGAGATGATTTTATTTTTAATTTTGCTTGTGATGAAAATTTGGGATTAGATTTATCTTACTAGATCACGTCAGTATTTACTATATCTGTAATTGTATGTACTAAGAATTGACATTGTTTTGTCGTCGTTTTTATTTATGTGAGTGAGAACGTCTTGTGTGTACAATGTGCTCGGGGGTAAATCCGTACGGGGTTATATTGGCTAGTATACGATTTTGTCCCAAGGTATGGAAAACAGCTATTATAATTTCCTCTCCTTATAAAAATGAGCTGGAAGAAATTTAAAAGAATCGAAAACGTAAGCCAGCCCTCAGTCTCAATCAGCGTCTTGAAAAAAATATAGCCAAAAAGAAAAATTCCCACTCGTAAAGCAAAAAGTAACGGGGAAAACTTATGTTTGTATTGCCGAGTAGAGCATGGTAAAAGTCGTTTGAATGGTGACTGGGTTCAAATCGGTTCAATGCATTGGTTGTGGAGGGAGGTCACATGAAAGCTGTGCGGGTTTGTATTCCGAGGATCTTGATTGATTTGGATGTTTTGACTGCATTGCTGAATGCTGAGTTCTGAGGGGGCAATACCGTATACAGTAATTAAAGTATACGGTTTTGGACACCCTCCGAGGCAAAACCGGAATTTCGTATGGTTTAATTTTTAGGGTTCCGTACCAAAATGGTAAAAAAGGAACCCTTATGGTGTGACTCAGTCTGTCTGTATGTCTTTCTGTCACAGCTGGATATCTCGAGAACTACTAATGGTATCAACTTGAAATTTGGAATAGTTTAAGATGACATTTGGCCAACTATTTTGCAAATAAGAAATAAATAAAAAAAAATATCTTTTTTACAACAGGGACTGAAAAGGGGTCTTAAAAATTTGAAGTAGAGCTACTAGAGCATGTGGGGTATCATATAAAAGAACGCCGTTTGCACGTTTTCAATCATTTTCTTTTTGTTTTAGGCCGCATAGTTTTTGATTTATAAAGGAAAATGTAAAAAAAATACCATCCCCCCCTTATCTCCAAAGTTTGCAAAGCGAAAAATCTGAAATAATTCTATGCGATAGCAGTTTATTTATAGATTACAGGAAAAATAAAACGATGGTTCAATATAGCACGTTTTTTTAGAAATTATTATATTTCTAAAAAAGTTAACATTAGTTCCACTATCGGTCAAGAGATGGCGCTGACCTAAAACTGCAATACTAATTTTATTATTCTACGCTGCAGTGTGGTTTGATGGTGCAATTATGATGGTACGGAACCCTCGGTGCGCGAGTCCGACTCGCTCTTGACCGGTTTTATTTGTTTATAACTACATGAAATTGCTAGATATAAGCAAATGTTTAATTGGAGAATGTTCGTAATAAGACTGTTACACAAAACCGTTGATTATACTATGTCATCTTTCATTCATTGCTATGTTATAGGCCTTCATCCTTAGCTATACGGTTTTGGAACAGTCTCCCCTACTTATTTATAAACAAGGGGCTAAGTAATCAGAATTAGGTAAAAAAACTATTGTATTAATACTAACCGGTCGATGTTACGCCTATTCTTGCATAAGCTATAAAAAAAAATACTTTATTGATTAGTTTCTAAGCTTAAAACAATTTACAGTGCAGGTGTTACAAACAATAGATTTTGTCTAATCGCCCACCCAACCCAACGAACTAGGCACAAAAGACCTGTATCTCGTGGATCAGGAAGCGAAGACAGTCTGATAGAGGTTCTGTGTAAACTAGATTCTATGCTTTTAGAAAACCTTTTTCAAATTTGAGATTTTACCATCCACAAAGCTATCCTACTAATATTATAAATGTGAAAGTTTGTGGGTTTGGATGTTTGGATGTTTGTTCCTCAATCACGCAAAAACTACTGAACGGATTTGGTTGAAATTTGGCACACAGGTAGTAGATAGCTTAGATTGAAACATAGAATACTTTTTATCCCGATATTCCCACGGGAACTGGAACCACGCGGGTGAAACCGCGGGCGGCCACTAGTTTAATATAATATTAATTTATTATTGAAACCCTTGTTTAACGAATCAAATCTGTAATTTAAACTTTAACTTATTATACGTCGTGTGATCCAACAACCCTATTAAAAAGGGTAGTAATTAATTGGGTAACAATAAATTCCTATGTTGGGTTTCAAAAATACTGAATATAGCGTACTGAAATACTAAGTGGGCGACGGACCGAGGGCGACTACAGATATTGAAAATGGGTGACTTTAAAATACAAATTGAGAAACTAAATAGTTATTCAGAACGGGCGACCAAATTACTATTTGGGCGACAACCTTAAAGCACACAAAACATTTAAAATGTGGTATGTAAGTACTTTATTTAAAAAGGATGACAATTATCCTAATCGAGATGACAAAAAACAAACAAACAAACAAACGACAAAGCAACCTAATAAAAAGGTGTTAAAAATACCATGTTGGGCAGCTTAAATCAATTATATAGTTACCTACTTGGTATAATAGTTGCCCACTCAGTATTCTTGTCACCCATTTAGATTTTTCACTGCCAACTTAAATTATTTATCACCCACATGTATTTGCCCGTTTTAAGTACCCATTTTTGTAATCCACTGTTTGTCGCCCGTTTAGTTATTTTGTAGCCCAAAAAATAAACTGCTGCCCGGTTTAGTAATTAAGTATCCCATTAACATAACAGTCGCCTTTAATTATTTCCAGTCACCCAATTAATTAATTCCCTTTAAAAAAAACCTGTCAAGAGCGAGTCAGACTCGCGCACCGAGGGTTCCGTATCATCATAATTGCACCATCAAACCACACTGCAGAGTAGAATAATAAAATTATTATTGCTGCTTTAGGTCATCGCCATCTCTTGACCGATAGTGGAACTAATGTTAACTTTTATAGAAATTGATAATTTCTAAAAAAGTGTGCTATATTGAGACATCGTTTTATTTTTCCTGTAATCTTTATATAAACTGCTATCACATAGAATTATTTCTGATTTTTCTCTTTGCAAACTTAGGAAATAAGGGGGGAACGGTATTTTTTTTACATTTTTCATCATAAGTCGAAAAAATGATTGAAAACGTGCAAACGGCGCTCTATCTTAAATATGATACCCCCCATATGCTCTAGTAGCCACATTTCAAATTTTTAAGACCCCTTTCCAGTCCCTGTTGTAAAAAAGATATTTATTTTTTTATTTATTTCTTATTCCCAAAATAGTTGGGCAATTAATGTCATCTTAAACTATTCCAAATTTCAAGTTGATACCATTAGTAGTTCTCAAGATATCCAGCTGTGACAGATAGACAGACAGACAAACAGACAGACTGAGTCACACCATAAGGGTTCCTTTTTTACCATTTTGGTACGGAACCCTAACAAAAGTAATTGATTTTGATGGTATTTGTGATACCACCGTTGTCTCTGATTTTACTTTAGCTACTTACTTTGAAATCGGAGCAATGTATTGATGTTTCAAATAAGAGAATAAGAATAATATTGTTTTTTTTTTTGTTCAACAATCTTAAGTGTTACATTTTATATTTTACATTTATGATATTATAAAGTATAAAGATTGCAAAAGACTGGCACTCGAGCTAAGCCATAGGCCTGTGGTTCAGTGCACCCAGTTCCCTCCCCTCTCGACGTAGCAAATTAACAAATAAAAGTATATTATGAACATATACAATCGGAGAAGCATCTACGTTATAAACAGTAACAGTTAAAAGAAATGTAATATTAACACTAGTACCTAATTATGGACTATAGATTATTAAAAAAACTATTTAAATAATACAAAGTGTGTGTAAGTTGTGAGTGTATAGTGTTGTGTGTGTGTGTGTGAGTGTGTGTGTGTGTGTGTGTATGTGTATGTGTTGTGTATTTTGTAAATTAACAAAAGTGACCCAGTAGATCCTTCGTTTCTTGATAATTTAAGTTTTCCAAATAGGATGAGATTTTTATTTTACAGTTAAATTTATGCTAATATTTTGTGAAGTTTATTGTAAAGTAAGGGGCCAAGATAGTGAAAGAACCGGTGGGAAAACGAAGTTCTATTGCAAGGTGAAGTAGCTACAAGATGGTTGCGTCGTGATGCTAATACGTCGACATCTATGGCACCGTGTTGAATAGTGTGTAGTATGAAGAGCTGACGAACTGAGAGGACTTGGCAAAACTGATATAGGTCATAAGTAGGGTATAACATGGGCTTTTTTGTACACACCTTCAGCACAACTCGCTAAGCCCTTTCAAGTTTAATCGCGACTGTTTTGGAGGCACCTCCCCATGAG
This sequence comes from Agriphila geniculea, assembly GCA_943789525.1. Classification (NCBI taxonomy): domain Eukaryota; kingdom Metazoa; phylum Arthropoda; class Insecta; order Lepidoptera; family Crambidae; genus Agriphila; species Agriphila geniculea. The sequence goes on from OX038875.1 coordinate 10,293,336, forward strand.
GTAATGCAGTACACCGGAACAGACTCACAGAGAGATTTATAGACAGTCTTTTCGAGGTAAGGGTCGGCAACATGACGAATGTTCTTAAATATGAACATTAATAGGGAACATGCATAAGTCACCGATTTTGATAAATTTGAGCTTGATCGCTGCGGATACGTATAAAAACATGATGGAACAGAAAAATAAAATGTATTACTATGGTTTTATCACACAAGGGAAAATAACGATTTTTTTTTCGTTTTCGGATATAATGCACTTAACAGTCGGATAGAACATCAAATAAGAAATGATATTTTGTAAAACACATATGTACTTAAACTCAATATTTAGGGAGATATTTGAAAATTCTTGGCTAAATCCATACTAATGCACTGAAACGTGACATAAGTGACGTCACAAATGTTGACCTTTTTGTATAGAGCGTTTTCGGCGGGTGCTGCTGCGTGCTAACTTCAAGTAACTATATCACGATAAAAAAACACAAGAGAAAAGTTTTAATATTACAGTTGATTTTCTCACGCATTATACTTTTGATTTTGGTACAAAAAAAATTGATGCATGTTCCCTATTTGCGGAGCCTACTCGCAGTTTGTTCAACATGATGTTGGAAGGTAAGTCTGTTGTCAATAATAATGCCCAAATACTTGACCGACTCAACCATATTTAAAGGAGAACAGATACAGGGATATTGAGATTGGAGTGAGCAATAAGTTTAAAATTATTAAGGATGTCAGGAGGGGTATTCCGAATGGATGAGATAATAACGTGGGTCTTTTGAGTATTGAGGGATAGAAGATTCACACGAAGCCAGAAAGATCGACATCAAGGCCATGTTGTGCATGTGAGAAGGCTTCTTGCCAAGTTGTACCAGAGAACAATAACGCAGTGTCATCGGCGTAAGCATCTTACAGTGTGGAATTTTTAAAGAGGCCAGTCCATTTATAAAAACTAGGAAGAGGGAAGGCCCAAGAATACTTCCCTGAGGAACCCCATACTCAACAGGACGTTCAAAACTCTTGGTGTTATTAACGATGACACACTGTACAGTCTGAAAGGTAACTACGAAACAGAGCCAGTTGATTACCTCTGATTCCTAGTCCCTCAAGTTTGCTCAGAAGAATAGGGGCTGACACGGTATCAAAGGCCTTGGCCAGGTCTAAATGGATCGATACACACTTTCGTCCATCATCCAAGTTCTTGACAATGTCACCAGTGAGCTCGTGAACCGCGTCAACTGTTGATTTTCCTGTTCTATAACCGTATTGTCCCGGTGACAATACTTGTGAGTTTTCCAGGAAGCACATCAGCCGTTCAAATGCGTTCAATAATTATTTATTATTAATTAGGTATTTAATATTTCTTGCAGCAACTCCGCAGTGTGACGAGGGTGAGATTTACTCTACTTGTCCTCCAGTTTCTTGCGATGCACAATATTGCCCAAAAAACCGAAATGCACCTCAAAGCTGTCCAGTTCCAAAGAAATGTCCTAAAAAGGGAAAATGTATTTGCGGCTTCAACAGTCACCGTGATCGCAAAACTAAGAAGTGCATCCCTACCAGAAACTGTCGTAAGTAAAATACTATGTCTAATACACAATTTAAAAAAAACTTTATTTGGAATTTTAGGGCCCACTTAGTATTCATGGGCCCTAAAAACTCCACGTAACTATTAACAACCTCACTACATATTATAAAATAAAATCTTCCCGCTGTCTGTCCCTATGTATGCTTGGATCTTTAAAACTACGCCACAGATTTTGATGCGGTTTTTTAACAGATAGAGTGATTCAAGAGGAAGGTTTATATGTAAAATACATGGTGTCAAATTCCACACTACACCGAAGCGAAGCGAGAGCGGGTCGCTAGTATTAAGTAAAAATGTCTGAGGGTGGTTTTATTATAAACTAGCTGCCGCCCGCGGTTTCACCCTGTCCATCAGCCATTTTTGATGTCTCCACTGCTGGGGCACAGGCCTTCCTTATGGATAAGGAGGACGGGCCATAACCCACCACGCGGGCCCAATGTGGATTGGTGGGTATTAACGACTGCAAATGCAGCCGAGACCAACAGCTTAACGTGCCTTTCGAAGCACGGAGGAGTTCGCGACCCTTGCGAACGTTGCTTAACTTACGCAATCGCTGGGCCAGGCGTTAAACCACTGCGCCACCGAGCTCCTTCACCCACGTGGGTTTCACCCACGTGGTTCCTATTCCCGTAGGAATATCGGGATAAAAAGTATTCTATGTTTTAATCTAGGCTATCTACTATCTGTGTGCTAAATTTCAACCAAACCCGTTCAGTAGTTTTTGCGTGATTGACGAACAAACATCCAAACATCTAAACAAACATCCAAACCCACAAACTTTCACATTTATAATATTAGTAGGATATTAGGATTCTCACGTTGAAAACAACCATTATCAAGATGTTGTAAATTGGACACTTCCATGTTTTTTTTTCCAGCTCCATTTGCCTGTAATAAACGCAATGAAGTTTATGACAGCTGCCCACCGGTATGTCCCGGACAAACATGCAAGGATTACTTAAACAACGCAACTTGCTCGAAATTCCCCATTCGCATCGTAGTAGCTTGCAAGCCAGCCTGCAGGTGCAAGCCAGACCACTATAGAAACAGCAAAGGAGATTGCGTTAGTGGCCAAAAGTGTAAAGGTATCTAGCATTTTTGTATTTTAAAAACGACATTAGAATAATATTGTTAGAGGATTGTCAAGCATAGTCTCCATACAAACGGCATAACGTTTCCCACCCTTTAAACCTCAACCTACAAAAATAAATTTTTGGTATGTTTTTGAAATACCTAAAAACTAGGGCTATACGTTTTGATTTTTTAGTCCATCAGCCATTTTAATGTCCCCACTGCTGGGGCACAGGCCTTCCTTATGGGTGGATAAGGAGGACGGGCCATAACCCACCACGCGGGCCCAATGCGGATTGGTGGTTGATTTTTTAAGTATCTATAATAGATTTTTTTATATTTGCATTTTAGTGATTTCATACAAAATAAAAAGTGCCAATATTTTCAAAACTACAATTAATAGTCTTATTAACGTAAAAGTAAATAGGAGCGATTTCGGGTTTTTGAATTTTTGCCTATCGCCTTAATACGCATAGGTATACTTATATTTATTCATTTTATCATTCAGATGAACAAACAGCTTCAAATTGTAGTTGTTCCTCAACACCAACTAAACCAGATGAAAATCAAAACACAGATGCAGCAGCTGACGAACAATTACTCGAGCAAGGAAGCAATGCTTTCTCCCTGAAGTTCTTAAGTGTTTGTTTTAAAACATTCTTATCCTATTTCAATCAATGAATAGTAATATAAAAATACTCATTTACTAGTAAAAACTCAACTTCATATTAGTCTTACAGCTTACTCTCTTCGTTATTCTTGAATGCTGAGGAAATGACTTCCTTAGTGTGTTCAGTACCCTTAGCACGAACAGCTATCGAGAAAAAAAAACGCGCGTAAAATTACTCGATAGAGAATTATCTATGGAAATTTTAATTTCGCTATTCGGCGGTAGATGGCGTTGTACAAATTTCCAATACAAAATAGCACTATCGAATGATTTTACGTTATTTTTCTCGATAGCTGTTCGTGCTAAGGGCACTGTACCCTTAGCACGAACAGCTATCGAGAAAAATAATGCGCGTAAAAACATTCGATAGAGCAATTTTGTATGGTAAATTTGTACAGCGCCATCTACCGCCGAGTAGTGAAATAAAATTTTCCATAGATAATTCTCTATCGAGTACTTTTACGCGCGTTATTTTTTTCGATAGCTGTTCGTGCTAAGGGTACTGAAAAGCTGAGTTTTCTTTGTGGTTTTATTAGTACATTACAGGCAAGTGAAGGAAGCTAGCCTTATCATTTAATCAAGTCAATGTAAAAGTGTAATTTCAGAGCTTCGATGAAATTTTATTTTATTTTATTTAGGAACTGGTGAAAGAAAATCCTGAAGTCAGTGTCTTCTCATCGCCTTCTTCTTGTTTGATACCTTTAGCTGAGTTGGCATATTATTCTAAAGGTCCAACAGCTACCGAGCTTTTAGATGTAATGAATCTTAAATCCAAAGATCAGGTGGGTCTGAAAATTGTTTATGAAGATAATCACTAAAGTGTTGACTTCGAAACAAATTTTAATTATAACGTTAATTTTTCAGATTCCACGTGCATTCCCAGGATATTTGAAATCATTCCGAGTAGCTAAAGGCACTGAATTAGATCTTGGTAACAGAATATATGTGGCTGACCCGTATAAACTGAGTGACTCTTTCAAATCTGTCTCTGAAAATGTATTTAACGCGACAGCAGAGACTATCAACTTCAACCAAGCTAGTCAAGCAGCTAGCACCATCAACAAATGGGTATAACTCGCACCATTAAAGAATGGAATCTGAAATGGATGCAATATAGGGCAAAAGTTATCGTGCTGTCTTTCTACAACAAAAAAAATCACAGATTTTGCAGTTTCCGCAAGAATCAGAGCATTGAAAATGAATACAAAAAATTACAAAAAACCAAAATCAAATCAAATGCAAAATCCTATTATATTTTTAGAGTTACTTAGGTATATTTATTTTTACGATTGGACAAATATATTGGACATAAAATTGACGATACGACAAAAAGCGCCCGCTGACTGCCTCGACGCGGCCAAAATATTATTATTAACCGATTTTCAAAATTCCAACGAATGCACTTCTCGTCTGCTTTTGCATCTTTTAACACTATTACCATGACGATCGGTCAATAATCATAGAAGCTACATTACTTTTTATGTACACCCGTTTTGCTACAATTCTAAATCTAAAGGGACCACCTACAAGTCACAATTATTAACCGATTTTCAAATATTTTTTAGCCATATTGTAGCTAAATTAATACCCTAGGACACATTTTTCCATTTTTTACTAAGACTTTTTTTTAATATTTACAATTTTGTAAACAATTAGTAAACAAAATTTTGCCGGATTTTGCAAAATTCCGAAAAATTTTACCAGTAGATTTTCAAAATTCAAAAAGTTCACACGTGTCTCAATAAATTCCTCAACTTTTGGTACTATTCCCATCTCGATCCTCCCAAAATCCTCGGAGATATGGCCAATAAAGAAACTCACATACCCACAAACATACATGAACCCTGAACATATAATATACACTCTTTTTGTTTTGGGCAGTCGTGTAAAAACACGTCTCAGGCGATTTGCATCTGATAACCATTATCAATGTTTAAACCCACAAGTACTTGTTGTATGGTCTGTGGTTAAACCAATGATAAACCCTTCGATCACATGATCGAAGGATAAACCGCGTGAGATGACAAGATAATTGCTGCCATTTTAGATTTGTTTCTTTAATGGCGTGAGTTATACGCGTACATTAAACATACAAAAAATATTTAAGACAACGTGATTTAGTAATCTATATTTCCCGTCTATCAGGTTTCAGATGCAACGAAAGGCAAAATCACAAACTTGGTATCAGCTGATATGTTCGACTCATTTACACGTTTAGTGTTGGCTAATGCAATTTACTTCAAGGTCTGTAAGATTTTAAAATGTTGTGCCACTACTATTTTTATACTTAGGTACAATCATATTAAATGTTAATATCCTTTTAGGGTACATGGAAAACAGAATTTAATCCTAGTAACACGCAGTCATCAGATTTCTACGTGAATGCAGATAAGACAGTCCAAGTTCAAATGATGTATCAAAAAAACAAATTTAAATATTCCAACAACAATGACATTGGAGCACAGGTAGGTGAACATACCACTTTCGGTGAAACAACAGCTGGTGAAGTTCGTTTGAGACTTGCAACGCTTCTTGACCTTACACTACATAGAATATATTAAATTTAAATTGAAATTCTTTATTTACTGAAAACAAAGTAAGATTTGTTTTTTTTAAAGTCCGTCTGTGTTGCCAACATCGGGCATGTGAATATTACAAAGTTGCTATAACATTACAATTATATAATGTTAATTTTATTTAGAGTTATAAGTATGATAATTACTATCACGCTTATGTAGTAAACTCTCAAAAGTGCAACTTTGAATAGTATTTTGCTATTCCAATTAAATATTTTGAAACTTTTAATAGCATTAATTACTTTCACTGTTCATTCTGATTGTGTTACTTATTTATTTGAGTGTTTTGTTCCTATTTCAGGTTGTACAAATACCTTACAAGGATACTAACGTTACGTTTGTTTTGATTTTGCCGAACGAACAAAACGGTTTACCGGATGTACTTAAAAAACTGCAAAATCCCTCAATATCAAGTACTTTTCTAAGTGGTCTTAGTACAGAAACTGTTAAACTATATTTGCCTCAAATGGACGTTTCCACCACTTCGAACTTAATAAATATTTTAAAACCAGTAAGTAAACGAATTAAGTATATTTGTCATATCTTCTAGATTTAGGTAATTACTTAAATACATATCAAATTTTCAAATTCAATAAATATTTACAGATAGGTGTTAACACAATTTTCACAAACAATGCTGAATTAAGTGGAATGATTGTGCCAGATGAACCATTATACGTAACAGATGCTACACAAAAAGCATATATCTTAGTTAATGAGAAAGGATCTGAAGCAGCTGCAGCTAATGGTAATATTTGAGATCATATCATCATACTATAAATTGTTAACGTCTATATTTTAACTGCAGTGCACTGCACATCAGCCATTTTTAATGTCCCCACTGCTGGGGCACTTCTTTATAGGCGGATGATGATAATTGCCAGAAATGTCGGCCCAGTGCTGAATGGTGGGTGTTTACGATTGCAAATGCATACTAGAACAACGATTATCGCGCCTTCCAAAACACGGAGGAGCCCCAGATCTTAATTTTTTTTGGTCACTCATGCCATGAGTCATCATGACATGACCGACGACGCTTGCGATTGCATGGCGAATAACTGCACCATCGAACTTAGCGAGATATTTTTTATTGAGTTATACTAAATAAGATGATTTATTTTCTTCGGCTCCGGTAACCGTGACCAATTAGAAAGAGGTGGAATTTTAAATGCATTCTTGTAGATTAAGCAAAATTTCAACGTTCACAGCAGTGGGCGTTACCACTTTGGCGTTACCTCTATCGCCTCCACCAGAGATCATTGTAAGAGCAGATCACCCTTTCATATTTTTTATAATGAATAAAGATAAAATCGTTTTTGATGGAGCTTACTACGGATAAGGTAGGACTGTTAAAACAATCAAGTTCGGTACTTAACTAACAATGGGTTTCATAGGGTAATAAATAACATAACCTTCTTTACTAACAATGGGTATTTTTATTTGCAGCTTTTGTAGTAGCTACACGGGCAGCTGTTATGGAACCTTTAGAATACGTCGTCAGAGCTGACCATCCATTTATATTCTGCATTAAAGTTCGCAATCTTCATTTGTTCTTGGGAACATATTATGGATAAGGTGATTTAATAAATATTAACAATTGTTATTAACTCTAATTAGGTAAATTATTATTGACTTTACATGGTCGATTGTTTGTATTTTTTTTTAAGCTTGAACTAAACTTATACATGCAATTCGAGCACTAGGTATGTTGTTCTCGTGTAACTAATGTAGGTACGGTACGTATCCTCATTGGATGTTTACGTTTTTTTACTCATGTGTTAGTACTATTGATGTAGCGAACCTTCAACTTACATAGTCTTCGAAATATGAAATCCAAAAAAATATTCGTTATAAGGTTCCGAATCAAGTAAATCAAATGACGAATATTGTCCTATTATTGCGATATTTTTTTCGCGATTAGTTGTGATAGCCCTCCGACTTAGAATCAGTAACAAACCGATTAATTTACTAGAATCAGATTCATTACGGTTATTTAATTTAACTCAATATTCTTTTATCTTTTCAGATTTATCCAAAACTACATGCAAGGTTCTCCAGAACTATGAAATAAATTTTTGCATTGATAATTTTGTTTTATTTCAAAAATTACCACAATCTCTATTTTATTGTTCCTTTCTGAATCATGCTAAAATAGCTCAAAAATCACATGTGATTCACTTACAACAGAACCTCCTGGTTCAAAAAATGCCTCACAGAATCTGTGAATAGAACTCCTGATTCAAAAAATGGCTATTATTCTATTCGTTCGCTAACTTAAAGCTTAACTTAAGCTTATGTTTAATAACAGATATTGTTATATTGTATGGACTTGACAAGTTTACTATGCATGTGACTTTTATAGTTTATTGCTTATTTTTAAACTTTAAGTTAGCGAACGAACAGAAAGTACCGGTTTGGTCACAATAAAGTATTATCAATATTCACGAAGAGTTTAGACTCTAGAGTAAAGTATTTATCTTGCCTGTTTGTATCATTTTAAAGTATCGGACAAGAGTGGTAAAATTTTACATCTTCCGGCATTTACATGGGTTAATTTTCCAGGCGACTTGTTTTTAAGTTGATTATACCACCGCAAGTGGCGCCCTCAGAGGTTTTTATTTAATAGTTAATAGAAAACGATTTTCATAAAATTTTACATGGAGTTTTAGGACCGATAGTCTAGTATTTTTAAACGGTATCATTACATTCACTCGTAGTCATTAGTAGAAGTAGATAGCAAATGTGTCAAAAACGGCCACTTTTAGTAGTTTTGCTATCTAATTTTAGCAGTGACTACGAAGGAATGTACCTAATGATACCGTGTAAAAATACTAGACAATCGGCCCTAAAAATTCCACCGAAAGTTTTATTAAAATTGTGTATTAGGATAACAATATTAAATAAAATTCACCGCGGCGCCACTTTCAGTTACCTATACATCCACCTTAAGCTCGACTAGGGCTTTTATGTTCTAAAACCAAATCGCCACCTCATTGAAATTAGGTTTGCGATTCAATTTTGCAAGCGTTTGTCGTCAAAAAGACGATTTGCTATGCGACTTTAGTAGAATTAGGTACTAAACTCGCATAGCAAATTGCCTGAAAAATTAACTCCTGAAAATGCCCCATTAAATTAGAGCTATTTTATACACTTGTACATCTGGTTGTAAATATACTTAATGAGGCTAAATTCTTCCTTCGAAGTAATAAACAATAAAAATCAATCATCGTCATCATATCAGCCACACGACACCCACTGCTGGGTATAGGCCTCCCCAAGGATGTCCATGACCCTCGGTTCCGCGCTGTCCGCATCCAGCGGCTTCCCGCGACCTTCACCAGATCGTCGGTCCACCTTGTCAGAGGGCCTACCCACGGCGCGTCGGTCGTCCGGTCGCCATTCCAGAACCTTTCCGCTCCAACGGCCATTGGTTCTTCTCGCTATGTGTCCAGCCCACTGCCACTTCGATTTTTGTAAAAGTATGGTTTTTTGCAATATACGATTTCACAAAATTCCTGGTTTGATTCCCCGGCCCAATACACGACAACATAAGGTAACATCTGTTAGGTCCTTCGAGCAACGCGGCAAAAAGCTAAAAACACCAATTTACAGATGCCGGCATATATATTGGCAAGAGAAAGAAAGAGACAAATGATGCGCAGTAGCCATAAACACTAAGTTTTTGGCTACTGCGCATCTTTTGTCTCTTTCATTCTCTTGCCAATATATATGCCGGGCAGTATACTTAAGTTGCAATCTTCTAAAATAGTGCTTTTCAAAAACAAATTGCTCGAGTACTGTGGCGGTGTGTAATAAAAGACCGTATTCCACAGTACACCAATTGTTGTAGGTATTTCCAAAATAAAGATCCTAAAAATTACAAATATTTTTATAAAAACAGTCCGTCTTATGTTAAAATTGGTTGAAGGCCCTACGTACACTACTACATAAGCTGCTTCTCTTACCTGCGAGGGTTCTTTGTTATACGGTTTAGCCAATAATATACGTCAAATTCATCAATCACATTACATCGAAGTCTCACTGAGCAGAACTAGTAAAAATACTGTTGATATATATGTTTGGCTAGCGATGTCGGAGCTTTTAAAGGCAGATGACATGATCAATTTTATCGACAAAACCTCCCACATGTTGGGGTCTATCCACTCTCCTGATGGAATGACCGTCATTTTAAATTTGACTTTTTACTTTAGTTGGCACATAGAAATAGAATCAGAATGTCAAAGAACAACAAAGTCACTAAACAGGTGATCCGAAAACGAATGCATACATTTTATATGGGATACATAAAATATGACTTAGATTCATAAAATATGACTATATATGGCAAAGGAAATTAATAATCTATGTTCCATACTGTTTTCTTCGTCGATAAACGAATAAATGTAGCGAAATTTGGTTTTAAAGAAATGTGTGGCAATATCTTATTTACCTGTGAAAAGTGTGATTACTTGGATTGTTTCTTTTTGTCACACTATGGCTCCACAATACCTTTATTTTAAATTCTAATTAAGATTAACAAATATTTTAAACAGTGATTGCTCATTTGCTAGGCGGGACGCTAGGGGCTCTTACTGTAAAAAATGTTGGCACATGTCATTTACTCCTTTGTCTCTTTTTTACATAGACCGTATCCGTATGATGTTAACTTCTCTTTTCCACGTTTTGTTGGTCTTCTTGAGCGCAGCGAAAATTTTTCTATGTCTATGAGTTGGCCCCACTGAAAAATATTAATTTCTCCAGATTTAAAAGTTCTACAGTTATAATAAAAATACTATTCAAAAGCTTATAATAATAGTATTTTTATACCATCAAGTAAAAAAAATTGTGATGTAACTTTTAAACTTAAAAACGTCATAAAAAATACTAATTAATCCGAAAGTAGTATGCTATTTTTTAGATTTCCTCGCAGATATCAAAAACTAAGACATTAATGTGCATTTTTTTTAAATATTATAATACACAAAAATATTATCTACAAAAACCACATCAAAATCTTTGCTCTGAGTTGCATATTTCGAGAGTTATTGTTGTTTGAATATGACCCTTACGTAACAAATAAAAAATTTTTCTTTCGAAAATGAACAAATTCATAAACATTTTTATCAATTTTAAAATTAATTTGATAATTTTATCTGAAAAGAATTGTCATTGAACCATAAAAGCAAGTATTTAAGAATTTTGAATTTTGACCATTTCGAATACTAACTAACATTTAGGGCTTGTAAGGGTCATATTCAAACAAAAATAACTCTCGAAATATGCAACAGAGCAATGGTTTAGATGTCGTATAATATTCCTGTGTAATAAAATAATGCAAAAAAAATTGCACAGTCCTAGTTTTTGAGATCTGTGAGGAAATCTAAAAAATTGCACACTAATTTCGGATTTAAATTGAATTTATTATTTTTTGACGTATTAAAGTTAAAAATTTACATAATTAGTTTTTTCACTTGATAGGCGATATTACTAGCTTTCAAAAAGTATTTTTTTTAAACTGTAGAACTTTTAAATCCAGAGAAATTAATATTTTTTGGTGGGGCCATCTAAAATAAAAAGTGAAATTTATAATGCCGGTCATTCCAACAGGAGAGGGCATAGACCCCAACATGTGGGGAGTTTTGTCGATAAAATTGATCATATTATCTGCCATCAAAAGCTCCAACATCGCTAACCAAACATGTATAATTTTAACACAATTTATTTCAAACATGCTCGATCGACGACTCTCTTTTCTGGACTAACGTACAGACTAAACCAAGTCCTATGGCAGCGATTGCTCATTTTTAAATTATTATTTTTCGGAACAAAATAAAAAGTTGACATAGTTTCGAATTTAAAATTGAGAAATACGTTTTTACCCTGGGGAAAGAGGTCGCACGGCTACGTTACAGTACTAAAGAAAATATCCTAATCAGTATTCGCTGGGTGCGAAGGTATAATAATCGATCGCAGCGCTCATGGTGGTAAAAAGTAGAAATAATGAAGGCTCTGTAATCTGTTTGAAAACGATATTTAATTGATTACTAGCGATACAGGAACAATTATATATGTTTATTATCACTTAATAAAATTATTAAAGTAGCTTTATGGAGCCATTGAAGTGTTCCCTTGATTTCTTTAGAATTAATAAAATATACGAAATTAAGTAGACGATTATCTTAAAGATCAAAATGCGTGGAAATTATGTAACACATATCTACTATAAGTACTTTGTTGCCAATTATGATAGTAATATAATAAGTCTATGTTTGTTGCCAATAATCCTGTCACCCTGTTGTAATTATCTGGTAACGAAATATTTAAGTTTGTAAATATCATTACTTATTGCTGTTAAAGCTGACAAGTTTCTTGCGTCCGTTCTTCTTGTCAGTTAAAAAAGTCTTGAACGGGTGGTAGGAAAATAATATAGACGATTCAAAAGTACTTAATTATTAAGTTTATTTGAACAAAGCTATTTTTGACTTTGACTGAAATTCCATCATTGTGATGATGGAATTTCAGTCAAAGTCAATAATCCTGCCTAATGGCAATAGGACCACTTGGGAAGTATACGCTTTTAAACAAAAAATTTTTTTTCAAATCGGTCGCTGTCTTCGAGCAATCGAGTAGCATATACGTATAAAAAAAGATCCCTCCTTTCTTTGAAGTTGGTTAAAAAGGAACAGTCACAATGCAAATTCCATTGTGTCTGATATGTGCAAACATAAAATATTTCGTACTTAAATCCACCTCATGTTAGACAATTAAAAATATTAATTTATTTTTAATAATCTAATTAAGTACATGTTATATGTTATAAAAACATGTTTTTTTTTAATAAAAGAAAAAGTTATTATTGATAAAATGCAGCTGTGGTAAGACACTAAATAAGGGTAAACGACGTCGTAGAATTATTCACCACATGTTAAACAATAAAACTATTAATTTCTTTTCATAATCTATTTACATGTTCTATTATAGAAACAATGTTTATTTTTTAATAAAAGAAATAGTTATTATTGATATAATGCAGCTGTGGAAAGACACTATATAAGGGTAAACGACGTCTTAGAATTCTTAGTAGTTGGCATTCACTATCTAAAATGTTGAAATTAAGTTTGATACTTATTATTTTAATGAAATATCTCGTTGTGGTGTCTCGAGCAGGTAAGAATAAAATTTACTTGGGTATAGTGCGAATAACGAAAGATGACCACAAATTTCGCTCATCTTCGCAACATAACTTATGAAGAAAAGACTTAAGACAAAATAATATTTCATATACATATAGATGTATATATATTATTAGCTTTTCCAGCTTGTCTATCAAGGGCTGCAATGCTGAGCGCGCTGTGACGGCCTGGACCTGTGCTAAGCTCCGCTTTCGGCCATCATCGCTGCCAGCAACGCAGTCATTATTGACCGCGGCAGTAATGTACTATTATTCATTATTATTTCAGATGAATGTCCAGAAGATCAAGAGCTTTCAGAATGCCCAGATGCTTCCTGCTATCCCTTAACTTGTGACGAGGTGGGTTACCCAATTCCCGGCTGTGGGAAAAGCTCGCCTTGCCCCGGTGACTCCGACTGCGTTTGCAAAGATGGCAAAGTCTTTGACGACTGTGGAAACTGCATACCTCCCTCCCAATGCCGTAAGTATTATATTACACATTATTCGTGACATAAAAGGAAAAAGAAAATATTAAAACTTAAGCACGTGACGTGGCATCTCGAACAACACCTCTCCTTTGCATACAAGTGACCATGTCACGAACGTATAAGTATATTAAAACTCGACTCACTCGTATTTTCTCAGACGGGACTCGAACCTCTTAATCAAACGATCATTTTTTGTACGTGTTATGATACATAAGATAGGAATAATTACCTACATACATCTTATGCTTAATTCACAGCATCATGTGGTGGAGATGAAAACGCAAAAATGGGCTGTGGCACTAACTGCGGCAAGAAATGTTCCGATTTGGTCAAAAAACAATCAATCTGTAAACTCATCTGCAAACTTAACGGATGCGACTGCAAAGACAAGTTCTATTACGACAGCAACAAAAAAAAATGTGTCCGTGCTGAGGAATGCACATGTAAGTTTAAATAGTAAATTCGAAGAATTTTCATAGATATCGACCAATATAGAAGTTTATTGGGAAGGTACCCTTCTTCTAACTTCCGAATTTCCCTTTCCCTGGCTTTTTATTTTTATTATATGTGTCATAAGCCCCATAACATAATAAACCTAAGGATATACCAAAAAAAATACTTTTTGTAAAAATATCACTTCTTGACGTATGGTATAGGTACCTTTCGAATAGTATTTTTTACTTAGAGTAAGACGGGACGAAGCCTTTGTTGCTCGAAGATTTTTTATATCTGTAGGACTTTTACATCCGGAGAAATTAATATTTTTTGACAGGGCCACCTAAAATAGAAAGTAAAATTTAAAATGACGATCATTCCAAAAGGAGAAGGGATAGATCCTTACAATGTGGTGTCGATCAAAGACATTGTATAAGTGTTCGACGTCTACACTCTCTATAACGCCGAGCCTGAGAACCTATTACAAAAAAAACCGGTCAAGAGCGAGTCGGACTCGCGCACCGAGGGTTCCGTACCATCATAATTGCACCATCAAACCACACTGCAGAGTAGAATAATAAAATTAGTATTGCAATTGTAGGTCAGCGCCATCTCTTAACCGATAGTGGAACTAATGTTAACTTGTTTAGAAATTTGATGATTTCTAAAAAAGTGTGCTATATTGAGACATCGTTCAATTTTCCTGTAATTTTCATATAAACTGCTATCACATAGAATTATTTCAGATTTTTCTCTTTGCAAACTTCGGAGATAAGGGGAGGAAACGGTATTTTTTTACATTTTTCATTATAAATCAAAAACTATGCGGCCTAAAACAAAAAGAAAAAATGATTAAAAAGGTGCAAACGACGCTCTTTCATATGATACCCCACATGTCCTAGTAGCTCCACTTCAAATTTTTAAGACCCCTTTTCACTCCCTGTTGTAATAATAAGATATTTATTTTTTTATTTATTTCTTACTTGCAAAATAGTTGGGCAAATGTCATCTTAAACTATTCCAAATTTCAAGTTGATAGCATTAGTAGTTCTCGAGATATCCGGCTGACAGACAGAGTCACACCATAAGGGTTCCTTTTTTTACCATTTTGGTACGGAACCCTAAAAAGCATCACGATAAGTGTACGATGTTCGTCCCACTCCGTGACACTATTGACTCACGAATAAGATTCAATATCAAGAAAATTTAACGACGAATTGCGTCTGACTATCGTGATAATTTTTAGTAATAGGCCCTCTGGTGTCACATGCTGAGGTGATTCAGTTTTTTGATAATTGAATGCAGAAAATTACTTTTTCCACACAACTTTTTAGTTTGGATTGTTGTACGCTGCCATTATCGTTTCTTATATTGAAAAGTCAACAGTGCGATGTTTCTAAAGAAATCAAATTCACAACGAAATGTTATTTACATGTTTCTAGCAATCTGCACCGGCCCTAACGAAGAGTACGTCAAATGTCCCGGCTGCTCGCCCCAGACTTGTGCCACCAGGAACAACATATACCACTGTCCAATGATCCCGGCCAACAAAACCGGGCCAAACTGTACGCCAGCCTGTAGATGTAAAAAAGGATTCTTCAGGAACTCAAAAAATATATGTGTGGCAGCTTGCGAATGCGGTTGGTATTGTCCTAACATCTTCTATTCAACAGTTATGAACTCACAAATGAGTATGTATATGTATATGTATATGTTCATTGACGTATTCTGTTCAACTTACAATATCTTCCTCAACTTAGGATCTACAATGTAGAATGGAAATATTGCAAGCGCAGACCGTTTATTTAACAATACAATTGCACAAATAAAAACCTGGCTTTAGATTGCATAAACTTGTTAAAACTGTATTAGGTATGCCCAGATCATTTCGAATATTCCATTTCTTGCAGATGACTGTCCAAAAGGCCAGGTCTATTCAAAATGTCCTGATGCTTCCTGCGCTGCTCTGACATGCGCAGAAGCTGGTTACCCGAAGAAGAATTGTGGGACAAGCGACCCTTGTCCTGGCCAACCTGGTTGTGTTTGCAAAAGCGGGTATCTTAAGGATGCCAATGGAAACTGCATAAAATCAAGCGAATGTCGTAAGTAGAAAATAATAATAAGCGTTAAATAAAGGGTAGATCTCAAAATTTATTTGTGAGATTTAATGACATTTTTGCATTTTACAGAAGTTTTAATTGAGCATTAAATAATTTTCTCTGACTTGTTTGTATCGAATACAATTAGTAGATCTTGTTTACTTGTTCACGTTTATCAAGGTATTTTATTTAACAGTTTAAATCTGGGGGCACGGCAGTGCCCCCGTCAAGACGAGGAAGCGAAGCGCAAGGGCACTACCTACCTTTTCTCGAAGCGCTTCGTCGTTTTTTTGAACCCTCATATCTTGGGTTTGGAGTATACTAAATAAACAAAATTCTCGGAATGTGATATCAGTAGCAAACTTATGAAATATATAAAGTTTGAATTTTATAGCTTTTATAATATAGATTTTATTGATATCTAAAAATCTCCGATTTCGTCACTGACTCACTCATGATCATCAAAATTCAAAGGGTACTTCCAGAAGTCCTAGAATGCTGAAATTTGGTATGTAAGCTAGTATTAGGACACAAACAACAAAAAAATTATGAAATTGGACTTTAAACCCCCAACCGCTTAACCCTCATAACTTGGGTTTTGATTATACCAGAAGCACAAAATTCAGCAAATTTTGATGCTGGAGGTCTGATAAAATAGACATATGAAGCTGAAAAATCTTTAAATATTTAGTTATTATTTTAAAGCTTTAGTAAATCACTGTTAAAGTAATGGAAAAAAAGGAGTCGTAAAAAAGATATTGTGTTCATTTCAAAACTACTTTTTTCATGGCGCAAAACTCGCGCAGACTTTATTTTATTCTTTGCACTGTCACATTTTTTTAATTTTTATTTTTATTAATCTTTATTGCACAACAATACACAAAGTAAGGTACAAAGGCAGACTTAATGCTAAAAGCATTTTATACTAGTCAACCATCAATAAAAAGACATTCATGAATTTGCGGTACATAAGTACAAAGGAGTTACAGAACCTTAAAAAAGATTAAAATAATACATAGATAAATAATATATATAAAAATAAATAAACCTTAATATATAAATACATATATTATAAATTACATATATACATACAGGGTAGATTTTTGAGACGGTACATTAAGGGCAGAGGTAC
Organism: Agriphila geniculea; assembly: GCA_943789525.1. Lineage (NCBI taxonomy): Eukaryota > Metazoa > Arthropoda > Insecta > Lepidoptera > Crambidae > Agriphila > Agriphila geniculea. Next base: position 10,310,565 of record OX038875.1, read on the forward strand.
CATAACCGTCATAGTTACAGGAAAACGTTCCTACGAGACCATCCATAACTTTTTAAGATATTATGAACTGCATTCATAGATTTTGGAAAAAAATTACGGTTAGCAAAAAAAAATGCTAAAACACTAAAAAAATTTTTTTATGCCATTCGATCCTATTTCGTGTGGGGATCAAAATACTCTATGGGACCATTTAAGGTATGAGTATTAGAAACGACAGAAATCGCCAAATACTTTTCCTTTACATTTTGTACTGAAAAACGATAAATCAACTCGAAATATTTTTTATTGCCAAACGATCCTATTGTGATCAAAATACTCTTTAAGGATAACTGAAATTTGAGTACAGAAACTTTTTTTTAGATCTAATGTTGTAGAAGTTTGTGCCTGCGTGTGAAGCCGGTGTTGAGACTTAATGTAGTTATATATATGTATATAGTCGGAGTCAGGAGGGGAGCGGTGTTTCGTCGGGATAAGATTATTCATCGCCGAGCATGAAATAATAGTCTCTTTACAATGCACAACCTCTATTCTTACAATCAACATCAAGTTAGCATAAAATAACAGACGATCGAACAGATTCACACGGATTCATGTCGGTAAACGCGGCAAGTTCGACACAGCGAGGCGAATTCAATTCAACGACCGTTCACTACGGCTGCCGGTAACAGAATCTTTTCAGACTACCCACAGAAAGCGCTCTTCACATTTTTCCGCCTCAGGAAACGTCAAGACTGTCAACTGTCAAACTGACCAACATCAAATCTGTCAACTGTCACACGTCAAACTGTCAACTGTCAAACTATTTCATAGACAAAGTTATCTCTTGCTGCACAGATTATACACTCGCTGTGTCGACCTCACCCAAGTGTGCCACTTGACGTTTCCGACTTGATAGTTACGAATCAACTCAATAGATGGCGCTAGGAGTTCCAATAATCTTGGGCAGCACGGCGCTCGCGCTCCGACATATATAATACACATTCTGCGTTAAAGAGTAAAATTATATCATAGGATAAATGAATTAGTTCTACTACAGAATAAAATAAATAACAGTACAAGTACTGGTTGATGGTGATCGAATTTTATACGATTTTAGACCACAATTCTGACCCCACCTTACTTTTACGGTTTATGGATAGTGTCTTACAAAAAGAAATGAAATCCCACCAAAATCATCATCATCATCTCGCACTGTCAAAAAGTTATCAGACCTCATGTTGAGCCAAGCTTCCAACTCTACGCGCCATAACTCTGCAAGCCCTCACTTCAAAAACTCTAAACCTTAGTCAAAATATGTGGTTCGACCATTTCGCTACTTGGAAACCTTTCTAATAAACAATAATTCTTGTAGTAACGAAACGGCCGAACCACATATTTTATCTAAGGTTTAGAGTTTTTGAAGTGAGGGCTTGAGAGTTAGGGCGCGTAGAGTTAGAAGCTTGGCTCTACATGAGGTCTGATAACTTTTTGACAGTGCGAGGTCTTGGCAACATTATTCATGAAAATGATTTTGGTGGGATAATATTTATCTAATGACCGTGGACTATCTTTACTGTGCTATTAAACACTCATGATTTTAAACATTTTTGTATAAGGTATATAGTTTCTACATTATTTTATATTTATTTTTATTTTTTACATACATTTTATTTTACCTATCTAGCATCATGTGGAGGCGACAAAAATGCAATTCCCAGTGGATGTGGCAATCACTGCGGCAGAAAATGCACCGACATAGGCAAAAACGGCACAACAATCTGTCCAGCATCCTGTATATTGAATGGATGTGCTTGCAAACCTAACTACTGGTACGATAGCAACACTAAAAAATGTGTGAAAGCTAGCGAGTGCAGTGAGTATATCAATTTTATTATCCTTTAATTCTCACAGTGTTGGTAAGCAAGAAATGTTGCATTTAGTTGCATAATATCTAGTTTTGTTCCGTTTTATACACTTCTTTACCTACCCTCATCATTATCATTATCATATCAGCCGCACGACACCCACTGCTGGGTATAGGCCTCCCTCAAGGATCTCCACTACGATCGGTCCTGCGCTGCCCGCTTCCAGTAGCTTCCCGCGACCCTCACCAGATCGTCGGTCCACCTTGTCGGTGGCCTACCCACGGAGCGTCGTCCGGTGCGCGGTCGCCATCCTAGAACCTTTCCGCCCCAACGGCCATCGGTTCTTCTCGCTATGTGTCCAGGCAACTGCCAATTCAGCTGAGCAATCCTTCGAGTGATGTCGGTTACTTTAGTTCGCCTGCGGATCTCCTCATTTCTGATTCGATTACGCAGGGAAACGCCGAGCATGGCTCTCTCCATTGCACGCTGCTACCCACCCTCATACATTGGGAATTTAGACCCACCAAATACCTACTGACAAAACGCAGGTAATCCATACAAATCTATGGACTTACCTCATACATGCGGTAATCTGCCGTCCGGAATTTTCATATATTTCCGAATCAGATTCTGTCTGTATGTGACGGGCCTTAGAATTAAGTAACCCTACTAAATAAAAGTTACCTAGTAGTTTCAGTGCTTGTAATCTTTTGATAATTATTCAACGTATGTTGTAATTAGAAAATTCAGTACAACGAGACGTCAACATAAATTAATTAATTTTAATGTTAATTATTTGAATTTTACGTTGTGAAAGTACCTACAAAGTACGTTATGAAACAAGTTAGGAAAACAAATGAATTTCGATCGTTATTAAAAGACAAGATTTTCGAAACAAAATATTATAAGTGTAGTAAAATTAGGTCGAATTTGCATAAAGATCGGAAGTTATTCATGTAGTGGTAAATTTTCATGGAATCATTAGAAGACATGAATATAAGTTTCTTTCGAGTTTGCACCATTCCTGCTATTTACGGAACATCGTTTAGTGTTAGGTTTTGACATTAAAAATCTAAACCTAGGAGCGCCACCTTCGTGACGTCATAGGTACTTGTTCCACTACTTTAGCGAGTGAAAAAAAAAGTGATTTGATGATCAGTAACGCACGCGCAACGAAAATAGTGGCGAAAATAGCGAAAATAGTGGAACAAGTACCTTCAACGTCACAAAGGTGGCGCCTCCCAGGTTTAGATTTTGTCAATTATCTCGGTAACTTTTTAACTGATTTAAGCAAGCTAGGTATTCAATGATAGGTAATTAAAATTGTAACAAAACATGGAAATAAACTGTTATTGAAGGTATTATGTTTAAAAAAATATTGGGATTTTAATGTTAATACCTAACATTAAATGATGTACCGTACATAGCAGGAATGGTGCAAACTTGGAGGAAACTTATATTCATGTCTTCTAATGATTCCATAGAAAATTACAACTACACGATTTACTTCCAATCTTTTTGCTAATTTGACTATACTATTATGCCGATTCCGATCATTCTCTCGTATTGCAGCGAATTGCCCACCTAACGAGCACTACGAGAAATGCGTCTTTAGCTGTCCTCCGAGGACATGCGCATCCCTGGACAGAGTCTACGTCTGTCCGATCAGAAATGGGAGTGAACCTCCCTGTAACCCTGGCTGCAAGTGTAATGATGGATACTACAGAAATGCCCAAGGAAAATGTGTCACTGAAGCCGAGTGCCGTAAGTTTCTCTTCTGAAATATAGTTAATAGGGGAAATTTACGTTGCGCGCGTATCTACTCTGCACGAACTAAACGTATGGTGCAAGCAATTTGTAGACGCGCATCACGTTCCATTTTCAAATTTTCAATACAAATGACCAAAACAACTCTGCGCGAGCCGTAATGAGGGCGAACTTTGAAAATTCCTATTAAATTATTAAGGTGGTACCCTGAGCGTAAGTGGCGCCGCGGTGAATTTTATTTAATATTATAATTCTAATACACAATTTTAATAATGTTTATCGTGGAGATTTGAGGGCCTACAGTCTAGTATTTTTAGACGGTATCGTTACATTCCCTTCCTTGACAATACAAACAATAAGTGAATAAATAAATATGAGTAGTATTCTTATTTGTTACAGCTGAAACGTTTGTGAAAAATACCTCTGACAAGCAAATTTGAAATTCCAATTGAACAGATTGTCTTCGTTTTAAATAACCTGATAATTTATTATGTTTTTCTCTCTAAACGGCACTAATTTAAGAATTTTGCTTCCTAAAACTAAAGTTTACATCAATAGTAATGATTTCATTCTTTAGATAACTTCATTGGAAAAACGCTAATTTCTTTGAAATGCCGATATACAGCCTTAAGAGTGGTTAAGCGACGCTGTTGCCGATAGTACTTAGGTACTTTATAGAAGGTTCAGCAAGCTATAGTACTATTGTGGTACTATTATCAATTCTGTGGTTCAGCTTTCATTTTTAACCGACTTCAAAAAACAAAAAAAGGAGGTTCTCAGTTTGACCTGTATGTATGTATGTTTAGCTATGACTTCAAAAAGGAGGATCTCTTCTCAGTTTGACCCGTATGTATGGTTGTCCGCGATTATCTCACGTTTGGCCAAACCAATTTTTCCATCTACCTACCTAGATAATATATCTAATACAGAAAGTACTAACATTAAAAAGGAAAAAATAAAAAAAAATGTTTTAAAAACCAAAAAACCGACTTTTGGGGCTGGAGGACAACTTTTTTTTATTGTAACAGCCCCACCTGACTTCAATAGACGTGTTTTATTAAAATGATAATGCGTATCTAGTGATTTCAATATTATTTATTACTTTTTAGAGGTAGAGTGGGGTTTTGAAGTCGGGTTTTTGTCTTTTAAAACAATTTTTTTATTTTTTTTGAGTGTGTAATAAATAACTGATGGTCGAATTACGAAAGTACATAAAGTTAATTAGTAAAAGTCAATTCCTGGGTGTCTTTTCAGCAGTATTTGGGTGCATCCTTTTTTATTTTTCGAATAAAAGCGTTTCTTCGCACAGACATGCTCGTATATCGCTAAAACGACCTTTTGTACTAACTTGGATTCATTAGACTAACGATCTTTCCAACAAGCAATCATCGCACTCTTGTAGTTCAACCATCAGTTACACACTCAGCACTCTTTTATTTTATAATAAGATAAATGATTAAAACTTCTCATTGTTATAGAGGTTATGAAGATCGTGTAAATTCTGTCCATCCTTAGAGTGATATTAGACTATCATAGAAATATGATCATATATGTATGAGTCATTTTTATATGAAGAACATAGGACGGTCTAATAACTACATGTGATTCATATTGTCTTTGATCATAGTTATGGGATCCTATTTGACAGCCAGCGTACAAGTAGGATCATATTCGTCGCCCCAGTAGTGATTTTTTCCTCTATGTTAGGGATGGGTCCAGTGAAAATTTCAATGAAATGAAAATTAAATTTATATGAAATTTATGAAATCTTTCAAAACGGGTTGAAATATTTCACTTTTGAGTGAAATTTATTTCCAGTACTAGAAATCCCTTATTTTCTGAATTAGTTTACTATTTTAAAGTATTAAATGAAATTTAAAGGTTTAGGTAATTGACCAGCGAGCGCGAAACGCGAGCGAAGCGTCTCTGCTTCAGCTTGGGCAACAATTCTTTCGTATGTCTTTCCTGATGTCCGTTTGTTCTCCTCTATAGGTTACAGGTCGCATTTCTCAACCGATTCTCGTGAAATTTTGTGAGCAGGTTCGAAAATTATATAGAATTTTATAGTCGAGCCAGTTTTTCGAAATTTTTCAAAATGGCGGAGATGTGTAAAACAACATATTTCAGTCCGGCTTTCCGGCGCTGTTGTTCTCCTGTACAGGTTGCATTTCTCAACCGATTCTTGTTAAATTTTGTGAGCAGGCTCGAAAATTATATAAATGTTATATTCAAACCCCGAAGTCCCGGCGCTCCTAGGTTTGCCTAGTCAAACCTCAGGTTTGACAAGAAGGCTTAGTCAAAGTCCAAAACCAATGGCATATTTCGGCCTTTCACTGACGAATTTATGGCCAAACCTAGGAGAGACTAACTTGGGCAGTCGAAAGCCGAAACTCAATACGATCTAATCGAGGTTTGACCAGTCACGCTTAAATTAGGCACAGAATTTGATATTTTGTTTGTACAACTATGAAAAACACATTCTGTAGAGTGAAAATTTAACTAAATTAACTATCTTCCTGTAAACAAAAAAATTCTGTTGTCTGTTTAAAAGAAAATAACCACGAAATTTAAGATGAACGCTCCGCTTCGCGATTGTCTTATATTTCTAATCTATCACGTGACTTACAGGAGAAAGGTAGCTTTGACTAAACATCACATCGGAAATGAATGATGTTTTTCATAATCTTGAGGTTAAGTTTAGTCAAAGAGTCTGCGTTACTCCTATAGGACACGTGATAGGTTAGGAATTTAAGACGATACACGATTTTATTTTGCGCTTTGACTAAGGCTTCTTGTCAAACCTGAGGTTTGACTAGACAAACCTAGGAGTGCCTGAGCTTCGGCGTTTGCCTATAACATAAACATTTTTTTTGTAGCCTGTTTTCGATTTTTTTCTAAATGGTGGAGATATGTAAAAGAAACATATTTCAGTCCAGTTTTCCGGCGCTGTTTGTTCTCCTCTACAAGTCACATTTCTCAACCGATTCCCGTGAAATTTTATGGGCAGGTTCGAAAATTATATAGAATTTTATTGTCGAGCCTGTTTTTCGAAATTTTTCATGGCGGAGATATGTAAAAGAAACATTTCAGTCCTCCATTCCAGCACTGTTTGTTCTCCTCTACAGGCGCATTACTCAACTGATTCTCGTCAAATTTTGTGGACAGGTTCGAAAATTATATAGAATTTTACTGTCGAGCCAGTTTTTTAATTCTTCAAAATGACGGAGATATATACATAAACATATTTTAGTCTGACTTTCTATCTGTCTGTTCTCCTCTACAGGTCCCATTTCTCAACCGATTCTCGTGAAATTTTGCGCGCAGTTCTATAATATTATAGATTTTTTAAGTCGAGCTAGTTGAAATTAGCAAAAATATCACCCATTTCCAAAAATAAGTATTCAAAATTAGAAGCGCCATCTAGCTGCGCATAGCTACCAAAAAATATACTTACCAAACAGCACGTAACCAAATAATATATCTAACCTACCTACTATGTGCTTTGAAAGACCTCGTGAGCAGTGAGGAAAAAGGGGTTTCGATTGCTCGGCCACGGTGTCGTAGAAGAAAAACGACTACGTCAACATTACGAAGAAATATGTAAAAAACTAACATGAAAGTCGCAAATTAGTAGGTTCTATATTCAGAAAGTAACCACGACCGCGCGGTCGAAACGTGGAGCACCTCGCGGCCACGCAGTTCTCTCAAACGGAGCTTAGTAGAGGTTCCATTAGTTTTGCTAATCGCTGATATGATTTCGTAGATAATTAAGACAGTATAAGTAAAGCCCTAATGTTTGGACTTTACGACCACGTTTTTCTGTAGGTCGTGAAATCCAAACCTTAGGGCTTTATTTTACTGTATACTATTTTTACCTAATCGTATCAGGGATTATTAAAGAGAATGGGACCTCTATTAAGCTCCGTTTGAGAGAACTGCGTGGCCGCGCGGTTCTCCACGTTTCGACAACGCGGCCATAGCATTTAATTTCTGTAGCAGGTCGTGAAGTCCAAACATTAGGGCTTTATTTATACTGTCTATATTTTCTACATAATCGTATCAGCGATTAGCAAAAATAATAGGACCCCTACTAAGCTCCGTTTAAGAGAACTGCGTGACCGCACGGACTATGGCGCGGCCATAGCATTTAAACTATGTAGGTCGTGAAATCCAAACATTAGGGTTTTTTATACTTTCTATATGTTTCTACGAAATCGTATCAGCGAATAGCAAAAATAATGGGACCCCTACTAAGCTCCATTTAAGAGAACTGTGTGGCCGCTCGGTTCTCCACGTTCCGACTGCGCGGCCACGGTTAAACTTACAATTTTCTGAATATTGGTCCTACTTTGCAACTTTTATTGTTAGTTTTCTACATATTCCTTCGTAATATTGATGAAGTCGTTTTTCTTCTACGCCATCGTGGCCGACAATCGAAACAGACATTGAATATTTTGTTATTAAAAGTTGTAAAATAGCCAACGCTATTCGTGATTTAAGCCAACTTATTTGTTTATTGTTTTGTTCTATAATTATGTTGATATATTGACATAATGCACGTAATTTTGTTTTATTTAGGTCAGATGAAACTTAAAAATAAATTTCACTCTAAACTGAAATATTTAAAACCAAAATGAAAGGTCCATGCCCACGGGTCTATAGAAGTTCCGGCCCACGGCAGACCCCGGTGTACACAGAAAAATTGTGCATTAAATGAAAGCATGGCATGTCAAAAACTCAATAAACTGAAATTGGTTAAGAAAATAAGTCGCCTTTTTTAGATAAAACGATTTTTTTCCGTCAGCATGAGCTCAATTTATTTTAACAATTTTCATATCAGAGGCATTTGTTTTATCGTTTTAGTCACTCGAAGTCAATTTTAACTAAATGTAATGTTGTTTACTTTGAATAAACTAACCCGAGCTGCTTTCAGAATCCAATGCATGCGAGAGTCAAGTGAGCAGTTTCCATTCCAGATTATCGTCATATAAAATAGCGGGGCCTTACTCCAAAGTTCGGGATAGGGTCTCGGAGTCCATTAGCGTAAAAAAATGGGTCAAAAAGTAAAGGATGCACGAGAAAAAACACACTAACTGCAAAACACTTCCAATACAAAACAAAACAACAAAACACAAACAAACGAAACGACAATCAAACGTTGTGACGTCGCTGTCGTCGTACTGTCACTATACTGTCAAACTGACAGTAGACTAGCCGAGTACACAGTGCTGCCATTTTTCTATTGGAATCGATTACTAAATCGATATTAGTCTTGTTTAATACTGTTTATAATCTAAAAAATATTTTATCATATTACTGGTTTTAATAAAAACTATATTTTTTGAAGTTATACTCAGTCAAACAAGAATTGCCGTTACAAATAATGTTAGTAACTAATAATATATTTTGTTGGTATCGATTTTTATATCGAATAGATTGTTTACGAGATTTTTCCGTACCTAGAGCAACGTCACTCGGTTAAAAATCTTTGAATTGTTATTAAAATGGTTTTGGTGATGGCGACTTTATTACATAACAATTCCAATTGCATTATTCATATTAAATTAAATAATGATTTTTAAATTTTATCGAAAGTTTGTACACGGTATTTTAAAGTTGGGCCGTAGATGGGCGTAAGCCTTTATTCTAAATATTTCACAGACCGAAATTTTTCGTGAAATTTACCCAACCCTACTCTATGTGCCTAACTTCAAAAAATGGCGTCTTCCAAGTGCAAGAATTTTGACTGGAATATTAAAATAACAAAAATATTAATTACTCTTTACAAGTAAAATTAGTGTTTATACAATAATCTTGTTCCGGATAACGAAATACGTTTTTACAAAACCCAAATACGTCTTTTATTTTTTATTTTGTTCTTAACAGTTTTCTTCTTTTTAATGCTATTAATAAAATTGCACTCATAGCAACGGAAAACACAGCTAAATCGTTATCCATCTTGATTTATGACACTGTTTATATGATCATAGGTGGATCATAAGTGTAATATGTAAAAATGAAGGACATCATCATTTAACTATGATCATAGAATTTGACAGATATGAAATCATATATAAATGATAAATATATGATAATGTAATAGCGGTCTTACTTGTCTTATATGAGTCGTATAGAATCAAAGGCGGCAATCTAGGGTATTTGTCAAAAATGACTTATTGATACAGCAGCATTGCAAATTTTAAACGTCATCGACTGTTCAATCGATTAATAATCAAAAGCGGCCATTTCCTCTAGTAAATTGGATTGCAAATCTCTTATTAGAATCAAAGACGGCATTCTTTCGTACAAAATCCACGAAATTTTGCCATCTTGATTTTTTCTTTTTCGATTTACCAAAAATTTGTAAAATCCTAGATTGCCGCCTTTGATATGGTAAACAATCTTCAACCAACTCTTTATTTTAATAATCATTTATAAAATAAAACAAATGGTTTTCCACACATAGATTACGAAATAAATTGTTAATAAATTAACAATAATTTCATAAACTTACTAACATATTTTTAAATAACGAATTAAGTTTAAAAGACGTATGACAACTGTCAAAAACTGTTTACTAAATAAGACAAGTAAGGATGAACAGACTTTACATCACAAACAAACGACCTTACTGTATTTTATTATTATTTAGGTAAATGTCCAGGACAAAATGAAGTACTTGTCCGTTGCCCGGACTGTTCGCCTCAGACCTGCGCGACCAGGAATGTCAAGTACTCCTGCGCTTTAAATGTTGATTGCAAACCAGCCTGCCGATGTATAAAGGGTTACTACAGAAACTATAAAGGAAAATGTGTGCCGGCTTGTGACTGTGGTTCGTAGAAGAAAATATTTTTATACAGTGTTATTGCCAATTATCAGCATTTTTTAGTGTGCCTACTGCTGGGGGTACCTTCCTTATCGGTGATTGGAGGAAAGGCCTTATACAGATTGGTGAGTGTTAACGACTTCAATTGCAGCTAGAACCAAAGTGTATAAGTAAGTAAGTAACGTCTCAGACCAAAATAAAAAAGTAAAAACGGAGTCTTCCGACAAAGCGGTGAGGCCAGTAAAACTACGCCTTGGCTGTGTACAAACACAGTTTACGCACACATATGTAACGCAACTACGCCTTGGCTTTCATTCGTCATTGGGCGTTCCATATCGAACCCTGCCGCCCGGCCCCCGCCCGCCCCCTAGTACGCACACATGTACCATCAAAAACCGGCCTCACTTAGTTGTTAGCAACCACTGCGCAACGCTCCATCTTCCTTTTTTATTTGATCTGAGAGTAACGTATGGAGCTCAAGATATAAAAACGCTTGGTCACCCATTATCCAATGAGCGACCCTTGCGAAAGTTACCTAATTAACTATGAATAATAAAAAATAAAAACGAGTGAGCGAACGATTTTCATTGGCGAGCACAATGAAAATCATTGGCCAACATTTTTCTCTACTAAATTCAGAATTGGGTAAACCATCGATAGGATTTTTTTAGTTGGAATGAAATAAAATAAGTTTCGGTCAAAAATTAAATTTTTGGTACATACGACAGCACGACAGGTTATACTTATACTGCGAAAACAGCTTTTATTACGTAGGGAATAAAGGTGATCTCAAGGTCAACATATAGTCACAAGCTTTTGTGCCGACTAACCTTTTGTCCGCCATATTGGACTTAGAGTGATGTTACTTTATTTTTTAAGATATTCTCAGCAAGCCCTTTCATTTGATACCCATATTGTAGGATTGCATTAAAAATACCTTGTCCGCCTTGTTGGGTGATCTGCCATCTTGAATTTAGAATGACGTCACACAGCTTACCATGCATTGTCATCTAAACTAAACGTGTATACAACAGCTCAATCGATTGAAGATATCTGCTTCAAAGTTGAGTTTCAAGATTCCACCCGAACAAACATACATAGCATACATACATTGCAAGTTTAATAAAAAGTGTAAAATAAAATGGATTTCGCCTTTGCAGAGAAATGCCCGAAAAACGAAGTCTTCTCCAAATGCCCCACTGCTACTTGTGGCCCCCTGACCTGTGCAGAAGCTGGTTACGAGAAGAAAAACTGTGGTGATACTAAACCATGCAAAGGAGTCCCTGGCTGCGTCTGTAAAAACGGGTACCTCAGGGATGCCAAAGGAGTTTGCATACCCTCAAATCATTGCCGTAAGAAATTTATTTATTCCCAGGCTTTATGAGGTGCAAATAAGGTTGGGTTGATTTATGATTTTGTTTTTTAACTCCCTTTCTTGGATGTTAATATAGAAAGTTAGGTATTCTATTAGATTGTGACGAATGTTGACTCTAGCATTATTGTCTCTTGGGAAGATGGGCAAAAGACCCGGTTTAAACCCGACCACTGGGTTTAAACCTAATAAAGTCCCACATTGTATGTTAAAGAAACTTTTTACAACTTTTTTATTTCTATTGATAAGTCAAATGTAACGTTGCTATGGAAACAATTTATTGTTAAACTAATACAGAAAAATATTCGAAGGACGAAACATCTCTTATTTCTAAAGATTTTATTAAGTTCAACAAATGGTCTATGGGCGTTGACTGGGTTTAAACCCATCATTCGGGTCAAAACGGGTCCTTTGCCCATATCTACTTGGGACCCGTTTTCGGACATTTCAAAATAGGTAAACGAACTAAACTATTAAATACTTACTTCAAAGATAAAGATAAAATATTATTTATTGTACACCATCTTAATATATAAAATCGTAAACTGAATGACTGACTGACTGACTGATCTATCAACGCACAGCCCAAACCGCTGGACCTAGAGACTTGAAATTTTGCACACAGATACCTCATACAGTGTAGGCATCCACTAAGGAAGGATTTTTGAAAATGCCATCTCTAAGAGGGTGAAATAAGGGATGAAAGTTTGTATGAAAGTCCCTCAGGTTTGAAGCTAGGATTTTCAAATTTTGTGTTTAGGCTGAAGATTGAAAATTAATAAATACGGGTCTCACTGAAATGTTATTACTACGTATGGAATCGACCTCGCAGCCCCGATTTTTGCTCCATGAGTTGAGGCCAACTGGCCTCAACTCATTTAGTCACTCGCCAACGCTCACCGCGAACGCACGGTGCAATAGTGGTGATAAAAATGCCGATCTGTGTATTGAAGACGTGTAAAAATTGTTCCACTTCGAAGCAAAAAAATAGTGGAGTGACTTATCATCGGTATGTAAACAAAACATCAACATAAACCAACCAAAACTATTTTTTATACATTATTTCTACTGACCCGACATTTTGTATGAAAATCATAGATTATGTAAAGTGAACCATACAGATTGTATACGTAGGTACTAAACTAGGATAGGTGAACTAATAGCACAGTTTTACAATATTGTACCTTTATTATTCTATACTGTTAAGAAGCGCCTATGATGTAGGACGACACCGCCGCCACCTTGTAGGTACTTAACTTACGCTGTCATGTCAGTCGAAAAATATGTTTAGGAGTTTGTCAAAAAAGAAATAAATTAAAAGTGATTATTAATCTTAAGTCCCTGCTATATTTTACTGTCGAGGCACATCGGTGCGTACACGGAACAACTGTGCTCCATTGCCGCAATTACTCAATACTCATCCCGCTCAAGTGGCGAGGCAGGCGAGGCTAATAGCGAGTTTGAATGTGTATGTCACGGCTAATACCCGAAGTGCGGCTAAACCTAGTTTTAGCCGGCTAAAGCTAGGTGTAGCCGATAGCTGTTGGCTAAAACTAGGTGAAACGATTTGCTTTACCCCTGTAGGTCCCGAATATAGGTTAGAAATTTAAGGCGAGCGCGAAGCGCAGCGTAGCGTGAGCCTTAAATTTCGAGGTTATTTTTTTTTAACAAACAACAGAAATAACTTTTTTAAGAGTAAATCGGCTACACCTAGTTTTAGCCAACAGCTATCGGCTACACCTAGCTTTAGCCGGCTAAAACTAGGTTTAGCCGCACTTCGGGCATTAGCCGTAACATGTACATTACACTTAGCACGAATATCTATCTAGAAAAAAAAACGCGCGTAGAAGTGCTCGATAGAGTATGAGAAAGGAGAGTGGGAAAATTTGTATGGGAAGTGGTCTATGAACCAATAGCGACACTGTTGTTGTATTTATGTAGGTATACCTCAACTACACCCTTGTGCAAAGCGGCATCAAAATCTGACTTGGCAGTTTGGAAAAAAAAATTTCAACACATGTTTATGTTACATTTTTTTGTTTGAGAAATACTTAATTCGGCTATTTTAGCACAGCGCTATGACTGTATTATACCTACATCAGTAGTAAGTTTTGGCATCGTCGTCGGTGGCAGGGTTGGAAAAAAACAAAATTTTTTTTTGCAAAAAAAATCTAACGTTTTTTTTTGCAAAAAAAAAAACGTTAGATAGTGCCTTATCTTCTCTTTTGAATTTCAATTTTATAAGATTAAATTGCAATTATGGATTTTTATTTCAATTCGTTTTTTTTAATGCTATGACAGAGTAATTATTATAAGCAGCAGATATAGCAAAGTATTGTATAAAATCGTATTTATAATTATGATATCAACTAGAACTAGCACTTGTGAGCTTCCCGCGATTTCCGGACAAAGATCTGGGTCACTAAATATTTTTCCATGTTTCCATAGTAATATTTTTTCTTATAAAAAAATCATTTCGACGATACCTAATGATTGTTATTACTGCGGGTACTAAATGCCCACCCTCCTTTTTTATTTTTCGGGTAAGTATTAACATGCACCTATTACCTAATTGAATTGCGTTTTTATTATAATTTTATGCAATATTATTAAACAAGTAGGTATATCCTTATCATTATGTAGAATGTGTCACATCTGTGTGCATGCTACTTTTTCTTTGACAACTCGCGCTTGCGCTGTGCGTGCGTGGCCGCCATCTTTGCAATCGCTGCGAAAATTTGTGCCGTAGATCTGTCGCTTCTATACGTAGTAATAACATTTCAGTGACGGGTCTCAGCGTTTTTCAAAATTCTAACCCCGAAGGGGTGAAAAGGGGTATGAAGTTGTGTATAGAAAAAAATTCCTTAATTTTCGAAGTAAAAATCACTTAATTTATAGTAAAGGCTTATGGAAGAAAATCTAACGCAACGTATATTGATATTGTTAGTACTTCAACCCCTATGGCGATGAAATAGGGGTGAAATGTGTAAATAAACCTAAAAATAGAGATGAATGTCGTTATTGGGGTTTTCTGGTATGACGATTGCGAAAATGACATTTATTTTGAAGTCCAACACGGTGGATTTAACCCCCTAAAGGGGTGAAAATGGGTTTCTAATTTTGTATGGAAAAAGAATATAAAATAGACATTACAACTTTAAACTTCGTAGGAGCACGTTTAAAAATAAATTGGCAAACATATATTTGGTAATTTGGAAAATCAACCCCTTAGATGGTAAATGGGGTATGTAAACATAAAAATCGATATGGATATCGTTCTTGAGGTTTTATGGGATGATGATTGCGAAAATGACATTTATTTTGAAGTCCAACACGGTAGACATGATTTAACCCCCTAAAGGGGTGAAAATGGGATTTAAATTTTGTATGGAAAAAGAATATAAAATAGACATTACAACTTTAAACTTCGTAGGAGCACGTCTAAAAATAAATAGGAAAGAATATATTTTGTGATTTTGAAAATCAACCCCTTAGAGAGTAAATGGGGTAAGTAAACATAAAAATCGATATGGATGTCGTTCTTGAGGTTTTATGGGATGGTGATTACGAAAATGACATTTATTTTAAAGTCCAACACGATGTACATGATTTAACCCCTGAAAGGGTGAAACTGGGGTCCAAATTTTGTATGGAAAAAGAATATGAAATAGACATTACAACTTTAAACTTCGTAGGAGCACGTCTAAAAATAAATAAGCAAACATATATTTTGTGATTTTGAAAATCAACCCCTTAGGTGGTAAATGGGGTAAGTAATCATAAAAATCTATATATGAATGTCATTCTTCGAGTTTTAGGGAGGGTGATTGCGAAAATGACATGCATTTTGAAGTCCAACTCGGTGGACATGATTCAGTCCCAGGGGACGGGGAGAAAGGGAACGGGAACGGGGAGAAAGGGAACTGGACGGGGCGGATGAGAACTGGAACGGGAACGGGATGGGACGGAAACGGGAACGGGACCGGACGGGACGGGAACGGGAGCGGGAATGGGAACGGTAGCAGGAACGGGATTGGACGGGACGGGAACCGAACGGGAAGGGACGGGACGGGAACGGAACGGAACGGAACGGAACGGAACGGAACGGAACGGAACGGAACGGAACGGAACGGAACGGAACGGAACGGAACGGAACGGAACGGAACGGAACGGAACGGAACGGAACGGAACGGAACGGAACGGAACGGAACGGAACGGAACGGAACGGAACGGAACGGAACGGAACGGAACGGTAATGGGAACCGGACGGGACGGGAACGAGAGCGGGAACGGGAACGGTAGCGGGAACGGGAACAGAACGGGATCGGACGGGACGGGAACCGAACAGGACAGGACGGCAACGGGACGGGAACGGAACGGGACGAGAAAGGGAACGGGAACTGGACGGGACGGGACGGGAACGAGAGCGGGAACGACCAGTCGTTTTTACGCGATTAGGCGGGCCCCACCAAGTGAGCGAGCCTCGTGCGAGGTCCGCCACATGTCGGCAAACGTTTTGCCTCGCGAGGCAGCGCGCTTGGTGGGGACCCGCCTAATCGCGTAAAAATGACTGGTCGGATCCTGGTTGAAGGTTCCCTAAAGATTTTCTCTAATATCCACGCGGACGAAGTCGCGGGCGGAAGCTAGTAGTAATATATTTTTTGTACTCGTATTTGAAACACCAATTATATAATTATCATATTTCACTTTCTAGTGATTAATTGACTGGACATTTTACTATTTTATACTGATTTTCTCAGTACAGCAGTGGTATCGTATCGTAATGCAGCGGACTCAAACATTTTCTTTAGATTAAGAAATGGATACCTGGTGGCCATCTTGAAATCAGCAACGATGTCCTGTTTTTAATAATAGATATTTTTTCAGCGTCCTGTGGAGGTGACGATAAAGCAATTCCTGGTTGCGGCAATCCCTGTGGGAAAACTTGCGCTGACATCGGCAGAAACGAAACTGTGATGTGTCCTCAGTACTGTTTACCGTATGGTTGCGATTGCAGAAAAAAATACATTTACGACAGCAACAGAAAAGCGTGTGTTAAACGTAAAGACTGCAGTAAGTAGCTTTATCGCACCATTTTTTTTAAAACAACACTGTTGAATGTTTTTACGAGAAAGGTAACCACTGAAAAGGAGATAAACAATATGACTCATCTGATGATAACGGTCACTAACCCACCCCAAAGAGCTGATGACCCCAAAAAGAGAGATGCATACTTCGGATGGATATTGAACGAGTAGATATATCCAAGTTACATTACAATCATCTCTTATCATTCCCTCATTAATACTGAGGACTGAGGATCGTGATCACTATGGATGCAGCTTTGACGGTCTTGGTCCATCATTTCTCTCACCGTCTATAGGAATTTGCTCAAGTAGGTTGCTTCTGGCCCTTGGTTCTGACCAAGGGCCAGAAGCAACCTACTTTCTACTAAGGCTCTTCCCTTCCACCTACTACCAGGAGACCTATTTTTGAATCGCTCTACTGGCGTTGAGCGCTCTTTTCTACTGATTTTATTTTGACATTTGACTCAAATGAATGAGTTGTCGAATCGAACGAAAATCAGTAGAAAAGAGCGCTCAACTCCAGTCGAAGGATTCAAAAATAGGGTCCCAGCTTTTCAAGTCTCTCTCCTATTCGCATTATAGTATGGCTAAAGTATTAGGTTACATAAACAGATGGTAGATAGACTTTTTTAGAGTTATGTGTATAAACTACATTTATTAAAACTACCTCTTCCTGCTGCATTGTATACGAAAAACAATCAAGAAAATAATGTCGGACGAGTCAGTAGATATCTCCAGCGAGATATTTTTCGACCCTATACGAGGTTGATGGTAGACTTTAATGAGATAATTGAATAATTTTATGATCTGAAAGCTAGGCTAAGGGCGACAAGGCCTACTTCTAGTCCTATACTAAGAGTAAGGAAATATTACACTATGCTAGGGGGATCAGAGAGCCTACTAAGAATGTTCTTAGTAGGCTCTCTGTCATCATACGCTATTTAAATTGATAGTGATTTCGGAGTAAGTGAAATAACAAAAAAATCTTCAATTGCAGCACCTACATGCAAAAAGAATGAAGAATTCAACAATTGCGCAAATGGTCCCTGCCGCCCGCAGGAGTGTAAAGATAAAGGCACAGAGACGGGTTGCCCGCCCATGCGTCCAGATTCATGCGTCCCGGGGTGTCTCTGTAAGGAAAAGTACTTGAGGCAGAACGGTGTCTGTGTACCTGAAGATGATTGTGATAAACCTTGTAAGCATAAAAGAAATAAATTGTCAAAAATATAATAAACTATCCAAAATATTGTAGGCAAATTATCCAGTAACGAAAATTGCTAAATTGAATCATATGGTTTTAAAGACGACTAAATAATCTTAGTTTAGGAGCGGAACAAACGTCTTCGGTTAGCAATTTTAGTGTTCGTAGTAAGCTTTCAATTTCGAATGCAGGCCATGGAGAATTTACCAGAGAGTAAATACACGGTAAATTTTTAACTATATCTAAAAATGAAATGGGGATTTCAGACCACGTTTAACAACTTTTACTATGGGGCCAACCACGAAATCGCGAAAAAAAAAATCAGCTGTTCCATAGAAAAGTACAACATTGACTCGACTATTGTATGGAACAGTTGATTTTTTTTTCGCGTTTTCGTGGTTGGCCCCATAGTAAAAGTTGTTTATTTACGTGGTCTGAAAACCCCATTTCATTTTTAGATATACTTAAAAATTAACTGTGTATAATAACATTGTTTTTCAGCACCTATCAAATGCAAAAAGAATGAACAATTTGATAACTGCGCAAATGTTCCCTGCTACCCACAGGAATGTGAGGATAAAGACAAGATCTGGGGTTGTCCGACCGTGCCCCCGGGTATTTGCAGTCCAGGGTGTATCTGTAAGAAAAAGCACTATAGAAAGGACGGCATTTGTGTTTTTGAAGATAAGTGTGATGAACCTTGCTTAGACTAAAATAAATAATTTGCTATCTTCTCTTATTATGACATAAAGTTTGAGTATATAATTAAACGTTTTGGCAACCTTCCAATTTTATAATATATTGTGTTTATAAAATTTTATAATGCAACTGTGTTCTTATTATCAACAATAAAAATTTAAAACTTATCATTTTAGCATCATTGTCAGCCGCACGATGCCCACTGCTACATCCCCCCTTAGAGAAATCAAGAAGTATATATTTATTCGGTCTATGTAAATGACAAATAATAATAAATGTAAATGACCTCCATGACGATCGGTCTTACGCTGTTCGCATCCAGCGTCTTCTCGAGTCCTTAACTAGATTGTCAGTCCACCTTGTTGCAAAATATATGTTGTAGTAAGCGTATCCACTGTGCATCGTCGGGTGCTTGGTCACAATCCAGAACCTTTCCGCTCCAAACGGCCATCGGTCCTCCCTCCCCTCTTTCGCTATGTGTCCTCTCCTCTGCCACTGTAAGGCTGCGAACGCACCGACAGATATTGGTGCCTAGATATATCCAGGTTAGTTGCTAGGACACACGGTGACCGCACTGGAAGGTGAATCGCTAGGATAGTCGCCTTGGTCTCATAGTCTTTGGTTATCAGGCTCGCGCCTACGATACATTCTAGGTAGTCGCTTGGATGTATCGAGGCACCTAGCGCGCAGTGCGGCTGGTTGCGAACATTCGTGAACGTTCGTTTTACTTGGTTACATATCTAGGCTCTAGGCACTAATCTAAGCACCTGTGGGTGCGTATGATGCCATACCAAATTTTTCGAGCCTTCAAGCGATGTCACCTAGTTTCGTTCGCTATACTGGTCTCATTTTATTCAATCACGCCCGCAGGATAACACCAAGCGTGGTCTTTCGATTTCCCGCTTAATGATATTGAGCCTCCTTATTAGTATCAATGTTAATAGTAGAGATGCGCCGAATGTTCGGCCGAATATTCGTATTCAGCAAATTCGGCATATATTTTAATGTTCGTATTCGGCCGAATATTCGGTTGATTTGCCGAATAATTACCGAATGTTTAAATTGTACCAATAATAACAATTATTTATTGACAAAATAAAAAAGATTAAGAGGATTCTCTAGCAAACGGTCTCCATACAAACGGTGATAACGTTTCCCACCCTCTCTAAACCTTAACCTACAGCAACAGATTATATGATCCTACAGCAATGAATTTTCGGTATGTTTATGAAATGCCTAAAAACTAGGGCTGTATGTTTTGATTTTTTAAATATTGTAGATTTAATATTGGCACTTTTTTGTTTTGTATGAAATCAGTAAAATGCAAATATTTCAAAATTTTTGATAGATATTCAAAAAATCAAAACGTACAGGCTACAGCCCTCTTGTTTTTAGGCATTTCAAAAACATGCCTATTTTTTTAAACAATAAAAACTGCTATATTTAGAAACCACCACTAGTATTAAAATGTATAATCAAATTATGTTTTTTTTAATAAATGTCAATGTATGCCTCATCTTCAAAGACTTTCATAAACGTAATAATAAATTTCAAAGTATGCAGTTCCGAACTGCAATTATTTGTAACCGAAAGAGCGGTACATCGACTGAGCGAGCCGTGCTAGAGAAGGAGTTGCTGTGGCAAACGCCCGCCCGACACGTGTAAAACCTGTTTACTGCGCAGAATTGAACCGAATGATTCGGCCGAATATTCGGTTCGGTACATTTTGGACCGAATATTCGGCCGAACATTCGTATTCGGTTAAACCTACATTCGGCGCATCACTAGTTAATAGTATGAACTAAAGATCCATATTTATTTAAGTACATATTCAACTTAAACTTTATACGTAAGTATATAAGCAATTTTGATTTTCAGAAGCTACTAAGATTTTATTTCAGTATGATTTCACCATAAAATATGAAATGATATTAAAATATTATTCTTATAAAAACAGGTGGTACCATAGAAATAGAATGTCAAAGAACAACAATGTCAATAAACAGGTGATCCGAAAACGAATGCATACATTTTATATGAGATTGGTAAAATATGACTTAGATTCATAAAATATGACTATATCTGGCAAAGGAAATTATTAAACTATGTTCCATACTGTTTTCTTTGTCGATAAACGAATAAATGTAGAGAAATCTGGTTTTAGAGAAATGTGTAACAATATCTTATTTACCTGTGAAAAGTAAGATTACTTGGATTATTTCTTTTTGTTACATCACAATTACTTAGAGCACAAGACACCATGGCTCCACGAAACCTTTATTTTAAATTCTAATTAAGATTAACAAATATTTTAAACAAACTGTGATTGCTCATTTGCTAGGCGGGACGCTAGGGGCTCTTACTGTGAAAAATGTTGGCACATGTCACTTGATCCTTTGTCTCTTTTTTACATAGACCGTGTCCGTATGATGTTAACTTCTCTTTTCCACGCTTTGTTGGTCTTCTTGAGCGCAGCGAAAATTTTTCTATGTCTATGGGTGGTACATAAATTAAATGTTTTGTTGCTTAGAAAAGATAATAAAGCTGTCAAGACTTTGTATGAAAAAACTTCTAGGTACCTGTAATAATATGCTTCATGACTCGAATAACTGAGGTAATCTAGTCAATTTACTCAAGGTAAATTGTTTCTCTTACTGAATTAAGAGTTTTTGTATTTGTTTTGTAGTATTTATAACGCATGATATTTTATCAAGTTAATGACGACGACGTAGGTAATCAATGAGCGTAGGTACATTACATATAAAATAATTATTCTTAGATGATTAATTTATTAGCAAGAGTGTTAATTCAAAACGGATAATGCGAGAAACTACTTTGCATTTCACAATATAAATGTAGTCTATATAACATAAAAAAACTAAATAGACAAAGAAAATATCAAAGTAAGGAAATAACCAGCAAAGAATTAAACAGACTTGTTTTTACAGTTGTGTAAATCTTGAACATTGTATAAAAGAGTTAAGTGACCAAAAGGAAGCATTTCGTAAGTGGCACTTACTAGTACTGACTATGTTAAGGTTAATTTTAATATTCTCCATTTTAGTTAGCTGCCTCATCACGGCATCTTATGCAGGTACGTCTAAAATACTAACTAAACACATTCACTTCTTAAATTTTTGTGCATACCATACTTAAAAATAATTGTTTGGATACTTAAGTAGGTACGCGATTTTATTAGGTAATAGTTTTTGATATTTTGATATGATAATTAACAGCACAAGTTATTGACACTGGCATACGAACACGATATTAAAATAATTTTGATTTAGATGATGGCGATGAAACCGACAGCGTACGCATCACAAGTGTCGACTGCGATAGTTTACCAAAAGCGAAAAGTGAGTACCTTAATAAAATTATTCAGTAACATACCTAGGTAAATAATGTTAAATATATTTTGCATTCACAATGATAATGAAACCAACAAATTGGTCCTATGCAATAATTGATGATTTTGATGAAGTTACGCTGGCTTGCAGCACAAAATATAGAATCTTGCAGCGAAATGTCTGTATCTTCATTTCTAGTGCGTCTTTATAGGTGCCCGCCGAATGATGCATGTTTGAACTTATCTTCGTCATTACCACAAGCAACTGTGATATAAAGTACATAATTTTCGTTATGTTTAGTGCCTCGCTACAAGAATTAGGTCTATTTTATATCGTAGCATTTCCTTATCATCAAGACGTTATGCAGCAGTAAGCAGAAGCAAACGTTCCAGTTCCAGATAATGCCGTACATTACACTCTAAAAAATGAAGGCCAACTAAGAGCAATTTTCACTTAGTAGATCTTGAATAGAATGAAACAATTATGATAATATTTAATTGAATCAAAGCTGAATAGTTAAATCAACATGTTAGCCTGTGATTGAACTAAACACGTAGTGTATTTATTAATTCTAAGAAGCTTATACATAGTTTTAACTATTATTGACTTTTCTTGCGTGATTCGATCATTTTTAGGGTTCCGTAGCCAAAATGGCAAAAAACGGAACCCTTATAGATTCGTCATGTCTGTCTGTCTGTCTGTCTGTCCGTCTGTCTGTCTGTCTGTCTGTCTGTCTGTCTGTCTGTCTGTCCGTATGTCACAGCCACTTTATTCCGAAAGTATTAAGACTACATAGTTGAAACTTGGTAGATATATGTAATCTGTTAACCGCTTAACGAATTTAATACAAAAATAAGAAAAATAAAAGATTAAGGGGGGGCTCCCCATACATGGAACTGAAACTGAAAACAATTTTTTTCTTCAAACCAACACGTGTTGGGTGTCTATAGATAGGTCTTTAAAAATGACATTAAGGTTTTAAAGACAACTTTTTCTCAAAGTCAACCGTTTGAAAGATATTTACCGCCAAAGTGGTAAAATGTGTGTCCCCCCCCCTTTAACTTTTGAAATAAGAGAGTGAAAAATCTAAAAAAAATATATGCTGTAGATCTTAATAAAAACTTTCAACCAAAATTGGTTTGAACGAGATATAGTAATTAGTTTTTGAGATGTAGCACATTTTCTAAAACCGCAAATATAACTTTGTCATTCATACCAACACTGTGAAAAACAAAGTTATTTTTACAGACGAAAAATTATAGGTGGTATTAAATATGGTATGGTATAAGGTAACTACGGAACCCTATGGCGCGTGGCCCGACACGCACTTGGCCGGTTTTTTTATTAGTTATCATAAACAAATAAATAGAAGAATCAATTAATAATAAAGTATCAATATAATTAAGTAAATAATGAATTTGACAATTCTCATTTTTAGATGAATAATTTCGTCATCATTGATTTAACTAAGACCTATTGCAAAATCAACTAAAACTGTAATCTTTAAAACAACAAATAAAAATATTCAAGCCAATAATATCAAGTAATCATTTTTATCATTTAACATTGTTGAAATAAGTATGAATTAAATGGTAAATTCTACTAAGATTATTTAGATTGTTTAAATATTTCATATTACTTAGTTGGAATAAACACTTACAATAGTTTTCATAAACAAATAGGTACCTAGATAATGTTGAAACAATTATTAATAAAGAATCAAAATCTAACTAGGTTTAGCCGCACTTCGTGTATTAGCCGCAACATACATGAAATTATCACTAGTTTAAATATATTACGTTCGTTATGTAAATAATAGACAAAAAGCTTTTCTTATTGTTTTTTTTATTTGGGGTAATGCAGCGGAGGTGCTCGGCATGGTTTGTGTAGTAGTGGCATGCATGCCATCCTGATTGCGCAGCGCGCTAATACGCATGCGCCCCGAAAGATGTCACTGTGCTGTTTACATTATTTTCTAGAGGACAGTGTTAAAAATTTTTCCGATTTCATGACCTTCTTTACATTACTTTGGTTCGACATCGCTTCTCGGCCTTTTGGCTAAGACCAAAGTGTAGTATCTGTACTTTTCAGCTTAATATCTAAAAGTTCCCTCACTGAGGGACCAGTATATTAAACTGATTTTTGTAACTCGACGGGATGTTCGGGATGTTCGCTCTTAGTTGAACTCCCTATAAAAAAAATAGGTGAATTAGTTCTAACAAACATCTTTCTTGTTAATATTGACCAAGCTCTTAGTTGAACTCACTAGGTGAATTTGTTCTAACAATATATTTCTTGTTAATATTGACCAAGCTCTTAGTTGAACTCACTAGGTGAATTAGTTCTAATAGTCATCTTTCTTGTCAATATTGAACAAGCTCTTAGTTGAACTCACTAGGTGAATTAGTTCTAATAGTCATTTTTCTTGTCAATATTGACCAAGCTCTTAGTTGAACTCACTAGGTGAATTAGTTCTAATAGTCATCTTTCTTGTCAATATTGACCAAGCTCTTAGTTGAACTCACTAGGTGAATTAGTTCTAACAGTTATCTCGCATGTTAATATTGACCAAGCTCATAGTTGAATGTACTATGTGAATTTGTGAGTACAACCATTTTTCGTATTAAAATTGAATAAGATCTTAATTGCTTTAGCTAAGTAACAATAGTAAGACCAATTTGAAGCATCTAACGTGTTGTTAGGCTCGTATGGAATCAAGATGCTTGATCGCAACTATCACAATGTTGTTAGGAGCAACCAAATTTTTTTTAGAGTGTATGTATTAAAATATTGTCTAGGTCCTATACATATAATATCAATGAAGAACTTTTTTCTTATGGTTAACAAATTAGGAGCTGTAGACATCATCGCAGTGGGTAGTTATTCTAAGTCAAAACTTAGTTTCTGAAAATCTGCCGGAGGATTAGATAAGGTACTTAGGATTATTTTTAAAATTTTCAGGAGAGAATGCGGCACAGAAATAGTGTGGATATTCTTTGATCGAAATGTTCTTAGCTTGCTTTGTGCATTAGTGAACTTGCCAGACAAAATAGTGACCTCGAAAATACTTGGTGATGTGTTGTTGATATTTGGAAGAAAAAATACTTCGTCAAGGAAAGAGTTTTAATAACTTGTATTATTATTTTAAGAAAGGTTGACGCTGAACTGAGTTAGTAAAGGTGATATTGTACATCAACAAATTTAATAAACCACTCTCAATATTCCAGGACCTCGTTGTGGGAAAAATGAAAGATGGGTTAACTGCGCAGAGACTTTATGTATACCTCTAGAGTGCTCTCAAGTCGGCTACCCTGTAGCATGCCCGATATTGGGACCGAATGGTAGGTGCCCAAGACCAGCTCGATGCATATGCATTGAAGGATACGTAAGGGATTGCAGAGGAAAATGCATACTACAAAAACAATGCCGTGAGTAAAATTCCCGTCGTAGACTTAATTCACTTGGGGTTATTCACCTGGTTGTATTAAGTATATCCTATTTCATAAGATTTAAAAACATTATTTTGTTTTCAGGTTCCAAATATGTTTTCATGCAAATTCTGTTCCATTTTTAAGTATTATTAGGTGCTTTCTGTAAAACAGGCACTTAAAATAAAAAGCATTAAAATATTAATAAAATCTGCAGAATAGACGGAAGGTTTTAACTATACAGGTGCTATATTTTTGCAGCTTCATGTGGAGGTGATGAAAACGCGATTGCAGGCTGTGGGCACCAATGTGGAACACGTTGTGGTGATAAAGTTGCCAATTCCTCAACACGCCCACAACCATGTCCTTGCCTAAGAAATGCGTGCAACTGCAAGAAAGGCTACATTTACGACGATAAACAATCTGTGTGTGTACGACCTAAACAGTGCTGTAAGTATTGGAGCCTTGAGCACAGAATATGTAATAGTACCTCCTTCGGCCTTATTAATAATCGAAGAGTAAGGCCCTCCGCACACGGCGTCGTAGCTGAAGCTTATCGTGCGAGATTTATTGTAAATACTATAGTCGTAGCGTACTGGCGTAAATAATCAAGCGTAGAAAATACTTTCAATATGTTTGGTGATGAATTTCAGTCAACGTGAAGCTCTAGTTTATATTCTGGAACAATATCTACGCCCAAGACGCAACGAGTACGATACGAGCAGAGTTCAGAATCATCGCGTAGATGTAAATATTGTTAATAGGTCGTGTAGTTCCTTTGCACACTTTCCAAAGTGTATTCTATAAAAACCGATAAACAGCAACTTTGCGACGGTAACTAAGGCTCTGAAGTTCTACCGTGGCCAATGTTGAGTTGCCGATGAGCCTCCTGACATGGTTTTCAATCGATTCAAGAAGTTCAAGCTGATACTTAGCAGAACCATCCCCACGGTTGACAACAGTACCCCATGACCGGACGAATATGTAACAGGATATTAATAGCTTTTTATTTTATTTTTAGCAAAATCTACTTCTAATCCAACCACGCCAGGCACATGTTCAGTAGATGAAACTTTACAGTTACTACAACAAGGAAATGCCGTTTTCACTGGAAAATACTTAAACGTAAGAAATCGATCAATTATCATCATCGTATCTGTATTATTTTAAAAGTTTCTTTCTTAAGCCTTTTCATGAGTTATATTATTATACGCAGCAGCTTTTATTATGTAATCATGTTTTTTTTAGGAAGCCTACAAAATCACTCCTGATTCAAATATGATAATGTCGCCATTTTCCGTGTTCATTCCTATGGGAGAATTAGCACTTTATTCTCAAGGTGAAACACTGGTTCAATTTCTCAAAGCGCTGAATCTGCCCAACAAAGATGCTGTAAGAAAATATTTTATAATTATCAACTCCATTTCACCTTATATCTTGGTTTTAATTTCTTTGTCCAATTTTAACTCGCTGACAAAATCTAATGATAATTGATTTCAAAGGTTTCTCTCACCACTTTTTAAAATATAGTTCCGAAACCTTACTTTATCTATTTTACAGATCAAATGTGTTTTCCCTGCTTTGACAAGCAAATTGAGAGCTGAAAAAGAAATAATACTTAATCTGGCAGCAAGAATCTTCTCAACAGATAAGTATCCTCTGACGGCAAATTTTTTGGATGACACTAAGAATATTTTTGATGCTGAAGCAGAGAGTATCAACTTTCTTAATGCCAATGCTGCTGCTGACAGGATCAATGCTTGGGTAAGTCCAGTAACGTAACGTGATGGTGATTCAATAAAACAGTATTATGAACAAAATCTATGAAATGGCCTTTTAAAAACCAGCCTGTACTTTCTTAAATCTAGTCTATTTTCTAATAAAAGTGCCTTAAGGGATGGTAATGATAATTAGTTCATTCAGTGACTGCACAATATTGTCGCAAATCTAGAGTAGGTACCATGGGCAACAGCGTCGCTTAACCACTCCTAAGGTCAAAATCGCTTGCACGTCGCGCCGTCACACCATACGTTTAGTTTGTGCAGGGGCGATACGCGCGCACACGAATTTTGTTGCTAACTGGAAGCGACGATGTTGCCCATAAAGCACATGAGTAAAGAAAAGGACCAGTACCCTTAGCACGAACAACTATCGAGAAAAAAACGCGCGTAAAATTACTCGATAGAGAATTATCTATGGAAATTTTAGTTTCGCTATTCGGCAATAGATGGCGCTGTACAAGTTTCCAATACAAAATTGCACTATCGAATGATTTTACGCGCGTTATTTTTCTAGATAACTGTTCGTGCTAAGGGTACAGACAAAGTTTCTTAAGAACGTGAAATTCAAACTTGCAACTAACAAAACAAATGATGCCCTGAGATTGTCCACTGGCTGCAGTTGTCAAAACAGGTTTTTTCCGGTTTTTCCGCGTACGCGACAAGCGGCCAGTGGACACGCACACATGCCCCGCGTGCTTGTAGTAGTGCAACCGATTCGCGCGGTTTATGAAGCTTTGTCTCTGGTCCTTTTCTTTACTCATGTGCATATAGTACTATGCATGCACTATGCATGCTATGCATGTAGTACAGAACGATACAAGTGCCAATCGATCGATGTTTCACAGCTATAGATTTCAAAGCTGTAAAGCGTATCTATCAAGGTAAAGATACATACATCAAACATGACTTTATCAAATAATTTCAAAAGTAAATTAGGCTATCATAAGATTTTCATTTTATTGATGTTATAAATTACAATAAGTATGACGTTAGGTAAGGGAAGGAGCTCATATTGGAAATTTATGTGGCGTCATTAATTATTTTGCAAATTTATTTTAGGTCGCAAATGAAACTAATGACCGAATAAAGGATATTGCTACACCTGATATGTTCAATGAAGACACAAGGCTCGTTCTCGCAAATGCCATTTATTTCTTGGTAAAGAATTTTGTGTATATTTTTTGTTTTCATGTTAAACTATAATCCAAGATTGTGTAATACCAAAAATAGTTAAGTATCGTATTCAATATTTTGTAAGATTTTTTTTGGTCTACAAATTAGTTAAATAGTAAAACTACACTTTAATAAGATAACTAAGTATCTATCTAATTTTTTTTTTATTCGTAGGGCAATTGGATGACCCAATTTAATCCTAATAATACCGAAAACCGGCAATTTAACATTTCCAGTACCAAATCAGTACAAATTCCGACTATGTACCAAGAAAGTCGTTTTAACTACGCAGAAGTACCAAATCTGGATTGCAAGGTAAGAAAAAACACACTATTGAATCAAAAAACCTATTGAGGGCATATTATTGTTCTCAATTATGTTTCAATAAATTCTTAAAATAGCAAGTATTATACGAACCTAAAATTAAAAATGATCACAAATAAATTCCAGTAACTGAAGCGCTGCGATGTTTATATTTTCAAGGTTTGCCTTTTTATTTCTCCATTTCTTAGGTCTGCTTAAAAAAAATCACAACGTAACGAACTTTTTCACCATTTTCTTGAGTCTAGTTAGAGGATTGCGGTATCTTCATTTGTGGACAAACTACATCGAGAATCAAATAAAATATTTAATAAGTATTTAGAATAAAAAATCTATAATCAGTTAATTAAGATCTTTACACATCTTTTCAGATACTTGAGATGTTCTACAAGGGAGGAAATTTTTCTTTCGTAGTGTTTTTACCAAACTCAGCCGATAGACTTTCGACCCTAATAAAACAGCTAATAGATCCAACTGTGTTCTACAGCGCATATAATAGCACTAACAATGTAAAAGTGCAAGTGTACCTGCCAAAAATGAAAATTGAATCTGATTATGACTTAGTTGACATAATGGGAAAGGTGAGTTTTTGCAGATAGTCACGCACGTAGCTATAGCTTTGACAAAAAACAGAGCTCTAACGCCAATTAAATCCATCATTTACAAAATAAACATTGCCTGCGACTATAGCACGCAAGTATAGTCGCGGGTAATCTATACATTGCCTGCGACTATAACACGCAATTTTAGTCCCGGGTAATCTATCTATACATTGCCTGTGACTATAACACGCAAGTATAGTCGCGGGTAATCTATCTATACATTGCCTGCGACTATAACACGCAAGTATAGTCGCGGGTAATCTATCTATAATGGGACAGGTGAGTTTTTTTACAGATAGTTATAATTTAATGTAAAAAAAAAGTAATTGCACAAAACAAAATCACGATCTGCCAAACTAATGTCCGAAACGAAATGATACCTAAAACGTAGTGATTATTTCCTATGTGTTCCTACTCACCTACTAAGCTTAATGATTTTGTTACAGACAGGCATTATTGACGTTTTTGATGCTGAAAAATCTAATTTAACTGATATCTTAGAAGTATTCGAACCACTGTATATATCAGCCGCTAAACAGAAGGCTTTTTGTGAAGTTGATGAAACAGGCACTGAAGCGGCGGCTGCTAACAGTATGTGATTTAATCAAATATTTATTACTTATACTTGCAATTTATTAAGCCAAGTTCGATAAGAGTAGCCTCAATATAACCAAACCAATCTCACAAGCAATAACGCTTAGTGACACATCATAGAATGTGAATACCCTAACTACCCAAAAAATTACAACTTATCTGATTAAGCTACTGGCTGGGCTGATTGCAGAAAGACAAGAGATTATATGACAAAAAATGTTCGATAAGAAAACAATCCTACTGACAATTACTTTCCTGTCTTGACTAGACCCGTTCTCACCAAACTTAAGAATCACCTAAGTCTTTCCTAACTACAACTCGACCAAATTAGGTAGGTGTTATTATTAAAACGGTGTCATAAACTTAGCTGCCATGCGCCTCTTGGTCGAGTTGTTAGTTAGGCGATTCTTAAGTTTGGTGAAAACGGGTGTTATTCTTCTATAATTTAAAAACTTTAAATTCTACTGAATGTTGAAAAGTAATTTAGATTGTCATTTTCAGTATTTGTTGGTGCTACAACCACTTCAGTTGGTATTCCTACTCCCGTATATGTCTTCGATGCCAACCGTCCTTTCGTTTTCTATATCTTACATAATCAGAATATTCTATTTTGCGGGACTTTCGTGAAAAACCAAGAAGGTTAAAAATATTCTGAAAGGTAAGTGTAAGCTGAAAACAAACACCAACACAAACAGATAAGAAAATGTAATTAAAGAGTTGTTAGTTTGTTAAATACTAACAAAACTTTCCGACAGTCAAATAATAAATGCATTTCAAAATAACGTGTCTTTGTATTGTTCTGGAATAGAAAATATAAAAACTGTACTTACGCTAGTTTTCCTTTTCAGGTCTGAAAGCAATACGCCATTATTTTCGAAATACAGATTTGGCCACTAAACGTTCATAGTTTTTTACTAACCCTTCGTTTTTCCTAACAATGAAACGTTACCGTATTTGCATGAACACGAATTATATAAATGTACCTACCGCTAAAGTACGGAATTCTTTAATATGCAAATTAACTAGGTACGAGTATCTGCAAATTACCGGGTACGATCCGTTAAAGTGCGAATTTTCCATAAAGTAGTAGATTTTCGCACTTTACCTGGTTAATCTGCATATTAACGGATGCTACATCATTGAAGTGCGGAAGACAGTGTGTGAAATAGCCAAGGCTTCAAGAAATTTAAGTGAAAGACCTCTATTTAAAATAAATTTTACAAAAACATCGTACCTATCTGGCGCTTCACCGGCGGCTAACGCAGCACGCTCGCTCTACTCGCGTTTTTGGTCGCAGTTCTAACCTAACCTAATGAACTCTTTAAGACTTTTTTACAGGCGCCACAGCCCCTCTTGTGGGGGGGGGAGGTGCTACGCCTCCCATCCCCCTACTTTTGTGTCTATCCCCTTTTTGTTCAATTAAAGAACCTGTTTTCTTACTTTAACTAATCCTTGAGAATTACCGCTGTAATACGTTGTATTGTTAATTGTAAAGCGTTGCTTGCGAACATGATCCTGATCTACAAATTCATTAAATAAATTGTCATCCATATTAGATGAACTAACCCAAAATTCACAAATTTCATAGCCTTTTCTAAAAACACATCTGAGAACATTTCGTTGCAGGTTAATAAGTGATTATCGACACCTTGTTGTATTGGTAATCTCAATTACCGCCTTCCTTTTGTAGTTTTACGCCGCGCCTCTCCGTATTTTCGGGTTTCGTTCAAAACCGTTGGATCGAAACCGTCCTTATCAGAAGTGGCTTAACGGAAACCAAATTACAGTCCATTATAACATGATACAAGACAGATCTCACTAGGGACTTGTTCCCAATTAACAGGTATTAGGCTCTCCGCTGGGTCGGAATATCGACAGGGCCGGATCAAATGAAATGTCGAGTTAGTTCATACTTACTTATCCGGCCAAAGCCTGGGATAATCTTTAAAACGAAACTGCTACGGTCTGTTCCGTTAAACGGGTCCTATAACGAACCATTCAATAGTTGAGTGAGCCGGATTTCAAAAACATCTAACTATTATATTTACGGTTGAATTTCATATAGTGTATTTAATCATTAATGAAAATAAACGTCGCAAAATAGGTCTGCAACGATCCTTTTGATTAATGTACAGTAGCAACAAATTGTTTCTTTTTTTTCTTAAAAATGGATGGAGGATTATAAATCCACGTCTAAAAATAAGATTCGTAGGTGCATGATTTAATTTGTCTTGATATCATATTAAAGCAAAATATTATACTTAAATACAAAAATAAGTGGACAATTTCAAACAGCGCCATCTATCCCCAAACTAAGTAAAGCTTGTAATATGTGTGCTATAAAAACTGATATACCTACTCATTATTGTATACTTTTTTAATATATACTTATTATACAGAGTAACACCCAGACCCATCACAGACTGCCCGGCCAGGAATTGAACCCGGTACCTCTTGCGATAGACCGGCATGATGACCACTGCACCACTCAGGTCACCGATTAGATATGGGACATTTTAGTTGACTAGCGCATTTTATCGACAATCGTTTGTTAAATGGAATCGCCACTTCATTGAAATTAGTTTTGCACAATCGAATTTTTTTACCTGTTATTCAGACCAATCAATGGTCTGTTGTATTCTATAACTGTCCTATAACAACAATGTAAATCAAGCTATTCTATACCTTTACAAGTGTAAATGGAAGATCTATCGTTGTGGTCACCGATCCATCAGCAACCCATCCCATAGGGCTTCGTATTGATGATTTAATTAATCCCTGGCTCCGGCCTTTTGACTTACAGGGATTCTAAGTACGCTTACACACGATTCAAAGGAATACAATACGAAATTATTATACACAAGAGAAAGTTGCTTTTTATAGTTTTTTTAGATTTTAGATTTATTCATAATTGTCGTACCATGACAATTATGAATTAAATCTACGAAATAAGACAATGGAATTTAAATTTTTGGGGACTACCACTGTATTGATTGTGTAGCTTTGTATTAAGTAATACATTACCTACCTACCTACCTACTACCTACCTGTGACTGAAAATATACATTAATTTATGGACTTATTTTTTATTCAAAAAAATTGTTTAAAAAAACAAAAAACCGATTTCAAAAAACCAACCTCTAAAAAGCAAGAAATAATATTCGTAATAATAAAAACACGTCTATTTAAGTCGGGTGGGGCTGGAGTACAAATTCCTTTTTTTTTTATTCTAAAAGCCACACCCGACTTCAATAGACGTGTTTTTATTATTACGAATATTATTTCTTGCTTTTTAGAGGTAGGTTTTTTGAAGCCGGTTTTTTGTTTTTTTAAACAATTTTTATTTTTTTTAATTTTTACTGTAGGTACCTTTTGTATTAGGTAGTGTAGGTATATTATTTAGGTAAAAAAATCGGGTCAGCCAAACGTGAGTTAATCGCGGAGAAACATACATACATGCGGGTCAAACTGAGAACCTCCTTTTTTTAAGTCGGTTAAAGAACTACACATAAGATATCCCTTTTCCAACAAAAAAATAATTGTAAGATAATTATTTTTTGTTGGAAAAGGGATATCTTCAGTTCATAAACAAAGAAGTTATACGACTGATCATCGAGGTAGTTCACACAAAATCATACTATTTTCGTGCTATTTTTTCAAGATTAATTGAAAGTACTGAACCGATTTCAAAACTTTAAAAAATGGGACCAACTTGAATTTTTACCTAATGTAATAACGTTTGAATCATTTCAATCGGTTCAGCCGTCTTCGAGTAATTGGTGTACATACAAAAAAAAAACGGGTCGAATTGAGTACCTCCCTCCTTTTGAAGTCGGTAAAAATACCACAGGATACATAATAGTATGGTGAGCGCGCACCGGACGACGCTCCGTGGGTAGGCCCCCAACAAGGTGGACCGACGATCTGGTGAAGATCCTTGGGGGAGGGCTATACCCAGCAGTGGGTGTCATGCAGCTGATATGATGATGATGATAAGTAACATAATACTATAAGTGTATTACGGTGCATATCAGTAAACCTACCGAGAACCGCTGAACCAAACAAAGCTGAACCATTCTCTGACATCATCTTTAGGACACCGTTGGTGCTACCGCGCAACCGTAGCCGATCACCGAGGCAGGCTTTTTGCGCATGATGGTATAAAAACCGTCTATACTAGCATCTGCAAACATGCTCGATGTACCTGTAATAGCGCGTATTGAAATCTAAGAGCATTGTAGGTAACTTCTACAGGTCTATACCAGTCGTGTAGAAGTTTTGACAATATGCCCTAATCCACGATCTTTAAGCGAACAACGTGAAAATCTATGGATCGATATATTCCCACTAGTTTTCTTTACAATTTCTCTACAATTTTCCTCCCTATTCTCTGTTTATTTCGTCTAAAAGATCTTATACTATAACACATTTTTTTATTCAAAGAAGCTTACAGTAATCTATCTCGCCATTTTCACTTTGGTATTTAGTTAAAACTTACCAAGTTCATGTTATTTAAAATACCAAGCTACCGAGTTGCAAAACTATTTTACCCATGAATATTGACTATCTAATAGTTTATTTTCTTTGATCAAAGTAACACGTTTATAAGATAATTTATAGTAAAAATTCTATGAAAGTAGACCCTCCACTTTTAATTTAATCCTTTCATCCGTCCAATCTAAGATGAGTCGGAAGCGTTCATGTGCAAGGGCCCTTATTAGGCCCCGTAACGTAACACAATCTTGTCCGTTACACAAGAATTTTTAATTAAGAAACAACGTCTTGTAACAAAATCTGTTTACAAAGTCATCCCAAGTATTTTATGTTGTTCGCGGTTTGCTCTCACATCTACACACGAGTAGGGAATTCGAATAGTTTTGTTGTTCAAACAA
Source organism: Agriphila geniculea (assembly GCA_943789525.1). NCBI lineage: Eukaryota > Metazoa > Arthropoda > Insecta > Lepidoptera > Crambidae > Agriphila > Agriphila geniculea. Next base: position 10,345,502 of record OX038875.1, read on the forward strand.
GTTTGCTATTTTGTAATTAAAGGCAGACTTCTAATATGCTTTTAATAGGTAACTTCTTGTTTCTATTTAAGATTGTTGTAATTTTATATAATAACTGCTATCTTACTAAATACAAGAAGTTTACTAGCCACTCTCAATCACAGACGCCGTAAAATAGTCAAAATGCTGTGGAAAGAATGTTTAGAAAATTTAATTTATTAAATTTTTGATTAATTTTGTGTAGATCTCTACACAAAATTAATGAAATATTATTTCTGTGGTCATTGTTTCTACTGTATAATTGTTCAACTTACAACATTAGGCCACAGAATAGCTAATAGTACAAGTACAGAAGCAGCGCTCGGCAAAGTCATTTAAATAAATAGCGACTTTTGCTCCGGCACAATAAAGTGCAAATCAGGTCGCGCAGTTCACCTAGTAGTTGCCTCTCTTTCTATCGCGTGCTCTTACCTTTTCTGACGACGTAACGTTAGGGTTGTCCTCTTTTAAATGAACTGCGTAGCATATTATCATAATGTGAAAAACGACAATTGTTTATTGGTTTTTTGATTTAGATATCCGTACACGGCACAGTAATGTCGATTCGACATTGTTACTATTATAAAGAGGCAATACCTACGCAGGCAGTAAGATGCCGCGCGACTACACAGGCGGGCGTGTGGCGGCCCGCTGCTCACTTGTGCCCTCGTAGGCACGGCTAGCGGTAGGTGCTTATCGCGCGACCTTGAGCGAGTGAAGGAGGCCTGATTAGGTACCTTATAGATACATTTGTATGACTATCACAGATAATCATACTTATTGGTTGGTTTATACACCTTTCGGCGACTACAACATCAGACCGACGACTGTACGCTTGTTCCCAACTTTATCTACTTTTTCTGATATTTTTAGGGTTCCGTACCAAAATGGTAAAAAGGAACCCTTATGGTATGACTCAGTCTGTCTGTCTGTCACAGCTGGATATCTCGAGAACTACTACCTAATGGTATCAACTTGAAATTTGGAATAGTTTAAGATAACATTTGTCCAATTATTATGCTAAAAAGAAATAAATAAAAAATAAATACCTTTTTTACAACAGGGACTGAAAAGGGGTCTTAAAAATTTAAAATGGGGCTACTGGGGCATGAGGGGTTTCATATGAAAGAGCGCCGTTTGTACGTTTTCAATATTTTTTTCTTTTTGTTAAAACAAAAAAAACAAAATATCGAAAACTATGTGGCCTAAAGGCCACAGATATTACATAGTTAGATTATTAGACACAGTTTTATAGTGAAAAATGTAAAAATAAGACCGTTCCCCCCCCCTTATCTCCGAAGTTTGCAAAGAGAAAAATCTAAAATAATTCTAGGTGATAGCAGTTTATATAAAGATTACAGGAAAAATAAAACGATGTCTCAATATAGCACACTTTTTTAGAAATTATCAAATTTCTAAAACGTTAACATTAGTTCCACTATCGGTCAAGAGATGGCGCTGACCTAAAACTGCAATACTAATTGTATTATTCTACTCTGCAGTGTGGTTTGATGGTGCAATTATGATGGTACGGAACCCTCGGTGCGCGAGTCCGACTCGCTCTTGACCGGTTTTTTTATACTTCAACAAGTAGAAGTCAGGAGCGGCAAATTAGTTCCGGATAACGGAAAGTTCCTTATTCAGCTGGACTTCGATTTTAAAGAGCTGTAGTAAATTGATGCTTCCAGGGGTTACCCGATGTTCACGGTTAGTGGTCGATAGTTCATTGTGGAAGTCGCTGGCTTGCAAACTTGCCCGATAGACTAATTTAGCGAGAGACCAATCTTTACCTTGGCCGTACACAGGTATAGATGGAACTTTCAGTTAACTTGGCCCGTTGGGAAGTACTGAATTCATAAATCCTTGCTTTCTATTCTGAGAGTTTGAAGTTTTGCATGTAATGATGTTATTGATAAACCCTGCTGGATATCGGACTTAGAAATACAATTCAATTCAATACCTTCACAGCCTCTGTATGCTAGTAGTTCGCCCACACGAAAGGGTCCCGCGTTCGATTCCCAGGGGAGGGGGTACAATTTGTACTCGGTTTGGTTGGTGGTAGGGCTTATTTCAAGTCCGCCTGGCTAGCTACCACCATCTTACCTAAGTCTGACGCCATAACAACAATTTAAAAATAGTTGTGTTCCAGCAGTTAGAAGTAAGATAACCTGTTCCTCAGTGATGAGGATTCCGAGTGTAGTGCACTTCCACCTTCGTCACTTAAGATCATGTGAGGTAAATGAAGGCTAAGCACTGTCCCGTTGTGCATTTAAAAAAATACAATAAGTTAAACAGTTGAACTACACAGCTCTTATTACGTACGACATAAAAACGATCTCAATGCCAACATATAGGTATAGTCTGACGTGCCGTTAACTGTACTTTTAGTATAGGACTAATATTAAACACCGCCGTCATACTTAAAATAAGTACCTACTTGTCATATACCTGCATCAAAATGTCACTGAGCTCTTTTATTTCTATTTACAAAAGAACTTTTAACAATTTTAATATCCTACTCACAGTTAACAGAAACCTTTTGAAACACCCAATTTGTCCCTTTTGCTCAAACTGTATAACAACTTGTTATGTATGTACATACTTGCGTGCTTTAATATTGTCAAATTCTGTACCACATTGTTTGTTAATTTAAAAGTTTCTCACATTTTATTACTGAAAATAAATTTCGAACATAATGAAAATATGTTTAATCTAGTTCATTAAAAACATGTGTTTACAACATAGACTTATATTACATTGCAACATGTTTGCGTTTATAAGCTTTATCGCACGTCTAGCAATGGAGTGGTCGTCAAAATCGTACGCAGGGTACATACAGGGTTTATGATGAACCAAAAAAATACAAAAATAATATTTTTTTGACTACCTAACTAAGCTAGGGTTACCAGATGAAAAAATCAAAAGTCCGGAGAAAAGGCCCGATTTCCATTGAAAAATCCTGAGATTTGTAGCAGTTTGAAAATAAGGTACGACGGGGGGGGGGGAGGAGGGGGCCGACGTCTTCTTGGCTTCAAGTAGCAAGCGGCCACAGTACTGTGAGATTTTTTTTACTGTATTTTATTGAAAATTCTAAAAATCCTGAGATTTCCTGAGATTTTCAAAATCCGGCCGCAATCCTGAGAAAAGTTCAAAAATCCTGAGATCTCAAGACAAATCCTGAGATATGGTAACCCTAAACTAAGCAGACAATATGAGGTTTCATAGGTTATGATAGTGCATTTGTATATCACCACACTATATACGGAATTCCGAATCGGAATGAGTCCATTCATGGGCTATTTTTCCATTAGGAATTTTCTTAAATTCTCGAAATTTCTTTTTCGGAATTCCTTTTCCTTACCAGATTCCGTCTGTAATTTAAAAATATTAATAAAGTGACGCCCTGAAATGTAATTAAAATATTTTACATTCAAATAGACTTTAATCGTTTAGTTTTTACCGACCTTAGCTGACAAAAAAAACTGTAAGGGATCATTTACACGAGCGATTTTTTCAATGCTCGATATTTTTTACCGCCGACGGGGAAAGGTACCCTATGACTGACCAGCAGGCCTATTTTGTAACTGAACTGACGGCTTAAAATGATCATCACTGATCTAAGTTTTAAGTACATTGCTGCTACAGTAAAAATCAATGTTATGTATGATTCTACAAAAACCCAGCATGTACTTAAAACTTAGATTAGGGGCCCTATTTTTGAATCGTTTGGCAGGCATCGAGCGCTCTTTTCGACTGATTTTCGTTCGACATGTGACTCAAAACAATGAGATTACGAACGAAAATCAGTAGGAACGAGCGCTCAACTGGCTTCGAGCGATTCAAAAATAGGTCCCCAGTTATGATTGTATTAAGCTGTCAGTTGAGTTACAAAATAGGCCTGCAGGCCTTAAGGTAACTTTTCCCGTAAAACGTTGTCTTCGTCTGTGCTAACACTCATCTGAGAAGTCATCTGGGAAAAGACGCCTTGTGGCCTGGCCATAAGGTACCTTTCCCGTGGGCGGTAAAAAAATCGCTCATGTAAACGAGCCCTAACAGTATTTCGATGTATTGGTATTCCAATTTTTAGGAAAAAGGGATCCTTTACATTCTATGTACAGATTATGTGTAAACAGATTAAGGAAATTGGGAGATGAATCTCAGTAGAATTATGTATCGAACCTCATTATCTCTTTAACCCGCTGCAGGAATGCAACCAAACGGTTAAATTTCGACTTTCAGCGACGATGTACGAAAGTTAAAATTAATAATTCATCGTCTGGACGAGTTGCGGAATTTTCCAATAGTTTCGCGAACCTTGAGGTTATTAAACCAGTTCATTAAAATCGTTACAGCTATATTTGGGATTAACTTCGTTAAGCGATTTCCGAGAATGAAGCAACTATTTTTATAAAAGCATGATTTTAGTCAAATGTGGCTTTATGTTCATTTTAACGAAGAAACATACGTCAGTACTTGTTGTATGGTCTGTATTAACTCAAAACAAGTAACAATACGATGCTTACCTTTTTTGTCTAAAAAAATTATTATTGATTTCTTGTCAGGAGGCGCTGTTAGACTAAATCTCCTTAAATAATAATATTGTCAATATTATTATTTACGGAGATATTAAGGTCATAAACATAAACTCTAAGCTTTTATGAGGCTCGCGTTCATTTTAAGACTCGAGGTTTTGATAGTTTCGAGCTCTTTTGAAGGCTCGAACTCTTTTGAAGCCTCGAGGCGTGGCTCAGAGAGCTCGTGTCTCGGCTAGGCTTGGGTTTGCAAGCCTACCGAGTTCACTAAGTCCTACTAATCTACATCGATGCTTCCAAAGTAGAACTCGACGCCTCGAGGTTTGTGCATCACTAGTTTCAAACGCAAACTTTAGAATTTAAAAAAGATATTTTCGAAATAAAAAAAAACCAAGCCAAAATCATTGAATCGTGTTTCTGGTTCAATACATGACTGGATAAAGATATAAGAAATATATTACCTTAATTTTAAATCCGTAGGATCTCTCAGTGACCTATATATAAATAAGTTCTAATTTTCTATTAAGATCGCATTATCTTCTCGTAAGTGTCTAGACACACTATGCCGAAATTTCGCGACCGAAGTTGGTTCAGTTACGCCTGCAATGCTTTGTGAATGAAAAAAAGTGTTGCCGCCGATCTTCGGTCGCGTAACTTCGGCATAGTGATTTTTCAGGGATCTTAAATCTTGATGGGAATGTCCAGTGCGGTTTTATCTTATGATGCAATTTATAGATAAGTAAAAGGCTTAGTAGAGCAACAAGGCTTCCGTCCGGTAGGTACGGAAGATGTATTCTGTGACGGAAGCCGCGTTGCTTAAGGTAGTAGGTTAGGAAAGAACTTAAGTATATCTGTAAATGCAATATATCTTTTATTATCTAATTTTACATGTCTGTATTGATTATTTCCTCTATGGTTTCACCATTGAGGATTTATACCGCTTTGCTCGGTGTAGCACTTCCAAGGAGGGTTTCCAGCTGCCAAGCACTCCGCTACTCCTTGTTCGCCGAACGTTGTACTCGCACCAAAGTTGGTCGATCCGATTACTGTAACAAGGTTCTAAAATTTACAGCACATTTCTGTAACATGGTCCCGTGTAAAAGTTACGAAAGACATGGATGCACTGATTTGTATTTTATGTACTATAATGTAAGTTTGGTTGTTGTGCAATTATATGAATTTCATTCCAACTAAATTATTTTCAAAATTGTTAAAGTTTATTTAGCCTTAGATAAACAATGCTCTTTTAACAATTATCTTATTATATTGTGTCGTAACATTCATAAAACTACAAGCCAAATTGAATTAAGTAGGTAGGATTGTAGGATAATTATGAAAACCAATAACTTACAATAGTCAACGCTACGTTTTCCTCGAATAATCTGAAAGCACCAAATTAATTTATGAAAATGGTTCTTTATATTTAACATTAACAGCGTAATTACTTTCATAATTTAACAGAAGCGCGATCTTAATGACCTTTGTTTACTATCTACGCATTGGTTAATTAAACTTAATAAAATGTCATTATTCAATTACGCCTAATTGAACAATATATCGATAGTAAATATTCTTTGAAAAGTAATGGTGATACGAAAAACAATGGTAACTAAAGTAAAACTAATTTTATTGCTACTTATATTAAACATCATAAAATGGATGTTTATATTATACGCTATAAAGACTTTATTTTTGGTTATTACTTAACATATTTTAAGAAAAACGACCGTTTGATACATTGAAATTATCTCTCAAGTAAGGTACAGGTACCTAACCTATAAAACAGGCCCTAAACATAAGAATAGAAAACATGCCCTAAACATGGACGACCCAGCAATAAAAACAATCCGATTAATTAGCAGAAAATGTCGCCATCATTATGAAACTTTTGAATTCAATATTAATAAACCATTTTACCAGTGAAATAGAAAGTTGACAGAGTAAACCGCACTTACCGCACACATTGCTAATTCCGCCATTATTCCAATTGTAATACACAAAACCGTCGCTATTTTCATTTTATCCTCCAGGCTATACCTTTCTATATTTGGCTTTAGCTTATATTACAATAGACTAAAAAAAATGACGTCACACAATCCCAAATGATTCGATGTCATTTAAATTTTGTTCACTTGATTTTCCAAAGAATCTTAAACTTAGAAAGAATTCAAAATTGTAAACCTCAAAAAAGTTGCTCCGTTCTTGAAATTTTTGCTAATGACTGTGTTTCATTTGGTTGTTTACGATACTGAATATGTTAACGTTTTCACACTTTAAATGGCGAGGTCATTGCACGATTGATATACATAAGTATCAGAGGAAATATTTTAACTGTAGCTAATATTGCGTTTAAGGATATCTTTAGGAATTTCATGTTAAGTTAAAGAAAATGGAATATAACATGCTTTGTTCAGATCCCAAAATATCAGTAGATTATTAACCTGTGGAACACAAATTATATTTTATCGTGTCCATTGAGATGTCGACTCTTACCTATTCTATGGTCATGGTCATTTCTAGACGACCACGTGAGTAATATATACTACTCTATTTTTATTAGAATTTGATATAAATTATTTCACCGCATAGGTAAAGTGCAGACTTTATGTAACTCTACTCTTAATTCTCATGAAATGTGTTTTTATGTTTATGTTTGTGATGTTGTCTAATATATACCTATATACATCACAAACAATACTACGATTCCAAAGTTAGTAGCTAAAGCACTTGTTTTATAGAAAACAGAGACAATAGTGGCACTACTAATACTCTGGGTATTTGTAGTGCCATAACTACTAAGCCAATCCTGATACTAAGCTAATATAGAAAAATTCGTTTTCTAAATTGATCCAGCCGGAAATCGATCCTGGGACCTCAGACATGGCAACAATTTGAAAACGGGTGCACAAAACACTCGACCATGGAGGTCGTTTAGGTCTAAAGCACAAAACATAATATACTCTCGATCTAAAGTTTAATTTACTTACTTGCAATTTTAAACCCTTTGAAATATAATATATCAGTGGCAACTCTTACATTACTGTAAGTTCATAACTTATACCACCATAAAAATACTTCATTACAATTCAATGACATTAATTATCATATCACCACCTGTATTTCTGTGTGTCTTTTATTGCGTCACATTAACAATTATAACACTTTTCACACTTTTCTGTAAAGTTATTTCAGTCACTGGTATTCAGTAAGTAATGGTTTTATAATTTTCGATATTGTGATAGCATTTCACAATTTATTTAAACAAACATACTGTTCTAAGTATAAAATTTTTATTTAAATTTCCCAACAAATTTAAATTAATTATACAACCTGGAGACGACAATCCGACAGTAAATTAAATTTCGTAGTCTATTCATGCTCCCAGTCTGCATAAAAAAAACATTTAAAAATATTCCAATAGTCAAAAAAATTTTCAGTTACTATTTTCAGTAAAATTTGTTTTCGTGCGTTATTTTTTTATATTTTTTTTTACTCTCCTACGAACTAGTGTCACCATTAATGTCTTCATTAACTGTCATATTGTCGTTTCCAGGTTGTAATAAGGGAACGTACCCATACTACGTGACCCATATTTTACCATTTTTTACCCCCCTCCCCCCCTTGGTGACCACCCGTAGTATATGCCAAACCCACCCCCCTACCCCTGGTTTACACGTAGTATTTCATAGATAATGGTTTTACATCATTTTCAACAGAAATTTTAAAAAAGTTTGCTCATTTTTGTCTTTTCATTAGTAAGGCGCTTGCCACGTAATGCCAAGAGTGTGTATTATAATTTTACATACAATTACAAGTGAAAAAATGTATCAAGAAGAAAAAAAATTTCGCTGCGTGCCATATTTGAATACAACTTAAAAAAAAATAACCAGATTTCCATTGACAATATTGACTACGTGACAAAACATAGGCCCCCCCTCCCCCCCGCCTGTGACCAAGCGTGGTATTTTAAAGACCCCCCTCCCCCCCCTTAACGGGTCACGTAGTATGGGTACGTTCCCTAACTTCACTCATGTAAAACAAAATTGTCGTAAAACTATCAAACCATTTCTGACATATTATGTCACTCATAAAACAAAACTAAAACTCGTTCATCGCTGGTTCAGTACTAGTAAGTTATAATTGAGATAATTTGTAAGGCCAAAGGCATGTCATAAACCGTTAAACGCCCGTATAAACTTATCCAATCTCAGAGGCAGCCGACATATTACGGTTAAATTTATAGACTGGTAACAACTTGATGAGCTTAGTTTTTATCACTATACTCCAGTTACCTTTTTGCGTTGTAAAAAACTGTCATAAAACCAAATAAACATTAGTACTATAGTTAAACTCGTCAAAATTTTGATTATTTTTCTTGTTGTTTCAGATGTGCGTACTTTACTAGCTCCGTAAATGGTATTAGGCATTTCTACAAACGGGTATTTTTTTTCTCAATTCGGTGGTTGAATTGAAATTTGGTTTTTATAAGTAGTTTAATAACAAAGACTGAAGTTTATTCCATACTGAATCTGAATATTACGATGGCACCAGATATTGAGAAGTAGTTTATGAGAAAAGTTAAGCACCTAATTGAGAAAGCATCGAATTGAGAAATTGAATCACCGAATTGAGTAATGGTCCAACGAATTTAGAAACGCTGTTACCTAATATAGAAATAATGTATTAGGAATGATCAAATATACAAATACCTAAAACATTTTTGATTACTGATCGCTGGTCTAATAGTCAGATGGTTAATGTTAGGTATAAGTGCTTAAATTAATAAATATAAATAATTATCAAAAGGGTTAACAAAATACTACTGAATTAGTGTACCCAACAAAAGACGGTTTGTCATAAGTTAACAAACTTCTACTCGACTAATTCACTAAAATATTTACTTTTTAAAGTTATTATATAATAATATCTTAAAATGTAGCATATTCATCTTCAGAATCAAAATCAACTACGTTCATCTCAAAAAAGTTAGTATCAGCCAGTGTGGGGGTAATCAAGGTCCCTATGTCAATCTTGGCTTTCCAAAAACTGGCGTTTTCTAATAGGTCTGACAATTTGGATTTAAAATCACTTTTCTTATTGGGGATCTTTTTTCATTTTAATATTTCTAGTTTTCACAGGTACTAGATCTCTGGCTGATTTATCCAAAGACCTGCTTACTGTTTAATTATTCATCTACATGACAAAATTTGTGCTTTATTACTTGAACTAGTAACTGTCTGTCTTTCGTGTAATCTGCAGATTACAATTCATTGATGCCTGTATGCTGCCCATGATGATATTCAACAAACTTATGCAAACAATCTTCTTGACAGTAGCTTAGTTTTCATTTTGCATTCCAAACTACTTGATTGAATATCCCACGAAATTCTATTTAGCTATCTGGATTTTTTAGATTTTTTGAGAGATAAACCGGGCATTTTTTTGATATGAGAAAACTGAGATGCTGTCATGAAGATTGTTTGCATAAGTCTGTAGAATGTCATCATGAGCATTCAGGCTTCTATGAATTGAAATCTGCAGATTAGACGAAAGACAGACAGTTTCCCAAAATATTCAAAGGTAAGTTAGTGGTCAACAAAAATTCCTAATAAAAAAATGATTCAAGTAATAAAGCACAAACTTTTTTATGCAAAATAATTAAACCAACTGGTTAGCAACACAGCAAGCAGTTCTTTGGATGGAAATCTACCAGAGAACCAGAGCTTGTAAAAACTGGAAATATTGAAATAAAAAAATAAAAAAGGCCCTGATGTCCCGAACAAGAATAGTGATTTTAAATCAAAATTGTCGGTTTTAGATTTATCAGAAAATTATAGTTTTGGAAAGCAGAAATAAACATAAAGACCTTGATTACCCCAACTGGTTGATACTAACTTTACTGAGATGATCGTAAAATGAATTTAATTCTGAAAATGAATATGCTATACTTTACGATTTTATATTATTTACTTTTAAAAGTGAATATTGAGATAAATTCATAGGAAAGCAAGAATTCAAGTGATCTCTTGTCTCTGATTGAATCGGATATTTTGTCATAAAGATTGAAGTAAATATCCTACTAATATTATAAATGTGAAAGTTTGTGGGTTTAGATGTTTGGATGTTTGTTCCTCAATTACGCAAAAACTACTTAACAGATTTGGTTGAAATTTGGCACACAGATAGAAGATAGCCTGGATTAAAACATATAATACTTTTTATCCCGATATTCTTACGGGACGCGGGTGAAAACATGGGCGGCCGCTAGTATATTATATGCATTAATCATAGATTTTGACAAGTGAAATCTCAATTCGATGTAATTTTTCTCAATTCGATGCCCCATTTTCCAAGGAATTGAGATCCACTGAATTGAGAAAATAACACAATTCATCAAATTAATTGTAAATGTAATAAATTAAAGCAATTTCTACAAAAAATACTGGAAGATGTCGATTAAACATTCAATTAATTTAGCACAAATCTCATTAAATACTTCATAAATAAAATTTATGTCGTCCACCGATTTGAGAAATGACCCAATCCCAAAAACACCGAATGACTTTGAACCTTCGAAAAATGCTCCTCAATGCAGCAGTCCTCCCGTCCACACTGCTTAGCTGCTCAGGCGCAGCTGCTAGGTGGCGGGAATCAGTAATGTGCGCGTACTGTACGTAGTTAGTGACTTAGGTAAAGAAAACTAAATTTCACCGAATTGAGGCACACGCTTCGGACAAAATTAAAATGTGATATTGTGTTAAAACCCAAGGATTCGCATTAAATATAATTACACATATGTCTTTATTATCTATCCCTTGTTCTGTGAATACTGAAATTATTATGAACAAGTTATTATTTTAAAAGCTATGAAAAAATAACGAACAAATTCTGGAAAGGCGACACGCCATTTTAAGCCAAATTCTGCCCGTTTTCAAACTTTAGGAAATTTTTTTGATGCTTTATAAAACCTTACAGTCTTCTGGATATGCTCTCCATCAGGCCAAGAGTCCTATTAATACGTGTGATTTTTTTCAAGTATGGAATTATATTTTAAAGGTACTTTTTTTGCTAGAGTAGATCAATCGGTACTTCCCGTAGAAATGCCCATTAATAACAAAAGAAATACAAAAAAACACTCGAAAATATCAACTATTGAACTCCAAAGTTCATGACACAAAAGCAATTCACCATTCAGGCTTTTAACCCTACCCAATTCAGGTAATCAAACAGTTAAATGTTTCTGTTTGCTCGATCGATGTTGTAATCATAAGTTGGATAACTTGCATCGTATAAGCGCTCTTAAACCAAAGCAGGACATTAATGTTGTAGTACTTGTAGTCAACTTGGTACCTTGCCGTGGCCATAAATATGTTATCACGTCACGACGGGACGCAAGTTTGATGGAACTGAACTTAAGTCGCTTTACTGAAAACAAACATGGCTGTGCTGCAACTATGAATAGTGAAAAAAGCGCTTAATTACTTTGAAATACAATTGGAGTGTTGCTTAGATAAAATGCAAGGTCATAAAGTCGCCTTCGGTCTTAAATAACATAATAATACAACATAATGTAAAATAACATTATCCAAAAAATGGGATAAGGGTAAAATGATGACGACGTAAGACTTTAGGAAAAGCAGGTGTCTATAATTAATTGTAAACAACTTTCAGTACTATTGGATTTGAATGACAAGACTAGTAACACTCTGTACTAAGTGCAATAGCTTTTATCTTTATTATATTTTTGTGGTATAATAATTAAAAAAAATCCTAGATAAATAAATAAATAAAAATTGTTGGCTTTCAGATTTAAAAAAAACATTTATTTTCAGACACTTCTCTTTTCATAATTTAGGCTCTCGCTTCCGCCTAATTGCCGTTATAATGGACCCAAAAAAAATATATTTGTGTAAAACATGAAAGAAAAGTCGCGTGTCACTGGTCTATAAAATTTTGTAATTAATAACCACAACGCCAGTCGTTTATGGTAATACAGGCGATTTTTCTTTACACTAATGCGCGTCTTTGAGTTCAACGTGCTTGAAACCCCACTTTGCAATTTCAGTGGCTCTAGATCTTATCTCTATCAATTATGGACCATAAAACGTAATGACTTCATCGTAAATCTTCAGCTTACACGACACAATTTTACTTGGTGTTGAATAAATGAGGTCAAATTGGCCGTGGTATTAATGACGGTTGTCCCGAAAATTTTCGGTCTGGTGCGTGAGCTCTCCACGGAAAATTCGGCAAATTAACGTGTTTTTTCACATAATCCCCGCCACGTGACACTTTTCCTTAAGAGCGTCATATTAAGTCTTCGCCTTAATGGTGGTTAAATTATAGTGTGTAAGAAATGATGGATGTGATCGCTTTTGAAAGAACCACATTTTAGAGCAATTAACAATAAGTTATTCTACAGCATTCGAATTTGACAAATTACTTTTATTTTTGGTTTATAAAAAGGAGTGTAATTTATGATAAAGTGATGGAAAAGCAAGAACAAAAAACGAATGACCTTATAAATACATAATACGAATTTTCACTAAGAACTTTTTTGCGTGCATGTTTCAAAACCAACTAATCATGGTATGCATTGCATTCATTGACCTCTATATTATTACACTGGACTGGCTGCTGTCAAACTGCTCTTGTGCCTATTTGACTTCCGCCATTTTGGCGCTGTAGGACGTAGCGTGAGCATAGCGTGATGGACATGGTACTAAAGTCTGAAATCTGGAGAGACCATCACGGCAACCATTTTCATTGTACACGTCAAAATTAGTTCTTTAGACTCACGCTAGTAGCGTTTCAAATAGGCACAAGAACTTTGCTGTCAAATTATACAGACAAAAATTTCTTTCATGTCAGTGATTGCATTGTTTATCTTTCAAAGTTCAATTGATTTTTAGATTTCAATCTCCCTTTTTTCAATGAAAGGATAATCGATGTTCTTACGTCAGTCATTAAATCAGCGATTAATGACGTTAGAAGAACTTTAAAACAAAAGAATACACTTTAACTAGATTCAAATCCCAATCGATTGAACAAATCAAGCAGCAACTCTTTCCTATCGAAAGCTTTAAGACAAAACCCCAACAGTTTTTCCAGTGTCAAAAGTTTAAGCAAACTTTCGAGGTAAGCCATTCATCTCGACGACATTTTAAGTGCTTAAGTGGCCTGGGTGGATGGTGAAATCGTGTTTAATTTTCCTTAACGCTTGGAAAACAGAATTTCGCTATCGTCTTTGTGACGCCACTAAATAATTCATTGTACCTACACTTCTTCAACTTTTGCGTGTAATGGAGTATTTCAACTCTACATTGTTGTTTTCAAGGATTTAAATATTGTTCTGTCACTTTTCAGCGATAAATATAAGCAGAATTCTATTAGTTTTCTTTAGATTGTTGTCCCTTGCTTGATTTTTTCCTCAATATTGACTCATGTTAATTTAATATTTTAAAAAATATTACTAAGTAACACACGTAACAAGTATACACCATTTATTCTTTGAAAAGCCTGGACTCTGATTATTAAAGCAAAATCTAAATTACATTTGAACTTAATCGAACTTTGGGAAACAGGTCCTAAATATAAAAATAACATCTATAGTAAAAACTATTATAATAATATATTGATTAGTTGAATATAATGCATGTCGTATCTGCTTTTAATAAGACTACACTGTAGCTTGTAAGTTTTTATTAAAATGTGTCATAGCCTTGTTTATGGTGTATGTTCTTGCTAGGTGTCCTTAATTAAATAGGTAAAGAAAATGAAATTTCCTTTTTGATAAATTATTTAGACATAAAGTACACACGTTTATACATAAATATAATTGTACTATAAATGGCCAGTTAGTACTTGATGACAACATTAGTCAAGGAGTGTGTCGCAGTTATTAGCGTTCACCTTTTGAAGTATTCCTCAAACCGCACCTAAATTATTCCTCGATGCGCACCTGAATTGGTAATTTGTTTTGGTAGCGCTCCTATTTGGGTGTGCATCGTGGAATAGTTAAGGTGCGCTTCATTAGGTACGCTTGAAAATGGGTGCGCTTCGAGAAATACCTCCACTTTTTAACCTTTACCAAACTTACTAATTACATTACTTAAAACTCAAATACTCTAAAAAAATAGAACCTTCTTTGAAATAGAATCACATTTTCACAGCTTTTTCATCCAAAATATTGCAACACATCTTCCAGTCATATCTCGCAACTGCAACGTCGGGTCTGTGCGAATTGAAACGTCTATGTTTCATTTCAATTTACGGACTGCTACGTCAATGGTTCCCAACCTTTGGTCCACGAACCGCCAGTGGTCCATAAAAGCCAAAATGGTCTGCGGCCTGATATCAATGATTTGCGTGTAGCTTTGATCAACAAGCCCAATACGTCCCAAAATGAGGATCAGTAACGATTTTTGTTTAGTGGCTTATCAGAAAGCTTATGCCACAACATGAAGAAATTTTTACGATATCTCTTAAACCTGAGAAGATATACGAACTAAAACACTAGTTTTTTGGGGGTCCTTATGACGTCATCGCGACGTACGCGAACCTTATGTCGAACGTACGTAATAAAGCACATATTGCATTGAGCTTGGCATTGCCTTCAAACCCTATCAAATAACTTAACTATTTTTAAACACGTGCCGGACTACAGCTGCGCCACAAAAAAAAGTTGAAAATCTGACTTTTTGACTATGCCATGATGAAGTCTATAGTTTGTCGGAGTTTGTCGCCAAAAACCAGAGTTTGTCGGTCTTCCGTTTAGGAGATACATGTGGCTCAGCTGTTGAGACGTCTCTACAGCTGCGCCACACAGATCTCAAAAACGGAAGGTCGTAGCGAAAATCTGATTACTTGTATGTATAGCCGTTAGTTTGTCGGAGTTTGTCGCACTAAAACCAGAGTTTGTCGGTCTTGCGTTTAGGAGATACGTGTGGCGCAGCTGTAGAGACGTCTCTACAGCTGAGCCACACAGATCTCGAAAACGGAAGGTCGTAACAGAAATCTGATTACTTGTGTGTGTAGCCGGTAGTTTGTTAGAGTTTGTCACCAAGAACCAGAGTTTGTCGGTCTTGCGTTTAGGAGATATGTGAGGATACGCTGTGGAGACCTTTCTACCTGGATCTTGAGAACGAAAGGTCGTAGCAAAAATCTGATAACTTGAGTGTGTAGCCATTAGTTTGTCGGAGTTTGTCACCAAAAATCAGAGTTTGTCAATCTTACGTTTAGAAGATATGTGGGGATATGCTATAGAGATATTTCTACCTGGATCTCGAGAACGGAAGGTCGTAGCGAAAATCTCACATATCTCCTAAACGCAAAACCGACAAACTCTGATATTTGGCGACAAACTCGGTTGAACTACCGACTATAGATATGACTAATCAGATTATCGCTACGACCTTCCTTTCTCAAGATCCAGGTAGAAAGGTCTCCACAGCGTATCCTCACATATCTCCTAAACGCAAGACCGACAAACTCTGGTTCTTGGTGACAAACTCCGACAAACTACCGGCTACACACACGAGTAATCAGATTTCTGTTACGACCTTCCGTTTTCGAGATCTGTGTGGCTCAGCTGTAGAGACGTCTCTACAGCTGCGCCACACGTATCTCCTAAACGCAAGACCGACAAACTCTGGTTGTTGTGCGACAAACTCCGACAAACTAACGGCTATACATACAAGTAATCAGATTTTCGCTACGACCTTCCGTTTTCGAGATCTGTGTGGCGCAGCTGTAGAGACGTCTCTACAGCTGAGCCACATGTATCTCCTAAACGGAAGACCGACAAACTCTAGTTTTTGGCGACAAACTCCGACAAACTATAGACTTCATCATGGCATAGTCAAAATATCATATTTCCAACTTTTTTTTTGTGGCGCAGCTGTAGTCCGGCACGTTTTCTAAACGGATTTCAAAAAATCTTTCACAAAGTTTTATAGCTAGATTGAACACTGTTTGCATAATAGCGACCATAATCTGTATACCCATAAATATTTTCTATACTTAAACGAGAAAATATTTAATACATAAGATACGTTATCTTCAATAGGGAACATGCATAAGTCACCGATTTTGATAAATTTGAGCTTGATCGCTGCGGACACGTATAAAAACATGATGGAACAGAAAAATACAAAATAAAATGTATTACTTTAGTTTTATCACACAAGCGAAAATAACGAATTTTTTTTTTTCGTTTTCGGATATAATGCACTTCACAGTCGGATAGAACATCAAATAAAAAATAATATTTTGTATGACACATATGTACTTATACGCAATATTTAGGGAGATATTTGAAAATTCTTGGCTAACTCCATACTAATGCACTGAAACGTGACATGAGTGACGTCACAAATGTTGACCTTTTTGTATAGAGCGTTTTCGGCGGGTGCTGCTGCGTGCCAACTTCAAGTAACTATATCACGAGAAAAAAACACATGAGAAAAGTTTTAATATTACAGTTGATTTTCTCACGCATTATACTTTTGATTTTGATACAAAAAAAAATTGATGCATGTTCCCTATTATTAGCACTTGGTCGAATTCGCAAAAGGCCGGATTCATAATTGCATCTTTCTCATTCATAGTTTGTCCTTCTTTGCGTCTTTTACACTATTTGACTAGTTTGACTAAACAGGATATTATTTCTAATAAATTTTCTGTTTTCTATAAAATACAAGCTGCAATTAATTACTGTTAAGAACGCTAACGTCTGTCACTGGGCGCATGTGGATGGCCCGACTAAATGCTGTGCGGGTTGTATTTTTTTAGCCCCGTGGACTTGTACTATTATGTATTCTGTGCCCGTGGTGCAATTTTTTAAGCAATATTTTAAGTTCGCTAGTCTCTGCTGACAACGTCATCGTCAATATCAACGTCTATCGATACTGTGGCTTGGTAACGCTGGTAAGTTTCTTGCGTCTACTTCATGTCTGGGAGCCTATTACGAAAATAACGTACGCAATTGCGTAACGCAGTCACTTGGCCACGATAGTCGTCCGCAGTTCGTTGGTTGTAGTTATAACAAACATTTTGAATTTAGCTATGGTAGTTCATAATTCATAATTCATAATTTATTTATTCCATAACAAAATAATTTGTGTCGGAAAAAAATACAATAATTATCAATAAATTAAATTAGTCAATTGGCAAACATAAAAAGGCATGTCAAAAAATATTTCATAATGTCTAATAATTAGTTAATGAGAATAAAATATATACGTTCCGAAATTAATAATACTTATGTCCAACAAATTCATTTAAACTATAATAACACTTTTTTAACAAGAAGTCCCTTAATTGTCTTTGAAATAGTTTATAGTCAACAATAGATTTTAGCGTGATTGGAAGGCTGTTAAACATTTTGACTGCTTGATACCTAACGCTGTGTTTTACAACTTTCAGCTTTGGTACAATCAACTGTGATAGATCCTTTCTGCGAGTTTTCAGACGGATGTCTCGCTCCGTAGGTGTTTCAAACTTTTCTATGTTTTTAACCAGATTTGTCAAAATCACTAGAATATAAAGACTGGGGACGGTTAAAATGTTTAATTTTGTGAAATATTCCCTACATGATTGCCATTGTGGAATCCGAACTATAGTTCTGATAGCTCTTTTTTGCAACACAAAAGCTCTCTCTATATTATATTTGTAAGAATTGCCCCAAAACCTAATACTATACCGCAGATGAGATTCAACTAGAGCAAAATATGCCGTTTTCAGTTGTTCCACTGTAATGTCATCACGTAAACTTCTTAAACAATAACACGCTGAACTAATTTTTTTTTTCAATTTTTCCCAATTCATATTTCCAGTTGAGATATGAATCAATATAAACTCCTAAAAACTTAACAGATTCAACGAGTGTGATTCGTTTGCCATTTAAAGTTATATCTAGCTTTTCTTTATTTCTTGCCGTGGTTCGGAACAACATAATATTAGTTTTTTCATAATTAAGGACAAGGTCGTTCTTATTGAACCAAAAACAAAAAGCTGAAAGAGCCTGCCTGATTTTACAATTTAGTTCTTCACTATTGTTAGCTGAAAGCACTGCATTGGTATCATCCGCAAAAAGTGTAACCCTAATGTCATTAACGTTATTATAAATATATTTTACCAAGTCGTTTACAAATAAAATAAATAAAATTGGTCCCAGTATGGATCCCTGCGGCACGCTTTTCTTTAACCTTACTAATTTTGACTTGCAGTATTTGACTTTTTCATCTTTAGTATTTTCTATTTCCACAAATTGTAGCCTGTTTTCCAAATAAGACTTTAGAATCTGTAAACTTTTTCCTCTAACGCCATAGTGCTCAAGTTTAACCAAGTAGTCCATAGACTACTAAACGAATGATGTCGGATACGCTAGAGAGAAACTGTCAAACTCACGCAATCACTTCGCAATATCGCATACGCAAGTGATTTGTAATAGGAAACAATCAAAACGAAGCACGGACGCAGCTGCGTGTATAGCATTAAATTTTTCGTAATAGACCCCCAGCTTCCTAATAGTTGGTAGGGTGAAAAAAAATTACAATTCAAATTAAATACCTTGTTGGTCCATTTGAAAAAAACAAAGTTGTAATTTCAACCAAAAAAGCCAAGCATACTTTGGGCACCACTGCCGCTACGTGAAGTAAAGTCCGTCGCGGGCGCGGGGGAGGCGTTGAATACTTCACGAATTCATTGCAGGTGTCGACAGACGTACCTACTTGTCTCCTGAGATTTCGTCTGCATATTCATGCCTTTGAGATTGTTGGGTTGCACTGGCTCTCGATAACTGTGGGTACTCGTAAATTGAATCACCAACTTTTTACTTTTTTAATTTGTTAAAGTAAATCCAATTAAACCAAATCAAATAACCTTTGAGCAACACTTACAATAATAAAATACGCGTTGCAATTCGTAATAGTGTTTTATTTTAATTAATAATACGCGCAAAAATCTAGAAGCTTATTTTTTGAAGGTATTTAATCTATTTTTATTTCAATTTTATTATCAAGTTATACGAAAGGTGAACTTTCTTATAACTGGATAATTATAATTGAAACTATTAAAGCATACCTACTATTTAAAGCGATTAGTGCCCTCACAGTGGCGCCCTCATCATAATTAAATTTATATATATTCTTTATTGCACTTGTAACATGATTACACAGGTAAATATGAAAGTTGTTTACAAAGGTGGGCTTATCTCTAAAAGAGATCTCTTCCAGCCAACCCAGCATTGTTTGAGATTTTTAAGTAAGCAGGTAATAGAAAGTGCATACTGAGGTGGAGATAAGTAAAATCCTAAATAAAACTTATATCAATTTATAGACATACATAATATACTTATAAATATATACTTAACAGTATAAACATAACATAAATAAATATAAATATAAATAAATACATACATATACATAAAATAATATATACTTATATAATATAAATATATAAAACTGGTAGTGTTAAGTTAACTATCTCGTGAATCAAGAATGAGACATTTGTGATAGAAAGTGAGCTTTGACTTTGGATTTGAAAGTTATGATGTTCTGGCAATTCTGGATGTTTGACGGGAGTTTGTTCCAAAGCTGCACGGCTTTGACGGAGAAGGAGTTACGCAGGAAGTTGGTGTTGCTCCTAGGCAGCTCAAGCATCTTAGTGATGCAGGCCTGCCTAGGGCGGGCGGGAGGAGGAAGCAACTGGAAACGGGAAACAAGGTAGTTGGGAGAGTTAGGGTTCCTGAGGATTTTGAATAAGGCAGAAAGGATGTGCATATCACGGCGAAGGCGAATGGGAAGCCATTTTAGTTGACATCGAAATAATGACACATGGTCATATTTACGAAGTCCGAAGATGAAACGAATGGCTAGATTTTGCAATCGTTCCAGCTTGTTCAGCTGTTCCTCAGTGATATCCAAATAGCAAACGTCGGCGTAGTCGAGAAGGGGAAGTAGAAGTAATTGCGCCAGCATAATTTTGGTTTTAAAAGGAAGAAAATATTGAAGTCGCTTGAGGGAGTGAGAAGAGTAGTGGATGCGTTTGCTGACTTCACTGATTTGTGCGGACCAAGATAAGGTGCTGTCCATAATGATTCCAAGATTTTTAATTTTGTCGGTGAACGGAATAGGCAAATTGTTATAGATAAGTGGTGGAAAAGATTTAAAGTCGAGTTTGCACCTTAGCCGGTTGCTACCCACAATCATAGCTTGACATTTGCTTGGGTTTACAACAAGACCAAAAGAAGAGGCCCAGTCCCGGATCGAAGCCAGATCCCGATTTAACGAATCTATCGCTTCCGCAACCTGAGCAATGGGAAAGTGTCTGTAAATTTGAAGGTCATCAGCATAAAGGTGGAAAGGGGAAGATATAGCACAGGAAATATTGTTGATGAAAATAGAAAACAGTAATGGAGAGAGAACACCACCTTGTGGCACACCCGCTGATAAATGTGACCAATCAGAATAGGCGTCATTATAGACTACACATTGAAAACGGTCGAGAAGGTAGGATTTGAACCAATCGATGACAGGGGCTGAGACGTTAAAGGAACGAAGAGCACCGAGGAGAAGATCAAAGTCAACACAGTTGAATGCACTGCTAAAATCCAGCAAAACCATTGCCGTGAGTTTGGTGTTGTCCATCGCCCCACGAATATCCTCCGTGATGTTCAGCAGTGCACCAACCGTGCTGTGGGAAGAGCGAAAACCGGATTGATAAGGACACAACAGGGTATTAGAGGAAAAGAAGGAGTATAGTTGTTTGTGAACGACAGATTCAAGTACTTTGGAGAGGATAGGAAGAATAGAAATGGGACGATATTGGGACATAGAAGATGGATTTGGGGTTTTAGGGAGGGGTATGACATGAGCTTTCTTCCACGATGCTGGAAAGACATTGTGTTGCAGTGAGAAATTAATAATGTGAGTAATGACTGGCACAATGTCCTCCAGCACGGGAATAATCATCTCCAGACTAAGTCCATCGCTACCAATAGCCTTAGTGGAAATAGACTTGATGCTCTTCGTAACGTCTGACTCAGAAACTACACTAAAAGAGAAAGAAGAATGGTTAGAAAGGTCAGGACTAGGTAGAGAAGTGAGAGCGACTGATTTAGAGGCTGAATCTAAAATAAGAGGAGGTGATGAAAAGTGCTTGTTTAGTGAATTAAGGTCCACGGCACTCGGACTGGATTCCACAAGCTTGCCCACGCCGAGAGATCTCAGAAAACTCCAAATTTGTTTCTGATCTAAACTCTCAATTTGTGAGTGTATATATTTACGTTTAGCGTCCCGACACATCCTGTTGCTGAGGTTACGCAGTTTTTTATATACAGCAAGGTTTTCCGGGGAAGGTGACATCTTCTGCCGACTTTTAGCTTTGTCACGTTTTGCCATTATTTTTCTAATTGCTGGAGTTAGCCATGGAGCCGGCAGATGTTTGACTTTTACGGGGCGTACTGGCGCATGAAGATCATAAACCTTAATGAGCATGGCAGTAAAGTAGTCCACCATGGCATCGATGCTGTCAGACGTAAGTACTGGAGACCAATCTATTTTTCTCACATCTGCTCTCAGACGATCAAGAACCATATGCCGGAAGTTGCGCAGAAGACGGACTTTTGGTTTGATTTTGGGGGGACGCACTTTGTGGGTAAGGAAAATCAAATCATGGTAAGAGAAGGGAGCGTTCATTTGCCCATGAGATCCAATTAGATCTGGATTGGAGACAATAATGAGGTCTAGAAGAGACGGCTCAGAGTTAGGGAAATAATGAGTAGGAGATTTAGAAAGAACGTGGAGATTAAGAGAAGAGAGAAGAGATAACAGTTTTTTGGACCTGGAGTTGTCTTTTAATAGACAGGTGTTTAAGTCACCCATGAGAATGATATGGTCGTAATTAGGGACGAGGTTTTCGAGA
Organism: Agriphila geniculea; assembly: GCA_943789525.1. NCBI lineage: Eukaryota > Metazoa > Arthropoda > Insecta > Lepidoptera > Crambidae > Agriphila > Agriphila geniculea. Next base: position 10,367,977 of record OX038875.1, read on the forward strand.
TTGTTCTCCAGGTCATTGAAGTAGTTGATATTTTCATTAGGGCTATATAAAGCACCAAGGAGAATCTTCTTGTGGTGAAGAATTATTTCTAGGAACATATATTCGAGAGAGCCTGTGTATTGTGCAGGAGAGCATGAGACCACCCGGGAAGGAATGTGGCTGCGCAAGTATATACCAACGCCGCCACCTCCCATACCGGTGCGGTCGTTACGATATAGATTATACCCTGGTAGAGAACAGCTACTTGAAGGAAGAGATGGCTTTAACCAAGTTTCAGAAATTAGGATGCAATCAACTACGCCGTCGCTAAAGGATGCTATAAAATCATTGTAGTGAGCAAGAATACTTTGCGCATTGATATGCACTAAAGAAAGGAAATTGGGATTTTTGTCAAACACTCCAGACAGTTTTAATTGTAAAGGTTCCGAATCAGAAATAAACGAGTCGTTGTCATCTGCACTTTCATAGTTATCAGAAGAGCAAGAAAAATATTCATCATCCATGACCATACGAGTAATTTATTCAAATATATGTATAGAAATAAAATATATATTTATATAATATAATAAATAAAAAATATATATTATTATGAAATACCTATTAAAAAGATAATTAAATTGATTTAAAAAAAAAATCTCTCCATAGTATGCCAAAGTTGACTCGAATTTATCTCCAATCAACATTATTTTATTTGCACAACAAACATTGTTTTTTTTTGTATTAAAATTTACGTATTACGAAAAAGAAAATCACCGAACTAGTAAAAAAAAAGTTAAATCAAAACATACATTTATTGCTCGCTAAAAACATAATGTATCGAAAGTTCACGTGCGGATTGAAGCTAAGGTTCTATAGTTTCTTTACAAACAATAACCTCTGTAAAATTTAGTTCGTTGTAGTAGTAGTAGATAAAAGAGCAAAAAGTGGCCATGCACTTTTGGCACATTTTACCTACTTCACTTTGCCTTAACACACGCATACAATATTGACAAAGCGAGCGCAGAGCGCGAACGAAGCGTCTCTGCTTCAGCTTGGGCAAAATGCTTTCGTATATTCGACTATCTGTTCTCCTCTACCGCGGGCTGATTATCTAATTAGAAACCACCTAGCGACCGGTTGCAGTTCATAGATGATAGTGATCCATTGCTACTTCTTTTTTGATAAAAAAAAACATACCAAAGAAAAGTAGCAATGTATGTGGAATGAAACCGGTCGCTAAATAGTTTCTTTTTAGATAATCAGGGGTCCGGTCGCATAAATTTCTCAACCGATTCTCGTGAAAATTTGTGAGCAGGTTAGACAATTATATAAAATTTGCAAAAAAATACACCCATTCGAAAAATGTTCAAAGTGCCGTCTTGTTTAGAATAGATATACTAAAATAATAATTAACCTACCGAACAGTACATAGTACTGCTTTTCAAAAGCAGTGTAAACCTCGTGGCGACATCTATACAATTTGAGCGAGGTTACAGCTCACTGAGCCACTAGGTATTAATAAATAGTTAGCTAGATCTCAAAGTGCTGCTTTACTTAGGCGCCGGGCAACCATAGACCACTTATTACTTAATTTACAAGTTAAATGGCGAGCACCCACGCTAAAGCACAAAGGAAAAATGGGTTATATAAAGGTTGTGCGTGCTTTCAGAAATTACGCTCCGTGGAGCTTTTATGTTCTTGTGTACTCCGCTTTCATTGTAATAATACCTTACTGAATTACAATATCGACTTATTTTATCTACTTTGTAAAGAAACACGAGTAAACAATATTAGTCTCGAAGCTTTATTTTAGTGAAAAGATTAAAAGAAGATGAAAATTATAATGGAATATTTTTGGAATTATCTTGCTATTATTGGTTGACGAGATGAAAGAAGAAAATCTTGTTGTGTTATGATTACTTATTGGTAAAATTACGAGTATTATGAAGAGACGAATATCTTTTAATTTTAACACTTCTAAGGCCTTTGATTATATTGATGCCGTACCTACTCTTACGTTCAAAGAAAATAATTTCTAAGTTTAGGGTCATTTCAAAAATATTTCAAACCATTAAAAGCTCATATCAAAAGCATTGACAAAGTCTCCTACACCCAATGACTATGTAATCACTTCTTAATCTAGCTCTACCTGTCCCAGCAAACACCTGACCTGTTGCTCGAATTCTGGCTAAGTTATGTGTCGCTGAGCCGTTAGTTACATAAGCAGGTGTTGTCAGAACCATGCCAGCTAAGCCCCCATCAGTTAGCTTGTAAATCCTTTGACATAGGTACAAAGTTTTGCGCTTCGCCGACTACCTTTCTATATAGTTTGTGTCTAGATTAAGTTACGTGCATAAAACTTTAATTGAATTATGTGTTGATATTTTTAGATGATTTTTTTCTTCTAATGTAGCTTTCGATGGAAGTGCCTGGTGAATTCTCAACATCATCCAATTACAAGCCCGAGGATCTATGAACCAATTCTATCGAATCATCAATTTGTTTCGTATGCCGAGCGATGAAATTTACGTTATAATGCATTCATGAAACATAGAATGCGTAAGTATTTCGATAGATTTGAATTTACATGTTAATAAAATCGGGTCCTTATACAGATGTTTACGGAAACTGATCATACCACAATCCGGGTTAACTAATCGTATGGCGATAGATATTCGGCGAATATATTGCGTCATCGACTCCTCGAGAATAGTAAATGTGTGACGTAAAATATAACCTTTTATCCGCTGAACGGTGGAAAAGTAAGTTAACTTCTATAGTAATAAGTACTAATTCGCTTTACCTCACTGACCCCTTTGAGAGCATAGTGTACAAAACTTATCTCGATCTCGTCCACATAGCCCCAAGAAAGGTAAGATAGTTCTCTCCAATGAACCGTATTATTGACAAGATTAGAACGTTCTTATTAGATCGGACATTTTCTAACAAAGTTTTAAGTCTTATGGTTTGAAAATGAATGTTTCAAAACTTTCAAGACTGCTTTTATGACAAGGGTGCCAGTAAAGTTAAGTTGCAAGTCTTGAAAATATTAGTGTGTAATTTTTATTTTTGCAGTAAGAAAATTCATACCATCTAAATACTAAATATTTCATTCCAACTAAGCTGAATTTGTACTGTAATTTGTGTGTCTCAAACCATTGAGGAGGTGAAGTTTGGTAATAAAAATGTACATTAACCATACGAAAACCTAAACAAAAGTACGAGAACTTAAATAAAGTCTCAATCACAAAAGAAAAAAAAACAATTTTGTTTTCATATACTTTAGGAAATCGTATTGTTTGCTTTACCAAACACATTCAACATATTATTAATAACTTTGTCTTTAGTACTATTGAGCACAACAAAGTTACCTAAGGTTATTAGGCTACGTTCAGATGGCAAGCGTTTTCTGCGAGCATTCAGATATCCACGTTTGTTTATCTAAACTTTATTAACATAACTGTACTGGACTGACGAATTGCATGACGATAGTTACAGAAACTGTCAAAAAGGAAACTGATCTATTGATGAATTTCGCGAAACTGACGTATGAGGTAAAGTGCCCTTTGAGAAATTGGCTAGTTAGGAAAACTGACGATTGATAGACAACCCAACCCGCGAAGCGGATGGTTGTCGACGGCGACAGAGTTGCTGACACGCGTTGCAAGTTATCGCTGCTGAGTGAGTAACTTAACGCTTGTCTGTAAGCTCCAGAATATCCCTATGGGTTAGACTACCAAGCGTTACATAAGTAAGTCGTTGGTTAGTATTTTACTAACAAAAAAAAAAAACAATACTCAAATTTGTATGAACAACACTTGTTGATATCAGTCTTAGAGCAACGCCGGCTTCCCGTTTTGCTCTAAGATATCAAGACTGATATACATCACGTGATATACATCACGTGATATACATCACGTTACTTTTTCAGATCCGCAACTTTGACAGTCAATTTATAATTATCGAATTGTACTTATTTTGATTTATTTATTTGCATGCCTACATTAATAAGGCAAATACCTGTAGAACTGCCAAAATATTATTATTTTTATTACAACATGTATACTCGGTATTCGCAAATAAATGATTTCTATTTCTATTTGAAAACGTATTTTACTAAGCTTAGATCACGGCGAGATCACTTGCCATATATTTTTTGAGCTCTTTAAGAAAATATTTGGTAGTCTAAACGTATCTTTATATTAATAACATAGCAAAGCTAATATTCCATTTATTACGAATCAACCAACAAATGTAATAAAACAGTAACTCCCTTACCTATGACTAGCAAAACCGCAAAGAAACACTCAACTATACAACTCTAATAAAACAGAATGCCAAGTCATCATGTATACATACCCGATATACAAGAACAAACTCAAAGGAAACCTTTGATGTTTTGCCAAGAGAAAATGTATTGCGTAAATGTACACCTCATATTATATCAAAGGGGGATGAAATGAAACGACTCACTCAAATTATTTTATTAGTAACTGCAGATAAATAGTTTGAATAAACCATGCCATACGTAGGTATGTTTTGAGACGTTATATTAAATAACTAGCGGCCGCCCGCGACTTCGTCTGCGTGGAAAGGTTTTTTGCTATCCCTCGGGAACAATACTTTTTTTCGGAATGAAAGGTACCCTATGTCCTTCTCTGTACCCCTGACAATGTGTATGCAAAATTTCATGATGATCGGTTCAGTAGTTAGAACAGGCGTAACAAACAAACAAACAAATAAACAAACAAACGGACTTTCGCATTTATAATATTAGTAAGGATTACTTTTGTTTAATTACATTTTGCAATATATAAATATCAAAACAGTAAATTACCGAGAACATTGCCGCGTTCTCGCATAATCTCCAAAATAATTCAAATGATTATCTATTGCATAAATAAAACGGTGCAGGTGTTACGCATAATTATCTTTGAAAATCAGCCAGATATTGTATAGTACACTGCAAAATCCACTCTTATTGCAAGGACATAAGAGCGAGAGGTTTTTCTTATTCCAACGGTATATTGCAATCAAAATCAATGGCAAACCATGAGAATTCCATAAAACAAGAGAACACGAGAACTTCCGATAATTAATTCGGGTAGTCTCGTTTACCAAAGTGCACATTATAAATCAATAGACAAACATAGAGCCGATAAACGGCTTTTAAACAATACTCGAACGAAACTTATAAATATGCATTTCTGCCAGCAAGCGTCGGGTCACAATATTCAATATCAACGCAAATTCTAACAAAGTACCTTTCAGTGGAAAATTGGAAGGCATCTGAAATTCTGAATATTCGCCGGCAATTTTGAAAAAAATATGTTAATCTATTCTTGGGGAGACTGTGACTATTTTCATAAATTGATTGCTTCAGACCAATATCTGAAGAATTGTAATATTCAATTATTGACTTTATTGAGATCTTTGTTATTAAGGGAAAATGCCCGTTAATTAAAATCGTCATGAGACCTTTGAGTGAATTATTAATTAATTTACCCGCAGATAGACCCAAAAAAATAGTATTTGTTCTAATTATGAAGGAAAAATATAAACGTTCTGAAATATGAAATGCAGACGACTTTGTCTCTTCTCACCTCTTTAAACATATTGAATTGTTACATTACTAAATATTATACTAGAAAAAATACGAATCGCCCCAGATAATAAAGAATATATGATATGATATAAGTATTCTATATGATCTGAGTAAATCTGAATATATGATCATATAGAATTGTTACATGTACCAAAGTTGGAATACCATGTAAAAGTTTAAGCCCTGCATTTTACAAACATAAAAAAATATATTTAAACTGGCTACTTAAGGTCATAGCCTTCAGGGCAAAGTAAAAATAACACATTGTCCTTACTTTACCCTTCGCAGTTAGGAGCACTCAAAAGCGAGATTTCTTAAAAGCCGGAAAATTTGTCCAATTTTCTCCTCGGGACGGCTTTGACACTTTTAGACTCAAAAGAAAATTATTGTATTTGCACGAACAAACCACAAGGCTAATTTTGACACAATTATTTCGATATTCAAACAAAAAGATACTTCTTCTTTTTATTTTCTTCCCACGCAATGTTCAAGCTTAAATAAATAGCTTAAAAGTTACCCAGCTAATGTTTGAGATTTATTAATAAATAGCTTAAAAGTTTGTTGCACATCTTTCAATGGTATATTTTTCCGGCATCTTTTTGTTCCTTTTTAGGGTTCTGTACCAAAATGGTAAAAAGGAACCCTTATGGTGTGACTCAGTCTGTCTGTCTGTCTGTCTGTCTGTCTGTCACACCTGGATATCTCGAGAACTACTAATGGTATCAACTTGAAATTTGGAATAGTTTAAGAAGACATTTGCCCAACTATTTTACAAATAAGAAATAAATAAAAAAAAAATATCTTTTTTACAACAGGGACTGAAAAGGGGTCTTAAAAATTTGAAGTAGAGCTACTAGGGCACGTGGGATGTCATATGAAAGAACGCCGTTTGCACGTTTTTAATCATTTTTTCTTTATGTTTTAGGCCGCATAGTTTTCGACTTATGATGAAAAATGTAAAAAAATGACCGTTCCCCCCCCCCCCCCTTATCTCCGAAGTTTGCAAAGAGAAAAATCTGAAATAATTCTATGTGATAGCAGTTTATATAAAGATTACAGGAAAAATAAAACGATGTCTTAATATAGCACTCTTTTTTAGAAATTATCAAATTTCTAAAAAAGTTAACATCAGTTCCACTATCGGTCAAGAGATGGCGCTGACCTAAAACTGCAATACTGATTTTATTATGCTACTCTGCAGTGTGGTTTGATGGTGCAATTATGATGGTACGGAACCCTCGGTGCGCGAGTCCGACTCGCTCTTGACCGGTTTTTTTTGTAAATATAATTCATAATTTGGAGATAAGTATATTAAATTGAATAAGAGAACGTGAGGCGTTAATTAGATTTTGGTAAATTTTAACTTTATGTATCGTGGGAAGAAAAAAAATATCTTATACCTTTAAACGAGCAATTCTTGTATATTTATTTATTTATAAATTTATTTCTGTGATCTCGTAAACGGCTCTAACGATTTCGCTGAAATTTGGTATATGGGAGATTTCGAAGGTAAACAATCGACCTAGATTAGTCTTATGTTTGAGAAAACGCGTGTTTTCGAGTTTTCATGTGTTTTTCTTTCGACGTAGACTATGGGTATTTTTTAGTCTAACGCCATCTAGCAAAGACTATTGAAATAGGTGCTTGGGTAGCATGCTATGCGGCAAGCAGAGGCTGTGTAGTAAAGTAGCACCACAAAATAAAAAGTAACACAGCACTTCAAAGATGGCGATACTTCTACTATTACTAATTAGCTTTTTAGTGTTTGAAAAATAAAAAAGAAATTATAACTACTTTTACTACGTTTTATAACACCGCCATATTACAATAAATAGTAATAACCGTGCAAATCTCGGTCGCCCAGATATTATTTGCAGATATTTTGGTTAAAATTTAATGTATCGTGGGAAGAAAAAAATATACTTACTTATAGCACACAGTAAACAAAATCTTCTGTATAGTTAAGTAGTCGTTTTTCCTGTAGTTACGATAATTTCTATTATTAATATTAGTGATCATATCTTTTACTTAAGTATAGCGCAGATTCAGGCCGCCGCCGTCCTTGACAGTGTAAATGCTAACTTCCCGATCTCGGCTGTAATGTACTATTTTTTACTTTCATACTAACTCATTTACACTTTAACAAACCTAAAAATACTTACATGAATGATGATTTATTTGCATGCAAACGTACAATGTATCAAAAGTCCGTAACTTCAAACAAAATATGCTTATTAAGAGTCCGATAACTCGAAAATATCGTTCACGGGATAGCCAACAATTTGCATATTTCCAAACGATATAATAAACGAGATGATTTGAAATTCATAAAACCGAGATCGATTCTCGCATTTCGTTCGCCTTCGAATTTTATAGCGCAAGAACGAGACGCATTTTCAAAATCCTCAGGGGTTACTTAGAGACTTTGTCATGTAAATCAGCCCTTCATCCCTAGGTGATGACATTCAAATTGAAATATTGTAAATATTTTAGTAGCGCATACTTGGATGCTCGATTTTAGGCGTTAGGTACTTACATTCTTTTGTATGAAACTATGATGTTGTTTACTTTGCTTAGAAATAATAAAATGGTTGTTCTTCAGCGAAAAGAATTTTAAAATTAATAATTCTCATTACCAAAACAAAATATTGGGTTGACTGAAATATGATTTCAGAGCTTTCTGGGGAAGTATGTTCTCAATAACTTTTTGACTCGACATTAATTCAATGCAAAATACCTATCCCCATCATTTTATTACGAATGAAATCTTTTTGATTTTTTAAGATGATAAATAACATAAATATGTATGTATGTGTTTATTATACAATAACAATGTACCATATTCTACCTTTCATAGTTGCAAATAAACCAAGCAAGTCATGGGGCCTACTCCAAAAACCTTACTACGACAAACAGGTCACTTTCAGTTTCGTGACATACTCCCAAAGAAAAACTCTTCATTTATGTCAGTTAGAAACATTGAGGAAGGAAGATCTCATAGCACAAAAAGGAAAAAATCTTTAAACCGTCATACAGAAAAATATTAGGTTACCGCTGAGTTCGACTCGCACTAATAAGTGTAAAGAGTAGGTATAACAATACTCTTTATTGCACTCTTAGAGCATTTTGGTTAAATGCTCTAAGATTGCACTAAAATACAACTGTATTTTCGAACTGTATGTAACTTACATTGGAGATGATTACAAATTGTGAGAAAAGGTGGTAGGTTAAGTTGTAGTAGACGGACTTTGTATCTTGTGGTAGTAGGCCCTCAAATGATACTGCGACAGATTCACCTTTGAGATGCAAATCAGTTCGATAGACCCCCTGGTCCAATAGCGTCTGGTGCCACTTACCACGTTCATATTTTATGTGCTCTTATTCTTTATTTATCGCGGGAACATTTGCGTCTACTAACGCCCACCGTCTCTGTCCACCGTCGACGTTACCGGGCCATTTCGAGAACGAGATGACCGCTAGTTTTTTTTTTTATTATGACTATTATAAACGATTCGAAACAAAAGAAATATAATATGATGTATCATTCATACAACTAAAACCAATGATAAACCGCGTGAGATGGTGATGGCATGATAAAAGCCGCTATTTTAGATCCGTTTCTATAATGGCGCAAGTTATTTATGTTTAGTTGAGATGACAGGATGGCCGTGGTGCAATGGGCAGGGCGTCGTCGCTACTTCGACGCCGGCGCCATAATCTCGTTCCTTTGTTCGCTTTAGGACAGATTCGCTTTAAGACATTCGTTTTACGACAGATTCGCTTTACGGCATATTCGCTTTAAGACAGAAATTGTACAGTCTGTCCTGTACAGTAAAGCGAATCTGTCCTAAAGCGAACAAATGATCTCGTTCTCGAGACGGCCCGGGTGACGGTGGGTGGTGGTGGACAAACAGCGTAACACTTGTGCGATAGGTACAGCTAAGGAAATTTTTAGAAGAAGACATCCACATTTTCATGTTCCTTCTTTAGCGAAAAGTGTAGATGAAAAAACACAGTTTACGAATACTATAATCATTATATTTTAAGCTTTTCTTTCAACTTCGATAACCAAAAATCTGTTGAGACTTTAAAGCTATTATTGAATTAATGTTTTTGAAGACGTGGAAGTTCTCGGGTGGCTATTATTTTTTTAAGTTTAGAATTTACTCTAATTGAAAATGCTTATAATGGAATCAACATTATGACTTCGTATTAAAATCAAACTTTAAACCGCGAAATGGACTATGAATCAAACCCATTCAAAGCAAACTTAATTTTTCCATAGCCAATGTAAATGAGATCCCTTACCCTCAGGTCCCAAAGCAAAAATTAACGATCCTTCCCAAATAAACCTAGACAAACGGAACTAGTTAGGTAGCTATTGTTAAATAAACAGAACCCTTTTCGTGGGTAATTTACATTTCTGACGGCAATTTCATTAGTCCAGTACTTACCTCTTGAGGGATTGTCTCTGAGCTTTGTGTCTCCAACGCTGTTATCGGTTCAATGAAATTCAAAACTTCATTGGTTAATTGTTTTACTATTTTTGTAAATTATCCCAACAAAAACATGAAATCAGAGCACCAATTTATCAACTTGGTCATAAATTGATTACATAGGAACATTCAGTGACTGTATAAATAATTTCCAATCTTTTCTTTAATAATTACTTATAAAAACTTCTTTAAAACGATGTCTCTTAAGTAAAAACTAATATTTTCTTTCATTAAACATAAAGTTTTGGGTTATTTTCAAAATTAACAAGATTAATTTCCATTCAACCCATAACAACGTCAAAGCTTATGAACCAAAAGTATTTTCAAAAAGAATACTAGATCAATTTCCTTAACTTGTTGACCAAACAACATTACAAGGGTTACACTACAAAGGCACTACATCTTTGACCTTCGCATATAGCAGACAATAGCAGGCATTCAAATCGATCGGTCAACTGAGCGACAAGCATTTTGTCATCAACTGGTCCCAAATATTTGTCATGGGAAGATGTGGTCCTAACCAAACACAACGATGTATGAACAAACCACGGACGTGACATCGTCAACCGTTACCATTTTATTTTGTTAATTCCATATGAGGTAGATTGACAAATCAACTTTACCTGTAAATATGAGTCCCTGAAATAACGTAATTTTCGGTGGACAAATAAAAATGGATTAAATGAGAATTGAATTTCATATTTACTTTTTTACAAGGTGTCAGAAAAAGTGAATGTCATTAATATAGTGCTAAACTTGTTTCCGTCATTGTTTCTGATTTCCAAAACACAAGTACTTATTGATGAAAATCTATCTTCGATTAAAATTATTTATTCTGTGCTTAGTAGGTTTCATAACATAATATGACAAAATAATGCTTAGTTTATTCATCGCCGTTTCCGTAGATCGATAGGATATGGAAAGACTAATTCTTGGTCAGCTAAACAAGTACGGATTTGGGTAGTACTAACACAGTTCTACAAACTACCAGAATTCAGTAGTTGGGTTTACTATAAGAACTATAATCGAGTACAACGTGACTTGCGAAGAGCGAAAGGGATTTCGAACATAAGTTTTTTTCTTTCTTGTAACATTGTTCTTACATAACTTCCCACGAAAATAAGCAAATTCACTTTTGCTGTTTGTGGTGCCTATAATAATACTTTAGTTAAATATAAGGTCAACAAACCACATTTCCTTGGAAGAATAAAATAGGTAATATCTCCACTTAACTGACTACCTCATGTTGGAAGGAAACTGTTAAATTGAGGACCTTTAAATAAGAGTCTCACTCACCTGAAGCTCTGTCTTTATTTTATTTTATCCCACCTATTTTCAACTCTTCTATTCGCCAAAATCTTCTATTCGTTTAAAACGCTTATTTGAAATCCTTGCCAAAGAACAAAGACTCATTCCCAGAATGCTACGCGAGCCTATTAAAATCAACAAATATTCAAATTTCAATAGAGAAGATGGTTGGAGTTGGAGCTTACCATCAGCTCGGGGACCCCAGAATTCATCAACTAAAATCCCATCCCAAATCACACACTGCAGGATCTAAAGAAACAGTTAGTTCGTTTTGTAGATGGGGATCACAAGGGAGATCGAGTTTCCTTCCGCCAGTTCTTTCTCGGAGAGGCCTCCCAATTTGTGGACTGATGGTAGATTCAGTAGCTAGATCGTGTTTTCCTATTAACTTTATTCAACTTAATTCAATAATTATTATTAAAACCAGAACGCAGCTATAATTTTTTTTTTTTTTAATTTTTCATCATAAGTCGAAAACTATGCGGCCTAAAAAAAAGAAAACAATGTTTTAAAATGTACAAACAGCGCTCTTTCATATGATACATGCCCTAGTCACCCCACTTCAAATTTTTAAGACCCCTTTTCAGTCCCTGTTGTAAAAAAATATTTTTTTTTTATTTCCTTCTTATTTGCAAAATAGTTGGGCAAATGTCATCTTAAACTATTCCGCAAGTTGATACCATTAGTAGTTTTCGAGATATCCAGCTGTGACAGACAGACAGACAGACTGAGTCACACCATAAGGGTTCCTTTTTACCATTTTGGTACGGAACCCTAAAAAGGATCATATCACAATGTCGCAAGCTTGTCAACCACAAAATATTTATTGTAGATTGAAAGAGCAACACGGGCTTGACGGAAGCCGCGTTGCTCTAAGTTACGACATGTAGTTATAAAATTTATTGCCTTTCATTATTATTTTTAATTAATTAGCGTTCGAAAAAATAGTAAGTAGGTACGAAACTTGAATAGCAACAGCATACAATCCATTTCGCGTCAGTATACTATCGAAACCGAGAGACAGAAACTACTTAGGAGGTATAGTTATTCTGATTGAAGAATGAAATCTTTTCATAAAGTAATACTCGAGTAAGGTCTGCAAATTCAATACGAGACCACAAAACATGACATCACAGGCCCGAGGCAACCAATGTTTGTTGGACCCTGTCCTTTATTCGGACACAAAACGGTCTATGGTAGGTACTTGAAGGTACTATTATTTATTCTCTCATTTTTAACCGACTTCAAAAAAAGGAGAAGTTTCTCAGTTCGTCGAATGTTTTTTTTTATGTATGTTACTCGATCACTCGAACACGGCTGGACCGATTTGAAAAATTATTTTTTTGTTTGAATGTATATACTTTCAAATTGGTTCCATTGTCATGTGGTTAGGATCTGTTGATGGTATCCTGGAGAAATCAAGGGAACTCTTCAAATGTTATAGGCACACCCACTGAACGAAGAAAAATTTTTTTCCCCCCAGTAGAAGTCGCATGTGAGCGGTACCCGTGTAACCTCAAGTACCTATGCGTAGCTCCGCATACTTTGAATTGTTGCTCCGTCAGTCGTGTGAGCGAACGCCAAACAAAAATATCTTCAAAAATAATATAAAAACACCGAGTTGCATTATATAAAAAAGCAAAATCGATATCCACATATATCATTTAGCAAACGGGTGCATAAAATATCAGCAACAAGCTTTATTTAAATAATGGAAAGTGATCATACACAGATTTAAGACCAGATAAAATCCAACCATTTTCATCAGGTTTAAATCTGTGTATGGCTACTTTTTATAGTCTTACTTTTATCTGTGGCAATCAAACCAAGCTGTAGAACACGACAATAGCTAAACTATGTGGTAAACCTTGAAAAATAATAAAATATAAAGGATCATGCCGCATTCTGGGCCATGATGCGCATTAACCATACATATCTGTGACAGACTCATGTCATGTCAAAAAGGGGTAGATAACAAAATGTCATATAATAGGAAAATGTAACCCTAAACGGCTCCTTGAGATTGAGATTTCTCTTTTTTCCCGCATTATATTTTAATGATATTCTTCGCACGCAATCACTATAAAATTACTATAGTATTTTGGTAATTTCATCAAAGCGCATCATGGCCTAGCTTGTATAGTAAAATCGGCATAATCCAAATGGAGATATACAAAATAATATAGGTTACGGCGGGTTGCGATCTGTAAAACTTGGGTTAAAGTATAATAAAGTATAATTTAGTAATAATTAACTATATCACAAACGGTATCCTTTTTGGTGATTTAAATGTTCTACGGGGTACTGTACTATGAAAAGTGTCAACCAACTCTGGTCTCCCTTATCTCGTTAAATTTTCTTAAAGTACTTTATGTTTTATTGAATAAGGTGGTAAATCGCGTTACTAAAATTTTCTTGCGCCATCTGGCGGCTGATTAGCACCATTATGAATATACGTATTATCTTAGATTATTTATATGTCAAGATAGACAGTCGAAGCTACGACAGCGTCGAAAAAAATATCACCCAACAGTTGGGTGACCAAAACACGCACACATTGTCAGTAGTGTGAGCCGGCCATAGTTTTTATTACAATACTCTTTGGACGCGATGATGCTAAAAATGCACACCACCTTAAAAAAGTTGGCCTGTTTTGTTTAATACGTCAAAAGCCTAAGACTCTATCTAGACATATAAATAATCTAGCGTATTATTTAATTTGGTACCAAGTTGCTATGGTAATACGACTGAATCTAAATAAATAAACTTTGTGATACATTGCCTTTTGGATATCATACATTTTTAAATTTTATCCAATGACGTGTCACAAAGTATGTGTGTGTAGCATGTAACCATTAAATGGGGGGCTTGGCTTCGATTTTTAGGGTTCCGTAACCTAAATGGCAAAAAACGGAACCCTTATAGATTCGTCATGTCTGTCTGTCTGTCTGTCTGTCTGTCTGTCTGTCTGTCCGTATGTCACAGCCACTTTATTCCGAAAGTATTAAGACTACACAGTTGAAACTTGGTAGGTAGATGTATTCTGTTAACCGCTTAACGAATTTAATACAAAAATAAGAAAAATAAAAGATAAAGGGGGGGCTCCCCATACATGGAACTGAAACTGAAAAAATTTTTTTTCTTCGAACCAACATGTGTTGAGTGTCTATAGATAGGTCTTTAAAAATGACATTAAGGTTTCTAAGACAACTTTTTCTCAAAGTCAACCGTTTAAAATATATTCACCGCCAAAGTGGTAAAATGTGTGTCCCCCCCCCCTTTAACTTTTGAAATAAGAGAGTGAAAAATCTAAAAAAAAATATATGCTATAGATCTTAATAAACACTTTCAACCAAAATTGGTTTGAACGAGATATAGTAATTAATTTTTGAGATATAGCACATTTTCCAAAACCGCCAATATAACTTTGTCATTCATACCAACACTGTGAAAAACAAAGTTATTTTTACAGACGAAAAATTATAGGTGGTATTAAATATGGTATGGTATAAGGTAACTACGGAACCCTATGGCGCGTGGCCCGACATGCACTTGGCCGGTTTTTTATGTGTACCTAAGTTTGGTTACACTGGGTTTCATACTAAAGTGAGCTTATACTACTTCTATCTACTTTTATGTTCTGTGGGCACACCTATAGCGATTTTGGTATTTTCTGAGGTAACGTATATATTTGCTTTCGGAAAGTACCATTTTGATGAAGTGGAACTGATTCGGAATTATTCAATACTTACTAAGTATTTCACTGGTGCGATATGATTACTTTAACATGGTTGCTAGGCTATTTATGCTCATCATAATACATATGGTGAAGTGGAGCTGATTTTTATATCTAAACTTCCATCATCATGGGTTCAAAACCCCAAAAGAGGTTTTGTTTTTTAGGGTTCCGTAGCCTATGGCAAAAAACGGAACCTATCTGTCTGTCCGTATGTCACAGCCATTTTATTCTGAAATTATTAAGATTACATAGTTGAAACTTGGTAGGTAGATGTATTCTGTTAACCGCTTAACGAATTTAACACAAAAATAAAAAATAAAATTATTTAGGGGGGCTCCAAATACATGGAACTAAAACTGAAAAAAAAAATCTTCAAACCAATACGTGTGGGGTGTCTGTAGATAGGTCTTTAAAAATGACATTGAGGTTCCCAAGTATTTTTTTTCTCAAAGTCAACCGTTTGAAAGATATACACCGCCAAAGTGGTAAAATGTGTGTCCCCCCCCCCCTTAAATCTAAAAAAAATATGCTGTAGATTTTAATAAAAACTTTCAACGAAAATTAGTTTGAGCGAGATATAGTAATTAGTTTTTTAGATATAGCACATTTTCCAAAACCGCAAATATAACTTTGTCATTAATACCAACACTGTGAAAAACAAAGTTATTTTTGCAGACGAAAATTGATAGGCGGTATTAAAAATGGTATGCTATAAGGTAACTACGGAACCCTACGGCGCGTGACCCGACACGCACTTAGCCGATTTTTTAATATAGGAATTATCTTAATAATATATAAAATCGTAAACTGAATGACTGAATGACTGACTGACTGACTGACTGACTGATCTATCAACGCACAGCCCAAACCGCTGGACCTAGAGACTTGAAATTTTGCACACAGATACCTCATACAGTGTAGGCATCCACTAAGGAAGGATTTTTGAAAATTCCATCTCTAAGGGGGTGAAATAAGGGATGAAAGTTTGTATGAAAGTCCCTCAGTTTTGAAGCTAGGATTTTCAAATTTTGTGTTTAGGCTGAAGATTGAAAATTAATAGATACGGGTCTCAGCGTTTTTCAAAATGCTACCCCCGATGGGGTGAAAAGGGGGTATGAAGTTGTGTATGGAAAAAAATCCTTCATTTTCGAAGTAAAAAATTACTTAATTTATAGTAAAGGCTTATGGAATAAAATCTAACGCAACGTATATTGATATTGTTAGTACTTCAACCCCTATGGCGATGAAATAGGGGTGAAATGTGTAAATAAACATAAAATAATAATAAAATAAATAAAATATATTTATTGACACAATGTTAACAAAAAGAGTCAGTTGATAAGCTTACGATTAATAAAGTTACATTAACATTGAATGAGGTCATTTCAAATAATATTTGCAATGATCCCTACACTAGGCGTAGCCTGTCCTGTAGGTAATCATTTTACATTCACTTAGTTGCATACTTGAGCGACCACTGATAAAAAGAAGAATGTAGTAATAAAATATTGAACATTAAGAATATTGAACATTACAGAATTAAGAAAACGACAAAAATAGAACAAAAAATCTAATTTAATTTTGACGCAATGACATATTTGGAGGGTTTTGTGGACTGTGAAGGAGTGAGTGTATGTTGTGTGTGTGATGTAGTAGTGTGAGTATAAGTTTTGTATTGGCGGTGCGAGCTCTGATGAATGTTTTGAGATTTTTACCCAGTATAAGGTCAACTGACGACTCTGAGTAAATCTTCGAAAAATAAAGATCGATGTCGTTATTGGGGTTTTCAGGTATGAAGATAGCGAAAATGACATTTATTTTGAAGTCCAACACGGTGGACATGATTCAACCCCCTAAGGGGTTGATTTTCAAAACCAAAAAATATATGTTTTACTATTTATTTTTAGTCGTACTTCTACGAAGTTTAAAGTTGTAATGTCTATTTTATATTCTTTTTCCATACAAAATTTGAACCCCATTTTCAAAAAAATTCATGGTTAAGTAAACATAAAAATCGATATGGATGTCGTTCTTGAGGTTTTATGGGATGGTGATTGCGAAAATGACATTTATTTTGAAGTCCAACTCGGTGGACATGCATGATTCAGCCCCAGGGGACGGGGAGAAAGGGAACGGGAACGAGAACTGGACGGAGCGGAAGAGAACGGGAACGGGAATGGGACGGGGCGGGAACGGGAACGGGAGCGGGACGGGAACGGGAACCGGACGGAACGGGAACGGGACGGGGATGGGAACGGGAACGAGAACGAGAGCGGGGACGAGAACGAAACGGAATGGGACGGGACGGGAACGGAACGGAACGGGACGGGACGGGGATGGGAACGGGAATGGGAACGGGAATGGGAACGGGACGGGTCGGGAACGGGACGGGACGGCAACGGGATGGGCCGGCAATGGGATGGGACGGCAACGGAACGGGACGGCAACGGAACGGGACGGTAAAGGGAACGAGAACGGGAGCGGGACGAAACGGGAACGGGAATGGGAATGACCAGTCGTTTTTACGCGATTAGGCGGGTCCCCACCGAGCGAGCAAGCTTCGTGCGGCAAACGCCTTGCGTCTTGCGTCTTGGCAAACGTCTTGCCTCGCGAGGCAGCGCGCTTGGTGGTGACCCGCCTAATCGCGTAAAAACGGCTGGTCGGATCCTGGTTGAAGGTTCCCTAAGGATTTTCTCTAATATCCACGCGGACGAAGTCGCGGGCGGAAGCTAGTTATTTTATTATTGTTTGTTATAGGATGTTGGGCGAGGGACAAGGCTGTTTTCCTTCTAATTCATTTGGTCAAAACTTACACATCAATACCACTAGATCAATTGTTTAATAAATAACAGTTTATTACATCAATAAATTACGAAATCAGTGGATCATAAGATCAATAGATTATTATATAAATAATTCACTACATCATCAGATTAGTAGTCCAAAATTTGACATAATATTGTTTGGTCACTCAGACTCAACCCAACTCCTAAGTTTTTGTAATATGATAATAATTTAACGATGATGTATAAAATGTAAAATATATATATAAACATATGTATGTTTTTTTAAGAATTAGCTATGTTTGTTTAATTTTGTTTCGGTAGATAAGTACTAATTTTCATTTTTATTAATGTAAGTTAATTGCATGAAAGTGATTTAGGTGTAAGTACTTGTTTCTTTGCTTTTAACTGTCCCTAATAATTACAAAAACTTAGTTGGGTTGAGTGACCAAACAATGTTAAATTTCGGACTACTAAACTGATGATGTAGTGAATTGTTGATATAATAATCTGTCGATCTTATGATCCACTGATATCGTAACTTATTGATGTTATAACCTACAAGGCAGGGAATGTTAACGTTATTTTTGAATATAACGTTATTTCTTACTTTTTTTACCGTTACTTTAAAATTAACGTTATTCCAATTAATAACGTTAATTTTTTACCGATAATTTTACCGGTACTAAATTTAACGCTATATTTAACGTTAATTTTACCGGTAAAATATTTTTAACGTTATTTTTTTATAACGTTATTTTTTTAACGGTATTTCAATCCTTGCCAAAGCACGTTCCAGACCTTAGAGCATCTGGGACAGAAGCGCGTCTTACTCTAAGTTCCAGACGGATTTAATCACGCCTCCCAACAGAGGTCACCTTGGTGGAAGCTTGATTGGGGCGTGGTTTCCATCCGTGGATTGTGTTGCGGCTACACGAGTTTACATCCAAGCGCCTCCAACTAGGGCTGCCAACCATCCTATAATAATATGTAGTATTATACTATGTTTCGCGTCTGCGTGCTATATACTATTGAAGAAATATATAGTACGCAAAAATACTATATTTTCAACATCGATCGCTAAGAAACAAATGTTTCTTTTTTTTATTTGTGATCGTGCATTTTGACTGATTCGATAGCGTGTAGTGTATAGTCACAGCATATAACAAATACTATGTGTATAGTGTATTGTATCTGAATTCTGAACGTATCTGTCTTATTGCGTTCCAAACTTGTCAATATAAAATTGACAACTTAATTAAATCTTAATCCATAGACGAAATTTATCTTAATCTTAACCATGAACGAATATCGTCCATGTCTTAACTTAATCAGTAATACTGATACAATCGTAAGTAAGTTAAAAACGAGTTTTTACTTTTCTATTGATTGTAGAAAATAATATGACACTTTTATTTTATTTATGATTATTTTATTTATGGTTTATGATTTTGACCGAAACATTGTTAAAAAATGCAAAAAGTTCAAAAAATATAGTTTTTATAAAAATTAAAAAAGTAAAATATAATAATATATTTGCCTAATTTTTGCCTTTCCCATAAAATAATATATTATTTTAAAGTGTACTATTTTTTTTAGCTTAAATTAAAAAATACTATAATTTGCCTTAGACATGTTGGCAACCCTAGCGCCGACAGTCTTTCCCATTCCACGGTAATGATATCTATCAGTACTGTAACTCGGCCCTGTCCGACCGTATGAATGATTGACAAAGTTATATTTGCGGTTATGGAAAATGTGCTATGTCTCAAAAACTAATTACTATATCTCGTTCAAACCAATTTTCATTGAAAGTAATGATTAAGATCTACATGCAGCATATATGCTTTTTAGATTTTTCACTTTCTTATTTCAAAAGTTAAAGGGGGGGGGGGGTCTACATGCAGCATATATTTTTTTTAGATTTTTCACTTTCTTATTTCAGAAGTTAAAGGGGGGGGGGGGATAAACATTTTACCACTTTGGCGGAGTATATCTTTCAAACGGTAGACTTTCAGAAAAAATTGTCTTAAAAACCTCAATGTCAATTTTAAAGACCTATCTACCCCGCACGTTCGCAGTTCCAGTTCCATGTATGGAGAGCCCTTAATCTTTATTTTATTTATTTTTGTGTTAAAATCGTTAAGCGGTTAACAGAATACATCTAACAACCAAGTTTCAATTGAGTAATATTAATACTTTTGGAATAAAATGGCTGTGACATACGGACGGACAGACAGACGGACAGACAGACAGACAGACATGACGAATCTATAAGGGTTCCTTTTTTTGCCATTTAGGCTACGGAACCCTAAAAATACTAGAAAAAATCGACTCACCCGTAACCCGTAGCAGCCGAGCCATTTGAGCCCGTCTGAACTGCGACGGCTGAGTCGATATTTTATAGTATTTTTTCTATTATATTTATTACCTCAATAGTACCTGACTGACCTACGTACATCTTTCGTTCATCACTGCGGCGCATTCGCGACTGTTTGTGTACCGAGTGCAGACTGCAGACTGAACTCGAGGCACAGAATAGATAATAATACAATCAAGGGCCGAGGCGCGTAGGTACGACTCGCTTTTCGACTATTTGTACAGATGCCGGCATATAAATTGGCAAGAGAAAGATGAGACAAAAGATGCGCAGTAGTCACAAACACTAAAATTTGTGGCGCTGCGCATCTTTTGTCTCGTTTTTATCTTGCCAATATAAATGCCGGGCAGTATATGAAGTTGGAGTACTGATAAATATCATTACCGTGCCTGTGTTGGAACTCGCGCCCTTCCTCCAAGGACGTTGAAGGTCATTTGGATTGGATGGAGAAATTTGGATTAAATCTGCCGTCTAGATGGATTAAATCAAGCAAGGTCACCTCTGTTGGGAGGCGTGATTTAATCCGTCTGGAACATGCTAGGTCAGGTCATTGGACAATTATGGCTGTCGAATAGAATAGAATAGAATAGAATAATTGTTTATTTTCCATTGGTGCAGATACAATGTTTTTGTGCAAGGTTTACATAATGAACAATATTTATAACATTTGCCTGAACTAGGAAATCCTGTGTTGAATAAATGAAAATGAGAATGAGAAGTAAAGCGCGCTCAACTCCTTTCAAAAATAGGGCCCCAGAACACTCGTCATCCTTTGACTGCCAAATTATTATTTTCAGGAATAAAAATTTACCTAGTAGCTTATTATTCTAAGGCACACAGATAGTAGATAGCCTAGATTAAAACATAGAATACTTTTTATCCCGATATTCCCACGGGAACGGGAACCACGCGGGTGAAACCGTGGGCGGCCGCAAGTAAATTATATAACTTGTGTAAGTTTTTTTTTAATTTATCATTGCAAGAGAACATAGTATGTAGGTACATAACATGTCGTTAGTTAGTTAGAAAAATAAGCTTAATGCAAATGTTCATTTATTTTGTTTGTGGTCTCGCTTTGTGTTGAAAGACTCATTTAAATATTAATTTGGAGGTATAAACAATGAAAACATGAATTAAATTTCTAAGCTACTTAATTTTAGAGCGCTTCGTTGCAAAAACATCACTTGTTTTTTTACTTCTATCCTTTTCAACCTTGGATGAATTAACCACTGGATACGTAACGTAAGAAAAATGTATGAAATCACGTTCAACCAATTTTTGCGGGGCGAGGGCGGATTACACTTGTCAAATAATGACAATAGTGCGTAGAGAAGTCGATATTTTTTTATCGACACTGTAAAGAGTGAATGAATGAATGAACCTAATGAGTTTATTGAATTCATGTGTTTGATTAATATTGAAACGGACTTAATTTGCAATATTTCTTACTACTTTATATTTGAAATATTTGTTTTTGTTTGTTTATTAATTAACTACCATTAAAGATGATTACACTGCATAGAAATTGTTCTTTCATAATTTTTATAGGATATTAGTAAATTATTTCATTTACTTTTGCTCTGTGGAATTCTGAAATGAAAATCTCGTAAAAATGCACTCACAAATTCATAGAAACTATAATAAATGGTTTACAATAGGTGTTTCGTTGTTGCGATAATCACGAGTATGTGTTGATTACCGTTTTGCAAAGCAATAATTGTAAGTTATATGAATTCTGGGGTAGGTATGTCTGTTTGGTGCCTACGCATACTCTTGAAGTGAATAAAAAAAACTTGCGCTAATTTCTTAGTCATTTAATCGAGTATTTTTTTTAATACAGTACACTTGTACTATTGTGTATTTTGTGACATTCATTACCTATAATTTACAGCATTATGTGGATCAAAGTCATTACAGTTTAATAAATTAAAATATTATATAAAAATAACATGAGTTTCTAATTCTGGCATAAAAAGTGAAATCAAATAAGGTATTAATAAAAAACTATTATTTTTAATCAATAAAAAATACACCGGAAATTACAGATTTTGGTCATAATTATATTTTAAAAAGGCAGGTTTTTTTGAAGTCGGTTTTTTTTTACAATACCTTCATCATACCGTGCCTACATTTAATAACTTTTTGGCTTTTCCACTAAGTATATTATATTACTAGGGGCTTTCTCGTAATCAGTTGGCAAGGGTGATGTTAGTATTACATCCAGTAGCCAAAGTTAAGACAAGTAGTATAATTTTAAAAATTATAATTTGTTAGAAAAGTAACTATTACTTAACATTCGCCTAAGTTATGGAGACGTTTTTCTAGATATTCAATCATAATATCAATAATAGTTTCGGCTAATCGTTGAATGTGATTTCAAAAGATATGAAATTTGAAAAAAAAAATAAGTGAAATTCGGAGTTTCAATAATTTGTCAATGGGGAAGGCAAACTGTCAAAATGGCGCTGCGTAAAAAAAACGTTTATTTAGCTTTAAAATGATTAAATTCTGTGTAATAGGCTTTAAAAATTTTGGCACTTACAAATTTTCGAGAAATCTGGATATAGAAAAAAAGGATAAATTCTGTAAGAATAAAAACGTCTTAATTTTGCTTTCAATTCCGGCATTTGCATTGTAGAATAGTCTTTTATATCCATTTTGGGTCAATAGGTCTTTTTCGGTAGTAAAATACCACAAAATAAAAACCTATTTTCCCATAGATTTGTTCTGAACATCTACTGTCTTAGGAACAAGCGTACGCAGCGATATCTACAATTAGCTTTGCGTTGCCAACCCCATTGTGTTTTCGGTAAAAAGAAAATTATGGAAAACAAAAAAGGCAAAACGATTTCGGCAAACTAAAATTCGTATAGAGAAATTCAAATACAGTAAAAGTATGATAGGTTTATCATACTTTCGAAACTTTTTTGTTCAAATTTCAATTGTTCGGAAACGGTAGATACGTCGACGTTTTAAATACCGATACAGTTTTAGATACATTTGTTGTTTATCATAACTTTGTTAGAACATAAACTTATTTCACGTATGTTTAATTTTCCATAAAAAGAGCAACTCAAATATCAAATCACTTTTTTTTCTTTTGACAGATGTTTTTCTAACCATAATTTTCTTTACTAATAATTATTAAAGACCGAAGTAACTTTTGATAGAATTTCGTATTGCATGCTACAAGCTGCATGTTGCAAGCTGCATATTGCATGCGAGCTTGCTTGTATGCTTGCATGATTGCTTGGTTGCTTGCATGTTGGGGGCTTGCTTGCAGAATGCTTGCCGGGGGGTGCAGAGGGTGCTTGCTGGCTCCCCTGCTTGGGGGGTCGGAGGAACTGAGGCCCCCGCTATAAAGAAAAACATTTAATGCTCCAGGTAGGTTAGGTTAACTTAGTTTTTGGACCACTCGCAGCGGAGCGAGCGAAACGAGATCACACACTGCAAGTACTTTCTGTCTACAATACTCACTGCAAGAACACTGTAGGTATACATTAGGTACTCACTGCGAGTAAACTCTTTATTACATTACCCACTGCGAGTAATTCGCCCTTCACTTACAAATAGTTATGATGACGTTTGCACCATTCAAACTTATTGAGAAATGAAAACCTCTTCAATAAATCGGTTTTTATTTTGACGTTATTAGGAATGACGACGACGTCAGATCATGGAAAAAACTTTGATTTAAGCGTGAATTGTATTCGAAACTACGAGTACCTAACTTACCAAAAATTTTTTTCAATGCCGAAAAATATGAAGCGCGATCTTATCACCTTGACCGTCACAGTTATAATAACACATGGGTGGGGTTTTCATTATTATCTTAAAAGGGCTTAATAGAAGGGCTTGCAAATAGCTCAGTGTGCAAACACTGTGAACAAGCATTCGTTAAACACTTCAGCGCAATTAACGTGGAGCGGGCCGCGATGAAAACAATGTTCGCTTTATTTAACAGCGCAAGCAAACAGCGGCTACCTCGGCTAGCCAAATATAGCAGGAGAAGAATGTTTGGGACACAGCTCTAAATAAGTGCTCTTTTAAAGACTACGAGATTTTTTCTTAACTCTGAATGTGGATGGATAATTTGAGTATTTGATTTCTATTAGTCAGGACATAAATATGTCCCATATGAAGACCGAATATTTTATCGTAAACTCAAACCAGTTAAATATTAAATTACTGACATAGTTAAAAAACAGATTTAACGCAACTATCAGAGTCCATTGACAATGAACATCAAAAATCAAAAGTATAGTCGTCGCTCGTCTATTGAAATCGGAAGAGTTCAAATTTTAAGATTATTAAGGCCCTCGAAAAAAAATTTTTTTGTCCAGTAAGTCGGAAACGTTTATCATTTTTTTCAAAATTTCTCAAACACTAGGTAGGTACCCGACTGATTTTCAAAATTCAAGCGCCATACGATAGATCTCCGCGCTTTGCACATTTTGACACCTCTCTCATAGACTCCAATTTTGACCGGTGTACGGCCATGCCGCACTTTTGGCTGAATATCCGGCACATAAACACTGGCAAAAATATTAGATTTTTTTAAAAAGAGGTAGATAGGTTACTTGCGCCCCGAAAGTTGAGCTAATTAGCTCATCCTGAGCGCAATTTCGCGAAAGCATTGACAGCTTGAATTGCTCCTGAGAAACTTAATAAAATGCCGTCCTATGTTATGTGAAACTGTAGAAATTATACAAAAGTAAGCTTCCAAAAAATCTAAGGATCACATTTTATGCGCGTGTTTTATATTTAAATTGGTTATCGTTCATATTTGTAAATTAAAAATACAAAATGTCAGTAAATATTATTCTTAAAATGTCTGTCATAGATTATAAATGTACAGAACGGAACAATGCTACTATAGTGCTCAAGCATTCGCTCCCATTTACCTAGAGAATAATAATGATATATGATATTATTAGCTTTCAAAAAAAATTTTGTTTATAACTGTAGGACTTTTAAATCCGGAGAAATTAATATTTTTCAGCAGGGCCATCAAAAATAAAAAGTCAAATTTATAATGCCAGTCATTCCAACAGGAGAGAGGATAGACCTCAATGTGTAGGGAGGGGGTGGGGGATTGTTGATGAAATTAATCATAGTATCTAACTTTAAAGGCTCCGACATCGCTAACCAAACATATTGTATACTTATATATATATATGTAACACCTAGACCCGATCGAGGAATTTAATATTTATCAAAATGAAGCGAGGTCTACAGTTTATAGAGCCACTATCGCTTATTTTATCGCTTGAAGTAAAAGTATTCATTATTTTATTCAGACATTATCATTGTAAGTACCTAACTCATAGGCATCAAACTATCTAAATGTCTCTTCTGTGAACCATTTAACGATATTTTATGATTAGTAGTGACATTCGGTTGGGGACAGTTCAAGAAATTGTAAGTACTTGTACTTACAATTTCCTTGGGACAGTTTTTGATGTCGCATGGTACTGACATAACATATCTTTTGCACACTGGTGATCACAGAAACCATAGAGTAAGATAAAAAAATATAGAAACATTTTCAATGTTAAATCAAACACGCAAATATTACATTAGTACATTACATTACAAACAACTTTGGTTTTGTTACCTTTTAGTGAAACAATTTCCAATTTTATTTAAATAAGATATACTTAAAGGGTTGCCCGGTCACTATCGGATGTCGGAAACGGAATATCGAAATATCCGTAGGACCCCGGACATCGATCACGCTCGCTTATTTCGCTTCACGAGATACGGACGGGTCGGCAAATATGGCTGGCTCATAGGGAAAACGTTCGATAACAATTTGTGTATGATTGAACCGAAAATATTTATGAAAATGTCGAAAAAAAAATATTTTAGAGTGGTAACCATTAGTCATAACATAATGTTTATTGCATCATGTCGTTTGTCAAAAGCAAATAGTAATTTCTTAGATCGATCTGTACTTACGTATGTTCTTAAGATAATATTCTCTCTTTAGTACCTACATATAAAGTGGAACGAATGGTTAACGACTAACCTACCTTTGAAAAAAATACTTACGCTGTTTGTCTGGAAAAAACTCACTTCTTCATGGTGTAAAGTTCTACCAATTCTCTTCTTTTCATTTTTCTCCATATCAATCCATTAGGATGACATGTGCCCCAGAGGTGGACATTAAAATGGCCCAGAGAACACTGAAATAGCAGCTGATGTATTTTGTGCTGATGGGTAGTGACTGCCAGTCTGCCACAATTTGCCAAAAGCTACACAATAAACAAGGGTCCTTGAAAACTTTTGAATACTTGACTAATGATTCAACTCGAATCTAAGATGTATACACCGTCATTTTGTAATCGTTTTAATTAACTTAAGGCAGTGTTCTGCCAATTAATCTAAATATTTTTGCCAAATTGCCAAAGAAACATGGGTCGAAAACCGACAAACATCCCTTTTTATTAAAATTGTTCCACATATAAGTTATAAAACATAGACAACATAAGTAAACTATTTTATGTTATGCTTATGCATTGCCTTAAGAACAGAAAAACCTTTAGCGTGAAATCGATGCTTTAGTAGGTATGTCTAAATTCCATAAAATACAGAAGTTTAGAGCTTAGTCACAAATGTGCCATCAACTCATCGATAGTTATCTCAGGCACTTGTAAAACGCAAATTCAAAATGTGCTCGAAATCAGAAAGGCGTAATAGATACTCAAAGCCCGTACCAAAGTACCTAACTTCAATTTTTCAATTTACCGAAAATCTAAGCGTATACCCAGCAAAATTGGCGTCGCCTGTATTTGCAGTTGTTTGGTCGATATTTATTATTCATTCATAAGAGCGCCGCGATATTTACTCTCCCATTACCGTAGACCGTAGCCGCGTTTCTTGCATTAAAAATTTATCATATTCCTAAGTCCATCCTGCGAACCCACAAGAAAATATTTAATGAACTCACTCAAAAAGCAGGAACGTTTCTTTTACTCTTTTATTTATTTAATTTAAGACAAGACAATTTTATTACTTTGTATATTTGTTTTTACATGTTTATTATTTCACTTGTGTACTTTTTATTCTAATTACAAAAAGTTATCCTCTAACCATGTTTTGTAATTTTAATGTGGTTTGCGTTGACAGCTGTGCTAGACTGTGTCAAACAACTGCTAGTACTTGTCATCTTTTCACCTATATGATGATGCAAACTAAACTCAGGACAACTTTGTAGAATAAAATAGGCAACAAATAAGAGATAGACGAAATGCCCATTGCTACGAAGCGGTTGAAAAATTGCAAACAATTAGCACCGTAGTCCTCGTAGTCGTCGTAGCGTCGTGTAAAAACCAGCCAGATAAAGCTACGAGAACGGTACGAGACGTTCGATTGTTACGGACTGTCGGCTGAACGGAATCGTGATTTGGGTGTTCCGGCCTCGTTCCGGCTAGCAGAAAATCTCGTACCTATCTGTGAACAGAACAATTTTTCACGGATACCAATTCGCTGTTAACACCGAATGAACTATAGGCATGACAATGAAGTTTTAATGCAATATTGCGGAAAACATATGAATCAAACAAATTCATAACTGTACAAGATAAAAATCGAAAAGGTAAAACAATTTACTAAATGTACAACATAACAATACAACTTTAAATCTCAATACTTCGATCATCAATCTTCGATCATCTTGATCGTAGTCTCAATACTAGAAATCTGAAACACTGAATACCTAACTTCAAATCTCAATACTAGAAAACTGGATCACTGAATACTTCACTCCAATTCATTGCATCAAACTGCACGCTTCTTGCCCTTGGAAAGACAGCTTACCGTGTTGTAGGGTTGTGAATCATTCGAATTCAGTCGTACTTGAATAATTTTACGAAATTTTAATGTTACAACATAGAATGTCATGTCATTTTACATGATTGAGTATACTCTATACATGTAAGTATGCAAACAGTTTTGTTCGATCCAATCTAACATATTTTTGCCTGTGTAGTGAACGACAATAATAAACAGAACTATTTGATGAAGATATTGAGTCAAAACCAGCTTATTCATGACAGTATAGAATTCCTTATGGATTCAGAAATCAGGGTTTTGTATTATGAGGTTCAATATTTATTTATATAGGTTACATTAAAAAATCGCAAATGGCATACCTTTGCTAAACTGATTTCATCATTTCCAAAACCAATGAAGTCTTTAAGCCTCTTTCTCAAAATTCTGATAAATCCTATGCTTGAGATTTTTTGAGAAGTTTGACAACCCTATTTGCAATAATAATAACGTGTACAATAATAACGGGTACAGTAATAATGGACACAATGGAAGCGCTTCTTAGAAGCATCGACTTCGGATCCTCCACTGCACCACAGAGGATTGAAGCAATTTATTCGGTGACGTCCACAATAATGATTTGTGCCTTTACCGCTTTGTAACGGATACGAGTCAAAGAATAACAATGGCAGCAATATGAATAAAAACTAGATCGCAAATTGATATCTATTCCTATCTAGGACGAGGTATATTTTTTGCTGCAACACCTCGTTTAAGATATTAACTAAATAAACAATAACCGTGATAGGGCATCATTCTCCTAACTAGTTTACCGCGTAGACCAATCAGTTTTATAGGGATTTATGCTAACATATATATGAAAAAAGTCCCACAACGAGTCCCACTAATGGATTCCATTACGTTATCCACGTGGGCTAATGGTACAAAAATATTTAATTGCTGAGTACTGCTGTTCAGATTTCCCAATGCGCATTTTTCATCGTTCCATTCCATTTTCATTCTATTTTATGCCCGTTTGTTAGCACGTACGAACAGCGCACGAATTGATTCCACTGGCTAACTATAAATTCCGCAGGTTATTTCACTTTCTGTGCACATTGTAGATGCAATTCTGTAGTCGCCAACGAACTGTAAATCAATCGACAAATACAAAAATTTGTTTTGGGAAGTATTTTTTTATCTGCAAATTAATCTAAATGGTTAGCAGAAAAACAGGAGATACGGTTTTCTGTAATGGCTTTGAAGTTTATTGGCGATGGTTCTGAGATAGGTATAGTGTATAGCCGCTAGAGATCGCTGCAGTTATCATGTTCTTATTTATCTCCAGAACGGTTTGCCTGATTTAGATGCGGTTTTTAACCGACTTCAAAAAAAGGAGGAGGTTCTCAGTTCGTCGGAATCTTTTTTTTTTATGTATGTTACTCGATTACTCGAAGACGGCTGGACCGATTTGAAAAATTATTTTTTCATTTAAAAGTATATACTTCCAAGTTGGTCCCATTGTCATAAAATCAGGATCTGATGATGGGATCCTGGAGAAATCGAGGGAACACTTCAAATATTACAGGCACATCTATAGCGATTTTAGTATTTTCTTAAGTAACTTGTGCATTTGCTTTCGAAAAGTACTATTTCGGTGAAGTGGAACTGATGATGAAGACCAGCATAGATGATCATCGGAAATATTCAATAGTAAGTAGTTCACTGGTACGATACGATTACTTTAATATGGTTGATAGGATATTTATGCTCATCATAATACATATGGTGAAGTGGAGCTGATAGTGAAGTACCAGGAGAACTCCTCAACAATAAACGCCCCTGCGTCGGGAAAAGCAGTATAGGTACTATGTAAAAAGTGATGAGCCGTTGACATAAGGCTATTGTAACTTAGATAATATCATCACCAAATATACTTACCACAAAAAAGTTTAAAATAAAAAAGTTTTTAATAAAAACAAAACCTCCTTCAAAAATCTTGAAAATAATCTAACAAAAAACAGCTTCAAAAATAAATTGATGGCTCTAAAAAGCAAGAAATAAAATATTGAAATCTGCATAATAACTAACTCGAAAGTTTGTATGCATATCTTATATTAAACAACGTCTTATGAAGTCGGGTGGGGTTTAAACCCATGATTAAAGTTTAGATATATTAGTTTAGATAAAAAATATCTTTCGTTCCCCCCCCCCCACCCGACTTCAAAAGGCGTTGTTTAATATAAGATATGCATACAAACTTTCGAGTTAGTTATTATGCAGATTTCAATATTTTATTTCTTGCTTTTTAGAGCCATCAATTTATTTTTGAAGCTGTTTTTTGTTAGATTATTTTTAAGATTTTTGAAGGAGGTTTTGTTTTTATTAGGTTACATAACGTATGGAACTCTTTTAAAATAAGTATTTAAAATAAAATAAAAAAAATTTTTAAAGCCCACACGATTCTTAAAATAGTTATTCTTAATTGAAAAAGAGTTTCAAAATAGATAGGTACTTACTCTTAATTGAAAAAGAGTTAAATATTTTTTATCTCGGTAAAAGAATACCTACTCGAGAAGCGAATGTAAACAGCCGTTACAATTACTTTATGGTCCAAAACTAATAACGTCCTAAAATCTTAAGGAGAGAAAGTTACCCAAAAGATAAAACAATATAGGAACAAAACAAGTAATTAACGAAGCGTCCCACACGTTCATCGTTCTTATTAAATGCCTTACTTCAAAAAAAAAATCCTGCTATTGAAGGAATAGTGTTTTATATTTTAATTAAGGTTAAAAATAGTTACAAGTGTAACAGAATTCCAAAGAGCAAGTATCATCAGAATTAATAATTTGTTTACACAACATTGCGCGAAGAGAACACCATACAACTACAACAATATGATTTTATAGCTAATTAGATGCACCCGGAATTGTTTGCATAGTTTGCGTTTGTACGTAAGCAAACAATCACAGCGCGAAGCGTCTCTGCTTCAGCTTGGAAAAAAATGCTTTCGAGTATGTCTGTCCGTCTGTTCTTCTCTATAGGTCGCATTTCTCAACCGATTCTCGTGAAATTTTGTGAGGTTCGATATTTTTTGTCCAGCCAGTTTTCCGAAATGTTTCCAAATAAAAAATTTATGCTTGGACAATATCACACAGCCATCTAGCCCCAAACTAAGCAAAGCTTGTAAATGTGTGCTTTTAATAATTATATACTTACTTCACATGACACTTCACATATTATCATATTTTTTTATAAATAAAACAAAGTCCCTCGCCACGTCTGTCTGTCTGCCTGTCTGCTCGCGATAAACTCAAAAACTACTGAACGGATTTTCATGCGATTTTCACCACTAAATAGAGTGATTCTTGAGGAAGGTTTAGGTGTATAATAAGTTGATATTTAATGTAAATTGGTAGAAATATATCGATAATTGGCATGATGACAATTTTTTTATTTTATATTACATAAATTACCTCTAAAAAAATAAACATTGGTAAAAGAATTATTTCGCTAGCATGAAAACTGTCCGAGATATCACAGTTTGAAATGCACACAAATGGACTCACCCAAAAACGCTTCATACTAACGGCTGAGTAGCCGTTATAATTGAGTAATTATAACGTCACGCTTGAGTAGTTTGTATGCAACGCGTAGGAAATTTGTTCGGCAGCTATATTCAATACCTATTGTGTTTTGCTATACATTTTATGGACTAATTAAAAGTATTATTTATTTTTATTTTAATACTTTTTAAATGGACTTGTCCATCCAACTTTAAAGGGTCATAGCAATGGGTATTTCGAGATTAGTTCCGAACAGCACGGAAGGATCGAAGAACAAAATAAAAGCAAGAGGTAATACAAGCTACTTTAAAAGTTTAATATGTTTTTAGATTTTTATTAGTATTTCGTTATTTTCATTCCGTGCTGTTTGGAACTAATCTCGAAATACCCATTGCTTAATACAACCTAAGATTTAAAAGAACTTTGCTCATTATTCATTAAGTCATCATCCCAATTGTTGAAAGGTCGCATCTATCAAAAAAGGAAAGAACCGAAGCGAAGAGAGGACGGGTCGCTAGTTTTATACATAGTAACATCACACCCAGAACCCTCAGAGCATGAGTCACTTACTCACACACTTGTCCGTTTTTTCACTTAGTCAAAGTACAATAAGAATTAATAATTAACTGCCAGCCCTTAGTCTACAAGGGAAACGGGAAACCGTAGCCGGTCGCGTTACGTTCCGCCTTAATTGCGCAGAAGTATTTAATGGGCTCTGTTTCTGATGTACACAATGAATGTTGAGTCAACCCTGCACCAATTATGACGATTTCCTGGCTACATTTATAAGTGTTTATACTATATGGTTGCCAAACGGTCAGTGTGTGACATTTTTATTTATTGTTTTGGTCATTATTAAAACGGCACTCTTGGTATAAGTACATAAAACTAGTCATCAAATTGAAGGAGCTCGATGGCGCGGTCGTCGCGTTGATCTTCGTTGGTGACAAAAAGGTATAAGATCTCCTTGCCATGAAGGTTCCGACTGCATGCCTTGCTTCGGGAGACACGCTGCATTTGTACTTTCTAACAACCATCAACCCGCACGCATTGGACACGCATTAATGGTTGTATTGTAGCACATCTCCAGTTCCCTGTAGCTCATGATAGTCCTGTGATTCTGTAACTTATTAAAACTATTGGCTACAGAAGGTCTCTTGCTAATCTCACTGTTGCATTGCCTGCAAGGTATCTCTTCGTCGTCACGTCCTGTTCCTCATTACTGAGGATCGTGACGTGATTTCCTCGACGGGAAATTACTTTTTCGACCTTGCCAGTAACCGTAAGTAATGTACGATTCAAACAGACCGGCCGGAATCGGGCCGCGCTGGAACGGATGCGTACGTATGCGTCGGCAGCCGAACGCAGCCGTCGGCATGCGTACGGATCCGTCCGCATCCGTCGGCACGCGTTCGCGTTCGTCAGTACGTTCTTATAGGAGGAGCGCATTGCAGTCTGTAAGTCAGTGTCTGCTTGCCAGCGTTGACGTAATTTTAATGTTATACGAGTTAATTGGTAGATAAACTAATATAATAAAAGAAAGAAAAAGAAAAATGAGAAATTGGATTGATGAAGGTTCGATGCCTTTTTTAAAGTGTTGTAATGCCAAATTTAAAAAAGTAACAGAGTTGTACGATTTTGCCATGACAATCTATATCTATACATATATATAATAAATCTGAAGAATAGTTGTGTCTGTAGAAAGGAAATATTTTGCAAAAAGTGATAAAAAAATGTATTTTGGGGTAACATTTAATCTTTATTTCATCGCAATCAGTTTACTCCAACAAAAGATACTTATAGGAATTTTAAGTTTAAAAGAAGAGTTTACCATAGCTATATGGATGGCATTGGTATGGTATTGCGAGTCACATACGAACGTACGAGAGGGCGGACCGTCGGACTAACAGCTGCTAAAATGAGACATACTAATACTACTGAACTGATGATGATGACATTTCAATAGATGGCGTGACATGTATTATAAATCACGTTGTGTTGTTGGGCATTAAAGGTGTATTTGACAAAAAAAAAATAGTTGTTAGATGCTGTACTCTATATCTGCGTTTAAATGTCAAAGTGCCATTCACTGTGAGGGTGCCAATATAAGTATAGCTTACCCTATTACGAAAAAAATAGTACAGTACAGTACATCAAGCGAAGCGATCCGACGGTTGCCTATGCATCCGAACGGATGCGTACGGATGCATGCCGACGCGTGCCGACGGAGCCGGTCGAGTTCCAAGCTGCGTTAATTTCAAAGAAATATATAACTTAACCACCTATATTGAAAGTTACATTTCATTAAACAGTTTGTAAAATGCGTTTCGGTGCGGGCCGACTCTGGCCGGTCTGTTTGAATCGTACATAATCCTAGGTTGTGTCCATCTTTGTAAGCGATATGACAAAAGAATTCCAGGATCTTGGGGAGAGATAAAATGAAGAGCCTGGTCTTAATGCTGAGTTCTTGGAGTATCCTCCAAGAACTCAGCATTAAGACCAAGTCTATTCTATTGAATAGACTCATTGTCCGGAATGTAGCCCACGAAATTTATAGCATCTTCCTCCAGCACATCTCGAAAGCGTCAATATGATCACGGTCGGCCTTCTTTAGCGTCCACGTTTCCGAACCATGACTGATGTTTCAGAACTGAGGAACTGAAATGTTTCAGTACTTACACATTTAAATACTTTTATACCGAAGCGAACCCTAGGGTACCTACGTACGCTACGCGTCGTTTCAAATGAAAATTCTACACACTGCTGACTGCTGAGCTTATATGTAAAAATTTATAACAATCAATTTTGAATTTAATTAACTTACCACCTTCCACCAAACTTCCACCTTCCAACAAATTTTTAATGTAGGCTAATATTAGTAAAATAATAAGTAAGTAGCTATTTAGTAGCTACTATCAATCAGCGAAATTCTTGGTTTCACATTCTAGGTAAGTAGGTAGTCAGTCACTTACCGACTCACACACCATAATACAAGTAAGATCTTCTGCAATGCAATGCAAGGCACACGTTCATTTGCATTCAAACCCCCTTGAACATTACGGTCGAGTAGGTAAGACTAGGTAACAAAGGTGCTGCTTGAAATGTTTGCTATTTGAATACTGGCCTGTATTTGCACATTTGCATCAAAACACGCCTCAGCGGCATATTTTGCTTAATCGCTTTCGGTTCCTACTAGCGAATGAGAAATTCCTTGCAGATTGTACAGTCAGCAATTAAAGTCGCTTAGCACTTTAGTACCTACTTTGTCATAGCAACTTTTTTGACAGATGTCTTACAGTTTCTAACATATTTTCTCAAACAAGTTGTAAGACAAAGTTTAGTACTTTGTCATAGCAACTTTTTTTAAATGCAAAATGACTTTCGCTGCTGGCCGTAGGTAAGTACGTATCTATCTACTTATTTATTTTTATATATTCTTATGCTTATACACCGTTTATTTTTAAGTAGGTATATCTAAAAATGAAATGGGGATTTCAGACCACGTGAATGAACAGCTTTTACTACGGGGCCAACACCGGAATCTCGAAAAAAAATCAGCTGTTCCATAGAAAAGTACAACATCGATTCGACTATAATGTATGGAACAGCTGATTTTATTTTCCCTGGCCCCATAGTAAAAGTTGTTCATTCACGTGGTCTGAAATCCCCTTTTATTTTTAAGATTTACTTAAAAATTTACGGTGTATAACTGGTCATTGCAAAACATAAATGAAAAAATATTATTTTCAGTAGAGCCGTTATAACTAATAAAAAACAAAAACCCGACTTCAAAAACCTACCTCTAAAAAGCAAGAAATTATATTCGTAATAATAAAAACACGTCTATTGAAGTCGGGTGGGGCTGGAGTACAAATTCCTTTTTATTAGTATTCTAAAAGCCACACCCGACTTCAATAGACGTGTTTTTATTATTACGAATATAATTTCTTGCTTTTTAGAGGTAGGTTTTTGAAGTCGGGTTTTTGTTTTTTAACAATTTATTATTTTTTTAATTTTTAGTGTAGGTACCATTTGTATTAGGTAGTGTAGGTATATTATTTAGGTAGAAAACTCGGGTCAGCCAAACGTGAGTTAATCGCGGAGAAACATACATACATGCGGGTCAAACTGAGAACCTCCTTTTTTAAGTCGGTTAAAGAACTACACTAAAGATATCCCTTTTCCAACAAAGAAATAATTATCTTATTCAGTTCATAAACAAAGAAGTTATACGACTGATCATCGAGGTAGTTCACACAAAATCATACTATTTTGGTGCTTTTTTCAAGATTACTTGAAAAGTACTGAACCGATTTCAAAATTTTAAAAAATGGGACCAACTTGAAATTTTGCCTAATGTAATAACGTTTGAATCATTTCAATCGGTCCAGCCGTCTTCGAGTAATCGGTGTACATACAAAAAAATAACTGGTTGAATTGAGTACCTCCCTCCTTTTGAAGTCGGTAAAAAGTTTATTGATTCATAAGAAGTTAGCAATTAAAATTTATTTTTTAATAATTTGAAATGATTTTGAGTCTAAACCCTGCGCAGTAGGTAAATTTAGCATATATTTTATTTATAAAAAAGGTGACTATTATCCTAATCGAGATGACAAAAAACAAACAATCAAAAAAACAAAGCAATAAAAACGTGTTAAAAATGTTAAAATACCATGTAGTTACCTACTTGGTATAATAGTTGCCCACTTAGTAGTTTAGTCACCCATTTAGATTATTTGTCACGTCCACGTGTAGTCGCCCATTTTAAGTATTTTAAACCGACTTCAAAAAACAAAAAAAAACCGGCCAAGTGCGTGTCGGGCCACGCGCCATAGGGTTCCGTAGTTACCTTATACCATACCATATTTAATACCACCTATAAATTTTCGTCTGTAAAAATAACTTTGTTTTTCACAGTGTTGGTATGAATGACAAAGTTATATTTGCGGTTTTGGAAAATGTGCTATATCTCAAAAACTAATTACTATATCTCGTTTAAACCAATTTTGGTTGAAAGTGTTTATTAAGATCTATAGCATATATTTTTTTTAGATTTTTCACTCTCTTATTTCAAAAGTTAAAGGGGGGGGACTCACATTTTACCACTTAGGCGGTGAATATCTTTCAAACGGTTGACTTTGAGAAAAAGTTGTCTTAGAAACCTTAATGTCATTTTTAAAGACCTATCTATAGACACCCAACACGTGTTGGTTTGAAGAAAAAAAAATTTTTCAGTTTCAGTTCCATGTATGGGGAGCCCCCCCTTAATCTTTTATTTTTCTTATGTTTGTATTAAATTCGTTAAGCGGTTAACAGAATACATCTACCTACCAAGTTTCAACTGTGTAGTCTTAATACTTTCGGAATAAAGTGGCTGTGACATACGGACAGACAGACAGACAGACAGACATGACGAATCTATAAGGGTTCCGTTTTTTGCCATTTAGGCTACGGAACCCTAAAAAGGAGGTTCTCAGTTTGACCTGTATGTATGTATGTAGTGTGTGTGTGTGTGTGTGTGTGTGTGTGTGTGTGTGTGTGTGTGTGTGTGTGTGTGTGTGTGTGTGCGTGTGTGTGCGTGTGTGTGTGTGTGTGTGTGTGTGTGTGTGTGTGTGTGTGTGTGTGTGTGTGTGTGTGTGTGTGTGTTTGTATGTATGTATGTTTGTCCGCGATTATCTCGAGTTTTGCTAAACTGATTTTGATGCGGTTTTCAGAAAAGTATTTGTTACACTTAGGAGAAGGTTTTAGTATTTTAACCGACTTCGAAAAAATTTTTGAAGTCGGTTAAAAACAATTCTTGACTGATACTATACCTAAATAAAATGTAATTAGTAATTAGTAGTCCTTTATCGTAGAAATACTGCTAACTCTAAAACGAAACAAACAACAAGCAAACATAATGGCGTTGCGTGGCCTCGGAATACTTGAGCGTGATTGGTCAGTTGATGGAGATTGGGTTAACAAGAACGGAGACTGATATTTGAATACGTTCATTAGAGCAAAATTTGGAGTTTGACTAAACAAGCACTAAAAACAGTTTTTATATGGGAGATTGGCTATTTTACTTTTGCTATTAGTGCAAGATTTATGCAAAAAAACTTAAAAATAATAATATTGTATAGCGTGTATGTAATCAGGGTTGCATAATTTGAAATAAAAGTCAATTTTGGTAAAATTGGTCAGTTGGCCATTCAAGCACTAGGGCAGCGAAAATGCACCAATCGAGTTTGAAATAGTTTTTTTTCTGGCGCTTCGCCAGCCGCTGCCGCGGCAGTCGCGGCACGCTCGCTTCGCTCGCTCGGCTCGCGCGCTGGGTCAATGTCAACCTTGACTTGACGAACTCGCGGGGTGGGGTGAGGTAATTGACTCTGGGGCGGGTGGATAGTGTCCTTTATGTACGGTAGTACATATATCTATTCTGTGTCCATGCTTAAAATCTACTCTATGACGATCGATGACCCAGCGTTCAGCCAGCTGACTGGATAGAATGCACCTAGGTAGGCTACCGGTGAGCATGCGGTTCTCCGTGCCACTGAATAATTCCATTCTAAAACTACCTAGAAGTACCTAAAAACATGTGGGCCGGAGAGTCGCATGCTTTGAGGTTATGTTTTTTGTTAAATCGTCGAATTCCAGATCAATCGGAGCCTGTAGCGGTGGGTTGGTGTATTTGTAGCCGTTACATATTTATTGTAACAGCTACAAACACATTCGTTGCTCATGTAACGCAATAGCGACCTAAAGTTTTAAAAGCATGCGACTCTCCGGCCCACACGCTTAAGTCTAAAATATTGGTGAAAATTGTATTATAATTAAAAATAAGCAGGTTTTCGTAACCGTATATAATAGGTCTTTACCTATGAAATTGCCGATTTGTATGGAGAATTTTCAATAAGTTGCATTTTTCATACTAGCATTTTCTTTGTTCATTTAACAACCGTTAACACTCTTGTAACAAAACTTTTATGTACTAATGTTTGAACACTATGCTAACCTATTCCATTTACGATAAGCGAAAAAAATTAGTTTTGGCTAAGTTACAACCCCTCCGGTCACCCTTTTTTGGCTCACAAAAAAAAGAGTAACTTTCACCAATATTTTAGACTTAAGCGTGTGGGCCGGAGAGTCGCAAGCTTTTAAAACTTTAGGTCGCTATTGCGCTACATGAGCAACGAATGTGTTTGTAGCTGTTACAATAAATATGTAACGGCTACAAATACATCAACCCACCGCTACAGGCTCCGATTGATCTGGAATTCGACGATTTAACAAAAAACATAACCTCAAAGCATGCGACTCTCCGGCCCACATGTTTTTGTCAATCATTCTGCCGGGAAGCCGGTAAAATCGATTTGATATCTGAAATAAGAATGTATATCGTCGGTACATTACTTCTAGGTTGTTTTAGAATGGAAACAGAACAGATATGTATGTACTATGGGAAACAGCTTCGCTTAAAAAGTTAGCAAAAAAATTGTGTGCGCACGTATCCCCCTGCACGAACTAAATATATTATGTTATGACGGCGGCGGCGCGGCGTGCAACCGATTTTAACCTTAAGAGTTGTGGTTAAGTGACGTTGTTGTCCATAGTACATCTGTATGAATTTCTAAAACAGGAGATGTAATTCTATAGAGTACCTACTTAACCAAACGAAAGGTGCGTGTTCGTTCGTATCGTGACGTGAGACTTATAGGTATGTACGTACTTAGTATCCAACCGAAACGGACGAGCTTCGTCGTCCCTCGCCACGCGCCCGCGCCATTTTCATGCATGGATAATACCTAGGTATTATCCATGCATGAAAATGACACAAATTCATTCTGTCCATCACTCATGTATTTAAGATATTAAATATGTAAACTCTAATAATACTAATATTTTTTATAAGCATCAATGGCTCGGACAAATAAAAAAATTGAAAATATTAAAAGTCCATGCCTTAATTTGGCACAAATTTATTTCATAGGGATTTTTAAGTGATCTGAGGTATATGGTACTTGTTTTTCAAATTGTAATATTTTTTTGACGGTGTTATTAATGTACGGGTCCCACGTCTGTTTCCATGGACGAAAATGACACAAATTAGGTTTGTACACTACGCAGGCTATCTTAAATACAATACTATTGTTTCTTTTTACTTTAAAACAATTTTGACAGTTTAGACGGTTCTCACACTGGCGACGCGCGCGGTCGCGGGGCACCCACGCGCGTCTTTTACGTTGTATGCAAGTACATTAATTTGTACAGAAAACCGCCTCATCCAACACACCAAGGCGCGCCACGGCGCGTGAGCGCGCACCGCCGCGTGCCGCCGGCGATCCGCGAGCAGTTTGCGCCAGCAGGCGCGTTACCGCGAGGTACAACACACTGCGACACGCCCCGCGGCTGGTTTTCGATGATCGTTTCGTTACGATGGCGGGATTTCCTCTGGTTTTCAAATGTTTCGTGGCTTGGATATACGCCCATTATAGTGCCATTTGGTAGGTACATTATGCAGCACTTGAGGTTATACAAAACTGTAAAAAATCTGTTATTTATTTGATTGAATATCATTACGCTGTCGTGGAAGCCCAGCGTGCCGTTGACCGTACCTACCTACTCGTATGTTATTAAAATTCCGTCATTAATATCGAGATGGCAAATCTTAATTATTTGTCTGGACGTTTTAATCTCATGAGTGATTTTATATGTGTTCAGTTTTTTTTCCTTTTGAGGTACGGAACCCTAAAAACCTGGAAATTAAAACAAAACAACTTCAAAATTTAATGCCTCTAAAAAACAAGCGGCGGGGACGCGTCAGACGCCGAATGGCGCGGGGGCGCGGAGAAAACCGCCCGAACAGGCGTTGCGCTGCGCCGTCACCGCGCGCGTGAAACGCCAAACCGCGCCCCGCGACGACGGCGCGCGTTGGCAGTGGGAGAATCGCCTTAGAGTCCAATTATTTATAACCACCACAAATAATCGAATTTCTCAAGATGCATCGGCTAGATGTGACACAAAACGCAAAAATAAACTAATTATATGCCAATGTATCGACAGGCAAGAATTCATAAACTTTTCTTGAAGGTTATACCCTCAAAATAACGTATTCCGATCGGTCTATTTTCTAGAAACAGCCTAATGATTCTGACCGACCGACGATATGGTAACCCTACACTGTGATTGTTCATAGTAAATAAATTTGCAAATTTCTCTAAAACGAGTAAAGATATTCTGAAAATATGTTTTCGGGTCGTTTATCGTGATCAAACGATTACAAAAACCTGCTTATTTTTAATCTTAATGCAATTTTCATCAATATTTTAGACTTAAGTGTGTGGGCCGGAGAGTCGCATGCTTTTAAAACTTTAGATCGCGATATCTTTGACCCTGTTGCGTTACATGAGCAACGAAAGTGTTTGTAGCTGTTACAATGAATATGTAACGGCTACAAATACATCAAACCACCGGTACAGACTCAGATTGATCTGGAATTCGACGATTTAACAAAAAACATAACCTCAAAGCATGCGAATCTCCGTGCCACATGCTTTTGTCAATCATTCTGCCGGGAAGCCGGTACAATCGATTTGATATCTGAAATAAGAACGTATATCATCGGTACATTACTTCTAGGTAGTTTTAGAATGGAATTATTCAGTGGCACGGAGATTCGCATGCTCACGGCTACCGTCCGCATGGCGATAAAATGGCGATTTTAACGCGAATCCGACCTAATTAAGTAGTAGTCTCAAATTATTACACATAATAGGGTTTTTGTACCTACTGCATTTATACGGATTCGCGATAATATCGATATTATCGCTATGCGGACCGCAGCTCTACTGTACTGAACTACTGACTTGACTTGACTTGACTTTGACATATAGTTTTTTGGCGCCATTTGTCAAGTTCGGTTCGGTGTCTATTTTAATTATTTGCAAATTGATTCATAGTGGATATTGTGTCTTAAAATTGGTGCAGTTTTGTGGTACAAGTGTCTACGCAACTGAACAATATGTGGGATAATTGACAACATTTCAAAATTTTTAGGTACATGTTTTTATGGATATAATAAAAATTTATCGTTTTTTAGGCAACACGTATTTTTTCTTTTCCATTTATTTTCATACATTACTGAGATATTAATTAATAAAAAACGGTTTATTCTAAAAGGACGTAAGTACAAGATATAGGTAAAATATAAGCGATGCCTTTGCCTTGCCTCTTAAAACGTCAATTAAAAAAAAAACTGTCTTTGATGCGAATTGTGATGTCCGTAGAGATGTAGGCACGATAGTATTTTATATCGATAATAATGGTATTTTTGTTTCATGTTTCATAATAAATAAGAAACATAATAAAAACTATAGTAACCCCAATAACAACTATGTAAATTATTGTAGTACCTTTTAAGGGGTATGAGTAATTTTCTAAGAATAGGTGGGTCATTTTTCTTTCAATGTCGCTTTCTAAAAACAGTTTCAACTAAAAGCCCCCATACAAAGACGAAGCGATGTTGTGATTGAAAAGTGCGCTATAAGCAATGTATAGCTCTGTCTCTATAACAAAACAACATCACTTTGAGTTTGCTATAAGAGCTCAGAGTACGACCTCTAGTAACTGCCCCCTAGTCAAATGGCCAACATTCTA
This sequence comes from Agriphila geniculea, assembly GCA_943789525.1. Classification (NCBI taxonomy): domain Eukaryota; kingdom Metazoa; phylum Arthropoda; class Insecta; order Lepidoptera; family Crambidae; genus Agriphila; species Agriphila geniculea. The sequence goes on from OX038875.1 coordinate 10,410,244, forward strand.
TTCGTTTGAACGCTACGCTTACTATTAAAACTTTAAAATAAGCAGTAAACTATAAAATTACGTGCCGTAAGCTTGACAGTTCCATACAATACATCGAAGTTTGTGATTTACATAAGTTTGCGACATTGTGATGTGATTTAATCATCTATTGCTCATATTTAAGAACTTTCTCGAATGTCCATGCAGACAAGACAAGGAAATAAAAGAACAGGTAATAAAAATGACAGTGTTTATTATTTGAAGACTTTTTTAACTCTTTTTAGTTGTCGCTGCAAGCTAGTAATCATTGCTTCATGTCGACATCACGCAGGCTCATTAAATTTTTGTGGTATGTTGGATATCGGCTCCTAAAACAAAGAAATTGAGCTTGTAGTAGTATCTACATACAGAACATTAAGTTATAACTGATTTGAGTTAAATTGAATTAAATAACTTGATTATCATTTATTAAGAAAGATGTTCCAGGCTAGCCAAGCCATGTGATGGTTTTCAACTTTTTGTTACCATCAAATATAAAGTACCTAAGAAAGTACAATAAAACATATCGATATAGAAAAATGCACATCACTATGCGAAAAAACCCACCTTAATAAACAGATCTGATATTTGCAAAAATCGACAAAGAACTGGATACAAATGACTATTTGCACAAATTATTAGTATATTATAATAGTTTCAGGCTATTTACATAACATAAAAAAATGAAAACAATATGAACTCACCGTTTAAATGATAATATCTATTGATTATTTTCTTATGTTCCTGTGTGTGATTTACAGCCCTCAATCACACAAAACATAATGTCACAGGTAACGCTTAAGTATCACAAACGATGCTACGACTTTCTTTTGATTTTCTTACTAGAATACTTTAAAAATATCTAAATTTTACTGAAAATAGAAATACACTCGAAAGACATTCAGTCATTATTATGTATGACATTTATGACAATTGATTTTTTCAGTGTTGCCAGATCAGATTTTCACACTACCCTAGGCTGGGTCTTATTTTACCCTAGATCACAGAATAGATATAATATATAATATAAATTAATAATAATTAATAAGTACTACCGTACAGAAAGGACACTCTCCGCCCCACCTTACATGTACATAGAAGAATTGTTTGTTGATTTATAAAGAAAGAAATAGGTAGTGGAACGAAATATTTTTCTTGTATTTAATTATACTAATCGGGTAATTGGGTATGCTGTAATTTTAATTTCGGGATTTAAAATTACTCGAACGGGCAATGTGTCGTCTCTTAGTGCCGGATATTTTTAACCCTAAATCTAGGGTAAATTACCCTAAGCTGGCATCACTGTTTTTTTTTAAATAGAAGGCAAAGAGACTCAACTCAAAATCCCTATATGGATTAGATTTCAGATTTTTTTAATTTACGTACAAAATACTGAACTAAAAATTCTGAAATAAAATATATGAGCTTAGAACACTAAAATCTCGAAATGGTTTTCTAATTTTAGTACTTTCTCAAAATGAAATGTTGTCAATAGGCGCGATCTTGGTTGTGTGAAGCCGAGACTTTTACAGTAGTGGTGGCTACCTCGGCAGAACTTACCGAGTGAGTAAACTGTTTTGATATACTTGGTGCCAAATGCTCCATGCAGCATTGGAATGCGATGCACCCGATTTTTAATGTAGACTGAAGCAATCTATCACTGAAATATTCAACACTTGACACTGGCAAAAATTACTTCCAAGAAGAAAGTAGATTGTCAAAACAAAAATAAGAAGAAGAAGAAGACTTTGGGAGTTTTTGGCGGGATTTTGTCGAGTTCAGTTTGGTGACTATTTTAATTATTCGCAAATTGATACATAGTGGATATTGTGCCTTAAAATTGGTGCAGTTCTGTGGTACAAGTGTCTACGCAACTGAACAATATGTGGGATAATGGAAATAGGCGCGATCTTGGTTGTCTGAAGCTGAGACTTTTATTGTAATGGTCGCTACCTCGGCAAAACTTACCGAGTAAACTGTCTTGATATACTTGCTGCCAAATGCTCCAAGCAGCATTGGAATGTGATGCACCCGCATTTTAATGTAAACTGAAACAATCTACTAGAAAATCTAGAAATACTGAACTATTCAAAACATGACACTGGCAAAAATTACTTCCAAGAGGAAAGTAGATTGCCATAACAAAAATAAGAAGAAGAAGAAGACTTTGACATTGACATTTTATTTACGTGGTTTGGTTGGTGGTTTTCCGATGTTGGCTTATACAATTTTATTATCATAATTCTGTAAATAGTTTTGCAAAAATACGATACATTATTTTATTTTCAGAATCTTAGTCTTATTTTGTTAATTTACCACTATGTCTCACCAAACGGGAATTCAAGGTATGATATTCTAGATTTTGTTTACAGATCATTTCACTCCTACATTTTAACATTCTTTACCTAAAAATAGATATTATTTATGGTCTATTAGCATATATTCATAGTTGCACTAGAAAGTATAGGTAAAACCATAATAAGAGGAATTTTCTTTAAACTTGTAATATTTAAACTTTTTGTGTTCACAGCAAATGGAGAACTTAAAAAATTCTTTGGAAAATGTAGAGATGGGAAGCTTCGTGTTATGAAAATCAGCATAGAAAATGGTATGTCTTCTTTACCCAGTTGAAGCCTACCAATAAGGGCTGGTTTATACGGGTCAGTGACTGGACCCAGTGACTCGGAATTTCGGTCCCAGTAACTGGGTACTGTAGACAGGATCGGTAGTAAGTCGTACTGTGCCCGAAAATAAAACGGGTGGCTAATCAGCTGAACTGACTTGCGAGCGAGAAGTCGGCACTGGACTGGGTTGAATGAAACTAGTGTCTACATGAGCCCAGTAGCAAGTCAGTGCTGGACTGGATTACTGTACTGCCATGATATTTACTGACCCCGTATAAACCAGGCATAAACCTACTAAGTATCCTAAGTTATCATTAATAACCAGGGGCCGTACCGACTAACGAATCGAACTTCGGAAAATTTATCAAGTTTCAAATTAAAACAGATAAATCAAAGTAAGGAATTTTGTATTTTACTATTTGTTGAAGTTATTTGGTAGATATTGATGTTTGCGTGACCTCATGAATTAGGGTTCGCCATTTTGGCCCAATTGGGGCTCGATTTATCTGTTTTAATTTGAAACCCGGCAGACTTTTCGAAGTTCGATGCGTTAGCCAGTACGGCCCCTGATGCTGGCAATTTTGAGTATCTGAAACATCTTGCTGTGCACACAACATTTCTAATGGAATAGCTTATTGTATACTGCCCGGCATTTATATTAGCAAGAAAAAGATGAGACCGAAGATGTGCAGTGTAGTATAAACTTAGTGTTTATGGGTACTGCACATCTTTTGTCTCATCTTTCTCTTGCCAATTTATATGCTGGCATCTATAACTATCTACCATTTGAGTACGTTGCTTAACCACTGCTAAGGTTAAAATCGCTTACGCCGCTCCACCATATGTTTAGTTAGTGAAGGGGTGATATGTGTGCACACGAATTTTGTTACTAACTGGTTAAGCAACGCTGTTGCCCATAGTACCTACCAAAGTATTCACTTTCAATTATTGTTGTACAATATGACAACATCACTTTCAAAAGATGTGGTCTGTAATTGATTGATACAAGTTTTCGCTATTATCAATTTTCAAAATGTTAAATCCATACCTACCATCTTATGAAAACAATAGCATAGATTCTCAAATGAGACTTGGTCTAGCAGGAAATGTTTAAAATTAAAAAAAAACATTTATTCTGTCCAGGCTGTTACAATTACTTGTGAATGTCAAAGAAGCTACACCATCAGTTTGCAAACTCTAAGTGGGAAACCTTGTATATCCCGAGATTTGGGTAACATATTGATGAGGGCAGTGTCCTTTCTTTAGGAATATGAGAAAAGGGAATCCTGTTCTTGGTGATAAATAAAAGATGAACAGACTGTAAAACTCTATACTGATAATAAATAAATCAGAATTTGGAAACAGGTACAAATCATGCCCGACAGTAGCTAGAACAGTGCAGTAGTATGTATGCGTGGGGGAGGAAGAATGGTTGCTTGTCATCCGTCTACACCGTGTGTTCCCCGCGCCCCTTCTTGGCGGGGCCGGAAAGTCTCTACCACAATAAAAGTGTTAAATATCTCATTATTTATTCCATACTCTTGCAGAACAGCTAACGTTGACGAAGAACTATGCTGCCAAAGGATCTTGGGAACATGACTTTGACAAATATGTACCATCACTTATTGTTGATGATCTACCATGCTATATTTTATACAGGTATATTAAGGTATTTGTTTATATTGGAAAATACTTAATATAAGTCAAAGTAGAAACTGTTGCCAAGATATAATGATACGGAAGAACTACTCTCCATAGTAAAATAACATTCATCAAAAGCAAGTAACTTTTATACACATACACAATCACAATCATACACGCACACACACATGCACACACACAAACACACAGTCAAGCAACATAAAAACGCACACATTCATAGCGCACACAAACCATTTTTTAACAAAGAGCATAAGTGCCTATAAGAACAGGTTCGACCTAGTTTAGGTACTTAAGTGTCAAAAAATTTAAGCTATGTAATATTTTTTTGGAACAATAAAAGATTTTTATTATTATTATTATTATTATTATAATTAAGCTATTACCAGAATTTTCTCTGTAAATAATAAGAGAGGTTAAAGAGATATCAATTTTAATAAGTTTTGTAACCATCAAGGACTATTTATCTTTAAAAAGGGCTATTCCTTATTAATTTTAAAACTCTAAGGTCGATCTGTGGTCTCCTATACTTATAAATTGGAGAATGCACAACTGTACCCAATAATCTAGTGTTTAAGAATTGATGGTGTTTTCTCTGTTCGAGATCCTTAAATAAATAGGATAAATACATAATTAAAAGCACCAATGATTCTATTTATTTAATGCCTTCAAGTTTGCCTTAATTAGTTAAATAGGTACTAATATGATATGTTTTTCAGATTAGATACAACAAACTCCCTTGGACACGATTGGTTGTTACTTAGCTGGTCGCCGGATAGCGCACCAGTTAGGCAAAAAATGTTGTATGCGTCCACAAAAGCTACTTTAAAGCAAGAATTTGGCTCTGCCCACATTAAAGATGAAATGCATGCAACTGTTAAGGTAAATAGAGTTCATTTTCAATTACATTTTTAAAATACTTTGAGGACTTTTCAAAGTTAAAAAATAAAAATAGTAACTATTTGCTTCACTAGATGGCGTTGATGGAAAGAGAAGTGTCAAAATTTGCTTATAAAAATAAACGGCCTGTACCAAAGAGCTTGCTGGCTGAAATCTGCCCAAAGAGAAACATTTTAGGGTTACATCTGCCAGCCTAACTGAGTACTCTTTGAAGCTTAGTAAAAAAATCACATATCGCTTAGTAAAAAACAATCACCCAACTGATGTCAACCTACATTTTTATCAACGCCATCTATTGAGCTCACAGTTTTTTGTCATTTTGAAAAGCCCTCAATGGCATAATTGTGAAATTGTTTTAGTCAGTATCTAAATGTGACAATTGCTTTTGCCTTATAAAATTTACTTATATTTTTCAGGAAGAAGTATGTTTAAAAGGATACAAAGCACATCTTTGTGGTATCAGCGCTCCGGCACCACTCACTGACCGAGAAGAAGCACTAAAAGAACTGCAACAGACCGAACACAATACCAACTATGGCACAGACTCAAGGTATTATTAAGTACACACATCAACTTTGTCTAGGGATACAGATGTTATTTTCATACAAACAAGGTAACTTTGAAGCCTTGGTTTCCTGCCAGGGATGTACTGTGCTGTGATCTGATGACGGCTATCCAGGGAGTGAATGGAGGAGATTCAGATCGCTATACACACCCAACTGATCTGACCAGCATTCTTAAAACATAAAGGACATGTTTAAAAAAGCCACGAAAATAGCATAAAAATGTATGGAAATCCTCAAACTGAGAACTTTGACCCATTAATCTTTTAGAATGCTGATCAGATTAGCTGGGTGTGTATAACAATCTGAATCTCCTCCATTCACTCCCTGGATCGCCATCATCAGATCACAGCACGGCACATCCCTGGCAAAAAACCAAGGCTTCAAATTTACCTCGTTTGTATGAAAATAACCCTCCGGCCGTTTTCGCAACCGAGATTCGCAACCATTTGCGAATCAAGAATTTTCATTCTTTGTTCGCAACCAGTTGCGAATCAAGAAATAAAATTCCTTAACCGCAACTAGGCATCCTGGTTCGCCTGATTCGCAACCAGTTACCAAATACAGTACAGTAGTAATCTTGAGTGCAGCGAAAATTTTTCTAATATTATTAAGTAATCAAAGTTACAATTTTAAACTTATAAATCAGTTTAACTTTAAGGTTTAAAATGAATTGGAGATTTTTGACAGTTTGTCACACAGAAAAATCACGTTTGTTGTATGGGAGCCCCATTGTTTTTTAGTATTTGTTATAACGGCAACATAAATACATCATCTGTGAAAATTTCAACTATCTAGCTATCACGGTTCATGAGATAGAGCCTAGTGACAGACAGACAGACGGACAGTGGGGTCTTAGTAATAGCGTCCCGTTTTTACCCTTTGGGTACGGAACCCTAAAAATCTTAAAAAAAAATGCATGTCATGAATGACATTGACAGTCAATTGACAGAACATGGGGAAAACGCGAATGCCGATTGGTCGGCCTTTGGCGGTCTGTCACTTTTATCAAGGGAATTTGCCTGATGTCAATTAATTACCAACATACATATTAAAAAGTAAAGTTTTGGAATAAACTGAATCATTCCAGTAACAACAGCCCCCTGTGGGCTGATTATGTAATTTTGTTGCAATCAACTCTGACAGAAATCGTAGTTACATTGCTGCTTTAATTAGAACTAATGTGACAACTATCTTACTTAAAGCAGCAATGCAACTGCGACATAGTAGAATCAAATAAGTAAGTCATCTTACTCATTATAGCACCGAGCGCGGTTTGTTTGTGAGCGCGCCCGTACGTATGCGTCGTCGCACGCACACACTGACAAAATTTAAAGGTGATAAAGGTGCGCCAGTCGTGGCTGCCGCCCGCGCTCACACGCGCCGCTGCGGTGCCTCTCGTAATAATTTGTACTTTGTACGTGTTCCTACAGTATACCGTAAGTCAATATTCAATTTCCGAATTTAAGATTAGATTATATTTAATATAAGATTAAAATTTCGATAAGTGTAGTTAAATGAAAAAGTAAAAAATAGTTAATACAAATTTCATAATCATTTTATTTGAATAAATAAGTAGGTACACCTACATGATTAAAGCAACATTTTAATTAATCCTATTTTGACCGTAAGTTTTCAAATCACTTAACATACGTAGGTAATGAAAATATTGTAGTTAGTTCCTGCAGGGCTATCGGCTAAAAACAATAAAGTAAATGTAAACTGTGATTTGACAGATGGATGTGATACATTGCTACTTTTATTTTGTAAGTTTTTATTGGTGTCATAACGAAAGTGGCAATGTATCACATCAAATTTTAACTCTATTATTTTAGCCGACAGACCCGCTGGTCTATGTACTTACAAAAAATATTATAAAAACTTTGTATTATAGATCCCTGATGTTTACCCTACAAGGAAAAAATTGTGTTGTATAGAGATTGGATATGCATTTTTGACGATTGAATAAACTAGTGACAGCCCTAAGTGTTTAGGCTATTATCGCTCGCTCGAGGCTTGAGTTGGCCTACTTATTTGGTTCTACTATGACTGCGATTTCAATCGAGATTTGTTAGCAACAGACTTTCGTAATACGGTAGCTGGTTCTGTAACTTTGTTGCAATCAACTCTGTCGGAAATCGCAGTTACATTGCAGCTTTAGTAAGAACCAATGTGACAACTTTTTCTTAAAGCAGCAATGTAACTGCGGTTTCAATCGATTCCAATCGAGAATTGTTAGCAATAGAGTTACGTAATCATGCCCGTGGTGATGGACAATACCGGGTGAAGACACTCAACGAAGCCGAGTTCTACGTATTCTGCCCATCATCAGGACCATTTCTGTTCAAAATTATTGCTGGGAAACGATTTTAATATTTGGTGTTAAAAAAGTATTGCATACATTACCACGCAATGTAACGCGTACAAAAGACCGCGCCTGCGAGTGAATGCTACACAGCTGCGTGCGGCCGAGTTGAAAGATAGTGTTTATGTGCGTGCTCATGAAATACATTGAACTACGTTTTGAAGCCATTGTTTGTTACGAAATACATAAAATTTTGATAATGTTTCTGTAGACAAAAAAATAGGAAATAACGAATAAAATAAGATTTCATAAAAAAATTGAAAAAAAATTTTGACTTTGACTTTCAATAACTTCGTAGCTATTAGTTTCCCATGTATAATCTAAAAGACAAAAATGATCCTGATGATGGGCGGAATGCGTGGACTTCGGCTTCGTTGAGTGTCTTGTTACTACCGTTATTTAAATAAGGCCTATTAAGAAATAACAACACAAATGGTTAATGATTTTCTTTCTATTTCTAGGCAGTCAACAATAGGTGGAGTATCATTTCCTATTACGGAAGCAGCGGAACAGGGTATACTTGATCTCAAAAGTGGTTCCTACAATTATTTACAATTTAGCATAGGTAAGTTTCATAAATCAGTTTTTCAACTAAATTAATCGCACTGCAGAAGAATATGCAAGCTTGAAGAAGTGTGTACCAATCGTAGAATTATTTTCATGTGATATTATATTCTCCTGTTTTAAATTAATATTTACTTACGTTTTTGCTACCCCCGCGAATTGGCATTGGCTACGTAAGTACTTATTCTGTACCTACATAGTAACAAACTGACATATCCCTACAAACACGAGTGAAAAAAGTGAGGCGTGTTTGAGGTTGCACTCCGACCCGGTTACGGTCCGGATGCGGTATTTATTCGGTCCGAATCCGCTGCGGCTAAAGTTCGGTTTCGGGTTAACTCCGGTCGAACGCCAGAGTCATGTACACGCTCGTTTAAGAGCCATACCGCACTGTCGACTGGTCGACGAGCGACTCGCAGGCTGATTATCTAAATAGAAACTATTTAGCGACCGGTTTCATTTGACATACATTGCTACTTTTCTTTGGTATGTTTTTTTCACCCCAAAAGGAAGAAGCAATGTATCTCATTCATCTATCAAATAAGACCGGTCGCTAGGTGGTTTCTAATTAGATAATCAGCCCGTCGGTCTCCTGGCGACTGCAACTCAAAACGCACGGGCCGACGACTAAGCCAGCGACTCGATACGTGTAGTGTTTCTGGTACAGTCGTGCAGAATCAACTAACTTAAATAATAAATTTCAAATAATCCACATTCAAAATTATAAATAATCAAAAACTAAAACTTAAAAACGAAAAACTAAAGCTTTTTCGTCTTACTTGAAATATTAATTTTGTACGTCATTATAACAAGAAAAAATAATAAATTATTGGGTATATCTACAATGTGTTATCGTAAGCCGTGTGGGGGCTTTAGCAAAATATTAGAACTTTTTAGTAGAAAACAGGCTTCTTGTCAGAAGTTTTAGATATAATATAACATCTGGTAACCCTATACGCGACGTGGTAGGTATATCGTATAGAGATATGTTTGCTGATTATTTTATGACTGAACTCAGGAGGGAGATGGGCAGAGTTCATTAGTTAAGTAATAAAATAAATGACATTGTAATAAGTACCTACCTAAAGCTTTTTTCTTCGTTGTTAATCCTTCACCTCCAAATAACTCCACAATTTCCTCCCACTGTTGTTTCTTTATATCCCGATTATTAGAATATTCGTTACTTGATAAATCCTAAATAGCTTTTCGCAATTCTATTTCTAAAATAAATATTTCAGTATCGAAAGCCATTTTGTACGCGACGTCCAGTCGCCGCGACAGTCGCTCGCAGTGCGTACGCTTCCATTTGAACCCGTGTATCTCTCGGTCGCCGAGCGACTGGGCGTGGCTAGTCGCCCGACGACTGAGTCGCCCAGCGACCGGGCAACCAAGTGCATACGCGTCCATATAAACTAGGAGAAATTAGAGTCGCTGTCGACAGTCGCCCGGCGACTAGTCGACAGTGCGGTATGGCTCTAAGCTGGAACTACATTAGGCGCACGTGGGTCACGTACGCCGATCTTAACGCATACAATAATGTACTCTATGGGACGTCAGTAGACATCCTTTTTTTGAAATTGGTTAAAAATATAAAAATTTATGAAACAGCTGATTTGTCCCATAATAAAAGTTGTTCAGTTTAGTGGTCCCTATCAACCATATTCGGCTTTAGGGATATTTTGTACCACCTTTTATAAAATGTACGGGTTCCGACGTGCCCGGATCAGCGTAAGTGGCCCACGTGTGCCAAATGTAGTTCCGGCTTTATTCTTACCATCGTTTAATTTTCAGATTTAGAAGAGGAGAAGATTCACTTGTCCAAAGCGTGTAAGCTCCAACGCGGGGAATTAAGCGCGCAAGTGCCCGCGGACCAGGCGCGCTACCACCTCTATGTCTTCCAGCATTCACACGAGGGAGACCATTTTGACAGTATAGGTAGGAAAAGATTTTTTTAATTTGTGATTTTGCATTCACAATGCAATTTTTATAAAATGTATGGGTCGGTAAGTCACTGACTCGGTAGCTCAGCGGTCAGAGCATTGGACCGGATATACAGAGGCAACGAAATAAGAACTAAGGAAGTCTAACTCCTAACAAATATTGCTTAAAAAATGGCACCTTCACCATACTCTGTAACACAAAAGGCCGCAAACTCAAAAATAAACAAGCAAAAACAAACCTTATTACAATGCATGCATAATCGGTATTAGGTTGTATTCTGACGCATATACTGTTTTCTATTGGCTGGGGTTTGTACGCAGATCAAACATGATTGGATATTTGGCTCGCGTGGTGCCGTTGTCGTGCCTTTGTCATTGAAGCAAGGACGGTGTAATGTAGAATCCAGTCAGTACACCGAACCTACTACGGGCACTACGGCCGGCGGCGGGTGGAATCATTTAATTATTTTATTAAATTTGATGGCTAGTACATTATTATTAGTTAGGTATAATGTTTGTTTTAGTAGGTAGACAGACAACTTGGTAAAGACCGATCGAATACGCTGGCTGCAAGTCGTCTGTAATTAGTCGCTCTGGAAAACTAAAGGAGACCTATGTCAGCAGTAGACGTCTTTCGGCTGTGATGATTTTATTGTTAGGTATATTATTTTATAAAAAATATAAAATGATGATATTGACGAATGATGATCATATATTTTGTCACAAATAGGTAAGATACTTCATTTCAAGAAGGATTTAAATTAGGTAAGCTATTGAAATAAAATAGGTAAGCTTAATAAAAGACAATGTATTCTAGATAGATATTGTTTCAAACATGTAAGTACCTACGAGCAACGAGCAACGTCTTAATATGTCTTCTAGAGGTGTGGTGTGACTGATAAAGAACAACGTATTAATACGTCGTTTTATTATTATTTTTCACTTATAAAAACAATAAAAATTTTGAATCTACCTATTTAGTTAAGTACCTACCTATTTTTAAGCTTTGATGGTTTATAAATTGGTAGGTAGGTAAATAATTAATCAGAGTGTAGGAACTTGATTTATAAAAATTTACTTTACCAAGATTACCCCTTTTTGAGGTAACGTAATAACGTTGTCAAAAATCATCCAACGTTAGCGGCGTTAGTGCTCTCACAAGCGGTCCGAATCAATGCCTAGTACCTGTCGTGAGCACTATTGGCGTAAATCGGAAAGCGGCCTGTGTCTCAGCCCCCTAGCATGACCACCGAAACACGATATGATATGGCGATTTTTAATGGGATAGTTTTATACTTGTTTAAAAATGTGTGATAGCAGTGAATGTGAAGATTTGACTGCCCCACAAAGCGACTAAACACTTGTTGCATAATAGCGACCATAGTTTGTATTTATACGCTCATAGATATTTCTAAATAACGAAAAATATTTTACTTGCCAATGATATGATATGTCCGTATTTTTTTTGCTGCTTTCTGTTGGTCTTTTACACCACTTGACCACACATGACGTCATTTTTTACCACTTTTATGCTAACTTTTTTGTAAGGACGCTAATGACTGTCACCGAGCGCTTGGCAGACATGACTAAATCGTGCTTCGGTTGTACTTTTTTAGCCCCGCCCACTCGGTTGTAGTTTGCGTGGTGCTATTTTTTGAGCAGAATTACATTTCCATAGTTCTTATTTCGTTGTACAGAGGTCGCGGATTCGATTCCTGTCCGAGAATTGATCTGGTGCAAGTCGTATTTTTTCTAGTATATTATTTAGCAATAATTATCAATTGTATGAAAAGAACTGACAGGCTATGTTTACTCTTGATCGAAAACTAAATGATGAATAAATGAATTAATTAATTAATACTTTATTGTTCACCATAGTAAATACATTCAAGGACAATACAAAAGTGGAGCAAAATTGGCGGCCTTATCGCTGAAAAGCAATTTCTTCCAGGCAACCATTTATTTACACAGAACAGAAAGAAAAATAAGGAATGAGCAGTTTATGGTGCTTTAAAAGTAGGAACAAAAACGTTCCGAGTCTCGTACTGATGCATGGCACATGACGTAAATATAATCCTAAAATTTTGACCGGAAGTGGAAGATTTTCTCAAGCTTCCGGCCAATTTTATTTGCGATAATCTTCTGATCCTCGATCAGCACAGCACAACTTTTCCGACCGTGTGCCTGCATTTCATGGTTTAATCCCAACCGACCCCACGCCTCTGTCCCCACGTGGGGATCGTTGGGATTAAAAAAAAAACATCTGGCCCGACTGACCCCCCGTCTATAACAGCGACGGTTGACATATTATTTGTATGGAGTCGGTTGGGCCAGATTTTTTTTTTAAATCCCAACGGTCTCCTCCACACACGTGGCACACGTGAACAGAAACGTGGGGACGGTTGGGGTTGAAAAATGTCAGCGAAATATTACTTTCCCATTTTCAGTGTTCATATATTCGATGCCCGGGTACAATTGCAGTATAAAGGAGCGCATGATGTATTCCAGCTGTAAGGGACAATTCCTAGAAATTATCGAAAGAATGGGCATAGAAATTACGAAACGAGTAAGTTTTACTCCGATACTAACTCTTTGTTTCTATTTCATATAATTTTTATATTATACTCCAACGAGTATTATGTAGGCCAGGAATTCCCAAAGTGGTCAATATCTACCCTTTGGGGTAGAAATCTGTTTCCCAGGGGTCGACATAAACGAATTATTATTATTATTCATTACACTTGATATTTGGCAGGATTTTTAAAGTATTTGGCTAGAGGGGTTAATCCTATATATCCTATAATCTAATATAATTTGGCTAGAGGGGTTAATAAGGGGTTAACCCCAGGAAAATTAGGGTTTAACTTGCACATTTAAAATTACTAAATGGGACCTTTTGGAATATCTTCGGACACCTTCCAGGATGACGCTCCCGAAAGTCCCAGACTTTCCGAAGTGGGATAGCCGGGATATCCTGGAAAAACTGGAAATTCAAGAAAAATTCTGGAGTGGACTATAAAACAGAAAGTATGTAACTTATAAGCTTGTATGGGGTATCATAAAAAGCAAAATTAAATGCGCTACATTATTGTTTTTACATTTGACCGTGTAAATACCACAGACAGATTACGAGAAATTTTAAGTTTTATTTAAGTTTTCCCAAAAAAAACTTCCGTTTAAGTAACCATACTTAAATATTAAACTAATGTTCTTATTTGTAAACAAAAAATATGCTAACAAAGCCCATTTAATGCATATTTGGAAAAATATAACTTTTAAGTACCTTTCTTAACAATAAAAAGCGAAAAAAAATTTTGAACGTCGTGTGCCGTAAATTTATGTATTGCAATATGGGCATCAGGTGAAAGCTAATAAAAAGCCAATTTCAAATATATATACATTATGATACTTTTATGTTATTGTTTTGACAGAAACTTTAAAATATACCCTAAAGGATATCCCGGCTATCCCACTTCGGGAAGCCTGGGACTTTCGGGAGCGTCATCCTGGAAGGTGTCCTAACATATTCTAAAAGGTCCTGCTTAGTAATTTTAAATGTGCAAGTTTGGTCAAAAATGGGGTCAAAGGGGTCTTTTGCCCAAAATAGTTTGGGAATCCCTGATGTAGACTATATTAAACTAGTTGGTTTAACCGTCGTTTATTTACATTTAAACCCCATAATCATTTTTATGATCTGCACTCTCATGCAGATTGCAATGTATCAAGAACAAGTTAACTTAAATAAATAAAATCTACATTCTAGCTTGAAATCGACGACGGTAAGGAACTGACCGACGAGTTCTTGTACGACGAGATTCACCCAAAAAGGAATCTGCACCGGCCGGCCTTCGCCAAGCCCAAGGGCCCGCCTAACCGCGGCGCCAAACGGATTACCAAGTCACAAACCGCGCAATAAGTACACCTATTGGCATTTAGATCAGTGTTTCCCAATTAGTGGTACGCGTACCCCCAGGGATACACGAGGTTGCATCAAGGTGTACGCGGGACAATCTCTTACTTAAGTAAGTTATTATATCAGTAACCTTTTTTTATAGATCATTACTGCGGGGGGTTCAATAAGGAGTACTCGAGTTTGGGGCCTTTCTTGGGGGTATGTAGAAAGAACTAATTGGGAACAACTGATCTAGATCGTGGGTTCCCAACCATTGGGGCGCGCCCCACTAGAGGGCGTAAAGTTATCCAAAGGGGGGCCCAGAGTTATCCAAAGGGGGGCCCAGCAAGCGGCTTCAGAGAAACTATCCATAGTTAGTATTGATTCAAACTCATAATTTCGCACGGCGCGGATAATGCCACCGATGCGTAATGCTCCTCTTGTTTTTTATTGTTAATAAGTTACTTAAAAATAAACACATCCATTTATAGAACTCATCGTTTGTTAATATTATCGTTGAGAAGCGGCGTAAGTATTTTACCATAAAGTTGGGGAGGCGCATAGGGTAAAAGGTTGGGAACCCCTGATCTAGATAATTCTAGATCTAAACGCCGTTTAGATAAGCCCAGTAGTCTTATCAAATAGACCTAGCAACAATGAAATGAAATATATACTTTTTTATACAATGTGGGAAATGCAGTATTACAGAGTTGCAATAAATCTTTTTAGTAACCAAACCACCTTCATGAGAGAGGGAATCGCAATTGAATCTACTATATTCGGCAGGTTTAGCGGCAGTGTGATAAAATCTTATCCTATATACAACGTGTTAATGAATTAACGCAAAATGAGAAAACCGTTTCCTCGGACCATCAAACTGAACAACTTTTACTATGGGACCAACTCTAAAATCGAGAAAAAAAAATCTGCTGTTTCATACAAAAATTAATAAAGAAAATATAAAAATGTATGAAGCAGCTGATTTTTTTTTGCGATTTCAGAGTTGGTTTCATAGTAAAAGTTGTTCAGTTTGATGGTCCGAAGAAACTGTTTTTAGGGTTTCGTACGTCAAAATGAAAAAACGGAACCCTTATAGGATCACTTTGTTGTCCGTCTGTCTGTCCGTCCGTCTGTCTGTCAAGACCCTTTATTTTTTTTGGCGTTAATTCATTAACACGTAGTGAGGTAACGTTTGACGATGACAATAGTGCAAACATCCAAGGTTCATGGTAGGGCCCATGAATTGAGGCAAACTGTTTACTCTACAGTAAACTATGTGATATACTGCTCACAGTAGATGCGAGTGTAAAAGAGCAAACGATAGTTTACGTAACGCAAACAGTTTGCGTCAACTCATGGTAGGGCAAAGTACTACGGTACCGCACTAGTAAAGTTAGGTACTTGTCGCTTGTATAGTAGCGGTGGCGCGTCACCTTGCCTCAAATCATCGTTGGCCTGTCAACACGGCAGAGTTACGTTATGGTAGTTCAAACCAGGGGTGTCAAAGATACGGCCCGCAAGCCATCTCAATACGGCCCGCGACCAGAATCTATCCATGATTTTAGATGGCATTTGATGCCACAACTTAAGATAATAAAATAAGAGACCTCAGGTATGTGGATCCTCAAGCTCAAGATAACTCCTTTTTATTACTTTTTTATGAAAAACTTAAAAGAAATAAAGATACTAATTTTTAATTTTTAATCTGGCCCGCTAACACACCTTAAATCTATAAATGGCCCTTTAGAAAAACCAGTCTGATACCCCTGGACTTTAAACAGTGCCTGTATTATGAGTTTGCACAGTTATATTTACTATACTTCATGCCTGGTTCCCTATGTATTTGCATAAAATTTTAAGGCATAATATGTCTTAGCATAATATGATTTCGCCGAATGATGTTTACGCATAATATTATTTAGTCATAACAGCTTATGCATAATTTTTTTAAGCATAATAGTAGGTATGAACCTCTATACTAAAAAAAGTTGGGAGTTACAAGTCGTGATAAAGTTTGGCCACATGATAGAAACTGATCTGTAGGCTGTTTCTAACTAATATTGAGCTGGGTCAAACTATCCTTACATACAGTTCCATACGGCGGCGGGTTGAATAGCGCACTTTTCCCGGCTTCATTCTAAAAACTATAACAATTCAGGTTTAGCTAATAGGTCAAATATGGTATCATTTTCGGATAAATCAATAACGTAGAACTTATTTCTGATATAAAAAAAATCAATTTATTAAGCAGTTTCTGAAAAATTACACAATAACCAACATTTTTAAAGTTCATTTTTTTAGTTTAGGTATTGGCACTTGTTTCAGTATTTTCAAAAAAACTACTTAAAAGAAGCATTTTTCAGGTTAATTTGTTATATGCTTTTGTTATGTTAACTATATTTTATACAATTTGAGCTTAACCCAAGTAGTTTAAGTCCATTGTTTGCGGACATACAGCTAGTCAAAAATTTGCATTTTTTCACGAAATAAAAGAGGTTTCTGTTTCGTTCAGAAACATTTTTCAGGTTTTTTGTTTATATTTCTGTAAAGTTAATTAAATTTTCTACAATTTGAAGTTAATTTGAGTAGTCTAGGTCTATTGGTTGCAGAGACATAGCTGGTTAAAAATGGTCTTTTTATTGAAATTAATTGAAAAAATCTTATCTTTGACTAGCTGTGTCTTTGCAACTAGTAAACCTAGACTACTCAAATCAGGCTCAAATTGTAGAAAATGTAATTAACTTTACAGAAATATAAACAAAAAAAATGAGAAATGCTTCCGAAGGAAACGGAAACCCCTTTTATTTCGTGAAAAAATGCATATTTTTGACTAGCTGTGTCTCCGCAAACAATGGACCTCAACTACTTGGGTTAGGCGCAAATTGTACAAAATATAGTTAACATAACAAAAGCATATAACAAATTAACCTGAAAAACGCTTCTTTAAAGTAGTTTTTTTTTAAATACTGAAACAAGTGCCAATACCTAAACTAAAAAAAATTAAGTTTAAAAATGTTGGTTATTGTGTATTTTTTCAGAAACTGCGTAATAAATTGCATTTTTTTATATCAGAAATAAATTCTACGTTATTGATTTATCCGAAAATGATACCACATTTGACCTATTAGTTAAACCTGAATTGTTATAGTTTTTAGAATGGAGCCGGGAAAAGTGCGCTATTCAACCCGCCGCCGTATGGAAATGTATGTAAGGATAGTTTGGCCCAGCTCAATATTAGTTAGAAACAGCCTACAGATCAGTTTCTATCATGTGGCCAAACTTTATCACGACTTGTAACTCCCAACTTTTTTTTGTATAGAGGTTCATACCTACTATAACTACTTTAAGCATAATCATGTTTAAGCATAATATTCTTTAGCATAAATTTAAACACGCATAATGTTATTTACGCATATTTTTATAAACAAAAAAAATCATGACGTTTAAAATCACGAAAGAACATTTTACCTAAAATACAAAACCCCGAAGCTTAAAAAACCGAAGGTTAATTGAGGGTTACATGCCAGCAGGTCGGTTCTGGCACTTCGCCGGCCGCTGCCGCGGCACCACACATAATTTATCACACAGCAACAAATACGACAAAAACAAAATGATAATCATGATGAGAAAAGGCGCGCAGGTTTTTTTTGTTTTTTTTCACACGCCCAATGCAAGAATATTTTACAAACAAATGGGTTAGTGAGCATACAGCCTACTTCAAAATTATAAATGTAAGTGATAAAATGCTAATATTTTAATATTTTTTAACAAAATATTGTAAATAAGAAATAATTTGATAATAATAAATATCTGTTTGACTTAATTAAGGACCTACACATTTATTTATTCCAAAAACGCAAATGAATTTTCAGCGGCATAAAACCTCTTTGTTGTTACTAAAAAAATAACTGTATTACCCGGTTAAATTGAAAATGCTCTGTTTACTCGCATAGAACTTGCAGTAAGGTACCTATTTAACTTTGTAGGGATAATTCTATAACCAACTAGTGTTTTATATATTATTGCACGCGTTTGTTATAGTTAGGTTTATGGCCCTAAAAGCGATGTATTAGGGCTCACTTTACGAGCAAGTGTGTTGAAAAAATATTTATTCTTTTTGTTTTTGATTTTTATGTCTAAATAATATTAGGCGAATAGACAATATGCCTAATAACATTATGCGAAAACAAATTAGTCTAAATGATAATTATGCTAATATAAATAGTATGCCAAAAAACAATTATGCGAAAGTATTATTATGACAAAAAAGATTATGCCAAATCCGTTATGCCAAATCAAATTAGGTATAAAATAATTATGCGAAAACAAGGGATCCTTTCATGCCTACTGTAGTAAGTAATTTTGTATGCAATTTGGCACCGCGCCTCTACCGGTAACTGCACTAAACTAAAAGTTTTCATAACAAATATGTTAACTGTAGTATAGAAAGCGTAAACTTATAATACACCTATAAAGTTGCAATAAATCTCTAGTCGGCGCGATGACTATTATTCCGCCAGCGTATCAACGCGACTCGCAACGGACCACTGTATGCTCGCAACGGATTAGTTGAATATTGTCACATGTTAGAGGAGAGAGGAGTTAAAATAACGCCGGATTCTAAGTAAAATTCGGAGTGCAGTTTAAATATTAAGGACGACTATTAGGTACTGTATTCGTGACTTAATGAAAAAAATCTTGATACCTACATCTAAATTAAGTAAGTTAAAAAAATAATATTTAGAATAATTAATTTCAAGTCATTATAATATTCATAAGTAACCTACAATGCGATTAAATTGACAATAGACAGTGATCCGCTGTAACTTCACTAGAGAGGAATGTATGGCAATGTTGGTCACTATCACTAATTGCATTGTATTTACTTGACAGTATTTCATGTTTTATAATTATTCATGTTTGTATTATATTAATAGAAATGTCAAGATTGTTTACCTAAGTCTCATGTTTTAAGCAGGGCTGGAAACCGGATTCTAATTAACCAGGTTAATTTCGATCTCAAACAGGTTTTTTCGTAAGTGTTCACTCGGAGCGGAACCGATTCGCGAGCGATATTGCTTCTGGGATAAACCTGGTTGATACCACGAAAAAAAAAAAAATTCGCGTGAAAAGTGCAGCGATATATTTTGTCTCTTTTTATCTGCGGGCGGGATCGATGAATTCATAGTTTTACTCGTCTCGTCTTTCGTTTCGTTGCTTTGCAATTGCATCGGGTGGGCGGAGCGAACAAAATCATTTTTGGTATTAACCAGGTTTTGAGAGCGGAATCAAAACCAAAACGGTCTACGAGCTTAACCAGAAATAATACCGGTTTCGACGAGGAGAATCGAAATTAAAACGATCTTTTCAAAATGTATGAAGCTGCGCGAAACCTGGTTGCGAATTTTAACCAGGTTTTCCAGCCCTGGTTGTAAGTTGTATGTAACGAATACAGTATACTTCATATCTGTTTTAATTTAACAAGATATTTTAGTTATTTTCCTAGCCTTTATTAATGTATGTATTTTCGTAATACATAATAATGATGAATTAATTACAGCTAAAAAAACGCTGTTATTTATTATAATAACTACAATATTATTTACGTCCAAACTGCTCAATGTATTTAGTGCCCTTTGATCAAAACGAATTTATATACTTTACTTTAAACAGTATCTTGTAATAATGAAATCCAAAGGTATTACATAGATAATGGATTGTATATGTTACGGCTAATACCCGAAGTATGGCTAAACCTAGTTTTAGCCGGCTAAAACTAGGTGTAGCCGATAGCTGTTGGCTAAAACTAGGTGAACCGATCTGCTTTACTCCTGTAGGTCCCGAATATAGGTTAGAAATTTAAATTTCAAGGTTATTTTTTTTAACAGACAACAGAAATTACTTTCTTAATACCCCATGCTACACCTAGTTTTAGCCGGCTACACCTAGTATTAGCCGCGAGCAAATCGGCTACACCTAGTTTTAACCAACAGCTATCGGCTACACCTAGTTTTAGCCGGCTAAAACTAGGTTTAGCCGCACTTCGGGTATTAGCCGTAACATATACATAATTATACTAATTAGTAAAAAAATATCATAATACATACCATTTTAATGAAATTATTGTGTTTAACTGATGTAATACTTTTCATTAATGAAACTTAAGTTCGATTACAAAAATTATGAGATTTATTCTTTTTATACAATTTACTGCAGTCGAAAACAAAAACATATTTATATTAATTTATTTACTTACATAAAAAAAATACTTTTTGTAGTGCTAAATGCCAACACCAATGTGATAGGAAGGATAGAAGGATTAATGTAATTTATATAGATGACAGTATTGAGTAGCTAAAATACGAATATTTATTGTATGCACGATTGCTTCAGGTAAAAGTAAAATCTAATATAGTTGTTCTATCTCAAGTCCGTTCGGCAATGAATGTCGTTAGGTCGCCTACGCACCGACAGCTGCCTAGATTAGTGCCTAGCTAGAGCCCAGATATGTATCCATGTAAAACGAACGTTCACGAATGTTCGCAACCAGCCGCACTGCGCACGTGCCTCGATAAATCCAGGCGACTGCCTAGAATATATCGTAGGCGCGAGGCTTACAACCAAAGACCATGCGACCAAGGCACCTATCCTAGCGAATCACCTTCCAGTGCGGTCACCCTGTATCCTAGCAAGTAACCTGGATATATCTAGGCACCTGTCGGTATGTACTTTCGCAGTCCTAAGGTCTTGGCACACTATAACGGCACCGCTCCAACCCAGCAATTAACTTGTCATTCAAATTAGAACATTAAATCATGTGTCGTAAAATATATTTCATAGTTTCAATAAGAAAAAGCCTACGGCGGGCAGTCAGCGCGCTTACCGCTACCATACAACTCGACTCACAGCCAGCTCGCTGCAAGCGAGCAGAACCGCGCCGGCCGCGTGCTAACTGCGCGGACTCCGGAGTCGCAAGCGAAACGATATTGTATGCAAAATAGCTTGCACTCGCGGCCGGCGCGCGGACTGCGAGCTTGCACCTCGCGGTCAGCACGCCGACCGCGTGCTTACGACGCGCTGACGGCTAGCCGTAGCCTAAATTCAAGGTGACGCCGCCGTGCTGTAGCTGTGCAGTTGCGGTGCCGGTATTGGCTCAGTGCACGCTTTTAGCGCCACCTAGCGTGTTGCAACTTTGTTGGCTCTGACCTGACCGTTTTGACGTTTTGATATGTAATGGCGGCATTCTGACAAAATGTTAAAAAATACTACACATATTGTGTTATTAATGTAAATTTCAAAATGTCTGTGATTTGGGGGGACAAAGTGTTGTGAAATCATTTTTGGTCATTTAAATTGAATATGGCAAGTAAGATCTATTCAAAAAGAGTGTTTTATTTTGGTTATATCAGGGTTTGTTTACTTCTTTTTTAGTTGTAGATTTTGTAAAACAAGAGGATAAAGCTACTTTAATAATTTTACTAAGTGATAATAAACATATATAATTATTCCTGTATCGCTAATAATAAATTAAATATCGTTTTCAAACAGATTACAGAGCCTTCATTATTTCTACTTTTTGCCACCATGAGCGCTGCGATCGATTATTATACCTTCGCACCCTCCCAATAGTGTGCCATGACCTTTAGACGTGCACATGAACATTATGTTAGTGTGCCTAATACGAGAGCGTGCAGATGCACATTAAAACAATGTGCACGCTTAACAACATTCATAGCTGTACGGACTTCGTGAGATAGAACAATAACCGCGTTATTTATTATAACATTTTGTAATGATATTATATGGCATTTTATTGAGCACCATCTCATATAATAAATACGATTTAACAAGACATTTTTATTCTCCATGAACTATTAAACTAAGTGAAACCTTGCGCAATCATTATTATGAAGTTTGTAGCGTTATTTGTAGGTTGAAGTATTGTTAATGTACCTAATTGTATGGTATTATTATACGAACACCTGTTGTAAAACATTTAAATATTAATAATTATTACTTTCTTATTAAGTAATTATATGATGTATATTTTGTGTATCTATTTATAATCTTTTAATAATGGTTAAGAATGAAAGCTCGATTCTTTTTACTCTTAATAAGTAGTGAATTTAAAATAAATAATGTTTGTTTCTTATTTCTTTCGAAGCTAAAAGTCAAATAGGATCCTATTTATAATTCTTTCACAATTCATATATTTTAATTATTCATACTTACCTATTTTATATTTTACAGAGTGTTATCCGAATCGAGCTAAAACTATGTTATTAAACGCAATGTTTAATCTTTATGTTGATATAAAAATTGTTATCTAAATTTTGAAGCCTTCGAGTAAAAATCGCGAGATTTTTTATTTAATCAATATGATGATTACTAATTTTAGTCTATTTTTAATCGGTTGCAGAATGTTTACGTTAAAATCTTGCCATTTTAAGCCTCAAATACGTTAGGGGGCATTGTGTCGAAAATGTTGCTAGCTCTTGCTTTCGAAGCAGGACGCAGTAACATGTCCCGCGTCAAGTATATGCGTCGCAAAATGTTGCGGGACACTGGGCAACGTTGCAGTCACAGTTGCACGTCATGATGGGAACATTTCGTCCCCTAATGTATTCGTGGCATATTAATCTATGTTCATGGCTTTATTTTATGAACCGACCTGGGGGCCAATTCTCGGATGCTTGACATAATGTCGAATGCGAGATATCTCGAAAAAACATGGCGGATGTCGATCGGAATCAGATTTCCGTATTTCGGAATCTCACGGTAGATCAGTCGGTCGAGCCATAGCTTTCGACATGCAATGAGTGGTGGATAGCAGTAGTTTATATATTAATAAAGATTTGTGATATAATGTCGCATTCGACATTATGTCACGCATCCGAGAATTGGCCCCCTGGAGCCCTACCGGCTAACTTTTCGAACTTCGGCGGGTCACATTGTTACTTTTCTATGGTAACGTTTTATTTGTGCCAAAAAGAAGTAGCAATGGGTCGCATCCATCTCTCATATGAAAGCGATTACGGTAGCCATGTAAGTTAGCCCCCTGACTGTCATTAGTCAGTAATTTAAGTAAGATGGAAATTTGTAAAACAGTTGTCTTGCCCAACTTCAAACTCCTGGTTTTAGTATGAAGTTCATGGTCTCTCTTATTTTTAACATTAACCCATCCATATTCAGAACTGATAATTGCGTCACATCCCTGGGGCCCTATTTTTGAATCATTCGTTTGAAAAATTTATATATTAGCAATCTTGTTGGTTTAATTGTATTCTGGAACACATTTCGAAAATCAATGCACAAAAATCGTTGAAGTTTTATGTAAATATTTCACTCTATTTTTGTATGTAAATACTGATTATCATTATAATGTTATGTTTTAACAATATCAATATAGTGCTTTGATATAACTTTTTTTTTATTTCTTAAAAGCCACCTGAAAAATCAATCATTTTGTAGGTGGCCTCCATTAAAAATTTATTCCTTATAAATTGAAGAGTAGAAGAATAAAAGAAATGTAAACCTTTAAAATTATCAAGTTTAAACTAGAGAGAATATTTACAATGATTTTGGACATAAAGTCTAGTTATTAATTCATAGGAGTAATCTGACGTTTACGGTTGTACCCATGAACGCTACTGACTTTGTATGATTGACTGAATCACAATGAACGAAACGCTGCACTCTAGTACAATAAATAAGGCAACATTATTTTATAATGTGACATTAGAATCTGTCAGTTTACTCCAGTGAATTAATAATTAGACTAGCAACAGTAGGTTTTATTTTTGCAGTAATTTCATTAGTGCCAGCTTTCAAGGACGCATTCTTGAAATCACGACTCAAACATATCAATCTACTAATTGTTCTACATTCATTTCACCTTTTCTTGCTACTAGAGAAGCGTGGTGTTTCGTCAATTCGTCGTTTTTAATTTCAGATGATTTTTCCACTGCTTGATTGTATTGTTCAACTCTGAAACAAGACAATGCATAACCATCTATAATGAAATACGTACTATGGGCAACAGCGTCGCTTAACCAGTTTGCAACAAAATTCGTGTGAGCGCGTATCGCCCCTGCACGAACTAAACGTATGTGACAGCGGGCGTGACGTGCAAGCGATTTTAACCTTAGCAGTGGTTAAGCGACGCTGTTGCCCATGGTACATTGCGATTAGATTGACAATAGACAGTAAACCTCATTTTTAGGGCTCCGACTACGGCCGGCATTGACCTCTATATTATTACACTGGACTGGCTGCTGTCAAACTGATCTTGTGCCTATTTGATTTCCGCCTTTTTGGCGCTGTTTAGCGTGAGCATAGCGTGAGGGAACTGGTACTATAAAGTCTGAAGTCTGGAGAGACCATCACGCCAACCATTTTCATTGTACACTAGTTCTTAAAACTCACGCTAGTGGCGTTTCAAATAGGCACAAGAACTTTGCTGTCAAATCATACAGACAGCCAGTCCAGTTAATAAGAAAAAAAATTTTAATGTCAGTGACGGCCGGTTACTAAGTTACTAAGAGCTGGTGCACATTATGTCGGACCGACAATTTTACCGTTGGCCGACTATTAGGTTTTGCTGTTCACACTAAGCTGCCGGTCCGACCATGGTCGGTATTCACATTAGTGGACACCGCTGTCGTTAAGACCCTGTTTACATTATTCTAGTAAAAACATTCAAGTACATTGCTTTTATTTTTTGGCCCGGGGAAAATGCCTTCGCATACCACCCCCGCGCGGGGAACACGGGGGCGGCTATGTGGTGCGCATTGGACGAGGACAGGACGGATCGGCGTAGCAGTCACAGCGTCCCCGGCCTGCGCCGGTCCCTTCGGACTCTTCCTTAAGGACGCCAAGCGTCTCCTACGGTGTGGCACTCCGGAACACACGAGCGCTCTTCCACCTCCAGGGCCTAAGTGGACGACAGGATTCCCCGTTCTGCCGCCCTGACCCTGAACACTACTACTAGGATGAGATGCGCATATCGCCTTCTCCTTCCCCCCGGTCTCCGCCGACGTATCGGGTCTGCACCCGTATCCTCGCGGACCCTCTCGGCGATCTCCTATGACATGATGTCTTCACAGAAGGAGGTCACTGCCTCCCACACTCTGTCACCTCTCAGCATGGCATTCAAGTACATTGCCTGGCATGTTCGTTGACTTCTACTGGAATAATGTAAACGGGGTCTAACCGCTGCCCGGCTCGCCACAAAACACTTGTGAGTTGGCTTCTGTGTACAATAGACGACGATAACGTTCTGATTGTGTCTTTCTTGTTCATATAGATAGATCCATAAAATCAGGTTTTAATATGCAGCAAATTTCACACTATTTTAAACTTTTATTTTTATACTGTTCACACGTCTTATCCCACAGCAAACCCCTGTCTCCCACTAGAGAAATCGAAACTTATATTAGTTCCCCCCGCCGACGCCGCTACGTGGCTAAACGTTCGGTAAATGTGTCGTCGGCGTCGCTGACAAGTTTATAAGGGGTCTTACCGGCTAACTTTTCGAACTTCGGCGCATCTGCCGAGTTTCAACATAAAACAGAGAAATAAATAGTAAGAAATTTCATTTTGTACTATTCGTTGAAGTTATTTGGAAGATATCGATGTTCGTGTGACATCATGAATTGGAGTTCGCCATTTTGGCCCAATTGGGGCTCGATTTATCTGTTTTAATTTGAAACCCGGCAGACGTTTCCAAGTGCGTTTCCGATGCGTTAGCCGGTACGGCCCCAGGGGGGTTATTATGTATCTTTGTTGCAATCAACTCTGACAGAAATCGCAGTTACATTGCTGCTTTAGAAGAACCAATGTGACAACTATCTTACTTAAAGCAGCAAATGTAACTGCGCTTTCAATCGATTTCAATCGAGTATTGTTAGCAACAGCCTTACGTAATCAACTAGCGGGTCGCTCTAATGTGAACAGCGTTTTATTGAAATACAAATATGCCAATATGGATCCGACACCTTTGTCGTTCCGGTAAAACTGTCGTCGGTCCGACCTAATGTGAACCGCTCCCCAGGTGCCCTCTGACCACGTGGTCCGACTGCCTTTGTCCAACCTGTAGGAAATGTAATAGGGTAGAGTATGGATAGAAGGTAGCCACTGATAGGAAGGCCAAAGTGGAAGATCTTCCTCCGGGCTGGGTGTTATTTGCCCGGGGACCGCGGTCCAAGCGATGATGGTTGGAAGTTGTATATATAGTTTGGCGGCTGAGAAAACTCCGATAGCGAGATGTAGGTTTCTCCATATTGTCTCCTTACTACGAGGTGCTATTCCTTACTAATCTTTGTGTTTATTCGACACTAGCGCCATCTGGTAACATGGTGATCAATCTTGTTGCAACCATGTGTTGGTATGTGCGGCGTAAGGTAGATGCCGCTACAAACCTATCGGACCACATGAACTTTTTTTCCTGTTGGTTCGATTAATCGGACTACAAAGAATTGTAATTCCGATTCGTCCTACCGATCGGACGACATGAACTTTTTTTTCCTAATGGTTCGACTAATCGGACTTTCTAGTATTTCTTCTGGAATTGTAATTCTGCTTTGTATGACTGATCGGACATGAACTTTTTTTGTACTAAGAATAAAAGTAGTAAGTAGGTATAACAAACTAAAACTTTAATAAAATTTCACCACTCGAAATTAATAAGGGTCCCAACTCAAATTTTTCCATTTCGATCAACTGGAAACTGAACAACTATTTTACTTCTCCACAGCTCAACTATTTGGGTTCATCGGTTGGGAAATATACTTACGATTTTTTTAAAATCTTTGGATTCAGGGTCAATTATTTTTAAAATCAAAATGAGGTCTTCTTTCAGTAAAGATATTCCTATATTCTTTCGCTTCATGTGGCTTTGGGATTCTCTTTTTATTGAAAATATTTATAGTAAGTTTAGTTAACCTTCTCTAGATGTATGTGACTCTAGTACTTAAAATCAAAAAATCAGTCGTACTTTCTACTAGGGTATTAAAATTATATAAAGTTAACCTTCTCTATATTTATGTGATCCTGGTATTTTTTCTTTATCTGCAGGGGTTATCATCCCACTATAGTTCCGATCGGGGACTACGTGGTTTCAGAAAATGATAGTTTCTATAGTCCGATCAGTTAATCGAACTAACCGGAAATCAAAAGTTCACGTCGCGTTGTCCGATTGGTGGGACCACGGGGTCTATGAAAATGATAGTTTTAATAGTCCGATAGTTAATCGAACCAACAGGAAAAAAAAGTTCATGTGGTCCGATCAGTAGGACAAAGGCAGTCGGACCACGTGGCCAGAGGGCCCAGACGGCACGGAGCGGACCTGTCACTCTGTATGTATTTCTATGGCGCGGAAATACCGATGGCCAGCGCGATGGCGCAAAATCCATACAAGTGACAGATCAGCACCCTGATTATCTAAAAAGAAACTATTTAGCGACCGGTTTCATTCTACATACATTGCTACTTTTCTTTGGTATGTTTTTTTTTAATCCAAAAAGAAGTAGCAATGGATCACTATCATCTATGAACTGCAACCGGTCGCTAGGTGGTTTCTAATTAGATAATCAGCCCGCCGGCCGCTCCGTCCGCTCCGATTCTGATGCAGTGGATGCGCAACTTAAAAATGAGGTTATGTGTTTTGTGCTAAGAGGTACTGGGTTGGGTACATTACCTTGCTTCTCTTATTTTGTACATTGCTGCTCTTATGTCATCCATTGTTATGCCAGTCATTTTTAAAACTCCTAATATTGCTATGCCTCCTATCGTACTTAACGCAGCGCCTGAAAAATAACAAAAATTCTGATAATATTTGTATACTTTTGAAATATGTAATTTGTTTACTGACTTTGATAAATGGTCAACTTAATTATGATTTCAATTAAATATACCTACTTACTTTGAGGTCAAGCAGTATTACGACCTGGGGCTCTATCGGCTAACTTACATTGCTATCGTAATCGCTCTGATTTGACAGATGGATGTGATTGATGCATTACTTCTTTTCTTTGGTAAGTTTTTATTTGTGCCAAAACAAGAAGCAATGTATCACTAACATCTGTCAAATTACAGTTTTCATTAACTTCATTGTTTTTAGGCGATAGACCCTCTGGGACCTTACCAGCAACTTTCCGAACTTCAGCAAATCTGCCGACCTTTAAGAGTTTGTAAGGCCTTTGTATATCAAAATTCTGACAAGCCAAAATCTGTCAAAATTCTGCCCGATCTCGAGATCGCGTTTGTGCACATGCGCAGTGGCTACATGAAATCACAGAGAAATATTTTATATCAAACTTTAAAATATAGTGCCTACTATACGCTAAGTTGATACTTTAATTTATTATTTTATTTATTTAGTAGAGTTGGAACACTTTTTTATCTAAGTAATTATTGACCTCAGATGAATTGATTGCGTTATGATTAAACTGACAAAATGACTAGGTACCTATTTAGGTATTAAGTACATTCACGAATTATTATACAGTATGCGTGAATTTTGGGTGTACTCGAAAAACTGCTAAAACCCTTCTAATATTTCGATCATAAAGTTTCAAGTTTTCAATATAAGGAAATTCAAAATTATCTACTTATGCAGTTTAGGCTGTTACAAGCACTTGTGAATGTCAAAAGAAACTACAACACCGTATTATATTATATAATATTATATTCTGTGCCGTCGGTTCGCAAACCCTAAGCGGGAGACCTTGTAACGAGAAGGACCCGCAAGAAACTCGTCAAGGGCTGCTTTTTCTCTCTGTATATTTCATACAGAGTCGTCAAAATGAAAAGTGAGCGCATATAAAATGAGGTTACTGTCCACAGTAATCACAATAAACTTTAATTACAGCGAAATTTCATACAGTAACTTTGAATTTTTTCTGGGGTTGACTTGCTTTGGCAAAAAAATATTTTTTGTAGAAATGACAATGGGCAAAAATATTGAGAACTTGGTCCAAGAACCTCCACTATTGAGACTTATGAGAAATGAAAGTACATACCTGTCACATGATTATGGCAAAAGATTATCAAAATCAAAATACTTTTTATTGTCATGTTTAGCTGATTATTAATTTCACAATATATTACCTACCTGAATATTCTATTAATATTTTTTGTTAAGCATGGAGGATATTATCTCTGCGTCCCGTTTATTTATTACGTACCGCATAAAGATAGTCTCAAGTTCAACATGTGTAGTCTAACGTGCCGTTGACTGTACATACATTTGAACTTCCCGCACCCGCGTCCGAGGCAAGCGTACGCGCGCGCATGATGTCTCAGGTTAGGCTAACTGTTTTGGCTGCTTATTGTGTTTCGATCTTAGATTTTCTAAACCAACAAAACCAACACTTGACATTGAATGAACTTGATTTTTGCCGCTGATAAGGAACTGACTTATATTTGTTCGGACCTTTTCTTTTTTTTGTCATTGGACATAGTGATTGAATTCTGAGTGATATGTTTCGTTTCGACCTACTGCAGTAGTGCTTTGTTTATGAAACACATTTTGATGAAAATGCTGAAGCTGCTGTGATTATCACAGAAAATCTGCAACAACTGCAATCTTGTCAGGTATGGACAATCACTATTTATTCGGTTTAGCTAAACAATTAGGGCTAATGAAAGTGAAATTAAAAAAATCAAAATAGTAACTATTTGCCTCACTAGATGGAGTTGATGGAAAGAGAACTTTCAAAATTGGCCTTTAAAAATAATTGGCTGTACCAAATAGTACCAAAGAGGCAAGTAAGCGCTCGCTGGCAGTCATCTGCCTAAAGAGAAAAATTTTAGGGTTACATCTGCCTGCCTACATGAGTACTCTTTGAAGCATATTAAAAAAAACACATTTCACATTCATTTTTATCAACGCCATCTATTGAGTTACAGTTTTTGTCATTTTGAAAAGCCCTCACTGAATTTCATAAACTACTATTTACGTACTGTGAAGAAGCTGCAATGACTTTTATTCAAGATAGATAATTGTTATAAAGATAATGATCAAATAAAAGTTTACTGAAAAAAAATCATTTTTAAAATACTTTTTCAAAACGGACTAAAAATTATAAAAATCGGACTAAAAACTTTAAAACGTAGTCCGTTTTAAAGTTTTTAGTCCGATTTTTTAAAACGGACTAGTAGAACAGACTAAAAAGACTAAATAAAAACAGACTAAAAAGTATAAAATAAATTCTACTGTAAATATTTAAAACCCCTAAACCTACCTATACTATATAGTTTTTTTTTATTTTACTAGTCTGTTTTAATGTTTTTAGTCCATTTTTTATAATTTCCGTTTTAAAAACTAGTTTTTAAAAATTTTTTTTTTCAGGAAATTTTTATTTTCTGCTTTATAATTAACGAGCTAAGACTAAAAATATACCATTTCCTATCGGAGCACTCGTCAAGACGATTCAAATGAGCCCAAACTCGATGAGGTTGCATGGTTTTATTACAGAAATCCAGTGGCCTTCTTCCGGCTCCATCATCAGACCCTGGACACAATTTCCCAACCAAGTACTCGTCAAGACGATTCAAACGAGCCCAAGCTCAATGGGATAGCGTGGTTTTATTAAAAAGTTCCTGTATCTTTCTTCCGGTTCCATCATCAGACCCTGGAAACTATTTCCCAACAAAGTACTCATCAAGACGATTCAAAGGAGCCCAAACTCGATGGGGTTGCACGGTTTCAATATTGAGTTCCTATGGCATGGCCTTCCAGCTTCATCATCGAACCCTGGACCTCGTCCTCGTCCATTAGAGTACTTGTCAAGACGATTCTATCGAGCTCAAACACGATGGGGTTGTATGGTTTCAACATAGAGTTCCTTTGGCCTTCTTCCGGCTTCATCATAAGATCAGCTCAATGACACCATAATATTGCATTGCCTTTCAGTTCTGACTCATGTTAAAAAATTTAAGTCTATAGCTCATCGGGAAGCTAGTATAAAATCGTTCGCAAACTTTGTGGAGAAAAAAACAAACGAACACACAAACGAGAAAGCAACCTAATAAAAATGTAATAAAAAATACGTATAATAGGCGACTACATGTGGGAGACAAATAATTTAAGTTAGCAGTGAAAATTCTAAATTAGTGACAAAAATCGTGGGCAACTATTATACCAAGTAGGTTACTATATAACTGATTTGAACTGCCCAACATGGTATTTTTGTAATCTCGATTAGGATAATACCATCCCCTTTTTTAAATAAAATTTATGCCAAATTTTAAATGTTTTGTGTGCCCTAAGGTTGTCGCCCAAATAGTAATTTGGTCGCCCGTTTTGAATAACTAGTTACTTAATTTGTATTTTAGTCACCCATTTTCATCATTTGTAGTCGTCCTCAGTCCGTCGCCCACTTAGTATTTTTGATACCCAACATGGGAATTTATTGTTACCCGATTAAATACTACCCTTTTTTTAATTTAATGTACCTAAAAGATTCTTACAAAATTAGAAAAAATTATGAAAGAATTTGGAGAAAAGCGATATGTCCTCACGTTGGAAAGGCCCGCGGCCGTCTGATCGTAATAATTTTGCGAGAGCCAATTTATAGGTGAATTATATAAATTCCTCACAAATAACCAAGTATAAATATTGATAACAAAATATGCAGTGTATTAGTCGGTTATCTTGTTATTCTCATTAAAGTAAGGAAACGTCTTTAAAACCTTCGAATACTAGTAAAAAAACGTGTTAAAAGGTACCGATTTAATCATTTTTTAATATCTTATTTTCTCTGTAATTAAAATCATTTTTGTAATTTTTGCTTTATAGGGAACTCCTTGACAATACACACAATAAGTTAAAAATTATATATGAGGCGTATTCTCATTCAATACAGTTTAAACATTAGTGAAAAATGTCACTGACAAGCAAATTTGTAATTCCGCTTGAACAGATTGTCTTCGTATCAAAAAAACTGATCATATATTATTTTTTTCTCTCTATACGGCACTAATTTAAGACTTTTACTTCCTAAATCTAAAGTTATCATCAATAATAATGCTTTCATTTTTTAGATTTCGTCATTGAAAAAACGCTAATTTCTGAAAAATCGTTCAAAATCTGTTATATAGCCTTAACCTAAAATAGCTAAATCGAGCCCCAATCAGGGTTCGTACCGGCTAACACCCCGAACCTCGGCAAGTCTGCCGGGCTTCAAAATTAAAACAGATAAATCAAACCTCAATCAGCCTTTCTATAGTCTAATTACAAAATCTATCGCAAGCGCTTTCATTGATGCTTTTTTTTGGCATAAATAAAAAAAAAATAAAAAAAATAAAAATCCGCCTGCCTAAAAAGACAAGTCAACTGAAAAGATGGAAATAAGATTAAATATTAAAGGCAACATTATAACATGCAGTCGGGGGCATGCATAAAGAAAGTGACATTATGAATGATTTCAGTTATATGCCTCCGACTGCATGTTATAATGTTGCCTTTAATATTTAATCTTATTTCCATCTTTTCAGTTGACTTGTCTTTTTAGGCAGGCGGGTTTTTAATTTTTTTAAATTTATTTTTTTATTTATTTATTTTTAGTTATTATTTATATGATATACCTTTTTGAAATCCTTATAATAAGCCCTTTAATTTGACATCCATATTGCAGTATTCTAAAAAAAATTTTTTTTTTCCGCTACGTATAATAGCACCGTACAGCCGCCATGTTGGTTTTTTTATAACGCCACCTTCTTAAGAACACTTGGGCTGACGAGACAAATCTAACGATATGTTAATCATGGAAATCTGTTCAGCCGTTTGAAAGATATGAGGTAATAAAGAATATTACATACAAACTTACAAGATACGCGCGAAAAACATAACCCTCTTGCAGTCGGGTAAAAACTTAGCTAAGATAAGAAATGATATGAGATAAGAAAGTACCTAGGGCCCCTGGCCACGCAAAAAAAACTTACAACGGCAGCGACTGTAATCAGGGGAAGGCAACTGTCAAAATGGCGCTGCGTACGCTTGTTCCACGAGAGCTATGAAAACAAAGGACTTTTACTTTAAAAAATTGTTTTTTAGCTTTAAAATTATTAACTTCTGTGTAATAAATAGGCTTTAAAAATGTCGGCACTTACAAATTTCCGAAAAATCTGAATATAGAAAACATTTATAAATTCTGTAAGAATAAAAACGTCTTAATTTGGCTTTCAATTCCGGTATTTGCATTGTAGAATAGTCTTTTATATCCATTTTGGGTCAATGGGCTTTTTCGGTAAAAAATACCACAATATAAATTACCAATTTTCCCATACATTTTGTTCTGAACGTCTACTGTCTTAGGAACAAGCGTACGCAGCGACATCTAAAATTAGCTTTGCGTTGCCAACTCCATACCTAATACTAACGATAGTCAATGAACATACTGCTTTCGACTCATAATCAACAATTCACATTATAAAAAGATGATTGCGCAATCACGTTTTTGATTAATTTGTTGTTAAACCTTAGATTATTTATATGTCAAGATAGACAGTCAAAGCTACGACAGCGTCGAAAAAAATATCACCCAACAGTTGGGTGACCAAAACACGCACACATTGTCAGTAGTGTGAGCCGGCCATAGTTTTTATTACAATACTCTTTGGACGCGATGATGCTAAAAATGCACACCACCTTAAAAAAGTTGGCCTGTTTTGTTTAATACGTCAAAAGCCTAAGACTCTATCTAGACATATAAATAATCTAAGGTAGAGACCCTTACTGTCTTATTCAGAGATGTTTCACAAAACTGGGGTGCAAGACTGTTCTAACAAAACCTGGTTTAATGCTTGTAAACCAATCAAAATGTACCTTTTAATACGGTAGGACTAAACGTTAGACTGTCACTCTGAATACGATTTGCGCTAAAATGGCGTGAGTCCGCAGTCTAACGCCATGTTAACTTTGGCCCTAGTTTAACGAACGCACTCTGAATAAGACAGCTACTGTTATTCAGAGATGTTTCACAAAACTGGGGTGCAAGACTGTCCTAACAAAACCTGGTTTAATGCTTGTAAACCAATCACGATGCACCTTTTAATCCTTAAACGGTGGGACTAAACGTTAAACTGTCACTCTGAATACGATTTGTGCTAAAATGGCGTTAGTCCGCAGTATAACGCCATGTTAACTTTGGCCCTAGTTTAACGAACGCACTCTGAATAAGACAGCTAGGGTATATTGGGACGGACTTAGAATAACTAAGTCATTATTCTAAGGGGACGTACTTACTCTGTGTGAAAGTCCCTAATAAAAATTAAATAATGAATAAAAAGACAATGATTACCAAGTCCAGCTCCAACAAAAGTGGCTGCTAATCCTAAGTTTGCTTTGTAGAGTGCTCCAGTTAAGGCACCGGCTGTGACATACTCTATCAGCGATGTTTCCCCTCTATACACTGATATTGTTGTGGCTATTAAGCTGAAACAATACAAAGTTCACTTTTAAAATAAAAGTATGAAATTAAAAATAGTATTTATTTAGAGTGGTATGTATTTATTTTGAGGAGCTTGGTGGCGCAGTAGTTTAGCGCCTGGCCCTGCAATTGCGGATGTTAAGCAACTTTCGCAAGGGTTGGTCATGGGATGGGTGACCAAATATTTACTATGTAGAGTTCTTCCGTGCTTCGGAAGGCACGTTAAGCCGTTGATCCCGGCTGCATTTGCAGTAGTTAATACTCACCAATCCGCATTGGGTCTGAGTCAAGGGTTACTGCCCATCCTCCTTATCCACCCATAAGGAAGGCCTGTTCCCCAGTGGGGACAATAAAAATGGCTGAGGTCGAAATATTCATTTAAAAATTTCCAAACAAAGTTCTAAATAAAAGGATAGGTGTTTTACAGAGAACTAAAATTTAGTTTAAACATCAGCACACTAGGGCCGCCATTGGGAAAAATAATGCTTTACTAAAGACGAATCACACATTCGCGCGAGTGGCGAGGCAAATAGCGATTTTGAGTATAAGTGTGTGCAGCTGCAGTAGTCACCTTTCGCTGCGTAGGGAGCACAATATTAATCTTTGGTTGGTAGCGGCATTTCGGACACGAGTTAAAGAGCACGGCGACCCTTACAGCGGGAGTTTTTGGCGCCATTTTGTCGAGTTCGGTTCGGTGACTATTTTGATTATTTGCAAATTGATTCATAATAGATATTGTGTCTTAAAATTGGTGCAGTTTTGTGGTACAAGTGTCTACGCAACTGAACAATATGTGTGATAATTGAAATAACCGCGATCTTGGTTGTGTGAAGCTGAGACTTTTATTGCAGTGGTGGCTACCTCGGCAGAACTTACCGAGTAAACTGTCTTGATATACTTGGTGCTAAATGCTCCAAGCAGCATTGGAATGCGATGCACCCACATTCTAATGAAAATTTAAACAATAACTACCTACCACTGAACTATTCAACACTTGAAACTGGCAATAATTACTCCCTAAAAGAGGAGAGTAGATTGCCAAACTAAAAATAAGCCTTCCTGATCACACTGCCTAAAAAGCATAGGAGAAGACCCTTACGGCAGAACATGTAGTCTATGGCCCTCTGTAAACTTGGTTGCGTGCGAGCTGGGGGTCGTTCCGAACCTACGCTCCGAGTGCAACCGAACGCTCTAACGCCGTTCCAAACATTAGAGCGTGACGTTCGGTTGTAACAACTTTCCCGTTCCAAACGTCAGAGCGTTGCAACCAAACAACCATCAAAATTGATGGTTGTAAAACGCTCTGACGTTTGTCTATAGAAAAACTGTCAATGTCATTTGACATTATTTTGTATTTTGATGTTTTTGTGTCTAATTTTCAAATAAATCATGCAGTGGCGAGGGGTGAAATTATGGCAAAGGTAAGCCGCTCTACAAAAATGATGAAAAATGTTGTGATCTTCATAGTGGATCAGTGGGGTGGAATTTCCAAAAGGTAAGCCGATGGGAATCGGCTTGTATGGACCCTTCGCCCCTGAAATCATGGTAGCTTCGCAAAAAAACAGTTTTTATTTGATTTTGTATTAAGGAAAGTTTAAATTATTTCTATTCCAAGTGGAAAATGAAGACTTTGTATTGACAGTGACATTTAAAGTTCTTGGTCGTTCCTAACCTTAGAGTGAGTTAAAAAACAACCAACAACCGGCACTCTAAGCCTCTGAACGAAACCCTGATATTAACTTAAGTTTACTTACCTAAACATTCCTGTAAAGATACCTAATCTCCAACCCCATCTGTACGCCCCTTTAGCAAATGCTAAAGTTACATAGGTTTGTAATTTTTTCTGAAACAAAAAAATAATGAATGACTGCCTATCCTTACTAATATTATAAATGCGAAAATCCGTTTGTTTGTTTGTTACGCCTTCACGTCTTAACTACTGAACCGATTATCATGAAATTTTGCATACACGTTCTTAGGGGTACAGAGAAGGACATAGGATACCTTTCATCCCGAAATAATGTATTGTTCCCAAGGGATAGCAAAAAAATCTTTCCACGCAGACGAAGTCGCGGGCGGCCGCTAGTAATTAAATATATCTGAATGTCAGTACAAAATATAGACTACAGAATTTGTGTCAGTCAATAATGAGATTTGGTACATAAAATTATAGCAAAACCATAAATTCATTGGTAACAAACTGACCATCTGGCCACAACCATATCTTTCTGGCCATCAAAAAATAAAAGAATAACTACTTCCTACCGAATACTACTAATACCTATCGAATCAAACACTTTCTATAAGACAATACATTTGTACAAAGATATTTATTTGTCAATGGCCAGTGGTCCACAGCAACTTCACGTAACATCACTCGAGAATGTATGGTGTGCACAGATTAAAAAACACCATTGTTGGATTTTATCAAATTAATCGCATTGTAGTAAAGTACATTTTGCAGCCCTACAGGGGGCTTACCATCAGCAAATAAGAAAGCGTTTAGTTCAAAAGCAGGCCTTAAACAGGACTGCTTAAGGCCTGCTTTCATACTAACCTTTGAGATCATAGTACTAAAAAGTAAGGCAGTTCAATATAAGTCCTGCTATAAGAGCTCATAGTAAGGCCCCAGAACACAGTGCCTGTGGATACTACATGTCACAGCTAAAATTACAAATCGATTGCACAGGGGCTGATTTTGTAACTTTGTTGCAATCAACTCTGATAGAAATCACAGTTACATTGCTGCTTTAGTAAGAACCAATGTGACAACTATGTTACTCAAAGCAGCCCGTTGATTACTAACAATTCTCGATTGAAAGCACAGTTACATTGCTGCTTTAAGTAAGATAGTTGTCACATTGGTTCTTAAGTGAAGCAGCAAAGTAACTGCGATTTCTGTCAAAGTTAGATAATTACCCCCCTGCAATGTAATTGCAGTTTCAATTGATTTCAATCGAGAATTGTTAGCAACAGAGTTTTATAATCAAGGGCTGATCACATCTATCATAATATGGATTTACCTTTGCATCCATGGTGGATTTGTAAATAGTTGCCTGATTGTTTTCAATAAAATACACATAGGCATCTTTTGATTGCACAAAGCCTCCGAAACAGGCACCAATAAATGTTCCACACATGGCAGCCTGCATTACATTGTTCATTTCTACTGATACCTCCTCAAATTCACTGAAACAAAATAACCACTGATAAATCACTGTGATTACTGGAGACGAATTGATAAAATTAGAAATGAGTATGTGAGAGGAAGTTTGAAAGTAGCACCAGCAAGGGCGTCGCCAAGGGTGGGCAGGGGGGGCAGCTGCCCTCCCCTCTAGGGAAACCTCTAGGTTAGAAATATGTAGCCAACTGCAAAGCAACCAAAGTACTAAGGCTGTGCAATTGACTTGCTTTTCCGATAAATCCCGCATCTCAAAACTTGAATAAATCCATTAGGTGATGCTCGTGACTGTAGGTACCTACAACCCATATTTTTCTCATCCTCTAAGGAGGATATTAACTTGCCCCCCTCTGGGCCATGGGTTGGCGACGTCCTTGAGCGCCAGTAACAGAAAAGTTGAAAGGGAATTGTCTGGCTTGGTTTGGGCGTTATAAGAAGGGATGAAAGGCATATTAGGGTCCATCCATAAATTACGTCACACGTTAAGGGGGAGGGAGCGGGTCGACGAAGTGTGACATTGTGTGACAAGGGGGTGGGAGGGGTCCTAAATTTTGTGACGTCACATTTCAAAATAATTTAAATTGAAATAATACAAATTTCTGAACTGTTTTTAATTCAATAATTATTTTTAGATGTAAAATTGTAAAATATGTGACGTCACACTAGGGAGGAGGGGGTTTCACAAATGTGACTAGCTGTGACAAGGACAGGGGAGGGGGTCAAAGTTACGCAGACGATATGGTCTTGCTGAGTCCATCGATAAGTGCCCTCAGAAAACTATTGAAATGCTGTGAGCAGTATGCAGTGACCCACGGCCTCAGGTACAATGTTAAAAAAACGGAAATCATGGTTTTTAAAACGCGACATAAAATAATTTCTGAAATTCCCCCTGTGAAAATAAATGGTACGCAGCTTAAAAGAGTTCCCAGATTTAAGTACCTGGGGCACTGGCTCACTGAAGACCTTTCAGATGATACTGATATGGAAAGGGAGCGCAGGGCCTTGGCAGTAAGATGCAATATGCTGGCTCGCAGGTTTGCACGATGTACTAAAGAAGTAAAAGTGACTTTATTTAGAGCTTATTGTCAATCATTTTACTCGTGCAGCCTGTGGGTTAAGTATACACAAAAGTCGTACAATGCCCTGCGTATCCAATATAACAATGCATTCAGGATACTGTTGGGGTTGCTGCGGTTCTGTAGCGCATCAGGCATGTTCGCCGAGGCCCGCATTCAAGACTTTTATGCGATAATGCGCAACAGAATAGCCTCGCTGATGCATAGAGTCCGCTGCAGCACCAACAGCCTCCTGACTGTCATTGCAGACCGCTGTGACGGTCCAATACTGAAACACTGGGTCACTGTACATATGACCCGTGTATCAGTCAAATAAAATTTGGTTCTAGCCCTAATGTTACTAACATAGCTATTTAAGTTTTATTTTACTAACAAATATGGACTCTGTCTGAATTAAATAAATAATAATAATAATAATAATAAAAATCATGAAATTCGTGTGACGTAATTTATGGATGGCCCCTTACTAGAAGAGTAATGGATATGGAAGTTGAGGGCTGGAAAGTAAGAGGAAGACCACAGAAAAGATGAATGGATTGTGTGCGGAATGATATGAATTTCAAGGGAGTGGATGAGGAGATGACGAGTGACAGGAAGGACGCACTGCACTGACCCCAAATAAAAATAAATTGGGATTAGGCTATACTGCCCGGCATATATATTGGCAAGAGAATGAAAAAAAAAAAGATGTGCAGTAGCCATAAACTTAGTGTTATGGCTACTGCGCATCTTTTGCCTCTTTCTTTCTCTTGCCAATATATATGCCGGCATCTGTAGGGGGATGATAAAATCAATGTGATTACTAAACTAACAGGGAAATAATACATTAGAAAAGTTTCCCGATGATGTAGTCTTTGCCACAAACGCCAATCAATTCAAAAATGAACTGGACAGACATTTTATAACAATAAAAATAATAATAAAAATGACACAATAAAAGTAATTTGTTTGGTTTGGTGTCTATTTTAATTATTTGCAAATTGATTCATAGTGGATATTGATTGTGTCTTTAAATTGGTGCAATGTTGTGGTACAAGTATCTACACAACTGAACAATATGTGGGATAGTTGAAATAGGTGCGATCTTGGTCATGTGAAGCTGAGACTTTTATTGTAGTGGTGGCTACCTCGGCAGAACTTACCGAGTACACTGTCTTGATATACATGGTGCTAAATGCTCCAAACAGCATTGGAATGCGATGCATCCGCATTCTAATGTAAACTGAAACAATCTACCACTGAACTATTCAACACTTGACACTGGCAAAAATTACTTCCAAGAGAAAAGTAGATTGCCAAAATAAAAATAAGAAGAAGAATTCTTGAGCTCCTCAGGTGGGCCTTTTGAGGGGATGAGTGAGATTTTTTCCAATAAGCACTTATATTATTTAACATGACATTTAAATAGCATTGTGAATGCAAAACTCCGTAATAACAAGAGGGGAAATTAAGAATAATATATAATAATATATACAGGGTCACTGGAAATATGACGTATTCCTGCTAAGGGGTCAAAGATAAGGTGAAAACAAATATTTTTGGTCATATAACATTTTCTCAAAAAATTAATAGTTTTTGAGTTAATTGAAATTAAGTACATTTTTACCAAAAGTGCGTTTTCAGACACAAAAATTTAAAATAAAAGATAACTACTCATTTAATTCCGGATTTTTTACTATTTTGGGATAGAAAACAATCTGAATGTTGATAATGAATAAAATTTTTTTCATAAAATACAGGTGTTTATAAAAAAATCAATACATAAATGCATTTATTTTTTAATTTTTTTCAGATTTTTTAGAAATAGCATCAAATATCTTTAAAAAAATCCTAGTAACTAAGCGTGCATATTATTTTAAAAACATCACCATCTATTCAGCTTTCAGTTGAGGTATAAAACTTAATAATAACTTAAATAAAAAATGAGAAATTAAGACTTAACTAAATAGCAGTCCCATTTCATGTAGCAAAAATTTCCAACTTCAAGCGCTTCGAAGGTGGCCGTATTATCCTACTTATATCATAAATGTGAAAGTTTGCTTGTTTGGATGATTGTTAATCAATCACGCAAAACGACTGAACTGATTTGGATGAAATTTGGCACACAGACAGTTTATAAACAGGATTTAAACATAGGAGGATACTATTATCTTGGTTAAAGGTTCCCTAGGTATATTCTCGAATTTAATTGCGGACAAAGTCGCGGGCGGAAGCTAGTTTGCCATAAATGATCGTGCTTACTAAAAATACTTTCGTCCGAGTGAGTTTGAAACAGAATTATTTTCCGCCGATGAGTCAAAATTTTATACAGACAGCATCAAAAATAACCATGCATATCAGCCATTTTTAATGACCCGCTGCTGGGGAACTAGCCTACATTTTGGCTTGTGGATGGATAAAGCGGACGGGCCATACCCACCACGTGGACCCAATGTGGATTGGTCAGTGTTAACGACTGTAAATGCAGCCAAAACCAAGAGCACATTGAGTTAACACCGACCAATCCGCATTGGGCCCACGTGGTGGGTTATGGCCCGTCCGCTTCATCCCAAAAGGAAAGGAAGGCCTGTTCCCCAGCAGCGGGTCATTAAAAATGGCTGATATGCATGGTTATTTTTGATGCTGTCTGTATAAAATTTTGACTCATCGGCGGAAAATAATTCTGTTTCAAACTCACTCGGACGAAAGTATTTTTAGTGAGCACGATCATTTATGGCAAACTAGCTTCCGCCCGCGACTTTGTCCGCAATTAAATTCGAGAAAATCCCTAGGGAACCTTTAACCAAGATAATAGCCTTCCGTGCTGTTTGGAACTAATCTCGAAATACCCATTGCTTAATACAACCTAAGATCTAAAAGAACTTGCTCATAAGGGATGAAACCCGGATGGACTTGCTACCAAAAAGAGCGGTTCTCGATATATACTATTGTCAATAAGAGTCAATTTCGAATGAACCGAGTATCCTCCTATGTTTAAATCCTGTTTATAAACTGTCTGTGTGCCAAATTTCATCCAAATCCGTTCAGTCGTTTTGCGTGATTGATTAACAATCATCGAAACAAGCAAACTTTCACATTTATGATATAAGTAGGATAATACGGCCACCTTCGAAGCGCTTGAAGTAGGAAATTTTTGCTACATAAAATGGGACTGCTATTTAGTTAAGTCTTAATTTCTCATTTTTCATGTAAATTGTTATTAAGTTTTATACCTCAACTGAAAGCTGAATAGCTGGTGATGTTTTTAAAATATTATGCACGCTTAGTTACTTGGATTTTTTTAAAGATATTTGATGCTATTTCTTAAAAATCTGAAAAATATAAAAAAATAAATGTATTTAAGGATTGTTTTTTTATAAACACCTGTACTTTTTGCAATTTTTTTTATTTATTATCAACACTTAGATTGTTGTCTATCCCAAAATAATGAAAAAACCGGAATCGAATGAGTAGTTATCTTTTATTTTAATTTTTTGTGTCTGAAAACGTACTTTTGGTAAAAAATTGTTAATTTCAATTAACTCAAAAACTATTAATTTTTTGAGAAAAAGTTATGTAACAAAAAATATTTGTTTTGACCTCGTCTATAACCCCTTAGCAGGAATACGTCATATTTCCAGTGACCCTGTATACATTAGATGGGGCTGGGCCTGGGCTGGGAGTTGTTTGAGACTGAACAGAATTATTAAGAACTTACCTTCCAGTATACATCTTTTTCACACGCCCCCACCCACTGTTGGGAGTTTCCACTTTTGTGTTGAGGAGATCATGATCGTAATCATTATTGTTCCTAAATATGGGAAATAAAGAAGTCGGTGTCAACCTAACCACAGTTCTCAACATGTTAACAGTTCCTTTGAACGCAAATACATTTCTTTTAAACGCGATACCGATGTTAGGTACTTTGTACTCAAAATTGAAATGTAATGTAAATTAAATGAAGAAATTCTATGAAAACACCAAAATACTATCTTTCGCTCGCTCCTAAATAAAATAAGTTTAGTTAGATTAGACTACTATATAGACAGCTGACACTGACACACGGTTGACACTGACACTGACAGCACAGATCAAGCTGCGGTCCGCATAGCGATAATATCGATATTATCGCGATAACAGCCGGTCCGCATGCACGTTAGCGCGTTTACAATATCTAGCGTAACGTCACTCATGACGTCATTACTAGCGCCATCTTGGGCTTACATTACAGCGACCATGCCTCGGAGCGTAATCACTGTGAACGTCCTGTCTAAAGTTTTAAGTGACTGTCAAACGCAACAAGTGTCAGAATTTTATTTCGTCAAAAAATCAAAAAATGAGAGAGTACGTTATAGAAGGATTTCTTCCTCACTTCACAATAAAAGGATAGAGCATTATATTGGTTAGTATTTTGTTAATATTAATTTGGAGCTAATCCAAAAAGGTGGTTGATGTAAAAAGTTGAAAAAAAAAGATGCTGCGTGCACACGAACACGACTCAATAATCAAACGTTCTTCATCATTATCATCGCTTTAGAGAGCAAAAATAGTATCTAGCAATCATTCCATCTTGGATTTGAGATTAGAATAAAATGTTAGCGCGCTTACGAGCGGTTCGCATTCGCCAACTGTCATTTTTCGATTTTGTCAATTTAAGCGCGATATCGAATGTGGACTGCGCGTGAGCGTTGTAAACGTCATAATCGAAATTATTGCTATGCGGACCGCAGCCCAACACTACACAGACATCACAGACAAGTCACAGCAGTGTTACCCATAGATGTACATAGACATAGAAAAATTTCGCTACGCTCAAGTAGACGGACAATGGTGCGAGTGAGAAACCGATTCTTACGGCTTATTCGATGTGCGAGAAAGAGTTAAAAGAAAATGACAGCAGAACCTAGTTTGACTTCATTTATCGTCAATTATCATCTTGGTGAAAAGCGTCCACACGATTATTTTGTAATTTTGACCGCGATCTGATCGGTTTGGCTCATAAAGCTATATAAATCAATAATGGTGTTCTGTACTGAATTGTAATGTTACTTACGACAACAACCCAAATAAACACTCATTTCACAGGTAAATAAGATTGTACAAGTATCATTTTCATATTTCATATTTTAGTTGAATATATTCCTAAACACACTAAGTAATACACTAATATCATGCTATTAACCGTCTATTTTCTAAATAAAGGCTGATTTCTAAACATTATGTGTTAGATAAAAAGATATTATGTCCGTGAACTTGAGGAAATAAGGCGTAGAGATTGATCAAAAATTATTATATTATCGATACTCATGTCGATGATTTCCAATATAACCTTATTTGTCTTTGTGAACACTGATAGCTTTATCTAAAGCTGCTTTTAACCGACAGTTTTCAAATGGTAAATTATACCTACCTAAGTACTAATTTAACAAACAAATTTCCAGGTTTCCTGTAAATCCAGTGATAAAGTTACTGGATAAATGTCATAAATAGAATAGGCTGGGAGCCTCAAGGAGACTTGTAAGAAATTATTTAAATAAAATTGTTCAAAATCTTGTTTGTGTTTTATTTATTAGAGCAATAATACATTATGGTTATCGACAATCTAAAATGGACTTCAGGGCATCCCTAAAGTTCACGCACACGTTTACAA
This sequence comes from Agriphila geniculea, assembly GCA_943789525.1. Lineage (NCBI taxonomy): Eukaryota > Metazoa > Arthropoda > Insecta > Lepidoptera > Crambidae > Agriphila > Agriphila geniculea. The sequence continues at coordinate 10,455,087 of OX038875.1, forward strand.
ATTTTCACACACTGGCTCATGTCACTTTTGGTGTCGCAGCCAAGCGAACTCTGTTCCTCTATTCCAGTGGAATATTAACTTTATGTAGATGTAGCACATCCCTTCGGTATTTACCAAACCAAAAAATAGAAATTCGGTAGAATTCAGTAGATATTTTTCAATAGAAAAGACCTCAAAACACGTTCCATTTATTCAATGTAACGTAGTTTAATAATGTCAGCGCTCAAGTTATCAGTCAAAACCAAACAAAATCATCGATTCGGAACTCTTTTAGCTTGATTCGGAATCCCAGCAGAATAATATTAATGCATTCTATCACTTTCTGATTCGTACATCAGTATCATCATCGTACAGCTTTCCATAAAAAGATACGACTATATTAAGCTGATTTTCACATAAAGTTAATATTACCTACAGGTATATTAACTTTATGGATTTTAACTACGTTGCTGATTTGCGGATTTTCAATTCGTTCCGCAGGCTGATTATCTAAATGGAAACTATTAAGCGACCGGTTTCATTTCACATACATTGCTACTTTTCTTTGGTATGTTTTTTTTCACCCCAAGAAGAAGTAGCAATTGTAACGTTGTGTTTTTTCGTTATAGAAAAAAACAACGTTTCATTCTCATATTTATTAATATTCCATCATATTTATTTATTTACAAGTCTAAAACACAATATAATTCATTAATTTTCCTTAATCTGTATTTATTTCATACATGCGACCTCATTTCGTCCATACTCCAAATTCAAATTATCAACCTCTTTGTATAAAACTCCTTGGTTTGGTATCTAAGTATTTTATTTTTTATAACTTTTTAATTCATGTTCGACAACATTTAAAAATATTGAAGTATTCTACTATCCTTTTCTTACACATACATTTTATATCATTCATCCTTTTCACTCTATTACTTTTTTCTTGTGTTGAACGTTTTCGTTGCGTTTCCCGCGCTTTCTTGGGAAAATTTTCACTTCTCATGGCGCGAAGCCTATTTTTGCTCCGAGCTGAGATTATTTTTAAAATAAATGTTTAAAATTTGTTGATTTCTTGCAAGAGTCACATAAATTATTTTTAGGCTTTTCATAATACTGTTCGCTTTTGGAAAGTTTTGTTGGCTCCTCAAAGACGCTGTAAAATACCATTTTCATGAAAATTTGATTAATAAAGGGTACGTATTATATCATTTTAAACTATTCATTGTATTTATTTACCTATCTATTTTTATTTTTTCCTTTTAATAACTCCTTTTTTTCCTTCAATTCCAGGAGGGAAGAGGAGGGATTCCCAAATGATTTAAAAATATATTAAACATTCATCGATATAGATAGCTTAGATTTCATTCGTTATTCTATTATTCACATTCAGTCACTGTTTTTATAAATTTGATCTACGATTTGATCTGCGACTGTCATCAATCTGCGAAGTTCTGCAGCTTCAGTCCTGATCCCCTGAAGATTATCCGTGCTTTTCGTCTGCATCAAGTAAGGGCGTTCTAATTTTTATGACTTTTATTTGGCAAGAAATACTGCAACTTCGGAGCGACGACGACGGTATTAAATCGAACCCACCACGATTTTCTAGTAAATAACTTTAATTACTCCAACTAAATAATCTTCCGTGGTATTTATTATTTTAAGAGAGCAAAAGATTAGGTACCCACCCCATTCATTTGTTTTACATGGATAAGAACTATAAACATTTTATCCATTTGTTTATGTAGTAACTTTAATTAATAATTTGATGCCTAATGGTTTTAATTTGTTTCAAAGTTAATATGATAAACTGGGTCTACCTATTAACGACTTATAGCTGTTAAGATTTGTTTACTGTTAAAAACTTAATTTTGATCCGTAAATACATGTACATGGTTTGTTTTTTTATTCTTATTATACTTATACATTTAAAAACTTATTCTTTTATTTATGAATATTAAATCTGCTCACTCTATTCCCTGCCTTTAGCCGGGTCAGGGAAAGAGGTTGACAGTTGGCGCCCAACTTAGTGGCCTTTTCTTTTGCTCTCTCTTATGTAAATGTAAAAAAAAAAACAATTTTAAGTTGTACCAATATCACTTGTAATTTTTTGTGTAAAAGTTTTGTACATGGCTGTTAGGTTAAGCGTGGCCATGATTTTCAAATGGAAAAGTTTTAAAATTTAACTTATTTTTAAAATTTAACTTATTTTTATTGTGTTTTTTAAATTAATTGTGTTTTTATGTGTGGATAAAGGTACTTTGACTTTTAAGCAAAAGTTTAGTACTTTTTAATATTGTTTTTTATGTGATTTTGCTCTTTTAAAATGGATTTGTCGAAAGTTTATTTTCACGGGCTTTTGAAGGACGAACTTATTTACGAAGTATCGATCAGAGCTGAGACGCCTGAAGATACAGTCGCCAAATTAAAATGTCAGTTAAAAAAATTGCAAAATGATTTTTTACCTGATGAAATTATTAATGTTGACGCAACATATGAAACGGAGTTTCCTGTTATTCAACGTAAATTGGACGAATCAAACTTAAAACTCGAAGAGTATCTTTCGTCAGGTAATAAAAATGTTTTGGCCCGTGCTCGCGCTCTTTTCTGTCATTTATATTTTAGGTTAGACCGGATTCCAACGGAGTCGGAGACGGAGGTGCAAGGTAAGGCAATGTGTATGAAAAAGTTGATGGCTTTGAAAAATAATTTGATTCGTAATGAAGATTCTGCTGACCCTACACCCGTTACGACTGACTGTAACCGTTCGTCGCCTCATAGTACAGGGTCATGTTATGATTTTTCGAAATGGAGTGTTAGGTTCAATGGCCGAGGAAATCCACATGCATTTTTAGAGAGAGCGGAGGAGTTGGCCATTGCGCATAGCATTCCACATGCAAAACTTTTTTCCGCGGCGGCATGTTTGTTCGTCGAAGAAGGGTTGACTTGGTATAGGGGTGTAAAAGATCAGTTATCAAGTTGGCCAGAGCTGCGACAGTTAATGCTTGATGAATTCGAACCTATTGACTACGATTATCGGTTAATGGAGGAAATTCGTTCGCGTTCTCAGGGTAAAGACGAACCTATACATATTTATTTTTCCGTCATGAACTGTCTGTTTTCACGTTCAAAGAAGCCTTTATGTGAGAACGATAAGTTAGAAATTTTACTCCACAACATTCGACCGCACTATTCTCAACATTTAGCGTTGGTAAAAGTACAGTCGATTATAGAATTGAAATCGGTTTTGCAACAAATTGAAGAGAGTCAACAAAGATCTTTATTGTTTAAAGAACCCGCTAATTTGCGTATGAACCCCGAATATTCATACAAATCTACTTCCAAACCTGTATATTCTGTAAATAATAAAGCTGACAAAATTTACTGTGGTCGTTGCAAAACCGACAACCATTCCTTTAAAAATTGTACCGCTGAAAAAGTAATTAAATGTTTTGAGTGTGGTAAGATAGGCTACACAGTTAAATCTTGTCCTAACTGCACCCAAAAAACAACTGCAAGTACAAAAAACTAGTTAATCAGAACCGAGGAGTGGAAGCTTCGAAATCTGACGAGTGGAAAGAATGGCTTGTAACTGTTTCAAATTTTTTTAAATACAAGTCTATCTCTTCGGTTCTGTTTAAACCAGAGAAGGGTGATATTAGGCCCTATTTAAATGTTTCTGTGTGTGATATTACCTTATGTGGCATGCTAGATTCTGGTGCCGCTGTTTCCATTTTAGGAAACGGGGCTCACGAGAAATTTGTAAATATAGGCTATAATGTAAATAATAGTTTTAAGAGTAACGTTTTGGTGGCAAATGGAGCGGAGAGTCCTACAATAGGATATATGTTTTTACCAATCACATATAACGGGATGACATGTGTGATTAAATTTTTTATCATACCGTCTATTGTTTCTGATGTAATATTTGGAGTTGATTTTTGGAAGACGTTTCAAATCGCTCCACACATTTTTAAGGATGTTTTTTATTCTGAAACGCCGACCGATTTTTTACAATATTCAGCGGGTCTTAATGAACCTATTCATTCTATTCAGCCGTATGAACATTTATCGTCAGACCAACAACATATGGCTGACGAAGTTGTAAATAAATTTGTAAATATTTCTTTCGATAAAGCTGGCTTAGGTAGGACGTATTTAATGTCCCATACAATTGATACAGGAAGTGCTGTCCCTATCAAGTGCAAACCGTACCCTATGTCCCCAGAAAAACTTAGGGATCTTAACAAAGAGTTGGATCACATGTTAGAGTTAGGAGTAGTTGCGCCGAGCGAGAGCCCATGGAATAACCCTACACTCATGGTTCAAAAGCCCGATGGCCAATTAAGGTTTTGTTTAGATTGTCGGAAGTTGAATGCAGTGACAAAGGGCGATGCTTATGCCATACCTTATATTCCACAAATCTTAGACAGTTTAAAACAGGCTAAATACCTGAGTTCTATTGACCTTAAGTCTAGTTTTTGGCAAATACCTCTTGATTCAGCTTCGCAAGAGAAGACGAGTTTTACTGTTCCTGGGAGAGGGTTGTTCAAATTTACTGTCATGCCGTTTGGTCTTTGTGGGGCACCGGCTCGACAGCAAAGATTAATGGATTCCCTATTTGGAAGTCAATTTAACAGTGACTTGACTGATGGTATTTGTTTTGTATATGTTGACGACATAGTCATAGCGAGCTCAAGTTATGAAACACATATAAAAATTTTAAATCGTGTTTATGAGAAGCTTAAAGGCGCCAACTTAACTATTAATATGGACAAGTGTAATTTCTTTCGTAAATCCTTAAAATACTTAGGATACGTAGTTGATGAACACGGTTTAAGAACAGACCCTGGGAAAATCCAAGCCATTTTAGATTTTCCAACTCCGACTTCTTCAAAAGAAGTAAAAATGTTTCTCGGTACATGCTCATGGTATCGCCGATTTATTCGAAATTTTTCGACCATAGCTGCGCCTCTTAATGCTTTGACTAGTAATAAATTAAAGTTTTCTTGGTCCACAGACGCTGAACAAGCATTTAATTTGTTGAAAAATGCTTTGGTGTCAGCGCCAATACTTGCTTGTCCTGATTTTTCCTTACCCTTTGTGGTACACTGTGACGCATCCAGTTATGGGATAGGTGGGATGTTGACTCAGAATTTCGATGGCATCGATCATCCGATTGCATACGTAAGCCGTTCTTTAGGTAAAAGTGAGCGCAACTATGGCGCCACAGAAAGAGAGGCTTTGGCTGTTGTTTACTCTGTAGAGAAGTTTGAACCGTACTTAGGTACGAGACCATTTAAAGTTGTTACTGACCATGCTTCACTGAAATGGTTTATGAAGTTAGAAAATCCAAGTGGTAGGCTTGCGCGTTGGGGTTGTCGCTTGTCTCAGTTTGTTTTCGAGATCGAGCATAGGAAAGGGAAGGATAATATCATACCCGACACTTTATCTCGTTTGCTTAAATGCGATGCGATAAATGTTACGGGCGATGACTGGTATGATCGTATTTTTAACGAGTGTCAAACAACGCCACAAAATTTTCCAAATTTTCGCATCGAAAATAACGTTTTGTTCCGTTATACTAAATCAAAATATAATTTAACTGAAGAGTTTGATTGGAAAAAAGTTATTCCAAAGGGTGTTAGAGAACAAATTATTTCTGAAAATCATTGTCCTCCCACGTCTGGTCACTTTGGAGTATTTAAAACTCATCGGCGACTAGGTTTGCAATATTATTGGCCCGGGATGTTTAGAGATGTCTCTGAGTTTGTGAGCAAGTGTGATGTTTGCGCTTCTTATAAACATTCCACGAAGCTTACACCAGGACAAATGGGAGAGCCAAAGCGGTGCTACCGCCCGTTTCAGGTGGTATCCGCCGATTTAGTGGGACCGTTACCAAAGGCACGTAAAGGTTACATGCATCTATTGGTCATAACGTGTTGTTTTTCAAAATATACTTTATTGTTTCCCTTGAGGCGAGCTACGAGCGCGGCCGTTGCCGAAAAAATTGAAAACCACCTATTTTTAATCCATGGAATACCAGAGACCGTAATTGCAGACAATGGAGTGCAATTCACGGGATCTGAATTTCGTGCGATGCTAAATAAATACGGTGTGCCAAATTTCCATCTAGGCCCTCGATACACGCCTCAAGTGAATTTAGTTGAGAGGTATAACAAAACGGTTATGACTGCGGTAGCCTCGTACGTTAAAAGTGACCATCGCTCGTGGGATTCAAATCTTTCACAAATACAATTTGCAATAAATAGCGCAATCAACGAGACTACAGGCTTCTCACCGTTTTTTTTAGTACATGGTCGAGAACCTGTAGTGAACGGCTCATTTTATAAACAGGCCGACGGGAGTGAATATGACATTATTATGCCAAGGAAGGAGTATGCGGGTGAACTTGGTGTTCTAAGCGACATTTTTGCGATAGTTCGTGGTCACTTAGTAAAAGCTCACCAGCAGAACTCTAAATATTATAACTTCCGGAGGCGTCCAGCTTCATCATTTACTGTCGGCCAAATTGTATATAAAAAATCTTATACTCAGAGCGATGCAGCCCAGTATAAGGCAGCAAAACTCGCTCCCAAGTATGAAAAATGCAAAGTACGCAGAGTCATCTCTCCTCTGGTACTTGAATTAGAAACTGTAGATAGTAGTAGGTCGCTGGGCATTTGGCATGTAAAAGATATTAAGGTGTAATTTTTTTCTATTCCGTGTGATATCGGAACAAGAATAATGTCACTCCTACACGGGAGTCGTAAGAGGCGACGAATGTCTTTTCTGCACAAAATAACATCTTAGTGCCCACTCCGTGTGGTATCGGAGCAAGAATAATATCACCCCTACACGGGAATCGTAAGAGGCGACGAATGTCTTTTCTGCGCAAAACAACATCTTAGTGCCTATTCCGTGTGATACCGGATAAAGAATAGTGTCATCCCTACACGGGCATCGTAAGAGGCGATCTATGTCTTTTTTTACCAGCGCAACCAACACCTTGGCAGCTGTGGGGTGAAAGGTCATGAGGGTCTGACCTAGGCGCAGGTTCGAAGGGCTAGTGCTCCGCCTGTGTCCTATAGGGTTTTGTAAATAGTGTATTTTGTTCAATGTTAGGTTCTAGAGTAGGTGTGCTGTTTGCCCAGCGTATGTAAATTATGTAAGTGTGTATTTGTGTTTATTTGTTAGTATGTAATTTTGGTTTGCGTAGGCTAGTGTAAGACCCGTGCTTAGGGCCATACACAGGCGTAGTTTGTGTCCAGTCTCTGAGTGTGGGGGTCATTTTCTAGGAGACCTTCCCATCACAAAGATGACCGGAGTCTGATTTGTATTTTTTGGCTATTGTAAATACATTCGTTTCATATGTTTAGATTTGTACCACCAATGTAACCGTGTCGGCTTTTAAATAAGCCATTCACTCGAGCGGTTTGTGACTCGTTAAATAAGCCTTCACTATGTATATTTTCAGGAGCGGGCAGTGACTCTATGGCTTAGACACGGGAGCTTGTGATGCAAATGTAAATCTACTCACTGGTTTTGTTTTGTAAATTTATCTAGGTTTCTTTTTAACTGTAATTTTGTGTTAGGTTTAGGATTAAGTTGTAATTTGTTTCACCATCGCAACCGCGTCGGCTTTTAAATAAGCCATACACTCGAGCGGACGGTGACTCGTAAAATATGCCAACACTATATTGTTTTTAGAGCGGGTAGTGACTCTAGGGCGGAAGCATGTGACTCAAATTTAAATCAACTCTCTTCGTTTGCATTCGCTGTGTTTTTTTTTCTTTGGTCCTGGTATTTTAATTCTTGTTCAGCGCCTCTCGCTATACTGGATATTTCTACCCAGTACTCATAGTTTTCTTTTGACTTTCTTTTTCTTGTTTTAGTATAACGCTGAGGGCAGCTTTTCGTTTTTCCCTCACGTTCAAAACTTTAATGGGGAGGGGGGTATTGTAACGTTGTGTTTTTTCGTTATAGAAAAAAACAACGTTTCATTCTCATATTTATTAATATTCCATCATATTTATTTATTTACAAGTCTAAAACACAATATAATTCATTAATTTTCCTTAATCTGTATTTATTTCATACATGCGACCTCATTTCGTCCATACTCCAAATTCAAATTATCAACCTCTTTGTATAAAACTCCTTGGTTTGGTATCTAAGTATTTTATTTTTTATAACTTTTTAATTCATGTTCAACAACATTTAAAAATATTGAAGTATTCTACTATCCTTTTCTTACACATACATTTTATATCATTCATCCTTTTCACTCTATTACTTTTTTCTTGTGTTGAACGTTTTCGTTGCGTTTCCCGCGCTTTCTTGGGAAAATTTTCACTTCTCATGGCGCGAAGCCTATTTTTGCTCCGAGCTGAGATTATTTTTAAAATAAATGTTTAAAATTTGTTGATTTCTTGCAAGAGTCACATAAATTATTTTTAGGCTTTTCATAATACTGTTCGCTTTTGGAAAGTTTTGTTGGCTCCTCAAAGACGCTGTAAAATACCATTTTCATGAAAATTTGATTAATAAAGGGTACGTATTATATCATTTTAAACTATTCATTGTATTTATTTACCTATCTATTTTTATTTTTTCCTTTTAATAACTCCTTTTTTTCCTTCAATTCCAGGAGGGAAGAGGAGGGATTCCCAAATGATTTAAAAATATATTAAACATTCATCGATATAGATAGCTTAGATTTCATTCGTTATTCTATTATTCACATTCAGTCACTGTTTTTATAAATTTGATCTACGATTTGATCTGCGACTGTCATCAATCTGCGAAGTTCTGCAGCTTCAGTCCTGATCCCCTGAAGATTATCCGTGCTTTTCGTCTGCATCAAGTAAGGGCGTTCTAATTTTTATGACTTTTATTTGGCAAGAAATACTGCAACTTCGGAGCGACGACGACGGTATTAAATCGAACCCACCACGATTTTCTAGTAAATAACTTTAATTACTCCAACTAAATAATCTTCCGTGGTATTTATTATTTTAAGAGAGCAAAAGATTAGGTACCCACCCCATTCATTTGTTTTACATGGATAAGAACTATAAACATTTTATCCATTTGTTTATGTAGTAACTTTAATTAATAATTTGATGCCTAATGGTTTTAATTTGTTTCAAAGTTAATATGATAAACTGGGTCTACCTATTAACGACTTATAGCTGTTAAGATTTGTTTACTGTTAAAAACTTAATTTTGATCCGTAAATACATGTACATGGTTTGTTTTTTTATTCTTATTATACTTATACATTTAAAAACTTATTCTTTTATTTATGAATATTAAATCTGCTCACTCTATTCCCTGCCTTTAGCCGGGTCAGGGAAAGAGGTTGACACAATGTATCACATTCATCTGTCAAATGAGACCGGTCGCTAGGTGGTTTTTCTCATTAGATAATCAGCCCGCCGCGCCGAGCTTACAAATTAAGATTATGTTGTGCGTTTCGGTTTTTATAAATTAAAAATAAAGATGCGTTCATTCGTTTTACCGTTTATTATGGAATTTCCGTAAAAAAGAGTTAGTACAGTAGCCCGTAACTAACATTTAAATCACCAAAAGGTTACCGTGTGCCGTTGTGATATAGTTATTTATTACGAAATTATAGATTATATACTTTAGCCCATGTTTTACAGATTGCAACCCGCTGTAACCTATATTTGTATATCTCCAAAAATGATATTTTTTTATGTGGTAAACCTCGAAAAATTAAAAAAATATCAATTTTGGAGATATACAAATATAGGTTACGGCGGGTTGCGATCTGTAAAACTTGGGTTAAAGTATCTATAATTTCGTAATAAATAACTTTAACACAACGGCAAACGGTAACCTTTTTCGTGATTTAAATGTTCTACGGGCTACTGTAGTAAGTGGATCGTGAGCATGCGACTCTCCGTGCCACTGAATAATTCCATTCTAAAACTACCTAGAAGTAATGTACCGATGATATACGTTCTTATTTCAGATATCAAATCGATTGTACCGGCTTCCCGGCAGAATGATTGACAAAAGCATGTGGCACGGAGAGTCGCATGCTTTGAGGTTATGTTTTTTGTTAAATCGTCGAATTCCAGATCAATCTGAGTCTGTACCGGTGGTTTGATGTATTTGTAGCCGTTACATATTCATTGTAACAGCTACAAACACTTTCGTTGCTCATGTAACGCAACAGGGTCAAAGATATCGCGATCTAAAGTTTTAAAAGCATGCGACTCTCCGGCCCACACACTTAAGTCTAAAATATTGATGAAAATTGCATTAAGATTAAAAATAAGCAGGTTTTTGTAATCGTTTGATCACGATAAACGACCCGAAAACATATTTTCAGAATATCTTTACTCGTTTTAGAGAAATTTGCAAATTTATTTACTATGAACAATCACAGTGTAGGGTTACCATATCGTCGGTCGGTCAGAATCATTAGGCTGTTTCTAGAAAATAGACCGATCGGAATACGTTATTTTGAGGGTATAACCTTCAAGAATTCTAAAGTTTATAAATTCTTGCCTGTCGATACATTGGCATATAATTAGTTTATTTTTGCGTTTTGTGTCACATCTAGCCGATGCATCTTGAGAAATTCGATTATTTGTGGTGGTTATAAATAATTGGACTCTAAGGCGATTCTCCCACTGCCAACGCGCGCCGTCGTCGCGGGGCGCGGTTTGGCGTTTCACGCGCGCGGTGACGGCGCAGCGCAACGCCTGTTCGGGCGGTTTTCTCCGCGCCCCCGCGCCATTCGGCGTCTGACGCGTCCCCGCCGCTTGTTTTTTAGAGGCATTAAATTTTGAAGTTGTTTTGTTTGCATTGCCTTCCAGTTCTGACCTATTTTCAAAGTTTCAAGTCTCTAGGTCATCGGAAAGCTAGGATAAAATCGTTCGCAATATACAGGGTCACTGGAAATATGACGTATTCCCGCTAAAGGGTTATAGATGAGGTCAAAACAAATATTTTTTGTTATATTACTTTTTCTCAAAAAGTTCATAGTTTTTGAGTAAATTGAAATTAAGTAATTTTTTACCAAAAGTACGTTTTCAAAAACAAAAATTTAAAATAAAAGATAACTACTCGTTCGATTCCGGTTTTTTTATTATTTTGGGATAGAAAACAGTCTAATTGTTGATAATATATAAAAAAAAATACAAAAAGTACATGTGTTAATAAAAAAATCAATCCTTAAAAACATTTTTTATTTTTATTTTATCAGATTTTTTAGAAAAGGCAGCAAATATCTTTAAGAAAGTCCTAGTAACTAAGCGTGCATAATATTTTAAAAACATCACCATCTATTCAGCTTTCAGTTGAGGTATAAAACTTAATAATAACTTAAATAAAAAATGAGAAATTAAGACTTAAGTGAATTGCAGTCCCATTTCATGTAGCAAACATTTCCTACTTCGAGCGCTTCGGAGGTGGCCGCATTATCCTACTTATATCATAAATGTGAAAGTTTGCTTGTTTGGATGATTGTTAATCAATCACACAAAACGGCTGAACCGATTTGGATGAAGTATGGCGCACAGATAGTTTAAAATCCGGATTAAAACAAAGGAGGATACTATTATTTTGGTTAAAGGTTCCCTAGGGATTTTCTCGAATGTAAATGCGGATGAAGTCGCGGGCTGAAGCTAGTTTGCCATAAATGGTCGTGCTTACTAAAAATACTTTCGTCCGAGTGAGTTTCGAGACAGGATTATTTTCCGCCAATGAGTCAAAATTTTATACAGACGGCATCAAAAATAACTATGCATATCAGCCATTTTTAATGCCTTTATGCCAGGCCTTCCTTTTGGCTTGTGGATGGATAAAGTGGACGGGCTATAACTCACCACATAGGCCCAATGCGGATTTGTCGGTGTTAACACAATGTACCTTACATAGAGCCGTTGGTCCTGGCTACCTTTACAGTCGTTAACACTGACCAATCCACATTGGGTCCACGTTGTGGGTTCTGGCCCGTCCGTTCTTTCCATTCACAAGCCAAAAGGAAGGCCTGGCATAAAGGCTTTAAAAATGGCTGATATGCATGGTTATTTTTGATGCCGTCCGTAAAAATTTTTACTCAGCATCGGCGGAAAATAATACTGTCCCCAAACTCTTATTATTATTTTTAGTAAGCATGACCATTTTATGGCAAACTTGCTTCTGCCCACGACTTCATCGGCCTTTACATTCGAGAAAATCCCTAGGTAACCTTTAACCAAGATAATAGTATCCTCCTATGTTTTAATCCGGCTTTTAGACTATCTGTGTGCCATATTTCATCCAAATCCGTTCAGCCGTTTTGCATGATTGATTAATAATCATCCAAACAAGCAAACTTTCACATTTATGATATAAGTAGGATAATACGGCCACCTCCGAAGCGCTCGAAGTAGGAAATTTTTGCTACATGAAATGGGACTGCAATTCGCTTAAGTCTTAATTTCTCATTTTTTATTTAAGTTATTATTAAGTTTTATACCACAACTGAAAGCTGAATAGATGGTGATGTTTTTAAAATATTATGCACGCTTAGTTACAAGGAATTTTTTAAAGATATTTGCTGCCTTTTCTAAAAAATCTGAAAAAATAAAAATAAAAAATGTTTTTAAGGATTGATTTTTTTATAAACACATGTACTTTTTGTAACTTTTTTTATTCATTATCAACATTTAGACTGTTTTCTATCCCAAAATAATAAAAAAACCGGAATCGAACGAGTAGTTATCTTTTATTTTAAATTTTTGTTTTTGAAAACGTACTTTTGGTAAAAAATTACTTAATTTCAATTTACTCAAAAACTATGAACTTTTTGAGAAAAAGTAATATAACAAAAAATATTTGTTTTGACCTGATGAGGTCAAAACAAATATTTTTATATTATATCTATAACCCTTTAGCGGGAATACGTCATATTTCCAGTGACCCTGTATATCTATAAATATTAGGTCTTTACTTATGAACTTGCCGATATTTTGTCACATACAGAGAAAATAATAACTTCTATGTTTTAAAACATTTAACAATATCTTGATTTACGTATGTCGAATTATGACCATGATAGTCAACTATCAGTAAAAATAAAGTCTTTTTTTTAGCTTTCATAGCATTAAAAAAAGATCTTGAAAGTTACTCTTTTTTTTGTGAGCCAAAAAAGGGTGACCGGAGGGGTTGTAACTTAGCCAAAACTTATTTTTTTCGCTTATCGTAAATGGAATAGGTTAGCATAGTGTTCAAACATTAGTACATAAAAGTTTTGTTACAAGAGTGTTAACGGTTGTTAAATGAACAAAGAAAATGCTAGTATGAAAAATGCAACTTCTTGAAAATTCTCCATACAAATCGGCAATTTCATAGGTAAAGACCTATTACATACGGTTACGAAAACCTGCTTATTTTTAATCATAATACAATTTTCACCAATATTTTAGACTTAAGCGTGTGGGCCGGAGAGTCGCATGCTTTTAAAACTTTAGGTCGCTATTGCGTTACATGAGCAACGAATGTGTTTGTAGCTGTTACAATAAATATGTAACGGCTACAAATACATCAACCCACCGCTACAGGCTCCGATTGATCTGGAATTCGACGATTTAACAAAAAACATAACCTCAAAGCATGCGACTCTCCGGCCCACATGTTTTTGTCAATCATTCTGCCGGGAAGCCGGTACAATCGATTTGATATCTGAAATAAGAATGTATATCGTCGGTACATTACTTCTAGGTTGTTTTAGAATGGAAACAGAACAGATATGTATGTACTATGGGCAACAGCTTCGCTTAAAAAGTTAGCAAAAAAATTGTGTGCGCACGTATCCCCCTGCACGAACTAAATATATTATGTTATGACGGCGGCGGCGCGGCGTCAACCGATTTTAACCTTAAGAGTTGTGGTTAAGTGACGTTGTTGTCCATAGTACATCTGTATGAATTTCTAAAACAGGAGATGTAATTCTATAGAGTACCTACTTAACCAAACGAAAGGTGCGTGTTCGTTCGTATCGTGACGTGAGACTTATAGGTATGTACGTACTTAGTATCCAACCGAAACGGACGAGCTTCGTCGTCCCTCGCCACGCGCCCGCGCCTACTCGCTTCGACCGCAAACTTTTTGAATACCTACCTACCTAGGTATTATCCATGCATGAAAATGACACAAATTTATTCTGTCCATCACTCATGTATTTAAGATATTAAATATGTAAACTCTTATAATACTAATATTTTTTATAAGCATCAATGGCTCGGACAAACAAAAAAATTGAAAATATTAAAAGTCCATGCCTTAATTTGGCACAAATTTATTTCATAGGGATTTTTAAGTGATCTGAGGTATATGGTACTTGTTTTTCAAATTGTAATATTTTTTGACGGTGTTATTAATGTACGGGTCCCACGTCTGTTTCCATGGACGAAAATGACACAAATTAGGTTTGTACACTACGCAGGCTATCTTAAATACAATACTATTGTTTCTTTTTACTTTAAAACAATTTTAACAGTTTAGACGGTTCTCACACTGGCGACGCGCGCAGTCGCGGCGCACCCACGCGCGTCTTTTACGTTGTATGCAAGTACATTAATTTGTACAGAAAACCGCCTCGTCCAACACACCAAGGCGCGCCACGGCGCGTGAGCGCGCACCGCCGCGTGCCGCCGGCGATCCGCGAGCAGTTTGCGGCAGCAGGCGCGTTACCGCGGGGTACAACACACTGCGACGCGCCCCGCGGCTGGTTTTCGATGATCGTTTCGTTACGATGGCGGGATTTCCTCTGGTTTTCAAATGTTTCGTGGCTTGGATATACGCCCAATTTAGTGCCATTTGGTAGGTACATTATGCAGCACATGAGGTTATACAAAACTGTAAAAAATCTGTTATTTATTTGATTGAATATCATTACGCTGTCGTGGAAGCCCAGCGTGCCGTTGACCGTACCTACCTACTCGTATGTTATTAAAATTCCGTCATTAATATCGAGATGGCAAATCTTAATTATTTGTCTGGACGTTTTAATCTCATGAGTGATTTTATATGTGTTCAGTTTTTTTTTCCTTTTGAGGTACGGAACCCTAAAAACCTGGAAATTAAAACAAAACAACTTCAAAATTTAATGCCTCTAAAAAACAAGCGGCGGGGACGCGTCAGACGCCGAATGGTGCGGGGGCGCGGAGAAAACCGCCCGAACAGGCGTTGCGCTGCGCCGTCACCGCGCGCGTGAAACGCCAAACCGCGCCCCGCGACGACGGCGCGCGTTGGCAGTGGGAGAATCGCCTTAGAGTCCAATTAGTTATAACCACCACAAATAATCGAATTTCTCAAGATGCATCGGCTACATGTGACACAAAACGCAAAAATAAACTAATTATATGCCAATGTATCGACAGGCAAGAATTTATAAACTTTAGAATTCTTGAAGGTTATACCCTCAAAATAACGTATTCCGATCGGTCTATTTTCTAGAAACAGCCTAATGATTCTGACCGACCGACGATATGGTAACCCTACACTGTGATTGTTCATAGTAAATAAATTTGCAAATTTCTCTAAAACGAGTAAAGATATTCTGAAAATATGTTTTCGGGTCGTTTATCGTGATCAAACGATTACAAAAACCTGCTTATTTTTAATCTTAATGCAATTTTCATCAATATTTTAGACTTAAGTGTGTGGGCCGGAGAGTCGCATGCTTTTAAAACTTTAGATCGCGATATCTTTGACCCTGTTGCGTTACATGAGCAACGAAAGTGTTTGTAGCTGTTACAATGAATATGTAACGGCTACAAATACATCAAACCACCGGTACAGACTCAGATTGATCTGGAATTCGACGATTTAACAAAAAACATAACCTCAAAGCATGCGACTCTCCGTGCCACATGCTTTTGTCAATCATTCTGCCGGGAAGCCGGTACAATCGATTTGATATCTGAAATAAGAACGTATATCATCGGTACATTACTTCTAGGTAGTTTTAGAATGGAATTATTCAGTGGCACGGAGAGTCGCATGCTCACAGTGGATCGGGTTAAAAATTCGTTCGTTTACCATTTATTATGAAATTTTGGTTGAAAATGAGTGCTGAACTAAAAATCGGTAGATCTAATTACCGAAAATTACCCTGGACCATTTGTCTCTGTCTTTTTCTTTACGTGTAAAGAATAAAGAAAATTACCTCACTTTTGCAATTTTTAGATGTTTTTCTTTTTTTTTTTCATCATTATCATAAAGTACATTATTATACTAGAGAATCATTATCGTGGACGTGGAGTCCATACGGATAACGAATGTATGCACCCCGAAATTAAAGAAACAGATAAAACTAAATACCTGAGTATTAAATTAGATAAAACTTTTTCTTTTAAGCACATATTGCGGCTTTTAACATTGAAAATGTTTTTTTTGAGGCATCTGTATAGGCCCGATTTTCAGCCAAAGTGAGATTTCACCCTGGTGTCGTAGATATTAGAGCTACGTCAATAATTGAGATATCAAATGACGCGTCTAATCAAGGGCTATAAAGTGAAAAAAAAATTTTTTTCAAAAATATCAAAATCTTTTTTTGAAAATCGCAAAAATGTGAAAAATTTGGTCGATTTTCGACCGGTTTCGGCGAGAAAAAAATCATATCTCGTAAACGAAACGCGGTATCGGGTCGATTTTAAAAACACCTCGAGATATGACATTGGTGTACTTTAAAAAAAATATTTGAGGTATATCACATAAAAGGATAATTCTGTAGCTTAACCTTTATGAAGTAAAGTTTGCGCGGAGCGTGTGAGTGAGCGCTGAGCGCAGTAGTGTACGTACGTAACTAGTATCAACGCTAATGGTCTGAAAGACAAATGTTTGTTTATAGTTATATTTTGAATTGTAAATGTAATAAAATGTTATTTTCTTATTATAAAAAAATCGGATAGGTACCTAATGAAAGTGTTTTTAAAAGCAAAACAAAAATATATTTTTAATTTATTGATACTTATGTAAAAATTCTTTAATCAAGTAAAATTAGATTAAATGAGATTATGTATGTATTAAATTTTGTTAATGTGATTTTTATTATTATTTATTTATGACTTTTTAATGGTTAGGTGTCAAATCTAACGTAAAACAACTAAGTTAAATAAACACCATTAGTATTACCCATACGAAGAACAAGAGATCATTTATTTATTAACTCTATTTTGGTTAATAACGTGTTTCTGTACTTAAGCAAAAGGCCGGGCTTTGCCTTGTATTTCGGCGCATCTGTTTCTATTGTTTTGGCTATATTTCCTGACCATTGCCTGCACCGTGGGATTTCGTGATACCCGGCACTTTTTTGTATAGGCAAACGAATTTCGAGCGAATGTTGAATAGAAGAGAGTTTCTAGTTTGAGCCTCTATACTTAGGAGTAGATATAGAAAAGCATTTGCACTAATTGGTTAGAATTTTTAAGATAAATTACACTCAAAACGTGTAAAAAAAGGAAATAAATAGGTATCTATGTTAATGTTAAAGATGTTGCTGTATATTCGTGGGTTGCTGTTATTTCAATTTCGAGATTTAAAATTACTCGATCGGGCATGTCTCATGTTTTTCTTAGCACGCTACGATTCCAAATGAATTTTTACAACGGTCTCTGAATGAGAATGTGAAGATGATGCCTAGATAAACATAGTTTGTTATCGCACATATTCAAATGATGATGAAGTCAGCGCGAGACTGCATTTGATTTTGATTAGAATTTTTTATTAGGTATTTTTTTGTAGAAATTCTAAGATGTTTTAGTTATAGTACTTACATAGGTATATTTAATAATAATAAAAAATGTTTACGAATAAATGAAATTTTTGTTTTAGGTAATTAATTAAATTCATTTTCAATGTACCAGAAGGTCGTGAAAGGCACGACTGCATGTTATAATGTTGCCTTTAATATTTAATCTTGTTTCCATCTTTTCAGTTGACTTGTCTTTTTATGCAGGAGGGTTTTTAATTTTTTTAATTTTTTTTTTATTTATTTCTTTTTAGTTATAATTTATTACAATCATGATATACCTTTTTGAAATCCTTTTAATGAGACCTTTAATTTGACACCCATATTGCAGTATTCTAAAAAAAATTTTTTTTTCCATTACATATAATAGCACCATGCAGCCGCCATGTTGTTTTTTTTATAACGCCACTTTCTTAAGAACACTTGGGCTAGTATAGTACATATCGGTGGCTGGCAAGACAAATCTAACGATATGTTAATCATGGAAATCCGTTCAGCCGTTTAAAAGATATGAGGTAATAAAGAATATTACATACAAACATACTTACAAGATACGCGCGAAAAACATAACCCTCTTGTAGTCGGGTAAAAAGAAGGATGCCTAAGTAGTTAATAATAATGTAAAATAAAATAAATAAATAAGATAACTTTAATATATTATTTGCCTGTACATAAAGAAAGATATAAATATTAATATATAAGTAGATATAATGATACTTTAACCGTTAAGTATTTCGATCGCCATCGTGACGTTTGAAACTCTGCGTCGGCCACGGACAGTTGTGCGGCGTATATTCCTTGTCACCACCGTAAGGTTAGCGCTCGTATTTCTTAAGCTCATAGAAAGGCAAAGGTAAGTCCATTTGAATAAAACTTTTGATAGTGCTTTCTTGCGTTCCTTAACAATTGATTTGACTAAGAAAAAAGTTATATGCCAGCATATAATTCCTTTAAAATTGCAATAAAACGACTCACGAAATAGCGGTCATGTTATTTTAAATTAAAAAACAAATAATGTATTTAATTAAGTTTCTTAGGAGCTAAATTCGGTATATATTTTGTTCATTAGAATTCTAATAAATTGAGTTTGAAAGTGACCTAAATTTACGATTTTAAGTTAAATTCACATAAGTAGGTACTGTACTACCAGCATAACTTTGGTTGTTATTAAATTAATTTTATTTATTTTCGTAAGTAAGTATATTTTTATTATATCATAATACTGATTTTATTCTTAAAAACCAAAATTCCAAACAAAATTGAAAATTGAATTTTGTTTTAATTTTTATTTTGTAAATAATAAAAACTTTATTTATTGCCCTCAGATCTTTTTATTTTAAAAATATCTTTATATTGTTCCTAATTATGAAACCCTTCAAATATTAATGTTTTTTTATTGATAAATTATCATAATTCAATGTAAAAATCTTTATCCCGAAATAGGAGACATAAGCTCACGAACTTAGAAGCAGAGCCAAATTTTTATCACGAAACAGGGTTCAATCAAGAGGTTTACAAATAAATTAATATAAAAATAAATTCAGGCTAAAACTACATTATTGATGCATTAAATCACTGTCAAAATACCAATATTCATCATACAAAAAATTTCAAACTGATATTTGTTTAGTTAAATTTATAAAAAAAATCACAGTCGTAAGAGCCTTAACATGCCGAAGTATGGGACATTTACCTTACCCTCAAGTTCATACGTACATTTTATTTCTTTTCTGCCTTTTATTTTTAATTTATTTTATTTAGGTACTCAAAATATTTTTTTTAAAGATTAATTTATAATTTAATTTTTATTTATAAATTATTCTTCTCTTGGTAAATGGCACTGTGTCGTAGCATTGTTCCGTTCTGTACATTTATAATCTATGACAGACATTTTTAGGATAATGTTTACTGACATTTTGGATTTCTAATCTACTAATATGAACGAAAATCAATTTAAATATAAAAACACGCGCATGCAATTTCTTCTGTTTCACACATAAACTTATTATATTACTAGCGGTTTTACATAACACAGGACGTTAAATAAAAATTTTTTTTTCATGTCAGTGACAGGACGGAATTTTATTAAGTTTCTCAGGAGCAACTCAGTGTAAAGGCGCAAGTAACCTATCTACCTCTTTTTAAAAAATTCTAATATCTTTGTGCTCCATTAGATTTGCTGAAAATTTTTATTGAATTCACTCTGAACCACACTTAATAAGTAAATGATTTATAAAGGTTATTGGGTTCCATAGAAGGTACTGGTAAATTTTCAAGTTATTCTCGATGCTGCTTTATACTAAGATAGAACAATGATAGAGCACCATCAAGTCCATAGACTTAGAATTTTTTTTGCGCTATTTCTATGATCAAGTCACTCTATACTATAGATAGAATACTATAGAACTGCGTCGTATTATAATGTCTCAAATAATGTCATTGGTCTCCTTAAATAGAATTATAATGCGACGCAGTTCTAGCGGCTACGGATATCCGTAGCCGTAGTGGCCGTAGCGGAGTGTCGTAGCGGTTGTAGCCAATACCTACATACATCAAATCAGTCGATTTACTTAATGAATTTACGTGTAACCTTTTCGTGATAATTGTTTATTGCAATTACAGAATTGTTTTTTGCAATTACAGAGTAAAAGCGGTAAACGTGTTTGATCGGGAGGGACGTGTAGCGACACAGTTATAAAGGCAAAAATATCCGTAGCCGTAGTCGCCGTAGCGGAGTGTCGTAGCCAGATACTTAAATAATTTTACTCTTTGACTTTGACCACTCGTAAATATACACGCGTGCCTGCCGGTCGTGTCCTACTACTTAGTTAATTTACGTGTAACCTTTTCGTGAGATATTTTTTAATCGCATCGCAATTATACAGAGTAAAAGCGGTAAAAAGTGTTTCATTGGGAGGAACGTGTGTAGCGATAGCGATACAGTTATAACGGAAAAAATATCCGTAGCCGTAGTGGCCGTAGCGAAGAGTCGTAGCCACTTAAAGCCTGATTAACATGTATCAGTGAAGTCACAGCTCCGGCACAGTACCGCATTATGGGTTTCTAAATGAAACAAAATGCCATTTTCAACTATATTTTATTATAAAATGACAAAGAATAAATCTAGAGTTCAATAGGGTAGTCACTTAGATGGTAGGTAATATTGTATAATATTCATAATCCATACAACTGTTTATGGGAGAAGAGTGTGCCACCGGTCCATCTCGGACCAATCACAAAATTAATAAAATCTCACAATCTTCAAAATACATTTTTTTTGAATATTACTTATATGCTTGTTAAAGCTTTATAATTTATTCTTTAGTAAGTAAGTATGTAGATGATTTACTATTAGAGTAAGTTTTAAATCGAAAGGAAATTATCAAGATCCCTGTTATTTTGTCCCAATGATTGGTCTTTGGCATATTGAATCATTACGCTTAAATTATTGACGTGTTTAGCAAATTCACGCTAGATAGACAGGTACAATCAGCAAAGAAAGTCGCTTTACACTTTAGTACTTTGTCATAGCAACTTTGTTGACTAATGTTTCAAACAGTGAGGCAAGTATGTCAAAAATTTGGTGGTTAAAGCTGCTTTTGTTGCTGACCGTACTAAAAGAAAAGTAGATGTGCTTTTATAAGAAATAAAATATAAGATATTTTGTCGTTATACAAACGATCATTTTTAAACTATTTAACTATTTTAACTTTACACACAACCCTTTAATTTGCACACCATTATTAAAATTTTAGTGAACAACTAAATAAATTATAGGCAGTTACTAAAGTCATAGAAACAAAAAAAAAGGTTAGTTACAGTAAACACTCCTAATGAAGACAATCCTCCTCTTTAAGTAGGTAGGTATTAATTAACTATAGCGACTACTGAAATTAAGATAGGATATTTTAACTAGTAAATCTTAAATTAATGATTATGTTAATTTTTACTATAGATCCTATTAATTTAATTTGTAATTATTAACATAGTTGTGTATATTATTTACACCCACAGATTTATTTAACACGAGAATAACTGCCAGTTTATAGGTGCTATAAGGGTTTCAGTTAATCACTTTACAAGTTTAATAATTCAGATTGTTATCCTAACATTCGATATCGAGTAGATATCATATCTAAATCGGCGACTGTACATTTTTTCACTCTATAATTGGCAGTTATATATTTTTTGCTAGTTCAACATTTCAATACGGAATGTTTCAGTTCTTTCCACGCTGCAGGAATAAGGGACGTGGCACGGACATCACTGCCCTGGCGTACAGCAGGGCAGCATTAAAATTTATTCATATTTATACCCTGTGCTAGATATAATCCATTTGATAATATTATACAAAACATATCATGGCAATATTTTAGTCCCTTACTCCTTTTACAATTCAACTAAACAACAATTTTTGCCTATATTTCCGTGCAAGTTTAGACCCGAACGCAACGCAAAAGGGAAGTAGATATTCACAAGTTACTCAGAAGCTGTAGATATACAATTTAAATCATCAATAGCTGACTTTAGATATTTATCATTTGGATAGTTTAGATCTATAAGTACGAATATGTCTAGAATACCAATTGTGTACTAATGTACATCATTTCATTATATTGATCCCCATTAAAATTTATAAGTTTATTTACAAATAGTATATCTCTTCGAGTATTCAAAATAATACCATGGAATTAAAAATATATTTTGGAGGTGACTTCGAGTGTAAATCGAAAAAAAGGAATCATACAAAATGTTTATACAATATTAAAGGTCCTTTAAAAAAATATAATACAGTTGTCGTACTTTAGACAATTGGTATCGAGTTTGTTAGAAAACAAAAAAAGGAGGGAAGAAAAGGGTGAAAAATAAAGAACAAAAAAATCAATTATAATAATAAGTTTAATCATGAAATTAAAAATAAGAATGAAATTAACACACAAAAGGCTTAATTTTACAATAAGAAAAAGAAATGACATCT
Organism: Agriphila geniculea; assembly: GCA_943789525.1. Classification (NCBI taxonomy): domain Eukaryota; kingdom Metazoa; phylum Arthropoda; class Insecta; order Lepidoptera; family Crambidae; genus Agriphila; species Agriphila geniculea. The sequence goes on from OX038875.1 coordinate 10,477,820, forward strand.
TAAATTAAAGGATAAACAGAAATGATTAACTTAAAACAGTCGTCGCTGAAAACAACTAGAAATAAGAAGATTTAACATGAAATAACGGAAATTGGAGCAGAAAGTTAATAATAAGACACGCACGCCTTAGCCAAATCTAGTTATTGATATGTCGGCCTGTATTCATTTTAATTATGAAATACTAATTATCGAGTACAGTTAATAGATAGGTATTCAGCACAATAAAATAAGCATAAAGTATGATATGCGCAGATATGTTCGAGAAACGAAGGCAGACAGAAACATGGGAAACTAGGCTCGTGGTGCGCAGGCGCACGACACTACAGCGGTTGAATCAATGAAGACATCCGAAAACAACTTCCACATTTATTCAACGCATAACTTTAACCAACAAATTGAAACAATCTTCACTTACGATGAATAAAATTGCATATATTGCGCTTAATAAAACTCTCAAATATAATTTAACTGTAACATTTTCATCAACTTTTCAATAAATGTTAAGATTACCTCAATTACCATTTACCTAAAATAATGTGTATTGACTTTAAATTTGGCATCTCATCCTAAACACTGATCTATTTATTATTTTTTAATAATATTACCATTATTATCTAAATATTTAAAATACATCTCTAAACACATAAATTCCTATAATTATCTATTAGTCGTTACCAATGTTATTGAAAAACGTTAGGCCTGAAAACGCTACACACATTGTATTAATCGACAACTACGAATTGAGCACAAGCAATTGTTTTACTGTCTCGATCGACCTCTATACAAGAGCAAAATACAAAATAAAAATTTGCATGTGTGTAGCGTTCTACGTTACAGTGGATATGTAATCTCCTCTTTGTGATTTCAATTTTTTTAAATACGTAATAGTAAATATTTAAAATTACAAATTGCGATACCTCCGATCTTCAAGCAGACCACCACCATTCTCATAATTTTTTTCTTTGACATTATTTCAAAACGCTGACGCAGAATCCTGCGCATTATTAGAAAAACATTTTCAAAAACGTGCAAAATATCACCACACCCTGGTCACCTAACATTATCTAAACCAAATAACTACTTTTATGTTCTTACCGTAGGTAGGTACTGAATAATACGATTTGTATGATATTTTTTTCTATTAAACCTTACATTAAAATGATCATCTATTTTTTTATTTTCATCTTACTAAGCTCTAGTTTTTTTTCCTTACGATTTACGGTACGTGATGTATATTATACATTTTATAATAGTGTAAATATGTGATTTATGATTTTAAATTGATATTTTTAAATAAGCAAAAGGCCGTAACGTCCGACCATTGATATATTTTTGTGATATGGTAGTGTCAAAATTAATTGCTGAAAATCAGAGCCTGTGGTCAGGCGTTATGCCCGTGTACCACTTCATGCGTTACACAAGTACCTTTATACTCGTGTTCCTTATCGCCTATACTTTGATTCGCTCGCGATCTACTGATACTGATAGACTTATAATGGGGAATAAAACTGACAATACTCGCCTCCAGAGGCACTGGTAACGTCGGACCCATAACAATCGACGGCATGTTTCAACATCTATGCAAAAAGATGTTTACGTTTATATCGTTTTATCCTAAAATGCCGCGTTGTTCGATTGGGTGTGATAAAAATCACAATTTTCCAAAAGCTGAGAACTCCGGGTTTTCAACTCGTTTTTTAACTGTTTCACAGTCCAATTATTTTTCTCGTAAAAAGAGAAACACCACAATTTCACCAAATTTCGTAAAAAAAGTCACCGAACGGACAGACTCAAAGTGACAGATATTTCAACAAATATCACAAGTGAAAGCCACCGAACAGGCATATTGTTTGTTATGGGTCTGACAAATGCAACGCCATCTGTAATAAGCTTTGCGTTTTGCTCCCCATTGATTCGCAGACAGTGGCCCTTCCACCGTGATGTGTGATGGTTGTATTGTGTCTTGTCATATCCAGATATTCGTTCAACGCGTGCTTTGCCTAATCATTTCATAGTAAACTGGACGTGTGACTGAACACTTAAAACTGGTCCTAACAGTTAGAGCAAGATTGCTATCTGGGCGATCAATCTTTGACCAAATTCTTTATAATACATTTTCTCACTTTTTACAAAAGCTTTCCTTACCAGAGTTTAGATAATAAGACATTTTTCTCATAAAGTTAAATCACTTAATCCGACAAACTTAATCTCTTTTGCATTGGACTAGACGCATTTTAATTAATTTAAGAAGGCAAAGTTTTGTGAAAACCAATCGAGAGCTTAGCAAAGCCCGAGGAGTGAAGGGCTCAAGCGTTAGTTGGAGCGAGTCTTTATGTACAAAATGAAATGTCTAGGGAGAATTTATTTAACTAAAATACTGTTTACAACGATGTTATTGTGACCTAGTTTAAATAATGTCGATTATATACGTCATAGAGCAAAAATCAGATCTCGCTAATACTTTAGTGGCCGCTGCCTAGAGGGCGACAGTGTGGCGCTACCCTTACAATACAATGAAAATTATTCTAAAAAATACGTCATCGCGATACCGCCCACACCGTTCGGCCTGAAGATACCCTCACAGAAAAATAAATAATTAAATCTACCTTCGACTGCTTAGTGAAACGTAAGCACGAGCATTTATATGTTGTAGCTACCATTAATATAAATTAACATCGAAATAAATGCATCATGTCACTATTATGTCGCAGAACATAACTCGATATAGTGATATAATAATCTAGAAGCTTAGCTTAGAGTTCTGATTACACTAACTAATCGTCACGGTCATCGAACTAAGAACAGAACTTACGGAACATTCTCCTAACGAAACAAGTTGGAAGCCGGGAGATTGTATGACGGCGCCAGAGCGACACTACTCTAAAATATATTATTATTAAAATATGTCTAAAACTAATATTGCACACACATACACATTCCTAACATAACATTCCATCAATAAAAAAAAGGAAAAATGTGTATGCGTACAAAACTATATTAATACTTATAAAGAAATGCAATAATAGTAAATTGTGCATATTATAATATTATAGATAGAGCATAAAATATATTTATAAAATATAATTTTAGGATAATAACTGCAAATTATGTGACAAATTAATATTTTTCAACAATGTGCTCAAGTGAATGAATACAATTTAAATAGTCTGTCAATAACCACAAAATAACCGAAGCAATGTTAAACATTGCAATTAAATATTACACAAAACTGCCAAATTTCAAATAAATCTAGCGCAATCTAATTGCCCAATTATACTCTTCCGATAATTCTATTTAAAATGAATTTAATTATAACATAGAAATCACTGGAAATAAGTGTTATCATTTTAATATAAAAATAAAATTCTAGAAATTGAAAAGTGGAATGAATATCACACAAAATAAAAATCCTCTCTCTTGACACTGGGAAGTTAAAATTCGAGTTTTAGTACGATGACGAAATAGTATCTTAGATTATGACGTACCATGGGCAACAGCGTCGCACCCCTAAGGTTAAAATCGCTTGCACGCCGCGCCGTCACTACATACGTTTAGTTCGTGCAGGGGCGATGCGCGCGCACACGAATTTTGTTGCTAACTGGTTAAGCGACGCTGTTGCCCATAGTACAGTAACAGTAAACGTACGTATTTATTAAGAAAATAGAGTAGCACTTAATATCTAAAGTGATCCGAGTAAGCGTAATACAGATACATTTAACATTTTTCAGTCGAGTGAATTCTCGATTTTGGAGAGGTACGATGTGATTGACAGTCGATCGATTGTCGCGCTCTGAGACGTTAACACTTTATTGAGATATTGATTGATTTTATCGATTATATAAAACTTACAAAATAATTAAAAAAATCAATGCCTTCATTTAATAGTTACCTACTCTTCGTAAAGACTGTATCTTAATACAATATCTTTCAGATCACAAATTTTCAAGAGAGAAATCAAAACCGTGTCTGGCTTGGTTATACAGTACCTTCTTACCTTTCATTCTTTAAAGTATTCTTCTTATTTGAATACTAAAAATCATTGCATTTAACAAGTTCTAATTCCAAATACGGTATAGCTCTTAGTTATGGACTACGGATATAACATCCATCCATATCTTAGTACAACATAACTGTTAAAAAGGTCAAGACTCTTATAAAAGTGGATACAGCGCTAACACGTTAACTGAAGTCAATTTTATTAAGTCAGTCTCTATATGAAAGACTGAAGACTATTTTAATTTTCAATGCTTCGGTTTTGTTAACGGGTTGTCTCCACTTTGAGAAGAACCTTTTTTTTACTTTTATTCATAAAGGAGGTTTTGTTTCATATTCAGATGTTTGTTTTTAATTTTACTTTTAAAACTTTCAAAGAGGTTTTCTTTCGTCTTCAGTTAAAATATTTTTTTTATTTTTAACGCGCAAGGAGGTTTTGTTTCGTCTTCAGAGGCGACCGATTGTGTGATATTCCTTGTGCCCGCTTAGATACTGGACTTAGAGAAGGAGACTCGCAGGTGGTTGGACTCTGACAGTTGGTAGTTGTGCATTTTGATAAGTGCCGCCACCGCGTCGTCGATCGACGGCAGCTGCACCAATGCCATCTTGCGGTCTTTTCTGGAATTCGAAGAGTGATGATTAGCTGGAGCTCAAACCATAAAGTCCTTGGGACTTTCACGCCTGTAGCACACCTCCGCCGCCAAACAATGCCAGCGAAACCGCAGATAATTTCGCCATGACTTGTCTTCTATCAACGACCATATATGACGATCACATTTACAAAGCGGTTTCGCGTCATTATTTTCGCGGCGGAAGTGTCAATATCAACGGTCCGAGCCGATCGGACGGAATCATGCGTGAAAGAGATACCATCATAGTTAAATCTATGCGTCAGAATAGGCTGTTTCGCATCTTTTTCGCTTAACTGCCAATTCATTGCGGAACCTATTGCGGTTTCGCTAGTATTGTTTCGCAGTGAAGGTGTGCTACAGGCGTCATGGGTCAAGTTAAGATTGGTCAAAATAATTAAACTAGTAATGGTGACCAAAAATGAATTATTTCGAGCTCCTCCGTGTTTCGGGAGACACGTGAAGCCGTTGGTTCCGGCAGCATTTGCAGTCATAAGCACCCACCAATCTGAGTTTTGTGAGATACAACAGATATCTAGTTAATAAAATACTTTCTCGCACCACGGTGTTGGCTCAAGCTCATTTGTTGCCAGAGCAAGCAGGTCTTAACACATTTCGTAGGAATGTGCTGGAAACCATAGTCCTTGTATAATGTAAGTGTATTGTCATATTGTTATAGCTATCCTTTATATAAAACTTTTAAAATAAGTAAGTTCCTAATTTATTTTTTAGTTTTGGATGTTACTGGTAGCAATTAACTTTGCATGCGGTGTTTGCCTTAAATTAATTGTGCATTTAGCTAAGAACTACGATGTATAATACTCATTAATCTTGGATGAATTAACCACTGGATGCGAAATGACAGCCATATTCGCCTTTACCCCTCTGCCACTTACTGTGACCGATAGCCTCAGTAAACGATTTTGCGTTGTCAGTGTGACGCGAGAGCTCGAGGCGAAACATTGATAGAAAAAATGGGCAAATGCTCCGTATTGTACTGCAAAAATACTAGTGGAATATCAAGAAATGTTTCTTTTCACGCGTAAGTACAGTTTCAACCTATTATAGTAGCTATTTCTTCGTAAAATAAATAAATTTTGGTGTGTAAACAAAGTATAACACGTCATTTTAAAAAAGTACCCTTTGGTTAAGTAAATGCTTTATAAATGGTGCATTTAATTTAGTTGGATTATATCATTCACTCATTCATTTACTTGTCATTTTTATTAGTAAAGGGCTGTTACAAATATCGATAAATAGTATCGATGTGTTTGTAAAGTGAATGAATTTAAGTTTTATAAAAAAATAATAAGCATCTTTAATTTTTTTAATAGAAATGGGTATGGATTGCAAATAATTTTGCAGATTCCCAGTTGATCCAGTACGAAAAAGAAAATGGGTAGAAGCAGTTCGCAGGAGACTACATGGATACCAACCAAACACCACCGTATATGCAGCATACATTTTCAAACAGAATGCTACAATGTTAATTCGTTAAAACAAAAAAAATTGAAAAAAGATTCTGTCCCGACATTGAATTTGCCTAAATTTGTAAGTACACAACACACACCAACAAAACGTTTCAGCTACTTCATACTAAAAGTTAACTAAGTTCACCAAATATTGTTAATTTAACCAAACATTTATCTTAAAAATCTTTGCTAATGAAATTAGTGTTATTATTTACTAAGAGTATTTTATTCGGAATGAAAGGTACCCTATGTCCTTCTCTGTACCCCTGACAACTCGAGTTCCTCCGTGCTTCGGAAGGCACAATTCCCATTGGGTCTGCATGATGGGCTATGGATATGTCCCATCCACCCATAAGTAAGGCCTGTGCTCCAGCAGTGGGGACATTAAACATTGGCTGGTGTAGATATCAAAATAATAACAATTTTTAAATCATTAAACACATAATTACGAAAGGAATGATAAACAGATATAGTAAAAAGTTTTATTATTGTTTTGGACTTGCTAAAATGTTAAATTATTATCTTGATATTTTAAAGAAGACTCTGTATTAAAGTATATGTAACTTCTGTCACTAGGACCAAAACCATGAAAAGTTTTTCATTTGATTTCAATTCAAAAGTTTATGTTTTCAGTCACATGAAATGAAACGTGACGACAATAATATGTTATCCGATGATGGTATGGAAATGGCGCAAACAAAAGGAACAGACAATAAACCAAGCACACCAGTAAATGTAGGTATTACCTCACATTATTGAAATAACGCTTACAGCGAAAACGTAAAAAAATACTAGAAAATTTCTGCTAACTCATTGGGTTAGAATCCCAAGCGTCTGAAATGCTACGGGTGAGTTGATTTTTTCTAGTATATTATTTATCCTAGTAGATAATAATAATATAATAGCATTGTAAATGCCTAAAAGCCAAAAAGTTATTAAATGTAGGCACGGTATGATGAAGGTATTGTAAAAAAAAACCGACTTCAAAAAAAACCTGCCTCTAAAAAGCAAGAAATAATATTCAAATCATTAGATACGCATTATAACGTCTATTGAAGTTGGGTGGGGTACGAACGTACCGTACGTACGTACGGAAAGTACAATTTCCTTTTTTATTCTAAAATCCCCACCCGACTTCAATAGACGTTATAATGCGTATCTAATGATTTGAATATTATTTCTTGCTTTTTAGAGGCAGGTTTTTTTTGTAGTCGGTTTTATTTGTTTTTAAACAATTTTTTATTTGTTTATTTTTAGTGTCAGTAGCTTATGTATCAGATAGTGTAGGTAAGTATATTATTAAGGTAGAAAAATCGGCTCAGCCAAACGTGAGTTAATCGCGGAGAAACATACTATCTGAGAACCTCATTTTTTTTTTGTAGTCGGTTAAAATGACTACACTAAAGGTATCCCCTTTCCAACACAAAAAACTTCATCTAATTCGGTTCATAAATAACAAAGTCGTCAAGGTAGTTGATGCAAAATCATAGTATTTTCAGGATTACTTGAAAACTACTCGACCAAATTTAAAAAAAAATAAATGGGACCATCTCGCAAGCAAATTCAATCGAACAAAAAAGAATCATCAAAATCGGTCCATAAATGTCGAAGATACGCGCGAACAACGATAAAAAAAACATATAATCGAATTGAGAACCTCCTCCTTTTGTTGAAGTCGGTTTAAAATGATAAAGACCATCTGCAGCCAGAAACCGCAACACTGTTTAAAAAGGTAATATTTTTTTCAGCAACCAGGACCTTCTTGTGATGCCAACCAAAGTAATATAATTGATACACCAAGAAAGCTACGACTAAAGAGAAAGTTACAAAAACAAAACAAGAAAATAAAGCAACTACAGTATAAAAATCGATGTCTGACCAAAAAAGTGGCTGGGTTGGAAGAAATATTAGATAGCTTAAAAAATAGATTTTTAATAACCGATGAAGACAAAATTTTACTTGAAAAAATTGGTGGGAAAACTAAAGATTTATTAAAAAAAGAATTAAAACAAATATTGACACGGGAAAAGTTCCTCGATCTCAATACTCGCCAGAATTGAGAACATTTGCATTAACATTGCATTTTTACTCTGCAAGAGCTTACAAATACGTGAGAAAAGTATTTAACACCTGTCTACCATCACCTAGAACTTTACAAAAATGGTATAGTACTATTGACGGCAAACCAGGCTTTACTAGTGAGGCGTTAAAAGCCATAAAGGATAGAGTGGGAGCCAAAAAAGTTTATGGAGCTCTCATAATAGACGAAATGAAAATAATGGAATGTGAAGAAGCACCTCCTAATACTGGAAGAACTTTCGGTTTCGAAGACTATGGGTTTATGGTCGAATCAGATGGCAATAGACTTGCAAGAGAGGTTTTAGTATTTCTTTTAGTGGCACTTAATGAATCCTGGAAAATCCCGATTGCTTACTTTGCTACTTATGGCGTTAATGCAGAACAAAAGTCAAGTTTAATAAAGATTGCTGTTAGTCTAGTTCAAGAATCCGGGGTAGAAATTAAATCAATAACATTTGATGGTCCCAGAGTTAATTTAAGTACAGCAAAAAAATTGGGTTGTGTTCTGGATCCCAATAATTTACAAACCTATTTTACGAATCCAATTAATGGTAATAGGATTTACGTGTTTTTGGACCCTTGCCATATGCTGAAAAACGTCAGAAACGCATTTCAAGCATATGGCTCATTCCAAGATTCTCAAGACCGGCTGATTAAGTGGACATTTTTAGAAGATCTGCACAAATTACAAGAAACAGAACTTTTTCATTTGACAAACAAGTTAAGAGCCAACCACATATATTTTAAAACTAAAATAATGAATGTCCGTCTTGCATCTCAACTTTTTAGCCAAAGTATAGCAGATGCACTCGTGTTTTGTGAAAATGAACTACACATTCCTAACTTCAGCGGTGTACAAGCTACGGCTGATTTTATAAAAGTGATCAATGACCTATTTGATGTTTTAGACTCCAGAACACATCAATATGGATACAAACGTGCTTTGAATATTGAAAACCATAAACAAGTGTTCGATTTGTTGGACGAAGCAAAAACATATTTAACCACTCTTAAATATGATGGAGCCAGTATTATGGATTCTTATCGTTACACTGGATTCCTAGGGTTTTGCGTATGTGCCGAAAGTGCTAAAGGCCTTTTCAATGATCTTATTCTGCCCGAAAATGAGCCGATGAAGTATCTGCCGCTCCACAAAATATCACAAGATCATCTTGAAATTTTTTTTAGCAATGTGAGAAGTTATGGCGGAAGAAATGACAATCCCACTGTACGACTTTTTGAGTCAATTTATAAAAAAATGTTGGTCCATATGGAGCTAATGGATGTAGACACTGGGAATTGCATTCCAATTGAAAAACTAACAATTTTAAATTGTACGTCGACCTCGCCCGTCGACAGAATTAACAAGACCACTGCGCGTCAAAACAGTGACCGCAACGACTTTGACGGACACAACGATTTTACTTCCATCAGTGAAGCTCACTCTTCACTGGTAGAAGTAGATTTAGCTATTCCTGCATTTTCACCATTTGGTCAAAATGTTATTCAGTATATAGCTGGATTTGTCGTCCACAAACTAATTAAAAAGGTGAAGTGCGATACGTGCGTAACCGCACTATTATCGAACACAAACTACTCAGACCAGTGTAGTCTCACAAGTCAAAAAGACAAGGGAAAATTGATTTATCCTTCCAATGATACAATAACTATATGTAGGTTTTGTGAATCTGAGCTCAGAAAAGGCATCGACAATAACAAACTTAAAAAAGAGTACTCAACCGCTTTTCTACTACCCCGAGTTTGTTCTAGATTGCAATCACATCATCTTTTTTCAGATATAGATTTCCACAGAAATGAAAATGATGATGTAAATCATCTGGAGGAACTGGTTAAAGCTGTTGCACAAATATATTTAGACACAAGAATAGCTTTTATAAGAAAACAATCTATTGCAAAAAATTCAAAAAAACATGTTTTTAAAAAACTGATTCATAATAAAAGCCAATGAATCTGTAAGCAACTAAACCTCCTTTAAAACTCTGATGACCATCTATCTGTCGTCTTCTTCATCAGTTCCATGTATTCATGACCGCGTTGCGTTAATATTGCTTAGCAATATTATTGGATTAGCTTATGCCCGCAACTTTGTCCGCGTGGATATTCGAGAAAATCCTTAGAGAACCACTGACCACGATTAATAGTATTCTGTTTTAATGATATCAAAATCCTTGTAAAGCCTGGTTTGCCTTTACCATCAGATAGTAAAATTGTTTTATTTTTTCACGTATTCAATAGGCCACCAGTGTTGGGCATAATCAACTACTTTTTGTATTCATGATTTTTAACCACGACTACAAATAGTGAACTACAAGTAGTTATCTAACTACATATAATCAGACTAGCGACCGCCCGCGGTTTCATCCGCGTGGTCCCCATTTCCGTGGAAATATCGGGGTTAAAAAGTATTCTATGTTTAAATCTAGGCTATCTACTATCTGTGTTCCAAATTTCAACCAAAGCCTTTCAGTAGTTTTTGCGTGATTGAGAAACAAACATCCAAACCCACAAACTTTCACATTTATAATATAAGTAGGATTTGTAGGATTACCTAAAGTAATGATTATTCTGATTACTGCAATCAAGTTGTTAATAACTACTGAATACTTTAGTTATAAGAATATTTTATTTTGTAAGTAGAAACGTAAAAAAAAATTATACTTATATGTTGATTCATCGATCGATATTTTACTAAAACCTGTCATGTTACTGTCATGGCAAACTGCTTAGTGAGATTTTATACAACAATTATTATTTTCAATTAACCAAATATTTTTCTGAATCGGAACAAAACGTAAAGTGATAAGATTAAAAGAAATAGTAAGAATATGAAGTTAATTTGATACAATGCAATTAATTTGACAATATCCAACAAAACCTGCTTCACTTTAGTGCGCTTGTGTTGTGATGTGATATGGTACGGACGTACAAGTTGCCACAAACCACCGTCTAATGTCAAATTAATCGCATTGTACGCACGGCAGAACGGTATGCTAAACAGCTGAACTACGAAAACAGCTCTTATTACCTACGACGTAAAGACGGTCTCAAGGTCAACATGTATACTCTGGGGTGCCGTTGACGTACAAGTCAAAATTTTATAGTATAAAACGCAACGGTACCACAGAATAGGCTCGATGACACAGTGACAGTTTTTCAAACGTAAGTAGCCAAAAAAGTATTGGTTTGTTACTTCGATCCAGTTTGTTATAATTAACCGTGCCATAGGTATGTTTTATACGGTCCAGGTCACGTATGCATATGTTAAAATTTAGTTTGCATTCATGTTCAATGTGTTTTCCTAAGCAATTATTTATTGAGTAGGTAGTTAAAAACAAGTATCATGCAATCGTGATTGCAACTCTACTAACTGTAGTTAGAAAATCGAAATGTTTTATCTACTTTTTACGATTGAATAATCATAATCTATTATTTTGATTACTAACTACAAAATGCAAACGTAGTTATTAATCAATAGTTAAATCTAATGACCTGAAATTACAGATTTTGGTCATAATTATATTCTAAAAATCTAAGTAAGATTGTGTTGTGGTGGCCCAGAGTTGGGCAAAATGTGATTACATTTTTACTTAGATTACACAATCTTACTTAGATTTTTAAAATATAATTATGACCAAAATCTGTAATTTCCGGTGTATTTTTTATTGATTAAAAATAATAGTTTTTTATTAATACCTTATTTGATTTCACTTTTTATGCCAGAATTAGAAACTCATGTTATTTTCATTCAATATTTTAATTTATTAAACTGTAATGACTTTGATTCACATATTGCTGTAAATTATAGGTAATGAATGTCACAAAATACACAATAGTACAAGTGTACTGTATTAAAAAAAATACTCGATTAAATGACTAAGAAATTAGCGCAAGTTTTTTTTTATTCACTTCAAGAGTATGCGTAGGCACCAAACAGACATACCTACCCCAGAATTCATATAACTTACAATTATTGCTTTGCAAAACGGTAATCAACACATACTCGTGATTATCGCAACAACGAAACACCTATTGTAAACCATTTATTATAGTTTCTATGAATTTGTGAGTGCATTTTTACGAGATTTTCATTTAAGAATTCCACAGAGCAAAAGTCATGAAATAATTTACTAATCTCCTATAAAAATTATGAAAGAACAATTTCGATGCAGTGTAATCATCTTTAATGGTAGTTAATTAATAAACAAACAAAAACAAATATTTCAAATATAAAGTAGTAAGAAATATTACAAATTAAGTCCGTTTCAATATTAATCAAACACATGAATTCAATAAACTCATTAGGTTCATTCATTCATTCACTCTTTACAGTGTCGATAAAAAAATATCGACTTCTCTACGCACTATTGTCATTATTTGACAAGTGTAATCCGCCCTCGCCCCGCAAAAATTGGTTGAACGTGATTTCATACATTTTTCTTACGTTACGTATCCAGTGGTTAATTCATCCAAGTCATTAATGTAATAATGTAACAATTGCTGGTAAACCAAATAAATAAAAAAGAAATACTCACGGGAAGAATTTGAATGCCTTGATTGTGAATCCCCGTTTGGTAAATGCGTCCTTGATGTCTTCTTCCGACACGGTTGCTCTGCAATATCAAAATGAAGTCGTATAACATTGGTAGTGATAAGCAATGGTTGCGGTGTTGCCAATTTTATTTAAAAAATTAAAGTTAAGTATTTTAAATTTTCTGATCAAACAGTCGATACAACAGCTATACTGTGGTGCATAAGCTATAATGCTGCGAATTTGACCTTTAAATACAATTTGACACAGGAAAAAATGCGCTATCGAACTGTCTGACCCGTTTTTTCCCCTATCTTTTTAATTACCTGAGATAGCGACACGAAAAACGCCGTTATTTGATCAACTTTTAGAAGAATACAATACTTTAATGCCGTTAATTACAATTCCATAGCTAAAACGCGGTTAACATTTTATAACATATGTAGGTACACTAGACACAACAATTAAGTTATAACTTAATTTCCATTAACTAATTCTACCAAACTTTATTGCGATTCAAATATTTTAACTGTTTTGTTGTCAAGTTTCTAAAAATAAATTCACCTAAAAGTTCTTTAAAATGCATTAATTAAATGATATATCAAAGTTTGAAATCGGTTGCATAGTTTTCAAACAGCGACGATTTTTAATTAAAACGCGAATATCTCGCAATGTCATTTTTGCAGATAACGGCATTATAGTGTAGATATAGACGGCAGCATTGTGATGCATGATAATCATGAAAATGCATTTTCTTATATTCAATTACATAAAAATGCCTAAAAAATGACGCTCTTAAATAGTGAAGATGTGATAAATTACTACCTAACTACTATAAACCACGGCAATTTAACTAATATTGCTCATATAGTTGTTGTAGGTAATAAAGACAAAAACCTGCGCTCAGTTTTTGCGAGCACACAGGAAAGTTTCTAGAGTAAGAACAGATTGTTATGGTACAGAATGCAGCAAATTAGATTATATAAATTGGGCAATAACTTACGGAATGTTGGACAGATGTAGCGTGGCGCTCGGCGGGTAGATGTTCTGGTAGTTTTTACTGCCCGGCTTCTTGAATCGGTGCAGCGGGCTCTGGGAGTAATCCCTGGTGTTATCGGGGAAAATATTGTGATTAATACTATGCAATGGATTAACGCTCAGTTGGAAAAGTAAGAAATATGGCTTTTTAATGACTCAGCACCTTTTTATAGAATTAGAGCTGGTCATAATAATACTTATTAATAACAAAATAAACCCGAAATTTTTTTCTTTGATTCGTTGATAAAATATTGCAGTTTCAGTATAGGTACAGGTCTTGTTACAAATATTTGGTCATACCTAGATATGAGCAAAAGTGTACCGGTTTAAGCCCGACTACTGGATTTTACCGACCCAGTAAATCCCATGGACCATTTTGTTGAACAAAATATTTTTTTCATAAATATGAGATGTGTTTTCCTTTGAATATTTTTTTGTATTGATTTAACAAGTAATTGTTTCCATAGCAAGATCACGTTTGACATTATCTTAACATACACATTTGATATACAACGTGTTACAAAATAACCCCTAATGCCGAACTTGGAAGATATAGGGACCATCAAACTGAATAACTTTTACTATGGGAACAACTCTAAAATTGCAAAAAATCAGCTATTGCATACAAAAAATGATAACAAAAATATCACAATGTATGAAACCGCTGATTTTTTTCGCGATTTCAGTTGGTCCCATAGTAAAAGTTTTTCAGTTTGATGGTCCAATCTACCATATTCGGCATAAGGGGCTACTTTGTAACACTTTGTATAATGGGTTTTTACCGGGTTTAAACCGTGTAGTCGGGTTTAAACCGGGTCTTTCGCTAGTTATTCCATTCATCTATTCTCCGTCCATCTCTAGCATACCTGGTGAGTCCAGCGTCCGGTTGTCCTTCTTTGGGCAGCTGCACCGTCTGGTGTTTGCTGAGCATCACGCGCATCGCCTTGCCGAACACGCGCAGCTTGTCCATGTGGGTCATCGCTGCAATCAAATTGCCACTGTATTCACTTGGCTCATTGATTATCTTAAAGTTCCGTGCCAGCCAGTGTAAGGCCCGTATTTATAAACCGCTCTCAATGTTGAGAGCTATCTTGAGATTATTTTCGAGATAGTGTTCTTGATAGGAAGAGCATGTTATCTGTGCATAATGCATTATTACATTGTTGACAGAAAACTTTAACAGCTTTTTATTTGCTAAGATAATTTTGAACACTTTGACTGCTTATATAAATATGAAACTGAGTGCTAAGATATTTTGAACACCTTGTGTGCTTACAACAATATGATGATTCTAACTGCGTAGATCAAATTGATTTTTGTTTTTCAGATCATTTTGACTACTCTAGACGCCAGTGGCGAGGGGTGAAATCAGGGCAAAGTAAGCCGTTCTACAAAAATTGTATGATCTGCATAGTGGATTGGTGGGGTGGGATTTCTAAAAGGTAAGCCGATGGGAATCGACTTGTATGGACCCTTCGCCACTGCTAGACGCTCATATCAATTAGGCGCTGACTGTACCTATAATTGGTAAAAAGAGTAATGGTTACCTAGATGTGCCTGATGCGGCTCTGCCATTTGGATGAGAGCGGAGTCCTTCTTGTTGTATAGGATCTTCACCCGTTGCACATCCCCGTACACACCTACGTATGACACACGCTTTTAAAACTGTACCGGACATAATTTACTTCAATCACATTTTTATTAATCCAGATAAATTTACAATGAGGCGTTATTTTTTCTAATAAGTATTTAAAATTTTAATCAACCTCATTCCAATTTATCAACTGTATTATGCAATCATCAAAGTTACACATCGAGGTTTTACCCAAAATGTTGTCTAATTAGATAATAATCTAAAAGTTCCTTAAACTTATTTGTCAATGCGTCTTGGCTAACAGTGTATAAACTAAGTAATAATGTTGTAAAATATATAATAATGACATGAAACGGGACAGTTGGAAAATTATAAAAGAAGAAAAAAAACCATTTCAAGCGCTATATTGGTCACGTAAAGCTTTTCAAATGCCGTAGCGATAACAACAGGAACCATCGTTTGGGTTCCGCTGTATCAAGCAAATAACTACAGACTTCATCAATTATCAAATCATTTATCTGATTCATAAGTTTTTAATAAGTATTGAGAAATACTACCGTTCACTGGCAGCGTTCTCATTGAATTCGATCTACATTAATATCTCTATGTTATATACGTAAATAAAAAACAAACTGATTTAAAAAGATGCAATTTATAAATCTGATAGTTTAGACAGACGGAAAATAAAATGATAATGAAACAAAGACAACACTGGGTAGACAAGAAACAATCTAACTTAGCTACGACTAAAACGTCTGAAACACAAATTGTCAAAGTTAATAAAGCGTATAGAGTCGATAGTGTTATCAAGCGAAGCTTCGACAAAACGGATGCGGTTATCAGTACAGAAGTCGAGAATGTTAGGTGACAATTTGTCTTCCAGGCGACAGGGCTCAGGAGCAATATTAATGTTTTAATATAAAATACGGAATGTATGTGCACACGTACCGAAAAGGGTAAAGAGAGCGTCAGGCGTGACCATCTAAAACAATAGGAGAGAGAGAGAGACAGTATTATAAATAGTCGTAAAAGATATTTGACATCATATCTATAAATAAATTAGCAACTTATTTTTAAGGAGTTTGAGTAGAATATATAAGTAAAATAGCCTGTAACGCCGCTCGTATTAGTGATTGCATTAGTTGTTTGCATAATCGCTGCATTGTGAACCCATTATTAAACCGAGCCTATGGTACACGTTACTGGCTATTGTGTTAGCGTAATGAATAAATTTGACAATAAACATTTACTACTACGTCCAAATAATTCAGAAATTTTGCATCTAAAATTAAACGTTGCAACGTTTCGATGTTCTGCTCAAGTCAGATTTACATCGGGAGTTCTCATTTTATGAGATTTACCCTTTGTGATATCTGAAATGTAAGCGTACGGTAATTTTAAAGCAACATCAGTGTATTCATTTTACTATGTAAGTATTTGTATATCATTGTGACAGTTGGGTACAATAATGAGGTTGTTATATTAAAATGGAGCTTGTTTGGTTGATACCACGTTGATACTAACCTCTTCGTTAAGATTTGAGACGAGGAGAACCGTGGCTAAGGGTAGGGGCGGTGCTGCGAGGGCCCTCAGGGCTGGCGAGGCGGGGGTCAGAGTGAGGGCTCCGAAAGCCGGTAGGCCTACGCCACCAACGCCTACTCCGTATGGCGAGGTCAGCCCTGAACCAAGTCCCAGAAACTGAGGCGCAAGGACCCCGCCACCTGTATAAGAATTGAAATCTGGAATAAAATTTATAAACTACTTTAAAAATCTGTTAATACAACACAACAATATAGCATACAATATTTGATTTAAAGAACTTAATTTACAAGGAAATCTTACGATACTGTGTCAGTTATACTTCGGTATGTGGGTATTAAACTTCTGACAATACAATCCTCTACGGTGCAATGCGGATTTATGAGAAGATATTAGTCACTGCGGGAATACTTAACGTAGAAATGAGAATAATAAACAAGAAAACGGAGCAACACAATGCATATTCCAAATGTGACTACAAGGAAGAAATAAGATGACATTTTGATTATAAACAATAAACGTATTTAAGCATTAATGTATCAAGGAAACATAAAATTTGAAAGACAGTACTTAGTTTGTGGAAGAAGTCAATAAATACAATACAGTCGGCAAAATTAACAATGGAAGAAAGTGTGTTGATATAAAATAATCTACTGAAAATCGCATAATCTCAAGACTACTTATATGGAAATAAAGATGCCGATAGCATAGAAAACTATAATTAATTAAGTTATTGCACTACATTAGTAGTGCTTAAACACAAAACGTCACCAAAAACAGACATTTAACAAAATCGGTCCAATGTTTTTTTTTAAATCCAAAATGCCGTTTGTTTTGTGTTTGCTGCAGAAAATATAACGGGCGATGCAAACTAATTAAATAAGCTTTTGAAACATTTGAAGATCGCATTCCAGATGTGAGAGAAATCAGGAGCCCGGTGATGCATAAACTAAAGGAGTTTGCATTTTGGATGCATAGTTCGCTGCAATAGAAAACAGGTGGTGACAGGAGCAGTGAGAGAAGCTTCCAGGTGCTCGGAGTAGTAGAGGACTAACTCATCCTGGAGCCGAGGGCGAGGGCCACGCGTGCCCGCAGTGACATCAACTCACTGGTCAACAGTTGGTGCGCGTCGCCGTCACCCGACGGCAGCGTTGGGTTGGTGTAGTCCCGCGACTTGTCGTTATTGTATTTCACGTTGAGGCAGGTCATCTTTGAGTAGTCGATGCGCAGAGTACAGCACCCGTTATAAATGTTTTGCCCGTCCAAAGCCTGTGAACAAAATATTTCTATCAACATCGAAACCATAATCAATATACCTAAAATGAAATTTTATACCGCTAGACTTTCCGAACTTCTAACATTTAATAGCCTGTAAAATTGTTGTTCACCTTAGTCGCTTTACCATTGAAAGTACATGGTGAGAAGGATAATAACCTTCCCATTGTAGCCGAGAAAAATTCGCATTATGGCCGTGTCAAAATCGTTAAGTCCTGGGCGCAACAGTTATTTGTTTGCGCACGTCGCCTGCGGGAAACTGATAACGCCGCATCGCGATAGAAAAGACAATTAATTAAAATGCAACAGCACTCAACCCATTCCTTTAAGCTTCATGCTTTTAGTTCATTGATAATATTTTTATTTTAAGGCGAATGATTAATGGGTTTTTTAAACACGTTTTTATTAGGTTGCTTTCTTGTTTGATTGTTTGTGTGTCCAGAAATTTTGCAAATGATTTTTTTCTTTGTATTGTCTTTTCAGTTTTGGTAGCGTTTACTGTATTATAATTTGACTTTAGCTTGACCAGAAAAAAAGACTGCTTTGGAAGCGTCACATTATGCTTGCACCAGTTTACTTTCAGCAGAAGATATTAGTTCATTTATTTTCCGCAACATGGCGAGATTTATTGTTTGGTTGGTCAGACATTGGTTTATAGATTAAAAAATTCTAATATCTTTGTTTATAGATACCTCGGTATCACCTTTAATTTTATTGAGAACCATCGCAATAATCGGACAAACGACAACCGGGTATTAACGTCGTTGTTCTCGATTATTTCAAAGGGTTCAATATTCAAACCATTCTTAGAAGCCATTTCATCAGAAATGTCAACTTCCGTCGCCCCCGGCCAGTCTCTTAAACCGAAATTATTAATCTAACTCATTATGAACACTTTTCTTGAGTTAAAATAAATGACAGCGACTTTGAGTAAGTATTATTGACGACAATATTATTTTAGGTTAAGCGCAGACCTTTACTTATTTTATGTAATATCTGCTTTCAAAAACTGTCCTCTACAATTTTTCATTATTTAGGTAGCCGTAATATAATTTTAGGGGAAACATTTCATATCCGTTTATTAACCGGCGGCGCCTGTCAAACGAAATTATGAAAAATTAATGGGAGGCACAACTGAGGCACCATTAGGGTGCAAGGTGTTTATTTAATTTGTAGTGCTACCTTTTTAAATTGTAATTTCAGCCTTATATGAAACGATGGAAATGATAAAAATCAAAAAAATGATAAATGGCAAAAAAACGGAACCCTTATAGATTCGTCATGTCTGTCTGTCTGTCTGTCTGTCTGTCTGTCTGTCTGTCCGTATGTCACAGCCACTTTATTCCGAAAGTATTAAGACTACACAGTTGAAACTTGGTAGGTAGATGTATTCTGTTAACCGCTTAACGAATTTAATACAAAAATAAGAAAAATAAAAGATTAAGGGGGGGCTCCCCATACATGGAACTGAAACTGAAAAATTTTTTTTTCTTCAAACCAACACGTGTTGGGTGTCTATAGATAGGTCTTTAAAAATGACATTGAGGTTCCTAAGACAACTTTTTCTCAAAGTCAACCGTTTGAAAGATATTTACCGCCAAAGTGGTAAAATGTGTGTCCCCCCCCCCCCTTTAACTTTTGAAATAAGAGAGTGAAAAATCTAAAAAAAATATATGCTGTAGATCTTAATAAACACTTTCAACCAAAATTGGTTTGAACGAGATATAGTAATTAGTTTTTGAGATATAGCACATTTTCCAAAACCGCAAATATAACTTTGTCATTCATACCAACACTGTAAAAAACAAAGTTATTTTTACAGACGAAAAATGATAGGTGGTATTAAATATGGTATGGTATAAGGTAACTACGGAACCCTATGGCGCGTGGCCCGACACGCACTTGGCCGGTTTTTAAAGACCTATCTATAGATACATCGCACGTATAGGTTTGACGAAAAAAAAATCCGTTTCAGTTTCATGTATGGGGAGACCCCTTAATCTTTTATTTTAATTTTGTAATGTCATTTTTAAAGACCTATCTATAGATACCGCACATATAGGTGTGACGAAAAAAAAATCCGTTTCAGTTTCATGTATGGGAAGACTTCTTAATCTTTCTAGATCTATCTACCTACGAAGTTTCAACTGTGTAATCCTATTAGTTTCGGAAAATCAAAATGGCTATTTTTCGCAGTAACGTGCATCGCGATCCTATGGTATCGCAATAGCATGCATCGACGTTTTGTGCCTCGCGATTCCGTAACTTACTCACCTTAAACTGCCTTAGCAAATAGCTGTTTTACAAACAAATAAAAATATCAGAGACGCAACCAAGAAGCGAAAGTTCGATGTCGGTACGTGGGATATTGGCTGTAGATTTAATAAATTTCTGTTCTATATGCAAATGCGACCCCCTGATGTGTAGACGTGAATAGATTGGCTCGTTTAAAGCTCAACTTATATGGAAATGCGAAAGGCACGTAAGAAAGCGTGGAAGAAGAGCGTTTCGATACGTAATTAGTTTTGTAGACCCTCGCGGGCCGAATTCCACTTCGCCGATGAATGCCGAATGCAAGAGAAGCGTAACGTAACGAGTAATTAATTTACAATTCTAATGTGTGTTTTCCTTGACGCATAGATATTGTAAGGTTGTTTTTTTAATTCAAATGGGAGGATACTTGTGATTTGTAATTCCATTTCATTTTGTATAACGGAGTTAATGATATTTAAATTTCCAATGTGACTATTGAAATAATTATACATGAATATTTTTATTTGGAAGTAATTAAATTTTAAGATGTGTCTCTCGATGAAAGTAGACGTTTTTAACGAAAAAGGAAAGATAAGAAAAAAAATAAGAGGGCAAAGAGGGATTTTGAATTGCAGATTAATTTCTTTACTTTTATAAGCTTTTTCGGAGGCACTCCTGAATTTAAGTCGGTCGTTATTTTAGAATATTCTATTGTGGTAAATTTTTGAAATGGTACTATCTTTTCTTTATCCAAATAAATGTCTTGTTCTTTTCGAATAAAAGAGGGTAAATACGTTGAGGAACCACTTTGGAGATGAATAAAGTATAATTAATTAATATCATGACGATAAAGCCTCTAAAATTTATATTACTTTAGTATTCATTATTGAATTTAGGATTCGCATTAAGCAATAAGAAGCTACTTTTTTACAGTGCGTGCTCCCAGTGTCAATATTACCGGCATTTTATATTAATCTTGGAAACGGTTATTTGCGCTCGCGGAGGGAGACGTAATTGAGGTAAAAAAATATTAGGAAGAGCGACAAGGTGATAAAATGACAAACGTCACGCCCGTTTTGATATTGGGATCTTTTACTGCGTAATAGGGGGAGCGAATTTGTTGATTCTCCCGAAAATGGGATTTCAGGAAACTTATTGAACTTTCGTTAAAATTGGACGGGTGATGTTTACAAAGCGTTTTGTAAGATTCGAGCGATCCCTTTTTGTGGAGGTTAAACATTTGTGTTGTAAGTGAACCGTCTGCGTGGAAGAGCTAACGGCCCGTCAAAGATCAGCAAAGAGTGAGCCGTCGGCGTGAGCGTAAGACGTAACAAGTGTCCTCCGTATCTCTTAATCACGTCGCCCGTAATTGTTTTATCTTTAGCTCGTTAGAACTCGTTTAAGCAAAGCCTTCTTAGTGAAGGATTAAGTGCGGTCCGCCTTAATCCACCCCCGTTGCTAATTCTGGCGGTTTTTCCGTAGAGACCAGATAAACGTTTTTGTTGGGGTCCCGGTTCCCTGAGTTTAATATTTATAAGAGTGCATATAGCCTCAGTGCTTTGGCTGGCGGTGCAAGGCTTATTGCGATGGAAAGCATTTGGTTTTTTATACAGCTGTAAACATTTTTTTACCCGACTACGGCGAAGCAAAAAGGAAGGTTGTGATTTTTACCGGTATGTATGTATGGTATGTTAATTTGTTCCCTCATAACTTCTATAAACTACTTATTATAAGTTGACAAATGAGGTACTTATCGTCAGAAGCGTCTCAATCATCCGCTGGTTATAAGCTTTGTGATGCCATATGAAATTGAACATGGCGCCTTCTAGAGGACTTAAAGTCAAGAACTAGAAACAAAAAACTCATTTCTGACATTTCTAGTACTCATACCTTAAACGGTCTCATAGAGTCATTTGAAATAGGATCGATTGGCGTAAAAAAATGGGTATTTAAGTAGTTTTTTTTGTTGACTGTAAACTTTTCCAAAATCTGTGAATGCAGTTCAGAATATCTTAAAAAAATATTGATGGTCTTCTGGGAAAGTTTCCCTGTAACTTCAACGGTTAAGGTACCCTTAATGTACCGTCTCAAATATCCACCCTGTATATTGTTAGCTTTTGTTTGTGGCTTTGCTTGCATTTACCCGATTTACAACCACAACGTATTTGAAGAAGTTTAAAAACTAAAACCCAACTACGGAAAAATCACGCTCTAAAAAGTACGCAACAAGAAAATATTATGCCTCATTTAGATTATTGGCGAACATACTCGCCGAGTAACTCGCCGAGTAAAGCGGGCACGAATACAGACTACCCGAATATGGTGTTTACATACTCGTCTTCGTGCCTATTCGTCTGTTCTCGGCGAGTATCTAAACTAGGCATTAGAGTTCAAAATTTAAAAATAAAAAGGATAACCGTAGTCGCATGCCACAGACACGCACGACACGAACATCAAGCTGGAGGTGGCATGCGACTACGGTTATCTTTTTTATTGAATTGTGGACTCGAATATTTTGTTTCGTGCTTTTTAGAGCGCATTTTTCCGTAGTTGACTTTTAGTTTTAAAATTATTATTTATTATAAGTCGCTCGCTGCATGCAAAGGCATGTTTGTAGATTCTTGGAAAGATTTTTATTATCTTGCTGATATTATAATGTGAAAGTTTGGATGATTGTTACTCAATCAAGCAAAAACAGCTGAACGGATTTTGATGAAATTTGGCACATAGATAGTTTATAACCATGACTAAACACTTTTTGTCCTGGTCAAAGGTTCTCTAGGGATTTTTCGAATGTCCACGTGGACGAAGCCAGAGGCGGAAGCTAAAAGCTACAGATTTCCCCAACTATTTTGTTTCGTGCTTTTTAGAGCGCATTTTTCCGTAGTTGACTTTTAGTTTTAAAATTATTATTTATTATAAGTCGCTCGCTGCATGCAAAGGCATGTTTGTAGATTCTTGGAAAGATTTTTATTATCTTGCTGATATTATAATGTGAAAGTTTGGATGATTGTTACTCAATCAAGCAAAAACAGCTGAACGGATTTTGATGAAATTTGGCACATAGATAGTTTATAACCATGACTAAACACTTTTTGTCCTGGTCAAAGGTTCTCTAGGGATTTTTCGAATGTCCACGTGGACGAAGCCAGAGGCGGAAGCTAAAAGCTACAGATTTCCCCAACTACAAACTACTTAAGAGGTAAAAGGAATATGCAAAGAATTTTCCTTTTTAGGGTTCCATACCAAAATGGTAAAAAAGGAACCCTTAAGGTGTGACTCAGTCTGTCTGTCTGTCACAGCTGGATACATCGAGAACTACTAATGATATCAACTTCAAATTTGAAATAGTTTAACATGACATTTGCCCAACTATTTTGCTAATAAGAAAGAAATAAAAAAATAAATATCTTTTTTACAACAGGGACTGAAAAGGGGTCTTAAAAATTTGAAGTGGAGCTACTAGGGCATGTGGGGTATCATATGAAAGAACGCCGTTTGCACGTTTTCAATCATTTTTTCTTTTTTTTTTAAGCCGCATAGCTTTCGACTTATGATCAAAAATGTAAAAAAAATACCGTTCCCCCCCCTTATCTCCCAAGTTTGCAAAGAGAAAAGTCTGAAATCATTCTATGTTATAGCAGTTTATATAAAGATTACAGGAAAAATAAAACGATGTCTCAATATAGCACACTTTTTTAGAAATTATCAAATTTCTAAAGAAGTTAACATTAGTTCCACTATCGGTCAAGAGATGGCGCTGACCTAAAACTGCAATAATAATTGTATTATTCTACTCTGCAATGTATTTATTATGCTGGTACGGAACCCTCGGTGCGCGAGTCCGACTCGCTCTTGACCGGTTTTTTATTTCTAATTGATTGGCGTGCCATTGTTGCACAGTGGGGATAAAGTATTCGCTCGATTAGTCCTGGATAAAAGATCACTTAGCGTGCGAGCCGCTCCAGTGCGCATTGCACTCAAAACAAATAGCACTAATAAGAACGAGCTTTTAACAAACCATTAATAAAAAGTGCGACAAGCAAAATGTTTGGATACTGCTCGTTTTAATCAGCCCCCTTTTGATTGCACACCTGAAAAGCATTCAAAAATTTTCAATCGTCGCGAAATGGGATTCCACTATGGTGGACTGCACTTTGATTAATATCTTTTTGGTTTCACGTGAAACGCTGCGGCTGTTACTGTATGATATAATATTTCATGTTTTTTAAAACGTTTAATCTTAATTAATTGATTAGGTCATATTTAATGGGATACATTGTGGAGTTAAGGAAGCAGTCAAAGTTTCAGCCCTGATTGGGGTATATGTACACATTGGTTGACGCGTCACCGAGCAAACATCAGCCGCTCCATTAGACAGTGTAATTAATACTTGGGGTTACGGTAATTGCGGCCGAGGCCGAAAGCGACGCACCCATTGACGATCAAAAAACTCGCCCTTAGCACACCCCGATCACTAAATTGTACCTCTAGATTATGTTCGCAAACTTCATTAATGGCCGCCGACTTTTGTTACCGCATTATAGTTCTAACAATACATTGTTCCACGTGGCTGAGTATACAAGTATACTCGTTTGAGCCGCTGTAAATTGGGCACAGGTGAAAAGTAAAACTTGCTAGTTGTTAGCGGAGCCGTGATTGTAAGCAAACCAGCCGCAGAACACCAACAAAACAAGTACTAAACAATGTTTGACACGTAACTAGGTGATGCGGAGTGCAGCTCAGCAGTGTTGACACAGTGGGAATCTAAACAGGGGTGGGCGATGGGACGTGCAATTTTAAACGGGTCTTGGACCTCGCCTGCAGTTGCTTGGTTGTTTGCTGGACTGTTTGAAATTTCGATGAACTTTGGCAACGTTAGGCACTATAGCACTACACGATCTGGCAACGACATAAAGCAAGCGTCAGGAACAAAAGACGCCTAGGCTAGAGTAATGAATTATTAATATAACGGATTTTTTATGAATGCATCAATGTCCAAAAAAATAAATTATTTCAAAAATAATAAGTAAAACGACTAAAGTGATTAATTAATGTCGTTACGTAAAACTCCCCCAAACCGCCGAAGAAAACCTTTATTAGGTCGTAAAAATACTAATTTAAACTGTCTTAAAGTTTGCAGAGTTCAACCCTTCTCCATAAATTAATTTTAGAAAATTATATGACAAAGTGTCGCAAATTTATTTTGTCTGCGGGCGAAGTTTACGATTTTATGTGCAGAGATATATGTCTCTTTTATGATACGTAGCAGATGATAGCTCACGGCGAAGGAGATCACATTTTTGACGGTTACATTGTTTGAATATGTCCCGTTGTTGACACAAAGGCGACGGCTAGACGTTGCCGCAGTGCAAAGTGCAATTTTAAAATGTAAACAAAGCCCGCACCTTGGGTCCGTAAACGCTATCTCAGATTTCGCCTTATTGAACCTGGGAGACGGAGAATAATCTTGTATTTTTAAAAACGTAAAACATCAGCGTTTCTGCGAGTATAAGCTCACATTTATGAAGATTTATGTAAGTACGCTTGTGATTAAAGTAAGATCATTTGTAACACCGTTGGTGACACTGAGTTAACTTCACAGTGCAACCTTACCTTAACCTTTAAATCTATCCAACGATCCAGTAGTCTTAAAATATTTTTTAGTAAAATTTAGCATCTAGAATAAAATGCTACTTTTTGATATTACCTTGCTTGCTCAAAATTTCTAAGCTATAATAGAAATGTAATGTGACATCGGCACAGGAACACCTTGGCGAATGCTAATAGGTATTGTCAGTGACAGTGACAGGCTGGTTTGGTTATGGATGGGCAAGCCGCTCGAAGGCGGGCCGGGGCCGTGGATCCTGCTATCAATCATAACTTACTGATGGAGCACAGCCGCTGATTAACTGGTGACGATGTGCGACACGATCATGAAGGTATTGGATATATTACAATGACAATATTTACCATCGCATCATTGACAACAAAAAGAAAATTAACTTGGCACTCAAAATATGCCAAATCATATCAAAAATTAATTTAACCGCCTTTGTGGTCTAGTGGTTCGCCCGAGTGGGCGAACCACTAGTAAGACGCAGAGGTCCCGGGTTCGATTCGCAGGACGGGGTGCAATTACTCGGTTTGGTTGGTGGTAGGGGCTTACTTCAAGTGCGCCTGGTGGTAGCTAGCCACCATTGTTACCTAAGTCTGACGCCATAACAACAATTAAAAAAATATTGTGTTCCGGCAGTTAGAGGTAAGATAGCCAGTTCTTCAGTGAGGATTCCGGGTGTATTGCGCTTCCACCTTCGTCACTTAACATCAGGTGAATGAATAAAAAAAACTTATAGTGACAAAAATCTCAACCAATGAACACCTTACTGTAGATCTAAAATCCCTTTCTATGTGAATGTGTTTATAATATCGAGATGCTGTCTAGTTTCCTAATATCCAAGTTACATGTCACCCCAATTTTAAGTATAGTTACCGTTCAATGTTTAAAAAAAAAACAGTATGTAAGTAAAAGTAAACAGAATAGATAGACCGACAATTTAAATTTAGCGGTGTCGCAACACGCCGTGTAGTTCACAACAAAACGTGCATTCTCAAATCCGAAAGAGACTCATTATTATTTCAGCGGTACACGCCCGCCGACATTATGTTGTTTTGTTTACGCAGCGAACCCGGTATAAATGACAGACATGGATATTTTTTGCAACTTTATTAAAACAATTGAAGAGTTCCGTCTGTTGAGTCTTGCAAAACGTGGTGTTTGTATGTAACAATTATTTTGGAAGTTTATTTTCTCAGTAGATATTATGTTACATTGGAATAAAAAATCATATTGATGACATTATAAACTAGTTCAGAAATGTTTTTTTTAAAGTAAGTTAACTTATTTATAAGGTGTTGCAATGCAACTAGCTCACCTGAATTTATGCAAGACAATTTAGAGTAGAAATTTTCGGAATGTTTTCTTTACATAGAACTTTAATAGACGATGCTAAATGATTTGATTTTCAACATATTACGTTGGTAATACATTAATCTGATGACATCTCATATAAGTATTTACGGACAGATGATCCGCATTCGCATCGGTCGCATTAGGTACGTTTCACAACTGCGCGCGTAAGCCGCCCGGTGAAAAGATTTGATGGCGGGGTTAGAGATTTATGTCAAGGATCATACAGCCGGGATCGGGGGATTTCAGACCTCCTAACATCCGACTGTGCCCTTTGTGGTTGGAGCACTATCCGGCTTCACTTCACTTTGTACCTCTTACTTCGCTGCCACTTACCTCGCGGGACGTTTTAATTCCATTTCAAGGAAAATCCGCGGTCAGTGGAACCCAAGGGTATGTATATAATATAGGGCGGAGACGCGGTTTGCTATCAACCTATCTGTTAATTAATTTTGAAAATAAACAATAAAACCAAAAAGTAAACTGCTATAAATCTGTTGTTTGTGTAATTTTCTTCAGATGGTATTTTTTACTATCAAAACCTGCATAACTAATACAAACTTAATAATTCAGTACTTTACGAGTGACGGATTTAACTAAATACCAATCAAAAAGTTAGGGACTCGAAATAACAAATTAATTTAACAAAAAAACAACTGAGCAGCGTCGAAATTCAACATCAGCAACATTTTATAGCGCACGACAAAATAAGAGAAAATCATAAAAATGTTAAACTGACACAGTGAGCTTGTTAACTCAGCGGTGCCGGCATTAACGAGTGGCGGACTTATTACAGAACCGAACTAATGCGATGTTATTACTGCAAAGCATCGATAGATCTGTGGGCGTCTTTATCACTCTGTAAACTCTCCGCTATTAGCTGTAAACAGGGCTTGGTGTTGGTGCTTACGAGATGTCGCATTAGTGATTTCTTATGAGACTTTCATTAGTAGTGCGGGGCTATACCAGAAAAGCAAGACCGATTTGACAGATTTGGCGAAAAAATCACGAAATCAATTCGTAGTAAATAACGATAGCTATTAAAATGAAATGTTACTACACAATTGTGAATATTGATGATACAAATTATTCAAAGTAATTTCGACTTGAATACCTAAATGTTGTTTCTAAACAAAACTTTTTAAGGGGTATTTTCGAAATTAAATTGTATCGAACCAAAATCATTAAATCGAGTTTCTGGTTCAAAGACATAAAGAAATATACGTCTTAATTTAGGATCTTTCAGCGACCTATGTCGTATTTCATCAAAAAGTGATAATTTTCTTAAGAAGCAATAATTATTTTTAACTGAATATGGTGTTTTGATAGCTCATAATAAAGATCAACTTATGCCTTTTGCATTACTTTGAATTAGTAAATGTTTATGCAACAGAATTCTGTTCCATAGTAAAATATTTTTTTAGCTCTGCAATGCCAACGTTGACTGTACAGAACAGAACTAATGCAAAGTTACTACAGCATCAATAGATCTGTCGCGCCACTCCCGCCTGATCTCCTCAATTAGCTGAAAACAGGGGTTGGTGCTTACGAGATGTCACACTAGTGATTGCTTATGAAACTAGTGTTAAATTCAGAAAGCATTATGTGTCTATCGAGGTTATATTATTGTCTAGTAAGGGTAAAAGTTCATAACAGTACATTTTGATTATGTTGTTCTAGGAAACGGCTAAATTAAGAGTAGGATTCATAGTAAAACTATTCATTAAAGTCTAAATAAACAAGAACGTTTTCCCTACCAAAAGTCTTTCACAGGAAAACCTCCATCATCGCGCTAATTAGCTAAACTCATAGTTGAATCCAACAAGCTTTGATAATGCCTTTACAACGAGTCCATTATATTGTAGTTCGTATAGTTGATCAAATGCAAAAGTTAGTGCATAAATGAATTTACTGCATTAAGAGCTCACATGCAAGTTGAGAGCTCGGAATCCGCTACATTGTTACCGTAAGAGCGCTAATTTGGCTAGCTTGGTTCACGGAATGTACTTAATCGTAATATTATTATGACAAGCTTGAAATAACAATGAGGAAAGTATACACTAAAAGTTGGATGTTGTATTAAGTTTAACCAGATGTGTCTCACTAAACTTATCCTAGCTGGAGAGTTAGATCTAAGAAAGTCTTATAGCGGCAGAAGTTTTAAAAGAAAGATTAAAGTCATTCGCTTTAAAAATTGAAATGAAAAACTTTTTCGTTTTGAAATTAAATCTCTATTTATTAATACATAGTAAATTAATTAAAAGAAGTTTGTAGCCCGGTTCACTAAAAATGTATTTTGTTTTTAATAAGGCGACATGAAATTAATTGGACAGAATTAAATTAACGAGTGTTCATTATCAGGTACTAATTGATTGTCAATTGAGCGTTTTGAAAAGTTCATAATTTGATGTCAAAATCAAATTATGTAACAAACTGTTATCATATTATAATATTGTCAATTATAATAACATTGAACAATGGAAAATGAAAGTAAGCTTCGTGAAAATTCAATGAGTTTGTGTGTTTATAAATAACAATGTTATTTTTCGAAAGGGACCATCAGCTTGGTTTATTTTTTAAATGTGTATTTACACTACATGGTAACAATTTTTGAATGTGATTTCAGGAACCTATTTGAGAACCTCTGGATAAGATCAGAACGCAGAAATTTTCGTCATCCAGTAAGCTGTAATCACATACTTAAAATCCAAAATTTTAAGTCTGTAGGTCATTTAGTTCCAAAGTTAAGCGAAAGCAAAGTTTCGCATTTATGACACTCACTCACTCACTCACTCATGATCATCAAAATAGAACTAGTACTTCCCATAAACTCAGAGAGCTGAAATTTGGTACAGAGTTAGGGTTTAATGGCCACATAAAGAAAAAACTTTAAAAACTAGGATAATCGGAGATCTGGAGTACCTGGTGACCCTGATTAGAAAACACAAGAGCCCAACCAAACTATTAGAGATCGACATACCGCCTTTACAAAAAATATTCAACTTGGTGGGCCGCTTCATTTGATGTCAAAAATCGAAGGCCTGAAGTATCTGATGAAGAACTCTCAGCTGGTCTCAGCTGTATTAGAGATATGGTAATGCCCCCTTCTACTATTGGTACATAAAAAAATCGACTGTCATTGCAAAAATCCAGCGTAGTGGAAAGCATCAATGCTACAAAAAGAAGTGAAATACCACCAACAACATTCTGTAAAAAACTAGCGAAGTCTCGATGGAGCTGCTTGTTTATCTCTAAAAAGTAATGAAATCTGGATAAAGTCGTGCCAAGTCTAAGGTTCCTTACTGCGATTTCTTAATTATTATAGTAAATGTTGTGTGAATTGGCCGTTGAAGGGTCCGGAATCAGCATTGGGCCCGCGTGGTGGGTTTTGGCCCGTCCTCCTTATCCACCCATAAGGAAGGCTTCAGCAGTGGGGACATTAAAATGGCTGATGGACATAGACACGGACTAAGGTAGGTACCTACCTCGTTGGTCTATTTGAAATAAATATATGTAATTTATATAGTTCAGGGAAAGTTAGCAATAAGCGTTGCCCTATTCCTGAACGCATCATGGCTGCTGCCGGCGAGTTGATACTTAGCGCTAGTAAGTTTTCCTCAGTACGCTTTGCCGCCACATCTCAATTCCAAGAGGGGTTTCCCGCTTTGGGTATTAGTCTATTAGACGAGATACTTGAACACGGATATGAAACATTAATGTATGTTACATAGGTATGGATGGATTCTTTTAGCTTACCTAATATTTTTTATATCTACTGTATATATAACTTCTTAAGGTAATTAATCTTGTTAGGGTAATTTATTTGAGAATCCCAAGAGTGTTAATTGCTTGCTAAAAGTTCCATACTAAAACTGAAGGAATCTTAAAGCAGACTAATCAGGACTGATAGCATACCCTAATTTTAGAATTCATTAGTGAATTGCCGAATGAACAGTACATTTGTATAGACGAGCTAATTACCAAAGTCGACATACCAGATAGTGGACGATCGCATCGAATCCGCAAACTTTCGATCTAATCGGTTCCAACCAAACAAAAAGCAAAAGCTAGCACACGCTCCCAATCGGTTAAAACAAAGTTACTGGCAGCGATTCATAACATTCTGCGGTTGAAAAAACAAAAAAGCTCAATAATTATGCTCGTAAAGCGAGTTTGCGGAAGCCGCAAAACGAAATTTAATTTGCCCTGAACGCTGCATCAGAAATAAAGTTAAAATAGTCGCTGCAGTAGGCGGTCGTACGGCCAACTTCTAACGCAAATGAATAGCGAATGGGAAAAGTTGGGTCGAGAAAAATGATGTCCCACTCGCCAGCCATTGTCGCAGCGGCCTGCGTTGTTTCCCGATATTATTGTACTTAAACGTGTATAAACGTTCCGCCCTTGTCCAAAGTTCAGCGGACCATTGAAACACGGTGCAGCGTCGGATCATACAATATTTACTAAATGCATGTTGCTGTTCAAACGCTGGCCTAATGGATTTTGTGAGTCTACAATACTCGTATAAAGTGACGTTTATTTTATAGTAAAATAAGGAAATTTTCCCGAGCGTTTAAAAGCCAAGATAATACTAATAACAAACTTAGTTCAAATGGAGTAAGCGAGATCGAGTCTCTTCATTCCCAGATAGTTCGGAAAGTAGTCATTAAAGTGAATGAAACGTGCGGCGATAGAAAACTTTGTTTAGTACCTACTTTTCGAATAGTTAAATAAAAACAAAGTTTTCAGCACTTACCGTTTTCGCCGTTTGCGCTGACACCGTGTCTGGATACTGGATTAGTGCTTGGAATGAATCTGTGAATAAAACATGCCGCCATTAGTAAAACTCGTTTGAATTTAAATTTTCGTCGTAATCAAAGGTTCCACGTGAAATGTAACTGAGTAATCTTTAGATTGTTTGGCGTTGACAAAACAGGTACTACAGTACTACATTTCAAAGCTTTTAGTTCGAATTGAATAAATAAACATTTACGATGTTATAAAACTAGTTTAGTGACTCAGCATAAAGTGCTCGAGTGTTGGTTGTCTCACGGAATTCTTGACAGGCAATATCTTGCTCATAAGGACGTTCAAACAAGGCGAAATTGGCGCCCAACGTGGTGCTACGCGATCCGCCGTCTACTCGAGATAGTTGTTTGTCTCAGGTGCACCTCAAGTATTTTATCACCTGTGGCACTTCAGCGAATACGTATTCGAGCAGAACTATGCCTATTGTGTTCACAACTCTATTGACTTAAGATCTCGTCGTGTTAGTAGAATTCATTTTACGATTATTACTTGTCCCACTGCTATCGAGCAATTACACCTAATAAAACGGGTGGTAATGTTGTCGGAAAAAACACATTAAGACGGAAAACATCTATAAACAATCGTGTCGTGGGGAGGATAGGAGCTCCCCACAAGTAATATAGTTGGTCCTCTAGTCTATTTACTGCGAGAGGATAAGCGTTAAACCCCCTAATTTAAGGCATGAGCCGGGCGATCATTGCCGGCCGGCGGGCGGCACATAAATTCACATTTTTAGGAAACATCGCAAACAGGGCACCACCTGCGTGACCGCGCTACTCACCATTAGGTGTCGCCACGATCGCAATATTAACCTATGGATCGTATTGTATCATATTTTTTGTATCTTTTTATTATAACGGCGAGTTGTCTGAGTTGTCTACAGAGGTAGAGCTGGCTGTAGTTTTTCACAGAAGTGTTTTACAATGTACCTAACTAGTAAAAGAACCTACATATTTATGTTTTCTGTATTGGCTCCGTGCACGCTTTTAGCGCCACCTAGCGTGTTGCAACTTTGTTGGCTCTGACCTGACCTGACCGTTTTGGCGTTTTGATATGTAATGCCGCGCATTGTGACAAAATATTAAAAAATACTATTAGATTAGGAGGCCATAACAAATTTGGTAACCATCGCGTAAGTGGCTGACTCTGGGTTTACAGGATGGAGAGGCACTCTCTGATGCTAAATATGTCAGTCTGTTTGCGTGAATTGGTTGCGTTCTTTTTATATGCAGGCTGAAAAAGGCTATAATTTTTTTGAAAATAAATTATAGCCCATGTTACTCGCTGATAATGTAGCTTTCTATAGGTGAAAAAATTTTCAAAATCACATCAATACTTTTTGAGTTTATACATTACAAACAAACAAAAAGTTAATCGCTTATACCTACGAAACGCAACCGAATTTTGGTCAGTCCTTACACAGTTCACGTGAGTACAACAAGTACTTACTTGCTGTATTATTGTCAGCCATTTACCTTATCGTTTTTTTTTCTGGTAACGATAACATATTTTTCACCCTGCATATAAAAAGAACGCAACCACTTCACGCAAACAGACTGACATATTTAGCATCAGAGAGTGCCTCTCCATCCTGTGAACCCAGAGTCAGCCACTTACGCGATCGTTACCAAATTTGTTATGACCTCCTAATATATATTCATATTGTGTTATTAATGTAAATTTCGAAATTACTGTTATTTGGGTGGACAAAGTGTTGTGAAATCATTTTTTGGTCATTTAAATTAAATATGGCAAGTAAGATCTATTCAAAAAGAGTGTTTTATTCCGGTTATATTAGGGTTTGTTTACTTCTTTTTTAGTTGTAGATTTTGTAAAACAAGATGATAAAGCTACTTTAATAATTTTATTAAGTGATAATAAACATATATAATTGGTCCTGTATCGATAGTAATCAATTAAATATCGTTAATAGTACATTATGATATAAGTGCGGTACGTTGAAAATTACAGCCGAGGCGATATGGCTCGGGCTACAAGAAAGCAGAGGCTGTAATTATCAAAGCGCACGAATGTCATACGACGTTTTATAACATATTTGCGAGAAAATAAATAAAACTTGGACTTTGCACCTTTGCTTGTTTTCCATATGATTAAATTTTGATACGCTTGTAAGTATCTTATCGGTCAATTTTTCGAGCAAGAGGCTTAGAGTAGCCTTTTTCGCTGCCTCTGAGACTTCTGGCGGTGTTGAATTAATAAATTCATCAGTACTTGACGACATTTTCAAATAAAAACAATACAGCAAAAAAAAAATAGCAATGCGCGCGCATCAGCGCTTTTTTTAAGGCAAAGGCATAAAAACAGCCAGTATTACTAATAAAGTAAATTAATATTTTTGTGTTTTTCTTATAGATAAATGGTTGTAATTTATTGTCAACATTAATTAAATTGAATAATTAAATGTTTATTTATTATATTTTATCTCCCAAAGTTAATTTTATCCATAAAATGTTGACCTCTTTTCTGACATAAAAACTCTTTGCTAAGATTTAAAAAAGTACTGTTCGTTTTAGACGAAGTATCTTGATAAACCGTGCGGTAATGTAAAGTAAAACGCACGGTTTATCAAGGAAACCGTGCGTTTTACTTTACATTACCGCACAAGTTCGTAATGAGATACAATACGATATTGAAATTGGTGTAATAAGAGACCCTTTACGAGCAAATATGTTATAAAATAGATTACAGAGCCTTCATTATTTCTACTTTTTGCCACCATGAGCGCTGCGATCGATTATTATACCTTCGCACCCAGCTAATAGAAAGCTGTTCTGAAGTTAGAATTAACTTTGAAAAGAAAGGCATGTTCGCATTTTACCTCTGTCGGCCAACACTACAGAATGAGGGAATATTTATTTTGGGCAATTTATCTACCTTTACCCGGTCGCACCTATAAAATATAGAAAGTAAGAGCACTCAAGGCAAGTCCTGTCAGCGTAAATTAAAAGTAACGCGCTGTCTCCTTCATACATAGTTAAATGCTGTTTAAGACCCCATATTTTCTTTGGGCCAGCCATTTGGGACCGTTAAAATGGAATGTATAAAAGGCTTACCGTAAATTGGAGTTTTTATGTAATTACTTCGTGAATAAGCAAAGGATGTTCTATGGGAACTAGTAATTAAGCAAGGTTCGGGTTTCCTTTTAAAATTTCACGAGTTTAATGAATTTAAAAGTGGCAAATACTAATAATACATAATAATTAGAATTTTAATAATGTAATTAACCGTAACATATTTTATTAATATTATGGACGACTTGACTGTATTGTTTTAGTACTATAATTCTTTTTTAACGCCGCTTGAGAAGTAGATTTATTCTTTTTATGAATTGTATTTTCACTTTAACGTTTTCATACAAAAGGCATTGCATAAAATTAATTATCCCATTTTGATAATCCATAACAGACTTGACATAATTTGAATTCGCATAAAAATTTGATTGTATATTTAAAAATATATACCATTTGAAACAATATAAGTACACATGACTACGCAAAGGAAGTATTATACTCTATTCGTATCCCTTAGGATGCAATATTTGTGTATAAATGCATAATATAGAAGATTATAACGGTAGGGCAAAGCGGATTCACCGCTCAAATCTACCTGGAGAACTAGCCCGGTGGACTGCCTCCAAATATACTATTATAAACTAAAATTTAATAGGTTATCTTTGATATACAAAACATAAACAAGAAACAATTTAGGGCAAGTTGATCCCAGCTGGATTTTATTTTATTTTATTCTAGACTTAATTCTGAAAGACCTACTTAGCTGGCACTTTCTTTATGTACATGTATGTATCGATAAGTTATTGGGCAGGTACTCTGAATTAACAAAATAAGATTTTTTCTTAGAAACTATTTTAAAAACAGAAGCTAATGTCAACATATTTTTTTGTACCAGATAAATAGCTGACTGATAATCGTCGTAGTAAGTCAGTCTTCATTAAAATGCTGACAGATAGGTAACACATAAAGGTGTATGGCTTCGCTATGTGCTCTATGAGAACGCGACGACGAAGTTTATGCCCTCGGGATAAAGAACCTTTCTTTCATTCCTATAAAGGATCTAAAAAGCTCTTCAAGGATGATAGCAACGCTTGAGACGTGTTTTACATCCGGGTGGTGCTTTTGTCTCCTTGAGAACAATATATAAAAAAAAATTGAGTCAAATAATTTAACAGGTTTATTTTATTTTTACTCGTTAGAACTTTTTAGTTCATAAACCGATATAGTAGTTTATGATACAAGGTTGGTAAGGAGGTTTTAAAAAACCTTAACAACCGTGTGCCATACTACGTTTTTCAATACATTTGCGAGAAAACATTATAAGTACTACTGAAATTGTAATCTATACATACAATAAAACTGTAAATTCTAAATATTTGTGCGTAAATTACGCAAAAACCGCTGAACGAATTTTGATGTGCTTTTCACAGTTTCCATTTTAAGTTAAGGGGGTGGAAACAGGGAAACAGCTTGAACTCTCCGTAGTACTAGCTTTCATACATTTGAGAGGTCATTTTAAACTGGTCATATATTTTTCTACTGTCCGTGCGGATGAAGTCGCGGGCGGAAGCTAGTAGAAATAAAAGAAAACGAACGTCAACAAAGACGCACGGCGCTGGCGTGTACCACACGCCATCAAATCAACTTTCCGTAAGCTGTACTAAACTGTAAACAAAAACACAAGGCGTGCGGTAAAATCAACTTACCGCACGCTGTCCTGTCTTCGTAAGCTCACATTTTCAAGCAACTGTATTGAAAATATTTATTATTTATTTATATTTTTTTATGAAAGTATAGTAGTAGTCGTAATACCTATAGTTAATTCGTCTAACTCTTTTGCTACTTGTTAATGGATTTGTTTACTCAACTAATTTAACAATTCCCTTATTCAAGTTGACTCAAAAAGTTGCTCACAAACTTTTTCGGAAAATAAGCAAATCCGTGTTCGTATTCTGGTATTCGAGGTTATTTATTTAATTGTAAGCTTAAATATTCGAGGAGTTAATTCAATAACGCTCCGTCTCCAATTCAAATGTGCCCAATCAATCGTCTGTACGGGCTTGATAATATTTCATTAAAAATTCAACTGGGTTGCGCAGCCACTTTATGGAATATATTAACCGTCAATGTTTGAGTAAACAGAAGACACCAGAAACGGTTACAGTACAGCCGTATAATATAGGTAGGTAGGTAAGTTCTTATTTCACATGGGCTTGTAGGAGCTTTAACACACCTGGCAAAAATCTGGGTAATTAATTCCATACCTATATATACCTTGGAGTGAATTTTGTGCAACAAATCGCGACTTAATGTAATGCAAGCTTCTTCTAATGGTGAATCGACCGTGATGTATTTCATAATTTTCAATACCCCACATATACTTAATAATACGCTGTGTTTGCGACATCTTGTGTCAAGCAACGCAACGCAACGGACTGACGTCCAAAGACGAGGCACCGAAGGATAATCCGCTGTCCCATCGTCTGACCTCAACTTAAGATGCCGTAAAACCTGAATATGCAGCTGAAACGGTAACCTATCTTACTTTCGAAACTTTTCTGTTCGAATTTCAATTGTTCGAAAACGGTACGTCGACGTTTTAAATACCAGATTAGTTGTTTTACATAATTTTGTTAGAGCACAGACTTATTTTACTAATGTTTCACTTTCCAGAAAAACAGTTATTCAAATATCAAATCACTTATTTTTCTTTAGACAGATGTTTTTCTAACCATAATTTTTTTTACTAGAAATTACTAAAGATCGAAGTAACTTTTGATAGAATTTTCTTTTGACAGATGTTTTACTAGGTAACCTTTCATTATTTTGAAACTTTTCTGTTTGAATTTCAATTGTTCGAAAACAGTATGTCGAAGTTTTAAATATCAAATTGGTTGTTTTACATAATTTTGTTAAAACATAAACTTATTTCACGTATGTTTTATTTTCCAGAAAAACAGTTACTCAAATATCAAATCACTTATTTTTCTTTAGACAGATGTTTTTCTAACCATAATTTT
Organism: Agriphila geniculea; assembly: GCA_943789525.1. Lineage (NCBI taxonomy): Eukaryota > Metazoa > Arthropoda > Insecta > Lepidoptera > Crambidae > Agriphila > Agriphila geniculea. Next base: position 10,516,069 of record OX038875.1, read on the forward strand.
CTTTACTAGAAAAGAGTTAGATCGAATTAACTTTTGATAGAATTTCGTGTTTCATAATATTTAATTGATTTAGAAAATTCGAGTGTATTTTTAACCCGAATATTATTGTCTTGCTATAAAGAAAAACTTTTAATGCAAAGACTAATGGTCTTAGTTCGTAATGGTCTTCGTTAGGTTAAGTTAGTGTTTTGACCACGCGCAGTGGAGCGAGCAAAGCGAGCGGAGCTCCAAAATGCTTGCATGCATGTTGCATGCTTGCTTGCAATGCTGCATGCTTACTTGAATGCTCCATGCTAGCTTGCATGCTGCATGCCTGCTTGCATGCTTGCTTGCATACTGCGTGCAAAATGCTTGCCGGGGGGTGCAGGGGGCTGGCCCCCCTGCACGGGGGGGTCGGGGGGCCTGAGGCCCCCCGCTATAAAGAAAAACTTTTAATGCAAAGACTATTAAATTAGGTTAGGTTAGTGTTTTGACCACACGCAGCGGAGCGAGCGAAGCGAGCGGAGCTCCATAATGCTTGCTTGCATGCATGTTGCATGCTTGCTTGCATGCTGCATGCTTGCTTGCATGCTTGTTTGCATGCTATGCTGCATGCATGCATGCTTGCTTGCATGCTGCAAGCTTGCTTGCATACTGCTTGCAAAATGCATGCCGGGGGTACAGTGGGGCTGGCCCCACTGCTCGGGGGGTCGGGGTTCCCACTTTAAAGAAAAACTTTTAATGCAAAACTATTAGGTTAGGTTAGGTTAGTGTTTAGACCAAGCGCAGCGGAGCGAGCGGAGCTATCTGAGATTATAATGTAACTATCTGAGATTGCAATAATAATTTCTTAGATGTTTAGTACCTATTTCTTATTTTTAATTTCGAATTCAAGATAGGTATAAGATTCTTTTCAGATAAAGTGATGTATTTTAATAATATTGGTGACGTTTTTCTGGATACTAAATCATCTTACAATAATGGTTTCGGCCAAATGTTGAGTGGCATGTCAAAACATATGGAATTTGAAAAAAAAATATAAATGAAATTCGGAGTTTCAATAATTTGTCAATTGTTTTTTGGGTAAAATGAAATTTATGGAAAACAAAAAAAAGGAAATCGATTTCGGTAAACTAACATTCGAACAGAGAAATTTCTAATTTTAGATACGTGTAGGATTCTAATTATTTGTCAGATAGTGTGTTGTAATTTAATAATATTGGAGACGTTTTTCTGGATACTAAATCATCTATCAATAATAGTTTCGGCCAAACGTTGAGTGGGTTGTCATAACATATGGAATTTGAAAAAAAATATAAGTGAAATTCGGAGTTTCGATAATTTGTCAATAGTGTTTTCGGTAAAATGAAAATTATGGATAACAAAAAAGAGTAAAACGATTTCGGCAAACCAAAATTCGCACAGAGAAATTTCGAATTTAAGATAGGTAACCAGCTGAAACACTCTTTGTTGTCGTTACACTCACAGATCAGCGTAGTTACACTAATCCACGATTCGTGGAGTGGCAACTTCACTTTATTAATATTGAGTGAGGCGCAGTTTCTGCTCAAACGATTAGTGCATAATTTGATATCTTAAACCTCGTCTCTGGAATGAGCGACTGCTCTGAATCCTTAATGCGTCTTTCGCAATTTGAGCGCCCTTTCATCCTATCTAGATATTTCCGACTTTCAAATAACTTCCGTGTTGTGTATGGAAATGCAGAAAAAGAAAAAAAACATATTTTTATTGGACAGTGGAACTTTTACGGACATTTTAATTGAGTATAATATTTTCTGAATATCTTCTAAGGTTGTACATACGAGTATGAATCTGTAAAGAATAGCAATATCTACTAAACATGATTTTTTTATAAAAGTTGTACATTCTACTCTACATGTAAGCAACTTTTTAAGGGTCAATCAAATATAAATGTGACAACATGCTTTAAATATCATCTGATATCATAAATAAAGATATAAAGAAACAAGAAAACGATATTACATCCGTCACCTACTCAAGCTAACTAATTATGATTGACGGAAGCGTTCACAACAGAAGTCACAAGAGAAATATACAAGAAACACAGAAGATATCCGTTACCGAATCAAATCCTTAATTACGGGAATCCGAGCGACACAGAGGCGACACCTACCGCAAACAGGGGACGCATAATAATTGTAGCGGTCTGCTACACCTTAATAAAGCCAATAGGAATGGGGCGGGCGGAGGGGGGGATTACGACGACTCCGAGCGCTCTTCATTGAGATTTGTTTCGGGATTAGGAACGCGTTTGATGGTAAACCTCCCGTCAGGTCAGTCGACGCGATAACAGCCCGTTTTTCCGCGTAACGTTTCCAATATTCATATGGTAAAAGCCTAACAGAATATTCATTACCGACACGCAGTGAACGCACGCTGAATAAATGTAAATCGGAGCGCGGTAACTTCTAAGCGATTAAAGTTATAAGGAATTCGGCGCTGTGATGTCGAAGTGTAAATATAAATAAAGGTGAAATATTAAATTTAACAAATCAGGGAAGCCGCATGTTTATTTGGCGGAGTCGATTGATAACCACTCAAACGGTGGAGCGTTCTAGCAGAAATAATCGGTGCCTAAATATTTCGGTTTTATGAAAATCAATTCAAGATGATAAGCAACTGATTGATGTTAAGCATTTTTTTGTAATCTTTATTACTAATATTAGTTTATGATAGTAGTAATGAAGATAATATATTTATAGATAAGAGAAATAGTGATAATTCAATTTGGTCAGTCAGTGGTTGAAGAATCATTTGCATAATTGCGTAAGTATTATTAAATTGCGACTGTGGAATGATTGTTGACGTAGAACGAAGATGTTTCATTTTCCAAACTAATACTACGGGACATCAAAAAGATCCATTTTAAATAAAACAAACAGAAACGGGGATCGAAACTCGCGGGACAGTCGTTTTGCAATGAGACAATGACGAATGTAGTAAAAAAACATACGAGTTGTATCCAGAATTACTGTAGCTGAAGCAGTGTGGAGGACGGAAATTGGAAATGCTGCATTAGCAAGGGAATGTCATGATACCAACAAGTTATGAGCGTTCCAGCCGTACTTCGTGCGAGCAGAGAGAATCGATGCTTAATCGATTACTATTCAGGAATTGTACGCTTTTAATCGGCCAATGTTTAGGATTCATTAGAATGACGAATGTTGTTTGCAATTTGTCATTTCTAAATATTCACTGATTTGAAATAGGTAGTCGAAAAAGAAACAAAATGTGGGTTTCTTTTAAATTTAACTGGAAACCCAACGAAAAAATTCCATGGAAATAATAGTTTAGCGATGTTACAACCTTTTCAATCGTTTGTACATATCGCTACACGGGGTAAATAGAACCGATAGTTTTTTAGCGCGCACTCGGTTTCAATGAGCCTACTGCGGGGTTCAATTTAAAAGGTTATCTCTATATCATTTCCCGGGGAAAACACTTGACGAGCTCCCCCGAGGGCAATGTCCGAGGTTTTAAATAAAGTTGATTCGTGGTTCTCAACTAGGTGTACCGGCATAATTAGCCGAGAGTGAGCAGTGCGGCCAGCGCGCCCGCGGCTCGAGGGCTTATCAAATATGTACCTACTACCTACCTACCTGGCTCCTGTGTGCCGCCGGATTTATTTAGGATATGCATGAGGGTACGATTTAAATTTTAAACGGATTGCGCCCTTGGATTTGGGCCTGTGTTATGTTTGGTAAATCTATCACTATAACACCGGTAGCGCAAAATTAATTTTAAAACCCGTTCCAATTTGATTTATTAATAGTTGTTATAGCCGCTGTAATCCCGGCCTAATATGGACGCGCGCGCCGCGATAAAAGCTTATCGTTCAATATTCGATCGCGAAATAATGTACTTAATTAGGCGATTTAATAATGCAAAGCTTACTCACGCTTTCACCAATTTCATGGGCTTTTAACGTTTTAATGAAATAAAAACATCAAGCGTGCGTATGTTTTGTGAAACAACTGTTAACATTAATTTGAATACGAAATGAGAAAACGGGAATATTACTTACTGTTTTTTGTGAATGTGACGATCTTGAGCACCTTTCCGTATCGTTGGAAGATCGAGTATAGTACGTCCAGCACTATCGGGTATAACATGTGTTCAATAATGACGCGTAAAACTGTGTTGGGGCCACCCTGAAAAGAAAAAAATCATTAGATATTTTATGATCAATTTCTTTATGAATAAAAAGGTACCTTCGAGGAGAGAATTTTAAACGTTTTTCTGTCTAGTAGTTTTATTGGACTCGTTTCTTTAGTTGAAATTTGTAATAACAAAATAACTCTTTAATATTCTAAGTTACCTAATTTTCAAATATAAAAGAACTCTAAGTACTGATGGGGAAAATGCCGGGCATTTTGGGCAGATTGGGAATATTCCCAATAAACGCCCATAAATTCCCGCCCACTGGGCATTTATCTGGGCATTTATTTTTTGTTACAAAATTGATCTACAAAATTTATTTAAACGTAAAATATAGTTAATTTTAATTAAATTAGTAAAGATTATTGTTCATAAACTTATATTTTCATGAATTTGGATGTTCTAATTAAAATATTGTCTGTGAATCGTAGACGTAAGTATATATTTGTCACAAAATCTTCGAAAGTAGTAAAAATTTTACTAAAGGAAAATAATTATATGAAAATACAAGTAGAGAAGGACACTCCCGATTTAAACTCTCTTGGCCACCCCGCACCACTCGGTGAGGTTCATACCAGTAGGTTGCCATTCATCGTTTTTGCTGAGAGGCAAAACTTTTGTCAAACAACGGCATTGGCGAGAGCGGCTCCCTACATTCCCGGTGTTCGCCGATAGGCAAAACTTTTGGCGAATAGCGAGAACGACGAGTTTATGCGAAATGACGGCATAAGCTTTGTCTATAAATCTGTATAATCTTATCATAAGTCGTCCAATAAAGAGTTGGTACAAATGGTTTATTAATAAGAATAGAATAAGAATAATGTTTATTGTTTTCTCCAACAATCTTAAGTGTTACATTTTATATTTATGATATTATAAAGTATAAAGATTGCGAGAGACTGGCACCCGAGCTAAGCCATAGGCCTGTGGTTCAGTGCACCAGTTCCCTCCCCTCTCGACGTAGCAATTATGCAGTAAACAAAGAAAAGTATATTATGAACATATACAATCGGAGAAGCATCTACATTAAAACAGTAACAGTTAAAAGAAAAGTAATATTAATACTATAGGTATAATTATGGATTTTAGATTATAAAAAAACTATTTAAATAAAACAAAGTATGTGAAAGTAGTGAGTGTATAGTGTTGTGTGTGTGTGTGTGGTGTGTGTGTGTGTGTGTGTGTGTGTGTGTGTGTGTGTGTGTGTGTGTGTGTGTGTGTGTGTATTTTGTAAATTAACAAATGTGACCCAATAGATCCTCCGTTTCTTGATAATTTAAGTTTTCCAAATAGGATGAGATTTTTGTTTTACAGTTAAATTTATGCAAAGAAGCGAGATCTAATATTTTGTGAAGTTTATTGTAAAGTAAGGGGCCAAGATAGTGAAAGAACCGGTGGGAAAACGAAGTTCTAGTGCAAGGTGAAGTAGCTACAAGATGGTTGCGTCGCGATGCTAATACGTTGACATCTATTGCTCCGTGTTGTTTGAGAACAGTGTGTAGAATAAAGAGCTGACGGACTGAGAGGACTTGGCAAAACTGATATAGGTCATAAGTAGGGTATAACATGGGCTTTTTTGTACACACCTTCAGCACGGCTCGCTGAGCCCTTTCAAGTTTAATCGCGACTGTTTTGGAGGCACCCCCCCATGAGGTAATGCAGTACACCAGCACAGACTCACAGAGAGATTTGTAGACAGTCTTTACGAGATAAGGGTCGGCAACATGACGAATGTTCTTAAATATGAACATTAATTTGCGGAGCCTACTCGCAGTTTGTTCAACATGACGTTGGAAGGTAAGTCTGTTGTCAATAATAATGCCCAAATACTTGACCGACTCAACCATTTTTAAAGGAGAACAGGTACAGGGATAATTTGGGTCATTGGGGTGGGAGTGAGCGATAAGTGTAAAATTATTAAGGATGTCAGGAGAAGTATTCCGAATGGATGAGGCAATAACGTGAGTCTTTTGAGTATTGAGGGATAGAAGATTCACACGAAGCCAGGAGGATACGACATCAAGGCCATGTTGTGCATGTGAGAAGGCTTCTTGCCAAGTTGCACCAGAGAACAATAACGCAGTGTCATCAGCGTAAGCTATAATCTTACAGTGTGGAAGTTTTCATACTAATACTAAAAAATAATATTAAAAAATAATGATTAAGGATTAACAGCTTAATATTAATAGAATTACTTAGTTTTTTGACGAGAGTTCAGTGAATTGTGATTCGGAGGTCAGAACGATAAGCTTTCCATTATCTTCTTTGCGGAGTAGAACTCTTCCGTTTGCTGTCCAGCAATGCTTGAAATTGTGCGTCTTAGCATATTCACGTGCTAAGAAAAAAAGTCTTCGAGCTCGGGCAGTCAGGTTTTCAGCAATGTATATTAATTGGCGGGTATATTCGTTTCCCAGGAAAGAAGAATTAAGTTTGTTACTTGAATTAATACGGTTATGATCTTTAAATGATTTTAAAATATTGTTTTTCAAAATGACAGAATTCAGAGTGACCATTATGATTTTGTTATCAGATTTCCCAGGGAAGTAGCGAATGTCATATATGTCTGTTATTGCTACATTTACCTTTAATTCTTTAAAGGTTCGAATAGCAATGTTGGTAAGGACCTCCTGCGTAGGTTTGTTATTTATAGGAATGTTACGTATTTCTATGGAGCTACAACGGGAGTTGCGTTCCAGATCTTCATTTTTTTCCTCTATTTTTAACAAGCGCTCATCTGTGGCTTTATTCTTATTTTGAAAATCATTTAGCTGCCGACACAAATCGTCATATTGCGAGGACAGAAAAACAATAGATTTTTCAATTTCCGTATTAGTAGTAAGAAGCTCTTTGTTTTGCTTTTTTATGTCATTCATAGATGATTGGATGTTTGATAATTTAGAATCAGTCTCCTCTCTCCATAAGGAAAGTGTATTTATAAAAGTGTCGAGCTTTGTTTCATAGGTTGGTACACAGTCACAGCGACGTCTTTTACTGGAAGGCCTAATGAACTCGCTCTCATCAACGTTTTCGCTTGTCTTAGAGCTGCTCGAATGTAGATCAGGTGCAGAGCCGTGTTTGTCGGGCGGCGAGTGCGCCATCATTTTTATCGAATAAGTATAAACAAGTACTTAGTGCAAGCGCAGCGCAGTAGGCTTAGATAAATCGAGCGGCTCGGCGCGGTCAGCTGTTGCTTTGTGTGCGTTGTGCGAGCTAAGTGACTCACGTGCGACAGAGGATAGACCCGCTCGCTTGCTCCTGCGGGCGCAGTGCGGTAACGGTTGGCGGCAGTGGTGTGCGTGGCGCGGCGAGTGGGGGATCCACGGCTTGGGTGTACGATAAGCTCTTCTGAGTCACTGCACTCCTGGTAGTTTAGATCACTTTTTGCGGATTTTTAATATTTTAAATATGATTTTTAAATTAATTACGGAGCTACACAGACACGTCTGCACTACTAGACATCCAGGGGGGAGGAGATGAGAAGAAAATGATTAATCGAAGAAGTAAATTAATCATTTTCTTTCATTGTGGAAACTATACCCGAAATTGGAAATACGAAAACATTGTTACATTAACATCCACGTTAACGTCATCCACTTAATTATTTATTTATTATTTTCAATAAGATAGGGTCTAGGAAATAAAAAATATAAGCAATACAATTGTTTTTAGTTTTTTTAATTTAAAAAATGGTCGCCAGATTTTTTTGCAATTTACGGGGATACTAGGTATACCTATAGAAGTATCGATTATTTATCTGACATTTTGCCGACATCCGTAATGCTAGATACTACTATTCTTCTACCTTACTACTATTCTTATTAGGTAGGTAGAAAAAAAGGTAGGGTATAATCGCAATAAAATTCTTAATGCTGAGTACCTACTCAGCATTAAGAATTTTACATTGCATATAATATTATTATAAATTATTATTATGCTATTATTATTATTATTTTGAACTAATGAATATAATAATGGTTCAAAATAATAATAATAATAATAATAATAGCATAATAATAATTTATAATAATATTATAACAATGGTTCGAAATAAAATAATAATAGTTCCTAATAAATACAATAATAGTTCGAGTGTCCAATTTACCGACATTTTTAAAAGCTTTTATTAGGCTCACTACGGTAAATGTCAGCCAACTGGCGCGAGGGACAGCGGGAATCTGGAGAGATAGTTTTGCCTACTATACATAAAACTTGGCGTAACTACCCGAGAACCCTTTGATGTACCGACACATAAATAAATGAAAAATAAAAATAGTTTTTATTTCCCAAATACAAAAACAAGTGTGTGTGTGTGTGTGTGTGTGTGTGTGTGTGTGTGTTATCTAAGAATTATTTAATTATTTATATGCATAATTGAAACGGTATTATATGATTTAAATTTAATTTAAAATTATATTTTTTAACTTATCCTTTCCAAAATTATTTCAGTTTCTGCATAATAATATGCTAGGGTCTTTAGCCACTCCGTCAGAAGTTTTTTGCATTTGTGTGTCAACATTGGGTAAATATTGTTTTCCATTCTACGATACACATAGGGCTGCCATCTCTAAAACCTGCCGCTCAGGACCGGATGCGTAAAAACCCCGGACTTTGGAGCCTTGACCCCGGAGATTTAATTTTTTATATTCACTTTTAGCTTGGTCAAGTTTAAAAGTTTAGTTAACTTTTACAATTTTAAGCCTTTTTTCCCAAAAAAACAAAACCTTAAAAAAAATGACCTAAAAAAATAGCTTCAAAAATAAATGTTTTTAAAAGCTAAATAAAAAATCTGCATAATCACTAATTCATTGCAATGGAGAGAGCCATGCTCGGGGTTTCCCTGCGTGATCGAATCAGAAATAAGGAGATCCGCAGGCGAACTAAAGTAACCGACATCGCTCGAAGGATAAAGTGGCAGTGGGCTGGACACATAACGAGAAGAACCGATGGCCGTTGGGGCGGAAAGGATCTTGAATGGCGACCGCGCACCGGACGACGCTCCTTGGGTAGGCCCCGCCCCCGACAAGGTGGACCGACGATCTGGTGAAGATTGCCGGAAGCCACTGGATGTGGGAAGCGCAGGACTGATCGTCGTGGAAATCCTTGGGGGAGGCCTATACCCAGCAGTGGGTGTCATGCGGCTGATATGATGAATTACTAATTCGAAAGTTTGTACGCATATCTAATATTAAACAACACCTTTTGTAGTCGGGTGGGGGGAGGAAATATTTTATTTATCTAAACTTCATCAATCATAGGTTTTAAACCAAACCCAACTTCATAAGACGTTGTTTAATATTAGATATTATGCGTACAAACTTTCGAATTAGTAATTATGCAGATTTGAATATTTTACTTCTACCTTTTTAGAGCCATTTATTTTTAAAGCTATTTTTATTAAGTTATTTTTTTAAAGAGGTTTTGTATTTTTTACTTTTTTTGTGGTAGGTATATTTAGTGACGATTTATATAAGTTACAACAGCCTCATGTCAACGTCTCATCACCTTTTACAACATACTGCTTTTCCCGACGCAGGGGCGTTAATTGTTGAGGAGCTCTTTTGATACTTCACTATCAGCTCCACTTCACCATATGCATTATGATGAGCATAAATAGCCTAGCAATCATGTAAAAGTAACCATATCGCACCAGTGAAATAGTATTGAATAATTCCGATGGTCATCTATGGTCTTCTTCATCAGTTCCACTTCACCAAAATGATACTTTCTAAAAGCATATGCATAAATTACTTAAGAAAATACCAAAATCGCTATAGGTGTGCCTATTATATTTGAAGAGTTCCCTTGATTTCTCCAGGATCCCATCATTAGATCCTGACCTCATGACACTGGAACCAACTTGAAAGTGTATACTTTCAAACAAAAAAAAAGAATATTTCAAATCGGTCCAGCCGTCTTCGAGTAATCGAGTAACATACATAAAAAAACAATCATTCCGACGAACTGAGAACCTCCTCCTCCGCTCCCCGGACGCCCTCCAAACTAGGAGAAATCCGAGAAAACCCGGACGGATGGCAGCCCTACCGACACGGAATAGATAGAAGGCGAATATAAGCGAGTTTTTAAAAATGTTGATTCTATTTACCTTTGTTTGCTTAGACGATTAGTCTAAGCAAACAAAGGTAAATAGAATCAAGAGTAAAATATTATATACCCAAAAGACAAATTATAATAAATATTTGTTAAATAACTAATATTTCGTTTTATTTCTTTAAAACTTTTTCATTTATTCGTCGTTGAACAAAAGTTTTTTTCTGCCCACAGATTGGGCATTTATTTGGGCATAAAAATTTATGCCCAATGTGCCTGGGTTTTTTCCCAATTTTCCCGCCCGGGCAGAAACACTTTCCCATCTCTAACTCTAAGTCAATGAAGTTGATTAGTAGTATCAATACAATGAACGGTTCAATTGGAAAACTGAACTTTTGTAATAAAATTTCTAATAACAAAAACCTGGGAAAATGAACTGAGCGTAATACGAAAAGGGAACAGAACAATACACATTGTTTCACAATTTTTAATAACAAAAGCAGAAGTTCGTATTTGCTTTTTCGCAGTATAAAGAGATTCGGGTTCGTAATATGTATTTTAGTCTAAAACAAAGAAACTGTTGAAAGACAAACTCTATGTACAAAAGCGTAAAATATAATATGCATACATACATATTGACTCCCAGTATAGTAAATTGAATAACAGAATAAGAATATTTTATGAGAACACGGAAAACGAGTCAGAGTATATAAAAGTCAAATTCTAAGGAATGGAATAAAGTTATATTATCTACTGAAAAGGTTTTATATTATATTATTGTTTTATATTATTATAGTGGATAATGGATATCAATGCCTTACTTTACTTTGGTCTCAAAATAAGTAGTGTCAAAATAAAGACTTCTGGATATATTTGAAACAAGACATTATCACACAATCAAAGCCGCGAAAATAAAAATAATATATATATATATATATATATATATATATATATATATATATATATATATATATATATATATATATATATATAAAACACGTTTAAAGTCGTGCTAAAAAGTATACAATAATTTCTACCGTAATGATTTATAACCCTATCCTAATAAACATTATTTTCCATTATAAATGATCACAAAAAAAGGAATGTTATAATTAGAAATTTATTAACGGGTCATCATAACACCATGATAATTATTATACATCCTAAATCATATAATCTATGTCATGATGTTAAATTTCTAACATTTTGCAGGTTAAACTACATAAGTACAAAGTCCAGTTAAAATACGTGATAACCATTAACAAAAAGAGCAAGAAAACCACATCTAAGGGCTCTTTCAATTGAAACTCACAGAGGCACTGTTTCCGCACGTCAGCAGGCCGGTTAACGCACGCACCCGGATGTTTTTGATTTTTCATTCAAAAGATGTCGTGCATTTTCAGTCCGTTGCACGCACCCGCAACATTTAGCTAACGGACGTGTGCGCACGACTTCTTTTGTATGAAATATCAAAAACGTTCGGGCGCAGTGCGTTACCAGCCTGCTGTCGTGCGGCAGTAGTGCATCTCTAGTGGAATTGAAAAAGCCCTAAGGAGTACAATAATGACCCATCAGTCAATATACACATATTTAAGACGCTAAGTCCGCTGGATACTAATATCAATATCATGAATGCATAGCAATCTTCCCCATTACTTTTGTACATTAGGCAGACAAACAATTATAAATTCTCGCATATGAACCAAATATTACTTCACAAAAAGTGCAGAAAACCACATCAAAAGCCGTAGATAGCATGAAGTGTATATTGACCGATGGGTCTTAAGACGCTAAGTCCGCTCGGAACGACAATCCCCGCTCCGTCTGGTTTGCACCGGGTCACCGGGGACAGAGAATCTGATTCCAGCGTCTAATATTTAAGTAAGCTTTGTAATCAGCTCTGTTTTGCTACTAAGCTGACTGGAGGTTTGAGTTGTGTGTTTAAGGTTGTTGTACATATTTGAATAGTTGTGGAGTTTGATGTAGGTACGTTACCAAAACAATGAAATTTCAGCCTTAGTTGGCCTAGACCAGAAATATTTTCAGAAAATCCGTTAGGATTAAAGTAACAATCATGCCATTAACGAAAACTGCATTATGTCAATTTGTAGAATCTTTAGAACAAGTTCAAAAGTGGAAGATGCACAAGAAATTTTCTTATAACTACGGTAATTCTTATATTATGTAATGTTTTTTTACTTAATTACAAGTTAGCGAGTCACAGTTTTAGTTGTTTGTCACAAGTGAAAACTAAAAGCGAGGGTGCGCTATTAACTCAAGCATAGAATACATAATAGTACCTACTACACTCAAACTGAAATCGCTACGACAAATGGCTACGATCGCACCGAATTAATCCAACGGTCGTAGTAGTTTCGTAGCGTTAGTTTTGTAGCGTGCCTGTGCCTACTGACTATGCTACGTAGGCCACACACGCTACGTTATAATGTAGCTAACCAATTTTATAACCTTAATGGAATTTTTAGACCGTAGTTTCAATAATTTAAAATAATATTTTAAATTATACTTTATGATAAAAAGACTCAACTGTTTTTTAAATTGAAAATGAGAAAAAGCTAGTTAAAAGAATTGTCAATTACATACACGCAGAAATTTTAATCATTTGGTTCCCGCAGTGGTATGGTCCAATTATGATTACAAGCAACTTTTACTATGGTGCTAACTCTGAAAATTGCGAAAAAAGAATCAGCTATTCCATAAAGCGACCAAAGCAATACCTACTTAAACTTAATGTATGAAACAGGTGATTTTTTTCCAACTATGATTTATTTGGGAACCAAATAATAAACTTTTATTAACTGTTAAGATGTACCACCTACATTACATAAGTTACCGGAGTCCCCTTTTAAGCTAAATTGCCTCTGTTAGGGGGCACCTCTCTTCCTTAACAATGAAATAACTTTAGGATTAACAGTTTACACTTAGATGACACTAAATTAATGTAAATAGGTAAAATTTGTAAACATATTAAACAATTCAAGGTGTGTGTGTCGGGTGTGTGTGCGCGTATAATTCGTAAATGATTAAAATATCACGCTGTATAAATAGGACATAATTAAGGAAAGAAGTAGGTTTTGTAATTAATATATTAGAAAAAACACTAGAAAAAATCGACTCACCCGTAGTAGCACCTCAGACGGGACTCGAAAGATGAAATGTCGCTCCCACTAGTGACTCGGTAGCATAATTGGTTAATACATTAGGCCGGAATCCCAAGGGTGCGGGTTCGAGTCCCGTCTGAGGTGCTACGGGTGAGTCGATTTTTTCTAGTAATTTGTCTAATATATTAATTATCTTAATATGAAAATAACATTGTGAATGCGTAAAATCTATAAATACTATAAGAAGTATTGTTTGTACCTGTATCTCCGTTCCTCCGTTCGCAGGCTGTAGGGCGGCGCCCGCGCCCGCTACCAGCGCTGCGCCCGCGCTGTTCGAAATGGCCTGCGCAGCCTGCAGCGCTGCCTGCGCCGACGCCGACTGAAAACATTGTAGCTTTAGGAAAATACATCTTATTTCAAAGAAGTATACAGGATTATTTGTAAAACACCAACAACTTCGTAGAAGTAGATTCGGAAAAGTTGTAGAACAAATGTTGTTGTTTATGATGTTAGAAATCTACTCCTGCGAGGTTGTTGGTGTTTTACAAATAATCCTGTATACGAAAGTAACTAGGATAGCGTTTTGAAAAAAATTACGGGTACTTTTTCACATGAATAGATATACAACGTGTTACAAAAAACCTTTAATGCCGAATATGGTAGATAGGGACCATCAAATTGAAGAACTTTTACTATATACAACTCTGAAATCACGAAAAAAATCAGCTGTTTCATACATTTTGATATTTTCGTTAAATTTTAAGAGAATTGGCCCCTGCCAATAGGATAGGGATCCTATCTATCATATTTGGCATTAGGGGTTTTTTTTTAACACGTATACGCTGACTGAAAACATTCTGGCTTTAGAAAGACGCCGACTGAAATCAATTGCTTCAGAAGAAGAGGCCTTCTAGCTTTGGCTATGATAAAAAAAAATAATGTTTTAATTAATGCATATCAGATTGCAGCATTTCGCAGAATATTGTAAACATGCGTTTATTAAATGAATTTTCATAGAGCAGTATTAAATAAAGACTGGTACTAATAGTTTTAACGGAAAAATTGCTGAACTTTTACAATTTATTTTTACGAACGAATAATATTTTTTAACTTAAGTTGAAAAATATTAAAGCAAACCTTTATTTGCATTTATCGATTACTCGAAAGGAAAGAAACCATGAATAGTACATTATGAGACAAGTTAGCTAAAGTTGATCATTGCACACGAGGCTGCGGGTTGCAGCCCGGGCCGTAGGCGAGAGCGTAACTCAGCCATGTGTGCAATAAGCAAGAGCTCACGAGTTTCATACGACGTTTTTGAACACATTTGCGAGAAAAAAACAAAGTAATTTACCACACAACAGCAACAAATACGAAAAAAATTGTTTAAAAAAACAAAAAACCGACTTCAAAAAACCTACCTCTAAAAAGCAAGAAATAATATTTATAATAATAAAAACACGTCTATTGAAGTCGGGTGGGGCTGGAGTACAGATTCCTTTTTTATTCTAAAAGCCCCACCCGACTTCAATAGACGTGTTTTTATTATTATAAATATTATTTCTTGCTTTTTAGAGGTAAGTTTTTTGAAGTCGGTTTTTTGTTTTTTTAAACAATTTTTTGTTTTTTTATTTTTAGTGTAGGTACCTTGTAGGTAGTAAAATCGGCTCAGCCAAACGTGAGATAATCGCGAAGAAACATACATACATACGGGTCAAACTGAAAACCTCCTTTTTTAAGTCGGTTAAAGAACTACACAGATATCCCTCTTCCAACAAAAAAATAATTATCTTATTCAGTTCAAAAACAAAGAAGTAATACGACCATTATCATCGAGGTAATTCACACAAAATTAAACTATTTTCGTGCTTTTTTCAAGATTACTTGAAAAGTACTGAACCGATTTCCAAATTTTAAAAAATGGGACCAACTTGGGAGTTTACCTAATGTAATAACGTTTGAATCATTTCAATCGGTCCAGCCGTTTTCGAGTGATCGGTGGACATACACAAAAAAAACAAATATACAGATAAACAGAGAACTTCCTCCTTTTTGGAAGTCGGTTAAAAATATGAAAATTATGGGAAAAGGTGCGCAGGTTTTTTTTCACACACCCAATGCAAGAATATTTTGCGAACGAAGGGGTGAGTGAGCAGACAACCTACTTCAAAATATATTTTAATATCTTATAACAAAACTAGCGACCCGCCCTCGCTTCGCTTCGGTGTAGTGTGGAATTCGACACCATGTATTATACATATAAACCTTCCTCTTGAACCACTCTATCTATTAAAAAGACCGCATCAAAATCCGTTGCGTAGTTTTAAAGATTTAAGCATACATAGGGATATAGGGACAAAGAAAGCGACTTCGTTTTATACTATGTAGTGATATTGTGAATTATGAATAATTTGATAATAATATTTGTTTGATTTAATTAAGAACTTACACATTTATTAATTCCAAAAATGTGTATGAATATTCAGCGGCATAAAAACCTCTTTGTTGTTACTAAAAAAAAATATCTGTATAATCCCCGTCAATTGGTAATGCGCCTGGCGGCCATGATTTTAACCTCAAAAACGAAAAACATTTGTAAAATTTTTATATACCTAGACTCTATCTTATTGAAAATAATAATTCAATAATTAATATATTAGATTACCTATTAGAATTTTCTTGTTTCATGACACTTTTAGTTGCGGATCACGTTAAGAGTCCGCTTGCAAAATTTTTACGTGCGTTCGCTGCCCCCCACCCACTTATTTTACTCGCAACTGTCTCGCTCCCGCACTCTATCGCGCGGCCGAGCGCTTTGTGTCCATCGTTCTGGCAGCGCCCCGCGGGCTGATTATCTAATTAGAAACCACCTAGCGACCGGTTGCAGTTCATAGATGATAGTGATCCATTGCTACTTCTTTTTGGATTAAAAAAAACATACCAAAGAAAAGTAGCAATGTATGTAGAATGAAACCGGTCGCTAAATAGTTTATTTTTAGATAATCAGGGTGCCGGTTTCCGATTTTTAAAGTGCAAAATTTTCAACTGATTTAAAAAATATATTTTATATGATTTTTATGTATCTCTTCGCCTGCAAACAAGGCTTGATCTGTTCTGAGAACACTCATTAGAATTATAAAGGTAAGTATAAAAGTAAGTAATATAACTATAGATAAGTATTTATATTTTTGTGGCAAGCTTACATAGCTTAATAAGAAAGAAAGAAAATTAAAGAAAATGCTTTTTACTATTCCCCATTCAGTATATTCACATATTATTAGTTAGGTACTAAGAAGAAAGAAAGAAAAACTATTTATTGACCGTAAATCATTATAGACAGTATTTAAAAATAAAATTTATAAAGCAAAAAAAAAGAGAACAATGTACCTACACGAACTTAGAACTAATTTGTGTGGGGCCAACTAGGCCCCAACCTCAGCAATGCTACAGTGGCATACCGGAGCATACCACTGCAACGCTAGTATTCTGGAGAAGCCTACTTGGTGACGACAACCGACAGACAAACAAAAAAAAACAATTCTACTTCCTATAAAATACAGAAAAGACAATTTCAACGAAATAATACCTACATAATAATAATACCAACGCGATAATGCGATATCAGTGGCTGAGTTCTGGTCCTCAAAATTCAGCACTGTTTCTCTTCCGGTGACTGAAATACAATACTTTACGATATTCCTTAAGAATTCGCTGTGAAAGGTAACCATATTATATGAATGAAACCAGGACAAGTAGTTTTTTTTTATTTACTTTGACATCATATGTTAGGTTAGGTAGGCCTTTATAGCGCGGACAGCAAGGGCTGCAATGATGACTAAGCTTGAAGGCCGAGAGCGTAGTTAAGCTTAGCTCGAGGCCATCATACATAACATGGCCAGCAGTGCAGTCATTGTGGAGTTGTGGACCAAGGCTTGTATAGTGCTTTACTCAAAAATGCGAGTACTACCTACTATACTATAGTAGGTACTTATTATAATAACCTAATTTGAAAAAAATATACAAAAATGCAAATATCTCGGAAACGGTGCATCGGAGCCAAAAAATAAGGTTTTCTTCGACCCCCCCCCTATGGTACCCCGGAAGTAGATAATAAGTATTTATTGAAAGGTCAAAAAACGGTCAAGTGCGAGTTTTTTATACAGGGTCATTTTTTTAACACCATCCAAATTTTTTCTAGGCATTAGGTATCATTAAAACTCTTCAATTTTGAAAAAAAAAAATAGGTAGGTAATTTTTTGCAAAAAAATATTTTGTCCGAGTGAATGACAACAGCAATGTTACTAGTCAAATACTATCGTCCTACATGTTTTGAATGAGAGGCAACAAGGAGAGGTTCGCGGGGCGGTGGTGCCGAGAGCTGTACGGCAACTGACGAACAACCCGACTGTCTCGTTCTCGCAGACGTGCGAAACATGAGAGAGAAAATCGCGCGCGTAATCATCTGCTAAGCACGGTGTATTGTGTCAGCAAATGTAGTTTTATTTTGGATAACTTTGTATATAATATAGCCTTAACATATATATATAGCCTTAACTTAATATTTTAGTACTGGGCGATATTAAAAGAAAAAACACGTGTTTCATAATTTAAATTAATAATAAAAAATAATAATTTAAAAATTAATATATAACAGAAATTTTTGCTAAATGTAAGCGTATCTGGTTTTGATTCCATTGTTATCTGAGGTAGGTACAGTAAGTAAGTTGTTTATATGCAAAACGTCAGCATTGAGGAGCCATACAAATTGCGTTCTCCAGCACTACTGAGCTAAAAATTAAAAAAAATTTAGCAAGTACTTTACACATTTGCTGCTAAACGATGCATTAATTTTCTAAAGTATTCAACTGGTACTTAGCGAGTTCCAGAGTGGCTCCTTAAACCTGATGTTTAGACTGAGGAGCCACCTTTGCATTGATACCTCTCGTGATATATTATGATGCTAACTTAAGGATTTGTGCTACAAAATAATCTACTTTGCTGCTAAATAATGGTGTGACGTGGCTCCTCAAACCTAATAATGGACATATACGTACATCTTCGGATGTACCTCTTCCAGTGGGGGGCGATCAAACCTACTTTCTCCCGAGCTCCCGACTGGCAAAAAATTTACATTCGTGGTGTATTTAATTCACGCAAATCGGAAACCGCGGCGCTGCCAGAACGATGAACACGCGCGCTTTGCTGTTTGTTACCCATACCACAGTTATACAATCTTTATCATAGAAATTTGAGGGAAACCGCCCTAGCCCTCGCGAAATCCCCTCCGTTGCTCTGCGCAAGTACATACGTTAAACAACTGTATAGATACATTGCAAAGCAATGCTCGTACTGATAAAAAATTCGATGCGCGAGCGACACACGTCCTACCTCGACGGCGCACTGCGCAGTACTAACAAAGGCGGCGCCCGCAGCGCGCTGGTATTTAATCTCTTTTTTGGTAATAACAATAGTAATAATTAATATATACGATTTTTGTGCCGTCAGTCACTGGAACACGTAATTTGCTTTTGATTTACATAAATTTTGCTCAGAAACGATGTATAATTAAAGAGATATTTCAAAAATTCCCCTAAAAAGGACATGTTTTCAGAATAAAAAACTATCGAGTCAAACTCAATAATTTCTGAAATCCTGCCGTCATCCACTAAATGAAGGTCCATAAAAGCATATATCTGAATTTGACATTCATTGAGATTGTACAGACGTCACTATTTGAGTTCAAATATTGCCAAATTCTGGGAGCCTCCTCTTAATGTGGACGTTAATGTGACAAGATTCCAGCGCATTACCAATTGACGGGGATAATATTACCCGGTTAAATAGGGAATGCTCTGTTTAATCGCATGGAACATGCAGTAAGATACTAATTTAACTTTGTAGAGATAATTCTATAACACACTAGTGTTTTATATATTACGCACTGTATTTGTTATAGCTTGGTTTATAGCCCTAAAAGCGATGTATTAGGGCTCACTTTATATATTTCGTAATAATTAAACCGAAAAGGATACAAAGCAAGAGAGCATAAAATACCTTCTAACTACAGCTATATCGGCAAACAGTGAGTTATGATTACATCCTCTATTTATCGTCTCAATAAAAGAAAAATACAACACAGTATCAACACACGCATTGAAATAATGTAACAATGTTCCCCCGGGAAATAAAAAGGTGGTCACGTACAAAAACTAAACATGTCCGGCACTCTCGTAACTCGAACAATGAGACGAGTATGAGAGTTATCTTGTGAATGCGTGAGCCACCTTGAGTGCTAACGGCAGAGATAACATTGACCACGTCAAATAAAGGGCCGCCCATAAAGTTATTTTGTATCAAACAACAATTCGCTACTTTGTACGTGCTGGTAGTGCTAGACGTAGGTAACACTGTTGTGGTACCTACCACGTGGCTTTCCATGCACGCACACATACATTTCAGTTTATGTCAAGATTAGAGATGGGCAAAGGACCCGATTTTGACCCGACTGCTGGGTTTAAATTGAACCCAGTTAACGCACATAGACCAATTTGTTGTACTAAATAAAAATTTTATAAATAAGAGATGTTTTGGCCTTATAGTAAGACGCGCTTCTAACGAAGCCGAGACGAAGCCACGATGCTCTAAGGTTTCGGCTCTTGAATATTTTTAACTCGTTTTTATTAGGTTGCTTTCTCGTTTGTGTGTTCGTTTTCTACTAGATTTTCTACTAGCTTCCCGATGAGCTAGTAGAAACTTGAAACTTTGAACATAGGTCAGAACTGAAAGGCGATGCAATATTATGGTGTCATTGAGCTGATCTGATGATGGATCAGGAAGAAGGCCACAGGACCTCTATGATAAAACCATTCAACCCCATCGAGTTTGGGCTCGTTACAAGTGCGAGTGCGAGAGTAGGAGATGGTATATTTTTAGTCTTAGCTCGTTAACTAAAGCAGAAAATAAAAAGAAAAAAGCAGAAAATAATAATTTACTAAAAAAAACTTTTTTTAAAACACGTTTTTAAAACAGACTAAATTATTACAAAAAAATCGGACTAAAAACATTAAAACAGACTAGTAAAAACAGACTAAAAAGTAAAAAATAAATTCTTCTGTAAATATTTATAACCCTATATATGTATAAACCTACAGAATTTTTTAACCTAAAAAACGTGGGGTGCATGCTAAGGACAATACGGATGATAAATTTTTAAATGCACCCCACGTTTTTAGGTTTAAAATTTCTAAAATATAACATTGAGACATCGTTTTATTTTTCCACTTTTTAGAAATTCAAAAAACAAACAAAAATTCTTTAGTTTCACTACCAGTCAACAGATGGCAATGTCCTAAGAATGCTGACCTAAGAAAAAAATAGTTCCACTATCGGTCAAGAGATGGCGTAATAATTACCTACTATTTGCCGTACGAACAAACGAAGAATAAGTTCCTACTTAGTAATATAAACAGTTTGCAATGTGTTTTTCAGTCACCATAAGCATCTGTGGTTAAGATTTGTAAATTAACTGTCCGCCTGTTCGCCCTTCCACCTGTCTGCCGTTTATCCTACTTTTTTAAAGACTGTACTAAATTAACATATCCAAATATATTTATAATTGTACGGAACCCTCGGTGCGCGAGTCCGACTCGCTCTTGACCGGTTTTATTTTTATTATAATACGACGTTAAATAATGGCAACGCTCGATCTCATACTGTTGCATTGTAAAAAATATATGTCTGAGAGTAAGACAAAAGACGAGCGGCAACGTGCAAGCGTGCAAGCACTTGAATTAAAAAATAAACATGGACGGCAATTACATACTGCTACTTGGATTAAATTGGATCTGCTTTTGCAATGCAGAAGCCTTCCAGAATATAATAAATAATATAATATTTATTAGAGATAGATATATTCTAGAAGTCTATCTCATTTCTATTACGAATAGAAAGAAATTTAAGTAATTTTTAATTATTAGAAATAAAACACTTTTTACGGATTACAGCGCGTATATTGGTTAATTCAGATGTTATTTAAGAATTATTTAGTTTTGATACGTTGGATTTTTTTGGGTTTCCCAACGTTTTGACACCTTTCCAGGGGCCGTGGTCACGGGATGACTAAAGCAAAAAAACTGGTCATATTTTTATGAAATTACCCGCTCGGAACTTTGTAAAAATGCATTTAAGTCTATTAAATTATTTTATAGCTGCGTTCTGATTTAAATAAATATTATTGAATTAAATTGATTAAAGTTGATTAGTAAACGCGATCTAGCTACTGAATCTATCAACAGGAGGCCTCTCCGAGAATTTTTAATTAATTACAAACGATTAAATATTAAGTTAAAGATATATTATGTTAACTGCTGCATTGTGGATGTATCTTCAAATACTATTCAAACACACAATTTTGAATTAGAAAAAAATATGATATTATTTATTTAGTAAGATATAGGTATATATTGAAAATCTTAACAATGTAGCAAAATAAAACAGCCAGTTCTTGTAACATAGTTAAAATCTCGGCTTGTAGTCCTTCGAGACGCAATCCTTTGAGCACCGTTGCTTTGCTGCGTCGTTTTCACATTACCTACGCCCGCGCACGGTACACTTTGATCCTATATTTTCGCGTGGCTTTGTGCGAGACGGGCTGACAAGCGGGCCGGCCAGACAAAAATAAGGCTTTAACAATGTCATGGTAAGCCTGCCGGCGACAGCAAAGGCTCTGCAAATTCGCGTTGACTTGACCCGCGTTTGCCGTGTCATCGGTATGCGATCACATACGTTCGCGATATTGAACTATTTGGAGCAAAGGTATTTTTTTTAACTTTACAACGCACTAGCAATTTTGGTAGGTATTGATAATTTTCAATGAAGTTTTGGAATGTTGGTGTACAGTATCAAAAATTTCTTTCCAAAAGTACAGTATCAAAAAGGTAAAAGTTTAAAATTGCACTTACTATAAAAAGCCTTAAATTTCGAGGTTATTTTTTTATAACAGACAACAGAAATTTGAGTTTGGAATCGAACGTGCTTCACTCCTATAGGTCCCGCGTATAGGTTAGAATTGAGGTTATTTTTTTATAACAGACAACAGAAATATACTTATTTTACACATTGCCGGTGGACCAGCAGGCATTGTATACAATGCCTAGGCAAAGTATAAAATGAATTATATTTCATACATTGCCTGATCGTTTCAGGCATTATATACAATGCCGGATTATACACATTGCCAGTAACATATCGATTGCGTCATCATCCGACCGAATTCAGGTATCGAAATGCTGCAATGGATTCCGTAAAAGAGTGCAATTCGGAAGTCGCGTTTCGAAATATTTTACGTGTCGCAGTCGCAGTGGCGCGCCAAACTCTCAAGTTATTTAAAAAGACGCCATCTCTTGGTACGGCCGCGACCAGACGGTCGACGACAAAATATCTAAGAGGACTCCTATTCATCCATCACAAAAACCTTTTGCATCGCATGATTGATCAAAGCCGCTATCCGTTGCATGTTCTTTAAAGTGCATCGATGTTCAATACAAGATTTACCAAAGTAGATATTCCCTTTAACAACGAAGCTACGAGTCCCCGTAGCATTTAGTATGAAAGTTGTTTCATAATTCTAATGTAATAGCGCTGCCTTTGAAACGTTCCGGTCGCTAACAGTATATACTTATATAAGTCCATTTCGTAACACGCTCATTATAAGTTTTAATAGTGTGCCCGCTTGCTGATACAAGAAGATCAGGGACACGTCACTATCTCTTAAGGCAATAATATTTGAACCCTCTTGTCGTTGAACATGATGCTTTAATTAAGCTTGTTAAAGTAAGTTTGTGTAGCTTCTCATTATTTAGAAATGACTTTCTTTTGTTTTCTTTTTTCTTATTCGTCAAACACATTTTTGTAGACCATAAGTACTTTATAAACTTAAACCAGAACTGACGTAAAAGTAATGTTAAAATGCTACCTGCAAGAAAGTATTCAATAGCGATCTTTATGACCAACGTTCACAACAATATACACTTAAATTTCGAACGTCTGCATTTGAAAACCTCAGCGGAAGACGACTCCTATAATGGTAACAAGACGGCACCGAGTAGCATCATTATAGGGAGAGGAAGCACGGGTGACAGGCGAACATCACAATACCACCTTTTACATCGAGCAGCGAGTATTTTACTGTCATTGCAATTATTATTATGAGCAAATATTCAATGGGTTTCGATATCATTCTGTATATTTAAATATCAAATGTATAAATAACGCTGATACTATGAATACATAAGAACCAATATTATCCAAACTAAATACGTCATAGAAGTTTAATTTATACTATTCAGTGAACATTAACCGCAAAACATAAGTAGAAACGTGTACTGGAGTTGTATACAGTTATCTACAGATCTGTCAATTAGTTTAATAACTGGGTCCAACAAAGCCGTTTAATAGGCGGTGTTGTTTCATATCAGTATTTACCTACATCTCAAGCACAAGTACAGAATCAGACAAACAGATAATAGACACCTACTTGTATCTGTTTTAGTTTAATCACCGAATTAATTAGCCATGATATTGACTTAGAAGCTTGTTTGCTGTCAACAATGCGATCGCAGCCATTGTTATTTCATAATAAGCATGATGGTGTCTGATACCGTAAATATCGTATCAGTTGTTTGCATCCCTAATGGATTCTTAGTCCCTCACCATAAATTTTAAAGAAAGTCTAAACCACGAAGACTCGTTTCATTATCTAATAATTAGTCTTCAATCGTTACTGAGTTATGTATAAAGTTATGTTTGTACTCGTTAAAATAACGAAAGAAGTAGAATTAAATGCAGACTTTTAAATAAAAAATCGCATTATAAAAATATATATTCATTCTACATGTAAATTACATTTAATCCATGCATCCATCCATAACAAGGAATAATTGATACGCTCAAATCAAAAACAGACCAAGAGCAAATTTTAAAATTTTGGGAATTAAAAAAAAAACTCCCTGGTATAAAAAAATTGTACCAAACATCGGAAATAAAAAATATAATAAAGTTATTTCATTCTTTAGCCACACTTTTATGTTATGAAAATAAATAAAGGTAATCTCTTTACATTTTTAAAAATTAAGACAAAATTATTTATATGGTTTGTTTTTGACTTGAGGTTTAGTTTGACTTAGTAAAATGATACAAATATACAATTTTTTTTATTTATTCATAGCCAGTCTCATTCCCATAATTTTCATCAGACTCGGAATTATTTTCAGTATCATCAGGTCTCATATTTATTTAATTAAAATAAAAAAAGGCATTTTCAAAAAAACATGGATAGAGCTTTATTATCATTAAGTTTCTCTTCTTTCATACGCACATTTAATCGATTCATATATATTAATCTGTTTTTTCCGGATTAAGGTAGGTTACCGGGATTTATTCTTTATTCTTCAATATAATTCAAGACAAAAACTGCCCATCTAACCGACACATGGTCTGTTTTTGATTTAAGTCGAATTTTCGGTCATGTATTTTGACCTAATTTTGACCGTGATTATTTGGTCGGTTTTATATATTAGGCCTGTAGATTTCATAAAATACTACCGATCTGCATCATTAACTCTATTTCGCCAAAATTGCTACTTGGTCTGTTTTTGACTTGAGCGTATCAATTATTAAGAAAGGATTTGTATCACAAAATTGTTAGACTGTGGGAATGGAATAATTCAGAGAACAAGCATTGGCACGTTAAATTATCACATTTAAATGACTTTCACCCTCAACGGTTCCCTCAATGGCGACACTTGTTTCTGTCGAGTATCTATCTACATTGATTGTTTCGAGTAAAATTAAGGTACCTACGGACCATCTCATCATTCGATATTATCAGCCATCAAATGATTGAGGGTTGTTTATGATAGGTTTCTTGGATAAACGAAACTAATTAAGCGTTTTAATTAATCCTCCCATTGGGTGTTTTGTTACAGAAAATATTGATTTACCTTCCGTATTCGGCCTCAAGGGAGGAAAGGAACTCCCATCGGCGGTTATTACTCACTATCCGTCGAAAGCGTTATTAGTTCACTAATTATTAAGGCAGAACAGTTAATGAGCGATGTCCAATTATGGGGGTGAGAAAATAAAAGAAAATAAGTTGATGGTAGGTGCGCAACAAGAGACGGTACTAAAGGGTTAAGTGTAATTTTTAGTTTTAGGCGACCGACGTTGTTGAGAGACGTTAATTTTATACAAGCCGTAAGCCATGCTAGACTGCCGATTGTTGTGAAAAAATAAAAACGAAAAATCTATTTCACAACTTTTTAATGCTAGAAGCATAGACAGGATTTATTATATTAGCTCAGAAATTCAATTATAATAAAATGAGCAACAGACTTAAAAATAAATAAATTGGGTATTTGACTTGAGAATGTAAAAATAGGGCAGAAAGTGAAGCAAAATAACTACACGAAATTTTGGCGCGATTTGACGAATTTCACTATGATTTCTAAAACTCCAAGTTGGTAAAAAATCAAAATGTGCCAGTGACAAAATAAACTAATGTGACGTCACTATTCTGTGACGTATATTTCACACCGCGCGACTGATTATGTATGTATGATGCGCAAAATAAATTTGTGATTATTTAAGCAAAAAAAGTTTTTTACAATAATGTTTCCATAACAACATTTTTTTTAATAATCCACAACTAAATTTTTACCAACTTCAGAGTCTTAGAAATCATAGTAAAACTCGTCAAATCGCGTCAAAATTTCCGCTTAGGCAGGGGTTTATTACGATTCCCTTTCTGCTTTATTATACCTTAAAAGTAGAATCCATTCTCAAGTTAAACACCCAATTGTGAAATAATTTTATCTGGATTATCTGGCAGTCATGTACATTTTGCGTAAGTATTGTACATTTTGCGTATTGTACATTTTGCAAAAGGTGCACATTTTTCGAATTATACATTATGCTACGAAGGGCTTTATTCCTACTTATCAAGATTGAATAGGCAGAAACAGTCGTAGTTCGGTAACTCAATCAAAATCGGAACAACGTCGCCTGTCCGTCCCGCGTGGCATGCGGGTTTATTGAATACTGTTATCTAAATTGTGGGTTCTTGATGCCCTAACAAAGATTAAATTAACAGGTCGACTGCAGGCCGCAACCGGGGGGTTGAATTTCCCAATTGGTTACCTCGGCTTTAATGCTCCATCGCATACGCTACGATAATCCGCTTGTAGAGTTGTAATAGGGCTAATTGAACTATCGTTACGTTATTAGTGGGAATACACGCTCCGAGCCGGATTCCAAATGTTTATTGCGAAAACACAGTGCCGATTCATGCCAAGCCGAATGAAATCAAATAAACGCGAATGTATTTTTTAGGTCCAAGGAAAAGTAGGTCCCCGAATACTTTTTACTGTCGACGGCGTTTGTAAATATTGGTTGGGACGACCTTGATTGAATCTTTAGTTTTTTTGGGGTCAAACAGAAATCCTTAAGCAATAAAAAGATAAAGAAAGCGAGTTGAATATAGAGTTATTTAAAAGATTTGATTGACTTACAGTGAAAATACTTACAGCATTGCTGTGCGTCTGGTCTGTCTTGAGCTCCTTGTGGTTGGAGAACTGGACGTAGACGGCGCGGCCGCGCAACTGCGCGACGCAACCGCCGAAGTACGCCACCATCGCCACTGCTGAAATCTCCTCCGCCATTTCGAGGAATGCCTGTTGAGATAAAAATGTAATATTAAGTTAGGGTTACTCCAGAATCATAAAGTGCATGGCACAACACAAAAACATTATCTTTATCACAAATATCATCAATCGCGAAAGTTCAGTATGTAATAAAAATCATAAGAATTTGATAGGTAAAATAAACGAACTTCTATTAAATATCCAAAAAACTTAAACACTCAGGGATGCTTTAGTAAGAGATTTCCCTAAACCGTTTTCAGTTGCAAGTCTTCAAACTCATTGTCCATCAGCCATTTTTGATGTCCCCACTGCTGGGGCACAGGCCTTCCTTATGGGTGGATAAGGAGGACGGGCCATAACCCACCACGCGGGCCCAACGCGGATTGGTGGGTATTAACGACTGCAAATGCAGCCTGGACCAACGGCTTAACGTGCCTTCCGAAGCACGGAGGAGTTCGCGATAGTAAATTTTTGGTCACCCATCCCATGATCGACCCTTGCGAACGTTGCTTAACTTACGCAATCGCTGGGCCAGGCGCTAAACCACTGCGCCACCGAGCTCTTCAAACTCATTATTCTACGTGAATTCTCTGTACCCAAGCTCTGAGCTACGTCAGAAAATATTCCGACCTCGTGTTTCTCTTGGAGTTAACAGTGTTGTTAATACAGTTTAAGTATAGTTGGTTTGCAGCTCAAGCAAGCGTCCGTAATACTTCGACAGTTCAGTCCTGCAAACAACGAAGAGCTTGCGGAATCCAATTAATCGAGTCCGACCATAGTCAAACAACATGGACTAATCCTGCATACAGTCTCCATAATTCTAAGCGCGTCATTATTTCGACCATCATTTTCGGCCAGAATTTCGCTGTTTGCGTCCCGTTTCACGTGCTTGCAGATCGCAACCGCAGGATCCTGCTTTTGGCATTTCAACACGGCTGACCGTACAGAGCACACCGTTAAAAGCTCGCGTAGCCGCAAATTAAATAGAATTTGCCTGATGTTAATTAAAAAACAAATAAGCTTTGAAAGCCAGTCGGAAATAGGACAGCTATTCAAATAAAGGATGCAGCTTCGTGAACTAATTACGATATCTCGGAATATTTTTTCATTAGTGTGTGTGTTTATGAAACTGAATATCGCATCAAAGAGCTCGAGCCTTCAATAATTAAGCTTTTGCTATTTTAAAAGTACCTATAGTTTATTACTCGAAAATATATTTAAACAAATGTAAATGCCGTTGCGGTTGAGTCGGATCGATGTGGGGAAAATTTATGAGAGCGACCTGTCTGACATGCGGAGTAGTCGTAAAATTGTGAAGCCGCCTCTTTCGCTTTAATCACCGAGAGTAGGCGATTGTTGCGTCCACTCGCCGTGTTTGCCCACCTCTCCACAGACGGCACCTTTGTAACCGGACCTCCGGGCTTCAGTCACCGTCCAATGCGATACTTTCCATCATCCTCTCGTACGTCAAAGGTGCTCGTGTGAAGTGCTATCTCTTTATTGATTAGATTCAAATGACAAAATGTATCGAGAAATAATTTTGTTTAATTTGATTTAACTTTCCCAGATTTTATGAAAGAATGTATTCGCCTGAAATCTCTTGCGTAGTAAGTAAAAACTTATGAAACTTTTCCAGCGCTTTGCACCTTAAGCATGAAACGTGGCTCTAGAAAAGATACGGAATATTTCATGACAAAAAAGCAAGCAAAGAGACTGTGACCGTTCATAAAAAGGGATTCGACTCGTTTCTCGCGGTAGAAGAGAGATTGTTTTCCTTCACGGCACGGTATATAGCGAAGGATGTCATACGGGCTATTTATTAGACGGGATAACATTGTCGCGCCGGCCGCAGCCTCCCTTGCCTTAATGGGATTTTCTTTTATCATTTTATTTCTCGGCTGTAAACTAACTCATTTTTAATTTGTCAGCGGCTGCACGCCGTAAATTTCGTATTGCACGTGGACGGGAATAAACCCGGTAGTAAAACCCGATGTCTTATAACCCGTTCGGGCGTAGTTCGTACTCATGATGTGGACGTGTTACTTGATGGATTGTTAACCGTACCATACGAACATGTTTACGGTAAGGCACATTTTGATATAGGTGATTCATAACAGTAGATTGTAAACGCTTGCATCACATTGATGGAGCTTACACTAAATTGTAAGATACATTTAATATTCAAAATATAATTTAAAATTGAAATACGGAGGTAAGAAGGGATGCGACGTAATGTAGATTTATAAAGTAGATAAAATGTGAGTTTAATGATACGTATACGGGGTTCAAAACCGCAAAATATTTTATCTATCTACATTTGCGCAGTCATTGAGTTTCTCTCGCCCCAAAATTTAATTTTATTTCTAACGTCTCGTCGGCTGTCCCTTAATTTCCGCTAAACATGATTTCAGATGCAATCTCGTGATCGGGGTCATTTCGTGATGCCCTTGTTACAGTAGGTATAAGGAAAATGTAGACAACGTAGAAATAAGCTAAATTTCGTAATATGGTGTGCTTGACGTCTCGTTTCTGAAACGAAATTCTTTAGCTGTTTCATCGCTATCTCAGTTTAGACTAATATGTTAGAGTTTTAACGACATTCACACATAAAATAAATTATTGAGATAAAAACTTTGCCTGAAGATTGATTTAAAATCTCCTTGTGCTTACTATAATTGAGGTATAAATTATTTTATTGCTACCTGCTATATGCTCTTTTATTATGTACTTCTATGGACAGGAGTCTTTTAAATTAAATTCATTAACACAATATGCAAAATTCCAAATAATAAGAAAAGTATAATATTCTCAATGCGAAGGAGAACAGGTTTTGAAAATAACCTCCTTTAATAATTAAGCATAGTAATAAATAAAATAGAACGTGAACACAAGTAAAAGAAGGAAGGATATGGCACATGACACATTTATGGCAAATTCAATGACTTATTTTTTTGCTTCAACCTGGCTTCCTAATAGTAACAAAGTTTTATCAAGTTTATTCAAATGTGAGAAATTGCATAAACAGAGTTATTGCAATCTCCTGTAATGTAACGCTTGCCTAGTAATTATAGGCAAAATAAAATAGGAGACAAGCGGGAAGACGCGGCACATTGTGGCCTATTTGCGGCAAACAAACCATTGTGATTCAATCGTCAGTTAATATAATAGTAACAGTCTTCATAGGCTTTTCATACTAATAATATTAACCGCCTCTGTGGTCTAGTGGTTCGCCCACCCGTGTAAGACGCAGAGGTCCCGGGTTCGATTCCCAGGGGGGGTACAATTTGTACTCGGTTTGGTTGGTGGTAGGGCTTACTTCAAGTCCGCCTGGCTAGCTACCACCATCTTACCTAAGTCTGACGCCATAACAACAATTTAAAAATTGTTGTGATCCGGCAGTTAGAGGTAAGATAGCCAGTATTCCGGGTGTAGTGCGCTTCCACCTTCGGCATTATCGTCATATAACATTAGGTGAGATGAAGGCCAAGCACCATCCCGTTGTGTATAAAAAAAAGAAAAGAATTGCATTTAGACATTATTTTATTAAACTTGTTGCAACCCTCCTTATACGCTATGCCTATATAGTCATTGTAGGAGAAATACACCTAATTTTGTTGTTTTGATTGATTTGAAACTTGCATTAACAGTCATATCCTATAGTAACAAAGATTCATAGGCTTTTCATTATATACACATCAACTTTGTCTAGGGATACAGGTGTTATTTTCATACAAACGAGGTAACTTTGAAGCATTGGTTTTCTGCCATGGGATGTACCGTGCTGTGATCTGATGATGGCCATCCAGGGAGTGAATGGAGGAGATTCAGATCGCTATACACACCCAACTGATCTGATCGGCATTCTCAAAGATTAATGGGTCAGAGTTCTCGGTTTGAGGATTTCCATATATTTTCGCGGTTTTCTTAAACATGTCCATTACGTTTTAAGAATGCTGGTTAGATCAGTTGGGTGTGTATGGCGATCTGAATCTCCTCCATTCACTCCCTGGATAGCCGTCATCAGATCACAGCACAGTACATCCCTGGCAGGAAACCAAGGCTTCAAAGTTACCTCGTTTGTATGAAAATAGCACCTGGTATCCCTAGACAAATTTGATGTGTGTAGCAAAGAAATACACATTTAAAAACTTAGTTGCGATTGCGACCTCTTTAAATGCTTTGCCCAGTCATCACTATCACTACTTATTATAAAACAAAGTCGCTTTCTTTGTCCCTATATCCTATGTATGCTTAAATCTTTGAAACTACGCAACGGATTTTGATGCGGTTTTTTTTTAAATAGATAGAGTGATACAAGAGTTATATTTTTAATACATGGTGTCAAATTTCACACTACACCGAAGCAAAGCGAGGGCGGGTCGCTAGTTATAGATGAAATAAAACAGAAGACATGTAGCTAGCGGCCTATTTGCGGCGGACCCAACCACCCACTTGTTGTGCTTCCGGAGCGGCGGCCATTGTGGCACTATGTTACATAGCCGAGTTAATTTACTAAATGAGGGTAGCGTGATCTCTTTTCATGTTGTCCGAGAAGCTTAAATTGTAATGGAAATAAAGCGTGTAAGAAATTATAGTTCGCTAAATGATATTGGAACTGACAATACGTAATTAGCCGAAAACTATACTTTTACGTTAAGTAATCAATTTGTCACTTATTACGCTAACGATGTGTATTTCTAAAATGTCTCGAATACTCTAACAAAAAGAACTAATTTAAATAAGTTTTTATGTTGTTGTAAAATTAGAATTCGTTGTGGTATGCCCAATAGTTTGTGTAAGAAATTAAAGGGATCTTTTTATGTTTTGGCTAGGTAAAAATCTTAAAACAACCATGGTTTTATCTCCGGTATTGTTTTGTTTGAATAAACATTGTTACAAGAAAAACCGCAATCCTCTTTTAAAATCACAGCGACTTTAATATCTTACTTGATGCGATAATAATATGAAAGCTTTTACCGTTATAATAACTATACCGCACCGACTTGCATATTAATGGTTATTACCGGTCTTGAAGGGAACAAGTACCAATATCAATTATCAAATCTCTTTATTACCATGTAATTAATAAAAGGTAAGACCTATATCCAATGCAATCATGAATATATTAAACTTGATATGAAAATTATGAGAACATGTATTGGTTTCCAATTAACCCATATGTACGATTATTATCGCTGTGTTGTATTTTCATGACCAAAAATGGGCAAAAAAAACACGTTTATTGCATGGGGGCCCCACTTAAATATTTATTTTACTCTGTTTTAAGTATTTGTTGTTATAGCGGCAACAGAAATACATCATTTGTGAAAATTTTAACTGTCTAGCTAACACGGGTCGTGATATACAGACAGCCTGGTGACATACATACTGGCAGACGGACAGTACAATCTTAATAATAGAGTCCCGTTTTTACCCTTAGGTGCAGATCCCTTAAAAATTACTCGTTGAAGTAAAGGCACCTACTGCAGTTTGTTAACAATCGAATGTTTCTGTGAATTACTGATAGCAAAAATGCCAAATGCCAAAACTTTTAATTAAAAAAATCAACGAGTTTTTTCTTTCATAGAAAGACTATAGATTTGCATGCCTACATTCATAAGGTATACCTAATACTATTGATCCACATTGAAAATACCCCTAACTCTGTCTGTACATGGTATTATGCAAATAAACATTTTTATTCTTATTCTAGATGAGCTTTTAACCACAATCTCATATGAAGTGATCCTGTTAACTAAGATGAAGAATGATTTTGATATAAATGGACCACTTATCTCATCGTCCATAATTAAACATCGAAATTTAATCGGCTATCAATATATTGTTCAATGAAAATCTACAATAGCTTTTAAATGATAACAGTGCTAACAATACGATTTTCTCAAGAGATAGACAAATAGATATCAGAGGCTGTGTTTGTTTGGGTGAAGGGAGTAAAGTTGCACTGGTCTTCTTATTGCTGTTTGCTTAGTTGAACAGGCTACCCCAAGGAAAATGTTTCTTTTACTTAGATAAATATATTTTGTGGAAGTTATATTATTTCTTTAAAACCGTAAAAATGCATAAATATCTTATTCGAACAACTTTGTTTTTAGGGTTCCGTACCAAAATGGTAAAAAAGGAATCCTTATGGTGTGACTCAGTCTGTCTGTCTGTCACAGCTGGATATCTCAAGAACTACTAATGGTATCAACTTGAAATTTGGAATAGTTTAAGATGACATTTGACCAACTATTACGCAAATAAGAAATAAATAAAAAAATAAATATCTTTTTTACAGCAGGGCCTGAAAAGGGGTCTTAAAAATTTGAAGTGGGGCTACTAGGGCATGTGGGGTATCATATGAAAGAGCGCCTTTTGCACATTTTCAATCATTTTTTTTTCTAGACCGCATAGTTTTCGACTTATGATGACAAATATACTCAATATAGCACACTTTTTTAGAAATTATCAAATTTCTAAAAAAGTTAACATTAGTTCCACTATCGGTCAAGAGATGGCGCTGACCTGAAACTGCAATACTAATTTTATTATTCTACTCTGCAGAGTGGTTTAATGGTGCAATTATAATGGTACGGAACCCTCGGTGCGCGAGGCCGACTCGCTCTTGACCGGTTTTATTTCTTAGCCTATTTTTGTACAGTACGAGGCATATATCATGAAATTTTTTCGGCGGAGTGGGGATAAGTTCGCGCATGTGCTCTTGCGAGCGACCAATAGAGCGCTCCTCAATATAAAATACGTGTTCCGCGCAATCCCCACCTGATTTCAAGATATATGCCTCGTACTGTAACAAAACTAGGGCTACCTACATATTGTATTCTTAACTTACATCTTTTTTTTTGGAAAGTCGTTAAAATTCTGTTTTGTAAAATGACTATAGGATTACTTATTTTTCCCTTCCCCGTTGAGTTTTGCTTTTAAAATATGACGAAATTTAAAATTTGAGAAAAACTCAATTAATTTGCATGTTACAATTTTTATATTGATGACACTAAAGCTAGTCAATAGCTAGTACTAAACAAAAAACCAGTTGAGAAAAAAGGTACCTGTTTTGTTTAGCTTTATGCCTATACAGATTCCATTTGATGACTTTTAGTATTTCCTTGCGCCCCTTCTTAGTGGGAAGGTAAATGAAGTGTGCGCTCACCTGATTTTTGCCTTTGAGCACGAGCACATTGGTGACTCTGCCGAACGGTAGGCCGAGCTGTATGATCTCCGCCTCTGTCGTTTCGTTGGGGATGTTCCGTATGTGTATGACGCGGGACGGCTTGCCCACATTTTGTTCCAGTTTCACCTGCAAAAAAATACGGTGAGTGTTGGTAATATACATAGTACTTAGGAGAGCTTTGGTTCGAGAATAGCGTCTGTGTGTTTATTTATTTCGCTTTATTACACAATATAGGTTTATTATTAAATGGTGTCCCGAACCTATTTGGAATATAACAAAAGTATCGTTTAATATCCAGACACCAGGTTATTATAAGGAGATATAAATATGGTTGATTGTATTGTACAAGAATAATAACTGAGTTCTGTTCAATAATAGCTAGATTATAATAGACGTAGAAGATAGATTCCTAAATCGCACAATTGAATCGAGAAACAGTATTCTAATACGTATAATACCTACGTATAAATTAATCAATTAATGTTGGGCTCCAAAAGCGCCGTCTAAACGGCGCGCAAATGACCGCTCTAATATACATAAATAAACCAAGCATTGTTCACGAGGAAGAGCCGCCTGGATAATTGAAAAGTCGATGTAGTATAATTGTCGGGGCTTATCGGGCCAACCCCGATGTGGGTGCCATTGTTCCCCAGAGAGGCTTTTGATTACGGCGGCGAGCCGAACCGAGCTCCAAATATATTGTAGCTTTGTATGACACTCCACTTTCCATTGACGCGAAAAGATCAACCTGCGTGGTGACAATTTTACTCGAGCGCTAAATTAAGAACCGTTGTTTAAGATCCTGCCATTAAACCTATTCTTACAAGATTTTCTGGAGAACTCGGGTCGTGTTCGAGTTGAACAAGATTTCGGGAGTGGTGTACCATCTATCCCCCCCATTTTTACGTTCTTTGGCGGGCGGCGGAGCGTGGAGGTGTAACAAATGAGTCTAATGCCTATTAGTTCGACTTTGTTAAGTTCAGACAAAGTGAGCAGCCGCTTTGGCGAAAGTATGGGACAAGTTGTATTACTTTCTGAACTGTTCTCATATAGACATATTAATCTGTAACTCTTAATGAGAAGGATTTGGTTGTTTGTTTGAAAAATACGTGGAAAAGGTATAGATTGGCTTTGGCTTATCTTTGATATCTTTTGCGAAGATTTATTTCTAGGAAAACTAATATAATGCCTTAAATATTTTTCTCAGACAAAAAAATGTGTCCTTTGTTATGGTAAAAAAGAATAATACCTGTCAAAGTATTGTTTGAGATTTACAACGAATTTAAGACACCGTTAACTAAAAAGAAAAGTACAAAAACAACGTTTACGAATAATCCAAAGGTTGTTACTGTCAATATCAAAGGAGCCAAATCTCCGTGAGTAAATAAACAAAAATATTTTTTTTACTCTACCTACACCGAAAGAAAAGGGAGGAATAAATCTTGGAAGGTGCTCGTTCACCTCGAGTGTACATTTCAGTATTTTCTCTTCCAACGAAAGAAAACAACTGGTACGTAAAACGTAAAGAAGGACATTACTTTCGCTGGGTCAGAAAATCTGCGAGGAGCGATTTCCACATCAGACATTTTAAATCATCCGCTCGGTCTCACATTTCATCCATAAATATTAAATCTTGGCTTGGTTGCTGGGATAGAAAAAAGAGATATCGTATGACGTTTCCCTGAGAGGATTTCCCGGAATCGGTCAATTTTCCCGGTGATCGCGTCGACTGTGTTTATTGAAACACTATTTCTCAGTTGGCCGCCTCCGAGCGCGCCGTCATTAGCTACGAGTATATCACTGCCGATGCGATGTCGGTGATCATCTTGCTCTTCTAGACTTCAAATCAAAATTTACCGAATATAGTTGAAAATAGTCACTGCTTTAAAGTTCTAAAGTCACTTCAGGTTGTACAATGTATTACATTCTATGTATTGTCAAAACTCGAACGCATGAACATCACAAAATGGTATATTGTAGATTTGACATTACATTGAATACAAAAGTTGCACTAATTTATTAATATTTGTAATGTGACATTATATTCTTAATTTAAACTTATTACTTTACTTACTCATAGGAAATAGTCTATTCTATTTTCATTCAATGAGCAGTACGTGATTTAATGTTTCTGCATAAGTACAGATAAATAAGTTTAAGTAAATGGGTGTAATTGTCCATCAGCCATTTTCGATGTCCCCACTGCTGGGGCACAGGCCTTCCTTATGGGCGGATAAGGAGGACGGGCCATAACCTACCACGCGGGCCCAATGCGGATTGGTGGGTATTAACGACTGCAATGCAGCCGGGACCAACGGCTTAACGTGCCTTCCGAAGCACGGAGGAGTTTGCGATGGTAAATTTTTGGTCACCCATCCCATGACCGACCCTTGCGAACGTTGCTTAACTTACGCAATCGCTGGGCCAGGCGCTAAACCACTGCGCCACCGAGCTCCTCAATGGGTGTAATTAACCTGAATAAATTAAATTCTATTCTATTATATGCACGACCAATTATTCCAGTACCTACACTATGTACATAAAAGAACCAAGCGATTAAGTTTTTGTTATTAGGGCGTACTATATCAAAACTGTTCATGTTCTTACTTAACTATATAGAATGATACACGTGAGGTTTTGGAGAAATCTTGACAAAACACAAAGCGGAGGTAACTACACGACGTGTAATCCGCTTGCGGCGACCCAGCTAGACGAGGCCTGAGACTACCTACGTTGACATCATCGTCGTATTATTTATCACCACATATTGTAAAGCCTTATTCGAGTCCGTTTTGCGGTAGCTTGAAGTAAGGGGAGTCAAAAGAACATTCTTTACAATGAACATACAAGTTAAAATAGTTTATTAAAAACAGAGTATTGATAAGTGAGTAATATGATTAGTCAGAAAGTACATATGAAAAAGTGAGAAAATTCGTCGCAAGGGACAAACCTTACATTAGAATAAACAAAACAATAATGTTGCTTAGAGTTTTAAGTTAAATTCCACAGCATAGGCACGAATTATACCTATCGAATAGTTGATATCCAGCCTTTTAAAATAGGTGAAAGACAGACAATCACAGACTAAAGAAGCCACTATACCTTTTCTTCGTCCACACATTTTCGGGGTGAGATGTAAAAGCAGGGTAACGACAGTAGACATTGACGGAGCGACAGCACTGTGAGTAGGACCGGTCACGTAATAACTCGGGTCACACTACGCATGGGGAAATAATTTATGAAAACACAATTATTTACCCGACTACGGTGAAACAAACCGGAGGGTATATGATTTTAACCGGTATGCTTAAGCCGGTATGTATGTATCATATATTCATCATCATTCAACTGTTACCTGATATTTTCTAAACTACTTATCGTAATTTGACAAATGAGCTATCGTTAGAAGCATCTTAATTGTTTACTGGTTATAAGAAATGTGACGTCACATTAAAAATATCGCGCCCTCTAGAGGACTTAATGTCATGAACTAAAAAAACTGTATTTTGTAATGATGCCTTGTTGGGTATCAAATGAAAGGGCTTAATTAGCACATTTCAAAAATATATATTGTTAGCTATTGCACGCGGCTTTGCTTGCATACAGCCAATAATTCGGAATAAATTAAAAAAATAGGTATCGTTAGAAGCGTCTTATTCGTTCACTGGTTACAGGCTATGTGACATCATATTAAATTGAATATGGCGCCCTCTCTAGAGGACTTTAGTCATAAACTAAAAAAAATGATGCCATGTTGGTTACCAAATGAAAGCACTTTTCAAATATATATTGTTACGTTTTGCCCGTGGCTTTGCTTGCATTCACCCGATTTACGACCCCAAAATATTTAAAAAAGAAAAATCGCGCTCTAAGAAGTACGAAACATGAAAATATTCGAGTCCAAAATTCAATAACGTAGTCACATGTCACTTTGTTCTAGACACGCACGACACGAATAACTGTAGGCTGGACTGGAGGTGCCATGCGACTACGGTTATCCGTTTTATTGAATTTTGGACTCGAATATTTTCTTGTTTCGTATTTTTTAGAGCGCGATTATTTCGTAGTAGTAAATAGTTTTTATTTTGCGACTGTTATCGTATTTTGTTAACTCTTAATATTATTGTCTTTGGGAAAGAGATTCAATTCAAAATATCATCACTACAAATTATAAAACAAAGGCCTTTGCCGCGTCTATCGGTCTGTCTGTCTGTATGTTCGCGATAAACTCAAAAACTACTGAACTGATTTTCATGTGGTTTTCACTATTTTCACTATATGATACTCCTGAAAAAGGTTTAAATGTATAATAAGTTGAGGTTTTATGTAAATTGGAAGAAATATGACGATAATTGTTGAAGATATCGGCAAAAATTAAGCCGACTGGGAGCTTGCATCGAAAACGCTGCATAAACCGTTTGAGCTATAACAAAATAATGTATAATAGAATTGTTTTTTTTATAGATCTTCAAAACAGTCTGTGATGGTATAGGTATATCGATCTTTTAAAAATAGCTTACTATAGCCATTATATCTTTTAAAGAATTGGTAACGTACAATGCAGTTACTTATTTGGAAAGCTATTTAGAAGGATACAGAATTAATCCTTATCATATATATATCATATTAATTAGGTATGTATCTTAATAATTTTATGCACATTATTTTAACCATACCATTCAAACAAATATCTTAGGATATACCGCAAAAAATCAACACACGCAAAAATAAATTCAAGCACGTTTCTTACACCGATGACGAGACGGGA
This sequence comes from Agriphila geniculea, assembly GCA_943789525.1. Lineage (NCBI taxonomy): Eukaryota > Metazoa > Arthropoda > Insecta > Lepidoptera > Crambidae > Agriphila > Agriphila geniculea. Next base: position 10,555,075 of record OX038875.1, read on the forward strand.
CTTTGGGTGTTGTTGGAAGGTTTGATCTATTGAAAAAAACGGCATTAAAATCCGTTGCGTAGTTTTAAAGATCTAATACATAGGGACAGACAGCGAGAAGCGACTTTGTTTTATACTATGTAGTGATGTTCATCATACTTTTAAATCCAAATTCTTCTGATTATAGCAAGTATGTAAAATAGTCTTTATTATTATAAAAATACCTGTCTAAAATATAAAAAAAACTGTACCAATTATAAATAAAAAATATCAATTTTTAAATTTGAGATTTTTGCATTTACAATGCTATTTTTAAACAATACTAAATAATATACTAGAAAAAATACGACTCGCACCAGATCAATACTCAGACGGGAACAGTTTCATTTTTCCCGTCTGAGTATTGATCTGGTGCGAGTCGTATTTTTTCTAGTATATTATTTAGTATTGTTTAAAAAATATCAAGTTTACGCTACTGCAAATTTTTCATTCGACGCTGTTACACGTACTACATTTGAAGTCACACTAAAACTGAATCCTTTCCAAACGAAAAAGCTGCAACTCTAATTGATTTGTGCATTTAAAGCTTTCCGTCTTGATTGAAATCCGGGAACTAATAACAATTGCGATTTAGTCGAGCGTCGCCGTCAGTAATCAGATGAAAGTTTGCAGTGCCGAAGCAGAGGCGAGAGTCAAGCGGATAAAGTATGTTAGTTCAGTGATCAGTCACGTCGTTCGAACCCGCTAGTTTAAAGTTGGATCTTTGTCTGAATTATATCGACTTAATGCTGAAAAGTTATTTTATCAAAATCATAATTATGCATTGAAAATACATCAAAAGAGAGATACACTATGTTGCAATGTTAGTAGAAGCATTTAAATAAATGTAAATATTATTTAAATCAAGAACTGGAAAATTTTGTAACAAAACTGATAAAACTAGTCCACTATTAAGTACTAATATAAGTAGGGTACAAACAGAGCTTTATAAAACATTACTTTAGTGATCAAAAATATAGGTTGACCGACATTTCACCATTATTGTTCCTAGGTATGTGTAGTAGATCATCATAATTTGATTAATGGACTAATTATGTGGTAGACAAACAGCTAATAAGCAGATTACAAAGTATTAAATAACAACAGGTGGCCAATTACAGAATCTCAAATATAAACAATAGATGAGATAGAACATAATAAAGAAATATTAGTATAATGTCTACTGGTTAATAACGATATATGAATGATACTTAAGAAGTACAAAAACCCTTTACTCTTCGTAAAAAAAAATAAACTAAAACGACACGCTCGAACCCTCGACCCAGAACTCAGAAGATCCCCTTGCTTTTTATAACTCAACCTGTGTGTTTCCTTGATAAATTCCGCAATTCATAAGGAGCTACTACAGTTGCATTGGCTGTTGAAATTTCAAGAGCTTCATTACACAAAATCGTTGGAACTCGATCCGACGGAACTTTTAATTGGCGATTCCGATGATTATTGTTATTAAATTGCCGACCATCATGGATACTATTTGAAACTTCAAGTACAGTTAGTTACCTGGGACTTTTTAGTATTTCTAAGTATTGTGTTTTATTTATTGTGCTGCTGTTGCTAATGATCATTGAAAAGTATTGTGGTCAACTTTCTTCGCATTGCATTAATACGAAAACGCAATATTTTGGGTCCACTATATCGATGCAACGATAAATAATAAGAACACTATCGATCTACAGTTTTCGAAAATACCTTTCCCGTTTATTAGTATTATTCAACATTCAATACCTAATGTTTAATATTAAACCATACGTGGTATAATTATACCACATATATTAATCTTAGATTATTTATATGTCAAGATAGAGTGCTGCCGCTTTTTACGTACAAATAAAACGAGCCAACTTTTTTTGGCTGGTGTGCGTTATAGCTACGTAGCTACACTCGCGCCGCGTCATTCTACCCAACCATGTGTGCGTGCATAATGATACCAGGTGTTGAAAGGTTTCCTAAAAATGTGGGGAAATTTAGCAAGGACTATCGAGTCTATTTACAATCTACGAAAAATACTACGTAAATCGTGTCTTACCTATCCTATGGTCTTTGTAAGAAATATAATTGATACTAACATACCTAGCTATCCTTATTATAAGGATACCTATGTAGTAAATAGACTACGTTATCGGAGGTACATTTTGAGAGCAGATGTTCTTAGAGATAGGGTAAATTTTTGGTTGTTATTTTGGTTTATCGATAAATTAACTCTACTCGACTATAATCAAACATAATGTCAAAAATATATTTTATTTATTTTACGAATAAACAGATTAAACTTAATAGTTATTACACAGACACAGTACACTCATTTAACATTACTCAGACGTTAAAGTTTAAATCACACAAATCGGTCTATTACTTTGAAGTTACAGCTTTTACTATAGGTGCTCCCGACGAAAGCTAATTACATCAACATTGCAAATGTTAACCGGTTAAGTCCATAATATGTAACGCAAAAGAATCTACCAAGATCTATTAGACAAGATCTCTAAGACTTCAACGCTGTAGCTTTTATCGTTTACTAGTTTTTAGGTGGTATCGAAATCTCAGTCGAAGTCAAAGCCAAGCCGAAATCAAAGTCATTCATGGAAATTTATGTAAAAAAAAAAGAATAACAGAAATGCTCTCCTTAAAAATAATATTTGAACACAAAAAGTTTAAATCAACATAAAATAGTTACTTATACTTTAAAATATGTAAACTAATGAAATCTTTTCAACCTGGTGTAATTAAAATTTTCAAAACTTGCAACTGGTATAGGTTTGTTTAAAATAAAAGGTTTTAAACATTTATAAAAATTCATTTTCTAGAAATTGATAAAATAATTTTAAAATTGAAAAACAACATGTAGGGTTGGCTTCTTCCAACCTACACTCAACAAGGTAAAAAGGATTGCCCTTAGTTAATTTACAAACCTAGCGTATATACAATGATAGGTACTATTATTTACTTTTTACCCGACTACGGCGAAGCAAAAAGGAGGGTTAAGATTTTGTACATTACAGGGAATGATAACGTTATTTTTAAATGTAACGTTATTTCTTACTTTTTTACCGTTAATTTTAACATTAACTTTTTGTCATTTACTAACGTTAAATATAACGTTTTTTCTTACTGTTTGTTACCGTTACTTTAAAATTAACGTTATTTCAATTAATAACCTTAATTTTTTACTGATAATTTTAACGGTACTAAAGTTTAACGTTATATTTAACGGTAATTTTACCGTTACAATATTTTAACGTTATTTTTACCTGTAAATTTACCGATAAAATGTTTTAACGGTATTTTTAACGTAATTTTTTTTTTGAATCGTTATTTTTTAACGGTGTTTCAATCCCTGGTATATTATGATGATATTTATATGTATGTGGGCAGTGAACTAAAACCTATGGAAGTGTAATTGCAATTGATTTTAAACAGGCAGTTAATCAAGTTTTGTGTGACTTTACGGGAGTAATAATAAAGGGATGTTACTTTCATTTCGTTTAAACTGCAAAATGACTAATGCGGATAGTGAGAAATATTTTGCCACTATCTCCATCAATAGAGATTCTCAATGGGGATAGTGGGATGTTTGCGTACTTCTTCATCAAGTTTAATTCGAATTTAGTGTCCCTGCCTTTGAACTTGCTTTTTAAAAAGTTTTCGTTTTGATGTGGCGTCCGATTTAATGTTATCTAATTTAGCTAAATGAAAACATCGTATGGCCACGTATTTTTCTGCCACCAGTCGTAATAAACTAGTTTGATGTATAAGCCCGCAAACATGATCAGATTCAACCTTAAAGTAATTTTTGCCAATAAACTGTTTCATTATACTGTGTAGTATTTTTGAGTGAATAGCACTTGTTATCACAAAGTCTTCTTTCATAAACTTTCGAAGTATTGCTTCTGCTGTTTTACAGATGTCGTAAACATCCCGAGAGGCGTAAATTAGTCCGCCCTTGTCGCGCAAGTTTACCAACTTATGGTATTCCAGCTTTTCATCTGCGATCAGAGATTGTAGGCAAGCCATGCACTTAATATGTCTTCGTAAACATTTTACGACGCAACCTGCTACGTACCCTACTATTTGTTGAATATATTCACATGCTTGTGAATCGTCTAGTACACGAGACATAATGCTCCCGTTTGCTTCCATGTTTTCGATGTGTTCCTCTTCACTCTCATCTTCATCATCTTTTCGTAAAGATGAAGTTGTCGAATTAATGTTGTGCAGTGAAGAAGAACACATCAAAATACTTAATGTCTCTAGTGGCACACAGTTACCGGACTCTACTGATTTCAACTCCATGTGACAGAGTAATTTCCGGTAAATGCCTTTGAATTGTCGGGCATTCGGGTTGTCATTATAACCTCCGTGCATGCGTACAGCACCAAAAAAAAGTTCTATATGATCTTGGCTGATCCTATATGTAGCCAAAAATTTCATTTTTTCTGATTTTATTAAGGATTCGTATAGATATTTTACACTTTTAATGCAAATAAGGGCGCCAAGAAATCCTGTATGACATTGTGATTTGAGCGCTGGTGTGTAGCTTTTTAATATCAATGTTTTTGAAGTTTGCTGTTCCTTGAATGTTCTTTTTCTAGAGACTTTTATATTCAAGTTCAAAATCAGGTCTTCTGCTTCTTCAAGTGCAGAAAAGACTTCCGCTTTATTTCCCGGAAACAACGGATGCTTGAAAGAGTGTGATTTTAAATTTCTTGAGTTGAAGATATCAAACATATTATTTAAGGTCAATAAAAAATTTTCTGTTCCTTCACTATCAATAAAATCTGGCAGTTTCAATTCTTCTCGGCAAAATTGTAAAGCATTTGAAACGCTTCTACTCATGAGCTGTGTGGCTAACTTCACATTCATAATGGAGTTACGAAATGCTATGTGTTTTTTAGTCAATCGGTTCGCCAAGTGTAAACCTGTTTCTTCTTGCAACTCTACAAGTTTTTTTATGTACTCCCATTTAATTGTTGTACCCTTGTAGAAGAAAGTTTCCTTAGATTCAAAATGGTTTCGAATTAATTTAAGCATATGGCAGAAGTCTAAAAAGACTGCCACTTCGTAATTAGCGCAAGGGTGAATAAATGTTGTTTTCAATCGTGCAGGATCCTTATACCTGCAGCCCAAAATCTCCATGGCCGATAAATTCGAACTATGGCCATCGAATGTTAGTGACACGACATCAACCCCTGTCTCATGACATTTGTATAAGATAGTTTTTATTATATTCGCTTTTTGTTCTCCGGTCATTCCATGAATTAAAAAATAAGCTAAAGGCAATTTCCATGGCTCACTCAATGACACTAGTAAGAAAACATAAGCTTCAGATGCTTTGATATTAATGTTTTCGCTAGGACCAGTCCCGATATCAATAAGACCTTCATCCTGACGAACTTTTTGATTAAAACATTTTTGCTGCCTAATTGACATTTCATCAGCTATTAATGCACAAGTCATATTTTTATCGCATTGATCTCTTTTAAGTTTTAAAATTTTAAATGCTTCTTCTTTTATACCCGGAGAACCATCAATATTACCATACCATTTAGAAATGGTCTTTGGATGAGGTAAGCAAGTTTTAAATTTGTTTCTTACGTAACAGTATGCCTTTGGTGACAAAAAGTGTAAGGTCAAACAAAATTTCCGGAATTCTGGTGTATATTTTGTAACAGGTCTCTTCAATCCTTTTTTTAGTTTTTTATTCATAACGGCATATAAGTCTGTGACAAACACATTTTTGCTCAATATATTATGAGTATCATGGTCAATGTACCTATCTTTTTTTAATTTTTCTAGAATTTGTTCAAAAGTAAGAATTTTCTTTTTAAGTCGGATATTTTTTCGTCTGAGGGATTGTATTCTAATAGTGTGCTTTTTTTGGAGAATAATTTTTTTACGTAACTGTCGTCTAATCTTTTCTTTTTTCGGAGAGTCAAAAATAGAGTCGAGGTCTGAAAAATCTTGAAGTACTTCTGTCTCATTTTCAGCACTTGTTCCAGCTATTTGAATACCTGGTTCTTCTATTGAAAAATTTAAAACATCTGTTTTAGAGGGGAAATTTAAGACATTTTCCACTACATCATCATCCGAATGTTCCATGGAACTGGAACTAGAGAATTGTTCATTCCTTTTTATACCAGACGGACCAGCTACATCAATTACAGGGGATTTCTGAGGAGAAAAAAATAATCTGCAAACTTTCAACCATAGAGATATTCATAGTTTTATTGAACTAAAATACCTATTATTTACGAAAAGAAAAAGAAATGTCAAATTGTTATTACTAATAATAATGTAAGTATAATAGGCACTAACTGTCTCTTCAAATTCCTTGTCATCAAATTCGATATCACTCTCTTCGGATTTTTCAGAGGATAAAAACAAACGCTGAAAATATTATTTAATTAAAACACTAGTAAATAACACCTACTAAACTTTTTCTGGTTATACAATAACTAGCTATTCCCCGCAGTTTCCCTATATTTTTTTATGATACATGTTATTATTACTCTTCATTAATCTACTTAAAAAATGTGAAAGTATGGATGTTTGAATGTTTGAATGTTTGTTCTGATTTGGATGAAGTTTAGTAGTTAGATGGATTAACAAGTAGGAGACTTTATCACGGAAAGATACATGGCATTAGGATTGCTATTTTTTCATCGAGATTGTTCACGAAGTCGCGGGTAAGAGCTATAAGTATAATAACTTTATACGGATCCAAAGATTTAAATCTATTTTTAAGTACTTGCCTTACAAGGCACCGCTCCCCTTTTTATCATTCGGCGACCTTTCTTCTCAACAATGTCTGTTTTACGAAAATGGTCTGAGCAAACCACTGTAGTTTTTGTCGGATTCCAAAATTCTTCACCGTGACTACTTCGTATTATCTTAATCCATTGGTTTCTTAATATTGGATCAAATGGTATTCTGCAAATATCATATATAATACCGTATAATACCGGGTTACCTCTATCTGACAGAAACTTGATGCTCCGAAATTTGTTTGCATGCTTGCTTGCATGCTGCATGCTTGCTTGCATGCTGCATGCTTGCTTGCATGCTGCATGCTTGCTTGCATGCTGCATGCTTGCTTGCATGTTGCATGCTTGATTGCATGCATGTTTATTTGTCTGCATGTAAGGATGCATGCAGCATGAAACATGCGTGTAAGCAATACAAAATTATTCTAGATATGAAATTTCTGTTAAATGTATGCCAAAAGATGATTCTGACTATAAACTCTCTGCGATATGATGGTTCTGACTGTGAATTTTCTGCGATATGATGGTTCTACTATTTAATTATTATGGATATGAAATGTATGCCAAAAGATGATTCTGGCTTACAAAATTATGCGTTTTAAGTGTATGATAAATGAGTGTATGCCAAACGATTTTCTGCGACATGAAGTTTATGCCATTAGTTGTTATGCATAATAAAATTATGACATAAAAAGTTCTGCCATAAAGGGTAGACTCATTAGTACCTTATGTAAACGTACGTAATGTAATGTAAACTGGGACTCTAATTTTAATGTCGACGATGCTCACCATAATAAAAAAAAATGTCGAAAACTTAATTAGACTTCTTGAAAACATATCGATATTTTTAGGCGATTTTTGGACGACGGTGTTTCGTATAAAATATATGAAAGGAAAGAGGTCACAAGGCAGCGTTTTGTAGTTGCGGTTAGTGGCCCGCGTGTGGAGACTCTTAATATTCCGATTTAGCGATGTATCATTGAAATAAAATGTCAAGTATCGAAAACGTATCATTTTTTTATTATCAGTAATTTTTAAATTACCCTCATCCTCTTCCTCACTAATATTATAATAGTCACTAATATAACAAACAAATAAACAAACAAACGGACTTTCGCATTTATAATATTAGTAAAAATGCGAAAGTCCGTTTGTTTGTTTGTTTGTTACGCCTTCACGTCTTAACTACTGAACCGATCCTCAAGTAATTTTACATACACTTTGCCAAGGGTACAGAGAAAGACATAGGGTACATTTAATCCCGAAAAAAGGTACTGTTCCCGAGGGATAGCCAAAAAACTTTCCACGCAGACAAAGTCGCGGGCGAAAGCTAGTAAAAGATAATTTCAATATTTGAATAACAAGTAAATATCGATATTTTTGATTTTGAATTGAAACTGTATGGTAGACAGAGATGTTATTGACCTAAAACACTGGAAATTTAAAACGTTAATATTTTCTTGAAAATATTCCCGATATATCGATATTTTTTCCCGGTATCAAAATTATTTTTGATATTTTTGAAAAGATATTTTTTTCACTTTCGACATCCCTAAAGCTAGTAGGTAATAAGCAGTATAACGTAGTAATATTACGTGAAATCAAACGTAGTAGGTACTATAACAAATTGATCTAACAACAATTTTTTTTCCACAACGTTTTTGTTTTGGAATGTCAGAGTACACCTGGTACAAGGCTGAGGCTTTGTTGAGGCCAGTTTTACCAGGCCTTTTAAGTTGACTAAGGACTTTTAAGTGAGTAAGCTGACAACACAATAAAAATTTGTACTAGAAATTATTTTATTTATAAAACATGAATTGGTACGAAATTGAGGTATTTACCGATGGTAGGTGACTTTATTTATTGTTTTATATCGTCCTTGATAGTTCCTGCACACTTTTACTGCACAAGTCCTCATTTTTAACAATAAAATTTTCTCACGCTGCACGTACGTAAACAATGATGGCACAATTGACACTGACAGCGCATCACCCAACAGTTGGGTGACCATTTTTTTGACGCGTTCGTACTTCGACTGTCCATCTTGACATATAAATAATCTAAGATATTAATATCGCAAAATAATTAAATAAAAAGAAATATGCTTCTGAAGTATGAAAATTTTACTCATAACAGAAAAGAAACAAAAGAACGAAATTACATTTCTTCTAAAAACCATAGCCTATAAAAAGGTATGCTATATAGCATACTTTTTTGTAGGCTTTAATTTTATTACTCTTAAAGAAAAGCTAAATAACTGTTCTACAACTTTATTTCTTATGTCTTTCCTCGTAGAATGAGTATTTTAGACGATGTTTTGTTCGAAAGACTAGTTTTATTACAAGTTTATAACTTTTTATCAAAAATGGCCCGTTTTTGAAGTGTGTATCTCAAGATATATATGACACTCAGAGCTGAATTTACACTCAAATTGTTGGTAATTTTATCTTCTTTAAAAGTGTCATAGACGACTTTGCCATAGAATGCATTTTTTAGAAGTTGTTGGCCAAAAACTGAAAAAAGTTGAGTTTTTTCGAGCACTACGAAGCTAGCACAGGTCTTTCAGGGTTGCAAATTTGGATTTACACTATTCGTATGTATCCTAACAACATCCCAAAAACACACAACTTTGCAAATTTTTGCGACCTAACTCGATCTTTTGTGTCTAAGATGACTGGCGTATAACCGATAGGTGCTAATTCATTCATGCATAAGAATGGGGTTCAGATTCAGAGCAGTTTCCGGTCAACTTTTAATAGTGGCTCCATCTAGCTCAAATCACTAAGCAAGTTAAAAAAACCATAATTTAACTTTTTTCAACTTATTTTGACTTTTATGAATTTAACAACAACATAAAATTGTAAAATGGAATCAATAATCGGCTAAATTGATTAAAATGTATAATTTCATTATTACTATTAGTAGTAAGTGAATGCTTTACAAAGGATAATGATTAGGTTTTGCATGTTAAGTATTTATAACCATAATCGTTTATTTATTTGCTTCAAACATGGTAGGTAATTTAGATGGAAGGTAAAATTAGTTCGTACACTCGTGATTCAATTCTAAACTACTTTGCTAGTTCGTGATTTAAAGTCGGCACTCGCAGCAAAAATTGACTTCGGTCACTTGTATAACAATAAACTATTTAATGTACTTAATTATCAATGTAAAGGTACCATGTATTTACAGTTTATAACGAAGCAAACAATCGTAAAAGGCTCGCTCACAGAAACATTGTTCTAAATCACTCGTGTTCATAAGTTTTTGTTTGTATGGAACGTTCGGGTGGCGGCCGTAGAAAATCGTAAAATAAGATAGCCAAATGGTTTTAGTGCCCCTAAAACTAGCAGTAAAATTGTAAGTGCCCCGGCAATGAATATCTTTATGGCATCATTTGATTGATTACCGAATTCTCCGGTAAGAGAATCGATAAATTCATCTCGAGCTACAGTGCGCCTTGGAATATTCATTTAGTGATACAAAATAAGTCATGAGAAAGAATATGCAAGTTCACACATGTTATTAACATTGAAAGTTAGATAACTTGCAAAGGCTGGAGTGAGCGCTTTTAATTTTATAGGTGCCCAAGGAAGGTTTATTTATTTTTTAATATAGGATATTAAGACATTTCACAGATTTACTCTCTATTACTGCCATCATCATCATATCAGCCGCACGACACCCACTGCTGGGTATAGGCCTCCCCCAAGGATCACCACGACTATTATTGCCATAGGCATATATTTATTACTAGACATATTATCGCAGCTGTGGTGTTTTAAATCATTAAATATGCCTATGGGATGTTTACATGCTGGGAATACATTTTGAAGCAGGATAAGAAATCGAAGGTTATTTTTCATACAGGTACAAAAGTTCGAAAGACTTTGTTACGGTCAGTAGAATATAAATCTACACAAAGAAACGAAGGTTTACAACAGGCAGCACACATGTTTAATGCAACTTCATAAAATAGCAGTAAACCCAGAATTGCGCGTTAGGACGCTGAAATAGTCAAGATTCTGGCGTGTCTTCCTTAAAAAAAGTATTTAATGAGATTACTTCGATGAATAAGTAAAAAAAGAGCAGATTCCCCTGTACAAACAGTCAAACTGCGCGGAGTCGTAACTTCAGAGCAACTCGTAAATGCTTAACTAGTGGTGAACGTAGCCCGCGGCACCATCCTCAGATTTGATTGATCTTCACTGTGGAGGCCTCTCTACGTTTTTACAAGCCGACCTCAGAGGAAAATGAGGGAAAAAACGGGGAACATAATTAATTACTTTATTTGGACATTAATGACCCGGTCAAAGAGGACGAGGGTTGATTAGTGTGTTTTCTGCAGACATGCTCTGTCTGATATGGCATGGCTAGGTTAAGTGAAAAAAATATTGTTCAAAACGTGTGTCACCATTATCATCAATAAGTTCAAAATTGAAAAAGCAATATAATTGCCTGCCTATAAAGTTGATAGGTACCTCTAAACGAGTTCTTTGAATTGGAGGTAGAACTGTTTACCGCATTTTATTTGCCGGGAAAGTGTAAATACGAAACGAAATTTCGTTAAAAGATAAATTTCGTCTTATAAAACGTTTTATAAAAACGGTTGATCAATGTTTTCTTTCAATATTTTCACGGCACGAGGTGTTCGCACAAACAACACAAAGAGAGGACATAAAAAATATTTTAAAAAACGAGTCGCCATTCCGCCGATGGGTTCCAAATGAATATTCAGGGCAAAGAAGAAAGGGGTGTCGCAAAAAAGGCAGTGCTTAAATTCTCTCCGGGAAAAAAGAGAGCGCGCCATCGCAAAACCATAAAATAACAAATAAATAAGCGTTGGAGGACACGTCCCTATTTAATTATGAATTAAGGCCAGGCTGTAACGAGATCACAATATAATTAAGATTACTACGGACCGGCTTTTTCTGGACGTCTCTAACAAGCGAGAGTAAATGGTGGGCTAAACACGTTAAAACTAAGCTTTGTTTATGTAGTTTTTCTTACATGGACTGCGTGCTTATATTATTATATTTTAACAATGTAAGTTTTCCAAATTATGATATTGCAACATAAGAGTAAATACCTAACTTTATAATAAGTATATTATATCAAAAGAAAAAATACTAAAGAAAATATTTTTGTATTTTCGATTTTTTTGCAAATGTTCCGTTCATTCATTTTCTTAATAACGTGACATAATGACCGGTGACAGCGGGATATAAACTGCCTGCGGGAAGAATAAGAAAATGGTTCCTTTTCGACGGGATGCTTCATTTCTATTTAATTTACGTAAATGATATACAGGGGCGCGGGGTCTATTGAAAATAGCACCCTCAAGCTTTTGTGTAACCTAGAAGACTTATTAAGGGCAAATAACAACGAACCTTGGTATAATAGGTACCTAAATAAATAGGTAATTAGTGTAAAGATAATATACTTTAATTAAGTACGTGAAAAAACAGTAACTTCCATTACATTGCTTACTAAAATTGTCCATGAACTATGCATTATAATTATTTATTTAGCTGTTTTTTCAAGTTTTCTGGTTTATCCATGTAATCTTTTAGAGGCGTCAAAAAGGTTACAAATTACCCACGCGGGTTTACAACTGCAAAAAATGACAAAAGTTCACAATTTGGCTCGCAACTGAAAACACAACAGCTTAGGTACTAAATTTCCCAGAATTATCTATAACGATACAGGAGTAGGTACAATGAATAACCACTATAACATTAAATCTATGTTAAGATAACCTAAATCAATTCTCCCAGTGGTGAAAGCTTCTACACAATATAAAGGTTTGTTCAGTGAACCCCAAATAAATTGATCGGAACCATGAAAAGGCAAGATCTGTTCTCATTGTGAAAAGTATATCGGATTCATTTGCCGAAAATTATCAATTCCATTCAGATTCAATATATTATGTAAAAATTCATCCAGTATCGCAGGTCGGGGGTAGAGATTAATAAAATTTTGGCCCTTCAATCCTCCGGGGATGCCCCTTTATGGCACGTTGGCTTTTTATGAGGGACCTTTTATTTTAATACTCATTTCGGTTTCGCGATTCCGTTGTTTTATCGCTTTATCTCGATTAATCGTTATTCGGTTAATTACGCACCCGGTTTAGGGAGGACAAAAAATTAAAAATCAAACCAATCAATTACTTGGCGATGATGGGAAATTAAAATCAAGTTTAATGTTTCACAACGGAAAAAGAACAATTGAATCAAACTCAGGATTCCAAGTTGATATTGAGTTTCACGTCAATTAGGCGATGAAATTGAATACAAGTGTTCGGTTGATTGATTATTTTATCCAAAACCTTTCAATTGTTTATTTCGAACATTGTCGAAAGTTGCCGAATTATTTAAGTTGTAACTATTACCTAATTTCAAAAGTAAGACTTTTGTAGAGTTAGTTATATAGTATCAAACTAATCAGATGTTATTAAAAGATTCATAAAAATTTCATAATAAGAAGCATTTCATCATTGTGTAGTTGATGCAGTTGGTTTACATAAACGTATTAGAAGATGTAGCTTGAAAGCAGAACGTATACGGATCTGGTGCTACGCGTCATAACTATCAACATTTACAAATATGTCCACCATGGTAGAGTAGTTTGCATGCCGGTTTTCATGGTAGCGCGTTCATCTTCGAGGTCCCAGGTTCGATCCCCGGCCGGGTCAATTCATAAAACAAACTTTTATACAGGGTCATTTTGTATTCACCATCCAAATTTTGAGGATGTGTTCAGTCCATGAAACTGAAAAACTTTCTCTAAGGAACTCCGGGCCAAATATGTAAAAAAATCGACTCTCCATACAAATCAAAGAGATCACGTGATCAATTTAGTATGGGATGACCAAAATTTTCAAGTTTAGAATGACCTGTATATTGGCTCAGGTCTGGATGTTTGTGTTACCGCATTTGTCTCCCATTCCCATAAAACAGGTGCTTTAGCTACATATTTTGGAATCAGAGCAATGCATGTGATATGTCCAATTTACCTTTTTTGCGGCGGAGTCCTGGTTGTTATTGTCGGCGTGGTGCGGAGCGGCGGGCGCCATGACGGTGACGCCACTCTGCGAAAGAAGCTCGTCTGAGCCTCTCTGAAACAAAGGACATGACATTAGTAAAAAAGTAGGATACTCAGCTGAAGTGGCAGTAGGCGGAACACGCGGCGAAAAGGACCGATGACCGTTGGGGTAAAAAGGTTTTGGAAGAGCGACCACGTAGGTACCGGTCGACACTCTATGGTCGGACCACCTTGTATGTAGTCCGGATAAGGAACTCCGACGATCAGGTGAATGTCGCGGGAAGCCGCTAGATGCGAACAGTGCAAGACCTTTCGTTAAGGGCCTCGAGAGAAAGGTTTTATTTGGAATAAAACCAAAGAAGTGAAATGATAGTACACGAGTAACCCTACATTAATTTTCCACTAATAGTCCTGGGTAATGATAACAATAAGGTCATCACATTAGTTTCGTAGCCACACTAGCGACTGATGTCCCCAAAAGATTAGTAACGTAAATAAGTGACTAATATTTTATGAGACGTAACAATTTTTCTATGTCCACTTGCGTCACTTAAAATGATATATTAGTGAGACATCCGAAGGCTATTACTTTGCTCACGCGAGTTAAACAGACGGTTGGGTGGATTACGTAAACAATTTCGAGCGGCATGTCAACCCTTCCAGGATCAATCTCAATTTAAGACGGCGAAATGACAGACCTCAGCAGTTAAACGCACCGGGCGAAGGTATAAATCAAGTAGCGTAATAAAGCAAATGTACAAATGACGCGAGGCAGTCACTACACCTCGTCGCGATTGTGCCGAATATCGCGCCCTCGCACCTGCCGCGCCCGCGCCTCGGGTATCACTCACGCGAAACGGTTAATAAACCCTGACATCTTCGCCCTAAAAATATAAACAACGTTGGGAAGATGCGATCGAAAATCGACAGTTTTATAATTTAGATGCAAAAAAAAAAACAAAACTAGATACTACCTATATAAATAGATAGTGAAAGCTGCAACTGCATTACAAGAGCTGAAATGGTTGTTTGTAGCATAAAGCTTATAAATACTAGCATTCGCCCTCGACTTCATCCGTGTTTCATTAGGAAAATCCCCAGGGAACCTTAGACTGGGATAAAAAGTAAAACTGTGTGCCATTCTTAATCCGTTCAGCCGTTTTCGCGTGATTCGTAGGATATCCATATCCCGTTCCTGCCCCGTGCCCGTTATCTCGTATTATCATTCCATACATTTGAACTTCCATTGAATTTGTTTGGGTTGAATCATGGTCACCATGTTGGAATGCCATTTTCGCAATCAACATCCCATAAAACCTCAATAACGACATCCGTATCGAATTTTTCGGTTCATTTACCCCATTAATCTCTGGGCCGAGTTTCGGTAAACCACGAAAATATGTGTTTGCTTAAGTATTTGTTTATAGAACTCCTACGAAGTTTCAAGTCGAAATATCTATTTTTTTTATGACACGTAACAATACAAATTCCATACAAACTTGAATCCCCATTTCACTCCTTTAAGGGTGGAATTTCCAAAAATGCCTATTGTGTAAAGTACATAGATACTTTACACAGCCCAAACCACTGGACCTAGTGGTCCAGTGGTTTGGGCTGGGCGCATAAATTGGGTTCTAAAATAACTTTAGTGACATTTTAAATTGATGAAAAAACAAGTGACATTCAATTCGGCTTATAATCACAGCAAATGTTTTTGTTGACGTATTCCACGCGTTTCATTTAAAGCGTAAGCTGTGAACAGGACAGGTTAACAGGTAAAGTTTTTATACAGATTTTGTACACACGCTGATTATACTGTATTGTTAATATAAGCCGTTTAAGATTTTAGCCTTTAAATAAATAAGATTATGGAAGTTTTTTCGGCATTTAACGAAGGCAGTGAAGAATGTTTTGAGAAAATCAATTAGCTCTTCTAAATAAAATAATAAATAAATAAAATATTTATTTACTTCTCCCCTTTACATAGATAAGTACAATAAAGGTTTTATACAACTTTATAAGTGATGGGGGACAGGAGTCCAAACTAGGTAAACCCCGTGCTATGGAACTCCTGGCTCCCGTCTCTACAAACATTGAGATATATTATATCTTAAATTTAAGTAAATCATAACCTGTTTCTCAGTCTATGATTAAGCTATAAGGTTAATTTAATAAAAAAAAATGGTGACAGTTTATATGTATGAAAATTGTAGCAAAAATACTACACCAATTACCAATTGTAGCAAAAAGTTATTTGAGCTGAAGCGAACTTTGTGAAGCAGGCTATATTTATAATATTTGGTAGGAGCATAAAAAGACTTAAAAAAGGAAGTTAATAACAATTTTTTAATTTTGGGGTGTTACACGTCATGTAATATATGTAGACAAAGAAAGAAATCAGTAAGTACACTACTTAAAAAAATGCCAAATATTTGTATTTTTTGTTATTATTTATTTAATTTTTGATATTGTAAAATATTAAATTTTACCTAATATGAAAAAGAGTATTTTCAGCTTTGCAAAAAATCCTCTGTTTCATCATAGTTAAGAGAATTGAGCCATGATGTTACCACATTTTTACACTTATGTTTGGTCAAATGATAAACTATATTATAACTTATTTATGATTTATGGAAAAAAAAAACTTTTTTTAATTTGTTTGTTTTATTATACAATCTTCCACTCAGATAAGTAAAGAATCTACGAGCAAAAGATGTTGACGTATTGGGTGTGGGGCAAACTATATGATTTCTTCTCGTGTGCGCTCTTTCATATTCAGCTGTGAATTGTGTTAAGGAGTGCTGGCGCAGAATAACGTTTAAAATAAACAATTTTCTGACAGAAAGTACCTGAATATCATTATATAAAGACACAATCGGGTATAATTTAGGCTTGCTGAAGGCAACCTTCAAGATAAGTCTCTGAGCTCGTTCCAAACGAAGCATGGATGTTTTATCTGCACCTCCCCATGAGGAGATACAGTAAGAGAGAAGAGACTGGCAGAGGGCTTTGTAAATGTTTTTAATGAGCTTCTGGTCAGGAATGTGCCTTAATTGTTTGAATACATATGTTAGTTTTCTAATTTTTTGAGAAAGGTTATTAATATGTTCATGAAAATTTAAGTTTTTGTCGATGATTACTCCTAGGTATCTTATATTATCTATCGAGGAAATTTCCGGGCACGAACATGGCAGATTAGAGTGACATGAGTGGGCCAAAATCTTCAAGGAACTTGAGGAGTCATTTGGAGAGTTTCTGATGGTAAATGGGATAAATTTAGTTTTTGCGGCGTTTAGTGTCAGAGAATTGAGATTAAGCCAGTGACACACCTTGCTCAATAAATATACATATTACATATCTACATACATAAATAGGTAATATTGGAGGAATGTGTAAGCATAGCTTGTTTAAATTAGCTAAATTATATTATTTTAGTAGTAGCGACCGCCCGCGATTTCGTCTTTTTTATCCCTCTGGAACAGTACTTTTTTCCTATGTGAAAGGTGTCCTTTTCTGTACCCCTGACAATGTGTTATGCAAAATTTCATGATGATCGGTTGAGTAGTAGATCCTAGTACCCATTGGACCCTCATAATTGGGCCCTACCTACATGATAGGACCCATTCGACCTGTAGGTATTAGTATATTAATATTTAAATTAATATTTAATTGCCAATATACAAGGAAAAGCATCAGAATAATATTTAAATTCGAATTGAAGATACTAATAGCAAACCTTGTCTACAATTTACTTTATTATAATAAAGAGCAGATTATGCTAACAGCGGGAAATCCCATTTTGCGGCATAAAGCTTTCATTGTAAAAAAAAGAACCGTTTCAGAAATAAAACCAACATCCGCGAGGTCCTATTCCTTGGAGTAATTTCGTAGAGCGCGTGTAATAATTGCCCGAAATTAAATAACATTTTTCACAACAAAGAAACAACGAGGATGGAAATTTGGGAGCAGACTGGTGGATTGTGCTGGAAAAGAGGGCAGTTTTCGTTTCCATAACAATTTTTCAAGTTAATGAAGAATGATGTCGGATGTTTTCATTATGAAGACTAAGGTGACAATACAGGTTTATGGGTGATGGGAACGACACCATTGAATTCTACATTTTTAATTAAAACAAACATATTATGAGAAGGGACTTTAAGGAACGATTCCATTAGACAAAGCTGCTAAACTTTTGAAGTTGCACTGTTACAGACAATATAAAATTCATAGTAGCTTTCGACTTGATAGTATTTCTTTAAACTCCCGTAAAAAATTTAAGATATTTCCTCGATCAGAACGTGTACAAACGTTTCTCCAATATGTCATATGAATGAATGTAATACGAGGCCCCTCATATCAAAATATCGAGAGTAAAATATACATGAAAGGTTCGCTTAGATCACACGAGCGGCTTGGCCCTTTTAAGGATAGATAGTATGGCCGGAATGATACGTTTACGTGTTCAAAGAGTAAGAAACCTTATTGTGCAGTATCAATGCGGATAATCTATTAGTGATATTAAAATGTTCGTCCGAATTTCCGAGAAAAGTGTTTAGATTTTTTAGATGCGCTTTGTCCACTGGGTCAGTTGTTGTATTCGCATTTCAGTGATTGTGTTTGGGGTACAAAAGACGGACCAAGGTTTCGGTTTTGGTGAATTTCAAAGTGTTTTCTGCGGAACAATTTCACGACGAATACTGTTACAGTGTTCAAAAAGGTCATTGTCCATAAAATATGGTGACAACATTATGATTTTGTACCATTATTTACATATTCATAAATTATGTACGTAAGTAAATTAAAATTTATCCGAACGTTTTTGATAAACGGTCGTCATTTTAGAATATATACGAGTACGTTGCTATTGCTAAGTTATTAAATTATTATAAGTTGTGAAAGCATAGTTAAACGAGACATTATCAGTACACGAACTGGCAGGACAATTGGCTTTGATAACTTTTTGAACATGACTGGAAATCTCAAAACCATTTCGAGGAATAAGCTTTCGGTACAGTGTCTACTAATTAAATTTAAAAATAATTCTATATTTTTATAGATATTTATAATATTCAATAAAAAGCTTTAACCTTCAAATGACCTTCATATGACGTCATCACATACAGATCCCCCAGCCATAATAAAAAAAAAGAAAAAAGGGCTAAGACAATTTTGACAATGAACTTGGCATTAGGGATGGTGGAAGGTGGAAGTGAAAAAATATCGATATAGGTAATATTTCTCAGAAAAAAATGAGATGAAATGGGATGATGATTAAGTAATGGATTCTAATTTTAAGGTATTGTAAAACATAACAAATAGCAAAATAAACCCCGACGCGAAATTTTGGCTCGATTTGACGAATTTTACGATGATTTTTAAGACTCAAAAGTAGGAAAAAATCAAAATGCTCCAGTGACAAAATAGTGTCGACTATTAGAATCCATACGTAATTACAAAAAAATGTTTTGGAAAAAATATTGTAAAAACATCTATCGATATATCAGAGTATATCGATGAACTTATCTCGTAATTTTTTCCACATCCCTACTATTAAATGTTTGTAAATAGAAATAAAGTATGCACATATTTTCACAATGTTTATTACCTGCAAATTTATCAGTCCACAAGCAATCGTTACAATTTCATCCATGTAGCCTACATCCAAAATAGACACAATACATACAATACATTTCGCAATTTGGGTAGATTGGGCGTGTCAGTTTTTACAAAGTTTTTCAGCTGAGTTTCCACTGGTAAGCATTTTTATTATAATTTTACCACCTCAAAAATTATTGCGGAAAATTAAGAAGGTAGGTTAGAACCGTCACAACTGGATTAAATGAATAAAATAGAAGAAATATTAACTATAACTTATTTGTTTACAAACAACCATAAAGTCATTATGACAAGTAATGACACTTGGTCGTTCTTTTTCTATAAGTAGATGGCAAAGGTTTTCCTTCTTAAACTTTCATGCCACTAATGACGTCATTCCGGTTGACCATATCCGCTCGACAAATATATTTATAAAAAAATAAATACGGGACCAAATGTTAAAATATTCAAATTAGTTTCTTAAATTGGCCTAATCTGTAGTAAAAAAATATAAAAAAAATACCTTTTATTTTTTAACCAAAGCCAATTGGCTGCGAAAAGCAAGCTACACCGCCACTTGACATAACCACTATTCAATTTCCTCGCAGAAAACGAAGTTGAAAATGACGTCTCCATTTTTTTTAATCAATACAAAATGTCGAAAACACTTTCATATTAAATGGGAATATTGGAACAAATTCAGGTAGTAAAAGGAAAACATAAAAATTAATAATAAATTCACACGTCACACGTACATTGTTTCTGTGGCCGAATAAAATGGAGAAAGTGAACATTTATGATGGGAATGAAAAATCGCTTCGCCATTTATGACGTCATTGTTCCTGAGAATGGTTCTAATATGAAAAAGAATAAAAAGGGTCTAGCGAGGAAAAGCTGTAACGAGTCTAATAATTTTTATTGCGATTTCACGAGCTTACAGTCTGATTTAACTCGGCGAGTGTAAATTATGATTTAATTTAATAACCACCGCTGAAAACGAACGTAAAATGTTTTTATGTGAGATAATATACTTTTCATTAAGAGTCATGTGTTACTCCCACAGTTTTATATTCATGTTTTATGAGTTGAAGTAACTCGTCAGGTTTGCATGAGTCGTTAGGAAAAATGTCCGTGTATTTGTTTAAGCATTTTAAGCGAAGCGATACAAACAATATTTTAAATCGTTATAATTATTGTCTAATAGTAACATAGCACTGTACTTTCCGGGATTTCGTCCTTAAAACCATTTTTTTTTCTCAGATTACAAATCTATCGTTAACGCTTTAACTGAATAGGTACTTAAGTTATTAAAAGAACGATTGCAATTCAATGGAAACGTTCGTGTTCAATCGAACAATTTTACACGATTGATTGAACTAATTACCTACTGAGATTTTGTTCTTTTAGAATTCCTTTAACGAATCGTGGAAAGCCAAATAATTTCTCAAAAGTGTTGGACGTTGAAATATTTTTAAAGTAATTACTGTTACGGTTAATGAGTCCTATCAAGAGCAATACCGAAATTGGCGCAATTCAAATATTATTAGTTTTTCGATATATCGGTGGAGGCGTTTAATCGGTTTTAAACGATCGCATTTAAAGCATATTTAGCGCATCCGTAGCGCCGCATGCGCCACACATCTCGTAATATCCGAGCGTCTCCGAACTAAGATGTCGAAATTAACGATCTTGATAATATTTGTCGGCTGAGCGCTGCCAGCCCGCCCGTAATTAATTGCACCAATTTGTTCTCCGCTTATAACGGACATTTGTCAAGCGCCCGCCCGCACCCGATGATTTTCGCACTAACTTCATAATCGATATTCCCAAGTATCGATTATCGCCCAAACTCTTCGCCAGAACTCCAATATTGAGACCTTACCCTGGTCATTAATAAACTGTAACGATCTATTTCTTGGATTCTAAACGTTATCGGAAAATTCGACCAAAGATTAATCTCAAAAATTCTGAACGCTCGGTTATCGCAGCGATAAATTAACAAGACACGAGACAATGTAAAAGTTAACAATTCTCATTCCAACTAGGAGGCAAACCTCTTAGCCCCAGAACAAAATAAGGAGACATTACTCGCTGTCACAACTCTACTTTATAGGGAAAGTAGGAGAAGCGAGTTTGTGTGAACAAAGTTGTGGAGGGCCGGCCGCTTCGGTAATGAATAGAGACGTCACGCGGTAACCGCCACTCGGGCGCAACTCGCATACCATTTTAACTTGGAGCCGGCGATTACCGAACTATGTTGTTGTAACAGTTGCGGAACCGAGCCCGATACAGCCACAGTTTTGCCCCGTACATTCTTGATAAGCTTCAATTAAGCTTTGACGTGTGCATGTGTTACGTTATATTATATCTTAGTCATATGAACGTACTAATGAAGAGTGAATGGACGCTTAAGTTACGATTTGAATAAGGTAAAAGTTTTTTTTTTTAATTTTTAGATTTTAGCCATTTACAATGCTATTTTATATTAAGATAATTATTTTCCCCAGACGGGTCCCGTCTGAGCTGCTATGGGTGAGTCGATTTTTTCTAGTATTTTTTCTATTAAAATAATTATCTTAAGGTAAAAGTAATCTAGTCTCGGTAAAAGTTAGGTGATAAAAGTTCACAAGAACAAAATACGAGAAACAAAGGGCAACGCTTTAAAGAGTCGACGCTCATTTGCATGCGAGACGATTTAAATAAATATACGAATCGCAGTGGACAGTTGTACCCGTGTTTTATAGCATTCATTATTTTAAACAGAACCTGGAGAGAAAGCTTGACAAACGCTCGGATTAACATAAAAGTGCATACGTTTGTTAAATGGAGACTACCAATCTTGCGATGCCCGCTTAAGAAATGTTGGTGGGAAGAATGTTGACCCTACTTGGTTCACTCCCATGAGATTGAATTACTTCTCGGATCCAATAAAGCCTAATGTCACTGTGAGAAGCGTGCTGATGACTGCTATTTATCGTGCGTAAATAACGAGCTTATTCTCGAGCTTGATTGCAAATAAAAATAACTGTGATACCATTTTGAAATAGTTAGGTGGGTACTGTTATTATTATTACATACATAATTAAAGGTGCAGTAATTCAGTAACAAAAATCATAATTATACATGGAACTAAAGGTCTTTTTTCGATCCATTTAACATTGCAAAATAATTATATTATAGCCGTTTGTTTCCTTAATAAATAAAAAAAAACTGTTTTATATTATAAATTGCAATATAATTTTCAAAATTACAGATAAGTAAATAAATGACCCAAAAATATAAGTAATAATCGTTTTATGTACGTATAAATAAAGTAAATGGTAGGTATTGTATTACAAAAAAATATTTACCTTTATGCAAGTAATAGATGACCCTCATAAATGTCAAACAAATACCTACTTCTACATGTATAAATAGAGGATTGAAGAACAAAAATATTCAGGACAACCAGTCCCCAAGGATTCGATTCCAATTCTAGCAAATGTAACAATAACAAATATGTATTATAGATATAAATTTTCCGAAGGCTCTCTTACTTTATGGTGTACCCGCAATCAATTAATTTCGAATTACTCTGCAAATAGAGGTCCACGAAAAGGGCAGTTGTTAGCCGCTCGAGAATTGAATATTATCATTAATAAGACGAATATAGCGGTTTAGTTTCATAGTTTCTCGTAGTGATGGAACGAATACTACTTTAACGAATACGAATATCAAAACTACTATTCGGCGAATACGAATAATTAAACAAACGAAATATTTCTAAAGTTTTTTATTTACTAAGATATTTAATAATTGAAATTAACAGCTGACTAATTTTTGTTCAAAATGCATAACATTTGTAACTTCTCAGGCATTTTATGCTATGAAACAAACAAGTAACATTTGACAACTTGAGAACTCGACTCCGTTCATTCATGGGTAATCCCCGTCAAAAGATATAAACAGTATAGTGCGTTCGGATACACGGCGCACAGCCAAATCGTAATTTTCGTTGCGTTCAGTTAAAATATAAATAGTTTGTTTGTAATATTCGTGATAATATTCGGCGAATACGAATATTCGGTAAATATCTATTATTCGGCGAATACGAATATTCGTATTCGTTGCATCACTAGTTTCTCGTTAGGGCGCGTCGGCAGACGTAGAAGGAATGTTGAGAAATTCTGCGCTTGTATCATTGTTTTATTTATTTATAAGTTAGATTTTCGGGTTGGAGTCAAATATAATTTTAACTTCTTAGGTACTCGAAATAGGTAATGTCTTTTGTTGCCACACGCAAAGATGTGTCATTATTTGTGATGGATATGATGTTATTTATAGAAACAAGTTATGCCTAGCTTAGATTTTTTTTCTTATTTGCTTAAATAATTTCTAAATATTATTTTATACAGAATCAGAGTATAACTTCAAAATGTATTGATAAACACAACTTTGATAACTAAATTATACATCAACGCGCTAATATCAATAAAAAGTTTTATTTTAACTTTGACAAGATAAGAAATGAGTGTATATAGTTTTCAATATTCTTAATACTTATTTTTTTTTTTTTCTCAGGAAGTATGTTAAAAGTTGGCCCATGGTAATTGTATTTTTTTCAAGCTTTTGGTTACTTAGCAGTGCACTTTAACATGCTTTGCTAAGGTTCACATCACAAAATGCTTGAAAATATAAATTCTTTTCTAGCAAGTTTCACATAAAAACTTTGGAGACGAAAGTTCTACGGCTTGTTAAGCGCTATTCTTGCAAGGTTTCAGACGTAATTTCTTAACATTTTTTTGAGCTTTTCATCATTGACAAGCTATTTTAAGATTTTTACCGCGAATTTCCTGACGAAATTAACTAAAACCTTGAAGTTTCAAGTGTTCGTATTTAGCTGTCGCTACTAAAACATTATTTAAGGGGCCATACAACATCAAATAAATATATATATATATATATATATATATATATATATATATATATATAAATGAGCAACGATTTGACAGTGTTACTTGATTAATCGGTCCAAAAAATGTAAATAGTTGAAAATAGTACACAGTATCTGTGTGATAGAAACATGATAGCTAAAACTTTTCTCGATACTATAAAAAATCGTAAAGTGACCTCCAATTTTGTTGTTTTTAATGCAGTGCCAAGCATTAATAAACTTATTATCTTGAAACTATAAAAAAATCTTAGCTAGGTAGATCTCTAGTTTTAAGGTTAACAGCTTTCCAAAAAATGAAATAGTTTATTAGTAACCAATTTAAAACGATAGATTTCAATAATTTCCATAATTACTACTATGAAAATCTCTTCCAGCGTTGTACGCCCCCTTAACTTACGTCATAAGTACGAAAAATAAAGTTTCGCAGTAAAAGATAATTGACTAACCCAATCATCTCAAACAATTGGGTTTCATGCCTATTATTAGGAGAAAACACAATCAATACCACTTGACTCGGGGAAAACAAATAGATTCTTTATAGCAATGTACGAAGGTAACAATTCACCCCTCAATGGGCCGTACGGAATCTAAAGCGATCGTAATTTCGTCGGGCAATATTCTGCCTTTTCATATTTTCCTTCTGCCTCCCAAATGTTATGCCGTGCCCGATACACGCCCGCGATTTCGTTTGTTATTTCGAGCCCTCTCACGCCTCTCCGATTTAGTACATCGGCACGTGAAGCATCAGTTAAACAAATATACAGAATCACTTGACTTCCGGCAAGATAAGGGTACCCTGTATGCGAGAATTCCGTTATTCACCCGTGCCATCACTATTCATGAGTACCTGCGACGATCATTTGTCATAATCGTTCATTTATTAATATAATAAATAAATAAATTTTATATAATTATAATTTTATTTGTTTTTTCTATCTCATCTTATTCTTATTTTGTATCATTTACGAGACAAAGGGCCAAGTAAATGAAACAAATTGTTTATGTGTTACAGGTCATCTAACTGGAGAAACTTGCGGATTATTTTTAGGTTCAATAATAATAATAAATATAAGTATTATTTATTTTTCTCTAATAATCTACAATGAAGTCTATTCTTATTCTATTCTAAGAGTATAACTAAAAAATTAAATAAAATTTTAAACAACATCACGAACATTAAAGCACTTGTAGAAAAGTTTTCTAATTTGGCGCAGCTTGGGATCGAACCCGGGGCCTTAGAGATGGCACAGCATAAAGCTGTGGGGATGGTGACACCTTAAAAACCGGTGTATGGACCGCTCGACCACGGAAGTCGTCATAATAATATTCTTTCAGACCTTCGATCATCTATACCTGAGGATGTAGCACGTCATACAATAACAAATCTGAAATGTGGCACATGCCGTTTGTTTGACAAATCACGCGAAACTAAATGTCAAGTTGTATGAAAAGTCGTGGGGGACATTCATAGTGGGCTGCGTTTTGGCGGAGTTTGAGGTGTCCCACAAATGCCATTGTCATGCAATATTCACAGGTATAAATGATCGAAGTTTCAGACGAATAATATGTTCAACTTTTGTAGCTTTTGTATCAAGACTTATTATTTACTACATGTTATAAAACAAAGTCGCTTCTCTGTCCCTATATCCCTATGTATGCTTAAATCTTTAAAACTACGCAACGGATTTTGATGCGGTTTTTTTTTTATAGATAGTGTGGTTCAAGAGGAAGGTACATGGTGTCAAATTCCACACTACACCGAAGCGAAGCGAGGGCGGGTCGCAAGTTCATTAAAAAGTAAGCATTTCATTGCATAGTGTTAATGTTACGTCAACACAATTATAGATAATATTGCTTATTATTTCTTATTAATTCTTCTTTTTTTATATAGTCAACTTTAACAAAGTTTAGGTTCCTCAGAGCTCCACTGTTCTGCAAGTGCTAGCAATGTCTACCGAAACATTATCTGAACTCCATAATACAAGTTCGTACGTTATCGAAAATTCCTGCATCAATAGATTTTCACAATGCACAACCGGATGCTTTGAATATTTTTGATAGCAGTCGTGCAGAAAAAGCAGCGGAGGAACAAAATGTGACATGCCTTTAGTGCAATGCGAGACTTTATAGTCAAAGAGTGTTGGAAGATTTCTTATGCTGATAGATGCTCTTTGAGGCAATGCATCTGACACTAGATTATGTATGCTATCTTAAAGTTTTCTGGAAAAATATGTTTTATCAAGGGTTTGAATTCGAAAGAGTCGGAAACTACCCTCGCGATTTGTTGTCTTGGAATATTTTGAGTAAACCTTTCTCACTTTGCAACGAGTATCTTGAAGTATTTATGTGGTAAGCAAATATAAAACTAATTCTCATATAACATGCTTAAATGTGAAAGTCTCTAGTATTTTTTTCCATCGAATTAGTTCAGGGTTCATGTATGTTTGTGGATATGTGAGTTTCTTTATTCCATCATAACTTCTAAATGGCTTAACGGATTTATACGGATATCATTAAAATCCTTACATTATTCTGAGTGACACTGGATATTTAAAAAAAAAAAAAAACAGTATGACGACTGTACGCCGCCACTTTCAAATGTGAAAAAAATATTTTTTATTTTTCAAATGAAAGGCCTTAATGAGCACATTCCAAAACTAAATTATTTGTTATTAAAATGTGTGAAATAAAAATAATTAAATATAAAAATATTAAAAACACGATTTCCTTGCCCAAAACGAACAACAAAACGGTCCTCCGACTGCAATGACACTTGTAATTTAACTTTTTAGTTCGTTTTTGGCAATGCAGTGGTGTTTAAAAAAATATTTATATTTAATTGAACAAGATGTTTATTATTATTATAATCGCCTCTCAAACAAAACAAAATTCATATTTGTCAGGAACGATATCTAATAAAAATTTGTGAGATAGTTTACTTATCTGACAAAGGAAAAGCTTAAAAACATATTATTAAGGAAGTGGAAAGAAAAAAATATAAGTAGAGCTTCAAAACCTTATGTTAAGTAGACATATCTAGTGGAGGGAGGTTCAAAGGCGCTCCATGTTTACTTGTCTCCGGTGCGCGGCCGACAGCCTCAGATATTTAACCGCCGCCGGCGCTCCACAAAGGTAAATAAAAACGACCGAGATTTAAATACTTTTTGTTCCTATTCTCCCACTTTCTTTTTGAAGAGTTGTCTTTTAAATTATAGAGTCGTTACCACTTCTCTTAATCACACAGATCGCAGTTCCATTCTACTTTATTTTTCAACTATTTAAACAAGAATAAAATTTATCTACGCCCATGCTTTAAATCCTCTGTGTTCTGAAACGGTTAGCTTACTGCCAAAATGGCATATACCCAGCAGTGGGTGTCGTGCGGCTGACTGCCAAAATTACAATATCCGAGTAAGAGGATGTCATGCTCCTCCACGAGCCCACGCGCGACGAGTTACAGTATTCAATTCAGTACAACATTTTAACACTCGTTCGGATGATAAAATGACGACGAAGAGGAGGAAAGTCAAAGTCAAAACCCTTTATAGGGGATAATATCATGGGTGTATATAAATATCATGGGTCATCCATTATGTATTAAAATATTGTTTGTTTCCCAAAGAAAAAAAAATCGGGTTGCACTCCGGGAGTGCCGGCAGAAGTGAAAACTTGAATATTAACGTTGTGCATTTTTGAATGGTTCGGGAATAATTTTGCACGAATTGCCGTCTTACGAATTTACTCTGCATTTGAATTTACAAATACAGAACAGTATTGTACGAAAGTCTTATCCATAGCTTGACAGAAAATCTAGAGTTTTGACAAAAAATTTGCGCGTTGCTATGGTGACACAAGTGTTTAAGTCTTGAAATAACGCGCCACCATTTTCGCCGCGCCCCGTAGATAGAGAGGGGGATACTTCCGCCGCCGGCTGTCTACTCTCCATCCGTCACATCCATCTTACGAATTTTCGATCAGGGTCACGTGATCCTGACTGACTGACGCGAGTTTAAAATTTTTTCCCCATTACAAAAAAGCGTACAACGCCGCTAAAGAACTTTTCATTTCAATAAAAATAAAAAATGGGTGTAGATAAAGTTTTGTATGCAAATGTACATAATTAGGTATTAATACCCCTCATTATAGTACAGTTGCATAAATAACTATAATTTTATCGCATTTTATATCTTAAATGTTAGAGTCTAGTACAAATTCGTACACGCCACAAAACTTTGCTGGTGTTACATTGGCATCGTCTGTTTATAGTAACTTTTAGGCAATAGCATTACACTAACTTCGTAAAAGAGCTTTGAGGAGACAGCACAAAGCAATTGAGGGACAAATATGTGAAGTGATAAAGCATCGAGAGTCAGGCTTGTGTTAAATTAGGGGCGTCAAACTCGGACACCGCACTTTACGCACTAATACGCTTAGCTGACAACTTGCCGGCTTCCTACGACGACAACAGTTGTGACAACGAGTTTCAGAATCGGTTAATACAACAAAATTTAGCTTTTACACACTATAGAGTTTTTACGAGATCGCAATCAGAAGGTCCAATGCGAAGGGTCGGATGTAACATAATAAAGCTTTTTGCAGACTCTGGCCTCGAAATCCCGAGATGAATCATTCACTGTAATCTGTTAAAAAAATTCTTTGCAGTAATGATATTAAAAAAAACCGTATCTTTAGCGTACATTTAATGCTTTTAATATATTTACCAAAGGCACCTTTAGTAAATCATTTAACATTTTTTGTTACAAAAATAGTTAAAAAAGCTATAAAATAAATGTCGTATGCCAGTGTGGCGTGTTAGTACACTTCAATGGTCTTAAAAGTGAGCCCGGATTTGCAGGCTAATGTTCTTAAATCGGAACAGACGGGTAACGGGCAGGACAAATATTTTGCCACTTCGAAACGTTACCTGACCGGGGAAGTGGCCGCGGGCGGGGAGACAAAGTAAATATGTCCCCGTTTCCCGGCCCTCCCCACATTTTATCGGGGAGCGATCGGCTCTCGGGTCGGGAAATGAATTTAAAACGTGTTTGCGGGTAATCTGTTATCGGTCCCTTGTCTCTCGCCCGAATATAGACGTTCGGACCGCTCCTATATCGCGCCCGTGATTTCGCACCTTTGGTGAGCATGTAACTTCATAATTCCTCACGGCTATTTTAAATTTTAATTAACTCTTCCCTTTAAAACAAAAGGAATACTGCGTGATTATTTTACGTGTACCTTTTGAGTCGGTAACAGATTTACTTACCCAAAAGGCAAGCACTTAAATATCTTATACTAGCTGCCGCCCGCGACTTCGTCTGCGTGGAAAGTTTTTTTGCTATCCCTCGGGAACAATCCTTTTTTTCGGGATGAAAGGTACCCTATGTCCTTTTCTGTACCCCTGACAACGTGTATGCAAAATTTCATGATGATCGGTTCAGTAGTTAAGACGTGAAGGCGTAACAAACAAACAAACAAACAAACAAACGGACTTTCGCATTTATAATATTAGTAAGGATTTGCTAGGTTTTTTTTTACAACGGGATAGTGCTTGGCCTTCATCTCTCCTGATGTTAAGTGGCGATAAGGCCGAAGGTGGAAGCGCACTACACCCGGAATCCTCATCACTGAGGAACTGGCTATCTTAACTGCCGGAACACAATCAATTTTTTAAATTATTGTTAAGGTGTCAGACTTAGGTAAGATGGTGGAAGCTAGCCAGGCGGACTTGAAATAAGCCCTACCACCAACCAAACCGAGTACAAATTGTACCCCCCTGGGAATCGAACCCGGGACCCCTGCGTCTTACACGGGTGGGCAAACCACTAGACCACAGAGGCGGTTAAAAAGTTAAGTTAAGTAAAGAGAACAAGACTTGAATTAAGGCAACTTGCAACTTGAAAGAAAATTCATGAATGTGAAACATTAAATTGTTGAAACTCATCAATATAAGACTAAAGCGGAGTCTAATATGAGCCGTACTGGGTTAATTATGTTGTCAAGAGAGCTCTCGTAAGCTTCTATAACAGCGCTCCAGCCGAGCTTGGGGGGCCATAAAAGCTACATAATACGCGGCGACGTAAAACTCTTATTATTTTAGTATCTGTGAAACGGTCGCGGGGAACAACTCGTAAAATAAAACCTGTCGCATCTCGCAAGATGCAAGTCTCTCTCGAAGGCACCGTACAGCCGATACGCGCGTCTAAATCCACGAGGATTCAGTGTGGACACCGGTTAGGATCGAATACACCTAGATACCTGGATTTCTATGGAAAATGCAGACTTTATGGTAGCCGAGGGATAAGTTTCCATTTTAAATTGAAGAGAAACTCTGAAATGTTTCCTTGTCTCCCGCCGGGGCTGAGCACGCGAAGCTGAATAAAAATTCACGTCAGGTAAGCGCACAGAAATATTTACACAAACCGAACAACTTACTGAGGGGTGCAAGTGGTTACATAAATAAAATGTTCCTTGTTTATTCCCCGTATCCATGTCAATCGATGGATTAAATAATTTCGTCATAAGCCTTCATGAATAAAAACTGAACTTTGAGCTTTACTACTGAATCAAATTTTAACAAGTTAAGTTGTAGATTAAGGCAACATTTTCAGTGAGAAATTATTCACCTTTTTTTGGCGAAAATGCGACTAAGTCCCGGAAACGCCCATTTACATAGCCGATGTCGGCGCGATGGTGCGTGGCGACTTCAAATGGGAATTATAATACCAAATTGAATACAAAACTTTCCTTTCAGTGCCGAGTAATGGAGGAGTCTATGCACCGGAACAATCGAAAAGACAAATAGAACGAGAGAAGAGACGAGACACTCGCTCTGTTAAAATAATAAGTGCCTGACGTCTTTTTGGACGTCTTTTTGGACGTCTTGCCACGCTTTTTGTAACGATAAATTTTTACGCTTTGATCTTTCCAATTCAAATAGGCTTTTTTTTTCGTAGAATCAGAAGTTATAGGAATATTTCAAAAGCTTTAAGTGAGGCGCCGGAGCGGATTTTCCTTTCCACCGGCTATATCATTCTGATTGAAATGCAAATGAAACGGTGTCCGTTCGGAACGTATTTATTCTATCTGCCTTCTCGGCAAATCTTCGAAATTAGGTTGATGCCATACAGTAATTTATTGATATCGCAAATCGTATTTCGTATCTTCCGATAAACTTCACCTATTCTGAGCGGCGACTGAATCTCAATAATATAGGTTGGGTACCTCTAAAATTTAATGATGGTAACGATGCTCTATAAAAATATCTTTGAAAATACAAAAGCATTTGAAATAAAATGTTCTTGATTTAAATAACTTGCAACAGCAGAATTTATGAAATTTTAATCTGGACTGTGCAGTAGCGCGTCTGCAGTCGCGCAATGACAGGGATTGTTTGCTGAAGAATCTGAGGCGGTTCATTATTCCGTTCCGAGTTATTTGGCGCCCAACGAGGGGCTCGACTCGCTTCACCGTGAACATCTGATGGATCACTCGCTTTAGCTCTATCTTCAAAACGTTTTATTTCCATAATAATACACGTAACCTTGTGCGGCGCCTCATCGCACAGTGCCTGTACACAGCCGTAACTTCAAATCCGAACAAGTTACACGACGAAACAAGCTGCAACAAAAACATTTGCCTATGCCGACGTTAGTGAATTGTTCTCCCGCTTGTGACTGGGTAATTTCCATACATTTCAAGTTCCATCGCCTGCGGGACGTTCGTTCTTTTGTTGATAAATGTTTGACGGGAACTCCTGGGACGCCATTAAAAGTTTTTTCGTGAATAATTCCAGTTTACATACGCAAATGTTTACTCGTGAGTTTACCCGCGCTCACCTATTCGGTGATTTCTTTTCATAGAGGCGTTTGTTCGAGGAGCGGTGGGTTTCTTCTGAACCGACTCGTTGAATATGTAATTGGAAAACTTTTCGTGTTTTCTTTGTCATAAGTCTAGTTTGTGGTAAGTGGGTGCGCAATCCGTCAGAGTAGCGAATACCCTTTCGTTCGAGAACGCGCTCCAACGCTTTTAGCTGTCGCGAAAGGGGAAATCATAAAAATGTTATAAGGACTGTCTGTATGTATACATAATATCTTATTTAATTTAAAGCAAGTTACGTCGACTGTATGAAATAGTTACAGTAAATGTAAAAAGTGTCCATACATCTATCAAAAAGCTAATCTACATAAATTCTATAAAACTTAACAGCCTAAAAGTGATATAACAAGTGGCAGTTTATTTATACACAAAAACAAACTAAATGTGACAACTTTCGGATTGCAAACAAATTGATCGGCTTGCGAAGGTTTATACAAACTACTTATTGTCACGGATAAACGCACGTGACATGCAACCGTAGTCAAAGATTACATTCTCGTCACAAGTTCCCTGTAACATGCTTAGCCTCAATTCCACCATCCAGCTGACAATTTCTGGGTGGTTAGATCCAATGTGATTTTACTGTCTGACACAAATATCTATAATAACATACAAACAAACCTTAGAATTATTGTTACCTAAAACAAATTTCATAAAATCCACGTGGGGTGTATTCACGTAAATAATTTTAAGGATCAGTGGAGGCTGGCAGCATAATTATTTCGCGCTAACGAAATTAATAAGGTAAATTTCAGCGGTGTGAGCGCTTATTGCGTTACGGGCCCGCTGTTTGATGTAAACCGCAAAGGAGATGCAGGCATTGAATAATCAAAATAAGTTGCAGTGTACCTTAGAATATCAGTGTAACTGATAAAAAAAATTGTTTTATTTATTTAGTGACAACAAACAGTCATGTACATCGACATAAATATGTTTAAACTAATAATTATTAAACTTATAGACCTAGAGTGCTTATTATTACTAAATGAAAATTATATATACCTAGGTATGTGACAAATCTAATTGGAAACGATTCGTGATAAACGAGATCAAGTGACTATACAATGTAATAAGTAGTAGAATATTTAAAAAGGTCGTTAAAAGTTCAGTCACCATCACTAAAATGATTATTAATTCACATTGCTTGAGAGCTTGCAGTGGAAATAGCAAATAAAGCAAGGGTTATAGAAGTTAATAGAAAATGAAATTTTTTACGAGCCATAACGTCACCTGCGAAAGAGAAATAAAATGTTATCCTTTTTATCCACTAAAAAATATGCGATGGTAATGTCTCCTTACCATGTAAGCTGTTGTTGAAAAAACGGAATGGACGAAATTAAATTAAAACAAACACGTTTAAGATTTATAATGGCAGCTGCTCAACCTCTATTTTTAATATCTTACAAGAAGATCTTTAAATTTTATGAAAACAGCTGGCGTGGCTAACATCAGATGGTTTCGAGTAGAAGTAATAGTTTAAAAGTTTTCGTTGACTTTCAAAGCATCATTATCGTTAGCATGCACTACATTATTCTTGTGATGAAAACTGAGTTAGGATATTATAATTTTCCCGTTTTTTTTACACAAATTTCTTTAAAATGTATCCAAAAATAATGGTACATAATGAAGCGGAAGAGAGACTGTATCGTGTCAAAGTACGACACAAATCGAGGGTGTCCACATCAAGTCTCGTACGACAAATTATGTGCTCGCGAACAGATAGCGATATTGTCGTCCCAAAAACACTTTTTCCTTGTTTTCTACGAAAATGGGGAAGGAAGAGCGCTAGTTCGGGTAGACAGCTTGATCCGGAGTTCGGCCTTTTGAGGGGCAGCAACAAGTCTGTAACTCGGATAAACGAATACCAACCTTCCAGTAGGAAGCCTTAGAGTACAGTTTACGAAATGACAAGAATAAAAATAAAAGAATTCATACGTGTCTAAACGTACGACAAGACGGAGAGAAGATAGAAGTTTAAGTGATGGAGCGTTACAGACATTAGGTAAATTGTTTGAGGCAACAGGCATTAGACAGGGATACTTTACAGCGTATGGATGTTTCTATAAAGAGGTAATAAAATTCAAACACAAACAAATATTTTGTATGTAGAACTTGTATTCCCATTTTATGTAAACTTTATGCACGAATTAAATGGGAATACAAGTTCTACACACAAAATAATTTTTTTGTGTTTGTATGAGAAATAAATTATTTGAACCTATATTATCCTAATGGCATTTTCAGCAAAGAAGGCCAATGTCCCTGTACAGTAGTAATTAATTATTTGATTAGCTTTACAAAGATATGAAAAAACTATCCAATCGCTCAAGTAAAAGCTTCAATGAAAAAATGCAAGTGAACAGTGTTTATTTTCAAAAAATGACTCAAGTTGGAGACATTGCTTATGAAGCATTAAAATCGTGCCAAAGTTTACATTGAGCGGTCTCAAGAAGGGCAATGGAGTGCACAATCGCGGCAATAGATGCTTATGTGGAGGTAAGTTGGCGAGGTTTTGGAACGCTCGGCAAACTGAGTGGGTTAAATGGACCGAGGACGCGACGAGGCCCGTTGCACTTGTTGCAATTTCTCTCCTCTCCACAACTTAATTGTACCGAGTACGCCCTTACGTCGCTATAGACGAATGGCGTTAATTTCGCTCAGGAAGGTTGCGTCCATTACTCTAATTGCGAGCCGCATTTCGTCTAAGCATCAGACTGAGAAGTTCGGTCGTCGGTGAAGTCTCCTTGAACAAACTCGAGAAAATTCGCACAAACCGACTATCAGAGAGCATGGCTTAAACGAGGACACTTCGCTAATATTCCTAATTAAGCTTTTAATGTAATTGAAAGAGTGGAGACACGTCGTGATTCAAAGGAGTCTGGAAGGCGTCACCCCTTCGCCGCCGCCAAAAATACTCTCTTAGATAAATTACTTAGAGAGAGTTCGGCGCGCATACAAATCGACCAGAGATTCCCCATATTTCATGTTCCGAGCACTCGCTCGATTTACACACACCTTTAATAGGCTCGTTCTACGGAGGCGCCCAGCGGTGAACGAGCGGCGCGTTCCTAAGTTGGTGAAAATTAAGCCATTTCCGTTTGGGAGCATCGCGTTCAAACTTTATTACTAATCGAGTCACGTCAGAAAAAGAATTTCCGATATACAATTAAAGGTGAAACGGGCGCAGCGGATAGCGGAGTCGGAGGTGGGCTGATATTGTTGGCGTCTGTCGCGAGGAAGCAAATTACTGGAGAACCGGGGCACCTGTGTTCGATAATGCGACGCCCCGTCTGCCCGAAAGGGCGAGGAATCAATTAGGACGTTACCGAATTGCGTAACGGTTCTAGTTACGAGCGTTACGAGTCGAAACGCAGCTGCTTTTTGTTCATCCAACCTCTTGTTATTGCGCAATTGACATTCGAAGCCTCAGATTAAGATATTACGTATTCATAGGACATTCTTTTAATAGTTTTATCGAGAAAGCGAAATGTATAGAAATAAAGATTACGGTATTTTATCCATGTATCTTTTACAAAAACTACTTTTTTATAAAAAAAAGTCTGCTTATCAACGCACAAAGTGGTAAGGTATTTAACTTTTTTGTGGTGCGCATGCAGCGAACTAAAATCTATGGAAGTGTAATTGCAAACAAATATTGCTTAAAAAATGGCACCACGGGGCCGAAAAAGTGCAACCCGATCAGCTTCGCACCCGGTGACTGAAGTCAGTGTTCTTTTCAATAAATTGCAGCTTGTATTGTAAAAAAAAAGATAGAAAGAGAGAGTTTATTAGAAATGACGTCCTTTATAGTCAAATGGTGTAAAAGATCCAAAGAAGGCAGTAAAAAGATGCAGAAAAAACGTATCTTATTTTTTCGTTTAAGTACAGAAAATATCTATGAGTATACAAATCTCTAATAAGCAACCAGTATTCAGACGCTTTGTGCTGCATAATTAAATGTTAGCATTTTAAGCTCTATCCACTTAGTTGTTCTTTTCATGTGGTGCCATTTTTTGAGCAAAATGCTTATTCTATAGATTTAGTTCGCTGTGCGCAAGCATCGCTTTGATACAATCGTATCGTCAGGTTAACGCAGCCGGAAGCTTCGCCATAAAAAAAGTATTTTTCTAACACGATAATAATATTATTGTCTGGCATATGCCAGACACGCAGTATATTTAAACACTAGCGGCCCGCCCCGGCTTCGCACGGGTGCAATGAAGTTACTAATGTAAAACTGTGCTAATGTGGTGCCAGCATATGAGTAAATAAAGTGGTGTCAGTGTGAAGTTATTAGACAGGATATTCCATTCATCCACATCTGATTATGATGAAACTTTGGTGAATGTTTGGTGAATTGTTCTGCTTACGACTGAAAAGGTTCCTGGCTAAAAAACGTGGCATTGCATCGCATGCCGGGTGCAACTAATGTTGTGCATTCATTATTATCAGGATCTCAATCTTAACACTTCTTTATATAACATATTCCTTGTTACGTTATCTGATATTTGCCACGAAACATAGCGATTATACTATTGGCAATAACTTGTGTAGGAGGAAAATTAGGGATATTTGATTACTTTGTTTCAACTTGAATAAAATATATGAATCCATAGTCAAGTTTTATGCAATTTCCACGATTATATTCTTACTTGCTTAAAAAAATTAAATACTTAATATTAATATTGAAAATGTTTGTCAGCAAATAGTTTTCGAAATAAGTGGCAAATAGCAACAAAATTTCCCGTTTTTTACGGATAAAAATTAGATTATTCCGAAAACGAAATATGTAAAGACTGTTTTAAGGATGTTTTAAAGGTGCATAAGTACTACTTTAGGAAAACGATTTAAATTCCTTATAATTGGATAGTGTGATATTAATGAAAAGCCGATATAAAAAATTAAAAATGTTCCCGGGGCAGACAGATTTTCTACCGTTTGGAAAAATAACTTTTGGGATCGGTCGAAAACCGTGGACTGGGCAGGTGCTCTTTTCACTAAATCATTACAGACGAAATAAAACCCTAAAGATATGACATTTGGCTAAATTTTGAAAAAACCAGGACTTCTCTATCTTTTACGGTCTAAACTGTCCTTTGTGTAGCCAGGGCTGCCAGACTGGGGGATATTTTCCTCATTTTGGGGAAAAATAATAATTAATGGGGAGAAAAGAAAATCTCTTCATACAAAACGTATCATTTTGGGGAACAAAAAATTGCATTTGGGGAAACTTTTAATTGTGTTGGAGTTTTATTTTGAGGGTGGTCGAGTAAGTTATGTATAAAGTTAAAGGCTACGCTCAGTATGTTCACAAGTGTGAATTGTATTTTACAATAATAAATCCTTACCAAATATAGAAAATTTATAATTTTAGAAATTACTGTAGGTTTGCAGTTGGTGGAAGTTAAAACGAATAAACGAATCTTGAGCGAAAGTTGAAGAAGAGAGAGGGCGGTGTTTGAAAAAACAAATCTTAGAATTTTTTGAAGCTTTAGGTTATACTTAGTATTCAATAAAATAGTAATGTTTAGAATGAAATATTTTCTTTATTTGAAATCCAACACGCTTAGCAAGCATAAATGTAGATTCAAAATAATTATGTTCATGGGATTTTAAAGTAGGTATATTGTACTAATTCAATAAAATATCAATATTTATAACAATGTTATATTTTTTATAAAATTCATTAAATTAATTTACAATGTACCAGAAGGCCCTGAAAGGCACCAGATCTGATATAAATGAAAAGCTATGTCATTGCAGATCATTTTCGGGCAGTATTTTATTTGAATTTTACATTGAATAGTTTTTACAAGTGGTTCGCCTACCCCTGTAAGTCGCAGGGGTCCCGGGTTCGATTCCTAGGAGGGGGTACAATTTGTACCCGGTTTGGTTGGTGGTAGGGCTTAATTCGAGTCCGCCTGATTAGCTACCTCCATCTTACCTAAAAATGGAAACACATTGACCTTAAGTGACGATACCCTACGCCACGTGATGACACGCTAGAAGCACACTTGTAACACGCCACCCCACGTGACGTGACGCGTCAGCGAGCATCAGCGTAGAAGCACACTGAGCTTACGTGACGACACGCTTTCCATCTCCAATGTACTGTTACGTAAAGCGCTAATCGTCGTTAATATATTATTCTAGCTATTACATTGGAAACCTAGTATAAAATCGTTTGTAAAAGGGGATAAACAATCAGATAAACGAGAAAGCGACCTAATAAAAAGTTTTAAAATACTCGAAACTCTGTAGAAGAATGCAAAAAAAATCTCATGCCAATAAAAAGACTTAAATGACCGGTATCAATTATAAATATTAATCGACTCAGTATCGATATTTTAGCAGGATTACATTTTAAAATTTATTATTGATTTAATATTATCGATAAATATCGATATATTTATCGTCGAAAACACCTTGCATCCCTATCTGCCGCATCACCCGCGTCATAACCTTAGAGAAGGGAAATAAGTTCTTAGTTCTAGTAAGACTTACTTCCCTTCTCTAAGGTCATAACGCATGTTATTACGTGTTCACACGTGTTAACATGCAAGCTGATGCATCGTTATGGAATTTGGTCGAGTCGGCAACGTTTTATAAGCTAAGTGTGCTTTTAGGTCATACATTTAATATAATAAAACGATGTACCATGACGGGCGTGTCGTACGTGGGGTGGCGCAAGCCCAGTTTGTCAGTTAGAGGTAAGATAGCCAGTTCCTCAGTGATAAGATTCCGGGTGTAGTGCACTTCAGCCTTTTCGCCACTTAACATCATCAGTGGCGAAAAGGCCGAAGGTGAGGTGAAGGCCAAGCACTATCGCGTTGTGCATAAAAAAGTCCCCTTTATATTTAGAAATAATATTAAAAGCCCCCAAACTTCTAGACGTTTAAAAAAGGTAGGAATCAATCAAATTTTAATCAACTAACACAAAGGTTAAGAAGTTCGGGTTCGGGGTTAATATTTAAAAGCGGCCAAAAGTTTTTGTTTCATAACAAGTTTGTGAAAGCCTTTGTATTAAAGGGGGATAAATAATTCAAATAAATTATACGGGTATCGATTCCATGTTTGCACATAGAATCCAATTATTTGGAGACCGCTTCGGCAACCGTTTCTAAGAAATTACTGAAGTTTTTAGCCTGGGGTTACGAAAGGTTTGTTTGGTAACAGCGTAATCTTTCCCTATCACAGGAGTTTCGAAATCAAGTTTTATACAACTTATGCGATTGTATTGAGATACGTTAAAGAAATAGTAATAATTACAATCATACGAATTTTATTACTAAAATCACACGTGGGTTAGATCGACGAAAGACTTACGTTTTTCAGGATCATTCCGTTAATTTTTTTATGCAGAACGGGGTACTTGGTGCTTGGCCTTCATCTCACCTGATGTTAAATGACGATAAAACCGAAGGTGGAAGAGCACTACACCCGGAATCCTCACCACTGAGGAACTGGCTATCTTACCTCTAAATGCCAAAGCACAACAATTTTTAAATTGTTGTTATGGCGTCAGACTAGGTAAGATAGTGGTAGCTAGCCAGGCGGACTTGAAATAAGCCCTACCACTAGCCAACCGAGTACAAATTGTACCCGCTTGGGAATCGAAACCGGGACCCCTGCGTCTTACACGGGTTGGCAAACCACTAGACTACAGAGGCGGTTAAAAATAAATAAATAATGAAGAAAGAGACATGAAGAGTTAAACTTTCCAATATTAATAGTGTTTTCTCAATAAATCTGTTAATTATTTTTTATACATAGGAAGTAGAATGCAATGATTTCAATGCTGATGCTTATTCTTCCACACTGGGCTGCTTCCCAATACGGCCGGTCTAGTGGTATCCGTCCCGGTCCGTATGTGAATTATTTAGAGGCGGTGGCCCGGCCGACTGGTCCACAATTAATGAAGTGGGCCCAGTCGTTTGTCAATGCGGCCGGCCGCGGTCGCCGGGCCCACACCTACTACAATCTATTTCCTAAAATGTGTCACTTGCAACCAACCGTGAGGTGTAACCGTTTTGCTCGCAATACCACAAGTGAACGGTAAACAAATTATTAACATGTGTTGGGTATCGTCAGTTGTTAAACTCAATTACCATCTTTGATTTTGATTTAATTAAAAGACACGAATATCAAAAACCGTGTCATTGTGACTGCTGTTAACCCTTCAAGCGGGGTTGATAAAAAAGAAATTGTAAATAAAATGGTAGGACTAAGCTTTTGTATTAAAATATTAATAAAATGCGATGTTACATTAATCGCCTTAGATTGGAACCCTTAATTTTTCCCGTAATATCTATTAGGACTTATTAGTCATTCCAACTTAATACTATAACGGTGATATTCTGAAAGGCGATTATAAATCTACTAGAGAGCCGGGAGCGGCTCGCGCCGGGACCCCCGTTAATTTTAATGGCGAGATTTATTTGTCCCCGATTACACGAGTTTTGATCAAACTCCGAGACGGCACCGTACGCGAAGATGTTTAAGAGGAGGCTCCCAGAATTTGGCAATATTTGAACTCAAATAGCGACGTCTGTACAATCTCAATGAATGTCAAATTCAGATATATGCTTTTATGGACCTTCATTTAGTGGATGACGGCAGGATTTCAGAAATTATTGAGTTTGGCTCGATAGTTTTTTATTCTGAAAACATGTCCTTTTTAGGGGAATTTTTGAAATATCTCTTTAATTATACATTGTTTCTGAGCAAAATTTATGTAAATCAAAAGCAAATTACGTGTTCCAGTGACTGACGGCACAAAAATCGTATAATATATACGATTTTTGTGCCGTCAGTCTTTGGTAATAACAATAG
Source organism: Agriphila geniculea (assembly GCA_943789525.1). Taxonomy (NCBI): domain Eukaryota; kingdom Metazoa; phylum Arthropoda; class Insecta; order Lepidoptera; family Crambidae; genus Agriphila; species Agriphila geniculea. The sequence continues at coordinate 10,596,154 of OX038875.1, forward strand.
TAATAATTAATATTAATTATTACTATTGTTATTACCAAAAAAGAAATTAAATACCAGCGCGCTGCGGGCGCCGCCTTCGTTAGTACTGCGCAGTGCGCCGTCGAGGTAGGACGTGTGTCGCTCGCGCATCGAATTTTTTATCAGTACGAGCATTGCTTTGCAATCTATCTATACAGTTGTTTAACGTATGTACTTGCGCAGAGCAACGGAGGGGATTTCGCGAGGGCTAGGGCGGTTTCCCTCAAATTTCTATGATAAAGATTGTATAACTGTGGTATGGGTAACAAACAGCAAAGCGCGCGTGTTCATCGTTCTGGCAGCGCCACGGTTTCCGATTTGCGTGAATTAAATACACCACTAATGTCAATTTTTTGCCAGTCGGGAGCTCGGGAGAAAGTAGGTTTGATCGCCCCCCACTGGAAGAGGTACATCCGAAGATGTACGTATATGTCCATTATTAAGTTTGAGGAGCCACGTCACACCATTATTTAGCAGCAAAGTAGATTATTTTGTAGCACAAATCCTGAAGTTAGCATCATAATATATCACGAGAGGTATCAATGCAAAGGTGGCTCCTCAGTCTAAACATCAGGTTTGAGGAGCCACTCTGGAACTCGCTAAGTACCCGTTGAATACTTTAGAAAATTAATGCATCGTTTAGCAGCAAATGTGTAAAGTACTTGCTAATTTTTTTTAATTTTTAGCTCAGTAGTGCTGGAGAACGCAATTTGTATGGCTCCTGAATGCTGACGTTTTGCATATAAACAACTTACTTACTGTACCTACCTCAGATAACAATGGAATCAAAACCAGATACGCTTACATTTAGCAAAAATTTCTGTTATATATTAATTTTTTAAATTATTATTTTTTATTATTAATTTAAATTATGAAACACGTGTTTTTTCTTTTAATATCGCCCAGTACTAAAATATTAAGTTAAGGCTATTTATATATATTAAGGCTATATTATATACAAAGTTATCCAAAATAAAACTACATTTGCTGCCACAATACACCGTGCTTAGCAGATGATTAAAGCGCGCGATTTTCTCTCTCATGTTCCGCACGTCTGCGAGAACGAGACAGTCGGTTTGTTCGTCAGTTGCCGTACAGCTCTCGGCACCACCGCCCCGCGAATCTCTCCTTGTTGCCTCTCATTCAAAACATGTAGGACGATAGTATTTGACTAGTAACCATGCTGTTGTCATAATTCACTCGGACTAAATATTTTTTTGCAAAAAAGTTACCTACCTATTTTTTTTTTCAAAATTGAAGAGTTTTAATGATACCTAATGCCTAGAAAAAATTTGGATGGTGTTAAAAAAAAAATAATGACCCTGTATAAAAAAAAACTCGCAGTTGACCGTTTTTTGACCTTTCAATAAATACTTCTTATCTACTTCCGGGGTACCATAGGGGGGTCGAAGAAAACCTTATTTTTTGGCTCCGATGCACCGTTTCCGAGATATTTGCATTTTTGTATATTTTTTTCAAATTAGGTCATTATAATAAGTACCTACTATAGTATAGTAGGTAGTACTCGCATTTTTGAGTAAAGCACTATACAAGCCTTGGTCCACAATGACTGCACTGCTGGCCACGTTATGTATGATGGCCTCGAGCTAAGCATAACTACGCTCTCGGCCTTCAAGCTTAGTCATCATTGCAGCCCTTGCTGTCCGCGCTATAAAGGCCTACCTAACCTAACGTATGATGTCAAAGTAAATAAAAAACACTACTTGTCCTGGTTTCATTCATATAATATGGTTACCTTTCACAGCGAATTCTTAAGGAATATCGAAAAGTATTGTATTTCAGTCACCGGAAGAGAAACAGTGCTGAATTTTGAGAACCAGAACTCAGCCACTGATATCGCATTATCGCGTTGGTATTATTATTATGTAGGTATTATTTCGTTGAAATTGTCTTTTCTGTATTTTATAGGAAGTAGAATTGTTTTTTTTTTGTTTGTCTGTCAGTTGTCGTCACCAAGTAGGCTCCTCCAGAATACTAGCGTTGCAGTGGTATGCTCCGGTATGCCACTGTAGCATTGCTGAGGTTGGGGCCTAGTTGGCCGCACACAAATTAGTTCTAAGTTCGTGTAGGTACATTGTTCTCTTTTTTTTTGCTTTATAACTTTTATTTTTTAATTACCTTACTGTCTATAATGTTTTACGGTCAGTAAATAGTTTTTCTTTCTTTCTTTCTTTCTTCTTAGTACCTAACTAATAATTTGTGAATATACTGAATGGGGAATAGTAAAAAGCATTTTCTTTAATTTTCTTTCTTTCTTATTAAGCTATGTAAGCTTGCCACAAAAATATAAATACTTATCTATAGTTATATTACTTACTTTTATACTTACCTTTATAATTCTAATGAGTGTTCTCAGAACAGATCAAGCCTTGTTAGCAGGCGAAGAGATACATAAAAATCATATAAAATATATTTTTTAAATCAGTTGAAAATTTTTCACTTTAAAAATCGGAAACCGGGGCGCTGCCAGAACGATGGACACAAAGCGCTCGGCCGCGCGATAGAGTGCGGGAGCGAGACAGTTGCGAGTAAAATAAGTGGGTGGGGGGCAGCGAACGCACGTAAAAATTTTGCAAGCGGACTCTTAAGCTTACAATTTTAAAAAGGCTAAAATACAAAAATACCAAAATAAAGGTAAAAATACCCAAAATTATTCAAGAGTAAGTTTTCATGTGACCTTTTATCTATAATGATAGAAGAAATAATATGTATTTTCTTGTGAGTTATCGTTTAACAATGTCTACATGGCATTATCTTATAAACTGGCTACAAACGAGAAGAAGCCCTCAATAGCGAATATTGGAATGAAAATTCCGCTACAACGAAGTTTTGTAGGTATGCGGCAAAAGGATTGTTCAATCTAAAATTCATAAAATTCTGCATTATTAATAACTTTTATTCCTTTCTGCTATGATAATAACTACAAGATATTACGCTGTCGTTCTACAGCTGGGTGATTGAAATACAATAAAATAGCTGCCAATTTCCGTTATCAATTTAATATGGGTAACTCGCTCAAACTTGCGACATGCAATTGGAAACCATACGACGGCAAATGGCAGAAGCATTTGGGCGACTAGCTTAATCGGGCAGAAGGAGCATCGATGCTTGTAGTGGAACCGTCGTCGTTCTTATTGTAAATATGCATTAGGGTGGATGACGTGACGGCTACGAGCGCTCATTACGACAATGTACCGTCAAAGACGTCTCCGATCCGGACCGTGAAGTGTCCCGGATACAAGCCGCTCAATTATGTTAATGGGCTTGCAGCATTCTCCAACAGGACTGCCTTCAGCTGATTGATATGCGCCTCCTCACAATACGCCTATACATTTACCAAGATTACACTGCACGTGGAGTGACGCTCTTTGAATAACCCTAGATGGGCTCTAGATAACTGCGTGGAATCACATGGTATCTAAATCTCGTTGTTGGTTATTGCGGCACGTATCTGCCGGACTATCGTTTCGGCCAAAATCAATAACTAAGCACCCCAATAAAGCAAATACATTTTATTTCTCGACGTGTCTAGGCGCAGGCGGATGATTGATAGTGACCTGAGCACACAAACGGTTATTGAACGTCCAATAGGAGGCACCCTCTGACAAAAAGGTTGACACAAATATCACAAACAAAGATTCGTAGTTATCAAAGTTGCATTAAGCTTTTAGTCAAGTAATTTAGTTTAGATTAGTTGGACTGATAAATAAATTATTAGTGACCATTATTTATGGTGTGATCTTTGGTCGTCTGATGACAACATAATATTATAACTACTATTATTCAAAATAAATTCTAAGAATCGTTAAGGGTTAACGGAAAATTTTACTCTCAAAAGACTTAGGCGTTTTGCTCACGGCGCAGCAGCACCTCGCCATAGTAACTCACCTCGGTAACCATGGCAACTACGCCTGTTTACTATGGCGAGACGATGTCTCGATGTCCGTTGCTGCGCCGACAAATGGGTAAAAGGCCTTAGCTTAATAATATCCATTTGAATGACATATCAGATATCTACTGAAGAGGTTAGATCCTCTCATGCTTAGACCAACGCGGCGTCATGTGAACTTAGAGAAGCCGCATTGCTCTAAGTTCACATGTATTTTCGACACGTTCTTACCCCACAAAGTTCAAGAAAATCTTTATGTAACCGGCAGAGTTTTTGGCATTGCAAAGTTTTACACTAAAGCTACTACAAACGATTCGTATGTGGTAAAATGCCATTGATGTTATGAACGTGCAGATACAAGCAGGGTTGCCACCTTTTTTTTCAGACAAAGTATTTTTTCATTTGGGTAGAACAAAAATAAAGTACGCAGCATAAAAATAGTAAGAACATTATTAATTGTATAGGTAGTAAGTACTTATTTTATTTATACTTAAAATCATTGAGTGTTACTTTTAAGAAATATTTGTCTTTCTTTAAGATATCTTTACACAAAAGTTACGTATAGAGTATTTTAGCATATTGCTGTCGTAGATTATAGAGTACACCTACACGAAATTGAGGATAGTACTCTATTTTAGAGTACGGATGGCAACCCTAGATATTAGTAGTGCTACAATTGGTGACAACTTAACAGAAATGAGTTATTTTATTCCGAGAGAAACTTCTCCGGAAAAATGCTAGTTGGTATGGTAAATACCTAGTATATCATACATAGGTATGGTATGTACAATGGTACTAATATTACTCTTTAGTTCGTTAAAAATTAAGCGTGTTGATACAAGGTTTTTTCAATTCAGAACTCAAATAAAGTACGACTTGATTTATAGCTGTTTGTTTACTCATCTACCTGAAAGAGGCACATAGAATTTTGAGAAAGTGTTTTGTGCGTTACTTTTCAAAAGATGAAAAGTCGCAGGTGTAAAATAGGTCGTTCGGCGTCAACAGTGACTTGCTCTCTGAACGGGGAAGACCCAATTTAACATCTGTAGTCTTGCTGCGAGCATCCCGTAAGATTTCCACAAAACGTCGACTCACTGGGTCGGTATACGCTCAAATTACGCGTAAAGCCGAACACAAAGGCTATGCTTATTCAAATTCCATTAATCTCCCCGGGGGAAGGTGGGGTAAAATGAACCGGCGCGGACAAAAACAATGCCGCCGGCAAATAACCGGCTCAGCATTGTTCCGGCAATTAGAAAGCTTTCCCATGTACCGGCCGTGTATAAAAACAGTGTAACATCAGCACGATTCGCTGCCTATTGCTCGTTACCGTTGATGTTTATTACCGTTATTAGGACTAACCCGTGCGGTTCTATATTAAACCTTTTTGTGGACAATCGATTAAAATTTGTCATTACTGCGGCACTCGTGGTTATGTTGTCAATAGCTTTAATTAAATCAGCAATAAAAGCAGTTCATCAAATTTTATTAATTTTATACAAAAAATTAATAAACCACACTATACATATTATCGTGGAGGACATACTACGCTCTTAAGAAATTTGAAACTGTACCGCCTCAACAGTAACACTTTCAGAATCCAGATCAAAGAGCGATCAACGTATTAAAAGTGACCCGATACTGATTGGGACAAATGACACCGAGTTACGAGCTCAGCTCCACTTAATCCCAACCTCCCCTCAGGCTTCCGAAACGACATTTTAAGCTCACAATTAAACATTCTTATAATTTCAAATATTTATGAATATTTATGGTGTAATTAAAATATTAAATCCATTTTTCATAAAATTGAGAATTTAAAAATAAAATATAAAGCAGAGTAAAATATCAATATTTTTTATATTCATAAAAAAATCACAATATTATTAATTTATTTTGAGATAAGCTGAAAATAGATAAGATAGAATAAGAATTTGTTTACAAGTGTTTTTTTGTATAATTTTCAATAAATTTTGGTGTTTCACGTTCACATCACCTATCGTATTCCTTGGAAATATGAGATATTTTTCTATATTTAAGTATCTTTATTTGCTTTTCTTGGAATATTGGTACATATAACAGATAAAAGAAGTTCTACGGATTTTCACTTTTATTTAATAAAACTATACAATAACACTAACGATACAATAAATGCTTGCCTTCTTTTATGCTACACAGATATTTCAAGATGCTCTTACAATCAATTTTATTAGCACGCGTAGGTACACAGAAAAGATTCGGTGATCCATTAACCAATTATATTTCCATTCAACCCCAAAACCGCTACTTGACACAACCAGAGGCGTGTAATGGGAACAATACGGCTGCAGCAATCACAAGGAGCTTGCCTCGGCTATTGTTTTTACCGTTGTTATTGCGGAGTGCCGAGTAGCAATAAGCGAGGGTTGTTTGCCCAGGCCACTATTGTAGCCGGTTATTAGGACAGGTCCATAGCGACCCCCCGCGTCGGCGTAGGGTTAAGATCAGCTCAACCTGGCTTAGTCTGTAACGAAGTATACAACGGATGTAATTAAACTGCACTGAATTGAATTTTACACATTTAAAATTACTAAATTGGTGGTTATATTTAGAAAGGTATAATATATGGACTTGTGATAAATTAGATTTCTTTTTTTCGAATATTGGGGTTAGTATGAAATTGCCGTTTTATATGGAGAATTTTCAAGAATTTGCATTTTCCATACTAACATTGTCTTAATTTATTTACAACCATGAACGCTAATGTTTCAAAACTTTTATACAGAAATGTCTAAAGATTGAACTAACTAATGCCACATGTAAGTATTAAGTGAAAAAAATTAGTATCATCTACTAAGTTAAAACGAATTAAGGCTGCGCAGTCTGCACACTAGCGCCGCCATTAGAAAACAAAATCATAGTGCTTAAATAAAGACAAATTTGTAAATTATCTTTCTGAAGTGCACTCCGAACAAGCTTTGTGGTACTTTTTATCACTTAAGCAATATTTTCTAGCCTGTCGTTTAGTTTAATGGACTTTTAATGTTAAAAGATGTCACTTTTCGCAATAAAAGTCCATATAACAAAACGACAGGCTAGAAAATATTGTTTAAGGGATAAAAAGTATTTACCGCAAACCTTGTTCGCAGTGCACTCCAGAGAGATAATTCATAATTTATTTTTTATTTAAATACTATGATTTTATTTCCAATGGCGGCGCTAGTGTGCAGACTGCACGCTCTTAAGTAGTCATTTCTGCTAACAAAACAAGGAGTAATTTTTAAGATACTTTTTTAACGTTCAAGAAAAAATATCAGAAATATTTTTATTGCTCATATCATAGAAGACATGAGAGCCTCTGTGTGTGAAAAAAATCATCAATTTTATACTATAACCCATATTATTATATTGCTAGAAGAAAAAATATGGAACATTGAATAAATAGGTAATTGAGATAAGAATAGTGGAAAAGAGAATGACCACTTCCTAAAGCCAAAAGATATCGCTATAAATATTTTTGTGCCTTTGTGATTGTAATGGAAATTAGTAGCTGGAAAGTTTTTAGCTATTATCAGTAATTGCTTTTTTTTCTTTTCCTGGTATTGGTTATGTGTTACATTATCTGTAGCATTTTTGTTAGGTATTTTTGCAATATGGCGGTAGTTGACTATGAGAAGTCAAATCAGTTAGCTACTTAATGAATCTGTCTTCAATCTCAGGGAACAAAAGATATTTTTAAATACATATATCATAAGGAATTAAAAAAAATACAATATAATTGGATTATAAGGCTTAAAAAAATAGTGCCATAAAACGAATTTAATAATAAAAGTACTTATGGAGGAAGTTGATTAAGATAAGTCAAATCAATTAACCACTTGAATAAAACTATCCTCAATCAATCTCAGGTAACGAAAGACTTTCAAATATATCTTAAGGAATTTAGAAAAACACAATATTATTGGATTACAAGGCTTAAGAAAAACAGTGCCGTAAAACTCATTTAATAAAGAATACACTGTGGACAACATGGAGGATGTTGACTGAGATAAGTCAAATCAATTATCTTCTCAATAAAACTGTTTTCAATCTTAGGAAACGAAATATAGTTTCAAATAATATCGTAAGAAATAAAAAAAAAAAATAGGCAATATTATTTCATTTTAGGACTTAAGATAAAACAGTGCCGTAAAACGCATTAAATAAAAGAAAAGTACTGTTGACAATTATGGAGTTAGTTGACTGAGATAAACCAATTAATTTCTCAATAAAACTGTCTTTAACTAAACCAACTGTCTTTATTCTCAGAAAACGAAAGATAGTTTCAAATATATCGTTAGTACTGAAAAAAACCGGCCAATGCGAGTCGGACTCGCGCACGAAGGGTTCCGTAACAAAAACAGCAAAAAAATCACGTTTGTTGTATGGGAGCCCCCCTCAAATATTTTTTTTTCAGTTTTTAGTATTTATAGTTATAGCAGCAATAGAAATACATCATCTGTGAAAATTTCAACTGTCTACCTGCAGTCGTTATTAATAGCGAGCAAAAAACGGCAAAAAAAACACGTTTGTTGTATGGGAGACCCCTTAAATATTTTTTTTTTCGTTTTTAGTATTTGTTGTCATAGCGGCAATAGAAATACATCATCTGTGAAAATTTCAACTTTCTAGCTATCACGGTTCATGAGATACAGCCTGGTGACAGACAGACAGACAGACAGACAGACGGACAGCGGAGGCTTAGTAATAGGGTCCCGTTTTTACCCTTTGGGTACGGAACCCTAAAAACTACTGATTTATTCACGGTATTTCTACCACCATCCTAATAAATTAATATAAGGTTGATAGCAAGCTTATTTGAGCGGTGTAGCGACAAGCCTAATTCCCAGTTCAAATAATAGATGGCGCTACAGATATATGAGCAAACAACTGTGTGTAAACAAACACATCGTGGTTCTGATAGAATACATACTATCTAGTAACACACTCGTGTTGTGTAAACTCGGTTCGGCCATTTAGCGGTTGGCCACGGGGATATGGCGACCGACGTAGCTTCCGATGAAATTTTGATTATTTTTGCCACTATCTGGGTTTTGTCGTTTACATTAATTACATACTTTTATGTTTCATTAATTTTGATGTAGTGGATAAAGCAGTGTTTATGTGGCTATGAATGGTAAACTTTTTTTTTGTTTTAAATTCTGAAATAAAATTAAATAACTCTTGAAGGCATTGAAATAACAGATACCTATCCATTAAAAATAATTAAGCTAACAAGTCCTGAAATTTAAAAAAAATAAAAAAATTGTAAGACACAACGGCTATATTCCAACAAAACAGAAAAAAGTTAAGTATAAGTAGGTACCTTACAAATATTTATTTAACTAAACGAAAGAGCGATTGGAAACTTCAAAATCTGTTTAGCCAAATACGAAAGCACATTGCGACGAAGACACCTGAAGCATCTTGGCATTTGGGCAATTAATTAAACTGACAGATAAAGGGCTCATTGCGACATAGTCCCATTGTAAGAGCACAGATTTTGTCAAAACAAGCTCAATTTTTGAACGCGAAACGTTCGTCTTTTCATGCAAAAACTCACCTCATTTATCAAATCACCGTTGTCTACATTACAGAGTTGGGGGCGTTTTGTGAATAGGCTAAAAAGCCCATCCGCACAAAACGCCGTCGCGACGCTCGCTCGTTTCCAATCACACGCGAAAATAAGCCCTAAGGTCTTACACTTTGAACTCCTAATGTAACAGCCTTAACGTGCATCAATCCAGAGCCCGATCAGAGCAGTAATTTAAGCGTAAATTAAACGGGTTAAATTAAACAAATAAAATTAATGAAAGCAAAGAGCTTTGCTGTTTTCCAAACAAATACATTATTTTACAAGCTGCGAACGAAAAAGGAATTATTATAATGAGTATTATTCTCTTTTCAACTGCAGTTGAGAGCTAGCGGGTATTTCGTTCTATTTCATCTAACAGTAATATTTTAGCTTTTTCATCTAAGCTACAAACAGTTGCTACTTATATTCAAATACAAAATATCATTAACTCTCATCGCAGTAATTTTTGATGCTTTGTATTAAATTACAATTTTGTGTTTAGTACAAGTTAAAAGATTTTTGGGAGATTTCTTATTTCTACGTTTTGTTATTTACAGTTTTAGTAAGCCATTGTTACCTAAAAGGCTGCCAGTAAGCTACCTATCATAAGCAGTCAGAGAAATTCTAAGACCATTAGAGAGTTGTATTGGTTCTGCCTTACGTACCTCATTAAATACAATAAAATCGTTTGTTTATCAACCAGGTTTTATTTATCATTTTCCTCACAGAACATTATTATCCCCACAATAGCAGCTTATTTTGTTTCAAAGGTCTTATCATATTGAAATAAATGTTCTTTTGACAATCTTCTAATGCTCCATTCATATTCATAAATATGGAGAGTGGTAATAACGCGTCATATTGAATACACATTAAATTTTCACCGCCTTTAGGAAAAGCGGCTTGGAGAATCGGTGAAAAAGAAGGAGCCTTCATTTTTTTGAGAGTGGCTTTGACTGGTCTAAGTGCTTTAACATGCATAGGACGCGCTTGAATAGCCCTAAGTGTTGCACCGAAGGTGTACTTAAAAATTACTGAGTAATTTCTATGAAGCACACGTATTCGCAAAGTGCATACGGCTTCGGATTGGGCGTAGATTCCCTCGCTACACATTTTCCAGACGGAGAATTGCTTAAGCCAATTTTGTCTTAGTGTTCGCACCATTATCTGGGAGTACTCTGTACATGGACACTCTGCCTTTGGGAGCGTGATTAGCAGCTAAGTGAAATTTATTTTATCTACCCTCTGTATGTTAGATCCTTCTATTCTGTATGTATACGTTCATTTAGGAGTGTAAGATCTGGAAATGTTATGTAACCTACTAATTTAGGATTTAGTTGGTTCGTTACATTTACACATAGGATTTCGACTTCTGCCACAGAATAAAATATAATAGTACTCGTCTTGTCTGTTATATATAGAAATGACATATTTAAATTAGGTTAGTAAGAGATAAAAAAGAATAAGAATTAAATTCTTAATTAATTCACTTTAAAATAGAAAACTTATAATTTTTTAAGAAAACGTGTGAAAATGAGATAAGTATTATTTGTTCATTATGTGATAGACAAAGTTAACAATGTACACTCGCTGTAAAACCGAATCCGATATGAAAGCAAATATTTTTTATGCAAAAACTCAAGCTCGTTGCGAAGATAAGCCGCTTTTCCTTTCTTAATCCTTTATTAAATATAAACACGCACTTATACAATTCTGGAGCCGGAATGGAAAAATATTTGCTTCGCGGCGCTTTCGAGTTTTCACGTCGGGAACTCATATAAAAGACATTTCGTTGGAGCTTCTAGCCTATCGACGGTATTATTCAAATTAATTTAGAGCGGGCGGTGAGGCAAAAAGTGCGCGCATTTGTGGCCCGCCCCTTATTCATAGGGCTGCCCTAAATTAGCATCACAATGAAGTGTCGGAGGCGCCAGCGCTTAATGCGACCTGCGTCTTCTCACGGATATGTTACATACTAATGAATTAAGTACAAAACTTCCGTATAGCTAATTTGTTGGCGACACTCTCGCAGGTGTAATACACAACACATTATTTAATTCATTAACTGTTCTGTTTAAAATTTTAAGTATTTTACTTTCGAACTAAGCAGTCAATTTGCATAGCTTAGCTAGCTTAGCTTACCTACGTCTGTCAAATTTTTGATATATTTTTTTCATAACACTGTAGTATGTAGGTGAACTTCGTGCGCCTATTGGTTAAACCACCCTTTTACGCGTTCGCACCTATAAATAAATCAAAATATTCAGTAAAGGCTCGACTTTAAGGCGGCTTAGAGGAATCGTAAAATTCAACAACGCTCGCGTCGCCCCGGGGTTTATCTTTCGGCGGCGGGCGCCGTGTTTTTGCTGGAATCGTAAAAGAGTATCGCAGTATATGAATAGAAAGCAACCAACCCTTTTACAGGGGACATATGGAGTACTTTACAAGTTTAATGCTGAGAGCAGATTATCTCTTCATAAAGGTCGGTCTAGCACATTACGCTGGGTGGCACTTTGACGAAAAATCTTGTCAATGAAGAAAAAAACTTATTATTGTTTGACTCTAATTTTTTTAAATAAGAGAAATTTTATTACCAACGGGTTGTAAAATCACAGTGCTCAAATAATCAGACAGAGGCAGATGTCTGGCATCCCAAATATCCGAAATTTAACCCTAAACAAAATACGAGCCTCCATTATCATCGCAAGTTGAGAACGTTTGGGTCATTAATAACAATTTATTTAGCACAATATCGCTGTTTGGTCCAATGGTAACCTTTGGGAAACGTAGATTTGATATTAAAACGCGGGTATCGTTTTGTAAATTGATTAGATAGTTTGTGATAAATTGAACAAGTTTCCCAGTTTTGTTTTGCCCGTGATGGGATCCGCAAGTATCAGAAACATTGGACCGTTTTAATCTGGCTTTCGTAATTTAATACTAAATTATACAGTTAGGTACTGTTTTGGGGGAGCCGTAGCCGTTTACAAAGTCGATTAGAAAATAATTTAATATCTTTGATATAATTAAAATTATTTAGGTCTCCAAATACATTTTAATTAGTTTTTATATAGTAGATACATTTTTTTTTATACACAACGGGAAAGTGCTTGGCCTTCATCTCACCTGATGTTAAATGACGATAAGGCCGAAGGTGGAAGCACACTACACCCGGAATACTGGCTATCTTACCTCTAACTGCCGGAACACAACAATTTTTAAATTGTTATTATGGCGTCAGACTTAGGTAAGATGGTGGTAGCTAGCCAGGCGGACTTGAAATAAGCCCTACCACCAACCAAACCGAGTACAAATTGTACCCCCCCTGGGAATCGAACCCGGGACCTCTGCGTCTTACACGGGTGGGCAAACCACTAGACCACAGAGGCGGCACAAAGTATATTTAATATTTAACTATGTTTAAACATTATGTCATCTTTAAATCCGAGGATAATTATAAGTGAAAAGCGTTGCTGCCATTTTTACATAAATTTTGTATTTTCGTACTCAGCATTTAGTAGGTACAACTTATTAGCACCACAATAGAGTGTACAAAATACAAACTTCTTATCAGAAAATAAGCAAACCCAGGTTTTGCGAAATACTTCCAGCTGTGTGCAGGGGAACTTTCAGATGCAAAGTTGAGGTTCCAAAGTTCCTATTCATCGGCAGGAGCGCGGCCCATTGTGGCTAATTCAAGGGATATAATTAAATTTGTTTACATAATATTGTTTGCTAACTTCGGTATTCGATAAGGTGGCCACTTGATATTGTTTAATAAGGAAAATGTTGCATGTTTATCTTTTTTGGTACAATTTTTTAACATTTGTTTTAAGTGGATAAAAATGGAAATAAACGGGAAAGCGATACCCAAAAGAAATATTTCTTTACAATCTCTCTCGGATTAAGGACAACAAATTCAAATTCCGCTGCGATTTTTTAGAGACGTAATAGAATTACACTTGGAACTAAAGTGACCCGCCGGAGGAAAAACAACAATATTCTCGACCTCTCACTACAAAGGGGCCAGCATTCGTATTATCATTCCATTAAACAAAAGTCACCGGAGTTTCAAATGAAAACACAGAACTCATTATTCCCGGGGCAGAGAAATGATTTCAAATGTTAACAAGATTCCCCATAATAGAGTTGTTCACAGAGAGATTTAAGAAAAACAAGCATGAGCTAAAGCTTGCCTTCCTCTGTTTGTGATTCTGAGCGATGTTGTTACTCAATAATGTAGCTTTATCACATTTAGAAAAACTGCGGAAGACGGATTTTCTAGGTAACAAATCTAGACTTCTGTGAATACTTCTTAATAATTGTAATGTCCACGTAAGGTATAAGAAATGTTTTAAAAGTTCAAAACGTATCTTCAATGTTTTCTTCCAGCATGTTTTAAATTAAACAGAAAAGCTTCTCCTACATCGAAATTGCCGTGAAAGTATGCTTACGAGGTATTTTTCTTCTAAAAACTATATCGGTTTTCGTTTGATCGATTATTAGAGAATTAAGTTTAAGGACTGTAAGGATTTCAGTAATAATTAACAAAAAACCCATATCTTTAATATTTGATTACCTCTGCTGTACTGAAGAATAGCTATAGTTAGTAACACAAAACCATTCTTTAGTACACCGGCGAACAGAAAACAAGAATGAGGCACGGCAAATCCTGTACATTTTCGCGAGGCCCCTTGAGGAATTCCTATATTATATAATACATTGGGGAGGATCATTCTGCTCGTTTACTGCCGGATATATTTGTGAATGCTCGTTTGTCAAATGCACAGTCATTTATTCAACGATATATTTATGTAGTCTATACATAACTGAGAACAACGGGGGCACGCTTTCATAAAATGTTGATACGTATTTCAGGTAAGTCAGGAGCAGTGGAGGTACCTACGGTAAATATTGCGTAGAAGAGCAGAAAGTTAAAATTACCAACCAAAATATTTACAAACTCATACCAAAGAATAAATAATGGTACCAAGTAATGAGAGCATAAAATGCTCTTATGGATTATTCTAATAAAATCTTTTATTAAATAAATACTGAACGCAACATATACTTTAATAGCAATAAATCAGGTTGCTCCCAATCTCCAGACAATGCCGCCAGTAAATCGTAACAGGCATCGCGTCAAATTCCTGCAGTGTCTATTCGGCAAGGTGATTTAATGTAATACATTTCCGTGTGGTATTTGGAACTGATCTGCTCACTAGGGTAGGGAAGCCTTTATCTACTGCATAATAGTGTTAACCTTATAACAATAAACTTGTAGTTTTGTGTGTACAGCTGGTGATGGAATCTGAAATTAAATAAGGGGAATCACTACTATTTCTACGATCCTGACAAAATAGAAATATGAATTGTAGAATTACAATTGGCAAAAATTGTGCATATAGTTATTTTTTTTTTTATGATTGACAAAATTCCGATTTTGGTTTCACTACGAATTTCAAATAAAAGCAAATGCATGTTTTATCCCCTAAAATAGTGCCTATTTTAAGCAAAAACAGTATGCGACATCAAAGCAGGTATTTCAGAGTAGTTTCACAGTGGTGGGCACACGCAGAGAGCTGGCGTGGCGGGTTCGTCTCGCCAATCAAACAGTCACTGAAAGCGGGCAAAGGCTTTGTATAATAAACCTGACAACCCAATGTTCCCCTGCGCCCGACAGAAATTAAATGCGAAGATAGTATTGAGGCATTTTCGAATATACATTATTTTGGCTGAGAATGTATCAGTGATACTTTGAACTTCAGCTGCATCATATCGATTATGCGGAATAGATTAAGTATTTGCTACGGAAGGACTTCTATTCTTGTATAAGGTTATGAGGTTTGTGAAATAGCGAGAAGCAAGTTTTTTTTTACATTTTTGCTTCTTGCGATATCAAGCAACATTTCGATGCTGCGTGCCACTAAGTATTGTACAAGTAGCTGGCCATTCAAAGAAAGATAAAATGGCGGGAATGTCAACTGCAAATGCACGTCGATGTGCATTTATAGTTGTATCATTTCACATCTTGGTAATAATGTGAAAGTTAAAAGTCATTTGTAAAAAATATGATTCGGTAGAGGTGGTTCATGTAAATATGTAAATATAGATTGATAATATTTAATCTTAAACACTGTTTTTCTTTAATTTTCTCCGTTGTCTATAGTTTTAATAATTTGCTCAGGGAGGTACAACATCAGAAGAAACTCTAAAAGGGACTCGGAAACAGTGGTAGCACCCATAGAAACTTTTACTCAGGGCACCGAAATCTATATATCAAAATCCCACCACATTTTTGTAACTATAGGTTCGGGGTCCTTTAGTGCCGAAAATACACGAAAAGACAACAGTTCCTGAGCAATAAAAGTACCACGTTGTAAAACGATACCACCATATTTATTTCTGTTATTTGTTAAAAGCGCCATAAAGTTAATAAAGGGTTTTTTGTAACAAGCACGCGGCGAGTTCGAGATAAGCTACTGGTCCCAGAGGGCTGAAATCTTTTAAAACGTCGTTAAAACCAACCCCTGCTCGGCGCAGACAAAGGCCCAAACAGCCTAATTGTTGACGAAAAATATTCTCGATGCAAATTCGCACTCTTTACAGCCCATTCGGAATTTGTACTCGCCCCGAAAGAAGTTAACGTAATTAGCCCCGCGGTGGGGTGTATTCTGATTTTGCAAAACACTGGCCGAAGTAACGCACAAATTTGTTGTGACCCCGCAGTAAAATTTAAAATGAATTCGACGGGGTTACTTTTAATATAAGCTAATATGAAACTTTTCATCTAAAACTTTGAGTTTGAAAGAGAAACTACATTTTTCACCTAGTGGAGTAGAAAAATTCTTGGCTCGCTTGTGGTTGTCTATTATTTTTAAAAGCTATAATATTCATTAGAGATGAATTCCTACGTACGCTAGGTCTTGGGAGCTTTCATTTGGATTCCTACGTAACAGAATGTAATGAATGTGACTCAGGTGCAGATCAAAGGTAAGATAGTAGTATTCCCACAATTAAGTACCTTGCAAAACGCAGCCAAGTTAATACTTACTTCTAACTGCATTTATCGAAAGCTACGATGTTGCAGTTAGCTGTCTAATAGCGGATTTAGACTGTAGAGTGTAGACTTAGTAAATTGTGTAAAAGTTTCACTGAGCACCGATTATCACGAGATTTCAAAATGCATTTCGACAGGAAACAACTCGTAAAGTTCGCTTATAGGCAGGTTGCGCAGGTTATAATATGAACTTTTTGATTTGCTTCTTGCCTTCTTTTTTCTGCCTGTATCATATTGTCACACAGCTCTTACGTAATTTCATTGATATTACAAAGCGGGCAATGTACAAATGCCACCGATGGCAGACATGTGGGTAAAAATTCAAACGCTAGATGGTTTTAGGTGTACATATGACGGAAGGTGAATGCAATGAAATAAAAATCTTTCATTTGCTTTCACACATTCCGCGTTCGAACATTGTGGTAGACTTGCAACGTATGTCACAATATTTATTTGTGCACCTCATAACCCCTTTTGTTTTGAAATTCGAGAATTGGGTCACACTTTTTTTAATCGCCATGCCATTCGAACTCGATATTTATGAAACGAAACAATAGGAAGTGGACTGTGATGCTTCCCTTAATTGGTGTAGGTATGTATCCAAGAGATTATTGGGCACACTTCTCCCTAAAGACAAAGGTTCGCGGAGTCCTTGCAATCCGATCCGCCTCCGCCCCCTCCGTAATTTTCTCGTTAACGGAATGAATAAAACATTTCATTCCTTACCTTTCTTTTGTAATTGTTAATGGTTGATGGGTTTTGGAAATTTATGTTTGGAGTTTTATGTCTCGGTTTCTTTCAATCTTGTTTTGGATAAGCATTTATTATTCTGAACCTTCTTATGGTTTGACATTCGGATTGACACTCCCTAACTTTGTCCAGATAGGTTGAGTAAAGTAAGTCGTACTACCGAAAGTGAGGCAGTCCATTAGAAACCTTAAAATTATTCACAATGAGATGGAAATCTCTTACAGGTGCCGCTGAAGTCACTTTTGCCGATTCATACAACGGTCTAACAATAATAAAAAAGGGTTTGGTCTCGCGATAGACAATTTGCAAAGAAAAATACATCACGATAAAAAATGTAGCTCTAACGAGAACCTCAAAATGGCTCGTAAGCAATGAAACAGCGCAATTTCATGAGAAAGGCGGCTCACAAATAAACCAAAGCGGAGCACATTCCCGCCTCCATAAAACGCAGAGTCACAGGCTGAAATAAACGTAACAGACTCGGTTCTTTAAAAAATCCACCCGACGACAACCGCAAAGCTCAGCAAAAATCTCTAGTGTGAGCCGGAATTCCAGTGTCGGAATTTTCATAACTGGCGTGGCGTCGCGGCCGCTGAAGCGTTCCAGGTGAAAGATGCCGAATTTATGTCCCCAGGCGGTCTGATCGCGTTCCGTCGCTACTTTATTAGGCGGCGCCCGCTGCCTCTCAAGAAATATGTCTGCGGCCCGATCACAATAAACACCCGTATGAACGCTGCCCAGAAAGGTTTTATTTCGCCAGGTGTCATATCGCGTGGATTCGTAAAATATAAACGCGGCCGTTGCCCGTTATAAACGTACACAGGATTCCGCATATCGAAATTCTCCCTGGTTTATTTCGGAAACATATGTGGGATTGTTAATCTTAGAATCGAATCACTCGAGATGCGGCTGAGTGGCGACTGCTGGATATTGTGGGCCACACCCCGCGAAGATTACGTGAGTTTTTCATATAAAGCCATTCAGCCAATTTCCTCATATCCTACACGGGAGCATAATAAGGGAGGCTTTTGTGAAGGAAAGAGGTTCGTGCACCTACAATGCGTAGGTACCGTGTGTGTTCGCCGTTGAAAAGGGTAGAGAGACGCAATATTTGGCTCCCACTTGGATCGAATAAGTTTGGATATTTAGAGCGCTGACGATGTGAACAAATAGCTACGTTTTTACTATGTCAACGTCTGCTCTGGAGAATCAGTTTGGGTATTCAATTTTCACGGATACCCTTGCTTATGTGTACATGAAAAATTGTGTGGATATCTCGATCCCTCAAACAATATAGGGCGTGTTTGAAGTACAAAGATTGGAGTGGGGTTTAGATATATTAAATTCATCTTACACTTCTACACGATGCTCTATGCTAGGAAGATAATTACCTGTAACAAAAAAGAAAACATTTAAAAAGTAATTCAATTAATAACACCAGAAAATAATAAAAGGTAACATTACGCATAATTTGGATCTGATTTGAGTTTAATGGACTGTTCGAGGGCAATCCAATTCACATTGCCAGTTTGTAGGGTTAAATTAAAAGTTGAATGTAGGTAACGACATGAGCCTATGTCGCTTAGTTAATTATTTCCAGCAACTATGATTATAATAATATAGGTACGTTGTGGCGGAAGCTGTGAGCAGCTGATGGTGACAGGGGCGACCGCGGCCACGGGTCAACCCGTTTCTCTGTATTACATGTGTGATATTAACGGGATTTGATTAATTTTACACTACAATACTGTACGAATCTACGAAGAAAAACATAATTTACTAGTAGTAATAAGTAGTTGTAACAAAACTAATTTAGTAATATTTTATTTACCGCATTTATTTAGAGGTATATCCATTGCGTATTTTACGCCACTTTGATTAGTTTGTTTTAGTTATTGTTATTTTTATGTACGTACTTCCCGTATGGTTTGGTTAGCATTAAATAATACATAGGTACATAGTTTTAAACCCGGCTGCGTTCAAACGATAACACACGACCCGAACTCAACTCAAACTCACCTCAACCGCAGCCCACCTTGAAATACATCGCTTACAATTTAGAGTCTTATGACACATTAATAAGCTCTTGTGTAATGTTCAGGTGAGTTTGAGGTGAGTTCGGGTTGAGTTTGAGTTGAGTTCGGGTTGTGTTCGGGTTGAGTTTGAGTTGAGTTCGGGTTGAGTGCGAGGCGTGTGCAGTTGTATCGCCAAAATTAACGGAGCTTATAAAGGTGTCATAAAACTCAAAATTGTAAGCGCTGTATTCCAAGGAGTGGGCTCCGGTTGAGTTTGAGTTGAGTTCGGGTTGAGGGCGTGTCGTGCGTTATTGTTTGAACGCAGCCTAAGTAATCACCAGTATCTTGAAATCACTTTGTCATCATGTTAATGCCACTACATAATTTGATTTCCAATAACCTACTATTTATAAATACGTTGTTTGATAAATAAATTGAACACCTAATTAACAAATTACAAAGTTTATCTGACAAAGAGTTTGAAGAAGACCTCAACAGGATGCTAATCTAAGCGCACTAACAGAGCACACAACAAGATTCAAACTATCGATAAATATTTACAACTTCCATCCGCAAGCAACATTTTAACAAACCCGATTCTTAGCTTCCCATCGGCGTATTCCCACGAAGTAATAAAAGATCGAGCATATTCCAATACAAAGCAACCGAAGGTCCTTACAAAATTTATTTATACGGCGAACGATCGGTGTGGTTTCCCGACCACGGTCCCAACGCAATAAATTGTTGCAGACGCGATGCCGTGCGGCCCGTTTTTATCGATAGTTTTCAGTTTTAATCCACCTGTGATACAAGTAAACACTTTGTTTTATTTGAGCAAATGGACTTTAAGCCTACACAAATACGAATTTATGATTTTTTATCTACACCCATGCGTTAAAAGTTTAAATCCTCTGTAAGGGGTTCTGAAACAGTTAGCTTACTGCCATCATTACAATATACCGAGCGAGAGCTGGTCCTGCAGCGTGGGCGCGCGGTCAACGCATTATGAAATTCAGTACAACATTATAACACTCTTGCGGAAGACATAATGACGAGGAGGGGGAGGAAAGTCAAAGACAAAGTCAAAGTCAAAACCTTTATAGAGGATACATATCATGGGTTTAGATAAATATCATGGGTGTTTTTAATCCATATGTATTAAAATATTGTTTGTTTCCCTTATAAAAATAAGAAAAAATAAAAAAAATGGGTGTAGATAAAGTCTTGTATGCAACTGTACATAATTAGGTATTAAAACACTCATGTGATAAACCCACATTCGTGTTTTAATACCCCTCGTTATAGTACAGTTGCATAAATAACTATTATATAAAAAAGAAATAACACATAAACTTGCATTCGCAGCAAGAGAATAGATCAATATAATATCAGTAGAGGCTCTGTGAGCTGTAGACCTCGCGTTTGTGACAGTGTGTAAAAACTGAGTGGACAAAAAATTTACATATAATTATCAAACTTGCTCACACAATTTCACGAAAATCAGTTGAGAAATGCGACATGTTGAAGGAGAACAGACGGACAGCCGGACATACGAAAGCATTTTTGGCCAAGCTGAAACGGAGATGCTTAAGTGCTTGCATGGAGCTATTCTGAGGCCATACAAATTGTAAGTAAAAGCAGTAAAAATAATCGGAAGATTCTTTTACCTTTTGAACTTCCTTTAAGTGACGCAATGAAAATTTAATATAAACTCACTCAAGACTTATAAAAGTGCATATAAAATGACCAACTTTCGTAAGAAAGTAGGTGTAGGTGTTCCATTTTCTGAAACAAAAGTTTTCATTGGCTGAAGTTCAACAATAAAATAGTATATTGTAGATAAATAATGGATGATAATATTACGTGTTGTGTAAATGTAGTAAATGATTCTAAAATACCATGACAAAGTTTTGATATAAGTAAATATTACATATTATGAATATGAAGATGAGCTTCGTGCTTTAAATTAATTAGCTGTTGTCATGCAATGCAAGCGAGTTTGTGGAAAATAATTAAGCAAATAAAACTTAAACAACGACAACACATAAATTACTCTTTAAACAATCTTAAATCTTCAAACTTTCTTGATTATGAATAATTTATTGTTTTGTTGTAGTAGTTCTTCTGTCTCACGAAGACCGTTTTGCTATAAATGTGTTAAGCGTGCACATGCGCACTGTTTTAGTGTGCGTCTGCACGCTCTCGTATTACACATACCTACTATAATATTGTGCATGTGCACGCCGAACAACATTCATAGCAAAAACGGTCTTCGCGAGCAACAGCTTCCGGTAGTAAATTGAAAATAGTCTTATCTCACTTTTTGTGAATAAAGCCCAATTTCTGACGCTTTCTCTTAGACCCATTACCTGTGTCTATTAAGGGTCAATCGGAATTACCTTTCACACCTAATTAGAATTCTACGGTATAATTTAACGTGGGGTCATCAAAGGCCTCGCCGGGCGTTTGAATACCATTATGTGGACAGTTTGTCGAAACCTCACACTGTATTATCATATTATCAGGTAAGTAAAATAGTACTTGTGACAGATCAGATCTATACAGAATTTTATGTATTTTTTAGGGTTCCGTACCAAAATGGTAAAAAGGAACCCTTATGGTGTGGTGACTCAGTCTGTCTGTCTCTCTGTCTGTCACAGTTGGATATCTCGAAAACTACTAATGGTATCAACTTGAAATTTGGAATTGTTTAAGATGACATTTACCCAACTATTTTGCATATAAGAAAGAAATTAAAAAAGAATTAACAACAGGGACTGAAAAGGGTCTTAAAAATTTGAAGTGGGCTGACTAGGGCATGTGGGACACGCCATCGAGATCCTCAAGTTTTTAACATAATTCGTGTTATAAAACAAAAAAGCTTCTATTACATAGATATAGCCAAGGTAAACAATGGTACTTTGCTAGCTAATTGGGACATTACAACGCTATGTTCAAATAAGCGAGATTTATTTCGACATGTCGTCTCGTCCCTACAATTTTATATGGAACTAGCTTTTGCCCGCGACTTTGTCCGCGTGGACATTCGGAAAATCGCCATAGAACCTTTGACTGAGATATAAAGTATCCACGTTTTACCACAGGCATAACTATCTGTGTGCTATTCCAAATCCGTTCAGCTGGTTTTACGTGATTGATTAAGAAACATACAAACATTAAACTTTCACATTTTTATAATATTATTAGTTCTCGTTCTCATTCCTGTTCCCGTTCCCGTGTTACTTTTCCATTAAAAATTTGAACCCCCGTTTCAGTCCTTTAGGTTTTAAATAATGTCCACCGTATCGTCTTGGACCCTAAAATAAATGCCATTTTCGCAATAAACATCCCATAAAACCTCAATATCGACATCCAAATCGATTTGTTTGCTTATTTGTTTTTAGAAGTACTCATACGAAGTTTCAAAATGTCTATTGAATATTATTTTTCCATACAAAATATGAATCCCATTTCACCCCTTTATTTACCCACTAATCCCCAAGGGGTTGGGAGTTAGTGGGTAAATAAACCTAAACATTTTCGGAAAATCACGAAATACGTGTTTTTGCTTAGTTTTTAAAAGTACTCTTACGAAGTTTCAAGTCAATAAAATGTCTTTAAGTAAAAAAAACCCATAGAAAATAAGTCCCATTTTGGAGGCTGAATCATGGCCACCGTGTTGGACTTCAAAATAAATACCGTTTTCGTAATCAACATCCCATGAAACCTCAATAACGACATCCATATCGATTTATGAAAAAAAAAGTATAAGTACTTACTCGTGAATTTTTATTTAAAATAATGTTTGCATGCTATTGTTAATGGATGAATAGGCGGATCTTTTATAGACCTCCAGTGAACCCTAGTCAAATGCAAATAAATGATATTCTATTCTTTTCTATGGGTTCATTTACCCCTAAGGGGGTAATTATCGGAAAATCACAAAATACGTGTTTGCTTTAAAAAGTTGTAAGTTTTTAAAAGTACTCCTGCGAAGTTTCACGTTGAAATGTCTATTTTATTTTATTTTATTTTACTTTATTAAGAAAACCATCAGCGTCTATTTAATATTATTTTTCATACAAAATATTAACCCCATTTTAACCCTTTAGGGGTTGAAACATAGCCACTATGTTGGACTTAAAAATAAATGCCATTTTCGCAATCAATATCCCATAAAACCTCAATAACGACATCCATATCAAGTTAGGGCTTTTTACCCCTTTTACCCCTTAAGAGGTTGATTTTCAGACGAAATACATTTTTGATCATTTGTTTATAGAAGTACTCCTACGAAGTTTCAAATCGTATAGTCTATATTTTTTTATTTTTTCCATATAAAGTTTGAACCCATTTGACCCCCTAGGGGTTGAATAATGTCTACCATCTAAAAATAAATGCCATTTTCGTAATTAACATCCCATAAAACCTCGATGACGACACCCATATCGAAAGGGAAATTTCGGAAAACCACGAAACACGTGTTAGCTTATTTGTTTTTAGAAGTACTCCTACGAAGTTTCAAGTTGAAATGTCTATTTAATATTTTTTTCCATACAAACTTTGTACCACCATTTCAACCCTTTAGGGGTGCAATTTCCAAAAATCCCTTCTTAGTGGGTTACACTGTATAAAGTATCTATGTACAAAATTTCAAGTCTCTCGGTTTAGTTAGTGGTTTGGGCTGGGCAATAGTTTGTCAATTACCCCTTCACTTTTATATAAGAGATAGTTTTATGGCTTCATTTGCGGGTACTCAACAAATCATGGAACCTTTAGTTAGTCTATGGGCTTAATGCCCTCAGAAAATGTGTTAGTTTTACTTTGTATATTATTATTAAATAGAAAGTTAAAGAATGTTTAAATAAGTAAATCCAACTTTTATATAAATTATCAGGTAAACTTTTCGATATAAATGCAATGCAATAACTTCGGATACTGCAGTATCCCAACCAAATTGACCTAGTAATTATTAATTGTAATAGGCGGTTTCAAAAGCTCGCTTTATGTCTGATGAGTTTCGAGAATTAATTATATTCAAAAGATAATTTGGATTCGGTTAATCCATTTGTTCCCAGAATCAGGCAGCATTATATATAAGTAATGAGGTTAAAATGTAGGTAGCAGGTTTGTTTATTTTTATTAATCGGATGTGTTATCTGGAATCAAATACTGATCCTTTTTCTGCCGAAATTTAAAATAGGAGGTATTCATTAAACATTGAAAATTTAGTAAAATGAAAACAATTTTTGAGGGTAATTTGGATGATTGATTAATTTTGTTATCCCGTGGCTCATTAACTATAAATCTAAGTACTGAACTAAAACCTAATGAGGTAGGCTGTAAAAGTGACTAGTGTTTTTCATCAAGAAAGAGCCGTATCCTAGGCTTTTTAAACTCATTTAAAATTACACAATATTCATTTGTTTGGAAATAACAGTAGGAAGTTATTATAAATTCGTAGGTTATCGAAAATCAAGATAGCAATGATCCTGGCATGTTCAACCTCTGATAGGAGTAGAATGACAAGAAGAAGTGATGTTTAACCGGACCGGTATAATTTCGTTTACGTAGAAAAAATATTATAGGAGCAAAAACTCTGTACAAATATTACTTCCTAAGAATATTACGCGCGTTTGAAACCTACGTTAAACGTTTCGTTTCACAAACATTCAGCTCGAAATTACACACAGCTCTCATTTCGGTGCCTCCGCCGGTTATTTTTATTTAATTCTAGGCAGGTGTACCGCGATCCTGTTCCACCAATATTTTTACACGATTACCATGCTGATGAAAAGCCAACATTAGAGCACGGAACGAACATATCACCCTTTTGAGCTAATTGCACATTAAACGTTTTCTTTTGTCGTGTAAATTGAATTTTAAGACAAAGGTTTAATGTAAATTTTAATTAATCTTATGTGGAATTTAAAAAAGTTGATGAAAAACAATAAACCGATAAAACCTATTAGGAAGGAACCAATAAGGAGAGGAGAGATCCCGGTCGCGGTTTCCCCCAATAAATATATCGAGATGAGCGCAAGATAAACATATCGGGAGCGAGCTGGCGGTAGGTTTAAAATATGCAGCCTTCCGCGCTTGGTGAAATTCGTGTAAACAAGTGAACGCCGACTGCGGATAAATCTTGGGATATTATTGTGCTCATACCGAGTTGACATGTTTATGTCGATATTTTTATCAATTGCTAAGCCTCCGAGAGCGTTTTATGCTGCTGATTTAGTTCAGATTTTTCATTAATCTCGAAGTGGGACAATAAATGTTAACACAATAAACATTATTCACCATTTTAATTCCACTGTAACGTTAATCGTTTGAAAAGTAGCAGCAACTTAATATGTAAAGGTCAATTAATTTGGTAGGTATACTGTATACGGGGAGCAAACTAAAAATAAACGCGCCAGTACCTATGTATGTAAGCGTACAGAACTTTATTTCTAGAACAGAATATTTATTGCTAAGAAAAACAAATTCGCCATTGAGAATTCGAGTGGTATAGATATGTAGATATCTATAGAAACTTTTTTAAGAAGTGTGTAAATAAACAGGGCGATACGATGAGCTGCTCTCGTTTCGTTCGAATATCGCCAACAACTCTGGAGTTTAGCTATAGATATACTTAATACCTGTTTAACCTATTTATGTAATACATTCTGTGAGTAGTAGATCTTTATGAAATTCACTATTGAACCTAAATAAAGGTTTTAGCGAGATTGCTTAGATGATCGAAGCAAGATTGATATTTCTTAAGTCGCCTATTCATGTAAAGGTCAAAAATATAGTTTGATATTTCCTAGGTTATCAATTACTTATCTGTGGACAATTTATTTACTGTGGTTTTTATTACAGAGATTTACTTGTCAGTAATATGTCGAATAAGATGATACCTACCGACAAAAAAAAAATAACAAGCACTGAAAACTTGTTGTCAATGGATTTTTATGTTCTAAACTATAAACTAAAATGTTAACTATCAATTTAAAAAACAAATATACAGACGAGCATAGAACCTCCTCCTTTTTTGAAGTTGGTTAAATTGAAGCAGCCAGCCCTAGCGCGGTCCATATAGTACACTCCGCGCCACGTCACGTTCCACCGTCAGTCCGTGATAATTTTTATTCGCTCAAATGATCATATTTGTTCAACTTTTATCCCTGCCGTTTAACTCCAACTGCGCATTCCCGCCATTTGCATATGAATTTGATGTCACTGTGACTTTTTTCCTCAAACCGAGCGTTAAACTGCCGATGGTCTATTAGTCCATTCAATCTATTGGAATAGTTGCCAACAACGTGAATATTTTAGGTCACGCGGTGATGATTATTTTGAGTTATTTTTTTTCAGGCTATTTTTAGTTAATAAAACGTCATCTTTACGTTTAGTCATCGATAATGGTGATATGGCATTGATAATTGATAATGGCTCCGTGACCTGTAGACCTAGCGTAAAAAAGTAGCTCAAATTGTGTTGTTTAAAAAATAATTTTACCCCTGTTCCCAGAATAATATTAATATTCCAACCAGTAGGTAAGCAACGAAGTCCTTAAATCCAAAGTCATTCAAATCCGCCAGCATTTGAACGCCTCTATGGTCTAATGGTTCGTCCACCAGTGTAAGATTTAGGGGTCGCGGGTTCGATTTCCAGGGGGTACAATTTATACTCAGTTTGGTTGGTGGTTAGCTATAGCTAAACAGGCAGACTTGAAACTCGTACCACCATCTTAACTAACTCTGACGCCATAACATAACAACAATTTAAAAATAGTTTTGCACCGCTAACAAAAAATAATTGTGTTATTTTTTTTTAATTTCGAAACGGCTGATATATATTATTTTTTACACATATCCGCCATTTCGCTAAATTTCGAACAATTGGCACGAATAAAAAAATCTATATAATTATCGAATCTGCTCACAAAATTTCACGAGAATCGTTTGAAAAATGTGACCTGTAAAGGAGATAAAACGAACAGACATCCGGATATAAGAAAGAAATTTTGCCCAAGCTGAAGCAGAGACACATCACTCGCGCTTTGCGATCGCTCGGTCAATTATTTATTACACAAAGAGGTAGGTATCTCAAAATTAAGTAAGAAAAGTAAACTTTTAGTACCTATATCAATTAACATTGGAATCTAGTATATATTATGATACTTGAGCTACAACTTTCATTAAGAAGGAAAACAGAAAAAATAAAACTTCTGAAGCCGCACAAAGAAGCAAGGGCAAAGTTAGCGGTCAAAATTAACTGTCGAGATTCACAATCAACGCCTACGTAATTGCTGTGTTAATATTTACAGTGACTGAAAGTTTAAACATGGGAATTGCACACTTTGGTCCAATTAATGTTTTGAGTTAAAAACGGTAACAAAGGCAGTGTCATCGGCCGAATAACGCGCGAATGTTTACCCGACACGCTGCGTGTGCATTAATTAAAAATATATTACCTGCTGAACTGGCAACAGTTGATGCGACCGTGTGTACATACCTCGCGCCCAAAATGCTTATAATCGGTAGGGTTGTCAATCGCCAACAATCATTAATGGACATGGAGTCTGCATAACAGACTAGGGTTGAAACTTACTTTGTTTGTAATGCCAAATAGTTCAAATTGACTACACGATGGAATTATTTTGCTTAAAAAACATTTTTTTACTAAGGTTTTATTTAAGAAATTGGATACAATTATTATGAGACCTTTAATACCTGATTATTTGCTATAAATATACGCATTAGGATATGATATTTTTCTTAGCCACCGGAAATTCAATGCAAGTAAAAATGTGCATCCAACTTGCATCCAAGCGATTGTTACGTATGAACTACAGTAAGCCCACTGGAAACACTGACCGTGAGAGTTTCTCTATGTCATTGTAATAAGAACGAGTTTTGCAGAGTAGCTATTATGGTACTATCGAAGGCAATACTATTATTTTTAATTTCCGACATACGCGCGCACTGAATACCGATTACAGCAACAGCTGTAGGGTATCCATTTTCAGTGATTGTTTTTTTTTAAACTTATCTATTTTAAACGTTGTATTCTTTATTTAGAATACTTGGAATAAAATCGAAACTGAAAATTAAGGGAAATAAATACCAAAGTGTCATTATATTATTGTATCAACTAAAGTACTATTAATCATATCCAACATAGAAGAGTCACCTTACCCAAATTTAGTAACTGTCATCTTAATCCAAGCACATTGCCTTAACGTGCCTGCTCGCTTTTAAACAAATAGGTCACCGTAAAACCAAGCATAAACACCTCATTAAGTCCCGCAAATGAGAATTAATCAAGCTCATCTTGCAGTTCAGCACTCTCACCTAGGAAATTAGTTCGTTCCCGATCCAACCTAATCGGTATCAGGGGTCTACTCTGTTGCACGAATTCTGAATTTTAGTTTTTAAGTTTTCCTTCTCCAAATTTACTACCTTCTCTGAAGACCAAATGTGACCAAAAATTACAAGACAGTTGCAATTTTCCCGATACAATCATGCTCGTCGTATTAATTAGTACAGTGCAGGGTGATTTTTTGAACAGTCGACAAATGTTGTGGTGTGGCTTAGACCGTCAAACTGAACAACTTAGTCTATGGAACAAACTTAATCAGAGCAAAAAAATAATCAGCTGTTCCATAGAAAACGTCAATATATACTGACGAAACGAATACGAACGAGGTTCTGAGATCGAATTGGTATCGAGTAAATGTCAAAAAAGTACAATAGAAACCATGGCATTAATTTCTGACTTTCATCGGGAAATTTAAATAACTGGAAGTGAACCCTTGATATCGATCAAGGGTACACTTCCAGTTATTTAAATTTTATTTAAGTTATTTAAGTATTAAAACATAATGCACCAACAATATTCGCCAGGACGGGCCATCATAAAAACTTTGCCCGTGGACGCTCCGTGCAACGTAAATACGGCATCATGCACTTTAACATTGTTTTTAAAAGTAAATTTCAATAACCCAAGGAAGTTCTTCGACACTTTAGATAGTTAAGGTTTCAAATGTCGTTCACTTTCACGGTTAACTTATTCCTAATTACGACAAAAAATGGATTTTCGGCAGCATTCAAAACCAAAATTATATTATGTTTTATAAGTAAAATTATTACTTAAACTTTTAATTGCTGTAAAATTTTAAGTAATTATCATTTCGTCTTCTGACAACAAAACGAAAAAAAATTGTTATGTAAGTGCATAGACTTGTTTTAAAACAACAAGTTTTAAAATCTCATTTTTGTCAAAGTGTATTTTTAGGGTTCCGTACCAAAATGGTAAAAAAGGAACCTTTATGGTGTGACTCTGTCTGTCTGTCTGTCACAGCTGGATATCTCGAGAACTACTAATGGTATCAACTTGAAATTTGGAATAGTTTACATTTGTCCAACTATTTTGCAAATAAGAAATAAATAAAAAATAAAATCTTTTTTACAACAGGGCCTGAAAAGGGGTCTTAAAATTTTGAAGTAGGGCTACTAGGGCATGTGGGGTATCATATGAAAGAGCGCCGTTTGCACATTTTTATCATTTTTTATTTTTTTTCTAGACCGCATAGTTTTCGACTTATGATGAAAAATGTAAAAAAAAATACCGTCCCCCCCCCTTATCTCCGATGTTTGCAAAGAAAAAAATCTGAAATAATTCTATGTGATAGCAGTTTATATAAAGATTACAGGAAAAATAAAACGATGTCTCAATATAGCACACTTTTTTAGAAATTATAAAATTTCTAAAAAAGTTAACATTAGTTCCACTATCGGTCATGAGATGGCGCTGACCTAAAACTGCAGAACTAATTTTATTATTCTACTCTGCAGTGTGGTTTGATGGTGCAATTATGATGGTACGGAACCCTCGGTGCGCGAGTCCGACTCGCTCTTGACCGGTTTTATTTGTTGATGAGGTGTCAAAAATAAAGCGTAAAGCAAGATAGCAATGACAAAATGCCGCGCGCAGGAGCGAGACCGATTCGCTAGATTTGGCGCAAAAATTACTATCAATTCGTAGTAAATCACTATAGCGATTAAAGAGAAATGCTTCTACATATTCTGATTATGAATTCACAAATTCTGAATATTAATGATACAAATTATTTAAAGCAATTCCGACTTGAATACCTAATGTTGTTTCTAAATAATTTCGAATTTAAGAATTTTTAAGAGGTATTTTCGAAATTAAAATGTATCGAGCCAAAATCACTAAATCGTATTTCTGGTTCTATACCTGTCTAGAAAGATATAAAGAAATATGCGACCTATGGCATTACACCAAAAAGTGTAAATTTTTAGATGTATCTCCTTAATAAAAGCTTATCTAAAGCTTGGCTAACAAGAGCGTTAGAAACAGCGATCATCTGTACTCAGAACGGTATCAATTTCCGCAGTGCCTCTGTCCATTTGATTTACGTTTTAACCTGCTTTTTTAGACCGAAGCACAGTTTGTTTTGCACGCAAAACTGTAACAAATAAACAGCGAACATTGTCAGTCAGTGAATATGATAGCTATAAAGTTTTCAGTGCAGTTACGAAATAAGCGATGTGAGTTAGTTATATTATTACAAATATGAACTGTTTAGTTTACATTGTTTAAGTATGTACTTACAGTGGGCTTTTGATAATACTAACAAGCAAAAGCTGAAGTTTTTGCATTTGTAACTGTAAATACTAACGACATTATTTTACAATAAAAATTACTCGGTTTTATGAAATATTTTTTGAGATTAGATATTAAAACTGCGATCAGTACAGCGAAGATAGAAAGACAATTGTTTTTTTCAGTGTTAATGAATAAAACCCACCTAGATATAAATTATATTCGATAATCCACAGCTTTTTTAGGGTTCCGTACCCAAAGGGTAAAAACGGGATCCTAATACTAAGACTCCGCTGTCCGTCTGTCTGTCTGTCTGTCACCGGGCTGTATCTCAGGAACCGTGATAGCTAGACAGTTGAAATTTTCACAGATGATGTATTTATGTTGCCGCTATAACAACAAATACTAAAAATAGAATAAAATTAATACTTAAGGGGGGCTCTCCTACAACAAACATGATTTTTTTGCCATTTTTTGCTGGATATTAATAACGACTACAGTTAGACAGTTGAAATTTTTACAGATGATGTATTTCTGTTGCCGCTATAACAACAAATACTAAAAACAGAATAAAATAAATATTTAAGGGGGGCCCCCATACAACAAACGTGTTTTTTTCCGTTTTTGGTACGGAGACCTTCATGCGCGAGTCCGACTCGCACTTGGCCGGTTTTTTAATTTACTAATGTCTACATGATAAATAAACCCGAGTTTTTTTGTAAGAAAATTATCACAACATTACTATATCATTACCAGACATTTATCTACCGAGACTGAACGGTAAAATGACAAATGGCTTAAAAGCTGACTTTTTTGAATCCACTCTTCTCGTCTACACGAGCTAACACACTCAAAGTTAGTCCATCGATCAATTCAACGCGTTCGGAGATGGCGAAGTTATGCACTCGGGACTCAGTTAGATAGAGGTAAGTATTTCAAGATTTTAACATAATACTTCTTTAAGTAATTTCTGATCCCACGTTTAGTATGGTATCTTTATAGTTAACAAAACAAACAAACAAAAAAATTAACAAAACGTTTTAATACATTGTAATCAATGTTTATCTTATTTTATTGTTGGTACACTAGCTAGCCCGATTGACGTTGTCTAACACCCGTATTCACAAACATTACTATGAGATCTCACAGTGCCCACGGATACACAGTGTCCCACGAACCAATCACACGTCAAACGTATAGTGTAGGACATGGGTCTCCAAACTTTTTAGCAAAAGGGCCAGACTTACTCCTCCACCAAGTTCCAAGGGCCAGGACCTAGCTAGCTCCGTACCAACATACTGTAAATTACAGTATTGTTGGTACGATCCGGCCTGCTTTCGCGGGCCGGATTGTTGGTGCTCGCGGGCCGGATCTGGCCCGCGGGCCGTAGTTTGGAGACCCCTGGTGTAGGAAATGAAGCGATCTTTTGTATGGAGACCCCAAAATTAAATCCTCAGTCGATGAAACTTTGCAGGGATGTACTATAATATGAACTAAAACCTATGTACAAATATCCAAAAACAAAAAAAAAGATTTGGATAATTTAAAAAATATGTTTCATTTATGATACTTTATCATACTGTAAAGTTTCGTCTACTGAGGATTTACTGTGGGGGTCCACTACCTTCCTTTCCTTCACTAGTAAAACAAACGAACCAGTCCCAGAGCTTTCTTTCAACGCAGTGCGTTGGCGTAGTCAAGAATCGTTAGAGTATTGTTTGTAAATACAGATATTTTTTTCCTGTGTAGATTTAAATAAATCGTTTTGTTAATAATATTTGCTTCTCTATGCTCCCGTCTTGAGTTTATACAAAAAGGGGCGCTCAGTTTAATTTGGAAAATTTTCGGGAAAATAAAAAGAATCTTACTATTAAACCTAATTAAAATAAAATATAGCAAAATTTACTATTTGCTTAATAATGACCTATTATTTTAATCTTTAGCAGTTTCTTTAGTTATTATGTTTTATTACCACAGAATAGATAATAGTTCTAAATAACCCAAACAAAAACACCTCACCTCTCAGAATATAGCAAACGCATAAACTACTTCATAACAGTAGTAAGCGTGACTCGTCGTAAAGATACTAAGTTTGTAGTACACTCGGCAACAAAAGTGGTGTGACCTTAATATTGTTCGAAACAGTACCTCTCAGGTGTTGCCAGTTCACACCATTCAGTGATTAATGTGTGGGCCGTGACAAGCGAGTGCAACGAAACAATAAGTTTTCCTGTTATAACTACCATTTTGAACGATCCCTAAGTTACCTCCCCGTTAACAGATATTATTGTGTTGTCATAAACAATCAATCCAACTTTTTCTTTGTACTTTTTTTGGTTAATGAACGAATTTTCCTTTTCGTAAGTTGTTGGATAAGAGTGCTTAGTAATTCTACTTATATAAATCACTTTGTTGTACGCATTTACTTCTTGGCTCCACGGAAGCGGCAATCTACCAATTTATGTGAGCTTCTATGTAAAAAACAAA
The DNA here is from genome assembly GCA_943789525.1 of Agriphila geniculea. Taxonomy (NCBI): domain Eukaryota; kingdom Metazoa; phylum Arthropoda; class Insecta; order Lepidoptera; family Crambidae; genus Agriphila; species Agriphila geniculea. The sequence continues at coordinate 10,629,609 of OX038875.1, forward strand.
ATTATAATTTAATTTTCTTTTTATTCCTTTCACACAAAGTTAAGTTTTGCACATTGTGATTGAAAATAGGTACTTAGAAAAAAATGTAGGTACTTAGTCTTTCGAATTAGATTCAAGTTTTTCTCATTTAAAAATTCGTCAATATGAAATTTGTTAAAACGACCTTAGATTTGTTAGTACAAAGTTACATTGACATTACAATAAATTAGGACCAAGCAAATAGCACGTTGAAAATTAATATCATGTGATTTCCAAACCCCTACAGAGATATGAAAACAAATTGATAGGTGTAAAATGGCTAGGTATTTTGTGTTTACGTGCCATAACCATTATGTTAAATTTCATTTATAGATAAAAAAGTCGATATTGTGGCCCAGGTGGGAATTTAATTCGTTGAATCTTTCTAGTATTTCTTTTTTCGCCTTAGCATTATTTTATTGCACAAATTTCTTAAATTATAAATATTTCAAGGATTTTTATCAGACAAAATGCTAATTATGACCTCACAATTAACTATAAGTACCTAACTTATGCTAAATAAACAATATGACCTAAAATAATAGTAGTTATTTCCTGTAGAAATCTATTCAACATCATATTACAAATAAATAAATAATAAAATAATAATAGCATACGCATAGCCACGTTTGAGTTATCTGTCACAAAAAAAAACCAAAATTCATAATATACTCTAAAGTGCCCTACCGCGTTTCGGGTCTCAGTTTTAGATAGGTAACTATTAAGTATTCAAAATTGTCAAGTTTAAACAATCAATATAGTACCTAAGTAATCCCTCGGTACTTAACTTTACTAATATTATAAATCAGAAAGTAAGTTTGTTTGCTTGTTACGCCTCTATCCACGTCTTAACTACTTCACCGATCATCATAAAATTTTGCATACACGTTGTTAGGGGTACAGAAGAGGACACAGGATTCCTACCTTATCCCGAAAAAAGTACTGTTCCCGAGGGATAGAGAAATAACTGACCACGCAGACTTATTCACGGTCGGTAACTTTTAGTTTGTTCATAGATTTCTTGTCAAACTATCCCAGTTATTTCTGAAAATTTATATTAATCTCCACTTTTGACAGTATTCCCATAGTATTTTTTGTCAATTTTGTAGCACTAAAAATATGATAACTTTGATAAACTGTTTCACACTATAAATAATATTCATACGGCATACCTCATCATCGTCATGAACACAATCTCTTTCATCGTGGATATATCGCAGGCGTGACAACATTTCACGTAAACTGAACATTGTCACTTATTCACTTCACTTTGTTAGAATAGTAAAAGAATAATCACAATCACGTTTGATAGACAAAAAGTAAAATAAACTTTAAATCAGACGAGACACATGATAGTTGCGAGATAAAGCAAAAGATAGAATGCTAAGAACTGACGTTGAATGACTAATAATGACAAATACCCTCCGAAACAAATGACGGATGGTAAATAATTTTACTTTTTTTTCTTATTGGCGGGAGATTCAACCATTGACGAAAATAGAAAAAACTAAATGATTTGAATTCGGGATGAAAGAGGTTTTAATCGATTTGGACTTAATAGTTTTCGTTTTTTGACTACGACTACCAGATTTGTAATATAAATAAACTTTAATAATATTAGTAATTCTGGAAAAATACATAGATTATAAATACGTATATATTTCTGTAATATATTATTAAATAATACGTAGAATATTTGGTTATTCATTTTGTATGGAGAAAAATATTAAATAGACATGTTGACTTAAAACTTCGTACAAGTACTTCTAAAACAAATAAACAATCGTTCCGTGGTTTTCTAAGACTCAAGCCCTTAAGGCGGCTCTTGGTGAAGTGACAGCTAAGGATTTGACTCCCCTCACCCTGCCACCCTCTACATTACTTCGCGAGTCATTTATTAGCGACATCTATTAAAAAAATTGAAAAACTAAGATGTAATTTATTACCGACATCTATTAAAATTATTGAAAACCAATGTGTAACCTACACAATGCTTGGCTGAAATTCACGGACCATAGAAAGTTGGAGACACGGCAGCATGGCATTGTTAAAATATTAAATTTTAATTTTATTTATGTAAATTGAAAAAAGTGTTTTATAAAAAAACAAGAAATCAGCAATGTTCAATCAATCAGCCGCAATTTATATTAAAATTAAATTATGTATGAAGTCAAGTTTGTTTCATGTTTTAGTTATTTTACTGTTTTTTTAAGTGAAAACTTCTTTAGCGGCGTTGTACGCTTTTTGTAATGGGGAAAAAATGCTAAACTCGCGTCAGTAAGAATCACGTGGCTGATAGAAAATGCGTAAGACGGATGTGACGGATGAAAGTAGACAGACACATAGTGTAATCTCTTTCTACGGGGCGCGTTGAAAAGGGCGGCGCGTCATTTTTAGACGTAAACACTTGTGTCACCAGCAACGCGCTAATTTTGAAAATGGAACTAATAGCAGCGATCTCTTCGGTGAAATCATAGACTTATTTATACTCTGTGACTATAAGTTTAAATCGTAGAATGCGTGCATGTAGAAATTAAAAAGGCCACTGGCGCAAATCTTTAGATTTTTTCTCTAATTACAAACTGATTGAATTGTGTGACTGTATAGTAACAGGAAAGAAATAATTTTAATCCTTTGCCGCTAATTTCAAAATATCAAAAACTAGCGGCCGCCCGCGACTTCGTCTGCGTGGAAAGTTTTTTTGCTATCCCTCGGGAACTATACGTTTTTTCTAGATGAAAGGTCTGTACCCCTGATAACGTGTATGCAAAATTTCATGATGATCGGTTCAGTAGTTAAGACGTGAAGCCGTAACAAACAAACGGACTTTCGCATTTATAATATTAACTTTTACATTCAAGTTTTCACTTCTGCCGGCACTCCCGGAGTGCCAACCGATTCTTTACATTTTGCATAGTACTTAGACTCGTAACTAGGTACGTCTTATGTCATGCTCACTTTAAAAATTTCTGCGGTGGTGTCGTGTGAGGCGGGTCGTTACGTTCCCTCAAATATGGTTGAGCGAAACGATGGCTGGTTCATGCGTCATGCTCGTGAACGGGTGCTGCCAGTGGGAATGGTCTGCTTCTGAGTACCGAACTTAACGCATATTGAATTGTAAGAATTGCGTTTCTTCTTTATTATTTTTTATATCTTATATCAAGTGTTTTTTGGTAAATATTGCCTACTTAGGAGTAGCAGACAAAGAGATTTCTCAACTGAGTCTCAAAAAAAGTTGTCCTCCAGCAACTTTTTTTTAATTCTAAAAGCTCCACCCGACTTCATTAGATGGTTTTTATTAAAATTGATATGCGTATTGGTGATTTGAATATTATTTATTGCTTTTTAGTGCTTTTTAATTTTGAATCTGTTTTTGTTTTTATTTTTAGGTTTTTCTTTCTTTTTAAAAAGCTTTTTTATTTTCAACTTTTTTGTGGTATGTAAGCGTGTAATATTCTTTAACTTTATATGTTTTCAAAATGCCTATTACTCAATTTCCAAAGGAGTTCCGTTGTGCCTTCTTAGTCCAAGTACAGTCCAGAACGTAGCATACAGACCATAGCTCGGTGTTTTTTGGATTTTCATAAGCCTACCAAAATCTCAATCACAATTACATATCCTATTTGATTTTGAGGAGTTCCCTTCCTTGGATATCTTCGAGGTCCAAGGCTTAATGTCAATGAAATTAAAAGAACTACACTTAAGGTACGTATCCCTTTTCGAACAAAAAGTCAGCTAATTCGGTTCATAAATAACAAAGTCGTCAAGGTAATTAATGCAAAATCATAGTATTTTCAGGATTACTTGAAAACTACTGAACCGATCTGAAAAAAAATCAAATGGGACCATTTTGCAACAAAACTCAATCAAACAAAAAAAGATTTTTCAAAATCTTTCCATAAATGACGAAGATATGCGCGAACAACGATAAAAAAACATACAATCGAATTGAGAACCTCCTCCTTTTTTGAAGTCGGTTAATAAAATAAAAATTTGAGAGTGCCCTTCCCCCACCCCGGCTTTTGTGTCTGCCAATTTACAATTTACCATCATTTCAGATTGATTAGGCCTCATCTCATACAAAACCGGCCAAGTGCGTGTCGGCCCACACGCAGTACGGTTCCGTAGTTACCATATTCCATGTCTCATTTAATACCACGTCATTTTTCATCTGCAAAAATAACTTTGTTTTTCATAGAGTTTGTATAAATGACAAAGATATATTTGCGGTTTTGGAAAATATGTTATATCTCTAAAACTAATAAATATATCTCATTCAAACCAATTTTAGTTGAAAGTTTTTATTAAGATCTACAGCATACATTTCTTTTAGATTTTTTCACTCTCTTATTTTAAAAGTTAGAGGGCTAAACACACATTTTACCACTTTGGCAGTGTATATCTTTCAAACGGTTGACTTTGAGAAAAATAGTCCTAGAAACCTCAATGTCATTTTTAAAGTCCTTTCTATAGACAGTAGACACCCCGCACGCATAGATATGATGAAAAAATTATTTTCAGTTTCAGTTCCATGTATGGGGATAATAATCTTAATAAAATAAATCCCTTTATCTTTTATTTTTGTGTAAACATCGTAATGCGGTTCACAGAATACATGTACCTACCAAGTTTTAACTGTGTAATCCTAATAGTTTCGGAATAAAGTGGCTGTGACATACGGACGGACGGACAGACAGACAGACATGACGAATCTATAAGGGTTCCGTTTTTTGCCTTTAGGCTACGGAACCCTAAAAACGTGCTAATAAGAGCCTGTAGCCAAATGTCACATTAAAATTTTCGCTATCACTTCGCTCCGAAAAATGTATGAATTAAGACTATAATCCATACATTTTTCGTTTGATTCTTAAATTCGATTACTTACTTACATTGACTAGGGGGTCTGATGAGAAACCCTATCGATTGGTATCGTAAACATATATTTGGTGGGTTCGATTCCGTATTGGGACAGCCTATAGATCGCGTGATGCGTTTTATCTTTTATCGACACTTGACTGTCAAAACCCTTGTCCTTAAAAGTAATAAATCGATATTATTATGGCGTTTCAGTGGTCACTGGTCATGCTAGGGGGGCAGGATGGTATAAATATTCTTACCTATACCTTACCTGCATGCATCCAAATCTGTTCAGTTCAGGCATTTAAAAAGTTATAGTGGAATAAATTAACTCACAGTCGTGTGTTTTATTACCTACAAATGTTTGATTTGAAGACTCATATATAGTATTCAATAGGTAGGTATTTTATACTAACCGTCCTTACGCGTAATTTTTATATCTATGGCAAAATAATGCATCAAAGGGCCTATTACAAAACAAAAAAGAAACCGATAGTCGGACGCAATTCGTCGTTCAATTTACTTGATATTGAACCTTATTGGTGAGGTAATAGTGCCACGGTGTTGGACGAATATCGTACGCTTATCGCGATGCTTTTTTGTAATAGTCCTTCAGTTCGAAATGAATTTTCAAAACATAATTGTAACATTCTGACAGTGCTAAAGCAAGGCTAAAACAAACGAGCGAGACATAGAGAACTGTGTAGCTGTCAGTGGGAGCATGAGCGATACGTGTTCCCCGTCCGAGCGCCGGTGGCGGTCTGCCGCCCGCTCCCCGCGTGGGCACCCTCTGTCAAAAATGTATCTGAATTTTTGAAAAATTGTCGCGAAAATCCCATAAATGGTCTTTTCGAAAATGTCTTTCGTGGAATTTGTAGCATTTTTTCTCCTCTATCGATTGGTGGTAACGAGATTTCCATAGGACTCGTAGTTACAGAGGAGATGCACAGAAACAAAAGTGTTAGTCGATTTTATTTATGATATTTTTGGCATTATGTAAAATATTTATAACAAATGTTAATCGTGGAATCGATAGGCAAAATGTTGAAGATTCTTATGGTATATTTACTTTGTTTTAATATTAAAGAGGAGATAGAGAATGAAAACCTACTAATAACCACGTTTTGCTAGTACAACCACCTATTTCATGGAATATTGATTGCCAAAATGGCATTTATTTTGAAGTCCAACACGGTTTTCATGATTCAAACCCAAAAGGGCTGAAATGGGGGTTAAAAATTTGTATAGAAAAATAATACGGGAACGGGAGCAGGAACGAGAATGGGTACGGGACGGGTGCGAACAAGAACGGAATAGGGATAAATCGTAGGATTTATAATAAGTATGTATCAATATTATAAGTGTGAAACTTTGAATGTTTAGATGTTTGGATGTTTGTTCCTCAGTCATGTAAAAATGACGGATAGCACACAGACATCTAATAGCCTGGATAAAAACATAGAATACTTTAATCAAGTCTCCTAGGGATTTACCGAATGTCCACGCGGACGAAGTCGCGGGCGAAATAGTAAGAACATCTTACTATTTTTCTACAAAAATGGCTGAAAACTTGTGGAGGTTGGCTTTTACAGTTTTATTACTACTTCACTGCACTTTCGTTATAAAGTGCTCAACACTTGGCAATACAAGTACCGCAATAACAGAATTAATTAGTAAAGTGCATGGCTGCAAATAGCAGCAAACTATAGTTCGTATGTATTTAAGTAAATAAGTGCCTTTATTCCTTTTATTTGTAGGTTTAGTATAATGACATGCAAGTAACATTTCTGATCGGTTTTCTTTGTTGCAGGTACCCATGTGTTGTGATGTTCTAACATAACATTTTATCGATTCAACGTTAATGTAACCATATTCAAACTTCTACTTCCTAAATCGTTAAGCTTTCAAAATGCCTTACAACGTAAACAAACAATTCAGTAAATTTGTGTTAAATTAAAATACTAAGTTTACAGTACAAGTCCATTTTTACACGCTTGCGTTGTGTAATCGTATCTTCGCAGAGAGAGCGCCGTGCGTCAGACCACGATGCGGAGGTGTCGTGCGAATTACACAGCCTTGCGCCTTCTCAGGAGATCTACTCTCTTTCTCCGAAACGAAACTTCGTTAACGAACGAAATTTAAACGAAGTTTCGTGTGTGACCCTACTCTATATCATTTTCGGACGCGCACGCAAAGTTCGAATCCATAGACAATTTTCGTGAACGAATGGAACGAACAATGTTATGTAGGTTCTTTTTGATGTCGTTTACGGTGAAATACCGGTTTTGTTTTAACTTAATAATTATAAGTTATTTTTATTTATTTTATGAATTTATTAAAATAGTCGTGGTTTATTATGCATATTAATCCAGAAAATCATAAATAAGAAATAAAAATACAAGTTTTCGATGAAAATCACAGTGACACTAAAAGAACCCTTTCAATGACTGTTAGCCGACTAAGTTAAGGTGTATAATAATAACAAACGATGTTTATAGTATCGTATAACAACCAAACTTATCCGTATTATCACAATGCTGTCAGTCATCACTTGTGGATTTTTTGTTTGCATTCTTTGAAAGTTTGAATAGTTTTGTTTCTCAAGCTCAAGTGTAAAACGTAGAGATTATTTCCTGTGTGTGTGCTCAAGTGAAGTGATAATAAAATGTTTCAAGTGATTTTTTCTTTGTCTACTTTGCAAACGCGATACAAATTCCCTGACAAAGTTTCAATTTCAAGTCGCAGTCTTCATTTGGGCGTCCTTTGGTTAAATTTCGTTTCATATTCAGAAAAAGTGTAAGTAATATTATATGTTTTGCACGTAAAATACTTACATAACATAATTTTTTGTAGTAATAGGTACCTATAATTTATTTTCATCTCCTCTTTTCAGTGTAAAATGGCTCCACATACGGGTTCGGCTACTCCTGAACAGATCGATGCACTCCTCAATTTCCTGGACGAGCATAAGGATCTTGCTCGTGGGAGATTGAGGAGTATAGAAGGAAAAGTCCAGGCGAAGAGGCTGTGGGATGAATTGTGCAATACGCTCAATTCCATGGGCGGTTGCACAAAGTCAGTTCAGCAGTGGCAAAAGGTAATTCATAGTAATATAACTAAATGTTTAAGCTATTTATCAGTGATAAGTGAAAGTGACAAAGCTTTAATATTTACTTTTATTTTGGATAGGTATGGTTTGATAGAAAACATCTGGCCAAAAAAGCCGCTGCTGATTCCCGGAGGTCGGCTTCAATGACTGGAGGTGGTCCATCGATGGCACCCCCACTCTCCCATTGGGAATTAAAAGTCTTGGCCATAATGGGAGATGGGTTTGGTGACCGCCAAACTGGAGCCAGAGTGCCAGCTTTCGCTGAAGTAAGTAACTTATCATTATTTGCATTCCCTATTTCTAAAATTTGGTACGTTCAAATATTTATCTTAATGATATAGGTACCATTTTTATAACAAAATTAAATTTTGATGTGAGTATGCTACTTTTTTAACACGTCAGATAAAAATACAATAGAATTTGCATTGTGGTAGACGTTAATAATTAATACTTTACTTAAACATCAAGCATTCAATCTGTTATATTTATTTCAGACGAATGAATCACCATCAACCTCCAGTCAAGGAAGCCAACTGCAGCAGCAGAGCCTGGACTTGCATGAAGAAGTTGAGGAGTACGCCGGACCAAGCCAAGAAAGCCAGGCAGCCGGACAGCCTGCGAGTCAACCACCACGGTCACAAGAAACGTTGACTTCCAGAAGTTGTAAGTACCTCTTCTTACTATGGATTTTCAGTAATGTTATTTAATTGTACCTAACTTGTATAGGTATGACAGAAAATATATTGATACACAAAGTATGTATTTATATTTGATACATGTAGGTCTTACCACTAAACTACAGACGAGATTAAAATTACAAGAAAAATACTGCTTGTCACAAAAAATATATAGTGGTTAAGTATTTACTGCAATGTAACATATTGGAATGTTGTTTTGCAGCCTCACAATCTGCACGTCCCAGAAGAACACGATCTGCTGCTGGCTCTGATGTCAGAAGCAGATTGTACCAATATGAAGATGGACGTGCAGAGAGAGAGACAGTGAGGAACAATGAGCTCGCAGGCATCAGGGCTGCCTTGGAAGATACGAGAGACATATGGCGACAGTTTTTAGTTTTATTTAGAGAATATTTAGAGTTTTTAAGGCAGAATAGGCAATAGGCAATAGCATAAGTATTTAATTTAATTTAATTTAACTTTTAGTAATAATGTATTCAATAAATTTATTTTAGAATACTATTGTTTCTTTTTACTATTTTTGAGACTATTTGTACTTTAAATTCTCCCACAGACTAAAGTCCAATATCATGCATTGAAGTAATAAATATCTACCTAAATCATTAACTACAGAATAAGATTGACATAGTCTTTTAAATAATAGGTCTTTACCTATGAAATGCCAATTTGTATAGAGGATTTTCAAGAAGGTGCATTTTCATATGAGCGTTTTCTTTGTTCATTTAACAATGAACAAAGAAAATGCTCGTTGTGTTCAAAACTTTTATATACTAATACTTAACACTCTCTCTGCTAACTTATTCCATTTACGATAGGTACTTAGCGAAAACATATCTTTTGGCCAAGTTACAACCCCTCTGGTTACCTTTTTTGTGAGCAAAAAAAGGTCGCTCTCAAGATCTTTTTTTTTAAGTTTGGAAAGCTAAAATAAGAACTTTATTTTTGTTGACTATCATGGCCATAATTCGATATAATAACAAGATACTGTAAAATATTTTAAATCATGGAAGTTACTATTTTCTCTGTATGTGACAAAATATTTGTAATGTCAGTGGTAAAGACCTAATATTTGTTGCCATTTTATAAACATCAAGGTAGGTAGATAAGTAGGTGAAAAAATAAAACGGAACTAATTTTATGCCATAAAAATATTTTAATCTAGGCTGTTACAAGAACTTGTGAATGTCAAAGAAGCTACGCCATCGGTTCGCAAACCCTAAGCGGGAGACCTTGTAATGAGAAGAACCGGCAAGAAACTCATCAAGGGCTGATTTTTTATCAAACTATAAATCAAGACATGCCTAATAGATAAACTGTTTCATCCTGGAGACTCTCCAAGTGGTTTCTTATCTCACATTCCCTCCAAATATAAGCATCATGAGTTGCTCCACCATATGAAGCATCAACATTTGTTATCAATAAATCGCTGTCACATATCTGAAAAAGAATTTTAATCAATGTAACAGAATAAAATGTAGGTAATAAAATAGTGAATGTCGTAATAAAATCATTAAAATATTGTTCATAAACTTACAACTTGAGTATTAATCGAATGAAAATGTTTGCGATTAAAATATTGTTCCTCGTGCTCCGAAGGCCTAATTATGGCTACATGCGAACAATCGATGCAGCCCACCACAGCTGGTAGCCCATATTTATCATAAAATCTACAATAAGGATACAATATAAATATACAATAGTAAATTGTGCAATAAAATTATATTTGTTTTTGCATGACTTGTTTGCCTAGTATTGGCACACTATTTTATGTAAATTTTTCATTCAAAATGACGGAATAATATTTTAATTACTAGGTATTTCACATAATGTTACTAAGTTTAACGGCCAATACTAGATAGGAAGGTAAGTACTTACTTCCGCTTAATAAGATTCCTTTCATTCCTATTTTGTGGGAATCTTATGTGCTTCCTTAGTATGTGGGGTGCATTAAGTGCAGTTGTGACGTCTTGTAAACAGCGAGACACTGTCTGTTGTGCCATGGGCCCATCCATATTTTGCCCCACAGACCCTTGGTAACTTCCTCGGGCATAAAAGTTCAAAGCAGTAAGTATCTGAAATACATTAACACAGTTTGAGGCTTATGAACAGTATAATGGAAAATTTCATTAAAGGGAGTGTTTATACAATTTAAACTTACTTTAAGTGTGGGCTCGATTCCATGTCGTCTTGCCTTTGGAGGCAATAAAGGCACTATGTCCTGGCACAACTCTTCGAATAATTCCCGACTAAGTCTATAATTTCCGACAAACTCTAGATCGGGAATATTTGATACATTTAATTGATTGCGCAGGCGGCGCCGGTTCCTTCTACGCTCCAAACGTTCTTCTCGTAAAGCAGCTGCGATTAAAAGCTGTCTCGTAGCCATTTCACTTTAATTTTCAACAAAATCGACCAAAACGAAAATGAAAAGGTAACACTTTTGGTTTCGTCAATTTGAGGTTAAAATTCCGAACAATCATCTGTCAAACTTCAATTTTCGTTCCTAACTTCGGTGCAATAGAGTAGGCTTAGAGAATTTAAACGTCAAACTAATTTCGTTTCAACGAAGTTTCGAAACGAATGGAACCGTGGTAGGAAATGAGCGAAATTTCGACCGAAATTTCGTTTTTCGTTGAATTAGAGTAGATCTCCAGGTTCCGACATGTGCTGTGATACTATAATATGAATCGGTGCCTTCACTTGCATTACACGTTTTGTTATGGGGTGCGGTGCGCGTATTTTCTTAAATAATCAAGGTTTTGGTCTTACTACAATTATTTAGTAAGCACAGTATTAACTAAACTACCTACTACACTCGGCGTCAGAAATATCGCGCCTTTTCATTTCTTCAAAGTTAATTTAATCCTATCTAATTTAATGGTAAGTGTTGTTATATACTTCATCCCCTTCGGACATATCCAACAGTCTCTAGAAACCGTTGGAATACTCGTTGAACGGAATCAATTACTGAGATTCAGTTTCCGAGCAACATTACATTGCCTCATTTATTGGCAATATTTGAGCAACTTCATTGGCAATAGTATCCATCTTGGGTATTCCTTTTTTTAATTGAACTTATGAAGTGTGTTTTCTCCATCATCTTGATAGCGAATTAATCCGCATTTTCTGAAATGATCTCTTTTATTTCCCTTTTATGGCGGCGCAAGCAATAACGAAGCGTTTAATTATGATAACTGTTATGTTAATTAAATCAAACAATTATTAATTGAAAGCTCATTTAATGTATTTTCAATAGATATCAACATTAAGACAATAAATCGAAAGCTAGCAATAGCAGGTGGCCAAGTCTAAACTTATTTTCGAAGAGGTGCGATTTTTCTGACGTCGAGTGTATATCGCAACGATTTTCATGTCCAATAGAGCTCTTAACATAAAATGCTGACTTACATTTTGAAAAACTTTAGTAAGAAGGATTTTAAATAAAACAAAAAAAGCTAAATTTTCTTTGAAACAACTGTTTAGTTTATTCTTTAAAACGTTAACAGTCAATTTGCACTCTGGTTAGAATATTTCTCTAGAGCGGTGTCAAACGACAAATTTCACGGAGAGCTCACATCGCGTACGTGATGACGTTACGTCCCCTTAGTTCCGTTTTCGCTTATTTTTATTTCATTTCGAATTTAGTGTACTGGAGTTTTGGTTTCAAATTAAACAGAAAATTTGATGTTTGCATGGATTATTTTATTAGCAACTGAATTTAATGTTGAAATTAAGCACGTTTTTGGGATCAGAGGAAAACTGAATACCTAATTCAGTTTTTCTTTGAAGTACCTGCGTAGGTACCTAAGTATCACTTATTATATTGCATGTCTAATATAATATTTAAAACGTCCTCTTGGTCAAGAGAAACCATGTGGGCTTATTATTTATAGATAAAACGTTTTAATAAGTTTGACTGTAGGTACGCAGTCATACTCAGCCTCATCAAAAAAATCTGTAATCCTTCAAATAGCATTCGCATAAGCATTAATCCAGAGATGTGACTGCGTTAGTTTTAGTTGCGCAAAAATGTCGAGAAATGCAAAAATCAAATCAATCAAGAAAATCGGACACCTATTCGTTAATACGCGAACCCATCAAGAACAGTCTGTCGACTACCATTGCTCTAGCAAAGAGATTAGATTCCGATTGCAGACGCACTGTCGGATCGGACGGGGCATACGTGCATCCTAACTCCTAACAGCTCGGCCACAGGCTGCCGCGGCGGGCGGCGCAGCGCGGCAACCGAATTCGGCAATCAGTGAGCGGTCATGACGACGAGCAGGGGATCAAGTCTGCTAATGTTTTCGTCAAAATCGTAGTTTAATGGTGTTCTAATGGTAATGCTTTTTGACACAGTTCTTGTTTCTTAAACCCAAAACGGAAACATATTGTGTCTTGATTTCGGGTTTAAGAAACAAGAACTGTGTCAAAAAGTATTACCATTAGAACACCATTCAACTACGATTTTGAAGAAAACATTAGCAGACTTGATCCCGAGGCCGACATCAAGATAGCGCGCAATGATTATTGAATTCGCTTGCCGCGCCGCCCACCGCGGTGGACTGTGGCCGGGCTATAACAGAGTTGCAGCCGATTGACACCTACGCTACGCCTGTAGGCCTAGACGTGCCCCTACGGGTCGTGCGTTCTATGGGTCGCTTTAATTTAACTGATTGCTTTATTGGTGTTTTAGGGTATGTAGTAGCACAGTATTAGCACGTAGTAAGGCTGTTTATTACAAAAGAGTGCCGTTAATATATTCTAAGTTGGTAACGCGTATGCATTCGGAAAATCTTCAGTTGGTTTTGATTTTAAAAATTCTATTATTTCATAACATAATAAGTTGGTACAATCTATAATTAATAAACATTAAAATTCCAAAATCATTTGTTAAACTTTATTAAGTTGGTGTTTATTTATCAAACGATGTTAATTTTCATTTACAAATTATTAATTTTCATTTTTTATGTGACGAAATATGGGACCTTAATTAAAAGATAACATCTTTGTTTACTTTTGTCACAGAAAAAACACTCGAAATTAAAACGTTTCCAAAACCTATTTTCAAAATTTGCAATCGATAACCTAATGGAATTACGCCCAACGATCTACTTCTTTCACAAGTGCGTACTATTTGAGAATAGGTTCATACACAACGTTCGATCCGATCACTTCCGAAATGTTGTAAGCGCGATAAACTTTATGGTTACAGCTCTCTATATAGTTCGGGTGTATTAGAGAAAGAATACTATAAAATGGAAAACTCTCCTCGTAAATTTCTGGCAGCTAGACGGAAAGTTCTAGAGATGTTTGACAAATTGGTGTTGCGATAAAGTGACGTAAGGCTTGTGGGGGAAAGCCCCGAATCGAATGGCTCATCATATTTTCGATGTAAACGGCCCTTCAAGTTTTTGAGATGCAGTATTAATAATTAATTATTATTTCTTATCAATTTAACATTGGAATGAGATTGGTTTTGTGGGCGTTAATTGTCTATCGTAAAGGTATAAACTAGCAAAGTGATGAAAAGAAATAGTCCAGATAAGAGAAATGTTGTTTAAAGATTAAGGCCGTGAGCACTTTGGACACGAATTTTCATCGTACGTAAACATATGATCCTGGTCGTACGAATTGAGTGCGCACACTGAATACGTTTTTCTCCGTCAAATCGGTACAGATATCGCATTCGTGAAGTCATCTTTGCATGCAGCGCGGTGAATAATATAAATGAATATGTATCTTCAAGATAAATTCTGTGAAGCCCGCCGGTAACGATCAATTGCGATTGTCAATTTTTCCGTCAATGCCATTGTTGGAGCAATTGACAATCGCTTCAATTGCACGCGTAAACGATAAATTTTTCCGTCAATGGGAGTCAATTGCGGAAAAATTGACAATCGCAATTGATCGTTACCGGTGGGCTTTATAACTCGGAGACTACGGCAGCGTTCGTCGATGTTGTAGAACTGAATGGCTGCCTAAAAATATAATATTATGATAGAAAAATAATGGTAACTTCAATTCCTCTGATCCCAATCAAGCATTTATGTTCGTAAATTACGTTAGTAAACTTTTGTACAACTATTTTTAAATTTTAATCGCACGAACGTGTTTTAAAATCCCAACAAGTTCGGATTGTATTCGGACGTCGGAAGTACACGTACGTATACGTAAGACTTACTCGCACCCAGTGTGAGCGCTCCCATAGTACTTGGAAGGTCGGGATCGTTCGTGCGTGATTGTACGTATTCGCACGAGTAAAATTCGTACAAAAACACATCCATTGTGCTCACGGCCTAAGATTTTTGATATAAAAACTTTCAACCGATTAACGTAAAAACGGTTTTTTATAAAATAATGATGAAGGTATCAGATTAAAACAATTAATTAATAAAAAAATAAAAACATTAGACAATAATAATCTACGCACACTGTTAGTACAACAAAACTGAAACAACTAGGTACCAAAAAACCGATAAATTAATCGATGCTCGATCTATCGAGTACAGCATCCGCGCAATATCATTAGATGAAGTCGGTTAGTCGGCACGACAAGTAAATTGACTTAAGTATTCATGGCTTGATGAATAAGTGATCGGAATAGGGATGCGATCGAATCAGGTACGATTTCAATGATCGGATAAGTTTTGTAGGCCGAGTTTGGGTCCGTCGTAACTGTAGTGTGGCTATAACTTTAAGAGGGACACGATAAGGAACTTCCTAGTACAAATTAAGGGGATCCTTCCAATTGATTCCGGATTTTGACCAATTGGCTTTGGTTACAAAATAAAAGGTATTTTTTTTTATATTTTTTTACTACAGATTAGGCCAATTTAAGAAACTAATTTGAATATTTTAACATTTGGTCCCGTATTTATTTTTTTATAAATATATTTGTCGAGCGGATATGGTCAACCGGAATGACGTCATTAGTGGCATGAAAGTTTAAGAAGAAAATCTTTGCCATCTACTTATAGAAAAAGAAAGGCCAAGTGTCATTAACTGTCATAATGACTTTATGGTTGTTTGTAAACAAATAAGTTATAGTTAATATTTCTTCTATTTTATTCATTTAATCCAGTTGTGACGGTTCTAGCCTACCTTCTTAATTTGCCGCAATAATTTTTGAGGTGGTAAAATTATAATAAAAATGCTTACCAGTGGAAACTCTGCTGAAAAACTTTGTAAAAACTGACACGCCCAATCTACCCAAATTGCGAAATGTATTGTATGTATTGTGTCTATTTTGGATGTAGGCTACATGGATGAAATTGTAACGATTGCTTGTGGACTGATTAATTTGCAGGATAACATAATAAACATTGTGAAAATATGTGCATACTTTATTTCTATTTACAAACATTTAATAGTAGGGATGTGGAAAAAATTACGAGATAAGTTCATCGATATTTTTCGGGCGATATTAAATACTCTGATATATCGATAGATGTTTTTACAATAATTTTTCCAAAACATTTTTTTGGTAATTACGTATGGATTCTAATAGTCGACACTATTTTGTCACTGGAGCATTTTGATTTTTTCCAACTTTGAGTCTTAAAAGTCATCGTAAAATTCGTCAAATCGAGCCAAAATTTCGCGTAGAGGTTTATTTTGCTATTTTTTATGTTTTACAATACCTTAAAATTAGAATTCATAACTTAGTCATCGTCCCATTTCATCCCATTTTTTTCTGAGAAATATTACCTATATCGATATTTTTTCACTTCCACCTTCCACCATCCCTAATGCCAAGTTCATTGTCAAAATTGTCTTTGCACTTTTTTCTTTTTTTTTATTATGGCTGGGAGATCTGTATGTGATGACGTCATATGAAGGACATTTGAAGGTTAAAGCTTTTTATTGAATATTATAAATATCTTTAAAAATATAGACTTATTTTTAAATTTAATTAGTAGACACTGTACCGAAAGCTTATTCCTCGAAATGGTTTTGAGATTTCCATTCATGTTCAAAAAGTTATCAAAGCCAATTGGCTAAAAGATTTGACGAAAGAAAAGTATTAGAAAACAAATACTCAAATCCAAATGACACGTCGTCGTTACATATTCAAATAAAAACCGGCCAAGTGCGAGTCGGACTCGCGCACGAAGGGTTCCGTACCAAAAACAAAAAAAACATGTTTGTTGTATGGGAGCCCCCCTTAATTATTTATGATATTCTGTTTTAACTATTTGTTATTATAGCGGCAATAGAAATACATCATCTGTGAAAATTTTAACTGGCTACCTGTTGTCATATTAATATATCTTCAATATCGAGCAAAACAACGGCAAAAAAAATCACGTTTGTTGTATGGGAGCCCCCCTTAAATATTTATTTTTTTCTATTTTCAGTATATTTGTTGTTATAGCGGCAACAGAAATACATCATCGGCGAAAATTTCAACTGTCTAGCTATCACGGTTCATGAGATACAGCCTGGTGACAGACAGACAGACAGACAGACAGGCGGACAGCGTAGTCTTAGTAATAGAGTCCCGTTTTTATCCTTTGGGTACGGAACTCTAAAAGAGTAGGTTAGCTCAGATAATGTTATGAAATACAATGATATAAACGCAAACCTATTATAAATAAAACAACCCACCACAAATTCAAGATATTATAGCATGTCTGTCTTACGTATGTATTAAGCCAAACAGTAATATTTCTTAAGCAAATTTGCACATGCGTCAGGGAACAACACAAAGCACAGCCTTTAAATATTCCTTTCCCTCATAATCAAAATGCTGCGTCTGTAAGATAAGAATTCCCAACGCGTCTGAGCGAGCGAAGTCGTGTGCGACCGAAAATTATTTCACTCAGCTATTTATCAAATATCTCGCGAAAGAAGCGGAGCCCAATTTCACAATACTCAGCTTGACTAATTTATGCAACTAAGCTGTGAAACGTGAGCTTTAACGATACGAGTAGAAAGGTAGAAGCTTTAACAACGACACTTGACTACCTTGACGGTTCTCTTTACAGGCTATCTTACATTCATGAAGCTATTATTCAATGGTTTTTGATGAAAATAACAGCACGGAGTACTAAGAAGAATTGACTTTAAATGTAATTTTGAATGTGCTATAGCTTACATTTTTTTTTCCAAAAACAAACTTTTTTTTCTTTCAAACAAAATTATTGACTGAGCGAGCGCGAAGCGTCTCTTGGGCAATAATGCTTTCATATGTTCCGCTGTCCGGATGTCTGTCCGTTTGTTTTTCAACCGATTCTCGTGAAATTTTGTGAGCAGGGTTCGATAATTACAAATAATTATTTGGTATTTTTTTTTTAATTTTTCAAAATGGTGAAGATATGTAAAAAAACATATTTCAGCCGCTTTGAAAAATGTCCAAAAATAACACAAACCGTTTTGTTAGTGGGGCAAAGTATGATTTTTATATTTAGAAGACATTGTCTGGCCATTATTCGAAATTTGAAAATAATAAAGGTTGTGTGTGACAGAACTTATGACTGCATATATTATTTGGATTTGAATCCGGTGAATGTGTTTGTGATTATAATGAACATTGGGTGTGACAACTGTATGGCGATCGACGACTCAAAGATTTGTCTGGCAGAATGCACCCAATGACTCGGGAGGTCTACAGGCTTACAGAGCCACTAGTTTAGATAATTGTGTTTATTCAAGAGATTAATAGACATTAAACTTAAACGACGCCAGTGGTTACATGAGAAGGAACTGCAATGTTTAATATCTTTTTAGGGTTCCGTACCAAAATGGTAAAAAAGGAACCCTTATGGTGTGACTCAGTCTGTCTGTCTGTCTGTCACAGCTGGATATCTCGAGAACTACTAATGGTATCAACTTGAAATTTAGAATAGTTCAAGATGACATTTGCCCAACTATTTTGCAAATAAGAAAGGAATAAAAAAAATTATTTTGTTTACAACAGGGACTGTAAATTTAAAGTGAGGTGACTTGGGCATGTGGGGTATCATATGAAAGAGCGCTGTTTGCACATTTTAAAACATTTTTTTCTTTTTTCTTAGGCCGCATAGTTTTCGTCTTATGATGAAAAATACCGTGCCCCCCCCTTATCTCCGAAGTTTGCAAAGAGAAAAATCTGAAATAATTCTATGTGATAGTAGTTTATGTAAACATTACAGGAAAAATAAAACGATGTCTCAATATAACACCCTTTTTTAGAAATTCAAAAAACAAACAAAATATCATTAGTTCCACTACCAGTCAACAGATGGCGCTGTCCTAAGCATGCTAACTAAAGAAAAAAAAATAGTTCCACTATCAGTCAAGAGATGGCGCAACCTAATACTACAATAATAAATTGGTGGCTGGTTCTATTATAATTACCTACTATTTGCCGTACGAATAAACGAAGAATAAGTTCCTACTTAGTAATATAAACAGTTTGCAATGTGGAGTGGCTGAAACGTTTTTCAGTCACTTCGTTGGTTAAGATTTGTAAATTAACTGTCCGCCTGTTCGCCCTTCCACCTGTCTGCCGTTTATCCTACTTTTTTAAAGACTGTACTAAAGTAACATATCCAAATATATTTATGATTGTACGGAACCCTCGGTGCGCGAGTCCGACTCGCTCTTGACCGGTTTTTTTTTTATTAGAGAGTGGCACTGGTATGGACAGACAAATTAACCAAAAAGTCATGGGAGGTTTTAAATTTTCAAAGGCATCAAATTACTTAATTAAGTACAGTAAATTAATATTTTAAACTTTTTTTAATTCCAGAAAAAGCATTTTAGTCGTAGTATGCAATGACGTCTCCGTGGATTATTCAAAGTGACTTCGCGAAATTTCAATGAATATCCTTAAAGCGTGCAGATTAAACATGGAAACTTTTTGTATTTGCTTACCGCTTCACGGCTGATATAAGTGGATTGCAAAAGTTGGAGGACGAGCATAAAAATGCTCGAGTTGGGGGGAAAAGAAAATCAGTATAAAGGGAGTGTCGCAATAACAGAGAGTGTGTTTTCGTTAAGGTAAAGTTCTACAACTAATGTTGGAATAATAGGCGTGAAATGAAATTTTATTACTATCCTTAAGGTAACGTAATAGTATGGTCTGTTATTCGAGACACTATATTTAACAATTTAGAACAGAATTAATGTCAAAAAACACTATGACCGTAGTACTGCTTTAGCAAAGTAAAATTATTAATAGTTACTATTATTTTTACACCGTCAATAAATAAAATATACGGCACTTTTTAGGTCAAAATGATTCCATCTCTTATTCTCACAATAGTTTTTCGTTATGCTTCTTCAACTTCCAACTTCTGCGCCACGTTTGGATTCAATTACGTTACCACCCTTGTTTTATATTGTAGGCAAATACTATAACTTTTTAGTTAAGGGTGTATGTTGTAAAATCAAATCGCACACCTAATTTTGATGAGGTGGCGATTCGATTTTACAAGCGATTGTCGATAAAAAAACTGTCGATTGCAAAGTTGCGTGAAAAATCAACCGGTCTAAAGGCCCCATTAACATCTACAATGTTTAAGAGACATTTTATAACATTGTGTAACAAAATCAACTAAATGGTTACAACTAAAACAAACCATAAAATTGTTATACTATTGAAATAGAACTAAGAGAGCTAACAATCTGAAGTTTTTTGTTCTCAGCTTTCATAATCAATGTTCAGTGGATTAAATTTCTTTGCTTTTCAATTAAAGTAGCTTTTCCGAGGCAAAGTGAAAGAAGTGGAACGTCCTTCTATTGTCTGTATAAGTGAGAAGGATTGCTTTAATTTAATTGGCTGTTAATTCTAGTAATTATACCATTCAAATGGTTTGAAAGGAATTTATTCTTGAATATCGACTAGACGGATCCTAATAATATAAAAATGGTCCTTTTTAGTCCTCCCTTTATTTTAGTAAGTCCGTATGGAAATAGATTTGTGTTAAATGGTAATTATTGTTGCAGGTCTGCAAAATTTAAAAATAGTTTATTTTTCCAAAAATTTGTAACCTTATTATATTTTGACTTTATTTATCTTTTTTTAGATCCAAAATGTTAATTTATATTAATAGTAGTTAAACATAATTTAAGAAACTACAAATCGCTTAATATTCTTGTGCCTTCAGTGTCCTAATCAAAGTTAACACAAGAACTCCTCAAATACTCGTCTAACGTAATGATGATTAGGTTAAATTGTTAATTTGAGATGGGCCCAAAGATAGGCCTTCGGGAACCGCTTCTCCTGAAGGACTGAAGGATATGTGTCCAAGCCCCATAAACGGATGACTATTTACTCACACATTTACTTGGCTAAATTAATTTGACTTCCGTGTCTCTCGTAACTTTTGTGAGCAAACAGATTTTCTTAAGTAAACAGATATACAAGGATTTATTAGCCCATTTAATAAAGGGAAACTTTTGTTTGGCATTTGAAATTAATTTTATTGCCTTCACCTTAATTACAAAGAACGGTGAGATTAGGTTATTTTTCCATTATACAGAGTTTATAAACTCCTGAAACATAATTTTGCAGGTAAATTAAAATTTAACTTAAAAAAATATTTTTAAGTGATACTAAATGGATATTTTTCTCGATGTTATAAAAATAGGCCCGAAAAACCATTGTTCATGTATGTACTACTACTACCTATTCAACTTGTAATTTTGTAAACACATATTTCGATAATTCTTTTAACATTTTAAGGTAGGCAAACAATAAATACAAAAAGAGGGTGATACTAATAACACTTTTATATTTATGAGCGATTCAGATTCAGCGAGTCATGGCAAGCCTCAGTTAGCCAGCTGGATATTACCTATTCATCGGGGGTCCCGCCATCTTCACACAAATAGGACCACTTGGGAAACGAAAACGTATTGAAATCACAATGTAACCGGGCCCTCCTTTTGTCCATTTCAAAATATAACATTTTTTCATACTTACAAAAAAAAGGTAGGTATGTTTATTTAACAACAGCGTTTAAGAGAAATTACTTATTCATGGCACGTCTACATTTTTCCTGCTTTTGTTAACTCGAGATATCGATTCGTTTGTCGTCTTTTAACTCGAAAATGGATGCAATAAGATATTTACGAAGGAGAAATCATTTGTTGAACATTCAATGTGGAAATGAGTTTTTCAGAAATTAATGAATGAGTTACTTATATTAATCAAATTGATAAAAAGATACACATACAATGCTTAGTCGATGTAATGGGCTATTTACACGAGTCGATTTTAGTCACCAGTGACGGTCGACTTAACGTCACCTAGCAAGTCGCTTCCAAAATTGAATCGCTGGTGAAGGCGTCGCTGTCATCTATGTAGTTGATGGCGCAACCTAGGTAACAATATGTAATAAGGTATTTCCCGTTTTGGCCACCGGATCAGAAAATTTTGTTCAGCCATCTGCGGCCTAGGCCGATTTGCCATTTAAACGGTCGATTTTCGCCGTGCGGCGAAAGTTGTGCGGCTTTAGTCACCCATGTAAATACCTCATAAAATAAAATACATAACGATTGTTCAAATGTACGACGTACGAAAAAATTATTAAGCGCTGATAAACAAACATAGGTACCTGCCTACATTAAACCACTTTTAAATTCTGTTAGTAAATGGCACACATCTGAAAATAAATTAATCTGCCATTTATACACAAATTTAATCAATAAAACGAAATAAAACAATGAACTGAGTGGTCGCTAGTCCATAAAACACGATTTTATCATACCGTAGGGAGGGACACGTTTTCGAATATCGTCATAAAAAAAGTCACAGATGTCAAATTTATGACGTTGAACCACTGTAAAGAGATTAAGAGATTTACTACGGGCCGCAGCGGGCAGAGCATCGGTACATTTTACAAGTTTTAATAATTTTGTAATCCGTTTATGGCGACACTGCCAACATTAAAGTTTCCCTTTAAAATATATCTTTGAATTGAACTGTACATTTTCTGTTACTGAGAAATGACAGATTGCAATAATATTCATACACTCACCATTTCATATGAACGAAATACGAGGAACTACACATACCTGAAACAAAAGCATATATTGTTAAATATGAGAGGAATGTAGGAAATATATAATACAATAAACCTAACTGTAATATAACAAAAAAAAATCAGTGCATCACTTTTCGAATATTATAAGTGTAATTCAATGCAGTACAAAATGTTATTTAAAATAAGCAAAACGAATGTCAAAAAGTGTCACAAAACAACATGCAAATTCAAAAAGTCGTGCACCTGTACATGATTGAGCTAGCTCCCTCCCGGTCACTATGACTTTGCAAAATTATTTCCCAGTAAAAGTTGCAGGCGTCAAGACACCGGAAATTATGAAAAAGATGTTTCCCTAGAGACGCTTATAAACGTCCGTAACTTGGCGAATAAATCACGGTAAGCGCTAACGCGGCCAAATAAATAATTTTCTTTATTCATCAAAATTAAAAGGAACAGTTGACAAAGAGGCGTTCTTAATTAAAACCCGCTTTGCGATTCTCATAACGTGCCCGATCAAGTTAGGATGCTTAGTTTGTTTGGTGTTGTGAACACAAATATAATTATGAGATACCCCTGCTCCTGATGCCAACTTTTGAAATGCCTCTCTTTTTGTTTCCGTTTACCTTTCAAGGTAATATTTATGGAGTAAGTGGAATCTGCCAAGTTATAATTGCCGGTGGTATTTTATGACTGGATTTTAGAATTTAATAACTTTACGCGGATCAGTTGTTTGTAATCGAACAAAGCTAAGTTTTAAATTTATTTAAATTGAATTTTAAAAGAGTTTTTTTAATGAAAAATGACTTTGGTGAATCTTTAACGAGAATGTATTATCCATTCACGAACGCTTTCTTAAAAATGAATCTCTAAAAATATATCCCAGACAAACTCGTAAGATTTCCATTAAACCCTTTGTCGAACAAGACTGTTTTTCGTTGAACTTGGTGTTTTAAGAACTGAAACACATTTCCAGTAAGCATTAGTCGTTGCATTCGACGCGAGAGAAAGGAGATTACTTAATGGTCTAAACCAGACGCGCGGTGGAAAAAGAAAAACATGTTTGGGTCTGAACTTGCTTCGGTAAAGCACAAATGACGTGATGTTCGTCGGTACATTGTTTCAATTAGAATTTTTGTTTCGGAAACGGTCAGTACTTAAGGATCATTATGTTCCTTGTTAGACTCAGAATAAAACTAATAGACCGCATGGATGTCATTTAATATGAGGTTTTTTGAAGTGAAAACTGCTTTAGCGGTGTTGTACGCTTTTTTGTAATGGGGAAAAAATGCTAAACCCGCGTCAGTAAGAATCACGTGACCCTGATCGAAAATTCGTAAGACGGATGTGACGGATGGAGAGTAGACAGTCGGCGGCGGAAGTATCCCCCTCTCTTTCTACGGGGCGCGGTGAAAATGGCAGCGCGTCATTTCAAGACGTAAACACTTGTGTCACCATAGCAACGCGCATTTTTTTGAATTCAATGTCAAAACTCTAGATTTTCTGTCAAGCTATGGATATAATAAGCTAATAAGACTTTCGTAAAATACTGTTCTGTATTCGTAAATTCAAATGCAGAGTAAATTCTTAAGATGGCAATTCATGCAAAATTATTCCCTAACCATTCCAAAATATCAAAAATGCACAACGTTAATATTCAAGTTTTCACTTCTGCCGGCACTCCCGGAGTGCAACCCGATTTTTTTTCAGATATCTATCGTAGCTCTCCCAAAATTACAAGCTAGGTTTCTTCATCAAATATTAGCGGAATATTTGTCATATATACAAAACAAGATTTTTGATACGCTGCCAAACCACTTTCCCGTGCAAATCAATTCGTAGGCGTATTCGGCTTACGTTTATTACAACATTTTGCAATATTTCCCGAATCTGAGAACAAAGATGTCGGTCGCTAGAAAATGGCTTTAAGGCGATTACGACCGCCAAAAGTGACGTCCAGGTGAAGCTCTGAAATATTAATGTACTGAATGATATTTCGTTCCGTTATGAAAACAGCCTAATAGATAAACAATAGGGAAGCCAACTTACGGCTTCTTGATATCTATGTATTAAATTACTTATAGTTACTTTACGAGTGCTATTATTGGAAATGTAACAGTTTTTGTTAAAACTAACACTTTGAACTAAAAAAAAATCGGGTTGCACTCCGGGAGTGCCGGCAGAAGTGAAAACTTGAATATTAACGTTGTGCATTTTTGATACTTTGGAATAGTTAGGGAATAATTTTGCACGAATTGCCGTCTTACGAATTTACTCTGCATTTGAATTTACGAATACAGAACAGTATTGTACGAAGATCTTATCCATAGCTTGACAGAAAATCTAGAGTTTTGACATTTAATTAAAAAATTAGCACGTTGCTATGGTGACACAAGTGTTTACGTCTTGAAACGACGCGCCGCCATTTTCGCCGCGCCTCGTAGAAAGAAAGGGGGATACTTCCGCCGCCGGCTGTCTATGCTACATCCGTCTCACGAATTTTCGATCAGGGTCACGTGACCCTGACTGACGCGAGTTTAACATTTTTTTCCCCATTACAAAAAAAGTGTACAACGCCGCTAAAGAAGTTTTCACTTCAAAAAGGTTTAGGTATTTATTAAATTCATAAGGAAATAAACGTTTTACTATTTTTAGACATATCAGCGGCATAAATTGTAAAACGCGTTCTAAACAAGTGCACATCGAATTTTCAATTACACAAAGTGATGGCAACACCGTACCGGCCGCGCGGAGCTCGCGGTCAGCTCTGACCGATTGCTCACCACCAACGCCAGCCAACTCAAAGCCGACTCAACCGTTATAAAAATAAAGCTACTTTTCCAACTAACGGCCACTTGCTGAAGTCGGGAACAACTCGTTTTCGAAAGGTTGAAGGAAAACTCGATCGCTTTTCCAGGGGGAAGCTCTCAGTGGTTTATTGCGTTATTACCTGGACGTGTCTGCCGCGCCGGGACAGCCGCAATTTGGGGAGAAAAGACGATATGTTGCTAGGAAAAGGATTTTTATAGAGCTCTGGCGGTTGGGAAAAGACCAGTGGCGCCGTCCGCGCCTCGTGTAATTTTCTTTGATCGAAAACACTGTGGGACACCTCTTCAGTTTTTATTTTCATTCAATTCAATATCGCCGTCCGGTTTGTACGACGTGCACAATTTGCTCGTTTTCCACAGTCGCTTGCACTCGAAATACAATACTGGTGCCTTTTAATAAAAAATGTCATCAGTAAATCGTAGCTTTGAAATATCAATACATTAAATATTTATTAAAACAAATAAGATATTTGCCTCGATACGCAACTCACAACTACAATCGAAACACAAATGGATTTATATTTTAGACCTTGAAAAGTTATAACGAAACACGAACAATACTAAAGAAGAAAAAAGAGCGTTGACGTGAGCCACATAAGTCGTCTACCGAATTCGATTCAATAAAAATGTCGATCTACAAAGATTTGCCCCAATAATCTTGCGACAAAAACCGTAACCCGTCTTAGGAGCTATGAAATAAGAGTGGATGTCTATAAAATAAAATAATAACCGGTCAATAAAATATCTCGGCGGCTTGGGGTGGGGTCTGTCAAATAACAGACGGAGTGCAAGGCCACAGCATACATAAAAACAGTATTTTATCTCGCCTAGTGTGCAAATAATTATACAATGTGAAATTTTAATCACTTGGTTCCCGCAGTGGGATGTTTCCACTCACGATTACAAGCACCTTTTACTATCGAGCTAACTCTGATATCGCGAAAAAAAATTAGCTGTTCCATACAAAAGCGCAATACCTATTCGACCTCAACTCAATGTATGGAACAGCTGTTTTTTTTCCGATATCAGAGTTGGCCCCATAGTAAAAGTTGCTTATAAATAACGAGTGGAACCACCCCACTGTCGGAACCAAATGATTAAATTTTCAGCGTGTATACGGCCACTAAGCTCACTGCCCTTTGACTGTCTCTCTTTAAATCTATGATGTATAAAATCTATTAAAATACTTTAAGTCAAAAATGACCATCAGCCATTCTTAATGTATCCAGTTCTGGGGCACAGGCCTTCCTTATGGGTGGATAAAAAGGATGGGCAATAACCCACCACGCGGGCCCAATGCGGATTGGTGGGTGTCAACGACTGCAAATGCACCTGGGACCAGCAGCTTAACGTGCCTTCCGAAGCACGGAGGAGCTCGAGCTAATAAATTTTTGGTCAACCATCCTAGACCTCCGCAATAGCTGGGTCAGGCAGGCGTAAAATACTACGCCATCGAGTTCAAAATTTACGAAAAATCTATTCTTGTACACTGAACAACACAGGCGATAATTTCGTATCATTAACTACTGAATTCCCAAAATAAATAAAGAGAAAAAAAAACTGAATTAAATGAGCACGACCAACCATTACTGCGGCGCAGTCGCGACTGTTGTGTACCGTAGTAAACCGAGATATCTTGCGCGTCGCTTTCAGCCGGCTCGTATGATAGAATACTGGCACCTTTACACTGTGACAAGGCGTTGTGGGTGACAAGTGGCCGGAATTTGATCAGAGGTCGCGGCCGCTGACAAAGATCGGTTGACGGTCTCTGGCGATAGAGAGATATTACTGATTGGGTACTTTATTTCGAGAGTTTATGGAAGGTTAATTGACGATATTTGGCATTTGACGTTGTTACTTTTTAAGGATATTCAATTCAATCGTTTTCAATCTATTCATAGAATGATTTATTTAATTAATTAAAAATTATACAAGTACCTACTATTTTCTAATTATGTAAAAACGCCGCCCGTGGTTTCACCCGCGTGGTTCCTGTTCCCGTGAGAATATCGGGATAAAAAGTATTCTATGTTTTAATCTAGGCTATCCACTATCTGTATGCCAAATTTCAAGCAAATCCGTTTAGTAGCTTCATTGAGGAACAAACATCCACCCCCACAACCTTTCACATTTATAATATTACAGCTGGATAAAGCAGTTATTATCTGAAGTTATTTAAAAAAATTAAAAGAAATTAGTAGATTAGGTGCAAAAAATAATGATTCAAATTAGGTACCTACAATTTACATAAAATATGTATAATGTTACCGTTAGAGTACGGAACGACATTATACAGGGTGATTTTGAACTTACCATCCAAATTTTGAGGATGTGTTCAGTCCATGAAACTGAACAACTTTCTCTAAGGAACACATGGTCAAATATGTAAAATAAAAATCGACTTTCCATACAAATCAAAGAGATCACGTGATCAATTTAGTATGGAATGGCCAAAATTTTCTGGCGAAATTTGACACATGTTTCTAAGAGAAAGTTGTTTAGTTTCATGGACAGGACACATCCTTAAAATTTGAATGGTAAGTTCAAAATGACCCGATATACGAGTATATGCAACACTAGCGCCACTCCCGCAAACATAATTACCGTGTAAATACACAATTTATTAAAAATCCAAGCTCCTCGCAAAACATCAATTGTTATTTATAAACACAAACTTATAATGACCTATATTTATTGTGGTTTTTCTCGACGAAAAACATAACGACGGCCATATTTATATTTTTTCACCACCAAAACTGCAAACAATTTTTATTAACAAAAGTTAGTAAGCAATTTTTAAAAACATAATCTGATGCTAGGTCGTTAGTCTGCAGATTATCTAGTTAATTTAAGTACTGAATATTATTTTTCCAGTCTAACGTACTCAACCAGTTAATCTGCACTCTAACTGATTTACGCACATTAGCGGTACTTATCATATCTACTACTAATGAAATAATTTTTCGTTAGACACAAAACATTTTGTATGCCTCGTAAGTATATTTACAATCATTATTATTCACTTCTAAAGCTTACGCGCTCACTAGACATGAAATAAAACAATTTTTAACGGATACTAGCTTCAATAAAACCGCGCTAGTATCCGTTAAAAATTGTTTTATTTCATCATTATTATTATTATTATAATGTAAATGGTTGTATTGTATAAGTCAACTCACTTAGTTAGAGCACCAAAGTTGCCGAAGACTAAAAACTAAATAAACGATCGTTCTGAAAAAGTATCCGACTCGTCGCCTAGCATAGTTTCATCGATACTTTCAAACTCCGCCCAAGGAACATCGCTTTCCTATTCCTAGTTTCACCAAACTTTCTAACGGGATGAATTAATAAAACACTCTTATAGGTAAGATATCGATATAAAGAAATTGCGACTGTTTGCGACGCCGTAGTCGCTTTAATGTCGGGGTAAAACCAAATGATTTATACAACTAAGCTGCAACTAAGCAGGTACTCAAAAAAATCTGTGTACTCTTTTCTAAATTCATAGAATTTTCATCGAAATTCTCGATTTAAGTGTTCTAGTCTAGGCAGTTGTTGATTAGAAGTAGGTATAAGGCTTTTTATCAAAACAAAAAAAAAACAAAGTTTTTACAACTGTGCAGCGAATTTAAACTATTTTCGTACCGGTTAGGGCACAAAAAAATTCAGGTACTGTCAAATTCTTTCGTTTTTAAAATGGCAAACTAAAGCTCACATTCCATTATATTATTTACATTAAATAAAACTAAAAAAAAATACTTAAAAGGAAAAGAAAAATCGAGTATTAAATAATCTAAGTAGTTTACAAGATTGTTTTAACTACACAACTGTGAAAAACCCCATGGCCGCTATTTATTACGGCAAACGAGTTTACGTAAAAATGTATCGGCAGCCATGGGAATCAATGTAAGTAAAGAAAATGCAGTCTCCATAACAATTGAGGCGGCAAATTGCAGTGTTAGCTCCGCGCTATAACCTCCGACTTCTCATTATGCAGATTGCGTGCCCACGTGTGTCGTCGTGGTCACACTGCACAAAATACCGAGGAGCGTGCCCTACCCTAGAGAAAATAATGTAAATGTGGAAAATTATTGTGTAACTAATCACTTTACATCAAATTTTATTCGCGATGAGGTAAGTGCGATTCTCTTAAAAGCAATTTTACTGACAATCTTCGATTTATATACGAGTTTCTGGCAAAATATGTTTACTGAATCACTATTTTATATTATTTGTAACATTTATTTATTTAATACTAGCGGCCGCCTGCGACTTCGTCTGCGTGGAAAGATGTTTTGCCATCCCTCGGGAACAATACATTTTTTCGGGATGAAGGGTACCCTATGTCCTTCTCTGTACCCCTAAGAACGTGT
Organism: Agriphila geniculea; assembly: GCA_943789525.1. NCBI lineage: Eukaryota > Metazoa > Arthropoda > Insecta > Lepidoptera > Crambidae > Agriphila > Agriphila geniculea. Next base: position 10,659,465 of record OX038875.1, read on the forward strand.
ATGCAAAATTTCATGATGATCGGTTCAGTAGTTAAGGCGTGAAGGCGTAACAAACAAACAAAAGGACTTTCGCATTTATAATATTAGTAAGGATTAGGCGAAAGATCATAGATTACAAAGAGTTAAATAATCAGTCATGGGAATTATTTGCCTAAGGCCGGGTCTACACGTAGTAACATGTAATGTAAAGCAATGTAACGCGAATGTTGTGTGGACGGCAAGTACTACGAACGAGCACTTCATGTAACGGTACTCTTTGCGCTTGCATTGGCACTCGCGCTAGTTCATACATAGAATTTGCGTTATATTTCTTAATACATTACTTTCCACGCTACCCACATCTGGATCCAGCATAACGACTCGGCAACAGCCCGCCACGGCAGGCGGCAGCGTGGCAAGCAAATACGGTAATCACTGCGCGGTCATGACGACGAGCTGAGAGGCCGCTATCGAGATAGCGTGCAGTGATTAGGCTGTGTTCAAACGATAACACACGACCTGACCTCAACCCGAACTCAACTCAAACTCACCTCAACCGCAGCCAACCTTGAAATACATCGCTTACAATTTGAGTCATAAGACGCATTAACAAGCTTCTGTGTGATGTTCAGATGAGTTTGAGATGAGTTCGGGTTGAGTTTGAACTAAGTTTGAGATGAGTTCGGGTTGAGTTTGAGCTAAGTTTGGGTTGTGTTCGGGTTGAGTTTGAGTTAAGTTTGGGTTGTGTTCGGGTTGAGTTTGAGTTGAGTTCGGGTTGAGCACGGGGCATGTGCAGTTGCATCTACACAATATAACGGAACTTATTAATGTGTCATAAAACTCAAAATTGTAAGTATTTCAAGGAGTGGGCTCCGGTTGAGTTGAGTTCGAGTTGAGTTTGAGTTGAGTTCGGGTCGTGCGTTATCATCTGAACGCAGCCATCGAATTCGCTTACCGCGTTGCCCGCCGCCGCTGGCTGTGGTAAGGCCGTTACAGCGCTGCGCAGCGATGAATTCGACGCTGCTAACTGAACGACGACGACTGTTCGATTGACTTTAGCGAATAGCATAGCTGATCACAGTGTCAATAACAGTTGAGGCGGTAAACTGCAGTGTTCTAATGGCCCTTCTCATTATGCAGATTGCATGTCCACGTGTGCATCTTACCACGGTCGCATAGCCACGCATAGCATTCGATTGAGACGGCTGATGAGACTTGCATTTTCAAAACTATGGAATTACTAATTTTCGTGTCTAATGACATCTCTGGCTTTACATCTCTGGCTTGACATTCTATAGAATACGTACATGACTCCATTAAATAGGTAACTAAGTATTTAAGAAGTATTTTCAGTGATGTAAATTAATACAATTTAAAATTATTTTTGACCTTAAAGATAAAAAAATTTGACGTGTTTTATTTACCAAATAATAGAATTTTGACTCTTGATATCTGGACTAATAAATATTTTTTGGAATTTATTGTTCCTTACTTCTCTTTTTTAAATTGATATCACATTACAAAATCAAACAAAACTTTAACTGTTCGGAGATAAAAAAAATATAGTAAGTAGTTGACATTATCTCACTGCGATAATTATGGCCTGTACGATTGGCTTCAAAAGTAGTTGAATTATTTCAGTACAATATCGCAACAGCAAGTGCATTATGTAAATTGAAAACCAAAATAGTATCGCCATAATTAGTATGAAATGGTAATAAAATGTTCAGTTATTGTACAACACCGTAAAGGAAAAGAGTTAGTTGATATTTACCTGATACTGAAACAAATACTTATTGTAAGTATACGAATTTCAATCATAAATCTAGCAACTAATGGTTGAAATTTCTACCCAGATGTTCACTTTGAATGAGATGCATTATGATAATACTCTCTTAAGTTCTGAACCTAGTAGGAAATGCTTATTTCATAAACCTGTTCTGCAAATTTTAAGACCCGACCGAAATATAAATATTTATGAAAACAAGCAGTTTTATTCAGTTGCTGAAAATATGGAGCAAGATTTTGAGTAATGGACGTGTATTTTAATTTTTTGTGCGCATTCTGATTTTCTTTGTAGGCATCTCTTGTTTCACCCGCGTAAATGGGTCTTTTTTCGAAAAAAAATTAAAGCATCAAATTGTAGCAAATTTAGTTGGCTTTACAGAAATATGAAAAAGTCACCTGAAAAATGCTTTCAAACAAAAAACGGTTTTATTTCGGGATAAAAAAGCCTATCTTTGACTAACTGAATCTCCGCAACCGATGGACCTAGATTACTCGGGTTAGGCTCAAATTGTAGAAAATAAAGTTAGTATAACAAAAATATAGAACAAAGTAACCTGAAAAATGCTTCCTTGAGGTAGTGCTGCTCTTAATTTAAAATGTTGTTTAAAATTGCCAAATTATTTCATTTTCCTACCGCGCGCTCAAGTATCAACTTGTCGCATTCTAAATATTTTTAACTTTAAGAGAAAAAATTACTCCGTAGCTGCATGTAAGTAACATCGCAGTAACTGTATCGTCAGATAGATAATCTGCATAATTGGAATTCGTAGTAGGATATTGCGTCCAGGTGAGTGGGGAGGGGGTAGCAATTTTCTGCGTCATTTCCGGCCGATCGTCCAGTCGGGCGGCGCGCATGCCTACACTCAACTTTACTTAACTGTTGTAAAAGTAAGTAATAATCGTGGATGAGATAGTTTAACCGAAAGCATATTGCATACACTCGGGCAACATTTTATCGAGTGAATTTTGTTCGCATCACGCTTTCTTTGCTGTGATACGCTCTATTATTTAGTCCGTGTTGTGATATCATAATATTAAAAATTCGATTCATTTAAATTCCTTTAGGTAATAATTTGTTATCCTTATTAATAATATTAAAACACTTGACAAACTCAGAAAAAGTAGAAGTAAAAGTAAAGTTCACCACGTTTTATAAATCATAATTTACGGTAAGTATATATTATGAACTTATCAAAAACCACGTCAATAAATTCATTGTATTCCTTTTCTTATTATTGAGCTTCAATACTATAAGTAGTTTATCGCAGGTGCAGTTAAACACAAAAGTACAACTATTATTTTTTTATTTTCCGGGAAAGTCACGTTACCGGTTTCTCAGAAAGATCTCACTGCTAAAATGTAAGTAAAGATTTGTGTTTAATAAAAATATAACATCGTAAAACAGTTTTCTTGTCCATTAGGGTAGTGAAAACTTGAGAATGTTAAAAAAAAGTCAGACAGCAAAGATAAATTAAACTATAGACATGCCTGAAGTTTCTCCGTTTTGATGAATAACATTTAATGCATTTTTTTTACATTTAATGGGCTTACTCTTGGCCACATTCATGAACCATAAGGCTAAGAAGAGGCCGAAGATGAAGCGAGCTTGCCCAGAAGAAGCCTATTCACTCGTGCCTTAAATATCGCTGGGAATACAGACGCAGGCAGGGAATTTCACTCCTTGGCTGTGCGCATTAAGAAGGAAGATGAAAAACGCTTCGTGCGCATGCATGGAATGTCAACCAAATAGGGGTGAAACCCCGCCGTGCGTCTGGATGTCCGATGGTAGAACGGGGATGGCGGAATGAGCTCAGGCAGCTCAAGAGCACACTCTCCGAAATATAGTCTGTAGAACACCGCCAGACAAGCTACTTCACGGCGGTGGGATAGACTGTGAAGCCAAGTGAAGCTTGGTTTTTAATAGCGCACTATCCCCTATGAGTTTTCTGGCTCTGCGTTCAACTGAGTCGAGTGCGGCTAGCTGGTACTTTGCGGACCCATCCCACAGCGCACAGGTGGCAGCAATATTTCATGCACGACCGGACATAGGAGATTTAAAACTATAATGTAAGGAAAACACGGATTAACTTGAAGGAAGTCGATTCATGGAAAAAGTTATCATAATTAAATTTAAAAAAATATTACCTATGTTTAAATTGATGATAATAGTATTAGTTTATTTAGATTTTAGTGATTTAAAAAATGATAAGTTACTTAGTTTCACAATCAAGAATAAAGTTCTGAATAGCTTACTTGACAGATCATTTGGATTTAATTTTTAAAAATATTATGTCAAATCATAATTTGTCAAGTAAGCTACTCAAAACCTACTTTTGATTGTTAAACAGGCCCTTCGAATATTAAATAATGTTTATCCCAAAAAAACAAAATAAAGTTTGAGAAAAAACATTTTATTTTAATAGAGAAGTACACTTAACTAATGTGAGTACTTCTCTTTTCGTCTTACTTAAAGCATCAAGTATACAAGGCGCCTGTTATAAATGAAAATAAGTATAACATTGAACACGTCGTTGAATCTTAAATGATACCGTAATCAGCCAGCTTCTTTCTATCACTATGATCATCATCACGCAATTTAACGTAAGCTACTACTTTTTTTTATTAAAAAACCCTATTTGTAAAGCGAATGATTTCAACGGACCGTCAGTTTCCTTTTTTTGCACCAAGATATGTTTGCTTTATGGTAATTAACAAGACTTGTAGCACTATTTTGTATTTCTTGTTCCGTTTAATCCCCTCGCAGCCTTATCGTTATGCACTTTTTATCAGCAAAAAGTACTTTTAATTGCGCATTTCCATTTTTGTTCACGTAATTCTAAGTTGTGCAATAACATTACCTCGTTCTTGCCACTTTGAGGGGTTAGAAGGTATTTCAATAAGTTTGTTCGGTAACAAGAAGATTTTCAAGAGACCGTTTAAGTCGACATTGATTTGAAAAGCAGGTGTCCGAGATTACCGCTAGATGGAGTCACGTAGCTCGGTCTGAAATGTGACGACACTGCAATTGCATTGCACGGCTGGGTTGCGTACCAACGAGGTGCATTACACAGATAATCTACTAATCTACTGGACGATGAGTTGTGTAAAAAGGCGTCGAAAATAATAACCCTTTTATTACTTTTAAATTTATTAATTTCTGCTACCTGTAAAAGGTCCTAATAGCTTGAAAATAACTTACGGTTCAATAAATATTATCCTTACCAGGAACAACCCAAAAATGCGTTTAATAAATTCTGAAACGCTTCTTGACTTAAGTAAGTATTTCTTTTTGTAATAGTATTAACCGGATCGGGTAAAAGTTTATCCTAATTAATCTTTTGAGGTATTTAGTCAAAGAGAAGTAAATTCCTCGGCTCGCTTTATTTAATCCTTAGTCCCGGAAAGTTGCGTTAAATAAGAAAGCATCGATACGCGGTGCCTTCGCTCGGTAGTCCTTAAGCGATTTCTCAACTTAATATAAACTAACAAGATTGTCTAGTCGGAATTTCATTGAACATTGAGATTTTTCTGCAGAAGATACAGTAAGTGAATTCGTGCAATATCTAGCTCAGGTTTATTTATACCGTTTGTCCTCACTTAAGGATTTTTCCAATATTAGTCTAGAGAAAGTTTCCAATACTCTTTATGTTTAAAAGTAGTATCAATTCATTTGTACACAGCAAAAATAGCAGCTACTAAACCTGCACAATAGATTTACATATCCGAATGTAAATTGAAAAAGCTTCGGAGCATCGAATATTATTCATTCAAGTGTGCGCAGAGAGAATTAGCCACGTAAATTACCATTGTAAATAGTCGTCGGAGGTAATAGCGAATATTGAATTATAGATGAAGTATTGGAGGTACGAGATGAATCCAGTTTTTTCGCGTTGAAAACCCTGAGGGAAATTCCCAGCTACGTTGTGGCTGCAAAGCCTTCAATTTATGCAGGGGCCGCATTGGCGTCTATCTGGACGACAATCTTGACACATGCCGAGAGATGAACAATGCAGTTTGCAGGAGCTTAGGAAACGTCAAAACGTTGGTTTTATACTCGGTAAATATAGCTTGTATGTAAATAAACAACTGACGTAAGCTCACAACGGGATGTTTGATGCGGGTGTCCCTTGACTCGCCTAAAGTCATTGGTGCTAATTTCATTTGGCCTAATTTCTTTAGCCTAAACTTCTTAAGTACAATTATTGTTTAGCCTAATATTTTTTTTGCATTTTTGTCGTTTCGCATAAACGTTAAAATCCCTAATTATCAAAACCACTAATGTTAAACGTCCTAAAATTTATTAGCATACATATCTTTTGACACAATAATGACTACGCCGAAGTATTGTTAACCCTAATATTGTCTTGCATACATAATCTTTGGCATAACAATATTATATTGCATACAAGTCAGTGACAGAAACAAATCGTCAAAAAGCTGACCTGAGGCCTCCCGCTATGAAGAAAAACTTTTAATGCGAACACCATTACGTTAGGTCAGGTTAGTATTTTGACCACTTCCATAATGTTCGAATGTATGTTGCATGCTTGCATTATATGCATGCATGCATGCTTTTGTTTGCATGCTTGCTCACTTGTATGTATGCAGGTTTGCATGCTTGCTCACTTGCATGCCTGTATGCTTGCTTGCAAAATGCCTGCCGGGGGTGCAGGGGGGCTGGCCCCCTGCTTGGGTGGGTCGGGAGGCCTGAGGCCCCCCGCTTTAAAGAAAAACTTTTAATGCGAAGACCATTAGGTTAGGTTAGGTTAGTCTTTTGACCACTTGCTCCCTAATGCTTGCTTGCATACTGCATGCTTGCTGTCATGCTGCATGCATGCATTCCATGCTTTTGTTTCCATACATGCTTGCTCACTTGTATGCTTGTATGCAAGCAGTATTCTTGAGTGTAAGAAAAATATAAGATGGGCAATAAAAAGACAACGACAGGTTTTTCTGCTCATTTTTAGGGTTCCGTAACCTAAATGGCAAAAAACGGAACCCTTATAGATTCGTCATGTCTGTCTGTCTGTCTGTCCGTATGTCACAGCCACTTTATTCCGAAAGTATTAAGACTACATAGTTGAAACTTGGTAAGTAGATGTATTCTGTTAACCGCTTAACGAATTTAATACAAAAATAAGAAAAATAAAAGATTAAGGGGGGGCTCTCCATACACGGAACTGAAACTGAAAAAAAAAAATTTCTTCAAACCAACACGTGTTGGGTGTTTATAGATAGGTCTTTAAAAATGACATTGAGGTTTCTAAGACAACTTTTTCTCAAAGTCAACTGTTTGAAAGATATTCACCGCCAAAGTGGTAAAATGTGTGTCCCCCCCCCTTTAACTTTTGAAATAAGAGAGTGAAAAATCTAAAAAAAATATATGCTGTAGATCTTAATAAACACTTTCAACCAAAATTGGTTTGAACGAGATATAGTAATTAGTTTTTGAGATATAGCATATTTTCCAAAACCGCAAATATAACTTTGTCATTCATACCAACACTGTGAAAAACAAAGTTATTTTTGCAAACGAAAAATGATAGGTGGTATTAAATATGGTATGGTATAAGGTAACTACGGAACCCTATGGCGCGTGGCCCGACACGCACTTGGCCGGTTTTTTATTTACAAAAACATTATTTTTAGTATTTCGTATTCTGCTAGCTGTGCAATTATTATTAATTGTTGACCAAATCATTCAACAGTGTTTAATGAAATTTAGTATTTGTCAATTTACAAGTAGTAAACAGAACGGATTAAGAACGGTTTTAAGATGATTAAGGGGAGTGAACATTCGGCGAAAAAAATATTAGGCGTTACACAATTGTGCACATCGTAATTTAGTACTTTCAAACATTAGGGATTATGAGTAGTTATGCTTAATGATGAATTTGGGGAGTAAAAATGCGGCGAAAAATTTTTTGGCATAGTGAAAATAGGCCAAACAAATTTAGGTCTAATGAATATTGTGCGAAAAGTTATTAGGCCAATAATTGGTATGCATGCCAAAGACAGTTAGGACAAAAAAAATTAGGCATTACAATATATACCCGTTTGCTGCTCTTGGTTTTACTAATGATGTCATGTTCAATTTAAATAATGTTAACAGTATTGTGGTCTCTGGGTACTTATATTAAAATAATCCAAAAATACCTATGCAAAAATGAAGTTCAATGTAATAAAGTAATACACAATACACTTCTTTTTTGGGCATTCGCGTAAAAAGGAAATAACATCGAAGAAAAACAAGTGGGAATTCAAAGAAACAATTGAGGTAAAAAGTCAGTCAAAGAGAGCAGCCGACAGCGAGTCCCAGCATATAACTAGCCAGAACAAAGGGTGGCACAAATGGAAAATATGCCTCTGTTTGGTATAAGCCTGGCCAATCAGGGCCAGCACAATGTGCGACTAAACGGCGCACCGAGTGAACGGCACAAAAGCCGTAAAGAATGGCCCGTACTACCGCGCTAATAAAATAGTTGGCGCAACAGGTTGGCCCGCGCGCGATACAATGCTGCTATATCTGATCCTTGTGCTTACTTCACATACGGGTTTAACCTAATTCTCGGTATGTCGTCGTGTGTCGAGGACATTTTTAAGAAGCCGCGAAGTTTATACGCTGCTGTATTCCGTTTAAGTTCCACTTGTCTAGAGTTAAAAGCTGTGCAGTTTACGTTTAAGTTTTTTTTATAATTTAGGAAGTTTTTATTTTGAAAATGTTAAAAGCAATACATATTTATGTCGACCATGAATTAGTTATTAATGATTCTATTAAAAATGCATAACTACATACTAATGACAGCTAAATCGGTAAAACAAAATGAGAATATCTTGATTCAGCACATTTTGTTCGTTTTCGCAGTTTCGAAAAACAGTTATAACATTTTAATTAAAAAGTTCTATTTCAAAACTACTTATAGTAAGCTTTTAGAGTAGGTAATGAAAACGATTTTGTAGCCGATCTTCGGAAAATGATTATTGACAATACTGTGAATCGTGAATGCAGTATTTGTCAATTGAAAACATGGTCGTGGAATGCCCAATCAATATCAATAAAGCAGGTGTTAGCCAGCTGATTAGCCGAAGGTAATCCGAACATTCCAACAAAGCACTTAATACCAACATAGTCAGACACCCACTTAATGACTGAATGACTATGTATTACTATCAATAACTAAGCTGGTTAGTACAATTAATCTTTAGTCCCTGGAGGTTGAGTACATGGTATCTGTTTACTGTGACAAGGTAGTCTGTTATGTATCCAGATGTAGGTAATCATTCAAGTATATAAAACACTACCAAGGTGGAAGTTTGAAATAAAGTAAACATCTATAGAAGAAGTAGTAGTAATGTAATACTGTACTGTACCCCGAGCACGAACATCTTGCGAAAAAGTAATCGTATCGTTAACGTAAACAATTTGTATGGAGAAAGGACAGCGCCTCTTTCGGACGTAAAATTGGCAGCACGAATGCCTTTCGTATCGTAACGTAAGCGTGCGGTAAACGTAACGTATCGTAAGATGTTTATACTAACTTTGCGAGCACGAACCATTTTTTGAGGTATAGATTCGTAAGTGACGATAGCTGGCTAACGTGAACTTTCGAATGTTTTGACACGGAAGATTTCTCTGTGTGAAAACTTGCGTCGTGAATTCGGATTATGTTTTGATGAATATTTTCACTATGTTAAGATGTTTTAAATACTTTAATTTAAGTAATTATGCAAAGAGAATTTACAGTTGAACTTAGTGCATTGTATTTATTACCTTGCGGCGAGATTAAAATACAGTAATAAATAATAAACAAGAAGAAACGATTTAGTACCGAGAGGACGAGCTTTGATATGACATTGATAGGATCAATAGACAAAACGAGTGACTTTGTATTTGATGTAAAATAAAAAAGAAAAATAAGTAAATAGGTGCCTACTTATAATTACTTATTTTTTTTTTATACTACTGAATCGCTAATTAATGTTTTATTTATAGAAAGCTGTAGGTAAATAAAAAAATAAGTAAATTTTAAAAATCTTTTTTTTTTAAGTATTTTTATTTATTAAATAACGTTGAAAATACATAGCTTAGTACATATGAATAATAATAATTATGAGTAAATTGCTTTACTTATATTAATACAACAATATTGAATACAGATCTATTTCTTTATTGTTTTCGGCATGATTTCAGTCGAATATCACAACATATCTCATTAATTTCAATTTATTACACTGCTTCAACTTGTTTCCGAACGCAACAGCCGAGTTCGTGCGCTCCCTTCTTACGTTAGGATGACGTCAGCTTCGTTGCCCTATCGTGGCCCTATCGAAGCCCTATCGAGCTTACTACACGGCGACGAAAGTGCTTCGTGCTGCCTACTAACGTTAAACTGCGTATTCGCATAGTAGACTCGATACGTTTACGTTACGAATACTTTAAATGTTCGTGCTTGGGGTACTGTACGCAACATACTTACATCTAATTATAAGAGGAGGATATTACATGTAGGCAGATGTACAATGAAATCTCAATGTCACTTTTCTAGGTGTATGAAAAGAATAACATAAAAATCACAAGGTTAATAAATAAAACTAAACCTGGCAAATTGTTGGATTGAGTGGTAAATTTTCTATTTCAATTGTATTCTTATAATTTCAACAAAACACAGGCAAAAAAAATGACTGACACGTCTGTAAAACGCCTCAGCTTACATTATGCTACCTGTAATAAGATGATTGAGTAGATACTACTGAAATAAATAGATGATATGGAAAGTCGGCAGATGCCACTATTTTTAAATAGAAAAGGTTCTAAAACCTATTACTTTTCAGTAAAACAAATGATTGTGATAACAATTTAAACCTACTGTTTGTATCTAAATCTATCAACTAATTAAGACCTAAACCATTGGTGTAATACGAATATAATGAACATAAAAAAGACAAATCCGATGAAGTCTTTTGTAATACGAATATTAATAATACTATTAGTACACATAAAAAGAACTAAGAAGACATTCACCCAATTAGAGCGTAAGAAGAGACTAATAAAAGGACCACATATAAAAACAGAGAAGCTACTAAGGGAAAGCTATTATGAGTAGACTGTATTGTGATATCGATGACAATCAGCACTCCAGCTAACATCCACTTAGTTGGGTCCACGGCAAAGGACACTTTACCTCGAAACCTATATTGTTTACGATGGCTCCACTCTACTCACGAATCGTTTTATGTTTAAAAATCATTAAATGGAAATGAGGTTTGATTTCCCATACGATATTTATCGCTATAAGTAGTTTTATAAGGATTCGTTGATTTAAAAGATTGAATAGCTTGCAGTATTTTATTATGTTTATTAAATAAAATTTTGTTCTAATACAAACAAATTATTTAAGTCAGATGAATAACTATCTTAACTCGTTTTACAATAAGAAGAAAATACCACAATAACTTTATGTTTCTAAATTCTAATCTGTCAAAGCGTAGTTGGAAAAGCCCGAACTGGTTTTTATTAAGATTCAGTAGCTTTCAGTTGACTCAGAAACTTTCAAGGGATCATGTCTTCGAAGTTAGGGAAAGCTCTTTGATATTTGTCCGATTGCGGTGAGACGGTCGATTCCTGCAATGAACATGATTGATAATCTCCAAGATTTAGGGGCAATGGAAGTTGTTATTATTAAAGTTGGCATGTGTATTTTATGTACCTTAAACATGTTGGATATATTAATGTCTCGAGAAGGGATCGGACTAATAATTGAACGTCTTTTATCAAGCTATCTCAAGTTACGATTATTCATGTAAAGCCCAACAAAACAGTCCTCAAGTCCGCAATAACCATTTAGAATCTTCTAACAACTCGAACAGAAATACTTAACAGGGCGTGGGGAGTTGTAATAAAATGGGAAGACATGCATTAATTATGCGTAAACAAAAGGCGTTGAACGTTCAACCAGCCACAGTCAGCAAAGAACAATCTATTAAACAACCGAGCGAGTGCCAAGCGGCGGTAACCGAGGAGTGACAAAACTTGATTCGGCGACTAATTAGCAATACAAACATGAATCAGGGGCTATTAGTTGTAATTGAATTGTCGCCGGCGGCGGAGTTGTCGCGGCGGCAAATTTAAATATCGTCAAGAACGAGGTTTCGACGCCAACAAAGTTTGCCCCGACCGCTTCCAGTTTTATTCACTCTATCTCTATATATCAACATCGTGCCATTACCGACTACGTACCAAAACATGTCATTCGAATCCTACATTGAAATTCAATACGGTCATTGTTTTCGAATCGGCTAATAAATATTCATAGAAAACAAATGACGGTAAATTACTGCGGCAACTTCGGCCGATCGGGAGCTTTCGAGCGCGGCTCGGCGACAATTTTTCATTGAAATTTTATAAAACACTTCTCGTTGCTCTGAGGAAATTATCTCCCCCATTGACAAAAATTTTTCACGGCAAGTTTGACATCAATCCATTTCTTTTTTCCCACTTTTATCTTTTAAGCCGTCATGGTAAAGTTGGATTGTGTTAATTGCGAGCTCAGATATTTTGCACTTGTATTTTGCGTAAAATAAAGGAATTTTCCTGGAATTTAGAGATGTTTAATAACTGAAGCGTGGTGTTAATTGTCTGGAAACTCTGTTAAGCAGAAATTTATCGGTGTACCTAAGTGCCCACTTTGATACTACCATTTGCTGTTATTTAGGTTTGCAAAATGTGTGTGTACCTTGGTAGTAGTGAAATGGCATTTAACAAATTTTGCTTAGTTCGTTGCTTAACCGACCTAAGCATGTGAACTTGTGTAGTACTAGCAGCAGTCAACAAACACTAAACTGATTGAAGACTAGCGTCAACTGGTGACAAAGTGTGCGTAGTTGCATGTCTCCGTCAACGAATTCGATTAACTGAAATGCTGGTACAGCTTTGGAGTATTTAGCAAATGAATTAGCAGTATAAAAGTGTTTATTATTATTTTTTAAGAAGACTATTATGTATTAACTTTTCGGTTTAAAATAGTGACACATACTCAAACAGCAAACTGTAATAATTTCCATTTCTGTCTTTTACATATTTTTTTGTGGTGAGTTTTTGTATCATAGTTAGGGATTATATCTCTTACCGTCCTTGATCTTCTGATATGAAACCAATTTTCATTGATTGATATGAATTTCATGAGTTAAAAACTTCATGAATTAGTTCAATGCTACCAATTACGTCACAAACGATAATCCAGACGCGTTATCCCAGTTTAATAACCGCACATACGTCATCATATTACGTCATAAGACGGAAGGTAGGCCGTCACTCCTATCTACATCTCGCCCTAACATTCTGTGGGTAACATAAATTACGACTAGGATTTAATTTCCTTGTTTCTACCTATTAACTTTACGAGTGCAACAGTTTTGGGAGTACCCTTTGCTTTAATAGTTAATATTTAACGATAGGTTATTAAAATATAGTATTTTAATAAGCCTTAGCTTCCTTGCATTAATCAATACGTAAAAGTAGGTTTTGTTCTAAGCGTCCTCTTTATTAGTTTTGATTGCTAGTTCTATTGACAGAATATTTAATCTTTGTAAATTACAGATGTATCAGACTGTACTGTTATTTATTTTGTGACGTGTAGTATAATAATATCATAACATTTTGATGCGAACACTCCCACAGTCGCTAAGACAATCTTACTCGAGGAATCGTAAGTACCACGTACGTACTTGAAACAGAGGATTAAGATATTCAAAGCCAGGCTTCCTTTGCGGTCCGCACAAAGGGATCCATCCAATCTGTTCGCTGTTACAGTATTGAATCTAACTCGTAGTAAATATAACTGATCGAAGTATTCATGAAACCTACTTATGTTTGTCAGAATCAAGTAAAAGTTTAGTTTTACTATAGTGGATGCAGTATCAGCAATAACATTAAGAGTACCAGGATTGCAGTAGCGAAGGGGAGCTTGCACGGTCTCTCATTTCCTTGACTCAGCTAAGACGGGATTAGGCTGCTTGCCGCACGCATTGAGATTTCTCAGCGCCAACCAGAATTCAGAGAGCTGAGGATTTATGATTTATATTTTGTGAGCCACACTTACGCTTTTTACATGATAACGATTTTTTGTCTCTTTTCAGTCTATGTACCCGTGTTTTGAACATTGAATAAATATCAACGTATTAGATATTTTTTATTTAATAGAACTACAGAGCAAATTCACAAAGACCATCACGTATTCATTAAATAAAGTTCTGTATATCAGTACGTAATTCCCAAAAAATCATTGTAAGGGACTCCAAAATAGTATAGGTAATTCAATTACGTTAAGAACTCTTGGAATCAGAATAAAAAATGAGGGACCCAACAGACGTCGTTTCTACGCACCAAGTTTGCTTACAGCCGGAATAATAACACACTCATATAAAATCTGAGATAGCTTTCGTTAAAAATCGAAATACAATATTTGTGCGAAACAAACATTCCCAAAGAAATGAATAAAATTTCTATGAAGCTAGCTCGCATTAAAGTTGTAATAGAAGGCGGCTGTGATGTTTCGCCGTAGATTACGAATATTAATTAATAACGAGTGTTTCATAAAAAATGGGGTTTTGCCCAACCGACCCCGCAGGATATCACGGTGCATAATAAACCGATGCTGCGTCCTACGTCCGGAGCCCGGAAGACCGACCCACTGCTGCAAAGACCCTTATTATTACATATGATTCTAAGGAAAAGCGCTCTATTCCTTTGCTGTAAATATTTAATGAAAAATTTCAGCCCAGTTCCATGTATGAAACCCAAAATATGTATATGTCGACTTTAACTTTTAAAAGCACATTCGTGTATGAGATTACACAGTGACATGATAAATTAATTAAGGTAACTCCTCAAATAAGCAGTAACATAGAGAAGTCGAACTAGTCAGTCCTTTGGACTTTATCAGATCTTGCCCGTATTAATTAACTTAAATGCAACAAGTACGAGTTTGCTCTGCTCTCGAGAAAGACTGTCGTATGTTTCATTATGGAAGCAGCTGAATTAAGTAGCTTCGTCGAGTCCAAAGATCTCTTTGCAAACGAAATTGCATACTCTTTGGCAACAATTTCGGCCTTCATGCTTTTCAGTTCATTTTCTAAACCGTAGTCCAAATTAGTTAATTTGAACTTAATTAATGAGTTTTAATACCAATACTACATCAATTCAATACACTAGCTAGTGGCTCTGTGAGAAGTAGACTTCGCGCTTGTGATATTCTTGAAAATTTTGGAAAAACTGGATCGTCAAAAAATATAGTCGAACCTAGTCACAAAATTTCACGAGAATCGGTTGAGAAATGCGACCCGTGGGCCTACCCAAATGGGGGTGTCCACATTCGCCAACTTCCTTTTTCGCCAATTCCTGATTTGCTAAGTCCTGATTCGCCAATTCCTGATTTGCCAACCATTGATTCGCCTATTTCCGATTCGCCAACTCATGATTCGCCAACTCCTTATTGAGAATAGTCATCTCGGTCGCTCGAGCGTTTATGTCGTGGGCTCGACCTCATATTAAATTCAATTTTTTTTAACATATTTTATTTATTACAAAATATATATAAATATTAGTATTTAAAATAAAAATAAAATAAATGTAATATTAGAGAAACAAAATCAAAGAAACAAAGTCGTCTTAGTTAATCCGGAATAGTCCTCGTCTTTTTGTTATCAAAAAATTCACTGATCTGTGCCCTTTACGACCTGGTATATCGATTTATTTAATCCTAACTATCCTATCTAATATTATAAATGCGAAAGTCCGTTTGTTTGTTTGTTTATTTGTTTGTTTGTTTGTTACGCTTTTACGTCTTAACTACTGAACCGATCATAATGAAATTTTGCATACACGTTGTCAGGGGTACAGAGAAGGATATAGGGTACTTGTGATCCCGAAAAAAAGAATTGTTCCCGTGGGATAGCAAAAAAAATTCCACGCAGACGAAGTCGCGGGTGGCCGCTAGTTCATTTTATAAATAGAAGTACTGTTTTTTTTCTCAAAAATTAATAAACACATTGGTAATACAATGTTTGGGTTTAGCTGTAGGCCAGTAGGGAATTGGCGAATCGGGAGCTGGCGAGTCGGGAGTTGGCGAATCAGGAATTGGCGAAAAAGGAAGTTGGCGAACGTGGAAACAGGGACCCAAACGGCCATTCTACTAAAATAAACGCTAGTGGAACAGAATGACAATGTATGTGATTGACAGAAGCTAAGCGTTAGCTTAAGTCAATCCCTTAAGCCCACCGGTAACGATCAATTGCGATTGTCAATTTTTCCGCAATTGACGCCCATTGACGGAAAAATTGATCGTTTACGCGTGCAATTGAAGCGATTGTCAATTGCTCCAACAATGGCATTGACGGAAAAATTGACAATCGCAATTGATCGTTACCGGCGGGCTATACATTGTAATTATATTTTATACTAGTGTTAATTTATAGTAGAATGGCCATTTCAGTAGGGGGCTGTAGAGGAGAACAGCCGGACATCTGGACATACGAAAGTATTTTTGCTCAATCTGAAACGGAGACGTTTCGCTAGCAGCTCGTTCAGTCAATAATGTTAATTTCCGCCTCACGCAGTGTTGAAAGGTTTACAAAAAGTTCTTAACTTTCAACACTGCGTCTTAAACATAGCTTAACAATATTTAACGATCAGTTAAATAAATGTTACTTTTAGCAATAAAAATCTGAATTTTTCTTCGTTTAAACACGAAGCGACCGGATTAATTGGCTTAAAACCTAACAAGTCGCCGCGTTTGCTTTGCTGTAGAGCGTGCGCCGTATTTTATGAAACCAAATTAAATAGTCCAGTTGGATTATGAGACAGAAGCTCAATAACTACGGAAAGAATAATGTTATTGCCAGATAATAGAAGCGAACGCGAATATTCATGCAAATAAAGTACCTAAACTTGAAGAAAGAAATATTTAGTATTAAGGAAATATCTTTCAGAAGATATGAAAAACATTATTGTATTACCGCGCTGTTCATCCGATACGATATATTTTTTAAAAATAAACAGACTCCCCTATGTATTCACGTTATAAACAAAGAAAAATCAGTCAAGTGCGAGTCGGGCTCGCGCACGAAGGGTTTCGTACCTAATTTAATTTAATTGGTCTGGTGCAAAGGTTGGACAACCTTTGGATAGCAATGCACATTGCCATCCAACGCAGCAACGCGGCCAGCGTTATGAGCACGTTTGCGCCGGGGACTACTCGGGGCGGTCTATTTGACTAAGTATTATACAAGGTGTTACAAAAATACCCCTAATCCCGAAAGGTGGTTGAAGTACATCATATATCGACAATGATTTTACCACATCACTATTTCAAGACTATAACCTCGTTCGAACTCTGACCGCGGACCGATCGGTCCGCGGACCATTCATTCTGTAAGTTTTAAAATCCATAATTGCCAAAAGTTAAAATGGATTTTAAAACTTACAGAAAGAATCAAAACTTACTTACAGAAAGAAGAAAAAATCAATCATTCATTCTGTAAGTTTTAAAATCCATAATTGCCAAAAGTTAAAATGGATTTTAAAACGTACAGAAAGAATGAAAACTGTTGAAGAGTTATTCAAAAAATATTAGAGACAATTTAAGAGATTATTACTTGTGCTTTTTTTAAATATTGACTTGGTTTACGAGTAATAAAAATAAATGTAGTTGCGGCGCCACTTTCACTACCACCTCGCCTTAAGCGTCACTATTAAAATTGTTGTATTATTAAATAAAACTTTTTAATCGAGACTATTTTATTTGCTCTTCGACAACACGGCGCTCGAAGAAAGACACTAGTTATGAGTGATATAAGTCTACCGCCAAACGGCCTTTTTGGCGAAACGACCCACCGGCAAAATAGCCCATCGATATCGACGAACCAACTTTCGACGATCAGTCCCAGACCCCCGACGACACGCGACAGACGAACCGACCCTCATCATAGTAAAAGTATAAAAGTACGCGCGCTTCATTTATTTAGTAGGTAGGTAACGATTTGATTAAAGTTGTTGTAAATCTATTTACCTTTACTTACATGTTTTTAAAATATTCCAAAAAGTCATTTTTCATTACCTTTTTTGAAAATCATAGTTTTGTCCAACACTGTTCAGCTAGTCTTTGCGTTAATAATAACAGTGGAGATTTCATACATTTCTTTTCACAACGTCCGATTATATCTTTTTATCCTATCATTACATCTTATTAAAATAAAAAATTGAATCTATCAATACAATGCGATTAAATTGACAATAGACAGTGATCCGCGGCAACTTCACTCGAGAATGTATGGTGTGGTGCGCACAGATTTCAACAAATTAAAATACATCCTTATGTACCGCAAGCGCTTTGAAGGTGTTCACTTCTGTTGTACAAAGCTAAATTAATCGCATTGCACCTACAGATATTTTAATAACATAAAAACTATTAACGAATTTTACACTAAACGGAACAACTAAGACTACTGACATTTTTTAACTATGCCATAGCGCGCGTCGTGGCGGCTTCGTTTGATGCTTTGTGTGATGCCGATATTTGTCCGCGGTCATGACTGCGGACATGTCCGCGGACACGACCGCGGTCAAACACGATTTCAAAGATTAAACAACAGCAGATAGGACTTCTGGAACCCGCTTGAAATTATCTATCAAAGCAAGAACTCTCTAGGTAAAATTAGTAATTTACTTAACTTATCCATGGTATTTAAATACAGATGATGACGCTTACGTGTCTTTTCGAAATGGTGTGTAGAGATTAATTTTACATTTCTGAAAAAAATATTAATTCAGTAACTATGTAATTTAGAAATTACGTCACTGTTATGTATCAGGTATTTATTTTATTTTAAATACGCCTATGTCATAACTAGCTTACTTAGGTCACTGTAATGTAAACGTAGGTACAAATATCTACAGATGTGACCAGTCTGAAAAACGAATAGTCTTTGATTTAGAAGCCAATGACCGGAACTGATCGGAACAACTGATGGGAATCTTTAAAAATCTTGTCGAATTTTTGCAAAAATATCGACAAGATTTTTAAAGATTCCCATTCCCCAAGATCGTTTTTCTCCGTAAATATTATAGCTAAAAAATAAAGAACAGCACCCATCATTTTTATTTCATTAATACTCATTGGCATTTCCGGGATTAGGATTACTTTTGTAACAGGTTGTATAAGAATATAACTGTAAGTAATTATTGTAATATCAAAATATTCTCTATTATTTTTAACAAAATAAGTATATTTTCCCCTTTCAAGATTTTACATATTCAGATTATATTTAATTATTTATTTTTGAAATGAATATACAACTAAATATTCTGTGCATATTTCAAGCGTCTACCTGTTGACTTTATTAATATCGAGCCAAAAACGGCAAAAATAAACGTTTATTGTATGGGAGACCCCTTTCAATATTTATTTTATTCGGTTTTTAGTATTTGTTGTTATAGCGGCAACTGAAATACAACATCTGTATAAATGTCAATTGCCTAGCTATCGGTGACAGACAGACAGACAGATGGACAGTGGAGTCATAGTAATAGGGTTTTTACCCTTTGGGTACGGAACCCTAAAAACGAAAGTGAACGATTTATTCTCCTGATTTTTTTCCTTCGGGTATGGTAAAAGCGTCACTCTATGAAATTTCGACAGATGAATGGACCAGTGCACATGATAAAATTAAAAGGTTGCCAGTTTGCCTGCGGCTATGAGTCTGAAAATCAAAGCTTCCGATTTGATTTGTATATTCCCCTCGGTTAAAATTTTTACTGATACCCGGTAATTGTTTGTCGATTGTACCCTGTTAAAATGTAAAGCTTTCAGTTGAAACTTATTTTAGTTTTTATTTCGTTGTTTTCACTAAAAATAACAATAGTATTGAATACCAACAGAGCTAATAATATCAATTTGTGATCCAGAAAAATCACTGGGCTGCCCGATTGACGTCGATGGCGTCGGTTATTGGGTCGTCGGGTTGCGTACACGATCACAAACTTATGAGCAGTTGCTCAAATTGAACCCTTTTCAGTTTTGTAATAAGATCTGAATTACGACAGCGGGGTGTACACGGAAACGGCCTAATGATGGCATAGACTACAATAGCACGTGGGCCCTTATTATTGGTATCTGACCTGACCGCTACGAGCGATTTGTCTAAATGAGATCCGGACCTCTTCGTTGCTTTGTTATTTTTTTCTGTATAGGCGCTGTTGCTCTTGACGTATTGGGTTGTGAGTTTTCTTCTATTCATATCCGAAACATCAATTGTTAGGAATTTTTCAGAAGAACGTAAATATCTATAGGAATCCATTCATCTTTATTTGATTTATGGAATATAATTAATTTCGATGTAAAGCTCGTACACCATATATTTAATAAAAACAACGCTTTTTGTCGTAATTTTTCCACTATAGAGTGAAATTACTTTATGGCAAACCTATTTACGTTCCATGTTTGTGCAAAATTGAACTATAATGGAATAACATTGTTGAATAGGAAATTTTAGGTAGGCCTAGCGTACTGGACTGATGGAGGCGGGTGCACGCAATTTTGTGCGTAATTCCGTGTGAATAGATGTTATGTTTGTTGCGGAGTTGGTGTGAATACCCTGTACAGGGTAGCGTAACCTCGGTAATCCCGTGCAGCGGCGATTAATCTTCGTTTCGGCTCTCACGAGGTGGTTTGTTGCGGGTAAATTTGTGGGGATCGCCACGATTTGCTGACCATGGGCCCCATGGGTCGTGTTCGTCATACGTTAAGCCTTTGTTGGTTTAATCGCCTCTTTTATCGACGGCATATTAGCAGCGGCTTAGTATCTACAGCGAAGACTGTATATCAATAGCGAAAGCTGTGCGAATATTCAGTAGTATCGTGACAAAACTCTTTTGGGTAAGGTATTGTTTATCCTGAACAAAAAAGAACAATATAAAACATTAAAAATATAATAGAACATTACAAGAAACAAAAGTATTTTTCATAATTGTAATGTAAGTAACAACATTCGTTATATCAGGCAATTTTCTCTACGCACGAGTGTAATAACACCCGCCGTTTCGTTTCGACATTCATCATTAGTTTTCCTAGAACATTATTTACGCGAACAATATGAATATTTGACGAATTCGGACGCAGTAAATGCTGTGTGTGGCGTCGTAAAATATACGTTGTTGTGGTGACATACAAATAACGACTTATAACGCCGTTATAACGAGTTATTTGTGTGATTCGCATCACGTGATTAGTGCGCTTGCAGCATTTTGTGACAATGCTAACACCTTGCCCATAAGGTGCAAATCCGTACAAATTATGACGTGATTTTGACGAGTGATGAGTAATATGATCACAATACTGAAAGCTCTTTAGCTTTCAGTATTGTGATCAGTATTAAGTGAAATAGGAACCTATCGATTAGGTTATATTATAATGTTACACTTTGTAAGCAGAAAAAATATGACAATCAGAATTTACTTAAAAATCATAATTAGGTACTGACAGAGATATGCAATTTTCAGTGATACATATTCATAATATAGCAAAGAGCTCATATGCGAGAGCCATGCGCTCTTACAACTTTGAAAAGTAATTTAGTTATTTAAAATATTTACTACAGTAGGTATTCCATTGTAATAGACACTGCAAAAGTAACTTTAAGTCATTAACAATGAAGATTGTGTGTACCGTCTCAGGCAACCACTGTGCTTCAACAATACGCAGCCCGGCTAATGTTTTACTCGCGTTCGTCTGTCAACTTTATGTACCTTGCCTTTTACCAAATTGTATTTTCGTGTTCGGCCGAGTTTTCCTTATAAATACCTACTATCATTAAGACGACACTGTGACAGGTGTTAATGTCGGGGGAAGGATCGAACCCATTTTCCGTAATGTAAACAATACCAATGTTATTTCGGTCGATGACAGACACAAATTAGAACGCGTTTTTATGTGGGCTTTGCGTTTACGATTGTCATTTGTTCCGAGTGCAGTAGCGTAGCAGACAAAATATTCAGCATTATTTTGACATCTATTAAAGTAAATAAATTATTTTTAGTAATTTTAAACAAAATTTGTACATTTTCGAAACCTTTTTCGCTTGAGAGGTAATGATTTGGTTTAAATTAATTTCGAAAATATAATAAAGGAAATGCATTTTAGAAACCAAAATAAGCCTCTCTTACACTTACATTTACTAGTACATTTATGGTTTCCAGGTACACCTGTAAACCAGATTTACGCTTCAAGGTATTCCCAGAATGTTTTAATTAATATGACACGTTTCAGTCGTAACTCAACCACTTCATTATACTCCGAATATTACGCCTTAAGCAGATTGATAAATTATCGCAAGTAAATTGTGAACTCCGAACCCATATGTTGAGGTATTAACCGGATAAATTTTATGCCTAGAAATTGTTCCTATAAGGAGAACTTCAAATAAATTTGTGAGGGGAGAGACCATTATCTCCATTCGCAATTTTACAGCTCCCGTGGAACGAAATCTTTGGAGCAATTATTCCAATTCGAAGTTACACAAAAAAGTCTGAATTCGTAAGATTTGGATGAGAGGCTGATTTTGTTCGTTAAAAGTAGATTTAGGCTGACAAGTATCATACATATTAAAATTGTAAACATTATTTAAACTTTTCTAATTTCTCAGTTTTCCGATTAGATAAATGTTGTCTTGACGACACAATTAATAATTATGTTATGATTATTATAGCCAATGGCAAGTTTAGATAGGTTTTTCTCTACGCGTATTAATATCTTGCTTATCATTCTTACTCCGAAAAACGAAATACAAAAACGCATCAAACATTTAATTGTCCTCCATAAAATGTTAGACAAGAAGAATGTTATTAGTTTTCTAACTAAGGTAATAAATTACGTCAAATTAATGGTATACTGAAGATGGTCGCAGCTGATGTCGCACCTGTACACAGGCATTAAACCTAGGCAAGGAGCCGTCATTACGCCCCTTGCGTCATTTGTTTATTAAACATCCTCCCAGATGGAACGAAATAATGGTCCGTAGACTTTGTCGTGGCCGTTTTCCCTTGAAATTAAATTGTAATGATGATGCAAACACGCTTCGTCCTCCCACCCCCGTTATTAAGTCCGCGTCTTCTTGAGGTCAAAATGAATAGGTTTTTAAAAGCCTACCCCGCCATGACAACTGTCATAGTTATGAAAGGAGCCCGAGTGCCCGGAGCTTGTTGAATAGAAGATGTTTTTGCGAAACGCCATCTGTGATGCCCGAATCTGTATTTATGTCGGGGCCACTTGAAAAGATCGTCTGGTTACACGATATTTTTTAATGTCCACAATTTCTAAAAGTTTGGCGTTGTATTAATTTTCGCGAGAAAAGTCGGTGTTTGAGAAATGACACAGAACACAGCGACAAGATTGAAATATATTTCATAGATTGGAAGCTTACTGATGGTAATGCTATTTTAGACATATTTACATAACTAAATGAACAAATACATGAACAAATGTTAACTCAGATATTCATAAACATAACACATATCTTAAGCTCACAATTTGTTTATATTTATGATGTATTTAAATCTAGAAACTAGGTACCGTACACGGTACACGTTCTTTGGCGTAAGTCTAAGTACTGTTACTCCCATAGGAACAAAATTAAAATAACTCACTCTATATAAGATCTAACAAATCCAAAATTTATTTGTGTGTCCCATTTACAAGGGAACCGGGAAGTGTATTAAACAATTGAATTTTATTTCATAAAAATGAAATCTCGCAGCGACCTCAAAACCTAAAAAATCGGGAAACAAAACCCACTTTTTGAATAAGCACGTTCAAGCATACCTGACGTAGGTACTTATACCTAAAGGATGTATAAATATACCCGAGCACGGGAACCGCAAGGTATGAATGCGCAGTATAATTGACGCCCTTTCATCTTGCTCGCTTGCTGCTTGTTCAAAAACTCATTTGTATAATAATAAAATTATACGTAATTTGTTACATCGCAAGTGGAATGGTGCTAGACGAGTATTTTTAATAGTGGTCTATTTTATTAAGTTTCGTAGTAACTTTGAAATAATGATGTTGTGTTTTTGTACAGAACATTATTTTATTTATAACGTTTTTAGCTGTGCACGTAGACTCTCTGATTTATTTATATTTCAATTAATTAGGTACTATGACGCACTACCAATGTTGGTTATATCGACAAGAAAATTATTTAGTTCCTAACTGTGAAAGTTGCTAAATATTTTCCAACAGATCTTGAAGACGTAAAAAAAAGTTTAATTATGTTTCTATCAGTACTTCAAGTACAGTCTGTTCCAATTGTCTAAGTACCAAACTTGTTAGGCTTGCTCACTTCATCTCGTTCACAAGTTAGAAAACTACAAACCCTAGTGAATGAATAGTTCAATTCGTCAAGTTTTATTTCAACGAGATACCTAATTACGAAAGCTGTGAGTTTTCTTAAAAGATCGCGAAGTTTGATGAAAGAAAAGTGAAGTTTAAAATAATCAACAAAGTTTAAAACTCACTTGCAATTTTCCATTGCTTTTATTTGATGTTAGACAATTATCATGATTCATAAAATAGTTTATGTTCATGTAGAGATATTTATACCGCCGTTAATTTATACCACTCGAGCAAAACTGCCAAACTTTTGTTACGAGTCGAAAAATAGAGAATGTTAAATTAATTCTAATGAATATTTTCCGACTTTCAAACTGTTTACGAAAGTTCTAACACGCTTATCGACTAATTAACACAAAAAAGCTGAAAAGAACTTTTCTGAATAGGAAATTGAAATTATTATCAGTAACGGCCGTAAATATTTCGGCATGAGCTGAAGAATTTTAATTAAAAACTTGTAAGAAGTATTCAGAAGAGAATATGTAATCTGTTGTAGATTAATTCATAATTGGCCCACGGTCTGTGCCAAAGTGTGGAACGTTTGTAAAACTTTCGAGAAAGTAGATAAGTGGATAATATTTTCCCTCGAATTAAGGGGATCTTTATTATATGAAAATTTAATTTACTGTCATTTGCGGAACTTTGTTCAAGTGTCTTATTTAAAAAGTTTCAAACGTTATTTTCTTTCATACACGAGCCTGTATTTCTGTAGTAGAAACTTACGAGAGTTAATATTGCAATAAGTATTGTTTTTCTGCTATAAACAAATGCTTTTCTGGCGCAGGAGTGGAATTATTATAATGATACATAAGACTTATAAAGAGTAGAAACTAAAGAATTTTAAACAAAACTCAATATCGTGAATAAATATTTTTATTTTAAACTGTACTTGTAGTCGTAACTCCAATTGTTAAAAGTTTATACTTAGCGTCCCCGCAGACGGGCGATTAATCGCTGAGCGATTTTTTGTCGCTGAGAATAGAACATACGGAGTTCTATACGTAAACAGCCACGAGCTACTTTTTGTAGCTGCGATAAACGCGACGTTAATCGCAGCGATAATCACGGCGCTCTTTTGTCGCTGGCTAAGTAAAACTTTTGTCGTGTCATTTCGCAGGCGATTAACGCCGCGATTATCGCAGCTACAAAAAGTCGCCCGTGAGCGGTTACGCTTACAAATATTTTTTTATCTACAACGGGATAGTGCTTGACCTTCATCTCACCAAATGTTAAGTGACGATAAGGCCTAAAGTGTAAGCGCACTACACCTGGAACCTCACCACTGAGGACTGAGGCTATCTTACCCTAACTGTCGGAACACAACAATTTTGTTGTTATGGTGTCAGACTTAGTAAGATGGTGGTAGCTAGCCAGGTGAGCTTGAAATAAGCGCTACCACCAGCCAAACCGAGTAAAAATTTGGTACTCTTGGAAATCGAACCCGGGACCACTGCGTCTTTAATGTGTGTGCTGAATACCAAAGAGGTGGATTAATAAAAAAATATACTTCTGTGGCCACCTAGCTTAAAACAAAAGCACAGAAGCATTGAAGTCATTGCAAAATTTATACGGCTCATAAAACACTTCGATTCGATAAAAAAAATATGATTGTGATAAAAATATACGACAAACAAAAACACCGCACCCCAGCGTTCAATTAACCGACGTGATTAAATTTTTACGCGACTTAAAAATACTTCCGAAGTATATAAAGGTATCTACTTACATTTTTATTACACAAAGTGCACGCTTTGAGTTTGACTATTTTATGTTTTTAATGGAGAAATTGTGTTTGAATTTATTTTGAGGGCCCATTAAACCACTTCAAGTTATTAAAGGCTAGTGATTCATTAAGGTGCTTTTATTTGAAAAACAAAGAAGAAAATAAAGAAATGTTAGTCGGAATTTTGTGTGTTGTTTCTCCGTCGGAAATTTATCTCAATAAAGTAAATTTCCTAGAAACACACTAGTGGCAGTACTAGAGTAGTAGTAACATGAAAAAAACCGGTCAAGAGCTAGTCGGACTCGCGCACGAAGGGTTCCGTACCAAAAACGACAAAAAAATTACGTTTGTTGTATGGGAGCCCCCCTTAAATGTTAATTTTATTCTGTTTTTAGTATTTGCTGTTATAGCGGCAACAAAAATACATCATCTGTGAAAATTTCAACTGTTTACATGTTGTCGTTATTAATATCGAGCAAAACACGGCAAAAAAAATACGTTTGTTGTATGGGAGCCCCCCTTAAGTATTTATTTTATTGTTTTTAGTATTTGTTGTTATAGCGGCAACAGAAATACATCATCTGTGAAAATTTCAACTTTCTAGCTATTCGGTACGGTTCATGAGATACAGCCTGGTGACAGACAGACAGACAGACAGACGGACAGTGGAGTCTTAGTAATAGGGTCCCGTTTTACCCTTTGGGTACGGAACCCTAAAAAGTACTTACAGTTTTTCTTTTACCAAATTAAAAAAAAGCAACGGCTCGTTGATGACATTGAACAAGAAAGAAAGAAAAATATTTATTTAGGGACCACTTAGATTCAATAATCTATTTCTATGACTATATATAACTAAATGCTTCATATTTTAGAGAGAGGATGGTAACGGTATAACTTAATTTAAATAATAAAGTGGCCCTAAAATGGCATCAATTCAGCATTTGTCGGGAAGCCATTATGAAATGACTCCTCAACGCTGGTCTTCCACGGACACGACTTATTTAACCCGTTTTTCTAGGCATTGAAACCTAGAAACACTGTACTGTTGTACATTCAGTAAAACGTGGAGTACCATAGTCAACTCCAATACATTTCGAAGCCAGATGTGGCCAGCAGTATCCCTCATCGACAACTTAGCGCACACATATGTAAATCCACACAACATAAGCTCTCTGGGGAACAAGTGTGGAGTAATTTGCGAACACACGAGCTCCCGGCGTCGCGAGAACATTAACTATTAAATTCGTTGCATATTAAACTACACCCTTAGCTATGTAATCTACCTGAACGCTGAAGATACGTTCTAAGCATAAAAATACATTTTTTAACTGAATATGTTGAGTTGCTGACTTGAAAAGCTAATGGACCGACAGTAGCAGGCTCCTTACATGTTCAAAGAGATAGTTTTGTAAATATTTTAATTGACTAACGAGATCGTGAGTCTGTTCTCTTTGCTAATTAATTGGATAGTAGAGGCTTTCATGGGTGTACTGTAAACTAAAACTTTAAAGCATGAGTCAATTTGAAAACAAATATTTACTTGTTTTTAGGGTTAAAACACGAAATCCTTCACCTCAGTATAACAAATACTTTTCTGAAAACTATATCAAAATCGGTTCAGCCAAACGCGAGACAATCGCGGACAAACATACCTACATAATACGAGTCAAACTCAGAACCTTCCTTTTTTTGAAGTCGGTTAAAATACTAAAACCTTCTCCTAAGTGTAACCACAGAATAACTAATTAACAAATAATTTTCTGAAAACCGCATTAAATTCGGTTCAACCAAACGCGAGATATACATAGGTACATACAGGTCAAACTGAGAACCTCCTTTTTTTGTTTTTTGAAGTCGGTTAAAAATGCCGGTCATTCCAACAGGAGAGGGGGTAGACCCCAACATGCGGGGGGTTTTGTCGATGAAATTGATAATACAGATATATTATTGATAATATATCTGCCGTTAAAAGCTCCGACATCGCTAACCAAACATATTGTATAATCATAAAACAATGAAAAGAGTTTATTTACCTCGCTCTTATTATTTATTATTATATATTCTTTTACATCATTGACATTTACAATACCGATGAGGCACCCAAGAAAGAAAGAATTCATACAATCGAATATTATATTTATACTTACGTCTAAAACTTACGTCACTGTTCATTTGCAATACGAAAAAACGGTTTAGGGAAATTGAACATCGCAAGAGCAAAATTGAAAAAGGTCGCTCTTCAAAAAATTGCCCGTGACAGGCATCGGGCTGATTAGTATGCCTGACAAGTAAAATGATAACTGAAATAGATACAATGTTTATTCCCCTGAGGGGGTATCACGACCGCTTATCATTATTGAAGAGCTCAGCGTTTCGTAGATAGTTGAATTTTTCGGGATATTCTTTCGATTTCGGAATGTTTATCGCATAATTTTACTTGGCATTTTTTTGTTACGACACTTTTTTAGGGATTATCTTTCGGGCTTTTAGTTAAGAGAAATGTTGGTACTATATTAACTGTAATTATGAGACTTTTTTTATAAGTTTAGGTACAAAAAATATAATATATAAATAAATATATAACTATATTACGTTGTTCTAATATACAACGTGTTACAAAGTAACCTCTAATGCCGTATATGGGAGATAGGGACCATCAAACTAAACAACTTTTACTATGGGACCAACTGTGAAATCGCGAAAAAGAAAATCAGCTGTATGAAACAGGTGATTTTTTTTGGTCAGCCGGATAAACAGACATACGAAAGCATTTTTGCCCAAGCTGAAACGGAGAAGCTTCGCTCTCACTTCGCGCTCGCTCGGTAAATTACGTGAAAACCCATTAGCTAGAGGTTGTTTACATATTTATTAATAAGTTCTGTACACACACAATTTTAAACAGAAAAGAAATGGACAGAATAATTGACCAATTATTAAATATTGAAACTTTTAACTGTACATACTCGATGGGAATAGGGAAGAGATACACTCATTTCATTTTTAGATACACTCAAAAATTAACTGTGTAGGTACCAGTGGTGAAGGGTTCATACAAGCCGATTCCCATCGGCTTACCTTTTAGAAATCCCACCCCACTGATCAACTATGCAGATCATAAAATTTTCATCATTTTTGTACAGCGGCTTACCGTCGCCATAATTTTACCCCTCGCCACTGGTAGGTACCTATATTTGTTCAAATTATCAAGATATTTCCCCAAATATTACAATAATATAATTTTTTTCAAAATCTCTTTTATAAGGGTTTGTTATTTTCCATTTGTATCGGCATTTATGTAAAATAACCTATAATACACTTTACAAAAGTACCTATAATACACCAAGAAAGCTCTCAGCACCTACTTGATTAAACAATTCTATCGGAAACCAAAAATGATTGAGACGTCCTCAAAACAAATCTCAGGTCATTTTTTAAGGGGGAGTTTCCTAAAAAATGGCTTCTTTGTTTTCGACAGCCAACAGGCGCCCTCTAGCGTGGTCGAGAGGGACCCCACTTGACACGCTTCATTTTAGCTTTCCTTTAAATGAAACTGGAGCGGGGCTTATATGATACCCGTCTGGAATGAATCAAATGCGCAGCGATTTATTATTTTGAGAATTATATTTTGGACTGACTGATATAAAATGTTTCTGTTGGGAGGTATACCTACCTGCTAAATATTAAGTGTATTTCATCTTTTACAATCTATTCTTGCTGTCTTAAAGAAGTTTTAAGTATTGGTCAAAAGCGACTGTCTAAGAGTAATAACTGGCTTATGCTATTACCTCCATAAGAGATGGTTAAAGATAATAATAACATCACAAATTCAAGTCCAATAAAGAAAAGTTTTCCCCCTTATTCGACTTGAATTTGTGTCTATGCATAAATAGAAAATTATGACCCAAAAGTAGGTTGGAGAGAGATCTAGCCAACATTCCTTTAAAACGGAACAAAACTGATAATTCAAACATTTCCTTCAATATTTCCCATGATGCATATTCTAAGTTACGCGGAGAACTTTTCCCATCGGGTGCAGCGCACGGCCGTGGCAATGCACTTTCACTGACCCCGTGCCTCCTCCCACGGCAACCCTCTCCCTCACTCGTACCGACTTTCTCCAACCCTCTCGCTCTTTGATGCGCGAGCGCTCCCAGTACCGAGGTAATAACATTCTACGACGCGGTACTCCGACTGGAACGGGTTTTGTCGATGACTTCGACGATTACTTGTACGAGAGACAATGCCCAAGCGCATTCAGCTCGTTTAGAAACTTAGAAGGGTGCAATTCGTAAAAAGTACGATTTCAATATAGGTGTGATAAAAGTAAAAAATAACAAGCTTGAATTCGAACGTCATTTTGAACTCGAGCAAAAGAAACAAAACACTGTAGAATTATAATTTGTAAGCCCTACCAGACGACACAGACAAACGCTTCCACTGAATTTTAATGCCAAAATAATAGTGTTTCGAGCTTTGTGCTAAAAAGTATAATATGCATGCTGGGAATACATGTCATGTTGAAAGTGCAGAAAGTAATTACAACGAGGAACGCCATATGCAAATCAAGTGTGAAAAATCCGTCAGCCGCGAGTGCATCATTCTCCCAGACAAAATAGCGGGAATGAATGTTTCATTAGGATGTTAGAGGCGGAAAAGTACAAACACATCGCGCACAAAGTTGGAGAAAGCCTCCGGCCAAGTAACAATTGTTTTAAAATTACACAGTTGCATTGCACTATGTATCGTCAATCGAAGAGTCATAGATTTACTCACCGTAAGTAGAATAACTTTCTTGCTTACGAGAGCGCTTCCACTGGCTTTGTTAACGTTCTCTATATTTACATTTATCTCGCGCGCTTCCACGTGAATGATCTTCCAATATCCCAATAAGATATTCTTTAACCATATGCGAGGAACTAACGCCGAACATGTTTTATGTTTGCGATACGGTTTAACATAAAATACTATTTTCAAATTTTCATTCCGCTCGCCCCTAAAATACTATAGCGCGTGTGTTACGGATTACGTGGAAGCACGCTGGAATAATCTCTTGCTGTTTGAAAGCGAGAAGTGAAGTATGCAATCGAGCGTCACAGATATTTGAACTTTATCTATCAAAAATTTAGGACGACATTCGTCGGTATCACCCTCAGGGGGTCGTCGTTCTAGGTTTACCAGCATACTGCAACGTCAAGAGCAAATGGTTTTAAGGCGACGTCTTCGTCGTTCTATTTTGATGCATATGTCGGAGGGATTAAGAACAAATTCGATCGCAGAAATGATGGATGTCTGAGTATATGCGACTGGCAACATTCCATCGTACAATGAGTAATTTAAAAATTCAAAAACTCGTCGAGGCTCGGCTTGTGCGAGGTGAAGCTATCCTCCGAGTGCCGCTCTGCAATTGAGACTGTTATCTGCTTGCACGCTGCCATAAAACCAGTAGTGGGAACATAATACCAACTTGCACCCAAATAACACGGTTACCTGTATCGAGGCACGATCATTAGAATAGTGAAAATATACAAAACCTCAATTTGATTAGAACTAGCATTTCATATATCAATACGAAAATGTTTGAAAGTTTTCGAAGAAATCCTCATTGGCAAGCATGTTGCGAACAAATGCATTCGATCGATCGTTACTCAACAATTTTTAAATTAAATTCTTTCAACTCGTGTATTCAATCCCAATCCCAAGTATGGTTCCGACGGAGTGGAGCAGCGTTTCGCTGGTTTTTGGAATTTCGAAAAAGGTATTTGATTGCGATTTAATTATTCAGTTGCTATTCGATGCATATGCTACACGTCTGTTTTGCGGAGAGCCCGATATGTCGATTGATCTGTTTCATGCATACTTGAATGTTTTAAGCGAATGATGTCAATTTGGTTTGGTAATTTATTTTACAGGCCAAATAGAATTTATGGAAAGTATTAATGACATTTTTTTATAAAAGCAACAATCAATTAATCTATATAGTTAACTATGAATAAGTTAAAACAGTTTGGTGCGGATTAAAATATATATTTCTTGGTGTCACTATTGAGGTAGGTATTTATATATTTTTATTTCTTCAATTTCAATTTGATTAAGTAACCGATGGTTTCGCAATTATGAAAAATTAAATGAAATAACTTAGGTATAACGAGGATAAAGTAAATTAATTATAAGGGTTGAATGAAATCAACAATCTAGAAACTTTTAATATTCAACGGGAGAACAAATCTCATAATGTAACGCAGTACTAAAAATAAAAAGGGAAATAATTACAGTTATTAGTAATTACCAACTCGTGGCGTACGAACGAATCTTGGGACCTAACCAGCTCGAAAATTATTCTTTAAAGTAAAGAAAATGTAGCCTAAGCCTCATAACGATAAAGTTGAAAATGTTTTGAAACTCATAGGCACAATTTCCGGGTTCAGAATTTAGAAAAGTAAAACAAACCTTGGTGTTATAACTTAAGATTCAATTCAGCGAAACGGGAGAGAAGAGTGTTGCGGGTTTTTGAAATTTAAGCTTTAGATACAATGAGTGTAGGTCGTTAGTCGCATAGTGGGTTGGTAAACTTTCCGAGTGCAACGGGAATATGTTAGAGTGAGGTGGTAAAAACTAGGCCGTAATTAGTCTTTGGAGTCGAACCGTGAACAGGAGTGGAGGGCCAGAGCCTCAGAGGGCCCAGACTAGCCGTTGAAATACGTAATTCAATGGTTGCAATTGTTTTACTCCATTTTCAAGAAAAATAATAACCATTCCATTGTTTTAGCTAGAATATTCACCTCAGACTACCTATCAAAAAGGAAAATGTTTTGTTTTTATTTTTTATTTTAGGCATTCACAATGCTATTTTATTTTTATATTATAATAATTATTTTAATAGAAAAATACTAGAAAAAATCGACTACCCCATAGCAGCTCAGACGGGACTCGAACCCGCAAATCCCAAAGGTGCGAGTTCGAGTCCCGTCTGAGCTGCTACGGGTGAGTCGATTTTTTCTAGTATTTTATCTTAATAGGAAAATGTTTGTTTACATTTTCATCTGAGATGGAAAACAACTCCAGGTAGATTAAAACGGAAGTTTTAAAAATGAAAATCATAATTATTAAGAGCGCGCAAAACCTTAAGAGTTAGCGCGCTTGGTGATGACCCTTCTAATTAATGATGTAAAAAAAACGGCTAATCGATTTTTGATGAAATTAAAACATAGATTTTTTATCCTCGATAATTGTTCCCTAAGGATGTTCTCTAATATCTGTGCGGACGAAGTCGCGGGCGGAAGACAGAAAATACATACAAATAAAACATCTTTTACAATTTACTGCTTAATTCGATATTTTTTCATCTTAGATACTTAACACACTTAACATAAAAATTATTTTAAACTTTCAAAATGGACTCACCGTATCGGACGCTGTGTAACGCCCGTTGCTGCACTCAAGTAGTGAAGATTCACTCACCTGAAATAAAAAAAAAACAGTCTAATAAGATCACAGAACAACAAGAGGGCACACAGATTAAACGAATTAAAAAAAAAAACACTTCCGACAAGCAAATATTTGTGAACGCAAGCCAAGTATTTATCTCAAGTTTATAAGAACCGCAAGTAACTTTGTCTATAAACTCCAAGTACATCTAAAAGCTTGAAAGCCTTAAGATAACGCGGAAACAAAATTTTGTTGTGGTTCAAGACATCTGGAATTGAATGCAAACTGTTTAGCAAACAACTTACGAACGCATAAGATTGCATTATGCATAAATTATTCACATTAGCGTATTCCGTTCGCGTAGCAGAGATCTTGTGTCGGCAGATAGGGGTGAGGGAACCCGCAATCTGCGCTTAACTTCATTACGAGGGAATTGCTAAGCGTTCCTATTGTTGACCACAGTATAGATGTTTGAGGCACGCTGCCTTTGCCCGGTTAGTCATGCAAATAGAGATCAACTTGCGTCCCCTCTGCGGAATTGAACACAAAAGCTGTTTTGTTCCTGGTAACAAGATCTATGATTCCGGACTAGTTGTGTTTAGGGAAAACTCAGTTAATAATTTTGTGTCAAAGTTAACATAAAATATTTTTAAGAACCTAAATATCTAAATAAATAAATTAAAGGGGTGCACTAAGAAACGATTTTTCAAAACTCACGGGGAAACGGTGAAACGGGGGTTAAAATTTTGTATAAAAGTCCCTCAGTTTCGAAACTAGGTTCTTCAAATTTTGTGTTTAGGCTGACTATTGAAAATTAAGATACACGTGTCTCAGCGTTTTTGAAAATACTCTCGAAGGGGTGAAAAGGGGGATGAAGTTGTGTATAGAAAAACCTTAATTTTCGAAGTAAAAATAGCTAAAGTTATTATTTAGACTTATTGATGGAAATCTAATGCAACGAATATTGTTATTGTTAGTATTTCGAACTGGGGGTGAAATGGGATAATTAAACCTAAAAATAGATATAAATGTCGTTATTAAGGTTTTCTGGGATGACGATTGCGAAAATGACATTTATTTTGTAGTCCAACACGGTGGACATCATTTATG
The DNA here is from genome assembly GCA_943789525.1 of Agriphila geniculea. Classification (NCBI taxonomy): domain Eukaryota; kingdom Metazoa; phylum Arthropoda; class Insecta; order Lepidoptera; family Crambidae; genus Agriphila; species Agriphila geniculea. The sequence continues at coordinate 10,693,929 of OX038875.1, forward strand.
GGGACACGCGGCAAACGTCTTGCCTTGCGAGGCCACGCGCTTGGTGGGGACCCCCATTTCGCGTAAAAACGGCTCGTCTGTTTCTGGTTGAAGGTTCCCTTAGGATTTTCTCTAATATTCACGCGGACGAAGTCGCGAGCGGAGGCTAGTACAACAATAAAGCATAAGAGAGGAACACAAAAGATGCATATCAGTTAGTTCAAAATTCCTGAACTCGCACGAGCTAAAACGAAAGTTTGTAGTGTTAAGTTCACTCATTCGAAGTGTATTGTGAACATAATAGCCATTGTACTGAAAACTGAAAGTCGATCAAACCAAGGCTGGGACCGGTTTAAAGGCTAAATGATTTTCCGTTAATAGACGTTTATCGCACAAAGGACGGTAATAGAGAACGAATTTCAACCTCTATAGTTGACGTTCCGTTCGGAATATTATCACGGGAACACAGATAGGCGAAACAATAATCGCAATCTGATAATGTCGACAGTTTCAGTTGATTTAGGGGTTCAAAGTGAATTGAATACGTACGCGACATTAGGTATATTCAAATAGGCCAGTTTAAGGTACGATACAATGTGCTTATTCTCTTATAATATTAAGGGTGCAACGTGCGTCCACTAGAGCCGCCAATCAAGGAAAAATCATAACAACGAAATAACTATGTTTAATAAAATTCTGAAAAATATAAAAACTAGTATTATTTATAAACTATTTTTGTATGCGTTTTTTCCATTAAATGTGTTTGTGTAGGTAGTTAGTGCCCACTTTAGGGATTACTTGCTCAGTGTTAACTACACGAACACATTACATTACAAACTAAGAATTATTTTATAATTAATACTAGTTTTTATATTTTTCAGAATATTATTAAACATAGTTATTTCGTTGTTATGATTTTTCTTGATTGGCGGCGCTAGTGGAGGCTCGGTGCGCCCTTTAAATTATTTTCTTCTATACAGGGTGTTTCATAATAACCTGTAAAATTTAGTTTTATATTTGTATGGAAAACTACAAAGTGACAACCCTAGACGCAAATAGACTATTGTTTTCGATAATCAATCCCATGAACGGGCAAAAGCAAAACACTATTTAGGTCTAGTGTTGCCATTATGCAGTTTATCATGAAAGATTTTTTTTACAAAAGTACCGGTTTTCAGAGTTTATAATCATTTTCTGGGGTTGTATGCATGTTACCCGATAGGGTGGTAGATAAACCATATTCAGCTTTATGGGTTTTTTGTAACACGTAGTATATTATTTTTTCTTATAATTATATTTAGTTACAAATACAGAAAACTAAACTGTAATAGTAGTATGTTACACAAGGGATGTAAGTGAGCTATTACAGAACAAGATCCAATTTGGCAAAAAAATTAGCTGTTCCATACAAAAGTACAATGCCTACTCCATCGAAATGTATGAAACAACAGATTTTTTTTCGCGATTTCAAAATGAATCTTATCATTTTATGAAAAAAAATTGTTTGACAAAGGAATTTTGCATACCTAGCTTGAACTGAAATGAAATGCCGCCATTTTCATTGTTTTTTTTTCAGTAAAAAGTTTCGTCACTCTATAATAAGAAAAGAGATTGGTTCACTAAGGAGTTTTAAATGCTTCACGATTTGAAAATGGAACGTTCTATCTAGACAAATGCACTGTGTTGCACATGCCAACTTACACAGCCTCATACTATATTAGTAAATCCTAGTTACCGAGCAGTATGATGTAAAATAGCTTTGCGATTCAAATAAACACTTTACGTTATCAATTGACAAATAATTCCGATCGAATAATGATCCACATACATAATACACACGAAAGAATAATAACAACGAAATGCAATAAAAGAAAAGGTATTCTTCGTATTAGAAATGCTTTTCAAAGGTTTGAAAATATACAGTTTATTATCGGACCAAACATTTTATAAACAAAGCACGAGCTATTTTGCAAGTCCGAACTTCTGATGTTGTGAGTGAATTCCAACAGCATGAATGCTGAACAAAGGAATATAGGGGACAATAAAGCTGGAACTGTATACGTAGGTACAGTAAACTATGAAAAATTCTTAATGTTTCCATCGGATTTAGTTCGATAAGTTTAAAGCATTGAATTTAATATTTTGTGTTACCTATACTCTGTTTATCAGGAACATAAAAATAATTTCAATGTTTGTTTTCATGACTCTATATAATATGTTTGGTAAGCGATGTCGGAGCTTTTAAAGGCAGATAATATGATCAATTTTATCGACAAAACCCCCCCATGTCGGGGTCTATCCCCTCTCCTATTGGAATGACCGGAATTTTAAAATTGACTTTTTATTTTAGATGGCCCTGCCGAAAAATATTAATTTCTCCGGATTTAAAAGTTCTACAGTTATAAAAAAAATACTTTTCGAAAGCTAATAATATCACTTATTATGTAAAAAATAAATAATGTAAACTTTTAACTTGAAAACTTCATAAAAAATTACTAAATTAAATTTTAATCCGAATATTGTGCTTTTTTAGTTTTTCTCACAAATCTCAAAAACTAGGACATTAACATGCATTTTATTTTCATTTTTATAATACACAGGAATAATATCTACAAAATGATTTCAAAATTATTGCTCTGAGTTACACATTTTGATAGTTATTGTTGTTTGAATATGACTCTCACATAATCAATAAAAAAAGTTTTTTGAAAATGGACTAATTCAAAACTCGTAAATACTTGCTTTTATGGTTCAATGACATTTATTTTCAGATATAATTATCAAATTATTTTAAAAACTGATTTCTTACATCATTTCGAGTGACACGTTGGCTATATATTTTTTTTAAAGTAATTTTTTTACTATGGCGACAGTACGACGCCATTTTCGAATGTGAGAAAAAAATATTTTTTACCATCGCCACTCAAAAAAGTGCGTCTTATTCATTGATAACAGTGAATAAAACGCGTTTTTATTCACCGAGTGAATAAAAGTATTTTGAATTTGGAACAAGCGCGCATCATATGAATTATGTACAAAAAAAAAACGTCCTGAAAGTATGGAGCTATTCCATAGATAAAGCCATGAATAAAAAAAAAATATCCCGCCTATTTTAGTTAGGTTCTTTTTAGTGTCTTAGCTTTGGGTTCTTTTCTATCTATAGGTTCTTTTTCGTGTCTTAGCTTTGGGTTCTTTTCTATCTATTATAGGGAGATTAGATGTTCAGTCTGTGGCATCAGCATCAGTCCTTTTTACCGACTTCAAAAGGAGGGAGGTACTCAATTCGACCCATTTTTTTTTGTTTTTTGTATGTACACCGATTACTCGAAGACGGCTGAACCGATTGATATGATTCAAACGTTATTATATTAGGTAAACTCCCAAGTTGGTCCCATTTTAAAAAAAAATCGGTTCAGTACTTTTCAAGTAATCTTGAAAGTGTGAACTACCTCGATGATCAGTCGAATAACTTCTTTGTTTATGAACTGAATAAGATAATTATTTTTTTGTTGGAAAAGGGATATCTTAAGTGTAGTTCTTTAACCGATTTAAAAAAGGAGGTTCTCAGTTTGACCCGCATGTATGTCTGTTTCTCCGCGATTAACTCACGTTTGGTTGAGCCGATTTTTCTACCTAAATAATTTTCAGGGTACGATCATCAGGTCTGGAAAAAATTCAAAGTTTACAGATTGATAGCATGGACTGATGCCAGACTGACTGATCATGTAACCTCCCTCTTATCGTGGTTGTTTTATGTAATGGAAAACTTCTAATTTCATATACACTTCTAAGAGCTTGCGCGCGTACAGTTTATTAGAAAATTTCAAAATTTCAAATTTCACTATTTATTTTTTCTAATGTTTTAAATATTATCGATTTCCTACCTAAATTTCAAAATCTGATAACCTATAAATACCTACTATAGGTGTAAGTACTGCTATTTGTTTTCTCGCAGTCAGTGGTAAAAAGTAGAGTACACAACACGTGAAAAAAAAATTCATCTCGGTCCTTTGTATCCTTCGCTGCTCTCGGGATCCAACTTAGTCCCTCGAACTAAATTCCCTCTTTTTTCACTTGTTGTATAATCTACTATTTTTCTTCAATTATTACAATATGGCCATCAAATGAAAGACCTTAATGAGCACATTTCAAAACTATATAATGTGTCACTAAAATATGTAAAATAAAAATAAATAAATTAAAAAAATATTAAAAACACGACTGCCCTGCCAAAAACGAACTAAAAAGTTAAATAACAAGTGTTTTTGCAGTCGGGGGACCTCTTTGATTAAAAATTGTTCCACAATACGGTCCCCTGACTGCAAAGACACTTGTTCTTTAACTTTTTAGTTCGTTTTTGGCAGGGCAGTCGTGTTCACGAGAGCTGTGAATTTTTAAATTAATGCGCAAATACGAAAGTACTACCTAGTTATTATTATAGCCTTTATTATTATATATTATATATATAAGCTTTAGGCGTTAAAAATAAGCAAAAAGTTTGTATGGTGTGTCCACTATACATTTGAAGCTTAGGTAGTTGATAAGTTGATGTTGTACGAGTGCAGCAGAGAAACCACGATCCACAGTTAAAGTTATATTCACGATAAATATGTAAAACAAATAGTTAAATAAAGTGGCTGTACCTTTCTCTATAGTAGTTAGTTAAGCACTAGAATGAAATTATAATTAAATAATAAAGTAAACAATCCGCGCGGCCAAATGTGGGTCGCAGCGTAAGCTAAAAAGAAGTAGGTTTAGTTATGTGCACTTTAAGACTGAACAAAGTTATTAACCATACTGAAAAATTGTACCTTGCTTGTATAAAGTAACTCTCTATAACATTCATAGCAATCACTTAATGCGACTGTCATAAAAAAATCTACAGATCTCTACGCGCAACTATCAAAGGCATTGAAAATGTAATTTAGAAATAAAGCACAAGGCGCTGTTATCAATGCCGCATAGGCTCCATACATAGTTAATAGGAATTCATTCTTTATCGTACTGACGATAAAGTGAACGAAGCGCAGACTGACCTCGCGCGAAAGGGACACTATATATATAGCTAACACTATTTTTTGTCTGCCCGCCTCCTAAGATGGCTCAAACTGTCGCTTAATTCAATCTCCAAATCCATTTTTTTCCGTTTTTTGAATGAAGAGGTCAAAAAAAAATTATTCAAAAATTCTCGATCCAAGTCGGCAAAAAATTTTGAAAATTTTTGGAAAATCTTAAAGTTACCGACCTATTTTAGGAATTCGAATTGCACTTTAAATGCCTCCGGCAAACGCACATATTGGCACATATGGTTCATCTGCGTACCTTTCATATCTGCGAAACTACAGGCAAATTTCACAATTTCCACTATATACTCGATCACGAAAACATAAACATTTTCAATTTTAAAACAAAACAATTATCGAAGTCAAATAATAATTCCGCTGAATGCAAAGGTGACACAGATACTTTCCGTGGCACAGCAAGTGACGCCGTTCGCGCTACGCCAAGCGCGAGCGAGCTCACTGGATCACGTGCACGGGGGTGTCATATCGAACGGGCTGCCGATGTTTGTTGTTGCATGTAGCGAAAGAAGATCTTTGATACTCGAACGCCTAAGTCATTTTCACTTAAAAGTGATAAGTAAATAAATAAAAAAATATGATTGAAGGTTTCCACTATTCATGTATCAGCTAGCCGAGTCAGTTCACTGGATCACATCACATGTACAGTTCGAGGCAAACATCTTGAAACTTTTTTGACTGAATGAGGATAAGTTTGCGCATGTGGATTTGCGAGACTTGAACCAATAGCGCGCGCCCCTCTCCCGCCGCCCGCGTACCTCGCCGCTTCACGTACCTAAAATACGCGTTCCGCGCAATCCCCGCCCGATTTTAAGATGTTTGCCACCTACTGTGCAAGGGTGTCATATCGACGGGCTGCCTCTGTTTTTTGCTGAAGAAGATTTCAGAACTCTACATAAAAGTTTGACTTCACGATTTATTTCGCTTGTATTTATAGGTAATAAATTCATTTAAGATTCTCACTATTTGGGCACGCGCTACGCCGGCGCCGACCGCGAGCCAGCTCACTAGATCACATGACCAACACAAGGGTGACGGATCGACAGGTGCGGATTGTTGTTGTAGCATAATAATGAAAGATCTCCGACACACGAGTTTTTGTCGCTTTCGTATAACTTGTCGCTTATTTTTTTTTAGGATCGTGAGTTATCCCGACACAATCGAAAATATCGAGATCAAGTTGGAATCGAGTAAACTTAAAAACGGCACTATGGAAATCATGGAAACCGTTTTCAATGTACCAAAACTATTTTTTTACGATTATTCCATCCTGATGTGAACTCGATCCCGTCAATTTCCGTCAAGAGTAGGGGGGCAGGTTGAGTTCAGATTTTGATTGAACAAAAATAAACTCGTGACAAATATTTAATAATCAAAAGTACCTACCTATATTGACTATAAATTATTCGTAGAATAGTATGCCCGCGTTCATATCTCTGTTATTACATTTTTAATTGAAACCATACCTGAACTTAAACTCTGAAAATGTATTCATACTTTAAAAAAATACTATCCCAGTTTTTCTGAAGAAACGCGATAAAGTCTTTCTGCGTCAAAACGGAATAAATAAGATTTGTTCCGGATTCGTTACATTCATATACTTGTGAGGCTATACTTAGTTTTAGCAAAACTGTCATCATCTCTTTGATTATTTCAATCTTGGTGAATGAATATGCTTAGAGAAAACATCTAACTCGGTGATGACGGAAAGAAAACACACTAACGCAGTTCTTTTTTTAATTAAAAAAAATATAAAATAAAGTATAAAATACGTTTTGAAATGGTTGAACTTGAAATATGTTTTCGAAAAAATACGAAATGTTAACACTAATATCTTTCTTATTTTTTTTAAAGCTGTTCCTCAGCTATTCCTACAAAAGACCCACGAACAAGATGTGCTATTTTCAAGCAACTTCCTACAATTCGGTTGAGTTGTGATGGCGCTCCGGGCAGATCACAACTTAATGCAGCCAACTTTGTGCAACGTCAGTCTTAAACGAAACTTAACAATGTCTTAACTAATTACTTGCCCTGTTTGCTTTAAAATGTTCATACGTCGAGGTTAATAAAGCAAATATAGCTAACTTAGTTGTAGCGTGCCTGCTTTTATAGGTGCTTACGTAAATGCAAACTTAATATAATGCTCATAATATTTAATGTAGTACCTAAATAGTTTGGCTTTTGAAATATCGAAAGAGAATTTAATAAGTACTACGAAATCTTCATTTTATTTAGATAATATTTTACTTTATATTAGGTTTAAAAAGATCATTATTATGGCTTAATGCAACGATAAGGTAACTAAAATTGCTTCAAAAACAGTTTCAGATATTTATTTTTATTTCACATATTTTAGTGACAAATTATATAGTTTTGAAATGTACTTATTAAGGCCTTTCATTTGATGCCCATATTGTAACAACAGATTTATTTTTTCACATTTAAAAATGGCGTCGTACAGTCGCAAATTGGCTTTTTAAAAAAAATAATATAATCAGTGTCACTCGGAATGATGTTAGAATTCTAACGATACCCCATACATCCAAATCCGTTGAGCCATTTAGAAGTTATGGTGGAATAAAGAAACTCACATACCCACAAACATACATGAACCATGAACACATATACACTCCTTTTTGGGCAGTCGTGTAAAAATAAAAAATAAAACATTTATTACGCACGTACAGAAAAAAAAGAGTTACCTTAATTGATTTGAAGTCATAAAAATATTGAAATTTTAGATGTTAGGTACAGGGTGACCATTTGTGGCAGATTTCTGCCATTTGGGCAGATTTAGGGCTTAAATTTTAGCTGTGGCAGACTATGGTGACGATTCGAAAAAGTGGCAGAATTTGGCAGATTTCGAGGACACTTGTATTATACAAGTTTAAATTAGTATTTATATTGAAAATACCTACTTATAATTTTCAATCTTATTAGTTTATTATTAACTTTATTTTTTGTTATGCATTTATTTGGCAAGAAATTATTTATTGAGGCTCATAAAGTACCTACACACACGAAAGGACGTGAAACTAGGCTCAAACATATCGTTAAAAAATAATAAGATCAGAAAACAGGGTTTGTTTTTTTAAGCTTTTTTATTTCTCAATAAAAATAAACTATCAGCCTTCTAAACACAATATAATATTTCGTGTTATATAATTTTATCGACATTCAACGATCAAAATCCATTGTCATTTGACAGTTTAAAGTGATAAATCGCTAAATCAGATCGTTTTTTGTATGTGGCATATTTTTGGCATTTTCTGGAGTCGGGTTTGGCAGATTTTGGCAGATTTTTTGCCAGTGTCGGGCAGATTCGCCATTTTTGAAATGGTCACCCTGGTTAGGTACTATTGATAAAATAACAATATCAAAAATTGAAAAAGCACAATGGAAGTTATGTAAACATGGGAGAAGCAAGTCGCATCCGCTTAATTAGAGAGTCGCCGTCGACTTACGTCATGCTATGTTCAAAACTTAATAAACTTCAAACAATACAGGCGAAGATGCGTTGTCAGAACTTCTACGCTTGAAGTGAAACACGCGACCGAAGTTACGCCCCTATTACCGTACAATGTGTCTAATACTGAATAATTTACTAACTCCCGTAACACGTGAAATGGTACAATCTTTCTAATTAATCTCTTCTTAAGTAATACCTTCAATGTTCTTCTTCGCAAACGTTACTTTGAATTCTTTTCCCATGGGCTTGCACAAAGGCTAACTGAAACGAAATAAGTTTAAGTGACATACCTCCTTGACCCAAAATAGTTGCTACAAAGGAACCAATTTCATTAAAACAACTAAGTAAAAAAGTAGAAAAGCAACCTTAATAAGAATTAGTTGTAACATTTTCGCAATCTACATTCCCGAAATAAATAAACTTGGAATTGGGGTAAATACTTCAAACAGTTTTCCTTATTGAGGTAAACTTAAATTGATAACCAGATTTACCTCTTTTTCAATTTCTTCAACGATCAATAAGTTTTTCCACCGTGTTCCTAAATGAGAATTAATAAATTGCTCCAAGAAAAATGATGGGAGCTTCAAAGATATTATGTCCCTTAATTTCAGCGTAAGACTTCAGTGTATTATTTTCTCCCCACGTAATGTGGAACATTTTTTAAATCGGGCCATAAAGCGAATCCTTAGCGAGCAACCTGGCCAACGGTGGAAGGAATTTAATAAAGTAGCATCTATTTTATCGTGAATTTATTTATTAAAGCGTGTTTTGATATATTTATTATTTAATTATAATATTGTAGCCCTCAATATTTTACTGTATACCTTTTTCTTGCAGTTTATTATTTTTATTGCAGTTTTAAGAGTTCTGTAGTAAAGTCAACAAGGAACTTACTTCCCCTACATCTAAAACGGGGATGATTTTTTTTCTTCAATAGTGCGGGGTGTCGTTAAATTGAATAAGTCTTAAAAATTGTTGTAGGATTGTGAAGACCACTTTTCAATTCAGTTAGGTACAGATTTTGTTAGGGTCAAGTGTCCCAAATTAAACAAAAACAAACAATGCCCTGTCCCGCTGCCCGCCCATACATCTTCTTTAATTCCCGTGTTCTTCGCTCCGTCCATTCATAGCGTTAGTTTATTAACGTATCGACACAAAATAGGTTTCGTCCATACCGAACAGTCATTCTTTTTTTTTCTTTCTCTCGGCGCGTAAGCCTTCCTTAGTTTTTTACAACGCTAGTCATTTTTTTCCGGATAAACCAACGGTCCGTGTTGCTTGCTTTAACACTTTTACTATAATACACGTGATATGATGTTCATTAAAGCGGCATGCAAGATTTTTGAACGTCTTCTGGTTTTAACGGCTCATTTTTTGTGGAAAAGAGGTTTGTTTAATTTTAAGCATCTCTACTTTTTGTAATATCTGTTTCAGAGATGGCGCAATTTACTGAAAAAATAAGCTAGCCTGTGTTAGTGGTTGATTTAAACTATTTTAAAAGACAAAAACTTTTAAATCTTATAGTAATTTGTCAGTTCATTTTGTTTTTTCTTTTTATGAAAGACGACGTCACGTGATAAGCTACTAAAAGACGCAAAACCTTTTCAAATTCCAGTACTCACTAAAACCTTTAGACTTAAGTTTCTTTTGGCTTCCAACACGAAGTTATCTACACGGTTACATGCTCAGCTCATGTTATGATAGTATCCGTAATCGCACATACACAAGGAAAACCGGTAGAGAGCAATTTAGATAACTGGATCCTGCCTCTGTTAGGGCTAATTAGAGATGTAACCGAGTTACTGTGACTCATTTATAAGGCGTAGGCCACAATTGAAATCTATTACTGTTTGGTTAACTTGCTATTTATAAACCTACTAAGTTAAATGAGCTCTTTTATTATTCTTATATTTTATTATTGTAATATAATAATTGTGTTCTTATTGATTTAATTTTTAGTAAGATTACCTTACCCAAGTACCTTAAAAATGAGTTAAAGTACTGTTGTGCTCAGTACGAAAACAGTAAAAATCATTGTCACCTATCGTATGGGAATGTACTTGTTATAGATCGAAAAGATTTTTTGACCAATTTTAAAACTAATCCTAATATCGGAGTCTCAAAAATAAACAGGTAGATGATGTCAATCCCGACATAGTTTATTCTAATAATTTTAAAACTCCCTGTAGTATATTTTATTTGCTATAAAACCATACAAACTCTTTCAATTTCATTCACAATCTTCATGGTAAGTTAGCACATCGTTTAAGTCCAAAACCCTTGTCCTTCATACTGGGCCTGTAAGAGCCGAAATTTCACAGCCGATTGCATGCCGCTATTGGGGCACCTTCGGAAAATGTCTGAAAGTATTAACTCCGTTATTGTAAAAACCTGTAATGGTCCTATAAATATTTTTTTATCTATATTCCAACGCAGATACGGGTCGGGATACCGACAAATGTATTTGCTTCAACCCTATTTTTTGACAATAAATTATGTGTTTTCACGGTTGAAAGCAGAAGTACTTAGGATACCTTTTTTTCTTGGATTATGGATCATTTTTCACGTGATATTACTTAAGTTTACAGCTGAACTATTTATCTAAATAATAATATTTATCAAAATCATAAAAGTTCTAAAAAACAACTTTAATGGAGATTTATGTACTTTTTAAATTTTATTGATTATTATGTAAACATTCATTTTCATTCAAGAAATTAATACAATTACTTAACAGCTGAACTATTTATCTAAATAATAATATTTATCAAAATCATAAAAGTTCTAAAAAACAACTTTAATGGAGATTTATGTACTTTTTAAATTTTATTGATTATTATGTAAAAATTAATTTTCATTCAAGAAATTAATACAATTACTTAACACTGCTTACGGATACTATCGATTCTTTTCAATATTTCACACCGGCAATGGGATGACTTATTCAACACATAGATCGCGTTGTATCAAAAACAAATAGAGGAAGCAACTTCGAAGCAAAATAAAAATACGACGAGCGAGTAGGAATGAATAACATTCCGATGCGATTTCAATGTTTGTATCCGTTGTTTGTTTGGCATACAAGCATGAGATCCAGCACGCTCGCAAACACAAGAAAATGACATTAATTCTAAGATACGCTTGAGAAAGCCATACTACGATTAGGAAATATGATAACAAAATTTTCAAAAGGGTCAATCTACCATTTCCAACATTAATCGTAATGAATCTGAGTTATAAAAACATGAAATTAAGGTTATTCGTTTACTTTATTATCTTAAACAAACTTTACTTATTGTAATGTAGGTACCTTCTCATAATATTGAAGCTCATATTATTTTAAAAAAAGTAAATATGTATTACCTATCTCTGTAAAACATTTTTAGGACAACCACCAGTTTTTCAAGATCACATTTACTGAAACAATAAGTGGCAATGTTGATGAGGGAGCTGAACATGTTTATGTAATGTTTTCCCCAAATACAACCCACATACCACCGGGTCACCCTCACCATTACATTCAATAAAGAAAATCGAAACACACTAACCCCGCCGCGAAAAATGAATCTGTCTAAACGCAGAAGGGGACAAAAGATTAATTGAAAATCGATATAGGGACATACCTTTGCGAATCTATCAAAATATATTCAGTTTGCTTTCAAACGATAACGCTGGCCCGAATTACACTGTCAGTCTTGATTAATGTCGACTTATGACACTTATTGACTCTACCTACTCAGAAAAGTGAAATTTGCAAATGAAAAAAAAATACCAGTCACCCGCCGAGATCTGCTGAAGTCCATTTGTTGGGAGTGATTTATCATTTTGCAGTTATTCAATGAGAATTAAATTAGGTAACGTGAATACCCGAAGTTTGGAGGCCATATTGAAATAGAAGTATTGGCAGTCAAGGTAATTTCGTATTAAGTAAAATTTGTTGAATTTTGATATGTAGTTGCAAAACAAAATAACATCAACTAAGCTGAATGGCACGATTGTTGGTAGAGACAATACGAATTTCCACATATGGACCATCCAAAATGGACACTGAAAATGTAAATAACAACAAAAAATACCCTACAGAGGGACAACGTTGGAAACAACAAGGTGACGTATCAATTAGTTCGAATACACTTTTTTTTTAATTCGGAGCCATTACGAGGGTTGGTTTATTTGAAAACCATTAGCGGCAGAATGGATACGGTTTGAATCATCGATAAATGAACGGCTGTCTTTCACAAAAACCTGCCACAGGGTCGAATGTGAAACGGATATATTCAATTTACTTTTTTTAAATATTCACATCAGATTACTTTCTGAATCTGTATCTCTTTCGGCTTAATAATTGACCTGAAAACGTAATTAATTACACATCCAAAAATTGGCAGGGGATTTTTGGCAATGCCGTGTATAATTCATTGGGACTTCAGTATTATTCGAGGTGGAAGTGAAAGAGGACCTTAGGAATAATTTATGTGGGTGAGTGTCTTCTTCACATAAAATTAGCCTTTGCCAATCTGTCAGAGACGGCCGGTTGAACTCCTGAACAATTAACGGACGGGTAGAACGAATTTTTAATTAGTTCCATCCGATACAAAACCGCAAAGGAGGTTACAATCAACGGGAGCGCAGCACTAAATCAAAACAAAGTTTCAGTCGGATCCCTTTTACGAACTTTCTAAATAACGGCGAACAATCTTTTTCATTAAAAATCTCCATGAGCCCGATTATTAGGGAAGTAAAACGCCTCCGGTCGACCGGACGGAGTTTGGGAGTAAGATTTCGCGGGGTCAAACTTGGGAATGTTAACAGATAATTACGGCCAAGTTTCAGCTAGCACGAGACATTTAACAGATGCTTTTGGGAACGCGCTCGCGGGCGCGCGATGAATCCTAATGAGCCGTGGACGCGCCCGAATGTGAGCTTTGTTACCTAGACAATAGGCCGTCGTTTTCCGTGTCGAAACGAGGAGCTTTTGGTAGGCACCCGTTAACACATTCGGACTCGTGTCTAAGGTTAATTAGATTAGTATCCAACAGTGTTCTGTGATGTTTAAGAAAAACAGATTTATGTTGGCGCAATTCACTCGTCAAAATGTACGTTATTTTTAATAAACGTACATTTTTTACCTTTCTGCGTAACTACGTGTATTAAACGTGTCTTTAATATTCGTTACTTCGCAACTTTGAGTACGCACGAATTAACGTTAAATTGTTCATGAGCCAGAGTCAAAATGAAGGGAGATATTTGCTGAATTTTTTTTTCATTGTGTCGACTTTTTTTATTAACATCGAAGTTTATCGGCATCTGTTACGTGTCGAAATGTATATTAAAATATTTTAGTAATGGCAATGTATACAGCAGAGCATGCAACCTCCGCGAAAGTTACATTGTTTTTGTCGTCTTTTGTTCAGTGACGGACGTTCGCAGACCTCAAATTGTTTTTGGCGTTTTTTTTATCAATGAGTACCTATCTTCAACAGCACAGTTTAGGTACAAAATATTCGGTCATACATTGAGGTGCACATGCTGGGAACGCCTTGGCTGAGTCTGACAAGTAATTCACATGAGTTGTTACCTCTCGCATCCTTCCGTTACGGCCGGTTGATACACGGAACCGGATATATGAACCGCAAATGGGTTCATCAAATCCATAATTTAATACACCTGTGAGACAACTGACATTGTTCTGATAGCTAAGTGGTAAGTAACTGCTAATGTGATTTTACTTATTAAGCTGCATCCCATACTGAAAGTGGTGCCCTCAGAGGTTTATAGGTAGTTAACAAGTTATTACTAGAAAAGGATTTTTTAAAACTTTACGAGAAATTTTTAATACATATAGTTTAGTATTTTTAGAAGGCATCATTACATTCCCTTGTAGTCATTCGTAGAAGTAGATAGCAAATTTTCACTGTTAGCAGTTTTGCTATCTACTTCTAGAAATGACTCCGAGGGAATGTAACGGTACTTTAATACTAAACTATGGGTCTTAAAAATTCCATGTATTTTTTAATGATGCCTTTAGAATAATTACAATATTAAATAAAATTCACCGCAGTGCCACTTAGATTAGTACCACGTAGAGATAAAGTATTGAGCGTTAAACTAAGTAACATTAAAATGCATAATAAAGCTAATATAAAATAAACACACTATACTCCACCCAGATCGTAGATAACAAATTTTAATGCAACTCCAACCCTGGATATAAGAGAAAAAACAATATACTAGTTCATTACCTCATGGCCTTTAAGTGATAAGCCGCATCAATATTCATGTTCACTCAATTAACAGGGACCCTTCCACTATCGCTACTATAAGCACCATTAAAAGGTCATCACACACGTTCCCATAACCTTATAGCAAAAAGTTAAGGTGTACTCACACATCACCGCATGGCATAGTAACGGTTAATTAATTCTTCGCAGGAACAGGAAGGGCATGGGTCGCGTCATTAGATGCATTATGCAAACGCCACGCATGCGCAATGCATGCTAAACGACGTTATGCAAGACGTAGGTGACGTCATGCTATTGGATATGATTAGCGAACAAGGTGCATGAAGATACTTTTTGTAGGTAAGAAAAAATTTCAGCTTGCGCTGTACATAATTTGTTTTTTTTTTGAAGTATTTAATATTTATAGAAACGATAAAAAATATTTTTTACGGAAGTCGCATACGATTCAGTTTACTTCTCGAAATATAGATGCTGTTGATAAATGAAAAATTCGATCGGTTTTATTTTCAAACTAATAAGTTTTAATTTATTTCACAGCATTATCTTACTGACCACCAGAGTTACTCTCTTGTGACTCATTATTTTTTACCAACATTAAAATAAAATAAATAAATAAAATAAGCTTTTATTACTGTTTTACAAAGTTATAAAAAAAAATATAAAAAAAAATATTACTCTCGGCAACCGGTTTCACTTTCAACAGCTTGTCTTTCGACAAAGGCCTCCTCTAAGGTTTTCCACTTTACTCTATCTCTCGCGGTGCGAATCCATTCTGGACCAGCAACAGCTTTGATATCATCCTCCCATCTTTTTTGCTGTCTACCTCGGCTTCTTTTATTTCCTCTTGGGTACCATTCCGTTATTGTTTTAGTCCACTTTTCAATATTTTCTCTTAACATGTGTCCCGTCCAACGCCATTTTAATTTTCTATATACTGTCTGTACCTTCTTAAATTTTGTTTTTTCTTTTATTTCCTTTAACCGTATTCTGTCTCTTCTCCTTACGCCTACCACACTTCTCTCGATTCCATTTTGGCACACCTTCAGTTTATTTTCCTGTAGCTCTGTTAGGGCCCAAGTTTGACATCCGTATATCAAACATGGTAGGATACAAGTATTAAACACCTTCCTTTTCTCAGTCATTGGCATATCTTTATTTTTCATTACTTCGCTTAGTGACCAATATCTTCTCCATGTGTTAGTTATCCTTCTATCTATTTCTTTCTGCATTGAATTAGTTGTAGATACCAATTGTCCTAAATAGATATATTCGTTTTTACCAACATTAACCAAAACTAAATACTCAGATGAGAACTACAATTTATCTTCAAAAATAATTTATTAAAGTCATACATTATCTAAAGGTCAACAGCCATACCCGGAAAATAGACGAAATATTCAATTGGTTAACCTTAGGAATCGAGAGAGCATAAAGAAACATGGCTTGTATAAGCACTCCGCGCTGCCTGGAATATCTCACTCGGCGGCTATCCAACTAAATCACCTAAGCTACTCGAAACCGACTGGAAATTATTTTTGGAGAAACTTTTTTAAACAGATTGATTAATGTCTGCATGGAATACTGGTGGTCTCATCTAGGTATTGAACGATTGGTAGCTTAAAAACTAACGTAGCTACGCAAACATACGACCAATCTGTTTTAACATTTGACGTTTAGTGTGCACGCAAGTGTTTTATTTATTTTGTTTGAGATAGCAAATGACGTGGCGTATATTATCGTCTTGCTAATGAGACTCTAAACAATTTATTTACTTCTGCAAAAATTAACAAGTGAAATTAAAATACGTTATAAAAATTTCTTTCCATGAATCTTCGATACCATTCATTCAGCCATTCCCCGTAATTATAATCATAATTCAAGCTGGACACTTTTTAATCCTCAATCCCGTTATTCATAGGATCACCACGCCACGGCAGAATGCAATTTACAATAAATTATGTAGATATTAATAAGTAGGGAGGTTAAGGGTTGAATATTATGGGCTAACCGTTCATCGTTCGATAAATTGCGAATGGAGACACAGTAGCCAGATTACGTGCTTCAATATCCGGAGAATAGACGGGGGTCTATTATCGAGTGTGATGGAATAGAAACTGTACGGTGTTAGTCTTGCGAGCACTTCGAAAAAGATCGTGTGCTTTAGATGGAGTACTGACTCGGCATTGTGTGCTGTCCCCCTCGTCATTTTATAAAGGTTTAAGCAATATTTTCTGATGTATAGAAAATATTTGAACGAAAGCTAGCTTTCGAGTATTTTAAAATCAAATCATTACAATGACATTATAGTTAACAATATCATAATAATGTTAAGTGACGTTACAATGAATTATTAACTACACGGTTAGGAGTAGTAAAATTTAATCTAAGCAAGTTTAATGTAAAACAAAATAACGACTTTAAAAAACCTGCCTCTAAAAAGCAAGAAATAATATTCAAATCATTAGATACGCATTATCATTGTTATAATAAAAACACGTCTATTGAAGTCAGGTGGGGCTGGAGAACAACTCCCTTTTTTATTTTTAAAGCCTCACCCGAGTTCAATAGACGTGTTTTTATTATAACAATGATAATGCGTATCAAATGATTTGAATATTATTTCTTGCTTTTTAGAGGCAGGTTTTTTGAAGTCTGTTCTTTGTTTTTTGAAGTCTGTTTTTTGTTTTTTAAACAATTTTTTTTTGTGTAAGTACCTTCTGTATTCAGTAGTGTAGGTACTTACAGTATTTTGGTAGAAAAATCGGCTCACCAAACGTGAGATAACCGCGGAGAAACATACATACATACGGGTCAATCTGAGAACCTCCTTTTTTGAAGTCGGTTAAAAAGACTACACCAAATGTATCCCTTTCCCAACAAAAAAAAACATCTAATTCGGTTCATAAATAACAAAGTCATCAAGGTAGTTGAAGCAAAATCATAGTATTTTCAGGATTACTTGAAACTACTGAACCGATTTGAAAAAAAAATGGGACCATCTCGCAAGAAAATTCAATCGAACAAAAAAAGAATCGTCAAAAAGCAGACCATAAATGACGAAGATAGGCGCGAACAACGATAAAAAAATATAGAATCGAATTGAGAACCTCCTTTATTTTTTGAAGTCGGTTAAAAACTAGTCCTAATACTACTATTATTGGTCTACACCAATCATAGCATGAAGCAAATTAGTGCGTGAAAATAATTCAGGTGCATTTCGTGAGCTCCTAAAATTCAGCGATGAGGAAATTGTAGTAATTTGAAAATCTAATAGCAACGGTTAAACATATGTTTAGTGATATTATTGTTTAGGTGATTCCTAAAAGGAAATAACAGTAACTTTTTTCAATTATTAAAAAAAATATAAACAGTATTTATAACAAAAATGAAAGACAAATTATTGAAAAAGGAACATGAATAAAAGCGATAAGACAACATGAAAACAATTATGTAAAGTACCCACAAAAATAATGACTACATAATAATAAATAATGAAGCTATTTATTATTGTTGACAAGAAAGTAATCAATTACAATTGTCTTAAAAAAGCTAACCAAAAGAAATGTAAATAAAATTAATTTCAAACTAATTAGGATTATGAAAATTTCTCATGATACTGATGGAAGAAAAACGATCAAACCTTTTCTAAAGTAAATAAGGAGCAGTAGCCGCCAATGTTTGACGACAAACAGAATTACGTTATTGTTTAGAAGGAAAATATTTGCGAATAAGACATCCCGCAGACAAACAAGCTTCATACTTACTATAATTAATGTATCTTATGTTATATCTTTAATATTCGAGAAGTTTAAACCCTTAAAATATAATATAATAATAAAGCTTACTATTTTTCAAACCCATATTATCACAATTCAATATTTATAAGTAGGTACTATAACTAATTTGGGTCTGAATCCCCTTGGGTAAAAGCCTTCCCCAACTCCTTCCACACGTCTCTGTCCTGGGCCCTAGTTATCCAGTTGTTGCCCGCTTCACTGACTATGTCGTCCTTCCAGCGCGCGCGTGGTCTGCCTACAGCCCGTTTTCCAGGGGGCCCTTTCCAATCGGTGGAGTGGCTTTTAAGGTCCATCTACAGTCAGTGAAACGAGCAACATGTCCTGCCCATTGCCACTTGGACTTTAGTGCATACTCCAGAGCGTCCACTAACTTTGTCCTTTTCCTGATGTCCTTGTTCCTGGTTTTATGGATTTTTCTAAGTTTCAGTATGCTTCATTCCATTGCATGCTGGCAGCATCGCACTTTATCTTTTACTCTGTTTGTGTACACCCATGTCTGACACGCATATGTAAGACATGGCAGGACGCAGGTATCCATGACAGCTTTTTTTAATTAATTCATTTTCACATTCATTCATCAGCCTTTAATTATTATATCGTAAAAAATATGGGATTGAAAGCGGATAACGAAGGAAATATGTCTATATTATTGATAAAAATTGGTTCTGTTGATACTAAAGAAGATATTCAATATCCAAATATTGTAATCTAACCTACTTATTTTACACTTGTATTTTAACGTTTTTTATAAAAGGGAAAGTAATAAGCTAAACATTTTAATCTTCAGATTTTGTATACGAAATCATTTTGTTAGATTTTAAAAGACGTAATATTAAATTGTGACTTAACGACCTTACATTTTCATATCGGTAATTTTCACGGGCGGATTCGAAGGCAACATCACGCGCAAACAGATCGCTCATTCAGTTGTGCGTGACTTCGAGGGTCCTCCACCACTTAATGATATTGCCAACTTTTGATGACTTCGAAGATAATAATTCAAATTTCACGTAGCTCGTTTATCTCAAAATTCTGATTCACTGAACAAATATTAACAGAAGGAATTGGATCAACTGTTTAACATTCATTACTTAGTGTGTATAGATGATTAACGGCAATATTGCCGGGTTGTTTCGGACCCAAATGCAGATATTAAGATACTGGATAATCTTCAGTTAAGGCCAGATTAGAATAAAGACGTACTTTTAGTATAATTTGTAGGACGTTTAGTTGGATCCAAAAAAATACTGCGAGTGCCGAAAAATTTAAATTTTTCAACATTTAAAGCTTTGATTTTTATAAAAATGTTAATAATTACATGCTTAGGTTAAGAATTAGGCATTAAGAATGAGCAGGTTACGTAAATAAGGATACATATTTTTCCATCAAAATGCGCAAGATATCTCTTGCGCACAGGCTAGGAAATACGCCAAAAGCCCATAAATAAAAGAGCCTTAACACTATTATAAAGACCACATCACATAAATTAGTTCACGATAGATAGCCAATAAAACAGCTGAACGCTCTCCCCAGACTGACTTAAAGTGACCTATGCGACATTCAAAACAGAACTTTGGAGGGTCTGAATAAAGTTTCGTGTAGTTTGGGTTCTCGCCGCTGATCTGCGGTGTAGGTGCAAATCGAGATACGTCTTGATTGACAGAAGTCACGTTGTACGCAGTATTAGAGGGATCTAAACTTAAACTGTCAGGCTCGTTACTGCGTCGAAAGGATAGGAGATAGTACGGAGATAGTGAACTGGTGCGTCTTTGATCTTCATAACAGCTAATTAATTGGGTAAAGAAGGCTAAACGGGGCGTATTTATGGAGTAGCTTCGACTGTTTGAATATCTTTCAGATATGATTCAAAATAAAAACTTTGTAAAAAGATTCATGATTTAATTGGTTGATCAATTTCAAACGATTTTTGAACTATCAGCAGAAAAGCTAATTTGACTATGGCTCATCGATTAGACAAGTTGACAGCAGACGTTTGTTAAGTATGCGCGTCGCGTCGCCGGCCTGAGTTAAGAGGCAGCTAAATGTCTGAGACGAGTTGTTAATTCGACTGATTAATTGTTTCAACACCTAAAGTATGCATAGTGAATGAATTTGGTTGATTACTGTCACCCATTTCATGGTTGATCAAATTTAACTTTTCAATATACGATTACTTATGTATATTGAAAAGTTTTGCAACGTAACGTATTTACGTTTAATTAATTAACTTGCAACGTATTTAGGTAATATTTTCAATCAAATTTTGTACGGTAATAATCCGTATTTTAGAGTCAACACTTTTCACGATGGGAACTGTGAGGGGTGAAGCCGGTTGCTCACATTATAGTATAACACAGGTTTTAAAAACTTATTATTTTTGCCGCTAAAAATTATTTTGATCTACATAGCTTAAGTTTGATAAGTCTATGCATGATTAAGTTCAAAATATTTTTTTTATTCTCATCATTTATTTTTTCTTTCTTAAAAAGAAACACTTTACGAAGCTTTACGCTACAATTTTTTCTGACTTGGCAATACTTTTGGAAACATAAAGCTCATTCTTTTCTACATTTTCATTATTATGATATGACCCTGACGAACCTCTCGGCTGTACTCATGACATCAAAGCTCATTGGATGACAATACGAATTATTGTCTTACCCTTTCTATTCTCTAGATTTAGCCCACTGAGTTTTTTTCTCCTACCAAACATGAATTTGTCTTGACGGCCAATGATTTTCTTCAAGCCAAAAGGTAGTGCCTGCCCCTATTTCAGTTACTACATTTTTCAGGCAATGATATAAAAAATTAATGGGTTAAAGAGGTAGGAACTTCGTTGGACTGAGTACGCAGAGCTACAAAAATATTATGCAGAGTAATAAAACAAAATATGCCGAAAAAAGTGTTTCTTCTTTCCAAAGTCATGGACTTATCAAACCACCCTCGTATTTATATAGCTCCAGACTATAAAATAATTTGATAGCGCCATGCTGATGCCAGCATGGTCTATTTGCATAGACGCATATATACAAAGTACACAACACAGTGCGGATCAATATACACAGTGGTAGGTATGTACCTACAGCATACAGCGCGGCAGTAAAAACAACTGCACTCCGATTTATTACTTAAAGTACTTTTCCATTGTGCTCGTTTGTAATGAAATAGTTCGCGGACTATCTCCACTATTCATATTCTGCTGGATACATGGCGTTCGCTATATTTAAAGTTAATGAACCAAGTTTTGAATATTGATGTTGATATACTGTCAGGGCTCTTGTTATTTTTTATCCAAATTAATCTTCTGTACTATTGTTAATTAATTGTAGAATAATAAACGATAAATATCTCCTTCTCTCACAGAACCCATTATTAGACATTCATACCCCGGTAACCGTTACAGAGTCCACTTAACAATAATTAAACAATTTCCAATTAATGGCATTTAGTCAAATGGAAAGCTTACACAAATTAATTAAGTAAATCGTTTACGCGTGAAATTTAATAGGTAATTACCGTATTTGGTATTAACCGTGCGATGTCCGCGGGGTCGGTAGTACCCGATCATATTACCTAACCAAACAGTTGGCGACCACTGATAAGTAAGTTGCAAGCACGCGAAACCCTTGCGCAAAGAACAGGGCGGGCAGAGATGGCAAACTGTTAGTAAACTTTTAATCTTCATTGATACTTACCTACATACGATACAAAGATGAGTTAATATTGAGTGAAGAATTTAAACTAGTGGCTCCGTGAGCTGTAGACCTCGCGTTAGAAATTAGCTCAAATTGTATGTTGTTTAAAAATACTGATCAATATTAGAGCTCGGTGGTGCAGTATTAAAGCGCCTGGCCCAGTGATTGTGGAGGTTAAACGACTTTCGCAAGGGTCGGTCATGGGATGGGTGACCAAAAATTTACTATCTCGAGCTTCTCCGTGCTTCGGAAGGCATCGTTAAGCCATTGATCCCGGCTGCATTTGCAGTCGTTAATACCCCCCAATCCGCATTGGGCCCGCGTGGTGGGCTATGGCCCATCCTCCTTATCAACCCATAAGAAAAGACTGTGCCCCAGTAGTAGCGACATCAAAAATGGTCAGACATTAAAAATGGCTGATTGTCAATCATGGAAAACAAAGTAGGTTAGGTTTCTGCAAGGTATGGACTCTATAGTTAAAATTGCATTTTATTTGCGAGACAGAAACGTTGTATTTCTATATAGGTCATTTCATTTTATAACTATCAAGTACCTAACTTACACGGGTTCCACTTCGTGTCAGTGTAATCATTCATTTTGTACACTTAAGGAGTATTTACATAATCGCAAACCTAATTTCAACGAGCAGGCGATTTTAAGTTACAGACATAGAGTTACCTTAACATTTATTTGATTATATTACATAGATAGATAAATGAGTGATGTGAAATATTTTCAGGTGAAGGGTTAACCGGAGTTTCAAACACCTGTCCCCTCTACATTCCTAGTCTGTGGCACGTGGATTTAACTTCCACTGTATCCATAGCTTACACATGTACTTTGAGCTTATCACCTTGCACATCCTCCATCTTCGCACCAATTCACAAGACCTTACAATGTAAATGGAAACTTAAATGCTAAGTTTGAAAATGTAGGTTATATGTGTTGTTTGGTTTGTCGATAAATGAATTCAAAGAGAATGAGCAATTTTAACGCACATTTAAAAGTAAATGTAAAAAGAACTAATGTTGTAACACAATGATTTCAGTTTTAACACACTCCGTTGTGATTTCATTTGTACGATAGGGCCAAAAATTTTTGCCTTGCCCATCAAGTAACAAAAATACAGTCTAATGAAGTCAGGTGGGGCATTTAGAATAAAAAATACAATTTAATGAAAAAACTACATAATTTTAAAAGTCAAAAAATACCTCCGGCGCTTCGGCGCCACCCGACATCAATAGACTTTTTTTTTATTTATTGATTAGAACATTATTTCTAGCTTTTTTAAAGCTGTTTTATATACAACTTTTTGTGGTGGGTATGTAAGCGAATTGTAAATAAAAAGGTTTTCATATTTCACACTTTTCAACGTCATTGATACTTAACTTGTTTTTGATTGTCATAAACATACCAATAATTTCAATCACTATACAATATAGTTCCTATTTTATTTTGAGGAGTTTCCTTGTGTATTTTCAAAATCCAAAGTTAATAATATGATATCATACTTAAAGTATATTCTTTCAAGCAAAAAAGAATCATCTAAATCGGTTCATAAACAAAAAAAAAGTAATGATTGAACATCCGTCTAAATTCATATAAAATGGAAATTAAAACGACAGTACTTTCAGGATTTTCCAAAAACTACCAAACTTATTTCAAAATTAAAAAAAAAAACCGGCCAAGTGCGTGTCGGGCCACGCGCAGTAGGGTTCCGTAGTTATCTTATACCATACCATTTTGAATACCACTATAATTTTTATCTGCAAAAATAACTTTGTTTTTAATAGTGTTTGTATGAATGACAAAGTTGTATTTTCGGTTTTGGAAAATGTGATATATCTCTAAAACTTTTCACTATTTCTCGTTCAAACCAATTTTGGTTGAAAGAATTTATTAGGGTCTACAGCATATATATTTTTTTTAGATTTTTATCTTTCTTATTTTAAAAGTTAAAGGGGGGGGGACACTCATTTTACCACTTTGGCAGTGTATAACTTTCAAAGGGTTGACTTTGAGAAAAAATAGTTTTAGAAACCTCAATGTCATTTTTGAAGACCTATCTATAGACACCCCGCACGTATAGGTTTGATGAATAAAAATTTTTTTCAGATTCAGTTCCATGTATGGGGCCCCCCCCGTCATTTTTTTTTTAATTTTCATATAAAAACCTTATAGCGGTTCACAGAATACATCTACCTACCAAGTTTAAACTGTGTAATCTTAATAGTTTCGAAATAAAGTGGCTGTGACATACGGACAGACAGACAGACAGACAGACATGACGAAACTATAAGGGTTCCGTTTTTTGCCTTTAGGCTACGGAACCCTAAAAAGGGACAAACTTGAGAACAAACCTGATGAAACGTTTGAATAATTTCAATCGGTTCAGCCGTCGAGTAATCGGTGAACATACATAGAAAAAAAAGTAACACGAATAGATAACCTCCTCCTTCTTAATTTTTGAAGTCGGTTAAAAATTATTGAGAATCTTATTAAATTTTATTTAACTCTAGGTAACAATAATCTGCATACACCATCCTCCTTATGGGGTATTTACATGGAGCGACTTGGCAGGCGACTGACTTTAGTCAATTAGCGCTTTTATCGACAATCGTTTGTAAAATCGAATCGCCACCTCATTGAAATTAGGTTTACGATTCGATTTTACAAGTGATTGTCAATAAAAAAATCGCTAATTTACTAAAGTCGTCTGCTACGTCGCTACATGTGAATAAATACCCCATTATCCACTCACAAAGAAGGCCTGTACCCCAGCAGTGGGACAGTAAAAATACCTGATGGTACATAAACAATATAGGTAATGTTACTTAATATCGCCATTTAAGGACTCCCAAAAGATTTCTGCTATAAATAAAGTTTCATATAATATCTTCCTCTTTTAGACCCACTCTGATAGGTATGTCGGTAAATAAATATGAAATATAAATTCCCGCTTAACCCGGCGGTAGCGAAGTATATAAAATTGAAATCAACCGCTTGTTTAATGGAAATATTTATTATTCAATCTGCTTCGGGCTTACGCGTAAATTAAGCTGTCTTAGACTTAGCCACTAATCCCTTTATTTAATTTATGAAATATTCATTTATGTGGCTTCATATTTTGAGATGGCATAATCATTGGCTTGATTCAGATTGAAATATTTTTGTGACTTAGTAATAAAAGTGTCACGGCTATTGTTTTCATTATTGAAAGTAGGAATTATTGATCCTAATCCTTGAATAAAGCACACAAAGTTTATAACCTCGATTAAAACATAGGATACTTTTATCCTAGTCAAAGCTTCCCTGGGGTCCACGCGGACGAAATCGTGGGCGAAAGCTAGTACGAAAATTATCTTCATGGATTTATTTTTCGTTTCGGTTAAGTTATTTGTTATTTCATAGATATCTTTACCATACCTCACATTAATAGACATAATTCTACTTAAACACTTTACAATATGAAAATGCAATCATCATTACAGAAATGATGGAACAAAATAAAACATTAATGGCATCTAAACAAAGGCGCGGTACAAAAAAATCAATATTTTTTATGTTTTCTGTAGTATCTGGGTGTTTTATCATGTCCCCGCTTTCAGTACAAAAGTGATAACACGCTACCGATCTGAGATAACGGACGACCCTACTAAAAAGCTAATGTGTATAATAATAACTTTGCTTGTCAAATTACAACCTGTCAGGCACCATGGAAGAAGAACAAAAAACTATCCAATATCTGAGATATAAGGTTGAAATTTCCCAAAACTATGTCCAATTAACGTGTTAATTTTTAAAACCCTTCCGTAGAGTGTCTAATTGAGGAGGAAATATATGCTATTGAAAAAAAAAACAAAAGCTAAGTGATTATTTCGGAAATCGGTGTGTGTTCCATAAACTTTGGAGTGTATGAATACAATTAACTTAATTCACTTTTGATTACTGGTTCATACCCATCAATATTTGGCTATTAGAAATTAATTACATTCAACGATTCGAATTTAATATTTTTTTATTACTCAGGAGAAAAACAATGTTTTGTTTACCTTTTCCACTCACAAGCATTTCATTCACATGTTTGATTCGGTTCCATAAAAAGACAAGTTTTTTAACTTGGGTAACACAGTTTGTTGTATATTTTTTTTAATTAAATATTATAAATGATTCGCTAGTTTGAAGGAGATTTATTGTATATATAGTATTGAAGACAAAAGTCGTATAAATTACTGTGAAAATAATAACTTAAGTTACAGAAACTGATATTTAGAAAGTATTTTTATGAAATACCTAAGGTTTAAAAATACACCCTTTATATTTTAATATCCCATAACTCTGATGTTATATTTTATACGTAAAAATAATGATAAAACTTCTGGTACAAAAATGCATGTGATTTTGCAGATAACATCAATCTTAATTAAATTACTTCAAAAGTTATTAACCTGACGTTTCTTTGTTTTTGCATACTTATTTTTTTAATTTCAATAACGTAAAGATGGCGTTTAGTTTTATCATTGACAAATACTACAATAAGATTTTCATTGATGAGTTAATTCATATGATGTTTTTTTTATTTCATAGAGGTACGAATCACGAGCAATAAGATGGACACACTTTAGAACTATGTCATATTACGTTATTGAATAACCTATGACATTTTCACATTGTGAGTTGAATGAGAAATAGTTCTAAAGTGTGTACATCTTATTGCTCGTGACCACACGGAAAGGCGACGTTGCCATATTTCACATGAAGGTATTTTGCTAGTAGTATTAACTTTATTGAAATATTTTATATGAAAACTTAAAATGCAAAATTAAATTTATTAAAAAAAAATTTCCTATGCTATTCTATTATATTTTACTAGCGGCCGCTCGCGGTTCCACCCGCGTGGTTCCCGTTCCCGTGGGAATATCGGGATAAAAAGTATTTTATGTTTCAATCTAGGCTATCTACTATCTGTGTGCCAAATTTCAACCAAATCCGTTCAGTAGTTTTTGCGTGATTGAGGAACAAACATCCAAACCCACAAACTTTCACATTTATAATATTAGTAGGATGGTCTCATGAATACCCTAGAGTTAATGGGATATAAAAAACACGTTGTATAATAGTGAAAAAAAAGAAATGCATCGAAAATAACAAACAGTTAAAACTATGGCATGCGCGTCGATAAAAATCATTAAAAAGTCCACCGATTCCGATATATGTATCGGATAAAGTAATCGACACCAGCCACGATTAATGCCCACACCGCACCACTTTCATTACACTTTACGATATATCGAATGGAATCGATTCCCCATGTTAGGTTCGTATGCGGAATGCTAGTATGGAAATAGCTAAGTAACTACAGTTATAAACATCGCGCGGCTATATTTAACCTGCATTTTTAAATAATTATGTATAGTTAACTGCAAGTCGGTCGACAAAGGCCGGTGAAGAAGTAAAAGATTTCCTAAGGGGATCACAAGAACGGTTGCTTTTGCTTGTAAGACAAACGATAACAGCATAATTAAAAACTAATATAATAATAAAGTAACTTCAACATACAAAAAAGAAGCTAACTCTTTGTGTATACCTCTATATGATGCTATGAACATGAAATTATGTAGGTAAGATAAGTAAGAGGGTAAGAAAGGAAAAGTATATAATATCAGCCCCCTTAACATGACCACTGAAACACGTTAAAATTTGCGTGATAGATCGTTTTATCGACACTCAACTGTCAAAATGCATTGTCTTTTGACAGTTAAACGTGATAAATCGCTATATCATATCGCGTTTCAGTGATCATGCTAGGGGGGGTGATCTTTGAATAGTAATAGGCCCGTAGTTTATAAACCGCTCTCAACGTTGATCGCTATCTTGAAATCAGACCAGAGATGCTTTAATATAAAAAGAAGAACATCTCAAGTATGATACCAAGATAGCTCTAATCTAAACCTACAGGACTAAGACATTTCAGAGTTGAATACCATATGCCCTTGGTTTCGTTGACCAAACCCTACTAAGACCACCTTTGAATCTTTGTTTTTAAATCTTTGTCCATCCCTATTCTTTACGTAGCAAATAAATATTTATTAAAGCGTAGTACTTTTTTCTCTAAGCCATTACCATCAACCTTTACGAGATTTCACTCGATAAAAATCTAATACGTATTTATATCAACACTGTTGGAAGCGAGTTGGGCTCAAATCGATGTCTATTCGAACAGGTCAGCTGGAAGAGGCGCTGCATAAAAATCACTATTTTGTAAAGGGATATCAAGGATTATGAGGCTCTTTTAAGAAACCGCAAAGAATTCGGAATTAGCACTTTACATTGAAACATACTTTCATACTTAATAGTTTGCTGCGTCAGGATTGTACTGTTGCTATTGCACGGTTAATATTTTTAAAAGTTTATTTTGCTGTTGAAATTAGTTTAATAATAATTTAATTTATCACTTATGGCAGAAAGATGTAAATTTTATTATTGAAACGATCTTATCATAAGAGAAATAAATGCTTAAAAGAGAAGAAGTGTTTAATTTCCTATGTTAAGCTTTGCGGAACAGAATTTGATCTGTTGCAAAATTTTCCTTATAAGATTACCATGAATAAGTTACTCAAAAAAGTAAAGCGTATTGAATTTCAAAGTTCCCCACGCGGTCGGTTTGTTGTCAATAAATCTATTCCCGCAGTAACATACTCTAAAGTTAACAGATAAAAACTTAGTTCGGTGGCGTGGCTTCGATTACGTAAGAGAAACTTCCCCTATTACCCCCTACTTAAGGGTACAAATTTAGGCACCCCTATTTAAACAGAACACCTACGTGTGTAATTTACGCGAGTGTGGTTTGTGCTCCACTAGGGTCGGCCACTATCTGACCAAAAACATATTTTTTTTTCCTCTCCGACTGTTCTTCCTCAAATACATGTAAGGTCACTTTGACAAAAAATAATTTTAATGATATAAATATTCATTCTTTCAATATCGTTTCACAATTTTCATTTAAAATTTAGTATAATCTATAAATACCAGCTAAAAGCTAATGCAATCTTAGCGATATAAATTCTGGAATTAGAATCAAATGACAATTTATAGTACCTAACTCGAATAGAAACTATGGACCCAATCAAAAACTAAGGTTTTAATAAATGTGCTTTATTTTGATTATTGTTTTTCTATGTATTTTCATGCAAACGATACTTTCGACGTAAGTAATTATTTGAAATATACGCACTGTATAAAAAGTTACAAACTTCATCCAACGTGATTGCGATCAAGGCTACAAATAACCTTTCAACGAAGCAACAAATTTTCGATGATATGATATCGTGACGCGCGTTACCGCAAATCGCCAAAAGAAATTGTAACAGACGAGTAACTTTCTTGAATTGAATTCAAAATTCCCTGGCAGCCCTACCCAAGTGTGGTTTGCGCCTAGCACATGAGTAGGCACACAGATGGAATAAATCTCGGACGGGATCAGAACGATTTACAAGACTGGTGATTTGTTTAAGAATTCCAGGGGGAGGCTCGTGTTTGATTAGACCTGGGAGTGGGCCTGATGTTTTTTGCGTTTCTAATTTTCGTAAGTAAAACATTGGATGCGAGCCGTCCGAGTGAGGGATTGTTTTAGCGAATGTAATCGCACCTGGCTCTATAATCAAGATTCTATTTTGAATCACTTTGGGACAAAGAAAAACAGTGGAGCGTGAATTGATTTGACAGCGTACATTTTATAAGCTTTATTTACACTTAAGGTTTATGAATCTGCACAATGCAGATAAATGTAATGAAAACCGGTCAAGAGCGAGTCGGACTCGCGCACCGAGGGTTCCGTACCATCATGATTGCACCATTAAACCACACTGCAGAGTAGAATAATAAAATTAGTATTGCAGTTTTAGGTCAGCGCCATCTCTTGACCGATAGTGGAACTAATGTTAACTTTTTAAGAAATTTATTATTTCTAAAAAAGTGTGCTTTATTGAGACTTCGTTTTATTTTTCCAGTAATCTTTATATAAACTGCTATCACATACAATTATTTCAGATTTTTCTCTTTGCAAACTTCGGAGATAAGGGGGGGGGGGAACGGTATTTCTTTTTACATTTTTCATTATAAATCGAAAACTATGTGACCTAAAACAAAAAGAAAAAATGATTTAAAACGTGCAAACGGCGTTCTTTCATATGATACCCCACATGCCCTAGTAGCCCCACTTCAAATTTTTCAGACCCCTTTTCAGTCCCTGTTGTAAAAAAAATATTTTTTTTTATTTATTTCTTATTTGAAAAATAGTTGGGCAAATGTCATCTCAAACTATTCTAAATTTCAAGTTGATATTGTGATGATGATGATATGGTTTTCCATACAAAAGACCTAACTTTTGATAAGTATTTTTATGATGAATCCAATCAGATTTAAATTTGAATGAATCCAATTTTATTTAAATCTGATATTGTTTGAAAGCTGTAATGATCAACTTACGGACTTTATTGCCGAATTTACTGTATTATTTCTCCTTATTGCCGAGAGTCAGTATTCGAATTGAAAAATGTTAAATTTCGCTTATTTTTATATGAAACTCTTTCTTTCTTCTATCTCTTTTTTTTCTCTTTCTTTCTTTCTATTCTTACTGACACACGCGCGAACATAAAAAAATATACAGTTAATTCGACAGATAAGTCTACAAATTGACTATACAGCTTTCGAACAACATCAAATTAAAATAATAATCAAATTGAATTTATTATAAAAATTACCTTTTAGAAGTTAGCTCTTTTGTATGGAGAACCATATAGTGGCCCCTATTTTCGTTTAAAGTCTTAGTATATAGTTAATTCTCCTTGCACATCGTTGCCACAAAATCTAAAACTAAAACTACCGTTCTGCCTCGAGTACGGCAAGTTCACTACAATGTCATTATTTAAGCCGATCATGACCAAGAGCATTTGAAACAAATTCAAAGTCTCAAACTCAAGCTTGTCGTCGTGTTTTGATACTAAATATCTAACAAGAGCGAGTCGGTTTTGCATTGAACATTCGAGATAGTTTTTTATGTCACTATTTTTTAAATGCTACAGAAGAAAAATTATGTTATAAATTTTCAGGTGAATATAATATAACATTAAATAATTGTTATATAAAATCTAAAAAAAAATCGTCTTGTGTTTTTATTTGTTATTTAGAAATTGCTTATGAAAAGAAAAGACATGTGATTGTTTCTTTCCCTTTTTTTTATTTGTAGTTAGGTATTTTAAAATTAATTTGAAAACTTATTCGTTCTAATAGGGTATTTACATGGAGCGACTTGGCAGGCAACTTGACAGTCGTCCAAGAATCTTATATTCATATTCTACTTGCAGTCGTCTGTAGTCAATTAGCACTTTTTTCCAACAATCGCTTGCAAAATAGAACGACTCGTGTAAATACCCCCTAAAAGAGAGTAAACGCAGTTACACAGAATTCTGGCAGACAAACCTTGGTCCATATAAATTAAAAAATACAGTTTGACGTCAACCTAACCACTTTATCACACATCAATTAAGTTCGTTTGTTTATATTTTTTGCTTGAGTTTGTTTTCTGTTATTCTCGCATTTTTCATCTGATTTTCAACAATAGTAAAATAAAGATATTCGTAAATTTGTTTTCATAATCTCATGTGGTGTTCCTGCTTGCAAAAATAATGTGATGAAATAACCAAACAATCCTTTTTTATGTGCCAAAGTCTACCTACATGCTTACAGTAGTGATGTGTTATTTAAAGTTTTATGGAAATTGAAATAAATGCATACAAAATATGAAAAGAATAATAATTTGATGTCATATTTCGAATAAAGTTAAAATTAACTATAATACTGGGTAATTCAACTTAAAACATTAAAAACAAAATGAACAAATGGGAAAATTATGTTGACTCTTGACAGGGAATGATTTTTATGGTTTTTTCCATAGAGAAAATCAAATTACTTTTTTTTCCGCAAAGGAATGTCATTTATTATTCCGTCCTCTCGATAATACGGTTTTTTTTTCACATAAATAATTGATATCTCAATCTGTGGCCCTACTTTCTTAGAAGTATAGTACTCGTAATATAGTCAAATTGTTAATTGAACATCAGCATCAACAAATACGTTTTCGAAGGTAATACACCAAAGAAGTTTTTAATAAGACTGTACAGACGAACACAGATCCCCTACTAACTGTTTCATCAGTTTTCGGTATGGAACTCTAAAAACTGTCGTCCTCAAACAAGAGCGGTAAGTCGCCGCAACACTGTCATCATTTAAGCCGCACATTAGTGAAACTTGCCCCGTTTGAACCCGCACCTGCGCTCTACACACTCGATGTTTCACTATACAAATATACAGTGAAATATCCCCTTAAGTTTTGGACTCTTGCGGTATTTATTCGTTTGTTGAAGCAAATGTATAGCTTTGGCAGTTTGTTGCCAATACTTTTAAGGGGCCGCCGCACAACGCCAAATACACATTTTTGAACAAAGATTTCACACAGTATTACTTGATTTATAGATCCCAAAAGAATCATGTAGAAAATAGATTATAGTACTCAGTTTTGTGAAAGACAGAAAGATGAATGACAGAAAAGCTTTTCTCGATAGAAAAATATCGTAAAGTGACCTCCAAATTCCAATTTTGTAGTTTTTCACTGATGTGCCAACCAATAACAAACCTATAATCTTGAATAAAATGAACCTTAACTAGCTCTAGTTTTGTGATTGACAGTTTTCCAAAATAAGAAATATTTTAGTAGTTATTCATTAAAAACGATAAAATTGACAATAATTTCGGTAATTTTTACTATGAAAATTGCTTCCAGCGTTATACGGCCCCTTAAAAGATAAAATGATGTAAACAATATATTTTAGTAAAATTAGCAGTGTCTTTAACTATTACAACTACACCGTGAAATATCCCTTTAGGTTTTATTTCTTTGTTTGTTGAAGCAAATGTATTGTTTGGCAGTTTGTCTGTCGTTCCTACGTTTGAAAATTAGGTGGTCAAAGTAGATAAATAAAAGGAGCATTCTCTAGTTTATAGCTTTATAAATAAAAATATGGCTATGCACGAGACCTGCATTAAACCTAGAACAGAACTAGAAACAAAATATTGTTCTTTTAACACTTAAGATACAAAAAATTGCTTTTAACAATTTTTATTGAAACACACTTTAAGAGTGTTCCATTATTTTCTGAAGTTACAGGTCATACTGACAATATTTTTTTAAAATTTGCTAACAGCATTTTGGGGAACATAACTTTTCACTCTGCCACACCTGAGAACTGTAGGTTTATAATGGTAAAAGTTTACAAGTGTCGACTTTATGTGAGTAGCTTCAAGGTGCATAATGGCTCGTGCATGATATAAGTGAAATAATCTATAATTTGGAAGTTGTACCCGTTGGGAACAAATTCACAACTGAAGTAGATATAACTTGCTAAGAGAATTTCTGATGTAGGAGTGAAGGTAGATTAATGGACCTCCTGGATTAAGCAGTTGAGTCAGGGACAATGTGATTAAACATATAATTTGATTTCACGTACTTTTAGTCACGTATAAATTTTAGGTGTGAAATGCTAATAATTTGAGTAATATAATCAAACGCTCTTAAGTTTGTGACGTCTGTAAGACAGTTATTAGTGTTATTACACTAGCTAGTATAATAATGCTTCACTTCTTATACTAAGAAAAATGATTTTATTTGTTTCCATTTTCTTTGAAATATTTTTCTTTTATTACTTTTGGTGAGATAAGATATTTTTTTATTTCAAAATAAATGAACCGAACTATTTTATTATCCTAACTAGCGAGGAAAACTTTACGTTGAAAAATACAAGTTTATGAAATGTTCCGAATTCGTTGCTTCTTTAGGTGTTATAAAGCTGGAACAGAAGCCTTAATGTTGCGGAAGCGCCTCTGGAAATTGCCTTGATGAAATAAATTATAAAAAAAGATCCAAAAAACATGTAAAACTAATAAATCATAGTAATGAACAAATCAAAAGAGGATGGTAGTAGCAAACTATAAAACCAAACAAAAATAATTCTGCTACTTACGCAGTCGAAAATGAATGATATCTACGTGAACTTTCTCTAACAACACCCACGTACCTGCAACCAAAAACAATGATATTAGAAATAAAGCTAAACTGAAATCGTGTTTTGATTAAATAATATACAAATGGAAAATATTGATTTGTAAACCACGTAAATTACCAGCGCTTTTGGAAATCGAGTCGACACTGTGTTTAATTTTGTTCAACTGTCACGCGAAGTCATTAGAGCGTAATATCCTATGTCGCTTTTGACATTCTAGTGCGTAACGTAAAACCTAGTGAAAGAGTAACTAAAATAAACAGAGCTTTTCGGATCGCTGAAAATTAGCGGTGCGGTTACCGCATCAGTAGTGCAAAGAGCGTGGCCAACCGAATATAATTAAAGTTATTCGGAAATCGAAACAACATTCCAAATTCAAACGGGTACATTCGAAAACAAACCTCGCTGTGGAACCACTAGCACGCCGGTTAATCGCCAGCCACCTAGTGGGTAATCCTTTCGAGTGGTGTGCATATAACGACTGCATACCGAGCTCCCGACCCGTGGTTCGGCAGAGAGAAATTGCGGCACTCGGCGGTTCAAAGCGATGACGGATCCGTATCACTGCATGACGTGCATGAGTAGGTACCTATATACGAATGATGTTGCGCACCTTATTGTTGGGAACGGATGCTATTCGAGCCTTGTTTTGCTTTTTAATCTGTTGGCAACTGATGAAACTGTGCTTGCAAAGGTTTTCTGCATTTATGTCATAAAATGTACATTTTTAAATAAGGTTTGTTTCGTTAGAATTTTCTGTTTTTTATAATGATTTAGTTTTCTAAGTGTAGAATAACAAAAACTTATACTTACAAATAAGATCTTGTCATTTATTTTAAATACGGTTACTAACAACAATTTATTTTTTAATTTTAGAGATAATAATGAATATGGTATTCTAAGTATAGCTACGAGTGTTCTTGTTTTAACGACCTCCGAACAAAAAGACCTCAATAAATTTCTAAACAAGAAGAATAGGAAACAAACGCAGCATCAGCCAGATGAACTGAATGGGAGGCAGAGTTGCGCCGGCGCAGCGTGCATTGCCCTCAGTGCCCCCCACCCCGCGAGCAAACGCGACTGACTGCATTCCGCCGCGCTTCCTGGCCAAGGCAAGTGCAGCATAGCGCTGCAAGTACCCCCCCTTCCCGCTTACCCCTCTCTGTACACCGCGACCCCTTTCCCGCCTAGGCAACAGAACAAAGAATCATTGTATTCAATGCCAAAGCCCGCCAAGGATTTTGATAACGTTCTCTTTTCAAAAATAAACACTAGATATTGTAACTATACACTGACATTGATTATTCGGATTTAAAGAGCACTTGACCGATCGACGCGACCTTCCGTTTTGGAGACCTAATAGTAAAAAAAAAACATCTACAAGCCAAAGCACTTGACAGTGTAATAAAATATTATTAGAAACGGATAGATAGCTCCGAGGAAGGTCATCTGGTACAAAAACAAAACCTAGATAAAGCAAATGTTTTATACTGTTTGATGTATTTCAGTCCTTAGCCCCTTTTAAAATGATCATAAAAATCTAATATTATGAGGCAAAATAAAGGGCACTTCCCCGCCCGATCTCCCAGAGTAAGCCCTTTGTAATCTAATGCATTAAGATTATTAGGTTGTTCTAACATCGTCTTATTTCTTTAAAACGGTACCGACCCTTTATTCACTCAATGGTACAATGAAATTACGTTTCTTTTAATCCACGTACAGTATTGGTATCTCGATATTTGATAGCTTGGAATGAAAAGAGTTTTTTGTTGTATCAAACATAAATCATTTCACTAGGTCTTACCAGGCTCGTACTGATAAATGAAATGAATGAAAAAAAGCTCACATCGACAAGCAGATGTATGTACAGTCTGAAAACTTAACAAATTGACATAGCTGATTTTACCGCAGTCGAAAGTAAAGAGAATGGCGAGCGATCAGTATCAAATAAAAATCTGAAAACCGGACAGTTAATAGATACCAATCAGCTCTCAGACATACATTGCACGTAAATCACACACAAGATATAACTCTACCTGTAGATGGAAAGCGAAGCAAAAAGTATGGAATAAGCTCGTAATAGTCCGCTGCTGAAAGCGTTTTCCACGAGGCTTTTAAGCGCTTATCTTGGAAATGATAGCCGTGGCCGGACGTTGAAAGGCTGTGACGACAATTTGCCTACATTAGGACATGCCCCGTTTTGCCATCGGCGTTGCCGGAGATTTTTCAACTCGTGAGCTGTTTTTAGAGTAACACAGATCGAAAGTGATTTTTATCTGACCGTCCGAAAAGGAGTATTCAGTATACGTTTGGATACAACCTGTCAATGTTTTTCATTAAAGACCTAATGAAAAACATGGACCGATGAATGTTTTTTCCCCTTTATCGCTGGCCGTATTGATTCCCAGTGCAGTCAACTATGAACGCAAAGAAAATTCAGTTACAAACTGGGATAGTACTTTATCAGTCCAAACTATATTAAATGTTTATTACAGAAGGATTGGCGCTCGTTTCACCTCTTTTACGTTGAAACAATGGGTGGGTTTTATAGTTGTAGTTGTGAACCAGATAAATATGAACATTTATGATTTAAAATAGAAAACGTTTGTTTACAGAAATAAGTAAGTAGAAAAAAAAATACGTATGATGGAAAAGTTGTGTGATAAAGTGAAACTTTAAGATGATTAAACCGTTTTTAGGACTTGTTAAGTTACACAGATTTTGGTTAGTTACATTTAACTTACTTGTATGAAATGAAAAGATTATCACTATGTTTATGGTAGCAAAGTTTAAATACAACATTAAAAAGATATTACGCCATTACCTCTAGATCTTGTACAAATACTGCTATCGCAATCCTAATACAATGCTAACTGTAAGTAAGAAAAAGGCTCATCATTAAATAAGAAAATTCCAACTTTGTTTCAATTTACGCGACTAAAGAAACTAGATGTTAGTTTCTCGTCGTGTATCAGGTAACTCTGCATATTTACTGCGATTTGTGCAGCGGAAACTTTTAATTGAACAAGTATTCTTTTAACGACTTGCAAACTTGGTGCATTGCAATTTGGTTTGGTTTACGTCGATATCTCTCCATTGAGGATTATTCGATATGCTCTGACGGCGGTATTCGATTTGAGCAGTTGTTAGTGTATCAATTCTGTAGCACGATGTTGCAGTATTTCATGTTTTTGCGCACTTAAACACTGATTGCGAGTCAAGTGAGTTATGTAAGAGAGATATATGAAACTGACACGGTACTTATTAGCAATACTGTTACTGATATTTATTTAAAACTAGAAAAGTACAACGAATACTTCAGTTTAGACATTAATAATGAGTGTACACAAAAGAATAATAAATAATAAACACTGCATATTGAACCTATTCCTTAACCAATGAATGACAAAAAATCTTACACAATTTTAAAAGACTACTGCGGTAAATGGTACAAGAACATCAAATACCTGCATGTTTATAAAATAACACAAACGTTTATATTTTAAAATAAAAAACGTGCACAGGAATGTAAAGTCAATGTAGATGCTCAGTTATCTCGGTAGATCGATTAAGCATTAGCTTTGCTAAGCCAGCGGTCCATACTTTTATCTTACTAGTAAAGTTTCTAAAGAGTTAAGAAAGCACAAAAGTGCGGGATCCATGAGCGTCTGTTTGTTTTTCCTGGCTATTTCTGAACTAGCATTGAACCTTGAGTTATAGCTCTGGAGAGAAGGTTAACTACAAAACTATCGCCGCTCCATGCGAAAAAATTAAGGTGAAAATATTGGCCTAAACCAATAAATTATGCTTTGGCAGCGATTTATATAAAATTTCTGAAATTTTGAACTCTGCCGAGATATAAAACTCTTTCGTGTTGTCTTTTTATGGACCACTGTAGGTGTGGAATCGTCGGACACAAAGAAAATGCACTCGGAAAACCGTGAACGTTTGGAGGTGAAAGAAAACACGGACAGTTTTAGTTTTCTAAAGGCTGTAAAGTCTACGTGTACTCTTTTGAATTATATTGTAGGTCTTGTCTGTTTTCTGTAAAAAAAAATATAAATTGAGCATGCATTATAAACGAAGCTCGTTTAAGATATATTTGTTAATTATGTTATCTAATACTTGAAACCAAATAATGAGTATTTGCAAATATTATTTCAATCAAATATTGTTGGAATGCGAATGCAAAAATGAATTATTTATAGCTTTCAGACGCTGCACTAGGAATTTCAAAAGCTGCTAAATAATCGACGGAACGCGAATTCGATACGTCATCCGTTTCATTTTGCGTCTGTGAAGGTAAGGGTCCACCCAACATTTGTCATGTCATCGTGTTTCGAGTATTGCGTAAGGCGCAAACAGCCCGGAAACCTCTTACAATGAAAACGGAGTAAGTGGAAATACTTCGAAATATTGCCACCGTTACGAACGCAAACATTGCCACGGATCCTTTGCGATTCAATTGCAATTCAATCGCGATAGTTTCAATACGCCACTCGTTATTGGCCTGCAAACCAAATAACATTAATCTCCATTTGGATATTTATTTCCACCTTTTCTGATATCGGAACTTTTACCCATTGGGATTACGACGACGGAAATGCGAGAAATGTTTAATTTGCAGCATATTTTCTTTTACGTAACAATATGTCTAATGTTTAAGAGCCATTGGTTTCATCAAGCTTATTTTTGTCGAAGGCATTCTCTTAGTTAGATCATGGCTGAAAAACTTAATCTGATAATACCCATTCAGCAAAGACAATTCCACTTGTAAGTAAGCTCTCAAAATGTTTATACAATGAACATTTTCATTTTCCTCAACTTAAAGAAAATAATATTAAATTATTATTTTATTACACAATGTCGTTGGCGAATTATAATGAAAGGAGCATCGCAAAGCCATGAAAGAATTTTCTACAAAACGAGTAATGAAAAAGGGAGGTTAAGTTAATAAGCTTATAGCACAAGCTTCTCTAACGTTGACCTGGGCCATTTTTTTTCATTACCTGCATCACAAAGGGGCAAGAAGCACTTTTCTTCTTTTTTCATGTCTTGTGACTCGTTTCTTATTTATAAAGATAAGGCAGAGGCGGTACATAACGCACTAAGGTGTAAAGGTGTGTGTGTAGTACTGTAAGGTGCTATATTTAATATAGTGTAGAACCGCTTAGCGTTCTCATAGTTTTTTTTTTTCATTTTACTACAAAATTGTTGTGCATGCATGCAGGATGTGTTAAAAACATCGTCGACATAAAGTCGAAGAATTTCCTAACATTGATGAAAAGCTCGCTTGCAGCAAAAAAAAGTTATGAGTAACTAGAACAATAATGTATATTTGAGATTCATTGCATTAAACGTGAAAGTTAACGAAGTTTGGATGTTTCGGTGTTGGGATGCTTGTTACTCAATCACGCAAAAACGGCTGAACTGATTCCACTGATGAAATTTGGCACTTATAGTTTACAGCTTGGATTAATACATAGGATACATTTTATCGTGGCAAAAGGTACTCTAGGAATTTACCGAATGTCCACAAGATGTAGTCGCGGGCGAAAGCTATAGTAAAAAATATTAATTACAAAAGTATTTTAGAATAATTTGAACTTGAATTAAGTTTTTATTTGTATTTATGCAATATTAATTTGACCAACATTTCAAAAATTCACATACAATCTGGCAAGCTTTGGTCCGCATTTGAAAGTCCTCACAAAAACAAACAAACAAATTATAACTATTAAAGCGACGGGTTGAATGCTGCCCGATATTAATATTTCCGACGAGGTCCCGTTTTATTCAGCAAAATTGCAGTTAGAAAGATCCTATTAATGAACGTCGGCGGTCCTTTGTCCGGCGCCGGAGCATTTCCTGCACAATCGCCCTGACACCGAGTAATTAGGGAGAAAAATTCGTTACTCTCCGTAGTCTACCAACGTATTTCCCTATGCGGTGATTTTTTAACAGTTATAACACGATGTGTTGGTTTTTGTTTGCTCTGTGGTGTTGGAAAAATATTGTGTGTAATGGAGTATGTTGACTATGTGTCTCATAAATTTTGCAGTCAAAAATATTTTGGACTCACTTTTCCTAGTCATTTTAAAAATAAATAGCATAGGAGTGTAAACCTTTGCCTGCAATCTTTATTAGTTACAATTGGAATGTATAGTTTACCTACAACTTCGGATACAGTTTTGTGAACTTCATACAAACAATATATTTTTACATATTCATATGTAGAGGTAGCATTGTACTGTTTTGTACATACTAATCGCTTATTCATCCGTTTAACTAGGGAGGTAAGTGTTTTTCGGTCGGATATACAAAATTATCTGTTTATTATTATCTCACATTGTCATGAGGAAACAGTAATTATTACTTATATTATTAGTGAGGCAACTTTTTTGTACCTATATCATAATTAATTATCTACATAGCTTTTTCAAGAAAATTATGCTACGTATTTTTCTGCACATAAGTAGTAGAAAGCAATTCATTGATTAATCTCGACGTGTTTTTACTTAACATATTATTAAAACATTTTAATCAAAGTTCAAATATTATAAAATCCCGCAGACCCATGGTGTTATAATAACAAAAGATCCAACAAATTTGAAGAGACTAGTTTTTTGGCGTCCACATTTGAATCTATGGCCGTTCCGGTTCGTAAGTCGGCACGATGACCTTATATTATTTACAGTTTGGTGCGAAAAGCAAGCTATAGCGTTTTGTTTGTCAAAAGTTTGAGTTTTTTTTAATGATGTGGGTGCTGTGGCATAAATGTTTCTACTGCCTTATAATACTAGATTCTGGAAAAATATAAAATAGGGTGAGAGAAAAGGTTTCAGTCAATAAAAACATTTCCTATCAGCTGTTACCGCCCACTGGCCTAGTAAGTCTATCCCTTTCATTGGCAAAGAAGACCTTGACAATTATAACACTAGTTTCTGAAGCGACTATTAAAACAGAATAATAATAAAAACAATACGGTGGCGTATAGATTGAAAATAATCTTAGCTTGTAAAGTCAGTACGGAGATAATATTTGATTTATTTTACAAATAAAAATATTTCAAGACCAATTCAAGTGGAAATAAGTAGTTCATATTATTGGTATAAATAATACGATAACAATCGTTCAGTATCGTATATTTATTGCGAAGATTTAGAATCAAATGTATTTTCACATTTTAATACTGATACTAATCACAATATTTTAAGACCAAAAATCTCAAATAAACACAAGCATGGTAAATATGGTCATGGAACCTGTTTTTTTTTGCTTGATAATTACGTAGTATTATCGCTCATCACTCGTACCTTCTACTAACATGAGTACTTTTCTACACTTACGGTGACGGACGGGGGCCCCTCGGTCGCAACTTTTTATAAGACGTATAAGAACATAAAATGACCAGTGGTAATTTCAAAATAATTTTAATCACATTTATTATTTACTGTTAGGGCACACCTGCTTGCTACGTAATGGGCAAAAACTGTTCTTAAATATTATAGGACAGCCATTATTCTTGGTTTATAGTTCTACATTCTTATCTTATGATGTAACGGCTTATCAGTGTTGTGTTTTCATCCAAAATCAAATTAAATAATATATTTTTCAACTCTCCAGCGCGAAAAGGGCGCTTTTGGTGCGCAATAACTCGCAGAAAAACTATTTTTGCTATGAGCTTTAATTTGATTTCGCAGACAAAAACGATTTTGCTGCGAGTTTTCTCGCTGGTCGAGGTGAAAAGTTGTATGTAACATGAGATCAATTTGTTTATGTCTCGTACTTTTAAATCACTCACAGTCAACTAGCGTAGTAACTATAATAGACTACTGAACAGTAGTCTATTCTATAATAGTAACTATTTACTACGCTAGTTCTACTTCTACTACTTCGCTAGTTTGGCACATACAGCAAAAAATTACTTTGCTCACTTATTGAATAAATAACTATGAAATAGAGAAAGGTCTCGTAAATTACTATAATAAAATTTTTTACAACTCATTTATTCAATCAAAAATCAAAACAATAAATGAATGGTAAAAATTGTTATAAGAGTAATTTCGAAAACCCTTTATATTGAACTAACATTTTCTTATCATTATTATGGGAGTTTGATGGCACATCAAGCTCTACTATTGAGTTCTTAGTTTACCTTTATTCTCCGAAATATATAACCAATTTTGTCATTTACACAAACAACCACTAACATAGGAATATTTCCGATTGCTACAAACTTGTTCAACTCATTGTGTAAGATAATTTCAAACCCAACCAAACTCTCGTTTCTAAATGAATTGTCTTATTCAATTAGCGAGTACATGATGTAGGTCCTAAATTAAGCATAGAACTTGAAAATTACGTATTTAAAATACAAAATTTAACAGGATCGTTTAAACTTGTGGATAATCAGAAGTTTTTAACACCAAATACATTTAACAGCTAACGAAAGAAGCTGAAAATTTCATTTTAAATGTGTTGTTCCATAAATTGTTATGTTGAAACATAAATCATGTATGGTTTTTTTTTATCAACACTGGGATAGTGCTTGGCCTTCAAAGGCCGAGTGCATAGCACCCGAAATCCTCAACACTAAGGAACTGGGTAATATCTCTAACTGCCGGAACACAACAAATTTTAAATTGTTGTTATGGTGTCAGACTTAGGTAAGATGGTGGTAGCTAAGCTAGCCAGGTGAACTTGAAACAAGCCCTACCTTTCCACCCGCAGCTTAGCCCGTTTGGACTACAGCTTATATCGTGCGGGAGGACCCTTGCCTTTTTTTTGTATCAAGAGGAGAATGCAATTTTTACGCACACCAAACGGCGTGTTGGACTCGGTCATACTCGGAGGGGAGGACCCTTGCCTAGCAGTGGGATAAAAATTAGCCTATTTCCTTCCCCAAGGTTCCATCTATATCCGTACCAAATTTCGTCAAAATTGGTCTAGCGGGATAGGTATGCAAACGTAACAGACATAGTTAAGATAATTTAGTTAATATAAAAACAGACAGAGTTACTTTCGCATTTATAATATTAAATAAAAATAATAAGTCTGGATTGAATAATTTTTCATTTTCATTTTCATTTTCATTTTCATTGTGTTTCGAATTGTTATTACTTTTAATTATTTAAACTGTAATAGAACACTCGTAACCAATTCAATTAGTTTACTAACTTTTTATACATTTTATTTGTTATCAATGTATGTACGAGTACTTGGTGATTAGATTATGAAAATCTATGACATGATGTTTTTATCTTCAGCTGTATCACAATGGTACATTATGAGACAAGTTAGCTCAAGTTGCTCATTATACACGAGGCTGTGGGTTGCAGCCCGGGCCGTAGGCGAGGGCGTAACTCAGCAGAGTGTGCAATAAGCAAGAGCTCACGAGTTTCATACGACGTTTTTCAACACATTTGCGAGAAAAAAACAAAGTAATTTACCACTCAGCAACAAATACTACAAAAACAAAATATGAAAATGATTGGAAAAGGTGCGCAGGTTTTTTTTTCACACGCCCAATGCAAGAAGATTTTGCGAACAAAGGGATGAGTGAGCATACAGCCTACTTCAAAATTATAATTTTGTCAATATTTTATAACAAAATATTGTGAATTAGGAATAATTTGATAATAATAAATATTTGTGTGACTTAATTAAGGACTTACACATTTATTTATTCCAAAAATGTATATACATTTTTAGCGGCATAATATCTCTTTGTTGTTACTAAAAAAAATAACTGTATTACCCGGTTAAATTGGAAATTCTCTGTTTACTCGCATAGAACTTGCAGTAAGGTACTAATTTAACTTTGTATAGATAATTCTATAACGAACTAGGGTATAATGTTATTCCGCACGGTGTTTGTTATAGCTCGGTTTATAGCCCTAAAAGCGATGTATTTAGGGCTCACTTTACGGGCAAGGGTGTTGATATAAAGTAATGGTCGAAAGCATCATCGCTAAACGAGTGCTTCTTTTAAGTGAATTTGTATTCCCAATGACTTAAAAATTCGTAGTGTTATAGATAATGATTTGATTTGATATATGATTTAACAAGAAAATTATTAAAATAAATAATGAGGAAAGTTA
This sequence comes from Agriphila geniculea, assembly GCA_943789525.1. NCBI lineage: Eukaryota > Metazoa > Arthropoda > Insecta > Lepidoptera > Crambidae > Agriphila > Agriphila geniculea. The sequence continues at coordinate 10,738,411 of OX038875.1, forward strand.
CGATCTCTATTAATCGATGGACAGCGGACAGCCCGCAGTGAAAACGTATCAGAGCAAAAAAAGTCGCAGCATAAAATATCACGTGACAGAATCCGCTTTTTGCATAATTGCTTCTTGAATTGGAATTGGTAACTATTAGACGTATGAATGCAATTAGGTGAACATATTTCGATCGCATACCGTCTCGCGTGGCCGCCGATCCTACTTTCAAGCGAAATCGAGGAGAAACTGAAATAATGACGCGAACGCCACGCGATACAAGAAATCATTTTTAATGATTTATAGAAACAAGAAACTGCGGCTGTTATACGCTATAAAACTTTATACATATTGCACAGGATGATAATTCGATGTTCATAAGGGAAGCTCACACAGTAAACTTTTAACAGTTTAATAATTGGACATTTTATAGTTTTTTCAAGAACACTCTGCTGTAGAATACGCTATTTTGGGTGGCTGTAAAATTATTGATTGCTTCCCTTGACTTACATGTAATTATTAATTTCTTTTTCTCGAGCTTTATTTCATATTACATATACATTCTCATGAATTATTTTGTTGGGCAAGCCCGTACAAAACTTAATGATGTTAGACGTCTTAAGTCTGGCGTATGCGCCGTTATCTTTACATTTCTATGAAGTATTTAAGCTCGTCCGAGGTACTGTTTCTTCGGAAACACGGCCCGTTATGCAGCCGCATATGAATATTTTGCGCACGTGAGGAAAATTCAAACGCTCTTAATATTCTGCGGTAGCAAAACAACCTAGGCCGCGTGCAGCGCAAATGCTTGCATATTAAAAAAAACGCGTAGTTGACATAAATGCGGAACAAAAGACACTCGCGAAGCTTTCCACGTTTTAATTAATTTCATCACTCCGACATTATTCTATGCTAAGCTAAATTAATATTGTTTTGACATGTGATACAGTATAGTGACATTTGTTAAGACTTTTGTTATTAACGAGTTATCACCGAGTTTTATTAGACTTTATTAGGCTTACTTTTGCAAAATTTAACTTTGTATTTGATAATTACGCTGAGATTTCGCGTACTTTCGTCTGCTACCTATTTTTAATACACTGTCTTACTATTGTTTCTTACATAAAAAGCAACAATCAAAAGAAAAATCACAAGACTAGAATTCTGTTAGCTTGTATAGAAACCGTTTCTTTAGTAGCAATGCTTTAAAAGCTTTTTCTGCTACCCAATCAACATGAAAGGTACAACAGCAAGGGTATTTATTCCCTTATCTCACTTTATATTTTACGAGGAACGTACATTACGACTTACGGCCTCACTTCGAAGAATAAACCGGATTTGTGAGGAGTATTAAAATAACATAATCACACCTTTGACTGGTAGTCTTAATGAGAAAAGTTTAAATACGACCTCCCATTTAAATCAAACTTCTGTCATCAACGTTACTTTCACGGCGTCGGGCAGCGACTCTCAGACCACCAAAAGATAAGAATCGATTCAAACGTAAACAAAACTCGGTTCTCCTCGCCTGCTGAAGAACCGATGTCTTATTCCTTCCCTCGATTTCCGCCTTTCAAACTTCTTTCGGGATTGCATTTGAAATTTCGTTACAAGTTTACGTTGACGGAGTTCCGACGAGTTAAACAATGTTTTGGTTTAGAACAACAGAATCTGATCAGCTGGGAATCTGCAATCAGTTTAAACGTTTCTCTCGACGAAAGTTCGCGACATGTGCGCTACCCGATGTATTTAAAACTAAACAGATAAATTCTCTACTACTCGCACTATTCGGAGTTTGCACGTCGAGAGTTTGCATGGAATGATTTAAGTTGTTTTCTACTTCAATAACAATTTCAAATTCGATCGTGACTTTTGTGTTTATGTTAAAAATATAGTACATATAGTATCAAATAATACTTTGCATTACACAGATGCATTAAAATTTTATGATATCAATCTTGTTTTATGTTACTGGAACTAACTTGAGAGATCGACGACTTAGGCTAAACTCCAAGTAACATTCACATCGGAGACGTTAATATGCTTAACTTATGCGTGTAAATCTTACTCAACTTCTCAATAGTTATGATCGAAGTTTACGGAGTGATCCCACCCGCGATAACGTTTCATTAGCAATGTTGGTAGATAGTAAATGTTTATTTATGTGGTATCCGAGCGGAATTGTGATCAGCGAGGATAGTCATACCGCATTCACCACATGAGGGGAGCGATTGTATCACCATACATTAGTCCGAGGCCAGAGAGTCATTATCAGATAACAACAACTTTGGAAAGTTGGGAGCGCGCGTAAATAAGCGGGGAAAGTGACTTACCATGTTAGACAGCAGCAGCCGATGGTGTTTAGCGACTTGGGGGTCTAGGGCTTGGAGCGGGAGGGCAAGGGGCAACGGGAGAGGCAGCGGCAGCGGGAGCGGGTGCGGAGCCGGCTGCAAGAACAACGGCGGGCAGCAAGCGCACGGCGTCACGTAGGACACGCACCCCAGCTGCGGCGGGAACAGCGTGCCGGCGGCCTCGAGGAGGCCTCGCACACGTCTCTCACGACCGCATCCGCGGCCGACCTCCGAGCGCTCGACGGCTCACGCCGCCGACTTCACCGGGAGAACAACCCTGGACTCCAAGATCGCGGAAAAGCGCGGGAACACGGAAGTTCACGCGCGGAAAAAGTTTCGAAAGTTAAGTTAGGAGTCACGCGAGGGTGGGAAAACTTAGCGATCGGGAGAAGCGAGAGTCGTCGCGCAGGGCTCGCGAGAGTGTGGAGAGAGCGGCGGCGTGCACGGAGCACAAGTCGCCAGACCGGCGTGTGGCGATGGACTGGCGGCGAGGCAGGTGCGCGGGGCGCGCGGCGGGGCTGGGGGCGGGCCCACCTGGCTCACCTGGGCGCCTGCGCGCGCTGGAGGCTGAGCCCACCTCGCGCTCGCACGCGCCTCTACCTCGCAACGCCGCGCCGCGCCGTGCGCTCCCTGCTGCAACTTTTGATGCTACTAATGCATTAGGTACCTTTTTTGCGTAACGCTGAACTGAAGCTTTTCGTTGCTTAAATAAAAGTAAAACTTTTATGAAGTTTTCAAGTTTTCCACTTCAATTGTATACGAATGAATGTGAAACTAATTAAATAAGTGCTAAAATTTTTCAATATTATTTTATTTATATAAACACAAGATTTGTTTCAAGAAATATCAAACTGAATCAGATAAACGAAATATTGCAATAAATTAAATTAGTGCTGAAATTTTCCGAAATTAATTAATTACTTAATTTAAACACGGGATTTGTTTCAAGAAATATCAAATTTAATCAGATAAACGAAATATTGCACTATATTTATAAAAAAATGCAATAAATTAAAAAAAAAACGTCTATATTGTTTATGAAAGTGAAACATAATTAATTAACCTATTTTCATTCTGAAATACTTTTTTTGTTAAGACACAAATTGTGTTACGCTTGTTTCACATTTCCTTGATCATTATTGACGGATAAGAGAGTCATCACTCGGAAATAACGAGGTCTTATCAGAGGGTTCCTTGGTGAATCGCATTGATCTCAGTTCGGTGGGAGCGGAGAGGTAAGCTCATTGTGCACGGTTACCGGATTAGACGCCTTTTAGCGGCGAACACTATTTACGTTTTGAAAATTCTTTTAGATCGTACGTTGACAAGACTTCACAAGACCCGTATACAATTTTTCGAAAAACTTATCTCGATGTTTTCGTAAATATAGCGTTATACAACGTGTTACAAAATAACCCCTAATGCCGAATATGGTAGATAGGGACCATCATCCTGAACAATATTTACTATGGGACTTAATATGAAATCGCAAAAAAAAATCAGCTGTTTCATCCAAAAATTAATATCGAAAATATGAAAAAGTATGAAACAGCTGATTTTTTTTCACTATTTCAGAGTTGGTCCCATAGTAAAAAATGTTTAGTTTGATGGTCTCTATTTACCAAATTTGGCATTAGGGGTTATTTTGTAACAAGTTTTATACGTGCTTAGTATAAATATATAACTACTACTTAGCACTGCAATATCGCCTACAAGAAAATATAGTAAAGACAAAGAAAATTGTAAAAGTTGTCTTGTAATGTGCGTTAGAATATACAATAAGATTCCCAATAATCTGAAGGTATTCATCATATCAGCCGCACGACACCCACTGCTGGGCATAAGCGAACTGAAGGTATGAAAAGTCTCTTCAAATGGCTAAATTAAAATATTTTTATAGTATTAAGGAATTTATTAACAAAAAATAATTTTATGTCGAATATGATGAAAAACTATGCCTTTTACAGTTTTATTTAGCTAAACCAAAATGAAACACAAAAATAAACAACCTTAATTCTGACAAAAGCATTAGATACTTACTCCAACTTTTTCTAATAATACAATTATTCTGAGTAATATTAAATCGATTAAATATGTCTATTTTTACTTTATACAGTCTCTCTTTTACTTTAAATAATTGGCATCATTCCCAAAAACAGTTGCAAATATATCAGAATTTTTCATGAATAAATATTAAATCACTATACGCCCAAAAGATGCTATTTTTAACCCTCCGACAGTTTTCGCAACTCAGATTCGTAACCAGTTGCAAATAAAGAATTTTTATTCTTTGGTCGCAACACAGAACATTTTCTTTAACCGCAACTAGGAATCAGTGGCGAGGGGTGAAATTATGGCGAAGGTAAGCCGCTCTACAAAAATGCTATGATCTGCATAGTGGATCAGTGGGGTGGGATTTCTAAAAAGTAAGCCGGTGGGAATCGGCTTGTATGGACCCTTCGCCACTGCTAGGAATCCTGATTCGCAACCAGTTGCGACAAAATATTTTTTTCTTATTCGCAACTTTCTTTGTTCCTTCGGTATTTGTCTGTTTGGGGAGTTCTTATTCTTTGTTTGCAACCAAGTTACGGTTAAGAAAAAAGTTCTCTTGATTCGCAACTGGTTGTGAACAAAGAATAAAGATTCTTAACTCTCAACTGTTTGAAAATCGCATTTGCAAAAACACTCGGAGGGATTTTTAAGCCAAAAAAGCTCACCAGATTATGTAAAAAAGAAAAGAAGTTAAGTAGGTATCTCATGTTAAAATTTCCGTATATAATATGGAATTGTTTGAACTACATACTTAGATGATTTAATAAAATTATAAATTAAACTGTAGTACTTTTCAGAAAAAACCGATGAACAACATTTTACTGTTACACGCCATTTCAATTTTACTAATAAAAATAGCATTGTGAATTCAAAAATCTCAAATTAAAAAATAATAAAAATGATTTTTATGGAAGATTTGCCAAGTTTGATTTAATTTAAGACTAAAAAACGTATCCACCCTACAGCGTCACAGATTACCCTATCTCATTAGGGAGCAAAGAGTAGCAGGATCTAAGTAGGTATTACAATAGTTAAAGCTTACTTAGCCAGTGGGAGCAGCTCCATTTGGCTAATCCCCAAAAAGGCAGGTAATGACATTGCAAACGCTAGTGGCCAAGGGAGTACAAACGTGTCCTCGGATTAAACAAACATACGGACTTAGAAGTTAATTGAGTTACAATGAAAAGAAAGAAATGGTAAGTGGTTTACTGGTAAAAAGTAGATACCTAAAACGTGCTATACAGTTTTTTGTGTATATTGTTAGAAAATAGTTTTAACAATGGAATTTATAATGGAAAGGCACAGTTGAGTTTAATAGTAATAATTGTAATACAACTTTAACAGTTTACGCAACCTTATGCACTTTGTGTTAAACAAAAACATCTGTCAGTGTACAGTCATTGAATTTGACTGTAATGTTATTAGACCTAAATGGATGATTTATAGCTTTTCTGTTAAATGACACAATATTTCACATAAAAACATAAAACGATTTTTGTGTAGAGTTTATAAAGCGAATTATCTATTATAAGTGTACTAAGCCTTCTTATAAGTGTGCTCTATTATTCTGAATTAGTTATAAAACTAAATCCTGTCTGAGTAAGTTGAGCTTCACCCATAAACTCTTTATACTCGTAGTTCAGTATAGTTTTAACAAGTCTATAAAATGTTGGATTTCAATTTAAACTCAACTAAGTATTACTAACAAAGTAAACGCAAAGCTCAAATTCAGAATATTTCTTAATAAATTAAACTCACATAAAATTATTAAGTATTTTTTTAACACCATATTTCATTTACCATTATTGATGTACCTAATATAAATATAATTGAAATAAAGTTAGAAGTAGTTGATGACGTTTATCATTGACTAAAATTATCAATAAATGAAAGAAAAATAATGATACATTTTTCTCACTCTTGCAACTAAAAGCATTTATCTGTACAATATATTATTCCACATCAACTTTTATGATTGTTTAGCAAAATCTAGTAAAAAATACGGGTATACTTAAATTAACGTACTCTTTTATGGTACTAAATAAATCTCTATACATCTCAAACATAATTTTATTCAACATTTAAGTATAGCAAGGCCTTAGATTATTTATATGTCAAGATAGAGTCTTACGCTTTCGACGTACTAAACAAAACAGGTCAACTTTTTTAAGTTGGTGTGCATTTTTAGCATCATCGCGTCGAAAGAGTATTGTAATAAAAACTATGGCCGGGTCACACTACTGACAATGTGTGCGTGTTTTGGTCACCCAACTGCAAGAAGATTGTAGCAACTGTTGGGTGATATTTTTTTCGACGCTTTCGTTGCTTCGACTGTCTATCTTGACATATAAATAATCTAAGAGCAAGGCTTACAAACAAAATTATTTCATCTTGCTGAACAAACACGCCCCGACTTTATACCTCAGAAGTTAACTCAAATGGGAGACTAAGCGATTAGTTTACTTAACATATTGTTACTCCATCAAGTCGTGTGTATATTTAAACGTGTGTTCGAAGGTATTAATAGTTAATTAATACATATCGAAACGTCGTCAGGTAATTACTGGTGCTTAGAACCGGGAGATGAACGGATACTAACATGTTCGCGGTTTTCAGTCGGTATCTGTAATCTATTCAGCGTGTATCCTTCTATTAGGCCTATTCTCCGTGGATTTAACGAAGTTATGCCTGAATTAGAAATTGATTTGACCTAGAGACAGACACAGTAGGATTTTCCTCAGTGATGAGGATTCCTGGTGTAGAGCACGTCCTCATTCGGCCTTATCGTCACTTAACATCAGATGAGGTGAGAGCCAATCACTATCCTGTTGTGCATAAAAAAAATTTACTATCAGTATACAGATTTTTTGTTGCTAATTTCAAATTTGAAAGTAACAATGTCGAATAATTCGCACTACGTTTTATCAAAGGGTGACAAATTCCGACATCCTACCTAAAATGATCAAACTAAAACTTATTTTGTGCTTAAAGCTTCAGAAAGAACTTCAAACATATTCGATTTTAGCCATTTTTAATGTCCCCACTTCTGGGGCACAGGGCTTCCATAAAGGTAGATAAGGAGGAAGGGCCATAACCCACCATGCAGCCACAATGCGTATTGGTGGGTGTGTAACGACTGAAAATGTAACCGGTACCAACGGCTTAATCAATCCGCATTGGGCCTGCGTGGTGGGTTATGGCCCACCCTTTTTATCCACCCATAAGGAAGGCCTGTGCCCCAGCAGTGGAGATATTAAAAAAATGGCTGATGGACAATAAATGACTTTACTCGATAAAAGTCCATCATAAAGATACATTCAACAAGTAGAGTAGAAATCACGTATATTAAATGAAAAATTGGAGACAGGTTTCATCTTGATGACTCTAAATATAGTTTGACAAGTTTTTAAAAAACACAGTGAAGTAGCTATAAAATAAAGTTTGAAAGAAGTAAACTGCACCTTGCACCAACATCAGATAAGAAAATCCAGAGCTATAAGACAACTTTCTATAATAAGCTTCGCGAAGTTAAAGCTAAGATAAAAAGACGCCATAAAATCGTACAAAGCTAAAAGCATGACCTAAATTATAACTTAATTTATAATTAAAACTAGCTGCCGCCCGCGACTTCGTCTGCGTGAAAAGTTTTTTGCCATCCCTCGGGAACAATACATTTTTCTGGATGAAAGTTACCCTATGTCCTTCTTTGTACCTCTGACCGATTATCATGAAATTTTACATACATGTTAATTTCATGATAATCGGTTCAGTAGTTAAGACGTGAAGGCGCAACAAACAAACTGACTTTCGCGTTTAAAATATTAGTAAGGATGTTGAGGTCTGTTTTTATAAAATAATGAAAAAGTTAAAAAGCTAGCTTACATTCCATATCTGATTATTTAAAATAATATTGATATAAGTTTAACCTTACTAAGGTACTTACTCAGTTGGTTAACCTGAAATCGAATATAGCATCGGATAAACCAAATCCGATATTCTATAGCATCTGCCATTTACATCAATTTGAAACACTATCAATGTACGGCTGGGAGATTCAATCATGAATTGCTGATAATTATTTGAGTACTGAACAATGTTATACCTTATCCTCCATAACTAATCCTACTAATATTATAAATGTGAAAGTTTGTGGGTTTTGGATGTTTGGATGTTTGTTCCTTAATCACGCAAAAACTCCTGAACGGATTTGGTTAAAATTTGGCACACAGATAGTAGATAACCTAGATTAAAATATAGGATACTTTTTATCCCGATATTCCCACGGGAACGGGAACTACGTGGGTGAAACCGCGGGCAGCCGCTATTCATGATAACTTGTTTGTTAGAAATAAATATACATACTATAGGTACATGAACAGAACAGTGGTGTAAGTAAATACAAATACCATCAAGTAACATTTCTAAGTATCAATCCCATGTAAATGAGTCAAATAGACATTATGAAGTACAGAAAGAGTACCGCGTTTAAAACCTCAGCAAAAACGTCTACCATGAACAAAAACAAACCCATACAATTACACACTGATTCGAGCAACCGGCTACACATCATGACTCATGCCTCGAAGATAAATAAATCAAAATAAAATTCCATACAAAGTACATTGGAAAGTCAAACAGTGAACGGTTTCAAATAGTTACCACAAAAACAGTGATGTATTACTAACTGCAGTAAAATATCGCGAGCTTTTCAATATGGCTCGTGTTTTAAGTAAGACTGAGCGCCCGACGCGGCCCCGGTCGGTGACCTGCGCGTGCGCCGCCAAGCCGTCTACTTGGTTATGTAACGTGACCTTAACATTGGGCGGTGTGTGGGACACTTTATTCAGAACGTGTCGTATAGTAGTGGCTGATATTGTTAAACCTACTTTTAGGATCGGCTGATCAAACAGTTTGTCGTGACTTTCGTAAACTTCGACAACAGTACATTAGGTTATATCGGAGCTATAAATCAAAAGACAAAAGGATAACATCCTTTTAATACAATTATCTGAATTCGTAGTCAGTGGAATACAAAAATAAAATAAATAATTACCGTTGATGGGAAAAAAGTTAAGTATTATTTAATAAGAAGTTTTTTGTCTTTTTCAATGATTTTATGATCTGAATGAGTTGTATAATTAAATTAGAATGGGTGTAAATAATACCTTTTATGAAAAAGTACAATAAGAAAAAACTTAGGATTTAATTTTTATCTTACATAAAAAAATAACAAACTATTTATTTATTTAAGAACACTACAAAATTTCACAAAATTAATAATAAAACCCTGAAGCCTGAGGTATTTAAACTATGCTTCAGGCCCCGTAAACATTCTTATCTTAGGAGTCACTTACCGTTGCACCAAACTGACTGTAAAAGTATTTACATCATACTTGCTCGGTAACTAGGATTTACTTATATAGTATGAGGCTGTGTAAGTTGGCATGTGCAACACAGTGCATTGTTTAGATAGAACGTTCCATTTTCAAATCACTTTACAATTCAAGGATGATGAATGCTTTAACTGTAATAGTAGTTTGTTACACAAGGGATGTAAGTGAGCTATTACAGAACAAGATCCAATTTGGTGCCCGTGCGAGCGCAGCTCGCAAAGGGCGCTAATGGAGTGCACCCGAGATATTTAGACGCACGAGCGAGCGAAGCGAGCGAGGGCGAATATAGTTCGAGGGTGTAATAGCTACTTACAACCGAGGTCAGCATACTATTTTACATCATTCATGCGAGGTAAATTTAATAAAAAAATAAAAAATAAAAAAATAAAAAAAAATCTAAATAAAAATAAAAACAAAACATTAAAACAAAAATAAAAATAAAACGTTAAAGGGTTATTTCATTTGAAAACTCGTAGGGTTGAACGGACCATTAAACTGAACAACTTTCATTATGAGACCAACCTCGAAATCACGAAAATAAATCAGCTGTTTTTGCATTGCAGAATTTTGCATACCTAGCTTCAACTGAAATATAATGCCGCCATTTCCATTGTTTTTTTTTCAGCCAAAAGTTTCGTCAGTTTATAATAAAAGAAATGAGATTGGTTCACTAAGGAGTTTTAAATGCTTGAATTGTAAAGTAACTTTACAGTTAAAGCATTCACCATCCTTGAATTGTAAAGTGATTTGAAAATGGAACGTTCTATCTAAACAATGCACTGTGTTGCACATGCCAACTTACACAGCCTCATACTATATAAGTAAATCCTAGTTACCGAGCAAGTATGATGTAAAGTTACTTTACAGTTCAAGCATTTAAAACTCCTTAGTGAACCAATCTCTTTTCTTTTATTTAACTGAGGAAACTTTTGACTGAAAAAAAAAACAATGAAAATGGCGGCATTTAATTTCAGTTCAAGCTAGGTATGCAAAATTCTGCAATGCAAAAACAGCTGATTTTTTTCGTGATTTCGAGGTTGGTCCCATAATGAAAGTTGTTCAGTTTAATGGTCTGATCAACCCCACGAGTTTTCAATGAAATAACCCCTTAACGTTTTTATTTTTATTTTTGTTTTAATGTTTTTATTTTTATTTTTATTAAATTTACCTCGCATGAATGATGTAAAATAGTATGCTTACCTCGGTTGTAAGTAGCTATTACACCCTCGAACTATATTCGCCCTCGCTCGCTACGCTCGCTCGGGCGTCTAAATATCTCGGGTGCACTCGATCCATTAGCGCCCTTTGCGAGCTGCGCTCGCACGGGCGCCAAATTGGATCTTGTTCTGTAATAGCTCACTTACATCCCTTGTGTAACAAACTACTATTACTTAACACCTGTACTTATGTGGATTACTACATAGGTTTTTTACATTGTAGGTATTGACAGACGGATAGTTATTAAAATATATTATTAAAAGTGTGACTTTTACTTACAATACCAATATCAAAGGATTTAACAGCAAGCTGATGCTGTTTTCTATTTAAAAGTACTTGTTATATTGAAGTTCATTGGGTGTAAAAGCTCAGTCTACTTTCGGAGAACACGTTTATTATTACGTTCCGGAAACGGTGAAATAGGATTGCATTTCCTAGAAACAACGCATTCTAGGCTTACAAGCTAAATATAGAGACTACTATCGAAAAGGACTTGCCGTTTCTCAGCCATATTTTATATACATTTACCATCGGTCTTTGTGTTGAAAAGATACGACGCAAGAAGAAAATGCTTATATGCAGATCCAATGCGTGTATTTACTATTTTATGTAAACGCGCATTGGATCTGCTTAAGCATTTTCCATATCTATTTAGTTCAATACGTATAGAGTTAAAATTGGAGTTCTAATCTACAGGGTGAAATTGAAAAGAGTCGACAAATTTTGTTGTGTGGCTTATGGGCTATTTACATAAGTCGACTTTAGTCGCCTAGCAAGTCGCTTCCAAAATTGAATTGCAGGTGATGGCGTCGCTGTCGTCTATGTAGTTGATGGCGTAACCTAGGTAACAATATGTAATAACGTAGTTCCAGTTTTGGCCACCGGATCAGATAATTTTGTTTAGTCACCTGCGGCTTAGGCCGGATTGCCATTTAGACTGCATTCAGACGATAACGCACGACCCAACCTCAACCCGAACTCAACTCAAACTCACCTCAACTGCAGACCTTGAAATACATCGCTTATAATTTTGCGCCTTATGACACATTAATAAGCTCCTATGTAATTTTCAGGTGAGTTTGAGTTGAGTTCGGGTTGAGTTTGAATTGAGTTGAGTTCGGGTCGTGTGTTATCGTCTATACGAAGCCTTGCAGTCTATTTTCGGCCTTACGGTAGAATTTTGTGCGGCTTTAGTCACCCATGTAGGTAAATACCTCATTAGACCGTCAAACTGAACAACTTTGTCTAAGCGACCAACTTAATCAAAGCAAAAAAATAATCAGCTGTTCCCTACATTTTGTCGATAAATAAAAAAAAATTACATGTCAGCTGTTGAATCACATTAACCACTGAAACAAAATCGCGTCATACGCATTTGAAACATTCTGAAATCGCTTGAGTAATCAATGTTTAACAAATAACAGAAGCCGAAGCAACTAACAAAATGCAAAATAACGGCTGGCGAAAAGAAAAATAAAACAAGAGCATCGTAATGCAAGTAAATCGTCCGTGGAATCCAAGAACAGAACCGAATAAATTGTTTTAATAAGGCATAAATTACTGGTGAAAAAAATCGGACCGATATCACGCCACTGTAAATGACGGCGCGCAGAACCTTTTCTTTTATGATTCACATACCTGAAAAGTTCAAAATTAAATCTGAAGTTAATGCTGTAAGATAAGGAAACATCACAAAGGTCATTAAGATCCAGAATCAAGATATTTTAATTAAATCAGTATGAAATGAATTCTATGTAAATCAAATTGAATGGCCGAAATGTGTGTAAGCCCATAACTTTAGAACGACAGCACCGAAATTATATAATTATTTTTCTAATGTGTTAATTATTATCAGGACAAGGTTTAGTATAAAAGAAAATTTTCAAAAAATTGTACGGAAAGACGTAAAAAACATGTTTTTTTTCTTTTCCGTCATTTTAAATCGCAAAATATTTAATAGATGGCGCTACCCGTGCGAAGCCGGGGCGGGGCAGCTAGCATTATTATACATAAAATGGACCTGACAAAAGCGTTTAGTTCTTTTACCTATATTCCGTGCAAAATATTAATTGGAATGCAATTTTTGCTTTTATCTAGAATGTAGACAATCAATAAATTATTCTGAGTCAAAAAGTTTGGTTTGGGTATTGGAAGGAGTGCACAAAAAATCGAGATGGTTGTCGCCTGATATGATGATGATAAGGCCTATTTTTCATTCATTTCATAGGTTAGATTTGATAAAAATAAACTACTTTTACGTATACGTCTTTTTTCATTAGTTTCTAAGAAAATAGTGTACTTTTTGAGAATATTGAAGAGAAAACAAGAGCTGAGGTTGTCTTCTTATGCGATAAGACTATTAATTACGATTTTTTACATGAAAAAATAAAATAAAAACGTTATATTTTTGTCCTTTTTCCTGGAGTGTTAGTTACAGAGAAAATTAGCACTAAAAATTCTTTCAAATATACTTTTTTAACCTTGCAAAGAACTGGATTTACTCCTATAATATTATGAATTCATTTATAAAACCAATAGCTGAACAGAAGGTTTTTTTTAGGGTTCCGTACCCAAAGGGTAAAAACGGAACCCTATTACTAAGACTCCGCTGTCCGTCTGTCTGTCTGTCTGTCACCAGGCTGTATCTCATGAACCGTAATAGCTAGAAAGTTGTAATTTTCACAGAGGATGTATTTCTGTTGCCGCTACAACAACAAATACTAAAAATAGAATAAAATTAATATTGAAGTGGGGCTCCCATACAACAAACGTATTTTTTTTGCCTTTTTTGGTACGGAACCTTTCGTGCGCGAGTCCGACTCGCACTTGGCCGGTTTTTTTATAACTAAGTATGGATAAATAATACTAAATACTAAGAAAATTGCATTGTGAATGCAAAAATCTCAAATTAAAAAAAATAAGTATGAATATTTTTATTGCAATAAATTTTCTCGTAGCCGCGGTACTGAGAATCAATATTTCCCATGGCGTTACAATGGGTGACCATGGCATTTACGCTGTGTGCTCCGTATTGCCGCCTTATAAGGTGTGGGTTGAAATGCACTTTTTGCAGACAGTGCATGCTCGGTAATAGCTATACTGTTACCCTCAGTGCAACGGGACGGTCACGCTTGCCGACTCCATGATTACATGCTATGATAGATATACACTTCCAAGATGTTATTAATATCTAAATAGTACCTAGTATAGTTATATCAAATTCAACATGTATAATGCTGCATGCTGATTGCTATGTAATTAGTGAATTGTAACTTCCGAATAACAATGTCTAATCAAGTTTCAAATACACTAATTACCTGCTCTGTATTACTATACTATATTACTATCGATCGTAGCGTAGTGTCAATGTCATTTGACAACATTTCATTTTGCGAAAGTAGGTAACAAATTAGAAAACCATTTCGAGATTTTAGTATCCTAAGCTTATATATTTTACAGAAATTTTTGATCAGTATTTTTGCATTCATTAAAAAAAACCGGTCAAGAGCGAGTCGGACTCGCGCACCGAGGGTTCCGTACAATCATAAATTTATTTGGATATGTTACTTTAGTACAGTCTTTAAAAAAGTTCGATAAACGGCGGACAGTTAATTTACAAATCTTAACCACAGCTGCTTATGGTGACTGAAAAACGATTCAGCCAATCCACATTACAAACTGTTTATATTACTAAGTAGGAACTTATTCTTCGGTTATTCGTACGGCAAATAGTAGGTAATTATATTTGCCAGCCACCAATTATTATTGTAGTATTAGGTTGCGCCATCTTTTGACCGATAGTGGAACTATTTTTTTTCTTAGGTCAGCATTCTTAGGACATCGCCATCTGTTGACTGGTAGTGAAACTAAAGAATTTTTGTTTGTTTTTTGATTTTCTAAAAAAGTGTGTTATATTGCGACATCGTTTCATTTTTCCTGTAATCTTTACATAAATTACTATCACATAGAATTATTTCAGATTTTTCTCTTTGCAAACTTCGGAGATAAGGGGGGAACGGTATTTTTTTTTACATTTTTCATCATAAGTCGAAAACTATGCGGCTTAAGAAAAAATGTTTTAAAATGTCCAAACAGCGCTCTTTCATATGATATCCCACATGCCCTAGTCACCTCACTTCAAATTTTTAAGACCCCTTTTCAGTCCCTGTTGTAAAAAAATATTAACTTTTTAATTTCTTTCTTATTTGCAAAATAGTTGGGCAAATGTCATCTTAAACTATTCCAAATTTCGAGTTGATACCATTAGTAGTTCTCGAGATATCCAGCTGTGACAGACAGACAGACAGACTGCGTCACACCATAAGGGTTCCTTTTTTACCATTTTGGTACGGAACCCTAAAAACTAAAATTTGGTCCATTGAGAAAGACAGGCAAGATACACACGAATGATGATGCTTGCCTATGAAACTATCGACACCATTATCGAGTATAGATATTTTATATTGGATAGTGCTAAAAAGAATAAGGCGGTGGTCTGCAACAAACGCCGTAGGTCGCGTCCGGCGTAACGCTGTACGCGGCCTACGAATGCTTACTATGGAAACGTACTAGAGTGGTCTCTCTCACACGCCTGACGCGGCGCACGGACGTCGTGCCCCGCGTCCGTAGGTCGTACGCCGCCTACGCAGTCAAATCGGAGCATTCTGGCGTAAACGGACGGCGCGTTTTTGTCGCGCGTCACTCTGGAAATGGTGAAATTTAGGAAATTTAGATAGGAACAAGACGGAGTACTATTAGAATTAGTTAAATGAAACATAGTTTCATATTATTATGATGCCAACAATAAAAACAATGTGTTGAAACACAAACGTTGGGAAGAAATAGCTTGGTTGTTGGTCAATCAGGTGAGAATCCGTTTTATTCACTTGCGTATGTACCTACCTATTTTGTTTTGGTATTTTGTGGGTACCTAGGGACTTTGTTTTAAGGTTTTGTATTTATTTACCTTGCGTAGGTACTATGCGATAAAAATCAACTTAATATTATTAAGTAGGTACTGACATTCATGACTATCTTCCCTTTGGTAAGTACCTAAAGTGGGTATACACAGATCATCCATACCTATTTTAATCGCTAACGTCCGTTTACATTGAGCGTATTCGAAACTTAAAAACAGTTCCGAGTGACCATCGCAGTGACGCCAGAAGCCGCGTCCGACGTCTGGGACGCTGGACGCGGCTTCCAGCGTCGCTACCGGCGTTTGTTGCAGACCACCGCCTAAGATGTAAATTCCACGAAATAAACAGTAGCAGAGGCTGCACTGCGGTGGAGACAATATTTTATTTCCACATTTACGCTTCTTTCACTAGTCATTTTGGCAACTAAACAACAAAACAATAACAATTACCACAAGCCACGTTAGAATAAAATGATATGAAAAAAAACAGAGAATACATCAAAGTCAGCGTCTTTACTTAATTAAAAATTACAAACACAAAACAGTTATCGATATCGTTTACAGAAATCCCACTGCCACATCACTATCGATATCATGGTGACCAAGAATCTTATATTCATATTCTAATGGTGACATCCATGTGGGTGACAGGACAGATGACATATTGTCACAGATTAGAGTCAGTTTTATTCTTTTAATCATTATATTGCACAGACATGAAAATATTTTTATAGAAGAGGTCAATGTTATATTGACAAAAGCGCTATATGTATAATTAACTTCCTAACAACGTACTTACGCTCTTTTAGAATGAGTATGATTTCAAACAGATATAATAAATGAAAATCAGAAAAAAAATGAAAAATTACGTTGACCCTATTTTTTATTTACTTTCAGTAGGTATACAAAGTAAATCGGTATGATATATTTTTGAAAGGTTGTCAATTACAAAGAGACATAAATTATTTTACCCTGTTTTCATTATCAAGCCAAATACAACTTCATGCTTTCGTAGTACCTATTTGGTATTTTCCATAGACATAGAAAAATTTTCGCTGCGTTCTATTTCTATGGTATTTTCACATAACCAAATATATAGAACCGCTATCACTTGAACAATATTTAACTTTTAGTTACTTATTCCTTTTTAGAAACCAAAACATTTTAGAATGCTTGTTTACAAAGGTAAAAGTAAATAGGCCACCTAAGTGTACCAAAAGTTCACTACGAATTTACTAACTAACTAACTAACTAACACTAAGCAAATTTTTTTGATCCAGCTCGCAAATGGAAAACTCGGTATCAGGTTTTTGTTCAATTATCAATCCATTGCCTTCTGCGTAATGGAAGCAGAATTATTAAAATACACTGTCGAAATAGCACTCGAAAAATAGTTCGTGTTTTGTTAATTTCCTCTAGTAAATTTTTATACCGGGGGCATTTTCACGGGTTGATTTTCCAGGCGACTTCCTGGGCGACTTTAGTGGAATAAGGCTTTTTATCGATTAAAGATATAATATCATAATAACCATTTAACATGAGATGAAGTTCACCTAAAATAACGTAAAATACACATTTTTGAGCGACGATTTCACACAGTATTACTTGATTTATCCGTCTCAAAAATGTAACGTAGAAATAAATTATAGTAACTCGGTTATTGTGATTGACAAAAATATGATAACTAAAACATTTCGCAATAAAAAAATACCGTACAGTGCCCTCCAATTTTGTAGTTTTTACCCGACTACAAGAGGGTTATGTTTTTTATGGCGCGTATCTTGTATGTTTGTATGTAATATTCTTTATTACATCATATCTTTCAAACGACTGAACGGATTTCTATGATTAAGATATCGTTAGATTTTGACGGTGCTATTATACGTAGTGGTTTTTAGGGTTCCGTAGCCTTAATGGCAAAAAACGGAACCCTTATAGTTTCGTCATGTCTGTCTGTCTGTCTGTCTGTCTGTCTGTCTGTCCGTATGTCACAGCCACTTTATTCCGAAAGTGTTAAGACTACACAGTTGAAACTTGGTAGGTAGATGTATTCTGTTAACCGCTTAACGAATTTAATACAAAAATAAGAAAAATAAAAGATTAAGGGGGGGCTCCCCATACATGGAACTGAAACTGAAATTTTTTTTTTCTTCAAACCAACACGTGTTGGGTGTCTATAGATAGGTCTTTAAAAATAACATTGAGGTTTCTAAGACAACTTTTTCTCAAAGTCAGCCGTTTGAAAGATATTCACCGCCAAAGCGGTAAAATGTGTGTCCCCCCCCCCCCTTTAACTTTTAAAATAAGAGAGTGAAAAATCTAAAAAAAATATATGCTGTAGATCTTAATAAACACTTTCAACCAAAATTAGTTTGAACGCGATTTAGTAATTAGTTTTTGAGATATAGCACATTTTCCAAAACCGCAAATATAACTTTGTCATTCATAACAACACTGTGAAAAACAAAGTTATTTTTGCAAACGAAAAATGATAGGTGGTATTTAATATGGTATGGTATAAGGTAACTACGGAACCCTGTGGCGCGTGGCCCGACACGCACTTGGCCGGTTTTTATTTTTAAATACTGCAATATGGGTGACAAATTAAAGGGCTTATTATAAGGATTTCAAAAAAGTATATCATGACCCTAATATATGATAACTAAAAAAGACATATATAAAAAAAAAACAAAAAAAACAAATCAACTGAAAAGATGGAAACAAGATTAAATATAAAAGGCTATGCAACCAATAACTAAACCTATAAATCTTGAATCTAAAATAAAAAAATCTTAGCTAACTCTCTAATTTTGAGATTGACAGTTTTCGAAAATAAGAAATATTTTTTTCGTTATAATTAAAAACGATAATGTTAGGTTGTCAATAATGTCGATAATTTTAACTATGAAAAATTCTTCCAGCGTTGTACGCCCCCTTAAAAAGATATTTGAGATAAATATTTAGATATTTTGTCGAAACAAGTGCACTATTGCTATAACTTATTTTCACAGCCTGCAGAAATTTTCATCAATGACATATATTTATTTATTTACTTTCAGACTAAATCGATCTCTAATCACCTCTTTTATTTATCTTTCTACAAGATTATTTGTAAAACACCAACAACCTCGCAGTAGTAGATTAGTAACATCATATACAATAACATTTGTTCTACGACTTTTCCAAAAACAGACAAAAAAAACCGGCCAAGTGCGAGTCGGACTCGCGCACGAAGGTTCCGTACCAAAAAAACGGCAAAAAAAAAACACGTTTGATGTATGGGAGCCCCCCTTAAATATTTATTTTATTCTGTTTTTAGTATTTATTGTTATAGAACAGAAATACATTATCTGTACAAAAATTACCTGTCTACCTGTTGTCGTTATTAATATCGAGCAAAAAACGGCAAAAAAACCACGTTTGTTGTATGGGAGCCCCCCTTTTAAATATTTGTTTTATTCTGTTTTTAGTATTTGTTGTTATAGCGGCAACAAAAATACATAATCTGTAAAAATTTCAGCTGTCTAGCTATCATGGTTCATTTGATACAGCCTGGTGACAGACAGACAGACGGACAGCGGAGGCTTAGTAATAGGGTCCCGTTTTTACCCTTTGGGTACGGAACCCTAAAAATCGACTTTTCATACAAAACTCGATCAGCTGTTCGGACATTTGTATGGAGAACAGATTTTTTTTGTCTGTTTTCGTAAAAGTCGTAGAACAAATGTTTTTGTTTATGATGATAGTAATCTACTCCTGCGAGGTTGTTGGTGCTTTTACAAATAACCCTGTATAATACGATCTCATGTAAATACACGCGTCAATCTACACAAAATATATAAAGCTAGTAATTTAACACCCGTTTATAGAGTAGTATATGTAACATCAAATTATCTACGTTAATAACGCTTGCTTAATGTGAGGTGTAAACTTCTATGTTCAAGGGCTTTCTGCCTGAAATATTCTTTGTGATACGAGGAGCAAAAGTGGCTGCGGTTTGCTCGTGATGGGATATATCGAAACATGACATCGATGGAAATGGAAACAGGGAATTTCAATTGAATTTCCACCGTGTAGAGATTTTAGTAGCTCTCTATAATTATCGCTGCGGGGAACATCGTGCGATACAGGGGCGTGAAAAGAATATCATAATACGTTTGATAAGATTTAAGTTTTGTATTTAAATCGCATTCGACAAAGTTAAAGTTATACACGCTGAAATTTTAATCATTTGGTTCCCGCAGTGGGGTGGTTCGACTCATGATTACAAGCAACTTTCACTATGGGGCCAACTCTGATATCGCAAATCAGCTGTTCTATATATTATTATGGTTGAGTAGGTATTGCGCTTTTGTACGAAACATGATTTTTTTCGTGATATCAGAGTTGGCTCCATAGTGAAAGATGCTTGTAATCATGAGTGGAACCACCCCACTACAGGAACCAAAATGATTAGAATTTAACGTGTATTTTTACTATTATTAGTAGGTACTGACAGATGCAAATATCACACAACATTCTTAATAGCACAAACTATGTTGGTCCATGACTTTTGCTTGTAGAAGCTTCATCAAAAGCATATTTACCTGTAACAAAAAGAAACAAACATTTAACATTACGCAAACATCGACACCTCCTACATCACTAGTCTACACCACTCTTTGGTGGCTGTAGCAGATCAAATTAAAAACAGAATTTATTATAAGTATCATTAATTATTTAATGCAACACCTTTACTGAGTCTCGGGACAGAGCGGTGACCGCACCCACGTTTTTGCCGAGCTCCGACACAAACAGAATGAGATATTTAGATTAACACTGCCACGAAACAAGTCCGTATGTTGATTAAGGACACCCGGAAACGTAATTAGTTTCACACGTAAAATATTAGTATTCAATTAAGCCTTCCATTTTGTCTACAGGTTTTATTTTGTGGGAATTAATAAAGTCTTCTTTGCATGTTTGAAATGCAAATTTTCAAAGTGCTGCACTATGAGAAATTGTGTAACAGTAATGTTTGCTGTTTAAGATACGAGTTGTAATTATTTTAAAAAAAGTTGAACATATTGATATTAGGTTCACCTGGGTGACACCCGGGTTCTTGTTAATCGTATATAGAAATCATCATCAATATTTAGCTATTCTGGAAATAAAAGCCCTTATTTTTGGTGCGGTATATTTTGATCGTAAAGCGTAACGTAATAGTAGTTTGTTACACAAGGGATGTAAGTGAGCTATTACAGAACAAGATCCAATTTGGCGCCCGTGCGAGCGCAGCTCGCAAAGGACGCTAATGGATCGAGTGCACCCGAGATATTTAGACGCCCGAGCGAGCGTAGCGAGCGAGGGCGAATATAGTTCGAGGGTGTAATAGCTACTTACAACCGAGGTAAGCATACTATTTTACATCATTCATGCGAGGTAATAAAAATCAAAACAAAAACATTAAAACAAAAATAAAAATAAAACGTTAAAGGGTTATTTCATTGAAAACTCGTGGGGTTGATCAGGGGGGGTATTACAAGCTCTTAAATCCTGCCAGGTTTAAAAATTGCTGTAGTGACATCTCTTTCTAGCTGTATAGCAAATAAAAGAGATAGACTGATAGCCAGTCAGAAAACTGACTGGAAATAACAGGTCATAATACAGCCCCAGGCCATTAAACTGAACAACTTTCATTATGGGACCAACCTCGAAATCACGAAAAAAAATCAGCTGTTTTTGCATTGCAGAATTTTGCATACCTATCTTGAACTGAAATTAAATGCCGCCATTGTTTTTTTTTTCAGCCAAAAGTTTCGTCAGTTTATAATAAAAGAAAAGAGGTTGGTTCACTAAGGAGTTTTAAATGCTTGAATTGTAAAGTAACTTTACAGTTAAAGCATTCTCCATCCTTGAATTGTAAAGTGATTTGAAAATGGAACGTTCTATCTAAACAATGCACTGTGTTGCACATGCCAACTTACACAGCCTCATACTATATAAGTAAATCCTAGTTACCGAGCAAGTATGATGTAAAATATCTAATATACAAAGATATAACTGCAAATATATATAAAAAAAATGAATGGAACGACAACCTTTAATAATATTTATTAGAAAACAGAAAATTGGTTGTATTATGTCACACGGCACCTGAACAAAGTTAGTTAAACCTTTTAAATACTCACCAAACACACACGACCTTTTGTAGCAAACACTAAATAAGGAGTCATAATAAATTAGTCCTCTGGCGACCTTTTCGCAATATTAGTGAACTCAAAGCAGAATAAAATATGAATATTTGTCAGGGCTATCCGCAAAACAGGCAAAAGGTCCGAATGTTCTTCGGAACTTTGTAGTGGTTCTGAAGCAAGTGGGTTGACAGAGTCCACACCCTGAGGCAAATTTCGGACCGGCCTACTTTAGTATGAATACGGCGGTTGTATTTACTTTGTGACTTGTAAATGCCCTCAGTTGGAATGACGACATCGTTAATAAATAACTTGAAATGTGGAAATCTTGTGTTTGTCTTCAAAAGTAGGCGTATCACTGTGATGGAACGTCGGCCATTTAAATTTTTATGGGATTTGCGAAAGTGAATTGCAATGTTCTTCGACGTTTACTTAAGACAAGGTTTTCATCCTTGAAACTCGGCGAGTCTTCAAAAAAAATGTGTACTTCTGAAAAGGTAAGATGTACATATAAAATATGAGAGAAGAGCTGAGTTTTCAAAATTTTATGCTGCAAAGCAGTAAGCTTTGCAGCATAAAATTTTGAAAACTCAGCTTCTAGTGTGAAAATGATGTAGAATTATACTACTAGCTTTTTTTAAAAAAGATACAAGAAACACAATAACCGAACAGAATATTGAAAAATGCCTTGGTAACTTTGTAAAAAAACCTAAATATCACCATAAAAACTTATAATTATAAATAAACTTCCAATCATCAGATTTCGTAGTTTTAACGACATAATGTGATATGATTTTTTATACAAAAAGAGAGCTTTTTTATTGATCTAACACAAAGCCGAGTAAATTTTTAATAAATGAATATATGCTATAATGAGCCATATTCTAGAGATATACATATTAAAAGAGTAATTTTGTGAACTTAAGGCCAGCTTATGATTTGGGAAATGAAACATATCATGAACAATATGTAACATACAATGTTGCCTTTTTAAGCTCACTGATAGCGAGAGTGGAGTCAAAGTGGAGTGACTACATTTGACACTTGCGTAGTGTTTAATTGGAGGGAGTTTACCCCGGTAAGTGCTGATAAAGCGAAACTACAATCTCTGTCATTAAACAAGGGGAAATGTTTGTAATAATTGATTAACGTACATGTGTGTCGTCACTTGATTAATAGGCGCGGGGATCACGGCTTACGGCACCGGATCTAGATTAGGGGATGGGTTCATTATCCTGATGAAAATAGTTTCACTTATTATTAAATTTCTATACTGATCTAGGTCACAGAAATGAATATATAACAATTTTATAAGACATAGAATGTTTTCATACCCATCGATAATGTATAATGTGCCTACATATTATTATCATAGGTTTGGGTTTTATTTTGTTTTCTTTCTAAACGATATATAGGGGAAACTAACTATCGCGTGCGTAAAGAATTCGTTAAAGTTCTCTATATAATTTATCATTAATAACCAAGCCATTTGCGAAGTGTGACTTTAGCACCTCTTGAGATAGCTTGATTACCTATTTGTATTAGTAGGTCCTACCCTTATTGGTTTTAAACAACTGTTTAAAAATACTTTTTTTCAGTTAATATTTTTAGATATACTTTGAAATTAACCATGTATATGCTTCTCCGACTCGTTGGATCGACCTCATTAAGAATACTACGCAGTCGATCGCAGTACAGTGTTTTCGCAACGCCGAAATCGGTAAAAATGGAGAGACATCGCACGTTGTACGGCCGCCCTGGGAGCGAGTGGCGACGGCGAGCCGCAACCCTGTCCATCGTCGGCCACGACCACTCTGTTAAGAGTGTCCGACTAAAAAGGATACGCTTCATACCCGTTCTAGATGTCGTGCGGTTACAGTGCGGGTGTGTAACTATAAGGTCGAATATGCAATGAAAGATTAAGTGGGCGATGAACGTTTGAGCCAAGGACTCTTCTGCGTCGCAATTTGATATAAGTTACAATCACGTTTAGGACCACAGAACAAAGAAAATCATTTTTTTCTTTGTTTGTTTAATAACATTGAAGGGTGCAAAAATAGTCCCAAAGGCTTCGCCTAACAAGTTAGAAAGTGTATTTTTGATAGTACCTACACCCTTTCAGTACGTCTTAACACAAATTGAACATCAGCTGGAAAACAAGTAACATCTCCTGTTATAATATTCACTTTGGAACCCCCCCTTCCCTTATACCCCGCGATCCCTTCCAAAAGCTCTTAATGCCAAGTCGGCCTGACCTCATGGCAGCTCCATTAAGCCGTTTATACATAATGTATGAATTTGTTATGTCGTTTGATGTAAAGAAGCTTAAACTCAGGTATATAGTGATATGGCTTTAGATCAATTTCGCCTTTGTGGTTCGAGATTTTATTACGGTTAAATGAAGGTGTAAATAGCTAAAGTATGAAATACTGTACGGGACTGAAAAGTTCATCAGTTAATAATTTAAAAATTAATTAGAAGCTATGAAGTGTATAATAACGAAATAAAAAAAAAAACGTATTTCAAAACCGCGTTCTTATTTTTTTCTCTCCAACACTTTTCTAAAAAGCTAACATAAAAAAACCTTCAATTTTATGTAACGAATAAAACCAGGCTACAACACAATTTGTAACCGATCCGCCATCAATTACCGAACGGAGGCTAAACTAGGTATGTGTATGGCCCAACTAATAGTTCCGATCCGATATGATTTGTTATACAACAATGCACTAGATCAGTGTTTTTCAACCTTCACAAATACGCGACCCCTTTACAAGTCAAAAAATTTGAGCGACCGCCCCATGGCCACAAGCAAACAAAATGTCAGTTTTTTTGTGATTTCAAAGACTACGCACCATACAAACACCGGTTTATTCCCGGGACCCCCCGCGTAGGCTTTCAAGTTGAAAATAATACACTAGACCACCAGAATTTCTAAATTCAAATTAAATTTATAATTATATTGTCACATTATATATCACATGAATAATTTATTGTTTAGAGATAGTAAAAATGTGTAAGTGTACCTACATACAACTGAAATAATGATAAAGACAAAAATAACATACGAAAGGATATAAACCTTGTTCAGTTTATTTGCTGAGTAATATTTACCTAATTTCAAATAATACAGCTGTATGATATACTAGCGGCCGCCCGCGGTTTCACCCGCGTGGTTCCCGTTCCCGTGGGAATATCGGGATAAAAAGTATTCTATGTTTTAATCCAGGCTATCTACTATCTGTGTGCCAAATTTCAACCAAATCTGTTCAGTAGTTTTTGCGTGATTGAGGAACAAACATCCAAACCCACAAACTTTCACATTTATAATATTAGTAGGATTTAACTAATTAAAAATATTTATAAGTTGTTGTACTCCTCCTTACATTTTGATACATTTTCACTGAAGTTTTATATGACTGAAAAGATTATACAAATACTTACTTCAGCACCTAGTATGAAAAAAAACACTAATTGATGAATAATTAAAATAAGGCTTATAAATAAGGTTTAAAATGGTCACCATAGTGACCTAACTTAACCTAACCAAGAATTAGTAAATGCTCACCAAATCTTCTTGGACGGCTTAGGATTTGGTGAGCATTTAATAATTTTGGAGAACATTTTTTTTGGTATGCAAAAGTATTAATTATAAAAAAATATATATATTAATAAGTACACCTTTGTTAGTAAATATTGTTTTAAAATAATAACTAGGTATGATAGTTTTTAATTTCGATAATGGCCATTTTCCTATGTTAGGTATAACCATAGAAATAGAATGTCAAAGAACAACAAAGTCAATAAACAGGTGATCCGAAAACGAATCAATACATTTTATATGAGATACGTAAAATATGACTTAGATTCATAAAATATGACTTTATTATGGCAAAGGAAATTAATAAACTATGTTCCATACTATTCTCTTTGTCGATAAAAGAATAAATGTAGCGAAATTTGGCTTTAGAGAAATGTTTGGCAATATCTTATTTACTTTTGAAAAGTGTGATTACTTGGATTGTTTCTTTTAGTGACATCATAATTACTTAGAGTACAAGACACCATAGCTCCACGATACCTTTATTTTAAATTCTAATTAAGATTAAAAAATATTTTAAACAAACTGTGATTGCTCATTTGCTAAGCGGGACGCTAGGGGCTCTTACTGTAAAAAATGTTGGCACATGTCACTTGATCCTTTGTCTCTTTTTTACATAGACCGTGTCCGTATAACGTTAACTTCTCTTTTCCACGCTTTGTTGGTCTTCTTGAGCGCAGCGAAAATTTTTCTATGTCTATGGGTATAACTAACTTTTGTATTACAAGATAAGATTTCCTGATTATAGAAGACCACGCTCCATCTATTTTGGTACAGATGTTAGTTGTTGTTCCAGTGTCCAGTTTAAGTTTTGCCGTACCAATTCCGGTACCAGCCACTTGCTTCTTAGTTTACGACACCAGTTAAACAGTTATATAATCTGCAGTGCAGTTATCTGGAATTACTACACTAGAGCTCGTATTTATAAACTGCTTTCAACATTGAGAGCTAACTTGAGATCATACCTGAGATGCTTGCTTGCTTGCTTGGACAATTTCACACAGCGCCATCTAGCCCCAAACTAATCAAAGCTTGTAATATGGGTACTAGACAACGGATATACTACTTATATACTTTTTTAAATATATACTTATTATACATAGTAACACCCAGACCCGTCACAGAAATTAAATTTCATCATTTCAATTTCTGCCCGGCCGGGAATCGAACCCGGGACCTCTTGCGTGGTAGGCGGCATATTAACCACTGCACCAATCAGGTCGTCAAATGCTGTTGTCAGATGCTGTTCTAATAAGAAGAGCATCTCAAGTATCATCTTTCATCTCAAAATAGCTCTCAACGTTGAGAACGTTTTATAAATACGGGCCTAGATATATATTAGTTCATCTATTGGTCACTTTGTTAAAGATTCTACTTTCATGAGCTTAATTAAAAAAACAAAGTAAGTATCTATTCCACTAACTGAAACTGATCGAATAGTGATTCTTATTCAGATTAATATGAGGCTTTTAACTAAAAAATAATAAGTAATCAGTAAGTTGCATTGAAAAGATGTTAAATAGTATTTTAGCCCCCTTACTAATAAAGATTGAATAGCAGATGTTTAGTTAAGTACACAATGGTTACTCTCTGTCAAACTATTTGAATTTGACATAAAAAAGAAAGTGACTAAACACTGTGTAACTATGCAGCTGCTATACAATCTTTATTAGTAAGGGGGTAATAATTTGAAAAAATAATAAGAATGATCATAAATTAAGAGTTATAATGCTTGCCTAGTTCCATTTATTTTTATACGAAAATTTCAGTGTAGGTCAATTCAAAATGTTACATACAATCGTAAATAACTAAAATTCTTCGTGATATTTTGATTTACAATTTTTTTTTTTTTTCGGAAAGACCGCCGATTCCATCTGTGATATGAAGCTAACTTTACAGTTTATATGAGTTAGCAGGTTAGCTTAATAATAATCGAACTTTGTTCGCATATTACGACCAATTTATGTAAAAAAAAATATGAATTGTTTTAATGTTTTGTGAACCCAACATGAACTTTAAGTAAGTATAATTTTTTTTTAAGGGCGGTCTAATATTACGTCAAAATATGTAGCTTTGCGATAGTAAAAAAAACATTCTCAGGGCGGACTAGTCCGAGGTTTGAGAAAAGACGTCAGGGGCCTTATTTTCGCATCCTTCGGATGGAGTCGAACGCTCTTTTCACAGTGTAAAGTAAAGTCACAATTAATCTGACTCGATGACGGCATCGCTATCGTCTATAGACGACGGCGTAACCTAGGTAACAATATGGAATATTAAATTAGTGCCAGTTTTGGCCACCGGGTCAGATAAGTTTGAAAATAGCCGAAGGCTTCAAAAATATGGCCCCAGGGCTGACAACATGCGAGTGATATCCATTATTGAAACTGCTCACGATCAAGGCGTCATGCTTGTTGTAAAACTAATCAACATGAAGAAAGCCACGAAAATCGCATTGATTTCCCAAGCGGTGTTTAAACACAGAATGGCTTTACGAGATTTCAGCATGCAGCTCTCAAAGTTCCTAATGCGTCTGCAGCTCAGAATGTGTAGAAGTATCATTCCGTCATTTAGAAGCCGCACATCTCGACATCCCACCATCTCCACGGGATAGGTGCGCTCGTTAAGCAACGTTACATACGAATACAGCTCATGATAAATAGTATTTCAGACTCCGTGTTTAATGCTAAACGATGCATCTTTCTGTTCAAATTTATGAATGTTTTGAAGTTGTTGTAAGAATTTAATATTCATTTTGTTATAAATTGTTAAACTATTATTCTTTTCCTATTTGAATTAAACAAATATTTTATAACATATATTGTAATAAAATCTCAATGAAAATGTAAAAAGACGCGAGAGTTTATTCATCAGCTATTCTCTATTTAGTTAAGGAATATTTTATATCACCAAATAATTTATGTCAATTTCATTTACTTTTATGATCAAATAGGACAAAAATATTTTTAACCGTTTATCAATATAATAATATAACCTAATCGTTTATCGTGTTCTTAATGTTTTTAATATATATTTTTTAATTATGCCTGAAAAGGCAGGATTAAGTGAAACTAAATTATAGACATGTATATCTGTTTATGTGACCTTTAATCCATACACAATAAATATATATTTTATTCTATACTATAATTTAAGTAAACATCTTCAAATCTATTTCATTAGTACCGACGTAGTAAAATTATTTCTTTACCACTCAAGTTCGGTAACCAAACGCAAGAGACCACGCTTTGACCAAGTTGGACCTTTGATTGCGGCTTGCAAATGTTTGGCCGAGCTCACGGGAGCGGCATCAATTATTCAAATAAACCTGCACACAGACTAGACGAGTAATTTTGAATATTACCCTTACACAAGACACGTAAGCCGCTTACAAGTTTCGTCAGAAATAACTTGGGGACATGCTGAGCTCTTAAGTGATAAGTATAGAGCTCGTACTGAGACCTTGTTAATTTCTAGGAAATGTCACAGTGTAAGGAACTAATTAGCTATAAGTATTAAGTAGCTAGATTAGTATTAGTTTGGCAATTATTGATCAAAAGGTAACAAATGACGGAACAGTGGCCAACGTATTCGATAGAAATGTTAACAAACACAAGTTTTGAAAAATCCTAGAAACTTTATCATTATAAAAATTCAGCGAAGCTTGTGTTGTTTTAAAAAAATGCGAATGTCATTATCAGTAGTAGGGAAAAGGCTGATAATGATGCTATACAAACCAATAATTAGCAGCAATGCAACAGATGATTATTTTGAAGTTATAGAACTACTAGCGGCCGCCCGCGACTTCGTTTGCGTGGAAAGTTTTTTGTTATCCCTCGGGAACAATACTTTTTTTCTGAATTTAAAGTACCCTATGTCCTTCTCTGTACTCTGTACCCCTGTCAACGTGTACGTAAAATTTCATGATGATCGGTTCAGTAGTTAAGACGTGAAGGCTTAACAAATAAACAAACGAACTGTCGAATTTATAATATATCAATAAGGATAGTTGGACTAAAGAAATCACAAAACAACGATTGATTAAATTGACTAAGCTATTATACATCATCGCAGTTTTTCGTGTCAAAAAAAATTGTGCCATTTCCCTGTATGATAGCAACTAGCACTTAATGGTGCCGCCCCGTGAAAAAAGCTATGCAATTTTTATTAAATTCCAACAATCGATGCTTTATAAAAATAAGCTCTTGAAAAACCTTCCCTTGTTTTACTTATGAGTTTACTCAGTAGCCATGTAGCCATCACTTGGTTCTTATTTCGGCAAACTTCACTAAGGGCTCGCCAGACGTCCGACCCATGAACCGTATCGTTTGTGACGCATCAATAGGAATATGTATTCTGGGCTTAATGAGGCAGATTGAGTCTTTTTTACTATACCCCTTAATTACGATGCGAACATCGCAACTGAAAGGTAAAAAAAAACACTTTTATATTGACAGTGTCTCGCACAAAACTAAGTAACAAAAGTTTTCAGTTTCCCGAAACTGAATAAAAGGTTCTCTGCCTTTTCGCGCGAAAATTCTTTGGCCGATTATCACTTCCCAACTAACGTTACGCAGAATATTATTTCGTCTAATAATCATTTGCCAATTTATCATTTAATATTTTTTATTTCCCAACCTCATAGTTACCAACTGTACGTTTGGTTTGTTTTTTATAATGACACTTTTCAAAATGCCAACATTCAAGTAGCAGAATGTTTCAGTTAGCGCAATATTCATTTAGTTATTTGTTGTTTACCAAATGTTTTATTAAGTAGGGTCTCGTTTAGTTACTATGTAATATTATGGTAAAACTGCACATTTACTTATTATTTTACCGCGAGGTAGGAGATGGGAGGGGGAATGAAGCCCTTGGTTTCTTAGATACTCTTGGTTGAAGTTTGAGGTAAGTAATGACTGTACCAGTGGTAAACCTAACCTAATAGGATGAGAGGGAGGGGTACAACCCCCTCATCCAACCCCCATCTGCCGGAGATGCATAGTTTTCAATATTTTTTGTTAACATAACCTCAAAACCAAAAGTCGTTTCTGGCGCTACACCGGCCGCTGCCGCGGCACGCTCGCTCCACTCGCTTGGCTCGCGCATTTTTGATCAGCATACTAACCTAACCTAATCAACTCTGAGACTTTTTTCATGGCGGGAAGCTTCGCTTCCGGTTGTGTTACTGATTTTGTTCTGTCACAAAAATTTTGGGAAAAATTGTAAACAACCGAGTAATTTGGCAATCTTTAATAAATTATTTCTCGAAAACTTATAAGTTGCTTAAAAAAAAGAACTTCACTGAAAGACTTCTTGCTTCGTGTAGTTTAAAAAAAAAACCGGACAAGTGCGAGTCGGGCTCGCCCACCGAGGGTTCCGTACAGACCTACATCTATACATAAAATAAAGCTATAGAAAGTTGTGTCGGTACAAAGGAAATATTTTGAAAAAAAGTGGTTGGTAGTTATTAGTTTTTTATATGAAAACTGTACTACGGAGAGTTCAAGCTTTATCCCAGGTTCTACCTACCGGAATTATGTGAAAAATTGCTTAGTTTATAAGTTGGACTCCAAGCTACCAAACTGTAAAAAAATACCATCAAAATCCGTTCAGCAGACTGCTATATATAGATAACCATTTGAAATCCTTTGTCGCCACGTAGAAAATAACCCTTCCAGGGATTACGACAAAGAATTGACCACGGGCGAAGTTTGAAATGGAATAGTACATTACTGCAGCGGCACTCAAGACAGGCATTGAAGAACATACGTTAGTCCATCAATGCCTAGTTGCGGCCAAGGCTTGTGTAGTACTTTTAAACTTTTAACTTTTTAGTTTTAAAAGTTTTAAGCTTTTTATTTTAATTTTAAAATACTTACAGTAATTGAAAAAAGAAAATGGAAAGTGGAATGTGCACATAAAGGCCTTTCATTTGATACACATATTGAAAAAAAAAATCCGGTTTTTTTCATTTATTTCCAGTTTTTCATTCTTTTCCAGTTTTTTGGAAAGTGCTCATCAAGGCCTCTTATTTGATACCCATATTGCAAAAAAAATATTTATTTTTTTTCAGTTTTTTTGGAATGTGCTCATCAAGGCCTTTCATTTGATACCCATATTGCAAAAAAAAATTACCTTTCTTTTTTATTTTTTTTAGTTTTTTGGAATATGCTCCTTGATGAGCATATTCCAAAAAACTTTTCAAAAAACTTTCATTTGATAGGTATTAAAAAAAAAAATTTTTCGTTTTTATTTTTTTTTATCTTTTTGGAATGCGCTCATCAAGGCCTTTCATTTGATACCCAATATTGCACCAAAACAGTTTTTTTTTTTTTTTTTTCAATTTTTTGGAATGTGCTCATCAAGGCCTTTCACGTGATACCAGTATACCGAATATTAAAAAAAAAAATTTGGAATGTGCTCGCTCATCAAGGCGACATTTGATACCTATATTTGTGTTTAATTGACAGACAGACGCCGGCAATTTTGTATGAAAATCCATTATAAGACGTTAGTAATGGATTCTCATACAAATATTGACGGCGCGGTTTAGGTCTGTCCGTAAACTCTGATTTAGCACGAAGAAGGTTGTCAAAATAATGTTCGAATTTCCAAGCATTTTTGAGAAAAAATAAAATAATTACAAACCCACCGCACCTGTATAAAATACAAGTACTGTTGATTGTCAACAGATGGCGCTGTATATCAATAGTACACTGTATAATGTTCTGTGAAATGGTTTTATCTATCGCAATGTTATTAGAGAAAATGGACACCCATTTTCTGGAATACACATTCCAACAGGACCCTTTGGTTGTGTGAAGCCGAGACTTTTATTGTAGTGGTGGCTACCTCGGCTGACCTTACCGAGTAAACTGTCTTGATTATACTTGGTGCCAAATGCTCCAAGCAACATTGGAATGCGATGCACCCGCATTTTAATGTAAACTGAAACAATCTACCACTGAACTATTCAACACTTGACACTGGCAAAAATTACTTCCAAGAAGAAAGTAGATTGCCAAAACAAAAATAAGAAGAAGACCCCCTGTCATACAGCGTGACACACCGCCATGTTGCGAAAATATTTAGAGCCAAATTTATTACTTTTTAATTTTATTTTTAAAAGTAATTAACTATAACAATATTTGAAAGGATTTGAATAATTAATAATAATAAATATTGATATTTTTAAAAGAATTAGTGGCGCGATTAATCCAAAAGTAATTAGAAGTTAAACTATGACCGCGCAATGCCGCGCATACCGTTGTTTCACCAAGATGATTAATAATTACGTGTTTTAATGACCATATTTTATTATGATTTAATTACAAATATACAGTTTTCAGATTTATTCCTGTAAGTGTAGTATAAGACGCTATTACCTGCCAAATTTCATAGTTCTAGGTCAACGGGAAGTACCCTATGAATTTTGATTCCTTTGAGAGTATCGAAAATGCGTTTTTTGCGCCCTAAACGCAGGGTTGGCAATGTTTAAAACATTTGTTTAAAACAAGTGTTTAAAACACTGTTTTAAACACTGGAAAAAGAACACATCTGTTTAAAACACGTTTTAAAACATTTTGTTTTAAACATGTTTAAAACATATATAAAAAACATTAAGTTTTACTTTATTAGAATTACTCAAAATAAATATTTTTTGTTCTTTTTAAAACTTTTTACTAGCAAAATTATAATTTTAAGGTAAATTGTAGATTCTGATGGCAACTCTGAATTTGGAATTCGGGGAATCTGCTATATTTTTTGCTATTGTTATTGTTTAATTGTTCAGTGTAGACTCGGCTGTAGTGAGACTAGTGATAGTGAGTGATTGAATCCGATTGAGTTTCGTTTAATTTTTTTATTTATTTATAATCGCCCTGGTTCTTCATTTATTTATAATTTGAAAGGAAAGGTGGTTTGTATGGCAATGGATGGTTGGAGCAACATACGCAATGAACCTATTGTGTGTGTTAGTGTAACCACTACCGAGGATGATGGTAAGGATTTTCTCATAGATACAATCGATACTACTGACCAAAGTCACACTGGTGATTATCTTCTGACTCTGGCAGTCGACAGCATTAAAAAGTGTCAAAGTTTTGGATGTCATGTGCGTAGCTTTGTAACAGACAACGCTGCCAATATGACAAAGAGTTAGAAGATAGTGAGATTGGCGATATTATCACATATGGTTGGATGAGTTTTCCATTTAAGGACTACATGTTTAAGGAAGATCTTTTAAAAAAAACGCATGTGTCCGTGTGGTGGAGATCGCTAGGGAGTAAAATAGATCCAAAGATGATAGAACTCACAAATCAATTATATACTGCCACTGCATCTTCCGCTGGAATCGAAAGATTATTTTCGACTTTTGGGTTGGTTCACTCTAAATTACGCAACAGGCTTGGCACCGAGAAAGCAGCAAAATTGGTTGCAATAATGAGGGCGCTCAATCCAGGCAGAGGCTCGTGCGTGGACGAGGAGTACGAGGACGAGGCCGAGGACTGATCGATTTTATCATTATTCATTATTTATCAATTCCATCATACAGACTGTATGATAGAATGTATGATACAGTATGCTCACTCAACCAATACTAGGAATACGTAATAAAAATGATAGGTACTCGTACGTCTGTCAGTCAGGTCAGATCTGGCAGGGTTGTTTGATTTTGATTTTTTTTTCTATTGTTGTAGAATGGTAAACATTACTAATATTGATATTGATTATTACTAAAGATTTTTTGTAAGTTAAGTATCTAGTATAAGTACTTACTGTTTTTGTTCTGTTGTTCAGTCAGTTTTATAATTAAAAAAACCTTTGTTTCTTTATCATTTGTTTTAATTTCTACCTTCCCCTTACTTTATGACCCTAATCACAAAAAAAACAATTACATGTTTTAAACATGTTTTAAACATGTTTTAAACAAATCAATTAAAACATTTATGACAAATTGATTTAAAACATGTTTTTTTTTGTTTTCTGATTTAAACATGATGTTTTGTTCTTTTTAAAAAAAACTGTTTTTTATCCAACCCTGCCTAAACGGCAGTATCTTTTTTTTACGTTAATTTAGAAGTTTGATTTTTTTACAGCTTCAAGGGCCCGTAGACCTTAGTATATGGTTTAAATTTCAATTCGATACCTCCACGCGTTTCCGAGATAAAGGGTCTTGACAGACAGACGGACGGACAGAGAGACAGACGGACAACAAAGTGATCCTATAAGGGTTCCGTTTTTTCCTTTTGAGGTACGGAACCCTAAAAACACAGATTTCGCAGTCTCCGCAATAATCCGAGCATTGAAAATGAATACAAAAATTTACGGAAAAAAAATGAAATAAACAAATTCAAATCAAATGCAAAATCATATTATTTTTCAAAGGTACCTACTTATTTATTTTTCCAATTGTGACACTTGGCTTCGCCTCGTGTCACAAAGCGCCCGCTGAATGTCTCGACGCAGCCGAAAATTTTATTAACAGATTTCTAAAAAAATCAAAACGTGTCTCGATAAATTTCTCAACTCTTGGTACTATTTTCTACACAGTAGGTCGCTGGTTCAGATCCGGCTCGAAGGACCATAGATGTTTGAGATGTAGTCGAATGAAAGATTCCAGGCTGCTGTTCACTGTTTATTTTTCAAAACACTCATACACATTCACAATGCTTTTTTAAACCTTTAGAATAGTTATAAATCAAGGGCAACTTATTTATTTTATTAATTTAGGTGCGAGCACGTGTCTACTGTTTGGAGACCGAGACGGAAGAGGTCAGAGCGAGAAAGCTATACAATTTCAAAGAATATTTAGTTTGCTGAGGCAATACTAAACAATCTCGATTCTCCCAAACTTCTCGGAGCTATGGCTAAAAATACGTCTCAGGCGATTTGCATTTGATAACCATTTTCAATGGTAAAATATTTTTTTTCACGCTCGTAAAGGCACAATTATTAACCAACTAGCAGCCGCCCGCGACTTCGTCTGCGCGTAGAGTTTTTTAGTATCCCTCGGGAACAATACCTTTTTTCGGGATGAAAAGTACCCTATATCCTTCTCTGTAGGTACCCTTGAGAACGTGTATGCAAAATTTCATGATGATCGGTTCAGTAGTTAAGGCGTAACAAACAAACAAACAGATTTTCGCATTTATAATATTAGTAAGGATTTCACTCGGAGAGGTCTCAATCGACGCGCTATCTTTCTTCAAAGATGAGTTACCCCCTCAGTTTTTCTATATATGTAATAGTATTTTTTTAATTAATTACTTACTA
Source organism: Agriphila geniculea (assembly GCA_943789525.1). Classification (NCBI taxonomy): domain Eukaryota; kingdom Metazoa; phylum Arthropoda; class Insecta; order Lepidoptera; family Crambidae; genus Agriphila; species Agriphila geniculea. The sequence continues at coordinate 10,774,368 of OX038875.1, forward strand.
AAAAAAGATACTTTTTCCCGACTTTTTTACAATTTTCAAAATTTCTCAAAAACTATGCAGCCAATTTTCAAAATTCAAAATCATATCCACTATTAAATTCTAAACCTGGGGACACTTGTTTCATGGCAAAATCTCAATTATCCTCGGAAATATAGCAAAAATAACGTATGGGCCGAAAAGGATTTGATAGACATTTTCAATGTCAAAAAATTATGAATCTCTAGGGGGCGTATTATGTAACTCTGTTGCTAGCATTTCTCGATTGAAATCGATTAAAACCGCAGTTACACTTTAAGTAACTGTGATTTCTGTCAGAGTTAAAAGCAACAAAGTTACAAAATCAGGGGCAGACCTGCGGACCTTAATGTACAGTTTAGCCAATATTACTAATATCGTATTTTTATGAATGAAAAGGGAACTGTTACACTGACGAAACGATATTCGTCTAATAGTTATTTGGCCTAGTAAAAGATGTGGCAAATGATAAATGTTCCAAACGTTTTTTGGCATTACAATAATCAGCTTAACAATTAATCAACCAAATGAAACGTTGTCATACAAAAATTTGGGAATCGTTAGTTGTCAAAGTGAAACATTGGCGAAACGTTGGTTGGCAATTGAAATTCGGCCAAAAATAGTTCGGCAAAAAGGCAGGAACCGAATAAAAATGTTGCATTTTTGTTTGTCTTGTGCAGGTGTCTAAACGTCAAAACTATGCCATGACTTCGTAAGTTAAGATATTGTACTAATAGCCCAGGACTTTTAGCAAAAAATTCAAACAAACCTAGGACTAATTCCGGCGGAAGGTTTTTTGTTTTTAAAGTGTTCCTTAGGTCCCCCTGAACATATCTGGAGAGTTCCCCGTAAATCCCGTGTACGCTCCCCCCTCCCCCCCTCAAACGTCTCCCTGATTTTAGTTTTTTCTATTTATCTCAGAAACGGTTGAAGATAGAAGAAAGTTGTCAACGTATGATATAATTGTTATAAAATATCCAACCCATCGACATTTCAGCTTGGATGAATTAACCACCATTTCAGTCATTTCGATGTCAGCTGTAGTCTTTGAAATATACCTACAGACATTTCACCAATAATTTTATTTTGCCCAGAAATAATTTTTTGTACTAGTTTTTAAGAAAAGTGAGTGGAGTTGTGGCAAAATTATGTAAAGTCATATGAATTTTGATACATTGAGGAATAAAACAAGGTATAATACATTGTTATAGCAGCATCTGTTCTCGATTTACACCGAATGGTGTCAACGCCACGTTGTAATTTTTAGCCCAATACTTTTAGATAAAAATTTCGCGATACCTAGGACTAATTCCGGTGGTAAGTTTTTGTCTTTTAAAGTGTTCCTTAGGTCCCTTTGAACATATCTGGAAAGTTCCCCGTGGATCCCGTGTCCGCTACCCCTCCCCCCTCAAACGTCTCCCTGATTTAAGTTTTTCCCATTTATCTCAGAAATGGTTGAAGATAGAAGAAAGCTATTGAATATGATATAATTGTTATAAAATATCCGACCCGTCGACTTTTAAATTGTTTCGATGTGAGCTATAGTCTCTGAAATATACCTATAGACATTTCACAAAAAAAAAAATGTTTTACACAAAAATCATTATTTGCACTAATTTTTAAGAAAAATTTGTAGAGTTGAGGCAAAATAATCTGAGTTCATATGAATTATGATACATTGAGGAATAAAACGTAGTACAATACATTGTCTTAGCAGCATTGGTTCCCGATTTATAGCGGGTGTCAAACGCCAAATAAATTTATTGTAGTATTAGCTTTAGTAATTTCTGAGTTAATTCGTTCAAACATACATACATACAAATCTTTCATATGTACGACGTGGGTGAGTGAGGGAGCATGATCACTAATGATTAAACGAACTAACCTGTAAGTGAAGTTACACGAAGGATTCGTCCAAAGATATTATAGGTAGTACTATTAATTACATGTAGTATCGCTTGATACCTACCGTTTGACCCATCATGTATTAAAATCGGAGCAACCATTTTGATGATGATGGATGATGACGATAAAGTGGTGCCATATATAAAAGCATAAATTTTGAGTGTTCCAGTAGAATTATTTTTTTAATTTAATTTCATTTAATAATATAATTGCTATAACTTAATCCTAAAAGGCAACGTCATTTGCATAGTTCCTGCTATCTTCATACTATAAAATTATACCGTGGTGTTTGACACTCGCTGTAAATCGAGAACCAATGCTGCTTAAACAATGTTTTATACTTCGTTTTATTCCTCAATGTATCAAAATTCAAATGAACTCAGATTATTTCGCCACAACTCCACAAATTTTTCTTAAAACTAGTACAAATGATGATTTTTGGGCAAAACAATTTTTTTGTTGAAATGTCTTTAGGTATATTTCAGAGACTACAGCTCACATCGAAACAATTGAAGTGTTGACAAGTCGGATATTTTATAGCAATTATATCATACTTCAATAGCTTTCTTCTATCTTCAGCCCTTTCTGAGATAAATGGGAAAAACTTAAATCAGGGAGACGTTTGAGGGGAAGGGGGGAGCGGACATGGGATCCACGGGGAACTTTCCAGATATGTTCTAAGGGACCTAAGGAACACTTTAAAAGACAAAAACTTACCACCGGAATTAGTCCTAGGTATCGCGAAATTTTTATCTAAAAGTATTGGGCTAAAAATTACATCGTGGCGCTGACACCATTCGGTGTTAATCTAGACCTGATGCTGCTATAACAATGTATTATACCTTGTTTTATTCCTCAATGTTTCAAGATTCATATGACTTTACATAATTTCGCCACAACTCCACTCACTTTTCTTAAAAACTAGTACAAAGAATGATTTGTGGGCAAAAAACATTTTTTGGTGAAATGTCTGTAGGTATATTTCAGAGACTATAGCTGACATCGAAATGATTGAAGTGTCGATGGGTTGGATATTTTATAACAATCATATCATACGTTGACAACTTTCTTCTATCTTCAACCGTTTCTGAGATAAATAGAAAAAACTAAAATCAGGGAGACGTTTGAGGGGGGGAGGGGGGAGCGTACATGAGATTCACGGGGAACTTTCCAGATATATTCAGGGGGACCTAAGGAACACTTTAAAAACAAAAAACCTTCCGCCGAAATTAGTCCTAGGTTTTTTGCTAAAAGTCCTGGGCTATAAGAAGAAGCTGCAAGAAACTTGGCAATGAATGTTTTTTACCCTTTTAATATGAAACTGTAACACATCAGTTTCATGAAGATTTTTTCCTGCGGCAGCACACTGTAAATAAATAATAAGAGTATTTTACTAGTATTAAGATAAATCCTTATACTAGTAAAATACTCTTATTATTTATTGTCAATGCATATTTTATTAACATACGACTATCTAGCTATTTAGTCCTAAATAAGCATGTTTGTAATTTATTCATGGAAATTTAAATTACTAACAACTTTTAAATTAATTACTTACAATTTTGCTTAAAACCAAACCTTGTACACAAACATAAAAAAATACAATATTGAGTTGTGATATCTTACCCGCCTAAAGCATCAGTATAAGATTAAAAAAGGCAAAATATAAAATACAGACAAAGGGAACTAAATTGGATAATGCGACTGTCAAACTCAAACAGCCCCAAAGCAATTTAGGCCGGAAAGTCTACAATCTGAATAAAGAGTGTCACACTGACTTTGGTTTTGCCAAAAACGAAGGATTAAGGAAGTCACGGAAACGACAAGACAGATTAAGCCACGCGTCAGCGTTTAAAATGCCTACGTTGGTGCTTATACAGTGAAAGATCACATACATTTTATTTTCTTTATGGATTTTTTTTGCCGCCTCTGTGGTCTAGTGATTCACCCACCCGTGTAAGACGCAGATGTCGATTCCCAGAAGTTAGGTACAATTTGTACTCGGTTTGGTTGGTGGTAGGGCTTATTTCAAGTCCGCCTGGATAGCTACCATCATCTTACCTTAGTCTGATGGCATAACAACAATTTAAAAATTGTTGTATTCCGGCAGTTAGAGATAAGATAGCCAGTTCCTCAGTGATGAGGATTCCAGTTGTAGTGCGCTTCCACCTTCGGCCTTATCGTCACTTAACCTCAGGTGAGATAAAGGCCAAGCACTATCCCGTTATGTATAAAAAAAGTGATAATCTTTAATTTTTACAACTATTGAAAATAAGTATTGAATTCAGTGAAACCACGCTAATTAATTATCTGCAGACGCTTCAGTATTATCCTAAGTCTAGACCTACTACTTGATACAAGGTCAGCAAAAGGCAATCCACAGAGCTTGTAATATTCACTATTTAGATAACAAATTACTTATTAATTAAGGTGTAGAACTTTGAACTATGCTGAAGTCTAAAACTTATTTAATTAATCAGTTTAAATGTTAGGTACGGTACAACTAATCTTAAGAATATACTTGGATTAGACATAGTTTAAAGTGTTTTTGGGGCCATTTGTATGAGGGCCACATCTACAGGGCACTGATTCCCTACTGGATTTAAATCCCGCAGTGAGCGGAATCTTGTGGGATCGCGAAATTTCAATTAGCGGGAATACAAGGCATACTTTTTCTTAAGCCCCGCCTTAGGACATATAGTGGGATGAAAATGTTGAAGTTTTGAAGAAACAGTAAACATGATAAAATATGAGAGTTCTTAGTTAACAAACATGTATTATTTAAGTTTCTCTTAAGTGGACCATCGCTTGTAAAATCGAATAGCCACCTAATTTAAATAAGGTGGCGATCCGATTTGCAAGTGATTGACGATAAAAAGTTCTAGTCGACTAAAATCGATCAGAAAATCGACCCGTGTAAATGCCCTCTTATTACCTAAGTTTGGACAGAATGCATAATCATTTGGAATGTTCGTTTTAAAATGGATGGAATTTAATCTGGAGCCCGTCATATTAAAATAATTACTTCTGAACAACATCCATCAATTGACAAGCTAAAATAAGGGTCAAATTATGTAATGATTAAACGGTTTTAAAGTTGCATACACACGCTTGATATTCCTCATTACCATTATGCATTCTGCACAACGTCAATATATTGCGGGCCCTCAATTTTAGTATCGGTTTTGTAGTGCCTTCTGTTGTAGGTTATTATGCTCGGAATCCTTAATTAATACCCTCGACGTTCGTTTAATATTAGATCATTAAAACCGCAATGTTCGAAAACTTACCTGCTTTCCAAAACTGGAAGTTCTATAAACAAAGGGAAGTTTCGTTGTGAACTTTGAACCGTACCTATGTCAGCTTACAAGTTATAACTTCCCATTCTAATTAAAAATTTAACAAAGAGGATAATGGTAGACCTTGTGCAAATCGAATATAATGAAGATTCTAATCACTGGTAAATTCGCTTAAATTAGGTGAAGTTAGCAGTTCAAATTCTAAGAACACGTTAAAAGTCGACAATGTACCTTAATGGGTTAGAAGAAATTTAGATGGCGCAAAAACTTCAGATGCTCTAACAAATTTTACAGAGAAATTGATCTATAGAACAGGAGTGTATGGAAGTAGAGGGCGTGTACTGCGCCAACCTCAAAATGATATAAAAATAATACGATCTGATGATAATGAGTGATCTTAGAAACAATAAACTTAACTTGAGTGGCGAATTTGCATCTCTTTGGGTATTGTGCTATTTGTGATTATGGTAATTACGGTGTGTAAGTTCGCAAAAGTGCCAAGTAGGCGCAAGCGCAGGCGCTCCTTTCGCCTCGCCTGAACAGTGCTATATTTAACATAACGTAAATAAATGGTGAAAAAGTTTATTCTTCTCTTGATTATGAACAAATCATTTTCCAGGGTTGAGCATCATTACCTGTTCGTTAGACTGGGCTTTGGATAATGAATCAAAAATTATAAAAAAAAATACCAATCAAAATGGCGGCGTCTGCTTTTCGAGATGGCAGAAACACAAAGGTAGACCAAATTAAAGTAATAAGTGAAACTAATAAGTAGATACTTATTTGTTATTTAACAAAGTATCAGAACAATACAAAAACTTTGTGCGCCAATCAGTTTAAATTCAAAATATCAATGAATTTCAAACAAAAAGTTGGGCGACGTTTTATATTTAAAAACGGCAAACAACTGTGTTTCGTGGTTTGTCTAGTCGGCGAGCAAAGCTTCATGGCGTCCATGTACTTAGTCAACTTTTATCGGAGCAGACGGGCGCTTAAGTTAAATATTTGTCAGAGAACTCGGCAGTACGGAGAATCGTAGTAATATCTAAGAGACGGGAAATGTTGACTTTTGAGTATAAATAAAAAACTGAGTGAAAGCTGGATTTTAAATGAAGAGGTAAAACTCAAAACGTCAAGTGCGATTTCGTAAGAGAGTCGTTTTTCTATTAAGTACTTGTTCGGTTTTACTATTTGCACAGTATCATAATAGTACATTATGAGACAAGTTAGCTTAGGTTGCTCATTGCACACAAGGCTGTGGGTTGCAACCCGAGCCGCAGGCGAGGGCGTAACTCAACCGAGTGTGCAATGAGCAAAAGCTCACGAGTTTCATAGGACGTTTTTCAACACATTTGCGAGGAAAATACAAAGTAAGTAATTTACCACACAGCAACAAATTCGACAAAAACAATATATGACAATTATGGGAAAAGGCGCGTAGGTTTTTTTTGTTTTTTTCACACGCCCAATGCAAGAATATTTTGCGACCAAAGGGGTGAGTGAGCATACAGCCTACTTCAAAATAATAATTTTAAGTGATATAATGCAAATATTTTTATATTTTATAACAAAATATTGTAAATTATGAATAATTTGATAATAATAAATATTTGTTTGACTTAATTAAGGACTTACACATTTATTTATTTCAAAAATAAATATGAATTTTCAGCGGCATAAAACCTCTTTGTTGTTACTAAAAAAAATAACTGTATTACCCGGTTAAATTGGGAATGCTCTGTTTACTCGGATAGAACTTGCAGTAAGGTACTAATTTAACTTTGTAGGGATAATTCTATAACCAACTAGTGTTTTATATATTATTGCACGCGTTTGTTATAGCTCGGTTTATGGCCCTAAAAGCGATGTATTAGGGCTGACTTTACGAGCAAGTGTGTTGAAAATAAAATAGCAGTAATAGACTCCTTTGTTGTTAAATGCATGCCGCCAGTGCGTATATTTATCAGAAACTTAATAAAGTTAAAAGGGTCAGGATTATCACAACAAAAACTATTTAAATATTTTACATAAAGGATTTAATTAGAAATAACGAAAGAAATAACGTGCATCTAGTCATATACAAGTCATGTTTGGTAATAGCCTTATAAAGCCGAATATGGTAGATAGGGACCATCAAACTGAGCAACTTTTGCTATGGGACCAATTCTTAATCACAAAAAAAAACAGCTGTTTCGTACATTTTGGTATTTTCGTAATTAATTTTTGTATGAAATAGTTTATTTCTTTTCGCGATTTCAGAGTAAAAGTTGTTCAGTTTGATGGTCCCTATCTACCATAATCGACTTTATAAAGCTTTTACGACTTTATAAACGACTTTATAAAGACCTTGTATAAAAAAATGCGTATTAGTTCGGATATTTTCTACTAAGTAATTAGATTTTTTTATTTTTTTAGAGTTATGTAATTAAATTATACTGTTTAATGGATTCTCACGATTATACTAATTGTTATAAAAATATATACATACTTACTTATTACTGATTTTTTCGCAGGAGAAAGAGAAAGACCTATGGAAAAACGGTGCAGTGTGCCAACGCAACGTTACCCTAAATAGGCGCGATTTCATAATATAACGTAAAACAATTTTCATACACTTTAACGCATCCTAGATAGAGTACCTATGTGATTTAATGGTACCCACTAGAGAGCAAAATCAATATGTATGTTGCTCTAGGCTACACTGACCTAATTTACAGCACACATATTTCGCTGAAAAAACATGCATTCCACCTGTTGTGCTTTACATAAATAAAATTGTACATAAAATGCAGACTCGGGGTCGATGTTAGTTTTCGTATTTTTCAACATTCGCTGTGTTGTTCTATGTCCATTTGATCACTACAGATTTCCAGAACAATTAAATTCTACAGATTTTCAAGCATTTTGGATTCGATCCAAATAGGCATCGTGTAATTGTGTTGTGACTAAGCTCACTAAATAGAACCTGAATTATCTAATCAAGTCTGAGAAAATTTTAGTTCCATTTCAAGTTTTGCAATCACGTTAATTTTACAAATATTATCAATCGATGGAGATGAAGTATGTAGTTTCCTTATCATTATTCTTATTTAGTTCTTCTTCAAAATAATTTAATAATCGGGGATTAGCAATTTAGAAGTACGTAAAGGGAAATTACACTGTTGCTTTAAAAAAAACGTTGTCTAGAAATGCCCGCAACTTCATCCAAAAAATCTCGAGTTAAAGAGATTTAAAGGTAATTTGATTTATCAATAATCATTAAATAACGTTCAAACTTATCAGATTATAAACACTCACTTGGGTTTCAGAGGGGAACCCTAATTACACTAATTAGTCACTTAACGCAATTTGTGTATCGAGTTTAGTTAAAGCAATTAAAATTACTTACCTATCTGCTTCAAACTTTTGCCTCGCAACATGCTATTAGATTTCGATAGGCAAGTATGACGTAATTTTCGTGTAAAGTTTAACTTCAATATTCTCATTATTATAGCTGTAACATGAACAGGCCGTTTTGGTGTTAATATTTCTAATTGTCATATTTACCAGGGAGATAGAATCTCCTACTAGGTACACCCAACTAGCATTTTGGTAATAAGAATTGGTGTTAAAATAGTTATTTAAAAGTGATTTTGGCAAGCAAGGGTTATACAAAGGTTTTAGCAATTGGTGTTAGAGCACGCTCTAACCCCTTACAACCTCTTATTTGGGCCCACGTCTTATAGCGCTATAAGTAATAGAATGGTTATAATGCTCACTCTTTTAACACTGAGAGTTACATTACAGTTATAGAGTGGCGTTAATGGCAAACAATTTTTCGTATCTATAATGGTGGTATAATATAAATGTTGCTACCTCAAGCACTTTAAAGTCTGTATTGTGGTTATAATAAAAACTATAGGTGGTACACAAGTTCTAAAGTCTGCTGGTATAACTTTTATAGTAATATATTAGTTCTTTTTTAGGTTCATTTTTTTCTTGGAGTTACTTTATGTATCTTGATCAGTGCTGATTCGCAACTCAGAGCTGTAGCGCGTTTTCTTCTTCTATTAGTTTTCATTATTTTAGTTCTTAAAGTGTTACTGGTGATGTGTGATGTGTGATATCGTGTAAAAATTGATGGCCAACTAAGGAAGTGTAATTAAGATTGTCAATAATTTTATCAGTCAAGTTTGATTTCTTCATCATATGGCTAACATTTATTGCGAGGGCTACTTTATTGAGAGAATAATATATATTTTGCATCTCAATTTTGAAGGGCCTTAAAAATAAGTGATATTTGAATTAAAAATAATTTGTATTTTATCACGCGGGGCATACACACAATATACATTTATATAAAAACAGGATATTGGCTCTGTCTTTTACAGTTATTGTGTATTGTAGTAATAATATTGTGTTTTAAAATGAGAAAATTATACAAAAATGGGTTTTAAACTAGTTTTATTTCTGAATTATTTTTAGGTTATGTTTGATTTAGCATGGCGTCTATTTCTTATTACCTTAGGTTCCTATTGTCACTGTTAATGAACAAAAAGTGCTAGATGGCCTGTAATTAGAACTATTGTTGCACTTGTAATACCAGAACAGGGTTTTAAAGGTAATAAGAGTACAAGTTTAAGGTGTTTGGTTTTACTATGGTTCAACTTGGATGTAAAGGTAGTGGTATTTTAGGGTTACGTTTCTGTTAACTGACTGACTGACAATGACACTTTCGTTTTATCCACGAACTCATGGCAAAAATCACAAAATTCTGACTACTTATAGGTATCACTGTAATCTGCATGTAATCAAATCAGAAAAGATAACATTTAGAGTTTAGAGACATTATACATCTATAAAGGTAATATTTTATATGTTTTATGATATCAAGTGAAAATAAGAGTTACAATGGTTAAATTGCATGTTAATATTGCTTAGAATAGCATAAAAGTAAATTTGAACCCCGCTGTAACAATAAGGGCTCTAAAAGTAACTCCATAATACCAATTGCTATCATATATAGGGGTTTCTAATTACTAAATTAAGTAGCGGTAAATAGGTTGCGATTGACACTTTTATATCAATTTAGGTGATAAAAAAAAATTCTAACTACTTTCTAGAGCTCTTGTCGGTAGAAAGAGTTATAAGAAACTATAATATTACTTTAAGTATTTTCTGATACTTGAATTTATAAAAGCAGGTGCTATGATGGTTCCGACTATACCGTTTATACCTCCTTAAGTAATATTACGTTTCCTAATTTAGTTAAGTGGTATAAAACATTTACTTAGCTCTCTTTAAGAACACTTGGAAATTTTGAGACTTACTAGAAACCTTACTTTTACCTTAGGTTCTTATTGTTACTTGAAGTTACAATACCTAGTGTTACTGTGGTTCAGCTTTTTTCTTTTATACCTACCTAAGTCATATTATGTCTTCTTGCTGCTGTTACTCATCTTGATGAGTTATTTAGTTATAGTCATGACCATTGAACAAACAAAAGTTTTACTGGACGCTTATATACACCCATTAAACCAATACAAACGTTAAGAAAGGTGGAAACTAGCGCCAAAATGTTGGTTGGGAATCTCCTACTGATATTATATGTGAAAGTTTGAATGCTTGAACGTTTATGTTACTTAATGACGCAAAAATGTCAGATCGGATTTGGATGAAATTTGGCACACAGATAGTTTATTGATGGGATAGCATAAGTTACTTTTTATCCCAGCCTAAGGTTCCCTAGGGATTTTTTGACCGTCCGCGCGGACGTAGTCACGGACGGAAGCTAGGAATAATATATTTTAAAAAAATTTTAATTTAATAATATCAGATTAATTGCAAGTAAATTTTGCAATTAAAGATTTTATTTAATATGGTCAACACTGAAAGATTATTTAAAAAGTGAACCAAACTTTCCGATCTATAAAAAAATGGTCTTCAAAAATAGTCTTCAAGTAGTTTGACAAGATCAAACAACCTAAACTTAATTAAAAGTAACTTACAACCTAAGTTACAAAATTTTGTTAATTGGAATTTTAAAAAACTTTAGCCTGTCAAGGCGAAAAAGGTTTTAGCGTCTGCTAAGTTTTTGGTTTCTTTTCGAGAATCTATAGGATAGTTGTAAGCATTTTATCAGTAACAATTTTTAGGTTATCGGACATATTACTTTATTATTTACCCTATCCCACCCAAATGTTCAATAGCACAATTTTGTAATTGCGATAGGCACGACATGTTGTGTCACCCTCATTTCACGATAATAACCATTACTTCAAAGCACAGCAGATTGACAATACTTTTATGTAATACCAACTTACATACTTTTTTTTCAACAAATATTTTTTTTTGCCGATTGGAAACATTACATCATACAGACAAATCTATTGAACATTACTAAAGAATTCTTTTTTACAGTTTCCCATTCCATCATAATACAGACAGTCGCAACGGTAACCCAATTAGGTTTGTTTTCGCTGTGGCATATTAAATTATTATGCAAAATTGACTTTACCATTTTTCTGTACCCCGTTACGTGCAAGGGTTGGAGTTATTATGTAAGTTAATTTTACACGTTCTTTTATTGTAAAATTTTATGGAAAAAAAAATATATTCGTTGGATTGATAAGTTATTTTTTTATAAGAAAGTTGAATCACGTAGTAATGTTTAGATAAACAGGGTTATTTGTAAAACACCAACAACCTCGCAGGAATAGTTTACTAACACCATAAACTTACAACAAATTTGTTCTACAACTGGTTTCGGAAAAGTCGTAGAACAAATGTTGTTCTTTTACATATTACCTTGTATTTATATTTTTTTTAATCGGTCACTCACACAAAGCTAAACATTGTTGACCGCGTATACCGTTAGTATTTAATCACTTACTGTTTAACTATTTTAATGTGAATCAACATTGATCATTAAAAAACCATGTGCAAAAGTTAGGTACTAAAACTTCAGACTTAAATTGTGGGTTTTGTAAACACAAGAAGCGCTAAAGAACAATGACACGCAACACGCTTAATTCTCCTTACGGGTAAGCAAACGATAAGCTTTAGCTTATTTAATCCACATTTAAAACGCTCCTTATTGAAATCGACATACACCAGTAAATCACCAAAATCCTCCTTGATAAAGGTAGTCAGGGAAGTACCTATTTCAATTTCGATTCAGATACCACATTAAGCGCCCGACCTGCCTATCCGTTGGTTTCATCCGTAATTTAACTTTGAGACGAATCGGTTCAGCTGGACCAGAAAGACGTATAAGGTAGTAAGAAGCCGGATTGATAGGAGCTATTCGTCCACCACGGCTCATTGGGTTGGCGGATTTTTAGCTTAGTGATTTCGATACGGTTGAGGTGAGAATACGATTGAGAGATGGATTTTGATGGTAGTGAATGAGGCTCTGGTCATAGCTTGAAGTGAAGAGATCGGGGTGTATGAACGCAAACTATACAAAGGATTTGAAAATAGAAACTAACAAAAGTGACATTGCTCGAAACTGTTAAAAATAGTGACGGTTGAGAATTGTGCCTAACGACGACAATGATTTAGATTATGTTCAACTGAGTTGAATTAAACTGTGTAGTAAAAAGTTAAACTACATTGGCCCGTCCATCAGAAAAGCCACTTAATAGACTGTGGAAAAGCTTAACATGACTGACCATTTTTAGGGACGATGGCATAGGCATAGGTATATCTTATAACTCCGTTGCCAATTTCTTCAATTAATTTTCACTATAGGTACCAAAATCTATTGTTCCTTCGAATTTCTCAAGCTAAAGTCTCAAAATTCTTACCTTATAAAACATTTTCTTAGAACGAACGCTGTAATAAACGCGGTTCGTACTTTAATACAAAGGCTACCTAGAGGCAAATTAATTAAATCTGGCTAAACTAGCAATAGCTGCACACGGGAAAGTGTACTAAGTGAATATTACCTTGCTGACGACGCTAAAAATATTTGTAACTAGCAAACAGGCGCCTTTAATTTATAAAGGAAAAAAATTCAATAATTTGTTCCGTAAAAACAATGTGGCTTTTTGTCTGTTTGGGTGCATTTAAGCAAAGCAGTGAATCGGCGGTCAAAAAATTGAACATTTAAGTAACGGTAAAGCTTATAAGTTATACCAGTTTTTTTTTCAATAATAACTATACTGAAACTCATAAACTGTGCCATGGTTCAGTTATTTTCATCACTCCCATTTTCTTCGCTTGAACTGATTTCGTCAAATGAAAATGTTTTTGTTTCTTCACATGCCGCATTTTTTATGCCGATGCTGGTCCGAAGCGTTGTAATTATCATTTTGAATGATAATTACAACGCTTATTACGCTATTTAATTATATTCTAATATTATATTCACATGCAATTGTAAATTGGACCGGGGGGCGGAGCGTTTTAAGCTATAATACCTATCGGCTCTGCATGCATAGCTACACATAATACGATTCGGAACGCGGCTACAGCTTTCCATTTTTTTTACCTCCTTCCTAAAAAGCTTTTTCCATTATTTTATTACATGATTGTTAAGAGTTTTCATAGTAACATTATATGCCTCCAAACATGACTGTAAATTTTCATATTTACTTTTCAAGCCGTCGCAAGCAAAACCACGCAAGCAAGGTTTTGGAACTTCAAGTTCAAGTCCGATTTATCTTGAAGAAGTTTGTCATAATAATGATCGAATTTCCAAGCAATTATGAGAAAAATCAAATATTAATATGAGTTGAATAACAACGATAATTATAATATTTCTATATTCTTTGATACTCTTTTTGACCACTCTTTTAGGTTATTCAATTATTATTGTTCGATTGCTATAATCAAAACCCGAAGAACCAAATTATTCGAATAGATATCATAAAAAATCCTTTACAGCAGTTTAAATTAAATCTCTATGGATTGGATTGTCAATTAATTACATAGTTCCGATACCCAGAGCAATAAATGTCAATTTAGTTGAAATCTTACGTTGAAATTTGATTGAGAAACATAGTTTTACGTAATAGTGTAGTTATGAGTTAATGTTCAGACTAAAATATTTTTTGCCTTTTACAGTTAAAAACAATATATGTAACTTCCATGTTTCGAGTTAGGTTTATTTTTCATATCCAAGTTTTATTTTTTTTACAACTCATTCACAAAAACCTATATTTTCATGATTTGAAGGAAATAAAAGCACTACACACACATTTGATTTTGCCTCTTAATAAAAGTATTTTACTAATTTTCAACAAATATAACAAAAAGAGGAAATACAGAAATGCATTGTCAAGCCCTTGGGCGACACAGTATGCAATTTGCCATATTGTCGCGATTCTGCTATTTGCTTAATTAATTTCACGAACAATCGGGTACAGTGCCACAGCAGTCTGAAATACCACAAAGCTTACAATAATAACTTCGTGTTCATAGTCATCATAATTTTAAACAATTTTGTTCTTTATTGCTTTGGTTTAAGAATCGCCAGAATTGTTATGCATTCCATTAGTAATTTGTTGCCATCCGGTACTAATTGGATAAGGGATTCGACACATTGGAATGACATTCACTCCTGAATGATACTTAGTGCATATATATTTTTTAATTTGGAAGAGAAAATACAATTATATTTTCTGAATATTTCCGACAGTGACCTCATAAAACAAATGACTTAGTTGAAGTAAAGAAATCATATTAGCGGCGCAGTCACGGTCATGAAATAAGCCAGGGGTGTCAAAGATACGGCCCGCGGGCCGCATCCGGCCCACAAGCCATCTCAATACGGCCCGCAAGCCATCTCAATACGGCCCGCGACCAAAATCTATCCAGTGTAGATGGCATTCGATGCCACTACATATTGTAAGAAAATAAAATAAGAGACCATCTGAATCCTCAAGCTCAAGATAACTTTGTATCAAAATTTACTTTAACGTAAACGAAATAAATAAAGATTTTAATTTAGTTCCTGTGTTTGAGTTTTTAATTCATATCCTAAATCAATGGCCCTTTAGAAAAATGAGTCTGACACCCCTGAAATAAGCCATTCAGGTTGTGTCTGAAAAAGACGCCACCATTTTATCCCTTGACTTTCCCTTTTAACCTTTTTATGAGATTTTTACTTTAACTATTTCAGATTCATTTTCATTAGTAACATTCCTTTATTGATTATATACTACTGTATATTAAATAGTACCACATATTAAACTGGAGTAGTAAGTTTGCGGTCGTAAAAGTATATAAAGTATTTAATAAAATGTGGAATTTTACCAATTTTAATATTCAGATTTTACAAACCAGCGATTCAAAGCGAGTCAATATTGTAACTGATTAATTAAACATGACCAAACACGGATTCGTTCAAATGGGCCCTTATTTAAGTGTGGTCACGGTTCAATCCCGGTTGCGTACAAAGTGAACCTTTATTTACATCACCTATAAAAAGTCAATAAACCGTGAAACTATCGAAAATAATCGTTTTCAATTAAACACCGTTCATTTGCGTTCGTACTTACGTTTAATTTAACCTCATTCGCACAGTGGATAGTTAATGATTTTGTTTTAATCAGCGAACTAAAATCTATGGAACAAGCATTGCGCTCTAAAAATGGCACCACACGAAAAGTACAACTAAGTGGATGGAGCTAAAAATGCTGACATTTAATTATGCAACACAAAGCGTCTGAGCACTGGTTGCTTATTAGCGACCATAATTTGTATACTCATAAATATTTTCTATACTTAAACGAAAAAATATGATACGTTATTTCTGCATATTTTTATTGCCTTCTTTGCCTCTATTACACCATTTGACTATAAAGGACGTCATTTCTAATAAACTTTCTCTTTCTCTCTTTTCTCTACAATACAAACTGCAATTATTGTAAAGAACGCTAACGTCAGTCACCGGGTGCGTGGCTGACCCGACTAAGGCCCCCGTGGTGCTATTTTTTAAGCAATATTTGTTTGCAATTACACTTCCATAGATTTTAGTTCGCTGGTTTTATAATGCGAAAGTTAATGTTCGCCACGCACGGTCCAAGCCCGCTGTAAAGTTACCTATTGAATTGAATATGAAGACGCTAGTCTAATAAAGTAAATTAACAAATTATAGACAAGCTGGCAACGATACCTCTATCTGTAACCAAAATAAACACCTGTCTGACTGTGAAATTGGATGTCGAAAGATTGACTTTTATAGTCAAGTGCATACAGAATTAAGAATAATATTTTGAATTTAATAAATCATAGTGTAAATTTATCCATAAATACTTTAATAGCGCAAAATACATAGATGGAATAAAAATAGTCACTGTGATGACAGTTCTAAGAAATCTAATTTCGAGATTATTTCTACGGTATTATTGACCTTAGAAAAATATATCAACGAATAATAAATCAAATAGTAATTTGCAGTGCTTTTTTTGCAATTCACCCGTCTAAAACAACCTCTGTAAAACACGAACTTATGCTGCATCACGACCTTTTCTTTACCAAGAATTTTCTAGAATAAATGAACATAAAGCAAGCATTCCATTGCTTACGCATATTTAATTTAATTAACTTTGAAGTGCACGTCATATCTTTTTATACGTCACGAAAATATGTTAGGAATGGACCTCTATGGCAAATAAAAATATACCATTTGTAGAGGTTTATTGAAATACTTGCGACCGCCCGCGACTTCAACTATCAGATCTTTTTCTATCCCTCGGGAACAGTATTATTTTTATGGGTGAAAGGTCCTTTTCTGTACTCTTGACGATGTGTACGCAAAATATCATGATGATCGATTGAGTAGTTAAGACGTGAAGGCTGATTAACAAAGAAACTTACTTTCGCATTCATCCTTACTAATATTATAAATGCGAAAGTCCGTTTGTTTGTTTGTTTATTTGTTTGTTTGTTACGCCTTCACGTCTTAACTACTGAACCGATCATCATGAAATTTTGCATACACGTTGTCAGGGGTACAAAGAAGGACATAGGATACTTTTCATCCCGAAAACAGTATTGTTCCCGAGGGATAGCAAAAAAACATTTTCACGCAGACGAAGTCGCGGGCGGCAGCTATACATATTAGTAAGAATAGGTAACGAATTGCCATTCAAAAATCTTCGAACAAAATGTAAAAAAATTGTTTTCTTTTCCAAACTTGCGATTCATGTCGTATTAAATATGAGTACCTACAAATTGTTAAGAGATTTTTTAAATACAGAAATGTTTTGAATATTTATGTGAAAAACATATTCCCTGAACTAAATATTAGCACAGAGTAAAGAAAAATCTTCTGTGTATACTGGTATACGATTTGACTTTCATTTTTTAACCAAATTAAAAATAAATACTTTCAAATCAGTATTTGCAAATAAATATGGATTGCTTGCAGTGTTTACACATTGGAATCCATATTGGTAAACACACAACTACGAAAGAGCAAACACGAAATATTTACTCCACACTTTTTTTAACTAGAAAAAATCCGAGGCATTGAGGGGTAAAGTAGCTTTTCTGCACTTGAATAAGAAAGCGACCACGCTTATGAAAGGTAGACTGTAATTATAGTTATTCTATAAAGAATTTTAAATGATATGTTGTGAAAGGAAAATGATTCAGACTCCTCCATTCATTAGGCAGGATAAATTTTGTAATGGAAAATGGAGAGTATTTATGTAGGATTTATAATTTCGAGTATGAAGTGTTGAAAGAAGCGGAACGAAGGAGTTATCTCGAGTCTTTGTATAGTCTCTAAATAATGCGATTACAAAGTGCAGAAACGGGTTAAAATATGAAGTCATTTTATTCTATATCGTTTATTTTTTAAGGCGGCAAAACCTTAACTAGTAAATATTTATTTTGCCCTGTTACCTTCAAAATGTAAATAAGAAACAACAAACGTATCTTTTGTAATTTAAGAAAGAGCGGGCCCTCTAACTCAGGTTTTATACTTTAAAGGGGACCCTAGAGATATCTTATGTTATGTATTTTAAAAAGATATTAAATAATATATTTTTTTTCATTTTTTCAATTTCAATTTTTTAACTGGTAATACCATTTTAATTTATTATTCTAATTTAAAAATGCAGTCAATATATGTACAAATTCAAGCAGTCATTTGTGGTGAAACACATGTCTAATTACATTTGCGAAACTATAGGGATATTTAGCATATTAGACTAGTACGCCTGACAATTTATCCCTTCGATATTACCACGGTTTAACTATTACTATCCTACACTTTATATATATATATTTAGGACAACCAACACAATAAACGCTATTTACATACTATCGTACTTACAGGTTGCCACGGCTTGGACTGTTACTAATTACTAACTAATTAAAATATCGAAAGATTCAGATTTGTTAATAAGTTTGTTAATAAGTTGCTACTCAATAATAACAAAAGATACTTACAAGTTTTGTTTGTTAAACGAAAAGAAAAGATTTATGATTTTTACATGAATTTGTTTGTTAACAATGATTTAAATTTGCGTGGAGGGTGATGCAAGTCAACATCAACCGAAGCAGGGGCCGTACCGGCTAACGAATCGAGCTTCGAAAAGTCTGCCGGGTTTCAAATTAAAACAGATAAATCGAGCCCCAATCGGGCGAAAATGGCGAACCCCATTTCATGATGTCACACGAACATCGTTATCTTCCAAATTACGTCAACAGAAAGTACAAGACGAAATTCCTTACTTTGATTTTTCAGTTCTAAGTTGAAACCGATTCAGATTTTTGGATAATCGATTCGTTAGCCGGTACGGCCCCAGATGGAGCAGATAAGCGCAATATATCGCGACATTTGTGACTTAACGAAGTTCGATTCACTGATTTTCATTACCAAAAGTTGAATAAGACAGAACATTCGCTGTACTTAGAATAAAATGAGCATTAAGCAAATACTCACGAACATAATGACTAAGTAAAAACAGGCCCCAGTTCTCGGACTACAAAGACTCATTGAACACCAATTACCTTGGAGGCCTCCGAAAAGCTCTTTAATTAAATCCTTCTCCGATGACGTCATAATTATAGCGCAAATTGGATTGAGACACCCTCTTGTTTTGTTAATTGTAAGTAGAAAATTTCTCATCTAAATTAATTAGTTTTCAACAGATTCCGAAAAGGCAATAGTGGGTCTAGAAACTGTTGTCGAGGATATTGAAATTTTCATAGTACAAGGGACTCTACAGTAGTTACTGCGAAAAACATCAAATATTTTTATGAAATTACCTAATGTAATATAAGTAATAAAAACCGGCCAAGTGCATGTCAGGTCATGCATATAGGGTTCCGTTGTTACCTTATACCATACCATATGGCTGTAATATTTACTTCCTGTTTTACACAACTAACGACTATAACTAAACATAATACCTTACTTTTTTATGAAATTTGTACGTACGTTTTTTATTCCAATATTTGTAAGTTGATCGACCATTACTCATGAATTTGTAAAGCCTACCTAGCAATGATAGTTTTCCATTAAACTTCATTAAACTACTGTCCTCAATTTTTTCACGTATCCAAAAGCAACTGTTTTCCTGGTAGAGGCGGGGGACATTCAACTCAATTCAAAAATTTGAACTTTAAAGTTTAATACTTCGCAATTTAGGGACCCGCTAAATCGAAAAGTAGTCCACCAAAAGACCTATCCAACGAAAACCCACACTATGACTATGAGCACAAAGTACAGAGAGCCCACTCTAGGAACAAAGCGCCATTTCACACGCACATATTGACATTAAGAGTTTACAGAGATTCTCGGGCAGTTTTGGACAGTGCTCAGTTGCGACTGTCGTGAGTGCTAGCGTGGGTGATGGTTACTTTTTTACGTAAACTGCGGCGAATTTGCAGTCAAGTGTTTGTGTTAACAAAATGAATAATCGTTGTTATTATGCTTGCAGTGTGTTTGGTTGCTTAAACACAACAAAAAACAGTGCTTACACGTGCTTCAAATTAAGGTAAGTAAGTAGGTACAATTTGGTTTTCTTGAGTTTGTAGGCATCGGTAGGTACTTTTTGGAACTAGCTTGTAACGATCAATCATTCATTTCATTAAGTAGGTACATATTCAAACAACAAGTAGGTACGTAGCGGCAGAAAGGGGCTTTTGTTTTTTCTTTAACTTACCTATCGTTCGCTGTTAAAAGGAAAAATTATAAATATAAAATAAAATAAACTATTTCCCAACAGAGTACTCGTCAAGACGAATCAAACGAGAGCCCAAACTCGATGGGTTTGTATGGTTTTATTACCATTATATATTATTATTTTATAATATTAACCACAATATTGTATACTTTTCCAGTTCTGAGCTTTGTGCAAAGTTTCAAGTCTCTAGCTCATCGGGAAGCTAGTATAAAATCTTTTGCTAAATTACACTATTACACAAAATTACATGTACATGCAACAGTAGCAAAATACTATTCAACTTATATGAGGTTAAGTGTTAGTTGAGTTAGGTGAGGGAAAAAACCGGCCAAGTGCGAGTCGGACTCGCGCACGAAGGGTTCCGTACCAAAAAACGGCAAAAAAAAATACGTTTGTTGTATGGGAGCCCCCCTTAAATATTAATTTTATTCTGTTTTTAGTATTTGTTGTTATAGCGGCAACAAAAATACATCATCTGTGAAAATTTCAACTGTCTACCTGTTGTCGTTATTAATATCGAGCAAAAAACGGCAAAAAAATCACGTTTGTTGTATGGGAGCCCCCCTTATATATTAATTTAATTCTGTTTTCAGTATTTGTTGTTATAGTAAAGTAGCCCGTAGAACATTTAAATCACCAAAAAAGGTTACCGTTTGCCGTTGTGGTATAGTTATTTATTACGAAATTATAGATACTTTAACCCAAGTTTTACAGATCGAAACCCGCCGTAACCTATATTTGGATATCTCCAAAATTGATTTTTTTTTTCAAGGTTTACCACATGGTTTAGCTATTGTCGTGTTTTACAGCTTTGTTTGATTGCCACTGATAATAGTAAGACTATGGAAAGTGATCATACACAGATTTAAGACCAGATAAAGTCCAACCATTTTCATCAGGTCTTAAATCTGTGTATGGCTACTTTTTATAGTCTTACTTTTATATGTGGCAATCAAACTAAGCTGTAGAACACGACAATAGCTAAACTATGTGGTAAACCTCAATGATATACGTGATATAGTTATTTATTACGAAATTATAGATACTTTATCTATAATTTCGTAATAAATAACTATATCACTACGACAAACGGGAACCTTTTTGGTGATTTAAATGTTCTACGGGCTACTGTACTATTATAGCGGCAACAGAAATACATCATCTGTGAAAATTTCAACTTTCTAGCTATCGCGGTTCATGAGATACAGCCTGGTGACAGACAGACAGACAGACAGACAGACAGACAGACAGACAGACAGACAGACAGACGGACAGACAGACAGACAGACGGACAGCGGAGTCTTAGTAATATGGTCCCATTTTTACCCTTTGGGTACGGAACCCTAAAAAGACGGTGGTTGGAGAAAAAGTACCCGAAATATTGATGATAGCCTGCTAATTTTACTGAAAGGAATTATTCCT
Source organism: Agriphila geniculea (assembly GCA_943789525.1). NCBI lineage: Eukaryota > Metazoa > Arthropoda > Insecta > Lepidoptera > Crambidae > Agriphila > Agriphila geniculea. The sequence goes on from OX038875.1 coordinate 10,796,137, forward strand.
TTATTTAAAAAAAAATAGTAAAATTGCATTCAAAGGTTTTTGAAAAATTGCTTGTCTCATCCTTGAATCGAACGAGCTACACTATTATTTTTATTGATCTATTATATTATTGATCTTTCTTGGGGTCTGCCTTTAATTTAAAAAATACGATGTTGTTTAGAAGAAATTGATCCTTATCATTGATCCTATCGATCGATTGGTATCATAAAACTCTGATTTTAGCCAGTTCGATTTCTGGCTGAGACAAGCGATTTATCAAAAATCATTGAATGTAACTGAATTTATTGAAAAAAACCGGTCAAGAGCGAGTCGGACTCGCGCACCGAGGGTTCCGTACCATCATAAATATAAATATTTGGATATGTTACTGTAGAACAGTCTTTCAAAAGTAGGACAGACGGGGGACAGGCAAAAAGGTGGATGGGCGACCAGGCCGACAGGTGGAAGGGCAAATAGGCGGACAGTTAATTTACAAATCTTAACCACAGCTGCTTGTGGTGACTGAAAAACGAGTGGCTGACACTCCACATTGCAAACTGTTTATATTCATTGATGTAGGTACTATGGGCAACAGCGTCGCTTAACCAGTTTGCAACAAAATTCGTGTGGGCGCGTATCACCCCTGCCTGCACGAACTAAAAGTATGTGACAGCGGGCGTGGCGTGCAAGTGATTTTAACCTTAGCAGTGGTTAAGCGACGCTGTTGCCCATGGTACATTTGACTTTCGCTTCCACTTCAGCTTCCGCTTCCTCGTCCACTTACACTTACCGTCACCGAAACCGACAATCTTTTTATTTATCTATAAGTACATCAACATCCTCCGTCCCAGTCCCTCCTCCCCTTCCCTTTCCCCTTATAATTTTTAGTCGTCATCGTCAGCCTAAACACAAAATTTGAACATCCTACCTTTGAAACTAAGAGACTTCCATACAAACTTTCATCCCTTATTTCATCCCCTTAGGTAAAATTTCCAAAATCCTTTCTTAGTGCTCACCTACACCATGAAAGGTATCTATCCTCCGTCCCAGTCCCTCCTCCCCTTCCCTTTCCCCTTATAATTTTTAGTCGTCATCGTCAGCCTAAACACAAAATTTGAACATCCTACCTTTGAAACTAAGAGACTTCCATACAAACTTTCATCCCTTATTTCATCCCCTTAGGTAAAATTTCCAAAATCCTTTCTTAGTGCTCACCTACACCATGAAAGGTATCTACCCTCCAGTGTCTTTAATTTCAGCCGTTAGAGCTCTATCTAGGCACATCCCAACAATCAATCACCAATCAATCTCCATTCAATCACCAATCAATCACCAATCAATCAATCAATTTAGAGTTTTATATGTTTAGATTTTATTTATTACTAGCGAACCGCTTTCGCTTCGCTTCGGTTCCTTCCTTTTTTTGCCAATTTCGACCTTCCAACAACACCCGAAAAGAAAACAAATGCCTTTCAGTCATCACCTCCCTTGGTCCGAAAGTCTGTTTCCATCCCGTTCGAGTCCCATCATCGGTGTGAGAAACGCGCTGATAGTTAAAATTTACTCATCATAAGTGATCGATTAACGATTGGTCTGCTGGAATGCACTCTGTGCTTGTTTTACTCTTTGACCCCCTGTCACGCGGCGTGACATACCGCCATGTTGCGGAAATATTTAGAGCCAATTTTATTCCTTTTTAATTATTTTTAAAAGTAATTAACTGTAACAATATTTGAAAGGGTCTAATTAATTAAAAATAATAAATATTTATATTATAAAAATAATTAGTGGCGCTATTATCACAAAAGTCAATAAGAAGTTAAACTATGACCGCGCATACCGTTGTTTCACTCGATGATAAAATTACGTATTTTAATGACTATATTTTTTATGATTTAATTGCAAATGTACAGTTTTCAGATTTTTTCCTGTAAGTGTAGTTTATGACGCTATTACTTGCCAAATTTCATAGTTCAAGGTCAACGGGAAGTACACTATGAATTTTGATTCCTTTGAAAGTATCGAAAATGCGTTTTTTGCGCCCTAAACGGCAGTATCTTTTTTCACGTTAATTTAGAAGTTTGATTTTTTTACAGCTTCAAGGGCCCGTAGACCTTAGTATATAGTTTAAATTTCAACTCGATACCTCCACGCGTTCTCGAGATAAAGGGTCTTGACAGACAGACGGACGGACGGACAGACAGACAGACGGACAACAAAGTGATCCTATAAGGGTTCCGTTTTTTCCTTTTGAGGTACGGAACCCTAAAAAGACGTAACACTTTACTTTTACGAAAATGCAACTGAGTATTCTTTTTTTTAATTCAAAAATACTATTTATTATATATTTATTTAGTATTGGATAAAAATTACCAAATAAGTCAAGTTTTTTGAAAGTAGCCCTGCTATCCTTACTAATATTATAAATGCGAAAGTCCGTTTGTTTGTTTGTTACGCCTTCACGTCCTAACTACTGAACCGATCATCATGAAATTTTGCATGCACGTTGTTAGGGGTACAGAAAAGGACATAGGGTACCTTTCATCCCGAAAAAAAGTATAGTTCCCGAGGGATAGCAAAAAACCTTTCCACGCAGACGAAGTCGCGGGCGGCCGCTAGTTTATTATAAACGAACCGAAATAGTGAAAAAAAAACTGTTATTCTGGTTACATAGGAAGGTACTTATTAAATTTTCAACAAGTACTCTTCGGTAATAAAAAGATTAAAACATAAGAAGGTAGTAAGTAGTAGGTAGTAAACAAGAAAATAATGACGAACATGAATATAAGGAAAAGCGCACAAACAAAAATTTGAGCTTACCGAGTAGGCAGGTATACTTTGTTTTCTTACTTGCTCTAACAAAGAGCTAGTTTCAAAGCGAAATTCAATTCCGTTAGCGAATATTTTCCTATTTCTATGGTTGTTTTATAAGAATGAACTTCATGTAAGGGCGAAACCGGATATATACAAGATTGAAGTTAGATGTCAGGGATAAAATATGAATTGAATACTTCATTACATAAAAAAGACACAATTTAACTAAAAACACAGGTATGCACGGGAATTAAAACAGTTATAAATTTATTATTTATTATTGACATACCTTAATTTTTACCTTAATTATATACCCTTATTTTTTTGTAATTCTAAAAATTTAATGGGTATATTTTACACAGACCACTTTACTAAATATTTATGTGCAGTTAAAAATTAAATATCAATAGTCTGAAAATATCGGGAAAAATCTTGATTAATCGGCAAACTCGCAAAGAAAAAACGCGTGTGTAACGCATTCATTCATTCTTTCTAAATTTACGTAAACAAGACAGTGTCTTTTCATTACGAGCGTGTAAGTCTGTGAATGAACTCTAAGACCAGATATCACAAAAAATTGAGACATATACAAACCTCAATATTTTGACTAATTATGAAATATTGAAATTTTTAACTGTAGATACTTGATTAGTCAAGGGAAGAGGTACACCCGTGACTTTTTTAGATAAACTTAAAAATTAACCATGTATTGTATTTATGAACTGTCTGAGGTATCGGGTTCCAAAACTTTTTTCTTTGGATCAAAGAATTGCCAAGCAATATGGGCTTTAGATGTAACGCTGAGTGGCATGATCGTAAACAAAATATTTACGGTACATGAATGGCTTTAGAAGCAATAAGTTTTTTTATTACTGTGATATTGATAATTATATTTTAACACACACTTTCAAGCAATGGGAGTGAACCCGCTCCCGCTACCCGCTATTGTATTTCAAAACAATACAACTTATTGAGTGACAATATACGTAGGTATGTTATAGCCACAATATGGAAAAAAATAAGTGCCCCAAATTGCTAGCCTGAAAGCCACTATTTAAAGACAGTCATGCTAAAATTATAATAAATCAGACAGTGTCCGCATAATAAAAGTAAGGTTCTGTTGACAAAAAGTAAGGATACATCATGTTTGGTAATAGCCTTATAAAGCCGAATATGGTAGACAGGATATCATGCATGCATACAACCTCGGAAAATTGTTATAAACCACCATGCATGCCTGAGAAATATTTTTTTTAAATTTCTTTAGAAAAATGCAAAATGAGACTAGACGCTAGACTAGAGACTATTGTATTCGAATACCATACAATCAAACCCATAAATGGGCAAAAGCAGGCAAAAGCAGTTTATCATAAAAAGAAAAAACATCAAGAAAGTGGTTGTTTTCAGTGTTTATAATAATTTTCTGTCGTTGTATGCATGGTACCCTATCTACCATATTCGGCGCTCTTAAACGCTATCAAACACCCTGTATATAAACGCCACATTTCAAATAGTGAATCTTTGATATTCCCATTTACCAAACTCCAACAGCATATTAATCAAGCAAATGTAAGAACAAAGTAAGAAAACATTATCTGCGAAGTTACCGACAAAGGAATAAAAGCCAACACTCAAAAGCGAATATTGGAAAATTGCACACACATTGGAATTATTTCCAGTAGCTACGATATTAAATTTCCGTAATTCAGTATTTCGTTTTATCATGTAAAACATTGAAATCAAGGTACGAGTATAATACCTAGAAATATCGGATTTTGATGTATTGGAGCTGAATATTCCTTTGTTGCCGGTTTATTTAGGCATGTATGGTTGATTTGATGACGTGTGTACAATTTTCGGCAAATACAATAATACTAGCACAAAATAGTTACTTAGTTATAGGGTTGCTAGCGGCCCGCGACTTCTTCTGCGTGGACAGTTCTTTGTCTATCCCTCGGGAACGGTACCTTTTTTTCGGAATGAAAGGTACCCCTGGCCTTATCTGTACTTCTGACAACGTGTGTGTAAAATTTCATTATGATCGATTCAGTATTTTAGATGTGAAGGCATAACAAACAAACAAACTGACTTCTGCATTTATAATATTAGTAAAGAAGTAAGGGTAAGGAAACTACTAGACCGCCCGGTAGCTGTACCACATTGTTTGGAGCTTTGTCTCTTTCCGACACACAATATTTTTGTCAAGAATGAAAAAACCACTCGGCTTTACTCACTCTTCGGCATCGGAGGACTGGATGCCGCAGGCCACAGAGCGGTATTCTCGCCCTAGTGCTCAATGATTCTGAGCAGTAGAGAGATAAAGCTATAGACAAACCGGGAACCGGGTCACTCTGATGTTCTGTCAATCAGAGGACGATCATAATAATATTTCTTAACAAACAACTGCCATCAGTGTTTACACAGAACACGAAATGGTTCCATGGTTTTACAGCACAGCGAAATAATAAAGTGATCCAGATTATGATGATATTCATCCTAACACAGGATTAAAGCTTTTAGTTGCATTTTTCAGATCAAAGCCTAATAAATTGCCCAGTAATGAATCAAACGTTCGTTTTGCACAACGCAAAACATTTTGCTAGCCAAATTAGTTTTCTAAAAAGCCGATTAAGCGAAAACTAAAATCGGTTAATAATTTGCCAAACAACGAACAGATTATACGACATAGAATAATAACAGTTCATTTGCGAACATATTTTGAATAACTATACTATCAGAATTCAGAACCTGATTGGATGTATGAACCAGAAATGTTTTAGTTCATTAGTTTGTCCGGTTATTCCTGCTTGTTGTATGTATTTTTCAATCATATTTCTTGCTCTATTTTCAAGATAAAAATGGCTTTAAATATAACAGTCTTTTGGTTGATTGATACTACTATTATTTGGCATAAATTCTATTTGCACAATATTGCTGATACGCTAGTTTTTTTATTACTTACCTAGATGTTCAGCAACATAAGAGTTCATAAGTTTTTTTAAGTACCTACCTAGTTTAAAAATAATCACTACTGAAAATTAATGTTGAGTAAATTACACCAAACCTAGAGCTCAAAAGTTAATATTAATAAATTAAATCAAAATAAACCAGGCAATCAATGTATGTATCATTATAACGAGCACTATTATGCATTCGACTGGAGGCTCGGAGCCAATCGAATATGTCTGAGTGATCAAGTAATTTCGCTAATTAGCACAGTCAAATTTTTAATGACCTGATGCACGAATAGTCTGAACTTGTAATGTACGATCTTTTTACAAATGGGCACTTTTGGAACTCGGAAAGAACTAGGTACATGAAAAAGTAGCTAAATGTCGGAAGAATTTTATGGTTTTGTATATACAATATGTAACAAAAACCCTGTCAGATACTGAAACAGGTGATAGAGTTCCTAAATCTGAACAACATTCTCCATGGAACATAGGTCGAAAAACGAAAAAAAATCTTTCTCCCATTCAAAATGTATTGGTCCGCCGACCAATATAAATGGAAAGGTAAAAATAAAAATTAGTTTTTCGACCTACGAGCTTAGAGTAATAACACCTAGAACGATGATTTCCTACAAAGCGCACTGTCAAAAGTGAGGCAACTAAAACAGCCATACTCGTAATGGCGCCGTTTTCAGATTTGGATTGTCTATTATTACATAATCATGCATAAAGTACAAAACAGTTTCAATTTCCCTAGCTTTAGGAGATAAGTTACTATATTATTGGATTTTAGTTACGATGAGGTAACGTATGAATGATATAAATCTTAAAACTGAGCCATTTTGGCTCAGTATTAGTTGCCTCACTTTGCATACCAGGACACGGCTTCTTAGAGCGGCGGTTATCTTAAAAAAGACACCTAGAAAACACTTTTCGTACAAGTCATCTTGGAAATATGAAAATGTGGCATCGATGCATTCAGTACGATGTCCTGATCACAAATAAATATGATGACAAGCGCGAAAATGGTGGGGGTAGAAACTGTGACGTCATAAAGTTTTCAGTACAAAGACATTTTTTTTCATACCATGTGGTATATGAAATGAAAGGGTTTTGTGAGTAAATTGCGAATATATAACACACTATAACATTTTCACTACTTGGTCTAACAAATTATAAGAAAACGTCGAAAAATTTCACAATTCAGGGCAGTACCGGCTAACTTACATGGCTATCGTAATCGCTTTCATTAGACACATTGCTTCTTCTATTTGGCATAAATAAAAACTTACCATAGAAAAGTAGCCATGTATCACATCCATCTGTCAAATGAAAGCGATTACGATAGCCATGTAAGTTAGCCGGTACGGCCCCAGAGTTGGTGACTCTGGGGCCATACCGGCTCACAAAACCCTTTCATTTGATATACCACATCACATGGTTTGAAAAAAAAATGTCTTTGTACTGAAAACTTTATGACGTCATAGTTTCTACCCCCACCATTTTCGCGCTTGTCATCGTATATATTTGTGATCAGGGCATCGTACTGAATGCATCGATACCACATTTTCGTATTTCCGTGATGACTTGTGCAAAAACTAACCTCAAACTTTGTTTTAACCGCTCGACTATCTAGGTGTTATTATTCTAAGCCTATGAGTATGTTCCTTGGAAAATGTTGTTCAGTTTTGGCAACGCTATCACCTGTTTCAGTATTTGAATGAATAATAATATGCATAAGTCAATAGAACCTTATGCCATTCTATGATAGAAACATCGCAATAACCAATCGAAGTCGACCATCTTTTAAAGATGTTATTCCTATTTAATTCATACCTGGTAAGATTGTGAAAATTATATCCAGCCCAGACGCTTACCTGAAAGAAAAGAAACAAAATGTTTATTTATTCTGTGTAGGGTGTTGGCTGAGATATGTATCGACTGTAAGTTGCAGTATGAAAATTTGGTTGTCTAATTATTGCATGAAGTGTGAGAATCAGACCCGAAAACGAAACGAACACAACATCTCATGACCAACCCTTGCGAACGTTGCTTAACTTACGCAATCGCTGGGCCAGGCGCTACCGAGCTCTTCGAGGTTTTAAGTTAATTTATGTTATTTTGTCATAAAATGAGGTACCTAAACGTTATTTTCAATAACGAAACAGAAAGTCAATAACAATGCCTTCCTTGGAGGGTAAAGTACAAATGTAACAATATTGAAATTGAACGAATGAAACCGATCTGCTTGCCTGTCAGTTACAAAGTAAAAAGCTCACTGTTATTTGTTATAGATAAAGTTAATCGTCAAAGTAGACTGTGTCAGATAACCGACGATCAACTTGAATTTACTGTAATGTGGATAGCGAAAAAGAATTTTGGTAACAAGTTATGTAGGAAATCTTGACCAAAAACCCTCTTCTGTGCATCTAAACACTGTTTTGTGTATAGGCAAACGCCGAAGCTCCGGTGTTCCTAGATTTTACTAGTCAAACCTCAGGTTTGACAAGAAGCCTTAGTCAAAGTCCAAAACAAAAGCATGTTTTGACTTATTTGAATTATGTTTTGGCCAATCCTAGGACAGATCAACTTGGACAGTCAAACGCCGAAACCCAATACGATCAAATCGGGGTTTGACCAGTCAGACTTAAATTAGGTACCTAGAGAATGTGTTATTTAGTATGTTAATTTATCTTAATTAACTATACTAAAAAAATAACCACGAAATTTAAGAAGAAATTAATGATGTTTTTCATACATCTTGAGGTTAAGTTTAGCCAAAGCTGCCTTACTCCTGTAGGTCACGTGAAAGGCTAGTTTCGTGGATATTTTTTTAACAGACAACAGAAATCTTTAGTTCGCAGGAAGATAGTTAATTTAAATATAACATACTAAATAACACATTCTGTAGGTACATAATTTAAGTCTGACTGGTCAAATCCCGATTTAATTGTATAGAGTTTTGGCGTTAGACTGTCCAATAGTCTCTCCTAGAATTGGCCATAAGTTCGTTAGTCAAAGAGGCCAAAACACGCTATTCAGTTTGGACTTTGACAAAGCCTTCTTGTCAAACCTGATGGTCACAATATGTCAAGTCCAAGATATGTCATTATGCGTATGTCATTTTGCGTCAGAGACATAGATATGTCATTATGCGTGTAATTCAAAGGAACTAATTTTACTCATTATATTAGGGTTCAGTTTCCAATAACTTACACTTTTAAAGTTAATTTAACAGGAAAAGTGGTGCCACCATTTCAGTCTCATCTATCGTTGATCAGACTCTAACATTATTGTCAACAACAAAAGCATTTGAAACAAGCTTAGATTAAGGTTTTGCTATTGTATGAATGAGCATTATGTTTCTATGTTAACTCTGGTATCAGTGCAACTATTTCACAGTAAAAAATCATAACAACGTACTTCTACATGATATGTGATGCTGCAACGTATAAATGTTGTTTAAAATATTTATCTTGCAAGATTGCACCGTAAAGTGGTTATTTACAAACATTCAGTGAAAATAACATTGAATCATTATTAAAACAAGTTAATGTCAGTGGCTTTAAAACTCAATCAGTCAGTATTTACATCACGCAAGCTTACCGAGTGTCGAACTGAATGTATTGACAATAGCATCAACGGGTTACATTTTTGATGATGTCATGAAATTATGAGGAGCACAGGCATATGAAATTATAGGTACTCGGTTCATTGAGACCCAAGTACATAGTCTATTCAAGCAATATAATGAAAAAATACGCATATTAAGTAACTTGGATAGTGCAATCTTTTAACTGTCCGCCTGTTCGCCCTTCCACCTGTCTGCCGTTTATCCTACTTTTTTAAAGACTGTACTAAAGTAACATATCCAAATATATTTATGATTGTACGGAACCCTCGGTGCGCGAGTCCGACTCGCTCTTGACCGTTTTTTTTATTATGTATAGTGCGAATATAATTATGTAGCCTGATTTCTAAATGAAAAGGAGTTGTTATGAAAAAAAATATAAAGAAGAAATTAAGAAAAATATACAAACTTCAAATTCCCTTTGTTTGCATAATATTGCATTCGCAAAATATTATATTCGCTAAACCTTAAATTCTCAAAATATAAGAAAGACAAGGAAACACAATTAAAAATATAGTAGGATTTCGTTTTCGTGACCCATCAAGCTTCATTCAGCTGAAGTACAACGCGTCCCTTTAAAATTTGAAAAAAATCGGGTTGCACTCCGAGTGCTGGCAGAAGTGAAAACTTGAATATTAACGTTGTGCATTTTTGATATTTTGGAATGGTTAGGGAATAATTTTGCTCGAATTGCCGTCTTACGAATTTACTCTGCATTTGAATTTACGAATACAAAACAGTATTGTACGAAGGTCGTATCCATAGCTTGACAGAAAATCGAGAGTTTTGAAATTGAATTAAAAAATCAGTGTTTTGCTATGGTGACACGAGTGTTTACGTCTTGAAATGACGCGTCGCCGTTTTCGCCGCGCCCCGTAGAAAGAGAGGGGGATACTTCCGCCACCGGCTGTCTACGCTACATCCGTCTTACGAATTTTCGATCAGAGTCACGTGACCCTGACTGACGCGAGTTTAACATTTTTTCCCCATTACAAAAAAAGTGTACAACGCCGCTAAAGAAGTTTTCACTTAAAAAACCGTTTCAACTTTCATGAAACTTGCTTATATTGTCTCACGGTATATGAGCTTTAAACACATAGGTAAACTAACATTTAGTACATCGACTATTCCTCTATGATTAATTGCGTTCCGCGTACCAAGACAGATTACCTTTCCCTCGGGAATACTTCGGCTTCCCTACTCAACGTTTCATCGGCGCTGATGAACTTAACTATACGGAAGTGAGAGTTTGAGATCTTAGTAGAAAAATATTCAACGTATTAAGCCCTGAAGCTGAATATGGTAGTTAGAGAGACCATAAATACAACCCCGAAATATAATTATAAACCCTGAAAACCGTAATTCTTTTGTTTTTTTTTTAATGATAAACTGCATAGTGGCAACCCTAAACCTAAATTTTGTATTGCTTTTTCCCATTAATGGGATTGATTATCTAAAACAAATAGTCTATTCGCGTCTAGGGTTGTGACTTTGCAGTTTTCTATACAAATAAAAACATAATTTTACGGGTTATGATGAAATATCCTGTATAGTCTGTTTGCGGATGTGATAAAAAACTAGGTTTCGTTAAACTCATTACAAATTGTCGTATGCTTTTTTTTTTCTTATACGGATGCTCATAGCCCATGCGCCAGTGACGCAAAGCTGCATGCCCCGTACGCTCTAAAAACTCAGAGCGGGCGGCGATAAAGCGACGACACTTCGCGTATCCGCCTTACAGATTGCGATATCACTATTCGGAGGCGTTTCATTTCATAATATTTATCAACTTTCAGCGAACAGACTTACACAGACTTATACCCATTCATAAAAGCCCATACAAAGGTATCGCCAAGATCGAAACGAGTAATCTTTATTGACGTGTTCCCGTCGACCGCTTAATTAGCTTTTGGGCGGAGATTTCGAAGGGATTTCCTCCAAATTAGGCATGAAGTAATTTGTTGTCGATACAGGAAGGATTGCCTTTTGCACATTTAGATGTTGTCGCCAAGAAAATTTGTTTAGGTTTAGTCTTTAACATAACTTGATGATCCTTAAATAGATTTTGATTGAAAATAGAAAGGTTTTTCTTATTTTGTGTCTTGAAGGGTAGTAAAGCTTTTAATTCGGAACAATGACAGATATCTGCTACAAATATGGTATTTAGCAGTTGATGATTATAATATCGGTATGCAACGTGTTATTTTGTAATTTGCAATATAAATAAAAAACTGATCTTGTTTCGTCATTATTTAAAATCTCTATTTCTGGTCCCGATATTAATATCAAAGTTAATATTAGTTTTATTCCTCGTTATTATTTATATCGATAAATCTCTGTCGAAAATAATTCTTCTTAAACAAAATTAGGCTTAGTGTATCCGCAAAATCAGGTTTGCTCAGTAAACATGCTCAGAAGACATCTTACCTCGATATTTGCGGACGGGACTGTAAACAAAGGGAAGGTCCACTAGAATGGCAAGAATACAAATAAATTATTTTATTAATATTTATTTGTAGAGCAACACTATACAGGAAACTTTGAAAGTGGTAAGATTGGTTCTATGTGAATCAACAGGATTTTGGAAAAAAACATTGTTATTTTGTCAATGCTTCGGTTTTATTGACGTGAAGATTCTAGTGAAGTGAACTTTAAACTAATTGCAGTTTTACTGTTTCTGGAATTTTGAAGTTACCATCCAAATTTTAAGGATGTGTCCACAGTCCATGAAACTAAACAACTTTCTCTAAGAAACATCTGTCAAATTACACCAAAAAATTTTAATCATCCCATACTAAGTTGATCACGTGATCTCTTTGATTTGTATGGAAAGTCGATTTTTATTTTACAAATTTGTCCATGTGTTCCTTAGAGAAAGTTGTTCAGTTTCATAGACTGAACGAACACATCCTCAAAATTTGGATGTTGAATACAAAATGACCCTGTATTTTGTTACTTCTCTTCTTAGTTCCAATAACTTCAGCGGGGTTGTGTGTCCAAGGGAACTAAGCAGTGTCCAAAATCTTTTAAAAGGCGAGACCAAGGAGGTCCCACTATGTTGTGAAGAAAAGTCACAGACTGTTTCTGGGAGAATGTATGATCAATTTTCTAAATAGCAACTTCCAGTAACTTCAACAGGGTTACTTAAGTAAGCTAAGCAGTGTCCAAATTCTCAATATCAGTGGCATATTCTTTAATTAAACCCGTTTGAAAGGCGAGGCCAAGGAGGTCCCGAGATGCAGCCCTCAGCGATAAGGCAACCAGATGTCGCGATGTAATTGCGCGCCTTTGTGGCGTCCCTAATGAAAGGTTGACGAAACTGATATTGCTATCTTTAATCAACGGAAACTTGTCCGCGTCACGATGCGGGTGTTTGACAGCGTGTTGCTGTCAATGTGGGAATATGGACGAGAGTCACACCATTCCATGAAGAGCAAGAAAAGAAGCGAAAAGTTCAATAATTTAAATTCAGGCAAAGAGAAAAAAACATAAGGAAAGACTTGTTATTTGCTACAATGTTCTTTTAATCAGAATTATAGTGTATGCACTTAGAAATGTTAAGCTCAAAGTTAGAAAACAATCAGTGAAGAAATAAATACTTATACAATCCTACCATATCATTTACACAATATTGCCGCAATTTCCTTTCACTGTTTATCTGATTACATTCATTTCTATTTATAAAATTGAACATCTAAAAACTTCTTCCTATAAGGTACTCTATCTACAGTAGTTCTTCGACCGTCCCCACACAGCGTGTGAGTACAGCTAAAGACATAAAAGTGAAGTCACGTATTTAACTAATTAGACGTTCTGCTAACAACCCGATCTGTCACATCGGGCAGCCACACGAGCGAAGGAAACTAATCTCTTTGAGACAATACTAAGGCAATATCTTTGGTTTACGACGACCTCTCACTAGATCTACAAATATTTGAACAATCCACCGGCACCATTGTCTAGGTCAAACTAATTTTGGGACCCCAAGTAATTCAGTTCAACATTTAAGACCACCGGGTACAGTGGCGTTCAATCATTATTTGATTAGTAAGTTTTAATTGAAAATAATGACTTTGGTAAGAAAAAATATACTTTATCACGTAAAAATTGCATGTTACATTTTTGTCAAGTAATCTGAAAGTTAAATTAATTTTATGTTAATATGACGACCTGTAAAATATACAATTATTATTATTTGCAGAATAAAATCAAACGTTTTAGGAGACTAAAGATCCAAGTTCACAGTCGAATTGACCGCTAAAGAGGTTATATTACTCCTCACAGATAATACACTTATAAGGTAGTTCTTAACCCTTCCCCGATTCCCCCGGTGGAAAGTTGCGAGGCATGCGGTGCGATGCGGGTGACTAAGTGATGTACGGCCCTCGGGGTCCGTATGCGCCGGGCCGTGACGGACCCTCCGAGCGCCTTGTTATTCTAGACGAATTTGATCATCTACAAAGTACATTTTACTGGATGAAATGTTTGAATAAAGAAATTCCGTAGACGTTGGTGGCCCGTCGCGCGCCAGATCGATTTGGCAGAGTAAGCGAAAAAATCATGAAATTAATTTTTTTTTATTTATTTATTAATCTTTATTGCACAACAATACACAAAGTAAGGTACAAAGGCGGACTTAATGCTAAAAGCATTCTATACTAGTCAACCATCAATAAAAAGACATTCATGAATTTGCGGTACATACAAAAGAGTTACAGAACCTTAAAAAATATTAAAATAACACATAGATAAATAATATATATAAAAATAAATAAACCTTAATATATAAATACATATATTATAAATATATAACAAAAATAACAAGAAATAAGTTTGAGACAATGATCATTCACATTTCCAAAAGAAAAGCATGAGCGTTTCTTTTAAATGAGAATTTGCTAGGAGATCTCCTGATAGTTTCAGGGAGATTATTCCAGAGGCGGGTAGCTTGCAGCGTAAAAGAATCAGACATATAGCCAGAACGAAAGAGAGGAGTGGAGAGAGCAAGAGAATTGGCAGAGCGAAGGGGACGATCGTGAGTATCACAGAGATACTGAAATTTGCATTTCAAGTATTCTGGAGAATGGGGATTGTTGAAGATGGAATAGAGTGAGCAGAGCAGCCTTAGCTGTCTGCGTAGACGGATAGGGAGCCATTTCAGCTGAGACCGGTACGAAGAAACATGATCAAATTTACAAAGGCAAAATATGAAACGAATGGCATTATTAATAAGCCGGTCCAACTTATTAAGGAGATCCTCATTCAAGTAAGGGTAGCAGACATCAGCATAATCAATGAGTGGAAGAATTAAGGAAGTTACTAGAGTGATTTTTGTGCGAATGGGAAGAAAGTTCCTAAATCGGTTCAGAAAGCTTAGAGAGGCTATAACAGATCGACTGACCTCAGCAACTTGCGTTGTCCAGCTGAGAGAAGAGTCTATGTGCAAACCAAGGTTTTTAACGCTAGTGCTGAGAGGGATTGTGATGTTGTCAAACATTATGGGCTGTACAGAACTGTAATCAATCTTTGCGATCTGTTTCAGGCCTCCGACAATAATTGCCTGACACTTGGATGGGTTAACAGCTATACCAAAGTTGGTCGACCATTTCCCAATTTTATATAGCACACAGTTTAACAGTGAGACAGCTGAGTTGATATCGTCTGCAGATGTCTGTGCATAGATCAGATAATTCGTAGTAAATAACGATAACCAGTTCTCTCGCAATCTTATGTCAATAACTTTTTAGCTGTTAACTATTAGAATTTAAGTTCAAATTGTATATTGTTGGAGAAAAATAAATAAATATTATTATTATTATTATTTTACGCTTAGGAATTCACGGGCCAAAAATGACCCGGTCCTTTAAGGCTTGCGTGGGGATATAGATCCAACACGTAGAGGCCATTTTTAGCGACTTTAATCTAATATGCGTGTGGTACACCTGCTGAATCTAATCTCTGACTACATCAGTTTAATATACTCAGAGACTATCCCCAGCAAATGCACAGGAACTATGGAATGTACTGGTTAACGATTAGTGGGCTATTAGGTTGGGATTGAGATGGACTAGGATTTGGGCTATGGAAAGAGACTACCGGACACCTGCCTTATCATAGTCTCCCAGGCTGAAAAATTGGCAGGACTAAATGGGCTCTCCAAAAATAGCCGCGATGGCAAGAGAGCAACATCGGTGTCCTCGGCTGCAGGGTGTAGAGAGGTGTGCACCGCTTTCTACGCACTGTACAAGGGACAGTGTGCCAACTCGCGTCTTACGCATGTTTCACTTCCACCCTGCGAGCGTATAGCTCTAACGACTCCACCCTGGACGGCCGTTGAAGGCGAGCCAGGGGCGGGAGTCCGCAGGCCCCCTTGGGGTCCACCCCTGCTGCGGGGACGAGGGCCTGGATCGACTCCCGGGAGCACTCGGGTCCGTGGTGTCGCTACTCACCAACAGCTCGCCACAAGCTGCCCTGCGGGTTTATTATTATTATTATTATAACGATTAAAGAGAAATACTTCTACACGATTGTGAGTAAGTTTAAAGCAATTTCGAGTTGGATACCTGTTATTTCTAAATAATCTCAATTTTTAGCCTTTTGAAGAGGTATTTTCGAAATTAAAATGTATCGAGCCAAAATCATTGAATCGTGTTTTTTGTTCAATACGTATCTGGATAAGAAATATAAAGAAATAAAATTATGTCATAATTTCAGATTGTAGGATCTTTCAGCGACCTTGGCATTACATCAAAAAGTTTTAAATTTCTTTAAAGGGTATTTTGATTATATTTACCTATATCATTCATTTTTTTGTTAGGCTCTAAACAAGATCATTCGAATATTTAATTTTTCCAAAAGTTTCAAATTGCAGAAATTAAATTAAATTTGCATCTGGTCCGTTTTAGATGTACTTAGAGGAATAGGTATATTTGCATATTGTTAGGATCAATTCAAACATCGATCGCTCGTATTCCCACTACCTATGACGAATAGCAACGCCACTTATTCAAGGTATTTTGAGAAATCATAATGTCATGTTTGGTTATACCTTTAGGCTTTCTATGAAAATATCATAAATGGTATAATTATGAATCACTAATAAATTTTTGAAAAGTACATATTTTCAAATAAAACTTTTCGGTCTGGACACAGACTGAAAAGTAAATATACGGAAGTACCTAATTGCTATTATTCCATGTTTCCGATTCCTTATGTATGACCAGTAACGCGATTATCAAAATGACAACGAAATGTGACGAAACTCCGCTGACTCGTCAAAAATTAGTCGTCAACAACAAAATGACTAAATATTCGCATTTAAAAACACAACAATCGGTCGTACTGATTGCTGTCCTCCCGTCCCAAATGAAAACAAGTAAATTCAATTGACTTTTAATGATGCAAATTTTTCGAATTCCATTACGAGTCCGCGAGTCCGTGCATTGTTCGTCCGTTGATCAAAGGCGTCAAATTAAACAATCAACAGGTCCCGAAACAAACGTTGATAAAGAAATTCCTGTCGCTTCTATAGTTCAGCTTTTTTCTCGAATTTATTGACATTGTTCGTGAAAATACCTTATCGGATTATTTCGTTTAAACGCATGAGGGCAAACGGTTCATAAATCAAAAAAATCGTTTCTGTTTATAAGACTTAGCAAGTTATTCCAATACTATGAGGCAAAAATATATAAATAATTTAGTAGTACAAATTCGGTATCTTAATATAATTTTAAACAGCTCTCTATACTTGATAGTTTATTCATAACGTTAATTAAATTAAGTTATGCGACACTAATTGATTCTACAAAAAAGTACGCGCTATTTGAAATATGTTTTTAATGTAAATAAAAAATATATCACAATACATTATGATTGTGCTGTTGAGTGAAACAAATACACCCACTACTACAACGAGACTGTGTCTTCAAAATACCTCAAATAAACATTCTAAACGCCAAGGAAACTTTGATGTGAGAAAAACTAATAAATTATTAATATCACTTACGAACAATTGGATAAGTAACTTACTTCAGCATAAAATAAATTTATATCATCCCCAAGGAAACAGCCTACGTTTCTCGGAATAATAGATGAAGCGTGTTCCGCGTTATTCCCATACGTCACCGGACTAACTAGTGGAAGCCGTACAAAATATTGCTGATTCAAATAAAAAACCGATTGCTATCTCACTTTGATGTTGTCGGAGGAAATGAGATCTGGTTCCGATCCGCGAGAAAAGGGAATAATCTCCTTCCCGGTTTGGAGGTCCGTGGGCAATGTGCCGGAACCCTATTAATCTTGCTTCAATATTTACCAGTCTAGAGCGGTACCCTTCTAAATAAAATTTATCCGCAATATACAGAGGTGTAATCGATTTTGGAAGTGTAATTGGATTTTTAAAACTAACAATCATTTTACGCGGAGGCCATTGTAAGAATTTGTGTCGGAAATTGGCAATTTTATAAGCAATAACATAAACAATTTACAGAACCGCGATAAACAAAATATATAGCAAAGATAGATGTTGTTGATAATTTTCTGTTGTGTATTTGTGTTTATTAGTTTTGGTAATATAATATTAAAGTTCAATATTTACCAGATAAACGAATTTCAGTGATCAAATATAAGTTGGGTATTATCATTTTCTATTTGATTCGACGTTTTGAGGATTCAAGTGAAATAAAATATGTCTTCTGTTATTTTACGTTCTGGCATATATGCAAATATATTTTAGTAAGATAACCTTGGAATCGTCTTCATAGATCTATTCAGGTCTATTTCATGTTGCCAGTAGCTGGAACTTTATTTCCCCGATGGCGCAACAAATCTATATTTACGTCTGTTTCCTTTTTATTTTGTCGTTAAATCACTGTGATTTATTGATCTTTATTTCGTTTATGTTTAGAGATCGCTTAGTGATTATTTTTCTTCAAAACTCGTATCATTGGAAATAAATAGAATTAAATGAATAGTTGTCACGAATCATTGAGTGTTTCTAGAGTAGGTACTATTGCTTATATCTTAAATGCTTAATCTAGGTAACTCGTATTTACTCGTACTAAGATGCTATTATTAGACGTGTTTTTTTCTAAAAACCTTGTACTGTTTGATATAAATTAATTAATTTTTCTTTTACTTTACTTTATATTATAACGTAAACAATTATACTATAATTGAAACTACATGAAAAAAAAATATTTTTTCAAAATTTGATAAAAAAATTATTTATTTTCAAATAATCAATCAAATACTAAAATTGAAACTACATGAAAAAACAAATATTTTTTTAAGTAAGAGTTAGATGCTGGAAACATATTTTGACTATTTTTGCCTGTGTTTAAAGTAAAACCGGCAAAATAGCTTTCACCAAAAAGCATGTCGTCAAAATCAAATCTCATCATTTGTCCAAGAACTCTGTTCTGTACGTATCACCTTCTTCTTACATATTGTATGAACATTATTAAAAAATGTATAATTTGGGACACTCTTCAGTAAGGCAGAGTTTATCGGGTTAACCTTCACATTCTCGATTCACTTCAAGCTAAAAATCTGACATCTTCTTTCATTTAAATTGATACGGAACTTTTTTTTCTTACTAGACGTATGACTTGGATCCCTTTTAAATTTCTCTGTGATTGGTAGAGGGTACCGTCATATCAGCTGAAGGACTGGGTGTCGACTTCTGACCGTTTCGAGTGCCGATCTAATTTGCCGAATTGCGGAAGCATATGAAATTAAATATTTCCCGTGTAAGGCGGTTTTGTAGATGTACGTGAAAATTCTAAGGAGTCAGTTTCAAATTTTACACAGTATTTCAGCAATATCCGATAAAAATACACTATGAAATTTTGTTCACGTTAGACAAAGAAATATGAGTATGGACGCTGAAAAGGAGTGCAACATCGCATAAAAGGTTTTGCATCTCATTTCTGGGAAAGCCAATAAGACATTTAACGCGGCATTGACAAATGAACAGCGAGGCTAAAATTAAATATTATAAAACTGCGCATATCGTAACGTAAAACTGGGGATACTGGGATAATTGAATCCCCACAAAGAACGCATCATCTGCGGATGACCGCGTAGTGAGGTTGAATAGAAAAACAATATTTGTGGAAATGACGGCACCTCCCCAAAGCGGCGTTTTCCTCAGCCATTTCCTCCGCAGTCACAGGTGAGATTTATATACGGATAATTGGATAAAGAACGCGTTTGCGAGAACTGATACGTGGGAGAGGGGCGCCACCGGTGAAAAAATTGGAACAACCATTAACTTTGACGTTTACTGCATCTGTTGTAATTCATAATTGAAATAATTTTGAGATTAAAATGTAATCGACTTTAACGGTTCGTTTATTTAAAACAAGATCTATTTCTATTTGTATTTTGATTTCAATTAAAATCTATAATATTAAAGCGATGGATTGGAAATGGTTATTGCTAAAGGACCATAAATAGTAGCATAAAACTACTATTACACAGTTTATTAATTACCACCTATGAATATTTATTACGTTAAAAGCACGTACCGTTCCCTTGTTTTCGTATTTCATTTGTGAATGTCATCGTGACGTCATTATAACATATCACTCCGAAAACATTACACCGATACACAAAAAAGTGTTATTCAAACTGACGCTTTGAAGGTTCGCATCGCAGCGCACATTCATTTTATTAATGATCGGCTGGGCCAGTTCCGTAGAAAAGGCCACGGTTTCGAACATACATTTTTATTATCCGGTCTGGCCATACAGTATTCAGATGTAGGCAGTGCCGTTTCAATCCGTAGATCAAAAGCAACGCGCGTCCGCATCGCCCGTATTGCAAGCAAAGAACTCGTTTGACACTTTACCGGGTCGATAATACCGGGATATGTAGATCAAAAGCAACGCGCGTCCGCATCGCCCGTATTGCAAGCAAAGAACTCGTTTGACACTTTACCGGGTCGATAATACCGGGATATGTATGAAGGTATACCTACAGTGACGAGGTTTGGATACCTTGAAAGTTTTTTTTATGTAAAACCTCAAGTACTTAAACACTATTGTTTGTATGATAAAAACTACAGCTTTAAGAGAATTATTTTAATAGAAAAAAATACTTGGAAAAATCGACTCACCCGTAGCAGGTCAGACGGGGCTGGGCTGTTACGGGCTGCTACGGGCAAAATAGCATTGCGAATGCCTAAAATCTAAATGTTCAATAACTACAGTAAAGTACGATAATAATAAATTGTCATAGAGCAGCAAATGTTTGAACGACATATTTTTTGGCACACAGACTGATTATATGCGAATTATCCAAATTATTAAAAAAGACACAAAAATCATTCACCATTTTGTTTCATACTAATTATGTTTTTTGTACATTTTAAATAAAAAATAGCACTATAAACAAGTTCTTTTCGCATTTTATTTCGTAAGTATTGTAACCATTCCTCAACGACTTTAAATTATGTCTTCCGATGAGTACACATAAATACCTGCAATTATAATACCAACCCAACACATTGAAATTAACCCAATCATACACAGAGGATTAAAATAAGACACTGAACAAACCGCGCGTTGACCAATTTAATTTGTAATGAGCCCGCATAATCCGGACATTCATATAAAAGCGGATAATAATATGCTACCGCAACGCGCTTATTTAATATAAAAATGCACGTGTTTGAATAAGAATAATTAATAGAATTTGTTGCTGTATTAGGAAGATACAAGCATGGGATAAGGTTAAAGGAGCTGATTCTATTTGTTTTGAAAATATAGGTACATACATGATTTTATAAACGTCGGAAAAAATTCTTAAGGTATTACATTCTAGTAAGGATTAAATTCCGCTCAAAAAGGAAGAAAAAGCCTAAAAAGCCTATTTTAGGCTTTTTCTATACAACTTATGTGGGTTATCAATATATGACAGAGGACTCTATATATCTAAAATAACAACGGATATTTAAATTAAAATCTTGAAATACAATGTTCTCAATCCACCATCCAATTTATTTTAATGAGTAGTGCCCGTAAAAGCAAAAAGAAGTCCTTTACAAAGAGAAGATTATCTGGCAATATCTTTGCATTTAAAGATAAAAATATTACTTGAAATCTTGCCCAAACTAAAGTACTACCGTCAAGTCGACATGAATTAACTACAGACAAATAAACACAACACCTTTACAAAACGGGTTACCTCTATCTGGCAGAAACTTGATGCTCCGAAATTTATTTGGCAGAACACACTTGGCAGAATCTTCTTTAAACGAATATTTTTAAGGCATAAAAATTGTTTAATATAATTATTGTTTGGCAGAATGTTTACATGTCCGAATTTACAATGGCATACTATTCAGATGGCAGAATTTCATTAGGCATAAATACCTTTGGCAAAATTTTTATTCGCAGAATTTCGTTTGGCATAACGTTTATTTAGTCGACAATTATTTGGTATAATTTTCACATGGTATACTACGAATATGGCAGCATTTCATTAAGAATAATGTCATCAAGCATATTGTAATCTCTAAAAAAATGCATTTTAACTTCAAATTGAATTAAAAATTTGTCTTAAAAAGTCAATATGTTGAATTTTTGTAAATGTTGTGCTACAAAAGTCAACAACAGAACGAATCGCTGCAAAACCGATATGCATGCTGCTTGCTTCTTGCTCGGGGGGTCGGGGGGCTGAGGCCCCCCGCTATAAAGATAAACTTTTAATGCACCTACCAGTAGGTTAGGTTAGGTTAGTGTTTTGACCACTCGCAGCGGAGCGAGCGAAGCGAGCGGAGCTCCACAATGCTTGCATGCATGCTGCATGCTGCATGCTTGCTTGCATGCTGCATGCTTGCTTGCTTGCTGCATGCTTGCTTGCATGCTGCATGCTTGCTTGCATGCTGCATGCTTGCTTGCATACTGCATGCTTGCTTGCTTGCTGCATGTTTATTTGTCTGCATGTAAGGATGCATGCAGCATGAAACATGCGTGTAAGTAATACAAAATTATTCTAGATATGAATTTTCTATTAAATGTATGCCAAAAGATGATTCTGACTATAAACTGTCTGCGATATGATGGTTCTGACTGTGAACTTTCTGCGATATGATGGTTCTACTATTTGATTATTATGGATATGAAATGTATGCCAAAAGATGATTCTGGCTTACAAAATTATGCGTTTTAAGTGTATGATAAATGAGTGTATGCCAAACGATTTTCTGCGACATGAAGTTTATGCCATTAGTTGTTATGCATAATAAAATTATGACATAAAAAGTTCTGCCATAAAAGGTAGACTCAAAACAAGAGAATGTGGAGCCATTAGTAACCGTTAAAAACAGAGTTAAAAGTAAATAAGGCATGTGACAAGAGCGGAGTGAAAACTAAATCCAAAGGCAGAAATTGGTCACACATTGTTCGTACAGTGCGTGCGAATTCCTTGATATTTAATTTCTACTGAAAATCTACACAATGTCTATTTGTCGACAGCACAGTATGAACTTATAAGTATACAAATTAAAACAATTATTATTATTGATTTTTAAAACAGTAAGACCTAATAATGTTTTTGGAGCGAAGAAGTAATTGCATTTATTATATTAATTATCCATTATATTAATTAGTATATAAAAGATTCTTAAGACTGCAGGAACTGTACCAAATACAAAAAGACAGCAAAAGTAAATTAAAATGTTCATAAATGTACGTGTTTATTTTATACAACACTGTGCTGACGACCGACCAGTAAGTGAGCTGAAAAGGTGCTGCACAGCCTTAAAACATTTGAAATTCAAAACAAAATCAAACAGAGGTTGGCACATTTGATTCCACCGGGTGAAAGAGTGATTCGAAAATGTATTTACAAAGTGAAGCCCACACACGAAGGGTTAGCGTGACGTGAGTTGCGAAATGTGAATTATTCATACAGAGCAGTTTTTTTTATTACCTTGACCATTTCACGCAATACGTTGGTTGATCACTAACGGCCAGACGCGCTCCTTAACACCTTTTTAGGCACTTGATTTTGTCAACTACTTTTTAAAGTTCTTTAACTGTCTTCGTGCGCACTTCACGATAAGAGCTGGTCCTGAAAATCAATTTAATGTTGTTAATTTCGAGATAATAAATTGAGACTGAAGATACACATTGTAAGTAGGTAGTACACTTGAATAATAATAATAATTTTTCTATTGAAATACAATTTGATAAATAAAGAGAACCAATTCAAACTCAAGCATTATTTATATAAAATATCTTTCTATAACCTATTTAAATTAATTTCATTTTAACTTAAGCATCAACATTTTAAGGATAATGTGACTATATCACTCATCAGTAAATGTTATAGTGCCATGAAAATATGATTTAAAAATTGACATTTGAAACTCCATTATATTTTCAGCTTTACAAAATAGGCTACAGCGCGAAATCGACATTGGCAACGGGCGTTCGTCGCGGCTTTTTCTTTTTAACCGAGTTTCGAGTTTGCTCGGTGGAATTAGTTTACGCCGATGTTTGATCGGATATTCCTTTAAAGAAGTTAACGGAACGGTACCGCCGCAGTAAATAGACGCAGGCAGAAAAGCACCTCGTTATTTCTATTCGGAAACATCTATGTTTGGATACAAATAAAAATTTTGGCGGTCGAGTTTAGAAAATCGTGTGTACCGATATCGTTCTTTGATCGCTGTAACTCGATTATGTGTTTTAAGCAACACTTTTGAATACGCTGCTGCTATTTGAAGCTGAATCAAAGAATTTTTTTGCAGTGATGTGATTTTTAAATCGGTTATTGTAAAAAGTTATCAAAACATAAAATTGACATTTTATGCCATGGATTACATTTTGGCAATTCAGTTAGAAATACAATGCATATATTTCACAGCCTAATAACTAATGAAAGTTTTAATCTGTTAATCATCGCAAATATTATCACAATGCTAAGTTGTGGTACTGAATAATTTTTAACCTTCAGCGTTGGATAATTTGTACGGAATTATACAAACAGGTTCGTTCCGAAGTATTTTCAAGGTGTAATAGGATTGGCTACCGACTTTTTAATTATACCGATCCTATCGACCTCGGAGACCACCAGATTTTGAAGTAGTTTCAATTAAGCGAAATTCTCGAGTTCCGATACTAAGCGATTCAAACTGTCCTGCTAGACTAGACGTTTATGAGATTTTTTTTACTAACATTATACGTAGGTATCTATAAACAAACTTCGCGTGAAATTTCAAATAAAAAATGTTCATCAGTCAAAAATTTTTTTTCAAACATCAATACTTTTAAAAATAAGTTATACATACACTGAAAACAGTGACTTTAAAAGACGCTGAAATTTTTCGATCCCAGATGGAGTTATCTGAAAAGAAGCAATACTTTTGAATATATTTTTGATGGCTTTTATAAAATAACTTTGGGATTGAAGTTGAAAGGAAAATTCATGAAATGCTAGAAATTGGGTATAGTAACTTTTGGACAGTTGCTTTAAGTTTATACAATAACAATGTTATTTTGTTCCAAACTGTATAGGCAAGCGCTTCCCCGCTATCGTACTATCTAATTTTTAAAACAAACTGTGAAAAATGATTATTTCTTAATTCTTACTTATTTTATTAGTAGCTCCTCTTCTCTGAAATACAATTAACTAAACACTTTATAAACAAAGCATCAATTAAAATAAAAACTTTTTTTGTAGAAATGGAATATTCAAATGCTTATTAATTCTAACTTGAAATTAGCAAGACAAAGTTGACGCAATATCAATTAATTTTTCCTTTGCAAACAAAGGTATCCGATTAAGGTAATTAAATTGAACGGATTAAAAGCCATGGTAACAGAAACACCCAAGATCAAAGAGAAGGCAATAGGAAATAATATCAGAGAACAATATAATTATCAAAACAGGTAATGCTACTACACCTACACAGGTATTGGCAGAAGAAAAACGTTTATTTCGAAAACCGAAATAAACGTATATTATGCGAACAGTTGATTGAATTAATTTCAATAACAAATTGTATACTTTAAATGTACAATCCAGAGAATTTTTGATATCACTTTACGGTGGATCGGCTTTAAGATCTTCGTACATTAGGTACACTAACTCAAAGTCAAATAAGCTTTATTCAAATAAACTTAATAATTAAGTACTTTTGAATGGTCTAAATTTTCCTACCACCCGTTCCAGACTTTTTTAGCTGTCAAGAAGAACGGGCGCAAGAAACTTATCAGCTGTAACAGCCATAAGTAACGATATTTACAAACTTGACGCCGACTACACATTGAAGTATTGTAAGCTTTTTTCATTTTGCTCAAGATAGAGTTTCCAATATTTAGTTGATAGAGTGAAAGGCGCATAGACCACGCCACTCATTAAATGTTGAAAAATCCCTAATAACGAACGCGATATAAATAAATCTCACATTTCAATGCTTTGTTCTGTGTCGAGCTGAGTAGAGTCGTTTTTGATCGCTGTAATGTAGATAACGTAGCTGAAGAGCTTACTACATTGTCACACCACATAAGGCTTGTTCAACAAGTTATATTCCTACTATGGTACGATATGGTACTAAAATATATAAATCCTTACTAAAATTATAAATGCAAAAGTACGTTTGTTTGTTTGTTTGTTACGACTTCACGTCTTAACTACTGAACCGATCATCATGAAATTTTGCATACACGTTCTTAGGGGGGGTACAGAGAAGGACATAGGGTACCTTTCATCTCGAAAAAAAGTATTGTTCCCGAGAGAAAGCAAAAAATCTTTCCACGCAGACGAAGTCGCGGGCGGCCGCTAGTTTTATTATAAAATTTCACAAAAACGTCGTTTCTGGCGCTTAGCCGGCCGCTGCCGCGCCACGCTCACTCCGCTCGCTCGGCTCGCGCGTTAGTGGTCGCAGTTCTAACCTAACCTAATGAACTCTTAAAGACTTTTTTCATGGCGGCGCACAATTAAATTACGTTTACACGAGATTGTAGTGAAATGGAAGTGTGTGGTGATAAAAATAGTTTAAATTGATCTGTGAACGGGCGTTTTAAATAAAGTTTTGAACAAAAACTCATAGAATATGACCAACAGCATCGAGATTATTGTGTTATGTTTTTTTGGCATTTTTTATTGTTTGTTCCGTGGTGTGTATTTAAACAATGTTATTGTCCTGAGTTTAAATATGGATGTGATTTGTGTTTTATCACTTAAGGATTTCACCGTAAACCTAGAACATTAAAAAATAATCTAAGAGGTTATATCGACACGTGAAAGATCAGGGATTTCACCAAGTCGACATTTGTCAGTGACATATGTCGGTAAATTTTACAATTGTCATTACTTTAATTAGGGACAAGTATGTTGTGAAACAGCGATATTTTTTACAAGTCGACATATTTGAAGATTTGTCAGTAATTCTTGATATGAGATTGGAGCTGAGTCAAGTTTGCGTGACAATTGTCGACTTGTAAAAAAAATCCCCTGTTTCACAACACAAATTGTCCCCTATTAAAATAAGGAAAGTACTGTAAAAATTGCCGACATATGTCACTGACAAATGTCAATTTGGTGAAATAGGGGCCTGGTCACCAAGTCACTATGAGCGTGGACAGAGAAGGACAGCTATGGAATGAACAAGACTGCTAGTGAAAACTATTTCATAGGCACCATATTTTCAAATAATTTAAACAAACGTGTTTTATTTATACTATAAATTTCATTGATTGTTTAAACATATTTAACATATTATAAGACATCAAATTATTTTTAACTTGAATAAACAATTCGCAATTTCGCAATTCTATTAAATATTTAATTTTTTCCTCACGTGGTTACCCTATTCTATGGAAAGCTGTAGCATTGGCCAGCCCGTTCATTTAATTGTTTTACGAAAATAAAGAATCCCCAATATTAAATACTTATTTCACACATTTTCGTTACATGTTTACCCTATTCATTTCAATCAACGGTCTAAACATCTGCTAGCACGTTCATTAAATGTTGTAATTGATGCATTGGCTAAATTTAATATAGGCCGCTTATTAAATGACGCCGTTCAATGAATAGGCTAGGCCGCTAATTGAAAGTTTGATTAAGCTACGTATAAAGTCAAAGTCAGAGTCAAATAAGCTTTATTCAAATAAACTTAATTATTAAGTACTTTTGAATCGTCTATATTTTCCTACCACCCGTTCCAGACTTTTTTAGCTGTCAAGAAGACACATTACCTAGGTAAAGTATGAACTGGACAATAATATTCATAATATTTCATACATTAACTGGACGGTCCAGGTATTGTATATGTTGTAGGATAATCGTATAAACCGGATCTTTACAAAAATCCTAGGACGATTGTAAAGAACCGGATAATTGAAATCTAAGATAAATTTTCACAATCGTCCGATCAATTTTTAGGATCTTTATAAAAATTCTAGTATGTTTCGGAAAATTGTAAACTTGAATGCTGATTGGATAATCTAAGAGACGGTTTATAACAACTTCAGTCTGATTGGTCAGAACATATTGCTGTTGGGTTTTGGGTTTATTTCGTAGTTTTGCCGAATTTAATTCTACAATTGAAATTTTAAGAGCATTAATTACTTAACTCGAAAGTCCATTTAGTTTTTGCACAACAATATTGACAAGTGCTATAGAACTTTCTTAGCTCTGTATAGAAATGTTATTTTTAAGATATAACCTCTAAATTGTCTGCACTGATCGAGCCTGGCACTTGTATAACATCCAATTCACTCACTTCAATGTCTCTTGATTAATGTGAGCACTCAGATTTTTTAAAATAAAAAACGTAAAGTTCATAGAAAACACTAGAGAAATATTTGACAATAATCACAACAATAACAAATAGCCAATCAGAGCATCCGTCAGTCAATAACGATGACGTCAGCCAATCAACGCGCGCAAAAAGATGGAGATTCGCGATTTACCTAAGATACGCCGGATTTTTGTAAAAATCCTAAACATTACTCGGATGATTGCAAAAATCTGTCTTAGATTATAATCATCCGGTATTTTACAATCATACTTTTTTAAAAATCCTGGATTTTTGTAAAAATCCTGTTTGTACAATTATCCTACGACATATACAGTACCTGAATTTCCACATTGCCGGTAGCATGTATACCTACTTCTAAGGCCAAAGATTTTCAGCCATGGTTACGTCAAACTTGAATCAAAAAGAAACCGTAATAGTGTCCACTCAATTTCAATGAAACTAAATTTTGTTTTCATATTGTTATTTGTTAAAGGAACAAAAACAGTTTCATAAAAGTAATCTGAAATGAATTCTGTTTATTTTTATGTAATCAACCTTTGTTATAAACGGAGCTTTAACTTCGTAAAGTTATGTAACTGGTTTAACTCTCGAGGTGAAGAAAAGAAAACTTAAATAATGCTATGACGTCATAATAGGTAATATTGAACTTCAAATATTTTTTAAGGGTGTCTTGATTTAATCGAATCTTATTTTTTAGTAAGATGTTATAATATTAATTCCTGTCAAAAGTTAATGTACCTACGAGCGCCTCTTGTCGCTGACAGATGAACCCTTGCTACTTTTTGAACCCCGACGCAAAAATAGAGGGGTGTCATATTATAAGTTTAACGTGTCTGTATATCTGTGTATCTGTCTGTGGTATCGTTCGTAACTCCTAAACGGATGAACCGATTTTTGTTTAGTTTTTTTTTGTGTAATAGATAATTTTATCCCGAGTGTTCTTAGCTATGTTTTATGATAATCTGTTCAGCCGTTTGAAGATCATCAGCTCTTTTCTGGTTGATGAGGGGATCTGACTAACTTCTTTATGTCCGATCAATTTGAAATTTGGTACCGTGTTACTTCAATGATATTGGAAGTATATGGTACTAGAGTAACGTAAACGACATTATTTCAAAATATTTTTCAATAATTTAATAGGCACCATAACTATTAAGTACCTATGTCTGTGACCATTACCTTTGTATTTAATAAAGGTCAGCGCAGGTAAACACATTTCACATATATCCTACATATGTCTGTGACCATTACCTATGTACTAATCTTGACACAACATTTCAATGTTACGTCTTTAGTAAAAATAACAATCACGCTGGATACTAAAAATAAGGAGAAAATAGAGTACGTACATAGTAAATTTCACGAAAGAAATTAATATTTATTTTATGAGAATTTGTATTTTATTTATGTATTCTGCGAATGGACAGAGTCACATAAATTTTATTTATAAAAACAGCAAAGTTGCCAACTGTACCATTAAAGAATTTTACTACAGAACCTTAATTTTCATAAGATTGACTCGGAAGGGAATTTTTAATACACATTGTAGTTTAGCATGCTTTCCTAAATTACATTACTTGTCAACGTAACAATTCAGGTTTCAGTGCTATTTTTGTCATATAAAAATTCTTGTTTTTAATTTCACCATCGTAAAATATTATAAAAGCGACCAAAACCATTTTAGAATAAGTTTATTCTGTCTAGAATATGTTTAGTGCTAAAGTTAGAACAAAATTGGTCACCAGAGCGTATTCAAAGCTGTTAGGTGAAAACAACTTGATACAGTTTCATATTTTTATTGCTTAGGTATGCACTTTGTACAATAATAACGTAAAAGCACAGGAATAAATATAAACAAAAGATTTTTGTTTACCCTGTAGCAAAGGGTTGCAAGATGTACTTCATTTACATATCGACGGTCCCTACGTATAATCCCATAAGTGAAAATCACAAATTTTACAGGAGAGCGTTTTGAAAGCTTATTTGTTATATAACTTTGAAAATATACGTACATGCTATCTTCTTCAAATTTGACATGTAGCTAGTAGTCTAAGTTACTGTAAATATGATTTTTAGGAGTTACTGATCTTTACGTCGGAACATTCAAGCCATTTAACAACCCAAGCGGTATTTACTGCATTTTACATTGGGATCTGCTTAATTTCAAAAGTTGAATGTGGCATTTACTGATTTTGTTTTCGGAAAACTTATTAATTTTATTGCAGATAGGGAGTTTGACAAGTAAACTCTAGTGCATTTTTAAAAAAATTACGTTTATTAATTTATCGTAATAATTTTCAAATTATTTACACATGACACATTTTTGATTGTTTTGGTAAATCAGTTATAAAATTAGCATACAGACACCTATCAAAAGAAAAAAACATACACTAAAGTTAATTTATTAAATATAATAAAAGTCTGCTGTGCAATGTCAGGGTGTCAGAATTATTCTTGGAAATAAAGCGGTACCTATTTGCCATTCCAGAATCGAATTTTATGGGCAGCATTTGAGAAATTCGAGCTGAATTCGATGAGAAATCTCTTTCTCAGAGTTTGACTTGCCTAACTGGACCTGTCAATTATTAGTTGGTTTACTAATGAATGGTTGGTTGTATTACTAATGAATAGTTTACAACTCTGAGTATCGTGTTTCTAACTTTAACTGAAGTGGGTGCAATTTCACATATCTTATCCAAGTTCATCACTCTTTGCGAAGCACTGCAGTTTTGAAGAAATAATGTCTGCCTGTCTCACATCTCATTGCAGTTGAATGGGATTTGTTCTTAAGTTTTGTAATCAGACAGACATGTGTTATTTTTTATAAGTACCTCAGCATTTAGGCACCTCTGGGGAGACTGCAGTATCACTTAGGTCACGATCAAATCAAAGGTTTTTTCATGTTCACAAATGCTAAGCAAAATAGCAGATTAAATACTTCGGTCTTCTGTACAACTTGCCGCAGTATATGAATGTGGTCTATGATGCTAAAATCTTATTGAAAACTGGCTTTTTCGGGAGGTTGGGTAATTTTATAAACTGCCTAGGGAGACGATTCGTAATGGCTCTCGAAAAAAGTTATGAACATAGCTCAGAAGTGAGATTTGTATGTTGTTCTTCAAGAGGGTCTGTCACCCTTTTTAAACAACAGAATTACCTCACTTAGGTTTCATGCCTTCGGCGTTCTGCCCTCGACGATGAAAATATTAGATTAGATTTAGTTCTGTAGTGATTTTGTCGTCTCCCGCTGACTTGTTGTTTTTCAGTTGCTTGAGAGCCATAGTAATCTCGTACAAGCTGAATACATTCATCCCGGATGTCTTCATCTTATTCTTTAGTGTCGGATAATTTTGGCTCTGGGGTTCATGGGCTATGGGGCCTTGCTTTCAACAAATGTCTGCGCGGAATATATTTGTCCATAGAATTTCAGAGAGTTTTTTTTAACTAGAGACAGTGGGTCTTAAAGGATTTAAAAAAGGAAATAAAATAAACAGTAGCACTTTGTTGAGTACTATGTACATAGTACTACAACACAGTACCTATATCTGGGTTACCAAAATATAAACTCCAATACATACAAAACATTAAGGATTATAAAACTAGTCCCAATATTCTGAGAAACAGGTGTATAGTTAAGTAACTTTCATACTATTCCAAAGAACAGTATTTTAATTCCCATGTACAATTAAGTAACTACCACATACTATTTCAACAGCATCGAGCTACCCGTCGTACAATTAAGTAACTACCACATACTAATTCAACAACTTCGAGCTACTGCTCGTAAAATTAAGTAACTGCCATATGGGGATGTTATGATGTGATATTTATTTAATTAAGAATTATATATTTTACGATTGAAACAAATCGTATTATAAGAATTTTTGTTTAAGTATGATGTTACGGCTACGCTAGCGAAGCTTATGTGCGCAACTGCCACATAGGGGGTATGAGATACGTTCCGAGCGGTGACGGTCTGACGTATCATTAAGGTAGTGACACTACAGAAGTTTTACGGCGGAGAAATCAACATAAATTGCAGTAATAGAGTTTGTCATACTTCGATATCTATATAATTATTGCACTTTTTGACTTTTTTGTTTCATTAGTTAGCCGATAGAGCTACGTCAGGGGAAGACAATTAAATGGAAAAGTAAAAATCACCTAAGTGTCACATTTGGGACTATACGTAGGGACCGTCGATATATGCTTTCTTGCTATAATAATATATTGTTCGTTAATATTTAAGTTATGTAATGACTATCGGTGTTATAACAAAAGATTTTTAAACACCTGTTTCACTTAGATTCTGTTTAAAAGTGATGCTGTTTCTTTCAAAAAACTGACAGCATCACATTCAAACAGTGTCTAACAGGTGTTTTAAAATCTTTTGTAATAACACCGCTTATGTTTACAACTGTAAACTTTAGTATATAACCAAAATATTAAAACTAAACAGGCTGAAAATTATATTCAGTTGCGGGAAGTACCCGAACGGAAAAACACACAATGTGATAAAGATTAGAAATAACATAGTGTATTAAATTTGATGTGACACGTTTTTAACTTAGCAAATTTGACGACACGAAAATAAGATATTAAATAAAACTTAATGCAAACAGAAGGGACACAACCAAAGAAACAATTTACTAGGTTCCACAAACCCGAGCGGAAACTTGAGCGGCGAGATTTCCGATAACAGAGCCAAAGGGCGCGAGCGGACGGCTCGTTTCCGCCGCGGACGTAACTTAATCTAGTAACGATTAAGTCGGTCGTTGTTTGACCGAGACACTGATATAGTCGATGTGTCGCTTGTTATTTCGTGGTATCATCTTAATTTTTAACGTTTTTTTCTGGGTTAAAGATGACTCATGTTACACTGCGCAATGTCCGAGCTAAGTTTCGGTTGTAGCATGGTCGACTAATATTCCATTTGGGACCGTCCTACGGCTGAGACTCGGGTCAGACGGCATGGTGTAGTGTGAATCATCCCTTCGTAAAGTTAGTTTCAGGAGCAAGATCCTCTCTCATTAAGCAACGTTAAGTCATTGTCACTGGCAACCATCAAACATGAAACTACATTTATATTATAAGATATTATAATTTGAAATTGTTTTTTTTATTACCTAGTTACCTACCCTATATGACTTTGTAGAAATCGATCAACTTCAATACTAACCTACTTATTGCTATAACCACACGAGTTTTCCATTTCTCATAATTTAGAAATGATCTATAAATTTTCTGCTGATTGTCTGATTTGAGATTTTATTTTGATTAACGGCTGCACAGTTGATTTATGTTACACACGCACAGCATCACCAGCCATAAACTTAGGTACTGTTTTCTTTTAAAACACAAAAAAATGAATAAGTATATTCCTCAATGATATAAGGTAAAACAATTTTGTTTTCCCACAGAACGGTATTGTCAAATTACGGAAAAGTAAAGGGTTATTTTACAGCCGGGAATTAGAAGCGGTCGGAAGTAACAAACCGGCAGGTTTCCGGCGTAACGTCTTGAGGGTTAAGAACGCTCGTTTCCGAGCCTCACACCTAGGGTTACAAGCCGTCAGGATTTATCCGGACATATCCGGACCTTTGGTTTTTTATTCGGTCCCTGTCCGTTTTTATTTAAACAGGCTTAACATTCATACTCATATATTACTATTTTGCAAAAAGTCAAGTTTAATTTCCTCATAAAATTACTTAAAATAAATATATTGTAAGTATTTCTGTTACGTGTCGTTTCGTTGTACATTTTGTCCGGAGTTTGCCAATAACGAAATGGTAACGCTACTAATACCACTTAATCTTTAAACGATTAGTTCTGTTACCGAGGTTTGTAAGACCAGGAAACATTCGTTAAGTACGCTAGCTTTTCAATTGGCCTTTGCTTATTTCTCGTCAGTTTATTTCCATGGTGTGGTGGTGTTTAGAGACTAAACTTATAATATTATTTTGCTTAAGGTGGTTATACCACCGAAAGACGCGCCCTCAGACGTTTTTATTTAATAAGTTGTTAATAGAAATGATTTTAATAAAACTTTACGTGGAAGTTTTAGGGCCCACGGTCTAGTATTGAAGGTATCACTATATTTCTTCGTAGTCATCCGAAGAAATAGATATCAAATGTGTCAAAAAATGGCACTTTTAGCAGACTACGAAGGAATGTAATGATACCATTTAAAAATACTAGACTATGGGTCCTAAAAATTCTACTTAAAGTTTTATTAAAATTGTGTATTAAGAATTACAATATTGAATAAAATTCACCGCGGCGCCAATTTCGGTCATACAACCACCTTAAGATTTCATATCTATAATTAAAGAAAGACTTAGTCTTTATGTTTATTTTATTACGATTCTTTTTTGGAATTCTGTGCACTAAGCTTGTGCTTAGTGCACAGAATTCCAAAAAAGAATCGAGTTAACGTAATCTTGTGATTAAGTCGTACTAAGCACACAGCATTATTTTGCAAAGCATCAAAACTATATTTTTAGGGTTCCGTAGCCAAAATGGCAAAAAAACGGAACCCTTATAGATTCGTCATGTCTGTCTGTCTGTCTGTCTGTCTGTCTGTCTGTCCGTCCGTATGTCACAGCCACTTTATTCCAAAAGTATTAGGACTACATAGTTGAAACTTAGTAGGCAGGTGTATTCTGTAAACCGCTTTACGATTTTTATACAAAAATAATAAAAATAAAAGATTAAGGGGGGGCTGACCATACATGGAACTGAAACTGAAAATATTTTTTTTCATCAAACCAATACTTGTGGGGTGTCTATAGATAGGTCTTTAAAAATGACATTGAGGTTCCTAAGACTATTTTTTTTTAAAGTCAACCGTTTGAAAAATATATGCCGCCAAAGTGGTAAAATGTGTGTCCCCCCCCCCCCCTTTAACTTTTAAAGTAAGAGGGTGAAAAATCTAAAAAAAATATAAACTATAGATCTTAATAAACACTTTCAACGAAAATTGTTTTGAACGAGATACAGTAATTAGTTTTCGAGATATAGTACATTTTCCAAAACCGCAGATATAACTTTGTCATTCATACAAACACTGTGAAAAACAAAGTTATTTTTTCAGACGAAAAATTATAGCGGTATTAAAATATGGTATGGTATAATGTACCTACGGAACCCTACTGCGCGTGGCCCGACACGCACTTGGCCGGTTTTTTTATTCACAAGGGGATAGTGCTTGGCCTTCATCACATCTGATGTTAAGTGATGATAAGGCCGAAAGTGTAAGCGCACTACACCCGGAATCCTCAGCACTGAGGTTATATATATATTATACATTTCTGCTTAGTTCAAATGGCAGGCTTATTTTTCAGACTAAAAGGATTTTGTATTCGTATTATGGGTCTATAAACATTCAAGCTAGCAATTTCATTAACAGTGACTAGCCGCTTTTGTTTCATAGTTACTTTTATGGACTGTTAAGTAACAAATCTTTAATTAGTAGGTACAAGGGCGACAAAACGAAAATTTTAATTAGGCCCGACGTCATTATGGTTGGTTCACTTGTCCATTCTACCTACAGGCGGAAAACTTACTATGTCTTGTATGGTCAGCACAAAACATATTTTTAGTGATATCGCAGGTGACATAAAAGCAAACAAAGTAATTTTCTCCAACATGCTTGGAAATTCGATCATTATTTCGACAACCTTCTTCGAGATAGGTAAATCCGATTATGTCAAATTTTAATCAAACTACTTATAACTTATGTATTTCAAGTATAATGTAATCTGTGTCATATTTTGAAAAGTCAGTTTCACAGGTTCCGGCTAAGTTCCAATTATAGTTTTTTAAGTGAAATCTTTTTTAGCGGCGTTGTACACCTTTTTTGTAATGAGGAAAAAATTTTAAACTCGCGTCAGTCAGGGTCACGTGACCCTGATCGAAAATTCGTAAGACGGATATAGCGAAGTATCCCCCTCTCTTTCTACGGGGCGCTGCGAAAATGGCGGCGCGTCATTTAAAGACGTAAACACTTGTGTCACCATAGCAACGCGCTAATTTTTTAATTCAATGTCAAAAGTCTAGATTTTCTGTCAAGCTATGGATAAGACCTTCGTACAATACTGTTCTGTATTCGTAAATTCAAATGCAGAGTAAATTCGTAAGACGGCAATTCGTGCAAAATTATTCCCTTACCATTCCAAAATATCAAAAATGCACAACGTTAATATTCAAGTTTTCACTTCTGCCGGCACTCCCGGAGTGCAACCCGATTTTTTTTTATATTATGTGTAGTGTGATATTAATGATTGTTTTTTTCATAATTTTGGTACTCCGACTCCGAAACACAAAAACAACATTAATAATGATTAAAACAGTTTTTTTTTTCGATTTACCCATATAATTATATCAACACTCTTGATTTATTTTATGTAGTAAACAACATTTTTCTGATCGTACTCGGCGGTTGTGCGTGGAGGAGTACACGCGAACCCCCAATTACAAAGCGTGCGGTGTTAAAAATTAATTCGCAGCTATAAAAACTTATAGTCTGTTGTTGTATGTCTCATTTTTCTTGTTTTTCATCCTTTGATAAATTGAGTTTGAGTTTAACAAACTTCTCCGACTCTACAACTTCTCTGTATCTAACTTTGAAACTAAATATCACAAAACTATTATTTACTAACAACACAAAACATTGTAGAGTAGTATTAAAAGCTGGTAACATATCAGTATTAGAAATAATGACCTCCTTTTTACACTTGTCCCCAAAGATTTTCCTACACAGAAAAAAGAATCAGTTACCTCCCCAACCTTCCGAACAATAATCATAGGTTCCCAAACTTCGCAAGTCAGTTAAAAACAGCTATCGCCATCAATTGTCACCTATAGGCAATAAGCGGGGACAAAACTCACCGAGACCTTTATTAGAAAACTTTCAGTATCCTTGGACATGGAAAAATAAAGTTGTTCTACGTGCCAAATAAAACATAATGGTCGGACCGTACGGGCCAGTAATTTGTGATCGTGTTCACGATTAAACATAAATACAAGTTTCTTGGAAACGTAAGAAATAAATCATGCAATTTACTGTTGTGGGTGGAATCAGCTCACGCAATTTGCGCTTTGACAAATTTTTGCAAGTTTTTAGGGTTCCGTACCCAAAAAAGGGTAAAAACGGGACCCTATAGTAATAGGGGACAGACAGACGGACAGCGGAGTCTTAGTAAAGACTCCGCTGTCCGTCTGTCTGTCTGTCTGTCTGTCTTACACCAGGCTGTATCTCATGAACCGTGATAGCTAGAAAGTTGAAATTTTCACAGATGATGTATTTCTGTTGCCGCTATAACAACAAATACTAAAAACAGAATAAAACTATTATTTAAGGGGGCTCCCATACAACAATCGTGATTTTTTTGCCGTTTTTTGCTCGATATTAATAACGACAACAGGTAGACAGTTGAAATTTTCACAGATGATGTATTTTTATTGCCGCTATAACAACAAATACTAAAAACAGAATAAAATTAATATTTAAGGGGGACTCCCACACAGCAAACGTAATTTTTTTGCCGTTTTTGGTACGGAATCCTTCGTGCGCGAGTCCGACTCGCACTTGGCCGGTTTTTTTTATAATATAGAGACTGTAAAAATATATCCTATTTGATTTACAAGATGTTTAGTTTCATCATTTGCTTACGATACGACGCCAAATTACAAAGTACGGTTAAGTTCAAATTAATATACTTGAGTAGTTTTATGAATATTCTTTTCCATTTTTTTAATTGAACCGAAAATTGAAGTTGTGACATTTACACGAGGTGACTTTAGCCAACTGTGACAGGTGATTTTAGTCAACTAGCAAGTCGCATCTAAAATTGGATCACAGGCGACCAATCGACCAATAGATTGCCGGCGAAAGTGACACATCGATGATGGCGTCGCTGTCGTCTATGTAGTCGACGAAATAACCTAGTTAACAAACAATATGCAATAATACCACATCACTATCTCCACATCACCCCAAGGTTGACTGGTAGAAAATGCCTAAGGCATTAAGCCCGCCTATGTACAATGTGCATGAAGAATTAAATAAATAAATAAATAAATAATACGTTCCCTTTGTAAATAATTTTGTTACGGTCGATTATAGTCATTACGCGCTTTTACATAGTCGATTTTAGTCATCTGCGGCTCCGATTTGCCATTTACACATTAAATTTTTGCCGTGCGGCAAAAGTCGTGGGGCTTAGTCACCCGTGTAATAATAAATACACACACATAATAATAAATTGTAAAACAGGCACTTAAACTGTCTCAGCAATCGTTAGTATTAAAGTTTTGCATAACATATAGAAAATTCGAATAGTATATTATGTAAGCGTTTGCGTTCGAACGAAAAGTTTGTCCCTTAGGTATAGCACAGATAAGTAAAATCTAACTCTTACGATGACGGACGGGCCCCATTAACCTCACCACCGGTTATTGCGCTGTCTGCGACGTTTATATTGTTCCGTGGATAATGCCTGTTATTTAGACGCGCGACGCTAATATTAGGCTACGTAGAGTCAAGGTACCGCAGAAATACAAATAGTTATGATAATTACATTAAGACAAAAAAGGATGACGGCTAGTTAATTGCAATACATTATGCCGATTTCATAGGTGACCTAATATAAGGATCAGAATTCTTCACTCACAGGTTTAACAGAGGGAATAAGTCATATTTGCCTATTAAAAACAAAATTAATATGAAATTAAATGCAAGCCTTGATAAGGCTAGTGGGATGGAATTCGAGTGATTTATTATTAAACTGGCTTTATTAACTCCATCACGAGATTGCAGTTTACGGTGTGTCCGTGTCATCCTTCGGGAATGTAGTTGTGAATGAATGTTTTTTATTTTTATTTCTGTAGCAACTAGATTTTTAATAATTATTGTACAAACAGTGTAGAAAGTATTTTTAAATGACTTCAAAAATTTAAAAGGAGGAGGTCGACGAAAACCTAGTCGTCGCGTTTGAGTCATTTCAATTGGTTTAGCCATATTTGAGTAATCGGTGTACATATATAAAAAGTATTTTTTAATATGTCACCGATTTCTCGAAAACGGCCGAACCGATTGAAATCATTCAAACGTTATTACATCAAGTTTTTTCCCAAGTTGGTCTCATTTATTTTGAAATTCGAAAATCGGTTCAGTACTTTTCAGGAAAGCCTGAAAATACTGTTGGTTTTGTTACCTTTTCATATTTTAAACAAATTATTTAGCTGGTTTGTTGTTTTATCTAGTTATTTATCGTTTACTGATAGGTATTATTAAAGTATATTTCGTCGAAAAAGCAGACTTTTTGGATTTAATAATGCGGTTTATTACTGGCCCATCCAGACACCAGCATTTAATTAAAGTTAATTATTATTATTATTTTGTCTTATCTTGTAAAAATAGTATGCTTCGTTTATAGTGTAAACTCTTACCCCGAACAAATACATTTCTAATTTATCAGTGAATATTTGTCAGTACATCATTATGTACTACCCTGTACGTACTTGTAATTGAAACCTGCCAGTCATACATAATACATACCTGGATTTATATATCTACATATAGAATTGTCTGTTTGTCGTATGTTCTATGCAGAGCTCTTCAATTGACGCCCCGAGGGCAGATCCGTTGTATTGTACCAGGTCAAAAGCAAAGCCTGTTGCCTCCGTACATTCAGCGAATTCATGTTACTCCAATACAAGAAATTGCAATGTTTTGTTTTGACCACTCTATTGATTTCTGTTTGAAAGGCTGTCTCAAAAAAACCTTCATTTGTTTTTGAAAATATAATCACATAGTGAACACCAGATAAAACAAAAGAAGGATAAGTTTATCCTTCAAATAAACACATAACAATGTATAAAAAAATAAAATATCATCTACGAAATATCAACAGCGCGAACGATGTTCGTAGTTCGTACCCTAGCACGGCCTACGTAACGCTTCCGTAGCAAATCTCGTAGACCGCTACGCCGTAGCGGGTTACTAATGAGGGCTCCGATATTGTGTTCCAACTCGAGCGACCTCTATAAATTGGTTTCATGCATATTTATTTATTCAAATATGTGTGAATTGAAATCTCGCTACTCAAACAAGCCTGGACGAGATATTGAGTCAAGATATTAGAATTATGTGATGTGATATAACATAAACTATAGGTGCGAATAAATTGAATTTTATCTATTTACGAAAAACGAATCGATCTTGCTAACTGAATTAGTTGTCACATTCTTCAAAAAATATGTCACCCGTAAATAATAAATAAGTTACCAATAAAGCTTTTCATTAAATTGTTTTTCAAATAATGCTTTGATGACAGTCTTTTTATTCATTGTTAATGACGAAACACCTTTGCCACCAAACTAATTTGAACCTAGGACCTTTTAGTCGTCACCTCAGTTTGCATGTAGTCGGCGACTAATTTATTTCCTAGTGATAAAGCACGCGGGCACGTGTTGAAACGTTCCGGTTTATAGTTTTTTTGATGGTTCCGCCGTGGTGGCAAATTGGACAAGCAACTTGACATAGTTGGGTGGTAAACAGTATGCCATTCAAATGTGGTAAATTGGACAACAAAAATTAAAGAATTAGTTAATAGAAGACATTAAGTTTGAATTAAAATTAAGAAAAAGTGTTATATTTAGAAATTAATAACAAGACAGGCAATATATTATTATATTTATAAAAATCTACAGATCTCACACAACGCGCAACTATCAAAGGCATTGAAAATGTAATTTAGAAATAAAGCTCACGGCACTATTATCAATGCCGCATAGGCTTCATACACTTAATAGGAATTCATTCATTATCGAACTGACGACTAAGTGAACGGAGCTCAGAGGGACATGTAGTGTCCCTCTTTCGCGCGTAGGCTGCCTACACTATTTTTTGTCCGCCGGCCTCCTAAAATGGCTCAAACTGTAGCTTCATTCAATTACGAGAGGTATTTTTTCCATTTCTTGAATAAAGAGCTCGAAAAAAAAATTATTCGGAAATTCTCGATCCAAGTCGGCGAAAAAATTTTGAAACATTGTCAAATTTTGGAAAATCTCTAAAAGCTACTGACCGATTTTAGGAATTAAAATTGCACTTTAAAGTCCTTGGGCAGACGCACATTTTGACATATAGTACATTTATGTACCTCTCATATCTGTGAAACTACAGGCAAATTACACAATTTCATAAATCGGGGCACTATACTCGATCACGAAAACATAAACATTTTCAATGTTAAAACAGTGACACTCTTTTTTCATATATATTTAATAAAATCAAATATCCGTTTTTAGTTTCTATGAAGATGTCAGTTTTTAAAAGTTTAACTAGTTTAATCGTATTTAACCGTTTCAATAAAGTAAATATTTTGATGCGTTATCTATCAGGAATAAAAACTAATGTTAAAAGTACTATATTCGATCAAGAAGGGTACGCTCGGTGTAAGTAAAATAGGTCAAATTCAAACCAACGTTGACTTATAACTCGATCACGTCAATTAAAAATTATTTTACCGTTTCTTCTTAACTATGATGTAGATGCGGAATAATAAAAGTCACTAATATACTAACTCACTTTTAAAATAGTAAAGTACTCTTTCTGGCTAAAATACACTTTGATATTAATTTACTGTAGGTAGGTATTGAGAAACAAATTGTTTTAGCTGATAAGTAATTCACTATTATAGGTATTTATAGCACGGTGTACGGTTTCTACTAGTGATTTCTTTCCTCAAAGTGAAAGAAATCACTAGCAGAATACATATATACTAAGTTATGTTTACTAAAATTATTGCTTCTTCGATAATATCCAAATAATAGACCAATCTAAGACGTCTCAATCTCAACATTTAAAAAGATATTACTGGAAATTAATTTCTAAGCTCGAACAAGAATGTAAAATAATTTATTTGCAAAATAAGCAAAGGTATACGGAACATCCAATGCGTAATGTATCCCGAGGCTACACGTTCGTTATTGACCTGACTATGTCCCTTAAAATATTCCAGCATTAGACGAAAACATGGCGACGATGTTTTGTTTTTAATATTCTGCTCCCGGTTTTTCAGATATCAGGCCAAATGAAATAAAGGAAAATGTCATTTCAATAAAAGCAAACAAACAAGATTGTAGATAAGATTTGTTTTATTTAATGAAACAAAAAGCTTTCCTTTATAAGGGGGATGTAAAAAAACGTTAATTCAATTAATTCAGAAACAATATAGCTTTTTATTAGTATCGAGAGAAACAGTTGAAATAAACTGACCAATAAGTATGTACCGAATCGATCTGGATAGACGGGTAATACTAGTGTATTGACAACCATACCTTTACTTAAAACTCTGCCAACATTTAATGTTTGCAAAAGTAATTAACAAATAATAATGTAAGTATAAGGTAGATCACAAATCATTAATGAAATGAAAGAGTACCAGGTGTGTCTTGACTTGACAGCACAGTCTCTTTTCCGTTGCTCTATAGCGCATGCCCTATCAAAAAACGACAAATGTGTATGGCAGAAAGTCATAGGGGAAAGCGCACGGTATGTAGGCAATATTGCATGCGTCTGACGCAAGTCAAATTTTATTGAAAGTTTAAGCGACTCTGTTGAAAACAGACCAAATCCAGATCAAGAGTATTATACTAATGGGGAATGTCCGAAAAAAATTGTATCATTCTCACTAGTTTCAGTGGATATAGTTCCATGGAACTACTGATACTGATTATTCTCACTAGTTCCATTGGCAATGGAACTAGTGAGAATAAATATATGGAACTAAAGAATAAAAAGTATCAGTAGTTCCATGGAACTCCAATGGAACAAGTGAGAATATATTATTATGAAAAAATTAAATTGGCTGAATATTTTTTCATAGGTATGAATAAGCTCCGTTAGTAAATATTAATCTGCTGTTACTTTCGTACATTTGTGAAGTCGAAGAGACTTTAATTTTTTTTACGCAACCAATAGCTATAGCTTATTACTACCTATAAAAAAAAATTTCAGCCAGTTTGAATTTTTTCGGACATTTCCTATTAATAGTCCTGCTTTTAGAATGGAACTCAATAAATTTGTTTACAAAAATGAATCGTTTTGCAAACTGACAAAAGTTATATTATACAATAAATAATGTGCTCTATTTCAATTAACAAAACATTTCAGCATTCATTTTCAGAATGTACAGACTATAACTGTATGGATATCATGATCAGAAAGCTTTTCGAATAAATATTTGATCGCATTCAATTTATGGAATCAAAAACCTTTTTTCCGTAGACCGTACCTTTGTTTCGTTTTGTGAAATGACCGTGTGCATTTCAATGCTTTTAAGCTAAATAAATACAATATCGATTATTACAATATCGGTTATATTGTAACTAGAAAAAAGTGGTAGTTTTTAACCGACTGAAAAAAAGGGTTATGTTTATCGCGCGTATCTTGTATGTATGTATACTATAGTATATATCTATGTATGTAATATTATTTATTACCTCATATCTTTCAAACGGCTGAACTAATTTCTATGTTTAATTATCGTTACATTTGTCTTGTCAGCCAAGTGTTCTTGGTAAGTGGCGTTAAAAAAACCAACATGGCAGCTGTACGGTGCCATTATAGGAAGTGTTTTTTTTAATCTTAGAATACTGCAATAAGGGGGGCCAAATTAAAGGGCTTATCATAAGGATTTAAAAAAGGTATATCATGGCCGTACTATATAATAACTAAAAATATATAAATGTATAAAAACCCACCTTCATCAAAAGTCAAATCAACTTAAGATTAAATATTAAAGGCAACATAATAACATGCAGTCGGAGGCATAGAATTCAAATCATTCATAATGTCGCTTTCTATATGCATTCGACTGGATCTTTTCAGTTGACTTGTCTTTTGATGCAGGCGGGTTTTTTTATTATATTCTTATTATGAATTGTATCCTACTAATATTATAAATGTGAAAGTTTGTGAGTTTGGATGTTTGTTCCTCAATCACGCAAAAACTACTTAAAGGATTTGGTTGAAATTTGGCACACAGATAGTAGATAGCCTAGATTAAAACATAGAATACTTTTTATACCGATATTCCAACGGGAACAGTAACCACGCGGGTGAAACCGCGGGCGGCCGCTAGTTTTACATAAT
The DNA here is from genome assembly GCA_943789525.1 of Agriphila geniculea. NCBI lineage: Eukaryota > Metazoa > Arthropoda > Insecta > Lepidoptera > Crambidae > Agriphila > Agriphila geniculea. The sequence continues at coordinate 10,840,452 of OX038875.1, forward strand.
TTTAATAAGTACCTACTGCAGAAAATACATGATCACAAATAATATAAACAAAATTAACCTTATTAACCCGCGACGCAAAAATAAGAGTGTTATATTATAAGTTTGACGTGTGTGTGTCTGTCTGTCTGAGGCAAATAGTTCCCAACAGTCTTTCACGACAGTCTGGTAAAAATAGATCTATGATAACATTTCTGGATACATTTACCGATCAAGGTTAATGAATGAGTAGAACGTTTGAGAGCTAGAAACTAATTAAAGTCGTCGTTCGAATCGATACTTGTAAATTAAGATGGTTTAACTTGCTGAGCTAATTGGGCAAAAGTTCATTTCAAATATTGATATTGCTGTGTCGTCTGTGCTCTAAAGGTGTTCCGTAAGGGTGGGGTGCACTAAGTAATGAATTTATACTTCTGTATTTAGTCGGTTGATGGTAATTATACATTTACTAGCGAACCGCCCCTCGCTTCACTTCGGCGTAGTGTGGAATTTGACACCATTATACATATAAACCTTCCTCTTGAACCACTCTATCTATTAAAAAAACCGCATCAAAATCCGTTTCGTAGTTTTAAAGATCTAAGCATACATAAGGACAGACAGCAAGAAGCGTCTATTTTTTATACTATTGTAGTGATGGTAGTTTGTTGAAGGAAGAATTGTGTGTGTGTGTGTCTGTCTGTTTAAGGCAACGTAGCGCCCAAAGTAATGGACCGATTTTGATGCGATTTTGTTTTTGAAAGCTGACGTGATCGAGATGGTTATAATAAGATAATTATGTTCAGCGGTTGAAGATCATCAGCTCATACTTAACAAAGGGTCTTACCAATTATTACCACAGGGCCGATTAATATGAAAAGTGAACAGTTATTTCGATGGAATTTTTGTAAGCGCAGTGGAAGCGTGCTGGGCCCATAACCTGTAAGCACAGTGGCCTACTGAAATGAGAAACCCAGAAGACTTGTGAAGTGGTTTTATTAACACATGACTAACTTAAACACTTGTTTAAAAACTTCTACACGACGACCTACCTGTATAACCAAAGATTGTGTATAACGGTGAAAACTGCAGTGAGTCACATAATGACATTACTGTCGCACGTGTAGCAGATTGTCTAACAATAGCTCACAAACCATGGAGGCTGACAGCCTTCCTCAACAATTTCCATAACATGGTAACCTTGAGCTGCTGCATCTCCAACACCTCAGCAACTCACGGCAGATATACCATGTTTGGGTTCATTGGAATGGTCTTAATGAGTAGGTGTTAGTTAGATGATGATCGAGATCCTATAATGGAAAATACACCTATTAGAATGGAGAATAATAGCGATTTTTGTTTAGTGATTTATCTAATATTTTATAGGACCACATGCACAACTGTGAAGAAATTTTCGTGATATCTCTTAAAACAGAAAAGTTATATGGCCTAGAACACTGTTATTTTGTGTTGTTCAATGACGTCATTGGTCATACAGGAACCTTACGCCTTGCGTAATATAGCACATATTTAAGTGCACTTGGCATTTCCATCAAACTCTTATAACTTCGAAACTACTCGCTTGATTTAAATTAAACTAAAACATGTGTATTGCTAGATATTTAGCTACATGGTCATAAAGTTTCAAATGATTTAACAGACACAGTGACATTCTCCATAGAGGATTTTGAGAAGCAGGATATTTTATTGATTTTAAGTATATTTTGTCAAGTAAGTTTTGTAAAGTTTTTAAGTACTTAATAGCTAAAATATGTTTTGGGTTTTAAGCTAGTTTGTACTCAATGCCCAAAGTCATAATAGTTATTTATGCAACTGTACTATAACGAGGGGTATTAAAACACGAATGTGGGTTTATCACATGAGTGTTTTAATACCTAATTATGTACAGTTGCATACAAGACTTTATCTACACCCATTTTTTATTTTTTTCTTATTTTTAGTAGGGAAACAAACAATATTTTTAATACATATGGATTAAAAATATCCATGATATTTATCTAAACCCATGATATATATCCTCTATAAAGGTTTTGACTTTGTCTTTGACTTTGACTTTCCTCTCCCTCCTCGTCATTATATCTTCCGCAAGAGTGTTATAATGTTGTACTGAATTTCATAATGCAACGCTCGCGCGTGGGCGCGCGGCGCTGCAGGACCAGCTCTGGCTCCGGATATTGTAATGATGGCAGTAAGCTAACTGTTTCAGAACCTCTTACAGAGGATTTAAAATAATCTAAACACTCAATAAAATTTTTTTGTTTGTAAGACCATTACAGATTTACGTTGGATATAACTTGTTCTAAGTGCTCACTTAATTATACTAAAACCTAAGGCACATTACAACAATATTGCTCGAGTTTTAAGAACATATTAACAGCTTATATTTTGGTGTAACTTTTTTTTTTAAATGTCCTTGTCTTAAACGTATTTGTACTTTATAACTACCATTTTAATTTTCAACCGCTCAAAATACAAAAAAAATGGAATCACTTTTTACGTTACTATTAAAATATAAATTGTAAATAATATGTAGTTCTTCACAACAGATAACAATATTAAGAGGATCTTTGAAATATAATACCGTGTTACTTAAGTATAAACTAAGGTACAGTGAAAAACAACCGTCTTTATAGAAAACGTAAACAAAGTGTGTATACCCAGCTTAACATTCAAGCCCCAACTCTCAAAGTTACCTTATATTCTTTCGCTTACTTATATTATTTAGCTTTGATATATTCGCAATTTAAGTTGCCTGAAACTCGTCCGGGGGAGGCAGGATTAAATTACATATTTTTTACTTGCCAACGAGAGCAAGCGACTTTAGTCCGTAAACGAGGTCCGTCACAAAATGGACAAACAAAAAATCCCGTGCAAAATCGCGAAATTTTTTATTATTTCGCTCGATGGTAGCATATTTTTTTTGCAACTTAATAATAGCGTAATGTACGTTTTAACAGCTTTCTGTATTTTGTTATGAGGATTTTTAATTGTGACAATCTGTGTGGTAAAATGTTTTATAGTGAAATAAAAAAATGTTACAACTAGTTATAGTTAGCACGGTCAGCATCTTGAGGCGTCGTCCTAATTGGCTTTGATCGTATCAGCAAACGATGAGTTTTCATCGCACGATGACACATTTCTATGAACTTTCGCGTGATAACTAATTAGGAAACTAGAAATAGTGTTCAATTTCGTCATACGAAGGGCCAATTAGGACGAGACCTGGCTAACAATCGTATGAGCAAACGATGCGTTTTCATCGCACGATGACGGATTTCTATAGTCTGTCTCGCAATAACGAATTAGAACACTCAAATATGTGTGATTAATCTCGAAGTGCGACGAAAACGAATCGTTTGCTAGTACGATCGTACCCAATTAGAACGACGACGCCTAAGTGTCTATTCCAGCATTTAACCAGAAAATGTTTGACAAAGCTTGCGTTTGAAAAATAAATTCGAATGAAAGTTCAGTGAAATGGTGCAATAAAGTACAGTATTTTTTGCATACGTAAGTGCCAAATACACAACCAATAATTGTGACAGTCATTTTAGCACTTATCATGTGCGACTGATTTTAATTTCGATTGATATAGAAACCACTTTCAATTTATAGTGTATAATAATATTTCGTCACCGGTGAAATGAAATGATGATGGTTAGTTTTTGTACTTTTTCTTTCTTTTAAACAAACCTTACAAAACAATCTGACAATTGTAAGTGTTGAACCTACGTTTATTATACCATGGCCACAAATTACTGTATTTTCTACTTTAAAATACTTGTCATAGTGACTCTATGAAATATAAGACTATCAGCCATTACTATTACAATAAAAATGTTACAGTAAGGTAATAATAAATGTAACACAGTAAATAAATACCTTAATTCCAATGTGTATGGGGAAGTCTGACGCCAACGCAGGCTGAGGATGAAGTGCTGCCGGCAGCAGCGGCAAGGGCAAGGGACAGGACATCATAGCTGCGCCAACCTGCGACCAAACACCATTATGTTGCAAATTTAGATTATTTCAAAAACATCCTGTAAAGTTACCATCAAAAACTAGTCCTATTGGGTTATAATCGTTAAAATCTGCAAAACAAGTCTGCAAAAATTCAGAACTACTGGATTTGATGCAAGGTCTGATGTCTTTTTCATTTATTGGGGTAAACAAACGGTATCACAATAATATGTAGTACATCAAGAAGTATACATAATTTTATTGAACTAAATAATTGTGAGACCAACACCGTTAACCACAAATAATTTTTAAGAAATTGAGAGTACAATGTTAGTATGAATTAAATAGGTAATGAAATTAAAATTGAATGTTGCTTATGTTGTTAGGTACATTTCTTCGTTAATCATGTTTCGTTTTGACTGTTTTCACTATTGATACTGTGAAGTTTCGTCATAATAGATTTTTTATACAAGTCAATTTTAGGTATAAGTATATCAATATCGTTAAAGTATTTGTTATAAATGTAATAATATTGCACATAAGCCAATAATTTTAATCCTGGGGTACATGTCTTTCATATGGGTGGATAAGGAGAAAGGGCTATAACCCACCAGCCAGGCCTAATGCGGTTTCGTGGGTGTTAACGACTGCAAATTTTTATTCTTCAAGAGTAATTGATTACACAAGCACTAAAAGCGCTAACACAAGCTAAACTTCACAGCTAAAACCAATCGGTACGTCGCGAACAATTTAGTTAGCGCTTGAAAAGCCGGGATCAGCCAGCATATATGCTCTAATATTCCGTATGGAGAACGTTGAAAACATTATGAATAATATAGAAGCGTACATTCGGAGCGAGATCACGCTGTATTACCGTGTGACGAATACGCGCGACGAACGAACGGACAGCCGACGCGGTAATCTTTTATTTATCACGACGTTTATTGTTTAATTGATATGTGTACGTTTTGTTAGGTAAGCATTCATTAATTCTCTCATCTCTCATTAGTACTCATTAATTAGCCCATTAATGAGTTGCCAAAGTTCGGAGGGGAAGTTTCGAAATTGTCTTTGATAAATTTGACTTTGAGCACCAGCATCAGGGTGGTTGAATAAAATGCTTCTTCTAACAAAACAAATACACGGTTAATTTTTAAGTATATCTAAAAATGAAATGAGCGTATCTCTTTCCTATTCTAATCGAGTATGTACAGTAAAAAGTTTCAATATTTATTAATTGGTCAATATATTGAGATTTGTTTACGTCCTAAAATTTAACTGATTTCTGGATTTAGAGCTCATTCATAGAATTACACGCGCGTAATCGAAAGAGACTATCTTGTTTACCTACGTAAATAACTTGTAAATAATGAAAAGAATGAATAAACGCACGCATCTAGCTATTTTTGTGAGTTTGCCGATTAATCAAGACTTTTTCCGATATTTCCAAAATATTAATTTTTAACTTTTAACTGCACATTCATATTCAGGAACGTGATCTGATATCCCCATTTCATTTTTAGATGGTGTATATCAAATGTATCAATCAATCTTTAAAGCATCTATTCGCCTAAACATTTTGAAATCAGAAGTTCAATAAAATTTTCTACAAGTCAATATTACCAATGAACTGAGACAAAACTCCATCTAGTTTAACTTTTTATTTAATATTTGCATTAAAATTATTAACATCATACCTAGGGGCCTGGGGGTGGGGGGGTCTTCGTTTTGCTTAGTTTGGATGACATGGGGGTTAGGGGAGTCTGGATGATGATTACGTCATCGGTAGTTATTTACTTTTTACACGAATGGCAACCCTCACATTGTCTATGCTTGAAAACGAAACGCATTTTTGGGGATTCCCGTAAATAAATCTAATCTCTATCCTAAATCTATTTTCTTATTTTTAAAATTATAATTATAATTTAAATACATGTATACATATATGTATAAATGTATGTATACATATAATACATGTATAATTGAAAAAGCTTTACATAAGCATGGGGGGAGGGGGTAAGAGCTTTGCTTACTTTTGCTGATAAGGGGGATGGGGGGGGGGGGGTAAATAATTGGAATAAATCTGCTTACGTAATATTTGAAGGGCCTACCCGTAGTTATTTTTTTTTACTGTGATCATACTTACCGAAACAAATTCATAGTAACTTTTATATGCTCTAGCAGTTGGAAAATTAAATATAATTGCTCATGAGAATAAAGATAATGGTGGTCATTTTGGTACAATAATGGTGCTTAAAATATTATTTCCCATCAAAACATATAAGACTAATACTAAATATCAGACAACATTGTTTACAAATCGTGAGCGGTAAGGATGTAAAGTTTTAATAGAATTGTCGGCCGTTCCGGCGCCTAGGGAGTCCTGCGATGAATCAATTTAACTATACACTAATTAAATGATACGAAACAAATTGGGGAACCAATATTGAATTGATGGCAAGTGTTTAACGTTGTAAGTGTTGGGCCGAGTGTTTCTTACTTAATGAACATAGGGGTTCATGTTAACCTATGTTGATTTTTAGGGTTCCGTACCCAAAGCGTAAAAACGGGACCCTATTACTAAGACTCCGCTGTCCGTCTGTCTGTCTGTCTGTCTGTTACCAGGCTGTACCTCATGAACCGTGATAGCTAGACAGTTGAAATTTACACAGATGATATATTTCTGTTGCCGCTATAACAACAAATACTAAAAACAGTATAAAATAAATATTTAAGGGGGGGCTCCCATACAATAAACGTGATTTTTTTGCCGTTTTTTGGTACGGAACCCTTCATGTGCGAGTCCGACTCGCACTTGGCCGGTTTTGTTATTCTTTTTGTGTACTATGACATTTGGATTTAATTATTATCTATGTTATATTTCATTATTATTAACAAGTTTTTATTAGGTTGCTTTTTTTATTAATTACTTGATAAGCAAAACCAATTTACAACCGGTACTTGAGGCTTTGGTCTCCTATTTACGCCGTCGTCGGCCGCTTATGTGGTATTTACACGGGTCGACTTGGCGGCGGCTTGCTGGTCGATTTCAGTAATCTAACGCTTTTTATCGACAATCGCTTGTAAAATAAAATATCCACCTTATAGAAATTGAGTTTGCGATTAGATTTTACAAGCGGTTGTCAATAAAAAGCGCTAGTTGACTAAAATCACCAGCAACCAAAAAATTAATTTAAAAAAATCGGTTGGCACTCCGGGAGTGCCGGCAGAAGTGAAAACTTGAATATAACGTTATATGCATTTTTTATGTTTTGAAATTAGCGGCAAAGGATTAAAATTATTTCTTTCCTATTACTATACAGTCACACAATTCAATCATTTTGTAATTTAGAGAAAAATTCTAAGGATTTCGCGCCAGTGGCCTTTTTAATTTCTACATGCACGCATTCTACGATTTAAACTTATAGTCACAGAGTATGAATAAGTCTATGATTTCACCGAAGAGATCGCTGCTATTAGTTCCATTTTCAAAATTAGCGCGTTGCTGGTGTCACAAGTGTTTACGTCTTTAAGTGACGCGCCGCCATTTTCAACGCACCCCGTAGAAAGAGAGGGGGATACTTCCGCCGCCAGCTGTCTACTCTTCATCCATCACATCCATCATACGCATTTTCGATCAGCCACGTGATTCTTACTGACGCGAGTTTAGCATTTTTTCCCCATAAAAAAGCGTACTGCCGCTAAAAAGTTTTCACTTCAAAAAACCTATGAAATATGATATGAATCTGCTAGCTAGATGCAATTTTAACGTTTTTTTCAGCTTGGTTACAAAAAATCTGCAAATTAAATTGGGCCGCGATTTTACTTAATAGTTTAAACTACGAACCGCGTTTAGCTAGTTCGCTTATCCCATTAATTACATAAATGTAGGTTTCATTACCGTAATTAATGGAGTTACGTAACTGTCATAATAACAAAACTTTACTTCTAAATAGTTTGTAGCGTGGTTTTACTTTCGCCATAGCGGGAGCTACTAATAACAGTCTATTCTTCACTGGTACCTTTATCACGGCTGTGACAAAGAAGTGACAGACTAAACAAATATAGAAGGCCTTTTCATTTTACTTCACCTTGTTGTAACAAATTTACATATTTTTCCAATAGATTGCACTAACCTCTTCCGAATCGCGATAATTACGGGTTAGTTGTAAAGATTCAAATAATAATTGTTTGCTTCCTGTATGTACGTAAATTTTATATTGATATATATATACCTACGATTGAAATTTTTGAAAAGCTGATGAGCAATGCGCCGTTGTCAGCTTTCTCCAGTTCCTTTTATTTAACAGTAAGCTAATAGCTTGCCTTGCTTAGCTAGGGCCGATTTACACATCTGCATCCATAAGGAAGTTCAACTGTCCCTCTACTCTACTCATAATTGGAAAATGGCAAGTTGCGTTTGCGTCCAAACGGTGAATTAAACCCTCAGGGTCACGTGGTCATCACTTCGGTAAGTTCATAAGTCGACCGCGCGCGTCGGATGATGACGACATTGCTACCCTGTACATAATTTTCTCTTGTAGAGATGTTTAATTACAAAATAATAAACAAACTATGAAATTGCCTACTTTTTGCTAACACTCATAGAACCTTCAAAAACTTGTGTTTTTAGAGAATCATTAGTTGCTTTTTGTTAGGGAACATAGGATTTTGATCATAACAGTCAACTATCGGTAATAATCAAAACCTTTTTCCTGTTTTCTTAACATTACAAAAAATACCTCGAAAGTGACTCCTTGTTTTGCAACTAAAAATAATTGCACCTGATTGCACCTGCCTGTTGGATTCCCGCACACAAGCGATTAATCGCTGAGCGATTTTCTGTCGCCGAGAATAGTACAGACAGCGTTTAATACATAAACACCCACGACTGACTTTTTGAAGCTGCGATAATCGCGGCGTTAATTGCGGCGATAATCGCGTCGTTTTTTGTCGGGATCAGTAAAACCTTTGTCGTGTCATTTCGCAGTAATTTTCCAGTCAACTTAGTCGGATGTAGCTTTTTATCGACAATCGCTTGTAAAAATAAATCGCCATCTCATTGATGTTAGGTTTGCGATTCGATTTTACAAGCGATTGTCGATAAAAAGCCATATTCGACTAAAGTGCCTGGAAAATCCCCTCGTGCAAATGCCCCATAACCAGTTTTTTTCACCGAATCCAAAAACAAAATATAATGAACTATTGAAATGGAAAAAAGGAATATCTGCGTAAATATTTATTTCTGAAAAAAGGTGGTAATTTTTCTGAGTAATCTTTTAGTCTTCAATCATTCGGTTACGTACAGAATAATAATTGAAAAAAAACAACAGAAAAGAAGAATGCAAAAGGTAAACAACAAACGATATCCTTTCAATTCAATTCCATACAGTTTCGGTGAAGATGTTCTGTATAATTAGTAATTTTTCACGACGGTTATTTACCCTACAAAACCTGTGGTTGAAAAGTTCACAAATTATTCTCAGCATATTGGCATTTTCATCATGAGAATTGTTTATCGGTAGCTCTAGTAAGGTGTACAACCTATACTGTAGACTGCTAAGGCAGTCTTTGGCAGTCTATATACATTGTTTGTTGTATTTGAAATTATTTAATCAAAATTACTTATCATAATATTATACTTATACGTACTTTACCAATCAAAGCAACCTACATAAATTAACCTTTACTAGCGACCCGCCCTCGCTTCGCTTCGGTTTCTTCCCTTTTTGCCAATTTAAACCTTCCAACAACACGCTTAAAGAAAACAAAAACCGGCCAAGTGCGAGTTGGACTCGCGCACGAAGGGTTCCGTACCAAAAAACGGCAAAAAAAATACGTTTGTTGGGATGGATGGGAGCCCCCTTAAATATTAATTTTATTCTGTTTATAGTATTTGTTGCTATAGTGGCAACAAAAATACATCATCTGTGAAAATTTCAACTGACTACCTGCTGTCGTTATTAATATCGAGCAAAAAACGGCAAAAAAATCACGTTTGTTGTATGGGAGCCCCGCTTAAATACTATTTTATTTTGTTTTTAGTATTTGTTGTTATAGCGGCAACAGAAATACATCATCTGTGAAAATTTCAACTTTCTAGCTATCGCGGTTCATGAGATACAGCCTGGTGACAGACAGACAGACAGACGGACAGCGGAGTCTTAGTAATAGGGTCCCGTTTTTACCCTTTGGGTACGGAACCCTAAAAACCTTCCAGTCATCACCTCCATTTGCTCTGAAAGTCTGTTTCCGTCCCGTTAGAGTCCCGTCATCGGTGTGAGAAAAGCACTGATATCATAGAAATAGAATGTCAAAGAACAACAAAGTCGAAAACAGGTGATCCGAAAACGAATGCATACATTTTATATGGGATACATAAAATATGACTTAGATTCATAAAATATGACTATATATGGCAAAGGAAATTAATAAACTATGTTCCATACTGTTTTCTTCGTCGATAAATGAATAAATGTAGCAAAATTTGGTTTTAAAGAAATGTGTGGCAATATCTTATTTACCTGTGAAAAGTGTGATTACTTGGATTGTTTCTTTATGTTACATCACAATTACTTAGAGCACAAGACACCATGGCTCCACGATACCTTTATTTTAAATTCTAATTAAGATTAACAAATATTTTAAACAAACTGTGATTGCGCATTTGCTAGGCGGGACGCTAGGGGCTCTTACTGTAAAAAATGTTGGCACATGTCACTTGCTCCTTTGTCTCTTTTTTACATAGACCGTGTCCGTATGATGTTAACTTCTCTTTTTCACGCTTTGTTGGTCTTCTTGAGCGCAGCGAAAATTTTTCTATGTATATGACTGATATGGTGAAAAGTTACTCTGTGGAGATCGATTACTTAGCGATTGGTCTGCTGGAATACACCCCTTGCTTATTTTACTTTTTGACCCCCTGTCACGCGGCGTGACATTACCGTCATGTTACAGAAATATTTAGAGCCAATTTTTTTCATTTTAATTATTTTAAGAAGTAATTAACTATAACAATATTTAAAGGGAGCTGATAAATTAATAGGTAATAATAAATATTGACATTATTAAAATAATTAGTGGCGCGATTATCTCAAAAATAAATATTTTTTGATTAGCGCCATGGCAGATTTAAAAAAGTTTAGACAATATTATAGACTCGTGACCAAAATTACTTTTTATTATAATAACTCGTTTGTTAAATTAAATAACAATGTGTTCATCTTGGAAAGTAATTTATACAGTAATCTAACTATTTATTTTATTATATCTCAAAGGGATTAGACAGCGTTTCCGTTGAAAGCTCCCAGGTAAGGCGGCTTGACTTTATCCGATACTTCCAACAAATCCTTATATTCCAACCAATTTACACAAAACCTTGACAAATTATATTCATAAACCTTCCTCATGAATCATTCTGTTTATTGGAAAAAACCGCATGAAATTCCGTATAGTAGTTTTTAAGTTTATCGCGAATAGACGGACAGACAGACAACAAATAATGCGGATCTTGTTATTGAATACATTTTGCGGAATATTGTACTCAAACTGAGAAGAATGTTAACATTTTAAAAATATTTAAGCCCAAGTATTCCCAATACAATATTTAGGTATGTACGCAGGTATTTCACCCGGAATTTCGTTTAAAGCTTGTATCGTAATTGTATTATAATATCCTGAATTCGAAACAATAAAATGAAATAGATTTCAATAAGCTTTCTCTCTTAAAATCATTAATCCTCGAAGGACGATTGGCGTTCTATAATTTTGACGGATCCAATTATTTTATCGCTTCTTCCCGAAAGCGAATACCGTTGAAATTAATTAATTAACTATCGGTTTAATTAAATCATCCCAACTCCGCTCAATTTATTCTTTCGAGTGATCAAATAACTTTTCTTAATCACTATAGGATTATAATAGGATAATTACTTTTCTTTCAATGTACAATGGATAATATTAACTAAGACATCATTTTTTGACTTCTGTGTTACCTATCCAGAAGATTATGTAATGGGTAGCGAAAAATCACGAACTATTCGAAATTCGAGTGACTTACTCGCCGTCCTTGCGCAGGAATTAAAAACATAAACAATTCGAGATGATATCATATGCGTTAAACGCATTCGGAGCGAAATTTCAAAAAAGAAATATTTTTCTAGGATTTATGGCTAATAAATCCTCATTCTATATTCAGGTAAGTCACCCCTTTGTCCAAGAAAATACTTGAGGGCTTTTTACTTCATGACACTCTTTTGTAAAATTAAAATGGAAAAATGAACGAGAAACGTTCCTTGGCTTTACAGAAAATATAAATTCAAAACAAATTTAATAAAAAGAACGAATAAAAGTAACAGATTTTTTTATTAAAACATATTATTTGTTTGATAAAAAAATCGTTGGGATTAAAAGAGTTAAATATTGTTAATGGACATCCATTAACAATTTAACTACCAATCCCAACAATATTGTAGTATAGTAACAACAAAGTAACTTACAGAGTTTATTTATTTAATTTCTGCAGTCTGTGAAATATTAAAAGCAAAAATCAATGCAACATATTGAAATGTAATGATAATTAAAACAGTCTGCCATTTTCAATATCCAATCTCGTGTTTGCAATTAGCGAGTGTACCAGTCTGTAATCCGGTATTAATCTTTCGCATGATTAACTACCGATTAGCCGTCTGCTAGAAGCGTGCACACATGCAAAATGTAATCATGAGGAATTGGATCCGTAATGTCTAACTGGTGTTAAGCCAAATTTGGACATGAGGATGTTTCATGAAGATTATGTTTTACTAATTGGATAAGCATGAGCAAGAGCCCTATTTTTTCTCACTATACTACTCATTTTCTGTCGACGTAAGACATATCAACCGCACGACACCCTCTGCTGGGTATAGGCCTCCCCCAAGGATCTCCACGACGCGACGGTCGATCCAGTTCTGCCCGCATCCAGCGACTTCCCGCGACCTTCACCAGATCGTCGTCGGTCCAACCTTGTTGGAGGAAAGGTTAATAAAAAACCGACTTCAAAAAACCTACCTCTAAAAAGCAAGAAATAATATTCAAATCACCGGATATGCATTATCATTGTAATAAATTATAACACGTCTATTGAAGTCGGGTGGGGCTAAGCTAAAGTACAAATTCCTTTTTTTATTCTAAAAACCCTACCCGACTTTAATAGGCGTGTTTTTATTATTACAATGATAATATCGCGTATCTAGTGATTTGAATATTATTTCTTGCTTTTAGAGGTAGTTTTTTGAAGTCGGTTTTTTGTTTTTTTAATAATTTTTTTTTTGGTGTAGGTAACCTTCTGTATTAGGTAGTGTAGGTAGGTATATTATTTAGGTAGAAAAATCGGCTCAGCCAAACGTGAGATAATCGCGGAGAAACATGCATACATACGGGTCAAACTGAGAACCTCCTTTTTTAAGTCGGTTAAAGAAATACACTTAAGATTTTCCAACAAAAAATAATTATCTTATTCAGTTCATAGACAAAGAAGTTGTACGACCATATCATCGAGGTAATTCACACAAAATCATACTATTTTCTATTTTCGTGCTTTTTTCAGGATTACTTGAAAAGTACTGAACCGATTTCCAAATTTAAAAAAATGGGACCAACTTGGGAGTTTACCTAATGTAATAACGTGTGAATCATTTCAATCGGTCTAGTCGTCTTTGAGTAATCGGTGGACATACACAAAATAAAAACAAATATACAGACGAACAGAGAACCTCCTCCTTTTTTGAAGTCAGTAAAGAGATACCTATTGCAGTCGGAAACCGTTCTGTGGATCATGTTTTAATCAAAGAGGTCCCCCAACTGCAATGACACTTTTCATTTAACTTTTTAATTCGTTTTGGCTAAATAGTCTTGTTTTTTTTTTAGTTATTTATTTTTATTTCATACATTTTAATGACAAATTACATCGTATTGGAATATGCTTCTGTAGGTGCTTTCATTTGACACCCATATAGTAATAATTAAAAAAAAATACAATTTTTTATTTTCCTTTTTTTCTTTTTTGCAAAAAATCAATAGTCCAGTGTCACTTGGGGTGATATAAGGATTCTAATACCTCACACATCAAAAATCTGTTCATGCATTTAGAAGTTATAGTGGAATAAAGAAACTCACATACATACAAATATACATAAACCCTGAACACAATACACTCTTATTTTTTGGGCAGTCGTGTAAAAATAGACGAATAGAGCGCTTACTTCCACCACACTCCTACTAAAGAAAAACTAACAACACCGCATAACTTCCCAAACTTCCATATAAACCATCTGATGCAGAACTTCAACAAAAATAAATCAAACTTACAAAATTAAAATGTTCCTAAGCGCCAAGTTAGCAATTAAGTTGCAATCATAGCGGCGCAGCGTGCACCATGTTAGTTCAAACGGACAAGTTCTATTGTACTAAGTCAGCTCAAAGACTTAACTTAGTTGTACTTTCAATAACTCCGCAATTAGTTGCGTTGTTGCATTCACGTATATTCAATTTCCTATGTTTCCTTACTTGGTTTACGCTTCTCTCCATTCGTGGCATTCCGTTGGAGAAGTAAGGACGAGCTTTCAAACCGTATTCAACAATAGTTATAATCTTATTATGTGCTGCATACTCTAGTTTGAACATGTATGACTTTGTTTACAACTCTAGTGTACAGTCGAGTTCATAAATGTGTAGGTAAGCACTTTTGACAGATGTTGACTTTTATTATATAAGGTTGATAAATTGTCAAAGGTACATATTATTGAACTGGGCTGTACCTATTTATATTGTGTTCCTTATAGAAGAAAAAATATACATAATAACACATCCAAATGAAATAATTATATTTTTTATTTATTAAAATATTTCAAAATATTCCACTAACATCAGTGTTATAGATTAAAATAATATTACTACTCGGTATTAGCTGGAGTACTTTGTTGTGCGTGCCGCTAACTAAGATAATTTATATTAAACGCAAAAGCTACGTAAAGTAACGTAAACGTTTTTTTTTCAGTAGATATCTAAATATATAAAAGGCTAGTGACTGACTGATCTATCAACGCACATCTCAAATACTGGACTGGGGCTGAAACTTGGCACGTTCAAGCTGATGATCGAAAATTAATATTTACCTGCTTCAGCGTTTCTCACTAAATTTTAATTAGGCTTATGATTGGAAACTAAAATCAAATAAGCGAGCACATTTTTCGTAATTTTCTGGAACACGACTCATAAGGGGTTAATCTAAATAAATATATAAAAGGCTAAGAGACTGACTGGTCTATCAACTCACAACTCAAACTACCAGACGGATTGAGCTGAAAAGCACGCTAATAGTCAAGGATTTTGAAAAATTCAACCCCTAAGGGGCTAAAATAGGGGATAAAAATGTGTACGAAAATCCGTCAGTTTCGAAGTTAGGATCTACAAATTTCGTGTTCAAGCTGACTATTGAAAATTAATATTTACCTGCCTCAGCGTTTTTGATAATTGCACCCCCTGAAAGGGTAAAAAGGGGGATGAAGTTTTAAATGGAAAGTCATACATATTTGAAGTAAAACTCACTAAATTTTTATTAGGCTTATGATTGGAAACTAAAATAAAAAAGCGAACACATTCTGATGAAATTAAAACATAAAATACTTTTATCCTGGTTAAAGGATCCCTAAGGATTTTCTCGAATATCCACGCGGACGAAGTCGCGGGCGGAAGCTAGTACTGACATAAAAAGATTTAAAATTTTGATGTATTCACAAGAAATACGTTTTCGAAGAAATTATTTTGTTTCTCAAGTACTTACTATACTATACTATTGGTGTAAGTAAATATAAGTAAATAAGAAATAGTGCAATTAAATAGCGTTCTTCCTCAAAAGCCGAACGTCTAAATTAGTTCAAATCCTCGAAAATGGCTTGAAAATATTCTGGAACGTAAAAGCGTTATTTCATAACAAAATCTTTGCCGCCTATTCGGGCTTAATTAAAACGATTGAAATATTTCGTAACTAAGTGAAAAACGCATTAAAAGTTTATCGGCGGGAAGGCGGCATCCCCGCAATGAAAGCGAAAACAAAGCCACAGAATAGAATATTCCAATACAAAAACTTTGAGAGACTTTTCGTTCGAAGGGTACGTAGGTACTAAACTGTTTTACCTAGGATTTTAAACAACGTAGTTTTAGGAATCAATAAAGATTTTCTGAATACCCATTACATAAATTTTTCCTTCTTAGTTTACTCTAGGATAAACTTTACTAGAACTAAGTATCTGTCATATTAAACATTAAATTTTTATCATACAATAGATGATGCCCGCGAATTCGTCCGTGTGGACAACTAAACAGAAAAACCGGCGAAGTGCGAGTCGGATTCGCGCACGATGGATTCCGTTTACGTATCAAATAAAAACCGGTCAAGAGCGAGTCGGACTCGCGCACCGAGGGTTCCGTACAATCATAAATATATTTGGATATGTTACTTTAGTACAGTCTTTAAAAAAGTAGGATAAACGGTGGACAGGTGGAAGGGCGAACAGGCGGTCAGTTAATTTACAAATCTTAACCACAGCTGCTCATGGTGACTGAAAAACGTTTCAGCCGCTCCACATTGCAAACTGTTTATATTACTAAGTAGGAACTTATTCTTCATTTATTCGTACGGCAAATAGTAAGTAATTATATTAGAACCAGCCACCAATTATTATTGTAGTATTAGGTCAGCGTCATCTCTTGACCTATAATGGAACTATTTTTTCTTAGGTCAGCATTCTTAGGTCAGCGCCATCTGTTGACTGGTAGTGAAACTAAAGATTTTTTGTTTGTTTTTTAAATTTCTAAAAAAGTTTGTTATAATCTTTTTATTTTCCCTGTAATCTTTGGATAAACTACTATCACATAGAATTATTTCAGATTTTTCTCTTTGCAAACTTCGGAGATAAGGGGGGAACGGTATTTTTTTTACATTTTTCATCATAAGTCGAAAACTATGCGGCCTCAAAAAACAAAACAATGTTTTAAAATGTGCAAACAGTGCTCTTTCATATGATACCCCACATGCTCTAGTCACCCCATTTAAATTTTTTAAGAACCCTTTTCAGTAGCTGTTGTAAATTTTTTTTTTATTTTATTTCATTCTTATTTGCAAAATAGTTGGGCAAATGTCATCTTAAACTATTCTAAATTTCAAGTTGATACCATTAGTAGTTTTTGAGATATCCAGCTATGACAGACAGACATATAGACAGACAGACTGAGTCACACCATAAGGGTTCCTTTTTACCATTTTGGTACGGAACCCTAAAAACGGCAAAAAAAAACACGTTTGTTCTATGGGAGTCCCCCTTAAATTTTATTTTATTCTATTTTAAGTATTGTTATAGCGGCTACAGAAATAGATCATCTGTGAAAATTTCAACTGTCTCCCTGTTGTTGTTATTAATATCGAGCAAAAAACGGCAAAAAAAACACGTTTGGTGTATGGGAGCCCCAAATACGAAGGCAGCAGCCGTAGGATTTAAAAAAAACCGAAAATGATTTTAACAAAGTTTATTACAGGAAAATTACAATTATTTCTTATAACTAATTGACTGATTCGAAGTGTGAACCGAAGTGTTGGGCAAATGCAGGCGCGCGGCGTCGAAGACGCGCGGGGGGAGTCGACGTCCGTGTGCAGCGGTCACGTTGTGCAGCGTCGGCGATTCCGTCATATTGTAATAAATGTTTGCTCTAATTTGGATATCGCGACGTCAGCGGTCTTCATAGTCTTGCACAACGTAGTTCCTCCACCCTCAGAGCAGCAACTATTTCATGACGTTTAATGAAAAAGTTGCTGGTACTTGATTCTGGACTTTATTGGCAGGTTTGACTTCTGTGTATAATTCTTCCACAGGAGCGGGTGAATTATTCTTAACTCGGTGAGAAATGTAGCGGCGCCAGAGCAAAGTTGCAGCAAGCAGCGTCGCGCAGATAAGTAGTATGTAAAATGGCAGAGTCGTATGGTACAGGGTGCTATCTGTTACGTCATCGAGTTGTATAGGTGGCTGAGATGACAGCTTATCTTCGCATCGGTGTAATTCTCTTAGGTTGATGGTGTTCAGATGAAGTGATGCTGCGGATGCTGGAGAGGCGGTCTCGTTGGTAAGTTGAGTGATCTTGATAGGTTGACCCAGGATACGATTTTCTTCGTTGATGATCGTGAATTTTCGGGTCCGTAGGTGACAGTGACGTGGTATGGTAGCGAGATAACTTCCTTTCAGGACGGTGTAATCTTCGTTGCTGCCACATTGAAGTTGTACTTTGGTCGGCTCAGGCAGCACGAGGGCGTAGTATTTATCATCCAGCTTCTCCATGGCTTCTCTAGATAAGGTGATGGACATCGTTTTACAGGATACGTCAACTGATTGGTCAGTTAGCAGCTTCCGGATGCAGTCTGGTTGCGTCTGGACCTGTCGATTGAATTTCTCTTCGCAGAGATAATGGGCTTTTAACTTCGGGCATTCAGCCTCTATGTACACAAAAGTTTCATCATTGGTTGCTATGTACGGAGATGGTGGTATAATGATCTGATTATTTTTATTAGGTAATATGGATAATTTAAAAAGATTAAACCTATCGCTAGCAACTATCGGTAATTTAAGTACCAACACTATACTAGTCTCTGAATAAAACAAACTAGGTATGATTACGTCATAGTATTCACGTAATTCAATATCAAGTACCTGTTCTTTATCGTACAACGTTTTAAGTTGCTTTACTAAACTACCTAAGCTATTTATACCTATCATAGAATGGTGAGTGCTCGATGCACGTGTAAAAGCTATTATATTTTCTATCCTACGTAATTCTAATAATAAATCATCGATGTTCTCACCGGTAATAGTTAGTAACTGACTTAATTTAGTTAACCTAATATAAATGTCCTCACCATAATTACTACTTTTTAAGATGAGTTGAACTGTATTATTAATTTTCGATTGGTTATCTATAATTTGAGATAAAATATGGGAATGATGAGTCATCCAATCTTTGTTAAGACTAATATGACTATTCAACTCATTTACTAATTTATCTTGATTTTTCCTGAGAATTGAGATGGCATGATCATATTTTAAAGCATCTGTGTAATCCAAATTGCCACTTATACTTTTTATAACAGAACCTAAGCCGTCTACAATGCCTCGTTTAGGACGGTCGTTGGGCTGAAGGTTTTTTAATTCAGATGAAGCTTTACCCAATTTACTTCTGAGATAATGTAACTGAGATTCATATAAAAATTTTGCATCTTTACCATATAACTGAGATTCGATCGTTTCGAGCTGACTGTAAACTAACTGTATATTAATATCTATATCATGCAAGTCAATGGATTGAAGGAATGAGTGATAATGGGTGATAAGCGCCATGGGTCCTAATTTAAATGGTAGGAGTCCCGGTCCGTTGTCCAGGCTCTCAAGTTTTATCTCTTGAGAATGAGTCATCGGTAGAAGTACGAGGATTAACCTGTAACAATTTAGTGTTTTTAGGGGCGCGTTTCAAACGAGATTTGGCGACCGGACCCCGTTTTTTCGATGTGTAAATATGGATGGGGAGGTCGGCTAAAACTTTATCCTGAGTGTAACGAGCTGCTAATTTCTGACGGGAAGCTAATGGATTTTTAACGAATATTTGCTGACCAGGTTGATATTCAACTTCTGGCTCACGATCCTTATTGCGACTTTCGATAAGAGATGTACGGTTAGCAAGCGACGTTTCGTTAATAATATCATAAACTAATTGCATTTGCTTACGGTGAGTTTGAATGTATTGTTGAAGTAATAATTCATTAAGGTCAATATCACAAGGGTCGCGAGGGTCACAGTGGCCTAATATTAAATCAAGGGGTCTACATTTTGTAAAACTATGTATTGAGCTGTTATATGCTAATATTGCGTATGGCATAAGATTAACTACCGGTTCCTTCCGTTGTTGTAAACGTAGTGCGCGTAAGTGTTCCAAAAGGGTTGAATGAAAGCGTTCGATATTACCGTTATCGTTAGGTGAGTGTGCAAGGGTCTTATGATGTGTGATTTTGTGCAACTTAGTAAACTCTGAAAACATTTGGTTAGTGAATTCTGTGCCTTGATCTGTGACTATAGTGTATGGAAGCCCATGATGAGTTGAGAATGTTAATAAAGCCTGAATGATGCTGAGTGCTGTACCATCTCGGAGATGATAAGCTTGAGCATATTTAGAAAATACATCAATGAAGGTTAAGTACTTTTCATTTTCAGCTGTGAATAAGTCCATATGTATTATTTCAAACGGTTTTGTAGGTGGCGGTACTATATTGAACTCTTGCCTGATAGGATTACGGTCGTATTTAGATTGCCCACATATAGTACAGTCATTTATAAACTTAGTAATGTGCTCCCTCATTTTAGGCCAGTAGTACCTACGTGACAAAGCCAAATAACATTCGTTTATACCTCTATGGTTGGTTTTACCATCGTGGTAATGACGAATAATATCTTGTTGTCGTAAGTACTCCTTGACGTTCTCTAATTCAGTTTTCACAAGTACTAAGCTCATCGCGGAGCTTTTGAATTTATCTTGTAAGATCGGTATGATAGTATACATGTCAAGTGGGGGTGTAATTAACAGCGCGGTTTTAACTTTAGGATTCACGTACTCCTTAATAGCGTTTATCAGGTCTTCCTCTAAGTTACCTCTTGACAGTTGTACGGAGGTCCGAGTATGAGATTCGAAAGGCTTTGAAACTGTGGGTCTCTTTTTTATGTCTCCTACAATAGTCAAGTGTATTTGTCGGTGAAACTTGTTAAGGGGTTCGTCTGTTATAGGAATTTCTAAGATGGGATTCTCTTGGTTTGTATGAGCAGTTACTGTAGTTGATCCTGTCAATGATGCCTGTCGTTCTGTCGGGTTGGCTACAATGGAGCTAGTTTCCTCATTACAGATCTCCATACGGGAGAGGGCGTCTGCATTAGTATTATCTTTGCCCTTTTTATAGATTACTGTGAAATCGAATTCACTTAACTTTAAGCGCCATCGGTTAAGGCGGGAATTAGGCTCTTTAAGGTTCATAACCCACTGAAGTGGTTTATGATCAGTTAGGATTTTAAATTTGCGTCCAAAAAGGTAAGGTCTGAAATACTTCGTTGCCCAGACTATGGCAAGAAGCTCCTTTTCTATAGTGGCGTATTTTTGTTCACTTTCATTTAACGTACGTGAAGCGTACGCTATTGGTTTATCTGAGCCCACTGGCCCCTGGGATAAAATAGCTCCAAGTGCCACGTTAGATGCGTCTGTCGTTAATATGAAGTCCCTAGTAAAGTCGGGGTATTGTAACACGGGATCGTTAGTCAGTAAGGTCTTACATTTTTCGAAACATTCTACGTATTCGGAGTCAAAAGTAATTTTTCTGCCTTTCTTCAAACATACAGTCATCGGTTTAGTAATCTGAGCAAAGTCTGGAATAAACTTCCTGTAGTATCCTATCAATCCTAAAAATTGCTTTATTTCTTTAGGGGTCTTTGGAATGGGGTAGTTTTGAATTGCTGTAATTTTGTCTGGGTTCGGTTTGATTCCTTCCCTACTAATAATGTGTCCTAAGTAAGCGGTCTCAAGTTTAAGGAATTCTGACTTATCCATCTGGACTTTGAAGTTAGATTCCCTTAACCTTTGGAATACTTTTTCTAGGTTACCAATGTGTTCCTGAAGGGATGTGCTGAATACGACGATATCATCAAGATATACGAGACATATGCTATTCTGGAGTCCACGGAGCACGTTATCCATAACCCTTTGGAAGGTCGATGGAGAATTTTTGAGACCCATCGGCATCCTCAAAAATTCATAGTGCCCATGCTCAACATTGAACGCGGTTTTAGCTATATCGTCGGGGTTCATTTCACACTGATAAAATCCTGATGCCAGGTCTAGAGTGGTAAAATACTGGCATTTACCTAATTTATCAAGAACGTCTGTGATGTTCGGTATTGGGTACTTATCATCGATAGTTTTCTCATTTAGTTTCCTAAAATCGACTACAATTCGCCATTTTTGTTTCCCAGACGCGTCGGCTTTCTTAGGTACGATCCAGATTGGCGAGCTCCAGGCTGAGTCTGATGGACGAATAATACCTTGCTCTAGCATTTTATTTATCTGATCGTTAACTTCTTTCCGATGAATAAACGGATATCTATAACTCTTTGTATGAACAGGAATTTCGTCTGTGGTCCGAATTGAATGCTTGATTTTATTCGTGAACGTCAAAGGCTCACCATCGAGATAAAAAACATCTGCATAGTTTGTACAAAGAGATATAATATTCGCTTTTTCTTCCTCGTTTAAGTGATCCGTTCGTAAGCGCGACAAAACCTCACGTACACGTTGTGAGTCACGGTCAGTGCGCGTGCACTCGATATTAAACATGCTAGCCTGCGCGGGTCGATCTAATGAAAAGATAATGTCGTTATTACTAGGATTTTCTATTTCGACATAAGCGCGGTTGTTAATAACGGTCGTTAAACATTCAAGGACTATGCAGTTACTTAAAATTTGTTCATGAACTAAAACTTCACCGTCGGCTGAGTTGATAGGGATTTTAACTAATTTTGTTGAGTTTGCAGGAATAATATCCTCATACAAGTTCGCGTTCCTTGAATTAAATAAATGAATAGGGTTGATAGACGATACTGTTCTTAATGTCATATTTTTTAAATCAATATTTGATTCCCATTTAGTTAACAAATCAAGACCGATAAGCCCGTCGAAATGCTCGTGGAATTTATATATAAAGAACTTGATACCGTCCGGCTGATTAAATTCCGGGAAGCATGGTATTAAAATAGAATGACTATTCCTACTCGTAGCGTGAACGTTCGTAACTTCGAAAGGCTCATAAGTTGGTTCTAAATGAGAAAAATATCTTTGAACGGCTTCGGGGCTAATAAAAGATTGATTAGCGCCGGTGTCTATAAGAAAGTTAAGGGGTGGATTTTCTATCTGAATATACGGTAGCTGGCGTTGAGTTTGTAGGTTTAATTCTATCTTGACTTTTTTGAAATTAAAGCCTTCTGAAAATCCTCCTGAGTCGTGTCAGTGTGTGTCTGTTGCGAATCTTCTAATTGATTTGCACTTAATAGTGGCTCGTTGTCGTAGCAGTGAGCGCTATCGGTTCCGTAGTAGTCTGTCTGTTCACCGTAGCAGTAGCTACTGTCGTAGTACGTCTCGTAGTCATTGTAAGCGTCACAGTCGTATGGAGTGGTACAGTGGTAATAGTCATAGTTATTGTCATAAGTTAAACAGTCATTTACATTCACGTCCCGAGATTTGAAATAATTAGTTGGGGGTGGATTCCCATGTCTACGCCAGTCATGTCCTGTTAAGGGCATGGGTTTTGATACATAAGGACTTACACCGCTCATAGGTTTAGGCGTATAGTTATTTGAAAAATTATTTCTAGGGGGCAAACGGAAGTTATTGCTATTCGCGTTATAGTTTGGCGGCGGCGCCCTAAACATTTGCTGAGTTCGGGACGGCATACGGCCAACGTTATTAAACTGAACATTATTAGGTCTAAATTGCGGCGGCTGTGAAACAGGACGTTGCCAGTGAGGTATCTGCTGTGGTGCAAAAGGCGGTAACACAAATGGCTTAGGCACACTGGGGTTAATATTATTAGCATGCACAAATGAATTAGGTGTAAATTTGTTAATAGCGGATGAGGGTTGGTTTCTGTGAGAACTTTCATTCCTTTGCACGAGATACATGATATTTAGTTCCTCCTGGACATATTCCAGGGCTTTTTCTATGCTTTCCGGGCGCATACAGCGTATCCGGGACCCTAAAGGTTCTTTTAAGCCTCTAACAAATGCTTGTAACGTTAGCTTTCTATATAAATCGCGTTTAGCCTCAATCGTTGTAGGAATATTCTCGTGTAAAGTAATGTATGTTATTAATGTACTAAAAAGTGTCTGACACCTATCGTAAAACTCCTGGGGTGTGCTATTACCCTGCGTCTGCAACGACAAATCATTGTAGAGGGCTGTTTCGTCCCTTTGGTCTGAGAAGTTATTAATAAGAACGTTTCTTATGCCAAGCCAACTCGCAGGTATGCCATTTGAGTTAATTGTCCTGGCGGCATTACCCGTGATCTTATTTAAAATGCCGTTTAAAAGTGACAGATTATTCAATTCGGCTCCCGGGCCGTCTAGGATGGTATAGGTCTGCACCACCTGGTCACAGAGCCTTATAAATCTGGTGAGAATATTCGGGTTCCCGTCAAAGTCGGGAACCAGGCGTAAAGCCTTGAAAATTACATCAGGGTCGTAATGTGGCTGTGCCATGTCTAGTAGCTGACACTCCTGATTATTTAGAATACTATTTAAATTATCGCTAATATTACAACTATCGGACTCAACTAAATTCAACTGATTATCTAAATTAACGATACTGTCTGAGTTATCGGACTCTATTAATTCAACTATATTTTCTACGCTAAATCTATTAGAATCTACTGCCTGCTGGCGAGACTGTTGCGATGCAGTCTCGCTAGACGATTTTCCTGGATGGAAAATTTTGGCGATTACCTAACTACTAAAAATCCTAAAAAACTAGCACAAAGCAACACAAAGACAATTCTTTCAGTGCACTTACAATATCATTTCGGCCCTTTCTGCGTATCAATGGCTGGATACTCCCCTTGGCTGCTCCTTCAGGTTCGGGATTCTCGATGCGCGACTTGAAAGCCACACGGGCGGCACGTGCAAGCGAAGGACGGAAATCTTCTTAGAAGCGCGAAACCGACCGCGAGAATCCTACCGACTGCGCCAAATACGAAGGCAGCAGCCGTAGGATTTAAAAAAAACCGAAAATGATTTTAACAAAGTTTATTACAGGAAAATTACAATTATTTCTTATAACTAATTGACTGATTCGAAGTGTGAACCGAAGTGTTGGGCAAATGCAGGCGCGCGGCGTCGAAGACGCGCGGGGGGAGTCGACGTCCGTGTGCAGCGGTCACGTTGTGCAGCGTCGGCGATTCCGTCATATTGTAATAAATGTTTGCTCTAATTTGGATATCGCGACGTCAGCGGTCTTCATAGTCTTGCACAACGTAATTCCCCCTTAAATATTCATTTTATTTGTGTTTAGTATATTTTGTTCTAGCGGCAACAGAAATACATCATCTGTGAAAATTTCAACTGTCTAGCTATCACAGTTCATGAGACATGGTGACAGACAGACAGACAGAGGGACAGCGAAGTCTTAGTAATAGGGTCCCGTTTTTACCCTTTGGGTCCGTACCCAGGGTTCCGTAACCCTAACAAACAATTATTTCCAAACTACAGTTATAAATACTAAATAGTTAAACTGTTTATGCTTTAAAAAGATTTATATTTCGTATTTTCAAATTTCAAAAAAATAAAAACAAACATCAGAACAACGATTTCTTTCTTTCAACGAGATTGCATTTCCATTATTACATTCCCAAAAATATCCACCGTACTCTTCAAGTTTTTTATCATCATAAATTAATTTCGCAAGTTAGATTGCGGTCGGAAAGACATTTTCAATGGTACCAGCTATCTGTCGCTGTGTGTGACAACCTCTCATGTCTTTTTTACTTTGTTATTTGTTGTTTTGCTATAATAAGGGGAGGTATAATCGTATTAAACACAAATTGTTTCAACGTTTGTTGTTGTATTGTTATAAGAATGAAAAGGGATGGATTTTATCGTGTGCTGGCATACTTTTGAAGTGCACTTGTCGATCGAGGGGAAACATAATTCCTTTTGTATTATTCTCAATGTGTTCTGTATTCTTGTATGTTGTTTTAGGGCGTCCGCTGCGTTAAGCGGGATCCCGGCGCGGGTCGGCATAAACTAGAGCTTACTCATGCACTGCAAGCATCTGTCCGTCAGAAAACCAGCAATCTATTTTCCCGCACCGTGTACCCGCATAGAGATCCCGCTTAATGCAGCGGACGCCCTTAAGGAAGCAAGCAACAACAAAAATATAAAAATTACCCCAGGAAATTGGGTTATAATGCTTTTTCTATGCTAACCTTTATAAATATTAGGTCCAGAGCTAGATAACTATTTTTGTAGGCACCTTTTTATATACTTACGAGAATAAAACCGGGTCAGACAAATAATATTGTTAATAACGTAACCCAATTTGATACCTTTGTGAAATTAATTACGAAATCAAACAGCAAATTAGTTCCAATTCAATTAGCAGTAGGGTAGTACTATCATAATAGCCCTTAATAATCACACCCGAATTTAAGAACAATACTCAAACGACACTTGCTTATGCGAACTCACTGCGTTGAAATAGAGCTCTGTGATTGGTTCGCTTGTTTAAATTATTGTGGGATTGGAAGTTGGATCGCCGTGTGTCCGCGGCCACTGTGAGGTGAGACATCATAGTAATGTATGTGAATACGTCTTAATATCAATATAGATGAGTACTTACATACTTTCAATTTAAAACAAAACAAGTTGAAAAATAAGAAAAACCTTAAGTTTCATCTCTCTCCTACTATCTCTACTATTTTATAAAATTTATACCTTTGGAAAAAATATACTTAACATACTATACTTATTCGAAATATTCAATTCACTTTGCCCGAAAGGCTTTTGTAAAGAAGTTGATTCTGTTACCGATCTCAGTTCGTTATGAACTTTCTTAGTATTTACTTGAACAAAATTGTTAGTTTTTCAGCCACCCGCTTCAGATTTGCGAATGCGGCAATTCAACAAGTAGGTAGAACTTACACACAGTCTAAGCTATGACAGTAGGTTCAGCACACGACAATTTTAGGTAGAAGCTATTAATTAGGTCCCTCTCCTACCTTCATGTTACCTTAAGACTCGTACTCAGTAGTCTTCTTTCTTATATATTTAACCACTAAGTATTATTTAGTTCAATCTGTAAACGCAAACAACCGGTTACAGTTAATTCACTTGACAGCGTTGTTGCACTGGGTAGCGATGCAATGCAACCGACAAACTAGGGGTTTTTTTTTATAAACAATCCTGTTATTGTCTACAAAATAAGTCCTACCGCATTTTGCTTCTGAAAGTATCATACTGCATCCAATACCATATTAAGCATCGGAGGCATACGTACAACTACAATTCGAGTGGTTAGACGTAGACATAACTAATTTCAGCTTACCTGAACTCCAAGACAAACGCAGAACTAGCGTCGCTCCGGCTTATTACGACATTTAGTTGCCAACTAACATTTGCACAGTGCATCATACCGGCCAACTTCGAATAGACTATGTTAACTAATTTGTATGTGATATGACTGGTTATTGTACAGAGTTAACAGTTCGGAATCATGACTGACATGGAAATCGGAACTATTACAGCTCTCTTTAAATTTTTATTAAAAATCGACCATTTTAAGGCGATGTCTAAGCATATTTTAATACAAAGACTAAGTGATATCATATAGATGTATATAGGGGTAATACTAAATATTGATCTTCATTATATTTTATGCTTGCAGCATCAAAAATAGATTTTATAAAAAAAAAGTTGACTTTTTAAAACCAACATTGTTGAGTAAAATATGTAGAGTATTTATAGAAGTAGAACACACTACGTAGTACGTAGGTAGGTTAATAGATATTATTTACTTAATAATAACTACAAGCAATTTAAAGAAATCGTTCTATGAATATCTTGCCAGGCTTCCCGCATATTAAGGCACTGGAACGTCAACACACATAGTATCGGTCCTTATACCGGTTCCTATCAACGTCTGTATCCAATTAATTGCTAGGGCATTCCTCCTCCGGCATGTCAATGAAAGCAATTACTATCGCCGTACACGCACCGTATAGGATAGGCCACCCAGGCGCCTATTAGCCTACACCGCCAATAAGTGAATCTGTCATTTAATAGCCACGCGATGCGTCTCTATTTAGCCGTTAGATGACGCTTTTGTTCCCCACGCTCCTGCATAAATGATGGATTACGCACCAATCGTCCGACGGCACGAAGAAAACATCCACTCGATCAACACAAAAACACGAGTTAGCATCCCCTCATCCTACCTATAACCATACGCTTAAGGTCCAAGATGCTTTGCATGATCTCCAACAATTCTTTTACAAAGATGTAAACGCCAATCGATGTGTCAGTTGGCTGATGGGGAAACTTTTCATTTTGCCGATGTATCGGCCGATGTTGCCAGTGGAAAAACAATTTTCTTGCTATTTGAAAGCTCATTTTTAACGTTATTGACTGGGAACTTTTTAGAGTTGAGGTAGCGCGAATATTGGGCGAATGTTTACCAACTGATATCGGGTGATCGATGGACTGCTCCGACTCCGATGCAGAGGTTACAATTATTGTTCGGGAACACGATATATTTCACGCAACATCGTAATGTAATCCAAAAAACAGAAAATACGTAGTTAATTAAATATGAGACGTTTCCCCTCAAAATATATATCTTTTCCTCATACCACAATAGATGTCGAAAATATTTCATAAGTTCTGATATATTATTTACTTAGCCTTATTTTGCTGGAAAATAACAATTTTCTTGAAAGGAAGCCTGACTGGGAACATAATCTATCAAAGTATCGAATATCAAGCCTATTGTTATTAAAAAGCATATTGTGAGTAACAATACAATACTTACTTATTCATAAAAGGTACATTGTATTTAACAGGTTGGTGTATTTTGAATTCCTTTTCTGTAGTATCTGGGGGAATATTATTCTTTTATATTAAGCAATCGCTACTCTAAGCGGCATGCTATACCCTTAATTAACAGTCAGCCTCATACGTAGCTTTATTGGCAAATAAATAAATATAGTACAGTAGCCCGTAGAACATTGAAATCACCAAAAAGGTTACCGTTTGCCGTTGTGATGATTGATTGCCACAGATAAAAGTAAGACTATAAAAAGTAGCCATACACAGATTTAAGACCTGATGAAAATGGTTGGATTTTATCTGGTCTTAAATCTGTCTATGATCACTTTCCATAGTCTTACTATTATCAGTGGCAATCAAACAAAGCTGTAGAACACGACAATAGCTAAACCATGTGGTAAACCTAGAAAAATAAAAAAATATCATTTTTGGAAATATACAAATATAGGTTACGGCGGGTTGTGGACTTGCGATCTGTAAAACTTGGGTTAAAGTATCTATAATTTCGTAATAATAGTACATTATGATATAAGTGCGGTACGTTGAAAATTACAGCCGAGGCGATATTGCTG
The DNA here is from genome assembly GCA_943789525.1 of Agriphila geniculea. Classification (NCBI taxonomy): domain Eukaryota; kingdom Metazoa; phylum Arthropoda; class Insecta; order Lepidoptera; family Crambidae; genus Agriphila; species Agriphila geniculea. The sequence continues at coordinate 10,869,682 of OX038875.1, forward strand.
GCCCGAGCCGTAGGCGAGGGCTACAAGAAAGCAGAGGCTGTAATTATCAAAGCGCACGTATGTCATACGACGTTTTATAACATATTTGCGAGGAAATAAATAAAACTCGGACTTTGCACCTTTGCTTGTTTTCCATATGATTAAATTTTGATACGCTTGTAAGTATCTTATCGGTCAATTTTTCGGGCAAGAGGCTTAGAGTAGCCTTTTTCGCTGCCTCTGAGACTTCTGGCGGTGTTGAATTAATAAATTCATCAGTACTTGACGACATTTTCAAATAAAAACAATACAGCAAAAAAAAATTAGCAATGCGCGCGCATCAGCGTTTTTTTTAAGGCAAAGGCATAAAAACAGCCAGTATTACTAATAAAGTAAATTAATATTTTTGTGTTTTTGTTACAGATAAATGGTTGTAATTTATTGTCAACATTAATTAAATTGAATAATTAAATGTTTATTTATTACATTTTATCTCCCAAAGTCAATTTTATCCATAAAATGTTGACCTCTTTTCTAACATAAAAACTCTTTGCTAAGATTTAAAAAAGTACCGTTCGTTTTAGACGAAGTATCTTGATAAACCGTGCGGTAATGTAAAGTAAAACGCACGGCTTATCAAGGAAACCGTGCGTTTTACTTTACATTACCGCACAAGTTCGTAATGAGATACAATACGATATTGAAATTGGTGTAATAAGAGACCCTTTACGAGCAAATATGTTATAAATAACTATATTACAACGGCAAACGGTAACCTTTTTGGTGATTTAAATGTTTTACGGGCTACTGTACTATTACGATTACGAATGAACTTCTAAAATAGTGAGATTTTAATAAAATTAACATCGTTTAAGTAATCAAACCATAATGTATATCATGAGTATTAATTATTACTTTCATTAATGATATGAATTGCTTCCATTTCGAAAAATATTTGGAAAAGTCATAACAATATTTAAAGAAAAACGTGGTACATTACTTATATGATTGACTTATTGGTTGGTTTTCAATGGCCGCACATTTCAACTAATTGGATAGCAGAAACTGTTCTGCTTTTGTTTCCAATGTTCAATGTAACGAGCCATGCTTTTTATGTTGCTCCATACGTCGAGAGAAAAATTCGATGAACGTTTCGTGGTACCATTAATAATATTTATTTATTCTGTTGCACAGACAAACACGGGAACCAATGGCCGTGTACGTGGAAACGGCGCGAGTGATAAGTGGAACGCGATTAAAGAATTTGTTAAAAATAGAATTAAGACTGTATTTAATTTAACCTACGCCTAACATATTTTAAAAAAATTAAGAAATACGTGTTATCACATCACAGTGCCAATGTCTTACAGTTAGTTTAAAAAAAATAATCATTAAAGAAGATCTTCCGGATCTAATATAAAAATATAGTTAAGTACCAACGATAAACTGCGATTAATACAAAACGCCACAATATAGAGAGACTACAGTAGTTAAGCTTAGCACTTGCGCGCTCAAGCAACGCACACATTCTCTCACCGACATCGACAGTGTGATATAACCGGAATCTCAAACGAGTTCGAGTACGTGACGCAGTGTCGTCGGTCAATGCGAGATGACTATGTCAGTCCTCCTTCACTCGAGATAAGCACCTACCGCTAGCCGTTCGTTCGAACGAACAAGTGAGCAGAGGGCTGCCACACGCCCGCCTGTGTAGTCGCGCGGCATCTTACTGCCTGCGTAGATATTGCCTCTTTATAATAGTAACAATGTCGAATCGACATTACTGTGCCGTGTACGGATGTCAAAATCAAAAACCAATAAACAATTGTCGTTTTTCACATTATGATATATGCTACGCAATTCATTTGAAGGAAGACAACCCTAACTATGCGTCGTCAGAAAAGGTAAGAGCATGCGATAGAAAGAGAGGCAACTACTTAATAGTATTCGCGCAGCGCTAATGCACTGCGCGACCTGAATTGAACTTTATTGTGTTGGAGCAAAAGTCGCTATTTATTTAAATGGCTTTGCGGAGTGCTGCTTCTGTACTTGTACTATTAGTTATTCTGTGTCTATGTGTCTGTGCGTTGCTCAAGCGCGTGTAGCCGCGTAGTACTAAGCTAGTATCTCTATTTTATGAATACTCTAACCACTTGTATTTTAGACCGCACTCTAGGCTTGGGGCTGTTTTAACTGAAGGGTCAGTTTTCCATTTCTCTTTATACCTATATCTCATAAGTTTCATACATTTTAGTAATACGCGTGTATTGGTACACGAGTGAAGTTTTCACAACGAGTAGTGAAATGAGAGTACTTCTGATTCTGAATGGAACAAAAATAAAGCCCTGATGGTTTTTTATGTTTGATTTTTTGGAGGTGTTTTTTTAATGTTATTGCATGGCAAACTTTGATGTTAATGCCCTCGTGTACGTTTATGACTCCTGGTATAATATGAATGTTATGATGCTTTTATTGAGGCAAGTTTTTAACGCGTAAGCGCAACTTTTATTTTTGCAAGATTCACACCCATTTAATACTGACCATCAGCTATTTTTGATGTCCCCACAGGCCTTCCTTATGGGTGGATAAGGAGAATGGGTCATAAGTGTCATAACCCACCACGCGGGTCCAATGCGGATTGGTGGGTGTTAACGACTGCAAATGCAGCCGGGACCAACGGCTTAACGTGCCTTCCGAAGCACGGAGAAGCTCAAGATAATATTTTTTTGGTTACCCATCCCATGACCGACCCTTGCGAAAGTTGCTTAGCCTCCGCAATCGCTTGGCGAGGCGCTGTACCACTGCGCCATCGAGCTCCGCATTTAATTTAATTGACATCGATTTCATTACACGACTGCCCAAAACAGGTGAGATTATTTGAGATAAGGTTTCATGTATGTATGAATCTGAGTTTCTTTATTCAGATGTGTGGGGTATCGTTAGAATACTTACACTATCCCGAGTGACACTGGCTATATATTTTTTTGAAAAATTCAATATAACGCTTTTATGACCATTTACGACAGACATGAAATTTTTTTTTTCTTATTAACTGGACTGGCTGTCTGTATGATTTGACAGCAAAGTTCTTGTGCCTATTTGAAACGCCACTAGCGTGCGTCTAAAGAACTAATTTTGGCGTGTACTATGAAAATGGTTGCCGTGATGGTCTCTCCAGACTTCAGACTTTAGTACCATGTCCCTCACGCTATGCTCACGCTAAACAGCGCCAAAATGGCGGAAATCAAATAGGCACAAGAGCAGTTTGACAGCAGCAAGTCCAGTGTAATAATATAGAGGTCAATGCCATTTACCATTACCATTTTGTAACGCGAATTTTTTTTTTCTACCATTATTATATAAACTCATTCGAAAACTAAATTACTTCTTACTGAAATGTATGAAATAAAAATAAATTATTTTAAAAAAATATTGAAAACACGACTACTCTGATTTTTTTTATTACTTAGTTTATTTTTATTTTATACATTTTAGTAAGAAATAATTTAGTTTTTAGTATTTTTAAAATTACTTTCCTACCGAACATAAAATTAACTTAACAAACAACAAATCAAACAGGCCTTTTGAACATGTTCTGTATTTTGAAAGGGACCTAGATAATTCAGGAGTACAAAGTAAGTCCAGGCCAGGGATAAAAATCACAATGCTCTAACTTTTCCCAACCCATTCGCAAAACCGAATTCGAGATAGGACGCAAAAAAAACCATTTCCCCAATGAAACAATGAACGACAATACGTTGTAATAACTTTACTCACAGAGCTGGGACTAAAACACCTGAATACACAGAAAACTACGAAGCGACGTTGCCTTTATCACCCCTTTTTAGGGTTCCGTAGCCTAAATGGCAATAAACGGAACCCTTATAGATTCGTCATGTCTGTCTGTCTGTCTGTCCGTATGTCACAGCCACTTTATTCCGAAAGTATTAAGACTACACCATTGAAACTTAGTGGGTAGATGTATTCTGTTAACCGCTTAACGAATTTAATACAAAAGTAAGAAAAATAAAAGATTAAGGGGGGGCTCCCCATACATGGAACTGAAACTGAAAAAAAATTTTTTCTTCAAACCAACACGTGTTGGGTGTTTATAGATAGGTCTTTAAAAATGACATTGAAGTTTTTAAGACAACTTTTTCTCAAAGTCAACCGTTTGAAAGATATACACCGCCAAAGTGGTAAAATGTGTCCCCCCCCCCCCTTTAACTTTTGAAATAAGAGAGTGAAAAATCTAAAAAAAATATATGCTGTAGAAATAAACACTTTCAACCAAAATTAGTTTGAATGAAATATAGTAATTAGTTTTTGAGATATAGCACATTTTCCAAAACCGCAAATATAACTTTGTCATTCATACCAACACTGTGAAAAACAAAGTTATTTTTGCATACGAAAAATGATAGGTGGTATTAAATATGGTATGGTATAAGGTAACTACGGAACCCTATGGCGCGTGGCCCGACACGCAATAATAGAGCTCGACAACGCTTTGCGTTCCGTCTTTGCCGACAGTAATTATGTTCATTTATTCGGTTTAAGAGAATTAGAGTAAGTGGTTCTGAATGAATGAATCAAAATATTTTATTTAAACAGACTTACTAGTACCTTAAAATAGGTAATCCAGTTCCCTACCATATTCGGGACGTCTTTTTGCTGACAAGAAGAAAAGTTCCGTGAAGTTCACGAAAATTTCAACGTTTCGCTGTTCGTTGTGATGAAATTCATTTATAATAATAATAAATGCTTGGACAATTTCACACAGCGCCATCTAGCCCCAAACTAAGCAAAGCTTTTAATATGGGTGCTAGGCAACTGATAGACTATTTATACACTTTTTTAAATATATCTTATTAATTATTATACAGGGTGCATTTGAAATCACTCTCCAAATTTTAAGGATGTGTTCAGTCCATGAAACTGAACAACTTTCTCTAAGAAACATAGGGTCAAATATTAAAAAAAAAAAATACTTTTCATACAAAACAAAGAGATCACGTGATCAGTTTAGTATGGGTTGACCAAAATTTTTTGGCGTATTTTGACACATGTTTCATGGAGAAAGTTGTTCAGTTTCATGGACTGAACACATCCTTAAAATTTGGAGAGTGATTATAAATGCACCCTGTATAGGTACATAGTAACACCCAGACCCGTCACAGAAACTAAACTTCATCATTTAAAGTCCTGCCCGGCCGAGAATCGAGCCCGGGACCTCTTGTGTGGTAGACCGGCACATAGAAAAAAAACCTGACTTTTGCGGAATCGTTCCACTTACACCCTGTATACCTAAACAGTAATTTATTTTCGTGCCAGTTTCATAGATGATGCAATTAACCACCGGTTATAATGATACAAAAAAAAATCGCGCTTCTTATTTCACACAGCAAATAAACTGACTACAGAAAAACAATTTTAGTTCCACGAAACGTGTCTCGTTTAAATGTAGGTGCATTACCCATTCAGAGGAGCGTATATACGAAAATGTATTCTATTCCCGTAATTTAATGTCGGAATTAAATAATTATGAACAAGTGTCGAAGGGCATGCCTGCGGGTCGCAAACAAAGGCAATAGAGCATGCCCCTGCGGTCTCAACCGCGGCCGCTCGTGTTTACTGGCCGCTTTTTCCTTTAAATCATAAAAAATAACGCTAAACAATGCAACCTTTTTACATTACTCTTGTATTCATCCTCTTTGTTACGTGGAAATTCTAAAGATATTTAAACTCTTTACTGAATAATGGTGATAACCACAGAGCAAAATAAGGCTCGCTGTTAATTAATTACAAAAATGCATTATTATTTTATAGAGTTGAAGTATTTGAATGAATATAGTCTGTTAAATTATTATTAATCAAACACGCATACCGCACGCATGACATTTCATTGTCATCACGTAAATTACGGATAAACGAAATTTATAAATTCATATTCTGTCAAAAGGAATACTTATATGAATGGCCCGATTCGTAGTGTAGAGTGTCATAGAATATGAATATAAGGTTCTTGTGTAGATTTAACTCGTTGTTTGCGGAGGAATATCGACATATTTTATTTTTTAAGCTGATGATGCTGTTCCAAATATGAACATGGCGTGTGATGAAATATTTATTAAGCCGAATCTGGCTTAATGTACCAACGGCGGTTAAACGGGTATAGATATTTTAAGCCCGTGATTACTGCTCTCCAAAAGCATAATTAGTTTTAAACGATTTTTTGTATAAATTACTAGTATCGAAATGGCTTCTGCTCAAATAACGTGTCATTCATAGTCCTATACAAATACCTATTTTTATTTTAGGGTGAACTATTAATTTATTTCTGATATAACTATTATTTTATATATAGGATGTCCCAAACTTTGCCATACGGAGGGAAAGTACCTTAAATATTGAAGATTGGAAATTTTACTGAAAGAAGACATCATTTTGTTTTTAAAAATAATTGGAACTGATTCAAAGATTTTTGGACAATCAGGCCTTAACCAGGAATCGAACCCACCAAAAATTAGTGATGTGATGTTTATTTGTAGTGATGTTTTTTTGTATCTATATGTATAATGGAGGCTTGCAAATCGCCTGAAGAAAATTTACTCCGAATCCCAAAATATAAAATGATTTTACTTTGGGGTTTGAATTTAATTTTCTTTCTACAAGACCTAAGCATTAAAAAAGTGAAATTTTATACGATTTAAAAAACCGATTAAAAATAGGGTTGCCAGATCAAAAGCTGTTTTTCTTAGATATTCTTTAGGCATTTTCGTTAACACGTTTAATAGGCCGCGTTATCTGGTCAGCGATCCTTCAAATATCCCAAAACGAATTAACATTAACTCACTAACATAACAAAGGATCATTCACTCAGGCTTTGTTACTCTAATTCTTTATTCCACCTTGCCTTTTGGAGCCCATACAATTTACTTTGCACAAAGGACCCTTACATGTTTGTGAATAGTTAGTAAGGCACTGTTTTATTAAGTACTGCCAGATTCCCGTAATTTGTATGTTCTACATTGCTTCTTTTTCGAAAGCGTTTTCTTGTGTTCTTATGTTTTATTTATTAAGAGCCTTTGTATTTGCGTCACATACTGTTATTTGACGATCATTTATGTTTGTTTTTAAAATGAGGAAATAAAAAAGCTTTAAAAAAAAGAAAAACCTCCTTCAAAAAACCTTAAAACAAAAACCGCATCAAAAAGCATTTAAAAAAGCATGAAATAATACTTTTTTGTTCTAATAGCCCAACCTGACTTCATTAGACGTGTTTTATTAAAATTGATATGCGTATCTCGTATCTAATGATTTGAATATTATTTCATGTTTTTAGAGACAATTTTGATGCGGGTTTTTTTTAAAGGTTTTTTGAAGGTTTTTCTTTTTTTAAAAGCTTTTTTATTTTTAACTTTTTTGTGGTAGGTATGTCAGAAGATATTTTGACAATTGAATAAGTAGAAGCAGCTTAATTTCTTTTTATATATATTTTTAGCATTCACTCAGCTATTTTTACATAATACTACTAAATATTGTGGAGGTTAAGTAACTTTTGGCAAGGGTAAGTTGTAGGATGGGTGACCACAGTGTATTATCTCGATCTCCTTCGTGCTTCAGAAGGCAAGTTAAGCCGTTAGCCCTAGCTGCATTTACACTTATTAATACTCACCAATCCGCATTGGGCCCGCGCGGTGGGTTATGGCCCATCCTCCTCATCAATCCGTAAGTAAGTCTCAATAAAAACCGGCCAAGTGCGTGTCGGGCCACGCGCCATAGGGTTCCGTAGTTACCTTATACCATACCATATTTAATACCACCTATCATTTTTCGTCTGCCAAAATAACTTTGTTTTTCACAGTGTTGGTATGAATGACAAAATTATATTTGCGGTTTTGGAAAATTTGCTATATCTCATAAACTAATTACTACATCTCGTTTAAACCAATTTTGGTTGAAAGTGTTTATTAAGGTCTACAGCATATATTTTTTTTAGATTTTTCACTCTCTTATTTCAAAAGTTAAAGGGGGGGAGACACACATTTTACCACTTTGGCGGTGAATATCTTTCAAACGGTTGACTTTGAGAGAAAGTTGTCTTAGAAACCTTAATGTCATTTTTAAAGACCTATCTATAGACACCCAACACGTGTTGGTTTGAAGAAAAATTTTTTTTTTCAGTTTCAGTTCCATGTATGGAGAGCCCCCCCTTAATCTTTTATTTTTCTTATTTTTGTATTAAATTCGTTAAGCGGTTAACAGAATACATCTACCTACCAAGTTTCCACTGTGTAGTCTTAATGCTTTCGGAATAAAGTGGCTGTGACATACGGACAGACAGACAGACAGACATGACGAATCTATAAGGGTTCCGTTTTTTGCCATTTAGGCTACGGAACCCTAAAAATGGCTAATGCGAAATATTTCAATAACTTAATGTAATCACTAGTACACTATCCTATTTGATTTTGAAGAGTTCTCATGTGTATCTTCGATGTTCAAGGTTCAATCCCAATGATATTAACATGAGACCACCCTTAAAGTATTCCCTTTCCAACAAAACAAGAATCATCTAAATTGGTTCATAAACAAAGAAGTTATGTGTGTAGATCCGTAAAAAAACTCGAGCAATATTTACCAGTATTTTCAGGATTACTCAAAAACTACTGAACTGATTTCAAATTTTCGAAAAATGGGACCAATTTGGGAACAAACCTGATGAAATAACGTTTAAATCATTTCAATCGGTCCAGCCGCTTTCGAGTAATCAGTGGGCATTTTTTGAAGTCGGTTAAAAATAGTACTTATATTCATGGATGACCAACATCAAATCACAGCTAGGTCATTCCTTGGCGGAGAACCAAACCAAGGCTTCAAGTTACCTCGTTTGTATGAAAATCGACTAGTGTCCTTTATTATCTGGCCACCACTTTATATAATGTTTATTACTATAATGCATAATAATGTATATCTGTAAACTTACATAAGGTCCTTCTGAAATAGTGCACAAAATTTTAAGAGGTCAATGTACTCATGCATACAAACAACTTTTACTATGGGACCAACATTGAAATAGCGAAAAAAAAAATCAGCTGTTCCATACATTTTGATTTATTCGATTTTAAATTTTGTATGGAACAGCTGATTTTGTTTCGCGATTTCAATGTTGGTCCCCTATTAAAGTTGTTTGTATGCATGAGTACATTGACCCCTTAAAATTTTGTGCACTATTTCAGAAGGACCTTATATACAATGTGTTACAAAAAACCCGAAAAGCCAATTATGATATATAAGGGTACCTACAACCCCTGAAAACAACCATTAAAAAAAAATTTTTTTTTCATGATAAAATGCTTAGTGGCAAGCAACGATAGGCCTAAATTTTGTTTTACTTTTGCCCATTGATGGGATTGACTATCGCAAACAACAGCATATTTGCGGCTAGGGTTGTCACTTTGCAGTTCTCCACACAAATAACAATCATACGGGTTATTAAGAAACATCCTGTACACTTAGAATAATAACACCTAGAACGATAGTTCTCTACAAAGCGCACTGTCAAAAGTGAGGTAACTAAAACAGCCAAAATGGCTCCGTTTTCAGATTGTTATTCTACATTATTACCTTATCATACCGATTAAGTACAAAACACTTTCAATTTTCTTACATTTATAAGACTAGTTACTATATTATTGGGTTTCAGTTACGGTTAGTTAATGTATGAAGGATATAAATTTGAAAACTAAGCCATTCTGGCTTGGTATTAGTTGACTCACTTTTCATACGAGGACACGGCTTCTAGGTGTTATTATTCTAAGCCTGTACAATACTCGCGATTGAAAGTATTGCCAAAAACTATTTGTGTGAAATAGAAAAAGAACGTTATACACACAATAATAACTGGTTGAAATTTCGAGTGGAATACGACTTTAATCCATTTTGTGATGCTATCTTTTACTATTATATAAATATAATGCTTAATAAACAAACGCTTGTTCTCGTCTCCTTTAAGACAAATTTAAATTAAGCTTTCCAATGCCTGAAATTCGACGGCATTGTACCTTCAAAACAGCTAAGATCCCGAGGCACCCCATTGAGCAGATTTAATTAACAAGATATGAGTATCTTTAAAACCAACTCTACCCACTTTTTGGTACATAGCAGATTAAAATTCAATGAGCCGGTAAGATTTTAATAAATGCCGCGACTACGATATTATTACGTTAATTAATTTTTAAATTAGTGAACATATCTGGTGATTAATAATCGTCAAGCACAATGTGATCGGTGAGATATCATTTTTGAAGTTGGTAATTTGATTAAATTTCTGTTCTGAAATCGTTTTCATCGTTCATTTTGTTCGGGACATTGTTTCCGATTGCATTTCACGTGAATTATGAACTGTATGTTTTCGTACGCGCCCTGAGGGCAAGCATTGTAGCGAATTGAAACCGGTAATCGAATACGAGGAATGGGAGTTGAATCAATATTTTAAACATCTGAATGTAATCATTCAATATTTACATTGGGTTGTGCTTACATGGCTCATAAATAGGTATAATTTTGAATATTTTCACCTCCCCAGCACGAAAAGGGCGCTTTTTGCACGTAAACGCAGCAAAATCTTTTTTGGTGCATGCTATTAATTTCGAATAACTACATAATAATTATACAGAAACAAAGGTTAAATTATAAAATCTATGTCACACAAAAGTTTCACGTAACATACAATATTATACACGAACTCAGATAATTGCGGAAGAGAAGGCATCGCATTACAGTACCTAACGTCAAATTACTTTAATTTACCAATTTAAAATAATGTTTTTACATACATATTTCATTTCAAGGAATACATTCTTCCTTTGAATTGAATTGAATTAATTAATTCAGAATATCAATAATGATAATATTATCATGTTTCAACAGCAAATTATTATTTGCTTTCCTTTTTATTGATATAAAAATCATACAAATGCGAACCACTTTTCATTATATTCATACTATTCTGATGTCTGATTAGGTTTAGTGAGAAAGTGAATACAATAATCATTACATTATCTCAAACCTAAGTGATTTAAAAAAATCATGTAATCTGTTATATTAGTAATAATTAAATAGTATCCAATGAATTTAGTGTGAAGGTAAGTCTTGTCAACTTAGTGACAACACTATTTATGAATAAAGGCCTTCATATTTGTAGCTTTTCACATATTAATTTAAGGCTAAGGCCACACATTAGGTGCCAAGCTTAGAGATTCACTAAGTGCTAAGTAGAGATTCGCAAGGCGCGCTTGCGCAGTGACTACCTACCTAGAGGCGTCGCTTGCCGTGTGGCCAACTGCGATAGAATGCAATATACGTCAGTTCACTAGAAATAGTCACTAAGCGCAGCAGCCTGGTTCTTATAGATCAACTTTCCAGGCGACTTTAGTCGACTAGAGCTTTTACCGTAAATCGAATCGTCACCTGCTTGAAATTAGGTTTGCGATAGAAAGCCCTATTCGACTATAGTCGTCTAGCAAGTCACCTGAAAAATCGGTCCGTATAAATGCCCCATTAGCAATAAGCTCTTCGTATTGCAGCCTTAGCGTTAAATAAAATCTCAACCCCGCGAAGGTAGTAAGATGAGAGAGGCCACAACTTTGTTTGTTCGGCAACATCTCCCCGTCATCTGACGGTGTAGTTCGACAAAATTAAAAAAAAACCAAGACAGCCGGTGACTTAATTAGAATTTTTCGAATTATACAACGTTGAGCGACGTTTACGCGTCGCTCGTGAAATTTAGGGGTCTTTCCTTAGTTTTGAACTTTATCGTTATTATTATTAAACGTGGACTAAAGTTAGACCTGATTTAAACTGATGAAAGAAAGACTTTTGGAATAAGGGGGTATAAGTTTTCATAAAATTGTAAATCATTTGATACCTATATTTAGACAAGCAATAAGTTCCAATATGTACAAAGAAGGCAGCAAATCCAAAGAGAAAAACAGTAAATAGTACCTACATTAATTTATATATAAACTTATTTGACAACATTATAGATACAAATTCGTTAACAACAGTAGGTACCTATTAGGCATTTTGGTTTAATCAAGAAAATCGAACTGAAGGCGACAATAATTCTTTTTATTTTCAAATTTATAGGACAGAAAGAACACAAATTAAATAAGTCAATATTAATCTAATTTATTATTATCCATTATTAATAAAATTATAGTTGTCGATTAACTACGGAACCTTTATATTAAAGGACTTTGTGTACCTAAAGCATTGTTAAACAAAACGACATAAAATGGTAAGGACCATGCTACACAGTAACGGTGGAGCTAAGAGATTTTTAACGTTCAATATTTTTGAGCTACGACGCATCTTATTACATTCTTGGCCCAATGGATGGATGTAATTTAAAACGTTTATCGTGCATACTAAATAAAACAAAAAATCTTATATTAGACACACCTGTAACGAATACTTCATAATCGTTTCAATTTATGTTTGGTTGTTGACTTTTTTTTAACTTATCGGAGATTTTATTAAATCGTATATGTGTTTATAAGATTATTTATTATTTTTGATAATTTAAGATATAGAATAGGTATTAAAACAGATTTATTTTATTTATTTGTGTGACATAACTTTACTGATTAAAAGTAAATTATTTATCAGTACTTAATGTTTTTATTTTAGAATAACCAAAAATAGTGATCTCTCAATTTAGTGATAATAACGACGATGTCCATATGTTTGATAATAAACTCACAATAAAATTTTACTTACTTATCTCAAAGAAAGATCGTATTTTTTCAAAAGTCGCTTGTAAGCGAAGTAAATTGTAATACAGCACACATATTGGAAAAAATCAAAGTGTTTATAAAGACGCAATTTTGAATTGTGTTCATGTAATGCACTCCGAGAAATCTTTGTGGTCTTTTTAGCTTAAATATTATTTTTTAGCCTATCTTTTAGTTTTATGGAGTTTTAATGCTAAAAGTGGCTTTATTTTATCTTTAGTGATATAAAGCTTTTATTTATAAAACACCTTTATTTTTGAAGACGTTGTAATACATCATAAAATTTTGTGATTAATAAAATTAATATCTTCAAGATATTCTTTTTCTTTTACTTTCTTATATTGAGTAAAGTCTGCGTTTTCTTATACCAGGAAGGAGTTATTGATGAGATAAAGATAAAAGATAAAAAGATCAAGAAATATTTATTGGCCTCAAAGAAAACATGAACATAAATATAAAAAATCAGAAAAAATAGAAAAGAGATTACTAAATTATAATAAGGTACTTAAAGATTAAGGGTGAGACCAAAGGGTAGCTGTCTCAGCTGTGCTTTTGCGGCATTGCGCAGAATGCCGCAAAAGCGCTGGTTTTCAGCCAGCTGATGAGCATATTACCTTCTTTTGAATTCCCATAATGTAAGGGTTTTAACTATGTTATGCACTCTAGTACTATTATTTATTCTGTAGTTATGCAGTCAAGATTCTACTAATGTGGTATTTACACGAGTCGACTTGGCAGTTGGCAGGCGACTTTAGTCAATTAGCGCTTTTTATCAACAATCGCTTGTAAAATCGAATTGCTACCTCATTGAAATTAGGTTTGCGATTAGACTTTACAAGCGAATGTCGATAAAAAGCGCTGATTGACTAAAGTCACCTGCAAAGTCGTAATAAACTATCATTTACTGGTAAAACAGCGACCCACAAAAAGTTTCCAAGTGTGGTAAAAAGTTAGTATATCGCAAGAGTCAACAGGTGTCGCTGGCGTCGCGCCAGAGACAGCGACTAAACGACTCCACTCATGGACCGTTCCGTTTAGCATATTATTGGGCGGATCGAACATCTATGAATACGAATCGAGACATTCATTGCTTGTAATGGATCGCGTTAGCTTGTGATAGTGTTTTTTTTTTCTTTAACCGGATTAGGCACCGTCATCGTTTTGCTAATAGTGGTTTGTATTGGAACTAGGAACATAAAAAAGTTTGAAAAAATACTACGATGTAAATAAAATAATTATAAATTAGTCACGAAATTATTTTTGAGAAGATTAATTTAACATTAGGTAATACCATCTTCTTATGGTCATAAAAGATAAATTATAATTTGAAATCAATTAAGAGGTTAGAAATTAAATATTTATAATAACGGTACTGAAATACATAGGTACTTTGTAACCATGTTGTGTTTCATAACATTACCCATAACGATACTTAGAAAACCAAATATCCGTTATACTGGCCAAATACGGACAGAATCTTGTAATAAAATAAAAGACACAAAGTCTACCAAAACATTTTCGTTCATCATCTCAAAATGTAGAAGAGTTAAATCCCATATATTATGGAAATCAGAAACAATGACGCAGAAACGTCCTCATATTAACCACAGAATAGAAACAGACTGCATTCCTCTAAAATGTCGAAATTATACAGGGCTCTCATAAAATAATAGTCGTCCGGGCTAAGTCGGCTGTTGAATTATTCATTCAGTGCACTGTTTCTTAATAAAGGTGAAAAATGTTCAGCCACTTTCGAGGGAAATGCAACTTGATATAACCTTGGATCGTAGATTTGTGCACCTTTTGAACAAACTTAGGTGAATACGGGGAAGGCGCCACTGGTACAATGAATGAAACTACAAACCAACAGAGCGATATGGTCCACTGATTGAAAACATCGTGTGTTTGATGACTATGATTCGTCTTTGTACTTTCTTTGTTATTTTGAGATGGAATAATGAATTATAATAAACCTTAGTTAAAATAACGGGAATTAAACGCGTACAACTAATGATAGGTATTTTCACACCTACCTATTTTTCCGACGTTTCGACCGAGTTGCATTGCATTGGCCGTGGTCACGGGCTGACATAATAAACTGTTTTATCTTAAAACCAATGTTCTCTTGAAAATTATAGTTTTATACGTTGGCATGCTTTATCAAGTAAAATCTATTATAGTTGTTAATTTTTCCAATAACGTACTTCGTAAACCAACCAACATGGGAGTAACGAGGAAATAACTCTAGCAGAGTTTATGACGTGTGCCGCTGCACAGATAGCGGCACAACTACAGCGAAACCGATAAATTTTCATGGTTATTATGGTGCACTCCTGCCGCGCTTTATGATCTGTTTTACAGAAGGAATGTCAAGTTGGCCTCCAGTCAACCGACGTCACCTTCATGTACTTGAGCTGTAAGTTGATAAGAATAATGACCAAACATTTTAAAATTAAATTAATATTCTTATATAATAGATAATGTATTATATACATTACGCTAAAAAAAATAAAATTTTGCTTAATCCTTACTAATATTATAAATGCGAAATGCCATTGTTTATTTGTTGTTTGTTACGCACCGATCGTCATGAAATTTTGCATACACGTTGTCAGGGGTGTACAAAGAAGGCAAAGGATTCCTTTCATCTAGAAAAAAGTACTGTTACCGAGGGATAGCAAAAATACTTTCCACGCAGAAGAAGTCGCGGGCGGCCGCTAGTTGCACTATAAATATCAATACATAGTATAAAACAAAGTCGCTTTCTCTGTCCCTATATCCCTATGTATGCTTAAATCTTTAAAACTACGCAACAAATTTTGATGCGGTTTTTAGAGAGATTCAAGAGGAAGGTTTATATGTATAATACATGGTGTCAAATTCCACACTACACCGAAGCGAAGACAGGGCGCTAGTTACTTATAAAATATACTTTCAAAACAAATATTTTATCAACAGCCTACATAATAAAAACCTTGATTCGATCAACTAACTGGACATATTTAGCCATAAAGTATACTAATCGAACATAACAAATCACTCAAAGTGGTAGCTTTTGTAATACCCAAGATTTTAAGCAATCTCAGTATGCATCCACATTCGAATATTATCTAAAATTCGCGACTCCGTGTGTAGCAATAAATTTCTCGTGAGTCGCAAGGACAAAATCTCGTTACTTACAAGCGCCCTAAAGCATCTGCCTCCATAAATCAAGCAAGCTCTTCCGAAACGTTTTTCTTGTCGAGTGCATGCAACAGATAGGCCGACAACAGGTAGGCTGGCGAACGGCCAACGGCTCACATCTGCAGGTCTTTTGGAACTTAGGGGGTGAGTTTCGTTCAGTCTATTGTTGGAGTTCTGCTCTGTTTTCAGTTGTTTGAAGAAAGGTTGATAGGGTTTTGGCAGCTTGAGTTCATAAAAGATTTTATCAAAATTGATTACTTAGGTGCACGAGATAGCTATATACATTTGTATTTCAGTAGAAAGAGCTCTCCCACAAAACGTTTTTTCTTGTCATATGTGTTTAACATATACTATAGGTTTAAACATCAGGTACGTACTTAGTATTTTAAGGAGTGAATTTTGTTCAATCCATTGTTGAAATTATGGCTTAATTGTTTGAACTAAAAGGTTGGAAAGACATCGGATAGTATCCTGATAAATATTCATTCATTTTAGTAGAGCTTCCCCAGAAACGCCACTTTCGATCTAACAACAGTGTCTAATAATTATATTTCATCAATAACTACCCCAAAATAAAACCCAAATAGGTACCTACTTTTAAAACAAATCAAGCTTATAGTGGGATGAAACTTAATTGGAATCTAAAGATAAAAAATCAAATTAAAAATATCATAGAAGCTAATTTTTTAACTATCACTACTGGTATGAACCAACAGGTTGGCGTTCGGCCAGGCGCCGCCATGTGTCTTGCTACGAGACTACGAACTTCAAACGCTACGCTTATGCTACGTAGCACTAGACTTTTACTACGAAAGGCTCTGACGTTAAATAACGGCGACAAAGTTTTTGAGTTTGCCTTAAAAAGAGAAATACGAGTTCTAAACGGGGAAATAGTAGATTATACAACAAGTGAAAAAAAGGGAATTTAGTTCGAGGGACTAAGTTGGATCCCGAGAGTAGCGAAGGATTCTAGAGTTGAATCCTGAGCGTAGCGAGGGATTCAAGAGTAGAATCCTAAACGAAGCGAGGGATACAAAGGACCGAGATGATTTTTTTTTTCACGAGTTGTGTACTCTACTTTTTACCATCGACTGCGAGAAAACAAATAGCAGTACTAAACCTATAGTAAGTATTTATAGGTTATCAGATTTTTATATTTAGGTATGAAATCGATAATATTTAAAATATTAGAAAAATTAAATAGTGAATTTTGAAATTTTCAAATGAACTGTACGCGCGCAAGCTTTAAGAAGTGTATATGAAATTAGAAGTTTTCCATTACATAAATCAATCACGATAAGAAGGAGATCAGTCAGTCTGGCATCAGTCCATGCCATCAATCTGTAGACTTTGAATTTTTTCCAGACCTGATGATCGTACCCTGAAAAAAAGGACTGATGCCACAGACTGAACATCTAATCTCCCTATAATAGATAGAAAAGAACCCGAAGCTAAGACACTAAAAAGAACCTATAGATAGAAAAGAACCCAAGGCTAAGACACTAAAAAGAACCTAACTAAAATAGGCGGGATATTTTTTTTATTTCAATGGCTTTATCTGTGAAATAGCTCCATACATTCAGGACGTTTTATTTTTTGTACACAATTCATATGATGCGCGCTTGTTCCAAATTCAAAATACTTTTATTCACTCGGTGAATAAAAACGGGTTTTATTCACTGTTGTCAATGAATAAGACGCACTTTTTTGAGTGGCGATGGTAAAAAAATATTTTTTGAGATTTGTTGACGACTATTAAATTTCTTATGGAATAACCTAATCGAAAAAAAATAGACTTGAATACCGTTTTACTATGATGGCAGATTAATAAAGCTTTTTTAGTGTAAATAGCCGAGTGCCATATTTTGATATTTGTAACAAAATCACTTTAACCGCCCTATTGGCGACCTTGTTTAAATAAATCATTTTTTGTATTCACTAATCAAAATGTTGATTCTATTTCAGGCTTGTACAACTCGATTACATGAAAGTGACGTCGGTTGACGAGGCCAACTTGACATTCCTTCTGTAAAACAGATCGTAAAGCGCGGCAGGAGTGCACCATAATAACCATGAAAATTTATCGGTTTTGCTGTAGTTGTGCCGCTATCTGCGCAGTGGCACACGTCATAAACTCTGCTCTCCCTCGTTACCTCAACATCAGTTAATAAAATAAAGTTATTGGAAAATAAATAATATCTACAGGCGATTTACTTTAAAAATAAAATCTGGTAACCGTAAACTTCTTTTAGTAAATACGTACGATTAAATTGGATAGTTATCCAATAATATGTTGTTCTTATTTAGAAGTACCTAAGAAGGTAATACTTAAACAAATTTTATGTATGTTCAGCTTGCATAAACTAATTAATAACAAATATTTTTTTCACTTCTCAAGCTTACGCGCTCACTATACATGAAATAAAACAATTTTTAACGGATACTAGCACGGTTGTGAAGGGGCCTCCCAATTTTAGGAAATGGTGGTAGTTTCAGTAGATTCTCTCTCTTTTTAGCACTAAATAATTCATAAAATTAAATTATAAATCAACATAAAACAATAAAAAATTTTTGTTAAATTTTAATTTCTGAACGTCTAATAAAATTCATCGCTTGAGGGTACCTTCAGTACCCCGTGACCACGGCACCTCCACGGCAGCTGCAAAGGTGCCGAAACGTCGGGAAAACCAAAAATCAAACCAAATACCAACTAATTACCAAAGTACTTTAAATAAAACCGCGCTAGTATCCGTTAAGAATTGTTTCATTTCAAATATTTTTTTATTATATTTTTCTTAAACTTTAATATTCTGGGTCTAGCTAAATGGTTGCGATTTTGTGATTTCAGGTTAATTTGAAGGGCGCCATTTACGAGCACCGCCAAACCAAATGTATGATCATTTTATTTCGTATATAAAATCTGTATAAGTAACTTTATTTTTTGTATTCCTAAAAAACTTTACAGAGAAATATCAAAAGCTTTTACTTCACTAACTAATAAATAAACAGGTTTTGTATGTAAATTACTACCAGCTAAAACTAAACTGTAGTTAAGAGGTTTTAATGACACTTTTAAACAAGCAAGTTTGACTTATAACTTATAACTCAACGTTTACTAAAATATGTAAAGGTCGATATCTCAGACCAATTCTGTGCTAAGGCCAGCCATACGCGACGAATTGCGACTCATTACAGGCGCGGGGCGTCGCCAAATCTGCGGCGGGGCTAAGCGGCCGTGACATTCCGCTTACAAATTTTATTATCCACCCCTGGCCAATCTTTACACTGAGCTTTAAGGAGCTCCGTTTAACAGCAGACAATCTGTTATGGTTGATGGATTTAGATTTATAGAAGATTTTTTTAATGATGTATTTTGAAAGGGTTTTGAACAGTAACTATGTTACCCCCATTTTCTAGACAGTTCTTCTCGTATAAGGTTTCCTGCGTAGGGTTTGCGAACCGATGGCGTGGCTTCTTCGACATTCATAAGTTCTTGTAACAGCCTAAACTGAATAAATGACTTTGAGTTTTGAAGATGAATAATTTAAAAGCAGACCAATATTTAACGTTATATCCTAGGTACTAATATTATAATTGAAAAAGTTTGGATGTTGGTGTGCTTAGGGGTTTTGTGTGTGGACTCAGCTATTCACAAAATTTAAATGGGATTACAGTTAGTTCATAACGTGGAATAACATAGGCTAGTTTTCCCAGGGATTTTATGAATGTCCACGCGGACGAAGTCGCGGGCGGAAGTTAGCAAAGAATATGTAAAAAGTGTAATACTAATAAACAACTTTCTTTGTTGAAAAAGAGCAAATAGATTCTTACATCTTTTTACGGTGACCAATATAAAAACGCTTAATAAATTTTAAAACACAATCACAAAAAAGGTGCAATAATAAAAGGGAATAACATGGTTATTTGATTATTTCAATTTACAAAATTTCAAATACCAGAAATCAGTCCAATATAACATCAGAATTTAGATATCAAATATTCCAACATAAGCACACACAATGCCTATAAGTACCTACTCAATTAAATTTGCGGAATGACCTTTACAATTTCCCATAAAGGTATGATTAAAGCTAATACAGGAACAATCACAAGTCTCTTGACGTCCTTTCACAACAACGGTCTGACCAAAATACAATGTAGGCTTTGACGGTAAACCCTATTTACCGGTCGAACGTCGAAGAAACTGACGGATCGCCGCCGCATTCGACCGACGTCACGCGGTTTGGTGAATAATTCACCTAGGTAAGGAACAATATACAAGATGAAACACTTGGTGAAAATCTACGAATAACTACGACTACGACAATAGTCGAAAAGTCAAAACTGTAACCTTTTTACGGAGAAGTTTCTTTTGCATTTGTTTGCTACGACAACAAAAAATTGTTTAAAAACAAAAAAAACCGACTTCAAAAAAAACCTGCCTCTAAAAAGCAAGAAATAATATTCAAATCATTAGATACGCATTATAACGTCTATTGAAGTCGGGTGGGGTACGAACGTACGGGAAGTACAACTTCCTTTTTTTATTCTAAAATCCCCACCCGACTTCAATAGACGTTATAATGCGTATCTAATGATTTGAATATTATTTCTTGCTTTTTAGAGGCAGGTTTTTTTTGAAGTCGGTTTTTTTTTGCTTTTAAACAATTTTTTATTTGTTTATTTTTAGTGTCAGTAGTTTCTGTATTAGATAGTGTAGGTAAGTATATTA
This sequence comes from Agriphila geniculea, assembly GCA_943789525.1. Classification (NCBI taxonomy): domain Eukaryota; kingdom Metazoa; phylum Arthropoda; class Insecta; order Lepidoptera; family Crambidae; genus Agriphila; species Agriphila geniculea. The sequence goes on from OX038875.1 coordinate 10,890,376, forward strand.
TTTAGGTAGAAAAATCGGCTCAGCCAAACGTGAGTTAATCGCGGAGAAACATACTATAGGTATATACAGGTCAAACTGAGAACCTTATTTTTTTTTGTAGTCGGTTAAAATGACTACACTAAAGATATCCCCTTTCCAACACAAAAACTTCATCTAATTCGGTTCATAAATAACAAAGTCGTCAAGGTAGTTGATGCAAAATCATAGTATTTTCAGGATTACTTGAAAACCACTCGACCGATTTGAAAAAAAATTAAATGGGACCATCTCGCAAGCAAACTCAATCGAACAAAAAAAGAATCATCAAAATCGGTCCATAAATGTCGAAGATACGCGCGAACAACGATAAAAAAAAACATACAATCGAATTGAGGACCTCCTCCTTTTGTTGAAGTCGGTTAAAAATAGTATTAAACGAACTTCGACACAGTATTCTTTGCTTCGACAGTGCGAGCAGGTTTTTGCAGATGACCTAGGTATATAAGGCAGTATTTATGAAGGTATTTGAGGGCTGACGTAGGATAGTTAAGGCGTCAACATGCGTCAAATCCCAATATTCAATTCAAAATATTGAAAAACTACGCGCGTGAAGCTATCATAGAAAAACTTGAAATAATGCACAGTAGACTTAATTGAAGACATTTATAAAAATGGTACCACCTTTGATGTAAAAAAAATATCCCGTGGACCTCGTTTTTGGGTTTATTTGCAAAACTTCTCGGAAAGAGAACATTCGTTTTTGTTAAAACCAACGCATAAAAATCTGCGATGTTAATTCCTTCTATCTTAATTGAACAGTTTTTTTTAAACTAATTTGAAAGCGAAGAAAAGTAATATAATAAAAACATGTAAAAATCGAGGATTCGGCGCTCGACCTCTCCGCAACCGCCGCGTTGGAACACGCACTGATTTGAACCCAAAGCGTATAGAGAGTTACGTTCGATTTCACTCTATCACAGATCGACCCGCTCGTATTGATGCATGTTAAGGCCTTAAGTGCCCCTAGCTAGGGTAACGAAAAATTTAAAGTATGTTTGTTTACCTTAAATCATAACGACGGAATGACGTAAGTAACTAAGAGTGGATTGATGTCATAATGTACCTGTAACAAAAAGATAATAATATAGTAAATAAAAAAAGACAATTGGTGATTTTATGGAATTATAAAATAATACTAAAATACATCGTCCTTACAAAATTAGAACCGGATTAATTAAGTGGGAAAGGTGAGAGCTATTTACTTTCATACACACTTTAGTTTAAAACGTGAAAACGTAATAAATTCTTATACAAAATTCATTGACAGGGACTGAAAATTCGTCTTACATCTCTTAATTCGAGATTAGAAATAAAATATACGTTTTCTTTTGTATATTGTAAAACGTTCTGTTGTGTATGAGACGAAGCGCGCTGAACATTCTTGTAAGTGAAATGTGAGGCTTCCTCATAATTTATTCGTTGACGAAGGCTTCGGAATTTTAGGTAATCCGATACATCCGAAACAGATTAAGTAAATTATACAAAAACTACCGACCGCCCGCGACTTCGTCTGCGTGGACAGTTATTTCTCTATCCCTCGGGAACAGTACCTTTTTCCGGGATGAGAGGTACCCTATGTCCTTTTCTGTACTCTTGAAAACGTGTATGCAAAATTTCATGACGATCGGTCCAGTAGCTAAGACGTGAAGGCGTAACAAACAAATAGACTTTCGCATTTATAATATTAGTAAGGATAGGTACGCAACGTGGCGTGGGTGGCAAAAATTAGTGGGAACTGGGAACTAATTTTTCACTTCTCAAGCTTACGCGCTCACTAGACATGAAATAAAACAATTTTCAACGGATACTAGCGCGGTTTTATTGAAAGCACTTTGGTAATTAGTTGGTATTTGGTTTGATTTTTGGTTTTCTCGACGTTTCGGCAACTTTGCAGCTGCCGTGGTCACGGGGGTCCCCCGTGACCACCGTTGAAAATTGTTTTATTTCACAACTAATTTTTCCCTAAAGTTTTGACTGATATTTTTTAATTTTATATTCTTTCGCTTTCACACTAAAATGGTAAAAAGGAACCCTTAAGGTGTAATTTGGAAGCGCGCTGCCAACTGCAACTGCGACAGCACGTGCAGCGGCTGCATGAAATCAGCCGCAGCTGCACTACTCTACTGGTTTGTATGTATTTATATGAAATTACTTTCGAGCGCCGCTGCAACTGCACATGCAACCGGCGGCGACTGCTGCAGCGGCGCTCGAAAGCACAGTACATAATAGTACAATCGAAAGTCATTTCATATAAATACATACAAACCAGTAGTGCAGCTGCGGCCGGCAGTTGCAGTTGGCAGCGCGCTTCGAAATGGCACCTTTATCCTGCGAATTTGTTTGTCTGTCTGTTTTCTATCACCGCTGGAAAGATTACAGGAAAAATTAAATGTCGCTAACGGCCGAATACCTACTCAGAAGCTTCTTAGCAAAAATCTTATTAAGGTCTCTTCAACTTTAAGGATAGTGTAAGTTTCATAAAGTTTCTGTCAAATCTGACAACTATTTTAAACTTAAGGTGGCCTTAACTTTGAAATTCGTTTGAGTATTTGGCCGTAAAGCACACTTTTTCAGAAATCATTAACAAAAATTACATTAATTCCACTATAGGGCAAGAGATGGCGCTGACCTAATACTGCAATAGGTATTCTACAGTGCAGTGTATTTATAATATTTATATTACGCTGGTACGGAACCCTTGCTGCGTGATCGAGTCCGACTCACTCTTAACCGGTTTTTATTCAGTAAAATAGATCAAGAAAAGAACACGATCGAAAGCTGTAGAAACATAATATGGTATTAACATAGGCGACTAAGCCGCAAAACTTTCGCCGCACGGCGAAAATCGACCGTGTACATGAACAAAATTATCTGATCCGGTGGCCAAAACTGGAACTACGTTATTACTTGGTTGTTACATATTTTTACCTAGGTTACGCCATCAACCACATAGACGACAGCGACGCCGTCAACTGCGGTTCAATTTTGGAAGCGACTTGCTAGGTGACTAAAGTCAACCGTCACCACTCACAGGTGTCTAAAATCGACCCATGTAGAAAGCCTATTATGTCAATAAATACTCATCCTCAAAGCAATGACGATATAACGAAATAACTAATGGGAAACTTAACGTTGCTAGTGTATTTAAACTAGCCCATGGTAAAATACCACAAACAATAGATTTTAAAATATATACCCAAAAACCTTAAATAAACATACTTTTTGAAGCTTACGAACTTTGTAAAGAATTACAGATGTTTATTTGTGATAGAATCTTAACAATGTGAGAAACAAGCTTCTGCTCCCATACAAATTAAGTACAAATAAGTACATCCCAGGAAAGTTCTTCGAGTCAGTCGTTTTATCGGGAATCTACGGCAAAGTTTTTACGGTTTGATTTGTTACAAGTCCGGAGCGCGAATATAGGGAGACTGGATCTGGCCATTCATCTCTAACAATTAATTTGGATTTCTATCAAGAAATAACTAATATTAGGTCAGTCGGTCAGGTCAGGTCGGTAATTGCCGATATTTTGTCACATACAGAGAAAATAATAACTTCTATAATTTAAAATTTTAACAAAATCGTGAATATAACATCGAATTATGATCATGATAGTTAACTATCAGTAAAAATAAAGTCCATATTTTAGATTTCGTGACATTAAAAAAAAGATCTTGAAAGTGACTCTTTTTTTGTGAGCAAAAAAAGGGTGACCGAAGGGGTTGTAACTTAACCAAAACTTATTTTTTCGCTTATCTTAAATGGAAATAAGTTAGCATAGTGTTCAAACATTAGTACATAAAAGTTTTGTTACATGAGTGTTCATGGTTGTTAAATGAACAAAGAAAATGCTATTATGAAAAATGCAACTTCTTGAAAAATCTCCATACAAATCGGCAATTTCATAGGTAAAGACCTATTATCTTAAACACAAGCAAGTTAATGAATAAAATGCATAGGTAGCCCAAAGTTATGTGCTCGTTTACTACGAATAAGTTTAGCCAAATACTTCGATCGCGTTCAGATTCACTTAATTTGTTAACCTAATCACATTGTTTTTAAACAAACCGTATTATTAACAAAAATTTAGAATAGAATAGAATAGAATAAATGTTTATTTAGTAAAATCACATTAAAATGAAACAGGCCTCACAAACAGGTACCAAATAGGCCTCTACTCAGTATAAGCCGTAGCAACGTATGTCTCCACGGCACTGGTTTTCTGCAGATGCCTCTAGGTAGAGGTTTACACTAAATAAACGATAACGGGCAATTCGAATTCGCCCATACCGAATTACAATTAGCGTCAGTTCACCGAATACGGCCTGTAACCGTATATTGACTAAAGCTGAATACAGTCCAACCGAATATTGTTAAAGCCCGCCGGTAACAATCAATTGCGATTGTCAATTTTTCCGTCAATGCCATTGTTGGAGCAATTGACAATCGCTTCAATTGAACGCGTAAACGATCAATTTTTCCGACAATGGGCGTCAATTGCGGAAAAATTGACAATCGCAATTGATCGTTACCGGTGGGCTTAACGCAGTAGTGGACACGAGTTTCTTGCCGGTTCTTCTCGTTAAGCGCTCCGGTAACGATTATTTACGATTGTCAATTTTTACGTTATTGCTACGAAAATTGATCGTTTACACGTACAATTGAAACGATTGTCAATTCCTACAACAATGGCATTGATGTCTTGCGATTGCAAACCGAATAAATGGTTTTAGATTTTGTAATTAAATTTGGTCACTTCCAGCGCAAGTGACTTCACCGTACGGTTACGGCTTCACGCTTTGCGAGTCTATCGCTCCGCTCCGTTTGAACTCCTTACTTATTTGGGAATGTTTAAAAAGTTCACGGATTGCGAAATGGATTTTACGAGATGAATACTGATATCCATGTATTGATTTTGGGTTTATTCCCGGTAATAACTGATAAGTATCTCGTTCAGGAAAAGAGAACGGGAGAAGGTATTGTTGAATCTTAGAAAATAAGAATTCAGATATTTTACAGAATGTTCGAAAGTGTTTACCAGTGGCTTCATGAGCTGTAGATTTCGCATTAAAAAGTGAAATAAAATGTCGCCATGAAGTTTTCAAAGCAGTACGTGCTGTCTGGTTTATTATTTGCAGTGTTCGCAGCTAGATGGTGCTTCTAATTTTAATCATTTTTCGAAATAGGTTTATATTTTCTTAGACAAATTTGGAAAAACTGGCTTGACTAAATATATATAATAATTATCGAACCTGCTCACAAAATTTTACCAGAATCGATTGAGAAATCAACCTGAAGAGGAGAACAAACAGCCGGAAAGCCGGAGTGAAATATGTTTTTTGATCTCCGTCATTTTAATAAATTTCTTAAAACTGTCTCGACAAAAAATCTAAGATATATATTTATCAATCTTTTTGGGTATCTATTCCTAAAGGCCGAAATTAAAATTATACTAACATGTGACCACTCAAATTAAAAAGAAAATTGTAGTCAACTCTAGGCTTCAAACGCCGTACATACTAAAAATTTGTAAGTAGAGCTAGAGTGCGAAAGATGACATTTAGTTGTTGTTAGTAGAATTGGAACCTTTCATGGCTTGATTTCCTATTATGTACTTGCAGGTTCGAATACCATGCGTCGAATTTTCGTGCTTTTCTTTCTTTACTCATTCTCATTTCTACTTCTATCAGTGAATTCCCATAGTAAAATCATAAGAAAATTACAAGACCCCACCAGAACAGTTCACCTTCTAGCTCCTGTTAAAGTAAATCATTAAGGGCGCTCGTCACGGCTGTCGCCTCTCATCAAATCGAACAAGGCAAAGTGTAGACTGATTCCAGGCGCTCGCCACGGATCATTTCGGACCGTCTATTGTGCGCTTAATGACGTCAACAGTATAGCTCGGTGGTTAGCGCCGGGACTGTGCCCTTTGTTCGTGCAATAACAATATTAAGTATGACACTAGATCTCTTTAGTATTATTAAACACAAAGACGAAAGTCATCGAACTTCGAAACCTTAAAGTACCTATATACCTAATTAAAGGTTTTAATGAACTTTGCATTTTATTAATTACTAGCGACCCGCCCTCGCTTCGCTTCGATTCCTTCCTTTTTTGCCAAATGCGACCTTCCAACAACACCCAAAAAGAAAACAAATACCTTACAGTCGTCATGGTTGCTCCAAAAGTCCGTTTCCGTCCCTTTCGTGTCCCGTCATTAGGTGAAAAGTTGAAAACCGCATGAAAATCCGTTCAGTAGTTTTTGAGTTTATCGCGAACAGACAGATAGATAGACGCAGCGAGGGACTTTGTTTTATAAATGTAGTGAATGTACCACCAACGCCAACCCTCGGAACGTTGTTATATCGAAAATTATGACTAAACGTAAAAGGCCTACTTTTAAAAAGTAAGCAAGGTATTATTTTATGAGTCATTAGAAATCAATTATTTGCAATAAGGTCAAAGCGGGGACAAACGGCATATAATATGATGCGTTGAAAAGTTTTTGCCGTATCTCATCAATTTATAAACTTATCACTATTCCTTATACATAGGAAGATAAAGCAATTCAAAAACTATAAAGGACAACTAGACAAAATAATATTACGATACAATTTCAAAATAAAACAATGTTTTTTTAAAACGCAGACGTGGACGGTCTTCCCCCTTCTTACTTTAAAATCCTTACTAATATTATAAATGCGAAAGTCCGTTTGTTTGTTTGTTTGTTTGTTTGTTTGTTTGTTTGTTACGCCTTCACGTCCTAACTACTGAACCGATCATCATGAAATTTTGCATACACGTTGTCAGGGGTACAGAGAAGGACATAGGGTACCTTTTATCCCGAAAAAAAGTTATGTTCCCGAGGGATAACAAAAAACCTTTCTACGCAGACGAAGTCGCGGGCGGCCGCTAGTTAAAATATAAATACAAAAAAATCTTTCTATCGACATAGTAAGTGGAAATGTTTGCAACCTCTGACTCGAGGCAAAACCGGCATATGACGGGCTTGCCTCATTTATGCTGTACGGACATCCCCAATCGTATAATTTGAGCTTAGGAAACTAAATTAGCAAATAACTTCGATTTTTTTTAGAATTATTAATAATTAAATTAAGTAACAAGCTTTAGGCTATAGATTTACAACCAACTCACCTCTAACTCCCATTCAGATACTTTAAAACTTGGAGATATTTAGATTTTTTTACGACATGTTACACTCACGTGGAGAGTGAAAAAATGGACCTTAATTAAAATGCCGTTTATAAATATTTACAGACCTCGTAGCGACATCTATTATAAAGACGTAGAACTGTTATGGAATATTGTTTAGGGAAATAATAACTAGATTGAGCTACTATGCAAGAATCGGGTTTTAGATGGACTGTTTGGTCTTGCCCCCTAAACAGTTTTCCCCGCATAACCTTACAGTAATGCGGTTTATGATATTCAGTGTAACAATGGCAGATATTAATCGGATCAACGTGTATAATTGCGTAGGCCTCCATTTAGTGCATGCTGGATGCGAACAATAATCAAACGGCGGACAATGGAGGCTTGTCCGGACAATACATCTCCATAGCTCGGTAGGCATTACGTGGAAATCGAAAGTGTCTGTTATATTTTTTAATCTGTCGTTCGTCCGTGTTCAACATAGGCCTCCTCCAAAGCTTTCCACGATCTTCTATCTTGCGCCAACTAGAGCCTTTGTTAGGCCAGAATTCTTACAAACAAATTGTTGACGGCAGAACGATTGTAAATATGTAAATATAGTTAAGATAGTTTAAATTTTGATATTTTGAAGAATTGCTTTGTTTTATCACATTATTTTCTTATTTGAACACTTAATTATGTTTTTCTAGTATATTTTGCATGTAGAAATTAAGATAGGAATTAAGACCTTTGATTTGTTATTTATCTTTCTTGTATAGATACTATTAGCGATTTTGTTTGCACCGTTAGAAAGAGATAGCACTATAATGTTGGAAAGAGACAGGAAAGATTGGTGCCGTGTGCAAAAATTAGTGCCGTGTGCAAACTGTATGCGTTGTAATTGGCTAATAGCTATATTGTAGAAAACTAACTAGCCACTAAGTGCGAGTAAACATTTTGTACTTAAATAAGGCTGTTTTGTATGAAAATTGTTCAGTTCAGTTCAGTTCAATATATACCTACTATGGTTTGAAAATACAAATAGTAAAAAAAAGCTGGAGTTTTAATTCTTCTGCCCGACGTCGCTGAACCCCTGCACCTGCTAAGTTTACAAGTGGTCCTTCGAGCCGGATACGCCGGGGACTTAGAAGATTTCGCTGCCAGCACCCAGGACTTAGAAAATTTGAAGAAAAATTCCCAAGACTTAGAATATTTTTGGATCATTCAGTCTGGGACTTGAAGAATTCCTGGGATACTTGAAGAAGCAACCATGTCGTACCCGACGAGGAGCAAGGCAAAGGAGAGAGGCGGAACGTCAACGGCCCAGAGCGATCCTGCACATACGGAACCCGCAGACTCCGGGGTAGCTACGTTCGTCCGCCCACTCCGATCGCCGTCGACGGTTAACCAAGGGATACCTGGTGAAATATACATCCCAGAGATTCCGTCTTCCGGCATTGGTGGAAGAGTGGTGGATTTCACGACCAGAGATCCAGATCATGAAGCAACGCCGACCGTGAGCACCGTACGAGCGCCCCGAAAAGCTCCAAGTGTCACGTCGTCCCGTTCCAGTCGCGCACACAGAGAAGCGACACGAAAGAAAATCGAATACGAAGCAGAACTTGAAATGTGCGCAGCACAACAGCGTCTCGCCGAGAAAAAGAAGGCAATGCAACTGGCGGAACTAGACGCAGAGGAGGAAGAAGAGGAAGAGGCCTTAGCGAGAATAGAACCACCTAAAGAAGATCGCATCCAGGAGTGGATCCAGAAGTCACCTTTTGAGCCCGCTCGTGAGAAGACCCCGCATTCTGGCCGAGATGGACGTGATTCATCAAGGGGACGTCGACAACCCGGGAAGGCGATTGAAGAGTTGGCCGAAACCCTACGAGACATGGCCAAACCACGCCCTATGCCACGAGCTTTCTACGAGTTGCCTAACTTCAGTGGGGATCCAGCTGACTGGCTTGCCTTTAAGAAGAAATATGAAGATTCCACTGCCCAGTACGAGTTCCGGCCATCAGAAAACCTTGCGAGACTACAATCAGCAATACATGGCAAGGCGAAGCAACTGGTTGAAGACCTTCTCCGCACCAGCTCCGATCCTGGCGAGATCCTGAGATGCTTAGAGCGCACCTACGGGGATCCAAACCTCCTATTGAAGAGCGCTATCGGGAAGATTCGAGCACTACCCAAGACCGCCGACAATGACAGCGATGGCCTTCGTGTCTTCAGTGCCACCGTCCGCTCCTGCATCTCCACACTCAGAAACATCAAGGCGGACGGCTTCATCAACAACCCACAACTTGTGAGTGAGCTGCTGGAGAAACTAACACCGACCCAGCGCCACGAGTACTCCAAGTTTGCACGGAGTCAAGCCATCGCCGGTGGAGTCGATCTGCGTGTGTCACCAACCCTCATCATATTCGTGGACTTCTTGGAGGAGCTCGCCGACACCGCAGCTTTCGTGCTTCCTGCCGACATCATCGGGAGCAGACCTGCGGCTGCGCAAAGGCAGGTGACACCACGGAATCAAACTGTGAGTAACCGTGCCAGTGTGAAAAATGTGCATAAAGTAAACGTGCATAACAACAGTGAAATAAAGTGCGTGCTATGTGAAAGTGATCATCGGTTAGCTTCGTGTGACAGTTTTCGTGACAAAAGTGTAAATGAACGTTGGGACTTTGTTAAAGACAATAAGTTATGTTTTAAGTGTCTAAGTGGCAATCATAGTCGATTAAGGTGTAAATATAGGAAATGTGCTAAGTGTAATTATGGCCATCACACGCTCCTGCACGTGGATAAACCAGGTAACCAACCTTTTGATATTTCTACTCAGACTGAGCGTGTCACTAACCTCGGGGACAGACGTTGTGTGAAGTCACTCCTGAAGGTAGTGCCTGTACAAGTGAAAAACGGGGGTCGTCTGATTGACACTTACGCTCTGCTTGACGACGGTGCCACTATTTCGTTGATAGACGAGACTCTTGCCACGGAATTGCGAGGTCCGAGATCACCGATCCAGATCCTCAGTGCCGGCGGACACTCGATTGAAGATGACTCATCAAGGTTAGTAAGTGTGACTTTATGGGGACCAAATGAAGAACCCCGCATTCTGAAGATGAGGACCATCAGGGAGATGAACCTGCCGCCGCAGACTGTGCCAAAGAGTGTGATCGAAAATAGTGATCATTTGAAAGGATTGGGAATTGAAGAAATGAGAGACGCTGTCCCACTAGTCCTCATAGGACAAGACAATTGGGAAACAATAGTGGGCGGCGACATAAGGCGAGGGAAATCGGGAAGACCGGTGGCCTCCCTGACCAAGCTAGGTTGGGTAATTCATGGCCCGGTAAGTACAAAGAGCGACGAGCCCGACACCGTAAACTGCATGGCGGAGCTGAACGATCTCGTCAAACAGCAGTTTGACATTGAAAATATGGGGATCGTCGCCAAAAAGAGAGTGAACTTTGAAGAACAGAGAGCTGAGACCATACTCAATGAGACTGCGCGCCTTACCAATGAAGGTTGGGAGGTGGGACTACTCTGGAGAAAAGATAACGTCCAGCTGCCAGATAATTTTAACGACGCTGAGAAACGCCTAAGAGGAATCGAGCGCAAAATGGACAGAAACCCGGACTTCGCGATTGCCTACTGCGCCCAGATAAGCAGGTTAATTGAAAAAGGATACGCGAAACGTGTGGAAGAACCGATACCTTCCGAACACACTTGGTTTCTCCCGCATTTTGGCGTGACAAACGTCAATAAACCAGGAAAGTTGCGCTTGGTGTTCGATGCAGCTGCGACATATAAAGGGACGTCATTGAATGACCAGCTATTGAGCGGCCCAGATTTACTGAACTCCCTTTTAGGAATACTATTTAAGTTTCGCCAGAAGCCGATCGCAATCACCGCGGACATCGAGGATATGTTCCTTAGAGTAAAGATAAGGAAAGAAGACCAAGGAGCACAGCTGTTTCTGTGGAGAGGTGCGAACAAACATGAAGACCCTGAGATATATGTAATGGAATCGATGATATTTGGAGCAACATCTTCTCCAACATCGGCAATCTTCGTGCTAAACAGAAACGCTGAGAGGTTTAAAGAAGAGTTCCCAGAAGCGGTCGAGGCTATTAAGAAACGACACTATATGGACGATTACATAGATAGTGTAGAAAATGTGGAAGATGCCATCAAGATGATTAAAGAAATAAGTGACATTCACGCTCAAGGGAACTTCAACATCAGGGGGTGGACGACCAACCATCCTGAGTTGCGTGAAAAGCTCCCGTACGTGGCACCGCAAAGCGTGAATTTGTCAAAGCTTGGTGGAGAAACAGAACGAACGTTGGGTCTGGTATGGCAAACGAGTGATGACACCCTGAGTTTCGACGTGTCATTCAAGAAAATCAAGAAAGAAGTTGCGAGTGGCGAGGAAGTGCCCACAAAGAGAGAGTTCCTCAAACTCATAATGAGTCTGTTTGATCCACTAGGCTTGATATGCCCAGTGACAATCAGCTCAAGGATCTTAATGCAACGGATATGGAAGACCGGCGTCAAATGGGACGAGAAAATAAACGAAGAATGTCATGAAGAATGGAAAGAATGGATAAGAAGTCTTCATGTGCTTAGAGAACTGAAAATACCGAGACATTATGGGATCGAGGAAGAAGAAGTTGAACTTCATATCTTCGGCGATGCGAGCGAGCAAGCTTATGCCACCGTCGCGTACTTCGTTGACCAGAAAAGGGAAGTGGCGCTCGTCTCAGGAAAAGCCAAAGTGACACCCATGAAGATGGTCTCGATGCCACGGCTTGAACTGCAAGCAGCCGTGCTAGCCTGCCGCCTGGCAAACATGGTGGAGAAAGAACATAGCTTCAAGATAAAAAGAAGAGTATTTTGGACAGACTCCAAAACAGTTTTGCACTGGATTAGATCGGACCCGAGGGATTTCAAGCCGTTCGTGGCACATCGCTTAGCTGAAATAGATGAGAGATCCAGAAGCGATCAATGGAGATGGGTTCCGACAGTACAAAACCCAGCTGACGAAGCGACCAGAAAGGGATGGACCCGAGAAAAGTCGATATGGTTCTCTGGTCCAGACTTCCTTATGAAAAATGAAGATGAGTGGCCGAAAGGAGACCAAACGAATGCCACCGATGAAGAGACCAGTGAACTACGCCCAAATCGAGTTCATACCATCACGGAAGCCCCGCCCACTATACTGGAAGTCCAGCGTTTTTCATCCTGGATTCGGGCGGTGAGAACAATGGCTCGTGTGCTGGCCTTCATCAAGCGCCTAAGGCTGAAAGAACGGCCCGAGGTCACTGGAGACTTGATCCGGGAAGCTGAAAAGATATTGATCCGTCAGTCTCAGAAAACTGCGTTCGAGATGGACATTGAAAATACACTGCTGGCTGAGGTGGAAGCTACGATCAATAGTAGACCACTGACCCACGTCTCTGTGGATCCGAACGACCCAGTAACGTTAACTCCGAACCATCTACTCTTGGGTACCGCGTCAACGACCACCAGACTTGGACATTTTTCGGAAGAAGACCTGACAACGAAGAAACAATGGAAAGCTGCGCAAGCATTGGCCGACATATTTTGGCGCCGCTGGGTGTCAGAGTATCTGCCGACACTTCAAAAGCGATCGAAGTGGACGAAGGATGTGGCACCGTTGAAAGTTGGGGACTTAGTGTTAATCGTCGACCCCACTCTGCCCAGAAACGTCTGGCCCCGAGGTGTGATAGTAAAGGTTTACCCTGGAGCGGATGGCCAAGTTAGGATAGTAGACATAAGGACTTGCCGTGGGACATTACGCCGCCCTGCAGTTAAAGTGGTAGTTCTGCCTACAGAGGCATAATGGTTGGAAGTAAATCCGCAACCAGGGGGTGGAATGTTGACGGCAGAACGATTGTAAATATGTAAATATAGTTAAGATAGTTTAAATTTTGATATTTTGAAGAATTGCTTTGTTTTATCACATTATTTTCTTATTTGAACACTTAATTATGTTTTTCTAGTATATTTTGCATGTAGAAATTAAGATAGGAATTAAGACCTTTGATTTGTTATTTATCTTTCTTGTATAGATACTATTAGCGATTTTGTTTGCACCGTTAGAAAGAGATAGCACTATAATGTTGGAAAGAGACAGGAAAGATTGGTGCCGTGTGCAAAAATTAGTGCCGTGTGCAAACTGTATGCGTTGTAATTGGCTAATAGCTATATTGTAGAAAACTAACTAGCCACTAAGTGCGAGTAAACATTTTGTACTTAAATAAGGCTGTTTTGTATGAAAATTGTTCAGTTCAGTTCAGTTCAATATATACCTACTATGGTTTGAAAATACAAATAGTAAAAAAAAGCTGGAGTTTTAATTCTTCTGCCCGACGTCGCTGAACCCCTGCACCTGCTAAGTTTACACAAATGTTCTAAGAAGAACGCAAAACGCGATGCATTTTTCTAATGTTATTTGGACCCCTTAGGAGAGTGTCTAACTACGTTTTGCAAGCAAAAAAAAGTTGTGCTACCTGCGAGATACGTGAAAAACAGCAAAATATTTCAGTTTTTGCAGTTAATTTAAATAAAATACTGTGGGCTTTTGACATGACTGTGGGTTATTGGATAAATTGAGAGGTGTCTATACTTATTTGACATTCTTATTCGAAAAATGTGCACCTGACTAACCTATTACATGCAAACTATTGAAGAAATTCACAACCTTTATTATTATGAGACTGTGTATGTGGTAGTGAGCATGCTTGTATAAAAATAACGGTGTGGGCGGTTAGATGTGAAAATTTTTCAAGCATCATATCTCAAAAACTATTAGACAAACGGAGTTGTAGATAGGCTTAAATTCTTTCAAATTTAATATACTCTCAAAATGATAGTGGTGACTAATGTCAAAAGCCGATAGTTTTTTAATTAAACTGCAAAAGCTGAAATTTTTTGCAGTTTTTTACGTATCACGCAAGTAGCACAACTTTTTTTGCTTGCAAAACGTAGTTACACACTCTCCTAAGGGGTCCAAATAACATACAAAAAATGAAGCTTTACATCGGGTTTTGCGTTTTTCGAAAATTTGTTTGTAAGATTTTACTAGCCTACAATTAATTAATTCCCTTTTTAGGGTTCTGTAGTCAAAATGGCAAAAAACGGAACCCTTATAGATTCGTCATGTCTGTCTGTCTGTCTGTCCGTCCGTATGTCACAGCTACTTTATTCCAAAAGTATTAATACTACTTAGTTGAAACTTGGTAAGTAGGTGTATTCTGTGAACCGCTTTACGATTTTTACACAAAAATAATAAAAGATTAAGGGGGGGCTCCCCTACATGGAACTGAAACTGAAACTATTTTTTTTCATCCAACCAATACTTGTGGGGTATCTTTAGATAGGTCTTTAGAAATGATATTAAGGTTTCCAAGACTAATTTTTTTCAAAGTCAACCGTTTGAAAGATATTTGCCGCCAAAGTGGTAAAATGCGTGTCCCGCCCCCCCCCCCCCCCCCCCCCCACTTTAACTTTTAAAGTAAAAGGGTGAAAAATCTAAAAAAATATGAGCTATAGATCTTAATAAACACTTTCAACGAAAATTAGTTTGAACGAAATACAGTAATTACTTTTTGAGATATAGTACATTTTCCAAAACCGCAAATATAACTTTGTCATTCATACAAACACTGTGAAAAAAAAAGTTATTTTTTCAGACGAAAAATGATAGCGGTATTAAAATATGGTATGGTATGTATAATGTACCTACGGAACCCTACTGCGCGTGGCCCGACACGCACTTGGCCGGTTTTTTAATCTATTGTTCGTCCGTCTTCGAACATAGGCCAACTCCAAAGCTTTCCACGATCTTCTATCTTGCGCCACCTGAGCCATTTGTGATATAGGTATGCAGTGGGACTTTGGAACTACATGTAGTTTTAAAGTCCTACTGCATGTGAATGCGGAATGGGCAGTGAGTCAGTGATTTTATTTTGCGCTTCTTTTATGCTACTTTTTTTTTTCACTCCTATCTCTTAGATCTATGGCAACCCTGCAAAATTTTAGAAATACGCCTGATATTGCGAACGCAATTGTATTTAAATACTTTTTATTTAACTTTATACACAAAATACTTAAATCTAAAAATATATACTTTTTATAAATATATACTTTTTGAAAATATATATCTAATTATCTATCTAAAACGTCTGGAACGGGTGGTAGGAAAATAAAGCCGATTCAAAAGCGCTTAGTTACTAAGATTATTTGGATAAAGATATTGTTGACTTTAACTTTGACTAATAACTTAATAATGGGCTTTAGTCAATGACTAATTTGTCAACATTATAAATAAATAAATAATGCTTGGACAATTTTACACAGCGATATCTAGCCCCAAACAAAGCAAAGCTTGTAATATGGGTACTAGACAACTGATATACTACTTATATACTTTTTAAATATATCAGACCAGTCTGGGTGTTACTATGTATAATAAGTATATATTTAAAAATCCGCCGGCGCCGGGGCCGGGGCACAGAAATTAAAATTCATCATTCAATTTCTGGCCGGCCGGGAATCGAACCTGGGACCTCTGCGTGGTAGATCGGCAATGACCACTGCGCCACTCAAGTCGTCAAATTGTAATAATTAACTACCCTAAACAGTCAACTAATAACTAGGGGTCGAATATCGACAGAGGAGGTAATTATTTTCAAATGAAGACACGATAATTACTATTGCATACCAAATACATCTCATATTATAGACCGATATAATCTAGTATCTACAAAGGATATCAGATACACAGGAACAAGGATATAGAATTATACTTGATTAGAATTAATGTGCCTGTTCTTAATACCTACTTATTATACTTACTATTTTTGTATAAAAATGTTTAATACAATAATTACAATACAAACAAATTCGACACGTCATCAGGATTGTCTCAGGTGGGAATCGAACCCGCGACCATTGGAAGTCCGCTCCAATGCTCTTATCAACTGAGTGAGCTACCGAGCGTGTTATCATTCAATGGGCAGTATTGTATTATTTAAATAGGAAGGCTCTACCAAGCCGAGAGAGAAACATGAAAAAAATAATAAAAATCTCGTAACGATAATCTGCGAAATCACATTTCGAATCATTAAAAAAACCGGTCAAGAGCGAGTCGGACTCGCGCACCGAGGGTTCCGTACCATCATAATTGCACCATTAAACCACACTGCAGAGTAGAATAATAAAATAAGTATTGCAGTTTTAGGTCAGCGCCATCTCTTGACCGATAGTGGAACTAATGTTAACTTTTTTAGAAATTTGATAATTACTAAAAAAGTGCTATATTGTTACATCGTTTTATTTTTCCTGTAATCTTTATATAAACTGCTATCACATAGAATTTTTTCAGATTTTTCTCTTTGTAAACTTCGGAGATAAGGGGGGGAACGGTATTTTTTTTACATTTTTCATCATAAGTCGAAAACTATGCGGTCTAGAAAAAAAAGAAAAACGTGCAAACGGCGCTCTCATGCCCTAGTAGCCCCACTTAAAATTACGACCCCTTTTAATTAAGACCCCTTTTCAGGCCCTGCTGTAAAAAAGATATTTATTTTTTTTATTTATTTCTTATTTGCAAAATAGTTGGGCAAATGTCATCTTAAACTATTCCAAATTTCAAGTTGATACCATAAGTAGTTCTCGAGATATCCAGCTGTGACAGACAGACATA
Source organism: Agriphila geniculea (assembly GCA_943789525.1). Lineage (NCBI taxonomy): Eukaryota > Metazoa > Arthropoda > Insecta > Lepidoptera > Crambidae > Agriphila > Agriphila geniculea. The sequence goes on from OX038875.1 coordinate 10,907,303, forward strand.
CTGAGTCACACCATAAGGGTTCCTTTTTTTACCATTTTGGTACGGAACCCTAAAAACAAATACAACATTGTTACAAAATAAAGCGTAAGTCACAGTATTAAAAAAAAAGATATTCTGTTTTTCCTACAGAAAATATCCCAAGCGTAAAAACACCACACAGTGCAGAAAGACTTATTTAAATAAAATAAACATGACACATCCAGAACTTCGTATGCTTTCGACTCGATCGAAATTAGTCTCATGCTTCACAAAGCTCAGATGCAACATGTTGATATACTTAGGTAATGATACGAATAACCTTTCAATTACTATATGTGTCTGTAGACTAGACTGGTAATGAGTATTTCTAATCAATAGATAGTGACTTCATCAGCTACTAGCGGCCGCCCGCGACTTCGTTTGGTGGACAATTATTTTCTATCCCTCGGGAACAGTACTTTTATTCCGGATGAAAGGAACCATATGTCCTTTTCTGTACCCCTGACAATGTGTATGCAAAATAGCATGTTTATTTTGAATTAGTAGCCGTAGCATTGCCTTTATCTAACTATTATATAGTTATTCTGTGCCAATACAATCTTTCTCCTCCTATTTTTCTCCCCAAATTATTTTCATAACAAAAAGTCAGATGTTCTTCCACAAGGTCCAATCTATTTTTGTACTAAAATTCACCAAATGGATTTGTGGTTCAGGCTTAAAAAGGTAACAGAAAGACAATATTTATTTTATAATTTTAGCGATAGATTTCCGTATTAACCTATCTGAAGTCAGCAAGATTAAATGGGCACTCAAAATATATGATGAGTAAACGTTTAATTTTAATAAACGCTTAAAACTGGAATCAAAATGTTTCAGTATTCGGATATAATCAAAATATATTTCAGTTTTTTTTAGTGGTTTTAAAAACTGCACAACCTAATAATACCTACATAAAACGAAAAAGCTTTTTGCGTTTATGGATTAAAATACTCTTTTTTGTCTGTGCGTGAAAATATACAGGAATTAACATAAAAAAGAAGTAAGCAGAAATCAGGTTTTTCGAATAGTTTGTGTAATTTTGAACAAACTATTCGAAAATGCAAGTATATGTTTTTTTTTATTTAGGTTCATTTCAAATAATCGTATTGAGTTTACCTTAGAACACTTTTATGTGACGAAAAAAAGAGATTTGGAAACCAATTAAGATTAAGAATCAAACATCAAATCAGGTAACTCGTTAACTTTAAAACAAAATCGTTGGATTACTTTGTGTCTCAGAGGTTTGTCTTCAAGTCTTATCTATACTAATAGAACTCATACATTAAATTTGTACTAAGAGGAATCATAAATGATTTAATATTTACCAACGTAAGCATAACATAATAATATGATGTACACCTACTTCTCTGATACAGCAAACATGTCATACTCGTCGCCCCTACTCTTATAAAATATGCATAGGCCCGAATAATTTGAACATTCTTGCGAGACACGTGAATTTATAATTTCATAAAAGGAAAGAACATTTCCAATTGATGCTCCCTTAATATGCATAAAGAATTAAATATTTCTTAAAAGCTTGTCGTTTTTTGCCTGGGATACCTATCTCAAAATTGTTTATCGTAAATTGTTCAGGTAAGAAAGAATGAAAACTGCTTTTTTACACGTCGGAAGTTATTTTAAGCTTACCACATTACTTAACGTACCTAGCTTAGATCAAAACCATTAGTCATTATTTACCATCTAAAAATATCATATATTTTTGATGAAACGTTGTTTCGACATATTGACTATCTCATATCGTATTTTTACCGCTGTCCTACATGACTGACACTTCTGTGCCATATGCCATGTTTATAACCTTTCTTCTTTGAAATCCGACACAGTAAGAGATACAAATGTTATTTTAGTCAATAATATAAACGATTGATAGTATGTTACAAGTTTTTAGAATACCTAGTTATTTCAACATCATGAGGCACTGTCAAGTAAGTTAAAGTCTGGCTTAGTCTCACCAAATCTCATACACTTCACATTCCCTAATCTGAAGGAAACAGCGCCCAACTGCTGTTAGTCTTACCTTACAAAACAATTAATATCTAAAAACAGGAAAATAAGTTATTAAATGTTTCACGTTAGAAAAAAAATACAAGTTAACAAAAGCATAGTCTCCTTGTTCTTTATACTACTCAAACAAGTAAAAGTACCAAAACTGAGTTGAGTACATTTTTTGTATAATATTACCCTTCAAATATTTTCATCTTGATATCATGATAGTTTGTCAGTTACTGTCAAAGTAAAAAAGATAACCGTAGGCGAGTTCCCATAAAATTCTACCTGGCTACAAACAATGTTAGCGAAAATTCAATCTCGCAAAATAGAAAATATTTTTACGGTCAATGAATATGAAAGTGTGGATATGAGGCGGTATTATGTCGGTCCTACGGCGTATAGCACGTTATTGCAACACTTCACACCTATAATGAATCTTACAGCAACGGTTTAAGGTCCAGAATGTTAAACGATGATTGTTTGTTGTCTCAAACTAGAGTTAGTGTTCTTGTGCAAAGCAATATGTTTACTTAGACTTGGAATCGTAGGTAAATTGTTTCTGTGAACTCGCTAGTGAGTCTTACCTAGGGTTTGTTTTCTAAAGTACATAAACGATCTCGAAATTAGTCGAACCTAGGTCATAAGTACTTACTAAGTTTAGGTTCCTGTTTAGTTAACGGATTTGTGTGTTAAAGCAGAAGGTAGCGAAAATCACAAGATTAGAATCTACTCGGTCGGTTAGAAATCGGTTGATGGATTTAGTTTTTTTTTAATAATTTTATGAACTGTATTAAAAATATTTAATACACTTTTTATAAAACTGGTTTCCAAGAGATAAGAAAGTACCAATTCGTCTAAGCCGCGGCCACGTTTACATAATACGAACGCACGAAGCCCCCGAGTATTTAATTAAAAAACCTGTGTTACACCACCGCCGGATCTGAGTATTAGGTGCTATTGTAGTGAGCGTCTTTCAAGGAAAATTTTAAATCGATTCCCAAGCGCTTTCTTCGCTGGGAAACCAATCCCGGTCGTACAATAAGCTCGCGCACAATGCCCCGTTATAGTACGACGATGACGCGAATCACTCCACCGCTTACACAGCTCTTACAGGAGGATTATGCTATTTACGCTTTTATAATGTACCTATAGCTTACCTGTCGCACATGATTTAAATACGCTGATTATCGAGCGCTATTGCGCTGTAGATATTAATTTTAGTATGAACTAATCTTTATCTCTATGCTTTGAATAAGCTTTATTGCTGAAATTCTTATATGTATTTCTTAATTTATTGTAAGGTTTTTTGATGATAGATCGCTTGAGCCTTGACCTAGAATCGCTTGACCGCTATCACGCCTGGTGGTAAGTAAGGTAAGAGATGATGCAACCTACGATGAAAAGCGCTTACCTATAGAAGTAACCTATTCACTTTGGCCATTTCGCTACATGGATAAATGTATTCACTGTTCAACAACTTGTAGTAACGAAATGGCCAAGTCACATATTTTGACTAAGGTGAAGAGTTTTTAATGTTAGGGCTTGTAGAGTTAGGGCGAGTAGAGTTAGGAGCCTGGCTCTCCATGAGGTCTGATAGCTTTTTGACAGTGCAAGCCATTTGTAGTCTTGGCAACATTATACATGGTGTTTTGGTGGGATTGTATCTATCAGGAAACACCGACCAAGGAGTGCCACAGCTCTCTAGCGGTACGGATGATAAAATTTGAAGCAAAACGCTTAGGTGAGTCTTGGAATATCCACCAAAAAACGGTGACGAAGATTCGTACGTCTGGTTGTCCGATAGAAGAAGGGAAGATTTACAAACCAATAATCACAGTCGTCTATAGCAAAAGCCGATAAGTAAATACAATAATGTTAATAAATCTGTGACGACGATACCTGATAAAATGTCAGTATAATACCTACCTAATTAAAAGGATTATTGTACTTTTTTTTTTAATGCTGGAACAATTTTTAGGTATTGGTATCTCGTTTTTTTACACAACACTGTCGATAAAATTTAGACAACCTAGGCCTAGAGTTACAAACTCCAACTTCGACTTACAGGAGTTTTCTAACGATATCTCGAAAAACGACTGTAGACTTTTTCAAATTAAGCTTCAAAAATCAATTCGAACTTTTATCTTTTTGTTGTTTTTAGATGGTCTTCGTAACAGAACCAGAAGTAGGTATAATTAAAAATACACGGGGTTTTGATATGAATTACGAACATTGTGCATGTAGAGTAGATTTAACAAAGGCTTACATTAGACATCAACATAATTTGTATTATGTGTAAACCTAATGATTAACCAAACATTTGGGATTAAAACTAAACAGTGCAGTCTACCACCGCAACCTCAAATAAATAATTAATTTAGCCGCATTCGCAGTAGAATTAACATTTAGCTACTACCTAAATAAACAAACTGTGTTAATACGAAAATAAGTTTAGTTTGCATTGAAAATAACATTTAGTTTTTGTTTCTGTAAATATTTAATAGGCGGTGATAAAAAGTCTACGAAAAAACTTCGTGCTCTTCTAAATTAAGGTGGGATGGGTCTAGTTTTTGCATTCCTAGTTCATATCTCGCTTTGTTATTGTAAATAAAGGAATTAAATTCACTATCTCTACTCACTCGGATAAAATGTCTAGTAGAAATAATTTTCTTTGAAGTTTCGATGTTATATTAATTTAGCAAACTGCGTTTCGTGGCAAGAAATCTAAATTTTTCTTCAGTAGAGCCGCGTAATTTTTTACCTATTAATCGCAATCGCGGCCCACTCAGATATTCGATTAGAGGTAATGAACCGTCAAATCCTCACTTTAACGATCAGTGAGTTCATAACTCACGGCGTTCGTGGAGCCGCGGCTTAAAACCGCTTCGGGCTTAACGTCACATTTTTTCCATTAGCGCGACAAATCGGCGACCTGTTGCCACTTGTCGCGTTGTCAGTGTTGTCACATGCCCGCCCCGTTAAGACGCGGCAAAACACGGGTTTTGTCACTTAAGCCCTCATGATACTATTTTTAACTTCGTTTTGAAAGTGGATTTCCATAATCTTTTTATACAAAATTTTACGCGTTTTCAATGTAAAATATTGAGTAATTCTCTGTCAGGGTTAGCAAAGTGGTGGAAGTCTTAAATTAAGTAAGTCTAAGAGCTATCTTGGGATCATACCTGAGATGCTGTTTCTATAAGAAAAATATCTCAAGTACGATCTCGATAAGCCCTCATGATACTATTTTTAACTTCGTTTTGAAAGTGGATTTCCATAATCTTTTTATACAAAATTTTACGCGTTTTCAATGTACAATATTGAGTAATTCTCTGCCAGGGTTAGCAAAATGGTGGAAGTCTTAAATTAAGTAAGTCTAAGAGCTATCTTGGGATCATACCTGAGATGCTGTTTCTATAAGAAGAACATCTCAAGTACGATCTCAAGATAGCCCCAAACGTTGAGAGCGGTTTATAAATACCAGCCTAATATCAGTCAGTTGCAAGAACGATCTTTAAAATTAATGCTTCATTAAATGTACATATCGCCATATTTTTCTTCTTTTAAAAGAAGTAAAGGACGGTGATACCTTTAATGACGCATTAACTTTAAAGATCGTTCTTGCAACTAACTGTAAGTCTTCGGTATTACCTAGCTTTTCGTTAATTGCGCGGTGTTTATTTGGTAAACTCATAACCAAATCTTCATGAAATCTTTGTAAAAAAAAGTCGTTGTATTGAAATGCCAGTAATTAGCTTCTTATAATATCTACTGTGCCTGTATTATGAGTTAGCAGTTACATACTCGATAGCTAACTGTAGTAAGCAATTTTGTATGCAATTTGGCACAGCGCTTCTGGCGGTAACTATACTAAACTAAAATTTTCATACAAATGTTAATTACAGTCGCAATCGAGTATACTTGATACATACATATAAGTATACATACTCATTGCGCTTACAGTAAGCAAACTCATAATACGCCTACTGATATCATATTTTACCTAGACACTATCTATCATATTCTTAAAGCTTCTTATCTACTTACTTACTTATCTACGAAAGTTTATAAATAACCCAACCTCCTTTTGTCCGTAGAATTCAAAAGCCCCATTCTAATTGTATGACACACTTTATTATAAAAAAAAATCCATCCCTCTTACCTGCTTATTTATTTAGCATTAACAAAAGGGAGCAGAGATGAGGAGGGAACAATCGAATCGATCTGGTATTAAAGAACCTTATTTATTTCTGAAAGGGAAACGGCAGACGTCGAAAGCATCGAATAATACTCATTACTAAGTATCGATCGCAATGGATCGTCACTAGGTCTACGTTACACCGAACGAATGGAGTTTTAATATTTAAAATGACTTTTTTTTATTTTAAAAGTAGTTGAATAATGAGAATTTTCTGCTGAATTGAAATAACCAACCTAACTTTTTGGAAACAAAAGTATCAAAAGTAACAAATTGGAAACAATTATCTATAACTAGCCCGACCCGCCCTCGCGTCGCTTCCTAAGTGTATATATGTTACGGCTAATACCCGAAGTGCGGCTAAACCTAGTTTTAGCCGGCTAAAACTAGGTGTAGCCAATAGCTGTTGGCTAAAAGTAGGTGAACAGATCTGCTTTACTCCTGTAGGTCCCCAATATAGGTTAGAAATTTAAGGCAAGCGCGAAGCGCATGAGCGTGAGCCTTAAATTTCGAGGTTTTTTTTTTTTTTTTTTTAACAGACAACAGAAATAATTTTCTTAATTGCCACATTCATGCCACACCTAGTTTTAGCCGGCTAAACCTAGTATTAGCCGCGAGCAAATCGGCTACACCTAGTTTTAGCCAACAGCTATCGGCTACACCTAGTTTTAGCCGGCTAGAACTAGGTTTAGCCGCACTTCGGGTATTAGCCGTAACATATATACATAAACCTTCCGGAAAAAATATCTTAAATAATAGAAACCGTATCAAAATTCGTTGCGTAGTTTAGAAGAAATAAGCGAACAAACGGAGAGACTCGAATAGCGAATTTGTTTTATACTATTTAGTGATATTTTGGGTTTTATTTGGAATTTCAGAGCTTCCGAAATGTATGCTTATTAACATCGTGTAATACTTATTTATTTACCTACTACTAAGTATCGATAACCATGGATCGTCACTAGCTGCGCATTACACCGAACGAATGTATTGTTTATAGGTAGGTGCCTACAAAAAAAAAAACACGAACACTTTTTTCTTTTATTTTTAAAAGGCACTTTTTGGTTTTAAATCTATTTCGTGGATGCAAGAATTACGTGGCAAGTTCGTAAAATGACAGCAGAAAAATCCTTTACTTCATTTTCCAAACAACACACAACGTCATAAAAGGTCATAAGACGTGTGTCACTTTTTAAACCTTTCGATTCCGCTTCCGCTTATTGACATAGTGTCCACGAAGGTGTTATGCTAAAGTTGATATTTCGAGATTATAACAAAAATGGAAACGCCTTGTGCATTATTTTAAGGCAAGCCAAAGTCAAATAAATTATTATTTTTCTCATCAATATGTGATTTCACACAAGGGTGTGAGCTGAGGACCAAGTTTAACGAAGCCAATTACATCGGCAGATTGTGTAAATCACTCCCTCACTGCAATATGGAATACTCAAGGAACTCGCTAACAAGCTCTTTTATGCGACTCTGCTTCATAAGATTAATCATACGGAAAAGCTATTTTTACAATTATGTTATTGAAAAAAGCTGCAATATTTTAGACGTATGTAACCTACTTAGGGTGATTTTTCAATGCCTTGATAAAGCTTTATCCATTTGATAGCGTATTAGATGAAGCACTCATGGCGGAACTTGACAGACTGATCGTACTCGATCACGTTTGTTAAGCAACGCTCGGTCCGGTCAGGTGTCGGATGGGTGACCGTTAAAGTGGCATTAAAACTGAGCGCTTCCGTGCTTCGGAGGGCACGTTAAACTGTCGGTCCCGGCTGTTGTCATCTGATAACAGTAGTTAAGCCGAGCCTTACAGGCGGCTTGATAAACTCTAACACCAGAGGTGGCCACTAATCCTCATTCGATAAGAAGAAGCGTATTAGATCGACGAATTGAAAATGTTTGTCATTCATTTGTCTGTCACATTTTTAGAATGACTTTTATTATATTTGGTTTATATTTAACCTGACTGATATCAGGGGGCTAATTACGTAACTTTGTTGCAATCAACTCTGACAGAAATCGCTGTTATATTGAACTATCTTACTTAAAGCAGCAAAGTAACTGCGGTTTCAATCGATTTCAATCGAGAATTGTTAACAACAGAGTTACGTAATCCGCCATCTGGTTAACTGAGGATTGGAAAATCAGCCTAAGCAAAGAAAATAAACCGCTTTTCTGAGTAAAAAGACGTCACTCGTTAGCGATTGCGTAAATATTTGAATATTATGAACGCCCCTAGCGGTTAAGTACTAAATAAAATAAGAAATATCTCAAGTCATTAAATTTCAAACAATTAATCTACAGCCTCAATCTGAATTTCATTTAGAGCTAAAAGTAAAATTATAAACGCAACAATAAAAGGAATCAAATAAATCAAACTTAACAATTATTTAGGTCGTGTATTTATTAACTTTTGAACTTTCCAAAATCACGTAATATTTTGTCTCGTTAAGCAAATTTCTACTTCTAATGGAGGTGCAAATATAAATCATACCCTTTTAAATTAGAGCACTAATGGGTCCCTAATGAATTTTGATGGCGACCACTCTGTTATGCGAATCAGGATTAACTAAAACTAGTAGCACTTTAATATTTATTAGCAAAACACCCTCGGACCGACCTCTGTCGTACCTACTCGTCAATAAAGGGAAATGACCGAATTTTGTATCCCCATCACTTAGATCAGATTTCCCATTCAAATGCGTAAATATTATATTTGATGTTAGTTTCGATTGTAGGTTAGGTTACACAGTATAAAGAGGAAAAATTGTTGAAAAATTAAGAAAATAATTCAAGAAATATCTAGGATATTACCGACGATACCTATATAATAAGTAACGATATTTTCTTTTCCCACATCTTGATTTAAAACGATTTAAATCGAAACACGGAAAAAGATATTCAAATCAATATAATTGCCAATATTGGAAAGGAAGGAAGGAAGAAAGGAATCTTAGCAGGCATTATTTATTTAACTAATTTAATATTCAATATTACGCACAATCCTTAATAACTTCTAAAAACTGTTCGATGTAAGCCCCTCATTACAAGTCTGCCCACAAATTCCCAGCACAAATCCCTTCTTAGTCTCAATGTTCAAAAGTCGTAAACAAAACCGAGTAAAACAAAGCCCATCTAAGATATTAACAATCCTTTTTAACTTACATTCGAGACTGACAAATGAATGTTTAGCCGGGTAGCAGGTGGCACAGTTTATGAGACTCGGTAGGTGTCTCGACATCGCATAAATCAAAATAGTACGCAACGGAGGCAAGTCTTGCCCGCAGTTTCTTGGGCACTTTGAAACCGTTTCTAACGAAGGATTTTCGTGACGCGTCGATGCTCTTTTGTTTACGTTTAGTTGTTCGAAAACAAGTGACTATCTTGTGGGTGTGACGAAGATTAATTTATGGAAAACTTGAAATGGATGTGAGTGTGCTTTTAACAAAACATTGGCCAAAAGGATACCTTGTGTGTAACATAATATCATGAAATCATGGAATAAAAAGGCAGTTGTAAAGTAGCTCTGAGAAATTATTTTAACGCTGACAAGTTCAGTAGGTAATTAGTCGTTAAATAAGGGACCTTCACATGCCGTGTAGGTAGGTAGCAACGTTATCTGATCATCTGATTTTTATGTTACTTTTCTAACTGTATTACACCTTTTCCTGTCTACTTATCTATAGATACGATACTGTGGTCAAGCGTTTACTCCAGAGAAAACCACCCATCACATGTTATGTCATAGCTTAACGTGTCGCAGACGCTGACAACGAATACGTGCATCGGATATAAATGAATAAGTAAATCTATGTTTTGTTTTTAAAACAAAATGAATGTAAGAAATAATTAACGTCAATACAAAAATACTTCTTATTGAAATTATCGTTTTGAACTATAAAAGGTTGCATTCAAAATAGTTAAATCAAAACATTGTATGTAATCAATTTACACCTAATAAAGTTTTTCCATTCGACATTGATAAATTGAGAACTGAGGGATAGATAGACTAATTAGGTATTAAAACAGTATTTTTACATAACACAATTTTTCACACACTAATTTCTTTCAAATGCCTAGCTTACATGAGTGTTTAAAAACGGCTAACCTCATATGCCACCAAAAAGTATGTTCAGTGTAAGCATCAGTTTCATAAGGCTCTTAATATGTAATGTTAAACACAAGCAACACGTTCGTATGTACGCAGTTTACGTGCCGGTAAACTGATCTTAGACGCAGGTAGCGTAGGACAAACCACTAAAAGAACACGTTACTTGCCAGGACAGATCAGGGCGGGTAGTGTTGTGGTCGAACATGTCGATAGGACTTACACAGAAAAGACATGATGATGAGAAATTGAGAACGTGTGTACATACAGTTAGAGTCAAATATTTGAAGTATTTCAAGCGTAATGGCGGTCAAAATACCTGATGGCCTACTCAATAACCAATTTTTTATTCGTTCGCTAACTTAAAGCTTAAAAATAAGCAATTAAACGAACAAGTGACACGTCGCAAGTTTATGTAAATCACAGACGTTCTTGTATTGTATGGAATTGACAAGCCTACGACACGTAATTTTAGAGTTTATGGCTTATTTTCAATTTTTAAGTTAGCGAATGAATAGATAAGTGGCCTTTTGAGTAGGGGGGCTGATCAACCAAATGTCTGCCTCCGTAGACAGTTGTAAGACAACGATACGTACAATTAATTACTTTCTGCGGTACTAATAAACGAAGACTTATAATAAACAAAAATTTGTTTAGGAATATGGCACTTTGAGACGTTAAATGTAAGGAGTAATATTGCTGAGCAATATTATTGATGAAACTAGGTATAAACTTATTCTTAATTAATTAGTAAGGCAGTTTATGTTTTCCCAAGAAAACTATTAAATTAACTGACACTTAGGTAGGTACTATTTGTCACTGACTGTAAAAACAATGTTAGGATGATAATAAGTCATAGGCAATGCAAGCCGCTGAAATAGGTTTTTTTCCAAAATAATTTGGAATAACTCTCTTACTATCAATAAGTGGCATATGATTTGATTTTAAATATATATAAATGATTTTTTACGAGTATTTAAAATGTACCACTCGTTCGTAGTTTAATCAAGCTACTACTACAGTCACGTTATCATTATTTTGACTATCTGTTATATTTATTTAGTTTTACAAACAAGTATAGCACGATACTTGAACTATCGTGTGAGTTTATTGAGCAGGCCCCCATCCCTAGCAGGCGGGGGCGGGACGGCAGGCGATTAGCCGCGGTGTTTCCCGCCGCCTTGGAAATAGAAAATAAAGGCGCCGTGACATGAGCGTCGCGTACGTTTATACCGCGCGTGCTAGTGGGCTTGAACGGCACTTTAGAGGACCGTTTAGTTTTTGTAGGGAAACTTGGTATTTTCTTTTGGTATGGAACGGCTGCGTTCAAAAGAAAGATTGCAGAGTGTTAAGTACGTTACATGAAACGAATTTTCCTGATATTTTGCTACGTTAGCATTAGCTTTCTATTAAAGATAATTGATCTTATTCTAATGCAAATAGCTAAAGCGCTATATTCTCCACAAAGACCTATGAAAAGTCAGACAATAAATGTGACTGACAAGACAATCAAATTGCTATACTTGCTGCTAGGTGCAAAAGTCGTAACTACTAACTTCAGAAATAAACTGTTAAAATACCTAATTGTATTCCACTATACTGTCCCATTCGAAGCCACCGTTGGTTGTCCGTAGACGATACAAGTTAAACGCGCGGTCTTCCGTCCGAACGTGACCGCTTTACGTATTTATGCAGATGGGACACCCGCACGTCCCAACTCCTGAGAAGAATTCAACCGGCGTCTCCCGCCGGTGTAACGGACACACTTATTATTGGAACAACTGGAATCCGGCTTACGAAGATTCGGAACATTACGCCTTCCGATTAGCAGAGATTATGGGAATTAAGATTAGGGATTTTTCTACCTTGATTTTCTTATTAGGTAAAAGCGTTCAAAGTAAAAATAAATGAAATAATTTTAATACTTGTATAAGACCTACTTTAGTAATTTGTTATTTAAAAAGATTTCAGAAATCTCTTTTTCCCAAAACATCATATAGATAGAGCATAGTAAACACATATAATTATATATATGGATAGATAATAAAGTTTTTATGTTGATAAAAAATAGCTTTAATTTGGTTTTCAGTGCAAATTGTTTCAGCAAAGATTTTAATTTTCCCTTAAAAATATATCATCAACTTACAGCGTATGGAAGGAGCCACACACAGTGCAAGTATAATTTATGTCCTCCACACAACCAGTCAGCACTCAGCCATAATATTCAAAGAGAAAAATCATAGTTTATGGCCAACAATCTCTCCCCACAAAAGCTTCTTACAAGACGAGCCCGAGAGCATCCATTAATATTACTTACACTACAAATAAATTTCATTTTATTTAATGAATAAAAATTCTTCAAAAGTAATCAGCTTTGTCTCATTAAGAAGTCGTCAACTTGTATACTTTTTGTGTTTAAATTTTATTATGTTTCTTAGTAATTACTGTTTTGAAAAAATAAGTGAAGTTAATTTACACTTATTTTTTCATGATTTTTCAGTCAAGAAATAAGAATTCAAAGTAATATTATTAATTACGAAATTAATATTTTAGATTACCGATTCCTTCAAATGTAGGTAGGGTAAAAAAAGCAAACAATGAAACAGTAGATTGTTTGTTATACAAGGGTAGAAAGGAAGCAATTCCCAAACGAGATATTTAAGTTCGAGTTAGAGTATGGAATTGATAACTTTCACCCGTGATAAACACTCTACTTTTAATTTCGAATATAAGGAAAGTTACCTTTTTTATGTATAGTCTGTTTGTCCTTACTTGTCTTATTGGTAAACAATCTTCACCCAACTCTTTATTATAATGTTCATTCATGAATAAAATACAACAAATAGTTTTCCACAAATATTACAAAATAATTTGTTGATTACTTAATGATAATTTGATTTAATAAGAAAGCATTATTTTTAATATCGATTTAAGTTTAAAAGACGAATGACAACTGTCAAAAACTGTTTACTATTTAGTAAACTGTTTACTTTTCTATTTAGAAAAGTATGGATAGTAAACAGACTTTAGAAATGGTTTTTTTATTGTCTCGCAGAAGGAGAAAAGTAGAGTTCGAAATAGGCTGACTTCGTGTTGAGTGGCTTCCCTCGTTTTACGCTCAGGGTCGAATATACCACCCAAGATGCAAGACACTGCTTTATCCCCTTGATGCATAATCTACTATTACCGCCCTTGAGCAGAATGCGTTGTTTTCCACCCGCAGCTCGGTTCAATTCAATGCCCGTAAAATGAGACAATAGATTTTCTATTGTTGCGGGCATTGAAAATTAATTATACATCACTTTCCGAGTATCAGAAATGAAAATAAATTATCTTCGCATTAAAATAAATATATTTGTGCATATAGATTCAAAATTCGTCGTAACGTGTAAAATTTCAAGCCTTTGATTTATTGATAGTCTTACTGCACACATTCATTCAATTATTCAACCTATTCATGTTTAACTTAGACTTTCATATACCTTTAATGAGCGTTTTTTCAAATTTGTAAAAATATGAGTGTTAGAATGTGAAGTCATTTTAAAAAGTGGAGAATCTACACAGCTGTTGTCGACTTTATTATTCCAGAAATCCTCTCAACGAATCACCTCCTCTGCCATAGCTATTTTGCGAAAGTAACTTAACGTGCAATAACGTCTTTAGGGCAATATTCAGGCTCTAATAAGCCCCTATTAGCCTTCGCCGGTTATTCGACCTAACCTCACCGTAGCGAGTGCAGTTCATAAATTTATAAAATTGCCTCCATTACCTTTAGTCATATTTATTAAAAGGCAATATTGCAGCGTGCAGGCCTAGGTTATTTTATGTGTTTAAAGTAGGTAAATCTTTTTTATTAATATTTTTTGAGCATTAAAATTAATTAAGAGTCCGTACACATTACGCCGCTGACTGCCGCTCTCCCGCTCGCACATTTCATGTTTTGTCAAGATTTCTTAAATCTGAGTGCGTAATTGAAAAATGCGTCTCGGACATTTCAACATATATTTCAGTTATGAGTTGCTGAAAAGTACAAAAAGTTATCTTTTTTGCCGGTTCAAATAACTGTTAGAAACGACAACTTATTGTACTTTAGCAACAAAAAACTGAAATATATTTTAAAATGTCCGTAATCTTATATTGCGAAAAGTGGCCGGAACACATTTTTCAATCACGCACTCAGATTTAAGAAATCTTGAGAAAACATGAAATGTGGGAGCGAGAGAGAGAGCGGCAGGCAGCGGCAAAATGTATACGGGCTCTTAAAGCAAGTAAGATTTGTTTCATGATTATTTCTTCGTATTTTTGATTGCTTGAAGCCACATTGATGGTGCATGGAAATGGTACATGTACGTAGGAAGGATAATTGAATACTGAAAAACTTCGTAAGGTTAGTGGTTCAAGCAAATTAAAGGTTAATAAGGTAGTGATAGCGATTTTCCATTTTTTAAGTATCAAAAGTTCTCTCAAGACAAATTGATCGCGCCTATTCACTCTCGTGGGACCCCTAACAGACCATAAATAAAACGAGTGACGACCTCGGAATCAATCATCCCATCCTAAATCGCTTTCGCATTATCTTACTAGATAACCCTTAGCGTCACGGCGGGGACTACTGGGATTGGTCCTTTGAATGGGGACAAGTGAGAATTTGATAATGGCGGTTGGAGGAAAACAATGAATATTCACTGGTCTTATGCTTTAAGTGTATGCGTCTATTATTATGAGACAGTTGACTTATGTAAATATTAGTGGAAATATATACAACATTATTTTTTGTATATGATAGGCTCAAAGACCGATTTAGGTCTTTGAGCGAAAAAACGCTCACAACGCGTTGTGGTCACTGCCAAAATGCCACAAAGCGAAATTCGTGTCATGGCTCTTATAAAAACGCCCAGAACGCGTTGTGGTAATCATAGAAATACTACAAAGCGAAATTCGCGTCGTGGTCAAAATGCCAAACGACCAAAACGCGTTGTGGATATGTAGAAGCCATGACGCGTTCTGAACACTAGTTGGTGCAACCATAACTCGACGGACAGTTTGTAATTTGTGGGGTCGGAGCCTAACATATATACGAAAGCCCGGTCCAAAACACGGGTTACATATTTTCATTTTTAGAATCAGTATAAAATAAATGATAATGATACCCTAAAACTCACGAAGTTACAAGCTTTTTGTGTTGTGCGCGCGAGACATTTTAGTAGGAGGGCGTATATGTATAAAAATATTGCAATCGATTCTATTACTGATTCTGAACAAACAATTTTCAGGTTTCGTATATACTAAAAATAATCTTGTATACTGTACTTACAGTGGTATGAGAGCGACTAAAACTTTTTCCAGACTACGGATCCGGAATCACAATATAAATAGCTATATTTATTACATTCAAATTATGCTACAAAAATTCAATTCGACTATGTACCTAATGATAGCTATATTACGATATAGGTATTCGTTGTTAGTTTTTTAATTAATAGTGTACAAAAAATATTAAGAACTTCATTTGTTACTACAACTGTAAAAAAACCGGTCAAGAGCGAGTCGGACTCGCGCACCGAGGGTTCCGTACCATCATAATTGCATTATCAAACCACACTGCAGAGTAGAATAATAAAATTATATTGCAGTTTTAGATCAGCGCCATCTCTTGACCGATAGTGGAACTAATGTTAAATTTTTTAGAAATTTGATAATTTCTAAAAAAGTGTGCTATATTGAGACATCGTTTTATTTTTCCTGTAATCTTTATATAAACTGCTATCACATAGAATTATTTCAGATTTTTCTCTCTGCAAACTTCGGAGATAAGGGGGGACGGTATTTTTTTTTACATTTTTCATTATAAATCAAAAACTATGCGGCCTAAAACAAAAAGAAAAAAATATTGAAAACGTGCAAACGGCGCTCTTTTATATGATACTCCACATATTAGCTCTTAGTAGCTCCACCTCAAATTTTTAAGACCCCTTTTCAGTCCCTGTTGTAAAAAAAGGTATTTATTTTTTAATTTATTTCTTATTTGCAAAATAGTTGGGCAAATCTCATCTTAAACTATTCCAAATTTCAAGTTGATACCATTAGTAGTTCTCGAGATATCCAGCTGTGACAGACAGACAGACAGACTGAGTCACACCATAAGGGTTCCTTTTTTACCATTTTGGTACGGAACCCTAAAAACCAACACAGTCACTGATACCATTTTGCCTAAACCGCTAATCGTTGAACAAATTTGACGCTCTCCAACCAAGGTACTCAGAAAAACATTAAGAGTTAGTAAATCCGACAGTATATGAACATCACCTGTTGAGATGGCCCCAGAAGTGGAGCAAATAAATCAATCATTCAATATAGGAGCCCCGCGGAGTCCGGCGATTTGTCATGGAGGGGACCGGCCTCCTAATGTCTGTTCGATTCGTAGTTTCAATGGCCCCGAATGGAATTTTTCAAATGTTCTTTGGGGCAAAGTGTTTTAGGTAATAAAAGGATTTTCTGGTAAGCCAACAATATTGAAAGCTGACGGAATGTGGTTTATTGCTTCAGACGTAGCGTTTACTAAGAATATTGGGCCGGTTTTGACTTTATTATTTGATAAGTTATTTGTGAAAGTCAACTTCATGTTTGGTGTTCAGTTTTCAGTCCTCCGAGAATCAAAAATTTTTTTCATATGTTCATAAGTTTGAAAACTGATTTTTCTGTTCATATCTCAACTAGTACAAGGAAATAGTGAACTAATCAATTCACAGTTACTGGAAATTTGAGACTTGCATTGTGTCCTTTCATGCAAGGATAATAACGAAACATTGAAATTAAATACATGTTTCGAATCGTCTTTCATATCTCGCTAATTTCGCCTGGAGGCAACATTGCGGTAACAAAGGGAACATTTCCATTGCAACAAACAAAAGAAAAAATACATTACAATAACATGTTCCGGGTAACATGAACGTAATCGAAGATTCCATCGACATGGTATTCTGTTTCTCAGCGCGTCGGCAAAGAAACGAATACGCTCTCACTGAAACCAGCACTTTTATCTTCCGGAATGCGGTTATACTCCGCCTGGAGCGATACCGAATCATTTCTATCTATTTTTCTCAAAACAAAAACTTGAAATACATCTAAAGCTTTCCCTTTGTCCCTTTCAAAGCTTTTGTTTCGTAAACAAACCCCGATTATCCGCAGATTTGCTACAAAAATGATAGGTAAACAACAATATTTTAGGCAAACAACTTATATATCCCTGAGCCAACATTGGCGCACGCCCAAGGGTCCTCTTTTGTGAACTGGGGTCCATCGCACAGTTCGTTACGCAGACGGTAGACCATCTGTTATTTTTGCCCATTACATATTTTAATGCCCCCGAAGGAGATTTTCTTACCGCCCGCCTCCTTAACCGTTTCCAACCCATTGGGCGACTTAAATGAAACATTTAAATGCAATCTTCAGCTGTGATCGCGGTTTCCTCGAATAGACTTTCCCCAGTTTCAATATCTCGTCGCGACATGCTAATGATTTTTATTATTATTGGAATTTATTTTGTGAAGTCCTCTCGGGCTAATGGCGGACTGAGCTCTGCTTCAGAAGGGTTGGGAGAATTTACATTCTTTATGTTTCGGGGGAAGAAACGGGCTCGTTGTAATGTTCGTATATCGTAATTACGTCGGTATGAGGAGCCTAAAGAATGTTAACATACAAACGTGACTCTGGAGATTCTTTAGATAAACATTAATGTCAGTCATGAGATGTTTCAATTCATTTCGCTTCAGGCGAGATTCCAGTCATGTTTTTTGGTCCGACAAAAAAACTATGGAGTTTCGTTTACTGAAGAGAGCCCAACATATTCCGAATAAAAGTAAAGGTGCCATCAACATAAAACGGGTAAATATCGTTAGAAATCGCTCCCCATACAATTCAAGTATTCTTCTTAAGCAGTGAATAAGAAATTTGTACAATGGATGCTACAATACTGAATATTCCATTTAAATAGCAGTACATTTGTCTCAAAAGCTTTCGGAGTCGGAGATCATAAGAAATGCATAAGGTCGCAAGAGAGGCGGATATAAGAATTCCAGATCTAAGAGCAAATAACATGACTATGAAGTGGATCTACCTATACTATAGGAAATGGCTTCGGCGTGATAGAAATTGATGTTTTAAGAACATCATATTATTTAGGTCACTTCCTAGTAGCTCTCTTACCGCTCTTACATTACTAACTTAGTTAGGCTCATATCTATTGGCGTACCTATCTATCTTTAAGCATAGCAACTAGTTTTCAACCAGCCAGTTAAACGACGAAATATTAGGCAAGAATAAAACTTAGGTAGGTCAAAAATTTAAAAGTTCAGAATTAACTCACTTGTTTTGGAAAAACCTTAATTACGTAAAATAATAATGTAAATAAAGACTACCTAACTAATATTCATAAGACATTTCTATTAATTTCTTACTCCAATAACTGTTTTCAACAAAATGCTGAAAAATATAATACGCCCTTCTTGTATGTTGTAACTTTCAAAAACTTATTTGGTCGAAAATATCTACGAAGCTTCACTTTAAAAAAATCTGACAAGTTTGATTTCTACTTGCCATAATTTTATTTTAAACCTATAGAATGGTCACCTACATTTTTAACTCACGAAATATTTAATTTTGAGATGAAAAAAGAGCTGAAAAGTACCTACTAATTAAAAAAGGAAAATATTCCGTAAGCCGTTTACTTACGGGACCGTCTAATAAATTTCACTTAAATACAATTGTAAGGGACAAGGTTAATTGGCATTCTGAAGAATTGCTTTTGAATTTTTCAACAGCTTACTTAATGGAACGAAATAAGTTCACAAAAATTTAAAAGAAAGCTTAAAAATATATACCTACTCTAGTAATAAATAAAAATAGTACTTATCTTTTTCTTTGACAATAATTGTGATAATTATTATTTGTTTACACTAGATAGATAAAGCTAGTCATGTAGCGTGTGCTAATTATTAATTTTATAAAAACCCAGTGACATTTACCAAGTACCTACCTAATATGAAATATTATTCCTTTTTCGAGTATTACAGCGCCATCTAGGATATCGCGCACGCACTTTCGAGTAATGGAAAAGCGACTACATGAATGTGAACCATCTGCTGACAGCGCGGCACAAACAACCGTTTGTTGATACACCACTAGCGCCTCTAACGTGAAACAGCGGAAAATAAAGTTTGTACGAGCGAGGAGCGAGCCCGAGCCGGGAAAATGTGATAATTTTGCGAAAGTTTGTTATCAAGAAGTTTGGATATGTATCGTATCGTTTCTATCGGTTTATTTCAGTTGAATGCTCTTAAAGCACTTTACTAAGTAGACTTAAGTTGAAGTAACTTACGATTCAACATTATGACCGACTGCGGAGTGATTACATAGGTACCTGAAAATAAAAGAAAAAGTTATCTTATTAGTAAGTACGTACGTAATCTCTTCTTTTCTTTCAGCTTTATTTTTTATAAACTAATGTGGCTTGTAGTTTCCGTCGTTGTTGTACAATTCGTTTATCATTTTCCTTCATCTTGAGAAAAAACGAAACATAAACGGCACACCACTCAGATCGCACCTCTTTGTAATAATGATCGCAAATATTAAGTAGCGGTTAAGCCACTTTGTTCTTAGCTTCACAGTTTCAAGCAATTCTCAACCTTACTACAAACGAGATATGTATACAATGTAATCTTAAGGCGTGTCTCCTGCGCTTAATTTTCAACAAAACATGTTGAAAAAACATTGTTTTCAAAACATTGTTTTCAAAACCGCACGTCCGCTGCGCCTAGGTTTTGTTTTGAAAACATGTTTTGTTAGAAAATTTTCGGCCAATCACGGCTCAGTCTCGAAAATGAGTTCCGACGAAGAAGACGTCGTCAGTCACAGCCCGTAAAACCTACCGTGTAATGGCTACCTTATACTTTGCCACCGTAACATCCCAAAGTAGCGGTCTTTCTCTGAGTAACTCAAATAAAAATAAAGTACTCTCCTTATTCCACTCCATCACTACAATTACACGAATCACACAGTGGCACACGAACGCAGGCGAGACGTCTGCATCTAGTGAGCGCTAACACAAAATGAGTTACTTCCCCTCCCCGCAGGCGAGAGCGGGGGATGTTTTCCGTTCGTCGCGGCAAACATGTTTTGTGTTTTTGCAAAACAAAACTCATAGGCCACGCCCCAAACATGTTGAGAAAACATTGTTTTGATGTTTGAAAACACAAAAACACGGCGCAGGAGACCCGGCCTTATGCTGCTTCGCATGAAAACGTAAGCACAAATTGCTACAAATTAATGTCGCCCTACGTGTAAATGCAATTCTCGCCTCTATATCTATAAGAATATAGTTTAAAGTTTCTTTTTGGGTGGTGATCGTTGTCAGATAATTAATATTCAAGTTGGTTGGCGTCCAGCCGTCATCCTTCCTCAAATATTGACACCCGCTTTTTTATTTTAACTACAATATACGTCGACCATTTTTGCAATTAACGTGTTTTGTTTCGTATTAACTCACAGTTTTTGAAGCGGATGGTTGTGAAAATAATGAGCTGAGTCTGGAAGATTTTTACTTGCTCTATAATACTTACTAACTGTAAATATGACGGATGATGGAAAATAAGAGAAGTACTTCCATACTGTATCGACCGAAAACAAGCTGTGATAAGACAGGGGAATGGTGGAGCTAATAAACGCTTGCTAACAATGCTTGTTTTTACTTCTCAGATAATTTAAATTTACGTCTTCTCATTCCTATACTCCTAATAATTACTCATAACCGACCTTTTTCTTTATACAGGGTGCATTTGAAATCACTCTCCAAATTTTAAGGATGTGTTCAGTCCATGAAACTGAACAACTTTCTCAAAGAAACATGGGGTCAAATATGTAAAAAAAAAATTGACTTGTCATACAAAACAAAGAGATCACGTGATCAGTTTAGTATGGGATGACCAACATTTTTTGGCGTATTTCGACACATGTTTCATGGAGAAAATTGTTCAGTTTCATGGACTGAACACATCCTTAAAATTTGGAGAGTGATTACAAATGCACCCTGTATACTCCTGAAACCTCTGAAAACTCCGCTAATAGATATAGAAACAACGCCTAGCATGACCACTGAAACCTAAATATCGAGTTATATAGTGTTTTATCGACGCTCAACTGTCAAAATCCATTGTCTTTTGACAGATGGACTTGGTAAATCGCTATTTCATACCGCGATTCGGTAGTCATGCTAGGGAGGTGGTAAATATAGAGTAGAGTTACATCGTAACATAACATTTAAAGTTCTGCTCTTCAACAGTCCACATTTTTTTTGCTGAAACAAAACGCTTATCCGGAAACTGCTTCGCTTCAAGGATTGAGTATACCAGACAATTATTATTATTGCATATTGGTATTGAGAGTACAATATCCTTAAGTGGTATGTACCGATACCTTCCGCGTCATCTGGATAGTTTCCTTAATGCACGTCACAAGACTCGAGCATTAATGCCCATGTATTACTGACAGAGTAGGCGCTCGCGTACATCACTCAGATGTGACATCCGCTGGAAGAGACCAGGTCTATATTATGATAATATTATTGTTAAAATGGGGTTTCAACACTGACGTCCATTATACAAGTACGCTGGACAGGCGAACGTCACCAATCGTTTGTTCCGATTTGAAAATCGCCATATTGGCGCTGAGAGCAGTAGATTCTACTATGGCAGTAGTGAGTGTACTTGGAATTACTTAATTAGTTCCAAGTACACTCACTACTGCCATAGTATAGAATCTACTGCTAAAACTAATTAGTTCCAAGTACTCTCACTACTGCCATAGTACAGAATCTACTGCTCTCAGCGCCAATATGGCGATTTTCAAATCGGCACAAAAACTTGCTGTCATTTCATGACAATAGCCTGTCCAGCGTACTTGTATAATGGACATCAGTGGGTTTCAACAAGTTTGGCATACTGGTAACCCTATTTTTTTATTTTTGACAGAAATTTGAGAAATGTAGTGGCGCACGATTAAACCTGAGTATACCTATCGATAGGGGGATCTAAAGATAAACAAAAATGCCATATGGTATAAAGTCCATAACAAAACTGTCATATAATATAATCTATGTTATACATCCTGACTGTATAGATAAAAATCCAAACTTATTCCCCGGATTATCTCACAACAATATAAATGCACATAACAAACTAAAGGATGAAATATCAGACAAGGATTTCGAGATTATTGGAACTCGAGATGAATGGTGACAAATTATAAAACTGACATGAAATAAATATTTGTACATTATCAAAATTGTGTATAATCGTAAAAGTTGGAGAAGTAAAACATGTAGAGAAACAAATCTTAGCATGGCAGTTGGGAGTAGTTATGTCTTATAACGACACTTATGGCACAAAATAGTCAGTCAGTAACTTGTTGTATGGTCTGTGGTGTGGTCTCACGTCCAAATTAATATACAAATCCGAAAATACCAGAAGAGTAACTTCATATAAATTCTATTCCATTTTTAAATTTAAACAAAGTTAATGCCTAATCAATAATCATAGATTGTGAAACAGGCACTCTAAATAATAATTTATCATATTTTTTTGGATACAACTGAATACTTTTAGATAATTTGAGATTATCGACATCAGCCATTTTTAATGTCCCCACTGCTGGGTGGGGCACAGGGGTCGTATTATGACCTCTTATTTCCTGGCAGTTTTCTGACTGGTTATCAATCTATCTCTTTTATTTGCTATACAGCGAGAAAGAGATGTAACCTATAGCAATTCATAAACCTGGCAAGTTTTAAGAGGTTGTAATACCCCCCCAGGCCTTCCTTATGGGTTGATAAGGAGGATGGGCAAAAATCATAACCCGCCACGTGGGCCTAATGCTGATTGGTGGGTGTAATGTTAACAACTGCAAATGCAGCCGGGAGCAACGGCTTAACGTGCCTTCCGAAGCACGGAGGAACTCGAGATAATAGATTTTTTTGGGTGACCATCCACAGCGCCACCGAACTCCCCGATTTAAAAATTCCATTTGTAATTCTAAAATTTGAGATTAAAGCGCTACAAATGATTCTGAATGGTAACTTCCAGTGGCTCTAGATTCAGGTCAGTATTCACGACAGGCCTACACTGACGGATATACCGCATCTACTCGAAATGGTATCACGTGATGGGATCCAATGCTCGATTAAACTAAAGCCTTTATATGACTAAATTGTAAAATTGTATGAGCTTTTTTAAGTTAAACTTTTTACAAACAACTACAGTATGTTTAATTAAAGTATTCACCTGCAGACTTTTCAAAATTGATAACTGCAAAATTCTATCCCCATGTTCTTTTCATATTTATTTCACAAATTTTACTGGACAGAACGCAGTGATTTATATTTATCCTTTAAAACTAAAGTTATTGAAATATAATTATCAGCTGTTATAAAAAAGTTAAATCAGGGAATAATTTCCTTGTCGATTTTTTTTTGTCCTATTATTCTAGTTTCCTCCTTTTCACCCAGTTGCCTTGGTTTACTTGACTTAAATTCGTTCTGCCATTGTTCTATTATTAATACACCGAGAGTCCCCTCCCGTGACGTCACAATGTTAGTAATTTCACGCATAGTGACGCAAGCAGGTACACATAATAAGTCACGGGCTTTGAAAACAGTCCTGAGTTTGCTATAAACGCGCTATTTAATAGCATTATGAGAATTACTAGCGGCCGCCCGCGACTTCGTCTGCGTGGAAAGGTTTTTTTGCTATCCCTCGGGAACAATACTTTATTTCGGGATGAAAGGTACCCTATGTCCTTCTCTGTACCCCTGACAACGTGTATGCAAAATTTCATGATGATCGGTTCAGTAGTTAAGACGTGAAGGCGTAACAAACAAACAACCAAACAAACGGACTTTCGCATTTATAATATTAGTAAGGATTTGCTGATAAAAGTCATTTAGAATTGCAACGTGTAAATGGCAATGAACATCATAAGCTAAAATTGTAGCTTATATTTTCTTCATTCTTTCTTGTGTTTGTGTAGAATGAAAGATGAACATTAAGTACTCTACAAGGCAATGAATCAATCCAGATGTGGGTTTTCATTAACTTTGAAAGATAAATCGTGTACATAAATAATGAAAGGAGAGTACGGATATTTTTCTAACAAACAAATAAGTATATTTTTAGTTTGAAAACTTTATTTCATATCTAGGTTAAAGAACACAAATTTGATGGAACAAATTATTATCAAATGAAAAAAAGCTTTTACTAAAACAAAACTTCGAACATTCGTGTGCCCATGCCCTAACTAAAACATTCGGCAGTACATTTCTGTTAATAGACCGTGTGCGTTCAAAGTCCCAAAGTCCCCGTTTGCAAACGCACATAAATAATGCGCAGTGACGTCACTCGCAGCCCCACTTGTTCCCGGCTGAATAGTTATTGTGGCCCACAACCTGCCACAACGAAACGTTTGTAAGAGGAAGTACACACGACACGGTTATGAACAAACTTGTACAGTCGACCTCAGATGTAACTATTTTAACATGAGAGGTTATAAAGCAGGATTGCAACTTACTGAACAAGCAAAATATTCGTGGGACATCAAATTCTAATTCCAGCCATAGTTTACAGAATAAATAACGCGTGAGAGAACGTTGTTCATTTAAAAACATAAACGCCAAAATGAATCCCTTTGAAAATCTGGATAAAACACAACCTAAAAAGCCTTTTATCTTTATTGAGAGATATTTTGTAGAAGCAATTTTATTACGAAAACTTTGTAAGTAGCGTGTTCTATCTAATAAATAGATCAAGCGGAGTTAAAGTCGGCATACTTACGGCCTTTTAAAATAGTTCAACACTTTCAATATTCCTATTTGTTTTATTATTTCCTACTAATATTATAAATGTGATAGTTTGTGGGTTTGGATGTTTGTTCCTCAATCACGCAAAAACTACTGAACGGATTTCATTGAAGTTTGGCACACACATAGAAGATAGCTTAGATTAAAACATAGAATACTTTTTATACCGATATTCCCGCGGGAACGGGAACCACGCGGGTGAAACCGCGGGCGGCCGCTAGTTGTAAATATATCTAAGTAAGTACAAAAATAAACACTTAAATATATTTTTAAGATGAGTAACGAACTAACGATGAAAAAAAACTGCATAAAATAAAAAGAGCTTTCGTTTAAGGCGGTTGTATGACCGAAAGTGGCGCCCTCAGAGGTTTTTATTTAATAAGTTATTTATGGAAAAAGATTTTGATAATGTTTATCGTGGAGATTTTAGAGCCCATGGTCTAGTATTTTTAGAAGGTATCACTACATGCCCTCGTTGTCTTTCGTAGAAGTAGATAGCAAATGTGTCAAAAACGGCCACTTTTAGCTGTTTTTCTATCTACTTCTAGCAGTGACTACTAGGGAATGTAACGATACCGTCTAAAAATACTAGACTGTGGGCCCTAAAATCTCCACGATAAACATGATTAAAATTGTGTATTAGAATTATCATATTAAATAAAATTCACCGCGGCGCCACTTTCGCTCAGGGTACCACCTTAAGATAAAGGCATGTTTTAGTTGATTTTTAGGACGCTACATCTACATTAAAGCACAGAATACATAATAGATAGTTCATGACGACCTGAGTGGTGCAGTGGTCGACACGCCGCCTACCACGCAGGAGGTCCCGGGTTCGATTCCCGGCCGGGCAGAAATTGAAATGATGAATTTTAGTTTCTGTGATGGGTCTGGGTGTTACTAAGTATAATAAGTATATATTTAAAAAGTATATAAGTAGTATATCAGTTGTCTAGCACCCATATAACAAGCTTTGCTTAGTTTGGGGTTAGATAGCACTGTGTGAAATTGTCCAAGCATTTATTTATTATTATTTATTTATTTATTTATTATTGGTAGGATAAGATTCCCATAGGATAAAAAGTATAATAAGCATAGAAGATGAATAGGTTGACTAATGCAACAAAATGATTACTCAATAAATAAAAAGTAACAACCAAAACAGTTGTTATCGAAATAAAATGGGACATAAAGAAAGTTTTATTAGGTTGGTGCGGGCGATGTACGTACGTTCATTCGTAAATCACCTTTTTTACGATACGTTACGAGAGACATATTAAATGAAGATTCGATATGTTCGGCTTCGGCGACACCATTAAGAAGTGCCGGCACGGAAACCCTGTGGTATGCAGTGCTGCGTTTACACGGATTAGTGCACTTGCGCCAGGACTTGAACACGAAAGAGAAATATTTTGATTTGATCAGTTTCTCAAAAAGTGTGTTAAAAGTTCCAGGCATTTCTTCATACCTAGAACGGTATGAAGAAATGCCTTGAACTTATTAGGTTTCTTTTCTTTTCAATAGGCAGATTTATTTTTAATTTTTTGTAAAGTTTGAAGTAGCTTTGATTTTATTTTTGCAAACATGGAAATAAAAAAAAATAAAGATTATGTTTTTCTTATCAACAACATCTTTGACGAAGAATATCTGGAACAACGAAAAATTATAGCGTTCTTTCTTTATGTCAACCAAATTCTAAAATCACGTTAACAATTACCAATAAATAGAAACGCAACAGTTTTCGCACAACTTGAAATATCACAACACTTGAACCCGACTAATAAACGAGCGCTGTTGTAAAAACTATTTATTGTTATTTTATTGTATTTATTGTATCTATTGTAACAAAAAAATATTTATTAGTTTATGATTTAAACTCTCCAGAAAAAAGACCGTCTAAACGCAGCACAAGTAAAGATTCCGATGAAATGAAAGGATATGCTCCGAGGGAGAGCTCTCGGCCTAGAGAAGCCCTGAGGTGAAAATACCCACCAAATCTTTCACACTACATAAACTCGCAGAACTGAGAGAGGACACGAATAATACAAAACGCGACACCTTGTCGAAGGAAGACGCTGTGAAAATATCTCGATGCTTTATGCTTCTTTAGTTTTATTTTATTCACTCCCCTTTTCTAGTATTACGTCAAGATAGCTTTGAAAGTTTTTCTTGACTCTTGCGTTAGGTCAAGGTTTAGTTTAATTTTATTCTTCCCACTCTTTTCTACGTTGCGTCAAGATTTTTTTATCTTGATAATTTAAAGTCTTGTGTGATCGATCACCGTCTCATTTCATCTTTTTCTCTGAAATGCGAGTGTAATTGTAAGAAGTTAATTCGGGATGAAAATGACATATCGTTATAAAATAGATAAATGTTTGTATTTACCTACTTTATTTTAATTTCAATCAACATCAATATTCTGTATTTTAGTATCCTGTAAAAATATTTTATGCGCGTTCAATTGTACTGTCTTTCAAATAAAGTGCTAACTGCTAAATAACAATTTGTATCAGTGTCGGTAATTTTAATTTATGGTTGACATTCATGGTCGAATTAACGCCGTGAAAGATAAATGGCACGTGGAATATCTTTGTCACGGCGACACGGTTACGTCTTAGAAATGGGTATTATTAGTATAGCAAATTATATTTATCATTATAATGACTTTGAAAAACGGTCTCCATATACCTAAAGCCTAAAAGGTGATAACGTTTTCCAAACCTCTCTAAATCATCGCTAGAGCAATGATTTTTAGTATTTTTTATGATGCCTAAGAATTGGGTCTGTCTGTCTGGTCAACTCTGATCTGGTCTATACGTTATGATTTTTTAAGTGAAAACTTCTTTGGCGGCGTTGTGCGCTTTTTTGTATGGGGAGAAAATGCTAAACTCGCGTCAGGAATCACGTGGCTGATCGAAAATGCGTAAGACGGATGTGACGGATGGAGAGAAGACAGCTGACGGCGGAAGTATCCCCCTGTCTTTCTACGAGGCGCGTTGAAAATGGCGGCGCGTCATTTTAAGACGTCATGTAAACACTTGGTTTTAAGCTTCTTGCACTTGTGTCACCAGCAACGCGCTTATTTTGAAAATGGAACTAATAGCAGCGATCTCTTCGGTGAAATCATAGACTTATATATGTTACGGCTAATACCCGAAGTGCGGCTAAACCTAGTTTTAGCCGGCTAAAACTAGGTGTAGCCGATAGCTGTTGGCTAAAACTAGGTGTAGCCGATTTGCTCGTAATAAAGTTATTTCTGTTGTCTGTTAAATTTTGATCGACAATGAATATTTAAGAAATCAAAACGTACGGACATCGTTCTTATAGGCATCACGATTCAACATACCTACTAAAAAATCGTTGCTCTAGGAAGCAAACGGTTTCCACACAAACGTAAACGACGATAAGTGTTTGCTTATTTTTTTTTTATTTTGTTGATTAAAACAACTGCTACTGTTGATTAAAACAATTAGTATAAAAATTCGTTAGAATTTTTGAAGACAAGAGAAATCATGCAACACCAGCATTGTACCTAAGTGGTCTATTTTTTTTTCTCAAATTTCCAAAACACGTAGGTAAACTTGCCTTTAACTAAAAGTCTTTGAAAGAAAACGTTAACGTTTGTGATGTTGCTTTGCTGCTTTGGTTTTTTCGTCTATCAAACAGTTAATTTTCAACATCACTCAAAACCATAAACCATTTCATCTTCCATAATCTGAAAATAACTTCAAACAACAAACTTCCGTTCAAACCAAATAGTATCTAGGGCGGAATATATTCCATAATTCCATTCATATCAATAGACCGTAACTCAGTACTCATCATTCGATAAACAGCGTATAGATATAACAAAGTTCTAACGTCAAACTTTATATTGAGGAAACTATAAAACTGAATAATCGTAAAAGCAATGTTGGGCGGTGTCCAAGTTAATCCACAATGAAAAATAATTCGACATACGGCTCGATGGCGAGACGGGAAGCTTTATTGCATTTCTGTTGCTATAAGAAATAAAGACACCGGTTGAAAGATTCACACTTAGTCACTTTTTGTGGTAATGCCATAGGTCGCGGAAAGATACTGGAGATCTGAAACTATAGTTATTTGTTATACAAGTGACCAAAATCAATTTGTGCTGCGAGTGCCGACTTTAAATCACGAACCAGCGAAGTAGTCTAGAATGACGAGCGTAGCGAGTGATTCTAATATAGACTACTAAGCACAGTGAGTGATTTAAAGCCATGAGGCAGAACAAAATTTTGGTCTCGTGTAAAACATACAACTTTTCACCTCTACCAACGAGAAAATTTTTACTTGAGTCTCCTGGTAAAAAGCTACATTTCAGCATTAGAAACATGTCCACTCAATTCTTTTGGAGTTAGATAACTATCTTCATCGTTAGACGCTATCTTCATTTTTTGTAATTTATCACAAAAATAGTTCGATCAAACCTATGCTGAAATTTTTTATTAATAAAGTAGATACCCGCCGTTTTGTTTTACATTATTACGTTGTGCTTTTCTGTTATTCATTAATATCCCATTTTATTTATTTATTTATAATCATAAAACACTAATTTGTTGATAAATTTCATTAATTTTTCGTATTTTATATTCATTTCATACAAGCGACCTCATTTCGTCCATACTCTTTATTTCGAATTATATTATCAACCTTCTTTTTTAACAATCCATATTTAAAACTCCTTGGTATATCCGTGCATTTTATTTTTTTACTTTTTAATCCATGTATGACACCATAAAGCACTCTATCTATCCTTTTCTCACATATCAATTTTACAAGTCTCATCCTTGTCACTTTATTTTTTTTTCTTTATAATTTAAAAAGTTGGTATTAGAAATTAAAAAAGCACTTTGCCTCACACTCGCAGCAAAAATCGATTTTGCTGCGAGATTTTACGCGCCAAAAGCGCCCTTTTCGTGCTGGAGAGGTGAAAAATATATTATCTTTCTCCAGACACGTATTGAACCAGAAACACGATTCAATGATTTTGGCTTGATACATTTTAATTTCGAAAGTACCTCTTAAAATTTCTTAAGTTCGAAATTATTTAGAAACAACATTAGGTATCAGTGGCGAAGGGTCCATACAAGCCGATTCCCATCGGCTTACCTTTTAGAAATCCTACCCCATCAATCCACTAGGCAGATCACAACATTTTGATAGAACGGCTTACCTTTGCCATAATTTCACCCCTCGCCACTGTTAGGTATTCAAGTTGAAATTGGTTTAAGTAATTTGTTTTATCAATATTCACAATCGTGCAGAAGCATTTCTCTTTAATCGCTATAGTTATTTACTACGAATTGATTTAGTAATTTTTGCGCCAAAACTGCCGAATCGGTCTCGCTCCCGCGCGCGTGGTTTTCTGATTGCTATCTCGCTTTACAATTTATTTTTAACATAGCCCCTTAATGGCTGATACATACAATACGATTACAACAGAAGCGACACACTTCACTCAAGAATGTATAGCAAGAGTAAAATTTCACAGATTTAAATACATCGTTTTGTACCACTCTCAATTTGGTCACTTCTGTTTTACATTTTAAATATTTAAATATCTTTGGAGTCGGGCGTAATAAATTGTTTGTGAAAATAATTCCCTTAATTAATTAATCGACATCAGAAGTGATCGGTATAACATGGTAAAATGTTTCAGTATTTTGTTCGTAGGGCTGTCACCAGGGTTGAAAAAAAAACCAGTTTTTTATTTTTATTTTATAAAACAGTTCAAAAATTTTTAAACAAGTATTTTTTGTTGAAATTCTAGATTTTAGGCATTCACAATGCTATTTTTTTATATTAAGATAATTTATCTAATAGAAAAAATACTAGAAAAGTCTTTTAAAAAAAAAAATCTTTTTTTTGTATTTTTCTATGAAATAAATTATCTTAAGTGTTTTTTTTTTGTTTTATTTGTTTGTTTTTTTTTGCTTAAACCATCAATTTCGAATCAATTGGACCTATAATATTTCATTTCTAGACTATTTTCAAATTATATATTCATATATTTTCAAAAATCACAGTCTCCGACACATTTTAAAAAGGATAGACGTGCTTAGCTATGATTTGTTAACTTGGCAAAACGTATCCGATAAAACTAGTGGCCTTGTAGAGCTGTAGACCTCGCGTTTTTATTTATAACTAATAGAATTTCTAATATTATTTATAGCATGAAAAAACACATTCATTCCTTGACTCCAATGATTAAGTTAAGAATAAGGGATCATTTACACAGCTCAGTCAGTCAACGTTCAGTCCAATACAAGTTTTGACTTGCCGGTGACTGACGCGTCACTTGACTGTCAAAACTTCTATTGAAATTTGATGGACCGTTGACGTGACTTGACTGAGCTGTGATCCATAATTATGCATTTCAGTCGCTAGAACTTCGGCTTCTTAAATTGATGGGTTCTTAACACACTCATAATGATAATCTCTGAATTGAAAAGTAATAAATTCATTATAAATAAGAACCAGTATCGATTGTTTATTAAAGACGCAACCCTAATATCACCACGCTGGAGACAGGGGCGCACAAAACCGAATGCCTTAATTTAATATATCAATTAGGGCCAATTTAATTTCCAGCCCATGCAGCCGCTCACTGCAGCGCATCACAAAACTATACCTATCTCTTTTCTACTCATATATTTTTATGCTATTTAAAGTATTGTCATCTCACGTTGCCGCGGTGTTTACCCCAAGTTTCGGACAAACACTTAATGTCAAATTCAGTGTCAATAACTTAGCTTCCACTGTGTTTTGAATATAATTTTAGGTCTTCTATTAACATTCAATTTGACCTAAAATTCCATGAATCAATTTAAATATCAAAAAGTTTTAAGTACTTACCTATTTTTTTTTTTTTTTTGTGAACGTTAAATACTTTTATTTTTGCAGACTCGCCTTTTGAATATTATTACTGTGATGAGTATCATGGAACATAATCAACTTCATAATTAACAAAATCTACGAGAAAATAGTTCGCTTAGACTTTAAAGTGTACAGTGGTAAATACAAGTCATATTTTTTTTATAAATTCAAAGATAATTCTTATTATTCGATGGTTTTTATCTTACCTTAATTTTTCTTGACGCATAAAAAAGTAACACCTTGTTGAATGGTCTGCAGCATAAACAATGAGGAGGCATTGGTAAATCTATATCTTGATACCGAACCCCATTTACATGAAAAAAAAAGAGGGGTTACCCCCTCACAGCTGATT
The DNA here is from genome assembly GCA_943789525.1 of Agriphila geniculea. Taxonomy (NCBI): domain Eukaryota; kingdom Metazoa; phylum Arthropoda; class Insecta; order Lepidoptera; family Crambidae; genus Agriphila; species Agriphila geniculea. The sequence goes on from OX038875.1 coordinate 10,939,806, forward strand.
GGCGATCTCATTAAAATCAGGAAAGACCCCGGGAGCAACCGTGGGCCGACTCAAAACTGCTCGTTTTACTTTTTATATTCAAAGAGTACATTAAAAGTGAATTTTAAATTTAAAATTCTTTATAAGTACTTATTGTGTAAATCATGTTATTTTTTATTACTATAAATTCAAATAAGAGCACTTAATCACCGTCTATATTCTTTAAGTAGAATAATTAGGACAAAAATAATACTTTCTTATTATTGTTTTACTTTTAAAGTGTAAAAATCAATATATGTTCTAGTTTAATCAAATCACAAAGTGTAAAAGAAGCAAGCTTAAACATTTTAAAACATAAAGTAATGTCATCATGGTTCTGACAACGTAACCGTGTAAGATTCAATTTTTTTTACGCAAAGTACCGAGGAAGAGCGCTTGTTAAAAGCTTACCAACATAAAACTGATACGGGGAAACTTCATTTTGAAGTAAGCATGTTACACCGGAATGGTTATTCATAACCTGCGCTTTCGTAACAAATTTTCAAAGAAACTGAACGTGAAAATGAAGTATGTAGCATAAAATTTTATATATATTTTGCCGAGCCCAAGATTTTTTTCTCCTGATTTATTCAATCCGAGTCACTGCTCCGTGTTTTGGGAATATGTTTTGACAGTCAATTTATTTGCCTAGCCAGTGTATCGCCGCTTACGAAAATAGGTGAACTCATAGAAATATACAGTGACACTAATGTATTTTAGAGCCGAAAAATTTAGTAGATGATAGCGGAATGAGTTAAAACATTGTACATTAAATAGTCTTCTCATTTTTAGAAGTGTTTATTTATGTTTATCATATACTTCATAATTAAAGAGGCGTGTTTTTTATATGTAATAATCTCAAAATTGCTAGGGAAGAGATACAGTGATTAATAGATTAATATATCTACTTCATTCACCGTATTTTGTTTAAACATGCTAGATAACTCGAAGTCAAACAATTATTTTCTTTTCCTAAAGAACCCTTTAATAGTTTTCAATCTTGTAAACGCGAATATCATTATCGTGTTAGGATAAGATTTTTTCATATGATGATACACCATGGTATGATATCATGTGCGTACTTACGCAATTTGATATGAATACCTTTTAAGAGACGTGTTCACACAAAAGGCTTGTAAAAAGTCAAGCTTCCACAGAGGGCGTAATTCTCGCCAATTAGCCGGCTGAGTACCTCTTTCGCACCAGTGGGCAGCGAGATTGCGATCCCATCTCATGAATCACCTTACAACTTACAAGCTTTCCAGTGGGTAAAGTTACTGTATTACCTTTTTCATAATGAGATAATTGTTTTAGCATATTGTTGAGGGTTATGAATGACAGTGAATTTCCTTTATTTATTTTCTCTATCACACAATGTTTGTTTTTATATGGAACGACACGGTACAAATCGGAGACATTGTGTCAGTCAAATCAAAAGAATGCAAGGTAAAAAAAATACGAACTAGGGTATTTACAATCTATCCGTAATAAATAATTACCATTATCTGTTTTGAGGTGTGCAAAATAATTTGAAAGTTATGAATAAGTAAGTTTTATTTCAGACACGCAATTTGCCTTTTCTCTCGATTTCACGGCAAAAGACTATACAAAATATTCTTGTGAATAATTCATACGATTGTCTTACCTCCATTTTCTGTAGGTTTCTACAAGTGGATAATTATTCGATTCCATTTGGGGCATCAGGACAGCGAGATAATACATAAATATTTAATACAACAGAGTGGAAAATTCAATGAATGAAGATCGTGCGTAGCTTGAAGGAATACTTCTAAAAGAGGAAATATATGTTCTTTTTTAATATGAATAATATAAGACATTGGAGTACGTAAATTTTAGTTTGTTCTTCAATCTTTTTGTTGATGCAGAAGAAACAATCATTATTCGAAAGTAGTACAACACGATCATATGGAACATATTATAATCGTTGTCTTGTAGTCTTATAGTCGTAGTAGGATAACTGTTATTATTCAAATTGTATTTTATATTTGTGTATTAGTTTTATTGAATCGCAGACTCCTAACGGAAGACCAGCGCTGGTAGCACACCATGCATTATGCTGAGTCGGGACCGTTTTGAGAGAAACAGTATTTTTATAATAGTTATCTCTTATTTTTTTATTTAGTTTTGTTGTACTGTCTCAAATAAATCAGTTTTCTTTCTTTCTTTCGTTCAAAAATATCTTTTACTTCATAGAACAATACACTAAAGGACTTCGTAATTTAGATGATTGATGGTAAGATAAGAATCTATGATAATATCAGGCGCCCGTAAAAAAAACGACAAATAGTTCACGTGTTAACACTTCAACACATTTCGAACACAGTCACAATAACGTTGGCATCGCATTGTGTTCAATCAACAACAAAATTACATCTTGAACAACGAAACTGTTAATTCCAGTTTCTATGCCAAAACCACGCCCGCATGTTTTTAAACAAATTTAGTTCTAATGAACTGAAAATAAAGTTTGTTTTTAAAGAGTGAATGGGAGTGGAATGCATCTACGCCGTGCGCTGTTTTGCCCACCCACAAAATAAATGAAGTGCAGTCACACAAAAGTTGTTACAAAAGATAATTATAGAACAAAAGTAATTTTCTTCAACATTATACAATAATACTTTACTTTTAAAAGTTGATGTGCGGCTTAAAATTTACGATTTAGGCCCTAAATCATCGAATAATGATTTTCGATAAAAATTTAATACTTGAATCGTTTATTTTGTCATCAGAAGTTTCATGAACCAATATTAGGTATTGTACTGAGATGAAAATTGAATCCACGACCTTTCGCAAACGCAACCAAAGACAAGTTGCTTTTTTCGAGAGTAAAATAGCTTATAATAATGCAATGCCATCCTAAATTTTAACTAGAAATAGGTACCTAAGTATTTGCAACTAAATCGTCAGGTAGCCAGAAGTCGTGTAAAAAATAAGATTTTTCTTTCCCAAATTAAATAAAAACTCCAAGTTATAAAAAGCTCCATACGACCGGACAGTGATTCACGCTCCAATTCGGCATCCTTCTGAATAGCCTGGGAGGTCACGCGAATTTTTAGGGGTCTAAAAAGTTATATTTTTTGTACAAAATAATCTCCAAGAGTAAACAGACGATTAATATTCACAAAACTTAACTCTTTCATTTATACCGAAGGGCTTGTAAAACATTTTCAGATTTCTATAAAGAAAAAAGGCGTCTTCTGATCAATTAGAAATTAGCAGCTGTCAATCACTTTTATCAATTACAATATCGATTAACTTACTTTTAACGGCAGATTAAATAACCTCTTCATAGTAAGAGATAGGTGTTAGCCTATCTCTAAAGATTTGTTGCTTAGATAAGATAGATTATTAAAATCGGTTGTAAAAGGTTTGTGACTGACTACACTAAAATTTAGTTTGAAGACATTATTTATGATTTTTCAGTCTTTTTTGTTACAAACCTTCATATTTTGATTTAGTTGTACCATAATACTTCAGATAAATACATTATATCAAGAAACTTTAAAGCAAAAATTAAAGAAAAGTCATTAGATGATCAATCACACTATACTAGTTGGGATAAAAAAAAATCCCTAACAGATGATGATATTAAGAAAAATAGGCAAATCAAAATTTCATAAGACATTCTAGAGTTAAAGTTACCACTAAAACTAAAGCTTCCTTTCGGCAAACAAATGTGCAGTCTTAGGGTAGGAGGAAAAAGGGAGTAAATTAAATGTCTTCTCTATGTGTTTTGTACGGAACACTTGGCGAGCAAGAAAGAGGTTCTTGTCCTTTTTTAGCGTCCATGTTTTTCAGCCTGCCCTGCGTGCATCGTGTTTAGACAACCAACCTTTTTTATCAACGTTGACATGAAAGAGCTGTTTTATATAATATGCATGAATGTATTCCAAGGAAATATTTTATTCATTTAGCAGTTGAATGTAACTTTTATCTACGATCTACGTACCTCACATTGACTCATTTTTGTGTATGTTTAAATTATGTATAAAGTCGATGATGTTTGTATATCTCTTAAGTTACCTATAGTTTTTACATATTTTTAATTTCTTGTGGAAAATTATAAATAATACCTTTCAAACAGATTTTCCACTTTAGTTATCTTTCCACAAGACTATACTCTACCAGCGCATCATCATGATTTAGAAAAGTATTCCGCTCGCCCTAAAAAGTAGCCTGCATGTTAAAGAAGACCAACAAATAAATTCATGTCATTAATAGTTGTGTTTTTGATTTAAAAAGTATACAAATAACGACTGCTGTTGTCGAGTGGTTTGTACACTAGTTTTCAAGGTGTCGCCATCTCAGGTCCCGGGGTCGATCCTCGGCTGGATCAATTTGGAAAACAAACTTTCCTATAACATGGACTAACTTGACTGAGTAAGAATTGTTGAGCTTTTCTTGATGTCACAAACCGCGTCCCATAATGCAAAGTCGCTATTTCGAAACTGTTTTGTAAACGTCTTCGAGATTCTAGTTTATTTGATAAAACAGTCATCGGTATTCATTATTACAAGCCCAATTGCGTTTCAACAATTTAAAAAGAATACAAATATTTTTCTTATTTATCTTCTTGAATCTGACATGATTACTGAAACGTCGTTTGGTTATTTCATTTCGATATTTTAAAAGGGTCGTTAGTTAAATTTGGGTTGAAAGAAACATTAAAAACTCATAAAACAGCACCATCGAACTATAGTTTTGGCTTCCGATGTTCGGGGCTATCACGATGACACCACGCGACAGCTGTTTGGATTAAATCCGTCTGACGATGTTGAAAATGTGGATTTTTTCACTATAATTACACACGCGGCGAAATTGGAACGAGCACAAACCGTTAATCGTCACACTGAATTTTGGATCTTAATATGATTATCTTTAAATGATAATAGAATTCTTCATCGTATTCAAAGGTTGTTAACAATTTTAACAGACTGATGATATTCGTACTTACCAGAAGTGTGTCTCCAAATAAGATATTTATTCAAATTAAATCTGAAAATTGATAATAACAATCAATACAATATTTTTATGATTTAGTATGAAATATTATGCAACAAAAAATAGGTAATAGTTATCTGTAAGTGTAACTTCTAAAAGTACTATAAGCAGCTCCAAATAACTTTTTTTTACATACAATAGTTTTCTAAAACATTAATGAAAGGTCAAATTATCAACTGCATTCATGTTGCACACACAAAGGAAATTAAGAACCGAACCTGTCTGCAACTAAAAGATCGAATACAAACTGTTACTGATTTTCGCAAGTTTTGTATCTCTTTGAGATGTTAACAAGGATCAAACGGCATTGTCGATCTTGACAGCTTTGATATATGACCGAAAGGAAAGTGGTCTAAACTGAAAAAGCAGAGGAAAATATGCTGTTCAACTTTGAAATGTCAATGAAAAATATAACAGATGAGTTATGCTTTAAATATTTTTTTTAATAAAAACAGATACGTTAAGGCTTGAATAAACAACTTTGTAATAACCTTTTTCATACCTGTAAAACAAGTAACAATAGGGAACATGCATCAATTTTTTTTTGTTTCAAAATCAAAAGTATAATGCGTGAGAAAATCAACTGTAATATTAAAACTTTTCTCTTGTGTTTTTTTCTCGTGATATAGTTACTTGAAGTTAGCACGCAGCAGCACCCGCCGAAAACGCTCTATACAAAAAGGTCAACATTTGTGACGTCACTCATGTCACGTTTCGGTGCATTAGTATGGAGTTAGCCTAGAATTTTCAAATATCTCCCTAAATATTGCGTTTAAGTACATATGTGTCGTACAAAATATTATTTCTTATTTGATGTTCTATCCGACTGTAAAGTGCATTATATCCGAAAACGAAAAAAAAATCGTCATTTTCCCTTGTGTGATAAAACTAAAGTAATACATTTTATTTTTTATTTTTCTGTTCCATCATGTTTTTATACGTGTCCGCAGCGATCAAGCTCAAATTTATCAAAATCGGTGACTTATGCATGTTCCCTATTCATAATGAGATAGTAATACAACAACGATAGCAATATCAAGTAAACATAATATAACTGACCGTGACGTTGCTATTCACAGAAACGCACGTCTGCTCACATTCATGCAGTGTGGTTATTCTGGTGGGTGGTGGGTGACTTGACTATCTTGTAGGCTCAAGTAGTGACAATGACTAGGTATTCTTATGAATAGAGATAGTACCCTAATTTAATTTATTGTGGCATGACAAGCCCGGAAAGGGCTTTGTATATATTATGTCAAAAATTTAATTTCGGATTTATAGTGTTTGCTGACACTTTGACAATCCTTAAAAAAATCGTTCATTTATATGGAAATATTAAAAATAAAACCGGTCAAGAGCGAGTCGGACTCGCGCACCGAGGGTTCCGTACCATCATCATTGCACCATTAAACCACGCTGCAGAAGAGAATAATAAAATTAGTATTGCAGTTTTAGGTCAGCGCCATCTCTTGACCGATAGTGGAACTAATGTTAACTTTTTTAGAAATTTCATAATTTCTAAAAAAGTGTGCTATATTGAGACATCGTTTTATTTTTCCTGTAATCTTTATAAACAATGATTAAAAACGTGTAAACGACGCTCTTTTATATGATACCCCACATGCCCTAGTAGCTCCACTTCAAATTTTTAAAACCCCTTTTCAGTCCCTGTGGTAAAAAAGATATTTATTTTTTTATTTATTTCTTATTTGCAAAATAGTTGGGCAAATGTCATCTCAAACTATTCTAAATTTCAAGTTGATACCATTAGTAGTTCTCGAGATATCCAGCTGTGACAGACAGACAGACAGACTGAGTCACACCATAAGGGTTCCTTTTTTACCATTTTGGTACGGAACCCTAAAAATGAAGATACTTTCGTGTACTGTAGCAGTGTAGCCGACTCTTATTTCAGAGAAAAAATTGCGAAGTAATTTTCGCAGTTATTTTATTGCTATTTATCAATGCGCCCCAACCCAACGAATAGTTCTTATTTTCTATTAAGCAGTGCGGTATTATATTTGTCATCAGAAGTCCTCTATTGATAGATTTAAAAAAACGTCGTTTCTGGGAATCCCTAGGATTTGTATACATTACTAAGGTAAAGTATATAATCTATGCATAATAATATAATAAAATCGTAACGAGGCCAATTCTGTACATTCAATATATTTTTTAAAGAGTAATTGCTACATGTTAAAAGGATTTTTTATAAATTCCTTGACTGACCCCAAAACAATAGTTTTTGGATTTTGTCTGTTTGTTTGTTTGTAAGTTTGTATGTTTGCACATAACTTTAATTAAAACTACTGCACCGATTTGAACATTTTTTTTGTTTTATTTAAAACTTTAGTTAGAGCATTTGAATTTAAAACTATGGGTTAACCTGAAATAATGCATTTTTTTTACTTTATTTATTTATGGGTAGTATTGAATCGGGTAACAATAAATTCCCATTTTGGGTATCAAAAATACTGTAAATATAGAGTGCTGAAATACTAGTGGGCGACGGACTAAGGGCGACTACAAATATTGAAAATGGGTGACTTTGAGCAACTGGTTATTCAAAACGGGTGACCAAATTTCTATTTGGGCGAAAACCTTGGACACACTACACATTAAAAATTTGGCATATATTTTATTTAAAAAAGGCGACTATTAACTTAATCGAGGTGACAAAAATACCATGTTGGGCAGCTTAAATCAGTTATAGTTAGGTACCTAATTGGTATAATAGTCGCCCACTCAATATTTTTGTCACTCATTTAAATTATTTTCTCCCACGTGTAGTTTGTCGCCCGCTTAGTTATTATGTCACCAACATAATTAACCGCTGCCGGGTAGTATTTAAGTAAGTATCCCATTAACAGTCACTCTTTATTATTTCCAGTCACCCAAATAAAAATATCCTATTATTAACTCCATACTAAATACTTTATGCCTATTTTTTAAATACACAACTTATTGAAAACATAGTCATTTAATCCAGTGACAGTCCGATGACAAATCCAAAACAACACCAAAAAGTTTATGGTATGAAAAGGTATATAACAAGTTCCCAATTTTCTCGGTGAGGTTGCACCAGCCTAGCCGGTAGCGTCTGGTTAACGTGACGGCGCCAGACTTCACCTTCATCCGTGGTGATCGTGTAATGTAGGCGTCCCAGCCGGCGGGTCACGGTGCCGAATTCCCATTTACGATTAGGATTTGTGTAACACCTTGCTTGAACCCTCTCCCCAAATGATAATTACGTGAGCGTGGACTAAATGAAAAGCAGCGTTTTAAACTAATGCAATGTAATTCTTTGCTATCGGTTACAGATATATATTTTTCTGACATAATTAGCTTCAATCAAAAAAGCACATTAGTCATGACATGACACTACATTTCATAATAGCAATAAAAAGGTACGCTCTGTGCCGACCAGCCAGCCAGCTTCCAACATCCGGGGATGTAATATGTCAGAAAAATATATATCTGTAACCGATAGCAAAGAATTCTTAAAGAATTACATTCTTAGATTACATTGCATTAGTTTAAAACGCTGCTTTTTCATTTAGTCCACGCTCACGTAATTATCATTTTAGCCTACTTGGTATAATAGTCGCCCACTCAGTATTTTTGTCGATGTGACTAATGTCGAAATGACTTCTTTCGGCGCTAAGCAGATAGGTAACTGAAGGAGGTTTCTTGCCAACCTTTACAGTTCAAGTGCAAAACCACCTTATTGGTTCTTGATTACCCGCTGATGAGCCTAAGTTTTTACAAATATAGGTACTTTGTTGCTAATTATTAGTAACTAGCTTCTGCCCGCGACTTCGTCCGCGTGGATGTTAGAGAAAATCCTTAGAGAACCTTCAACCAGGATCTGACCAGTCATTTTTACGTTTCCGGTTCCGGTTCCGGTTCCCGTTCCCGTTCTGTTCCCGTCCGTTCCCGTCCCTTTCCTGTCCCGTTCTCGTACCCCTTCCGTTGCCATTCCCGTTCCCGTCCCGTTACCGTCCCGTTCTCGTTCCCGTACAGTTCTCGTCCCGTTCCGTTCCCATTCCGTCCCGTTCCGTTCTTGTTCCCGTCCCGTACCCGTCCCGTACCCCTTCCGGTTCCCGTTCCCGTCCCCGTGCCCGTCCCGTTCCCGTTCCCGCCCCGTCCCATTCCCGTTCTCGTTCCCGTCCCGTTCCGTTCCCGTATCGTTCCCGTTCCATTCCCGATCCTTTCTCCTCCGTTCCCGTGCCGTGCCTTTACCGTTCCCGTCCCGTTTTCGTTCCCGTTCCGTTCCTGTATCGTTCCCGTTTCGTTCCCGTTCCATTCTCATTCCGTTCTGTCCCTTTCCGTTCCCGTTTCGTTCCCGTTCGCGTCCCGTTCCCGTCCCGTACTCCTTCCGTTCCTTTTTCCGGTACCGTTCCCGTCCCGTTCCTGTCCCTTTCTCTTTCCCGTTCCGTTTCCGTTTCGTTCCCATTCCGTTCTCGTTTCATTCCCGTTCCCTTCCCGTGCCGTTTCCGTTCCGGCTCGTTCCGTTCACGTCCCGTTCTCGTCCTGTTCCTGTTCCCGTGCCCGTGCCTGTTCTCGTTCCCGTTACCTGGATGTGCATGTCCAGGTACAGGTCCATGATGTGTCATGTCCACCGTGTTGGACTTCAAAATAAATGTCATTTTCGCAATCACCATCCCATGAAACCTCAAGAACGACATCCACATCGATTTTCATGTTTACTTACCCCATTTACACCCTAAGGGATGATTTTCAAAATAACAAAATGTGTGTTTGCCTATTTATTTTTAGACATGCTCCTACGAATTTTAAAGTTGTAATGTCTATTTTATATTCTTTTTCTATACATTTGAACCTCATTTCCACATGTTAAATCATGTCCACCGTGTTGGACTTCAAAATAAATCTCATTTTCGTAATCACCATCCCATAAAACCTCAAGAACGACCTCCACATCGATTTTTATGTTTACTCACCCCATTTACCCCCTAAGGGGTTGATTTTCAAAATCACAAAATATATGTTTGCTTATTTATTTTTAGACGTGCTCCTACGAAGTTTAAAGTTGTAATGGCCATTTAATATTTTTTTCCATACAAAATTTGAACCCCATTTTCACCCCTTGAGGATTAAATCATGTCCACCGTGTTGGACTTCAAAATAAATGTCATTTTTGCAGTCGTCATCCCAGAAAACCCCAATAACGACATCCGTATCTATTTTTAGGTTTACTCACCCCATTTACCCCCTAAGGGGTTTATTTTCAAAATCACAGAATATATGTTTGCTTATTTATTTTTAGACGTGCTCCTACGACGTTTAAAGTTGTAATGTCCATTTAATATTATTTTTTCATACAAAATTCGAACCCCATTTTCACCCCTTGAGGGGTCAAATCATATACACCGTGTTGGACTTCAAAATAAATGTCATTTTTGCAATCGTCATCCCAGAAAACCCCAATAACGACATCCATATCTATTTTTAGGTTTATTTACCCCTTTTTATCCCATTTCATCCCCGTAGGGGTTGAAATACTAACAATAACAATTTACGTTGCGTTAGATTTCCATCCATAAGCCTAAATTATATATTTAGCAATTTTGACTTCGAAAATAAAGGATTTTCTTCATTACACAACTTCATCCCCCTTTTGAACCCTTCGGGGGTAGAATTTTGAAAAACGCTGAGACCCGTATTTATTAATTTTCAATCGTCAGCCTAATCACAAAATTTGACGATCCTAGCTTCAAAACTGAGGGACTTTCATACAAACTTTCATCCCTTATTTCATCCCCTTAGGGATAGAATTTTCAAAAATCCTTCCTTAGTGGATGCCTACACTGTATAAGGTATCTGTGTGCAAAATTTCAAGTCTCTAGGTCCAGCGGTTTGGGCTGTGCGTTGATAGATCAGTCAGTCATTCAGTTTACGATTTTATATATTAAGATTATGAAGAACAAGCCAACGTCAGGAGGTTTATTTTGGCACCGGAAGGCAAGACTCTACATAGTTTACAAAGGAATATTATAAATTATATTATTATCAGAAGCCTATGTCAGTCTATGCCAAACCCTTTGTCTTAACTACCTTCAGTAGTTTCGGTTCTTCCATGACAAATGAGTCAATCAGTTATTATATTTAGTTAAGTACCTTTTTCTTATGTTTAGAGACTTCATGATTTTATTTTCGAGAGCAAAACAAAAGGGATTGTAGTTGATTATACGCATGGAAGATACAATAAAATAATGCTGACGGAGGGAACGTATTAATTTATGTGTTTGTTGAAAGATAACTATGTATTATATTTTTTAATCATCGTGAAAGAAAATAACTGTTTTCTATAAACTTCTCTAAATTTTGTGACAGTAAAGAATTTTCCATGAGAAATTACAAATTAAGGATCAACCTTTCATAAGAATTTTGTTATGTTTTATAACTCCATTGCAAACGAAGTCGCGGGCAACAGCTAGTTGATAATAATATTTTTAAGTATTTCATACATTACAGGTACTGTAATACCTCAATTACACAGATTGCCGGTAATACATTCACTCTAAGCATATTCCTTCAACTTAATGCCACATCACTATTTCCAGTTTTAATCAAACCCGAGACAATTTAAAAACTCGTTTTACAAATTGATCCGATTTAAGCCAACGGGGTCGCCAACGAAGCCACGGAACTGAAATTAAAAGATTTCCTTAGCCACAAATCTTTCCTGCAATCAATCTTAACATAATTACAGTTTTAAGTGTTCCAAAACGTGCTAATTTCTGAGCAGTAGGAAACACTCGAACATAAATAATGGAACAATGGGCTGTGGCACTGACTGGCGTTTATGTCAACAATGAACGGTTTTAGATCTTTGATCGAATGCCAGCAGCAAACCGCGCACATGTCAGTTTAATAGGTTACAGATGCTGAAAAATATTTGGAAGATTCTTTTGCTGCACCAAGATATGAGAACGTTCAATTTTTTTCGTTACAATCAATAAGTAATTTATTATTGAAATGTAAACAGAACCGCGTTTTTTACAACAGCGAAAACAAAACATAGTTATATTATACTAAACATAAGTACCTACGATTTTAATAAACGACATTATTATAGCAAAGTATTGTTTTGAATAATATTAATTAAAAATAAAACATGAATGAAAAACAATTTCTAATAAATAATTAAAGCGACTGGCTAACACGATTTACTCCAAAATGCACATCATTATTGGGGACACTTAATCACTCATGCGACATTTTTAATAAAATTGAAAATCTATTAATTTTATAACTTTACGGGCAAACATACATTGCAATTGGTGTTATCTAAAACAGTGACTTTGTAGTCACCTAGTGATCAAATTATGACGCGACGCGAACATCGCACGTGGCCTGCTATAAACTGCGCGGTAACAAATTTACAACATCATCATTTTACAGCGGCATAATTGGCCAACTAAAGAATTCATAGATCCAAGATCAAAATACCTTGTACCAGGGCTTTCCCAACAAACTGTATTTAAATAATATTAGATTTAACTTAAAATAATAAAATCGGTATCTTTTCTCACAGATGCTTGCACTAACAGAGACAACACAATGCTCGTTTTCGATCAAATACATCAGCCGCTGTCAAATGTTATAATATTACTTGTATAGTATAGGTATGTTGCCAAGCAACTTGTATTATTTTGTTTCTTTCTATTAAATTGTTGTGTCAATTGCTTACTTAAAAATTTAACAAAGAATGGCACATTAACACTCAGTTCCCCATAGTAAAATAAATGATGAAAACCGGCCAAGTGCGCGGAGTCTTAGTAATAATAGGGTCCCGTTTTTACTCTTTGGGTACGGAACCCTAAAAGCAGCTCATGAAAATATTATGAAGAACTTTCAGAAACAAAATAATAGCACATAATAGCTCCATTTGAATTTGGAATCCGATTTTTTATGATTACACGCTCGAGTAATGCGACCAAATGATAATCGGCGCACAGAACTGAACCAGAGTTGAGCACTAGATGGAATTTAAATGGAACAGTTATTGGTTGCGCATCGGAATTATACTGCGTAATGGAACACCGCTATCAGGACGATGCGATGCCAAGTCGTAAACATTCCTACGAGCCAGTTGCACGATAAATCGAAGATACAGTAGTGTGAATTTATGCTAATAAATAAAAAGGGATAATTTCACCAAGAAGATGAAATCATGAGATTGAATCGTGATTGAAATCGTGAATATCAACCTGCATTTTTATAACAACCTTTTTTTAATAGGATTCTTAAAGCCGAATCTTAGAGCATTAACTCTCAAGTAGGAGTCCTAGGTACGAATCCTTTTAAGAAAGTACCTAGTCTTACAACGGTCTCTCCAAGTTAACAGTAAACAAACCGAGATCGACAACAAAAGACTTAATACATATACAATTCATTTGGAAACTTTTTCTATTAGGTACTTGGTGGGTACTTATGAAACAGAAACATATGAAATTAAAACCGTAACAATATAATTTGTATGTTTCAGTAGTTACATTGCAAACTATTTTTAAGATTTAAGTGAAGTGATAAGTTTCAACAAAGGCACTACAAAACAGATACTACCTACCATTTCAACTAAGAAATTAGATTGCAACTTTGTAAACTTACAAAGTAAGCATTACAAATTAGGACAAGTGTACTAAATGAAGTTGTTGTGAACAAAGTATTCGGCTAGTCGGCTAGCTTAATCCTGAAGTAATCCACTTAAGTGAAAACAAAGATATATCTTGCTTGAAGATGCGGGGTTTGTAGTTTAAGCTCGTACCTTCACGACGACGGTTTACTTTGTACTTAATCAGTAAACTTTTGTTATTAGCTAACTCTAGGCAATAAGTTTTATTTTAATTAATAATGCCTGTAATTTACCGCTCACGTTTGACCCCAATGTTGGTTGCGGTTAAAGTTGAACGTTGCTTAAGAAAAATATTAAATGTGGCTTATGTCATTAGGGTTATGGTAAAAAAGGAACCCTTATGGTGTGACTCAGTCTGTCTGTCTGTCTGTCACAGCTGAATATCTCAAGAACTACTAATGGTATCAACTTGTAATTTAGAATAGTTTGAGATGACATTTAGCCAACTATTTTGCAAATAAGAAATAAATAAAAAAATAAATATCTTTTTTACAACAGGGACTGAAAAGGAGTCTTAAAAATTTGAAGTAGGGCTACTAGAGCATGTGGGGTATCATATGAAAGAGCGCCGTTTGCAAGTTTTCAATCATTTTTTCTTTTTGTTTTAGGCCGCATAGTTTTTGACTTATGATGAAAAATGTAAAAAAAAAACCGTTCCCCCCCCCCCCCCCTTATCTCCGAAGTTTGCAAAGAGAAAAATCTGAAATAATTCTATGTGATAGCAGTTTATATAAAGATTAGAGGAAAAATAAAACGATGTCTCAATATAGCACACTTTTTTAGAAATTATGAAATTTCTAAAAAAGTTAACATTAGTTCCACTATCGGTCAAGAGATGGCGCTGACCTAAAACTGCAATACTAATTTTATTATGCTACTCTGCAGTGTGGTTTGATGGTGCAAGTATGATGGTACGGAACCCTCGGTGCGCGAGTCCGACTCGTTCTTGACCGGTTTTTTATTATTTGGGATTAGGTGGAAGCTAGTAATAAAACATTACGTTTTATTACTAGCTTCCACCCGCGACTTTGTTTGGATTGATATTCGGAAAAAATCCCTAGGAAACCTTTGACCGCCGGGATTAAAAGTATCCTATGTTTTAATCTAAGCTATAAACTATCTGTGTGCCAAATTTAATATAATCTGTTCAGCCGTTTTTGCGTGATTGAAGATCAAACATCCAAACTACAATGGAAATTCGACCACGTGGTTACGAATTTTCAATAGCTCTATCTCTTTTCGCCGCTTCGAAATATCGTGCGCTAGAGCGAGAATATCGATCGGCGGAGACCTAATAACAGATACCGATGTCGTAAGGTTGGATGGAAAAATATAGAATTATAATTCCTTATCAACAATTTCTTTTAATCTTTGCAAAAAAGGTCAAATCATAGAAATAGGCGCAGCGAAAATTTTTCTATGACTATGGGTCAAATAGACCCTTTTTGCAAAGATTGAAATTTACGGTAGAGTTGTCGTTTTTGTTAACAATATTCTACTATCTGATAATATTCGTAACATTAAATAAAAGAACATTGGCATCAGCGGAAAATTAACGGAGCATCAAAAGCTTTGTTGCTGGATCTTGGTTTGCTGAAGCTTTAATCCTCTTAAGCGATTGCACTGTGTTGTTGAAAATAAGTAACGATTTAAGTTTAAAAGACCTTTAAGAACTGTCAAAAACAAAAAGGTTATCTAAAAAATAGACTATGATGTCTATGATGTATAATGGTTATGATAGAGTATTTAACAATTACCTGAAAGTAAAACAAAACCAGCCAAGTGTGAGTCGGACTCGCGCACGAAGGGTTCCGTACCAAAAAAGGCAAAAAAATCACGTTTGTTGTGATCCCCCCTTAAATATGTATTTTATCATGTTTTTAGTATTTGTTGTTATAGCAGCAACAGAAATACATCATCTGTAAAAATTTTCAACTGTCTAGCTATCACGGTTCATGAACCGTGATAGCTAGACAGTTGAAAATTTTTACATTTACAATCTCATGAGATACAGCCTGGTGACAGACAGACAGACAGCTGAGTCTTAGTAATAGGGTCCCGTTTTTACCCTTTGGGTACGGAACCCTAAAAAAGAAATAAAAAGTATTGAAAACGACCATATGAGGACATTATAATACACAACTGTCCCGCAACCACCCATGACGCGACGTCCCCCGTTTACAGATTTTCTCAATTTTCAGTAAAACGATACAAGCTAGGACAAAATGGTCAAAGACTTATTTAATTGTTAATAAATTAGCTACAACAATTTTCTTTCATTTATTTTGATACGAGTTAAGTTTCTAAGCTATTGGGAGGGTGCGAAGGTATAATAATCGATCGCAGCGCTCATGGTGGCAAAAAGTAGAAATAATGAAGGCTCTGTAATCTGCATGAAAACGATATTTAATTTATTACTAGCGATACAGGAATAATTATATATGTTTATTATCACTTAGTAAAATTATTAAAGTAGCTTTATCCTCTTGTTTTCCAAAATCTACAACTAAAAAAGAAGTAAACAAACCCTAATATGACCAAAATAAAACACTCTTTTTGAATAGATCTTACTTGCCATATTTAATTTAAAGGACCAAAAATGATTTCACAACACTTTGTCCACCCAAATCACAGTAATTTTGAAATTTACATTAATAATACAATATGTATAGTATTTTTTAATATTTTGTCATAATGCCGCCATTACATATCAAAACGTCAAAACGGTCAGGGGGCCTACTCAAGTGGCAAACGTTTCCAAGCGTTTTTCTTTCTACAACATTCAACGCTCTGGCGTTATCGATGAACGCTCCGCTCATTCTCTCGATTTCAAAGAGTAAAGTAATATAGGTTAATAAAAGAGGACATGATATATTGTTTTTGGTTTCTTAAGTATTACACATAAAGTTAATATTCCACTGGAATAGAGGAACAGAGTTCGCTTGGCTGCGACACCAAAAGTGACATGAGCCAGTGTGTGAAAATTTGTAAACGTGTGCGTGAACTTTAGGGATGCCCTGAAGTCCATTTTAGATTGTCGATAACCCTAATGTATTATTGCTCTAATAAATAAAACACAAACAAGATTTTGAACAATTTTATTTAAATAATTTCTTAAAGTCTCCTTGAGGCTCCCAGCCTATTCTATTTATGACATTTATCCAGTAACTTAATCACTGGATTTACAGGAAACCTGGAAATATTGTTAAATTAGTACTTAAGTAGGTATAATTTACCATTTGACAACTGTCGGTTAAAAGCAGCTTAAAGGTATGATTCCGATGTCTGCAGCACTGCTGCGCGACACTGCTGCGCGACACTGCTGCGCAGCACTGGTGCTGAGCTCGGAATGTAGTCTCAGATAAATCTATAGAGAATGTATGGGGACCAGTGGTGTTGCGGCAGCGGTGCCGTGCAGCAGTGCTGCGCAGAAGTGTCGCGCAGCAGTGTTGCGCAGCAGTGTCGCGACGCTTCTTCGCTCACTTCAAATTGAGCCTTTCAAACGTGACATTACGGTTAAATTTGGAGCACACGCAGCAGTGCTGCGCAGCAGTGCTGCTGACATCGGAATCATACCTTTAGATAAAACTATCAGTGTTCACAAAGACAAACAAGGTTATATTGGAAATCATCGACATGAGTATCGATAATAAAATAATTTTTGATCAATCTCTACGCCTTATTTTCTCAAGTTCACGGACATAATATCTTTTTATCTAACACATAATGTTTAGAAATCAGCCTTTATTTAGAAAATAGGCGGTTAATAGCATGATATTAGTGTATTACTTAGTGTGTTTAGGAATATATTCAACTAAAATATGAAATATGAAAATGGTACTTGTACAATCTTATTTACCTGTGAAATGAGTATTTATTTGGGTTGTTGTCGTAAGTAACACTACAATTCAGTACAGAACACGACACCATTATTGATTTATATAGCTTTATGGGCCAAACCGATCAGATCGCGGTCAAAATTACAAAATAATCGTGTGGACGCTTTTCACCAAGATGATAACAGACGATAAATGAATTCAAACTAGGTTCTGCTGTCATTTTCTTTTAACTCTTTCTCGCACATCGCATATGTCGTAAGAATCGGTTTCTCACTCGCACCATTGTCCGTCTACTTGAGCGTAGCGAAATTTTTCTATGTCTATGGTATTACACTATATTTCTTTTTACTTTTTTGCAATATTCTTTATTTATAGCAAATAAATGAAAAAATAATAAAATAAAATAAAAATAAATATTATAAATAAAAGTTAATGGTTAAGATACAGAAATGACGCTACTTTTTTTCGATCGTTTGCGTTGTTCTGTGTGTACCTACTGTATGATCTGTGGTTAACGATAACGTTGCGTAAACAAATGGTACCCAAGTGGCTGTTTTAGCGTCTGCGATTGTCGACTGAGCTATTCGATTCTTGTGTAGCGGAGCGAACGCCGATACCCTGTAGATACAGAATGTAGTCGTACGCTAGCGCACACACGCGCCTCATTTTCTAATTTTGAAAACTAATTATTAGGTATCATTCGTTGTTTTCATCACATTTTCACACCGTTAATAAAATGTGTTCATGGCTACCTACCATTTACCATTTTGATTTATTTATTACTAGCTTCCGCCCGCGACTTCGTCTGCGTGAAAAGTTTTTTTGCTATCCCTCGGGAATATAACTTTTTTTCGGGATGAAATGTACCCTGTCTTTCTCTGTACCCCTGACAACGTGTATGCAAAATTTCATGATGATCGGTTCAGAAGTTAAGGCGCAAAGGCGTAACAAACAAACAAACAAACGGACTTTCGCATTTATAATATTAGTAAGGATTATTACCTATTTCAAAATTTTGAAAGTCCTGTCAAAAATCCGGACATTTCAATAAAAGTCCGGACATTTTTTTTTTTCAAAAACAACTAACTGAAAATGATGTATTCCAGCGTAATGTAATTACCTATTTTTGTTGTGTGCTTACGTTTTAAAGCACAACATAAAATGTTCCTTCCAAAACACAAAGTTATTTTAGATAAATTGTATGATTAGAAACTGTTTATCGTGTCTTTACCTATTTTTTGGTATAGTATACCATAAAATAGGTAAGTAAATAGTGGGCCAGATTCCATACATTTTGGGACATTTCTTTCGAACACTACTGATATGTATGTTTTATAACAAGTATTACACCGCTCAATAGCCGGACAAATTACAAAGCCGAACATAGTCCGGACAAATTTCTAAGTGTTCTAAAAATGTTGAATCTACCTACTACATTCAAAATGAGTTTTCCTGGCCATGGGCCTAGATTCACTTAAGTTTTGTTTGGTAGATATGATAGTAGACAAAATGAAGAAAGGTTAGCATAATAATCAATATTTATTTTATAATTAGATCTAAACCAATACAATACATGATTTTTAAAGTACGAAGTACACAACAGCCAGCAGTCATTTTTCCAGCATGCTCCTTTATATTATTATTAAGTACCTAAAGTTTCATAGTCTTGCTTGTCGCTTGGAGTAAAATATTTGTTACTATGGTTTTCTTCGGTACTAGCTTCCCGGCATCTTTTCTTGCCAATATAAGAGGTACTAGTTTATTATATTCTGCGAAGTCATTAAACCTATATTGAATTGTATGTATCTGGAATAAATAATAGATAAATTATTAAAAAGTACAATTTGGGTTACAAGATTGGGTTAATAACAGTTTAGGTAAATAATAGACTATTGAAAACCATTGCGGTATTTTGATCTTATTATTATGTAATGTACTTAATAGGTACCACAATGTTTAAATAAAACCACTAAGTATTTAGTATTATTTACCTACATGATCACTTGTAAACACCTCTAGTCTCTGCCTTTTGTTTGTTCAACATTTCTTGCCAATTATATTCCGCAATGCCATTACTTATTTATTTATAGGTTTTGTATATCTGAAATAAAATATAGGTAAGTAATTTATTGATAAGTTCATAAGATAAGTCTTATTGAAAACCATTGCGGTGTTTTGATTTGATGTAATAAGTAGTTACTTACCCAGTAAGTATATAGGTACCTAAGTGCCTTTGTACGTATTACCTACGTATTAATATTATTTAAAAAGCACATGGGCACTGAGCAAGGATTTGTTTTATAGAAAATTGGTTATAATTATAAGTCGCCGACGCTCAACGACACGACAGACAAAGACAAAACGTAGTGATTTTTTATTACATTGTGTGCATTCCAATAGACTAATCGCTGAGTCATCGATCACCGTAGAGTGGTCACCAAACTCTAACCATGGAAAGTATAAGAGCTTTTAAAATTAAAAAAAACTGTAAGTTCGGTGGATGGCGTTGATAAAAATGGGTGTGTCAATCTATTTTTAACCGTATTCAAAAAAACAAAAAATGATGTTCTTAATTTGACCTGTATGTATGTATGTTTGTATGTATGTATGTCTGTTTGTCCGCGATTATTTCGTGTTTGGCTGAACCGATTTTGATGCAGTTTTCAGAAAAGTATTTGTTACACTTAGAAGGTTTTAGTATTTTAACCAACTTCAAAAAAAGAAGGTTCTTAGTTTGACTCGTATATGTAGGTATGTGTATCCGCGATTATCTCGCTTTTTGCTGAACCGATTTTGATACGGTTTTCAGAAAAGTATTTGTTATACTTAGGACAATATTTTGGTATTTTAACCGACTTCAAAAAAGGAGGTTCTCTTCTCAGTTTGACCCGTATGCATGGTTGTCCGCAATTTTCTCACGTTTGGCTAAACCGATTTTTCTATCTACCAAGATAATATTTATATCTAATGCAGAAGGTAATTACACTAAAAATAAAAAAAATAAAAAATTGTCTTGAAGAACAAAAAAACGGACTTCAAAACCCCATTCTACCTCTAAAAAGCAATAAATAATATTGAAATCACTATACTCCGACCCCTAATTCGATGCAATGATTTAACAGCTCAAACTGTCAGTAAAATTATGTTGCCACCTCATGTCTACTACATTTTTTTTGGCCGTTAGTTTAAATTAATTATTAGTAGTAGTTTAGTTAGTTTAATTATTAGAGTAAAACAAAATGCAACATTTATTAGCTTTATTTAAATAATTGCCAAATATTATGAATATAATGATACACACGTTGTTTTATGTTAATGCCTAATTAATAATAATATTGAAAATATACTATTCCGTAATAAGTATTGGAGATGCTTGGAAATAATGAAAAACAAAGTCACGGGCGGCCGCTAGTAAAAAATAAAATAATAAATCAATATTTTTTTCGGAATTATGAAAAATGATTTGACATACCGGTAAATTGGGTGACTAGCAACATGCGTGGTGTGGTGACTAACATCGTTGACATTTTTGATAGAAAAAAAAAATAGGTAAATAAGATAAAAATGACATTAATTTTATAGAAAAGTGTTTTAAGAACAGGCCCAATAAGCTCATTTTCAATTTTTCATATTGAAAATGTACCTAGCTGTATATTATTCACCACCCAAGTTGCTAATCACCCCAGTTTACGGTACCTACTTAAGTGTATGATTGTTTGATAATTTTGAGTATGAATTACAGATAGCAATTTAAAATACAAACGATATGTGTACAGACGCACTATTTCTCTTAATACTAAAATAGCTCACTTAAAAAAACATTATTGAAATTTAAATTCAGTTAACTTCCATTAACATTTAAATAAAACATATACACGTAGCATCATCAGTCATCACAGTATTAATAATATTTGGCTGTTTTAAAAACCTAGTTTAAGCATAAAACCTATAACAGAACACTTTTAATTTTCGATTTAATTTTAATACAATATTTATATTTAATATTTATATATTTTGGGCTACTTCAATCAGAAATGGATTCGCGGACTGATTTTCTGCGATTTACTGATTAAGACATCTGGCAACCCTGCCACAGACTACGACAATACCCTGCCCCTCGACCCGCGCAAAATGTTTTGTTTGTGTACGTGTTTTCCAAAACAAAAACATTGTTTCTCTACACAAAAATGTTTCGCGAAACAATGTTTTGTGTAGATGTTTTTGTTGATTGTGTAGAGCAAAATATGTGCTATGGAACCGGCCTTACATGGCCGCATGAACCAATTTAAAAAAATCTCATTTTTACTCAGAAAATTGTATGTTCTCGCATTTTAGCAGAAAAGTATTATACAAGCCTTGTACTGGAATTATTGGCGGATCCAGGGGGGGTGTACCTTTGCAATTTTGTCATTGAAAATGACAGTAAAAAAAAATATTTATTCTTATTGTTTTAATTTTTTATGTAGGTGGCAAGGAGGTTTATATAGGGAGTGAGTACTATACAAAAATTCTCACTATTCGTTTAAAAGAAATTCAACTTTATTGCCTTTGTCATAGAGTTGAAATTCTATCGATGACATTGACTGAAGACTCTACTGTGTGAATGAAACAACACTATGTGGAGGTCGGTGTCTCGTTCGCCCAATTGCCATTACTAAACAATAATACCACGATAGTAGGAAAAAAAATGTACGTTACCAATCACGTAGTGTATCAAAGTTAAGGATTCGGAGTGGAATATTGAAAATATATTACTTAAATATTAATTTAGAAAAATATTAATTTAGAATAACACATAGTAATTATAAAATAAAACTGAACTTACTCTTTTGATTTAATTAGATTTCTACAATAATGCTAATCAGCATTATTATAGTTGTATAAATTCAATTGTCAATCCTGGCAACTCCGATCCGATTTTGACTTTGGCGCCGAATTTCAATTTTAGAATTTCAATATTCAGAAAATATTCTTTTACAAAACTAGGGTGACCATAAATACTACACCATTTCAGATTTCATAAAAACGAAATTGTTCTATCAATTGAAATAACTGGAAGTCGCAGGCGAGGAGTAAAGTTAATATTAATAATCAAATTCATGTTTATGCGCCGATTTCGATGAAACTCGGTTTATGGTACTATTTCGACAAGAAAATAATAACGCAGTGTTGAAAATATTAAAAAATCCAAGATGGCGGCCAACTTTTGCGTATGTAGGCCGATTTTGATGAAATTCGGTTTTTGGTACTATTTAGACAAGAACATTACAAAATATTTTTTTAAGTAATAAAATTCAAAATGGCGGCCAACTCTTTTGTTTGTGGGCCGATTTCGATGAAACTCGGTTTTTGGCACTATTTTGATAAGAAAATAACAACGCATTTTTAAAATATTAAAAAATCCAAGATGGCGGCCAACTATTAAGTTTGTAGGCCGATTTTGATGAAATTCGGTTTTTGGTACTATTTAGACAAGAAAATTACAAAGTAAGTTTTTAAGTATATAAAATTCAAATTGGCGGCCAACTTTTTTGTTTGTGGGCCGATTTCGATGAAACTCTGTTTTTGGCACTATTTTGATAAGAAAATAACAACGCATTTTTAAAATATTAAAAAATTCAAGATGGCGGCCAACTTTTTTGTTTATGGGCCGATTTCGATGAAACTCGGTTTTTGGCACTATTTCCACATGAAAACAACAACGCAATGTTGAAAATATTAAAAAGTCTAAGATGGTTGGCAACTTTTTTGTTTGTGGGCGCCGATTTCGATGAAACTCGGGTTTTGGTACTATTTTGACAAGAAAACAGCAACACAATGTTAAAAATATTAAAAATTCAAGGTGGCGGCCAAATGTTTTTCTTGTTCTTCTTTTTTTTCAACCCAGTAATATCAAAATCAACCCGAAAACAAAATAAGTAGCTATTTTGACCTTTTGACATTGTTTACGTTGCATATTACCATTTTTACTATATTTATAAATCAAAACAAAAAAATTTAATAAAAACGCGATAAATAACTTGTTTATAAAAAAAAATAGTTTCTGCTTTTTAGTTAACGAGCTAAACTGAAAATATACCACCTCCTATCAGAGCTCTCGTCAAGAGGAATCAAACGAGCTCAAACTTAATGGGGTTGCATGGTTTTATTACAGAATTCCAGTGGCCTTCTTTCGGCTTCATCATTAGACCCTGGAAACTATTTCCTATCAGAGTACTCGTCAATACGATTCAAACAAACCCAAACTCGATGGGGTTGCATGATTTTATTACAAAGTTCCAATGGCCTTCTTCCGGCTCCTTCATCAGCCCCTTGGATATTATTCCCCAACAGAGTACTTGCCGAGACGATTCTAACGAACCCAAATACGATGGGGTTGTATGGTTTCATCATAGTGTTCCTGTGGCGTTCCTCCGGCTCCATCGTCAGATCAGCTCAATGATACTATAATATTACATTACCTTCTAGTTCTGTGTTCAAAGTTTCAAGTCTCTAGTTCATCGGGAAGTTAGTATAAAATCGTTTGCAAAATTTGTGCTCAAACAAACAAACGAAAACACAAACAAACGAGCAAGCAACCTTTTAAAAACTTGGCAAAAGTATTAATTGTAAATATAGAACTACCTAAGTACCTAAGTTTATATTAAACAGTTTAAAGTAATAAGTATGTCTTCGACCAACCATTCAGTTTGGTCACCCTAATGAAGAAAAGGACACACACATCTACTTGACCTCTCTGTCGGCTCGTTTTGGAGCGAAGAGCTCATCTGGTTTATACCGAAGGGATGTGCTACGTCTATGGTAGGTGGTGTCAGTGTCTCTAAATTTTTTTTTAATAATAAAACGTGGCCCGAGTTGGGTTTCAATCTGACAGACATTTGACGCATTTGACAAGCAAGGTTTCTAGGCGTGCGGCTGGCGCTAAGCTGTGACAGGCATTTTTTAATTTAGCGGGTCTCGCTGTGAAATCTCGCATACATGCTCCAATCACGCAAGCCTTGCTGCGCAAGCTACCCGTCCGCCCGGATGAAACCGCGTATTATAAGATTAGTGAATAAATAAAAACGGCGCAGCGCGAGTAGCGCGACCCCCTTTTTTACTGTAAACAGACAAGATTAGTGGATGAAACTGACAATAAATCGCGCTGCGCGGCCCTTTTTTAGGGTTCCGTACCCAAAGGGTAAAAACGGGACACTATTACTAAGACTCCGCTGTCTGTCTGTCTGTCTATCTGTCACAACACAAGGCTGCATCTAATGAACCGTGACAGCTAGACAGTTGAAATTTTCACAGATGATGTATTTCTGTTGCCGCTATAACAAAAAGTATTAAAAACACAATAAAATAAATTTTTAAGGGGGGCTCCCATACAACAAATGTGATTTTTTTGCCGTTTTTTGCTCGATATAAATAACGACAACAAGTAGACAGTTGAATTTTTCACAGATGATGTATTTCTGTTGCCGCTATAACCAAAAATATTAAAAACATAATAAAATAAACATTTAAGGGGGGCTCCCATACAACGAATGTGATTTTTTGCCGTTTTTTGCTCGATATTAATAACGCAACAGCTAGCTAGACAGTTGAAATTTTCAGAGATGATGTATTTCTATTGCCACTATAACAACAAATATTAAAAACACAGTAAAATAAATATTTAAGGGGGCTCCCATACCACAAACGTAATTTTTTTGACGTTTTTTGTTACGGAACCCTTCGTGCGCGAGTCCGACTCGCACTTGGCCGGTTTTTACTATAGACAAGCAAGAGTACGTAGATGCAACTGACTAAAAATGCCATTGCGCGGTCGTATTTTTTATTGTAGACAAGACAAGATTGGTGGATGATAGTGACTAAAAGTGGCGCTGCGCGGCCATATTTTTTACTATAGGCAGACAAGATTAGTGGATGAAACTGACTAAAACTCGCGCTGCATGGCCGTTTTTTTACTATAGAATTTTTTTAATCTGTTGTTTTGTGCATCCTAGACAGGCATCCTCCCTTATATAGATGATAACCCTAAGCCCGAGGCTTCGAGCCCCCTCCCCCCCGCCCCATTTTGAATCCTGCATCCGCCCCTGAATGATAGCTTCCGGTTCTCGGCTGTAATGTGCTATTACTCGAACCACATTAGTGCGTGCTGAAAAAATCAGGGGCTGAAAATAACTAGCACAGAGGAAATAATCACTACGATAACTAGGACGAATTTAAATGACCGATGACTCAGCGGCTAGTCTGTCAGAATGCACCCGAAGTTACGAGACGAGACTGTCCGTGTTTTAGTTTTATGTATTCTGTGGTTGTAGAATAGAACAAGCGTTTGCTATGATAATGTACACTTGGGTACGAAATTCGTGTCGAAAACGTTGAAGCGTCGAGTTTTGTATAGAGAAACGCTTAGAAACGTTTTTGTGCAATTTGATTTGACTTGATTTTGGATTAGTTAGGGTTTTAAATTAACAATAATGCAATGTTATGTTTGTTAAACAGTCACAGGCATCCGATGGACGACTATTTGTTTCATATAAGGTAAGATCACAGTTTTATTTCATCAAATAGAAACATTGTACACTTGGGTACGAATTAACAAATTCGTTACGCTTGATCACGTGACATATGTCAATCCCATACATTGTCATTCTATTCTACTAGCGTTATTGTTAGTAGAATGGCCACTTGAGTAGGCCCCCAGGTCAGAGCCAACAAAGTTGCAACACGCTAGGTGGCGCTAAAAGCGTGCACGGAGCCAATATGCTATGGTGCGTCAAAGTTGACTAAAAAGAAGATTCGTCATTTTTGTAGTGATAATTTTATTGAATTCTGAAAATACTTAATATATTTTAATTGAAATTGAATAGTACCTAAAAGAAAATAGTCTGAGAGTAGATTTCACCCAGACACAAAATCGGCGATTCTTACAGATTTTTCATTAAAAATTCATTAAATTAGGATAGAGTAATTGAAAGACTCTTGACACGAATGAGCCAGCTTGATTAATGTTGGTACTTATTATGTATGGGTATCTAAATTGAATTAAATTAACGTTTCAGTAATGTGCTTTTATTATCATCCATCAACAAATAGATGACTACATTATTTATGTGTAGACTGGCTAGATTCACTATTTTCCTTAACTATAAAACAATAATTAAAAATCATGGTTTTTGTTTATTCACACCAAATTATACCAACCCAAGTGGGTATTTATTATTTATAACAAATAACTTTGCATAGCATTATGAGGGTCATTAAACCAACAACACAATAAAAGCAGAAATGACAAAGCGTGAGTGAAGACTACTGAATTCTGCGTCTGCGAACTTCACTGATTTTCTTTATTGTAAATATCCAACCCCGTCGTACGAAGCTTCAGGCTTCCTTCTAGCATTGAAACATGTTGTAGTTGAAACGGTAGTCAGGCTAAATAAATCTCACACTTTAACACGACCCGCTCAGGTGCATGCGCGTCTCGCTCGCATCCATTCACCGCCCAGAAGACAACGGGCATGAATCTACACTACGTAGCTTTCAGACATACATTCAACTTTCAAGCTTATTAATAACCTCTACTACAGTTGTATAGTTGCTTGTAACCACAGAACAAGAAAATTCTTGTTGTAACGCTACCTATAATTCATTGCAGAAAAGAGATTCAAGTCACATATCGTAGTAAAAAAGTGTTTGTGGCATTGATGACGTTTGAGTCCCTCAAAATGATACATCGATGGGAAATTATTATTAAGGCTGTATATTTGCATTTTACAGAAATTTGTGTTTTTCCAATGAAGTTTTCTAAAGAATGAAAGCATTATTATTGATGTAAACAGTAGTTTTAGGAAGCAAAATTCTTAAATTAGTGCCGTATAGAGAAAAACATAATAAAATGTCAGGTATTTTAAAACGAAGACAATCTGTTCAAGTGGAATTTCAAATTTGCTTGTCTGACAAGGTATTTTTCAAAAACGTTTCAGCTGTAACAAATAAGAATACGACTCATATTTATTTTTTTACTTATTGTTTGTATTGTCAAGGCGTTCCCTATAGAGAGAAAATTAAAAAAATGCTTTTAATCACAGAGAAATAAAATATTTAAAAAAATACTCAAATTGGTACACTTTGACATGTTTTTTACTGGTATTTACAGAATCTAAAGTAATTTTCAATTTTTCTTACGAATAATGAGGTATTTGTCTAATGTATTGCGTGTTTTGTATATACTTATATCTATTTAATAATTTAATTGGAATTTTCAAAATTTGCCCTCATTACGGCTCGCGCAGAGTTGTTTTGATCATTTGTATTGAAAATTTAATAATGGAACGTGGTGCGACTCTACAGCCTTAACAGACACGTACAGGGAACACAAGTCAGAAATTGTAATATCATACCACATACCACCACCACTACCATAATAGTGGCCTTACTACCAAAAGGCAAAAATGATTGTATTTTTAGGTGGGAAATCTTTGATTTAAATACGATAATATGGGCGTTTAATATTTTCACTCCCGTGAAGAAAAACAATTTAAAGGCACGGTTTAATTTTTATCATTAGTAAACGGTTTTTATTAATTTGACTTTTTATTGGTCATAAATAAGGCATTGAATCTTCTTCTTGAAGACTTCGGAATTGTAGAATACAGTTCAGTTTTAAAACTATCGAGTCATATAATGCGGCATACTTATTGTATGTAGTTCCAACTGCGTCGGTCTCTGGAATCAGATTTTAAAGACGGAAAAATAGGTTTGCAGAATATTGGATTGAAACTTTTCAAATAGATCGAAAAGAGACGTCAACATGTCAACAGTTGCCGATCGAGACCGCTTATTTACTGGCAACTGCTGCAGTAAGTATTTTTGCAGCAGTCTGCAGCAGACAGGCCATCTCGAACAACTCTCCCGACAAACTAGACTTGAATCGAGTTACTGCCACTAATTGCTCGGGGTCTAACTTAGTTTGTCCGCCAAATATTGTTTACGATTCAGCTGTATTTAACTAGGTACTTATTTTATGAAATCAATATGAATTACTAACTATGGTGATGCGCTGATAATGCTGAATTATTTTCGTACGTTACAGAACATTGGATGTTGAGTTTTTTGTTTATTATTAAAAGCGATTGATTAAAAATCACACAATCGACTTGTAACTAAACAATCACCAAAAATAGGCTAGAAAACACTAAAGTAAAAAACCAATGACGTAAATTGGTTAAGTGGTTTTCTATATCGGACAGACAAACAAATGGACATTATTTTAAACAAAGTGCATGGAAGTATATTTCTATCTACACGATATTTTACGAACATTATTTTTAAACAAATATTTGAAAACATTGATAGAAGATAATTTTGAGAAGCTACCACTAACAACTTCAAAGCTAAACATCCACATCTACAAAACATTACTATCAGCCTTATACCTACATATTCTGTTCCTTTACTAAGGATATAGGTATTGTAAAGTTGTATCGAACTGAAATACTTAAACGACCGCTTTTGTAGAAACCTGAAGCGGCCAAGCTAGGAACTGGAGCAAGTCTAGAAACTCTGTAGATAGATACGAGTCAATTTGCTAATGGTACTGTCTCTAAGAGTTGCGATATTTTTATTTATCTTAGCAAATGAGCTCGCTGTGAAGATGCTCCCAACGCTGTTTGAAAATTGCAAAAAAAACTATCAATATTGGCATGATTCAGGAAGTAAAAGGTAAACAATCAAACAAAGACACTAAAATAAGGACCCTTTTATTCAGTCATATTAAGGTGAGTATAGCTCAGCTACCTACATGCTTTACTTTATAATATAACGAACGACGTTCTATACGACCGCAGTCCTTTGTTATTTAAAACCCTATTATCTTGGACAACATTAAAAAAATAAAACTTATTACAGAGACACCAAAAAATCTCAACATCACACACGTCACTCTCAGCATAAAAGGGATCATCAGTCATTTTTGTCGTTAAAAATCCAAATTGTTGAAAGCCAGGAGCTTCCAAACAAACAAACTTCAAAAGAATCTCTAGAAAACTTCAGCTCGTAAAAGTTAAATGAAAAAGTTGGCCTTCAAATTGACAGTCCCGAGCCGTGGACCGAAGAGGTTAATAAAATTGCCTTCTGACATGGGAATAAAGTGTTGCATTACCGCCTGCAAATATTGAAAGGGATTGGTGCCGTTTAGCACGTGCCCCTTTAAAATACCCCGGGAAATTTGCGCAATTTTATTTGTGAAAGCTTTGAGAATCTTAGTTGCAGAAAACATCAATTTTCACTAGAGATGGGCAAAGGACCCGGTTTAAACCCACCACTGGGTTTAAACCCAATAAAACTTTTTACAGGTTTCTATTGTATGTCTATATTTTTATTTACAGACAAATTATTCAAAGGACAAAACATCTCTTATTTATAAAGATTTTATTTAGTTCAACAAAATGGTCTATGGAATTTGACTGAGTTTTAAAGTCCCTTGCTTATCTCTAATTTTCACCGGTGACATATTCATGTATATTTAGAATGGGACCAAGATAATTGATAAAGTCATCAACAGACTTGGGTTCATTTTTTCTGGTGAAAATTCCCTCTTTTAACATTTTTCAAACCTAATGTAGCTAAGATCTTTCAATAAATCTACTTTGTAAAGTACACTGATCAGAAACGAGTCAATATTAAATTAGGCATATTTAAAAAGAACTCTTGCAGTGTACACAATCCCTTGTTTGTTATAGAGATTTCGCGCGGTAACAAGTAATAAAAAAAGTCTTTAATATTTCCCGAGACGGAAAAGTGAAAGTTTTAACCAGACTTCCAGAGCAATCAAGACTATGAAAAATTAATCTCGTGATTAAAAATGAATTTCTTAAGTCGCGCTTCGAAGTTATTGAATACACAGTGGGGAGTTGCGTTGTTAGTGATAATTAAGTAGGCAAAACTTTTTTATTCTGAAAGGCCCATGATTGTTTTTAAACACTTTTAGATAATCGTCAACGTCTCGTAAAATATTAGAAAAGCCTAATCGGCAATTTCTTTTATACTTTCTTTCTTAATGGATATAATTATTAAATCAAATTTTAATGGTAAAGAATAGAGCAAGCACATATTTTCACATCTTATCTCTTTTTGAGACGTTTTGTAAAAATTCGTCGACAAAAGAACCAAATGAATATGAACCCAAATCTTAAAAAGTCATAGTTTTAAGACCTGGTTGACATTGGCAGTGTGAGGTAAACACTGGCATGTTTAATCTTTCGTTGTCCGTGCGTGCGTACGAAACTCAGGTCGCAGTAAGGGCACAGAATATATCTGTAAGGGCGTCATTTTGTCTTCAGCGAGCCATTCATAGTGAGAGCCATCCACATCAAAAGGGCGCCACTCGGTTCAACAACCGCTATAAAAAACGCACAATACCATAGAATCCTCAATAATACAATAAGTCTCAAAGACTCTCCTCAAGAGGTTTCACAGCACTTATTTCTTTAATTTTGACTTTGTTTTCTGCATAAATAAGGATTCTTTAACGAAAAGCAATATTTCTACCTAGAAAATGTTGAGTTTTATTTGTTTAACGATTGATGTTATATTTAATACAATACAAGTGACTTATTACTTCTAAGCTTTATATCGTCTCCGTAGCATTTGCAGTAAAAAGGTTTCTTTAATCGGATTTTATATAACCTTTGAAGCATGATGTAGTTAAGAAAAACAAATATAGTAAAATAATGTCCTATGATTTTTTATCTATCTTGATGTTGACTTGAATAAATTTGGCTCATAAAGCTATTATATTTGAAATAAACATGGTGGCTAAATTGATTGCATTTTATGAATAAATGGAAATAAGTAGAACATCTCACTATAATTTTATCTAACTCGACGTTGGAATAAACATGTGGCCAAATTAACTGATTGTATTACGTAGAAGGACAAACAGTAAGACCGCTACCTTGATAAACACATGTGTTTCAGAGTCAATATCAACTGCCGCAAATTGAACCCAAAGTGCTACCGTAGCGTAAGGCAAACTGTCTTGGCGTTTGATCATAAGTAAATAGATTACATTGTTATGTACTTATCCCTGTTGTATTGTAATACGAGACAAAGACATTTGTATAGGTATTCATACGCCAGTAAGTGGATCTAATTCTGATCGATAATTGGTTAAACAAGATCTTTATGTGGAAGATTAAAACTTTTTTTTCTATGTTACATTACATCCATGTGGGATCCTTGGGAGAGTACCTACTGTAGGCCTAGGTATAGCCAGCAGTGCGTCATCGAGTTGCTATCGAGTATAGTAAAGTGCAAAGTCAATGTCGAAAGCTGCTGTCAAAATATCGCCGAAGACACGTGCTAAGGAGACCCGATTTTAATATTTTTTAGAATTTTGCGCAACACAAGACCCCTCAAAAGTTGCGTAATGCAAAGTAGATTATAGGAAAAATAATTTAAAAAAATAAGCTTGTCACTTTGAGGCGTTTACTAGTGATCGAGTTTTGATAAAATACTTGTTTTTCGTGTATTTCAGACTTTAGAGTTTTGCATTAAAAGAGCCCTCAGAAGTTGCGTAAATGCAATGCATTGTAGTTTGTTGGAAAATAATAAAAAAAAATAAGATTATTACTTTGAAACGGGTATGTTTTAAAAAACGAATCAAAAAATCGAATTTTGTTTAATTATTTCATACAGAATTAGATTGCTAATTACTTTCTTTTTAGGGTTCCGTAGCCTAAATGGCAAAAAACGGAACACTTATAGATTCGTCATGTCTGTCTGTCTGTCTGTCTGTCCGTATGTCACAGCCACTTTATTCCGAAAGTATTAAGACTACACAGTTGAAACTTGGTAGGTAGATTTATTCTGTTAACCGCTTAACGGATTTAATACAAAAATAAGAAAAATAAAAGATTAAGGGGGGGCTCCCCATACATGGAACTGAAACTGAAAATTTTTTTTTTCTTCAAACCAACACGTGTTGGGTGTCTATAGATAGGTCTTTAAAAATGGCATTGAGGTTTTTAAGACAACTTTTTCTCAAAGTCAACCGTTTGAAAGATATTCACCGCCAAAGTGGTAAAATGTGTGTCCCCCCCCCCCCTTTAACTTTTGAAATAAGAGAGTGAAAAATCTAAAAAAAATATATGCTGTAGATCTTAATAAACACTATCAACCAAAATTGGTTTGAACGAGATATAGTAATTAGTTTTTGAGATATAGCACATTTTCCAAAACCGCAAATATAACTTTGTCATTCATACCAACACTGTGAAAAACAAAGTTATTTTTGCAAACTAAAAATGATAGGTGGTATTAAATATGGTATGGTATAAGGTAACTACGGAACCCTATGGCGCGTGGCCCGACACGCACTTGGCCGGTTTTTTTATTTTTCCTACAACCTACGTTGCATTATGCAACTTTTGAGGGTTCTTTGAAAATGCAAAATTCTAAAGTCTGAAATACACGAAAAACGAGTAAAATCGCCTCGAGTAGAAGCCTCAAAATAATAAGCTTATTTTTTTCATTATTTTTTTTTTATAACCTACGTCGCTTTACGCAACTTTTGAGGTGTATTGTGATGCAAAATTCTAAAAATAATTGAAATCGGGACACTCTAACCCTACGTGCATTTGGGCGACTAATGCAATCGACTGACAAGCACGATGCATCATCCAGACAAAGACGACTGCAGAAATAGATGCGTCCGCGCAACAAACTGTCTTATTATGAATAATTGGCGAAGGCGAATGTGATGAATCGTTTCGACCACAACCGTTTCGTTTAGCTAATCTACTCTGCTGCGTATCAGCCGATCGCAAATCGCAAAACTCGATTGAGTTTTAAAGCTTACAACTTGACATTATTTGGTGTTCAGAGTGTGAAAAAAATTATTACGTTCCTTCGTGATAATTTAACGAAAACTCGGACATTTACCTTATGTGTCCTTCAGTGCATTAAATAGTACCTAACACTTGAAAAAGAAACAGTAAAGGTCGCTCTATACGTGACGTGAAAATACCATGGACTGGACAGGGACGTGCTGTGCTGTGTACCATACATTTTTCCTCGTCCCGTCCCGTTGTATTCCCGTCACGTATATTTGTTACTATATTTTTAAATGCCACGATGTCAAGAAATAGCCCCGTTCCGGGATGTGAAAAAACCCCGTCAGGTTAAGAGCTTGATGTTGAGCTAAGAGACCGTTATAAATTAAGTATAAAGATGAACTGGAAAGAAGCTTTAATGACAATTAATAACATCAAACAATACTGATAAACAGAATAGCAGTAATAATCTAAGTATTTCACATAACGATTTTGTTAAGTTTTAACCTGAAAACTGTAAAGATAAAATTCAAAAACAAAATCTTTAAAAAGGAACAAATTAAATAACAATGTTTGCTGTCTAAATCACTGGACCGACAAGTTTGCTACGAAAGGCAACAGAGGAGAAATCGTCGGAAAAACCTATCAAAACTTGAGAAAATTCAATAAGGGCACTTGGAAACTTTGTTAAAGGAAGTAACAGGAATATTCTTATGAAAAAAAAGAATCCCAATTTGTGTCGCCGGTAAAATAAATATAACGTACAAGGCCGCAGGCTTTTGGCATAATGGAGTTAGTTTAATAACTCCGAGGGCGGGGACCGCGAAATGTTGTGTTTTAATTAATAACGAATAACAAAGGATATTCTTAATTCTTAATTATAAAATAATAAAAAAAAAAGTTATTAGTAATTAAAAAACACTCATTCTTCAAATATTATAATATAACGTAGAAATTAGTATATTTTCTTGTTACTCAATCACGCTAAAACTGCTGAACGGATTATAAAATCTTTGATTAAAAGGTACTCATTTGTATCTACAAATACTATGCGCAAAACTGCTACAGATAAAGTAATATTAACACAGTCTGATTAATATCTTTACTCGAGAGTCCCTAATTGATTTCTGTGTCGGAACAGCAGGCGGTCATTTCATAAACTTAAAATGAGTATTAAATTATAAAGATCATTTTAATCAATCTCATTATTAATAAAAATTTTGGAAGCATTCGAAATCAGAAAATTAATAAAAAAATACCATCATTGTTCTGAACAGGGTTACAAATAATTGTGTGCTTATTAACAAAATTATGAACATTTGAATACCTCTTATCTATCTATTACCATGCTGTAGACAAAATATTTCCAGACAGACAGACAAATTTATATCTGAAGGTTTATTATAATGAGCACGTGATACAAACATTTGAATTTATTAAAATTGATGAATATTATGAATAGTCCAACTCACGCAAACTCTGCATTCTATGTGGTTGTCAGTTTACCTGAAAACAAAAAGACTAGGTCAAAATGGTTTTTAAACAATATTATACATACCTACCTACAATATAGTACATAACGTCCATTTGCTTATAAGGTTTTTATTTAGTAAAACAAATACGGCGTCATGTGAATCATAAACAATTATAATAATTATTTTTGTACGAGTATAACAATTGTAAATTAAGAATGTACATAAGTACTCATTTAACTGTTAAATGAATGAAATAGATCAATAGTTCTTTAATTCATCATAATAGGTACAACGAACGAATTCAGTTGTTGGTTTACTAAATAAGAATAGACTTTATCCAAATTCCAGCTCTTTTGCGCTTGCTAATTGAACAGATAGGGCAATAATCACCATATTCATTAGTGGAAAAGTTGCGGTTTACGTTAGTACTATTATATATTCTGTGATTCGATCGTTTCTTCCAGCATTTATAGTTGGTGGAAGAAATAAAAAGATTAAAAGGCTCCTTAGCATTTTAGAATATAGGATTCTTAACAGTCGATCACATCACTAATCAGACTGTTAAATAAAACCCTATTTTGTAACAAGTTCAATAGATAAAGTTCCTAGGTCAAATCGACTTATTCAATAAAATAATGCTAATTCTAAATGTCAAAAAGTAGATTGAAAAAATAATCAGACCATTATCACACGCAATAAAGGTGTGATTTATAATCATTATGAGTGCTGAAAAGCTTAGCACGTTGCGAGCAGTGAGGCGCCGTGTATCGCTATCGAGTATTGCCGATATCGATTAATGAAAAACATCGAGCAGTCCGCCGGCTGACGCGTCCCGGTCGCCATTAATCAAATCACGACTATGCGGTATAATGGCAGACTAATTACAGTTTGTGCGATTCACCTATACAACGTGGCTGTAATTACTGCATTAACTGGACTGTGGAAACGGCTCATATGGGATAAAGCTGATTACGTATCGCAATGCGGGCGTTCGAAAGTTTGCTCAACTCGTCTATCAATCAGTCAGTTGTGTGGAGCTAAGTAAAGTAATTCGATATTGATCATTATTAGTGAAGGTCCCACTGAATTATATGAAAACATCAGAGATTTATTTTGAGCCAGCACTTTGAAAAATACGTTCACTTAATATGTGTCTGTTTATCAATCCCATAAACAATCAGCAGAGATTAAAAAAATAACTAAAATAAACTACATAAAACAGTTAAAGTAATACTGTAAGGGATAGAAGCTGTAGCTCCACACACATGTCACTGTTTTTATTTAGTCGGAACCATCGATCAAGAATATCCTAGATAACGCTTCACGAACTTAAACAGCACGCAAAAACGGCACCTCGAAATAGCGTCCCACTTACAGACTGCGCGCTTATTTTGTACATAATACATCTTTTATCACTTACTTTGTACAAAATAAGCGCCCAGTTTGTAAGTGAGACGCCATTTTGAGGTGCCATTTTTGAAACTCTGACCGGACATTTAGGGTATTCTTGATAGAAGGTCGGAACTTATATTTTTTACACACACCAACTTTTCGAAGTTACCGCTCAACACAATCATCGACAAAAACTCATCACTATTTAGTCCAAGAAACGAAATCTTATACCGCTCGGTGTTCCCTCAGGACTCATAAAAGAGGTGATAAAGTGGTGGATCTCACCTTAACGTTTACCTCTGAATACCGGTTTATGGATCTTTCCCACTATCCGAGCGGGAATAATGAACCACCATCTCATATTTTGCATCAGTATTCATAGTACAATATTGGTTTAGAATAGGAAAAATATTGTGATAAACTTATTGAGCCTTCGAAGGTTTATGAACATGAATGGAGTCGTCTTTTCCATTGAAGCGGCACGTAATAGGTTGATGTTGGAAATTTTCTTGATTCGATAAATATTGTCTTATTAAAATTGCGCTTGAATTTGAGGAAACATTTTTTCTATGACAAATCAGGATTCATTTATTTGGTGCTCATCTAACTTATCCTTCTTATAGCGCACAAAAGCACAAACTTTGTACAGACCACCTGTTAAGAACCCAATGCTGAAAGCATAGGTAATCTTTCGTGGTACGTGAAAATACTTTATTTCACATGGTTTGTTTAAATATTGCCAAAAGTAATAAAACGTATGTTTTTAAAGGTAAAAATAAATAATAAGCATACTTTATTTTCATACAATGTTTTTCGCTACTTTTAGCAACCAATATAATTAGTCAAAAACATGAGGAGAAACCCTAGCTGAGACCCGATTTCGGTCGCACTGCAGAAAATATGCATCATTATTGCTGCCATGCCAAGTGTATTTCTGGAAAAAGACGGAGAAGTGTAATGTAGTGTACGTGTTTTTACAATTATTGACAAAGAGGCAATAATGTATCTATATCTTTTCTTAAGAAATAAATAAGATGTCTAGAAAAATTATCTTTGATCATAATTGGCAGTTTTATTTAAAACATAACAGTTCATGAACAACAAAGGCAATAATTTTATTAACTTCAGTTTACTTCTATAAAAGTAAAAAAAATAACAATATTAATTGTAAGGCACTTTCCGATATCATATTTTATACATCGATGCTTTATTTTTAGTATTCCATTCCATGCTTTATATTGTAATACTTTTATCATAAACGCACACACAACTTCATAAGTCATTTAACCAATATGCCCACCATGCAATTAATTGCGAAGGTGAAGATAGAACCTCGTAGTGAGGAATAAATTCCGGAAATGTAAAGAAAAAAATGTGGAGTTCGATGTTTTAGGGTTCCGTACCAAAATGGTAAAAAAGGAACCCTCATGGTGTGACTCAGTCTGTCTGTCTGTCTGTCACAGCTGGATATCTCGAGAACTACTGATGGTATCAACTTGAAATGTGGAATAGTTTAAGATGACATTTATTGCCCAACTATTTTGCAAATAAGAAATAAATAAAAAAATAAAAATCTGAAATTCTACACACTGACAGCAGTTTATATAAAGATTACAGGAAAAATAAAACGATGTCTCAATATAGCACACTTTTTTAGAAATAATCAAATTTCTAAAAAAGTTAACATTAGTTCCACTATCGGTCAAGTGATGGCGCTGACCTAAAACTGCAATACTAATTTTATCATTCTACTCTGCAGTGTGGTTTAATGGTGCAATTATGATGGTACGGAACCCTCGGTGCGCGAGTCCGACTCGCTCTTGACCGGTTTTATTTATTAACTTGCTTTACTTTGAACTTGATATCCAGATTACGAGAAGGGTACAAAACAACAAAATTAATGCTCAATTTATTAGTAGAAAAACCGACTTCAAAAAACCTACCTCTAAAAAGCAAGAAATAATATTCGTAATAATAAAAACACGTCTATTGAAGTCGGGTGGGGCTGGAAGTGCTGGAGTACAAATTCACTTTTTTTATTCTAAAAGCCCCACCCGACTTCAATAGACGTGTTTTTATTATTACGAATATTATTTCTTGCTTTTTAGAGGTAGGTTTTTTGAAGTCGGTTTTTTGTTTTTTTAAACAATTTTTTTTTTATTGTAGATACCTTTTGTATTAGGTAGTGTAGGTATATTTATTATTTAGTTAGAAAAATCGGCTCAGCCAAACGTGAGTTAATCGCGGAGAAACATACATACATGCGGGTCAAACTGAGAACCTCCTTTTTTAAGTCGGTTAAAGAACTATACTTAAGATATCCTTTTTCCAACAAAAAAATAATTATCTTATTCAGTTCATAAACAAAGAAGTTATACGACTGATCATCGAGGTAGTTCACGCAAAATCATACTTTTTTCGTGCTTTTATCAAGATTACTTGAAAAGTACTGAATTGATTTCACAATTTTAAAAAATGGGACCAACTTGGAAGTTTACCTAATGTAATAACGTTTGAATCATTTCAATCGGTTCAGCCGTCTTCGAGTAATCGGTGTACATACAAAAAACAAAAAAAAAAAAACGGGTCGAATTGAGTACCTCCCTCCTTTTGAAGTCGGTAATAAAATCCTGAACATTTTATTTGTTATATTTGTATTTGTACGGATAGTTACGATTCATGTAATAAGGTTTTACACGAGTATTTTTTTGCCACTCAAATAAGTTTAATTAATACTTATGTACCTACTTAACATAATACCTAAGTAATGGTGATAATACACTTTAAAATCAAACCTTCAAAATTACATTAACATCACTTCAATACGAATAACTTTCTACGAAATCATTTCTGAAATCTCATTATATTAATAATCCTACTTCAATATTATTATTAGGTACTTTACAGAACAAAGGTCTAAATCCAAAGTAACACCAATAAACAAACAAATTCTCTCAGTACGTACTTACTTACCAGTGAAATAAAAACTCAAGGTTTTTATGACTTTTTATATCAAAGGTCAATAGAAAATTCCAATCAAACAACAAAGTTTCGTCGACAAGGGTTCTTTCTGTAAAAACGGTGTTAATGTTTCTAAATAAAAATCTTTATTTTCCTCCGGTTCCGTAAAAAGAGAAAAAAAAACCGGACAGGTGCGAGTCGGACTCGCCCACCGAGGGTTACATACAAATTTAAAGGTACATATTTATCATAATTAGTTCAGAAATTGAGTCTCGCAGTTTTTCCGTGATTTTCCCGTATTTTTTATGATTTAACTACAATTGAATTAAAAATAGTATTAGACGAAATTACTTACCAAATTTCATAGTTCTAGGTCAACGAGAAGTACCCTATGAATTTTGATTCCCTTAAGAGTATCCAAATATGCATTTTTTGCGGCATAAACGGCCGTATCTTTTTTTAAGTAAACTAAGAAGTTTGATTTTTTACAGCTTCAAGGGACTGTAGACTTGAGTACCTATATGGTTTTAATTTCAACTCGAAACCTCCGCGCTTTCCCAAGATAAAGGGATTTGACAGGCAGACAGACAACAAAGTGATCCTATAAGGGTTCCGTTTTTTCCTTTTGAGGTACGGAACCCTAAAAACTGTGTAAACGCCTTTCCTCGTGATCGAATTAAACAGTGGTAATTATCGCACGTGCCCTATCTCATTACACGGCTATTTCATCGAGACAGCTGCATTGTGTCTGAGACAATAAACTCGAGAAGGAAACAATTAGTCGGTTAATTCGGTATTCTCGTGAGTAAGACGAGAAAGCATCGCCTCGTTTGACCTTGGGTCTTCCATTGTATTTTTAGCGTTAAGTTCTAGTTTAATCGTCTGGAAAGGAAGGGACTAAATTTTGAAAATGTGAAGTTATTTATACGTATATATTTAAAAAATATATTAGAAACTCAAAGTTATAAAACATTAAATTATTTATACATTTAAAAAGCGAACTTTGAAAAATAAAGTAACTGCTGAGTCGAATAAAAGCGCTGAGATTTACAAGAAAGAAAAAATGACATCTTTGTCGTTTAAAAACGTTTATAATATATTACTCTGAAAAAATCACACCACCCATTAGTCTGAAACTAAGCAAAACGTGTACTATGGTGAATAAATAGTGAACATGAATACAAAAATGAGAAGTTCATACATCGACAGCAAAATGCTCATGTTCATCAAACATATTGCCTCTACCACTGTTAAACAAAACATACAAGTCTTGTACTTATTGTATACAAGCATTTTCCTTATGAAAATCCCTATTCCAAAAATCCGTTTATCAAAACACGTTAAATTATAGAGTTCGTGGATTACGTGTGTTGTTTATTTAACTTATATGTTTTTATCTTTGTATTAGTGACTTCGTTAATCAAAAAAAAACTTGTAAAAAAACTTACAACTTGTATAAAACTCTATGAAAAATCCTGAGTATTTCTAAAGGTGTCCGGCGTCTCTCCATTCCATCTGACAATTTTTACAAGAGTCTTGCATAAATTATTTGGAAAAGACATAATTTACATGAACTTGTAAATTTTTCCTTGTAAAGTAAACTTGTAGACTTGTAAGTTTTGATAAACAGGGCACAGGGGCCGTACCGGCTAACGAATCGAGCTTCGAAAAGTCTGCCGGGTTTCAAATTAAAACAGATAAATCGAGCCCCAATTGGGCCAACATGGCGAATCCTAATTCATGAGGTCACACCAACATCAATATGTTCCAAATAACTTCAACAAATAGTACATTAAGTAATTCCTTACTTCGATTTATCTGTTTTAATTTGAAACTCGGCAAATTTTCCGAAGCTCGATTCGTTAGCCGGTACGGCCCCAGGACTGCAAAAAGCGTTCATCTCAAAGAATTTATCTGCAAAATACCTAACCTACGTGACACAAGAACCTACTATGCTTAGCGTTAAAATAACAGCGACCTAACAGCATTTGTATAGCACAGTTGCAGGAAACGATTTGCAAACGCAAATTAACTCCGTGTTATCGCTACGACTAGTAACTTGATAACTCGACTGTTAAGAGTTAGTTCGGAGTCGGACTGGTCTACATTTACAATGTCACATTACTTATTATTGATTTTAGAATTCATTTTTTTACTTATTTAATAGGGATCACAGATTTTAAATCTTTCAAGTAGGCATGGTTCCTAGAGTTCCTCCGAAAGTTTAGTTTTATCTCCGTGAAGTCGCGTAGTGGAAACTATTAAAATTACACCTTTTATGACCTGGATCCCGGATGAATTATGTTGCCATCACCCTGTCTTATCATCACTTATATCACGATAGATGAAGGCTAAACGCTTGTCTTCACGCATATCAAAGTTTTGATGTTTTGAAAATTTTAAATAGACATACTAGGTAAAATGCGAATCAAGGTCAATTTGTTTTGTTACATTTTAAGCCGATGAATAAATTCTGATAAGTTTTGGTAC
This sequence comes from Agriphila geniculea, assembly GCA_943789525.1. Lineage (NCBI taxonomy): Eukaryota > Metazoa > Arthropoda > Insecta > Lepidoptera > Crambidae > Agriphila > Agriphila geniculea. The sequence goes on from OX038875.1 coordinate 10,981,489, forward strand.
ACCTTGATTCAGAATTGTTAGATTGGAGAAGAGCATAATAGGCCATTGTTATAACTGGAAATCCCACTAAAAACGAAACTAAGAACGAGATAAAGCTAGTTTATTGTAAAAAGCAAATTTTTTTTTTTCATTAAATTACTAACTTATCTGCAAGCAAGAAGAAACAATTCGATTCTTTGACAAGGTTTTTAAACGGCTTAGAAGACACTTCCAGACGAGTTATTTTCCAATGTATCGCACTTTCCTAACGAGGTGTTTAAATAATTCAGTGTTTGGCACTTTTAATTGGCTTGTTAGCACCGCTTCAGTAAATGGCTTCGGGCCTGCAACCTGAATTTTCATACAATTCTATAATATTACAATATGAATATCATAGTAATTTCCGTCCTATAGCTGTATTAACTCTTTTACCTTTAACTCGATTTTTGTCATCATTTTACTTTTTTCTGTAGCAGTAGTTTTTATTTTTAATCTAAATCAGTATAAAAATTTTAGACAATGTCCCTTAACCAGACACGAGACAGTGTAGTTTTTTTTTCATATTTTCTACATTGACTCGACTTTAAAAAAAACTAAAGATGAAAATAATTAAAACTAAGCAGTGTTAAAATACTGCGTCACCCATTTATATCTCCAGGAATTAATTCTCATAACTTGTTTTTATTTAAAAAAAATACTGCCCATAACTCATTCTTATCAGTTCAGAGGTTTCGTGTCATCCGAGGTTTCAGTTCCGCACCGAGAAGGCTATTTAAATAATTAATAGTGTTGTATGCACGGATATCTGAAAGTTTAAATGTTTCTGCTTGAATGTGCGCACACATAGTCTATTAACGAGCAGTAAATACTTATTACTTCTTTATATATTTACATGGAATGATTGTTTTCATAACTTTCAAACTCACATATTTTGGTCATGTATTTATCATAAGAAATGATAAATACAGAATTCTCTAACTAATCATACAGGGCAAAAATTGGGTAAACGCAGCGTTGAAAGTAGACGATATTCGTGGCCGAAGAACCTGCGGAGTTGGTTCGGTCGCAGTTCTACGTCGCTATTCCAGGCAGCGGCCCCGAAGGTCAAGATGGCTATGATGTTATCCAACCTCCGATAGGAGCGGAACAGGAAGAAGAAGAAAATTGTTTTATTAAGCTGAAAGCTATATTAAGCCATGCGATTCCAAATGTGTCATGTCTTTTACACAAACCAATACGATCTACTACTGACAATAAAGAAGTTTGCATACTGATCGTATCAGTCAAGTATGTACGTCGGAGTTGAGCTTAATGGAAACAATGGACCAACAAAGTTCAGTGCAACGTTCAACTTTAATATCCACTGTTTGTGGTTCGCGACAATACATTCAGCGCATCGACGACGGTACCTGAATAGGGTAGTCTCTTATAGAAAGAATAAGTCATTATTCTTTCTATAAGAGACTACCGGAACTCCACCCTTTAATTCGCAACGTTAAGTATACTCAACCTATTTTCTTTTTATAGAAAGTGTTAATTAATTATTCAAGCAATTTTCTTTTTGTAGAAACTGTTAATTATTTAATAAATAAAATAACTAATCTTTATTTCTAATTGTTAATTATCATTAATTAAATAAAACCTACATGGTTCTTTACATCACACGGACGGGAGGTTACTTTTTTATTTAAACGGTTTTGAAATTTGTTTATGGCTTACTGAATAGGTATTAATGAATTAGAGCTCTTTAAAAAAGTTTCTAGATGAAGGCTACACATAAAATGAAATAAAATTCTTTTCTCTATTTTATAAAATAGAAAAAAATGTCTTTCTTTTGTAATTCCTATAAAAGCTTCGATTCGTATTTGTACCTAGTTCGAAAAATAAAAATATAACTTATGCAGTACCTACTATTTTATTTCACCTTAACATGAAGGCAAACAATATAGTGTAGGCACGAATTTCAGCTGTGGTTTCACTACATTAGCCAACAGAAGCGTGTGCTCATTAAGCTAATATGCTGATATGCCACAATATCTGCATGCAAAACGAATCATAATCATTATTTAATAGACTATAAGAAATATTATACAACCCTAAGCTAACGCAGACAAATTCAATAACATTCAAAATACGTAGCAGCTAGTATAGTGTCCCTGCCTGACCACGTAAAATAACTCTGTGGGTTTGAATCTTGAATTTTTAAATATTATAAAAGTAACACTTTACGTACGCGTAAAGTGTTACGCGTAAAATATTTTATTTACAAACAAACCTAAGGTACGCCTTAGGTTTGTTTGTAAATAAAATATTTCATGTTTTTATGACAGAACAGTAATTTATTTCAGAATTAAGTTGTAGTATAGTATGAATGGCCTACATAGCGATAAACAAAATAAAATCGATCATATTTCTCAAGACATAAAGTGGCTCCGTCCATTACGACACTGGTAACGCTGAAATAATGGCCCATAAACATCAAGTAAATGTGGGACTAAATAGAATATTTTACCGTAAAGTATTGTCATTTTCTGCAAAATGTGAGCTAATTGCAAAAAAGTGATAACAGCACAAGCCCACAATGGTCTTTGAGTAGCTAATCTAATTTGTTGATACTAAACATTATTAAGATTTGTGCCATTTAACAAAGATCTAATATTTTCTTCAAATCAAAACAGAAGGAAGGGCGGTGTATGATGATTTTCAAGATTTTTTCCTTTCAAAATTATAAGACTCTGTCTATTTAGATTATGCACATCCACCCGCCCAACCGTTTAAACAACGTTGAAAAGGAAAACAATTGAGACCAATACTACTTAGGTTACTTTCATTGTTCGGATTGTAAAGCAATAACCGGTGTATCGGTACCTATTGGTACTCATAAACAACTTTAATCGTCTTTTGTTCCGGCTTCTGGTGACCACTTGCGTCAAGCTATTGTTCAATACTACATAACACGACCATCCATTTCAGTTGCTCGTCGTGCATTGCTCGGATTGTTCCCAGATTGCATGTCACACACTGGAAACTGCCCGGGAATGTATCAATGTCAACGGTTAAACATCGTACAATCGCAATCACAGTTTCAAAGTGAAATGCAACTTCAGAGAATATGCAAGTGGGAAGAAAAAAGCGAAGAACACTTTGGTGTCAGATGCTACGACAGTTCGCGGTCCAACTCTAGAACTTTGAACACTAGAAAGTTTAGAAACTAACTTGGTAGCTCTATTTGGAATTTGACTTTATCTATTGTCGATAAGAAATAGCGTTTACATAAATTGTTTTGTCAGTCATCCAAAACTGATAATAATATTCAAAACTGATAATAGCAATGGCAGAGTAATAAGAAAACTAAACAAAATGAAGAAATAGTGAAATAAATAATATTTTTGTATTTCACGAATCGTAAAATGTACTCATCCATTTCAAAACGATTTCACGGCACACATAACTCAAGACGTTTTATTGAAATCCAAAAATAGTTAAGAATTATGCATTATACAAGCTTCACCCGAAATCCTGTGAACGTGACATTAAAACTAACTAAAAACGTTCCTTCGAGCAGGATAGGGTATTTCAAATCTACAAGTGACTTGTATAAATTTTAAATAAACCCCATATGACTTTCACACGTCGAAGATAAGTCGCTGACGTGAGAAGCGTTAATTGGTTGACTTCATTGTTTATTGAAATTTGGGTTATTCCTTAAAGACGATTGGGTTTGAAATCGTCTGGGATAGATTAGTATTTATTTTTGTTTAAAGTGCACTCACGTTTATCGCGGTATGAAGTGAGGTTTATAACGATAGAGGTAGTTTATATTGCGTTATCTAACCGAAGCATATTCTGTGTACGATCGGAAATCGCGGGGAATCTTAATTGTCTAACACCCATTCAGGGATTTCAGCGAGACGTCTTATTTCAGAATAGCAAGACTTGTTACTCTCACGTGCGCGCGGTTGACCGTGATTCACATTTGTTGAGTTGAGCAACGCAATTCCTTGGCAATGCTTTTGTTCTATTTACACTGGTTCCAGAATCTGGAGCCACTCGTGATATTAATACTAAGCTTCACGGATCACCAGCTGCAAGTGTAACAAGAGTCGGTTGATGTAATCGAATGATTCACTGGATACGCATCACTGAATCAATAAACGAATATTGTGCCAAACGTCACTGGGAGTCGTAACTGAACGTTTATACGCTCAATAACCGTAAATATGAGTTGTATTTCCGAAGATCGGGCAATATAGTTAGGTCATCAGACGTATTTAGCGCTCAGCGTGGGGCTGGCGTTTATTGCCTGACTGAATTCCATCATTTTATTACTTAATCAAAACAGATTAATGGACTACAACGTCTTTCATATGAGTGAGTGTATAAAATTCAGTTATTTGCACAATAGGTGTATATCTTTTTAAAGCATCTAAGTTAAAATGAAGGCCCGTAGTTCCGGTATACCGAGAGGAAAGAGGGTGCTCGCTCAATTCCATGAGGAGTCAATGACATTTGACGAACGTCCCAGCGCAGCCATGACCTCTTCATCTTCCTCCGTAAATACAATCAATACACTACCTGTGCATACAAATCAGCTACGATGCCTGCGGTCCCTTAAGTCTTTTGCGTAAGGTTCGAAATAGATTGTTGTTGGAATGATAAATTTAGTCCATTATGAGCAGCTATTCAATTAAGGACTCTGTGTTTGAAGGTATTGTTAGTTGAAGAATGATCGCGGATAGGCCCATTAAGTTCACGATAGTCATACTCGTGCTTTTACGACATTGTAACACGTGTGCTTTTTCATGCTTTTCGTGAACTACACATGTTGATTACCTATCTTTCTTCACAATATTTATGCAAAAATGAAGAATAGCACACAATATTGACTTTTAAAACTTAAGCAAGTATAAAAATGTATTTAGTTACCTACCAAAAACGTCAATCCATTCTAAAAATTTACGTTCCTAATTCTGATAGGTACTTAATTATCACTGATTTGGTTTTATATCTTTAAGATATTGATTAGTGTGCGCTGTTCTATATTATGTATTCTGTGGTTATAGACTTGCAAATTTTATATAATAAATTCTGAACCTTCGAGCAACGACGGCTTCGGCTTCGTCCCGAAGGGAAGAGCCTTAGCGATTATTGCTCTATTCAAATTATTCTTTTTGCGTGGGGGGAAAGTGCACACAAGTGCAGTTCCGCATACTCACATACAAAAACAACACTGTAATGACGAACACATAAAAAATAAAACAAAACAGCAAAAATTTGTGTAAAAAAAATTTCATGTCAGTGTTGTGTACGGATGAGTCACACATCAAAATATGACACGATTTTGACATAAAGGGCTGGGCTCAACTGTCGATGCAGCAATATATCATCAATTCGGCATTTTAAACACAGCAGCGTTCACATGCGCGACTGGACTCGGTCTAGAAAGAAATCCGGGCGCAACTGGTTTTATTAACGCGTATGCCCATTTGGGCTTGTACTTCGGCAGAGGGGAAATCTTCGTATGGCTACTCTTTCTGGTACAGAAGCCCGTCTTACTCTAAGGTGTAAATATTACCGGGTACAGAAGCCCGTCTTACTCTAAGGTGTAAATATTACCGGCGTTGCTCTAAGTTCTGAACGGTTCAAGAACGCAGTGTTGATCCGTATTTACGTTGATGGGATATGTACAATACAATAACCTTTAAGCGTTACCTATGATGAACATCTCAAGAGAATACGTAATATATTTCAGTTGACGTTTATGATGTCGACAACTGCATTTGCGCATTATGCGTTATTTTAGGGTTAGTCTAGGGAATGCAATGGGGCCAGGGTTAGCCAATCGCTAAAGGCCGGTTTACATTATTTTAGTATTTAGTAGAGTGCTTAGTAGCGTGCGAGTAGATTCGAATGCGAGTGCTTTAGTAGTTTTGGGCCTTTCCAATGACCGTTTACACGCTTCCAGTAGAGTGTCATTTTCGCCATACCTAATACCTATTATTTAATTCAATTACACGATTTACACGTCACGCCGACGCGTTCACAGGCAAATGCACTCTACTAAAGACGCTACTAAAATGTCGATTTACATGCTTCCAATGCGAGTGCGAGTAAAATATCGCGCGGGGGGTGAGCGGGCGCGCAGGGGGTGCTACTGGAAAGCGAGTAGAAAGGCTACTAGAACGTTACTCTCTTTAGTCATAAGACGACCGTTTACATATTTCCACTAAAGCACTCTCCTAAAGACTAAGATAATGTAAACCAGCCTTAACGTTCAAAGGTTACGTTGACTTCTGAGCTTTAATGCTTCTTTTCCATTTTAAAAACTAACAACATGTGTATCCATTTATGATCTAAAATAATGGATATGGTTTGAATCCTGAGACCAGAATGTAATCCTGGTTTATACCAGTTACTAGTAGTATGTCTAAGTTTTTTTTAATTTCATTTAACATTTTACAATTTAATAAAATTTTATGCTAAATAACATTAAAAAAACCACAAAGGTTTTTATAAATCTAATGTTACCTAAGTAAGTAGGTACCTAACAATCAAGTTGTAAATCTTAAAGAGGTGTGGACAGGGTGTAGTTCAAGATGAATGTGCAATGGTATCAACTAAAGCTTAAAACAAATAAATAACTCTTTCATACATACTAACTTTAACTATACGTGGGCGAACCAATTTTGCAATTTTGCAATTTTGCAAAAAAAAATGGCTTACTCAGTAAATTAATGAAATAGACTATGCCCGGTTTCTGAGGTACTTATTGGTGGTTTATCGGATGTTTAACGTTATCTCGTTTAAAGACATAAAATAATTAACTTTAATAATAAAGTCCCTCCGATAAAGTACCTACCTCAGAAACCGGGGGTAACTAACTAACCGTAATAGTTGTAGAACCACACCTAGCCGGCCATCTAATGCTGGGTTCATAAACCGCAGTGGAACACCAAAATGGGGTATTGTTTACTAGCTATGAAACAGAACTGCTATAAAGGATGCGAGCACTCGTAAAAGAGTTATCATATAGCCATAAATTTCGGGGACACAAATAAATGTTCCGAACAAAGTTATGGTCTTATAGACCCATAGTGATTTAGTTTTATATTTAGTAGCTACTTATATTACCATTCCGATGTAATTGTATCTGTATCAATAGGGATTTTTTTCAGTTATGTATATGGTTATGTTTAAATATTTTAATGACTAATGTCATTTAAACTGACAAAGTTCGCACCATATCCGCGGACGAAAGAGACGAAGTCTGTAAGTAACCGTTCATAAGGTTAAGTAATGAACAATTTTTTTAATAAAATAATTACTTACAATTACCTACTTACTTAATGAAGTTAAGCAAATGCAGAAAATAAATATAATAAAAAAAACAACTCCAAAATCAAAAAGCTTACAAAATATAGGCCCTAGAAACACTAGACAGATCCAAAATCCCAATCGACAACAAATCAAGCCTCTAATAACAAGTAAATTCGAAAGGCATCCAATAATATTCCAAAAATATTTTACAAATTATAATAAAGATGAAAAAAAAACAAATATAGCAAAAGCGAGACAGTTCTCAATTTAAAAAAAAACAAATCAACTTTCATCATACGATCAAGCGAAAAGCTGTCAACAGTTCATCAAAACGGTTGAATACAGCCGCGGAGTAATCAAGCCGCGCCGATCGATCCCGTCAACTTACCACGTGGATGATGAATTAATTGCAACGGCTATCAATCACCGCGACACTTCACTGTACTCATTCATAATCAAAACTAAGCGCTCGATGTTTATTTATAATAACACTTAATTGACTACGGAAAGGTATAATAATATGAAGTTTATGAAGCTGCCTGCTTCGTATTTAGTTATTATCGTTAGTAACGAGAAACGGGTTTAATAAGTTAAGCCTGAAACTTGAACTGAGCAACTAAAACAAAAAAAAAATCGATGTGCTTTATCTAATATTGGGTGATTCGATGTGATCTATATCATTACCAGTTTAGAGATAAAAATGAAAAGAAAAGCTAAATAACAATTCAATGTTTGTTTTGACCTTTAAAACAACAAAAATAGAATTTCCAATTACTCGTACTAACACCTACACATAAAATCTGCTACACCGGAAAATGGACATTATCTATTTTCAAACTTTCAAGCGTATTTTATAAAGACTATGAATAAAATTATTTCTTTGTGAAAGCACCTGGAAGGTAACTTTGCTAATTATAATATTAATGGCCGAGATTTCATGTTAATATTTAAATGGAAATTCTCAATAATATTACTTGGTATTTACACGTTACAAGCAAGGAAAACGTAAGCTCCTTGAGTTGAGTTTCAGGCTTTGATTCAAGTGCTATTTAAGCACAAACTTATCTCAAATAATTGGGATTCTAATTATGGAACATAATTTTCGCAAAAGCATTTAATTTGGCGTTTTGGCTAACCATTTCAATTTATCTTATTTTCGACTTACTCTGGCCATGACTCTATAGTAAAAAGTTTCTAAATATCAAGTGTGATTGAATCAATCAATGCAAACATTACAAAACTTGATACATGGTAATAAAATAATCAACTTATCTTAACGTGTCTGTAATAATTAAACAAGTCTCTTCGATTTGTCAAAGCCGCATGTCAAAATAAGTTGGCACTATGTCTTTGATTTTAACGGTGCCACTTCCATTCATTTTCGTGAGTGAGTGTGGCTTATTATTAAATGATATTATTCTCTAATGCATGATGTTAGGGTAACTTATTGCTGATCAGTAAAACCTAGTGTAGTTATCTACCACGTGCCAACTTACATTTGACAGCGGCAGACATGTGTTTGCTTTCCGGCCACCTCGATTAGTTTATTGCAATGCATAAAATGTAGTCTTGTTACGATCAACGTCTTAATGATACTTTCCTAAGAGTTGCCGTTTAAATCACTGAAAGATTATCCGAGTACGTGTAATCGTTGTTTATAATTTATATTCGCTTGTCATGTTGCGATAATCATGTAATGATTGATACCTACACGCATTCCAAGATCGCAAATCATTGGTTAGACCAAAACTGTGCACTATAAAAAATGATCCTTCGAGCTTTTAATAGTTTCAGTGCAGTGCTGCCACTTCAGCACTTTCGGCGCTAGATCTAGCACTTTTATTTGTGTTCGGCACGCATTTCCGAAACGGTTTTCATATTTAGCGCTTCGTTTTTGTACGTACAGCGCACTTTTATGACGGTTTCAGTTTTTTATTACGTATTCCAGAAATCTAGCGATTTTCTAAGGTCTGGCTGGCAGCACGTTTTCGCTTAGGAGTGCTGGCAGGGCAGCATTGTTTCAGTGAGCATTCTTTTTTCTATTTTCACTAAATAAACTTGTGTGTGCAACTGCAAAACAATCGAAAATTCTATGCATTTTTGAACTATCTTAAATCTTTCAGGCACGGGAAGGCCGAACATTTGCACAGAAATTTGATGAACAGCCCTATCTACCTAGCTCCAATCAATTATTAATTCAATATAAACGTCCCTAAACAATTGATCGATTTAGTCAATAAATTATTTATGCTCAGGGCATTGCAAGCATACGGGTTTGATTAAAACTAATGACGAGCCGCTCCCGAGTCTCGTTGACGATATTGCCTCTGTTCTAATAACAATCATGTCGACCCCCAATTAACTTGGACGAAATTCCGAACGTTTTTTTGTAGATATGTTATCGAGTCATCATCGTCGAGTCAATTGAGTGTTTATTGAAAAGATTTCGGCGCAACATACGATTGTGAAAACTGACAAATATTGCGTATTTTTTCATCGCTTTCTTCACACGAGAAACTGTGAGATTGCTTGGTTTGATTAAAAGTTCGAAACAAATATTTGTTAGTTCCCGGAATTGTCGAATGTTTGTGTTCGGCCAAATCACGTCGTGAGAGTTTTGTTTGAGACTTTCACTATAAATAATGCTCATCACATCAGCATTGAAGGAAAACAATGCTTTATAACGGTGAAATATGAGCAATATAGAGGTAAGAAAGAACTTAACCTATCGCCGACTTAAAAAACATAAAAAAAATATCATTAAGCTACTACTCGTAACGTAACACAATGTTGGTTCATTGATCAACTTCTCAGCCGTTTTCAGAGACTGACAAAGTTTATCTTTTTTTATTTACAATCTTTTTAGAATAAGATGCAGCTGCTTGCATGTTAGAATAGACGATCTTATCTCCTAGAAGAGTAAAATCATCAAGCAGTTTGCATCACTAACATTTTTAGGGTTCCGTAGCTAAAATGGCAAAAAACGGAACCCTTATAGATTCGTCATGTCTGTCTGTCTGTCCGAATGTCACAGCCACTTTCTTCCGAAAGTATTAAGACTACATAGTTGAAACTTGGTAGGTAGATGTATTCTGTGAACCGCTTTACGATTTTTTCACAGAAATAAAAAAATAAAAGATTAAGGGGGGGCTCCCCATAGATGGAACTGAAACAGAAAATATTTTTTTTCATCAAACCAATACTTGCGGTGTCTATAGATAGGTCTTTAAAAATGACATAGAGGTTTCTAAGACTATTTTTTCTCAAAGTCAACCGTTTGAAAGATATATACTGCCAAAGTGGTAAAATGTGTGCCCCCCCCCCCCCCCCCCCTTTAACTTTTAAAGTAAGAGAGTGAAAAATCTATCTATATGCTATAGATCTTAATGAACACTTTCAACGAAAATTGTTTTGAACGAGATACAGCAATAAGTTTTCGAAATATAGTACATTTTCCAAAACCGCAAATACAACTTTGTCGTTCATACGAACACTGTGAAAAACATAGTCATTTTTTCAGGTGAAAAATGATAGCGGTTATAAAATATGGTATGGCATAATGTAACTACGGAACCCTTCTGCGAGTGGCCCGACACGCACTCGGCCGGTTTTTATTAATTTTCTTTGGTTTATCGGTAGCACTAAATATATAATAGGTAGTACTAAACGTCGATAGCCTAGAATGTATAAATAATTTGTTGTTACTTCTTACATTCATACGTAACCCAACCCCACATGTTTTCCTTTACATCGGACGCGGTCCTCGACAAATCTTTGCGACGTATTACCATATTCCCCTTTGGGCTTTACCACTACTGGATGTCATATCTAGTAGAGTTGTAAGTATTTCTCCTAGTAGTGTTTCATTTTCTTCAATATTTTAAAATAATAAAAGAGCAGAGATACCTACATTGATGAATCAAACATATTATAATCTACCTGTACTAATATTTAAGGTATTTGAATCTGCGCCTATGAGTCTTACTTCAAAATACAGCGCGATTACACCTTTAAAACGGTTCGTGTATGTATGATCATCATGAGCAATTCAGATACTTGCTATAATGCAACAAAGTTCATACGCTAGGTTGCTCATAGATAGGTATTGTATGACACGACGACGGCTGCTGTGTCCCGATCAGGATGTGCGCCTCAATTGGATAATAACCTGTCCCAGAAACGTAGGAAGTCCTCGTACTTACGTATTTGCATGTTGTAACTGAGTGTAAGATACAACTAGTCAGATGATGGTATTTATTTTACGTTAAAGCATCCGCATCTTTCCTTCGTACAGCAGAGTTCCCGTTTGTTATAATATAATCTAAATATATAAAAGAAGAAATATTTAATAAAAACTAAAACTGTCGCTCGACAGCAAGGAAACTACTTAGACTACCCTGCCTGGAGACATAACCAGTTAGGCGTACTATTATGTATTCTGTGGTTAGGCTCCAGACAGATATAACAATTTTAAATAAATAGACGCACATGATTGTTGTGTTTTATAATGCTTTTAAAGAAAGTGCAGCTTTCCGGCTTGACAATACGACTTATTCTTGGCTGCACGTTTATATTGTCGTAACCACACAGTGACGTCTATATTTGAGGATATGAACTCTCAATTGATTAATATCTGAGCTGCGCCCAACACTCATTGATAGGTTATTGTCCAGTGAGATCACAAATTGCCTACAATAGAGTGTCGATATTTATTAGACGTCTTTGTTTATGTTTTCAACGTTCAATTTCCAAATTAAAGGATATTGAAATGCCTCATTTCTTAGTGTTAATAAAGAAACATTGGGTTTAAATCTCATTAAGGATTAGTCAATAATGTACACTGACTTATTCCTCTACGCAGACTTGGTATCTCAAAACAAAATTAGTGATGACCATGAATGTTATTACAAGCCTAATAAAACAAGTTGTAATAAAATATTATATTTTCCACTCTAACCATAATTTAACCACGGTAAATAAATTACCGTGATTTAACATGTTTAACATACTCTTTTAAAACCATAAAGTTTGAATTGTGAAACAAATAATAATCGCTTTTATACGAGCTAGCCATTTCAGTAGGATTCAACACAAGCTCGTATTTCCAACTTAATTATTGTAATGACAAAGTCAGTTTGCCCAAGATATATTCCTTTCGTAAACTTACAGTTCAGGTTAAAAAATCTGGATTATTAAGGAGCTTCTTAAAGCCCACCGGTAACGATCAATTGCGATTGTCAATTTTTCCGCAATTGACGCCCATTGACGGAAAAATTGATCGTTTACGCGTGCAATTGAAGCGATTGTCAATTGCTCCAACAATGGAATTGACGGAAAAATTGACAATCGCAATTGATCGTTACCGGCGGGCTTTATAAATATCAGCTGACTATGCGATATTTCAATTTATTAAGATTGACATAAAAAACCAACAGTACTTACACTGATCTGATCCTACGAATACAAATACATAATTATAGGACTGCTTATAGTATAGTAATCGAAAGAGAATTTACATTTTAGATTTATTTTAAGACTAGTTTGAGCACAACACAAATATAGAATACAATTTTAGCTCCTCTAAAAGCTACACAAGAGTTTTCTTTCTCTAAATTGGTTAGTTCCATTTCAGTTAGAGTTTCAAAGAATTTCAATGGTTGTTACTACGGGTTCTAACATAAGCAGTATCCATCCATTATTTACAATTAGATAATTTGCTAGGTTTCTAGAAATTGACCACTAAATGACAGCTCAATTTCTCAAATGTGTGGAATTTCTGTGGTAAATACTTTTCGTCAAACGAACTATATAGCTTTATGTATATAAAAATTACCCAATATTTCCCGTTACTTCTTAAAGCAGGGGATTGTATAGTTAGTTGTAAGTATTATTATTGCTTGTATGACTAAGTAAAATATATAATAGAAACTAGCTTCCACCCCAATTTCGTCCTCGTGGACATTTGAGGAAATCATAGGGAACCAACCATCGGATTTTAGATGAAATTAAAACATACAATGCTTTTTATCCTAGTTAAATGTTCCTTAGGGATTTTCTTGAATGTCCACGCGGACGAAGTTTCCGTTTGCGTTCCCGTCCTCGTCCACGTCCCAACCTCATACCGTTATAGAAGTTTCAAGTTGAAATGTCTATTATATTAATTTTTAATCGTCAGCCTAAACATAACATTTAAAATACTAACTTTGAAATCGATACAAATTTTTATCCTCCATTTCACCCCCTTTAAGATGGAATTACCATTCACTTTATAAGCTATCTGTGTGCAAAATTTCAAGATCTAGGTGTATAGGGCCAGCGGTTTGGACTGTGCGTTGATACAGTTTTTATAAACTAAAAAGATGCTAGTATCAGAGCATCATTTAAAGTTGAAACTTCATTTTTCTTAACATCAAAAGTTCAGTAGTTTGAAGAAATACGAGCAAAGATTATGAGAATGAGAAAGAACCGTAGTAGTGGGTCTGGCTACTTGTGATTCTGCTCACGCGGCGTCTGAGTGGGCCGAGCTACAATACTTGAAGGAATCGCTCCCCGGTTAACAGTCATTGGGCCACATGTTTCAATTGATTGTTCGGTTTCCTCGCCTCACACGTACAATATTTTTATAAGTAACGTCTGTGTTTTGTTTAAACTTGCTATAAGGATTCTGTTGGATATTCTTAAAATATATCTTTTATCTACTACAAATTGACCTCTCGCTAACATTGAAAAATTAGTAGCCCGCAATAAAATAGTATGTACCTACAGTGAGAAATGCTGGTTATGAGATTAATAAACGAAGAATTCAGTGTTCTAAATATTTTTAATTTACGCGGTACTAAATATTCAGGAATGTCTGCATTAGTTTAACAGCAGAGATCCAACACCGAGAACAAGCCATTTATTTTGGTATATCCATTTGTCACTTCTATTATCATATCTCCCGCTATACAATGTCGTGCGAATGTCATATCATCATCAGTTGACACCTTTTACCGTGTTATTCTTATGAGTCACTTTGAAATATTAATATCTAAATATTGGATTTCTGTTGCCTAAAAGTTGTTACTTCTTTATTTTTATTTTGTTTTTTGTGTTCTTCGTGAATCAACCTAAAAACCTTAAAGAAATACTCAATCTTTGGCGCTCCATAACAGTATACCTATATTACGGAGTGCTAAAAATCAAGTAAGCTGTCGTTATGTTGCCAAAATTATCATTTAACATTGCTTGCTAACAAACTACGTTCAAATAATCGAATCAAACATAGCCGGGGTATTTAAGCAATTTCAGAATATCTGACGGATACCTAAATATAGGATAAAGGTTTGCGCAAATGGATCACACATCATTAAAAACCAGCTAAGTGGGAGTCGGACTCGGCGCACGGAGGGTTCCGTACCAAAAAACGGCAAAAAAAATCACGTTTGTTGTATGGGAGCCTCACTTAGATATTTATTTTATTCTGTTTTTAGTACTAATTTGTTGTTATAGCAGCAACAGAAATACATAATTTGTGAAAATTTAACTGTCTAGCTATCAAGGTTCATGAGATACAGCCTGGAAACAGACAGCAGACGGACAGTAGCTCTACAGGCTGTATATCTCAACCAATTCTCGTTTCGTCAAGTTTCGTTTCGTCAAGCGTAGCATCCGGATGCAAACGCTTAACGAATGGAACCGGAGGTATAAAACAGGTGATACGGCCGCGGTGACAAAATTGTTTTTGCCGGATGCAACAAAAGCCTTCCGCGTCATTAGAAAGATCGATCCTGATCCAATATTAACCCAGGCCATGACGGGGCACGGTGGGTTCTCCGAGTACTTACACAGATTTAAGTGCAAGGATAACCCATCGTGCGCCTGTAGTCCTGATACTCCCGAATCCCTTCCACATCTCTTAATATAGACTGCCCAATATATAATATAGAGAGATTTAATACTGAACAAAAATTAGAATACAAAATTTGTCCTAAGAACTTGGAAGACATAATGTTGAGCAAGGAAAGAATAACTTTCCTTAATTTCTGTAAAAACATAGTAGTTATAAGGTAAACAAGAAAAATAAAAACGATTAGAAATGTATGTTAAAGCAGTATTATTGAATATTGTCAATTAGCATAAGTAAATTTAAGCATAAAATAATGTAAGATAAATCAGATAAAAATGTCCAAGGACAATAAGTGTAAGAAATTGTAGTGAAATAAGAATAAAATATGTAACTAGAAATAAGACAGTAATAATAATTATAGCTAGATAAGAAAGAAAATGTAATTAGAATAAGAGACTAAAAATGTATAACAAGAGTTATGCAATAATAAAGAAATGTGTCATGTTCCTTCTGAACCCTAAAACAATAAAAAGTATTAATACAGAGTAGAATAGGCGGCAATCCCAGCCGTTATGGTGTAAAAGATGAAGTATGAATGTGTAGTATGCGGAATGGAAGTACGAGAGGTATAAAAGCGAGAACTGGTATGGGAGAGTAACAATAAAATTGTAAAAAACAGGCTTTGACTTATGTCAGAGGGAGTAGAAAAAAAAACGATTCTCGTGAAATTTTGTGAGCTGGTTTGATAATTATATAGAATTTTTCAGCGAGCCAGTTCTTCGGAATTTTTATAAATGGCGGAGTTATGTAAAAAAAATGTATTTCAGCAGTTTCAAAAAATGATCAAAAACGTAGCAAAAGTTTTTTGTTAGGCAAAGTATTTATTTTTTATTTTTAGAAGACTCAAAAATTCATCAATCAAAACATTTCTGGCCAATATTCGAAAATTAAAGATAAATAAGGTTGTGACACAGCATAGTATAATGATACATTAGTTTTTGAAAAAACTTATATTTATACTGTGGTTGTGACTTTGTGACAGAACCTAGATCTGCGTGTATTATTTGCATTTTGTGTATATTAGTTGAAAAATCTAATATATATTATGTGTTAAGTATTTATTTTAAAAAAACATAAAATTTAAGCTACTTTAGACTACCTTTAAGAGGTCTACAACTCACGGAGCTAACTAGTAATAGGGTCCTATTTTTACCCAATGTGCGCTTTTATAATTCCCAACGGCCCGGCACGGCACCGCCCGGCAGCCGTCCAACGGCACAACAGGGAAGTGAAATGTATGGAATCATATGGAGACGCTTTTATATTTCCTCAACGGCACCGGCAAACCGTGCCGTGCCAAATCCTACGCTGCCGTCGAACTTTTACGATGTAGTGCGTAGCTACAAGGATTCATATGTGTGAGTGTGAGTCCAGAGCAAAGAATATACAGCGTGTATAAAGGGCACAACCAGTATATTAGCGTAATATCGTTAAAGTGTTGTTGTTGGTATGCCATGTACCTATGTATGATTGTGGAAACAAACAACATCAAAATCAACAAATAGGTAATATTCTGACAAACAGTTATTTCGATACTGATCGGAAAGATATCTAGGTACTTACAGCGGTGGAAACACCGTTAATAGGGGACTTACCAAAGTTAAATATTGTTACCTATCTCAACAAATAATTACCTAGATATTACTTAAGTAGGTAGTTACCTACTTAATTAAATAATGTGTTGTGTAGATGCCTACCTATCTTGGTAAGTAGGTAGGTAATGAAAACCAGCTACATATAATTATTCTTTGATTTTTAAAAGATTTATTTATCATTTAAGTAAGTACCTACTACCTACCTTTATTGTAATATAATCATTAAACAACGTGTAACAAAAAGGGGGTATCAACCCGAGAGGAGGTCAATGTACTCGTGAAACTTCCAACAGAAAAAAAATTTTTTTGAATGTCTCTCCCTATATAAAATATTGGCGGCAAATTCAAATTTTCTATGGAGAGTCCAAAATTGTATTTTCGATTTGAAATCTTTTTCTGTTGGAAGTGTTCAGATTCACGAGTACATTGACTTCCTTTCGAGTTGATACCTCCTTTCTGTTACACGTTGTATAATTGGTACACTATTATTTTATGAAATAATTATAAAGATAACAAATATCTAGAGAGAGAAGGTCAACTTTTATTCTTTATATTATTCTAAAGTACAAAGTAGTTACCACGACACTACTGTACAATGTACAAATAGTAACTTCTTCGCTATGAGTGTTCTGTGTTGAAAATCCAACGGCCGGCAACGGCAGAAATTATAAAAGCGTCTTTCGGCGTCGCCGCTGCCGTGCCGAGCCGTGCCGTGCCGGGCCGTGCCGTGCCGGGCCGTCGAAAATTATAAAAGCGCACATTGGGTACGGAACCCTAAAAAGTATCGTCAACAGCAAATACACGTCAAGTCGTTTCGTATCAAAACAGGGCAAGCCCCTAGCGACCACGCTGATGCGAGGTCGAATTGATTGAACTCAATTGACTATGCCTTAGAAATTGTCACAGCGTTTGCTAACGTTTCTCACATTTAGGAGGCAAATGGTTCTTTCAAACATTTCTGTGTCTGGCCCCACAATATAAATCTCTTTGTTGTGACCATTTGGGTGTATACTGTGTGTACCTGTGCGGGAAGAGACCATTCAGCATGTTTGTGTTGATTCAATACCCACGTCAAAATAAATAAATACCTGCCGACAGAATTAACATTTTGTTGTTTAAGCTGTGGGCATTTAGAATGTTACTAAATGACGTAAAAGCTTATTTTAATTCTTGTGAATAACGTTTAATGCATTAAGTATCGGTGTAAAAAAAGTTTTACTAATCGCTTATGAATGAATGAACTACCTAACCTAATAGTTTAGTTAGTTAGATAGTTTCAACGTATTCATAAAGCGTTACGTAGGTATTCATATAACTACCGTGAATTTGCTTTCAACTTCATTATAATATAAGTATCCTTAATCTATAGAGTAATAAGACGGCGGCTGTCTAGTAGTTGAAGTGATAACCTGAAAATCATAAGCAAACAATATTATCTGCAAAGTGATCGTACAACAAAGGCGCTCGATCCTTCAATATAGCTCAGGCCCGTCACTATAGCCGTCTAATGAATTTATTAATTAATCCATAACCGTACTCAGGTAGGCCCAACCGCGAAATAAATTCGACGCAATATCCGGTGGGTACGGACGGAACGGACACAGCCGGTATTGGCATATTGTTACCGACAATATGACCCACGAGTATGTCTTTAATTATTCAAAACCATTCCGCATTCTAGTTTCATTGTTGCCAAATTCCAAGTGTAATTTTATCTGTCAATTCATAAAGTTTATTTTATTTATTTAAATTATTTATTATAAAATTTACTTATTCTCTATTACATATTTTTCCCCGCAAAACCATATCCATGGTTTGTCTGCGAGTGAAGAGCTCACTAACATATTGAAAAGTATTAGTAGTATTATTATAACCAAACATTACATAATTTAAGTACATGCAACCGATTATTGACTTTAATGTGATAAGTATTTTAATAATTGAAGTTACTAGGTATTAATTATTATATTGAGGACTATACATGTTATCTGGGTAATATAGTTTTAACTTATTTTTAGTTAGTTCTTCTTGATTACAAACAGTGGAGAAGAAGCTCTCCATAAGGAGAATTACTATAAAGTACCTAAATATAAAATTTTGGTCATTTTGACCTTTTGGTCATTCATTTTCACACCTATTCGTGGCAGCAAACTATTTACTTTTAGAGCGTTGCACATATTCAACCAATTATAATATAGTTTGTACTTTAAGGTACGTAGGTACGTATAAAAATTGTGCTCAACATTCTAAATAATTCATAGTCAGCCTTTAACAATAACTTGTGCAAAGTTGAGAGTATATCCAAATTAGTGGTGGCTTACGTGAAAGCGAATAACTCTAAATCAAACATTTGTTTTGAATTTATGATGATTGATTGAATGAAACAGCTACGCTAAACCAGCAAGCATTGTAATACCAGTTTATGTGCAAATAGTATTGGCGCAAATCGGTGAAGTTTGGCCAAGTTATATTGCGCTCGGAATTTCATTACACAAAATCGTGGTAACACTAAAATAAGTTGTTGAAAGCTTTTTACGAATACCTATTTGAATTTAGAATTTGGCAAAATAAATGCAGAAAATTGAAAGTCGTATTACTTACATGTAGTGAAAAGTCTTTTATGATTGATTGTATGGCATTTACTACTTTTAACCGGTTGTTGAAACTCTAGTCTCTCATACAGTTTAATAAAAAAGAAATACTCTTTGCATATCCTTGACAATTAAAAGTACATTGAAAATACCTGACGAGCCAGTGTAAAGAACTAAATAAATCATAAACATGATTACCAATGATTAAAGGAACTTTATTTATATATGTTACTGCAAAATTAAAAACCGAATTATTATATGGCTCTTTCAAAAGAGAAAATATAAGTCAAACCCTATAAAACCACGTAACGAATCGTATAAAAAGCAACTTTTTCAATTGCTAGTGAGGGATAATAGCAATGGAAATCCTAACCTAATTCCAACGTTACGCAAAATCATTTGTCATGCGCGTTTCCTACTCGCCCTTACCCATGATGTATGGCCTTGGGTCGTTCCTTTGACCTCAGCTAAAGGCACGTCTCCACGTCTTCAACTCGAGAATTATTTCTGTGGACCCCCACCCCTACTTTCCGCGCCGTTTACTGTTCTTCAATTATGTGACTTTCTCTAAGTGGTCATTCCCTTCTCGAGTTATTTTTTGTGCGATTTGACACGGATACGATTTATTGAAAAGTTGCAATATTTACGTGCGAGATGAATAATTACTACAATATTATTTGAATAAGAAGGAAAATATGTTTGCAAAGATTTACTGAGGAACTAGATAAGGCCAATAATGTTTTCAATATCTTCTGAATCTAGCGTAACAATAAAATTAATTATTGCTAGAATAAGGATTTGTGATATAGTTATACAGAAAAATAACAAAAGACAAGTGGCCAATAAACGGTACTTAGCTAATATGTATAAGCAAAAACAACAGAAAAACAGTTGTGTTTTTATAGAAATTCAGCATTAACCTGGGGATATTTTTTCTGGAGCACATTTATAGCGTACAAGCCGCAATTGAAAATACCAACGTCATATATAACATTGAACGAGGCTCGGCGACCCAATGATACGTGATCAATTGAACAATTGGCTTGTTCCACGGCACACTTGTCGCTCTCTACGAGAAATATTTTAGTTGAAACTTTCGTCCTAGTAGTTACATTAACGAGAAATGTTTTGAAACTAAAGACTCTGTCAAATAAACCGAAATCATAATCCTTAATGCCTAAAACACTTTCAACCCACCGTATCAGACGCATCCATAAAGACAAAGTGACTATAAAATTCAATTCGGCGAAGCACATTGCGGTTTTAACATCAAAGATAGTTGCGAATAGAGCTTCAAGTGAGATAATGAAACGACGAACCGCAACGTTTCCGTTGGTTGATTGTAAAGGCCCCGGTATACAGAACGCAGTATGAGAAACAGGAGTGGCGGTAAAGTGGAACATGGTGTTCAGAACAGTGAATTAGTTGGGGAGATTACATTGACTTGCGTTTTACGCATTGCTATGTCAACAATACAATTTAATGGAATCAAACCTTTAAAAACCGTCCAAATGCATATCGTAGTAACCTCATACCATATGGCTTTAAACTTATATAGGTATACTCCCTATTTTACTATTAACGACCATAAGTTAGTATACCTAATATAATACACAAATATTGAATAAAAAAATTACCTAAGAAAACTTTTCCGTTGATCAACTATTACTGGTCAACTTGTAAAGCCTACTTAGCTGTGATAGTTTTCCCTTTAAATTCATTAATGTTGTACTACTGTCCTAAATTTTTCACGTATCCAAAAGCAACTGTTTACCTAGGAGAGGGGGAGGGGACACTTGACTCTAACAAAATTTTACACTTTAAAGCAATTCACAAACGGATCCCAGAATCGAAATCGAAATCAAACCTACAGTATTTTCAAAAGACCTATCCAACGACACCCCACGCTATGAGATTAAAGAGAAAAAAAAATCCCCACTTAACATGTAGGGGAGATACACCAAAAAATATTTTTCACTTTTTAGGCGTAATTAATATACATACTCATGCCAAATTACAGCTTTCTAGTTCTTAGGGCAGACTGCTCTGAGATAAGCCGCGGACGGACAAACAGACGGACATGGCGAAACCTTGTTTTCTTTACCTTCCTTCGTTGTGGACTTGACAACGAAACTCTTAAAACCATGAGCAATATCTCGATGTAAAACTAAACCAGAAAAAAGAGCCATTAGACTGGGTTTATTTCTTTTTAGGTTTTCAAGCTCATAATATTGTATTTACTTTTCAGCGTTTTCACTTTTCAACGACGCAGCTTTTCAATATTTGAAAAAACCTACAGGTTTTTTCAAATATTATACATTGCCTTCTATAGGTAAAAGTTAAATTCTGTATTTTTAAGCAATATATACTTGATTTATAATCAAAACCGAATATTAATAATTATAATATGTATTTCAGGAGTAAACGCTTACCTTATGTCCCTTCTGTTTTATCCTGCAACTCTTTGTGTAGCAAGGACTTAACTACGTCCCGCCCGACTTCCCGAGATATGAAGAATGTACCCATTCAAACTTTCCCTCGTTAAACTCTTGCTAATGATTACAACGCAGCTTTTTGCTATGGACTCGGCCATTCGTCTTCCGGTAACTGATGTGCACCCGCTTTTGGATGGACTAACACGGAGCTTTCACGACTGATTTAGAATTTAGATACCTAGGTTACCTACCGACGTTGGAAAATGTTCTACAGCTTTTAAAATATTTTACAAAGCTATACTGCCCGGCATATATATTGGCAAGAGAAAGAAAGGGACAAAAGATGCGCAGTAGCCATAAACATTAAGTTTATGGCTACTGCGCATCTTTTGTCTCTTTCATTCTCTTGCCAATATATATGCCGGCATCTGTACCTATGTGAAAATTAGTTTTTCATGATTATTGTTTCAATAAAGTTGGTTTTTAGAATTTCAAGGTACTAAAAATCGGTTAAAATAAAATCATTACCGTTGTAAAAAAGTTGATTTCTTGTCCACTCTCCCCAAAATATGGGTTGTGTCAACTAACCAACACTCATCACGCACTTTGTAAATACCAATGTACCCGTGAGACGTTAAAACAAACTTTCCGTCGTTAACTACCCACAAATGACGACAAACCTTTTTGCAATGGACTTGGTCGTTTCTCTTCCGAGCGACATGTGTTTACGGTAAGATTGTAGGAAGTGTGTTACTTTGCTGAATATGTTTCAGTGAAGTAAGTGTAGGTAGCATTCTTGAGTCAGAATCAGAAACTAGTAAAAGTAGTATGGAATACGAAGTACAGAACAATACATATTTTTATTGACACTATTTCAAATTGGCAGAGAGGTAGCAATTTATAGCATGCATGATGATAAGAAATTTAATATTTCTCAAGGTTTCATGAGAGAGTTGGAGCTATTTGGAAAAGCCTTAAATAGAAATAAAACCGCACCGATTTAGACATCGCCAATGCTAAAATCTGGTGATCGATTTGAAAATCATCGTTATGGTGGATATCTATGGTCAGGATCCTTTCCTAAGGTTCGTAAAATCCTGCGTAGCCTCTTCGTCCTCAGCCGTCGGCAAACTCTCTAAAACTTCTTAGAAGAAATGTTGTACAAATTAAACAAAAGGAATGCCCCCTAAACAAATTATTGACCTTCCGATTAGGACGATACTTGGGCCGCCCTACACAGCTTTCCTTCACAATCAAAAATTTAAATGAGTTTCCTCCATCCAGGAGAGAAACGTTTTTTCTCGTAATGCCATTTTAGGCAGGCATTACTCCTAAATGAATATTCATTCAGTGCGAAATCGTTTAAGAGATAATAGATTGAGGTTCATATTAGGATCAGGATGAATTATGGATCTGTTTTATATGCGGGATTCCGATGGTTAGACTCGTCAATTTCATTTAAAATGATTAATTGATCACAGAAGCAATTACTTACAATTGGTGTTATGCAGGAAGCGGCGTTGGATTATGTGGATTTTTACCTGAAAACAAAACGGAATGTCATTAATTAAACGAATAGAGGTATCGTCTTGCTCCAATTTCCCCTGTGTTAAAAAGTCATTTATCACTGTCTCGTGTGAATTAAAGGATTCAGTATTCTTATTACCGAGAAAAGGAATTTCTTGAACTGTATCCTTGATTTAAGATTTACAATCTGCAAAATTGTATTTAGATACAAAAAAAATATCTATTTTTGAAAAAAAAAACGGTATTTTACTTTACCAATGGACAAAATAACAATCCCTCGGCGATACAGTGCGATCTAATTGAAAGTATTACATTTCGGAAACGTAGAACAGCACGGGTAGTTGTTTTTAAGGTAATTTCCCGAGCGACCGAGAAAAATACGAGCCATTACGGAGGAGACGGTGATGCCGACTACACGAAACTTAGCATTGTCGGTACTTTCAATCTCGTGCAAGTTGTTACATAATGTAGACAACTGGGACTAAAGTGGGTAATTCACACCAAAGGGAATTTGATTATTTGTCTAGTAAGGAGTTATTATACTAGTTAAACAAACTGGACGGTGCTCGAGTACTCGCTATTCCCAAGCGAGTTTTGCTGTGAGCAGAACACGACAGATGCCGACATTTCACTACATATGATTTTTAAAGTACTGTGTAGTCTGCACGGAAATAGGAATACATCTCTGCATTTGTTTGCTTGCATTCTCGGACATATCCTTTTGAAACGATCACACGTTGACTTCTGCAATATACAATCCATAACCTACTGTTATTATCTGAATTTGTATTAGATATGAAGGCAATTCGTGAAGTTTTACAAAAAAGTATTATCGAAATAAACGTCAAACTTAAGGACTACACCAATCGAGATGAAGTTGAGAATGTTGAGATATTGAGACTTGATTTAAAATGTTCTGTCTATTGATTCCATTTCATAAACTTTGTAGAAGCGTATTCCCTGGAGGGTAGTGGCGCAGACTCAGATATTGCTTTATTTAGTTAAGCTTTTGTATTCAATAATACTTGTATAGATCGACACCAACATATCACGAGTCGTAATAAGTCATAAATATGCATAAAATCAATCTATCGACAATTTTAAGCGCACAGAATTTATCGCTATCGTACTGAGTTTATAGCAGGAGACTTACCAACCTACTTATCTTAATTAATCATGAAGTTAAGCATCTTCTGTTTACATTGATCCTTCAACAATGTTTATAGTTTGTTTGTCTGGGTCCAGGGTCCTAAGATTTACTTTTGGATATCGAGCAATAGAGTCGAAGTTCAAACAAACTTATCTAAATGATGTACCTAGGTAAGCGTCATCTGTATACCTCCAACAATGAGGGCTAAACCGATTGTGTTTCGTTCTATACGAGTAAGTAGTATAGTCTGCGGAGTGGACGGCCGACATAATAGACGTGCATCTCGCATCAAATCCTCCGGCGGCCGCGTGTCGCCGGTTGATAAGCAACCGATGGGATCCACTGACGCTGTCTGAGCCAGGAACTGTCGCGGGAATTATTATCAAGGATCACAACACAAAACACAATACAATTAATGGGTAGGAGGAACACCCCTTTTTAGCCACACCGACAAGTATTTTATTTATTTATTTAAACTTTCTTGCATAAGAAAATACAATTGGCCCACAATTGTTCTTGTTTATTGACAATCTAACAGTTGAAAGTGTGTTAAAGAAACAAGTCGTGGCAGCAAAAAATGAATAACTAAGTTAAATTCCGTTGATCATACATAAGGATCTAACTACAATAATAATATAAACTAAACATCTATAGCAATATTAGCAATACATACATATTTTGAGTTACTAATGACGTTAAAAAGTGAAATAAATAAAAATCTACGCATTAATTAATAGCTAGCTCAGCAGATTTTTAGAATATAGTATTATTAGTTAAGTCATGGTCAATTCTTGATAATTTACACAAAAAATATTATTTACATCACTAACTAAGGAAAGGAAATCTATTTCGTTCGTAACTTACGCCACAAAAATAAAAATCCAATCTACGATAGTGATGCTTTATTAACTGACCACAATTATGACAATATCTCTCGCCATGACAATCACTTAGAATAGAAATAAAGGGCTTGCATTCAAGTCAGTCATCGCCTTAATTCATCAATGTTCCCCGCTTCATTTTAATATTATAACGTTTACATTTAATAAGCGTCGCAATTTAAATGATGGGGGTAGATAAATTATGACGTATCTCATCTCATTAATCGCGCGCAGCGTTTAAACACAATGAGCGGTATGATGAAAATTTTCAATTAAACAAAACAAAAAGGCAACGCCTTCGCGGGCATTGTGTGGCAGGCGACAGCGTGGCGTGGTGGGGATGGCGTGGCGGAAGTCCGGCGCTCGGGTGGCGGATGGCGGCAATGGCGTCGCCTCAGAATGGCGCGAGCGTCTCTCTCGCGCCATTACTCCCATGTGGCGGAGATTACGCGAACTGATATTATACGGAAGTGACGACAGCAGCGGCTGCCTACTCCTCTTAAAGCTGGATAAGAATGTGGTACCGAGAACAATTTATTTAATTTTATTAGGTAATAAAATAACACCGGCTTTGTAATGTGATCCAGAGTTATACATGAATATCATTTCAAAACGTTTGCCTCACAAAATTTAATTAGCATTCCAAATATTATGATTTTGAGAGATATACGGGACTTGTAATTACACTTTTGCATAATTTTTAGAAGATGGAGCACCAAGAATCAACGAGTGTAGTTAACTAATAAATGAGCCAGATTTTACAAAATTCAACACGATACCCCAATAATGGAATGAATAAATAAAGAGCACGTGACAAAACACACAATAGTCCCCCTATAGTCATCTCCAAAGCTATAGGGACTTATTCAATCGTCATAAACATGACATCTCATACAGTATCAGCAAGCGCGATACAAATCTCGCGACAGGCAGAACTGTAGCGCAGTCCCCGCTTCCTGCATTGTAAGTTACGCACGTCATATACGAATACCCGCAAAATTTGAATAACCACCCAAAACGAAATGACCTAACCCTTATTCGATTTGCGGTAAAGTTAAAACTCGCGCAACTTTGCCTCCCCCAGCGGTAAACCGAAAATCGGTACCCGAGCGTCAATCTACGGAGTCAGTGAACGCTATTTCGGTCTGCACAAGCATACACAAGCAGTCTTTGAAATTTTAATCGTTACATTCACCCTGTCCCGATGGCACACTGGAGATGTACCATGTATGTTCATCACGCGAGCGTAAATACGCCGTGAAAAGGGTAAACAGTGGCAAAGTATCGTGCAAGAGCCTTAGTTGGTGTGGCATGTGGTCGATGTAGACTTAACAGCTTCTCAAAAAATATAAAAAAATAATCTAGAAAAAGTTCTAGGACACAAAAATGATAACCCTAGAGCCAAAATGAATATTGGAGTGGCGCAAAATGAATCATTTTTTTATCCTACGGAAAATCTTAAAAGTTTGCATTGAAACAGCAACCTATTGAAATTATATAATAAAGAATGGTAAAAAGTAATAAAAAGACACACTCAATTCACAACGTTCGACCACACGGTGACGACACTGCACGTGTTTTTTTTTCACACTACATAACATATCTATACTATCTTGAGTCTTGACCCTTCTCGCTTTTTGTGACCGACCTTTTTTCATGTTTTTGTGCTATTATCCGACTCTTTATTATTAGACATTATTGTTTTTAAACTATTCATATATTCAGAACTTTTTCTCTTTGAATGATATTTATTTATACATAAACGTTACGAATGAAATATAGATTTTTGTGTAAAAAAAACCCTTTCTTATTTTGCACAATTTTCTACAATTTGAATTGCATTCTTAGCAAATTCATAATATGTATTATCAAACTGATAACTAGATATCGGATTATTGCACTAACAAAGTGCCAAAATATGCATGCAAATATGCACTAAAAAAGGCCGAAATATGCACTAAAAACTATTAATATGCCCAAAATATGCACAATGCAAAATCAAAAAATCATTTCTATTTCTATACATATTTTAATTAAAGGTAACAAAACCAGAGAAATATTTTTGAAATAATGCGTAGTTTTTCTGGCAATATACAATTAATTATTTTTCCAAATTTGTCATCTTATTTCCTTTCGCTACTAAACGAAATATGCATGATTGGGGGGAAAAAGGCTAAAATATTGCATTAACGTTGTAAAAAGAGAGTAAAAGCAAATTCCTGGATAAAATCAAGGAGTTGTTGATGGGTGCGTAGATCAATTTGTACTGTAATATTGTACTGGGATATTATATTATAGGTAAATGAATTTAGATCTAAATAGGTATTTATATTGCATTAACTGTCATGTTGCACTAATTTAATTCAGAAGTGGGTTGAATTGAAGTATTAAAAGTATCAAATATATTAAAATTAAATTTAGATATAAAACAAAAAATATAGGTTAAATAGTTTTGATTTTGTTAATAGTAAATATTTTGTTCAAATGTATTGAGTTTTTAGGTTTATCGGTTTTTTTTTCAACTATAACATTAGGTACATTGTATTGTTAAATTTTGGTGTTATCAAATTTGGCTTAATCTGTGAATAACTCTTTTGGCCGAAGTAATTAAGGAAATAATGTTATGTTACAATTTAAGTAGTTAATAAGGCTGTCTGTTGTTCCGAATAAATAAAAATAAAAAATAAAAATTATTGGCATGCATAAATTCTAATATCTCCATCCAATGATGGAGATATTAGAATTTATGCATTTGCATTTATTTGCATATGCAAATGCATAAAATCCAATGTCTACCGATAACAAAACTAAAACATTTCATTGAGTACTCTTTATTTATATTGAGATCGAGTCTTATACTTTTCTATATTCCCAGTTAATCAACTTTAGCTACAATCGTACTAAATAATGCTATTCCGGCCGTTGGTTGGGTTCCTTCGCTTAATTCAATATAACCCTAATCTCACCTGCCTTCTACTTATACATAATACTTGATGTGATTTCATTTGGGTAAACAGAGGCCCTACTGTTATATGAATGGAAAATGGAAATCAATAAACAGAGTTATGTTACGACATAATGTATTGTGAATACTACGCATAATATAAGGAATTGTAGTAGGAAAGCCGTGTTAAGTAATTAGTTATGATATTTTTATACCTAATTGAGATAATTCTGCCAAAGTACGCTTACCGAGTCGAGAATCTACAGCTTTTCAAAGTAACAGATACTACACCCATTATAGAAATTCTTACATTTATCACAGAAATTGAATTATTACTTTTAACACTGTCCTTGAAAAACGTCATAATATCCTCGTAAATAGTTTTGCATTTATAATTACCATGGCCACTATTTACGTTGTAACAATAAAAATGGCGTGCTTCCTCGCATTAGCTACCTTATTACGCAAACAGAAGAATATTTCAAACAATGCGAGGCAGACGTAAAAACATTATAAATAATATGCACCTTCACTGCTATAATACTTACCTCGCATACCACGAAACACAAAATGGGTCAACGCTAAATTGTAAATAAAGAAATATACCACTCTTTACGTGACCTTTTACAACACATGTGCGTCTTGCTTTAAAATTTAAACCCTGTTTACATTCAAATATTCACCCCCAAGAGAGCCGTGGGTACCCGAAAACGGCAACTAACATCGAAAACTTGCTGTGGGACTATTTTCGTCGCCCTAAAGGAATGTTAAAATAGATTGTAACAGTTTCGGGATATAAAATTCAGTAAGTGGAGTTAGGGGGGGTTAACTTTCATGTCGTTATAGCTTATTTTGGGCTAATGCGATTTCGGTGTTGGATTCTAACATTTCTAACATACAAGGCTTCCCATGTCTTGAAGCGCACGTGCGTATCGACATATCAATAACTCGTACTAGTTCTAATCGTAGAACAAACGTAAAAAAATAATAATTGATATCATAATCTCTGTTGTGTCGTGATTAACATCGCTCTTTATATTGATCACAGTAATTATTAGAAAAATAGCCATAAAACACTTTTCATTTAGCACCGTGAACATTGTCAAATTTTCTAAAATACAATGAAAGTTACGAAACTGAAGCTTTATTTTCTACTTCCATTTGCAGAAAAAAAGGGGTAAGTATACATTCTTGTTTTACGTAAAACAGAAATGATCCTAATTAACTTCAAAATAACATAAGCTGCTATCAAAGTAATCTACATTTGATGGTCTTTCTTTAATTTCAACCCTAGATTTCACGAAAGCACACTGACACAGTTTAATCACAGAATAGATAATAAATAGTACTAGCGTACAGAACAGAAGTTGCACTCCGCAAAATCATTTAAATAAATAGCGACTCTTGCTCCAATACAATAAAGTGCAATTCAGGTCACACAGCACTCCCTTCCCTTCCTACATTATATCCACTTAGTAGTTGCTTCTCTTTCTATCGCGTAGGTCTTATCTTTTCTGGCGTATGAAATTGGTCCTCATTGAGGACGCAGAGCGCTTCATACTCACGTGCGGAGTGAAAGAGCCCTGCCCCCGTATTACAACCTCTTAGAACTTGCCAGTTTTCAGAATGGCTATCAATGCGTCTCTTTTATTTGCTATACAGCGAGAAAGAGATGTAACTATAGTAATTTATAAACCTGGTAAGCTTTAAAAGGTTGTAATACCCTCCTTAGTTTAACATAAAGAGTTGACTTTTTTTAATAGGACGATGAAGCGTTCAGCCTTCATCTCAAAAATTGCTAACAGTCGAAAGCTGAAGACGATTCGCTACTCGAAGCCGTGTTATAATTCTATTTATTTCAATATTTCTACAGATAAAAAAAAATATATACTTATATGTTCTGCTGCATCACTGGTCGGAACACCACCCACAATCTTATTGCGACGTACTTGAAGATAACGTTGTAATAGCTGTGTGGACAGAACAAGCTCTGTTATAGAATCAAGGACTAAGTAAGCAATCATAAAGGTAGATATCGATATTTTAGATCACAGACTTGGTACAAGCTCTACCACCATCAAATTGAACTCTATAGCAATTAGCAACTGAGATAACTGAGATCGACGGTTAAACAACTGCACTCCAGAAGTTTCATCAATATCAATAAGTTTATCTATTATATTTTCAGATCCAACTTAAAGCGAATCGTGAAATAGGTATCATAATTATTCTCTTATGATATGATAAGGATTGCAACATTGTTAAGATCTTCATATTATCTCCGTAAAATGCGAACAAATGAATGTTTAAGGTAGTCAAGGTGTGTTGAAAAAAATGTTGTCATTCTAGAGCTTACAATTGAGAACTTCTAAGACATTACCATAACAAACATAGAGCTAATGTTTTTAGCATTGGAACGTCTCGCACGATTGAGAAATATTTGGATAATGGAAGACCTTGAGGTTCATTGTCCACGGAATTATGTCAAAATAGCACTTATTTCGGCAAAAGAACAAGTATAATACGTAGTATTTATATCTATTGTGGTATAATAGCCACAGGTATGATGTCATTCAAAAGTACCATCAAGAATTTGTATAACTTTAAACGCGAAAAAACAAGTCCAAAAAAAAATAAACTTATAAGAAGAAGTTGATAGGTACCTTCTTCTTAATGATTTCTTGTTGTCAATGTATGATTTAGGTAAGGATTTTGATGTAATTGTCATACTTATGTTTGTAATATTCAGATTGATACTATCGTAGTTCGCCACCATTGGTAAAAAAAACAAGATAAATTATGTCAGGTCAGGAGCAATACATGTCTTATTAACTTTGTTGACTGACGTAAGCTGTCTGAAATGTCATGCATTGTCAACGTCTACAACACAGACGTAAATCTGCAGAACGAAGAAATAAAAGAAACAAGTTTTGGCACTTACGTAATTTTGGCGTTCTCCATTTTAAAACATAATTCTGTATAGAACAATACCTAATCAAGCAAAACTTTTGTTCTTAACGGTGGCGGCTTACATAATTTTATTTTCAAATAGGGTTTCAATATTTTCCAGGAAAAGCAGGTAGTTTCGATACTTTTACTATTATCTCGCAATCAAAATCTTTCGAAGCCCCTCTACAAGAATCGGCGGCCCAACTATTAACTGTACAAACGGAAATTCTCCTTTCAATTTCCCAGATCTTTTTACAAGAACTAATAAATAGAATAAACTGGCAACATGTTTCCTGCCACCGAAACCCAGAGTTAACGTAAATGCTTAAGCATATGCCGGTTCAGTTGATTGAGTGTGCTTTGCGGTTACGGCTCAGTCGAACAGAGGAGCTGCAAGCAACTTGGTTTGGGCCCATTCCTTTCCGCTCTGCCTACTGGTACTACTAGCAGAGGCTTTTTGATGTCCACATTTAAGCTATCAAAATTACCTAGCGGCTGTTTTCAGAGTTTGGAACTGTGTGTGCAAGAATTTTAAAGTGTATTACTACCACATTTTCAGAATGAATTTAATGTATCTTTTATGTATGATTTCCATAATTAAAAGATAAATGTGAAAACTATTTTTAAGAAACCTTAGCTTTAATAGCTGACGTTGCGTGCGTGAATCGTGACAAAAATCCTCATTGGCACTAACCGAAACATTCAGCGAACTCGAAGCTCCCAATAAAAGAGT
The DNA here is from genome assembly GCA_943789525.1 of Agriphila geniculea. Taxonomy (NCBI): domain Eukaryota; kingdom Metazoa; phylum Arthropoda; class Insecta; order Lepidoptera; family Crambidae; genus Agriphila; species Agriphila geniculea. The sequence continues at coordinate 11,013,478 of OX038875.1, forward strand.
AGCCATTTTTGTTTTATCTTCACAAGCTTTCCAGGGTTCCCCTCAGTTTCCAGTCGTCGTGTAACCGATTGAGTGTGAAACAGTAGGTGTGAAGCGACGGATGGTGACGTCCGTCACTCATCCGTGAAGTGTTGACGGGAATAAACGGGATGCCATGCTGCGGTCACCGTGTCTCCTATTTTTAGCTCCTTATTTTTTAAGGTCGACTGTCAAATTGCTCAGTTAGCATGTAAAGTCGGGGTAAGATAAAAAACAAACGAGTTTCACTCAATATGGTAAATGGTCTTTACTTCTTTTTTTTTCACAGAACAACATAATCCTGCCCTAGATTAAAGAAACGAAAGCATAGATTTTAACTTCATATTGCGCATTTCGCAATATGTGCAAATGCTTGTTGTCTAACCTGTATAATATTCAGCGAATACCGTTTGGATATTTTGAGTATCCGGTACGCTATCCTGGTTGACACACTTCCGATTATACGTTGTTAGCAAGGGACCTGTTGACGATGAACCCGACACCACCTAGGGACTCGCCCTCCCGGTAGTGTAGCAAGTTACCGGAATTGAGGGTTATCGAGTCTTCTCCCTCTCTTCGAACTTCAGATAACCCAATGATGTCCCAGCGTAACTTGCTAGTATCTTCTTCCAACTCAGTTAGCTTCGCGTTGGTTCTCAGTGTGCGCATGTTTCAAGTTGCCAGGTGCAGTTGTCGTCGTTGTTGATAGCCGAACCACACCCGGGTATTCTTAGCACCCCCCGCCCCGCCGTTACCATAGCCACTACCGTAGCTCGGTAATAGCGGGGCTGCCGGGGACTGGGGGCCGATTTTTTTGTGTGTTTATCATATGAGGGGGTTGGCCATAATCGCCACGCTTGGCAGGCGGGTTGTCGATCGCAATAGGGCCAAGATTATAGGAGACGCTGAGGCCCGTCGTAGATGGCTGTGCTCCCTTAGTCGCCTTTTCTGACACCCGCGTGACGATAGTAGGGGGTAGTACTATTCTAGGCCGACACATACACGGACGAATAATTATTTATTCCTAGTTTTTTTCGCGACTTCGTCCGCTTGGAATTCGGTTCCAGTGGGAATTTGAGAATTTTCGTATGTCCTTCTCCAAGCTCCATTATATCTCTATACCAATCATATGCATAACGCATATGCGTGAAAAAGCAGCAATCAAAATATACAAAGTTAATTCACATTTATAAAAGGTTGTAGTATGGATTAGGTACACTGAAATAAGCAGCACAATAAATGTGTACAAAAAATATCTTGAAAAAACTGCACCGTATAAAACGAAGTACGGCAGGCGGCGCGGGCGCACGGGCGAGACCGGTTGCGTTCTGAAATGCGTTCACCAGGGTGAAGGTCACGCGCTCCTTGGCGCGTAAATTTTGTAGGCTGCTTTCCCGCCATTATTGTCTTGGCGTGAATCGTGCTCGTGAAGCAATCAATGGAGTAGTAAAAGTGTGTGATTTTTTTCTCAGATTTTAATGTAAGTATTAAAGCTGAAAAAACGCTATTTCATATTTTTTTTATCAAGGAAGCCATGAAAACGTTATATTGGAACTTTAATTACAGTCACATGTAACGCACCATACCGCACGCAGATAATTGACTGTAAAATACGATACATTTTTCAATTTAAGCATTATTTGTAGGTTAAAATCCTATAGAAATAAAACACTTTTTACGGATTACAGTGCAGTTACGGATTGCGTATATTATTCATCCAGGTATTATTTTAGAATTACTTTGTTTGGATATATTGTTCTCTTGAATTCCCGACGTTTTGACACCTTTCCGGAGGCTATGGTCACGGGACGACTAAATCAAAAAGGCTGCTTATCATCATCATCATCAATAACACCTGAATTAATAACATACGCACCGTTATCCGTAGTGTTTTATTTCTAACTAGCTTTTGCTCGCGACTTCGTTATTTATTTAGATAGTCACGGATTACCAATATACCTAGGTATACCTATTTATCAGTAGACCTCATTTCACACATTTCATCAAAACTCTTTTTAATGCTCACCTACACCATTAAAGGTATCTCCCTCCAAACATGGTGTCTCTACCTTATACAAATAGCCCTATACTAATTCCCATACGAACTAAAACACCCTGTAGCACCCTGTATTACGGGAATTTTCTAAAACCCTGTCTTAGTGCTCACCTACACTATGAAAAGTATCTACCCTCCAAAAATGGTGTCTACCTTCAATCCTATAAAGAATCCCATATAAACTGGAACACCCTGTAGCAGCCCGTAAAACGGGAATTTTCCAAAACCCTTTCCTAGTGCTCACCTGCACCATGAAAGGTATCTACCCTCCAAAAATAGTGTCTCTACCTTCAGCCGTTAGGGCTCTACGCCTATCCCAACAATGAATCAGTGAATGAATCAATCAATTTAGAGTTTAATATGTATGTATAGATAAACTGTACGCACGGAACTCTTAGAAGTGTACAAAATAAAATCCTATAGCTGAACGTGGTTTTTAATTCCTTCTGTAGCAGTCGCTTACTGAAAATGGAATTTAATAAGCGGTAGTGCAGTCAGCTCCGTCTCGCTTGAGCAACCGGGATGCGTTCCGAAGTGCATTTACCTGCAGTCTATCGGAGCGAGTCGTCTAGTCTAGACTCTAGGTGAAGGTCACCACTTCACCGATTTAGAATATGATGTCCACTCGTGCCGAACTTTCAATACGGTTTATTTATACAGTGAGCTTTATCACAAGCTTTATCTCAAACCGTCACTGACGCGTCAGTGCAATTATAAAAAAGTGGGTTTTGATTTCAATGAGCGATAAGTCGTTGAATTTACCATTTTCTGTTAAACGTTACAGTTTTTGAAAAAATTGCAACTCGACGGCATTCACACGCCATTGGATAATGAATGATAATGGTATTGAATGGAACGATAGTATAGTATTTCATAGTGAGTCGAAATCACTGCTTTTTTTATGTCTGTTCGCTTCTTAATATTCCTTATCTTATCAGTAAGTACCTTTAATATCTACACATTTTCCATCACCTCCAAGGTCCAATCATCTCCCTATTAGTACTAGAATTAAGTCATAAAGATTGTTTCAGTGGTTAGGTCATGAAAACGTAACAATTTCGTTTCTGTTTACACTGCTTATTGTTAACTTTGCTCGCGTTAGTACCCACTAATACAGCTGATTCCAAGCGAACACTTTCAAGTCTATACTTTTGGTCTTTTGGGCAAGCAACAAGTCAGGATGAACGAGTTCATTCCGAAGCACGTTCGACCTCTCAATGCAGGTGAAGGTCACTGTCCTGGTACTGCCGAACGCAAATGTCAATATAAATATTGTAGACGTTCCCCGCCACTAGCGACGGCCATCTTGAAATTCGGCTCGACCGGTTTATAGGATGGACGACAGCGAAAGAATGTTGATTGTTGAGTATATTGGATTTCGCCAAGCCCTCTAAAAATATGGAATTATATTAGTAGTTATTTTTCCATTTTCATTATTAGCTAAGTATAAAAAAAAACTACTCGCAGCTATCAAAATTTTTGTTTTTATAACATAAGATAATATGAACCACCCTCTTTATAATTTATGCTTATTTAAGTATCAATAAAGAAGATCTAAATGATAAAAGTATTTATTCTTGTTGTGTTTACGTCAAAACAACATTTGAAGTCGTTATAATAAATTTTGAGCTTTTCATTTCAGTTCTATTGTCGTGACCCCGGAATAAAGCTGCTAATTAATCATTGTGACCTACGCTACGGTACCCTTTTAATGAATACCTAAAGAAATTAAAACTCCTGCAGTAGGAGTACTGGCTCACTAAACAAAAAATACACAATCGTAGCTTTGTGCTCCACCGAACATTAATTAAGAAGGAAAAGATTTGCTAACGAAAGGACTTAAAGTTGCTTTCAAATATAAGCTTTCGGTGTTACGTGATATGAGTTAAAATCGCTAGATACCATCTGTAGGTCGGTATCGAACAGATGGTTTGTTTGGAGCACGTTGTGGCTTGGCATCGGCGCCAAATAATCGGGAATAAAAAAAACAACTCATTGAAAACAATCATTAGCGAGAAAAAAAACGTCGCGAACTCTTAATAAGAACTGTGTCAGCCACGTGGACAGTGAGGAGATGATAGAGCTTTTCTCAGTCTTCCAGATAATTAAATTAAATTAAATGGAACAGAGCACCTTTCAAACTAGAAAATTATGGCTTATGTTTAAATGATCACCATACTAACCTAACCTAACCCAGAATAAGTAAATTCCTTATTACTAATTTTGGAGAACAAAATGTTTCTTTTTAGGGTTCCGTACCAAAATGGTAAAAAAGGAACCCTTATGGTGTGACTCAGTCTGTCTGTCTGTCACAGCTGGATATCTCGAGAACTACTAATGGTATCAACTTGAAATTTGGAATAGTTAAAGATGACATTTGTTCAACTATTTTGCGAATAAGAAATAAATAAAAAATAAATTTCTTTTTTACAACAGAGACTGAAAGGGGGTCTTAAAAATTTGAAGTGGGGCAACTAGGGCATGTGGGGTATCATATGAAAGAACGTCGTTTGCACGTCTTCAATCATTTCTTCTTTTTTTTTTAGGCCGCATAGTTTTCGACTTATGATGAAAATTGTAAAAAAAAATACCGTTCCCCCCCCTTATCTCCGAAGTTTGCAAAGAGAAAAATCTCAAATAATTCTATGTCATAGCAGTTTATATAAAGATTACAGGAAAAATAAAACAATGTCTCAATATAGCACACCTTTTTTAAAAATTATCAAATTTCTAAAAAAGTTAACATTAGTTCCACTATCGGTCAAGAGATGGCGCTGACCTAAAACTGCAATACTAATTTATTATTCTACTCTGCAGTGTGGTTTGATGGTGCAATTATGATGATACTGTTAGCGACGCAAGTGAATTATGAGTGTTAGTGACACGTTATAAGTGATAAAATTAATACTTAAAGTGATAAGTGTTAAACTTATAATAGTGAATTGCAATTAGTGAAGTGAGACTTATGAATAATAAATTAAGGACTTTAACTTAGTGAATCTACGCTTTAGATGTAAGACTTTGTTAGTTAGACCTTGTATTAGTTCTTTACGTTTTTATTAGAATCTAGGTTTTTGCTATTAGTAAGTAATTTTCAGTTTTTTTCTATGTAAAATAGGGTATACCAACAGGGCAATACCTTAAAGACAAAGCCCCAATTTTGGAAATTAGGCATATCAAAGGGGCAATACCACATAGAAAGCCCCCGAAGGTTTTTTGTAAATATCTTTTGAAATAATTGTGATTTTTGAGATTTTGTTTTAAAATAGTTAATAATCGATTAGATGTTTATAGTTCTATCTATAGAAATTAAGTTTGAGTTAGTTTTATCAAAGGTTTGTAAAAACAACCGTTTGATTCGATATTAGAAAGAGATAGAGATAGTTTTGTTTAGAATTAGACAAAGACAGTTGCGCGTGAACAGGACAGACATACTGTGCGACAGAGAGGTCCGAGTTCTAGAAAAACTAGAAAGTTCTAAATTGTTTTCATGAAAATTCCAAGAAATCTGATTGGTTCCGAATTTTCTAGGATTAATTTTCGATCGATATATAAATCGGAGAGGTCAAAGTAAGCGCATAGTTTTCCGATAGTTTTCCAATAATGAAGATATCATTCATAGATAATACACTATATAATTCAAAATATCATTGTAAAAGAAAGAAAAAGGAAGAAATAAAAGAAGAAACAGTAAATAGTGGTTTCATTATGAAGTAAAGGTCCCAGTAATAAGGTGCATCCTGGCAGTAAGCGCGACAATGTTAAGATTTTAGTGCTCCAAATAATATGTTTCAAAGTGCTTCAATGTGGTGAATTAGTAACTTTGACTATGTTATAAGTGTGAATTAGTGCTTTGCTACGGAGCTACGTGTCTTGCTACGAACATTGACTGCGCCGACTACAAAATAATGTGAAAATGGTGAAAAGAATTTATGATACGTTGGTGTTGAAGTGACATTAGTTTATGAACACTGTTGACTGGTTCAACCGCCTTCCTCGTCCAGCCGGCGATAATCCTATGAAGACTTTTGAGTGTTTACAGTCCACTAACTGAGAGTTATCGAGTAGTATTATTATTTGTGACGTGTGTGGTTTAGTGTGGACGATCTTTTAAGTGCTCTCGTCGTCGTCTGCCCGCCGCGCCCGCCACAGGTACGGAACCCTCGGTGCGCGAGTCCGACTCGCTCTTGACCGGTTTTTTTTTTATTAATTCCCGAAAATTATTGGAGTTTGACGACAAATCGACGAGAAAAACATCATAATTGACATGACATCAAGGTAATAATAAATCATTCAGTGATGATAATTGATTATGATATGAATAAAGTTTAATGAAAATTTTAAAATATGTACTAAGAAACAAGAAACGCTAAACGGATGATAAGAGTTTTGACAATGCGCCAATTTAGTACTAATCAGGGAACTCTACGCGACTTCTGATTCTGACAAAAAAATATAGTCAACAGCCATGTTTAGCATGCACGGAATGTAGATATACCTAATGTTAAAAACCATAAATAAAATAATGAAACTTGAAACCTCCTTTTACTTCCGAATGCTGTAATTGGGTGAGGACACAACACCTCTATGATAATAGTTCGATAGGGCCAGTGCCGCGGGACAACGGGCCGAGCCGAGTTACCTACTAACGAGGGGAAGAGTGCCTATTTCCGCGACCTAATGACCGTGCGCCCCTCACTAACATGGGAATTGGAACTACATTTGTAGCTATATTCGGCGTCTGAAACCCAAAATAAGGTATGGATTTAAAAAAAAATATTAAAAACACGACAAAAGCAAACCAAAAAGTTAAATAACACGTGTCATTGCAGTCGGGGGACCGTTTTGTGCCACAATTTTTAATCAAAGAGGTCCCCCGACTGCAATGACATTTGTTATTTAACTTTTTAGTTCGTTTTTGTCAGGGCAGTCATGTTTTTAAATTTTTTTTAATTTATTTATTTTTATTTCACACATGTTAGTGACAAATTATTATAGTTTTGGAAAGTGCTCATTCAGGGCTTTCATTTGATGTCCATATTGTAATGATTAAAGAAAAAAAACTTTTTCACTTTCGAAAGTGGCGTCGTGCAGTCGCCATATTAACTTTTTTCAAAAATATTATAGCCAGTGTCACTTGGAATGATGTAAGGATTCTAACGATACCCTACTCCATACATCCAAATCCGTCAAGCCGTTTAGAAGTCATGGTGGAATAAAGAAACTCACATACCCACAAACATACATGTACCCTGAACACATATAATAATAATAATAAAAAGCATTTATTTTCTCTTTTTACAATAAGGGGCTTATATACATATACACTCCTTTTTGGGCAGTCGTGTAAAATAATACCTTCTTTGGTTAAGAATAAATCATCATCATCATCAGCCTATCATCGTCCACTACTGAACATAGGCCTCTCCGAGGGCACGCCACCGAGCACATTTCACGGCTACACTCATCCAGTTGTTGCCAGCCACCTTGCGAAGATCGTCACTCCACCTTGTCTGAGGGCGCCCCACACTACGTTTGCCGATACGCGGCCTCCACTCAAGAACTCGTCTGCTCCAGCGGCCACCGGTTTTACGGCTAATATAGCCGGCCCACTGCCACTTCAGCTTGCCAATCCAGTGGGCTATGTCGATGTCTTTAGTTCTCTGTCGGATCACCTCGTTCCGGGCCCGATATCTTAGAGAAACTCCGAGCATAGCCCTTTTCATAGCTAGCTGCGGGAATTTAAATTTGTGAACCAGCCCTACAGTGAGTGTCCACGTTTCGGCTCCGTATCATGACAGGCAGGACGCACTGATTGAAGACTTTCTAGTCTTCAGACTCTTTGGAATAGGCGACTCAAAGACACGACGAAGTTTCCCATATGCTGCCCAGCCCAACTGTATCCTTCTGTTAGCCTATCTTGAGGTTGTTTCTACCCAATCGCAATGTTTGCCCGAGGTAGACATATTTCGTAACAACTTCGAGAGGACTACCTTGTAGTGCAATCGGTCCTGGAATAAAATTTGAAAAAAAAAGTTTTTTTACTCCTCAAAGCGTACATTTTTAGGGCGAAGAACTGTGTGTGGGTTGTGCTATTAGTTATTCTGTGGTGTGGGCATTCGCCCATATTCTGAATCTAAAGAAAGTTCGAAAATGGAGCGAGCTTGTCCAGAAAAAATGTATTAGCTTTTCAACGCGAACTTTTTAGTCTGCCCTTAAAATGATGTTAGACCACTAAGAAACTTTTCGTAAGTAGACGGTACGTGTCGAAACTAATTACAAAACATCATAATATGAGATGAAAACGCACCGGTAATAGTTATCAGAATGTATCCAATTACTAACGAAGGGAAAACTACAGAAACCGCCCCATAATAACCGCTGATACAGCTCGCCCAAACGTTTAGGTTACTGTTGTATGTAGTAATTAAATTGTACCTATAAAGGGTTTGTATCAGTTGTATGTGTAAACAAATTTAAGGACTAGAAAATAGTTTCCACCTACTACCTATTGAAATAAAGCACTTTTTTGTTTGAGAAGCCCGAATGTAAGTATCTTATTGACTATTGACTATGGCCTAATAATATCTCCACAGGAATCTTAGCTCACTTAGGGTGGAATTTACGTATGCCAGAAAGTAGCTTGACGTAAAAATCTACGTATACGTAGGTTAGGTACCTACTCCCAAAATTCTTTAAATTTACTTCAGACACACCGTAAGGAATTAATTTCGATAAATATTATAACCATATTTTTTTAAAGTTAGATTATTATAATGGATCAAGATCAAACTTTCTATAAACAATAACAGTATTAAAGCTAAGCTCCAGGAACTATACGAAAAACAAAATTGATGTTGCTATTAACTTTAATTTATTACTTGTTTTTCCAGTGATTATTAAAAAACATTGATGCTTAAAATTATGTCTAAATATAATCATCTATTTTCAAAAGCCAGACGTTTGAGGTCTGTGTAACAGTTTCGATGTCTCTAGAGAGACGTCGCGTCGGTCGTGTCGCGTCGGAAGACTGAATACAGAACGGAACGATTCTAAATTAAATTACTTTTCACTTAGTTGTTTGTTTTCTAATAAATTATTGGTTTGAATTTTTAGATTAATAGATTTTTATATTAAGATAATTAATATTAGAAAAAATCGACTCACCCGTAGCTGTAGCACTTCAGTCAGACGGGATCGGGACGGAATCCCGTCTGAGGTGTTACGGGTGAGTCGATTTTTTCTAGGATTTTTTCTAATATTAATTATCTTAAAATAATTGCTTTTCCATATGCATGTGTCATCATCATCATCATCATATCAACCGCACGACACCCACTGCTGGGTATAGGCCTCCCCCAAGGATTTCCACGACGATCGGTCCTGCGCTTCCCACATCCAGTGGCTTCCGGCAATCTTCACCAGATCGTCGGTCCACCTTGTCGGGGGCCTACCCACGGAGCGTCGTCCGGTGCGCGGTCGCCATTCCAGAACCTTTCCGCCCCAACGGCCATCGGTTCTTCTCGCTATGTGTCCAGCCCACTGCCACTTTAGCTGAGCAATCCTTCGAGCGATGTCGGTTACTTTAGTTCGCCTGCGGATCTCCTCATTTCTGATTCGATCATGCAGGGAAACGCCGAGCATGGCTCTCTTCATTGCACGCTGGGTGACCTTGAGCCTCCTTATGAGACCCATAGTTAGCGACCACGTTTCACTGCCGTAAGTCATCACTGGCAACACACACTGGTCATAGACTTTCGTCTTGAGACACTGAGGTAAATCGGACACGAAGATTTTTCAGAGCTTCCCGAATGCTGCCCATCCGAGTTGGATTCGACGAGAGATCTCCTTCTCAAAGTTGGACCTACCTAACTGGACTGCCTGTCCTAGGTATACATATACAGCTTCAAGTGTAGTGTTCCCAACATGAACTGGAGCGGGCACAACATGGGCATTCGACATGATTTTCGTCTTATCCATGTTCATTTTAAGACCCACTCTTTGGGAAGCACTACGGAGATCTTCGAGCATTGTGTTCAGGTCCTCCAACGTCTCAGCCATTAGAACTATATCATCGGCAAAACGAAGGTGTGTTAGGTATTGGCCATTAATGTTGATGCCGAGTCCTTTCCAGTCTAAGAGTTTAAAGATATCCTCCAACGCAGCTGTGAACAGTTTCGGAGAAATAACATCTCCCTGTCTCACACCTCGCTGCAGTTGGATAGGATTTGTTCTCTGGTTCTGTACTCGGACCGACATGGTGGCATTTTTGTATAAATACCTCAACACCTCGATATACCTGTAGTCCACTTGGCACCTTTGGAGAGACTGCAGCACCGCCCAGGTTTCAATCGAATCAAAGGCTTTCTCATAATCCACGAACGCCAAGCAAAGTGGCAGATTATACTCCTCGGTCTTCTGTATGACCTGCATGATATGATGCATGTGTAGCAATAATAAATAAAAATCCGAAGTTATGACCTAAGTATTCATCCAATCCCAACTTCCATAGGTTAGTGACTTGACTTTGATTTAAATAAATTATCCATCTATTTAAACAATGCTTATTAAGTTAGCAATATTTGCTTTCACACAACTCGACAATAATTAAAATTGAACACTGGAAATAGCCATTGAAAACGTCGGATAGATTTGGACCCCTGTCGCTGTCAGAGATTTATTTAAAAAGTTGCCCGCCCTGGACACTGCTGTAAATGTAACAAAAAGCAATAGAATAGAATCCGCTTCGAAACGATGGAGAGTATTGACGGCGTTATGCGCAAGTGAAACGAAATTAAAGACAGAGGGTACATTGATTACGAATTTAGTTCCAAATGAATACAGTTCACTCTTGGAATAGGGATTGATTTGGCTTTTGTTCTTTTGTTTGCGAATTGCGATACATATTGACTGCTGAATTGTTTACTTGCTGAACTCATTCTGAAAGTTATTTCTTTTTTGTTCAATCAAATGTGTTGATTACTAATGTGGGATTTACACGGGTGACTCAAGCCGACAAGCACAACTTCATTCAAAAGACGACGTCGTCGTCGGCGAAACCCGTGTGTGAATCCCATATCAGAAACAGAATCAAAACGGTAAATTTTCCATATGGTCTCACGGAGTTGACTGATGTTTAAGGAATCGAAACAATCAGAATAATTAATTTAAGGTTTTTAGTGGCTCTTTAACGAGTTTCCTCATAATCAAAAAATACTAAGTTCTTTCATAAATATGTGTAAAACTTGTTAAGACAACCTTTAATATTATTTTATTTCATTTTTAGATAGATCGATAGATATATTCTTTATTGTTCACCATAATAGAAAACATAACAAGGAAAAAATACAGATATAGAACAATTTGGCGGCCTTATCGCTAAAAAGCGATTTCTTCCAGGCAACCATTTGTAAGATTGGAAGAAGAGAAATAAGAAGTGGGCAGTTTATGGTGCTTTTACATTTTTTATGTGTACCTCCTAGCTAGTCATGTCAAACAACCACTAATTTGCCATTAAATATATAACACTGTTTGCAGTGTTATATATTTAATGGCATTTAATGGCAAAGATTAAGTTACTTACTTTGTCTCCTCAAAGTAGGTAAGACAAAATGTGCTAAATAAAAAATCAAACAAAACTTTTAATACTGTTTACTTTCTTAGGTGTACTGACGAAATAGTTGGTCACGTTTCATAAATATTTGTCCAAAACCCACCAAAGACACAGAATACATAATAGTACAAGTCAAAGACCACAAAAGTAGGTAGGTATTGGTTTTTCACGCAAGAATGAGAGGCGAAGTTGTCCCACTATTTATTTTCAAGTTATTGGTTGGACTGTCAGACGTAGGTATTTACAGAATAAACGACCTTGAATTGAAATCCGCGTCCATAAAAACTTATGTGCATACGTGAGGTATTGTTGATAGACATAGTAATCGATTTGCTATTCGCATGAATAAAAGCTGTGGAACTGAAAACGTTTTATAGCCGCTGTTGATAAAGGCCAGCTGCCGTGCCGGTCCGCGCCCCCGGAACTAGGGCTACCAGATCTAAAAATGAGATTTCCTGACTTTTTCCCTGACATTACAGTAAAATTCCTGACACTTTGTACACTTGCATCTACATTCTTAATTTAGTTGACGTTTGATATTTTTTTCTTACTAAAATGATTAACAAATTATGTGTTTTCATTAAGTACTTACCTTTTTGGGATTTCAAAAATCCCTGAAAATGCAGTTTTCCCTGTTTTCCTGACAGATGCCTAAAATTCCTGACATGTCATGAAAATTCTTGTCATCTGGTAACCCTACCCGGAACGGTTCCTGTCCGGTTCGATCCTCAACCTGCAAACTCGCCGTAACTTCGCAAACTGTAATCCAGAACTGTAGGGAAATTTCCTACTTATACTTTTTCACTTTAAAATTTAAACTTCACTTTCGATTTTAAAATGCTGGTTTCGTCCAAGAAATACGATCACCATACTTACTTACGAGTACGTTCTCTTACTTAGTAAATTATACTATAAGACTTATTTATATTTACCATTTCTGAAGCCATCAAAAGCATACTTTGATTTTAATTTTTTAAAATAAATATTAATAGAATGGCATTAGTATTTCAAAGTTCATCAGTGATAGGTAAATAAATTGTGTTGTGGTAAGTAAGTATTTATTTTAGAAGTGCTGTAAGCTATAATACACCTGTACCTACAAACTCGCACACAAATTATGTAAGCCTAATATTAGTGTTTAGTTTTTATAAAATGCCGATAGATGGTGAGGTGGTCTGCTGATAGCGTAATGCTGGGTGCATTTAGAACACTAACTCACTTTCTCAAAAGGCATCGGATGTGTTGGGTGACCAAAAAAGTACCAATTTTATGGGCATATTATTGGAATTGATCCTATCGACTCTCTACAGAAAGTCATTAATAACAATAACCGAGCTAGTTGGTAAAATTTTCCACTTTCTTCCTAGGTTTGAAGACTCTACCTATCTCTATTTATAAAATCATATCAGTTATTAGTGTAAATTTTAAGCTCGAAGGTATCCCCAGGATGAGTCAACATTGGGTCATCTTACGCGATTTCAGGATGGTCATAACATCAACATAGTCACAATATCCATCAAATAAGATCTGCCTTTTTTCACTAATGGGTGTGCATAATTATAAAAGATACGGCAATTTATACGAATGTGCCACTAAATCAACAGAATTCCTTTCAAGAAGATTACCAACAACGTTGAATGAATGAAGGAGGCTGATTTTTTGCGACCAACCTAAAAGGGTATCTTAAGTACTGAATCCCGCAGACATTATCGTCAAAGTATAGACCCTTCCCTTAAGGTGAACACTTTTATATCCCCATCAAACGTTACGACTACAATAAAACACGATTGTTTTCCATTAACATGGACGTCCTCATGCCGGGTCGATGCAAAAAATTTAACGAATCAATTTTGGAAAATTGACATGTACAAACTTAATGTACTATTTTCGTTCTTTACGAATTTCTTTAAATTAAAATGATAACCAATTATAGATGCCTTCATAATCATTTCAATAATAAAGCACTTTTTGTTCACGACATAGATGGTTTTAAAGACAGACAATGATTTTGAATGAATATATTTAAGCCATAGTAATTGAAGAGCCTGCAATTTTTAGTAATTTTCATGACGACAAAATAAAGATAGCCATACCCGTAGACACACTGTAACAAGAAGCTGAAACAATGGTGCCAGATGTAGATAGCGGTCTGGCAGGGCGTGTTCAGCGCGCAAAATAAATTTTATTTACATTTAAAAAGCGTGGCGGGATCTTCGTCAATGGCCGTCCAACTGTCGGGTCGGTGAACAAATAAAATGAACCCGCTATACAGGGTGACTACAATGAACTGGGAAAAGCTCTGCTTTGCTTTAATTAAAAGTAAATTGTTTGTGTAAGTCCATTCGTTCAACGCCACCCTGGAAATGGTTTCGCGATAACGCGAGTACAAAGTAGTTACTCCGCGATAAATACAATACTTGTTAGGAAGTTTTCCTAATTGCCTGCAACAATAGCCTGCTGGGTTGACTGTGTAGGTATTTATAAACAAATAGCGAGCTGTAATCTTACCGCGACGGTGATACTGTGCTAACTTACTGAAAGTTAAGGCAACGAAGTCCAATTTTTAAATCCTTACGAATATTATAAATGCGAAAGTCCGTTTGTTTGTTTTTTACGCCTTCACGTCTTAACTACTGAACCGATCGTCATAAAATTTTGCATACACATTCTCAGGGGTACAGAGAAAGACATAGAATACCTTTTAGAAAAAAGAAACTCGCGCAAGGTACGGCGAATCAGACGTAAAGCAATATCACGCATCAGCAACCGTGTCCTCATATATTACTAGTTATTTAATATTTACTACTACTTTATACTACTGTTATTATTACTACTTTATAGTCAAGATTTCATACCCTACTATTCCGAAAAACCATGGTTTCCTGAAACAATTTAACGTCGTTACATAAATCCGACAAGATCGGGTCTTGCAGTCTTGACATTATTAGATAGCGATTGTATCATTAATTACCGATCGATAACTATAGAGAAAAAAAATAGCTTGCCGTAACGATTCCTTACCTTAAGGTCAGTTCAGACAGAACGGAAAAATGCCTGAGCAATTGTCTGGCTTCATTGAAAATAGTACCGTATAATAATTACCTAAAGCAGAAAATTGTATGAATATCGTGCGTGCTCGCGTCGCGACTCGCCAGCATGCGCGATATTCATGCAATACGAGACCACTGTTAAAGCAGTGCTGTGTGCTCCAAATTGAATCGTAATGTTATGTTTGAAAGGCTCAATTTGAAGTGAGCGGAGAAGCGTCGCGACACTGCTGCGCAACACTGCTGCGCGACACTACTACGCAGCAGTGCTGCGCGGCACTGCTGCCGCAACACCACTGGTCCCCATACATTCTCTATAGGTTTATTAGAGACTACATTCCGAGCTCGACAGTGCTGCTGCGCAGCAGTGTCACGCAGCAGTGCTGCAGACATCGGAATCATACCTTAATTGTAACACAGTCCTATTTTCAATGAAGCCAGATTTCTCGGGCATTTTTCCATTCTGTCTGAACTGACCCTAAGGCAGCATATACGGAAAAAAAAAACTTCGGTAAGCAAGCACATATCAGAAGCTACAACGTAACTTACTAGAACAATAATATTGATTCTTAATATAGATAGAGAGATAATTAAATATATAAATCATTCAATTGAGGAATAATAAAATATTCTTTATTGTCAGTTCAGCAAGCTTCAGTTTCTCACGTGCATTGAACTAAATTATGCAGAACAATTGTCTCGTGAACATAGTATAGTAATACCACATCGATAGTAAACCTGGGCTTAGTGACCTAAATATATAAGTTGACATAGCAGTAGATATTAAAATTTGTATATTCAATTATAGGAATTATATTACTATATTTATCTTCTACATTTAAATTCAAATATATAGAAATAGGCTTCATAAGTTAGTGACTATGTTTTATCGAATTACATTCATCGGAATATCCAAAGTGATGTTAGCCGATAACAAAACAATGCATTTACGTATACTTAGTTCTTCAAGGACATAAGGAAAACTCTACGCTCTAAGAAAACATGCCTATTTATTACTAGTATTTTCAGTAACAATAGAACAAAAACTAAGGCATCATTTAAACGATCTGAAGTGGATAAGACAAGTCGTAAACAGAGCCCATTACAGTTCCAGACATTTCTTGAAACATCCCTAAAAAGCAAAACAATACTTAGCCCCCATTCAGGAGTTTTCCATAATCGTTTTTACATATTCATCGTGATGTCAGGGTGCGTTTGTGACGCAACGACTGCTATGAATTTGAATAACAAATGGCTGACATCTGCATGATTCTACAGGGATTTCACAGTTCCCTCGAATCCAGATCCATGGAAACAATACAGGATCTTAAATTGATAGCTATGACGAATTTAGCTTGCGGTTTGGGTCAACAGTACAGCCTCAGGAAGTTTCTTGAGTTTGATTCCATGTATTAATTCAACGAGCATCAATAGAATTTTGAGAATTGTTTGCAAATAGTTCTAATTAGTATTATAATCACTGTATACCAACACACGCATGTTATGAAATACGTGACCTTTTGTTAACAATCAGTTTAAATATCCATAGGTACTAGACATAAATCCAAAGAAATAAATGTTACTTTGACAGACCAGGGGTCATTATTCTATTCCAATATTCAGTCGTTACGTCACCCGGTCGCCAGACGAACGACTCTTGAATAACAATCATGAGGTCCACTACCTAGACGATAATTAAATTTTCCACACGCGCTCCACACACCACTACAGAACGAATTCTGAAGGTCTTCGAACTCTCCACACCTAATATTATATTTCAAAAGCATTCGGTGCTAATTTCTGACACTTATTCTGCCAAGGCATAATTGAAAAACTTCCGCTCTTAATTAAAGTGACGATTTACAGACGCCAGGATAAACTCTAATAAAAACACGTTGAAATTATTAAAATTCCTATTTTTGATCACGAAATTGGAAGCGTTTGGCGAACATTATTATTCCTCGCTTTCGATTATTTGTCTCTATCCTTCTCTATCAGATAGAAGACATACGCGGCCGTCAAGGTTATTGTCATTACCTAGTTTACATTGAATGATGTGGCCAACCAATTGTGCGAGCTTCGTTTAAAACATCTGACACTTCAAGGTCGTGGTTATTGCTTCAAACTTTTCCTATTCCTGGCAATCCCAGAAATGAGAAACTGCAAGGGAGTCTCAAGGCACCGATTAATATCTAGGTTATCGCAGCTGTAATAAGGCAGGAGAAACTCGCCGTAGCGGAACAATATAATCAGTTGTATACGCTTCATGAAAACATGATTCATGAGAGCTCTTTCGTTACAAGGCCTGTGTATTTGCATGAGCAGTTGCATTTACATACTTTTTATCACCATTAAGAGCAAAATACTTTTCATTTAAATAATGATCTCTGTTAAAACGATCCTGCCTTGCAGTCTGACTGTGAGCACTACATTATATGTTTTTAAATAGGTACCTAACCTAACAAGTTAAACTTAGTCATGAATATCATAAATTCTAACAAAAACTTAGGTTTTTTGCGCATTTTCATATTAGTTTTTATAAACTACGAAATAAAGTTTGATGCTGTTTTTTAATATATATGAATAACAGACGCCGCATTAATAATTCTCAATTAGGTAAAGTTAATTCATATATTGGCATTAAACATAACTAAAACAAAGGACTATGCCTAAGCAGTTTCAGCTTGGGCAAAAATGATTTCGAATGTCCGTCTGTTCTCCTCTACTCTACAGGTCGCACTTTTCAAGCGATTCTCGTGAAAATTTGTGAACAAGTTCGATAATTATAAAGATTTTTTTATCGACTCAGTTTTTCGAAATTTTTCGAAATAAAACATATTTTAGTCATTTCGAAAAATGATCAAAATGTAGCAAACGCGAGGTCTACAGCTCACAGAACCACTAGTATTAATTGGCTTGTAGTTTGTGCATTATGTTGAAATTTGTAGCAAAAGTATTCAGTTTCAGATACCGCTAGCTTCCATCGTTTTAAGGCTCGAGTCTTATGGCAATCTGAGATTTCTTGTGTGGTTTGAAAGACTTGAGTCGTGTCGAAAGAGGTCTCGCCTCCATTTTGCAACATTACGCCAGTGATGAGACGGCAAATTGCTCGTTTGTCTACGGCGACAGTGGCAACTGCTGTCGTGATTATATTCACCTATGTATATAACAGCTCAGCTTAAATTGCAGAAAGCGGGATCTGAGGTAATTACTACCTAACCTACCTACCATACTTTTGTAATATTCCTTCATGCATATTGTCACGGAGGAAAAAACTATTTTTTTTTTTAATTGTATGTTTCGTTTTTGTAATATTTGATTAGTATAATCCGAGATTAGATGTATCAAGGACATCGTGATCGTGATTTGAGACCTTTACCATTACAGAATCTTGTTATATTGTCTGTGTTTACCATTTAAACCCTCGGGCCTCGACGAACATAGATAAATCATATCTTATTTTAATGTTGGTTCAAGAGGGTAGATTTGTTTTCGACTGATGTTATTTTTAATTGATTACATAGTTTATTTTAATAGAAATTCATTGAGTAAAACAAAAATCCTGTTAATTTTAAAGTCATTTTTAATATTTTCGTTTGGGTAAAATATAAAAAGGTAGAAACGATACTTGGCAATGACATAAAGAGAAAAGAGACGGTCATGTAAAAACCCGATGCTTAAAGATGGCTTTTGAGCAGCCGAGGTTTTCAGCTTCAGCCATCTTATCCACCTAGAGTGCAGTGACGTCACAATGCCCTGAAGCGGTCGTCCTGAAAAACGTTAATTGCGCGACACCAACCATCCCGAGGTGCTTTCTATCTCACATTGCTTCCATAATTCCTGTACAGAATGACACTACCAAACTAAACCTTATTGTCCAAGCAGTAAAATACAATTTCGAATGCGCGAAAGTCAATAAAATATTTAATATAGATTCCTGAATTAAAATGAACCTTAACACTCAAGGCCGACACTTTTAAGTATCCGTGGTTATAAAACTGTCCACTTATAGTGAAGTTTTTACTGAAAGTATTTTAAAGGTCGGTTTCTTTTAACCCTAAAAGCATTTTTTTTAAGAAAAACTTTCTTCCGAAACCTGGAAATAAAAACAAAAACAGCTTCAAATTTAAAATTTAAAAAAAGTGTAGACGTAAGAGGATAACTTCTTTCTATTCTTAAAATTGATAGTATCGTATCGAATGGTTTGAATATTATTTCTTGCTTTGGAGTTGTTTAATTTTGAAGCTATTTTTGTTTTTATTTTTAGATTTTTAATGAGGTTTTACTTTTTTTAAACTTTTTTATTTTCTACTATTTTGTGAAAAATTTACTCGCTTACATACAAGCTAGTAAATTTTTTTTCTCACTTATGCTCTGAAATATGATTTGAAAAAAAGAACGCGGAAGGTTGGTTTGTTCATTTCACGTGGTGGTTTGTTCATTACGTTCTAAATTTGAAATTTAGTGCGGAAATGAATTTCAAATTACCTACTTCCCGCACTAGTGCGGGATACCTACTTCCCGCACTAGTGCGGGAAGTAGTATTCCAAATTCAAAATGGTAGTACTCATCAGCAAGCATTATTTTTATAAAATTTTATGGTTACATGACTGGTCGTTTCACATGGCCACACGAACCAATTAAAAAAAATCTAAGTAAATTTTATTCCCTCGTATTTCTTGAGAGAAGAACTATACAAGTTATTTACTATATATTATATATTTTCAATGATACAATGCCCTTTACTCAATTTCCACATTCACGCTGTTACTTTTTAAGGAGTTCCGTTATGTCTTCGTAGTAGTAAAAGTACTACACGTAAGGTATCCCTTTTCCAACAAAAACATATTCATCTAAATCGGTTCATAAACAAAGAAGTTATGTCCAAACAACCATATCATATCATCAATGTAATAGTAGCCGAAATGATATAGTATTTTCAGGATTACTTGAAAACTAACATGAACTGATTTCAAAAATAAATAAATGAGACCACCCCGCAAGAAAATTCAACCAAACAAAAAAAGAATTATGAAAATCAGTCTAATAAAAGATGTCGAAGTTACGCGTGAACAACGATAAAAAAAAATATACAATCGAATGAAGAACCTCCTCCATTTTTTTAGGCGGTTAAAAATATAGTTAATCGGCCATCTATTATTTTGTAAAATCATCTATACAATCAACTAATTTAAGCGAGCGAGCGCGAAACATCTCTGCTTCAGCTTGGGCAAAAATTCTTTCGTATGTCCGGTGTTCTACTCTACATCGCATTTCTCATCTGATTCTAGTAAAATTTTGTGTGCAGGTTTGATGATTATATAGAGTTTTTGTCAATCCAATTTTTCGAAATTTTTCAGAATGGCGGAGATATGAAAATGAAATGAAAATGAAAAAATATTTATTTTTCTTCCACAAAGTTTACATGGTATATAAAAAGTGTTAGTTTCATTCAAAATATGAAAAAAAAAACAAGAAAGCAACTTAATAAAAACGTGTTAAACAACATATTTCAGTCCGGCTTTCCGGCGGTCTGTTCTCATCTATAGATCGCATTTCTCAACCGATTCTCGTTGAGAAATTTACCCTAGAAATTTTCTGAGCAGTAGACAAGCCAGTTTTTCAAAATAATAAAAAAGGCATTATTTAGAAAAAAAAATTAGAAGCGCCATATATCTGCGACTTCTTGAGTTATACCAAATAATATACCAAACAGCACGTACTATGTGCTTTGAAAACGTCGTGGCGGCATCTATTATTTAATTTTTTAAACAAATAGAGAAAAGTATTGAAATAAATTCAGAAGCTAATAGTCCATCAAAACCGTATGTGATTGGTTCGGCCAAGGTTAAAAAAGCAAAACTAATGAGAGCTTCACCTATCAAGGTAAACGAGAATTGATAGGCATTTAGGAAATAAATAAGTATAGTGTTTATTATACTATTGATTATATTCAAAGTAATAATTACTTTTAGGATCAGTTAACGCTGGATTAATCAGACAAATGAACCTGTAAATATCGAGCAATTGAAGCAATACATTATACAACACACACAAATTAATTAGTAGAAGACACAGAATTAACACAAATTAAAGCGAGCACATTGACGCGACAACCACAGCCATCAACAAATAAGCAATGTATAAAACGTTACGAAAACACACCTAAGAAAATCCTAACAACAGTTGACAAATGAAACAGAACCTAAACACATTTCGATAGGATTCGATCTTGCCCAAGCGTGTAACCAATAAGGGGAAAGAACGACGCAACAGATCCCTACGAATATGTTCGCAGGCTCACTCCGAGTTACTAACACTCGCAATTCATTTTGTGAACTGAATATATTACGCAATGACAAAAGATAAAGAACCTTTTCTCACTATAAATAAGGGTGAGTATCAAAGCTAAGCGAAGTCTTAGAAATAAGCACGAATTTCCGAAGAATCTTCGATAGAATATAAACCTTACGACGCTTCAGATTAAGTTCAAATCAAACAGTTTGACAAGTGTATTTTTACAAATCCCAAATCATGATCATAATATGGCAAGGCGAACGATAAATATGTTCGGTGTATTGAAATCTTACACTGTCATAAGAAGTCGTAAATTGGTCTCAAACAGCTAAGTCAATTAAAATTAAAACCATATTGCTTCTTTCTTTGTAAAAAAATGTAAAAGAAAATAAAATAAATGTAAATACATAATTAATAATATAATGAAAATTAAAACAAAAGTTAAATGAATAAACTAAACAGTGAGATATCTTATCTGCAAAACTTTTGAGTGCAGGGTAGTTTTAGCCAGTTGATCAAAAACAATCTGAAGAAATAATACTTAATTACTACTTATTTAGTATTCTGAAACATAAACACGAAAAGATTAGGAAAACATACCTACGTAATCATTTAATTTTGTAACAACCACTTGCCATATTTTTATCAATACATTACGTCAAATCCTTATGGTGAAAGAAATGTCTAACAGGTATCATAATATAAACACGCAAAAAATGTAGAAATTATAATAGGTCCAGTCCTAAATGTAAAGCAAGCAGGTATTTCCTTGAAATGAAACGCATTTTTGTGGGCAATACGTGTTTTAAGTACAAATCGTAACGCATATGTTAGTATATAATTATTTAATTTTGTAACAACCACTTGCCATATTTTTATCAATACCATTACGTCAAATCCTTATGGTGAAAGAAATGTCTAACAGGTATCATAATATAAACACGCAAAAAATGTAGAAATTATAATAGGTCCAGTCCTAAATGTAAAGCAAGCAGGTATTTCCTTGAAATGAAACGCATTTTTGTGGGCAATACGTGTTTTATGTACAAATCGTAACCATTACAGCAAAATTGATTTCAATTTTATGGTTTCTGCTCTCCTGAATCCAATCATTGTTATCGCTTTTGTGTGCCATTAAAATATAATGAACTCAAGCAATTCTAAACTCGGTCGAATAGCAGATTTAACTCTCCGTCTAATTACTAAGAAGAGGCCTTTTCGGCCAAAATAATTATAACAATGGAGCGTAAATTAATGGATTATTATGCATACTTGATTTAATCAGACTGCTTAATTTATCAACAATGTTGACTTCCTAACATCTAACCAACTTCTAGGTCAAATGTATGTTGGAATAAATACTTTTCTAAAATATGGTCAAAACCTTACACAATAACTAATTCCTACACCAGGCAAAGTTGGGCTAATCAGCGCTACGTAAATGAAATGATTACAAAGAAAACATTATCCCTAATTAATTTACAGTCACCCTTTCGTAAAATGAAAATAGCTTTTTGAACTCCAATATAGAGAAAAATTTGACCATGCTTTTGACCGGCGGGTTTTCCTGCCGGTGAATTCATTCCTTGATTGACCTATATTATGACAAAATGTTTGTTTCGAATTTCTTCGTGATTCCGAAATTTGATTAAGTGTGTTAGAGTATCTTTCATATCTCTCATCGGATATCATACCACTACATTTACTAGGTTGTTGGAAATCAAAAAGGTACCTACACTAAAAATAAAAAAATAAAAAATTGTTTATAAAAACAAAAAACCGACTTCAAAAAACCTTCCTCTAAAAAGCAATTGAAATAATATTCGTTATAATAAAACACGGCTATTGAAGTCGGGTGGGGCTGGAGTACAAATCCCTTTTTTTATCCTAAAAGCCCCACCCGACTTCAATAGCCGTGTTTTATTATTACGAATATTATTTCAATTGCTTTTTAGAGGAAGGTTTTTTGAAGTCGGTTTTTTGTTTTTATAAACAATTTTTTATTTTTTTATTTTTAGTGTAGGTACCTTTTGTATTAGGTAGTGTAGATATATTATTTAGGTAGAAATTAAAATCGGCTCAGCCAAACGTGAGTTAATCGCGGAGAAACATACATACATGCGGGTCAAACTGAGAACCTCCTTTTTTAAGTCGGTTAAAGAACTACACTTAAGAATATCCCTTTTCCAACAAAAAAATAATTTTCTTATTCAGTTCATAAACAAAGAAGTTATACGACTGATCATCGAGGTAGTTCACACAAAATCATACTATTTTCGTGCTTTTTTCAAGATTACTTGAAAAGTACTGAACCGATTTCGAAATTTAAAAAAATGGGACCAACTTGGGAGTTTACCTAATGTAATAACGTTTGAATCATTTCAATCGGTCCAGCCGTCTTCGAGTAATCGGTGTACATACAAAAAACAAAAAAAAACGTGTCGAATTGAGTACCTCCCTCCTTTTGAAGTCGGTAAAAAGCGTGATACTTTTTGATCACCACCACCGTCGTCACCGCCTTTTAAAATTCCTTATAATATACTAGTACTAAGTTGTAAAGTGCCCAGCCCAGCCTTCGTTGTAACACGTCATTAAACAAACACATTATAATGTTGCAATGTAACACATCGACGCAGGCTGGCGTTCTGATGGCTGCGACGTGGACCGGTGCCAGATAGTTCCAGCAAGACATTTGGTGGCTCCGTAGCTACACGGTCCTAATGACCACCCGGCAGATTGAAAAATCTTTCTGGTCATTATCAAGCTTTAGATTCACTTACATTTTTACCAGATAACATTTAAGTCTTAAAATGAGAACACAGTCAGGCATTACACGAAACACCAAACGTTGTGAAAGTGAGAAGGCTGATCCTGCCTGATAAATTATTCTGATCTAATGATCTCCAGTCCAGAGCACTTCTGACTGAAACTGGTACCATAAGTTATGTACGGAATACAATAAACTCATGCTTACGTGGTGGAATTTCATAAGTAGGTACGCCTAAATTGAGCAAAGCTCGCTAAGTACTATCGATCATGTGGCGTTGTCCTGTCGCATTGCCCTGAGGCGTACGTAGCTGTCACAGTTTCCGTTTGCTGTACAGTCAGCAACAATAGAAACACACTATATTCGCCCTTATTGATACCGAGAGAAGGCGAATGTAACGCTTCTGAGTATCGACATGTGCTCACATTCTCATACAGGTCTGATGTATCGTAAGCACGAATTTGCATATTATTATAAATATGGAAAAATATTTTAATAAATCACAAAAATCCGTAAGTACATATTTAAAATGTGAATTAATCTTGTAAGTCAGCGATGATAATTTGGTATTTGATAACAATTAGCAAAAAGCATAAATGAGAACTAAATTCTTAGTTATCCTAGGAAATTCCATCTACACAGTCATGACATGAGATTAACATCTTGGTTTAAAACGTTGTGATAACATAATACAAGGAGTAAAAAAAATTTAAAAACTAGATCTGTTGTTTGTAGTTTGTATACGTGTCTGGATGCGATTTTAGACTGCCTTATTATTTACTTAATGTTTTTAATTATTTTAAGAAAATAATTAATTAATATTTATAGTAACTTCAATTTTTTAATTGCCTTTATTGATGATTAAGAAAGAGTTTAAAAAATTGTTAATAAAATTAAATGTCAATTAAAAGTTCAGACCACACATTTTATAGATCTATGGTAGCTTTGGTACAAATTCACAGAGCAATGCCGTGGATAAAAGACAAGTAGCACCAAGTTTCTAACCATCATAACAGAGGTATCCAACCACTCAGTAGTTTGCGATTGCGATATATCGATCAGGCTTTATAAAGGATGCTGCGGCTGGTCTGCGGGCGACCCAGTACTGTCTATCGAAGCATTTACCATTTACACTTTACACAATAACCGTAGCGGCGGCGATGGGACGGGTTGACGCGCATTTAATGGCACAAACGGTCTTCCCTGTCCTGCCTACTTTATCCCACATTAGTAGTTCACACTTATTGCAAAGATTAGAAAAATAATGTGAAGAGAGAAAAGAGAAAGAGATCACGATACAAGCACAACGAGTCCATTATATTCGACCATTGTACTATAGTTATTCATCGTATATTCCAGGTATGGCCAAGAGGTCGACTGCGAAGGTGATTTAGGTAGCCCGCGAGTAAATAGAAATTTATGAAAAAATAACATTACTTATATTAAACCTTTGTGCGTTGTAATGAATTCGCGCCAAGGACTGACTCACCCGCTTCGGTCGTAACGCGCAATAATTAATAAATACTTACTTTATCACAAAAATATTTTATTTCTCTTTTCTAAACTCTACCTTGCAGTCGTCGCCCGCAAGAAATATTTTTTAAACACAAGTCTCACAAGTCATAAGTTTGGCCGCCTCTTGATATTTCTAACTTTGGTATTCATTCCAATTTTAAGTACATATTTATGAATATAATTATTCTTAGTAAATGATCTAATGTTTTTTATTAAATTAAATGTAAAGGTCTGTTATTTTTAATTTCAAGATTGGTATACCAAAACCACGACCCGCTTGGAATTTTATTTAGCCATTAAAGCATGCGGCCTTATGATTTATTTAATTAAATCCAGCACGCCCCACACAATGGTGTGAGCAATAAGATGCCGTGAACTCCTAAAGCGTGAATAGGAATGTCTCCAATTAAATCCTAGTTACTGCGATATTAAATAATAATATAATACTACGGTTGACTTGGGACACCTTTTGATTGGAACTATTCATATGGTCTATTTTAACAATTTTAAATTTTCCGTAAATATATTTTCAAGTTTATACCGACATAAGCCATTTTTAATGTCCGCACTGCAGGGACACAGACCTTACAGGTCACCTAGCCTTAAACCGACTGCGACCGATACGACAGACAGTCCTCTATGTAGGTAGAGGATGCCTGGACGCAGAGGAAACAGCCGCCCACGTGATCCTAGTGCGTGGCTTTGGCCGCACAACGGGCAGAAATCCTCACAGACGTGAGGTCGCTCCTAGAAGCCTGTAAACGCCCTAGGAGACTTCTGCGCTTTTGGAAGGAGCTAGGATGGCTTGACTTGCCATACTACTGCTGCTATGTTCACGCATAACGGACCAAATTGGAGTCTAAATGTGGAGAAAAGAGTCCATCACCAATGGAGCACAGGCCTTCCTTATAAGTGGATAAGTTGTATGGGCCATAAGCAGCCACGCTGGCCCAATGCAGCTGTTAGTTAACGACTGCAAATGCAGTCGAGACCAATGGCTTAACGTGTCTTCAGAAGCACGGAGGAGCTCAAGATAATACATTTTTGGTCACGCATCCCATGACCGACCCTTGCTTCCGCAATCCCAGGGCCAAGCGCTAAACCACTGCACCACCGAAATCCTCGCACAGCTTCCAGTTTCTATAAAAATCAAATCATCCGTTACCAGCCTACATTAAAAAATAATCATTATAATATTAATTTTACTAAACAAAGTATAAAAATACTTACACAGCAAAGCACCAAGTAATTGAAAATCTGTAAATGACCAAATTTTGGGTTATTGGTTTGTTGCCGTTCCTAATTTAATTAGTAAAGAAGATTAAGGCCCCAACATAATGTTCTAAGCCTCTTGAGGCTTGACCTCCTTTCTCGTTACCTCACTTCCAACATTATTACAAAGATACGTTTCAATTCAAAACTCTCATGCCGAAAAATATGAGCTGTCATAAAAAGAATTTAGCGTACAACCAAAAATGGAAATTTCTTAACAGAAAAATAAAGAGGCTCTCATCTTTTCTCGAAGGAGTTCTTTGCTCTTGCGGCAAATACAAATCTGCTTTAATGCCTGGTTTATACGGGGTCAGTATCATGGCAGTACAGTACAGTAACCCAGTCCAGCTCTGACTTGCTACTGGGCTCGTGTAGACACTATAGTTTGAACCCAGTCCAGTGCTGACTTCTCGCTCGCAAGTCGGTCCAGCTGACTAGCCACCTGTATTATTTTCGGGCTCAGTACGACTTACTGCCGATCCTGTCTATATGTTTCCAGTTACTGGATCCGGAATTCCAAGTCACTGGGTCCAGCCACTGACCCCGTATAAACCAGCCCTAACAGTAGGTACCTGTGAAATATCATATAGCCGTGAGATTCCTGCTTCGAACAATAACCTTTAGCAATATTGCAATAAACAATTGATGCAACGGCATTCGGAGTCAGTGAATGCATCAGACAGAACGTATAGCATTTACTATGTATGTATGTGGTATAACGTAGCGGCTCTCATCGTTACTACACAAACAAGTGTCTCTCCATCACGTTCGTATCTGGGTGTTTATGTATCGTCGTAGTTTTTCTTATTTCTTGTATAAGAGGCCTATTAGGTATCGTGATGTGTGTTGATTTTAATTAAGAGGTAATGTTTAGTTAAATTTAACTTTATAATGTAATGGCCATTTTATCCAGGATAAATGCAAGGTACAACAGACAATTCTTAAGATGACTTTTCAAATTATATTTGAAATATTTTTGAAGTGTCGGTTTATAATAAGGTACCCACCTACTGACAGCTAAGCACTTTACACACTCGATCGTAAAAGTTACGCAAACTTATGCTGAAAGCCGGCCATTTGTAAGGTATACAAACTAAGACATTAATTATCTATATTTATGAACTTCTATTATCATTATCACTTTGAACGTTTATATTTACCTAGCGTGCATTTAATAGAAATAATGGCTACAGCTATAAATACGATAAATTATATTAACTACAAATAGAAATAGCAAGAGTTACCGTTTGTATTTCTTGCACTTTATTTTACTTTCGTTTAAATTTTAGATAACCATCATTTAAAAGTTTACAAACATTTTGTTCATTTCATTCATTGTAGAGCTTCCAAAATATCTCGTTTGAACTTTATTTTATTAGGAAAAGTTCGTGCATATCTGATTACAACGATTAGTCTCCGGAACATCAAGTTGTTCTCGAACCGGGGTCGACTCTCGATGTTCGTAAATCGGAGTTTGGGATCGAATAATTTGTTTTGAGTTTCTTAATAGTTTTTATTGCACCTTCACTGAAAAATTCTGGGACTTGAGTTGTTAAATTAGGTATGTATCATCCGGATCCTTCAAATAAATTGCAATTCGCACAAACATGTAAAAACTAATTCTCGATTTAGTAAGGCGCAATACTGTCATTTATCACCTAACATACGTATTTAAAACAAAAATGCATAGAATAATTTTACTTTAAAAAAAGTTACGTAAAAGTGCCAGCGCGCGTAGGAAATACATAAAAGTTTGACCTAAATATTGACTTCAAGCAAATTAAATAAAGTAGACCCCCAGAACTTAGGTTAAGATAAGACTTTTTCCCTCTAATCTGAGTTCACAGTTCACACATAAAGCGACTCAACATTTACTCGAAAGCTGTTTTCATATTTTAAATGGTATGGGACAATTACCTACGCCAACTTCCCACGATGGCACTTGAAAGTAAATTGATAAAGGTTCTAGCAGAACCCGTATTGCATCTTAAGCCGTGGTTAAATTTAGAAACAGTGATGTCATTTGAACAGTTACGCCCGTTAACTAAATTCCTTGATGAGTTCACCCCACATCGTGCGTTTGTTAAAATAAGCTAAAGCCAATTATCAGCTGGTACTTGTAAGTATTCACATACATGTATAAATAAATACTAGGTACGTAATAATGAAAGATTTTACTAATGATTTTGTGTCTAGAATGATGCTCACTAAAAATTATGAATTGAGAAAATTTATTGAAGTCGGTGCCAATCCAAGCATGATCGACTATAGCTTGTTCGCCGCATTTGGCATGGACTTCAAAAGAATTGAAAGTTTGATTTACACAATTTCATTTTAGCACATCCGTCTTGCGGTCTGGGGGTCAAGTCTGCTAATGTTAACGTCAAAATCGTGGTTCAACGGTGTTTAAATGGTAATGCTTTTTGACATAGTTCTTGTTTCTTAAACCCAAATCGGAAACACATTGTGTCTCGATTTTGGGTTTAAGAAACAAGAACTATGTCAAAAAGCATTACCATTCAAACACCATTGAACCACGATTTCGACGTTAACATTAGCAGACTTGACCCCCTGTTAGTGTGTAGTTTTGTACACTACTGCAATTTCGGCTTACCAGTACCAGTCTATTCCACATTAGGTAATTGAAATATATACTATTTTATACATAGAAAGTACATGATGGTGTCATAATTAGTAATTAGTATCTATCAAAAAAATTTAAGTTAACACAACATCTTATATACCTATTCTTAAGGTCACAATCAGAAGTGAGGAGCATAATGCTCTACGGCCATTCGTGTTTATTTGTTGTTACAATTTATTCGACAATTTGTATCCATTAACAAAGTGAACGAAGGCTCAATAGGTGCTCGTAACCAGGATTTAACGTCTTAGTTCCCTGTGGGAGAGGGACGGTTTCCTGCTCCGAGAATTTTGCCGTAACATTCCAGGACAAATTCCCCACAAAAGTTGGCCGTGCATGTTTCAAATAGAATAGCGATTTTGTACAGTCTTCATTCTTTTTATATCTAAAACTTATTTGTTTGTCTGTGTTTTTTATAAAATGTGGAAGATCCTCTTTTTATGAATGTATAAAAACTATTAAAAGACGATTACCTTCAATTCAACTTGTAACCTATTAACCATGGCCACGCACGCTCCCAAGATGACGCAAGTACGAACACACGCAAAATGAAATCATCGTTTATAAAATCATTGTCCATCCGAGAAAGTGGCATCAGTACAGTTGGCAATCTCGTCAACGTAATAACATGCAAAACAATAAACAATCACTAACAACAGTAGAAAGGAGGTAATCATGTTATGGACTTTGAACAATGGGTAATATCATTTTGTCTGTCAACAGTCTTGCAGAAAACGATTTATGCTCATTTGTCCCCCTGATTGTTGCAACTTCATGGAAACAGCATGTTCTATTTTCACACTAATTTCAAATGTAATCCTAAACTTATAAATCACCCACTCGAACTAATGTATCGCGCCGGTCCCATGACCTCGACTACACTTAGATCATGAAAACGTTCATTAACAAGGTTAGCCATTGTTTGGTTCGAATCGTTCAGTCTCTTATGAATGCGTTATGTAACCTTATTTTGTATGAATTATAATAACACTCACGGAGAAGTTTTGTATAAATTTTGATGTATTGGCTCAGTTTCTGTAAATACCGGATCACGGAAGACAAAATAGTAGGTAATCTATTTGTCTTATTAAAAGAGTCATAGCGAGTATGTAACCGTAGGTTTTTTTTAACTAAATTATCACACTGATGCCGAAATCATTTGAGTTTGAGAAGTGTTGCAATTTGTATTTGAAGATATTGATAGCGCGTCTGATAGATGTATCGATAAGTTGATAAAAATTGTACGGGATAATATATATTTGACGTTTTGACAGCTGCCTCCCAGATATTGATAGGTGAATACAGAAAAAGTGTGCTATTCTTGATAAGATTGGAGAAGCGGCGAATATTTCAACGATGAAGTGTTTGAAATTTAAGCAAACATCTCAAAAAACTTTAACCTGATGCATTCACTGGCTTGCATTCTGTTATGTTGTGTGAGAAATAGAAACAAAATAAATTGTTTAGTCGAGTTTTTAAATAAAATATCCAATGTAGATATATGATCATTTCCTGTTAACGATGGAGTAAATGTAATCGATTGTTGGAAAGTATCCAAAGTTTTTTCTAACTATATTCTTGCGGCTGGCACTAGTTATCAACGGATGATATTTGATTCCCTGAACAAAATTAATTCTAATTTTAGGACGTTACAATCTGTTTTTACAGGAGACAACTTCGTCCATAGAGACTTGCCAGTTTATTCATGTTGATTTAGGCCACGCAAGCATTTTATATTAATGATATTTTGATTTTGAAATTAAAGATGGTATACGTAGAAAGCATTTAAATTTTCATGTTTCAGACCACTGAATTATATAAATATTAAAATAAATTCGCATATATACGCATTTACGCATACAACATTCTTCGAATAACAAAGACATCAACTTTAGAATTCTAATCTATTCTAAATATAAACATCAGTATTCTACTGTGAATGAAGGTCACAGCAATCCGCCACGTTGGAGCAGTAATTTTTGGGCATTAACCGATACGCTTTATGATTCTCCAACTCCTTTATATTTAAAAGGATAACATTTGTCATGTGTATGTGTTATATGCAAACACCAAAAAAACTAAGGTTATTTAAAAATATTGAAACTAAGGTTTTTAAGGTTAACTAAGGTAACCATTTCGCCTGTAGCACAGCGCACGCAGGAGTTATTGGTGATCACTGATCAGTCTAGTCGCAACATCTGGGTAATCTTCATACCAGTGTTGCATAACATGTAACATGGACTAAATAATTGATCCAGAGAATCGAATATAGTATTAAACTCTAACTAGACGTAAGCCCAAGTATCAGTTTGGTAGTTGCTAACTAATTTACGCCAGCCTCGGAGACGGGCGTGAACCCATGATCGCTACTTATTCCCCCAATTATAACTTCGACCGCATTACATTTACACCTCATTAGAAGGACCCCTGACGAACTGAGATTCCCGAGGCTTCGTTCATTTTAGATTCGATAAGAAGCTTCGAGGCTAGAATGTTAACTTTAGGAGAAATTTTATGATTTTTTTTAGAAATAGCCATTTATTACTCTATTTGTCAATGAACTCTGTATGTATGATAATTAATTTTATCCTTTAATTAAATGAGTTATCGAAACTAGGCAGATAATGCTAAATAATCATAAGTAAGAACTTACTATTCGTCGTTATATGTATAATCTGAGGATTATGTTTAAGAGCTTGTTAATAGAGATAACGTCGTTCCGTTCATCCGGTGATCCTATCTAAACAATTGGAAACTTCAACCGCAACGCACTCATTCAACAAATCCCAAATCTTAACCCGAGCTATCTAAACTAGCTAATATTAGTCACATTAAAGAAGTGAGGTAATTTCGGCGTATCATTTTATTTACGTGACGTCAAAATGGCTTATCGGGGCTTTATTGAATCACTTGTCGCTCCCAGATTATTTTAAGCTTCCTGAGCCCTCGCTAAATCTGCACCTATAAAGGAAATCGATAGAACGTTCTAGATTTTAATAGACGATATTTTCTAACTAGTTGGGTCGCACGTAAGATCTCAAGCACTTCTTTCAATGGGGCGTTGCTCCATTCTAATGTGAACGATTTATGGGCAGCACACACTCTGTAATATCAATGCGGGTTTAAGTGCCCCGCATGGCTTTCTATTATATCGGATACCTATTGAAGTTGGAGCGCAGTAAAGAGGAATAATAGTAAATAGTTCCGGTTTTTAAAGTATTTGGTGCCTCGTGATAAATAATTTATTTACATGACTCTAAATAGGTTTTGAACAGTTATTTTTAGGTACCCGTATTTTAGTGTTTATCTTTTCTTGGAGTAATGATTTATTCATAACTTAGTAGTTAGTATTGAGGTTTATTTCAGTCGCACTAACAATACCTTGTTTCAGCGCCGATACTCAACGAACAAATGCGATTTGAATAATATTATCGGGCGCATTACGTACAATTCGCTTGAGGCGCGTATCTTCCAGGCTGCAGAATTCAGTCGCACACTTTTCCAACTTCATCCTCGGCTGGCACAAAGACTTCAACTACATATTTGCATCTGGGGCGCCAGCCAAGATATTGTAAGACGAGCGCATATTTGAACGAAAATAACAAAATACTAAAATTGGCGCCCAACGTGGTACGCCACCACTAAATTAGTTCTTTGCCGTTATTAAAAGCTTAATGAAGTTCAAGGGATTCCATCGGACGTCAAAACACTGGACTCAGAGTAAACTACGCTTAGTTAACTTCAATCGAGCAGTACCGGCGGCGGGGTGAGGGCGAACCGTAATTAATTACTGCTGTCGCTGACAAGCGAAGGCTGCTAAGTACATGTCGCTTCATAAATAATCTAGTAGACGCTACATATAACACCGTAATCGAAAAATTATCGGTGCCGTTATAAACTCAGTTCGACGGAACTTAGTTACTGCACCAAACCGGCTTTGCACACTATTCGAAGAAAATTTCGTTATTCAATAAAGCTCTAAAGGCTGAGAACTCAGTGAAGATAGGGTAATTAGTCATACATCCAACTCCGTAGTTAGGAATTCTTGTCACTCTTGACATAATTAAATTCTTATGGATACATAAATAAACAAGGGTCTCATCTTCGCTAGAGTCTACGTAACTCACATAATTTGAATAAATAACTATTTGAATGGAACACATATGTTTCCGCATTACACTTTCATGTAAATTATGTTGATGACAATATGTAGTAGTAAGTAAGTTGATGTCATTGCAATTGCTATAGGAAAAATGATTAATTCACAGTCACAGTTCCGAATGTGTGTTTCAGTTTCTACTCTACACGGACAATGTTCCATTCATGTTCTCAAAACTTTAGGCTAGGCGCGCACTGTGGCTTTTGGCCGCAGCGGCGACAACACCGCAGCGGCATTTCGCAACTTGGGTGCGCGCACTGCGCCTTTTTTGCCGTGAATGGCACAAGCAAAAGGGATTTCGTAGAAGTACCTTTGTTTGTGCACTCATGTTACAAAGTAATAAAAAAAGAAGAAGAAAACACAGATATTGGGTGCTTCCATGGTGAGCCATAAGGCCAAATACGCCTTAAAGTTAAGGCTACCTTAAAGTTAAAAAAGTTTACAGATTTGACAGAAACTCTATGAAACTGACAGCTTCCTTAAAGTTAAGGAGACCTTAACTTAAGATTTTAACTAATAACCCTTTGAGTATTCTGCCATTACATTAATAAAAGGTCAATTTAACATCACGAACATCAGTTATTGGCGAAGAAGGTGATGCAGAATATTCAGACATGTTTGTTTAAGTACCAGGAAACGAAACGGAGAATAGGTAGGTCTCTACTCTGATCAAACGCTCTCATCAGACTGACTTAAAATGGTGGTGCATTACCGCAATGCGCGCGCTGCAGTTGAAATAAACAAACCTGCGGTCGCCGCGCAGCCAATATTCTGTGATCGGACGCAGAATTTTGGCGGCATCAGCGAAGCCGCCGCTTGTGCGCGCATGTTTTTGCTATTAAGTACTATGGGCAACAGCGTCGCTTAACCAGTTTGCAACAAAATTCGCGTGCGCGCGTATCGCCCCTGCATGAACTAAACGTATGTGACAGCGGGCGCGGCGTGCAAGCGATTTTGACCTTAGCAGTGGTTAAGCGACGCTGTTGCCCATGGTACATACAAACACAACATAAAATTGCGGTGTTTTGCCGCGAGGTGTTTTGCCGCTGCGGCCAAATGCCGCAGTGCGCGCGCAGCCTTAAAGTTATAAATCACTTTTCAGCTGAGCTAAAGTAGACATACATCCTAACAAAATAAGAATTGTCAATAAATTCGGATTCAACGCAACCCACTCTTTAAAAATCTCTTTATCTTTTAAATCTATTTATAAGCGTCTTTTCAAATCTACAAGAACAAATTGCTACCTTCTTGCCATTGAATAAGGTAGATAATAAGAAAGCTTCCACAAGCACTCATTTTAGAACTGAGGGTTAGGAAAAATATATGAATGTAACTTAGACCTTGGGTGTCGCGGTGTTACTGTATTATTTACTAGTAAAATAGTTGACCCAAAAAGCAATAGTATTTTTTGTTCATTTGGCATTAAGTAGGTAGTGCCTTGATGATGCGCACTTAAAAAATAGAGAATTTAAAAAATATTAAAAACTCAACTTTACTGTTCTACCAAAAACGAAGTTGTCATTGCAGCCGGGGGTTCATTTTGTGGAACAATTTTTTATCAAAGAGGTCCCCCGACTGCAATGACACTTGTTATTTAACTTTTTAGTTCGCTTTTGGGAGGGCTGTTGTGTTTTTAATATTTTTTTAAAGTTATTATTTTTATTTCACATTTTAGTGACAAATTATACAGTTTTTAAATGTGCTCTTTAGGGCCTTTTTTCACATTTCAAAGTGGCGTGTAAGGATTCTAACGATACCCCATACATCTAAATCTGTTAAACCATTTAGAAGTTATGGTGGAATAAAAAAACTCACATACCCACAAACATACATGAATCCTGAACACATACACTCCTTTTTGGGCATTCGTGTAAAAAAGAAGAGAGAGAAAGTTGATGTTGATTAAACTGATTCATGGACTGAACACATCCTTAAAATAAAATTAGAGATTGAATAAAAAATCGGCCAAGTGTGTGTCGGGCCACGCGCAGTAGGGTTCCGTAGGTACATTATACCATACCATATTTTAATACAGAGCTATCATTTTTCGTCTGAAAAAACAACTTTGTTTTTCACAGTGTTGTGATGAATGACAAAGTTATATTTGCGGTTTTGGAAAATGTACTATATCTCAAAAACTAATTACTGTATCTCGTTCAAACTAATTTTCGTTGAAAGTGTTTATTAAGATCTATAAGTTATATTTTTTTCAGATTTTTCACCTTCTTACTTTAAAAGTTAAAGGGGGGGGACACACATTTTACCACTTTGGCGGCATATATCATTCAAACGGTTGACTTTGAAAAAAAATAGTCTTACAAACCTAAATGTCATTTTTAAAAACCTATCTAAAAACACCCCACAAGTATTGGTTTGATGAAAAAAAATATTTTCAGTTTCAGTTCCATGTACAGGGAGCCCCCCTTAATGTTTTTTTTTTTTTTTATTTTTGTATAAAAATCGTAAAGCGGTTCACAGAATACACCTACCTACCAAGTTTCAACTATGTAGTCCTAATACTTTTGGAATAAACTGGCTGTGACATACGGACGGACGGACAGACAGACAGACAGACAGACAGACATGACGAATCTATAAGGGTTCCGTTTTTTGCCATTTTGGCTACGGAACCCTAAAAACACACTGTATAGGTATTGTGTCAATATACAATATAAAAATATAAAAGTTTCAAATGCATAATTATATTTGGGTCATTTTCATTTTTGGTGAAATAGGACACATTTTTTTTATTACAGATTCTTCGCGTGTTTTTCGAAGATACCCTTATGACATCTCCCAAATGTGTGGTAAAGCTTAACAACTTGTAGATATTGAGAAAAACGAGTTTAAAACAAAAATAAAAGAACATGGATGTGACATTGGTCCACGGTGGTGACAATACTTGTCAAACATCAATTATCTTGCCTGGCGGAATGACAGAATATTTATCCCGCTTGGTGGCCCTTGACAGATTCAGAGATTAAATTGTCCGGCCATGGATGTGACATTGGTCCATGGCTGTGACAATTAACACTTTCAAGTGGTTTTTTAGACTACAATTGTCACTTAAAAATAATTTTTTGCCCTGAAAAAGAACCAAAAACGTAATTTTTGCATTGGAGCAAAATAATAATTCATAAACGTCACGACTATAGTACAATATCCCACGGTCGTGACACCCACGGACGTGACATTTTCGTAACGTGTTTGCTTTAACATAACCTTAAACAACAGATTTTTAAATAACAATTTAGATGAGTCATTTTCATTTACGAAAATTAAAGTGTGGAAGGTGAAAATGGGGGTATTTTTAACAAATACATATTAAAATCTTTTTTGAAACCATTCATTTAGATCATATCTACATCGACAAGCAAAAAAAGAAACAGAAAAATATATATGTAAAAAATAAAATATAAAAAATGTGTTCAAAAGTCACGTCCATGTTGTATCGCCAACCCATTTTTCTCGCTTTGAGGCGTTATTCTGATTATGGCGTGTTATTATTTGTGCCTTTTATTTAACACCCACATTTTATAGTCCTAAACGGTACTTAAAAGTTAAAATTCAAATAAATATTCCACTTCAGTAATGATTCGTCGGTGGGAATATTTTGTCGTAATGAGTTTGGGTCACTACCATGGACCTCTCTACATTATCGTAAATACTAGTGGTATTTATTAATATTTCATTCTGGCAACACTGCACTGACGATGAGATGCGGTCGCCATTTTCAATCGTCGATTTCCCGTTTGTCAATTGTTTACGGTTTCGGTGAGAGAATTTTTTGATTTAATTTATTGGCATTTTGTCAAGCATAACGCGTCACAAACGTGATAACCATTTTAAACGGTAAGCCACCGATTTTTTGTGGCATATTTGTTTATATATTAGAGAAAGAAGCTATAATACCGTGTCTAAAGTATTATTTGAAAATCTATTATTTAAGGTTATGTTAAAGAGAACACGTTACGAAAATGTCACGTCCGTGGGTGTCACGACCGTGGGATTTTTGGTCGTGACGTTTATGAATTATTATTTTGCCCCAATGGAAAAAAAATACGT
This sequence comes from Agriphila geniculea, assembly GCA_943789525.1. Lineage (NCBI taxonomy): Eukaryota > Metazoa > Arthropoda > Insecta > Lepidoptera > Crambidae > Agriphila > Agriphila geniculea. The sequence goes on from OX038875.1 coordinate 11,050,931, forward strand.
TTTTGGTTCTTTTTCAGTGACAAAAATTCTTATTAAGTGACAATTGTAGTCTAAAAAACCACTTGGAAGTGTTAATTGTCACAGCCATGGACCAATGTCACATCCATGGCCGAAGAATTTTATCTCTGAATCTGTCAAGGGCCACCAAGTGGGATAATTATTATGTCACTCCGCCAGGCAAGATAATTGATGTTTGACAAGTATTCATACAGCAGCACCATCACAAAGCGTACTTCCAGCCCGCCATTGTCACCACCGTGGACCAATGTCACATCCATGTTCTTTTATTTTTGTTTTAAACTCGTTTATCTCAATATCTACAAGTTGTTAAGCTTTACCACACACTTGGGAGAACATGTCATAAGGGTCTCTTCGAAAAACACGCAAAGAATTTGTAATAAAAAAATATGTGTCGTATTTTACCAAAAATGAAAATGACCCAGATACGGTATTAAAGCTTCTTTCCCTAATATATAAACACATATGCTACAAAAAATCAGTGGCTTACCGTTTGGAATGGTTATCACGTTTGTGACGCGTTATGCTCGACAAAATGCCAATAAATAAAATCATAAAAATATCTCACCGAAACCATAAGCAATTGACAAACGGGATATGGACGATTGCAAATGGCGACCGCGTGTCATCGTCGGTGCAGTGTTGCCAGAATGAAATATTCAAAAATACCACTGGAATTTAAGATAATGTGGAGGTCCATGGTTGTGACCCAAAATCATTACAACAAAATATTCTCACTAACGAATCATTACTGAAGTGGAATATTTATTTGAAATTTAACTTTTAAGTGTCGTTTAGGACTATAAAACGTGGGTGTTAAATAAAAGGCACAAATAATAACACGCCATAATCAGAACAACGCCTCAAAACGAGAAAAATGGGTTTGCGACACAACATGGACGTGACTTTTGGACACATTTTTTATTTTTATTTTTTTAATAGATAATTTTTTGTTTCTTTTTATGCTTGTCGATGTAGATATGATCAAAGTGAATGGTTAGAAAAAATATTCTAATATGTTTTTGTTAAAAATACCCTTATTTTCACCATGCACACTTTAATTTTCGTAAATGAAAATGACCCATTTGACAACAAGTTCTCCTTTTTAGCCTCCGAAAACAGGCCATTTTTAGTGGTATTCTCAAAACCTATAATTTTTTTATGTTTAACCATCTTGCAGTCCTTATCAATATGCGTCTTTTGACCCTAACCATTTACGTAACCTAAAACTCACGAGACCAAGGCGAATTCGCACTCTCAGCTAAAATCAAGAACTATACTAAAGCAATAAAAAAACATTATCTCAAAAAAACTATTATGTAAAGTACATAGAGGAACCTATTAATTAAATAAATACCCCCTAATATATTTTTACCACGATTACAATAAATATGTAAATTAGGTTAACTTCTAAATTTTCACTGTTTAATATTATTTTTAATACGAAGAAAAGAAAAAAAAGTGGTTGAAATATGGAAGTTAACTTTCTCCGTGATCCTGATACTTTGTACGTCACAAAGAATAAAAATATATTTTAAGCATTTCTTATTTTTTGATTTGAATTTAATTTTGTTTGCCGGTAGAATATGGAACTCAAAATAATTAAAACCGGTTGAAAGTGGAAAAATATTCATCGGCAGAAAAAACGCCGGTTGAATGAGGAACCACCCGAATTTTTACCTGCACGCGCCACACATCGTTACATTGTTGATAAAAACCAGGTTTTTTTTACAACTTAGTCAAACGTTGGCCCCGAGTTTTTGTTACCTTTTTTATAATCCACAAATTATCAACTTTTTTAATGCATGACAGAAACGTCACACTAGCAAACTTTATTAATATCCGCTTTTATTTTCAAAAAATGATATTTTAGAGTGTAACCACAGAATATACAATAGAACCTATACTAAAGGTATGTAACTTAGATTATAAAGGACTGTTACCAATACCAATAAGTACCATTGTCTTTGTAATAAATAACAATACAACCAACGCCCAAAAATATTAAATAAACAATTCACTGTTTAATAAACTTATTTTGATATGTGTGCTGTGCTGTGCTTTTGTGTGATATAAAAGCCTACCCTACTCATCATGACTAATTCTAGTATTATTATCATTTAAATGTTTAAAGCGCATTAATAATCATCATACACTCAAAGAAATCCAGTAGATCCATTTCGATCGATGACATCAACGAATAAATCTGTCGTTCTGCGTGTAGTTGTGTCTCTCTCCCCCGGGGACGGACGCACCCGGATCCGGTTGTTAAGCTAATAGAATCTTCTATTTTTACACTATGTTAACATAAGACCTATTCAAATCACATGACTTCATCAGTTACGTCTTTGTTACTATTAAAAAAGAAACAATTGTACTTAACAATAAAAATATTGGTATATGCATTTTTTAATTATTTAATTAAACTTTATGTACTATGAATATCTTTTATTTATTCAGATTTTTTCTTTTAAATATACGTTTCTTATAAAAGTTATTGCTAGAACTTCAAGGTCGACAGGCATTGAAAAGATGCGATAACACAGTCTCGCATTTTTATCGCTGGTTTGAAATCTACTAAAGGGTTTGAAGTTGAATAAGACGATAAGTATGAAAGAGTTTCTTTGACTTATTATTCTTGCCATAAAACACGATAACCAAGCTGTAATTCATATTATACTTACATATAGTAATAACTACGTTCATAACTGATTATGTAGTTAATCAAAACTTATTTAGATTTTTTGACATTTGAAAATGCAAAATTATTAATTAAAGATTTGCACATTATTGTTATTAATTTTGATAAGATTATAAAGAAAATAAAGTTCAAGAACATGTACAACAATGGAGTACTATAACAAACAAATAAATTCGAGACAACTCTAGAGAACAAAGCTTAGAATTCAAATGCTAGCTAAGTTACAAATGTTTAGTTTGTGATGTGCAGTTGAGTGTTACTTAGCTTTGCTAATGTTTCCATGACATTTGGCCTCGGCTGCGAACGGAACTCGAGATTCAATGGATTCGATTTAAACGATGATAAATAATTACCGACATAGTCGGCGATTGATGCAAGCCTTTACAAGGTGAACGATTCATTAGATTTACGTTCAAGCCATTCTCTATAAACGCATTGTTAATTAAAAACTTCTTTGCTGATTAAATAGATAACAATTATTCGCTAACATCACTTTAGGCATGAAAATTTTATTAAGATAATAATCTTTTAATTTTCAAAATATAATTAATATAAAGTTAATAAAATAGGTATTCTACTGTAGTAAGAATCAAGGAAGACGACTTCTAATGTGATTGTGTCTATGTTCTACTCTACCAGACAATCTCAGAATAGGTTACAGATTTAGCTTCAGGAAACTGGTAGTTTCCTCGGTAACATTATAGATAATTGCACACGCACGGAGAAACACTGGCGTTAGCTAACCTATAAAATTAGACGATTACGAAACTGTCCACAGATGAACTGAAATCTAAAACAACTCTATGCTTGTTGTTACGCAACAGAAAAACTCATCGAGAAAGCTGGAAGCTATTTCACAATTATTAACGGGATAGGCACATGATACTGTTGACTAGACCGACCGGTCTTTATGGTAAACAATCTACATGAGATTGTCAAAGGTTAAATCCATTTTATTAGATTCTCTAGTGGGAAAGCACGCTTATGATTTTAAACCTGTCATTCATGTAAGCTGCTATTGTATTTTTAAAACGAGCATATCTTGAAAACTTTGACGATTTAGGTAGAGTCGCAGCTGCAATATTCGAGTTAATATGTCAGCCGTTAGCAAACCATCACTTTAATACCAATTATGTGGTATTACCAAAGAAATGCTCATCGAAAACATAAAAGAAAAATAAATCTTCAATAAGTACAAACGTCTCAGAGTAATATATGCGTCGTTCATTCGAAAAGGATTTTGCCAAACACTAGGCTATAATTCTTTGGCTTTGAAGACCGAAATAACGAGAATATATTATTTGGGATATAAATTCGAAGATTGGGTCTTATTTCGATAATACAGTAAAAGGTGAAATCGTAAGTTTTATTTGGCGATGGCAAGCAAGCGCTGAATACTGTCCAATCACGTCCAATGCTCAATGGTGGGAGACCTCAAGATAGCAAACGACCAAACTCATATACTAAGTTGGAACTTATAGTTATTTATATGGAACTTATATGGAAGGATTAAGTGCAGATTTTACGAAATCGTTTTAGAATAAATAAAGATTTAGCTCATTGATCGTTTCACGTCTTAATGTGTATCGACATTTTTCATCATATTGATTCATGAACAATACACAGATACACAAGGTGGAGCTTTAGTAATGTTTCTAATCTAATACTAAGATGGTTTTGAGTTTACAAAAATGTTTTTGCCGATGAAAATATTTTTTATATTTATGTGTGGAAATCTCAATACTTACTGAAAATATTCTCATGAATATGAAAGTAAATAGAAACCAATTGTTTTAACTTAAAAAAAATATGCGTGTAAGCCGTGTAAGTTATTATACAACAACTTGAGATTTAACTATACGAGAAACAACTGTGTAAATAGAAAAGTTACAAATTCATGTCAAGGTAAATTATTCACTTTTTATTTGTTTATTCAACTGACATAATATTATGAGAGTAAATTATTAATATTTTAAATAATTAATATGATGTTCATACACATTCGTAGTAGGAATGGTAGGAATTTCCTAAACTCGTTACGAAATCATTTATGTACCTAATTCAGTGGTGCCCAAACGGTCGATCGCCATCGACCGGTCGATCGCCAAGGATAACAGATTTTTACACAATTGCCAAATGCAATTTTTTATCTTGTTAAATATTTGATGGGTTAAACAGTCAAAATGTCGATCTCTTAGTCATACATTTTGCTAGGTCGATCTCCTTAAGAAAAAGTATGATCACCCCTGATGTAATTATGTATTTCTAAATCAATCAGAAAGTGGGACCGTTTTTTTAAAAGTGGTAATTGAATCGGTTGACGAATGATAAGAGTACCAAAAGAAATTGAGTAAATTTAACCACGTTCATATTCATGTAGATCTGCATAATGGATCGATCTTCTCAATCAGTATATCAACACATGGTATGGAACCTATTTTTAACGTTCATTTTATAGATCGTTAATTGGTGACGTAATGAATGGTCATAAAATCGAGGAAACTTACAAAATGAACATCAAACTGCTAGAGTTAGGTATAAGAGAAAGGAAAAAGTAAGATTTGAGATTTTGATTTTACAAATCATAAATACTTCACCATGTACAGATTTTTTTCTTTACCCTGTGACATAGGTAGGTATTATATTTGTTTGACAATGGCCAGGTTTCGATACGTTTCGGAAAACGAACTTTTTAGGATTCCGTAGCCTAAATGGAAAAAACGGAACCCTTATAGATTCGTCATGTCTGTCTGTCTGTCCGTATGTCACAGCCACTTTATTCCGAAAGTATTAAGATTACACATTTGAAACTTGGTAGGTAGATGTATAAACACTGTGAAAAACAAAGTTATTTTTGCAGACAAAAAATGATAGGTGGTATTAAATATGGTATGGTATAAGGTAACTACGGAACCCTACGGCGCGTGGCCCGACACGCACTTGGCCGGTTTTTTTCTCTTATACTCTTCTAAGACTTCCGCGCGTACAATGAAATTGAAAATAGATACGTAGAAACTAAACACTTTTTACGAATTACAGCGCGTATATTATTAATTCGGATGTTATTTTAGAAGTTTGGATCTATTGGTTTTTTGATTTCCTGACGTTTTCCGACACCTTTCCAGGGGCCGTGGTCACGCACGGGATGTCTAAGCAAAAAGGCTGCTCATAATTTTACGAAATTACCTGTTTGGAACTTTATAAAAATGCATTAAAATTTATTAAATTATCTATTTGAAATAAATAAAAAGTAATAAATTGATTATAATTATTTAAAAACAAGACTTACCTACTGAATATACCACCAGTTCACAGATTGGGATGCCAATACGAGAAAAACTGACGGAAGAAAAATCAGAGAGCTTTGTCGATCTCCTTTTTGATCCCTATCTACAGAACGAACTAACTGTATCTTTAGATCCAGCTTGCAGTGTGTGACATCTCACCGAACCAGCTGCTTCTGTTATACAAAGCGCAGATTCGTCGGGTCATGGAGTACTGTTGTCACCTGTGGGATGGTTCTGCTAAGTACCATCTTGAACTTCTTGAATAGATTGAAAACCGTGCCAGGAGGCTAATCGGCAACATTGGCCACGGCGGAAATTCAGAGCCTTAGTCACCGTCGTAAAGTTGCTAGTTTATCGGTTTTTTTATAGAATACACTTTGGAGAGTGTGCGAGGGAACTGTAGGGCTTTCTCCAGCCCCTTTCTAAGTTTCCACCATCGGGGTTAGCATATTATCATAGACGCAGGTTAGCATATCACCCTAACATAGTAGATACTCCAAGGGTCAGTACCAAGCGCTTTGCCAATACATTTCTTATGCTAACTGCTAAAGAATGGAATGCTCTACCTGCTCATGTGTTCCCAGATAGTTACAACCTTGGTCTCTTCAAGGCAAGAGTGAATAGGCATTTCCTGGGCAAGCGTGCTACACCTTAGACCACATCCTGTTTACCAAGCAAGATGGTGGTCAAATGCCTGCCTAGTTTACGATTAAAAAAAAGGTTTGGGATGGGATTTTAGTTGATGGATTATCGGGTCCCAAGCTGGTGGTACTTTCCAACCATCTTCTCTATTGAAATTTGGATATTGTTGATTTCAATTGCTTCGCGTAGCATTCTGGTAATAAATCTTTTTTCTTTCTGCAAGGATTTGTGGTTGTTCAAATGTAATGGATGTATGTTCAAATGTAATGTAATGGTCTCTTTGAATAATCACATATTGCAGACTTATTATCGCGCCTATGATTTATGTCAGCTACATGTTCTTTAACGCGCGTCCTTAAACCCCTTAAACTTATTTTTGTTTCCCCGATGTAACAGAGCCCCCAGTCGCAATTTAGTTTGTATACGCCTGCATCTTGAAAGAGGATGTTGCACTTGACGAGTTGTAAGAATTGGTTTATCTTCTTCGGCGGTGCACACGCACGCACGCTTCAGAATACCTCCAATCTTGTCAATGTCACCTTTCATCAGCGGCGTTGCTACGTACTTTGTGCTTTCATGTAAGATAGAATGGCAAGTCGACGTTCTACTGTGGCTGGTTTAACACGGTACTGGCAGATTGTTACTTCGCAGTTCGTGCTTGACATGACTACGGTTCCGAGCGGGTAATTTCATAAAATTATGAGCAGCCTTTTTGCTTTAGTCATCCGATCATCCCATGACGGTGGCCCTTAGAAATAATTCTAGAATAACACCTGAATTAATAATATACGCGCTGTAATCCATAAAAAGTTATTTATTTGTTTTCTTTTTTTAAGTTTTTTTATTATAGAAGATGTCTCATCTGTAGTAGATAACGGTGAGTTAATTTTAAAGACGTGAGCTTTTGTTGACTAAAAATTCTGTATGGTCATTTTTATATTATCTTTACATTACAACAACGATGTTATCAAATATTAATTGATTGAGGCGTCTGCTTGGTTAAATATTAAACATTGTCATTCTTACGTCCCTTAAAAGCTTAAACATAAAACATACCTTAATCTCCGAAGTACTACCAGAAAACTTTGTTTAAGTAGGACTTTATCAAACATCAAAAAGTTCCGCAAAGGACTCGGTGAAGACGTAACTAACCATACCGGCGGAAAGTAGAAATCGTCGGTACCTTAGAAAAGCCGACTGTTTAATCAAACTACGCTCAAGTACATTGAAGTTTCCGAAGTTATAAGTAATTTGACGTCAACAAAGTTGTGGAATAAAAATCTAAGAGTTGTGATGTTATTGGCAGAAGAGATTTTTTGGGCAATTTGTTAACTTTCGTCAAATGCTAGTTCTATCTAGTCTTAGAGCAACGCGGCTTCGTCTCGAACTAGGGTTGCCAGATGGTCGGGATTCGCCTGGATTCTCCCGCAATTTCAAGTGGTCTCCCGACTCCCGAAAAATCTAAGAATCTCCCGAAAAAACTGCTGTTCCAAAAGTTTTCTAGAAAACAAAAATTTTCGCGTAATAAACCACAGATCACAATATTAGTAGATGAAACTAACCAAAAATCGCGCTGCGCGTCCGTTTTATTTTACTATAGACAGGCAAGAGTACAAGATTGGTGGATGAAACGGGTGAAACTAACTAAAAATTGCGCTGCGTGGCCGTTTTTTTTCAATAGACAGGCATGATCATAACTTACATGATTAGTGGATGAAACTGACTAAAAATCGCACTGCGCGGTCGTTTTTTTTTCAATAGACAGGCAAGATCACAACTTACAAAATTAGTGGATAAAACTGACTAAAAATCACGCTGCGCGGCCGTTTTTTTTTTTCAATAGACAGGCAAGATCACAACTTACAAGATTAGTGGATGAAACTGACTAAAAATCGCGCCACGCGGCCGTTTTTGTACTATATACAGGCATTTAGAATATAATAGCATAGAATAGCATTTTATTGGCAGCACATATCACATCACATACACAAAGCGTAACAAAAAAATATTAGGACAACACAAAACTTACAAGGAAAGAAAAGCAGTCACACTGTGCAGTGCTATTTAAGTTATATTTTTAATTTTAAATATTTATTTCTCCCGACAACAACCGCAAAATCCCGACATTTTCAAATATTCTCCAGATATTTTGGAGTTCCGATCTGGCAACCCTATCTCGAACAGAAGCGCGTCTTACTCTAAGTATCTAGTACAATATGATGGAGACAAATCTTAAATTGGCGTAATAGAATAAATACTTATTTGGGTCATTTTCATTTCTGGTGAAATACGACATATGTCCGGCCATGGATGTGACATTGATCCATGGCTGTGACAATTAACACTTCCAAGTGGTTTTTTAGACTACAATTTTGTCACTTAAAAATAATTTCTGGGTCTGAAAAAGAACCAAAAACGTATTTTTTTGCATTGGGGCAAAATAATAATTCATAAACGTTACGACCATGGTACAATATTCCACGATCGTGACACCCACGGACGTGATATTTTCGTAACGTGTTCGCTTTAACATAACCTTAAATAACAGATTTTCAAATAATAACTTAGACACGGTATTGTAGCTTCTTTCTCTAATAAATAAACAAATATGCCACAAAAAATCGGTGGCTTACCCTTTGGAATGGTTATCACGTTTATGACGCGCTATGCTTGACAAAATGCCAATAAATAAAATCGAGAAATTCTCTCACCGAAACCATAAACAATTGACAAACGGGAAATGGACGATTGCAAATGGTGACCGCATGTCATCGTCGGTGCAGTGTTGCCAGAATGAAATATTAATAAATACCACTAGAATTTACGATAGTGTAGAGGTCCATGGTTGTGACCCAAATCATTACGACAAAATATTCCCACCAACGAATCATTACTGAAGTGGAATATTTATTTTAAATTTATCTTTTAAGTACCGTTTAAGACTATAAAATGTGTGTTAAATAAAAAGGCACAAATTATAACACGCTATAATTAGAATAACGCCTCAAAGCGAGAAAAATGGGTTTGCGACACAACATGGACGTGACTTTTGAACACATTTTTTTATTTTTTACATATATTTTTTTGTTTCTTTTTTTGCTTGTCGATGTAGATATGATCTAAATGAATGGTTACATAAAAGATTCTAATATGTTTTTGTTAAAAATACCCCCATTTTCATCATCCACACTTTAATTTTCGTAAATGAAAATGACCCATTTACGTAAGTAGTAGCAGATGAATAGCTTTTTCGGCCTAATGCTGCTACGTATGTTAAACAAAAAAAATTACTTTTGAAATTATTATCACCGCGGGCTGATTATCTAATTAGAAACCACCTAGCGACCGGTTGCAGTTCATAGATGATAGTGATCCATTGCTACTTCTTTTTGGATTAAAAAAAAACATACCAAAGAAAAGTAGCAATGTATGTGGAATGAAACCGGTCGCTAAATAGTTTCTTTTTAGATAATCAGGGTGCGGGTTTGTTAAACCATCTTGATAGGCATTTGATTGAATAATATTACGATTGACGCATTAATTTTGTTTGCAAGATATCCATATACTCATTTCAAGTAAGTAGGTATTCCATCCGTCACATGATTAATTAACTAAGAGCAGTTACCTGAATCGTACATTACCTACGTAGCTAGCACTACCTATAAAATGATTTGGCATATTTCTTGGAAATAAGGACGACGAGGTGAGGAACAGAATATGTTTAGCCAAATTGGATTTTGGCAGTTTACATAGAGGTGCCTAGAGAGATATTGTGTTTGTTACCGGTATTCCTGTCTCTGAACACAAGTGCTTGCGGGTGTACCGACACTATCTAAGCAAACGAACTTTACTAATACTATTGACGAGTTTATGTCCAAACCTAGGAGATGGAGATCCCACTGAGCCACTCAGCTGGGTGAGATCACGAAAGGCGGTCGTGGAAGGAGCCACAACTTTGAATGTTGCGGTCCCCTCCTGGCGAGCCCCACATACGAACCCCCTGCTCACCTTAGGGGGGGGAATGCGTAAATGCATTTTCCAGGAGAAACCAACTTAGACAGTCAAACGCCGAAAAACTCTACAACCCTATTGAGTTCCAAGTTGGTCTCTCCTTTTTTTTTGTATGCCAAGGAAAAACGCATTTACGCTCTTCCCTTCCCGCAGGTGATCGGGAAGGGGGCATGTGGGACTCGCCAGGAGGGAACCGCAACATTCAACGTTGCGGCTCCCTCCACGACTGCCTCCCGTAATTCCACCAAGTCAAAGCTCGGTGGAATCCCAGGAGGAGGGAATACCCACTAAAAAACCCCGGCACCTGCCCACTCGCCGCTACGCCGACAGCCAAGGGGCTGTATGGGGGACCGTGTGTGGCATTCACCCCAATTTGGTCTCTCCTAGGATTAGACATAAATTCGTTATTAATCGGTTTTGATTTTGACAAAGGCTTCTTGTCAAACTTGAGGTTAGACTAGCCAAACCTAGTATTTTGCGCAGGGACGGGAACGACGACGGGGATTGGGACGAGACGCCTTCTACTACCATTTTAAGGATAATAAAAAAGTACTAATTATTTTTTAAAATGTCCTGGATGCGAATGAAGTCGCGGGCAAACGCTAGTAACAGCTATAAGCACTCAGAATCCAGAATTGCTAGGTACAGGTACCTACTAAATAAAACTATTTTACTGGTGGGGTATAAAAACGATTTTATATTTCTCACCATACTTCTTCAATTAGGAGAAACGAACACTAAAACGTTCGCATTACCACATTAACCAAAAAGAAAAAGTGTAAACACAAAATCTTTGTAAACAAATCAACAAGATTTATCTCGGCTTTTTCCCCTCACTCCCTCAGTCCATCTGTTTGTGGGAGCAGGACAAAATATTGCTTGGTATGCTACTTAAGTGACGTCATTCTATAGACACCCGAACCCGAATGTAACCACACGACACGGCACGACACGGCCTCTGGTAAAAAAACGGCTTTGGTTCGTGTGGTAGAGATTCAGTGCACTGAGCTAAACTACTTTAAGGCATGCAATGCAACAAAGAAATGCATCAATGAGTTTATTTATACTGTTTAAATTAGGTATGTTCTCATTTATAAGATTCCATCAAATCACACTTATAAGCTTAAACCCAAAAAAATATAGAGCTTATCTACTTAAGTACTTAGTAAAAAAATGTAGAGCCAGAGCGATTAACTAAATAGCTAGCACATTTCGTAAAAAACTGAACATTTGTATGCTGAAAAGGAGCCACTAAAAGTTTGGAAAAGTTTAAGAACATAGGAAAAAGTTTTAGGGAGTCCGTACTGAATGTCGCAAATGAGAGGGTATTTGCATACAAGAGACCAATGTAGCCAGCTATCATTTTGACAAAACTCACCTTGTAAAGAGGTTCCGTGCGCGCGCAGGTAAATCACCGAAATCCCACAGGTGAACGTTATCCTCTGTTTAAAAATCCAAAATATTTGGTAGCGGCCCGTTGACAGTCGGCGCGGAACCGGTGAACACTCGTGCGTTTGTACTTAACCACGCACCAAAACACAATGTAACCACAACGTTGACTGTTTGTTTATAAAATTATGAGCTACTTATTAATAATTTGTATGGTCCGAACTGCGCATGCCCGTGCAACACGCGCCGAGTTCGAAATAGGTTATGTTTTTAAGTTGTAGGCACGTCAAGACTTCACTTCACGCACTTCTCACTACTTTCCGAGAAGAGTCCTATTAGAACAGAACTACGCGAACTTATTTGTTCCGAGACACGGGACCACTGCAAACTTTATCAGTTATTCCCATGAGAATTCTTCACGTATTTATCACTTAGATACACACTATCTCACCTTTTGACCAACAGCCGGCTCTACCTGTGGTAATCGAAGGCCTCGTATGTATAATAAACACTTGAAAACTCCGGAACCGGTAATAATTTGATTCCGCACGTGATATTGACACTGTCAAAATAAAAACAGGTTGAACATAGCAACACTTGAACTCACTCACGGACGACACATTTCATGTTTAAACGTCCTGAGGTCCGAGCGGCAAATTAAACGAATAGAAAAGAAAATAAACGAAGAATACTAAGGTCGTCGACTGCGTAGTCGAGCGTCCGACACTCGCTGAGCGCTGTACTAACGCGAGACGAGAGGCCGCGCGACCCGCCCCGCCCCGCCGCCCGCTCCCGCCCCCGCCCGCGCCCTGCGTGCGACCCGCGCCTATATGCCCGATGTATGAGAAAAGTCGCGATGGAAGAATCAAGAGTGCATTCAACAGATTACACTTCCATAGGTAGTTTTATCAGCCCATAGATAAATAGTAGAGACAGCAGAGGTTTTAGGTGGTCGGTGTCGATGTTTTTGTGTTGTTCCGGTGCTGGAGCCGGTGGGTGGAGGCAGGACGGCAGTCAATTAAGCCTAAGCGCCACCACGTGCGTAATGCACCCTCTATTACAATACAACGATTCATTTATGATTTGATTAATGCTGACTGTTTGTTTTGGTTAGACACGATTAGACTAATGGATGTTTTTTGACATTCATAAATAAAGTTGGCTCTACATTTTAAGTTAGGTAGGTATGCCGCAGGTAGGTAGATATACATATAGGATTTGATTCCTGAATAATGCAATTTACTTTTTGAGTAGGTTTTAATAATATCGTTGCCAAAATCCCACAGTCTTAATCTTGAAGCACAATTCGTAAACGTCTCTAAAAATGTGACTCTACCTATGTGACTCTACCTTTTTTCCAAATTATGGTCCAATAAACTGTAGACCTTAAACTGTAGAATAAATATTTCTCTTCGTCGTTAAAATTACTTATAGAGATTGATAAATGATAGTCGTGGAGGAAATGAAGAGGAAGTAAAAAACTTCTCTCCTTACTCCAACGGAACGGGCGTGAAGATAATGCAATGCATGCTTGCATGCATACTCACCTACGCATGTGCAATCAACCATACAGAAGACACTTAAGCACAAAATATCAGTTCTAATAATGAAAATATTTTTTATAGTGTAAACTAACGATAACAAACTCTACATTCTCGTAACAGTTTCATAATCCCTTAAACTCACTGACCACCTTTTGGCAAATATGATTAGGCTCAAACTAGTATATCATGCTAATGTTAACACAAGATAATGACGTGAAAATATCTCTAATAGATGCTTACGTTACTTACGTGACATGGCACATGACAGGTGCGTCGATTTGATATCACCGCATGATTGAACAGGGCTCTACGTGTAGATCTTTGGAAGATTTGCTTTTATCGGCAATAAAGGAAAAACAAAGATTTTGGTTTTCTTGACCAATAATTTTTGCACTAGATAAAAGTACTAGTTTTTTTTCGCTCTCAACCAGAAGCATTCGGAGCACCTTATACCGGGCGCGAGGGGAAGGAGGCGGAAATCCTCAAGCCTGCTATGTGGTATCCCTCGTTAACCCCCCAAATCCTCATATGAAACTCGTTATTCCCAGGGTAAATAACTATTATGGAAAAAAAAAAGATTGTCAAAATTTGTAGTACCAAAATTATTTAATAAGATAGATTTACTGAGACAGGACCATAATTAATTTATGTAAAAATTTGTTAAAAAAAAAACAGATTAAAAGGTGTATTTCTGGAAAAATTTGCCCTTGATTAGATATTAACATTATTATTTAAACTATTGTTAAGTTATTGTTACAAATTCCTTGTGAAAGAACTGTGGGGAGGGTAGGTTAAGTTAGTAAAAAACCGGCCAAGTGCGTGTCGGGCCACGCACAGTAGGGTTCCGTAGGTACATTATACCATATCATATTTTAATACCGCTATCATTTTTCGTCTGAAAAAATAACTTTGTTTTTCACAGTGTTTGTATGAATGACAAAGTTATATTTGCGGTTTTGGAAAATGTACTATATCTTGAAAACTAATTACTATATCTCGTTCAAACCAATTTTCGTTGAAAGTGTTTGGTAAGATCTACAGTTTATATTTTTTTTAGATTTTTCACCCTCTTACTTTAAAAGTTAAAGGGGGGAGGACACACATTTTACCACTTTGGCGGCATATATCTTTCAAACGGTTGACTTTGTGAAAAAATTCTCTTAGAAACTTCAATGTCATTTTTAAAGACCTATCTATAAACACCCCACAAGTATTGGTTTGATGAAAAAAATATTTTCAGTTTCAGTTCCATGTATGGGGAGCCCCCCCTTAATCTTTTATTTTTTTTATTTTTGTGTAAAAATCGTAAAGCGGTTCATAGAATACACCTACCTACCAAGTTTCAACTATGTAGTCCTAATACTTTTGGAATAAAGTGGCTGTGACATACGGACGGACAGACAGACAGACAGACAGACAGACAGACAGACATGACGAATCTATAAGGGTTCCGTTTTTTGCCATTTTGGCTACGGAACCCTAAAAAGGTCGCATCTCGCCATCAAACTTTAAAGTTTGGCGAGTGATTTTCAAATTGTATTTTTTGTTTGTATTTTTTTTTGGTAACAATAAAAAATAATAAAAAAATGATGGAAATGTCAGACTCGTACCTACTGATTGAAACCGCCTTGAGGTTGGTTTCGACCCGACAGATTATATTATAACAAGCCTCAATCGAACCTCTAGGACGACCTGCAACTAGAGCTGTTGTCACTGGCTGTTTTTAGGGTTTTTAACACGTTTTTATTAGGTTGCTTTCTTGTTTGTGTGTTCGTTCGTTCGTTTAAAGTTTGTGAACGATTTTGTGCTAGCTTCCCAATGAGCAGAAACGTTAAACTTTAAACTTAGGCCAGAACTGGAAGGCAATGCAATATTATGGTGTCAGAGCTGATCTGATGATGGATACGGAAGAAGGCCACAGGATCTCTATGATGAAACCATACAACCCCATCGTGTTTGGGATCATTACATACAATCGTCTTGACAAGTACTCTAATGGGAGACGAGATCCAGGGTCTGATGATGAAGCTGAAAGACCATGCCATAGGAACTCAATATTGAAACCGTCCAACCCCATCAAATTTGGGCTTGTTTGAATCGTTTTGACGAGTTCTTTGTTGGGAAATAGTTTCCAGGCTCTGATGATGGAGCCGGAAAAAGGACACAGGAACTCTTTAATAAAACCATGCTACCCCATCGAGATTGGGCTCGTTTGAATCGTCTTGACGAGTACTTTGTTGGGAAATAGTGTCCAGGGTCTGATGATGGAGCCCGAAGAAGGCCATTGGAACTCGGTAATAAAACCATGCAACCCCATCGAGTTTGGGCTCGTTTGAATCATCTTGACGAGTACTTTAATGGGAAATAGTGTCCGAGGATCTGATGATGGAGCCGGAGGAAGGCCATAGGAACTCTATATTAAAACCATGCAACCCCATCGAGTTTGGGCTCGTTCGAATCGTCTTGACGAGTACTTTGTTGGGAAATAGTTTTCAGGATCAGATAATGGAACTAGAAGAAGGACACAGGGACTCTTTAATAAAACTATGTTACCCCATCGAGTTTGGACTCATTTGAATCGTCTTGACGAGTACTTTGTTGGGAAATAGTTTCTAGGGTCTGATGATGGAGCCGGAAGAAGGCCACTGGGACTCTGTAATAAAACCATACAACCCCATCGAGTTTGGGCTCGTTTGAATCGTCTTGACGAGTGCGAGTGCGAGAGTAGGAGATGGTATATTTTAGTCTTAGCTCGTTAACGAAAAATCAGCAAATAATAATTAACTGAAAAAAAAACTTTTTTAAATACGTTTTTAAAACGGACTAAATTATTACAAAAAAATCGGACTAAAAACATTAAAACGGACTTGTAAAAACAGACTAAAAAGTAAAAATTAAATTCTTCTGTAAATATTTATAACCCTATAACTACAGAAATTTAACACCTAAAAACGGGGCGCATGCTAAAGACAATAAAATATGGATGATAAATTTTACAAAATGCGCCCCACGTTTTTAGGTTTAAAATTTCTGTAGGTATAGGGTTATAAATATTTACAGAAGAATTTATTTTTTACTTTTTAGTCTGTTTTTACTAGTCCGTTTTAATGTTTTTGTCCGATTTTTTGTAAATTAAATCGAGTAACTACCAGATGGGAGGGAGGCCAGTCGTCGAGAGTTGGGGGGGACCTGAAGGGTCGTTTGCAGCCTTCTGGGCCTCCAATATGTGGTCCAGGTCGGCCGAGAGTTGGTTATAGGGCGATCCATTAGGAGGGATTTAGATCTGCGGGATAACTGGGAAGTGGGGGAAGCGGGAGATCATACCTCGCCACGCTACGGATTAAAGGTTGGAGTGATCCTCAGCTGATTCGTAGAATTGCTCAGAGATCTTAAGGAGGAATTGTTGGAGTGCCGGAAGTTCGAGTTCCCCATGCATGACCGCATTGCGTACGCAGTATGGGGCGTCAGAAGAGATTTTACATTACTTGTAAGTATTGAAAAAAAAAACGCAAACCAGCGTCTTTAATTTGGTACATTTGCACAATCTAGTTACCTAAGTAATAATAAATTACCGAAATATTATTCCATAAACGGATATCAAATCAGCTGTATGTAATAACGAGACAACAATACGATCTAAGATCAGCAATATACCCTCTAATGTAGCTAGAAGTTTCTATGAAAGCAGATATTTCTATATGCGTCACACAGGATGTTGTTAATAAATACTGCCCGATTGTATTCTAGCCAGGCCAGTCACCGAAGTAAAGACAAAAATCACGTTACCTTTAATAAGAGAGTCGAACTATCTATATTAATTTGTTATAATGTTTATGGAATATCTGAACCCTGAACACAACTCTACATCACAGAACAAAGAAAAAATTTTTCCCCCCAGTAGAAGTCGCAAGTAGGCGGGACCCGTGTAACCTCAAGTGAGCGTAGCTCCGCATACTTCTGAATTTTGCTACGTCAGTCGTGTGAGCGAACGCCAAGCAAAAACATCTTAAAAAAACATATAAAAATGCCGAGTTGCATTATATAAAAGATCAAAAACAATATCTACACATATCATTTAGCAAACGGGTGCGTAAAATATCAAAGGGAAGCTTTATTTAATTTATTTTGATTTTAATTAAAAACTTAACAGAGTTTTTCCTTTTAAATTTCAAAACAATAAATATCTACCTTTATGCGGTATACACTTATGATCCATATTCCAATGCGCTATTTGACATATTCTTGAAGTTTCATAAACATTAAAAAGACTAGCGGAAATGTTACTCAATAGGGGAGACCGAGAAAAGTTGTGACTGTGAAGAGTTGAAAAGTATTAGAGTCTGGTCAAGAGTCGTGTCATCTCAAACCCGCGGCAAAAACTGACAATACTCGCCGCCGGAAGCGCAAAAAGAACAACAGCGAAACTATACCTATTAAAACGTTTAGCGTTTTAATATCTTCGGCGTTCTGCCCTCGACGATGACGGAATTGAAAAGCTTCTGGAGGACTTTAAGTATCGGCTTACCGCCCGCTCTCAAAAGTTCTGTAGTGATTCCGTCGTCACCTGGCGCACTATGGGGCACTTCTATGGGCGTACATGCGCAAAACTCATTATATGTTAGTCGAATCACGCCTTGCGTGTGCACACATGTACAGAACACGACAACTAAGAAAAACATATCTTTTGCAGATTTAATTTTGGTTTTATTTTTAAATTTATACCTACTAAAATTAAGTTAGGGATCTTATAGAACAATGTATGTAGCACACATTAATGTAAAAGTAGTTAACTATATCGTAGTATATTTTGATAAATTATGTAGTATTTATAATGATATTTCAATCAATTTATTTACTGTAATTTTGAAAGTAGTATTGGAAAAGTAAATTCTGGAGTTGTCTAGGGATTTGGTTTGTATTTAATTACTTTATTTTGAATGTTTTCAAATGGAATTAAAAAGAAAAAGTTAATTTTTTTGCGTTTCTGGTTAAAAATAATATTCTCCATTACGAAGTAGTATATATATATATATTTTCAACGCGAACGGGTGGTAGGAAAATATAGACGATTCAAAAGTACTTAACAATTAAGTTTATTTGAATAAAGCTTATTTGACTTTGACTTGTATGTATTTAAAATACACTTAGCTAGTCAAATTCATTTTATTTAATTTCTATTACTACAGAAACAGTAAATAATCGTCTTATTATGACTATTAAGACTGTTTAAAATCTAAAAACTGATGACAAAGATGAAGTTTTTGACTCAGAGGAAGACGACGAAGATGACCGAGGGGCTTGTAGTGACTGATTTTGTCAATATATATATTTTTTCAACGCGTCATTTTAAACTGAAAATGGTTTTTTTATCATTTACAATGATCAGATACTTTTGCTCATCAAATGACCCTAAGTGCCCCATAGTGCGGCGCCTTGTTGTTTTTCAGCTGTTTGAGAGCCACACTAATCTCGTACATGCTGACGTCCAGGATATCTTGGGTATAGTGTCGGGTAAGCTTGGCTCTGGGGTCTTTAGCCTTGCTTTCAACAGGTGTCTGCGTGGAATATAACTGCCCATAGAAACTCTCGATCTCCCTCAGGATTTCAGGTTTCGATGAGATGATGCGTCCATCGTCAGTTTTCAGCTTCGTCATCTGGTTTGTGTATAACTGATATCAACAATGTTAAATATATACCCATACTGGTTGGTGTACCTTTTCCATAAATAAATATGCGAAATTCGAATTTTCATTTTTGAACAAATTAATCGATATCCAATACATTTATTTTATTTGGAATTATAAATTTTGAATTTCATATATTTGTTGCCTAGTAACACTAAGAAATGTCAGGATTTCACCGAATTATGAAAAAAAGTTTAACGAATATTTGATCTGAAACTATTAGGATAAGTTAAGTGAAAATGTCAACCAACCTGGTCTCCCTTATCTCGTTAAATTTTCTTAAAGTTCTTTATGTCATAACAAATAAGGTGGTAAATCGCATTATTAAAATTTGCTTGCGCCATCTAGCGGCTGAGTAGCAGCGTTATAAATATACGTATTATTTAATTTGGTACCAAGTGCTATGGTAATACGATTGAATCTAAATAAATAAACTTTGTGATTTATGACCTTTTGGATATTATACATTTTTAATTTTTATCCAATTACGTGTTCACAAAGTATGTGTGCGTAGCATGTAACTATTAAATGGGGGGCTTGGCTTCGATTTTTAATGTGTTAGTTTGGTTACACTGGTTTTCATACTAAATTGAGCTCATACTACTTCTAACTACTTCTATGTTCTGTGCTCTACATTGTAGTTTTGTTGAAACAAGAAAGAAAACAAATGATCGCATTAAATTGAACAGTTGAATAAAGCAATTTTCTGGTAATATTCGATAATTATAACTGTCAGGAAAAGTTCGACTCACGCAATGTTACCGCAATTCTTTCAGAAATATTTTGTTTTTGTGTCATTCAAACGCCCTCCCACGCAACTTGGAAAATCATATCGCTGCTTCATTATTAAAATATTGCTTACGTACGGTAAAAACTGTATTAGATAGGTAGTTAAAAATTACTCTAACATTTCTAGTCTACCATACCAATCACATTGGAGAAGATAAACTCTATAGGTAATGGGATATGGGATATTTCTATAGGTAATTTTGAAAGTGGTCACACACACACACGCTGTTTGTTTTTCGTAAGTATGTAAATAGAAACCCAAGAAGCTTATGATAGCAACCAACCTGCAAAAAGCTTGCTAAAATAAACACTCACCTCATATGTGGTTACGTCACAGAAAACGTGAGCTGGCAAAATTCTTTCGAATAACCCACTCCCTATATTTTTTTTACCCATTAACCCTAAAGTATCTTCCACTCAATAGAGTTTCTACAGCGCAAAAAATCCAAAATTGCCCGTTGAATTGCCAGCGTGCATATAAAAAGTAGGTTACGTCCCGAAAACACGGTAATTGAAAAACGAAGTTAATTAGAGAACCGCCACTAAAACACGTTAACGACTGTCTGTCTGTGGTGAACGCTGCCATATTCTATTCATTTTGTTATATTGACCGCTTTTGCATTTTAATGGGTAGGTAAATGGTTGTCGCCAGGCGTATGTAATGGAATAGTTAGTACAACGACCATAAATAACGTTAGTACTGACGATTGAATTGCCATACCTTTTTTGTGTGCCAACAAAGCATTAAGATTTCAAAACAAAAAAAAACATAAGAATAAGGGCCAGGCTGTATGTACTTCCTTTCAATCTCCTTCAACAAGTACTTAGTAGGAACTTTAGAAATCTTTTATCGACCCCAAAATCAAATACAATTTGAGTCAATCAACTTTTAAGTGTCCTTCCAGTTTTCCTCTCCCCGAACATATATTTTCTTGAAAATAAATATTAATTACCTTAAAAATAATTGGTTCATGTTGAATTCAATACTTAAAGTACCATTTTGGTAACAGAAATGTTGTATTTATTCCTAATATTTTAACGGTTGTCCAGTTGACATCGATGGTGTGAAATTGCTGAAATGTCAACTGGCCAACTGTTATATTTTTATTTAAGTTATCAAAATGATAATTTAAACATTGAATTTAAGCAGAACTATTATTGTTTTATTTATTTTAAAGAAAATACACTTACGTTTGATTAAAATTGTGTACAATTATAACTTCACTGAGCCCTTTATTAACCATAACAAATGAAGACTAATCTCCTTGTCCTCTCGATACAAATAAACAAACCTCATAAAACGAATCGAAGTTTTTTCAGCACTAAAAATACTTTTAATAAATCAACCCGAGTCGAGTTCGCTATTAGACACCCGGATCGAATGTAATGACACCGGGAGACCAAATTGGCACTTTTCTAAGTAATAAAATGTCATCTGAAATCGTATTTATTATTTATGGCTCAGCAGCGTTGAAAACGAGGGCACTCATATTTTTAATAGTATTCAGGAATACTTACGTTAAAATTTATTAAAGAACTTTTTTGCCATATTAAAGGGATTGCTACTTCAAAGCTTTTGGTCAGTGACCAGTGATAGTATCTTCTGTTTTTCGCACGCCATTTTTAAAACGATTGTTAAGCTATTTACTTCGTCGTCACCTTCCAGTTTATTGGTGCTCAAACTTACACGGCAGTTTTCAACAAATGACTTTTTATATAGCTTACGATAGAAATCTCATGTCTTTCCCTTTTCTTCGTTTACAGTCACTAAACTTTATATAGCCTTTTCCGTAGGTACGTTAAGAGAATCAAATTAGCTACTTGCTTCATTCGATTGAAGTCAGTGGATCGAAAAGGGTAATCTATCCAGATATTTAACAGTAGACGATGGCGATAGTGACCGTCCCCTGTAATCCCCGTATTGATCTCAAGCGCTAACTGTTGGAAGTTAAACTGAACAACTGACATTCCTTAGTCCTCTGCACTCCCATATTAGTACTAAACGCTTACAATTTTCGTTCAGTAATAACTACCCGCCGTCATTCCTTTGGAGAAGTAAGGAGCTTACATTTTCAATGTATCCACGGTTGAAGAAGTTACAGACAGCTTAGACAGTTTAATGCCTGTATCATTATCTAATTGTAACTATGGAAAGCTGTCTTTAATCTTGGACGCCATTCGCCGTACTAACTCCTAACATGTAATAATAAAGAATCATTATTAGTTTTGCGAATGGTCAGTCCACACAGAAGCCAGTTTACATATAAAATATCTTAAATCGTTCTTCCTATTACAGCACTATACTATTGAAATGGAGCTCCAAACTCGTTCAATTTAGTAAATCGAACCATACCATGCCTTACACAGAGCCGGGAAGTTTCACAAAAATTTCAATTGGACCAATAGCTCTACCAATCCTATTTGGTGTAAAAATTCAGACAGAATGGATAGGATGAGTAAATTATTAACACTGTGTATGTGTTGTATATTTACTGTGGATGGAGGTTGGGTTTGAGAGGAAATTAGACAATCAATTGTTCTCAATTAAGCTAGATTTCTGTAAGCCGTATTTCTGTAAGAAACAATTCATAAATTCCGAGAAAAGCAGACGATACATCTGATCAAAGACAACACCTAATCGTGAGAACAGCGGAGATTTATATCAAAGGTATCTTATTGTTTGTACAAGCAAGTGATCAGTGCATATCTTTGGCCACATCACAGGCTCTCTCGGTTAGATTTGATGAATATAAGATTGGATCGCGTGGATCCTAATATTTCTGTTTGTTTGATGTACAGTGAGTTTAATAGTAGTTTATGATACAAGGTTGGTTGGTAAGCACTAAAGCCTTGTACTGGAAGCTGTATACATCGCCTCGAATGATTAAATCAAACCATCCTCGACAATGTAAATGCTAAACTTCCCGTGGGCTGTAATTTGCTATTAAATATAAAAGACTCTTTTATTATTACCCCCGGCAGCATTGGCACTGAGTGACACTGACAAAAACTAGTAGGTATGATGAAAGTTTTTAAATTAAAACATGGTTCTGCTCATAATAAAAACCCTTTGCACTCGTTAAACGTACCTTGTTTTACTTTGCTGGCTGTGTTTATTCAACACAGGACAGATACACAGCACAGAAATTTTTCATCATAAAATTCAAATGAGGAATACTTTTCTTAAGTGTGTAATTTGTTTTAGTTTTTCTTCGTATTTAGTAATTTTGGGAGTTCTCTAATGATTAACCTTTTCTTTGCAATCAGACATGACATGAGTATTAACTTAAGACAAAGTTTTGTTTTGCTGAAAACAACCGACTGTTAAAAAAAGCATTGACTTCACGGTATCCAATCAGAAGTTCTTTGGTTGTTAGTTAGTGCTTTTCAGTGTTTTACGGTAGGTGCCTGCCTACAAGGTGATCTATGTAAATATAAAAAGTTTCAAAATACGAATCTTACTCGAGGATTTTAGTCTTTAACAAGAACGAGTCGCAACCGCTACAAAGAACTTTTCCCTGTAAAAGGGAGCTGCGGACCTGACAACGGAAATTGTCAGGTAAACGCATTGTTGATAACCGCCGATTTACCATCGCGAGTCGCCAATAGAATTCACAAAGCCGACAGTAAACTTGCAGTGGGCGGGGGGAGATTAAAAATCGAGCGACTCGCAGACACTCACAATGAAAATGTTTTTTTCGCAGTCCCCTTTCAGCAGTCGCTTTGTTTGTGAAACGAAGTTCCCCGTTTCTCTCTATACGGCTCATCGCGATTTTCTCTTGGGGGAAAATATTGCGTAATGAATACCGTGCGCTGACGTATCCGTAACGGAGTCCTCGCGTTGGTGCAGCGCGCAGATATTTAATTTTTTATTTGCGTAATGATGGAAATGGTCATATTAATTCTTTTTTTATTAATTTTCATGTTACTTACTTCAGGAGCTATAAAGTTTTTTCTGATTTCCAGTAAGTTAATTTTGTTTCCCTGTTTTTTTCAATATCGTATGATAAGATTTGTAATTTGCAGAGCTTTCACAGAGTTTAACAATTATCTTCGTTTCAGAGTATTATTACAGAGTATTACCACATCAATGATCCGATTTTCTATTCTCTGCATGTTTAGTTTCATCCCAGAATTCATTATTCTATATTATGAGTTTCATCTTATTTTATCGTTACGTGAATACAAATAAAAATGGTGCAAATTTTGAATGTTTTCATTTGTAAATCTATTCATTTTAATGATTAGGCTGGTACACTTATAAACATATTAATTAATTGTCATTACGACCCATTTCATTACGAGGTCAGGGTGGGATATAGTCAGCGAACTAAAATCTATTGAAGCGTAATAGCAAACAAATTTTACTTAAAAAATGGCACCACGGGGCCAAAAAATTACAACCCGTACAGTACAGCTATCTAATTTTTTGAAGTGCCTGACGTTAGCGTTCTTTACAATACCTAATTGCAGTTTGTATTGTAAACAAAAGAAAGTTAGAGAGAATTTATTAGAAATGGTGCCTTGTTAAGGCCGGCCATATACAGACGGAATCACGTAACGGAATTCCGAACATAATTTCGACAATGTATGAAGATGCCGTACGGAAAAATCACGCATGTGTGTGTGTGGCAGCCCATAGATTTTGTATGCAGTTGCTGCGTTCGGAATCACGTATGTACGGAATTCCGTAACGAGATTCCGTCTGTGTGTGGCCGGCCTAAATGGTGTAAAAAACGCAAAGAATGCAGCAAAAAGATGTAGAAATAACGCATCTTATTTTTTCCCTTAAGTAAAAGAAAATATCTATGAATATACAAATTATGGTCGCTTATAAGCAACCAGTGTTCCAATTAAATGCCAACATTTTTAGCTCCATCCTCTTAGTTGTAATTTTCGAGTCGTGCCATTTTTTGAGCGGAATGCTTATTCCATAGATTTTAGTTCCCTGGATATAGTCTACTAACGTACAAATCGTCACGGCTTTTGTATATTTGTATCACGTCACCCAAATAATATTAACTCAATGTGTAGGATTGTTGAAGTTTCCGTATAGGGTCCATGTTTATGCGCTACGCAAACTTGTTACACTTGCTAACTAATCGGAGGGTAGGAATTAATATAATTAGTCGGCACCTCGTAGAAACCCAACGGATCTATATTTAATGCAATAAATAGTGTTAGGTGCAGATTGCTTAAGGAGATCCTGTGTATTGTGAAAACCTCCTAAGCTTTTAAGTCTAAATTAAACTTTAAAGATTTTGAGCTTGACTGTACTTTATACAATTTCAACTGCCAGGGTGAGGACATTATTTTTGAATTATGAAATATTTTATTCAAGCTAATAAGTTTCGTTATCATAACTCCATTTTATTTTAAATTTTTGATGTGTCTAAATAGGTACATCGCCACCTGTTGAAAGCCTTTATCTAAATTAAAACGTTTTAAGATATAAGTTCAGTGGAAGCCCTCTCGAGTGAAGGCTCTATGAATAAAACATAAAACTGTTACTGCGCACGCTATCCATCTTATACTACACGATGGTACATTTAAGTGATAGAAACAACGTTCAAAACAACGAATAGTTGCTTAAGCACTTCTCTTTCGTTGGATTTTCTTACAAATCTACCGTGTTATTACAAAAGAATTTTAAACACTGTATTACTAAACACAGGTTTAAATGTGATGTTGTCACTTTTTTGACAATATTGTTTGACAGAGACAGCATCACATTTAAGCAGGTGTTTAGTTAAACAGTGTTTAAAAATCTTTTGTAATAACGCGGCTAATCTATTATAATAAAGGAGATGTCCCAGCGTTGCCCCAGTTTCTTATTATTTAATTACTTTCATAATTAAAAAATGCTAATTACATTTTATTTAGGTATAGTATCAGTCAAGAATTGTTTTATATTTAGAAAAACAATTACAAAAACATTTGGTTGTTTTCTGAAGTATTTTGTGAAAAAAATGTAAGTAAATAGTACTATCATGATAAAAAAATTGTGATTTAAAAGCGTTTTAACTTAAAAATCCCAATTTTTAATGCAGAAAATAATTATTAATCTGATTCTAGAGAAAAATACCTACTCTGACATACAACTTTGATAAAGACGCGATAGTATTTCATTTTTTGAAAATGGTGAGGCGAATGACATAGGCGTGATGGGACATGTCCTTTTATTTATTCTTATGCCGTTACTACGCATGACTATATCTCTCTTCGATGCTACGTTTAAGTAAAGACTAAACAAAACGTTAAAACAACTGGTTGGCTTTTTTAATAACCGAAGAATAAGTTTACACTCTCGTTAAACCAAAAAGTTTGCTTAAGGTATACATCATGTATCAAAAACCCTGTCAGATCCTGAAAAAGGTGATAGATGTCGCTGAAACCGAACAACATTCTCTAAGGAACATAGGTCGAAAAACTATTTTGGAAGTGAAAACTTCTTTAGCAGCGTTGTACACTTTTTTTGTAATGGGGAAAAAATGTTAAACTCGCCTCAGTCAGGGTCACGTGACCCTGATCGAAAATTCGTAAGACGGATGTAGCGTAGACAGCCGGCGGCGGAAGTATCCCCCTCTCTTTCTACGGCGCGGCGAAAATGGCGGCGCGTCGTTTTGGCGTTCGGCGGGTTGATTTTTCTGAGAGATAAACTTTTTAATGTAATATTAATTGTCATGTTTGTGTACGATAGCGCAATAAATAAATATTGTATTCTACCTCATAAATGGTAGTACTTTTATACTGATAATTAAAGCAATTCGTGCAAAATTATTCCCTAACCATTCCAAAATATCAAAAATGCACAACGTTAATATTCAAGTTTTCACTTCTACCAGCACTCCCGGAGTGCAACCCGAAATTTTTTTTTTACCTTTCCATAGTAAGTCGGTCAGCTGACCAATACATTTTGTATGGGAGTATTAAATTTTTTTTCGTTTTTCGACTTATGTTCCATGGAGAAAGTTGTTCAGTTTTATCAACACTATCACCTTTGTCAGGATCTGACAGGGTTTTTTGATACACGAAAGTGGCGCCCCCATCTCAATTAAATGTATTGCTTGCTAAGTAGTTTGCAAAAGAGCAAAAAGTGATCACTTTTGACAATGTTGCTAACTACTACTACTACGAACTATATTTTACTGAGGTTATTGTTTGTAATCAACCTGCCTTTCTATTGTCTAACTTCAAAATCTATCGCAATTAGGGTTACCATATGAAAAAATCAAAAGTCCGGAGAAAAGGCCCGATATCCATTGAAAAATCCTGAGATTTGTAGCAGTTTGTGAATAACGTACGGGGGGTGGGGGAGGGGGTAGTCGGCAGCGGCGAACTGATTAAATAATAGAAAGCTTATTTATCCTTCTATTAAATGTACTTTTTATTAAATGTACTGAATTTTATTGAAAATTCTAAAAATCCTGAGATTTCCTCAAATTTTCGAAATCCGGCCGCAATCCTGAGCAAAGTCCAAAAATCCTGAGATCTCCGGACAAATCCTGAGATATGGTAACCCTAATCGCAATCGCTTTCAGGATGTAATCCATTGAAGTTTCTTTTTGGCACAAATAAAAACTTACAAAAAAATGCAGCAATGTGTCTCATCCATCTGTCAAACAAAAGCGATTGCGAGAAATTTTTTAAATTAGACAATTAGCCCCCTGTACGTCGAGTTTTTGATTAATTATGTCCTTAGCGAGCAATAAATTTAGTTAAGATGATTGCGACACTTGAGGGATATAGTCGCTTTAAGAATATGACATTTGGGTCTAAAGGAAGCATGACTCAAGCTCAGAACTTTTTTCTAAGCTTTGAGATAATGAACTTACGGATGTTATTGTGATAATGCTCTCGGCCTCTCACACTATAGTTCTTGCAACTCACGAATGCGCGTAGGCTATGAATGTTGTTAGGCGTGCACATACAGATTGTTTTAGTGTGCGTAATAGGAAAACGTGCCGACGCACACTAAAACAATGTGCACGTGCACGCCTAACAACATTTATAGCCGACGCGCATTCGTGAGTTGCAAGAACTATACAAGTTTATAATGTTTCATAACGTTATTACAATTTGTGTAGAAAACATTTTATCACAAATCTGCTGACAACTCGAACATATAATTATGTTAGTAAATGTCTATACTATTAGATAATGTTTTTAATTTTAGAATGTTATCCAGTATTTTATAACCATACAGTGTGATCATAAAGTCAGTAACGCCACGCTATAAAACAAATAACTAGCAATATCTGTGGCTTTCTCAACAGGTTGGCCATAAACTAATGACACAAGCTAAGTGCTTATAATTATCACGTCAAACTCATGAATATTGAGTATTCATCACTGACCTTCATATATTTACACTGGACAGACATGTCAAACTGTTTTTGTGCCTATTTGATTTCCGTCATTTTGGCGCTGTAGGATGTAGCGTGAGCATAGCGTGAGGGACATGGTACTAAAGTTTGAAGTCTGGAGAGACCATCACGGCAACCATTTTCATATTGTACGTCAAAATTAGATCTTTAGACGCACGCCAGTGGCGTTTCAAATAGGCACAAAAACTTAGCTGTCAAATCATACAGACAGCCAGTCCAGTAAAATAAAAAAAGGCATGTCAGTGGTATTCACGTAGGTATTTATGTATAAATAAAGGATTATTCACAAAGCTCAGTCACGTTAACGTCAAGCCAAGGTGGCTCTCTGGAATGCCTTG
The DNA here is from genome assembly GCA_943789525.1 of Agriphila geniculea. Classification (NCBI taxonomy): domain Eukaryota; kingdom Metazoa; phylum Arthropoda; class Insecta; order Lepidoptera; family Crambidae; genus Agriphila; species Agriphila geniculea. The sequence goes on from OX038875.1 coordinate 11,079,721, forward strand.
CCTACTTTCTAATCTGGATAGATAGTGATAATGAAGTATGCAACAAGTTCTCATAATTTACAGTATATTTGCATGTAGGTTATTATCATCCAATGTCTACTTTCTAATTTGGAAAAAAAATTTCCCGCTGAAAAAGTTTCCCGCCATAGGATGTACCAGCCAACAGCGTCGCTTAAGGCGCTTATATTGGTTAACTAGCGCCACCAATACATGTATTTTTATTACTCGTAAATCAAGTAAATATGTAAAAAAAGGGAACAACCATACCCTCTTGAATTGTCTATAATATTTTTTTAATAACTCTTTAATATTTTCCATCCTTTGTACTAGTTTTAAAATCCATTTGAAATGACAGTGGCCACTTTTGGTTTAAATGGATTTTAAAACTTACAGAAAGAATGAAAACTGTTGAAGAGTTATTAAAAACATATTAGAGACAATTTAAAAGGGCATGGTTGTTTATTTTTTTTAAATATTGGCCTGGTTTACGTATAATAAAAATTAATTATTTGTCTGCGCTAGTTGACGGCTATAAGGGCCTTAACCACTGCACGCCGAACCATCACAACATATTATGTACGTTTAGTTCGCGGAGGGACGATAAGCGCAGACACGAATTTTGATGCTGTTGGTAACTATGAACTATTATAACTATTGAATTTTTAGATTTTAGGCATTCACAGTGCTATTTTTATATTAAGATAATAAATATATTAGAAAAAACGTGTTAAAAATCCGTCTGAGGTGCTACGTCAGTGAGTCGATTTTTTTTTGGTATTTTTTAATAAGTATATTAATTATCTTGACTAATAACTATTCGATTCGACCGTCTTCGGTCGTCTAGTTTTGTTAGTAGAAATATATCAAATTAACCTTTTTTTTTTCAAACAACAAAAACTTTAGCAAAAAAGTCCTTACATGACATGTTTACGTAACTAGCACTTCTGAAGATTAAAGTTAGGAATGTAAAAAGGAAGGTCATGAAAAAAGGATAAACACATGTTCCTGAGTCCCCGAAGTGCCACTTTATGGCTTGCAATAATGTCGCGAGTAGCTACCATCTGGCATCATGCATTATTGTTTATAAGGACGTATCTTGCTTATCATTACTGATTATTACTGTCTATAACAATTTTAAACTAGTGGCTCCGTGAGCTGTAGACCTCGCGATAAAATAAATAAAATGTCGCTATGAAGTTTTCAAAGCACATTTAAAAAAAATCTAAAAACTGGCTTGCTAAGAAATTTCTATACAATTTTCAAACTTGCTTACAAAATTTCACGAGAATCGGTTGAGAAATGTGACCTGTATAGAAAAACAGACAGCACTGGAAAGTCGGACTGAAATATGCTTTTTTAACATATCTCCGCCATTTTGAAAAATTTCGAAAAACTGGCTCAATAGAAAAATTCTATACAATTTTCGAACCTGCTCACAAAATTTCTCGAGAATCGGTTGAGAAATGCGACCTGTAGGTGAGAACAGACAGCCGGACATACGAAAGAATTTTTACCCAAGTTGAAGCAGATACACTTCGCTCGCACTTCGTCATATATGACCAATTAGTTATTCTGTGATATGACTTCGTGCTCGCTCGGTCAATTAAAGGTTCTTAGGAATACATTAGAGTTGTACACTGGAGATCAGATAGTACAGTTGTTAGGATTTTTTCGATTGCTTCCAAATCCTTTTCAAGTTTTCATAAATTCCGTTTATTAAAGGAAAAGAACTGAACTGAAAGAAATATTCGAACTTAAAAATTCAAAATCAACCGACCAACTAGATATGTCACCTATCTGTATAGTATAATACAAGCTTATTAAAAAATATTCAACACGTTACACGACACGTAGACGTATTTATGTTTTATATTCATTCCCCCCGATACGAATAGTTACGGGCCATCAAATCCACCAAAGCGCACATGACAGTGTGACAAGTAGTGGTGGGCTGCGAAAATGTTTTTCTTTGTTCTGTGGGCTGCGGCCTGCCCCCATATTGCAACCTCTTAAAATTTGACAGTTTTTTTCTCACGTTTAGAAAAGACAAATAATCTTAACTTTTACTGCAAAATAATCTTAAATGTTAAATAAACCCTTAGCATTTTTTATTTAAAACAAATCCTTAGAAGTTGGTAAGAAAATTGTTACCATAATAGAAAAATCTTCAGAAACGATAAAAATAGATGAAGGTTTAAGTAAAAATCTTTATTTACCTTAGTCGACGAAAACCGTACAATTACTATTTTATGTTCTTTACCTAAAGTATTGATTGATATTTATAGGACGTAGGAAAGGTAATTCGCTCGGGACAAGGTAATTTACGGTGCCGAACCAAACCGAAAATAGGTAGTTATTTACGATTAAATAAAATACAATGGCTTAAAACTATATAAATAAAATTAGTGACTATTAAAGTACATCGCTATTTTATTAATTTAAAAATCTATGTTAGTTGTCTCTACATCAACTTCATAACGGCTTAGTTAAGAATTTGAGCATATTGACTGTTAACTTTAGTTCACACTTTAAACCATCTAACTATGGTTTAAATCTATAATGGTATTTGAACCATTTCAAGATGCAATGCATTAATACTCTGCCAGCACGTGTGCCGTTTATTGATGTCGTAACGTAATCCTTCTTGAAGGTTATTTTTGGTTATTGTTTTAAACATTATTATTAATATACCTATTATGTCACGGTCTGCTTCTTAATAAATTATTTGACTTGCTTACGAAATCTATGGTAGCGTTTTCGACTTCCGTATATTTGCGTAACCTTTTGCGTAGGTAACGAAAGAGGAAGTTTAACTTTTTAAGTAATGGAGTATTTAGACGGGTTGATTTTCCGGGCGACTTGCTAAGCGATTTTAGTCGACAAGGGTTTTTTATCAACAATCGTTTCTTCTTCTTTTGTTCTATTTTGTGCTTCATAAATATTTTTACTGATGTCTGAAAGGAATTATTAACATATTACACAGTTTACTTTTAAATGTTGCACCTTTACTTACCTATAAAGGTAAAAGCTACATTCGCACACCTTCAAAGTCATATTATAATAAATAGCGTTGGTTTGGAGTAGTCCAAATTGTTTTCCTTACGTCTCCATCCCTCAGCCAGAGGCCCAGAGCCCGAACCTTTCTCCGCTTGATCAATTTGTCATTTGCAACAAAAATCAGTCCGTCGTGAAAGGATAATGCGGCCGCGCCTGAAATCACTTTGCTGTGACCTCAGCTTTTGACGCCATTTTACCACGTTTTTTGTTCTTAAGTGCTTATTGAATCTAGATAAATTCGTCTAAATCTAAAATCTAAAAAAATATAAGTGTAGAGCTATTTTTGTATGAAGTAGTATGAGTATACCACCACTACTACCTATAAAGTTTAATCATTTATGTATTTGCTTGTATTTGACACCCTAACTAATAATTCGGGGATAAACTAATGTTTTATTGTTGTGTGTTTTATATTATTTAATATAATATATATATGAAATTGTTTTATCTAACTGAGTAAGCAGTATTAATTCATCAATGCCCGCGCGGACGCCGGCGTCCGGACAATAATAGAAAATCTATTGTGTCTCATTTTCCGGGCGTTGAAAAATTATCAATGAAAGTAAATATTTTACATTTTTAATAAGTACCTAATTTATTTACATAAAGTCTTGAATAAACGAGACCTACTTGGTAAAAATAAAAGACGAAGCTCGGCAAGCTTCACCTGGCTTCCACAATATAAAGCAGAGGTCACACTGAAGTGGGCAGTGTAAAACTTTCCTTTTATTAGAACCGTGTGCGGTGAGCGAAGCGAGCGGCCACTATTTCAATAGTACAAAGTACGATTGTTGCACTACCTGTTGATCTACCGTGCTAAACTTTACTAGTAAAGGCTTCATAGAAATTTAGTTTATTTATGACATGACATGTATGAATAAAAAGTTAAATAGATACGGAGCAACGTTATTAAAGCCTTACCTACATATTTCAGTTGCTAAAATAATAGTCGACGAAGCGGTATCGTTGCCAGATATGAATTTCATACTTTCCCCAGATCTCACTTTATTTGTTCCCAAAATGATACATTTTTCCCAGAAGATTTTCTTGTCTCCCCAATAATTATTTTTCCCCAAAATTGGGTAAAATCACAATCTGGCAGGCAGGATGGGTTCCCAACTACCCAGCAATTTTTACCACCGAATCTTTAGCTTTTTTAGCATTACTTATATCTTTCATTTTGTGTGTACTAACTTAAATTGATTTATCAAACATTTACTAAACTTAGTAGAAGTTTCAGACGAAAATTTAAGGTCATGTCAGATAGAATTTTCTTGAGTGTCACAATCACAAGGATTATCTTAGATTTTCTAAGTCTTAAGTCAGTTTTATTATACTAATAGGTACCTCAAGAGAATAATATTAACAAAATAATATTCAAAACTTTTCCAATTTAGCCACTATTTGATGTTTATTAATCTTGTAAAAACTTTATCCTTTTGAATTGTTTCAATTGTGTGATTAATGATTCCGAAACTTAATTTAAAATGATATTGAATCCTGAGAATTTCTTGCCGAAACTTTCTTTACTCAGATGATTTATCGGATCTAAATAATTTGATTACTTTAGTCTGGAAGATAAATTATAAAAACTGGACTATGTAGAATGCGATTTGAAACATTCGATAACTAGGAAAGTACCTACTAAAACTTTTTTATCTCGATTATATGTATGTCGGTACTTCCTACCCTCCGTGCGACTGATAAAAAGGAATAGAATAGAAATAGGACTAGAAATAGTATATAGGTACATAAACCATCGGAACATAAACTATACAGATGCATACAGTAAACAGTCCTCTATCGACTTTGTACAATAATGAACGCCCGATGCGCCGTTTATCCGGGGCCGTCGGCTCCGCGTCCGGTTTTCATCCGGTTTTCGCCCGGTTTCTGCATTACATTTTTTTTCCATTAGCCCAACAGCTTTATCTATTTGTTTGCGGTGCTCCAAACCTAGAGTTTATACCAGCTTCAGAATCCATTTGGATTACTGGTGTATTTTGTAAAAGTACAAGCACGCACTGAAACGGCCAAGTCACTAACTATTATTAAAGTTAAGTTAGTTGAGGCCTAAAAGTTAAGGGGACAGCTTTTAGTCGAGTGTTGAGCTAATTGAATTGACCAACACGATTTTCTGCTTATTTACTTTAGCCAAGTAATATGTCTCCTTCTAATTTGTTTACTTAGGTAAGTACTGTTAGTTTTTTGGTATTGGTGGAGGCGTTTTTATTGTAAATATGTAAACATTATCTTCGTCCTAATCTTTATGTCGACTAAACTGATTTATAATACTCCCTAATTTACCTTTTCGCACACTGTAAAAGCAATTTTAATTTGAGTAAGTATAACTAACCTGTCGCCAAAGTTTAAACGAAACTAAAGAAAATTACCTAGTTATTACGCTGAAAACGAAAACTACTGCCCTACCTCTTAAAGTAATTCGCTTAAAAGTTATTTCCAAGTGAAAAGCTTATATCTGGTTAAACTCGTAGTTAACAATAAAAGACAAATGGCGCTAACGAACTACGAGTACCTACAAATATAACGAACATAATCACGGCAGAACGCTCCGCTCGCTTCGCTCAGACAAGGTTGAGCTTGAGATACACGTTCTGAAACATGCTACTGTAATGATGTAATTTAGAAAACGTATCCTGGTATTTTGGGGTTGAATATTTAAAATAAAACTTTTTACAACCACGTAGATTAAAACTTTTTAGTAATCTGTGACGTTAGGTAAGTATTGTCATTTTATAATGTATTGATGACGGGTACGTATCAGAATGTCTAAAGTTAGAATGTCTAAACTTAAAATGGCAAAGTTCAAAATGTCAAAAATTAAAATTGTAATGGTTTAAAATGTCGAAAATCATTATGTCTAACTTCAAAATAGCAAAATTCAAAGTATCAAACGTATCAAATACTTGACGAGTTAAAATATCAATGGTCATTAAGTCTAAATTCACAATGATTTATTTCAATTGGGTTGGATCTTAAAACGAATCGTCTTATTTGGGGTTGATTGAGTCTGTAGAGGTGTCTTTGGGCTTCACCTGAAACCCTTTATAGCAAATTTAGCTGCCGGAAATGAGTCCAAACTAGTCTACTGGGACTTAAAAACTGTAGATCGTAGGTCACGAGATAAGTGCGAGGAGCGTAGCGACGACCATGTTAAGTTGACATGAACTCAGCGCGCCAGCCGAGCGAGCGAAGCGAGCGCGCCGCAGCAACGGCCGGCAAAGCGCCAGAAAAAAAACTATTTCAAACTCAATTGGTGGATTTTGTTCGCCGGCTACGGAATCAGTAACTGGCACCGGCTACTAAATCAGGGAGCGGCGCGGCTATGGTGATGTGCGGCGGAGGCACAGAAGTTAACCTAATTAATTAGGTACCTAAATGAAAGAACGGCATAAGTAAATTCTATACGTCATTATATTAATTTGGACTATTAGATATTTTAAGTTTTGTTCATTTGAACTAAGACATTTTTATTTCGGACAATCTGACCGTTTGACATTTTCGTTTTTGAAATTTTGAACTTTCGACATTTTAATCATTAGACACTAAATTTTTTTACATTTTGAACTTTGCCATTTTAAGTTTAGATATTCTAACTTTAGACATTCTGATACGTACCCATTGATGACCCCTAAACTAAAGAAATATGATTCTCGATGGTTAAAGCCTGATTTGTTTAAGTATTGCACATGTTTAGAATCACTTTCACATAATTTTTAGATGTAGTATACAAATGTGACGGTCTGATGCATTGACCTGAGAGTTTTCTTTACTGAGAGTTTGTGCTGAGAAGGTGTAGAACATAACCTACCTGAAACAAACAAATTACGTAACATAGGGACTGAAAAGAGATATACTGAGTGAAATGCCCGATCACATATGGGATTAAATTAATGTTAGGTTATTTTTCTTGGTGTAAGTATCCGAACGTTTCCGCGAGTTTAGCAAAGGCAACCGCGAACGTAAGACGGGCTTATAATTTCATTTGCTGAGCGCCCCGGGGGAACACGAATCAGACGCAACTTTGGTAAAGACATGTTTTGTTCACTTGAACAACTGTCTTCAAAACTTAGGAAAAAACATTTTACTGGATTAAAAAAAAGTTTTTTTTTTATGTCAAAGCAAAATTGTGGTTGCGCGATAGACGGATACTTATCAGAATGACAAAAAAAAAATTTATAACCTACACAAATTATATTTTTTTGTAGTCTTTACCTACGAGTGATCAAATTCTATTGTTTATTTACATAATTAATTAATGCAGATTGTTAGATAGGCTGCAGCTAATTAATTGTCATTTCCGATAATGCTTACACAAAGTGCTCGAGCATCCATTAACTAATGCTGACTTACTATTTGTAGTAAATTTAAACAATGTCTGAGAGCATTTTGTAATTTACAAGTGTAAGGGTCAACTAAAATCATTTGTTTAGGAAAGTTACTTAGTGAAGACATTCAGGAGTTTCCGAATCAAATTGGAGCCACAGAATGTTCGAGGACATCCAATTTGTAAGCAACCTGTTTCTAAGAGAATAGGGTAGACAATAAATATCGTCCTGTAGTGTAGTACCTATCTATCCAGATAGAGCTGAGGTGCAATAGTAAAAAAAATACGCTATAACAGATGCCATTATCACATTCACATAGCACCATGTGGTTGCAACTTTACTGAACAAACCAAACCGTGTGGAGTCCGGCAGAGTAGATTTGCACAAACCTTTTATACTGGGTGTCGTATAGGCGACCAATTACTCAGACACCTCCGTCGAGCAGAAAATGGGCAATAGCGTTGTCCGATAAAAGAGGTCCAATAGTCCGACAAATGAAGGAAAATTAGGGGAAATAATTCGTGTATGGACGATTTTTAGCTTAGTCGTAAGGAATGATGTCTAAAACAACATACTCAATGTACTTATTTAAGTAATAAAACATTTTTGTTATAGGCCACCGTTTAGGAGTTATTTACGAAAAACTAAAAAAGGAGACCTTTACTCCCCCCTCCCACCGTTAGCTCCACCCCCATCCATCAGTACTTTGAGTATGATGTTTTAGACATCATTCCCTACAACTATGCCAAAAATCACACATACTCGAATTATTTCCCCTATGAGGCAGTTTTTAGTGTTCCTTCGGCGGACTACAACACTGTGATATCCAACCAGCCACCCAAGCGTGGATATCAGGCACACCTGTGAGGCCGTCTGACTGTACGTATGGTGCTTTAGTTAAACTAAACTGATGTATGACCACCTCTTAAACTTTCTGAAATATCATAGTTTCGTTCGAGCACCTTCCACAAAAAGTTACTTAAGGTAATTTCTAACAAAACAATTATTTTTTTAAAATAGAAACTATTTTTAGAAACACCTTGTATAAACCTACTGGTAATCCATAAATAAATAGGCATAAAACTATTTTTCGTGAAACGCCCACAGCTAATTACACTTAATTGTCATATTTTTGTAAAGGCATTAATTATTGAAAGCTTCATGAAAGTTATTTATTGGAGATATATAATTTTCAACAATATAATTTACTAACATAAATATAAAAATAGCAAAAAATAATCAAGGAAAAAACACTCGAAATTATATAATTATTTGCTGATATTCCAAAATAGCCACCATTGGGTTTATGATGAAACAAAAATAGTGACTCATAGGTAACTTAAACGAAACTAATTTGCGTCAAAATGGTGAGTAGATATTTGGGTTGATGGGAGTGTGAAATTTATCTGTTTTCAACTTAGTTGAGCTAAGGGAGTGTGAAATTTATCTGTTTTCAACTTCAGCAAAGACACAATGTTTTATCATTGGCAGTCCTTATTTTATTTCAAGGATTGAGTTTGACAAGCTTCCAGCAGTGACATTTGACGGCACAGTTATCCCGTTCTCGAATACCGTCAAGAACTTTGGTGTCACCTTTGACCAACAATTGACATGGAGACCCCACGTGGAAGGGTTAAGGAAAAAGGTGTTCGCTGCTTATGGCTCACTCAACCGGCTGCGTAACTTCTTACCAACCAGTACCAAGATTACCCTGGCACAAACTCTCTTGCTCTCGATTTTTGACTACGCTGGTGTCTATTACACTGACCTGTCGGAGGAGCTGCTTGACAAATTGGAGCGTCTGCAAAATGTTTGTATCAGATTAATTTTTAATCTCCGTAAATTTGACCACGTGTCTCACTTTCGTACTAAACTCAACTGGCTCCCCATTCGCTGGCGCAGGAACTTACACACTCTTACGCTCCTCTATTCTATTCTTTTTCTTCCTACTTTGCCACATTATCTTAAAAAATGTTTCACGTTTCCTACTACATCTTCTCACTGCACACTGTGTTCTTCTTCAAACCTTACCCTTGCCATGCCTAAGCACTCTACTGACTTCGTTCCCTACTCCTTCTTCGTTCACGCCGTCCGCCTATGGAACGCACTTCCCGAAGGTATCAGAAAGGCTCAGTCTCTAAAATCCTTTGGCGATCAAGTTAGAAATCATTTCCTTTCTTGTGATCGTAACTTATAGTACCTATATTTTATTCTCTTTCTATCTATATTCATTACCTCTTCTCTAATTTGCACCCATCCCCTACTTCTACTTCTTTATTTTCTCTCACCCAAGGTTGCCTGGAAGAGATTGCTATTTAGCAATAAGGCCGCCTTTTGTATGTTTTCTTTTGACTTTTTTCTGTTTCTTTCTGTTTTTGTGTTTCGTGTGCAATAAAGCTATTATTATTATTATGTATCTCGGCTTGGGTTTCTCGGGTGCAATTCTTATTATTATTATTTTTATTATTAGTACAGAACTTAAGTAAGAATCGTTATTGGATAAATAATTGCCAAATACAAATTAAGGACTTAATCTCAAGATAGGTTAATACACAATTATTTATTAATGGCCTCTGCATTACTTACACGAAACGAAACAATTCATCCTAGAAACAATTCGTTCAAGGTAATGAATATGGGCAAGTCACAGTCCCACACGCAATTCCAATGGGGCTTGATAAAGATGTTAATATTTAACTACCACATCCCCCTTTAGAAGCACATTTACAAGAGGAGCCGCAGGAAATAAAGAATTCACGAATCCCACAGAATAAATAGTAGTGCAGTATTTATTACCACGCTTTGGTTTTACCTTGCTGTTAAAGTAATAGAATTATTTGTCATTGAACTCACCTGATGCTTTATAATTTGATATCTCTTTCAGTTTTCAGGGGTGTAAGGGGCTCCAAAGGGGTGTAAGAGGCTCCAAACAACATCATTCGGAGCCCAAGCCAACTTCTCCTGCTCGCGGTGCACCCTGCTGGCTTACGTTACGAACCGCGGCCGACCGGTGGCGGGATAACCATCGCAAATACTAATGAAATACACAGACCGGTGTCAGGCAGCAGTGACACTGGTGCGATTAGCTACGCACTGCGATTGCGAACCCGCATGCCCAGCGTGGCTCTTAATGGCGACACAAAACAGACCACGGCCCCCAGTTCCCGGCCGCCCTGCTATTCCTGATGATGATGATGATGTATGATGATCTCTTTCAGTTACACAGACAAAATCTGTGTAACTGAAAGAGACAACATAACTCTTTCTTTGAACAGATTGTGGTGTCAATTATATCATACCACACTTAGTTTTAGTTGTTCATCCAACGGATCTCTTAATTTATGATTCGGTCACGCATGGAATCACCATGTGTGGCTCAAAAAGTTGTTAATAAGGATGCACTCTACAAAAGGTTTTCTTTTTTTTTTAACATATGATAAGTCGTAACAATCGGCATTAAACGGCAAGGAAAATGCTAATAAAATTAAATGGAAATATTGTAAGTGTATACAACATTGTGGTATACAAATTAAAATATACGTAGATATATACAAATATTCAATTCCGGTACGTAGGCCGCCTTACTTTAAAAGCTGCGATTGTCGATTGGTGATGGTAGAATCTAATTCGCATTATACTGTGCATACTTTGCGCGTATCGTACAGTACGTATTCAGGGATCGAAATAAGCTCCTGATTTCTCAGGAGACGCTGAATGCGGGTCTGTGGGCTACTGTGCCGAAAGAAGGTGCATTTGTAAGGAAACGGAGTTATTTTTTAACGAGAACAATCATGAAACTAGAAATAAAGGTAGCTAGAACTTCATGACTTTCAAAAAATGTTAAGTAGGCTGCACTCAACTTTTTTAAGACTTCATTTGATTTTTCTTTTGCAATCACACAATCACACTTTGTAATTTAATCCGTTATTTCCACAAAATATGATGCGCGTGCCAATGCCAAGTACCTTTGGAGGTTTCTTCTTGCTTACACGTGTAGTGCTATTTATGCACTTATACTTGTTTTAAGTTTTATATTTTACTACGTGTCTAAATATGACATGAGGATGACAAACGAGTAAATAATCTAAAACGTTTATTTGTTTTTAAGGTAAACGCAAATTCTCAGTTTCATACGAAGCTTTTAACAACATAAATTACGCTATTACTATGTAATATCTAAGGCTGCTTGTTTCCCAATAAACTATTTATTTATGCACAATGGGATAGTGCTTGGCCTTCACCTCACCTGATGTTAAGTGACTAAATGGCCAAAGGTGGAAGCGCTTACACCCGGAATCCGCATCACAAAGGAACTGGCTATCTTACCTCTAACTGGCGGAACACAACAATTTTTAAATTGTTGTTATGGCACTTAGGTACAATGGTGGTAGGCGGATAGGCGGACTTGAAATGAGCCTTACCACAAACCAAACTGAGCCTACAAATTGTACCCCCCTGGGAATTGAACCTGGACCCGGCATCTTACTAGGATGGGCGAACCACTAGACCACAGAGGCGGTTAAATTAAACAATATTTTTGTCTCAACTTTGGTCTTACAAAATCCTTTCTTCTTCTTCTTTCTTCCACTAAACTATTCTACACGTGAAAAAGAATAGTGGATATTCTTTTTCACGTGTAGAATAGTTTAGTGAAAATAATATTATGATTGATTATAACACTTGGGAACACTGTTTTATCAATTAGGAAATTATAATAATAATAAAAAAAATAGTTGATACTTTTTAAACAGACCAAAAAAATAACCAAAATGTTTTCAGTTTTTTTTTTTCAATAATCGTAAGAAATAAGATAAAACTTAATGTTTTTCATTTAAATTTCAGTCACGCAATTTCTACAAAACGGAAATAATACGAATTTAAACGAACCCCTCTCCATATATTTCAAACGAAAGCAAGTAAGACTTCGATTTCTTTGTAAAGCTCCACGCATTACAGGTGGCTCTACACAGTTAATTTCGCGAAATTCACCAAAATTTCATTAGTTAATGAACTGAAATACATTTCTATGCACTGAATGAGACAAGCCTTTTCTTGATTCGTTAAAAGCAACAGTAAAATTTTATTCAGCGTTTTCCTGGACCGATAGAAGTATATAACCAAGGTACCTATATTATAGTATGTTTGGAAATAGAGAAAAATTAATTGTCATAAACAGCAACCAACTTCCAATGAAATGTACAAACTTAAATCTAAATTATAATTAGTACTTTGTTCAAAGTCTTACTTTCTTAAGTTAGTCAAAATATTCCGTTATCTGTAAGATACAAAAGTTAGTCCAACTTCTAAAACAAAGGTTTATCTTTTATACCACCTACATATTTTAGGTATACGTAAAGTCAGGCTCTTCTTAGCAATGGTTACTTGTGTATATTACGTAACTTCGAGCAATTAGTTTATCAGTGTATTAGGGTACCCAATTGGGTTCGCAAACCTCGTATTTACGCGAACCTATGTTGCAAGTTCGCGGAGCTCAATGTGGTCGCTATTTCTTCTTGCTCTCCCCTCCCTTTGTGTTCGTTTGCAGCGGATCGCAAAATGCAAAGCGCGCACCTAGGTACGCATACGTATAGACTATGGCGCAGCGCACTGTTGCAGTTGTGGTTGCAGGTTCGCAGAGCGCGGAGGTTCGCGAACCAAGTGGGTAAATAATGGTAGAAAAGAAGAAAGAAATATTTTCAAACTTAATTTAATTTTAACTACAATTTGTATGTCAACTTGCATGCCTCTTTGTGGTTTGCTTGAAAACAAAAAAACTCACGAATCTACAGGCGTCTTTGAACTCGGTTTATTAACCGGTCAAAAAAAAACTAGCCAAGTGCGTGTCGGGCCAAACGCAGTATAGGGTTCCGCTTCCGCAGTTACCTTATACAAGTACATAAACTTATATTTATTTCCTGTTTTACACAACTAACGCCTAAAATTAAGTATTCGTACTTAATTCCTAACCATTCAATTTTCTACAAAAACTTTTCCAATGTAAATCAATTATAATATCAATTATAACAACCATATATTTTGAGGTACACACTGTCTGCCCTTCTCAATGTTCTTTCCTGTCCCGGGCCTGCTGGAATAAATTTCAATATGAAATAAGTTGTGCCCTTGTACAAATCTTCTGTCCTTTTCTTTTCTGTTTGTAATTGTGTGTGTACAAAACCAATAAACAAAATAAATAAATATAATAGTAATAAATAAGTTGATCGACCATTACCTACTCATTAACTTGTAAAGCCTGACTAGCAGTGACAATTTTCTTTTTAACTTCATTCTATGTACCTGTTCTGAATTTTTTTACGTTTCCAAAAGCAACTGTTTACCTGTGGAAGGGGGACATTTGACTCTTACAAAATTTTGCACTTTAAAACTTAATATTTCGCAAACGGATCCCTGAATCAACAAGTGGTGTTCACAAACCTAATATATTATTGAAAGACCTATCCAGCGACACGATCAGACTATGAAATTGATGACAAAAAGTTTTTTCATCCTCACTTTACATGTAGGGAAGGTACAATAAAAAAAAAATTTTTCGAGACTTTATTCTACTACTTTTTCGGCGTAGCTTTCTAGTACTTACCTCCTCAGAGGCCCCTCTGAGCTAAGCCGCGGACGGACTGACAGACGGACATGGCAAAACTATAAGGGTTCATATTCACTTCTCAAGCTTACGCGCTCACTAGACATGAAATAGAACACTTTTTAACGGATACTAGCGCGGTTTTATTGAATCTACTTTGGTATTTAGTTGGTATTTGGTTTGATTTTTAATTTTCCTGACGTTTCGGCACCTTTGCAGCTGCCGTAGTGCTTTTCATTTCGTTTATTTCATGTCTATGTCTCTTGTTGACATGACTTCGGAACCCTAAAAATAAACAATTTTCTACTTGATCGAGTTTAATCGTAACGAAATTAAAACAGAGTAAAATAAACCTTAAAAATATTAACGCGAGTGTCAAATATTTCAATTTAAAATATAAAGTAAGTTTGAGGTCGTTCGCTTGCTTTACTTAAGGTTCACTTATACTGGAATTCTGTTTTCCACGGCTCAGCCGGATCATGGACTCGCTCTGTGGCAGACGTGCTTTGAGCAGAAACTAATTGCAATAGAGCTACATAACATTGATGTAGAGAAATGAACATATCGGTACTGACGCGACAATTTTTGTTTTACTTTTTTAAGTGGAATGCTGACTAACCATCCCGTTTCCGTTGCCTTTCATCGAGAAAAATAAACAGCCGTTTTTTTCACAGACGTTTTAAATTTTGTTTGACACAAGTGATTCTTTTTTGTCGATTTTACAAAAAAATAATACAAAACCAGGGTGTGCGTTATTTATCTCACGCGGAACTAGAAAACAAAATGGAATAGGTATTCATTTTATTTGTTTCCAAACTCAACCAAACAAACACGAACAATAACAAGTACTCAAAAATCATTAGAAATTCTGTACAATTTTTTAATAAAACCAGAAGATAGTAGCAAGCTACCTTGAAACTTGATAAAACATATATAATTACAGACCCTATGGGTAATACTTATTAATGCTTACTTATTAATTACTCGACATCATTTCTTGGAAAAGGAAAGGAAACAACTATCCTAACGAGTTGACTTCTAGTAACAATCACAAACACCACACCACACAGTTCATGCCACGTCTAGTAACAATTAATTCCGCAATCCGGATCCTGGATTAAAGCCAAGGAAGATGTTTGCCGTGCTGGTGAATAACTAGACGGTGGTTGTATTCCGTTTGCAATAATACCCGAAATACGTGGTCCGCCGGTGTTGTAAGGTCGGTGATTACAGTCGCCTGCCCCAAGACAGGTGGCAAAGCCAGAGATACAGATGAAATTTAAGTAACATCTTCTCCGTCTTGAATGGAGACGACCGTTCAAAGCTGCTGTGGAAAGCTACAGATAGGTCTCTCCACATGTTGCGTTCAACTGAAATTCAGATTGAATATTGAGAGTGGCAGGTATTAAATTTTTTGCTTTTCTGGTGTAGCATTTTAGCATTATTTTTATACTAGTGACTCTGTGAGCTGCAGACTAGCGTTTGTGACATTTAAAAAAGATTTTCGATTTCGATATGGTAGAAAAGTGTTTTTTCTGGCTCTATAAATAAAAATCTATACAATTATCAAACCTGCTCACAAAATTTCACGAGAATCAGATGAGAAATGCCACCTGTAGAAGAGAACAAACAAACAGACATATGAAGGCATTTTTGCCCCTAGCTGAAGCAGAGGTGCTTCGCTCGTGCTTCGCGCTCAATAAAACGGGTCAATAAATTAGCAGATTCGCAGAAAAAGAAAAAAATATATAAAATACTTAAAAGTGTTATTTTTCATTAGCTATAAAAATTAGATAAAAGCTTAGAATAATAACACCTATAGAAGCCGTGTCCGCGTATGCAAAGTGAGACTACTAATACAAAGCCAGAATGGCTTAGTTTTCAAATTTATATCCTTCATGCGTTAACTAATTGTAACTAAAACCCAATAATATAGTAACTAGCCTTATAAATGTGGGAAAATTTAAACTGTTTTGTACTTAATCGGTATGATTATGTAATAATGTAAAATAACAATCTGAAAACGGAGCCATTTTGGCAGTTTTAATTGCCTCACTTTTGACAGTGCGCTTTGTATCGTTCTAGGTGTTATTATTCTAAGGATAAAAGTAGATTACACATGAATGTTAACTGTATTATTTCTCCAATAAGAAAGGAAAAAGTAGGTATCAGGATAAGTACGCCCAGAATAATTAATTATACAGAACGACACCATTTGCTGTTCATTACGTTTCATCATCAGTAGTTCAGTTCATTTGATCGTCAAATTGTTCTTGATAATTTACCAAATGAAGTTTACGCGCGCGCGGCTAACATACGTGTCTTAATATATTTAAGAGAAGTGACATCTTGTCTCGCTACACGTTTACTCTCGTAGCGTGTTTGACAAAGCTGGCTGAGGGCGGTAATTACCAGCTAATCCTCAATCCAAGCTTTCGTCGCCTCCAACAGATTGCTTTGATACTTTTGCATCACAGTGCAGTGGTACGAAACAAAATGGGCATTTTTTCGGACTTTCTTTCTATTCTTAGCCATCCAAAAGAATACATACTCTATTTAAAAATATGACTTAAGTTTTACCATTACCACAGTTTTACAATGGATTCTAAAACTATGGTTTTACTAATTTATAACACGTTTAGTTTACTACAATATTGGAATGCTTCAAATTTACATCTTCTTATCGTGGCCTTCTAATTATTTTTAGGTACTTCAATTAACATTTCCATTTACGTGGATAATTGTACAACATAGTGACTTCCAAGTTGCTACTGATTTAGGTTGTATACTGTGATTGTACCATAGTCGCACTCCTTATCAGCCCGTTTATTTATTATGTGCGTGAAGATGTGTTCGCTGGGTTTAGCTGTTTGCACAAGATCTCGGATGAGTGTCACTGTGCTACATCTCTAGTTCTCTACGGATTAACACGAGTGTCCTTGTGAGAGATTAGCTCTATCCAATTGTGTTTTAACTAATTATGGAAATTAAGTTTCAGAATTCACAGCATTATACAGTATAAGGTCTCTAGACTAAACAATACAATTTCATTCATGAAATAGTTAAAATCCTAATTATAAATATTATAATGCGCTCGCATTATAATATTTACGCGAGCTACGTAACGTACGGTGAAAACGTAACGTCTTAACTACTCAACCGATGCATACACGTCGTGAGAGGTAGAAAAAAGGACACATATTATATATAGAGTAGGTACCTTTCATCTAGAAAAAATACTGTTTCCGCGGGATAGAAAAAAACTGTCCACGCAGCAGCATGCAGCAGCTAGTGAATATATAAATAATACCTCTATCTTGTTTGAGTTTCACAGTGTACAACAGATAATATAAAATAATAGCCCGCTGCCATGTTTTTCGTATTTGACATAACCAACTAACTGCGTTTGAAGTGAACGAATTATACTAACTTTGAGGAGTCGTCGTTTTTGTTTGAGAAGTAATTAAAAGTTTGGATCTGTTACGGAATAACTTGATGCCCATCACATTAATCTGATATTATTTACCGGAGCCTCGGAAGTTTTATTTAATATAAATATAATGAATAAACGTGCTGTGCCTGGTAGTAAGTACTGTAGTGCGGTACTGTGATGCCCGATTGCATCTATTACAAACTTTTTAGTCATTGCGCAAGTAGTAAGTCAAATAGAGAACATTTGTTTCTTTATTATCTTTGAAAGCTCATTCTGCTTTTGTTCCGAAAAAACATGTCGGTTCAGCTAAAAGTGTATTCGTGAAAAGAGTGATAAAATATAAAAGATCACGCAAAACGCCACCCATGCGTGACAGTACCCAAGGGGTTCCTTCTAACAGATATGCTACTTTTTCAATGTCGTCGATTAGCGTTTTTGCGATTGCATCGATGCTGCATAACTTTTTGGCGAGTTGCTGCGAGTCGTCGCGGTATTCAAAATCGATAGCTAAAAGAATTGTCACTTAGTGCTTTGTAGCTGCATCTAGCTTCCGAAAAGCAGCTAAATTATCGATCATCGATACAAAATATATCGTATCTTCTGTGGCCCCCTTAAATGCAATTTCACAGTCAATCTTCGATTAATCCAGTTTCTGACAGATATTATTGCTAACTTCATAGAATACTATGGTTTTCTAGCTTATAGCTAATTTTAAATTTCAAGCATTTTTAACTGAATTCAAATGCAGAGTACCTACGGAGTTTTCAAGTCTTGGAAGAATAGACCATTGGATAATGTTTCAGGCAGCAATGAAACTTGAAAGTAATTAAAATGTAAATTAATTCCTCCAGTACCTTGAGATTGCGTAAAGTTAGTTTAAACCTGTAATACATACAACCTGATTCTGAAAACGTTAATTAGTTAGTTTTCGAAGATTCAAGTAAGTAAATGAAAAGTCGACGTTTATTTTTTTATTTTAGTAGGGTTCTTAGAACCATATCATTTTGATTACTTGTGTATTCTTTCTATTGAATTGTGTTGGAAAATAATCGATCACCAGAAATAGAATAGGTAAGAAAAATCCAATGAAATGATTCATCATACACCGCATGTTTTTGGAAAAACCTACATACAATAAAAGATATAGGTATCAGTTGTAATAAAATCAAATAACTCTAGAAACATAATTAAATCTGGGATTTAAAATCGAATTTAACGAATGTATTGAACGCGTTTGAACTTCATGATTTTTCTGAAGAAACCCAAATTATTTTATTTACTTATAGAGTTATTCCAGGAATTTTTGACGCAGCAATACGATGTTAGTGTAATTTGGGACGGACTAATGTTCTTTTTACGATCCACTGTGTAAAACTGGCACTTTTGATGTCTGTCCAGCCAGCTGCACCGTCATTCCCGGAATGTATATCTTCTGGGGGTTCTGTATACAACAACATTATAATAAATGCTTTAAAAATATAATAATACAATAATATCTTTTTTATTACGAAAACCAAGAGGGTAAAGATGACCAACAAATCACAGAGCGTCTTTAGACGAATTCGCAGTGGCTGGAACTAATTGGGTTTAAGTCACTCGGTTTTTCTATAGTACATTATGATACAAGTTAGCTTAGGTTACTTATTGCACACAAGGCTGTGGGTTGCAGCCCGAGCCGCAGGCGAGGGCGTAACTCAGCCGAGTGTGCAATAAGTAAGAGCTCACGAGTTTCATACGACGTTTTTCAACACATTTGCGAGGAAAAAACAAACTAATTTACCACACAGCAACAAATACGACAAAAACAAAATGATAATCATGATGAGAAAAGGCGCGCAGGTTTTTTTTTGTTTTTTTCACACGCCCAATGCAAGAATATTTTGCGAACAAAGGGGTTAGTGAGCGTACAGCCTACTTCAAAATTATAAATTTAGGTGATAAAATGCTAATATTTTAATATGTTTGAACAAAATATTGTAAATAAGAAATAATTTGATAATAATAAATATTTGTTTGACTTAATTAAGGACCTACACATTTATTTATTCCAAAAATGCAAATGAATTTTTAGCGGCATAAAACCTCTTTGTTGTTACTAAGAAAATAACTGTATTACCCGGTTAAATTGAAAATGCTCTGTTTACACGCATAGAACTTGCAGTAAGGTACCTATTTAACTTTGTAGGGATAATTCTATAACCAACTAGTGTTTTATATATTATTGCACGCGTTTGTTATAGTTCGGTTTATGGCCCTAAAAGCGATGTATTAGGGCTCACTTAACGAGCAAGTGTGTTGAAAAAATTTTTATGTTTTACTTAATAAAGAATAGAATATGTTTCATTAATATCGGATTTTAAAATTAACAATAAAATGCAATAGTCCTTTATTTTACGATTTATATAAGTTAAGAAATAATAAATCATTCAACAAACATGAAAGCTTTAGTAAAAAAAACATCGCATGTCACATTTTAAATTATGATTGCCATGCATTTGCAATGCTATTTCAGAAATTTAACTTTCTTATTCCAGATTTAATATCATCATACATATTTGATTTACCACACGTCAATTTGTGCGCTGCTCACCCACGTTATTAGCGTGGTCACAATAACAGAAAAACTATTTAATATCCAGAGACCTTCAGCCCACTACTGAAGTTTCTAGGAAATACTACCATTAACTTATCACTGATATTGCTTCCTCGAGGTGACTATTATTTAATTCGTATGAAATACTACATTGGTATGGTTTGACAATGGTGTTAAGTCAAGTATTTGTTTCTAAAAGAAGTCTGATATTGGACTTGGTGCTTAAATGAAAATTAATTTGTTACAGAATTTACCACAATGAAAATAATACACCGTTGTGTGTATAGGTTTCTTTTATATTGGCACAGTAAACACTAAATTTTTATATTGATCTCCTCTATGGAGTCTAGAGTAGAACTTTTCTCACGTAGGAACTTTTGACTAAGTCCAAAAAATGTATTGATGTAAGTGTATCATGTCTTAACCAGATTCAGTCCTAAAAGCGTCTGATTGAAGCATACTGCTCACTAAACATAAAACGCAAACGCAACAAATGAGCGCTCGTAAACACGTTACGATACTCGTAATTTTTTGACTGATGCTTTCGGTCTATTTTTGTAAACAAAACAGATTTTTTTGTTACTTCAGGTTACGTAACGACGTTGAATTTCGTTACTTTGGTAGTTGTAACTGGCTCGTTTTGTCTTAATTCGATTTGAAAACCTTTAATTTTCTTAGGTATTATGATGCAATAACCTTTTACCCTAGGTTTTGGAAAGGACTTAGTGTAATCACATACCGCTATTACTTAATTAAATCGTTCCATCATTACAAACCAATTTGATCGCATATTGATAAGCCTGAGTGAACAATCATACTGGATTTATTTTCAAACATTAAACAAGCATTGATGCCGACATTGAAATAAAAGAAAAAAAATATGTGCGTTTGTGACACCGTGATTTATAACCTAGTTAATTAGTTACTTAGGTTAATTATTGCTTTTTGATTTTTTTCATTTCACAATATTTTAATACTAAAAAGTCGACTCACCCGGCACCTCAGACAGGACTAGAAGACACGAGGTTCTACGGGTGAATCGACTTTTTCTAGTATTATTTGTTTTACTTAGTTTAATGATATGTACTTACTACCTATAGATTAAACAGCTAAGTAGTTTCTTACCTACTGTTATAAAAGCAACTCTTATAAAAGAAACTTAGGTAGGTACCTACTTAAATAGAATTTTGAATTAATATGAATATAAATTGAAATTAAATGTTGTACCATGATCTGGATTTCAAAGCTATTATTTCTTAACAAATGGCCCCAACAATGGAGCTACGTTTCTCACAAAAACCTTATCCCATTGAGAAAACAAATGTAACTTTTACAAGAACCTTCCTCGTAATTCAAGTTTAAACTTTACAGGAGTCGGTAATTATTATAATCTTGGCAATATCAGAGCAACAATGCTTATTGTTTAAACTGTGTTGTCTTGAAAGAAACTTTTAATAGGCAAGAAACTTAAGACGATAGAAACAAGTGATTGCTATCAACACAGTTTCGTAATGTGCATATTATTAATTTAGGAATCCAATTTGAAAGTTTCAAGCTATCATTAAAAGTTAATGGATTAATTTTGTGTTAAAATATTGATTACTTAATACGCACATCTGGGGCTAACGACAAAGTTACTTTTTGGGTGAGGTGTTTCATTAAAGAGTCGAAGTTAATTTGACACAGTACAATGTATATCGGTGTGGCTTCAAGAGCATTACTTAATATTTAAACACACCAAGCAGCTTTGTAATAGAATCTGTCCCTCGTCAAGCCCCTACGTCAAAGACAAATGTATTCTCTGTTCTCGTTGTAACATCAACATTGTGTTTATTTCTTTATTAATATATCTATTTTTAATTGAAAGGGCAAAATAAAGGTACCCACATCCCACAACTAATTACCTAATAGCATACCGATAAAACCTTTGTTTTCATTAAACGTTTTCTAAAGAACCAAACCAATCGAGTCTAGAAAGCTAACTCCAGAGTTAGGGACGTAAACAATGATATTAATCTAAGCTTTATATTTCTCGTTACTTTATTAGAAAAAAGGGTCTTCATAGACAGACCTTTCGAGCTCGAGTAGGTACCCAAAAAAGTCGGTAAGTATCTACACCTAATAAAGTAACAGGTTCTTTGATAGCTTTCGTTGAAAGGCTAATAAAGTTATTCTGCGAATGGATTTAATGTTATGATAACTTTTGGAGAATATCAGATTACATTAATGAAACATTAATGGTATTATCTTGCATATGATAATAATATTATGGAAACCAAAAAATGCACTTCGGCTGCAATCTCAGATTATTAAATTGCATTTAATTTCGTTTTGCATTGCAATTAATTAATTTTTAACAAAATTATAAAATGTTAATCAATATCGATGACTGGGACGTAAGTATTGAAGAAGAAGGAACGTAAACACTAAGTTGGATGTCACTTTAAGACTACAACATATAGACTTGGCAGATATATAATAAGATTTAAAAAACACGTTTTTAAAACGGACTAAAAGTATAAAGTAATTTATAACCTTATACAGAAGTTTTAAACCTAAAAACGTGGGGCACATTTTGTAAGATTTATCATCAATTGC
This sequence comes from Agriphila geniculea, assembly GCA_943789525.1. Classification (NCBI taxonomy): domain Eukaryota; kingdom Metazoa; phylum Arthropoda; class Insecta; order Lepidoptera; family Crambidae; genus Agriphila; species Agriphila geniculea. The sequence goes on from OX038875.1 coordinate 11,102,349, forward strand.
ATCCGTCCCACGTTTAATTTTTTTTTAAACTTCTGTATAGGGTTGTACACCGTGTTAATGAATTTACGCAAAATGAGAAAACCGTTTCTTCGAACCATCAAACTGAACAACTTTTACTATGGGACCAACTCTGAAATCGCGAAAAAAAATCAGCTGTTTCATACAAAAATTAATAACGAAAATATAAAAAGGTATGAAGCAGCTGATTTTTTTTCGCGATTTCAGAGTCGGTTCCCATAGTAAATGTTGTTCAGTTTGATGGTCCGAAGAAACGGTTTTTAACACGTTGTATATGTTTACGGGAGAAATTATTTAAAACATTTTAGTCCATTATAAAATTAATTTTTTTTGAAATTAAATGTTTTTACCGACTTCAAAAGGAGGGAGGTACTCAATTCGACCCGTTTTTTTTGTTTTTTTTTTTTTGTTTTTTGTATGTACACCGATTACTCGAAGACGGCTGAACCGATTGAAATGATTCAAACGTTATTACATTAGGTAAACTCCCAAGTTGGTCCCATTTTTTAAAATTTTGAAATCGGTTCAGTACTTTTCAAGTAATCTTGAAAAAAAGCACGAAAATAGTATGATTTTGTGTGAACTACCTCGATGATCAGTCGTATAACTTCTTTGTTTATGAACTGAATAAGATAATTATGTTTTTGTTGGAAAAGGGATATCTTAAGTGTAGCTCTTTAACCGACTTAAAAAAGGAGGTTCTCAGTTTGACCCGCATGTATGTATGTTTCTCCGCGATTAACTCACGTTTGGCTGAGTCGATTTTAATTTCTACCTAAATAATATACCTACACTTCCTAATACAAAAGGTACCTACACTAAAAATAAAAAATTGTTTAAAAAAACAAAAAACCGACTTCAAAAAACCTACCTCTAAAAAGCAAGAAATAATATTCGTAATAATAAAACACGTCTATTGAAGTCGGGTGGGGCTTTTAGAATAAAAAAAAGACATTTGTACTCCAGCCCCACCCGACTTCAATAGACGTGTTTTATTATTACGAATATTATTTCTTGCTTTTTAGAGGTAGGTTTTTTGAAGTCGGTTTTTTGTTTTTTTAAACAATTTTTTTGTGTGAACTACCTCGATGATTAGTCGTAAACTTCTTTGTTTATGAACTGAATAAGATAATTATTTTTTTGTTGGAAAAGGGATATCTTAAGGGTAGTTCTTTAACCGACTTAAAAAAAAGGAGGTTCTCAGTTTGACCCGCATGTATGTATGTTTCTCCGCGATTAACTCACGTTTGTCTGAGCCGATTTTTCTACCTAAATAATATACCTACACTACCTAACATAAAGGGTAACTACACTAAAAATTAAAAAAATAAAAATTGTTTAAAAAAACAAAAAACCGACTTCAAAAAACCTACCTCTAAAAAGCAAGAAATAATATTCGTAATAATAAAAACACGTCCATTGAAGTCGGGTGGGGCTTTTAGAATAAAAAAAAACCGGACAAGTGCGAGTCGGGCTCGCCCACCGAGGGTTCCGTACAGACCTACATCTATACATAAAATAAAGCTATAGAAAAGTTGTGTCGGTACAAATGAAATATTTTGAAAAAAGTGGTTGGTAGTTATTAGTTTTTTATATGAAAACTGTACTACGGAGAGTTCAAGCTTTATCCCAGGTTCTACCTACCGGAATTATGTGAAAAATTGCTTAGTTTATAAGATGGACTCCAAGCTACCAAACTGTAAAAAAATACCATCAAAATCCGTTCAGCAGACTGCTATATATAGATAACCATTTGAAATCCTTTGTCGCCACGTAGAAAATAACCCTTCCAGGGATTACGACAAAGAATTGACCACGGGCGAAGTTTGAAATGGAATAGTACATTACTGCAGCGGCACTCAAGACAGGCATTGAAGAACATACGTTAGTCCATCAATGCCTAGTTGCGGCCAAGGCTTGTGTAGTACTTTTAAACTTTTAACTTTTTAGTTTTAAAAGTGTTAAGCTTTTTATTTTAATTTTAAATTACTTACAGTAATTGAAAAAAGAAAATAGAAAGTGGAATGTGCACATAAAGGCCTTTCATTTGATACACATATTGAAAAAAAAATCCTGTTTTTTTCATTTATTTCCAGTTTTTCAATTTTTTTTCCAGTTTTTTGGAAAGTGCTCATCAAGGCATTTCATTTGATACCCATATTGCAAAAAAAAATATTTTTTTGTTTTTTTCTTTCAGTTTTTTTGGAATGTGCTCATCAAGGCTTTTCATTTGATACCCATATTGCAAAAAAAAATTACCTTTCTTTTTTATTTATTTTTTTAGTTTTTTGGAATATGCTCCTTGACGAGCATATTCCAAAAAGCTTTTCAAAAAACTTTCATTTGATACCCATAGGTATTGAAAAAAAAAATTTTTTTCGTTTTTATTTTTTTTTATCTTTTTGGAATGCGCTCATCAAGGCCTTTCATTTGATACCCATATTGCACCAAAACATTTTTTTTTCGTTTTTTTTTTTTTTCAATTTTTTGGAATGTGCTCATCAAGGCCTTTCACGTGATACCAGTATACCGAATATTAAAAAAAAAAATTTGGAATGTGCTCGCTCATCAAGGCGACATTTGATACCTATATTTGTGTTTAATTGAAAAGTTCGCTCCATTTCTGAATTACACGTGTGTAATGAGTTTTAATAGAAATATTGCTGGACAGACGCCGGCAATTTTGTATGAAAATCCATTATAACACGTTAGTAATGGATTCTCATACAAATATTGACGGCGCGGTTTAGGTCTGATTTAGCACGAAGAAGGTTGTCAAAATAATGTTCGAATTTCCAAGCATTTTTGAGAAAAAATAAAATAATTACAAACCCACCGCACCTGTATAAAATACAAGTACTGTTGATTGTCAACAGATGGCGCTGTATATCAATAGTACACTGTATAATGTTCTGTGAAATGGTTTTATCTATCGCAATGTTATTAGAGAAAATGGGTGTATTCCAACAGGACCCTTTGGTTGTGTGAAGCCGAGACTTTTATTGTAGTGGTGGCTACCTCGGCTGACCTTACCGAGTAAACTGTCTTGATTATACTTGGTGCCAAATGCTCCAAGCAACATTGGAATGCGATGCACCCGCATTTTAATGTAAACTGAAACAATCTACCACTGAACTATTCAACACTTGACACTGGCAAAAATTACTTCCAAGAAGAAAGTAGATTGCCAAAACAAAAATAAGAAGAAGAAGACCCCCTGTCATACAGCGTGACACACCGCCATGTTGCGAAAATATTTAGAGCCAAATTTATTACTTTTTAATTTTATTTTTAAAAGTAATTAACTATAACAATATTTGAAAGGATCTGAATAATTAATAATAATAAATATTGATATTTTTAAAAGAATTAGTGGCGCGATTAATCCAAAAGTAATTAGAAGTTAAACTATGACCTCGCAATGCCGCGCATACTGTTGTTTCACCAAGATGATTAATAATTACGTATTTTAATGACCATATTTTATTATGATTTAATTACAAATATACAGTTTTCAGATTTATTCCTGTAAGTGTAGTATAAGACGCTATTACCTGCCAAATTTCATAGTTCTAGGTCAACGGGAAGTACCCTATGAATTTTGATTCCTTTGAGAGTATCGAAAATGCGTTTTTTGCGCCCTAAACGGCAGTATCTTTTTTTTACGTTAATTTAGAAGTTTGATTTTTTTACAGCTTCAAGGGCCCGTAGACCTTAGTATATGGTTTAAATTTCATTTCGATACCTCCACGCGTTTCCGAGATAAAGGGTCTTGACAGACAGACGGACGGACAGACAGACAGACAGACGGACAACAAAGTGATCCTATAAGGGTTCCGTTTTTTCCTTTTGAGGTACGGAACCCTAAAAACAAGGAATTTGTAGCCCAGTCCCGCCCCACCCGACTTCAATAGACGTGTTTTTATTATTACGAATATTATTTCTTGCTTTTTAAAGGTAGGGTTTTTGAAGTCGGTTTTTTGTTTTTTTATTGTCAGTAAATTTTTATTATAGGTCTGCCAAGTCTAGTTTTTGGTTTTTGGACTTTTTTTGTTCTCGAAGTCTCAAAGTGATTACCTTCTCTTCTTCTTCAACATCGTCGCATTCATAGACATCAATTAACATTTGATCAAAATTGTTATCTAGAATGATATTTATAATATTAGAATTCTTTACAAGTTCTAAAGCTTACGAAAATTCAATGCTTTCTTAGATTTCTCCAATTTATACAAGGTGTTTGGAAATAGTCTTATAAAACCGAACATGGTAGATAGGGACCATCAAGCTGAACAACTGTTGCAATGGGACCAACACTGAAATAGCGAAAAAAAATCACCTGTTGATTCATACAAAAATTAATAACTAAAATATCAAAATGTATGAAACAGCAGATTTTTTCGCGATTTCAGAGTTGGTGTCATAGTAAAAGTTGTTCAGTTTGATGGTTTCTATCTACCATATTCGGCTTTATAAGGCTATTTCCAAACACCCTGTATAATTTCTTGTCGAAACTGAAATAATTTTTAATAATTGATAATTTATTACTGTTCCTCTTGTTGTTTAAATTAGGCAATTGCCTACGAATACGAACTCAAGTACCTACCTACCTAGGTACTTACGTAAAGTTTATAACTTCGTAAACATAACTTTTTAAGTTTCACCTTATATAATATTCATCACTTTGTTATAAATCCGCAAACTTTAATAATTTCCACAGAAAGTATGAAAACATTCATTTTCCATAATACCCATGCTGCCATCTAGAGTCTAGGTCAGTACAGGAAACTTTGAAAAGCAGCTCCTCCCTAACCGTGCTTCTTCTAAGTTTCCCTAGTTTAGTATAGATGGCGATAGGTGATCGTAATGACACAATATAAAAGAGTACTAAACATGTGTAAGTAATGATAAAATTTTAATTTGAAAATATTCATGTCTTATTATAATCATTTAAAAAAACCAAATAATTAGGTACTGTTAAAATTAATAATCCCGATATACGAAATACGAACACAATAAGTATTCTGTGCTATAAAGATAATGAGAGGAAAAAATAAACAGATTTTTATAAAACTACCATCTTTTACAATCTTATTTTAATTACATCTTTTACAAGCCAATCTAGATTTTAGCTAGTGCCAACTGACTTTGGTTTTTATCTAGCTAGACTGTCTACTTACTACAATTTATTTCTGAAAGTTGTTGCATTTCTCATCAAATAGGTAACAATACAACATCAATGTACCTCATTTTTTCAAGGTACCTGAAATCGATAACCACTTCGTTGTTTTGTTTTCATGTTTGTTTTTTTTTGTTGTTTGTTTGTGTTAATAACAAAACAAACAACAAAAAAAACAAACATGAAACAAAACAATAAAACAAAAACTGGACCTGTGTTTTATTTGTTATTTAGAAAAATAACAAATAAAAACACAGGTCAAAATTTTTTAAATGTTGTTAATTGCCAAACTTAAAGCTGGATAGTTCTAACTTTTCTGACGGATCACATGGTTCTAACAGGACCTAAGTCTAGATAGAGGGGTGGAAACGAGTGGTCCGGTCAGGGGCGATCAGTCAAAGTCACCCGCGCATTGTTATCCCCCCGTAATAAAGTGCAAATTGCTGCTTTCGCCGTTTCAACAACTTTATAAAATATTAACTCACTATAAAGTTCGAATTCGAAAATCTCAGGAAAGTGTAAAACAATGGACGTTGCGATACTATAAACAATACATATAAAGCTTCAGTTGAAAAGCTTAAAATTGACGTAGAAGTAAAACAGTAAAGCTTTCAGAGATTTCAATTAGAATTGTCACATAATAAATAATATGTACAGTTCGCGCAACATAACTTGATCCAAATTTTTAGTGCCACGTGACCTGCGCATTACAATTTTTGTACCTACCTACTGAAAATAGCTACGTTCATTGTCTATGGTTTGAGTCAAGTTAATAATGTTGCGCGTACAGACTATTTATTACAAGTGTTATATATGTTGTCGGCGGCGTATGGAAAAATGTTAAAAAATGAGATAGCGCCAACTCCCAATCATTTTGACTTTATATGTTGCTGTTAGCTATATTTTATAAAGTTTTTCGTTATAAACCCTGAAAAACAAAAAAAAATGCATTATTAATTGTTAATACCCCCAAAAAATTATAATAGCAAAATTTTCTTCTGTTTACACCACGCACACATGCAATTGTAACGGCATTCGATCATACAGTCCGCCCGTTCTCGAGAAACCGACCATTTTCTCGTATTTTAGGAAACCTCGGAGGCACAATCAGTCAACGTCACGGCGCATTGTTAGAGGGAATAAAGTGCAAACTGCAGCCGGAGCCGGGAACTTTTATAAAATATTAGCTCGACCGGCGCTTTGTTGGGGTCCAGACTCCAGATTGATTGGAACAATATTTCGTAATTTATTCAAATTCTATAGAATATTTTCAAATCTCTAAGGAAACTTGCATGAATAATTTGGATGTTGTAAAAGGTCATGGAAACATTACCACGGAACAGAATACATACTAGTACAATACCTACTACAAGCTAAGCTTTTAATATGTAATCTTTCTACGAGCTTCTTCAATGACTTTTCCGACTTTCATGAGATTTTGAAAATACTCGTACAAATAAGTTAACAAATTAAACATACATTATCTACCACCACCGGCCTGCTACATATAAAAAAGAATGTTGTCATTTATTTCATGTTTTACAAAACAATACGACTTTTCGCGAAACTTCCCTATTATTTTTAAGCGTGAGTAAAGCTCACGCTTAAAAATAATAGGGCTTAGCTTTGAAGTTATTACGATATGACAACGAGATGGAAAAAGATCCCAAGAACTAGGTCCCGCCGATGCAATACTTAAGACTGAGGGAGTCCCATCGGTGGGCAAGATAAACTGGAGCAATCGGCTCCGACAAATAGCGTTTTTATGTCGTTGCGGCGGCGGTTTCGCGCTAAACGGTTGACTCGATTGCTACCAGCCTCCTACCCTTTTTAATACTCTACTATTGGTTCTCATTTGCCATTGACAGGATCGAAAACTTTTAATAGACATTCTAATCGAATTCGAGTAAGAGAAAAAAGGAAAAAAACGGAAACAGGAATGCATGAATAAGAAATAGGCTGAAAAAAGGGTGGTCGAAAATTCTGTCCCTGAATTTCGCATCTCAATCATGGTTAGGTACTTCATGTTACCAACTGATTGTTTGTACTTTAATATTTAAATCTAATTCTCAATTTTCTTGGGTACTTATTTAATTAATTAATTAATTAATTAATTAATTAATAATCGGTTAGAATATGTTTGCCAATATCTCCGTAGCAGCTACGGCGTAGCTACTAAATTTTAAGTAAATAATATTATCAATTATGATGATTTTTATATAATTATCAAAAGCTAACTAAATCTATTTTTGGCTTTTGACGTAATTCTTGCTGATAACTTGGCATTCGGTGTTTTCAACTAATTCAAAATGATGAAATTACAAATTCTAGAATTGCTTTCAGATCATGATTAAGTTGCGAACTTATGGATGGACTTGCAAAAGCTAGTCACATAAATCCATCGATCCCTTTTTAAACCACGTGCTCGCATTACGAGAATTTATCGAGTTACGATTACGATCGAGAACCTTTGGTACGTACGAGCCTAATAGTTTCCCCTCTGGAACTTTTCAATCGCCCGATAAGAGGCTTGCGGGGACGTCCCGATATTTATTTACCACATTGAAACTTATTCGCATCGTCCCGTCGACTGAATTTGTTCTTTATTCAATTGTTTCATTGCCTTTTTTTACAACGGAGACTACTTAACTGTCTGCGGTGCGTTTGCGGGTACTTTCCGGTACTTAGTTGAGTATTTCATGGTAAAAGCTTTGTTTTCTGTGATATTTATTTGCACTTTTTTGGTCGAGCGAGCGCGAAGGCGTCTCTGTTTCAGCTTGGGCAAAAATGCTTTCGTATGTCTGTCCAGCTGTCCATCTGTTCTCCTCTACAGATCGCATTTCTTAACCAATTCTCGTGCAATTTTGTGAGTGGGTTCGATAATTACATAGTTAATTTTTGTCGATTCAGTTTTCGTAATTTTTCGGAAATAAATAGATATTTCAGCCATTTCATAAATACAGATTATAAACTAAAACTAAGACTGTCTATCTACAACTAAAACAAAAATAAATCTATATTTAATATAAAATAAAGCAAATGATGGTGATATAATTGGTATGCAATTTGCGTTTAATATTAAGTGTATTTATTAAGTAGATTAGCAACATCTTTAACATTAACTTACATTAAATTGTTTCCTTTTTAGTTTTCAGTTTAATTTATCTTGAAAATTCTAATCAGTGCAAATGGAAGGTTGCTGGTACTTATGACACGGGTTTTCCCAGTATAACGTACCAGCTGTAATATTTATTGTAACTAGAATAACTAGGATAAATAAGACTGTACCACAATTTTTGTAAAAAAAGTGAAAATAAAGATTATTATTATTATTTCGAAAAATGATCAAAAACGTCACAAACGCGACCTCTACAGCTCACAGACCCACTAGTAATTTTTTTTTGACATTTACTTCGTCACTAAAGATAAATTCCATATCATAAATTAAGTCATACATGTTTAATACAAATTACATACCTACATACTTGTCTTTGACCTTTACCAAACTCGCTTTAAACAAGAAACCAGTGAATTTTACATGGTAAAGCTTAAAGAATTAAGCCTCTCTGGCTGCTTAATGATTCAGAGAGGCTAATTGCCTCTTCCGAATCTCGGATGATCGTGAATAAAACCTTACGCTAAGTCAATGTAGACCCGTGCATGACGCACATCTTTAGATCAAATATTCATACATTTCAAGGCCTTTTTGTAACGTAAAGAAAACAAGCATAAAGCTCGCTTTCCTAGAGATTTTTGAGAGAAATATATTCCTAAAAAATTAGTAACTGGCAGCGTGAAAGGAAACTTAAAAGAAATCATTTTATGCATTTGAAAAATAGTAACTTATAGGGGAGACGTACCAAATAAGATATATACCATTATATAGGTTAGTAATACATAAGTTAGTAACTAACTATTAATCTTTGCCTTGAATTTCGTTGACGAATAAGCCATCACGAACCCTGTAATTTGAAAAGTCTTTATTAGTTACATTATTTCGTTGATATAGATAGAGTAATTATTAGAAAGCCTGAGCAGGCAACGTATAATTATTTTTTTAAACTTACAGGATGTATTCGTTAGGTGTCACATCCCATTATATATTTTGATGGGTATAGTTTAGTAAAATTACGGATTCGCAAAACATTAAATGCTAATAAGCTGTAATTTTGCATATCTGACTTAGATGTGATTATTAAACACTAATATCTACGAATCCAACTAAATTTACGAATAAAAAAATAAAGTGTAGGTAGTTATTACTTTTTTTTGTTGGATTTACATTCGCAATCAAATTGTAGTTCCAAATGAAGCAAAAAGTAAAGAAAGTATGTAATAAGCAATTTTGCTAAAGCAACTAAATAAATTAATATTTTGGTCAGTAAACTAAAAAAATAATTAGTGAAAATTAGTTGTATTCATTTACAAAATGACAGCTAGCCATATAATTTAACGATCAAAAGAAGAAAGGCCGCTATTGCAAATTATTACTATTTCGTCATACTAGCTCCCGAAATTTTACTGAACTTACCCTATTTAATCGGGTAACAATAAATTCCCACTTTGAGTATCAAAAATACTGAATATAACGTACTGAAATACTAAGTGGGCGACGGACTGAGGGCGACTACAAGAATTGAAAATGGGTGACTTTAAAATACAAACTGAGTAACTTATCAGAACGGGCGACCAAATTTCTATTTGGGCGACAACCTTAGGGCACACAAGACAAAATTTGGTATTTATTTAAAAAAAGGCGACTATCAAGATGACAAAATTAAATATACTATGTTGGGCAAAGAACCAAGGGCTCACAAAAGAAAACAAAAACAAGCTTCCTAATAACTAATTGGTGTGTCGACAGCAACATCAAGCGGGATAAGAGCGGTCTCGAAGTCGAACTCTGTCTGATATTATAAGTATTTACCAGCGTTCAGTACTTTTCGAGATATTGCTGTTTTAAGTTTGACATATGACAGCTGTCAAACTCAAAACGGCAATATCTCGAAAAGTACTCGTCCTAGATTGATGGTGTCTTTGAAGAAATGAAGGCTCTTGATGAGATCTTCATTTTAAATGACAGCTGTTAAAAAGTTTGTCATCTAAAATAAAGATCTCACCAACACCTTTCATTTCTTCAAAGAATGACTTCACTGACTGATGGTCAGTCTGGTCTGGGATGAGTACTTTTCGAGATATTTCTGTTTTAAGTTTGACAGATGACAGCTGTCATCGTTATATAACTGCTGTGTGTAAGCACCCTAATACCTGTGGTTACAGTCTCGTCGTCGCCGTTCTACTGTTGCCAAAAACGATATGCGTATGCTCAAATAGTATTACAGTATCCCAAAATATTTTTATCGTCGCCCACAAAAATACCCCAAAAGATATTTTTTTGAAGCCCTCATTGTATTAGTCCAAATCAGCCACTTAGTTTAATAGTCGCCCACCCAGTATTTTTGTCATTCATTTAGAATTTTCACTGCCAATTTAAATTATTTATTTCTCACATATGGTTGCCCATTTTAATTTCTTTTGTAACCCACAGATTGTCGCCGTTTAGTTATTTTGTCGCCAACAAAATAACACGCTACCAGGTTTAGTATTTAAGTATCCCATTAACAGTCGCCTGTAATTATTTCCTGTCGCCCATTTAATCAATTCCCTATTGGGTTTTATTGCTAAACTGATTGCTTACTTAAATTTTTCGCGAAATAAAACAATTTTACGGATTAGGAATGGATTACGGTGGTAGGACCGTGGTCACAGAATACATAATAGTACAAGTCCCTGGTCACGGGATGAATGGCAGGCCCCTGCAGGGGGCTATTGCATAACAAATTACAAGCTAATATTATAAGCGATTTTCCATACAAATTCACTAATAATATTAGCTTGTAATTTGTTATGCAATAGGCCCCAGGTAGCTGAAAAAGTAATATAAAAATAAACTAAATAAGCAAAACAACTCCTAAAATATACGCGTTGTAAGTACTCCGTAAAAGTGATTTTCAACACACTTGCTCGTAAAGTGAGCCCTAATACATCGCTTTTAGGGCCATAAACCGAGCTATAACAAACGCGTGCAATAATATATAAAACACTAGGTTGTTATAGAATTATCCCTACAAAGTTAAATAAGTACCTTACTGCAAGTTCTATGCGAGTAAACAGAGCATTCCCAATTTAACTGGGTTATAGAGTTATTTTTTTTTTGTAACAACAAAGGGGTTTTATGCCGCTGAAAGTTCATATTCATTTTTGAAATAAATAAATGTGTAAGTCTTTAATTAAGTCAAACAAATATTTATTATTATAAAATTATTCAAAATTCATAATCTTTTGTTATAAAATATTAAAATATTTGTATTTTATCACTTAAAATTATAGTTTTAAAGTAAGCTGCTCACTCACCCCTTTGTTCGCAAAATATTCTTGCCTTTGGCGTGTGAAAAAAACAAAAAAAAACTTATGCGCCTTTTCCCATAACTGTCATATTTTGTTTTTGTCGTATTTGTTGCTGTGTGGTTAATTACTTTGTATTTTCGTCGCAAATGTGTTGAAAAACGTCGTATGAAACTCGTGAGCTTTTACTCATTGCACACTCGGCTGAGTTACGCCCTCGCCTGCGGCTCGGGCTGCAACCCACAGCCTCGTGTGCAATGACCAACCTAAGCTAACTTGTCTCATAATGTACTATTATTTCACTGAATAGTAGGAAAATGAAAATGAAAATGATACTTACCTAACTAAATATTTTTCTTAATTTCTTCAAAAGCGTAAGAACGTTAATCATAAATAATGAATAGAAGCATAGGTAAGAATAGTTTTATTTATTCTTATGATAGAAGCAACGAAATTTCAGTGCAAGTATTGTATACTTATACAGGGTATTATTTGTAGAACACTAACAACCTCGCAGGAGCAGATTACTTATATAAAAAAAATCTTTGTTCTACAAGTTTTCCGAAAAAGAAAAACAAAAAAACCTCTCCATACAAACCAAACAGCTGATCGAGTTTTGTATGAAGTCTCAATTTTTTTGTCTTTTTCGGAAAGTCGTAGAATAAAAGTTGTTGTAGGTATATGACGTTAGTCATCCACTTCTGCGGGATTGTTGGTGTAGGTATTATTAATTTTTATATCACTTTCTTATTAACTATGTGCCTGCCTACATTATAAAAAAAGCATTTATTTAGTTTCACGGAGTTGAAACACCCTGAAATGCGTTGAAATAAAAATAAAATCCTTACGCTGCTAATAATTAGGCTGCTTAGAGCTTTAAAGCTTCAATAATCATTAGTATCCTTGTAGCGACGAACAAAATGGGTGACAATAACAATACGAGTAAAATAGAAGCTTTGACATTCATCGACGCATTTATTCAGCCATGACTTGGTTGGGTATTTACAGATTGCATTCGCCAAATCCTTATTACGAAACCCTGCATTTTACTTACAGGCTGTTTGTTATAGCTGTTGCTTTTACACTCAACCTTCAGCATCTTATATATCTGTATTACGTAAGTAGGTACTTATATTTTTTTAAGTTGTTGGAACTTTTGGTGCGACATACCTACATACACGATATCAAAACGTAATGTTGAACTTGGTATTTGTAAAATTTCAGAATTACTACCTATTTATACCTATCTACTTTCGTATAAAAAATGAGATAATAAATTGTAAAATGTATAACATAATGAAAAAGTTGTAGTTGTGGTGATAATGTAAGGTTCGGTTGTAATATTGTATTCGCGGGTTCGATTCCCGTCTGAGTATTGATCTGGTGCGAGTCGTATTTTTTCTAGTATATTATTTAGTATTGTTTAAAAATAGCATTGTAAATGCAAAAATCTCAAATTTAAAAATATTGTATTGTTTTTTATCTCTAGATGTTAAGCTCCGAGGGCAGCAGTTTGCAATACGAGGCGTTCATAGAGCAAATATCGCATATAAATTTTTTAGGCAAACTTATAGCCCTTTCTCTCAATTCGTCGAAACTTGATGCTCTTCATAGTCTTATCAAAGGTGAGAAGCTGGTTTTATTGAAAAGGCAGCAAATCATATTCCATCAATTTATTTTATAGCACAAGCAATTGAAGTATTGGGCACTAGACATTGTGTCCATCAAAATCAGTAGTACCTAGTGTACCTACCTACAGTACCACTAGCACGAACATCTGTCGAGAAAAAAACGCGCGTAAAAGAACTCAATGGAGTATTATCTCTGTGGGAAATTTCATTTCGCTCTTCGGCGATAGATGGCGCTGTACAAATTTCCTATAACTACAAAATACTTTATCGAATCATTATCGACTTTTTTTTTGACATTCTCTTTAACCGAATGTTTCAACGCGCGCGCGTTTTTAGGGTTCCGTACCCAAAGGGTAAAAACGGGACCCTATCACTAAACCTCCGCTGTCCGTCTGTCTGTCTGACTGTCTGTCACCAAGCTGTATCTCATGAACCGTGATAGCTAGACAGTTGAAATTTTTACAGATGATGTATTTCTGTTGCCGCTATAACAACAAATACTAAAAACAGAATAAAATAAATATTTAAGGGGGGCTCCGATACAACAAAGGTATTTTTTTTGCCGTTTTTTCTCGATATTGATAACGACTACAGGTGACTACAGGTAGACAGTTGAAATTTTTACAGATCGTGTAGGTATTTCTATTGCTGCTATTTACAACAAATGCTAAGAACAGAATAAAATTAATATATAAGGGGGGCTCCCATACAACAAACCTATTTTTTTTTTTTGCTGTTTTTTGGTACGGAACCCTTCGTGCGCGAGACCGACTCGCACTTGGCCGGTATTTCGATAGCTGTTTGTGCTACTTCGGGTAATGATCAAAATTATTGGTTAAGCAGTTCAGGCATAAAAATCTTTAAAATTATAAAAGCATTTATCTTCCTCTTTTTTCAAGGCTTTGCGAGGCAAGTGTACCTATACTGCCCGGCATATATATTGGCAAGAGAAAGAAAGGGACAAAAGATGCGCAGTAGCCATAAACACTAAGTTTATGGCTACTGCGCATCTTTTGTCTCTTTCATTTTCTTGCCAATATATATGCCGGCATCTGTACCTATGATTATTAATATAATTGAAAAAGTGTAAAAGTGAAAAAGTGTACCTATATTAGAGAAAAATAATACATAAAATATACTTACAACTTTGTATTTCCCAGATCCAATTCCTGTTTTCATAGAATCAGTCTCTTTGAATATAACATTGGATCTAATAATAAAGAACTCTTATTTTGAAATAAAACACTTTTTAACGGATACTAGCGCGGTTTTATTGAATGTACTTTGGTATTTAGTTGGTAATTGGTTTGATTTTTGGTTTTCCCGACGTTTCGGCACCTTTGCAGCTGCCGTGGTCACGGGGGACCGTGACCACGGCTCCGGCATGGCGCTAGTATCCGTTAAAAAGTGTTTTATTTCATGTCTAGTGAGCGCGTAAGCTTGAGAAGTGAATAACTCTTATTATTATTATAATAACATAAGTCGTTGAAAATGGAAACTCGTTTCTGTGGACGGTTAATTAATTTCATTAAAACTGATTAACTTGGCATTGTTTCAGGTAACTCGATTGGCTTATACAATATACACAGTTATGAAGAGCTATGAAAGTAAAAATGTGTAACGAAGGTATAAAAATAAATGCGATCAAATTGTGCAGATTTGTTCTGTGATCTTAACGGAACAAAATAGTTTTCCATCATTTCTACTATCATTACAAATAATATCCACAGATAAATTAAGTCTATGTTAAGTTTCTCGAATTATAACAATGTTAGTTAAGTTGGTAATAAATTAGTATACAAATAGCCTATCTTCTATTGACAGTCACTTATTAATCCCCGTCAATTGATAATGCGCCTGGCGGCCATGATTTTAACCTCAAAAACGAAAAACAATTGTAAAATTTTTATATACCTAGATCCTATTTTATTGAAAATTATAATTCAATAATTAATATATTAGATTACCTATTAGAATTTTCTTGTTGCATGACATTTTTAGTTGCAGATCACGTCAACGTGGATGTTAATGTGACAAGGTTCCAGCGCATTATCAATTGACAGGGATCTTATTTGTTTTAATAAAAACTAGTGGCTCCGTGAGCTGTAGACCTCACGATAAATTAAAATAAAATGTCACCACGAAGTTTTCAAAGCACACAGTAGAGGTATGTGAGTATACGCAGCTAGATGGTGCTTTTAATTTTGATCATTTTTCAAAATGGGTGAATATTTTTTATATAAATTTGGAAAAATTGGCTTGACTAAACAGTTATATATAATTATCGAACCTACTCACACAATTTCACCAGAACCGGTTGAGAAATGCGACCTCTAGGCTGGAACAGACAGCCGGACAGCCATACGAAAGAATTTTTGCCCCAGCTGAAGCAGAGACGCTTCGCTCGCACTTCGTGCTCGCTCGGTCAATAAACCATGAAAAACGCCACTTTTTTTTTAAAATAAAATCTTAATTTATGATAAACTGCATTGTGGCAGATAGACAGACAGACAGACAGACAGACAGACAGGCAGACAGACAGACGGACAGCGGAGTCTTAGAAATAGGGTCCCGTTTTTACCCTTTGGGTACGGAACCCTAAAAAGGATACAAAATTAAGAACGACGCTGTCAAAAAATGTTGTTGTGAAATTTTATGAGTATTAACAATATTTATGGCCAGTTTTTTTCAGTTCATTACAAAAACAGAAATCTAGGAGATCCGATAGAGTGCTTTAATTAAAAATAGTGGCTCAATGGAGGTAGCATGAATGCGATGTATTCTTCAAATACGAGTGCAGCCTGCAAACAGTGGAATGCCATTGTATTCGAGTTCGGGTTCATTTCGAGTTTCACGCTCGCAGGCAAATGATATGTTTTACGCTCGTTATAAAGTGGACTGGCCGCTATTCGGAACTCCTACTATGATTTCCTTCATAATGACTCAATTTTAATATTAAGCTTTACCGATGGGTAAAAGCTACCTAATGCCGGGTCCATAGCGCGTGTTTTGCTCTACACAATCAACAAAAACATCTCAACATTCAACAAAATAGAAAAAACCATAGAAATAGAATGTCAAAGAACAACAACGTCAATAAACAGGTGATCCGAAAATAAATGCATACATTTTATATGAGATAGGTAAAATATGACTTAGATACATAAAATATGACTATATATGGCAAAGGAAATTAATAAATTATGTTCCATACTGTTTTCTTCATCGATAAACGAATAAATGTAGCGAAATTTGGTTTTAGAGAAATGTGTGGTAATATCCTATTTACCTGTGAAAAGTGTGATTACTTGGATTGTTTCTTTTTGTCACATCACAATTACTTAGAGCACAAGACACCGTGGCTCCACGATACCTTTATTTTAAGTTCTTATTAAGATTAACAAATATTATAAACAAATTGTGATTGCTCAATTGCTAGGCGGGACGCTAGGGGCTCTTACTGTAAAAAATGTTGGCACATGTCACTTGATCCTTTGTCTCTATTTTACATAGACCGTGTCCGCATGATGTTAACTTCTCTTTTCCACGCTTTGTTGGTCTTCTTGAGCGCAGCGAAATTTTTCTATGTCTATGGAAAAAACCTATGAGGATTTTGTTTCGCGAAACAATGTTTTGTTGATTGTGTAGGACAACACACGCGCTAAGGACCCGGCCTAAAGGCGTTTGCAATAATAAAGTCGAAGTTGCGCTTTATACATAATGCCGTTCGTATGTGCTACTCAAACAAGTATCAATCTGTGTAGGTATCGTAAAACTGTGCCAATACGAACTCTTGTTTATTATTACTACCTATTACCATCTAAAATATAAATAACACTGTGCAATGTGTTACAACAATACAATAATTTGTTATTGGACTGCAGGCATAGTAGAACCAAATAAGTAAGTCATCTTACTCATTATACACACGAACGCGGTTTGTATGTGAGCGCGCGTGTCGTCGCACGCACACACTGACAAAATTTAAAGGTGATAAAGGTGCGCCAGTCGTGGTTGCGCCGTACGTAATCCCGCCCGCGCTCACGCACGCTTCACGCCGCTGTGCTGCCGCTCGTAATATTTTGAACGTTTACCTACCTACAGTAGGTACATCCATGCTTTCCAAAGATATTATTGCAAAAAAGATTTGTAAGAATGAGGATATATTTTACATTAACTTTCAATAATAAGGCATTTCGTACTTGCCGAAACAGACGAAATTTTTTTTATGTCAATTGTGTAATTTCGTAAAAAATCTCAAATTCCTACAGGAAAAGGTACTTTTAATGCCTATTATTTAAGGTTATGAAAAGTACATGAAATAAAACAATTTTTAACGGATACTAGCGCGGTTTTATTAAAAGTACTTTGGTAATTAGTTGGTATTTGGTTTGATTTTTGGTTTTCCCGACGTTTCGGCAAATTTGCAGCTGCCGTAATCACGGGGGACTGCCCGTGAGGTGAGTCTACCCTCAAGCGAAGAATTTTTTTAGACGTTCAGAAATTAAAATTTAACAAAATTTCTGAACGTCTAAAAAATTCTTTTAAAACTTACGGTTGAAATAGGATTAATCAAAACGTGGCTTTACTAAATTATGGATATTTATTCAAATAAAAAAAAATATATAAAAATCAAAAAAAACAAAAATCAAACCAAATACCGACTAAATACCAAAGTATATTCAATAAAACCGCGCTAGTATCCGTTAAAAATTGTTTTATTTCATGCCTAGTGAGCGCGTAAGCTTGAGAAGTGAATATTATGGAAAGTATTCAATTTCAGAATTTAAAGATTATTATTTTGAGAAGTGTAGGTAAATAAAAAAGAAAAAAACAGTTAATAGTGTAAACAATATTTTTTAATAATATGAAATAAAACACTTTTTAACGGATACTAGCGCGGTTTTATTGAATGTACTTTGGTATTTAGTCGGTATTTGGTTTGATTTTTGTTTTTTTTTATTTTTATATATTTTTTTTATTTGAATAAATATTCATAATTTAGTAAAGCCACGTTTTAATTAATCCTATTTCAACCGTAAGTTTTCAAATCACATAACATGACGTACGCAATGAAAAATTGTAGTCAATTCCTGAAAACAGTTAGGTTAATGTAAACTGTAATTTGACAGATAAATGTGATACATTGCTACTTTTCTTTACTAAGTTTTTATTGGTGTCAAAACGAAAGTGCCAATGTATCACATACATCAGTCAAATTACAATTAACATTAACTTCATTATTTTAGTCGATAGACGCGCTGGTCTACCTACAAAAAATATTATAAAAAAAACTTTGTATTATAGATCCCTGATGCTAACCCTACAAGGAAAAAATATTTTGTATAGGGATTGACTACGCATTTTTTGACGACCGAATAAACTAGCGATGTGACAGCCCTTCGTGTTTAAGCTGTATCGCTCGCTCGAGGCTCGAGTTGGCCTACTTATTTGGTTCTACTATGCTGCAGGTTTCCGCAGACGCTTTAGAACATCTAGGTATAGGCCGGAGCAACTCTAATTTCAAAACCGGTAAACTTTTCAAAGGTTAAACCTTTGAAAAGGTTTTATTAGTATAATTGTAGAGTTTTGTATTTGAACAGCAAAAACACAAATGACACAAAACTTTATGTAACAGCGTCCGATATGATAGTTAATCCAGATCCGTTGTTCTGTTTAACTGCATGGTATCGCTTGCCGCTCGGAGCGATAGCGTTGTTCAAAACCACATTGCTTTGAGGCAGTAGCATATGCAAAATGATCTCAGGATATTGTGGCTAATAAGTAATTACCTACATGAAATGTATCACTGTTGCATCATCATCACTGCATGGATATGACATTTCGTTATCCAATAGCTCAGAAACTTGATTTGGTGTCTCGATTACTTTACGAATTCAATTGTAAAATTTATGAATTTTTGTGGAAGTGTAGAATTTATGAATTTTTCATTTCTTGTTATGGCAGATAGATAGGTTTCTTGTTATTGCCTTTGACTGCAAAGCCCCTACCAATCAGCGAGGAAAAAAAAACTATAATATCATGACAAGTAGATTAAACTTTTTATTAAGCAGGATCATTCCTGTAAAGAGATGTAAGCACTTTCAACCTTTTCACTGGCTATAGTTAGATGAGTACTTGCCGAAACTCGTTCGAATGTCAATTGGGCCTTTACAGCCATAGAAAAAATCCAGTGACGCCATTAAAGTTTCGCGAACACTAAAATTTCCATTCGACTGGGGACCGATTAAGACCATTCAGTGGGGCATTGTGCGAGCCTATTGTGTTTTTCTATTGACCAAGGCTCATGTGGAATGGAAGCTCGTACGAGAGAATGGCCACTCTCCACGGATTTCAATTACCTTACTGTAATTGTAACAGCACCTGGAATTGCTGGATTAGGTATTTTAAATTGAACGTCGCCATCGTAACGGGAAATTAGTATTAGGTCACTTTCCTTTAGGATGATGCTTATTTCGTTTGGGACAGAAATTTAAGGGTCTTACACAGTTCCCTTTTTTCAGAGAGATCAGACAGACCTCATTTTTTGTTTAATGCTTTTTTGAGTGTTGGTGTTTATTTGACTAATTAAAAAATACTTATAAGATTGTGAAGTGGTTTTGCGTTTTTATAAAAGTAAGATCTTAAAATCTTTCTAAAGCGGCCATATTAAGTTACATACATGCAATAAATATGTGTGGTCAGTAAATCTAAAGCTCGAAAGCTGGGTTTAGATGAGGCCATTATTGCTCCGTATATCTTGAGAGTTTGCCACCCGCCGTGAGGAGCAGAACATTGCGGTCAAGAATAATTTCGTTATCGCGGGAAGGCGCAAACGGAACGATTTTCCATTGTCATTACAGGAGACTTGTGCTTAAAACTACCAAAGATTGTCGTTCGACTCGCAAAAGAAAGGTATGATTTTACATGAACATATATTAGTAGGTAGGTAAATAGTTATATTCACATATAAGAATTCACAGGATGCTATAGCACCCTTTATTACTATGTACGGCACTCACGTTGATCCTGAAAAATGTAACAAATAAAATAGCAAATTATTTTTGACAGGTTTTTTGTTTGTAAAATAAACTGTCAGCAGATATTTCTGATAGTTTAATGTGATTAATGTTTTCTTGTCATTTATTATTAGGTATTAATAAACTAAAAATGGTAATTAAGGCAAGTAAGAAGTTAAAATGGCAGGATGACAGACCCCGCTTTGTACGTGTGCATGGATTATTTTCCCGGTTATTTGTAAATGTCTAAAAATGTGTTGGAAGAAAAATTCATAGGTATTTACGAAAAATCGCTTCCAACATCCAATAATTAACAGCAAACAACGAAATGACTGGTCCACAACTACCAAAATAAAACTGGAGACTTTTTGAAAACCGGAAAAAATCAACATAATTAATGAAAATCATTTGTTTGTTACACTCACAGTGATAAGTATCTAACAATCTTAGCATTACGAAAAGAAGTAAACTTTTAACTCCACTCATAATCGGCAAACATTTTTTTCTTAAAAATGACAAAAATCAGCAATGTCATTTTATGTACCCCTATATTGGATAGAAGGTATTCTTAATATTGGATATCTAATACAGAAAAGGAAAAAGCTAAGCGCTTATCTATTACTAGCGGCCACCCGCGACTTCGTCTGCGTGGAAAGGTTTTTTGCTATCCCTCGGGAACTACAGGCGATTCGGGCTACATAAGCTACATTACGACACGAAAATTCGGCTAATTAGAGATTGGGTTATAACGGGTGTAACAAGACCTTCAACGAAGCCGAAGCCCACGTATTCCGCCCATCATCATGATCATTTTTGTCTTTTAGACTATACCTGGGAAAACAATAGCTACGAAGTTATTGAAGGTCAAAGTCAATTTTTTTTTTAAATTTTTTTATGTAATCTTATTTTATTCGTTATTGCCTACTTTTGTCCAATGAAACATTATCAAAATTTTAAGTATTTCGTAACAAACAATGGCTTCAAAACGTCGTTACTCGATGTATCTCATGAGCACGCACATAAAAGTTGCCTTTCAACTCGGCCGCACGCAGCTGTGTAGCATACAGCAGAATACGTAGACCTCGGCTTCGTTGAAGGTCTTGTTACACCCGGTATATAACCGTTCACGCGGGGCACGTTAAAAGCCTTGATGTGGCTTTTAACGTGTCTTCCGAAGCACGAAGGAACTCGAGATAGAATTTTTTCAATCATCCTATGACTAGCCCTTGCTGAATGTTGCTTAACCAGAACAATCGCAGAACGCGGCGATAACCCATTGCGCCATCGAGGTCATTGAAGTGTAGGATCAAAAAAAACATTATACCTACCTACTATGATAATATCGACTCTCGAGTTTTTGTCCCTCTTCCTGTAGCTACGCTAAATGTAGCCTATAACCATTCCCAAGGTCTAATCTCTCAGAGGAGCTCGGTGGCGCAGTGGTTTAGCGCCTGGCCCTGCCCCGATTGCGGAGGTCAAGCAACTTACGCAAGGGTCTCATGGGATGGGTGACCAAAAATTTATTTTCTCGAGCTCCTCCCTGCTTCGGAAGGCAGGTTACACGTTGGTCCCGGCTGCATTTACAGTCGTTAACACCCACCAATCCGCATTGGGCCCGCGTGGTGGCATATGGGCCTTCCTCCTTATCCATTCATAAGGAAGGCCTGTAGCCCAGCAGTGGGGACATTAAAAATGACTGATGTCAATATCTCATGGAATACCAGATTTTGTTATAAATCTACAAATGTTCTAATTATTCATGACACCCATTCCCATGACCTTATGCCCCATATCTCCGAAGATTATCGTTGGATCTCAATAAAACTTATATGGGACCAAATTGAAAGTATACCTAGTCGAACAAAAAAACAACTATTAAAATCAGTACACCAACACCAAAATAATCGATGTACATACAAAAAACAAAAAAAAACGGGTCGAATTGAGTACCTCCCTCGGGTAGGTAGTCGGTAAAAAAGAAATGTATCTAGTATATTATTTTATTCCTTTTCCCATTCCATAACTCTACGATTCTACTTGCTCTAGTACCTACTATAAAGTGTAAGTGGCGACATGGCTTATAAAACGTCTCATAAAACATTTAAAAACCATTAAAACATCGAAACGTGTTTAAATTTCACCCCAGTCGTAAAATGGCGCAATTGTTAAGGTGCGCTATGAACATAAAATTTGGCCACTCAAGCAGTACCGAAAGAGTCGTTAACAAATCCGATTTAGCCTTTGATGAGTCGGGGTTTTGAGATAGTTACAACATTTTCCTACAATTTATGGTTTCCTTATTTTCATTATTCGCCATTCAATGTGAACCAATCCTTGATCGAATTGTTGATGGCGAAAATAGCATTTCATAATCATAGAAACAGACGTATAGAAAAATAGGAAAGAAAATTAGCTGAAAACAAACAATAACTAACTAGCAGTAGCGAAGGGTCCATACAGGCCGATTCCCATCGGCTTACCTTTTAGAAATCCCATCCCACCGATGCACTATGCAGATCACAGCATTTTTGTAGAACGGCTTACCTTCGCCATAATTTCACCCCTCGCCACTGCTAACTAGTGTTTGTTTTCATCTATTTTTCTTCTTCTTCAAACACCTTTAGGTATTTATAAAGTCTAGTCAGTAGAAATCTAATCTATAATTAAATTTACTCAGTAAACTATATGTAATGTACATGATATATGAAGATTCAACATAATCTTGCGCTCTGAGCCGAATTAGCGTTCGCGTATGTTCAAAACCAGCGTTTCCCAAATACCAAGTCGCGAGTGTCGCGACCCAGCACCGGGCCATGAAAATAAAATACCGGGTTACAGCATTGTCTCATAAACTTAAATTTCATTTTTTCTCCGAATAATAAAGAAAATTAAGTGCATAGGCAGGAGGGTTTAAAACTTGTGGTGGGTCACGATGAAGAGATATTAAAATAACTGGGCCAGAGCATAGTTAAGTTTGGGAAACACTGTTCAAACCCATTATCATTAGTGATAAACAGCATTATCTTAAATCTAGACAAGAGACGTAATTGAAATGTCTAATTCTCTGATTGCCTTTGTACGTATCTCTATCAAAGTTACCTATGTAATTCTCCATAGCTTAGAGTACGTATTAACTTCTTGTAGGTCGATAAATACAGCTTAGTGTAGTTATACGATAGGTTATAGTAACTAAGCAATCATTAGCAGGCCTCCTTCACTCGCTCAAGGTCGCGCGATAAGCACCTACCGCTAGCCGTGCCTACGAGGGCACAAGTGAGCAGAGGGCCGCCAAACGCCCGCCTGTGTAGTCGCGTGGCATCTTTGCCCAAGTAGGTATTGTCTCTTTATAATAGTAGCAATGTCGAATCGACATTATTGTGCCGCGTACGGATGTCTAAATCAAAATATTATGTACCAATAAACAATTAGCTTTGGTTAAAAAATAAGAGGTATTTTTTTATATTTTTTTACTACAGATTAGGCCAATTTAAGAAACTAATTTGAATATTTTAACATTTGGTCCCGTATTTATTTTTTTATAAATATATTTGTCGAGCGGATATGGTCAACCGGAATGACGTCATTAGTGGCATGAAAGTTTAAGAAGGAAAACCTTTGCCATCTACTTATAGAAAAAGAACGGCCAAGTGTCATTACCTGTCATAATGACTTTATGGTTGTTTGTAAACAAATAAGTTATAGTTAATATTTCTTCTATTTTATTCATTTAATCCAGTTGTGACGGTTCTAACCTACCTTCTTAATTTGCCGCAATAATTTTTGAGGTGGTGAAATTATAATAAAAATGCTTACCAGTGGAAACTCAGCTGAAAAACTTTGTAAAAACTGACACGCCCAATCTACCCAAATTCAAAATTGCGAAATGTATTGTGTCTATTTTGGATGTAGGCTACATGGATGAAATTGTAACGATTGCTTGTGGACTGATAAATTTGCAGGATAACATAATAAACATTGTGAAAATATGTGCATACTTTATTTCTATTTACAAACATTTAATAGTAGGGATGTGGAAAAAATTACGAGATAAGTTCATCGATATACTCTGATATATCGATAGATGTTTTTACAATAATTTTTCCAAAAAATTTTTTTTGTAATTACGTATGGATTCTAATAGTCGACACTATTTTGTCACTGGAGCATTTTGATTTTTCCTACTTTTGTCTTAAAAATCATCGTAAAATTCGTCAAATCGAGCCAAAATTTCGCGTAGGGGTTTATTTTGCTATTTTTTATGGTTTACAATACCTTAAAATTAGAATCCATTACTTAGTCATCATCCCATTTCATCTTATTTTTTTCTGAGAAATATTACCTATATCGATATTTTTTCACTTCCACCTTCCACCATCCCTAATGCCAAGTTCATTGTCAAAATTGTCTTTGCCCTTTTTTCTTTTTTTTTATTATGGCTGGGGGATCTGTATGTGATGACGTCATATGAAGGTCATTTGAAGGTTAAAGCTTTTTATTGAATATTATAAATATCTTTAAAAATATAGAATTATTTTTAAATTTAATCAGTAGACACTGTACCGAAAGCTTATTCCTCGAAATGGTTTTGAGATTTCCAGTCATGTTCAAAAAGTTATCAAAGCCAATTGTCGTTTTTCACATTATGATATATGCTACGCAGTTCATTTAAAAGAAGTCAACCCTAACGTTGCGTCGTCAGAAAAGGTAAGAGCACGCGATAGAAAGAGAGGCAACTACTAGGTGAATATAGGGTTACCATCCGTCCGGATTAGTCCGGACATGTCCGGACTTATAGACTACTGTCCAGACTATGTCCGGCTTTGTAATTTGTCCGGTTTTTTAAGATTGAGCGGTGTAATATCAGTTAAAAAACATTCATAGCAGTAGTGTTCGAAGGAGAAGTCCCAAAATGTTTGGAGTCTGGATCTGTTTGTGAAAGTGTCCGGACTTTTATTGAAATGTCCGGCTTTTTGTCAGGACTTTCCAAATTTCGAAATGGTAACCCTAGGTGAATATAACTGTAGGCCATTAGAGCTGCGCGACCTGAATTGCACTTTATTGTGGCGGTGCAAAAGTCTCTATTTATTTAAATGACTTTGCGGCGTGCTGCTTCTGTACTTGTACTATTAGTTATTATGTGTCATTAGTAAGGAATAGATACTAAAACGTAGTGTAAAACCAAGTTTTCAGCTTCGAAATACCTTGTTATAGCTGCTTAGTACTTGAGAAGCTTTATTTTTTTACTTTTTTAGGATTTTGGGTTCTATTGTACCTTCAGACTACGGCTGCGCTCAAATTGTAGAAAATTGTGAGTTTCCTTTTTTAGAAGTTAAAGGCCAAACTCTGAAACGATGCGTTTTTCCTAACATCACCCACATTTCTATACGATAACTTACAGGGAACACAATTTTTGTGTCTACAGTACCTAAGCCATTGCATACAAAAATGTCATGATATTTTTAAGAAGAAGTCATTTTGGTTTACTATAAATAAACCATCTTAGATTAACCTTGAAAAATATCCAAAACAAAATGATTTGCTTTTCTTTACGCACTGGCATTTTTTCAGCGATACTCAGAAAGACATAAAAATCAATAACTCAGCCTCATGGTTGGTTCTACGTGTTACGCGTTAACGGGTAGTACTGAACAATTTAATAAACCAAATGCCGTGAGCTGGTACAATAATCATCAGCTTTGACATTAAAATCGACCATCGTCCAACCCTCAGATGTTGCTATTAGGTTCTCTGAATATTTAACGGTAAGATTAATAGCTCCTTTGGACAGGTATTTATAACTATTAGTGACGTATTAAGGTGCTGAACTGATGAGTCACTAAGTAACGGGTGGCGCAAAAGTACTGGCACTAAAGAAAATACTTTTATTTTTTTTATATGACATTTTCTGTCATTCTGTTGTTGAAAATTGTGTAGTGAACAAATATAAAATACACTGAAAATAAACATGGACCGTTTTACTCCCCAAGAACGTGGAATAATTGTGTCAATGTTCTTACGGAATAATTCATCAGTGATAAGAACACAACGTGAATTTCGTCGACGATTTCCCCACCGTCCGGCAGGACTGACCAGTCCAGACTTCTTTCTTTGGGGTTTTTTGAAATCTCGGGTGTATGTGAACAAGCCACAGACTCTCGCAGCTCTAAAAGAAAACATTCGTCAAGAAATAACGAACATATCGCAGGAAGTGTTACGGCAAGTTATGCAAAATGTCATAAATAGGGCTCAAATGTGTATCAACTCTGGAGGTCACCATTTAAAAGACATCATCTTTAAATCCTAATGGTACGAAATTTAATGGCACAAATATACATTTAAAAAAACCTAAATCTAGTTTTCTAATTTAGAAAAAATGTTATAGCTGAACCAAATAGGGTCTTTACTTTTGCGCCACCCGTTATTTTATAAGGACTAGTAAACTGTCCAAGAAATCAGTATACCTGCACTTGTATTCTACTATTGTGTATTCAGTGCAGTGCAACTACCTACTTAAAAATAGGGACGAAACAAAACCTCTAGTTAGGTATGGTCAACGGCACGCGGCTTCCACAGTGTGTCAAAGATTTTCGACAGTTTTGTATAGCTTGATATGCTGTGCCGCTGACTGTACTTACCGACCTTAAAAGTTTCTAGTTATTTTTGCTCATTATCTACCATGTAAATATAAATGCAGCTAAGATTTCAAAGTCGCATATTGAAAAAAAAACGCTTTTTGATAGTCAATATATTTTTACCCGTTCAAGAATACTTTGGCTGACAAGCATATCGATATCGTCTTACCAAAGACAAGACTCATACATGAATAATCGGCGTAATTAATGATTAGCATAATTCTATCCAGCGCAAGTCCACAATAGTCCACATCACACAATTAACCTCATGTTAATGGAGGTCTGAATTAACATGAGGCAGCTCATTAAATTAACAATGTAAATGTTAAGTAACTTATTGCATCGTGTCATTTCATCATAGGTTTTTTAGATTGTTATATTTTTCTTCTTTCTTATCAGCCGCACGATCTCGCTCGATTACTGTTGGATATAAGCCACCCTCAAGGAGCTTCACGACGTTCTGTTCTGCGCTGTCAACACCCAGCAGCTTTTTGAGCTTTTACGAGATCGTTTGTCCCTCTTGCAGGGACACTCACAGAGAGACTCCACCGCCCAGGTCGATCAAAGGTTTTTTCATCATCCCAAACGCCAAACAAGTTGGCAGAATTTACTTCTCGGCTGCACAGCCAATACGGAGTCCTTATTAGTTTTCTTCAATCTACAATACAAACCTAATTGGAATAAAGAACTAAGTTCTAGGAAAATTATTAAGCCTTTTTTTCAAACTGTACCTGCAGATGCACAAAAAGGAGTAGTTGTATTTTCAGCTTCAAATAAATGAGAGGGTGTATGTAATAACAATAATTATTAAAACAAATAACATAACGCAAATTCACGAGCTATATAGCATACAACATCGTTCCGCTCTCGCATTTCTGCATAATCAAAGCCTACAATTCAGAGTCCATTTTAATTTCGGCAAATCAACGAAGTGAGCATTGGCGGTTGGCGGTTCAATACAGGCATGTTTACCCGAAGCAAACACGCGGAGCGGCCTGCATTGTTAGAAATATACCAATTGTTTGCCACAAAGAGTTCACTCTACCGAATTGGCAACAACCATTGGAACTAATAATGAACACGTTAGTGCTTTACGGCTTATGCGCTCACCTGTTCTGGTAATGAAATAGCTCGTTTTCTATTAGCGATTATGTGTGATACGAGACAAGGGCTGCCATTACGCAGACTTCAGTAAAGCATTTAGCCGGATTTTACTGCAATGGTTCTTTTTAGGAATTAATACTTTAGCATACAAAAAAAATGTTGTTCTCCAAAATAAGTAAATGCTCACCAAATCCTAAACTGCCCAAGATTAGGTGAGCATTTACTAATTCTGGGTAGGTTGGGTAAGTATGGTGATAATTTAAACATAAGCCGTTCTTTTTTATAATTTACGTATTCTCTTTTATTAATTAATCATCATCATTTTTTTATTGCGTGCTTAATAGGCATCAAAGTTTAATAAAACTCCCCTCACTTGTTATATGAATTAATAAAGACTTAATTTAAATTCATATTCATCATACCATACGGCTACAATATTTTAAAACAGACTGCACAATGGAACATGTTATTTCAAATAAGTACATAACATTCAATTAGACGAGTTTACTTTTGAAACACAAGTTAAATTCACAAAGCATTTTGTAAAGGTGAATCGCCGGGGGCTACCGGTTAGCAAACTAAACTATAGTTAGGCTCACGATCTGGAACATTTCGGATGGTATAATAATATTGCCGGAGAGACCTGTCCAAATACATCATTATTATCTTGAACTAGCACGTAGGAATTAGCGTTTGATGTCAGCAAAAGAATTTTGATTTGTAAAAGTTTTTAAATAAAAGGAAACATCAGATATCCATACATAGATTAGAAAGGTAGGTACTTGTGACCACAGATGAAATAATCACTATGTTTTACTTGTGACTAAAATTATTTTTAGATTTCAACCAAAGCAGGGTATTTTTTAGGGTTCCGTAGCCTAAATGGCAAAAAACGGAACCCTTATAGATTCGTCATGTCTGTCTGTCTGTCTGTCTGTCCGTATGTCACAGCCACTTTATTCCGAAAGTATTAAGACTACACAGTTGAAACTTGGTAGGTAGATGTATTCTGTTAACCGCTTAATGAATTTAATACAAAAATAAGAAAAATAAAAGATTAAGATCCCCTCCCCATACATGGAACTGAAACTGAAAAAAAATTTTTTCTTCAAACCAACACGTGTTGGGTGTCTATAGATAGGTCTTTAAAAATGACATTAAGGTTCCTAAGACAACTTTTTCTCAAAGTCAACCGTTTGAAAGATATTCACCGCCAAAGTGGTAAAATGTGTGTCCCCCCCCTTTAACTTTTGAAATAAGAGAGTGAAAAATCTAAAAATAATATATACTGTAGATCTTAATAAATACTTTCAACCAAAATTAGTTTGAACGAGATATAGTAATTAGTTTTTGAGATATAGCACATTTTCCAAAACCGGAAATATAACTTTGTCATTCATACCAACAGTGTGAAAAACAAAGTTATTTTTACAGACGAAAAATTATAGGTGGTATTAAATATGGTATGGTATAAGGTAACTACGGAACCCTATGGCGCGTGGCCCGACACGCACTTGGCCGGTTTTTTTTTATTATTGCTGTTATTTTCCATTTGTTGAAAAGTCCTGTTAAAATGATCTACGAGTATATATTATATAAATTACAATCAACGGCATTCCAATAAAGATTTAACGAATCGATAATATCTATAGCGGTTAAATGAAAAGGAAGGTAAAAGTCTGCAAAATTCTGTACTATTGCCACCCAATGCTATGGTATTTTTATGTTCTGTGGGTACCCCGCTCACAACAATTAGTAGGTAATAGCTAACATGAGGTAATAAGAATTTATAGTTACTATATTATGTCAGTGCGCTAGTCCTAAATATTTTTTCATTACTATGTTTTATTACCTAACAAATTATTGTGTTAGACTTTCGCTGTATCAAAATTAATTATTTTCGCACAGAACCTACAGCAACGAAATCAAATATTAAATATTACCCAGATTGCTACTCAAAAGTCTTTGTTAGCTATAGTCAAATATTTAACGCACACCTCGATGATGAGGTATCTAAGTCCTAAATAAGCAACATTGCAAATGAAATCTAAACGGCCGATAGTAGAAAGGTAAATGTGCCTTTAAAGCTTCGTCGTAACAAATAACCTACCGTTTTCTTAGTTACTTTCTCTGTTAAATACCATTTTATTATTTATACTGGCAAATTGACAAATTTTATGTTTCCCCCCACATTCATTGTCAATAGAAACTAAGCGGTTATTTAATTATTGTATCTAATCGGTTACTATAATAGGCCTACCTATAACTAAATCATACAAGGATGTTTGGAAATAGCCTTATAAAATGTTAGATAGGGTACCAGTACTTATAAAATAATATTCAAGGACTTACTAGAAAAAATCAACTTGTCACCTTTTCTGAGGCGAGAAGAGACGTATTTTTTGTCCGAGCGACCGCGAAGCACGATTTAAACGCCTTCGTTTCAGCTTAGGCAAAAATGCTTTTGTATGTCCGGCTGTCCGTCTGTACTCCTCTACAGGTCGCTTTTTGCAACCGTGAGCAGGTTCTATTAGTTCTAGTATAGTGTTTAGTATTGTAAATGCTAAATTCTCAATACCATTGACACGACCCAAGAAAATTGGTAAGTATAAACCCTGAAAACCACCATATGGCTGAGATTTTTTTTTTATTTGTATAGAAAATTGCTAAGTGACAACCCCAAACGCAAATAGACTATTATTTTCAACAATCCACCCCATCGATAGGCAAAAGCAAAACACAATATCGGTCTAGGGTTGCCACTGTGCAGTTAATCATAAAAATAACTATTTATTTTTCTAAAACCATTAAGTTATCGTAAGAATTAAATGTTTGGTGGATTTGGTCTGACTTCGTGGAAGTATTATATATCATCTTGCTGCACAAGTGGCGTTGTTGACCGTCACATCAAAAACTACTATTAATTAGGTAAAAAAAAACCTATTTATGCAAAATACATAAATCTGACACAAACAGAAACGGTAACAACAAACCTGAACTGAAACAATTACGCAACTACAAACTGTGGCATACCTACCTCCAAGTAAGCGGTAATGAATATAAAGACGATACTGAATTATTAAAATTAAACCGTTTTGAACCGGTTTCAGCCGCTCGTT
This sequence comes from Agriphila geniculea, assembly GCA_943789525.1. Classification (NCBI taxonomy): domain Eukaryota; kingdom Metazoa; phylum Arthropoda; class Insecta; order Lepidoptera; family Crambidae; genus Agriphila; species Agriphila geniculea. Next base: position 11,133,453 of record OX038875.1, read on the forward strand.
TGCCGCAAGAAAGTTGTGAATTCAAGCACAAAGGACAAAGGATCCACACCGGGGGCCATTTGTTCAGCGCACGTATTTGTTCCCACCTAATTAAACATGAAACAGAGCCAGGTATTATATAACTGCGAATGATATGGCCGCTATGAAACCAACGCAACTTTCAAAATGAGTTACAAATTACTGCTTTTTCTTTTCACTATAAATGTAGATCTCCAAAATGTACAGTTATGTAATTAGTTTATTATGCAAACTAATAATTTATGTTAAAAAGTTTTCATAATTTAATGCATGATATGATTAAATCAAAAACTATCCTTTTAGTAGGCTTTAGCTGCCTACGAAGAATGAATTTTTTTGCTACGAGAACAGCTTTATAGGAAGAAATATTTTCGTAGCATGTTCGTAGCAAGCACAGACATATAGCAAGCAAAACATAAAATATAACATAATTATTATTCTTTTCACATTAACTTTTTCAACTTCAATAATCATTTTCCTCTGTGAATTATTTATTTACAGTTTCTTAAGAAAGTATTTTGATTCGTAGCATTTTTAACTGGGTATGGTAACTATCTATGGCTAACTAAAATAGCATTGGTTTCGTAGATGGCCGATTAGTTTAGTGCCCGATAGAAAATGTCACCCTCTGGCCACGTAGTCCGACTGTTAGTATATATTAGTAATAATCCTTACTAATATCCTTATCCTTACTAATACTATAAATGCGAAAGTCCGTTTGTTTGTTTGTTTGTTTGTTACGCCTTCACGTCCTAACTACTGAACCGATCAACATGAAATTTTGCATACACGTTGTCAGGGGTATAGAGAAGGACATAGGGTACCTTTCATCCCGAAAAAAAGTATTCTTCCCGAGGGATAGTAAAAAACCTTTCCACGCAGACGAAGTCGCGGGCGGCCGCTAGTGTATAATATTATAGTATCGTTGTGGTACATACTTTTATTTATTTCAACAAAAATACAATATTAAACATTAATGACGCTAAGTTAATAATGAGAGACAGATAAGAAAGAATAAGTACAGGTACATATTTTTTTTTTCATAATGCTCTTTTACCAGCCAAGTTACCACAAACAAGATAGAAAAAAAAATTGCACAGCCGATACAACGTGATCTAACCGGTGCTGGTGAAATGGTCAACAGTTACATTTCATATTGGCGACGACCTCATTCGGTAATGAGAGCAATCCTCAAACATTTGCATTTGACCGGGTGTTTATCAGCTCTGAACGTTTGCAATCAGAAGCAATATGCGCGATATTAGTTACCTTTGGGTACATTGATACTAACATTTAGAATCGGTTTTGCTGCGGCATTGTGTTTAATTGAAAAGGCTGCGACTCAAGTGAGATATTGCCTATCTCATCGCGTTATCATTATGAGAAATTTAAAATGAAAATGAATATTGAATAATCAATTTCGTAAGGACTAAATTATCAGCGACATAAATCTACAGTATTAATACATGATGTAGTCAACAGTCAATCAACAATACAATGTCCGTACGGTGGTGTCAGAAATGTTTTGATCATAAAATACATCTACAAAAACTTGTATCAGAAAATCTATAAATAATAATTTTTATAATCTAAATCTTTGTTTTTAGAAGTAAATCTCTGTGATTGGGTAACCTGCCGTACCTACATAAACCTAACCTAGTAACTAGTTTTGTAAAAACCTTAAAATTTTCAAGATAAGGAGCTCACTTTTTGAAGTATTCACAATGTTGTTCACTTAATCTTAAATTAGTAAACTTATAATTATAACCCAAGCTCAGCTTACGTCGAGCTTGGAACTTGGCTGTTACGTGGAAAATGATCGAGTGGTCGCAAGCATATCCGTTGCGACGTCACAAAGCCGGTAACTGCTACTAATTTCCGGTTAGGCTTATACGTTATAATGTTAGTCTTATTTGATGACTGTAAAGATTTAAAACGCAAATATTTGCGTCTGTGCAGTTATATACTACTATGTGCTTACAAATAGACAATTGTGAAACAACACATATCTCCAACTGACACGTAAAGGCGTAACCGTATTTACATAAGCCATTGTAAAATGAGCATTTAAACATTATTTTCGTCAATACAACTTAAAAATTAATCCCCATTAAATTTCTTATCTCAGAATAACAGCACCCAGAAAAAGTAACATTACTTTATTTGAACTAAAAAAATTGAAATATTTTGTCCAAAATATTTTTTTATTGAAATGCATTTTGATCAGATTATTATTTTCATGATCCAAACCACATTCATAATCAGTAAAAAAAAATCGGTTAGGCATACTTGAACGTTATTAGAATAATTTTCGACGTCAAAGAGATCTCGGAAAGCCTTTTGTTGCCGAGAGGAATCCACGATTCCTCGTTATCAGAAACTTAGCAACCGCGAATAATTAACAAATTCCCACAAATAATTTATCTGTGTAGCAAGTTGCCGTTGTCAGATTAGTTCTGAATGTTTCCAAAACAATTTTCCCAAAAACAAAAGCGGCTTAGCGGGGAGCATCGCGAAATAAAATATTCTATTAGCAAAATCCGTGGGCTCATAATTCTTAGAGAGCGGTGCGTTCGTAGCCATGGCAGGTGGTCTTAATAAATACGAAAATGGTCTATCGTCGAGTTAGTAATAAATTCAAAAGGCAATCAACGCCCAGGGTGGGTAAAAATATTAATAGCCGAGAAATAATTATGCATTCATGACTCCCTACTCTGGAGCGGTGGATCTGAGGGACTGAGCTAAATCCGTGGAGATTGGGTGACCGGCATACCCGACCTTTGTGAACTTCAGCAAGTAAGGATTATGAGTGAGCACCTAATGTTATTAGGTGCCTACTCGCTAACTTTGACTCGTGTTCTTGTTTGAGAACATAATGACGTATAAATTAGGGTTTAATTAGGTCGTTTACATTGTTGCGTTCAGAAACGAAAGTATGTTAAGTTAAGCCCTCATTTCGTTTGATGGTATTACTTAAAAGTTTTACAACGTACAAATCATTTTCGGCTGTTATATCCCTAATATATGCTTATGTTTAAATCAGACGAGTACTTTTATGTGAAACCAAACTGGAAGATGAAAATAATTGGAAAGAATAATCTATTGGTAAAAATATAAATGCACGGATCTCCGGCAGTTTCTCTCGGAACAAAACAGAGGCAACGTAAGCTCCGTAAGTCATCACTCATCAATCAATCGTTAATCCGGCGCTGCAATATCCATAAAATGAATCGCGCGCACCGTGTGAGCTTGCATAGCTGCGTAATTCTACAGCGAGACCTAGTGCTGCCCTCGGTTGTTTAACGTAAATAATCAACAGCTCTGGGGCCCAAGTCTGCTTATGTTAACGTCATAATCCAATTGTGTTTCGGTTTTGGGTTTAAAAAACAAAAACTGTCATTAGTACTATTATATATTCTGTGGCACTGTGTGAAAAAGCATTACAACTCATACACGATTATGACGTTAACAATAGCACACTTAGGCTAATTACAAGTCCTGTGGCCCTACCACGAGTTGATGCAAACTGTTTACGTTACCGTAAACTATCGGATGTACTGCTCACATTCAATGCGAGTGAAAGAGAGAAAACGATAACTTACGGTAACGTAAACAGTTTTCATCAACTCGTGGTAAGGCCACAGTTCCTGAAATTATTTCCTAACATATTATTATGAGAAATCACCATGTAACTAGTAATAAAAACAGGATTGATTGAACAAAATGTTAACCTCCAAAACACAAACAAATGTGCGGGTTGCATTCATCAATCTCCTAAATAATTATTTGTAGTGAAATTCAGAAAATTCAGCAGTTAATCATCACTCTCACATAAGTCATTATTTCAATGTACCTAAGTAACTACTAGGTAGGGTACTAAGTTTAAAATTATTTTCTAGTTTTACAAGAAGACTCGAACTTGTATTTGGATCCAGCGCAACACTATAACGACGACAATGCCGCAATCGGAGCAGCAATCTGCATAATGGATTGGTCGGCCGAACGCGGCGTCCGGTCGCCGCTCATTCAATTGTCGCGCCGCCGATGTGTCGCTCCGTTATTACGGAATACGGAATTAATAATTTCACGGGATGCGGATCGGCGGTTTAGAAGCCCTTTTTATTGACCCCCAGTTGTTGTTTTTGGAAGGCTAATTTATTTTGATTTGCGACGCAAATTAATAGCACTGTTGGGTTGGGCCCTCGTGTGTATTTTTATGGCATTTTGGTTTGCCTGATGGGATGTACTTATTTCTTTTTAAATCCGAGTTGACTTCCTGGAGCATTAAACCATAACTATTGAGTAATCTGTACCAGAAGTATACTAGTAGGTACCTAGAGAAAATCTAAACTGTAATTAGGTATTTAAAATCTTAATCAAATTCATTGATGTCATTTGTAAATGTTAAAAAATCTAAAAACTAAAATTTCATGCATCTTTGTCTACTTTTACAGCTTGACCATAAAGAGTTGACAAAAATTGAGTGCGCCACTTTCTATGTAATCACGTCAAAATCACGAATAATTTGGCAACACTGCATAACTTTTGTACTGAAAAATTGTAGTTCTATTTTATTTAATTTCAACTCTTTATGGCCAAGCTGTAAATGGCTTACAATGTCGCTAACTTTAATCTATCTTATGGAAATATCAGCGACAAGAACACAAATGGACTTGGTTGTTCCATTTCCCTGCGTCATAGAGCGAATACTAAATCACCTGTTCCTTCCACCCGAAGCAATGTCTTCAGGTGTACTCATTAACAAACAGACTGTACCCAACACTACGTACCAAATTGCTCGAGTTAGCAGTTTTGAATTTCAAATGTGGGTATGAAGTGACAGTACAAACAGTCAACCTACTGGAACAGATCCCGAGGGAGTTCTTTGCATATTTGACAAACTGTTTTGTCGTTTATCGCTGTATTATTATTGCCTTAACTAGATTACACTTGTCGAATTTTGAATTGGTAAGTGAAAAGCTGAACCAGATGAATCTGTTTATTATTTCATACAATTACAAACCTTGGGTCGCCACTCTGAATCTCTATTAAAATTTGGCTCTATCAGTTACATACCCCTTCTATTTTAATACTTACACAGTCCTATAAACTGAACTATTGTTTTAATATTTATTTATTTTAACACTTGTTAAAAGTGGTTGCAATGATAGAAAAATTTGAAAAACTGTCTCAAACATAGACTTAGAAAAACCGGCCAAGTGCGAGTCGAACTCGCGCACGAAGGGTTCCGTACCAAAAAACGTCAAAAAAAATACGTTTGTTGTATGGGAGCCCCCCTTAAATATTAATTTTATTCTGTTTTTAGTATTGTTAGAGCGGCAACAAAAATACATCATTTGTAAAAATTTCAACTGTCTACCTGTTGTCGTTATTAATATCGAGCAAAAAACGGCAAAAAATCACGTTTGTTGTATGGGAGCCCCCCTTCAGTATTAATTTTATTCTGTTTTTAGTATTTGTTGTTATAGCGGCAACAGAAATACATCATCTGTGAAAATTTCAACTTTCTAGCTATCATGGTTCATGAGATACAGCCTGGTGACAGACAGACAGACAGACAGACAGACGGACAGCGGAGTCTTAGTAATAGGGTCCCGTTTTTACCCTTTGGGTACGGAACCCTAAAAATGGTCTCAAATGAAACAATGCATACAGATACATTTCTTTACCGTGCAGGAGGTCAATAACAATGGTATAATAATTTTCCTGATTCACAAATCGTCCACTATTGTATTTATGTGGACCTGTCATTTTGTTGTTCGCTATAATAAAAAATCTGTTAAAAATATTTTTTTGTTTTATTTGTTATAATTTTCAAGATAAACGTGAGTGAGTGAGTGAGTAAAAAAGGATGTAATATATAAGGAAAAGTAGGTACCTTAAATATTGAAGATAGGAAATTTTATTGAAAGAAGACTTCAATGACTTCATTTGGTTTTTAAAAATAATTGGAATTGCATTCAATTTTTTTTTAATCGCATACGGTACCATACGAATTGATACAATACGTAATTATTTAAGATTTAAATGTTAAAGATGGTCTTCCTTTTGTTTAAGATGCTGTGTTACACAAGAAAAAATAATTCTGATGAATACCCAACCCTTTCAATCAGTATCGTAAAAATAAAAGACTTTTTTTTCATATTTGGTGGGTTCGATTCGGTTAATACAGACGATTTTTCAAAAACCTTTGAATGCAGTTCTAATTATTTTTAAAATCAACATGAAGTCTTCTCCCAGGATAATTTCCTAACTTCAATATTTAAGGTATTTTCCCTTCGTGTGGCAAAGTTTTGGGAGAGCCTGTACACTTAATATAACATAAAATCTTTGAAAAATAGAAAAAGCATATCTTATTCGAGTCAAGTACATTCAGAACGACAATCTTTAGTAGATCTTAGCACAAGTTTCATGTAATGACAATGGAAAATTGTTCTGTTTGCGCCTTCCCGCGATAACGAAATTATTCTTGACCGCAATGTTCTGCGGCTCACGGCGGGTGGCAAACTCTCAAGATATAGCGTGCAATAATGGCCTCATCTAAACCCAGCTTTCGAGCTTTAGATTTACTGACCACACATATTTATTGCATGTAGGTAACTTAATATGGGTGCCTTAGAAAGATTTTAAAGATCTTGCTTTTATAAAAACGCAAAACCACTTCACTATTTTTAGGGTTCCGTACCAAAATGCTAAAAATGAACCCTTATGGTGTGACTTAGTCTGTCTGTCTATCTGTCACAGCTGGATATCTCGAGAACCACTAATGGTATCAACTTGAAATTGGGAATAGTTTAAGATGACATTTGCCCAACTATTTTGCAAATAAGAAATAAATAAAAAAATAAATATCTTTTTTACAACAGAGACTGAAAAGGGGTCTGAAAAATTTTAAGTAAGGCTAGTAGGGCATGTGGGGTATCAATAAAAGAACGCCGTTTGCACATTTTTACCCGACTGCAAGAGGGTTATGTTTTTCGCGCGTATCTTGTATGTATGTTTGTATGTAATATTCTTTATTACCTCATATCTTTTAAACGGCTGAACGGATTTCCATGATTAACATATCGTTAGATTTGTCTTGCCAGCCCAAGTGTTCTTAAGAAAGTGGCGTTATAAAAAAACCAACATGGCGGCTGCACGGTGCTATTATACGTAGTGGAAAATAAAATTTTTTTTAGTATACTGCAATATGGATGTCAAATTAAAGGGCTCATTATAAGGATTTCAAAAAGGTATATTATGATTGTAATAAATAATAACTAAAAAGAAATAAATAAAAAAATAAATTAAAAAAAATAAAAACCCGCCTGCATAAAAAGACAAGTCAACTGAAAAGATGGAAACAAGATTAAATATTAAAGGCAACATTATAAAATGCAGTCGGAGGCATATTATATTACTCAAATCATTCATAATGTCACTTTCTTTGTGCATGCCTCCGACTGCATGTTATAATGTTGCCTTTAATATTTAATCTTGTTTCCATCTTTTCAGTTGACTTGTCTTTTTATGCAGGCGGGTTTTTTTAATCATTTTTTCTTTCAGTTTTAGACCGCATAGTTTTCGACATGATGAAAAATGTAATAAAAATACCCCTTATCTCCGAAGTTTGCAAAGAGAAAAATCTGAAATACTTCTATGTGATAGCAGTTTATATAAAGATTACAGGAAAAATAAAACGATGTCTCAATATATCACACTTTTTTAGCAATTATCAAATTTCTAAAAAAGTTAACATTAGTTAAGTTATACCTATATAAGTTCCACTATCGGTCAAGAGATGGGATCTAAAACTGCAATATTAATTTTATTATTCTACTCTGCAGTGTGGTTTGATGGTGCAATTATGATGGTACGGAATCCTCGGTGCGCGAGTCCGACTCGCTCTTGACCGGTTTTTTAATTATTTTTAAGTAGATAAATAAACTGTCAAAAGCATAAAACAAAAAAATGATATCTGTCTGATTTCTCTGCAAGAAGGGAAATGTGTAGGACCCTTAAATTTCTGTCACGAACGAAATACCTAAGCATCATCCTAAAGGAAAATGACCTAACACTAATTTCCTGTTACGACGGCGACGTTCAATTTAAAATACCTAATCCAGCAATTCCAGGTGCTGTTACAATTACAGTAAGGTAATTGAAATCCGTGGAGAGTGGCCATTCTCTCGTACGAGCCTCCATTCCACATAAGCCTTGGTCAATAGAAAAACACAATAGGCTCTCACAATGCCCCACTGAATGGTCTTAATCGGTCCCCAGTCGAATGGAAATTTTAGTGCTCGCGAAACTTTAATGGCGTCACTGGATTTTTTTCTACGGCTATAAAGGCCCAATTGACATACGAACGAGTTTCAGCAAGTACCCATCTAACTATAGCCAGTGAAAGGGTTGAAAGTGTTTACCTCTCTTTACAGTAATGATCCTGCTTAATAAAAAGTACAATCTACTTATTAATAAAAAAAATAGCATTGTGAACGCAAAAATCTCAAATTTAAAAGTTATTATAATCTACTTGTCATGATGTTATAGTTTTTTCCTCGCCGTTCGTAGTAGGTAAAAGATCCTTTGCAGTCAAAGGCCCTTTACCTACTATAAACGGTGGACAGTTCCACCTCCTTAGTAAATCTATCTGCCATAAAAAGATGTAAAAAATTCATAAATTCTACACTTCCACAAAAATTCATAAATTTTACAATTGAGTTCGTAAAGTAATCGAGATGACAAAGTTTCTGAGCTATTTAAAAACGAAATGTCATATACATGTAGTGATGATGCAACAGTGATACATTTCATGTAGGTATAATTACTAATTAGCCACAATATCCTGAGATCATTTTGCATAATATGCTATAGGCTCATAATAGGCTCAGTATTGAACACCTCAAGTTTGCAGGCCCACATCTACCAAGAGTATTGTTTTTATTGTTTAATCTCTGCCTGGCTCACAGTAACTTACCGAAGGATATGATCCGTACGTTGGTGATTCCTATTGTAAAAAACAAAACAGGAGATCTTGCAGACATAGGGAATTATAGGCCTATCTCTTTGGCGACTCTAAAGTGTTTGACGGTGTGCTTAATTCACATTTGAACAACCATGTAATACTCCATGATAACCAGTTTGGGTTTAGTCCAAAGTTGTCAACAGAGAGTGCAGTACTCAGTCTTAAGCACACAGTCAAATACTACACGGATAGAAAAACTCCTGTCTTTGCCTGCTTCCTGGACCTTTCAAAGGCTTTTGACCTGGTTTCCTACGACATATTGTGGAAAAAACTTGAACAAGTACACTTACCAGTAAAATTTATAAACATTTACAAATATTGGTACGGAAATCAGGTCAACAATGTAAGATGGGACGGGGCTTTGTCCACGTCTTATGGGTTGGAGTGCGGGGTGAGGCAGGGAGGGTTGAGCTCACCTACGCTCTTCAATCTGTATGTGGATGAGCTCATTGGCGCTCTCAGCAGCACCAGAGTCGGATGTCATATAGATGGTATCAGCGTCAATAACATGAGCTACGCGGACGACATGGTGTTGCTGAGTGCGTCAATCTGTGGTCTTAGGAAGTTAATAGCACTATGTGAAGCGTACGCTCGTTCTCACGGGCTGGCCTATAATGTAAAGAAGAGCCAGGTTATTATCTTTGAGGCTGGAAGTAAACGACTAGAAAATGTTCCTAATATAGCTCTAAATAATACTGTGCTTCAAAGGGTATTCAAATTTAAATATCTTGGTCATATATTAACTTCCGACTTCAAGGATGATGACGACATTGAAAGAGAAAGGAGGGCGTTATCGGTGAGAGCGAACATGCTGGTGCGCAGGTTTGCACGCTGCTCACGTGAAGTCAAAATCACCCTATTCAGGGCTTTTTGTACAAATTTTTACACGTGCAGCTTGTGGACCAGATATACTCAAAAATCCTTTAACGCTCTTAGAGTGCAATTTAATAACGCATTCAGGATGTTGCTGGGGCTACCACGTTACTGTAGCGCATCTGGAATGTTCGCGAAGCGCGTGTAGACTGTTTCTACGCAACCATGCGTAAGAGGTGCGCGTCTCTAGTACGCAGAGTGCGGGGGAGCGCCAACAGCATCCTGGATATGATAGCTAGCAGACTTGACTGCATATATGTACGTCATTGCTGCGCCGTATCTAGCGGGATGGTGCGGAGGTGAATTATATTTTACCTTATTATTGTTACTAACCTAGTCTTTAAGTTAATACTAACCTTCTGAGTTTTTGTTACTTGTACCAATAAATAAATTAAATTAAAATTAAATATTGCCTCGAAGCTATGTGGTTTTGAACAACACTACCGCTCCGAGCGGCTAGCGATATTATGCAGGTAAACATTATGAACAGCGGATCTGGATTAACTATCATATCGGTCGCTGTAACATAAAGTTTTGTAACAATTGTGCCTTTGCTGTTCAAATACAAATTCTACACTTTTACTAAATAACACCTTTAGAAAAGTTTGCTGGTTTTGAAATTATAGTTGAGCGGGCCTAGCTAGGTATACCTGGACTAGATGTTCTAAATCGAAAGCGTCTGCAGAAACCTGCAGTCAAGTAACAAATTATTGTATTCTTGTGACACAGTGCAGAGTGCTATTTATATTTAGGATGGTTATTAGGTAGTAATAATAAATAATAGTTATTATTGGCGCAGTTTTACGATACCTACACGGATTGTGAAACGAATTGAGTAGAGTAGTACAGTAACGAACAGCATTATGTATAAACAGTATAAAGCGCGACTTCGACCTTATTTTTGCAAACGTCTTAATTTACTAGGTTAGGTAGCTTTTACCCATCGGTAAAGCTCAATATTAAAATTGAGTCATTATGAAAGAAATAATAGTAGGAGTTCCGAATAGCGAACAGCGGCCGGTCCACTTCATAACGAGCGTAACATATCATTTGCCTGCGAGCGTAAAACTCGAAATACACCCAAACTCAAATACAATGGCATTCCACTGTTTACAGGCTGCACTCGTATTTGAAGAATACATCGCTTTCATTCTACCTCCATTGAGCCACCATTTTTAATTTAAGCACTCTATCGGATATCCTAGATTTCTGTTTTTGTAATGAACTGAAAAAACTGGCCATATATATTGTTAATACTCATAAATCTCACAACAATTTTTTTTTTAAAACATCGTGCTTATTTTTGTATCCTTTTTTTGATTTAATACATTTTGTTACTAGCATTGTGTACGCTTAGCTAAAATCAAGATCACTAAAAATTAAATTAATTAGGTAGTATACAACGTATTACAATAAAAACTGGTCAAGAGCGAGTCGGACTCGCGCACCGAGGGTTCCGTAAATATTATTATGGTAGATAAGGTACAATGCATACAAACCCGAACAATTATCATAAACCATGAAAAACGCCACTTTTTTACCGACTTCAAAAGGAGGGAGGTACTCAATTCGACCCTTTTTTTTTTTTGTTTTTTGTATGTACACCGATTACTCGAAGACGGCTGAACTGATTGAAATGATTCAAACGTTATTAGATTAGGTAAACTACCAAGTTGGTCCCATTTTTTAAAATTTTGAAATCGGTTCAGTACTTTTCAAGTAATCTTGAAAAAAGTACGAAAATAGTATGATTTTGTGTGAACTACCTCGATGATCAGTCGTATAACTTCTTTGTTTATGAACTGAATAAGATAATTATTTTTTTGTTGGAAAATGGATATCTTAAGTGTAGTTCTTTAACCGACTTAAAAAAAGGAGGTTCTCTGTTTGACCCGCATGTATGTATGTTTCTCCGCGATTAACTCACGTTTGGCTGAGCCGATTTTCTACCTAAATAATATACCTACACTACCTAATAAAAAAGGTACCTACCTACACAAAAAATAAAAAAATAAAATTGTTTAAAAAAACAAAAAACCGACTTCAAAAAACCTACCTCTAAAAAGCAAGAAATAATATTCGTAATAATAAAAACACGTCTATTGAAGTCGGGTGGGGCTTTTAGAATAAAGAAAAAGGAATTTTGTACTCCAGCCCCACCCGACTTCAATAGACGTGTTTTTATTATTACGAATATTATTTCTTGCTTTTTAGAGGTAGGTTTTTTGAAGTCAGTTTTTTGTTTTTTTAAACAATTTTTTGAAAATAAAATCTTAATTTATGATAAACTGCATTGTGGCAACCCCAAACCTAAATTGTGTTTAGATTTTGCCCATTAGTGGGATTGATTGATTATCGAAAACAAGTCTATCTAGGGTTGTCACTTTGTTTTCCATATAAATAAAAAATAAAATTTTACGGGTTTATTATAATACAGGGTAATATGTTGGCATATAGGTTTTCTCGATGTACAGCCGAAGTCAAAATCACGCTTTTTAAAGCCTACTGTCAGGCATTTTACACGAGTAGCCTGTGGGTAAACTTTACACAGAAAACCTTCAATGCCCTACGCGTTCAGTACAACATCTTCAGGGCTCTGTTCCGGCTCCAACGCTATTGTAGTGCGTCGGGTATGTTTGCTGATGCCAGCGTGGATGACTTTTACTTATGCTCTAAGACTTTTACGCATTAATGCGAAAAAAGGTTGCTTCGCTGGTGAACAGGGTGCGGCGAAGCTCGAACAGTACCCTTAGCACGAACTGCTATCGAGAAAGAAAACGCGCGTAAAAGTACTCGACAGAATAATTAATTATCTATGGAAAATTTCATTTCGCTATTCGGCGGTAGATGACGCTGTACAAATTTCCCGTACAAAATTGCTCTCTCGAATGTTTTTACGTGCGTTATTTTTTTTGATAGCTGTTCGTGCTAAGGGTACAGTGTCTGTCCTAAGGCTGGTGGGAGATCGACTCGATTCAGCCCTAGTTGGCAGGTTCACCGAGCTGCATGTGGTAAAGGTTCGGTGAGCCTGCCCTGCCCACTGGAGGTGTTAATTTACTTTTTCGTTGCCATGTATTCTAACTAACAGGTATAATAATCGATCGCAGCGCTCATGGTGGCAAAAAGTAGAAATAATGAAGGCTCTGTAATCTGTTTGAAAACGATATTAAATTTATTACTAGCGATACAGGAATAATTATATATGTTTATTATCACTTAGTAAAATAATTAAAGTAGCTTTATCCTCTTGTTTTACAAAATCTACAACTAAAAAAGAAGTAAACAAACCCTGATATAACCAAAATAAAACACTTTTTTTGAATAGATCTTACTTGCCATATTTCATTTAAATGACCAAAAATGATTTCACAACACTTTGTCCACCCAAATCACAGTAATTCTGAAATTTACATTTATAAAACAATATGTACAGTATTTTTTAACATTTTGTCACAATTCCGCTATTACATATCAAAACGTCAAAACGGTCAGGTCCACAGAACATTCTACTTGCCTACTTGCCTACCGCCTACTTGCGACTTCTACTGGGGGGAAAAAATTTTTCTTTGTTCTGTGGTCAGGTCAGAGCCAACAAAGTTGCAACACGCTAGGTGGCGCTAAAAGCGTGCACGGAGCCAATATAAGTTATATTATTAATAACGAACTATGGATCTTTGGTTTGAAAATAAATTATATATATTTTATCATATTTTTTATAAAAAAAATTAATGACTGTCAATAGAAGATAAGCTATTTGTATTACCAACTTAAGGGTCCATAATAGGATAACATGGTTTGCGCGGCGGGCCATATTTTTATATAGAAAACGTAAAGTTGTAGGCACAAAAAAAAAGATAAGCTAAAGAGATTATCTAGTTGCTACAAGTATTAATTTGCGTATAAACCTCACAGATGATTGTAAAAAAAACAGAATATCATCAAAAGCGCTTGTCGCGGGCCATAATTTTGGCGTAAATAATAGCGGAAACGGATTAAATTCTACATCAAAATATACTTTAACGTACTGTGCAGTTGCTCCAATAACTTTTTTACAAGAAAGATAATTGTGCTCTGGATAATGATGAAAAAACAACGAAAAACATCGAAAAAGTGCAGAAGTAAGGTTATTTTCCATACTCTTTACACCTAAATAAAAAGACAGAGACAAATGATTTTGCATAAACGAGCCTTAACTAACATTGTTATAATATGAGAAACTTAACACAGACTTGATTTAACTGTGGATATGTTTTTGAAGATATTAGAAAACTATAACAATGTTAATTAAGGCTCGGTTATGCAAATGATGGAAAACTATTTTGTTCCGTAACGATAACAAGTAAGATCACAGAACAAATATGCACAATTTGATCGCATCTATTTCTATACCTTCGTTACACATTTTTACTTTCATAGCTCTTCATAACTGTATATATTGTATAAGCCAATCGAGTTACCTGAAACAATGCAAAATTAATCAGTTTTAATGAAATTTTATTAACCGCCCACAGAAACGAGTTTCCATTTTCAACGACTTTTGTTATTATAATGATAAGAATCTCTATGGTAAACGAGAGTTATTTATGATTAGATCCAATGTTATATTCAAAGATACTGACTGATTCCATAAAAACAGGACTTCAGGATTAATAATATCGATCTAAAAAAACACAAACGGAGTACCTACATTTCGTTTTCCTGATAGTTTAGTTTTGTAAGTAAACATAAATAATAATTATTCTACTATTATTTATGTTTATTAACATGACCATCAGCCATTTAAATATCCCCACTGCCCCCCTTCCTTATGGGTGGATGATAAGGAGGATGGGCAATAACCCACCAAGCGCGCCCAATGCGGATTGGTGGGTGTTAACGACTGCAATTGCTGTCGGGACCAACGCTTAACGTGCCTTCCGAAGCACGGAGGAACTCAAGATAGTACATTTTGGTCACCCCCGATCCTTTCGAAAGTTGCTTAACCTTCGCAATCGTTGGTCCAGGCGCTAAACCACTGCACCATCGAGCTCCTCAATGTTTATTTACATACCGAAACAAAAGTAGTTAGCGACACAGGCACTACACTGGAGACCCTCGGAATCACCCTGTAGTGCCACCGACTCATCGCTATCAAGATCTGGCGACGAAATTTGGGCGAGACCGACAACCAGTCACTGAAATATATGGCTGTGTTTACTGAATCACTCTGAAAAAAAGGAAAATTATGAAGAATGTTTATGTCATTGTAAACTTATACTCACTTACTTCATTTCAAAAGCGATCAACCGACGTACTTACCTCATGTTGAACCAAATGTCCATAATAACAGTATATAAAATTTTGAGCTTGATACACGAATAATGCGGCGAATAAAAACATAAATTCCACAGAAAATATGTTCACCTAAAATATTGCAAATATACACAAATTATAGAGATAAAGGACATCAGGCACATGAGACCCAAAAGTGTATAAACATAATTCTGTTATCTATAAACACTTTATGTTACAAGAATCATAAAACAGTAGCAACATTATTTTTTAACTCCTTCATTTAGCGTTAATTAATTATTGAAAAAAACAAAAGCCTAACAATGATACTGACATCTTTGTTAGCGATTTCACAAGTCTCCCCTGAGTTTATTTGTTCTGTGGCACAAGTGATTGCGCATTAAAAAAAAGTCTGCCGGTGGGCTGATTATCTAATTCGAAACCACCTAGCGACCGGTTGCAATTCATAGATGATAGTGATCCATTGCTACTTCTTTTTGGATTAAAAAAAAACATACCAAAGAAAAGTAGCAATGTATGTGGAATGAAACCGGTCGCTAAATAGTTTCTTTTTAGATAATCAGGGTGCGGATGTCAGTCAACTCAACTGTCAAAAGCGTTTTGTTACGTGCGACATATGCACAGATTTTCCGTTTGATCGGTTCCATCTCGTATATTGCGGTGCTAATCTGTATCACTAACGCAGCTAACGAAACATGTTGTCGTGAAACTGGTGTTGCTATTTAGTGTCGGGGTTACCAAAAATAAAACTTTCAAACGTAAATAACTCTTAAAACATAAATCTTCGTAATAATCTGAATATTTCCTATGACTTACTAATTACATGCCTACATTTTGAAAAAATCAGAACCGTTATACATTCTTTGGTTTTTTTCTATGGGACTCTGCCTGATGTCCTTTTCACGCTCACAGAAATAAGCAAAACAACATAGGGCACATTCGTCCTCGAAAAGTATTCCCCTTATATTATTTTTATTTGTATATAACTTAGATTGAACCTAAATAAAAATAAAATAGATACTTAGCTATTGTTTATATTCAAATATTTTTTATTCGTGTTAAATCATCATCATTATATCAGCCGCACGACACCCACTGCTGGGTATAGGCCTCCCCTAAGGATCTCCACGACGATCGGTCCTGCGCTGCCCGCATCCAGTGGCTTCCCGCGACCTTCACCAGATCGTCGGTCCACCTTGTCGGGGGCCTACCCACGGAGCGTCGTCCGGTGCGCGGTCGCCATTCCAGAACCTTTCCGCCCCAACGGCCATCAGTTCTTCTCGCTATGAGTCCTGCCCATTGCCACTTCAGCTGAGCAATCCTTCGAGCGATGTCGGTTAGTTTAGTTCTCCTGCGGATCTCCTCGTTTCTGATTCGATCACGCAGGGAAACGCCGAACATGGCTCTCTCCATTGCACGCTGGCTGACCGATTCGTGTTAAATACTTATTCATAATTACCGATCTTAGGCCGTAAACAATCAAACACATGGCCAGAGATAAAGTCATGAAATTCACTGAAATCCCAAAATTCAGAGCACTGTTAACTTGATTAATAAACCTGCAAAGAAACAATAATTGATCTTAGTTAAAAATAATCTATTGAAACATGTTCTCATCGGTATCTTATTTGAACTTAGCTACATCATCATCATTATCATCATATCAGCCACACGACACCCACTGTTGAGTATAGGCCTCCTCTAAGGATCTCCACGACGATCGGTCCTGCGCTGCCCGCATCCAGTGGCTTCCCGCGACCTTCACCAGATCGTCGGTCCACCTTGTCGGGGGCCTACCCACGGAGCGTCGTCCGGTGCGCGGTTGCCATTCCAGAACCTTTCCACCGATACATAGGAAGAACTGATGGCCGTTGGGGCCATCAGTTCTTTTCACTATGTGTCCTGCCCATTGCCACTTTAGCTACATAACTAATCCAAAACTTTTTCAACCGCCTCTGTGGTCTAGTAGTTCGCCCACACTTGTGTAAGACGCACGGGTCCCGGGTTCGATTACCAGGAGGGGGGTACAATTTGTACTCGGTTTGGGGTGTGTGTGACTTATTTAAGTCCGCCTGGCTAGTTACCACCATCTAACCTAAGTCTGGCGCCATAACAACAATTTAAAAAAATGTTGTGTTCCGGCAGTTAAATGTAAGGTAGCCAGTTTCTCAGTGGTGAGGATTCCGGTTTGTAGTACGTTTCCACCTTCGGCCTTATCGTACACTTGACATCAGGTGAGATGAAGGCCAAGCACTATCCCCTTGTGCATAAAAAAACATCCTACTTACCACGATATCTTCCCATATCTCCGAACATAATAAATGAAACGTTCGTTCAAGTTCTCATCCAGTTGATCTTTGAACTTAAACGAATGAGTTATCGTTATGGTTGCTTTTTGGTCAAAAGCGTGTCGCAGTTTGTACTTGATCGACTTCAGTTGACTTGTGGCTTGCATGTAATATGAAGCGATCATGCAGTCTAAACTGTAATGTCCGAAGCCTGTCCAGATAGCTGCGGCCGCTTCAAACATGCAGGAACAGAGGAATCTATAACATTTGTAATAAGTAAATCCCTCAAAGAAAATCATGGGAACTTTTGGAACTTCTATTGTTTTTATTTGACGTGCAGAAGAGACGGCTAATTCTTGACAGGAATGGCAGTTTTGCCCTAGGAGCACGTAGTCGGCACACTAACATTGCCATTGGAACGAGAATCTTAGTACTTAAATAAAGACGAAATTGTAAATTATATCTCTGTAGTGCAGTGCACTCCGAAGATTCTTTGTGGTACTTTTTATCGCTTCCTTATCGCTTTATCGCTTTCCTATCCTGGCGTTTAATTTAATGAAGTCTTTTTTTGCGAAATCTTTCGGCACATGGCTATTACTATTACTACTACAACTTAGTATATTCTATAAAGGTTATTTTTGTAAATAAAGCTTCCATACCTAAGCTTCAATTGTCGGTACGGTTTATCTGCCGTACAAAAACGAGTAACGAATAAGTTTATACTTAGAATAACCAAAAAGTTTGTTCAGGAATTAAATGTAATGAGGGCGCTTTGACAAACCTACCCTGTCCATTGGCTGGTATCGTAAGGAACGTACGATGGTAAAGTATAAGCAGGGTTTTCAATTCTTTTTAGCATCCTATTTGATATCCACAATATCATGGAAAAAGCCATCCAGCCATTAACCATCTTAAACAGTCTCAATGCTTTTGTTTTATGTTCCTTGATATATTCCTCATCTTTTTCATTTTCCGGAGCAAAAATTGGATCTGGGAAATACAAAAAGGTAGGTATATTTTCTGTATTATTTTTCTCTAAAATACATTATGCCTTGAAAAGAGAAAAAAGGTGGAGTTTTTTACTTTTTTAACATCCTTAATTTTTTGGGTTCCGTACCCAAAGCGAAAAAACGTGACCCTATTACAAGACTTCGCTGTCTGTCGCTCTGTCACTCTCATGAACCTTGATAGCTAAACAGTTGAAATTTTCTGTTAGAAAATTTAACAACAACAACAAATAATAAAAACAGAATAAAATAAATATATAAGGGGGCTCCCGTACAACAAACCTGATTATTTTTGCCGTTTTTTGCTCGATATTAATAAGTTAATATCACAAACAGTTAGACTCTTGAAACATTTACAGAATATTTAGTTGTATCATTAACTATAAAAATAAATAATTAAATTAAATTAAAATTAATATTTAAGGGGGGCTCCCATACAACAAACGTGATTTTTT
Organism: Agriphila geniculea; assembly: GCA_943789525.1. Classification (NCBI taxonomy): domain Eukaryota; kingdom Metazoa; phylum Arthropoda; class Insecta; order Lepidoptera; family Crambidae; genus Agriphila; species Agriphila geniculea. The sequence goes on from OX038875.1 coordinate 11,152,417, forward strand.
ACAGAACCCATCGTGGGTGGGTCCGGCTCGCACTTGGCCGGTTTTTTTATGCATAAACTGCTAAACTAATAATTTTGATGGACACACTGTGCTTGCAACTTCAGTCCTAAAAAATATTTTATTGATGGAATATTATTGCTATCTTTTCAACAAAACCAGCCTCGTACCTTTGATAAGACTATGAAGAGCATCAAGTTTCGTCGAATTGAGAGAAAGGGCTATAAGTTTTCCTAGAAAATTTATATGTGATATTTGCTCTATGAACGCCTCGTATTGCAAACTGCTGCCGTCGGAGCTTAACATCTAGAGATAAAAAACAATACAAATATTACAACTGAACGCTACATTATCACCACAACCACAAAACTTTTTCATTCTGTTATACATTTTAAAATTAATTTATTATTTCATTTTTTATACGAAAGTAGATATAAATAGGTACCTAGTAATTCTGAAATTTTACACATACCAAGTTCTACATCACGTTTTGATAGTATGTAGGTATGTCGCACCAAAAGTTCCAACAAACTTGAAAAAATAACAGTAGAGTACCTAAGTACTTACGTAATACAGATATATGAGATGCTGAAGGTTGAGTGTAAAAGCAACAGCTATAACAAACAGCCTGTAAGTAAAATGCAGGGTTTCGTAATAAGGATTTGGCGAATGCAATCTGTAAATACCCAACCAAGTCATGGCTGAATAAATGCGTCGATGAATGTCGAAAGCTTCTATTTTACTCGTATTGTTATTGTCACCCATTTTGTTCGTCGCTACAATGATACTGATGATTATTAAAGCTCTAAACAGCCTAATTATTAGCAGCGTAAAGATTTTTTTTTTATTTCGACGCACTTCAGGGTGTCTCAACTCTGTGAAACTAAATAAAAAGCCTTTTATAATGTAGGCACCTTAAAATAATAACACATAGAAGCTGTGTCCTCGTATGCAAAGTGAGGCAACTAACACTAAGACAAAATGGCTTAGTTTTCAGATTTATATCCTTCATACGTTAACTAATCGTAACTAAAATCCAATAATTTAGTAACTAATCTCCTAAATGTAGGAAAATTGAAACTGTTTTGTACTTATTTGGTATGATTAGGTAATAATAAAGAATAAAAATCTGATAACGGAGCAATTTTGGCTGTTTTAGTTGCCTCACTTTTGACAATGCGCTTTGTAGAGAACTATCGTTCTAAGTGTTATTATTATAAGGTAAATAAAAAATTATAAACACCAACAATCCGTGGATTACTAACGTCATATACCTACAACAACTTTTGTTCTACGACTTTCCGAAAAAGACAAAAAAATTGAGACTTTTCATACAAAACTCGATCAACTGTTCGGATTGTATGGAGATCCATTTTTTGTTTTTGTTTTTCAGAAAACTCGTAGAACAAATTTATTTTTTATATAAGTAATCTGCTCCTGCGAGGTTGTTAGTGTTTTACAAATAACCCTGTAAGTATACAATACTTTCACTGAAATTTCGTTACTTCTATTCATTATTTACCTATATGATTAACGTTCTTACGTTTTTGAAGAAATTAAGGCGAAATCATTTGTCTCTGTCTTTTTCTTTACGTGTAAAGAGTATGGAAAATAACCTCACTTCTGCACTTTTTCGATGTTTTTTCATCATTATCTTTAGCACAATTATCTTTCTTGAAAAAATGTTATTGGAGCAACCGCACAGTACATTAAAGTGTATTTTAATGTAGAACTCAATACGTTTCCGCTATTATTTACGTCGAAAATATGACCCGCGACAAACGCTTTTGATGATATTCTGTTTTTTTTTTTTACAATTATTTGTGAGGTTTTTATGCAAATTAATACTTGTAGCTACTAGATAATCTCTTTAGCTTGTCGTATGTTATTTATTGTGGCTACAACTTTATAAAATATGGCCCGCGCAAACTATGTAGGTAAGTATCATTTTACCTATTATTCAGTGAAATAAATCACTTTTAGGATTACCTACAACGCGTATTATATTATTATTTTAGGGGTTGTTTTGCTTGAGTATTTAGTTTATTTTTGTATTATTTTTTCAGCTCCCGGCAGGGGCCAGTCATTCATCCCGTGACCACGGTCCAACACCGTAATCCATGCTGCGTAATCCGTAAAATTGTTTTATTTCGAGAAATATTTAAGTAAGCAATCAGTTTAATCAATAAAAATATATGGTGGGATGTGACAACTAACGAATACATCCTGTAAGTTTAAAAAAATAATTATACGTTGCCTGCTCAGGCTTTCTAATAATTACTCTATCTATACCAATGAAACAGTGTAGGTAACTAGCTAATAAAGACTTTTCAAATTACAGGTTTCGTGGTGGCTAATTCGTCAACGAAATTCAAGGCAAAGATTATTAGTTAGTTACTAACTTATCATTAAATACTTACGAGTAATTCCCACATATTATGTAAATTAAGCATAAAACATTATGAACGTATTAATGTTGTACCAATTCACTCCTCTTCAACAAGGAATACTTCTGCCAGTTTCGGGTGTTGGAGTGGGTTTAAATTGGAATTTTTACTAACAAAAAATAAGGGATTGGAAAATTCAAAAACCTTCACACAAGAAGAGCCCACTGGAGGCCTGCCGAAAAATATTAATTTCTCCGGATTTAAAAGTCCTACAGTTATAAAAAAATACGATTGGAAAGCTAATAATATCACATATCAAGTAAAAATACAAATTGTGCAAAATTTTAACTTTAAACACGTCATAAAAAAATATAAATCCATTTTTAATCCGACATTTTAAAAACATTTGTAAGTTGATAATTTTATTTGAATATAAATGTCATTTGAACGATAAAAGCAAATGTCTAGGAGTTTTGAATATTTATCATTTTCAAAAATTAACATTATATATGTTACCGGCAATGTGTATAATCCGGCATTGTATACAATGCCTAGGCATTGTATACAATGCCTAAAACGATCAGGCAATGTATGAAATATAATTCATTTTATACTTTGCCTAGGCATTGTATACAATGCCTGCTGGTCCACCGGCAATGTGTAAAATAAGTATATTTCTGTGGTCTGTTATAAAAAAATAACCTCGAAATTTAAGGCTCACGCTCCGCTGCGCTTCGCGCTCGCCTTAAATTTCTAACCTATACGCGGGACCTACAGGAGTGAAGCAGGTTCGATTCCAAACTCAAATTTCTGTTGTCTGTTATAAAAAAATAACCTCGAAATTTAAGGCTCACGCTCCGCTGCGCTCCGCGCTCGCCTTAAATTTCTAACCTATACGCGGGACCTACAGGAGTAAAACAGGTTCGATTCCAAAGAGCCCCCCTCGAGCCCCCCTCGAGCCCCCCTTGAGCCCCCTCGAGCCCCCCTCGAGCCCCCCTCGAGCTCCCTCGAGCCCCCCTCGAGCCCCCTCGAGCCCCCCTCGAGCCCCCCTCGAGCCCCCCTCGAGCCCCCCTCGAGCCCCCCTCGAGCCCCCCTCGAGCCCCCCTCGAGCCCCCCATCGAACCCTCCTCGAGCTTTCCCCGAGCCCCCCCCCTCGAGCTTTCCTCAAGCCCCCCCCCCCCCTCGAGCTTTCCCCAAGCCCCCCTCGAATCTATTCTCGAAAATCTTTTTATTATACACATTGCCGGTGGACCAGCAGGCATTCTATACAATGCCTAGTCATTGTATACACTGCCTAGGTAATGTGTGAAATAGATATCAATATTCATTATATTTCATACATTGCCTAAAAGGGCCAGGCATTGTATACAATGCCTGCATTTCATACATTGCCGGTAACATATATACTTAGTGCTTGTAAGGGTCATATTCAAACAACAATAACTCTCTAAACATGGAACTCAGAGAAATGATTGTAAAGTAGTTTTGTAAATAATATTCCTATGTATAATAAAAAAATGCATCTCTATGTCCTAGTTAGTAGTAGTTTTGAGGTATGTGCGAAAAACTGAACATACAAACAGATTAAAATAGTTTTAATTTTTTTTTATGATTTTATATGAATTTTTATTTTTACTTGATACTTATGTGATATTATAAGCTTTCAAAAAGTATTTTTTTTTAACTGTAGAAATTTTAAATCCGGAGAAATTAATATTTTTTTTGGCAGGGTCATTTAAAATGGCGGCCATTCCAGCAGGAAAGGGGATAAATACATACGTAATTTCTGCAGAAACTTGTTTAGGCTGCTAGAGTGTAAACATATTAAAAGTCCTCCTCTCGTCTAGGAGGTGAGCCATAGTGGGGTTTAAAGGGTTTAACTTTTGTGATTTTCACTGATATATCCAAAACGGTGCATCGTAGAGAAAAGTGTTCTGCTACTGAATAAAAGCTTATAAAATTTTCTACTACTTTTATTCTACACAATATTTTTTTTCCAATTTCCCCATAGTTTTCAAGCTACACGCTCCGGAAATGTGAAAATTTGTATGATGGTCAACATTCAAGAAGTTGGTATACAAATTTAAGGCGATTCCCTGATCGAAAGTGGCAGCCTCAGAGGTTTTTGTTTAATATGTTATTAATAGAAAAGGATTTTATAAAACTTTTTGTGGAATTTATAGGGCTCATATTCTAGTATTTTTAGAAGGTACCTACCTATCACTAAATTCCCTCGCAGTCATTCGTAGAAGTTCTAGCAGTGACTGACTACGAGACGAGGTAATGTAATGTAATGATACCGTCTAAAAATACTAGACCACTTTATAATACTGTGACTAGACTATGGGCATAAGAATAAATAAAAATTCTTATGCTATGGGCCCTAAAAATTCCACGAGAAGTTTAGAGGGCTTTTCAAAGTGACATTAAAAAATAGTATAATAATTTGCCTCACTAGATGGCGTCGAAGGCTAGAGAAGTGTCAAAATTGGCTTTTAAAAATAAAAGGAAAGTAAGCGCTCGCTGGCTTAAATAGCTGCCCAAAGAGAAACATTTTAAGGTTACATCTGCCTGCCTACCTGGCCCCCTAAGCATGACCGACAAAACACGATAAGTATATATCGCGTGATACAGCGTTTTATCGACACTCAACTGTCAAACTCCTTTAACAGTTAAACGTAATAAATCGCTACATATATCATATCGCGTTTCGGTGGTCATGCTAGGGGGGCTGAGTACTTTTCGAAGCTTAGTAAAAAGAAATTACATTAACTAACATATACATTTTTATCAACGCCATCTATCGAGCCTACCGTTTTTGTCATTTTGAAAAGCCCTCTTCCGCGTTTCTGACACGTTTTTATTAGCCTTAGAGCTAGCGCCACTCCCCTACAAAAATATAATATACCGTATAAATACACTTTTTTTCAAAATCCAATAAATGAATCTCTTGCAAAATATCAATCGTAGTTATTTAAACTTAAATAACACAAACTTAATGACAGATAATTTATTGTGGTTTTTCTCAACGAAAAACAAACAAAACGATGGCCGTGTTTTACTTTTTTTTTCACCACCAAAACTGCAAAGTTTGTGTGTTTAGAAATAACAAATTGATATCTTGCGACCCCTCGCAAGATATCAGTTTTTTAGGGTTCCGTAGCCTAAATGGCAAAAAACGGAACCCTTATAGATTCGTCATGTCTGTCTGTCTGTCTGTCTGTCTGTCCGTATGTCACAGCCACTTTATTCCGAAAGTATTAAGACTACACAGTTGAAACTTGGTAGGTAGATGTATTCTGTTAACCGCTTAACGAATTTAATACAAAAATAAGAAAAATAAAAGATAAAGGGGTGGCTTAAGACAACTTTTTCTCAAAGTCAACCGTTTGCAAGATATTCACCGCCAAAGTGGTTAAATGTGTGTCCCCCCCCTTTAACTTTTGAAATAAGAGAGTGAAAAATTTAAAAAAAATATATCTGTAGATCTTAATAAACACTTTCAACCAAAATTGGTTTGAACGAGATATAGTAATTAGTTTTTGAGATATAGCACATTTTCCAAAACCGCAAATATAACTTTGTCATTCATACCACCACTGTGAAAAACAAAGTTATTTTTGCAAACAAAAAATGATAGGTAGTATTAAATATGGTATGGTAGGTATAAGGTAACTACGGAACCCTATGGCGCGTGGCCCGACACGCACTTGGCCGGTTTTTTTTTTTTTAGGACCCCACCGCAGCTTGGGTTTTTAAATCGTTTTCAAATCTTTTGAAAACACTTTGTGCAAGAAAATACTTCGAAATCATTGCTGTATGGCGCTAAATGAGCCTTTTTCTGTTCTATTGAAGCGCCTGTTTCAAATCTATGGCGATCTATGACCCAGCCATCAGCCTGCTGGAATGCACCAAATAATCTTCTTCTTCTTATTTTTGTTTTGGTAATCTACTTTCTTCTTGGAAGTATTTTTTGCCAGTGTCAAGTGTTGAATAGTTCAGTGGTAGGTATTGTTTAAGTTTACATTAGAATGCGGGTACATTGCATTCCAATACTGCTTGGAGTATTTGGCACCAAGTATAGCAAGACAGTTTACTCGGTAAGTTCAGCCGAGCTAGCCACCACTACAATAAAAGTTTCAGCTTCACACAACGAAGATCGCGCCTATTTCAATTATCTCACCTATTGTTCAGTTGCGTAGACACTTGTACCATAAAACTGCACCAATTTTAAGACACAATATCCACTATGAATCAATTTGTCAATAATTAAAATAGTCACCGAACCGAACTCGACGAAATGGCGCCAAAATCTCTCTCAAGGATGTCAATCAATCAATTGCCATTGGGTGCATTTTACCAGACAAATCTTTGAGTCATCGATCGCCATAGAGTAAATTTTACACATAATGTTCCATGGGCAACAGCTTAGTGCTCTAAGCTGACAGAACGGGAGTAAGCATGAGCGCTCTCCTACACTAGATTTAGTTCACCTATTTTGGGGGGAGACGAGGTACACACGCACAGCACACAACTTCATATTCACGCACACTTTTGAAGCTTAAAGTCATATTGTTACACACGCACGCAAGTTATATTGGCAAGTGGTCAAATTCGGAACTAACCATCTGAATACAAATTCTGACAGATCACGTAGACGGCAGCGCCAAACTTACCGACATAAATAAGTTTGCCCTTGCGTTAAGGTTAGTGATGGGACAAAAAGACCGATGAAATTGAATGATTAGAAGCTTTGATTTGAAGATGAGTGATTGATTAGGATTACGAACAAAAAAAGTCTTCATTTGGTTTTGTGATTTGCACCAACAATCACTAAAATAGCTTACAAATAAATGTTTAATAACATACATAAAACATCGTTCTGCACTTTTATCCTCAAATAATGTACAGAAATAAAATTCCGATATATAGTGAGTTGGCGCAAGATGCAAATGTAAAGGTTGTCAAAAAAGAAAATAAATGTGACTAATAATGTAATCATTTATTTACAAGTAACTGTGTACACTCAGCAGCACATCAAGCTATACAAAACTGTCAAAAATCTCCAACGAATTTTGAACCTTAAATGGGGAATGTCCGAAAAAAAATAAAATTGGCTGAATATTTTTTCATAGGTAGGAATAAGCTCCCTTAGTAATAGAAAAAAAATTTAGAATTTTCGGTAGCGTCAAATTTTTTTAATAAATTAAAGTCTCATCGACTTCACAAATGTACGAAAGTAACAGCAGAATGGCGATTATACCTTTGCCACCACCTGCCACAACAACAAGTATTAAGAAAAAAAAGTTTTGACATTTCTTTTTTTTTAATACCGTGTCGTGTTGTGATTATGGCAGGTGGTAGCAAAGGTATAAATTCCATTCTGCTGTTACTTTCGTACATTTGTGAAGTCGAAGAGACTTTCATTTTTTATTTTATTTTTACGGAACTGATAATTCTGAAACTTTTTTCTATTACTAAGGGAGCTTATTCCTACTTATAAAAAAATATTCAGCCAATTTGATTTTTATCGGACATTCCCCATTAATACTCTATAATTATGCATTTTTTCTTTATTTTTAGAAGATAAATTTAGTTGAACTTAAGCACTCACAGACTTGAAGCCAAGTTTATATTTGTGCTACTATCCCCGTCAATTGGTAATGCGCCTGGAGGCCATGATTTTATCCTCAATAAAAATGAAAAACAATTGTAAAAATTTTATATAGGTACCTAGACTCTATCTTATTGAAAATAATAATTAAATAATCAATAATATTAGATTACCTATAAGAATTATCTTGTTTCATGACATTTTTAGTTTCGGAATACGTCAACGTGGATGTTAATGTGACAAGGTTCCAGCGCATTTTTTGCACAGGTAAAGTAAAAGCGAAATCGCTATTAAAATAGTACATCGTTGTCAAAATAATTCATCTTTGCTCAATGTTTACTCATGAAAGCTAGCGTCTGACTGAGTCGTGATTTCGAACAAAAAAAAAACGTTTGTGTGTGGTGATACGTACGGAATCACGGTCGTACGGAATTCCGAATCGGGATTCCGCCTATATATGGCCAGCGTTAATTAATCGCATAATAACGGCCTAAATATTAAAAATAAAAAATATTAAAAAAATACAATAATTCGACACAAAATACAATAATTTTTAGCTTGGCATCACCATAATTTCGCACCCAACATTTCGCAACACTGGTCAAATTATCTGTCAGCTCCAGCACGCGTAGCATGAGCAATCGGGACTCTTGTCTACGAAGACTTGTCGTCTCGACCTTCTCGATTGCTGAGCACAGTTTGACAGACAGGTGGGACTCGTTCTCAGAATTTCGAAACCTTTTAATGTCTTTTAATAAAAATAGGGAATTTTAAAGGTAATCTTTTTATTTCAACACCAATAAACGTCAAAATTATCTAAAATGATCCGAAATAATTTAGTTTAAACATGATTATCATTTTTTTTATAAGTTTTAAGATAAAGAGGCATTTAAGAAAGCGTTCTCTTCCGTAGACAAGCTCTCTCGAGCTCGAGAAGAATAATATTGCCAATAGAAAATAATTACTTTATTTCTCATAAAGCACCGTTCCTTTCTATAGATTTCACAACGCTAAACTCTTAAAACTAATTAAATATAGCTGTATGGATATAAATTCGTTTGCCTTTCTTTTATTGAGAGTATTTTGAAAAGATAACACAGACTACTAACGAAATTGTTAATTTAGTAATCTGTGTAAAATGACGAGAAAATTACGAAATATTAAAATCAACGTATGAAAATAATTTTAATTTAAGTTTTTAAGCAATAAAATATAAACACGGATAATTTAGATTTATTTTTATTGCGAAATTTAGATTCATATAAAATAAAATACGTAGAAAACTATTTCGAATCTTCTTATTAGTCTGTGATTCTTTCTCGACCTTCTCGACTACTCAAAGGGTGGTAGACAAGTTTCTCTGATTCAACTGTCAAATTAATGTCAGTTAAAGAGAAAAGCTCGTGTTTGTCGACTTTTGACATTAGGCCACGACAAAGAACAATACGAGTCTACTAGTTCTAAATGCGAGCATGAGTATCTCGATCTCAACCCGACAAAAGTGACATTTCGGTGTAGACAAGCCATTGTTCTCTGAGTCGAATCTTATCTCGATGTTGGTCATGCTACGCGTGCTGGGGGGTGACAGCTTTAGTTCCATGTCATCCGTTTTGGCGCTGCTATCGCGACGTAACCAACATTTCCACTAATAAAATCGTCGACTCCACGCTAATCGCGTGATGAAACGATTTTATTGGTGGATATGTCGGTTACGTACTGTCATGTCATATTGTTCATGTGTGCGTGTGTCGATAAATAATTATAATTAATTGTGAATTATTATTTTCCTCGGTTTATAGCTTGAATTGAGATCCTTGTGACGCCTATTTATCTTCAGTTATTTCCTCTCTTCGAACAAAGTAGTTCGTAAACAAAACTTTTCATCGTGGGGCTTCGGAAGTGCTATGTTGGTTGGTGGTTGCACTGCTACAAGTGAAACTCGCCAGAAGAGGTTTAGTTTCCCCAGGAACGATTTAACTTTCTAGGTGTATGTCTTTCCTAGTAAAACCTTCCCTCTTAGGATTTAAGTACCAAAGAAAAGCTTTTGAAGAAACGAGTAGATAGGTAAATTTTTACGAGCACCAGTTCGACATGGAAAGACGAAGAATTCACTTTTTCCTACCCTTGCCTGAAGCATGAAATAGCTCATGGAGTTCCGCTTGGCGTGAAAAGTAAGCTACTTTTATTATTTTAAAAGTCTTCATTGTCTTACAAAATACTTGCTTACTTAATAAAGCAATAGGTATCTAAAAACAATTATAAAGTCACATCTACTGGTTAGGTTCTTTTAGTTACTCTGATAGCATAGTGACCCAAGGATCTTGGTTTGATGGCCTCATATATTAAATAGCTTAATTTTTCTAAATATTATACTTTGGCCCGACAAATCTGCGGCTCTTAAGTTGATGAAAGAATACTTTGTTACTAAATGCATATCATAAGTTAAATTTTCTTTTCTTGCTAGGTATTGTCTTGTTACAGAAGATTTTGACTGTTTGGAAATATGAAAGTGTTATAATTTGCTCTAAAATAAGTGTTTCTTTTTTGCAGTACATAACATCATGAACGAACATGATTAATTTCAAAATCAAAATAAGATGGACATCCCAGGGCCTTCTTAGGCTGAGAGATCAGGTAAGTCAAATGGAATCAAAGAATACTAAATAAACACTATGTGGAGGAAGGTAAATGGATAGTCTCGCTCTAAATAATTGAAGACGCAGTAAGAACAGGGAATATTTTTTTTTTTTTTTTACATATTGTGAGAAAAAAACATTTATTATTCCTTGTTTTTCATTGCAATAACAGGAATGTCCCACTTTAGGCTCCAGTCCATCCAAATGTGTAACCTAAATAATTATATAGATTTAAACTGCGCTATGTAACTTTGTTGGATTTTTTTCAAATTATTTATGTTCTAACTTTTCATTATTGACGTTGAAATATAGTCAATATAAGAGTTAAGGCCATTACACAGTCATATTTCCATAATAATAAAAGTATATAATTCCATATCTGTCGAATAAATGAATGATTTAATAGATTAACAATGAACATAATTGAACGCTTGCGTCAACTAGGATCTCATATCCACGATCATACTATATTACACTATCTTAAGTTTCTCCTATAAAAATTACTTGTAGATCTCGAATCATATCTCTATGATAGTGTATTATATGACTCTAGCTCTTAATTTAATATTTTTTTTTAATTTATAGATGGTGCTGGCTCAGAAGAACTTGGAACAACTTGGAACTTGCTTTGAAAAAATATAATTCATTCAGATTTGAAAGAAAAAGTTTGTCAAAATTGAAACCTTTATTAAATTGATAATAAATGCTTTATGAAAGTGCTTATTTATTTCTGCCGATAACCTATGAATAAATTTACTGAAAACGCCAAGGGGCTACCAAAATTCTGTCGATATATATGGTACATCACTATTTATCGATATCAATTTCGACGACGACCTCCGTATTTGTACATCCCTACTTGTGTGCGATAGCAGCGCCAAAACGGAGCACATGGTAAACTTACGACAAAAAGCCACTGTCACATCTGTTTTAACTACCTAGTATATTTATATGGTCAGCTCAAGTCAGGCTGCGGTCCCCATGGCGATAATATCGATATTATCGCGATAACAGCCGGTCCGCATGCATGTTAGCGCGTTTACAATATCTAGCGTGACGTCACTCATGACGTCATTACCAGCGCCATCTTGGGCTTACAGCGACCATGCCTCGGAGCGTAATCACTGTGAACGTTCTGTCAAAAGTTATAAGTGACTGTCAAACGAAACAGGTGTCAGAATTTTATTTCGTCAAAAAATCAAAAAATGAGAGAGTTCGTTATAGAAGGATCTTTTCCTCACTTCACAACAAAAGGATAGAGCATTATATTGGTTAATATTTTGTTAATACTAATCTGGAGCTTATCCAAAAAGGTGGTTGATGTAAAAAGTTGGAAAAAAAAAGATGTTGGGTGCACACGACTCAATAATCAAACGTTCTTCATCATTATCATCGCTTTAGAGAGCAAAAATAGTATCTAGCAATTATTCCATCTTGTATTTGAGGTTAGAATAAAACGTTAGTGCGCTTACGAGCGGTTCGCATTCGCCAACTGTCATTTGTCGATTTTATCGATTTGAGCGCGATATCGAATGCGGACCTCGTGTGAGCGTTGTAAACGCCGTAATCGACGTAATCGCCATGGGGACCGCAGCCTCAGTTGTCACTGTCACTGTCAGTCATCGCGAATTAATTTCTATCTATTCTAACCTAATTCATTTACACGTACACGTGAGTGTTTTTTGGGGTTTCTGATTTATTATTAAACAAGCATGGTGAAGATAAAATCCGTCAAAAAGAAAGATCAAAATCTAAAGTCCCAAACTAAAGTTGACGACAATGTGGTTCAATTGCCCCCGCTGCGAATGTCTGATGAACCTGCACCCAAACAGGTAGGTACCTAATTCAAACTGATCGGCCAGATCCAGTCCTAATTACAGATAGTTTTGATGAGGGATGGGGAAACTACGGTACGCAGGCCATCTCCGGCCCTGCGAGGCGTTGAAATCCGGCCCGCGACCATCAAACAAAAATCAAGTGAAGTTTTCGATGATAGAGCCAAAAATGCAACAACTTGGCCCGCCAATTATATTTCCTTATGCCTCATTTAGATTATCGACGAATATACTCGCCGAGTAATTCGGGCACGAATACAGACCCGTTTATATATTCGTCTATATTCAGTGAACATAGAACTTTCAGAAATGGATGACGTGCAACTTGCTACTTCGGGCTCTTCTTTCCTTTAGTTGGTCACAAATTTTGAGTTCATATTTTTTTTATGTAAAGAACTAATGATATGGAACACGAATACTAAATTTTATGGTTAGGAACCAAATAATAAGCGAGATATAAATTTCTGAAAATTGAGAATTTGTCTAAAATTAGACCAGTGTCGTCATTTTTGACGTTTAATGGCGGCGCACTAGGTTGGTAGCACTGCTAAATCATTGTAATGGTGACCAAAGACCGCAGGTCACGTGATAGGTGCGAGGAGCGTAGCGACGAGCATGTTAGGTGTACATGAACCCAGCGCGCAAGCCGAGCGAGCGAAGCGAGCGTGCCGCGGCAGCGGCCGGCGAAGCGCCAGAAACGACTTTTTTTACGTGCGAAATTTTGTATGTACGTCCCCTTCCCTCTCCCCACCTTTTTTTAGCCTCCCCTGCTTATATTCCATATTTTTTGTTTTGAGGTTATATTTACACAAAATATACTTTTCGAAAACTAGGCATCACCGGCAGATGGGGATTGGAGGAGGGAGTTGTTTCCCTTCCCCCTCCCCTTCCCTATCTTTAATTGCCGAAAAATAACAGTAATTTGGCTGTTATCATTACTTTTAAGTCTACGACGGGGAAATTGAAAATTCATTTAAAAAAAAAGTATCCATTTCCTAACTCCCAAATTTTAGGAGGGGGGTAAGGGAGTCCCCCCCCTCCCTCCCCCCTCACTTTCACCCCCAAATTCGAGACCAACTAATGGAAAGTAGAACCCTACTTCGTCTTCCGACTTGCGAATATAAAAGTAAAACTTTAACAACACCATTAGCGAATCTCTTCTTTCTTTAATTCTGCAATGGATACCTTCATTAAATGGATCCAAGCATCATTAATGGATTTTTAATCTTCATGCAACCGATGATTATGGTGACAAAGTTCGTGAACAATGACGATTATGTAAACACTGCCGCGAATACATATGAATAATCCTTTGATCCGCGTCTAAAAACCGACACCGTACGGAGAACAGACGAATATTCTTGGCGAGTACCGAATATACTGAATATGGTGTTTACATACTCGTCTTCGTGCCTATTTGTCTGTACTGGGCGAGTATCTAAACTAGGCATTAGTAAATATTGGCACGCGAAAGAAAAAGTTACCGCATCGCTAGTTTAGATATTGTATTCTAACTGTAATTAGATGCTGTATGGTTGAGTATAGATTTCTCTTATATTTTGAGGTTATTAACGCTTCAACACAATTTTTCAGGTAAAATGGATAAACAGACAAAGAGTGTTAGTGTTTGCAACTCGTGGCATCAATCATCGCCACCGGCATATCATGGAAGATATAAAAAAGTTGATGCCACATCACAAAACAGAGTCAAAGATGGAAAGAAGTAAAAACCTTTATGTGGTCAATGAAATAAGTGAGATGAAGAACTGCAACAAATGCTTACTGTTTGAGGGTCGAAAAATGAGGGACTTGTATCTATGGATGTCCAATATACCTAATGGACCAAGTGTCAAGTTTTTAGTGGAAAATGGCATGTATATGTATATTTTATTACATTCAGCTTTCAAAATTTCTATTGTCACTATCACACATAATATACTTACTCATTACATCATTAGAGGTAGTCCAGAAACTCATGAAACAGAAGTGAAATTATTTTTGCTAAAAAGACGTGGTTGTTGCATACAGTCTGTCAAGAAAGTCATAAAATTACTTTCTTTGTCATTTGTGTTATTATTGTTTAAACAACACTTAACTACTTTTGTAATGCAACAACCAAGTTTTTATTAAAAATAATTTTAAGTATTTGATTGAATCAGGCGTCACTTGGTGGAAGTCCCAAACCATTTTGAAAAAAGAAATATATGTAGCTTACTTCCGCAAACAATATATGCAAGATGCACCGCCCGCCCGCCCGCAAAATTATGCACATGCACACACAAAATATCAGTGAATTGGTGAAGGTGCAAGGTGTGGTGCTGTCTTGCTAAATGCAGGTTTGTGCACTGATATTTTGTGTGTGCATGTGCATAATTTTGCGGGCGGGCGGGCGGTGCATCTTGCATATATTGTTTGCGGAAGTAAGCTACATATATTTCTTTTTCAAAATAATTTTACTTCCATTTCACGAGTTTCTAGACTACTACGAAATTGGTAGTACCAATATAAAATTTCATGTTTTTTTACAGTTTATACTATGGCTGAACTGAAAATGACAGGCAATTGCTTAAGAGGATCCAGGCCGCTTCTTTCTTTTGACCCTCAGTTCACAAAAGGTCCACACTACATACTCCTCAAGGAATTGCTAACACAAATTTTTGGTGTTCCCAATTACCATCCTAAAAGTCAACCATTCTTTGACCATATTTACACTTTTATGATTTTGGACAACAGGATTTGGTTCAGAAACTACCAGATTCTTTCTGAAGATGGTGCCTTGGCCGAAATTGGGCCAAGATTCGTACTAAACCCTGTAAGTATACACAATAAGGCTTGTAAACGCGAAATCATTAATTCTTGAAGGAATAAAAATCTAGCAGCTATCCTAATTAAATTCTTCCCTCAGGTGAAGATATTTTCTGGATCCTTTGGTGGAACAACTTTGTGGGAAAACCCTAAATACATTAGCCCTGCTAAACTACGACAAGCATTCTCCAAGAAGGCTGCCAACAAATATGAGAGGAGAATTGAAAAGAAAGTAGTGTATGAAGCCACAAAACCAGAAACGGGTTATCCTGACATTGAAGGTGCAGACTTTTTCAAAGGTGATCCTATTGAAAAAGCAAAGGAGGTTGTAGTAAAAGGTAAATATTGCTTATAATTTAAATTATATAACCTTGGATCAGGATAAAAACTTATGTTTTGATCCTGGTAATTAACTATCTGTATGTAAAATATCATTATCTGTTTAGCCACTGCCGTTTTTGTGTGATTGAGTAACAAACATCTTAACATCCAAACTTTTACATTTAAAATATTAGTAAAAAAAATAAATGTCTAATTGACCTTGTTTTACAGAGGAAGATGAAGATTCTGCTGAAAATGTAGATTCTGCAGAGAATGTTGAAGATTCTGTAGATGTTGAAATGGAACCACCAAACCCAGTTACAGTAACCAACATAAAGAAGAAATCTAAAACCAAACCAGATATGGCAATCAGACGTAAACAGTTGAAAGCCAAAAGTAAAGCTATTTCTGACCAAATTAAAAAGAGGAAACAGTTTAAAAAGAAAAAACCCAAAGGGAAATCTGTAGGATCTAAATAAAACAATGTTATTTCACACACAATAGCCGTTTTATTTCAAATCACTTTTACATTATACTGCATACAATGATTATTAATTTTAATTAA
Organism: Agriphila geniculea; assembly: GCA_943789525.1. Classification (NCBI taxonomy): domain Eukaryota; kingdom Metazoa; phylum Arthropoda; class Insecta; order Lepidoptera; family Crambidae; genus Agriphila; species Agriphila geniculea. The sequence continues at coordinate 11,168,577 of OX038875.1, forward strand.
ATGGAAGATTCTTACTGGAGAGGTAGAAAAATTAAAAACAGGCAAGCTTAACATGTAACAAGTTCCTTAGTCTGCAACGAGTGAAATTTATAGTTCTTTATGAAACACAATATGTGTACACAACAACTGCAAAGTTATATTAATTTACTAAACTAAAATAATTATTACATTCAAAAACATAAATTATACTTAAATAATGTGTCACGAGATATTTTTGAAATGAGAAAATGAAGAACAAGGGTTCCTGATTTACTGTGTTCCTTTACCTTATAAAGTAGTTTATAAAATCTAGCTATGATTTACAAATCATATTTATTTTGCTACTTTGTTTGACTCAAATAACCTGTATATTGAAACTACAGCTGATTGTTAATGGAGATTCTTTCTTTCTAATTATTAGTAAATCAAGAGTTTAGAGATAGAAAATTGGAAACAAAAATATATTGATTAAAAATTCATTTAAGTTTATTTTTTTACTTTAAAAGTGCAATAAACACAAAAGCAAAATAGGAATGACGATTATTATAAATGCCGCCAGTGTACCCTAACATTTAATCTGCTACAATTACCGTGAATATGTTATTTTGCAAGTAATTAACAGTTCCAGAACATTCAAAATTCATTTAAAAATAAGAGTTAAAAACAAGTTTCTTATTATTATTATCGGACGGTTAAAACAGACCACCACGTCAGTACACAAAGCTTAAAAAGTGCATATTAAATCATTTTAAGTATCGAGTATAACGGGTGTAACAAGACTCTCAACGAAGCCGAAGTCCACGCATTCCGCCCATCATCAGGATCATTTTTGTCTTTTAGACTATACCTGGGAAACCAATACCTACAAAGTTATTAAAGGTCAAAGTCAAAAATTTTTTTTAAATTTTTTTATGAAATCTTATTTTATTCGTTATATCCTAATTTTTGTCTACAGAAACATTATTAAAATATTATGTATTTCGTAACAAACAATGGCTTTAAAACGTCATCACTCAATGTATTTCATGAGCACGCACATAAACGTTGCCTTTCAACTCGGCCGCACACAGCTGTGTAGCATTCACTCGCAGGCGCGGTCTGTAGTACGCGTTACATTGCGTGGTAATGTATGCAATACTTTTTTAACACCAAAAATGAAATGCGTTTCCCAGCAATAATTTTGAACAGAATTGGTCCTGATGATGGGCAGAATACGTAGACCTCGGCTTCGTTGAGGGTCTTGTTACACCCGGTATAATAGTGAATAACAATGCAAGCAAACACAGAGCTATTAACATTATAGATAACAATACTTAACTCTTTTTGCAGTACATTTAAAATTCTTGTGTACAAAACATTGAAATGCAATAAATAATACTTTTAAACTAAGTATAAATTTATTTTAAAACTAAATCAGCAGTCGCAGTCAGCACGAAAGCGCTACATTACAAACAGTCTTAGTGAATATAATAAAAACTATATTCGTCAATTTTAATAAAGTTATACATAGGATAGGTACATAGATACCTACGTACGTAATATAAAAAAGTGCCATTAAAATAGCCGATTTTTTTATATTTTATCAGCTTCTTTTAACCTAAATACTAAATTATAACGTTATCTTAGTAAATACTATAAAAATACCTATAAAAAACTTTGTGATTATTATATTATTACATTTCATCAATAAAATATGAGTAAAACATCCTAAAATGTGTATATTATATTATTATGATCTTGTACTGTGTAAAATGTAAAAAATATAAAAAAAATATTGATAAAACTTATCTAATTGATTATACGACTAAGGTAAAAATATTTAATTAATAATACGACGTAGCTCTGCTTCACGGCGGCGGTGGGTGAGATTATTGAATTCATCTGTGAATAAATGTGTATGTGCTTAATTTTATCGTAACAAATGAGTACAAAATGCGTCGGTCTTCGTGTAAGGGTGAAACAACTGAATAACAAAGATAGTTGTGTGATTTTCGATGATTTTGGGTTAGTACAACCTCAGCGACCACGCAGAGTATATGAAAAAGTACCTAACTAATTGGTCTCTATCACCACGGAATTTTACTTTTACATCTATTTCTATATTTCAAGTACAAGTTGGTAGTGTACCTCCATATACAATATTTTCAATCATTTTATAGAAATTCAATCGAACCTCACGGTGAAGGGTATTTTTTGTTACACGATAGATTCCATATTATTATTCTGTTAATCAATGCCCAGGACCAACTTATATTTGAGTATATTCATTCTAATGAGACCGCATTTCGGATGATTTAAACCACAGAATAGTTCTCCCTCGTGGTCCCATTAATGGGACAAAATCATGGGACCACGATAAAACAGGGAAATAAATAATAGTTGATTAAACTATTAATTTCATACTTTACGTATAAAATCCAACCTTATTTCAGTCCCACAGACAACATCCATGTTTTACAGACTGCACATGCATTTTAACATCTTAAAACTACACAATTAATAAATTAACTTGTATAGATAAAAAAAACATTAGAACAACACCAAATAGTTGATTAGTAAATACATTAACAATGATTCCAATGACTAGAGAGCATAATATCAAAAAAAGCGTTGAATATTAAGGGCGTTTGTCTGACTTGAACATGATCTGCGTAATTTCCGCTTTGCACGAAGCGTGTTTTGCACGAGACAGCGAACGCCCTTAATGCCTTAAATCCAATAAGGAGCAGATCTATCGAACCCGCAACCGATTGATATAAAAATATATAATTTATTAAAAATTAGTATGCACAAAATAGTAAGCTTAAAAATATAATTTAAATTCACATTAGACGCGAATATTAGTAGCGCAAATATTAGGAGACATTCCGCAAGCGCATACGAAGCGTTAAATGAGATTCAGTACTTTTCTTGTAGGTCCTCTAGCTCAGGTCCGTCAGTTTCGTCAACCTCCCTTTTGTGTCCACCGAGTTCTGCCAAACGGGACCGCTTCCATTTACCGTCTGCACCGTTCATGTTGCGGTCTTCACACACGCACAGGAAAAGCGAATCGACTACCATCTGAAAATATAATATGTTAATACAATGAGGGCTTTTAAAAGTGTCATTTAAAAAAATATTAACTATTTGCCTCGCTATATGGTGACGATGAACAAGTTTCAATAAAATAAACGGCCTGTGCTTAAAAAAACATTTTTATTCCTTGGCGTTCGTTGGTTGTTAGCGGGGTTTTCATGTGAATTGTGTTTTCTTTTTCCTACGTTTTCTACAGTTGACACTTGCCTGTTTATCAACGCCTTATATCGAGCACTTGTTGTATGGTCTGTGTATCGAGCCTAGTTTTTTGTCATTTTGAAAAATGCTACAATAAAAACAAAATACGGTGTTGTTTCACAGGTAAATGATGTCACTTGATATACTGTTTATAAGGGGGGTTTAACCCCCGCATCTATAGACGAGTAAGTAATGAATCGGGTTGGCAACGCAAAGCTAATTGTAGATGTCGCTGCGTACGCTTGTTCCTAAGACAGTAGACGTTCAGAACAAAATGTATGGGAAAGTAGGTATTTATTTTGTGGTATTGTTTTACCGAAAAAGACCCATTGACCCAAAATGGATATAAAAGACTATTCTACAATGCAAATGCCGGAATTGAAAGCCAAATTAAGACGTTTTTGTTCTTACAGATTATATCATTTTTTTCTATATCCAGATTTTTTCGGAAATTTGTAAGTGCCAACATTTTTAAAGCCACAGACACAGAATTTAATCATTTTAAAGCTAGGAAAACGATTTTTTAAAGTAAAAGTCTTTTGTTTTCATAGCTCTCGTGGAACAAGCGTACGCAGCGCCATTTAGACAGTTGCCTTCCCCATTGAGTATAACTTGCAATTTTCAAATGCTGCTAATATTTGCTGCACTTGCCCAGGTTACGAACTATATACGGGGGTTAACTTACCTCATAAAGGGACAGTATGCAGTGCGCTATGAAGAACGAGAACACGCATATGACGAGCGTGGGCGCGGCGAAGAAGTGCAGGTCACCTGCACTTAAATAGCAGCAGGCCCACGATGCCCGTCACCGCGGTCACGATGCACTTGCCCAGGTTACGAACTATATACGGATACGGGGGTTAACTTACTTCATAAAGGGACAGTATGCAGTGCGCCATGAAGAACGAGAACACGCATATGACGAGCGTGGGCGCGGCGAAGAAGTTCAGGTCCGAGTTGCGCTTGAGTAGCAGCAGACCCACGATGCCCGTCACCGCGGTCACGATGCACTTGCCCAGGTTACGAACTATATACGGGGGTTAACTTACCTCATAAAGGGACAGTATGCAGTGCGCTATGAAGAACGAGAACACGCATATGACGAGCGTGGGCGCAGCGAAGAAGCGCAGGTCCGAGTTGCGCTTAAATAGCAGCAGGCCCACGATGCCCGTCACCGCCGTCACGATGCACTTGCCCAGGTTACTAACTATATAGGGGGGTTAACTTACCTCATAAAGGGACAGTATGCAGTGCGCGATAAAGAACGAGAACACGCATATGACGAGCGTGGGCGCGGCGAAGAAGTGCAGGTCCGAGTTGCGCTTGAGTAGCAGCAGACCCACGATGCCCGTCACCGCCGTCACGATGCACTTGCCCAGGAATAATATGAAGTCGCCCACGCTGTTGATCGTCGCCACTTGCAATGCGTTGTTCACTATCGTACTGAATGCCTGGAGGAACATTGAAATTTTATTAACCGAGCGAGCGCCAAACGCGACCGAAGTGTCTCTGCTTCAGCTTGGGCAAAAATGCTTTCATATGTCCCTTTGTTCTTGTCTACAGTGGCCTATTATGACCTCTTAGTTCCAGCCTGAAAATGAACTGCCTTGCGTTACCGTATTATGACCTCTTATTTCCTGGCAGTTTTCTGACTGGCTATCCAATCTATCTCTTTTAATTGCTATACAGCGAGAAAGAGATGTAACTATAGCAATTCATAAACCTGGCAAGTTTTAAGAGGTTGTAATACCCCCACTGGTCTTATTTCTCAACCGATTCGTGAAATTTTGTGAGCAGGTTCGATATAGTTTTTTTTGTCAAACCAGTTAATCGAAACTTCTCGAAAGAAAAAATTACATTCAAAATATGTTCAAAATTAGAAGCGCCATCTAGCCTCGAAAATATAATAAAAGAATACCTACCAAACAGTACTTAGTACCTACTGTTTTTGAAAACCTCGTGGCGACATTTATTTGATTAATTTTTAAACAACATACAATTTGAGCTACTTTTTAATGCACAAACGCGAGGTCTACATCTCACTGAGCCACTAGTTTGTATGGTGTCAATAATCTTCATACATAGTTATGCTACCTAACCTACATAAACAAAAGTTAACTTTCTAAGACGGGAGTGGAACACATTGTTGTGTATGTTTTAAAAATAAATAAGTACTAACCTTAGCTGCAGCTTTACAAAAGTGACATCTTTCAATGGTTATGATAGTATAAGCATTGTGATTCAGATAACGAATAAACTTTTCAAGGCAATAGAAACAGCAAATGCCACATTTCAGTCCACATTTAGCACATTCGGATCCCTTTTCTGCTCTGGATGATAATCTATAAACAAGAATTTTATTATCATTTTAACTCAAAGTATAAAAATTCTGTACCTGTATTATGAATTTGCACAGTTACGTTAACTACACTAAGCTAAAAGTTGTCATACAATAGTACATTATGAAACAAGTTAGCTTAGGATGCTCATTGCACACAAGGCTGTGGGTTGCAGCCCGAGCCGCAGGCGAGGGCGTAACTCAGCCGAGTGTGCAATGAGCAAAAGCTGACGAGTTTCATACGACGTTTTTCAACACATTTGCGAGGAAAATACGAAGTAATTTACCACACAGCAACAAATTCGACATAAACAAAATATGTCAATTATTGGGAAAAGGCGCATAGGTTGTTTTTTTGTTTTTTTTTTTCACACGCCCAATGTAAGAATATTTTGCGAACAAAGGGGTGAGTGAGCATACAGCCTTCTTCAAAATTATCATTTTAAGTGATAACATGCAAATATTTTAATATTTATAACAAAATATTGTGAATTATGAAATAATTTGATAATAATAAATATTTGTTTGACTTAATTAAGGACTTACATATTTATTTATTTTAAAAATGAATATGAAATTTCAGCGGCATAAAACCTCTTTGTTGTTACTAAAAAAAATAACTGTATTACCCGGTTAAATTGGGAATGCTCTGTTTACTCGTATAGAACTTGCAGTAAGGCACTAATTTAACTTTGTAGGGATAATTCTATAACAACCTAGTGTTTTATATATTATTGCACGCGTTTGTTATAGCTCGGTTTATGGCCTTAAAAGCGATGTATTAGGGCTCACTTTACGAGCAAGTGTGTTGAAAATGTCAACTACAGTCGCTATTGAGTATACGAGTAGTAAGCCCCAATCGCACGAGTTTAAAACCCGACGTTGGCGCTTTTTTTAGCGTGCTCATGCTCAATTCGATTTTACGTCCAACGCTGAACGTTAAAAATCCAACACTGGTCAATAAAAAAGCCGGCCGCGCTTTAAAAACGCTTTCGTGTGAACAAGCATGGGTTTCCATTTGAGTCATTTAAACGTTTTTTTAACGCCCGTTAAAAAAGCGCTCTTGCGAATAGGACTAAGCGTAAACTCATAATACGCCTAAAGAACAAAAGCAATGCAAACTTTAATTATCCATAACTATCAGAAAATGATGTACTTACTTAGCGTGTAGATACATGAGAATGAGGCGAGGAATCTTAAACAGGGTTATCAAGAAAGAGCCCTTAGCAACAGACCCCAAATGATACTTCACGAGTTTCCCAATCGAATACATTACTGGAGAATTAGCATTAGGACCTCTGAAAAAAAAAAATTAATTTACTAATTTATCACAATAACTGCAATATCCACTTTAAGAAATCATGGTTAATTTACCTGAAATACCAATGGGAAACCGCGCCAGCAATGGTCATTTGTTGACATCCGAGAATAAACTCGCTACCCCATATTAAACATATGAGGCAAATCCACCACATGCTCTTCACCCACATCGGATCAAACTCCACGGAGTCTAGAGTAAAAGCTAAACATAAAAAACATCTGATGTATTTTAAATACTATCGTACATAAAAAAAACCATTACACACACAGAGTAGAGGATTTTTAAGTAGTGCCCACTACTAAAAATCTAGACGCACCAGCATCCGGTCGCAGACTACAGACTTTCTATCGGCCGACAGTTTAGTCGGGCTCTCAATCAGTATGAGGGTGTATGCAAGTGCGCACACTAGAACGATTCGGTATCGGCCGATTCTTCATACAAAATCAACTATTGGCCAACTATCGGCGACAGTTTGGTCTGCGTGCCCGCAGACGATTAGACGATTTTGATCTCAGACTTTCAGCATCAGTCATTTATTGTCCCCATTGCTGGGGCACAGGCCTTCTTTATGGGTGGACAAGGAGAATGAGCCATAACCCATCGTGGCCAAAATTGGTGGGTGTTAACGCAAATACAGCCAGAACCAACGGCTTAACGTGCAGCACGGAGGAGCTCGAGGTAATAAATTTTTATTCACCAACCCCCATGGGGTGTCATCATGACCGACCCTTGTGAAAGTTGCTTAAAAACCTTAACAATCGCAGGCCAATACGCTAACCCACTGCGCCGCTATCGAGTTCCTTAGATTTTAGAGTGCAACATTTTACGGTTTGAAATCAATTGGAAAAATACAGTCTTGTATAGCCTAATGTGCTGCCGATTGTACCGTGAGAATATGGTATGGCTTAATTATTTATACCAGGGGCGAAGGCAATTAGCATCTGGAAGCGATACGAATTTTATGGTATGAATGAGTACCTACAGTTATAGTGTTAAATAGTATAATGAGTCATGTTTATCTATTCTGTGTAAATGGGGAATGTCCGAAAAAAATCAAATTGGCTGAATATTTTTTATAGGTAAGCACCTTTAGTAATAGAAAAAAGTTTCAGAATTTTCGGTTGTGTAAAAATGTTTTAAATAATTAATGTCTCTTAAAGTAACAGCAGAATGAAGAAATACCTTTGCCTACACCTTCCACAACCATAACATGGTATTAAAAAAAATGTCAACACAAAATGGCAAAACTTTTTTTTAATACTTGTTGCGGTTGTAACAGGTAGAGGCATAGGTATAATCTTCATTCTGCTGTTACTTTCCTACATTTGTGAAGTTGAAGAAACATTTTTTTTTAATTTTTTTACTCAACCGAATATTCTGAAACTTTTTTCTATTACTAAAGGAGGTTATTTCAGCCAATTTGATTTTTTTCGGACAATCCTCATTGTAAAAACTAGACGATCCAAAAAAGAGGTCGTGCGTCCTCACGCGCATTTTCGATCAATCCCGCGCAGTATCTATATGTTTGGGTACGTATCAGAATGTCTAAAGTTAGAATGTCTAAACTTAAAATGGCAAAGTTCATAATGTCAAAAATTTGAATGTCTAACGATTAAAATGTAAAACGTTCAAAATGTCAAAAACGAAAATGTCAAACGGTCAGATAGTCCTAAATTAAAATGTCTAAGTTCAAATGATCAAAACTTAAAATGTCTAATATTCAAATTACCAATTCATAATAAATTTCAATTACATTTTTTCATACAAAACTGTAAATCGCAATAATTTTTGTTTGGTTTGGTATTTTGGATTTTTTATTTAGTTAAATATTACTAGATAAATAATGTCTTTCTTTATCCAATTATAAACATCACACAAAAGTTAATTATGGTTAAATTGCGAATCATTTTGGTGTTATGTTAATGCTTTGTATGGGAAGCTCACGGTTCGCCGGAGTAACGGATACTAGCGCGGTTTTCTTGCGGTTTTATTAAAAGTAGTTTGATAATTAGTTAGTATTTGGTTTGATTTTGGATTTTCTTGACGTTTCAGCATAGCAATAGTCTAGGGGGACTTTGTAAATTGTTGTGTTCCGGCAGTAAGAGGTAAGCCAGTATCTCAGTGGTGAGGATTAAATATGTTCCAATCGCAAATCATTTTGGTATTACCTACCACAGATAATTATGTATTACGTTTGTATGGAAAGCTCACTGTTTGCCGGAGTCTTTTTTCATGGAGGGGATCGCTTATTCTCCTGCTTTAATGTTTGGTGATAAGTGTAACAGTTTACCAAAATTGAAGTTGAGAAAGTGTGTTTGAATAAGTTAAGAAATAATAACAACTTGATTACGAAAACGTCAGCGCGTGCACAACATGGGCGCGGTGCATTGGTCGAGCGGCGAGCGCTCCACGTGGCTTAGTCTTGACTGGTGATCTCGGCGAGTGCATCAAATTGATATATTGCAATGAATCAAAGAAATACACACAAAAAACTGGAGGACAATAGGCGCACGTTAAGGTGGGTACTCACTTAGGTTCGCGAACCTGCAGCAAAAAAAATCCTGTGCTGAAAATAGTTTGCCATAGTGTGTACGTATGCGAACTTGATTCGCACAGGTAATACAATAGCAAAAGTGAAAATAAAAGGGAACAAAATTTTCTGTCACCTAAGTTTACATGTGTCACTAATCTGCAATACCCTAATAATAATATCTATCTCCAAGAAATATATTAGTTATCACATTTACCAAAACTGTCTCTAAAGTATAAATCATCGAATGTAAATATGTATCTTAAATTATAGTTTGATCACTTTTTTCTATAGCCTGAATATAGCTAAGATCTATGCTCTAAAAAGTAAGTTACGGGCAGGAATAATACACCTACCTAAAATAATAAACCTGTCACTATAAATCTAATCATCTAACTATTAGCATCGATTAATTCGTTCAATTATCGAAATTATAGATCTGTTACCTAATTAATAGAAAAATTCCTAATAGGGGCGGAGTTTTTATAACGGAGTTTTTAAAACCATTTTGATATTGTTTGGTGATTCAATTTCAGTGACACTTTTATTATTTTGATAATTGATATTATTTCCAAGTAATTTTTAATTAATATTTAGGTAATAATTTTAACATTATTTGGTGATTCGATTTAGGTGAGAAGTCTACTATTTTAGGAACAAATATTATTAACTAGGTCACTGAAAACGCATTTATTAGGTAATGGATAAAATCATGCCCTTAAAATAATAGGAAATAAATATGATAAAGAGGTAAGAAAATCATCATTTATATTTACATAATAATATGAAAGCTTTACATCTAAGTACCTAAATAATCACAGTAAGTATATTATAATAGTAAAAAAAACATTTTTTGTACACAATAGCGTAATAATGTTACATCTTAGGTAAATAATCACAAATTGCGAAAACGTAAGTATACCCTCCTCCATGTCACAATTTAAAAATTGTAACGCAATTACTAGAAACAACAAAGAATTGCTCACAAAATTTAAAAAAAAGGCAAATTGTTGTTTTCAAATCATTGTAAACCTTTGACTTATGGACCATTGATATTTTAACTAGTTTGATGTTTGAACCATTTGACATTTTGAATTTAGCTATTATGAATTTATACATAATGATTTTTGACATTTTAAACCATTTGCATTTTGATTTTTGACATTTTGAACTTTGCCATTTTAACTTTAGACATTTTAACTTTAGACATTCTGATACGTACCCATGTTTGCACTTTACGCAATGGACATAAGGATCATTATGCTATGTACCATAAAACGAGCTTCGCTTCAAATCAAGGATGAGGCTTAGGGAAGGGAGGACAGATTTCTGACACTAGATAGCTAAGACTTTAAGTCTCTGTCTTGAAAAATAAAATAACTTACTTTTGAAACTTGCGCTTCTGTTGATGTTTTGGGCTTGGATGGCTGCTTTATCAACGTGATCAGGCAATGGGGTTCCATTAATGAAAAAGTTTGTTTGGTATGGGATTCCTGGGTAATTTGCTGTTGCTAGACAAACCTGCAATTTTTTTTATTTATAAATAAAAATATAATTACTATAATATTGTAATATAATAAAGATGCTCTTTAGCGGGACTTTTTTTAATATTTTGGACACGAGATATGTCACTAAAATCATAGACATAGTAGAAATGCTAAAATGGAATTATCCTTAAATTGAGTAGATTTACGTCTGAATACTCAAAGGCTTCTTAGCTTAAATCTTAAGGACTCCTTAAATTTAAGGAAGCTGTCAATTTCATAGAGTTTCTGTCAAATCTCAAAAGTTTTCCGAATTTAAGGTGACCTGGACTTTAAAGATTTCGCGATTTAGTATTTCGCTGTTAGTACCCTAAAAATGATTCTCAAATAAAAATAGGGCACAAACTTACCACAACCAATGACCAAAATGTGAAGAATAATATCAAAAATACGAAAGTTATGATAGGTTGCAGGAACAGAGCTGGGATGGAGCCGAGGCAGTTGGCCGTTTCTTTGAACAAAGCCGCCAGGAACGATACTCGGGAACGCATCACCCACACCAATAACAGCAAGATGAACTATTGAAAACAACAATAATTATTTAGTTTTGACACTATTTTGCTGGAGCCCAGACAATGTTAAGCTTTAAAAAAAAAACTTACCGTTACAATAGTTGCAATAATGGCATACCACAGGAAAGCTTTCTCATTTTTCAAAGATTCCTGAAAATTATAATAAGCATGATATAAAATTATTATTTTAATTAATAAGCTGACAGTTGAGTAAGAAATAACTATCCAATAATTTACACTTGATTTGTTACTTACAGCTAAGAAAGGAGTATCAGAGAAGTCCCTTTGTTTGGTTCTGAGCTCATGATATGTGTACCATAAAAGTGCAGTACCAGCTACGCTCACTATGGATACTACGATCATAAATATCCAAGAAACGAAAGTAGCCAACAAGTGCAGAATAGACACCATTGCCAACGAACAAACTGTAAAAAATATTTAACAGTATAAAGAATTTTAACTGTTAGGTAATTGTTAATAATGTAATAGTCTTGCAGTTTAAAATTATGTTTTGGCCATCTTTTGTCTCTCAGTAGGTACTTTTATTACTACCTGCTTATTAATTTAATACTACCTATACATATTACTCAATTCGTCCATGCCTATACCTAAGTAGGATCTTGTCATTTAACATTGTTAAGGAAAATAAGGAAAAAAATGTTAAAAGATTTATAATATTTTGCTTAAGAATTAGAGCAGAATATCAGTTACCTGTGTTAATGTAGTGTGTGTTCAAGATAAGTGATTAATTTTTTATGATAATTAATAACATATTGCAGTCATAAAACAAAGTAACTACATAACTATTTGCATAATAACTTTTTATTTTACTGAACTATTACAATGTATTTGTTATTTAAGTTAAATAACATCCTTCTTCCTCTTCCTTTTCTATGAAAAAAAACACAATTCGCAGTACTGTAACAATGTAATATGTAGTCCTAAAAACGTAAAAACACCTACATAATAGGTATTTTAAATTGGATGTTATCTTTACATTTATAATTTTAATTATAAATTGGATGTTATCTTTATATTTTAAACCTGTGTTAAGATTTGTCAAAAAAACTATAATAGATTAGGCTCACAAGCAGCTTCAGTCCCCGTGACCACTGCAGCTGCAAAGGTGCCGAAACATTGTGAAAATAAAAAATCAACCCAAATACCATCTAATTACCAAAGAACTTTCAATAAAACAGCGCTAGTATCCCTTAAAAAGGGTTTTATTTCATGTCTAGTGAGCGCATAAGCTTAAGAGGTGAATATGACTATGATGTCACAGCGTACAATGACTCAGTGTTATAATACAGTCACATCCTACACTGTTGTACTTATATTATAAAGTGCCTTGGCTAGCACTAGAATTAAAATAGATCTGACCTTCCTTTAATGGATTAGTCAATATTCCTCAAGGCTACGGACACATAGCATTAACTGGTATACAATATTAATTGTAAAATATGAATTACAGTTAAATAGGAAGTTTTAAAACTGTCTTATTACTTTAAGATAATGTATAATATGAAATTTAGGTATTTTCAACAATTTTGCTTTCTGAAACATTCTTGTCAATGCAATTCCAGACTAACTTCTTTGAAAGTCAAAGTATATACATAATGAAACATATTTGAATACTTACGGAATGCAACGATTACACAGATTATCATTTCCTTCCAAGATGAATAGATATCAGACAGCATTTGTTCAATAGTATCCCAGCTGTTTAATAAGTCATAAAAATCATTAAATACTCTTTCAGCTAGGTCCTTAGCAGATTTAGGGAAGCATCTATTTAGAAGTGGGAAGGGGGTCATTCCAGCGAAGATGACACCTCAGGTCAAAAAAATAAATGACATATTTTATGCTTAAATCTGTGACTAAAGTAAAGCCAATGAACTAATTCAACAGGAATCAACAATTTATTTTTATATTTTTACGATTTTCGTAATTTTTATTGTTTGTGAACACAGCCATAGTGTGGTTGTGTTTGGTAGCACATTTTTTCTTAAAGTTGCCAATACTTTTCTCCACTATTTATTAAGTCATTTTAAAAAGCGATTATCTTGAAAGCAAATACAATTCAAGGAGTGTAAAATGGTGGTAAGTTACTGCATGAGAATATTTATCAGGAATAGTTGTAAGAGTTTCACGAAACGCTTACCTCATGTCCCACCCGTCACTGCAAAACATGTTCTTTTTTATTCTTACGTAAAAATATATAACTTACTGTTTTTCGGCTTTGCAAAAGTAACAATTATGCCACGGGTAATGATTTTGGCTTGAAAAGACATTGAACAAGTGAATATGTATGGAAATATTGAGATTTGAAAGGATGTCCCACCCGTCACAGTGACGGGTGGGACATCCTCTCCAAGTAAAGTATTTATGGATTCTTGTTTTAACAGCGTTATACTTTGTTTATTTATTTATTTATTACATTTGTAAATGGATTTTTCAACAAAGTCTTGTATTATTGTGTTTTATTTAGCTTTAATGTTTATCCAAGTAGTTTGCCAGTATTTTTTATGGGACTTATTTTGGTTTACGTATTAATTTATTTTAAAATACTTTAATTTATTTTATTACTTTTAATTTTAATATTTTTAATTTATATTTTCATATATTTCATTTTTATCTTTATGTTTTTATTTATTTTTATATATATATGTATTATCTATTTTATTATATATTTTTAGTTATTTAATCTTTATAATATTTTAACTTTATATTTCAGAAATATTTTATATCTTAACATATTTAATTAACTTTTTTTAATAACTTTTTCATTAACAAATGTAATAAATTGCATGGTTAAACAGTTAAGTTTATATTTATTTATATTTTTATATTTTTTGTATGTTATCTATTTTATTTTATATATTTTAAGTAAATTTAATCTTTATAATTTTTTGATTGAATATTTTCGTATATTTTTGTATATTTTATATACTTTAGTATATTTTATTTACTTTATTTCATACTTTTTTCATAAAAATGTTATAAATTGCATGTTCAAACAGTTACATGCATTTTATTCAAGAACTATTATGGGGTCTAAAGTTACTTTTCCCACCCGTCACAAATTGGTGTCCCACCCGTCACACTCTACACAAGGCATTATTTTGAATAATTGTTAACATAATCAATGTAATTTACATACAAAATGAGACCTTCATGTTTTAGTTGCAACATATCAAAAAACTGTTTAGCAAAATATCGATGGTTTGGCTTAATTTGGGAAGCAAAGCCTTCCACTCAGACAAGCGGGTGTCGTGCGTGTCCCACCCGTCACACTTAGAAAAAGCCGATTTTCTGAGTGAATTATGTAAATTAAGATTTTATTTTAATGTTTTCTTTTAACACTACAATCTGGCTTTGTACTATAATTATTTTAATACAGATTGCAACAATAGTTAAAGAGATATTACTTGGAGTTTGAGCAAAAAGGACTTAGAATGTCCCACCCGTCACTTTGGAATGACCCAAGGAGTCATATACTGGCAATGTAGGACATGGTCCTATGAAGTTGTTGAGGTCTGCGCTGTACGTAATGTTATTTAGGTTTATATCATATCTACAAAGATTTGAGCCAGTTTGTCTGTAGAAATCTTGTAAATCACCAAACGACGTCATTTTTCTATTAGGACATTGCTTTACACAAATCTTAAGTGAACGTCTCAATTCCTTGACATCCATGAAAAATAAATAATTCTTGTCAGCTGTACTGATTCCAGCTAATGGAAACTTCATTAATTTCTTATTTGAGTTCACTCCACATGTGTTTCCGAAGGAGTCATATCCATTTATCAGTCTTTGTGGATTTCCATACACAAAGGAAATAGCAGCTACTATAATCTGTAATAATACAAAGGTAAAGCCCAAATCCTAAAGATAATGTACAATTAACAACAAGAACTGGACACTTCACTTAATAAATTAGTTATAACAAAGTTTTTACCATCAAAATCCAAAACAATATGTAAATGATGAGCCAAAGAATATCAGTGCAACCTTTTTTTGGTGCTTCATTTTGAGGTGAGATTTCACTTTGAGCACAACCCATGTTGATGGATCAAAAAATATTGTTCACTTTTCTAAAGAAAAATCATTATAATCAAACTTTAATAACTACAACAACAACAGCGAAAATCCGAAATACCGAAAACAACCCACTCAACTCAACAACTCAAAACAAGCTGAGCCGAGCCGAAACAAGCCAAGCCACAGACAGACCAAGCACAGACCACACAGAGACTAAACTGGGGTACACTTAGGCCGGCCACACACAGACGTAATCACGTAACGGAATTCCGAACGTAATTTCGACAATGTATGAAGATTCCGCACGGAAAAAACACGCTTGTGTGTGGCAGCCCATAGATTTTGTATGCAGCTGCTGCGTTCGGAATCACGTACGTACGGAATTCCGTTGCGTGATTCCGTCTGTGTGTGGCCGGCCTTACAACAACGCAAAGCAAAATACGCAAAATATGGTCGAAAAAAGTAGCGTCATATCTGTATTCGAGTAATGTGTTCTGTGAGTAGGGTTACCATATCTCAGGATTTGTCCGGAGATCTCAGGATTTTTGGACTTTGCTCAGGATTGCGGCCGGACTTTGAAAATCTGACGAAATCTCAGGATTTTTAAAATTTTCAATAAAATTCAGTACATTTAATAAAAATTACAATAGAAGGATAAATAAGCATTCTATTATTTAATCAGTTCGCCGCAACCCCCCCCCCCCCTTACGTTATTCTCAAACTGCTACAAATCTCAGGATTTTTCAATGGATATCGGCGGGCTGATTATCTAATTAGAAACCACCTAACGACCGGTTGCAGTTCATAGATGATAGTGATCCATTGCCCTTTCTTTTTGGATTAATAAAAAACATACCAAAGAAAAGTAGCAATGTATGTGGAATGAAACCGGTCGCTAAATAGTTTCTTTTTAGATAATCAGGGTGCCGGCCTTTTTTCCGGACTTTTGATTTTTTCATATGGTACCCCTATCTGTGAGTGTCACTGGCAAGTACGGAACGAAAAAAAAAAAGTATGGTGTTCTGTGGTCGGTCAATGTGTCAAGTAAGTCAAGTTGTCAATGTCAACGTCACGAATACCTATGTTGTGTGTGGCTTTCCTTGGAAAATCTGAAAAAATAATTAGAAAAGCAACATGGGATTTCCCAACAAATTATTAAAAATCCAATGTTCACTAACGAACTCTTACTTAAAAAGATATTTAAACAATAATGTAGCCAGTATTACTAAAATACACAGGGAAGTGTACTCCAGAACATATCCAACGAAGGTGGTACTAGCTGATGGTTCTTCGATAGATATTAGATATCACGAGCCCAGAAAAATTATCAAGGTAATTTAACTGCCAACAAAACCGTGACGATGACTTGTATTGCATCTATTTTAACCGAGATACTTTTTTTTTCAAAATTAGACTTGCATAGAATTACACTCATTGATCTATGTTATAAAGGCAAGGATAGAAAAGGTGTTTACTTTAAAGTGTAATACTGATCTTCAGACTTATTACTTATTACTTTTGTAATAAGTCTGAAGTCATCAAAAACATTGGACACCCTTTAACTCGACCCTTCATCATACATAATTTATGCAACAGTTACCTAATTTATTATAATCTTTCAAACTAGACAACATATTATTGTTGTTGTGATTATGAGGATACTAATTTGTGACTGCTGGGTCTTTATAGTTCTATAAAAAAATCTACTTCTGACACTCAATCCTACAATCAAAAAATATTTATTATTAATGTTGCCCGACTGGAGAACTTAAGAATTTATATAAAAATTGTACCTAATTCTAATTCATAATTTCTTCATATAAAAGTAAATAAAAAATATGAGTTTTTCTCAGTCCTTCTCTTCAGTCTTTTAACTCAAACTTTATTTTTTTGTAGCTGCCCTTGGATTTATCACTATTATCTGAGGAAGAACGACGAAATAGACTTGAAAAAAGGAAACCAAAGAAAAAAGTCAAGATAACTGACGATTTGGAAGATAACTACAGTGCTAAGAAATATTTAAAATACTTGAAGAAATGATTCATTTTTGTTGCTTATATTGATGTCATAAAATATGAAATAAATAGGTAGGCAGTTTAGTTACTTCTACACTATAGATCTTTTATTACTTAAAAAATAATGCATGTTATGTGCATTACCCCAGCCAAATGTCGAATCTTTACTAATATTATAAATGCGAAAGTCCATTTGTTTGTTTGTTACTGAGGATAGGGTATCTTTCATACCGAAATAAATTGTTCCCAAGGGATAGCAAAAATCTCTCCACGCAGACGAACTCGCGGGCAGTCACTAGTTTCTATTCTACAATAATAAGATTGCAAGCTTCTTTAATTGCTTACAAATTTTTAAAGG
Source organism: Agriphila geniculea (assembly GCA_943789525.1). Taxonomy (NCBI): domain Eukaryota; kingdom Metazoa; phylum Arthropoda; class Insecta; order Lepidoptera; family Crambidae; genus Agriphila; species Agriphila geniculea. The sequence goes on from OX038875.1 coordinate 11,186,488, forward strand.
ACCCCATACCTAGTAAAGTCTGTTATTTAAAAATATGTTAGTAAGTTTATGAAATTATTGTTAATTTATTAACAATTTATGTCGTAATCTATGTGTGGAAAACCATTTGTTTTATTTTATAAATGATTATTTCAATAAAGAGTTGGGTGAAGATTGTTTACCATATAAGACAAGTAAGGATGGACAGACTTAATATTTATCTGTGCCCCACACAAAATGTTCGAAAAAAGATGTTCGGTCAATTTGGCTGAAATTTTGTGTTACCCTGTAACAGGTAGATTGAAACTGTAAATTGTAAAAAGGAATAATTACTTGTTTTATTATTATTATTATATACTAATATTATTATGGCTTTTTTAATGTTGTAAGCAGAAAGCAAAAAATATCAAAGCACATCACATTTTTCTGTTTCTTATTTAACTCTTAGGCGACGGCTACACGCATGGTAAATACTGAGATCCATTAGTATTTAATCAGTGACCTATTTCATAAAAGAATGGTAAAACTCTAAACATGTTTTGAAAACAATATTTTTTCAACATGTTTTGTTGAAAATTAAGCGCAGCAGACCCGACTTAATAATTTACCATAGATGTTATTGGGGTAGAATTATATTCTTTATATATTATGAAACATACAGCTTGACCATAAAGAGATGAAATTCAATAAAATGGAACTAAAAATTTTCAGTACTAAATCATCGATATGTACTACGTAGTAATACATTTCAGTGTACAAAATATAGTCAGTGTTGCCAAATTATTCGTGATTTTCACGTGTTTACATACAAAGCGGCGCTCTCAATCCGCCACCCGCGCCCCTCACCGCTACGCATGCCCATAATTCGCGTTCCGCGCAATCCCCACCCGATTTCAAGATAACTGTACTACTACTATGGTGAACAGGCCTTATATCATAATATTTTATAAAATGGGCCCCTGATTAAATACTGATGGATCACAGTACAAGTACGAGGCATGTATCTTGAAAATTTTTCGACGGAGTGGGGATAAGTTTGCGCATGAGCTCTTGCGTTGCGAGCGACCAATAGCGCGCGCCCCTCTCCCGCCGCCCGCGCCCCTCACCGCTACGCATGCCCAAAACGCATTCCGCGTAATCCCCACCCGATTTCAAGATATATATTGCCTCGTACCAATAATGTACTTTATGCCTCGTACTGTTTTTACCATGCGTGTAGCCGTCGCCTTAGATTTAAATCTAGGGCAAGACGGGCAGATGAAGCGCCATCGTATTGCGCGCTTCGCTGATTCTTCTTGTAGCGCCTCCCGGAGCTCCTTGTCGGCACCGTGCATGTTGGTGCCGTTGTCCGAGTAGATTTCGGCGGGGCAGCCGCGCCGCGCGATGAAGCTGCGCAGCGCCATCACCGCGGAGTCGCTGCTCAGGCTGGCTGCGATTTCTAGGTGTAGCGCCCTCGTCGTCAGGCACGTGAAGAGGGCCACGTAGCGCTTCTCGTGGCGGCGCCCGACGGTGACAGTTAGAGGCCCGAAATAGTCGAGGCCGACGAAGGTGAATGCCCTTTGGTGGTGTCCCAATCGATTGTACGGATGATCGCCGGTAGGGGGCGCGGCGGGTCGCGCTCTTCGGATCCGGCAGGGCAGGCAGCTGTTGACGATTTGCTTGACGGTCGGTCGGAGGCGCAGCACCCAATGTTGTTGACGAACTTCGTTTACCACCGCCTCGGTGCTGCTGTGGGCTAGTTGACGATGATTCACACGAGATGTACAGCTTGGTGAACGGGTGATCGCCGTCGATGACGCTCGGCTCCTTTTGTGATGTCGGGACGTCGGCGGCGGCGGCGATTCTTGATTTCAGGCGGAGTGTTTGCGCGTCGTCGATGTACACGGCCAGCGGTTTCAGTCGGCTGTCGGCCGGCAGCGGTCGGTTGGCGCGCAGTGCTGCGATTTCGGCCGGGAACGATTGTTGTTGTGAATTGCGTATCCACAGCTGTTCGGCTCGTCGCGTGTAATCTGCGTCCAGTTCGATGAAGGTGGGCGTGCGACACGGAGCGGTGGGCGTGGCTTTCTTCTTACTGCTTGTAGTCGCTAGATGGCGCCATTGCGGATCTTTTTCAGGCCGATGTTTCGTTCGCTTGTAGTTGACTTGGTGTTTCGCTGTCTTGACGAGGTCGATGAACTGTAGTACGCGCGCCGTTGTTCGTATGAGGCGCAGCCACGATGAAAAACGTTCTATCTTCGGTAATGCTTCGAATAACGAGTTGTTTGCGATCGATGTGACGATAGCGTGCACCTTTTCTTCGCCGGTGTTTGTTTCGATTTTGCTCGCTTTTTCTTGTGGCCACGCGTCCTCTTCTTGATATAGGAAGTCGGGGCCGATGAACCATCGATGCGTAGCGGCGAACTTGGGTGGGACGTTGCGGGTGGCGTCGTCGGCGACGTTCTGTTGGCTCGGTACCCAGTGCCATTGAGTAACTGTCGTTTCTTCTTCGATTTCAGTCACTCGGTGGGCGACGTAGGGTTTGAAGGTGCGCGGTCCCGCGCGCAGCCAGGCGAGTACGGTCTTCGAATCGCTCCAGTAGTATTTGCGGCTCGGTGTGACTTGATATTCTTCGATGATTGTTCTGCCCAGGCGGCTTCCCAGCACCGCGGATTGCAGCTCCAATCTTGGTATTGAGGTGACTTTGAACGGGGCCACCTTGGCTTTAGCTGCCGCCAGCGACACGTGGATGCTTCCATCATGGGATACGACGCGCCAGTAGGCAGCTGCGGCGTACGATAATTCGCTGGCGTCGACGAAAACGTGCAGCTGTAGGTCCACGGCGTCGGTCAGGTGTGGGTGGCAGCGGGGAAGGTTCACCTCTTCAAGCTTCTTCAGGTCGATGATCCATTGATGCCAGCGTTCTTGGAGTGATTCGTGCAGCGGTTCATCCCAGTCGGTGCCCGTCCGCCAGGTATCTTGCAGCAGTCGCTTCGCTTGTATAGTGATGGGCGAGGCGAATCCCAGCGGGTCGAACAACGACATCACTGTCGTCAGGGCTTCTCGCTTGGTCGGAGTTCGTTGGCCGTTGATGATGTCGGGTGACGTGCGCGCGAAGTTGAGATTGAAGCCAAGCGTGTCGGTCTCGGGCCGCCATGTGAGGCCGAGTACCTTTTCTTCTTTGACGTCGGCGAGTGTGACGTCACTGCGTGTCGGTTGCGGCCGTTGCTCGGTAGAGGTCGCTTCGATGATTTCCGCTCGGTTCGATGCCCATTTGCATAGGTTGAAATTGGCTTCTCGGTGGATGCGTTGCATGTCGGTAGCGGTCTGGACGGCTTCTTCTACGGTGGGGAAACTCTGGAGGTAGTCGTCCATGTAGTGGTGTTTCACGATTGCTTTGGCTGCCTCGGGGTATTTTTCACGATGTTTCTCGGCGTTGTGGTTTTTGACGAATAACGCGATGCACGGTGAACAGGCGGCGCCGAAGATGACTGACTTCATGCGATATTCTTGCGGGGGTCCCTCCCGCCGGTGATTGCGCCATAGGAAGCGAAGCGCGTCGCGGTCTTCAGTTTTGATGCCGATGCGCAGGAACATTTCTTCTATGTCGGCGGCCACCGCCACCGGATGCTGTCTGAATCGCATGAGCACCCCTGGTAGCGACTGTAGCAGGTCGGGGCCGCTTAGCAGGTGGTCATTGAGCGATGTGCCGGCGTAGCGGGCTGCGGCGTCGAAAACCACACGAACTTTTTCTGGCTTCGCTGGATGTAGCACGGCGAAATGAGGCAGGTACCATGTTCGGCCGGGCGTCGATTGCTTCGGTGCTTCCTCGGCGTAACCTTTTTCTATAAGCGCTTCGATATTTTTCTCGTATTTTTCTTGAAGTTGCGGTTCACGATCGATTTTCTTCTCTGTGGCGATCATTCGTTTCAGTGCGCATTCGTAGTTGTTCGGCAGCGCTACGTCATTCTTCCACAGGAGCGATGTTTCGTAGCCCCCCTCCCCCCTCTCGACGGTGTTTTTCTCCAGCTGATGTAGCGCGAGCTCATCGGGGTCGGCTCGTGTCTTCCTTGGCTGGATGCAGAGTGATTCGAGAGAGAAGAAGTGCTTCATCTGGTCATCTATGCTGTCGACTGCTGGCTGGTCGGTCACGTGGGCGACGTAGTGTACTTGTCGACCGAGGCTTCGTGTCGTAGCTCCATGCAGCACCCAGCCCAGCGGCGTGAGAGAGGCCGCCGGCTGATTTTCATTGCCGCGTCGAACTTCCTCGGCGATTAGTAGTTGCCAGTTGTCTTGACCGATGAGTAGAGAGGGCTTCGCTTCTTCATAAGAAATGCATCTGTCGAGGTCCCGGAGGTGCGCGGCATTGATGACGTCAGTCTTCGAAATAGTTTGCGATGAAAGGTGCAAACGATCTATCGTTCTCGCTCGCACGTCGAAAGTCTTGCTGTTGTGGCCACGTAGCTGTAGTGTGACACGACGCGACGATATATCTTTCTCTTTCCCGGATACTGTTTCTATGGAGAGCGGGTCGGCGGGTCCGTCGGCGCCTATCTTCGATGCGATGTGAGCGTCGACCAATGTCACGGTGGACCCGTCGTCGAGGAGAGCGTGCGTGTCTATGTGGCCCGTAGCGCCGGAGATTCGAACTGGAACGATCTTCAGGTACGTGCTTGAGATGTGTTTCGTTGTGTGCGCGACTGTTTCTGTCTCGCTCTTTTCTTCGCTGTGAAAATGATTTGTGTCCCAGGCAGCGGAAGCAGAGCCTCTTTTCTTTAGCTAGCTCCCATCTTCCGTTGCTGTCGGCATTCTTGAACACGTTGCACTCGTAGGCGGGATGCGACGATTGTTCGCACATAGTGCATGCGGCTGGCTTCTTATTTTCAAACGATTTCTTCTCGATGGTGGCATTAGCTCGGTGGATCGGACGCTGGCGCGGTGGTGGTGGTGTATCTTCAGACAGGATGTTCTCAGGCGGTGCGAATTCTCGGCAGCTTTCGGCTTCTTCTCAGGCGGTGCGAATTCTCGGCAGCTTTCGGCTTCTTCGATGATGAAATTCTTGAACATGTCGAGATTTGCTTTCTTGTCCGTCTTCTTGCGGTAATCGTACCACCGGTACCGCAGCGCCGGCGTTAGCTTTTCCACGAGGCCCTTGAGTATCTTCGGATGATGGCAGTAATTCTCTTCCCCCAGAGCGTAGAGTACCGCAACGGTGTTCTGAATTTTGTTCGCAAACGCGCATACGTCTTTTGCTGCGTCGGTGGGCCGCTGAATGTTTTCTAACTTCTCGTACTCCAGCTGCGCGATGGTGTGCGGTCGTCCGAAGCGGTTCTCCAGCGCGCGCATGATTTCTTCTGGTTTGGCGGCCACGATGAGGAGGCTGTTGACTTCTTCCTTGGCGCGTCCCTTCAGCGCCCGTCGCAGTCTGGCTGTGTTCTCCCTTGCGCTGCCATGCGGTGAGAGGTCTTCGTATGCCATTTTGAAATTGAGCCATTCCGTGTGCGCCCCGTTGAATGTCGGCAGGTCCGCGCTCGGTAGCTGTCGTATCACCGGGGCAGGTGCGGTTCTTGGTGTTAGAGCTTGAGCGGCGGCCAGCAGTGCAGCGGTTAGCTCCGATACTTCGATTTTTTCGGATTTTGTCTTCTTTACTGGAGGCGTAGGTATTGGAGCTGATGTCGGAATCTTCTGAACTTCATCTTCTATACGCGGAGAATTCTTCACGGCGAGCGGTTCGACGGCGTCCATCCACTTTTCCACGCGGGCCCGTGAAGTCTCGACGGCGACGGTGTCTTGTTCGATATCTGACATTTCGGAATCTTCGGTCTCCTCGGCTTGGATTTTTTCTAGCCAATTCCAGGTTCCTTTTCGCTATATCTTCCTTTGCTTCCGCGATACGCTGCGCACGTAGAGTTTTCGATGTGGAGGCGCGCGACGTTTTCTTCGATTTTTCTTGCTCGATAGGCGGCATAGCCGGCGACTCGGGGGGGTCTTCATGAACGATTGGCCTGGCCGGCCCTTGCTCCCCCGAGGTGCTTGCTGCTTTCTGCTTCTCCGCTTCTTTTCTTGTTAGAACCATTTTCTTCTTTTATCCGGCACTCGGAGGACCAGCATGTACCGGACCACCACCGTAATGACGAATGACGAATGACGATTGGTGGTATGGCCCGTTTGTGTACGTAGCAACGAAACGATGAGGGTTCCAGATAAGCGAATGGTCCAAGAAATAAAACTCTTCTTAGTTGTTAAGTCGGAGACGGCTGCGTATCGAATGCGTGCCGCAAAAACTTAGACTTCTTCTTCTCGCGCGCCGAGGCGCCGTAGGCGCCGATGGCGTGCGGGTGGCCACGTCTTGGCTTTCGCCACTGGTGGCGTTTGTGTTCGCAGCCGGCTAACGAGCCGGCTGGTCATTTGGCTTTCCCCCCTCCCTAAGTTGCTTCACCGACCGCCCTCGGCGCGGTCAAGCCCTGCCGGGTGAGATCCGTAAGGAAGGCCCAGCGAGCGACCTGCGAGCGGGCGGTGGACTTATCTTGAGGGGGGAGTACCTATAGAGTGGGTGGTTGCGAACACTTGTGATTTCTTCGTAGAAATTAGGTTGAATCCCCCTCCGCGGTGGCGGCGGGGGGTAGACGTCAGGTTGGGTGGGCGTGGCTTGCGGCGTGGTCGCTCCGCCCATGGGTGTCACGGGCGGGGGTGGGCGTTGTTTGCGGCTGGGCTGCGTGCGTGTTGTTCGGCCGCGCATTGTGTGTGCGGGCCGGGGGTAGCGTGGTAGCTGCGGCGACGCTCGGCCGCGCGCGGTGTGTGCGGGCGGGGGCCGGCGTTGTCGATGTGGATGGGATGGCATCATCTGTAACGTTAGTTATTGGCGCGTCGTTCGGTCGCGCACCGCTGGGGCGGGCGGGAGTCGATGATGGTGGTGCGGCAGTTGATGCGGGGGCGGCGAGTAATTCCCGAGGTAGGGGTCGGCCGCGCTGTGGTCGATCGTAATTTGGGGCTATATTTTGTAAATGCCCGTGGGATGAGTCATCGCTGCGGGCGTACATACAGCGGGCCAGACGTTGGACGAAGTCATCTAGCGGCTCTATGTTGAGGTCCCGTTGTATTGTGGCGTTCCTTACGTAGCGGCCGGCGTTGGTGACTGTGCGCAAGGTGTTGTGCTGTTGCGCGCGGAGGCGGCGCTTGTGTGTCTCCGCTACGAGGGCGTACCACGCCGGGGCCGCGTACGTAAGGATAGATCTTATATAAGTTTTGTAAATGTTGACCTTTGTTTTAAGAGGCAGGCGGCTTCTGAGCACCGGCTGGAGGCGCGCGCGGGCGGTTTTCACGCGCGCGATCACGTGGTCGGCGTGTTGGCGCAATGTGAGGCGGCTATCAATTATTACCCCCAGGTATGTAGCGGTGCCGCTCCAATTCACGCTCTGTCCCATTAGCGTGAGTGGTGGCGGATGGATGTGCTGGCGGCCGGTGATTATGGCTTGGGTTTTGGGGACGTTCAATGTCAATCGCCACTTACCAAGCCACTCAGGGAGGGCGTCAAGCGTGGGCTGCAGTTTGTCGGCAGCGAGATAGGCGCGGAGCGAAGAGGCGAAGTAAGCGGTGTCGTCCGCGTAGAGGGCGAGTTTCGCCTGGCCTACTACCGGGATGTCGTTGGTGTAGGCCAGGTAGAGCACTGGAGAAAGGCAGCTGCCCTGTGGGACGCCTGCCTTGACGGGTCGGGGGGCCGAGAGGGTGTTCTCCACGGCCACCTGCACGGAGCGGTCTCGGAGGAAGCAGGCGATGACTCGGACTAGGCGGCGGGGGACGTTCGACTCGAGGAGCTTATATAGTAGGCCCTCATGCCACACTCGGTCGAACGCCTTCTCCATATCCAGCATTACCACCGCGCAGAACTCGCGCTTGTTTGCGCAGATGGCGAGGTGGTGCAGGATGCGCGTTAGCTGCAGCGTCGTGGAGTGGGCTGGCCGGAATCCAAATTGCTCCGGGCGCGGCGTCAGATGTGGTGTGAGTAGCTCCAGCAGCAGCCGCTCAAATACCTTAGAGAGGCAAGGCAGCAGCGTGATGGGTCGGTGGTTGGCCGGGCGGGAAGGGTCCTTCCCCGGCTTTGGCAGCATAACAACTTTACCTCTCCTCCATATGGTAGGGAAATGGCCGGTGCGAAGTACGCCGTTGAAAAGGCGCGTTATAGCGGCGACGGCTCTCGCTGGGAGGTGGCGAAGCGCGGCGTTGGTTACGCCGTCAAGACCTGGAGCCTTACGCGGGTTGGCGCGCGCGAGCTGCTTCCGCACTTGTGTGGGTGAGACAAAGGCGGGGTCCTCGGTGGGCGCGGGCGGGGTGGCCAAACATCTAGTCACGTGCGATTCCACTTTCGCGGCGTGTTCGATGTCCGCCGCCGGGTTGGGGGTGAAGACACCCTCCAGGTGGGTGGCCAGGAGCTCGGCCCGGTCCTCGGCCTTGTATTTGGGTTGGAGATTTTCATCCAAAAGTGGTCGTGGCGGGGCAGTGATATTGGCCAGTTGTTTGCACAACCGGTGGACCGATGGTGTGTGGTCGCTTACCGCGTCGATGTGGCGCTCCCAAGAGTCTGCAGCGTGGTCGTCTAGGGCCTTCTTGACCCGCGAGATTAGGTCATTGAGATGACGCTTGGCGGTAGGGCAGCCGGTTTGTTGCCATAGGCGTTGGGCCCTGCGCTTGTCCGCGATGAGGTCCGACACTCGGCGGGGGAGGGTGTTAGTACGCCCTCCGCTAGAGTGTGTGTGCGTGGCTGTTTTGAGCGCAGAGCTGATGGCCGTGGCTATGTCCGAGGCTGCTGCCTCGACGTCATCTGCAGTCTCCATGCGGCGGGTGGGGATGGTGCGGTCTGCAGTGGTCGCGAACTCCTTCCAGTTCACGCGGGTGCGCAGAGGCGGAGGTGAGACTCGGTTGGGTAAGTGATTGAAAGTTACCAGTACCGGGCGGTGGTCCGAGGGCAGGTCCGGGTACACCTGCTGACTAAATGAGGTCGGGAGCCCTTGGTGGACGACGATATCTAGGACTTCGCCGTTCCCGTTAGCGTCGTACCGCGTCGGCTCGTCCGGCCCGTCCACGATGTAATTGTGGGCCGCGGCGTCGTTAAAGAGGGCGCGGCCCGACTCGTTAGTTTTGGTGGAGTTCCATGCGGGGTGTTTGCAGTTTAAGTCCCCTGCCAGTATGGTGGGGAGGGGGCTGAGGAGGCTCTTCACCTCCGACATGTCGAGTCTTTGGCCGGGTGGTTTGTAGGTGGCATACAAACGGACGTCTGTGTCGCCGAGTCGCACGTCGACACCGAGGGCGTAGAAACTTGAGATGCTTACTGGCGGGGCCGGTTGGTGTAGGAGGCGGCGGTGAACCAACACCAGTAGGCCTCGGTAGGCTTGACCTGAGGTGGGCGAGGTCTCGTCTTGGCGGTAGGCGTAGTAATTGGCCAGACGGAATGAAGCGCTGCGCTGGAGCCACGTTTCGCTCACGAGTGCTACGTCGACGTCGAGCTCGCGGAGGAAGTGCGCGAGCGCGCGCCGCTTGCCTGTGAGCGACTGCGCGTTCCAATGGAGTACCTTTAACGGCTTGAATGTTGCGGTAGGTGTGGAGCGCTGCTGGATTGGAGCTGCTCCGCCAGGCCTCTAAGTAGGCCGGCAAGGAGCAGTTGGATGTCCGGCCCCGCGGGAGCCAGTTGGGAGGTGAGCGCGGGTTGCGCTGCGGGCGCGGGCGCGCCGGGTTGAGGTGGCGGGGCGGCTAGGCTGCGCCCCTTCTTCTTCTTCCTCTTATTGCGGGCTGCGGGTGCCAGCGGGTCTCCACGGGCAGTGGGTGGGTTGGCAGGAGCCATGAGATTGGCCTGTGATGCTGCAGTCTCTACCTGATTACTCTCGGTGGAAGCGCGAGTAGCTGGGCCAGGTTTGGTGAGGGGCCCTGAGCGGGTGGTGGGACCGGCCTTCCGGTTGCGGAATTCCGTCCTCCGGGCCGGGCAGGAAGTAGAGTTCGCCGGATGTGGGCCCTTGCAATTGGCGCAAGTCGCTGGATCTGAGCGTGGGCGAGGGCAGTCGGCGGCTGCGTGCGGTTCACCGCACCGCACGCAGGCTAGTGGATGGTGGCACCCCTTGGAGGAGTGCCGGAAGCCTTGGCAGCGGTGGCATTGTGACGGCCCTTTCTTGCCGCGCCAGGCCTCGATCACAATGCCCGGCATGCTGAATAGTTCGCTCACCTCATAGATGGGCGCGGTGTTTGTTGAGTTGCGGCTAATGGACGCAAAAAATATGCAGCCGGGGCGTCCGGCTCGGGCACGAATTTGCTTGACGTGCTCGGCTTCGTAACCGAGCTCGCCGAGCGCCTCTGTGATGTCTTCGGGTGTGGAGTTAAAAGGCAGGCCTCGAATGGCCACCTTTAGGCTGCGCTCTTCCGGCAAGATGTAAGAATGCCAGCTGAGGCCTTCCCGGCTCTCTAGGTCGGCTAGGTACGCCTGGATGGTGCGGTATTCGGCCCCGTCAGCCGGTGAGAAACGCACGCCCTGCCCATATGGGCGCGCGTTTGGTGCACGGCCGAGTTTTTCGTGGAGGGCCCGCATGTGCGTGGGCCAGTTGGGAAGCACCTCCACAACTAGTGGCGGGTAGCGGCGGTCCTTACTCGTAGTAGTAGTAGAGGGGGCGGCTGATGTTGCGTCCATGTGGGTAGGTTTAAAAACCGAGGCAGGAGCGGTGCGGGGGGCGGGGGCGGCAGGTGCCGCGGCCGCCTGAGCAAAACTCACTGTGGGTGCAGCAGGTGTCGGCGTGTTTTCTATGACCCGGCGCGGTCGCTGCTCGCGCTGCGGCAGCGGTGCGGGTGTATGCAACGGTTGCGGTTGCGGCGGGGCGGGCGCTGGGGTGGCCGGGGTCGCAAATGTTTCCGGGCTGGGCGGGTCGCCCGAGCTCCGGCTGCGCTTGCAGCGCGGGTCGCGGGGATGCGGCGTAGAGCGGGGGCGCTTACCGGCACGTGCGCTCTTGGTTGAGCGCTTGTACTCGGCCGGCAGTGGCGGAAACTCCAGGCCGGACATCGCCTCCAATGCTTGGAGGGCGATCTCGTCCGACGGGGTGAGCAGCGGCGTTCCCTCGAGCGCGGCCTCCGTGATCCGCAGGTATGCCCCCAACCAGCGAGCCAGCTGGCCACTTACGTAGCCAGCACTAACCAGCCTGGCCACCAGCACTGCGTCAGATTCATATCTGACGCGGGGTGATGTTGACTGCGCTAGGTAGTATACACGCTCGCCGAGTGCGGACACACTACGGATAGGCGGGGTCGGGCGAGGTTGCGCGACGGGCGTTGTTGCGGCAGCAGTGGTGCTTGCGGCGTTGGGTTCGCCGGAAGCGGTTGTGGCTGGTGTTCTGCTTACCGAGTGGCGGGGCGCAGCACTGGGCGGCGATGACTCAGCCTGCACACCAGTGCTGCGGTCTCGATCGGGCGATGGCATCTAGGATTGCTTACCGGCGCAGTCCTGAGCACGATACGTGCCCTGCAGCGGGTGGGGGGGTGGTTATGGCCCCCGCTAGCCCTAAAAAGGGCTGTTTGGCCGATCTCCTACCAGCTATTGTAACAATAGCGGAGGAGATCGATGTGGTTGGGTTACAACGTGGGTGTGGACTCGTGCGCTGTGTGGTTAGCAGTGCGGTCCAATGCGTGCCGCAGCGAGTTGGCGCCGCTTTATATATACTTTTGCCCCGCCCACTACTAGCGCTATCGCGCGTAGGACAATTGCGCGCGTTCTCTAATCGAATTCTGTTTGGGCGAGGCAATTTTCTACATGAAACGAACCAAACTGCTAAACTTTATTTATCAAACTTATTTACAAACAATATACAAACAATAATAAAACGATACACAAACGAGAACTTAAAACTATAACGAAGTACAAAACGAAATGCGAAATAATACGAACGAAATACGAAACGAATACAAACAAATAAGTACCTAAGCCTACCTAATCATCAAAGGTAATAAAAGAACAAAAAATAAAGCATTTATTTACAACAACATTATCTTATCTATAACTATCTATTTACAATCTGTCGTTTTGTCCCGCACAGTAATATTCTTTGTTACCTCATATCTTTTAAACGGCAGAACGGATTTCTATGATTAAGATATCGTTAGATTCGTCTTGTCAGCCCAATTTTATTGTTCTTAAGAAGATGGCGTTCTAAAAAACTTCTTGAGAAGATGGCGTTCTAAAAAACCAATATGGCGGCTGTACGGTGCTATTAAACGTAGGGGAAAAAATTTTTTTTTTTAGAATACTGCAATATGGGTATCAAATTAAAGGGCTTATTATGAAGATTTCGAAAAGGTATATCATGACCGTAATATATGATAACTAAAAAGATATTAATAAAAAAATAAATTATATAATTAAAAAACCCGCCTGCATAAAAAGACAAGTCAACTGAAAATATGGAAATAAGATTAAATATTAAAGGCAACATAATAACATGCAGTTGGAGGTGTATAATTCAAATAATTCATAATGTCACTTTCTTTATGCATGCCTCTGACAGCATGTTATTATGTTGCCTTTAATATTTAATCTTGTTTCCATCTTTTCAGTTGACTTGTCTTTTTATGCAGGCGGGTATGAATTCTTTAAAAAAATTAAAATGAAAAGCAAAATTTAAAACTTTGTAAAAACCCACGTCACTTAAAATAGTTATTTTTAATCCTGCAATCCCTGATGGAAATGGAATATTGTGTCTCATTTTCCGGGCTTAAAGGATTAAGTGAAAAAAATAGGTATTCTTAACAAAGGTAAAATAAGTAGTTTTACGAAAATATCTTCCAACTTAAATTAATTTAGGTAGGGTACTATACATATTGAAGGAAGGATGTCATGAGTTTGACTGATTGACTGATGGAAAGAACAAATCACATCATGCAACCATCAGTCACTACATTACACGGTAGGTTAATCGTCAGTCACAGCCCGTGACTGTGGTTAAACTGACAGCAAAACCTACCGTGAAATGGATGCCTAACATGTCAGGACAAACATCTTGCCTTAAATACTTTTTCCTATTTCCTTCCTACTTCCGCCACTACTTTTAAAGCGAGCTACTCACAGCCCTGCATGCAGGGCTTTGAGAAGCTCACTTTTTCTATCTATCATTAGGCGACGGCTACACGTGTGGTAAATACTGTGATCCATCAGTATTAATTATTTATCAGGGATCTATTTAATAAAAGAATGAAAAAGTACAGTAATTTACCATAGTAATAGTTTATTAGGGTAGAATTATGTTTTATAATTAATAGGAAACATAATGCTACCCCAATAATAACTGTGGTAAATTATTATAGTAAATTTACTAATCTTTTGTAAAATAGGCCCCTGATTAATAGTTACTAGACAAAAATGTTTAACATGATTATTATTTCATATATATTGGAATAACTGGGCTATTCGCCAGTATTTTTTTCCGGGCATAATCTTTATAGTTTTAATTCTGTGGAGGATTTTCGAAAAAAATGGTAGAAAACATTTCACCACGCCACCTAAAAAATTTTTTTAGCATAGTTACTAGATAAAAATGTTTAACAAGTTTATTACTTCATTTAGTGGAACAATTGTGCTATGTATATAAATATTTTTTCTGGGGCAAATCCTCATAGTTTTAATTTCATAGTACTTTCTTTTAATTTACTGCTTCAATACTACAAAACTAAAAAAAGCCTTTGTTTGAAATTCATCTTTTTTCTATTTTTGTAATAAACTTTAGTATTTACAAAAAACATTGTTAGATAAAATATGTTGTTACAGGTATTATCTACCATATGAAACGTTATTTGTTTTAATCGGACAAGCGGTTACTGAGAAATTATCCAAACCCTGATACCCGATTTCCGCATCTTTTCCCTCCCCTCCCTCCCCCCTCAACCACTTTATGATACGACAACCGCTATATTCTTATTCAAGAGATCATGTTGAAGACAATGATACCAGTTGTCGGTAGAGAACTCTTCGGTCCGACGGGAATTGTCATTAGACGACTTTAATTAAAGCGCTTTCCATATTATTCGGACAGTGAACTCCCGCACTATATCGATGATAATTTTGTTTTCTTCCAGCCAAATTTCAAAACTAAAAAACAGACAGCAAGCCAATGATTGTGGCAATTTTACGTAGTACTTTATACTATATGTACTTCTGTACTTTATTTTAATTTACTGCTTCAAATCTACAAAACTAAAATGATTTTGTTTGAAATTCGACTTTTTTCTAATTATTTAATAAACTATAGTATTTACAAAAACCATTGCAATTGAAAATATGTTGTCAAAGATATTACCTACCCTAAGACACATTATTTGTTTAAATCGGTCAAGTGGTTGTTGAGAAAATCAACCAATTTCCGATACTCGACTTCCGCATCTCTTCCCTCCACCCCTCCCCCCTCCACCACTTTATAATGCGACAACCGCTGTATTCTTGTTCAGGAGATCATGCTGAAGACAATGATACCGGTTGTCGGTGGAGCACTCTCTTGTCCAGCGGGAATCGTAAATAGACGACTTTCGTAAATGTGGCATCCCCTCTATTGCTTTCAACAGGTGTCTGCGTGAAATATAGCTGCCCATAGAAACTCTCGATCTCCCTCAGGATTTCAGGTTTCGATGAGATGATGTGTCCGTCGTCAGTTTTCTCGCGAACACTTTGGAGCCTTTATTCCGCTTGATGGCCTCTTTAATACGATTCGTATTAAATTGGCGAAGGTCGCTCGTCAAAGACTTAGATATCTGTCTATTAAGCTGCCGATAACGATGAGCATCCGCTGAACTCTGGAGCCTCATTTCTCGTCTCTGATCCATGAGTAGGAGTGTGTGGTCGGAGAGTTTCTTTAGCTTGGGACGGCGGGTCTTGAAGAACTTGCACCCTACCGTACGGACAGTATCCACCACCATGTTGTTTAGATCGTCCACATCTATGCTGTTCTCAAGGGCTTCGAAGCGGTTTTGGAGTTCGAGTTGAAAGCTTTCGGGGTTTAGAGTATGGGCCGGTAATGGTCGGAGCGTAGATTTTATCAGTCGACTTCTTTCCAGCTTTGGGTTGATATTCAATGTGCCACGTACCAATCGGTGATCGTTCCTCGTCTTGACGGCGTTGATCACAGTGACATCATTGAATATTTGCTTTTTCGTCGACATGATAAAATCTATCTCATTTCTGACTTTACCGTCTGGGCTCATCCAGGTCCACTTCCGGCTTTCTGGCTTCCTGAAGAATGAGTTCATCATAAAGAGGTTCTCCTTCTCCATAAAGTCGGCTAGCATCTGGCCTCTGGCATTCCGTTGCCCAACTCCAAATTGCCCCACTCTCAGCTCATCACCGCATCATTTCCCCAACTTTGCATTGAAGTTCCCCATCACAACAGTGTAGTGGGTTTTGTAGCTATGCATGGCTTTAGAGATCTCCTCATACATAGCCTCCACTTCGTCATCTTGGTGCGTCGAGGTCGGTGCGTAAACCTGTATGACATTCAACGAATACCGTTTGGATATTCTGAGTATAAGTTAAGCCACCCTGGTCAACACACTTCCGATGGTAATCACGTTGTTGCCAAGGGACTTGTGGACGATGAACCCGACACCACCTAGGGACTGTTGGTCGCCCTCCCGGTAGTACAGCAAGTTACCGGAGTTAAGGATTATCGAGTCCTCTCCCTCTCTTCGGACTTCAGATAACCCGATAATGTCCCAGTGTAACTTGCGATAACTTCTTCCAACTCGTTTAGCTTCGCGTCGGTCCTTAGTGTGCGCGTGTTATATAAGTTGCCAGGTGCAGTTGTCGTCGTTGTTGGTAGCCCCGAGTTTTCGATCCATTGTGCATAAGGGGAGGGGGGGGGGGGGGTTGCCATAATCGCCACGCTTGGCAGGCGGGTTGGCGATCGCAGTAGGCCAAGGTTTTTTGGAGACGCTGCTGCCCGTCTCTTGAAGGCTATGCTCCCTTAGTCGCCTTTACGACACCCACGGGATGATAGGGGGTAGTGCTATTCTAGGCCGGCACATACACGGCACGGCATACGGTCATACGGACTGGTAAACACAGACTAAAAAGTATCAAATAAAATTTTCTGTAAATATTTATAACCCTATACCTACAGAAATTTTAAACCTAAAAACGTGGGGCGCGTGCTAAAGACAATATGGATGATATACAAAATGCTTGCAAAGGCTCTTTCGACGGAGTGGGGAAAAGTTCGCACATAACGAAACAGTAACACCCGATTGCACTAAACTTAAGGATCGCCTAAGTCTGTTCCTAACTACAACACGACCAAATTAAAACAGTGTCAAACTTAGCGGTCATGTAGCTGTCATTCGCCTACTTAACTTGGTCGAGTTGTAGTTAAGAAAAGACTTAGGCGATTTTTAAGTTTAGTGCAATTGGGTGTAAGAGGATAAAAACCTAAAAATGTTTTAGAAGTAGATTTTTTTTTGAAATTTAATATAATTTCCATACTACCTAAATATTTATTTACTTTTTATACAAACTCAGGAGTAGGTATTTTTGTATCTACTAACTAGAATAAAATAATGATTTCAAACTATAGAAAAACTCCTATTTTAGCGATATTAAATGTAAGCAATATTTAACAGTAAGCAACCCTGGCAACACGGGGCGGGGCGTAGCGACGTGAAGGGGGAAGTAGCTATATAAATGGCGGCATTTGGGACTCGGACAAAGAAGTGTCCGTACTAGTCAGTTTTATTTATTCTTATGGTTCTGTGTTCTGTTGTGTTTACCAGTGTTTCCGAGTTTGAAAAAGGGATGTTCGATTTCGATTCGATTATTCTTTGTAAAATTATTAAGATATAATCGATTAATCTAAGAATGGGCAATGTCCGATAAAAACAAATAAGCTCCCTTAGTAATAGAAAAAAGGTTCAGAATTTTCGGTTGCGTAAAACTTTTTTTAAAAATTAAAGTCTCTTCGACTTCACACATGTACGAAAGTAACAGCAGAATGGAAATTATACCTTTACCACCCCCTGTCACAACCACAACATAATAGACTGAGCGGTCATGGGATTTTTGGTAACGATCAAGGAAAAGGTTAGATTCATTTTCATGGGTTGTAGAGTGGTCCCCTAATGTGAATGATCTCGGTCTGCCTGCTCTCAGTGGTTGCAACTTCAAGTTATAGCGCTTACAAGAGGCATCATTGTTACGAAAAAAAAACGATCAGAGAAATGGTCAGTTTTAGTATATATTCAAAGTATGTCGTCTCTGCAGATGAAACAAGTTCGTCTGCCGGCTCATAGTGGTTGCATTTCTGAACTATGACGTGCGCAAGTCACGTCATTGTTACGCAAAAAAAACGATAAGGGAAATGGTCAGTTTTAGTACCTATTCAAAGTATAGTATCTCCACGGGTGAAACAAGTTGGTCTGCCGGCTCTCAGTGGTTGTATTTCAGAACTATCATTGTGTACGCAAGACGCTTATTTGTAGAGAAAGCCAAAAAAAACTTTGAAAAACGGGACAATAGGCGAATTTTTAAGTGCACGCCGGCCGCTTGCGTTGCGTATCTGTGACTGTATAAGTACCCTCCCCACCTTAAGGCATCTCTACACTCGCGCGCGAACCTCCCGCGAAGCATAGTGTGAAACCGATTTAAATCGAATCCATACACCCGCGCGTGAGTATGGAGAGGTCTTTATGCCTATGCCACTGCGCACCCCCCATCCACCCCCCACGTCCGGCTTTAGCGTCAATAGAGATGTTCGATCCGGGTGCCTTGTATTGATATTCCGGATCGCCATGGATCGTAATTCACTGTATCGATCCAGATTATAGAATCTGGATCGATAGGCATCGGCTACACGCTCGGTAAATACTGTGGTCCAGCGCCATAGAATAAATTTTAACCATGGAAAGTAAAATATTGAACATTCCATACAAATTACTTTCCATGGTTAAAATTTACTCTATGGCGATGGACCACAGTTAGTCTAAGCGGTCACGGGATTTTTGGTAACGATCAAGGAAAAGGTTAGATGCATTTCCATGGGTTATAGAGTGGTCCCCTAATGTGAATGATGTCGGTCGGTCTGCCTGCTCTCAGTGGTTGCAACTTCGAGTTACAGCGATTTTAAGAGGCTTCATTGTTACGAAAAAAACGATCAGAGAAATGGTCAGTTTTAGTACTTATTCAAAGTATGGCGTCTCCGTAGCTGAAATGATGTGGTCTGCAGGCTCTCAGTGGTTGCATTTCAGAGCTATGACGCGCGCAAGTTACAACAAATTTTTTTTTCGTCAAATTGTGTTTTTAAAAATTCTAATCGATAGAACTCTTTATTATAATGAAAAAAAATCTTAAGCAATTTTTGTCAAAAATGAATAGATTGGTCGGAAAAAAATACTTTTATGTTTTTTTTTTGTATGGAGTGAGATATTCAATGTGCTCTTATGGCCAATTTCTAATTGTTTCTGCCTCAAAACTACTTCTGCGTCAATATTTTACAGTTATTTTAAACATTTAAATAATCCTACACTATCAACGTGCGCCCAAAATTGTCCGTTTAATACATATTGGATTTCGAAACAGTATCAAATTGTAATTTTTAAGTAAAAACTGATTGTTTTGTCGTTATTTATTACTTTCTCATCAATTAAAACACAATAAAAGCCAACAAAACTTTTGATCACTATTATTACTATGGGATGACTTTTTTACCATAATAAATCAAATAAAACCGAAATAACAAATAGCAGCGGGATGTTAAGTAAGGCCCAGGCGGGTTTTTACAAACTAAAATAGTATTATTATTATTTTAAAAGGGAAAAGAAAACAAAAAGAGAAAAGGTTAATTCAGATCAATGATTAATATAATATTCAAATAATTGAAGTTTTTAAAATATTAACGATAGAAACTAAATTTTATTATGATTTTCAAAAACCTTTATATGGCTTTACTTAAAAAAAATAGGCTCGTTTATAAGTAATTTATAACAAAATTAAAGATTTTGAAGATATATTAAGATCAAAATTGTATTTATGAACATTCATAGAAACAAGCAGAAACTAAAATCATCAATATTTTATTATGCGACAGATAAAAAGAAGCACCAGTTAAATTATTTTCATACATCCTCCGCCAGGGATTGATCAAGCTGTGATTTGAAGTCGGCTATCAAGAAAGAAATCGCAATATACACACAACTGATCTATCAGGATTGTAAGAGCTGTTTCGATAAGTTTAAAAAAATCACGTAAATAGCATTAAAAGGTATGGAAATCCTGAAACTGAGAGCTTTGGTACATACAGCTCTTAAAATGCTGTTCAGATCACTTTGATGTATCATCATATCAGCCGCACGACACCCACTGCTGGGTATAGGCCACCTCCAAGGATCTCCACGACAAACGGTCTTGCACTGCTCGCATCCAATGGTTTCCCGCGACCTTTACCAGATCGTCGGTCCACCTCGTCGGGGGCCTACCCACGGAGCGTCGTCCGGTCCGCGGTTGCCATTCCAAAATCTTTCCCCCTCAACGGCCATCGGTTCTTCTCGCTATGTGTCTAGCCTGCTGCCACTTCAACTGAGCAATCCTTCGAGCGATGTTGATTACTTTAGTTTTCCTGCGGATCTCCTCATTTCTGATTCGATCACGCAGAAAAACGCCGATTATAACTCTCTTCTTTGCACCTTGAGCCTCGTTATGAGACCCATAGTTTGCGGCCACATTTCACTGCCAAAGTCATCACTGACAACACACATCGGTCATAAACTTACGTCTTGGGACACTGAGGTAAATTGGACGGAAATATGTTTTCGAAGCTGCCCGAATGCTACCAATCTGAGTTTGTTTCGACGAGAGATCTCTTTCCCGCAGTTGGACTTACCTAACTAGACTGCCTGTCCTAGGTACTTCTAAGTAATGGACAACAACTCCTAGTGTTCCCAACATGAACTGGAGTGGGCACAACATGGGCATTCGATATGATTTTCGTCTTATAAA
Source organism: Agriphila geniculea (assembly GCA_943789525.1). Classification (NCBI taxonomy): domain Eukaryota; kingdom Metazoa; phylum Arthropoda; class Insecta; order Lepidoptera; family Crambidae; genus Agriphila; species Agriphila geniculea. Next base: position 11,206,433 of record OX038875.1, read on the forward strand.
TGTTTATCTTGAGACCCACTCTTTGGGAAGCACTATCGGAGATCTTCAAGCATTGTGTTCAAGTCTTCCAAGGTTTCAGCCATAAGAACTATATCATAGGCAAAACGAAGGTGTGTTAGGTACTGGCCATTAATCTTGATTCTGAGTCTTTTCCAGTCTAAGAGTTTAAAGATATCATCCAACGCAGCTGTGAATAGTTTCGGGGAAATAGCATCTCCCTGTCTCACATCTCGCTGCAGTTGGCCCACCTGGGCCGAAAGACCAGGGGGCCTATTTTTGAATCGCTCGGCTGACGTCGAGCGCTCTTTTCTACTGATTTTCGTTCGACATTTGACTCAAATGTATGGAGGTGGAAACTTGTTTCATCTGCAGAGACGACATACTTTGAATATATACTAAAACTGACCATTTCTCTGATCGTTTTTTTTTTCGTAACAATGATGCCTCTTGTAAGCGCTATAACTCGAAGTTGCAACCACTGAGAGCAGGCAGACCGAGATCATTCACATTAGGGGACCATTTTACAACCCATGAAAATGAATCTAACCTTTTCCTTGATCGTTACCAAAAATCCCATGACCGCTTAGACTATAATATTAAAAAAAAGTTTCAATACAAAATATCAAAACTTTTTTTTAATGCTGTGTTGTGGTTGGTGGTTGTGACAGGTGGTGGCAAAGGTATAATTTCCATTCTGCTGTTACTTTCGTACATTTGTGAAGTAGAAGAGACTTTAATTTTTAAAAAAGTTTTACGCAACCGAAAATTCTGAAACTTTTTTCTATTACTAAGGGAGCTTATTCCTACCTATAAATATTATGATCGTCATCTCGTATGTGCCTTACTCCTTCTGGCTTGTGAGCTATAAAATCCTTCAGTGACGGATAAACAAATTCTTATTTTGGTATTCAGAACAAACGTAACGCAAGACTTAATGAATGATTGACGTCTGAACGTGGCACTCACGAGATGACACTAAAGATTATGGATGCTGGAAATAACAAAAACTAGCTAACGAAAGTCCAGTTTTACTCCCTAGATGCTCAGTGACGCAAAAATAAATAAGATTTAACACTCTAACATCATACAAAACAGAACAGATCTCATAAAATCGAAGTTTAAACGCCAGTTTTCATTCGTCAAAATATCGACAACCAATCCGTTCAGAGCCAAATGAAGCAGTCTAGCAGCGTTACGTTTGATAAGTGACAGCATATAACACTTCAAATCAGTTCGCGTAACAACACATCAATAGAAAAAGCAAAAACAATATTTCGACCCATCAGACTGTGTGGCCCACAATTAATACTGTCACGTTACGTGAATTTTGCGTTACTTAAGTTGTAAAGCAGTTAATAGTAATAAGAATTTCCGGTACTAAGGATCTAGCTTTATTTGGAACCAATCACTGCAGTACTTACGATGTAATTTGAGGTTAAAATTAGTATGTAAATAAGCTAGGGTGACCATGAAGTATATTTTTTGCGGACATCGTATTGAAGTTTACTGAGACTTTATGACTGTGCGTATCGTAGCACATTAGTTTTAGGACTTTTAACTCTAAATTGGTTCCTTACGAGGATGCTAGATCGCGATATGTTATCGCGGTTTTAGAACAGACTAAGAAGCAAACTGCCTACAATGTTGGTCAGCCACTTTCAATTTGTAATCTTTAAATTAAAATGCTTATTTTATTTTTAAAATAAATAAAATCTATTCCTTAAAAATAAATATAAAAATACCTATAAACTCTCCTTGCATAAAATAAAAAACAAATGACAATGCCATTAAAATTTGCTTCCATGTGATGCTTATAATTTGCCATTTAATTTTATGTATAAGTACGTTTAAGTAATTCTAATGGAGTTATTGTTTGTTCATTCAACATAATAAGTTCCTATACAATACTAAATAATATACAAAAAAAATACGACTCGCACCAGATCAATTCTCGGATATTTACTCTTATTTAATCTTCTATAATATTTAATAAAGATGACAAATCTTTCGAGCCCATTATTCGATCAAACTTGCGTCTTACGCATTGGAGAGACATAGTGCTGTTTAGACATTTCGATTTGTAGACGAAATAACATTTAGGCAATTACAATGTCTAGGCATTGACGGTTAGGCAATCTGCTTCTTAGTCAATTTACGTGTTAGGTATTATTGCAACGGTGGCATGTTGCATTTCAGGCACTGTGCTCATAACCCATTCGATGGACTTACATGCTACAGTGTTGTCTTTTTTACAAGCTGCCACGACATGCATTATATTCAACTATTTAATATATTATTATAAGTATATTTATTTTATATTTTTTATTTATTTAAACTTTATCGCTAAGATTACAGCAAATGGCGGACTTAATGCCGCAAGGCATTCTCTAACAGTCAACCGGTAAGGGTGTTAGAACTATAAGGTAGGCAACAAAGCTAAAATCTATGTTCAAAAATGCAAATACATACCTATATTACTTATATAATTTAAGGATAAATATCAAACATTAATATATATATAAATAATTTTATATGTATTATATACATACATAAAATACATACATATATACATAAAAATATTAAATATACTACCGCGTGTCAGATTCAAAGGGGCTAACGTAAAGAGCTAAGGTAATGTTCTCGGACCAATCTCTTAAATGCAAACTTTTTAGGGGCACTCCGTATAGCAAAGGGCAGGGCGTTCCAGAGTCGTATAGCCATAAGAGAGAACGATTGGGAGACGAAGCCAGAGGAATATAAAGGAATATTCAATGTATCTTGTTTTTATATTTATTTATATTAAATACTAGCAGCCGCCCGCGACTTCGTCTGTGTGGGAAAGGTTTTTTCCTATCCCTCGGGAACTATACATTTTTTCGGGATGAAAGGTACCCTATGTCCTTCTCTGTACCCCTGACAACGTGTATGCAAAATTTCATGATGATCGGTTCAGTAGTTAGGACGTGAAGGCGTAACAAACAAACAAACAAACAAACGGACTTTCGCATTTATAATATTAGTAAGGATTCAGGGTCTGTCTCACAAATCCCGACTATGCTCAAACTTAACTTAATAACTTAACTAAAGATTGTATGATAAACAGTAGGGACCGACCGAACCCACTTTTCTGCCGAGAACCGAGACCGAGAATAAAAAGCAGTCTCGGCCGAGACCGAGCTGGCAACGATGTTTAAGCTATGTTTACATTACGCCAGCAGCTCAGCCCAGCAAACATTCCAGTAGAAGTACCATGGGCAACAGCGTCGCTTAACCACTGCTAAGGTTAAATTCGCTTGCACGCCGCGCCCGCTGTCACATACGTTTAGTTCGTGCAGGGACGATACGCGCGCACACGAATTTTGTTGCAAACTGGTTAAGCGACGCTGTTGCCCATAGTACATTACGTGGTGTGTTTGACGTTCTTTTAAAATCGACGATTATGCCAGGCAATGTACTTCTACTCGCTACATGACTCGGTCGTCTACTTAGCGTAATGTAAACATAGCCTTAGGTTTGTTGAAAAAATACCGATATATCGATATTTTTAATTCGATATATCCATATTTTTAGCCCATAACATATTTTCATTCAATATATCAATGCAAAATTATATCTAATATTGAAAATCGTGTCAAAATGGCATATTTTTTTAAATTAAACATGCATTACATAAATATCTAGGTAACTAAAGTCACTAGAATGCAAAGCCGTAAAACAACTATCTAGTCCGTGGTAAAGCTAACCAACAGGACGATTATAGCCTTTCAGAGGGCCTAGTACGAGTTGATTTTTTGTACTCACTTCACTTTGCGAATAGTTAACTATCGTCTTCTCTCTTTCACTCCTTCACTCACTCGCATGATTTCCTCTCTTTCACTCGATACTATTCGCAAAGTGAGGTGAGAAACACAACTCGTACTAGGCACTCTGTCCATCAATGTACGTACATTGTTGTCACCCTATTTTAAAAATCTCATGCAAATTTTAACATTGATTATATTGTAACTACTGCAGGGATTGGTTCCAAATAAAGCTAGATCCTTAGTACCGGAAATTCTTATTACTATTAACTGCTTTACAACTTAAGTAACGCAAAATTCACGTAACGTGACAGTATTAATTGTGGGCCACACAGTCTGATGGGTCGAACTATTGTTTTTGCTTTTTCTATTGATGTGTTGTTACGCGAACTGATTTGAAGTGTTATATGCTGTCACTTATCAAACGTAACGCTGCTAGACTGCTTCATTTGCCTCCAAACGGTTTAGTTGACGATATTTTGACAAATGAAAACTGGTACACACGGTTCCGTGTGTGCCACGTTTAAGCAACGATTTTATGAGATCTGTTCTGTTTTGTATGATGTTCGAGTGTTAAATCTTATTTATTTTTGCGTCACTGAGCATCTAAGGAGTAAAACTGGACTTTCGTTAGATAGTTTTTGTTATTTCCAGCATCCATAATCTTCAGTGTCATCTCGTGAGTGCCACGTTCAGACGTCAATCATTCATAAAGTCTTGCGTTACGTTTGTTCTGAATACCAAAATAAGAAATTGTTTATCCGTCACTGAAGGATTTTATATCTCACAAGCCAGAAGGAGTAAGGCACATACGAGATGACGATCATTAAATATTCTCCTACAAGTTCTAGGTTGGCTGGAAGAGATCTCTTTTAGAGATAAGCCCACCTTTGCTCACTTTTTTTTTAACTTGTATGTTTAACTTTGTTTTTAGTGCAATAAAGAGTATATACATAAAAAAATATTCAGCCAATTTTATTTTTTTCGGACATTCCCCATTCAAATAATCGATCTAATCGATTATTATTTTACGCCGATGAATCGATATTTTACGATATTTGCAACTTCCAGTCAGGGCTTTATAACGTTACCAATTAACAGTAAAAATAACGTTACTTAACGTTATTTTCAATATGATACCTTGATAACGTTATTTTTTTAACGATAGGTACCTAGTAACATAACATTATTTCAACGTTATATTAAGGTTATGTTACCAGATAACGTTAAAAAATAACGTTATGTTTAATGGTAATTTTACAAGTATTGCGTATTGTAGGTAGGTACCTCTACTACCTAGTACCTACCGCAGAGACTGATCACGTCACGGCGGCGTCATCGTCAATTACACATTGCTTTTAAGTATTTTTATACAGTAACATAATAACGTTTTCAAGGAACGAAAAATTAACGTTAAATTCTGTTTTACCGTTATCAATTCTACCGTTATTAATTCCCAATTTTGACGTTAATTTTTTTAACGTTACTAACTTTTTAAGGGTATTTGAAGCCCTGCTTCCAGTTAAGTTGCGGTATACAGCCGTGATACAGCCTCTGTGGGCCGATAGGGAGCGGGGCGGGCAGTTTTTGCTATTGACCCTTGTTAACGAGACGGCTTTCCACCGGATTAAGGCACGGTTTTAAACCATGTCTACGTTCATGGAACATACGATGAGTGGAAAGATGTTTGTAAAAATGTTTTCTTGTAAAAATGTTTTCTAAAAAACACTTAAATGCGAAACCGGCACCCTGATTATCTAAAAAGAAACTATTTAGCGGCCGGTTTCATTCAATATTAATTGCTACTTTTCTTTGGTATGTTTTTTTTTAATCCAAAAAGAAGTAGCAATGGATCACTATCATCTGTGAACTGCAACCGGTCGCTAGGTGGTTTCTAATTAGATAATCAGCCCGCCGATAACATTCAAACAATATAATTTCTTTTTTACAGACCGATCCGTTTTCATTGCGGCTGAATTTTTATTTTTGTTTTAAGAATATGCGTTTTGCCATGGCACTTTGCCCTGTTTGGATATAAAATAATCTGCGAAATTAGTATTGCGTATTACAATGTCATTACGTTAGCGACTCAATGTTGTTTGCGGTACGGTAACGGTTTTATTTTTCTGCAACAGGACCCAGGGTGGTTGACGCAATAACACTTAGGTTGCGGGCCTTTGTTTTTATGAATAAAATTTTGCAATAGGCAACATGTTTACTATGGCCGCGTTCCGAATCACGCTCACAGCGCTGTTAGCGCGAATCCGATCAAATTAAATAGTCACAAAATATTACACAAATATATTAATGGATGCATCTTCATCTAACAGTGCTGTTGGCGTGATTTGGAACTAGGCATATCTACAGATAAAACAATATTAGGTTTTTGGCGCCATTTTTGTCGAGTTTGGTTCGGTGTCTATTTTAATTATTTGCAAATTGATTCATAGTGGATATTGTGTCTTAAAATTGGTGCAGTTTTGTGGTACAAGTGTCTACGCAACTGAACAATATGTGGGATAATTGAAATAGGCGCGACCTTGGTTGTGTGAAGCTGAGACTTTTATTGTAGTGGTGGCTACCTCGGCAGAACTTACCGAGTAAACTGTCTTGATATACTTGGTGCCAAATGCTCCAAGCAGCGTTGGAATGCGATGCACCCATATTCTAATGTAAACTGAAACAATCTTCCACTGAACTATTCAACTTTGATTAATCGAAATCGACACAGTTGAAGTAATGAGGGCTTTTCCAAAGGACTAAATACTATAGGATCGATAGATGGCGTTGATAAATTAAGCACTGTCAACTGAGGCGCATTCAGAACCTACGCTTCGAGTGCAACCACCGCTCTAACGGCGTATCAAACATTAGAGCGTGACGTTCGGTTGACACAAGTATGGTTGCACTCGAAGCGTAGGTTCTAAACGCGCCTCAGTTGACAGTGCTTAATTTATCAACGCCATCTATCGATCCTACAGTTTTTAGTCCTTTGGAAAAGCCCTCATTGATTATCAAGTAATCGATTATTTCGCCATTGATTATCATCCTTATTTTGAAAGGCCGATTACAAATACCCGAATGCCAAGCTAAGGTAAGGTGTTAGCGATTATATTACTTATTGACGTTTGAACTTCGGTTGTTTTTTTCTCCATATTTTCGTTTTACATACCATTCAATGTTTGATTATAATCTTATACCTTAACCTTAACCTTTGAGGAATGTCCAAAAAAAATCAAATCGGCTGAATATTTTTGAAGTGAAAACTTCTTTAGCGGTGTTGTACGTTTTTTTGTAATGAGGAAAAAATGTTAAACTCGCGTCAGTCAGGATCACGTGACCCTGATCGAAAATTCGTAAGACGGATGGAGAGTAGACAGCCGGCGGCGGAAGTATCCCCGTCTTTCTACGGGGTGCGGTGAAAATTGCGGCGCGTCATTTCAAGACGGAAACACTTGTGTCGCCATAGCAACGCGCCAATTTTTTAATTCAATATCAAAACTAGATTTTCAGTCAAGCTATGGATAAGACTTTCGTACAATACTGTTCTTTATTCGTAAATTCAAATGCAGAATAAATTCGTAAGACGGCAATTTGTGCAAAATTATTCCCTAATAACCATTCCAACATATCTAAAATGCACAACGTTAATATTCAAGTTTTCACTTCTGCCGGCACTCCCGGAGTGCAACCCGATTTTTTTTATTGTTGATGTTTTTTATTTTTGTTACTGTCATTGTTGTCAAAGAGTTGTCAAAAGTTGAGGGCGCCACTTTCTATGTAAACACGTCAAAATCACGAATAATTTGGCAACCAACACTGACTATATTTTGTACTGAAACATTTTAGTTTCATTTTATTATATTTCAGCTTTTTATGGCCAAGCTGTAAGTACCTATTAGTTTTGGAAAGGAATAGATCATTCCGCTGCGACAGATGTCAACTTATGAATTTACTTACTTGCCTGCCGAATGTGTTGTTTACACGGCGGCAAGAAACTTGGCGGGGAGCGGGAGACAAAGCGGGAGGGGGTTGCGTGCTACTTGTCGGTCCAAAAAATAGAACGCGATTCTATCCTGCGGCATGTCGCTACTTACTTACTTGCCGACCGGTGTCCACACGTGCTTTTTACTTACTTACTTATGGATGTGTAAATCGGGCTTTAGACCTGTGCCTGTGCCTGCCCATACCATACCATACAATATACGCCATAATCTCTTTTATTTCTGTGATCTGTATCATCTATAGATATGAAAGGGTTGGTATCAAAAGCGGTCAGCTCCCAAATTTAACTTTTTTGAAGTACCTAAGTATACAGTTATCAGTTGGTTTCAATGCTGTGATTGAAACCAATCATTTCGTAATTTCAAAATCGGTCAAACAAATGCGCTCCTAAACTATGATAAAGCGTTACCAAAATTGAGCTTAAAATCAAAACTGGTCAAATCTTACATGGGTTACTCAGTGGCGTAGCGTGTGTTTGTGCCGCCCGGGGCGGACCCGAATTTCACCACCCCCCTATTTTCGTAATAAGTCAAGAATTTCAAGTCAAGAATCAATAATTTCTTTGTATTTACTAAAAATTTACTCTTCGGGTTTTTTCGGTGCATAATCTTTTATGTAGCCGCGCGCTCTGGGCCACACGGAGATGATAGTTTGGTCAATATCATTACTATCAACGATAGTGTAAGCCTAGTCGCGGCGTGCCTAGCGCGCCGCGCGCTCTAGGCCATACGGTGATGATGATTTGGTCAAAATTATTACAATCAATGATAGTGTAGGCTAGTCGTGGCGTGCGTAGCGCGCTGCGCGCTCCCGGCCATACGGTGATGATGATTTGGTTAAAAACATTACAATCAACCATTTCGTAGCCCAGTCGCGGCGTGCTAAGCGCACCGCGCGCTCCGGGTCATACAGTGATGATGGTTTGGTACAATCAATGATAGTGTAGTACTTATATTTTTTTCGTGAAATTTTGCGGCCCCTTAATCCCGACAAATCTACGATAGCCAATCAGATTCAAGGATTTAGTATGGGACGTCAGCCATATTAGTTTTACGTCAGTTCTCAGAGTCGTACATTGAATTGGTGTTTCTTAAGTTTTTAATCAATTTAAAAGGATAAAATGGATGAAAACTCAGAAAATATTATAGTGGAAACTTCTCCAGATTTATCCAGGAAATGGATACAACAAAAATCTTCGTGGAAGTGCAACCAGAAAAAGGTTTCTCGGTATGTAAACTTTGTTGCCAAGTTAGTTTACTTCTAACAGACAGAGGTATTCAACCTTTTTTATCGGTCACGTACTCACGTATTAAGGAGAAATGACTTTATTTACTTTGGCATGATTATGGTTAAGGGTGTGTCCAAAATGGTTTTATAGGTTTATTTTAATTATTGCGAGGTAATATTATTGCCTGGAAGAGATTGCTATTTATCAATAACGTCGCCTTTCTACGCTTTCTTTCTATAATTTGTATCTCTGTTATATTTTTTGTCTTAATGTGCAATAAAGTGTCTTAGATTATTATTATTATTATATCAATATCATTCTTCAAATAACTTGCTTGCTTGGTAAGTACCACCATTGAAATTTTATCTATATGTTGACAACACCTGGCCGTTACAACTATCTGTAACAAAATCGGTCAAATCCTAGTAGTGCTTTTTCAGACTCACAAGATACTCACTTTCAAATCCAAGATACTATCAGAATCAGTCATAAAATATCCATGCTTTCGTATCAATAATGGTCAAATCCAAATCAATCAAGGATTTTCGAATATATTTGTATAGTATGGGGCTAAATATTTTTATTAACAAAATAATATAAAAAACTCGTTTGAATCACGTGCGCTTTAAATCGGACATCTGTGGTGTTGCCATGTACGGAATTTGGTTTTCATTTCAGCCGCTTGAGCCGCTACTATCGTTTTAGTAAAACTGGAGTTGACCGAATTTGATACTAATCTACTCAATATCGAAATACTCGAAAAATATCGATAAAATATTTTTCGACATCCTTAAAAAGTGGAAAAGAAAAAAAAAGCAAAAGTCAAAATTCAAAAATCCGTGTGACAAGAGAACCAATGTAACGTGATTTAAATATTATATAAACCAAAAAAGTTCCTTTACCTTCCAATGCTCATATCGTATCCAATCATGTTTTTTAATTCTCTGTTACCTGAATAATTTTGTATTATTCTATGCGATACTTTATAAGTTAACCTATTACACTCTGTTACGTAATTTATTTGACAAAGTTAAAGATGGGGAACCACGTATCAGCTGAAGCTAACGTTAATATCAAACGAGTAGAAAACAATGCGCAGCCACCTGCAGAATGTCCCATGCACAACAAACTGAATGATGCACCTGCAGGTAGTGTGCAGGGAGAACATCCTAAGCAACAAGATAGTGATAAAGTTGACTCAAAGAGACCCTCGGAGTGCCCTGTGCAACATGGAAATAATGACATAAATCCATATAATATGGTAAGAAGATAGTTTCATAAGATAAAAACTACAAATTTTAGAACTATTCCACTTTGCCCCCCATGTGTCCCCACTGCACTGGTGCCCTTGTTCGCTTCTCTAAGACAGGTTAGCTATACAACAGATTCGTTATACAGTAGATTCGTGTTAAAACAGACATTCTACAGTTGATAGAGAATGTTACTTCTATATTTTCACTTTTTATTGATATAATCCCCGTCAATTGGTAACGTGCCGAACCTTGTAACATTAACCCACGTTGACGTGATCCGCAACTAAAAATGTAATAAAACAAGAACCGAAAATTCTAATAGGTAATCTAATATATTAATTATTATTTTCAATAAGATAGGGTCTAGGTATATAAAAAAATTACAATGGGTTTTCGTTTTTGAGGTTAAAATCATGGCCGCCAGGCGCATTACCAATTGACGGGGATAGTACTTATATTCACCAGTGGGGATACTTGATGGGGCAAAGTGGAATAATTCAAGTTTCAAAAGGCAAGTACTATCCTACAAATGGGTTTCCAGATGCCCGCTGCTAATCAGCAACCATCACCAGACCAGCCGTTCTCTTTGCCTACTAATAGGCAGGTTTCCTCCATCCCGCGGGCTATGCCGGATGGCTCCACCGAGTTCTGGGTGTATCCAAGTCAACAGATGTTTTGGAATGCGATGTTGCGTAAAGGCTGGCGTTGGAAGGATGAGGACATAAAACAAAAGGATATGGACGACATTATCCGCATCCACAATGCTAACAATGAACAGGTAATAAAAAAATCTGATTATTTAATCCTTTCGGGCCCGTGGACCTACCGATTTGACCTACTGGTAGGACCACGGTATACCACTATGTACAAGGGCTTTTTGGAATATCGTAGTGATCTATAGTAGGTATCGATAGATGTAATAAATAATGATTATTCCGAACCTCACCCGAAATCCTATATTTATTTTATATTCAATTATGAAACAAGCCCTTAAGGAATTTAATATCTATACTCCAGCCAACTTATGAAAATAATGTTTGTAAATAAACAATACACCCCACACTTAAGGTGGCATTCTGGCTGAATGTGGTGCCGCAATGAATTTTATTTATTCAAATTATTTTTTTGTTATTCAAATACATAATTTTAATAAAACTTTACATGGAATTTTTAGGGCCCGTCTTCCATAGTCTTAACTAGTATTTTTAGATGGTTTTAGTTTTAGTATATTTAGATTACATTCCAGGGACCGCAAAACCCCTTTTTTGGTTAAACTAATTGTTAGGGAAACCCTATTAAAGAGCTTAAAAAATGATAGGGTTTCCCTTTTGATAGGGTTAGTCGACAATATGCTAACCATATTGATAGGGTTTTTGAAAACAAGTCTATGAAATATCCAATCAAAATCCCCTTTAACAGTAAGCGGTTCCAGTCCTTGTAACATTCCCTCGTCACTGCTAAAAGTAGATAGCAAATCTGCTAAAAATGGCCGTTTTCGACACATTTGCTATACACTTTTTTGAATGACTATGAGGGAATGTAGTGATATCTTCTAAAAATACTAGACCATTGCCCCTAAATATCCCACATAAAGTATTATTTAAATCTATCCCTAAATATCCCACTTAAAGTATTATTTAAATCTATCTCTGTTAACAACTTATTAAATAAAAACGTCCAAGGGTGCCACTCCTTTTTTTTTTCTAATCTTTTGCTTTTTGTGATCGGTTACCAGACCATAAGCAAATTGGTTGGATTGGAAGAAAGAAAAGGACGAGTATAGAGAAGCGGTTTTCACCCCTCTTCCTAATGGGGAAGGCAACTGTCAAAATGGCGCTGCGTACGCTTGTTCCACGAGAGCTATGAAAACAAAAGACTTTTACTTAAAAAAACGTTTTTTTAGCTTTAAATGATTAAATTCTGTGTAAATAGGCTTTAAAAATATTGGCACTTACAAATTTCTGAAAAATCTGGATATAGAAAAAAATACATAAATTCTGTAAGAATAAATACGTCTTAATTTGGCTTTCATTTCCGGCATTTGCATTGTAGAATAGTCTTTTATATCCCTTTTGGGTCAATGGGTCTTTTTCGGTAAAAAAAATACCACATAATAAATACCTTTTTCCCATAGATTTGTTCTGAACGTCTACTGTCTTAGGAACAAGCGTACTCAGCGACATCTACAATTAGCTTTGCATTGCCAACCCCATTGATAACGTGGTCTCTTTTTAGCCTTTTCACCACCATTGTCGGGTCTATCAGCTCTGTAATGAGAGGGTTTGGGTGATCATGGAGGTGGTCTTTGTGTCGTTTACTTATTTTTTAATATCTAATTACACCTTTAAATTTCAGGCTTGGCAAGAAGTACTGAAGTGGGAAGCACTTCATGCAAAGGAGTGTGGACATCCCCGTCTTAAGAGTTTTGGGGGGAAGGCTACTCAGTACAGTCCCAGAGCTCGCATTCGTAACCTTTTGGGGTATGTATTATTGTTTGAAGTCCATTGCGAGCCTTATTCAGTGAGAGAGAATCATTGACAATAATGTTGTGGAAATTACGGGACTGATAATGATATACTCAGATAAATGAATTAAATAGGTCAATAGTTCCTTACTTCTTTTTATTAGGACCAAGGGGCTTACCATCAGCAAATAAGAAACCATCCTTGAGCCGTTCAGTTCGAAAGCAGGCCTAACTAAACCTTTGAGGTCATAGTACGAAAAAGTAAGGCAGTTCAGTATAAGTCCTGCTATAAGAGGCCCAAGTTGAGTTGTTTGTTTACAAAATACTTTCTTAAATATTTAAGTACGTACTTTTGTACGGTATCTTATAATGTCCCACAAAATTATAATAATGTATATGCAATATTTTACGCCTGTAGCCCACTTCTGCCGCGAAACCGTACCAGCTGTCCGCCATAGCCCAACATTCAAAGAAGGGGATCCGCACCCTGATTATCTAAAAAGAAACTATTTAGCGACCGGTTTCATTCGACATACATTGCTACTTTTCTTTGGTATGTTTTTTTTTCACCCCAAAAAGAAGTAGCAATGTATAACATTCATCTGTCAAAAGAGACCGGTCGCTAGGTGGTTTCTAATTAGATAATCAGCCCGCCGATCTGGGGCCGTACCGGCTAACGAATCGAACTTCGGAAAATTTGCCGAGTTTCAAATTAAAAAAGATAAATTGAAGTAAGGAATTTCGTATTGTACTATTTGTTGAAGTTATTTGGAAGATATGGATGTTTGTGTGACCTCATAAATTAGGGTTCGCCATTTCGGCCCAATTGGGGCTCGATTTATCTGTTTTAATTTGAAACCCGGCAGACTTTTCGAAGTTCGATTCGTTAGCCGGTACGGCCCCGGGTGGAATCGCGCGTGAAAAATCTATGCATTAGAGCTGGGTTGCGTTCAGAGGCTTACACCCAATTGCACTAAACTTAAGAATCGCCTAAGTCTTTTCTTAACTACAACTCGACCAAGTTAAGTAGGCGAATGACAGCTACATGACCGCTAAGTTTGACACCGTTTTAATTTGGTCGTGTTGTAGTTAGGAACAGACTTAGGCGATTCTTAAGTTTAGTGCAATCGGGTGTTAGAGTGCGGTTGTTTGGTTGTTTTTTAACTCACTCTAAGGTTAGGAACGACCAAGAACTTTAAATGTCAATGTCAATAGAAAGTCTTCATTTTCCAAGTGGAATACGAATAATTTTAACTTTCCTTTATTGAAAATCAAATAAAAACTGTTTTTTGCGAAACTACCATGATTTATTTGAAAATTAGACACAAAAACATCAAAATACAAAGTAATGTCAAATGACATTGACATTTGTTCTATAGACAAACGCCAGAGCGTTTTACAACCATCAATTTTGATGATTGTTTGGTTGCAACGCTCTGACGTTTGGAACGGGAAAGTTGTAACAACCGAACGTCACGCTCTAATTTTTGGAACGGCGTTAGTGCTTCCGGTTGCACTCGGAGCGTACTTTCGGAACGCAACCCAGGGGGTCAAGTCTGCTGATGTTAACGTCAAAATCGTGCTTCAATGGTGTTTGAATGGTAATGCTTTTTGACACAGTTCTTGTTTCATAATTCCAAAACCGAAACACATTGTGTTTCTTAAACCCAAAACAGAAACATATGGTGTCTCGATCTCGATTTTGGGTTTAAGAAACAAGAACTGTGTCAAAAACATTACCATACCATTCAAACACCATTGAAAACTATTTCGACGTTAACATTTTAGCAGACTTGACAGGCTGTTTGCATTTGTTTCACTTGTCGAACTCATGGCGAAACCTACTGCGGTGTTTAGCGGCGTAAATGATCCAATAATCTTAGATATACAATAATCTTAAAGTGGTATTTTTACAATTTCAGGTACGAATTACCATTTGATCGTCATGATTGGATTGTAGACAGATGTGGCAAAGATGTCCGCTATGTCATTGATTACTACGATGGTGGAGAAGTTGATAATAAGTACCAGTTTGCTCTATTGGATGTCAGGCCCGCATACGACTCATTTGAAAATGTATGGGATAGAATGAAAGTATTTTACATGAGATACCGTTACGAATTAATTGGTAATAAAGAAAATCCTAATTTAAATAATTAGTTACCTATTTATCTATTGTCCACAATGTTTGTTTTAAGGATTAACATAACAAAATGCATCAGAAAACATTGTTTTGTGGAGTTCTTCTGTCGACTAATGTCACTGTTGTAACTCTTTGTGATTGTATTTTGATGTTCTGACAGATGAAATATAATGTTTTCTGGTTTGAAATAAGTATAATTACTTCTCCCATATGTAAAATGTTTTGATCTGTAAATTATTTTGTTTGTAATAAATTATTTTATTGTAGAAATATTTCATGTTTGCCATTTAAGTTCACAATGTAATATATAACTCAACTAAAAGATTTGTTGTCATTCATTGCTTAAATTAACAAGTAGGCAGGTACTTAAATTAGCATTGGTAGCGTTAACATAATATAAAAACCACTTATTTTAAGGTTGTTTTATTTAGAGATATTTTTATCCTTACACTCCTAACATTAGTACTAGTATTATAGTCTTAATAATAGGTAATATTATCAGTTGTCAATATTTACAACTTGATTGGTATGTGCAAATCCTTTGCATTCATTTTTAAATATTTCCACCTGCTGCTCGATGTATCCTTCAAAATTTTTATAAGGACAGGCTGTGAGCACTTTGTATTTTGGTTTACCTTTGTTGGAGTGGTAAACAGATCTCAATGTCAATATTGGAGGTTTTTCTGGAAATTTTACACCTGTAAATATTTTCTGTTTTGAGTAGATTATCACACATACAAGTCACAAGTTAGACAAAGTTATGGACGATTCACATCGACCGGCGCGAGTCAGGCAGGCCGCGCCAAAACGCATTTTACAATCTGCTGAAGGATATACAAGCTTTTCTATTACAGGCAGTTAAGAGCCAATTCGCAATGTCGACTGGTCGACGACGACTGTCTGTGACGTAAAGAATTAGATTGAATAGATGTTAACGCACTTAGTCGCCCAGTCGCCGGGTGACTAGCGGCGCGGCGGCGAGTCGCAGACGATTTTCATCTGGTTTTACAGTGGACGTGCCTTTATTAAGTTTTTTGCGCCCGTTTTTCTTGTCAGCTAAAAGACGTCATAATGGGTGGTAGGGCAAAAAAATTATTTGACGATTTAAAAACGCTCATTATGTGACGTGCCGGACTACAGCTGCGCCACAAAAAAAAAAGTTGGAAATCTGACTTTTTGACTATGCCATGATGAAGTCGCTAATTTGTCGGAATTTGTCGCACAAAAACCAGAATTTGTCGGTCTTGCGTTTAGGAGATACGTGTGGCCCAGCTGTAGAGACGTCTCTACAGCTGCGCCACACAGATCTCGAAAACGGAAGGTCGTAGCGAAAATCTGATTACTCGTGTGTGCAGCCGTTAATTTGTCGAAATTTGTCGCACAAAAACCAGAGTTTGTCGGTCTTGCGTTTAGAAGATCTGTGTGGCGCAGCTGTAGAGACGTCTCTACAGCTGAGCCACACAGATCTCGAAAACGGAAGGTCGTAGCGAAAATCTGATTACTCGTGTGTGCAGCCGTTAATTTGTCGGAATTTGTCGCACAAAAACCAGATTTTGTCGGTCTTGCGTTTAAGAGATATGTGAGGATATGCTGTGGAGACTTTTCTACCTGGATCTTGAGAAAGAAAGGTCGTAGCGAAAATCTGATAACTCGAGTGTGTAGCCGTTAGTTTGTCGGAATTTGTCACCAAGAATTAGAGTTTGTCGATCTTGCGTTTAGGAGATATGTGAGGATACGCTGTGGAGACCTTTTTACCTGGATCTCGAGAACGAAACGTCGGAAGCGTATCCTCACATATCTCCTAAACGCAAGATCGACAAACTCTGATTCTTGGTGACAAATTCCGACAAACTAACGGCTACACACTCGAGTTATCAGATTTTCGCTACGACCTTCCTTTCTCAAGATCCAGGTAGAAAAGTCTCCACAGCGTATCCTCACATATCTCTTAAACGCAATACCGACAAAATCTGGTTTTTGTGCGACAAATTCCGACAAATTAACGGCTGCACACACAAGTAATCAGATTTTCGCTACGACCTTCCGTTTTCGAGATCTGTGTGGCTCAGCTGTAGAGACGTCTCTACAGCTGCGCCACACAGATCTCCTAAACGCAAGACCGACAAACTCTGTTTTTTGTGCGACAAATTCCGACAAATTAACGACTGCACACACGAGTAATCAGATTTTCGCTACGACCTTCCGTTTTCGAGATCTGTGTGGCGCAGCTGTAGAGACGTCTCTACAGCTGGGCCACACGTATCTCCTAAACGCAAGACCGACAAATTCTGGTTTTTGTGCGACAAATTCCGACAAATTAGCGACTTCATCATGGCATAGTCAAAAAGTCAGATTTCCAACTTTTTTTTTTGTGGCGCAGCTGTAGTCCGGCACGTCATTATGTGAGCTTATTTGAATAAAGATTTTTTTCATTCATTCATATTTAGTTGGAATTTATGCAGCTTGGATCCCGACCGGCTCCGCGCGCACGCTGCGGTAGCCGGTCAGCTGCTCTCGTTTACCGACGCGCTCGGTGACACTGAGGCCTAGTTTACCATTAGTCAAGTAGACGACCGAGTCGAGTAGCGAGTAGAAGTACATTGCTTGGCATGTTCGTCGATTTTAAAAGAACGTCAAACACACCACGTTATGTACTATGGGCAACAGCGCCGCTTAACCAGTTTTCAACAAAATTCGTGTGCGCGCGTATCGCCCCTGCACGAACTAAACGTATGTGACAGCGGGCGCGGCGTGCAAGCGATTTTAACCTTAGCAGTGGTTAAGCGACGCTGTTGCCCATGGTACTTCTACTGGAATAATGTAAACGGGGTCTAACAGACTGCGAGACGCGTTCCTAGAAGAGCGTGCCGACTCGACAGACCGATGCGTGCGCGTGTCGACGAAAACAAGCGGACACAATCCGCTTCCGACGCGTACGCGCGCAACTGCTGCGACGCGCCCTGATCGCGCCGCGCCGGTTGGTGTGAATCGTACATTTAAGATATGCTTACCTATATCTATTTGGAGTATCCAATGAAAATCATTCATTTCGAAAAGGAATGCTGCATTATTTGCATCATGCTCCAATACAGCTCCTTCATATTTCACTATCAGTTGTGCTAAGAGCTCTCTTTTTAATTTCTCATTATTTAAAAGCTCTTGAATCTAAAATTTATATTATTATTAAAATTAAAATACCTAGTCATAAATAATAATATTAATAAATAAATACTCTTCATCTTCACCACAGAATAGAATACCTTATTATTTAGTAGTTCTGTAACCATTGGCACATAATCCATCAAAACACCAGAATGATGCATCCTGTAAGTCAACATAAAAAATCTTAATTTTTGATGCTAATTATAGAACTGCGGTAGTATAGATACTGTATACAGGGTGTCCCAAAACATTGCCACACTTAGGAAAGTACCTACCTTAAATATTGAAGATGAAACCTTACTGAAAGAAAATCCCACTCTGTTTTCAAAAATAATTGGAACTGCATTCAAAGATTGAAACGAAAAAACGCATACTATGTGATACAATCATACTAATATTATACAATACATAATAATAATGTTAAATTTCATGGTTTTCCTTTTGCTTAGGATGCTGTTATTAAAGAAAAAATAATCTTAATGAGTAATTTTTCGATTGATATCATAAAAATTAAGTTTTTTTTAATGCAATACCAGTTATATTAGGTCTTTACCTATGAAATTGCCGATATTTTGTCACATACAGAGAAAATAATAACTTCTATAATTTAAAATTTTAACAAAATCGTGAATATTACATCGAATTATGATCATGATAGTTAACTATCAGTAAAAATAAAGTCCATATTTTAGCTTTCGTGACATTAAAAAAAAGATCTTGAAAGTGACTCTTTTTTTGTGAGCAAAAAAAAGGGTGACCGAAGGGGTTGTAACTTAACCAAAACTTATTTTTTCGCTTATCTTAAATGGAAATAAGTTAGCATAGTGTTCAAACATTAGTACATAAAAGTTTTGTTACATGAGTGTTCATGATTGTTAAATGAACAAAGAAAATGCTATTATGAAAAATGCAACTTCTTGAAAAATCTCCATACAAATCGGCAATTTCATAGGTAAAGACCTATTATTTAAAATAAGAAATGAAGTTATTCTAGTAATATTTCCTGTCTTCATTATTTAAATAAAAGTACCTTTTGTGTGGCAAAGTTTTGGGACAGCCTCTATAAAAATTACTCATAATGATACATATTAATATTATAACATACACAGGTAAGACTATATTTCCAAGTGACTTGGTGAGAAGTGGTGATAGTATTAATTCTGCATTTGTAGAGTTGGGATACCGTACAAGAAGTAGTGCTGTATCAATTCCAGGGTTCTGTTCTATTCTGAAAAATAAATAAAATATTTTAGAAACCCTTAATTATTCTGCAGAATAAATAAGTTAATAAATAAGTTGGTAAACATAAGACATACCCCTCATTGTACAACTCAGGTAGACGAGACGCATCTATGTTAAGTTTAATCAAAAACTCAACCACATGTCCCCCCACCCACACTTCAATATCTTTTTCAGAAGTCACAGCATCACCAAGTAATGCGCTATATTCAAAATATGCACGAGAACTTTCATCTTCATTCAGTTTATTAATCTTAAAAAGAAATTTACTTGTTATAGTCTATTTTATTTATCCACACTTGTAAGTAAAAAGTTTTTGATAGTTGTAGGTAATGGTTGTAACATATCTTTTTTATCTAAATTAATTAATATAATAACATTAATAATCAATAATTTCTTTGGTAATCTAAGGAGCCATTCATAAATTACGTCACATGAATTTCTTGATTTTTGACCACCTCCCTATCACAGCTGGTCACATTTGTGAGACCCACCTCCCTAGAACCTGTGACGTCACATATTCTTCAATTTCACATCTAGAAATAATTATTGAATTAAAACAGCAGTCTCGAAACTTGTTTTATTTCAATTTAAATGATTTTTAAATGTGACGTCATGAAATTTAGGACCCCTCCCACTCCCTTGTCTCACTTTATCGACCCCCTCCATCGCCCCCCTTAACGTGTGGCGTAATTTATGGACAGCCCCAAATGTGGAAAACCATTTGTTGTATTTTATAAATGAATATTTCAATAAAGAGTTGGGTAAAGATTGTTTACCAAATAGGACAAGTACGGATAAACAGACTAGACCATGGGTCTCCAAACTTTTTAGCATAAGGGTCAGACTAACTCCTCCATGGAGTCCCAAGGGCCAGTATCTAGCTAGCTCTGTACCAACATACTGTAAATTACAGTATTGTTGGTAAGATCCGGCCTGCTTTCACGGGCCAGATTGTTAGTGAGCCATAGTTTGGAGACCCCTGGACTAGACAAATGGATTTATGCATGCATATAATATTAGTCACATTACCTACCTGATGTGTTTTATATAAAGTAACTAATTCAGATATAACATCACTTAATGCTTTTGGATCACATTCATTCCATTTAGATAAACTTGGTAATTTAGCTTCAACAAATTCTTCATCAATATTGTTAAGGAAACTATCATCATCAAATCTAAAGTCAGGTGCAAACCATGGAGTTGTAGAATCGAAAATTACTTCCCATTTCAATTTCTTAGAGCAGTATGGCAGAACAAGCCGGAACTGATTTTCTGCACCTTCCAAATTCCCAGAAAGGCGTTCAATGTCTACTTTAGTTTTACATAAACCTGTAATACAAAAATATCAATAAAGGGAAATCATTGAATCATCTAAAAGCGATAGATAGAAAAAATAGAGCTTGGAATTACCAAGTTTTAAATCCTGGTATACACATTGTATAAACGGTCGAAAAGCTGGAGATATATCGTTTAAAATGCCCTGACAATTTTCATTAGACATTATGTTAGATTGTTTTTAACATTTATCGACTTATTATATTATATGAAAAACAAACTTATAATGCAATATAAACAAAATTTTATTCCAGTGTGATTTCACAGTATTTGACAGATTTTTTGACATCACGCAACGCACGCACGACCACAGATTACTAATTTGTGTAGCAAGCTAGCAGCTGGGTTGCGTTCCGAATAGTGGTGGGCGACTCGGGTCATATAAATAACTCGGTTAACTCGAGTTACTTCTCCAACCCGTCAACTCGGGTTGGTTTTTTCCTAGCCCGGTTCAACTCGGTTGACGCGCCAAGCGGGCCGCCCACGTGGTGCGTACGTGTCTTACCAACCGAGCCAACCCGGGCTAGGACAAAATCAACCCGGCGGGCCAACTTGATTCGGTGTGTGGCATTGTATTATATTACTGCTCGCTCGCACTCGCCTCGCGGCCCACCGATCTCCCCCCGCCCGCGTTATATCACCTTTTTAATGATGTTAGAAGTTCCTAAGTATTTTTGTTATTATATTTTAATTTTGTAAAAGAAAAACTTTAGTTAAGTAAAGCGTAACTTGTTGTGCCTCTCTATTATATACTATGAGATATGTATTTTTTTTTGTTATGGTTTAGTGCCATATAATTGGTTTAATGATGAATAATTAATAAATAATATTAGAAGTAATAAGCGCTAAGACTGATAATTTAGTTAAATTATCAGTCTTAGCGATATTTAAAATTTTCATTATAATAAAAAGCTTCATTTAGGTATTCATCTCTGTACCTAACTAATGCGCATTTGTTAATTACTAACAGTTGATTGATTAAAACTATTTGCTATTACTAGAATTCAAATCCTGATCTCTTTGACTTTGCAACTTGCAAAGGCAATCGAGTTGGTTCGGTTCAATATTTATCAAATACAAACAAAATGAATTGAAGCCCGGGTCCGCACACCGCATAGATTTCAACTCGGATACCTCAAATTGAAAAAAAATTGCGACTTGGCGGCGCTCGGCGGCCCATATAGCTGAACCGAGTTGAAGCCCGGGTCAGCATTGATTTCAACTCGGGCGACCCGAGTCGAAAAAATAGCGACTCGGCCCATCGCTATTCCGAACGTACGCTCCGAGTGCAAACGTAAGCTCTAACGCCGTTCCAAACATTAGAGCGTGACGTTCGATTGTTACAACTTTCCCGTTCCAAACGTCAGAGCGTTGCAACCAAACAACCATCAAAATTGATGGTTGTAAAACGGTTGATGTTTTGGAACGGGAAAGTTGTAACAACCGAACGTCACGCTCTAATGTTTGGAACGGCGGCGTTAGAGCTTCCGGTTGCACTCGGAGCGTACGTTCGGAACGCAACCCAGCTTTTCGTAGTGAAGTTTCATTGTACACGTCAAAATTAGTTGACTCATGCTAGTGGCGTTTCAAATAGGCACAAGAACTTTGCTGTCAAATCATACAGACAGCCAGTCCAGTTAATAAGAAAAAAAAATACATGTCAATGAGTTGGACGCTTGGTTACGCGCAAGAAGCTTATATCCCCAATGGAGATTGCACGGCTAGTGTCATACTGAAGATAGAAAAAATGCCCTTGAGTGACGTTACGGCTTATTGCTATCTCTTTTTTTAGTGTTACAATACGTTTTCGTTTCTCACGAACGAACGAACGACGAACATCGAACACGTATTGTCACACTAAAGAAAGAGATAGCAATAAGCCGTAACGTCACTCAAGGACATTTTTTCTATCTTCACTATGACACTAGCCGTGTAACCTCCATTGGGGGTATAAGCTTCTTGGTTACGCGTTCCCTAAAACGAATTTCCAAGGATGGATTTAGCGACACATCCTTATATATTTTTTTATTTATTTATGATGAGTTATGTTTATGATGATTTATGAAATGATCACGTAAAATACCATTTTGTATATTGATCAAAATTTGTACACTGAAATATCATTAGAAATATGTAATAATATTTCTAATGATATATTATATATAATAATATAATATTTCATAAGATATTTCCAAATACCCTCTGTATATTGAAGCTCGATTAAGCCCACCAGTAACGATCAATTGCGATTGTCTATTTTTCCGCAATTGACGCCCATTGACGGAAAAATTGATCGTTTACGCGTGCAATTGAAGCGATTGTCAATTGCTCCAACAATGGAATTGACGGAAAAATTGACAATCGCAATTGATCGTTACCGGCGGGCTTTATGAAGAATATTCAGCCGCGTTGTGTTGTGTTGTGTCGTGTCGCGCGATCTGTCGCGTATCGGTTTCATACATTATGGTTAGAAACACATTACTACAGTGTGTCGTGTCGACACAACACAACACCATAATGTGTTTCTAGTCATACTAAATGTATGAAACCGATACGCGACAGATCGCGACACGACGCAACACAATACAATAGTATGTTTCTAGCGTAATATCATACGACGTAATGCCTCGTTGACATGATCCAAGTATACTTGGACCAAGTAGTTTGGATGGCTTCTTGGACGCTATTTGGAGCATGTAAGCGAGTAACGCTAGAAACATGCTATTGTGTTGTGTTGTGTCGTGTCGCGATCTGTCGCGTATCGGTTTCATACATTTAGGTTTCATACACTAGAAACACACTATTGTGTTGTGTTGTGTCGACACGACACGCAGTAGTAATGTGTTTCTAACCATACTAAGGCTCGTATTACAGAACGAGACTCAAGCCTTGATCTCGACTTAAAACTAGTTTTAATTCGAGTTTTGTCGAGTTTTTCCCAAAACCAAACCAGGGAAAACCAAAAATCAAATCAAATACCAACTAATTACCAAAGTACTTTCAATAAAACCGCGCTAGTACCCGTTAAAAATTGTTTTATTTCATTCACAATATTCCTATAATTCTAAGCACAAATACCTTATTTATTAAAATTAACGTGTAATGATCATAAAAATATAGAAATCACATTGCGACGCAACATTTACTTTGCCCAATTATGTGTCTAATTATGCGTGAAATGAAACTCATTCTGCTAAAAACAAAGGAGACGGTATAGATTTTGTATGGAGCCGGGTAGCGAAACTCCGACTGATTTGAAATTTAAACTACATAAAGTTCCCATATTTGTTCATAATTTGTCTAAATATTAGATTCTAAAGTACTCCAGATTTTTAAATATTTAATTTTAAAAGTTCTACATAATAATTGAACTAGCAACATTGGCCGATTGTGGACGCCATAACTAAAGTTATGTCATTGTCTTGTCAGGTCAGACATAATAACATAACCTGACGACGTACGTAAACAGTTTTGGTTTTATCGTTCAGACAGAAATATATATTTTAACAATAACAACTCTTTATCAAAGTAACATAGTCAACAAGTAACAAAGTCAACATAGGTAGGTAAATGGTATCCTGCAAAACGGGTCGTGATCGTGAATATGTCATGAATTCGCCACAACCACAACACAGAATGAGAGGTTTTACTAAAATATGTGATTTTGGACTCTTTGGACCGCTCTCTTGACGTTGGATATTTCGTCACCAATGTAAGTTGAAATCTAATTAATTACCTATACAAGATATCACAAGACTTTCCTCTATATTTTAATTGGCGACAGTAATTAGTGTGTTAACCTATAAATACCTAACCTATTGTTAATTCTGTTGTTTCAGTTATCATGTCAGATCATAAGTTGTGTGAACTGTGACATCACATATCTACTTTTGCGGGCGAATACGCAATTGCACGAATGAATTTTGTCATTGATCCAAGTCCAGAACTATTCTATTACTGAATTGTGGTATAAGTGGTATGTATATACCTATGCATATTTTTTCACTTTAGTAAATCAAAAAGTGAATAGTTTTTTATTCAGTCTAGCTTTTCAAGCTCTTGTTTAAAACCATGCCCTTGGTTCACAAAACTACAACAGGCATTACGCTGAAATTGTAAGTGTGTGTTCCCTTCATAGATGTGCGTCAATATAACTGAGACTGACAATATAAACATTATTGCAGATGATTGATGATTAGCTATGCCAAGAATATATCAATCTGGGAGGCAAATCGTAGTGAGGACCCCAACTATCAGTTGGAGTGGAATGTTGGGCACTCTTGTGGTTGTGTATGCTGTGGAATATTACTGATCAGATGGTCGTCGTCACCACAGAATTATCCCAAGGAGTGAAGAACACATTTATGTAGGAAATAATATATTTTACTCATCAGGTAAGATTTCTCTTGCGTAAGAAATTAATCAGATTTATTTGAAAGTAACAAAGAAAAGTGCTCTTTAAAATTATAACTTAATAATAATAAATCAACACTCAAGCGGTTGCAAGCGTCCGGACAACAAGAGAAAATCTATTGTGTCTTGTTTTCTGGGCGTTGACGAGTTAAAATTATAAAGTACAGTTAGACTTAAGTACAGGGCATTGATGTTAAAATGTAAGTAGGTATTAAAACATATTCAATTTTTAGGTCCCTGAAGATGCTTGGGTGTGTCGTGCCTTTTGGATGCAGGCTCATGAATATCGTGCAGTGCAAGAAGGTGGAGCACAAGCACCTGTGGAGCCTACAAGTTATTAATAAGAGGGAAAATAACCTCAAAACATAATAGAAAACAAAATATTTTACTTATGTATTGTTGAATTTAAATGGTGAAGATTTGCGTCAACGGATCGAACAGTATTATTGTTCATGCATAATTGGAAAGAGGACAGTTGGAGTTGTGCACATTGTCATGATTATGGTGTGGTATCTGGGTTGGGCACAGCACCAAGATACGATACTACCACCTGCCAGCTTTTTAGATGGTATTTTTGTAACTGATAAAGATAATGTAATAATTATGTTTTACATTGAAATTCTGTCTCATTTCTCTTCCCCATTTTGAATTATTACTTTTTATTTTTTTTATTTTTTATTTATTTAGAAACCAACAGCGTTTTTATAATATCTTATAACATTAGTAGTTACTTAACAGTAAGGCCAATGATAGGTTCCTCTTAATAACTAGGATACAGTATTTACAGCGTAACATACAGACTAATAATATTTATATATTTATTTTAAGTTAATACGTACATAGAAATAACGTACATTATTTAAGTATTACAGTCAAGATCTTAACTTATACTTTCATAATAAGAACCTTATAATTATACTTATTATATCTTGCTATTAGAATTTTGGCTAGAACAATAGTCAAGATCACTCAGTACCTATACTTTTTTATTATTTTTTTATAGTAGAAGGAAGCTCACTAGTATTTTTCTAAGTAATAGTTAGGTGTGATTTGGTTACACTTACACTACACCTAAGGCTAACTAACTATTATTTAGAGATTGTGAAGGTAGGAACTGCATATTGAACAGCAACCTAAAGTAGGTAGGTACCTAAAATACCTATATTTGAGCTTCAGTCACTGAATTATTAGTATTACTAGCGTAATAATAATGCAGTGCTGTTTTTGTTTAGTAATGTCACCGCATTTAGAGGGTCTGCATTCGTATTTATTATTTATCATTTAAATTAAATCAAAAAATATTTTATTATTTTTAGAAGAGCTTAATTTAGTTTTTTAAATGGTGCATTCCAACAGACTAACCGCTGAGTCATCGATCGTCATAAATAGCATTTTTATATCGAACTTTTGCAAAACAAACATTACCGATGGCGGCATATATATTGGCAAGAGAAAGAAAGAGACAAAAGATGCTCAGTAGCCATAAACACTAAGGTTATGGCTACTGCGCATCTTTTGTCTCTTTCATTCTCTTGCCAATATTTATGCCGGGCAGTAAACAATGTGTACTGTGGTAAACGATGACATGACGATTGATCTGCTGGAATGTTCCCAATGTCAGCCAGCTCAGATTAGCATACTCAAACAGAGTAAAAAATTGTTATCTGGGTGGCCAACATTACGAAAATACACAATTTTATTTTGTGATTTTAAATAAAACGGGAGTAAATAAAAAGTTGGAATAAATCGTTAATGATATAGCATAAATTAGCTTTTAAATGATATACTTTTCATTGTTGGCGGTTTTAGACTACCACTTCTTTACCGTCTCCTTTCGTAATAGGAAACCTTAGGAAACAGACTATAACCATAGATAGACGCAAATCTCTATTTAAGTAGAGATCAGCTATTAGCGTATAGTTGGCAGCCTCACCATGGAATTAGAAGGTTTTGACTAGGTTAAAAAATTGTTAGTAAATAGTGATAAATAGTGAACTATAGCACATAAATAGTGATACTATGGTTCAAAAGATATTTGAGTATCTTGGTGAGGCTGCTAACTTGACGTCAAGCTGGCAGACACCTTAAGAAATACAGTTCGTATTAATGTGATTTATATGCCAAAAAATTGTTAGGAAATAGTGAATCGTATACGCAAAATTTCGATAATATTGCTTCAGTACAAGCCGAGATATTACGGTCTCAAAGTGGGCTGCTAACTTGACGTTTCTGGCTATGGCGATTCCAGAGAAACGGGTACAAGTTATAAACAAATAAATATATCAAAAAATTGTTAGCGAAATTGTGATTCTTACGATATAAATAAAAAAAAATTCTTCATTCCTATTTTCTAAAAATCGAATGTTAACTTCTACATAATACTTTGAATATAGGCTGTCGATCAATATTGAACTTTGCTACACAGTAATAAGGTTTAAACTTGATTGCAATCATGAGGTGAGTACTATCAAGCAAAAAAGTGAAATTTATATTTTTTGACTGTGTCAATAGTCATATCCTCGGTTCAAGGCTATTGATTTGGTATAAGTAAACAAATATTTATCAACCCACTTTTTTATTTTTTAGAGTATTAAATTGACACAATCAAAAAATTTTTGATTAAATCTCATAAAAAAAAAATTTGGTCGTTTAATACTCTATTCTCAGTTCATTTATTTAGTTTAGGAAAAACTACTAATATTTAACTACCAATTAGGTACCTAAAGTTAAAACTATAACTTAAAGGGAGGAGTCTAATGAAAATACCCTTACCTGTAATTTTTTGAAAATGAATATTTTGTATTTTTTTTAGTAACTGAAACTTTAACGTTAGGTACCTATTTGGTGAGATTTATAATAAAATTAGTAATCAGTAAGTAGGTAAGTAGGTAGGAAGTAGATGATATAAGTAGAAAATATTTCTTGTTTTTCCTGAATAAATAACTAAATAAATGAACTGACACCCAATTGCACTAACATTAAGAATCGCCTAAGTCTTTTCTTAACTACAACTCGACCAAAATAACTAGGCGAATGACAGCTACATGACCGCTAAGTTTGACACCGTTTTAATTTGGTCGTGTTGTAGTTAGGAACAGACTTAGGCGATCCTAAAGTTTAGTGCAATCGGGTGTGAGAGTAGTATTACTGATGATTAGAGTAGATGTATTGGTATATATATATATGGTTAGAGTAGTAGTATTAATTATTATTAGAGTAGTATTACACAATCAAATTTTTTTTGATGAGATTTAATAAAAAATAAAATAAAAAAGTAAGTAGAAAATTTTTTGTTTACTTATACCAAATCAATAGCCTTGGACCGAAGATATGACTATTGACACAGTCAAAAAATATAAATTTCATTTTTTTGCTTATTACTGTGGAGCAAAGTTCAATATTGATCGACAGCCTCTATTCAGAGTATTATGTAGAAGTTAACATTCGATTTTTAGAAAATAGGAATGAAGAATTGGCTTTGCTAACTTTTTGAACATGACCGGAAATCTCAAAACCATTTCGAGAAACAAACTTTCTGTACAATGTCTACTAATTAGATTTTAAAATAAGTTTATATTTTTAAAGATAGGTATTCAATAAAAAGCTTTAACCTTCAAATGACCTTTCTATGACGTCATCACATGCAGATCCCCCAGCTATAATAAAAAAAAGAAAAAAAAAAGGGCAAAGACAATTTTGACAATGAACTTGGTATTAGGGATGGTGGAAGGGGGAGGTGAAAAAATATCGATGTATAATATTTAATAGGTAATATTTTTGAGAAAAATTGGGATGATGACTAGGTAATGGTTTCTAATTTTAAGGTATAGTAAAGCAAAAAGAGAAGCAAAATAAACCCCTACGCGAAATGTTGGCTCGATTTTACGAATTTTACTATGATTTCTAAGACTCTATAGTTAGAAAAATTGCTCCAGTGACAACATAGTGTCGACTATTAGAATCCATACGTAATTAAAAAAAAAAAATGTTATGAAAACATTATTGTAAAAACAGCTATCGATATATCAGTATTTAATATCGCCCGAAAAATATAGGTGTACCTACTTATGGCAAAAAAATATCGTATTTTTTTCGACATCCCTACTATGAAATGTTTGTAAATAGAAATAAAAGTATGCAGTGCACATATTTTCACATTATTTATTATGTCAGCCTGCAAATTTATCAGTCCACAAGCAATCATTACAATTTGATCCAAGTAGCCTACCTCCAAAATAGACACATTTCGCAAAATTTGGGTAGATTGCGCGACTTAGCCTTTACAAAGTTTTTCAACTGAGTTTCCACTGGTAAGCATTTTTATTATAATTATACCACCTCAAAAATTATTGCGGAAAATTAAGAAGTTAGGTTAGAACCGTCACAACTGGATTAAATGAATAAAATAGAAGAAATATTAACTTTAACTTATTTGTTTACAAACGACCAATATGTCATTGACAGTCATTATGACAGGTAATGACACTTGGCCGTTTATTTTTCTAAAAGTAGATGGCAAAGGTATTCCTTCTTGAACTTTCGTGCCACTAATGACGTATTTCCGGCTGACCATATCCACTACACAAATATATTTATAAAAAAATAAATACGCAACCAAATGTTAAAATATTCAAATTAGTTTCTTAAATTGGCCTAATCTGTAATAAAAAAATATCAAAAAATACCTTTTATTTTTTAACCAAAGCCAATTCTTTTTTTATTTAAATCGTAAGAATCACAATTTCACTAACAATTTTTTGCAATAATTATTTGTTTATAATTTGTACCCGTTTCTCTGGAATCGCTATCGCCAGGAACGTCAAGTTAGCAGCCCACTTTGAGACCGTAATATCTCTGCTTGTACTGAAGAAATATTATTGAAATTTTGCATATACGATTCACTATTTCCTAACAATTTTTTGGCATATAAATCACATTGATACGAACTGTATTTCTTAAGGTGTCTGCCAGCTTGACGTCAAGTTAGCAGCCTCACCAAGATACTCAAATATCTTTTGAACCAAAGTATCACTATTTATAGGCTATAGTTCACTATTTATCACTATTTACTAACAATTTTTTGACCTAATCAAAACCTTCTAATTCCATGGTGAGGCTGCCAACTGTACGCTAATGATCAGCTGAGTCTCTACTCAAGCCTTGTTTTGGAATCAACAGGGTGCTGGAGACTAGATTCAGTAATTAAGTAGAGATCAAGTGATTAGAGTTCAAGCAGTGCTTGAGTCTCGTTCTAAAATAGGAACCTTAATTTATTGTAGCGTACCTACTGCGCAGTGTACCTACATATAGATACATACCTATAGTATAGGCATACGTCATGTCATGACGTAGTAGCATATAAGCAAATTGTATTTAGTTTATAAGTCAGTTGTTGTATGGAGTCAGACAAATTAATACGTACGTTCAGCTGCGTACGGTAATAAATATGCACTCAACTTGAACACGCATTTTACATACCGTTTGGGGTCACCACATAGGGTCAATATCGCCTACAATTTGGCACACCTTCCTAACCCATAACACCATAATATTATTTGCCAAAGTGGTGACCCGACGTGCGCGAGAAAAGGATTCGCAAAGTTCTACGCGAAAGTGCAAAAACATTTCTTAAAGAGTGAACAGTGAACTTTAACCTCATCCATTCAAAATGCCGGACACAACAGTTACTGTGGATCCTGAGGATACTTCAACCAGCAACTTCACGAACAGTGCCATGCCCATCACCATCAACTCGAGAGTAGCAGAGTTTTGGACCCAGCAACCAAGGCTCTGGTTTCATCAATTTGAGGCAATCACGAATTCTCAAAAATCAGGTGATTTACAATTATATCAATTTGTTATAGCTAGGTTGGGGCGAGACGAGTTAGGGCAGGTTAGCGATATTCTCGAGAACCCTCCGGCACGAGACAAATACCTAACTTTAAAGTCAAGACTTATTTCAGCATACGAAGAATCGGAAACTAAGCAACTTCAAAAATTATTAACAGAGATCGCGTTGGGAGATAGCAAACCGTCACAACTCCTACGTAAAATGAAAGAACTCGGACGGAACAAGGTCCCCGAGGACACAATTAGGCTCTTATGGACTGCGCGCCTGCCTGATACGGTACGCGCAGTCATCACAGCATGTAATGTAGACCTAGACGCCACAGCAACAATAGCCGATAAGATCATGGAGACGACGCGCCCAACAGACATATTAGCCATCAATAGACCGTCTACATCTCAAACAATCGACCAGCACCTAGATAACTTATCCATTAGCATCGCGGAGGTCAACAAATAATAGCTGATTTACAGAATACAAACCGCGATGCACCGCGTCAATCGCGGCAACCATATCGTAGTAGCGATAAGCGCCAATCATTCAATGCAAGGTTGCCATCTGGCTCGCGCTGACGTTCTCGTTATCACAACAATAATAATCAAGATAAGTTCCGACAACAGAATGCTAGACCAGGGGCCGTACCGGCTAACTTACATGGCTATCGTTATCGCTTTCATTTGTCAGATGGATGTGATACATTGCTACTTTTCTTTGGTAAGGTTTTATTTGTGCCAAAAAGAAGTAGCAATGTATCACATCCATCTGTCAAATGAAAGCGATTACGATAGCCATGTAAGTTAGCCGGTACGGCCCCAGGAGACAGCAACTATAAATGCTATTACCATTTTATTTACGGGGACGCCGCTTAAAAAATGTGGCGATGACAAGTGCTGCAAGAAACCGACAGCTTTAAACTAGAAACGACACCAACGTTGGCGAGCGTCGGTGTCGATCAATCATATCGTCTTTGCGTCACCGATTTCAAGACTGGCATACGTTTTTTAATAGACACCGGGGCCGATGTCTCAGTTTTATCATGCAAAAACCGCAACAAACAAACCTGTGACTACTCATTATATGCCGCCAACAGCACACCCATTTCAACATATGGTCAAAAAACATTAACCTTAGACCTTGGTCTAAGGCGCCCATTTCGCTGGACATTCATTCTCGCAAATGTGGAAAAATCAATCATCGGTGCCGACTTCCTGGCCGAAAACCACCTGACAGTGGACTTACGCGGTAGAAAGTTGGTAGACAATTTAACAAGTTTAGCAAAGAAAGCAAAATCAATACAAAACATAGATTTCACTTCAATCTATGCGGTCAATCACACAGATCGTTATCATAAAATTTTAGCACGTTATCCAGATATCACAAAGCCAGAATCATTCAAAGAAATCCCGAAACATGACGTCACGCACCATCCTTACTAATATTATAAATGCGAAAGTCCGTTTGTTTGTTTGTTTGTTTGTTTGTTACGCCTTCACGTCCTAACTTCTGAACCGATCATCATGAAATTTTGCATACACGTTGTCAGGGGTACAGAGAAGGACATAGGGTACCTTTCATCCAGAAAAATGTTATGTTCCCGAGGGATAGCAAAAAAACTTTCCACGCAGACGAAGTCGCGGGCGGAAGCTAGTATTTTCATAAATGGCCCACCTATTCACGAAAAAGCTCGACCCCTTAACCCGGCTAAATACAAGGCCGCCAAACAGGAGTTCGAATGGATGGTAGAGCTTGGAATATGCAGACCGTCCTCTAGCCCCTGGGCTAATCCGCTCCACGTAGTAAACAAAAAAAAAGGAGAGCTTAGGCCATGCGGTGATTATCGACGACTCAACGCTATCACCGAACCCGATCGTTATCCGATCCCAAGATTAACGGATTTCACATACATTTTAAAAGGCAAGAAAATTATGTCGAAAATTGACATTAAACGTGCTTATCATCACATATCAATTGCACCAGAGGACATACCAAAAACCGCTATCATTACGCCATTTGGTTTGTTCGAATTCACCAAAATGAGCTTTGGACTTCGCAACGCCACACAAAGTTTTCAACGATTCATCAATGAAGTCTTAAAAGTTCCAGAACCAACACACGATTCAACCGATCGTAATCACGATTTCAAAACAAATCAAAATCTTTTTGTCTACTTGGACGACATCCTAATCTGTTCAGAAGACGAATTGCAACATGAAAAAGACCTAGAAGAGGTATTTAAACGCCTTAATAAATATGGCATTACCATCAACACAAGCAAATGCGAATTTGGCAAGTCAGAACTAACATTCCTGGGATACCAAGTCAACTGCTATGGCATTAGGCCGCACGAAGATAAGGTCAAAGCCATCAAAGATTATCAACAACCCGAAACCATTCATGAACTAAGACGTTTCCTAGGATTAGTTAATTTTTACAGAAATAGCTTGCCCAAAGCCGCCGCAACTCAACTCAAGCACCATTGGAAAAATATCTTCACAACTCAAAAAAAGAGACAAAACCAAAATACAATGGTCAGAAGAAGCACTCGCAGCGTTCAATTGCTGCAAAACTATGATAGAAGAAGCCGTCACGCTTAACCACCCTGATCCATCAGCGAAATTAATTGTAATGACCGACGCCTCTAGCACGTGCGCAAGAGCCGCACTTCACCAATTAATCAACGAAGAATTGCAACCGCTAGCATTTTTCTCAAAAAAATTCAGCACAGCTCAAACTAAATATAGCACACGACAGAGAGCTGATGGCTATTTACTTGGCCATTAAACACTTCAGATACATGATCGAAGGACGAGACCTCACAGTCGTAACCGATCACAAACCGCTCACCTTTGCTTTATCAAAAAAAAAAAAAGAATCTAAATCGGACTCACCCAGACGCATTCGTCAATTAGATTTTATCGCTCAATTTTGCAACAAAATCGAATACATCGAAGGAGAGATCAACCAAGCAGCTGATTTTCTCTCAAGAATAGAAGAAATCCAATTACCTCATGTTTTCGACTACGAGCAATTATATAAAAGCCAAATCGAAGATAAGGAGTTGGGTAATCTCAAATCAAATCCAAAATTGCAATTCAAATCTATTTTCATCCCATACGCAAATCGCGAACTCTTATCCGAAACATCAACGTCGCAAGCTCGTCTGTTCATACCATTAGAGTTCCGAGAAAAAGCGTTATCAAGTACGCACGCACTGAGTCACCCGGGCGTAGCCGCTATGTGTGAGACGCCTTATCGCACAAAGATACTTTTGGCCTAATATAAATTCCGATGTGGCAAACTTCGTGAAACACTGCATAGAATGCCAGAAAAGTAAAATACAAAGACATACAATAACACCATTAGGAGAGTTCGAAAAATCTGATCGTTTTTCACATACTCACATCGACATTATTGGCCCATATTTACCATCCGAAGATTATACATATTGCATTACAATGATCGATCGCACCACCAAGTGGATGGAAGTAATACCTACTAAGGATATAACAGCTGAAACGGTCGCGAACAAATTCATCGAGAATTGGGTATCCCGATACGGCTGCCCAGTAACCATAACCACCGACCAAGGAAGACAATTCGAATCACAACTTTTCACACAAATAACCAAACGCCTTGGCATAGAGAAGATTCACACCACTGCTTACAACCCTAAGGCCAACGGGCAGGTAGAACGCTTTCACCGTACCCTTAAAGCAGCCATCACAACAAGATGCAAGAATTCCAATCAATGGGTTAAAGAATTACCAATAGTACTTTTAGGATTGAGATCAACCATTAAAGAAGACTCTGGTTTCAGGCCTGCACAAATGACGTTTGGCAAATCTATTCGATTACCAGGAGATTTTTTTGTCCAAACAAATCAGAACATTAATGATACAGAATACACCATTAAGCTTATGGAGACGATAAACAACATTCAACCAACTATTCGCAAAGATAGGAATCATCGAAAAATTTTCATTCACGACGACTTAAAAACCGCAGATTACGTATTCGTGAGAAAGGAAGCCAAGAAACCATTAACAGCTCCGTACGAAGGTCCATATAAAGTCATTAAGCGTTACTCCAAACAATACACGGTACAAGTCGGTTCTCGAGAAGTCGTTATTTGTTTTGATCGTCTCAAACCAGCTTATGTTATTAACACGTCGCCAACAAACAATTCACCGCCAAACAGTTCGTCGAAGCCAGAGCCACCAACACCGCCATTAGAAACTGAGCCCAAACCATTCCAGACCGACAAGACATTAACCGACGCACCGAAATCACCACCTGTCGTTACCAGATCCGGTCGCACCATTAAGAAAACCGTGAGATTCGACATCTGATCCCTAGCTCACAGTTCAGTCATTATCTTGTCACGTCATCTCATCCAGTCATCAACAGATCCCCGCAGCGGACACACCGCTCCGGTGGCCCGTCACCATGGGCAACCCACAAAGTAAATCCACAGTTGTTGCGCAATCAAGCGCAGCCGCTCCCAATACTGCCAAGCTTGAAGATGACAAATACAGCGCCAGCACGATGTCACTGGCTGCGGTGGCCCTGGTGACCGCGGCAGTCACGCTCGGAACACTTAGCATGGAAGCATTGCAAGCGCCGCCTTGCCGCTGCAATGGATAAAAGAATACAAAGGATACTACAGCAGCAGCTCCCATCAGCGCTGCCGTCTGCCCCCCCTGTTACTGCCACCCCCATTACAATATACCACCCCCCCAAGCAATCAGTGTAGTGAAGTGCGCGTCATTCAAAATTTCAATCAAAATCGTATCGTGCGGAAAGTGAAAATCAATTACGTACTTTAACAATTAAAATCGATATTTTAGTGTCACTACCTAAATTCAAATTGTAAGTTAATCTTATTAATTATTTTTCTCTTTCCAATTTCAGCAACGCTGGGTAAATTCATGCGTGGCGTTGTCGTAAAGGGTGCTGTAGAGTTTAACACTGTTTATTAGTATCGCAGGGCACGCCTTTACGGCGACCACCTAAGTCATGTTAGGAATATGTTTCTCCAGAAACATTTTTAAGTCGGACCTAATAATAGGTATCCGCTTAGAGCATACATGCTCTAAGGGTATCCGCAAAATAATGTTATTATATTTAGACAAGTTCTGAATTCTATTTTAATCAAAAATTTTCAATAGAGCGTCTAATCACGCCTTAAGTTTATTCTATAAATAGAATCGTGTGTATCCGCCATATGCGTTGGAATGCGACGCGATCATCTTGCAATCACAAGTTAAATCTTTTATCTTTGTTTGTGATATGGATTTTTTTTTAAACTTGTTACATTGTTTTCACATCCATCGGTAGTCGATTCCTTATATTTTTTTATAGTAATCAATATCGCTTATTTTCATGGGCGTTCCTTTTTTATTGTTTCTCGAATGTTAAACCTCAAGAATCGATGTATCATTATTGCTTATCTGAACTTTTCTATCGCAATCTTAATACTTACATAATCATTTGTGTTATGAACAATATTTTTTTTAGGGTTACATACCTAATCACTTATCACAAACTAAGAGAATCTAGTATTATTCGAGCCCTTTTAAAAAAGTTTTTAGTTAGGGCTGGTACATAATTTCTTTTAATATAAGTCTTCTATAAGCTAGAAATTTGTAAACCAATTATTGGTACTTAATCAATATTTTTGTTATTATTATTATTAAATTCTAGCATTGCTAGCTGCTAACTGCCTCATTTAGGGCATTAAATGTAAAGAAATACGGAACTCGTTTTGTAACGTAATTATTTCATTACTTATTTCAAATATTCAAATCTTGATATTATTTCAAACGATTATTTTCAAATACTTATAAAAGAAACAATTGTAATTTGTAACATTTTTATTTTTCTTAAAAAAATATTTTTTGCATCACTTTCCCTTTTCTTAAGGGGGGAGTACTGTAGCGTACCTACTGCGTAGCGTACCTACATATAGATACATACCTATAGTATAGGCATACGTCAAGTCATGACGTAGTAGCATATAAGCAAATTGTATTTAGTTAGTTTATAAGTCAGTTGTTGTATGGAGTCAGACAAATTAATACGTAGGTTCAGCTGCGTACGGTAATAAATATGCACTCAACTTGAACACGCATTTTACATACTCTTTGGGGTCATCACATAGGGTCAATATCCCCTAAAATAACACCATCATATTATTTGCCAAATTATGAAACCGATACGCGACAGATCGCGACACAACACAACACAATAGTATGTTTCTAGCGTAATCCAAGTTGACTTGGATCAAAATTCTAATCCAAGTAAATTTGGACCATGCTCTACTTTCATCCAAGTCTGCCTGCTTGGACCAAGTAGTTTTGACGACTACTTGGACGCTACTTGGATCATGTAAACGAGCAATCCAAGTGCACTTGGACGTCACCGTGTACAAAAAGCTACTTTGTCCAAGTTACTTGGTCTAAGTATCTATACTTGGATCGTGTCAACGGTTATCCAAGTATACTTTGATCAAAGCTACTTTGTCCAATTTACTTGGTCCAAGTCTTAGAGCATATGCTCTAAGGTCCAAGTATACTTTGATCTCAACGCGGCTTGACGGGCATCACTGACGTCGATTATACTAACAAATGGACGTCAGTGACATAAAAGGGCTAGAAAGAAAACCCAGTGCCGTTAAAACCTCTACAAAAAAAAGATCTCTTGATTTTTGCATATTTATTTTTCAATCAGAAAAAAAAACATGACTCGACTTCTTCCTTCTCGAAAATCTGCCTAATTAAATAATATTGACAAGTTACAAATGTGTTAAAACAAATGGTGGTAATTTTTTCCTGCAACGTTCATAAAAAGTAAAATAAAAGGAAATTAAATAGTTCGTTTGGACGGTTCGTCGATTTGACTTTTGCTGTGGCGTTTTCTTTTGATGACATCGTGTTTTCCTTGAATTGTTTTTGTTGGTGGTTTATTTCGACGGGAATTCATATTTTATAAGTGTATGGAGTAATACAATGAAAGAAATGAATTCGATTATACAAAATACTTCTTCTGATCTTTTGAAATTAGCTAGAAAATTTAACTGTTTTTATTTATCAGGTAAATTGAAAACTAAACACTATTTTGATAGTAAGAATTTACATAACAATCATGGTATTGATAATTTTTCGTAGGTTTACACCAAGGCACTTGTAAACCATTCATTGTTGCTGGTCATCAAGTTGGATTAATAAGGCCTAATGTTATGAAATATCTTCAAAGATTCCCTGAGGTATAAACATCACATCAGTAATTTGTATATTATATTTTAGTATAGAAATTCAGAAATATATTTTATTATAAATTACAGGTTTTTAGAGTGGCTGAAAAATTTGTTGAATTGAATCCAGCATTTAGAGATTACTCTGAAAGAACAACAAAAGTTGCCGAAGTACTTGAACATTTAAGAAAAGACAGTGAAATATGTGCCCTCAAGGGTTGGCGTGATGAGGTAATTAAGATTGTTTATAAAATTTTCAGAATATGTGTTTGAGTATGGTTTGGTTACACATAAGTAGTAAGGAAATATGATCTTATAGTTATACTCCCCCCTTCTACCACTAAACCCTTTATAAACTATTATTAAACTTTCTGTTTATTGCCTCATTGTATGCTCAGTTATCGCATCCTCTTTCCTTTTTATGCTTTGGTGGTTCCCTTGTGGATGCATCTTCTTTAGCAGTGTTAATATTAGTATTCACACAAATAAATAGATATTTTACCTACATTAATATTGATCCTAAGTAAGAAATTCTTATGCAGTGCTATAGGTTGGGCTGGGGTGGGGTAGTTCAACTTGTCAGGTTTCATTGAATTTAAAATCTCAATTTTTTGTTCACTCTTCAAATATACACATTCACTCAGGGGTCATGTTTGATTTATTATTCTATGGTTTGGTTTAAATGTTTAGCAAAATATTCATATTTTGGTGAGCAGAAAAATATATTAGGTCTGTCAAAATGGTTAGTTGGTCAGCAAGTTTTGACTAGCAAATATTTCTAAATCAATCAGCAATTAATGTCATATTGGGCTGCTCAAAATTTTTTTAGCTGCATTCAGTGACCTATGTTTAATAAAATATTGGTGAGCCATGTTTCAGAAAATGAAAACGTTTCTGGTGCTCCACCGACCGCTGCCGCGGCACGCTCATTATGTTTGCCTGTTTTGGTCACAGTTCTAATCTAAACCTAACTTAACCTAGTGAACTAATACTTTTTTCGTGGGGGCATTGCCTGCCCTGCCCCCCTGGTTTTGTTTACTCCCTTTAATTACCAAATTTTGGGGGGAGAAGAGGGTCGCCATCCCTTTCGCCTCGCCCTTCCCTACCCCTGCCCAATCTACCTATCACATTTCTCCCTTCCCCTCCGTTTACCCATAGTTTGTCACCGTAACTGACTAACAAAACTTAATTGTCTTATATTATATTTTAATTATTAATGTAATAACTTTCTCTTTTTTACTAAACTTAGCTCTCCATTGTATAAAGTGCAAACTAGTACGACTAGATACTGTTCGAGAATGTGTATAAATACCTTGGAAGACTTTAAAACTTTGGCTCGTATCTAGTTTTTACTTTACACAATAGAATATTTACCATAAAATTTGCTTCACTTCCAGACACTTTCCCTTCTACTGCGGTGTATTGAGCCTTATGATATTGCAGTGTATTTGAAATAGATTTGTAATTTTCATATACAATTTCTTTACAGTGTTTCGAAGTAAGCACCCCTTTTTGTCATGAAAGTCTATTGGAAATGGATAGAAGTGCCATCTGTTTGTTTGGAATAAGAAATTATGGAGTCAGCGTAACTGGCTATTTGAACCACCCTTCCAAAGGATTATGTATTTGGTTACAACAACGAAGCTTCACTAAACAAACTTGGCCAGGTCACTGTTTTCTTTAACTGTAAAGTCCTTTTTTCTTACTTGTCCCATTTGGTAACAATCTGCACCCAATTATCAATCATAAAATATAACA
Source organism: Agriphila geniculea (assembly GCA_943789525.1). Taxonomy (NCBI): domain Eukaryota; kingdom Metazoa; phylum Arthropoda; class Insecta; order Lepidoptera; family Crambidae; genus Agriphila; species Agriphila geniculea. The sequence continues at coordinate 11,246,339 of OX038875.1, forward strand.
ATCCCATTTCCACATATAAATTTACATAAAAAGTTAGTGATTACTAGATTTAATATGAAATCAGTTTTCTCAATAACTTAAACCAACCTGTTAAAAATAGTTTGCTAAATAGGACAACTAAGGATAAACAGACTAATAGTTTGTTAGTCAGTAGCCAAAATCAGTGAAATGTATAATGGAGAATTAATGAAATCAGTGTTTCTTGCAGGTACTTTCAGAACCCAGCCATAGACTCAGAATCATAAGGCTTGCGCATTTCAATGTAATGTAATTTTAGCTAATCAAAATGTTTACATTTTGTTTACCTAAAATTGCTACTGCGCAAGTCACGTGGTACTATTTGGGTCATGTTAATTTGCATCGACTGTACCCTTAACGAAGAAGCGCGAAGTCGCGTCTGGTTTCACTCCGCCTCCACAATGCATTGTCTCATCTCATACCCAAAAATAAAAATAAAATGTTCGACTTCGCAAGTAATTATGTGATCATTGTAAGGACAATAAATCATTAGTTCAAAGGAGATCATAATATTTATGTTATAGTCGGCTCACACTTGCTAATGAGGATGGTTTTGACGCAGATCGTCACTTTCGCAAATGGTCATCACGAAAAATTTGGTCACTTTCGCAAATGGTCACTTTCGCAAATCGTCACTTTCGCAAATGGTCACTTTCGCAAATCGTCACTTTCGCAAATGGTCACTTTCGCAGAATGTCTTGAAATCGCGATTAAAAATCAGCTGTTCCATACATTTTGATCTATTCGATTTTAAATTTTCTATGGAATAGCTGATTTTTTTTCGCGATTTCAATGTTGGTACCATATTAAAAGTTGTTTGTATGCATGAGTAAATTGACGCCTTAAAATTATGTGCACTATTTAAGAAGGACCTTAGGAAAAAAAACTATATATTTTTTCAATTTTAACAAAATAAATAATCAACTTAACACAAATATTCAGCATTTAGTAAGATCAATAATCATCTCAATATATATTAAACATAGATTCAGAATGAATTGTTTATTTATAAAGTTGCAAAAAAAAAATTTTACGCATTAATTTTGTTAATGTCAATGATTGGCGATTTAATAGTTTTTTGTAATTTTTTAGATTTTATTGATAATAAATATTTGTTTCTTATTATTACCCTATTACCCTATTTGGTTGTTAGAATTTCGTTTAATGTACAGTAGACAGCACATCAGACTATATTTTTATGCCTAAATCACACTCGTCTGTACAAAGAATATATAGGAGAAAAAAAAGAAAAAATAATGTAAAAGATATTCTGCGAAAGTGACCATTTGCGAAAGTGACGACTTGCGAAAGTGACCATTTGCGAAAGTGACGATTTGCAAATGTGACCATTTGCGAAAGTGACCATTTGCGAAAGTGACGATCTGCGTCAAAACCATGAGGATCAGTAACGATTTTTGTTTAGTGGCTTATCAGAAAGCTTATGCCACTACATGATTAACTGTGAAGAAATTTTTAAGATATCTCTTAAACCTGAGAAGATATACGAGCTAAAATACTGGTTTTTTGGGGGTCCTTATGACGTCATTGCGACGTACGCGAACCTTAAGTCGTACGTAATAAAGCACATATTGCATTGAGCTTGGCATTTCCTTCAAACCCTATTAACTCAACCATTACTAAACGGATTTCAAAAAATCTTTCACTTTCATAGCTAGGAATATGTTTTTATATTATACCAATAAAACTACAGGATTCAAACCTGTCACTGATCCTCATTACAAAGTGTCAAGTTTTGGTTATAAAATGTGACGCTCTAATAGACTTTTTCACTGGCTATGTATGTTAGAAAACAAATTACATTTAAAAGTACTGCGGTTTTTTGTTACTATTATGTTTTTATGGAGATTACAAACCAAGGTATTTACTTTAAGATAATGAAAAATTGTTGTCCATACTTGCATTATTTCTTTTTCTGTATGCCACCTAAGTTTTCATAGTAAATAAATTCGTAAATTATCTTAGTAACAAACTTAGATGAAACTTTTAAAAAAATCTCTGAATATCTATTCGTTTTTATGTATTCTTGTTTTTATTTTATTATAAATAAAATTCAAACTTAGTTTGAGTGCTTCTGTTTGCAACTTTCGGTTTTATGGCTTTTTTTTTCAGAGAGAGTCAACTCTCTTGTCTCCTGAAAACCACCACTTTTATAAGGTGAAATCAAAGTCATTGGCAATCTTTTAAAAATTTAAAATTATCGAAAACTATAGTATATCTGCGTCTAGGCACATAAATAATTTTTAATTTCTCGGGGTTGTATGCATGGTAGGTACCCTATCTTAATAGGCTATCCTTTATTTATAGGATAGGTATAGAGAGAAAATGTGTTAATTAATGCCTTTTGATCCAGAATCAGATAATTAAATAAAAAAAATCAATTCAGTCAATGAACACTGAAGTTATGATTTTTGTCCTTTTCCTCCATAAATTCGATGCATTGTGCGCTCCCCCGAACCACTTGCCCCATTGAGAGTTTTGTCTGAAAGAAACACTGAATTAAATATTATATATTTACCCCCTTACTAATAAGAGTTGTATAGCGAGTGAATAGCTACACGGTGTTTTGTCCGTTTCTTTTAATGCTAAACATAAATACACTCGCGAGCAAAAATATGGAATCACAGGCCTATTTTCATACAAACGACGTACTTTAAAGCTTTGGTTCTCCGCCAGGGATTGACCTAGCTGTGATCTGATGATGGCCATCCAGGGAGTGAATGGAGGACATCCAGATCACTATACACACCCAACTGATCTGATCAGCATTCTAAGAGCTATTTGGATATTTAAAATAAAACCATGAAAATTGCATCAAAATGTATGGAAATCCTAAAACTGAGAACTCTGATCCTTGCAACTCTTAGAATGCTGATCAGATCAGTTGGGTGTGTATAGTGACTTGGATCTCCTCCTCCCTAGATGGCCATCATCAGATCAGAGCTCGATCAATCCCTGGCGGAGAACCAAGGCTTCAAAGTTACCTCGTTTGTATGAAAATAGGCCTGTGATTTCATATTTATGCTCGCGAGTGTAGTTTGACACAGAGTAAGCATTGTGTAACTATACATACACGCATCTGCTAATCTTTATTAGTAAGAGCGTAAATGTATAAAATAATATACTTAATGTTACAGGCAAATGGGATTGCTTTGTGAGTGGAGGGTTGGCCGTTGGATACGGTATTCTTGAGACCACCATAAAGGAAGCTGCTGAAGAAGCTTCCGTGGAAGGGGATCTTGTTACGAAATTGGTACCTGCTGGCTGTGTCAGGTTTGTCAGTTGTTATACTTAAAATGGAGTCTACTTTTGATTTTGTATGCTGTTTTTATTCAATTGCAATATTATACTATCTTATTATAATTATATAACAATTAAATAAGATCCTGCGATGCCTCCCTAGCATGACCGACGATAACGATATATATAGTGTGATAAGGCGTTTTATAGTCACTCAACTGTCAAAATCCATTGTCTTTTGACAGTTAAACGTGATAAATCGCTATATCATATTGCGTTTCGGTGGTCATGCTAGGAAGGCAGGTGTCTAATAGCAGAAATGGCTGATTTTATAGATTCACGCAATATTAAATAATATGCTCTTTTTGTTTTAGTTTTTATTTTGAAAGTGAAAGAGGTCTATTTCCTAACACGGAATATGTGTATGACCTGGAATTGCCATTGGATTTTGTTCCACAAAATGCTGATGGAGAAGTTGAAAGTTTTGAACTGTTAACTGCTGAAGAATGCATACAAAGATCTCTCACGCCACAGTTCAAGACTACAAGTGCGCCTGTGCTTATAGACTTTCTGATAAGGAAAGGATACATCAACCCGGAAAATGGTATGTGTATTCTGTTTTTGGGATAATTTCAGTTGCATGGCTTTGATCACATGGAGGGGCGACTAACTTACCTATAGCAATTTCACAACCAATTGGTGCAGGCTTTGCCAAAATACAGTGTGCCTAAAATAAATTTTAATAAACAAGATAAGTTGTGTCTTTTCACATTATGTGATATCTTTGAATGTCATGAACAAAACACTGCATAACTTTGCCATCTCATGCTATCTGCTTTTTCCAGTTGTGACATAATTTACTTATATTAGCAATCATAGTTTCAGATTTTTTATGTTCTTATTGATGTATTTTTTCAGAACCAAATTATCGATATTTGGTGGAGCTACTACACGTTCCATTGCAGTCAATTTATAATTGGCCCTACACTATGGTCACTGCAGTTAATGGAGACGGACAAGTTATAAACAATATTAATTAAAATAGCCTAATACATGAATTGAATAAATTATTTTTGAATTCTCAATATGCTATGGGTATAATTTTACTGTATTGTGAATGAAGAAAAATCCAGGTAATTTATAGTACTTACTTATATTGATTTTTGTCAAACCTTAAACAATACAGTGATTATGGCCTAATTTTTTATTGAAATTGCCTTATTTTATTAGCTCAATTATTTAAACGAAAATTGATAGCTTATAGAGGTGTCCAAAAACTTAAATTATTCGAGTTTTTTTTAAATGTTACTTAAGCCTAAAATATAAAATTCCAGGTCGAAAATAATTAGAGTGTTTGAATAAATATTGGTGCATCTTGTTTCCCGCCGCGCCTGCCCTGTTTCCTCGTGGTCATTACTATTTTTTGTCATATTATTTTCGGTAAAACTCTTCGCCCTGGCTAATTTATCAAATAAGTATGTAACAGATTCAAAATTAGCCGTCATCGTCAGCTCAGCGAATTTCGCCCTGTCTTGCGCCTAGCGAAAAAGTTGTTCAATGCTGCTAATCTTCGTCTACTCCCGTATGTTCCGCAAACAAGACTCTGGTCTTCTGCCAACGCGCTTTTTTGTGAGCAGCTGGTACCCTTGTGTGTCATCAGTTCACGTTCGTTACTGAGATACTCTGGAGGATCTGGAGCGTATTTCAGAATGGTCGGCCAAGTTTGGCATCTCGCTTAATGCGGGAAAATGCCAAGCTTTCATTGTCGGTAGTTCGCGTCAATTATCTCGTTTAAGTCCTGGTAACATTACTCCTCTAGTATATAATGGCGATTAAATAGCTTACTCGCAACATGTAAGAGACTTGGGTTTGACTGTTGATATTACTCTGTCTTGGAAACAGTACACGACAATGTAGCTCTAAGAGTAACGAATGCGCTTAGGGCACTCTACAGGCTTAAATACTTTCTCGTCCAGCACCAAGATTGCACTGATACAGGCTCTGGTCTTACCCATTATTGATTACGCTGATGTCTGCAGCACTGATCTAAATGAAACTCTCTTAAAGGGGATCAACTTTCTCGCTTCATATATGGCTTACGTAAATACGACCATACCTCACATTTCCGCCAGCAGCTCAAATGGCTTTCTATTAACCTGAGGGTAGTCTGTGCACTCTTTGTTTGATCCACTTACCTCAGAATACCTGAAATCAAGATTTTAGTTTCTGGGTTCGTCTCATGAACGTGATCTTCGGTCTAGTGACAACCTTGAAACTCCTGCCTATCACCCTTACGGCTATACGGAACGCCCTACCCACGCACATACGCAAAGCCCCCAGAAATATCACTTTTAAGAGACTGGTTCGAGAACAGTTTGCGGGTCATACAACTCTCACCAGCGATCTTCTGTGTCCAGCTAATGCAGTGTCCTACGGCAGTTCCGCATCTTAAAACCTTTGAGATGCTTCTTGGTATCAACTTTTAGGGTCCAAGCGTCGCTACTGTACAACACCACTGGCCATGGCTACGTATGATAGAGTATCCAAACTCTGAGCTTCATACAAAGTTTATGGCAACATAAAACTTTCTCCATTTTCTTGAAGGTTGCTCGGGTAATTTCAATTCATCCACGGATTTCTTGATCACTGTCTTGTTCTTATTTACCCCAGCACCGAGATACTTATTTTGCTCTCTCGCTCAGACCTGCCACTTTAATCCTAGGACTTAGGTCTGTGTTGCTGAAGGCGACCTCGAGGCGACCAAGAACTTGGTTTTGACACGTTTATGTTCAATCCCGCCCTCGAAACTACATTCATACACTCTGTTCAGTATGAATTGTAAGTTTTGCTGTATGTTGAGGCTATAAGTACAAACGGTGTCATCGGCATACTTATCTCAAGTTGTTGGTAGTTTTTCCATTGATCTTGACATCAACCTCCAGGTTTTCTAGAGCTATAGAGATTATCCGGAATTTGACGACTAAACCAGATTATCTATCATATATCGTATCTTTAATATTGCTGTAATTACGAGTTTCTGATTTATTTTGTTAGAGTTCCCTTCCTTAAAAGGAAAAACGGAACACTATTTCATCTTTATCGATTATCAAACATGTTACCATAAGAATTATGTTACTTTCGAATGACGAGTTTACCTCCTCGCCTGGCTTTGCAACTAAAAAAGTACTAGCAGCTCTGTAGCTCAGATGGCAGAGGAGTGGACGGGATTTCCAAAGGTTGTGGGTTCGAGTCCTACCTGGGTTCGAGTCCTACAGTGTCGTGGAGGAGTGGAGAAGAGTTGCCTTTTTTCTAGTAATATTATTTATCATGAAAACGGAACGGCCCAGCCACAGCCAGAAGGTAATCACTGCGCGGTCGTGACGACGAGCCGAGAGGCCGCATTCAAGATAGCGCGCAGTGATTATTAAATTCGCTTGCCGCGCCGCCCGCCGCGGCTGGCTGTGGCGGGGCCGTTAGATTATGGCTTCGCAGCTCTACCGACGATAATTAAAATTATGTTTTAGTTGCAAATAAAAATTTCATTTCATTTCATAAACCGGAGCAGGGCCGGTGCCTGACCGTAAAGCCGCGCAAATACAGGGTGGCCGGTGGCAATATGTATGACAGACGAGTTTAGTTCGCCGAGTATAGCTGTCCACGACGAAACAGGATTAGGTTAGGTATTGCCTATGATATCGTCTATTTATTGTAATATACCTAATTTATGATTGGCACTAGAAGAATTATTCATTGACCAAATTCTGATAAATGTGGTATTGTTCAGATATTATTATTACTATACATTAAATGTCAAGATAGTTTAGCTAGGTATGGTTAATTTCTGTGATACTTTACCAGTTTGGTATAAGACATTGTGTTTTACTTGGAATTGGATTTTTCGGTTCGCTCTTAAATGTATTATAATTTTATATTCAACACACATTTTAGATGGTGGATTTTACAAGTGTTGTACCAAATTGTGTGATAATTATAGTGATGCGTGTTACATTCATATTAGTGGTACTTACTGGTTGATGGTTTTTGATAATGTAGCCTTCTAGTCATTGGATGACGATTCTATAACTTTATGCATTACCTGTCCTTACTTATTTAACACCAAACAAACAGCCAGCATATCGTAAGTAAAACTTAAAAAGTTATCTTCTACTCATTTCTTACCAATTAAATTTGAGTTTTATGGAGTGCCAAAATGCTGTTACAGAAGTGATAGCTTTCCATTTAGTTTATTTAAGTTGTAGAAACAATTTTTATAATTCATGTATTGACTGACGTCCATTCATCAATCCTGTAATATCCAAACAGCTTAGGGCTTATGTAATATGCTAATACTGTCAGCGACAAATTAGAGCCAAGCTAATCCTATAATCCATTTATTTTGAAACACCCACTATTTTGTGCCCAAAGCAATGATATTTAACTTATTTTATAACATCATAGGCCCAAAGTGATAAAATAATACCATGAATTGCAAGAATCGACCCGCGATCCGAATGGGATGATAAAGTAACTTGATTTCCAAAGCAGAGTAAGCGTTAGCAAAAAAAGTTTTATTAATATTTGTTTGTAAATTATAGTCCGTTTATCCTTACTTGACCTAGTTGGTATTAACAAATTGCACTCGACTCTTCATTGAAATAACCATTTATAAAAAATACGACAAAATAATTGTTTTGCACACACACCGACCGAAAAAAATTGCTATTGTTAGGTATATATTATGTCAATTTCATATATTCTTAAATAACGATACGTCGTAAGAACGATCAAAAACTTTTTACAACGCTATGTAAAGATAAACGGATAGTCAAATACTTTACTGTTATTGAGATTCTTGTATTTACTTTTTTTTGTATTTTGAGAAAAACCATAACTTGTCCGACGGATGAATTACGCGTGCGGCTTGTACTATGCTAGCCAAATAAGAATAGGACTGTCAAAACGGCCATTTTTGTTTGCGTTTCACTTCCACTCTAGGGGTGTAGCATGTGCAAGAAAAGGAAAAAAGATCAAGATTGCCGTTTGATAGTACTATTCTTATTTGGCGCGCATATTACTATGACGTATTCTACTATGGCGGAGGTCGAATCATAGTATAAGATTCTTGGTCGAATCCCATTCATCGCGTCAGAGCTGGTTCAATTAGGTCGGACCGACACAATTTTACCGTTCGCAGACTATCGATCGTGTTTTGCTGTTCACACTACTGCCGCCGGTCCGACCTAATGTTGTAAGTAGCTGTATTCAAAGCAGAATGCCAATATTATATCCGACCGGACAGAAATCGTGGCTGAACGGTAAATGTGTCGTCGCCGACATTTTTATCGGGTCGTCCTAAGATGAACAACGCTATTGAAATACATATGCCAATATGCATCCGACACCTTTGTCGTTCCGGTAAAACTGTCGGTCCGACCTAATGTGAACCCGCTCTCAAGTCTTCTAATTTTTGTCAATTGTACTCATTAGAATCGACTTTCGAGTTTGTAATGAAGTTGTAATTTATCGGCATTGGTTTTTCCGATATGCATATATGTATTTCGCTAATATTTGACGCTGACTGTACTAACAAACACTGATTATCAGCTAGTAAGAGTAAAATTTTATTGTACCTACCCTGTTAATTATAGTATGTGTACTTATTTATGTATGATCCTTGACTTTAAAAGTATTATTACTTTACGATTATTTATAAAATCACGTACATCATGTGTTTGTTTAAACTTTGTCGGTACGGAAGGCCTGCGGTGCATTTAAATTTGATACTAGCGAATAAGCTTTCTATTTGCGCAATGACATTCTATTATAATCGCTTATTAGCACCAGTCTATTATTCCGCCAAAGTGACACTGTCAATATGCTTGGTATAATTAAGCTATATGGGTGTGCGTGCAGTGTGCAGAGGGTTACAGAGGTAGGTAGTTGAAAGAATAAATGTAAAGTAAAAAGTTTTCTTTTAGGGTTTCGAGTACGAGTATGTATGAACATACTCGAGCAAACAAACTGAAATCCTGGTTTAGTGTCAGAGTTAAAAAAAAGGGAAAATTTTGGGCGGATTTTAACATGTCTCGCCGGAGGAGATGCACGTTTGGCATTTTCTTATCGATTTAATATTTTTGAATATTTCCACATTATCATATTTCTAAACTTTTTGAAATAGCACTAACGAATCTATAGAATTTTTTCTACAAAGTATGATACAATTTCATAGTCTGTAGTGAAGTTATATACGAAACGTGTTACAAATATTAGTCAAATACCTACATAAATATAATGACAAACCAGTTACTTTTACTTAAGGCAATGCTAGTTAAGGTTTTATACGAGATTTAAAATAGAGGTAGTCGTGTATGTGTAGACAATTATTGTATAGAAATTGATAAATTGTGTAACGCTAGCGATGTATTATTATTTTCGTTTACCAAGCGCAAAGCAAAGGAAAACATTCTGGGGTGGGGTATTATTTGTTCAATATAGGTACTGGAGAATAATATTTATGCAACTGTTAGGGGTATCTCGCCTCGTGTGATAATAGGGGTATCACATGAGTGTTTTAATAACTAATTAGGGACAATTGCATACAAGACTTTATCTACACCTATGATATTGTTACAGACGTGGGGTACGGGATTGGAAGGAAAACGACTTGGTTGCAAAGACGACGCTTTATTACCAAAAACACAACTACATACTCTGAATGTCGAGGTCCGCTCTTCTGTGTAGTCTTCCACCCAGCGCTGTTACTCGAGGACATTCCCATTACTCCTCTTCCGATGTCGCAGTCCGCCCTTCCAAGTAGCATCACGTCCGAACGACGTAGCCTCTCGGCGCTGAACTCGATGATATCCTCTTCACTTCCGTGCTAGCACCAACTACTGATAGACCGCACCTCCAAACTTCTCTTCATCACCTTCTTCATTTTCTGACTACTATACTTCTTTACTACCACTTACAACTTCTTCATATTCCTTCTTCTTGTTTCTTTCCTATACTTTACTACCACTATTGAACTACTACATCGATCGTGCGTTTAGCCGCTGCTCATATACCCCTTAGAACCTTCTAGTAACTCGAATTTCGATAGTCATTTCGTTTGTCTTCTGTCTTCTATTTTTCATCCTTTTTCATCTTTTCCATTCATTCCCGACTATACTAGAATGTCTTTTTCTCTACCAAATATGTAAATAAACATTGTATAAACTGTATAAAGATATTAAACATTCTAGAAATATCGTAAAAACACTTCAAGTTTGGAGGTGAGGTCTAGCAGTAGTTGATGCTAGTACGGAAGAGTAGAAGAGGATGTCGTAGAGTTCAGCGCCGAGAGGCTACGTCGTTCGGACGTGACGCTACTTGGAAGGGCGGACTGCGACATCGGAAGAGAAGAAGTGGGAATGTCATAGAGTAACAGCGCTGAGTGGAAGACTACACAGAAGAGCGGACCGTGACATTCGGAGGTACACCACGTCACTCAGAGGAAGACCACGTTGAACGGAAAGACTGATTCACTCAATGAGACTGATTTTGGTAATAAAGCGTCTTCTCTGCAACCAAGTCGTTTTCCTTCCAATCCCGTACTTACCCCACGTCCCTAATAATATGAATCCTCTATAAAAGGTTTTGAAACGGTTAGCTTGTTGCCAACATTAAAACAACCAGTGTCATAGTAACCAGAATTTCGAAGGAGTTGCATTAACGAAGTTAGTACAACATTATAACACTACTAGTTTGGATGATATTATGACACTGGTTGTTTAAATGTTGGCAATAAGCTAACTGTTTCAGCAACTTTTATTGATGATTTTTAAACAATACTAAATAATATACTAGAAAAATACGACTCGCACCAGATCAATACTCAGACGGGAATCGAACCCGCGACCTTTGGATATCCGGTCCAATGCTCTGACCGCTGAGCTACCGAGTCACTCGGTAGCTCAGCGGTCAGAGCATTGTAAATGCAAAAATCTCAAATTTAAAAAAATGATGATTTTTATCTACACCCATGCTTTAAATCCATTACATTGAAATGTTATGGAATAAGTAGTAATTATTGTTATAGTGTTCAAAAGATAGACCGTATGAACAGAACGTCAGATATTTGGAGAGCCACAGCCAGTACGCGAAAATAGAAACGTAGTGATGAAAAATATCGAGATATCCGAAACAAATATATTATTAATGACGATAATCGCCGGCGCACACAACCGTGCTATGTTGAGCTTACAGCCGCATGACGCAAGCCGCATTGCTCTGCAGTCTACCTTAAGAATAAATTAATAAATAATAAAATTATTATTGAACAAACATGATGCTCAAACATTCGCGATTGTTCGATTGATCTGTCTTCACAGAGTCACTTCAACTTGCGTCAGACGCATGCAATATTGTCGGGGTTATCACTCGTCAGTATCCCTTATTCGCACAGGGGCCCTATTTTTGAATCGTTCGGCAGGCGTCGAGTGCTCTTTTCGACTGATTTTCATTCGACATATGACTCAAAACAATGAGATGTCGAACGAAAATCAGTAGAAACGAGCGCTCGACTGGAGACGAGCGATTCAAAAATAGGGCCCCAGTTCCTTATTCGTCAATGCCTCAAACCCAACCGTGTGCTTTCCCTTTCAACTCAACTTGCGTGAAACGCATGCAAGATTTGTTTCTGTGCTTTCATATTCTGCCATACAAATTGACGTTTTTTTGAGAAGTTAGGGCATGCGCTATTGTTTGCTTCAGATGAAAATGAAAGGGAACAGGAAAGGTATCGTATGAAGACACACCTTTAGCACTGTATGCTAATAGCTTAATGGGTACATAGTTATAATAATAAAGTTATTTTATCCGTGTTCTCAGAAAATGCTCTGCTCGTAGTGTGTGCTGGTTGACCCATAGCGATCATTCTAAGGTGTTGTCAAATATAATGTGGTTGTAACGATATTATTGATAACTGGATGTTTTTAAATATTGATTGCGGACTGTACACAAGTATTGATATTTTGCGCTTGGTTAATGTAACATTGTTGATAACATAAGGGCGAAAGATTTTGTACCAGTTGGTAATATTTAAAATGTACTCGTTTACACATATTTGTGAAAGTAGTTATGAAACTAGTGTTTTCCTAAAAATTAAAAATTCTAAGTGAATGAAGTGGTTTTCATTTCTTCAGTGGCCCTACCATGAGTTGTTGCAAACTGTTTACGTTACAGTAAACTATCGTTTTCTCTCTTTCACTCGTATTGACTGTGAGCAGTATATCCGACAGTTTACTGTAACGTAAACAGTTTGCATCAACTCATGGTAGGGCCACAGGACAGGAAATACGGACGAAATAAAAGATAAGATTACATACATACACTTGATGATCTTTATTCTAATCGCTTATTTATTGACAAACTCATGTCCCACTTTTTACAATTATTATTATTATGTAACAAATTGTTATGTAGGATAATAAATTATCAACTATTCAGTAACAAAATATTGCCGCCAGTTTTATATCTGATATGATACAATATATTTCGTAGAAACGTGTCTTACAAATATAAGTAGATAGATAAATTATACTAAGTATTTTTGAAAGTTTTAATCGACATGATTTCATCATGTTCGCTCAGTTTGCATCTTTTCGCAGCTTTGGCAACTCATACTTTGATATTCCATCGGGTAGTAAGGCTGAATTTAAGTTGATTGTACACATAATGATTATTGAAGAGGAGCACAACAAAGTTAGTAAAGAAAAGCTTACTATAAACAAACCGCACCAAAACTAGCACTACAAAGCTGATTTGGTGAAACATTATGAAATTAATTATACAGAGCTGAAAATCTGAAGTACCTAATGATTAGTAACTTTCAAGTATCTTAAAAAACGACAAAATAAACGTAAAGTACAACATTTTAATTGTGATCCTTTATAGGACCTACTGGTGTCTCGTTCTTAAAATTAAAAAGCGAAAATAACGGTTAGTCTTTCGATGACGTCCGACATACAAAAACAGCATGACTTTATGTGATCACATATAGAGATGGGCGGGCAAAAGACCCGGTTTGAACCCGACTACTGGTAAACCCAGTCAAATCCCAAGGACCAATCTTGTTGAACTAAATAAAATCTTTATGAATATGAGATGGTTTGTCCTTTGAATATTTTTCTGTATCGATTTAACAAGAAATCGATTCCATAGCAACGTCACATTTGACATCAATAAAAAAAGTAAAACTGTAAAAGTTTCTTTAACGTACAGTCAACGGCACGCTGGGCTTCCACAATGTGTCAAATTTTCTCAATCAATTTTAAACTTAAAAACAAGTAGTTAAAGGTTCAAAATTCATTGGAAATTTTTGACAGTTTTGTATAGCTGGATGTGCTGCTGACCGTACAATAATGGGTTTTTACTGGGTTGAATCCTTCAATGCGCGGCCGCATGGCAACAATAGAAAATCTATCGTGTCTCATTTTCCGGGTGTCGAAGTTTAACCGGATCTTTCGCCAATCTCTAATCACATAGTAATAGTTAAGCAGGTGCTCAGCGGATGCTAGTAATCGTCACCGCGAGAGATGACTTCCTTGCACGTGGGCCTGAGCAGGATGGTGAGTTCGAACTGCGCGGTGTAGCAGCCCTTGACGTCGCACAGCGGCGGGTAGGGGTCCACGATCCCCTTGTAGCACAGCTCTGAGCGCCATGGCTGGTTGATTTCTATCGGAAAAACCGAAAAATGGGGCCTTCAAACACTCCCCCTCGGCATAGGGGCTACGGGCGATAGAAAATCTATTGTGTTGTGTTTCATTTTTCGGGCGTCGAAGTTTAACCAGCCGTAAGTCTGTTGCTAACAATTCTTGATTGAAATCGATTGAAGTCGCAGTTACATTGCTGCTTTAAGTAAAATAGTTGACACATTGGTTCTTAACTAAAGCAGCAATGCAACTGCAATTTTTGTCAGAGTTGATTGCAACAAAGTAACATAATTACCCCCCAGATCTTTCGCCCATCTCTAATCACATAGTAATGCAGGCGCTCAGCGGATGCTAGTAATCGTCACCGCGAGAGATGACTTCCTTGCAAGTGGGCCTGAGCAGGATGGTGTGCTCGAACTGCGCGGTGTAGCAGCCCTTGACGTCGCACAGCGGCGGGTAGGGGTCCACGATCCCCTTGTAGCACAGGTCCTTGAGCGCCATTGCTGGTTGATTCCCATCGGAAAAACCGAAAAATGGGGCCTTCAAACCCTCCCCGGCAAAGGGGCTACGGGCGATAGGAAATCTATTGTGTTGTCTCATTTTTCGGGCGTCGAAGTTTAACCAGCCCATTGATTACGTAAGTCTGTTGCTAACAATTCTCGGTTGAAGTCGCAGTTACATTGCTGCTTTAAGTAAAATAGTTGACACATTGGTTCTTAACTAAAGCAGCAATGGAACTGCAATTTCTGTCAGAGTTGATTGCAACAAAGTACCATAATTACCCCCCCGATCTTTCGCCCATCTCTAATCACATAGTAATGCAGGCGCTCAGCGGATGCTAGTAATCGTCTCCGCGAGAGATGACTTCCTTGCAGGTGGGCCTGAGCAGGATGGTGTGCTCGAACTGCGCGGTGTAGCAGCCCTTGACGTCGCACAGCGGCGGGTAGGGGTCCACGATCCCCTTGTAGCACAGCTCTGAGCGCCATGGCTGGTTGATTCCTATCGGAAAAACCGAAAAATGGGGCCTTCAAACATTCCCCCCCGGCATAGGGGCTACGGGCGATAGAAAATCTATCGTGTTGTGTTTCATTTTTCGGGCGTCGAAGTTTAACCAGCCGTAAGTCTGTTGCTAACAATTCTTGATTGAAATCGATTGAAGTCGCAGTTACATTGCTGCTTTAAGTAAAATAGTTGACACATTGGTTCTTAACTAAAGCAGCAATGCATCTGCAATTTCTGTCAGAGTTGATTGCAACAAAGTAACATAATTACCCCCCCGATCTTTCGCCCATCTCTAATCACATAGTAATGCAGGCGCTCAGCGGATGCTAGTAATCGTCTCCGCGAGAGATGACTTCCTTGCAGGTGGGCCTGAGCAGGATGGTGTGCTCGAACTGCGCGGTGTAGCAGCCCTTGACGTCGCACAGCGGCGGGTAGGGGTCCACCACGCCCTTGTCGCACAGGTCCTTGAGCGCCATGGCGTAGCGCGCCGCGCCCGCGCGCTCCAGCCACCGCTTGCAGAAAGCGAGCGTGCCGAAGTTCTTGTTGATCAGGTTCAACAACTGCTTTGACGATTGCAGTCTGAAACCAACATACTGATTCAGACGAGCACATTAGTATACCTCTGGTGGTCGGTTTCTGAGTACGAGTACAGAAATACCTCATGAGACACAAATAACTTTTTGTTTGAATGAAAAATTAAAGTAAGTTGAGTCCGGGAATGTCCGAAAAAAATCAATTTGGCTGAATATTTTTTTATAGGTAAGAATAAGCTCCCTTAGTAATAGAAAAAAGTTTCAGAATTTTCGGTTGCGTATAAATAAAAATAAAAAATAAAGTCACTTCGACTTCACAAATATATTAAAGTAACAGCAGAATGGAGATTATACCTTTGCCACCACCTGTCATAACCACAACATGCTATTAAAAAAAAAGTTTCAACACAAAAAGTCAAAACTTATTTTTTAATACTTGCTGTTGTTGTGGCAGGTGGTGGCAAAGGTATAATCGCCATTCTGCTGTTACTTTCGCACATTTGTCACGTCGAAGAGACTTTAATTTATTAAAAAATTTTGACGCAACCGAAAATTCTGAAACTTTTTTCTAAAACTAAGGGAGCTTATTCCTACCTATAAAAAAATATTCAGCCAATTATATTTTTTTCGGACATTCCCCATTTGATAATAACTAAGTTGACAAAAGAAGTAAGCAGCAGAAAAGTGTTGGAACATGATTAAAAGTACAGATGCCAAACTTCTAGCTTCGTCTAAACACGAGGCGATCCATTATTTTTCGCAACCATGTACGGAAGATATCACCTGTGCACGCACAAAGCAACTTCAGAGAGAACTTTTCTATATTCTCATCGAGTGTTCCACTGAATCATGTCACTGGACTGTGACTGGGTGAGAAAAAAAATCTGTGAGATTTTTTATTTGCATCTAGTAACACTGGTTTGTGTATAGTGTGACACGTTCGAAAAAATAAATTCGCATGCGATGCTATTTTTTTTCCGAACGAGTCACACTATACATGAACCAGTGTTACTAGATGAGAATAAAAATTCACAACAAGGGGTTCCTTTTTACCTCAGTGGCACAAACTGCTGATCGAAGTTCTTCATGTAATGTGAGCAGTCCATATCGTCATGCACTTGCCCACGACCCGTAGAACCGAATGTCTCGATGGCGTAGAACTCGTTCTCTTCCATACGAGTGGTCTCACCACCCTTTACGATAGGCACCGTCTTGCCAGCGTGGATCCCTGATAAATGATGGTAAAAATTTAAGTTACATATCATCCCCGTGGGAGTGAAGTCTTGGGAGCCAAGTGTCCGGATGGTCCAAAAATCTGACATCCCTTGCCGTGGGCTTTGGTGACACGTCAAGACTTTATGTTTTAGAGTAGGCTGCTATCTTTTATCATGTTATACAACTGGTAACTTCATACAAGTCCTATTTTTCGGAACAAAAATATTTTTTTTACATAATTCGAAATTGCGAAATAAGTTTTTACTTTGGGCACGGCCACGTTACAAGACTAACGGCTTAGCCACGCAACATTGCCAATAATGGCATGTGATAGTCAATGTAGGAATTTGCTCGCGGTGCCTCTGTTCGTTCTGTTAAGTAGCCAGCCCCCCTAGCATGACCGACAAAACACGAATTCTATATCTATTTCGCGTGGTGTAGCGTTATATTGACAGTCAATACTGTCAAAATGCATTGTCTATTGAGAGTTAAACGTAATATGATAACTCGCTATGTCATTATCGCGTTTCGGTGGTCATGCTAGGGTGGCAGGTCAGAAAGCAATAATACTTTTTTATGTGTACAAACGAAATAATAATAAAAACAATACTATTAAGTTCATGAAACACTTACTGTATGGTCCAATGGAATGACCATTTAGATTCCGAATAGGTTTCACTTGATAAACTTGTCCATCTAATTCAACCTCATGTGACTCCATTACCTGTGAATGATTTTTTTTCAGTATTTAACCGACTTCATAAACAAGGAGGAGGTTCTCAATTCGTTGCATAATATTTTCTTTATGCTGTTAAATTTTACATGTATCTTGTGTGTGATGTGAGTGTGACACTACAACTTAAAACCATTAGTTCCCAACGAGTCACACCATCAACTGTCACAATGTGACTGGTTGCGAATTTTTTAATAAAAAAATCCTAACGAGTCACACCTGTCACTCGATGGGAACTTTTTATTAGAAATTTCCCAACCAGTCACATTGTTACAGAGGAAAATAACCTGTAACAGTGTGACTGGTTGGGAATTTTCCAATAAAAAATTCCTAAAAAAAATCCTTATAAAATTTTTCAGTAAATTGATTACAAATGCGCTCAATGTACAAGTACAGCACAGCATCAGTTGGTTTTTCCTTAATCGATTATGATATTAAAATTCAAAACTTAGGGTCCAAAATCAATTTGAGAAGTTTGACAGTTTTGTATGACTGTATGTGCTGCTGTCTAAACAATGAAATTAGAAAGAAGGATTGAAGATAAGATAGTCTGATAAACTAAAGGTAGGGAGGCCATAATAGCATAGAAAGGCAATGTTCTATCCAGGGGCCGTACCGGCTAACGAATCGAGCTTCGGAAAATTTGCCGAGTTTCAAATTAAAACAGAAATTGGAGTAAGGAATTACTTATTGTACTATTTGTTGAAGTTATTTGGAAGATATTGATGTTTGTGTGACCTCATGAATTAGGGTTCACCATTTTAGCCCAAATGGGGCTCGATTTATCTGTTTTAATTTGAAACCCGGCAGACTTTTCGAAGTTCGATGCGTTAGCCGGTACGGCCCCAGGGGCCCTACCGGCTAACTTACATGGCTATCGTAATCGCTTTCATTTGACAGATGGCTGTAACATATTGCTACTTCTTTTTGGCAAAAAAAATCTTACCAAAGAAAAGTAGCAATGTATCACATCAATCTGTCAAATGAAAGCGATTACGATAGCCATGTAAGTTAGCCGGTACGGCCCCAGGTATAAGTGATGCCGCAATCACACATTCGCGGGAGTGGCGACGCTATTAGGCGACCAGCTACCTCGCATGAGTGAAGATATCTCTGCTATTCGCCCGAAATTCCGTTACCAACTCGAGAGCGTGCGAGTGGCGAAGCAAATACAGAGTTTATGTCTACACATGGGAGGTCGCTATTCGTCTGATCATTTCGATTGCGGCATGATATTTGAGAAAATTCCAAGGAATATTGCATTAAAATATTCAGTGGAATTGTTTGGATTCTCTTCAGTGGAATTAATTGGATCTTTTGGATTGGATGGTTTCCAATGGAATTAATTGGAAACAAGAGCCCTATTTAATAAACGTAACAATTTGTCACCGTCATGACAATTTTACATCCATTGCGTTTACCAATTTGAAAATAGAACAAACTACTCAGAGCTACACCGCAATGTAAACTAAATTGTCACGTTATAAAAATAGGGCCCAGAGGGCGTAGTACGAGTTGTGTTTCTCATCACCTCACTTTGCGAATATGTAGTATCGAGTGAAAGAGAGGAAATCATGCGAGTGAGTGAACGAGTGAAAGAGAGAAAACGATAGTTTACTATTCGCAAAGTAAAGTGAGAACGAAAAACCAACTCGTACTAGGCTCTCAGGTGCCGTACCGGCTAACGCTCTGAACCTCGGCAAGTCTGCCGGGCTTCAAATTGAAACAGATAAATCGAACCCCAATCAGGCCAAAATGGCGAACGCCATGATATCACACGAACATCGAGATCTTCCAAATAACTTCGTTAAATAGTACAATTTATGTGTTTTAGGTTGAAGCCCAGCCCGGCAGACCCGAGGCACACCCCGGGCACTCCATACAAACGCCGCGTTTCAACTACCTATTAGGTACACAGACGCTACACAGTGACGTTTTTGCACGCGCAACTGTGTGCGATTGAATGAGCATACGAACTGGCCTTTGAACTCGCGGGGCGCGGTGAGGTAATTGATTGCGGGGCGGGGTGGAGTTTCCTTTCTGGGGCTGTACCGGCTAACGAATCGAACTTCGGAAAATTTGCCGAGTTTCAAATTAAAAAAGATAAATTGAAGTAAGGAATTTCGTATTGTACTATTTGTTGAAGTTATTTGGAAGATTTGGATGTTTGTGTGACCTCATAAATTAGGGTTCGCCATTTCGGCCCAATTGGGGCTCGATTTATCTGTTTTAATTTGAAACCTGGCAGACTTTTCGAAGTTTGATTCGTTAGCCGGTACGGCCCCTGTACGGTAGACTTATATCTATTCTGTGCCCGAAGTTCAAAAAGTTAGCCGGTATGGCCCCAGCCCTAAGATTACGTAAATCTGTTGCTATCAATTCTCGATGAAATGAAATCGATTGAAAGCGCAATTAAATTGCTGCTTAAAGTAAGATAGTTCTCATATTGGTTCTTAATAAAGCAGCAATGTAACTGCGATTTCTGTCAAAGTTAATTGCAACAAAGTTACATAATTAGCCCCCAGATGTTATCAAATTACCTCCTGTACAGCAGTGCCAACATCGCAAAGCCTGACGTCAACCCCCGAGGCCTTGATGCCGGCCTCGGTAGCTTCTTGCACGCCCTTCACTAGCGGATCGTAGCGCGGGTTAAAGTGCAACGTGAACGCGCAGTCGATGATGCGTCCGTTGATGTGGGTGCCGAAATCTATCTTCACCACGTCATCGTATTCCAGGACGGTAGTGTCACCTAAAACCATCAAGGCAGTTGGATATGATTAATTATGGTTATTCAATGGGGATGGCAACGCAAAGCTAATTGTAGATGTCGCTACGTACGCTTGTTCAGTCAAGACAGTAGACATTCATAACAAAATGTATGGGAAAATAGGTATTTATTTTGTGTTTTTTTTTACCGACTATTCTACAATGCAAGTGCCGGAATTGAAAGCCAAATTAAGTCGTTTTTATTTACAGAATTTATTCATTTTTTTAATATCCAGATTTTTCGGCAATTTGTAAGTGCCAACATAACAGCCTATTACATAGAATTTGATCATTTATTTTTAAAGCTATAAAAACTATTTTTAAAGTAATAGTCCTTTGTTTTGATAGTTCTCGTGGAATAAGCGTACGCAGCGCCATTTTGGCCTTCCCCATTGACAATTATGAAACTTTCAACCAAAATGAGATCTCAAAGATGGCTTTATGTTATGACTGCAACTAATGAATATTTGTTTATTTGGAAATATTATTTTGAAAAGTGAAACATTTTGCTAAGAACTTACAAAGTTATAGTCAAAATGTGGTCAATTTTTCAGTTACAATGTTACCACTAGTGTTGTTGTTTGTGAATGTTAAACTGTATAATAGTTACCTGTGTTAGGTGTATAATGAGCAGCACAGTGGTTGCGACTGCATCCCGTTGGGAAGGCAAGACCTGCCTTGAGGCCGTCCTCTCCTATCAGACGTCTGGCAGTAGATTCCAGCTCTTCACATATTTGTATCATGGTCATGCCTGGTTTTATCCAGTCACGCATATACTTGCGAGTCTAAAGATTTGTAAATTAATTTTATTGAACATTTAAGGTTGGTATAAAATCATGGGTCTTGCAGGTGTAGCATGACAAACCTAGCATAAATGACAAAAAATCTTACATTGAAATGTAATATTTTAACAGTACTTGTTCATATAAAAGGTTGAGTCTGTTTATCCTCCTTGTCTTATTTGGTAAACAATCTTCACTCAACTTTTTATTAAATGAAATAATGATTTATAAAATACAAGAAATAGTTTTCCACACATAGATTTCAGAGTAAATTGTTAATTATTTATCAATGACAATTTGATTTAGTAAGAAATAATATTTTATTAAAATAACAATTTAAGTTGTTTACTAAATAAGACAAGTAAGGATAAAGGGAGTAGTGTAGGAAGGAATGTTATTTTTGATGTTTTGGCGATACAAAACTCCCCTTCAGCTAGTCATGATGCTACAGTAGTGGTTGATATGTTAAATGTCACCTGTCTATGAGCTTCTGCAGCGTGTCTGATTTCCTGGTAGATGTCCTGCTGCATCCTGTCCAAAGCCCTTTTCTCTTCGCTAGAGAAACGGTCCTTAGCAGTTCTCTCATCTATGCCTTCTGCTGGACCATGCTCCATAATCTGACCCTCAGGGAAGTTGTCTGTGAAGGTAGGTAATTATTTTTTTATTTATACATGTGTCACATCCTGAAAGCGATTGCGATAGACTTTGAAATTAGATAATTAGCCGCCTGGCCTCCAGTTCGGGGGCAAAGCTAGGGGGTGGAGCTGCTAGAGCCGCATTGGAGCTTTGAAGAGCAATTTCCTATGCCGGTTATGGGGCTGTATGGATGCAGTGTAATTGTACAGATACCGGCACATAACACGGCGTGTTGTGACACGCCGTGTTATGTGCCGGTATCTGTACTATTAAACAGTCCCCTATCCAGAGGATGCATGGAGGAAGAATAAACAGCCGCCCACCAGCCAGTGTCCAGGAAGCGATCACAAATGTAAAAGCCTTTGGAGCATTCCTGGCTGAGCTGGGCTGGCTGGAGTGATCCGGCCGCACATCCTCTGACGCAAAATAGGCGCAATAGACGTCGAGTTGCGGAAACCGCTTGCATTGATAAGAAGAAGACCAGCACATAACTTGGCAAGACAAAGATGAGACAAAAGATCTGCCAAGTTTAGTGTTTGTAGCTGCTGTGCATCTTTTGTCTCATTTTTGTCTTGCCAAGTTATATGCCAGTCATTATAGTAGGCTTTAATTGACAAAGTGCTAAATACATACTTAGGTCAGAGTTGACATTAAATAGATTGCACAATCCTGATACATTCATTCATGCATACAGCCACAGTAATAGTAAATTGACAACTTCAAGAGCAGTTATCTACATTTAAATGTCAAAAATGACATCCCAACGTATACAAACCACTGACGTCCATTATACAAAGTACGCTGGACAGGCTAATGTCATGAAATGACAGCAATTTTTTGTGCCAATTTGAAAATCGCCATATTGGCGCAGAGAGCAGTAGATTCTACTATGAATACTTGGAACTAATTAGTTCCAAGTACACTCACTACTGCCTGCCATAGTAGAATCTACTGCTCTCTGCGCCAATATGGCGATTTTCAAATCGGAACAAACGACTGGTGATGTTCGCCTGTCCAGCGTACTTGTATAATTGACGTCAGTGAGACAAACCCTTTGTTTAACTGTCAAAAATGACAATAAGGGGTACACAAAATCTTTGTTGAGTTTGTCATGCTACACCTGCAGGTCTATTTGCTAGACACACTACTGTAATAAACAAGAGATAATGTAAAATTTTGTACTTACTGTCAGGATATAACTCGGCAATAGGTATGGTTGGCGGGTTAGTTTGTTCTTTGCCGGCACCCTTGCCCTTACTTTTGTTTTTTTTCTTTTTTTTCTTCGAGGCATCACCATCTGCCGCATCTTCAATTGTTGCAGCGCTAACTTTATCTGATACATTAGTGACTACAGCTTCTTCGTCACCAACTATTTCTGTATCAGCTGAAAGATAATTTTTAATAAATTTAAGTACCTATGTAATGAAAACATTTTATTTTTTAGAATCTTCAGATCTAACTTTGCTCTTCTCTGTATAGATGCGTTTTTAATTTGAAACCTATAAGCAACTTAATAAACAGGAAAAACAGGTATTTATCTTTGTTTACGGCTTAGAAGATCATGCTACACAAAGAGTAGGTACCTATATTACTTATTAGGTTATGAGTGTTATGACGTTCAAGATAAGAATCCCTTTATATTTTGCATGATTGTTCGTAATAGTTTTCATTAAATAAGGTCTAAACCTTAGGCTAAACTTCGAATGCGGTTTGGTTTACGAAGCCAGGAACTAACCTGACTTCTTCTTCTTTTTTTTCTTTTTCTTCTTCTTGGCGGGATCTTTCGTTTCGCATTCTTCTACGGCATCCAATTCTTCCTCCTCACCGTTTTCAACCTCATCTGATTTAATTTCATCCACACTTTTTACCGCAGCCATTGTTTAGATTTTACAAAAATAAAATATATTGTCCCCCATGCGATTTGCGAATCCAATTAGTTTTATTTTTAAATTTCCGCAGCTTATTGGGAAGGCAAAGGGATTTATGTTCCACACAGCCTTTCTTCATAATCATGATTTTTGGATTTTTTTGGTTTACAATATTATAGTACCATAAACTGGGGTGGATAACAACAATTATTTTGTATGTACCAAGAACCTTATATTCATATTCTATATAATATGAATATATAGAGTATTGGTATGTACGGTTCATATTTCGACAATTTTTGTTTAATGTCTAAAATGACTTATAAATGAACTACCATGAATTATGAGTGCCTTTAATGTTGTTGTTCATCTCAAGAGGAATTAAATTGGAATAGGCAAGATATTTGCTAAAATATTGCTCTGTTGTGATTCACCTCTCATACGGGGTCATTTGCAACAATTCATTGTGGACGTGGGAAAAATCCCTAGGGAACCTTTGATTGGGATAAAAAGAGTCAAATATTTTAATCCAGATTTAAGCCATGTGTACTGTAAATCTTTCATTCAAATCCATTCAGTCGTTTTTTCGTAATTCATCAAAACGTTCACATTTATATTATTAGTGGGATATCTTCTACATCTGGCTCAAGAACTATTCATATTTATTGGAGTGGTATGCCTGAAAGGAACTGTATTAGCTACTGATAGGTACTTTGTAATACAGGATGTTCTAAATATACATTACCTATGTTTTAATTAATGAAACGTCGAGGGTACTTCCTCATATTGATGAAATAACGCTGGTTTGCAGCGAATAAGGTTTGTTGGGGTGTCGGGGTCGGACGGTTTTTCGGTTAGTTGAAGAGGTTGCAACAAATATTTTTTTTTCCTCATTTCCTAAAAAAGATTTTCAAATCAAATTGAGCTTCTATTGTTAAGGATTAAATGTACTATCTATCAGCACTTTTTAAGTTTCTTTTACGTAAGCGGTTGTCAAGTTATACCTTTGTGAAGATTGGGATTGCTAATCAAAATACCAGGTAAAGACCGGAACCATAGTGGGGAAAGTTCAGACTATCATCTAAAAGCGTCTGTGTGGCTTAAAACGAAAGGTTGTCACTAAAGAAATATCCGGTTTTATCCGTATTATGATTAACCAAAGAATAAAAAAAGTATAAGTAGTTACAAAAATTTAAATACTATACTATATTAAAAATAGGATAATAGTATTAAACCATAAGAGGCAAGATCGGATCTCAGCTTATAGTCATCTTACAATATTACTTATCAGTTTTATATAATCGCTACACGTTATAAAATTAGTTCACATTCACAATATAAGCAGCAAACTTATAAATAGAAAAATAGTTGCCCGCGGGAAGTCCGGCGGGCTGATTATCTAATTAGAAACCACCTAGCGACCGGTCTCATTTGACAGATGAATGTGATACATTGCTTTTGGAGTAAAAAAAACATAAAAGTAATGTAACGTTCGGCCGTTCGTCTTACATCTAAGGGTTGAGGGATTCAGAAGAAAGAATAAAATACAATTTAGTTACGCTAGTAATATAATAAGTCTATGAATTTAGTATTTGCTTCACAAGCATGAACCCAGGAGGTGCTAGCGCCAGTGACATTGACATATGTCACTGTCACTGCCCATAGTCTGCATTCACGTCTATGATATTTATTGGATACATTACACCTTTCCTCTTTTAACAAAATTGCTGATAATTATTATACAATATTTGATAACTAAGTTTTATCAACTAGAAATGTTGCTAATATTTCGTTACAACATGATTATAGCCACATAATTAAAATGTAAGTTAACTAGCCAATTGCTTGGCATAACAGAGTAACTCTTCGCCAATTTAACAAATTTCTAAATCATCTAAAAGAGTGCTAATTATTACAATATCTGCTTCTATTGGTATATCTTGACACAAAAAGAAATGTACAAAATCAGTTGTATACTTAAATTTACAGTATGATCTTCATTAAATAAAATAATGAGTATACCTAGATTAAGATTGGGTAAGAATTATTACATTAACTCAGATTGTTCATTACGTGAGAATTTTGACATTAAGTCGCGTAGCTCGCTTATCTTCTACCATATTCCTTTCTTTTCCATTATTGTTTTTTTTTATTATTATTTAATTTAAAGTACTAACATATTTTAATTTTAATATTGTTGTTTATTTTAATTCCAATTAATAATTTAATGGTAAGTAATAAAAATTTACTGAGTTTACTACCAGTTCACAAATTGGGAGGCCTTTCCGAGAAGAACTGGCGAAAGAAACTCGGTCGGGGTGGTCGACCTCCTTTTTATATGTATTTCTGACAAAAGAACTACTTATCTGCATCTTTGAATATTCTTTTTTATTATTATTATTACAGGAATCACTGTTTTGTTTTTAAGTTAAGAAATAACCTTTTTTCCATTGCAATTTTGTACCTATTTTTGATCTACATATTTCATTTTATTATTAAGTTTTAGTATTTTGTCAAAATAGTGAAAACTGCTTTAGTTTTATAAGTGTAAATACTTATGATAGAAAAATCACAGTAATCATTGTTTACACTGTAATGAAACGGTATTGTTTACATTTTTGTGAAATAACGTCATTTACTTATTATTGTAATTCATTGGCTTCATATTTATGCATATGAACGTGTAACCAAATGTCTATAAACCAATTGTGATCATATTTGACAAAAATGTATACTGTATTGCGAGAAACTCTGATGGTTATAAAGTATTGTTACGGACGCGGGGTACGGGATTGGAAGGAAAACGACTCGGTTGCAGAGACGACGCTTTATTACCAAAAACACATCCACATACTCTGAATGTCGTGGTCCGCTCTTCTGTGTGGTGTAGTCTTCTTGCGAACGACGTAGCCACCCAGCGCTGTTACACGATGACATTCCCACTACTCCTCTTCCGATGTCGCAGTCCGCCCTTCCAAGTAGCGTCACGTCCGAACAACGTAGCCTCTCGGCGCTGAACCCGCCGCCATCCACTTCTACACTCCTCCGTGCTAGCACCAACTACTGCTAGACCTCACCTCCAAACTTCTCTTCTTCACCACTTCTTCATCTTCTACTTCTTCACTACCGCTTTACAACTTCTTCATCTTCCTTCTTCTTGTTCCTTTCCCTTCTTTACTGAACTACCACTTCTTAACTACTACCAAACTACTACATCGATTGTGCGTTTCGCCGCTGCTTATATACCCCATAGAACCTTCTAGTAACTCTAATTTCGATAGTCATTTCGTTATTCTTTTCGTTTGTCTTTTGTAACCATTTCCCGTCCTTTTTCATCTTTTCCATTATTTCCCGACGATACTAGAATGTTCTATTTCTCTATCAAATATGTAAATAAACTCTGTATAAAGATGTAAACATTCTAGAAATATCGTAAAAACCATCAAAACACTTTGGTCCGACGGAGGATCGAACCGCGGGCTCTCGTGTATAAAGCGAGAAGCCACACCATTTCGCCACGGCGACTTGACAGCCAGCGACTAAATTGGTCATCGCTTGATGCTGTCTGTCTCAACTACGTAATGTGACGTCACGGCCGTCACAGTATGATAAGGTGATTATTTGTTTTTGAAATTTTCAGAGTGAACATTTATTCAAAATTCTGTCCATGCTTATATTGCATTGCTCGTGACTATACACAACTATTTATATTTGTGTTTGTGGGTACATTGCGATTGGAGTCGACGTGTTATTGTTAGTTGACTATACGTTGTCGATATGCTTGATATTGACTGTCAAGGACTGCTTTCATTTCCTCATTTTAACTAGCATAATAATTGATGTATAACTTATGCGATCACTAGTTATTTTCATTCAAAATCATTTTAGCATTGAAACATGAAATAATCATCATTGGTAATTTTTACTGGATTAAAACATAGCCATTATACCGCGTTGATTATACTGCAACTATAATTGTTTAATTGGGTATCATGAAATAACCACATAAAGACTGAGTGATCGTGGCATTAAGTGAATATAAGGATTTTAATACTCTTATTATGGAATTGAATGACACTGACATTATCGACATAATCACAATCAAACTGACACTGATATTTATGCCGTTCCTGTGCTGTTATGTTGGCTCCCCTGAAAACTATTTTCGCAGAGTTAGGTTTTTTGAAGTCGGTTTTTTGTTTTTTTAAACAATTTTTAAAGTCACAAACATACTTACGTACCCACTTATTCTCTCTTACACACACATACGCTAACACACAAACAATATATACACTCTACACACAAACACACACAACACACACACACACACAACACACACACACACACACACACACACACACACACACACACACACACACACAGCTAAAACAATTTGCTGTATTTACTTATCTCATTATCCTTTTGCTTTTTTTTGGTTATCCTATTGTTCTTTTTGTTGTATCTTCATTCATTTTTCAATCAATTCTATCTATCTATCAATTCTATGTGATAGTAGTTTATGTAAAGATTACAGGAAAAATAAAACGATGTCTCAATATAACACACTTTTTTAGAAATTCAAAAAACAAACAAAAATTCTTTAGTTTCACTACCAGTCAACACATGGCGCTGTCCTAAGCATGCTAACCTACGAAAAAAATTGTTCCACTATCGGTCAAGAGATGGCGCAACCTAATACTACAATAATAAATTGGTGGCTGGTTCTAATATAATTACCTACTATTTGCCGTACGAATAAACGAAGAATAAGTTCCTACTTAGTAATATAAACAGTTTGCAATGTGGAGTGGCTGAAACGTTTTTCAGTCACCATAAGCAACTTGTAAATTAACTGTCCGCCTGTTCGCCCTTCCACCTGTCTGCCGTTTATCCTACTTTTTTAAGACTGTACTAAAGTAACATATCCACATATATTTATGATTGTACGGAACCCTCGGTGCGCGAGTCCGACTCGCTCTTGACCGGTTTTATTTTTACGTGAAATCACATAATACCTACTGAGGCTTTTTGGCTTGGTGTTCGCATCTTATAAGTATAGTTTGTCTTTAAAAGAAGGACTTTTTAAGAAAAAAAATATTTATTTAATTAGAACAAAAAGAATATTTACTTACTTAACTCTTGAATTTAAGCGGAACCCCTGAGAGCCTCTTACGGAACCCCAGGGTTCCGCGGAACACCATTCGGAAACCATCATCGGCAAAACGAAGGTGTGTTGACTCGCCATTTTGTCGATTCAGAATCCTTTCCAGTCAAAGAGCTTAAAAATATCCTCCATCGTAGCGGTGAATATTCACCCCCCATTCTCAAATGGCCATTCTACTAAAATTAACGCAAGTAGAATAGAATGAAAATGTATGGGAATGACAAGCATTCGCTTAGCTCCTGTCAATCCCATACATTGTTATTCTATTCTACTAGCTTTAATTTAAGTAGAATGACCATTTGAGTAGGCCAATTTGTCTCCGTTTTGGGTTTAGGAAACAAGAACTGTGTCAAAAAGCATTACCATTCAAACACCATTGAAACACGATTTTGACGTTAACATTAGCAGACTTGACTCCCTGGTAGGTGGTTAGGTACCTACCTACATCTATAAAAATAGTTCATCGTTTAATTTCGTTGTTTTGATGATAAGTTTAGGTGGAGCTAGTTTGCAGAGGTGGAGGTTTTGTTTTTATTGTCTCTTTTATAGCGCAGTAAACAAGAACTGAGAGTTTAAAAGCTTCAGGAAATAGCTGTGTTAGCCTTTTTAACACCGTAACGCGACCGTAACACGACATTTTTAGAGCATCTAATCTATTTCGTCTCAATGAAAGTTTCTTCGATTGATCTCTTATATTTTTGTCTCTGTTGAAATAGGAATACTTAATTGATTTGTGATGTTCACCGGATAAATCCTACATAATAAGGTACTTTCATTTGATCAGGATAAAGTTCATGTTATCAAATTGCACAATTTAATTGACTCATTTTTTAATAAGGTATAATTATTTCACGTTATGTACGCTTTGCCGATAATTCCTTTGAAACCATAAAAATAGTTAGGTTTTCTTCACTATCGTGTATGTTGCACTTTAGTACCTACGTTTTAAATATATTATGAAAAATTATTACAAAAAAAAATTGGACTAAAAACATTAAAACGGAGTAGTAAAAACAAACTAAAAAGTAAAAAATAAATTCTTCTGTAAATATTTATAACCCTTAAGGTCACGAGAACTAGAACCATGAAATCATTTCACGTAAATTTCATTTTTGCTACGGGCACAGAATAGATAATAAATAAATTTAAAAAATTTAAAAACATCTTTAGTTTGTTTTTAGCAGGGCAGTCGTGTTTTTAAATTTTTTAAATTTATTTATTTTTATTTCACACATTTTAGTGACAAATTATATATTTTTGAAATGTGCTAATTAAGGTGCCTTTTATTTGATGCCCATATTGTAATAATTGAAGAAAAAAAATTTTTTTCACATTTTAAAATGGCGTCATACAGACGCCATATTGACTTTTTTCAAAAAAAAAATAGCCAGTGTCACTTGGAATGATATAAGGATTCTAACAATACCCCATACATCCAAATCCGTTGAGCCATTTGGAAGTTATGGTGGAATAAAAACTCACATACCCACAAACATACATGAACCCTGAACATATACTCTTTTTGCTTTGGGCAGTCGTGTAATTAGTACTACCTACCGGAGACAAGCTTCGCTTTATGATAAAAACAAATAACTCGCAACTTCCTATGCTTCCGGTCAATTTCAGTTTTAATTTCATGAATGAATTATAAAAATCCGGCCAAGTTTGAGTCGGACTCGCGCACGAAGGGTCTCAGACCAAAATAATCGCAAAAAAGTCACGTTTGTTGTATGGAAGCCCTGCTTAAATTTTTATTTTATTCTGTTTTTAGTAACTATTTGCTATATAGCGGCAACAGAAATACAGCATTTGTGCAAAACAACTGTCTAATTATCACGGTTCATGAGATACAGCCTGGTGACAAACAAATAGACAGATGGACAGTGGAGTCTTAGTAATAGAGTCACGTTTTTACCCTTTGAGTACGAAACCCTAAAAACATAACACTTTCTACTCAAATATTTGAGGATTGCCAGATACGCAAAACTTTCAGAGAGCCCTTTACATAATATTGATTTTATCCTACGTACATAATTATGTAAGCTAGAGAATCCTTAGTTAAATGCCTATAAAAGAATTATTTCTAGTTTCACGATAATTTTAGTAAAAAATACTGAGAGTTATCACAAAGCTCTTATTCTGCAAGAAAATGTCTACAGATTTGTAAAAGTTTGTGAACATAATTATTTAAATACTTTAAAGGAACGATAAGGGGATTATTTCAGAATAAATATCGCGTTGAAGTCATCAAGTCAAAAATCTTTGGGTTTGTATGTTTAAGAGCATGGTGATGTACAAAGAATCGTTTTTTTTCCTATGCCCCATTTTACAGTACTTACATCAAAGATATGTACTGCTTTAGAAAAGTGCATGGTAGTAGGGCCTCAAAAAGCACGGAGGCGTGATGTAAGTGGGGCCAAGCTGAGACAATTTGGAAAGTCATTACAAAGTTAGTAGGGAGTTATTGAACGAGTTTTGTTTCCTTATACCTAAATAGTGACCGTTTGTTATGGAACAAGACAATGACTGATAGGTACCTAGCTTGGTCTTTGGGTTAGGTATTTTCAAGAGACCCACCGTAGATGTTATCTTTTGTTTATATTTTTGTATCAAACTGCATAAGAATATTCGTTTATTTATAATAATAAATATTCGTCTAGCCTACATTGTAAAATATTTCAAATTTAATGATCACACAAACTTCCAAATATGCAATGACAACTGCCATAGCGATCCCGATTCCGATGAGTTTCGCTTTTTTTGCCATATGAAATGTTATCATAATAATTCTGATCTAATTCATATAAATTATGTAACGCGTATACCCACCACAATCATAATATTTAGGTAGCTGTACTTTTCAACAATGTTAAACAAAACGGAGTTCTGAAAACAAGTACCTACTTAAAAGTAATTTAAAGTGGTGACAGTTACAGATATCCAGCTGTGACAGACAGACAGACAGACTGAGTCACACCATAAGGGTTCCTTTTTTACCATTTTGGTACGGAACCCTAAAAATGCACAACGTTAGTATTCAAGTTTTCACTTCTGCCGGCACTCCCGGAGTGCAACCCGATTTTTTTAGTTTATTGATAGTTTTTTAACATCCACAAGTCTTTTTTGTATTGTTCTTTAATAACGTTCTTTTTAGGGTTCCGTACCCAAAGGGTAAAAACGGGACCCTATTACTAAGACTCCGCTGTCCGTCTGTCTGTCTGTCTGTCTGTCTGTCACCAGGCTGTATCTCATGAACCGTGATAGCTAGAAAGTTGAAATTTTCACAGATGATGTATTTTTGTTGCCGCTATAACAACAAATACTGAAAACAGAATTAAATTAATATATAAGGGGGGCTTCCATACAACAAACATGATTTTTTTGCCGTTTTTTGCTCGATATTAATAACGACAACAGGTAGACAGTTGAAATTATCACAGATGATGTATTTTTGTTGCCGCTATAACAACAAATACTAAAAACAGAATAAAATTAATATTTAAGGGGGGCTCCCATACAACAAACGTAATTTTTTTTTGCCGTTTTTTGGTACGGAACCCTTCGTGCGCGAGTCCGACTCGCACTTGGCCGGTTTTTTTACTTCCATTGTATTAACATACTCTTTTTGATAATACCTAAGGTTAAGGTGAGTATGAAATGAACGGAGACAAACTTTACACATCACATCATGCTTCAAAATGGTTAATAATTGATGTAATTTTCCCTTTAACCACTTATAATCGCGTAATTAAATTCTGTGATATTTGGAAGAAACCTGTTAAGTCCAAAAGGGACATTTTATAGACAAGGTAGCTTTCACGAATGTACAAAAACGAAATGGATGAATTCTAAATTAGCATGAGTTTACCAGCTCACACTTCTTTATAAGGTGGACTAATTATTCCACCTTATAAAGAAGTGTGAAAATTCCAGTGTGACCTTCAGTTGCATTCTCAGAAGATATTTAATTAATTGTTCTATTACTAATTAGTAATAGATAAAAAAAATTTAAAAAAAAAATCAATAAAATTGTATTAAGTAGGTACCCAAGTAAAAAAAATAAGTTAACAGGTTTCTCCCAAACATCACATAATTATTTTCGGAGAGACCGTTGCTATGAAGTAACCGAAACTACTCACCGAAGTTGACTACTTCAAGTGATAGTGATAAAACAAAGCATTTCCAAGAAACAATTAATTAAATATCTTCTGAGAATGCAACTGAAGGTCACACTGGAATTTTCATTTATTTAAATACCAATCCAAACGATACAAAGTAAGTCCTTTTGCTTCTCCTACTTTTGTAAACAACTGGAGGTTCCACAATTAAGCCCCAACGTCCTCAGTCCCGGATCGGGGATCGAACGGGCGACCGAAGTTGTCCCGACCTCGTTACCATACTAATGGACTCCGGCTTGTACGTTATTGTATTGTTGCCGGTGGCCGCAGCGGGAATCTCCAACATCTGCATAACTGAACTTGTGACCACGAGGTAATGGATGTTGGGACAGTATACCATCTTTTGTTTGACTCACAAAAATTGTACACGTTGTATATAAAATGGAGATCTCAATATTTAAGCCGCTTTATGGGTCGTATTTTTTCTGCTGCTTCAATATTTTTCCAGCAATCACCGCAGTCTGCAAGATTAACGGTGTCCATTACACGTTTTTTTATCTTATATACTTAGGAGTATTATACAGGATCATACTAAAATAAGGAAAATCTCTAGGCGTAAAATCATTACTAAGCCTTGGATCACGCCAGGACTACTGAGGTGTATGCGTCATAGGGATAAGCTTCACATAAAAGCTAAAAAATATCCTGATGATATTAATATTGCCACTACTTATAAGAGATATAGAAACTTCTGCACTTCTTTACTTAAAAAGGTTAGACGATCATATGATAAGGAAGAGATTAGAAAGGCTGGTAATAACTCTAAAAAGCTTTGGGAAACTATCAACAACATAACCCAATTTAAGCAACAAAAAAATGACCCTAGTATTCTGATTGACAAAGCCGACCCTCGCGCTAGTGTAAATAATATCAATTCATTTTTCGTTAATGTTGGAGCAAGTCTTGCAGCCAGTAAGCAGGGCTCTACTGACAATCTAAATACTTGTTATGTGTCCCGTGATTCTATAGTTCTTATTCCTACAGATGAGGATGAGGTAAAAAACCTAATACTGGGACTTAAAGCAAACGAAACAACAGGAGTAGACCAAATTTCGGGACATTTTGTAAGGAGGTATATGGACTTACTGATTACTCCTATAACATACTTGTGTAACCTGTGTCTGGAGGCAGGTATATTTCCTGACCTTTTCAAAAAGTCCTTAGTAATACCAATACACAAGGGTGGTGCCAAAGATTGTCTTAATAATTATAGGCCGATATCTTTACTCCCCGTTTTATCTAAAATCTTGGAGCGCATCATGAACAAACGTTTAATTAGTTTTCTTGAGTCTAATAGGTTGTTGTCTTGCTCGCAATTTGGTTTTCGCTCCGGTAGGTCGACGGATGATGCTGTGCATGAACTGACAGATTTTATTTCCACCAATCTGGATGATACAAGAAAGGTTTTAGCTGTTTTTCTCGACCTCGCTAAAGCCTTTGACACAGTGTCTGTCCCTATACTTATCCACAAGCTTGAAGCTATAGGTGTTAGAGGTTTAGCTCTCAAACTTTTTTCCAACTATCTTACTAATCGGACCCAACTCATTAAAATTGATGGCTGGATAAGCGAGGAACTACCTATATATTTCGGAGTCCCACAAGGCAGTGTTCTCGGACCAACCCTATTTCTAATTTATATTAATGAGTTGTGCAATCTAAAACTTTCCAATGGTAAAATTTTAACATTCGCCGATGATACTGCTCTTTTGTTTCACGCTAGCTCTTGGACTGAAGTTTATGATTTGGCACAGCGAGGATTGAATGCAGTCACCAAATGGTTAGCCGAGAACCGATTAACGCTAAATGTAGATAAAACTAAATACATGACATTTTCGCCAAGGCTGCAGGTCACTACTGACACCCTTTCATTGACAGTCCATTCTTGTACATCCTCATTAGACTGCGCCTGTCCTAAACTTTCTATTACGGACTCGATTAAATATTTGGGAGTAATGTTTGATTCTACACTTAGTTTCTATCCTCATATTGTTCTCCTTGCCAGTAGACTCAGGAAACTTATTTATATCTTTAGAACTTTGCGACATGTTGCGGACTTTCATGTCATTAAGTCTGTATATCTGGCCTTATGTCAATCGGTCTTGAGTTACTGTATCTCATCTTGGGGAGGAGCTGCTAAGACACACTTAATTGTAGTTGAGAGAGCTCAGAGAGTTGTCTTAAAAGTAGGCGCATCTCTCCCATTCCTATGCCCAACGACTGAGGTCTACAAATTATGGAAGGTGCTCACTGCCCGGCAACTCTTTATTCTCCATACTATACTTCGCCAACACGCACAGCTCAACTACGAGCCTATGCTTCATAGTGGTAAGCGACGTAAGGGATCGGTGTGTCAGTTAGGCGTTTTTAACTTCAAACTCTCTAAACGATTTTTCTGTTTTATGGGTGCCTACCTTTATAACAAACTAAATTCTACTCTGTCTTTCTATTCACTTACTAGAAATGCTTGCAAAAAGAAATTGACTACGTGGTTATTGAACTTGACTTACGACGAAACAGAAAACCTCCTACAAATTATTTACTAAGGAGGAATATGCGTTCACCATTTACATACACACACACACACACACACACACACACACACACACACACACACACACACACACACACACACACACACACACACACACACACACACACACACACTCACTCACAAACACACACACACGCACACACTTATTTAGTTTTACTTTTATATTTCTTCTTTGTCATTTAATATTCTCATGTTTACTCAGCGTCATCTATTGATTCTTTATTGTGAATTAGTGATTATGTGGTTCGAGGTGGTGGGAGCCTGGTGACCTGTAACACAGGTATTTCTTGCCTAGCATGGGCACCGGTCTCTCACAGACTTAAATTTACTTAATCTTGTAATGTTAATGACCTTATACAATTGCCAAGTTTGTGATGAGAAAATAAATGATTATTATTATTATTATTATTATTAATTATAACAACCTCCGAGGTATATCTAAATTAATCCTGTAATTGATTCACTTCGTGCCGCTTTGTTCCAGTTAATAGCACCGGCCGCTTCAAAACGAAAAATTTTACATTAAATACTTCGGCTATTAGCTTGATATGATACCTACGGACCGGTTTTTACCAAACTGTCACCACTTTAAATTACTTTTAAGTAGGTACTTGTTTTCAGAACTCCGTTTTGTTTAACATTGTTGAAAAGTACAGCTACCTAAATATTATGATTGTGGTGGGTATACGCGTTACATAATTTATATGAATTAGATCAGAATTATTATGATAACATTTCATATGGCAAAAAAAGCGAAACTCATCGGAATCGGGATCGCTATGGCAGTTGTCATTGCATATTTGGAAGTTTGTGTGATCATTAAATTTGAAATATTTTACAATGTAGGCTAGACGAATATTTATTATTATAAATAAACGAATATTCTTATGCAGTTTGATACAAAAATATAAACAAAAGATAACATCTACGGTGGGTCTCTTGAAAATACCTAACCCAAAGACCAAGCTAGGTACCTATCAGTCATTGTCTTGTTCCATAACAAACGGTCACTATTTAGGTATAAGGAAACAAAACTCGTTCAATAACTCCCTACTAACTTTGTAATGACTTTCCAAATTGTCTCAGCTTGGCCCCACTTACATCACGCCTCCGTGCTTTTTGAGGCCCTACTACCATGCACTTTTCTAAAGCAGTACATATCTTTGATGTAAGTACTGTAAAATGGGGCATAGGAAAAAAAACGATTCTTTGTACATCACCATGCTCTTAAATAAATTCGAAAAAGAAAATGAAAGTATTTTTATTAAATCAAGCACTTTTAAATCGTCGAAGTCTTTTTCGCAATGGAAATGTCTTTTTTAGCTTACAAGAATATCGGACTTTTACATTTTGATTATACGTTAACTAAACTTTTAAACTGTATATAAAAGAATTCTACTACTTTTCTTGTACTACCTATCTAATCTATTAAAGTAGTACCTATAGTCATCCTAATGCAAAATGTAGATTATTTCCAGCAACTTCGGCCGGCCGGCCGCTGTGTTATTAAATTAAACAGCGTCTGTTTTTACAACACCCATAATACTGATTTCGAGTTCATAGTAAGATCACGAAGGATTCAGAACAAACTACTTATTATAGTTATGTCCTCTTTTACCGTAATAAGAACATCGGTTCGTAATTTACCCCACGCTGCGCTATAAATTAGACTCGGCTGAATAAAAACATGAAAGACAACTTCTAACTATAATCGTCTCTATTTATTACACAACTGCCCAAAAAAACAGAGAGTGTTATGTGTTCAGGGTTCATGTATGTTTGTATGTGGGTTGTTCCACAAAATCACTAGGCACGTAGCGACGCCAACTAAATGTTGTTCCACATGGTCCCCCGACCCGACTTAGAGTTGCCAACCCTACATAATATAGTATCCTACTATATTGAGGGCTCGCCTACTATATTAACTACTATATTTTTTCAATTAAACAAAAGCAGCAAGAAAATATCACCCGACTGCAATGACAATGACTTGTTATTTAACTTTTTAGTTGGTTTTTGACAGGGCAGTCGAGTTTTTAATTTTGTTTTTTCATTAATTAAACCATATCAGAAATGTTTTTTTCGGAATGCGTGAAATTCTTAATTTTGACATTAGTAGTTTATGATACAAGGTTGGTAAGGAGGTTTTTAAAACGAGTTGACGTTTTATAAGCCCGAGCCGCAGGCGAGGGTTTATAATCGTCACGAGTTTTAAAAAACCTTAACAACCGTGTGCCATACTACGTTTTTCAATACATTTGCGAGAAAACATTATAAGTACTACTGAAATTGTATTCTACACATATAATAAAACTGTAAATTCTAAATATTTGTGCGCGTATTACGCAAAAACCGTTAAAAGAATTTTGATGGGCTTTTCAGTTTAGTAGATTAAGGTCCAACTTAAAATCTAAGATATGTTTCATTAAATTCAGGTGGGTGGAACCAGGGAAACAGCTTGAACTCTCTTTAGTACTAGCTTTCGTACACTAAAGAGGTCATTTTAAACTGGTCGGTATATTTTTCTACTGTCCACGCGGACGAAGTCGCGGGTGGAAGCTAGTAGAAATTAAAAAAAAAACGTACGTAAACAAAAACGCACGGCACGGGCGTGCGGTAAAATCAACTTACCGCACGCTATACTAAACCGTGTCGCGTTACGGAAGGTAACGGAGCAGAATTTGGAAGAAAGCTAAATAAAAAAATAAAGTTGAAGTTCAAGAATTTATTTTATAATGACACGTCCCTGCACAGAAGAATACCTAGCAACGAAGAAATTTGAATAACAACTAAGGCGGTTAAAAACTAGGTAGGACTAACAAAGTATGACTAGGGTGGGACGTAGACGGGAACAGGACAGGCACGCAGAGACGTGGATCCAGGTAGCAGGGGTAACAGGAAGCAGGCACGAAGCAGGCAGGCAGATATGGAGTCCCGGCGGAACACAGGAGGGCACGTGGTTCAGCACGGACGTGGTTCAGCGTGACGGCGCAGGGGTGGCACGCAGTCAGACCCCCCGACGTAGCACCGTAGCGTAGTACCAGCGGGACGCGCTGATGGGCCCGGGCGCGTGTCCGTGTAGACCGACGTCGATGGTGGCGCGGATAGTGCAAGGGCCCAGGGGAGAGCTCCCTCTGCAGGTCAGGCGGAAAGGTGCACGACGTCCAGGTGGGTCGAGGACACGTCCGGGATTTATTGAAGTTGTTCGTGCCGAAGGTCGAAGGTCGAGGACCGTGCCCCAAAGAAGCCGCTATTTACAATTATAGAATAATAGGACGTATATTTTTTTTACAGTTATAGCACGGCAGCTATAATAAAAATAACTGGACAAGCTCGTGGAAAGACTGACTCACCTGAGCTGCCGACCGCGCTTTTATACCGTCGGTATTTTTTTTTTTTAAATTCTACTCTACATTCAAATATGAGAACACAGAACAATATTGTTCAGAACAACCCACATACAAACATACATGAACCCTGAACACATAACACTCTCTGTTTTTTTGGGCAGTTGTGTAATAAATAGAGACGATTATAGTTAGAAGTTGTCTTTCATGTTTTTATTCAGCCGAGTCTAATTTATAGCGCAGCGTGGGGTAAATTACGAACCGATGTTCTTATTACGGTAAAAGAGGACATAACTATAATAAGTAGTTTGTTCTGAATCCTTCGTGATCTTACTATGAACTCGAAATCAGTATTATGGGTGTTGTAAAAACAGACGCTGTTTAATTTAATAACACAGCGGCCGGCCGGCCGAAGTTGCTGGAAATAATCTACATTTTGCATTAGGATGACTATAGGTACTACTTTAATAGATTAGATAGGTAGTACAAGAAAAGTAGTAGAATTCTTTTATATACAGTTTAAAAGTTTAGTTAACGTATAATCAAAATGTAAAAGTCCGATATTCTTGTAAGCTAAAAAAGACATTTCCATTGCGAAAAAGACTTCGACGATTTAAAAGTGCTTGATTTAATAAAAATACTTTCATTTTCTTTTTCGAATTTATTTAAGAGCATGGTGATGTACAAAGAATCGTTTTTTTTCCTATGCCCCATTTTACAGTACTTACATCAAAGATATGTACTGCTTTAGAAAAGTGCATGGTAGTAGGGCCTCAAAAAGCACGGAGGCGTGATGTAAGTGGGGCCAAGCTGAGACAATTTGGAAAGTCATTACAAAGTTAGTAGGGAGTTATTGAACGAGTTTTGTTTCCTTATACCTAAATAGTGACCGTTTGTTATGGAACAAGACAATGACTGATAGGTACCTAGCTTGGTCTTTGGGTTAGGTATTTTCAAGAGACCCACCGTAGATGTTATCTTTTGTTTATATTTTTGTATCAAACTGCATAAGAATATTCGTTTATTTATAATAATAAATATTCGTCTAGCCTACATTGTAAAATATTTCAAATTTAATGATCACACAAACTTCCAATGTAAAATTTTTCGTTTTGAAGCGGCCGGTGCTATTAACTGGAACAAAGCGGCACGAAGTGAATCAATTACAGGATTAATTTAGATATACCTCGGAGGTTGTTATAATTACGCGATTATAAGTGGTTAAAGGGAAAATTACATCAATTATTAACCATTTTGAAGCATGATGTGATGTGTAAAGTTTGTCTCCGTTCATTTCATACTCACCTTAACCTTAGGTATTATCAAAAAGAGTATGTTAATACAATGGAAGTAAAAAAACCGGCCAAGTGCGAGTCGGACTCGCGCACGAAGGGTTCCGTACCAAAAAACGGCAAAAAAAAATTACGTTTGTTGTATGGGAGCCCCCCTTAAATATTAATTTTATTCTGTTTTTAGTATTTGTTGTTATAGCGGCAACAAAAATACATCATCTGTGATAATTTCAACTGTCTACCTGTTGTCGTTATTAATATCGAGCAAAAAACGGCAAAAAAATCATGTTTGTTGTATGGAAGCCCCCCTTATATATTAATTTAATTCTGTTTTCAGTATTTGTTGTTATAGCGGCAACAAAAATACATCATCTGTGAAAATTTCAACTTTCTAGCTATCACGGTTCATGAGATACAGCCTGGTGACAGACAGACAGACAGACAGACAGACGGACAGCGGAGTCTTAGTAATAGGGTCCCGTTTTTACCCTTTGGGTACGGAACCCTAAAAAGAACGTTATTAAAGAACAATACAAAAAAGACTTGTGGATGTTAAAAAACTATCAATAAACTAAAAAAATCGGGTTGCACTCCGGGAGTGCCGGCAGAAGTGAAAACTTGAATACTAACGTTGTGCATTTTTAGGGTTCCGTACCAAAATGGTAAAAAAGGAACCCTTATGGTGTGACTCAGTCTGTCTGTCTGTCTGTCACAGCTGGATATCTCGAGAACTACTAATGGTATCAACTTGAAATTTGGAATAGTTTTAGATGACATTTGCCCAACTATTTTGCAAATAAGAAAGAAATAATAAAATTAATATTTTTTTTACAACAGGGACTGAAAAGGGGTCTTAAAAATTTTAAGTGAGGTGATTAGGGCATGTGGGGTATCATATGAAAGAGCGCTGTTTGCACATTTTAAAACAATTTTTTTTTTTCTTAGGCCGCATAGTTTTCGACTTATGATGAAAAATGTAAAAAAAAATACCGTTCCCCCCTTATCTCCGAAGTTTGCAAAGAGAAAAATCTGAAATAATTCTATGTGATGGTAGTTTATGTAAAGATTACAGGAAAAATAAAACGATGTCTCAATATAACACACTTTTTTAGAAATTCAAAAAACAAACAATTTTTTTTTTAGTTTCACTACCAGTCAACAGATGGCGCTGTCCTAAGCATGCTAACCTAAGGGCAAAAAGTAGTTCCACTATGGGTCAAGAGATGGCGCAACCTAACACTACAATAATAAATTGGTGGCTGGTTCAAATATAATTACCTACTATTTGCCGTACGAATAAACGAAGAATAAGTTCATACTTTACTAAGTAATTATATATATTACTATATAGTAATATAATAATAACGAGGAGCTCGGTGGCGCAGTGGTTTAGCGCCTGGACCAGCGATTGCGGATGTTAAGCAACGTTCGCAAGGTTCGGTCATGGGATTGGTTACCAAAAATTTATTATCTTGAGCTCCTCCGTGCTTCGGAAGGCACGTTAAGCCGTTGGTCCCGGCTGCATTTGCAGTCGTTAACACCCACCAATCCGCATTGGGCCCGCGTGGTGGGTTATGGCCCGTCCTTCTTATCCACCCATAAGGAAGGCCTGTGCCCCAGCAGTGGGGACATTAAAATGGCTGATGGACTAGTAATATAAACATTTTGCAATGTGGAGTGGCTGAAACGTTTTTCAGTCACCATAAGCAGCATTTGTAAATTAACTGTCCGCCTGTTCGCCCTTCCACCTGTCTGCCGTTTATCCTACTTTTTTAAAGACTGTCCTAAAATAACATATCCAAATATAATTATGATTGTACGGAACCCTCGGTGCGCGAGTCCGACTCGCTCTTGACCGGTTTTTTTGATATTTTGGAATGGTTAGGGAATAATTTTGCACGAATTGCTGTCTTACGAATTTACTCTGCATTTGAATTTACAAATACAGAACAGTATTGTACGAAAATCTTAAATCTAGAGTTTTGACATTGAATAAAAAAATTAGCGCGTTGCTATGGTGACACAAGTGTTTACGTCTTGAAATGACACGCCGCCATTTTCACCGCGCCCCGTAGAAAGAGAGGGGGATACTTCCGCCACCGGCTGTCTACTCTCCATCCGTCACAGCCGTCTTACGAATTTTCGATCAGGGTCACGTGATCCTGACTGACTGACGCGAGTTTTGGATTATTTTTCCCATTACAAAAAAGCGTACAACGCCGCTAAAGAAGTTTTCACTTCAATAATAAAGGTAAAGCGGCAAATAATTCCGCGAAGATATAAAGTTAACGGAGAGATTTCAATTAAAAATATTTACTCGGACTCCTCGGAGATCAATGTTACATGGAATTTTAACAATGTACCTAGTTACTTCTTAGGTCAGTTACATGAAGGTATTTTGAAATTTTTTCAAAGCATATAGATAGGTAAGATTCGTATTTTGGTGAGTAGAAAAATCTATTCTGTCAGCCAAAATAGTTAGTTGGTCAGCAACTTCTAAATCAATCAGTAGTTAATGTCATACTGGACTGCTCTACATTTTTTTACCTACAATCAGTGGTCCACGTTAAATAAAATTTTGCTGAGCAATTCAGTGACCCACGTTTATTAAAATTTTGGTGGGCAATTTAGTGACCCAGGGGCCGTATTATGACCTCTTATTTCCTGGCAGTTTTCTGACTGGTTATCAATCTATCTCTTTTATTTGCAATACAGAGATTCATAAACCTGGCAAGTTTTAAGAGGTTGTAATACCCCCCTGGTCTAATAAAATTTAGCTTGATTGATTCGTCTTGACAAATACTGTTGGGTAATTAGACATTTTGCTGACCAATTTTGCTTTTGTAATATGATCACTCGTATTCATAAAAGTAGTGATTCCATCTAATACCGATAAAACTGATAATTTATTTTATTTATCTAGTTGGCAAATAAAAAAAATAATAATCTAAAAATGAGATCTGTATCAGACACAGTTCTGATGGATAAAGTTTTGTAGTATGCATTGGACAAAGACGGCTAAGTTAAATAAACTTTAAAGGAGTAAGTTAAAAGAGTCGTCTCTGGTGTTCATAATGCTCTACTACTGCTAAGCCAATCGACCTGACCGTGCCAGCTGCAATGCCGTAA
This sequence comes from Agriphila geniculea, assembly GCA_943789525.1. Classification (NCBI taxonomy): domain Eukaryota; kingdom Metazoa; phylum Arthropoda; class Insecta; order Lepidoptera; family Crambidae; genus Agriphila; species Agriphila geniculea. The sequence continues at coordinate 11,289,505 of OX038875.1, forward strand.
AAGCCGCATCAATTTCAACACAGTTTATGGTCGCAGAAGGATATTATCGACAGATAGCTTATATGGTTACGTGCATAGTTAATAATATGTGGTGAAAAATAGACTTGTGAAGCTATTGTTCGGGAATACGATAATATCGGAAGCGATTGTATGATAAGAGAGGGCATGCTACGGCGTGTAAACGGGGCTACCCTGATTTGTGTGTGTAGGTTAGCCAGGGCTCATGGTGTCTGTCTACGCCAGCGGTTCCCGAATTCTTTTGGCTTTCCGCTGCGTTAAGCGGGACACGCGCGCAGGGCGACATAGATTAGAGCTTACTCAGGCACTGCACAAGCATCTGTCCGTCAAAAAACCAGCAATCTATATTTCCGCGCCGTGTACCCGCGGCGGGATCCCGCTTGACGCAGCGGAGTGCCTTTGGCTACGGAACCCTTTTTGGTTCACCGTTTTTGGCGGAACCCTAGTTCAACTAAGAAGTAAACTAAGTGTAAAATTGTTTTTTTTTACGTTTTTTACACCTTGGTGAGTGTCCGCATCTTGTAACTATAGTTTGACTTTAAAAGAAGGACTTTAAAAAAAATATATGTTTAGTTAGAACAAAAAGACATTTGCTTAACTCTTTAATTTTTCCTTAAGATACCCCTAAGAGCCTCTTACGGAACCCCAGGGTTCCGCGGAACACCGTTCGGGAACCGCTGGTCTACGCTACACTACGGGTCTACCTACGGTAGGTGTTTTGAGGCGACTGACGCGTCGCAACGCGAGACGCCCGCCGCCGGCAGTCGTGATTCGCTAGCCCGCCCGAACGGCACGCTACAAGATTCTCGCCAAGCTACGTGCTACGAAATCTCGTAGCACTTTTAAGTATAATAACACAGTTAAATTCTTGCGTTATTAAAACTAATGCACGTGACTTGTCTTTAGTTGGTTGAGTGAAAAGTTTGTGTGTAACTTGGAGTTATTCTGAGCTGTTTGTGTAGACTATTAAAACTGTTAGGAGTACACACTCCTATCGCACTAATTCTTAAGTAAACAAGAGATCTAGAGTAAAGGAATTGTGATAAATGTGACGGCTCTGCAGTGCAGTTGTTTGTGTTTCTGTGCAATCGGTTTTCAATCATATTCTTTTTGGTGAGTTTATATCACACATATTCTTATGTATGACAGTTATTAAGTATTAACTTGTATTAAGTAAAAAGCACAAAGTACGAACGAACGAACCTTTAGCAGTTTCATGTCCAATTTTTGTTTATTTACCATCGAGTTTAATTTATAGTATTGATAAGCATCTAAAACTGAATTAATGTATATTTTAATACATATGTATTGTTAATATTGTGTCTAAGAAGCATTTAACCAAATAAAGTTTATTGATATTAGACGGTGTAGCATCTCAAAAGATTTTTGTTTACCCTGTGATATAGGTAATTATTGCCCATGCTTAAGTTTGTTATTTATAGAAGACAACAATATGAACTACTTGTAGCTATTAATTAAGACGCAAGTACATACTTGGTGGGTAGTAAATAGTGACGTAGGAAGTTAAAAAAAATAGAATAAACCGACAGTGTGAAAAAATATGTAAGTAAGACGCTTTGAATAATATTTCCTTACAAATCAGCCAATACTGCCGGAGGCTACATAAGCCTTCCTTACCTCTGATGTAAATATACACACATACTGCCTACGTACGTAATTCACAAATTGTACTGAAATATCAGTTTCGGTAAATAAAGTTTAAAGTATAAAATTCTTTAGAAATCTTATATACGTCTTTGATAATGAAAATATAATAGCCCAGGTTTACCAATTACCATACGTCCGAGCTCTGCCGGCTTTTTATTTGTAGTTTGATTTTCATTTCTTTAGAAAAAAAATGGATTCTGTGATAAATACGAATCATCAAAAATATTATTTCATGAACAGATGTCGGATCATTTCAACAGACCTTAGTTTAGCATCTCGACTTATAATGCTCAGTGCTTATCTCGACCAATACTTATTTGTGTGACAATGACCATTCACCTCTACCTATAGAAGGTGAGGCCCGAATGTGGGTATTCCAATATTGATACTCACTTGATTGGTTTGACATGTAAAATTCTCAGTTTTTTCTTTAATTATACATTTACCAATAAATATTATTATTTATGTAATTATCTAAATGTCTGACAAAACTTTTCACATTCAATTCGATTTAGTATATGAATATGTAGGTACATAAAGAATGCCGAAAATCTCGCATTAGTGTATACTGATGTTACCGCTAAAGTGCGGAATCCGTTAATGTGCGAATTAACTAATTAATCTGCACATTACCGCGGCACGCTCGCTCGGCTCGCGCGTTTTTGGTCACAATACTAACCTAACCCAACCTAACGACCTCTTTAAGACTTTTCCATGGCGGGGTCCTTCGCCCTCCGAACCCCCCTTGCTGCGCCCCCCCCCCCGCTTTTGTGACTACCCCCTTTTGATTGACCTACCCCCTTGTGATTACACAATTTTTTTAATTAAAGAAACTGTTTTCGCACTTTAACTAATCCTTGGTCTTTAATCTGCAGATTACCTAGTTAAAGTACCAAATAAAACAATTTTTCGCACTTTAACTGATTCGACCAGTGAATCTGAAGATTAACTAGTTAATGTGCACTCTAACTGATTTCCGCACTTTAACGGTGACATATTTATGTATTATCGATCGAGTTTATACTACTTACCTAGTCTGTAGTGATTTGGAGAATAGAATCGATTGTAATTTGTGTCAAGTTTGAAGAATCGCTCTACGGGTTTACGACCCAATCTGACATAAACCTTTTTCGTACTGACGACAGAATATCAATTTGATTATTCACAATTCCAACAATGGACGATTGATATCAAAAAACTTCTGCATCTGACGATCCCCGCATTCAAGTGATACATGTAGAGAGGTGACTTTGCCATTTCCAAAATCCCGAGTTCAATCCACATGTGATTTCTTGACTTCATTTTATGTGCTAACTAAGTTCAAAAAGCTTTAGCTAACAGATTGGTCGAGTCAGTTAGAGGTCGCAAGTACCTAATTGTGTAAAACCGCTGTACAAAACTTTTCGTCGCTTAGCCAATTTATGACTAATTTTAATGTTCATGCTCACTTGGCAAATTTATAAGTTATTATGCTCATTGTTATAGTACGCTCATACCCAAAACTCGTTTCAAAAGATCCTTTAGAAATTGCGTTATGTTTAGGATCAGCCAGCCATTTGAATTCTTCGTTTTGAAGCTGAGTCATGACTCATGACATGGAAAGTAAACAAATTCCAAAGAGTTTTACGATCTCTGTAATAATAATAAACAGGCCTTAATGTAACTATGAAATATTGATACCGGTTATAAATAGATTTTGACTGTTTGACCTAAATGTGCAGGACGTTAATTTTTGCACGATTGCCCAAAAAAGGAGTGTATTGTTCTCCATAATGTTTAGTACCTTATTGATCTGTTTTACACTTTAGCTACTGAATAAACTAGAAGCTCTGTGAGCTGTAGTGTAGACCTTGTGTTTGTGTCATTTTTGAACGTTTTCCGAAATGGCAGATTTTTTTATACAATTTTAAAAATTCAATCGAAAAAAGCCAGTAAGTAAGTATAATTATCGAACCATTCCACGACAATCGGTTGAGAAATGCGACCTGTAGAGGAAAACAGACGGACAGTCGGACATACGAAAGCATTCGGAGACGCTTCGCTCGCGTTTCGCGCTCAATAATAGTATTTAGCGGGTTCTTGATTATACTTACAATAAAAAAACAAAACTTTAGTGATACTTACGTGAAATCTTCTGTCTTTACTCTTTTAGGGTTCCGTACCTTTAATGGACTAACAAAACTCTCTAAGATTTTTTTGTTGTTCGTCTGTATGATTTTTTTTTAACAAACACGTCGTAGGTAGAAAAGAAATAAATGTCACATATTATATCGATTCTAAATGAATCTAAATGGGTAATTTCCAGTTGAACTAGAATCACAAAATTTAACAGGAAGTAAGCACTATAAAGGAAATACCTTGAATTTGCCATTAAGGCACCCTGAGCGAAAATGGCGCCGCGTTGAATTTTATTTAATATTATAATTCTTATACACAATTTTAATAATGTTTTACGTGGAATTTTTAGGGCCCGCAGTCTACTTTTGGGCGGTATCGTTACATCTCCTCGTAGTCACTGCTAGAAGTAGATAGCAAAACTGCTAAAAGTGGCCGTTTTTGACTATCTACTTCTACGAATGACTACGAGGGCATGTAGTAGATGATGATGTAGAGATACCTTCTAAAAACACTAGACCATATATATGCCCTAAAAACTCCACGTAAAAAAATATTAAAATATTTTTCTATTAATAACTTATTAAATAAAAACCTCTGGGGGCGCCACTTTCGGTCATACAACCGCCCGCCGTAATAATATCACACCGAAGATCAATACAGAGTGTTTGGGTTACAAAGCCGAAAAATATTAATAGACCCAGAAATCCAATACATGGCTAAGAAATTTTGTTTTTTTATTTATATAGGTATATATGGAAACTGCTAATTTATAACCCTAAATGCAAATAGACTATTGTTTTCGATAATCAATCCTATTAATGGGCAAAAGCAAAACACAATTTCAGTCTAGGTTTGCCACTATAATGCAGCTTATCATAAAAAGAAAAACATGTTTGCTTCGAAAAATTGTTGATTTTCCGGGTTTTTACACCCTATCTACCATATTCGGCTTTATAACCTTATTACAATGCACCCTGTATAAGAACCCTCAGTCTGTTTTTTTCCAGTCTATGTTTATGTTATGATTGTTCAATATCTTTTGTTATTTAAGTAAATATCTGTATTACCTACCGAAATTTGCCTTTCCGAGAAAGTATATTAGAAGGCTGATAGATCCAATCAAAAGAAACTTATTTCGATATGAATATTCTTCGGAAGGTTCGTGCCTACAGCAAATTATTCTGCCTTTTCCTATTCAGGAGCAAAGTCATATGATGAAGGTTTGATGGAAATGTTCCTATCGGGAAACTCGCAGAAAAAGTAAAAAAAAAATGTTCACGTGCAGTTGAATTTAATTCGGGTCTCAGTTTTTGACGGCCAAAATAGGAGGTTTTATTCAATGTTATTTAAATTTGTACAGAGTTTATTTAGATTTTTTTGCTCAGATACATAGTTTCAAATTTCTCATTCATATTTCGACAAACAACGTGTTTTTTTGGACTTTTTCAATATATCGTTTTCCAAACAAACCTTCGGAAAATCGCTATTTTAGTCAAAAAGCTATTACATTGTTTGAAACTTCTGTAACCTCAGATCAAGATTCGAACAGTAACTGTCGTGCAGGTAGAAGAGGCGTGAACATATTTCAAGAAAAACAACACATTGCGAACGAACTTTCCTTTTTGCGACTTATTAAATGTGACTGTTGAAACTTTTCGAAGTCTCAGTGAGGCAAAACCCACTTCACGGTAAATTAAACAAGACTCAAATTGCTTAGGCAACAATCCTTAAACTTGGCTTTATGGTGCTTTTAGATGGAAATCTACTTAAAATTATGTTTTTATTAGGTGTATAATATTGTTGGGTATTTACGATTTCTCGATCAAATAAGTATTAACGTTTAAATTATTGGATTTACGACGATATTTCTTGAAGAAAAGAGAGCCAAATAGGATAGGAAAAAAGGAATGAGATGAGTATTTATATTACTATGTTATAAAAGCTTATAAGTCCACTTGACGTTGTATTCCTCCCTTTCATCCATCATAATGGATGAGGGAGAAATTAATTTAAAGGTGTTTCATTGAGTATTCAGTTCTTTTTGTGATATGAAGACATTGATATGAATGTTTCGTTGGTATTTTTTTTCAGTATATTATATCTATTATTATTTATGTTACAGTTTTATTCTTCATATTCACTAACTAATACAATAGTAAATATCAACGAATCACAAAAATATTTCCTAAAACTTTAGATCCTGTGCTATCTACAGTTAGTTATATACTTGTACCTACATATATTTGATGCAACTGTCCAACTGTCATGTGGTTTTTTTCTGAAATAAAATGAAAATATTATCTATTCAAATAAGCTCACATAATAAGCATTTTTAAATCGTCATCTCTTTTCTACTAGATGTTTTATGTATTTAAATCCTAATAGCACCAAGTTTTAAATGAATATTATTCTATCGCCGATAATTCTATTTACATTTATATATTTTTATAATATTGTTATTTAAAACGATCAATTAATACTAATAATAAATCCGGACAACTCACAACAATTTAGTAGTTTAGTGAATTTAGTACCAAACTAAGTAGATATTGTATTATATGGTAACTTAACGGATAGAAAACATAAATAAAATAATGTAAGCACCCTTGACTCGGAAACAAATAAGCATATTATGGCTCATCCATCATACAAGTATATTTATGGCCCTACCTACTTATTTGAGAATAATAGAGTAGTAGTTTCTGCCTGCGACTTCATCCGCGTGGGCATTTGAAATATCTCTGGGGAACCTTTAACCAAGACAAAAAAATATGGTTATGAACTGCTGCTACATACGCCTGCAAATTTTGAATATCCAAAGCAACGAATATCCAAACATTCATAATTATAATGTTAGTAAGTAGTAGGATATCTAGAAATTGACCGATCGAGTGCCAAGCATCTCTGCTTCAATTTGGGCAAAAATGCTTTTGTATGTCCTTCCGCCTTTTGGCGGTTGTCCGTCTGTCCACCTGTTTTCATCAACAGGTTGCATTTCTCAACCGATTACCGTGAGCAGTTACGATAATATAGATTTTTTTGTCGAGCCAGTTTTTCAAAATTTTCCAAATAGGGAAAAATATTATTTCCGCCATTTCGAAAATGTTACAAACGTGAGGTCTACAGCTCTACAGAGCCACTAGTTTTATTACGGGACACTCATGTCCCAGAATATCTCTTCTTCCGCATGACGTGAACACAAACAATATTGTTTAGCTAACATACGGAGGAGGCATGGAAAATATTTATAGTGCGTTCAACAATTTACGCGTCCCTACTGGGGTGGGCAATTATAGTAAGCTATTAAGCCTCCAGCGGTGACGGCGATATTGCATGCTTATAAAATATTGACTGCTGCTAGAAAATTGGTTTGCCTATTTAACTACGCCATTCTATTACGTTTAGTGTCTAGTTGTAGTAATTGCTGTTTTATATTAAGTTCAATAGTCGTAGAAAATATAAAAGTGAAAAGTACTAAGATTGAAAAAAACGTAAAGATAAAATAGCATTCTGCTACTTGTGTGCGTGTGTGTGTCGAAATGTGAGCACCGGAGTAAAGACGTCGTTGACCGTAGGTACATTATACTGTTGGCAACAAAAATATTTTTTTTACCCTGTGTCATTGGAGTAACAAACGAGTAGTTCCGACTTTTTACCCGACTGCAAGAGGGTTATGTTTTTCGCGCGTATCTTGTATGTAAGTTTGTATGTAATATTCTTTATTACCTCATATCTTTCAAACGGCTGAACGGATTTCCATGATTGACATATCGTTAGATTTGTCTCGTCAGCCCAAGTGTTCTTAAGAAGGTGGCGTTATAAAAAAACCAACATGGCGGCTGTACGGTGCTATTATACGTAGTGGAAAAAACATTTTTTTTTAGAATACTGCAATATTGGGTGTCAAATTAAAGGGCTTATTATAAGGATTTCAAAAAGGTTTATCATATAAATAATAACTAAATAGAAATAAATATAAAATAAATTTAAAAAAATTAAAAACCCGCCTGCATAAAAAGACAAGTCAACTGAAAAGATGGAAACAAGATTAAATATTCAAGGCAACATTATAACATGCAGTCGGAGGCTTATAACTCAAATCATTCATAATGTCACTTTCTTTATGCATGCCTCCGACTGCATGTTATAATGTTGCCTTGAATATTTTATCTTGTTTCCATCTTTTTGATTAAAGTGAGAAGAGAACCATAACAAAAATTGTTATAAACTCGTTCAAACAAAAGTTGTGATGTAAGTACTTACGGATACGTCCTCTATTCGACTCTATTTCTGTGTAAGCTGATATAAAACACAGAGTGTGATGTTTCAACCGTTTGCTATTTTACGACTGCGTCAACTTTGAAAAAACATTGGTAAAAAAAACAAAGTAATTCAACAACACAAATATGAAACATCTTAAAGTGAGCAATAAAATAACATTGTTACTGCGACTGAGTAGTAGATAACACCAGTTTATTGTTTTCCTGATGTAATAAGACAGTAAAAAACCGGCCAAGTGCGAGTCGGACTCGCGCACGAAGGGTTCCGTACCAAAAAATGGCAAAACAACACGTTTGTTGTATGGGAGCCCCCCTTTAATATTTATTTTATTCTGTTTTTAGTATTTTTTATTACAGCGGCAACAGAAATACAGCATCTGTGAAAATTTCAACTATCTACCTGTTGTCGTTATTAATATCCAGCAAAAAACGGCAAAAAAATCACGTTTGTTGTATGGGAGCCCCCCTTAAATATTTATTTTATTCTATTTTTAGTATTTGTTATTGTAGCGGCAACAAAAAAACATCATCTGTGAAAATTCCAACTGTCTAGCTATCACTGTTCATGAGATACCTACAGCCTGGTGACAGACAGACAGCGGAATCTTAGTAATAGGGTCCCGTTTTTACCCTTTGGGTACGGAACCCTAAAAATGAGTTAGTGAGTAGGTATGTAAGTAGGTATATCTTTTGCAATTTATATTTACTATGACGATCACGACAATAATATGAAAAGACAGGCATTTATAATAATATTATGAACAATATGAACATTCAAATTGTAAGTGGCTTTGCTATCTATGCTAATTAGCTAACAAGAAATATTTTAGTAATGGCATACTGGATGACCACGACCATCAGCCATTATTTTAATGTCCCCACTGCTGGGGCACAGACCTTCCTTATGGGTGGAAAAGAAGGATGGGCCATAACATCACGCGGGTCCAATGCAGCTTAGAGGTGGCGACAGCCAATGCACCTGGGACCAACGGCTTAACGTGCCTTCCGAAGCACGGAGGAGCTCGAGTTAATAAATTTTTGGTCACCCGTCCCAGACTGACCATTGTGAAAGTTGCTTGACCTCCGCAATCGCTGGGCCAGGCGCTAAACCACTGCACCACCGAGCTCCTAGCATACTGGATGCTCGATAGCAAATAAAGTCACTGTTAATAAATGTACTTAATTATCGAAAAAGCTTTCTTCATTTATAAAATTTGGTTTTCTTATAAAAAGTTCCTGCTTTTTTAGGAACACAAGGAAAAATAAACGGTCATATTGACACCTTGATTGACAGACAGTGGGATAAACGCAAAAATGGTAAAAAACCGCCGCAATCCTAATCTTCGCCTATTTTATTTTACTACTATTTACAGAGCTATCGAAATTACTGCAAGAGTTATCTCAAGGTCCTTCTCTCAATCCTTTTAGGGTATACATGAGTCAGCACCTACTCCCAGCGCCAGGAAGTGGAACGAGCGTCAGCACGCTTCCAAAAATGTAGAATTTCGACATGCTCTACAAGAGTTATCTCAAGGTTGAAATTTGGCAGAATGGTAGAGAATAGCACAAAAAAAAATAAGACGGCAGTCAGACCGTAGTGTCATGGAACATGCCGAGTCAGCACGCCACGTAAGTTGTATGAATTTCGAGGTCGGTACAAGAGCTATCTCAAGGCTGAAAATTCGTATGTTTAAGTATTATGCATAACTTATGAAAATAACAGACAGACCACAGTGTCATGGAACATATGCAGTCAGCAGTCGCTCGAAGGGTGGAGTCCCAACAAGCTTGGAGCTGCAACGTGTTACGAAACAGGATTACACAGTTGAAATTTGGTAAGTAGATGTATACTCTACACCGCTCTACGATTTTTACACAAAAATAAAAAAAAAATAAGTGAGGCTCCCCATACATGGAACTGAAATTGAAAAAAATATTTTTCCTCAAACTCATACGTGCGGGGTCTTTAGATAGCTCTTAAAAATGACATTGAGGTTCCCAAAACTATTTTTTCTCAAAGTGGAACGTTTGGAAGATAAACACTTCCAAAATGGTAAAATGTGTCCCCCCCCCCCTTTAACTTTTAAAATAAGAAAGTGAAAAATCTTTAAAAAAATATATGCTGTAGATCTTAAAAAACACTTTCAACGAAATTTGGTTTGAACGAGATTTAGTTAGCAGTTTTAGATATATGGCACATTTACCAAAACCGCAAATATAACTTTGTCATTTATACAAACACTATGAAAAACAAAGTTATTTTTGAAAACGTAAAATATTAGTGGTATTCACTATACTGTTTTATTATATAAAGACAATTAGTAGAAGATTTGTATGTTTATATGTTACCGCTAAGTTGCGGAACCCGTTAATGTGCGAATTAACTAGTTAATCTGCACATTAACTGATCGAGTCAGTTAAAGTGCGATTTTTTCTTAAAGTAGCAGATTTCTGCACTTTAACTAGTTAATCTGCACATTAACGGATGCTACACCGTTAAAGTGCAGAAGACAGTGAATGAAATAGCCAAGGCTTCAGGAAATTTAAGTTAAAGACCTATATTGAAAGTAAATTGTACTTGGTCGTTAATCTGCAGATTACCTAGGGAATCTGCATATTACCTAGTTGTACGTTGTTGTACCTAGTTACGAAATGAAACAATTTTTCGCACTTTAACTGATTCGACCAGTGAATCTGCAGATTAACTAGTTAATGTGCATTCTAACTGATTTCCGCACTTTAACGGATTGGTGATATATACATTTATTAGATCACAATGCTGGTAACGATTATTGATACTTAGTAGGTACGTGTTTTATATTTTTTTCATAAAAAAACTAGTTTTACAACTTATAGTTAAGCCTCGGTTATATATAATTGATTATTTTGTTTATCTTATCTTAAGGTCTAAACAATTCATGTTATTGTCCTTACTTGCCAATTTTTCTACACATTGTATGTATATTTATAAATCATGATATTGTCTGGAAATTATTTGCATAAAAATTTTGAGTGCTTATTGTGCATTCAAATCATGTTATCATAATCCTGCGATTAATGCGTATAAGAAAATTCTTTTGTACAGGTAACACAGCCTTTCATTTGTTATGTAAAGATTTGGATATAATGCCATTGTTGAAAATTGAGTTAGGGGCAGAATCAATTTAAATTATTGATTATGAAAATTTTAAGTTAATAGCAAGTTGCGTAAAACATTTGCCTATTCATGTAGATGTTGATTACTAATATTCCAACAAAAATAAAATCTCAAAGCGCTGTATAATTGATGAAAAACCTTTTTTCAAACTGGGAAATAAAGTCAAGCTTGACATTCCTCGCAAACCATGTCACTTGTTTGTCTCGTTAAGTTTCCATAATTTACTTTGAAATTGACCAAAAAAGTTTTCCCTTTGAGAAAGTTTGATGGACGGTTCAGATTTAAAATTCAATTATTGAAGATTTCGTATTTGTTTCACTTTGAGTTTTTACCTACAATATTGTTATTAAATAAATCAAAGTTGAGAGGTACTTCTAACATCTGAATTGGGGAAAGGGGATAGAATGAAATGCTAAGGATGTTTGCGATATTTCATGGATTTGACATTTATTTATTATTTTGAAAACAGCGTGCTGTTGTTGCCATTTTGTTTGCGAATAGATTTATATAATTGTAATATAAGTACATAAGTGCATATTATGTAAAGATTTGTGACGTTAAGTACAAGCTTGAAAAAATATTTATAAGAATAATAATAATTTTATTGGAGAATATTGCATTATTTTGAGCTGAGCTGAAATGAATAATGAAGAAGCTATTTTATGTACATTAGAAACACGGAACATACGAGTTTCTAACAAAATCAACTGTTTTAATCAAACTGAAATATATTTCTGATTTTACATATTCATAATAAATAAGAATGACATAATACTTTTATAATTTCCACTAGTTTTTTTTGTGAAAAACTTGAATAAACTGTTATTGTATTCTTCGAAATCCTTCTACGGATCCAGTTAAATCTCAAGATCTTCAGTCAATCGCAACGAAACTGATATAAAGCTTTCAATTCCGTGTGATAAGGCTGCGCAAACAGAATCGAGGAAACGTTATTGAATATCGGAGCTTGACGAACTGAATGCCATACGGAATTGAATGTTTCGAGTATGTGTCATTTAATATTAAGTTTATATTGATCTTTTGCAGTACCTGCTTACGTGTTACCAAATAAGTCAAATCATGCAAGCTTACCTTTAGCAGGAAAATACTTTAAAGTTCGTATCGAATACAAATACTTATGAAATAAAACATTTTTTAACGGATACTAGCGCGGTTTTATTGATGATGAATTTTTTAAGACGATCAAAAATTAATTTTTAACAATTAAAAATTAATTTTGTTAAATATTAATTTCTGAACGTCTTAAAAAATTAATCGCTTGATGGTAGGCTCACAAGCAGCTTCAGTCCCCCGTGACCACGGCAGCTGCAAAGGTGCCGAAACGTCGGGAAAAGCAAAAATCAAACCAAATACCAACTAATTACCAAAGTACTTTCAATAAAACCGCGCTAGTATCCGTTAAAAATTGTTTTATTTCATGTCTAGTGAGCGCGTAAGCTTGAGAAGTGAACAAATACTTACCTATCTTTCTTTTAATAGAAATTCAAACAGGGCCACCTGCCTCCGTAAAGTGATTCCGATCGAATCGATTTGCACTAACCGATCGAATCGATTTGCACTAAAAACAATATATATATATATATATATATATATATATTTATATATATATTTTTTTTCTGAATCATTTGCATCACCATATTCACTACAAAGAAACCTTTGATAAATCAAAGAAATAACGCATTGACATCTCAACAAATTAAATTTCATGAGCGGCCGGGGCGGTTAGATTATGATTTATGATTTTGTGTTTCATACAAGCTTATCCTGGGAAAAATAAGCGGTTCTTGTAGTAATAAAAGGTAAGCGGAGGTAGGTGTGGATACAGTATATCATTGGGCTAATGCCACAGAATAAATAATTCTAGAGCTTCATACTTGTGGCTTGACCTGACACAAGCCGGCTGTTATTATTTTTATCATGATCGGCATGTGAACGTACTAATATTTTCCTTTATGAATTTTGATGTGAAACTCATAAACTGCTATTAGTCTAATAGCAGTTTATGAGTTTCACATTATAATTCATAAAGTAAAATTTTCCCATTTTTATTATGTTTTGATGGCTTCACATTTCTATTTATCACCCCACTTCCTACTTCCTACTAATATTATAAATATGAATGTTTGTTCCTCAATCACGCAAAAACGGCTACAGAGATTTGTATGAAATTTGACACACAGATAGTTTATAGCCTGGATTAAAACATAGAATACTTTTTATCCCGATCATAGGTTCCCTCCGAGTATCCACGCGGACGAAGTCGCGGGCTGAAGCTGGTAATGAATAAGTCAAATTAGACTCATGAATAACTTGGTTATTTTATTGATAAGTCATGAAAATGTTTTCAAAGAAAAGTTTGTGCAGTCTTTGTTTCTTTCGCGAGTGTATGAAACAAAAGAATACGTTTTCTACGAAATGTTTATTGAATAAACGGCGTCCAGAATGTGGAAAATTAGCTAAGTATAATAACACCTAGAAGCCTCGACCTCGTGTCCTCTTATGCAAAGTGAGGCAACTAATACTGAGAACATTTTGACTCAGTTTTCAGATTTATATCCTTCATACGTTATCTAATCGTAACTAAAATCCAATAATATAGTAACTAATCTCCTAAAGGTAGGAAAATTGAAACTGTTTTGTACTTATAAGGTATGATTATGTAATAAAGAAAATCTAAAAACGGCGCCAATATGGCTGTTTAAGTTGCCTCACTTTTGACAGTGCGCTTTGTAGGGAATTATCGTTCTAGGTGTTATTATTCTAAAAAAATTAGAAAGATGATTCTACTAACATAAGATAGTATATTTTTTCTAGACATAATGCTTAGGCGTAAATCACATGGCAGTGGAAGGCGCCAGCGAGACCCGTAAATCAGGACCGCGGGACTTCCTGCCCCTTCGTATTAAATTAATTTTGCTACCTACGCGAAACAATGACCGAATTTTTGTATTTTCCCTTCCTTGAGATTGCTGGCGTTTTTAGTATTGTTATTTTGTCAACAGTTTCATTATAAAGTAGTCTTAATCTTATTCCGGGAGATTTTCTTTGAAATAATTTAAGTTGACAATTTTCAAGTAGGTATACTGGATTTGGAAGGATATAATATTACAATAGTAAATAGATATAAATGATGTTACTTAGAAAATGACAGTATTATTATTTTAAGTAAGTATTATTTAAATAAAAATGACAGTACCTATCTATCTCTACAAAAAAAATAATAATTATAAACACAAGTATCAAATAAGTATTCACCAAATTATCAACTATCAATATGGAATACATAAAAAAGTTATTAAATGTAGCTTTAATGTCTCTGCATTTTCTTACTCGTTTGTGTTGTGTTGAATGATGTTCATCTCAAAATATCGAAATGAATATAAAAGGCACTCAAGGTACGTACAGAGATTGTAAGAGCTGCAAAAAACTATCTCTTGAGTACCTATGTATAATAATAACATACCTTAAATCAAGGGCATCAGCTCGGAAAGCGGTGCCATCCACATATGAAATTAATTTCGCCAGGAACAATAATGGCGGGAATTTCACCTTCGCGCGTGTGTGACACGTGACAAACAATGGCTTCATATTCGATATTAATTTCAAAAAGTTTATCACAAGTCTTTTGTTTTTGTAGTTCCTATGTTGGATAATTGTTTGTAAAGTGATTGGTGGTTAGAATTAAGTTTATTGGTGGTCTAGCAGAAATTCCAGAACTTAATACATAGTCAAGCATATTCATACGTAAGCAACTTATTTTTAACCACGGCTAATTTACGGCGATAGATGGCGATGTACAAGTTAAAAAAAAAAAATTTGAAAGGTACCTAATTATGTAATAATTTACCTTTCAAGTTACCTTTCAAGTTTATAACGTTTTATTAGGATAGTACTTATTTCAGATCGGAAAGCTAATTAATTTCAATGTGTTTAAGTTTTAGAGTTACAGTTAGTACGGTTTTTTTTGCTGTAATGCATAAAAGATAAAATTTCTTTGTCAAATTAGTGGAGTAAGTATCTTAATTTAGATAACCACCCTTTTTAACGAATAACGACAAAAATAGGCCACGTATTTGGATATTTTTGGATTTACAGGTTGTCCTAAAACTTTGCCACGCGGAGGGAAAGTATCTTCAATATTGAAATTTTACTAAGAGAAAACTTCATTTTGCTTTAAAAATAATTCGAACTGCATTCAAAGATTTTGTTAAAAATCACATCCTATACAAATTGATACAATACGTAATAATTAAAATTGAAATTTCATGGTCTTCCTTTTGTTTAAGATGCTGTGTTACTGAACAAAAAATAACCCTAATGAGTAAGTAACCCTTTCGATTGGTATCGTAAAAATAAAAGATTGTTTTTTTAATTTGGCGTGTTCGATTCCTGGTAGAGCAGGTGATTTTTCAAAAATCTTTGAATGCAGTAAAAATTATTTTTAAAATCAAAATGAAGTCTTCTTTCAGTAAAATTTCCTAACTTCAATATTTAAGGTACTTTCCCTCTGTGTGGCAAAGATTTGGGACACCCTGTATACAACGTGTAACAGAAAGGGGATATCAACCCGAAAGGAGGTCAATGTACTCGTGAAACTGAACGTCTACCAAAAGAAAAATAATTTCAACGCGAAAAATAAATATTGGACTCATCAAAGAAAATTTGAATTTGCCGCCAACATTTTGTAAGGGGAGTTCAAAAATTTTTTTTAATTTGAGTTTTGTTCAGTTTCACGAGTACATTGACCTCCTTTCGGGTTTGATACCCTCTTTCTGTTACATGTTGTATATGAGAATAGCGGTAATTAAAAATTATTAGTTAGTCAAGTCAAAGTCAAAAATAGCTTTATTCAAATAAACTTAATTATTAAGTACTTTTGAATCGTCCATATTTTATTACCACCCGACCCAGTTTTTTTTTATTTTTACTTTGACTTTTGTTAAATATCATAATACTTACTTATAAGTTTTATGGAACTGTGTAAAATCATTAAAAAGTAGAAAGGGTGTGTAGTAGAACGTAAAGAAGCTGCGATAATTCTTGATATTGTATGTTTACCATTATTGTTTTTTTTATACGAGGAATTATAATTACTATCTCGCTGGAGTAAAGAGAACAACTGAGCTAGTACAACTATGAGTATTAGAACCGGTATGGGTTCTACCTATGTAGGTTCTTGCGAGCGACTAGCAAAGCAAACTAATAAGTAAAAAGTTTAATTTTAGAATATGAAAAACTGATTACAAAATTAATAAAATAAATAAAATGCATTTTTTTCAGGCTAACTTACACCCATATTTTAACATTACCTAGGTACATTAACATTAATTTAAACTTAACAGTTAAAAATTAATTTAAATATAAATTACATACATATCATGCTAAAATACACTTTGTTGATTGGATTAAGAACTATCATTATATGTTATTAGCACAATTACACTGCAATTAATGATAGTTTATTTGTTAAAAAAGTAAATGTATTTGTGTTGATTACCAGCTATTTTATCAAATTGTGCACTATTTGCTCAAAATGTAAATGATAAGTAATTTAATTCTTTATTACAACTTCACCAAATAGCGTCCAATCGATTGCTGTTTTAATTAAGTGTATGGGTAGTTATTATTCGATGACACGTTATTTCTTTCATTAAGCTAATGTTTGGCACATTATGAATATGGCTATTCGAAATAATTAGCAAGTGACTTAGTTTCATATAGGTAGCTATTTTAGTTTTATTTTCCTTGGAGATATAAAATAAGTCTTCATTATGATACGTACCTTGTAAAAGATTAATACTGAAGAACAAATCAAAAGACAGCTAAAGACAATGACATATGACGTTAATTTACACAAACCTAAATTAAAAAGTTAGGCTTAACTTTTATGGGGACAGGCGCGGTCGCAGCCTGAAATTTTGGGGGGGTCACTTGTAAACGTTGAAAAATAAACAATATAAATGCCGCGTCGTCAAGAAAAAGTAAGTTCCATCTTACACGGCGCGACTGAAAATAAACTGGTTGAAAATTCTAATCACCAATGAGTTGCTAAACAGTCACAGCACTAGTATTTCAATGGCGGTTCGTACACGAATTTTGTAAGCAGGTTTGAAAATTATATAGATTTTTTTTGACGATCCAGTTTTTCAAAATTTTCAAAATGTTGGCGATGCGTAAAAAAACATATTACCGTCCGGCTTACTGGCGCTGCCTGTTCTCCTTTACAGGTCGCAGAGGTCGCAGTTTTCAACCGATTCTCGAAAAATTTTGTGACCGGGTTTGATAATTATACAGGGTTATTTGTAAAACACTAACAATTTCGCAGGAATAGATCACTAGCATCATAAACAAGAATATTTGTTCTACGACTTTTCCAAAAACACAAAAAAATATTCGACTTTCTATACAAATGTCCGAACAGTTGATCGAGTTTAGTATGAAAAGATGATTTTTTTTTATTGTTTTCGCAAAAGTCGTAGAACAAATGTTGTTGTTTATGATGTTAGTAATTTACTCCTGCTAGGTTGTTGGTGTTTTACAAATAACCCTGTATAGAATTTTTATGATATGATATGATATGTAAAAAATACATATTTCGACAGTTGCGAAAAATGATAAAAAAATGTTACAAAACTTTTTTGTTAGCGGTGCAAAGTTGTTATTATTTCGAGAAAACTCAAAAGTGCATCAATCAAAACATTTCTGGCCAATATTCGAAATTTGAAAATAAATAAGGTTGTGACTTTGTGACAGTACATTTTTCTACTCATGTGACAGAACTTAGGACTTCGTATATTATTTGCACAGTTTATATACTTATTAGTTGAAAAATCTAAAATCTAATCTGTGTTATTTGTTTTTAAAAAACATACAATTTGAGCTACTTTTAACGTGTGGTCTACAGCCTACGGAGCCACTAGTTTTTCACAAGTTTTTAACAGACAACAGAAATAACTTTCTTAATACCCCTTAAATTACTCCCCCTTAGTAGAATCACCTAGTTTTAAGCGGCTACATCTAGTATTAGCCGCGAGCAAATCGGTTACATGTTACATCTAGGTTTATCCAACAGCGATCGGCTACCTAGTTTTAGCTGGCTAAAACTAAGCGTAGCCGTACTTCGGGTATTAGCCGTAACATATACAAATACCTACATATGAAAAAGTTTTCCAAGAAATAAAATAAAATAATTACAGATTGGCTTCGGTTCTCTAAGAGTCTTAGAGAACCGAAGCCGATCTGTCAGCAGAAGTCAGTCTTAGACTAAGACTGACTTCTGCGTTTTATCTGTAGTGTGTTCTAAACTTGTAACAGCATGATGTAGATCTGAGAGTTAATTATAGTTGCACAAATCTTTTTTAGATTAGATTAGACAATACTTTATTTTAACACCAAGAGAAACATACATATAAAAAATTACAATAAAACTTACAGTGCTAAATATGGCGGCCTTATCGCTAAAAGCGACAGACAACCGGAGATATGGAGAAAATATTGACAGAAGATGAATAAAGAGGGGGGTGTAAAATGGCTCAGACGGAACAAAGTAATTAATTAAAAAGTTAAAGTCATAAACATACATAAAATAATATGACATGATAAACTTAAATAAACTTACATACACTTAGAAATACAGTATTACGTAATTAAGGAAAAAACAAAAACAAATTATTTACAGTATAGGAGAAGTAAGTAAGTAAATTGATTTCTTTAGTTTGTAATGATACTAAAGAAATCAATGAAAGTGATCATAACAACTCTGTTTAAGCACATATACTCTACTCTGTTTTAAAATCTAATTCGAGAATAAAATATTATGGTACTTGATCATAAATAATAGGAGCAGGAGATGAGATTCCATAAGTAGGACATTAAAAGTCGAGTGGTGAAACAAATTCAATAATTCGAGGAAATAAAGGACGAGGAATTATATCCCTTCTAAAGGTGACTGTTTTTGCCGCATAAATTTAAAAGATAATAGGGATAGCTTGGTAAAGTGATACGACTGACATATTCGTTGAAATAATGTAATTTTTTAAGATTGGGAAAAAATCCAAAACCACTCATAACTTGATTTTGAAAAGTTTGATTATAGGCTTCCAAGTTCAAACTATCTATATAACTGAAAACTATAATTTCCTAATTCTTTTGTCTGCAGACGGATAGTATTATTATGGAGTGAGGCCAGTAGATTACACACACGATAAACTTTTAGGTGGTTTAATGTATTTCTCTAGGGAAGTATGATTCAAGTGTGAAATATATGCTTCCGAGAATAGGAATGGGCGAGTCAATTACTACTTAATACATACTAGCTCGATCATCTAGGATAAAAGAATGACTGTACAAAAAACAATGTTTTAAATGATTATTTACTCTATATCCTATCTATATCTATAGATCTATTATATCTACAAGGGTGTAAACTGTAACTCCACTTTGCAGAAATAAGTAGTCATATTAAATGCATAGTTTTCTCTTCTGCAAGTAGGTTGCTTGGTGCTGGCACTCTCTACTGACTCTAGTCAGAAAGATGTATAGAGGTTTCCACACATTACTGACAACGACTCTACGCCAACCTCACTCCGTGTTCTATACACGGTTAATTTTTAAGTATATCTAAAAATGAAATAGGGTGTCCAGACCACGTAAATGAACAACTTTTACTATGGGGCCAACCACGAAATCACGAAAAAAAAAATCAGCTGTTCCATACATTATAGTCGAGTCGATGTTATACTTTTCTATGGAAAAGCTGATTTTTTTTCGCGATTTCGTGGTTGGCCCCATAGTAAAAGTTGTTCATTTACGTGGTCTGAAATCCCCATTTCATTTTTAGATATAGTTAAAAATTAACCGTGTATAGTATTCAAAATTCTTTATACTTTTCAAAATTCAACGACGCGTCGATCATACGTATTTGCATAGGTATGCAAAGTAGGTACTTTGCCCACATAATATTATTCAATTTACTAGGATGTTGAAAATCGAGCCTAGGACCTTAGATTGTTTTGATTGAAGCGATATATTTTTGATTTTGCCTATTAAGAAAAATGTGTAAGTAGGTACTTAACTTTACATCTAACCCAACTTATCCTATATACCCATGTCATACGTTGAGAAGTTACTCGTGGAGTTTGTTCTACTTACTGACAAGATGACCCATATTGTTACATGTCATCCACAAACTTTGACGGCAATTTAATAACAACACTGTTCATGAAAGCAAACACTTTTTAACGGATACTAGCGCGGTTTTATTGAAAGTACCTACTTTGGTAATTAGTTGGTATTTGGTTTGATTTTTGATATTCCCGAGGTTGAAAGGAAACGTCGGGAAAATCAAAAAGCAAACCAAAAACAAACTAATTACCAAAGTACTTTCAATAAAACTGCGCTAGTATCCGTTAAAAAGCGTTTTATTTCATGTCTAGTGAGCGCGTAAGCTTGAGACGTGAACAATACTGTTATAATTGTTGATCAAGCGAGAGCGAAGCGTCGTCTGTGCTCTGTGCTTCAGCTTGGGCAAAAATTATTTCGTATGTCCTTTCCGGCTGTCCGTTTGTTCTTCTCTACAGGGGGGTATTACAACCTCTTCAAACTTGCCAGTTTTAGTATAGGTACATCTCTTTCTCGCTGTATAGCAATTAAAAGAGATAGATTGATAGCCAGTCAGAAAACTGCCAGGAAATAAGAGGTCATAATACGGCCCCAGGTCACATTTCTCAACCGATTCTTTTTGTGAGCAGGTTCGAAAATTGTAGACATTTTTTGTCGATCCAGTTTTTTTTTTAATATTTTCAAAATGGCGGAGATATGCAAAAAAAATCTCTTGCAGCCCGGCTTTCCGGCGCTGTTTGATCTCCTCTACATGTCACATTTCTTGACCGATTCTCGTGGAATTTTGTGAGCGAGTTCGAAAATTATATAGACTTTTTTTGTCGAGCCTATTTTTCGAAATTTTTCAAAATGTTATATTTCAGTCCGGCTTATCGGCGCTGTCTGTTCTCCTCTACAGCTACAGGTCGCATTTCTCAACCGATTCTCGTGAAATTTTGTGAACGGGTTTAATAATTATATATAATTTTTCAGTTGAGCCAGTTTTTCGAAATGGCGGAGATATGTAAAAAAAGAAATAGGTATTTCAACAGTTTTAAAAAACCGGCCAAGTGCGTTTGGACTCGCGCACGAAGGGTTCCGTACCAAAAAACGGCAAAAAATTACGTTTGTTGTATGGGAGCCCCCTTAAATATTAATTTTATTCTGTTTTTAGTATTTAATGTTTTAGCGGCAATAAAAATACATCATCTGTGAAAATTTCAACTGTCTACCTGTTGTTGTTATTAATATCGAGCAAAAAAATCACGTTTGTTGTATGGGAGCCCCCCTTAAATATTAATTTTATTCTGTTTTTAGTATTTGTTGTTATAGCGGCAACAAAAATACATCATCTGTGAAAAATTTCAACTTTCTAGCTATCACGGTTCATGAGATACAGCCTGGTGACAGACAGACAGACAGACAGACAGACAGACAGACAGACAGACGGACAGCGGAGTCTTAGTAATAGGGTCCCGTTTTTACCCTTTGGGTACGGAACCCTAAAAATGAACAAAAATGTTACAAAATTTTTTTGCTAGCGGTGCAAAGTAATATTTTTTTAATAAACTCAAAAGTTCATAATTTAAACATTTCTGGCCAATATTCGGAAAATAAATAAGGTTGTGACATTGTGACAGAACCTAGGACTGCGTATATTATTTTCACAGTACAGATAATTATTAGTTGAAAAAACTAATTTCTATTCTATGTTATTTGTTTTTAAATAAAAACCGGTCAAGAGCGAGTCGGACTCGCGCACCGAGGGTTCCGTACCATCATAATTAATACACTGCAGAGTAGAATAATAAAATTATTATTGCAGTTTTAGGTCAGCGCCATCTTTAGACCGATAGTGGAACTACTGTTAACTTTTTAGAAATTTGATAATTTCTAAAAAAAGTGTGCTATATTGAGACATCCTTTTATTTTTTCTGTAATCTTTATATAAACTGCTATCACATAGTTTACATTTTTCATCATAAGTCGAAAACTATGCGGTCTAAAAAAAAAAGAAAAAAATATTGAAAACGTGCAAACGGCGTTCTTTTGTATGATACCCCACATGCCCTAGTAGCCGCACTTCAAATTTATAAGACCCCTTTTCAGTCCCTGTTGTAAAAAAGGTGTTTATTTTTTTATTTCTTTCTTATTTGCAAAATAGTTGGGAAAATGTCATCTTAAACTATTCCAAATTTGAAGTTGATATCATTAGTAGTTCTTGAGATATCCAGCTGTGACACAAAGAAACAGACAGACTGAGTCACACCATAAGGGTTCCTTTTTTACCTTTTGGTACGGAACCCTAAAAACATACAATTTGAGGTCTACAGCTCACGGAGCCACTAGTATGTAAGTATTGTTGATTCCTAAAAGGAATAAACCCTCATATCATACATTAAAAAATTGTTACTGCTTGCTGGATAATAGACAATATTCTATTTAACAGCTTCTGGAAAATCGTGAACTTAATTAGTGGTTACGACAAGAGTATTTTTTTAATTCTACAAATGAAAAAGCTCAACCTTATGTCACTCGACGTAAAGAGCCGGAGGCCTAAGCTAAGTCTAAACTAAACACTGAAGAAGAAAGAAATGTGACTATTTTATTATACAAGCAGAGTATTTCAACATTTTTATGATGCCGTCAAATATTTTTGTGTAATATTAGTCTCTACGGTCCATGTTGTACAAAAAGTATGTTTTTAGGGTTCTGTACCAAAATGGTAAAAAAGGAACCTTTATGGTGTGAGTGACTCAGTCTGTCTGTCTGTCACAGCTGGATATCTCGGCGGCTATAGCGGCTGAAAAGGGGTCTTAAAAAATTGAAGTGGGGCTATTAGGGCATGTGGGGTATCATATGAAAGAACGCCATTTGCACATTTTCAAACATTTTTATTTATTTATAGGCCGCATAGTTTTCGACTTATGATGAAAAACGTAAAAAAAATTACGTCCCCCCCTCCTTATCTCCAAAGTTTGCAAAGAGAAAAATCTGAAATAATTCTATGTGATAGTAGTTTATATAAAAATTACAGGAAAAATAAAACGGCATCTCAAAATAGCATACTTTTTAAGAAATTATCAAATTTCTAAAAAAGTTAACATTGGTTCCACTATCGGTCAAGAGATGGCACTGACCTAAAACTGCAATTATTTTATTAATATCTGCAGTGTATTTATTATGATGGTACGGAAACCCTTGGTGCGCGATTCCGACTCGCTCTTTACCGGTTTTTTTAACAGTGAATGTCCTAGCTAGATTAATATCTTTATTAATTTATTTTACTTGTAAAATTTATTTATTTATTTATTTATTTATTGTTCAAGACATACATAAATACAGATTATATTATACGTTACTCATTAGCAAAAACCACTAGGGTTTGTGTGCCCATGAGAGTTCGCAAGTTTTGAGCACACTATACTTTATTTAGAACATAACATGAAAATGGAAAGGTAAACATGCTTAACTAACATTATAAATACACAGACTGTAATTGCACGAACATTAGTCCTTATTTAGATTTTATTGATTTATTTAAAATTTGATTTATTTTTAAGGTAAGTATTTTTGTTTTTTTATTATTATTTTGGAATAGGCTAAATGACCAATGTTGGTGCAAGCACCCTGTTTCTATTATTACATTTGACTTAGAGTATATAGGTAGTTTCGTTTGTGTTTATAAGATATTTTTTTAAATGATTTTTAAAATTTGGATTATTTAAGTAAATATTGAGTACTTCGCTTGGTAGGCTATTCAAAATTTTAGGTAGTATATAATTATAATTTCTTGCACCATACAGGTTTTTATATCTACACATTTTAAATTTATCACATTGTTTTCTCAATCTTCCGTCTCGTATATAAATTTCTAAGTTCTTCACATTACTGTATTCTTCCTTTAAAATAGCTAATCTTACTTTATTTTGTACGGTCAACAGATTACAATACTTAAAAAGTTCGGAATAATCTTGACTATATTTATTTTTAACATGTTTCGGTACAATGGCTTTTAATAATCTTATTTGTAGATTATATATTTGTTCCAAATAGCTTTTAAAGGTTCTACCATAGCTACATAGTCCATAATCAATAACAGAGTCCGCTAAGGCAAGATAAAGCAATCTTAAGGTACTATATGGTAGTTTATATTTTAAGACACATATTTTACTTAGAATAGATCTAAGTTTATCGCATACAGAGTTCACATGTGGACGCCAATTAAATCTGTTATCTATTATTAAACCTAAATATTTATGTTCCCCGACCACTTCGATTTGCCGACAAGTACAAGCATGGTCCGGCTGATGTAAACAATCATGTTGGTGAGCGGTAATGACTATTTGGTGTTCGGTTTTGTTCTGTGCGGAATGTATATGCATTGCTTTTGTTTTATTGGCATTTATTACCAATCCTACGTCGTGCGCCCATTTACATAAACTGTCGAAATTTTCCTGCATTATTCGCTCAGCTTTAGTTATGTCATGGTCAGCCGTGACAATGCACGTATCGTCTGCAAATTGGTACACAGAGCCCTGTCTAATGAGGGTGCACATGTTATTTACGTAAATTAAGTACTCCGTTGGACCGATAATCGATCCCTGAGCTGTGCCCTTATCCGTAGTTATGTGATCACTATATGTATTATTAATTTTCACAGTGGTGTTTCTGTTAATGTGATAATTTTTGAACCACTGTAGAAGAGGGCCCTGTATTCCACTTTGCTCAAGATTGTCAAACAATTTTTCATAATTTAGCATATCAAATGCTTTGCTAAAATCAATGAAAACAACGAGCACATGCATTTTATTATTCAAGTGCTCGTTGACCTCATTGGTGAATTGGCAAATAAGTTGAGAGGTGCTTTTATTTTTTTGAAAGCCGAATTGTTTTTTGTTTAATATATTATTTTTTTGTAAAAAGCTATTTATTTCATTACTCACGTACCTCTCAACCACTTTGTCCATACACGGCAAAATCGTTATCGGTCTGAAATTGTTGTAGTCTGTATGACTTCCATTTTTATAAATCGGTCGAATTATTCCTACTTTTAGATCGTCAGGGTATACAGCTGTGGCCATGCAGGTATTAATCAGATGTGTCATTAAGGGTGTTATATGAATGTTGATGTTTTTAATATCTTTAGCACGTATTTTGTCATATCCTGGGCTCTTATTATCGTTAATATTTTCTATTATTCTGGATACCTCGCAGCACGTAGCTTTTTTAAACCTCATGGCCACCTCTGGGACCCTATCGATCACGGAGTGGTCCAGGATTACAGAATTACAATTTAAGGAAATATCATTCACATTTTTATGCATTGCCTTTGCGAAGTTATTACATAGTTCTTTATTCGGAAGTTTAAAATATTTTGAGATAATTTCGTCTATGGACTTATTACATTTACCACATAATTTATTTAATATTTTCCAAAGTGCCTTTGAATTCTTAAAATTTTTCAATATTTCTGACCTGATAAATCTATTCTTTACAAAGTTTATATATTTATTTGTTTTATTCCGATATTTGTTGTACAATATTCTGTTTTCAATATTATTCGGGTGCTTTTTCCATATTTTATACAATTTATTTCTTTGTTTACACATTTTTATAATTTTTTTATTTATCCATTTGCTATTATTTTTAATACAATTATTTTTAATTTTCACAAGCTTTTTACAATTTTCATATATGTGCTGAAATTTTTCTTTAATAAAATTAAATATCTTATAAAAATAATAACATATTATTTTCTTTCACTTCTTTCTAAAAGTGTTTTTATATTTAGTGGTCTATTTGTTTACCTTACCCTTTGTCCCTTTTTATTGAATGTAACAGTTTTTTACCTCCCTATTCCAAGAACCGTCACTTCGTTTGACACCGGAGTGACTCCATTAGTGGTCCGTTTTTCCAAACTGATAAAATAAAAGTGCAAGAAGATAGGTCGCAGTACCCTTAGCATGAACAGGTACCGAGCAAAAAAAAAACTCGCGTAAGAGTACTCGGTAGAGTAATCTCTATGGAAAATCACATTTTGCTTTTCGGCGGTAGGTGGCGCTGTACAAATTTCCCACACAAAATTATCGAATGTTTTTACTCGAACGTAGTCGTACTAAGAGAAGTGTTGTGGGTAGGGTTGCCAACCCTACTATATAATATAGTATCCTATAGAGTCTATAGGGTCCGCCTACTATATTTTTTGAAAAAATATACAGTAGGCAGAACTACTATATATTTTCAAGTGAAAAAATTAAACAAAAGCAACAAAAAAAATATTACATATATGCACATTAAGTATCTGCACAATATTTTTTGTGATTAAACACTTGTGTTTATGGTTGTTGAATAAATTATGAAAATGTTAATACGCATGAAAAATGCAATTTCTTTAAAATCCTCCGTACAAAACGGCAACCTACTATGTTTTTTTGGACTTTTTCGCCATCTACTATATTTTTACACTAATAATCTTGAAAATACTATATTTGATGCAAAAAAAGTCGGCAACCCTAGTTGTGGGGCAAATCAGGGCATGCGTTAAAAAAATAGGACCATTCACTATAGTTCAAAAACAATATACCTACTTACTTAAGTACCTAAGTAAGTACGAACTAAATCAAAATAAGGGCTGAATTAATAAGGGCTAGTAAAATACTGTACAAACAAGATTTTAGGATTATGGATTTTAAGATTCGCCAGAAGACCAACAAATGCTTCCGGTTAAATTTTTCGTAAAGTCCTAGAGATTTTATGCGTTGGCTTCATATCAGCGCAGTTTCCTCGCTTCGTGCGCAATGAAATTATGGCAAGCACCTAAATCCAGAGAAAAGTGGTTTCTTCACTGACTCAAGAAATTTGGTATTTACATGATTTAACCGCATAAATGGAGAAATATCGATTTTTATTAAATATGTTTTCGAATATTTTATTAGAATAGTATCGAAGCGCTAAGCCGATTTTTAAAGTTTCAAACCAGTTTATCACATCGATAGTGTTAAAAAATGTCAGCAAGCCGATTACACATGTTCACTAGAGATGTTACGAATGTCAAAAATTTACACATTCGCGAATGCGAATGCGAATATTTAGGTTACGAATGTGCGAATGCGAATGCGAATGTTAAGACATCAAGTATTACAAAAACCACATGAATAAAAAAATCAATCATCTTTATTACTAAAGCGGGAAAAACATATAAATTACACTTGTAAAAAATAGCTTGCTTCTTTGATGCACATGTACACTTTAATATTATTGTAATAGTTAAAGTTCAATAAAGTAAAATCAAAATAGCCATATAATCAATTTTCTTTTCCGGTGCCTTAAGCAAAAACTGTCTAATTATTCCAAAATACTTTAAAACATAATGAATTATTTGTTTACCAAAACAGGAATTATAGCAAACTGGCAACTAAAACAAAACGATCAACAAACCAAGCAACAGAGCTTAGAGCATCGCCGGCTTCGCCAACGTGAAGCCAGCGTTGCTC
Organism: Agriphila geniculea; assembly: GCA_943789525.1. Lineage (NCBI taxonomy): Eukaryota > Metazoa > Arthropoda > Insecta > Lepidoptera > Crambidae > Agriphila > Agriphila geniculea. The sequence continues at coordinate 11,317,362 of OX038875.1, forward strand.
TAAGCAACAGAGTGACCACATCAACAGGCAATCACATTTCACAAACTACCCGCGTGAAATAAATGCTTTCTTTTGGTCGAATTAGTGACGTTATGTACACATTCGCATTCGCATAACATTCGCATTGATTGATGCGAATGCGAATGTCGATGCGAATGTTTAAAACGATGAGAGCCATTCGCATATGCGAATGCGAATATTCGTAACATCTCTAGTCACAGTGTTGAATATTCATCAGTAAAAACACTGATAGTAAAAGCCTTTAAATCCTTTTACGCAAATGTAATATCTGGGACTTTACCTGAAATTGGTAACATCAATTCAAAAAATTGTCGATCATCAATCAAAAGCATCGGCATTGCTTCTTTTGAGTGATGAAAACATTTTCTTATACTTAAGAGCATTATAACCTTTAGTTACATTTTTAATATTAAACAATCTGTTATATTACTTGTGACTGGTTTGATTTTTTCTGCATATTTTTGAGATTCTGATGAAGAAACAGATAATAAAACATTGTACGTTTGAGAAGCAAACAGTATTTAATAAGGTTTAAACTGTGCGACCGTATTTTAACTAGCTTACTTTTATTTCCATTTCAAATATCGATATTAGGTATCCTACTTTTCCTTCTCCTACTATGTACTTATTATAAATGTGAAAGTTTGTGGGTTTGGATGTTTGTTCCTCAATCACGAAAAAAAACTACTGAACGGATTTGGTTGATTTTTGGCAAACAGTCTAGATTAAAACATAGAATACTTTTTATCCGGATATTCCTACGGGTACGGGAACCACGCGGGTGAAACTGCGGTCGGCCGCTAGTAATTGTATAAACGCAAATCTTTAAACTAGAAAAAATTAAACTCAAATGATCTAAAAGGCATGTTTTATGAACACTTGAACATCAAAAATCTCTCTCTTCTTCTGTGATGAATTTGGTGTTTTGTCACGAAAGCATAAATTACGTTTTATCAGTGCTAGGTGTAGAATATGTGAGTATGTGCCAGAGAGGGGATCACTTTTTAATTAAAATGAAAGCACTTGAGAGACGTTCTTATTAAGATTGTTACAGTGATCCTTGTAAAAACATTGTTGGACATTTTCAGCAGATATAATATATAAAGTGAAAATCTTCTAAAGAATTCGTTTTATAATAGACAGGTGGTGATGAGGCCTGTAGGTAATGTACGTCGTATAATATGTTGCTATTTTCTATTGTATTGTTTGAAGGCTTGGGTTGTTATCGATCTAATGTAATATAAAAAGAGTAATGTAATGCGTTCATTCCTTCTTGATGTTTTTCAGTTTCAATTCAATTGTACATCGTTATTGAATTTGTCGAAGCTTTTCTTTGTAGGTATATCGAAGACACTACCTATGGGATAACTTTATCCTTTGTTTTTCTATTGTGAATACCAAAATGTCACACGTGCTTGATAAAATTTAATCCGATACATATCGCGTAAACGATGAACGTACCTAATTTCAATAGATTTTTTTTACATTATTATGAACGTTGTTGTATGGACGTTCATAATAATTTAAAAAAAATCTATCGTAGGTAAATTTTCTCAAGGAAACAAACGATCTAACGATGTTTTGGAATTGTGGAAATATATTCATTATGTAGCTCTTGTTTCTGTTTTACGGTCGTGGATTGAAGTATTAGTAATAAACAAATTATTAGAAAATAAATCCTATTTATCAACCATAACAACAATATCGCATGTCGAATTTAAATCGTGAACGATGGTGAGGCAATTTATGGCTGAAATTAGTTCAAACAACCAACTTGGTAAACACGTCAGAGAAGAATAGTGGAATAGGGTAAATGAATAGATTTATGTTAGTGGTGCAAACATTAGGTGAGTGTAAACATCACTCAACATGAGATTTATATTGTTTGCAACACTTTGCAACACGTCAATCACGTGACTGGGTCGTTCACAATGTATTGGATCATGCCAAGTCTAAACTGAGATCCTGACCTAGACATAATAAAATCGAGGAACGCTTGATCAACGGCAATGATCCTACCTCTTGAGTTGAAGATCCCGGGTTCTTTTTTTTATGCACAACGGGATGGACTTGGCCTTCACCTCACCTGATGTTGAGTGACGATAAGGCCGAAGGTGGAAGCGCACTACACCCGGAATCCACATCACTGATAACTGGCAATTGAGATAGCTAGTTCCTCAGTGATTTGGATTCCGATAGAGGTGAGCCTCTAACTGCAAGAACAGAACAATTTTTAAATTGTTGTTATGGCGTCAAACTTAGGTAAGATGGTGGACTTGAAGTGAGATGTATGAAGGTGGACTTGAAATACGTCCTACCACCAATCAAACCGAGTACTAGTTGTACCCCTCCTGGGAATCGAACCCGGGACCCCCTGCATCTTACAAGGGTGGGCGAACCACTAGACCACAGAGGCGGTTAATTAATTCGGTTGGTTCGAATAAGATAGGGACATCTGGTTTTGTGTGATGCGTGTTAAAGGCCTGGGCACATCGGCTGCGTAGACACGCGTGTAGTGATGCGCAGCAAAGATACGTGCATGTTCGGTGTGACGTCCAATAGGGAATGCCATTGAGTACAACGTCACGAGCTGCAATGCGTAGCATCAGTCTACGCGTTACGAAAGCGGTGTGCCATGTCTCATAAAGTTTCAGAAATTACAACGTCATTGTACGTCTACGTGCACGCTTACGCATACGCTTACGCCTCCGATGTGTTTCGCACTTAAGGACATTTGTTCCCGTGTCAGAATAAAACAAATTTATTTATCCGTTAGAAATAAACGGATATTTTTCCCGTTTAGTCCTACTAGTAGAACTAAACAGTACAACTAGGTATAGGGACTACTTCTATTTTGTACAAGCTTTGCTTAGTGTGATACTAAATGATTGGCGTGACGTGTCCGGATTATTTATTCATTTAAAATATTTTAAGAGCTTATGACACCATTCCGTCTATCTAACCAATGTAACCTCTATCACAGAAGGTAATGTAATCGGAGCCCTTTATCCCGAAACTAACGATTCTAATTATCGAGGGTCACTCAAAAACGTTGGTTGACCCTGCAAACATGGGTTCCTTAATTAATTATCCACGTGAAACACAATTAAGAGATTGGATATATGAAACTTGAGGTTTTCGTCAGTTTTAATGAACACGAAAAGAACAAACTTGGTTAAGTTGAGAAATAAAATATTTTTTTACAAATCAGCGAATTTTTACTTTTATTTCAATTTTCAATTTCATAGTCATGCCTTCGGAGTTACTTATTTTTCTTATTGTATACTTATATGTGATCTCCTCATAATTTACCCTGAAAAAGTTTGTGCGCTGTAAGATCAAAATCCAGAGTTTCCACTAATAGTCCAACGTTTTCGTTTTAGCAGTAGACTACAATATTAACAAATTGTTTAGGATTACAATTTGTTATAATGTTGAATTTTTTATGAGATGAACAACCAGAGCTTTCGTGAATGGATTAAAATTTTTGTATTAATAAATTGTCAAAGTAACTACATAATTAGATGTATAGCACAAAATATCGCCGTTCACTACGTACTTTGTGTGTAGTAAAAGTGACGCGCCCGTACGTAACCAACGATTTTAATCTTTGTACGTAACAAGTCCCAGCGTAAACCACATTGTTTGGGGGTCATCAGCGCGGCGTACCTACATTTCTGAAAGCCTAAAAGCATTGTAATGTTGTATGAGACACATTCGAAACTTTAGTCCATTTTACATAAAGAAGGTTGTTGATTATTGTCCCTTGTAAATGGTGCTAAAATTAGGCAGTAATGGCCGTAGTCAGTTCATTAATAGGGGTCTCTGAAGTTAAGGTTGGAAAGGGATGAGTTAGAATTGAAATAAACTGTTACGTTTTAGATACTTAATGATACAATTTACAGCATAGATACTAGGATAAGTAAATAAAGAAAAGTGATACTCCTCACTATTGTTATTGTTATCGTAATACTTACCAATTTTAACTAATGCGCAATTGAGTTTGTTACGCTTTTATAGTCTTAACTATTCAACTGATCCTCATCACATTTTGCATATACACTTTGTCAATACAGGGGTACAAAAAACCTTTTTTGTGCCCCTGTATTGACAACGTGTATATAATGTCCTTACATTATGTTCCCGAGAGATAGAAAAAGAACTGTTCACGCGGACGGGCGGGTCATGGGCGGCCGCTAGTATCGAACAAAGAAATGATAATTGTTGTGTTCACAGACATTTTTATACCTAAAATAAATAATAATTTAATTAATGAGTACGTCTTATTAAGCGTGAATTATGTGAATTGAGGCTTAAAAACTTATCCCCAACACGGAAGAAGCAGGACGGTCTAAAGCGGAGTAATCTTTATAACGACTCTAAATGCCACAATTACCGCAACGGAATAAAACTTTCTATGCCATTATTGTAATTTCCTATTATTTGATGTAAAACATTTCGGGTTCAATGCATCGAACGTAAATGGAGGCAGTGGGAAGCACAATGGCTTCGTTTGGTTGATTGTATGGGCAGATTTCATTGTGTCGTTTTACCTCAATAGCACCAACAATTTCAATAGATAGGGCTATTTCCCCTGAGTAAAATAAGTAATGGTTCATGCTTAGTTTTGACCTATGATATAGATAGATCGATAACAAAGAAGCCACAGTTTCGGTTTTCACTCAATCTAAATTGTAAATGACAAGCTTATTTCCTCTGATTCGGAAAAGTTAAATAAATACCTACTCCAAGATAACATTTGTAACTAATTGGCAAACTATCTTGTACTTTCCGAAAACATTTCTAAGTACTCTGTTAGAAACTCAACATTTCACACTAGAAACGATTTCAGTGCCGCTACAATGAACTCACGCATACGTTGAAAAACATTAGTTCTAATTTAAGTGCATCAAAACCATTGCATCTGTACTATTACGAGTATTCTGTCCAGTTGAGCAAATGAAATCATATCTGTCTGTACCCTGTTTATCGATTGCTAAGTATTTTTATTTCCTTTTTAGGAGATTGAAATTGCGCGGTTTTAGTGAAAGTCCTTTGGTGGATTCGGTTTGATCTTTTATTTTTCTTGGCTTTTCGGCACCTGAATCCTGAACTGAAAGCCACTTGTGAGCTTCTTTCAGTAGTGATTTTGTAAATACTATTATTATCTTTATTGGGAACTGTATCTTGTTAGAATTTTGTGCTGTGGATATAAATTGCTCTTCATTATAACAATTGGTATTTTATGGCTCTATTATAATATCTAGACAAGTCGCGACGACACAGGGAATGTTTGCTGGGTGTTCTAAGTGGGTAGATCTGCGGTGAGACACGCGATATTAGCATTTATATTAACCCTTAACAAGACAGGTTGGTGGAAATTAGAGTAAATTAAATTATAGCTCCATTTCCATAAAAAATAAACATAATTGCATCGTGATCTCAGCGTCCGTGAGTAATTAACGATGTTAGAGATTTTGTGCTTTTTATGTTTTTCTTGGGCCTTCTTGTGGACATAATTTTAAGGCATTTTTGGGAACGTTTGAGATATTTAATTAACTTTATTTCACAGCTCTATTTCCAAAAGACAATGAGGTTTTCCTTTAATTAAATGTCCAAATATAACGCAAAACAATTTGCGTAAAACTGCTCTGGCTCTCAACAGTGTTAGATAACTATAGCATATTATAATTTCTACAATATAGAAAGTTAGTTACAAACAAATAGGTAAGTATGTGAATTTCATTGAAGGTATTGGTTGAATTTGGCAGTTATTACTAATAACTCGTTCCTTTTAAGGAGGGTTTGATAATGTTTTAAGCAAGTAACTGTTAAATCTAAAAGTTAACGGTAAGCTCTTTGTCTTCTTTACAATGGTGTCCTCATTAATTAATTTAGTAACGATATCCATCAATTATAATTAACAGCTCGACAAGCCTATGACTGGACAGCTCTTTTAATGATGAGAAGTACAAACCGACCTAATCATTTTCTCTCATATTACAGTTTTTAGGCTGAATATTCGTAAAGGTGTTTGAGTTAAGCGCGGTGTGTACGATGCAGTACTGAAGTGTAGGGTGGTTGTTGAGAGTTTTCCTATAGGGGTATAGTACTGTGTATAGTACCACCTTCAGCCGTAACACGACGACTCACGCAACCTTCCACAATCGATAATCCATTGACCCTTGTAAATTTCCCTACGTACGTAAATATATATTTAAAAATCCATTTTATAATATAAGCATCAACACCTATAGAAATTTTCGTCTGTAAATAACCGACGACGTGGAGTGTTGGAATTATAATAATCTGCTTAATTTCAATCTCCAAGAGGGTCCTGATCGTGAAAGGGAGGGACGGTTAATTGCCGATCAAAAATGAGTCAGTAAGGCAAATGGCTTTTTTTATTCGATTTAGCATATATGTGTTGTTATAGTATTTTAATGTTTGTATGTTTAACATGGATCAATTGCTATTTAAAATAAAAAAATATTAAGAGGTAAATGTTTGGTGCGAAAAGCTAAATGTAGTGCTTAATTAGCAGATCTAATTAAAAATGTGGCAGTGGTCAAATGGTTAGTGAGGTTAATGACATTCATCAAATGTTTATGAGTGACCACATCCAGTTTCAAATTTAATAATGGTTGTTGCTTATTTGTTTAGGGCGCACTATTAGGGGCCTGTCAATAGTGTTGGGACAATTTCCATTGAATTGGTTTAACTCGGGAATCTTCAATCAAAGTCCCAGTATTTCGGACGGCGTTATTAGGTCTTTTCCTCTTGGGACTTAGTATATTAAGGTCACGATCTCTCATAATGACTGCCATTTTCAAATAATGAATGAATATTTCATTCTTTTGTACTGTCATGAAGGAACATTATTAGAATGTTTGTTTTTAGTTTTCAATATTTTTGGTGCTCATTGCTACGTAATTAATTGTCACATTTTAAATAATATTAATTTTTCTTAAGGCGGTTGTATGACCGAAAGTGGCGCCCTCAGAGGTTTTTATTTAATAAGTTATTAATAGAAAAAGATTTTAATAATGTTTATCGTGGAGATTTTAGGGCCTATGGTCTAGTATTTTTAGAAGGTATCACTACATGCCCTCGTAGTCATTTGTAGAAGTAGATAGCAAATGTGTCAAAAACGGCCACTTTTAGCAGTTTTTCTATCTACTTCTAGCAGTGACTACTAGGTAATGTAACGATACCGTCTAAAAATACTAGACCGTGGGCCCTAAAATCTCCACGATAAACATTATTAAAATTGTGTATTAGAATTATAATATTAAATAAAATTCACCGCGGCGTCACTTTCGCTCAGGGTACCACCTTAACTTTCTTGTAAGAAAAGACGTATTTCTCTTTTCCGTCATTTTTAAATCGCAATATAACTAATAGATGGCACCACCCGTGCGAAGCCGGGGCGGGGCAGCTAGTTGTTAATATTTTTATCGTTGTATGTCCGGCGTGGACATACAACAAATCCCTAGGGAAGCTTTGACTAGGATGAAAAGTATCCCATGTTTTAATTCAGGTTAAAAGCAATTTGTGTCCCCATAAAGTGTAAAGATGATTGAGTAACACCCATCCAAATAAACATGTTTTTAGGTGATCGACTAAAAATATTTAAACATACAAACACATCAATATTAGTAGGATAGTCATCATTAAATTATTTTGAATAAAAAATCTAAAGACTTTAGTCTTAATACAATATCTTATAAATAAGATTTTGTCTAACGCCCAAAGTTTTGTCTAGCGACAAATTTTACACAACTCTGCAATTTGGAAGTGAGTGAGTTGGTTTCAGTAACACCTAAATGCAGAAACTTAAACATTTCCTAGGAAGTAAAACAGTATAATGTTTTCACAAAACAACTGAAGCTTCGGGACAACAATTTACTTGTGGATACATAAGATTTGCTTGCTTCTTAGGAAACTTGAGAAGCAATTTGGAAAGTATTATCGAGATACTCTGAAGTTTCAGTTTACAGAATGGCTAAGTGTTTTATTAAAGTAAGGCTTGTAACAGTTGATAGAACTTTAGAGTGATAAATTCGTACATTTATAACCTAAACTGTACTTTAAAGTATATTTATTTGATTTTCGCGATATTGTTAATTATTTAGTTTTGATTAGATTGTAAACATTGTAGGCTGGAGTGGAAATTTTGTTTCAATAGGCACTTTAATTTTATGTAATATTTAATATTCAACATAAACAATTATTAAAGGTAAGCAAACTAAATGGGTGTTAATAAATTTTATAAAACACAGCAAAGTATATATAAGTATTTTGATAGAAAATTCAATAACCTTTTACAAAATGACGCGGCAAATTGAAGTATTTAGTTCTTTTTTTACTACGCGCGGCGTTGTTAATCAGAACAATAAAAATGGCATCTAGTAGTGGTTTTGTAACACAGAAAATAATTGAAAGCCGTGCAAATTCTACGAGTCCAGCAGTCCGTGTAATACCTTTAGAAGAATATTATGATATGTTGTTAGATATTCATTTAAACTGTGGACATGGTGGTCGAGACAAAATTCAGTACAAACTTAAAGACCGATTTATTATTGTACGAAAAGCAATAGACATTCGTGTCATTATATCCTATCTGCGAATTAAAGAGAAACATACCAAAGAAAGGCATTGTAACTAAACCAATAATATCTCGAGATTTTAATGAGCGAGTGTAAGCTTTGTTTTATGATTTTCACCCTACTAAAACAATCAATTGAAATTTTAATAATTGATTGAGTCGTCAATTTGCCTTCGGCATTTTACAAAATAGCGAGCGTTTGTAAACGGACGACGCCGTTTGTAAAACGCGGAATCATACAATTTGCCTGCGACATATATAATAAGATTGGATAACTTTTATTGTAACAGAAGCAAGAAAGTAGTGTCGGAGTGCCTTTAATTTATTGAACAAATGCCTCCAGACCTGACATTTGCAGCTTGTACATTATTGTACAATAGTCGCTTTGTACAGGTAAACTTTGTACTTTCGTCACTATGTCACACCTGTTACATCACCGACTGATCTAATTTATTAACTGTGTGCCACAGATCACCCCCCAATAGATACCGCATCAAGGCAAAAGACGCGCACAACACATACTTGCTTTAGCTAGCATCAACGGGCATATTTGTATGGAATCACAACTTCAGTCCCGACCAAATCTAACCCTAAGTACGTCCGAGTTCATTACAATTTCGAGAATTGTTTTGTAACCAAAATATATTTTAAAAAGCTTTTTGTGCAGTGAAATAGTGTAGAATGTCTGCTAAGACGTAAAGTTATCAAAAATATGGCATAACATTTCACCGGTAAAAAAATCTGCACAGAAAGCTATGCTAGCTAAAGCAAGTATGTATTGTGCGCGTCTGTTGGCTTGTATGCGGTATCTATTGGGAGGTGATCTGTGCTGTGTGCAGATGCGAAGTTGACAATTTCAGAAATAAATGTACTCAGTTTATTTGTTGCCAGATAAATAATGAATCAAAATAAAAAAACATTTCCGCTTTCCAATACTGATGGCAAATGATGGCATGCATTCAGTTGTTCGAGAATTTGTAATAAAATAATAATAATAATAATAATAATAAATGTTTGGACAATTTCACACAGCGCCATCTAACCCCAAACTAAGCAAAGCTTGTAATACGGGTGCTAGACTACTGATATACTACTTATATACTTTTTTAAATATATACTTATTATACATAGTAACACCCAGACCCGTCACAGAAATTAAAATTCATCATTTCAATTTCTGCCCGGCCGGGAATCGAACCCAGGACCTCTTGCGTGGTAAGCGGCATGGTGACCACTGCACCACTCAGGTCGTCAAAATAGCGATGAACTAACAGTTAAGAATATTAAATCAAATTCGGATTATTTGGTGATTGTTTAATGAACTACGACTAAATTTTAAATCTAAATCTTGGTCAATGATGAAGATATTTCATGATGGGATGGGTATCTTTAAGTCAAGGATATCACTCAAGATTCTAAGTACGCTGGATTTTTGGTGTTACTAAAAGAGCTCAAATATATTTAATATTGTCGTTACATTGTTTGTGGAAAAACGTTCACACGTTGTAACTCTAAAAACCTTTTGTTTCCATAGACCATGGGTCTCCAAACTTTTTAGCCTAAGGGCCAGACTAACTCTTCCACGAAGTCCCAAGGGCCAGAACCTAGCTAGCTCATCGCATCAACATACTGTATAAATTACAGTATGTTGGTACGATCCGGGCCGCTTTCGCGGGCCGGATTTTTGGTGCTCGCGGGCCGGATCTGGCCCGCGGGCCGTAGTTTGGAGACCCTGCCATAGACAATACAAATAGAAGAAATCCTAAGCAAACAGTTGCCAAACTTGGCCCAGCCACGGTAACGTTTTAAACCAGTAGAGATAAGAGCTCATAACGTACTAATTAAAGGGAATCGAACTTTCATTTAAGAGAAAGACATTAAAAGAGTTTAAGCCAATTGAGCTTATGAAAAGAAATAAAACCGGTCAAGAGCGAGTCGGACTCGCGCACCGAGGGTTCCGTACCATCATAATTGCACCATTAAACCACACTGCAGAGTAGAATAATAAAATTAGGATTTGCAGTTTTAGGTCAGCGCCATCTCTTGACCGATAGTGGAACTCTTTTTTAGAAATTTGATAATTACTAAAAAAGTTTGCTATATTGAGACGTCGTTTTAATATTCCTGTAATCTTTATATAAAATGCTATCACATAGAATTATTTCAGATTTTTCTCTTTGCAAACTTCGGAGATAAGGGGGGGGGGGGAACGGTATTTTTTTTTACATTTTTCATCATAAGTCGAAAACTATGCGGTCTAGAAAAAAAAAAGAAAAATATGATTAAAAACGTGCAAACGGCGCTCTTTCATATGATACCCCACATGCCCTAGTAGCCCCACTTCAAATTTTTAAGACCCCTTTTCAGGCCCTGCTGTAAAAAATATTTTTTTTTTTATTTATTTCTTACTAGCGGCCGCCCGCGGTTTCACCCGCGTTCCCGTAGGAAAATCGGGATAAAAAGTAGTCTATGTTTTAATCTAGGCTATCTTCTATCTGTGTGCCAAATTTCAACCAAATCCGTTCAGTAGTTTTTGCGTGATTGAGGAACAATCATCCAAACATCCAAACCCACAAACTTTCACATTTATAATATTATAGTAGGATTTGCAAAATAGTTGGGCAAATGTCATCTTAAACTACTCCAAATTTCAAGTTGATACCATTAGTAGTTCTCGAGATATCCAGCTGTGACAGACAGACTGAGTCACACCATAAGGGTTCCTTTTTTACCATTTTGGTACGGAACTTCAAAAACGGTGACTTGAAGATTTTTGGGCGGCATACATAAGATTCTATCATGTTACGTCACATCGTGACGGGGCCTGTCTTATCAAACTTTAATTTACCGATGACGTAGGGACTGTTTTATTTGGTCAAACTGTCGTTTTGCATTTCCTATAGAAGGGGTTGGTAAAAAGAAAATTTTAAGCAAAAGGGAGAGTATAATAGTTAACACTTTAGTAAATTTAAGCAAATATGTTCGTTCGATCAACTCAAGCTCTCTACTGGCACAGCACTCGAGTTGCCATCAAAACAAGCGCAATCTATTTTAGCAGAGTCCATCGTTGAAAACACTGACACGAAATGTTGTACGCGTATCATATCGACACAGCGTATAACAATCACTTTGGCACATACCTTACCTTTTTCACTCTATGACCAGCTTGGATCCACTATAAAAGCCGATTACTTATTGAGTGTTTTAACGAATGCAGCTGTTTCAGCTAATGCAGCTGAATCTGCAGTTTCTTTAAATCACGGAAGAGCTGAAAATTGGAGATTTAGTTAGCCATCCAGGGTTAAACATTAGCAAAACTAGGAAAACTTCGGCAATTACTGTGCCTTCGAGCCCCCAATTCTGCTAAAGGGCGGGCAACAAAAATACAAAATCCGATTTGTTCCACGATTGTCTCCGTGATATCAAGCCACCACATTTTCTCGGGCACCCACTTAAGGGTTATATGGGTCAGTTGTGGGTCTGTGTACGGGTGTGGTCTGCAATCAGTGTCAATGCAATTTACCTCATCGTGTGTTCCACGTACATATTCTGAGCTAGTCTAATAGCGATGATGGATCCGACGAAAATGTGTATCTTTATTAACGGTGTGTCTTCATTAATGTTTGTGCGTCTTGGATATACTTATAGATGCTGTAATCGTGCGAGGAATAAATAAAGAAACATTATTTATTTCGGTTGAAGATAGGTAGGTTAGTTTCTAATACTATATATGAGGACAAAAAAGCATTTTTTGTTGAAGTTTCAATAGTCTTACCAAAATGTAGTTAGGTACGGCATTGTCTTTTAGTTAATATTTTATGTACAAGTATGTATGTATGATAAAAATAATTCCTTGAAAGGACTGGTTCTCAGTAGACTCAAAATTCCACTGATAATTATATTATTGTCCACTTATGTAATTGTATGTAAAGTGTGATAAATAACTAATTGAGCCAATATAATTGTTTACTTTATGATTAAATCTTCTTCATCAGACCAAAAGGAAATAATTGGCTATTCTTTAGGCGAACATTAATCAAGTAATAAATATCAGTAATTTCTTATTAGTGTGTTCAATGTTCAATCAATCTAAATATCGGTAATTTCTTTAATAGTGTGTTCAATGTTCAATCCATCTACTCCATGTTATTGAATCAATTGAGTGTAGATAGGTACGATTGTGTTTCTTTAAGATCAAAGGATTTCAATATTTATCTATCTCTATTAAAATAAGTTAAGACCTTTCTTTAGAATTTTCATCACGTGTTAGTGCAATCCCTTTTATCGTATTATTTTTATTTACAGGATCTCTCGGCGACTTTGATAAATAACAAACACGCAAGCTTTTGACTTTACACTTACTTAAGTAACTAGTTGTGATAAATTTACCTTACACCGACTTTACCAAGAAAGTGTGTAATATATTGTAGGGCAGGGCACGTTACAAAAATAAAATAGGCTTACATCTTCGATCAAGAATACCTTAGATGTCCGGTCAGTCTCAAAAATGGCACCTCAAACAGCGTCCTACTTACAAACTAGGCGCTTATTTTGCACAAAGTAAGTGATAAAAGAAGTGTTTTTGTACAAAACTAGCTTTTGCCCGTGACTTCGTCCACGTGGACATTCGGAAAATCGCTATGGAACCTTTGGCCGAGATAAAAAGTATCCAGCTGGTTTTACGTGATTGAGTAAGAAACATCCAAACATTAAACTTTCATATTTTTAATATTATTAGATCCCGTTCCCGTTCCCGTTCTCGTTCTCATTCCTGTCATCGATTTGTTTGCTTATTTGTTTTTTGAAGTACTTAAACTCATACGAAGTTTCAAGTCCAAATGTCAATTGAATATTATTTTTTCATACAAATTATGAATACCATTTCACCCCTTTTTAGTTAGTGTTGTTGGGAGTTAGTGGGTAAATAAACCTTAACATTTTTAAAAAATCACGAAACAGGTACGTGTTTTTACTTTTGTTTTTAAAAGTACCTACTCCTAAAAAGTTTCAAGTGGAAATGTCTTTTAACAAAAAAAATCCATACAACATAAACCCTATTTCACACCTTTATAGGTTGAATTATGGTTACCGTTTTGGACTTCAAAATAAATACCTACCGTTTTCGTATCCCATGAAACCTCAATAACGACATCCATATCGATTTATGAAAAAAAAAAAAATTAAAATAATGTTTGCATGCTATTGTTTATATGGTTGAATAGGCCGATCTCTTAAAGACCTCCAGTCAACCCTCATCAAATGCAAATAAATGATATTGTATTCTATTCTATTCAATGGGTTTATTTTGGGTTTATTTACCCCATTTACCCCTAAGGGGTTAATTATCGGAAAATCACAAAATACGTGTTTGCCTTTAAAAGTTGTTAGTTTTTAAAAGTCCTCCTGCGAAGTTTCACGTCAAAATGTCTATTTAATATAATTTTTTCATACAAAACATGAACCCTATTTTACCCCTTTAGGGGTTGAAACATAGCCACTATGTTGGACTTAAAAATAAATGCCATTTTCGCAATCAACATCCCATAAAACCTCAATAACGACATCCATATCGAGTTTGGGCTTTTTACCCCATTTACCCTTTAAGGGGTTGATATTCAGAAATTTACGAAATGCATGTTTGATCAATTTTTGTTTGATCAATTAAGGAGTACTTCTGTACTCCTACAAAGTTTCTAGTCGTAATGTCTATTTTCCATTTTTTCCATACAAAGTTTGAATCCCATTTGACCCCTTTAGGGGTTGAATAATGTCTACCACTTAAAAATAAATGCCATTTTCGTAATCAACATCCCATAAAACCTCGATAACGACACCCATATCGATGTTGGGCTTTTTTTACCCCCTACCCTCTAAAGGGTTGAGTTTCGGAAAACCACGAAACACGTGTTTGCTTATTTGTTTTTAAAAGTACTCCTACGAAGTTTCAAGTTGAAATGTCTATTTAATATTTTTTTCCATACAAACTTTGTACCCCCATTTCAACCCTTTAGGGGTTCAAGTCTTTAGTTTCAGTGGTTTGGGCTGGGCAATAGTCTGTCAGTCACCTCTTCACTTTTATATAAGAGATAAGCTTATTTTGTACAAAATTAAGTGTTATAAAATGTGAGTTTATACAAAATAAGAGGTAAGATTATATACGAAACAAATAAGCGCCAAGTTTGTAAGTGGGACGCTATTTGAGGTGCCATTTTTGCGTACTGTTTTAGTTCGTAAAGCGTTATCTAGGATATTCTTGATCGAAGGCTTAATCTTAGTTATTGAAAAAAATGCTTTATTGTTATAAATATCAATATCTCTTTTGAATGAAGGTTTTTCTCTTTATTTAGTTTAGGGCTTTTATCCGCATTAATACGCAAGTCCAATAGTATCTTCTAACAATGCGATACCGACATCGTTATTAAAAAATAAAGAAATTCTTAAACAAATTGCATTATTGAAATAGAATCACTGTTCACTTTTTTTATTAGAAACATTTTTTTTGCCATATCTGATTTAGGGTTTGCTAAAATACTTACCTACCTTGAATTTTCAAAAGATATAATTTAAAAAAATAGATTTATATGTATTTACACTATCAAGAAGTTTTCCAACTTCTTGACTTTATTTAGTCAAATAATAATTAGTGAAATTTATTGATTCTTCGTAATGTTGGAGCTTCTTTACGTTTAAGTTACAGAAGTTTTAAGTACTTTTACTTTGATTGGGTGGTAGTTACCTTCATAACAACGTTAAAGTTCTTAATTAAGTTTAAGAAAAATACACTTAAAGTAAGTACTTTAAGTGTATTTTTGGTAAGTACCAGGTACTTCGTTATTTATCAATCTAGCGCTGTCCTGTTTGTGGAGTTATATCAGGTTAGTAGATATCAATCTCGAATAGGTGGTATTCTATAAGATTTAAAATGTTTCATTATTTATCTAATGATACATTTTTTGTACATACTTATAAGAAACATATATTATTATGCAACCTTTGGATTATTTTAAACCTTGCATGGAAATCCTACATTAACGATATGGCCAAACGTAGATTGACATAATATATCATCAAGTTGACGTCTTGAGAGTGTCAGCTGCGTCAAGCGGGATCCGGCCGCGGGTACACGCCGTGGATTGGTTTAATGCTCTAAGCGCGAGAATATTGTCGGTTTTCTGACGGACAGATGCTTGCAGTGCATGAGATAGCTCTAATCTATGTCGCCCTGCGCGCGCGCATATGCATAAGTCACCGATTTTAATAAATTTGAGCTTGATCGCTGCGGACACGATCAGTAAGAACTTAAAAAAAATGCACTTATCGACCACCCATTGACACGATTGGATATCGACCGAGACCATGGTTCAAGTGGCTGGTTTGTGAATTAGCGATAGCGACGAAGGACGACGCGACGACGCGACGTTTAGTTTTCATTAGTATCAGCCCGTGACTTTGTCCGCGCCGTCTATAGAATTGAATCATCTCACGGGCACATACAACTGAATAATAAAAAATATCCTAATGTTATCCAGGCTTTGAAATATCTGTGTGCCCAATTTCATCCAAATATTTTGTTATGCTGTTTTAGCGTGATTGAGTATGAAACATACAAACTTTCACATTTGTAGGATTACTAAGTATCTGTTTATCTAAAGGCGTTCGATTTTGTTCGAGTGGCCAAATTGTTAAGCAGCTTGTACAGCTTAAAACAATTAATAAACGCTTGTAAAATTGACGAATATACTTTGAGGATTAGAAAAATTCTAAGGAAAAATTAAATCTTCATTATTTTTTTGAAGTGAAAACTTCTTTAGCCGCGTTGTACACTTTTTTTGAAATGGGGAAAAAATGTTAAACTCGCGTCAGTCAGTGTCACGTGACCCTGATCGAAATTTCGTAAGACTGATGTAGCGTAGACAGCCGGCGGCGGAAGTATCCCTCACTCTTTTTACGGGGTGCGGCGAAAATGGCGGCGCGTCATTTCAAGACGTAAACAGTTGTTTCACCATAGCAACGCGCAATTTTTTTTAATTCAATTCAAAACTCTAGATTTTCTGTCAAGCTATGGATAAGACCTTCGTACAATACTGTTCTGTATTCGTAAAATCAAATGCAGAGTAAATTCGTAAGACGGCAATTCGTGCAAAATTATTCCCTAACCATTCCAAAATATCAAAAATCCACAATGTTAATATTCAAGTTTTCACTTCTGCCGGCACTCCCGAGTGCAACCCGATTTTTTTTTATTTTTGTTTTAGCGGCGTGGAAATTGATCCTCCAAGTAAACAAGTCTTATGCAAGATATTAAGTTGCATAGTGAGAATGAAAGTAATATTAGACTATCGGGAGCTTTTTTTTCTATTAATTCCATAGAGATATTCTGTTTCGCTTTTTCAGCAATTTTCTTTTTTATATTTTCTTTTAAAACTACAACGTATTCTTCGCTAAAAAGTATAACTGCACAGAAAATAGATAATAACTTGCCACTATGTTTTTTTAAATACATACAATTTATTACTTTGTCATTGGTTTATACCACATTCAATGTAGATGTGTGATTTCTTTGCCTATTTTAGGCAACAGGCCGGCAGTATTCCAATATGTGTGATCTAATCTAAGTAAAAAAGATAGCGTAATAAAATTTGACCTCGAACTTTTGCCTTATTTGAAAAATAGACGCTCTAGCTAGCTTCCCAACCAGTGGGGCGCCCGCGTAAGTATTTTAAGTTAAAGTTGGGTGAGTGAATAGGGTAAAAGTTTGGGAACCCCTGCTCTAGAGTCTAGCCCCTGTAGGCTGAGCTTGACTATCTCCAGTATTCAACAACAATACCACAGAATAAAATTGTTTTAAAAAACAAAAAACCGACTTCAAAAAACCTGCCTCGAAAAAGCAAGAAATAATATTCAAATCATTAGATACGCATTATCATTGTTATAATAACAAGACGTCTATTGAAGTCGGGTGGGGCTGGAGTACCACTTCCTTTTTTTATTCTAAAAGCCCTACCCGACTTCAATAGACGTCTTGTTATTATAACAATGATAATGCGTATCTAATGATTTGAATATTATTTCTTGCTTTTTCGAGGCAGGTTTTTTGAAGTCGGTTTTTTGTTTTTTAAAACAATTTTTTATTTTTTCATTTTTAGTGTAAGTACCTTCTCTATTAGGTAGTGTAGGTATATTATTTCGTAGAAAAATTGGCTCAGTCAAACGTGAGATATTCGCGGAGAAACATACATTCATACAGGTCAAACTGAGAGAGAACCCTCTTTTTTTTGAAGTCGGTTAAAAAGACTACACTAAAAGTACCCTTTCCCAACAAAAAGAAACATCTAATTCGATTTATTAATAACAAAGTCGTCAAGGTAGTTGATGCAAAATCATAGTATTTTCAGGATTTCTTGAAAACTACTAAACCGATTGAAATAAAAATTAAATGGGACCATCTCGCAAGAAAACTCAATCGAACAAAAAAAGAATCATCAAAATCGGTCCATAAATGTCGAAGATATGCGCGAACAACGATAAAAAAAAAAAAAAGTTTACAATCGAATTGAGAACCTCCTCCTTTTTGTGAAGTCGGTTAAAAACAATACTCAAACGACCCTTGCCTATACCACAGAATATATAATCCTATACTTCACCGTTAAAGCGAGTACCTAACTTTAAATATCTGGGTCACTGGATCACCGAGGATCTATGTGATAACTGATAACATGGACATTGAAAGGGAGCGGCGTTCGTTGGCGGTTCGATGCAAAATGTTGGCCCAGAGATTCGCTCGAAGTACATTTGAAGTCAAAAAGACATTATTTAAATCATACTGTCAGTCTTTATAACACGTTTTTATTAGGTTGGTTTCTCGTTTGTGTGTTCGTTTGTTTCTCCGCAAAGTTTGTGAACGATTTTGAACTAGCTTCCCGATGAGCTAGAAACTTGAAACTTTGCACATAGTTCAGAACTGGAAGGCAATGCAATATTATGGTGTCATTGAGCTGGTTTGATGATGGATCCGGAAGAAGGCTACAGGATCTCTATGATGAAACCATACAACCCCATCGTGTTAAGGCTCGTTACAATCGTCTTGACTAGTACTCTAATGGGAGACGAGGTCCAGGGTCTGATGATGAAGCTGAAAGGCCATACCATAGGAACTCAATATTGAAACCGTGCAACCCCATCAAATTTGGGCTTGTTTGAATCGTCTTGACGAGTTCTTTGTTAGGAAATAGTTTCCAGTGTCTGATGATGAAGCCGGAAGAAGGACACAGGAACTCTTTAATAAAACCACGCTACCCCATCGAGATTGGGTTCGTTTGAATCGTCTTGACGAGTACTTTGTTGGGAAATAGTGTCCAGGGTCTGATGATGGAGCTCGAAGAAGGCCATTGGAACTAGGTAATAAAACCATGCAACCTCATCGAGTTTGGACTCGTTTGAATCATCTTGACGAGTACGTTGTTTCGAAATAGTTTTCAGAATCTGATGATGTAGCTGGAAGAAGGACACAGGAATTCTTTAATAAAACTATGTTACCCCATCGAGTTTGGACTCATTTGAATCGTCTTGACGAGAACTTTGTTGGTAAATAGTTTCCAGGGTCTGATGATGGAGCCGAAAGAAGGCCACTGGGACTCTGTAATGAAAACATGCAACCCCATCGAGTTTGGGCTTGTTTGAATCGTCTTGACGAGTGCGAGTGCGAGAGTAGAAGATGGTATATTTTTTTTGTCTTAGCTCGTTAACTAAATAATAAAAAGCAGAAATAATAATTTACTGAGGAAAAAACTTTTTTAAAAACACGGTTTTAAAACGGACTAAATTATTATAGATGTATATATGAATGGAATTCCCTGCCGGCGTCTGTGTTTCAGAGCGCATACAACCTGACTCTTTTCAAGGCCAGAGTGAATAGGCACCTTCTGGGCAAGCTCGCTCCATCGTAGACCCTGTCTATACTTTCGGGCTAGACTAGGGTCAAGAGCAAACCCATTATAATAAAAAAAAAACTAAATTATTACAAAAAAATCGGACTAAAAAGTAAAAATAAATTCTTCTGTAATTATATAAATTTTAAACCTAAAAACGTGGGGCGCATGCTAAAGACAATATGGTCGATAAATTTTACAAAACGCTCCCAAGTAAATTAGGGACTAATGCCTGAAATAAATAAAATAATAATAATTATTATTATGAGAACGCACTGCGTTGTAATAGAGCTCTGTGATGGTTTGTTTGTTTTACGTGTTACGTGTGATTGGTAGTAGTTGGGACGCTGTGCGTCCGCGGGCTCTGTGAGACCTCATAGCAATGTTTATGAATACGGGTGTAAATGAATATAGATGTTCTATTCTGTCTGTCTTTGATAAGACTCAAATCTCTAGGGCTATTTATGTTATCGTTATTTATTTACGCCCTAAAAAGTTAATAAGCTCTTGTAATATTAGTCGGATTTTCCCCTGAAATATTTATATTATTCAAGTACAAATAGTTGAACATGATTAACATAATCAAACAAAGGTTGACATTACGTTCTCAATCCTTGTCGTATTGACAATACAATTTTTAACATATTGTGGTGAGATAACTTTGTATTGTGGGACATGGAAATAATCTTTTACTTGTTATTCAACGGTCGCGGGTTCAAATACCAAGAGTAGCTTTTTGTTGTTTGGTGATCACCAAGTTTACTTGGGTATGTCACTTACATTTTTTATGCCCAACGGTATAATGCTACCCGGAATTCTCATCACTGAGGAACTGGCTAATTTACCTTTAACTGCCGGAACACAACCATTTTTAAATTGTTGTTATGGCGTCAGACTTAGGTAAGATGGTGGTAGCTAGCCAGGCGGACTTAAAATAAGCTCTTCCAACAACCAAATCGAGTACAAATGTACCCCGTTCCTGGAAATCGAACCCGGGACCCCTGCGTCTTATATGTTTACGGGTGGGCGAACCACTAGACTACAGACAAATACGTTTGTACATATTTTATGACTGATTATGGCCATGATTTAAGATTAAATGATTTATTTGTTGGTTCTTAGGCACCCATTACACGGTAGTCGTCAGTCACAGCGCGTGACTGTGGTTAAACTGACAGCAGAACCTACCGTGTAATGGGTGCCTTACATTTGTAGGTAGCTGTACTTGATTCTCAATTTTTGTGCAAATCTATAAGAACCAAAAAAAAATATGAAGTCAAAACGCAATTTTGGAGAGCTATATGTATCCTAACCTATGATGAAAATGTAACTGGCCGATATCTGTACAAACGAAAATAAAGGGCGGGTCTTTAAAAGGGTATTAGAAGCCAGAACAATTATTTTGTCTGTATGTTTGTGCGAACAAACATACAGACAGACATCACGCAAAAACTACTGCACCAAATTGTCTGCGGTCGTAACAGTTGTATTTCTGAGAGTCTAACCCAGGGATTCGATATAGGATCGAAATCTGTTTACCAGGGGTCGACATAAACGAATAATTATAATAGTAATTATTAATTACTTTTGACGTTTGAAAGGATTTTAAGTAATTTGGCCATGGGGGTCTGAGGTATCAGTTCATTTTGGAAAAGGGGTCTCTTGCGCGAAAAATAGTTTGGGAATCCCTGGTCTAATCCATAGACTTATTATATTACTAAGTCTAACCTAAAAATAGTGGTGCAAGTTCCATCTTGATACGTCACAAAGTCTACGCGGACGAATTCGCGGGCTGCTGCAAGTCAAATATGAATGTAAGTATAGGACGATTCCTATATATTTATGGCAAACTTATATTGAATAACATTTAGGTATACCAATTTATTAATTTTGTAGCTTCATACAACCTTCAGGACGATTTGATTTTATAATTCGACTTAGAAACAGTAATGGACGTGGACAAAAGGTTTTTCAACTAAGGATCCAATTATTTAGAAAGGAGGTTTTACAGTGGTAGGCCCGACAAAAGCGTTTCGTTGTATCTTTTTGGTGACCCTAAAACCTAAAATGATGAAAAATGAGTTTCCAAGTTTGTGTTGTGGAGGACATGGGCGGATATACTGAAAGAAAGAACTTTGGTTTATTTTATGAATTTAATTCTACTCTCTATTCATAGATTAAGTACTAGAAATTTGCCGATAAATCAAGTTTTCAACGTTATGCTTCTGCGAATATTATTTTTCAGCATCTCTAGTATTGTCTCAAGATAGCTGAGCGGTTTATAAATACGGGCCTTAAGAGTTAGTTGTTAGTTAGTAAGTTATATTGGTGTTATTGAATGCAATTATGTAGCCATAACTAACAGCTTACTTGCCACCAAGTGCCAACAAGATGCTCGAGATAATAATATTTTGGTCACCCATTCGACGACCGATCAAGCGGCAGTTGCTTGACTTTTGCTTTCGCAGGCTGAATAAACATGCCACTACCCCATCGAGCTGCCCTTGTGACCACGGCAGCTGCAAAGATGCCGAAACCTCAAGAAAATCAAATAGCGAAAAAATACCAAACTAAACATCAATAAATATATATTTATTGAAACGAATATACGCAATACTCGTGTAAACCTTAAAAGTGAAAAGAAATATATATTATTGACAGCAAGAATTCATGATACATAGCTGAACGGTCAATCTAGAATGGCTACACTCAGAGTTCAGACTCTCATCGAGAAAGTCTAGAGGCGAGTTATTATTACATAAGTTGAGTGTTTCCAAACGAACTGTTAGCCATTCTGGAGAAATTGTAGAAACTAACATCAAAGTTTATTATTACTACAAGGCGACCTTTATGAAAAACATGAAAAAATATGAAATCGATAAACGAAAACGTTTAGTTATTTGATTACAATAATGAGAGTAGTAGGTACTTATTTGTGGTGAATTCATGAGAAAACTTCATTCGTCCAGCCTCATAGGAACAATATTTTTTATCGGTCTAACGAAAATAGTGGCGTGTGCTCAATAAAAAATACGGCTTTTGGTGATCGAGGGATATCCTTTGGCAGGGTGAACCTTCTGAACCCTTAGATCATTTTAAGAAGGGGAGCCATCTTGGATTTTTGTAAGGAGATATAATACAATATTTTTTTTTGTATGGAATTTGAATTTTTTTTCCAAAACCCATTTAGTGGTTTTTTTAAGCCCAAACTGAGTATGTTTGGGAAAATGTTTTTCCGATTTTTTTTAAACCAGTAGCTACAATGTAATAATATTGTATATATTTGGAATCAGCTCAAAAATCCCTATCATCCGATATCCCACACGATGGGTTAAAAAAAATCAAATTCCATACAAAAAAAAAGATTGTATTATACCTCCTTCCCATACAAAAATCCAAGATGGCTCCCCTTCTTAAAATGATCTAAGGGTTCAGAAGGTTCGCCCTGCCAAAGGATATCCCTCGATCACGAAACGCCATAATATTGCACTTTTATGTCGTGTGGAAATGCAGCTAAAAGGCGAATTAGTGCTCATTTACGGAGACGCGGGGCGTCAGGCGGCGCGGGCGACGGGGCCTCTCGCAGCGCGTCGGGCGATTTTTCTGTTAACGGAGAGGCGGCGCGTGAAACTATACGATGCTGTTCATAGAGACGCGTCGCGGGCAGCGTGGCGGTGCCCGCGGCGGCGCCCGCGGCGAATCTTCAACCGGGTAGCGAAGCACGCGACCGGCCTCACTGCGGCGGGCGGGGGCGGCGCTCAATCAAACTAACTAATTTAGTTTTAGTTTAGCGAGAGATGGCAGAAGGTTCCGCCGGCCGCGGGCATCGCTTCATCGAGAAACCGTCGCGGGTGTCGCCACGGGCGCCGCCGCGACCGCCGCGACGGTGCCCTCCGCGGGCCCCGCCCCATTTCAAGCAAACGCGTGTAAAATCGCCTCTCCGTAAACACACTCATACAACGCCATATGTTTGAATTCAGTGCGGGCCGCGCCGCCGCCCGCGTCGCGCGACGCCCCGCGTCTCCGTAAACGAGGCCTAAGCCTTCTTAGTTCAGAAACAAAGATAGTTGTTGGGGAAGGCCTTATTGAAACCGCTCATGGTGACGTTTCAACTAGATAAAAACCAAGAGTTTAGGAGCGACAGGCAGCACGTCATTACATAAAACTTTTTTAAAGCTAATTAACGTAATAGTACGAGAGGTCGTGAAAATTACTGCAAGAGTTATCTCAAGGTCCTTCTTTCAATATGATAGAGTGTTTAGGGTGTACATGAGTCAGCACCTACTCCCAGCGCCAGGAAGTGGAACACCTGGCGTCAGCACGCTTCCAAACATGTAGAATTTCGACATGCTCTACAAGAGTTATTTCAAGGTTCAAATTTGGCAGTATGGTAGAGAAAAGCACAAAAAAAAATTCGGGTTGCACTCCGGAAGTGCCGGCGGAAGTGAAAACTTGAATATTACGTTGTGCATTTTTGATATTTTGGAATGGTTAGGGAATAATTTTGCACGAATTGCTTTAATTATCAGTATAAAAGTACTATATTTATGAGGTAGAATACAATATTTATTTATTGCGCTATCGTACACAAACATGACAAATTATATTACATTAACAGTTTATCTCTCAGAAAAATCAACCCGCCGAACGCCAAAATGACGCGCCGCCATTTTCACCGCACCCCGTAGAAAGAGAGGGGGATACTTACGCCACCGGCTGTCTACGCTACATCAATCTTATGAATTTTCGATCAGGGTCACGTGACCCTGACTGACGCGAGTTTTACATTTTTTCCCCATTACAAAAAAAGTGTACAACGCCGCTAAAGAAGTTGTAACACCTTTTTTTTACATCCCTATGGGGTAACAAACATTTGATTTCAAAGTAGGTACTTTTTATGGTGAAATTCTCACTGTAGTCTTGAGGGAGGGGCAGCAACATTAGGTATTAGGTCTAGGTGGGAGATTTAGATAGGTATTACAAAACACACCCAGTGTTTTCATATAGTTTTTGATATGATTAGCGTTAGTTAATTGCATGCAGATATCCCTTTGCTTGAGTCGATTTCTAGTAGGTTAGCGAGTGTCGGCGACTGTACCGTCCACTCGAGTAGCATAATACGCATTTGCATTCATATTAACACCTCATTCACTAAGAATTTTAATACTTTTCAATAATTAAATCAAATAAAATATAGTGTTTACATCTTTCACACAGCTGACAGGCACTTTGACAAGTGACAACTGTCAGATGTGACGTTTGGCGCTTCATTCGTTATGCTAGTCCCACAGACCAATAAACTTATACTTTGTCGATAAAATAAAATAAATAAATATGTCTTATTTGTTATTTTAAATAATTAAAGTAGATGTAATGTCTCGCATGCTAGTTAAATGTTTTAATAATTACATTAATATAAAAGGTAAGTATGTTCATAGAAGGTAGTTTGTCTACGGCGTAGTCTTTTTGTCGATGGTATTTGAGAGGTTTCTGGATTTTTTCAACAATGACGTGTTTCGCCGGAAGTTTTTCTGCTTGGATTCTCTTGTTGGCACTTGTGTAGTATAGTTGCAGTATTTTAGTAATGTGAAACCCCAGGTTTTTGTAACTCCTTGTTGGTTTTTGTCATTAATTTCATGATGCGTTGAGCATCCTTTCAAGTGGTGAGCAATGTGAATTTAATTATTTGTCTGCTTTTACAAGTGGTGTTAAAATTGTAATTCTGTGTCTTGTTCTAGGGCTCGAGGCTCATTAATTTATCTTTCAACATGTCTCTTATGAGATAAAAACCTGTAATAATTCCAGCCCAATTTGGTAAGAAAATCAACTTGGTTATAATATTTGTTATAGAAGAACCTTGTGTTCAATGTGACAACAATTGGGTAACTGTATCTTTTAATTGCAGGGCTTCCTTGTTAACCTCAAAATTTACGTCAAGACTATGGCTTAGCTTCGCTATAAAGCCCGCCGCATGTCACAGCACGTGGTATACATTGCGTCTGCAATGAGTATTTCAACATAACCGAGGTATCCTGCAGTATTCTTTCATTATTACCGTAGCAGCAGTGTTCCGTGACGTGTATCCAGAGAATCAATCCACGTTCGGATGAACCTTTTTCACCCTAAGTACCTATAAATTTGCAAAGGTTACTCGAGGTCATGTTCAATTTAGTCCAGAGCAGGTCTACAACCAATAAATGTCTTAGACATATTTTAAATTAATTTAGGTTCAGTATAAACTCTAGTCATGAGCCAGAATGTATAAATAATTCTATTTTACTATGAATGTCTTGTGTTAAGATGATAAGTGATTTGTATTTTAGCATAAGTCCTGTCAGTAGGTACATATAGGTTCGTTTCTAGACAGACGGCAGCTTATTCCGTCCGACTGGCTGGAAGCGAGCGAGTATGTCCTCACCTTAACTTTTAAGGGTTTCTAGTTATAAATCCCTCATTCTTTAGTGGTTTTAATTTTATAGTGAGTCCCAAGGGCATTATTATTGTGATCAATGTATGGTCTTACTTTAACATGTTAAGGGTCCCTGTTATGCCATTTTGCCTTCGTGCGGTTTCAACATTAGGATGGGTTCCCAAGGTAATATGTATTGAAATATAATGTGTGACCTCACTTTAACCCTTCGGATTGCTCGTTAAACCCCGTATAACCCATGTGGTTTTAAATATTTTTATGACACGTTTCTTAACGAATAGTTGTTAACTTAGTGTTAGTTATTCGATACGTTAAATAAATGTTTGTTTCAATATAAATCTTAGTTTGATTTATTAAACTCACTTTGTTTCGATCTGTGGACACTTTAATCTTTTTAATCTTTTACTTTCATTGATCTTAACGGCGCCCAAAATTATAGTTAGTCCATAGATGACTGAGCCACGCGAATCCACATGATCCCTTTGCTCTACCGACTATAATCTTCAGCGGGGTAAATACCATCAATACCCCGGGGAAAAAAATTTTCATTACAAAGTTTTCACTTCAAAAATAAGACGGCAGTCAAACCGCAGTGTCATGGAACATGCCGAGTCAGCACGCTACGTAAGTTGTATGAATTTCGAGGTCGGTACAAGAGCTATCTCAAGGCTGAAAATTCGTATACTACTTAATTATTATGCATAATTTATGCAGAACGCCGAAAACATGGAACATAAGTGAGGTGATTTTGTTCTTTAAAAAGGGTGACAAGTCCCTCTTAAAGAACTATAGACCCATCTCGCTTCTGAGTCATGTCTATAAGCTGTTTTCGAGAGTCCTTACGAACCGTCTCGCTCGCAAGTTCGACGACTTCCAACCTCCCGAACAAGCCGGGTTCCGAAAAGGCTTTAGCACCATAGACCACATCCATACGCTGCGGCAGGTCATACAGAAGACCGAGGAGTATAATCTGCCACTTTGCTTGGCGTTCGTGGATTATGAGAAAGCCTTTGATTCGATTGAAACCTGGGCGGTGCTGCAGTCCCTCCAAAGGTGCCAAGTGGACTACAGGTATATCGAGGTGTTGAGGTATTTATACAAAAATGCCACCATGTCGGTCCGAGTACAGAACCAGAGAACAAATCCTATCCAACTGCAGCGAGGTGTGAGACAGGGAGATGTTATCTCTCCGAAACTGTTCACAGCTGCGTTGGAGGATATCTTTAAACTCTTAGACTGGAAAGGGCTCGGCATCAACATTAATGGCCAGTACCTAACACACCTTCGTTTTGCCGATGATATAGTTCTTATGGCTGAGACCTTGGAGGACCTGAACACAATGCTCGAAGACCTCCGTAGTGCTTCCCAAAGAGTGGGTCTTAAAATGAACATGGATAAGACGAAAATCATGTCAAATGCCCATGTTGTGCCCGCTCCAGTTCATGTTGGGAACACTACACTTGAAGTTGTTGACCATTATGTATACCTAGGACAGGCAGTCCAGTTAGGTAGGTCCAACTTTGAGAAGGAGATCTCTCGTCGAATCCAACTCGGATGGGCAGCATTCGGGAAGCTCCGAAAAATCTTCGTGTCTGATTTACCGCAGTGTCTCAAGACGAAAGTCTATGACCAGTGTGTGTTGCCAGTGATGACTTACGGCAGTGAAACGTGGTCGCTAACTATGGGTCTCATAAGGAGGCTCAAGGTCACCCAGCGTGCAATGGAGAGAGCCATGCTCGGCGTTTCCCTGCGTGATCGAATCAGAAATGAGGAGATCCGCAGGCGAACTAAAGTAACCGACATCGCTCGAAGGATTGCTCAGCTAAAGTGGCAGTGGGCTGGACACATAGCGAGAAGAACCGATGGCCGTTGGGGCGGAAAGGTTCTTGAATGGCGACCGCGCACCGGACGACGCTCCGTGGGTAGGCCCCCGACAAGGTGGACCGACGATCTGGTGAAGGTTGCCGGAAGCCACTGGATGTGGGAAGCGCAGGACCGATCGTCGTGGAAATCCTTGGGGGAGGCCTATACCCAGCAGTGGGTGTCGTGCGGCTGATATGATGATGATGATGAATTTATGAAAATAACAGTCAGACCACAGTGTAATGGAACATAGACAGTCAGCAGTCGCTCAAAGGGTGGAGTCCAAAGAAGCTGTTTGGAGCTACAACCTATTACGAAACAGGATTACATAATTGAAACTTGGTAAGTAGATGTATTCTGTAAACCGCTCTATGATTTTTACACAAAAATAAATAAAAATAAAAATTAAGGGGGCTCCTCATACATGGAACTGAAACGGATTTTTTTTTCTCAAAGTTAACCGTTTGGAAGATATACACTTCCAAAATGGTAAAATGCTTTTCCCCTCCATTTAACTTTTAAAATAAGAAAGTGAAAAACCTTAAAAAATATATGCTGTAGATCTTAAAAAACACCTTTAGAAAATTAGTTTGAACAAGATTTAGTTAGCAGTTTTAGAGATATAGCACATTTTCGAAAACCGCAAATATAACTTTGTCATTTATACAAACACTATGAAAAACAAAGTTATTTTTGAAAACGTAAAATGTTTGTGGTATTCACTATGGTATGGTATTAGAGTATTAATATCGCATTGAAAATTTCATGGAAATATCCGGGATATCACAATATATTTCCCGACTCCGGGAAAGAGGTGTTTCCAGGCATTTTTGAAAAAAAGTAGTTTTAGAAACATCAATGTCATGTTTGAAGAGCTATCTAAAGATACCCCGCACGTATGGGTTTGATGAAAAAATTGTTTTACAGTGTCAGTTCCATGTATGGGGAGCCAGCCCTCCATTAAAATTTTTATTTTTTTTACTTTTGTGTAAAAATCGTAAAGCGGTTTACAGAATACATCTTCTTACCAAGTATCAACTGTGTAATCCTGTTTTGTGACGCGTTGTAGCTCCAAACAGCTTGTTTGGACTCCACCCTTTGAACGACTGCTGACTGCCTATGTTCCATGACAATGTGGTCTGACTGTTATTTTTCTAAATTATGTATAATAATTGAGCAGTATACGAATTTTCAGCCTTGAGATAGCTCTTGTACCGACCTCGAAATTCATACAACTTACGTGGCGTGCTGACTCGGCATGTTCCATGATACTGCGGACTGACTAGCATCTTATTTTTTTTGTGCTATTCTCTACTATACTGCTAAATTTGAACCTTGAGATAACTCTTGTAAAGCATGTCGAAATCCTACATGTTTGGAAGCGTGCTGACTTATGTACACCCTAAACACTCTATCATATTGAGAGAAGGACCTTGAGATAACTCTTGCAGTATTTTTTGCGAGCTCTCTAGCTATAAGTAAAAGACTGCGTCAGAGTTTACTGAATTTATTATGAGGAGTGATAAATGAATTTACAAGTCTATTTAATGTGTCAAAATAAATAACAGATGGTAGATTATGATATTTTGCAATAATTAAACAGTTTGTCGAAAAACCGAAGCTCTAAACTTTACACATGAACTTCACACTTTTCGGCATAAGTACATGACTATTTTCAGATAACAGAAGTGTATGCCAAAAGGCATTTTTTTATATCAACGGCGATTGAGTGTCTGGTAAAATCTTGGTAAAATTGATGACAATTTTCCGTCACCACAGACAGGATATGAGATAGAAATGCGGTTAGAAATAATGAAATATTAGGAAGCGTGGTCTTAATTTGACGTTATAATATTTTATTATATTCACTGAAGCAAATATGTTGATCTGAAAGGTAGATTAATAAGGTGAAAGATAGGCGGAAAAGTACCTTAACTTTTTTTTATACAGAAAATAGATATAAACAATTTATTGATACAGTTATCGATAAGTTGAGTTACCCTAATTTCTTCAAACTTTTGTAATCTAATTATAAATTTAATAGAGGAATTCCACTATGATTAAGTATGGGGGTGGGCGACTAATAATATTTAACTGTTTCTGTTATATTTTACTATTATTAATGATATACCTATATCAATTTATTTGGTCGTGCCCATATTGGAAGTGAAGGGCGCAAAAGTAATCAAACTTTTGCGCCAAATGGTGGAGCAGTACCAAAGTAGCACTTATTTATACGACGTATGCTTTTTCTCTCTTCTATAAAATGCTTCCAATACAGATGTTCGTTTTAGGTTACAAAATACTTATCATTTGATACAAAAAGAAAGTTAAGGTTATTTTTAATTCGATAAAAAAATAATCTTAGCATTTTAGCGCACTTTATTCCTTATTTGACATCAGTATGTTTAATCGCGGATTTGTGTGCATAAGAAATATGCACTTGAACTTTAAAAGATTTCTTAATAATATCCTGTAAGAATTTTCGCAATAATAATAGGGATTTCAGTATGAAATTGCCGATTTTTTCTCTCATACAGCAGAGACCCTCATTTATCGTCTATGATGTTAAAGATGCTTTGGTTACTTGATATCATTCCGAATTAGAGATACCCCCTCTTCCACTTAACATACGTAGCATTAGTTAGTATAGCATAGTGTTTCAACGTTTGAGCATAACATTAGCGTTCGTGGTTGTTAAATAAATTAAGAAAATGTCATTAAGGAAAATGCATGTTTTTTTTAATTTTTTTATACAAAACGGCAATTTATAAACCGAAAGTTGCAGCATGTTGTTGCAATTTCTAAAACTCGTATATTACTGGACATTCATTCGAAGCCTGGCAGTTAGTTATGCTTCTGAATTTCCGTCTGGCAAATTGGTACCGGGTATGGTATCTTCTGAACAAGCCATTAATTTAATCCATTTTCAACTGACGTCAGTCTGTTTTGGCAACTTAGTTGGCGTTGAATTCCTTTAACTAGCCACGATACACATACTCGTAAATCAAATCATAGCTCCTGAGATCCCGCCATTTCGTAATTTCTCCCGTTTTTATGGCATTTGCTCATCATGTATAACTTATTTGTATTATTCTTCACATTATGTTATTTTTAAGTTGTTTAGTTAGTTTAAAAAAAATACTGACTGGATTATTCTAACTTTCCGACAGTTAAACGTAGTAAGCTTTCAAATTCCATGTTCACGAAATTTAAAGTCATCGCTTAAATGTCCCTCTCAGTATAAGCAAGCTCTTAGTTTAAGTAGGGATGGTCAATAATAATAGACTGCTCAATCCCTAGACAATAGTACGACACCAAGGGTTGACAATCTCGTACCGACACTCGTTCTATTACTGAAGCTAGGTAGACTTTAGGTAGACCACAAATACCGACGACGTTTGTGTAGGTATTCCATTCCATCCCTTAAATGTTTTAAATGTCTCATGAATTTCATTTTCATGTAGCAGATGTATTAGAAGAGAAAATGGAATATGTATGAAGTAAATGTTTTTATAAAACTTCTAAAATTCTATTATGAATACGAAAGCT
This sequence comes from Agriphila geniculea, assembly GCA_943789525.1. Classification (NCBI taxonomy): domain Eukaryota; kingdom Metazoa; phylum Arthropoda; class Insecta; order Lepidoptera; family Crambidae; genus Agriphila; species Agriphila geniculea. The sequence goes on from OX038875.1 coordinate 11,348,764, forward strand.
AGAGCTGAATTCGATTGACAAGTTTGTATTATCTAAGCTCTTCGGTTCAATTTCTTAATATTATTATGCAAATGGCTTGGTGTTGTTTTTTAAAGTGTCTATTATTTATGCCATTTATGTAGAATCTGTCTTCTAAATAATCTAGAATATCTGAACCGGTTGAACAAATGAACAATTCTAGGCAGAATCTCTCGAGACTACAGCAGTTATTAAGGAAGTGTTCATTATTTTGAAGGACGCCAAGAGATAAAATGGAAGCGATGATTCGAAGGTTATATTGTCGACATTTTTCTTGTTTTATTTAGGTACTCTCGTAACTATAGTCCGATTATTTGCCAATTAAACACTATTAAGAAGAGAGGGCTTGACAACCTTAATCCTTCAAGCCCCGGAAAATGAGATACAATAGATTCTCCATTGTTGTGCGACCCGATGGGACCGCTAGGGCGTTAATAAATTAAGGTGAAAGTAAATGTTTTAGTTTTCCAAAACAATACCTAACTTAATAAAAGGACAAGAAGCAATCCCTTTCTCGTTTTCTGACATACAATAGTAGGATTGCTTGACTCAAGCAAGTAGGTGTCCATCATAGTAATAGAACTAATTTATCTTGGAGAGTAAAATGTATTACATAAAATTACAGGTGGGAACCTACCCTTTGACCTCCGTCCTTTCTTGTCAGTAACTTTGTAATTCTTATGAGAAATGCTTTATTTAACTCTATTTGTTTAATTCGTGCGCTATTTAGGATTGATAACAACCATTGTACGGTTCATAAAGCGATTTTCTAACCAACTAGGTGAAGTAGTCAAAGTAAATCAATGTTATGCATAAAAGTATTAATGAAATAAATTAAATAAATATCGTAATGGATTGTTTGTGATTGTGACCACAGACCATACAACAATACTTGTGACACACAAGGGGAGAATGCATGTTATTTAGATTGGCGTGGCATCATGTGCATTAACATTGATGAAGGGTATCAGAAAAATAATAAATCTTTTCACTTGGATACCAGTATCCTACGACGATCATTTTTTCTTCGTATGATACTGGTTACCAAATTTTGGTATCATACACGGCCGAAGGCGCATTGGCAATATAAGTTTTAGTTTAATGAGATTCTAATGTTGTCATGAGTGAATTGAGCTAGACTGTAGGATTATTGGATTAAAGCAATAAAGTTGGGTCCGCGTTGTTAGCTGATTGGTCTCGCGCGACGCGGGACAATATTTGACTATACGGACAATTCAGTCTGTTCTTTTTATGTCACCAACTTTTTGCTTTCAGTGTTGATTGTGATGCTACACTAGGACCACAGGAAAGATTATTGTTGACTCTGTCTGTACTAGGGCTTAATTGACACGGAATAAATAATAATAAATAATATTCGGCTTTTAGTTGTAATTTCTAAGCTAGTGGCTTCGTGATTTGAGTACAAAAACATCTATATAATTATAGAACCTGCTCACAAAATTTCACGTGAAACGGTTGAGAAAATGCGATCTGTAGAGGAGAACAGACAGCCAGATAGCCGGACTGAAATATTTGTCTTTTTACATAGTCCGCCATTTTGAATAAAATAGTTGTAATAAATAAATAATATTTTATTTTTATACTACAATGTACTTTTTCTACCTATTATAGCAACCAATCCTACTAATATTATAAATGTGAAAGTTTGTGGGTTTGGATGTTTGTTCCTCAATCACGCAAAAACTACTGAACGGATTTGGTTCAAATTTGGCACAAAGATAGTAGATAGCCTGGATTAAAACATAGGATACTTTTTATCCCGATATTCCCACGGGAACGGGAACCACGCAGGTGAAACCGCGGGTGGCCGCTAGTACTTTATTAAAATCAAAAAGTGTCAACCCTGTTTGCCTTGCCAGTGACGCGACGTCGATTTGATTGAAACGCGCCAGTGCGGTGATCTGACTGACTGCTTGTTCACACACATCCGTGACGTTGTCGTGACGGACCGGTGTCTAACCGTTGACGTGACGGAGCTGTGTGAATGATCCTTTTTCTTCACCTAAAAATCGACCAAGTCATAAATAATATTTTTTTAGTCGCGAGCTGCATACCTATTAACAGATAATGAGTGGTTTAAAATCACATCACATCAAAATCCCTTTGGGCTTTAAAGTTGTTTGTTCCAACTTAAAAAGACTGTTGATTTCGTCCAAGTACCTAGCCGAGGTCAACAGGCTTTTGTAGTCTCGCTTTTTTAAAAACATTACTCTAATAACCTGTTGGTTTCGGCCAGGTACTTGGCCCAAACGTTCTGGCTTTTGTAGTAAAACTTTCACTACAAAAGCCAAAGCGTTTCGTCCAAGTACCTGGTCGAAATCAACAGGCTTTTGTATTCGTCGCAGCAGCGACGCTTCGCTCGCGCGGCGCGAGCGAAGCGTCGCTGCTGCGACGAATAGGCGCGCGGCGCGCCTTGCTCGGTCAATTTTATTCGATTTTAGACTTGATATTTGAATTAAAAGAGATCATATTGTAATAATCCGAGAGTGTTGTTATTAAGTATTTTCTTCAATCTACGCAAATGCTTCTTCAAATTGTATGTCTCTATTTTTAGGGTTCCGTAGCCTAAATGGCAAAAAACGGAACCCTTATAGTTTCGTCATGTCTGTCTGTCTGTCTGTCTGTCTGTCTGTCTGTCTGTCTGTCCGTATGTCACAGCCACTTTATTCCGAAAGTGTTAAGACTACACAGTTGAAACTTGGTAGGTAGATGTATTCTGTTAACCGCTTAACGAATTTAATACAAAAATAAGAAAAATAAAAGATTAAGGGGGGGCTCCCCATACATGGAACTGAAACTGAAAAATTTTTTTTTCTTCAAACCAACACGTGTTGGGTGTCTATAGATAGGTCTTTAAAAATGACATTGAGGTTTCTAAGACAACTTTTTCTCAAAGTCAACCGTTTGAAAGATATTCACCGCCAAAGTGGTAAAATGTGTGTCCCCCCCCCTTTAACTTTTGAAATAAGAGAGTGAAAAATCTAAAAAAAATATATGCTGTAGATCTTAATAAACACTTTCAACCAAAATTGGTTTGAACGCGATATAGTAATTAGTTTTTGAGATATAGCACATTTTCCAAAACCGCAAATATAACTTTGTCATTCATACCAACACTGTGAAAAACAAAGTTATTTTTGCAAACGAAAAATGATAGGTGGTATTTAATATGGTATGGTATAAGGTAACTACGGAACCCTATGGCGCGTGGCCCGACACGCACTTGGCCGGTTTTTTTTGTTTACTGCATACTTGCTATATCAGGAGGGGGAACTGGTATAGTCTTTTGTATACCAGCCTCTATAATTAATTAACAATAACAAAAGAAATATAGGAAAGATGTGACCAATAAGTAAAAAAATAAAAATAAAAAATGACGTCACCTGCGTTGATACGAGTACACTACACACAGATTGGGATACTGCTTGCAAGAGATACATTGTGCCTATTCAGTCAACATAAAATGTGTCGTTATTATATAAAAAACAATGTCAAAAAATGACAAATTAGGTAGGTATTAACATTTTAATACTTACCCCGCCGATTTGTTAATAACGGCCCCAAGGGTACTTTTCAAATACTAATCAATATAAATAATATTCTTCTTAACTTAAGAGCCGCGCTCTTGTCTGTGCAGCTTCCTCCACTCGTCTCTGTCCAAAGCTAATTCTTTGGTTTCTTGATAAGACACGACGTTCACCTTCTCTTTTATCTGTTCCATGTAGGCTCTTCTTGGTCTTCCTCTTCCTCTCTTTCCTTCTATTTTTCCTTCTAAGATGTTTGTAATAAATTTGTCGTGTCTTATCAAGTGACCGATCATTCTACCTCTTCTGTTCTCTATGATTTTCAATATTTGGCGTTTTTCATTTACGCTTTTCAATACTTCCTCATTCGTAACCATCTCAGTCCAGCTTATCTTCTCCATCCTTCTCCAACACCACATCTCGAATGCTTCCAATCTTTCTCTATCTTTTTGTGTCATTGTCCAAGTTTCACATCCATAGATAATATTCCATAAATAAATTGATAATAATCCATAATAATATAGATAATAATCCATAAATAATATTGCGTCGGCCTAATTCGTTAACCTGCTAAGTCCATTTTTTTGTCAATTTTACTTTTTGAGCTAGTCATAAGGTTAAAATGATTACCAAAAAGGGATACAGGAGTATACAGGAATGGATTTAACAGGTTAACAAATTAAGCCTGGTTAATTACGATAATTAGTTAACGTGATTCAACATAAAATGAACTTCACGCAAAAGTTTTTTATTAGTCACTACAACGAATATTTCAGGTGTTAATAAAAAAATGTTAAAGTAGAAAAAGTTGTTTACCTGCCCAAAAACTACGTGTTCCCACACGTAGTTTTACACGTACAGCTCACTCTCATATTGCCTCGAACGTATCTGCCTAGTCGTAGACGTGGGGCATGGCTTAACTTAATCGGCATACAAAGGCATACTTTATTTGTAGTTTGTATAGTTTTTGAGAAATTAACTTGTGCCCAGTCTACCCTACCTACTGGTAGAATTGAATTACATCGTGTGTTTGCAATATTTACGTTATGTAATCCAACTTACTTAGCTGTTGATGAGATAATAAAGATAATGAACCGTTTCGTGTATCAATAGTAAATTGATTAACTCTTTTATTGTATTGTTTATACTGATTATAGCTGATAATTTTAGATAATTGATTTTTGACTGATATGAAATTCTTATTTCAGTTTTTGTTTCAGATCGACGTTGACGGATTCGTGGAAATTTCTAAAATAATAGAGCCATTAATATTGTTAAAACAAGATTGATTGAAAGCTGAGTAAAACTTAAAGTGAGGTGACCAAACGTATCAGTGGATGTTGTGGATTGACATAATTGGACGGTGCGAAAACAAAAGAGAGTAATTTGCGTTAAAAGTTTTAGTGCGAGAAAAAAGCTGTTGAGTGGAAATTTTGTTTTGTTCGTGTGCGCGAAGATAGTGATGTCGGCTTGTGTTGTGGAGGAAGGGAGAGAGGAGGGGGGCGGAGATGGCTCCGCTGAGGAAGACGTGCACGAAGAGCGTGAGCTGCCGTATGAGCGCACGCGGCGAGAGGTGCTCATGAGCGGGCGCGGCCGGCGCGCGTGCTCCGAACAGGGCCCACACCCGGGACTGTCGTTGCGTAAGTTAAATTCTTCAATGTTGAAAGCTTTTACAAGTCCCTTTTGTACTTGAGGCATACACTGTTAATGTGAAAGGGACAGGGATATTATCGACATGGGGATGATATCCTAGCTAGACTATTCAATAGCCTGGCTGGTCAGACAGCATGCGGGATGAGATATTAGCGCGATATCTGAAGAGTTGTACTTACTAGTTTATAGAAAATCGCCGCTGCTGTCAGTCCGGAATAGGTTGTTGGCAACATGCCTTTATATCTGAAGTACATGGGTAAACGGTACGTCGTCTTACTATATAGATTGGTGGTATTTATTTCCAAGGAAGATTAGTTTGTAGTACGCTGTTTCTAGCTACGGATCGTCTGTGTCGTATCTGTAACTGGAGGCTTTCTCGAATGGTGGTAAAACTTATGAGTCACCGAGTTAGCTGTCTTCTGACTAAATAAACACAAAATATGTCAACACCTAAGTAGTTAGTAAAATGGTTATCCACCTAACCAAGCTAGTAGAAGCCTTATTTATTTTACGTTAAGAAGTCACGATAGTATAGTATTATCTGGCGCCCTTGTTTCGCCGCTTTTTCACTTCACTGGCGATTTTGAGCGCTTGAGCTGGGATTTGAGAACCATCAGCGGAATACGTGGCGACTATCATTTTCATACAAAATTCTAATATGCTCACGATCAAACGTGAATTCACCCAGTTCAGAAAAATCTGTTCGTGCCTATTGATCAAATTCTAAGTTGATATTCAATGAAAAAGGTTGAATAACGAAATGTTCGAAGCCAGATCACGTATGTTGCTGAAAAGGGATTGCAGAACAAAGTTCACAGACTTTAATCACGTATATATTTCGAGCCATTCCACTAACACGAATCCGAGATTCACCTTGGGTAAAATGTAATGTCACTACAAAGATATTCTCACATGACTGACCAATAGTCGTCCGTAGGTCGGAAAGACCACAAAAGTGCCAGATAAGATAAAACGTAAGAATTTGAATGAGGCTGTGTCAGGGCTTCCTTCCTACCCTTGTAACGCTTGTCATGTAGCATGAAAGACATAATATTATCAGATGATAAGGTATGGAGCAGGGATTGAAATACCGTTAAAAAAAATAACAATATAAAAAAATAACGTTAAAAATACCGTTAAAACATTTTATCGGTAAATTTACCGGTAAAAATAACGTTAAAAATACTTTACCGGTAAAATTAAAGTTAAATATAGCGTTAAATTTAGTACCGATAAAATTATCGGTAAAAAAGTAACGTTATTAATTGGAATAACGTTAATTTTAAAGTAACGGTAAAAAAAGGAAGAAAAAACGTTAAAATTAACGTTATTTCAGTAAATAACGTTAAATTTAACGTTATTTCTCAAATTATCGTTAAAACTAACGTTATTTATTGACATAACGTGAATGTTAAAATTAACGGTAAAAAGAGTAAATATTAACGATATATATTTATAAATAACGTTAACATTCCCTGGTATGGAGATACATACCTACTTTATTTACATATATCCTTATAAATCATTAACAAAGATATATAATAAGTACTATAAATAAATCCATAAACTATTACAGCTGCGCTGCATACCGCATAATACTTACCTATAAGTATTCAGTTAAATTGAACTAAGCTACTAAATGGCATGAAAATAAATTAATGTCACAATGTTGGTTGCATTGACTGAATTACCTTAGGTAGGTATCTCTGAACAGTAGACATACATTAAGGAAAAATAAATATTATGGCGCAAGTGAAAATGTGAGGTTTTAAAGGCATAATTGAGGTATGAGAGTAATTAAAAGTATTAAAACTTGTTCGATACAGACCTTTCAGCATAGTTAGTAAACTTCTAGAAAAATAATTGGCAATTATAAAATGTTTAATAGTTTGTTGTTCATAATGTGAGTAAGCTTCGCATCAACCTACGCTTAATTTTATTTAGCCTTTGCTCATATATAGGTACTATGTCAATATTGAACGGTAATAAAATCTTTAACGGATTCAAAATATTATCATCACGTGTAGGGTTACCAGACGTCAGGATTTGTCCTGACATGTCAGGCTTTTAGGGTTCCTGTCAGGATTCCAGCCGGACTTGGAAAATGTTAGGCTTTTTCGGATTATTCTCAGTACAAAAAAAAAACTTTAAAAATTAAGCTTTCTTTATCTTTCTTTTTTTGGTAACTACCAACTAGTACCTACATTTTATTAAAATAATCAACTAAATTTGGAATAAATATTATCAACTTATCAAAATGTCATGACTTATTAGTAGAAATCAGGCTTTTTGTCAGGGTTTTTAGATATACCATCTGGTAACCCCAATCACGTGGTTCGTTTCTGCGTCTTTTCGCAGTGATTAGTTTTGATCCGTACTAAAAATACGGGAAAAATAATTTCGGGGAATCCTCCTCTACAGTCCAGAATCGAATCCTGTCAGTGGTAACAGAATATTCCAAAACTTCCTTTGGTTAAATTTACCGTATGGTAAGGTTAAATGAAATTATTGATCATAACCAAAAATTTTTTTGATTTTAATATGTAAGTATATTACATTACATTACATTACATTAGCATACTTAGCTTGTTTCTGTTTTTTCTGAAATATCAAATAACTTATAAAATGATTTAAAAAGTATTCAATAACTTTATATGATTGTTGAAAAAAATATCGAGATAAGTACCTAGTAAAAATACAATATAACTTTCATTGAATACTTATTTGGATAAAACATTTGTTTGACTTTGGAAAGTTTCATTTCTCCTGTCTGAAAATCAGCACCCATTGTTACCAAATAATAGCAAATTCGGGATTAAAACCACTTTTGATATCACAGTCTGAACGAGTCCTAAATTAATTGTTTGTTGCCGGGCAACGTCGGAATAATGAAGTCACGCGTTTTGTAATATCTTTTCTTTGAATTCTATTATACATTACTTATCAAAAGGTGAATTTTAAATGGATCGATCGTGTTATGGTTCAACTTTTCGCTTTAGTATAAGCTGATTTGCATGCAAAAAGACGTTGAAAAGCTTGGCAACGAAGATTAATAAACTGTGAATAGGCTTCGAGCTGATTACCATTATGATGTTGACCCACATCTTCCGCGTCGTTAGATCCCTCGTGTTTGGACGGTTTGTAGGGGCTTAGGGGACCAACCTGGACCCTGTTTAAAAATTCAATCGGTTGTTTCAAACTTTTTAATTGGTCTCTGTGTTGTTTTGTCACGTTTTTCGTTTTTGACAGTTTTTCGTAACGTTGAGAAAGAAACAGTTGTTCTTTCATCTATGTACTTAGAAAAGCTATAAAAGTTTGTGGATAAGAATTTTGTCAATGTTAACCACTCTATTTCTGAGATGAATGGATACTCGTGATCGACCCTTGTCATAATTTTATTTTAGGTTTCATTGTTTGGTTTTCGCTATATACTGCTGTCTAATCAATCATCCAGTAAAAAAAAATATACCGAGTTTTTGTTAGGGTATTTACTTTAGGGGACGAGTAATATATTTAATTTATAGTTATAATTCTAATAAGTTATCACTACTATCAAAAAAGTGTTGTAAGATGGTTTCGGAATTATAATTATATTTTTTTTTATCTGTGATTAATATTCTGACATATCCGCAATAGTAAGTATCTGTTAAGTGAACTAAATGACAGTTATCAATGCCAAATCAAAGTCAAATTGACATTTCGATTCTTAATTTCGAAAAAAAGCAAAGGTATACCTAGGTACTGCGCTTATGCAGCCACGTTTTCACATTAATCACAGTGACAATTCTGCCCTTTACGAATAACGGAACATTTTAGATGACTCAGTGTTTCCATAATCCATATAAAAAAATAGTCATCATTCAATAACTCTTTATCTACATGCGTTTAAAATAAAAAAGAAATAAGACACAAATATTTTATTGTTTTTGACTATTATGACCAAATTCTCAAAATCGTATACAAGTTAAGCATTTTTCTATGGAAAGTGCCGGTTGTTCTTTTGTGATGACATTTTGTCCGTATTTATAAAACCTAAAAATAAAAACAAAAACAGTTTCAAAATTAAAAAGCACTAAAAAGCAATAAATAATATTCAAATCACCAATACGAATATCAATTTTAATAATAAACGTCTTTTGAAGTCGGGTGGGGCTGGAGGACAACTTTTTTTAATTCTTAAAGCCCCACCCGACTTCATTCTTGAAGGCGGTTTTTCTTTTTTTTAAAAAGCTTTTTTATTTTCAACTTTTTTGTGGTAAGCGTGTAATATTCTTTACTTTATATGTTTTCAAAATGCCCATAACTCAATGCCTTCTTAGTCCAAGTCTAGTCCAGAACGTAGCAAACAGACCATATAGCTCGGTTTGTTTTGGATTTTCATAAGCCTACCAATGTCTCAATCACAATACATATTCTATTTGAGTTTTAGGAGTTCCCTTGGATATCTTTGAGGTCCAAGGCTCAATGTCAATGAAATTAAAAGAACTACACTTAAAGGTATCCCTTTTCCAACAAAAAAAAACAGCTTATTCGGTTCATAAATAGCAAAGTCGTCAAGATAATTAATGCAAAATCATAGTATTTTCAGGATTACTTGAAAACTACTGAACCGATCTGAAAAAATATTAAATGGAACCATCTCGCAAGAAAACTCAATCAAACAAAAAAACAATCATCAAAATCTACCCATAAATGACGAAGATATGCGCGAACAACGATTAAAAAAAAACACAATCGAAATGAGAACCTCCTCCTTTTTTGAAGTCGGTTAAAAACCGCTCCCAACGTTGAGAGCTATCTTGAGATCATACCTGAGATGTTCTTCCTATAAGAAGAGCATCTCAAGTATGATCTCAACTCGAGATAGCTCTCAACGTTGAGAGCGGTTATAAATATGGGCTTTACGGCCAAATACTCAAACGTATTTTAAAGTTAAGGCCACCTTAAATTCAAAAAAGTTGTAAGATTTGACAGAAACTCTATGAAACTGACAGCTTCTTTAAAAGAGAGTTAAGGAGACCTTAAGTTAAGATTTAAGCTTAAAAGCCTTTGAGTATTCAGCCGTTAAAGTATAAAGGTGAAAGCCCTACATACAATTGACTGTAAAACCTATGTACCTAATAGAAGACTGCAACAAGGTCAAGTTATGAGGTCTTTGCGTACCCATTACCAATATCGGTGGGTAACCTTGGATTTATTACTGACTAAACCTACCAAGGTTTCTCGTCTCTTGTATACAATTAGGTTCCTACCTAGAATTCAGCGTAAATGTATTCTAGGTATTTGAAGGTTACTTCGTTAGGTTTTTAGGTTCTAAGAATATTATAACATGCCTATATGATTCAAAGAATTACTTGTAAAATATGTCGCAACTCATTATTTTTTATAGAAGTTAATTTAACTCTATGATAACTTACTTACATATTTTGTAACTTACGACGAGTAGCGGCCGCCCATGGCATTATTTTTTTTGTTTATTTTCGCAACATAACAGTACTGTCCTTCCCATAGACAAAGAAAAATTTTCGCTGCGCTCAAGAAGACCAACAAAGCGTGGAAAAGAGAAGTTAACATCATACAGACACGGTCTATATAAAAAGAGACAAAGGATCAAGTGACATGTGCCAACATTTTTTACAGTAAGAGCCCCTAGCGTCCCGCCTAGCAAATGAGCAATCACAGTTTGTTTAAAATAAAATATTTGTTAATCTTAATTAGAATTTAAAATAAAGGTATCGTGGAGCCATGTTATCTTGTGCTCTAAGTAATTGTGATGTGACAAAAAGAAATAATCTAAATAATCACACTTTTTACAGGTAAATAAGATATTTCCACACATATCTCTAAAACCAAATTTCTCTACATTTATTCATTTATCGACGAAGAAAACAGTATGGAAGATAGTTTATTAATTTCCTTTGCCATATATAGTCATATTTTATGAATCTAAGTCATATTTAACGTATCTCATATAAAATGTATGCATTCGTTTTCGGATCACCTGTTTATTGACATTGTTGTTCTTTGACATTATATTTCTATGGTCCTTCCCCACCTTAAGATTCCCATGGTCTAACATACATCTGTATTAAAATTAATGAAAATTTGTTCAAAGGTGTATGCGTGAAAAGTTAATAGACAGAGTTACTTTCATATACATAATTGTAATATTTGATAAAATTGTTTTAAAAAAAACAAAAAAAGAAACTGCATCGAATATCTGATGTGGTGATGTTTATTTCAGCATGAATTAACGACAAAATAAAATCATGGCGTCTGAAAGATTTTCTCAACTTTTTCCCTTGATCTTAGTCCCATTGCAACCATCAATCACGTTTAAAATCACAATGATTTATCAGTGTCCGGGCCAAAACAGGATCAGTAAGAAATGAGTACCCAGTTAAAGGTTCCACGGAAATTTTATACAGTAAACGAATACATATATATACTTGCTTAAATATGCCTTTCGTTTTAATAACAACTAGCGGCCGCCCGCGGTTTCACCCGCGTGTTTCCCATTCCCATGGGAATATCGGGATAAAAAGTACTCAATGTTTTAATCTATCTAGACTGTCTACTATCTGTATGCCAAATTTCAGCCAAATCCGTTTAATAGTTTTTGCGTGATTGAGGAACAAACATCCAAAACCCACATACTTTCAAATTTATAATATTAGTAGGATAGGATACCTACTCGTACAAAGTTTGAACCTTGCAAAGACAAAAAAAAACTTAATTACGTGGTTTGAACCTATCATTATGGTAGATTACTTTTTAATTAGCAAGAGTTGAAATACCGGCCACCGCTTTAACTTGCCTGATTTTAGGGAGAACTTTTGAAATAAACCATGGCTTTACTTCTGTAGAGCGTAAGAATTTAGGAGGACTATTTTTCATTTTCTTGCACACGCCTCTTACAGTCTTCTTGATAAAGGTTTCTTAATTTCAGTCAGGATCAGAATTTGATACGAACTGACACGGACATCGGACAGCAGCATAATATGCCGATTATATTATGGCTAATCTAATGCAATTTAATTATTATGTCCTAATTCGTCATCGTATAGCTCAAACCACTGCCACTGGACGGATTGGGCTGAAACTTGGCATAAGTTCGTATCGTACGCATCCGCTAAAAAAATGAAATCTCATGGAAAGTGGAAATCTCCGCGAATAAAGTCGCAGGTGATAGTTGGTAGTACTATTTTATTTAGGGTCAAATTAAATTATTAACATACATTTATTAATAGCTCCTAAATAAAATGTGAGAGAGGCTGCATCACGGCAGAGCGCGGAGCGAAGAGGATTAAATATTTTGTTTTCATAATTGTTTTGGTGTTATTTTGATAAAATATCGGATTATAACTCATTATTTCTCTGTTTTAAGATATTTTTATCAAATGGAAGGAAAATATAAAAGTAGCATTACATTGCTAGGGTACATAAATAGTATAAGTACATATATACTTAATTATCGGGAGAGAAATGACCGTTGTCCGTTGAGAGTACTTTATTACTAATCCTTATTACATTATGTGCACGCTTTATATATAATATGTATCCATATACGACACCACCGGGGTAATAAAAAAAAAACAGAAAAAAAAGTTCAATCTATAGGATAGGTAGGTAACAAAAAATTAAACAATAAATGTGCATTTTTCTTAATTACAGGTTAAAAAAAAACTAACTTGCTAAACAATAATAACTACACAATAATATACAGAACTATATTATTCTTATTATTATTATTTTTTGAAACCATCATGTAAGTAGTATACAGGTAATACAGGTAATACAGGTTAATCTTATTTCTACTAAGTACAAAACTTAAAATTCAAGGACAAAAATTACAGTAAAAATTATGTTAAAATACCTACAATTTCTCAAAAACATAACTTACGTATTACTTACATATTTCTTCATAAATTATTCTAAAAAAAACATTCAGATTTATTATCTGAAAAATCTATTTATCAATCAAATCTATTTATCAATTTCTTACACAAATATTTATAAAAAAAAAACAGATTTTTTATCTGAAATATCTTTTTATCTATTTATCAACTCCTTCAGTTAATAAAAAACATTTTCTGGTAAAAATTATATCCAGTTATTTTATCCAGTTTCATCACACAATAAATTATTTAGAAAAACATTCAGTTTTTACAAAATATTTATCTATCTATCAACACATTTATTTATCAACCTATTCATTTAATAAAAATTGTCTTCTGGAAAAAAAACATATCCCAGTTATTTTTATTATATTTACTCCATTTGTTTCATTCATCATAATCTGGTTTTAAACATCTTCTGGTTTTAAAAATATATTCCAGTTTTTTTTGTTAACAATACATTTCACCTTTTACATGAGTAAATAATAAAGCAACGAAATCCGCTCGGGTGTAACGTTGTTTATGTACTTATTTTACATTATTACCTATCAATAAAATTATCATTTATAATTTATTATTATATTTGTATAAAAAAATCATCTCAGCTTATTACATTATTCATTTTTCTTTTAAAACGCATTCTATACTATCGCTTGGTTTTCTTAATATCTCTGAAACTAGGGGTAGGCCTTTCCCTATTTCAAGAATATTTCGAGAACTTGCTAAGCATAACATAAGCTAACAATCTTCATATAACTATTCGTTTTCCATTCATCACATTGCAAAAAAAATATTCATTGACACACACTTCCTAATGCAAAGGCTGGTTTGCAAAATCAATTCATTTTCTTCTCAGAAGTCCGGCAAATGTTAAACAATGCCTTATCAAATTAAAACAATTGTCGCATGACTTGGTCCAAATAAACAAAAGGTGTATTCTTTTATTGTTCTTATGATGTATTGTTATTGTTCGATTGGAAATGAATTTCATAATTGCAGAAGGCAACGAAACTTATGACCTCTGACCTATTTTTTTTTAAGAATTAAGATTTATCTTATTGGTATTTCTAAAAAGACAAAATAAATTCATAATATCGTCTTACACTTCTCGAGAAACGACTAATGTATACTTAATTAATTAGGATTTAGAGTTAATAAAACATAAATTTTACTAAAAATATGCAAGTAAGTAAAAGAATATCGTCTTACTTGTAATAATATTACAAGATACCAAATTACTTTTAACACCATTGTAAAGAAACAAAATTATTAGTAGATTATCTTTAAAAAAATCGAAGTATTTTATAATTTAATATTTGTAAAACATTGTTATGTGCAATAATTGTGCGTTAAAATGTCAAAATTTTAAATTATCTACATTTACTTAGTTACTGAAAGAAAATTTATATTAAAAGTACACAAACATTATTAGAAATAAAAAATATAGTCTTACTGACATTAATATTAGAAAATAACCATTTAAAAATAGCAATTTACTTTTATACTAGTTAATTAGGTAGAGCAAGAAAAAAAAAAACACAAGTACACAGATTTTTGTCACAGTTTGTTACTCACGGGTCACTAGATAGTTTTTTTTTTAAATTTTCTTTATAGTTCGTTACAATGGTCACTGTGATGAGTCTTCGCTACCAGGACAACGAACGTCTCCCAGCTGCATACATTTAAATCCTCGAATAATAAAGTTTAGAGCATTGTGCTCTCTCGTCACTTATAATCGTTTGTCTTCATAACTTTCTCAACTCTCAATTTACGCAAATCACGTAGACGTCGTCGTAGAGACTTGAAGAATTTTTTCACATTAGTTCACTTTCAAACGTAATTTAAAATGTCTTTATAAATTAATTATTATGTGGTGGCTCACATCGCAGCCATCCACAGCGGCCGCGGCGCAGCGCGCCGGGCGCTTACGCAACGCGCGTGTTCACATTGTATTGGCCGGCAGGGTCGCCATATCGGGAGAGAAATGACCGTTGTCCGTTTAGAGTACTTTATTACTAATCCTTATTACATTATGTGCACGCTTTATATATAATATGTATCCATATACGACATAATTATTATTTCAATTAGGTAAATTAGTATAAGAAAATGAAAACAAAGTTGTTTTAAACTTTCAAATGGTTTTGTTCTTTGATAGTTGTTTTTCATGAATAAAATGTGTGTATAGTTCCATTTAGAGCTTTAAAAATGTCCTAGATAACACTTCACGAACTAAAACTGCACGCAAATTTGGCACCGAGTGACAAATGTAATAGTTTGTATTCTGTTATTGTACCTTTAACAATAAAATAAAAAAAAAAAAATCTTTCCTTTAACTTTAGATAGTAAGAAACATTAAATAAGCTCCCAGTTTAAACGTGTGGCGTAATTACGAGGTGCCGTTTTTGAGACTGACCGGATATCTAGGGTATCGAAGGTAGGGTAGGGTAGGGGATCGAAGATATAGGGCTAAGACGGCAACCCTTTAATTAACTCTTGGTGTTAACAGAGCACGGAACAGCGCACTTGTGGGGTGCGAACGCCGCCGCGACCAGCGGGCGCCGCGGATGGAGTCGCAAGCGCACGTCCGCGCCGCAGATGGGCGTCAACTTGCACGGGTCTACGCCACGCATCGCGCTTGTGCTGCGCTCGCGCAGAAGCTGGCCCGTCGCACCGCAGTCATACCGCAGGTAAATTTACTCTATTTACGTATCTAAAATGCATTATTTGAAGATATGGCAAAACTTGGCTACTCGGTGATAGTTCAATAAATGTTGTCTAAATTTGTATGTGACATAAAATAATATTTGTGGATAAAAGGATATGATAATGGAGTATATATTACGTATATTAGAGTATGTTAGCATAAGAAGCATTGCCTGTAAATTGTGTATACAAACAATTATAGTAAACAACTAAAAATCGGGTAAATCCGTGATACTAGACTAATTATGTGATATCATTCTGATCAAGCCGTTATACTAAATATTGGAATGTAAACAACAATAAAACTAATTCAAATATCTTTATGAAAAAATGGCATTCAATGAGAACCATTTATTTGTTAAAGTCTCAATATATATAAATTTCAATTAGAATTTTAATCCAATATCTATCTTATTTATTATTGATAAATGTTCTATTATAAATATAAGTAAGTATATTATTAATATTTTTATATTTTATATATATTATTGTATTAACAGTGTTCTATATTTTACTTAAGCTCACCGTTTATGAATAATTAGCGATTTTTAACTTTAAACTATTTAAAAAAAAAACACTTGCACTTTGTTTTGTTGTGATACTGAATTGAAATAATTTCATCAAAACATTATAATTTTCAACACAGAAATGAAGCCCTACATTGTACAAAATAACAACTTTTCCAATAAATATTTTATAAAATGACAAAATAAATCTTTACCTTTTTATCAGTATGATCAGGTTTTCCAATTGTAAACCAATACACGAAAAAATATGTGTTTCGGATAGCTTCCACTTTGAAAACTAAATTCCTAAGAATACTGATGAAGAGAAAATAAATTTTTTAGTTGGTAATTTTTTCGGTACATCGCTCACATACGTGGCGTACCAATTTTTGAAGCTCGTTATTAGCGCCATCTATTGGTATTGTTAAAAAATAAGTAAATAATGCAATAACAGAGTTATCAAATGTACTTCCATTATCACCGAATTACTATATATCACCGAATAGCCAAGGTTTGCCCTAATTGAAGGCATGTAGTTAATAATTAATGGGTGACAGGAACGGATAATGCGCAAAACCGATTTTCAAGATGTTTAAAAATAAAATTAAAATCAGTTTATTCAGAAAAACACAACAAATCAATGAACTGCTCTCATTAAAAGTTACTCTGCTTCAAATAATCAATATAAATCTTAAATAAATACAACAAGTGTTTTTTTTAAACATTAATTTCTTTATTCTTATTACTATAGAGAAAAGGTTTTTACATTATATTATTTTATATTTGTGATGTGTGTGTTATATACATACATACATGTGTGTGTGTGTGTGTGTGTGTGTGTGTGTGTGTGTGTGTGTGTGTGTGTGTGTGTGTGTGTGTGTGTGTGTGTGTGTGTGTTCTTCAAAGTTGTCGTAATTATATTGATCCAGCTAAGTAACTGATACATTTTTAAAACATGATCTTTAATTACTGTATGTATAAACATTTAAGTTCAACTTTACACTCGAGGTTACTACAAACATCAGTATAAAACTTCACTAAGAGAGTCATTTGCTAATGAGTGTATAATGTGTAGAGTTGCAGAGGGTTACGTAAGCATCAGGGCCGGATTTAAGAACCATGGACCCCTAAGCTATTTTGTGGTCCGGGCCCCCCGTCTAGTAGTAAAGCGCAGAAGTAGAGCGGTGTCAAAGCACACACGGCAGGGGCGGATCCAAGATTTAAATTTGGGGGAGGGGGGCTCGGTGCTTCGGTATCGGATGCGTGGATACCTGTCGAGGATGCACGATTTTTCAGAGAAATGCCTGTCCATAAGTAGTTAAAAAAACGGCCTCGCAGCAGAATTTTTAGTCAGTTGCCCGTCTAATGTAAAAAATGGCAGCGCACCGCAATTTTTAGTTAGTTTAGCCACTAATCTTATAATCTTGCCTGTCTAAAGTGAAAAAACACTAGTTGTTTCGTAATCTGTGGTTTCATCCGCGTAATTAAAAAATGCAAAACATTTTTCATGTGGTGCGGGCCCCCTTGTGGTGCGGGCCCCTGCTGCAGCCTATTTAACCTGTGCTTAAATCCGCCAGTGGTAAGCACCTACGTAAGTTTTAAGCGACATATTATTGAGATTAGACATACAGAAGCTTCTCAAAAAGGCCATGGTGACCAGTAGACACTAAATATAGAAGTGATAGGTAAGTATGAGTTTTGCCATCCCCAACTCTAACGTGTAACAAAATACAAGCCATGTCAAACTCTGCTAAAATCAAACAAATCTCACGAAAAACGTAGAATGGATTTAAGGAATTACATTATCATTGTTCTTTTTCCTAAATTCTGCATGTTTTGTGCCGAAAATACGTCACTTTTTCCTTAGAGACATATCTTACACGGAGCAAAAATATTTCACGTGACAATGCCGGATAATGTAAGGTGTAGGTAAATGTCCAACTTCATCTTCTTACATTTTATTTGATGAATGGTGAATTTTATTTAATCCTTCAAGCCCCGGAAAATTAGACATAACATTATGATGTTATGTCTAATTGGATCTATGGATCTCAAAATCTATGGATTTTCCATTGTTATGCGGCCCAATCGGGCCGCTCGGGCATTCTTTTTGGTTTTGAACTGAATAAAATGTTTCTTTAGAAAAGTATTTATTAAGGTACTTACGGAAACTCAGTTTATTTGTAGGACGACGATTTGTATAAAGATGAAACTAACTTGAAGGGTTTCTTAAACTGTTACTTTAATTCATACACCCATCGTACATTCATAAATATAAAGAACAAAGAAAGTTTCGATTTATCTCACCTACTAAATTCTCAGTGACATGTATGAAAGTGACGGGTTTTAATTCCACTGAGTGCAAAGTCGCACTCATCATTTCGACCTAAGTAGTCGTCTTGTAAGCTTTGGTCTCTTCGGATGTCTTATTTAATAAGTTTAGAATGAATCAGAATTCTACGAGTTTAAAGTTTGATATAATGTAACTAGTGGCTCTATGAGCTTAAGACCTCGTGTTTTGTACAAATAGCTGAAATATGATTATGCCATTTTGATGAATTGACAAAAAATTCTACAGATCTCACACTACGCGCAACTATCAAAGGCATTGAAAGTGTTATTTAGAAATAAAGCACACGATAAAATTTTACTTTGTTTTTTATTTAACGAAAAGAAACTGGGCTGCGAATAACGTTTTTGAAACGTGCGCAATCATTTACATGGTTTCTTATGTACGAAGTCGGTCTGTGAAGCCGACTTGGTGGCGGAATTATATTGATGGTGCTGCCTGTTATCAATGCCGCATAGACTCCAAACATTATATATTAGTCTTAATAGTAATATTAATTCTTAATCGTACTGACGATAAAGTGAACGGGGCGCAGACTGATCTCGCGCGTAAGGGACCCGCTACAGCCTACAGTTTTTGTCCGCCCTCCTCCGGAGATTACTCAAACCCGAGATCCATTTTTTCCGTTTCTTGAATAAAGAGGTCGAAAAAAGTTATTGTGACCTTACATTCATGGTAACCTGCTACTTTTCAATAGACTGATTGCCCTTTGGTCTTCAGCAGTTAGAACTCAGAGCTGTAGGGAAAGTACTGACCGGATCTGATGAACAGGTACTTTGATTAGTTCCTTTACATTCATGCTAGCCTGGCACTTTTTGTTTGAGTCATAGTTCAAGGTTCGCTGTTATCAATGCCGCGTAGGCTCCATACATAGTTAAAAGGAATTCATTCTTAATCGTACTAACGATAAAGTGAACGGAGCGCA
The DNA here is from genome assembly GCA_943789525.1 of Agriphila geniculea. Classification (NCBI taxonomy): domain Eukaryota; kingdom Metazoa; phylum Arthropoda; class Insecta; order Lepidoptera; family Crambidae; genus Agriphila; species Agriphila geniculea. The sequence continues at coordinate 11,368,365 of OX038875.1, forward strand.
GGCTGGCCTCGCATGAAAGGGACACTACAGCCTACACTTTTTTTTGCCCGTCCGCCTCCTAAGATGGCTCAAACTGTAGCTTAATTCAATACCGAGATCCATTTTTTCCGTTTCTTGAATAAAGCGCTCAAAAAAAATAATTATTCAAATGTTCTCGATTCGAGTCAGCGAAAATCTTTGACAAATTTTAAAAAATCTCTAAAAGTTACAGACCGATTTTTGGAATTCAAATATCATTTTGAAGTCTTCCGGCAGACGCACATATTGACACATAGTTCATCCGCATACCTTTCATATCTGCGAAACTACACCCAAATTTCACAATTTCATAAATCGGGCTACTATACTCGATCACGAAAACATAAACATTTTCAATGTTAAAAACATTTTATCGAACCTGCTCACAAAATTTCAAGAGAATCGGTTGAGAAATGCGACCTGTAGAGACAGACGGACAGCCGGACAGTTGGTCGGACATACGAAAGCATTTTTGCCCCAGCTGAAACGGAGACGCTTCGCCCGCGCTTCGTGCATAATAATAAATAAAATGTATTCTTGTGCTTTGTGCTCGCTCGGTCAATAATTCATTAAATAATTTTTAAGTAAGAGAATAGTCATTTGTACATTTTTGCTTCTAATTATATATTTTTTCTACGGAATTGCTTTCATATTCATTAAAATGTTATAAATAGTGTTTTTATGCATAATTAAGAGTGTAATACGGTCATTCTGCAAAAAGTGCTTGAAATAGTGTTTATTTTATATTCTAGAGATAAGTAGGTAAGTATGTATGTACAGGTATATTGAACACAAATGCGTAAGTGATTTTCTTAAGGGCATCCGCTGTTATTCGCCTAATTGGATTGAGCGATACTGGACACCACCAAATGAGTCGTAAAAGCAATTTGGAATTTGACGCGCAGCAGTATTTCTGTAAGCCTAGAGCTACATTTCACCAAAACACCTTAATAAGAAAGTTTATGTAACATGTAGGTATGATCGTAATACGATTATTTATTGTAATGATATTTTCGATACTCAGTAACTTTTGCTGGTAAAAATTATCACAAAATGTGGTGTTCGGAAAGTTCTGACCTTGCAGAAAACGTGGCAATTCGCAGGGCGGGCGGGAAAAATGTATTTAGGCAGTTTCATTACAAAGACGTCATCTCGACGGAGTATCTGTGAGTAATAGTTATCTTGAGTTCTTTTCAAGCTATGTTAATGTGCCATTTAAGATTTCTATTTTAAAAGATCTCCCACTGTATATACGAGAATAAATTATTTTTTAGACTGATTAGTTTTTCAAAACTTTATTACAAATCAACAACTCAAATTTAAGGAAGTAAGTATGTGATAAGTAATTACGTTGAAATTTTAATGCAATTAAATTAATCTCAGTCAAAATCTCTTGGAGAGATGTTGGGTTAAGTAATTAGTTCAAAATATAAGAGATGTTGCTTTGAGAAAACATCAGTTTTTTTTTATCTTGCTTACAAGTGCGAAAGCTAAGAAATGTGTTAGAAATACCTTAATTGCGAACAGATTTTGTGTTTGCTAACACTTAAACAAATCATCCGATTTGTTATTGTTCCCCATGACAAGTTTATTTTTACCCTGAAAGCCTGAAAAAGCGGTCAAGTAGGTGTTGCAAGAATAGACGCCTCAATGGAAGAACATTTTTAGTTTCTGAATAAAAAAAAATAGTTATAATTTTGTTTATATGTTCTGTGATTAAAATTCCTCCTCAAAAAAAATCGCTGATAGAATACGTAAAGCTAGAGTTTCCTAGGATGACGGTGCCGTCATACTACGACCGTAATTTAGTGGCGTAGAACGTAGAATACGGCGCGCCATTTTGTTTTCATAGACAACGTTCTACGCCGCTAAATTATGGCCCACTACTTGTTGTATGGTCTGTGTGGCCCACAGTAAGTACTTGTTGTATGGTCTGTGTTATGGCCGTAATATGACGGCACCGTAATCCTAGGAAACCCTAGCTTAAGCGAGGCAAATACTTTTACTTCTTTAGAAGATGTTGTGATATGTCCATACTTTTTTTACCCATAGGTATTATATTAATCTAGATTGTATTTGACCGCGACTTTCATTTTGGCAATTTTTAGTACACTTTTTTGGTCCTGCGAGTGGTCCTGAATCTTCGCTTTGTATGATGACAAATGTGGCAATTCATAGTAGACTTTTCAGTAGACCTTTAAAGTTCTTATGTATCCTATCCTATTCAATACTACAAACGTGAATTGAATGTTATAAAAGTTAGGTTTAGCGTGAAATTGGGCACAAATAAATACTTAGTTTATAACTGGGATTCAATCTCAACATCGCTTCGATATTACATTTTTTGACAGTTATTGTAGGGGGCTGGTTTCGTAGGGTTTTTCAAATGTCCACGCGGATAAAGCCACGATCGGAAGCTATAGTTTTTGAAATATCCCCAAAAGTATTCATTCATTTATATAAACACTAGCGGTCGCCGGCTACTTCGTCTGCGTGGAAAGTTTTTTTTCTTTCCCTCGGGAACAATACTTTTTTCGGAAAAAAGGTACCCCATGTCCTTCTCTGTACCCCTGGCAACGTGTATGTAAAATTTCATTATGATTGGTTCTGTAATTAAGAAGTGAAGGTGTAACAAATAAACAAACTAACGGATTTTCGCATTTATAATATTAGAAACGATCGACTAAAAGCATTGAACACGCGCTTAACCTATTTCGTATGAACAAAATAATAGATTTTCACGAAAAAGCGCCATCGCTGTTCGATTAATTGAATTGCACGCCACTGGAGACCCGAAATTACTCTTGACAGCAATTTGAGACGAGTTTAGCGGATAACTATGTTTATGTGATTAACGTAATCTACGTCACTTAGAGCTTAGTAGGGACTTCGTAATGAAATGATTTCAATTCATTAAGTTTTTTTCTTTTATTGATATATAATGTTATAATTTGTATGAAGGGTTCATAGTTTTACAGTAGATTCCGAGCACTTGAAGTGAGGTGACTAGGGCATGTGGGGTATCATATGAAAGAGCGCTGTTTGCACATTTTAAAACATTTTTTTCTTTTTTCTTAGGCTGCATAGTTTTCGACTTATGATGAAAAATGTAAAAAAAATACCGTTCCCCCCTTATCTCCGAAGTTTGCAAAGAAAAAGAAAAGAAATAATCTGAAATAATTCTATGTGATAGTAGTTTATGTAAACATTACAGGAAAAATAAAACGATGTCTCAATATAACACACTTTTTTAGAAATTCAAAAAACAAACAAAAATTCTTTAGTTTCACTACCAGTCAACAGATGGCGCTGTCCTAAGAATGCTGACCAAAGAAAAAAAAATAGTTCCACTATCGCGGTCAAGAGATGGTGCAACCTAATACTACAATAATAAATTGGTGGCTGGTTCTAATATAATTACCTACTATTTGCCGTGCGAGTAAACGAAGAATAAGTTCCTACTTAGTATGATAAACAGTTTGCAATGTGTTTTTCAGTCACCATAAGCAGCTGTGGTTAAGATTTGTAAATTAACTGTCCGCCTGTTCGCCCTTCCACCTGTCTGCCGTTTATCCTACTTTTTTAAAGACTGTACTAAAGTAACATATCTATGATGATATTTATGATTGTACGGAACCCTCGGTGCGCGAGTCCAACTCGCTGTTGACCGGTTTTTTTTATTCATATCAGTTTTTAACCTACTTCAATAATTTTAAATGAGGAGGTTCTCAATTCGATTTTATATTTTTTTATCCACAACGGAATAATGCACCACCGAGTACAAATGTGCCATCTTCCCGAGAATCGAACCAAGGACCTCTGCGTGCCTACGTCTTACACGGGTGGGCGAACTACTAGCTAGACCACACAGGCCATAGACATAGAAAAATTTTCGCTGCGCTCAAGAAGACCAACAAAGCGTAGAAAAGAGAAGTTAACATCATACGGACACGGTCTATGTAAAAAAGAGACAAAGGATCAAGTGACATGTGCCAACATTTTTTACAGTAAGAGCCCCTAGCGTCCCGCCTAGCAAATGAGCAATCACAGTTTGTTTAAAATATTTGTTAATCTTAATTATAATTTTAAATAAAGGTATCGTGGAGCCATGGTGTCTTGTGCTCTAAGTAATTGTGATGTGACAAAAATAAATAATCCAAGTAATCACACTTTTCACAGGTAAATAAGATATGGCCACACATTTCTCTAAAACCAAATTTCGCTACATTTATTCGTTTATCGAGGAAGAAAACAGTATGGAACATAGTATATTAATTTCCTTTGCCGTATATAGTCATATTTTATGAATTTAAGTCATATTTTACGTATCTCATATAAAATGTATGCATTCGTTTTCGGATCATCTGTTTATTGACATTGTTGTTCTTTGATATTCTATTTCTATGACACAGGCGGTTTTTTATCGAAGTTCGCGCGTAACTTCGACATTCATGGACCGATTTTGAAGATTCTTTTTTTTAATCGGTTCAGTAGTTTTCGTTCAAAAATTTTTAAAATTTTAGTTTTTCACGACGTTATGAAAAGCATGCCAATATTTAAATTAAATTGTCGTAGGTAAAATAACTAAAACTAAAAAATAAACAAAAGGTAAAATAAATTTATTATAATATAAAGTTTAAAAAATAAATACCATAGGTATTTGAAACGAAAATCGTAACGTAGATATAACTTTAGTCAAAGTCAAAGTAAAAAAAAGCTTTATTTAAATAAACTTAATTATTAAGTACTTTTGAATCGTCCATATTTTCCTACCACCCGTTCCAGAGTTTGTTAACTGACAAGAAGTTTATAATCTGTGAGTAGGTATTAAAAACACGACATTCTATTTTATTTTATTCTGTTAATTATTATTTTAATAGAAGACAATCTCCTTTTCTATTGTTTGTAGCGCGTAGTTTAATTAAAGTCGTAAATTAAATGCATTCTTTAAGCACCGGTTTAGTGGACCGACACCTTATCTTTTTCAATTTCGAAGAAAGAAAGAAACTGTGCCTACCAAGCAGACTGTGAGTAAAATGGGAACAATGTGTTTCGCTGTCAATTCTGTAAAATAGGGCTGTCAATTCGCACTTATGCTGATTTGTTTACTCTAGTCACATATATGCACATAATACCAAATATTGTTCGTATCTACTTAACGTATGTGCTTTCAAATGTAATTGGAATGCGAATTAGCAGCATAACATCACCAGATTGTGAAATGTCATTGTCAGCTTATTATACGCTTCTTGGGCGGAATTGCGGCTTGGCTTAACATTTGTGTCAGTACGTGCTCCGCGCCTTATCATGGCTTATCAGCATAAATCTTTGTTACATTAAACCTCGTTGTAGATAAAGTCTTCTTAAGGTAAGTTGGCTTAATAGTTCCTAAATAAATTACATTTTCTCCGCTCTGAAACAGCAAGCTCATGCTCAGTAATATGATCATTACATTTGAAAAAATAATGTTGGAGGTTCCACATTTACGTGGTGGTCTGGTTCATCACATTCTAATGTGTGTGTTTTTTATGGTTCCGTACCAAAATGGTAAAAAAGGAACCCTTATGGTGTGACTCAGTCTGTCTGTCTGTCTGTCACAGCTGGATATCTCGATAACTACTAATGGTATCAACTTGAAATTTGGAATAGTTTAGGATGACAATTTGCCCAACTATTTTGCAAATAAGAAAGAAATAATAAAAAAAAAATTATAACAGGGACTGAAAAGGAGTCTTAAAAATTTGAAGAGAGGTGACTAGGGCATGTGGGGTAGGTATCATATCAAAGAACGCTGTTTGCACATTTTAAAACATTTTTTCTTTTTTCTTAGGTCGCATAGTTTTCGACTTATGATAAAAATGTAAAAAAAATACCGTCCCCCCCCCCCCTTATCTCCGAAGCAATGTGATAGTAGTTTACGTAAAGATTACAGGAAAAATAAAACGATGTCTCAATATAACACACTTGTTTAGAACTTCAAAAAACAAACAAAATTATTTAGTTTCACTACCAGTCAACAGATGGCGCTGTCCTAAGAATGCTGACCTAAGAAAAAAAATAGTTCCACCATCGGTCAAGAGATGGCGCAACCTAATACTACAATAATAATTGGTGGCTGGTTCTAATATAATTACCTACTAATTGCCGTACGAATAAACGAAGAATAAGTTCCTACTTAGTAAAATAAACAGTTTGCAATGTGTTTTTCAGTCACCATAAGCAGCTGTGGTTAAGATTTGTAAATTAACTGTCCGCCTGTTCGCCCTTCCACCTCTCTGTCGTTTATCCTACCTTTTTAAAGACTGTACTAAAGTAACATATCCAAATATATTTATGATTGTACGGAACCCTCGGTGCGCGAGTCAGACTCGCTCTTGACCGGATTTTTGTGATGTCTCTTCCAAAAACACGAAAACTCAGCTGAGTGTGCAATAAGCAGGAGCTCACGAGTTTCATACGACGTTATCCAACACATTTGCGAGTAAAAATCAAAATAAATTTACCACAGAGCGACAAATACGATAAAACCAAAATATGAAAAATATGGGAAAAGGCGCGCAGGTTTTTTTTTCACACGCCCAATGCAAGAATATTTTGCAAACAAAAGGGTGAGTGAGCCTACAGCCTACTTCAAAATTATAATTTTAAGTGATAAAATGCTAATTCTTTAATATTTTAGAACAGAATATTGTGAATTATGAATAATTTGATAATAATAAATATTTGTATGACTTAATTAAGGACTTACTTCAAAACTGTATAAGAATTTTCAGCGGCATAAAACCTCTTTGTTGTTACAAAAAAAAAATACTGTATTCCAGATTATTCTATTACGCACTTGTGTATAATATTATAAAGCACAGTGTGTGTTATAGCTCGGTTTATGGCCCTAAAAGTGATATACTAAGGCTCACTTTACGAGCAAGCGTATTGAAAAAAATATTGCACAGTGTAAGACTCAATATAGGTAGTTTTTGAGATATTTTTTTTGAAGCGACATCGTCAATAAAAGAAAACTACCTACATAATTATGATTCTTTAAACTTAAATATCTCAAAAACTGCCAATGATGGACATACACTGTCGAAGTTTTTTTTGCATATTGGGACAAGATCTTTGAGATGAAACAGTTTTTGGAACGCGTTATTGCTAAAAAGACTCACTTATTATTTTTTAAACCTTAATGTCTCAAAAACATAATTCATTAATTAATAACATTGTCCTTCCCTCATTACCGTAGTATGTTCTTCTGATTTTTGTCCTTAGAGCAATATACATTATGGGATATTGCACAAATTTCATCAATTCCTCCTATCTTGATTTCAGCTGCACCTTGGCCACTAGCTCTTTTCGGGTTTATTAAGTAAACCTATCACTTGCAAACTCAATTTAAAAATAATTGTGTTACAACTGATTAATCACAATAGAATCTAAAAGCTTCAACATAATTCAATCAATCAACATTTGGCACAATAGCCAAACTTCGATTGCTTGTCGGTTGGATGACTAATGTTACCGCGAACATTTCTTTAGTAAGTGTTGCAACCTTCGGGTTATCCCGAATTACTCCGTGTTAATGGTTGTTTGATACCCACAGGTATGCCCATTTTGTAAACAAGGAATTCAGTAATATAATCACCCTTATGGATTTAACATGTGATCAAAGATTTGAGATAAACATGTTTGCTACCTGTTGCTGTAAATTATTTCTCGGCATTTGGAAATGTTTGTGTTGTGGCAACATACAAAGCATTACACTTGAGTGAATTATTGTAGACGTACTTACCCTCGTATCTATAGACGAATAAGTAATGACTCAAGTAAAACTTGCAATTTTCAAATGCTTCTAATATTATAGGTATATTCACATGCAATTTATAGTATACATTAATCATAAATGAACCAAAACTGCACTAAAACTGCATATAAGATTAATTATACTTTGAATTGCATGTGAATATAATATTAGACGCATTTGAAAATTCCAAGTTTTATTCAAGTCATTACTTACTCGTCTATAGACACAAGTGTTAAATATCTTTTCATATCAATTTTGTCCTATCAGAAGCATGTAGTAATATTTAATTAAAATATCAAAACCGCATTAAGATGGAAACTCCGTTATAATATATAAGTTATTCAATATTTATATTTGCGGTTCTATAAATGTTGCATTGCTTATTTCTTCAGTCAGAATGTTGAAAAGCTGTGATACTATTATGACGTGACATAATTTTGACCCTATTCTTTTAATATGATATTATCCCATTTTTTTTTTCGTTTACCAATCAATAAAATTTAATATACCTATAATGCTAAACTGTAACAGACTATCCATACATTCGTAATTTAAAACATGTTTAGTGGTAAAATATATAAGCAATATACTTACATTGAGTTTTCCAGACGGACGAAGTATCTGATAGTTTAAGTAAATGTTGATCAACAAAATAAGACTACATTTAAAATCAATTCAATTTCGTTTTTGAAAATGATTTAAATGTAATTGAGATCTAAAAAGACCTATTATGATTTTTTCTTTTGTTCAATGATTTTACCTTTGACATAGACTTATTCAATTTAGCGTTTGTATCTCAAAGAAAATGATCTCTAATGAAATACCTTTTGTTACCGAATCGACCGCTGCGAGAACTTTTGATTGTTCGCAAGAAAACTTTCTTGGCTACAGTCGTGCACAAAACATTATTAGTAAAACTGTTGCATTATAGATAAAACCTTTTCAAACACATAATATAAGCAAAAACATATGTAAAGCAATCGGTGTTAAAAAACGTTATATTTGGAATTCAAATTTTAGGAAGGTGTCTTTATTTATGTTGTGAACAGATGGGGGTGGAAGTGCTCGAGAAACGCATAAAGACGCCATTATGTTTCGTGAATGAAACCGTGTTACGGCGTTAGGGTAGGGTTCGATCGAAGATTAGGGGTCCTACGTTGTTTTGTTGTTGGCAACCTTTTGGCAACCCACAGATTATTTCTATTAGTCTTGTTCTATTCTTTTCCTTTTCAGTAACGACGCAGGAAGATTAAAAATCATGTTTTTTAATCTTCCTTTCAGCAGTTTTGTATACGTATTTCATTTACATAAAGACGTTTTATTAGAATGTTACTTTCTTCCCTTTTAGTTGAGCTAGAGTTCTAGCTCAATTGTTCTAGTTAAAACAAAAACTGTTTAACAAATAGTATCACTATGCGTTATTTATTTGATGTTTCCTGATATTTTACTCAACTATGCATAAAGCTATTTCAGATTCATAATAATATAGAGAAGTAAATTAAGTTCTGGGTTCATTCAAGACACAGATGAATGAAGGCTTAAAAAGAAATTTGGTTTTTCGTTATCATAGTATCCATGCAAATGGAAAATAGTCCAGAAGAAAATTGGTGTCGTATATCCATTGACTTTGATTGACATTCGTATACTTAACTTAGTTAAAGATTATGCTATCTCAAAGTCTTTTAAAAGTGATGTGCTGGTGGATCTCATAACCAGCGGTAAAATATACGATCTCATTTACTTGTTAGCTTCGCCGGCATGATCGATCAGTACAGGTAATGTTTGCCATCGTACGTAATGTCTATATAATCGGCTGTTTCAGGCTGCCTATTTTATTATTGGGGAAAACCGATGGTGTTTATATTTTGGTATCGCCGAATAAAGCATCATGGTTTTTACGTACGGTCCCGTGATAAAAGATAAAGGCTTTTTTTAAAAGTTGTTTGTTTTACATCCAATGCGATGTATAAAAATATTTTCAACACACTTGCTCGTAAAGTGAGCCCTAATACATCGCTTTTAGGGCCATAAACCGAACTATAACAAACGCGTGCAATAATATATAAAACACTAGTTGGTTATAGAATTATCCCTACAAAGTTAAATAGGTACCTTACTGCAAGTTCTATGCGAGTAAACAGAGCATTTTCAATTTACCGGGTAATACAGTTATTTTTTTAGTAACAACAAAGAGGTTTTATGCCGCTGAAAATTCATTTGCATTTTTGGAATAAATAAATGTGTAGATCCTTAATTAAGTCAAACAAATATTTATTATTATCAAATTATTTCTTATTTACAATATTTTGTTAAAAAATATTAAAATATTAGCATTTTATCACCTAAATTTATAATTTTGAAGTAGGCTGTATGCTCACTAACTCCTTTGTTCGCAAAATAGTCTTGCATTGGGCGTGTGAAAAAACAAAAAAAACCTGCGCGCCTTTTCTCATCATGATTATCATTTTGTTTTTGTCGTATTTGTTGCTGTGTGGTAAATTAATTTTTTTTTTCCTCGCAAATGTGTTGAAAAACGTCGTATGAAACTCGTGAGCTCTTACTTATTGCACACACGGCTGAGTTACACCCTCCCCTGCGGCTCGGGCTGCAACCCACAGCCTTGTGTGCAATAAGTAACCTAAGCTAACTTGTATCATAATGTACTATATGACATGTCAAAAAAAATCAATCTGAAAGAAAAATTTATCAAAGAATTTCCATAGTTTGACTGCGAGTGCAAGTCTCACAAAATAGCATGAACATTTTTAATTATTTTTCTAAAGGTAATGATTAATGTAAACGCAGGAAATTATGTAGGTTTGATTTTTTAAGTTTATTCGGTTCGCTACGGCCAGGCCGCAGACTGTGCCTCATTTGGATAACAAAGCACGGGCTAAGTGGAGATCGAGCTGTGATTTATTCGAGATTAAATATAGACCTTCATACATAAATAATTAGAGTTATATTAGAATCAGCTTATGGTTTTATTTATTACGTAGACGAAAGTCGTTTTTCTTGTCTGTAATAATAAAATAATTCGCTTACCTATACAACGCTGTGATGTTGCCTAATAGTTTTTTTCAATACAGTTTCTCAAAAATGTGTTGTTTCGATGACAGTATAGCATGCGAAAAGTTGATTTTACCATACGCCAAATGTATTAAAAAAACGTCTTGTTAAGGTTTTTTAACACTCATGACGATTATAAAACGTCAATGCGTTTTAAAAACCTCCTTACCAACCTTGTATCATAAATCATAACAGACCATACAACAAGTACCTACTTACATCATAAACTACTAGATTACTAACATCACAAACAACAACATTTGTTCAAAGACTTTTCCGAAAACAGACAAAAAAATAAATTAGATCAGCTGTTCGGACATTAATATGGAAAGACGTCTTATTTTGTCTGTTTTCGGAAAAGTAGTGGAACAAATGTTGTTGTTTATTATGTTAATAATCTACTCCTGTGAGGTTGTTGGTGTTTAAAAAATAACCCTGTTTAATGTATAGTATTTTTAAATTATAAGGATTTATATACACTTTTTCATTCATTTCACTGTAAGACTTACCCATTCACTGACAAGCCAAACACAATAGGTATGTTATAAATTATTTATCAATCACTTGGGAGTCAATGTATCGGCTAATGTCATAATAATTCGGCTGTAGTTAATATGTCGGTTGTAAAAAATATCTCCAATCGTATCCAAAACTATATAGTTTCTAATACTTGTTCTAGTTTTTATCAACTGAATTATTCATGAAGAGAAAGTAAAGCTGATCCATTATGCAAACAGACCGATTCCTTACAAATATATCTAGATATTGTATTGTGTTATCTGTGATATTTTAGTACCTTTTCTGTCTGACGACCAACGTGTATGCAAAATTTAATGATGCTCGGGTGTAACAAACAAACAAACAAACAACTTTCGCATTTATAATATCACTAAGGATTGAAGAGTAATATTTGTTGAATCCTATGCAAAATAAATAAATGATCCCAAGTCAATCGATTTCAATCGAATGGAAACTCAAAATTATATTTTAAAACTGGTAAACATTGTAGCAGCATTATTAATTCTCAAATAACGTACCGATCGTATTTTCTAATACAATTTTACGTAGAGTTTCTCAGGGATATTTACTTATGCATACAATACTTTGCAGTTTTGTTTGCAATTTTCCTAAGATACGCCATTTATTTAATCTTATTTGCAGTTGCTGCAAAGTAGAAGTTTATTTTTAAACCTCATTTCAATCGGTTGCGATACAAATAGAGGAATATATATAGTAAGTATGATGTTTTTATTTTATTCAGGAAAGACAAATTCAGAATCCTTACTCCTTACTAATATTATAAATGCGAAAGTCCGTTTCTTTGTTTGTTACGCCTTCACGTCTTAACTATTGAACCGATCATCATGAAATTTTGCATATACGTTCTTAGGGGTACAGAGAAGGACATACCTTTCATCCCGAAAAAATGTATTGTTCCCGAGGAATAGCAAAAATCTTTCCACGCAGACGAAGTAGTTTTGTAGTTTTGGTGGAATTTAAATGGAAAAATCTGTTTTATGTCGATTTCAGTGTAGCGGAGGTCGCACTCAGTCTCAGTCCCAAAACGCGGAGTTGGGCTTAAAGCTGCTTAACTTTCTCAGTCAAAGGAAGGGCCCCGAAATTCTAAATAGCAAGGGGTCCATTTGTCATTGTCTGACGTAAAATATTGTTATGGCAAAAGTATAGTTGAAAGGGGTGTGTTTATGTTTTAGAAAACATAATATATATTAACGTAAATCTGAGATAGCAACAGGGTGACGATTGAAAGATTGCTTAATTGATACAGGTAATATAGGTAATGGTAAAGGTGATATAGGTAAAAAGTTTCTTCATCACGAGTTTAAAAAAACCTTAACAACCGTGTGCTATACCACGTTTTTCAATACATTTGCGAGAAAACATTATAGGTACCACTGAAATTGTAATCTATACATATAATAAAACAATAAATTCTAATTATTTGTGCGCGAATTACGCAAAAACCGCTGAACGAATTTTGATGGGAATATCACAGTTTAGTAGATTGAGGTCTAACTTAAAATCTAAGCTATGTTTCATCAAATTCAGGTGGGTGGAACCAGGGAAACAGCTTGAACTCTCGTAGCGTACTAGCTTTCATACACTAAAGAGGTCATTTTAAACTTATCGCTGTAATTTTCTACAAGTTTTCTACTGTCCACGCGGATGAAGTCGCGGGCGAAAGCTAGTAGAAAAAAAAAACGTACGTAAACAAAAATACACGGCGCCGGCGTGCGGTAAAATCAACTTTCCGCACGCTATACAAAACCGTAAACAAAAACGCACGGCGGCGTGCGGTAATAGTACATTATGATATAAGTGCGGTACGTTGAAAATTACAGCCGAGGCGATATTACTAGCCCGAGCCGCAGGCGAGGGCTACAAGAAAGCAGAGGCTGTAATTATCAAAGCGCACGTATGTCATACGACGTTTTATAACATATTTGCGAGGAAATAAATAAAATTCGGACTTTGCACCTTTGCTTGTTTTCCATATGATTAAATTTTGATACGCTTGTAAGTATCTTATCGGTCAATTTTTCGGGCAAGAGGCTTAGAGTAGACTTTTTCGCTGCCTCTGAGACTTCTGGCGGTGTTGAATTAATAAATTCAACAGTACTTGACGACATTTTCAAATAAAAACAATACAGTAAAAAAAAATTAAATTAGCAATGCGCGCGCATCAGCGCTTTTCTTAAGGCAATGGCATAAAAACAGCCAGTACTACTAATAAAGTAAATTAATATTTTTGTTTTTTGTTACAGATAAATGGTTGTAATTTATTGTCAACATTAATTAAATTGAATAATTAAATGTTTATTTATTATATTTTATCTCCCAAAGTTAATTTTATCCATAAAATGTCGACCTCTTTTTCTGACATAAAAACTCTTTGCTAAGATTTAAAAAAGTACCGTTCATTTTAGACGAAGTATCTTGATAAACCGTGCGGTAATGTAAAGTAAAACGCACGGTTTATCAAGGAAACCGTGCGTTTTACTTTACATTACCGCACAAGTTCGTAATGAGATACAATACGATATTGAAATTGGTGTAATAAGAGACCTTTTACGAGCAAATATGTTATAAAATCAACTTACCGCACGCTGATGTTCATTTTGCGTATTGTACATTTTGCTACAGATGTACATTTTGCATATTGTACATTATGTGACGAAGGGATCGTAAGCTCACATTTTCGAGCAACTGTATTGAAAAAGTAATTTAATAAACTTTTTTTTAAAAGTAATAGGAAGTTTGTTTGTATACATACATATTTTACCTCGTTTCTGCAGTAATTAAGCCCTTACATTAATCATATTAGACTACTTACTGCGATAACAACCATAATTTCAAAAAGCTCTTAAAATAATTGCTTTTATTAAGAAACGCTCCACTTTTTTAACGTTTTGGCTCTTTATAATAAACGGAAAAGTGGGTTATTCCCAGAATTGGATTTTATTCGCTATTAAAATTTAAGGATTAGCTTGATCGCTTGAGCCCATGTTTCAATATGATATAATGAAAGGAATTATCGAACTATGAAGGAAACTCTATTAAAAAGTGTCATTTTTTAGGTTGAATCCTTTCATCATTAAAATAACTTCAGATTAAACCTTATCCTTAATGGAAAACCCGACTTTTCTAGGAAATTACAATTTTCTGTAGTCTTATAAAATAATTTTATTTTTTTGCGAGAGTAATGTTGTTTTAGCACTTATTCAGGGACTAATGATATTTATTTTCAATGTTGATTTCTGCTCCCTTATCTTTACATGTTCATTACGTTTTATTCAACATACAATTTTTGATATAAAAACAAAGCCAAAGCAAACAAAGATGGCTAAGGACAAAAACTAAATACTTATATCATTAAAACCTATTTGACCGAGCGAGCACTAAGTCGAGCGAAAACGAGTCTCTGCTTCAGCTTGGGTAAAATTTTTTTCGTATGTCTGTCCGTTTGTTCTCCTCTACAGGTCACATTTCTCAACCGGTTCTCATGAAATTTTGTGAGCAAGTTCGAAAATTATATATTTTTATTTCATTCGAGCCAGTTTTTTGAAATTTTTCGAAATGGTGGATATATGTAAAAAAAAATAATATTTTAAAATTTTTGAAAAATGATCAAAAATGTAACAAGACGTTTTTGTTAGCGATGCAAAGTAAATTTTGTTTTTTTATTTTTAGAAGACTCACATGTTCTTCAATCAAAAAATTTTTGGCCAATATTCGAAATTTGAAAATAAATAAGGTTGTGATTTTGTGACAGAACCAAGGACTGTGTATATTACGAAGAAACTAATATCTATTCTGTGTTATTTGTTTTTAAAAAACATACAATTTAAGATATAATACTTTTTAACGTGAGGTCTACAGCTCACGGAGCCACTAGTTAAGTTATACAAAAGTCGCAACATGGAAGTAAAAGAAAGGGACGACAAGCGGTATGGTATCCCTACAATATTTTTATGCAAATACTTATGGGTTAACGACGAGTTTAATTAGCATTTGTTTTTATTTAAGACTTATATGAGATTATGCTGTGCTTATACCAAAGATATATCACGGCTTTTACTTAATTATGCAATCCGCCTACACAATTGCGATATAATTAACTGTAGTACATAACACATACTGTAGTACAGAACATACAATACATTTTGATTAAATGGTGACATGCAAATTAGCACTAATGCCAAGAAAACTGTGCTTACACTTACGCATAACATAATTTATTTTGTATGGGAAGAATAATGCAGCGTCAATATACCACATAACCCATACAATTTTTTTTTAATATTTGCACTTAAATATATACAAACTAGTAACTAAGTCAAAGTCAACATTGCTTTATTCAAATAAACTTAATAATTAAGGATTTTTGAATCGTCTATCTATATTTTTCTACCACCCGTTTCAGACTTTTTTAACTGACAAGAAGAACGAGCGCAAGAAACTTATCAGCTTTAACAGAAACAAGTAACGCTTCACTGAGACGATATTTACAAACTTAAATTACAGTGAGCTTTGTAACTTCGTGCGATAAAAGTATGACAAATTGAATGTTGTTTAAAATTAATCGAATATATGAATTTTACGAAAATTTTTATTTGAAAAATTCGAAAATGTGAATTGTAAAAAGGAAACAATTAATTACCTACCTTATTAATTATCGAATATGCTCATAAAATTTCACGAGAATCGGTTGCGAAATGCGACATTTAGTGGAGAACTAACGGGCATACTAAAGCATTTTTACCCAAGCTGAAGCAGAGACGCTTCGGCTATAAATAGATAAAACTTGGTTAATGCCCCACTGTTTGTGGTATGGAACATTACCTCAATAAAGATTAGAATTTCAAATCATACCTTGTTTACTTCACAAGGCCTTGGCTTTTCTTAATTACCATATTCATATTGAATCAGAATTTTATGTGCTTTGCAAAAAATCTCTTTACGTTGCTTAAAATATTTTTTACAATATTAAACTATAAATAAAACCGGTCAAGAGCGAGTCGGACTCGCACACCGAGGGTTCCGTACCATCATAATTGTACCATAAACCCACACTGCAAGAACGCTAGTTTTTAGGGTTCCGTACCAAAATGGTAAAAAAGGAACCCTTATGGTGTGACTCAGTCTGTCTGTCTGTCTGTCTGTCACAGCTGGATATCTCGAGAACTACTAATGGTATCAACTTAAAATTTGGAATAGTTTAAGATGACATTTGCCCAACTATTTTGCAAATAAGAAAGAAATAAAAAAATATTTTTTTTTTTACAACAGGGACTGAAAAGGGGTCCTAAAAATTTGAAGTGAGGTGACTAGGGCGTGTGGGGTATCATATGAAAGAGCGCTGTTTGCACATTTTAAAACATTTTTTTCTTTTTTCTTAGGCCGCATAGTTTTCGACTTATGATGAAAAATGTAAAAAAAAATACCGTTCCCCCCCCCCTTATCTCCGAAGTTTGCAAAGAGAAAAATCTGAAATAATTCTATGTGATAGTAGTTTACGTAAAGATTACAGGAAAAATAAAACGATGTCTCAATATAACACACTTTTTTAGAAATTCAAAAAACAAACAAAATTCTTTAGTTTCACTACCAGTCAACAGATGGCGGTGACCTAAGAATGCTGACTTGCGAAATAAAATAGTTCCACTATCGGTCAAGAGATGGCGCAACCTAATACTACAGTAATAATTGGTGACTGGTTCTAATATAAATTACCTACTATTTGCCGTACGAATAAACGAAGAATAAGTTCCTACTTAGTAATATAAACAGTTTGCAATGTGGAGCGGCTGAAACGTTTTTCAGTCACCATAAGCAACTGTGGTTAAGATTTGTAAATTAACTGTCCGCCTGTTCGCCCTTCCACCTGCCTGCCGTTTATCCTACTTTTTTAACCGACTTCACAAAAAGGAGGAGGTTCTCAATTCGATTGTATACTTTTTTTTTATCGTTGTTCGCGGGTATCTTCGACATTTATGGACTGATTTTGTTGATTCTTTTTTTGTTCGATTGAGTTTTCTTGCGAAATGGTCCCATTTAATTTTTATTTCAATCGGTTTAGTAGTTTTCAAGAAATCCTGAAAATACTATGATTTTGCATCAACTACCTTGGCGACTTTGTTATTAATAAATCGAATCAGATGTTTCTTTTTGTTGGGAAAGGATACTTTTAGTGTAGTCTTTTTAACCGACTTCAAAAAAAGAGGGTTCTCTCTTAGTTTGACCTGTATGAATGTATGTTTCTCCGCGAATATCTCACGTTTGACTGAGCCAATTTTTATACGAAATAATATACCTACACTACCTAATAGAGAAGGTACTTACACTAAAAATGAAAAAATAAAAAATTGTTTTAAAAAACAAAAAACCGACTTCAAAAAAACTGCCTCTAAAAAGCAAGAAATAATATTCAAATCATTAGATACGCATTATCATTGTTATAATAAAAGACGTCTATTGAAGTCGGGTAGGGCTTCTAGAATAAAAAAAAAGGAAGTTGTACTCCAGCCCCACCCGACTTCAATAGACGTCTTGTTATTATAACAATGATAATGCGTATCTAATGATTTGAATATTATTTCTTGCTTTTTAGAGGCAGTTTTTTGAAGTCGGTTTTTTGTTTTTTAAAACAATTTTTTAAAGACTGTACTAAAGTAACATATCCAAATGTATTTATGATTGTACGGAACCCTCGGTGCGCGAGTCCGACTCGCTCTTGACCGGTTTTTTTTATTTTACATTCTCTTTGCTGCAGAGTAGAATAATAAAATTAGTATTGCAGTTTTAGGACAGAGCCATCTCTTGACCGATAGTGGAAGTAATGTAAACTTTTTTAGAAATTTAATAATTTCTAAAAAAAGTGTGCTATACTGAGACATCGTTTTATTTTTCCTGTAATCTTTATATGAACTGCTATCACATAGAATTATTTCAGATTTTTCTCTTTGCAAACTTCGGAGATAAGGGGGGAACGGTCTTTTTTTTACATTTTTCATCATAAGTTGAAAACTATGCGGCCTAAAACAAAAACAAAAAATGATTGAAAACGCGCAAACGGCGTTCTTTCATATGATACCCCACATGCCCTAGTAGCCCTACTTCAAATTTTTAAGACCCCTTTTCAGTCCCTGTTGTAAAAAAGATGTTTATTTTTTTATTTATTTCTTATTTGCAAAATAGTTGGGCAAATGTCATCTTAAACCATTCCAAATTTCAAGTTGATACCATTAGTAGTTCTCGAGATATCCAACTGTGACAAACAGACAGACTGAGTCACACCATAAGGGTTCCTATTTACCATTTTGGCACGGAACCCTAAAAAGACTAGGTAATCTACAATTGGCCTTTGAAATAGCAGCCACTCTAGTACATTACCAATTATTATGTTCATGCATTGGCTTACTGAACAAGGGCAGTAAATAGCAGCTAGTATGAAGTCATACTATCATTATTAGTTTTTCTAAGTAGACTGTTTTACAGTCTACAATTAGCCCTAACTTTTTGTTTGATTTTAAAATGGAACAGAATTTCTATAAACATTTTAGCTGTCAAGTACTTTATCGGAACATAAACGAATCTTGCGTAAGTGGTATTTTGCAAATTTATAGCGTATTGCGTAAAGGTGGTGTTTTGCGTATGTGATATTGTGCCTCTGTAAATGGTGTGAAAGAATATCGTCATACGACAGCTACGACAGCTTATTACTAGAAACAAAACAAATTCAGTTTTGATTTATAATCATTTATATCTGTGTGTGACAATCCCATTTGATTGTAGTTTTTTTTATTTTTTTTTATTCTTAAATTTTTTACGAGGGTTTTTCCTTAGGAAATGCCACCCTCATAGGTAAAACAAGGTACATTATGAAGTTTATCTACGTTTAAGACCACACTGCACAATATAATATAACATCCTGGCCGTTTTTGATAACGGTGTTGCCAACATGCTATTACAGAAACCTGTCTCCCCTTTAAACTGGGTATAGATAAAGAGTTGCGATCTCTCCGCGACGTTTCGCTCACATTCCATCATAATGTGATAGGCATCTTCGATAATTCCACACTCGCTACAATTAGGAGATTCTGTTTTTTTCATGAGGTATGCAAAGCTGTTTAATGGTAATTAATATTCTTAATATTACCAATCTATATGGGCGGGTTACACGGTCGCCAACAGTTGAACGAAAATTGGTCGACTGATTTCGTTTTTTTTAAATCGATCCATATGTCAATACAAGGGTAAAAATTGTTATTTAAATTTTCAACTCTGGCAATAATGGCGTACACATTAATAGCTGCACAGTACAATGGTGTTAAGTTATGGGCTGAATCTTGAAATATCTTACGTTAATTGTTTTGAGTGGAGGCCCGTTTCATTACAGCTGAAAGGGACTAACAAATGATCCCGTATTTATTGCTATAACTGTAAATTAAAGAGGGATTCATCGCTTTAATGAACTCTTATCATGTTTAAACAAACTTTACAGGAACAGAAATATTTGTACTCAACATCAAATCAACGACTACTTACATTTCATGAATCTTTAAGGTTATTCCGTATTATGTCTCTTTTTATGGAATTTGTAATGACATTATGAATTCGACCGAGTATGCCTAATCCTACTTCCAACTAATATTATAAATGTGAAAGTTTGTGGGTTTGGATGTTTGTTCCTCAATCACGCAAAAACGGTTGAACAGATTTGGATAATTTCATACATTTTTGGTCCAAATATGGAAGTGCCGGCCAAAAGACAAAAGTGCTTTATTCTGATAGATTTTGTACATCCAAGCATTTTTTGCCATAATTGGCACCAGAGTTGTAGCACCGCTTCACATTTGTGCCAAAATGTATGAAAAGACAGACTTTTTGAACTCAATTAAAATCAAGTACAGCGTTGCTACAGCTTCTGTGCTATAATAAGAAATGCTTAGGCGGACAAAATCTATCAGAATTTGCTTTTTGGCAGATTTTTTTTAAATTTGTGCCAAAATGTATGAAAATGCAGACTTTTTGAACTTATTTCAAATCAATTATAGCGGTGCTACAGCTTTGGTGCTATAATAAGAAATGCTTAGGTGGACAAAATCTATCACAATAAAGCACTTTTGCTTTTTGGCCGGCACTTTCACATTTGGACCAAAATGGATGATGTCCTTTGACACACAGATAGTTTTTATCCCGGTCAAAGGTTCCCTAGGGATTTTCCGAATGTCCACGCGGACAAAGTCGCGGGCGGAAGCTAGTACATTATAAGTAGCTTCTTATAAAAGCAGCTTAAACTTAAATGAAAAAATTTACGATTGCTAATAATAATTTTGCACTTGTGAAAATTGAGATTTGAATAATCTAGCTAGTATTAATATCATACTCATAAATAAGTCCAACGAAAAGAAACGATCTAATCTTCATAAAATGGGTTTCAATTTAGGAGTTCTTATCACAATCTCTGCGTCACAATTGATAAATCTTTTAATAATGAACTGATGGAAGTTTTTTTACGTGAGTTATAACGAGATATCAAATAATTTTCTACTTTCGAATTTTTAAAGCTCTCTGAGATATCGCATAAGGGACAATGATGTGAAATAGTACATTATTGCAAAGGCAGCGAAATAGGCAATTGCAGGTCGAGTATGAGTTTGAAGGCCGAGCCGCAGGTGAGGACTTCAATGATACGAGACAGGCAATTGCCATTTCGGCCTAGGCATATATAGTGCTTTTCTTAAAAAATCTCGTGATCTACACGACTTGAAAGGGCATTGAAAATGAATCTACCTATTATAGATTATTGAATTTATTGAATTTTATAAAAAATATTCCTTTGTTTGAATTAGTACTTACAATACTTTGAAATCAAAGCAAAGCCATGAACAATTTTGGATCTACTTTTCTGCGATTCGTGTGTATGAAATTCATACAAAAATATTTCAGTGTTATAAACATTACCTACTATTATATTGAAAGGTAGTATTACTACCTAAAAAATATAAAAATTCTAAGATTTGTTTTGAAGCCCGAGGCGAAAAACCAAACCTGAGAGTTCAAACTGAGACGCAATTACTAAATCCTAATAGATCTTCGTATAAAACATGAATTTGTGTATTTTTTTTATTTTTAAAAGATATAATGGACTTTTCCAAAATTTGTTTATACTATCCTAAAGCCCTTAATTTTCCGCGTCTATTAAATCCTAATAGATCTTCGTATCTCAAAGCTGCGAAGTTTCACAGGGCTATGACGCCCGAGTAATACCGCATGGTGACGCTCCACGCGCCGCTAAGGGACTCCATACCGCCCCACTTATCACTCCCACAAAAAAAAAAAAAACATGAAATGTTTCCCGTCTCAATATCTCTAGGTTACATTCTCAGTTTTTCGATTTTCGACCTCGTTCACGAAATATCGAAGATATTCCGAGGGAAGGTGTTAAAAATCAAGGTTTTTTTTAGGTTTTCTTCAATTTTCGAAAAAAGTTTTGGACTTTTACAAAAAAATTTTTCACCATCTAAAAGCCATTTAAATTTTGCGCTTTTTGAGCCCTCATACGTTCTCATGGCCCTAAACCACTATATACCACGGGGCAAACACACTTTCAGCGAAAATGGGGCCCTACCGGAGCGATCGAAAAAACATTTTCAATGTTACAAATGCAAGGAAATAAAAAAGGGCCTTTACATAATAAATTTAATTAATATTAAAAGTTATATTGCTCATGTTAGGTTTTAATATGAACTGTACATTTCAGCATAGAATAAATCGTCCATAATGTAGACGGCTTTTTAGTTTTAGCAATTTCATTGAAATACGCCAAAAACACTGTTTCGGAGAACGATTTTGTATTTTTCTCGTTTTTCCAGAACATGAAATTTTCATATACTTTCATATATTTTTCTTTTCATTTCGCTGGTAGCAGGTTTTCCATCGCTAATTTAGCTTCCGATCTTAAATCTATGATGGAGTGCAGTCAATGTTCATTTCATTTTCACTTTCAAAATCATCGGACCTCATTTTAAATTATTTTTTATTAACAAAATAACAACGAACTCGGCTTTACCGCCAATTTTTTATTTTATTTTACAGTTTGTGCCGAAAGGTAAACGCATCTGTGGCTATACAGCCACGAGAACGCAATGTGTACGATCTACGATAGATGAAAGAGTTCTAAATTCAAACAGCACATTCATACAACATTGCCGGCGCGCTCACGCGCCGTGTAGTGATTTAGGTTTTTCAGTCTACGTAAATATGGTACTTCGCGTGTTCTTTATTCAAAAGTAACGACAATATTTCTGCGCAAGTTTAAGAAAATTCTTTTAACACCGTGATTAGCATTTAGCATTCATCTTCTTTTAGAGCCCAAACTAACCAAAAATCCTTACTAATATTATAAATGCGAAAGTCCGTTTGTTTGTTTGTTTGTTTATTTGTTTGTTTGTTACGCCTTCACGCCTTAACTACTCAACCGATCATATTGAAATTTTGCATACACGTTGTCAAGGGTACAGAGAAGGACATAGGGTACCTTTCATCCCGAAAAAAGTATTGTTCCCGAGGGATGGCAAAAAATCTTTCCACGCAGACGAAGTCGCGGGCGGCCGCTGTGTTTTTATAAAGAGGGGTTTTGTTTTATTTAGATCAAACATGGGCTGCAGTTTTTTAAATGTTCTGTCGCAAAAACAAAGATTTTCAATTTTTCTTTTTATCCGACTACGGTGGGGCGTAGCGCAGATTTTCAATTTTTATTTTTAACCGCCCCTGTGGTCTAGGGGTTCGCCCACACGTGTAAGACGCAGACGTCCCAGGTTCGATTCCCAGGGGTGGTACAATTTGTACTTGGTTTGGTTGGTGGTAGGGCTTATTTTAAGTCCACCTGGCTAGCTACCACCATCTTATCTAACTCTGACGCCATAACAACAATTTAAAAAATTCTGTGTTCCGGCAGTTAGAGGTAGCACTACACCCGGAATCCTCATCACTGAGGAACTGGCTATCGTTCCTCAGTGATGAGGATTCCGGGTGTAGTGGGTTTCCACCTTCGGCCTTATTCACTACCCCGTTGTGCATAAAAAAGAAGCAAAAAGAAAGGTTATGATTTTGACTGGTATGTATGTATTATGTATGAACATACAGTACTGTTCCCTCATAACTTCTCTAAACTACTTATTATAATTTGACAAATGAGGTATCGTTTAAATTTTCTTCTTAATTTTCCGCTGGCTATGATGGGCTAGTCATGAAATAAAACTTTTTTTTTCTAATGATGGCATGTTGGGTATTATATGAAAGGGCTTAATATTAGCACTTTTCAAATGTATAAGTACATATTTATATTCACCATCCAAATTTTAAGGATGTATTTAGTCCATGAAACTGAACCACTTTTTCAAAGGATCATAGGGCTAAATATGTAAAAAAATCGACTATCCATTCAAAAAATTATTGTGATTAGTATGGGATGATCAAAATTTTGTGGCAAAATTCGACACATGTTTCTTGCAGAGAGTTTCTTAACATAAACAAACACATCCTTAAAATTTTTATGGTGAATATAAAATGAACCTGTATTATTAGCTTTTGCTCGAGGCATTGCTTGCATTCACCCAACTTACAACCCCAAAATATTTAAAACAAAAATGAAGTTTAAAAATTAAAACCCAACTACCGAAAAATGGCATAAAAAGTACGAAACAAGAAAATATTTAGGCTGGAGGTGACATGCGACTTGTTTATCCTTTTTATAGAATTTTGGACTCGTATATTTTCTTGTTTAGTTATTTTGAGAGCGAGATTTTTCCGTAGTTAGGTTTAATCTTCTTTTTTTGTGCAAAACATTTTGAATTTTCATATTTCTGCATTCTTTATGTCGAATGTCATACGTTTATAAGATCAATAGTCACTAGCACAACAGAAGTTCAGAGACAACAATGTGAATTGCGGTGTTCTATTTTAGTTCACTGAAGTAACGCAGCCCACAATGTTCTTTGCTGCTATAAAATGTTGGATTGTGGTTGCTTCAAGGACAACCCAAAATAAACACTACGACAACAACGTTTTGCAAAACGAAAATGCTTCGAAAAAGTAAAGTAAAAACTTATTGGGAAGTGTGTGTGTAATTACTTTTATGGCCAACTAGCTTTTGTCCTCGATTTCATCCACGTGGACACTCGAAAAAGCCCTAGAGGACCTAACTAACCAAACCAAGATGAAAAGTATCCTATGTGTTATTCAATCCAAATCCGTTAAGCCGTTTTTGCGTTATCAATCAATCACTCACGTAACAAACATCGAAACTTACAATATTCGTCGGATGTAGAAACTCTGATACAAAGTGGATTATTCTATGTTCCGTTTTACCAATGAGGAATTCCTTTCTATGCTCCTACTAAATATGATGAGATATTTACTGTGTAAATAAACCTTTCAACTGAAATACGTAATCCATCATATTAAAAGGTGTCAGCGTTTGTAACTGTAACTGATTGCAAAATTGTCGTAGCGTGTTTGAATTTCAGAGACATTCATATTTTGAAATCAACCTTATTTGTATGCGCTAAAGGTTCAAAAGTATTACCTTTTAAAGCTTTGTCTTCAATTCGCACCACCACCATAGTCTAGCTTCAGTCACTTGAGAAATTATTTACTCGCATATTTTCTTTTGAACTTTTAGCACATACGAATACAAATAAGCTAGCTAAAGGAATTATTTTATGCGTTTGAGATATAGAGCCAAGAAAAACACAATGAATAACTGAAAGTACTTTTACTGGATATGGAATTCATAGGCTTTGAAACAATATAAAATGTTTAAGGAGTTTGTAGTAAAAGAAATTGCAATATTAAACTAAATAAATACATAAAACTGCGCACAGATGTAAATAATCTTCCCCATTATTTATTACTGAGAAAATTTATTTATCTAATTGCAGTGCAATTAGGCCTACGGACCGTCTCGAACCACTTCGCTAATAGGACTTAACGGCATAAATTTTAAAGCACAAATGAGTTTTCCAGTTTACATAATCAAACTAACTTTTAGTGAAATTAAACTTACTAATAAACTATTCATTAGGGTTTGGTCAACGGGATGATTCGTAGTTTAGAAATAACTAGGTTCCGCCCACGACTTTGTCTGCGTGGACATATGACAAATTCCCTAGGAGTCCTTTGACCGTGTAGTATCCTATGTTTTAATCAGGGCTATAATTTTTTCATACAAATTTTGAACCCCATTTCACCCCTTTAGGGGTTGAATGATGGCCACCATGTTGGACTTCAAAATAAATGCCATTTTGCAATCAACATCTTCTAAAACCTCAATAAAGACATCCATATCGATTTTAGGCTTTTGGTCTTTTGATTATACGAGTGTAAATACCGCACCGTTTAATAGAAAAAAAAATATGTAAATGAACACAAAACTTCCCTGCATCCTCCTCCCTGGTCTTTTACACACTACCGGCTGCGCATTTCGGTATTCTATTCAGTATTTTTTTTTGTCAATTCAGTATTTTGAAACCTTTCGGACAAAAATTATATTTCAGTAAATGATGGGACTCGAATCTCAATTGATTCGAATGACGTTAATTCAAGCTCGATTCCAATGAGTTTTTATGCTGATTCGAATCATCACCTGATTCGAATTGGTTGGCTGTTTTTAGGGTTCCGTACCAAAATGGTAAAAAAGGAACCCTTATGGTGTGACTCAGTCTGTCTGTCTGTCTGTCACAGCTGGATATCTCGAGAACTACTAATGGTATCAACTTGAAACTTAGAATAGTTTGAGATGACATTTGCCCAACTATTTTGCAAATAAGAAATAAATAAAAATATAAATGTCTTTTTTACAACCGGGACTGAAAAGGGGTCTTAAAAATTTGAAGTGGAGCTACTAGGGCATGTGGGGTATCATATGAAAGAACGCCGTTTGCACGTTTTTAATAACTTTTTCTTTTTGTTTTAGGCCGCATAGTTTTCGATTTATTATGAAAAATATTAAAAAAAATACCGTTCCCCCCCCCTTATCTCCGAAGTTTGCAAAGAAAAAAATCTGAAATAATTCTATGTGATAGCAGTTTATATAAAGATTTTAGGAAAAATAAAACGATGTCTCAATGTAGCACACTTTTTTAGAAATTATCAAATTTCTAAAAAAGTTAACATTAGTTCCACTATCGGTCAAGAGATGGCGCTGACCTAAAACTGCAATACTAATTTTATTATTCTACTTTGCAGTGTGGTTTAATGGTGCAATTATGATGGTACGGAACCCTTGGTGCGCGAGTCCAACTCGCTCTTGACCGGTTTTATTTTAATTCAAATCTTTGATGGTGAAGCAATAGGGGCTGAGAACTACTGAGAAGGCAGTTTAATATTCCTTAATTTCTTTAACTATATTTAGTATTTTAAGATAAATATTGTGTAAAAATTCTAAAATATATTATTTTTGTTAGTTATTGATTCTAGTAATAGTATCGATTCGAATCCTTCTAAGGATTCGAATCATCACAGTGATTTGAATCATCATATCGATACGAATCATCGTTAAATTCGAATCGACCATTCGATTTTTTTGATTCGAGTTTAAAATACAGTTTTTTGATTCGAGTCCCATCACTATTCAGTAATTTCATAAAAATATCACATACGCGATTACAGAGCCACTAGTTTTAATGCCACCACCACCGTGGTAATTAATGTCACATAACAGATAAAAATATATATTTTTGATATTTGTAGGTAAACATGATTTGTTCCAAGCCCTCATGTTAAGGACACTGAGACATCTCACTAACACGTTGTTTGAAGCTCTACGGCTGGTATTAGATTACATTGTTTGCACGCACAATAAAATGATACTATGACGACATGCTATTGAATACGAGTACGATCCCGCAATGATGTGGGTATGTGTAACAGTACTGTGTCCTGAAAATCAGTTTATGATAAGGAGCTTACGTTAAAGTTATTATAGGATGCGTCATTATAATATTGGTGAAGTATGTTGACCTTATGGGCTCTAGGTCACAGATTATACATATAGTTAATATGTTACAACCAGCAGCTTACTCTTGAATTCGATAGGTTCTAACTCGAAGTTAGATCGAGAATCGAACTCGTCAAAAGATGAACTCGATGTTAAAACGTTACTTCTAAACTCAATAGAATCGAAGTAAGGCACGGCGATTTTCGATTTTAAGTATGTAGTTCACTATTCGACCACAACTCGACTAAAATCGATTTCTAGAGTACCTGCCAAATTACTGGTTCTCGACATCGATTCGATTTTGACTACCGGTTACAACACCTACAACCGTAGAATATCGATGACTTCGCTTCGTAAAATGGGCGCAAGGGATTCGAATTACGAATGAGAAGGAAATCGGAAAATTGACATTCATTTAACCGCAGTGCCTAAAAAACGTTTGCATAAATGCTCAGAATGAAAATAAAAGAAAAGATTGTGTTACAGCCGTTTTGTGAAAAAATAATCTCTGGTGAACGTTTTTATTTCTTTTGGGCGTAGGTGACGAAAGTAATTTTAATAGTCCGTGAGCCTGCGACAGTATTGCTTACGTCATATGACATCATGATGAAATGCATGGCACACGGTCGGAAAAGTTGTGCTGAGCGAGGATCAGAAGATTATCGCTAGTAAAATTGGCCGGAAGCTTGAGAAAATCTTCCACTTCCGGTCAAAATTTTTAGATTATATTTACGTCATGTGACATCAGTAAGAGACCCGTATCATCATTTAGTTTTCAATCGTAGAGAGAGTAAACATAAGTCTGTCAGTTCTGAAATGACTAAAAAACTAAAATTTTAAGTTTAAGGTATTCCGGCCATTTCAGAACTGACAGGCTTATGTTTACTCTAATTATTGAGTTATTCCCATCCAATCCCCTGCATGCAACCGATCCCCTGGTGGATTGGTTTTATTTTTAATTATTTTCTATTCCCATCGGATCCCCTATCTAGGGGATCAAAATTGGAGTTATTTCCATCCGATCTCCTGGTAAATCGGTTTTATTGCGTCTCTGTTTCAGCTTGGAAAAAATTCTTTCGTATTTCCTTCAGGCGGCTGTCCGTTTGTTCTCCTCTACAGGTCACATTTCTCAATATTTGAAATTTGAAAATAAATAAGGTTGTGATATTGTGGCAGAACCTATGACTGCGTATATTATTTGCATAGTATAGATACTTATTAGTTGTATAAACTAATATCTATTCTGTGTTATTTGTTTTTAAAAAACATACAATTGAGCTACTTTTTAACGCGAGGTCTACAGCTCACGGAGTCATTAGTTTTAATTATTTTCTATTCCCATCGGATCCCCTGTGTAGGGAATCAAGAATAAATAATAATATTTTTTTCCCATCTGATACCCTTGTACTTATTAGCTTATTTTTTGTAGGTACGGTCAACAATAAAATGCATTTTAGGATTATACTGTGTTACTTACTGTGTTTTATTCAGTTTATCACAAATTAACAATATCAAGCATAGGAAACAGTAATGGTATTTTATTTGAGAGCTTTAACGCTGATAATATCAAAAACCGTTTATAAGAAATGAAATCTCGAAAGTGTCAGTCAACGGCATTGTAGGAGATTAAGTATCATGGTTATTATTACTGAACATTTTTCATTATCTCGCTTAGCTTTTCCTTTTTTTTGCGTAACGAAATTTAGCAGAGTATTATGCAGGAAAATCTAAAGATAAGTATTTATAAAAAAATAAGTATCGAATGACGTAATACAGTTAAACTGCATGGCTACATTGGATTAATGCACTACAATTTTACTCATTTTGATAGTATTGACCAAATTAACATACGTGACAGTGATGTATGTATTTTCGTTAAAAAGAAAATAAAAACGCCATCAATTGACGACGATGACGACCTGCGTGGTGCAGTGGTCAACATGCCGTTTACCACGCAAGAGGTCCTGGGTTCGATTCCCGGCCGGGCAGAAATTGAAATGTTGAATTTTAATTTCTGTGACGGGTCTGGGTGTTACTATGTATAATAAGTATATATTTAAAAAGTATATAAGTAGTATATCAGTTGTCTAGCACCCATATTACAAGCTTTGCTTAGTTGGGGCTAGATGACGCTGTGTGAAATTGTCCAAGTATTTATTTATTTATTTATAATTACTAATGGCTATTCGTCCGTCCATTTAAAAGGTTTTACGAGTTTTCGTATTGTTAAGTCCGTATGGTTTCCATTTAAATAGGCATATACCTACCTACTTTTCGATACCGATACTATTTCGAAAAGGCGAGCAACGTTTGAGTTTTATGTCATGAATGAATAACATAAGTACGTGATGTTATTCATATATAAAATAAATTCATTTATTTCCAATTATTTATTCAATAACAAAACAATTTGTTTATTCATTTATAATGTACCTATCAATATTTCACAAAAGGTAATATCTATTTTTGGCTTAATAATAATAATAATAATAATAATAATAACAAGAGATGACAAGTTAGCAACAATCTTTTTGGCCAAGGTTGAGCCCGAGTTTTTGTCACAGTTGGCAAATGTTTAATATTTCTTTTAGGTAACTAACCATGGCTGCCAGCCCTAAACAATTCAATATGAAAAAAAAACAATGAACTGCTGTAATGTAACATGTGTAACCTACCCTACTAAAACGCTCCTCAAATCAATCGCATTATCAAATTGTTTTTTTTTAATTGTTTGAAGCGCCATCGCTGGAAAATGTACAAACTAATTTGAAAGATCTAGTTGTGCTCTGTGCTGTTTTCCTGGAGTTATACTCCTGAAAAGTTGTCGTGAATTTACGGAAAATGCCAAGAGATGGCGTTCAGAAACAAACGCAGCGTTCCCATTTCATGTTTCAGAGAGTGCGTAGATGGCGCTAGTATCTTTGAAAAATATTCATGCTACGGACATTTGTCACGTTCTTTAGGCGTAGACAAAAATCTTCTGGTGTAGAAGTAATTTTATAGTTTCGTTAATTTTGACAAAAATCTAACAACTTTTTTGATAACATTTTGTAAACATTTTTTTAAACATTGTAAACATTTTCTGTAAACATTGTAAATAAATGGTTTATAAAAGACTTCATTACAATACAACTGTGAGTATTGTATCTTTATCGTAGTGAAGCTTATTAATTATTGTTTACAAATGTTTTACCTCACTAAACGTAGCTAGAACATAAAAAGTGTCTTAGTTAGTTTGTTCTAGATTTCAATCATAGCCATGTATCGTCCTTTATTTCTGAAAAGGCGTTTCTTTAAGAGATATGTTAAGTGACTTAAAAACTATCGGTAAAAAAATAACACGAATACGTTTTCACGTCAGCATAAACAGAAACAGAATGAAACCACTTCTAGCTTACAATTTACTCACCATTTCGCTCACTGGGGAAATGTTGAGTTTAAGGCTAACAGCTGATCTCTGTTTTATTTTGTAAAGGCAATCTTGCCTTTGGCACGCCTCTCACTTGCACCTCAGCTCTTTCACCTATCAGGTTTCATGATGGAAGCCATTATTAATTCAAAGGAAGCCGACACTGAAGCGGTTATTGCTGACATCACAAGGTTCCGTACGTCCATTAATCTCCTGCCACTACATTTATATTCAGCCGTTTTCACCCACTTTGTTCCTTGGTTACAAGACTTACAAGTAACGGCTGTCGTGACTACGCGTTTTTTAATATAATTTATAGTTTGCAACTTCGTCAAAATTATGTAGCAATTTATTTAGCAGAGTTCAACTTAATTAATACTTTTGAGTGACAGATTGATTTAATGAGAGACAGTTTGTGACGTCCTTCGTCGTTTTTCTTGACTGTCTGTGACCTTTGGTTGGACAAATTTTTGATTTCGTCTTAAGTTGTTAATCTGATGTTCCAATGTCCTTAATTAAAAACTTTAATCTCAAAATGAAAAGGTAAATATTTTTTTTTTGTTTAGGCTACCTACAGGAATAGTTTGTTTACTTTTTGATTCCCTGATAAAAATACTGAACTTGTAGCCCATTCGGTCCACCAAATCTGTCCGTTCTACTTTTAGAGCCTTCTTTCTTTTTGAACAAGCTTTCAAAACCACATACACTCACTATTGGTTTGTAAATAACTCCAATTAAATCATTATGTCATCAACTATATCGGTGCATTTTATGAGTATATAGATAGCTTATGCATGAAAGTTGTTAGGTTTTACCATATAATCTTAAGTTCGCAACTAGATTCACAATTTAAATTAGATGGTTTCAAGTTGAATTCAACGTTGACACTGCAATCTGCTACATTGTTGTATATAGGTAGATAGACCTTGGTGTCAAAAGTTACTGCTGAATAGGAAACTGATTACAATAATATAAAAGCCACAGACTCAGCTAATTCAGATGGTTACAGTAATAATTGTTTTAATATAAAATTCCTGTATGTGAAAAGTTAATAAAAGCGAATGTGAAATTTAATTTATTCCACACGTGCTATGTTGATATCCATGACAAAAATGATACACCGAAAAAAAATCTCTTTTCCGGATTTATTTTTCATAAACTGCAAAATGTAGCCCAATGAAAATGAAATAGTGATTGTGATGTAAATCAGCTATAAAAGTGTTTCCAGGCTGTTTAACTAAATGCGAGCGATTTTCCGAGGTCATTAATTTTGATATCACCGTTATCTACGCTACAGACTTTTTGCTAGCAAATTGTTAAATTACGTTCGTTTTACGAGAGTTCAAATTTGTTTACGATGTAAATTTTGTGTAATACCTTCGGTTTGTTAAGTCTTAAAACAAACGCCTCTCAATTAAAAGCGCGGTGGAAGTTAAATAAACATTGCAGTATTGAATCCTGAAATACTAACTACAATTTTAGAACATTTTACGGCTTCGTCTGTAGAGATATTCTTACTCACCTTTTTCAGATGGTTTTATAATAGCCAGAATAAGTTAAGTTAAGAATAAGTTTGTTAAGTAATGTGTTTTTTTCTGTAGAAATACTTGACACAAAAAAACTATTTTGATTATGTTTAGAATCATGAATCATTATATTTCTTAAATGATTGATTTGTCTGAGTTAGGTTAAAGTAAATAATTTTTTTTCTAATAAAAAATCGTTATTTAAAAACATAAAATCGATTGTAACTACAACGTTACGGGTTCCTTTCCTATTAGATAATTTAAATTTTATTCATTCAGAACAATAATTTAAATGCAAAGTTATAAGTACTTAACTAATTAAACGTTAACAGTAGGTATCATAACAGGTGCAATGTGAAACTAAACTGGTCACGTACAAAGAGCTTAAGTAGCACACAAAAGTTGTTTTGTGTTTGTCAACTTGGTTTCAGAGTTGGTCATAACGACTTTCTGTACCGTATAGGTAGGAATACAACACACCTACATTTAGGGAAAAGTTTTGACACATTTGTTTATGTTTTGGTTGTAATCTTCGTGAAGTCACTGTTTGACGTCGAGTAGGTACTTCATAGGTATTTCATAGGTAGGTATTTTTATAAGATGGACCATAAACCTTATGATATTAGTATTTTTCGATATCTAAATTACAAATATTCTAAGCTTACATCAAAACAGTCCGTCTTTTTTATTGAAGACAAGCTTTTTTATAATACGAGAACAGAATTCAATAAAATCCATTATTGACTATATCTCAGCTTATCTTGAAAGCTGATTTAAAGGGAAAAAGTTGGTCGTGGGCGGTGATACACAACAGTGGGAAGACACAACGATTGTAGCTTTCAGGGGTCAATATCGCGAAGCCAGATTACAATCTGGCTTTATTCCTGTTTCAAATTCAATGGCACTTGCGAAAATGAATAAAACATGACTCTCATGAAGATTAGGTGTTTTTCGTAAAATATGCTTCTTTTATAATCCACTTACTTCGAAAATATTTTATTTTTCTTTACAAAACTACGCAATAAATAACCAGCAAAACCAAATAAAAGTGTCCTTGCTACACTTTTGTCATATTGTGTATAGGTGAAAGCAACTCTACAATATTCAGTCCACGTTTAATATGAATTTGGGTCGGGCGTCGTGTTTACAATAATAACGATACTCGTGTTTTATCCGAATGAACAGTTTCAAAGGTGCAGGTAAATAAATAAAGCGCTGACAGCGGACAAAGGTATTTCATACGCAACGCAACATAACTGCGGATGAATATTAACATTTAGTGTCCTGAGTCGGGATAATGTTTGAAATATCGACATTGCACGCTTCTATTTTAAGCACGTGAAAAGTGTGGGGATTGGGTCCGGGGCGGGGGATGCCGGCATTCAACAGGCGGCGTGGGTCGATACGGGCGGCGCAGGGCTCGCGCCTTCGAGCCCCACAGCCTATATTGCTTCTGTCTTATGCTAATACAGGCCTTTCTTCACAAAAATACGCCACCCGCCAATTAGGGTTCAGACGAAAATGCTGTGGCGGGAGCCGTTTTTTGCAAATGTCGCCAGTCATAAATTGACCAAATTGAATTTTCCTGTGTATCTACTAATCGGTTGCACCATATGGTGTATTATGTTTACGATTAATGTGTTATCGTTGGGTCCCCCAATTCGTTTTCTTCTTTTATGAGGGCACGAGTTGCGGTCTTTTGATTCTCAGACTAAAACGGTCAGGTTTGCCACAGACTTTGAGGTTTTAAATACTAGGTAAAAAAGAGGTAGTCGACCCGTCTAAAGTGCTACGAGTAAGTCGATTTTTTCTAGTATTTATTTATCTAAATACAAAAAAAGACATTTTAGTATTATCAGAATGTCAAAGATCGGTACTTTTTTATTTGTTTCAGTATCGTTTTAAAAAATATAGGGTTGTAATGTAAGTAATAATTTTTGATACCACCAATTAAAATAATGAACACGTGTAAGTTATAGAAGGTGATAATAATTAACAGTGTATAACAATACGTTACGCTTGCGACATCTATATGACATATAGACCACAATACTGAACCCACATTGCTTTTCCGGTTTATTGGAGAGTTGCTTACAAAAAGAAGTAAAATCCCACCAAAAACATTTTCATCTATAATGTTGCCAAGACTTCCATATGGCTCGCACTGTCAAAAGGTTACTAGACTAGACCTCATGTCATGTAGAGCCAAGCATCTAACCCTACGCGCCCTAACTGTACAAGCCCTTATCTTCAAAAACTCTACACCTTAGTCAATATGTGGCTTGGCCATTTCGCTACATGAAAAACTATTCACTGTTCATTACTTTTTATCTGATAAACAATAGTTAATGTAGTAACGAAACGGCCAAGCCTCATATTTTGACTAAGCTGTAGAGTTTTTGAAATTAGGGCTTGTACAGTTAGAAGCTTGGCTCTAGATGAGGTCTGATAACTTTTAGACAGTGCGAACCATATGGAAGTCTTGGAAACATTATACATGAAAAGGTTTTTGGTGGATTTACCTATGACTATATCGTGTTAGTTAAAATCCCACTTCTAGCACTTGCTAAGTCAGCGACAGGTACAAAAATAAGGTTTTTTTCGTCAGGTTAGGTTATTCTTATTTAATTTAAAACCCTCTGTATTATACACTGTATACTTATATGAAATCACATCTGCAATTTACTAATTCAATTAAATTTTCTTCAAGCAAAAGGAAATAAATCCCTTAACTGAAACTCATTGCAAAGTTGTATACATATTTATTTGTGTGGGTTTTATTTATAAAGCAAAGTTTGAGGTTCGGAGCAGTTTAATTTTATGCCTACGTCTTTGTCAAGGCTTTTAAAAGTAAAACAGCAGGCATTGGTTTATTTACTTTTGACTTTAGCAGAAATTTTTTTTTGACAGGACTTCAAAGGCACTGTTGTCTTGTGTATTGCTCTTGTGTCCATTTCAATCCTTAAGGTTCTTTGACGAAATATAAAGGAACCGATTAGTTAGGCTATAGTGCGATAAAGGAAATTACATTTTACAACTACGTAAAATGGTTACCTGTCTGACTCAAATAACTATCACAAACATTTGGCTCAAATAAGTACCTATTTTAAAAGCTTCAGAGGAGCTCGCTGGCGCGAGAAGCTTGGTTGGCAGTGGTTTAGCGCCTGGCCCTGTGGTTGCAGAGGTTAAGCAACTTTCACTAGGGCCGGTCATGGGATGGGTGACCAAAAATTTGTTACAGTACGAGGCATATAAGTTGAAATCGGGTGAGGATTACGCGAAACGCGTATTTTGGGTATGCGTAGCGGTGAGGGGCGCGGGCGGCGGGAGAGGGGCGCGCGCTATT
Organism: Agriphila geniculea; assembly: GCA_943789525.1. NCBI lineage: Eukaryota > Metazoa > Arthropoda > Insecta > Lepidoptera > Crambidae > Agriphila > Agriphila geniculea. Next base: position 11,404,053 of record OX038875.1, read on the forward strand.
GGTCGCTCACAAGAGCACATGCGCGAACTTATCCCCACTCCGTCGAAAAAATTTCAAGATACGTGCCTAGTACTGTACCTTGAGTTCCTCCGTGCTTCGAAAGGCACGCTAAGCCGTAATCCGCTTTGGGCTTGCGTGGTGGGTTATGGCCTATCCTCCTTATCCACCCATAGGAAAGGTCTGTGCACTAGCAGTGGGGACATGGCTAATGTCGATTATTTTAAAATAAGTGCCTAATTTCTATAAAGTGACTATAGGTATTGACTATAAATAACTTTTTGACAGATCTGTCGAAGAGGTCAAACCGCCGGTTTTAGCCCGTGTTAATCAAGCCAAAATGACCGCCACTGCCTAAGGTCAAACTAAAATTATATCTTGGATTGGTTGGCTTTGTGGAAACTTTGTCAGATAAATCCATATATTGTTTAGCACATATTTCTAGATATTATATTCATTCAACAAGATTCAGTTCTAATGTTATCATATCAGCTATAGTTTTAAAAAGAATTGTCAAATTTCTGTAGACTATCCTTCGGTACACATTTTCTTAGTCAAAACGTTATTGAGTTTAATTAATATTTTATTTCAAGTTGCCAATAAAAAATCTTCTAGGACAAGAAATGAAGATAAAAGAATCTGAATCTAGCTCAAGAACACAATCGATTCTATAGTAGCGTGTTATAAAATTCATGGGCTAGATTACGCTGAGTCCCCTCAGCAAATCTTATCTGAGATGCCAGCTTTGTTGTGGAGCCAACTACTAGGACCGACTCAAATATTTTAAAATGTGATGACTTTATTTTTATACAAGCCCTTAAAGTTAACAAAACGTTTGCAAAAACTATTACAAAGAAACAAGGATATAGATTAAGTACACAACGAAATCGATAGCTTAGCGTGTTAAAAGATTCACCCTATTTCAGATGCCAGCTTTGTTGTGTAGCCAATTTTTTTGACGAAAGCCCAATAAAGCCAAAAATTTAAGACTAAAAATGAAGATGCTCTGAGGACTTCTTATCTCGATACAAAGTCTAAATGTTAAAAACACTAGTGAAAGCCTAACTTAAGCAACAAGTATAGGAAATAAAAGTAGAGGTTTCAAAAGTCTAGATTAAAAACACAATAACATCGATAGTCGATACTATAGGAGATCTTCTGATAGAAGATTTAAGGGCTAGCTATAGGTAGATTGCGCCGAGTTTCCTTAGTAGATATGCCAGCTTTGTTGCAGAGCCAAGTTCTTGGATCCGATCCGATTAGTATATATAAAAAGTTATTAGTATATTAGGAATTTACAGACAACCCTTTTAATATTATACCTTAAAAGCTTTTAGTATCGCTTTTATGGCGATTGTTTAAATAGTTTACGTTACGATTACAGCTGTTGACTTCCAACTGTATTAATTCTTCAGTATTATACCTTATAAATAGAATAATTTTCTAAGCGTCTAAACTATTGTTTTTAATTTTTTTATTATTTATAAAACTAAATTGTGTACTAATGTAAATAGTTTGGGAAGACACAGGAGGTCTGTAACACAGTTTACACTTCCACAGGCTTCAGTGACACATTGTTAAATTGTATAACTGATGTTTATAAATGAATAAAGATTATTATTATAATTAACTTTTACTTTTATAACTCTGAAATTGCAAAAAAAATATGGTTTTATTTGGATATTTTCGTTACTAATTTTTGTACGAATCAGTGATTTTTTTCGCTATTTCAGAGTTGGTCCCATAGTAAAAGTTGGTCAGTTTGATTGATGGTCCTTCTATCTACCATATTCGGCTTTAAAAGGCTAGCTATTTCCAAACATCTTGTATACACAACGTTTTAACATACATACAGATAAATCGGTACAGTCGGAAACATCTGGAATGCTTCCGTTTGCTTCTTACACTTTGATCGGTCCCAGCTAAAGGGTTACATAGAGGAAATGCTGAAGCGCAGAGTCGTTCAACTTCGAATTAGGTAGTTTACTTAACTTCAGGTGGAATGAAGAATTGATGTTTTAGGATTTTCATTTGCATTCACCCTTCACCTTTTTATAGAAAAAATAAACAAGTGTACCTAGGCTAAAGTTTTGTTAAATTCGTAACATGCTCAACATACTGTAACTCTGTAGGTGTGAAAAATGATTGAATCATTTTAATATTCCTAAAATCTGTTTACTATGTACTGTAAGTATCATAATATTTTTGGGCTTAATTAAATAAAACCATCTAATTATACATTGCAATTTCTATTCATCGATATTTTCCACATGAAAATGAACACATTCAGATGACTGAATCGAAATGCCGGCTAATAGCTTTAATCAGCTTAAGTGATGTTATATAAATCATTACATTTTTATGTAAATTTATTCTATTATAGTTAGCTGTTTTGTAATTAAAAATAAATTATAAAGTTTACAGGTATAGACGGGTTTCATGGAATTTGTGCATTAATGTGGAATTTCCTGAAACTCGCTGAGGTCTGCAAAATTTATGGAGATAAGGTGAGGTCCTCCTGCGGATACTAAGGATAATGTATTTGCATTGCCTTTCGTAAGTGAACATTTGTATAAAGCATGACTTGTGTACAGAATTTCATATGGTAAATGAAAAGGGTCATGGCAAGGTTGTCATGAAAGACAAGAACTAAATTTTGAGCATTTCAAAGGTGGTCCTACATCCCGCAAATGCGTCTTCAACAAATTGCCAGTGGAAAATTTGGAATTGCTGTATGGCTAGGTCTAAGGAATACATTATATACTTTACCTGAATATTATAAAATGTCCATAGAATTCCTAGGATTACAGGATTCTACAGATTGCAGATAATATAAAAAAGTGACTTTCATTTCCTGGAAAAAAACTTAACTCTCAAAAGAATTTTCGGAAAATTCATGACAATAAAATTGCACACCCTGCCGTCCGGTGGACGGGTCGGTTTTCGACCAACTGAATCCATAAACATCCTTTCACGGTCGCATGACCCTTTTATCTTTTTACATGGCAAACTAACGGGGCGCCGCCCGATTATCGGCAAACACGTCGAACCGCGGCGCGACCACAGATATTTGATGTTTCTTATTCCACATCTTTTTCATTGTTTCTTGGGTGGACGTTTTTTGTTTGATGTAAATACGTAAAGGACAAGTGTCACAACTCGTGTAAACCAATTTGTGAGCCAAACATTTACTTGTTGCAGTCGCCTTGAAGTTTGTGGGTCAATGAAGTGAATTATTGTATTGGATTTTAATATGCCTGTTTTTTCTTAAGTGATTTCCAATCATACTAAAAATTAGATTTTTACTGTCCGGATTTTATTTCTTAGCCTCGTTGTCTCTATAATTTTTTAAATATTCGCTTTTTAATGTTAATATTGTATTTAGGGCGTAAGTCGTGTCCATCTGATTCATTTACTTACCGAGCTGTAGACTATGTAATGAACTAAAAAAAAACCATATTTTTTTAAAAATTGTCTTTTTATGGAGATAATATGAACTTCCATTATAATTATTTAAATTTGAAGTGTCTGTAGGAAAACGTTAGATTTGGAGTAGAGATTCATACTTAGTTACTTGTTTAGCCATGGTTTGATTCAAGTTACAATGATGATTCATGTGATTATTTAAAGTTTGACGAAAATGGGCCATTGTGTTCTCTTATCGATCAACTTAATTAATTTTTTTGGTCGATAGTAAAAATAATTGCTATTTTCCTTCTATTTGCACAAAGCGGCGGCGCCTTAATAGGCAAACATTTCCGTCAGTCTGTACCTATTGTGACTGTCATTTTTGTTGATTCGTTTAAAATTACCTATAATTAATTTCGTGTCTTCCTATTTTGACGATTTCATTCCATTTACATATCATAAAAAAACAATCATATTTACAAAACATACAATGTCAAATTAGCATATAATAATATGGTTTTTCATTGTTTATTTTACTCAAATATAAAACGGTGTTTGAGAGACTTAAATAAACACTGCCTGCAACATTATGGACAATAGTCAATACACTAGTGGACTATAGCTTGAATTAAAAGAAAGATATAATTAAATTAAAAAAATAATGATGGTTGTTGGAAAGGAAAATCCACTGCGAGTTTATCAAAATTGATCGATTCAATAGTGACTGGGAACTGTGTAGAAATTAGTGATGGGACTCGAATCAAAAAAATGTATTCGAATCGATTCGAATTACCCGTAGGTGGTTCGAATCGTCCGTCGATTCGAAATCGACGATGATTCGAATCGATATGATGATTTGAATCAATGTGATGATTCGAATCAGCTAGCCAATTCGAATTAGGTGATGAGTCGAATGATTCAAATCGGGTGATGAGTCGAATGATTCGAATCGGGTGATGAGTCGAATGATTCGAATGATTCGAATCAATAACAATATCGTAAAATTAATTACCTAGGGAAAATAATTAAATTCACGTGAACGAAAATGCTAAATAATGGTTAAAGAACTTATAGTACAGTAGCCCGTAGAACATTTAAATTACCAAAAAGGTTACCGTTTGCCGTTGTGATATAGTTAATTATTACGAAATTATAGATAATTTAACCCAAGTCTTACAGATCGCAACCCGCCGTAACCTATATTTGTATATCTCCAAAAAAATATATTTTTTTATTTTTCGAGGTTTACTGCATGATTTATCTATTGTCGTGTTCTACAGCTTTGTTTGATTGCCACTGATTAAAGTAAGACTATGAAAACTGACTATACACAGATTTAAGACCAGATAAAGTCCAACCATTTTCATCTAGTCTTAAATCTGTGTAGGGCTACTTTTCATAGTCTTACTTTTATCTGTGGCAATCAAACAAAGCTGTAGAACTCGACAATAGTTAAATCTGTGGTAAACCTCGAAAAATAAAAAATATATTTTTTGGAGATATACAAATATAGGTTACGGCGGGTTGCGATCTGTAAGAATTGGGTTAAAGTATCTATAATTTCGTAATAAATAACTATATCACAACGGCAAACGGTAACCTTTTTGGTAATTTAAATGTACTACGGGCTACTGTACTATTAATAAAACGAATATTAAACTACCTTCTCAGCCCCTAAGGTAAGCTTGTTATGCCATCAAAGATTCGATTACAAAAAACTGATTTGAATTCCAACGGTGATTTGATCAGCCAACCAAATCGAATCAGGTAATGATTCAAATCAGCCAACCAATTCGAATCAGCGAACTGATTCGGTTCAGGAGATGATTCGAATCACGCAACCGATACGGATCAGGTGATGATTCGAATCACCCAACCGATTCGAATCAGCCAACCGATTCGAATCAGGTGATGATTCGAATCAACATAAATACTCATTCGAATCGAGCTTGGATTTGACTTGATCATTCGAATCAACATTCGAGTCCCATCACTAGTAGAAATGCGTAACTATTTTAGTAGGTATTAAAAATAGTGAACGCCCTTAGCGATTATGTACACGTGTAAAATAACGTGAAATATTTATTATGAACTAGCGGCCGCCCGCGACTTCGTCTGCGTGAAGAGTTTTTTTGCTATCCCTCGGGAACAATAGTTTTTTTCGGGATGAAATGTATCCTATGTCCTTCTCTGTACCCCTGACAACGTGTATGTAAAATTTCATGATGATCGGTTCAATAGTTAGGACGTGAAGGCGTAACAAAAAAACAAACAAACAAACGGACTTTCGCATTTATAATATTAGTAAGGATAAGGATGAAAAGCTATACTGCGCCGCCTGGAAACGTATTTTCATGCATAGCTCTACTTCTTCGTAGAAACTTCGTTAACTAGAGAAAAAATAAAAAAACCTCGCTCTTCGGCATCAGCGATACCCTTTCTAACCCGTAGCGCAATCGAGTGACACTACCAGTAGTGCCTTGGAAAACTGTTGTGCCTTTTTTAAATATTTTCAATCGCTTACATGACTTACATCTTAAAAGTACCATGATCACATAAATATTGAGAAGGTTAACTTTTATAATTAAAAAAAATAACTATCTTTGTTTTTTTAAATAATATTTTCAATCAATTTTTAATAATATTTATTTAAACAAATGTTGCTTAAAAAATTGCACCACGGGGCCGAAAAAGAACAACCTGGTCAGCTTTAGTCGGGCCAGCCACGCACCTGGTGACTGACGTTAACGTTCTTTAAAATAATTGCAGTTTGTATTGCACAGAAAAGTGAGAAAGAGAAAGTTTATTAGAAATGACGTCCTGTGTAGTCAAATGGTGTAAAAGACGCAAAGAAGGCAGTAAAAATATGCAGAAATAACGAATCATATTTTTTCTTTTGAGTATAGAAAATATCTATGACTATACAAATTATGGTCGCTAATAATCAACCAGTACTCAGACGCTTTGTGCTGCATAATTAAATGCCAGCATTTTTATACTCCATCCACTTAGCTGTACTTTTCGTGTGGTGCCATTTTTTGAGGGCAATGCTTGTTCCATAGATTGTAGTTCGCTGATGTAAACACTGTTATTAATCATCGAAGGTAGGTACTTAAGGTATGTTCTTAAGTTGTATCGCAGCGCAGGGCGCGAACAGATGGCGAGATGTAGGATCGATACTCGCTATGAATAATTAAGATGAATGTGCCTTTTTGAGGTTGAAAGGCAAGTGGGTGAGGACTCGGTCGGAGTAATGTGTTTAATGTATGGTAAATAAAGGATTACCTATGTCACGTCTTTTTAGGAACTATTCCGGTATTGCATGGTCATGGAAGCTTTCGTTATTAAACATAGATATTAATGTGGTTACGAATTGATTCAATAATCAGTAAAATGCTCTATACTTGGATGGTAACAATAAAATAGTTTAGTTGAATTTTTAGATTTTAGGCATTCACAATGCTATTTTTTATATATAGTTTGGTACCGACAAAATTACTCTACTGCTCTACTTTTATATGTATAGCTCCTATACATATAAAGAAGAGCTCCTCATAAAATAATGTATGTTAGTTGTGACTTATCCGAAACCTGATAAATATGCACAATTTTTTTCTGGTTTATAAAAAGTTTACCTACTTATTACAAATTACCTACATTCGAAAGTTACAACTTAGGTTTAAAAAACCCTAATACAAGTTTATGTGAGCATTTCATCGGTTAGATTTTTTCCCTTGTGGTATATTCCTTCAATATTGGACTCATTAGACAGTGAATGGGTATTGAATGTTACCAAGAATAATAAAAAATCTATACTAAACGTAAAGTACTCCAGTGAAACCCTTTACGATGTTTTCATTACCACTTTCGAACGACTTATTTATAGCTATTAAAGATGCATTGAGAAAATATTATGAGTTCATTCAATAAAAAGTATAGCTGATGAAGTAATAGTTTACCCTTCGATGGATGTTTCATTGCGATCGTGACTATGCGTTAAGTAAGGAATTTAAAATAGTTTCATTAAAGACACGGAGAAAAAGAAAAGCTTTTTGTTTTTGCTACAGAAAAGATAACGATTTAATTTTTTTACTCATATCTATTTGCAATTTTAATTAAAATCTCGTCAGAGCGAATACTTCATCGAACTTTAACGACCAACAAGTAAATGTTCCCTTCGAACTTTAACCATTTTTTTGCTTCTAAAAATTCGAAGCATAGCATAAGCATACTCCACAGAGAAAACTTTGAAGTTCTGACCATGATACCCTACTCAACTTTTACTAACTATGAGCCGAGAACAGCAAACTTTTAAGCAAATTGAGCGCAAGAAAAAAATATAGCTACAAAACGGAATTTTTTCTTATCACCAATGAAAACACGGTAATTTTTTCACTTTTTATTTGGCTGAGGTTTTGTTAGCTGAGCGGTTAGAGCTCTCGTTGAATTTCACGATATGATTTTCGTCGGTGATTATAGACAAATTGTTTGTTCTTGTACAAAATTAACCATATTATGACAGTAAATTAATAGTATTGTAAATTTAAAAAAATACATATTTTCAAACTTTTAGATTTTTTTTATGCATTCACAATGCTATTTTTATATTAAGATTATTAATACATATGCTATGGGTGAGTCGATTTTTTTCTAATATTTTTCAGTTGTATTAATAATCTTAATATAAAAATAGCATTGTGAATGCATAAAAAAAATCTAAAAGTTTAAAAATTATATGGCTTTTTTCATCTTAATTGATTTGTCTAGCACCTGCAAAGGTGCTGCTTGTCGAAGCATGTCGAAGTAATTCACTTCACATTGATGAGATGGCGCTGGCCTACAGCGGAGACGTGAAAGATATAAGCAAATTTCGTCAATCCTGCTAGCGACTCGGTAGCATAATTGGTTAGTGCATTAGGCCGGAATCCTAAGGGTGCGGGTTCGAAGCCCGTCTGAGCTGCTATGGGTGAGTCGATTTTTTCTAATATTTTTCAATTGTATTAATAATCTTAAAATACATATTGTTCGTTTTGCTTACCAGATTTATGGTTACATGATATTCATATTATATTATGCTGTCAAATATATAATTTCCCTACATGATGTATTGAACAAAATCTGATTAGCCGTAATGAGAATCCAATGTAGCATATGTTACTGAGGACATCCTAACGCTGAGGGCTTTCAGATTCAATTTCGGACAATTGAATTGATTGAAAAGGAGCTCAAGCTTAGTTCCACATGTTACACGTAATATCTAGGGCGGAAAATGGTACCTTTATATCGTAAGTATCCACATAATGTTCTAATGCTAGTCGTTTCTGAATATATGGACAGAGGTAATACCACTACAGAAACTGAGTACCTAACCTACTACAAAATCGGTAAGAACTATTAGTATTTTTATGTTTTCTTGTCAATAATGTTTTATTTTTATTTCATTAAATATTTAACAATTCAATAAAAACTACTTGTGCTCAATAACATTAAGAAACCACAAAGGTTTATATCAAATGTTACTTATTAAATATCAACATCGAGATCCTACGTATACAAACAGAAAAACTCCAACAACAAAATTTGGTGAATAACCACTTACTTTAAATAGTAATATCACAAGGAAATATGACTTTAATTATTATTAAAACTATCACGTAAATCGGGAGTTAGTTCATTTATGAACCAAGAAACTAGCTAAGCAGTTGTTTGCTCGCCATAGCAAAGTTGTTTTCGCGAGTGTTGTTGTGAATTGTTGGTATTGTGTAGATCACTATGGTATTTCATGTACTGAGAGGATTACATAAGCTGCTTTATACGTTCGAAGTACTATCGAATTAAAATCTCAGCGCGTGTTCTATATCAATGAAATTTGGGGTTTTTCTTTATTTTAAAACTTTACAAGGTTACATAAAAAAATAAGAAAAAAACCGGCAAAAGTGCGTGTCGGGCCACGCGCCGTAGGGTTCCGTAGTTACCATATTTAATACCACCTATCATTTTTCGTCTGCAAAAATAAACTGTTTTTCACAGTGTTGGTATGAATGACAAAGTTATATTTGCGGTTTTGGAAAATGTGATATATCTCGAAAACTAATTACTATACCTCGTTCAAACCAATTTTCGTTGAAAGTGTTTATTAAGATCTACAGCATATATTTTTTTTAGATTTTTCACTCTCTTATTTCAAAAGTTAAATGGGGGGGGGGGGGGGGGGGAGGGGACACACATTTTACCACTTTGGCAGTGTATATCTTTCAAACGGTTGACTTTGAGAAAAAGTTGTCTTAAAAACCTCAATGTAATTTTTAAAGACCTATCTATAGACACCGAACACGTGTTGGTTTGAAGAAAAATTTTTTTTCAGTTTCAGTTCCATGTATGGGAAGTCCCCCCTTAATCTTTTAGTTTTCTTATTTTTGTATTAAATTCGTGAAGCGGTTAACAGAATACATCTATTTACCAAGTTTCAACTGTGTAGTCTTAATACTTTTGGAATAAAGTGGCTGTGACATACGGACAGACAGACAGACAGACATGACGAATCTATAAGGGTTCCTTTTTTTGCCATTTAGGCTACGGAACCCTAATAAGATACTACCAGTTTCCCTTACTATCACGAAAATCTATTTTGAGAAAAAAAATCAGTTGGCACTCCGGGAGTGCCGGTAGAAGTGAAAACTTGAATATTAACTTTGTGCATTTTTGATATTTTGAAATAAGCGGCAAAGGATTAAAATTGTTTCTTTCCTATTACTATACAATCGCACAATTCAATCAGTTTGTAATTAAGAAAAGTTCTAAAGATTTCGCACCAGTGGCCTTTTTAATTTCTACATGCACGCATTCTACGATTTAAACTTATAGTCACAGAGTTTTAATAAGTCTATGATTTCACCGAAGAGATCGCAGCTATTAGTTCATTTTCAAAATTAGCACGTTGCTGGTGACACAAGTGTTTACATGACGTCCAAGAAGCTTATACCCTTGATGACGTCTTAAAATGACGCGCCGCCATTTTCAACGCGCCCCGTAGAAAGAGAGGGGGATACTTCCGCCGTCAGCTGTCTTCTCTCCATCCGTCACATCCGTCTTACGCATTTTCGATCAGCTACGTGATTCCTGACGCGAGTTTAGCATTTTTTCCCCATACAAAAAGCGCACAACGCCGCTGAAGAGTTTTCACTTCAAAAATGTATAATTTAGTTGAATAATTTTCGAGATAACTGGTATACAGTGTTAAAAAATCTGCTAAAAAAGTGTTTTGAAATAAAAAAAAAAGATATTGCATTAATAACTGAATAAAATGTAAAACAACCATCTTTCTTCGTAAAAGGTATATCAATAACATTACTCTTATTTTTTGGAATACGTTATCAGTTCTAATTTTTGGGAGAACTAAATCTTAATACAGTGGTTTTTGTCAGTCTGACCTATGTGTCTGAAACTGTGTGTGGTCTGAAGACTCACCAAAAATAAATCAAGTCCTTTAAAAAAGTTTAAAAGTGTGAGTGAGACGGACTGTCTGAGCTTCTAAATGCGAAAACGCTTGTAACTTTACAGTAATAATGTAAATGATCGAAGAGCGAGCAGCGCTAATTCTGCGCGGGTGGTAGGTAATTCATTTATCTGGTTTTCCAATGCCTTGTATATCTATGCATTATTTTCTCCAATTTATTTTCAAACGTCGATCATTTGAGAATTTCATGACAAATTGATATGGATTTTCCGTGACTTTTTCATAAATTAGATAATTTCCGTTGAAACAGCCAAACACAGCGTCCTTATCAGGCCATAAAGTTAGTTAAGTGAAAGAAATCTTGAGAGAAAGATGGGCCAAACTCTCAATCATAATAGCATTACTGCGGAACGTGGATGGATAGACGAAACAAGATTACATAAAAACCAATCTGTTCCCGAAAGAGAGGAACGTAAAATAATATGATTAAACGCTGTTTTACCACCAATGGCCATTTTATTGATGAAATTGCTATCTTGTTATTGAACGGTAAGTTTAAGTGGCACTGCGAGGGTGAAATAATTTCAGGAGTTTTTTGTGGCCACGGTGTAGTGCTTTGGGAATTTAATATAATACTTTTGCATTAATGTTTCACAACTTAGATTGTTTTTGAGAACTTTTTGAATTTTAGCTTGATTATTATGTATTATACTAAATTAGAATTTAGATTTGGCAGAAAAGATATTTATTGAAGTTATACACGTGATAAAAATTATACAAATGATCATTTACTAAATTTTCATAGCATTAGGAATGCAAAAATCAACAATTTTATAATCTATTGTTTTAAATTTCCATGGCTATTGACGTTATGAGATAATATAAATAATATAAACTATGTTGGGATTTACACCAAGTAGCTGTTTATTTTTGAGACTCCGATATTTCGATATTCTTTTTATAATCATTAAGTAAAGTTAAAACTAAGTAGTATTATCTTGAATGTTTATTATAAAGTAAAAAAAGAATATACCTTAATGTTTCTACACAGTTTTGTTTAATAAGTAATAATGCCAGAACATGCCTGATCATAATGCGTTTAAGATTGAAATCGCACATAATAAATTTTTAGATCAAATGAGTTCAAAAAAAACAAAGTTAACATTTCAATTCCTGAGAGAAGGTAAGTGAACGAAACAACATAGGCGTAGTAATTTACGATAATTGCTTAAAACCGCTGTATTTAAATGCAATTTCTTCAGGATTGTACTGTGGTTAACCCGCCCTTCGCGCACGATTTATTTTGAACAACATTTCAATTTGGGTATTTATTTACAGTAAGATTCATTAATTACGGTTTGCATCGTAACCACTATTTTACCGAGTTATTAAAGATATAAATGTAACATAGGTAATTAAATCTTTGTCGACATTTAATTGATTTCTAGTCCCATGGGACTAGATCGACCATCATGATGGGTTTCATTTTTACATGTTTTATGCATTTGGAACCGTTAATTTTTCAATTGTATTTCTTTCTTATTCAATCAAACTTCGTATTTATCTAACTTCAAAATAAGGAGAGGTCATCATCATCATCATCATCATATCAGCCGCACGACACCTCCACCAAGGGTTTCCACGACGATCGGTCCTGCGCTTCCCACATCCAGTGGCTTCCGGCAACCTTCACCAGATCGTCGGTCCACCTTGTCGGGGGCCTACCCACGTAGCGCCGTCCGGTGCGCGGTCGCCATTCCAGAACCTTTCCGCCCCAACGGCCATCGGTTCTTCTCGCTATGTGTCCAGCCCACTGCCACTTCAGCTGAGCAATCCTTCGAGCGATGTCGGTTACTTCAGTTCTCCTAGTTAGCGACCACGTTTCACTGCCGAAAGGAGAGGTCATCATCCCCCACTCTTCCAATTTATTTGGGGTCCGTGCAGTGCGTCTTTCTCTTCCATTCCTCCCTGTCACTCGTCGTTCTCGTCAGAGAGATGTAACCATCAAAATATTTGATAACGAAAAAATAACATTGCCAGAGATTTAAGTACCTATCTTTACTTTTAAAATGTTATCTGTTGGAGGTTGAATCTACCTGAATAATATAAAACCTTGCCTAGGGAGTTTGCTGAGGGACACTGTTAACAACTACGTATGGCTACCGAACTGAGAACTGTGTTCAAAACATATAACCCTTTTCCATTTACCTACATGAAAACGGTTTCATGACAAAGTTTTGTCACACTTTCGAAAGTAACCCTTTTGTGACATTATGCAAGATATGTTTCAAATGTATTAAAAGTTTAGATGGACAAAGTTAGTTCTCGAAATGTTAAGTGCTGTTTCTGAAAAAAGATAATGTTTGTTGGTTCGTACTTTACATTGTAAGCTAGTACCTAAAGTTTATCATAAAGTAGGGACAAAATAACAACAACTAAAGACTACTAAACCTTACTTTTCAAAACTACTCTGTCTTGCTTTGAGAGGCCGAATCTAGTTAAAAATATAATTATTATTCTATTTTAGAAGTAAGTTAATTTTACACTCAGATTTATTTTGAGACAATGCTGTGCTAATTAATTACTTTGCTTACTTTTAATTCATTAATTACATCATCTCAACTCTGTTCGTACCTTTACAGTTTTACGTAAAGCGAATTCATTAGCACATCCCGAATACAACTCAGCAACTTGCTTAACAGTTGATCCTCTTTGGTATTCAGGTCACCATAATAAAGAGTTTAAATCCGCCTCGATCAATATCATTTATTTAATCGTTTCTTCTCGCTAGCTCTCGTGAAGCACGGAATTCGTTAGCGACCAGTTGATAAAAGAATATTCTTACATAATTAGGTGTCTTTCCTGTTTCATTAAGATTTGCAAACCATTATAAATATTAAAAAGGTTAACCCTTTACCAAAATAAGCTCCTTTAAAAGGGTCATTATCATCTGTGTAAATTAATAACTTAAGAACGTTCTTTGTTTAGTGTAATGATACCAGATATTATCAGGAGTGTATTCTTAAGCGATGGGTATTTTGGCGTTACGAAAGTGATTGCCGCTATTAGGTTTTATACTACATTTAGTCTACTCTATCCCTTTTCATATTACAAAGACATCGTTCGCTAGAGCGAAAAATTGATGCCAAAAGCGAGTACATCGGCGAGACGAGTGTGTGTGTGTGTGTGTGTGTGTGTGTGTGTGTGTGTGTGTGTGTGTGTGCACACACACACACACACACACACATATACTCACACTGGGGAACCAAGTCTCTACGAGTTACAGACATAGAAAAATGGGAAGTAGTCCAATAAAACTAGCTTTATCTGGACATAATTAATAAACTCGTTGTTTTTATTAGTTTATCGGATACAGATATTAATTAGATAATATGTGATGTAAGAAATCCGGGGTGGTAACCGTTTCATATAAAAATCATGAGATTTCGTACATTACCTAGCTTTTTCCTAAAAGCAAAATAGTTAACCAAATACCTTGGTAGTATAATTTTATAGTGCATTAAAATGCTATCACCTAATAGCATATTTAACTGAATCCAAATTCGCATGTTCGTTTTTTTTCACAGTATTCATCTGATCTCAATATCTAGATAAGCCAAAATGGTAACTATGATGCTTGTATCTTATTAAGCTATGATGCGTCTTTTTAGACATTTTAGACAAAAATTAAACATTTATTTTTTACGTTTTAATAATAATGTATTTCTCAGTAGTTAATTTTTTTTTAGTTTTATGCGAAGTTTCTAAATGTTTAATTCCATTTATTTTAACTATAACTTACACTAATTTATGACATAGAAAAAGAAAATTTCAGTTATCTTATTATGTCCCGATAAAGCTAGTTTTATTGGACTAAAGATGGTCTAATATAGTTTAAGTTTAACTTATATGAAGCAGCGTATTTATTCATACCATCTAGTTTTATCCTACCCCCCCTAGCATGACCACCGAAAACGATATGATATAGCGATTTATCACGTTTAGGTATCAAGAGATAATGGATTTTGACAGTTGGGTGTCCATAAAACGCTATAATCACGCGATATATTTCGTTGGTCATGCTAGGGGGCTGAATTGAGAGCTGGCAGTAAAGCTCCAAGAAAGAAATAAAAAAAGTTCAACATGGAAGTTTACCTGTTTCCATTATTCGTATTCGTAATCGATATAGAATCAACATTATGAAACTACTCGTATCTTTTCTTTCAGTCAGTGGTTACACCACACTATTATTTATATCAAAGCGCAATAGGATAATATAAACATGGTTTTAGGCGTGTCACTATCCATCGTCACTAATTTCAAGACAATTTTCTTTCTAAGGTGACGCGATTGAAAAAATTGCAGACATAGACTTAGTTAGAAGTTTATTAAAAATTATATTTTAAAATTTTAGATGAAAACAAGTAGGATCTTTTAATCATTTAATTTAGATAAAATGATATAAAGATACCGGCATATAACTTGGCAACAGAAAGATGAGACAAAAAATGCGCAGCAACTGCAACTTGCATATTTTGTCTCATTTTTGTCTTGCCAAGTTATGTACCGGCATCTGTCTGTATACAGTATTGAACTTTGATTTTTTTGTTGTTCTCTATACATTCTGATGTCTGCAGTGCTAAAAATGGGAAGCGAGCATGCTACGCAATAATCAAAACGCAAAAAGAGCCACTGTAATCATTTTAAAATAGTCCCCGAGGCTTCAACACATTTAGTCATTACGCCTCATTCCCGTGGGGCTCTGACCTAGTTTGTGGACACAGGGTTAAAGGACTTAATTTCCGTAATGCTTTTAGAAATTATGGTTAGCTCAGTATTTCTACGAGGATGGAAAAACAACAAGCTTGAAGGGTTTTTCAGCGTGATTTTCTTTAATGATAGATAGGCAAGCTTTTGACCGCTATCACGTCTGGATAGTGATGATGTGATCTACAATGAAACGCGTTTGCCTAGAAGTAACTTATTTACTCACGACTTGAAGGCCCCCAGATTGTACCTATCAGGAAAGACAGACTCGGGCAAGGAGTTTCACTCTTATAAAATTTTAAGCAAAACTCTTATTGCGAAGTATTTGGAATATCCAGTAAGTCTGGTTGTCCGATGGAAAAAGGGAGATGACGGAATTAGGTTGTACAATTTTGCTGCACACTCTCCTGAATGGATCCGATAAAAAACCGATAAGCTTGCAACCTTGCGTCTATGGTCGAGGCTTTTGAGCTTATTACAGAAATTTAAGATTGTCTTGGCCGATGAGCTGCTTGGCCCTCCGCTCAATAGATTCAAGCGTCTGGAGCTGGTATTTGGAGGAACCATCCCTCTAGACCTTTGAGATTGCTTGCTTATCGAAGTTATCCATCAAAATAATGCAGTGAAAAGAAATAATCCAAATGTTGACTGTGGAAAATGTAATTTAATACAAGATATGAAGATAACGAAAAAGTAAGTACCAAGGTATACCTATATTATGATTATTAATATAATTGTATACTTTATGCCAACTCCAAATTTTAAAGAGTGAGAGTGTTAAGGTGAATGGTGGTGAAAATACTTATTTACGTTCACACTTTGATCGGTTTCTGTTATTCGATGAAGAAAAAAATATCTTCATTGCTTTGAAAACAGAATTGGTGTTTTAAACGAATCGTCTATTTAAGCAGTCGTAATTATAAATGTTTGATTGGCTCTTATATCTCGATCTAGCTAACTTTATCAGTCGGATAAAGAAATATGACGTCAAACTGTTACTAATAATTCACAGAAAAAAGCTGACGTAACATTTAGTACTTTTACATAATTCAAGTAAATAATAATAAGAAATTTGTTTAAATAAAACGAACAAAATACACTCGTTTTACTGTCAAGATCGTTTAGAGTAGGGGACGGATCGCGACGCCGACGTACGTAACCCGTTGTCGCGCAATTCATTTCAATAAAACGTCCGAAGGGACGTGTAGGCATGCAAATCGACTGTGCTAAATGTCTCTCTCAAAATGTATAAATTGGATCCAGCTCCTTTGATTGCTGCAAATAAGGAGGTAACGCAAATAAAAGATCACGGGGCTAATTGTCTAATTCAAAAAATCTATCGCAATCGCTTTTGTTTGACAGATGGATGTGACACATTGCTGCATTTCTTTGGTTCTTTTCATCGTCTTTATTTGTCCCAAAAAGAAGCTTCAATGTGTTAAATCCTGAAAGCGATTGCGATAGATTTTTAAATTAGACAATAGAAAGGCAGATCTATATATGATTATTTTTCGTTATATTTCTAATTGACGGCTTTGAATAAAAAGCAAAGCAAAGCAACTGTACGAAAACTTCATTTAAATAACACGTGTAATAGAAGGAACGAATGAGATGTGAACTCAAAAATTCAGCATCGGCAAACAAAATAAAAACAGGAAAATCAAGTTGATGTAATCAAGAACCTCGAGGTTTCGCCCAGGAAACTCATTAGTAGCACGCCATATCATTTTGCGTTAAATAGATCCAAGTTGAGCAATTTAGCTGATTTGCTAAAATACCTTAATTATTTAGCCGTGCCTTTCTTTTTAAATTGATTAAGCTTAATTGTCTCAGCTTTCTTAATCGAACTACAGTGACAGTTTTAAATAAATTTTAATCTCTATCTCGCTATCTCTAAAGGTTTTTTTTTTAATTTTAGGTATGAGTATTAATATTAACCATATGGCATAAGTCTTTACATTGAATTGTACTTTATTGCTTTATGTATCTAACAAAGTGTATAATAATGTGTATTGCAAGATTTTACACAATATGTACAGTGGGTTTTGATATAAAAAACTTCTTAATGTCATTATCAAGATCGTTTAGAGTAGGGGACGGATCGCGACGCCGACGTACGTAACCTATCTTCTATAGGTTACATTTCGGGGAGTGTGCTCAGGAGTTACACAACCTCATACCTCCTTCCCCGTTTCATCTTCGGACTACCAGGCGCAGGGCGGCTTACCATCCCTATGTTGTTGACATTCCACATACCCGCACGAAACGCTTCGGTTCCAACTTTTTAATTCGAACAGCTAAGATGTGGAATGACCTCCCTGCGTCTGTATTCCCCGAACAATATAACTTGGGCGTCTTTAAAGCCAGAGTAAATAGGCATTTACTGACTGTGCGTGCTCCATCTTAGTCCTCCTTGTCACTTCCCATCAGGTGAAAGTAAGGACAAACGCGCAAACAGTCCATACATAAAAAAAAAAAAATATAAAACCGAATGCTCTAGAAAACAAAGCAATTATAATAATAGAGTAAGATATTAGGCCCACGTTCATGGATTATCAGTCTAAGCAAGAACTTATAGTAGGGGCATAGAATACATAAATTATATAGTACGGCTGACCTATCTAAGAGTTCAAACAATGACGTCTGTGAATCAAACAATCACAATCGCTCTATTAACTTAGGTTAGGCTTAACTACTAAATTGGCTTCTGCAACTGTTAGAGTTGCACGCTAGCGCCCTCCACGGATAACGTTTGTTTAGTTTGTTTGCTATAAAAGATAAGATGGGATGTGATTAAAATGTTTCAAGATTTAATATTTTAGAATCGAAATCCATTGAAAGCATAATGCTATGCTACTGATAAATTTTATACAGAACAGCTATAATTTTATTAAAGTACTAAATAATAATTTATTACCGCGTATTTTTGGTTCTTGAGTTCTAAGTAATCTGGACACCATCTCCCATCAGAGTACTTGTCAAGGCGAATCAAACGAGCCCAAACTCAATTGCATTATTATGCATTATTTTAGAGTTCCTGTGGCCTTCTTCCGGCTCCATAATTAGACCCTGGAAACCATCTCCCATCAAAGTACTAGTCAAGACGAATCAATCAAACCCAAAGTTGATGGGGCCACATAGTTTTCAGCCCCTGGACACTATTTCCCAACAGAGTACTTGTAAAGACGAATCAAACGAGCCCAAACTCAATGGGGTCATAGTCATAGGTTTGTTTATTACATAGTTTTATTATAGAGTTCCTGTGGCTTTATTCCAGATCCATAATCAGATCAGCTCAATGATACCATCATATTGCATTGTCTTCCAGTTCTGACCTGTTTAAAGTTTAAAGTCTTTAGCTCATCGGGAAGCTCATCATATCATAGTCATCATCATATTATCTTATCATATCATCATACATCATAGATGACAAAATTTGTGGACAAACGAATAAGTAAACGAGAAATCGACCTAATAAAAACGTGTTAAAAGCATTTTGGAATATAAGAGTCCTCCTAGGAAATGAAAATGCATTCTGAGCCGTGGTGCGTGGCGGTTCCGACGAGGAGAGGTTTTATATTTTGTAAGGATTCACCAACCGTAAAGCCCTAAAAAGACGAGATCAATCTTTACACTAAATTGCAAACATGGTTCAAGTTTGAGAGACGTACTTAAAAAGGCAAATACAATTTATTAATGTGGCTAGCAGGGTATTTTTTCTTACTGCAACTAAAATTTTTGAGAAAGCGTGTTTTGCAACTTTTAGAGGAATAGTTTTTTTATTAAATATGAAAATAGTATCTCTTTTGTTATGGTTAGTATGAAGGAACATTTCAAAATGAACTATACCGTTATATGTATGTATACGTACTTTAAAGCAGTATCATGTTATTAAGCTTTACGTCAATTAAGACATACCTAAGAGTAAGTGAGCAATGAATATAGCTAGACCATAGAAATAGAATGCCAAAGAACAACAAAGTCAATAAACAGGTGATCCGAAAACGAATCAATACATTTTATATGAGATACGTAATATATGACTATCATAAAATATGACTATAAAATGGCAAAGGAAGTTAAAAAACTACGTTCCATACTGTTTTCTTTGTCGATAAACGAATAAATGTAGCAAAATTTGGTTTTAGAGAAATGAGTGGCAATATCTTATTTACCTTTGAAAAGTGTGATTACTTGTGATTGTTTCTTTTTGTCACATCACAATTACTAAGAGCAGAAGACACCATAGCTCCACGATACCTTTATTTTAAATTCTAATTAAGATTAAAAAATATTTTAAACAAACTGCACTCAGAAAAAAAACGTCTAACAAAGCGACAATAAACGCTTTGTTAGAATTTTGTTGTCACCGCATCTAAGTGAATTGTCGCTGCAGCTATATGGCTATTGTGCCAATTACAACTTTTTTATTGTTGAACTGATTTTAGTCAATTCAGCAAAAGAGACATTGATACTATAACTATGTATGATGTACTTAAACGGGGTAGCAAAGGCACGTTGTTAATTTATCAACGTTGGGATGTGATGCTATGGCAAAGTCTAATCTATCAAAATAACAGTTGTTACTGTGTTTAGGTAGTGTTATTAGTTTAGCAACCTTTTAACCCGGCGTCATTGATGCAGGGTCAACATGACCCTGCATGTTTTGCATATGAAAAAATGCTTAGAAATATTTGCCACACACAACTGTCTGTCTCAGTAGCTGCAGCTAAGGATCACCCCTCCCCGCCACGTACTTCACTTCATTCGTCCATCACCCGCGCAAGGAGCAAAACGTGTGTAAACCTGCGACAGGGTAATTATGACCCAGCTCAACGGTGACGTTGCTGTTTTGGTGCCATATACTTTTTTATATATTTTATATAAAGATTATGTTAGTGTTCGTAATCTTCTAATGATAGAGAGGTTAGGTAGTATAAATTTGATTTAAGTATCATTTTTGTTAGAAACGATATTGTTTTTTGTTGATAAAAGAAAATTAAGAAAAGAGTTACAGTTTTGTTGTATAATTAACAGTCTATAGGAAAAATTAAAAATAAAAATTATTTCACTCATTACCAATGTGTTTTATTGCTGCTACTGATTATAAATACAGTATTTATAATAAATATAAAATGTTTAAAATAAAAAAATATTTTATACTATGCCAAATTTTAACAATTGTAACCAGGGTCATAATGACCCCCCTCAACGTTAGTGTAACTTTTTTCCGCCACAATGACGCCGGGTTAAACTAACAAAATACAAATTAGACATCTGCACAAAATAGCCTACATAAGATTACAATAGTGACATTGTCGCAATCGCAACCTGTTTTGTTTACCTGGCAATTTATTTATTAATCGAGTTAGTCTATTCTTGTTGTTGGACAGAGTAGGATGCGTGTTGTGCGGTCGTTGCGGGATGGCTGCAGTGTTTTCCTTTAAGAAAAAATATGTGCTGTGTGTGCTTATAATCAAAAAACACATTGACCACTAAGAGACCACAAGCTGCGGACGAGTATTTTTGGCGCAAACCGAGCGTCCGAGTGGCCGCCTTCGAGCCACAAGCTGAGGGAGTGGCCCGCACTCGCTACTTCTTATGGAGGACATACAAATTGCCTGGTTATGGAGGACCTGGAACAGTGCGTTACAAATTGCCCAACTATGGAGACTGGAACAGTGCGTTACAAGTTGCCCAGCTATTGAGCTGGAACAGTGCGTTACAAGTTGCCCAACTATGGAGGCTGGAACAGTGCGTTACAAGTCGCCCAACATATGGAGGCTGGAACAGTGCATTACAAGTTCCCTAGCCACGGAGAACCTGGAACAGTGCATTAAAAGTTGCCTAGCTATGGAAGACCTAGAAACTTTTACCACCTGATTCTATTGTTGTGATTTGAACCTTTAAGCCCACAGTATTAGTTTTTCGTTTATTTTATTGTAGTGGAAACATAAATAAATAGTTTTATGATTGGAATATTCATATATTTTCATTTTTACCTTATCATAATCATTTTTCTTTGTCATTATGCCTTTTGCTACCCCAGCAAAGTAACATTGCCGGTCTCGATCCCTGCACTTGTTAGTGGTACACCATGGAAAAACTGATACTCCTCGTATCTTCGGCCTTTATTATTACAGGGTATGCATATTGCGTATCTTGACCGGAGTTCTCTGGCACCATGTAAGTGCAAATGCTGCAATGCAAATATGTGATGTACAATGAACTCCGTTCAGGGTACGCATACCCCTGGAATAATATGCAGAAGCTTCGGGAGTATCAATTTTTCCATGGCGTACCACTAACAAAGTGCAGGAATCGAGACCGGCAATGTTACTTTGTTGGGGTAGCAAAAGATATATGACAAAAGTGACTTTGTTGGAGCAGCAACAGTGATGTTGATAAAGTAACAAAGGAAGATTGCTAGTCCAACTAAAGAAAAGTAGATCTAGGGACAATTTTCTTTTGTCATTTTAGCAAAGTCCTTTGTCATCAGAACAAAGGTAAAAGCAAGTATTGCGATAGGATCAATTTTAGCATTGTGACTGCATCAATTTCACTTAGCTAGTGTGACAATTTTTTATTGCTATAACATCAATATTGGCAACTTAGTTCCATTAGCAATTTAAAAAATGACAATAAAGACGTTGCTCTTGTAACTATTTACCTTTGACGGCTCCCCAGCATCAAAGTTTTTTTGTTGCAATAGCAATATTTTTTTCTCAGTGTGTGATTGCTCATTTGCTAGGCGGGACGCTAGGGGCTCTTACTGTAAAAAATGTTGGCACATGTCACTTGATCCTTTGTCTCTTTTTTACATACACCGTGTCCGTATGATGTTAACTTCTCTTTTCCACGCTTTGTTGGTCTTCTTGAGCGCAGCGAAAATTTTTCTATATCTATGAGCTAGACTGATTTCTTAGAAATGCTTATCTCAATTTAATACCGATTTTAAGTCGGCTATTAAGAGGTTTAATGGAAGTTGGTTTAGGAAGCTGAAATCATTAAAGAGATTTTTATTATAGTGGATGATACGTTAAAGGCTCTGGTAAAGGAATCATGATATTCATGAAAGATGAAGTTATTACGAAAAGTTTTAATTAGTCGCCAACATTATAAATCTTTTCAATTTGTTTCGATGTTTATAATTAGTACAGGTAAATTGAAATTGGATTTTTGGTAGCTATATTTGTTGTTGACTGTACAACAAGAAATTAAGTAGCCCGTGGACACTAATGACTTGTCTGTGGAAATTGTTGCGGCAACGGCATAAACACAATTAGGTATTGTCACTTGTTGCCAGCCTTTGTACCTCAAATCATATTTCAACGTGCCTTTTGTTTCGTTTAACATTTTACTTTTGCGAAGCTGAATAATGATATACATTTTATGAAAGCTGTGACCGCACCTAATTTGCCATCGTACTAACCTTAACGTCGAAATGTCATGGGTCATGTCATGTACCAACTACTCTAATGAGAAAGTTAATTGTATAATAAAAATATAATATACTGTCTCATCTAAATCTTGAACTTTTAATTCTTCTATGTTTAACAGAAAATTTATTAATTTTTGTTATTATAAGGAATAATTGAAACACCTTATTCGACCATCCTGTTTAATATACGAATGCGCATAAAATACGATTACTATTAATCGTATTATTCGAGTTTATTCAATAAAAATATAGGGAAAGTCAGCTTTTGCAGCTGAAAGCAAAAGTTTAAAGCATTCTTATATTTTTTAATAAATAAAATAAGAAGAGTTTTAAGTAGAGTCATCCTTAAGTTTGTGTAAAGATTTCGATATTTATTGACATTATATAAAAATAGTATCATATTATCAACAAAACATTGTTAAAAATATTTAATTCGTTAAGTGAGGCAATTCACTTGTCAATCTAAACGTCAGCCGAAACAAAAGAAAAGCGCTGTTAAATTATTTTTAATTATCCGTGAGTGCTCGGCGATCATTGTAATTATAATTTGGGGTGCCATAAAATATACAGCTATATTTTTCAAAAACACTTTGTTCGCTGTACTCGAGGCTCTTGGGAGACATTTACTGTCTCGGAAGAAAGAAACGTCAATTATCTTTTGATTTATCTGCAAAGTGAAATCCACGGGAAGTTTTATATCCACCATGAAATTTACTGGCGATGGTGGGAGGGATATTAAATAACTAATAAAACATTCATTATGTTTATGTTACAAATATTTATCCATTCAAGGATTCAAATCTAATGATATACTTAGTTTAATTAAATTAAATTAAATAGTATTCATTCATTCATTCACACTATTAAGTATGTGTATAGCTACTATCTACCTATTAGGTACCAAGGAGATGAAAAGCACTGTAGTTTTACAAATAAATGTTTACTGTTCCTATTATACATGACAACCGCTTGTATGTATTAAATGTGGAACCAAAAAATTCTACTTTGGAATAGCTACTTTATACAGGGTTATTTGTAAAACACCAACAACCTCACAGGAAGATTTTACTAACATCATAAACAAAAACGTTTGTTCTACAAATTTCCAAAAAGGACAAAAAAATATATTCGACTTTTCATACAAAACTTTATCAGCTATTCGGACATTTGTAGGGAAAGTTGTTTTATTAGTCTCTTTTGGGATAAGTCGTAGAACAAACGTTGTTATTAATGATGTTAGTAATGTACTCCTGCGAGGTCGTTGGTGTTTTACTAATAACCCTGTAGTATCAAAAGTGTCTATCTAACAAACATTATACAGGAAGTGCGATTTTGTTTTTAGCTCCTACCTTGAAATGAAAAATTTGCGTATGAATTTAACATTGAATAAATTGATTTTCCATTGTTTCAGGTAGTTTTGCACGCGATGATAGTAAAAACTGTTTGAATTTGGGTAAGGTTCGAAGTATTGAAAGTTTAGAAGATGTGAAACTTTAATTAAAAGCAAAAAAGGTATGTATTTTTTCTTTTTATATAGAATAGTCTTAGTAAGTGTATTATATGAAATAATTACCTAAACAAAATTATATCATTAATGATTATTGTCAATTTATTTGCTCTATTGTTCTTGGTACGATTAAGTGCCGTTATCATTCCCTTAGATTTTTTTATTAACATTAATTGAGATATAAATCATCTTTAGCATAATAAAAGAGACAAATTAAACTTTATATCAAAACTTCAAAATAACACATTTTTTCTGTATTTCGAAAAAAAGACGTTTTGATGTAGAGACCTCCAAACGTTAACAGGTAAAGATTCAATGATATAGAATTCATTTGAATTCTGTCCCATTTCTAAATTATAACCGGATTGATATTCGGGGTCTGTAATACAGGTTCTAATAACTGTTTTCTTTTCACAAAATGAGGTCACCATACGCCGGTCAGCGTGTAGAGCTGTTGACTTTATCACACCTGTCAACATGAGATTACCGGGAATCGGCCTAATTAGTAGGTACAGTGGATTGTATTCTGTTTTCGTCTATTGAAAATGGGAGCATATGCTTCAAATAATAAATTTCATTTTAGAATGAAATAGGCACGAATATTGCTAGACTTTGATGAAGCAAATGGATATATTTTATTTTTACCATAAGTAAACTTAACTATTTCCGTTAATTATTTTATATTATTTTTGCGCATTTCCCAATGTATGGTATCTTGTTTGAAAGGTAAAGAAGATAGCAACCGTAGTTGGTTGTCGCCCATTTTCACTTTCTTTTCTTCTTGGTGTGCTAATCTAAGCGTGAATTTAATTTAGTCTTGGTTATATCACAGATACTTAACATACTATACTGTTCTACCTATATGTATTATATTAAACCATAATAGAGCGGCCAGTAAACCACAAAGGAAGTAAACAGCTCGGAGGGTTACTAAGATATTGTTTTGTTTATTACTGGGCGAAGATCAAACCGTGAATTAATAACCTGTTGTAATTAATATTAAATGACGTACACACTGGAGTATGAGGTTTCATGAAGAACGATTCAAGAAGAACTATATTCATATTGTTTTAACTCACATCAGTGAATGACGACGACTTTTGTGATTCATGATTTACGAGTATGTCGAATTTTGGGAATATTTACTTTCCGTTTGTGTCAATGTTAAATAAAAACTTATTTGCAACTTGGGATTATGATAAATTTTATCAAACACGACACACGTGTTAAGTTGTAAATACGTAAATAGTTATCTTAACTCGGTGAAAAAATCAATTAGTGATTAATCTCACTGTTATCCACTACATGAAAGTCTTGACTATTCAGATTTGAATACAAAAATCAAATTATAAAACAATAACCAAAGCTATTTTAACTGAATACAGATTTTGTTTTTTTCTACAGATTTAGTAGAAAGGATGATATTTACCTGAATCTGTATACAGTACAAGGTGTGATGTTTCACACCTTACTTTGTACTGTACACATACATACACACATACTTCGCGTCGCCAATTCTTTTATCCCCGCCACCAAAAATACGTCAACAATCTTTCGGCATTCTCCGCCGCTTGATTGTATCCGGATACACAGCCAGATATAACGTTGTCGGATATTAGATCGGGCTAATATAGGCCGGTATTCCACTGTGCAATATCGGGGAGTTTAAGCACTCGCTCTGAGCAATGTTCATTAAAAGCTTTAAGGCTCCAATTCTAAGTGAGATTCGTAATACCAAATAGAATTTCAATTGGAACCGAGTATATCAATGGCTTTGTTTACGAGATCGTAAACGGTTTATCGTAAACGAAATCAATCTTTCTTGCCGTAATTAAACACGGGTACGTGAATAGGATGTGGCATTATTAGCAAATAATAATCGCAAAAAAAATTAAAAAGAATCGGATGATATGAATGAAATGTAAATATGATTTCTGTAATGCAAAGAAGTGCGCCGAACCCTCTTTGATATTTAAAAACTTTTTATACATCCATATTATGAAATGAAATAAATAATAAACCATAACCTAAATTTTATACTACTGATAAATTAAGAAGAAATTTTTAAGCTGGAGTGACATAATCACTTAGCAAAATATTACCATTTCGAAATTACATTCATACGTATGTTTGCTTGCTTACTCATAATTTATATCATGTGTTACACTTATTTATTTAGGCTCTGCATAAATAACACTCATAAATTGAATCAAGTAAAGATTTATTACACCAATGAAACAATTTATTTGGTTCAAAATGAACTGCGGGAAATTTGAGAGATGCGCGGTCTTTCAGCTATGTTGCCTGACTCGTAAACATTTCAAATGAAATTTAAAGTACATTATGTGTTTTGGTTTCTAGATATTTTGTTTGTGGAAATTTGCTATCTCGCGCTGTTTGTTAAGTGAAATCTTCCAGGTAGCTTTCTGCAATCTTTTTGTTTGTGTAAACAGGCCCCAAAGTTTGTTTGTTTTTTAACTATTGTTTACCATCGTAATAAACACAAACAACCCTAGTCGAAGATCGATCATAGAGAATTATATTTAGACTTAGTTTCTACTCACTAAAATAACAAACAAGGAGTGCCTAAGGGGCAAACCCAACATCAACACATTTACCAATACAGCGTAAAATTTCAATCATTTTGGTTCCCGCAGTGGGGTGTTTCCGATCATGATTATAAGCAACTTTTACTATGGGGCCAACTCTGACCGCGAGAATAAAATCTGCTGTTCCATACAAGAGCGCAATACCTACTCGACCTTAGTGTATGCAACAGCTGATTTTTTTCGCGATATCAGAGTTGGCCCCATAGTAAAAGTTGCTTGTAATCATGAGTGGAACCACCCCACAGTGAGAACCAAGTGGTAAAATTTCAGGGTGTTGTTGTTACACTTATTATTATTTCTATGTTAAATTTATTACTGCCTTTATCACTATCTTAAATTGATTTAACTTACTGAATATTAAATCGTACGGAAAAATATTTAAGTAGAGTTCTTATCTTACTTCTACTTTAGGTGTTAGGATATTATTTTAGGAACGAATATAATATACAAAATAATTTTTCATAACAATTAGTTATGCTTGTATTTCATTAGCTACTATTTATATTTACTTATAAACTTATGCTGTTTGAAGTTTGCTACAACACAGCAACAGGATGTGAGAGATTCTCACACCTGTTACCGTATCCTTTAGGCTAGTTATCCCAAGTATATTTAACTTAATCTTATGTCAATTGAGTGAGCCAGCCGCTCTTGAGTATCGGTAATCTGTAGTTAACTAAGACGAAATCTGGAACCCACTCAGGATCAAACCTTGGGCGCTTGCTTTAATTTGGTACGTACGAGGGGGTTATGTTGATTGTTATACACATTTACTATAATATGTGTATTACTGTATGGTCTGTGATGTGTATTGAGTTGAGACAGAATGTGATTTGCTAATGTCTATCCATATAATTATCTTTAGCAAGTTTGTCTGGTATTCTTCAAGGTTCTAAATTCTATCACAGAATAGATAATAGTACACGTTGTATAATAAAAATACAGTTACATATACTTCTACATTATTTTTGTTTTTCAACAATCAAGGGTTATATTTTATAAAAATACGTAAGTATATGTAACGACAAGGGTACGTATCAGAATGTCTAAAGTTAAAATGTCTAAAGTTAAAATGGCAAAGTTCAAAATGTCAAAAATCAAAATGCAAATGGTTTAAAATGTCAAAAATCATTATGTATAAATTCATAATAGCAAAATTCAAAATGTCAAACGGTTCAAACATCAAACTAGTTAAAATATCAATGGTCCATAAGTCAAAGGTTTACAATGATTAGAAAACAACAATTCGCCTTTTTTTTCATTTATCGCCTTGCAAAATTTTGTGAGCAATTCTTTGTAGTTTCTAGTAATTGCGTTACAATTTTGAAATTGTAACATGGAGGAGGGTAGGGTATACTTACGTTTTCGAAATTTGTGATTATTTACCTAAGATGTAACATTATTACACTATTGTGTAAAAAAAAAAGTTTTTTTACTATTATAATATACTTACTGTGATTATTTAGGTACTTAGATGTAAAGCTTTTATATTATGATGTAAATATAAATGATGATTTTCTTACCTCTTTATCATATTTATTTTCTATTATTTTAAGGGTATGAATTTATCAATTACCTTATAAATGCGTTTTCAGTGACCTAGTTAATAATATTTGTTCCTAAAATAGTAGATCTCTCACCTAAATTGAATCACCAAATAAATGTTGAAACGATTACCTAAATATTAATTAAGAATTACTTGGAAATAATATCAATTATCAAAATAATAAAAGTGTCACTGAAATTGAATCACCAAACAATATCAAAATGGTTTTAAAAACTCCGTTATAAAAACTCCGCCTCTATTAGGAATTTTTCTATTAATTAGGTAACAGATCTATAATTTCAAATGAACGAATAAATATTGAACGAATTAATCGATGCTAATAGTTAGATGATTAGATTTATAGTGACAGGTTTATTATTTTAGGTAGGTGTATTATTCCTGCCCGTAACTTACTTTTTAGAGCATAAATCTTAGGTATATTCAGGCTATAGAAAAAAGTGATCAAACTATAATTTAAGATACATATTTACATTAATCCGATGATTTATACTTTAGAGACAGTTTTGGTAAATATGATAACTAATATATTTCTTAGGGATAGATATTATTATTAGGGTATTGCAGATTAGTGACACATCTAAACTTAGGTGACAGAAAATTTTGTTCCCTTTTATTTTCACTTTTGCTATAGTATGTACCTGTGCGAATCAAGTTCGCATACGTACACACTATGGCAAACTATTTTCAGCACAGGATAATATTTTTTTTGCTGCAGGTTCGCGAACCTAAGTGAGTACTTACCTTAACGTGCGCCTATTGTCCTCCAGTTTTTTGTGTGCATTTCTTTGATTCATTGCAATATATCAATTGGATGCACTCGCCGAAATCACCAGTCAAGACTAAGCCACCACGAGAAGCGGAGCGCACGCTGCTCGACCAATGCACCGCGTCCGTGTTGTGCACGCGCTGACGTTGTCGTAATCAAGTTGCTATTATTTCTTAACTTATTCAAATCACACTTTCTCAACTTCAATTTTGGTAGACTGCTACACTTATCACCAATTATTAAAGCAGGAGAATAAGCGATCCCCTCCATGAAAAAGAACTCCGGCAAACAGTGAGCTTTTCATACAAACGTAATACATAATTATCTGTGGTAGGTAATACCAAAATGATTTGCGATTGGAACATATTTAATCCTCACCACTGAGGTACTGGCTTACCTCTTACTGCCGGAATACAACAATTTTCAAAGTCCCCCTTGACTATGGCTATGCTGAAACGTCAAGAAAATCTAAAATCAAACCAAATACTAACTAATTATCAAACTACTTTAAATAAAACCGCAAGAAAACCGCGCTAGTATCCGTTACTCCGGCGAACCGTGAGCTTCCCATACAAAGTATTAGCGCTATCGCACACAGGCAACTTAGTCGCCCAGCAACTGTTTTGTCTCTCACATCAAGTCCACGGGTTTATATGGAAGCGCGCACACGAAGCTACACGATCGTCGGCAACTTTTCATACAAACCATGTGAGAGACAAAACAGTTGCTGGGCGACTAAGTTGCCCGTGTGCGATAGCGCTTAACATAACATCAAAATGATTCGCAATTTAACCATAATTAACTTTTTTTGTGATGTTATTAATTGGATAAAGAAAGACATTATTTATCTAGTAATATTTAACTAAATAAAAAATCCAAAATACCAAACCAAACAAAAATTATTGCGATTTACAGTTTTGTATGAAAAAATGTAATTGGAATTTATTATGAATTGGTAATTTGAATATTAGACATTTTAAGTTTTGATCATTTGAACTTAGACATTTTAATTTAAGACTATCTGATCGTTTGACATTTTCGTTTTTGACATTTTGAACTGTTTACATTTTAATCGTTTGACATTCAAATTTTTGACATTTTGAACTTTGCCATTTTAAGTTTAGACATTCTAACTTTAGACATTCTGATACGTACCCAACGACAAACTATAACATTATTTGAATGATTTGTTGTAAGAATTATTTTCAAATAATTCATGTCAATGCCGTACCCCCAAATTAATAAGAGCTTATAATATGAATATCGAATATGTTAAATTATGTTAAAATAATTATTCTAAAGTGGAATAATATCAGCGGCGCAAGTGGTATTTTTAACTGACTTGAAAAAAGGTTCTTTTTTGGGTATGTTGCTCGATTACTTGAAGACGGCTGGACTAATATGTTTTTTTTTGTTTGGAAGCGTATACTTCCCAAGGTCTTATTGTCATAAGGTTAGTATCCGACAATGGGATCCTGGAGAAATCAAGGGAACTCTTAAAATATTATAGACATACCTATAACGACATGGGTGTTTTCTTTAGTAACTCGTGCATTTGATTTCGAAAAGCATCACTTGGTGAAGTAAAACTGATGATGAAGACCATAGATATATAGTCACCCGAACTATTTAATCACAAAAAATAGAAAATTAAAATGTTAAAAAACAACACCTCTTTCAAAAGCTGGTGTTGTTTGTTAGGTTTTTTCACGGGTCAACATGGCACTCGACTTGCTGATCAATTTTAGTCAATTGGCGCTTTTTATCGACAATCGCTTATACAATTTAATCGCGAACCTAAATTCAATGGGGTGGCGATTCCATTTTACAAGCGATTGTCGACTTAAATAGACCTAAGTAAGTAAGCCTGCCAAGTCGGCCTGTGTAAATACCACATTATACTACAAACTATCAAACTAGGACCTAGGGTATGATCATTTAAGAAAACAAAACACTACACTACTTACGGCCAAATACTCAAACGAATTTAAAAGTTAAGGCCACCTTAAATTCAAAAAAGTTGTCAGATTTGACAGAAACTCTATGAAAATGACAGCTTCCTTAAAGTTAAGGAGACCTTAACTTAAGATTTTAGCTAAGAAGCCTTTGAGTATTCGGCCAACAGACTATCTAACTAAGGTATGATCATTTAAGAAAACAAAACACAGTCGTTATTTTAAAGTTTAGTTCATAATAATCGTATAAACCCTTACTTCTAAAAGCTGTTGAGTTTATTCCGAGGCGTACGGCTGTATTAAGCTGAGTACGAATTCTTGTGTAATAATTGAGTAGCTCATTAGCACTAATGACTTACGTTCAGAGCTCGGTCGTGTTGTATGAAAAGACAGTTGTGAACATGAATTTAATAACTCCTTAGATTATATTTGCGCTAGCCTGAGTCCTTTGATGTTGTTTGCACTATTTTTCTTATTATATTTATGTGTAAAGTTACAATGGTGATTAACCCTATTTCTAAATACATGGGGGCACATGAGGTCCAAAAATTAAACTTTTATTTTTATGACAAACTTTGAAAACCGTTCTTTTATTTTTATGACATTTGCAAACAACCGAAATATTTTTCTACATACTTCAAAGTTTAGACTAGAAATTAAGGTTTTTTAATTAAGGAATTTTGTAAAATTATAAAATAAAAATAAAAATTGAGGTTTGCGGAAAACTAAGTTAGAAACATAAGACTGTCTATCTTCATAAATTAAGAGTGTATTTGCGTATTGCATTTTTTGGGAGATTCCGAATCTGACTACTACTGACCTACTGCAAAAAATTTAAAAATTTGAAAACACCCACGACGGCTAAAATTGTTAATCTTAATTTAAAAAGAATAAATTAAGTTTCACGAAAATCCCCCGACTATAAGTGATGTAGGTACTATACTTATTTATCTACCTATTCATAAATTACAAACGCAAGAAAAATCCGTTGGGGGCTGCCATTACCTGCCCCCAAATGAACTATAATATTTTGCTTTAGAGAGATGGGATTGGTTTTGCACAAGCAAATGTTTACTACAGCGCCATCTGATGAGTTATTACCGTAACACCTATCTAACAACATGCAACAATCAAATCAAAACCCATCACTGAAAATCACATTAAAATCGGACCAGTGGTTTTGGAGATAGATGGTAACATTGGATGTTACAGACATTCTTTCACCCCAAACACATATACCGTCTCCGTTTCGTCGTGGGTAAAAAGTGAATGACGATAAAAGGACGACGTTAATTAGAAAACCGGCCAAGTCTGAGTCGGACTCGCGCACGAAGGGTTCCGTACAAAAATACTTAAAAAAAACACGTTTATTGTATGGGAGACCCACTAATATTTATTATGAGTCTGTTTTTAGTATTTGTTGTTATAGCGGCAACAAACATACATCATCTGTGAAAATTTCAAATGTCTAGCTATCACGGTTCATGAGATACAGCCTGGTAACAGACAGACGGACAGTGGAGTGTTACTAATAGGGTCCCGTTTATACCCTTTGGGTACGGAATCCTAAAAACGACGGAGCACAGACCAAAATTAGGTAGGTAAGTCGAACGTCGAACATCGTCAAACATCTTTTTTTTGTAGTAGGATCTCTGATGCATATAAAAATACTTGTACTAGGTCCCATTACAAACTCTAATGTTATAATGGGACGTGGACGTGGGTCCAGAATGATTCCAGAGGGGAATCCTCTTGTTTTGCGAGCTGCTGATCCGTCACGTGACCAGCCTCATACGAAACAAATAATACGTGATATGAATATTCAGTGTTCAATACTTATAGTTTAATAAAAAGTTGTAGTTCAATAAATTCTTGCGAATTTTATCTTTAAGTTTCAGATTAACCTTAATTTTGTTGAAACCCTGCTGTTTGAAACTTTCAATGATCGTTTTATATTACGAGAACTTTGTAAATACAGACGTTTAAGTAACTAATAATTCAATGTTCTTGAATAAATATTCATATTTCAATGCTTGAATTTTTAGCAAACTAAAACATCAAGTTTTCGTTTGATGATAAAATTGGAAGAAAGTTATTAAGAAACTGATTCCCACTATCAATTGAGAAGAAAATGTTTTATGTTTTTACGTAAGTACTTACAGAAAGAAAAAATAGGTGCTTGACAAATAACTTATATTAAAAAGGAACCAATATTTGTCTGTTACGAGATCATGAGCATTTCTATAATAATTTACCACTACTATTCATTAGAATTCGTCAATTTTCTGTCCATGTTGACAAAAGTAGCAGCATAGTGAAAGGAGCTAACAACCCCTTTACACTATGCAATTTACGTATTAAATAAAAGAACTGGCCAAGTGCGAGTCGGTCTCGCGCACGTAGGGTTCCGTAAAATAACACGTTTGTTGTATGGGAGCCCCAGTTAAATATTTTTTTTATTCTGTTTTAAGTATTTGTTGTTAAAGCGCCAACAGAAATACATCATCTGTGAAAATTTCAACTATCTAGCTATCACGGTTCATGAGATACAGCCTGGTGACAGACAGACAGACGGACAACGGAGTCTGAGTAATAGGGTCCCGTTTTTACCCTTTGGGTACGGAACCCTAAAACACGTTTATTCACGAAATGATTAGATTTCAATTATAAAAACGTAACGGAGGAAGTTAGAATTGACGATATACCTACGTACGTTTTTACGAATGAATCCAAGTATTTCGTGTAAAAGCGTGAATTTGATTCAGATTGCATTCTATAAATTGTATATTATGTAATATGGCGATAAATTGTATATGTGATAAATTGTGCACCTTATTATTTATGATATACTATAGTGTAAAGGGGGTGTAACATCGCATCGTTGCCTGCTGCTGCTGCTTAGGAGAACTATAAGTTTCCAAGTTGTTTAATGCAAAATATAATATTTTAAATGTAGGCATGCAAGGTTTAAGATGCAAGGTTGTATGCAGATGAATGCAAGAAAAGAAAATGCATGATGCTTTGTGGTCACGGAATCTAATCGAATAATGTTTCATAAAAATACATTATGTCATAAAGGTCACGGCTACGCCGCGTCTGTTACGATTTACTAATATACATTATAAGTAGAATTTCATCTAATAATAAAATTAATCGCATGTACGTGCATGTACATAAGTAATTAATAATTAATCTTCAATAAATAAGCGGTCCAGTTGTGCAACCTTAGTCAGTTCATATAAATAGGCTGGATTTAGGATCTGACCGCTTTGAACTTCGGGTAACACCACTGTTTTATCACAATGATAAATGTTGTTTTCCCCCAACCTCGTTACCTTAAATGAGCACCTTTCGGTAGCACCATTCATGAAAACCAAGTAAACAACACACAATAGCGTTCACTCAGAATTATAAGGAACCAAAATTCAATGAGGGCTTTTCAAAGTGACATTTAAAAAATAAAAATAATACCTATTCGCCTCACTAGATGGTATTGATACTCTTAGAAGCCTAAAAATAGTAACTATTTGATTCACTAGATGGTGTTGATACTATTCGAAGCTTAGTAAAAAAAACACATTGACACCAATTTTTATCAACGCCATCTATCAAGCCTACAGTTTTTTGTCATTATGAAAAGCCATCATTGATTTTCAATTGTTTTCTACTGCTTTTCCTTTTCTAGAGTGAGCGTGTACTAGACTTTTTATGATAAATAAAGGTATTTTTAATCATAATTGTACACGCATGAGACTAGAAATAATGAGGTCCCAAAAGAACAACGAAACATTTCTTTTATAATGTTATCAATAAAAATGTACTATAAATAACCCCTAATACTGCCACAAATATGGAGACAAAAGAGGCTTATTTGAATGACAGGTCGATAAGGATAGGGATAGGAAATCAGTAACCTAAAGTTTCATTTTTACGTATATAGAATTCAAATAAAAATACTAGTGCCAAAAACAATTTGACGTATGGACATTAAGAAAATTTTTGTGAGTGAGACCTTAGAGCAACGCGGCTTCCGTAATACGTACTAATCTAAATAATTATTTGATGAGGTATATTGTTATTAGTCTAACAATAGATAACTTTAAGCACTTACAGGTATCTATTGTAAGACTAATAAAAAAATTGTCAATAATAAAGGAAAAAATCGGTAGCGAATAGCGAAACATACATAAAAAAATCGGCCAAGTGTTAGTCGGACTCGCGCACGAAGGGTTTCGTACCAAAAAACGGCAAAAAACACGTTTGTTGCATGGGAGCCTCCCTTAAATATTTATTTTATTCTGTTTTTAGTATTTGTTGTTATAGCGGCAACAGAAATACATCATCTGTGAAAATTTTAACTGTCTAGCTATCACGGTTCATGAGATACAGCCTGGTGACAGACAGACAGACAGTGGAGTCTTAGTAATAGGGTACCGTTTTTACCCTTTGGGTAACGGAACACTACAATGTATAATGTTTTGCTGAATTCGTGGTACGAAATTGAAATGAAAATTAGCTGTTGTAGAATAGATACGAGGGCCTCAAGACAGCCACGACACTTGTTGAGTTGGGTGCCTATCTGAGGTAAGCAGGTGAGCTCTTGAACTGAGAAAAGGAAAAGTTCAAGCATTTTCCATTATAAGTAAGTACCTACAATTTGTGTTCTGACATCTAAGCTTTGACATGTTTTTCAAACTTTAAAGCAAGCAAATATTGATAGTTGATTATTCAGTGCAACAACGTGTTTTATTTTTATTTTACATGAATACCTAGCTTAAATCAAAATTTGTACGGCACATCCTTTTTTCTGCATAATACGTTTTAAATTAACTAAAAAAAAAAAGATTACACGTACACCCGTAGCACCTCAGACGGTGCAATCGGTGCACTCAATTATCTTAATATAAAAATAGAATTGTCATCATCATCATAGGTATCAGCCGCACGACACCCACTGCTGGGTAAAGGCCTCCCCTAAGGATCTCCATGACGATCGGTCCTGCGCTGCCCGCGTCCAGTGGCTTCCCGCGACCTTCACCAGATCGTCGGTCCACCTTGTCGGGGGCCTACCCACGGAGCGTCGTCCGGTGCGCGGTCGCCATTCCAGAACCTTTCCGCCCCATAACGGCGGCGGCAATTTTTACATGAATACCTAGCTTACTAAAAAAAGATTAATATACTTGAAAAATCTACTCACCCGTAGCACCTCAGACGGTGTAATCGGTGTACTCAATTATCTTAATATAAAAATATAATTGTAAATGCCTAAGAAATAAAATGGTTAGCATAAATAAAAACAAGATTTTTTGTTAAGGATGTACCCTGAGCAAAAGTGGCGCCGCGGTGAATTTTATTTCATATTATATTTCTAATGGGTGTCCCTTGACTCGCGTAAAATCATTGGTCCTAATTTCATTTGGCCGAATTTCTTCGGCCTAAACTCCTTAGGTACAATTATTGTTTGGCCTAATAGAGCTTTTCGCATTTTTGTCGTTTCGCCTGAACGTTAAAATCCCTAATTTTCAAAACCACTAATGTTAATTGTCCTAAAATTTATTAGCATACATATCTTTTGACACAATAATGACTATGCCGAAGTATTGTTAACCCTAATATTGTCTTGCATACATAATTTTTGGCATAACAATATTGTATTGCATACAAGTCAGTGAACAAATCGTCAATAAACTGACCTGAGGCCCCCCGCTATAAAGAAAAACTTTTAATGCGAACACCATTACGTTAGGTTAGGTTAGTGTTTTGAACACTTCCATAATGCTTGTATGCATGTTGCATGCTTGCATGATTGTATGCATGCATACTTTTGCTTGCATGCTTGCTCACTTGTATGCATGCATGCCTGTTCGCTTGGATGCCGGGGGGTGAGCTGGCCCCCCTGCTCGGGGGGGTCGGGGGGCCTGAGGCTCCCCGCTATTAAGAAAAACTTTTAATGCGAAGACCATTAGGTTAGGTTAGGTTAGTGTTTTGACCACTTGCAGCGGAGCGAGCGAAACGAGCGGAGCTCCCTAATGCTTGCATGCATGTTGCATGCTTGCATGCTGCATGCTTGCTTGTATGCTGCATGCTTGCTTGCATGCTACATGCTTGCTTGCCTGCTATTGCTTGCATGGAAGTATGTATGGCCTTGTTTGCATGCATGCATGCATGCCATGCAAGCATTCTATTTGATCTTGATTGTACTTGTGTTGTCATGTTTGCTTGTGTGCATACTTGCTTGCTTGCTTTGTATGCATGCATGCTTGCTTACTTGTATGCTTGCAATCTTGAGTGTAAGAAAAATATAAGGTAGGCAATTAAAAAGACAACTACAGGTTTATTGCTCAGGCTTTATTTTTAATTAACAAAAACATAATTTTTTGTGTTTCGTATTCTAAATCATGTGCAATTGTTATTAATTGTTGATCAAATCATTCCAAAGTGTTTAATTGAATTTAGTAATTTTCAATTTACAAGTAGTAAACAAAACGGATTAAGGACGGTTATTCCTATAATGATAAGGGAAAGTGAACATTCCGTGAAAAAATTATTAGGCGTTACACAATTGTGCGAATCGTTATTCAGTACTTTTAAACAATAGGGATTATGAATAGTTATGCTTAATGATGAATTTGGGAAGTAAACATGCGGCGAAAAAATTTTAGGCGAAATGAAAATAGGCTAAACAAGCTTAGGTCAAATGAAAATTGTGCGAAAAGTTTTTAGGCCAATAATTAGTGTGCCAAAGACAGTTAGGACAAAAAAAAATTAGGCATTCCAATATATGTATACCCATTTCTAATACACAATTTTAATAACGTTTATCGTGGAGATTTTAGGGCCTACAGTCTAGTATTTTTAGACGGTATCGTTACATTCCCTTGTAATCGCTGCTAGAAGTAGATAGAAAAATTGCTAAAAGTGGCCGTTTTTGACACATTTGCTATCTACTTCTACGAATGACTACGAGGACCTTCTAAAAATACTAGACCATGGGCCCTAAAATCTCCACGATAAACATTATTAAAATCTTTTTCTATTAATAACTTATTAAATAAAAACCCCTGAGTGCGCCACTTTCGGTCATACTAGAAAAAATACGACTCGCACCAGATCAATACTCAGACGGGAATCGAACCCGCGACCTTTGGATATCCGGTCCAATGCTCTGACCGCTGAGCTACCGAGTCACTAGTGACATCGTCGAATTTTTCCTAGTATATCCTAAACTCTTACGCTGTGAGCCAGCGTTATTTCACCAATGTGAGGAATTACCTCGACATTCAATTGAAATACCTTTCCAGATATTTTAACAATTGATTAAGATGAAATAGCTATATAATTTTTAAATTTGAGATTTTTGCATTTACAATGCTATTTTTTAAACAATACTAAATAATATACTAGAAAAAATACGACTCGCACCAGATCAATACTCAGACGGGAATCGAACCCGTATATTTTCTAGTACTATACTATACTATACTATACAGTCGTATTTTTTCTAGTATATTATTTAGTATTGTTTAAAAAATAGCATTGTAAATGCAAAAATCTCAAATTTAAAAATTATATAGCTATTTCATCTTAATCAATTGTTAAAATATCTGGAAAGATATTTCAATTGAATGTCGAGGTAACTCCTCACATTGGTGAAATAACGCTGGCTCACAGCGTAAGAGTTTAGGATATACTAGGAAAAATTCGACGATGTCACTAGTGACTCGGTAGCTCAGCGGTCAGAGCATTGGACCGGATATCCAAAGGTCGCGGGTTCGATTCCCGTCTGAGTATTGATCTGGTGCGAGTCGTATTTTTTCTAGTATATTATTTAGTATTGTTTAAAAAATAGCATTGTAAATGCAAAAATCTCAAATTTAAAAATTATATAGCTATTTCATCTTAATCAATTGTTAAAATATCTGGAAAGATATTTCAATTGAATGTCGAGGTAACTCCTCACATTGGTGAAATAACGCTGGCTCACAGCGTAAGAGTTTAGGATATACTAGGAAAAATTCGACGATGTCACTAGTGACTCGGTAGCTCAGCGGTCAGAGCATTGGACCGGATATCCAAAGGTCGCGGGTTCGATTCCCGTCTGAGTATTGATCTGGTGCGAGTCGTATTTTTTCTAGTATATTATTTAGTATTGTTTAAAAAATAGCATTGTAAATGCAAAAATCTCAAATTTAAAAATTATATAGCTATTTCATCTTAATCAATTGTTAAAATATCTGGAAAGATATTTCAATTGAATGTCGAGGTAACTCCTCACATTGGTGAAATAACGCTGGCTCACAGCGTAAGAGTTTAGGATATACTAGGAAAAATTCGACGATGTCACTAGTGACTCGGTAGCTCAGCGGTCAGAGCATTGGACCGGATATCCAAAGGTCGCGGGTTCGATTCCCGTCTGAGTATTGATCTGGTGCGAGTCGTATTTTTTCTAGTATATTATTTAGTATTGTTTAAAAAATAGCATTGTAAATGCAAAAATCTCAAATTTAAAAATTATATAGCTATTTCATCTTAATCAATTGTTAAAATATCTGGAAAGGTATTTCAATTGAATGTCGAGGTAACTCCTCACATTGGTGAAATAACGCTGGCTCACAGCGTAAGAGTTTAGGATATACTAGGAAAAATTCGACGATGTCACTAGTGACTCGGTAGCTCAGCGGTCAGAGCATTGGACCGGATATCCAAAGGTCGCGGGTTCGATTCCCGTCTGAGTATTGATCTGGTGCGAGTCGTATTTTTTCTAGTATATTATTTAGTATTGTTTAAAAAATAGCATTGTAAATGCAAAAATCTCAAATTTAAAAATTATATAGCTATTTCATCTTAATCAATTGTTAAAATATCTGGAAAGATATTTCAATTGAATGTCGAGGTAACTCCTCACATTGGTGAAATAACGCTGGCTCACAGCGTAAGAGTTTAGGATATACTAGGAAAAATTCGACGATGTCACTAGTGACTCGGTAGCTCAGCGGTCAGAGCATTGGACCGGATATCCAAAGGTCGCGGGTTCGATTCCCGTCTGAGTATTGATCTGGTGCGAGTCGTATTTTTTCTAGTATATTATTTAGTATTGTTTAAAAAATAGCATTGTAAATGCAAAAATCTCAAATTTAAAAATTATATAGCTATTTCATCTTAATCAATTGTTAAAATATCTGGAAAGATATTTCAATTGAATGTCGAGGTAATTCCTCACATTGGTGAAATAACGCTGGCTCACAGCGTAAGAGTTTAGGATATACTAGGAAAAATTCGACGATGTCACTAGTGACTCGGTAGCTCAGCGGTCAGAGCATTGGACCGGATATCCAAAGGTCGCGGGTTCGATTCCCGTCTGAGTATTGATCTGGTGCGAGTCGTATTTTTTCTAGTATATTATTTAGTATTGTTTAAAAAATAGCATTGTAAATGCAAAAATCTCAAATTTAAAAATTATATAGCTATTTCATCTTAATCAATTGTTAAAATATCTGGAAAGATATTTCAATTGAATGTCGAGGTAATTCCTCACATTGGTGAAATAACGCTGGCTCACAGCGTAAGAGTTTAGGATATACTAGGAAAAATTCGACGATGTCACTAGTGACTCGGTAGCTCAGCGGTCAGAGCATTGGACCGGATATCCAAAGGTCGCGGCTTCGATTCCCGTCTGAGTATTGATCTGGTGCGAGTCGTATTTTTTCTAGTATATTATTTAGTATTAATTACAATGACAATTAGATACTGGTTATAAACTTAGCGTTAATATGATATATCGACGCTTAAGAACCAAATACTGCTATCTACTTTTTTTCGATAATTGGTTTTTTGTTTAGGTCTTCTAACAAAATAATTGCTTATCAGTTGTCAAAGACATAAAATATCGATAACGCATTACTTTTAACATTATCAAGATAAACCAATAACTGCTATGTTCAATAATTGAAACGAACGCTTTATGTTGCTGGTGATAGCGACTAACTATATTATGGAAACATTTGTAGATAGCAGTATTTGGTTCTTAACCGTCGATATGCGAAAGAGCTTCACTTGAGGCTTAGGTACCTAATTGGTAGGTAAGCCTCTAATTAAGTGAACTATAAAGTATACTATTCTAATCTTTCTAATACAGAAAGGACATCGTGTTAAAAAACGAATACGAAATAACACAATAACCAGAAACTTCAGGTCTATAAACGACAATTTTGTCGGCGCGTAACGGCCATAGTCACTTTTCACGGCTCCCCGAAATTCGAATAAAATTAAGATACTGAATTGAATTGAAACTGAATCGTTATCATAGGACCCTTTTGGAAAAAAGCGAGTTTGAGAATTCTATTACGTTACCAAATCAATCTATTGTTTTTTTATCCTTTCACCGACTGAAGTATTAGATAAGAGAAACTAAATTTAACCCGGCGTCATTGATGCAGGGTCAACATGACCCTGCATGTTTTGCATATGAAAAAATGCTTAGAAATATTTGCCACACACAACTGTCTGTCTCAGTAGCTGCAGCTAAGGATCACCCCTCCCCGCCACGTACTTCACTTCATTCGTCCATCACCCGCGCAAGGAGCAAAACGTGTGTAAACCTGCGACAGGGTAATTATGACCCAGCTCAACGGTGACGTTGCTGTTTTGGTGCCATATACTTTTTTATATATTTTATATAAAGATTATGTTAGTGTTCGTAATCTTCTAATGATAGAGAGGTTAGGTAGTATAAATTTGATTTAAGTATCATTTTTGTTAGAAACGATATTGTTTTTTGTTGATAAAAGAAAATTAAGAAAAGAGTTACAGTTTTGTTGTATAATTAACAGTCTATAGGAAAAATTAAAAATAAAAATTATTTCACTCATTACCAATGTGTTTTATTGCTGCTACTGATTATAAATACAGTATTTATAATAAATATAAAATGTTTAAAATAAAAAATTATTTTATACTATGCCAAATTTTAACAATTGTAACCAGGGTCATAATGACCCCCCTCAACGTTAGTGTAACTTTTTTCCGCCACAATGACGCCGGGTTAATGGAATAGTGTTACAGTTGCTGCCGTTCCTTTATAGACTGTTTACTGTTAAGTTAGAATCGTAAAATTTTAACAAAGCCTAGTTTTTACAGTTTGTTAATAATATACTAGTGGCTCCACAGAACATAGAATGAGTGGCTCCGTGAGCTGTAGACCTCGCATTAAAAAGTAGCTCAAATTGTATGTTTTTTTAAAAACAACAAAATTATTAGTTTTTCGACTAATAAGTATCTATACCGTCCAAATAACATACGCAGTCCTAGGTTCTGTCACAAAGTCACAACCCTTTTTTATTTTTAAAGGACATCATCCATTTTGGTCCAAATGTGAACTTTCACATTTGGACCGGCACTTGCCGGCCAAAAAGCAAAAGTGCTTTATTCTGATAGATTTTGTCCACTTAAGCATTTCTTATTATGGCACCGAAGCTGTAGCACCTCTATACTTGATTTTAAATAAGTTAAAAAAGTCTGTCTCTTCATACATTTTGGCATAAATGTGAAGCGGTGATACAGCTTCGGTGCCATAATAAAAAATGCTTAGATGGACAAAATCTATCAGAATAAATCATTTTTGTCTTTTGGCCGGCACTTTCATATTTGGACCAAAAATGTAAGAAACATGGATGTCCTTTCGAATATTAGTCAGAAATGTTTTGATTGATGAACTTTTGAATCTTCTAAAAATAAAAAACAAAATTTACTTTCCACCACTAGTAAAAAAGTTTGGTTACATTTTAGATAATTTTTCGAAACTGTTGAAATATGTCTTTTTTTACATATCTCCGCCATTTTGAGAAATTTCGAAAAACTGGCTTACCATAAATTTCTATATAATTATCAACTGCTTACAAAACTTCACGAGAATCAGTTGAGAAATGCGACCTGTAGAGGAAAACAAACCGCGCCGGAAAGCCGGACCAAAATATGTTGTTTTACATTACGACATATGTTGGTGGAGATATCTCCACCATTTTGAAAAA
Source organism: Agriphila geniculea (assembly GCA_943789525.1). NCBI lineage: Eukaryota > Metazoa > Arthropoda > Insecta > Lepidoptera > Crambidae > Agriphila > Agriphila geniculea. The sequence goes on from OX038875.1 coordinate 11,447,552, forward strand.
TTTCAAAACTCTGGATCAAAAAAAATAATATAATTTGAAAAATATAGAACATGCTCACAAAATTTCACGAGAACCAGTTGAGATCACGAGAACCAGTTGGGAAATGCGACTTGTAGAGGAGATCAAACGGACCAAGCTGAAGCAGAGATATAATACGATTCCTAAACTACTTTCCTCAATATCTTAAATGAACCAACGATGATAACACAAAACTTAGCTAGTTATTATTATATCTCTTAGAAATACATTTCACAACATTCAACATAGTAATTTATTTTATGTAGGTATAGTTGATACAAATTCAAATTAACTCTATATTGTATTTATTAAGAATAACACCAACATTACTCGAAGTTATATTATGTTTATTGACAATGAACAATTTACTAATTGTTGAAAGCTCATTAAAACTTCACATAAAACAATTATGATTTATGCCAAGAAACTTTTTCTGCTCGTTATATTTTTAGCATTGTTTACTAATAAAAATACCGCCGACGTGTCCGAAAATAACTGAAATACAAAATAGTGGTTACATGTTATTTTAGATGGCGTACTAGTGAGTCACGATTGCGTGGATCCAATTTACAAATTCGTGTGAACATGATTGTAAACATGAAAGTTTTGTTATAATAATAGTTAAATTAACATGTTAAAGCGATTGTATTTATTGATACCAAAATACAGTAATTACCTATTATTTAATTAATGAAAATGCTGCTTATGTTTCTGGAGATATACGTAACAACAGTTGCTTTTTCAAATGGCTTTTATGCGTTATTATTCTAAGATCTGGAGGTATCTAATTTAGGTTTCAGGAACTTTAATATGAATTGTTATTTTTAGACTAACTAGGTATTTTATTATCAAATACATAAAAATACATCATCAAAGTCAATGTTAATGTAGCGCAAATGTAATAAAATAACTAAAAAAAATAATTTCTCCATTGAAGAGAAGTGATAGAAATGCAAGTATTTTCACTGATGAACCTTTAAAACAAAGCACCTTAATTTACCTTATCTAAATTGTTTTGTTTCTACGCAACTGTCAATTAATTTTTGATAACCGCGAACGATCCTTCAAACTGAAACGGACGAGTTTCTTTGTAAAGTAATTATCTAAATGTTACGGGTTAAGTTTTCTCTTTACAAAGTGATTGACGAGTGCGAAGTTGCATTTAAATAAAGACACTTAAGTTCTTTGCACTTTCTAGGAATTGATTAAAATAAAAGTGTTTATTTAATTTTAATCCTACTTTATAGGTTTAGTTCAAAAATAAAACCAAATGCCAACAAATTACCACAGTACTTTTAATAAAACCGCACTAGTTTCTGTTAAAAAGTGTTTTATTTCATGTCTGGTGAGCGCGTAAGTTCGAGAGGTGAATATTATAAGTTTAGGTTCTAATCAACCTCGTACATAAGTACGCGATAAAGTATTTAAGTATATTATTATAATAATGTTAGAAACAAATCTAAATGTACTTGAATACGAAGAAAGCTTTAATCTGGAATTTGACGTAATCAGTTCACAAGAAACTGTGCTTACAATATTTTGAAACGAGGTTTTACTCGATTGCGCTAATATCTGTCTGTGGAATACTGTGAATGATCATACCTAAATATACTGTTTTCAAACAGAGATGTACCCAAGCTGACCATGAACTCATTATACGTTTACGTTTGAACGTTCATTAATCATTGGAAAACGCAAAGTAGAGCAACAAGCTCGAGGCAGGGACGGCGTCCGTTACAAAGAAGTACGAACCTTCTTATAAGAATAAAAATGAGTACCGTACTCTTTAAATAAAATAGGCTTGAGTACTTGGGGTACGGTTAGGTGTTGTGCCAGAAAAAAAAAATACTCTTTTCATAATAAAAGTTTTAAAAAGGTGTAATAATATGGACGAAATGATTGAGATTGAAAATGTCATATTTTTGTTGTGATTTTATAAACATTGTCTCCAACCACTCACGTGGGACGAGTTGTATTTTTATGGTACATAATCATTAAATATAAATTTATTTATGCAACTGTACTATAATACCTAATTATGTACATACATACAAGACTTTCTCTACACCCATTTTTTATTTTTATTTGAGAAACAAACAATATTTTATTACATAGGGATTAAAACACTCATGATATTTATCTACACCCATGCGATATTATATATCCTTCATAAATGGTTTTAACTTTGACTTTGTCTTTGACTTTCCTCCTCATCCTCGTCATTTTATCTTCCGAAAGTGTGTTATAATGGCATACTGAATGTCATAATGTAACACTTGGCGCTTCTTCTCGCTCGAATGTCCACATGGACGTATTTGCGGCGGAAGTTTATACTATTTATAATTCTGCTTCAACTTAAAAATTGATAAAAATAGAATTAAGGTATTTAGAACTTAGTTTGAATTTCTTGGCTTTACTTGTCTGTAAACTTTGCGAATATAAATAGAAAGATTATGAAACAAATTTCAGCAGGATTAATGTTATGGAACTGAATGTGTCTCTGTGTGTTCGATTAGTAAATCGTCCGACATTCAAGTTCTGTAAACATCATTGAATTGAATTTCTCTAGCGTTTGCATAAAAAATGTTGAAAAACCTTACAACTATTCGGTGTGATAAGATAAATACTGTACACTTTTGCATGTTTAAATAACTTTTTAAACTTAATAGTAGTAGAGATCTTCGCATTTTCATCAAACATTGCATGTCGAGCGTCATTTGTCAACGGATTACATAAAAACAAATGAATGACGAAACCCTGATTTTAATTGAAATCAATTGAGTTTATATAGGCTTTGCTTTTTATTATAATGTTTGATGAGAAAATTGTTTTCTAGTATACTAGCTTAGGCCCGCGTCTTGGTCCGCGTGGTCTATTAAAATAGAATGTATCCTACGGGAATATAACAATATAATCAGGCTTTAAATTATCTGTGTAGCAAGTTTCATCCTGATTGGGCAACAAACATCCAAACATAAAAACTTTCACATAATTATTATGCAATATTACCTATAGGTGGGATGTAGTAACCCTAGTATTTTTTCATTATATTATTAACTTAGTTTTCTCAGCGACCGCGTCTAGTGAGCGCGCTCTTGCCCGATTTAGGCGCAGATGCCCGATCGATCGTTTATAAATAGTGATGAATTTGGCGGCAAGTTGACGGCCGATAGGTGTCGATATCCGACACAACACACACACTTTTACGCAGCACTTTCTTGTATTTTCGGTATATGTAAACAACAAAAAAAATTGACTTTCAAAATTATATCAATCAAACTTAAGTTATCGTTATTATTTTCCAAGTTACTTACTTATTAATTATTCCAAGTCGTCATTATTTTCCAAGTTACTTAGTAACTTAGTTACGCGAAACTTTTTCATAGAACAATTTTATTTAGCCTTTCTAATGATTCGGTTTTCTTAAATACAAAATTAAATGATTATTGAAATGTTCGGTTGTACAGGCGATGAAGTTCTGGGCAACAGCTAGTTTAACAATAAAACTAAATCAAATTAGCGTCAAAGCTAATCTTCTTTTACAAGCAGCCATCAATATCCGTCAAATTAATAGTCCATAAGGTTTTGTTACGCTTGCTTACATTCGAGCTGCTCATCTATCTATGTTGGGTGGAGCTTGCCTATTCGTTTCCTGCAATATGTTCATTCAAGCTCACTCACTAATAATGTGCTTCCCCCAACTTGATCAGGAGAATATCTATTATTGTCATTGTGTCGGTGACAACTTGCTATTTCTCTTTACCTTTACTAAGATCCGCTCGCATCGATTACTTAGTTAATTTTTTAAAAATTATTTCTTACTGCTCGCCTACATTGTAAGTATAGGGAAATTTTGTAGAAAATTTTAAGTTTCTGCGTCTGCGTTGTTAAGTCAACCAGTTGGTCAGTTTCTCCTTAACTTGAATTGCAGTAATTAATAAAAAGTTTCTTTACTTGACTTCATTTTGAAATAATGAACTTTTGCATAATAATAAATAGCTTTCAGTATTGCAATGCATACACCAAATTATTATGTAGATGACAATTAACTATAATTCATACGTTTAATTGATTCGAGCACCTATATCAAAGTTTTATTATTATTAAACTGACAACTTTTACTCTAATTCAATTCTAGGACAGAAATGTTTGTGATAAACCTTCAAGGAAAAAACCTTTATCCTACTTTTGAGTAGAAACAAGGTAAATATTAAAAGATGCTGTCATATTTTAAAAACTCTTATAAGCTGTAGGAGATATTTCAAAGCAATAAGAACGTCGCGGAACAGTAGTTCAAAGTAGCGAGTTAAAGCCGAGGCTAAGTTCATTAAGTTAGTTAAACAGTACCGTCGAGCGACTTGGGCGTAGATCAGACTAGCATCAAGCTTCCGTAAACTAGAGACAAACAGTGTGGCACCAGGAAATGACATCGAAATGCCACACAAGCCAGTAGTCATTCAGAAAACTAAGCTGTGAATTGCACAATTCGAAGCGGTTGGCCTAAATACACAAAAACATTGTCACACAAAAATATATTACATTTTTCGCTCTCACTATTACTATTACACACTATTGTTTATTCAAAAAGTTGTCAACTTTATTATTTGTTTATTGCATACAAACTTTACACAATACTTGGTGACATAGTACTAAAAATATTCAGCTCGGACTCTGACTGACTAAACGTAAGAATACATGTCGTATTCTGAAATTCCTGGTTATATATTTTATTTTATTAATCTTTGGGGGGTTTATAGCTTAGTATAGAAAAATAAAATCTAAAAGCCTATTACAAACCTCCACAGGTATGAAGGCTAAAATAGAAAATCATTAATTTTTCTTTATTTAGTATCAGCTTTGGATAATTTCTGTGCCTTTGCTGTTATTACAAAACAAAACAGTATTTTTCCTTTATCCCCTATATCTATCATAAAATGGTTAACTGTGAGTGGTAAATTGTAAACTAGTAGCATTGTCTATTATGGGCTGTGAATCCGTAGCCTTGGTTTTTAATTTTAATGTCGCTAATCGATAGAATAGGCCAACCCGGTAGTCAAATTGTTCTAATTTGAACATCCATTTTCCATTTTCAATGGATCCATTGAATCCATTTATTGCTTTAAGTGCTCTAGCATTTATTCGACCGTATGTGTTTTCTCGGAAAAAAGAACCGAGATCTTTAGTTTTCCCATATTAATCTTTAGATTGTTATTTACTCATTAGTTCGGTATTTGGACATTATTTTGATTGAAATATATTTGCGGATTGCTTTTTAGTCCCAAAGCAATTATCACAATGAAAAACATTACCAAGTAGAGGACGGCACTCAGCGGTCATTTTAATGAAAGTATTATAACGTATTAATTGCTTGTGTTGAAACGTTCGCATGTTAAGTACTTTGCGTTGCAATTAACAAAAAATTTTTGTGGTTTTAATGAACATACAGCAATAAGATAGTTTTATTGATTAAATCAAAATTACTTATATTAGGTTAATGTTGATATAGCTATTTGTATATTCACATAATTATTTTATACCCTCTTGCTTGCGAACCTTCAAGGGCTCCCAGAGAACCCCAGTCGAAATGTCAAGGTGATCCCACAGATGTTTACGAGCTAACGGACTGAGTGCGTCCAACACATAAATTAACGAATGTCATATTACTATTTGTAAATATCATTGAAACAATATTATATTTTACATAACAAACTTATTAAAATCTTAATGAAAACTATCTAATTACAAATCAATAATAAATTGATGAAGATTTAAGAGAACAACAACATCCAACAGTTGTTTCTATTATGTGGCATGTTTAATTATCAGTGTAAGGCATAAAGTAAATTTTATTGAATACAAGTACGCGTTTAAAGGTAGGTTTACAGGGATTGGCTACATGGGCTCAAACTAAACACGTTCACGGTCAAACAAAAAGGCAGAAGCACGCTCGATAGTGACATAACATAGAAACAACCATAGAATAATAAAGGCTACGCAGCATCTCTATCTCTAACGTCTACGTAACTCGGAAACGGACGCTCGCGGGGTGAAAAACCCTTTTGCGGTCCTACAATAACGTATGAGACTCTGCGTAGACAAGGGAAATGGGAGTTAGAAGGGATGGTCGAAGAGCCAGAATCGTAGGTCGGGCGGGCGGCGCGCGAGTATGGTCGTCCTGCTCGCTCGGCGCCCTAGGCAGCGACGCGCAGCAACGCTCCAGTCGCGGTCTGCCGGCCGTCGCGACGCTCGGGGCCGCTCCGCCGCCGCGCCGCCTCGTGCTCGCTGCACGCGTGACATGTGGGAGACGTGTGAGATGCACTGCTGAGCACCAGCTCCATTGCCGCGATCACCCGCGCCGCCCAGGATTGCTCCCCACGCTCCCCTCGGAACGCGTCGCGTCGCCCTAGTGCACTGTGCCGTTGAGACATTGTTTTGTGTACTCATTCTGTTTTAAATACGCATCATCGCAACTTAACACTACAACATTTCGCTTCTACGTACACGCAATTGCAATGCGTGAGATTTTTGTTTACTATCGGGCCACTCTACGCGGCTTAGATTTACGCTGAGGGAATTAGCGTTTCGCGCGGTGTGATCATTGTTACGAGTTACGACATTAGAGATAACAGTTTAATCTGAACATCACGCGGTAAAAAACATGCATTAGCGAGTTACGCAGTGTTACGTGTCTAATGGCCATAATTATTATTAAAAGTGTCAAGGTTTTATAGAATAACATACAATTGAAAAAATCCGATTTCATTTTCTTTCCTGAAATTATTATGAGTTTTAGACAAAGGAATTACAATCAAGGTCACCTCTTTTCAAAAAGTTAATCATTTACAAAAACTTTAGTAAATATTTGTCATTGATTCATGGGCAACTTGTTGAATGTTTACAGTTCGTATAGGTGATGACCCTAGCCGTGTTCTCACGAAAAATAGTTTATCCCTACTGTGTAAAGGGTTTATGTGGTGGATTTATGGATTTTATTGCCTGTTATTTGTTTCCAATAGCCACAACATAAATCATATTTCGGGACAAACAATAGTGCCCGCCATCTATTTGATTGTTTACTTTGATCGGTTTGAAATAAATTTATAAGCATTGACAAATAACATTTTTACAAGTAAAACTGTAATTTTGCCACTCTCTACTGACGAAAAATTATGCAACTTTTTTAAATTATTAATCAAAGAATAATCGCAATTTGAGTCATCAATTCTATATCATAATCCGGCTTCGTCCACGTGGAAAATAGTTACACCGAGATCCACGTTGGGTCAAAATCACCCGCACTGGCTCAAAATGTTCATAATTATGTTAGTTATTTGAAAGATATAACATTTTTAATTGAATCGTAAAATAAAATAACGAAAAATACAGAACTTTTACTACTTTTTCCAAATCACTTCAAAAATATAACAAAAATAACAGTAAGTATATTCTTTTTAGCCCTTTAAATAGCATAAAAATATTAGTATTTTTATTCAATATAATATTTTTTGAATAAATAATAAGACTGAAATCTCAAATATACATACTAAAAAGTAACATTTATGAGGTTGGTCAAGATTGTAATACCAATCGTCATGTATTCTACTATGGCACGAAATTATTACAGCGAATGCCACGTTGGGTCAAATTTACCTTTTTCAACTTCGCAACGCATCTATCTCACGATACTGTCGTAATAAGAACACAGAAGTGATATGTGATGTAGTACGACGAATGCAAAACAGTGCAAAACGAGAAAAACGAAGTCTTAACTCAAGCTACTGAGAAAATCAACATCTGTTAAAACCTATTTAAAAAATACTCACAATTGAAAAACGTTCGGGTCATTATGACCCAATGTGGATGGCGCCGGTTTAATATTTAATATGATAAAAGAAACTCTTTTATTTTTATTACACAATATTATGCTTTGAAATGATGGAGTGTTCAATCATGACATCAGAGCATTTTCATGAAAATGGAGTCTTTCACCTTCGTCAAGAGCGTAAAAACATTCTAAATAATGTAGAAGATTAGATATCACCTCACATTCTCTAATCTTTAACTTATAAATATTAAAGATACTGAGTCTAATATTGACTAGCCAGCCTTTGATCTAAATAAAACTTTAATCAGTATTCTAAGTGCAAATTTACTAATTCACTACAAAATTAATTAATGTTTTGTCAATATTTATTATCGAAGTCGAAATTTAATTGATATCTATGCATATTCTTTCACATCCACTTTTCGCAAAATCATTTCCAAAAATCGGTGTCGTAATTTCTGCAAAAATAAATTTTTCTCTCTGTAATTTTCACATACCTACATGGCAGCCCTGCCAGTTAACGAGGCTGGGTGACGTTCAAGGCACAAAAGTGAGTTCAATTGGACGTAGCGACTGTTCAACTAGACGTAATTGATTTTGCCGATCGTCATTCATTCCTCGGCATAATATCAATAAATGGAATGGTTACCCTACTGATTAAATGAAAATGTGTCGACGGGACTTTTGTATCATAGAAACCTAATAAGTACAAATTGAAGCAACAAATTGGTGCATATTTAGTAGTGTTTAGTGCGTAGTGGAAAAAGTCATCACTTTCCGAGCGTAAATTTTGTTTTGTTGTAAAATTATTATTCTATCCAATTGATTAAACGAATACGTGTCGTTGGATCTATGGATTGTTTATTTGTGGCTAGGAAGTAGTTTGATGCGGTGTAACTGTGCCAAAAGATACAATTGTGTATGTGGATTATGACGGGCTACAACTGGTGACCCTGACCGGCGCGTCATTCATGAATCAAATTGATAGATTTGAAGCGTACAAATGCAGTTATAGAGGTGATCTATTTCCTATTTTTTGTTACAGTCAATTTTATTTGTGTTTTTGACAAATGGCAAAAGAAATTTCATTTATTAATACCTACTTTAGAACATTTGTTTTTAATACGAGAATATCATTGAAATCAATACAAAATAAGAACACAATATCTTAATATTTAAAAAAATCCGTTTACTTGTAAGTAAACGGATTTTCAAGACAAATAAAATAATAAGTCCAAGAGAAATTATGTGATTGTAGATAATTATAATGGTGTTATATACAGTGATGGCCAAATAATTAGAAACACCAGTCGATTTTCAAACAAACTAGGCAATACTAAATAATATACTAGAAAAAATACGACTCGCACCTAGAGATGGGAAAGTGTTTCTGCCCGGGCGGGAAAATTGGGAAAAAACCCAGGCACATTGGGCATAAATCTTTTATGCCCAAATAAATGCCCAATCTGTGGGCAGAAAAAAAACTTTTGTTCAACGAGGAATAAATGAAAAAGTTTTAAAGAAATAAAACGAAATATTAGTTATTTAACAAATATTTATTATAATTTGTCTTTTTGGTATATATTTTACTGATTAGTCTAAGCAAACAAAGGTAAATAGAAACAACATTTTTAAAAACTCGCTTATATTCGCCTTCTATATATACCGTGTCGGTAGGGCTGCCATCCGTCCGGGTTTCCTCGAATTTCTCTTAGTTTGGAGGGCGTCCGGGGAGCGGAGGAGGAGGTTCTCAGTTCGTCGGAATGTTTGTTTTTTTTATGTATGTTACTCGATTACTCGAAGACGGCTGGACCGATTTAAAAAAATATTTTTTTTGTTTGAAAGTATATACTTCCAAGTTGGTTCCAGTGTCATGAGGTCAGGATCTGATGATGGGATCCTGAAGAAATCAAGGGAACTCTTCAAATATATTTTGGTATTTTCTTAAGTAATTTATGCATTTGCTTTTAGAAAGTATAATTTTGGTGAAGTGGAACTGATGATGAAGACCATAGATGACCATCGGAATTATTCAATACTATTTCACTGGTGCGATATGGTTACTTTTACATGATTGCTAGGCTATTTATTCTCATCATAATGCATATGGTGAAGTGGAGCTGATAGTGAAGTACCAAAAGAACTCCTCAACAATTAACGCCCCTGCGTCGGGAAAGCAGTATGTTGTAAAAGGTGATGAGACGTTGACATGAGGCTGTTGTAACTTATATAAATCGTCACTAAATATACCTACCATAAAAAAAGTTTAAAATAAAAGTTTTTTTAAAAAACAAAACCTCTTTAAAAAAAATAACTTAAAAAAATAGCTTTAAAAATAAATGGCTCTAAAAAGCTAGAAATAAAATATTCAAATCTGCATAATAACTAATTCAAAAGTTTGTACGCATAATATCTAATATTAAACAACGTCTTATGAAGTCGGGTTTGGTTTAAAACCTATGATTGATGGAGTTTAGATAAAGAAAATCTTTCCTCCCCCCACCCGACTTCAGAAGGGGTTGTTTAATATTAGATATGCGTAAAAACTTCCGAATTAGTAATTCATCATATCGGCCGCATGACACCCACTGCTGGGTATAGGCCTCCCCCAAGGATTTCCACGACGATCGGTCCTGCGCTTCCCACATCAAGTGGCTTCCGGCAATCTTCACCAGATCGTCGGTCCACCTTGTCGGGGGCGGGGCCTACCCACGGAGCGTCGTCCGGTACGCAGTCGCCATTCAAGAACCATTCCGCCCCAACTGCCATCGGTTCTTCTCGCTATATGTCCAGCCCACTGCCACTTTAGCTGAGCAATCCTTCGAGCGATGTCGGTTACTTTAGTTCGCCTGCGGATCTCCTTATTTCTGATTCGATCACGCAGGGAAACCCCGAGCATGGCTCTCTCCATTGCAATGAATGGGGAATGTCCGAAAAAAATAAAATTGGCTGAATATTTTTCTATAGGTAGGAATAAGCTTCCTTAGTAATAGAAAAAAGTTTCAGAATTTTCGGTTGCGTGAAAAAATTTAAAAAAATTAAAGTCTCTTCGACTTCACAAATGTACGAAAGTAACAGCAGAATGGAAATTATACCTTTGCCACCACCTGTCACATTCACAACATGGTATTAAAAAAAGTTTCAATACAAAATGTCAAAACTTTTTTTTAAATACTTGTTGTGGTTGTGGCAGGTGGTGGCAAAGGTATAATTTTCATTCTGCTGTTACTTTCGTACATTTGTGAAGTTGAAGAGACTTTCATTTTTTTAAATTATTTCATTCAACCGAAAATTCTAAAACTTTTTTCTATTGCTAAGGGAGCTTATTCCTACCTATAGAAAAATATTCACCTAATTTGATTTTTTTCGGACATTCCCCATTAGTAATTATGCACTGTTTTTATTTAGCTTTTAAAAACATTTATTTTTGAAGCTATTTTTTAGGTTATTTTTTTAAGGTTATGTTTTTTTGGGAAAAAAAGGCCTAAAATTGTAAAAGTTAACTAAACTTTTAAACTTGACCAAGCTAAAGGTGAATATAAAAAATTAAATGTCCGGGGTCAAGGCTCCAAAGTCCGGGGTTTTTACGCATCCGGTCCTGAGCGGCAGGTTTTTGAGATGGCAGCCCAAAGTGTATCGTAGAATGGAAAACAATATTTACCCAATGTTGACATACAAATCCAAAAAACTTCTGACGGAGTGGCTAAAGACCCTTGCATATGCAGAAACTGAAATAACTTTGGAAATGATAAGTTAAAAAATATCATTTTTAATTAAATTTAAATCATATAATACCGTTTTGATTATGCATATAAATAATCAAATAATTCTTAGATAATACACACACACACACACACACACACACACACACACACACACACACACACACACACACACACACACACACACACACACTTGTTTTTGTATTTGGGAAATAAAAACTATTTTTCATTTATTTTTCATTTATTTATGTGTCGGTACATCAAAGGTTTCGCCAAGTTTTATGTATAGTAGGCGAAACTATCTCTCCAGATTCCCGCTGTCCCTCGCGCCAGTTGGCCGACATTTACCGTAGTGAGCCTAATAAAAGCTTTTAAAAATGTCGGTAAATTGGACACTCGAACTATTATTGTATTTATTAGGAACTATTATTATTTTATTTCGAACCATTGTTATAATATTATTATAAATTATTATTATGCTATTATTATTTTATACCATTATTATATTCATTAGTTCAAAATTTTATGCCTAGTACCTACTCAGCGTTAAGAATTTTATTGCGATTATACCCTACCTTTTTTTCTACCTACCTAATAAGAATAGTAGTAAGGTAGTAGAATAGTAGTTTCTTGCATTACGGATGTCGGCAAAATGTCAGATAAATAATCTATAGTCCCTATATCCTAGACCCTATCTTATTGAAAATAATAAATAAATAATTAAGCAGATGACTTTAACGTGGATGTTAATGTAACAATGTTTTCATATTTCCAATTTCGGGTATAGTTCCCACAGTGAAAGTAAATGATTGATTTACTTCTTCGATTAATAAACTATTTGTACCAACTCGTTTATTGGACGACTTATGATAAGATTATACAGATTTATAGACAAAGCTTATGCCGTCATTTCGCATAAACTCGTCGCTCTCGCTATTCGCCAAAAGTTTTGCCTATCGGTGAACACCGGGAATGTAGGGAGCCGCTCTCGCCAATGCCGTTGTTTGACAAACGTTTTGCCTCTCAGCAAAAATGATGAATGGCAACCTACTAGTATTAACCTCAAGTGGCCAAGAGAGTTTAAATCGGGAGTATCCTTCTCTACTTGTATTTTCATATAATTATTTTCCTTTAGTAAAATTTTTACTACTTTCGAAGATTTTGTGACAAATATATACTTACGTCTACGATTCACAGACAATATTTTAATTAGGATATCCAAATTCATGAAAATATAAGCTTATGAACAATAATATTAACTAATTTAATTAAAATTAACTATATTTTAACGTTTAAATAAATTTTGTAGATCAATTTTGTAACAAAAAATAAATGCCCAGATAAATGCCCAGTGGGCGGGAATTTATGGGCGTTTATTGGGAATATTCCCAATCTGCCCAAAATGCCCGGCATTTTCCCCATCAGTACTCGCACCAGATCAATACTCAGACGGGAATCGAACCCGCGACCTTTGGATATCCGGTCCAATGCTCTGACCGCTGAGCTACCGAGTCACTAGTGACATCGTCGAATTTTTCCTAGTATATCCTAAACTCTTACGCTGTAAGCTAGGCAATTATAAACTAGGCAATTATGAAGCCTTGGTTCTCCGCCAGGGAGATCTGATGATGACCATCCAGGGAGTGAACGGAGTAGATCCAGATCGCTATACACACCCAACTGGTCTGAAAAACATTCTTCCCTATCATCAGATCAAAGCTAGATCAATCCCTGGCGGAGAACCAAGGCTTCAAAGTTACCTCGTTTGTATGAAAATGGACTGGTGTTTCTAATTACCCGGGCACCACTATATATTTTTTAAATGACAATTAAGACAAAGAAAGTTAAACAAAGTAATCTTAGTTGACTGACGTAGATGATCTCAAAGAACAAGGATTATAATAATAATAATATACAAGCAGCTATTAACTCTATCCCGTTATCTTTTATGGTTTTCGTCATATGATTTTATCGTTATTCATATTTTTCCTCGTGCGTACATACTCTTATTTGTACCCACAGAAACACTAATGTTTTACACATTCACATACACATAATTTCTCAATATTTTTACGTTTATAAGTTCGATACAAATAGCAGGCGATAAAAATATTGAATATTTGATGCTGAAGCAAAAAATAAACAAAGGTCATTGGGCATATTTGACCTGCTTGATAAAAGTTCGCGTACAGAAACCAAACAAATTTTAAATTGAAGAATTCAAACCCACTTTTCAAAATTTGTATTATTTTTTATGAACCGACCGGCAGAAAAAAAGTTATTTCAAGTATGTGTGTGAGTATATGTTTAATGTTATTAAACTTTTGTTAATAAAAACAGAAGTTTTTACTTTCAGCATTGTTAAAATGTGTGGTACAAGCATAATAAACGTTTGTGTTGTCTTTATTTATTTATTTTATTTTATTTTTTTATTGAAATGCTATGATATAATGATAAAAATGAAACATGGCTTGCAAGAATGTGACCCATACCACTGAGTAGGAGATACATTTATCTACATACTTAGCGCTATTTCGTTTGTGTACGCCGTAGGTAAAATGTTCGAACAAAATGCCCAATAACCTTTATAAAAAATTTCGAAACTAAAAACGAAACTGGAATTAAATGTTTTGTAAAATATATAGAGCCCAAAAATCTTTTTACTACGAATTTCACATAGATCCAAATACGTCAGTGCTATTAATAATTTTATGCTAATGGGCACTTATGAACGAATCAGTTTGTAAAATACTGATTTCTCCTTTTTTATTTTTCTACGGTTGTATACGCATTTCATTAAAATAAAAAACATCATTAATCATAATCAAAAGTGTTATTTTATTCAGTGTTATTTGAAATTATCTATTCAACATTAATGTTCGTTACTGAAGGAAGATACTTAGATAGACAGAAACATAAGTAGGTATAAGAAGTCACATTGTAGTCCGCTACAAAGGCAGAAGGTAACAAAGTAAATAAAAGGTAAATTAGCTAGTTATAATTTAACCACTTGGTAAAATTTTGGTAGTAAGTATGTGGAAACAGTATAATAATAAGATTTCATTATCAATTGAATTTTAAAAATCAAATCCACAACATTTGCAAAATGTTTCTGGCGCCCAGAAACGCTCATTTGAAAAAAACACTGAATCTATCTATGTAAGGTCCTTCTTAAATAGTGCACATAATTTTAAGGGGTCAATGTACTCATGCATACAAACAACTTTTACTATGGTACCAACATTAAAATCGCGAAAAAAAACAGCTGTTCCATAGAAAATTTAAAATCGAATAGATCAAAATGTATGGAACAGCAGGCGATAAAAATATTGAATGAACAGCACCATTAGTAGTTCTCGAGATATCCAGCTGTGACAGACAGATAGACAGACAGACTGAGTCACACCATAAGAGTTCCTTTTTTACCATTTTGGTACGGAACCCTAAAAATACATTTTTATTAAGAAAATGTTGTATCCTTGCATTTCTTGAAAAAATAACTATACACGCCTTGTGCGGGAAGCAATTTACATTGCCTCAAATGCTAACTTCCCGCGCTCGCCTATAGGTAATGTATGTACTAGGTAGGTAATGTATTAGGCTAATGTGAGGCAATAAAAGAAATGAAAAATCGTGTAAGTAAAAGAGAATTAAAATCATGACTGCATTGATCGCGACTTTCTTTACTTGTTTTTTATTACTCTACTTATTTTTTATGGAACCAAATAAACTGTAATGTTGTATCTATGCCTACACCCAATCCGATGCCTTACCAGAGTCAAAGTGGATTTACCTGTCACACCTCAGTTTGTGACAAGTGGTGTGAGCAGAAAATATTATTAGGAGTAAAATGTAACCTTATAAAGTAGTGAGATACTGGCTTGAAATGTTTATTTTCATCAGTAAATAATATTAACGAGCGCATAATTAGTTTATGAATGTCTCTATAATTTTTGTGTTTTTTGACACAATAGTCAAACAAAGAAACCTATCGTACTTCTCTTTAATTGTTTTATTACTATGAGAGAGGATTCTACTCTCAAATTTAAATACGGCCATTTGCATATTTAATTTCGTTGTCATCGATAACGAGTACCTCTCGAGGTGATAATCGTTGCGCTGCCGTGGAGTTGGCTTCGAGCCAAGAGATACTTACACCACGTCACTTCTTATGAAATAATATGCTTTGATCCTCTCTCTAATCCAATTAATAGAACTCGATTCAGACATGTTGACTGCTAGGTACTTATTTCGCATAATGGAACGACTGTCGCTTTAGAATTTGAGTGGCTCTATAGAACAAACGAAATTAATGTCTCATCGCATTGCGTTGAATATACGATTTAAAATACTATCTCTATTACAGGAATGACTATGGGGTAAACAGTTGATATAAAGTGTTTCGAAAATGGTGCTCATATTTTTGCTTTATAGACAGAACTGAAAGTACTCATAGATGAGTCTTGAGCCGAACTAATTATTTACTTACTCCTCTTTTCTTTCTTACCTCTGTCCTTTACCTAGACAGTACTTTTGTAAATCTTAAGGCTGATATAGCCATTCAGACTGACATATCGATACTTATTTAATCTACTAAGCTAACTTGAAGACTGACCTAGAACTTTGTTATTACTCTTGTTATCTCATAAACGTTTAGTAAAGTGCCAACGAATGTTGTTTATGAGTTCGGAAGTTTTGAAGTGAAGTGTCGGTTTATGAATGGTGTTCATCAGTGTTACGCGCTGTGTTATAAGAGAAGCGGTGAAAAGCTGTGGAAAAGTTTTGGCCGACGTTAAAGGTTGTGTGGCGACGAGAAAGTGGTTCGTGTCTTGGATAGGGCTGGGTTGTGGATGAGTTCATAATAGGGGCCCGCACGGCGACAAGGTGGTCGGAGGTGGGGTGTTCCGTTGCTGCGTGCCCTGGTGTGGGGCGCGCGCGGCGCCGCCTGTCGACGACGCCGACCATGCTCTTAGAGAAGGCAGCCCGGAACTCTCTCGCCACCAACTCGGTAAGTCTTTCTACATACTTAACACTTTTGTGTACCTACCCGTAGCACGAAAAACTATTGAGTGCTAGTCGAATTCGTAGCAAGCCTAAATATCTTTGTATATCTGCCGAGTGGACCAATCGCAGCGGTATTTTGTGTAGGCCATCCACCTCCGAAGAAGGGAACCACCGATATCGATAAGACTTAATTTATGTTCTCGCTCTAGCTCGATACGAATCGATAATTTTTCGTTCTAAGGGTATTAAGTACTACGTGAACCAGCTAGCTTTTCAAACTGAACTGAAAAACATCACTTTCCGTTTCATACCTATCACTCCATAGATACTAGATATTTCAGACAAAATATTAGTACCAATTATTACGTAGGTATATTGGCCAACCTCTTATTTTTATTGGCCAACTGAGCTCTCGGATATTTATATCTATTCTCATTATTGTACGGCATATTTAGTTCAGTTTTTTTATATATTGCGGACGTCTTGATGGCTATTATTTTATTCTATCCTAAATTTAGATCGACTGTCTTTAATTTGGAATAATAGACATATAGACATAAATAATAGACATAATGACGCCCTTAATTTTTAACAAAAATAAGACTTGAGATCAATTGAAATCTTTCTTGGCTATTCTTTAACATTATTTTAATACCCTCATTGATTAAAGCTAGTGGCAATAATACTTAAACACGATTATTACCTAAAGCTTGCCTCAACGATTAAAGCTAACGCAGTGTATCTAAGTACAAGAAGATAATAAAATTATGTAGATTAAGTTGATGCAAAATTCGTGTACTTCAAAAGCGATTAGTGAAAAATTTGCAATGCCTACTTAAAACGTAAACAAAAATCTTTCATGATTTGTAAGAACATTTTGCAAGTTGTTCGCAACAACAACATTTGTTTGAAACATTTGATTGCCAGCCAATCGGAATATTTTCATAAATAGAAACAGCCATATGTTTCAAATACCAATTCGATTATTTGCTGAATTCAGTATGTTTGATGCAATTGGTGGTATGAGAGCGCAATGTGCGGAATCACGTATTGATAATAGGATTCCCAGTTTATTCACACGCGCTTAGATTAGATTACTGTGTATACTGTATATAGATCGTTGTTGAATCTCACTGTGAGCTCTCTAATGGAATGAAAATATAGCAGAAAACGTTTTACCGCTTCGAGGTAAGTAGGGCGGTGGGTTTATTATCAAGATTTGGAGATCTTTAAAAAAACTTAGCTTATTTACGCTGAATACTTTTGTGATGTGCTCTCGTTGCGTGGGAGTTGGTCTCGAATATTATGAAGCAGCCTAATTCATCTGTTAATTACTTTACAATTTAGCTATCACTATATTTAATGGACATTAAACTTCATTAAATGGAAATATTGCTACATATAAACTTTTTAGGAATTCAAAGAATATTGCTAGATAAATTATCTGTCTCACTCGTCCGTTGATCCACTGTGTCGTTTTTTCACTATACTCTATTTCAAATACAGAGCGTTACGTACAAAAAAATACTGATTGCTATCGAGACAAACAGCGTTATATTTTATGGAAAAAAGTATGCATTTTGCCTAAAAAAGGAAGATCGTATCCTACCCTCGGGACTCTGGTTTACATTTCATACTAAAAAAAAGTGTAACGTAACGTAATTCATGAAGAAAAGTAAAATCATACTTTTTGATTTCGATGTTTAACTAAATCATGGAAAAGAAACAAGTTCATTATAAGTACTGAACAGTTATTTTGGTAATTAAAGGTAATGTACGAGTGGGAAATTAAAAAAAAAAACGGATGATTAAGAACTTCTGTCTAACAAAACTACTTCGATTACGAACTTATGCATTGTTTATTTGAAAGAAATAAAAATCCCACTTGTTAAAATTAATTAACAGAAAGAACAAGTAATATATAAGAAGTTAACAAGCAAAAACTGAAAGCTATATGAATTCATGAAGAGTGTTGTTTTTATGTTTTCCGCGTTTTATGGTGTTTTTTTATCGCTAAAAATTTGCATACAGCCAAGGAAAATGGGTCACACACGATCACTTTTTCCGGTTTTATGACGACCTGATTTTTTGTCAGAGAAATATAGTATGGAGAAAGATGGACTACTCAGCGTATTTACACGACTGTCCAAAAAAACAGAGTGTAATGTGTTCAGGGTTCATAATATGTTTGTGGGTATGTGAGTTTCTTTATTCCACCATAACTTATAAACTTAACGGATTTGGATGTATCGTTAAAAAATATTTTTCATTTAAGCATACCATGTGGTTTATAAAATTAAAGGGCTTTGTGAGTAGATTGCAAATATTAACAATACCATGACATTTTCAATACTTGGTTTAACAAATTATTAGAAAACGTCGAAAAATTTCACAACTACGGGTTCCCGTTGAACAGCTCTACACTGAAAACGACTAAATCCATTTTTACAAAACAAACGACTCTGCACATACTCTTTTCAAGTGCCTAAATGTAGTGGACCAAAGAAATTTAAAAATAAGAAAAGTACATACGTTTTAATAACAGTATAATTTCCTGATTTTTCTAAGTTCTCCGATTCCTTTAATTATTAATAAAAAATATAACAAAACTTTCGTCTGTTTTTTTTCTTTGAACTGAAAACTTTATGACGTCACAGTTTCTACCCCTACCATTTCCGAGCTTCTCATCCATACCACATTTTCATATTTCCGAGATGACTTGTGCGAAAAGAGTTTTCTAAGTGTCTTTTTGTTCCTTTTACGCCGTACTATTATGCAAGAATGCATTACAGAGTATAATTTATTATATGTCGGTACTGTCTAAATATCAGATCGAATGTTTTATTATTATGAATGTCCATCAGCCATTTTTGATGTCCCCACTGCTGGGGCACAAGCCTTCCTTATGGGTGGATAAGGAGGACGGGCCATAACCCACCACGCGGGCCCAATGCGGATTGGTGGGTATTAACGACTGCAAATACAGCCGGGACCAACGGCTTAACGTGCCTTCCGAAGCACGGAGGAGCTCGCGATAGTAAATTTTTGGTCACCCATCCCATGACCGACCCTTGCGAACGTTGCTTAACTTACGCAATCGCTGGGCCAGGCGCTAAACCACTGCGCTACCGAGCTCCTCTCTTATTATGAATACAATTATGAAAATTTGTACTTTTGACTCTGGAAAAAAATTGCACCCACCAGAATTTTATACTACAGCCATTGGAACAGCACGCAGGATTGCTATCTATCCAGGAAGAAGGCATCATAATTGATAGTTATTCGCATACAAAAGTACCTATATACTGTAAATTTCAGAGGTCGAAAGCACGTCACGAGGTCTTTGTACTCACATCAACTGAATTTACATGCAAAATTTTATTTCTTTCATACCAATTCTCAAGTGGAATAAAATAAATAATGAAGAAGAATGCGGTGAAATGAATTGAGCTGTAATCTAAATATGAGTGAATATTTAAGGTTTTAATGCTAGACTAGAAATAAGAAAAGTAAAGATTTAGAATAATCTTGAATATAAATCATGGAATAGATTAAAGTCATCAACTGAGTAAATGTAGCGTTTGGCCACAAAATAAGTTTAAAAGAAACTTCA
Organism: Agriphila geniculea; assembly: GCA_943789525.1. Lineage (NCBI taxonomy): Eukaryota > Metazoa > Arthropoda > Insecta > Lepidoptera > Crambidae > Agriphila > Agriphila geniculea. Next base: position 11,467,734 of record OX038875.1, read on the forward strand.
TTAATATTCATGTTTTGATTACGTAGTTGTCTATCGATTTTGGTATACATGTAGCTAGCAAAGACTGTAAGACATTAACTATTAAAGCAAGGACACTTGCTATAGATAGAGGTTGTAACGGCACAACATATAAAACGACAAATTCGTATTATACGAACTGAATAATTTTCTCATTAGTTTATATTGCTTAATTTGGAAGTAGTATTATAGCTGATAAAATACAATAGCTGAAATTTGCTTTATTGTTATATCCTGTTTCTGCTGTAATTATAAATACAGCTCTACATTAGACGCATGTTTTATTCATTCGGTGATCCCAATGAATGTAGTCTGCGTTCATCATCCCCGTTTGAGACAATTCAACTGGCTTACGTTTTGGTGCACCAACATTTAAAATAGCAACTTTTATATCTCAAGACAAATCAATGGCGAAGTTTTCACACAAAATATAATTCAATAGATGTAACTTATCAAAAGTGAGATGCTGTTTGGATAGACAAGATTTCTCTAATTTAAGCAAACAATATAATAAAAAATCGAGAAATGGAAGCATACAAAATGTTTACCAATATCAAAAGCTATCAAGAGATATACACACCATGCGATTCAACGGTTGGGTATGTCGTCGCGTCAAGAGAAAATAGAGCCTGTATTCTGTATAAGATTTTCCAATGTCAATACCTACGTAGAGTATTTATTGAATATATCTTAGTAATAACTAGTTTACACTTCGATCATCTATTGATTGAAGAGTTTATATAATAGTAGTGATAAATACTTAGTTTGTCGCAAAGTCTTTTGAGTATTCTAGTCATCTAGTAGGAAAAGATACTCAATACTACTTCTTTGGTTATTTCAATAATGAATTATTCGTATATTCAATAGACTCAGAATAATTTAGAATAATACGTATTATTTTTAATATTTCATCAGTGCAATATACGTAGTAAGCTAGAAAAATTAAAAAAATATTTATCGCCAAAGGGGATAAGTGAAACATACTTAATTTTTACACGAATTTAAAAATTGAAAAGGACTTTTACTTCTCTTACCCCACTTGTTTTATATGCAAAGAAAATGCTCAAGATTTCTAGTCTTTTAAGAAAACAAGTCAGGGATCAGGGAATCCAACATGCTGGATAAAATCAAAGGTCACTCCAGTTAGCTCGGCAATATGAATCCAGAAACTTTTAATTAGTTCGACACCGGAGTGTTTAAGCTAGCCATTTCATACGAAAGCCAGACTGAAATCCCTAGCTTCTAGAATACTAAGCCTGGCACGCTTATTATGACTGCTTGCTAGTAGAACCAGTGTTTTGGATATTTATGGAATAATGTAGTTCTAGAAAAAAGTTAATTTTACCAATTCGAGTCAGCAAAACTTATGTCCCCGACCCCAAAAATCATAAATTTATCGCTCTTTAGATTTATACGTGCTCACCAAAAGTACTTTCATCAAAATATACTTACATTTATTTTCATATGATTTGAAATATTCAAGCATGATTAATATTTGCCTAACTTTCAGAGACTCAATTACCTATTTTCAGTATTAAAATTACTGTTCGTACAGCTCTGTTCACTTATGTATATTATTTTACATACCCAGTAAGAGAACGCAATTTGAAATTCTAAAACAGCACTTTAATCAATAATTGCCTAATATTCAAATGTGATTCTATTTTAGTCGTACTTTTTCTGTTATTCAAAATTTCAAATGAAACATCAGACATCAAATTAATCCATCGAATTATCTCAAACTATTAAGTATTTTTTTATAGAAAATCACTAAAATTACCAAAACATGACGGTTAAAGATTTGAAGGCTATTTATAAGTAATCATGGGAATAAAAGTGATATGGTTTACTTACATCGTTGGCATTTATAAATGTCTGTATTCTAGCAGACAAATCTCCAAGTCATCGATCGCCATAGAATAAATTTTAACTATGGCAAGTAAATTATTGAACAATCCATACTAATTACTTTCCATGGTTGAAATTTAATTTGTGGCGATCGATGACTCAGTGATTTGTCTGGCATAATGCAGCCTATGTCTTGCGTGGTCCTACAAACTCCACTGTGAAATGGCGACACTATTCGTAATATCTCGGTCTAAGCGCTGTACAACCACCTGTAAAACGTCTGCGGCTGTTTACCGACCGTCGCGTCGCGTCGTCGACATTCGGTAGGGTGGCGATTTCGGGATCCGCCATACAGTTACCGGCTGGATCGATCGCTGGCCACCAATACCGCGCTTTAAGCTACTTATTTTAAAGCTGTAGCTGTTTCGCTAATTTAGTATTCATGATCATCACAGATAATGCTGAACAATGATAACCACAACGATACAGGGTAGATCAATACCTTCTCTCTTAACACCATCATAGGGGCGCTTTAAGTTTAGGATCAGCCCCCGTATCTATGGCTGTCAATGCGTCTCTTTTATTTGTTATACAGCGAGAAAGAGATGTTAATAACTATTGCAATTCATAAAACTGGCAAGTTTTAAGACGTTGTAATGGCCCCCTTGTTCAATTTTTACGTTTTAATTTGAGATTTTAGTATTCACTATGCTATTTTTTATGTAATACTAGTCACCAGATCATTTTCTCAGGCGGGAATTCCTACTTGTTTGTAACAAAGAGAATGTAAAAAAAACTAGCGTTTTAGCTTGTAATTCATAAGTATGGAAATATTGTTTTCACCTCTCTAGCACGAAAAGGGCGCAGAGGGCGCTTTTGGCGCGTAAAAACTCGCAGCAAAATCGATTTATACTGGTAGCGTGAAGCAAAGTGATTTTTTAATTTCTAACACCACCTTTTGAAATAATCAAGAAAAATTGTTTAAAAAATCAAAAAAACCAACTTCAAAAAATCTACCTCTAAAAAGCAAGAAATAATATTCGTAATAATAAAAACACGTCTATTGAAGTCGGGTGGGGCTTTTAGAATAAACAAAAAGGAATTTGTACACCAGTTTTTTGTTTTTTTTAAACAATTTTTTATTTTTTTTATTTTTAGTGTAGGTACCTTTTGTATTAGGTAGTGTAGGTATATTATTTAGGTAGAAAAAACGGCTCAGCCAAACGTGAGTTAATCGCGGAGAAACATACATACATGCGGGTCAAACTGTGAACTTCCTTTTTTAAGTCGGTTAAAGAATATAAGAGAAAAGAAGAACTTACGATATCCTTTTTCCAAAATAATTATCTTATTCAGTTCATATACAAAGAAGTTATACGACTGATCATCGAGGTAGTTAACACAAAATCATACTATTTTCGTGCTTTTTTTTCAAGATTACTTGAAAAGCACTGAACCGATTTCAAAATTAAAAAAAAATGGGACCAATTTAGGAGTTCACCTAATGTAATAACGTTTGAATCATTTTAATCGGTTCAGCCGTCTTCGAGTAATCGGTGTACATACAAAAAACAAAAAAACGGGTCGAATTGAGTACCTCCCTCCTTTTTAAGTCGGTAAAAAATATTTTCAATGGTAAAATGCCCACAATTCAATTTCCAAATTTACGCTGTTTGTTTTTGAGGAGTTCCGTTGTGTCTTTGTAGTCCAAGTCTAGTCGGTCGTCCGTAGCAACGTTGCATCGCAGACCATGGTTTGGTTTGTTTTGGATTGTCATAAAACTACCAAAATCCAAATCACTTTACTTGTACTATTTGAATATGAGGAGTTCCCTTGTGTATCTTCGAACTTCAAGGTCCAATATCGATGAAATTAAAATGTGACCACTCTTGAAGTATACCCTTTCAAACAAAAAGAGAATCATCTAAACCGGTACATAAACAAAGATGTTATGTTCGAAAATCCGTGAAAACACGTGTGATGGCAAGCTAAAAAATTGTCATTTTTCAGGATTATGAAAAAACTACCAGCCAGATCTCTGTAAATTTTTTATGGGACCACACACAAACTTTGTTCTTTGAGATAAAAAAAGAATTGTATAAATCGGATAAGAACTGACGAAGTTATGGTAAAACATACATAAAAAACTTGACTTGAGAACCTCCTCCTTTTTTTGAAGTCGGTTAAAAAGAAATATATTGACAAGGATGAGACTTGTAGATTGATTTTCGATTGAATCGAAAAGAATAGATAGATAGCTTTATGCTGTCGGACATGAATTAAAAAGTAGAAAAATAAAATACACGAATATACCCAGGAGTTTTAAATTAAACAAAGATTGTTGAAAAAGAAGGTTGATAATTCGAAATAAAGAGTATGGACGAAATGAGGTCGCCTAAATGAATATGAAATAAATATAAAATAAAAAAAATAATGAAATATAATTATAAATTAGTGTTTTATGATCGTAAATAAATAAATAAGTTGGGATATTATTAAACAAGAGAAGAAAAGCATAACGTTATGTAAAACAAAACGACGGTAATTTACTTTACTCTACGAAAAAATTTTTTTCAGCATAGGTTTGATCGAAGTATTTTTGTGATAATATTACAAAAAAATAGTGCGTCCAGCGATGAAGATAGTTGAAGGAACAAGTTTCTAATGCTTCATTTAGCTTTTTACCAGGAAAACCACGTGAAAAAAACTGTCCTTTCCTATAAAACTTTTCTCGCTGGTAAAGGTGAAAAGTGTTTGTTTAAATCGAGACCAAACTTTTATTCTGCCTCGTGCCTTTAAATCATTCACTGTGCTCAGTAGTCTATATTAGAATCACTCGATACGCCGTAATTTAATTCTAGACTACTTCGCTAGTTCTTGATTTAAAGTCGGCACTCGCAGCACAAATTGACTTTGGTCACTTGTATAACAAATAACTATTTAGTTACTATCCAAACAGATTACAAAAGTCATACGATATGCGACACTCTTTTTACATTAGCGGTTATACTTCTTAATCTTTGATCAAAGTTTTGTGAAAAATATCACTGTAATTTCAATCTAAGCTTTCATTTGTCCACTTAATTTCATAATAAGTTTTATTAAAGTAATTAGATAATTTGCTACTGTTACAGAATATAATTTATTAGCTGGTAAAAGGGTTCTCATAGTTTTAATTAAGTTTATGAGAATTTCAACGCCCGTTTGTTAATAATAGATAGCGAAACCAAGGAATTTTATGATACTTATTCACTCAGTTCTTCCCCCTTATACAACGTGTTATAAAATAACCCCTAATTCTGATTAAGGTAGATAGGGACCATTAAACTGATCAACTTTTACTATGGGACCAACTCTGAAATCACGAAAAAAAACAGCTGTAGCATACATTTTGAAATTTTCGTTATTAATTTTTGTATGAAACAACTGTTTTTTTTGAAAGACTCCGCTGTCCGTCTGTCTGTCTGTCTGTCTGTCACCAGGCTGTATCTCATGAACCGTGATAGCTAGAAAGTAGAAATTTTCACAGATGATGTATTTTTGGTGCCGCTATAACATCAAATACTAAAAACAGAATAAAATTAATATTTATGGGGGGCTCCCATACAACAAACATATTTTTTGCCGTTTTTTGGTACGGAACCCTTCGTGCGCGAGTCCGACTCGCACTTGGCCGGTTTTTTACTACCTGCATGCATGCAGGCGCCAACCCACCTGGGAACCAAGAATTCGACTCTCTTTGTTTTGGAAATCATCTTTACTCATATTTGTAATGTACACATTATTTATAGATAACGTATAACTAAACCGACTAACCGGGTGACCAGCAGCGGTTCCCAATACCACGGTTCATTTGGCCCCTTTCGATCTAAAATTCATCTAGTCTCGCATAGTATTTCTTTGAGTAGGACTCTTATTGATATTATTATTATTTTATTCAAGTTCTCCGCATGTAAATTAGATAGAAACTGTTAGATCTAATCAGTTTTTAGTGCATGTGGTGCCCTCCTATAAGCAATAGGGCATTTAGTTTAAAAGCCGTATTGCTAATAATAATTATATAGTCTGTAATTAGTTATTGGAGTGCCAAAATAAAATAAATAAATAAGAAACTACAGAATATCTATTTTATTTATTTATTTATTTACATACTCTTTATTGTATACTACACACAGAACAAATAAAAATAAACAGTATAAAATTAAAGGACATATACAAATGGCGGCCATGTCACTAAAAAGAGATTTCTTCTAGTCAACCTTGGGATGGACAGGGATAAAAATAAATGCGATGGGGTAGTTGGGAGTGTGCAAATTACAATAAAATACTAATAATAATCCTACTATACTCGAATACCTACACAAATATACTTAATATAATAAAATGTAACATATTACACCTATATACATACCAAAATATAATAAACTTATATAATATAGCTACAATGCAAAGAAAAAGAAATTGTTAATGTAAAATCGACTAATGTGACTAGGAAAAAAATATCGCACAGATTCAAGAAAATCGAATCCTTTCCTTTTAATATTATAAATGCGAAAGTCCGTTTGTTTGTTACTTCTTCACGTCTTAACTATGCAACCGATCATCATGAAATTTTGCACACACGTTGTCAGGGGCACAGAGAAGGACATAGGGTACCTTTCATTCCGAAAAATGGTACTTGTTCCCGAGGAATAGAGAAATATCTGTCCAAGCAGATAAAGTTGTGGGCGGCCGCTAGTAGATAATATGAGGGTTCCCAATATTTCAGTTGTACCTTCGAACCCCCGACAGCCCGGGTGAACAGCAAGGGTTTCTAATACCACGGTCCATTTGGCCCCTTCCGTTTTGAAGTCCATCATCACTCACAAATAATTGCTATTGCGTTTTACGGTACGATTATTGCGGTAATTGCGATTTCGATACTGTTATTGTTTTTCATTAATTGGTAAGCCACCTAGGATATAAGTTGATCTGGTTAAATTTTTTTCATTCAAAGTTTTTATTTGTTTTTATAACTTGCAGGCCTATGCATACCTATGTATGTATAACTGTAATATGAAATTGTGAAAGTCGTTTAATGATTTTAGTGAATTATTTTATAATAATTACTGAATGAAACTAAAAATATATAGTAAACTCTCACCCTCTTTTTATTTTACGGTCATTTCGATTTAGCACAGTATATTATTTTAAGCTTCATTTACCTCAAACTACCATTGTCAAAATCACAAAAAATCATACGACAACCTACTTTAATTTACCTGGCTGCCACGCTTCAAGTGTGACTTTAGTTTCAAAATCTTATTTTTGCCGTTAGCTACATTCGATAGCGTTTCGAAGCGTCGATTCGCTCCAAGCGTGGTAATATTTTCCTGTACCTACCCACACATTAAGGTGATTAGTACCCTCAAGTGGCGCCCTCGTCTTAATTAAATTCATTGCTCGCTAAGTACATATTGTATCATAAATTCAAACGTTGACATTGAAGCTAAGGTTCTATACTTTATTTACAAACAATAACCTCAGTAAAATATAGTTCGATGTAGTAATTAGTAGGCAAAAGAGCAAAAAGTGTCCACTTTTTACACTTTTGTCTACTACTACTTTGTTATGTTTCAGTTTTCGATACATTATGTACTGTTGGGAATCTAATCGCCTTACGGAAACTGCAATGGCAGGATAATTTTGCTGTTTCACAAATCGTCCACCAGTCGGCGCACTACCACTAACTTGGCGCTAGTGTAGATGTAGACCTGTCATTTTGTTGTTTTCTATGTGTTTGCTATCAATTTTTGGATGTTGGTAGCGATTTTTCGTAAACATATATTTTTTTCCAACACATTTTGGTTTCTTCAATCTTTAATTCGTTTACTATCTGACTTCCATAATGAGTATTTATTAGTATCAACCATTTTTTGATATAATTTAAAATAAATTGGAAAATCGGGGGTAATTATACCCATACAAAGGTCTCCAGCAGCAGTAGCGCCACCAAGCGGGATAAATTTTGTGACATCCCACCAAGAAGCTGATACATCCCACCATTGATTGGGAATCGACTAGAACTAAAAACAAAAATTTCAGAAGACCTACCGTAAATCAAACCCAAGTATCATACTTATCATTATCTCATTAATTATTATGACGCTCATAAGATCCCAAGGGTCAAAATGCGCCATGGGTCAAACCCCGCAGGGTAAGACCCCGCATGATTTGCAATGAAATCTCTTATCTATTACAGTCCGCAGACTGTAATAAGATTTCAGTGCAAATCATAGGATGACCTACTTTACATAGTAACGTTCAAATATGTGCTTTATTCGGGTTCCTTAATCGTTAAAATACAAATTATCTGCCAACGAAAATTATTTTGAGTAAGAGATTATAAAGGTTGCGTTATTTATTTCTAACGACTATTTTTTAGTTTTCTTTCTCAACCACAACAACAAAGCATTTTAAAGACGCAGACTTGCGTGGGCGGCAGTCATAATATCATTCAGAATAGTTTCCGGTGGCTGTGATAATTTTTAAAGATATGTATATTTTAGCTTTATTTGTGGCCTTGGCTTTTATTTCCACCGAAAGTAGAAAATTATTTAATTTGAAAAAAATAATCACCTCTTTATTCAATGTGTTATTTTTTATATTATTTGAAATACAATCTAATTCTTATCCCTAACATGAATAAATACAAGAGCTTACTTTTTATTTTTTATTTTCATAGAATCTTAATAATTAAAAAATAATATTTCAGTTTCTTCTCAATACTTCGAAAAGATTGAAATCATAGTTTTTATTTATCTATTTTTATAATTTCTTAAAACTAATCGGTTCAAGAAAATAATTTTAAGAAAGACCAATCCAAAACGTTGTTTTTCATAGCTAACAATTTAAAAGCGCTCCAGTGATCTGTAGTCTGAATATTATTTTTTAGTACCCAACGATTTAATTGACTGATGCGCTAGACAGCCATCTCGTTGATTTTCAATCGGGACGAAGGCCAATTTGGTTTGTTCAATTAATAGGTTATTCGAACAACACTTTTATTCATATATACTTGTTGATATTATACTGGAAAATGACGATCTGCGGGGTTAAAGTGGTAACATTGTGTGTTGAATTTCAAGTTAATTATATGGGCCTATTCCCGTTGTTCCCCACCTTTGTCCCCCACTTTTGATATCGGGAAATAAAGTTTCCCCCCACTGGGGGATATCGGGAAGAAATGTATGAAAATAAACTATTTTCCCAAAATCCCCCAGTTGGGGACAAAGTGGGGGACAACGGGAATCGGCCATTATTGCTTATCATCAGGAAATAATTGTATAATACCTATAAAATGAACATAAAACATTTCATATTTGCAAATCATCTAATTTAACAGTGACAGTGAGCTGACAAATGTGTTGAAGTCCGATTTGATCCTGACACTTTAGCCAGACTATAGTTATTTGTTATACAAGTGACCAAAGTCAATTTGTGTTGCGAGTGACGACTTTAAATCACGAACTATCAAAATAGTCTAGAATTTAATAATGAACGTAGCGAGTGATTTTAATATAGACTACTGAGCACAGAGAGTGATTTTTAGGCACGAGACGTCACAAAAATTTGGTCTCGTGCTAAACATAGGTACCTACAACTTTTCACCTTTACCAGCGAGAAAAGTGTTATAGGTAAGGACAGTTATTTTCACGTGATTTTCCTAGTAAAAAGCTAAATTCAGCATTAGAAACTTGTTTTCTTAACTCATTTGGAGTTAGAAAACCATCTTAACGCTGGACGCCTTAAAGCATTTAACCACTGGGCGCACTCATTTTTTGTAAATATTACAAAAATAGTTTAATCTAACTTATGCTGAAAAAGTTGATTAATAGAGTAAAGACTAAAGTACATTCCCGTCATTTTGACTTACATTACGTTGTGTTTTTCTCTTATTTTTTAATATTCCATCTTATTCGTTCATTTACAATCATAAAATACTAATAGCGGGAGAGCTCGCAAAAAATACTGCAAGAGTTATCTCAAAGTCCTTCTCTCAATATGATAGAGTGTATAGGGTGTACATGACTCAGCACCTACTCCCAGCGCCAGGAAGTGGAACACCTGGCGTCAGCACGCTTCCAAGTGTGTATCATTTCGACGTGCTCTACAAAAGTTATCTCAAGGTTCAAATTTGGCAGTATAGTAGAGAATAGCACAAAAAAAATAAGTTGGTAGTCAGACCGCAGTGTCATGGAATATGCCTAGTCAGCACGCCACGTAAGTTGTATGAATTTAGAGGTATCTCAAGGCTGAAAATTCGTAAACTGCTCAATTATTATGCATAATTTATGAAAATAACAGTCAGACCACAGTGTCATGGAACATAGGCAGTCAACAGTCGCTCAAAGGGTGAAGTCCAAACAAGCTGTTTGGAGCTACAACGCGTTACAAAACAGGATTAAACAATTGAAACTTGGTATGTAGATGTATTCTGTAAATCACTTTACGATTTTTGCACAAAAAAAAATTAATGGTGGTCTCCCCATACATGGAACTGAACAAACCCATGCCGGGTATCTTTAGATAACTCTTAAAAAATGACATTGAGGTTTCTGAAACTATTTTTACTCAAAGTTAACCGTTTGGATGGAAGACACACACTTCCAAAATGGAAAAATGTGCGGGTGGGGGGGGGGGGGGTTGCCTTTAACTTTTAAAATAAGAAAGTGAAAATTCTTAACAAAATTTATGCTGTAGATCTTAAAAATACCTTCAATGAAAATTGGTTTGAACGAGATTTAGTTAGCAGTTTTAGAGATATAGCACATTTTAAAAAACCGCAAACATAACTTTGTCATTTATACAAACACTATGAAAAACAAAGTTATTTTTGAAAACGAAAAATGATAGTGGTATTCACTATGGTATGGTATAAGGTAACTATGGAACCCTATTGCGCAAGACCCGACACGCACTTGGCCGGTTTTTTTGTAACACGTTGTATATTTATTATTATTTAATATCAAAATAAGGGTTTCATTACCGAGACCTGATAAATGAGAATTCCCTGGAAAGACATCGTTCCCGGAGTCGGGAAATATTTTGTGATATCCCGGGTATTTCCAAGAAATTTTCAATGCGATATTAATGCTCTAATACCATACCATAGTGAATACCACTAATATTTTACGTTTTTAAAAATAACTTTGTTTTTCATAGTTTTTGTATAAATGACAAAGTTATATTTGCGGTTTTGGAAAATGTGCTATATCTCTAAAACCTAAATCTCGTTCAAACTATTTTTTAAAGTGTTTTTTAAGATCTACAGCATATATTTTTTTAAAGATTTTTCACTCTCTTATTTTAAAAGTTAAATGGGGGGGAAACGCATTTTGCCATTTTGGAAGTGTACATCTTCCAAAAGGTTAACTTTGAGATAAAATAGTTTAGGAACCTCAATGTCATTTTTAAAGAGCTATTTAAAGACAGCGCCGCGCACGTATGGGTTTGAAGAAAAAAAAATTTCAGTTTCGGTTCCATGTATGGGGAGCCCCCCTTAATTTTTTTTTTATTTTTGTGTAAAAATCGTAGAGCGGTTTACAGAATACATCTATTTATCAAGTTTCAACTGTGTAATCCTGTTTCGTAACACGTTGTAGCTCCAAACAGCTTGTTTGGACTCCACCCTTTGAGCGACTGCTGACTGCCTATGTTCCATGACACTGTGGTCTGACTGTTATTTACATAAATTATGCATAATAATTAAGATCTCGAAATTCACACAACTTACGTGGCGTGCTGACTCGGCATGTTCCATGATACTATGGTCTGACTGCCGTCTTATTTTTTTGTGCTTTTACTATACTGCCAAATTTGAACCTTTAGATAGATAACTCTTGTAGAGCATGCCGAAACTCTACATGTTTGGAAGCGTGCTGACCCCAGGTGTTCCACTTCCTGGCGCTGGGAGCAGGTGCTGATTCATGTACACCCTAAACACTCTATCATATTGAGAGAAGGACCCTGAGATAACTCTTGCAGTATTTTTCACGACCTCTCGTACTATAAATTGTTATTACTTCTATTTCATCAATTTGTCTTGTTTTATATTGATTTCATACATGCGACCTCATTTCATCCATACCCTTTATATCGTATTATCAACCTTCTTTTTCAATAATTCTTGTTTAAAACTCCTTGTTATAGCCGTGTATTTAACTTTTTATACTTGAAGCGGGAATTATATTAGGCCGACGTGGGCCACGTACGCCGATCTGGGCGCGTCGGTCCCCATGCATTTTACATAGAGGATAGTCGTTTAGAGCTACACTACATCCACGCCTTGCGACGCGATACCACGTTACTCGACGCAACGAAAAATATGTCTTATGACACGTCCATAAAGTACATTATCGAACGCACCCAGATCGGCGTACGTGGCCCACGTCGGCCTAATGTAATTCCCGCTTTATAGTCCATGTTTGCTAATGATTTTTCCATTTTTTCCAAGGATAGATATATAAAGCTATATATATCTATCCCTTTCTCACATATCAATTTTACATATCTCATCCTTGTCGCTCTATTTCTTTTTTCTTTATTATTTCAAAAGGTGGTGTTCAAAAGCACTTTGCCTCACGACTGCGTCGAAAATCGATTTTGCGAGTTTTAACGCGCCAAAAGCGCCCTTTTCGTGCTGGAGAGGTAAAAAACTTTTTTAATGCACAATGGAAACTATCCCATCCGTTTTAAGACCCTAGCTTGGCCTTCATATCACCGATGTTAAGTGACTATAAGGCCGAAGGTGGAAGCGCACTACACCCAGAATTTCACTGAGGATCTGGCTATCTTACATCTAACCGCCGGAACACAACAATTTTCAGATTGATGTTATATGGTGTCAGACTTTGGTAAGATGGTGGTAGCTAGCTAGGCGGACTTGAAATAAGCCCTACCACCAACCAAACCGACTACAAACTGTATCTCCCCCCTGGGAATCGAACCCGGGACCCCTGCGTCTTACACGGGTGGACGAACCTCTAGACTACAGAGGCGGTTGACTTGCAAGATTTCTACAGAAATCGATAATTTTTATTGAAATGTTCATTTTCTTAATGACAATTTTTATTTCAACAAAACAATATCAAGTACGATTCGGAATTCGGAATATGGTTCTAATATGAAATGTTTTTAGATGTTTTTTAAATTAAATGTCAATATGTTAAGATTGTAGGTAGGTTATTATAAAGTGTTTAACTACTACAAATAATTAAATATTTCATGCAAACTCTTACTATTTTATCCCCTCCGCCTGTGGATTCTGTAACCAAACTCGAACTTCACTTCGAATCTCACTTCACGGCACCGGAATTTTAAATCATAAATGATAATTATAATGATAGGCTGTTTTTTTAATCACAAAAGATTGTAGATAGCTATACGGTAACTACTTATTACTTGGTCGATTTTAGTCACTTGTGACGGTCGACTTTAGTCATATAACAAGTCGCTTTCAAAATTGAATCGCAGATGGATGGCGTCGCTGTCGTCTATGAAGTTGATGGCGTAACTTAGGCAACAATATGTAATAACGTAGTTCCAGTTTTGGCCACCAGATCGGATAATTTTGTTCAGTTACCTGCAGCCTAGGCCGAATTGCCATTTATGGCGAAAGTTGTGCGGCTTTAGTCGCCCATGTAAATACCCATTAACTAAAACCTTTTGCAATCGGTAAATTTGCTTATTCAGCTAATTTCTAAAAACAAATTCATGCGAAGTGAAGTGAGGTTCGAAGTGAGATGCGAGTTTGGTTACGGAATAGACAGACTGGCCATTGAAGTTAATTGAATGCTCAGGATGCCTGCGGGCATTGTGGGTACCTAAACAAGATTAATTAGTTAGACAACAACCTAAAGAAAATGCTGTCTTGATTATGCTAATATCATAATTCTATTTTTGGGACGAAGAAGTTAATCAATCGTCTCTTCAAAATAAAAACATGTTTATCGGTAAATTTTCGTCTGGCCAATCTGTATTATTGTAGGGACTAGCCACATGACTAACTAGCTTGCGCCCGTGACTTCGTCTGCATGAATAATCAGAGAATTCCTAGGGAACCTTTGACCGGAATAAAAAGTATCCTAAATGTTTTAATTGTGGCTATAAATATAAGGTCCTTCATAAATTGTGCACATAATTTTAAGGGGTCCATGTAATCATTCATACAAATAACTTTTACTATGGGACCAACATTGAAATCGCGAAAAAAAATCAGCTGTTCTATACATTTTGATCTATTCAATTTAAAATTTTCTACGGAACAGCTGATTTTTCTTTCGCGATTTCAATGTTGGTCCCATAGTAAAAGTTGTTTGTATGCATGAGTACATTGACCCCTTAAAATTATGTGCACTATTTAAGAAGGACCTTATATATGTGTGCTAAGCTAATCCAAATTCGTTCAACCATTATTGCGGCATTGAGTAAGAAATATCTAAACATCCAAACTTTCACATTTATAATAATTAGTTTTAGTAGGATATTCCATATCATGTTCCCGTTTGTCACCGTTCCCGTATTATTATTACATACAAAATTAGAACCCCCATTTTGGCCCTCATGTCTACTGTGTTGAAATAAATGCCATTTTATCGCAATCAACATCCCATAAAGCAACAGACAACCGTTTTTCTCGTTGCGAAGGTTTCCCACGAGACTATTGTGTCTGATGCTTGCGATATTAATATTGATGAAATATACTTTAAAATGTTGCTTTATCAGGATATCTAGTACCGGCTCTCCTAGACCGGTAAGGGTTTAGCGTCTCAAACAATACAAATATTCACTAAAGATCGAAGTACTCTAGACACAATTTATATAAGAAACGCCATCTAGCATCGAATAGATTACCTATAGTAAAAGAATACCAAAACAGAAGATAATACGGTTCTTGAAAACCTCGTGGTCAGGCGACATAGGAGAATTTTTAAACAACATAAAAATTTACCTACATTTTTAATTTTTATTTTATGTAATAATTTCTATCAAACAGATAAACGAAATATTTACGGGACAATGTTTAAAGTACCTACCTCCTTTGTAACAAAAAGTATTGAATGAAATGCGTTATTGACTTACAACTAATTACAAATTTTGACTCCCAATTATTCTGTGTTCTACCTTGTAGTATGAACTCAAATCGTGTCAAGTTTTATTTGAATTCATTCAGTAGTTTTGGAATGATGCGTAGCCATAATACAGACAGACACAGAAAGATAGACAAAAATGAAAAAAAAAACAGTTTTGCCTATAGTATCGAAGAGAGCCCTAAAAAATGTTCAAAATGTTTTCAATGTACAGAATTGGACCTGTTACAGTTTTATTATAATATTTATCATTGTTTTTTCTTATATTCTATGCCTGTAATACATGTTACACTTCAAGCTTTGTTTGAAATCTATTTTTTTGCAAAATGATATCTTCTTTCTTTTATCTGTTAAGATGTTACCATTTCACATAATCTTAATTAATTAATTCTTGAATAAAATTATGTTTTTTTTTTCATTTCATTTTATCAAGTTGCTTTAGATTTTAACTATAAACCATATTCATATAGACTAGATAAACTATATTCAACAAGTATAAACGTAGAAATCAATAAATACTTTGAAGTAAATTGTACAAGGCATATGATACTTATGTTCAACAACGCTGAAAGGCACCTTCGGGAGAAATAAATTTACATACGAAACCCATAGCTTTATTCCATGCCATTTGCAATCTCAAATCGTAGTTTTTCATAAAAACAAAATATTATCGGTCTTTTACTATTATCATCGTAAAATATTTTTCAGATTCTAACTATTACGAAATATGTATGATGGATGTAGTAGTCATTATAATCATGTTTAGAATAAAAAAAGCAGCCAAGTTCATGTCGGGCCATGCGCAGTAGGGTTCTGTAGTTACCATATACCTTATTTAATACCACTATCATTATACATCTGCAAAAATAACTTTGTTTTTCATAGTGTTTGTATAAATGACAAAGTTATTTTGTTTTGGAAAATGTGATATATCTCTAAAACAACGAAATATATCTCGTTCAAACCAATTTTAAAGTCGTCCTCCATTTTAAACTCGTCCAAAGTTAGAGGAGGGGGGGGGGGGGGGGGGTACACACACATTGTACCACTTTGGTAGTACCACTATGGCACAGTGGATTTTGGAACCCGAAAAAGTGACATCGTCGAGATAATTCCAAAATCTGTTAGTTCTAGTTATTTGTAACTCACGTCGAGAACTCCCGTGTGCTAATTATGTCTAGATTTTTTTCTAGACGAATTTCCAAATCGCGTAAAGTGGTGGAAAAAATATGGTAAATCCTTTGTTACTCCTAAACAAAATCAGTAATTGTAAACTTGATAGCATATTATTATAAGTTTAGGAAACACTCACATTTCAAGAGTTGATTGGCAGTTCTACTCGCGATAGTTTATGAGAAATTTGAGGTTTTCTGTTTTATCAAAGATATTTTTTTACGCGAGAGTTCTGCCGTATTTGGATAAGTTATTAACACAGAAATGTTGGCATTACTATGCCCCACATTATATTTTTTTTTGCGTTTCCAAAAGGCGTGGAACACCAGAGATAAATCATTTTCCAAATTTCTGAAAAATTTCCGCGCCTAGGGCTGCCACTCATAAAATTGCAGGAAAACTTTATTTCTACAACGTGTTACAAAAATACCTCTAATGCCGAATATGGTAGATGGAGACCATAAAACTGAACAACTTTTACTATGGGACAAACTCTGAAATGGTAAAAAAATAAATCTACTGTTTCATGAATTTTAATATTATTTTCGTTATTAACTTTTGTATGAAGCAGCTATTTTTTTTTCGTGATTTCAGAGTTGGTCCCATTCCCATAGTAAAAAGTGTTCAGTTCTCTACTATTGTATGGAACAGCAGATTTTTTTTTCGTGATTTCGAGGTTGTTCCCTTAATGAAAGTTGTTCAGTTTGATGGTCTGAATGATCTGATCAACCCCACGAGAGGTTTTCAATGAACTAAAAATAGCCTTGTATGTACAAAGTAGGTAGGTGGTAGATACTATCTAAGAAGTTGGCTTATTGTATGAAGAGTGTTAAGATGATAGATGCTAAACTGTGTACTTAGAAATGAAATAAAAATAAATCACGGTTATTTGTAAAATTTTACCACATGTTTATGCAAATAAACAATTTGATTCGAACAGCTGATCGAGTTTTGTATGAAAAGTCGATTTTTTTAGGCTGGTTTCGGAAAGTCGTAGAACAAATGTTGTTGTTTATGATGTTAGTAATTTACTCTATCGTTACGTACATATTGTATTTACAAACTAAATTAACACATGACGTAATGAAGAAGTAAAATAACTATTGTTTGATGGATCACTAACTAACTAAACAATAATTTTCCGACAAAAATTTAATAGCAAAATGTTTGAAATTCATTTGCTCATTTATGAAATTAAGGCGTTACACTTTCTCAAAAGAGTGACAACCCTAGATGATTTTAAAAACATTAAATATCTCTAGTGTTCCACGCCTTTCGGAAACGCAAAAAAAATTTGATGTGGGGCATAGTAATGCCAACATTTCTGTGTTAATAACTTATCCAAATACGGCAGAACTCTCGAGTAAAAAAATGTCTTTGATAAAACAGAAAACCTCAATTTTCTCATAAACTATCGCAAGTAGAACTGCCAATTAACTCTTTAAATGTGAGTGTTAACTAAACTTATAATACTATGCTATCAAGTTTACAATCACTGGTATCGTTAAGGAGTAATAAAGGATTTTCCATATTTTTTCCGCCATTTTATGCAATTTGGAAAATCGTCTAGAAAAAAATCTAGACATAATTAGCACACGGGAGTTCTCGTCGTGATTTACAAATAACTAGAACTAACAGATTTTGGAATTATCTCGACGATGTCACTTTTTCGGGTTACAAAATCCACTGTGTATGGGTACCACATGTACATACGGACAGACAGACATACATGACGAATCTAAAATTGTTCCGTTTTTTGCCATTAGGCTATGGAACCCTAAAAATTAAGGGCATCAAACACATTTGAAGCTTGATGTTATACAATCAGGGTTCAGAATGAGGGTTTAGATACACTTGGAATAATTTGCTTAAGCATATTATTAGGGTAATATCATTAAGCGTTAATTGGTATAAGGACAGCCTAACCTTAAGCATTATTGTTTGTAATTTAGTCAGTATTGGACGATATAATTTAGCAAATTAATATTAGAGGCCCGATGCTATAACAATATCAAGCATGATATTCAACAATTTACTTCCATTGTCTAGTCGATGGCCATTTTAATTTGGATTCCGTATTGTTATTGAGCACAATGAAACTTTTTGATCGTATTGTTCCTCTTCTTTTCTCCTACGTATCAAGATTGATGAATTTTAATATCCATTAGGACGCCAAGAACAATTTACTTTGATAGATTCTACAGAGTCGCCCGGGTAGTCTGTGTTGGTCATTATCATTAGATGCAAAGGTCTGGCTTTGACTTTTAGAAAGGGGCTAGATTAAATTTATGGTCATTTACGGATTATAGCTTAGGGTTGAATTAAAGATTCTATCTGGTATGAGTGAAGTGTTATTCTATCTTTGACTTTATCGTCACTACCGTTTGTAATAAAAGTATCATTCTGCTTCACTAAATTATTGATTCAGAGTGCTTTGGTTGAATGGGTTAAATATATGTTATTTTGTACGTTAGTTATAAGTGATTAGGTATTATAAATAAATAATCACAGACAAGATCTAGAAGTTTTCTCGTTTACGAACTTATTTATAAAGTACATTTTCAGATCGATCATCGATTAAAAGATATTTATTCGATAGTATTTTTTTTCCTAGTCAAAAGTATTTATAATATCAAATGGAAGCGCGCCTCTTTCTATAAAAATATGTTACTTATACTCGTTAAGTACATTTAGTTCATGAAAAATCTGCTCTATATCAATAAGGTTCATAATGTTCCTACTGTAGTTTATTTGGAAGCGATTAACTTGTTAACTTTACATTTAGCGAGTTTTTTTTCAATGGACCCCACCTCTAATCGCCTTAACAGGATAAAATATATAGGAGCAAAAAAGCTGCTTATCAGCACACGCAAGTCCACTTAAGGCTGCGTTCAAACGATAACACATGACCCGACCTCAACCCGAACTCGACTCAAACTCACCTCAACCGCAGCCCACCTTGAAATACATCGCTTACAATTTTGAATCTTATGACACATTAATAAGCTCTTGTGTAATGTTCAGGTGAGTTTGAGGTGAGTTCGGGTTGAGTTTGAGTTGAGTTTGAGTTGAGTTCGGGTTGAGGGCGAGGCGTGTGCAGTTGCATCGACAAAATATAACGGAGCTTATTAATGTGTTATAAAACTCAAAATTGTAAGCGCTGTATTTCAAGGAGTGGGCTCCGGTTGAGTTGAGTTCGAGTTGAGTTTGAGTTGAGTTCGGGTTGAGGGCGAGTCGTGCGTTATCGTTTGAACGCAGCCTAAGGGTTCGTTTTTTTGTCGTCCCATAAGTATGCAACAGGCTGTAAACCTGTCAACATTGGTGTGTAGAACAAAGATTGGCGTATTACATCGATTTTTATAGCTGTACTGGCGGCCGCCCACTGCTTTGTCTGCATGGATTTTTTTTGGACTAAGAGCTATACATTTTACAGAGCGATGAAATCCCAAAAGTTAGTTTGCCATACTATCATTATTAACAGATCCGGGCAGATTTTCAGTGGTGGGGGTGGGAGTGGTTGAGCAACAAATGGGCTAAAAAACCGATTGAAGGTATACAATTTACAGAGCTCTGGATTTGGTGTGGTATAATAGCAAGCCAATCATATATTTAAATCGAATATACCATTGCCATGCATTTTGGCTGGTGGAAAAGTAGTGCCAGGCGGCATCAAGTGTGCGCGAAAAAGTGGTTAAGTTTGATGCTGCCTGGCACTACTTTTCCACCAGTCAAAATGATTTAGATACATGATTGCCTGGCTATAATAGCACATCAAATCCAGAGCTCTGTAAATTGTGTAAATAAATTATTTTTTTCAGCCCTTTGAAAACGTTGAAATTTTGAAAATGAAAACTTTCTTAGTTATAGGCCAGAACACTCAATGACTGTACAATACAGCTTTCGCAGCTGATTGACTTCATGTAGTACCTAGTGCAACAATGCTATCGGACAAGACCTTATCGAAAAAATCTTTTTAATAAAAAACCTATTTGAAACTTCCTACGGAATTCTAAATGCAACTCTTTCTTGTGTACATTACGTAATTGAGTCACAAACATTAGCATTAGCACTCAATTACCGTTTTAGCTGTAGCCACATCGACCCACCTCTAATATCTCAGCTGATCGACTCCGTGTAGGTATTGCAACATTGTTATCGGGCAAAGGCCACGCCTTGTAATCGGAGCCACGCCACAGTTCACCGCCAGGGCGCAGTCTAAATTATTCAGCACCACTTTTGATGTGATTTTTATAGTACGAGTATAGAAAATAACTTTTTCACCTCTCCAGCACGAAATGGGCGCTTTTGGCGAAAACTCGCAGCAAAATCGATTTTTCCTGCGAACATGAGGCAAAGTGCTTTTTAATGAAATTTCTAACACCACCTTTTTAAATAATAATGAAAAAAGAAAAGAGTGACAAGGATGAGACATGTGAAATTGATATCTGAGAAAAGGAAAGATAGAATGCTTTATGTTGTCATATTACACGGATTAAAAAGTATAAAAATAAAATACACGGATATTTAAGGAGTTTTAAACAAAAAAAAAATAAAGATTGTTGAAAAAGAAATCACAGAAATTGTTGTATGGTCTGTGTTCGAAATAAAGAGTATGGACGATGGTATGACAAAATGCTAAAGTGTTTAGCAATTTTTGAGACTGACTGTACAGGGTTAACACCTTTTCGTTCAGCTATGATTCACACGCTAGTTTTTACAGAAACATATTGGCTTGGTGAATAGTAATTTAAGCACTAATTAAGATATGATTAATTGGCCACACAAAAAAAATAAATTAAATCTAAAAAATCAATACTACATTACCAATGATATTAAAAGTAAAGATAAGTTGAACGTCAACATCATTGCTATTTAAAACAGCGTAAAGGCACAGAATAACTTAAAGGTACCTATTGTACGATGACGTACAAAATGTATGTCTGATTTGCTGACTACGCAACCTACTTTGGCGCGCCGCCCGGCCGCTCGACTGTTTACATTTTTATGAAATAATAATTAGTTCTATACTTAACTCATAACTGTTAACTTGTATGTACTTATCTAATAAACTAAAATAACTTTAAACTCAGTGTTTCAACTTCTAACTGAACTATCTATCTATTTACTACTTATCTACTTTCTACTCAACACTCTTCAAGACCCATACATCTCTTCGTGGTCCTTCGAGGTTTAACAGGTACTTATATAGTGAATTTTGTTCGGTAGCGAATCGGTTTGTCTGGCCTCCCACAAGCGGGTCTCACCAGACAAATTGAGACTGGCGCACATATCGTGCAAAAGGAACGGTTGTAGGTACCTATAATTTACGTCCACGTAATCTGTGGCCGTAAAGAACCATCACCTATTGGAAAAGGTTTTTTTTGGTGAACTTACCAAGAACTTATCATGTCAACTGAAACTCAAGAACTCATTTTGCGTCAGCAAGACAGCTTCCTGAAAATCAAGCAAATCTGCACCAACTTTAAGAAAGATAGTGCATCAAGAAAAACTTTAGAATATTTGGAAAGAAGACTTAGTGACTTGAAATCGCAATGGCAGGAATTCCAGAGGAATCATGAGGTACTTTTGCAATTAGAAGATAAGAATATTGACTACTTTAATGATAATATTTTTGAGCGTACTAAAGCTCTTTGTGAAGAAACTGAAAACGAAATTTTGAACTTGCAAAATGAGATTGTTATGTCATTTAAAACTCCTTCTGGATCTCAGGGAGTTCAAAGAATTTCGGAACAACGGGAATCGAAAGAAACTGCTATTTCATCTGTGAGTAACAAACGCAACGAACTTTTACGTTATCAGCAGTGTAACTTCAAGATGCTGCGACGCGCTTTATCTAAATACGAAACTGTCACCATAACTGAAAAATGGGAATTAGAAGATGCCTTGGGTGACGTTAAGTCAAAATGGCAAAGTATTGAAAAAACTCACTTCGAACTGGATTATTTGTCACCTGAAACAGATTACTTTTACGAACACGAGTACAGTGAGCTAGAAAAGTCATACGATGATATCAAAAAACAACTTAACCACAAAATATGGAATAACGTCCATTATGAAAAAGCAACTCCAAGAATAGAAATTCCAGACTTCTATGGAAATTATACCCAGTGGTCATCATTTAAAGATCTTTTCGTCGAAAGCATTCACTCCAATCCCTTGCTGGCCAAGACTCAGAAGATGCAGCATCTGAAATCCAAACTGAAAGGAGAAGCTGAAAAACTTGTGCAGCATCTGAACGTCAGCGCGGAAAATTATGATGCGTGCTGGGACATCTTAACTCATCGCTATGACAATCAACGACTTTTGTTTACATCTTACATGAATACGATGCTCAACCAATCAACAATACAAAACAATAATGCTTATTCCATCAAAAAGTTACATGACACCACTGTGGAGTGCTTAAACGGTCTCACTAACCTTGGATTGGACTTATCGGGTTCGCATTCGATTCTCGCGCATTTAATTTGCAAGAAACTTGATAGCGAGATCTATGCCGAGTATGTGAAGGGACTTAAGGCGCCAAGAGAGTTACCAAACTTAGAAGAGCTTATAAACTTTTTGGAATCCAAGTTTATTGCACTCGAGACTTTGCAAAATGGTCAGAATCCTAGACCGTCAGCAGCATCCAATCAACTACCGATTAGAAAATACGACAGTCAGAAGAAGTCAACTTTTTATAACAGATCTGAAAAAGCGCATAAAACTTATAACTTTACTTTCTCACTTCAACGATGCCCGCTATGCAAACACAATGGACACGTTTTAATGCAATGTGACAAATTTTTAAATATGACTAATGACGCACGGCGCAGCGCTGTCGCAAAACTGCAATTCTGCAAAAACTGCTTATATAGTCACAATAATAAAGCATGTAACTCCGATAAACGATGCAAATTATGTAATAAGGCTCATCACACATTATTACATGAAAATAACTTTGAAACTTCAACTTCTCAAACTAGACCACCTGCCGTGAATAGCATCACAGATGAGAATAGAGAGATTTTGCTAACGACTGTACAGCTGAAGGTGAAAAATGTACATGGAAACTACGTCACCTTGCGAGCGCTCCTGGACCAGGGATCTCAAGTTAGTCTCATTACGGAAGATTCCGCGCAATTACTTCAACTTCCACGACAAAAAATGAGCGCTGTTGTATCTGGAGTTGGAAGCATCAGTGGAAACAGCAAAGGCTTGTTACAATTAGAATGTAAATCAATACATTCTAATTACACTTTTAAAACTGAAACTTTAATCATGAATAAGCTGACGAAGAAACTTCCCACAACATCATTTTCTATTGATAACTGGAACTATCTCGATAACATCAAACTGGCCGACCCTGAATTTAATATTTCGGGACCGGTAAACTTACTTCTTGGAGCTGATGTATACTCAGAACTGATAATGGATGGAGTCATGAAGAGTGAAAAGAACCTTCCTATTGCTCAGCAAACTAAATTAGGATGGATTCTCTGCGGGAACGTCCAGACTTTTAACTGTTTTATTACTTTAAATGAACTTGAAAACATTACACGTTTTTGGGAAACTGAAGATATCAACCAAAACAACCGCTGCGCAGAACTGAATGAAGAAGAATACTGTGAAAAATACTATACGAGCACCACTGAAAGACAAAACGATGGAAAATATATTGTCAGAATGCCAATGAAACCTGATTTTGAAAAATACTTGGGAGACTCGAAGCCGCAAGCTATGTCACAATTTTTTCAACTGGAAAGAAAAATGCAGAGACAGACACATTTTGCAGCCCAGTACAAACTTTTTATGAAAGAATACAAAGAAATGGGACATATGAAATCTGTAACTACAAAAACTGAAAATCAACCACAAGCTTATCTTCCTCATCATGGCGTGCTGAGAAACGATTCTACGACCACTAAGTTGCGAGTAGTCTTCAACGGCTCCCAGAAAGCTAAAAATAACTACAGCCTAAACGATCTAATGTATACTGGCCCTAACTTACAGAAAGATATAATGTCGCTAGTATCACAGTGGCGGCTCCACCAATTTGCATTTACAGCTGACATGGAAAAAATGTACAGAAACATCTTGCTCCATGAAGATCAACAGCCACTTCAAAAAATCATATGGCGTGACACACCTAAAGAGAAGTTGCGTGAGATGCAATTATGCAGCGTAACCTATGGAATCAAGGCATCACCATACCTCGCCATGCGAACTCTACAACAACTCGCACAAGATGACGGACATAAGTACCCAGAAACTGCAAAAGTGCTTTCATCTTACTGTTACATGGATGATTTACTCTATGGATGCAATACGATAGAGTCAGCAAGAAACTTAATTCAAGACCTTATACTACTAGCGAAAGGCGGGGGACTTAACTTGAGAAAATGGACAACCAATGAGCCTCTTATCTTACAAAACCTTACTGAAGAGCAGAAATCTAAGAAAACTGTTTTGAACTTCAATCATGAAAACTCTGAAAAAACAAAAACTCTCGGCTTAAATTGGAACCCACAAGACGACTATTTCTATTTTGACTTCAAGCAACCGCCTTCTCAAAAACATACAAAGCGCACGTTGTTATCAGAGATAAGTTGCCTTTACGACCCCCTTGGATGGCTGTCACCGGTTATCATAAAATCTAAACTACTTTTCCAAAAACTATGGCTTGAAAACTATTCATGGGATGAAACTGTGCCCGAAGAAATCTATAAAGAGTGGGAAAAGATAAGAAAAGACCTTGAAAACATTCAAAAATTGAAACTGAACCGATGGCTTTTGACAAGTGGTGACGAAATTGAGCTTCACGGATTCTGCGATGCCAGCGAAAAGGCTTACGCGGCCGTGGTGTACTGCCGAGCTCAAAATAAGAACGAAATAAAAATAACATTAGTCGCCGCTAAAACTAAAGTGGCGCCTATAAAAACAAAGATAAGTTTACCACAGCTAGAATTATGTGGATCTCTGTTATTGGCTAAGCTATTAGAAAAGCTCAATAATACTTTTAAAGAAAAACAAATAACTTATCACTGTTGGGTTGACTCGAAAGTAGTATTAGCGTGGCTACAGCGTGACGTCAATAAGTCAGAGCGATACATCGCCAACCGCGTGAAACAAATACGCGCAATTATTCCTGTAACACAATGGAATTACGTGAAAAGCGAAGAAAATTCAGCCGACTGCGCCACCAGAGGCCTCCTGCCGTCCAAACTTATGACCTTCAACTTGTGGTGGGAAGGACCCCTATGGCTTAAAACATACAAAGGCTCTGAATCGCCAGATAAAAAACAATCATTCTGCACAGAGATTGGAATGATAAGTAACTGTTGTTTTGCAACTAAAAATAATCAAGACAATAATACATTATTTAATGCACTACTTATGAAATGTAGTTCTTTGACCCGTGTAATTCGAATCGTCAGCTGGATACTTCGTTTCGTAGCAGCGACACGAAATAAATTATTTAATTGCACAAGTTATTTATCGAAACATGAGACATCCGCTGCTACGCTATTGATTGTGAAAAACGTTCAAGAGCAATATTATCAACAAGAGATAGAACTACTAAAGAAAACTGAAATTATAAAAAAGGGTCCTCTGTTGAAACTGAGTCCGATACTTGATGAAACTGGTTTACTGAGAGTGGGAGGACGGCTGCAAAACTCTACGCTTCCATATGAAACTAAACATCCACTTATTTTGCCGCCAAGTAAACTGACTGAACTGATAATAGATTATTATCACAAACTGACACTTCATGGTGGACCTCGCCTAGCGTTGGCGCTTATCAGAGAAAAATATTGGATCGTCGGTGGCAACAAGACTGTCAAAAGGCAACTTCGACTTTGTGTTCGGTGTGCTCGATTCAAGTCACATCAAAATCAACAAATCATGGGCGAACTACCGAAAGCAAGGATAACACCGTCAAGGGCATTTACGAACACCGCCACAGATTACACTGGCTACGTGGAACTGAAAATTAATAAAGGAAAGGGCGTACGAACTTGTAAGGGCTACATAGCCATATTTGTTTGCATGGTGACAAAGGCCGTGCACTTAGAGTTGGTCTCTGACCTCAGCACCGAAGCTTTCCTGGCAGCATTGAAACGCATGTGTTCTAGGCGTGGCCGACCTAAAAACATGTACTCTGACAACGGTACAAACTTTGTGGGGGCTGCCAAAGTACTGAAAGAAGATTTTAAATACCACAAGACTTTTTCATCTCAAGAATTTTATGATGCTGTAAATGAACTAGATATTGAATGGCACTTCAACGCCCCACTGTGGCCAACTGCGGGTGGATTATGGGAGGCTGCAGTGAAATCAATGAAGTATCACTTACGCAGAGTAATCGGAGAACAGAAACTGACGTACGAGCAGTTCTCAACTTTACTTACTCAAGTTGAAGCGTGTATGAACTCACGCCCACTATGCGCTTTAACCGAAGATATTGAAGATCTTGATTATCTCACGCCAGGGCACTTTCTAACCGGCAGACCGATCCTGTCAATACCATACGGCAGTGATGTTCATGATGGAAACTTAGACTTACGCAACCGCTGGAAACTGGTCGACCAAATGAATCTACATTTGTGGAAACGCTGGTCACACGAGTACTTGCAACAACTACAAATACGCAGCAAGTGGCAAACACCATCAAAAAATCTTGAAACTGGAGACATAGTATTACTGAAAGAAAATCACTTACCTCCCGGAAAATGGGCGCTCGGAAGAGTCACTGAACTGCACCCCGGAGCCGACGGTCATGTTCGAGTCGTCACCCTGAAAACAAAAAACGCCAGCCTGAAACGCCCAATCACAAAGCTTGCGAGATTGCCTATAGAAGCGAAAACTGCTACTTCAGGTGAAAACTCAAGTTAAGCTGGAATAAAACAACGAAAAACTGAGTCAGCGATGAAAAATGCAACATCTATCGAGTGATTCCCGTACCATTCAAAAGGGAAGAACACTAGCATTTGATAGCAACTATTACGTCATACATTGCTATAAACTTCGCGAAGAATTCATATCTGAACCTTCAAGAACAAGAAACTGCAATCGTGCACTTTATATAACAAAGATATCATTATATTTGCAGTTTACAACAACTTATTTACAAATTAAACAATCAAGACGCACCATGTGAAATAAAAGTGTTCAATCAGCAAAGGTCATTGTCATGCACCATTAATGAAATCGCGTGCAGTGATATATGGGTCAAACTTCATATGAGTAACATATGGTTATTCACGTGCTGCGACAAACACCTGTTACGGATTATATGCAGTGATCAAGTTACATCAGCTGCGATAACGGGAACGGGACTTATTGCATTGCAAGAGGGATGTGCAATACAAAAAGAAGACGCGACTATTTACTCATTCAACCATTTCGGAAGCGAATATAATTTAAAGACAAACGATGACGTATCTACTCTTGACTCATCGATTAATAAAATAATGAATATAACATGGCACAACACGCAGCTCAAAATTGATTTTAAAAGGTTGAATAATTCTGAAGATTTTTCTAAAATTCAACAGAGTTTAATTGAGCAAAAACTGAAAGAACAAGAGCCGCTGCCATCAGGAACTGATACTTTATCGCTTCACGACGTCTTCCACTACTCATTCTCTTTTGTCGTCGCGGGAGGAGCCGCTGTCTGTATAATATATTTTGTTATCAAGAAGCGAAACTTAAGACAGGCGAAGACAGCATCCGTGCAGCAAGAGGTGACCAACCAGCCACCAGAGATAGAGATACAAGAAATGAATACTGCGCCCGCGCAGCAATCTCAGAGTTCGACTTCGAAGATAACTTTTGATTTTAATTAAGTTTTAATATTGTATAACGTTTTGCTCATACCTATGTGTTTTTATAACTTTTTGCTTATATGTGTTTTTATATTTTACTTAGATTTTTATATTTTATTACTAACTTTACTTTTTTCTCTAGACATTTTTGTCATATTCATTTAATTTTTTACTCTTATGTATAGGTAGATTTTTATGTTTTCCCCTCGGGAGCATGTACGATGACGTACAAAATGTATGTCTGATTTGCTGACTACGCAACCTACTTTGGCGCGCCGCCCGGCCGCTCGACTGTTTACATTTTTATGAAATAATAATTAGTTCTATACTTAACTCATAACTGTTAACTTGTATGTACTTATCTAATAAACTAAAATAACTTTAAACTCAGTGTTTCAACTTCTAACTGAACTATCTATCTATTTACTACTTATCTACTTTCTACTCAACACTCTTCAAGACCCATACACCTATACTATAGATACACACATTGACAGCTGCCTGCCCATTGGCCGCCAACTGACAGCGCGTCAGCTGTCTCCTTCACTCACACATGCAAAGCAGACAGCTCGCGCTTTGTACAATATGGCCGAATAAAGTAATAGAAAATACATATTTTTATTAAATACAGTACTTACGTGTGAAACTAAGCATTTTTCCTATCTCTGACTGTTGGAATTTCACACTTTTATCGCGTCTGACTGACGAGAGTTGCGTGTGTTTTCGTGTTGCGAGACTGTGCCTGACTAATTAAAAGTCGGGCAATTACCTGACTTTCGTCTTGCCATTTTGGAGCGCGGGTAACGTATCTATACATTTAATATCATTGTACATTACTACAGCGCAAGAACAACACGTTTTATAGTTCTTGCCGCTTCTTGAATTTCAGGTGGCGTCATAATATCACTTTCAATGCTTGAACTCTATTTTATGATAAGTAAATCGAAGATAAAATATTTGACAAAATAACAAACAATATCTACAATAATTATTCTTCACGCGCCAAGATTTTCTTATGTTACACGTAAGTTTTGTAACCATGAATACGGATTGATGGGCGGGCGTCGCACATGGGCTATTCACATGGGTCGATTTTAGTCACCTTGCAAGTCGCTCGCAAAATTGAATCTCAGGTGATGGCGTCGCTGTCTTCTAAGTAGTTGATGGCGTAACCTAGGACCTAGGTAACAATATGTAGTAATGTAGTTCCAGTTATCGTATGTTACACGTAAGTTTTGTAACCATGAATACGGATTGAAGGGCGGGCGTCGCACATGGGCTATTCACATGGGTCGATTTTATTCACCTTGCAAGTTGCTCGCAAAATTGAATCTCAGGTGATGGCTCGCTATCCTCTAAGTAGTTGATGGCGTAACCTAGGACCTAGGTAACAATATGTAGTAACGTAGTTCCAGTTATCGTATGTTACACGTAAGTTTCGTAACCATGAATACGGATTGATGGGCGGGCGTCGCACATGGGCTATTCACATGGGTCGATTTTAGTCACCTTGCAAGTCGCTCGCAAAATTGAATCCCAGGTGATGGCGTCGCTGTCCTCTAAGTAGTTGATGGCGTAACCTAGGACCTAGGTAACAATATGTCGTAACGTAGTTCCAGTTTTGGCTACCGAATCAGATAATTTTGTTCAGTCACCTGAGGGCCTAGGCCGAATTGCCATTCAGACGGTGCGATGAAAGTTGTGCGGATTTAGTCACCCATGTAAATACCGCATTTTACCGTGATTCGGAACTTTCTATTTGCAAAGCCAGCTCTAATTTTAAATATTGATGATATCACAGACCTCCTTGGCTGTCGTGTTTGATTGTTAGTTCCATTTCTGAGTTACACATTTATAATGATGAGTTTAATAGTAACATTTATGGTCACTTGCCTTTAATTTTGTATGAGAATCCATTACCACACGGTAGTAATGGATTCTTATACAAAAATCTTGGAGCGGTTTGGGCTGTCCAGCTACTCTGATTTAGCCCGAAGAAGGTTGTTAAAATAATGATCGAATTTCCTAATGTTTGAGAAAAAATAATTTTGTATTGAATTCATTATGCATAAAATCCAGCAGAACTTGTCTCACTAGTAGACTTAAAGTTAGTAAATTATGGTCCAAGAATATGCTTCTCCATGACCTACGGTATAGCTTATGCCACAGACTAAAAATCAATTTGTATGGGTAAATATTATATTCTGGGCTGATTTGAATTACATTATCTTGGGCTGTTTTACCATGATAAATCGTGACCCAAACGAATCATACGAAGTAAACGCTCTCAAGATACTTCGAAGAAAGTTTTGTTTGTTGTTTACTTCTCCCGTTTTCCTTCGAGATACGTAAAATGTAAATAAAATAAGCCATGGCAAGGCCTTAGAAGGTTTCATATTTCTGTTAACCGAGCCTGTTTTTCGATAGCCTTATTTTTTTGGAATGAAGAAAAAATTTACATAATTTAATATCGATCGAGCCTCATAATAAACCTACTAGGCAAGTCGTTTAAATAATATTTTATTTTTTTTCGCAATTATCACAGGGAAAGTTAGATCTAAAGAATTAAATTATAAAGTCATTTATTATTCATCGTGATATTTCTTATCATCTGAGGACGAAATTGAAATCAACGTTTTTATTTAATTGTGACAGTTTAAAAGCCATACTGTAACTCAAGATCTATCTCGATCGCTTTCAATATGACAATATGTGTACATCCATCGCTGGCTTAGAAAGATAGTCGTCGAAATAATTTATATTGACGCAGCAATGGACGTACAGTGTATGTATGTCAAACTGAAATCGATTGCGCTAAAGATGGCTGACAAGACCCCAGAAGGTATTGAATCAGTAACGAATCCTTGTATGAAAGCAAATCCCAGTAGATATACTTAAGTGAAATTGATTTTAAATTAAGTCTTATTGTCACTTCGGAATCGATTAAGAGCGAATGATAGGAAGGTAATTTAAATATCATTGGAATTCAACTCGTACACTTAATTTGGTAGATGGATAATAGTCGTTAAAATCTTATCCCGGTCGGATTCAACGTGCTTAGAATAGAAATTAGCCAAAATGCATTTAAATTTGAGTCGAATATACTTCGCTAGACATGAATTTTGCATCAACTTTTAATGTTACAACGTGAAGCCGTCTTCAGCCCATACACCCACTGAAATTGGTTTCCATTTCAAAATACTAAGAATGTTTGTTCACTAGCTTCATTACTTGTTTACAGTCGCCCCGGAGCCTGTAATAAGCTCACCCAGACCGATCGGTCAACAGTCCCCCCTTCCGGGGATAGAGGAAGAGGACGACTCCGACTGGCCTTTAGAAGACGCGACGGACGCAACATTCACACCGTCTTATAAGAGTACTAAAAGTAGTACGGATACGGTTTTCACGTCCTCTAGGAGTTCGGGGAAAAAATATAGTATAGGGAGTCCTTCATCGGTGAAGATATGTATATCTGCAGCGGCGAGGAAATCGAATAAAGCGCGTAAGCGTGGATCGGGTCAGGCGGCGGCGCCCGCGGGCGGGGAAGAGGCTGCGCCCGCGCCGCTCGGCAAGATGCAGGCGGAGCAGGGCAGCATCGGCGAGCTCCAAAAGTACCATGGACGGTACCTCAAGAGCCGACGCCATACTCTGGCCAATGTTCGGTGAGTTCAATGTTCTGGAATGTCATTTTTGTAACATGAAAATATTAATTAATTACAGTTTTTTTATAGCATTTTAGATGATATAATCTGAAATGTAATAATATAGCGAACCGTCTTCGCTTCGGTGTTGTGTAGAATTTGACACCATGGGTTCCACTCACGTTATTTTTTTGCGACAACTCCTAATATATTCATTTAAATTATAATGGTGTATAAGATTATAATAATGTGCATGAAATGCTTTAGGTTACTAATGTTTTAAAGTTATTAAGGATTAATACTGTATTCGTGTAAAGAGCTTTCTAATTACCGCATTGTACGTGACCAATTTTTTAGAAGATATAATTGATAAGTGTAGTAAGCTACCCTTTCTCAAAAAAGATATGCCATCGCGGACTTTTTTGTAGATCTATAAAAAAAGGAATATTCCACTACCACCATGCATTGTTTTGCTACTTATTTCAATTCAATGAAAGCTCCCAGGCGGTTTGACTTTTTCCGACACTTCCATCCAACAATAATTATCATTATATTTTAACCAATTTACACAAAACCTTGACAAATTATATAGTTGTATCTTCCTCATCAATTATTCTATCTATTGGTGAAAACTGTATGAAAATCCGTGCAGTTAGTTTTTGATTTATCGCGAACAGACGGACAGACTCTCGTCTGTCAGAAAACTTTGTTTTATAATATTTAGTGATTATAGCAGTGGCACTGGCAGCTATCGACGACGCTAGATGCAAAACGTAGTAGATACCTACTACACATGTTTGTGTGAGCTAGATTAATGTTCCCGCCGTGTTTCATCGTAAAATTACTTTTAGGTATTCATAAATTATTTACAACATATTATTATAAGAAGTAACGGACAGCTGACCCATTACCCAAAATATACCTCATTATAATGTTTACAAATAGATGGGGGAACAGATCGTAACTTTAGTGTTACAAAATGGTTTTAACCTCACAGTTAATACACAGACGGCCGTAAAAGCCGTTTATGAGTTAGGTAACCGCATCGATGTTTCTTCCGCGTAATTAAAACGTCAAATGAAATATTCAAACAGCTTTTAATATCGCACTGAACTTAGTTTGTCAAAGTGAAAGGAAAGCCGCCATTGAATGGCGATGCTTAGTTTAAACTGTGTTTAAATTAAACAAGGTAATCGCTTTGTTTAAAAAATTGTACAAGATTTAACTAAAGCTGATACCGTAGTCTTCACAAATGCAAGATATATTAAAAATCTAGTATAAATTGCCAAAACAGAGCTCCATGAGGTATTCTTTTGACCAAACCTTGCTCTCGTGTGTCGTACACAAAGAGTTAATTCCTCACTCTACAACATGACATCTCCAGAACAAACAATATGTGATAAATAGGCGATTTAAGAAAAAACTTAGATAAACACAGACCCTGTCTGTGACAGATTGATTAGGCACCTTATTTACAATAATATTTCTCATTTTTTATTTAACTTCGTCATATTAAAAGCACAAAATATATAAATCAATTATTCGATTCGTAACAGAGCTTTTCTGGCAACAACAAATGTTCAATATAATACGATTCGATTGTGATTGTGAGTTATTTATTATGGAAAGTTCTTACCAGTTTTTAATTAAATTGAAGCAATCAGAAACGGTTTTATTTTGAGAGAATAAAAGACAGATTTTTCAGTTTCAGAACAAGTTTTTGGACCTACAGTACTACACTATGCCGACCTTCGTGGTCTACCTCTGGGATCCCGGGTTCAATCCTTGGCTAGGTCAATTTAGAAAAAACTAACTTTTCTATATTGGCTCAGGGGCCTAATCGCACTAATTTTCAACGATAAATTCAAAATTAAATAGTCCTTTTCAGTTTATTTTACAAAAGAACACTCGCTTTAGTTTTGTTAAAATTTTTGAAAGCTATGCAATAGTAATTAATAAGTCTATGAAGCTATGCCTAGGGAGCCTAGGTTGCCAATTTTGGACAATACTAGCAAAGCACACTATTTTCTTGCGTGAAGATGAACACATCATGGATTCTGTTAGATGACAAATTACTTCTGTTTAAGATGCTATTGCGTCCTTCCTTAACTTTTGGTCTCATTTCTTAAATCGTGGCCTTATTTTGTCATTCGTTTAAAACAATCGATTAAATAATTTAGCAAACTTTTACGCCATTTTTTTGATATCATAAAAATACTTTTAATAAAAAGGGCTGCCAAAATGTATCCATCTTCTAATATACGTAGTGGCACTGTTTTGTTTTTTAACTAAAATGTGAATGGGATACAGTATCATGTGATATTTATGGGTTCTTAGGGATTAAAAGTGGGGTATCGTGTATGAATGGGGTATCAGGGCGTATAGAATATGGGGCTTGTTGCATCACCACACCATTCTGACCCGCCCGGAGAGGGCCCTCCTTTATGTGTGCCCTTATCATGAACAGCTTTCGAGAAAAAAAAACGCGCGTAAAGGTACTCGAAGGAGTAATTTATCAATGGAAAGTTTTATTTCGCTTTTCGGCGGTACATAACGCTGTACAAATTCCAATACAAAATTACTCTATCGAGTACTTTTACACGCATTTTTTTCTCGATAAATGTTCGTACAGATCTATTAATCTTCATTAATGCAAACACGAGACTTTTGCATCACAACAACTTTGCGTCTAATGCCGGTTGTTTACAAGATCAATTTTGTTTGTGTGAACTAAGGTGTGAGAGCGGGATACTATCACCGTATCAGTGTGTGAATGGGGATAGGGTGTATTAAAAATATGGTGCTTGTTGCATCGCCATCTTTCTTTATCTCACCGGCCAACGGCCCAGTTTGTGGACATCCGGCGAGGCTCCGGGTTGCATATTAAACGTTTCCGCTACTTTATCCGATCTATTAATCTTCATTAACGTAAACACGAGACTTTTGCTTCACGACAACTATGCGTCTAATGCTGGTTGTTTGAAAGATCATTTTGTTTGTTTGAAGTAGGTAGTTAAACATAATAAGCATTTTACTAAAAATGAATCCGATGTTTTTCCTATAGACTGGTAAAACTTTACAACGGCTTAACAAAATATACAGGGTCACTGGAAATATGACGTATTCCTGCTAAGGGGTTATAGATGAGGTCAAAACAAATATTTTTTGTTAGATAACTTTTTCTCAAAAAGTTAGTAGCTTTTGAGTTAATTGAAATTAAGTAATTTTTTACCAAAAGTACGTTTTCAGACACAAAAATTTAAAATAAAAGATAACTACTCATTCAATTCCGGATTTTTTATTACTTTGGGATAGAAAACACTCTAAGTGTTGATAATGAATAAAAAAAATTACAAAAAGTACAGGTGTTTATAAAAACTTCAATCCTTAAATGCATTTTTTATTTTTATTTTTTCAGCGTTTTTAGAAACGGCAGCAAATATCTTTAAAAAATTCCTAGTAACTAAGCGTGCATAATATTTTAAAAACATCACCATCTATTCAGCTTTCAGTTGAGGTATAAAATTAAATAATAACTTAAATAAAAAATGAGAAATTAAGACTTAAGTAAATGGCAGTCCCATTTCATGTAGCAAAAGTTTCCTACTTCGAGCGCTTCGGAGGTGGCCGTATTATCTTACTTATATCATAAATGTGAAAATTTGCTTGTTTGGATGATTGTTAATCAATCATGCAAAACGGCTGAACGAATTTGGATGAAATATGGCACACAGATAGTTTAAAATCCGGATTAAAGCAAAGGAGGATATCTTGGTTAAAGGTTCCCTAGGGATTTTCTCGAATGTAAATGCGGATGAAGTCGCGGGCGGAAGCTAGTTTGTCATAAATGGTCGTGCTTACTAAAAATACTTTCCGCATTTACATTCGAGAAAATCCCTTCGGAACCTTTAACCAAGATAATAGTATCCTCCTATGTTTTAATCCGGTTTTTAAACTATCTGTGGGTCATATTTCATTCAAATATGTTCAGCCGTTTTGCGTGATTTATTAACAATCATCCAAACAAGCAAACATTCACATTTATGATATAAGTGGGATAATAAGACCACCACCGAAGCGCTCGAAGTAGGAAATTTTTGCTACATGAAATGGGACTGCCATTTACTTAAGTCTTATTTTCTCATTTTTTATTTAAGTTATTATTTAGTTTTATACCTCATCTGAAAGCTGAATAAATGGTGATGTTTTTAAAATATTATGCACGCTTAGTTACTAGGAATTTTTTAAAGATATTTGCTGCCGTTTCTAAAAACGCTGAAAAAATAAAAATAAAAAATGCATTTAAGGATTGAAGTTTTTATAAACACCTGTACTTTTTGTAATTTTTTTATTCGTTATCAACACTTAGAGTGTTTTCTATCCCAAAGTAATAAAAAATCCGAATTCTAATGAGTAGTTATCTTTTATTTTAAATTTTTGTGTCTGAAAACGTACTTTTGGTAAAAAAATACTTAATTTCAATTAACTCAAAAACTACTAACTTTTTGAGAAAAAGTTATCTAACAAAAAACATTTGGTTTGACCTATCTATAACCCCTTAGCAGGAATACGTCATATTTCCAGTGACCCTGTATATTATTTGATTAGAAGTAGCCTACATCATATTAATATAACATGCAGTATCATTTTCTGAAATAGATGGGTGGCTTTTATTTAAGTGTAAATAAATAAATGAAATAAATAGTATAAAACTTCCAGATTTCTTCCCCTAATATGTCACCTTTTTTAATTATATCTAGTTCACCTAGTGTTCGCGGTCCAAAGGAATAATTGAAAATTCGAGGAAAATATTAAAGATATAGTTTAAAAAAAAATTGTTCATAACACTAAAGCTCGTTAACACACACAAAAAAACTTACTGAACTCTTTTATCTTTTACCTGTTTAAT
Organism: Agriphila geniculea; assembly: GCA_943789525.1. NCBI lineage: Eukaryota > Metazoa > Arthropoda > Insecta > Lepidoptera > Crambidae > Agriphila > Agriphila geniculea. Next base: position 11,504,281 of record OX038875.1, read on the forward strand.
AGTTATGGCTACGACTTCAGACGAAGGAAATTTTACTCCAAAACTGTAGAAATGTTTGTCACCTTTTATAATATTTTTATGAAGTTCACGATGCATAACCCACCCATAATATACTTTACTGATGATCGATTGGCGACAGGCCGGGGTGATAGATTTCGTTGTCACTCAATGGCTACGCGTCGATATGACCTTTCACCTTCTTTTCACGTTTGTGGGTATAAATATAAAAACAATATTATAAAGTACAAATTCATGTAACGTTAACATAATCTATATATATAAAAGAGTAAATCATTTACTGACTCATCACGAAATCTCAGAAACTACAAGTGCTAGGAGTCTCAAATTTTGCATGGGGGTTCCTTTTAGGGTGAAGGTGCTCACTAAGACGGGATTTTGCGAAATTCAACCCCTAAGGGGGTAAAACAGGGTGGCAAAGTTTGTATGGGAGAAAGCGATTCCTTGGCCCGATTGATTCTAAATTTGGCATAGACATTCTTTAACAAAATTAATCGATTAAGTGTTTCGTATTTTCTTGAAATGTATCCCCTAACAGGGTTGAAAAGGGGTAGAAAGCTATTTTTAGGGTGGTTGACTTCGATATCGGAATCAAAACTTCTTAGTGCATTTGTACGATTAAGAAAAATAAATGTCAGTTGTCAGCACTGACGTCCACTGAATTTTCCAAAAGACTTAAACATCATAGATAATATCACATAAAACATCATAGAATACACTATATAATTCAAATTTAACATAATTGAACCCAGCATGCGTTGCAATATTACGATTTTTTAGCCAGGAGTCTTTTCAGTCGTAAGTAGAACAATTCACCAAACATATACTTATTACCTACATTACTAATCGGATGTGGAATGTGGATGAATAGTTTAGAAGTGCATACTGCATAGAAAACAAATAAACATACACAAAGACTTCTATGTTGTTGAACATTACATTAGATTTTTATTTATAAAGAAGATACTTTTAAGTATTAAATATTACATAATATAATTATAATTTTTTTGTTAAATTACCGCTAATTTTTTTATGGACCAGGATGTCGAGGACAGCAAAGAAAACGGTGGTTGAAAGGGGAAAAGGAAGATTTAATAGCAGAATAATGGAAACACGTTTACAATAGGCAATAGGCAAAGGAAAGCAATATGACAAGAAGAGAGTAAAGAGACAAAACCATAGTATATGGATTTACATGTAACTAATTACAGAGTAGAATATATAAGTCTATACATGGGTAGGCCTGTCCTTGACATAAGTACCTACCTACCTAATACAGAATCATGAACAGGGCGTTGGTTCTGTAACCAAACTCGAACCCCACTTCGAATCTCACTTCACTGCACGGGAATTTTAAATCACAAATAAGATAATGATAAGATTTTTTTTATCACAAAAATAATTGAATAAATTTTAAATTCACGCGAAGTGAAGTGAGGTTCGAAGTGAGATGCGAGTTTGGTTACAGAATCGACAGACTGCGCGGCTAAAACCGCGGGGTGCAGTTATTACCTTTATAATCACAAAATTGTAAAAATTATAAAGTTTTGATGTTTGGATGTTGTTCATAATTATTGTTATTCAATCAGGTCTGAACGGGTGAACGGATTTAGACGAAATTTGGCACAGAGATAGATTATAGTCTGGAATACTTAACACAGGCTTCTTTTCATCCCGATTATTGGTTTCCAGGGAAAAACTAACAACAATTACAGACTCCCACGCCGGGGCGGAGCCACAGGCAAAAGCTATAGTATATAGGTAGTATAAAACAAAGTCACTTCCCGCCGTCTGTACGCTTCACTTAAACTACCTATGCATAAAAACCGCATTAAAATCGATCCATAAGTTTGGGAGCTAGGTTGCCGGAGACAGACAGACACACACACACACACGTCAATTATATTATAACACTCCTTGCGTACGTAATATGTAGATAACCTGTAGTATAATGTAATAACTTCACACGGACACTACATTATAGCACAGTTTTACATTAGTAGGTAACTACATTGCACCCGTGCGAAGCCGGGGCGGGCCGCTAGTAATAATATATAACCCGGTCGAGTTAACTCGGCACCTGAAGCGTGATAGACCCCCTTCGTTTTCTCCTTTCCTAACGCCACTGTCGTCATGCCAGTAGCGTTAGTACATTTGTTAGCGATAATTTATCGATAATCTATCGAAAACTTTCAAAAAATTGACGACGGTGGGGTGAGGAAAGGAGAAAACGAGAGGTGTCTATCCAACTTCAGGTGCCGAGTTAACTCGACCGGGTTATACCTGCCAGTTCTCTTTGTTGGATTGGAGTATGTTTACTTTGAGAGATTACAAGATGGAACTTTTGTTAAGATATATTTCGGACGAATTTCAAACGTTAGAACACAGTTATATAACATTAACACCTCGTCCCGTTCTATACACCTAGATATGTATAAGTAGGTACTGTGTAAATACTCATTCTCAAAATCCGGAGATACCTAAGTAGCAAATAGCTTCTACACTAAACTAAATACACAAAAAATATACAAGGTTAAAAAAAACCCGTATAATATTAGTAATAAAAATATGGCGTAGAATGTAATAAAATATTGACTCACAGAAAACAAAAGTTAGGTACACAAAAATACGTTGCTCTACCCACTAATTATAATTAGTGGGCAGAGCAACGCACTAATTATAATTATATAACTCTGTTGCTACCAATTCTCGTTTGAAATCGATTTTATTTCAGATTCAATCGATTTTTATCAGAGCAACGTATTTTATGCCTAATAATAACAAAAATAATAACATGTTAAATGCAATCAACAGCCAAAGGGTGCTTGGAATAGGTACAATAAATCTTTCAATATTAGCACTTCATATTATAAATGCTGAACTTAAAATGAATTATTTTCTCCCCTTGTTACTCAGATGTTTGATGACTTTAGTGGTACAATCTTAAATGACGTTTTTCATAAATAGAGGAGGTTTCTGAAGCGACTCATTTAGAAAATAATTGTAACTCCGTGGTATGGGTATAAACATAAAAGATGTCGAAATGTCTTTTGGGGTCGTTGACCGTCTGAAAGCTCGAGTGGAACGAATGACGTGAGAATTCTTTACGAAGAATAAATAAATAGCTCTACATTGAGTTAATTAGCTAGCACTAATTTATTAACATAGATCTACCTATATTATATAACATCTGACATGTATATCAGATGTTAAAGGTGTGCCATAATAGTACCTTATGAAACAAGTTAGCTTAGGTTGCTCATTGCACACAAGGCTGTCGGTTGCAGCCCGAGCCGCAGGCGAGGGCGTAACTCAGCCGAGTGTGCAATGAGCAAAAGCTCACGAGTTTCATACGACGTTTTTCAACACATTTGTGAGGAAAATACAATGTAATTTACCACACAGCAACAAATACGACAAAAACAAAATACGACAATTATGGGAAAAGGCGCGTATATTTTTTTTTTCACACGCCCAATGCAAGAATATTTTGCGAACAAAGGGATGAATGAGCATACAGCCTACTACAAAATTATAATTTTAAGTGATAAAATGCAAACATTTTAATATTTTATAACAAAATATTGTGAATTATGAATAATTTGGTAATAATAAATATTTTCAACACACTTACTCGTAAAGTGAGCCCTAATACATTGCTTTTAGGGCCATAAACAGAGCTATAACAAACGCGTGCAATCCTTACTAATATTATAAATGCGAAAGTCCGTTTGTTTGTTTGTTTGTTTGTTTGTTACGCCTTCACGTCGTAACTACTAAAACGCACAATCATGAAATTTTGCATACACGTTGCCAAGGGTGCAGAAAAGGACATAGGATACCTTTCATCCAGAAAAAAAACGTACAATTCCCGAGGGATATCAAAAAAACTGTCCACGCAGACGAAGTCGCGGGCGGCCGCTATAGTTATAGAAAGAATACGATATAAGACTTGTTATAGAATTATCCCTACAAAGTTAAATTAGTACCCTACTGCAAGTTCTTTGCGAATAAACAGGAACATTCCGAATATAACCGGGTATATAGTACAGTTATTTTTTTAATAACTACAAAGAGGTTTTATACCGCTGAAAATTCATATTAATTTTTGAAATAAATAAATGTGTAAGTCCTTAATTAAGTCAAACGAATATTTATTTTTATCAAATTATTCATAATTCACAATATTTTGCTATAAAATGCTAAAATATTTGCATTTTATCAATTAAAATTATAATTTTGAAGTAGGCTGAATGCTCCCTCACCCCTTTGTTCGCAAAATATTTTTGCATTAGGCGTGTAAAAAAAACAAAAAAAAACCTACGCGCCTTATTTTCCCATAATTATTGTCATATTTTGTTTTTGTCGTATTTGTTGCTGTGTGGTAAATCACTTTGTATTTTCCTCGCAAATGTGTTTAAAAACGTCGTATGAAACTCGTGAGCTTTTGCTCATTGCACACTCGGCTGAGTTACACCCTCGCCTGCGGCTCGGGCTGCAACCCGCAGCCTTGTGTGCAATAAGCAACCTAAGCTAGCTTGTCTCATAATGTACTATTTCAAAAATGAATATGAATTTTCAGCGCCATTAAACCTCATTGTTGTTACTAAAAAAAATAACTATATTACCCGGTTAAATTGGGAATGCTCTGTTTACTCGCAAAGAACTTGCAGTAAGGTGCTAATTTAACTTTGTAGAGATAATTCTATAACAACCTAGTGTTTTATATATTATTGCACGCTTTTGTTATAGCTCGGTTTATGGCCCTAAAATCGATGTATTAGGGCTCACTTTACGAGCAAGTGTGTTGAAAAATCTATAAGAACACATCCAAAACTGTAATTATTCTTTTAAATAGTTTTATCTTCACCCATTCTTTAAATCCTCTGTAAAGGGTTCTGAAACAGCTTACTGCCATCATTACAATATCCCCGAGCGAGCTGGTCCTGCTGCGCCACGCGCCCACGCGCGAGCGTTGCATTATGAAATTCAGTACTGTTGCGGATAACATAATGACGAGGAGAGGGAGGAAAGTCAAAGTCAAAAACAAAGTCAAAGTCAAAACCTTTATAGAGGATACATATCATGGGTGTAGATAAATATCATGGATGTTTTAAATCCAAATGTATTAAAATATTGTTTGTTTCCCAAATAAAAAAAAAAAAAATGGGTGTAGATAAAGTCTTGTATGCAACTGTACATAATCCTAAAAATAAGCCCCTTTCATCCCTTTAGGAGTTGAATCATGGCCACCGTGTTGGATTTCAAGATAAATACTGTTTTCGTAATCAACATCCCATGAAACCTCAATAACGACATCCATATCTAGTTTGGGCTTTTTACCCCATTTACCCCTTAAGGGGTTGATTTTATGACCCCATTAGGGATTGAATAATGTCTACCATTTAAAAATAAATGCCATTTTCATAATCAACATCCCATAAAACCCTCAATAACGACACCCATATCGATGTTGGGATTTTTTTACCCCATTTACCCCCTAAAGGGTTGAGTTCCGGAAAACCACGAAAAACGTGTTTGCTTATTTGTTTTTAGAAGTATTAAGTTGAAATGTCTTTTTTTTTAATATTTTTTTCATACAAAGTTTGTACTCCCAATTCAACCCTTTAGGGGTACAATTTCCAAAAATCCCTTCTTAGTGGGTGTTTAAACTGAATAAAGTATCTATGTACAAAATTTCAAGTCTCTAGGTTCAGTGGTTTGGGCTGGGCAATAGTCTGTCAGTCACCAGTTCATTTCTATATTAGAGAATCTGTACAAAGATTTTCTTTAACAAACTCTGTTTTAATTCTAAACTTAAGAAAATAAGATAGACTTGATCCCTTGAGCAGAATAACAAACAAGGCATAGTTTTCATGTTTGAAAATAATAAAAAAAAGAAAAAAAAAGAGATATTATTTTCTTATTTCACACTTTTCCGCCGTTGAGCTGGGGAGTCGTATGTCAGACATGTCACAGACACCGCCTCGGGACATTCGGAGATCTCCCTGTATATGACATGAAAGTCTTTTTTATGTACAAACGAGGCTCAAAGTAACCTGTGTAACTGTTTTTCGTCTGAAAATAAGCGAGATATGTTCTAAGAATACTAAAAACCATAAACAATGCAAAGCCCGAAAAATAACAAGTAGGTAGTCAATTAAACACTATGACATGTTATTTAATGTGAATGTTAATGCACCCAAAACATTGTATTTTGGGTGCTTTTATTAGGTTAGTGGCTGCTAGTAATAAAATAAACTTCATCTTTACAAGCTTTTTCAGTAATAGTTTTTCAGAAAATAAACTTAATCTTTACAAGCTTTTTCAATAACAAATTAAATTTATAGATGCAAACAATTTTAAGTAGTGAGCTGAGGATGCTGATATTCGATATCATTTATTAACATACACACAAAATATATGATAATCAAGTAACATGATAACAAAACTATCAAAAATATTGCAATTCCGCATTCATGCTCACCTGCTCAGAGACCACTCGTACTTTTTTTAAGCTCGCACACAATTAGGTAGTGTTATATTATGGTGACAAAATTCAACGTTGCCACTCGCCGCCGTGAATTTTCACCGCCAGTGACTGTTATTGCACTACCCCGCAGACTAGTCATTTTTTTCACAGTGGTGTTAGTTTTCAGAGACAGGTTGGCGTAATCATACAAAAAAGTGTGTTACAAGGGACGCCGCCAACAGGGGTCAGTGTCGGCAAAGAATAGATTGTCTCTATTCTGTCACATCACAGCGCTAGAACGAAAAAGTCCGAAAAATTGTTTATGCCGCGCTTCATGACTAGAATGTGCCAATACCTCAATCAACTTTTACACCTTGTTCGATACGACTGATGACAGCTTTATTTCGCTTCCACATAACAAGTTTGAAAAATATAATAAACTATGTTTTGAATATCAGGCGTTACCTTGCGGAAGTCCAATATAGATGCAGAAATAATATTTCGCAATAACTTCCACACACATATGGTAAAACATGCAAGAAATTTACAGGGTCATTTTGTATTCATCAACCAAATTTTGAGGATGTGTTCAGTCTATGAAACTGATCAACTTTCTCTAAGAAACACAGGGCCAAATATGTAAAAAAATTAAATAAATAGTTTAGTCTCATGGACTGGAAACATCCTTGTTTGGATGGTAAGTTTAGAATGACCCTGTATGCACCACCCGCCCGCCCACAAATGAAATGGCCCTTTCCGGTGGCATTCGAATATCTAGTATAGGATATCGGTTTCATCCGCGTACTTTGTGTGGAAATTTGGATCCCACCAAAAACATTTTCATATATAGTGTTGCCAAGACTCCATATGGCTTGCACTGTCAAAAAGTTATCAGACCTCATGTAGAGCCTAGCTTCTAACTCTACGCGCCCTAACTCTACAAGCCCTAACTTCAAAAACTCTACACCTTAGTCAAACCATGTGACTTGGCCATTTCGCTACATGAAAACCTTTCTGATAAACAATAGTTCTTGTAGTAACGAAACGGCCAAGCCACATGATTTGACTAAGATGTAGAGTTTTTGAAGTTAGGGCTTGCAGAGCTAAGGCGCGTAGCTTGGCTTTACATGAGGTCTGATAACTTTTTGACAGTGCAAGCCATATGGAGTCTTGGCAACACTATACATAAAAATGTTTTTGGTGGGATTTCATTCCTTTTTATAAGTAAGTAGTTTTGAAATAAACACAATTTCTCTTTTATTGAATATTTTTTTCCGTTTCTTTAACAGTGATTTACTAAGTTTTAAAAATAATTATTAAATATTTAAAGATTTTTCAGATACATAAAGTCTTATTTTTTCAGACCTCTAACATCAAAATTTGCGGAAGTCTCATACAAACTTCCATCCCCTAGTTTAAGGGGTTGGGGGATAAAAGTTCCAAGTTTTATAATTTTTTTGTTGTTTGTGTACTAAAACTAGCTTACATACCAAATTTCAGCTTTCTAGGACTTCAGCAAGTACCCTAAGAATTTTGATGATTATCAGTAAGTTTTGAAGAAATTGGTGTTTTTTTAGATCTCAATAAAATTCAAAGTTGAAGAGCTATGCAATTGAAACTTTGTATGTTTAATAAGTTTACTATTGACATTACATTCCGAGAATTTTGTTTATCTAGTATACTCCAAATCCAAGATATGAGGGTTCAAAAAAACGACGAAGCGCTTCGAGAAAAGTAGGTAGTGCCCTTTGCGCTTCGCTTCCTCGTCTTGGCGGAAGCACTACCGTGCTCCCAGATAGCATCGCCTACTTTCGTAAAGATATCTACGGTTTGAAAGAGATTTGACATTATTGAATGGGTACCTACTCGATTCTTATGCGTGAGTACGAGTACCGAAATTAGTAACGTTCATAGTTTTCAGTGCACTATTTGGTTTTACTCAATGTCTCCTAAAAATAGCCTGTTTTGTTAGCAAAGCACTAAAACTTAAAAGTTCAGCGCAAACATAAAAAGCAACTTGCATGCAATATGAAGTATGAATGACCTCGGCTCCCCGGCGACCATAGCTTAACAAGTCCTAGATTTTTCCATTCTCTATTGTAGTATCCACCTTTCATCGCAAGTGATGTGTTATGATCGACGTACCGTTTGGAATGAAAGTGGTAATTTCAAACAAAGAGTTTTTTCTATTGTATTTAGGATTAAATGGTTTTTCATCTATACTTTTTATTTTTATTGTACTTTTTTAATTTGCACTTTTGATTGTTACTGGATTACATAAGACGATTTTTTTGTTTCATTCAGGCTTTTGTTGATCATTTAAAATTTATATCAAACCATGGGTCATGCATTAAAATAAATGAAACTATGTGCGATAATTTAATTATTGATTTTAGTTTGAAACAAAACTAATAAGAAACCTTTTTTTATAAAAAAAATAATTTAAAATTATAATAAAAAAAAACAATGAATTAAAGTTTATTATTTGACAACCAGTTATTAAACGAGAAAAAAAAACTTTTTTCGTAGGAGTTATGAAAAAAAGTTACGTAGACGGAATAAGGGCAAATACCCATTTCTTTACCTGCCAACAACGTAAGGCAATCTATATACAGCCTCCATTATTCCAGATTCCTTTAACGTGCTACAAGATAAATTACGTGCCTATGGGAATTTCAGAAGTTGCGAGACTGTTGTCTATCAACAGACTACTCTGTCAGTGTCGAATGGAACAAGGACAATAAACCACATTGACTGAAATTAACATTGAAATTCAAACTATTCAGTGTTAGCGCCACTATGCGATAGGTATTGCTGTATAAACTTAATCTCATAGATTTAGTTGAATAATATGTCAATGTAAATACAAATTACGCATTTCTTTTGTAAAACTCGCCGCTACTAAAACGGGATAGACACAAGTCAAAGTCAAAGTCAAAGTCAAAGTCAAATAAGCTTTATTCAAATAAACTTAATTATTAAGTACTTTTGAATCGTCTATATTTTCCTACCACCCGTTCCAGACTTTTTTACAAGAATGCCCAAGTACAGTCATGGTGCAGTGCTTGGCTTTTAAAATTCTTAAAACTGCACTTTGGGGCATTGTTTTCGCTATTTTATGAGACTGATTTGTGAAAGTGTTTATATGACTTAAATATTTAAAATTTTCAAGAAGAATTCTCTGCAACGGGAGCAAATGTAAAAAAAACATCATTTTTTATAGAGGCAGCGTCGTTCCCTGTAAAGCTTTTGTTATAAGGAGACTAGTTTTAAATGAAACGCACGTTGCGCACGTTTCCTTAGTAGGGGATAGGGAATGTTTGTGGCACGTTTTCAAAGGAATCGCATATGAATGTTATGGATGCATCGGAGTGCGTTCGTATTGAGCGGGAGGTGGATTTCCACAATGTACTCGTAGTAAGTAGTCCATTTATTGTGCGATGTATCGGTCAGTAACATCACGTACGTTCTTGTTATTCGGAAGTGTATAAGGCGTTTGAGCTGGGCTGAGTTTTACTTAGAATGGCCACTAAAAATCCTCGTCCTTCGTAAGTACATTAAGTCGTAGGTCCCGGTCCCAGTGGGACTTTGTAGGCTGCTTAGCTTCACTGCCGACATTCGCAAGAGGTATTGATTTTTCTAGATGCAAAGAGATGCCATTCAGCGGTCGCAGGGAAGATTATGTTAAAAGTATAGCGCTCTCTTAAAATTACGTGAGAAACATTAGAGAATAGTGCTGATAATATTTAACTGATTTATAGGTATACGTTTGCATTTAGCTTGTAACCAAGTACGAAAATTACTTATTTGCTCTTTAAAACTATATAAAAGCATTTAAACATATTGTTGGATGTTCTAATTTAAATATATCATACAACATTCAAAATAATAAAAAAAAAATATTAAGTACATTTCTAGTTTATATACGCTTTTTAAAGCGAAATTGCATCAATCGTTAAAAATATAATAATCTAAACATTTACTAAAACTTTTACATAAGAAATGATCATTCAAATTAAAAATAAAACAATTATAGTTGTAACATTTTTGAAATTCTTTTAAGCAAAACAATTGCATAAACAAAGAAGACGTAAAAAGAATGAAAGAAAACGAGAATGCCATAATAAAAACATGAGTATTTTAATATCTAATTATGTGCATACATGCGTAATGAAATGAAGTACATTCTTATGCATGATTGAAGAATAAACAATGCTCATTAAACCATTTACTTTATTTGAATGCAGATTTACGTCTCTATATAAATAATTCTAATGTTCAGTTTAAAATTGCAGTGTGAAATTTATTATCTAATATTTAGTTTAGTATACAATAAATAACTAAGAAGCATCCATCGATTATAGTCCTGGGAATATACATTTAAACTTTCTTGGCATTATGTTTAAATCACTTAGGGGCGAGCCTTATTACTGGGGTAAAACCGATAAAACAATTTGTCAGTGGACAGACAGATTTACAATCCCGCTGCGCTGTAACTTTGATTCCGTTCCAACAAATGAAAGTTGTTCATAACTGTCTTGGCCGGGGATTGGCGTGAATCGAGTTGGGTTTCATTAATTTTAAAATGCCTATGCTTTTTTGTTAAAAAATAAATTTCATGATGATTTTACCTGAATACGTCCGGATTCGAACGGTTAATTTAAAGCAAAACAATATTGTTTCTTGACTCATGTGCTTTCGTTCTCTTTTTGCTACGTCATATTAAAAATGAGACGGTGGTACTTCAAGTCAGCATGGCGCAACTCTCTCAGTAAAAAACGATCTATGGCAGTCATTACACACGTCAATCTGGTTTCAATCTGATCAAAACCGCAGATTGATGGAATTTGATGCGGTTGGTTTGCGACGTTACACGGTCAATCCAGCAAGATCTGGATCGATACCGATCGATGACCTCAGTGGTGCAGTATTCAACATGCCAGTCTACCACGCAAGAGGTCCCGGGTTCGATCCCCGGACGAAATCGAAATGATAAATTTTAATTTCTGAGTGACGGGTCTGCGTATAATAAGTACATATCTATTTCGAAAAGTTAGTACCTATTAAAAACCCAAAAGCACCCATTTTATGCCTTGGTTAGTTTAGGGTTAAATGGCGCTGTGTGTGTAAAATCAAATATCGATATTTATAATACTATTTTACCAAGCTATGAACTATCTGAGTGCCAAATTTCATCCAAATCAGTTCAGCTTCAGAAGGCTGAACTGATTTTGATGAAATTTGGCACACATACATATACAGTTATAGCCTGGTATAGTAATAATAATATCGAGGTAAAAAAGTATTTTTCAAAACATTGCAAAAAATATAGTAAGTATACTTTTGGGAAATTTATGAAAAAATAAAGTCCTCATTTATTTTTAACTAGCTTCCTTTAAAAAATAAAAATAGGGTACATAGGGTAGGTACTTCCTAGGGCACCAAACTAACTGTATGCCAAATTTCATCATCTTTCACTGCAATCAAATTTTTTTAACCGACTTAAAAAATGAAGGAGGGTTCTGTTCTCTTCATCTGTATATTTTTTTGCATGTAGTCATGGGCGGGAGCTAGTTAAAAATAAATGTGGGCTATATTTTTTATAAATTTCTCAAAAGTACTTACTAAAGTATTTTACCCTAGGGTACCTTTGACCAGGATAAAAAGTATCTTATAATTTAATCCAGGCTATAAACTGTGTGTCGAACTTCATTCAAATCATTCAGCCTTAAAAACTAACATACAGACGAACAGAGAAACAAGCTCCTGCTTTTTTGTAGTTGGTTAAAAATATTTGATCGCAGTATATTGTGCTAGATTGTCAGTCTACCATGGTAGATTGACAATCTACCACAATCTACCGCGATCCGATGCAAGCAGATTGTGGTAGATTGACAATCGACCGTGGTAGACTGACAATCTACCACAATCTAATACGATTCGATATTTTTAACCAACTTCAAAACAGCAGGAGGTTGTTTTTTTGTTCGTCTGTATGTTTTTTTAGGGTATTTTTAAATTGCCACCCGGATGTGGTCGCGGGCGGAAGCTAGTTAAAAATAAATATGGGCTATATTTTTTACAAATTTCTCAAAAGTACTTACTAAAGTATTTTACCCTAGGGTACCTTTGACCAGGATAAAAGCATCTTATAATTTAATCCAGGCTATAAACTGTGTGTCAGACTTAATTTAAATCAGTTCAGCCTTAAAACTAACATACAGACTAACAGAGACACAAGCTCCTGCTTTTTTGAAGTCGCTTAAAAATATTGGATCGCAGTATATTGCGCTAGATTGTCAGTCTACCGTGGTAGATTGACAATCTACCACAATCTACCGCGATCCGATGCAAGCAGATTGTGGTAGGTTGACAATCTACCGTGGTAGACTGACAATCTACCACAATCTTATGCGATTCGATATTTTTAACCGACTTCAAAAAAGCAGGAGGTTATTTTTCTGTTCGTCTGTATGTTTTTTTAGGGTATTATTCAAATGTCCACCCGGATGTAGTCACGGGCGAAAGCTAGTTAAAAATAAATATGGGCTATATTTTTTATAAATTTCCCAAAAGAACTACAAATTAATTTCAGTGATTTAAAAAATCTCTAGGGTACCTTTGACCGAGATACAAAATATCATAAGTTTTATCCAGACTATAAACTGTTTGCCAAATTTCATCTAAATCAGTTCAACCTCCATAAAAAAAATTACAACGACCAGAGAACCCGCTTCCTTTTTTGAAGTCGGTTAAAGACATCGGATCCCAGTAGATTCTGCTAGATTATCAGTCTACCGTGGTAGATTGACAATCTTCCACTCTACACACAATCACAATCTACTGCGATCCGATATTCTTAACTGACTTCAAAAAAGGAGAAGGTTCTCTGTTCGTTTGTCTGTTTATTTTTTAAGGGGATTTTTCGAATGTCCAACAGGATATAGTCGCGGGCGGAAGCTAGTTAAAAATAAATATGGGCTGTAATATGTTTTTATAAATTACCCCAAAAGTACTACATATTAATTTCAATGTTTTAAAAAATAAAAATACCTTTGATACCTTTGACCGAGATAAAAAGTATCCTATGTTTTTATCTAGGCTAATTTAGCGCACAGTTTGTGCGCTAAATTTCATCTAAATCAGTTCAGCCTTCAAAAAACATGTGTACGATAGCAGCAGTAGATTGCGATGAGCAGACTGCAAGTTCTCTGTTCGTACTTCGTTTGTATGTTTGTTTTTTAATGATTGTTCGAATGTCCACCCACGCGGATGTAGTCGCGGGCGGAAGCTAGTTAAAAATAAATGTGGACTACATTTTTATAAATATCCCTATAAAATGTTTAATTGTTTTGAAAATAATACTATTACCTCGAAAAAAAGGTGCCAACCCTAAGCCAGACCAAGCCAGATTGACGTAGATTGACAATCCAGCACAATCTGATCACGCCAGACCGCGCCAGATTGAAACAGATCGCGAACAACGTTACACAATCAATCTCTGTCAATCTTTGTCAGTCTGGCACGGTCTGGATTGTGTGTGTAATGGGTGCCTATGAAACGGAGGCAAATTTTTAACCCGTCTAAGTTTGAAAGAACGTTGACAATCCACAAAGCAGTAGATAATTGACAACATTCGAATTTAGGCGTATTATACTTCGCCCTATCAAAGAGTATTCTATCATCTTTGACCGTTTTACCGCGAATGCCGTTTGACGTTTTTCTTTTGTTTGTTTTCGTTGAATTCGCCTCTGTTTCATAATCATGCTTTTTGTATGACACTCCCGTCTCTTATATTGCTAGTTATTTTTACATTCTCTTTGCTTCAAGTGATTATTCGTGTACGTGACACGTATTTGTCATTTCCGTCCAAATCTTCATGTAATGTCCAAACATCATAAACACACCTTCCATTTATGGGCGTGAACAGCGTGTAAACACATTATTATTTCGATTTATTTTGCGTACCACAAATAGGTACGTTAGGTTTGTGAAAAAAAGGTAAAGTAGACATAAGTAAAGTATGTCCACCTCACCATGACCGCGTTTGGGCAAATGTGGCAAATGTATGAACACGAAATGCCATAAGAAGTGCCATCTTTAAAATTGTTTTCAATAAATGTTCACGCAAATTGGGTTCTAACGCTGTTTTCTACATACATTTCAAATATTTTCATGCAAATGAAAGTTATATCGTTGTTCATGTTTAAAGAAATCGATTTCTTTAAAGCATTGTGAAAGGGTCTTTGTCCTCGTATCGATTATTTTTCTACATCACTTCGCGAAATCGTGAACCCAATAGGTAGCTTTAAAACGACAAACGATGGGTCGTCCTGTAATGTGGATTGGATTCTTGCACGCTACGAGCACATTACGTTTTTTTACTCATGTGCTACGAGCATATACCATTGCGGTATCGATGCACCTCCTTTATAGTTCATATCAGATTGGCATGTTTATGAAACAGTGAAAAGTATTAAAATGTGAGGTTAATATTAGTCTTAGAACTTTTGTGTGTAGGTAATATTATTTTTATTGTAAGTATCCAAAGAAATATACAGGGTTATTTGTAAATCACCAACGACATCGCAGGAGTAGATTACAATCATCATAAACAACAACATTTTGTACTAAGACTTTTCTGAAAAGATAAAAAAAATACTCGACTTTTCACACGAACTCGATCAGCTGTTCAAGGCATTTATATGGAAAGTCGTTTTGTTTTGTCTATTTTTGGAAAAGTCTTAGAACATGTGGTGTGTTATGATGTTAATAATCTACTCCTGCAAGGTTGTTGGCACATGAGTAGATAAAAGTCCTTTATCTTAAAACTACGATGCAATATCATATTAAGCCGTGTAGATACTCACCTAATGGTATAGTACCTAAAGTAACTGGTATGTATCAAACTATCAAGTGAGTAGGTACGTGTTGGCGGCGGCGCGGCGCCGACCCAGCTGCATACCGCTGCGCAGGCGAGCTCGCAGCGACCCGCCCGCCGCGGGTGGCGGTTTTATTCTAAGCAGCGGAAAAAAATACTGAGGGTTTTTCAAAGAGACGTTTACAAAATTAAAATAGTTTCTATTTGCCCCAGATGGCGTTGATGGAAAGAGAAGTGCCAAAATTGGCTTTTAAAAATAAACGGCCTGTACCAAAGAGGGATGTAAGCGCTCGCTGGCTGCCCAAACAGTAACATTTTAGGGTTACATCTGCCAGCCTACCTGAATACTCTTCGAAGCTTAGTAAATAAAAATCACATAGACACATACATTTTATTAATGCCATCTATTTTACACACAGATACCTTATACAGTGTAGGCATCCACTAAGGAAGGATTTTTGAAAATTCCATCCCTAAGGGGTTGAAATAAGGGATGAAAATTTGTATGAAAGTTCCTCAGTTTTGAAGCTAGGATCTTCAAATTTTGTGGTTTAAGCTGATAATTAAAAATTATTAAATACCTGTTTCAGCGTTTTTCAGAATTCTACTCTAAGTGAAAAGGGCGATGAAGTTGTGTTTAGATGAAAATCCTTCATTTCCAAGTAAAAATCATTACATTTCTAATTTAGGCTTATGGATAGAAATCTAACGCAACAGGTATTGTTATTGGTAGAATTCAATCCCTATGGGGATGAAATGGGGTAAATAAACCTAAAAATAGATATGGATGTCGTTATTGGGGTTTTCTAGGATGGTGATTGCAAAAATGACATTTATTTTGAAGTCCAACATGGTGGACATGATTTAATCCCTAAAGGGGTTAAAATGGGGTTCAAATTTTGTTTGGAAAAAGAATATAAAGTAGACATTACAACTTTAAAATTCGTAGGAGCACGTCTAAAAATGAATAGGTAAACAAATATTTTGTTATTTTGAAAATCATCCCTTAGGGGGTAAATGGGGTAAGTTAACATGAAAATCGATGTGGATGTCGTTTTAGAGGTTTTATGGGATGGTGATTGCGAAAATGACATTTATTTTGAAGTCCAACACGGTAGACATGATACAGCCCCTGAAGGGGTAAAAATGGGGATCAAATTTTGTATGGAAAAAGAATATAAATTAGAAATTACAACTTTAAAATTCGTAGGAGCACGTCTAAAAACAAATAGGCAAACACATATTTTGTTGTTTTGAAAATCATCCCTTAGGGGGTAAATGGGGTAAGTAAACATGAAAATCGATGTGGATGTCATTTTTGAGGTTTTATGGGATGGTGATTGCGAAAATGACATTTATTTTGAAGTCCAACACGGTAGACATGATTCAGCCCCAGGAGACGGGGACGGAAACGGAGACAAGACGGGAACGGGAACGGGAACGAGAACGGGAATGGGAACGGGAACGGGAATGGGAACGGGAACGAGATACCTACTAATATCTCTGGACCCAATTCTGATTATTGTAATAAAATAGCTTCCGCCCGCGACTTCTTCCGCGTGAATATTAGAGAAAATCCTTAGGGAACCTTCAACCAGGATCCGACCGTCCCCATCAAGCGAGCAGCCTCGTGCGAGGCCCACCATACGCGGTAAACGTCTTGCCTCGTGGCGACCCGCCTAATCGCGTAAAAACGGCTGGTCGGATCCTGGTTGAAGGTTCCCTAAGGATTTTCTCCAATATTCACGCGGACGAAGTCGCGGGCGGAAGCTAGTTGAAATATAAAACAACCTCTTATAGCTCTCTTTATAAAGGAAAATAAGGCGAGTGCATTTGATGCAGACTAGCATACGTCGGTTTAATGTCGTCATAAATTCGAGATCGCAGTTGACGTCGTCCTTATGATTTAGTAGTAATAAAATTAGATGTTTGAGTTATGTATCTTATCTGGTATACACTTCAGTGCGCACTACTGAATCTAATAAATACTATTAACAGGACGAACATACGACCTTGACACAATCTTTAAATAGTACGTATTAAAAACAGTTTTCGCAGTGTGTCGCGACTCGTGTGTAAATAAAAAACATATCCGAATAAATATACACAAATTTATAGAGAAATAATGGAATGGTCTGTCTTCGCCGAGTCGCTTCAACTTTCAATTCAACTTGCGTCAAACGCATGCTTTATTGATTGCCTCCGAACCATGCGCTTTTCCGTGTAACTTTCTGACGTATTTTTTAGAAGATAGAGCATGCGCTAGTATACCCGGCCCTGAGGCATGCCCCTTTTGAAAGCGCAAGAGGAAAAGGAAAGCGCACGATCAGCATTCGCTATTGATTGCCTCTAAACATGCGTCAGATGAAAGAGAAAAGAACGGGAAAGCGACTGTTTGAAGACACGCCTGAAATAAAATAAAATAAAATGAAATATCCTTTATTCAAATAAACTTAGGAATTAAGTGCTTTTGAATTGTTCTATATTTTCCTACCAGGCATTCGAGATTTTTTTAGCTGACCAAAAGAATCCTCAAGAAGAGAAGAATGTACTGCGCTGACCTTAAACAAATTGTAAAATGGGCAGGTAGATTATAATACAGGATGTCCCAAAACTTTGCCACATGGAGGAAAAGTACCTTAAATATTGAAGATAGGAAATTTTACTGAAAGAAGACTTCGTTTTATTTTAAAAAATAATGCAAACTGCATTCAAAGATTTTTTTAAATATCGCATTCATTCCTATACAAATTGATACAATACGTGATAATTAAAATTTAAATGTTAAATTTCATGGTCTTCCTTTTGTTTAAGATTCTGTGTTACTCATAACAAAAAATAATCCTAATGAGTAACCCTTTCGATCGGTATCATAAAAATAAAATATTGATTTTTTTCTAAATTGGTGGGTTCTATTTCTGGTTAAGGCGTGCAATTTTTCAAAAATCTTTGAATGCAGTTCCAATTATTTTAAAAATCAAAATGAAGTCTTCTTTTAGTAAAATTTCCTATCTTCAATATTTAAGGTACTTTCCCTCCGTGTTGCAAAGTTTTGGGACATCCTGTATAATACTATTACAGATGCAACGCCATACATTGCTTTTTGTAAAAAAGTGAAATATCTCTTTCTTTTCGGAATCCCGGGCTTGACTGATATTAGCTTATTTTGAAGTGAATTCGGTAGGTAATTAACGTTACCTAATCCTGCCCTAACAGAGGCACAGATTGATATAGATTGGCACGCTCAGTTTAATTACACGGGCCTGTGTGTGGGTTATGGCCCGTGACGGGAAAAAGGCATATTTATGAGCTAATAATAATGATAAAAATTCTGAGACTTTTTCATTACGCATAACAATACTTTTTACTTACAGTACCTAATATCAAATATTTTTCTGTAATTATAAAAGGTCTTTTACTTTTTACCTACATTCATTGAATAAAATTATTAATATAAATTCCCCAAATAAAGTTGTATTTTCTTCCATTTAAATGATGTTAGAAAAGCTGCCTCACGTGAATTTCAAGATTAACAAATTCTATGTAACCAATTTAGTATTGCCTCCCCAAAAGGCACATAAAAG
Organism: Agriphila geniculea; assembly: GCA_943789525.1. Lineage (NCBI taxonomy): Eukaryota > Metazoa > Arthropoda > Insecta > Lepidoptera > Crambidae > Agriphila > Agriphila geniculea. Next base: position 11,523,236 of record OX038875.1, read on the forward strand.
TAACAACACTATCTATCTCAAGAATGCCTCGTATCGGTCAGGTGCCCACTCGACCACACGCTAACAGAAAACGTATAACGTATCAAGACCCTTTTAATGGCTGAAACTTTCCCACAGTCTATTTCCAATTAACGTTGTAATTTATTTTCTGGCAAAAAAGTCTTATTATACTTTCCGACTCGAAAATAATTAATTAAGTCATGAAGCGCTCATGGCGGTACTTGACAGACTGATCACGTTTGTTAAGCAACGCTTGGTCCGGCCAGGTGTGGGATGGGTGACCGTTAAGTGGCATTACAACTGAGCGCTTCCGTGCTTCGGAGGGCACGCTAAACCGTCGGTTCCGGCTGTTGTCATCTGATAACAGTCGTTAAGCCAAGTTAGAGGCCTTACAGGCGGCTTGATAAACTCTAACACCAGAGGTGGCCACTAATCCTCATTCGATAAGAAAGAAGAATTAATTATAAGAGTCGAAAAAGAGATACGCCAGTGAATAAAAAACACAACATAACCCATCATTGGTATGTGCTATGCATAAATCAATGTATGTGCTTTTTGTCTTAATAATTAGCTTTGTCGATGAAAAAAAAATACTTTTGGTAAACCCAAAAACACATGGCAAGATATTAACTTATACTTTTACACTGAACGAAATTCAAGTTTTGACTTTGAGTTAGAAGTTAAACCATGATGCAAATGCAAAACGACTTTTCTGTCGTGTGGGGGCAAATGCATGGAATTTCGTAACATCGGTATTTAAATAAAACGGGAAGGGTCTCAGGCGTCTAAGAAATGCGGTTTATCGGCCACAAGTATGTCATTAACTATCGCTAGCAGGCAATATCGAACACTACTGGCATACCACGTTCACCAATCTTGAAACTGAGTATTATTGGTTGGAATTGTATTCACTGAAAATTCAGTTTGCTCCATGTGTTCCAAGCATTACATACTGTGTGTAGAGTAGAACAATATAAACAATTTTATTCGTTCTAAAATAGAATTAACAGATTTTATTCTGTTTAAATTAAACTCATTATTTATTATACTATGTACGTCTTTAATAATAATAGAAAAGGCGATCACACATACACTCACACTTTAAAATTAATAGGTACTCTGTACCAAATCATAATTCATAACTCAAAATTGTTTACGCAATGATTGCTAGTGATATTTTCAGGTTTAATGTTGTTCCATATGTTTCCAGTGCTGAGAGACAAATACCTCGGGATTACTTTAAATTAATATAAATCACGTAACCCAAAATATTCAGCTCGCGCGCGAATGGTATGGCTTATATTGCGTTTTTCCCCGTTTGTGAAATGCGTTGAATGTCAGAAATAAATGAGTGGCATTGTTAACGTAATAAAAGGAACAGACTTTTGATTAAAAAAACAATATCCAAATCATAGTCAGAGAATGTTATAGGTACAATTTGTATTTAATTTGATAATAATATCCAAGCTAATTGGAAAGTTCCTAAAAAACTAGTTTTATAAACTATCTGGTTTGTCAAGGTATTTTTTTTATTTCGGCCGAATATTTCCGTGATTCAGCCGGTGGTGTTGACAAGGTGCCGTCTTCAATGGACATCGGCCAACTATTTCAGAGGTGCTGCTAGACTTTCAGCACTTAATTCATAACCGTCGTAAAATTAACGAACCGGTGTTACGATTTGAAACTACGCGTTTAATAACTGCACGTTTCCGGGAAAATATAACCATGTCGAATGCTTTCAAATAAATCGTTGTCGGAGACGATAGTGAAGAGATTATCTGAGAAAGTATCCTAAAATATGTACTTATATATAATGACATTAAAGTTATATTGAATGTATTTTGTTATAGTAGATACACCTATAAAAAGTAACATTTAAACTAAAATTTTACAAAAGTATAATATACTATCAACTTACTTACTAGATCAGATAAACCGCAGATATAATCAGATGTATTCAATTGATAAGACATCATGCATTGAACAATTAAGATTTAAATATTGCTGATTTTGCACCATACCTACAGACGAAAGAAAATCTGCAGGCGTTAGGATCTTGACAAAAAGTGTTTTCATCTGAATTACGTTTTTGACAAATAAACAAAAGTGTTTGTCTACATCGGGGTGTCATTTTTGACATTTTGACGAAGACAATCTTTATTTATTCTTATGACAAAACACCTCTCGGACTCATTCATACCACTATGGCTATACAGGCATACATTTCATGAAATATTATATCACTTTAATTCATCCTCATCAGAACATTAGCATCTCATAAGTAAATCATGTTCGCTACGTCAATATTAGGCTCGGATAGATTTACACGAATAATTAAGTTTAAACCCTAACACCACCTAACTGCCGAGAACAGTGTTTACCGCAGCCAGCGCACACAGCTTATTATGTGTAATACTTATCCTGTGTTCAATAGAGTGACAACAGCCTAATTATGTTCACACACGGAATACGCACCGCGTCACCTTAGATTCATATGCGTGATATGCTATAATTAAAATAAAAAGATTTTGTAAGTGTGGTTTTTTCAAATGTAATGAATAGGGAAAAGGGATTTTGATACAAAATAAAAACCGGTCAAGAGCGAGTCGGACTCGCGCACCGACGGTTCCGTACAATCATAAATATATTTGGATATGTTATTTTAGGGCAGTCTTTAAAAAAGTAGGATAAACGGCAGACAGGTGGAAGGGCGAACAGGCGGACAGTTAATTTACAAATGCTGCTTATGGTGACTGAAAAACGTTTCAGCCACTCCACATTGCAAAATGTTTATATTACTAGTCCATCAGCCATTTTAATGTCCCCCTGCTGGGGCACAGGCCTTCCTTATGGGTGGATAAGGAGGACGGGCCATAACCCACCACGCGGGCCCAATGCGGATTGGTGGGTGTTAACGACTGCAAATGCAGCTGGGACCGACGGCTTAACGTGCCTTCCGAAGCACGGAGGAGCTCGAGATAATAAATTTTTGGTCATCCATCCCATGACCGAACCTTGCGAACTTTGCTTAACATCCGCAATCGCTGGTCCAGGCGCTAAACCACTGCGCCACCGAGCTCCTCGTTATTATTATATTACTATATAGTAATGTATATAATTACTTAGTAAAGTATGAACTTATTCTTCGTTTATTCGTACGGCAAATAGTAGGTAATTATATTTGAACCAGCCACCAATTTATTATTGTAGTGTTAGGTTGCGCCATCTCTTGACCCATAGTGGAACTACTTTTTGCCCTTAGGTTAGCATGCTTAGGACAGCGCCATCTGTTGACTGGTAGTAAAACTAAAAAAAAATTCTTTGTTTTTTGAATTTCTAAAAAAGTGTGTTATATTGAGACATCGTTTTATTTTTCCTGTAATCTTTACATAAACTACTATCACATAGAATTATTTCAGATTTTTCTCTTTGCAAACTTCGGAGATCGGGGGGGGAACGGTATTTTTTTTTACATTTTTCATCATAAGTCGAAAACTATGCGGCCTAAGAAAAAAGAAAAAACTGTTTTAAAATGTGCAAACAGCGCTCTTTCATATGATACCCCACATGCCCTAATCACCTCACTTAAAAATTTTAAGACCCCTTTTCAGTCCCTGTTGTAAAAAAAATATTAATTTTATTATATCTTTCTTATTTGCAAAATAGTTGGGCAAATGTCATCTAAAACTATTCCAAATTTCAAGTTGATACCATTAGTAGTTCTCGAGATATTTAGCTGTGACAGACAGACAGACAGACAGACAGACAGACAGACTGAGTCACACCATAAGGGTTCCTTTTTTACCATTTTGGTACGGAACCCTAAAAATTGATGCATATTCCCTATTGACACAGCCCCACACAAACCCTATAGAACATCCAGCGGCAGGATTAGCAGTTTCACATTTCTTCAAGTATCAAGTTAAATAATTATGTGAAATCAAGCATCGTTGCTGTTGAAATATAAAATAAAGTTCCAATCAGAAGTCATACATTTTAGACAGCCATTAGAGAACCGAAAACTAACTACAACCATGCAATAACTTCTATCAGATGATTACTCAGAAATAAATATGATTACACGAAATTACACGAAATTTCTAGAATCTACAGGCATTCTCATGTTTTGCCCGTACCACACTGAATTACAGCGCCTTAACAATACTGTACAATACATTGTAATAATAACGAGATTTACCCGCCTAACACAATCGAATTCATTGCTAATACCGTATTATAGATATTGGCAAGGTTTATTAGTTTGTACCCCGTTTACTACTAACCTAACAATATTGATGAAAGATCTGAAACTGGGGAAAAGTTTTGATAGAAATAATGATTGGATCACCTTTGTTATTACGGCTAGGGATGGGTCCAGTGAAAATTTCAATGAAATGAAAATTAAATTTATATGAAATTTATGAAATCTTTCAAAACGGGTTGAAATATTTCACTTTTGAGTGAAATTTATTTCCAGTACTAGAAATCCCTTATTTTCTGAATTAGTTTACTTTTTTAACGTATTAAATGAAATTTAAAGGCTTAGGTAATTGACCGAGCGAGCGCGAAGCGCGAGCGAAGCGTGTCTGCTTCAGCTTGGGCAACAATTATTTCGTATGTCCTCCTGCTGTCCGTTTGTTCTCCTCTATAGGTTATAGGTCGCATTTCTCTCTAGCATTACGAGCTCTTAAATTCTGCCAGGTTTATAAATTGCTGTAGTGACATCTCTTTCTCGCTGTATAGCAAATAAAAGAGATAGATTGATAGCCAGTCAGAAAACTGCCAGGAAATAAGAGGTCATAATACGGCCCCTGGGGCTGTCACTGGATATCAATCTATCTCTTTTATTCGCCATACAGCGAGAAAGAGATGTAACTATAGCAATTCATAAACCTGGCAAGTTTTAAGAGGTTGTAATATCCCCACTGGTCGCATTTCTCAACCGATTCTTGTTAAATTTTGTGAGCAGGGTCGAAAATTATATAAATGTTATAGTCAAACACCGAACTCCCGGCGCTCCTAGGTTTGCCTAGTCAAACCTCAGGTTTTGGGCCAAAGGCCGAAACACGATTTTATTTTGGGCTTTGACTAAGGCTTCTTGTCAAACCTGAGGTTTGACTAGACAAACCTAGGAGTGCCTGAGCTTCGGCGTTTGCCTATAACATAAACATTTTTTTGTAGCCTGTTTTTCGATTTTTTTGTAAATGGTGGAGATATGTAAAAGAAACATATTTCAGTCCAGTTTTCCGGCGCTGTTTGTTCTCCTCTACAAGTCACATTTCTAAACCGGTTCCCGTGAAATTTTATGGGCAGGTTCAAACATTATATAGAATTTTATTGTCGAGCCTGGTTTTCGAAATTTTTCATGGCGGAGATATGTAAAAGAAACATTTCAGCCCGCCATTCCAGCACTGTTTGTTCTCCTCTACAGGCGCATTTCTCAACTGATTCTCGTCAAATTTTGTGGACAGGTTCGAAAATTATATAGAATTTTATTGTCGAGCCTGTTTTCGAAATTTATCAAAAATATCACCCATTTCCAAAAATAAGTATTCAAAATTAGAAGCGCCATCTAGCTGCGCATAGCTACCAAATAATATACCAAACAGCACGTAACCAAATAATATAATATCTAACCTACTATGTGCTTTGAAAGACCTCGTGAGCAGTGAGGAAAAAAGGGTTTCGATTGCTCGGCCTCGGTGTCGTAGAAGAAAAACGACTACGTCAACATTACGAAGGAATATGTAGAAAACTAACAATGAAAGTCGCAAATTTGTAGGTTCAATATTCAGAAAGTTTAACCATGACCGCGCGGTCGAAACGTGGAGGACCTCGCGGCCACGCAGTTCTCTCAAACGGAGCTTAGTAGAGGTTCCATTATTTTTGCTAATCACAGATACGATTTCGAAGATAATTAAGACAGTATGAGTAAAGCCTTAATGTTTGGACTTTACGACCACGTTTTTCTGTAGGTCGTGAAATCCAAACCTTAGGGCTTTATTTATACTGTCTACTATTTTTACCTAATCGTATCAGGGATTATAAAAGAGAATGGGACCTCTATTAAGTAAGCTCCGTTTGAGAGAACTGCGTGGCCGCGCGGTTCTCCACGTTTCCACCGCGCGGCCATAGCATTTAATTTCTGTAGCAGGTCGTGAAGTCCAAACATTAGGGCTTTATTTATACTGTCTATATTTTCTACTTAATCGTATCAGCGATTAGCAAAAATAATAGGACCTCTACTAAGCTCAATTTAAAAGAACTGTGTGGCCGCTCGGTTCTCCACGTTTCGACTGCGTGGCCACGGTTAAACTTACAATTTTCTGAATATTGGCACAGAATTATAATAGTACAAATATTGGTCCTACTTTGCGACTTTTATTGTTAGTTTTCTACATATTTCTCCGTAATATTGATGAAGTCGTTTTTCTTCTACGCCATCGTGGCCGACAATCGAAAGAGACATTGAATATTTTGTTATTAAAAGTTGTGAAATAGCCAAAGCTATTCGTAATTTAAGCCAACTTATTTGTTTATTGTTTTGTTCTATAATTATGTTGATATATTGACAAAATGCATGTAATTTTGTTTTATTTAGGTCAGATGAAACTTAAAAATAAATTTCACTCTAAACTGAAATATTTCAAACCAAAATGAAATTTATTCTAAATATTTCACAAACCGAAATTTTTCGTGAAATTTACCCAACCCTAATTACGGCTAATTGGGAAATTTGGGAGATCAAAAGTCGGATAAAACTACAACATAGTTTTCATAGAAAACAAAAAGATCTATCGCAATTTTATTTATGACTGAAATTGTGAAAAGAGAATTTTAGTCATTTTAGTTTATAGTAATTTTAGTACTAAATAGATCCATGATGTATTTCAAAGTGATAGTACTTAGAGGTTAGCTGCCCCCCTAGCCAAATCTTCGTTATCGCTTCGCTTTCAAAACATATATGGGATTACGATACCACATGTTGGTTTCGTTCAGCCTGGCGCAACTCTCTCAGTAAAAAACGATCTATGAAACAGGCGAATTTTTAACCCGTCTAAGTTTGAAAGAACGTTGACAATCCACAAAGCAGTAGATAATTGTCAACATTCGAATTTAGGTGTATTATACTTCGCCCCATCAAAGAGTATTCTATCATCTTTGACTGTTTTACCGCGAATGCCGTTTGACGTTTCTCTTTTGTTTGTTTTCGTTGAATTCGCCTCCGTTTCATACTCACGCTTTTTGTATGACACTCCCGTCTCTTATAACGCTAGTTATTTTTACATTCTCTTTGGTTTCGTTAACAATCGAATTTTAAAACGTCAAATCCATTGCACATGTTACTTTGGTTAGGGGGCAGATCAGCTAGCACTTTGAAAGAAACAGTGCGTTTTTCATGAGCTGATAACAAGGCCCCTAGAGTCTGGAGTACACTACAAAACGAGTGTCTATCGGGGTTATTGTTCACAATATCTTATAGAAAAACTTCAGAATTAATAGTATAGTCAGTAAATTTTTTTTCACGTTTTTATCATGATTAATAGTTTTGATGTTAAGAATTTGTTATTAATAAATTTATTTTCAAAATATTTCTTTTTTATATTTTCCAACGCTTTGTTGTATTATCTAATACTTGTCAAAAGATTGATTGATGATATTTTAGTTTAAATAAAGGTATTGTTAGTATTCACTTTGTAAAAAAAATCTACTTTAAAAAACGACGACCGTTTTCATTCTTCATTTTCACCCGTAATAATAGGAAAATATATCCAATAACGTTTGTAAAGTCAGTATAATACCATTAAGTAAATTACTGTAGGAAAACGGATTTTATTAGAGATAGCTGGATATTGAGTTACTGCAATAACTTGCCGTTTGTCTTCATAATTTAACGGTAGAGTGAAGCAAATATTTTGATACTGAATAGTAGTAGTACATTGATACCTTTTGACAAGGTTATCAATATTTCCGTTAATCTGGTGCCTACTTTCTTTTGGTCAATATGTTTTTTTTTTTTATAATTTGATAACTTTTATGTACCGCTTCGTTTGGCAGACAGTGATCTCGAGCACTTTCAAGCCGCGTACGATTTAAATCCTTAGTCATGGCGATATATGATTCAGTGACAAAAAAATGTAGTGATTTGGCTATTAATATTATTCATGTGGATTGAATCTATGAAGAATTTTCTAAAATAATCCATCAAAAATGTTTTTTAAATCTGTTACTTGTATACAAAGGCCAAATTTATACCATACGTAGGTACAAGCGGGGGATTCAAAACCGAGATAGTAGTAGGTTTTTAACGTAGAAGTTCGGCAAATACTTTTGTAAATCAAAATTGCTTTGTTATAACAAAGTGTATCAAAAGACGTGACTTACGACATATTTCGTTCACCAAGTTAACGTTACCTGTTCAACTTGTTCATTGCCCACAAACTTTTCGTTTAAAAGTTGCCCTGCAGCTGCACACCGGCAAGTTTCACCTTTCGTTTTCAATGTTGAGTAATTTAATTTTTTGTTTTTGATACTAAAACTTTTCTTAATCGTTATATCCTCAATGAATTTATTAATATCCCACTTCTACTGGACTCTCATTAAGCGTATTTCTATTCATAGCAAAACTGAGAAAATGTTACAGGGATGTTTTTTAAAAGGTGATGAAAATGCTGGCTTGAAACACGTATTCTTATGTACGGGCGTTTATTTACGCGGGCCTATTTATATCATTACTGTGCTTGCTTTGCTGTTGTTAGAAGGCATCAGTATTAGACTTTAATTATATTTTGGTCATTTTAAGCACGAATTCTGAACATAGTATACCTAATCGTAGTTGAATGTAATGAACTAAATGCAATTAATGTTGCGATGGTAAGTAAAAATAATTGACGGTTTCATTAAGCCTATTATTATCTTATCTCTCATTGAGTCGGGACTAACTTCTCGGCCAAAGAACTTAGAAATACGTGAACAAAAAAGGAAAACAAAGACAGCAATCTGTGTAACGTTATTTTCATTGTGTTTTTAATTATCTTCGTTACAGGCTTGTAATCTGATTGAAACTTTTATGTGAATATTGCTGGAATGCGCAATTATGTAACTGTAAGAAGATAATTGCAAACACGCAAATCATAACAATATCTGTGTAATAATGTTGTCATTAATACAATGTTGTTAATAAGTAATATTTACATGGGTTGATTTTAGTTACCTAGCAAGTCTATATATTTAAAAATGAATCCAATTTCGCGTGGTCAAGCCATCACGCGTGAACGGCTGGACCGATTTCGCTAATTCTTTTTTTTTGTTGTGTTTGTTATTATCAGGAGATGGTTGTTATGAAAATAAAACTAAAAAAAATGCGCAGAAAATTAGAAAATTTAAGAATACTTAACCACCATATAAAATTAGTTTGGACATAAAAACTTTTTTAATGTAACCTTATGACGTTTGACATAGAATTGAAAGAATGCGTGCTGCAAATATCGTCAAAGAGGATGTAATAAAACGGATGCTTCGGTCGGAGTTATTTTATTGAGGAAATACAAAAAGTAAAATAATTAATTTGTTATTTCTTACAAGAAGGATCGAAGAAAACTGAATTTCTTAGTGCTCATCACGCTTAAATAGTTCAGAGCCATGACGCCTAAAATTAAATTGGTAAGTTTGGATAGACTAACATACACGTTACTAACATAACAAGTGATATAATATACTTGGTTATAAAGCTGTTGGGTTATAAAGTAAACGGGAACGGAAACGGAAACGGGACAGGAAAGGGGAAGAGGAACGGGAACGAGAACTATTAATATCTGAACCCATCTCTTCATTAATTATACCAATTCGAATTCAATATTCATAACTAAGACAGGACAACGTCTGTCGGGTCAGCTAGTCGCTTATAAAATTGATTCGCTGGTGACAAATCGGTGAAGGCGTCACTGTCGTCTATGTAGTCGATGGCGAAACCTATGGATCTAACAATATATTAACACTTAGTTTTGGCCACCGGATTATAATTGTCACTGTGCGGCAAAGATTTTAGACACCCGTGTAAGCCCCACATAAGTCATATTATGGTGCACCATTTCAAACGAATTTTATAATTTAACTAACATAAACGACATTGCCGTCTGTTACATAGACGATACGCATAAATTAAAAGGATTACGCTAACATTAAACTTTTACGATATGACTTGGCAACACTATAAAGGTGTTACTGATGTTCATCTTCTCACCTCATTTACTAAATCTTACGTCTTTTTATAACAGCCAATGACGTCATTTTGCCTCTGCAATATTAATCATAGACGAAACTTTCATACGGACTTTTATTTAGATCTTTTCAGAACTACAAACCACTGACGTAGTTAGTTTTGGTCTTGGACGAATTCGTCCAAGTTTTGGTAGAACAATATTTCTTATAGGTACCTTGAATAGTAGGTATAGGTAGGTATTAAAGATAAAAAAATTAAATTCCTATCAACTTATACCTAGGGATGGGTCCAGTGAAAATTTCAATGAAATGAAAATTAAATTTATATGAAATTTATGAAATCTTTCAAAACGGGTTGAAATATTTCACTTTTGAGTGAAATTTATTTCCAGTACTAGAAATCCCTTATTTTCTGAATTAGTTTACTTTTTTAACGTATTAAATGAAATTTAAAGGCTTAGGTAATTGACCGAGCGAGCGCGAAGCGCGAGCGAAGCGTGTCTGCTTCAGCTTGGGCAACAATTATTTCGTATGTCCTCCTGCTGTCCGTTTGTTCTCCTCTATAGGTTATAGGTCGCATTTCTCTCTAGCATTACGAGCTCTTAAATTCTGCCAGGTTTATAAATTGCTGTAGTGACATCTCTTTCTCGCTGTATAGCAAATAAAAGAGATAGATTGATAGCCAGTCAGAAAACTGCCAGGAAATAAGAGGTCATAATACGGCCCCTGGGGCTGTCACTGGATATCAATCTATCTCTTTTATTCGCCATACAGCGAGAAAGAGATGTAACTATAGCAATTCATAAACCTGGCAAGTTTTAAGAGGTTGTAATATCCCCACTGGTCGCATTTCTCAACCGATTCTTGTTAAATTTTGTGAGCAGGGTCGAAAATTATATAGAATTTTATTGTCGAGCCTGTTTTCGAAATTTATCAAAAATATCACCCATTTCCAAAAATAAGTATTCAAAATTAGAAGCGCCATCTAGCTGCGCATAGCTACCAAATAATATACCAAACAGCACGTAACCAAATAATATAATATCTAACCTACTATGTGCTTTGAAAGACCTCGTGAGCAGTGAGGAAAAAAGGGTTTCGATTGCTCGGCCTCGGTGTCGTAGAAGAAAAACGACTACGTCAACATTACGAAGGAATATGTAGAAAACTAACAATGAAAGTCGCAAATTTGTAGGTTCAATATTCAGAAAGTTTAACCATGACCGCGCGGTCGAAACGTGGAGGACCTCGCGGCCACGCAGTTCTCTCAAACGGAGCTTAGTAGAGGTTCCATTATTTTTGCTAATCACAGATACGATTTCGAAGATAATTAAGACAGTATGAGTAAAGCCTTAATGTTTGGACTTTACGACCACGTTTTTCTGTAGGTCGTGAAATCCAAACCTTAGGGCTTTATTTATACTGTCTACTATTTTTACCTAATCGTATCAGGGATTATAAAAGAGAATGGGACCTCTATTAAGTAAGCTCCGTTTGAGAGAACTGCGTGGCCGCGCGGTTCTCCACGTTTCCACCGCGCGGCCATAGCATTTAATTTCTGTAGCAGGTCGTGAAGTCCAAACATTAGGGCTTTATTTATACTGTCTATATTTTCTACTTAATCGTATCAGCGATTAGCAAAAATAATAGGACCTCTACTAAGCTCAATTTAAAAGAACTGTGTGGCCGCTCGGTTCTCCACGTTTCGACTGCGTGGCCACGGTTAAACTTACAATTTTCTGAATATTGGCACAGAATTATAATAGTACAAATATTGGTCCTACTTTGCGACTTTTATTGTTAGTTTTCTACATATTTCTCCGTAATATTGATGAAGTCGTTTTTCTTCTACGCCATCGTGGCCGACAATCGAAAGAGACATTGAATATTTTGTTATTAAAAGTTGTGAAATAGCCAAAGCTATTCGTAATTTAAGCCAACTTATTTGTTTATTGTTTTGTTCTATAATTATGTTGATATATTGACAAAATGCATGTAATTTTGTTTTATTTAGGTCAGATGAAACTTAAAAATAAATTTCACTCTAAACTGAAATATTTCAAACCAAAATGAAATTTATTCTAAATATTTCACAAACCGAAATTTTTCGTGAAATTTACCCAACCCTACTTATACCAGTTACTTACATAAATTACAGATTTTTAACAACCATAACTCCTGTATATACATAAATGCTTTTTTTTTTTTCAGAATTAATATTCCTTATAGCGAATATTTAGCGAATCCATAATTGGATTCGCTTTAATTAAAAACGTGTTAATGGATAAAGTAATTATGAAATTTATAGTTTTATATGATTAGGTCTATCAAAGTGTAGAGTTAGACAAAATAATTTTATTAGTTTTCTAACACCAGCTGCCACATAATTCTGTGCACCTCCTAATTTATTAAGTACATCTACTTCAGAGAAGTAACATTGTAATTCACTATTCCTGTGTACTCATAAACTACTTATATTACGTGTTAGTAGGTCTCTTGCGCGCCATTAATTCAGGGATTTTATCGCAGTTACTGGCTCACTTGTTTTCCTATTTCACACGCTTTTGCGTTGCTTCCGTAAATCAGACACTCCTAAACATAATAAGTAGTACGAGTTATGGGTTGAAAACAAAATGCTGTGGATTAAATAATGTTATTGAATACAATGTTTACCTACGGGTAACATTCCTAAAGTGTGTTTTTACCTCAAAAAATACGTCTAGAAATCTACTGACTGATGGACATAATGTATGTAACAACTTTATTTTTTTGGATATGTTAGGCTGCACCGAAAGACTAACCTAAGACCGGAATCGGTCTTTGAGCGAAAAAAACGCTCACGACGCGTTCTGGTCATTGCCAAAATGCCATAACGCGAAATTCGTGTAATGGCTCTTATAAAAATGCCCAGAACGCGTTGTGGTAATCATAGAAATACCATAAAGCGAAATTCGCGGTGTGGTCAACATACCAAACGACCACAACGCGTTGTGGAAAAGAAGAAAAGCCATGACGCGTTCTGAGCACTAGTTAGTGCAACCATAACACGACGGACAGGTCGTAAATTGTCGGGACGCATAGGTACAATGCGCGCGTATGGAACCACGATAAAGAGAATTAGACGCACACTGATTTGCAATACCTGTGCGTGGGTCATACAAATACAAGTCTCAAAACTTTTGATACATATCTTTGAGAAATAATTTTGTACTGTACTAGGTTAGGTAGGTAGGCGTATTAATTTAAATAAATCGTGTCATTTACATAAAAGGATATAATTTGTGGACTAAAAGGATTACTTTATTTTAAAAAAATTGGAAATTTTAGAACTATTTTGGCAAACACTTTATTAAAAAAGAATATCTTATAATTGTAAAAAATATTATTCAAGTTTAGTTTTAGGAAATTTAAGTTTCTTATTACATTTTTTTAAATTAGCACCTTATAAGGCTACTAATCGTTGAACACAAAGTATTAGTCATCAGATACTACAACTTACTTTCTTAAAATAAGTGTTTTCATCATTATAACACTTTTCGAAATGAGCAAGAAATGAATAAACCAGTTTAACCGATGCTTTAATGCATCACTGTAATGCGTTCCGACAATTTACGAACTGTCCGTCGTGTTATGGTTGCACTAACTAGTGCTCAGAACGCGTCATGGCTTTTCTTCATTTCCACAACGCGTTGTGGCCGTTTGGTATGTTGACCATGCCGCGAATTTCGCTTTGTAGTATTTCTATGATTACCACAATTCGTTCTGGGCGTTTTTATAAGAGCCATGACAGGAATTTCGCGTTGTGGCATTTTGGCAGTGACCAGAACGCGTCGTGAGCGTTTTTTTCGGTCAAGTACCGAAATCGGTCTTTGGGTCTAACATATATACGATAGCCGAAACACGGGTCACATATTTTCATTTTCAGAATCAGTATAAAAAATGATCATGATATCTTAAAAACTCATGAAGTTACAAGCATTTTGTGTTGTGCGCGCGAGACATTTTAGTAGGGCGTCCGTTAATTATGGTTTTGTAAATATTATTTAGTCAATAAATAACATGATATAAAACATTATACTGATTCTGAACAAACAGTTTACAGGTTTCATATATTCTAAAAATAACCTTGTATTGTATACCTTCCCAAAAAACTTAGTGAGCTTCAATCTTTAAACGTATTTCAAATCTTATTGTTCCCGACCCAACTGATAAAATGGGGCAAATCAAAGAGGACATTATGTTCTGATACCTAACACTGAAGCATATTTTATCGAAGCACATAATAATGTATCCTTACGAAGCGTCTGTGTAGACAAAAAGCTGGCTTATGTAAGACTCTTGCGGTTTAGTACATCGTAAATCTGCCGAACAAGGGACACAAAGTGTGGCTATTAGCTTGAAAACCTCTTTATTAAATGTATCATTTTGCACCATACCCACATTAGGGTTAACGAACTAACTTACGTTTGCGAATGGCTATTCCGATGACGTAGGCTTTCACGTACTGTATTTCACTAATTGGGTTGAACCCAATTTTCAATCAAATCCTTAAGGATTTGATTGAAAAAGCACTTAAATAGTATATTTATTTGGGAATTAATACTTTGGTATACCAAAAAAAACATTTAGTTATCCAAAATTAGTAAATGCTCACCAAATCCTAAACAGCTCCAAGAAGATTTGGTGAGCATTTACTAAATCTGGGTTAGATTAAGTTAATATATGGGTTGATCATTGAAACATTTAAGCCTATTTATTTTAGCGGGTATATTCAATGATCTATCTATACTATATCGCTAGATTTTTCAGCCAGTTGTACTGTCTGTTATTTTTTTTGCATTTTATGTGCGTCTCCACATAGAGACATGCTCGATTAGTAAGTTTTATACGAGTAAAGTGAACTTACAAATATGCTTGACTATAATATATTTTACTTTGTTCGATCTTGCTCGATTGAACCGTAAAAAACGTCGAGCATGTGTATACGTGGGAAATGTATAATATAGAGGTAGATAACGTAATTACGTATACGTGCTTCTTATATTTCCGCGTGTACTATTCATTGAATTAAAAAGCTTTTACTGAATAAAATATTATACGCGTAATCCCTAAAAGCGTTAAATTCTAATAAAATTACGTTTTAGTCAACCGTAATCCAGTTAGCAAGTGTTGAGAACCAGTAGGCAAGTTCAATAATAATTGTTGGACAAAGAGATATGAGATACAAACCATATACGATTGGTAAAGGGAAAAAAGGATGACGTTACGTAAGTAATGGTAAAATATGCAATTAATAACATACATAAAAATATGTATTAAGGGTTAACTTAATGATACATCATACAATTAAACAGAAAGTTGCTATCTTATTTTATTGTTACTGATCAATATAACGCATTGACTTTCTTATATGAATCACAATAAATATCTTACAAATAATAAACCTGCATCGCTAACACCATTAATTAGATTTTAACTTTCAAGCGATTATTAATTTAAATTTCAGCTCAAAACATTTAATATCAAACAGCCTTGAAATTTAGGTCTGAATTTAATAAATTTGGCTTGTTATAGGGCACTCTGATATTCTGACATGGTAATGAAAATTCACCCTCTTTCGTTCCATAACTCATGGGTCAAGGCCGTAGGAAATCCGCGAAACTTATTAAATGTAATTGAATGACGCTTCTCGATTTACTGAGCGAGTGTGAAAATATTCAAATTATGTCACCAATATCATGCTGTGGAGAAAATTAAAGTAAAACCCATATAAATAACGTCCAAGTATGAAAAGACGATCATACTTAATGCTGACACTTTGAGGAATACAAAATGTACTCGTTACCTTAAAATTATAATTTATTTGGTGATAATAATAATATTTAAAATTCTTTACAAAATATACGACGTTTCGTCACAAGCCCACAAAACAAGAACTTTCTATTTTTAATAAAATACCATTTAACACTTGAGCGAAACTACTCCAGAATAGTACCTACCTAAAAATATGGCTATTAGTTTTTAATTGATTTGTCTAGCACCTGCAAAGGTGTTGCTTTCGAATGTCGAAGTAATTAACTTCACATTGATGAGATGGCGCTGGCCTACAGCGGAAACAGAAAATTTCGCCAATCCTGCTAGCGACTCGGTAGCATAATTGGTTAGTGCATTGGGCCGGAATCCTGGGTGCGGGTTCGAGTCCCGTCTGAGCTGCTACGGGTGAGTCGATTTTTTCTAATATTTTTCAATTATATTAATAATCTTAGTACCTACCTATTAATGTATTTAAGTTAAAAATGTAGGCACATCGCAAAAATGATACATATACTTAATTATACTTATAAAATAAGTTTATTTCCTATATATATATATATTATATATTTACTTTATTATGTTATACTACAATAGACACAAGAATAACTATATTAAATTGGCTTTCTTCAAAATTTCCAGTTCATAAACCGAGATAAATATCGCTGTAACTCGTGTCATGGCATGGTTTGATAGCAATATAGACAGTCCAATGGTCACAGAGCAAATAGGTAACTAAGTTTGTCAGATATTGAATGAGCCAATCCGAGCCAAGAAGCCGTATCGTTGTTTTAATTCAGGTTAAAATGCCATGTCGTGCACTCATCGGTGTAATCAACAGAAGGCCTGTTTGCATTTAATTAATTAAACAAGATGACAATGACTAATTAGCTAATAACTAATGGCTTTGTGTTTGACTTGTGTCGAGACACTCGGCGAAATGTCTAAAAGCCGACAATATTATGTGGCCGCCATGTTTTGTTTATCTCACACTTGCTTTCCGTCTGAGGGATATTCATGGGTGTACCGAGGGAAGGGGGCAGGGAGGGGCAGTTGCCCCCCCTGAATTTTGTCCCCCTCCAATTAACTATCAATTGGTTTCGATAAAAGTTCTTATTTGACATTTGCAATACAATATATAACTTTTAAAAATCGTGCGGGGCGCCCATTCTTAACTAACTAAAAATCGCACTGCACGGTCTTTTTATTATAGCCAGGCAAGAGTACAAAATTAGTTGATGAAAGTGATTTGAAATCGCGTTGCGCTTTTTCTTACAATAGGCAGGCAGGATTACAATATTAGTGGATAAAACTAAATATAAATCGCGCTGCGCAGCCGTTTATTTACAATAGACAAGTAAAATTATAAGATTAGTGGATGAAACTAAATAAAAAAGCATTGGAGTTCCTTTTTTATTTTATATATTTATTTCTCCTGACAACAACCTCAAAATCTCGACATTTTCAAATTTTCTCCAGATATTTTGAACTTATGATCTGGCGACTCTACTCGAAAATATATGGGAAATAAAACTCATTTAAAAAATTACCTATTTTAATTTGTGTATATAGTTATTTATTTAACTAGGTACTTATGAAAAATCTGATTTGCTCCCCCTGGCCCAATACCTGAGTACGCCCATGGGGATATTTGTTGTGTAGGTATACGAGGAAATACTACTAATATTCTCCTAAGTAATATAATGTCTGCGAATCAATGAAACTCAATGCAACAATAGAACTGGTTTTGCATCAATGTGTTTATTGATTCAATCAAGGTAGCTAACATAAAGTTTTCTCCTTTTTGTGTTATCAAAGGGATGATTGAATGTTATCAGTAACCGTATTTAGACATATCTGCAGCAATATTACTGATTTTTAGAATTGTGAAAATATATTATAGTCTGAAAACGTACCTGAAGAAAATGAAGTTTGTTTATTATCCACTTTCAAAGAATATAAGACATTCACACAAAGCTCAATATAACTTAATGGCCACGCCTCACGATCCCCTGTATTGTGTACTTCACGTCAGAGCTGTTAAACAACCGTTATGTTATTATTTATACCGTCAAAGGCAATCGAAGCTTAGTACGAAACTATTCACATAAAAGACGAAAACAGATAAAAGGACAAGTTAACGGCGGAAAAATAATCTTATATAATACGTTGGGGAAGTAATCTTCAAGTGAATCCAATAAACTTCCAATAGTTATTTGGGTGTACACAGATGGCGGGTTTCCCAGACGAGTATCCTATTTTCCGACCGGAAACGATAGCAGTGGATCAATCGACCACTAACAATTTGGCAATAAAACAGCGTAGAAAAAGGTACTCAACATATATTTAACTCTATCAATAGAAAAGAACGTAGTGTCAAGACGGTAGTTTCATTATGGCTCCTATAAGCATTGACAAAGGCATCAGCAGATTCCATCTGCGGATGCCGTCCGCTGATGTGTGACGTCTGTGTGCGGTAAACGAGCAAATACCTTCTCTCCCACGTCGGCGGACGCATCCTTAGATGCAAATACTTCCCTCTGCAATATCGTCGGTATCCGCAAATGCATCTGCTGATGCCTCTGTCGATGTGTGGAGGCTACATTACGCGCAGGCTAGTAGTAGCACAGGGTAAATATTTTTTAATGTACAGTACACATCGAGTGGGCTGAATATAAAGGTATATTTTTAACTATCACGCTTATTTTTAAACTTTTAGATTTTTTATGCATTCACAATGCTATTTTTATATTAAAAGGAGACGTGGAAAGTATTAAAAAATTTCGTCAATCCTGCTAGCGACTCGGTAGCATAATTGGTTAGTGCATTGAGCCGGAATCCTAAGGGTGCGGGTTCGAGTCCTGTCTGAGCTGCTATGGATAAGTCGATTTTTTCTAATATTTTTCTATTGTGTTAATAATCTTAATATATCACGCTTATGTTAAAACATATTATTGAACACACACAAGCCATAGCAAAATTTAGTCTAACCGCGTCTAAATTATTGAAGATAGAAATTACAACAACAAAAGTTATAAACCAATATTTTCTGATATAGGTTTAATTAAAAATAAATCCCGATGCGAGTGCTCATAGCAATATTTGTATAACGGTTGAAAAACCTACTCATATTTCTCGATTACTGTAAAGAGATCAAAAGAACCTTGTCAACGACAGAAAGGTAAATACAAGTATAGCTCGGAAATCGGCCTGTCCGTTTGCGTCACAAGTGAACACGCTCGGTTCTTTGCAAGCCAATCACTGTGAAAGCATCGGCCCGTTGAACTTCAGATGGAACGTAAATTGGTGGAACTGACAGACTTTTTAACACATGTACCTAGCACTTATCGATTTTACGTTGGTCATGAATAAACAAACGGATATGAAACAGAAATGCCTGCGAACTATCATGTTTGTAGAAGTTTGTGTTTCTGAATCGAATTTCGTCACAAAATCGACAGTTAACTTGGGAGATATAACGGTTAATATCAAAATTCATAATTCGTTTATTTTTTTAAAATATTGGGTAATTACCTACCTAAAATCGCAATTAGGAAAAGTCTCATCAATGATGGTCTTAAAACTAACAAAGCATCAGATTTCCCAATACTAGATCTAATTGGCTACTGTCGAAAGGAAATACAAAAGTACGTAAATGAATCTGACTTTTACATAGTTCTTTTATCCAATTCTAAAAACTGTTGATTGCAAAGTTGCAAGTTTTTTGCCGTCTCTATTTACAATACACATAGGTAAAGATCTTTGAAAAATAAAATATGGGAGTAAATTAGATTATTCACAAAGGTCAGCGAGCGTAAGCTTAGTCATGACAGTATAATGGGCATTCACGTATTATTCATTTCCACTGACACGCATTTTGTCCATATTTTAGGGTTCCCCATCTCATAATGAACTCTATTCGAAGTAATGTATTCAATAGTAAAGGTAATGGCTTGTCGCAAATACTTGAAACATAATAGTATTATGGTTCCACAATTCATAACGAGAAAGTCAGCCTGTAAATAAATATGGGCACCATCACAACAACATTGGTCAGCTGTGTCCACTTTTCAAATAAATAGGATATTATGATAAAAATCTAGTTCCTTTTCAATTGAAAATGTGTTTCTACTAATAAAATATTATGTAGTAGATATTTTAAGATAAATCCTTTTATTTTTATTTTAACGTAGCGTTGTAGAGACAAGTATTCAATGAAATTATGAATTTAAATAGTTAAAATGACTGGATTTAAACGCGTGCAACTACGACAGGTATTTCACACTTTCACATTGAAATTATGAATATTGCAAGTAATCAAAAATACGTTGACATGATTTGAAAGCCGTAATGATACAAACGGACATATTGTTAAAACATAAATTATACACTGTACCTACTTATACAAGCATTTTGACAGACAACGTTATTTATTAATGTAATAGATGTTACCATACCACCCACGACTGACGGACATTAATAAGCGGTCATTAGAAAGAAAATTAAGAAAGATTTTTCTACTTTGTCTAGTAAAGTAAATGTCTACTTTATCTAATTATGTTAGTAATTTTTGCTTTAAAAACATATTTTCACTAGTGGCTCCGTGAGCTCGCGATAAAAAGTGGCTCAAACTGTACAAAAATAAAATTTCGCCATGAAGTTTTCAAAGCACACAGTACCTACGTGAGTATTAGTAGCTAAGTAGACGGTGCTTCTAATTTTAAACATTTTTCGAAATGAGTGAGTATTTTTTTTAAAGATTTGGAAAAACTAGCTTGACTAAACAGCTATATTGTATAATTATCGAAACTGCTCACAAAATTTCACCAAAAAATGAACCAAGAAATGCGACCTGTAGAGAAAAACAAACAGCCGGAAAGTCGGACTATGGAAACCGGAATTGTTTTTTTTTACATATCTCCGCCATTTAAAAAAAATTCGAAAAATTGGCTTGACAAAAATATTCTACACTATTTTCAAATCTGCTTACTAAATTTCACGAGAATCAGTTGAAAAATGCGACCTGTAGAGGAAAACAGACAGCGCTGGAAAGCCGAACTGAAATATGTTTTTTAACATTTCTCCGTCATTTTGAAAAATTTCAAAAAACTGGCGTGACAAATAAATTCTATATTATTTTCAAACCTGCTCATAAAATTTCACGAGAATCTTTTAAGAAATGCGACCTGTAGAGGAGAACAGACAGCACTGGAAAGCCGGACTGAAATATGTTTTTTTAACAAATCTCTGCCATTTTGAAAAAATTTAAAAAATGGCTAGCCAAAAAATATATACATAATTTTCGAATCTACTCACAAAATTTCGCGAGAATCGGTTGAGAAATGCGACCTGTAGGTGAAAACAGACAGCCAGACATACGAAATAATTTTTGCCCAAGCTGAAGCAGAGACGCTTCGCTCGCACTTCGTGCTCGCTCGGTCAATTAAGTTTTGAGATGTGGTGTTGCTTCAAACCACTACTCATAAAAGCGTTAGTATAAAAACATCCAAAGAAGATTTTTAAAATATCTCTAATATTACGTTTAGCAAGATAAGAAAGACACCAATTATTTTTGAAGTGAAAACTTCTCTAGCGACGTTGTACGCTTTTTAGTAATGGGGAAAAAATGCTAAACTCGCGTCAGTAAGAATCACGTGACCCTGATCAAAAATTCGTAAGACGGATGTGACGGATGGAGAGTAGACAGCCGGCGGCGGAAGTATTCCCCTCTCTTTCTACGGGGCGCAGTGAAAATGGCGGCGCGTCATTTCAAGACGTAAACACTTGTGTCACCTAACGCGCTAATTTTTTAATTCAAAACTAGATTTTCTGTCAAGCTATGGACAAGACTTTCGTACAATACTGTTCTGTATTCGTAAATTCAAATGCAGAGTAAATTCGTAAGACGGCAGTTCGTGCAAAATTATTCCCTAACCATACCAAAATATCAAAAATGCACAACGTTAATATTCAAGTTTTCACTTCTGCCGGCACTCCCAGAGTGCAACCCGATTTTTTTATCGAATTAAACCCACAAAATACAGTCTTCTAAGTTTTGTATCAATTAGAACTGCGGCTTCGTTATGTTTTCTGAGAAACGTCGTTAAATTAATTTCAGGGTAAAAAAAAGCAGGAGTAGACTGATTAAAGGCTATTATGTTAAAGGCCTACTCAAACCTGAGCGGTATCCGCTACTGACCTGGGTAGCGGTAATACCCGAGTGATATCCCGCGCGGTAATTTGTATGGCATTTTTCAGTTATCGCGAAACCAGAACCGGCGTGCGCCCGCAGAGCTCGCGTTGCGTTTCAATACCGCTACCGCCTCCAGTAGTGGTACAATTCCGATATGGTTTACCCATTGAGATATCGTTACCGCCACCGGTAGAGGATACCGCTGAAAATTTCGAGAACGTGAGTAACGGGTCAGTCATAAAGATAATACTCATAATGCTTCTGTTTTAAAGTCTCTAAAGAAAACAATGATATTTGAAAATAAATTAATAATTTCTGCGTTGTTCACGATACATTGTTATGTGAGCTTTACATAATTCCTTGGATGGAAAATGTTCTCAGATGAAAATATGTAAATACAGTAATTGCTTGGGCCATTACATTTCATTCTTCGCCCGTGAACCTCGCAGAACATTATTCACCTTGTCGAAACATTAGGCGCTTCGCTTCGTTTACATAAAGTTGCAAAATCAGGTACCTGCCGACTGATCAAAATAATACCTATCTAAAGAGTAAAATAGGGAACATGCATCAATTTTTTTTTTGTATCAAAGTCAAAAGTATAATGCGTGAGAAAATCAACAGTAATATTAAAACTTTTCTCTTGTGTTTTTTTCTCGTGATATAGTTACTTGAAGTTTGCACGCAGCAGCACCCGCCGAAAACGCTCTATACAAAAAGGTCAACATTTATGACGTCACTCATGTCACGTTTCAGTGCATTAGTATGGAGTTAGCCAAGAATTTTCAAATATCTCCCTAAATATTGCGTTTAAGTACATATGTGTCATACAAAATACTATTTATTATTTGATGTTCTATCCGACTGTTAAGTGCATTATATCCGAAAACGAAAAAAAAATATCGTTATTTTCCCTTGTGTGATAAAACTAAAGTAATACATTTTATTTTTTATTTTTCTGTTCCATCATGTTTTTATACGTGTCCGCAGCGATAAAGCTCAAATTTATCAAAATCGGTGACTTATGCATGTTCCATATTATATTATTCGACATATTTGGACACTGTAGTATACTGGATATGTATATTTATGCGACTGATTAATTATTTATTACATTTTGTTAATAACTCTATTTATTACGTTGTTCTTAAATATAAAAGTACCGAAACGTTAGTTGTAGTTATCAGGTGACTAGAGTCGCCCCACTAGAGTGAGTCGCCCCGCTACGCGCTATGCATCCTTACTAATATTATAAATGCGAAAGTCCGTTTGTTTGTTTGTTTGTTTGTTTGTTACGCCTTCACGTCTTAACTACTGAACCGATCATCATGAAATTTTGCATACATGTTCTTAGGGGTACAGAAAAGGACATAGGATACATTTCATCCCGAAAAAAATTATTATTCCCGAGGGATAGCAAAAAATATTTCCACGCAGACGAAGTCGCGGGCGGCCGCTAGTAGACTATAAATATGCGGTAGCGGAGTGGAGGGGCTCAGTCATACGGCAGCCGCCACAGTGAACGGTTGAACAGCGGAATAAGTGTTTCATATAAGTACGTAGTTACAAGTGTGAAATAAATACTATTATCATCTATGCTGGAGTTTGATTTCTACAGACACTTCCCAGGCTGTAATAATTACTTCAACTATTTTTTTTTTATTTTTTAAAGATAATGTCACTTAATCAACTCCGATGGTGATTATGAAATCGACGATAAATTTTATTATTTCCTATTTATAAGTTTATAAAATTATCTTTCCATTAGAAAATTACAATCATACATGGCTGTAAGCTGTCCAATGATTAAGGCAATTCTTTTAAATTATGTAATTTATAACTTCGATAAAATCGTTTCAATGGACAATGACAATATTTGTAATGGTTAGAGACACGCACATTACATGTTGATTTTGGATTAAAATACGAACTACGCGATAGCATGAATTACTAAGATATAATGTTTCTTGTTAGGTACCTACAACGCTTTGTTAAAAAAACGGTGAAAATACATTGTATAAGGTACTGAAAGAACTCGGTCGTTTGAATAATTTGTTTGAAATTAACTAAACGGTGAAACAAAAATTAATGTTGTTTTAGAAACCAATATAAATAATATGATTCCATTTTAAGCACAGTTCTTTTGAAACCAATTAAAGACCTCTAAACCTATTTAAAGCTTAAACCTTAATAACTTAGCCAAGTAAAGTACTTACAGCAAAAAGGTAACAAAGTGACGCAACTTCTCATTTACCCCTGATGGGGGTCGTAAAATAATAAAATTGTATCAGAATTGCTACGTTAGCGCGAAGTAATTACGTGCTTGTACGTGCTTTCTGAGGCAGGCTGCTAGAACTCAGATTATATTTATGAGAACAATTTTTATATAGCAGGAGACTGAGGAGATAGTTCAATTAGTCTCTTTTTATACTACCAAGTGAAGCAGGATGGATTAAGTTTATAAGCTACCTGCTGACTACGGCAACAAAGTCGTAGGTACCTACCTTTTTTACCTACAAAGTTAATGCATTTGTCTATGTGTTATTTTATGGTACCATCCAGGTGCAAGCATTTCATAGTGTAAACGCCATAAAAGGTATAACTTTTAGTTAATGGAATAGTTTGTGCAATAAACTTCTAGACTCGATTTCACAAGTTCCGGATAAGTTCCAACTTAATAATTGACGAAATTAAATAGTTTTACGGAACTTCCGTTCCATTTTTTAACTACTAATGCTATTCGGTTCCCTTGAATCTTTGTTCAGTTAAATAAAAATTACTTATCAACACATGTTATAGCACAGAACTGTGTAGCCTTTGATTATTTATAATCAAAAGTTATAGGTAACATTTTTAAATAGCATAGTAGTTTGCTTTCTAAAATGCCAATGAATAAGTCCCACTCATTACTTTTTAAAAAGATAACTAACTCCCTAATCATTGTAAGTTTTTTGTTTACCTACGGCAATCCACCTGAATAAGATGAAGGTAACAATATTAAGATATTGTCACGCAACTTTTTCTCGTGGTTACCAACAAATGTGATGTGATACAGCCGAAGTTATTTTGTTCCGGAGACATTTGCCACGCGGAACAAGAATATTACACTTCGCCACCTTTTTGTGACAGCTCGACGAGACCGAAAACTATAGTGCAGAGACAACAACGAGGTTTACTTTTATTTATTATAAGATGCAACTAAGAAACCGAACATAATGTTTTTAATTATTCGTAAAATAGTATATTCAGTTTCATTTCATGGTACAGTTGTTGCAATAAGTTTTAATCGTGCCCCTCCTTAATCTTTTTAGGAATTTATTCTACTCTTGCCAAATCGAATGTCGGCCGTATGAGGTTCGATCCTTGTAGTAGCAATGTACAATCGTTGCCAATTAATCATCATTATCAGTCATATTTTAAAGTCCCCACTGCTGAGGCACAGGGCTTCCTAACCTAACCTTACCTAATCCACCACACGGGCCTAATGCGGATTCCTTGTCCCTTGGTCCTTGTCCTTTGTTCCGTTCTTGAATAGGTAATGGATTATTGCGGTTTATATTATTTAATTATTAATATTATTTTCATTACCTACTTAGCTATCAATAGTATAAGTTCTATTTAGTTTATGAGAAATTGTCGGTGTAAGTTGTCTGGATTTATTATTTTGTAATTCTTTAATTTCAATAATTCTCATAAAACAGTCAATGAGAAGGAGATTGACAGGAATCTACGGATATTATTTGATTAAAAATCTCTTGTTTTTTTAAGTTTGGTAAACATAGGTACAGGGTAATTTTTGGATCCCTTTTCAAATTTTGTCAGGTCATTCCATATCAGCAGTAGGTACAATCAATTTATTACCCCTGACTTTTCCCTACACAAATTGAAATTGTTGTCACTATTTGTGCATCGCACAGTCGACCCATGCGAGCCCCCCTCCCGCCACCCGCCTTCCCGCTCGCGTCTCGTGCGCAAGGATGAGCGTGCGCGCTTAGATTTTTAGGATACATATATAAAATGGCTGATAACTGTGAATTTAAAAAGAAATAATTCATAATTATCTCACCTAATTTTTTTTTATTACTTCCTTAAACTTATATTTGATTTTGTAAAGGGGTCGCAAAATTACCCTGTATAGGTGGTATATGTGGTGTTAATAGTAAAAAATAGTAAAATTACACAATTGTAAATGCATTATGCAAACCACAGCACAGCATCACAACGGAACTGTTTTTTTTTCTGAACCAGAATATAAAATAAATACTTAGTTGGAATGTGGGCCTCGTTTTAATTGGTTACAAATGGCAATACGCGTCTAGAATAATATAACAAAATTGAACCATTTCCTAACTTGAGACAGTTTTAAGGTCTGGGTCAGTATCAGGGTTAAAAGCGAGGGCTAGATTTCTGTGCGGAATTTTGAAGGTTGCTGAGGTGTGATCCAAATTTTTTGTTACAAAAGTGCGGTAAACCGGTATCCTTTATTTACGAACCACAAATAATATGAAATATTTCAGTTATTATGAAGCATAACAGCACTTCTCCAGACCTTGCCAAAAATGCTCATTTCGGTGGCAGTTTTTCATTCGGTTTTTAGAATAATATATGACTAACGTTATTGAAAATATAGACAAGTCTAAGTAATTATATGTGAATGGCGCACCTATTGACAAAGCGGTTTACGAGATATTTGATTTTTAAATTTGAGGCTCCACCAAAATCAGATTGTATATGATTTTATAGGAGAAATAAATAAAATTAACGTAAGCTGAGTAAATAAAAAATCTTAAATCAACATTAACAATGCTTTTTCATAACAGTTATTAATTATTTTGTATCAACGCAGCCATAATTTAATCTCACAAAAAAAAACTAATTAACTAAAAGCTGCAACTTATCAAATAAATATTTACCTTCAAAGGTGGACACAATAAATATTTTGCGTTAGAAGACGTAATTTTCTTTAAGAAATAATACATATTTCCTATTTCGAGCAATGAAATCTGATTTCCGTGGGTCTTTTTCTGATTTCGGTACCATTTTACCCACTGAATTCCACCGATATCAGAGCCACTGAATTCAGAAAACATCTATTTTTGCCAATTATCTCAAATAATAAAATATATACACAATTTCAATATAAAGCGTCGGAATAACATCCTTATGGCTGTATCTTACAATAAACATTGAAATGTTGTTGGGACCAAATTCATGATAAATCATAACCAGCGAATTTAGAAACTGCCCTGACCCAAAACCCACCGAAACACAGACTTAGCTTCATATTTTTTCAATCTCAAAGCAGAGATGCCGTGTGTCCCGTCCAGTAGCACGGAGAACACTGAAGCAAGCGGTCGATCGTTGTGAGAATTTGCTAAAACAAATCAGTTGTGGTGTGCAGCGTGGTTTGTGAGTGGCACGGAAATCATGTGAAAGTCAATGACACGTTAAACAATGCTCAATATCTTTAGAAATTAATATACTATAATTCATTTGTAATAGCTAAAGTGAAAACCAACTACTTAGCTTGCCAGGAACATATAAAACAGTGTCGGGAACTTGATACGTTTCAAGTTATTGTTTGTGATGTGTTTGATTCTGGGAATGGAACACGCCACCGTCGTCACGAAAAGGAGCTTTTTTAATTTTGGGATTTTTTCACTGAAAATCAGTAAATAAGGCACAAAGAAGCGCAAACATTTTTTTTAGATATTTATCTTAACGTCTTCTTCGAATTTAAAGCCTGAACACAAAAATCAATCACTTCGGAGAACTGCCCATAACAAATTAAATCCCTTATTTCATTTGGCATAATATTAGGGAGTCCTAAAATCCCTTAGCATAATTTTATTTGTCATAACTATAGAAACACCTAATTTCATTTGGCATATTATAGGTCGTCCTAAAATTTTTGATAATAATATTACGTGTCATAATTAATGCATTCTCTAATTTTGTATGCATACATTATGTAGTCCTAAATGTCTGCTTGCATGTTGGGTGCTTGCTTGCAAAATGCTTGCTGGCCCTGAGGCCCCCCGCTATAAAGAAAAACTTTTAACGCACTAAGTAGGTTAGGTTAGTGTTTTGAGCACTCGCAGCAGAGAGAGCGAAGCGAGCGGAGCTCCATAATGCTTGCATGCATGTTGCATGCTTGCTTGCATACTGCATGCTTGCTTGCATGCCTGCTTGCATGCTTGCTTGCATGCTGCATGCCTGCATGCATGCTGCATGCCTGCTTGCATGCTTCTTGCCTGCTTGCATGCTAAATGCCTCCGTGCATGCTGCATGTCTGCTTAATAATAATTTACATGGTTAAGTAAATAAATCTTAAAAAAATATATTCGTAATTCTATTATTCCTGGTGACTATTATGCTATACATTCATTATGCTTTAAACAAAATATGCGTTAAGATATTATTCGTTGTGATCATTATGCTTCAAATAAGTTTCCTGATTTTCAAAATCTATGCCTTTTAATACTTATGACAAACAATTTTAGCCTACACTATATAAGGACTTTTAAAATTATGCGTCGCAATAATATGCAATACGATGATTATTGGTATTAAAATTATGGAACAAGATATTATGACAATAAATGTTATGCTTAAAATTACGGAGCCTCGTGTAACCCAACTCATATAAAATTCTGTGCATCAAGTATTAGTTGGGTGGCGTGCGGTAGGAAAAGGAAGTCATTTTAACAGTTGTTATGCCTAACTATGAGTATTTCCAATACATATATAAGTTTAATAGGGAATCCGGCGCTGTGGTTTATAAAGTCAATTTATAATTGTCCCACTGTCTTTTTTACGATCGATACAGAAACTAATTTTTTGAAAAATATAGAAAAAAGTAAAACTCTGGTTTTTATTGTTTTTTACACATAATAGGTAGGTAAGATTTATGTTATACACCGTCATTTTGTAGTGGCTTTAATTAAAAGTGTTCTACAAATGAAAATAATCATTTGTGCCAAAGAAACATGGGTCGAAAAAAACGACAAAAATGTTGGTCCTCCCATACTAACTAAACAGCTAAAACACTGTATTAGTATAAGAAAGTATTTTTTTGTCGTTTAACCCATGGTTCTTGGCAAAAATTTTAGTTGTATTGGTACGTGTAGAACACTCCCTTAAGTAAATTAAAACTACTACAAAATGTGATGGTGTATAGAATTATGGTTTGTATTTGACAATTAATTGTTACTAGTAATAAATGATTTTGATGAAGGAGATGTGTCAAGATTAATAACATTCATCTTCTGTTAGTAGCCGTGACATTATCAAGATCACTTTGCATATTACAATACACGTCGTCAAATCAAACATGTCTTGAGATGCTGTCTAATTTAATACATGCATTTCGTTTATGATATTACCTTAGATTATTTATATGTCTTGCGCTTTTGACGTACCTACGTACTTAACAAAACAGCCCAACATTTTTAGTTTGGTGTGCGTTTTTAGCGTCATTGCGTCCAAAGAGTATTGTAATAAAAACTATGGCTGGGTCACACTGTGTGCGTATTTTGGTCACCCAACTGTTGGATGATATTTGTTATGCGTAAAATTGGTAGTTTCGACTGTCTATCTAGACATATAAATAATAAGAGAATATTACATACAAACACAAAGGCGATATTTATTGAGATATATGATAATTATTTTATATGTACTTTTGCTACATAGTTTACTTAGGCGAACATTGTTCGTTTGCTATAATAGGTAGGTACCTGTAGTTACAAAAGTTTAAGTTCAGGAAACTTCAATCATTAATCTCTCACAGGTTGCTGGCCCCGATACGAAATGAAAACATTTTGGTTCAAAACAAAATAATGTAAGTATTAAATACTGCTACCTTCAATTGTTTTTAATTTTTCTTACAGTTCACGCATATAGATTCTCGTAATTTATAATGATTTTAGACTAGACGCGTCGTTGCTTCCATGCTTCATATTAATATCGAATCGTGATCATAATTAGCCGATTACCTAATGGAACGCATAACTTTATTTGTCCTAAACATGAAACGCATACTGTTAAATGGCATAATCATCATTTAGCATAATATTTTATAGCACAATTTCAAAACGCATAATATCATAAGGCTTAATTTTGTTAAGCATAAATATTCAATGGCATATTTTCAAAAAGCATAAATATCAAAACGCATAGTTTTTAATTGGCATATTGTCTAAAAAGCATAATCATCAAAAGACATAATCTTATTACGCATTGTAATAAGAGACCTAATTTCTTTAGGCATATTTTTTAAAACCCATAATTATTTTATGAATAAGTAATCATTAAAAATATGAGCACTTCTGTTCCCTGCACCTCCCGGCTAGCACTCTGCAAGCAAAAACCCAGCCTGCAGCATCCGTACGACCAAGCACCCAACACGCAAGCAAGCATGCAGACAAGCAGGCAATATGCAGGCAAGCATGCAGGCAAGTATGCAGCATGCAGGCAAGCATGCAGCATGCAAGCATGCAGAATGCAGGCAAGCATGCAGGCAAACATGCAGCATGCAGGCAAGCATGCAGCATGCAGGCAAGCATGCAGCACGCAGGCAAGCATGCAAGAAAGCATGCAAAATGCAGCATGCATGCAAGCATTATAGAGCTCCGCTCGCTTCGCTCGCTCCGCTGCAAGTGGTCAAAACACTAACCTAACCTAACCTACCTAGTACACAAAAAGTTTTTCTTTATAGCGGGGGGCCCCCGGCCCCCCGACCCCCCCGAGCAGGGGGGCCAGCCCCCCTGCACCCCCCGGCAAGCATTTTGCAAGCAAGCATCCACAAGCAAGCAAGCAAGCATGCATGCATGCAAGGAAGCACAGCATGCAAGCAAGCATGCAGCGTGCAATATGCATACAAGCATTATTAAGCTCCACCTGCTTAGCTTAGAGTGGCCTAAACTCTAAACACTGACCTAACCTAACCCACCAATGGTGGTCACAATTAAAGTTTTTTTTTTATAAATTAGTATTCAAATTAGTTATGTTTCCTTTTATATTATGCTATAAAACATTAGTAGTTATGTATATTAGACATAACAAAATTATGCCTTTCAAAATATGCTTACTGACAATATGCCAATTGAAATTAGGAATTGTAACTATTATGCTTTGAAATATTATGCTTTTTAAAAGTTATGCAATTCGATGGTTATGCGTATCGAAATTTATGCTAAATAAATAGTATGCTTTGTGATTATTATGCCAATCGAGTTATGCCAAGTGACTTTAGGACAATCGAAATTATGCGATGCGAAGGGCACCCTAATTAGCCAACTATCAATAATATAAAGATCCTTAGTTTTGTTTTCTTGATATACATAAAATTTTGGTTAGAGTAGCGTTCGATAAATTAATAAAATGAAACTTCTTTGAAAAATTAATTCTTTAAAAACTGAACAACTTTCTCGAAGAAAACGAATATGTAAAAAAACTACTACCTATCCATCCATACAAATCAAAGAGATCATGTGATCAGTGATTTCGACATGTCATGTTTCTTAGAGAAATTTGTACAGTTTCATGGACTCAACACATCCTTAAAATTTGGAGAGTGAAAAAAAATATACCCTGTAACACACCCTGTATAATGTGGGATCTCGCTTGTATGCTGGCATTATTTGCTCACACTAAATTGGCAGTAATCCTTGTGGCCACTACAGTCAAGTCACGTCTGCCACATGCCCGAGCTTCGTATGGCTCAATATAGCTTGGCCCTTATTAGATCGTTTATATAATCGGTGATCCGTGAACTTACTTAATTGTAGTTAACTGTCATTACCAAAAGCACAAAAACATGACGAATCGACTTGCACGACTAATTAATTTTAATCCAGTAGTACAAAAGACTGAAAGTACCCAATAGTAGTAAAGTCTGAAAGTAAAAATACAAATCGTAACAAGAGTGCGTATTTTTTTTATAAAATCTAAAATTTAAATGAGCAATTCTTGTATATTTATTTATATATTTCTGTGATCTCGGAAACGGCTCTAACGATTTCGCTGAAATTTGGTATATGGGAGTTTTCAGGGATAAACAATCGATCTAGATTAGTCTTATGTTTGGGAAAACGCGTGTTTTTGAGTTTTCATGCGTTTTTCTTTCGACGCAGAATATAGATATTTTTGTGTAGTCTAACGCCATCTAGCACAGACTTTTGAAATAGGTGCTTGGCTAGCATGCTATGCGGCAAGCAGAGACTGTGTAGTAAAGTAGCACCACAGAATAAAATGTACAGAGCACTACATAGATGGCGATACTCCGACTATTACCAATTAGTTTCTTAGTTTTTGGAAAATAAAATAGAAATTATAACTACTTTTACTACGTTTTATAACACCACCATATTACAATAAATAGTAATAACCGTCGCCCAGATATTTATTTTTAAATCATGGATAATAATGACGTGTCTCAAATGACGCACTACTTCTTTATAAAATCTAAAAAATATATTTTGTTTTATATCGCAAAGACGCTTAAGTTTTCCTAGGCAAACGTAGTGAATTTCAAATCACTGATAAAGCCCCATCTCTGAAAGATCATTTCCACCAACGAGGTTCAGAGAAATCGTTCTTCGATATTGGAAAAAGGTTATAGATCGTAACTTCATTAATTTTAAAGATGTTATCAGAAGTTACGGGCCTACAATTTAAAAAAACATAGATTTTCGGTAAGGCAATGCAAATGAAATGTTTCACAAAAAATTACATCGCGGTAATGAACTTCGCAACTATGATTAGCATTTACATGAATTAACATACTTTTATAAACTAATAATAATTATAATAATTTCTTAAATATTACAGTAATTTACTAATGGTAGATTTTCACATGAATAGAATAGTTTAACAATTAAATTTGTAAAAGTATGTAGGTATACCATTTATAATATCTGCAAGCAGAAATTCTATTTTTCCTAACTAATAAACTTCCCTCTTATAAAAACTTCTGCCGTTTTCAATGATAACTTAAGCTTCTTTCGCACTCTAAAGTTTGCCGCCATCGATATTCATTTTTTTTGCGTTATTTTCATTTCCACCTTAATTCCAGCTGTTTGCGCTCCTCAGATTACCGTCTGGCACTAAGGATTTATTTAGGTTGGAATTCAATTCAGATCCATTTTGTGTTACCGTTGGATTTGTGGGAAAGTTTGTTAAAGTGGATAACTTGGTCCGAAATTGTTTATTCCATTTTACGATTTCTTCATACGGAACGAAATATGACTGGGCGTAGTGATGGTTTCTGTTCACGTAATTGTTTAAACAGGGTCATTTGTAAAACACCAACAATCTTGCAAGAGTAGATTACTAACTTTTTAAATAATATTTGTTCTTCGACTTTTCTAAAAACAGACAAAAAAGTCGACTAAAAAAAGTTTAAAAAATAACTTGGTCCGAAATTGTTTATCCCAATTTACGATTTCTTCATTCGGAACGAAATATGACTGGTCGTAGTGATGGTTTCTGTTTACGTAATATTCATACAGGGTTATTTGTAAAACACCAACACAACAATCTCGCATGAGTAGATTAATTACATTTGTTCTACGACTTCCCCGAAAACAGACAAAAAATCGACTTTTGTAAGTGTCCGAACTAGAGATGGGCGTTATAAACCGTAAATAGTTATTGAAACTATGTATTGGTGCAATACCGAAAACTATGTATTGGTCTGCGGTGAAACTATTTATCGACAGAAACACGTTATTGCAACCAAATGTTTTGATATTCAATACCTGACTTTATTGCAATACCTTAACGTTTCTAAAAATCGTACCGTGTTCGTTTCGTGCGATTCAGGGTGCTTTTGTAATATAGGAAATAGCGCCATCTAACCACCTAGCACGAAATTATAATCGTTGATGTGTTTTTTGTTTCATAAATATGTATAATACTGAAATTTCAAATTTTAGGCATTCACAACTATTTTTATATTAAGATAATTTATATAATAGTAAAAATACTGGAAAAAATCGACTTACCCATAGGATCCCGTCTGAGCTGCTACGGAAGTCGATTTTTTCTAGTATTTTTTTCAATAATATTAATTATTTTAATATAAGTCTAAATACGTATATAATTTTGAGAATCTTAATTTAAAACAAAAATATTGATAAAAAAGGTTAAAAGGAAACAAAAAAACACCAAAACAAATCTGTGAATTTCATATTCCATAATTTCTATAAGTACCTAATTATTTAAATAATCTCCGTAAAACTTAGTTGTCAAGAAAATACCAACATTGTATCAAAAAACTAGTTATTTCGGTGCGGCTGAATTGGCAATACCGTACAATACCCCCGATAAATAGTTTCAAAAATAAATAGTTTTGAAAACCATTATCGAAAACCAATACATAGTTTCGGTTCGGTATGCGAAAAACCCGTTATTACCCAATACTAGTCCGAACCATAGACATAGAAAAATTTTCGCTGCGCTCAAGAAGACCAACAAAGCGTGAAAAAGAGAATTAACATCATACGGACACGGTCTATGTAAAAAAGAGACAAAGGATCAAGTGACATGTGCCAACATTTTTCACAGTAAGAGCCCCTAGCGTCCCGCCTAGCAAATGAACAATCACATTTTGTTTAAAATATTTGTTAATCTTAATTAGAATTTAAAATAAAGGTATTGTCGAGCCATGGTGTCTTGTGCTCTAAGTAATGTGATGTGACAAAAAGAAACAATCCAAGTAATCACACTTTCCACAGGTAAATAAGATATTGCCACAAATTTCTCTAAAACCAAATTTCTCTACATTTATTCGTTTATCGACGAAGAAAACAGTATGGAACATAGTTTATTAATTTCCTATGCCATATATAGTCATATTTTATGAATCTAAGTATTTTTTTCGTATCTCATATAAAATGTATGCATTCGTTTTCGGATCACCTGTTTATTGATATTGTTGTTCTTTGACATTCTATTTCTATGGTCCGAACAGTTGAGTTTTGTACCAAAAGTGGATTTTTTTTGCCCATTTTCGGAAAAGTCGTAGAACAAGTTGAATTGTTATGATGTTAGTAATCTACTCCTGCAAGGTTGTTTGTTTTACAAATAACCCTGTATTTCTAATAGAATAAGTTTGATTAAACTTTTTAATTAAAATGTTAGTAAACTCTCATCAGCTTTCAGAGCTTTAAGGATTTAACTGTTTGGTTTCATCTGATATTTAATACAATTTATGTTGAACTAGCGGCAGCCCGCGACTTCGTCTGCGTGAACAATTTTTCTATCCCTCGGGAACAGTTTTTTTTCTGGATGAAAGGTACTGTAATGCTTACGTGTTTTATTCAAGTAGCTACGTCTCCCATGCGTCATAGTAACCTTTTCTCCTTTTCTGTACCCTTGCAAACTACGTGTATGAAAAATTTCATGATGAAAACAAACAAACAAACTTATTCTTTCGCATTATAATATGCGATATTTAGGAGATAGCAAAAAGCGTTAAAGCAATTTTAACGTCATCACAACTATAAATAACATGTTAAAGAACTTGACATTATATTACTCCGTGCAAGCAAAACTGGCCTTAAATTATTATTTTACAGCCAAGATATGACGTCACAAGAGCTCACGGAAGGGTGCTTACGCATTCAGCCGTGCACAAGCTTAACTCCTATAGGCAGAGCGTCACAAACACCGAAATACAGTACTTACATTAAACTCATTTGTATGTAACTTAATCCGCTTCGAATCATGTATGATCGCACGCGAAAGTTTGCTTATTTTATGTTTAGAACACATTTTTAAAAAATTTTTTTGTAAAAACAAAATTATTAATTAGTACTTACTACTCTTCTTATTACACGACTGCCCAAAAAAAGAGTGTATTGTGTTGAAGGTACATGTATGTTTGTACGTATGTAAGTTTTACACCACAGAATAGTGTTTTTTTAATATGAAGGGATTATTAATGCGACCGCTAAAGCATTAAAAGGATTTTCTCTATAAAAAATAACATTATTAATACATAGGTAAATGTAAAAAGCTTATCCGGTGTTTACATAAACGCGTACTCAATATCTCAACTCAAAATGTCTGTACTTGGCTCGAAGCCAAAAAAGTATAACAAGTAAGCACTGATTCTGTAAGGTTTGAGGTAAACATATATTTTATCAACACAACAGCAATATTTTAATTAATTTAAAAGTAATTGTAAATGGACAATAAGGAGCCCGATATTTGGATCGTTTGTCAATTTAGCAAATACTAAAGCACAGTACATACTAGTATATCATTGACGATATTGCTTTTTAGATTAATTATAATAAAGCAAGATAACTTTCAGGCAGGGAGAAAACAGCTGGAGTTGGTGAATAAAAAATATTAGAATATACAATGTGATTAATTTAACGGGAATTAATACCACAGAATAGATATAAGAACTTCCGTACAGAAAGGAACTCTCCGCCCCGCCCCACAATCAACTACCTCACCCCACCGGCGCCCATCCGTGTGTCGATCCGTGTGCATAAGAATAAATAAAACTTACTAGAACGGACACTCCTGCCCCGAACGGGCTCGAAGTCACAATATTAGCCTACTTGTTAAGGCTCTTATTAATACCAATGACCTTGCTGAACGACCTTGAGATGCCTTGAGCTTCCACGTATCGCGGATAATCGCGCGCCTCGGCCACAGAAAAAAAAAAGTACAGATGACCTACTAAATAAAGAACTATGTAATCTAATTACAGCCTCTTCCTTAATACCAGCCTTTTTATTTTTTTAAAAAAAGGTTTCTTTTTTCTATGTCTAATAGGTTACATATTAGAATGGTCTGAGGTCATAACTAACACCTATGGACGAAAAACCTAATTTGAAAAACAATGCACAAAATACCTAAGCTCATAATATATAATTAGTTGAAATGCATAATGTGCGGTTTACCTAAAGTCGATTCAGGATAATACATCCCTTATGTCTGTGGCCTAAACTTTAGAAATTCTAAAACATAAACATTTTATATGAGTAGAGTAGGTATGTTAATAAAATCTTGACATCATGCCTAGAATCTACTTTACCAAAATGGGAAACAATGCTATGAAAAAACAGTTATAGTGAACCAAAACCGGTAATGTGTAACTGTGTAGGTGTCGGCCATCTTGGTCTCACGTTAATCTCTACGTTTGAACATCAATATCACCCCGTCACGCCACCTAAAATTTACTCAACGAGCATTAGTTTTCACAAAGACTGAATACAGAGTGGCTGTGTTCGAAAAACAGCATTAGAGAACGATCAACGCAAGCGAACTTTGGGAAGTCTGTTTACGAAGGCAAGATGTTATGTTTATGGTTTTAATAAAACTAGTAATAGATAAAATTCATAACGTTTTAAGATTACCTACTTATTTGTAATTAAATTTAGTAATGTCGGTAAAATTAGGGGGGGGGGGGGCTGGAATTTGGTGGGTTATTTTCCATAAATTCCTTTAATCAGCCGCGGGCTGATAAATGATGGGTATTTAACTTTCGTTTAACAAATTAAATTCATCTAAATTTGCTCGTCTTAAGGTTGTAATTTGTAGTGCTATTAACCTAGAATTACTAATCCTGCACCCAATGGCCTAAATACAGCCATGTAAATAATGTGCTATTCCTAAGATATTTGTCCTGCAAATGAGGAACTTATATTAGAAATATATTTGAACCTAACATCAGCCGGTCATCAAAACTTTACGGCAATATACAGGCTGTTCCGAAATATTATTTTGATAATGTTTTTATATATTTGTTTATTGAATTTCACTTTTTGAAAAGAAAACGCCTCAAAGATTTCAATTCCAAATAATTAAAACGATCTCGTACTCGTTGATTATTACAATATACAACGTCTTACTAAAAAATCACAGATCTCGTACTGTACCTACACGATTTGAAAGGGCATTGAAAATTAATCGACCTATTATAGATTATTCAAAAAAATAAAAAATAAAAATCATAACGCGTATTTTTCGGTCGAATTTTTTTTTTCTCATAAACAAAAAAATTTTGTCTTCAGAAACAACTTTTCTAAAATATTTTTGCATCATCGTAAACCCTTCGAATTCCGCGTCTTTGGAGCTCTCATACGTCCTCGTGCCCGCACGCGAACCACCCGCCGCGTGATATCGCATCTCGCGCCGTGCAAAACTCGCGGCTAAGGGTTCCTCTACAGCCTTAACCGTCACCAATATCGAAATAAAACCAGGCCAAGTGCGAGTCGGACTCGCGCACGAAGGGTTCCGTACCAAAAAACGGCAAAAAAATACGTTTGTTGTATGGGAGCCCCCTTAAATAATAATTTTACTGTGTTTTTAGTATTTGTTGTTGTAGCGACAATAAAAATACATCATTTGT
Source organism: Agriphila geniculea (assembly GCA_943789525.1). Lineage (NCBI taxonomy): Eukaryota > Metazoa > Arthropoda > Insecta > Lepidoptera > Crambidae > Agriphila > Agriphila geniculea. The sequence continues at coordinate 11,561,836 of OX038875.1, forward strand.
GAAAATTTCAACTGTCTACCTGTTGTCATTATTAATATCGAGCAAAAAACGAAAAAAATCACCTTTGTTGTATGGGAGCCCCCCTTAAATATTAACTTAATTCTATTTTTAGTATTTGTTGTTATAGCGGCAACAGAAATACATCATCTGTGAAAATTTCAACTTTCTAGCTATCACGGTTCATGAGATACAGCCTGGTGACAGACAGACAGACAGGAGTTTTTGTAATAGGGTCCCGTTTTTACCCTTTGGGTACGGAACCCTAAAAAGTGTAATGACCTAAAATGTTCTTTCGTTCGATAGCAAGGTGCTTTTTTTCATATTTTTGAAATTCGGCCCCGTTCTCGAGATATCGGAAATTTTCTGTGAAAAGACACAATTTTTCGGTCGAAAAAAGTCGGTTTTTTTCGAATTCCAAAAAAGTTTTTGACTCTTTCAAAATATTTTTCACATCTTCTTAAAGCACTTTAAATTTCGCGTCTTTTGAGCCCTTATACGTTCTCGTGGCCCTAAACCTTAGGGTATCACGGCTGAGTCGCACTTTCAGCGAAAATTTCAGGGACCTACTGGAGCGAACGGAAAAACATTTTCAATGTTAAAAACTCCTAACTAATGCGCGAAAAAAAAATCAGCTGTTTTTCGCGATTTCAGAGTTGGTGCCATAGTGAAAATTATTCAGTTTGATGGTCCTTATCTACCATATTCGGCATTTAGAGGTTATTTTGTAACACGTTGTATATTAAACTAAAGACTTTTTGCGGTATTTTTTTAATGCCATTTTTCATATATTTATATTCTAAATTGTTTAATATTTACAAGGAATGCATAAATTTCAAAGACCTAAGCTTTATTAGCTTAATAGAAAAAATACTAGAAAAAAATGACTCACCCGTAGCAGCTCAGACGGGACTTGAACCCGCACCCTTGGGATTACGGCCCAATGCACTGACCAATTATGCTACCGAGTCGCTAGTGGGAATGGCGAAATTTTCTAGTACTCTTTACGTTTTCGCTGTAAGCCAGCGTTATCTCATCAATGTGAAGACTTGTTGAAGGAATCATAATTTTAGCCTTTAAGTGTTTTATTATCATTATTGATAGTTACAAAATTAATTTCATACAAACATGGTTGTTTTATTTTTTAACATCACGTACCTGGTTGGAATTAGGGAACAAATTGGCTAATGTTAAAACAAAGAACGCCGAAATTAGGGTTTCTCGCCCTTCCTGCAACATTGGTGCCAAATTGCTCGATGTCATGTTTTTTTAACATAAATAATATGTTGATTATTAGACTAATATAAATCTTATAATCGACAAAACGCAAGGGCTGTTATTTGGGGTACTATCTAATTGGCATACTGGAGAATTGCGCACTCTGTGGCACTTTAATGTAATATTTGTCAATTGCAAACGTCAAAAAATTGCGCAGCGCGACACAGGTCCATTCAGCAATACGCCTCCTCCCCCACTGATTTTTCAGACGAGAAAATGGCGCGACGACATGTGACCGTGCGCGAAATGGAATATAACGATATTGAAATTATTTTTGGCTACTAATCAAAAATTTAAAACAACCATTCCCTGCGTCTTTTTTTGTAGAATATTAACAAAGAAAAAATAACAATTTTCGACTTATATTAACCGAGCGAAATGGATTTAAAAATTATAATGGAGATAGGTTCAGGATTTTTTTTCCATAACTTATAATAAAAAAATTAAAAAAGTAAAACAACTATGCCCTTTGATATATAATGTAGTTTAACATATATTTTTTTGACTGCTGTAACTATAATATTGACGGAGAAAAATGCATTTAAAAAAGATGGAAAATCATGCTTTGAGATATATATGAGCCTTAAACAAGAAAATCAATCGGGCTGCCACGGCCGGCGTCGCCGCACACGCGTTTGCCTGTTTGTGCGTTCCGTACGATCTTGGAAACAAATTACAATGGCGTCAAGTTATTGTAGTGTGTTTGGTCATACAACCGCCTTAAAGTATAATAAATAGAGTATAAGTCATACCATTTACTATAAAAAAACATTTTATTCTCCAAAATTAGTAAATGATTACCAAATCCTAAACCGCCCAGTGATTTGGTGATCATTTACTAATTCTGATGGCTAGGTTAGGTTAGTATGGTGTGGTGATCATTTAATTAAACATAAGCCTTATTTAACTTTGTATAACCTTTTTTACCAACTATAGAGCACTTGCGTTGCGGTGCCAAAAAAACATTGTATTTTAATCTGTAAAATCTTTGCCACATATTCTCGAGTGAAGTTGCCGCGGATCACTGTCTATTGTCAATGAGAACTTTTCAAAGTGACATTTAAAAAATAAAAATAGTAACTATTTCCCTCACTAGATGGCGTTGATGGAAAGAGAAGTGTCAAAATTGGCTTTTAAAATTAAACGGCCTGTACCAAAGACGCAAGTAAGCGCTCGCTGGCTGACATCTGCCCATCTGCCCAGAGAGAAACATTTTAGGGTTACATCTGCCTGCCTACCTGAGTACTCTTCGAAGCTTAGTAAAAAAAAACACATTTTAATCACAATTTACAAACTTACAGCTTTTTATCTTTTTGAAAAGTTTAATCGCATTGTACAGAGTGATAATATAATATTATACTTTTAAAATTTAAAGAATAAATCCCACATATCGCCTTATACTCTATTCAGGTGATCGGGGTAAAAGGGTACCGAGGCAAGTAATGGGGTCCCGTGTGAAAACTTTGATGGAAAGCGATTGTCGAACTTCGATTCAGGCTCAAACCAATTTATTATGGAAGCTGTCGAGGGCCATGAGTTATTCGTACTTTATGTTCTTTGAAAGTTCGCGGGAAGTTTATCTGAAATCTTGTGGAAAACTCGGTGAATTACGATAAGAGTACAAAGTCGTTAATTGATTGAAGTTCGAATACTTATAAAGTTAAAAAATACATTTCACAGGTTATCGGCTTCGTGACTTTCGTGTGTGGGTTACATCATTATGTAAAGCTAGGGTTTCCTAGGATAGCGGTGTCGTCATATTACGGCCGTAATACAGCGGCGTCGTTAGTGTATATTTTCTTTGGCGGCGTTGAATGTTGTCTATGTAAACAATACGGTGACACTGTAACGTCAGAAACTACGCCGTCTAGTTTACATAGACAACGTTCTACGCCGCTAAATTACGGCCGTAATATGACGGCACCGTCATCCTAGGAAACCCCAGCTTAAGTCTAATAGGTTCCTTAACATGACATTCTGTACCCGTAGCATAGGGTTATCATCAATCCGCATTAGTCCGCGGACATGTCCGGACTTTAAGACTATTGTCCGGACATTGTCCGGCTTTATAATTTGTCTGGCTCTTTTTTAAATTGGGCGGTGTAATACTAGTTAAAAACATACATAGCAGTAGCGTTTGAAAGAGAAGTCCCAAAATGTATGGAATCTGGATCTGTCTGTGAAATTGTCCGGACTTTTATTGAAATGTCCGACTTTTTGTCAGGACTTTCTAAATGTTGAAATGGTAACCCTACCGCAGCACGAACATCGAAAAAATTTGGACATTTCGGCGTAGTGGTAACCATAAATTTTGATTTTTGACGGGGATTTTGGAAATTTAGCGGCGCACGATGAAACCTTACATAGGATTTTGGAAATATAGCGGCGTACAATGAAACCTGTATATATTGATAGCGGATCTATAGACGAACAAAAAATGTCTTATGATATGATATAATATAAATTCCTCAAGCGCAACGTTTTCGAAATAAAACGGGGAATAAGTTTGGATTTTTATCTATATAGGTTCTTTAACCTGGATCATCTCGAAAATGTCGCGTTTTAGGACAATACCATATGAAATTTTTTGTTCATATGTAGATCCTCTATCGATATACACAGGTTTCATCATACGCCGCTATATTTCCAAAATCCCCGTCAAAAATCAAAAATATGGTTACTACTTTGCCAGTCTCTCATACTAAGAGGTTCAAACCCATTTGTACAGCGCCATCTACCACCGAAAAGAGAAATGACATTTTCCATAGAGATTTACTCTATCGAGTATTTTATGCTCGTTTTTTTTCTCGATAGCTGTTCGTGCTAAGGGTACTGAAAACTGAGGAATGAATATAATATTGCCAACAACTCTGTGCATTATCCATTCCATACACAAGATTTAAGATTTGTCTTTAAAACAAAATTAGGCCACAACTTTTTGATCATATAATGGACACAGTAAGCTCGTTAGAACACTCACCATTTATCTAAATAACTTATTATTTACTTTAAAACACTTTAGTTAGACTCTTCAAACGAGCTGTTGGTGAAAAAGTATTTCCACTCATGAAGAATGATAAGAATAACGTGTTTACGAGATTGACGCACATCCAGAGACATTTTGCCTACGTGATTCGAACACACGCATAATCGTAGATTTCGCAGCTAATATTAATACCCGCTGTCATAAAATACTGAAATAAAAATATTTGGCATAGAGCCGCTGTGTATATTTTAATATTATTGCAATAAGAAGTATAGAAAATCACGAGATTACTTTAAAAGCTAAAATTAGGTAAGTACCTTTATTTCAAGCATTCGCTGCTAAATAATAATATAGAATGCTTATTATAAATCACAAGCTTAGAATTTTAAAATGAATTTAATACCTATTAAGAAATATGAAATTTATTAAAAAATATAATTTAGCTCTGATTAAAAACCTTAAAATTTTTCTCTAGCGCGTTGTTTATTTTATGTAAAAAACTTCAAACTGTAGTAGTTGATTTTATATTTTGGGATGAGAAATCAGCGCCATCTATGCGTTACACACAAAAGTGTATTGCTGTAACTTTCAAGGAAAACTTAACTACCAGTGCCGTAGAGAGCGGAATTTTCTCCGTAGTCTCGTAGCAAGAACGCAGGTTACTATTTTGATTTCAGCGATTGCCACTAGATGCCGCTACCCCGAGGAAAACAATGATTCTGATCAGAATGGGAAAACTGGCTACACAAGTGTTTTTCATAAATCTTTTCAAGTTTTGTTTCGAATATTCCTAGTTATTAGTTGTAATATTGATACAATAATATCTTTTTCATTGAAGTTTTTTCTCTGCCAACTTTCAATGAACAGGTTAAAGAGGTATTTTTAACATTATAATTAGATAATCTTTTTGAATTGTTACTACTACAAATTAGACTGTTCACATTTCTTAATCTAGGTACATAACCTGTTTAAATCATTTGCAATAGACGCAAAGGACAGTAGTAGCTGTAGTTGTTCAGCTAAATTCTGATTTAGCTCGTAGAAAATCTTAAGATTCCACTCAAAAAATTAAAAAGGAGAAACCTCGTAGGTCAAATAAGTCTTGGATAGGAAGACTGAAATATATGCTGTCTATGATAATAATGTGAAAATACTTAATCATAGAAGATTGGTTTTCACTCTTTGTTTCTTTGTAACCTATTTTAGAAATCAATTTTCCTAATAGAATTGGAAAGAAAATATATTATAATAAAATACCTATATTATAATTCATGAATATTTCAGTTCTTACTATCAATTTCCTTCCCACAAATCAAGTTGCTACATCTGCGGCCTGTAGAAGTTGTTGAAAATAATTTGAATTTAACGAAACGGAACGAAAGGAAAAGTTTTCCGTGAAGAAACATCCACGAATTTCATTTTGCATTTCTCATGGCGCACTCGAGAAAACTTGGCAAATTAACATGTCGGGTAACCGTTCTCATTCCCGTTTGCCACCGAGCAAGAATGCTAAGGATTTGTCGTGATATTTGTTCCGTTGCTATGTTTTGTGTCGTGAGTTTGAAATGGAAGTAATGAACAAAAGTGCCATGGTAGTGAGTTGAGAACTACAATTTTAATGGAAAAAAAGCAGTCATGGATACCAAATATTAGCTTCTCTCCTGTTAAATACATTCTTAAGTTTTCTAGCACTTAAATAAAATAAAGTTGTTATATTAATAGTACGTTATATTACTAGTAACTATTTAATATTGAAAAACACTACCTATTTTATCCAAATCCAAAAGGCTCAACTAACTGACAGAAATAATGAGAAATGGCTCCTGCCGAATGGAACCGAATAATATGCAAATTCCATCTCAGTTCATTATTTATACAACGGCAAAGCACAGCAATTTGTTGATCGTCAATATGGTAATTATTTAATTTGCATGCTTTTGAACTTTTTTTACACGAATGCGTTACACGTGGATAATTTTAAATGAGGTAAGATACCCATAAATGGTGAGAACTAATAATTATTTGAGGCGTAAAGCTTTGGCCTTCACTTAACAACGGAAAATTCTGAAGGATGGCTTAGCCTGAATGACTGGTCATTAAGCAAACATTAGTAAACAGAGTCGTTAAAATCAGTACCTAAGTACGTTTCTAGATCATTCAAATATGGAAATATCTCTACATGAAATATAATAACTAAAAAATAGTTAGAAAATAGCTTGACAAGCGAAACTAAATGTTTGGATTTTAAATTCTAAAACTACGTCACTGCATTATACATAAATAAAACAGTTGAAGAAGACTTATGTTAGATGAATACCATAGGGATTAATAAATAACTAGGGAATCTTCCCATACTACTAATTTAGGATTAAATTATACGATCCATCAAAGCTTCTGATAAAATTATATTTGTGCTTTAGTTTCTACTACCTACTCCTGGGAATGATTTTCATTCGTATGAGGTTGAAGGATCAAAAGGACTATAAATAATCAAAGTTGACTAGCGAGGCATATTCTGTTAAAGGGCAAAGAGTAAAATTTAGAATAAGATTGTTTTCAATAAGCGAGAGATGAGTTCAAGGAATTACACAAGAAAATAATCTCGGTGGTTTTGCTGTCACCTTTTGGGATGTTTTTTTATTATTTATTTAAATAAGCTCACATAATAAGCATTTTTAAATTGTTAATTCTTTTACCCTACCACCCATTATTACTACGTCTTTTAGCTAACAAGAAAAAAGGGCGCAAAAAACTTATCAGCTTTATCAAATGAAATGATTCCAAGATATTTACAAATATGTATGTCATTTCCAGACATTACATTAACATAGATTAACAAATATAACATTATTTAATTGGGTTATTTCTTAATGTATCAATTTACAGGGTTCAAAGTAATTACTTATTGTAGATAGACCACAACAGTACATTGATAATGTACGATGGAAATTAAACTTTTACATTGTTTGTTACTCTCTTTGAAACAAAACGTTGTGAAATGTTATTCTGACTGTTTTGATCAAAGGAAGACTTAGCAGTGCTAGCCAAGTTACTTAGCGTGGTGACAATATATTAGGATTATCCGTAAATCTATTTTATATACTCGTTCTCTGACAAAAGACAAAATGTAATTTAACTCATTGCATTTAGTATTTGAAAAGTGTGCCGCATGGATTTATCAATATCAATCATGACAAAATAGCAATATTTGAAATATTTGCATGCATAAGCATAAATCTGAAGTTCATATTTTCAAAATTGCTTCCAGGACGTTAGATAAGAGTATAATATGTATTAGAAGTTGTTTGGCGTATGTTTCATAATAATTTATTTAGTGCTAGTTTTCTTCCTGCAAACTTAGTATGTTTGGAAAATGTTTTTATGTTTTTTTTAAAACCAATAGCTGCAATGTAATAATTTTGTATATATTTGGAATAACCTCAAAAATCCCTTATATCCGCCACACGATGGATTTTGAAAAAAAAATCAAATTCCATACAAAAAAAAGATTGTATTATATCTCCTTCTCATACAAAAATCCAAGATGGCTCCCCTTCTCAAAATGATGTAAGGGTTCAGAAGGTTCACCCTGCCAAAGGATATCCTTCGATCACCAAACGCCGTATTTTTTATTGAGCACACGCCACTATTTGTTTAATAAACTAATAAATACGTAAATTATAACTGATAATAAGTAAATTTGATAAATAAGTAAATTTCCTTTCGGAAGTTGTTTTGTTTTTGATGTTGCATCATTAATGATCAGGAGGTGCGGAATAGATACTTTCAGATATTCTCGGAGAAAATTCGTGCAAAGTCTAATTTAAGTGAAATGATTGTTAAAATAATTTATACCTACTCAAAGCAGTCAACGCATAATAAACTGTCAAAGCCATTCATATTTTATAGAAAAATATTACATTATAACCACAGGCACCTACTGAATATTGCACTGTATATTAAAAACAGCTTGGTCAACTTATATCATAAACCCAGTTTACAACGCTTAGCAGGCTATCTACACCTACATTGAATTTGTGTTTATGTAGCTTTTCCCTTTGAACAAATTCTATCGTAAATATTTAAACACCCTTGTGAATAGAGACTGAAATTCAAATGATTTAATATACGTTCTTCGTTTTGTCTGTTAATATATTGCTCAATTATTTTCAGCAATCTGAACACGATGGTTTGGCCGGAAAGATAAGTTTGAGTTCATTAAAAAACTTTAATTTTGTTTCAAACTGGTGAGCAACAAACAAGAGAGATACATTCATCTAAAAAAACAGCTAAAACTTTTCGTAACAGCAAAAAAGACTCTGTAGGAAGTTGTCTCGTCTAATGTCGTGGAAAACATTTATCAAAATATGTTGCTTTTATACAAAACAAAAAAGGTAAGATCGAAGTTTGTTTGCGACAAAATATCGCTGAAGAAAATATGATAAACGAGTAGTTCAAGCTTCAGTTTCAAAATGCATTCACGCGAGACAAGAAGATTGTTTGATGTTTTGAAATAAAATTAAGGTTTAAGATTTGTACAGCTGGAGTAAATAAATATTGAAAAGAGAAGAAAAGATTATTGCGTATGTCGCAGAGAAATGAGGATATCAGAGATTTCACGAAATCTCTAGGTATACCACGAAATCACAGTAGATGTTGAATTTTCTAATTTACGTCTTCTTACTAAAAAAAAAATAGTGATATGACAAAATACTAATATAGAGTCAGTGATATATCGTTTCACTCAACTAAATCTAGTGAAATGAAGAATGAATGAAATAATACATCAAAATTTTAAATCAACTGATGCATTTATTTAAATATATAAAAGAAGAAACTGATTGGTGACTCACGTATCAACGCATAGCCCAAACCACTGCTGGGTCTAGAGACTCCAAAGGTACATTGGTTCCTTATGAGATCTGCATTAATATAGGATTTTTCAAAACTTACCCCCTAAAGGGGTGAAACGGAGGTCCAAAGTTTGAATGAAAGTCCCTCAGTTTCGAAGCTAGGATATTTAAATTTTAAAGGCTAACGATTGAAAATTAATACACACGTATCTCAGCGTGTTCGAAATTCTACCCCCAAAACACCGATATGTACTATACTATAGATGCGACAAATCTACGGTCAAAATTCTCGCAGCAATCGCAAAGATGGCGGCCACGCATGCACAGCGCAAGCGTGAGTTGTCAAAGAAAAAGTAGCATGCACACAGATGCGACACATTCTTCATAATGATTATGATATACCTACTTGTTTAATAATATTGCATAAAATTATAGTAAAAACGCAATTCAATTAGGTAATGTTAATACTTACCCAAAAAATAAAAAAGGAGGATGGGCATTTAGTACCCGCACTAATAACAATCATTAGGTATCGTCAAAAAGAATTTTTTATTAGGAAAAATATTACTATGGAAACATGGAAATATATTTACTTGCCTAGATAAGGATCTGGGTTAGCAAATATTTTTCCATGTTTCCATAGTAATAATAATAATGATTAGGATACACGATTAGGTCGAACATACTTACAGTGTGTTCGACAATAACGTGACCGGCATTTTTTTGAATTTTAGTATGCAGCTTACAAAAATAAATATTAGGCTGAATAGAACAATCATTTTCCTAAAATGGTTTGTAAAAAAAACATAAGTTTTTACTTGATTTCTGGATTCTGCAAGAGGATAATGACCCTAAATACCGTAGTCGGCTCTGCACTTCTTGGAAAGCGATTGCACTTATTGCCAAATGATCCTGTTTCTTACTGTGATCAAAATGCTCTTTAAGGCCAACTGAAATTTGAGTACAGAAACTACAGTAAGCCACAACACCGGCTTTACAAGCAGGCACAATCTTCTAAAACATTAGACCTAAAAAAACAGTTTCTGTACTCAAATTTCAGTAAGCCTTAAAGAGTATTTTGATCACAGTAAGAAATAGGATCGTTTGGCAATAAAAAATATTTCGTGTTGATTTATCGTTTTTCAGTACAAAATGTATGGGAAAAGTTTCTGGCGATTCTGTCGTTTTTAGTACTCATACCTTAAATGGTCCCATAGAATCTTTGAGCCTACACAAAATAGGATCGATTGGCATAAAAAAATGTTTTTGGTATTTTAGCATTTTTTTTGCTAACGGTAAGTTTTTCCAAAATCTGTGAATGCAGCTCAGAATACCTTAAAAAGTTACGGATGGTCTCCTGGAAACGTTTTCCTGTAACTATACGTATAATATACCTGCCCATAATGTACCATCTCAAAAATTCACCCTGTATGTATTGATTTTTATTTCTCTAAACTGCCGAGTCAGACTTTGATGCCACTTTGCACAAGGGTGTAGTTGAGGTAATTCCTACATAAATACAACACCAGTGTTGCTATTGGATCATAGACCACTTCCCATACAAATTTTCCCAATCTCCTTTCTCATAGATAATTACTCTATCGAGCACTTTTTTTTTCTAGATAAATATTCGTGCTAGGGGTAATGTATACATTCGAACTCGCTATTTGCCTCGCCTGCCTCGCCACTCGAGCGAGTATAATTACTGCGGCAATGGAGCACAGTTGTTCTTTGCACGGATGTGCCTCGACAGCAAAATACAGCAGGGATAAGATAAATAATCACATTCAATTTATTTTTCTTTCTTGACAAGCCCTATACATTTTTGACTGACCGTAAGTACCTACACGGGCGGCGGCGCGGTAGTGTCGTCCTACATCAAGGGCGGTTCTTAGCGGTATAGAATCAAATCATATACTTATAATGTAAAACTGTGCTATTAGTTCAGCTATCCTAGTTTAGTACCTACGTATACAATTTGTATGGTTCACTTTTCATAATTTATGATTTTCATACAAAATGTCGGGTCAGTAGAAATAATGTATAAAAAATCGTTTTGGTTGGTTTATGTTAATGTTTTGTTTATTTACCGATGATAAGTCGCTCCATTATCTTTTTCCTTTGCAGTGGATCGATTTTTGTGCGAATTTAACTCGCAGAACGGCATTTTTGTAGCCACAATTACACCGTGTGATCGCGGTGAGCGTCGGCGAGTGACTAAATGAGTTGAGGCCAGTTGGCCTCAACGCGTGGCGCAAAAATCGGGCCCGCTATGTCGCATCTATAGTACAGTACATATCGGTGCCCCAAAAGGGGGATGAAGTTGTGTATAGAAAATCCTTCATTTTCGAATTAAAATAGCTGAATTTATTATTTTAGGCTTATGGATGGAAATCTATCGCAAGGTATATTCGGCCTATTATTAGTATTTCAACCCATATGGGCGTGAAATGGGGTAAAAAGACCTAAAAATCAATATGGATGTCGTTATTTGGGTTTTATGGGATGATGATTGCGAAAATGACATGACATTTATTTTGAAATCCAACAGGGTGGACATGATTCAACCCCTATAGGGTTGAGTTGGGGTTAAAATTTTATATGGAAAAATAATATAAATATACATTTTATCTTCTAACTTCTTGGCAGCACTTCTTAAAACAAATAAGCAAACTCATACTTTTCTTTTCGAAAATCAACCCATTGGGGCGTAAATGGGGTAAATAACCCTAAATACCGATGTGGATGTCATTATTGAGGATAGTAATCAACAAAACAAAATTGAATGAAACGATAAGCGTGCGCACGTGCTACCGGCTGCGTAGTAACTAACAAATACCATGCGCCCCACGGCGACGAATTTTTCCGGCTCCCACTAGTATCCGTGTGAGTAAAGAGAGGGAGAGAGATACATGGCTCGAATTTACTCGGCGGTATCCGCTTTTCTGACATTTCACTAGATTTCATTTAGTTAAACGACATATCACTGACCTATCTTAGTAAGAAGACGTCGTAAACAAGAATATTAAACATCTACCGTGATTTCGTGGTATCCCTAGGGATTTCGCGAGATCTCTGATATCCCCATTTTCCTGCGACACGTATACATTTACCCAAATGGATGCGATGAACTCTGTACCGTAACCACAAACAAGTAGGGGGTCATGAGCTTCAAAATGCCTTTTTGAAAGTAAGTCGTTTGTGAAGTTTCGTTATTCTTCTTTCCTAATCTTTTTTACTAATTTATGTTACTTTTAAAGTGTCTAGACTAGAGCTTAATTTGTTTTTATTGAAAATACTAATATTAATCAGTGGTTGATTTTTTACACCTAAAGTGTAAAGCTTGTGTAATTATTTACATATTATTATGTGATAATGATAACCTGTGAGCCTACATAATTAAATTATATTTGAGTTATCTTTACAATATTTAATTAAACATTAAATCTGTTGATTAGATTACACAAGAACAACTGTTTATGTTTTTCAAGGATTATCATCGTAATACAATTCGTACTCGTTATAGTAAAATGCGAAATGCAGATTGTGTAGCTCGTAGCGGGCTCCGGAAAAGCTCATCCACGATTGTGCAACCTTACGTAACGCCGGTCGATAGCTGCCCGATGTATACGGATACATAGGACGTTCCGACAGAAGGATGTAGTGTCAAGTAGAGCAGCTCTAATGGGTTGTAATGCAATTTGTAGGAGACACTGGTATGTGTTGTTCAGATGTTGGCGTTTATTTCTGCTTCCACGGAAAGCAATATTCTATTGTGTTTTTCATTTGATCGTTTTAGGTGCACACACACCTTAAGCAATTGAAAGAATTATGGTTGTATAAAAATAAAATTTTATTGAGCCAAAGAAGATCACTTATCAAGATGTGTATCGATGCTGCTAATTGAAGTTTTTCCAAATGTGAAACCTCCCTATAATTTCCTTCTTTGACAAAAGCGTCATCTACTGTTGCAGAGTGATTTACAGTTTTTCGTTATAATATCGGCTTTTAGAGTCTCACACCCTCCAGTTTTCCTCGAAGTGCACCCATTTTCAAGCGCACCTAATGAAGCGCACCTAAACTATTCAACGATGCGCACCTAAATAACTGCATTATCAAAGCAAATTACCTATTTAGGTGCGCATCGCGGAACAGTTTAGGTGCGCTTCATTAGGTGCGCTTGAAAATGGGTGCGCTTCGAGGAATACCCCCATATTTTCACATTTGTTATATTATGGGGTAAACACATTGAATCGTATTTCAGTCGGTTTTCCTTTAACCAAATCTTTAAAAAAAATATGATTCATGTACATAACAATAAAAAAGTAGGTATGATGTACGATCTTAGCTAATAAAACAAAGCATATAAAAGACAGCAAATAATACAGCTGTTACAAAGTTATTACCACGAATAAAACAAACGTGCACGAGGTCTGGAGATGGCAGTTGTTAACACCCACCAATCCGCGCAGGTCCCACGCGGTTACTACAGTTTCATCTTTAATGTATGTTCTTTAATGTAGCTAATTTGTAGAATATTGTTGTAACTCGATTATTGTTGTTTGGCAGACGAGGAAAGGTGACTAATGAATGACAAAGAGCTAGTAGCTCTTTGAGCTGTAGACCTCGCGTTTGTAACATTTTTTACATTTTTTGAAATAGCTGATATACCTATGTTTGTTATTTTAAATTTAGAAAGTTTCACAAGAATCGGTTGAAAAATGCGACCTGTAGAGGAGAACAGACGGATAGCCGGACACATATTAAAGCATTTTGCTCAAGCTGAAACGGAGATACACTTTGCGCTCGTTCTGTCAAATAGCTCATAGTTATAGTGTCATGTCTTGCAAAAGTCTGGTTCCACGTTTACACCTTTTCGTCAGAATATGCGCAGACGTATTTTCCAATGAAAACGGTCAAATACTGCGATCTTCAGCGCACCTGCCAAACGTGGTGATTAAGGTTGTCTCTCACGGGAGTGGCCTACATACTAAAATGCCCTTAGGTTTAAGTATTTAAATTTTTTTTTTCGTTTAAGTATTCTAATGTCCAACTGTCACTATGTAAAAAAAGTCAAACGTTATGTTATAAAGATCAAGTGACAACAGCTGATGTAATCTAAAAATTTAATTTTTGTTTAGATATTTTTGTGTTGATTATTTCACATTAAATGAAATATAATATACTGAGTGACTCGGTAGCTCAGTGGTCAGAGCAATGGACTGGACTTCCAAAGGTCGCGGGTTTGATTCCCAACCGAGGATTGATCTGGTGCGATGCGAGTCGTATTTTTTCTAGTAGGTATATTATTTAGTATTATATCTAGATTGCTTAAACTAAATATGGAATGTACAAAAATACAGTACAAAAATCATTTGATAAAAGATTAGAGGCAACAAATACTTTTTCAATGAGTTTTTTTTCACAATACTTCATTAGGTGAGAATGGTGAGATGCTTACCTGTTTAAGATAAAAATATAAGCTATATAGAACTATCGAAATCAATACTGATTTATATTCGTCAGCTGTCGCCAAAATGATACGGTACACTATCAGAATACCAATTGGACACTTACAACAACTCAATAGTTGTATTGGCTCTTTTTCCATTTTCTTTCTAACATTTCAGACGTGTTTTTCCAAAGGTCTAGACTATTCATAAAACATGTTATGGAAGCCTAGATGAAATGAAATTCACTAGTCTGACGAAATATATTGTCTTTCAGACAAAATGATTGAAAGTCTTCTATTTTTTGTACCAAGTTAGCTGGTAGGTATTTAAGTTACTTTTGAAATAATTTATTGAAACCTGTGCATTTAAATAGTAGATAATAATTAGTTAATCAACAGCTAGCAACTATTTTCTAACAAACGTAATAAATAAATTTTAAATAAAATGTATTTATTCGTCACTTCACAAACTTAATACATTGATGGATGTGTACATAGATCAAAGCATTTATAACCTAAATTTGTGAAGGACTGGTGCCCGAAATAGGTTTCGCAGAAACCTGTACCACAGGTCACCAGCCTCCTCCCGCAGAAAGGATTACAAAAGCTAGATAACACAAAGCAAGCTGATGAGCTATAAAACCAGTAACGTTAATATAAGAAAAAAGTCTAGGTAAGGTAATGATAATTATAAATTAACCTAAAGTAGCATTAACTGGATAAGTTATAGAGAACCAAGTATGGGTATGAGTGTATATTAAAACTGTGAATGTAAGTGTGATTGGGTTAGAGTTGTGTGTGTGTATTATGATTGTGTGTTTGTGTGAGTGTTGGTGTAAGTGGAAGGTGTGTGTATGTTAATAGGGGAGAAACGCAAATAGTGAGTGGACATGAAGGACGAAGTGAGCAATCCATAGAGGGTAAGCACCGAGACTGGGACAATAGACAAAAACAAATACATGGGATGGAAATTCAATAAAAACCCAGTAGCGAGCAGTTTCCTGTTTACGAGAGGGGTACTAGTAAACACTCAGTAGCCTCATAATCCACTGTCTTGAGGTATTGCTTTAAGGAGCTTTTACAACTGACTGTGAGTAGAGGGTAGATGTTGAGGGTGGTGTTGAATTTGTCATACAAATAGGATCCTAGATAGCAGTAGAAGCTTTTAGCAAAGGAAGTTCTCAGACTCAGAGAAGGGCAGACATCCCCTTTCCTACGCTTACCTTTCATCTTTTCAGGGTCGTATGGGGTTTGCATATGCTTTCTTAAGATTGTTTTGAGAATGAACGTTTGTCGGACCGTAAGCATGTCCCATTCTCTATAAAGGGCAGTAAAAATAAGTAATACATCCATAATATCTTAATAATTGGAGCGGAGAGTGTTTGTTCTACATATTATTTCACTACTTGAAAAACAAACGTTTTATCTTCAGACTTCATAGATATTATTATATTTTTTTTGTCATTTGTACATACATTAACTTTGATCATGGAAATTTAGATAAGGTTCACCAAATCAAATTATTCCTTTGACAAATTAATTCATTCTAAGTGGATTATGTACTAATTATAACGAATAGCTGTTCAGCAACACCCAGCAAAACTGGGGGACTTTAATGAGCTTACAGATTATTTAATTAAAGCACTCTTAGCATGTATACTTGTCTGGAGGGGAGTAGTTTGCCTATCTATGACACGAAATTATATGTGTGAAACTCTAAAGCCGTAAGAGGGTCTTAAAATAGTAGACTCAAAATTGTGGGAATGAATATCGTTGTTATTAATTAGATCAAATTATTTGTGTTCAATATGAAATATAACCGAACGAAAAAGAAAGTTATTGTTTTTTTATATAAATATTTTATAAAAAATCGTTTGACATCAAGAGACGTAAAAAAAAGATGTAATAGTAAAAATTGTCATTGTACATGAGTTTCAATTTAACTCTCTGTAAGTCTCATATCATAAATGACTAAATATAGTGTGTGACGAATAATTTATCAATGATTTCACATTTATAAATGATTCATTTTTTATAATTGATTCTATAAATTGATGATTTCATTTTTGTAACTGGTGTCATAAGCGGTTCTATTAATAGAATAGATATAAAAAACCCAATAGAGCATATTACGAATCAAACACACATTTTGATCGATTGACGTATGATCAACAAACCAATAGACCCGCACTTAAAGTGATTATATGGAAACGTGGAACAGCCTTGGCTCGATATAATATAAATACTAAGTAAGTTTGCGTTTTGAGTAAGTGATATTTTCCGATTTAGTGTCAAGCAATATTTCACACGAATAAGTTTATAAAACTCTTTATAAAATGATATCCTTCCTTACTAATATTATAAATTCGAATGTCCGTTTGTTTGTTTTTTGTTTGTTTCGCCTTCACGTCTTAACTACTTAACCGATCATCATGAAATTTTACATACACGTTGTCAAGGGTACAGAGAAGGACATAGGAAAAAAGTATAGTTCCCGAAGGATAGCAAAATCGCAGACGAAGTTGCGGGAGACCGCTAGATTCGTTTATATTTGAAACTTTGTTTTTCTAAACTAGTCAATAGTTTAAAAAAACATTGTATCCCACACAACGAAAAACTATGAAAATAGAGTTCTGAAATTATGAAAATATCTGTAAAAACTTAAGAACAATGCAATACAAAAAATATATTCAGCATGTTATTGGAAGAAACTAAATTATTATGAGAGGAAAGTGAATCACAACACTGTGAAATTAATTATGTTATTACCTATTAGGTTTCAGTATCATTGCAACTTTCTTAATATCTATCACTCTGAAGCGTTTTAAACTCACCTCTTCAGAAACGGTTTCTCCTAGAAAAGTTTATAACCTCCCAAGACGTGGAAGAGGGCCAAACCAATTAAATCGCAAACCGTCTTTAGGGTTGAAAATGACAGGTAAAATACACGAATTTCTGGTAAGTAATTTTACGTTTTTTACTATTCGCATATTGGTAAACCGAAATCTGGTTTATTTGAACAAAAAAAAAACATAGAGGTACAATTCATGAAATTGTAAATAATGAAAAATATATTGTTTAAAATAATACTTATTTTATGCAAAATGTAACAGAACTAATGGCTAAACCAGAATATGGTAGATGGGGGGGTACGTATCAGAATGTCTAAAATTAGAATGTCTAAACTTAAAATGACAAAGTTCAAAATGTCAAAAATTTGAATGTCTAACGATTAAAATGTCGAAAGTTCAAAATGTCAAAAACGAAAATGTCAAATGGTCAGATAGTCCTAAATAAAAATGTCTAAGCTCAAATGAACAAAACTTAAAATGTCTAATATTCAAATTACCAATTGTATATGTAATAAATGCCAATTACATTTTTTCATACAAAACTTTAAAACGCATTAATTTTTATTTGGCTTGGTATTTTGGATTTTTTATTTAGTTAAATATTACTAGATAAATACTGTTGTTCTTTATCCAATTGATAACATCATAAAAAAGTTAATTATGGTCAAATTGCGAATCATTTTGGTTTTAATACTTTGTATGGGAAGCTCACGGTTCCCCAGAGTAACGGATACTAGAGCGGTTTTATATTATTATTATCATTGAAAGTAGGTACTTTGATAATTGGCTGGTATTTGGTTAGATTTTGGATTTTCCCGACGTTTCGACACTTTTGCAGCTGCCGTGGTCACGGGGAACTTTAAAAATTGTTGTGTTCCGGCAGTAAGAGGTAAGAAAGCCAGTACCTCAGTGGTGAGGATTAATTATGTTCTAATCGCAAATCATTTTGGTATTACCTACCACAGATAATTATTTATTACGTTTGTATGGGAAGCTCAATGTTCGCCGGAGCGTTTTTTTTATGGAGGGGATCGCTTGTTCCCCTGTTTTAATGTTTGGTGATAGGTGTCTACCCCCGTTTGCTGTCAATTACGTTAAATTCCGCAGAGATCTTATTTAAAGTCTAAGTTCAACTGTATAATATTCAAATTATATCATGTTTACTGTGTCTTTATTTCATTTGAGTAATCACGTTAAAAAATTATTAAAATATGGGGAGAACATTTTCTGTCACCTAAGTTTAGATGTGTCACATATCTGCAATCCCTAATAATAATAATAATATCTATCCCCAAGTAATATATTAGTTATCATATTTATCAAAACTGTCTCTAAGTATAAATCATCGGATTAATATAAAATATGTATCTTAAATTATAGTTTGATCACTTTTTTCTATAGCCTGAATATAAATCTATGCTCTAAAAAGTCATGGGCAGGAACAAGGGCGTCGCCAGGGGTGGACAGTAGAGGTTAAAAAATGTAGCCAACTGCAAATAACCAAAGTCCTAAGGCCGTGCAATTGACTTGCTTTTCCGATAAATCCTGCCCCATCTCAAAACTTGAATAATACATACATACATACAGAATAATACATCTGTTCCTAAAAATAGTAAATCTGTAGTAAATTACTAGAAACGAAATAGAATTGGTTACAAAATTTTGCAAGGCGAATTGTTGTTTTCAAATCATTGTAAACCTTTGACTTATGGACCATTGATATTTTAACTAGTTTAATGTTTGAACCATTTGTCATTTTGAATTTTGCTATTTTGAAGTTATACATTATGATTTTTGACATTTTAAACCATTTGAATTTTGATTTTTGACATTTTGAACTTTGCCATTTTAACTTTAGACATTCTAACTTTAGACATTCTGATACGTACCCAGATGGGGACCATCAAACTGATCAACTTTTACTATGGGACCTTCATTCAGAGTTGGTCCAATAGTAAAGTTGTTTTGTTTGATGGTCCGTATTTACCTTATTCTGGTTAGCCATTGATTCTGTTACAACATTGTATATTATTCTACCTTTCAGACGGACCTAGATTTTTTGCTACAAAAATCAATAGTTGCAAAAAAAAAATAAAACTTAAATTAAAAATTTAAAAAACCCCCCACACAAAAAAGCTAACTCTTAAAAAGTTAAAAATAATATCATCATGTTCTTAAGATCTATGAAAAAAAATTGACGTCAAGGGACCGTAAGTTAATGGATTTACATCTAAGTTCGTCACGTGTCTAGCGATACCTAGCGGTCTCCCGACGTATATTTTTTCATAGATCTTTAGAACTTGATGATATTATTTTCAACTTTTTGAGAGTTAGCTTTTTTTGTGCCGGGGATTTTTTAAATTTTTAATTTAAGTTTTATTTGAAGCTTTTATAACAATTAATTTTTGGCGGCCATTTTGTTTTTTTTATATTGCACAACGGCTGATCAGGTCATGTTTATCTTACCATATTATACTTTCAATATCATTAAAGTAACACGGTACCAAATTTCGAATCGATAGGACATATGAAAGGTAGTCAGATCCCCTCATCAACTATTAAAGACCTGATGATCTTCGAACGGCTGATCAGGTCATGGTTACCTTACCATATACTTTCAATATCATTCAAGTAACACGGTATCGAATTTCGAAACGATCAGGCATAAGGAAGTTAGTCTGATCCCCTCATCAACTAGAAAAGAGCTGATGATCTTCAAACGGCTTAACGGATTTTCATGAAACATGGCTAAGAACACTCGGGTTAAAATTATCTATGACACAAATAAAATTATACCAAAATCGGTTCATCCGTTTGGGAGCTACTTTACCACAGACAGATACAGAGATACTCAGACACGTTAAATTTATAACACCCCTCGTTTTGCGTCGGGGGTTCAAAAGAGTAGGCATGTTTTGCCGGTTCCAACTAGGATTGCCAACCCTGTTATATAATATAGTGTCCTACTATATTATTTTTTGAAATAATATATAGTAGGCAAAACTACTATATTTTTCAAGTGAAAAAATTAAATAAAAGCTGCAGAAAATCATTACTTATATGCACATAAGTAAATGCATACCTAATAATTTTTGTGTTTAAACTCTTGTGTTTATGGTTGTTGAATAAATTATGTAAACGTTAGTAAGTATGAAAAATGCAATTTCTTTAAAGTCCTTCATACAAAACAGCAACCTACTATATTTTTTTAAGACTTTTTCGCCAGCTACTATATTTTTACAAGTAATAAACTTGAAAATACTATATTTGATGCAAAAAAAGTTGCCAACCCTAGTTTCAAAACCCTAGTCTCCAGCTCCACCAAATTGCTCTCGTTACTTGCACTTTTTCGATGGAAACGGTATGTTATGGGAGAGCGGCAGCATTCTTTTGAATATTCGCTCTTGTTAGTACCTATTTGTCACAAAAACTAAATTGTAATATCTTCGTCTAAGGTTTCAACTATCTACTGATATTAAGGTTCCGTTATGCAAAATCATTTGTCTCTGTCTTTTTCTTTACGTGTAAAGAGTATGGAAAATAACCTCACTTCTGCACTTTTTCGATGTTTTTGGTTGTTTTTTCATCATTATCTTAAGGACAATTATCTTTCTTGAAAAAAAGTTATTGGATCAACTGCACAGTACGCTAAAGTGTATTCTGATGTAGAATGCAATACGTTTCCGCTATTATTTACGCCAAAAATATGGCCCGCGACAAGCGCTTTTGATGATATTCCGATTTTTTTACAATCATCTGTGAGGTTTATACGCAATTTAATACTTGTAGCAACTAGATAATCTCTTTAGCTTGTCGTGTGTTTTTTTTTGTGGCTACAACTTTACGTTTTCTATATAAAAATATGGCCCGCGCAATCCATGTTTTCCTATAATGGCACTTAAAATAGAGTTACGGAGGAAATTTCAGCAACGATTTTTTATGTTTCTTTTTCTTTTTTTTATTTGATTTGTGTAGAGGTTTAGTAACCCGCGACTAGCGCAGCTGCGAAGTTGTCAAAACGTAAATATTTCAATTAATGTAGTAGGTGCTCAGGTGATGAATATTTCTACCAAAGTATAATTTTGTTTTTTTTTTATCTTTATTCAAATAAACTTAATTATTAAGTACTTTTGAATCGTCTATATTTTCCTACCACCCGTTCAAGACTTTTTTAACTGACAAGAAGAACGGGCGCAAAAAACTTATCAGTTTTAATAGCAATAAGTAACGATATTTACAAACTTAAATATATATATTTACAAACTTAAATACATTGCTTTGATGAGATTTGAATATGATTTCATTTTGACAAAATGATAATTTTGATTTGAATATGATGACTTACGGCAGTGAAACGTGGTCGCTAACTATGGGTCTCATAAGGAGGCTCAAGGTCACCCAGCGTGCAATGGAGAGAGCCATGCTTGGCGTTTCCCTGCGTAATCGAATCAGAAACGAGGAGATCCGTAGGAGAACTAAAGTAACCGACATCGCTCGAAGGATTGTTCAGCTGAAGTGGCAATGGGCGGGACACATAGTGAGAAAAACCGATAGCCGTTGGGGCGGAAAGGTTCTGGAATGGCGACCGCGCACAGGACGACGCTCCGTGGGTAGGCCCCCGACAAGGTGGACCGACGATCTGGTGAAGGTTGCGGGAAGCCACTGGATGCGGGCAGCGCAGGACTGATCGTCGTGGAGATCCTTAGGGGAAGCCTATACCCAGCAGTGGGTGTCGTGCGGCTGATATAATGATGATGATGACATTTTGACACTAACTATAGTAACATTTTTCCTTTTTTAGAACGAACTAATGATTAATATCGTATTTATTAGTCTAAGTAAAATATATATGTTAATGTAATTTTGACACTAAAATAGTTTATGTCGTTTCTCAGTTACCTTGGATGCCTAATGATTGTTTTCTACAAGATTGTAAGGTTAATTTATGTAAAGTGTATTTAGTGACTATTGTCAAAATGAATAAGAAAGCGAGTAAACTATGAATATTTTAAAGTTTTAATGTTTTGGAAATAGCTTTAGTCAGAAGAACAATGGAAATGGTAAACGACTGCTTGTTTGAGTGCTCAAGCTGAATATAATGAGAGCCTTCCTGTTGATTCTTCACGTAGACATTTCAGTAGGTAGGTAAGCTAGAAATGTAATAAAAAATGATAAGCAATAAATAAGATTGCCATAGTGACTAATTTTGCGTAGCTGTAGCAACATTATAGTAGTTTGTTACACAAGGGTGTAATAGCTACTTACAACCGAGGTAAGCATACTATTTTACATCATTCATGCGAGGTAAATTTAATAAAAATAAAAATAAAAATAAAAATGAAAATAAAAATAAAAATAAAAATAAAAATAAAAATAAAAATAAAAATAAAAATAAAAATAAAAATAAAAATAAAAATAAAAATAAAAATAAAAATAAAAATAAAAATAAAAATAAAAATAAAAATAAAAATAAAAATAAAAATAAAAATAAAAATAAAAATAAAAATAAAAATAAAAATAAAAATAAAAATAAAAATAAAAATAAAAATAAAAATAAAAATAAAAATAAAAATAAAAATAAAAATAAAAATAAAAATAAAAATAAAAATAAAAATAAAAATAAAAATAAAAATAAAAATAAAAATAAAAATAAAAATAAAAATAAAAATAAAAATAAAAATAAAAATAAAAATAAAAATAAAAATAAAAATAAAAATAAAAATAAAAATAAAAATAAAAATAAAAATAAAAATAAAAATAAAAATAAAAATAAAAATAAAAATAAAAATAAAAATAAAAATAAAAATAAAAATAAAAATAAAAATAAAAATAAAAATAAAAATAAAAATAAAAATAAAAATAAAAACAAAAACATTAAACTAAAAATAAAATGTTAAAGGGTTATTTCATTGAAAACTCGTGGGGTTGATCAGACCATTAAACTGAACAACTTTCATTATGGGACCAACCTCGAAATCACGAAAAAAAAATCAGCTGTTTTTGCATTGCAGAATTTTGCATACCTAGCTTGAACTGAAATTAAATGCCGCCATTTTCATTGTTTTTTTTCAGCCAAAAGTTTCGTCAGTTTATAATAAAAGAAAAGAGATTGGGTCACTAAGGAGTTTTAAATGCTTGAACTGTAAAGTAACTTTACAGTTAAAGCATTCACCATCCTTGAATTGTAAAGTGATTTGAAAATGGAACGTTCTATCTAAACAATGCACTGAGTTGAACATGCCAACTTACACAGCCTCATACTATATAAGTAAATCCTAGTTACCGAGCAAGTATGATGTAAGTAGTTTGTTACACAAGGGATGTAAGTGAGCTATTACAAAACAAGATCCAATTTGGCGCCCGTGCGAGCGCAGCTCGCAAAGGGCGCTAATGGATCGAGTGCACCCGAGATATTTAGACGCCCGAGCGAGCGTAGCGAGCGAGGGCGAATATAGTTCGAGGGTGTAATAGCTACTTACAACCGAGGTAAGCATACTATTTTACATCATTCATGCGAGGTAAATTTAGTAAAAATAAAAAATAAAAATAAAAAATATATAAATAAAAATAAAAACATTAAAACAAAAATAAAACTTTAAAGGGTTA
Organism: Agriphila geniculea; assembly: GCA_943789525.1. Taxonomy (NCBI): domain Eukaryota; kingdom Metazoa; phylum Arthropoda; class Insecta; order Lepidoptera; family Crambidae; genus Agriphila; species Agriphila geniculea. The sequence goes on from OX038875.1 coordinate 11,585,860, forward strand.
TTTCATTGAAAACTCGTGGGGTTGATCAGACCATTAAACTGAACAACTTTCATTATGGGACCAACCTCGAAATCACGAAAAAAAATCAGCTGTTTTTGCATTGCAGAATTTTGCATACCTAGCTTGAACTGAAATTAAATGCCGCCAATTTCATTGTTTTTTTTTTCAACCAAAAGTTTCGTCAGTTTATAATAAAAGAAAAGAGATTGGTTCACTAAGGAGTTTTAAATGCTTGAATTGTAAAGTAACTTTACAGTTAAAGCATTCACCATCATTGAATTGTAAAGTGATTTGAAAATGGAACGTTCTATCTAAACAATTCACTGTGTTGCACATGCCAACTTACACAGCCTCATACTATATAAGTAAATCCTAGTTACCGAGCAAGTATGATGTAAAATATATTAAAAAACTTTTTTTGCGAAAATAAGCTACATACATTTTTTTCAGTTTTTTCAGGATTTCAATTAATCGGAAGTAATTAGCATATTGTTACCCGTTACAATGTAGACATGGTAGCATTTTATAATTTACATGTATAAAATACAAACAAATCAAATTATAATCCCAAGTCAAATAGAACCCGTTCCCGACAGGCAACTGCGGAGCATTTCAGGAACAATAAAAGGCGATTACGCAAGGATACATGTCGCATTAAGAACAATACAGGCTGAGCGTAGAGGCACGCTTATTTACTGCTAAGTTCAGACCATTATCAACAGTCAAAATCATACATTATTTACGTTATCTTGTGTTGTGTTGTAAATGTAGATTTGACGACTGATGACGACGTGTTGAGAAAAGTATAATTTTCAAATGTACTCGTAGAATGTGTAGAAAAAACTATTTTATATTCAATATCATCACAAGAGTAGTGCTAGTCGTACGCAAAAAAAACGCAAATCGATGTACAGGATAGCCGTTTGGCACACGTACTTGAGGTCAAAAGTTTTTTTTTGAGCCGCAGTTCTTAAAAATACTCCTTTAAGAGAAGAGTTAAGACGTCATCTTTTTTGTATGTTATGTATTATTTAATTACTTTTTCCCTTAGAGCATCGCGGCTTCGTTTCGACAGGCTTCGTTGCTACAGCAGCGCGTCTTACTCTAAGTTTTTTCCCATACAAAAAAAAAAAATAACAGTGTTGACCTTTCCGTTATTTGTGCAAATTCACTGTAAGTTGGTTCCTAACTAGGATGCTAGATCGGGATATGTAACCGCGGCTTTAGTATCGATTCCTGAATACGATACGACAATACCTTCCTCGTATATTTTATTTGATGCAGATCCGTCTTTATCGTAATGCCAGTTTGCTTTATTTGCACAATCCGAATGCGTAAGCTTATCGCAATGGCTATTTTATACGGACGAAGTAGCGAGCGAGCATCCAAGCATATAATGTACCGATCCTATCATAAAAATCCGTCCAAAATTGCTTTCACGTTATTTTCATGTTGATGTCAACAGCCAAGAATGGTATTATGAACACATTTGTGAAATTGAAAATGATTTATGTAAGTGACATATTTAAAAAAATAATTAAAAAAAGATTCCGACGAACTGAGAAAATTAATGTTCTTTACCCTTATAGTACAGTAGCCCGGGCTACTGTACTATAAGCCCAAACAGCTATCGAGAAAAAACGCGTGAAAATGTACTCGATACAGTAATTATCTATGGAAAATCTCATTTTTCTGCGGTAGATGGCGCTGTACCAATTTCCCATACAAAATTACTCTATGACACATGGAATGTTTTTACGCGCGTTATTTTTGCACGCTGTTCGTGCTACAGTTACTGAATCCATTATAATTAATTATTTTGGCTTAGTAGGTACTTAGTTTCTTTTTCGGATTATGTTTTTTTTAAACAATCGAAATTTTATACTTAGTGTCGATACCTATCTATCGTTTTTTCTGTCAATCTGAGAGAAAAAAGTAAGTATGGTTTTTCATTGTTTTCTTAATGCTAATGAACTTTAGCTTTACCTTGTAATCCATGACCATGAAATCATACTACGATATACCTACTTCATACATAGTCTGACAGTCATTCAATTAAACACGCTGTGCTTAGAACCTATAAAATAAAATAATGATTCTTCCTTTTGGGTTTAAGGGTGCATCGCGCGTCCACTAGTGCCGCCAATCAAGAATTAAAAAATTCTTACAACGAAATAACTATTAAATAAAATTCTGAAACAAAATATATAAAAAAACTAAAAACTAATACTAGTTTTTATTTATATATAAATTAGTATTAGTTATAAACTATTTTTGTATGCGTTAAATTCTAAGTTTAAATGTGTTTGCGTAGTTAAAATCTGGATTTACGCCCAAAGTGGCCACATTAGACGTTAATCCAGGTTTTAACTACTCAAACACATTTAAACCAGGAAAAAACGCATACAAAAATAGTTCATAACTAATACTAGTTTTGTATGTTTCAGAATTTTGTTAAACATACTTATTTCGTTGTAATGATTTTTTCTTGAGTGGCGGCGCTAGTGGACGCTCGGTGGATCCTTAAGATCCAATCCCACTGTTTATTTACTAAAAGTTTCATAGAAAATGAGCTAAATTTTATGACTTATCAGATATTTTATCTTAATTTAAATAACGTCATTTTTATAATATTACAATGCCAGTTACCTGTTACACATACCGGCACAGAACTTGGCAAGACAAAGGTGAGATAATAGATGAGCCGAGTGTAGTGTTTGTAGCTGCTGTGCATCTTTTGTCTCATCTTTCACTTGCCAAGTTATATGCCGGTATGGGTATCTGTATACATAATATAATAAGCGGAATAAGCACATTCTAATTTACAATATGTTCAGACAATATTCAGACAAAAGAAGTAGAAGTGGATATACTATTTTGTACGAAATGTTTAATACGTACGACTCGTAATATCGCAAGGACTTCCTTGTGGGGCGTTTCGCAGCCCCGTTACGTCACAGCGAATACGGGTCAATATCAACGAAAAGCAGTTGGCTCCGCTAACGCTTGCATTTTCCCTATTCATAGTGGAATGTCGAAAGATTTCAGATTAATTACAAGCTTTTATTTAACTTGCAATGGTTGTATGTAGGTATGTAGGATGTTCGGTTGGACTCTTGCAACACAATTTTGAAGCAGATATTATCTTTAACCGATCGAGCTGAAATTTTGTATACACGTTTAGTTTAGAATAGTTTAGATGACGGTGCATGGTTAGCTGTGTGTCGTCATTCTAAATCCAACATGGTGGAATACCCAAAATAGCAGACATATTATTTTTGATACACTTATACAATATGGGTATCAAATGAAAAGGCTTGCTGAAAATAGCTCGAAAAATAAAGTGACGTCACTCTAAATCCAATATGGTGGACTAAAACGCAGTCGGCAGTAAAAGTTTGTATAAAAAAATATTTTTTTGAAAGAAACTTATTTTATTTAGATACTTTACCAGATTAAGAGGGAGAATTATATGACTTGAGACTTGGGACTAAAATAACACGGAATGGTTTTTAATTGAAAAGTATTACTTATTTTAAGTTAAATAGGACAGGAAATATTATGTTGTTGAAAGATTAACTCTAATAGCAATTTAGCTTCTTTACAGCTACTTCACTACTACACACTACCGCAAAAATATGCTTGTAAGTGCAAATTATATTTTTCAAATTTTAACACGAACAAAATTTGATTTATCTACAAAATATGATGTGCCTTTAGTGAGCGACATAGTCAAAGTCAAATAAGCTTTATTAAATAAACTTAATTATTAAGTACTTTTGAATCGTCTATATTTTCCTACCACCCGTTCCAGACTTTTTTAGCTGACAGTTTAGATAAAATATAACAGCATACATCGCCGTGTGCATAAAATATTTCGGATAAAATGTAATGCATAAGCAAAATCACACACGCTGATGACGTTGATCAATCATTTCTAAAAGCATCTTTATTGCTACACGTCACAGGAAAATTGATGGACCCAATTAGGGACACGGGGAAATGTTGGTACCGAAAACATTTGGCTGATTGTTATCATTATATCCATAGATTCATCTCCTTATTAAATTGATTTTTTTTAATGCTTAAATCAATCATAATCACGTATATGAAATTAAAGCTGATATTGCTAAAATCAAATTAAAAGAACTAAACATCAAACTTTATGGAGTAGGAAATCTCATATTTTACCTGTGTTTTTAAAAGAAATCTTATATTGTCTGAACTATCGTGAGTAATATGAAATCTGTATTTCATTTAAATCAATAATTCATAGCTACCGAAGATGTAGAATTCGCTTGAGGCTGGAGGGAGTCAACCATCATTAATATCAGCATTGTAACTGAGTCTGTGATTTATGTAGTTTCAATATAATAAATCTTAAACACAAATAGTATGATGTTTTTGGTTGCAAAAATAAGCGTCTTTGCTTTTTGATAACTAAGTTATAAATCAAGTTATAAAGTAAGAACTGCGGCGTATTTTTTTTTGTCTTACCAGTAACATTATATTTTATAAAAACATTTAAAGTTGACACAAAGCGACAAGGACTCCTAGTTTGGCGTAGTCATCAGCTATGTTATTGTCTAAAGCTAGCAGCCTTGAATCTCGTATACTCATTACTCGATAATAATCATAAAGCCGATGAATCAAAGATGAACGGTGAAAATTGCATTGTAGCATTGTAGTAAATCATATTATTTATATGGTATAAAATGCTTCGTGTGAACACGAAAAAAGCGCAAACGAAAACACTCAAAGTGAATTTTTCCACAAGTTTTCGCGCATAACATTTTTACGTCTTGTTACAAGTGGCGTGTCATCTTTCTCGAGATACTTATCATTCTTGTTTCCCAGACGGCGTGATATGCAAGATAAGGTCTTTTCACACACAATGTATCAGAATGGAGATGGATCATCGTTCTTTTTTCTCTCAATTACACTATTGTGCGGGTCTAGTGACATCCTTTGTATGGGAATGGTCGATTTAGGATGTATGTTCCGGTCCGGGTCGCAAGAATGTATAAGCATCCTAATGACGGTACGTAATAAGCTGAATAGTGGAGGACGATGTTTGCTGTGAATGCGAAACTTAATTTTGTAAGTGTTGAAGTTTCGGGTTGATATTTATAACAAGACGTATTACGAGGATAGTTCCTCTTCGTTATTATTGTATTATATAACTAGCTGCCACCCGCGACTATGTTGGCGTGGAAAGATGTTTTCTTGTCTCTCGGGAACAGGAGCTTTTTCTTGACAAAAGGTCCCCCATCTCCTTTTTTGTACCCCTGAAAATATGTAAAACAAATGGTCGTCAAGAAAGCATAGCAAACCAACGCATAGTTAGGACTATTTATCGTCGTATCTATTTTACTCAAACCATTTTGATGCATTTGCATCTACAATCATTCGGTCTTGATCAGTTAAGCTAGATACTCCACGAGTTAATATAATCACCTTAATCGGTGGTTTGTACTCTAATCTATAGAATAGCATGGGCACGGCAAGTTTCATTCGAGAAAAGTTTAAAACGTTTGCACTTCGCGGAATTGAGTTCTATTGTTTTTTATTACCGCTATTGGCATAAGTGAGAATTTAACGGTTGCGTCATTTGTGGTCGATATGAAGATCCGACACCGCCTTTTCGCATGCTCCGATATTGCCTATTCATAGCTTTTTACAAACTAGGCAGAAAATTTTCATAAATTTTTTTCTTTGTTCTGTCGTTCATACTATGCCTAACGAGTACGATTAAAAAAAGCTGTATTTTTAACTACTCTTACGTCATAATCGTATTTATTTTTATGAAATGATACAACTAGCAGGATACAACTTCGTAAAACAATAAAGATTAATTGTATTTTTAAAAGCCATTGCGTCGTTGGGCGTGCAAGACCGCGCAAGAGCAGTTTGCAATACCGCGTATCATTTTTTATTTTATTTTACAGAGCGCAGAAATGACTCCAAATCTTGGCCATTTAATAAATTTATTTGCTAAACTTGTTTGTAATTTATTTGAGTAGGTATTGTTTTATAGTAATATGTCGTAATTTTACGAAATTTACTGATAATTTCATAAGATTTTCATGTAATATCCCCTCTAAGCCCTTTTTGGGACTTTCGTAAATATGCGATATTGCAAACTGCTCATACGCGGTCTTGCACGCCCATCACGATTGAAGTTTTGTGAGAATCAATAAAATAGGTTTATAGAATCACTCAACATTGATGAAATGCCCAGCTCACAGCTGTCGTCATTGTTTACTCTTAGGCGTTGACGAAAACGACGTTTATAAAAAGTTTCAAGTCCTTATTTCTCAAAATGAATTCACCGATTTAAATGAATTTTCTTACGTATAAGCAAGATACATAGCACTAAAATAAAAAGTTAGAGAAAAAAAAATGTCTTATTTAAAAAAAAGGTAATTGGGAATTTTTGTTTCTACGGAATCTTTAAAATCTGTCTAATTTATCTGTAACACTATATAGCGAAAATGGTTTTAATTGACTTTTTAGACCAATGTGTTCTGCTTATTTGTATGAAGTTTCATTAAAAATGGTTCATTCATTTCGAAAAATAATTACTTGTAAGTTAGTATGAAATGCCGTATTTCGTAAAAGCTCTTAAATTGTTTTGTTTTTGAAATATGTTTTTAATGGTTTTAATTTGTTTGTTGCAGGTAAGTCACCAACTGTGGAGTTGAAGAAATTATGAAAACAGTATTAAACTTACACGATAAGTTTACTTATTTTAATTTTCAAACATTTTGTCATTAGATGATAATATGCAAATCAGCACAAATTTACTAAATCAAATAACTTGTTTAATGTGGATAGGTATAACCTTTGCAAAATTTTACCTATCACGGCTTTCTCTAAATTTTAAGACATTATTATGTTATTGCCCGGGGAAATCAAGGAAACGATGAATAATGAAAATATTATACCTTGATCAACAGTCAGATTACGGCAAGTCGAGATTTAATATGAATTTTATGTAAAACAGCATTATCATAGTGAAAATATTTTATTCACGGAAATAAATATTGTTCCATTGGTAACTGTGTTGCGCTTTTATAAACTACGGGAAAATAATTGGTATCCCTAATTGGTTAAATATTAAATTATTTTACATTTTGTGATATAATTTATTGTTAAGTTACGAAAGTCAACATAACCATAATTATTTATTGAATTACAAGGATATGGTGGATATGGAAAAATATGTTATTCAGCAAATAATATATAATTATAAACACATTTTATATTATGTGCAAATAAGGCTTCTACTCAAGATTGCGACGCAAATCGCGATGAGGATATTATACGTACGTATGTATTTTTAGACGCGATCAACTTAAATAACGATTTCTCATTATGAGAAAAAAATATTAATAGTAAGTAAATAGTTTTTTTTTAATCAGGACAGAAATATTTTGTTAACTTCGTTCTTCACTTAGTGGCATCTAAAAAAGGTAAGTTCAGAACCCTAAAAAATTGACTGGCAAAATTAGTTCCGTCAGATTATCCTGACGTATCAATGGCCCTTTGGGGCCGGTGTCAAGTTGCAACTAACTGTTGGAAAAAATAATTTATTTGTTTTTCACAAGTCGTATCTAGAAAAGGTAAGTTCCAGAATCCAAAAACAAAATTGACTGGTTTAAATTAGTTCTGTCAAGTTATCCTGATGCATCAATGGCTCTTCAGAGCCGGTGCCAAGTTGCAACTAACTGTTAGACAAAATTAATTTATTACTTTCGTTCTTCACTAAGTCGTATCTAGAAAAGGTAAATTCAGAATTCTAACAAGTTGACTGGTTAAAATTAGTTTTGACAAGTTATCCTGACGCATCAATGGCCCTTTGGAGCTAATGCCAAGTTGCAACTAACTGTTAGACAAAACTAATTTATTACCTTCGTTCTTCACTAAGTCGTATCTAGAAAAGGTAAGTTCAGAACCCTAACAAATTAACTGACTAAAATTCGTTCTTTCAAGTTATCCTGACGCATCAACGGCCCTTTGGAGCCGATACCAAGTTGCAACTAACTGTTAGACAAAATTAGTTTATTACCTTCGTTATTCTTTATGCCGTATCTAGAAAAGGTTAGTTCAGAACCCTAAAACAAAAAACCGACTTCAAAAAACCTACCTCTAAAAAGCAAGAAATAATATTCGTAATAATAAAACACGTCTATTGAAGTCGGGTGGGGCTGGAGTACAGATCCCTTTTTTTATTCTAAAAGCCCCACCCGACTTCAATAGACGTGTTTTATTATTACGAATATTATTTCTTGCTTTTTAGAGGTAGGTTTTTTGAAGTCGGTTTTTTGTTTTTTTAAACAATTTTTTATTTTTTTATTTTTAGTGTAGGTACCTTTTGTATTAGGTAGTGTAGGTATATTATTTAGGTAGAAATTAAAATCGGTTCAGCCAAACATGAGTTAATCGCGGCGAAACATACATACATGCGGGTCAAACTGAGAACCTCCTATTTTAAGTCGGTTAAAGAACTACACTTAAGATATCCCTTTTCCAACAAAAAAATAATTATCTTATTCAGTTCATAAACAAAGAAGTTATACGACAGATCATCGAGGTAGTTCACACAAAATCATACTATTTTCGTACTTTTTTCAAGATTATTTGAAAAGTACTGAACCGATTTCAAAATTTTAAAAAATGGGACCAACTTGGGAGTTTACCTAATGTAATAACGTTTGGACCATTTCAATCGGTCCAGCCGTCTTCGAGTAATCGGTGTACATACAAAAAACAAAAAAAAAAAAAAAAAACAAAAACGGGTCGAATTGAGTACCTCCCTCCTTTTGAAGTCGGTAAAAAGGTTGACCGACTCAAATTAGTTCTAAGTTATCCTGACTCATCAACAGCCCTTTGGAGCCGATGCCAAGTTGCAACTAACTGTTATACAAAATTAGTTTATTACCTCTGTTATTCCTTATGTCGTATCTAGAAAGGTAAGTTCAGAGCCCTAAAAAATTGAACGACTAAAATTAGTTCTGTCAAGTTATCCTGACTCATCAATGGCCCTTCGGAAGCGGTGCCAAGTTGCAACTAACTGTTGAAGAAAAGTTATACCGTTTGACACGGTGCCAATATCCACGATCAAACAACTTCCGGGCCGTCACCTTGTGACCAACTATTTGCCGGAGGTGTCTATTCTATTTCCAGGTGACATTAAAAATAATGCAGCAGTGTTACTGTTATCTGAAAAATAGTCTCACATTTCGTAGGTAATAGAGAAATTAAATGATTGCAGTTTCTGTTTAAAATGATTAAAGAAATTTATTTACCATAGACCATACCATATTTAATACCACTATCATTTTGTCCGTAAAAATACCTTTTTAGGGTTCCGTACCTCAAAAGGAAAAAACGGAACCCTTATAGGATCACTTTGTTGTCCGTCTGTCTGTCTGTCCGTCCGTCCGTCTGTCTGTCAAGACCCTTTATCTCGGAAACGCGTGGAGGTATCGAATTGAAATTTAAACCATATATTAAAGTCTACGGGCCCTTGAAGCTGTAAAAAAATCAAACTTCTAAATTAACGTAAAAAAAAGATACTGCCGTTTAGGGCGCAAAAAACGCATTTTCGATACTCTCAAAGGAATCAAAATTCATAGGGTACTTCCCGTTGACCTAGAACTATGAAATTTGGCAGGTAATAGCGTCTTATACTACACTTACAGGAATAAATCTGAAAACTGTATATTTGTAATTAAATCATAATAAAATATGGTCATTAAAATACGTAATTATTAATCATCTTGGTGAAACAACGTTATGCGCGGCATTGCGCGGTCATAGTTTAACTTCTAATTACTTTTGGATTAATCGCGCCACTAATTCTTTTAAAAATATCAATATTTATTATTATTAATTATTCAAATCCTTTCAAATATTGTTATAGTTAATTACTTTAAAAAATAAAATTAAAAAGTAATAAATTTGGCTCTAAATATTTTCGCAACATGGCGGTGTGTCACGCTGTATGACAGGGGGTCTTCTTCTTCTTATTTTTGTTTTGGCAATCTACTTTCTTCTTGGAAGTAATTTTTGCCAGTGTCAAGTGTTGAATAGTTCAGTGGTAGATTGTTTCAGTTTACATTAAAATGCGGGTGCATCGCATTCCAATGTTGCTTGGAGCATTTGGCACCAAGTATAATCAAGACAGTTTACTCGGTAAGGTCAGCCGAGGTAGCCACCACTACAATAAAAGTCTCGGCTTCACACAACCAAAGGGTCCTGTTGGAATACACCCATTTTCTCTAATAACATTGCGATAGATAAAACCATTTCACAGAACATTATTCAGTGTACTATTGATATACAGCGCCATCTGTTGACAATCAACAGTACTTATATTTTATACAGGTGCGGTGGGTTTGTAATTATTTTATTTTTTCTCAAAAATGCTTGGAAATTCGAACATTATTTTGACAACCTTCTTCGTGCTAAATCAGAGTTTACGGACAGACCTAAACCACGCCGTCAATATTTGCATGAGAATCCATTACTAACGTGTTATAATGGATTTTCATACAAAATTGCCGGCGTCTGTCCAGCAATGTTTCTATTAAAACTCATTACACACGTGTAATTCAGAAATGGAGCGAACTTTTCAATTAAACACAAATATAGGTATCAAATGTCGCCTTGATGAGCGAGCACATTTCAAATTTTTTTTTTTTTAATATTCGGTATACTGGTATCACGTGAAAGGCCTTGATGAGCACATTCCAAAAAATTTAAAAAAAAAAACGAAAAAAAAACTGTTTTGGTGCAATATGGGTATCAAATGAAAGGCCTTGATGAGCGCATTCCAAAAAGATAAAAAAAAATAAAAACAAAAAAATTTTTTTTTTCAATATATATATATTATATTATATATTCTATGGGTATCAAATGAAAGTTTTTTGAAAAGTTTTTTGGAATATGCTCATCAAGGAGCATATTCCAAAAAACTAAAAAAAAAATAAAAAAGAAAGGTAATTTTTTTTGCAATATGGGTATCAAATGAAAGGCCTTGATGAGCACATTCCAAAAAAACTGAAAAAAAAAATTTTTTTTTTTGCAATTTTGGTATCAAATGAAAGGCCTTGATGAGCACTTTCCATTTTCCATTTTCTTTTTTCAATTACTGTAAGTATTTTAAAATTAAAATAAAAAGCTTAAAACTTTTAAAACTAAAAAGTTAAAAGTTTAAAAGTACTACACAAGCCTTGGCCGCAACTAGGCATTGATGGACTAACGTATGTTCTTCAATGCCTGTCTTGAGTGCCGCTGCAGTAATGTACTATTCCATTTCAAACTTCGCCCGTGGTCAATTCTTTGTCGTAATCCCTGGAAGGGTTATTTTCTACGTGGCGACAAAGGATTTCAAATGGTTATCTATATATAGCAGTCTGCTGAACGGATTTTGATGGTATTTTTTTACAGTTTGGTAGCTTGGAGTCCAACTTATAAACTAAGCAATTTTTCACATAATTCCGGTAGGTAGAACCTGGGATAAAGCTTGAACTCTCCGTAGTACAGTTTTCATATAAAAAACTAATAACTACCAACCACTTTTTTTCAAAATATTTCCTTTGTACCGACACAACTTTTCTATAGCTTTATTTTATGTATAGATGTAGGTCTGTACGGAACCCTCGGTGGGCGAGCCCGACTCGCACTTGTCCGGTTTTTTTCACTTCTTTTCACTTTCTTTTGTGTTTGTATGAATTACGAAGTTACATTTGCGGTTTTGAATAATGTGCTATGTTTCTAAAACTGCTAACTATATCTCGTTCAAACCAATTTCCGTTGGAATTGTTTAGTAAGATCTACAGCATTTATTTTGTTTTTAATTTTTCATTTTCTTATTTTAAAAGTTAGGGGGGGACACACATTTTACCACTTTGAAGTGTATATATCTTTCAAACGGCTGACTTTGAGATAAAATAGTTTTAGGAACCTTAATGTCATTTTTAAAGATCTATCTATAGAATAGACACCCCGCACGTATAGGTTTGATGAAAAACATTTTTATTCAGTTCAGTTCCATGTATGGGGAGCCCCCTTTAATCTTTTATTTATTTTTTTGTGTAAAAATCGTAAAGCGGTTTACAGAATACATCTACCTACCAAGTTTCAACTGTGTAATCTTAATAGTTTCGGAATAAAGTAGTTGTGATATACGGACGGACAGACAGACAGACATGACGAATCTATAAGGGTTCCGTTTTTTGCTATTAGGCTACGGAACCCTAAAAAGGTAGTACAAAGGCATAGAATCGATTATTTCATAGTAAATTTAGGTCCGTAATAGGAAAAAACATTGAAAGGGGCCAATAAATCCATTGTTATTAACAGTTTTATAGAAGTTAGTGACGTCACAAGGCCTGAAGTAACTGCAAATGCCTTCAAAACGATATTTTCCTATTTATCCTCCTATCAAGTACGTGAGCTACAGTAACAATATTGCGAGATAAAATATCAGTTTCACATTTAGGAAAACATCCAATTTATTTTATGAATGAATAAATTAACGTAAATTTTTAATTAACTACATTTTTAGTTATCAACAGCTATGTATGTAGCTGATAAAACCGGAAACTTGGTTCTTATCGTAAAGGCCGCGAACTACGCAATTCCTTATTGTTGTGCTCGTTTATAATTACTTTAAAGAATTATAGAGAACTAGCGGCCACCCGCGACTTCGTTTGCTTTGACAGTTATTTGTCTATCCCTCGGAAACTGGATAAAGGGTATTTACTTTCTTGAGGAGCTTGGTGGCGCAGTGGCTTAGCGCCCTGTGCTTCTTTCTTGGTGCCGGCTGCATTTGCAGTTGTTAACACCCACCAATCCGCATTGGGCCCGCGTGGTGGGTTATGGCCCGTTCTCTTTTATCACCCATAAGAAAGGTGCCTCCCTGCAGTGGGGACATTAAAAATGGCTGAGGGACACACACTTCCATTTCTGTACCCCTGACAACTAGTAAATATGCAAAACCATCATGAAAAAATCAGGTCTTAACCTGGGGTCCCTATTCTCTAACATGCAACTTCACTGCCAGTGATCGTTTCGTCAAGTTTCTGACAGATGTCATGTCATACACCCATTACTGAGTCACTAGGCAAAATGCCATAGATTCCAAAGAGTTTAACCAGTAATGGGAATATGACACCTGCCTGACAACGCAGCTTCAGCGACGAACTGAATGCTGCAAACTTTGAAGAATAGTATAGCTGAATAAAATGAATAACAAACAAAGTCACTTTCGCATTTATAATATTAGCCCAGAATATACAGGATGTTACAAAACAACCCATAAGCCGAATATGGTAGGCAGGGATCATCAAACTGAACAACTTTTACTAAAATCTCGAAAAAATCAGCTGTTCCAAACAAAAATTAGTTACGAAAATATCAAATGTATGAAACAGCTGATTTTTTTCGATTTCAGAGTTGGTCCCGTACTATAAGTTGTTTAGTTTGATGGTCCCTATCAACCACATTCGGCATTGCGGGTTGTTTTTTAACACCATGATAGAATATTATAATAGTACTAATCGTACAGAAGCACATCTGCACGAGGACAATCAAATAATAAGCTACTCTCGTTGCACGGCTGTAGCCGTGTATTTGTACTATTTAAAGTACAATTTCAAATTGCACAGCATTATTAGTTTAGATAATTAGATTGTATATATAAAATACTTCTCTCTGAGTTTATCAAAAAATAATACTTCTTCTTCTTCTTATCGAATGAGGAATAGTGGCCACCTCTGGTGTTAGAGTTTATCAAGCCGCCTGTAAGGCCTCTTACTTGGCTTGACGTCCGTTATCAGATGACAACAGCCGGGACCGACTGTTTAACGTGCCCTTTAAAGCACGGAAGCGCTCAGCTGTAATGCCACTTTAACGGTCACCCATCCGACACCTGACCGGACCGAGCGTTGCTTAACAAACATGATCGAGTACGATCAGTCTGTCAAGTTCCGCCATGAGCGCTTCAATAATAATACTAATACTACTATAATAATAATACTATTCTGTTGGTTTAAAATTATCATTATTATGAGAAGTGATATTAATATCATAATATTAGGATAAAATTATATAATTTTAAAGGGACGCAAAAACAAAAACTGTTGTTAACCAATCAGAAATAATTGCTTAACATTAAACATCAAATTACTGTTATTAATTCGATATGATGAATAAATTCACTGTTTATTGAATTAACATTAAAGTTGAAACTGGATTCACATGGAGTAGAGGAATTTGGTTTAAGTTGTAAACTTAGTTTAACAACATTGCTTATCATCGAGTTTGATTCTTGAATTCTCTTGGAAGTTGTATTGCATTTGGATGGTGTAATTCTGTTGAGGACTTCAGGGCAGTGCAGTAACTGCACTTGAGAATTTAGACAGAGCTGTAAATACGATTTAAAAGCTGCACAGGTAAGTACGTTGGTAGTATATTGTTTATAGCGTTATCCTATTAGGCGTTGCTTTAGACAAGGTAGGTTTTGGTGGTAACTATTTGCTGATCTACAGTTATTACGTCAACTGTCCGGTGAGCAACTGTCTAAATTATGCCAAAGCTACTCGTATAAAATAATTATGCATTTTGCTCTTTCCTTTGAACTTATTATTTGAACGGAAAAGTATAAAGTTAAGATGGGGTTGGCATAGTCTTAAAGTCAAAACCCCGGTCTATTCATCTATATAAAAAAAACATCTTGTATATTTATTTTCTAAACATATAATTTTAATTCGAAACATTAAACGTAAGTTACAGTAGGTATGTAACCAGAAGCTAAAGTAAAAATCAAACAAACTTTATTTAACTATCGTTATGAATCTAAATTAACATTTTAATTAATTTGAAAACAAAAATGGTTATATTTCAGTCGAAACACAAAATGTTGCGTGCCAAAATAATCGGATTATAAAATGACACGTTACTGAACATACTTTTGCACTCGTCGTGTTATTAGATAGGATGACTTGCTGATGCGAACAAGCATCTTAGTTAAGTGCCGGAGCAAATGACTTCTAATTTACTATGGCGTCAAACTAGGTCGCAATTCTATAGTTTGTTTACTATTGTTTGGTCATAGTAATGGTTTGGTGCTATTAGTATTTTCTAAACAGCTTGAGCACGTAATTATAGTTACTCCACAGATGCTTACACCGATTTGTTAAGGTGACTTTGCTAAGGTTTATGTACGATTCAAACAGACCGCCCAGAGTCGGAACGCATTTTACCTCTGCTAGAGGAAAATAAAGCGTCTCTTCAGGTAGTTAATTCCATATTTGTATGAAACCGCGGCAGCCGATCGGCGCCGTCCGCATGCCGCGGCAGCCGGTCGGCGCCGCCCGCAATGTGAAATTTAACTACTGTATACACGCTTTATTTTCCTCTGGCAGAGGTAAAATGCGTTGCGATGCGGGCCCGTTGGTTTGAATTGTACATTAGTGGATGCACAAAATAAACTTAAATAAAGCAAGTATAGATCTATTAAGATTCTACTCGACAGTGGAAAGTCTGTGTTAGTGATTACTGTGTACATGCCTACTGATACGGCGGCAAATCTTACGGATTTCACAGAGTGTATGGGTGAAATTAGTGCAATAGTTGAGACGAACAACATCGAATCGGTATTTGTACTCGGAGACTTCAATGCACATCCTGGTGAGCAGTTTTCACATGAACTTTTAAACTTTTGTTATGAGCAGTCGTGGTCGTGCATAGACATGGAAATTTTACCCAGCGATACATATACTTATGTGAGCGAGGCACACGGCTCGCGCCGATGGCTCGACCATTGCATAGGAACTAGCGCCGCGCGGCATACTGTGGTCAATGCTTCGATTTTAAACCATAATGTTTACTGGTCAGATCATTATCCTTTGTTGATTGAGTGTAATATAAACAAAATCCAGTCTAAACTTGTAAATTTAACCCAATCATCTAATAAAGTTAAGTGGGGTGAAAGAGATAATGATCAAATACAGAGATATACGGACTTATGTAATAGTAGACTGCGTTTAATAGACTTTCCTGCGGATTTCTGTGAATGTGCTGACAAAATATGTTCTAATGTCGACCACAAAATAAAATTAGCAACTATGTATCAGGAAATTACATGTGCCCTAAAACAGTCGGCAGAATGTACCTATAATAATAAACGTAAGAAACATAATTATATAATTGGTTGGAATAAGTATGTGAGTGCCGCTCATGGGGAAGCTCGGTTTTGGTACCAATCTTGGCTAATGTACGGCAAACCAAATTTTGGTTTTATTAATGATAAGATGCGTGACACTAAAATAAAGTTTAAAGCCAAATTGAAATACTGTCAAAACAATGAGAATCAAATTAAAATGGATATTATCGCTCTGAATCACACAAACAAGAACTTTAGCAAATTTTGGAAAAATACCAATAAACTGAACCCGAAACCGAGTATTCCTGCGAGCGTCGCTGGCTTGCACGAGCCGACTGATATAGCGAATGCCTTCCGAAAGCACTAGAGATGAGACGTACTAGGTCAAACACGTACCGAGTCTTGCAAGTACGAGTACATCAAAATACTTGTTCCATAAACCTATTCCACGAGTATTTAGAAGTATGCGTTTTTAATTTCTTTTTTACTATATCTAGTATCTTTTCGCTTATGTGTGTAAGTACTTATATTCGCTCTGCACAATTTTCTGAATTACAAAACATACATTGAGCATTATAACTATCTTTATCTTCAAAATAGTTACGCTAAACTTATTTTTGGAACCATAGTATTTTAAAGTTAAAAAGATACTCAAAATGTTTATTTACAGACAGAAAGTAAACAGACATGTTAGCATCAAATACAATACCAACCTTATTTACAATTAATATTAAAGAACACCTTTACCATTCATGTTAGCGAAAACACTCAATAAATTAATTAAATTAGTCCATAAATTATAACATCATCAAAATCGTACGAGTAAGTATCTCTTTAACTTTAATAAATGCATATTTATCTGAGATTATATAAACAATACGAGATGCTGAAACAATAGTGATCTGCTAATTCAAATATGAATAAAAACACAAGCGACTAAGCAAACTTTCACAGCTAGAAAAATATGGACCGTATTTACAATAAGTTAAGGTATCATTGTCTAATATGCGGAAACAAGACAGATAGAAAATCTCCGGACTCGCTTACTCCTTAATATAGTGTCAGACGCTTCCTAATTACAGTACATACAAAAATAAGTTTTAACGCATAATGTTAAGGTTGATCTTAAATGAATAGGAATAAACTCACTCACACTTAGATCGAACGCGTCTTCGAAGTCCGAGTCTCCTCCGACTCTATAAGTTTCTAAGTTTGTGTGAGTAATTGAGTAATGTACGCCGTCGATACCTCTAAATACTCGAAACGCGTTGGACGCTCATCTCATTCGATACTTAGTATTTAGACGTCCAAGCAAATACTTATTCCAAAGACTTGTTCCAGTAAATACGTCTCAACTCTAGAAAGCACTTCAAAGTTGAGTTCCCCCTCCCTCAGGAGTCGCAGGTGTTCGATGCTGAATGTCGTGTCGAAGACTTAAAAGTCAGATTTTCTGCGCATGAGATCGCCTTCACAATCAAAGAAATGGTCAGAGGTAAGTCTCCTGGTCACGATGATCTCAGCATCGAGCATCTGAAGTACGCGGGGGTCCACTTGCCAAGAGTTCTGTCAATGTTTTTTAATCTCTGTATGAGTCACTGTTACTTACCGGATGATTTAACGTATACCGTTGTAGTTCCTATTGTAAAGAATAAGACGGGTGATGCCTCGGATTTGTCTAATTACAGGCCTATATCTTTAGCGACGGTGATAGCTAAGGTGCTGGACGGTTTGCTTGACAGAAGCTTGGGTGAGCATATTAAGTTACATGATGCGCAGTTTGGTTTTAAACCCGGTCTATCCACAGAGAGTGCCATCTTCTGTCTTAAGCAAACTGTGCAGTACTACACAGCTAGAAAAACCCCGATCTATGCTTGTTTTCTGGACTTGTCGAAGGCATTCGACCTGGTATCGTACAACTTATTGTGGAAAAAGCTGCATTGTGAAACTAGTCTACCTCCTGAAATTATATCTATATTTAAATATTGGTACGACAATCAGAAAAACTATGTGAAGTGGGCTGGCTCACAGTCGGATGTGTACGGGTTGCAATGTGGGGTGAGACAGGGGGGATTAAGCTCACCCAAGCTTTTCAACCTGTACATCAACAGACTGATCGAGGAGCTCAGCAGCACCTATATAGGTTGCCATGTAGGTGATGTATGTATTAATAATATTAGTTACGCCGACGATATGGTGCTGCTGAGCCCATCGATCGGAGCCCTGAGAAGACTTATTCATATGTGTGAAGAATATGCGGTGGCTCATGGGCTCAAATACAACTCTCTGAAAAGTGAGTTCATGGTGTTTCAGGCGGGGGCGTCCGCGAATCAACGAAGTATACCCCCTGTCACTCTCGCAGGCATAAAATTGAAAAAAGTTGACCAATTCAAGTATTTGGGCCACTGGGTCACTGACAACTTGTCAGATTCTGTGGACGTGGAGAGGGAGCGTAGGGCGTTGTGTGTTCGCTGTAATATGTTGGCTCGCAGATTTGCACGGTGTAGTAAACAAGCTAAGATAACGCTTTTTAAAGCTTACTGTCAATCTTTCTACACGTGCGGTCTGTGGGTGAACTTTACGCAGCGGACATATAGCGCCCTACGCGTCCAGTATAATAACGCGTTCAGGATGTTGTTTGGCCTGCCGCGCCACTGTAGCGCGTCATTCATGTTCGCCGAGGCGCGTACCGATTGTTTCTACACGATCGTCAGAAAGCGCTGCGCCTCGCTGTGGGCACGCGTGCGCGGCAGCTCGAACAGCATCCTGAGCACGTTGGCTAACCGGTGGGACTCCCCACTGCTGCGCCGCTGGCTGCAGCTTCATGCCCCTGTCACTAGCTATGACTACCTATAGCACAGGAGCCGCATCGGTGGCCAAATTATAATTTGTTTTCATTAAAAATTACTAACACTAGAATAAGCTTCGCTGTAACTAACACCTTGTATGGATTTTTATGTCCGAAATAAAATTATTATTATTATTATTATAGAACGTGTTACAAGAAAAAATCCCTAATGTTACCCTAATGTTGTCGCCCAAAATAGTAATGTGGTCGCCCGTCCTGAATAACTAGTTACTCAATTTGTATTTTAAAGTCACCCAATTTCAACATTTGTAGTCGCCCTCAATCCGTCGCCCACTTAGTATTCCAAAATAGGAATTTATTGTTACCCGATTAAATACTACCCAAATAATATAGGTATACGACTTGCACCAGATCAGTTCGAGACCCGTCCGAGAATTGATCTGATGTGATTCGTATTTTTTCTAGTATATTATTTAGTATTGAATAAAAACATTATAAACCCTGAAAACCGCCACTTTTAAAAAAACTTTTCATTATAAACTGCATAGTGGCAACCCTAGACCTAATTGTGTTTTGATTTTGCTCATTAATGCGGTTGATTATCGAAAACAATAGTTTATTTGCACCTAGAGCTGTCACTTTGCAGTTTTCCATACAACTAATAACAAAATTTATTTACGGGATTATTTTATTTATAAGAACAAACAACAAGGTCTTAAACTACACATGCAAATAGGTAACTTAAAAAATAAAATACAAGGTAAGTGTTGCCTTACTTAAAATTGCCTTTACTTATTATGAAACTCCCTTAATATATCGATTATAATCGAAAAATCATTCATCTTTATAATGTCCATTAATGTTAATTATGATGAAAACTACTAAATCTATATTTCAAGCCACAAACTTTATGCTATTGAGAAAAGCATTGTTGAGAAAGCTTTTGTTTGCAGCTTTGGCTAGGTGAATTTTCCAAATTATAAAGTTTGGAATGAGCATCATTTTTTATCTGAAGGAGCGTTAGTCATCTCTCATTCTTAGTTGCACTTTAATTTATTAATTTTGTTTTATACAACTTTGTTCTTTGTTGCTTTGTCTGCAGCGATCAAAATAATAATATAGTTATGGGGATTATAAACTTAGTTTGATAGACGACTTTAGGTCTTCAAAAATATTATAGCATCTTTGCAGATAAATTACATACGCCAGCAAGCAACCCGTTCTTCACTTAATTCCTTACAACGTAAACTGCAATTTGGTTCTACAGACGTACTCTTAAACGCTGTGATGTATGTTACTTTTTGTGGCGATGCGCTCCGCCGCCGCCGTGTGTACTAAAATATATGCTCCGCTAGGTTGAGCGTGCCGTATCACCAAGTATCAACAAACTCTGAAGCAGCCCCGCAATTTGACTACGCAAAACGAGTATAAGTAAATTACTGTGACACATGTAAGGACACATAAAAAGAATTCGAGTGAATAAATTGCTAGATGGTATCACTCGATAATGGTTTTAAGTAAATACAAAGGTTTTTTTGTAACTATTTTAAACACTGACATGAAAAGTCAGTTTGTGTCAGTTGTGAATCAATAAAGTAAAAATGATTGATTCACAATAACAGGCACGTTATATTCACGTTAAATTTAAAAGTCATGCTTTTCAATATTTTCAAGCTACAACTTTTCCATAGATAATAATACTTATCTTCCAACCAGTTAAACACAAAAATACCTTTGATTCATTTTACTCCTTTTTAACTCCAGTAATAAATTATTTGGGATGAAATTTTAAGATTTTGCCTCTTTGTTCTCGTTTGTTTTTTCCTACTTAAAAATATTTTTTTCAGTTACTTATTTTTTAGTTGGTCATTGCAAATATGTGTCCATTATTACTATCTTCACATCCGTTACCTTAATTTAAATTGGTAAAAAACAAAAAAGTGTATTCAGCATCTAAAAATGATTTCGTCCGCAAGTTGAATTCAGCTTTGGCTCATTTCAAAAACTAAACTGAACGTATGCATCAATTTCTTTAGCTTTACATTGAACTTCACCACCCAAACCATTAATAACCAAGGACAAGTGTCACCAAAGAAAGCGTGTCGTAAACCGATCGCTTTGCGTGTAGGGTTACCTGTCCCTGATTACTTAACTCTTGTTAACAAATTCTCGATCGAAATAGCTTGAAATCGTTTGAAATTTGACAGTTTCGTTTATTAAGCATAGTACTATTATTGGATTCTGCATTTATGCATCTATGCATGCACTTTGCACTCTGCATTTATGCATGCAGAATTTCAGTAATCTCAAACGGTTTCAATCGATTTTAAACGAGAATTGTCAGCAACAGAGTTACGTAATCAGGGGGCTGATCCAATAATGAGATTTCCCAACTTTTTGTACACTTACATCTACATTTCTTATTTAGTTGACGTTTAATTATTTTTTCTCATTGGGGTTGGCAACGGAAAGCTAATTGTAGATGTCGCTGCGTACGCTTGTTCCTAAGACAGTAGACGTTCAGAACAAAATGTATGGGAAAATAGGTATTTATTTTGTGGTATTTTTTACCTAAAAAGACTCATTGACCC
Source organism: Agriphila geniculea (assembly GCA_943789525.1). Classification (NCBI taxonomy): domain Eukaryota; kingdom Metazoa; phylum Arthropoda; class Insecta; order Lepidoptera; family Crambidae; genus Agriphila; species Agriphila geniculea. The sequence continues at coordinate 11,607,434 of OX038875.1, forward strand.
AAAATGGATATAAAACACTATTTTACAATGCAAATGCCGGAATTTAAAGCCAAATTAAGACGTTTTTATTCTTACAGAATTTATAAATTTTGTCTATATCCAGATTTTTCCGAAATTTGTTAGTGCCATCATTTTTAAAGCCTATTACATAGAATTTAATCATTTTCAAGCTTAAGAAAACGATTTTTTAAGTAAAAATCCTTGGTTTTCATAGTTCTCGTGGAACAAGCATACGCAGCGCCATTTTGACAGTTGCCTTCCCCATTACTGACACTTTTTGGGATTCAAATAAATCAATGACAATAACAGTATTTCCCTGTTTTCCTGACAGATGGCTGAAATTCCTGATATGTCAGAAAAAATCCTATCATCTGTTTGCGTGTGACCATACCGAGAAACGGTACGTTATTCACGCGCGGGGGATGATTCAGGTCGGTGCGCCGCCACATCTAAGCCAGGGTTACGCCGTGGAAAATTACTAAGCATTTGTTCGTGTTAACTCCTGTCGGTGTAACCGGCCCCATGATTGATTACAACTAAACTGTCCGAGCGAAAACTAAGAAGATTAGTGGATGTTGATCTGAAGCTACGTTTAATTTCGTTGCTATCGATTGGTAAAAATTGGATTTGCTATTAGAAAAATAAGTGGATAACGGTCATGTTGAATTTTGTACTAGATATAACTAACTACAACGAGTTGTTTTTTTCTAGTGTTAAATTTACATAATATTTTAAATGCAAATTTCTAAAATTCAACAACAATAACAGTCAGTTTTAAAACAGTACAAAAATCAACGCTGATGATTTTGATATATGCTCTTTTATTTTTTTGTTTTTATCTTCGTCACGGCACCAGCTCTACAAACAACTTTTCTTTTTTACATCTTCCGACAGTATGTCAATACTGGTCATGCATGGTATGCCTTCAATTTTATTTATCTTTGAAAGTTTGGCTAATTGCCATTACCCATACAAAACTCTTTTCCTGATAACGATAATTATATTATGTGCGTTGTAATTATGACTTTATACATATACTCTAATTATTCTGAATATATTCTAATTATACTCTAATTAAAACTTTCCTGATTCTAGTACTATTTGTGTTATTAGGCAATGCACGGTCTGGCTCAGAAATTGCTAAACACGGAATGTGTTATTCTATGTCACGCCAAATACATGCCTATAGTAGGGATTCCTTGACCAAAAGTGGCGCCCTCATAGGTTTTTATTTATTAAGTTGATAAAAGAAAAGGATTTTAATAAAACTATTCGGGGAATTTTTAGGACTCATAGTATTTTAAGAAGAAATTACTACATTCCCTTGCAGTCATTCGTAGAAGTAGATAGCAAATTTGTCAAAAACATCCACTTCTAACAGTCTTGCTATCTACTTCTAGCAGTGAATATAAGGGTGTGTAATGATACCGTCTAAAAATACTAGACTATGGGCTCTTAACGAGAAGTTTTATTAAAATTGTGTATTACAATTACAATTTAAATAAAATTCACCGCGGTGCCACTTTCCGTCAGGAAAGCACCTTAAGACGCAATCACAAAAGGCTGGTGTGAAAAAATACTATGGTGTTAAGGTAGGCCAACTGAACTCTTCAGACAACCTTTTTCCGTATTTAACTCATAACTAGGACAACTCACTAATTAAAAATACGAGTCAGTACTACAGGCTCTGTTGTATTAACGAGATTTAAGACAAAACAAGTTGAAACAATTTTTTGTTAGTCTTTGCTCATTGTTTGAGACTTTCAGAGCTTGGTGAAACTAAAAAACGGCATCAAACAGAATCAAGTAGCCAAGAAGTACTAGTAACAAATGTTTTATATTACAAGCAAACAAAACACTAGAAACTCTTTATCAATCGGATTATGTGTCGATCGTATAAAATACATAATTTTAAGTATTAGTTATTGCCGATTTTTCCAACTAGGTATTTGTAATTTTCTTTGAGATCTGATACTTGAATAGTTAACAGTTTCTTTATCACGCTTTACATAAACTTTGAGAAGTATTTATTTTTGAATACGACATAAAATTATTAATAAATTTATACGTAGAAAGTATGTCATATCTAAGAAACCTTGACAAATATTTTAAGAAGGATTTTATTTGTTAAATAAATTATAAACGTGTCTTCTTATTTTCTTCAAAGTAAAATAATGTTTTTTTTTCTGGAGGCGACATAAGATTTACTATGACATGACCTGCCTACTGATACGTGCCTGCGTCAATGCGGTAGCAGAATTTAGTAACGTTTGTAAAAATAATGTATAATGTGAATGTGGCAGCGTTGGATATTAAAACGTGCTTGAATGGCATATTTAGTCTCCGCGAATCTCGTGCGACACACGAAATAATTATATTTTATTTCGTTTTGTTGATGAATTGAAATTGAAGTCGGCTTTAGGTGAGATACTAGATATGTGTAGGTAATGAAGCAAAAACACATTTATACAGTGTATTAGAAAAGTAACTTGTAAACGTATTTTGATAATATTCAGTGAATACTTAGTATTGTTTTAAAAGAAAAATATTTCTGAACTTTAAATTGTGGTTGGTTTGGGCTATCATAGAACTATACTATACTTAGTTACAATTATTTTATATTAGCAATATTATATTTTATAGAAATATAAGATCTAATGTTTGTAAAAATATACAATGGCGGTTATTCTCAATAATATCCATTAAAACAATTCAAGTCTCGCAAGTGCAAAGGCGTTTAAGTTATCCGATACATTGTTACGCTTAGTGACTTCAGCTCCTGGTGTTATGTTACGAACGGACGCAAATCGACATCGCTCCCGTCGGGCGAGCGAGCGCGCGAGCGGTTCGCACGCACTGCCTCTGCCTCGTACAGTCCTCTCTAAGCCGCCAGTGAGCGCGCCTGCTGCGGCTGCCTCACACCGTAGCAGCGCAATGCCTACGAAATGTCATCTACCTACAAAACCTGATAACCGATCCCCTTATACCGCCAAATAGCACTATAGTGCACGGCATCAATTTCTAGTGAAGTTTATCAGTAAGTTCATAATCAATGTGTCGTTAAAATGCATAACCTTGACGCAGGTTTTTTTTTGTGTGTGTGTGCGTGTGTGTTCAATTATAACCGCGAGTTTAATTGTCGCAGTTTGTTAATCTTCGGTGTGTTAAACAGGAAATAGCAAGTAAATGCATCGATGCGTTTGTGTTACATTCACCACTGGTGGGTGGCGATTATTCACAAATTTCGAATGTGTCTTCAATCCGGTTTCTGTTTACGAATTCGATGACCTTGGTAAGATACGTAGCTATGATAAGATACTTGACTTGCGAAGTCATTATAACTTAGAAACTTATTTTTACATGGTGTTATAATTATAATATCTTTAAAATTGATTGACCACTTGTGTTCCCTGTTTTGCAATAGCTTGGAGCTAACTTTATTGGCAAGTAGACCTAAAGAACTAAGCAGATGGTTTAAATGGGATTGGTGCCAACAACGACAAAACTTAAACGTAATAAATATTCAACAAAACGACACCGAAGTTATACGGTATTGTTTATATAAAATTATATTAACTTCTTATTTGTATGAAATCTTATCAGGTTTACTAACGCATTTATTTGATATTTGTTGCTAAAATACGAAAACCCACAATACGTAATTACATATTGGCTGTTAAGTAGATAAAATTATTTCCTTTTATTTATAATCATCTTGTGAAATTTGGTCACCATGTTCTATTGACTAATAACGACTTCTAATAATTATTTAACCAAGGAACAGGAAGCGATAATATATGTTGCTATAGAATTTAATACTAACAATAGAAAAATAATAGAGTAGCCGCGTGAAAAAAATATTTTTTCGCCTCCTTCCTGTTTAGTTAATTCATGATTTACCTACTATTATTTAAACATGCAAGCGTTGTATGTCTAGTTATTGTAAGTAGTATTCTGTAGTAGGTATATTGACAAAATAATGTAACGAACAGTAACAAACATCTGATTGGATTTCGTGTAATGATAACAATAATAATGGTGCAGGTAAGATAAACCTAAGACTTAACCATAAAATATATTGATATTTATTGCCATTTAGGTGTTTTTAGTACTTCTTTATATTTCCATAGTAACTTAAACATAATTTATAGTTTAAGTATTATAACACAAAAATATCAGACTCAGTTACGCTCCCATGAAACAATCTAAGACCGAGCAAAATCGTGAGAATTTCAGATATTATAATACTTAGGTACCTACCTATTAAAGAAAGTATCACGAATCTAATCATTATAGGTAATCAAGTTAATAACAATAAGTATGTTTTAATATTACCTTTTTTATGAACAACGAGATAGTGCTTGTCCTTCATCTCACCTCATGTTAAGTGACGATAAGGCCGAAGGTGGAAGCGCACTACTCCCGGAATCTTCATCTGAGGCACTGGCTATCTTACCTCTGCCACCAGAACACAACAATTTTTTAATTGTTGTTATGGCGTCAGACTTAGGTAAATGGTGGTAGCTAGCCAGGCGGACTTGAAATAAGCCCTACCACCAACCAAACCGAGTACAAAATTGTACCCCCCTGGGAATCGAACCCGGGACCCCTGCGTCTTATACGGGTGGGCGAACCACTAGACCACAGAGGCGGTAAACACAACAAGTACATTGTTCATTTTTTTCAATGGAAACGTAGGTACTGGCAGTTATGAAACTGGCTTTTTTAGGGTTCCGTAGCCTAAATGGCAAAAAACGGAACCCTTATAGATTCGTCATGTCTGTCTGTCTGTCTGTCCGTATGTCACAGCTACTTTATTCCGAAAGTATTTAGAGTACACAGTTGAAACTTGGTAGGTAGATGTATTCTGTTAACCGCTTAACGAATTTAATACAAAAAAATAAGGGGGGGCTCCCCATACATGGAACTGAAACTGAAAAAAAAAATTTTCTTCAAACCAACACGTGTTGGGTGTCTATATCTTTAAAAATGACATTGAGGTTTGAAAGACAACTTTTTCTCCAAGTCAACTGTTTGAAAGATATACACCGCCAAAGTGGTAAAATGTGTGCCCCCCCCCACTTTAACTTTTGAAATAAGAGAGTGAAAAATCTAAAAAAAATATATGCTGTAGATCTTAGTTTGAACGAGTTCTAGTAATTAGTTTTTGAGATATAACACATTTTCCAAAACCGCAAATATAACTTTGTCATTCATACCATCACTGTGATAAACAAAGTTATTTTTGCAGACGAAAAATGATAGGTGGTATTAAGTATGGTATTGTATAAGGTAACTACGGAACCCTACGGCGCGTGGCTCGATACGCACTTGGCCGGTTTTTATTTTTTTTGCATAATATCCAAATCTATTAGCCTAAAATATGAACTTACAATATAAAATTATTGTTTCTGAGTGTTTTCAGTAAAAATATTCAATCTCTTAGTGCGTCGTTTACGATACCTTTGTTGGGTAAACAGAATTGGAAAACAAAGTAAAAATTGACCTATGAAAAATTTATAAGTCTTCGTAAATAAATTACCTAGGTACTGTTAAATAAACATGGCATTTGTCGAAACAAGTAAAATAAATATTAACGACCACATAACGTGCTATATTTTTCTTTAAGTAAAAGTAAATAAAGAAGCCAAACAGCTGTTTAAGATCTCAATCATACTTTTCTAGTAGCATTAAGCGTTTCAACCCTATTGATTCGTCTCAGTGCCTTTTCGCGTCTGTACTAACATTTCGATATAATTTGTCTCTGAATGTAACTTGAGTCTAGAAAAACATTGTGTTTTAGGCAAAAAAAGATCTGGATTGATAGTTTTAGTCCTCAAGCGAGTCTTTCCAGAGAGAATAATACAATATCTTAAGCTTTATTAGAAAACCTATAAAATTATGTTTTTTTTTATTTGCAAAAATGCTTTCAGAAATAAGTAGTACCTTTGTATACTTAAATGTCTTTGTTAGTTAATGAACTCCGTTAAAAATTAATTCAATTACCGGTGACAAAAAGATTCTCATTACCCAAAAATCTATTTTTGAAACGCGAGTTCAAACAAAGCTTGACATTATTTTCGTGTTAATGAATTTACACAAACACGCGACGAAGTTATTATCAATCAAAATACTTCAGTTTGATAGCACGGCTAACTGGAATGACTCGATTTGATACTTCCAAGTGATATCAGATGTATAAGTTACATCACAAACTTTTCACTAAGGCATTGTCTTGTCTAACTTTCAGCATGAGCATTCTGTTTCAAATATACTCAGAGCTTCATGAATAAAGGATGCTCGGTCTTTATGCTCAAATGTTCTGCTAACACTGAGCCTCTTATTTACATCTAAATTAACTGATACTAGAGTGTTTTTTAAGACTTTTATAATAATTAAGTTTTCTTATGATTTGAATTCCCGAATGATCGCTAAAGTCATTGAGATGATTGATAATATATTTTCACTGATAAAACTCTAACATAGTAGATTTATTGTTTTAAAATACGTGTGAAATGTAAACTTAATTATTTGAATAGGATCTTGCTCGAGACTTGGAGTAATTGGTTTGATTTTTAAGTAGCTACGGAATAGCATGAACTTTACACTGACATTAATTTATTTCGTTACAAGTTTCTTTGATGAGAAAAGTTCTTTTGTTTTATATTTTTGCCTGCCTACTGAAAATTTTAACTTAAACTCCAACTTGATTGTTAAACTGCCAAAGTGTTTAATTAGTTTGATTTTAGATAGGTGCCTATTTCCTAAACTAGTCATTATTGTTCTTAATTTTTTTACGTTAAGTTTTATCGATGTACAAAAATGTATTCTGAAATTACAGTACTGAATAAAAATATCGCAAATATTTATCAAAGAGTGAGTAAAAGTCAAAAAACAAATTATTTTTAACCAACTTCAAAAAACAAAAAAAAGAGGTTCTCAGTTTGACCTATATGTATGTATGTATTTATGTATGTATATATGTTTGTCCGCGATTATATCGCGTTCGGCTGAACCGATTTTGATGCGGTTGTCAGAAAAGTATTTGATACACTTAAGAGAAGGTTTTAGTATTTTAACCGACTTAAAAAAATAAGGTTCTGAGTTTAACTCGTATTATGTACCTACATAATACGAGTTTAATATTGAGAGAGTAAAATATTATAAGAGTAATTATAAATATGTTTAAAAGAGTTAAATATTGATATAATTTAACATACCTATGTTTGGCCGCGATTATCTCGCGTTTGGCTGAACCGATTTTGATACGGTTTTCAGAAAAGTATTTGGTATACTTAGGAGAAGATTTTAATGTTTTAACCGACTTCAAAAAAAGAAGGTTCTGAGTCTGACTCGTATGTATGTTTGTTTGTCCGCGATTATCTCGCGTTTAGCTGAACCAATTTTGATGCGATTTTTTAAATTTGGCATTTTAGCATTCACTATGCTATTTTTATACAATACTAAATAATATACCAGAAAAAAATCGATTTGTCACCAGATTATATTCTCAGGTGGGAATCAAACCCACGACCTTTTGGAAGTCCGGTCCGAATACTCTGCCAACTGAGCTATTGAGTCACATAAAAAAATCATATCCAATCATTGTTTCTCTTTCAATCTCAATACAAACAATAATATGTAATTGAGAGAGATAAAACGTAAATCAAGTAACTATGTAGTTACACTGTACCAGATTTTATTTGGTTCGCATCGTATTTTACGAGAAGATGTAAAACTAGGTGACTTTAGTAACAACATATACGTGAAAACGGTCAGAGCTGACAAGAATTACGTGGAATCCAAATGGCCGAGGCGTAAACCTGGGCCTCGATTAGTTAACGTTATCCCAACAACCGTGTATCAGTGGTACTTCAATGGTATTGGTTTTTGACACAGTTCTTGTTACTTAAATACAAATACCAATACCATTGAAACACCATTGATACACGATTATTACGTTAGCAGAATCGAGGTATGTTATCGGTCGCTTTAAATATGTCAAAGGCAGACCTTGGCTATTTATCGCGCCCATTTGACGCTCCGCAGACATCGTGACACAAAACTGTGAAGAGGGAAGTTCCTTCACCACTACGCCATCTGTAAAAGTGTTACGTAATGTTTTTTTCCCAATTTATTGCCGACTCCAGCGATATTTATGGGACGTATTAAGTTGAATTTATTTGCTTAGATTAATAAAGCGAAGGATGCAATCCCAGACTTTTGCGGAACGATTCTGTAGTCATAAATCTGAATCAGCCTATTTGTATTTTGAAAGGTAACGAGTGACCCTTTTCAAAGTCATGCGGATTGTACTAGAGTGTGTAACTTTATGTGTGGTGAGGATATGTTAGCAGTGAAGAAGATTTGCCCTTTCAACTTCGGTTTCCAACGTGATTCTTACGGAAGGTCTGTGTAAGCTCTCCCTCTTACTTAGATATATCAAACAATTTTAAAAGGGAATACTTTTCTGATAAAAAAATCATCAATTATTACTTTGATTTGTTTAGTTATTATTATTACTAAGATTACTTACTATTTGTTTTAAAAATGTCTATACATAGTACAAATTAGCAAATAAAAAAACTTCGCAGCTGAAATTTTTTTGAGAATCAAAAATCTTTTTACTTTATCATCAATTAAGATTTACTACCAAATTAAATTACAAGTTTTCGTAAAAAAAATAGTGAAATAAATAATAAATACAACGTTTATGAATATGATTTCCCGAGGAAAATAAAACAAATACCTACAAGACTTTATAAAGAGTTTGGTGCACAGTGTTCTTTTGTAAATGGAATAAAACACAATAAAGCGGCTTTTGCCTTATCTAGTATACATTTAGTAAATATTGACTACAGAGTTCATTGACGTAGCTATTATTTAGGCACGTTCGATTACTCTCGACGACTTCAGGGCATCTTCAGGAAGATAAGTAATCCGCCGAAACCAAGTTTCAAGATATACGGCCGTGATAATCTCCACTTGAACTTCATGAAAGCGAAATCGCTGAGCGGAGATATAACTTTTTGCAGACAGCAGTTTCGCGGGATTAGCTGGAGGTTAAGTTCGAAATATGAATACGTAAAGATGAAAAAAGTTGCTTTGCAAAGTTTGAGATGCAATAGTGCATAGAAAATAGTAGTCAGAAGATTTATTATTATAACGTCCTGTCTTTAAAAATTTAATCAGTATTCAAGTATTTAAAACACGTTTACGGGTTAGTTCAGTGTGACCATGGCAGCTAAAAGGCATCGGGAATCAGGAATGTAAATCAAAACAGAACATCCAATACAAAATACACAACAAAGTGACGCAAATATTGATATAATTTAATACAGCTTACCATTACCGTTAGCCCATAAATCCAATCCATATTTAATTGCAAAATGGATTAGGGAAAATTAAGATTGAGGTTACAGATTGCTTCCGCTTCTTATATTCTGTACATCATAATTTCTTTTATTGATTATTGTGAATGGTGTGCATAGAAAAAGTTTATTTGTTTTAGTACCTTTTTGTCATTAAAATTTTATAGTGTGTCTAATGTATTAGCTTCTATCTCTAATTAATAGTAAACATTCTATATTTACGTACAAGTTTTATAGCTTCCGCGTAAATCGACTAGACGTAAAGCGAACATAAGGGTTAAGTTCGGGCCCTAAAACAATCAACGTTACACCAACATAATTACTTCCGAGATACTTCGCTAGACCCTACAATAACACTTAATTCCTAAGGGACGCATTTTTTCGGATTATAGTTACAAGTATTAATACCAAGCTGCTATCACTCCCGTGACTAAAAGTCATTTGGGTTTGACATATTGCGAATAAATCAGACAAGTTATGGGTTTTACTCAAATTCCGTGATCACGATCATTATTGATAGTTGAACGGTCGGGCCATAACTTGTCTGTAACAATGGTATTGAACACTTTTTGCTGTAAAGGGTGGTCAAGGTTACTGTTCTATGGATCGGGACCTTATTTTATTGCGGACCTCACTTAACGGTATTTTATTTTTGCACGCAACTTCTTTTAAGCTTGGCAAACTATGCACTGTATCACTAGTTTTCCTTGAAAGGATATACAACCTTTAGGTTTTTCAGTATAATACGTAACATTCCGTGGTTTGAATGATACCATATACCATAACAAACAGTCCTAATTTTATAATTAAAGAAAACAAAGTTATTTGTTTGTGTTTAAATTAAAGCCATAATATAGAACGTGTATTAGAGAAGATGCTTGTGTACAACATAATACATTCCCGATGACGACGCGTCGTTCATTGTCAAACATAACATGTAAATTCTGAAAAATAGTCTAATGTAATTCATATCATACAGAAAAGCTTTGTTGTGAAAAAATTGCATATGTTCCACTTCTTTTGTCTTGAATTCAGTTTGACTTCTCTATCGTATTTCATTAAAAAAGGTTCCCATTTATGTAATTAATATTTGAAAATTCATTAAAACTCGCAAAAAATCGGTTTCTAACACCACCTTTTGGAATTAATTAGCAAAAACTAGGCAATGGTTCGTTCAGAAACTAATTTTAATCTTTAGCAAATTAATACATAATGAGTAAGAGGAAGTAGAAGGGAAAGGGGAAGGACTTGTAAAAGGAGAGAAGATAAGCCAAGAGAGGAGAAGAGAGGGGAAGTGAGGAGAGGAGAGGAAAGAGGGGAAACGAAGGGCCAAGAGCGGGCAAACAACCGGTAAACAGCGGGCAAACCGCGAGCAAATACCCAAAATTCACTTCTATGGCAATATACTCATTTGAATGCTAATAATTATCTTTGATGAAGATTGGAGATGTATTATCATTATCCAAATATAACATTGTGCTGAATGAACTTCATGAATTGTTAATATTCCTTCGTTTGTTTGAAGTTCGGCAAAACATAAATGTTTGGGTTTTGATATTATTATGAACATAAGGAAATAAAAACATTATAAGAAAATACGGCCGCAGGAAGATGTTCCCAAAACATTGAACAAACAAACTCTCTTTTGCCCCGTAGGCCTGTTATTGATATTCCCATATTTATGTGAGTTTTATGATAAAGTAATGGCGAACTAAACATCTCTTTTAACCTACCAAGTATTTTCCTAATAAAGACAAACTCATTCAAAGTCTTAAAATATTTTGTTTGAAAAATTATTAATAGTCAGTTTTTATCTAGAAGAAAGAGTGAACTTTAAAGGAGCCGTATTATGTTACCTTTGGCAAGTTTGTAAGAAACCGTTTAATGGAAACTCAAAAATTCCATTAGTACAGCAAACAGTTTCAGAAAACTGCCGTCAACACTTCAATGCGAGATTTGCCGAGCCCCGGCAGTCCAGCCCTTAGTTATACTTGGTTTATACGGTGTCAGTAACAGGCAGTACAGTAACCCAGTCCAGCGCTGACTTGCTATTGGGCTCGTGTAGACACTGATTTCAACGTAGTCCAGTGCTGACTTCTCGCTCGCAAGTCAGACCAGCTGACTAGCCACTCGTTCTATTTTCGGACGCAGTATAGTCCAATCAATGACCATATTTGTTGTATGGAGACTTCCGAATAATTCTCCCGTCATGATGAAGTTAGGTAATACAGATATTACCTAACTTCATCACATGGCAAATTTCACTGACCTGTAACCTGTAATCTGTTACAGGTGAACAATAATCCAATAATATTTGTTACGAGAAGTAAGGTATTTTTACCTAAACACGAAAATCGCTTATATCTCTCTCTAAAATACTTTTAAGAAGAAAATTTATTGGCTTACTGAATAAATCTATATATTAAGGGTATAAAAAGATATTATAAAATTATAATCAGCAGATAAATTTTTAAACATAAGATATATTGAAAAAAATTAAAATTAAAATTTGGGGTATCTCTAAAATCGAAAAAATATTGGATTCCTTTACATACTTATTCTAACTAATACAAAAGTATTTTAGCCCGAGGAAATATTTACAGAGAGATATAAGCGATTTTCATGTTTAGGTAAAAATACCTAACTTCTCGTAACAATATTTATTGGGTTATTATTCATCTGTAATCTGTATTACCTAACTTCATCACATGCCAAATTTCACTGACGGGAGAATTATTTGGGTTGCATAAGCCCCGTAGATTGGACTAGTACGACTTACTGCCGATCCTGTCAACATGTACCCAGTTAGTGGGTACGAAATTCCGAGTCACTGGGTCCAGTCACTGCCCTTAGACAAAGACTTGCGAATCTTCGCCATCGTTTCGCTATCGAGTGATGTATTGTTTTGACGTTTTAAAAATCGATGTCTAGCAATAACTTATGTCAATCCCGTACATCTTCAATCATATTGTAGTTCAGCATTGTCGCAATTCAGTCTGTCGCTGTAATGTCTTGTCCATTTCCATGAGACGAATGGCTCGATATGAATTTATATCGCCACCCGATACTGATCTTTAATTCATAAAGCTATTTTTTTATTCACACTTGTTTCATATTCTGGGTTGTTTCGTATTCATTCAAAGTTGATATAAGATCTACAAGATGTGTGTATTTCAAGGATAACCTTATGGTATAAAGCTAGTGGTTCTTAAACTTCTTTATAGAAGTTAAGTATTAATATTAAGAAAAAGATTCCGATGTTGATTGTGAAAAGATTTTCTTTGCAGCTGATACAGTATTACATGGTATACTCGCAGTTTTATTTTAACCTTTTACTGAAAGACTTCATCAAGATTCTTCTGCATAAAGGCGGGTATACAAAAATATTATTATTTTGAAGGCATTAAGTTTAGTATCATGATTTATGTATCTCACCTCCATTTCTTTCGTCTCGTCAAAGGAACTCCATAACGCATAAAGAGCGTGGATACCCGAAGCTTTTAGGGTATTCATTACCTACTTAATTTCTCTGGTCACGTTTTGTGTACCAAAGCAAAAAGGATTTTACTCTTAAAAATATTTCTAACCAACCGACTTCAAATTCGGTGTAGGTATGTCATTATATTTAAACTTATTTTTGTTTAATTATTAAGTACTTACCTAGTTTTTGTAGTTATTTAGCTTTTAGATTTGTAAAAAGACAATCTGTAATGTACTTTGATGACGACATAAAGATATATTTCGTGATAAGAGCTCGCCAACGTGCTAATTAGTAACTTTTATGAAATACTCAGTCCTCTTAGTGCTCTCTTACAGAAATTATAGCAAAGACTAAAAATGGTAAGTAGATGAGAAGGTAAAAAACAGAACACATTTAAATAAATCTTTATTAAATACTATTCGAAATCTTTTGATAAGCCCCAAGGCTTTTTCAGGGCAAAATCGCTCCATCTTCGGCCGCTCAGTTGCTTTGAATATTACTCCCATAAATTATTAAAAATCGGCAATCGACTACTGTAGGCTCACATTGTTTTTTTCAATATTGAAATTAATTGCAGTATACTTTCGATATATAAAAAAATGTTAGTTCTGCGAGCAAGAATAACCCCCGGTTGATGGGGTACTTAATTGGAGATTATCGGAGGTTTAACTTTACCCGGAGATTTAACATTATCTGGTTTAAAGTTAATTTTACCGGATAATGTTGACCCCTCCGATTAACTTATACCTGGGATAAAAAAAAGCTCAGAAACCGTGATTAAATTACCGTTATCTAATATACGAATAACTTATTCTTGCTTGCAGAACTAGCATTTCACTGGAAATCATTTTGAATATGAGTTAAATTGTAATAATATTTTAGACATCACTAATCTATATTACAATTATCGATCCCATGATCGATTGTAACCTCTGAATTGTTTTTTAAACGTTATTTTTTCAAATATTTTTTAAACACTGATTTCTATCTCATTAAACAAAAAATGAACACTAATTTGCAGTTAAGATAAGAAGGAGTCGAGTGGAGCAAACTCAAGCACGTTATTACGAAAAATGTTATGCTTGCGAACTGCGTTGTTTGGTCTAATTTGACGTCATTGTTTTACATTTCAACCCAGTGACATGAAGCAAACTGCTATCGTAAATATAAACTACGAATAGAACAATTAGTTGGAGAATATATACAAACTCTGTATGCATCCCGATTCCCGAGAAACATTTTAGTAGTTCATGAAAACACCGTCACGTGGCCAATTCAAATTGTCTTATTGATATCTCATGAAAAGTAATGTATTAGCCTAAATCTCCTGAAACACAGGATTTCCTACGGGATACAGGCATACGTTAAATACTGTTCCTATGTAAACCTTATACAAAAACATTGTATCTGCACTTATGGAAAATGAATAATTATTCTATTCTATTATATTCTAATTCAATCATAGTATATGCATTCTAGATTTCAATGTATGGGAAAGACGGTAAGATAACTGTGTTATACGTATAAGTGAATTCTCCCGCCCCTTCCCGCAACCGCATCACCCTTCCCCCTTGAAAAGTGTCCCATTTTACAGATTTTTCCAATTTTCAGGAAAACGTTACAGCTAGGACTAAATGGTCAAGGACTAAATTAATTATTAATTAATTAAACTACAAATAAGATATTCAATTCATTTTAATACGGGTTATATTTCCAAGCTATGGTGCGCCAAAGTTGACTGAATAGGAGATCATTTTCAGGGCATTCTGATAGTGTCGGCCAACAAAACAAGTGGTACCTACGTATGATAGAACTAGCCATTTGGAGCAATAGTAAATATGATACAAAACCTGTAGGATTGGTCTGAGCCAAGTTATCCATGTTCGCATATAAGTCATTTCCATGCACTATACTCACTTATAGGTATAACACAGCAGCATAAAACCTTAACTATTAATTTTGCCGCTCAAAAATCTAGAATAAATAGAACGTGTCACAAAACTACCCCTAATGCCGAATAGGAACCGTCAAACTGAACAATTTATGATATAGAAACAACTCTCAAATCGCGAACAAAATCAGCTGTTGCACACAAACATTAATTAAATAAAACCGGTCAAGAGCGAGTCGGACTCGCACACCGAGAGTTCCGTGCTATCATAATTGCACCATCAAACCACACTACAGAGTAGAATAATAAAATTAGTATTGCAGTTTTAGGTCAGCCAACTCTTGAGCGATAGAGGAACTAATGTTAACTTTTTTAGAAATTTGATAATTTCTAAAAAAGTGTGCTATATTGATTGAGCCGTCGTTTTATTTTTCCTGTAATTTTTATATAAACTGCTATCACATCCAATTATTTCAGATTTTTCTCTTTGCGAACTTCGGAGACAAGGGGGGGGGGAACGGTATTTTTTACATTTTTCATCATAAGTCTAAAACTATGTGGTCTAGAAAAAAAATGATTAAAAACGTGCAAACGGTGCTCTTTCATATGATACCCCACATGCCCTAGTAGCCCCACTTCAAATTTTTAAGACCCCTTTTTAGGCATTGTTGTAAAAAAGATATTTTTTTTTATCTATTTCTTATTTGAAAAATAGTTGGGCAAATGTCATCTTAAACTATTCCAAATTTCAAGTTGATACCATTAGTAGTTCTCGAGATATCCAGCTGTGACAGACAGACAGACAGACAGACTGAGTCACACCATAAGGATTCCTTTTCTACCATTTTGGTACGGAACCCTAAAAAATAACAAAATGTATGAAACAGCTGTTTTTTTCGCGATTTCAGAGTCGGTCTCATAGTTAAAGTTGTTCAGTTTGATGGTCCCAATCTACCATATTCTGCATTAAGGTATGATTCCCAACCCCTAAAGGTATGATTCCGATGTCTGCAGTACTGCTGCGCGACACTGCTGCGCAGCACTGCTGCCGAGCTCGGAATGTAGTCCCATATAAACCTATAGAGAATGTATGGGGACCAGTGGTGTTGCGGCAGCAGTGCCGCGCAGCACTGCTGCGCAACAGTGTCGCGCAGCAGTGTTGCGCAGCAGTGTCGCGACGCTTCTCCGCTCACCTCAAATTGAGCCTTTCAAACGTAACATTACGATTCAATTTGGAGCACACAGTCGCACTGCTGCGCAGCAGTGCTGCCGACATCGGAATCATACCTTTAGGGGTTGTTTTGTAACACGTTGTATATACTATCAGTTGATACTTTGATGAAGCATGAAAACGCATAAAAAAGGTTGAGCCTTGTGATGATTTGCTTTTCCTCATTTTTAAGTAAGAATGAACAAAACCTTTTCTTATTAAATAATGTGCAAATGACTCCACTCCATTTGGCATTAAGTAGCAGCTAAGTCCAGATGGCTACTACTTACGAAAAAAATCGCGTTCTATTAAATAATGGATAATTATTCAAATATACGTACAAAATGGGCACAATACTTTATTAACCTCCGTACCGTATTACATTACAAGCTCATAACTTACCAGTTAATTTTGAATGGCTATCAATGCGTGTCTTTTTTTTGCTATAGAGCGAGAAAGAGATGTAACTATTGCAATTCATAAAGCTGGCAAGTTTTAAGAGCTTGTAACACCCCCCTGGGCTCTTACAAGTAGCGACATTTATAAGAAGACAGCTAAGTAAGAGTGCGTACTTGTACCCTTAGCCTATCACGAACATCTGTCGAGAAAAAAACGCGTGTAAAAGTATTCGATACAGTAATTATCTATGGCAAATTTGAAACCGCTTTACAGCGGTAGATGGCGCTGTACAAATTTCCTACACAAATTTGCTCTATCGATTTTTTTTAAGTGCGCATGCGATTTTTTCTCCAGCGTTTTTTTTTTCTGTGGCAGAGATCTTCTGATCTCAATAGAATACATAACAGTACAAGTTCTGTGCGCTGCGCAGTGAATGCGAATGTTTGAGAATGATTCGCGAGCAAATTCGATACAAGTTCCCCATACAAAATTACTCTACTTTTTTAAGCGCGATTTTTTTTCTAGATAGATGTTCGTGCTCAGGGTACTGAAAACTTTAATTACAGTTTATTTAAGAACAAAACAAGGAATGTCACAAAAGCAGAGTTTTGAGTAATTAGCATTTTAAAGTTTGAAAGTTTTCTAAGAAAAATATTTTTAAGCTATTGCTAATTTCTTAGAAATATTTAACTTAGTTAACTTAATTTGACTTGAAAAGCTCAACTTTCGATAAAAAACTTTTGGAAATATAGGTACTTATAAAAAAATATTTTTTTTTGTACTAGCTTCCGCAGGGAAACAGCAACGTAACAAGGTCCATGGATGTTTATGGATATTCCTTGTTACGTTCCGTTACACTAGAGACATTCCCACTTTTGCACCTGTACAGGGTTTTGAAATAATGAAGATTAAGTGGACAGTGTTTGTTTTTAAGCTTTTTACATAATGCCACATAAAAATACGAGCAAAAACCTAAGTGCCCCTGTACCCTTCAATTGAGAAGTTAACACCGTCATATGTTTAGTTTATCATTCGTTCATATCGTGTCCTTTACTCAAACACCCGTTCCGTAAATTCGTACTCCTTCCTTACCAACCTTCAACAAAAGAATCACGACCTTTTATTAAATTTCTTCGCCTTCTTATTCAATAAGCTCACACAAAATTTGGTGTCAATATCGGCACATATTTAGAATTTTCTCATCTCACTCCGTATTGAATCAAATATTAAATTAGATTTCATGGCATCTTTCGGTCGGAACCTAATTTATAAGCAAATTTTAGCAGACCTCTCTCAATAATACAGATGTATTGTTAAGGGTTTGGAAATTAAATTTCAGCTCTTTGTTATTTTATAGGTATTCTTTTATTTCAAAAGAACAGTTAGGATTTAGAATTTCAATCGGTAACGTATTAACGCTTAAAAATTTATACATACTTAATAACTGCTGAAAAGGAGAATGCCCATCGTAGTTAATTAAGTAATAAATAAACTACCATAAGAAAAATGAGTTTATGAAAATTCGACAAGTTTTTTATACAGAAAAATCTAATTCATTTAAACATGGAATGTATGCTTTTTCGAGCTTGGCCGCACCTTTCTCGGTATTGCAAACGACTAGTCGAACGTTTAACACTGCCAAACGTCGTGACGTCACTTGTTGACTGCCTCAATGTTAGTAAACAAAGCGAAACTGCTTCGGTCGTACCCTCAAAGTCGGGTTCGACAATGTGAAAACAACGTGTCGAGAAACCTTGACACGTACGAACTGTATGGTGGTATACTCTTTAAATGTATAAATATTTTTTTTCCATTTTACCTAGGTCGTATTTTTATACTGAGAATTAAGAAAAAACTTTTAGTATACTAGCTTCTACTGACCCGTTTTAATGATTTTTGTAAGTGAAAAAGTTAAAACTACAGTAAGTTACTTGAAGTTAGACTAGAAACAACAAACATTTAGTTATTTACATAAGTAAGACTAGATAGGTAAGACGCAGCTGTACCCAGCATACGTCGAGTAAAAAAAAACCGGCCAAGTGCGAGTCGGACTCGCGCACAAAGGGTTCCGTACCAAAAAACGGCAAAAAAATCACGTTTGTTGTATGGGAGCCACCTTAAAATATTTATTTTATTCTGATTTTAGTATTTATTATTATAGCGGCATCATAAATACATCATTTGTGAAAATTTCAATTGCCTACCTTTTGTCGTTATTAATATCGAGCAAAAAACGGCAAAAAAAACACGTTTGTTGTATGGGAGCCCCCCTTAAATATTTATTTTATTCTATTTTTAGTATTTTTGTTGTAGCGGCAACAGAAATACATCATCTGTGAAAATTTCAGCTGTCTAGCTATCACGGTTCATGAGATACAGCCTGGTGACAGACAGACAGACAGACGGACGGACAGCGAGGCTTAGTAATAAGGTCCCATTTTTACCCTTTGGGTACAAAACTCTAAAAAGAAAATAATTATAATGGAAGGAATCTCTTAATTCTCTAGATTTTATTTACTTTTTACACTACACGCGTATTCATAAACATCACTATGAGGACTCACAGTGGCCCCAGACGCTCAGCGTCCCAACTACCAATCACTCGTTACACGTAAAACAAACAGACCAATCACAGAGCTCTATTCCAACGCAGTGCGTTTGCATAGGCAAGGGTCGTTTTGGTACCTATCGTTCTTAAATACGGGTTTTATTAACTGTAACCTGGCTCGGTTAAGAAATTAACTTGTTGGAATCAAACTAATGTAACAACGATGATTGAAGACTAAATATTAATTCATAATAAATAAGGGACACTTCAGTAAATATTTCAGTACGTTAACTAGCATTTTCAGTTTATTAACAATCGTGATTGTTGTTCAACATAATATTTCATATTTCAATAAACACGTAGATATTCAGCAAACATTTTATGTGACACCTGTCTACTAAGCGTTTGCAATGCATTTTCTGTATAATCATTAAGCGATACACAAACGAGCGCGTATATCGAACATATCGTGTTTGTCATATGAAATATTTGTAGTACCGCCTTTATTTGTGTTAGTATTCCACCAAGATAAAGTATCATAATATTACTAGAAAAACTACAGACCCGATAAAGTATGTTTGTAAACAAAACACTTTTTACGGTTGCTGTGATATTTTATAGTGAATTAAATCGCTTATCATGAAGCAAGAAAATATACACGTCACAATATCTACAGACTGAAATATAGGGTGTCCTAAAACTTCGTGTCCTCAAAAAGAAAGTACCTTAAATATTGTAGGAAATTTTACTGAAATAAGAAAGTGGAACTGCATTCATAATTTTTTGAATAAATCGCATACGATACCATGCAATACGGAATAATTAAAATTTAAATGTTAAACTCCATGGTATTTCTTTTTTTAAATGCTGAGTTATTCAATAAAAATAATTCTAATAATATAATTTTTTCTGTCGATGTAATCACTACACCATCCACAAACTAAATTGACGCCGTCTAGGAAAAATAAATGAACCAAAAATGACTATTGGAAAACCGCTCTTTGTATCCGCTATTTGAATAGGTTATTTACAAAAGGGAATAAGTCATCATTTTTCGGGTATGGCAATTTTGATGCAATTCAATTTATTTGATGGAGATCTTCACAGTAATCAAGAAATAAGTCAGTTCACTTGATAGTCTAATATGGGCTTCCTTTTTTTCGTTTATTTACAAAAAGAAATAAGTCAGTTCATTTGATAAGTCTAATGTAGGCCTTCCCTTTTTTTGTTTATTTACAAAAAAGAAATAACTCACTAATAAAATGGAAGACCTAAAGCGTACCATACAATACATAGCAGCTAAACCTAAACACTACTATGAAAATATAATCGAAAATGTTAATAAGATATTTTTTTAAAGAATAATTATGTTTATATTTTGCCATAAAACATTGTTTAGATACCAAAGGAAATAAGTCGATTATATTAAAAAAACCCGGCCAAGTGCGAGTTGGACTCGCGCACGAAGGGTTCCGTACCAAAAAACGGCAAAAAAAAATCGTTTGTTGTATGGGAGCCCCCCTTAAATATTAACTTTATTCTGTTTTTAGTATTTGTTGTTAAAGCGGCAACAGAAATACATCATTTGTGAAATTTTCAATTTTCTAGCTATCACGGTTCATGAGATACAGCCTGGTGACAGACAGACAGACAGACAGACGGACAGCGGAGTCTTAGTAATAGGGTCCCGTTTTTACCCTTTGGGTACGGAACCCTAAAAAGAGTCAAAATATAAGGTCCTTTTTAAATAGTGCATAAAATTTTAAGGGGTCAATGTACTCATGCATACAAACTACTTTTACATAGGTACCAACATTGAAGCTGTTCCATACATTTTGATATATTCGATTTTAAATTTTCTACGGAACAGCTGATTTTTTTTCGCGATTTCAATGTTGGTTTCATAGTAAAAGTTGTTTGTATGCATGAGTACATTGACCCCTTAAAATTTTGTGCATTATTTAAGAAGGACCTTATATAGTCCAAAATTCTACATTAATCTGGTAAAATAGAATATACTATTTCTTTAAACTAAATATTTAACATAGTTGCCAAAGAATTTTTTTGAATAAATAGTTTTTTTTTGTCTTTTCTGTAAAATTAGGGCTGCTTGCTTATTCCCTTCTGTAAATAACCGATTCATTTAAGTTTTTCTTATACAAAACTGTTTGGATTAGTTAAGTACATTTTGTTTAACAACCAATTCAAGAGAATAGTATATTTTAGCTGGGTCGATGGATGGTAACGATAGTTATCGTGTGTGAGGGCTCACAGGCTTATCGTTGTTGGCGGTGCGTGACCAAACCGGCTCTTGAATATATTCGTACTTACTACAAACGTTTTAATTTCCTAGCGAGACTAATTTATAAAAAACGTAATTTGCTTTGAATAAGGATTACGCTTTATATCAATGGTACAATATAAGTCAACATGCTTGCTAAAACTTAACATTGTTTCAATTGGAGTTTAAAAATGCATTCTGCTCTAAATGGTTCTGCTAGATTTACTAAAACAACAATACCTAATAGAAATCGTTTTACCAAAATGAAGTTTTTGTGTGTCGAGAACAAACAAGACTAATTTTTTTTATAAAATGATATGGCAACACCCTTTGACTAATACAATTTATTTTATAAGTTAAAGGGTAGAAAACAATTAACCACTATGGCGTCAACATTATAATCATATTTTTATACTGCCTGCAAATGTGGTATAAATATTAGGGATTTAAGTATCAAATTGCCATTTTGTATGGAGAATTTTAAAGAATTTGCATTTCCCATACTAACATTGACTTAATTAATTTAACAACCACGAACACTAACGCTTTAAAACTTTTATGTATAAAATATGTTTAAACACTCAGCTAACTAATGCGGCTAAGTTACAACGAATTCAGTGGTCATTTCTGTCAGTCACTTTTTTCAAAGTTATGGAAAAAAAATCTGAAATATTTTATTGCTGATAGTAGGCCGTCATCATCATAATTTAAAATAACTGAAGCATCTTTATCATATAATATGAGCGCCTCTGTGTGTGAGAAAAATCGGCAATTTCATACTTTAACCCCTATTATTTCTATCTTTTTCTTTTAATCTTGTAGATAGTGTTTGCATTTGGATGGTTGTGTACACACACAACCATTTCTCTCTCGTTAAATGAATCATCATCTCTCTTTTTTACACAGCTTCATTTAAAAAGAGAGAAAATACAAATTGTAGGTGAAAATAATTTCATCTTAAGCATACATTTGTACCATTAATATGCGCAAGGTTGGCGAATGAACCCCAAAAGCGTATAACCGGCATATTTTATACTTTACGACCCGTGACGCGAATTTCATTAAACTAGAGACATATTTGTTTTCGTTCGCGCTGCGCCTTTTACTGTCGTAAAGAAGGGGCAACTCCAAAGTTTCCGACACATAAAAACAGACTGATACCCTCCACAGCCGTAGCTTCTAATTTTGTGGCGAAACACAATACAATTTTACAACTTTTGGAATGAAAAACGGCCTTTTTGCTGTACAGTTTTTGAAAGAGGCGAGATGCTTTGTTTTAGAAAAAATACTTACCGTTTTGATCACAGAACTTTCTGTTCTGTGGTTTTGATTTAACATAAAAAAAAAGTTTCCCTTACTAACATTTTCATTTAAAATATCTAAACAGTGAACGCCAAACAGTTATGATTAAACTTTAACCCCCTTACTAATAAAGATTGTATAGCAGATGCATAGTTACACAGTGTTTTTTAATGTCAAATTCAAATAGTTTGACAGAGAGTAACCATTGTGTAACTATACATCTGCTATTCAATCTTTATTAGTAAGGGGGTTAATAAGTAAATCTCAACTTTCAAAGGACTTTATGGCAATAACAGTTCTGGATTGTAACTGCATGATATGTAACCAGAAATAAAAAATTTAAACTTAGAGTGTACTCTAAGATTAAATTTTTTATTTCGATGTGTCGCTACTCTGTAAGACGTTTTTGTAATAAGTCGGTACAACTTCATATTACAAAAACTCGTGAAAACTAGCGACGTTACACCGCAGGCCAAAAGACATTACTGAAATGAACTAAGTTGAGTGAGATTAAGAGAGTACGTACTTAAGATAAAAGTAGTTTCGTAGAAAATACTATCTTTTCTCAAACTCGGTATGGATTCACAGAAAGGGTTTTGTTAGTTAAAGCGCCTTAGTACGAGTACTAAGAAAGCAAGAATCTATTAATAGTTATGTAATTAACAGTTTTACTTTTTTAGACAAATAACCGTCTCGTAGTAGCGACGACGCTATTTTACATTCACTGGGGACTTTCAGAACTGAGTCTCCCAATATCTATTTACATGGAACGTGTTACTTGGGGGTTTACTGAATAAGGGTTTGCCTCAATAATTAATTTTGGAGAGGTACAGACAGCTTACGTGACTTTTACTAGAACCTTTATTGGACGTGTTTGGTCACCATTGACGCTTAGTCTGCGGCACAGGTGGAAGCGGGGCGGGCAGCAGCGGTGCGGCCAACGTGTGAAACAAACACAAACGTCTTGTATGAAATGCCAAAAAAGAGGCGTGGCCGTGGGCGCGTCCTAATCAAGAGCGGATGCGGAGCGGCAACGCGAGCGGGTGGGGAGCGGGCAACGGCCCGTCAGTTACCCGCTCATAAAGTGGCGTTTGTAATTTAATGTATAATGGAAATTCTAGTTTATTCCTAAAATCATGAAGAGTATAGTCTCAAACTTTATATAACTTATGAAACTCTCTGAATTGACGTCTCTCGTGATTTTACGAATAATGATTCGTTCGTCAGTAAAATACTGCAATCTAAACTATTCACGTTGCAATTTATTCGATAGAGACATTTTAATAATAACACGCGGAAGTCTTTATCCTAACACTGTCGCGTGAACAATGCACAGACAGCAGACAGCCTGCTGCCCACCCCGCTGTCCGATTGGGGCACCTCTGTCATGCCAGCACTACATTTTAGCCAAGAATCGGCACAATGTATCGTACGTTGATGCTTTTGAAAGAACATCTTTGAAGCATTTGTTACAAAACCGGCAACGTACGATGAATTGTGCCGATTCTTTGCAAATATATACGTAGTGGCGGCAGCAGGCAGGACGCGCCCGCTCCCCGTGCAGGAGTCCACACCCGCTCCCTCCTGGGCCACAGACTAAACCTATTTGCTATAGGTCTAAGACGATATTTTGACGCAATATTGAACCTTAAAAGCAAATTAATGGGACTACAATATTTTTTAACCACCCAACAGGGAATACACCACGGATTTACTAAAGTTTCAAGATCTAGACATTCTGGCTAGACCGTTCACAAACTTTGTGCTGTGTTTTACTACAATGAACCAAATCTATTGTTCAATAAATATATACAGGTTAACCCTATATTGGTACAGTCCTATGATACAGTGCTCGCCTCCCAGTCACAGAGTTACTAATCTACAAGAAATGAATTCTATTCACAAGCAAGTCCAGGTTACACATTAATCTTCATATGTATACCTATATAAGTAAAAACAATAAACCGACTTCAAAACCCCACTCTACCTCTAAAAAGCAATAAATAATATTGAAATCACTAGATACGCAGTATCATTGTAATAAAACAAGTCTATTGAAATCGAGTGGAGGACAATTTTTTTTATTCTAACAGCCCCACCCGACTTCAATAGACGTGTTTTATTACAATGATAATGCGTATCTAGTGATTTCAATATTGTTTATTGCTTTTTAGAGGTAGAGTGGGGTTTTGAAGTCGGTTTTTTGTTTTTTAAAACATTTTTTTTTCTTTTTTTCTTTTAGGGTAAGTACCTTCTTTATTAGATATATTATCTAGGTAGATAGAAAAATCTAATGGCCAAACGTGAGATAATCGCGGACAACCATGCATACGGGTCAAACTGAGAAGAGAACCTCTTTTTGAAATCGGTTAAAATACTAAAACCTTCTCCTAAGTGTAACAAATACTTTTCTGAAAACCGCATCAAAATCGGTTCAGCCAAACGCGAGATAATCGCGGACAAACATACATACATACATACAGGTCAAACTGAGAAACTCCTTTTTTTTGTTTTTTGATGTCGGTTAAAAATCACAACCAAGTTCATAATATCTGCTTCATCAAGATATTGAATGCTGCTTCTTATGATAACCAAGTTGTGTATTATGATAAAAAAAAACATTGTCATAAAAAGTCTGTCTTGCCGAATAGCATTTTTTCATCAATCACAACGCAACACAAGATGTGAGTAAAAAAATAGATTTATAATTTTCCTATCATTTGTATTTTAGTCTTATGTCTATAGTGGTTTCAGACAAAGACCCGGACACATGTTGGGCAACCCAAGCCATATATCGTACGCCGCCGCCAGCTTATTGCTTTAGCGTCCACATTTTTTTTGCCTCGAGCCTTTTTGTGGTACGACAATGTGAAAATTTGGCGACTAAGAAGTGTCGTGTACGCTGTGACGTCACATAAATCACGTTCTTTTCAACTCGGCTTAAACGATTAATATAAAATACCTATATGCGATTTGGCTACGCTTGAATCGTTGCTTTTATGGAAACCTCATACGAATTTAAAAAGACTTGGTTGAACTAAAACATTTTTTAACACTGATGACACATATAGGTGTAATGGTTAGAAAATATTGTGATTATTTTTTCTATACTACCTATATACTAGTCAACAACTACCTATTGAATAGAACACATTGTAAATAATAATGCATTGATAAAATTTAAAAGCCAAATAAATATATCGACTAAAATCAAAAAATTAGAATTTGCAAACCAAGACAATGAGTTAGGAAAACTAGTGGGTTTAATGAGGTGTTATTTTTTTCCTCATTCTCGACTCGACATACCTATTTAGTTTAGCATAATTTTGTATTTACAAATGTTGTTTCATTTTATTCTAAGAATAAAATTTCATATATTAAATCATAAACATACTTTTATATTAAATATATACAACATTATTTAACATATTATTACTTTTAAAATGACATTAAACCAATTACAATAATTAATATCGACTTTACATACAATATCTCGATACCTGTTCTGCAGAGCTCATCAAAAATATTGCTAAATTGTAGAATTGACTAAAATTGCAAATTACTGGTCTTTTGAATGAGGCTATTTGGAATATTACCGATTCGGTATTTTAGTATTCAGTTAAATTTTAATGGTCTACGGTCTAACCCAAACAAAATATTTTCACAATTTGTATTATATGTTTCAACTTTTGCGAACTTGGAAATTTAAATCGTTATTTAGCGTTAAATTACAAAGTATTTATTTAAAATGCACAAAGAAAAAAATACCGTTGCCGCTTGTATGGAGAATTTTAAAGAATTTGTGTTGTGTTTTAAAACTTTTATGCACAATTGTTTTATGTAAACACTCAGATAACTAAAGCTACATGTATTACAAGAAAAAATATAGTATCGGCTAAGTTACAACGAATTAAGTGGTCATTTCTGCTAACGAAAAAAGGTGTCACTTTTACGATACTTTTTTATTATTTAGGAAAAAAACTAGAATTATTTTTAATGCTGAAAGTGGGCTATTATGATCATAATTCGAAACAATAAATTGTATGTTCCATTACTACTGATTCATTCATCCAAGTAACAAATCAAAAACTAGGAATAGCAAACTGAGGCATCGCAATAAGACTTATCTCATTGCGATGTATATCTTAATATTACAAATGGATTGAAGCAAACGAATGTTAATTTAAGGGATCCTTATTTTCCATACAATAATTGCGTTACCTAATGTACGTACAAAAGGACTCGGGCAATATTTTTTTGTAAGAAAACAATTCTCGTTCTTTTATTCTGAAGAAGACCTTTCTATCCATGATGTGTTTGTCGAATAAGACAATTTCTTTTACGATACGCGTATTGTTTTCATAATATTTAATGATCGTGATCAAAGGAATTCTTCAAGTATTCATAACAAAATCGAAATAACAACTAAACGTATTTTTATTTCACATAAAATGAAGAATTCATATTGGAGTATTTAAAATTGTCTATAAAAATCACTGATGGGATTATTATTTGTAACATTTTAGTATTGATGATATAATAATAACAGGTAGGTTTAAATACACCTTTAAGATCGATACCTAATACCTTTGTTACTTAAAAGAAAAACTGAAGCTAATGAGATCTTTGTAACACAGGAAATATATTTTTTAACACATTTGCTCGTAAAGTGAGCCCTAATACATTGCTTTTAACGCCATAAACCAAGCCATAACAAACACCATGCAATAATATATAAAACACTAGTGCGTTATAGAATTATCGCTATTAAGGTTATAAATACCTTATAAATTAGTATCTTACTGCAAGTTATATGCGAGTAAACAGAGCATTCCTAATTTAACCGTGTAATACAGTTATTTTTTTGTAACAACAAAGAAGTTTTATTCTTATATATTTTTGAAATAAATAAATGTGAAAGTCCTTAGTTATGTCAAACAAATATTTATTTTTATCAAATTATTCATAATTCACAATATTTTGTTATAAAATATTAAAATTCCTATTTTCATTTTAACATTTAAAATTAAAATTTTGAAGTAGGCTGTATGCTTAATCACCTATTGTTTGTTTGTTTGTTGCTGTGTGGTAAATTTCTTTGTTATTTTCTCGCAAATGTGTTGAAAAACGTCGTATGAAAATCGTGAGTTCTTGCTTATTGCACACGAGGCTGTGGGTTGCAGCCCGAGCCGCAGGCGAGGGCGTAACTCAGCCAAGTGTGCAATGGGCAACCTAAGCTAACTTGTCTCATAATGTACTATAGAATAAACGTAAAAATATATTACACTTTCACTTTCCTGACCGAAAGCGGCGCCGCTGTGAATTTTATTTAATATTGTAATTCTAATACACAATTTTAATAAAACCTCTCGTGGAATTTTTAGGGCCCCTATTCTAGTATTTTTAGACGGTATCAATAGGTACATTCGCTCGTAGTCACTACTAGAAGTAGATAGCAAAACTGCAAAAAGTGGTAGTTTTTGACATATTTGCTATTTACCTCTACAAATGACTAGGAGGGAATGAAGTGATACCTTCTAAAAATACTAGACTAGAGTCTTAAAAATTCCACGAAAAGTTTTATTAAAATCTTTTTCTATTAACAACTTTTTAAATAAAACCTCCGAGGGCGCCACTTTCGGTGGGATATTCACCTTAAAAGTACTCCCCTGTAGGTATATAGTTGAATCCAGTAGAATATTATCAAAGCAATCATCATCATCAGCCATTTTAATGTCCCCACTGCTGGGGCACAGGCCTTCCTTATGGGTGGATAAGGAGGACGGGCCATAACCCACCACGCGGGCCCAATGCGGATTGGTGGGTGTTAACGACTGCAAATGCAGCCGGGACCAACGGCTTAACGTGCCTTCCTAAGCACGGAGGAGCTCGAGATAATAAATTTTTGGTCACCCATCCCATGACCGACCCTTGCGAACGTTGCTTAACCTCCGCAATCGCTGGGCCAGGTGCTAAACCACTGCGCCACCGAGCTCCCTCAATAAAACACTTAAATCTCTTCACAGTTGATGCTAAAAGGTCATTTCCTTCTTTAATGGTCCTACTTTTTCTCCTTGTAATAAGTGTGACGTAGTTTAATTATTCAGAATCGCGTGTTGCGAATCAATAAAATGATCCGACGATGCTCTATGTTTGAGACCTGATGATCGAAGCCTGAGAATAATTCCGTAACTATATTGTTGATCAACTAACGTATCTGTGCCATACAATTTGGACTACGATTTTTAACTTTAGTCTTTTTAAACTAACATCACATTATTTTTTCTTTGTGTTATGAAATTTACACTAAAGTTAGTATACATTTTTAACTGGAATAATTTGAACACCTGCTTTTCCAAATATCAATTTGTTGTTTGTTTACGGTTTAAAGTAGCTAAATGTGTAATAATAAAAATGTTCTATTCTATCACATGAAACAGATCGTAAAATATACTTACGTTATGAAAAAATAAACGTGCAAACTTAAAACTCTTTCAAAATTTTTTAAGAAATTAATCTAATGGACGATTGACTTTAATAAAAATAATATAATCAAATCATATGTAAAAAAAATAGACGTCGGAGACGGCTAAGTTAATGGATTTAAATATTCTAAGCTCTTCACATGTCTAGCATTACTTAACGGTCCCCCGACGTCTATTTTTCTCATAGGTGACTTGATGATATTATTTTTATAAACTTTTAAAGAGTTAGCTTTTTGTGTCGGGATTTTTTAAATTTAAGTTTTATTTCACAGGGGTGACATGTTCGCTAACGAACAAACCCCTTTAATAAAAAGAGAAAAAAGTTTTATTTGAAGCTTTTTAAAGTTAACCTTTGGCAGCCTCGTTTTTTTTTGCCGCTATTTTTTTTATGACTCCTAAATTAGCCCAGGTTTAATTAAGGCTTTCCGCACACGGATTGTAAGCGTAGTCATCTCGTAAGCGTATCGTTTAGACGCAAGGATCAGGAGACGAGCAAAGTCCTAGACACGAATCGTCGCGTAAACGTAGATATTGTTCCAGAATATAAACTAGAGCTTTACGTTGACGGAAGTTCATCAAGAAAGTGTATTTTATACGATTGCTTTTTTACGCCAGTACGCTACGACTATCGTAATGACAATAAAAATCTCATACGATACGCTGCAACACCGCTTCGTGTGCGGACGTTTTTGAACATGTATGTACGTGCTCGTATTGCTCTTAAACAACGCGTGTATGTTGCACTATACGCTCGCTACGACGCCGTGTGCGGAGGGGCTTAGCTTTCAGTTAAAAAAAAAATCGCATTGAAATCGTTTGATCCGTTTAGGCACTACGATAATACATATAGACAGATAGACAGACAGAAGCCATAGGCTTCAAACACACTTCAAACTTATGACACCCCTTTTTGCACTGCGTCGAGGGTTAAAAATATACCTAATATTGAAATTCAAAATCGTCATACTTCATATTTTATTAGGTCTACCTAGCTACTGTGCTCGCTATGAAATGGAAATATAATACACCTTGTATAAAAAATAATATTTTTTTATTTAAGTTTTTGTATTATTTAGTTAGAGTGACACACAATATTTAACATTAATATATTGGAATAAGTGCAATTTATTTGAGGTTTAAGATTTCAAAATAACATTTACGTAAATTCCAAACTCCTGCAACACTTGAAAGCGTTTATTTAATATTGACTAGAAGTAAAATCATGTTAGCTGTTACTCCATCAACATGTTACATTTATGACAAACGATTCCATGCTCCAAATTCCAACTGAAGTTGTAAACAAATCAGTTTTGTTCTAAATATATTTTATTGAAGTGTTGGTAGATAGTTATTTTTTTTAAGTTGGTAGAACCAAATGAAATATTTTTTTGCAGTCAAGAGACAGTGACAAAATATTCTTCAAAAAAAAAATGCTTTTTAATATGATGCTTAAGTCTTTCATTATTATTATCTTCTACTTTTTCATGTTTTTTTATGTTTTCATGAGTAGCTGTCGTACTAAAACTAAAAAAAAATATGTTACCATTACTGGACATGGAATTTAATATTTAGATTCAAATATAAAAAAATATATAACCGCTGGGCCAAATTATAATAATACTAGCTTCCGCCTGTGACTTTATCCGCGTGAATAGTCGAAAATTCCCTATGGAACCTTTGACCAGGATAAAAACTATCCTATGTTATACAGTCTATTAACTATCTCTGTGCCTTTCAAGAAATCCCTTTCAGCCATTTTTTGCGTGATTGATAATAAATAAATATCCAAACATAACAGACATAGAAACATTTACATTTATATTATTAGTATGATAGTAGGATAGGATGTAAAGGCAAGTAATTTAGTTACAATCTACAGGAAAGTGGTCCAAACCAAGCATCCGCTTTGGACGCTCCATTTCAAGCCGGATATCCGCATACTCCGACTACTTTGCCTGTATTCAATTTCAATATCTGTTTAGCTTCATCATTTAATTATAGAAAAGTGTCTTCACGCTTTGATTTTCTTTTTACACGACTGGAGTGTATATTGTGTTTAGGATTAATGTATGTTTCTTTATTCCACCGTAACTTTTAAATGGCTCAACGGATTTAGATGTATAGGGTATCGTTAGAATCCTTGCATCATTCCGAGTGACACTGGTTATAATTTTTTTGAAAAAAGTCACTATGGCGACTGTACAACGCCATTTTTAAATGTGAAAGCATTTTTTTTCTTCAAATATTACAATATGGGCATCAAATGAAAGGCCTTAATGAGCACATTTCAAAACTATATAATTTGTCATTAAAATGTGTGAAATAAAAATAAATAAATTTAAAAAATAATAAAAACACGACTGCCCTGCCAAAAACGAACTAAAAGTTAAATAACAAGTGTCTTTGCAGTCGGGGGACCTGTTTGATTAAAAATTGTTCCTACACAATGGTCAGCAAAAATACTTGTTATTTAACTTTTATTTCGTTTTTGGCAGGGCAGTCGTATTTTTAATATTTTTTAAATATATTTATTTTTTGTTAAATATTCTATTCTATTCTTCTAAACGTTGTATGTACCAGGCATCTTAGTATTCCTAATCCTTGTTAAAGAGCATTAGCAATTGTCATATTTGTTATCAGGTCACGTTGATAAATGTATGTTTTTGAATCCAGTTTAATCTCTCCTCAACTTGATACAAAATGTTTGATGTAGTCGTCCTCAGTTCATTTATAAAGCTTTTCCCCGAAACAGTAACACTAAAATATAAATAAATAAACTGCTGTTACAATTGTTTCAATACATCATTTCTGAAAACGGCTCGCTTGTTTTATAGCTCAATAAAACATTTGTCTTACTGTAATTTTGGGTGTGCTAATGTTAGTCTCAGTTACGGTGTGTGTGGCAGTAAAAACTCGGAGTAAAAAGCGTTATGACGTCACACGCCAAGCCCAACACAATGGACTCATTACATAGTTAAAAGATGAGTCTTCATTAAGTGAAGAGTAGTTTTATGTTTTTGTTGCCTACCATCAGTTGTTTACTATATTCTATCCGCTTAATTGCTTTATAGAATGAATAAATCATTAAATAAAACAGCTAGCGCGTTCGCAATAAAGGCATTGTACTATCGACAACACTTCCGTTTTACCATTTAAATAAGGTTAAAATCGCTTGCATGCCGCGCCGCAACTCAAACAACAAACTATTTATTTAAACACAATACCTAAACATTTTCACAAAATTTGACGAAATTTTGACGTCAGTTTAAAACTGTGCTGTAGGCCCCGGATTCTGCCAAAGAATGGCACTAGCATTGTGTTTTTTACAAAAGGTTACGAACTAAAAATATGAGGTAGGTAACTACACTAATAAGTTTAGTTCATGCAGAGGCGATATGCGCGCACACGAATTTTTCTGCAAAGTACTCTTAAAGCATCGCCGGCTTCGTTCCGTAGGAAGCCGGCGTTGCTCTAAGAAAGTAAGTAAAGCACGGCGTGAGTTGCCGATCGTACAGCCATGGGTCTGTACATCGGTGATACTTAATAAAAATACACTAAACTTGGGCAACAGAAATAAATATGTTTGATATAAATGTGTACCTATCCTATAATTCATGTTTAGTTTGAGTTAGTACCTTAATCCTACATGAATCGGATCCAGTCGCCAATCCAGCAGAGCAGAGGTTGACTAGAACAAAAGACAAAATCGTTAAACAAAGAAAAAATATATTATTCGTAGAAGATTGCTTACCAGCGAAGTATGTACCTAACCAACGCTGTCACGGAATACATAATAGTACAAGTACGTTGTTTGAACTTTGAACAGGCGTAAAATGTTGAATGATTCGCCAATTATGTTCTCATTCCATAAAATGTTTTAATTGAGCTCTATACTAAATGTTTACATTCATCTGAAAGAGATCTCCTTTAAATGGCATAATGACAAGTGACCTATGCAATATTCAGAAACTCTGAAAACAATAGCGTCGAATGCAGTAATGACGAAATTATGCGAGCATGGCCGATTAAATGGCAGTTACGTTGGGATCGCGTCGTTATGAAGGTATTCAACATTTTGTTCTTTGTCTGAATACAAAATTTTAAATCAATAATTCATAGTTTTATAATGCTACTATAGAGCAGAGTAGATAGATGGCTCTTCACTGTAATAATATACAGTTTCTCGGCACTAAAATGTAAAATGTGTCAGTTAAATCCTGTCCGTTTACGACAATATAAATAGTTTACTATCAATTCTAGCCCACCCTTGATATCAATATTAATTAAATGTCAGTTAATGCATAATACTAATGTAACTAGTATATAATAAATTTGAAGATCGAAGAATTTGCTCTCAACCTGGTTTTCATAATTGGCTGGTTTTCAATTAACTTAGTATCAGAAGTAGTATTAGATTATAAGTATTTGGAATATTAGTAATTTTAGAAGTAGTAGTATTCGAAGGAGATAGGAATTCATCAAATGGTTTATGTACTTATCATTGATTCAGGTTTTTTCCGGTTGGTTTTATACAGAACAAATTCATTTTGGGTAGATATGACAAAGCAGATAATTTATATAATTATTACTTTTCAAATATAAGTATAATTTATTTCACTTACTCAAACTTCAAATTCATGAACATTAAGTTCATGATCATTTCTTAATTTTCCCATTACTATACTTACAACTGTTTATAATTACGTTCTCTTCTATCAGCTCAATATTATGTTATGATATCCAGCCCTTAAGAAACTGGTCTACTCGTTAGGGACATTAAAACGGCATAATATACGTTTCACCAGCGATTCACATATCTACGCACTATCTATCTACGCGTCGAGCGCAGATTTGTCCCCAGACGTCATAAAATTAAATGAGGAGGTGTCGCCGGGTACGCTTACGTCACCCATGGGTTCGCCACTTCGATGGATGGATCATCACGAGGTTGTTATAAAAGAGGTCACGCAAATTGTTCTTTATTACCCCTTAATAGAACTGTAAACCGACACTGCATCGCTAATTTTGAATATTAGGTACCTATTTGAAGAAACGGACATTCTGAAACGAATGACTGCAACCGGGATACGACAAAGTCTTCAACTTTCAAACATTGTAAAATATACTCTAAGTTCTAAGTTGTTAACCTTTTTATGAGGTACTAAAGTAAAGCAGTCAAATCAAAGTTCCAGTGTAGACTTATTGGTGGATAGAATAACGCTATGAAGTCACAAACTTTACACAAAACAGTTCAGTTACAGTCAGATTTAGTGTCTGATACATAATTTTTATATCTGATCCATTGCTTCTTACAGAATACTTAGAAAATTATGTTCACAACAGGCTAGAAACGTAACTATAATGTTGTAAGATTTATCCCACAGCAGTGAAGGCATTAGTTGACTGTTGATGATTATTCTATTGAAAACCTGTCATTAATAACATCAACTCATTGCTACATGCCACCATGCGCTAAACACCGCTATCTCTCACGCACCAGTTGTCAACTAAATGTTGTGATAAATATGCTCGCTGACCTAATTTAGCTAGCACCACTAGCTGGTATCCCTAGATCTATCTAAATTAACTAATTACCTTAACGTGCCCGCAATTTATTATACACCGAGACGGTATTTCGCGCTTATTAAACAGTAGGCACCTTAGAAGTGATTGTTTATCAATATTTACTTTTATATTGCCATAAATCAATTAGATAAGACGTCTGGAGTGAACAACACTTTGCAACCATACTATGAATCATGCAAGCTAATTTTTTTCCAGGGGATCGAAAACAACAGTGTAATTAATCAGCCCAACATTTTTTGTTTGATTACTTTAAGTTAAGTAGTGCTTGGTACATAATATACTCGCACATGCTACATTTATCAGAATCTTTTAAGAAAAGTTTTAAAATTGAAACGTTTGTGGCTAAATAATAAACACCATCTGCGCATTTGACATAAAAAATTAATTTGCACAAACGGCGTAACTTATCGCATTAAAAAGGGTATAGAATAATAATGCATAAGTACCTAGATAATCACAGATAACAATTTAATCAGATACCTATTTTATGTTGAGTACACTCACTGATAAGATTATAAGTAATTTGTTAAACATATTACAGTAAGCAGATATTATATATTATATAAAACTATGTGTAAAAGTAATAAAGCTATTATCATAACAATCAGAAGCCGCTTATGAAATGCTCGTGTTAGGAGTTACGAAAATGTATTGACTATTTTATCAGGCCCGAAATTGGTTGTTGATTGATAATAGACAGCAATACTGAAGATTTATTAGCTTAATGAATTAGCAATGCTTGAAGCCGTTGTGTTTATGTTTTCTCAATTACTTACTTACCTACTTTCTTATAATAGAGTTCAAACTTTTGGTTCTTAAATAACACAAAACCATTTTCTTGTAAAGTCTTAATCAAAAGTATAATCAGTATTTTTGTTCCCTTCGGTGTACAATATCTGTTTTCCTATTCATCTTAAAAATTAAGCACCGAAAAACTGCAGAAGATGGAATCGCTTTAAGATAAAATATTTTGCAAGTGCCATAACTGGATTTTTGTGCAGCATGACGAAATAGTGTTCGCCTTTGCGGAAATTCCATTTCAATCTGATGTTATTCGATTGAAATGGAATATACTTTAAATATAAATTTCTACTGGTTTAATACATCAAAATCATGTTTTCAAGATCTATCTGCATTTAAATAAATTCTACGATGTCAGCTGTTCATTTTGCTGATATCGGGAACAGCGTAAAGTAAAGGCTGACATTAATGTAGTTACACCGTTACACGCTTCGTTTTGATAAATGACAAAATTTCATACTGTGCAACATGCAGATAGGCATAATTTCAGAAGCGGATTTACGTATTTTGCGTATGATTTCGCTTATTTTAAATTTGGCATTGAACTTAATACCTATAATAATAAACATTATGGTCTGACTGACTGACACGAACTGATTCATCATCGCACAGCTTAAAAGGAGACTAGCTAGATGATTTGGAAGTTGACATACATACATACTTGAACTTGATAAAAGCATCCGCTAAGAAAGTAATTTATATAAAATCTGTAAGTGAAGAAGTAAATAAGTATAAACAAGTAAAAAAGTAGATGGGAACTATAGTACCTACACATTAAAGTAATCAGCTGTCATTCATGATATTTATATACTTAGGGCGACTTTACCTTAAACTTATTTCTTAAATAAAAACTCCACCTTCTGAATAGTCGAGAATTAAGTAGGTACAATAATTTCAATCGTTGTTTTCAGTCCACAAATGTGTAGTGTTGTTTTGTATTTGCAGTATAAATATTGTTTTCTTTTACCATCGATATCACAAACAATTCTTTTTGTACGTCTAAAAAAATTAAAGTAATAGAAGAAAACTAATATTTTTTCCATCTTTAAAAGTGGCGTCGTGCAGTCGCCATATTGATTTTTTTTTAAATATAAGTACCTAGCTAGTTTCACTCTGGATGATGTAAGGATTCTAACGATACCCCATGCATTCAAATCCGATAAAGGCATTTAGAAGTTATGGTCTAATAAAGAAACTCACATACCCACAAACACATATACATGAACCCTGAACACATTACAATCTCTGTTTTTTTTTGGGCAATGTCGTGTAAAAACCTAGTAGATATAAACAAAAATAAAATGGCATAATCCTCAAAGCATTCATGACATGATAGAAAAAAAAACTTAAAAACCACGTAATATGTTTATTTCTGACAAAAATCTAAATTCGTTTGTGATATTTGTTTAGCCCGTAAATCTTACCTTAACTAATTACGAGCCAGACGAATAAATAAACGGACAAATTGTGATCGAGGTAGGCACAGTATGCAAATGCGCGGACTAAAGCCATTGTTTGTTTTCATTTCGTACTACTTGTATTCATAGCAACAGTATCGATTAAGCGTACTCATCATACATAATATTCACTAACGTACGCAACTATTACGTCATTTGAAATTAAATTTTAGATTATTATGTATTTTGTGACCTCGCCTCATAGCGTCGAAAATTGCTTTCAGAAATGTAAGACACTCAAAGCAATTTGTAAAAGTACACGTGCTCAAATCAACACGTGAACCTTATTATAAAATGAAACCTTTAATAGTTTGTTGCGCATTCGCATGGTAAGGCGGTAGGTATAGTGTTATTGCTTATTGTTATCTAAGGAAGCCCGTTTAATAGCAATCGATATAACAAGTATAGCTCCTAAATGCCACGAGTGACCTCCTAATTTATCAGGTTTCCGCTTGTCCTTGTCTTTGCTTTTATTGCCTTGCGAGTGAATATAAAGACGCAATCCAAAATTGAATTCATTAAAATAAATTTAAAAATAAAAGTACCTAACTATCATAGCATACGTAAGGGTTTAGTAACTATTCAAATATCAGCGATTTAATAAACTTTATTAATTACACCTTTATGTGATAACGTTAACAGAATCCTTACTAATATTATAAATGCGAAAGTCCGTTTGTTTGTTTGTTTGTTTGTTTATTTGTTTGTTTGTTACGCCTTCACGTCGCAACTACTCAACCGATCATCATGAAATTTTGCACACACGTTGTCAGAGGTACAGAGAAGGACATAGGGTACCCTTTATCCCGTAAAAAATGGTTGTTCCCGAGGGATAGCGAAAAACTTTCCACGCAGACGAAGTCGCGGGCGGCCGCTAGTAGTATTATAGTTAAATAACTGTCTTTTGTGATTTGGACCACTGGCTCTTAGGCAAATGTTTGCGGCCTGGCACTGGGATTTTCGGTGTATCTATTATTAAATTGTTAACAGAATTAATTATATTTACATTGTTGGTGGCAGGAAGCAGTACCCCAATGGAACAGAAAAAAGGATTTTCTGCCTCAACCGTTTATTATTTTAGCAATGTTTAGCACAACATTTCTTTTGGTAGTGTCAGGTATGAAGCTTTTTTCAATATGTGCAAAATCCTTTATTGTTCGGTTGGTGGCCCATAACTTCTACGGCTTCCCACCAATTTTTTCTTTCTAAATAGTTCCTTACTTGGAATTACCAATTGGCGAAGTCATTAGCACCTTTCATCTTTCTGATCCCGTATGCGGATCCCGTAGATGAGTTTTCTTCAATTGTCATTTTATATTTTTGTTGCGCACTTACACTCAAAAATTTTTGTAGTATTTAGGTATGGAATTTATATCCCCATAACCTGTTGTAAATTCACCTACTAACAGAGTAGCGCACCAAATACTATAAAAATATAAACAACGGTTCGATCACGCGTATTTATTAGCTTCACAATCTAAGTGACAATGTGGCAGAATAAATTCATATGTCACTTGCGACACTTGCTGGCCAGTACCAGGCAATCCTCGCCATGCAGTCAGTTCTCGCATCCTCCAATGAAAATAAATAAAGTATTAAGGCTGCAGAGTCGCATCACGTTCCATTTTTAAATTTTCAATACAAATGATCAAAACAACTCTGCGCGAGCCGTATTGAGGGCGAACTTTAAAAAAACCTATTAAATTATTAAATAGATATAAGTATATACAAAACACGCAATACATCAGACAAATACCTCATTATTCCTAAGAAAAACAAAAATTACTTGAGATTCTGTAAATACCAGTAAAAAAACTTGTCAAAGTGTAGCAAATTTGAGCATTTTTTAATATTTTATTTCTCTGTGATTAAAAACATTTTTTTTTATTTCTCTCTATAGGGAACTCCTTGACAATACAAACAATAAGTGAAAAAATAAATATGAGTCGTATGCTTATTTGTTACAGCTGAAACGTTTTTGAAAAATACCTCTGACAAGCAAATTTGAAATTCCACTTGAACATATTGTCTTCGTTTTAAAATACCTGACAGTTTATTATGTTTTTCTCCCTATATACGGCACTAATTTAAAAATTTTGCTTCCTAAAACTAAAGTTTACATCAATAATAATGCTTTCATTCTTTAGATAACTTCATTGGAAAAACACTAATATCGTTGAAATGCAAATATACAGCCTTAAAGAGCACGTTTATGAAAAATTTAGTAAGCAGGTACTTAGTCGAATGATGAAGAAAATTGCAGGATCAGCGAAAAGAAAGTACAACTGAAAACATTTCACGCAGACGTAGACGTAACGTTGCACTACTTCACTTCTTCATACCAAAATGGAGTATTAATACGACCCTGTCCTTCGGTTTAATGAAAAACTAGTAAGAAATCACAATTAAATAACGCCTACGGGAAAGAAATAGCAAACAGCATCAGTGTCGTGCATGTCACGCGCCAGTGAGGGGCTGCGCGCACGCAAGGTCGCGATTCACGATTAATCGCGGCAGCCCTGCCTCTTTATTGCCCTCCACCTAGCAACTCCTGTACAAGTAAGAATGTTAAGGTCAATGCTTCCACCCTCCTAAAGGTTATATCAGGGTATAGGTAATAAAATTAAAAGGTTATGAATAATCCGTAATCAACGAATACGTTTCACTGATTTACTATTTACGTATTATGATATAGCCGATCCATTATTTTTTATACTTACAATAAGAACCTATACAAATTATTTACAGGCAAAATGAAATGAATGGGAAGTAATAATGTTTAGCGAAAAAAAACTCAACTTGTTTACAACTTGTACCTTTTAACTCATAAAATTTATTTGAAAAACAAACCATTATCCGATTGTAAACAACCCGCGGTGTTTCGATTTCATTAAAGTAGGTACTTTTATTTTGATCATTTAACTTTCAAGCGTTGAATTCGACGATAAAAATTTCATTAACAGTAAAAAGCGTTTGAGCAAAAAATAATTGCTGTCCCTTTGGGGTTTACTTTGTAACAAGCATTTTTATTTCTATTGAAGCTACGATTAAGAAAAATAGGATTTATCTAAATTTTTATTGAAGTCGCGGACATTTTCCGTGTTTTGTTTTCCCGGTATAGGCATTGTTGCCGAGCCGACCTCTTTTATAATAGTTTATGGTTTTTTTTTACTTTGTATTTTTTTTAAATTCTGTTCTTTTTTTATAATAATGTCGTATTTTCCTTTTGTTTTTTTACACTGTATCTATTACTTGTTCTTGAACGTCATTAAGGTTTGTATGTGAAAAAAACACATATTTTGACTGCATAAACGCCTCGCTCATTCATTTTACCAGCCCATTAGTTCGCTCAGTTTCAGACATTATTGAGATAAAGCTCCTAGTTGAATAGAATAGCAACATATAGCCAACCTAAAACTCGCTTGAAAGGTTTCAAACAATGAATGGTTTTAACTTCTCTGATGTAAGATATTATGGCGGTCATTCATCATTGCGTGATTTTTTGCAAAAAAGGTATCGAATCTTATCTATTTTCATATCGATCAAAGTAAATCGAGCAGAGAGCTTCAGATTGAACGCCTCATAAAATAGAAGCGAGTTGCTACGAAGTGTAGCAAAGGTTTGCTACGTAGCTACAGTAGAATTGATGTAATTTCATTATATGGATAGTAGAATCTATTGTAAGCTAAAAGATAAACAGTATGCTCTCTCAGAATCTTTTTCAGTAGTACAACAAATGATTGGGAAAATTTTGCTTTGTAATTCAGACATTATTGTTTGACTGGATTAAAATTTGAAACTGGAACTTTCGTGTAGCTCTCGATAAAAACTGGCTTGCTCGAAAAACAAGTTCCATTTATGAAAAGGTCATCGAAACCATACAAAAGTTCGTCGAAAGGGGTAAGTATTAATTTTTTTGTTCCTTGAAATTTACAAAGAGAGAGAATAAGGTCTCTCCGGTTTTAAAATACTTAGGTACCATAGGCGACAGATAAGGTTAAAATCTCTTGCTCTCCGCCGCCGCTGTAACAACATACGTTTAGTTCATGCAGTGGCGATAGGCGATACGCGCGCACACGAACTTTGTTGCTAGCTGGTTAGCCACGCTGTTGCCCATAGTACATAATATGAACAAATCTCAATGGCGAAGTACCTACTACAAATAGTACTCCGTAAAGAAGTACCTAATTTAGGTACCTAGGTACCTAGAAAATATATAAGTACTTACATTTAAACTTACACAAAGAGAAAGTAAGGCCTCTCCAGTTTTAAAGTAGAAAAAATATTGGATATTTTGAGTTTGTCACTGAACAACTTCTGCGATGCGAAGCGAAGTACTACAAATTATTTTGCTAGTATTGAAATTCGTGAAAACGTAATTAAATTTAATATTTGATTTAAAAATCGTAATAAATGTAACTTTATATAATAATGTCCGGGCGTTCGGTCTTTTTTAAGACACGGTTTCGTTAGCGATAAATTGTTAAGTATACCTTAACTGGTATAAAAACGTAAGCACATAGATATAAAGGTGCCATAAAAGTTGGTCTTCTCTCTTAATGCCAGTGCTATTTGGCACTCAAGAAACCAATTTTCCCGTGAAATATTACTCCAAGATGGCAGGTGGAATTTTATTGCACACCCATATAAATCTCAATATTCCATTCAATTTCACAAGGTTTCATGATGAATATCTCTTATTTATTTATGTTACGTCTTAGTGTAACTAATTAGATTTCTTTTTGATCGTGGCATTTAGACCTTTAATTAAATGTAGTGTAAAGTTTAAGAGCGAGGCGGCTTCGATTCGAATTCTCTGTAACTTTGTGCGATTTCAAAATTTAGTGGGAACCCACTCTAAATTTACGATCGGCCACCAAATGAGGGTAACATTTAAGGGGTTCTGTTTTTTCCGTAATTTTGTCTCATGATAGAAATACTGAAGAGTTTATTTCGAGACTTTCAGGGTAAGCACATAAAGTTAAGTACATTAAATCTAACAAAAAAAAAACAGTCAATCAGAAGCCTAAGACTGATATAAAATATATGAATACTAACTCTCTACCAATAACTATGTACAAAACCGCGAACGGACTGTTTGCTTGCACCCCAAATCACTCTTGTCAAATTTATAATATAACTCACTTTTATGGGACTCTATAACGGACACATAGCCTTGAGCACAGGGCTAAAAGTATTAGGCACACAGCCAACAGATGTTCCAATAATTCGGTCACACGAAGTCGGGTGCACCTAAGATATTTTTCATTGATGGATTGTATAAATAAATCTAGCCTATGTATTTATTTATACAAAGAACAATATTAGAAAAAAAACTTTGTTGTGTGATATCAACATACAGATAAAGTACTATAAATAATTATAGCGTGTCAAAAACGTATGAGCGTTTAAATAAAAACTAGTAGAGTCTCGCAAGGCGTTTACTCTAGTAAATAAAATCTTTACTATCTTAAGTTGACATAAAGTCGGCGGAAAATCGAAGCGGATTTCGATAATGTCAAGGTTGAGGGTTGACACGATTGGCTTGTTAGGGCTATAAGTAAAGGTTCTCGTGCGAAGGGTGGGGTGAGATTCAAAAGACAAGTTCCGGAACCGAAAATTAAATATTAAAATAAGCCATCATAATCCTCCTACCCTTCCAATTTATCTGATGTTGGTGCAGTACATCCTGTTTCATTCCTTCCTTTCACTCTTCATCTCCTCGTCTACTCCCTTCACATTCGAATCATTCTGCTCCATCCATTCATATTTTCTGCGGTCTTCCTCTTACTTGCCAGCCATCAACATCCATATCCAATACTCTTCTAGTAACATGCCTTTCATCCCTTCCCATAACGTGACAGACGATTTCCTTTCATCTTTTCGATCATTGGTGCCATTTTCAAACTTTCCTCTCACATAT
The DNA here is from genome assembly GCA_943789525.1 of Agriphila geniculea. Classification (NCBI taxonomy): domain Eukaryota; kingdom Metazoa; phylum Arthropoda; class Insecta; order Lepidoptera; family Crambidae; genus Agriphila; species Agriphila geniculea. Next base: position 11,650,169 of record OX038875.1, read on the forward strand.
TAATAACTTCTAATCTTATCCATTCGCGTCACGCCACACATCAGCATTTTCATCTTTGCTACATGTAATTTTTTTTTGGATTCACTTCTTCGTAGCCCAACATGACGACTAGCATTATTACAGACTTTTAAATTTTGCCCTTTAAATAATAACTCTTTTTCGAGGCAAAATTTTAGCAAAGGCTATCGAAACTAAGTAGGAAAGTAAACAATTTTACGTAAACGGAGTATAAACGCTATTAAACGTGTATTGATAAGAGTATAAGCGGATGTCACGATAGGGCTTCGTAATCACGCCTTTCCTCTTAGTTGCCGATGTAGCTAAAGGAAATAAAGGTCAAATACATTAAGTGTATTTTTATAACACCATGTAAAACGGAACAGGTAAAAATAAAGGATTTGTTGTGGGTATTTTTATATAAATTGAGGATAAATATAATTTACTAGTTAAAATTTTCGAATCAGAAGCATACGTTTGTGAATTTAATTAAATGCATTTTAACGACACTTCAAACTGAAATTTTCGACACAATATTAATATCATTAACACTGACATTAATAATTTCAGATAAACCGAATGGTACAAGCTTTAAAGTCACATTTTCGATACGAAGTTTACTATTGCGTTTTCGCAATCGAATGCTTTGCGAAATTTCGGACGAGGAGGCGGGCATACTGAGTTGAGAGGTCGATTATGAAAGTGTTTTGAAGAATGAGTCGGCACCAACTGCGTGTTCCCGAGTTGCGTGTCAGTGGTGCGCCAGCGCAGGATGACCAGGAGGACTCGCCGGCTGCTCTACCGCCGTTTGGACTCACTTTAGCATCCATACCGAGGCGGAGGCACTCTTGGATATGTGGGTAAGTGTAAAACAAACTCACTCTATTTTTGTTCCGCGAGGAAAAAATTAAGGTTCGACCTTATGTTATGTAGAAAGTCTGTGGTTGTGGTAAGAGTTGAGGTGTAACTTTTATGTGGTAGAGGCATGAACACACATCATTAAAAACTCTTGGTCACTAACAAACATTAATCCTAAGACCACCAATCACAAGACCATATAAAAAGTATTTATTTATAAAATATGTTACGGCTAATACCACAGAATAGATAATTGTACTAGCTAATACCCGCTAATATAAGTGCGGCTACATCTAGTTTTAGCCGGCTAAAACTAGGTGTAGCCGGTGGCTGTTGGTTACACCTAGTTTTAGCCGGCTAAAACACTTCGGGTATTAACCGTAATATATATAAAGAGAATACCTAACTATCATACGGTCCGCCTTAATGCTTCGCAGTTACCTACTTTATTACGACGTGATTAAAAAAGTGCTAACTTACTCGTAAGTCTAATCTTTAAAATGCTAAAATTTCCAAACTGTTTAAATTGGTAACAGATAATTTATTTCGACTCAAAAAGTTTCTTATACTTATTCAACTAAAGTTACAAAAACATGTCAGTATATTGAAATAAATGAACCCTTGCAAAGAAAAAAGGAAAAAAGACGAAGAGTTAAATGTGATTCAAAGTTTGAATGAAATCTTGTCGAGCTGAAACGATGTGATTAAGTACCTATCCAACATTTGAAGTTTCAAATTAATTTAAAGAGTTGTTGTAAATCGGACCCTTTGCAAGATCCAAGAAAGTTCACAGAAGCAGTAAATAAAAAGGATTCAATTTGGTACATACTAAATTATTAAATGAATCAAATAAATGTCGAAAATGAAAGACTATATAGCATTTTCATCTATCTATCTCCACAACGATATTATATTGTGCAGTGCAGTCAGATAGGGATCAATAAGTTTCTGGTTTTTTTATAAAAGATTGATTCTTCAACTCTGCGTCAATGCAAGTGGACGCTAAAATATAATTTAATAAGTCTACGAATCTTCTTTTACGATTATTACGACTATATTGTTTTATTATTATCTCACCAGAAGTAGAATTCACTTATTTAATAAACTCAATATCTCCATTCAATTTGACAAAGTTCTATGATTAATTTATCTTATTTAAATAGGTTACGTCTGTATTAGAGATTTTATGTTGTAGCATTTCTTAGTTAATTTAGTATAACCATTAATAGCGAGCGAATAATGAAATAAAAACAGTAAATAAATGTTATCAACTAACTAAATAGTGTAGGCATGCAAAGTGGTTATTTTACCAATGAAAACAGGGGGTCAAGTCTGCTAATGTCAACAAAATGGTGTTTAAATGGTATTACTTTTTGACACAGTTCTTGTTTCTTAAACCCAAAACCGAAACACATTGTGTTTCTTAAACCCAAAACGGAAACACATCGTGTCTCGATTTTGGGTTTAAGTAACAAGAACTGTGTCAAAAAGCAATACCATTCAAACACCATTGAAACACGATTTTGATGTAAAAGTTAGCAGACTTGACCCCCAGATCTATGTAATGGAGTTGCGATTTCGTATTGAAAACGATAATTTTACCTGACTTTACGGACGTGCAATTTGAATAGCTTTTTCAGAGTTTCACGACGAAAACAAGTAATATTGTTCAAAGATCTATTGTATCAAAAAGATAAACGTGATGTAAGTACCCGATACGTAGTATGACTAAATAGTTAGTCGTGGTCATAATTGTGGTATTTTCAGCAGTGAGTTCCAAGACAGTTATTTAATATTCATGAGCTGAATAAAAGTGGGCTGCCCCAATCATTAACATAACAATGGCCTCCGAGAGAACGTTCATCCTAACTAACCTCCACTATTGTGTCGAGATCACTGTCTTCTACCTCTTTAACTTTCCATTATAATATCAGTAGTTTCTTAGCATTTACTTAAGTATATTTTCTAATTCGACACATTCGATTCTGGACTCTTAATATGACTTTTTTAACAATGAGCATTTATTTTGTATGGATAAGTACCACGTCATGTCAGTTTGTACCATGCTAAAATAGTTTTGCTTTGAAGTTAGGTTACTGAAAGGTTACATAAGACGAGAAAATTCAATATAATAGGTCGTCTAGTCAATAAAGGCGGGTAAGTGATTAAAAGTAGGGCTTTAACTTCATAGGCGACAGCCGAGATAGGCATAAAACAGACCAATTTAAGTCAACATGATCAAAAGGAAATGGATCAATCTGGAAAATGGGAAATAGCTGTTTGATGCCAATTACAGGCGATGTTCCGTTATCGCGTCATCGCGTTTTATCCCCGACAAATCAGGGACAAAGAAATGTTCTAATGAAATGCCGATAACTTGGCCGAAAGCCTTTTTGTAGTTACTGCGGCGTTTAAAGAGTCAAATAATTATGACTAATTATTTAATACCAGATTATGTTAAAATAAAAATTCCAACTTTGTTCTTCCCAGTACTTTTAAACTTTATTTCATATCAGTAGGTTTTTTATGTCATTTATCCCGAATCTGAGTTTTTTGGCAGAACCAATTTGTTGAAAAAAGTAAATTCTCATAGAAATCGATAATTACAGACCTTTTTTATGTTGAAGCATGCAGTGCTTTGGCTTTGGGACAACACCATAATTTAATGGATTTATTCCTTGCATTAGAAGGCAATTTTTTCAATACTATCCAAGAAACTATTACAAGTTACAATATTCTACATTAAAAATGTGCGCGTGTGATTTGAGTGAGCTCCCTCTGAAAAAAATCACATTCGATATCAGTATTTTGTAAAAAATAAAAAGTAATGAGAGGATACACAAAGGGTGTATAAAAGCAAATTCAGTTTTACCATGAACCCTATTGGCATACGTTAAAAACAATTTTTGTTCGCCATCCTGGCGCCTCTACCAAAATAGTTAGTTTAAATCAAATTAAAATTTTATTATTTTTCTAGATAAAAGGCATGCACGTTCAGCCAAAATATGTTATTCATTCATACCAACATTTTTCAGGGCCAGATCTGATGAAATTTAAAAATAACTTTTCGTAATACAATCAATACAGAATTACAAAATGATATGCGAAGTGTTTTCAAACGCGTTACAATACACAATCATGATAGGTTTCCTACACAAAGTATCTGCTCACCAAATGGCTCTAAAGTTAGAACAGCTCCAAGATTATTCAATTTCCCCCCCACATACTGGTGTAAGATTAATGCCGGCACCTAGCTCTTAGTTTGCAATATCTGCGGTGCTTACCTTTGAAATCCTGACCTATGCAGAGCTTGCGTGAATTAATGGACTTGACAAATGGACATTTGCCACAAAAGCAAAAACATACGTCAAATTGGCTTTAAATTATACTTCAGGATTCTTCCTTCGATATTAGTACTATTAACACATGTAGTATCGCTTGCATGTATCACCACTTAGCACGTTATTTTAGAGTAATAACCTAAAAAACCTAAAAATAGAAGGTATTTGATTTAGAATTGACAGATATTTTGACATTTCCGGCTCGAACTCTCCCCGCCGCCACTCGGCGCCAAACACTTCATTCGCTTTTCGTGCTTCGCCACGGACGCACGCATACAATCTCAAAGTGAGAATTCTTCAGAATTATATTTTATACAGTCAAAATTTAATTATACTTAGTTAAAATGCTTCGTGCAGAAAGGAAAAAAGTTTTCAAGACGGAAGAGGACAAGAAGAAGAATACAAGATGGAGAAACACTATTAAATGCGTAACTGCCATTTTGGGCTTTTACCGTTTACTTGGCTTGAACGCGTAACTGCCAGACTGGGTTTTTACCGTTTACTTAGCTTAACTGCATAATTGTTAGCTTACCTTTATGAATGCGTAACTGCCATACTGGGTTTTTACCATATATATTTATTTTACTTTAATGTACATGAGTACAAAAAGAGCGGACTTAATGCTAATAGCATTCCCTCCCAGACAACATTGTTTGCTGAGATTTAAAAATGCGTAACTGCTACATTGGGCTTTTACCATTTAATTATTTAATTTTGTCTGACACGAACTTACCATACTGGGTACTTTCTGTCATAAGGCATGTGTCTAATAAGGCATGAACCAAATATCTATTGCACTCGAAATAGTCACACTGGACTATTTTATCGCATAGATAGGTCAGACAACGCCACTGCAACAAGTGCAGCAACTCAAAGTGCCCCTGATGACGCGACAGTGTAAAAAGCAAGCTGCCCTTGTTGGAACCGTTGCCGAGCACCAATCGGGTGACTCCGCCGTCCGCCGAATTCGCCGCCATCCGCCTTCCAGCCAGGCGGCTGCTCTGACAACAGCTTAGTTCATCAGGTATGAATTTTGATATCATAGATATCCTTGGTGTTGCGTTGATCCCAACGGAATAATAGAGTACCATCGGTACTGAGATAAATTTCTGGCTTGCAAAATTATAATTATGTATGATTTTATTTTACACATTGTTACAACTGTAACGAAAAACTGCCAGTATAACGTTCATAAGCAGAGCTATAAATAAATGCTAAAATTTATCAACTTTTACCAGATAATAAGTTATACAGCAACTAGCTCATACCTGATATTACACAATTTTTATGTGAAATAGCTTCTATTAATATAGGTACGCCTAACATGGGCCTGCTGATAGAAATTTCAATAAGAAATTGAATAATAGAATCCATACATTTTGTTATCCATAAATGCAGTAAGTGTTTATTACTGTGTACCACAGTTTTAATAAGTATAAACTTTAAACATTTGCCTTTAGTAGGAGATCCTATGTTTCAGGCTTATTATTTATGTTTAATCACTAACTAATTAGTATGTTTATTTCTAAGCTATGCCCTTGTAAAATGTAAAAATTACCTGTCTATTAATTTTCAAATTGAATTTGTGTGTGTAACACATAAATTGATTGATCGTAATGATAATGATTCTGATGTGCAGAAATTATTAGCCAAGTTGATATATTATAGTAATAATGAAGCTTAAGGAGCAGCTTTCCAATATAGAACACCTTTTTTATGACAGTAATTCAAGACAGTGTTTTGCACTTTATACGTTATACAATGGGGCATTGCAACATTCATTTGTTGTGCACAACATACATTTTATTATAAACAGAAGGTATATGGTCAACTCAAGTGTAATTGATGCTGTCCACTTAAAAGGCCACCAACAGTTGAGTCGAATATGAATGATGCATTGGCCATAGGCCTGCGTTTAACGATATTGATCAACGAAAAAACTGTAAGTAAACCGGGCGCAGTACTTAAATAAAACATAAATTTTAAAACTGATTTATATATTTATTTGCTGGTACATTTTGTTTTAAAACAATTTAAACTTAAAAACAACAAATGAAACATGCAGCCAGGTACACCAAATGCTTAATTCCGACGGCAAACGAATATCGATACGCGGCGATGAAGCCCCATCAACGATTTCTTTCGTCGATAGCAGCAGACCCGCAGGCGGCCGTTATGGTCCATCGAAACAGTTGCCGAGGATACATTCGTCAACATTCACATTCGATCATCGTACGCGGGGTAAGGATACTCGAAAGGATCTGGTGCAGCATTTATCTGTATTCAGCGAATACAGGCAGTGGTCGCCAACTATAGGCACATAGGCGTCCACATAGTTGTTCGGTCTAAATTTGACATGTGTGAAAATACTATTTTCACTACGCTAGGAGGGCACCAAGATTATTATTATTTTCTTTTATACTCACTCGTACTCACTTGTGCCATCTCCAGAGATATAATATATAAAATTCTAACATTGATTTGACTAACATTCGGGCGAAATACATAACAGCCACATAATACGTATGTATTTTAGTGACAGACAATAATTTGTCAACTACACATTAAATTGAAGGTTCAACATCTCTGTTCGAGAAAAAATGTTTTATCAGGTTGTCATATCAGGTTTAGTAAAAATCTAACAGAAGTCATATTATTATAAACTGTAAAAACGTTATCCTTTAATAAAAATAAAAAATGCTTATTGTTTATAACAAAACACTTTCTAGAAATCCCAGAAGTCGCATTATTATAAACAGTATAAAAATTAACCTATATTGAAAATAAAAAATGGTTATTGTTTGTAAGAAAACAAGAATACAACATAGAAGTCTTTGCATTTTAGAAATCCCATCAAATTTATGGTTTTAATATTGGAAAAGTAATAGAAATATACGAATTTAAATTCTTAACTTTTGGTTTTGTAGTGCCCATATTTTTACAAAATTACTGCCGCCGGCTACGACATCTTAGACATACATGGACATAATATTTACTCTAATGTGTCTCAGAACATTTTTTAAAGAATTGAGATACACAATAAATTTAAATACAATTTTTTTATACAGCTACCCTCACAACTTTCCATTAAGGTCTTTTGCAAGAAAAACATTCACAAAACTGCAAAATAAACAAACTCTAAATACCGGTATAATATTATATTTTACTTTATATAGTTGAATGTCATCGATACTTACACCGAATTAGAGAAGACATAGTTGTGGAATATTTTTCTCTGGTACCTCTCAACAACGGAGTAGACCGGGGGACACTTGTGGCCAGGAATCAAAACATTGAAAAATAATTGTATATAAATTATCTAGCTAGAACATGTAGCTTATTATATTTTCATTGCCTTTTGTATTCGGTGTAAAGTATTCTAGTCGTTATTATTCGATTCACTTATTCAAAAAATTATTACCAGTTTTGGTATTTTCGGATTGAAATTGAGTAAATTCGAATGCAAGTCGAATTAGGTAGTAGAAATAAAATATAGTAGAAATATTTTTCTTGATTCCTAGCATTTGGATCCCAAAGACGATTATTTTTTAATTTTAGATTTTAGCATTCACAACGCTATTTTTGTTTAGTGCCTATTTTATTTACAAAGACAATTCTGTCACTATCAATCGGACAAGCTATTATTTTTATTTTTTGTACCAGTTTCTTATTGTTACAATTCTGCCATCATGATCGTCACAATTTTAAGCCTTGATACCCATTGTTTACATGTAATATAGTGTCTATTAAAGTACTAACATCCTTTAACTTCCAATTCCAGGGACGGAAATTCATCGCACATATACACTGGTTTGTACAACATTATCAAGGTGATATTATTTTACAGGTATATTACTATATTATTTAAGCTTGGATGTCTGCTGATACTATCAGAAAGTACAGAGCTTGGTTATAACAATAATTCGAGTATTCACCAAATAACAATATAGACAGAATAAACACAGAAGTGTGTAACAGAATTATTAGTATTATTTAGTATTGGATTCATTATTGATTGCACAATATGAGCTAATCTCAAGGTTTGGTGTAGAATTTAACTACGCCTTGTCGTAGACTTACATTGCTCAAATACAATGGATATCTTAGATTTCTTATTACTATTTATTAAATATTTTCCAATTAGTTTTTTCCAACTTTTCCAACTTAAAAAAAAAGAAAAAAAAAAGTTTCACATTGCAGAATGAAAATAATATAATCAATTAATTATTTGTTTAGTTCAAGTATGAAATATGAATTCTTCTTACTTTGACACAAACCATTCTATAATTACCTTCTTTTTCGAGAATGCTACATATTATTATTATTATAAACATTTCATAATCACTTCTTTTTATTTATAAATATAAAATAGAAATAGTAATACATATTTAAAAAAAAAATGAAATTCTTATATGTAGAATAGATAATGGATTGCTGAAATGTAAAATTCATTGATAGTGGAGTAGACTCAAGTCCATGGTAACCAGTTTTAGCACTCGACGTACGCCGATACCTATATAGGCATATTATGGCTATGTTAGCCATAACATATATTTTTTATTATAGAAATTCCACGTAACACGGCGGATGATTTTACTATATTTGCAAGATATCATCGATTAATGATAATTAAACTGAATTTTCCTAACGAATCTTGCTTATTTTTTTTTTTGGTACCAACCATCTGTAGGTACCATCTTTGCTTCCAAAACATTAAGAATTATGTTAAATGTGACTGATTTTCTGTTTTAAATTTAAAAGACTAATTACACAAGACATGATATTGATATTGTATTTCCATTTATGATCTTATTGATTTCCATGGTATTTCCATTTTCTTATATAATGCTTTAAACATCTACATGTGTTAATAGTACTAATATCGAAGGAAGAATCCTGAAGTATAATTAATGATTAAACGAACTTACCTGTAAGTGAAGTTCTATCATAATTATACGAAGGATTCTCCCGAAGATATTAGTACAGAGTCCCACCCTCCCTACTGCTTATTGTTAATTACAATAAGTGTTCACCCACTGAAGAAAATGAGGAAATATCATACGATTTGGACTTTAAACTAAATGAAGTGTTTGGCGCCGAGTGGCGGCGGGGAGAGTTCGAGCCGGAAATGTCAAAATATCTGTCAATTCTAAATCAAATACCTTCTATTTTTAGGTTTTTTAGGTTATTACTCTAAAATAACGTGCTAAGTGGTGATACATGCAAGCGATACTACATGTGTTAATAGTACTAATATCTTCGGAAGAATCCTTCGTATAATTATGATAGAACTTCACTTACAGGTAAGTTCGTTTAATCATTAATTATTGTGTCATCTTTACTTAAATCTATTTTTTTTACAATTTCTCCAAACATATAAAATTATAACAATAATCTGGTAGGATGCTGAGATAAATAATGGTCACACAAAAAATTTTTCAATATTGCAACACTATGTTGTCAAAATATACCGCTGTAAAGCATGCCTTCCTGGTCACAAAACGGCTGCTTTAAATTTTTGAGGATGAATTGTGCTTGTAACTGGGAAAATACTAGAGAGTCAAGTAGAATTTGAATATATTACTTATATAATGAATTGTAGAGATTTAAGCTAGATTGATTCCAACTGCTTATCTCATTCCTTTCCTTAAAATAATTTACTTTTAACGTTATTCGAGGTTAGGTAAAGTCGCCAAAGTTGTCGGTGGTGGTATCTTTACCTGTGGCTAGGGCTGTCACAGTCAAACAAAATTTCATGAGAATCGGTTAAGAAATACGACTTAAAGGAGAACAAAAGGACAGATATACGAAAGCATATTTGCCTAAGCTGAAGCAGAGACACTTCGGGCTCGCTAGGTCAATAAATTTTATTCTAAACGTACAGTTTTACTTTCTTTATCAGTTTAAATATTTAAGTAGGTACATTTATTTAAATAGCTGAATAATATTTCAGTGACCGAAGGAAAACCGCAAATCGATGTACGGGATAGCCGTTTGGCATACTTAAACTTGAGGTTAAAACAACTTTTTTGAACCACAGTTTTTGAATAAGTTACCCTTACGAAAGGAGTTATGACGTTATCTTTTTTGGTATGGAAAAAATTGTCCTTATCGTGTGTGATACCAAATGAAAGGATTTTTGACGATTCTAAAGATACACCACATCATTAAGTTTGGGCTCTTTTACGTACGATACGTTTGAATTGTTTTTCGTAAAAGAAACCTCCAATTAATCGTAATATCCTCATATCTAACCTCAGAAAGCAATTTTGAAAATATTTACAACTACTATTTACATTTAGTACGACTAGCACTACATGGTAGTACAGTTTTATATTAGCATTTAATATTATGTATAAAGATTCTTTAAAAAAAAATACGCAAATTAATGGAATATTCAAATTTTACTTCACCCATTTCAAACAATACAATTTCATACCAGTTATTAAGGCAAGCCCCTCAATATTAGCAACCCACAGATCGGTCGTTATGATTCAGAAAGGTCCGCAAAGTGGTGAAACCGCCCTTAAAAGTAATGTTATACGTGACTATTTTAATAATAAAATAAATAGCTTATCAATTTTGTTGTAAAGTGTATGTGCTGTGCCAATGCATAATGAAAGTATATCTATTATTTTAATTTTTCTTTCTAGGCCATTTTGCTTGCCAATTTTTTTCTGAATCATTATAATAAAATTAATGGTCAACGCCATTTTATTTTGATCAAATTTAAAATAACTTGATAAAGTGAATTCGATGGTTTCAGCAAAACTTATATCTTAAAAAATGGTAGAATTGATTTATGTGAGAATAGTTTATTGAACTAGGTGCCTGCGGAATTTCAAAATTCACTGTTCATGCGCTGAATAAAAGCACTTCGGTTTAAATTTTAAGGAGACTTTCGTAACCTGTCCATTCCCCTTTATTTAGTTCCCTGCGAGGCTAAAATTTGTACGGGTGGATAAGGTGGGCCAAAGTAAGATGAGTCGTGCTATTCGTCTTCCTTCTTTTAAATCCTCCACAAAAAGTCAGCATAATTAGAAGGCCGTGGGCGCCTGTAAAAAGTTGGGTCGAGTACTTTAATTTGTAAAAAGTTTATAGTACACAACTGTGCACTTTTATTAATGTTCTAATTTATCATAACATTAAGATTACAAATACCGATGATGATTATAGTGTATAGCGACAACAAATTTATAAATTTGTTGTTTATAAGATTATACAAAACTTATTGTCTTTTTCATTCTATGTTGTAGACAATTTGTATTAATAATTGCAATCTTTTGTTTTAGCTCATACTTCAGGTGCGGTGCAAGTAATTTTTTTCAGTATGTAGGATGTGTTTAATAACCTAACCTGGCCCATGCAGGGCTTTTTTTCTTTCTATTTGCTTGCCGTGCTTAATCTAAGTGATTGTTAACTATTTCCAATGTAATAAGTTTTTGTGTGTTTGATTTATATAATTTTCTTCATAAGCTCTCCTAATACTTACGTTTGCGATGCCTAACATTTAATTTTTTTGTCATGAAATGGATGTTGTCCAGTTTTGAATATTGTTTTTATTAAAATATAACTTTTAGATTCAAAACGCACAGTTACATTAATAGAAGTTGCTTTGAAAGTTATTGGTGTGCAAGTTAGTTTTATACTAAGTGGAATTTCATGAGTAAAATTATAAAAGTTGTTTTGAATTTGAAATGTTATCATTGTTAAAAATAATTTAATTAACTTTTATTGTTATTAAATGCCGCAATTTTTATTAATCTTTACGTAGCATAATACTAAAAGCTATTTTGAACTTTATATCTATTTCAGAAGACTATAAATGAGAATTGAATGCATTTTTGCATGAATAATTACTACCTACGACTGTTCTCAACTAATTATCTTCAGTGGTTCTATCTTTTACTGGGGATAACCGCCCCTGTGATCTAGTGGTTCGCCCATCCGTGTAAGACGTAGGGGTTCCAGGTTCGATTCCCAGGGGGGGTTCAATTTGTAGTTGGTTTGGTTGGTAGTAGAGGTTATATCAAGTCCGCCTGGCTACCACCTTCTTACCTAAGTCTGACGCCATAATTAACAACAATTTAAAAATCGTTTTGTTCCGGCAGTTAGAAGTAAGATAGCCAGTTCCTCAGTGATGAGGATTCCGGGTGTAGTGCGCTTCCACCTTCAGCGTTATCGTCACTTAACATCAAGTGAGGTGAAGGCCAAGCACTATACTATCCTGTTGTGCATAAAAAAATGCTACCAGAAAAAAATATGTATTTATTATATTTTTTAAATTTCAACCTTTATTTAACTTGAACATTAAGATCAATCTTAAAATAACTTTGCGTATGTTATTTTGATTTTTCTGGTGACAGTTCCTTTCTTTGGCCAAAGTACCTGCCTTTGTTGATATGTCGAAAGAAGAATAATTTAAGAAACTAAAATTTTGTTGGCAGCTTTCATACGGACATACGCCAAAAGGTAACGTAAAGATTGGTGAATTGGAAACATCAATAACTTTCACAAAAGGGTTTGTAAACAAGACTTAACTGACAAATAATGACATTGTCCGTGTTACTCGATAGTGGAGCATAAATTATAAATGCTAATTAATTGCGACAGAAATGGTACGAGATGAAGCTTAAGACATGGCGACATATTTGAAACTTTGCCACGTCTATTTTGGGTGGCGCATGGTGCGTAAACATTCTGTTGGAGACACTGCCGGCTTATTATAACTGTGGCAATAATAACTTATGCACGTGATACATGTGAGATAAAAAAGTGTGATATTGCTTGCGTCATGGTTGTAAGAGTCTGCGTTTACCCTAAATTGTTTATGTAGTAAAAAATCAAATCGATTCATAATATGATTCAGATAACCGATTTCTATTTAAAATAAAGCCTAATAATTTGACTCTTCTAAAAATACAGAAATTATTGATTATGACATAGAATATTTTCATTTACTACCCAAGAGTTTGTTTAAGAAGAGAAATAAATTTATTTTGTTTGGAAATATGTACATAAAATCACAATATTGTAAATGTTTTGAAAGGTACCAATGGCGAGGGTTGAAATTGTGGCGAAGGTAAGCCGTTTTACAAAAATGTTATGATATGCATAGTGAATCGGGGGATGGGATTTATAAAAGGTAAGCCGATGGGAATCGGCTTGTATGCACATCGCCACACTGGTAGGTACACAATATGTATTGTAAACATAATCAAATTATTATTATCCATTGTAAAATATTCATTGAATTGTGTAATCGCACACTTAACGTGATCTGAGAGGTCTAAAAAGGCGAGATTGTATGTTTCTACTTAATTACCATTATTCATTATCATTAAAGATTATCAATCTCAAATATGATTTCAATATGCAGTAATTTAGAGATATTTCATGATAAGTGTCACCACTTTAGGCTTTTGAAAGATTTCTGCAAAAAGCAGTCAACTTTTCTTTAAAAAAATATTCATTCTCAACCTTGCCTTTAGGGAGATCATACGTATCATGTTGCGGTATTTCCTACCAATTTGACATAATACATTGAAGCATGTATTAGGATTTATTTTGGTACACATTCCTAACTAAAATAACACACTGGCACGAACTTTCGGGTAAAATTGTTGATAGTTCGTTTGTTAAATCGTTTGTTGCACAGTTTTCCATAGACCATAAACAATTGATTTTTAACTCTGAGCAAAAGTGGCGCCACGGTGAATTTTGTTAATATTATAATTCTAATACACAATTTTAATAATGTTTTTCGTGGAATTTTTAGGACCCACAGTCTAGTATTTTTAGACGGTATCGTTATATTCACTGCCAGTGTATAAGTAGATAGCAAAACTGCTAAAACTGGCCGTTTTTGACACATTTGCTATGTACTTCTACGAATGACTACGAGGGCATGTAGTGATACCTTTTAATTATAAAAAAAAGAAAAATCGCCTTCGAAAACCTAAAAATAAAAACATAAACAGCTTCAAAATAAAATTTCGTATTGGTGATTTGAATATTATTTATTGCTTTTTAGTGCTATTTAATTTCGAAGCTGTTTATGTTTTTATTTTTAGGTCTTTGAAGGAGTTTTTCTTTTTTTTTTCAATTTTTTTGTGGTATGTAAGCGTGTTATATTCTTTAACATTAAATATTTTCATAATGCCCATAACTCAATTTTCAAAGGAGTTCCGTTGTGCCTTCGTAGTCCAAGTATAGTCCAGAACATCGCAGACAAACCATAGCTCGTTTTGAATTGGATTTTCATAAGCCTACCAATATCTCAATCACTATACCTACATATCCTATTTGAGTTTGAGGAGTTCCCTTGGATATCATTGAGGTCCAAGGTTTAATGTCAATAAAATTAATAGAACTACCGCCTCAAACGAAAGTATAAGATTTACGAAGTTTGTAGTAGCACTTAGCTCTCGAGTGTAATAATTAAGTAATTAAGTAATTAAGTATATAATTCTTATTATTTTATGATATAGCAGTATATATTGTTTTATTCCTTTATCCAACTTTGCATCAACGTAGGAAAATCGCCGATTTGGTTTGAAGTTCTGGAAAATTAAGCTGCTGACAATCAATAACATAAAAATTAAACCATTTAAAAAGTAGCACGCTATGCCCTATGCCATTTGAAATTAAGCTGGACCCACACAACAATTTATAAAATCACACCTCTGGATTACTTTCCTGTTATTGTTATGTTATAAAGTGTAACGATAAAATATTATTTGAACCTCTGTGGAAGAGCGCTCTTATATTTTAAATATCGTTTATAACTCCTTCCTTTTAATTAGAGCAGTTATAAATACATTTTATATTTTTTGATACAATTCACGACAGAAGACTAAAGATCAGATCACACGAGATACAACGTCATCATATTATACAAAACATCAATTTATGAAATAGCTTACAAAGGAGTAACCTTTGGAAGCATCTGACCGATTCAACCTTCCTTCTCAAACAAAATTCTGCATCAATCTCGAACAACACAGGGTAGCTGGATTTTCTGGAACTTCTGGATTTTCTTCGGGTGACGGAAAATGCGAATTTAAAACGATCAATGTTGCGAGAGCGTTTAAAGTACTAGATTTTACTGGAAAAAGCGGGTATTTCGCCACCGTCATTAATTTTCGCTCGATACGACTATGTGGTAAACCAATTGACTTAATGATATGGTTTTAATGGTTTATGTCATTCAACTAGTTCTACCCAACACAATAGCATTACTCGTATAGTCCCAAATTAGGCCATTATTTTGAATGGTATTATCAAATCTTCTAACTTATTAAATTCAACCAATTAATTAATAAAATTATACTCAGAGAACTTTCGAAAATAGCATCAGTTTACTAAACATTTTTTTTCTCAGTATTTATCACGTACCTATCATTCAACGTATCCGTTTGTAAAACAACGTGAAATAACAGAGAAACTTTTTAGTAAAATATTAAAAAGGAAATTTATGTGGTATTTAAAATAGGTAAGACCGGGATTTTGTCTGGACGTTGAGTCATAAGTCTCGGCAGACAGTGAGTTATCATCTGCTATATTTCATGAAACACATTGTTCGGAAGCCGTGTCGGAGTGACACCGTGTGTCCTTAGCATTATCTTGAGTTGACGCTTCAAGCGCCCGGAATCACGCGCAGTGTTCACTACGCTTCAGCCGATATAAACGTCAATAGACTGAAAAACATGCCCGGAAATTCAAGGTGTTCGTTTTCGAAATAACAATTTCAATATATTAATCCTTACTTGTGTATCATTCGGATTTTACAAGTGTAGTGACGATAACATAATGCCAATGCAATAAATTCTCATTAAAATATATGTGACTGTGATTTACATGTGTTTGTAGTGGCAGTGTTGTGAACACTTAGAGGATTTAATGCTGCAAGTTTGAAGGTTTGGTTCGTGTATTTACAGACTAACAAAGTCAATGGTATTGCAACCAAAATTTTTCATTTTGAATACAGGGAAATATAAAATTTCGTAGATTACAAAAAGATCAAATATAATAAGACAAAATGGTAAAATAAATTTAGAACTTAAGGGGGTAAAACCAGCTAATTCTTGTTTCAATTCAAAGATTTCCATTCCAATTGTAATGAAAATGCTATGAAACATTATTATTACAATAGGAATGGAAATCTTCGAACTTGCACATATAAGATACTTACTGAGAAGTAGCAAAATAAGGGTAATAAGGAATCAAAAGTAACCAATAACATTTATAGTTACATTTATATTAGAAACTTTCATTGATAAAGAAATAATAAACAAGAGTCGAAACAAATGTTCAATCAAAGGATTTAATCCCACTATTATAAATGTTTAAGTAACTATGTTTGGATGTTTGTTAATCAATGACGCAAAAATTGCTGAGTGTATTTGGATAAAATTGCCAAATTTCATTCATGTATGCCAATACAGATAGTTTATAGCCTGAATTAAAACATAGAATACTTTTCATCCCAGTCAAAGGTTCCCTAGGGATTTTCCTAGTGTCCACGTGGATGAAGTCGCGGACGGAAGTTATTAGTTATCAATAAAATTCAGTGGCTATATTTCAGTAACAATCACTAACTGAAACTATCTTACACTAAGAAGTATTTACACTAAACTAACTTTTATGTAGTGAGTGAGTAAGTTTTAGCAGAAAAGTCGATGCGAACCATTACACTGATTACTAGTTGTACTTATTACTTTACCGTACTTCCAAACGACTTGACAGAATGAGATTAGTGTCCAGTGCTGTAATAATATTTTTTTACATTTTTTTATTGTTATAATAGCTGTTTGTGTTATTATCCTGTGAACTTTGTGCGGCAAGTTTATTTATAATGAATGACTATAATTATGGCTTCTAATTTTATTTCTTTGCACAACACTTTAAAAAATCTTGAGTTATATTTGCAGTTATATTATTGATTCTAGACCGAACCTTAAGATTTTTTATCATCATTATCAGCCATTTTAATGTCCCCACTGCTGGGGCACATGCCTTCCTTATGAGTGGATAAGGAAGATGGACCATAACCCACCACGCTGGCCCCATGTGGGTTGGTGGGGGCCTCAATTAAGGCTGTGTAAAAGTTTGGTTTTCGCCATAAATATTTATGTATTTGTATTAGTAACGGTGTTATTCCAGATATGAACAAAATCATTTTATGAGACAAAAATGCCTTGCTATTTTTCATGAGACCCTCAATCGAAACTCCTTTAGGGTTTGTAGCTGATGGTGGTTACTTTTAATGCCATCAACATTTTAAAAGCTTGAGTTTTTTTGCTAACGAGAGAAACCATTTTGCGGATGTTTACTAAGAGAATAAAGTACAATCTGGTGAGCAAAAATTTAAAAACTAAAATCCTATTTCATCTCATATATTTTTATACATCAAAGTTTTTAATAATTTCAGTTATTATTTACATGTTATTTTTAGAAATAGTCTTTTAATCTTATCACTAGTATCCTTATACTTAGTTCACTTTGGGATTTAATTGTTTTACAAAATGGTTTTACAAGATTTTCACTGCATTTCAACGGAAATGTCTCGATTTTTTTTCCTGATTATCACATATAGTATTTTTTTTGACTAAAATATCAAGAAACATTATTGGCAGATTGTCAAAGGGTAATTAACAATGAAACAAAATAAAAGAAAAGGTTTAGTTAACGTTGCGCTTGCCAAAAATAATTCAATGTAACTACAAATCATAATAATTATAGATGTTTTCCTTTCAAAAGTTGACTTGTTTGCCTACAATTTACTCTATAATAAGATATGTACAATTAAATCTGTGCCTTTAGTCATTATAACTATTCAAAAAATAAAGTCAAAGTCAAAAAAAGCTTTATTCAAATAAATTTATTATGAAGTACTTTTGAATCGTCTATATTTTCCTACCATACCCGTTCCAGACTTTTTTAAATGACAAGAAGAACGGGCGCAAGAAACTTAAAAGAAATAAATACCTATATGATGACTATGCTAAAAGTATATACAGCTAATTAATAGGTGCTTTGTTTTCAATTTTCATCCACAGACTTGATTACTAAATAATAAGGTGAAAGCTTTGAGTGTTATAAATGATGATTGGTGACGCCTCACAGACATTTGACATGAGATAAATCATAAATATCAATTAATATTCGCTAATGACGACAATGTTAAATGATCCTGCTGACTTACAATCAAATGTAACTTACACCAACCGAGTGGTGGATTTATCAAACAACGTATCTCAAATTATAGGCTAAAGGGAATAAATAATATTGTTTTCTCTCTTTATGTTAGAAAATTACTATTCAATAATAATTAAAGAATAGAAATAAAAATCATAGCTAAAAATAGGTCATACATTTTTAAGGCCTGTTCCACGGGTCTTGTACTAGCGACAATTTTTAGGCGTGTAATAAGCCTAATTTTATCAACAAAAACACCTACATTATTAGAGTTCATCCCCTCTCCTTTTGGAATGACCGCCATTTCAAATTTTACTTACTAAATATTAATTTCTCCGGAACTAGAAGTCCTACGGATATAAAAAAAAATATTCGAAAGGTATACCACATCTATCAAGTAAAAAAAAATTTCTCGCGATTCGCGCTCGTTCATTCATATTCGCTATGTGTCATTTAAAATTGAAAAATGATAATTTTCACGTATTCTTGTATAAAACTCCAATTCCTTTTTATTTTAATCGACGTACTACGTATACGAGATTTTGTATAGTAAAATTGAAAACACCTTTTCCAAACCAACCTTCCCAGCTTTCGAACAATATCAACTTCAAATAAAATCAGATTGAATTTGTTATACGTACATATAAAATACTTTTCATAGAAATTCGATCTTTTGTATGGAAAATCATAAAGTGGCATATCATATCATACTTTCTTTTGATAAGTAGGTATATTATTTTAAACCATCTGTCAAGTAATTGAATGTGGACTTAACTGAAATCTGTTAAACAGATTTTTAGGATTGTTAGTTACAAATTTAAGTAGTTATAAACACGGAGCGAACGTAAATTGTTTCTTTACCTTTCTATATTTTTATTTTCAGAATAAGCTAAGACCAAGTAGTACTAGGGTAAGGCTAATAAGAAGCATAGTAAAATTAAACTGACATTATTGTCTTTAGTTGTAGGTTGTATCAAATTACCTGCCACTCTGTTTACATCACTTATTACAGTATTATTTTTCAACTAGTTGATTGGTTCGCAACAACCCTTTCATCCTATCAACGTTGCAAATATAGTTATCTGCAGCTCCATCATACATAAAATTTTGCATGAAATGAAAATTAATAAGCATTGAAGTTGATACTAAATTGAAAAAGTAGAATAAAGGAATTTAGTTTTGGAATACGGCAAGCTATTTCAAAATATGAATTATTTTTTAAGTAATTAGAGTAACAATTTTTATTAGCATGAATTGGTATGAATAGGTAAAAACAGGCCAGTAATTGTTTTTCCTGTTGATCAACTGATTTTTATTTTTCAAAAAAAAAATTGAAAATACTATTCCATTCCATATATTTTTCTCTTTTCAATAATGATTATGGTCGAATTTGGAACACCCGGGCGAACACTAGTACATAAATACAATGCCTTAATGAATGAACCCAAAAAGGGAAAACTACGCAACCAACTCTGCAATCGTGAAAAATCAACTGTTCTGTTTCAGAAAAAAAAAACGAAAATATTAAAAATGTATGAAAATGCTGATTTTTTTTTCGTGATTTCAGAGTTAAAGTAAAGTATAGTAGTAAAATTATAGTAAAAGTTGTTCAGTTTGGTGGTCCGAATAAAGTGTATCCTATTTTGAGTTTATTCATTAACACGTTGTATAAATTGCATAAGGATAAAAAACATCCAAATTAATGCTTCCTAAGTCTTGCCTTGTGTGTTACGAACAAAGACGAAGAAAGGAGCAGTGAAAAGTTTTGTTCATTTAGCTTGAGTTAAGTTTTGCTCTCAAAGAACTTCTTTGTCTTAAAGTATATTGGAGTTGCAGAAAAAATATATATTCTTTCTTGATATGGTTATAATTATTTTTAACAATTCGTCCCTTTGAGGATTTAACGAAGGGAGATTATATGGAGAATGCGGTGTGCGATATAGCATAGCGTATCGCTCAATCTCATGACATATAGTATAGCAAAGTGTGAACGTGTTTACATTAATATATGGTGAGCGATATTATTGTGCTATGAATTAAATGCTACCTATATATATACTTCGATCATCTATGATCGAAGGCTATTTACTATTATGGGTAGTATTTAATCGGATAACAATAAATTCATTTTGGGTAACAAAAATACTGAATATAGTGTACTGAAATACTAAGTGGGCCAAGGACTGAGGACAGAGGGCGACTATAAAAATTGAAAATAGGTGATTTTAAAATAAAAGTTGAGTAACTAGTTATTCAGAACGGGCGACCAATTTTCTATTTAGGCGACAATCGTAGGGCACACAAAACATTTAAAATTTGGCATATATTTTATTTATAAAAAGCAACTATTAACCTAATTGAGGTGACAAAAATATTGGGCAGCTTAAATCAGTTATAGTTACCTACTTGGTATAATAGTCGCCCACTCAGTATTTTTATCACTCATTTAAATTATTTATCTCCCACATGTAGTTGCTCTTTTTACGTATTTTTTGTAATCCACAGTTTGTCGCCCGTTTAGTTATTTTGTCGCCAATAAAATAAACCGCTGCCGGGTAGAAAAAGAGGCGGTTAACTTCTTCTTTAACGTTATCGTTACTGCATGGGAATCAAACGATTTAAATTATTGAATTAGTGGTATTGGGCTTTTAGTACCTTTAGACGCATAATACCACCTACGCAAAATACCAACTCATGTGGTGTTTTGCGGATTTGTAGAAAAAAATACGTAGAATACCAACTACGTATAATCCCATAAACGCAAAACACCACCTGGGACTTGGAATTATTATGTCACTGAAGTGAAGTGGCCAGCCAAAGAAACTATTTCGCTAAGGTTCCTCAGCTATCCTAGCTAGGTTATTAAAACTAAAAGTACCAAGCTAGCAGGAATGTAAAGGAGCTATCGAAGTACCTATTCATCAGATCTGGTCAGCATTTCCCCCACAGCTCTCAACGCAGGAGTCCCAACTGCTGGAGACTTCGTCTTTACTGGTAGCAAATCAAAGTACAGAAAGTCGTTTTTTCAATGAGTCAATTACGAAAAAGTTGGAGTTATGCGTATTTGGTATTTTGTGTAAATCAAAGTTGGTGTTCTGCTTAGTTGGTCTTTTGCGTAAGTGGTATTTTGCGTTTATGGCGTATTGCGTAAAGGTGGTATTTTATTTACGTATGTGGTATTATGCGTCTAAAGGTTTTAGTAATTCCATCACACACACAGAGAACGTGCGGAATTGAATTCCAACTCCGCTTTACTGGCGTTAGTCTGTATACTTTCTTAGAAATTAGTGATCTGACAGATTCCTATAAGCATTTTGTTAGCAAGTCCACAATTGTGAGGATGTTGCAAAAAATAGAATTTCTTAGAAATAATCAATATTGAAACGTTTTTAGCTCTCAACAAACTCCAAACATCGGAAACAATCTGTCATCAGTAAAAAGTTTGGCCGATTTGGTGATTTCTGTGCAAATAAATATAAACGAGTCTTAAGAAAAGTTTGTAGAAGTAAACGTTTATGTTTGACGAAACAAAATATTGAAAACTTCAGTTGTTAGATTTCATATTTCAGCTACTCAGAAAAACTACTTACATTACCTATTATGAAAAAAATCGGGTTTCACTCCGGGAGTGCCAACAGAAGTGAAAACTTGAATATTAACGTTGTGCATTTTTGATATTTTGGAATGGTTAGAGAATAATTTTGCACGAATTGCCATCTTACGAATTTACTCTGTATTTGAATTTACGAACACAGAACAGTATTGAACGAAAGTCTTATCCATAGCTTGACAGAAAATCTAGAGTTTTAACATTCAATTAAAAGATTAGCGCATTGCTATAGTGACACAAGTGTTTACGTTTTGAAATGACGCGCCGCCATTTTCAAGAGAGGGGGATACTTCCGCCACCAGCTGTCTACTCTCCATGCGTCACATCTGTCTTACGAATTTTCGATCAGGGTCGCGTGATCCTGACTGACTGACGCGAGTTTAAGATTTTTTCCCCATTACAAAAAAGCGTACAACGCCGCTAAAGAAGTTTTCACTTTAAAAATAAAATTAAAAAGGCTGAAAACTTAAAGCGTAGATAAATGGGCAAAAACAAATAAATACAAATAGAAATAAGCCTTTATGTTTTGACATCATTTAAAATAAAATCAATCAATAATCTATTTGAAGCATAAAGTTAATATTATATATATAATATTATATATTAACTTTATGATTTGAAGTCGTAAATATTTTTTTGGCAGTTTTTTGTTTTTATCTATGGAACGTTTTATCAAAAGAATCCGTGTTCGGGTAATTTAATAATATTTATATTTTTAATGAAACAACCTTTTTTGTCTCTTTGAACACCATTTTATTTTAATCCTTGCTTTAAAATATTCTACAGGTTTTTACCTAGTCGTTTATTTGTAAAGTTACAAACATTGTTGTAGGTTGATCGCAAATGAAATAGGGTTTCCACCTCTGACTACGTAATACGATTTGGGAATAGGTACCCTTATTTGTTATTCTTATCTCCTGAAGAATAAAACAAAGATTAGAATCAGAACGCTCCTACCTATTTTTAGTTTCTAGGTTTATTTTATTGGTGAATTAATGTTATTAAAATATAAGTATTTTTGTTTAGGTACTATATAAAGACCATGTAAACTTTTTGGCATACCCGCTATTTTGCAAAAATCAGAAATTATTTGCAACTGATAAAACTAGTGTCAGTCGATAGGAAACGTCAAAATAAACACAAATAAATTGATTGTCATTTGTCGTAAAATGTATAGTTTCGGAGATATTCGGAGCAAAATAGTCTGGAGTTGCAAATTGAAGTGTTTCTTTCGTAAGTATACATTTAAAGACAATTTGATAATCAATAATTGATGTTTATTTTGACGTTTTCTAATGGAACTAATTTCATCAGTTGCGATGAATTTCCAATATTTTTTTTCGAATAGGTATACCCACAGACATGTGGGTATACCAGTCTTCATACTAAAACGTTACATGCCGTTTATTAAATTATAAGTATTAGAAACGGTAAACTAGTTATGTGCCTCGTTGTAATAAAAATGTAGTTTGTTAACCTAGTTAGTGTTTTCTAGGTTTTCAACCGGTTTTCAACCAGAATAATAGTTTTAAATGAAGATAGTAGAGTTATTCCTTTATGTTACCCTCACGTTTTCGTTAATTAAAACCGCAATCAGGCACCAGACCTTAATTTAAATTAATTATTTAGTTTACCGAGTTAAGCCCTTATTTTGCTACATCTACGTTAAACTACTTATATGTATATGTCGGTAAATACAAAAGATAAGTGTACAAGGTGTTAGCAGCACCATAGCTAAACTTTCAGGGCATAGTCGACTCATGACTCTGAGTCTATCTGAAGTGGAATTTTCAGCCGCAAAATATCTTAGTTGCATCGAACCTAAATTTACAGATAAATAATTAAAATATCAAAATTTTTTTAACAACTGATTTCATGCGATATTATCGAGTTCTTACGCGTACATTGCTTCTCAGCGAAAAATCAAAATCTCCACACCTGTGCATTTCTGACAAGTAGTTCCATAAAGAAAGCTGCTTATTTTTAAGGGTAGAATCATCCCTTAAAGTTTTTGCTAGGGTGCTACTAACACCCTGTATTCATTCAAGAAGTAAACAGTGGTGTAACGCCTGATTACGTATAACCTACGTTGCTAAAAACTATTGAAAAAAATGTGACTCCCTAACGGAAAAGCGACATCTTTAAGTAAATAAAGGAATCGCTTAAAAACCAGACGAACAACGAGTGTTAGTGATGTTGCCAATAGCTGAGCGGGAAGATGGCGCTACTGCGCATGTATCGATATCGCGGCATCGGCGCACCAGAGACCGCGTCGTTTCAGCTGAAATGCGAGCGGTGCGCCGCCGGCGAGGTTGGACTGTTGTCGGCTCTGAAACAAGGTAAGTCAGCTTCATGAACACAGATGGCGTTGTTTTCAGTACTTCAGGAAAAACAAAAGACAAAGCATAATTAGTAGTAATTAATGTAATGTTTTTATTAATTGTGATAGAGGAACACTTTTCCTTTTTTACGCTACAAACCTTGCGACTTATAAATTAATAGTAATCTAATTAACAGACGGTAGTCAAAATATTTAGTTTATTATCTAGACTAATTAAAATCACGTCGAAATCTTGAAAAACTAAAACAATTTCATAAACTCTAGAGTGGGATGGGAAGCACGAACAGACAAAAAAAATTTGTAGAGCTTTTCCTTTCCTAATCAATATTGTCTATTGTGGCAGTATTGTCGATAAATATTATTGTGAATCGAAAGAATACAAAGTGATAAAAACTAATATACAATTTATGACTTAATGAGCTCCATAAAAAATACTAGGAATCACTAAAAAAGTAGGTAGAGTGACTGAGCTTTTAAATTCAAAGGAAGAGTAAGCAAACAGAAATCTCAGAAAATATTTTTACCTCTCAAATTGACCAATGAATAATTTATAAGGGAAATTATTCAAACCATTCACATAAAAGGATGTCATCGTCAATACTTATCGTATTTTCGTATCTTATTAGTTTTTAAATTGAATTCAATGTACCTATCTACAAGGATTGGTAAAAAATAAAGAAATAACTAAACAAATAAGTTTTAGTCAAAGCAAATATAGGTTTATAGTTTCGTTTGTGAATAGTTATTAACCATTCTTGCCGTGAATATTGCTTGTCTTAATTATGTAAACGCTTATTGCATGCTTATTATTACGAACAGAGCAACATTAAGTAATAGTCATATTCTCTTAATTCAATACTTCTAATAATTTGAATAATAATTTATCAATGTACACAATTTTATTCTTCCTATTTAGTATGTATCTGGGTTGATTACTTCATCTTGTAAAATATTCATTCCCACTAACCTGCGCTTGAATAGATTCGAAATGTATTCGCAAAAACGTTATTTCGATATTTCAAAAGGGCTCACCTGAATATTATCTGGAGGCTACTTCTGGGTCGAGGTAATTGCCAATTAGTAGAAGCCTGAAGCCAGAGTTAATACACGACAGCGATATATTTCAGTAATTCGCTATCGTAGCGTAATGTTTCAGGATTTCAGAGATGAGTTCTTCCGTCTGTTTTCATATGTCGTTGAGACTGTTATTTATTCACGCATATTTTTTTTACAATTTTTTTATTTTTTTTATTATCATTTTCTTCACTATTTATAATGTAGAGATATAAAACATGATTGTCGGTTTTACTAATAAAGTTTGCTTCCCATTGTGACAGTTCTCTTTATTGTTTTTGTTAAGCGTCGTGTTTAAATGTTAACAAAACTTGGAGTCTTGTTCCGCTACTTACATATAAAAAGGCGGACATTTATTATTCCAAAACGTAATTCGATAAACTGTTGCCCTCGGGAGACCCGAGCAAAGACTCAAAGGGAAACTAGGTACCTTAATTTAACGGTTTTAATGGCAGCTTCTAACAAATTCCAGTTATCCACTTACTCTAATGATGTTTTAACAAAAGTTTTTAAAATGTACGTAATTACAAGATACTCGTACCTAATTTAATCTTTAATTTGATATTTCTTAGACTAATATTTAGCAAATGAAATAATAGGTACGGATTAGTTTCCTATCAGATAATTTCATACAAATTCTGTTCCTAATTTTAAATTAAACTAGAAGAAAGGTGATATTCAAATATTGTGGGACTGGCCCTAAAATGTGCAATTCCTAATGAACTTTTCACACAATATTCCACTGAATAAATATTATCTGTAACTTCTCACAGGCCCTATAAAGCAAAAAAACAAAACTACCTAATTTCAATATTTCCTTATTTTGACTGGTACCTTATCAAATACTAATATTTGATTTTATTTGACATTTGCTTTACGAAAATAAAAATCATTCAGATATCTGACTAATTGGTTTGATCCTTTGAGATGGAAGTTACTTACCTTTTTTGTTCTCCTTTGAAGTGTCTTTCTGACCACATTTCCTACCAATAAAACCACTCTAAGAACTAATTTAAGCAGTATGCCGTAGTTCGCTACTACTACCAGAAATCAACAACATCTGACGATAAATCTTTTCTTAATAGTAGAATTACAAAAAGTTCTACAATCGAAAAAAGTACTAAAATAGTTCCTTATACTTTCGATGAGAATGTAACCATGATTCCTACGACTGAGACCAATAGACGTGGACATACTAGAGCCTGTATAGTCAGTCACCAGAAGATTACAATCATGATTTATACATACGCCAGGATCAAAAGCTCTAGCCTATCGGAGACTTCCGTGTTTGCAAATAGCCTGACGACTAGAATCAAGACAACTTGATAAATTGTAATAAGGATTGTTAGCACTTGCTATATTACATAAGTAGTACTAATATCTATTATTAGTTAGTATTACTAATAATTAAGTTTATTTGAATAAAGCTTATTTGACTTTGAATGACTTATTCTTTGCTATATTCTTTGCTCTAAAGTAGCAGCATCAAATTCATCACTAATGCATCAGATATAATATTCACTACCTGGAGACTCTTTGAAATGTTTTTAATTTTGTTAGAATCTCGATGAATCGAAGATTGACAGTGAAATTGCATTTTAGAGAATCGACTCGACTAAACTCAAGAATCAAGAAGTCAAGAAATTTAAATTCATTATAGAAACTTCTTGATCGCGCTATGTCTTTGTAGATAAAGTGTCAGAGTATATTTTTGAATCGAGTTAGACCACCCACACACTAACCACAGGATAAACAAAATCTGCCGTCCTTACGCTATAATGCCGTTATCTGCAAAAATGAATTTCGAGATATTCGCGTTTTAATTAAAATTTGTCGCTGTTTTTTTATTTTAAAGAACTTTTAGGTTAACTTATTTTTAAATCTTTATGTAGAGCTAGCTATACTTAATATTGATTTAAAAGGAAACCTGACTACAAAACGGTAAAAATATTTTAACCGCATGATAGTTTGGTAGAATTAGTTCACGGAAATGAAGTTATAACTTGATTATAAATTACGGGGAAGGTTTAGTGAACATTTGTTATAAAATGTTAACCACGTTATAGCTACGGAATTGTAGTTAACGGCATTAAGGCATTGTATTGTTCTATATGTTAATCAAATAACGGCGTTTTTTGTGTCGCTATCTCAGGTAATTAAAAAGATAGAAAAAAACGGGTCAGGTAGTTCGATGGCGCATTTTTTCCTGGGTCAAATGGTATTAAAAAGTCAAATTCGGCATCATGTCGGTTAACGGCATTATAGCTTATACATGGCAGTAAGTCTTCTGTGACTAAACTTTATTGGATATCCACGTCATTTACGTATTTCTCTTGATTCAACAGTCTGAAGTTTTCTATGAGTCATATTGACGACGAGACGTCTTAATTCTGATTGTGTGACGTATAATCGGATGTGACGTTATTAATCTTCTTTTTTTAATAATAGAAACATTCGTAATTCTATCTTTTGTAAAAGACCTATCTTTTCTCTTATATAAAAGTGAAGGGGTGACTGACAGACTATTGCCCAGCCCAAACCACTGAACCTAGAGACTTGAAATTTTGTACATAGATATTTTATACAGTTTAAACATCCACTAAAAAGGAATTTTTGGAAATTCCACCCCTAAAGGGTTGAAATGGGGGTACAAAGTTTGTATGGAAAACAAAAAATAAATAGACATTTCAACTTGAAACTTCGTAGGAGTACTTCTAAAAACAAATAAGCAAACACGTGTTTCGTGGTTTTCCGAAACTCAACACATTAGGGGGTAAATGGGCTTTTTTACCCCATTTACCCCTTAGTGGTGTCGTTATCGAGGTTTTATGGGATGTTGATCGCAAAAATGGCGTTTATTTTTAAGTTGTAGACATTATTCAATCCCTAAAGGGGTCAAATAGGGTTCAAACTTCGTATGGAAAAAATATAAAATCTACATTACGACTTGGAACTTCATAGGAGTACTTCTTGATCAAATATATTTCGTAACTGATAATCAACCCCTTAAGGGGTAAATGGGGTAAAAATCCCAAACTCGATATGGATTTCGTTATTAAGGTTTTATGGGATGTTGATTGCGAAAATGGCATTTATTTTTAAGTCCAAAATAGTGGCTATGTTTCAACCCCTAAAAGGGTAAAATGGGGTTCATATTTTGTATGAAAAAATAATATTAAATAGACGTTTCGACGTGAAACTTTATAGGAGTACTTTTAAAAACTAACACCTTTTAAAAGCAAACACGTATTTTGTGGTTTTCCGATAATTAACCCCTTAGGAGTAAATGGAGTAAATAAACCCATTATATAGAATAGAATATACATTTATTTGCATTTTATTAGTAGGGTACACTGGAGGACTTAAAAAGATCTGCCTATTCAACCATTAACAATAGCATGCAAAAATTATTTTAAATTAAACTTAACAAGTAAGTACATATACTTTTTTTATAAATCGATATGGATGTCGTTATTGAGGTTTCATGGGATGTTGATTACGAAAACAGTATTTATTTTGAAGTCCAACTCTTAAAATCGATACGAATGTCGTTAAAAGGTTTTATGGGATGTTGATGGTGACAGACGAGAATGGCATTTATTTTAAAGTCCAACACGGTGCCATGATTCAAACCCTAAAGGGGTGAAATGGGATTAATATTTTGTATGAAAAAAAATATTCAATAGACATTTCGACTTGAAACTTCGTATGAGTAGGTACTTCTAAAAACAAATAAGCAAACAAACCGATATGGATATCGATATTGAGGTTTTATGGGATGTTTATTGCGAAGATGGTATTTATTTGAGGGTCCAACACGACACGGTGGACATTATTCAACACCTAAAGGACTGAAACGGGGGTTCAAATTTTTAATGGAAAAATAATACGGGAACGGGAACAGGAATGAGAACGAAAACGGGAACTAATAATATTATAAATGTGAAAGTTTAATGTTTGGATGTTTGTTACTAGTTAGCATTGCCTGCCAATAGCATTGTTATAGCTTGTGGTAAAACATGAATATTTTTTTATTTCGGTTAAAGGTTCCGAATGTCCACGCGGACGAAGTCGCGGGCAAAAGCTAGTCTTATTATATGATAGTAATTTTTGCATTCCACAAGAGTGTGTATTTTTTATTACCCATTATAAAAGCGATATACACACATCAACTTTGTCTAGGGATACAGATGTTATTTTCATACTAACGAGGTAACTTTGAAGCCTTGGTTTCCTGCCAGGGATGTACTGTGCTGTGATCTGATGACGGCTATCCAGGGAGTGAATGGAGGAGAGACACGCCCAACTGATTTGACCAGCATTCTCAAAACGTAAAGAACATGTTTAAAAAAACCGCGAACATAACATGAAAATGTATGGAAATCCTCAAACGGAGAACTTTGACCCATTAATCTTTTAGAATGTTGATCAGATCAGTTGGGTGTGTATAGCGATCTGAATCTCCTCCATTCACTCCCTGGATTGCCGTCATCAGATCACAGCACGGTACATCCCTGGCAGAAAACCAAGGCTTCAAAGTTACCTCGTTTGTATGAAAATAACACATGTTTCTCTAGACAAAGTTGATGTGTGTAGTTGTCAACTAAACACTGACTGATACTAATCCACAGAATTTTAACCACATTATCGCTTTTAAATTAGTAATAAAAAAATCGGCCAAGTGCGTGTCGGGCCACGCGCCGTAGGGTTCCGTAGTTACCTTATACCATACCATATTTAATACCACCTATAAATTTTCGTCTGTAAAAATAACTATGTTTTTCACAGTGTTGGTATGAATGACAAAGTTATATTTGCGGTTTAGGAAAATGTGCTATATCTCAAAAACTAATTACTATATCTCGTTCAAACCAATTTTGGTTGAAAGTGTTTATTAAGATCTACAGCATATATTTTTTTTAAATTATTCACTCTCTTATTTCAAAAGTTAAAAGGGGGGGACACACATTTTACCACTTTGGCGGTGAATATCTTTCAAACGGTTGACTTTGAGAAAAAGTTGTGTTAGAAACCTTAATGCCATTTTTAAAGACCTTTCTATAAACACCCAACACGTGTTGGTTTGAAGAAAAAAAAATTTTCAGTTTTAGTTCCATGTATGGGGAGCCCCCCCTTTATCTTTTATTTTTCTTATTTTTGTATTAAATACGTTAAGCGGTTAACAGAATACATCTACTTACCAAGTTTCAACTGTGTAGTCTTAATACTTTCGGAATAAGGGCTGTGACATACGGACAGACAGACAGACAGACAGACAGACATGACGAATCTATAAGGGTTCCGTTTTTTGCCATTTAGGCTACGGAACCCTAAAAAAAACCGGCCAAGTGCGTGTCGGGCCACGCGCAGTAGGGTTCCGTAGGTACATTATACCATACCATACTATAATACCGCTATCATTTTTCGTCTGAAAAAATAACTTTGTTTTTCACAGTGTTTGTATGAATGACAAAGTTATATTTGCGGTTTTGGAAAATGTACTTATATCTCAAAGAAGCATGTACTTATATCCGCCAAAGTGGTAAAATGTGTGTCCCCCCCACACACATTTTACCACTTTGGCGGCATATATCTTTCAAACGGTTGACTTTGGAAAAAAATTGTCTTAAAAACCTCAATGTCATTTTTAGAGACCTATCTATAGACACTTCACAAGTATTGGTTTGATGAAAAAAAATATGTTCAGTTTCAGATCCATGTATGGGGAGCCCCCCTTAATCTTTTATTTTTTTAATTTTGCGTAAAAATCGTAAAGCGGTTTACAGAATACACCTACCTACCAAGTTTCAACTATGTAGTCTTAATACTTTTGGAATAAAGTCGCTGTGACATACGGACGGACAGACAGACAGACAGACATGACGAATCTATAAAGGTTCCGTTTTTTGTCATTTTGGCTACGGAACCCTAATAATCTTTTCATATAAATTTCCTCTACGGTGGTCTTCGCTTACCAAATCGGAGAAGTCATGCTCACCTACATTTGGGTTGAAAATATCGGCATACCGACCGTGTCTGGGTGCGTCATGGCAGTTCTTCAGGTGACAGTTGATAAGCCGTCTGGGCAGTTGGCACGCTGCCCTCACGGATATAGACTGGGACGTGTCGTGCCGCATACTTAGATATAGCCAATACCATTGCATAAGCGGCGCGAGAGCGTTTTACTTCTTAAGTGCTGGAGTAGAAAATACGAATAAGTTACATTAAATTTTTGTTTGACTACTGAATTACCTATACTGAGTTTGCTACGTTTACTAAATAATGAGTTTAATAAACGAACAATTATAATAATACATTTTCTTGTTTTTGGTTTTTGCGTTCATAATGTTTATTCATATGAATAGTGATCATATACGTTACGTAGTATTAGAAAATCATGCAAATCTTCTATGTTACCCTGAGATAACATAGACAAAGGATTTTCTAATGTAAAGTTGAACTACACTACACAGGTATTCAATTAAAAAAGTAACAGGGGTGGAAAGGCTTTTGCTCATAAAATAAAAACAGGGGGTCAAGTCTGCTAATGTTTTCGTCAAAATCGTAGTTCAATGGTGTTTGAATGCTAATGCTTTTTGACACAGTTCTTGTTTCTTAAACCCAAAAGTGAAACACATTGCGTTTCTTAAATCCAAAACGGAAACATATTGTGTCTTAATTTTGGGTTTAAGGAACAAGAACTGTGTCAAAAAGCATTACTATGAGAACACCACTGAACTACGATTTTGACGAAAACATTAGCAGACTTGACCCCCTGATCTTTATCAGGATTATAACACGCACCCAAAATTTTAATGGCAAAGGTTTTTAATCCCAACCCGATAGTTAAAGCAGAAGTTTCAAAATGATATTTCAATATCAACGCTGGCCCTATTTTTAACCGACTTCGAAAAGGAGGAGGTTCTCAATTCGATTGTATATTTTTTATCGATGATCGCGCA
The DNA here is from genome assembly GCA_943789525.1 of Agriphila geniculea. Classification (NCBI taxonomy): domain Eukaryota; kingdom Metazoa; phylum Arthropoda; class Insecta; order Lepidoptera; family Crambidae; genus Agriphila; species Agriphila geniculea. Next base: position 11,682,551 of record OX038875.1, read on the forward strand.
TAACTTTCGCAGTTATGGACCGAGTTTGATAATTTGTTAGAATGAATTTTGTTTCGAGATGGTCCCACTTTTTTTTAATCAGTTCATTAGTTTTCAATAAATCCTTTCAATCTTTAGGTTAGAATTGCATGACTTTTTGCAGATTTTTGAGCACAACTTTTTTGTTTATGATTCTATCTCGATGATTTTTTTTATTAGAAAGAATCTATCTCAAGGGTGGTCATACCTATGTTAATTTCATTTGCATTGGACTTTGGGCTTCGAAAATACAAATTAATTATTATTAACTAGCTTCTACCCGTGACTTCGTCCACGTGGATATTCGAGTAAATGCTTCGGGAACCTTCAACTATGATAAATAGTACTCTAGGTTTTATTTCATCAAATCAGATCAGCCGTTTCTACGTGATTAGGTGGGTCCCCACAAAGTACGCTGCACCCTTTTTCCCTTTCCCCTCGCCCTCTCCTCCCTCTCACTCGCCCCCTTCCTTTCATCAAAATCGGTTCATTAGTTTAAGCGTGAAAGCGTAACAGACAGACACACAGAGTTACTTTCGCATTTTCATAAATGCGAATATCATTACTAGTATGGAAATACGAATATTAGATACGCATTATGAATTTTATAAAACATAATATATTGACGTCGGGTGGGTTTTTCGAAATAACTATATTGATTGATTAATTTATTAAAAGTTTCTTGCTCACAACAACAAACTAAATATTTAAACTCTTAGAACTATAAAAGTTTAAAATGAAACAAAAATGTCCTCCGGCCCCACTTAACTTCAATAGACTTTTCAAATATATTATTCTAATATTATTCCTTGCTTTTTAGAGCTCTTTAATTTTAAAGATGCTTATTATTACTTTTTTCAGGTTTTTTGTAAATCAAGTATATAATTTTTGGTATTACTAATTAGTTATTTTATATATTTTACCTTTTTCTTTTCATCTGCGCGCTGCTTCTATTGTTTCATTTTATGTCATTTGACATTTTTATTCATAATTCATGACAGAATAATTAACTGGGAATGTTTAGAAAGAAGAAATATCTAGGGTAATTAGACAAGCATATTATACTGATTGGCTCTTTGACTTTGTAAGTAAAATTGTTTCCAATCCCTTTATTAAACAATAAGCTTTATCACACCGCTTTATAATATTAACATGCGAGTGCCCTTATTTTAAGTGTTCCTTTTTTAACTAAAGCGTAACTTTTTTAATTTAGCTGAAAATTATTTGAATTGAATTTCCTTGTATAATAGATTGATTTGTGTTTATAGCGCGAGCGCAACACAGATTCATTCATTCTTTATACAAATTTAAAAGCTCAACCAATTGTTACATAAATAAAAGCGGAATGAGTTACAAGGTCAGCAGCTAGTCTCAAACTATAGATTTAGAAATTAAAAACAAACGACAAATTAAAATGGTAGATGATTCCGATAAATGGAGCCTGTATGTATAAATACTGCTCAAAAGAAAACGTTAAACGCGTGATTTTATGGGTTTTTGTGTGAAACTCCAACTGCTTTCTATTATATAATATTATACAGTGTCTTTGGTCTTGTACTAGCGATAATTTAAAGGTGTAAATTAGACCTAATTTTATCGACAAAAACATCCACATGTTGGGGTCTATCCCCTCTCCTGTTGGAATGGTCGCCATTTTAAATTTGACTTTTTATTTTAGTTGGCCCTGCCGAAAAATATAAATTTCTCCCGACCTAGAAGTCCTACAGTTATAAAAAAATCGAGTTGCACTCCGGGAGTGCCGGCAGAAGTGAAAACTTGAATATTAACGTTGTGCATTTTTATATTTTGAAATTAGCGGCAAAGGAATAAAATTATTTCTTTCCTATTACTATACAGACACAATTCAATCAGTTTGTAATTAGAGAAAAATTCTAAAGATTTCACGCCAGTGGCCTTTTTAATTTCTACATGCACGCATTCTACGATTTAAACTTATAGTTACAGAGTATAAATAAGTCTATGATTTCACCGAAGAGATCGCTGCTATTAGTTCCATTTTCAAAATTAGCGCGTTGCTGGTGTCACAAGTGTTTACGTCTTAAAATGACGCGCCGCCATTTTCAACGCGCCCCGTAGAAAGAGAGGGGGATACTTCCGCCGTCAGCTGTCTACTCTCCATCCGTCACATCCGTCTTACGAATTTTCGATCAGGGTCACGTGATTCTTACTGACGAGAGTTTAGCATTTTTTCCCCGTACGTACAAAAAAAAGCGTACAACGCCGCTAAAGAAGTTTTCACTTCAAAAAATATTATTCGAAAACAAATAATATAGTTTATCAATTAATAATAAAAATTGTGTAAACTTTTAACTTTAATATGTTATAAAAATTAATAAAATAAATTTTAATCTGTTTTTTTTTTTTGTTTTTCTGTCATATCCCAAAAACTAGGACATTGATGTGCATTTTTTTACATCATTATGATACAAAGAAATATTATAGATACAAAACGACATCAAATTGCATATTTCGAGAGTTTGTTATTGGAATATGATCCCTTACGTAACCAACAGTAATTTTATTTTCGAAAATGGACAAAGTTAAAAACATTTTTAACGTTTTTTAAATGAAGTTGATAATTTTATCTAATTAATTATAAATGTCGTTGAACAATAAAAGCAAATTTTTACTAGTTTTGAATTTCGTCCATTTTCGAAAATTATCATTTAGTGCTTGTAAGAGTAGTGCAAAAGTATGGTTCTAGTTTTTTTACATTCTCTTTGGTATGGTTCCCAAGGGATCCGAAAATATCTGTCCACGAAGACAAAGTCGCGAGTGGACGCTAGTTTTTCATAAATCTGTTAATTTTACACTATTTAAGTAAAGTTACCTGTCGGAAATTTCTGCTAGCACTTAGGTGTCCATAATTTCATCAAACTATTAAACTATCAATTGTGTGCGTTAACTTCAATCATGTAAAGTGATGGTTATAAGATAAAACAAAAAATAGTTTTATTCAAACACTTTATCAAAAGATGCCGTATACAAAAACCCTTTGCAAATAAAAAAGGGGAAAAAAGAGGATATTTTACTTCTCTTAAATCCTTTTATTCTCCGTTCCACTTTGACCACAACGGCTTAGTTCACTTTGTATATTTAAAATCCGGTGAAAATGTATGAGTTGGGTAGATATTCAGTTTGTCAAATAAGCCGCATTGTTGCCGTTGGGAAGGAAATAAATAAAAAGGAATAGGAGTGTATATCCGCTTAACTTAACCCCAGGGCACAACAATGTCTGAGAAATGTGTTAGAGAAAAATAGCATGTTGTTTTTGGGTTATCCTGATCAATGTTTTGGAAAATAGTGGCTACAACCTATCAATTAGTTTTTGTAAAGTCTTAATTACAGTTTTCGCTAGGCATTGTAATTCTAATAATTATTATGATTCTACGTAGGTCGTAGGTAAGTAATTAAAATTTACATGAAAATATTGCGAACATGTTCGTTCATGTTTTGATGATGATGATGATTATACCTCTGCTGTACCTATAACGGGTGTAACAAGACCCTGAACGAAGCCGAAGTCCACGCATTTCGCCCATCATCAGGATCATTTTAGTCTTGTATACTATACCTGAGAAACCAATAGCCACGAAGTTATTGAAGGTCAAAGTAAAAAATCCACAGACCCTGCAGTTCCCGCAATTTTCGGAGGCATTGAAAATGAATACAAAAATATACGAAAACAAAAGTTATTGCGACCTCCTTTATATTCATGCTAGCCTGGTACTTTTTAATAGATTGATTGCCCTGTTAGACATTTACTTAGGACTCCAGCGTTGAGAGCTGTGGGAAAAGTGCTTGCTGACCGAATCTGATGAACAGGTACTTTGATTAGCTCTTTTACATTCATGCTAGCCTGGTACTTTTCGTTATAGTTAACCAATTTCACTCGGAAAAGTCTCAATCGACGTGCAACTCTATCTTCGGAGATTCGTTTTCCTCATTACTTAATAAAGAGATCTTTTTTTCCGATTTTTTACAATTTTCAAAATTTCTCAAAAACTATCCAGCCAATTTTCAAAATTCTTTCACTGTCGGATCCACAATTAAATTTTTAACCTGGGGACACTTGTTTTATGGCGAAATCTCAATTATCCTCGGAAATATAGTGAAAATAGCGTATGGGCCGAAAAGGATTTGATAGACATTATCAATGTCAAAAATTTTTTTCAATCTTTTAATGAAATCTTATTTTATTCGTTATTTCTTAATTTTTGTCCAAAGATATATTATCAAAATTGTAAGTATTTCACAACAAACAATGTCTTCAATCACTCGATGTATCTCATGAGCACGCACATAAACGCTGCCTTTCAACTCAGCCGCACGCAGCTGCTGTATAGCATACACTCACAGGCGCGGTCTGTTGTATGCGTTACATACCAAAAATTAAAATCGTTTCTCAGCAATCATTTTGAACAGAAATGATCCTGATGATGGGCAGAATAGGTAGACCTCGGCTTCGTTGAGGGTCTTGTTACACCCGGTACAATCTTGTTTACAAATGTCCTTAGAGACAATTTGTGTACAATAACAAAACATTGAAACAACTTTCGATGAGACCTGAAAACTTGGACGACCTGAAAAACAATAAATTGAATTCTTGAAGTCGAAACATTTTACTAATCAAGACTTCTGGATTTTTTCTTGCCATTCAATACCTTTGTACGAAAAAAGGTTTTTAGGATTAAGGAAAAACTTTGCCAATACAAGTTTCCCCCGTAAGGTGATGTGAATATGTCAAAGCACGCTCAAGCTAATGTTATTTCGTATCTGAGCGTAATCTTCTTGATGTTAGGAACCAAGTTATGGTTGTCAGGAATAAGTAGTTTGCCTGTGCTGAACTGTTTATTAACTAATTTAATATTGTAGTCAGTTTTGTGCACTTTTAACCACTGCAAAGTTTTAATAAGTTTTAACCGCAGTCAGTTGCCAGTAATTAGCACTTTAATTTAGGTTTACTTTGTGGGGCTCGTTGGATAAAGAAACATTGTGTATCTGATTAAAGAAGCTTAATTTTTTCGTGTTGGTTATTTACAACTAAATACATTTTTGTCTTACTTTCAATCATAGGATGGTAACCCATCATAACCAGCTTTTGCGGAAGATGCACAAATAATTAAAACTTTAGCTCACCTCCAACCAAATGTGGCCTAAAAAGCTGTGGGAACATAGTACAAGTAACCTCGATAATGTACTGTGCCATAGATTTTCATTCATAACGTATCTCGATTACCCGGCAATTTAAATTTGAGGCATGTTTGGGCATTATTAAATTATTTAAATAGATTGTACAATCCCGGCGGGGCATGCGTACAATTAAATTTCCATTCATACTGGGTCAAATAGATATAAGTGGTGAAAGAACGCTATTCGATTTTCATACAAACGAGGTAACTTTAAAGCCTTGGTTCTCCGCCAGAGATTGACCGAGCTGCCATCTGGTGATGGCTATCCAGGGTATAATAAAAATATGATTATGATAAAAATTCTAAGATATGTAAGGATATGTTTAAAAAAACAGCAACAATAGCATTAGAATGTATGGAAATCCCGAAAATGAGAACTCTGTTCCTTACATCTCCTAAAATGCTGGTCAGATCAGTTGGGTGTGTGTAGCGATCTGGATCTCCTCCATTCACTCACTAGATAGCCATCATCAGATCAATCCCTAGCGGGGAAACGAGGCTTCAAAATTACTTCGTTTGCATGAAAATCAACTGGCATCCTTAATTATGTAGCCATCACTGTATAAGAAACCCCATTTCAGCCTTTAAATATAATATTTGCCTTAGAAGTACAGCGTGCTTCTATTAGTACTCTTGATATTTTAAATCAGCGGATAGAGAAGGGTTGACTTCACAACCTCTATACAATCGGTGAAATGACGTCATAATCATCAGCCATACACAAATACAAATGTCTATCATTGGAAAGTTCATATATCTATAATTGAATTTCTGGAAACAAACGAAGCTTAGAAAAACTTTTTGCAAATGGCTTTAACTTTTCGATTCGCAAAAATGATCAAAGTTTTGATCTAATGCCGGGGACTGGGGAGGAGATTTAATAAGCCAATTAATCAGCCTTTTGTAAGATATCCTACTAATGTTGTAAATATGAAAATTTGGATGTGTGTAATGTTTGGCAGTTTGTTACTCAATTACGTACCAAAAACGACTGAACGGATTTGTGTTAAATTTGGAACACATATTACTATTACTATAACCTGCATTAAAAAATAGGATCCATTATATCTTGGTTGGGAACAATGGTGCCCCATAGATTTTTCGACTGTCCATGCGGATAAAGTCGCGGGCGACAGCTAGTTAAATATAAAGTATAATTTTGATATACACTTCGATGGCATCCGCGCGTACAGTTCATTAAAAATAAAACACTTTACGGATTACAGCGCATATATTGGTTAATTTAGATGTTATTTTATAACACGATTGCTTAATTTTAGTTTTGATTAATTGTTTTTTTGGGTTTCCCAACGTTTTGAAACGACACCTCTCCAGGGGCCGTGGTCACAGGACGACTAAAGCGAAAAGGCTGCTCATATTTTTATTAAATGATTTGCTCGGAACTTTGTAAAAATGCATTCAAGTTTATTAAATTATTTTTCAACACACTTGCTCGTAAAGTGAGCCCTAATACATCGCTTTTAGGGCCATAAACCGAGCTATAACAAACGCGTGCAATAATATATAAAACACTAGTTGGTTATAGAATTAACCATACAAAGTTAAATTAGTACCTTACTGCAAGTCCTATGCGAGTAAACAGAGCATTCCCAATTTAACCGGGTAATACAGTTATTTTTTTTAGTAACAACAAAGAGGTTCTATGCCGCTGAAAATCCATATAGGTACATTTTTGCAATGAATAAATATGTAAGTCCTTAATAAAGTTAAACAAATATTTATTATGATCAAATTATTCATAATTCACAATATTTTGCAATAAAATATTAAAATATTTGCGTTTTACCGCTTAAAATTATAATTTTGTAGTAGGCTGTATGCTCACTAACCCCTTTGTTCGCAAAATATTCTTGCATTGGGCGTGTGAAAAAAACAAAAAAAACCTGCGCGCCTTTTCTCATCATGATTGTTATTTTGTTTTTGTCGTATTTGTTGCTGTGTGGTAAATTACTTTGTTTTTTCCTCGCAAATGTGTTGAAAAACGTCGTATGAAACTCGTGAGCTCTTACTTATTGCACACTCGGCTGAGTTACGCCCTCGCCTGCGGCTCGGGCTGCAACCCACAGCCTTGTGTGCAATAAGCAACCTAAGCTAACTTGTATCATAATGTACTATTATAGCTACGTTCTGATTTTAATAATTATTACTGAATTTAATTGGTTTAAATTAATTATAAAACAACCTAGCTACTGAATCTACCACCAGTTTACTATAATTTTGATATTTAGTTGTCATCTAAAGGCATACATATGATTTAAACCAATGTAAAAAACTAGCGTGTCGCTTTTCTTCTTTCCTTTTTTCAGTCAATCACAGTCACAGACTAGACAAAAATGCAAATTCTTCTTTTTGTTTTTTGAGACGACCTCCCTTTGCTATGGAAGCAAAGGAATTGACCGCTATACAGCCAACCCAATGTTTCACTGTTATGCATGTGTAGATATTAATTTGTGTTTTTTTTTGTAATTATTTTTGTATTTTGTACGTTCAATGTCGCCACTGATTAGGCCCCTCCAGAACACCAGCGCTGCGACGGTCTTGTGTCGTTGTAGCATTAGCTGAGGCTGGGGCCTAGTTGGCTGCTCACTTTGTTTTCGTATTTTGTATTGTTTCATAATTTCTTCTGATTGTTTGTGTTTCTTTTTAATTCTTAATTGTAATAACTAATTGTGTGGCCAATAAACAATTTACTTACTTACTTACTTACTATTTAAGCTTTAATCCACAATATCATGTAATATACAAAGTGTTAAATTACTGTACTAAAGTTACGACGAACAACGCATATGCAAACAATTTCTGAGAATGTTGAAACTTGCAAGTGGAGTTTAAAACTTAACCTAAACTTAAGATAAAAACTAGTATAATAAGGATAAAAATAAGAAAATACGAGAATATTTAGGCTAATAATAATGAATTAAAAAAAAAACAAAAAACCGACTTCAAAAAACCTACTCTAAAAAGCAAGAAATAATATTCGTAATAATAAAAACACGTCTATTGAAGTCGGGTGTAGCTGGAGTACAAATCCCTTTTTTTTTATTCTAAAAGCCCCACCCGACTTCAATAGACGTGTTTTTATTATTACGAATATTATTTCTTGCTTTTTAGAGTTAAAAAATTGTTTAAAAAAACAAAAAACCGACTTCAAAAGCATACGCTAACTCTAAAAAGCACGAAATAATATTCAAATCAATAGATACGCATTATCATTGTAATAAAACACGTCTATTGAAGTCGGGTGGGGCTTTTAGAAGAAGTCCTCCAGCCCCATGGTGGTAGACCCCCAGTCTACCATCATGAAACATGATAGGGGGCGCTGCAGCCACCTGATAAGTAGCACTTGAAAAACTACTAAACTGATTTCGATGGGCAATGGTTCTCAGATAGGTCTTTGACCGCTAGGGGGCGCTGCAGTTATCATTTTTCCATTTATCTCTAGTGCCGTTTGACCGATTTAGATGTGGTTTTCTGTAATGGGTTTGTAGTTTGTCGGTGAAAGTGCTTAGTCTTATGATAATGAGCCACTGGGGGCGCTGCAGTAATAATTTTCCAATCGGTTTGACTAATTTAGATGCGGTTTTTAGAGTAAATAACGTATGAATTCTTTAAAAGTTTAAAATAAAAAGCATTTTTTTTTTTCAAAAACCCACGACGGTTAAAGCTGTTACTTTTAATTTAAAATGAGTAAAATAAGTTTTACAAAAATCTTCCGACTAAAAGTGATGAAGGTATTATACATAATATATTTATCGACCTATTCATAAATTACAAACGCAAGAAAAATCGGTCGAAGCTGCCATTGCCATCTCTCTAAAGTAACTATTAACATAATTAATCACAACTGCAAAATATTAGTTCATTTTGGGGCAGGTAATGGCAGCCCGAACAGATTTTTTCTTGCGTTTGTAATTTATGAATAGGTGGTGTGATGGTCCCCGCGGCTGCTTGTCGCTTGCCTGCTGCTAATGACCAATCTGTATGTGATACTTACTGTATCAGCTTTGATCGTCTAGTGGTTTTATTTGATTATTTTATCCCAAAATATAACTCAGTTTAAACAAATGTAACTTTTAACAAACTTGTCTGGAAAGGATGATATTGTATACGTCTTAGATAATGGCTTGAGGTGCGATAATAATTATTCGGTTAATAAATGATAACAATGATTTTGATACGCGTTTGGATTCAATCAGAGCGTCTATTCCAGATGCGATCCTGCCAGCCCTAATTGATTTTTGACAATTCTCGTTAGACGGATGTCAATAATTCGCTGTCCTTATCACCCTTTTTATTATTTGATTGGAGGAGATTAACTGACTCCTCTTCTTTTTAAAAAACAGGTGGCCACCTTAGGGTTGATGGACTAGCGCGAGCTCTTAAATTCTTCCTATGCTATTTCTACGCTGACCACAATGAAAGTCACCCTCTGTACCATTTGAATCCAAACAGCGTGTTTCTGATTTAGAATAAAACTAAATGAATACTAATTATTACTTTATGAATCACAACCTCTAGCCTAAATTCAATTATAGTGTCAAAGATTTATGACAACTTCATAAATAATTCATGTTGAATGAATGGCATTTCATTTAGATATATAATGTGCTCTAAATGAGAGTCTTATTTAAGCTGCATTTGGTATCAATTAACAGGGCTATCAATTTAAAACCAATAAAATTCTAAGTTCTGTTCGAAAGAACTGTGATAGCTTTTACTCTATCTATAAACATGTACCAAGTATTTTTCAAGTGTCATGACACTGTAAATCAAATTCAAAGTATGGAATCTAATTTTGTCCATTACCCAACAGACAAAATAAGCATCATCATCGAAGATGAAACTAGTATATTAATTTAATGATATCTACAAAAGGTATTAAACTCTATCTCTGGAAAATAGTTATTGCAAGTAATTCTTCAGTGAAAAAGGGGTGCCTATAAATGGGAAAATAAATATGAATACAGAATAATTGTTTAGAGTCATTTATTATTGGCAATGTTTGGTTTTGGTATTTGTTTGATTATTTGTTTTGTTCAAGAAAATTACTTTAATTGGTTTTGATTTAGTGATTTGAATGTTAAGTTATTGTAATTATTTGATAAAAGGGTTTAATTTAGAGGTTTTGATTATTTTTGAAATTATCTGATTATTATGAATCATTAATAGTATATATTATATAAATTAGTCTTTAATTTAAAATTGTTTGATATATTTGCAATTTAAAAATAATGCTTTAATTATTTGAACAACTTATAAAATGACTCTTAAGAAAAACTGTTGGTTAATTTGATCAATTTCTCGCGATAGAAAGAAATTGACCCCTCGCTTTAATTCTAAAGCAATTGAATATGGAAAAATAAAGCGAGAAAAAAAAACCATATTCGCTATTTAATTCCTTATTCTAAACAACACACATGAAAAACAAAGAGTGAAATATAACATAGCGTATCTATTTTAGACTTTTAGTTATGTGAGATCGATGCACATTAATTAAATAATTTATTTACTTAACACAAGTTATAAATGAGAAGTCTAAAATAGGTATGTGTTTTATACATAATTCTTATTTCTATTTACTTAACTTATTTTTCTGCAGTAAGGAGCTCCTTGTAATTCAACAATGAAACTTTAATTAATTTATTAATGTGGATCCAAACTATTTGTAATTTATAATTCGAAGGGACGCTTTATTTCTCACAACAATTTATATAATCGATCCAAAAAGACGTCTGCACTCCACACTCGTCCTTCGCTAATCCTCTACCTTTTCAAAAATCTCTATACAATTGTTAACAACAATAGAATTACAACTACTTTATCCTAATACGCTCTTCCTGTTATGAAGATAGAGTCCAATTTGGTTTATCACAACTCCTGCGCACTTTTCACAAAACCACACCCTTAATGCTATGACGCGCTGTTTGATTGGCTTGTCCTTGATATCATCTCTTTCTGTTACATGGCATTATAAATGTCGAGTTTCCACATTTGACTTGAAATCAAATCATTGTATGCAACAATGATCCGGGTACTATTGAATTGTTTTCAGTCACTGTCTCATGAAACCTGAAAAATAAAAGGTATTTGCGTAGAAACTGCATTTTTAGATTTCGAAAATAACTAGAGAGACATAGTATTATGTCTCCTTAGTCTTTATCCATCAGAACTTAAGGTCCAAGTTTGTTTGAGCAAACGAAGTTCAGTTATCACATTGCATTTCCGCGTAAATATTCCTTTTTTTTTATATACGTTTTAGGTCGACGACGCCGACGTCCCAAACGTGGCACTTATCTTCCATTTTAAAGATGTGGAATATTTTTTAACGATATTTACGATCTAAAATGTCAACCTTGTAGAAAATTTATTGTCCCTTTTCAAGTGTCAAAAAAAAAAAGGAGATTTGAGTTACATTACTTTGCAACGAATTTCTAAGACGTTTTTTTTAATGGTAGCCACATGTTGAAATGTTTGGCGATGTTTTCAGAACTATAGATTTTTTTCTTGTCGTGTATGGCCTATGGTCCATTACACAACCCCCCCAGATTCTGTTACGTTATTGAAAATTTTAGTAACATAATCTTTTCTCGAAGATTTGGTTTTATTTCAACCAAATCTCTATAAACTGTTAGACAACAATAAAAAAAATCTTCTGTAAGTTCGCCTTTCTAACTATTCCGACGGCCACAATAAAATGACCTTCTTTTATGCAATGCGCTTTAAGGTTCCAACACAAAAAAAAATCCGAGAACCCTCGCCTCTATTTTTTTCTTTTTCGGACATCTGTCTGAAAAAACTTTTAGTAGGTACTTATTTTATTGCTTCCTAGTCGGTATTCAAAGTAATACTTACAAAATTGTTTAACATTACCTACTACTATATTACTGTTTTCATAATATTAGGCCTGCGCATAATAATGTATAAACATTGTCATAAAATTTAACTTTGAATTTAATTAAGTACTATGTATGCTTTATTTGTTTTATCAATTCCATTACAATGCAATAAGATGTAAAATCTCGTAACTCAACTCGTTATTATATTTATTGCTTTGAATTATTTAAATGTTTTAATTTGACGTAGTGTTTTATTTCAATTGTTTTGGTTGGTTTTTTCTTTACTATTTATACCTAACTTCGGAAACCTCAATCGTTCTTATAAGCTTTTCCTCAGATCTTCTAGTACTTAATTTCGTCACATTTATCATCCGTTGATTCTGTTATGTTTCATCTAAACGATAGTTCATATGTCAGTCATACGCTCAAAACTAAGCTTTGAAAAAAACCTAAAATTACATTTCATTTCAATCAATGAAATTTAAACCATTTAATTGTCATTGTTTTATTAACAATAATTCTCTTATCACTTCCTAAAGAAACATCTTTCTACCACTGTAAATATTATTCAACTAATTATTTATTTGCAAACAATAATGTCTATTGTTTATATAATTCAGAATTATCAAAATGTTATTTTATTTATTATCATTAATATGCAACTTAGTTTGATGTTTTTACCGAATTTACTTTTTGTTAGATTATAAATTGATTGATATAATTATCACTTTAACCCTTTTAAACCAGATAGGTACTACTATATTTTATTGATAGAAAATATCTTCATTAAAAACCGAAGTCTTATAAGACTAGACATATTACAAATATGAGATCGAGAATCACTCATTGTTTACAACGATTTAACCCTGCAAGCTTTATACAATGCCCTTTGTTCAATTTAAGCTTTCATTGTACAAGTACTCTCACCGAATTAGAATAAACTTATAATAATGTTTATATTTTTATAAACTATAATGTAAACACCTCATCATGTCACCACATCTCTTTCTCAAAACGGGGTTCGAACCCGCAACCATTTATAAATGTTTTTCACTAAACTATTGAGTCACTTCGCAATCTCGTGTTTCTCCTTTTGTTAATATCACCATACCTAGAAGAGATCGCTTTTAGCGTTAAGCTCAAACTGTTTTACCGCTCGACTAAGTCTTATTATAATATCTTAATTTTCTATCTAGTAAAATAAATTTTAAAGATTAAAATGTCCTTAAATCTTTTAAAAATAGCTGATGGTCACATCTACTTGATATGCTCTAAGGCCTCTAAGCAACTTCTCTCCAATTCAACTTTACGAGTTTCCATTGTTTAACCTTACTATTTATTAACTTCTTCTTTCACGTATGTAATAATCCACCTGATTCGAACAGGGCAGGGGTATGCACCCAAATTCATCTTAGTTTCAAACCAAATTTGAATACCAATTCACCTCTATATTTTGATCAGACAAGACAGACAAGCCTAAACTTTTTTCCACTCCATATACTTATACGTACTGAAATTGCGACCTTATGTTTTCCTTCTTTCCGTCCTTAATAATTTTGCAATAATCAAATCAATCAGATTTGATTTTTTTGATCTCCTTTCCATTCTTTTCCAACTGGTTATTAATTTATCCAATTACGATTAATCGTTCAGTTGAAATTGCAAAATCTATTTTCACTCCGTAGCTAGATATCTTAAATGACTAAACTTAGATTACTTTTATCTATTATTTGATCAATATACTTGATTCGAAGAAGTAATGTTGTGCTTTGGCCTAGTGTATAATATAGCTTAAAGTACTAAATTATTGATTCAATTTCTCAATCGGCAGTCAAAATATTATGTGAATTCTGAATCTAACAGAATCTTTCATTTCCAATTCAAAATGAATATGAAATAACCATGTCTATTTTTTTAAATAACTAATTTTAGGTATTATAGAAATACTCTAAGTATAACTTTCCATTTCATAGCAATGCAATACCCCCATGAGGTTTTCTTAACAATTTACTTTTACTAATTGAATAGTAACATAACCGAGATACCAAATATCGACCTCTTTTGTTCTTTCTTAGAAAAATGTATTTAATTGGTTTTATGACCTCCATTGTAAACTATTACTGCGTACGTTTATTGAAGTCTCCTTTTGTTCATCTTTTCTATTGAAATATTTATTTAAACAAAGAATCTTTTTAAAAGAAACGACTGGTTATTGTTATTGACGGTCAGTCTTGGAAAAGGTCGTCTCGCACATTTTTTCCTTTGTTCCCCAAACATCTGCATCGCAAGTTTGGTGAATTTTAGCCTGAGGATTTTTTTCGTTTCAACCTTTTGAAAACAAAGAAAAAATATTGATATGCGTCAAACTATACTTTAAACTCCTTTTAATTTTTCTGGTAGGTATTTTCCAAATCTCTTAAATTGGGTTCAGATTTCTATCTTAATATATCCTATTCCTAACTCAAATTTAGACTTCATGTAAGTACACTTTGATAAATTCATACACCTGTATGAATCATTTTACTCGTTTCTCGTTCATAATAATAGTACTAAAATGAAGTGTATCCGTCCTTAACCATTTGCCTCGGACAAATCGGTATTATGTTATAAAATTAATTCAAGCTATTAATTAGATCGACTTAGTCTTTCTCATCTAATAATATTGTAACTCAATTAACTAAATGGAATCAAATGTATAAATTATTTATCTTACCTCGAATCGAACGAAGTCAAGATTCAATTCCTAAATAAAATAAAAATTGATAATATCCTTTGTTGACGGTATAACTGTTGCTTACAATATATGAACCTTCTCAACTACTAATCTTACCTTAGTTTAAAAACTACACTAAGTAATATACTTCGATTTTAATAAAGATAAACATCTGGTCAATAACTGATACGAATATCAAAATAAAGCATAAGCTTTACAATTTTATTTTATTTGAATGTTATATAATTTTTAATGTAATTTGAATTTTGGTCGTACTTTAATTTTGTATTTCTGTTTATAACATTACGTTTTCAACTTATAAAATTGTTGTTTTTATAAATGTCGTTTGTTCCGTACGTCTTTGTATCGTTTAAAACTTCCTAAATGACTAATTAACCGCACAGCTACCTGCCTAATTTAGTAATACTCTAATGAACTAACAGACCTATTATCCTAAAATTGTACGCAAATCTAACGCTTCGATTTACTTTAAACTTTCCCGCTAATATATCAATCCGTTGTTATTGAATAACATCCGTCTTCGTCGTATACCTACGCCTACCTACCTATCTATACCTACCTAAAATCTTTCGCGCCTATCTCAAATCCTAAAAAATGCCGCTGCCTTTCTTTCGCGTCGCGTCAAAACATTCGAACCGTAATAATTTTTTTTCTAACGCTTTGCCTACAACTGTAATAAAAGAATTTCTAAAACGTTATTGTGTGGGACTAACAAAGAATATTGTTTTAGGTACCGAACGAAACACAATGCAACAATGATAACTTGAACTTCGCTGCCTGTAAAAGTACACAATAATTAAAAATATTGCCATGCACACTAGAATGAATTTCAAACGAATTGCAGAGTGAAATTTGTCGGCAGTTATAATATGATAATTATGGGTCTTTATCACAAATAGGAAGTTAGTAATTTCTCCTCTCCCAAAGGTTTAGAATAAACATATTCTTATTTAATTGTCAAGATATTTAAAATTTTAGAATTAGTATTCAAAATTTCAGTCTGCAATGTTTGATAAAATTTAAATATAAATATGCTGAAATATAATATTGGGATATGATATAAAGTTTCTACGTTGTGTAATTATTTAAAGGTTCGATTCCCAGTTGCGTTTGCTATAAGTGAACACAAAATCTAAGAATCCTGGTCACGGCACCATGTGTGATGGTCCCCGCGGCTGCTTGTCGCTTGCCTGCTGCTAATGACCAATCTGTATGTGATACTTACTGTATCAGCTTTGATCGTCTAGTGGTTTTATTTGATTATTTTATCCCAAAATATAACTCAGTTTAAACAAATGTAACTTTTAACAAACTTGTCTGGAAAGGATGATATTGTATACGTCTTAGATAATGGCTTGAGGTGCGATAATAATTATTCGGTTAATAAATGATAACAATGATTTTGATACGCGTTTGGATTCAATCAGAGCGTCTATTCCAGATGCGATCCTGCCAGCCCTAATTGATTTTTGACAATTCTCGTTAGACGGATGTCAATAATTCGCTGTCCTTATCACCCTTTTTATTATTTGATTGGAGGAGATTAACTGACTCCTCTTCTTTTTAAAAAACAGGTGGCCACCTTAGGGTTGATGGACTAGCGCGAGCTCTTAAATTCTTCCTATGCTATTTCTACGCTGACCACAATGAAAGTCACCCTCTGTACCATTTGAATCCAAACAGCGTGTTTCTGATTTAGAATAAAACTAAATGAATACTAATTATTACTTTATGAATCACAACCTCTAGCCTAAATTCAATTATAGTGTCAAAGATTTATGACAACTTCATAAATAATTCATGTTGAATGAATGGCATTTCATTTAGATATATAATGTGCTCTAAATGAGAGTCTTATTTAAGCTGCATTTGGTATCAATTAACAGGGCTATCAATTTAAAACCAATAAAATTCTAAGTTCTGTTCGAAAGAACTGTGATAGCTTTTACTCTATCTATAAACATGTACCAAGTATTTTTCAAGTGTCATGACACTGTAAATCAAATTCAAAGTATGGAATCTAATTTTGTCCATTACCCAACAGACAAAATAAGCATCATCATCGAAGATGAAACTAGTATATTAATTTAATGATATCTACAAAAGGTATTAAACTCTATCTCTGGAAAATAGTTATTGCAAGTAATTCTTCAGTGAAAAAGGGGTGCCTATAAATGGGAAAATAAATATGAATACAGAATAATTGTTTAGAGTCATTTATTATTGGCAATGTTTGGTTTTGGTATTTGTTTGATTATTTGTTTTGTTCAAGAAAATTACTTAAATTGGTTTTGATTTAGTGATTTGAATGTTAAGTTATTGTAATTATTTGATAAAAGGGTTTAATTTAGAGGTTTTGATTATTTTTGAAATTATCTGATTATTATGAATCATTAATAGTATATATTATATAAATTAGTCTTTAATTTAAAATTGTTTGATATATTTGCAATTTAAAAATAATGCTTTAATTATTTGAACAACTTATAAAATGACTCTTAAGAAAAACTGTTGGTTAATTTGATCAATTTCTCGCGATAGAAAGAAATTGACCCCTCGCTTTAATTCTAAAGCAATTGAATATGGAAAAATAAAGCGAGAAAAAAAAACCATATTCGCTATTTAATTCCTTATTCTAAACAACACACATGAAAAACAAAGAGTGAAATATAACATAGCGTATCTATTTTAGACTTTTAGTTATGTGAGATCGATGCACATTAATTAAATAATTTATTTACTTAACACAAGTTATAAATGAGAAGTCTAAAATAGGTATGTGTTTTATACATAATTCTTATTTCTATTTACTTAACTTATTTTTCTGCAGTAAGGAGCTCCTTGTAATTCAACAATGAAACTTTAATTAATTTATTAATGTGGATCCAAACTATTTGTAATTTATAATTCGAAGGGACGCTTTATTTCTCACAACAATTTATATAATCGATCCAAAAAGACGTCTGCACTCCACACTCGTCCTTCGCTAATCCTCTACCTTTTCAAAAATCTCTATACAATTGTTAACAACAATAGAATTACAACTACTTTATCCTAATACGCTCTTCCTGTTATGAAGATAGAGTCCAATTTGGTTTATCACAACTCCTGCGCACTTTTCACAAAACCACACCCTTAATGCTATGACGCGCTGTTTGATTGGCTTGTCCTTGATATCATCTCTTTCTGTTACATGGCATTATAAATGTCGAGTTTCCACATTTGACTTGAAATCAAATCATTGTATGCAACAATGATCCGGGTACTATTGAATTGTTTTCAGTCACTGTCTCATGAAACCTGAAAAATAAAAGGTATTTGCGTAGAAACTGCATTTTTAGATTTCGAAAATAACTAGAGAGACATAGTATTATGTCTCCTTAGTCTTTATCCATCAGAACTTAAGGTCCAAGTTTGTTTGAGCAAACGAAGTTCAGTTATCACATTGCATTTCCGCGTAAATATTCCTTTTTTTTTATATACGTTTTAGGTCGACGACGCCGACGTCCCAAACGTGGCACTTATCTTCCATTTTAAAGATGTGGAATATTTTTTAACGATATTTACGATCTAAAATGTCAACCTTGTAGAAAATTTATTGTCCCTTTTCAAGTGTCAAAAAAAAAGGAGATTTGAGTTACATTACTTTGCAACGAATTTCTAAGACGTTTTTTTTAATGGTAGCCACATGTTGAAATGTTTGGCGATGTTTTCAGAACTATAGATTTTTTTCTTGTCGTGTATGGCCTATGGTCCATTACAGTGGATGATTTAAATATGTATAATACCTACATCACTTGTATTCGGGGGTATTTCGTAAAACTTATTTTACTCTTTTTAAATTAAGAGTAACAATTTTAAGGGTCGTGTGCTTTTTAAATTTTTTTAATTTTTAATATTGTCTTGGTTCAAAATAAATGTATTGGCAGTGCTAGTGGACGAGTACCTTCGCCTTAATAAGCAGGGAAAAAATATATTTGTGATTTAAACAATTCTCAGAAATAGTTAATACCGCAGTATGTATCTCTAAACAGTTTATTTCTAAACCACATATGTAAACATCAAGTTGAAGTAAGAAGCAGAGGTCCAGTTACATGTCTTTGCTACACGTAAATTGTAATAATTGCAGTGAAAGTTTTAAATGTCACAAAGCATTTTACTGGTTCATAAACCTCACGATTCAGCTCATGTTTAGCAATGAAGTTGAACAATTACTGTTTATAAATTATTAGAGTTGTGTTCCTGATACTTTAGCTTTGACGTCCACAAATTCCACAACATACAGGCAGAAAATAAATCTAAATGTTAACGTTGACAGGTCATAATATTGAGCCTCGTGCAAAGGGGCTGGTTTTTGGTGAATCGAACAGTTAAATGTTTTACTATTCTGTTTGAACTCGACGCAATTAATTAAAAACCAATGGATTAACAAAGCTGTTTTATGCCACAAAACGTGTTGGTTTTACGTTTTATGTTAACACATTAAATTGCTTCATAATTGTGTTGTTTTTTAGGGTTCCGTACCCAAAGGGTAAAAACGGAACCCTATTACTAAGACTCCGCTGTCCATCTGTCTGCCTGTCTGTCACCAGGCTGTATCTCATGAACCGTGATAGCTAGAAAGTTGAAATTTTCACAGATGATGTATTGTTGTTGCTGCTATAACAACAAATACTAAAAACAGAATAAAATAATATTTAAGGGGGGCTCCCATACAACAAACGTGATTTTTTTGCTGTTTTTTGCTCGATATTAATAACAACAACAGATAGACAGTTGAAATTTTCACAGATGATGTATTTTTGTTGCCGCTATAACAACAAATACTAAAAGCAGAATAAAATTAATATTTAAGGGGGGTACCCATACAACAAACGTGATTTTTTTGCTGTTTTTTGCTCGATATTAATAACAACAACAGGTAGACAGTTGAAATTTTCACAGATGATGTATTTTTGTTGCCGCTATAACAACAAATACTAAAAACAGAATAAAATTAATATTTAAGGGGGGGCTCCCATACAACAAATGTATTTTTTTTGCCGTTTTTTGGTACGGAACCCTTCGTGCGCGAGTCCGACTCGTACTTGGCCGGTTTTTTTTTATTCAAAAGCCGTGCAGCAATTCCGTAAATGTAAATTGAGTAATAAATCTCAATTGTTTTCTTTCCAGGTAAGTCGCGAGGCATCTTCTGAATCTCCAACGAGTCTTGTTAATTATTTCGCTGTGACGAAATAAGCAAAGTAACCGCTGCGAAGGTAAGGTATGGATTTTTTTGACATCCCTTTTATGTCGTGATTTACAAAGCAAAAATTGGATTGGAGCAAAATATTCACCTCTCAAGCTTACGCGCTACGACATGAAATAAAACACCTTTTTAACGGATACTAGCGCGGTTTTATTGAAAGTACTTTGGTAATTATAACCCGGCCGAGTTAACTCGGCACCTGAAGCGCGATAGACCTCCTTCGTTTTCTCCTTTCTTCACGCCACTGTCGTAATGCCAGTAGCGTTAGTTTATTTGTTAGCTATAATTTATCGATAATCTATTGAAAACTTTCAAAAAATTTACGACGGTGGCGTGAGGAAAGGAGAAAACGTGAGGGGTCTATCGAGCTTCAAGTGCCGAGTTAACTCGGCCGTGTTGTAGTTGGTACTTGGATAGATTTTTTATTTTCCCGATGTTTCGTCACCTTAGCAGCTGCCGTGATCAAGGGGGACTGGAGCTGCTCGTGAGCCTACCCTCAAATGATAAATTCATCGCGAGCTTCTCGTGAGCCTACCCTCGTCGTTAGAGGACAGGCTCACGAGCAGCTTCAATCCCCCGTGACCACGGCAGCTGCAAAGCTGGCAAAACGTCCGTTGGGAAAATAAAAAATCTAACCAAATATCACCAAAATACTTTCAATAAAACCGCGTTAGTATCCGCTAAAAAGTCATGGAGCAAAATAGTCTTAAATTTCAACTTATTTTAAAGTTCAATTAAAATTGAAGTATTCTTATCGTAAATTTGCAGAGAAGAAGAAATGTAAAAAAATCAGTTTCAACTAACTACATTTTTAAAGTACCAAGTTTAAAAAAATGTAATACATAAAACTAAGTGATAGACAAGCTATTTGCTTCTTCCATGCTTTTACCATATTATTAATTTATACGCCTTTAGTTAGGACGGAATTATACGCCCTTAGAAGGATTTATACGACACTAGCGGCCGCCCGCGACTTCGTCTGCGTGGAAAGGTTTTTTGCTATCCCTCGGGAACTATACTTTTTTTCGGGATGAAAGGTACCCTATGTCCTTCTCTGTACCCCTGACAACATATATGCAAAATTTCATGATGATCGGTTCAGTAGTTAATACGTGAAGGCGTAACAAACAAACAAACAAACGGACATTCGCATTTATAATATTAGTAAGGATTAGTGACAACTAATAAAGATGTTTAGTAACATAGTGAAAATGGTAACTATAGTTTGACAGAGCGACCTTGTGCTCTACTTTACAATCTTTATTAGTAAGGGGGTAAGAGTTTAGGTGTGTAAATTTAATACTTAAAGTATATTTATTATGATAATTAATTATGATTTAGTAATTTTCGGTACTCATTGTCTAAGAATTAAGTATATAAATATCATGTAATTATTGTAGTGACTGCTTCGTACCAAAATAAAAAGAAGAAAAAAAGTTATATTAGTATATGACTAAGTTTTTCAACTCAAACTAATTCAAAAACTTTTCAAGATGTAGTTTTAGTTAGTTTCTATTATATATAATCAAAAGTACGATAGATACAAACTGACTAAGGTACTTGTACTATTACTTATGTATTTTGTGCTAACATGTGTGTGTGTGTGTGTGTAATGTGAACCAATCCTAACGTCTCCAATTTCCTTAGTGGTTTGCTTAAACTATTTGACTTCCGTTGAGATTGAATAAAAGGGGATGGGAAACAAAAGGTGTCAATTTAATTCCACCATATTATTGGTTGAGTAGAAGTTTGAGGTTCTGATGATAGGATTCTTGATTCGGTACGTTTTCGTTTCGGTATTTTTAGTAACGTTGAAAAAGAAATGATTTTGGAACTAAATTATGAATTTAATTTCTACTTATCCTTACTATAATATTATAAATGCGAAAGTCCGTTTGTTTGTTACGCCTTCACGTCTTAACTACTGAACCGATCATCATGAAATTTTGCATACACGTTGTCAGGGGTATAAAAAAGTACATAGGGTATTGTTCCCGAGGGATAGCAAAAAACCTTTCCACGCAGACGAAGTTGTGGGCGGCCGCTAGTTAAACTATATACTATACTTCTAAACTACTCAGTAGGCAGTCGAACCTACGACCTGGGGGGTATTACAACCTCTTAAAACTTGCCAGGTTTATGAATTGCTATAGTTACATCTCTTTCTCGCTGTACAGCAATTAAAAGAGATAGATTGATAGCCAGTCAGAAAACTGCCAGGAAATAAGAGGTCATACGGCCCCTGTTGTATGTATGTTAATGTTTTTCTACGTTTCTTTTGATTTTGAGGTAACAATATAACACTGACTAAAGGCCTATTCAAATCTGAGCGTAAAGTTATCCCAATGAGTACGTGGTACGTATCGCGTACCCATGACAGCTGCGAAAATGCCATACCAAATCACCGGCGGAATATCGCTCGGGTATAAAGGGCACCGGTAACGATCAATTGCGATTGTATTTTTTTTCGTCAATGCCATTGTTGGAGCAATGGGGATGGCAACGCAAAGCTAATTGTAGATGTCACTGCGTATGCTTGTTCCTAAAACAGTAGACGTTCAGAACAAATCTATAGGAAAAAAATAGGTATTTATTTTGTGGTATATTTTACCGAAAAGGACCCATTGACCCAAAATTTATATAAAAGACTATTCTACAATGCAAATACTGGAATTAAAAGCCAAATTAAGGTGGTTTTGTTCTTACTGAATTTTTTTTATTAATATCCAGATTTATCAGAAATTTGCAAATGCAAACATTTTAACAGCTTATTTCACAGAATTTAGTCATTTTAAAGCTATAAAACGATTTTTAAAGAAAAAGTCCTTTATTTTGACGGTCTTTGTGGAACAAGCGTACGTAGCGCCACTTTGACAGTTACCTTCGTCATTGACGATCGCTTCATTTGCATGTGTAAACGATCAATTTTCGCATCAATGAACGTCATACACGCATAAAATTGACAATCGCAAATGATCGTTACCGGAGCGGTTTACCGCTACCCACGGCGCCGGCGGTAGCGGATACCGCTCAGATTTGCATAGGCCTTTATAGTGGCAAAAGTAAGCGTATTTGCTAACGACTCAGTAGCTCAGCGGTCAGAGCATTTGTCTGGTGCGGAGGTTGTCTATGTTGTATAATTCGATTGCCCCCTGACAAGAAGCTTATACCTCCAATGGAGATTGCACGGCCAGTGTCATAGTGAAGATTGAAAAAAGGTCCTTAAGTGACGTGACGGCTTATAACTACCTCTTTCTTTAGTGTTACAATACGTTAACGTTTCTCACGAATGAACGAACGACGAACAACGAACACGTATTGTAACACTAAAGAAAGAGGTAGCAATAAGCCGTCACGTCACTTAAGGACCTTTTTCAATCTTCACTATGACACTGGCCGTGCAATCTCTATGGGGGTATAAGCTTCTTGCCCCCTGAAGTACCTACTAAAGATAAGTTGTTTTTTTTTCTAGTAAGTAAATATAAAATAATTCACAGGTACCTAATTTCAAATATATTTTCATAATTGTTTGTCAGATTCAATTCAATTATTTAGATTTAAATGAAAATATGTGTTGGTACGTTGATTTATGTTACTTTTTTCCAGTAATACCTACAATGTGAACAAAAGCTTCTATTCTGTCAAAAAGC
This sequence comes from Agriphila geniculea, assembly GCA_943789525.1. Classification (NCBI taxonomy): domain Eukaryota; kingdom Metazoa; phylum Arthropoda; class Insecta; order Lepidoptera; family Crambidae; genus Agriphila; species Agriphila geniculea. Next base: position 11,706,271 of record OX038875.1, read on the forward strand.
TCTGTAAATGTCGTAGCTAATCCATTGCCACCAGTTTCATTCATGTGGCCGACGTTTTGTCAAAACTGCCCATAAATCTCTCGGATTTGTAGCAAAAGGTTTCCACAAAAATCGACTTTCAGATTGTGCCTATCATCTTTCACAAAGCTGCGCTTCGAATATCTACAAATGCCGAACAGATTTTCATACCTCACATGCTTTTCTTTCTGGAAAATAGACAAATTTAAACGAAAGTTTACAATCAGAAATATGAGATTGTTTGCATTCTGGTTGGTCAAGACCTAAAATCGTTATTCGTACTTATTATATTATGAATACGAAAGTGTGTTTGTTTATTACGATTTCATGTCTTGAAATTCATACACGTTGTCGGGGGCACAGAAAAAGACAAAAGGTATGCCTGCGTCTGTATTCCCGAAAGCATATAACCCAGCGATTTTTAAAGTCCGAGTGAATAGGCTTCTTCTGGGCAAGCTTGCTTCATCTTCGGCCTCTTCTTAGCCTTATGGTTCTCGAACGTGGCCAAGAATAAGCCCATTAAATGTAAAAAAAAACCTTTCGCCCAGAAAAATAATCCTCCACGCAAACAAAGTCACAGGCGGTCGCTAGTAGGTATTGAATAAACTAACCTCATCTTTTTCCGTCTTCTATTATTAAACGAATAAAAGTAAAAAATATCCAGTCCTAAGTAAATAGTCTCATGAAATAAACATGCAAAATATATTTTGCGGGAAAATTGTTACAGCATTTTTTCTACCGTGCTGATTCATCATATAATATCCCTTTGGGAAATTGGCATGTTGTGATTTAAAAGAAATTATTAACTTATACTTATCCATCAAAAATATAAGATTATTATATATTATTATGATATAATATAGTTGGGATTAGGATAATCTAAAATTAATTTTTAAAGAGCATGTTGTATTATCTACAAACTAGCGGCCGCCCGCGACTTCGTCTGCGTGGAAAGGTTTTTTGCTATCCCTCAGGAACTATACATTTTTTCGGGATGAAAGGTACCCTATGTCCTTCTCTGTACCCCTGACAACGTGTATGCAAAATTTCATGATGATCGGTTCAGTAGTTGAGACGTGAAGGCGTAACAAACAAACAAACAAACAAACAAACAAACAAACGGACTTTCGCATTTATAATATTAGTAAGGATTACACATGCACAAAAAATTCCCTTGAATCACACAATATAACACAAAGAAACGTCTTAGGTTAGTACGAGAATTCTTTAGAAAAGTATGAGAAAATAATCATGAATTATTGTATTTCATGAAAACAATAACGATACTCACTGCCATTGACAAATATTAAGATTCCATTGTATTAACAAAATTGAGGAATGGAATGACAAAGCATTTCAGCTAGAGGGCAAAATATTTTCCAAAGCTCTGAATGAGTAGAAACACTATTCAATATCTCATGATAGCAATTATCAGCTAAATGGCACAACAAATGTTGTTCCATAATAATTGAGGGTTGGAAAATGGACAGTCAGCCTTAGAAGTACTTACAAAAAGATTTGTTAGATCTATTGTGTTATTTGTGTCCATGGATTTCAACATAAGTACTGAACAATAGTTTGTGTGACCAACAACACAAATAAATAAAATCCTAACTGGAGTGCAACCACTTTGGAGTATGGTAGGAACATATGTGATGGTGTTGAAATAGCCAAATGATAATAATTAATATGGGTACTAGATGGACCTAAATGAAACATGTATTGACCAAAGTGATAATCAAATATATGCAATCTATAGGTTAGGTTGTATTCAATAAAACTTACCATTTATGTTTTCTGTAATTCATAAAATGGTACTTAACTGGTACACTGTTTATCACCCTACATCACTAGCGGTAGTGTTCTTATCGTAGGCGAAATTTTTTTATTAGACAAATGGTATAATTTTGGTGGATCATTTCCATACCTGTAATGCCAAACCATATAAAGACAAGCAAATATGCATGCGAAATTGCAGCCAATTTTTGTAGTTACATGAAAAAAAATTCACCAGCTCTAATCTCACAATGGAGCGTTGTACACACAATAATCCTGTTGTGTACCAAGTTTTTTCATTTATACTTTTCAGACGCAAAAGAAAGTTAAGTTTTCAAGATCTTACTCGGTAGGTCGCTTATCTAGATTCCAATGGCTCTAACAAAAACTTTAATTCATCAAATCTTTTTACAAACAAACAACGGAAAGCAACGACAATAATTAAAACATCACAGAAAACATACTTAAATAATTTATCAAATATTTTTACGAATAAAAACGTCTTAGTCTGAACGCAAGGTACAAAAATAACGACGTATATATGTTACCGGCAATGTATGAAATGCAGGCATTGTATACAATGCCTAGGCATTGTATACAATGCCTGGCCCTTTTAGGCAATGTATGAAATATAATGAATATTGATATCTATTTCACACATTACCTAGGCAGTGTATACAATGACTAGGCATTGTATAGAATGCCTGCTGGTCCACCGGCAATTTGTATAATAAAAAGATTTTCGAGAATAGATTCGAGGGGGGATCGAGGGGGGCTTGGGGAAAGCTCGAGGGGGGGGGGCTTGAGGAAAGCTCGAGGGGGGGGGCTCGGGGAAAGCTCGAGGAGGGTTCGATGGGGGGCTCGAGGGGGGCTCGAGGGGGCTCGAGGGGGGCTCGAGGGGGGGCTCGAGGGGACTCGAGGGGGGCTCGAGGGGACTCGAGGGGGCTCGAGGGGGCTGGAGGGGGGCTCGAGGGGGTCTCGAGGGGGCTCGAAGGGGGCTCGAGGGGGCTCGAGGGGTGCTCTTTGGAATCGAACCTGTTTTATTCCTGTAGGTCCCGCGTATAGGTTAGAAATTTAAGGCGAGCGCGGAGCGCAGCGGAGCGTGAGCCTTAAATTTCGAGGTTATTTTTTTTATAACAGACAACAGAAATTTGAGTTTGGAATCGAACCTGCTTCACTCCTGTAGGTCCCGCGTATAGGTTAGAAATTTAAGGCGAGCGCGAAGCGCAGCGGAGCGAGAGCCTTAAATTTCGAGGTTATTTTTTTATAACAGACAACAGAAATATACTTATTTTACACATTGCCGGTGGACCAGCAGGCATTGTATACAATGCCTAGGCAAAGTATAAAATGAATTATATTTCATACATTGCCTGATCGTTTTAGGCATTGTATACAATGCCTAGGCATTGTATACAATGCCGGATTATACACATTGCCGGTAACATATACAAAAAATACTATTGAGTTATCTTAACTACGTCACAGAATACTACGTACTCTATCAATATACAGGTAGGTAGATACTTTAAGGTTTTTATACGTTTATGCCATCTCCATAAAGTTTCTAAGTCAACAACCTCTTGAATTTGATGTTTATCAAAGTTTAATGGGAGAATTACGGGATAACACACAATTTGATTAAACTTTTTATATTACTGAAATGCTACCTTATCTTATACTCGTTTCACAGATATTTTATAATTTTTTAACTCATCTTTTCGCTTATGATTATAGTATTATTATGTATTTTCTGTGGTATTATTAACATATTAACGGTTTTCAATAGATCCTTTACCTATGCTGTAGCCTTTAATAGGCCGTTCTATTCATAAATAAACTACTTTCTAACATGACATGTAAATCTTAATCATGCTTAGACTGTCAATCTTTGAAAGTAAAATCAAAGAATAAATAAGTAACAATATTGTTCTGCCCATTATTTTTAAAATAATTACCTACAATCCCTATAATAATAATGTACTAGCTCCACGTATCTATACAGGCAATCTCAAGCCAAACTGGGCAATAGTCGGTACTGCAGCAGTTCACAAGCAGTTTCTATTAGGTAGCAAAAGAAACGGAAGTGGTATCGAATACGGCCAGAACGGCGCTTCTGTCGAAACATATATTCTTGCTTTAGACTGTCTATTGAGTTTAAAAATGTTATTACTGATTGCCGTATAGATTATTTCAATCTTAAACATTTAGTCGATTTTCGTTCCTTAAATACGCGTTAGAGTCGCGCACCATCTGCGTACGTTATCGCGGGGAACTCGCGACTGTTGTGTACCGTCTTTCCATTGGTTTGAACGAAGATGGAATACTGGTTCCTATTTATACTGTAGTCAAACTGACAGCAAGGAATAAAGAACTTGGGCTGAGATAAATCCCCTGTGGTTAAGCGGAATTACCGGAACACCCATCTGTCTTCAGATTCGTTAAATGAACTTGGCGAGAAGAAATCTGCTTATACAGATATGCTATAGGTACTTATTAAATTTTGCACTGCCTCATCTGTTTTATTACAAGTAAACATGATTGACGTAGAAGATCAAACTATTAACGATCTCCAGACAATTATTATCAAGTTCATATTAAATCTCCATTATAAATAGTTTTGCCTCTAACAACAATATTACATTATTTATTCTAATTTTATATTTAAAAAAGCAGAAGGCAAATTAAGCTTCACAAGCTCACTGGGTCGGTATTGATGATGACTGTTTGTAGTCAATACTATCTTATGATAATGTTCTAAAGTCGACCTTTGCAAGTGCTGTACAACCTTTCACGAGCTCTGAACTGGAAAATGCTTAATTTTATTCCCACTAGCAATACGCTAGCATTCGTATTTCATTCTGCTTCATCGTAAATTTAAATATTCTCAACTTATTATTCCAACTGAAAACCTTGGTTAATTCTTAGAATCTACTCGTAACATCTTTTCAAACAGATTCTATGCAAAGATCGGATGGATAGTTGGAAAATATTTGTTTGATTGAACGACGCCAACAGTACACAATAGCTTTGAAATATCAAGATGGCTACGAAAATAGCCGGTAAAATTAGAGCAATAATACTCATAATTTAAGAACAAAAGTGTTAGACCGTGAATACATGTATTCAGTTTAAATGTTAGCATTTTCCATTTTAAACGTAACGTGAATTTTGTTGTTTGTCTCATAAGTATAACTATGCTACCTACAAAATAAATATTTAGTATTCGTTCTTCTACCCATATGTTACAAGGTTGTATATCAGTATAATAATAATTATACTTTCATAATAAGCAATACTGTATAAGTAAATAACTTTCTACATCAGAAACACACTAGGTAATCATGTTTTTAGTACCAAATACGGTATAGCGTAATCCTATTTTGTTAACTTGGATTTGTGATAGGACTTAGGGCATATAAGCATTGTGTTAAGGTTTAAATTAAGATCACTACGCTAAGTGATAAGTTGGTTATTTACTTCAGTCGAAAGAGTAGTACGGTATAACGGGATAATACCGCTGATCTCCTCCCCCCCCACTTCCCTACGGAACAGTTAATGAGAAAAAAGTTTCTGTAATTATTCTTCCATATAATCATTCTTTCGGAGCCTATCCTTAATTTCTATTTACTTCACATTAATATCCTTGTAACTAGTTCCTTTGACTAAGTAAACAATTCTTAGCGGGTAATATTGAATAAGTAATTTTACACCCACTATGTTATTCCCGCTAGGGGTTGTTTCTAGATAGGAATCCATGAATTAGATATAGTATTTGCTAAGGCGTTTCCTATTGTGCAAAAGCTAAATTAACGCCTGCAAAATAGCATGGGGCTTATAGTGATTATGGCCCATTATTTCGCGGAGAATTAGATACCAATGAGAAATCCTTTCCTTACTAATATTATAAATGCGAAAGTCCGTTTGTTTGTTTGTTTGTTACGCCATCACGTCTAAACTACTCGACCGATCATCATGAAATTTTGCATACATGTTCATACGTGTTCAGGGGTACAGAAAAGGGCAAAGGATACCTTTCATCCGGAAAAAATAACAGTTCCCGAGGGCTAGCAAAAAAACTGTCCACGCAGACGAAGTCGCGGGCGGTCGTTAGTTTGATTTATATTTCCCAACTATTTTACTAAAATAAACAAACCATTTCGGTTGCTATAAATAAGTTTACAGATATGAAGTTTATTTTATTAAAAGCTAAACAATAACGCAAATAATAACTCGTCCCGAAATCGTTCGAGTAGTCAGTTGTAGGTATTTGAGATAGGATGTTTGAATTCCGTTGAAGCAAATACCCTTAAGGTCATCCCTTACAAATGGTCCTTTATGGAATTCACTCAGACCCTTGAAGATTATAAAAACATTGACATTATACGAAAATGTGAAACATTAAATGAAAGTCTGAAATACACGTGAACTTCATAACATTATTATCATTTTATTTTTATTTAAGTGCGAAATTACTTTTATTCAAAATTTTGTAAATTGATAAAGTAATTGCAATGCGTTTCAATTGTATTGTTTATTGAAACTAACACTATCAAATCAAACTTTTATCGTAAAACTAATTTTTACATTACACATTTTTACGTTGCTAAAATAACATTCATAGTAAAAAATTACAAAAGTGACTGCACTAAAGAGATGAATCAGTTGCGTTGCTCTCTAAAAGACGGCTTATTTGAAACTTACGGGTTTAACGATGCGACAAATTAAAAACCCTAGAAAATTATAAGTAAGTATAGGAAAATAAAAACAGGACGTCGGAAATTACTTTTAAGCAAACATAACGATGGAAGATTATAAATATTATACATTTTATCTTTTTTTTATGAACTTAAGGCTCGGTTATACGCTGGAAAATTTGTCTCTTTTTTTACATGTAAAAAGTAAGTAAAATAACCTCACTTCTGATATTTTGATGTTTTTCGTTGTTATCTCTTTAGGTTATCTTATGATTTTTCGGTGTGTAAAACTTTACGTTTTCTATAGAAAAAGATAAGCCTCCCAACACTATGTTTTCATACTACTGGCCCTTAACTAATTGAAGTAGCTTTTCTTCTATACCATTCTTAAATTATAATGTCCAGGAAAAATATCAAGTCCCAAGCTGCGGAAATATAGGTTAATACGGATGGTAATATTACAACTTTACAAGCTAAGTAGGTATATCACACACCCCTAAGAGAAACCCTTGAGTTAAGGAAAATGCAGTTTACAACGACCAATGAGCTGTAAAACTGTTTAAATATACTAAAATATCATCAACAGCCTTCGATGGTCCTTCCATCAAAATTAGGTCATCATTATTGTCCATTTTCACGTGGATTTCGGGGTGTCCGTGCGTTGTAGCCCGGCCGATAAGCACAGCCGGAGCGCGGATGCGGCGTGCGGCGGCGTGCGGCAGCGGCGGCAGTCACAGTCGGTTGGCACGCGCGGTCACACGCGCCCCGCGGCTCGCCCGCCCGCCGCCGCTCACGCGCCCGCGCCCGCGCATCTTGTCTCACCCTCAGGTAAACGCAACTGCAACTAAACCAACCCTCAATCTCAAAAAGCTAAACTAACACTGTATCTCGAATAACATTCGGGCCCAAACGTGAAACTAATTTGGAGTGGAAACAAAAATTCAAAGTGTTTTGTTGTCAATGATTATTTTCGTTGTGTGAACAGATGTGTTTCTAATGACACCTCGCCATGGATGTATTATTGTCTACAAAGAGTACGCGGCTCGATTATGCTAACACAATAACTTATTTCTTGTTGTTAGTTACCGATCTTACACTGAACCTCATTACCAAGAATTTTGCCATGTTGTATTAAGACCTTAGAGAATCCGCTTACCTTAAATTAAATATTCTGCTTCAACGTCAAGGGAATAACTTGAAAATACAGAAAGTTGCTCTCTCAATTTGCGCCCTCTTATTAAAATCAAGCTTAAGTAACTGGCATTCAAAGCCACCGGTGATATTATGTTTTGTTTAATGGCGAACATTAGCCAAGGCGTCTACGTATTATATCTTCATTTGAGATAACGACCCTCTTATCTCGTGTTAAACCTTGAGATGAACCTAAATCCGCTATCAAGATCAAAAACCATATTGTTTGAATAAACCAATAGAGGAAATATAAATAGGAAGAGTTAACCCGAAAGAAGAAGAAGATCATTTACGTAATCGATGATTGAAATTTCAACCAGGGGTTTGTTAAAGATGATTTTGAAGTAAAGATTGATCTATCAAAATGTTCAAATTGTTAAACTCCAAAGACGTCGCTATATTGAGTGTGGTCGTGAACTCCGACACTGATTGTGGTTCTTCGTTCAAAATACTAAAGGTATTATATATATGTTCCATAAATGAATTCGTATGTAATGAACACTTATAATTGGATTAAGAACTACAGGGATAAAAGTGCTTTCAATATTTTTTAAACGACGAACAAAATGTATTAAATTCTTCGAACTTAATTTTATTTGTCACTGCAAAACCTTTCAGTTAAGTAAATCTAGTTTATGAAAATTGCTGAGAATTTGTAACAAACACAAATCATACCTACCAATAAACTAAACAAGATTAAAAAGTGATGCAGCATTTTTTCTTGCTTATAAAACAATTAATAAATAGTTTGACTTCTTATTAAATAAAAACTATGAGTATTTTTAATCATATTATTTTACGCCATTCTTGGTCACAATCGGCTGCACGGTTTATAATTACTTACTACTTAATATTAAACCAACAAATAAAAGCCAATTTCAGCCGAGTTGATATGTACTTACGATAGGTGCCTTTTCATAAAAAAACTCTTTTGTTCATAAAACATCTTAGACCTCCTTGAAAGAAACAAGTCTGTCTAGTTTTAATTAGAGCTTAAAAGAATTAATTAAAAGTTCAGTTTCAAACGGCTTGCTTGTCTATTTTAGCCTAGCTAGCATATACCTATCCATACTAAGAAAGGGTAGATAAGAACCTATCTAATGATATGACGATGATGATTGTGAAACACAAAAGTGAAATATAAAAATTGCAACAAGTAATCTGTCGTCACTTTCGTGACAGTATTAGAACATTAACAGTGATTTTTAAACCTAAATGCATTTTGAAATAAATAATTTTAAGATTTTAACTTACAAGAGCGGCGTTAAAAATACGCTCAACAAACAACCTCTAAGCTGATCTTAAATTTAAATTATTTTATTAGATTAAGATCTCACGGTCATTTGGCACTGAGAAAAACTGTATAATTATTTAATATAAATTTATACATGTTGCTAAGTATACGTATATATTTTACCTTGTTTATTGTAATTTTGTGAACTGTAAATTAGCTTTGAAAAGTTCACTTTTACACCCTAATGCCATAGATTTCCATATCGCGGTTCTAACAATGGGGAATGTCCGAAAAAAATCAAATTGGCTGAATATTTTTTTACAGATAGGAATAAGCTCGTTTAGTAATAGAAAAAAATTTCAGAATTTTCGGTTGCGTGAAAAAATTAAAAAAAATTAAATCCTCTTTGACGTCACAAATGTAGGAAAGTAACAGCAGAATGGAAATTATATCTTTGCCAACACCTACCACAATGACAACAAGAATTAAAAACAAAAAGTTTTGACATTTTGTGTTGATTTTTTTTAATACGATGTTGTGTTTGTGGCAGATGATGGCAAAGGTATAATCTCCATTCTCCTGTTACTTTCCTATATTTGTGAAGACGAATAGACTTTTTTTTTTCACTTAACCGAAAATTCAGATTATTTTTTCTAAGAGAGCTTATTCCTACCTATAAAAAAATATTCAGTCAATTGGATTTTTTTCGGACATTCCCCATTATGAAGAAACATAAGGACTTAGCTTTTAAGTAAATTTTATTTTTCCTTGTCATATCTCACAATTACAGTTTATTGGTCCACAACCAATTAGAATATAACGAGAGATAAACGAGTCATAAAATAAACGTGATCATTTTTATATGATCTCTACGATTAACCCGCTGTGTATTTTACTGCATTAAAATTCCACCCACACGGTTTCCGTCGTAAGGTGATATTACTATCAGACTAAAATAAAGGCTAAGCTAGGCTGTAAATTACATAAATATGTAAATCACCTGTATTATATTACAAGAAAATAAATTTTGTACGATTTCTTAGGTACCTACGTTGAAACCAAATTATTTTAAGATGAAGAAACAAAATAAGTGACGTGCACATACTCGTACGTAAGTACGTACGAGTATGTGCACGTACCTAAATAAACCAATGGACAAAGCAAATACATATGTTATGTTATACATCATTATTATACATACAGTCAATATAATCGCATTAAGAGGCAATATTGTGGCCTTAGATTATGATATCAATAGATAGAAGCTGTTACAATCGTGGTTAGAGTCTATACCCATAATGACAATGATTTTTAGTATGATTGCATGTTTTTTTAATCAGCATTGTACGACAAAGTGCATTGCCTAGATCAGGGGTCTCCAAACTACGGCCCGCGGGCCAGCTCCGGCCCGCGAGCACCAACAATCTGGCCCGCGAAAGCAGGCCGGATTGTACCAACAATACTGTAATTTGCAGTATGTTGGTACTTGGTTGGTACGATGAGCTAGCTAGACCCTGGCCCTTGAGACTTCGTGGAGGAGTTAGTCTGGCCCTTATGCTAAAAAGTTTGGAGACCCATGGCCTAGATCATAATATTAAAGTTTACACACGTTCTTAATAAAAAATGCTAACAACTTTCTTTATACACAATTTTTGTCGGGTACCTAGAATTTACCAATAACCATTACAAATTATCATTATAAAATAATAGGGTTTAGGTAGGTACAAAAAGAGTACAATAAAATATTGATATCGATTCATTTAGTTTTAAGTGTGCATTTGACTGGAATAACTTAACTTTAACGTGCAAAGGCAAAAGTCAAGTGAAGTGTATATTGTTTAATAATTAATGAAACGAGAAAAATTTCCCCTCTGTTCCTTTATTTTATAAAGATACCTGCTATTTCGATAAAGAATAATAAATTATTTTTCTTTTTGTTTAAGTGCTTTAAGCAATTTTCAACTGAATTACACTTAAGGAAAATTTAACGGCTAATTGTTTATTTCAATCTACAAATTTAAAATTCTACTTTTATGTGAAATATTTTTAACAAAACATATTATTATCAAATCATAATTTAAGTATAAAAAGTATTTTATGTTTTTAGGAAGCTGATCAGACCAGTAAGGTGTGTATATAGCGTTCTGGATCTCCGCCATTTACTCCCTGGATAGCAATTATCAGATCAGAGTTCATCAATCCTTGGCGGAGAACCTAGGCTTAAAAGTTACCTGCCTTGTTTGTATGAAAATTGACTGGTTTCTTATTATCCGTCCACCACTAATGCCTCGTTTGCTCGCGTTTAAAATATCATTATATCGCGACAAAAATATCGCCGATTCCGATATATCAGTATGGGTATAGGATGCACCCCTAATTTTAACAAAACAATATCGAATATAATTGTGTTTATTATTATAGCAAAGACACTAAACGTAGTCATACTTGGTAATTTAATTGAATGCTAACTCATTTAAGTTATACGAACAATGTTTGATTCAATTGAAGTCTGTGTGCTATGAAGTTGTTAAATCAATGAATTCTTAACAAATTGATTTCTTTAATAACCCGTCATACCTATTTAGCAAATTGATCTCTTTTTCAAATTAATAAACCGTCATACCTATTAATTTTCGTAATAATAAAGTCATAATTTTATTTATTAAGAACGTGAACAATCTCGTGGCACTGCAATTCCAGAGTGATAAATTTATAATCTAGCTTTGAGTTGGGAAGACTCTTATAATTTACCATTTTATATTTCTCCGCGAATTCACTTATTTGGTCAGAACTACTTTAAAAGACTTTTTAATATCACCGTGACTCTTTTATAATTACTAAGTATAATTTCACTTCAGATTTTGCACTCTTTCAATCGAGTCTTGCTATTATAAATTGCTTCCACTCCATTCATAGCCTTTGAACTACAATTGCGTAATTAATTTATGTTGCCGTTCTGTTAAACTCATTTATATTCTATGAGATGATTGTATTAACATACTCAATATCAATAACTTTATCGTATAAAATTATGATTTTGGAAATTGTTTTAGCAACCTAGTTATATTCACTGGTTTTACACTTATGTCCATTTCAGAGGTAAATAGATTTAAATTTATTCAAATGTAATTTCAGTTAATTTTATTTGAATGAATTTTATTTTTATTTTCATGTTTCAAATACTGTAAAAATAACTAAATGTAACGTAAACAAGTATCCATACAACACCATGACCAGAAAAGATTACAGGTATTTTAATAAGGCTATTTCTTTTAATCTGATCGGATTTTCTTCCCTTTCTTTGACCCTTACATCAAAAAAAAGACATAGGACAAAGGAGCGTTTTCTTTTCACTGAAATGAATATCTCTATAGGATAAACATGTTTAACGAAACAAAGTGTTCGTATCGATTTCAAAAATGTTGTTTTAGCTATTTCTGCTTCTTCGTTTGTTCACAATGGATACAATATTTGTTTGGTTTTTGTAATATTTAAGGGGCTATAATATTATATATTTAATAAGTGTGTTCTTTAAGAGAATAAATAAAAGTACGTTACTACGTATTTTAGAAACAAGCTTAAACAAAAGTATTGTAGTAATTGAGCAAGCAAGCTGGGTTGCCTTAAGCTACTAAACTCTCTGTATTAGTTACAAAGTAGCTTAGTTATAGTCTGTGAGAAATTGTCTTGTATGTACGCCATTGCCTTCGAAATACGAGTACACTAAAACTGAAATATCAATACAATATCTCAAAATAATGAATATGAAAATTAGCCAATCTTAACTTTACTAAACTTAATTTAACTAAATACTTCGAAGAGAATTACTTAAATCTAAAATAAAATTCTCCACTCTTTTTCATGAAATAAACAATGAAATGAAACGAAATTGTATTAGTGTGTTGTACCTGACGTTTTTTTATGCCTTTTGTGTATGTGCTTTGTGTTAGTAATAATTGTTAAATATTCTATTCTATTTTAAATACGATTGAAAATTTTACAATATAATAAGTACTTCTTTTACTTCAACGTCAATTTAATTTTATTCTTAGAACGGTTCCGACAAAAACCTTGCTCAGTTCAAGACTACATACATATTCAACTATTCAATTATTGTTAACGTTTGTTGTAAAAGACGTCACAGATTACAATAAAATCTTTGGATTTCATGTTACAGTATACTTTAAACATTCGTTCGACTCATATGATGTTTGTTTTCTTTTTATATTCATACTTCTGTGACCACCTGTTCCTATGATAACTAACGCAGATTTTATTATTTATTTATGGATCGTGTATATTACTTTCTTAATTAATCCTCCCTTAATGCTTCTTAATCTAGTTGCGTTACAAAAAATAATAAATTTAATATTCAAAACATTTACATTTAGATTTATTAATCGCTTTAATAAATATGAAATAACAAAGATATCACTCGAGAGCATCGTGACCTTGAGCGTCATATTTTATTAATTCAATTTTCCTACCAATGGGTTCAATCATTCTTTGTTTTGGAAACACTTTGAAAATAAACCAAGTCACTGAAGTACCTAATATGCTACCTACTCAAAAGAAAATAGCAGCCACTATAATGTTTTCCATACAAACGAGCTAATTTATGAAAGTTTTTTTCATATAGATCAATCTGGTTTTATTTGAAATTTATATTGTTCGAGAGTTGTAATATTGAACTTGAGGACTTTACTGTTAAATTTAATGTATAATTTCTCCAATTTGCCATGTGTCAATTAGAACAGAAACAAATTATATCATACAAAAAACAACAAACAAAAAACATACGGCGAATAGGAGAAATTGTACAGTAAATTCGACAGTTAAGTCCGCAAGTTGACTATTAAAGCTTTCGAATAATATAAAATTCAAATAAAATCAGTTTGAATTTATATCAAAACTCTTTCATAAATTAGCTCGTTTGTATGGAAAACCATACAGACGCCCCTATTTGCTTTTAGGCAGTTTAGATTTCTTTATACAGAAACTTTTCAAACATGAAATTATGGTTTATCGATGGGGTCTCTTTAATGTTCAACCCTCGCTCGGCATAAATCTGTACTGATGTTAGTCAAAATGCCCTGACCTTGACCGCGATAAGCATTCGATTATATGTCGTGACCTATTATGATAAATATATCGGATAGTGTAACTTCGACCAGAAGCTAAGGTCATTTTCACTATCGTATTTTAAATTGTGAGATCAGGACTTACACACTAATAATATATTGAATATAAATATGAACTAATGTAGTTGTATAAGAAAATACTTGTAGCAGTGTTTTAATGTTAAAATTTAATATTTTTTTTATATTTAATATTTTAGACATGGAAACATAATTTAAGCCTCACTCGCCCGTTAAAGCGCTCATGGCGAAGCTTGACAGATTGATCGTATTCACGTTTGTTAAGCAATGCTCGGTCCGGCCAGGTATCGGATGGGTGACCGTTAAGTGGCATTATAACTGAGCGCTTCCGTGCTTCGGAGGGTACGTTAAACCGTCGGTCCCAGCTGTTGTCATCTGATAACAGTCGTTAAGCCAAGTTAGAGGCCTGACAGGCAGCTTGATAAACTCTAACACCAGAGATGGCCACTATTCGTCATACGATAAGAAGAAGAAGAACATAGTTTAAAAAAATCTTTATAAACTATGTTTAGAGTCTTTCTTTCGGGAGCCAGCTAATATGAAAAGACTTGACTTACTAACCCTGGAAAAAGCCACATAAAGTTGGCCATGCGAAAAACAACCAATCCTTAGATCGACACCAGTGGCTTTAAGCGTCTGATCCGTATTTAGGCAAGTCGATATAAAAAATTAGGCCCAAACTACTACCGCCTTCACCACGTGGAGGTACACCCAGCTTATATTATTATATTATTATGCTAAACATCTTTAACCTGATCTCTTAGATTTCCACATCAGATGATCTTCGATTTTCTGTAAACACATGTTTATGCAAATAAATTAAACTTGGTTCAGCATCAGATACTCTAGATCTTCGATTACCTCAACAAAAAATGCTCATTAGGCTGAACAACTTTTGCTAAGGTGTCATTTTTATATTTCTAATAGTTTAGCTGGATCATTATGGTTCTGCATCAGGTGTTCCAGGTCTTCGATTTTTATACCTCAACAAAAAATACTCATCAGGCTGAACAACTTTTGCAAAGGTGTCAAATTTATATTTTTAATAGTATAGCTGCACCATTATGGTTCTGCATCAGGTGTTCCAGGTCTTCGATTTTTATACCTCAACAAAAAATGCTCATCAGGCTGAACAACTTATGCAAAGGCGTCGTTTTTATATTCCTTATAGTTTAGTTGGGCCATTATGGTTCTGCATTAGGTGTTCGGTGGCGAGCGGTGGGGAGCTCGGTGGCGCAGTGGTTTAGCGCCTGGCCCAGCGATTGCGGAGGTTAAGCAACGTTCGCAAGGGTCAGCCATGGGATGGGTGACCAAAAATTTATTATCTCGAGCTCCTCCGTGCTTCGGAAGGCACGTTAAGCCGTTGGTCCCGGCTGTATTTGCAGTCGTTAACACCCACCAATCCGCATTGGGCCCGCGTGGTGGGTTATGGCCCGTCCTCCTTATCCACCCATAAGGAAGGCCTGTGCCCCAGCAGTGGGGACATTAAAATGGCTGATGATGATGATGATGATGATTAGGTGTTCAATTTTCCAAAATCAAACAGCTATATAACAAAAAAAAACCGGCCAAGTGCGTGTCGGGCCACGCGCAGTAGGGTTCCGTAGGTACATTATACCATACCATATTTTAATACCGCTATCATTTTTCGTCTGAAAAAATAACTTTGTTTTTTACAGTGTTTGTATGAATGACAAAGTTATATTTGCGGTTTTAGAAAATGTACTATATCTCAAAAACTAATTACTGTATCTCGTTCAAACTAATTTTCGTTGAAAGTATTTATTAAGATCTATAGCTTATATTTTTTTTAGATTTTTCACCTTCTTACTTTAAAAGTTAAAGGGGGGGGGACACACATTTTACCACTTTGGCGGCATATATCTTTCAAACGGTTGACTTAAAAAAAAAATAGTCTTAGAAACCTCAATGTCATTTTTAAAGACCTATCTATAGATATCCCACAAGTATAGGTTTGATGAAAAAAATTTTTTTCAATTTCAGTTCCATGTATGGGGAGCCCCCCCTTAATCTTTTTTTTTTTTTATTTTTGTGTAAAAATCGTAAAGCGGTTCACAGAATACACCTACCTATTAAGTTTCAACTATGTAGTCCTAATACTTTTGGAATAAAGTGGCTGTGACATACGGACGGACAGACAGACAGACAGACAGACAGACAGACAGACAGACAGACAGACAGACAGACAGACAGACAGACAGACAGACAGACAGACAGACAGACATGACGAAACTATAAGGGTTCCGTTTTTTGCCATTTTGGCTACGGAACCCTAAAAAGGTTCATTCAAATCCGTTCAGTATTTCCGGAGATTAGCGTGTTCAAACAGACACACTTTTTTTTAAATTCTTACTATATTACTATGTCTCCATCGCCCCAGAAATATATTTTTAAAAAATATGTAATTTACAGTCACACTTTTTTACTGTTTTATTATATGTAAGGATTATTATATTCTTAACCATGAGTTATTAGGGTAGTGACTTGAATAAGTGTTATTTTATTTTTATTTTCTGGAAATTTTTATAATCTTCCAAAAATTTACAAATTAATCTGAATTCGAAATAAACATAATATACTTTATGCAGTGTAATGTTCACACCACAGTTTGTCTATGTAACAAACAAACAGCGCTGAGCTCAAAGTCTTCGTCATAATCTCAAAAGTATGTAAGCATATTCACAAAAGGTGTGTTAATACATTCGAAAGCCTTTACTTCAAAGTCTTGACTGTCGTATTTGTTTATGCCACGATTTCTACCAGGTCTTGAATTGTTCTTATACAATTTATAATAAAAACTAGCATTTATATTAAGAAATCCCTGGGGAATCTTTGACCGCGATAAAAGTATCTTATTTTTTATCCAGGCTATATACTGGATGCCAAAATTCATCCAAATCCGTTCAGCCGTTTTTGCGTGATTGAGTAACAGAAATCAAAACTCACACACTTAGATAATTTTTAGTATTAATAGGAAGTAGGATATTCAGGCATGCTTTTCAAAGACTTTTTTTTTACGAAGGATTAATTCACTTTGATAAAATAGATTATAAAATTCAGTAAACTCTTATAATATTTTGCCCTTTATTTCTACTTTCTACTCATTATAGAAAATAATAATGTACTCAGTGATTTTGACCTTGAAAGAGTGTATTCACAAGGTTGTATTATTGTGTGAAGAAATAACACAAACTTACAATGCATACAGTACAGCTGTTTACTACATTTCAGCGATGTATAAAATCCACATACAGAAACCATTTTAATGATATTTCTGAAAATTCAGTTTTCTAATGAATGCAAAGGTGATTAAGTCTTGAAATATAACGATGGTAAAGTAAGATTACCTATATAAACCAATCCACGAGTTTATGAGTATTTTTTTAGATTCGAAATAAAGAAATTGTATCTTTGTTTTTAATACAAAGGCTAGGTAATTATTTTTTACTACAAAATTATGGATAGGAGAAAAATACCGCAACTTAAGTGCAATTGCTAAAACAGTTACCTCACATTTTTAAACCATTTAGCGCTGCATAGCAAAGCTTATAATGTCAGGATGTCTATAGAATCATTGACAAATGTTCGGGGCTCCAACGTAGCTCGACCACATTATTTAAAGCGACACTCGATTGTGTTTCGTCGGTGTCGCATGACTCAGTGATTTTTGTAAAAGGAGAACTTATAACTCTGATATCGACTGAAGTTTTTTTTACTCGAGCAATCAGAAGTATGTACCTAGGTTGTAATATATGTTTTAACATTTCAGTGGAGTGGTGTAGAGTCAAAATTATGACCCTTTTTACACGACTGCCTATAAAAAGAAGAGTGTTCAGGGTTCATGTTTAATCCTTTTCCTTGACAATGTATTTTTACATTTAATCTTCAACTTTAAAAAACCAGGACGCAACCAAAAAGATTTTTACCTTTTAAAAAAAATTGCAACTTCAAGATGAATCGCAAGGGCATCGGCTAACTTCTTGTATTGCTTTTCTTAGAAATGACGTTGACATTTATTTCTTTGCAATAAAGTTGAAATTGTAATGTAAATTACTTTTTCACCTCTCCAGCACGAAAAACTCGCAGCAAAATCGATTTTTGCTGCGAGCGTGAGACAAAGTGCTTTTTTAGGGTTCCGTAGCCAAAGGGTAAAAACGGGACTCTATAACTAAGACTCCGCTGTCCGTCTGTCTGTCTGTCTGTCACCAGGCTGTATCTCATGAACCATGATAGCTAGAAGGTTGAAATTTTCACAGATGATGTATTTCTGTTGCCGCTATAACAACAAATACTAAAAACAGAATAAAACTAATGTTTAAGGGGGGCTCCCATACAACAAACGTGAATATTTTGCCGTTTTTTGCTCGATATTAATAACAACAACAGGTAGACAGTTAAAATTTTCACAGATGATGTATTTTTGTTGCCGCTCTAACAAAAAATACTAAAAACAGAATAAAATTAATATTTAAGGAAGGCTCCCATACAACAAACGCAATTTTTTGCCGCTTTTTTTGGTACGGAACCCTTCGTGCGCGAGTCCGACTCGCACTTGGCCGGTTTTTAATTTCTAATACCAACTTTTAAAATAATAATGAAACAAGAAATAAAGTGACAAGGATGACACTTGTAAAATTGATATGTGAGAAAAGGATAGATAGAGTGCTTTATGGTGTCATACATGGATTAAAAAGTAAAAAAATAAAATGCACGGATATACCAAGGAGTTTTATTAAATAAGGACTGTTAAAAAAGAAGGTTGATAATTCGAAATAAAGAGTATGGACGAAATGAGGTCGCATGTATGAAATAAATATAAAATATGAAAAATTTATGAAATTTATTAACAAATTAGTATTTTATGGTTAAAAATAAATAAATAAGATGGGATATAAATGAATAAGAGAAAAGCACAAGTAAAAAAAGGTAAAACAAAACGGCGGAAATCTACTTTATGAAAAAATTTTTCAGCATTGGTTTGATCGAACTATTTTTGTGATAAATTACAAAAAACCGGTCAAGTGCGTGTCGGGCCACGCGCCGTAGGGTTCCGTAGTTACCTTATACCATACCATATTTAATACCACCTATCATTTTTCGTCTGCAAAAATAACTTTGTTTTTCACAGTGTTGGTATGAATGACAAAGTTATATTTGCGGTTTTGGAAAATGTGCTATATCTCAAAAACCGATTACTATATCTCGTTCAAACTAGTTTTCGTTGAAAGTGTTTATTAAGATCTACAGCATATATTTTTTTTAGATTTTCGACTCTCTTATTTTAAAAGTTAAAGGGGGGGACACACATTTTACCACTTTGGCAGTGTATATCTTTCAAACGGTTGACTTTGAGAAAAAGTTGTCTTAGAAACTTCAATGTCATTTTTAACGACCTATCTATAGACATCCAACACGTATTGGTTTGAAGAAAAAAAATTTTTTTAGTTTCAGTTCCATGTATTGGGAGCCCCTCCTTAATCTTTAATTTTTTTATTTTTGTATTAAATTCGTTAAGCGGTTAACAGAATACATCTACCCACTAAGTTTCAATTGTGTAGTCTTAATACTTTCGGAATAAAGTGGCTGTGACATACGGACAGACAGACAGACAGACAGACAGACATGACGAAGGGTTCCGTTTTTTGCCATTTAGGCTACGGAAACCTAAAAATGAGTGCGTTCAACGATAAAGACAGTTGTCTAAACTCCTAAAGAATTGAGTGAACAAGTTTCTAATGCTGAAATTTAGCTTTTTACCAGGAAACTCACGTAAAATTTTTCTCACTGGTAGAGGTGAAAAGTTGTATGTTTTACACGACACCAAAATTTTGTTCTGCCTCGTGACTTTAAATCACTCACTGTGCTGAGTGCTCAGTAGTCTATATTAGAATCACTCGCTACGCTCGTGATTCAATTCTAGACTGCTTCGCTAGTTCGTGATTTAAAGTCGGCACTCGCAGCACAAATTGATTTTGGTCACTTGTATAACAAATAACTATTAGAGCCAAAATACTTTTTGTTAATTCTTATATCTTTGTTATGTAAACGATTGTTACCGATGTTTTTTGTAGCATGAATAGCTATCGAAAGAAATAACGTGCGTAAAATCATTCGATAGTGCAATTTTGTATTGGAAATTTGTACAACGCCATCTACCGCCGAATAGCGAAATTAAAATTTCCATAGATAATTCTCTATCGAGTAATTTTACGCGCGTTTTTTTTCTCGATAGCTGTTCGTGCTAAGTGCACAGTACCCTTAGCATGAACAGCTATCGAGAAAAATAACGCGCGTAAAATCATTCGATAGTGCAATTTTGTATTGAAAATTTGTACAACGCCATCTACCGCCGAATAGTGAAATTAAAATTTCCATAGATAATTCTCTGTCGAGTAATTTTACGCGCGTTATTTTTCTCGATAGCTGTTCGTGCTAAGGGCACTGATGCCCATTCTTTATCTTGAAGTACTGTACTAACTTGAGGTTCAAAATCGTATAGCGTAATGTTTAGTTTCAAAACAGTTTGTTTGAAATTACATACTACGTAATCTCCCTATGCGCAGGTGGAAACAAGCGACTGAAAGGTATTCATATACCAGTAAGCTGGCACAATATTTACCTTAGTTAAAATAATTGGAAACTCATAGAGATATTCACTCATAATTTATTTATACTTATAATATATTCACTTTGATTTGGGCTTAACAAAAACAAAACATATTTAGTGAACATATACACATCAACATAGTCTAGGGATACAGGTGTTATTTTCATACAAACGAGGTAAGAAATGCTGGTCAGATCAGTTGGGTGTGTACAGCGATCTGAATCTCCTCCATTCTCTCCCTGGATAGCCGTCATCAGATCACAGCACAGTAAATCCCTGGCAGGAAATCAAGGCTTCAAAGTTACCTCGTTTGTATGAAAATAGCACCTTTATCCCTAGACAAAGTTGATGTGTGTATATAGTCATTTCATTTTATAACTTTTATTATTGTGCACAAAGATAAATACTTTAACAATGCGAGAAAAACACGTTGTAATCCGTAAAAGTGTTTTATTTTAATGCATACCTACATACGAATCTATTATTATTTTGATTTTTTTTAATGGTATCAAACTAACAATGTTAATAACTAAATAGATAATGTTACCGCTAAAGCACGGAATCAGTTAATGTGCGAACTAACTAGTTAATGTGCAGACATTAACTGATCAAGTCAGTTAAAGTACGAATTTTTTCTTAAAGTAGCAGATTTCGGATCCTAACCTACAAATATAAGGTTACGGATATAGAACACTTGCTGTCGAATTTACTTAATGGATCAAGATTCAAAGTATAACTCTTGTATTAATTAAGTTTGGAGCAAAGGGAATAGACGCCTCTCTGTGTTTAAACACATTTTGCGTAATCTACATAAGTCAACAGAAATTAGGTTTCGATCCAAAACATATTTTGAAGTCAGTTGTTCGGAAAATGGATAAAGTTATGGATACGGATTTCAATGCCTCTTAATAAGGTACCTATTAGAAAACGAGACGGTTGGTTGATCGTATTGTAAAAATGCTAAACAAATGGATTCGATTACAGCGAGGGAAAAATGTTTGTTATATAAACATAAACCTCTGATTTCTTCAGATTATAAGTAATGCTTACTTTAGTTACGTAAAGTTTAAGATCCAGTTTTGTAATTATTTTAAATTAATTAAACTTCACTACACTTCCTTAAACTATCAAATAAACTGCTCCCTTAAACTTTTCAAAATTCACCATCCATGGTTTGAAATAAAAAATAGATTAGAGTAATTAAATTATGTTTAAAGAAAATACCTCACACTTTAAACAATGTTACACTTAGGATAATTAATATCTTAGAAAAAATACTAGAAAAGATCGACTCACCCGTAGCACCTCAGACGGGATGCTACGGATGAGTCGATCTTTTCTAGTATTTTTTCTAAAATATCAATAATCTTAATATAAAAATAACACCGGTCAAGAGCAAGTCGGACTCGCGCACCGAGGGTTCCGTACCATCATAATTGCACCATTAAACCACACTGCAGAGTAGAATAATAAAATTAGTATTGCATCTTTTGTCCGATAGTGGAACTAATGTTAACTTTTTAGAAATTTGATAATTTCTAAAGAAGTGTGCTATATTGAGACATCGTTTTATTTTTTCTGTAATCTTTATATAAACTGCTATCACATAGAATTATTTCAGATTTTTCTCTTTGCAAACTTCGGAGATAAGGGGGGGGGGGGGGCGGTATTTTTTTACATTTTTCATCATAAGTCGAAAACTATGCAGTCTAAAAAAAAAGAAAAAATGATTAAAAACGTGCAAACGGCGCTCTTTCATATGATATCCCACATGCCCTAGTAGCCCCACTTCAAATTTTTAAGACCTCTTTCCAGGCCCTGTAGTAAAAAAGATATTTATTTTTTATTTATTTCTTATTTGCAAAATAGTTGGGCAAATGTCATCTTAAACTATTCCAAATTTCAAGTTGATACCATTAGTAGTTCTCGAGATATCCAGCTGTGACAAAACTTCGGAGTCCAAACTTCGGAGATAAGGGGGGGCCCTTATCTCCGAAGTTTGCAAAGAAAAAAAAATCTGAAATAATTCTATATGATAGCAGTTTATATAAAAATTACAGGAAGAATAAAACGATGTCTTAATATAGTATAATTTTTTAGAAATTATAAAATTTCTTAAAAAGTTAACATTAGTTCCACTATCGGTCAAGAGATGGCGCTGACCTAAAACTACAATACTAATTTTATTATTCTACTATGCAGTGTGGTTTGATAGTGCAATTATGATGATACGAAACGCTCGGTGCGCGAGTCCGACTCGCTCTTGACCGGTTTAATTTTTTTTCCTTGTGTTTTTAAAAGTCAGCTCTCGCTGTAAAAATTTATTGCTTACTTGTTGAACAAATTAGTATTTTGACTGATAAACAAAAGGTTTGTTTACCTTGGAATGTCATATTTGATATTAATTTGGATATAAACGAAACCCTTCTCGAGCTCGTCATGTTGGAAAATCGCGCTACCATTCAATACGATTTACATAATAGATTGATTGAAAATACCTACCGAAATTAATTGGATGTGAAATAAACAGAACCATAAATAATAAAGGCGTGGATTTTTTTTATGAATAATATTATGATCTTAATTTGCTTAAAGGCGTAACATGCTATGCTTCACAAGTACTTGTTTTATTATTTTTATCGTTAGTCATTACCATGATGGTCCTAGCCGCTTCTTGTATATTTTTCAAAATAACTCACTAACCATTATGCAAAAATTGTGAACCTAAACTCTCTAGATATTTATACACATCAACTTTGTCTAGGGATACAGGTGTTATTTTCATACAAACGAGTTAACTTTGAAGCCTTGGTTTTCTGCCAGGGATGTAATGTACTGTGCTGTTATCTGATGATGGCTATCCAGGGACTGAATGGAGTAGATTCAGATCGCTGTACACACCCAACTGATCTGATCAGCATTCTAAAAGATTAATGGGTCAGAGTTCTCGGTTTGAGGATTTCCATACATTTTCATGCTATTTTCGCGGTTTTTTTAAACATGTCCATTACGTTTTTAGAATGCTGGTTAGATCAGTTGGGTGTGTATAGCGATCTGAATCTCCTCCATTCACTCCCTGGATAGCCGTCATTAGATCACAGCACAGTACATCCCTGGCAGGAAACCAAGGCTTCAAAGTTACCACGTTTGTATGAAAATAGCACCTGGTATACCTAGACAAAGTTGATGTGTGTACTTTGTTGTTGAATTTAACATTATAGATGTTGTAGACTTTTCGCGCGATAGTAACAGTTGAGGCAGATTAAATTGGTGGAAAAAAAAATAGCTGTGCACTGCCTCTCTCGCGATTCCAGTTTTTCCAATTAACTTTGTATTTTCATGCTCTTTTACAATGAAATTAAAACTAGTTTTATCATTTATATTGCCTCACTTTATTTCGTTTATTAATCATTAAGTCAGTTAGGAAATCCAACGATGAGTACTATTGTAAAACCACAACGGGAATGACGGTTAATAGAGTATTTGATTCTCGTTTACATTATTTAATAATGTAGAAATGGAGAACATAAAAGTCTAGTATATTATTATTATTATTAAACAGGCGCTATTATCATGTAATTTCGTATTCCCAATCCAGTGATATAAAGATTCCTCTTTATCTGAAGCTTTCGTTCATAGACTTATTTCCGTTGATTAATAAATAAACAACTGTGTAGGCTATACCTGTAAAATTCTTTCTCATGGGAAAAGTCAAACCTGGCTAAAAGCTGCATTCCAAATGTCATGTATTATTCATATTTGATTCTCTGCTGGCTCTATCTACATTCATTCTATTCCCGTGATCCTTATTTATGTCAATCATTTGAGAAATATTCTTTGGCCTGCCATAAAACATGTGAATTATTTTACGCATGCATACTTAAAGTAATTATAAATTTTTCTAAAAGTTAGTTCATTATCAATAACAATTTACGCCATTTCGTTGGCACAATTTTTAACAGCTATTCCGGTTTTTCTTTGGTGTTAAGTTCATGTGTAATATATGTAGCTTACGGAGAGGCAACTCACAAAAACGTAACTTATTTAACGCTAACTGACTTTGTTGTTGTTTACCCCGGTTCTTATAATTGAAGAACAATTCGTTTTGCTTACGGAAAGGCAAGCAAAACGGATAGTCTCTTCATTATAGGAATCGGGGGTTTCCTAATCACAAAAAATAATTATAATGCAGTGAAATAGTTTCATCTTATTTAAGACTATCATATTATTATTTTGTATCTCAAGACGTTAATGTCATATTTTCTAACTAACATTTTTGATAATAATATAAAAAAAGAATGACAGGTGACACCTTTCCCTCCACCATCTTGTATGAACTTTTACCTTAACGTGTAAATAATATATTTCCAGAAAATGTGTGAGCGTAAAATCTACATATATTTATCGTGTTTTTGTCACGAGATTTCCCGCTAGTGAATGTAGAAAGGAGCCCGTCGTGTATAATCATTTCGCGTCTAGCAACATTCGCCGGTGCGTGTAAATGCTCCCACTATTCCTTTCAGTCCAGTGCTTGTATTACAAGTTGAGTTTGTACAAATACGTTTCTATAGGTAGTTGATAGCGATTGTAGTAAGCAATTTTGTATGCAATTTGCCACAGCGCCTCTGGCGGTAACTATACTTAACTAAAAGTTTTCATACAAATGATAGCTACAGTCGCTATCGAGTATAGGAAGAATAACCTCATTAAAATGTGGTTCACATACGTCTTTGCCAATTAAATCGTAGGAGTTCGCGATGAAATTAACGTCATGGCAGCAGATGGACATATGGCAGGTGGCTACATCTAAACTACCAACTTACTTACTAGCATGTATTTTATTTTTCAGTTTCATTTAGATTTACGACTAATACCCGAAAAATGTGATACGCAATTTCCTGATAAATTAGAAAGGAGTTCTTAAAGCTTAGCGTTTAAGTAGCCCTGCTTTAGTTGAACTTTATATAGTGTATCTATGGTTGAACTTGCAAGGTATTCCCGTGAAACTCCCGCGAGATGTTACTAATGAATGAGGTCGGTCAACTGTAAATGAATGAGCCGGCACGCTTTCCGTTTACATGCCTATTTTATTAATTTTAAATTACTACAAAGGTTCGTTTAAAGGACTCCAAGGTTTATTTAAAGTATGGGCATGTCTTAGTTAAATGCTCTAAGGGGCATGTACTTACCTACGTAATTGTTCTATACTATTTCGATTGCCATCTTTATTAATTACATATAAAATAACGAACTAGTGTTTTTTTCGCCCGCGAAACATTAAACATCGAAATCACCAAAATCTCATTTTAAATACTTCACTGTTTTAGTCGGTTAATCCAAATATCAAAACTATGAATTTATTCACAGAAAACAAGCCTGTAAAACAAACAATTTAATGAACAGTACAAATCGTAAACTTTGCGTGAATAACATGAAATATAATTTATTCAGCGCACCCTAAAACTAATTTAACACCCGACTTTAACCAGTAACAGTGTGCAGTACTTTAGATTGATAGGATGCAATCAAGTAGGCGCCGCCCACGCCAATCGGCAGTAAATACATTAGACGATCAATCAATACAACGGGACGTTTAGGTCAAAAATAAAATTTCACTTAATCCATAGGAGGGCTATAAAATAAATATTAAGAACCAATTTATTCAAGTCAGAGTCATCATAGACAGCCAACACGCCCAAATATTTAAAAACATCTCAAGTAATCAAAAATATCGGAACAAAGTGTTAAAATAAATAAAAACTAAATACATAGAATGTTCTAACGGAGAGCAAAATTAATATGGAGGCTGTACGATGCCACTTAAAATGTGAAAATATTTTTTTTTTCAATATGGGAATCAAGTTAATGAAAGGCCTTGATGAGCACATTCCAAAACTATATAAATTGACACTAAAATGTGTAAAAAAAAATTTCACCATGACTGCCCTGCCAATAACGAACTAAATTTAAATAACAAATGTCATTGCAGTCAGGGGACCATTTTGTGGAACAATTTTTAATTAAAGAGGTCCCCGACTGAAATGACCCTTGTTATTTAACTTTTTGTTCGTTTTTGGCAGGGCAGTCGTGTTTTTTTTATAGTTTCGATTTTTTTCATATATTTAGGCGTATTGGCTAACGCTGACTGTATAGGAAGAGCTTTGATTTATCTCTAAAATGAAGTTTCACTATCAATCTAAGATTATCTAGTTTTAGACAGGTGGCATGTATTTACCCTTTACTGAGTCACTAGACAAAATTTCTTAGATTCCAAATAGTTAACCCTTACCTAAAAGGTACCTAGGTATATATGAGTTATGATTATGACATACTAACCAGATAAGAGGGCTCCACACTCGCGCCGCGAAAGCCCGCAAAGGCCGTGAACCGCGAGTGTGGAGGGTTCCGCGGCTTCGCGTATGGGCTTCGCGGCTTCGCGTTCGCACTTCGCGGCGTTCCCCGTCAGGTGGCGGTTTTTTGGTCCGCGTCAAAGAACTTGTGTGCCGAACTAATGATGCCGTGATTCGCGGCCGCGGTTCACGCGCGAGTCTGGAGGGCTATATTTTTCGCACCGTTTTCATGCGCAAACCGCGCCCGTGATTCGCGGCCGCGGTTCGCGGCGCGAGTGTAGAGCCCTCTTATCATTTTAAATAAATATCATTTTAAATGTTAAATTAAGCTCACTGTCATTTATTAGCGACATAACGATGGTGCTTGTTTTAACAAATAAGCTTAGTTAGTTGATCGTCATGAAGGGTTAATCGCTATTGCAAATAATATACAAACTTTTTAAATAACAACTCCGATATTTTCCAACTAGCTACTTGTCTGATACTTAGAAAGTTTTGTTCTAAATTAAACGTTTAAAGACGTTTTTTGTTTCAGAACCTACGATCTAAACAAATAAAAATTGTTTATCCTAAACTTAACATCATTTTAACACTGCCACTATTTCAATTAGTATTTTTATATAGTTCATAAACGTAGTTTACTATAGTTTCAATGATACGACCATTAGTTCTAATTTAAACGAAGTACCAACCGAACGCCTTTAAATTAAGGGATCGTAATCGAATTCGACAAGTCCTTGCCGTACACTTTGTGAATTGGCAATAAATATCCCGATTTCACTTTCCTTTAGATTCGAATAGGAAATTATAGGAGAGCAAAATCACTGTTGGAATGATTTCTGAACGTAAAAGACGTACTTTCAACCTTGCCCGCGGCTGTCCATCCCATTACGACCTATGACAAAACACGTTAATAAAGATTGAAAATAAGGCAAATAAATTTTATAAGACATGATTTGCAAAGAGATTGTCAATTTCAGAATTCAGATCGGTAAATAAATAATATGACCAATTATATTTTTGTTTTCTAAAAGTTGTTTTATTGATTACTTGCTTCTGCCCGCGACTTCGTTCGCGTGGACATTTTAAAAAATCCACGGGATCCTTTAACCACGATAAAAGTATTCTATGTTTTAATTTCATCAAAATCCGATCAGCTCTTTTTACGTGATAAGGCGGGCCCCCACCAAGCGAGCAGCCTCGTGCGAGGCAGGACGGACGTATGCCGCGTAGAGCAAGCCTCGCATGAGGCGGCTCGCTTGGTGGGGACTCGCCTTATCAAGTAAAAACAGCGGACTTTCATACAAACTTTCATACCCTATTTTACCCCCTTAGGGGTGGAATTTCCAAAAATCCTTTCTTATAGTGGATGCCTACACTGTATGAGGTATCTATGTGCAAAATTTCAAGTCTCTAGGTTCAGCGGTTTGGGCTGTGCGTTGATATGTCAGTCAGTTAGTCAGTCAGGACCTTGAATTTTATATATACAGATGATTTTTCCAAACAGAACTTAACATTTTGTCTTCAATTTTCACTAACGAAATAGAAAAATTAAATTTCAAACTACTATCAATACTACTTTTCGAACAAAATTCAACTCTAAAAGATTTTATTTTCGTTCTTTAAATGGCATCAAAATTAGTTTTCGCTTAAGCAACGTATTTATTAGATTTATTGGTGCTCAGAGTGATTAATCAGAGGCTTGAACTCGACTGAAATGCAAAGGGCACTGAGTACTCGCTATCGCCGGCCAAATTACAGGTTAGTTAGGGCTGCCATACATCCCAGTACACCTGGACGTATCCCGGTTTGAAGCGTTGTATCCCGGTGTCCCGGTCAGCAAGTAGCAGTGTGTGCCGGTGTCCCGGTCAGCAAGAATTAGTCAGCAAGAGTACTTAAATATTACTCGAGTTTTTGAAAAATCCGTGGTTTACCCCATTTTTGTTCAAAATGTTCCGGTTCGCATCGCAGCATTTATGGCAGCCCTAGGTTGGGGCAACGGACATGAATCAATTTGACTACCGCCAAGGGGAAACTTTCTTTAGCTGTTATATGGAGCATCAATCAAAATGCCATCCACCTTATCGTTACAGAACTACAACCTTTGATTCTCATCAAGATTGTTCCATACTTTCTGTAGACACAGAACGCAGGTACGATTATTTGTTTATTTGTGATCACATTGAACGAAAAACGTGCTTAGAAACCACTTTGTAACATTACCGTATAAATCCTTGGTGGCTACGGGGACATTTACCGTTTAATAGAATCGTAAATAATACGATAGATCAGGTTTTTAATCATATTTTATGTTGCATAATAACTAAACTAAATAACATAAAATAAAATTCGATCTAAAATCGTTTTAACGGTGAATAATGTGTTTTGTAAACGGCGTTTGTTTATCTTTTAAACTATTTTGATAAGTACAGTAAATATAATACGATACTTTCAATACTTTTTCATTGGTAGTATTTAAAAACTAAAGCACAATAAAAAAAAACGGGTTGCACTCCGGGAGTGCCGGCAGAAGTGTAAACTTGTATATTAACGTTGTGCATTTTTGATATTTTGGAATGGTTAGGGAAAAATTTGCATGAATTGCCGTCTTACGAATTTACTCTGCTTTTGAATTTACGAATACAGAACAGTATTGTACGAAAGTCTAATCCATAGCTTGACAGAAAATTTAGAGTTTTGACATTGAATTAAAAAATTAGCGCGTTGCTATGATGACACAAGTGTTTACGTCTTGAAATGACGCGCCGCCATTTTCACCGCGCCCCGTAGAAAGAGAGGGGGATACTCCCGCCGCCGGCTTTCTACTCTCCATCCGTCACATCCGTCTTACGAATTTTCGATTAGGGTCACGTGATTCTTACTGACGCAAGTTTAGCATTTTTTCCCCATTACAAAAAAGCGTACAACGCCGCTAAAGAAGTTTTCACTTCAAAAATGGTTTACCCAATATCGTTATTTTGCCGCCATTTTATGTTTTAAGCCATGTTTTGAGTACATCACTCAGGTTTGTAATTCATATACGAATATCACGTAACGAGAACGTTGACAGGTTGACAGGACTATATCTGTGCCTGCAGAAACATCGAATCAATAATTTATGCGCATACATCCACCGCAATGCATGTGACCATTTAATTTTGAGCTACTAACAATGCGAGTAGTCAGTTTGAGCTACAGGTAAAATACAATACAAAATTTTTTTTTTTTTATTCCTTGAAATCATTAAGTTTCAAAGTTACTATAAAGTTCATTGTTGGATCAGACATTCTTTTTTAGAGCTTGCTACAACTCTTGCTTGCAAAAACTTGCAGCAGTTTATCTTGTTAACATTTTGCAAGAAAAATTCGTTAGTACGATTAATAAAAAAAGCGCACAACTTTTGTTAATACCTCAGGAGCTTAGCTAAGTGATTACCTGCTCACGTTTAACCTCTCATAATTTTATACTGTGGTCATTTAACATTATTAGTCGTAAACGGTTCTCGAAATAACTGTCTTATGTAGTCATTATGACATACACTTTCGTGACTTAAGATGTTATTTATTCTTTATTAACCGTTAGGCTTGCTTATAATCGAGATAACACAATAAAAAATAAATAATTTAAAAGGTATTAAAAACACGACTGCCCTGTTATGTGGATTAATCTTGGATTAATTTGTAATCAAAGAGGTCCCCCGACTGCAATGACACTTGTTATTTAACTTTTTAGTTCGTTTTTGGCAGGGCAGTCGTGTTTTTAAAATTTTTTTATTTTTTTTATTTTACACATTTTAGTGACAAATTATATAGTTTTGAAATGTGCTCATTAAGGCCTTTCATTTGGTGCCCATATTGTAATAATTGAAGAAAAACAATATATTTTTTACATTTGAAAATGGCGTCGTAAAGTCGCCATATTGACTGTTTTCAAAAAATATAGCCAGTGTGACTTGGAATGATGTAAGGATTCAAAAACGGTAATGCAAAAACGGAATTGTAAAGTAATTAATAAACATGATTTAATCATGATTTGAAATTAAAAAAATACATTATTTTGTTTTATTTTGTACTTAACAATTATTATAATTTGCAACCAAATTCAGTTTCGATTATCAAGTGACTACATACTGTTGATCGCTCGATAAAAAAAAAGGTATTTATAATGTAAGGCTCTCTCTCAATCAACCTATCTAGATCTGATCGCCACGATGAAGACATTTGATAAGTCTTACATTAGATCTCATGATCTCTCAATTTAGCATTTTTTTAAATATCGTCTTTGGGTTTTTTCACGGACATTAAGTTAATAATGTTAACTTGATATTGCTCTCCTTAAAAATATTGTACAGTTTTAAACTGCACATAACTAAACCTACCTCTTTTTAGCTTACGACACACATTTGGTCGCACGGATTGTTTACCTTATTATTTAATTATAATTTCATTAGAGTGCTTAACTAACGACTATAGAGAAAGGCACAAGCACTTAACTATATGTATTTATCGTAAATACAACTTTAACTGTGGATCGTGGTTTCTCTGCTGCACTCCTACGACATCAACTTATCTTATCAACTACCTAAGCTTCAAATTTATAGTGGAAACACCATACAAATATAATATTAATAATTCCATTATTCTGATTTTTACTACAATGCAAGCTGTTTTAAGAAGTATAAATTAAACATCTTCCCGGAAAGGGTGTCCTAAAGGTTTATAAATCTTAATGAAGAGGTCTTAATGTAATTTTCGTTGTGGAGAAATTAACGTAATTGGGTACTTAAAAAATAAAGAGCTGGGATCGTTGGATCGTTGCTTTTATTTGTCTTTTTGAAATATTTATTTCTACCACAAAAAATGTTGAATTATTGTATATAGTACTTAAAAATTATTTCTTAATTAGGACCATTTACAAGTTCAAGTTAAATTACGAAGATCCAAAATAACTTATTTGAAAGTTAATTTCATAGAACTTCCGTTTTTAAAATAAAGTATAATGTCAGTATCCTGTGTAGTCCTATTCAGAACGGGTGAGTATTTTTCGAACAATACACTTCTGCATATTTTTTAAAATAATAATAGTTAATCTTCAACAAGATTCTTCGGTTCAGTAGTTAAGACGTGAAGACGTAACAAACAAACAAACAAACGGACTTTCGCATTTATAATATATGAATAAAGAAGTAAGGATTAATTTATTCCATCAGAGATTTTAGTAACACAAAGTTGCTGAAGCGTAGCGTCAGTCAATATGGAGGTTCTATGTAATACCACTCCTCGATCTTTGTGTAACTTACTGCTACTACAAGTTGCTGACCTCTCGACTTCAAAGAGCTTTCCCCCACTTATGGGATCATAAGCAGTTGACAAGTTTAAGCTTTTATGTTGCTTATGACCTAACTTTTTTTCATTTAGATTCTATGTTTGTTTGAAAGAATAAATGCATTTTCTTTAATTTCAATACCATTCATTTAAAGTAAAAATGCAACATGTATAACAAAAAAAACTTAAAAATCCTTAGGGTATAAAATTTTTAGGCGTTATCAAAAACATAATGGCGTTAGCGAAATATGTCGATCAGTCATAATATTTACGTAGAACTACTAAATATTGTTAGGAAACTTTAAGTGGCCTAAGAATAAAACGTACCAGTCAGTTTTATTCTTAGGCCACTTAAAGTTTTCTTAAAGTTTATAACTTGTGTATGAAAGTTTGTTTATGACTACCTTTCTGTTTAGAAAAACAATTTCGGTTTAGACGTTTACCCAAAAGTTCGTAATCGATTCAGAACACTATTAGAGGTATCCACACCAGCTATTTTTAACGTTGCCCCAGCAGTGGGGCACAGGATTTTATTATGGGTGGATAAGGAGGATGGGCCATAACCCACTACGCGGGCCCAAGTGGATTGGTGAGTGTTAACGACTGCAAATGCAGCTGGGACCGCACGGAGAAGCTCAAGATAATAAATTGGTCACACATCCCATGCAATCGCAAGGCCAGGCGATAAACCACTGCGCCACAGAGCTCCTATTAGAGGTATACTAATATTCATCTTACAAATCATGTGCGTGCAAGGTCGCATTACTAATAGCACCCATTGCCTAAAATTATAGAGACCAAATTCTTTACAGCCTTATAGCGTCATAACGAAAGTTTTTCCTAACTTTGGTAGCATGGAATCGTGTTAACACGCTACATTTTGCCTTGAATTCAGATTATCGATACGTGCCATCAATATGTAGACGTGTTTCCAAGCTAAACGATCCGGGTCAAAACATCGCAAATTCAAATTGGTTCCACGACACGGCCTGCTTTTGAACGAATTTTCTGGAGTCGGGAGCACGTCGACTTCAGCTTTTTGAGAAGCTTATTTGTTCGAAACAAATGATTTTTATTTTTACATAAAAAATAAGATTTTGAGTTTTGCTTTCAAATTTTGTCTTTTATACTAGAAAAAAACCGGCCAAGTGCGTGTCGGGCCACGCGCCATAGGGTTCCGTAGTTACCTTATACCATACTGTATTTAATACCACCTATCATTTTTCGTCTGCAAAAATAACTTTGTTTTTCACAGTGTTGGTATGAATGACAAAGTTATATTTGCGGTTTTGGAAAATGTGCTATATCTCAAAAACTAATTACTATATCTCATTCAAACCAATTTTGGTTGAAAGTGTTTATTAAGATCTACAGCATATATTTTTTTTAGATTTTTCACTCTCTTATTTCAAAAGTTAAAGGGGGGGGGGACACACATTTTACCACTTTGGCGGTGAATATCTTTCAAACGGTCGACTTTGAGAAAAAGTTGTCTTAGAAACCTCAATGTCATTTTTAAAGACCTATCTATAGACACCCAACACGTGTTGGTTTGAAGAAAAAAATTTTTTTCAGTTTCAGTTCCATGTATGGGGAGCCCCCCCTTAATCTTTTATTTTTCTTATTTTTGTATTAAGTTCGTTAAGCGGTTAACAGAATACATCTACCTACCAAGTTTCAACTGTGTAGTCTTAATACTTTCGGAATAAAGTGGCTGTGACATACGGACAGACAGACAGACAGACAGACATGACGAATCTATAAGGGTTCCGTTTTTTGCCATTTTGGCTACGGAACCCTAAAAAGCGATTCGTCTCTAATCACTAGAGAACGGATTATATGCAAATGTATCTTGTATATACAATATATTGCATATGCATTTGCATATTTAACCCCTTTTCAGTGGTAGTTGCATATTTTGGCAAAAAAATTGGAAATCATGCATATTTACGCTTATCTCGTTCATCGTTCAGATGTTTAACATGTCAAAGTCAAAGTCAAATAAGCTTTATTCAAATAAACTTAATTATTAAGTACTTTTGAATCGTCTATATTTAGATTATTAATACAATTGAAATCGTCTATATTTTCCTACCACCCGTTCCAGACTTTTTTAGCTGACAAGAAGAACGGGCGCAAGAAACTTATCAGCTTTATCAGCTGTAACAGCCAGTAACGATATTTACAATATTAACATATATAATATGTAACAAAGTAATATTAACATGTCCAAACAATGCATTCAAATATTAAACTCTGCCCAGTCACCTCAGTGCATGCCCCAGTAGTCGTAGAACGGTCCTTTCCGCTTACAAAAATATATAGACACAATTTTGTCTTCAGAACATTTGGAACAGTACTTAGTCATATACATTATAAAAGTAAATTTCAAACAAGATATTTAATATTAGAAAAAATACTAGAAAATATCGACTCACCCGTGAGAAAAATAGCATTGTGAATGCCTTAAATATAAAATTCAGTAAATTTCAATGTCAAATAAATTTTGTAATTGATATTTTCGCAAATACGATTGTCATCGTTGAGTAATATTACCTTTTAAGAATTAAAAAAAAACTTAAATACGACTTTTTTTTTATTGAATTTTACATATTTTGTCCTTTTATGGATTTTCATGCATATTTTAGCTATTTTCTTGCATATTTGCATGTATATTTTGGGCTTTTTATGTTGCATATGGATTATACTAATCACCGATTCCGAATAGTTTTTCAGATATAAATTTAAAATTAGAAAATATATTTTTACGGCTGTGGAAATTGCAGGTAAGGTTTCGAAAACAATTAATTTACATTTATTTAACCTGCGAGAAAATAAATATTAGTGTTTCAGCCGTGCTCTAATTAGTGTCCCTTGTAAATGTTATTTGTAACAGAATGAAAAGTAAATTCATTCAAATCTAAAGTTAAGCCGAAAGGGTTAACAGAATCAACAGACCAATAGGATGTTATTTCTAAGCTCATTAACATACATCTATAAGTTAGGTTTTAATCTATATATATAAAATTCAAAATCCTGAATGACTGACTAACTGAGTGAGGGAGATATCAACGCACAGCCCAAACCGCTGAACCTAGAGACTTGAAATTTTGCACACAGATACCTTATACAGTGTTGGCATCTACTAAGGAAGGATTTTTGAAAATTCCATCTCTAAGGGGATGAAATAAGGGAAGAAAGTTTGTATGAAAGTCCCTCAGATTTGAAGCTAGGATCTTCAAATTTTCTTCAAATCTTCAAATATATATAAAGATGGGATCATTATCTGTTCTGATAAACAAATAAGACTTACTAGAGTACTCTTTTCTATAGTAAAATTAATTATAACATAAGTGTATCATTATTTTATGTTTCGCAGCACTTTCAGGATTCAATAAAATTATTAATGTATGAAAATGACGAATCAGTGAACTTGGATATATCTTGGCTCAGAGTAATCCTACAACCTTTTATACCATATTAACTATTGCTCCAAATGGCTGGTTCTAGCAATACGTACCATTTTTAGGGTTCCGTAGCCTAAATGGCAAAAAACGGAACCCTTATAGATTCGTCATGTCTGTCTGTCTGTCTGTCTGTCTGTCTGTCTGTCTGTCTGTCCGTATGTCACAGCCACTTTATTCCGAAAGTATTAAGACTACACAATTGAAACTTGGTAGGTAGATGTATTCTATTAACCGCTTAACGAATTTAATAGAAAAATAAGAAAAATAAAAGATTAAGGGGGGGCTCCCCATACATGGAACTGAAACTGAAAAAATTTTTTTTCATCAAACCAACACGTGTTGGGTGTCTATAGATAGGTCTTTAAAAATGATATTGAGGTTTCTAAGACAACTTTTTCTCAAAGTCAACCGTTTGAAAGATATTCACCGCCAAAGTGGTAAAATGTGTGTCCCCCCCCCTTTAACTTTTGAAATAAGAGAGTGAAAAATCTAAAAAAAATATATGCTGTAGATCTTAATAAACACTTTCAACCAAAATTGGTTTGAACGAGATATAGTAATTAGTTTTTGAGATATAGCACATTTTCCAAAACCGCAAATATAACTTTGTCATTCATACCAACACTGTGAAAAACAAAGTTATTTTTGCAGACAAAAAATGATAGGTGGTATTAAATATGGTATGGTATAAGGTAACTACGGAACCCTATGGCGCGTGGCCCGACACGCACTTGGCCGGTTTTTTTCTTTGGCCGGCACTTTCAGAAAAGGCACAGAATGAATAATCTCCTTTAGAAATAAACTTTATTATTAGGCGTCGAAGAGATACACATTTTAAATTTGGTATTTACCTTTTTAATAGAGCTGAGGCAAACATTTTTTTTACCTCGGCCGCATACAGACTAGACGGAATCCCGATTCGGAATTCCGAACGGAATATCGATAATGTATGAAAATTCCGTACGGAAAAATACCGCATGTGTGTGGTAGGTCCATAGATTTGTTTGGATTAGTTGCGTTATTGCATATGTACAGAATTCCGTCTCTATGTAGCCAGGCTTAAGAATAGAACAGAAATAAATGTATTTAAGGTAAGATATATATTCCTTAATTGTTTTAAAGTTAATTATAGACAAGGTATGAATACCTACCTTGATTTAAAAAAATATTAGTCAGTCAAAACTATCAGAATGACCTCATCGTGCAATTATTTCAAATTAGTATTTTGTAGGTTTCGTGCGAAGTAACGTTTTTTTCTTATCGAACCGCTAGACAGATAGTGCTAAAGACTGCTTTGCGTGAACTTAATCAAAATACGCGTGTTAACTTTAACGTGAAAAAAATATTCTCTTATTTAAATATTTCGATACAATTAAACTTTTTTGGATAAAAATTACAATTTCTTTGATTGAAACGAAATGTGTGATACAGAATATTTTATCTAAAAAATTACCTAACAATTTTCTTTTGATAAATTTTGCCAGTACATTTTATAAGGATTGTATAACAAAAGTATCCGAAATAATATAATATACTAGTATGACTTAAATTCTATAACTATGTAGATGAGTAGAAAGGCAACATAACATGGTACATTAAACATTTAAAACACGGTAAATTAAAACCGAATTTTCTGAGTTACTAAAATTAAAATTACTAGATAGGTAGTTGTATTTACTAGAAGTTTAACACCCGTATTCAAAAACATTACTATGAGGTCTCACAGTAGTCACGGACGCAAAGCGTCGAAATTACCAATCACACGTAATACGTAAAACAAACGAACCAATCATAGAGCTCGATTTCAATGCAAGCAATGTTCGGCTGAGTATTGTTTTTGAATACGGATAGGGGTGTAATCTTCGAGCAACAAAGGCTTTAGAAGCCCGTCTTACTCTAAGGGTGTAATCGAGTCGGCATAATATAAAACATCCCGTTATTTTGACATTGATTAAAATATATAGAAAGATCGAGACTTATCGAGGCCAACGCCGATTAGTGGGTGAGCTAACGGCTGGCATCCGCCATCTTAGCAGCCGGGATAAATGGCTTAGCGTTCCATTCCAACTGTTAAATTAGTTTGAGATAATTATTATTATTCTCCCGATGACCCCTTTGTGAACCCTTTTTACTTTTACCATATTTTTAGATAATTTATAATTAAATTTTTAATTAATGCTTTTCTTCCTAAAGGTTTTCAGCATCTCGCAAAAATAGACACCTAGCTAGATTATGAAATTCCCTATATACCATCATTTTGTAGTAATTTCAATTAACTTAAAGAAGTGTTCTACCAATGAAACAAAACATATTTTCCAAAGAGACATGTATCACATACGTTATTGTTTTTAGTTTCCCATACTAATACTTATATACCTATTCTGTGCTAATACAATGCTTCAGCTGTCTAGTTAGTATAGGAGGACCAAAATTTTTTGTCGTTTCCCAGGCAAAAATATTTAGTTTCTAAATTTGAGTTTTTTGCATTCACAATGCTATTTTTAAACAATACTAAATAAATAATATACTAGAAAAAATACGACTCGCACCAGATCAATACTCAAACGGGAATCGAACCCGTGACCTTTGGATATCCGGTCCAATGCTCTGACCGCTGCTGAGTTACCGAGTCACTAGTGACATCGTCAAATTTCTTCTAGTATATCCTACTCTTACGCTGCAAGCCAGCGTTATTTCACCTATGTGAAGAATTACCTCGACATTCAATTGAAATAATATCTTTTCAGATATTTTGTCAATTGATTAAGATGAAATAGCTATATAATTTTTAAATTTGAGATTTTTGCATTCACTATGCTATTTTTAAACAATGCTATTTTTAAACAATGCTAAATAATATACTAGAAAAAATGTTAATGAAAAATATAGTAGTTAATGTCGAGTATATTATTTTGTAATGTTTAATTTCATTGGTAGAATACTTTATGTTATTTAAAATGACCACAAAATGACAGTGTATATGTAAGCCCGTATATTGGTAAATCTTAGGTTTTATTGTAAAATCTGAGGATTTACCAACTTGAGATTAGATTACTTGAGTAAGGATTTTATACAAGAAATAAAATTTTTCGGCCTTTTACTATTAGAGTTTGGCATATGCAAGATTTTACCAATGGCGGTTGGTAAATGTTGGATTTTTAAATAAAACAGTGAATAAGCTATCATAACTTAGTCATTTATTTCAAATTACCGATCAGTAAAATCCTTGAATATTTTTCATTATCATTTTGATTTATTCTTCACTATCATTATTATTTTTATTTATCTTAGAAATATTTATATATAAATCATTTATTACTATAAAATTAAATTACCCGTCAGTCAAATCCTCTGGATAAATTATTTTGATTTGATTAATTTATTAGTAATTCGTGAAATATAATTTGAAAACACCTTCAATATAATCATTTTTCAGCATTTACCGCATCTCTAAGGTAAGCCTAAGATTTACCGAGAAAATGGTGGTAAAAGTTCGAAGTGAACGATGATCACAGAACAGTTCGAACTTTTACCATTGAGAGTTGGTAGATCTTAGGTTTTACCGGAAAATCTTAGGATTTACATAAGGTTGGGGTTTTACAGTAACATATAGATAAAATCAAGAACCCTTAAATCATGAATCACTTTTTTATCCACAACAGGATAGCTTGGCCTTCACCTCACCTAATGTTAAGTGACGATAAGGCCGAAGGTGGAAGGCGCACTACACTCGGAATCCTCATCGTTGAAGAACTGGCTATCTTACCTCTAACTGCCGGAACACAACAATTTTTTAATTGTTGTTATGGCGTCAGTCTTAGGTAAGATGGTGGTAGCTAGAGCCAGGCGGACTTGAAACAAGCCCTACCATCACAAATTGTACCACCCCCCTGGGAATTGAACCCGGGACCCCTGGGTCTTACACGGGTGGGCAAACCACTAGACCACAGAGGCGGTTTTTTTTACTTTCAATGCCATTATAATTTTTCCCCAATGAAGAAGCTGTCATGAAATTCATAGTTTCAGTAAAGGTCACGTTAAAATTGCAACTAGGTATTTCGTCCCTCGGCCTAACCCTGGTATGATAACTATCGGGAGGACGGAAGCGCTCGCGTGCACTACAGTAGTGCCACGTTGCACTGTGCTCCATAATTCTGTTTAATGGCCCAACACAAAAGGTCACGGTATAAATAGACATAGTTCGCAAACTGTGCTTTAAAATCCCTACAAAGGGTGATTTAGCGATAACAGTTCTCGTGTGGGCGAAACGCATTTGCCATATGTTATGACGGGTTGTTTTATCTTATTTGTTTTACAAGAACTCGATCTATTTTTTCTAGAATTTTATGTTTGCTGGTTTGCAAAAATCATACTTCATGACGTAGATAGTTTATGCATGTAATATTGTATTTGTCAATTATTTACTACGAAAATTTGAAACAACGTGTAGCTATAAAATGTCAGAACCTTCAATATGGAATGTCCCTTTTGAAAAATCTTAGTATTAGGAGATTAAGTACGAAATTGCCAATTTGTCTCAATTTATTTAATAACCATGAACGCCAATGTTTTAAAACTTATGCACTAATTTTTAAACACTCGGCTAACTAATGCCACATGTGTTAAGTGAAAAAAAACATCGTTTAAGTTACAACGAATTAAGTGTTCATTTCTGCTAACGAAAAAAGAAGTAACTTACTTTTTTAACGGTCAAAAATGAAATTCAGAAATATTTTTATTGCTGATAGTGGGCCGCCATGAACATAATTCGAAATATTAACAAGTCACTAAAACATCTTTATCATCAAAGAAGATATAAGAGCCTCTGTGTGTGAGAAAAAATCGGCTATTTCTTATTTTAACCCCTATTACTTATCCGTACTTTTGAAGCAAAAAATATTTTTTTGAGCAAAAACACATTATAAAATCAAAATTAATCACGAATTCCGACTTCTTATATACAGTTTTCGGGGAAAACCTGGGTGAATGTAAGAAGGTCACCATCATAACATTCTAGACACGCACTCTGATAGATATGTCTATTTCAATACGAGCGGTCTAGCTCACGTCCTCGTCAGTTGTATTATTAATAAATCGTTCCCATACTTCTTAATGTCATTTCCTATCACTATTAATAGTTAGTATTGGACAAGTATGATTGATTAGGTAACAATAAAATTGCTGGCATGTCATCATTTGAAAGACACGATCGTAGTTCACCTCTTTCAGTTATTTTCTGCTTCTTTTTGTTATTAATTTTGTCACAGCCTAAACTTTATTTTTAAAACATTCCATTGAATTAGTGAAGTTAATTGCAAAATACCTTTATTGTTTATAAGGGTATTTTATCCTTTATGTTTTCTAATTTACATCAATTTGAAGATCAGAGCTACAAAATACCTTAATAGATTAATCGTCTAAAAATATATACTTACCTACCTAATATTTCGTAGTGTTGTATTTCTTTATTGAGTAAGGAATACAAGAATTCGAGGTGGAGCATAATTTTAGTATCACCCTTAGAAATTTAAAATAAATACAATAAATTAACTACGAGTCTTGTCTAAGAATCGTGATTAATTTAAGTAATTTATTTGTAAATTAAGCTCCTCATTGAAGTGAAATTAACTGACCTTGTCAGAGTGATCTATTAGAATTTCGAGACTGTTAGTTTCATCTTGCTTAGCAATAAGTGCTTATTTTCTTATATAAATGAGAGGATCTGTGGGTTTATGATGAAATTAGTAATAACAATATTTTTCTTCATCTTAATTTATAAATAAAAGGCAGGAAAGCCCGCTTCCCCGACGTATGCGTCACGCATTTCCTCAAAAAATAATTTAAATTACCCTTTCCTCAGATATTGATAAAAAACCTATCAACCTATTCAGCAACGCTTTCGCGCAGAAATATTGAGTGGTAAAATGTTGTTTATCAAATATAATTCTCGAAATATTATAAACCCTAAAAACTGGCTTCAGTTCCAACAGACTAGCTTGATTAAAATATTTATTAAGTTTCTTTTTTATTTTACCAGAACGTAGAGCCTACCTAACCTTAAACTGTGAAACATGTACTAAATCCCATCACTATTATATAAAGACAAGTTTGCCAATTCAAACACATACTTTTCACAGCGAAGTAAAACATTGTCACGTAAAATCTCACGTCTTACCGCAAAGAGCAACCCGGACATTGTCTATCGTAACTTTTTGAAGCAAAGTTGGTGTGATGGATAACAATTCTCTCAAGCTCAACCTGAAAAAAGAAAAGGTTGATCTTTTTCTTTGTCACTTACAGAACGGTAAAGCTATAATACCCATTGTATAAATTCTTATTAAAGACCACCACCGATATAGTTAGAACTTAAAGTGTTGGATTTTGCATCAATACTATTTCTTTTAAGACTTTTAAAATTAAACTGTTGTTTACCAATTACGTGGGTAGTAAATTAACGTGCCTTACTCAACGCAATCCATTGGCAATAATGGGCTGTCACACGTTTCCGCTTGGCGGCGTATTACAGCAGTTGTCTCTAACAGCCATTTCCAAGCGCATGTATTGCTAAACACTAGCTAGATAATTCCCTGTATAGTTTACGGATACCTAAACTCAATAGTGAACCCTATTATGTAGTGTCATAGTACCGAACAATACCAATGACCCATTGTATTGGATCCTCTTAAAATATTTGGGTGATCCTTCGGACATGTCAAACCCATGACGGGGATTGCTATTTCAATACTGTCTCTGGAAAATTCAAAATTCAACATTTTAAAGAGACAAAAACCTTTAGCACAGAGCAAAAATTTGGGCTATTTGGATACCTTGCTAGGAATAATCAAATCAACCAATTTTAAAACAAAGTATTTTCTGATATACAAAAAATTATTTACTATTTTTTTTCTAAATAAGTATATACGTGCCTATAGAATCGAATACTACACTATTTCTTATTATTTACTTTTCTGAGTAACATTAAAACAGACGAGATCTAGTTTCAGTATTAAATAAATAATAAATAAATAAATAATAAATGCTTGGACAATTTCACACAGCGCCATCTAGCCCCAAACTAAGCAAAGCTTGTAATATGGGTGCTAGACAACTGATATACTACTTATATACTTTTTAAATATATACTTATAATACATAGACACACCCAGACCCGTCACAGAAATTAAAATTCATCATTTCAATTTCTGCCCGGCCGGGAATTAAACCCGGGGCCTCTTGCGTGGTAGGCGGCATGTTGTCCACTGCACCACTCAGGTCATCGAAATAAATATTATTAATGTCCCAATGCACTTCACAAGTCTCTTATTTTAGTATTTCTGAATCAGTTTGTATAGGTAAGACATAAATGTTTACATTTTATGATTTTTATGAAGACATTTATTGTTGTAGGTATTTTGGAACTAAAGTA
Organism: Agriphila geniculea; assembly: GCA_943789525.1. NCBI lineage: Eukaryota > Metazoa > Arthropoda > Insecta > Lepidoptera > Crambidae > Agriphila > Agriphila geniculea. Next base: position 11,749,541 of record OX038875.1, read on the forward strand.
GAGGACAGTCATGGTTGTATGGTGAGCGAGCGAGCACCTACCCATTTTTGGATTTTCAAATAAAGATAACGGGGTTGAATATCGTACAAATATTTTACGGTGTTATCAAAAATCCAAAATTCATTAATTAATTTTACTAACACGGATAGACTATTCACCACCGTGTTTATTACACGGTAGTACTTATATTTAGTGATAATACGAGGACATTGCTACTACCTAATTACCCAGTTAATACAATTTATAATGTAAAAACGACTAAAAACATAGATCTATAGCTAAATTGTTACAACTACGAGAATGTTCTCATTGTTAATTTGCAGTCGCGACTTGCGACTCGTTAAAAGTTAAAATACCGCGTGGAATTCCAGATTTTCGCTTATGAAAGTTGATATTTCAACACACATTTTTTCACAACTGTTTCGCTTGGAAATGTCTTTTATTTTTGTCAAAACAATAGAGTCATTGCAAAAACGCTATTGTTTCAATATTTTTATTGACCACTTTTTGGTGTCACAGTTCTTCTAAAGACAGCCACTTTGCCACCAAGCCACTTGTGCACAGATTCGTTATACAATCGGCTACCGCAGGTGTGCCACTTCCGAGTCCAATAATTCGATATCCACTTAAGCTCCAATAAAGCCTTCAAGATTTGTGTCAGGAATTCACTTCAGCTAGATATTGCACATGCCTGTGTGCAAAATTCTAGAACCTACTAAATTTTTTTTTTTGTTTTAGATAATTTTCCAATCTAGCACTAAAAAAGGGGTAGGCGGGAATTAAAAGAAGTGGTGTAATGACAACAATGAAAGATTCGATATACATAAATTCAAGGTTGATATGTTTTATTTTTGAACGAAATTGTTCGATGAACGCAAAAATAATCACGATGTGAGATACAGATAAACCTAAAATGTTCAGTGAATCATGTTTACATTGCGGTGAATAAATATCGAAAATATCTTTGTTTCCCAAATATTCAGTTTGAAACAGTGTGGGTGCATGTAACTCTGCAGTGAATGAACTTAAAGGTTGGGTACACACTAAGGCTGCGTTCAACGATAATGCACGACTCGCCCTCAACCCGAACTCAACTCAAACTCAACTCGAACTCAACTCAACCGGAGCCCACTCCTTGAAATACAGCGCTTACAATTTTGAGTTTTATAACACATTAATAAGCTCTATATTTTGTCGATGCAACTGCACACGCCTCGCCCTCAACTCAAACTCACCTCAAACTCACCTGAACATTACACAAGAGCTTATTAATGTGTCATAAGACTCAAAATTGTAAGCGATGTATTTCAAGGTGGGCTGCGGTTGAGGTAAGTTTGAGTTGAGTTCGGGTTGAGGTCGGGTCCTGTGTTATCGTTTGAACGCAGCCTTAGTTCGCAAACCCCTTGCGCTCCGTGAACTTGTAATACGCTCTATTGGGCACGCTACATACAGGTTACCACTAGGATGAATAAACTTCAGCAAATACTACTTACTAAAATTTATTTACATGGAAAAACTAAATTAATTTAAACTGATAAAATAGAAGTTGATTGACATGATCTGTACTTTAGATCTTCATAAACGAGGGACCTTGAAAAAGTAGATATAGAATAAAACCATACCGTATTTTAGAATCATATTGACTATTCTCAGATTTATCTCACCTGAAGACTTTTCAGTGGAGGCGGCCAGCAATGCGAAATAACTTTAAAAAGTTGAAGCGTAAAACCAACAGCGTCCGTTTATTGCTTTCTTTATTAACTTCATTTTAATAAAGCAACCGAGAAAACTTGCAACTTCAAATAAATTTAACCTTAAAATCGATTACATAAGGAATGAACTTCTTATGGTTTGCCTATACCGAGTCGTTGCATTCCAAACCGTGTGTCCCTTTCAACTTTCTGTCATACAAATTTTACGTTTTCAATATTGCCTCCAAACCGTGCGCTTTTCCTTTCAACTTACTGCCCTATAAAATTTACGTTTTTTTAAGATGATAGAGCATGCGCTATTGAATGCAATGAGGCATGCTTCTGTTGAAAGAGGAACGAGATAGTGACTGTGTCAAGACACATAAATTTAAAATATTAACGCTAAAATATGTACTACAAGAATAAATTACAAAATTTCAGTCCTGAAAGGGAAAGCACTTTGGTGTATTCATTTATTCATCATATAAATATTTGCCTATTCGAGGGTTTGCGGAAACCAGCTTGGCCTTCATAAATATACATATTTGACCTCCGTACCCTTGCCGGGTGCATGTATATGTTATCATAAGTCTTCTCTTCTAAGCAAGTTACATGTATGCAATAAAAAAAAACCTGAAACTTGGCATATATTTTTTCGTGTGCTACCATCCTTATACTGACGGAGCTTTGCCAATCGTTACTCATATTGCTACATGTTTATCGCCCCCTACATCTCCGCGTCGTCATCGCTTCATGATTCGCGATCCAGTGACGCATTAGGTTATTTTCAGCCCGCTTTTGCAAATCCACTTCCATGAATAAGGTCAATTTGTCGACTTAATGTTCAACATAATCGATAATTTTCCCATTATTTTTGTCATCATACTCATTTGTAATAAATTATCTTCAATATCTAAAGTGTAATGCATTATGTTCATCTTGATATTATTTATGAGTCATTAATTGCTCAGTACGTCAAATTTAATTAACAAAGCTGGTTAATATGCCAAGACAGATGTAGTTGATGTCGAATAAATCTGGTCGAGTCATAGGGAATTCGCAGACATGTCTTCGGCCGTACCTGCGCCCACGCAAAGCTCTGCACGAAACAAAGCGAGAACCGCATTCTGCGCTCAGTCCACGCGCAAGCTCGCTAACGGAGACAGCTCCTGGAAAAATAACAAAAGTAAATTGAAAAGTGTGTTGATATTTTCAAAGGATTTTAACTTACGTCTCAAGCTATAAAGGTATTTATTCAATCTGATATTTATTTTCTACGCTATATTTTATTAAACTGAATTCGATCGTAAAACAAAGGAAATAACTTAGATATTACTTCAGTTTCCATTTAGATAATTAGTTTAAACAAGGTGCGTTGTGAAACAGTTTCAGTTAATGATTTTCAAACATTAGACAAGAAAATCTTTCTTGCTCTTCAGCAAGAAAGATTTTCTTGTTTAATGTTTGAAAAGCTTCATCTTAATTTCTATATCAACATTGAATTTTAATAAGCAAATAATTTGTAATGAATTAGTTGTGAAGCCCTAAATAGATATAAGTTCCAAGGTTTCCAAGTTTTACTAAATACTGAAACTTATTGTCCTTTAGGGAATTGCTAGCCAGGCTCTCTAGAAATGAAATTAACTTCAGGTTCTTTTATGTTAAGCCTTTGTATAGAGATACTTTAACATTATATTAATTAAAAACAGGAGAATTATCGTGATAATAAAAGTGTTGTTCTCCTTTCATAATATCAAAGGAAACTGTTAGAATTATTTTTCTTATATATTGTCTAGGTAGACATAAAAACAAAGAAAAATATTTCATTAAATATTCTGATTATTATTAACATCAAAATTTGGATCAAACAAAAGCTGATGTAGTAAGTGTAGGTAGATTAATTTATTTAAAAAATCCACATAGTTTTATCAAAATAAAACAACAGTATTTCCGCACTTTACGTACATAACTCCCACCTGAAATAGAGTTTGCTGCATTTTATGCTCAACAAAATTCACTTTCCACGACCCGAGCTCATTTTAAAATGCTATAGAAATGCCGTGACTCGAAGATGCTTTTACAACGTAAATTTAAATGCGGACCAAACATTCTGTTTGGCGTCACGCCAACTATCCATTCCTATCAAACTAAGATTACTGAATCACAAATGCACCATGACTTCTGACTCACTACAATTCTTTTTGTTCTGACTAAGACTAACATGCGACGAATAAATAAACAATGATAAAATTTGCTCATTTAATCACTGAATTTATATATCAATCGTTAAAGTTGGAAACTAATTTCTAAATTTTCATGGATTTCTAGAAATCACAAATCTTCTACAATATGTCTGAAAACAAGACTCTTGAGGCTGGCCAGCAGTTGGTGAAGAGGACTATGGATGAACTAATCCAACAGAAACAAACCACAGAAAAAGTATCCATCCAAGCCAGACAGGAGTTCCGTGAACAATATCAGGAGAGTTACGAAGAGGAATTTGAAGAAGAAACCTTCATTGATGAACGTGGGAATGCTACAACGAAGAGGGTGGAATCCAGCAGTGAAAGCAAGGAACATTCTAAGAGTGCAGACGTTCGAGTAAAGGCCACCGGTTTAAATACGGAACAAATGAAAGCCTTAACGGAGTGTGCGAATGAAGCGGGGCAACTGGCACTCGATTCCAAGGCTGCCAACTAATCATGTAAATAGAAAATATATATCAATACAAATTAACAACAAATACTTATGCTCCTTTTATCCTGGCGAGGTATCAATCTAACTTACTTTAGCGATAGTTCCATACCTTATTACTTGACAACAAAACATTACAATAAAATTAGTGATATTTAATAATATCATCATTTTGTTCGAGATACAGAATACGTTATCTATCTTTCGAGTCAATTTGAATTACTTACATGAATAGTTACTAATCAGCGTCTTTTGTTTCAGGTGTTTTAACGAAAATCGTGTGGTGGTCTCAAAGAGTGATAAAGACTGTGTCCAGTGTTCCTTATTTTATGTTATTTTTAAGCTAAATTTTATAAGAATGCAATAAATATGTTATTGAAATTTTGAAATGGTGTATTGATTAGTGAGGTGTGTCTGTTAGTGCATTAGGGTTAAAGTAGTTAAAAATGGAGGAAGAAGACGACGAAAGAAAAAATCGGAGGCCAACCCTCGCAACCTTTAGCTCAGTAAATTCACGCCTTGTTCACTCGTCATTAGAGGAGGGAACCGTCCGTCAACAAGCCTCCTCCGAATCCAACGAAACGAACACATGCTCTAGTATTTCAACAGCTCAGTATAGTGACAGAAGTTTTGTGTCAAAAACTAGCACATTTTCGCGCAGCGGTACGTCGAGCTCCAGCCAGGAGGAATGCGAGGTGGCTCACACGACTGCCACGAGCGGTCAGTACTTGGCTGCGGCTCGAGTTGAAACCGCTAGGTCTATGGAAAGTCTCCGTCCAAGTAAAGATACGTCTCCAGCAAGACCAGCGAGCTCTTGCACGTCAGTACGAACGCACAGAAGTTCGTTCCTGACTGCGAGTGAGCGTGATGTAAGGGAAACTCGAGGTGCACCAGCTCGGCGAGCACTGTCGGGTGAGGATATGGGAAATGCAGAAAAGCGGCGAGGCTTATTCGCGAGTACTGAGAGGCGGGCGCTGCAGCAGCTCAGTCTCCCGCCTCCAGAGCGCAGGCTGACAATCCTCAGCCCACACAGCCCCATGGCGATAACCGAACTACAATGGCCCACTCCATCAGGCATACGGGGTCGCCGGAAAAAGGGAATGGTTCTTCCCAAACTGATATTACCACGAAGCGACTCCGACGGCTCCGACGTGTTTTTTGAAAGGTGCCAACTTTTATTACACTTATATCTGTAGTTTTCTTTAGACTTAAGACTTAATCATAGTCCCGATAGTACATCCTATCTTATCTAATAATAATTTCTCATCTGCATTAACGAAAGTAAACAAACTCTGCAACTTATTTAGTTCGAGAATGTGAAGAAGACTGGTCAAGAGTAAAATAAGGATAATCTTGTTGATGTCTCTGAAAATGGTTTGATCCATCAGGATTATTCAAGCGGTAGTTTTTGTAGGGTTCTCCAGGCTCTATATCCCTCCTTATGAGACTATTGAGCTGTAGACAATTTGCTTTAGTGCTACAATTATTTGGAAACTTGCTTAGGTAAAATTAAATTCGTTTTATCTTATTGTTTGCAAGTTTGAAAATAAAGGCAGGATAAGTAAATTATTTTTCGAACTGAATTAATGGTATTTGCGATTCTGCCAAGAGAAACGTTCACAGAAAATCGTGCGTCATGCGCTTGATTTCACAACAGTTAGGTTTTTATTTCTCTTAGTATAAATATATGTCAGTTTTTCAAAGGAATCTTTTTATAACAATGCTGAAGAAATACCTACAGCTGCATTCATTGTTCACTCATCTATGGAATGTGCCAAGGAATGGTCTCATTCATGTTTTTAATTCCGAAGAAATTTGCAATCACCTGTTGATTGAAAATTTCTTCGGAATGAAACAGCTAACAATGAGTGCAATTTTTTACTTCGATAGTTCCTTAATTGTTCTACAGTGACTTTGTATTTGTTCTAGCTCAATTGTCGTTAAAGAACAGGGTGAGGGATTTATAAATTACTACTTAATAATCATCATCATCATCATCACAGCCATTTTAATGTCCCCACTGCTGGGGCATAGGCCTTCCTTATGGGTGAATAAGGAGGACGGGCCATTAACCCACCACGCGGGCCCAATGCGGATTGGTGGGTGTTAACGACTGCAAATGCAGCCGTTAACACCCTTAACAACTTAATAATAAAGATTTAAAAAAACTGGAGGAGAGCTAAATTATTGAAGCATGCATTTCGATAAAATGGATACTCTGTAGCTCGGCGATCAGAGCATTGGACCGGATATCCAAAGTTTGCGGGTTCGATTCCCGTCTGAGTATTGATCTGGTGCGAGTCGTATTTTTATTTCTAGTATATTACTTAGTATTATATAAAAATATCATTGTGAATGCAAAAATCTCAAATTTAAAAATTAAATCTCCTTTTTCTCGATACCTAGCCCTTGAGCTCGATTCTAAGGAGATTCGGTATCAGATAATCTGCATTCAACTCAAATATAATTGGTATTTCTCTCATTTTGATATCATTCAACGTTTGAATAGCGTGTAATAAATTTATTCCGTAAAATTTGTTGATAACAGTATATCCAAGTATCTTTGAATTGTAACAAAAAACGGTCTGATTTTGTGACGAATTGATAACTTTGTGTCGGGAGTATATAAACCATTTTTACCTATTTCCTACCCCGTTGGATTGTCTTTCTATTTTCTTCATTACAATCATTAGATAATCCCATAATAGGTAATTATGAGATTCGGCAACTTGTGAATGGGATTATGTTCTGTAGCTTTGGGACTTTCATATTAGAACATCTGTACACGCGTTGCTGGAAAATTTAATTTGATTAAAATTTCTACGAGTATGTTTGGTGAATCTTTGAAAACTCGAGCAAAACTTTAAGGAAGTTAATCAAATTATAATTCATAAATGGTTTAAGGTACGTAGCTTGAATAAATTTATATACAAGCAAATAAACAATTTGAAGGGTGTTATATTATAAAAACTCTACGTATGTTAAAAATTTTTAAACGATATCTGGATTTATTATTTTGGTCAACTATGCCCACACAACAAATTACTCAAATACTGACACAAATTCAATAAAAAGGAATGCTAATACACTTTAAAGCACTCTGTAGAATTAGAGTGTGATTTAAAACTCTCACTGGTTGAAAATTGGACAATGTCCAATCGATCGATCTTTTTTCTATCCAATTATCATGAGACTCCAAAAATACAGTTCATTTACTGTGTATCTGACATCATTACTAATGACTAAAAATACAAGAACAATGCCGCACGTAACAAACTTAGGTACAAGTCTTTCTTAGCTATCGGTGTTGTCGAGGGTAAAAATAAAACCAATGCCGACTCGTGTTTCATCTACAGTATTAATTTCATACTGTTCCTTTGAAATGTGCCAATATCAGTTCAGAATAAAGAGAAGTTCGTGATAATTATAAGGTTTCATTAATTTATTATTCATTTTAAATCTGCCTTAATGCTTTGTAAGTGGTAAAAAAATACTAAACCGATTTCAAAATTTCAAAAAATGGGACCCATTTGGTAACAAACCTGATCTAATAACGTTTGAATTATTTCAATCAGTTCAGCCGTCTTCGAGTAATCAGTGGACATAAGTACATAAAAAACACATTCATACAGCCGAACAGAGAACCTACTCCTTTTTAAAAGTCGGTTAAAAAGCAGGATAGCAACAATTCCGATCAATTTACTCTTCTATGACACTACAGATAACTTTAGGGTTTTGACCCTAAAGTTATCGTGTATTTTGATACACCACCCACATTTTTGAAGCTTTTCCTTTTTTTCATTTGGGGCTCAGAAACATCGTTCGGTAACGCTATCTGAAAGATGTTTCTGAGGAAAAGAGATAAAATTGTGGTACTTTTTAGGGTTCCGTACCCTAAGGGTAAAAACGGGACCCTATTACTAAGACTCCGCTGTCCGTCTGTCTGTCTGTCTGTTTGTCTGTCAGTCTGTTTGTCTGTCACCTGGCTGTATCTCATGAACCATGATAGCTAGAAAGTTGAAATTTTCACAGATGATGTATTTCTGTTGCCGCTATAACAACAAATACCAAAAACAGAATAAAATTAATATTTAAGGTGTGCTCTCATACAACAAACGATTTTTTTGCCGTTTTTGGTACGGAACCCTTCGTGCGCGAGTCCGACTCGCACTTGGCCGGTTTTTTTTTCTTTTTGTTTTAGGCCGCATAGTTTTTAACTTATGATGAAAAATGTAAAAAAAATACTGTTCCCCCCCTTATCTCCGAAGTTTGCAAAGAGAAAAATCTGAAATAATTCTATGTGATAGCAATTTATATAAATATTACAGGAAAAATAAAACAATGTCTCAATAAAGCATACTTTTTTAGAAATTATCAAATTTCTAAAAAAGTTAACATTAGTTCCACTATCGGTCTAGAGATGGCGCTGACCTTAACTGCAATACTATAATTTTATTATTCTACTCTGCAGTGTGGTTTGATGGTGCAATTTGATGGTACGGAACCCTCGGTGCGCGAGTCCGACTCGCTCTTGACCGGTTTTTAGGGTTCCGTAGCCTAAATGGCAAAAAACGGAACCCTTATAGATTCGTCATGTCTGTCTGTCTGTCTGTCTGTCTGTCTGTCCGTATGTCACAGCCACTTTATTCCGAAAGTATTAAGACTATACAGTTGAAACTTGGTAGGTAGATGTATTCTGTTAACCGCTTAACGAATTTAATACAAAAATAAGAAAAATAAAAGATTAAGGAGGGGCTCCCCATACATGGAACTGAAACTGAAAAAAATTTTTTTCTTCAAACCAACACGTGTTGGGTGTCTATAGATAGGTCTTTAAAAATGACATTGAGGTTTCTAAGACAACTTTTTCTCAAAGTCAACCGTTTGAAAGATATTCACCGCCAAAGTGGTAAAATGTGTGTCCCCCCCCCCCTTTAACTTTTGAAATAAGAGAGTGAAAAATCTAAAAAAAATATATGCTGTAGATCTTAATAAACACTTTCAACCAAAATTAGTTTGAACAAGATATAGTAATTAGTTTTTGAGATATAGCACATTTTCCAAAACCGCAAATATAACTTTGTCATTCATACCAACACTGTGAAAAACAAAGTTATTTTTGCAAACGAAAAATGATAGGTGGTATTAAATATGGTATGGTATAAGGTAACTACGGAACCCTATGGCGCGTGGCCCGACACGCACTTGGCCGGTTTTTTATTACTATACCCAGCAGTGTGTCATGCCGCTGATATGATGATGATCAAGTACTAGATAGAAAGTACTTAATTTAAAAATAAAAAACGATTAACATTTCCTTTGAACAGCCATAGAGCGTAAATGAATGAATGAATTTTTCAAACTCTACTTAGGTCATTTCTTCGATTACAGACTTCATATTCCTAGAGCTCGTGAAAATTATTGCAAGAGTTATCTCAAGGTCCTTGTTTTAATATGATAGAGTGTTTAGGATGTACATGACTCAGCACCTACTCCCAGCGCTAGGCAGTGGAACACCTGGCGTAAGCACGCTTCCAAACATGTAGAATTTCGACATGTTCTACAAGAGTTATCTCAGGGTTCAAATAGTAGAGAATAGCACAAAAAAAATAAGATGGTAGTCAGACCGCAGTGTCATGGAACATGCCGAATCAGCAGGCTACGTAAGTTGTGTGAATTTCGAAAGTAAACCGCTTTACGATTTTTACACAAAAATAGAAAAAATAAAAAATTAAGGGGCTATGGAAATGAAACTGTTTTTTTTTATCAATCCCATACGTACTTGTATGTGTCTTTAGATAGCTCTGAATTACATTGAGGTTCCTAAAACATTTTTTTCTCAAAGTCAAGCGTTCTAAAGATATACACTTCCAAAATGGTAAAACGTGTGTTCCCCCTTTAACTTTTAAAATAAGAAAGTGAAAAATTAAAAAAAAAAATATGCTGTAGATCTTAAAAAACACTTTCAACGAAAATTGGTTTGTTGAATGAGATTTAGTTAGCAGTTTTAGAGATATAGCACATTTTCCAAAACCGCAAATATAACTTTGTCATTTATACAAACACTATGAAAAACAAAGTTATTTTTGCAAACAAAAAATTATAGTGGTATTCACTATGGTATGGTATAAGGTAACTAGGGAACCCTATTGCACGTGGCCCGACATGCACTTGGCCGGTTTTTTTTTGTAATACGTTGAATAGGTCCATCAGCCATTTTAATGTCCCCACTGCTGGGGCACAGGCCTTCCTCATAGGTGGAAAAGGAGGACGGGCCATAACCCACCACGCGGGCCCAATGCGGATTGGTGGGTGTTAACGACTGCAAATGCATGCCTTCCGAAGCACGGAGGAGCTCGAGATAATAAAGTTTTGGTCACCCATCCCATGACCGACCCTTGCGAACGTTGCTTAATCGGCGCGATCGCTGGGCCAGGCGCTAGACCACTGCGCCACCGAGCTCTTCACGAGTTGTATATGTATTTATTATTAATTAATATAAAATAAGGGTTTCATTACCAGGACCCGATAAATGAGAATTCCCTGGAAACACATCGTTCCCGGAGTCAGGAAATATTTAGTGATATCCGAAGTATATCCAAGAAATTTTCAATGCGATATTAATGCTATAATACCATAACCATGGTTAATGTTATGGTATTATAGCATTAAACCAGTAATATGGTAAACCAGTAATATTTTACGTTTTCAAAAATAACTTTGTTTTTCATAGTGTTTGTATAAATGACAAAGTTTTATTTGCGGTTTAGGAAAATGTGATATATCTCTAAAACTGCTAACTAAATCTCGTTTACAACAATTTTTGTTGAAAGAGTTTTTTAAGATCTACAGCATATATTTTTTTAAGATTTTATACTTTATTATTACACTTCAATGACTGCTTATGTTCCATGACACTGTGGTCTGACTGTTATTTTCATAAATTATGCATAATAATTAAGCAGTATACGAATTTTCAGCCTTGAGATAGCTCTTGTACCGACCTCGAAATTCAAACAACTTACGTGGCGTGCTGACTCGGCATGTTCCATGACACTGCGGTCTGACTACCATCATATCTAGTAGACTATACTGCCAAATTAGAACCTTGAGATAACTCTTGTAGAACATGTCGAAATGCTACATGTTTGGAAGCGTGCTGACGCCAGGTGTTCCACTTCCTGGCGCTGGGAGTAGGTGCTGACTCATGTATACCCTAAACACTCTATCATATTAAAAGAAGGACCTTGAGATAACTCTTGCAATAATTTTCGCGAGCTCTAGGAATATGAAGTGTGCAATCGAAGAAATGACCTAAGTAGAGTTTGAAACTAAAATTACTTAGCTCTCAACTTATTGAATTTTTCAATATATTTTATAACACCCAAACTGAACTCCATTAGTAAGAGACGAAGACCAGCTTTAGAACAGCCTTCAACATTGGACGTGCATAAAATTATAAACAAAATAAAATCAAACTATACATACTTTTATGAAATTATGAACTTGACATGAATGAAATCAATTAACTTTTGATTGGGTACCTACATATTTAATTCAGTTACATATGTATAAGTCGAAGTAACATCGGCAACCAATTTTTGCAGATCATTTTATCATATTACATGGCCATCAACACAGACATTATTAATTTTATGAGATATTTTTATCACAAGAATGACACACTGCTTCCGATATCGTAGTAACGATACATACATTGATTAGTTATCAATTTAGTCAGTTTGTTATCAGATATTTTTGACAACATGTTTTTTTATCTTGATGTTCTTGTCACAGAAGGTAGAACATTTTCAATTGTAATGTAATTTTATTATCAAGTACTTATACAACATTATTTGAATGACAAAAGTCTACAAAATTATTATAAGGTCAATTCACTAACGTATAATTCTCATAATATCTCTTAGGCTAAACGTCTATAATAATGTATACCCATTTGATATCTCTCTATATATATAATCGGTTTTATAATCACCACTTAATAAGCTTAATCAGGAAATCCTAGTAACATCTACAGCCGACTAAATTGGCAACGTCTGAAGTATCATTTTACTAACGTTTTAATAGGAATTCAATAACTATAAATTATAGTTTAACTAACCCAGGATTACAGAGAATTTCTGACCTTATTAATATTCAAATTACGCACCGAGCTTTCAAATAGACAAGGAGATAGAAGGAAAATGTTTTTTTTTATTATCGCTGCTTCCTCTTTCACAATATTTTCTGTTGAACACTTTTCGTTTTTGATCAACCATCGAAACTCATATCGGTTATTTTATAAATGAAGCTGATACATTTTGGATTGATACATAAGGGTGAGAATAATTAATCAGAAGACTTGAAATAGGATAACAGTTATCATGGCCTATAAACCCTTGCAATAATCGAGGAGCTTGAAACCATTTTAAAAAGATCTAACCATGTCAAAGTTTAAACTTGAAGTGCAGGCCACGAAAATATCTTAACTCCAAGCATCATTTCAAGTTGATTTCACTACTGCCTGCAGCGCTACTTCATGTCGTCGAAAATCCCAAATTACCTATTTGTTAACGCTGACGCTTGTAGCGCAATGTGAGTGGTTGTCGGTTAAGAAAAAAAATTACTGACCGTCCCACCAGGTGGAGAGAGTGGTTTGTCGGTTAGTAATAGACGTTGCTTGAAGCGTCGCGGCGCGTGGATTATTGGGCTACTCACTTAAAATTATTAAACAGTATAATATGATTTGTATCAACAATCGAAGATTAGAGATGAGAGAATATGTTAAAAATACTGAAGATTAAATCGGAATAAAGTGCTTGCCCTACCCGCCCCTATTCAAAAAGTCTTTCTACTAAAATTAACTCTAGTAGAATAGGATGACAATGTATGGGTTTGACATTTGTTAATTATTGCCACACATTGTAATTCTATTCTACTTGCGTTCGTTTTAGAAAATGGCCATTTGAGCAGGCTAAGGCGTAATTTAGTACGTACGTACATACAACCTTATTATTTCTTATTATTTGACGTTGTTATCGAACTAATATGTCAGAGTCCAATCATTGATAACACTTATTTTATAGGGCCGTGCCGCTATCTATCTTCCACAACTGTATAAAAATACTTGAACTAATTTCTGTATTCTCGAACAATCAGGTGAGACCAAAATAGATGTAAAGGTGGCAAAGTTGCCACCAGATGTTTTGATGCCACTAGCGGATGACTCATAATATATGATTAAAATTTAAAAACTCGATGAAAGTTTTGAAATAATAATAATTAGTTTAATATAATCTTCATCTTCTATTCAAACTCTGGGTAGGTATATCTCATCCGTCACAAAAATTATTGATGTCCATCAGCTACAATGAAGACATTTTTTTTTTATTCCAGCCAGAGCAATAATGAAAACCCTAACAATTTATAAAAATCCACACCTCATATAAAATAGGTCTAGAAAACATATTAAAATAAAAAATAATAATAAAATATTCCATCAGAACTTACTAATAAGATGCCGAGGTTCTTTAAAAATGTCATGTTGTTTTATTCAAATCCATTCGGGTCTGCCACTACAGTGTGTGCACAGGTGGTGTAGAACTGATGAACACCTGAACAAAACAACGATGTCGTAATCGTTCAGCTATGTGTCACTACTGTCACTGTTTTCATTCCAGTTAAGCTTCTAGTGGACCTGGGCTAGTCAAACTCTTTTAGATCAAAAAACTGCGTACCCATTTCTTGTCAGCAGATAACTAACGTTCTTCGTTCGCTCACATTGTGCAAGAAATTGTGTAGTTTAAAACATATGAAAAAAAAATAGAAATGAAACTGAAAAACAAACATGCATGAAATAAAATATACTATTCTTTCTTATATCGAGAGTACCTCTTCATATTGATGAAATAACGATGGCTTGTAGCAATTAGAAAAAAAAATTAGAAAAATTTAATCGTAGACCATGTATATATCTACCGCCACGTTAATTTTATCGCAAACTCCTACGATTTGATGGCGTAGCTCTGTCCTGTCCTGTCCAATCAAGTTTGTATATTTTAAACTTTAAACTTACTAGAGAAAAACAACTCTAGTTGTCGAGTCGAGAGAGTCGTCTTTGACTATCATGAGTTGTTGAAATTTTCTATTACTTTTCTATTTTTTCGGCTCAAGCCAGCGTTATTTCATCAACTCGACATAAGAAATAATAAGTAGTATATTTTATTGAAATAAAATATACTACTTATTCTTGCTTAATTAAAGTTAACCTGCATCTTGACCATACATTACAGTTACTATACTATAAAAGTGATATCTATCACGGTTTTTAAATCGTGTGGGACACTTTATGGTGAACGTATTTAACGTTTGTTTCTTCATGAACTACTGTTAAAAATAAACTTTTAAAACAAACTACCTGTCTAAGTTTAAGAAACATTTACGTGCTACAAGTTTATTATAAGTAACTCTTTAATTAGGTAACTGTTAGAGGTAGGTATTAGATTTCATTCACCAAACTAATATTTAACAAGATTTTATGATATGTTCCTTAAATAATTTAGTTTCAGAAACGCACACTTTTATATAACAGTTGAATAATTAAACAATCGGAATACGGGACATGAGAAGAAAATGTGACTCATTTACGTAATTATATTCTTTAAATCTGACAAGGTCATTAAGCTGAGTTGTACCTTTTCAAGCATCTCACTGAAAGCTCGAAACAAAGTTCTCGCAAAAAATTTTCCAATATTTTTTTAATGATTTATTTATGTTGAATTTATAATAAAGAAGTAGATAAATATTAATTTATCTCTATATATTTACTTGTTTTACTTCTGCACAGGATAACATCCGTACGAATGAAAACCATTTTTTCGAAAAGGCTATAAAATTTAAAGCGACGTTCAAACCAGTGCGCGTCAAGCGCTTGCAACACCATTGTTGACGTTCCTTTGAGAAGTATAGGCGCTTCAGACATGCGTCAGATGAAAGCGCAAGATGAACGTAAAAGTGAACTGGTGTAGACGTAGCGTACGGTT
Organism: Agriphila geniculea; assembly: GCA_943789525.1. Classification (NCBI taxonomy): domain Eukaryota; kingdom Metazoa; phylum Arthropoda; class Insecta; order Lepidoptera; family Crambidae; genus Agriphila; species Agriphila geniculea. The sequence goes on from OX038875.1 coordinate 11,764,968, forward strand.
TCTAAATTACAATATACACTTGATAAGTCCTTATGAGAAATTGCCAACTCTAAGAGAATATAAGGCCAGAAATCTATTCGACATTCCTAACAGTTTAAAGAGCAGCAATAGCTTGAGATCTATGTAGGTTTATGTATGTACATACACCAATTATGTGTTGTGACATATCATTGCATTACATTCTAAAAACCGATAAACTCTTCTTAAATCTTTATCACCTCTAGATATAAGTTAATACTATCGTTCCTTATATTGGTAACCCAAGCACGTTTTCGCACTTTCGTTCCAATCCAAATAGAAGATTCTAAAGGTAAAATTTATAGCTGTTCCGTTCTTGTAGATCTATTATTATTTGAATTTTTAAAAGTTTTATAATCTACGTATTATACTAATGAGTCATGAACTAAAACTTGGCACAAAAGTATGTATTGTTGATGGCATGACATGTGCTATCGGAGATGTTTGGCTTACATTCTAGTCTCACTACGAGATGGCATTGAAATCAAAATATCAGTCGCAAGTATGGTCAGCAACGAAATTCACTTAACACTTAATAATTTGCCAAATACTTTTTTGACAGATATCTCACAGTTAAACAAAGAATTTTTTTCCTCATTTAAAAGATAATCAAAAAAGTTGCTATGACAAAGTGTTAAGCGACTTTTGTTTCTGACTGTACCTTTTGCAAAACTATGTAAGATTTAATTCTACCACTTTTTCGGCGTAATAATGTAAACATTTTTAAACTTTTAGATTTTATGCATTCACAATGCTATTTTTATATTAAGATTATTAATATAATTGAAAAAATATTAGAAAGAATCGACTCACTCGTAGCAGCTCAGACGGGACTCGCACCCACACCCTTAGGATTCCGGCCCAATGCACTAACCAATTATGCTACCGAGTAAATGTAATAATTTATGCCAAATTACCTTTCTAGGGCCTCTGAGCTAAGCCGCGGATGGACGTACATGCCGAATCTATAAGAGTTCCTTATTAACTTGACTGCGGAACCCTAAAAATGAAGCAAGTTGACATAAAATATTTTTCCTTTAATGTTTTTGCTCGAAAAAACATGCTAATCAAAAGCATAATAAATTCAAAGCAATACAGTGATCACTATGCAATAAATAACGGTATAATATTTACCTTGTAGGCCTGTCGATATCCAATCAGATCGATATTAAATAAAACTCAAATCTTGTTTACTGTCGTGGTGTTAACGCCAACGCTTTTTTAAGTTTTTTGAAGTGAAAATATCTATTTATATATTTGTTATCCTCGTGGGAAACAACAACTACTTAAATAAAAACACATTATACCTAAAAAAAATTTTAACGAATGAAAATTGAAACTGAAATATAAGTTTCAGTTTTCACTGCGAACAGATAAGAAAAGTTTAATTTCAATTTTCAGTAATATTCTTTTGAAATAGAATTGACTATTATAGTGACCTTCAAACTAATTTAACGTACAATTAAATACGGTTCACTGTTAATGATGGCCTCCTAAATTAATTAACATTTTCCTTAATGGAGTAAACTTCAGCGTTGCTCGTAGGCTAATCATATGCAAATGTTATAATATACCTAAATTACCAATTAAGACGAACTCTGTAAGACCCATTTCATCTACATGACAGCATTTATAAGCAGCATGATTAACACTAAAAAAGTTGAAATTCCTAAGCTCACATCAATCGTCAATTTTTTTAACCTACCACCCATTATGACGTCTTTTAGCTGACAAGATAAATGGGCGCAAAAAACTTATCAGCTTTATGAAATGGAACGATATTTACCAATGTATATCGTTTCCAGACATTACAATAATGTAGATTAACAAATACTTAATAAGCTCAGTTCTTATCAATTTACAGGTTTAAGCTAAATTCAAAATTTAAAGTCATTATTCAGTGTAGGCTGTTACAAAAAACAATTTATACAATTCAATATGCGTTACTATAGGCAGTCAGAAGCAGACCCATTCCCACTGGCAGTTCCCGTTCACGAGCATGACGCAGGAACCAGCCATCGCTTTGCTCAATCATATTTGAGGGAACGTAACTAACGACCCGCCTCACGCGACGCCACCGCAGAAATGATTAAGGAGAGCATGAAATAGTATTGTATTTTTTTAATACATCACTACATAGTCGCTTCCCGCTGTCTGACTCTATGCTTTGATCTTTAAAACTATGCAACGATTTTGATGCGGGTTTTTTTATAAATGGAGGAGAAGGAGGATTGATTCAAGAGGAGGGTTTATATGTATAATACATGGTGTCAAATTCCACACTACACCGAAGCAAAACGAGGGCGGGTCGTATCTACCTATATATTCTTACTATTCTTTACACACTGACTACCATTCTCAATGTGATTTCCCATCACGTGCCAGCTGGAAGAAATTGTACCCTTGTACAATTTATCTGTTCATTTCTTTTCTGTTTAAACTTGTGTGTGTGTACAAAAATAATGAATAAAATAAATTAAAAACAATTATTAAGGCTACCCATGTTAAGACATCGAATTGAAAACTGATATCAAAAGCTTTTCATATGCCTTTAATTACAAAATTACTGACTACAGAAAGTAAAAAGATTGCAATTAAAGAAATCAAAATATGGTATTATTTATGAATTTTATGTTTTGAGTAAGAAGTGCCATACATACAGACAATATTAAACATAATTTTTTATATACGACACCCTTAATACAAGCAGATAGAAGCAGAGCCATTCCCACTGGCAGCACCCGTTCACGAGCATGACACATGATTATTATGGTATTATTGGGTACCATTATTGGGTATGAGAATCCATTACTAACGTGTAATAATGGATTTTCATACAAAAATTGCCGGCGTCTATCCAGTAATGTTTCTATTAAAAACTCATTACACTCGTGTAATTCAGAAATGGAGCGAACTTTTCAATGAAACACAATTAATATAGGTATCAAATGTCGCCTTGATGAGCGAGCACATTCCAAAATTTTTTTTTAATATTCGGTATACTGGTATCACGTGGAAGGCCTTGATGAGCACATTCCAAAAAATTGAAAAAAAAAAAAAAAACGAATAAAAACTGTTTTGGTGCAATATGGGTATCAAATGAAAGGTTTTGATGAGCGCATTCCAAAAAGATAAAAAAAACGAAAACAAAATTTTTTTTCAATACCTATGGGTATCAAATGAAAGTTTTTTGAAAAGTTTTTTGGAATATGCTCATCAAGGAGCATATTCCAAAAAACTGAAAAAAAATTAAAAACGAAAGGTAAAATTTTTTTGCAATATGGGTATCAAATGAAAGGCCTTGATGAGCACATTCCAAAAAACTGAAAAAAAAAATAACGAAAAAATAATATTTTTTTGCAATATGGGTATCAAATGAAAGGCCTTGATGAGCACTTTCCAAAAAACTGAAAAAAAATAATGAAAAACTGGAAATAAATGAAAAAAAAAACGGATTTTTTTTTTCAATATGTGTATCAAATGAAAGGCCTTTATGTGCTCATTCCACTTTCCATTTTCTTTTTTCAATTACTGTAAGTAATTTTAAATTAAAATAAAAAGCTTAAAACTTTTAAAACTAAAAAGTTAAAAGTTTAAAAGTACTACACAAGCCTTGGCCGCATCTAGGCATTGATGGACTCACGTATATTCTTCAATGCCTGTCTTGAGTGCCGCTGCAGTAATGTACTATTCCATTTCAAACCTTCGCCCGTGGTCAATTCTTTGTCGTAATCCCTGGAAGGGTTATTTTCTACGTGGCGATAAAGGATTTCAAATGGTTATCTATATATAGCAGTCTGCTGAACGGATTTTGATGGTATTTTTTACAGTTTGGTAGCTTGGAGTCCAACTTATAATCTAAGCAATTTTTCACATAATTCCGGTAGGTAGAACCTGGGATAAAGCTTGAACTCTCCGTAGTACAGTTTTCATATAAAAAACTAATAACTACCATCCACTTTTTTTCAAAATATTTCCTTTGTACCGACACAACTTTTCTATAGCTTTATTTTATGTATAGATGTAGGTCTGTACGGAACCCTTGGTGGGCGAGCCCGACTCGCACTTGTCCGGTTTTTTTGGTATAGGTACTGTACATAGACGTAGCCCAGACTCCATATATTTTGAGATATCTATTTTTACCGAGTGCTGCTACTGCTACAAAATGTTGTAATGTGCATTTGATAAGTAGGTACTTAGGTTCCTTTCGTCCCAAAAAAAAATGTTTTCAGATTACTCACAGGTCGTTGCATATTAATAATGGATGTAAATAACTTGTGTTTAATCTATTCCGAACATCATCTTATAATGCTTCTATGTAATAATATTATTGTGCTTTATAGAAATTTGATATTTATGTTCAGCGAAAGTAGGGCATCCCTAATTAACGTCAGTTCAAAACTTCCTTCATCCCTTATAAAGACACGATAGACAAAATTAATTCATGTCCTTTGTAATCTAAAATAATATCTTTTCATTCCTTCTTAAGGTTTCTTTCTTGAGCCTTTCTGTGAACTCTATCTGAAAATTAGCAAGGTCGGTTAGTGTCTCTTTTCCACATTTTTTTATAGAGTAATTAAAATAAAATACAAATTGTTTTATTGATCAATCAGTGACAGATGTTTAAATGATACCAACTTAGGACTAGATAACAGACTTTTAATATTATTAGCCTCTGCTGCCGAACTAGGCATGATTAAAAATTCATTAAATTCAAAACAAAGCTTACAGAATGAATAATGCAATTCAATAAAAAACCGGTCAAGAGCGAGTCGGACTCGCACACCGAGGGTTCCGTACAATCAAATATATTTGGATATGTTACTTTAGTACAGTCTTTAAAAAAGTAGGATAAATGGCAGACAGGTGGAAGGGCGAACAGGCGGACAGTTAATTTACAAATCTTAACCACAGCTGCTTATGGTGACTGAAAAACGTTACAGCCACTCCACATTGCAAACTGTTTATATTACTAAGTAGGAACTTATTCTTCGTTTATTCGTACGGCAAATAGTAGGTAATTATATTAGAACTAGGTTGCGCCATCTCTTGACCGATAGTGGAACTATTTTTTTTCTTAGGTTAGCATGCTTTGGACAGCGCCGTCTGTTGACTGGTATTGAAACTAAAGAATTTTTGTTTGTTTTTTGAATTTCTTAAAAAGTGTGTTATATTGAGACATCGTTTTATTTTTCCTGTAATCTTTACATAAACTACTATCACATAGAATTATTTCAGATTTTTCTCTTTGCAAACTTCGGAGATAAGGGGGGGAACGGTATTTTTTTTTACATTTTTCATCATAAGTCGAAAACTATGCGGCCTAAGAAAAAAGAAAAAAATGATTTAAAATGTGCAAACAGCGTTCTTTCATATGATACCCCACATGGCCTAGTCACTTCACTTTAAATTTTTAAGACCCCTTTTCAGTCCCTGTTGTAAAAAAAAAATACTTTTTTATTTTTTTCTTATTTGCAAAATAGTTGGGCACATGTCATCTTAAACTATTCCAAATTTCAAGTTGATACCATTAGTAGTTCTCGAGATATCCAGCTGTGACAGACAGACAGACAGACTGAGTCACCCCATAAGGGTTCCTTTTTTACCATTTTGGTACGAAACCCTAAAAAGACTTCAAAGTTTACGATATAATACCATGTGAATCGGCCAGTACCTATTCTTGATTATAGAATAAAATATTTATAGCAAATACGTTTATACGCGCGTGCAGGTAATATGCAACCGAGTCATTCAATGAACCCGATATACTCGCACCTATTGGTCTTTATCGATTGGCTTTTCTAGTGAAATCAAACTATCAAGCTTTCATTAAAGCTATCGATGAAGTTTTAAAGGAAACTTAGTGTAATCTTGTTTTATCTTACGAGTTTCAAACTGAAATTTTGCATGAAAATTTGCAAGTTTGAGAAATTTTATGTATTATATTATAATATAACATTTATTATTATCAAGGCCGTGGCTATTTCCTCACAATGAACACGATTACACAAAATATAATAGCAGGATTATTTTGCTTATTCACAAATCTTCCACCAGTCTTGTTACTACATGGCGCTATGTGTAGATGTAGATATCATTTTGTTGTTTGCTATTTTCGTAAATGTCAGATTTTCTTCCAACACATTTTGGTTATCTTTAATCTTTAATTTGTTAACTGTTCAACATCCACTATTATTATTATTAGTATCAACCATTTTTATTATTGAAAAATAACCGAGGACATTCATCCATATGCATACGTACAAAAGGTCTCCATCTACAGCAGCGCCACCAAGCGGGATAATCCTGCCATTGTAATCTTTCTTCACTGCAAACCATTCCTGTTTCAATTTGCACAAAATATGAGCGTGTAGCATTATTGAATAATAAACGAGATCAAAATGTCTTGCATAAATGCAGGAATCAATCAATAGACATGAGTTAACTCCACATGGTAATACTAAATAATATACTAGAAAAATACGACTCGCACCAGATCAATACTCAGACGGGAATCGAACCCGCGACCTTTGGATATCCGGTCCAATGCTCTGACCGCTGAGCTACCGAGTCACCAGTGACATCGTCGAATTTTTCCTAGTATATCCTAAACTCTTACGCTGTAAGCCAGCGTTATTTCACCAATGTGAGGAATTACCTCGACATTCAATTGAAATATCTTTCCAGATATTTTAACAATTGATTAAGATGAAATAGCTATATAATTTTTAAATTTGAGATTTTTGCATTTACAATGCTATTTTTAAACAATACTAAATAATATACTAGAAAAAATACGACTCGCACCAGATCAATACTCAGACGGGAATCGAACCCGCGACCTTTGGATATCCGGTCCAATGCTCTGACCGCTGAGCTACCGAGTCACCAGTGACATCGTCGAATTTTTCCTAGTATATCCTAAACTCTTACGCTGTAAGCCAGCGTTATTTCACCAATGTGAGGAATTACCTCGACATTCAATTGAAATATCTTTCCAGATATTTTAACAATTGATTAAGATGAAATAGCTATATAATTTTTAAATTTGAGATTTTTGCATTTACAATGCTATTTTTAAACAATACTAAATAATATACTAGAAAAAATACGACTCGCACCAGATCAATACTCAGACGGGAATCGAACCCGCGACCTTTGGATATCCGGTCCAATGCTCTGACCGCTGAGCTACCGAGTCACCAGTGACATCGTCGAATTTTTCCTAGTATATCCTAAACTCTTACGCTGTAAGCCAGCGTTATTTCACCAATGTGAGGAATTACCTCGACATTCAATTGAAATATCTTTCCAGATATTTTAACAATTGATTAAGATGAAATAGCTATATAATTTTTAAATTTGAGATTTTTGCATTTACAATGCTATTTTTAAACAATACTAAATAATATACTAGAAAAAATACGACTCGCACCAGATCAATACTCAGACGGGAATCGAACCCGCGACCTTTGGATATCCGGTCCAATGCTCTGACCGCTGAGCTACCGAGTCACCAGTGACATCGTCGAATTTTTCCTAGTATATCCTAAACTCTTACGCTGTAAGCCAGCGTTATTTCACCAATGTGAGGAATTACCTCGACATTCAATTGAAATATCTTTCCAGATATTTTAACAATTGATTAAGATGAAATAGCTATATAATTTTTAAATTTGAGATTTTTGCATTTACAATGCTATTTTTAAACAATACTAAATAATATACTAGAAAAAATACGACTCGCACCAGATCAATACTCAGACGGGAATCGAACCCGCGACCTTTGGATATCCGGTCCAATGCTCTGACCGCTGAGCTACCGAGTCACCAGTGACATCGTCGAATTTTTCCTAGTATATCCTAAACTCTTACGCTGTAAGCCAGCGTTATTTCACCAATGTGAGGAATTACCTCGACATTCAATTGAAATATCTTTCCAGATATTTTAACAATTGATTAAGATGAAATAGCTATATAATTTTTAAATTTGAGATTTTTGCATTTACAATGCTATTTTTAAACAATACTAAATAATATACTAGAAAAAATACGACTCGCACCAGATCAATACTCAGACGGGAATCGAACCCGCGACCTTTGGATATCCGGTCCAATGCTCTGACCGCTGAGCTACCGAGTCACCAGTGACATCGTCGAATTTTTCCTAGTATATCCTAAACTCTTACGCTGTAAGCCAGCGTTATTTCACCAATGTGAGGAATTACCTCGACATTCAATTGAAATATCTTTCCAGATATTTTAACAATTGATTAAGATGAAATAGCTATATAATTTTTAAATTTGAGATTTTTGCATTTACAATGCTATTTTTAAACAATACTAAATAATATGTGGTTAAAGAAATTTATTCTCACAAAAAGACAATAATGTCACTTACAGGAGAACAATGATAAAAGTAATAATTATAAAACATTCCGTCGTCCAACTAGGCATACCTATCTCCTCAATTAGTGCACTTTAATTAAATTTGTTCTAAAACATGTTTACCTAGTTGTGTTTTGAATGCACTAAATGAGTTAACATTTTTTATGATCGAAGGTATTTTATTATAAAGCTGCGCGCCTTCAAAAGTAACCATTTTTTTACCGTAGTTAGTCCTAGTCTTGGGTAGAACAAGAAAACTAGCTCGGCGTGTGCATCGTCTTCCAACTTGTCTGGCGGTGCGGAAGGTTAGGCTAGTATGGAGTGAGCTATTTAAAATTTTTCTTACTAAAATGCACGTGTTATAAATATAAAGTTGTTTAATGTTCATTATTTTAGTTTCTTCGTATATTATAGTGGTAGGTGTACGATAATGATATTGGAAAAGTATTTTTATAAGTTTATTCTGAATAATTTGAAGTTCGGCTAATTTTGTTTTGTTTGCGTTACCCCAGATTTCGATTAAATATAAAAGGTGCGGTTTTACTAAAGAATTATATAGTGTGTAGCGTAATCGACGCGGAATACAGCGAACAATCTGTCGCAGAGATGGTATAAGTGATCGTAGTTTATTTTTCACATGTTCAATCTGTTCATTCCACGTCAAGTAGCTGTCAATCCTCAACCCAAGGTATTTTTCAGATTTCTTTTCTGTTACGGCAACTCCGTTTATTTCTAGCGGTTTGAAAGGTAGAATTACTTTATTTTTGGCCTTGAAAATTACGTAGCAAGTTTTTGATGTGTTAATTGTCAGAAGATTATATTGGAACCAGGCAAACAAAGTGTCGAGATCCTCCTGAGCTTTCCGAATAAGATCATGAATGTCAGAACCAAAGTAAAATAGACAGGTGTCGTCTGCATACAGTGTTATCTGACCATGCAAGCCAATTTCGCGAATATTATTGATGTAGATCGTGAAAAGTAATGGCCCTAAAATAGAGCCTTGCGGAATGCCACATGTTACCGGTAATATTTCACTTTGCACCTTATCTATTTTCACTACTTGTGATCTATTTGTCAAGTAGGATTTAAACACCTCGAGTGCAGATCCTTTTATACCTATTCTTTCTAATTTTTTTAAAAGCAAATCGTGGCTAACAGTATCGAAAGCTTTCTTTAAGTCAATAAATATACCAAGAACTATATGTTTTTTATCGATTTCAGATTTTATTTTGGTAATTAAGTCGACAGTAGCTGCAAGAGTATTACTTTTAGGTCTAAAACCAAATTGGCGCTCGTAAATGAAATTGATTGATTTTAAATAATTTTCCAAGCGATGCAGTATAATTTTTTCTAAGATTTTAGATAAAAAGGGTAATACCGAAATAGGTCTATAATTTCCTGGGTCGCTTTTAGACCCTGCCTTGTATAGCGGAGTTACTTTTGCAATTTTCAAAGTGTTCGGGAAATCACCGGATAATAATAGTTTATTTATACATGCAACTAGATCCTTTACAATAAGATTATTCAGACACTTTATAGCCTTAGCATTAATACCGTCTAACCCTGAACTTGAATTGGAATCAAATGTTTTTATTATTTTAACAATTTCATTGATAGTGCACGGCTCCAATGTCGTGAGTTCAGAGCTTTCCACTATGCAAGGCAAGGCTCTTGCGGAATTAATGTGAAATTCAGTGGGGATTTCGGCGGCTAAGCGTGACCCTATTGTAGAAAAGTATTCGTTGAATGTCTCACAAATTTCTTTAGTATTAGTTATTTGTATTGATTCTACTACTAGTTTTGAAGGGGCACAGCTTTGTTTAATTTTATTATTTGATAGATTATTTACTAAAGTCCACATTTTTTTTGGTTTATTTAAACATTTTTCAAATTCTTTAGAATAGTAATTATCTTTAGTACACTGAATCAACTTTTTCAAATCGTCTCTGCTTGCATTATACTCTTCTTCCAAAGTTTTGTTTTCCGTGTTTTTTCTAAGCTCAAATAAAAGGCAGTTTCTCCGATTAATTCCATAAACAATGTCCTTGTTAATCCAGTCCTTTTGAGGTAAGTTTAATGTTTTAGTTTTAGTCTCTTTACAAATTTCTATAACTTTTTTCAAGTTATTCTCAAATGCCATGTAATCATTGTTTGTCCCACCAAGACTATCTTTTTCGACTGTCTCATATAATTTAGTATAATTTATTGCTTCATAGTTATGGCGCATCGTTTTTGGCGGTTTGACTTTTTTGATTTCCATATATATTTGTCTGTGGTCGGACATACCTGACTCCATGAGAGCCATATGGAAATAATCGTTTTTTAAATTAGTAGTCACGTGATCTAGAATAGATTTACGAGTAGATGAAGCTCTTGTATAGTATTTTTCAGAGATTTTGTTCAGTATTTTATGTCCAGTTTCCTTCATAAACGCGTTGTATTGCTTGGTTTTAGATTCTTTTTTTACCAGGAGATCAACGTTAAAGTCTCCAAAAGCAATAGCTCTCTTTCTTTGTTGTAGTTGTAAGTTATATGTTTCAATAAAGTTTTTAAAATTGGTGTCACCTGGATTATATACTACTCCAATTTCTAGACTATAGTTTTCAAGTCTTACCCATAAATAGTTATTACCATCAATATATGTCGATTCAGATAAAGAATGTTTGAGATTATTTTGCACAAATATCGAAACTCCGCCACCTCTTGAATCTGTACGATAATTGTAGTAATGAGTGTAGTTAGGTAACTGGAGTGCTATAGCTTGATCTTCGTTTTTAATCCATGTTTCTGTTATTAAAATCAATTGTATACATGTTGGTATAGACTTTAGGATACATTTTAGTTCATAAAACTTTCCTTTCTTCTGAATACTACGTGAGTTAAGGTACAGAAAATTTAGGCGAAATTTACTTGTGTGTAGATTTTCATAGTCATGAATTACTTCATAGGTATTGCTATTTAGGGTTGAACTTTTGGTAGGATTTGATTCAATTAGTTTTTTGGATCATTTTTTATTATGTTGGGAATCCCATTTATGTATTTTATTGTGAGGAATGACGACTTTAATAATAGTAAGTACTTTAATAATAAATTTAGTATTGTTTAAAAATAGCATTGTAAATGCAAAAATCTCAAATTTAAAAATTATATAGCTATTTCATCTTAATCAATTGTTAAAATATCTGGAAAGATATTTCAATTGAATGTCGAGGTAATTCCTCACATTGGTGAAATAACGCTGGCTTACAGCGTAAGAGTTTAGGATATACTAGGAAAAATTCGACGATGTCACTGGTGACTCGGTAGCTCAGCGGTCAGAGCATTGGACCGGATATCCAAAGGTCGCGGGTTCGATTCCCGTCTGAGTATTGATCTGGTGCGAGTCGTATTTTTTCTAGTATATTATTTAGTATTGTTTAAAAATAGCATTGTAAATGCAAAAATCTCAAATTTAAAAATTATATAGCTATTTCATCTTAATCAATTGTTAAAATATCTGGAAAGATATTTCAATTGAATGTCGAGGTAATTCCTCACATTGGTGAAATAACGCTGGCTTACAGCGTAAGAGTTTAGGATATACTAGGAAAAATTCGACGATGTCACTAGTGACTCGGTAGCTCAGCGGTCAGAGCATTGGACCGGATATCCAAAGGTCGCGGGTTCGATTCCCGTCTGAGTATTGATCTGGTGCGAGTCGTATTTTTTCTAGTATATTATTTAGTATTGTTTAAAAATAGCATTGTAAATGCAAAAATCTCAAATTTAAAAATTATATAGCTATTTCATCTTAATCAATTGTTAAAATATCTGGAAAGATATTTCAATTGAATGTCGAGGTAATTCCTCACATTGGTGAAATAACGCTGGCTTACAGCGTAAGAGTTTAGGATATACTAGGAAAAATTCGACGATGTCACTGGTGACTCGGTAGCTCAGCGGTCAGAGCATTGGACCGGATATCCAAAGGTCGCGGGTTCGATTCCCGTCTGAGTATTGATCTGGTGCGAGTCGTATTTTTTCTAGTATATTATTTAGTATTGTTTAAAAATAGCATTGTAAATGCAAAAATCTCAAATTTAAAAATTATATAGCTATTTCATCTTAATCAATTGTTAAAATATCTGGAAAGATATTTCAATTGAATGTCGAGGTAATTCCTCACATTGGTGAAATAACGCTGGCTTACAGCGTAAGAGTTTAGGATATACTAGGAAAAATTCGACGATGTCACTGGTGACTCGGTAGCTCAGCGGTCAGAGCATTGGACCGGATATCCAAAGGTCGCGGGTTCGATTCCCGTCTGAGTATTGATCTGGTGCGAGTCGTATTTTTTCTAGTATATTATTTAGTATTGTTTAAAAATAGCATTGTAAATGCAAAAATCTCAAATTTAAAAATTATATAGCTATTTCATCTTAATCAATTGTTAAAATATCTGGAAAGATATTTCAATTGAATGTCGAGGTAATTCCTCACATTGGTGAAATAACGCTGGCTTACAGCGTAAGAGTTTAGGATATACTAGGAAAAATTCGACGATGTCACTAGTGACTCGGTAGCTCAGCGGTCAGAGCATTGGACCGGATATCCAAAGGTCGCGGGTTCGATTCCCGTCTGAGTATTGATCTGGTGCGAGTCGTATTTTTTCTAGTATATTATTTAGTATTGTTTAAAAATAGCATTGTAAATGCAAAAATCTCAAATTTAAAAATTATATAGCTATTTCATCTTAATCAATTGTTAAAATATCTGGAAAGATATTTCAATTGAATGTCGAGGTAATTCCTCACATTGGTGAAATAACGCTGGCTTACAGCGTAAGAGTTTAGGATATACTAGGAAAAATTCGACGAGTCACTGGTGACTCGGTAGCTCAGCGGTCAGAGCATTGGACCGGATATCCAAAGGTCGCGGGTTCGATTCCCGTCTGAGTATTGATCTGGTGCGAGTCGTATTTTTTCTAGTATATTATTTAGTATTGTTTAAAAATAGCATTGTAAATGCAAAAATCTCAAATTTAAAAATCCACATGGTAACTCTACTCGAAACGAAACATTGAATTCACTAATGTCTTTCTGATTATTCCGCTGAAAATAATATGTTGGCACGATAGTTTCTAGTTTTTTGTACACCTACTGCGCTTACCTCTGAAATTACTGTTTATGAGCTAACTAAGCGACTTCATATAAACCTTAGTGGGTTTATTAGTATCATTTTGGCGAAACCTTTTCATCACTTAATGTGTAGACCAAAACCTCTCTCAGTATAGTTTTTATTACGATTCTTTTGTTATTTTATCACAGAACATAATGCTGTATTATATCAAAATTAAGTAGTTTTAGGTGTTATTTCGTTGTCAGTTACATAATTCGCATAATCATGGACATAGAGCTTAATCGACGCTAAGTAAACTCTACCGCCGATTGTCTGATTTAAATTAAGCCTGCTTTACTCCGCAATATACAATGCTCGTTCATATGAACTAAGCTCACAAGCAAGCCTGCTATCAATTTAATTAAGGAACACGAGCCTAGCATAAACTTTGATTTCTAACCACAAGTAACTTTAACAAAATGGTAAAAAGTATTTTTTAAATTAATCGTATCTGTGTGACTCATACGCGATGTAGTACGTAGAAATTGCAAACAAAGATTGAAAGTTACTAAGCGTAGTGATCATATGTTTTCGTATTGCGAACTGGATCGTGGATAGGTTTTGTGATTTTTGACAAATAATAAAGAAAAAAATGTGGATATCGCCATAATGTTTAGTATGAACATGAGTTTGCACTGCAAATATAAATAAATGTTCACGATCGGGAAGCGGCACCCTGGACCAATCTGCGCAGTTTCAGTCAAGCCAGAAGGTGATATTGGAGAGATAGGCTGCTAAATATAGACCAGCCATTTACAATTGAAGGAAGACAAATAAGATTTTTTGGGGAGCTTGGCGGCGCAGTGGTTTAGCACCTGGCCCAGCGGTTGCGGAGGTTAAGGAACTTTCACAAGATTCGGTCATGAGATGGGTGACCAAACATTTATTATCTCGAGCTCCTCCGTGCTTCGGCACGTTAAGCCGTTGATCCCGGGTGCATTTGCAGTCGTTAACACCCACCAATCCGCATTGGGCCCGCGTGGTGGGTTATGGCCCATCCTCCTTATCCACCCATAAGGAAGGCCTTTGCCCCAGCAGTTGGGACATTAAAAATGGCTGATGGATGAGGATGAAGGAAGACAAATAAGAATTTTAATCACTGCTGAGTTAATAAAACCTAGCAAAAAATCCGAAGAAAATCGTTAGACATAAATAAACAACAGCAAACTTAACTAAATCATAATGTGAATAATTTATCCAATTTGTAGTAATATAAAAACGTATTAACTTAAAAAATGAATTCCAGTCTCTAGTTGAACAAGACTTCTAACTGCATAAATCTGTTGAATAATTTAAGAATATGAATAACGTTTCATTCCAAGCTAGTTCATCGGTTACTGACCCTATAACTATGAACGTAATGGTAAGTACCTACAATAACTACGAACGTAACGGTAGGAACCCACAATTTACGGTCTTTAATAGTTAGTGAACCTACCAGTGTCCTAGATATTTAGATAGACAACCCTGTCATTGTGAACATTTGACAAAATGCATAGAACTTTCTACTTTGAGTAAACTAATAGGTTGTACAGAATTTATTGAGTTAAGTGAAGTGAATTTTGGATAAATCGGGAAAAAGGGAACCAATCAGTTGAGTAATCAATTAATAAAGTGGCTGTACTGATATCGTCGTGCAAAATTCAACTCGCAAAGCTCTTCGGTAGCTAAAAGTAGAAATAGAAATTGTTGAAAAAAAAATTGGTTGGCACTCCGGGAGTGCCGGCAAAAGTGAAAACTTGAATATTAACGTTGTGCATTTTTGATATTCTGAAATTAGCGGCAAAGGATTAAAATTATTTCTTTCCTATTACTACTATACAGTCACACAATTCAATCAGTTTGTAATTAGAGAAAAATTCTAAAGATTTCGCGCATTCTTCGATTTAAACTTATAGTCACAGAGTATAAATAAGTCTATGATTTCACCGAAAAAATCGCTGCTATTAGTTCCATTTTTAAAATTACCGCGTTGCTGGTGACACAAGTGTTTACGTCTTAAAATGACGCGCCGCCATTTTCAACGCGCCCCGTAGAAAGAGAGGGGGATACTTCCGCCGCCAGCTGTCTACTCTCCATCCGTCACATCCGTCTTACGCATTTTCGATCAGCCACGTGATTCTTACTGACGCGATAAACATTTTTTCCCCATTACAAAAAAGCGTAAAACGCCGCTAAAGAAGTTTTCACTTCAAAAATTTTTAAATTTAGCGACTCAATTTCACAAACTATCCGTAAATTTTAGGTCTGACAGGGAAGGGACAGGAATTGAAGGTTGAAATTTTAATATAACATTATGTAACTTGTGCGCTTTTCGTCTTACAAGACGGTCGCTTGTTTCAGATAAGGAAAGGTAAAAGCCACAAGACGGCTCACAACTCAAAGCTGTCGGATCTGAATTATATATGATCAACGAAACAACTAGCTCCAAACGCATAAATGTACTAGTATGTGTAGGAATGTTAACATCAAGTTTAGGTACTATGAATTTATGATATAAGGTTTGTAAGGAGGGGCGAAGGTTTATAATCGTCACGAGTTTTAAAAACCTCAACAACCTTATACCATATGACGTATAAATACATTATAATATTGTACGCATACAAAAAAATTGAGTTCAGTGTAAAGAAAAGTAAAGACCTTCAAACCATTCAGCCTTATACTACTTAGATAAAAAAAAAATGGTCAAAAACAATTCAAATATTTTGTAATTTATTACATAAATTAACATTGAGTGACAATTAAAACAATTGCTTTATTTCATTATTTATCTAATTTTGTACGTTCTCGACATCTTCTATTTCTCATTACAGAAACACTTTCGTAGTAATCTTATTAGACAGTATGTATGTAATAGAAATAAGAAAACCGTAAACAAAATCGCACGCGTCGCGGTAAAATCACTTTACGCACGCTGTACTGTCATTGAAAGCACACATTTTCGAGATTTTTACTGTATTGAAAAAGCGTTTAACGTTATTTTAAGTGAAATCAACGTTAAATAATTACAAACAATTCAATTTACGAAACACGTGTTCCGTATTTAAAAATTGGACAAATCTACAATAGCTTAATGAAATGTTTTGGCCTAAAAAATCCGGGGCATTTACATGTCAAGACAAAATGTAAAGAAACAAGGAATTTCATTGTTAGAAATTCCTGTACCCGTCAATACCAGTGTTACTTACGAATAAATAATCTAT
This sequence comes from Agriphila geniculea, assembly GCA_943789525.1. Classification (NCBI taxonomy): domain Eukaryota; kingdom Metazoa; phylum Arthropoda; class Insecta; order Lepidoptera; family Crambidae; genus Agriphila; species Agriphila geniculea. The sequence goes on from OX038875.1 coordinate 11,781,734, forward strand.
TCCACTAACCTTTCCGATTTTATTCCACTGAGATTTTATTTCAGTCGTTACTGAAAAGGATGGGATGGGAATCGAAAGAGGGATAAGTAAGGACTGCCAATTATTAGCCGTGCGATTTAACCGATTTTAACAAAATTGTAATTGTAAGTACCTACATATAAACGACTGCAGACTTCTAAATGAATTTTAATACTGACCTGAAATATATGCGTTAAGGTAATAATAGATTGTGTAGTACAACATGTGCATTAAACGCAGTTTTATGTACGTGTTATACACTCTGCTTTTCACTTCGATTGTAAGGAAATTAAACAGCAATATTGCAAAAAAATAGTGACAAATTATATAATTTTGAAATGTGCTCATCAAGACCTTTCATTTGATACCCATATGTAAAAATGGAAAAAAAAATTTTTTTTTTATTTTGGTGACAAATTATATAATTTTGGAATGTGCTCATCATGACCTTTCATTTGATACCCATATTCAGAAAATGACAAAAAAAAAATTTCTTTAATTTCAGTAACAATATACATAATATTCACTTCTCAAGCTTACGCGCTCACTAGACATGAAATAAAACACTTTTTAACGGATACTAGCGCGGTTTTATTGAATGTACTTTGGTATTTAGTTGGTATTTGGTTTGATTTTTGGTTTTTCCCGACGTTTCGGCACCTTTGCAGCTGCCGTGGTCACGGGGGACTGAAGCTACCCGTGAGCCTACCCTCAAGCGATGAATTTTTTATACATATACAATATACATAATTTTAGAAAAAGTAATAAAACATGGATTTCGTATAAAAATTAAGAAACAATAAAATAACAGTTATTGTATTTTATAGATTTTAGGCATTCACAATGCTATTTTCATATTAAGATAATTTATATCTTAAAAAAAAACTAGAAAAAATTAGACGGGGGTGGTACGGATGTTACAGGTGAGTCGATTTTTTTTTTCTAAGATATACGAAATAACAAGTTTATTTAACGAAGTTTAATTGCGTGTGTGGCTGTTTACCTGACGACCTTTGTCTTAAGAGTCTGAACTTAGACGAAGATTTTACTTTATGGTCTTGAGCAGCGAACTAAAATCTAAGAATTGTGCTCCAAAAATGGCACCACACGAAAAAAAAGTACAACTATTTAAGTGGATGGAGCTAAAAATGCTGGCATTTAATTATGCAGCACAAAGCGTCTGAGCACTGGTTGCTTATTAGCGACCATAATTTGTACACTCATAGATATTTTCTATACTTAAACGAAAATATATGATACGTTATTTCTGTATATTTTTACTGCCTTCTTTTGGTCTTTTACACCATTTGACTTCATAGGACGTCATTTCTAATAAACTTTCTCTATCTCTCTTTTCTCTACAATACAAACTGCAATTATTGTAAAGAACGTTAAAGTCAGTCACTGTGTGCGTGGCTGGCCCGACTAAAGCTGAGCGGGTTGTACTTTTTCGGCCCCGTGGTGTCATTTTTTGAGCAATATTTGTTTGCAACACTTCCATGGATTTTAGTTCGCTGGTCTAGAGCATGAAAAGCGATTCTATGCAGCCTAAGACAAACTTTACGAGCATGAGAAGTGAAATAGTTCATTATGAGACAAGTTAGCTTAGGTTGCTCATTGCACACGAGGCTGTGGGTTGCAGACCGAGCCGCAGGCGAGGGTGTAACTCAGCCGAGTGTGCAATAAGCAAAAACTCACGAGTTTCATACAACATTTTTCAACACATTTGCGAGGAAAAAAACAAAGTAATTTACCACACAGCAACAAATACGACAAAAACAAAATATAAAAATTATGGGAAAAGGCGTGCAGGATTTTTTTTCACACGCAAGAATATTTTGCGAACAAAGGGGTGAGTGAGCAAGAGCATACAGCCTACTTCAAAATTATAATTTTAAGTGATAAAATGCAAATGTCGTATTTTAATATTTTATAACAAAATATTGTGGACTTGAACTTGTTAATTAAGGAATTTTATTTTTATTATACCTATTTATTCCAAAAAAACGTGTACATGAATTTTCAGCGGCATGAAACCCCTTTGTTGTTACTAAAAAAAATAACCGTTAATACACCGGGTAATCCCGGTTAAATTGGTAATGCTCTGTTTACTCGCATAGAACTTGTAGTATGGTACTAATTTTACTTTGTATGGATAATTCTATAACGCACTAGTGTTTTATATATTAGTCACGGTGTTTGTTATAGCTCGGTTTATGGCCTTAAAAGCGATGTATTAGGGCTCACTTTTGAAACAATATTTTGGTATAGTAGTGATATAATAGTGACTGTAAACGATAACTTTTTCACCTATCCTTATATAAGAAGCCATTATTTTAAACATGCGTGCAATGACACAGATAGTTTGATAGGATAACACCACCATTTAACAGCACGTTCCATACAGCTGTTTGAGATTATAAATAACAACATCAACATTTAACCCGTCGCATACTGAGTATACAATACAGCTGATGGTAATTTGCCCTCATTCCAGTCAGGGTTGTTGACATAAGTCGTGTTTGGCGTAGGCCTTGCATGAAACGGAAACGACCCGAGGCTGACTTAAACGAAGCCTTTAAAACTGAACCGACGGAGGCTTTTCTTGTGGAAATGACATACCGATTTTTTTTTCTACTTCGAATGGATTTGCAAATTTGAACTGGGATTAAAATAAAAGACATCTTATTATACAGATTTAGTTTATGATTGATTAATTCAGGACTTCAGAAATCGTAGCCAGTTTCAGTGTAGTAAACTAATTATTTATTTTGAAGTCCTTTAGTCTATCCGCTTTGTTCGTTAAAGAGATCTTTATTTTTTGTAAAACATGTTAAAGTGAGAGCATGTTTTTTTCTAATTACCGGAATGAGTAAGCAACTTAATAGAAAGAACCTCATTATTTTTCACTATAAAAATGTGTGTTTTTCGCGCTGCTTTCTAAAAATGATTAATTATGTGTCTGGTATAATACTGGATTCAACGTAAATCTTAATTGCCGAATAAAATTAGTATTATTAGGTAGTCGGAAAAGTTCGCGGCTTTTTTGTACTAAAAGTAATAAATATTATACCACAGCGAGGAACATCTTTATCATCAAAATTACCAGACCTGAAGCTGCTGAACAATTTTTTTTGCAAAGCTATTCTACAATACATCTTCTCCATTAGCATTTTAATTCTTTCTTTGAGCATTAGCAGCATTATTTTTTTTTATTAAGGGTTTGAACCCTACGCGAAAAAAAATACTTATTGTATCCTAAAAATTATCAAAAATATGAAAAAACAAGACAATTATCAATTTTATCGCAACTATTAGAAAGTCAGCTGTCGAACCTATTCTTATTAAAATCCCGCCTAAATTTAGTATTTCCAGAAATAATGTACGCAAAGTTCATGCTTTCTGACTACCTATTAAGTTATGTTAAACCACAAAATAGATATAAGTACTACCGTACAGAAAGGCAACTCTCCGCTCCGCCCCACAATCAGTTACCTCACCCCACCGCGCGAGTTCGTGTACCGAATCGTGTGCTCATTCAGTAGCTCTAGACTTCATTTACACAGTTGCGCGTGTGCAAAAACGTCACTGTGTAGCGTCTGTGTAATAGGTAGTTGAAACGCGGCGCCTGTATGGAGTGCCCGGGGTGTGGTTAAACATAGGTGCTAATAGTCTTATATGTTAAACATTAAAACGAAAGTTATTAGATAAAAACTCTGATAAATAAAATAAACATTTTTTAGAAATTAATATTAATAATTAATATTATTTAATTAATTTTATAAATAATTTTTTTATACCGTGGTAAGAGTGCAATTCACTAAATACTGTTCAGCTTACCACAATTATATTGACATTATTGTATAATATTACAGTTCAGATTCAATCACCCTGTGAATAATCCTGTTTAATTATCTGTCAAACAATATGCTTAATAGAGTTATCAACACCTCACAAACTAGTTTAGCTTTTGATCATGTGTTAACAAGTTTTAATTAGCAATTTTGCAAGTCGAATGGCAAAGTTCTCATACTTAGCAACACCAATACTAAATTAAAAAATATGCTATACTAGCTTCCGCCCGCAACTTTTTTACGTGAAATTCCCTCTCATGAAAATTTTGATAATTTCTTTCTTTTAGCAGATGCAAATATCATAATAACTATCTGTATGCCAATTTCAGCCCCATCATTCCCAAAGTATGAATTGGAAAAATCCCAATCTCCAAAAAATTCAGTTCCGATATTATATAATGTTATTGGGATTTCTTTTAAAACTGCAATCATCAGTCAAAGTTTGGCATTTACAGCTTTGTCTTGGTGACCTTCTTCTGAAATAAAACAAGGGCCTACATTTCCATCTGAAGATTGCCAAATTGATCGATCAGCCCAAATTCAATTTATTAAAAATAATCTCGTACATTGTTTTTATTTTACACACGAAGCTATTGGCAGAGGGTTTCTCGACATCTTTTTCATTTGAATATTAATTAGTGATTTCTCATACGTTCATTTTTGTTTATCAAATACAGCAGCGAAAAATCATTCTCATACGTTAATTTTTTTAACCGACTTCAAAAAAGGAGGAGGTTCTATGTTCGTCTGTATATTTGTTTTTTTTTGTGTATGTCCACCGATTACTCAAAAACGGCTGGACCGATTGATATGTTTTAAACATTACTCCATCAGGTTTGTTCCCAAGTTGGTCCCATTTTTCGAAAATTTGAAATCGGTTCAGTAGTTTTCGATAATAGGTACTGGTAAATATTGCTCGAATTTTTACGGATCTACAGACATAACTTCTTTGTTTATGAACCGATTTAGATGATTCTTGTTTTGTTGATAAGGGAATACCTTAAGGGTGGTCTCATGTTAATTTCATTGGCATTGAACCTTGGACTTCGAAGATACACATGAGAACTCTTCAAAATCAAATAGGATAGTGTACTAGTGATTACACTAAAGTATTGAAAGGTTTCGAATAAGCTATTTTTATTGAGATACAGGCTTTACTTACGCATTGATGAGGAGGATGAGCTATAACTCACCGCGCGGGCCCAATGCGGATTGGTGGGTATTAATAAGTGCAAATGCAGCTGGGACTAACGGCTTAACGTGCCTTCTGAAGCACGAAAGAGATCGAGAAAATACACTTTGGTAAACCATCCCACGACTGACCCTTGCCAAAGTTGCTTAACCTCCACAATTGCAGGCCAACCGGACTTCCAAAGGTCGCGGGTTTGATTTCTGCCTGAGAATATGATCTGGTGCGAATCAAATTTGTCTACTATATTATTTAGTAGGTATTATGTATAAATAGCTATGTGGTTGCTAAAACCTCAAATTTAAATATTTTAAAGCCTTTTTCTACTTATCTTCTGACACACCTACCACAAAAAAGTAAAAACAAAAAGCTTTTAAAAAAAGAAAAACCTCCTTCAAAAAACCTTAAAACTAAAACAAAAACCGCATCGAAATTGTGATAATTGCAGATTGTTTCATTAAAATAGAGCCATAAAAGATAACAATTGACTATGTTTTTAATATTAACTTATTATAAATATTTCATACTACAGTTGCATTTATACAAAATGTGGCCCCCTAATTAACGAGCTGAATATACCTATCGTAAGTTACGTATTTTCAAGAGTCTATAAATATTCCAAGACATTGCTTAAAGTTACAACACAGCAAATGATATAGCTTAAGAAGCAGTTGTTTTGCATTTTTATTTGAAGAAAAATATACAGTCACGTTATTATTTGCATTTTTCATGAGGTTCTCTATCCACCGCAACCGAAACGACATTTCATTATGGCGGTAAACAGCTATTTTACATTAAACTTTTCTTTATATTATCTCTGATACATTTTCTTAGTTCATGAGCTTATTTGGCAAGATCGACGTCTGTAAACAAAAAGGTTTCAATGATCGACATAAATATTGAATGAAAATATGAATATAAAAAATGTCTGAATGCTATAGAGAAATCTTCCAAATTATTGAAACATCATAACTACTAATAAAAAAGCTTCCCTCTGCAATTATTAGGGTTTAACGGATAATAAAGTTACAAAATACCAAAAACCGTTTTTTCTCGACACACACTCTTTAGGCATTTATTCTTCGTCAATAACACATTTCCAACGGCTACGATTTTTTTTGCATAATATGACAATATTTTACCTTCTCCTACCAAAGCTTCATATTCAAAAGACGACGTAGAAATCTAATTTCTTGACAAGTTGAAGTAACATCAGTCGTCAAAAGCGACGACCTTCCCCCAAACTTCAACTGGAATTTTTTTATTGCTTTCAACTCCAATATTGCTTCGCTAAATTTAATTTAAGTAGTTTCTTGGAAACGCCGGATGCCATGTAATGTTTTAGACATTTTAAATACCAAAACGTTTAATTAGATTCTTGTTTATAAGTAATTAACAATTAAAATTAGATTTTATAATGTTACAATAATGGGATATAAATCTGGTTTGTCCTCGCATATTATACTATACCGTATAAAACAGAAAGGGTTTGTTTCAGGGGGTCTATTACGAAAAGTTTAATGCGATACACGCAGCTGCGTCCGTGCTTCGTTTTGATTATTTCCTATTACAAATCACTATCGTTTGCGATATTGCGAAGTGATTGCGTGAGTTTGACAGTTTCTCTCTTACGTATCCGACATCGTTCGTTTAGTAGTCTATGGACTACGATAGAAAAATTCAAAATGTTTGATAAAACTACAACCAACGAACTGCGGACGACTATCGTGGCCAAGTGACTGCGTTACGCAATTGCGTACGTTATTTTCGTAATAGGCCCCCAGGAATAATTTGTTTATATGTTATTTTGTTCGAGATGAGCCCTCTTATACCTAATATTATTTATATTGAAAGAACACAATAACACACGAGTAATGTTAAATTGCGTAAAGATAAAAGAAAATGGGTATAAGTATATTATAAGAAAAGTAATATATTCAAAGTTTCGGAAATAAAAAAACGACGCTATACAAAGTGTTACAAAAGTAAGAGTAAAGCCAAATATGGTGATAGAAACCATCAAGCTGAACAATTTATACCACGGGATCAACTCTGAAATCGCGAAAAGAAATCAGATATTTCATAAAAAAATTAATAACGGAAATGTATGAAACAGCTGATTTTTTCACGATTTCAGAGTTGGTCACAAAGTAAAAGTTGTTCAGTTTGATGGTCCCTATACCATATTCAGCATTGCTCGAATTTTTGTAACACGTTGTATAACTTTTGATAGCAAGTCTACCGTGTCACACGTATCTCACTTATCTTCAGATAGGTGAGTTACGCGTAACAAAGCTAAATCAAATTATTGGGGTATCATTTATATGGTACACTATCATTTTTATTTTTTTTATTGCTTTTTCATAATAATATTTGATATGCCATACACACGTAAATCGTATTTTTGAGTTTTTTATAACGGCGGCTTGCTTTATCTTTAGATAAAATAGATTACAAGCAGCTTAGAAGCAATAACTTGCTGCACACGATACACACGCTACACACAATACATCTCTCGCAACTTTAGTTACGTGAGATAGGCATTATACGTTTTCTACTGATTGTGAGCTTTTTCTGTCAATTTTACGTTACTTTTTATTTTGTACTAGAAGTGATATTTATCGATGACGTTTTCTGCTGATCGTTAATACTTTTGTATGTTGATTTTTAATTTGTACTAGAAACAAAAACAAGAAAATATTTTTAACTTGATCTTTGACATTGTCTACTAATCGTGAGTTCTTATTTATGTTGATTTTTATTCTGTACCTATTGGAAATGTGATCCATGATACTGTTTTCGAAAATCACTACGCTATGCATGATTTTTTTTGTCGGTCGTAGTAACTGTATTCAGTACTGACTTAACAATGTTTTCTAATCAAAAACTTTTATTTATCTTTAAATTAGTAGTACCTACATTTAGTACTTTGATAATCACCTAGGTATCTAAAGATACCTAAATACTACTATATTTTTTAAAACAACATACCAGTTGTCTAGTCTGTTTAATAAAGCCAATTTCCTGTATTTAAAGATACAAGAGATAGCCGTTACAATAAATGATTTTCCTTCTATGAAGCTAGTAACGGGCAGACTCTCTTATGTCAAGATACGCGCAGCGCGTTACAGCATTTGTAGTAGATTCTGAGCCGCATGAAAACAAAAACAGGTTATAAATAGGATAAAATTAATGATACATTAACAAAAAAACCCTTAAGACATGGATATCAACAACGACTTTATAAAAATAAATACAAAATTCTCTTAATTTCATCCAATATCAAAGAAACTAGGAAAAATACATCTAAGCCATTTTCCCAAAAGTAGTCTTTTTTGAGATAGGTGAGATAGGTGTGACACGGCAGTATTATGTAGCGCGCCACCTGGTAACGTTGTCGCGCGTCATGTTGAATGTTGAGCGACACGTTGAATACATACGTTGAAACAAGGCTGTATGTATTCAATGCTTTCACACTGGTGAAAATGTTTAAAACTGTTGAATGGATATTATTTCCGGATCCAAGCCAAGTCTGAAGCAGAAAGAACAATTTGGTTTACTTTGTATCAATTACCTTTATAAGACAACATGAAAATATTTGATAACATTTTTCTACAATTTGTAACAAAATATTTTCTTTTTTTTGAAATTTTTAACTTCGTAAAGCAAATATTACGGAATGGAAGTGAAACTTGTTTTACAGCAGATTATAATATTCATCAATTTTCTACCTATAACATTTTGAATTGAACTAACAATATTGTAAAGCTATTCAGCTGTTAATTTCAGACAATATTTTTTGCGTTGCGTAAATAAGATTATTAATTGCTTTTTTTTATTTTCAGGTAAGTTCGCTGAATTTCTGCGAATCCTCAGAAGTTAACCATTATGGTATAATGTAAAGGTAACATTAAATAATATTTTCATTACGGCTTTTATGTTTTGGAAACAGATAACTCAAACTGTTTTACTACTGATTTTTGTGTAGAAAAGCAATACACACAAATCAGTAGGTAGCAAGTAAAAAAACCTTTGACAGGTTTATCTATATACGTATATCTATGTACAAAGGTGTTCCGAAAAAACCTCTTAAACCATGGATAAAATCCAGGATAATTATTATAAACTCTGAAACTGCCTCTTTCTTGAAAAAAACATTTTCATGATAAACAGCATAGTGCCAATCCTAGACCTAAATTATGTTTTGCTTTTGCCCATTAATGGGATTGATTATCAAAAACAATAGTCTATTTGCTTCTAGGGTTGTCACTTTACAGTTTTCCATAGGTACATATAAAACAACTTCTTTAAGGGTTATTATCAAACACCCTGTAAGTATATGGAAAAAAAAAACAAAAAAGGAACATTGATGTTATAACTTTTATTTTCGTACAAGCAAATTTCGACTAAAAAAAATATGTATTAGTCTGTGTGTTTTTCTGCGTATTTTATACTTTGTAGTGTAAGTCCATTAAGCCAAAACGCGTTTATAGACAACGTGTTAATGAATTAACGCAAAATGAGAAAACCGTTTCTTCGGACCATCAAATTGAACAACTTTTACTATGAGACTAACTCTGAAATCGCGAAAAAAAATCTGCTGTTTCATACAAAAATTAATAACGAAAATATAAAAATGTATGAAGCAGCTGATTTTTTTTCGCGATTTCAGAGTTGGTCCCATAGTAAAAGTTGTTCAGTTTGATGGCCTGAAGAAACGGTTTTCTCATTTTGCGTTATTTCATTAACACGTTGTACACAATTAGATTAGGTTGGAAAGCTTCATCATAATAATTATCTATCAGGTAATTTGAATAAGTATTGTTTTTTTCCAAAAAAACTTTGGCCGCAATGAACCGTTATGTGGTTTAAGTTGTAATAAGTTTATTTTTGTGTAGAGACTCCTTCATGTGACTGCGACACGGCATAAAGTACTATTTTTATTAGTTCAGATGCACGCCAGTTTAATAGACTAAGTATATAAAGCTTGTATGCGAGAATACAGATAGAAATAAAAGTGTTAAAGCGCAAGACTTACAAAGTATGGACCCATGAAGAGTAATGAGAAGTTTAAAAGTTTGTCACTTTTGAATCACGTTTTAATTTATTCACCATTAGCCATTTTTAATGACCACACTGCTTAGGCACAGGCCTTCTTTATGAGTGGATAAAGAGTATGGGGACCATATTAACCCTTCACCCGAGTGACAACCTTGATGGATGAGTGTAGGGTTTTATTATATAACATTATAATATATTCTATATTATAATCTTACCTCTTTATAAAGAATATAACAAACCTACACCTTATTTATTGTTATTTACAACCACGTTGTTTACACTAAGTTTTGTAAAATGCATTTTTAATATTACTTCCGTATATAAATTGTAGGTATATTAAATCGTAACTGATTTTCTATTTAAAATGTTTATGATATAAATTGTGTCGATTACACGTTAAAAGGATAAATATTTAGTTTACTGAACTTCAAAACCAAATTCAAACTTATTTAATAATAACACAACCAATCACTTAAAAGTACTTGCGTACTTCCACTTAATTTATATACGTAACATAAAACGGAAGTTATTTACTATGAGTATTAAATTTTGACTTGGGTATTTTCTCAAAGTCCAGCCAAAATGCATTAAATAAGAACTATCAATCATCCATTGACGTAGATACCGAATATAATATAGGTATCACATGAAATATTTATTACATAAATTTATAGTAGGCATTACCGAGCGGACCTCGAAGTATACCGTCCTATTATGAAACCTACGGATAAATATATGAAGTCCGTGTGTTTTAGATACCCATTGCTGCAGTACCTACTGACTATGACTATAGCAGGTTGACCTCAGATTTGCTATCTATAATGTCATCTGTGCGCGTACATGCAGGTACTCAAAGCCGTAAATAATTGACAGAGCGACCGCGAAGCGCGAACGAAGCGTCTCTGCTTCAGCTTGGGCAAAAAATCTTTCGTTGGTATGTCTGTCTTTACGGCTGTTCTCCTCTACAAGTCGCATATCTCAACTAATTCTTGTGATATTTAGTGAGTAGGTTCGTCATGTTTTCACCTTGCCCTAGCACTAGCCTTTTCAGGAAGAACATCATAACCGCCATTTTGCATAATTTACAGAAGAAAGATTGTTTAAAACATTTTTCAAAATTATCCCAAGCGACAAAAAGGATGCTTGCTATATAACCTAAAGTTCTACAACCTAGTTTTTTATCGTAAGTGACCTAGCATTTTGTCGTAAGCGACACGAAAAAAATCACGCATTCGACACAATGACCTTTGACAAGACCTAACAAACAGCACATAATACTGCTTTTGAAAAGCAGTATCAACCTCGTGACGACATCTATTAGATTAATTTTTAAACAACATACAATTGAAGCCAGGTCTACAGCTCACTGAGCCACTAGTGTTTTTATTATAATTAGTGTATGGTCAACAGCACGCTGGGCTTCCACTACAGCGTAATGAATTCAATCAATTTTATACTTAAATGCAAAGCAGTTAATGTTCAAAATAAATTACAGATTTTTGACCAATTTTGTATAACCTCATGTGCTGCTGACTGCATATATTGAATTCGATATTCCATAGTGAAAGTCTGTGCTAAGTTTGGAACAAAAGACTGTAATATTATAAGTCTAAGCTGGAATGTGTTGCTTACAATATAACCTCAATATAATTTGGCGTAGCAAATTCACTTCTCAAGCTTTCGCGCTCACTAGACAAGAAATAAAACACTTTTTAACGGATACTAGCGCGGTTTTATTGAAAGTCAAATTTGGCGTAGCAAGTCATTATTTTCATTGTTGGTAGTATATTATTGGCTAATACGACGTATATTTTGTTCGAATAAAAGTCAATTACCGGCTTCTTTATCAATTTATACCACTCATGAGCTTAGTGAATATAAATATGAGCAAAATTTACATATACGGTCTCATTGAGAGCAGGTGGGCAAGTTCCGCAACGTGGCCGCATCTATTACTGCCGCCCTGCAGACTTTACGTAACACATACATTGTAACCTGTGCGCTACTGTTTGTGTTGCAAAGCGGTTCATTATTTTTAAATGTGATGAGACAGTTGACAGTTGAAATTATTTATTTACACTGAGCTTATACTCATAACTTAGTGTAGCTGTATACATTGATAATATCTACGATCAAGAGCTTTCGTCGTGTCTAGCAAAAACGTCGATATCGTTGATGGAATGACTATTATTTAACCCCCGACGCTAAAGCTTTTTATTTGTAAGCTGGCGTGATCGAGATGGCACTTAGCTATCAGCCGTTTGAAATTTTGTCAAGTAGGATATGAGCTGATGATCTTCAAACGCTTGAACGGATCTGCATAAGTTATAGCTAAGAACTATCTCGATCACGCGATCTTTCGAATAAAAAAGAAGGATTTTACAATTTGTATTTAAAGTAAATGGTGAGATGAAATTTTAAATGACCGAGAGAAGACTCTGACCGACCATAAGATAGAATATTACTAGGTTAGGTACAAATAATATATAGCCAACCAACATGTATTTTTTGACCAACAACCAACCACCAACAACATGAGGACTAGAAATATTTGACAATTGATTTATTTTCTATATTGCAAATTAATTAATTTGTCATATTAAATCAATCTTCAAATATTTAGATAAACTGGGGGCTGATTATGTAACTTTGTTGCAATCAACTCTGACAGAAATCGCAGTTACATTGCTGCTTTATTAAGAACCAATATGAGAACTATCTTAGTTAAAGCAGTAATGTAACTGTGCTTTCAATCGATTTCAGTCGAGAATTCTTAGCAACAGAGTTACGTAATCTTGGGGCTGATCATTATTTAACTGTGATAGAATAGAAAACTATATACAAAGTGAAATAAGCTTGGTAAAATCCTACAACATGCTTGCCAGGTTAATGGTTTATTACGAATGTAATAATATTGCTTCCAAAATAAATAAAAATCTTCAAATGTTAAGAAGTTACATCACCAAAAGATACATGTTTTCGTAATTGTAAACAAGCAATGACAAATAAATATAAACAAATAAATTACGGAGCTTTTTGTTCCGCTCATTTAATTTTGTGAGCCAATTGCCGCGGGGTAGCGTGAGCGTTCCGAGTGTTTTACTTAATTCACTTTATTTTACGAACAAATATGAGAAAATTGATACTCTTTCATAAAATAAGATGACTAAACCTTCTGTTACCGAGTGCCGTAAAGTCTTGCGAAGGAAACTGACACAAAATACGAGATTCTTGATAAATGTTTGTTAGGTCTGATAATTTTTTCGAGAAGTATGTTTGAGAATCGATTCTTAGTTTTTAGAGAAGAGCATAAAAATATAATGTATTTTATGACTATTCCATAGCTACAGTAGTTTAAATTGTATGGTGTTTTAAAAAAAAACAACAGCAGTCTTCTGTTAATAATAATAACAACAAAGGAGATCCAGGAAAATATTTCATTACCATTTTCACAAAAATATGGTTCCTAGAAACATGTCTTAATTTTCCCATTATGGTACTTGTTCCCCTTAGCAACGTTCATCTAGTTACCTTGTTAAACTTCTCCCCGAGGAATATAATGTATTGGATACTAAAAACCATTTCCTTTTCAAGCATGTTGCAAGGTATAACATAATACTTACCTAGTAAATTTATCTTCTTAGCTTTAACTAATACGATGTTAAAAGACGACTGACTTGTCTGCAGAAGACTTGACTCAAGATTAATAAAATAAGATACAATTTTAATAAAACCAAAAAATACGGCCCTAATTTTAAATTTTCTCGTCTCTTCATATTTTAAGAGAAATCGACGTGAACTGTGTAGTAAATAATAGGATCAAATCTCAGATATCAACCAAAAGCTAAAGAGAAAAAACTTTAATTTTGGTAACTTCAATATATTCGCGAATTTCAACTATTTTCGGATACGTTATTTTCTATTACAACAGAAGATATGATTTCATAATGTAAAATCGTAAAACACAATTATAGACCAAAATTGGGTCAACAAGAAATTCACTAAGATATATATTATAATATAAAGTATGACATTAGCAGATTTGAAATTCCTTTGAAGATTTATTGCTTTAATACAATGAAGGAGTGTATTATTGTTCAATCCAGAAGTGCCATGAAAATATACACAATTTCATAAAATATTAGTATTGTATCATAATAAAATACTGTAAAATAAACAACTTAACGTTCTCAGAATGAAAATAATTGATATTTTTCAGTACCAACTCTATAATTCTATTTTTAATTTCATCAAATAACAAGCTGTCCAGATAAAACGTTCTTTTATTAAGTTTTTCTTTATAGAATAACTTAGTCGTTCTTTGTAATTCTATTCTGTTTGTTATCTTACAACATAACAAATTCAGTCTACATAATTTCGACTAAAAAATTAAATCACAAATTATTCTTCATGAAAAATCTTATTTTTTTAAATAATGCGCGAAATACACTTTTTGCATTTCACGCGTTATTTTCATTACTACTGCTCTGCTATTGAATCAAACCACATTGTATCAGAAACTGGATCCATGACGTTCTTTGTTGTTTTAACACTTTTTATTTTAGTGTGATTTGTGTCTTGCATTGTGCTTGAAACCATAAGGACGTAAATACGACTTTGATCGTGATGATTGTGATTAAATGAACAGAAAGAAACAATTCTCATTTTCTCGGTTCCGAAAATGGTTACTGAATCTCGTGAGTATTGTCTGATTGTTTGAATTTTTCGTGAAAAAATACCTTTAGCTTAAACGAAAACAATTTCTCTTGCATATAGACGTTCGAGTGAATTTGCGTCTAAAAAGCTTTCGATGCAAAGGAGCACTTTATTTCAAGAACCAGAATATGCGCTGGTTTGTGTCCATTTGTTCATTTTGACTGTTTTCTACGAAAGAGAACTTTATGAAATGTATGATATTGTCGACGTTGTTATGAGTAAGTATAATCAACTTCAACACTTACACGGACGTTTTTAAAATTGGAAGAACAGACACTTGTGATATCTTCATACAGATAAAATAATTATTATAGAAATTGGAAAAACAATCACTTCTCAAATATTTTACTCGAGAATTATTTAAAATTTTAGTCAATGTCAAGGTTAAAAACTCTATAATCAAGTAATTTATATTGGTACTTTGACCAAAGCTTTAAAGCTTTGGTCAAAGTACCAATATAAATGCAATTAATTGCAGGAGCGCAATCTTCATTACGTCTCCTTAATGAGTTCTATTTAAACAGATCTATGAAAAAAATAGACGTTGGGGGACCGTTGGGTATCGCTAGACCTGTGACGAGCTTAGAACTTAGCGGTCCACAACGACGTCTATTTTTGAAGTGAAAACTTCTTTAGCGGCGCTGTACGCTTTTTTGTAATGGGGAAATAGTAGTTTGTTACACAAGGGATGTAAGTGAGCTATTACAGAACAAGATCCAATTTGGCGTCCCGTGCGAGCGCAGCTCGCAAAGGGCGCTAATGGATCGAGTGCACCCGAGATATTTAGACGCACGAGCGAGCGAAGCGAGCGAGGGCGAATATAGTTCGAGGGTGTAATAGCTACTTACAACCGAGGTAAGCATACTATTTTACATCATTCATGCGAGGTAAATTTAATAAAAATAAAATAAAAATAAAAACAAAAATAAAAAAAATACAAAAACATTAAAACAAAAATAAAACGTTAAAGGGTTATTTCATTGAAATCTCGTAGGGTTGATCAGACAATTAAACTGAACAACTTTCATTATGGGACCAACCTCGAAATCACGAAAAAAATCAGCTGTTTTTGCATTGCAGAATTTTGCATACCTAGCTTCAACTGAAATGAAATGCCGCCATTTTCATTGTTTTTTTTTTTCAGCCAAAAGTTTCGTCAGTTTATAATAAAAGAAATGAGATTGGTTCACTAAGGAGTTTTAAATGCTTGAATTGTAAAGTAACTTTACAGTTAAAGCATTCACCATCCTTGAATTGTAAAGTGATTTGAAAATGGAACGTTCTATCTAAACAATGCACTGTGTTGCACATGCTAACTTACACAGCCTCATACTATATAAGTAAATCCTAGTTACCGAGCAAGTATGATGTAAAAATCCTAAACTCGCGTCAGTAAGAATCACGTGACCCTGAACGAAAATTCGTAAGACGGATGTGACGGATGGAGAGTAGACAGCCGGCGGCGGGAGTATCCCCCTCTCTTTCTACGGGGCGGGGTGAAAATGGCGGCGCGCCATTTCAAGACGTAAACACTTGTGTCACCATAGCAACGCGCTAATTTTTTAATTCAATGTCAAAACTAGATTTTCTGTCAAGCTATGGAGACTTTCGTACAATGTTCTGTAAAAAGTATTAAAATAGTTTTTAGAATATCATGTATAAAAATCAATCTTGAGAAAATAAATAAATATATCTTATTTTTTGGGACGTTTAAGGCGTCTGGCAAAAGAAACCGCCTACGGAAAGAATCTGGCAGTATTTATTATTAATTTTAAATTATATTCTCTAAAACATACGTAAAAATCAGCTTTGAGAAAATAAGAAAAGTTAAGACCATTTTTTCTCACCTTTAGCACCGCGTACCTGCTAATTGGCCGTCAGCATAAGCTAGCGAGTACGCATACACTCAAAGTACATACATGCACTATTTAATCCCATACATTTCGTTCATTAGAAAATAAGTAAGGTCTGGCGGCCCTGGCATCTTGCTCTACCATGAGTTATGACCTAACGCTACACGGGTGAAGATACGTGCAGAATCGTTATTTTTGCTCATTTCACTAGAAATTCTAGCAAGAAAAATTCTATCTATTTTTCAGAGGGCATTTGCCCACCGCTAGGTATACCTTTTGGAAGTAAACTTATTGATATAAATAATAAGATATTTACACCTCCAGGAGCTTTAACAGTGGACATTTATCTTACTATATCGTATTACGAACCTAATAGCCCTTTAGAAATTCACATGGGTAAGATACATAACACCCATCGAACTTCTTAACTCTATAAATTAATATGTTTGTTCTTGTTTATTTGTTTGTTCATCTCGTTTTGCATTGACTGTAAAATTTATACTCATTCTAGGTAGTAGGTACTTGTTATGAAATTATAATAAATATTGGACAACATCACAAACATTGCGAAAAGTATTATTTCATTTCCTGTAATGACAACCACCATTCAAGTGGTTTGTACACCGGTTTTCATGGTGTCGCCATTTCTATAGCGTCGCTTACGGCTCGAGCTTTAAATCAACCTCGACAATGTAAATGCTAACTTCCCGTTCTCGGCTGTAATGTACTATTTATTATTCACTCCATTCCCAATCACTTTCATCAAACAATAACGACATAGTGCTCGAAAGTCGATAACACGATATTAAATATCTTATCGACCAATTTTATCTGCAGCTCTTGTAAACCTGACGGAAGCCAACAAAAGCGTTTGATCAAGATAATGGGTTTGTGTGATCACATCTTGTGGAAACGGTTTTCTGTTTTTAGTTTTGTATCCAACTTTGTCAGACTGGGGAATCAGTTTTTTACTTATATAAATGTTTTTAATGAAAGTAATAACTAAACGAATTTTTAAGTTTGAGATTTTTGCATTCACTATGCTATTTTTGTATAATGTATACTATGTGTATTTTAACTACCTAGAAAATACGACTCACGCCAGATCAATTCTCGGACGGGAATCGAACCCGAGACCTTAGATTATAAGCCCGCGACCTTTGGATGACCCTGAGTGACTAGGTAGTTCAGCGGTCAGAGCATTAGACCGGACATCCAAAGGTCGCGAGTTCGATTCCCGTTCGAAAATAGGGATGTTGACTTATGAATAAAATAACGAAATACTAATAAAAATCGTAAACATATCAAACTTTTGGAGTAGCTTGTATACCTTTTGGTTTTATATATTGCGTATTTATTATTTACAAAGTATAAAATTTGTTAAAAAAAATAATACATTTAATTAGTCCGTAAAATTTATAGCAAATTTGTCAAAGAAACGATTTTGATAAACACAATATTTAATATAGCTGCCGAACAAATTTCCTACGCGTTGCATACAACGTAGGAAGGCGTGACGTCATAACTTGGTGGCCGTTAGTATGGAGCGTTTTCGGGTGAGTCCAATTTTGTGCATTTCAAACTGTGATATCTCGGGCAGTTTTCATGCTAGCGTAATAATTCTTATACAAATGTTTCTTTTTTTTAGGGGTAATTTATGTAACATAAAATAAAAAAAATAGTCAACATGCATATTGATCTGATGCGAGTCGTATTTTATCTAGTATATTATTTAGTATATAACTAAAACTAATTTTACTTTATTAAATGATTTGAAAATATCTCCAAGTGTAATGAAAATGATAGATACTAAATAGATAGAACTCGGGATTTTTCTTGTGGACTCGAGCACGAAGGGTTCTTCCTGAAATATTAATTTTATTCTGTTTATAGTATTTGTTGTTATAGCGGCAACAAAAATAAATCATTTGTGAAAATTTCAACTGTCTACCTGCTGTCGTTATTAATATCGAGCAAAAAACGGCAAAAAAAATCCCGTTTGTTGTATTGGAGCCCCCTTAAATAATAATTTTATTCTGTTTTTAGTATTTTTTGTTATAGCGGCATCAAAAATACATCAACTGTAAAAATTTCAACTTTCTAGCTATCACGGTTCATAAGATACAGCCTGGTGACAGACAGCCAGACAGACGGACAGCAGAGTCTTAGTAATAGGGTCCCGTTTTTACCCTTTGGGTACGGAACCCTAAAAATCAGAGAGAGTCGAGTTCAAAACTAATTAACTGAAAAATAACTAGAATTGATAGATTTCATTCAAAATAATATACTTAATTGTATTTTATTTTAAAGTCCTTCTTGAGACAATTGCTTGCTCTTGAACAATTCAATTCACAATGACAGTAACGGAATGTTTCTTTCATAAGCCTTTGTATTCAACAAATCTTTTGAAAATGTACTTACTTTTGGAAAGTTTAAGAAGTTAAGTACATAAACCTACTCAAATAAGTAAATGAAAATTATTCGAAAGTATGTCAGTAAAATAGAATAGACCTTTTCATAAATTTAAAAACTGTTACTCTAAATGTAGCATAATTTAAAAAAAAAAAAACAAAAATTTCGTTGGCTTAGACAATCTCTCTCGTAGACTTAATTCACATTGGGTTTACACCACTAGGTGAATTATTAAGTACCAGCGGCCGCCCTCGACTTCGTCTGCGTGGAGAGTTTTTTGCTATCCCTCGTGAACGATACTTTTTTCGGGATGAAAGGTACCCCTTTTGCCCTTCTCTGTACCCCTGATAACGTGTGTTTAAAATTCCATGATGATTGGTTTAGGTGATTTTGCTTAGTTAAGACGTGATGGCGACAAACAAACAAGCAAACAAAAGGACTTTTGCATGTATAATATTAGTAAGGATACTATTAGAATATTTAATTCACCTATATTTTATTTACAGAATGCAGATGAATTAAGTATACTTATTAGTTCAAGTACCTATATTGATAAGTATGTAAATACTTAATTTCATCTATTTTATTACAGAGTAGAGAGAGTTTAGTTAATGCAGCTAAGTGAATTAAGTATACTAATTAGTCTACGATACTATGTTTGTTCGTAGTTATTAGGAGCCTTAAGTCATCTCTATGAGAAGGTCGAAATTTGAACCACAAAATACTGTTAAAAACACCACATTTTGAAAATAGGATAAATGAAAACTGATAAACAAAAATAGAAAATAAAAGTAAAAACAATTGGTTAAAAGGACATCATCCACTTTGGTCCAAATGTGAAAGTGCCGGCCAAAAAGCAAAAGTGTTTTATTCTGATAGAATTTGTCCACCTAAGCATTTCTTATTATGGCGGCGAAGCAGCACCGCTATACTTGATTTCAATTGAGTTCAATAAGTCTGTCTTTCATACATTTTGACACAAATGTAAAACGCTGCTACAGCTCCCTCCGTAAACTTAATTAACCTTCGGTGCCATAATAAAAAAAACCGGTCAAGAGCGAGTCGGACTCGCGCACCGAGGGTTCCGTACAATCATAAATATATTTGGACTAGCGGCCGCCCGCGACTTCGTCTGCGTTTTTTGCTCTCCCTCGGGAACAATTCATTTTTTCGGGATGAAAGGTACCCTATGTTCTTCTCTGTACCCCTGACAACGTGTATGCAAAATTTCATGATGATGTTCAGTAGTTAAGACGTGAAGGCGTAACAAACAAACAAACAAACGGACTTTCGCGTTTATAATATTATATAGTAAGGATATGTTACTTTAGTACAGTCTTTAAAAAAGTAGGATAAACGGCAGACAGGTGGAAGGGCGAACAGGCGGACAGTTAATTTACAAATCTTAACCACAGCTGTCTATGGTGACTGAAAAACACATTGCAAACTGTTTATATTACTAAGTAGGAACTTATTCTTCGTTTATTCGTACGGCAAATAGTAGGTAATTATATTAGAACCAGCCACCAATTATTATTGTAGTATTAGGTTGCACCATCTCTTGACCAATAGTGGAACTATTTTTTTTTTCTTAGGTCAGCATTATTAGGATAGCGCCATCTGTTGACTGGTAATAAAACTAAAGAATTTTTGTTTGTTTTTTGAATTTCTAAAAAAGTGTGTTATATTGAGACATTGTTTTATTTTTCCTGTAATCTTTACATAAACTATTATCACATAGAATTATTTCAGATTTTTCTCTTTGCAAACTTCGGAGATAAGGGGGGGGAACGCTATTTTTTTTACATTTTTCATCATAAAACGAAAACTATGCGGCCTAAGAAAAAAGGAAAAAATGTTTTAAAATGTGCAAACAGCGTTCTTTTATATAATACCCCACATGCCTTAGTCACCTCACTTCAAATTTTTAAGACCCCTTTTCAGTCCCTGTTGTAAAAAATTCTTATTTGCAAAATAGTTGGGCAAATGTCATCTTAAACTATTCCAAATTTCAAGTTGATACCATCAGTAGTTCTCGAGATATCCAGCTGTGACAGACAGACAGACTGAGTCACACCATAAGGGTTCCTTTTTACCATTTTGGTACGGAACCCTAAAAATGCTTAAATGAACAAAATGTATCAGAATAAAGCACTTTTGTATTCTGGCCGGCACTTTCATATTTGGACCAAAAATGTATGAAACATGGATGATTTCCTTTATAATAGTGTTTGTACTTCTATTATCACTGTTCTTTGCCTCTTGTAAAATTATCTAAACGTACAACTCGTAAGCCCAGTTTATTTAGTATCCTTTGTAAAAAATACAAAAGCCGGCAGTGAAACAAATTGCGGACCTTTTGTATGAAGTAATCCTTTCATTTTGCTAAAACAACAATGTTTAAAAAGGGTTTTACTTTAAATGCATCAATATCAATTTTATTTTGCTAGCTTCATTTTTTAAGGCCGAATGACCGAAAGTGGTGCCGCGATGAATTATATTTAATATTGTAATTCTAATACACAATTTATGAACCTTTACATGAAATTTTTAGGGCCCATAGTGCAGTATTTTTAAACGGTAGACAATCCCTCATAGTCACTGCTAGAAGTAGATAGCAAAACTGCTAAAAGTAGCACTTTTTGACACATTTATTATCAACTTCTACGAATGACTTTGAGGGATTGTAGTGACCTTCTAAAAATACTAGAGTGACTAGACTAGACCATGGGCTCTAACGATTCCATGTAAAGTTTTATTAAGGTGGTACCCTGAGCGAAAGTGGCGCCGCGGTGAATTTTATTTAATATTATAATTCTAATACACAATTTTAATAATGTTTATCGTGGAGATTTTAGGGCCTACAGTCTAGTATTTTTAGACGGTATCGTTACATTCCCTAGTAGTCACTGCTAGAAGTAGATAGAAAAACTGCTAAAAGTGGCCGTTTTTGACACATTTGCTATTTACTTCTACGAATGACTACGAGGGCATGTAGTGATACCTTCTAAAAATACTAGACCATGGGCCCTAAAATCTCCACGATAAACATTATTAAAATCTTTTTCTATTAATAACTTATTAAATAAAAACCTCTGAGGGCGCCACTTTCGGTCATGCAACCGCCTTAAAATCATTTTCTATCTTCGATCATCTACCTGTTTTCTATTAACAACTTTTAAATAAAAACCTCTGAGGGCGCCATATTCGGTGGTTTAACCACCTTAAGTAAAATATAACATTCATTAATATTCTGGTTATAAACGAAATCTTTTTCAACTTCACTTTGATTTGGTTGATTTAATATTATTATAAACTATGAAAAACCATTTTTTTTTCATGATTGCGTTTCAGTATGGCGCCATCGGAAAACTCTCCGACAAAATAATTATCTTTGCTTTCCACAGCACACTGTGAAGCACTTGAATAAAAGCATGCTCCAAGCGCCATCTATGAAAATCTGAAAATTCTGAACTATCACGAAGTTTCAGTGCTTTCCACTGATGCTACAGCTACGGTTATGCTTTCGTGTTCGTGACGAAACGTGAACGTGCTATTTTCTACCAGATGAAATAGATGGCGCTGTTTCAATTCACTTCTTGTATTCTCAGAAATCATAAAAACACTAGAGGTATTTAATTTTACTAAAATAATCCTAAGTATTTATTAATTTTCATAGGTTTTTCTTTCAGCTGCGGTTTTATTGCGCCATATTATTTTTGTA
Source organism: Agriphila geniculea (assembly GCA_943789525.1). NCBI lineage: Eukaryota > Metazoa > Arthropoda > Insecta > Lepidoptera > Crambidae > Agriphila > Agriphila geniculea. Next base: position 11,804,561 of record OX038875.1, read on the forward strand.
TCAGGAAACCGAAACCCTTTATTGATGAAAACCAACCCTGAATTCACAAATGAGTTTTAGATTTTTCATACAATTCATCAGAATTCAATAAAATTTTGTATTAAAAGAGCTGCAAGTTTTTTTGCTAATTTTTTTTTTGCGCGATTTGAGGTCTGTTGCCACACAAATAGTTGTCGATAACTATCAACTTTACAAAATTTTTCAATTACTTTGCACATTTTGTAATTTGTTTTTCATCACCAAAATTTAATAATTTTTGTGTATTTTATCATTTATAAAAACGAAATTTAAACAAACCAGCATAACACAATTATTTTGAAAATATTTATTTAATTGTTACTTTATGAAAATATCTCAGTGTACTCAGGTACCTATACTATCGTCAATCGCTTGCATCTTCCGAAATCAGAATCCACATACCTAGATAGTGTTTGAATTGAATGAGCCTGTATTTTGTACTCACTGTAATGACTAGAAATCAAACATTGTCGTTATCTTTCAGGCATTGTAAGGTTTTATAGTGTTGAATACTTACCTAAGCAATAGCATTCATCATTTTCTCAATAAAACACAAATTAAATGGTCGACGAAAGCATCACAACTTCCCAGCTTTTAGTATTAAGTAGAGATACAAACCATGTTTCATTACCAACCTCTTTTTTAAAAGCCTTCATTTAAATTAAGATTTGCATTTTACAGGTTAGTTAGCATAGCTCATAACTCGACTCATTTGAACAAAAACATCATTTGCATTAAATGCAAATACGCTCGTGATGCCTTTTCATACACATTTCTCGGTCAAGATAAGCATTACCTATATTGTTACGAAACTCGCTGTCGCTTTATTTAACACAGCTTTAGTCAAGCAATACCAAACCTTATACTTCTAAGTTTAAGGTGTTAATTCTTTCCTTCGTCATTGAATCTACTGGATTTTCGGTCGTCGGCCGTTGAGCCCCGCCCCTGGTCTTGACGTCACGCCTGTGACGTCAAAACCTCGCCCCCTTTGCCCCTCACACTCTAGGCCCGGGAGCTCGCTACTCCAATTTTTCATCAAATCAATTTCATAATGCTAATCGGGCAAATCAGCTTAAATTAATGGAAATTTACTAATCAACGTTGCTGTGGTTTTTCATTTCAATCTATTGAGATTTTTTTGTGTTAATATCTACATACAGTATGCTAAACAAGGTGGTGTACTATTTTTAATCGTGTTTTTTTGTTATTTAAACATTTGATTACTCGGAATAAACTTAATCTCAAGCAAGAATACTAAGGCTAGGCGAATATCAGAACAAATAAACTAATAGATTCTCTGAGCTTATAGTACATAAGTTTATTTTATTGATCACAAAGACGATGCTTTGGATTCATGTTTACCTTCATCAAATGTCAATTTTACAAAAAAATAGCAATTCAATAGCGTATAGTTCATTAGAAATAAAACACTTTTTATGAGATTACCCGGTCGGATCTTTATAAAAAGATTGTTTTTTTTATATATTTAGTGTATTCGATTCCTGGTTAAGGCAAGTAATTTTTCAAAAATGTTTTAAAGTCGTTACACTTATTTTTAAAAATAAAATTAAGTCATCTTTCAGTAATCTATCTAAATTCAAAGAGGTACTTTTTCTCCGTGTAGCAAAGTTTTGGGACACCCTGTATCGTATTAATAGAATCGAATTCTCTCACCACACTTGGTAGTTTACGACGTTCGATTTTAGTGGTACAATATACATTGGACCTTATAAATTGTCCCGGAAAGCCTGACCAGTTGAATACCGCTCTAGGGACTATTAGGCAGAAGTGATTGTCCCCACACAGACAAGATACGGCCGATACGACGTTGGGGAACCTTTCCGATGCTTTCAGCTTTGTTTATTGCAGGAAACCAACGAAGTAGTCTGTAACGTTTTCTTCAACTTTTTCTAATAGCCAAATGTTTCGTTCGATGGTAAGAACGAAACATTTGGCTATTAGAAAAAGTATTATGGGTACCTGTTCAAAGAAGTAAACGTAGGTATTGTTATAATTTAAACATATGTACATACATACATTAACGCCTGTTTCTCATGGGGGGTAGGCAGAGACTATGGATCGCCACCTGCTACGATCCTTGCACACTGCTTTCACTTCATTCACATCCATCAATCTTTTCATACATGCTCTGCGGTTTTTGTCACTGCGTACACCAGCTTTAATTATTATTAATTTATTAATTATTTATAACTTATAAATTGTAAGTAACTAACGGCCACCCACGGCTTCGTCTACGCGGACAGGACAGGACTTTTTTTTTGTAATTGAAAGGTACCCATGTACTTTTCTGTACCCCTGACAATCATGATTTTCGGTTAAATAAGTACTTACCTAGTCAAGACATGAAAGAGTACCAAACCAAAAATCAAAGTCACTTTCGCATTTAGAATATTAATTAAGTTTAACACAAAGTTTTCTTTCAAATATCAATTATTTTATTCTTTTAAATCGCATGGTAAATCAGCTCATGCTATTTCCAAGTTTAATATTGTATAAAAACAGATAAATTGACTACATATAGCAAAAATCAATAATTGTGTACTTAAATCGCTCATTTTTATACTAAACTATCCAATTACATTTAACTACATCCATTAGTTTTTGACCATTACTATCGATCTGTATAGGAAAAATAAAAAATATTTGTTTTATTTACTTCAATTTATTTTGTACATAATTTTTATGTATTTTCAGTAATACGTTATCTTTAGATGATGTGATTTCGGTTACGTTAAAATCCAGCGGTGAATAACTTCAATCGTGGGATACCTACTTAACTGCGTATAAGATAGTTTTGTTGTGTTATAATTATAATGTAACATTGGACACTTAATCTGAATGATATTATTATGGCCGCAGCATTGCATACAAAAGTCGGCTGGCAACGGTGACCTGAATCCGGGCGCGTGACGTCGCCGTGACGTGGCTGTGTGCAGTTCACTCCAGTTCTCCCACAATTTAGCTGATCGATGATTGATTGTGATTATTAAACAAAGAGAATAAATCGAAACGGAATTAATCCGTCCGTTTGGTCGCCGCAAATACAATTAGCGTTCGTAATTTGTGTTCCAGATAATTCCAGTCAAATCTGTAGTTAATTTATAGTTTTGAAACGTAGCGTTCATAATTAATGATGAAACAATTATTTTTTAAGTGTTAATACAGGGTTTGCTTGAATGGGCTATTATATTTGAAAAAAAAATTATTTATACTTAATAGGATTGTGAACTGAGCAAAATATATTAGTTAATGGTGTATTTAAAATCATACATCCCTGTATATTAATTATGTAAAAGATGTAAAATCGCATATTTTGGTGCACAACATTTTCTAATTAACTTAATCCAAGCGCACCAAATAAGTCTACTTCTGTCGACAGCACAATAAATAAGCAAACAAAAACATTGCAGTCCCGCCTAATTTACATACAAAAGTAGGGGAATTTACTGAGTATCCAACTTTATTCGATTACAGTAAATAAATTTCACTTAATATACATAAAAAAGGTCATCATAAGGTACTCCCATAAAATAGTTAAAATTATAACTTTTTTTTGTAACAACGTAAAACGAGATAACAAAGAACAAATGTAATGTAATGAGAGTAAGAAGAACACCTTATACATAAGGTACCGGGGCTTCCACAAAACAAATGTTACTTATCACGACAACAAATTGTAACACGTTTTGCATTATGGCTTAGAACGTAAGATTTTTAGAATATTAGCAGGCCCCACATTGAAAAAATTATTAGGAACCTCAATGTCGATTTAAAAGACCTATTTATAGATACCCCACACGTATAGGTTTGACGAAATTGTTTTTTTTTCAGTTACATTTCTATGTATGGGGTGCCCCCCTTAATCTTTTATTTTTTTATTTTTGTGTAAAAATCGTAAAGTGATTTACAGAACATCTACCTACCAGGTTTCAACTGTGTAAACCTAATAGTTTTGGAAAAAAGAGGCTGTAACAAAGTCAAAGTCAAAAGTCAAAATGAATTAAACACTTTTCAATCTTTCTTCAATTTTCCTACCACCAGTTCCAGATATTTTAACTGACAAGAACAACGGGCGCAAGAAACTTATCAACTTTAACATACGGACAGACAGACAGACAGACATGAAGAATCTATTAGAGTTCTTTTTTTGCTATTAGGCTATGGAACCCTAAAAAGGTCTAATGTTTTGTCACATAACACGAGTATTTTAGCTACTACTTACTCGTACTTCGTATTCGGAGCAGTGTATGAGATATTGTCATAAGCTAGTTTTAGTTTAGTTAAATAATTTTGTTACAAAATATTGCAAAGCAAATGTAATGAAACGTTCTGTAACTTAAAATTTTGTGTGGGAACAAAGTGTAACATCTAAATTGTCGTTCCGTCAACGTTGGCGAGATAACGATCTCTTTGTTAACTCGTAATGAGGTGCTAGATAACCACCTTAGTCAACATGCCCTGCCCTGTTGGGACGATCTGTTAGCGCCATCACACTTAAAAGTGCTAACATGTGGTTGATTAGAAAATATTTCAGCTGTTAGTTATACTTATACAGACGTATTTGTTCTATAGCGACAAAGGGTGAAGTTTCAAGTTCTACACTCCTACACAAAAACAGAATGTTTCAATTTTCAAAATTAGTGTTATCGAAATGACTATTTTAACTGATAGATAAGCGTATCTAGAACCATAACTGTGGTGATTAAGATCTCGCAGCGAGCCAGTAATGAGGTGTGTCAGTTAGATAAACATGTTACGTCATGCGTCGAGGCTCGTTATTGCGACAAGTTTCACATAAAGTTGATATTCTAAATATAGAAACAAATCTTTATAATTCTAATTCTAAACTGCAAAGAGTTGTGAACAAAACACAATTTTGATTATCATGAAAACTGCAAGTCTGTAAAAATTTATAAAACAATATTATCAGATATTCAGATTAAAAAAACCGGCCAAGTGCGAGTCGGACTCGCGCATAAAGGGTTCCGTACCAAAAAACGGCAATAAATCAGATTTGTTGTATGGGAGCCCCCCTTAAATATTTATTTTATTCTGTTTTTAGTATTTGTTGTTATAGCGGCCACAGTAATACATCATCTGTGAAAATTTCAACTGTCTAGCTATCACGGTTCATGAGATACAGCCTGGTAACAGACAGACAGATAGACGGACAAACAGACAGTCGGACAGCGGAGTCTTAGTAATAGGGTCCCGTTTTTACCCTTTGGGTACGGAACCCTAAAAAACCGACAGAAGACAGTATGAATCTGAATAAACTATATATTGTTTTACTTCAAGTCAGTTTTTTTTTACGTTTACGAATTACGTAAGCTTTAATATTATTAATAATTATGTTTATTCAAAATGCTATATTAATATGTTAGGCTGTTATGCTTTCTAAGAGAAATGAGAAAAATAATAAAGTTTTTAATTTTTACTTCCGTAAGCATAAAATAATCTGCTGTTAATAAAGTAGCTATCCACTAGCCTCATATAATAGTAGAGGTTAATATAATCGATCATCTTTATGTTCTCTGTTTATCGCACTCTTAAGGGCTCTTCAACGTCTTTTCTTATTATTACTTTATTTTATACGAGCAAAGTATTTGAAAACAATCTCTTTTATGGCATTAAGACTATCAACAATTTACGATCGATCCCCAATTTGTGGTGACCACAAATACATTTTGATATCCAAAGACATGCGACATTGTTTTTCTAACATTTGTAGTGCCTATGCTTAAGTTTTATAAGGCTAAACTGTCACATTGACTAAGCCGAAGCCTTCTCATCAATAAGTAATAATGATTTATTATTTGTTTGGAATTTAAATTAAATTTGTTGAAAACATAAAAAAATCTTCAATATTATTAAAAGTAACATAAGTTTTTATTATTTATTATGTTAATAAGGACATGTGTGTAAACAAGGATATTTAATATAGAAAATTACTCGAGAAAGTCTACTATAGCTAATTTGGTTTCTGCCAAGGGCACAGATAATACGCGTTTTGATAACAAAATCAAACCACCCCATCTAACATTAATTTGTCTACGAGCTGGAATGCGGATCGTCTCGTAAGCTACGTGCGTAGCGTCGTAGCTTCGTAGCAGATGCTTATTGTCGTACTTTGATATTGAGTTGACATTTACATAATTATTAATCTGGGTAAAATTATACTACTAATCTCATGAGCATATTCGTACTAACATTTTTAATCGTAGCTTTTGACATTGTGTTTTATTCGGCATTCATATTTTGAACTAACTTCCGCGTGCGACTTCGTCCGAGTGGACATTTGATTGAATCTCTAAAGGTTTGTGTCGTTCGTGTCTAGGATAAAGTGGCATGCGACTACGGTTATCCTTTTTATTGAATTTGGACTCGAATACTTTCTTGTTTCGTACTTTTTAGAGCGAGATTTTCTTGTTTATATGTAAGTACTTGTTTGTTTTATTATGTTTCCTTTTAGGGATTTGACTGATGATTTTTTGATTTGATTTACAATGCATCTTAGTTAAAACTAAACAGTATCCTCATAAGTACTTTTTCATAATAACTGAATTCAAATTCCATGTTTGAAGTTTGTATCGATTCATTCACTTTAATCGATGTTTTGAAGCTATGAACACCTACGGTCACGTCACTATGAATCTGAAAGTGGCCTTACTTTAGGCCTTAACCCATTCAGCTATTATTGCACGGTTGAGTAAAATCACAATCAGAAGTTTCACAGTAAAATATAAACCATGTTTCATCTAATTTGAGTGGTAGAGCTAGGGAAACAGTTTGAACTCTCTGTAGTAGTCCGTTCATTTAAATTGGTCCCTTTATTATAAGTAGCCGGCAAAAGCTAGTTTGATATAATAAAAACGTGTTAAAAAGAAATCCCATTTATAAAATCTGGTGACTGTTGCATAATTCTGAGTGTGGCTTGTATTTTTTTCATTATATACTTAATGACCACTTATTTACTTACTTATTGTTTTTTATTTATCAAGGTTTTATCACAATTACGTTGATACAACGACTCAGTGAACAAAAAAACAGAGGCTTTGGTAATATTTTGGTGATAATCTACATTGTTATCTCAAACATTAACTACTTTTTTTTAACTTGTCTATAATCAATAAAAAATATATATATGTATGAACTTGAACATTAAAAAAAAACAAAAGTAAGTCGACGAGTGGGATTCGTACCGGTAGCACTCGTTACTTGCCGTCCGCGTCTTAACCCACTGGACCAGACAGACAATGGCCTCCAGGACGAAATTAGCGACCATATTCTGCGTCGAAATAAAAACGCATGAAAACTCAAAAACGCGCGTTTTCCCAAACATAAGACTAATCTAGATCGATTGTTTACCCCCGAAAACCCCCCTATACCAAATTTCAGCGAAATCGTTAGAGCCGTTTCCGAGATCACAGAAATATTTTTATATAATTTAAATAAACAAGAATTGCTCGTTTAAAGGTATAAGATATAATAGTCCTTGACATTACTTATTACTTGCTTATTCAAATACGCATATTACATAAGTATAACGTATTTTCACACTTTCCCTAATCTTATCATTAAAGCAAAATATATCCAATCGGATTTAAAAAAAAAACTCTACTCTTAGTCAGAATTAAGGCTAATATTATTTTATTGTTGCTCTCAGTTCTCGGTTTCTATTCACTGCTTCGTATAATCAAATGAACGTCTACACAGTTATAAAAAAACCGGCCAAGTGCGAGTCGGACTCGCGCGCGAAGGGTTCCGTACCAAAAAACGGCAAAAAATTACGTTAGTTGTATGGGAGCCCCCCTTAAATATTATTTTTATTCTGTTTTTAGTATTTGTTATTATAGCGGCAACAGAAATACATCATCTATGAAAATTTCAACTGTCTAGCTATCACGGTTCATGAGATACAGCCTGGTGACAGACAGACAGACTCAGATAGAAAGACAGACAGACAGACAGACGGACAGCGGAGTCTTAGTAATAGGGTCCCGTTTTTAACCGACTTCAAAAATATGAAAAGGAGGAGGTTATCAATTCGTCGCGTATATTTTTTTTTATATGTATGTACACCGATTACTCGAAGACGGCTGAACCGATTGAAATGATTCATACGCTATAACATCAGGTTTCTTCCCAAATTGGTCCCATTTTTTGAAATTTTGAAATAGGTTCAGTAGTTTTCAAGTAATCTTGAAAATACTGTCGTTTTCGTTACCATTTTATACGAATTCAGACAGATGTTCAACCATTACTTTTAAGTTTAAGAACCGATTTAGACGATTCTTTTTTTGTTTGAAAGAAAATACCTTAGGAATTATACCATATTAATTTAATTGGTAATGGACATTGGATTTTCAAGATACACGAGGGAACTCCTCAAAATCAAATAGGGACTGTACAGTGATTGAAATATTGGTAGGTTTATGACAAACAAAAACAAGTACCTATCTATTGTCAAGGACGTTCTAGACTAGAGTTGAACTGCAAAGGTCCAACGGAACTCCTGTGTAAATTAAGTTACGAGTTCCTAGTTTTATACCACTGAAAAATGTGAAACATAAAAACACTTTATTTTATAAAAACATCGTTTACATACGTACCACAAAAAAGTTTAAAATAAAAAAGCTTTTTAAAAAAGCAAGACCTCCTTCAAAAACCTTAAAAAGCAGCTCTATAAAAAGCAAGAAATAATGTTCAAATCGATTAATTAAAACACGTCTATTGAAGTTGGGTGGGGCTTTTAGAATATAAACAATACAATAAGTAAAAAAATTACTTCCAGCTCCACCCGACTTCAATAGACGTGTTTTAATTAATCGATTTGAACATTATTTCTTGCTTTTTATAGAGCTGCTTTTTAAGATTTTTGAAGGTCTTGCTTTTTTAAAAAGCTTTTTTTACCCTTTGGGTACGGAACCCTAAAAAAGGATTCTTGGGCTATTATTATTTAATGTCTTGAAACTTTGAGATAAGAATGAATACCAAAGAGAAAATTAATCATTAGGTCCTTTCAGTGGTGTGCTGAATATCCTATATAATCTAAACCTATACCAGGTCCACCTTAAATCTAACATTAATAATAAATATATATCACTTACTGTAGAATGATAAATGCTTCTTCTTCTGCTAAAGTGTTCAAAAATACTAAAATACCGACATTTGTAAATCGAAGATTTAATTAACAACTTGCTCAAAGAAGTGCATTTTTAAGTGACGAATAAACAATGCTAACCAACAATCAAACGATTAATAAATTATAAATTATCTAAATAAATTCATTACTATTGTTTACAATTAACTTTGTCTTTACTATCATATTTTAAGTAGCTTATTTGGTTTACAACAAAAGCCATAATTTCATAAAATGTTATGAAAAATGTTATACTTAACGACGAACACTTTAAAGTTTCAAAATTAAATGGATATTTTTAACAGTTTTGTTTAACTTCATCTACTGCTCACGGTAAAGTCACTTAAGCATTAATAATGCTTATTTTAGTGACACGTATTGCCTATTATATTGTTCGCGTCGATGGTCCCTAATTTATCTCCCATTTACATCCAATATATTAATTTTATTATCAAAGACAACTGGGACGAAATGGCCCGTCTTATATCCACTTTGCTACGAAAAGGAATGCGTTACGAAACGCTACGTGCGTAGAACCTCGTAGACGTTCGAGCGCCTACGTCGTAGTTTACTTAAATATTTACCAGTAGCACCAGCTAAGAATAAATTATGCCTTCTTAACTCAATCTAAAATCAATTTTTTTTTACTTTATGATTAAATTCAATTCATTTAACTCATTTATTGGTTCATAAACATGGGTGTTATAAGAGTCGTAACTTCATAGAAACAAAGCTCCTTGTTTCTTTGACAAGGAACAGAGTATCGTTAAGCACAGCCATGATTCACCTTACAGTTATTTGAACATGCATAATCTTATAATGCTAAATTCAAAATAAAAAATAAGGACTTGTTTAGACTTTGGAACTTTAAATAATATATTTATAATCTTATTTTTTAATATTTTAGCAAAAATAGCATTGCAATTGCTATTTTTATATAATACTAAATAACATACAAGAAAAAATTCGACTTGTCAGTTGGAAGAGCATTGGACCGGACTTCCAAAGGTCGTGGATTCGATTACCGCCTAAAAAAATATCTGGTGACGAGTTTATTTTTTTCTAGTATATTACATATTTAGTATCATATAAAAATAGCATTGTGAATGCTAAATTGGAAAAGCTGTTTCATCTTAATCGATTGTCAAATATCTGTAATCATATTTCAATTAGATGTCGAGGGTTTTCCTTCGATGAATGAAATAACGCTGGGTTGCAGCATAAGAGTAGGATATACTAAAAAGTTTCGACGATGCCACTATTGACTCTGTAGCTCAGTTGGAAGAGCATTGGGCTGAACTTCTAAAGGCTGTGGGTTCGATTCCTGAGAAAATAATCTAGTGACAAGTCGCATTATTTCTAGTATACAAGGTTATTTTTAGTTAATACGAAACCTCTCGTGGGGTTCATCAGACCATCAAACTGAACAACTTTCATTATGGGACCAACCTCGAAAGCACGAAAAAAAATCTGCTTTTCCATACAAAAGTACAATCCAACTCCATCGAAATGTATGAAACAGCAGTTTCTTTTTCGCGATTTCACGGTTGGTCCCATAATGAAAGTTGTTCAGTTTGATAGTCTGATCAACCGCACGAGAGGTTTTGTATTAACTAAAAATAACCTTGTATATTATTAATGTTCAAGTTTTATGAATTATGAATTTTATGAATCCTTCTTTTTATGAATTCGGCCCATCGTTTTGCTAATAAGAAGACATATCCCCTCATTAATGGAAAACTAATGGTCTTTTACACGGTTTTAATTAATAGCTTAAACTCTCTTTCATCTACGAAATTATATACTCACAAAACAGATTTTTTTACTAGTTAAATGATGACTCCATATTGTCATAAAGTGAGCGGTCTGATTTGACCCAAGCGTACCTGCAGTATTAAACTTCGTAGTTTGTGTACGCATAAAACTTGTTCCCGCTATCGTAACTTTATGTCATAATGTCATACGAGTATGATGTATTGCAGTTTATGGTTGCAAGCAATGTACGCTCGTAATATAATAAGTCTATGGCAATGTTTATGTAATTTCAAAAATAAATCTAAATGTAAAATTGGTATTCTTCCGTATATTTACTAATATATACATGATACATTAACACCAGTTTCAAGCAACCGAAATACAGAAATAAGACCAACTTTGACTTAATAAATCAAATCTTACGCTCAAATATGTAAACCAAAACCTTCGCTTATAAACTGTGTTCCTCATTAAAGCTCAACCTCAGAAGCCATCAATCTTAAGCACCGCCTCCAGGCCTATACTATCTATGTGCACTCGAATACACCTGAGTGCCCGATCCGCGAAACTGCAGCTCAAAAATCGATTAAGTCCCAAAGCAGAGTTGAGGTTTCGAGGTGGAGGGCCCTCGTGGAGAGTTTTTGAGTCTGCTATGGGTTAGATGGCGCATGCGCGGGGCGGGGGCACGCTCTGACGTCACGAGGCTCCCCGGCCGTCGGCAGTGTTTCTCGCGACAGCGCGCCCGGCCACGCGCCCTTCACGCCCATAAACACGACCTTCCGATGTTCGTTCACCATCAGAAACTTAAGTATCGTGACGTATCAACAATGTTCCTTGTTTGAACGTGACGGAACCAACATCCAACTTATGAGTATCTGTACTTTGCCTTAATTGACAGCTTCCAAACAAATGACAGCTAGTGTCTCGAGGTTCTATTCAATTGTTTAGTTCGCAATCGCAACACTGTACCACAGAATACTAACTATACATTTGGAACGAGATTACGTTTGCTGGAACTGTTGCAGTTACATCGAACGTGTTAAATGCCATTAGCTTAATAGAAGAAGTAGTGCTCTTAGCATATTGTATACGTTGCTTCCAATTAATGCATTCCTTCACATTTTATGTGACAGTTTATAAGTAAATAGAGGTAATTTACCCTTTAATATCCATAAACATTAGATTGTGGCTCCAATAAGACGGTTGTGTATGAAAGCACTGATATGTTTTGTTGTAATATGATAAGAATTACAATCGGAATAAGGAGTCGTAACTTCATAGAAATAAAGCTCCTTATTCTGTGACAAGGTTTATATCCTATGGAGGGTCAATGGAAGGGTCCGGATACGCCTAAAGGCCTCAGGCACAATACACTTTAGTTTAAATTATATAGGAAGAGAACTTATCATAAGAATCGCATTATTTGTTTCTTCGTGCATCGTTTTCACATGATTATGTTGATGGTGTAACGCTTTCATAAAATCTAGCCACATCGTGAACTTTAATCAGCTGTTAAGGTCATTGGCCCAGTGACGTCACTCAATGTGTTCGGCTGTTAAATGTCTCATAAAATATTCACCTCACTGGTTGCACGGCGGAAAGCTTAGTAGTTAATCGTTAATAGTTAATTTAATATACAAGAGACTATGAATGGAAGTACAATCGTACGTAAACATGGCGAAAGCTATAAGCAAGTTAATTTCTCACATCCGATTAAAGAAGATCCTAAACTAACAGAGAGAATTCTATTGAAACACAGATCGGCATTAACCATAATAAGATAACCAAATTAACCCCTTTACTTTCCACGAAACATTTTAATGAGAATTTTGGAGCCTTAGAATTAACAATTTGCTGGTTCTATTAAAAATGTTCTATTAAAGAAATAAGTATTTATCTAAATTTGATGTTTTCAAACTATAAATTACAAATTAGTTATTTTTTAATTCCTGAAAAGGTCCTTAAAATTCTCTTTAACGCTTTTAAATCCCATAAAGTTGCTAAAATTTATATTTAACTGGATATCAGAGCACTAGAAGTGGCTTCATAGCTTTAGTTTTCGTCGATAAATTAACCATACATTTATGAAAGACCGTCCGTTTTATTGCCGTGACGTCCATCTCTTTATCCGGGACGCAACAACTTCCTTTCATAGCCCCTATAAAACATGAATATTTTCTGCTCGAAATATTGCTACTTTCGTTCATCACTCTAGCCAATTTCTTTCCGTCCACATTGCCCTTGGGCTTATTACGCGACTGAACGGAGAACGTATATGTAGTTATTATATACGTGCGTAAGCAAAATGGAATAGTCAGCTTTCAGCTAACAAGTTGAAGCGTGTTTCTTGAACAGAAACGATCAGAAACCCAAAGCTCTCAAACATTCCTTTACCTATTCTACATGTAAAGTGTTACCTACGTACATACATGAAAGGACAGGGAACCTTACTCTTATACGAACAAAAATACCTCTTGTAGTACTTGTAAACGATCGTTCTAGGGTTTCCTGAATTTAAGATCGAGTTTCTTATTTTGTGTACAGGTTTTTTATTTTCAAAACCCTCTACACAAAATAAAAAGTTATTTATGTTTCACTGACGCCAAAAATACCAAAACATATTTACCTGCTTAATCAAACTTTGAGTTCAAAACAAAATTAACATTTCAATGGTATAATGAGAGCGATAGAAATATATTCTCCCTGGTGGGTTGGTGGTTAGCGGGAATTTCTGCTTTGCCCGAAACCCTTTTCCATCCAGTTGTCACATTTTGATATACCTGTTATCGATGCGGAAAGGTCAAACTGGGGACTTCAGGGTGGCAAGTTTCTTTATACCTACTTGTTATATATTGAGCAATATTGCTATAATGATTCTTATACATTTTAATATTTGTTGCAATGATACTAATATCACAGAATATATAATAGTCCTAACGTCTAATATTTGAAAGTAAAAAATACCTATTACCATTATTTATCGTATTTGTCCTTGAAGTGACACCCTGACCCCGTAGTCACTTCTAGAAGTAGATAGCAAATCTGGTAAAAGTGGCCGTTTTTGACACATTTGCTATCTACTTTTACGAATGACTACGAGGGAATGTAGTGGTACCCTCTAAAAATACTAGACCATGGGCCCTTAAAATTCCACGTAAAGTTTTATTAAAATTATTTTCTATTAACAACTTATTAAATTAAAACCTTCGAGGGCGCCACTTTCGGTGGTATTGCCACCTTAACTTTAAAACAAGAGTACAACATTCCTTTCCTAATTGTAATATTCAAACTTATAAAATGTTAGAAAATTTAAAATATTTCAAAAACATAAGAAAATTGTTTTTCTTAATTCTGAATTGTACTTACATGAAGCGAGAAATTAACATTGAATGACAACCAAAGTTATTAAAGCAGGAGATTAAAATTCGTAATTACAAACTTATTTGGCGTCTGAAAACTCCTTTCTAAGTGAGATTGGCGCAAAATTGTTTCTCGAATAAGTAGCTCGGTGTTGTAAGTTAATGGAAATCTGTGGTAAGCAATGTAATATTACCAGCCTCACCACGGGCCGCATGGTGGCGTAGTGATGTGAAGGCTAGATAGGATAATCGTATCGATATTTTAAAAAAACTTACTTTATATTAGCTTTAGCTAAAAACAAAGAAATTCCGAAGTGATAACCTTATGTTCTTCTCCAATGTCTAATTTAGCTCTACACCAAAAATTTTTAAATCTGGTTTACTAAACTGATTATTAGTACCAATGCATTGAAAATGGACAGTTTAATTGCATGTAGCATAAACATTTCTATTCAAGCAATCCTATTCAATCTGGTACCATTGCTTGTTTAGCAAATAAATACAAATCATAGGGTTGTTATAGCTATAACTGCAACAAGTAGGATTTTCCAGTATCATGAAAGGTAATTAGCACTATTTTTGGTATCAATCGATGATTTCTGCAAACCAATATTTTTGGCATCACTATCGTCAGCTACTTTAGTAACCGCACCTCTAGATAAGGGAATATATTTGAATCTCAAAACCTGTACCATCTTTCACCTCCATTTTCTGTGAATTTTCATCAACCTCCATTAAGACGCTCCAAATTCTCTTTACAAAAAAATCTACTTAAAAGCGGTTTTCGGCCGTTAATCGTTTATTTTCTTGACTCTCATGTATCTTTTAGTCCATTTAACTTTACAAATGGCCTATTTATTTTTTACTTACCAAAACGGAAGGAATGTTAACTAATGCTATAGATCTTTTGCTAACATAATTCAACTAAAACATTGGCCAG
Organism: Agriphila geniculea; assembly: GCA_943789525.1. Classification (NCBI taxonomy): domain Eukaryota; kingdom Metazoa; phylum Arthropoda; class Insecta; order Lepidoptera; family Crambidae; genus Agriphila; species Agriphila geniculea. The sequence goes on from OX038875.1 coordinate 11,819,796, forward strand.
TAATTATTTTAGCTCAGTAATTAGTTTGCCCTACTTTTGAAATAAATATGCAAAGCAAATGCTTTTGCGAATTTTCAACATTTTTTTAAGAATAATGTCTAAAAACAGTACTTCGGTATCTTTAATACTTTTCGGCAAAATGTTCTACTTATATAGGGTTATATGTAAAACACCAACTACCTTGCTTAGAAGTAGATGCTTAGAAGTTAGAAGTAGATTACTAACATCATAAACAACAACGTTTGATATACGAGTTTTTCGAAAAATGACAACAAAATATCGACTTTTCATACAATCGTCCGAAAAGCTGATCGAGCTTTGTATGTAAGGCATAGCACGCACTGCGATTAAATGGCAGGTCTGAAACCGCCAAAAAATGTAGCACATAAGTTTTCTATGCAATCGCACGCATTTGTAATTTTTCTTTTTTTTTAAATCAGTCGCTTAAAAAACGTAACTTGCTAGGTTTTGACCGCGGTTCGCAAACGCGCGATTTTTTTGTGTCCCATAGTAATAGTATGGTGGCGCACCACGCACAGCTTTTAACCGTATTCGGTTTTTATTCAGCCTCGACTGGGCGACACAAGCCACAACACACGCTGTTCGCCAGAAATCCATGATGGTACTGATATAAAATTAAGCAAAACGCCAACCGCAGTGCGTGTACGCATGCAGTTTAGCATTTTTTCAAGAATTTGTACAACAAACGTTTATGTTTATGATGATAGTAATTAACTCCTACGAGGTTGTTGGTATTTTACAAATAATCCTGTCACGGTAAAGAAATGTATTAGTATTCTTACTCGACCCTGTTCTTAAAATACGTATCTAGAGCCACGCGGTACTATCCCCGTCAATTGGTAGTGCGCCTGGCGGCCATGATTTTAACCTCAAAAACGAAAAACAATTGTAAAATTTTTATATACCTAGGCCCTATGTTATTGAAAATAATAATTCAATAATTAATATATTAGATTACCTTTTAGAATTATCTTGTTTCATGACATTTTTAGTTGCGGATTACGTCAATGTGGATGTTAAGGTGACAAGGTTCCAGCGCATTACCAATTGACGGAGATTATACGTCAACATACGATAGTGCTGCCCGCATCTGTGTACAAAACTAGAAACAAACTCAAGTAGGTAGATGAAATTAAGAAACAGTAGGCACATGAGTTAATAAACGGAACAAAGTACAAGCTCTCAAAACTTATACCGATTCTCAAAGGGTTGACACCTGCCGCAAGTTAAAAAAAAAATAGGTAGTAGGAAGAAAAATAAAATAAGGCAAGTCCATAATAAAATGTGTATTTAAACGAAACGAACGAAATCGAATACTTACTGCACATGATTTTTTGGGTACGAAAAAAAGAAATATCCTTTTTTCCACCGAATTATTCATACACACGGTGCAGGAGTTGGGCATATTCAATTTAAAACACTAATGTATATAAAATTTGTTTTATTTTACACACTGAAAAATGGTACAATTTAATATTTATTTTCAAACAAAAGAGCCGGTGCAAACCAGTTTGTTTGGTGGCGGTTAAGGTGTTATTATTATTACCCTTAACCTAATTTTAATCACTTGAGAGTCTATTTGCAATTTGCCATTGTAATTACAACTATCACGCTCACTGGTCACAAATACAAAACCACCGTTCGTTCGTCACTGCGCCGCATTCGCGACTTTTATATACCGAGTGCAGACCGAACTCGTGGCGCGTAGATATGGCTCGCATTTCGACCGTTTGTACTAAGTTAGAATACTGATACATTTCTTTACCGTGATCCTGTCCCCCGCGCATGACCACCGAAATGCCATATGATATTATAATAGCGTTTTAGAACGTTTCACTGTCAAAAGACAATGGATTTTGACGGTTGAGTGTCGATAAAACGCTATACTTATCACGCGATATATCTCGTGTTGTAATGGTCATGCTAGGGGGCCAGTGTAGTTAAAATTATTTACTAGATTGTCGTTCTGATACGGAGGCGATCAAAATAGCTTAATAATTTTAAAATAAGTTGGAAAAGGAAACCCGTCTTTGTATGCTTAACTTGTATACCTTTTTATTTATTTATTTTTTAATTTGTGATTCATAATCTGACAATTTATCTATCAACCAAATGTCAGCTATCAATGCCAAATCAAAGTCAAATTATCATTTCACTTTTCTAATCTAGTAAAAAAAAGCAAAGGATTGTTATGCAGCCACGTTTTCACATTTCGTAGTGACATTTCTGCCCTTTGAAGATTTAATGTGGATAACGAAACTTTTTTGCTGACTTCGTGTTTTTGTAGTAATTTTATATCAAAAAATATTCATAATTGAATAACTCTTTTACTACATGCTCTAAAAATAAGACAAAACTTGGTCTTTTCTAGGAAATGTGCCGGGTTTCCTTTATATGCTCTCTATCTAAGTGGAAATTAAAACCAAATCTTATTAAAAGTTTATTTGTACTTAAACATGACAAACCGTACTCCTTTTTTTGAAGCGGTCCAAAAATGTTGTAAGTTTTTTTATATAAATATACTTCAGTTTTCACGATATCTGGGGATATCGTAAACTATAAAGCATTAAACATATTTCTTTCCTTGACTTGCTGATGTATTTATTATTTAATTTTTTTCCTGCGATGAAATCGATATGAACCTCGAACTCATAGACTTATTATATTACTAGCTCGAACTACATTTACCAATATAAATCTGTAATGCTGTAAGCAGATTTGCTACAATGCTACAATCCCTAATCAAGCAAGGAAATGTATGGAAACTTACTCGGAAGCTCGTAGCAAAAAAGTTCAACTGAAAACGGACTGCAAATTCAAGGGACAGTTAAAAACCAGTGCTAAATCGGAAGTGCTAACATTGACAATGTATTTAACGGCAAAGAGTATTATTGCAAGAGAGTTCATTTGAGAACGGACAACAAAATCAAAGGACAGTTAAAACCAGTGTTAAATTGAACGTAATAAGATTGACAATGTATTTTACGCCGATGAGTATTATAGTCTGAGAAATGTGTTGGCGTGTGCGTGGTACGAGGATGGCTGAGTAGGCGAGGCTGGGCGGGGGCGGCTCGCGGCCTGCCGGCTGTGATGCGATGGGCCAGGACTGGTGCTTCCGACGCAAGAGGAAGCGAAGCAGCAGTCAAGAGGACTCCCACACGCATCACACCCGGTAAATATTTCACATTAGACATGCGTGCGTGGTACAAGGATGGCTGAGTATGCGATGCTCGGCTTAGGACTCAATGATTTTTTAAATTAACCAACATGAATGTTGGGAACATTCAATGGAATAATAATAACTGCCTTTATTTATCATAATTACATAAATGCTCACATTTTGCAAAAAATATTAATTAGTGGTAGTGTTTAAGTAGGTATATTAAAACATTATTATTATTAATTTAATAAATCACGACTAAATCAGGTAAAACTTCAATGTTTTTTTTTCTTTCTGTACTCATATTTTATTTAACTTAAAGAAATCAGCACATTTGGAAACTTTGTACACGAATCCGGACAATTTGAAACTCTCACAAAGAAACTCTGAAACTGAAACTTGCGAGTTTGTTTGCTAATGACGTTAACGATCCTCTTTTATTTCTTTTTGACGTTGTCAAGGAAAATGTTTATTTTCGGTCGTTAGTCTCAGTCTCTTTGAGATGTTAAATAAAAAAGGTTCCGGTTGATTTGAGAAAAGCACAATATTACACAGTTATGAAGTTAATAATATAACAGACATGTCTATAATATATAGTGTACAAGCAGGGAAACAAAAAAAAGTATTAAATACAAAAGTATTTTATACCGGTATCAGTTTTTATACCGCCACCAATGGGCACCATTTAAATTAGCATTAAAATACTGCTCAAGAAAGCAGCATCATTATAAAAAATTTAAAAAATATCACGCACGCGCCCTTTTATGGTAGTATAAACATATATTATGTTTAAACTGATTGTTGTGTGATTTTAGGGTTCAACCACTGAGGAACTGGCTATCTAACGGAACACAACAATATTAAGTTGTTATGGCTAACTTAGATAAGATGTATTTACCAATCTTTTTATTTAAAACTCGTATTGCATACTCCTTAAACGTCACAAAATCACAAATCTCGAAGGACCCTTGACTCCGTTTCGGACTAGCAAACCCAATTTCAAGTTCCCAATCTAAAAATCACTCTCCGGACAAACTTTTGCAATCATATAAATAAAAAAAATCGAGGGCAAACCCAAAAGTTGAAATATTATATATCTGTTACCGGCAATGTGTATAATCCGGCATTGTATACAATGCCTAGGCATTGTATACGCCTTAAATTTCTAACCTATACGCGGGACCTACAGGAGTGAAGCAGGTTCGATTCCAAACTCAAATTTCTGTTGTCTGTTATAAAAAAATAACCTCGAAATTTAAGGCTCACGCTCCGCTGCGCTCCGCGCTCGCCTTAAATTTCTAACCTATACGCGGGACCTACAGGAGTAACCAAGCCCCCCTCGATCCCCCCTCGAATCTATTCTCGAAAATCTTTTTATTATACACATTGCCGGTGGACCAGCAGGCATTCTATACAATGCCTAGTCATTGTATACACTGCCTAGGTAATGTGTGAAATAGATATCAATATTCATTATATTTCATACATTGCCTAAAAGGGCCAGGCATTGTATACAATGCCTAGGCATTGTATACAATGCCTGCATTTCATACATTGCCGGTAACATATCTACTCTCTATTATAGATCATTGAACACATCAAGCTAACTTTTGAAACTTGATATATTTGTGTTACCTATGCAGTTGGTATTTATAAAAAAATGTGATAAGGTAACCTCTTGTGATATAAAGTAATATGATATGATGCTGAAATAAAATAGTTCTTAAAGAGCTACCAGAAAGTATAAGAGGCATTTTAAAAAAAATTTAGTGGCCGGATGGCTTGCACACCGCTTTTTATTGTATCGCCATCTTTAAGTTCCGGTTTCAATACCCGGCCGGATTAATGAAGAAAAATCTGGACAAATCTACTACATGAACTATTGTTTATTAGAAAGGTTTCCATGTAGCGAAATGGCCAAGCCAAATATTTTGGCTAAGGTGTAGAGTTATTGAAGTTAGGGCTTGCAGAGTTAGGGCGCGTAGAGTTAGAAGCTTGGCTCTACATAAGGTCTGATAACTTTTTGACAGTGTGAGGTCTTGGCAACATTATTCATGTAAATGATTTTGGTGGGATTACCTTTTCTATATTATTTAAAATATAAATATTTTTCCTGACGTTGTTTCCGATTTTCTAAATACATTATACGACATTTAGCTACCTAATTTTGAGATTAAAGTAGCCTACGTAACTAAATACTATGTGATGAATTTTTTAGACTAGAGAAATTGGTCGGAAATATAAAATAGGTATACATTGATCAAAATCAAAATGTAGTTATTTAGTTTTTGGTTTATCATCAGCGGGTAAGCTAATTATTTTGAGTAATACTCAAAATAAACCTTATCAAAGCAATCGTTTGCAGCAGTAAAACAAACAGGAAAGCAAGTAGAGTTTACTCTGGTGACAAAATAGGAAACGCGCGTTAACTTGTTTGCCGTTCACCGATAAATGGCGGGTAGATGACGGAAAGCGATCCCAAGCGACGCGCAGTTAGCGACCCACCATGGTTATTTTCGTTTAATCGCCACATATCGGCTGTGACTCGATGCTACTATTTTTAAACCAAACTTAAAAAATAGGATACGTTTTCTAAAACGACACGTATATAATTATGTGATAATATATTCACATAAGTTATGATTATCTATTAAGGCTTCTAAACAAATATACAAAATTTTATAGGTGTATGTTATGATGTATGTTAATAATTGTACCTCCGTAAGTATAGCTTGTCCAGGCATTTAATTTTTTCTTTAAATAGTTTGAGTTGCTATGGGGAGGGGAATGGCTACAAACCAAAGAGACTTAGACGAAGTTTTAATAGTATCACATCAAAAATATTCAAAAATATTAAACAGTTCTAACTAAAAAAAAAACCGGTCAAGAGCGAGTCGGACTCGCGCACCGAGGGTTCCGTACAATCAAAAATATATTTGGATATGTTACTTTAGTACAGTCTTTAAAAAAGTAGGATAAACGGCAGACAAGTGGAAGGGCGAACAGGCGGACAGTTAATTTACAAATCTTAACCACAGCTGCTTATGGTGACTGAAAAACGTTTCAGCCACTCCACATTGCAAACTGTTTATATATTACTAAGTAGGAACTTATTCTTCGTTTATTCGTACGGCAAATAGTAGGTAATTATATTAGAACCAGCCACCAATTTATTATTGTAGTATTAGGTTGCGCCATCTCTTGACCGATAGTGGAACTATTTTTCTTTTCTTAGGTTAGCATTCTTAGGACAGCGCCATCTGTTGACTGGTAGTGAAACTAAAGAATTTTTGTTTGTTTTTTGAATTTCTAAAAAAGTGTGTTATATTGAGACATCGTTTTATTTTTCCTGTAACCTTTACATAAACTACTATCACATAGAATTATTTCAGATTTTTCTCTTTGCAAACTTCGGAGATAAGGGGGGGGAACGGTTTTTTATTTTTACTTTTTTCGTCATAAGTCGAAAACTATGCGGCCTAAGGAACAAGGAAATGTTTTAAAATGTGCAAACAGCGTTCTTTCATATGATACCCGACATACCCTAGTCACCTCACTTCAAATTTTTAAGTCCCCTTTTCAGTCCCTGTTGTAAATTTTTTTTTTTTTATTATTTCTTTCTTATTTGCAAAATAGTTGGGCAAATGTCATCTTAAACTATTCCAAATTTCAAGTTGATACCATTAGTAGTTCTCGAAATATCCAGCTGTGACAGACAGACAGACAGACAGACTGAGTCACACCATAAGGGTTCCTTTTTTACCATTTTGGTACGGAACCCTAAAAAAGACATTCCAACAATTTCGAAAAATGATCTAAAGTATATCAAACCTTTTTTGTTAGCGGTGCAAAGTTAATTTTGTGTTTTATTTTTAATACATTCAAAATTTGAAAATAAATAAGGTTGTGACTTTGTGACAGCACGTATATTATTTGCACAGTATAGATACTTATTAGTTGCAAAACTAATATCTATACTGTGTTATTTGTTTTTAATAAACTAACCATTTGAGCTACTTTTTAACGCGAGGTCTACAGCTCACGGAGCCACTAGTACTATTTTACCGATATCATCGGCTGATAGATAATTGTTCCTTTTAATAATAACTTTATTAGGCTTTCCCCAAAGCTAATCAACAAAATACCATATACTCAGAAAGCCCAATGTAATGATTTCGCTTTCCAAAGAAAATCCTGTTGAATCGTACATACCTTGATTTCGACACTAAAATCGTAATACCCTTTTACACATCAGGTAAATTGGTAACATGAACGTTAGCACGGCACGGCAAAACCGTTGACCAGTCACCGGTAACTCGTGAGCCGGGCAAATGGTCCGGAACGATCTCGGTTAACATCGAACGGATAATTTCATGGCAACTATCGGCTTTGGCTTGCATCAAGATTTGGAGCTTATGTGAACAGTGATCGTTTTAAACACTGTACATCTACCATGTTCAAATTTTTTTTTTTTTTTTTTCTTAAAGTTAATCAACAGAAAACAATAACAGTGGTCGTTTTAAGAGCTACTTAACCCACCATTTTTAAAGAAGTAATTAATTATGAGCCACTATTCCTAAAATAAATCAATATAAAGCCCATTTCCAGTACACATGTAACACGGTAGTACAATAATATATAAATGGAACCTGTGGTAGTACCATTGAGTTGACCAGTCACCGTTCATATAATCCCGAAAGATCCCGACCGAAGTCGACCGGTTAATTTCCTCAACTATCGGCTTCGGTTCGCAACACGATTAGGGATGAACTCGTCTTCATTATCCCCACCATTGTTCACACGTTGTGAGGTGATGCTTTAGTTAAACGATATTTACTTTAGGATGTTACCTATGATCAAATTGAGCGTTACTTTGCTTTAGTGAATGTTCAAGTGAAATTCAAAAATTCACTTCTCAGTTTTCCTGGCTGAGTTTACTAATGAAAGGTTTTTTATCTCAAAATTCTTACCACAAATATAAATAGGCGTTTTTCAATAATAGTTTTAATTTTCACTATGTATGGAAATCTTATAATAATAAATAAATAAAATAAAAAATAAAAAGATTCAAGAAATACTCTTTCACATCAGGACGTAGGTACTCCTCTATTCACATCAATGAGTCGAGGCAAAACAGCTGTGAATTATTTTTATGTACGCTTTGTTTTTTTCGAAACGCTTATTGCGGAACTCGACACACTGATCGTACTCGATCACGCTTGTTAAGCAATGCTCGGTCCGGCCATGTGTCGGATGGGTGACCGCTAAAGTGGCATTACAACTGAGCACTTTCGTGCTTCGGAGGGCACGTTAAACCGTCGGTCCCGGCTGTTGTCATCTGATAACAGTCGTTAAGCCAAGTTAGAGGCCTTACAGGCGGCTTGATAGACTCTAACACCAGTGCTGGCCACTTATCCTTATTCGATAAGAAGAAGAAGACGCTTTGTTTTTGATTTTGAGTTTTATTAGACATCTTAAAATATCGAGTAGACTCAGCATTATCTAAAATCATTTGGACGCACAGCAAAATGCACCCGAATGGTGCTCTATTGGTGGCACAGACCGTACAGACCGCACAGCATCGCACAGACCGAGACAACAAGTACTTACGTACTTGTTAAGGTCTGTGATTGGTGGCACAGACCATATAACTGTGATTGGTGCTAATGGTATTAAACGGGTAATAGTGTAGGTAATTTAGAGGAGGCCTATGTGCAGCATAGACGTTCTGATGTTAATAATTAATGGTACTATTACCCAAATTATATTCATCAACAGCTGATTAACTTCCCCATTGCAGAGGCCTTTCTCAATCATTTAATGATGACCACGCCCAACCAACACTAAATGGTGATGTTAATAGTTGAGTGAATCTCTGCATCGTGGACGAGCACAAAATATTATTTTCCGACCCATCTAATAATCGAACTTTGCAAAAGGGCAAAACCTAAACATACATCACGCACTAATCTTTCACTAGAACTATATATAGAGCAACGGTAAACAAAGTAATTAATAACGCCCACCAATCACTAACAAAAACTTCGAGCCGCATAAAATCTATATCCTCTAATTTAAACTCGGAACGCGAACGTAACATCGTAACATAAAACATGAATGTTTTTATCCCGCGGCCTTGGGCGTTCTTGGCAGCGTCCTAATTACATTAATACACGTAACGTGACGTGAAGCGCGTATAAGGTATTCATTATAGAGACAATCCTCGTAGAGTGCGGTAATTGCATCTCCATGCAATCCCGCAGTAATTATCTCTGGCCACAAGCGTAATAATACGGTGGACAAACGCCATTACACGTCAAGGTTACCCTTAGTGAGACTACAATGTCTTAGGCTGCAGGCTGTAATCGACAGCCGGTAAGCTAATCTAGGTTTAGATTAACTTTGGCTTTTGTAATATGCTGTTTGAAAAGTACAAAAAAGGTCTTATAATTTTATATGATTTTAACTAGTAAAGCTTTAACTACCCACAATTTCGAATAAGCTTGCAATACAATGTAACTATCTAACTAAAGTGTCATAAACTATTCATAGGCATCATGCCATTTGACAGGAAAAATACGTCCATAAAAATTAGTTTTAGAACTGCATGGGATAAAAAATGGGAACAAAGAATTAACCATGAATAAACCTAATCCACTGACGCTACTTTTTCATAAGTTATTGCCACGACCACAATTTTCAATCAAATAAAACCATTCCTACTTTGAATTTAATCTTTTTGCAATATTTAACAGTAGAATAATGAAAGTAAACTATAATAAAAAAAAACACGACTGTCCTGCTAAAAACAAACTAAAAAGTTAAATAACAAGTGTCATTGCAGTCGGGGGACCGCTTTGTGGAACAATTTTTTAAGGCGGTTGTATGACCGAAAGTGGCGCCCTCAGAGGTTTTTATTTAATAAGTTATTAATAGAAAAAGACTTTAATAATGTTTATCGTGGAGATTTTAGGGCCCATGGTCTAGTATTTTTAGAAGGTATCACTACATGCCCTCGTAGTCATTCGTAGAAGTAGATAGCAAATGTGTCAAAAACGGCCACTTTTAGCAGTTATTCTATCTACTTCTAGCAGTGACTACTACGGAAAGTAACGATACCGTCTAAAAATACTAGACTGTGGGCCCTAAAATCTCCACGATAAACATTATTAAAATTGTGTATTAGAATTATTATATTAAATAAAATTCACCGCGGCGCCACTTTTGCTCAAGGTACCACCTTAAAGGAAAAGGTCCCCCGACTGCAATGACACTTGTTATTAAACTTTTTAGTTTGTTTGTAGCAGGGCAGTCGTGTTTTAATTTTTTTTTTTATTTTACCCATGTTAGTGACAATATATATATTTTTGAAATGTGCTCATTAAGGCCTTTCATTTGATGCCCATATTGTAATAATTGAAGAAAAAAAATGTTTTTTCACATTTGAAAATGACGTCATACAGTCGCCATATTAACTTCTTCAAAAAAAATATAGCCAGTATCACTCGGAATGATGTAAGGATTCTGACAATACCCCATACATCTAAATCCGTTGAGCCATTTGGAAGTTATGGTGGAATAAAGAAACTCACATACCCACAAACATACATGAACCCTGAACACATATACACTCCTTTTGCTTTGGGCAGTCGTGTAAAAAACTGAGTAGGCTCTTCCAATTACCCTTCTGCGTAAATCCGACGTATTTTGTGATTGCTTTAAACATCTTTTATTTATACAGCATTTTTTGTATAAACGAAAACCGAAACACGGGTCACATATTTTGATTTTCAGAATCAGTATAAAAAAATAATAATGATAACTTAAAAACTCACGTTTATGTTTTGTGTTGTTCCGTTAGTAGGGTGTGCGTTAATTATACTCGTAGTTTTGTAAATATTAATTTAGTCAAAATATAATGTACATAATAATATATTATATAATAATAATAAACATGATATTTAAAATATTGCAATCGATTCTATTACTGACCCTGAACAAACAGTTTTCAGGTTTCGTATATACTAAAAATAACCTTGTATAATTATTTATGTATTCTTAGATGTGCACTGATCCTTACATTCAATGGTGATTTGTTTCATTTGTCAGAATAACGACCATATTATGTTAGTGGCTATAGAGGAGCACTAACAACTTGTTTGTTTGGACGGCTCGTTTAATGACCGATTGACGCAACGATTCTGTCTGATTCACAGGTCATATTAAAATTTCCTATTAATTTATCAAAATTTCATCATAGTCAGTATTTTTGTAAGTGAAGGCCTATGAAAAGCTTTGGATATTAGTTTTCAATTCGATGCCTGAACATGGGAAGTCTAAGTTTTCTGCGGTGGTATCGTGTGAGGCGGGTCGTTACGTTCCCTCAAAATATCGTTGCACGAAGCGATGGCTGGTTCATGCGTCATGCTCGTGAAATACCTATCTTAACGCATATTAAATTGTAAGAATTCCGTTTTTTTTGATTAAATGATAATTTGTATGCCAAGTGATTTTGATTAATATTGCATATCGTTCAACATCAAATACTTCGAAAATGAACTCACTTTAAACCCTGAGGTAATTTTTCAACTTTGACTACTCTGTATGAAATATACAGGGAGAGAAAAGCAGCCCTTGACCAGATTCTTGCCGGTTCTTCTCGTTACAAGATCTCCCGCTCAGGGTTTGCGAACCGATGGCGTAGCTGCTTTGACATTCACAAGTGCTTGTAACAGCCTAGACTGAATAAATTATTTTTGAATTTTGAATAGATTGAAATCTAGTGTTAATTATAAGTACTATTTACGTATTTTAATTGGATTTGTGAGATCCGATCGACTCCTTAAAACTTTTCAAGGTTCCTCTATCTTATTACTAATTTTCTGTATCATATTGAGACAACCCTTTTACCTACATACAATGAATTGAATGTTTATATAAGGTAGTGCGAAAAGGAGCCTTTTTGTACCAAAAATAATAAAGATACCACAGCTAGGAATAACGTTAAAATCAAAATTACAAATCCTGAATCTGCTGAATCATTTTTTACAGTAGTAGCAACTTCTCCATAAACATAACAAATTTTTCTTTGAGCACTAGCAACATTTTTTTTCCGTTAAGAGTCTGAAGCCTTATCGAAAAAAATTGCAATACGTATCTTATAAAAATTATTTAAAAAAAAATGTTTTACAAAATTCTGATCGCCGATTTTTAGCTAGCTAGCGAAAAATCAAGACAAAATCAATTTGTTTAAATTTTACCGCTATACCGAAAAGGTCGCAAACTTTTCCGACTACCTACTACATACAATGCGATTAATTTAACAATGTACGATACAACTGAAACAGGTGCATTGCTAGATAAATGGTCATAAAGTTTCAAGTGGTTTAACAGAACAGACGCTATACCATACTGAGGCGACTAACTTCTTTGCCCTTGTGGTACAAAATCTGTAAAATTTTCTCTTTACCATACATTCTCAAGTGATATTGCAGCGGATCACTGGTTATTAACAATTTAATCGCATTGTAGTTTTCCTTTACCAATTTCTGATAAACTTTTCTTGGTTTAGGCAGTAGGCACGTCGAGTCGCTGCTATTTCTGGTTGCCATTACAGTCAAGATGAAGTGAAATACGCTCAAATAGTTTTCACAGACGGTAGGTATATCGGTATATAGGTGTTTACTGTATGAAACTAAAATTCTTTTTGTATTTCCGTGTTCGCTACGTTTTGCACTTCATTGATTGATATGTTACGCCTTTCATAGACGAGTTTATATTTAAGTAGGTATGTAGTTATTATTTTATATTCATCATATATTAATGCTTATTAAATACATCCTCTCTACAATCACCTTTAACCCAAATCTATTAAACTCAAATCGTTTGTCGTGATTTGCAGCAAGCTTCAGTGGATACATTGGCAGTTTTCGCGTGACCTACAATCGAACGCATTTTGTCCCGTACGAGAAAATGCTCCTTGTGATGAGGGTGTAAACGTCGCTTCCAAGCGGCGGCGGGGCGCTTGCGTCATTTCCTACACGAGGGTTGCGTGCCGGCGTACGCATGCGGCCCGTCGTCCACCCCGCGCCCCGCAACATGGCGGCACAAACATGGCCGCCGGGCAGCCGCAGGATGCTCCCTGACGCTGCTTTTGTCCGAAACTCCGACACGAAGTTGACACTATTTCCCGACGTGCGATACACCTGAAGCCGCACGCCCGCTCCGGAACCGTTTCCATCGATTAACACCCTCGGTCGACCACCGTGACCGCCGGTGAATTCGCGCGTGCAACAAGTGACATCTCACGAAACATAAACGGTCAAATGACGCACTACCATTCTGTTGCAGTGATGTGATCGCAAGTCGTTTTATAAATATAGAACGTGCCCTTTTGGTCCGTAGCGGCGCGGGTGAGCCAAGCAATGAGTGACGTCGACCGCTCACGTTCCCCGCGCCGCGCAACGTCAACAGTGCCGCGTCACGGATTCCTCGCTTCACATAAATATTATCAACACGCACGCGTATCATTCTCGAGCGGCATTTTTAAACGCGTTCTCGCCAGTGATCTTATAGTGTGTTATATAAGATAACCTTTACAAATGTCGGAGCACTCACCGCCTCAATGAACCGTCTGATTGATTCGATGAGTAACAAGAAATCTAGTCGTCGATTATTAACTATAGATATGATAACGGGAGTGCAACGTTCAAAACGCGTGCCGGCGCCTGAGCGAGCCCAGTACGTTAGGAGTCGCGACCGCGCGTGAACCGCGCACCAGTGCGATCCGCACGTGTTTCTCATGCTGTTTACAGTGCGAATACGTGATTGACTTTCGTTTATGAGTGTGTGAACTTGGACGTACTTATGTGTTCGTCACGAGTGTTATGGGGAGCGGGAAGGCGGCGCGCGCGGAGAGTGGCGCGATAGGTGCGCGATGTTGACATTCGTGTTCGCGTTGTGGTCAGCGGCGCGGGCGCTGGGCTGGGCGTGCGAGCCCGCGGCGGGCACGCCGGACGCCGACGAGGCGCCGGTGCTGCCTCGTCTGCGCTCAGCGAGAGCTTCGAGCGACCTCTCAACCCTTAGCACCACCACCACCAGCTCTAGCCAGACCAGCAACGGCGAAAATCCAAAGAGGTCCATGCCTCATCACCAACATTATAGAAGTCCAACACACACAGTCGTTACAACCCTCATTTTTTGTGACACACTTGTACCTATCCACTTTAATATACTTATCATCGTTATCAACAGTAGATTAGGCGTGCTTAGTAGTAGAGGAATCAAAATTCGATTAAAAGACGTACTCTTATCATGCTATTGTGCTGATTATCAAAGATATTTTATTATTGTTTTTCAAGCCACGTGGCGTTGCTAAGCATTTTAGCAGTTTTGTCAATTTATTAGAAATACCCAGATGATTCTTTTGTCAATACTGAACAGTAGTTTAGTACCTAGTGAAGCTTTTTATGATAAAATTTTTGATGAAGAAGATGAACGATGCTTTCCACAATAATTGTGTTGTAATAGCAGCAATCCCTCATTGACGTCAGTGAAATGAAATCATTACCTAATCATGACAAGCCATCATTAGTTAACACTTGATAACTTGTAACGATCACAGAAATATTCTAACTGCTAACATAAATTAATAATGAGACAAGTAGCGTACCTACCTACACATTGTCATTTTTTTTTAATCTCTTTTCAATGTAAGAATTGGTAACATTATGTGCCTCTATCACAGTCTAAGATTAGGCACTAATGTCTGGTTAATTTAAATATTAAAGGTTAAGAAAGATTTCCTTAAATTTTTCTGCTTTTATCTGTAATATTTTATATTCAAGAATGGTGCTTTGAACTAACTGTAAAACCATTTTACCATTGAATATTTTAAACAAACTGCTGTCACACAACCAAAACGTGTCTACCTACACAATAATCTAATGATTCTACACTAAACTTGACTATCATGTCCTTATTACAAAGCCATGACATTGAAAATTTATCACTGTAGATAGACCTTCCTTCTCGCTCAACATAAACCTCTTTTTGAAGGAAATCAATAACATCGTAATCACAACATGCTCCAAACTTATAAACAGTAGGTTGAGCCACACTGGTGTAATCGATATCTGGTTGTATGCAAATATTTACAATTAATTAATTTAAGGTTATTGTCTCCCACAGTATCCATTAATAAGAGAGAACTGACAAATTAATTGATTCATTTATTCATAACAATGTAGCAATACCCGCGGGGAGTGAAAAGCTCCTAATTTACATACCTCCTCGCGTTATTAAAGAAATTTGATGGAGTGTCAGGAAATTGGAGTTACTTACAGCAGCATGGGGATGTAATAATGTTACTGGAAACCTTACACTGCTGCTTCTTTAAGATAAATTATATATTGCAAATTGATTTCGGCTTATAATTAATCAAGTTAAAGTAAAAGGGAAATAATATTTCACCGAATATTATAATCCTGACCTGAAACTTAAACTTCGTTTAAGATTTTCCATAATATTGCGCTATTGCTCAATGTAACTGTATAGTAAGATCTAAAAAGGCAATATGGCTGCAGCGCACAACAAAAGATGTGTACTGAAAGATTTCATTACTTATCGATGGGTAGCGGAGCAATGAATGAGCACGGCATTCTTTTCACTTGGCTTTCTAGAGTGGAACCCGCTGCTAAGCTCAAGCTCAGCGGTACACTGTGAGCCAAAAGGAGCAATGGACCAGAACGACTTGAAAGAACTTCCTTTTATTATATTTTCGGTCGGTTGTATGCGATAAGTGGGAACAAGTGTTCATCCTAACCACTTCCTTTCTTATTCTGATATTCGTTTGTTTCTTCGTGTTTGTGTGATTCTGTGACAACCGTATACTTATTAATATGTTTGTATACGAACTTTTCGTATTTTTTGAGTATGTATAGTAATAAGTTATGTTTACCAACAAACATAGTTTTGAACGCTAAGCGTTCAATCCCGCATCGATTGTCCTAATTTTTTTTTACATGACCGAGCTACAGGGAGATTGGCATAATCTTGTTACTTTAATTCAATTTTATTCTTACACACATTTGTACGAGAAAATATTAAAGTCTGTGTCTGTGTGTCTATAACTTTTTATATCACCTTATAGGTAATGAAATGAGTTAATAGTTTCTTCCTTTATGAATTTAATAGTTATCTAAAATGTATTTTGATTTGATTACCATTGGTATTTCTGCTACTCCTCACAAAATGTTCCACAAAACATAATACAGATTTTACATTCTGTGATACTATCACGCATAACTAATATTTTTAATATTTAATTAGGTAGTATGTACTATACAATGTTGACAGTAGAAGCTTTGCAGCCATGGCGTTGACCTTCATATATCGATGTCTTTGTTGATGCTTTGAATATTCCCATATCAATTTTACATTGAACAGATTTTAAAAATATTTAAAAAATTAAGTGTAAGAGGAGAGAGAGGAAGAATCAGGAGATTAAGTCTAAAAACAATTACATTTATTTATTAAATGTTTTAGTTTACAAAATTATGGAAAAGTAGTTCTTCGACAAATGTATAGGTAAGGTATTAACAACACATCTTCAAAAAGAGGTTCCAATCTTAGGACACAAATACACAATATTAAACACTTATTAGTTCAAGCTTTCATAACACATCATTAGTTGAACAGCAATTGAAAGCGGTACCATACATTCTATACCATTAGAACTTACCAAAAATACACATTCTGGTCTGGATTAGTGCAGTGGTGGATAATTTGCGGTATCTTAGGTGGAGCGAGGCACCTCGACGATGGAGTGCCCGAGGGGCATCCCGGAGACCAATTAGAAGACCTCCAGTTTCAGTAAGAAGACGTACAACGGGCAGGTACATACCTGGCCATTATTTTGAAAATACATCTTTATACATCATTAAGATGCCACCATATTCACTCTATTCTTTTTTTTAACGCAAAAGAGTCGTTAGGGTAAACCAAGGGCTTGCGAAATGCATAATATAATTGCGTGCACGTGCTGGTCGGGCGACGGCTGACAGACAGGTTGTCTCGCTTTAAGAC
The DNA here is from genome assembly GCA_943789525.1 of Agriphila geniculea. Lineage (NCBI taxonomy): Eukaryota > Metazoa > Arthropoda > Insecta > Lepidoptera > Crambidae > Agriphila > Agriphila geniculea. Next base: position 11,837,062 of record OX038875.1, read on the forward strand.
GCTCACAATAAGACACTTTTGTGTGATAGAAGGGAATAGACGATTGGTAAAATGTCGTACCTACTATCCGTATTATAGATTTGTTGATCCCTTAGAATCTTAGATCATATCTGAACATACCAAATAGATGTACGGTCCAATGAATTCTTCACTCAAACCTTTTGCTTTTGTTCCTTTATTTGGCCATCCAGAATTCCTTACATTATTAAAAATATACCTGATTTCGTAGAAGTATATTTAGCTATGGTGACCTCGTTGTTTACTTGTTAAGCTTTCACATTTATAATATGAATCTCAAGCAAGACTGACTCTAAAATGGTGCAAATTTAAAGGAAGGTTTGAAGGTAGCACCGATACGATAAGCCCTAGAATCTTAGGATTTATCGGTGCTGCCGATAAAGCCATCCTTTATCTATTTTCTAATTTATTGAAAAATAATACACGTAACGTTTCAATCTAATCTAAAGAGGTTAACGTACGAGGTTTTCTTATTTCTGAATTCTTGAAGTACCGGTTCAAAACAGAGATTTGACGATATCGTAACGTAATCAGTCCACATTATTGGGTACTGCCTAGCATAGCTAACACTTCACTTCACGTCACTATCGTCTTTAATATCAAGTAGGTAGTTCAAGGTTTTCTTATTTCAGAATTCTTGAAGTAACGGTTCAAAACAGAGATTTGACGATATCGTAATGTAATCAGTCCACATTATTAGGTACTGCCTCGCATAGCTAACACTTTACTTCACTATCGTCTTTAATCTCAAGTAGGTAGTTCATTGCGAATGAGATAAATGTTGAATCCGTTCTAAATCTGTCAAAACTGGCATCATAGAAATATAGGACATATTTTTGGATCTTACGCAATCTAATAACTATAGGTTTGTTAAATGTTACCTACAGATTTATCTGTTGTTTTTCGAATACCTGTGATATAAGTGCTTTTACACTCACGTGCTGAGCTGTTTTCGTTACGTTACACGCAGTTCACTGCTAATTCTGTCTAGACCTAGGAGCATAACATATTCCTTACTATTTTTATACACTGAAATCGTTTGCAGTTATTTTTGTGGCACAACCGTCGTATAGTTTACTAACCGTCGAACCAATAGGAAAGATATTCTACTTATATCTTAGTTTGCACTCTTGGGAGTTATATAAAATATAAAAATATTCTTAAATTAAGTATAATTTAGGTACCCACATATATTTAAATTTATAATTTATGTAATACGTAAGCCACACTAAAAGTTTTTCGCAACTCATAAATAAAACAATATTTATCTAAACCTATATATTTATTGCGTGTCACAGTATTCTTCATCACATTTTAAGAGGTTTTTAATTTGGTCAAGTTATTATTTTTAACATAAGCATCATTTGTCTGAGGGCATTTTTTTCATACGCTATCACGGCTTCTTCTGGCCCCATAAATGTGAAATTTTTCATCGTATCTTTAATTTCTAGGATAACAAAGAAATCGGACGGCAACAAAGTTTCCTATCTTGTAATTAATGTTGATGAATATATTTTTTTATTTTTATGTCATACCAATCCTCAAGTATCCTCAAATTTTTCAATAGGTAAATGCCGGTTACCTTGAATGAATGAATGAAATAAATCTTAATTTAAATAAGCTCAGATAATAAGCATTTTTAAATAGTCAATGCTTTTACCCTACCACCCATTATGAAGTCTTTTAGATGACAAGAAAAATGGGCGCAAAAAAACTTCTCAGCTTTATCAGATGGAACGATATTTACAAATATGTATAAATATCGATTCCAGATTTTATATTAACAAAGATTAACAAATAAATAACATTATTGAATTAGCTCATTTCTTAATTAATTTCAAATTTCTTAATCAATTTACAGGGTTCTAGCTAAATTCAAAGTTTAAAGTTATTATTCAGTCTTGGCTGTTGCAAAAAAACATACAATTCAATATGCGTTAAGATAGGTAGTCAGAAGCAGACCCATTCCCACTGGCAGTACCCAATCACGAGCATGACGCATGAACCAGCCATCGCTTCGCTCAACTTGGCTCAACCATAAATTTGAGGGAACGTAACGACCCGCCTCACACGACACCACCGCAGAAATGATTAAAGAGAGCATGACATACTAAGGCTACCCATGTTAAGGCATCGAAATGATAACTATATCCAAAAGCTTTTCATAGGCCTTTTACAAAACTACTGATTACAGAAAGTAAAAAGATTGCAATTAAATAAATCAAAACAAGGTAAGTTATGAATTATATGTTTTGAGTAATAAGAATTACCATACATACAGACAATATAAAACAGATTATTTTTATATACGATGCCCTTAATACAAGCAGACAGAAGCAGACCCATTCCCACTGGCAGCACCCTTCAATTAATCATGTGACAATGGTCATATTTTGCACAGTGATCGCATTTGAATGCCTACCTTCACCAATTCCATCATAGGAGAGACAAGAAAACGATTACATTCTGTATACCAATGCTTACGATACTCAAATAAGTTGCTTCCTTTTCTAAAAGCATTTAGAAGCGAAGCAGTGCGAACTTGCGGAGAAAGCGAAAATTCAAAATCATAAAAAAGACACCCTGGAATCTTTTAGCGTAAATTTCATTTTTGCTACGGGTAACGAACTTCGCATTGTGATAAAAAACTAATGACTCGCGACTCCCGTCAATTTTTGTTTTATTTTCATGAATGAGTTCTTAAGTTTCGAAAATATAACATTTGAAATTCAAATAGTGAGATAAGAAGAAGTGCAAAACTTTCAGTGTGCCCCATGTAGGTATTATTTTTTGACCGAGCGAGCACGAAGTCGGCTGCCCTAAACCAAATTCAAGTATCTCATTCCAGACAAATTTTACAGGAGAGCTTGAAAACGTTATTTAGTGTTTTTATTGAAAAAAGTTAAATTCTGAACACTAAAATGCTAAATTATCATTGGTATTAAAAGTAAAATCATATGTCTGTAAAAAAAATAAGTTCTAATACCTACCTACATTTTGACGAACAAAAATAGTGTTCGGTGTAGAAATATTTATTGATTTGTCAATAATATTCTACGCTATAAACAAGTAACTTGAGATTCTTTATTGTTCTTTAGTAGTATTTTCGTACTTGTTTTCAGCTTTGCCTAAAGCCTCAGAATATTTTACTTACAACTATAACATAAATACATAGAAATCTAGTATCTACTAATTTATTTTGAATACAAGTATCTTGATAAGACTTGCTTGTTTTTAAGTTAGAAACGGGAAATATACTTTGTTTTAGCATAGACTTTGCAAACGGAAAAATATACTTGAAACAAATAATTGGCTATATTTTCCGAATTAAACCGAATTTTACAAAAATAAAAAAATGGTAGATGCGATTTGCTTTGCTTAAACAGAAAATGAAATATTTATTTTTTTTGGAAACTGAGTTACTTAACTTCGCCGAAGTGCAAGCGAAGCGTCTCTGCTTCAGCTTGGGCAAAAATTCTTTCGTATGTCCTTAAGGCGGCTGTCCGTTTGTTCTCCTCTACAGGTTGCATTTCTCAACTGATTCTCGTGAAATTTTGTGAGCAGGTTCGGAAATTATATAGAATTTTGATATGGATCCAGTTTTTCGAAATTTTTCAAAATAGCGGAGATATGCAAAAAAAACATATTTCAGTCTGGCTTTCCAGCGCTGTTTGTTTTCCTCTACAGGTCGCATTTCTCAACCGATTCTCGTGAAATATTGTGGGTAGGTTCAAAAATTCTATAGTTTTTTTTACCTAGCCAGTGTTTTGAATTTTTTCTAAAATGGCGGAGATATATAAAAAAAAACATATTTCAATCCGGCTTTCGGGCGCTGGCTGTTCTCCTCTACAGGTCGCATTTCTCAACCGGTTCTCGTAAAATTTTGTGAGCAGGTTTGACAATAATTATACAGAATTTTTCAGTCGAGCCAGTTTTTCAAAATTGTTCGTAATGTGGAGTTATGTAAAAAAGACATATTTCAACAGTTTCGAAAAATGATCAAAAATGTGACAAAACTTTTTTGTTAGCGGTGCAAAGTAAATTTTGATTTTGATTTTTAGAAGATTCAAAATTTCATCAATAAAAACATTTCTGGCCAATACTGAAATTTGAAAATAAAGAAAGACTTTGTGACTGCGTATATTATTTGCACAGTATAGATACTTAGTAGTTGAAAAAACTAATATCTATTCTGTGTTGTTTTTAAAAAACATACAACTTGAGCTACCTCTTAACGCGAGGAGCCACTAATTTATCAGATGGAAGTGTTTGCTGTTAGTTTGCTGTGTTAAGGTGCCTTCCCACGGTGCGTGCTACCACGCACCGCACCGAGCCGCACGAGGGCGAACACAAGCGCACCGTGGGAAACACTGGCACGGGCCGTGCGTCGTTCGGCCATGTTCGGCGCACGGCCCGCTGTACTGTTCCCACGGTGCGCCCGCGTCCGTGCAACGACGCACGAGTGATGATGGCACAGTACAAATAGATACAGTTTGTTTGTACAAATACAGTTTGTTTGTTTCTCCTCAAAGTTTGCGAACGATTTTATACCAGCTTCCCGATGAGCTAGAGCAGTGTTTTTAAAAAGATTTTTTTCAAGTAAATTTTATTCATTGAAATACCTGTACTTACTATGGCAAAGTGCAGATAGTGCTGTTTTTATTATATTAATGTAGGTAACCAATTAATTCAGAGATAAAAAATCCGAAAGCTCCGAAACATAAGATTAAATATAAGTAAGTACTTTAAATACTGTTTAGTATAAAGGTATTACCTACTAACTATGGCCAAAAGGATTTGTAACTATTTTTTTATACAGGCTGTTTGGTAATAGCTTTATAAAGCCGAATAATTATGGTAGGTAAGGACCATCAAACTGAATAAGTTTTACTATGGGACCAACTCTGAAATTGCGAAAAAAATCTGCTATTCTATACATTTTGATATTTTCATTATTAATTTTTGTATAAAACAGCTGATTTTTTTCGCATTTCAGAGTTGGTCCCATAGTAAAAGTTGTTCAGTTTGATGGTCCCTATCTACCATATTTGGCTTTATTAGGCTAACTAAAAACCCTACATAGGTTTTACGCAATTTTTTGTTTTTTGTTTTCACTATTAGTTTTGTAATTTGCTAACCTAGGTATTTTATTGCTTAGAAAGTATTTCGCATTGAAGGTAGACCCTATATAATAGTGATTCTAAAATATTATTATTAATAATAATAATGAAAACACTTAATTGCACACTAAGACAGGACATATACAAAGAAAAACAGCAAAGCACACAAAAAAACGGCCTTATTGCTAAAAAGCAATTTAGGTAATACGTACAATCACAAAACTAGAAAGATACGAAAGTACTTAGATGAAATTAAAATACTGTATGTAATTATTTAAAGGCCAGGGCCGATTGACTACTGATAGATATCATACTATGACGCGCGGCATATTAACAAAGTCGACGAGCGGCCACGAACGCGGACGCACAGCGCTACGCACCGCGACGCACCGATCCTTTGAAGTTACCGACGCTTGATGGATCGTACGCACGACGACGCACCGCGGCGCACGGTCGTTTCCCACGGTGTGTCGGTTCGGCCTGGTGGGCTCTCGTGCGTCCCAAGACGCACCGGTAGGAAGGCACCTTTAGAAGTGTAACTTTTTGGACATTCCGAAATATGTGTAAAATAGGTACAAATTGGCTTTTGAAATTTTTTTGCATAATATTTTTAATCCGCTATAGTTCTCTGATGATTTAATAATGTATGGTTATAAAATATTGCCTTTTGTTTATAATTTCATTTTAAACATCTTTCAATAACTTTATTACTGAATAATTTGTATTAGAGTCCTCTAGCGGCAATATGCTACACTGAAACTTTACTGAAAAGTAGCGCCAGCTCGCAACGTTCCGGAGTTTTCCTCTAGATGGCACTACAGCTAAAATTTAATAATAGTCTCTACTCCATCGCAAAAAGAAAGATTATTGTCACTTGAGGATTGTCTTGAGAAAATGATAAAACTTATTTAACTTTCTCAAAGTTGTTGACAGTATTTGTTTAAAATCATTGTGAAGTATTTTTTAATACTATCTTATATCACTAGATATCACTAAACTAATTATTGTAAAACAAAGTCCCTCACCGCGTTTGTATGTCTGTCTGTTCGCTATAAATAAACTCTAAAACTACTAAACGGATTTTCATGCGGTTTTCACCAAAAGATAGAGAGTGATTCATGAGAAAGGTTAAAATGTATAATAAGTTGAAATTTTATGTAAATTGGTAGAAATATGGCGATAATGGTTGAAGATGTCAGCAAAAATTAAGCCTACTGGGAGCTTGCATCGAAAATGCTGCATAAAAAATCTGCAACGGCATTTGTTCGGCGGTTCGATGACGTCTACTGTGTGACGTCAACTTTGTGTAAATCATAGAGTAAATTGTAGCACAGACTACAAAGGTGTTAAAATTGCTTACACAAAATCGACGTCACACAGCAGACATCAACGAACCAAGCATTTTGGCGGTAAATTCAAAACCATTCAAAGTGAAATTGACTTTAATTGGTTTAATGGAGAAAAAAGGACATTATTTAATTTATTTTTATTTTTCTGTTAAATTGTTCGACCCAATCTTTAAATATAAGCAGTTTTCAAAAATTTGGAAAATACCCTATCAGTAGATCGGACAACACGAGTTCACTGTACACAGTAAAATAAAATAATCTGTTGAAGTTGAAATAATTGTGAGTACTTACATAAATTAAAACGTATTTTATATAATAATTTATATGTATTAATAAACTTTAAAATATTTGGCGAGTTTTTGATATCGAATGAGTGAGCAGTACCGCAATATCATAATTTGCTATATTTTACATCAATTTCCGGGTAATTTCTGGTGTATCGATAATTATTAGTTTACATAATGCCAAAGGCTTAATGATTAGCGTAGTTCACAACAACATGTGCTTCATAATATAATACCTATTCACGATTTCATTCGCCAGATATGAGTCGTTTGCGCGGTCGGTTGGTACTCTCGAAGTCTTTAACACGGAGTTCCTTGGGACGACAAAAAAGGTTTGTGTGATTTTTTTCAAAGTGAAAGTGGAGAAAACAGTCTCACGAAAAATTAGGAAGTTCAAGTGTATTGGATGCCTCACTTAATCTGTACTTTCAAAATTAACAATGGCAAAAAGTGGTAAGCTTATATTTAAGGTTGGTTCTCAACTTGTCTGAGTACCTAATTAAAATTATGCGATTTATACATCTTTGTACCTACTTACTTACATATTAGCCATATATTTCAGTCCTAACTAGGTATAAGATGGTACCAAATGATGCGATGACACTTAAACAGGCGATAGTGTTGTAAGACACAGGGGTTCCGGGTTCGATTCCCAGGGGGGGTATAATTTGTACTCGGTTTGGTTGGTGGTAGGGCTTATTTCAAGTCCGCCTGGCTAGCTACCACCATCTTACCTAAGTCTGACGCCATAACAGCAATTTAAAAATTGTTGTGTTCCGGCAGTTAGAGGTAAGATAGCCAGTTCCTCAGTGATGAGGATTCCGAGTGCAGTGCGCTTCCATCTTCAGCCTTATTTTCACTTAATATCTCAGGTGAGATGAAGGCCAAACACTACTACTACATTAAAAAAAAGTAGGTAAGTCGGTCGGCTGGTCAATACATTTTGTATGGGAGTAAGTATGATTTTTTTTCGATCGTTTTTCGATCTGTGTTCCTGGGAAACAGTTGTTCAGTTTAAACAATACTATCACCTGTTTAAGTATCATCACATCATTTGGTACCACCATATATAAGGTCCTTCTTAGATAGTGCACATAATTTTAAGGGGTCAATGCACTTATGCATAAAAACAACTTTTACTATGGTACCAACATTGTAATCGCGAAAAAAAAATCAGCTGTTCCATAGAAAATTTAAAATCGAATAGATCAAAATGTATGGAACAGCTGATCTTTTTTTCGCGATTTCAATGTTGGTCCCATAGTAAAAGTTGTTTGTATGCATGAGTACATTGACCCCTTAAAATTATGTGCACTATTTAAGAAGGACCTTATATGCATATTTTTTTATTATGACGACTGAGTTTACTATAAGTCCCTTAATTGCACTTTGAATAATATTGATGTTATGAACACTTGCTCTATTTAGCGTACCTATTGCAAAATAACTCTTATCAACGTAACTGAGCTAAGATACTTTAATCATTATGGTACAGTCGGCCTCAGAAATGATAAAGATAGGCCACGAGAAATTAAACGAACACAAGAACGAACTTCAAGCTTGACGGTGTTGGTCTCACGATTATTAGATCTACTAATTAGATTAACCTTACTTATTGTGAAACTGTTTGTCGACCCCAATAAATAGAAAGAAAAATATGTCTTCCTGATGATGATGTAGGTACCTATATAATTATTGTCAATTATTAACTATTATTTAGAATTTAGAAGGAGGACCAAAGATAAATCAAAATAAAACCGATCAAGAGTGAGTCGGACTCGCGCACCGAGGGTTCCGTACCATCATATTTGCACCATTAAACCACACTGCAGAGTAGAATAATAAAATTAGTATTGCAGTTTAAGGTCAACGCCATCTCTCGACCGATAGTGGAACTAATGTTAACCTTTTTAGAAATTTGATGATTTATAAGAAAGTGTGCTATATTGAGACATCGTTTTATTTTCCTTTAATCTTTAAATACCTAGTCTAGCCATAAGTTTTGTTACATATAGAAAGTGAAATAAATGACACAATGAGTTACGCACTACAACCATTTATATATCAAATGAAAGGGTATAAAATACAAATTAAAACCATATTAAAATTATTCAAAATGTCCTCCTTTTGCTTGGATTGGACACTTCAAACTGTGAGGCCAGTCATCAATCGAATCATGTACGAAGTTCGTGTAAATAATAAATATCGGCGACTGCTTTAATCAGGGATGCTTTAAGTGACGCCAAGTTGCGATGGGGTTTAGAGCAGACCTTCTCCTCTAAGTACTGCCATATTTTGTAATCCAAGGGATTCGAGTCTGGACTAGAGGAGGGCCGATCCTCATGCCTGATAAAGTCGATTCCTCGGATCCTGAGCCAGTTTTGGGTACTTTTCGCCTTATGAGCTGGCGTAGAATCCTGCTGGAAAACCCAGTGCCTGTTTTCGAACCTTGTTTGTGAAAGAGGTTCCAAAATGTTTGTTAGGACTGTGTTTTGGTATACAAAGGCACTGGTTTTCACTCCTTTTTCACAAAAAAACACCTCCGTTGGACCCAAATAGGAGACCCTAAGCCAAACCATGAATGCTGAAGGGTGATGACTACGCTGAACACGTGGCTTGCGTCTGCTCGCTTCTTCACTAGAGTGTGCACACACTATATCATTTTTTTTTGTTGAAACTCTCCTCAACATTAAAATTTTTTTCGTCCAAAAAAAGTATTTCGCGGTTTTTTTTTCCGCGTACCACCTTAACCAAACCCGGCAACTTTCGAATATGATTTTCTTCAGCTGTGCTTTAAAAAGATGTGCTGATTTTTTCTATAAGCATGCAGTCCTAGGTCTTCATTCAACACCCTTTTAACAGTGATTTTGCTTAGTCCCATCTGCAGAGCCAACATTTTTTGCTTGCGGACAGGATTTCGTTGGATTCGCGCCTTCACTGCTTTGATGACCGCTGGAGTCCGAAAAGTACGAGGTCGACCGCTTCTCTGTTTATCTTCTAATCTTGAATCTTCCCTGAATCGTTTGATAGCACGATAAATAAATTTCAGTGGAATTTTCAAATTTTTCAGCAGTTTGAAAATCTTACTTGGCGCGAGACTGCAACAATGCAGTGCAATTACTGCGACTTTGTCTTCTTTGCACGTCTACTCCATTTTAGAAAATGAAAAAATACCCACAAACTATTTGTTTTTATTTTCTTTAAATGTTCAAATTTCGAATGCCCATAATATTTTTTTCGGCTTGCATTCTAAATTCAAAATTTTACCTTTGTAACAGTACTTATGGCTAGACTAAGTAAACTGCTATCACATAGAATTATTTCAGGTTGACTGACGGAACGCTTCCTAGAAGCTGCTGGCCGCGTGGTGACATTCAAACCACCTACTCTAGACGGGATCTTTCGCATGGTAGACTTCCAGGCGAAGGAGGGTGTGCTGCACAGACCCATTTGCAAAGTAGCGTTACTCATCAGTGGCCACTAGTTTTGGCTACTTCACACCGTCGTGGGGGCCATGTTACCGACCGGCAACAGTCTCTTTGGAGAAATCCAAAATCCAAGAGAAATCTTTGGTCTACCTTCTAAATTCTTTAGTGACATTTTTTGTGAAAATGTAAATAGTTGACAATACATCACCACCAAGAAGGCATTATCTAATTTTAGGTGCTTTATCCTCATCATTGCCACCAATTTATAATTGTAGGTTACAACTTGTTACTGTCAACCTTCGTTTGTCAGGTATAACAAAGCTAATCTTTGTAATAGCAGATATCTCCTTAAACTTATCCAAGCACCACTGGCGTTTGTCATACCTTTTATCAATATTACAAAGCTTAGCTTCATTAATCATATTGTACAAAATGGTAAACGTGACGTGTTTTGATCATGAAATTCACGATCTCAAAACAGAAGAATTAAAATAATAACTTCTCAATGCCAGGAAAACAATAGTGCCACGTTTGTAATATCTCTTCGGTATGGTAATGTAGGCTTTGTATTGCTTGAACACTTTAGTCCATCAGCAGCATTTCGAACTTACCTACTGAAAATCGCATTAGAAAATGATTGAACTAAAGTAGGTACTATACATTTCTTAACTTTCTGCGTGCACTGTTCATTTAATATAAATCAATCAAATAAAATCACAGATTACAGCGCGTATTTCGTTAGCGCTTGGACATCCCGTGACCACCCACGGCACCTAGAAATTAAACTATCAAAAGATAGAGAACTTAAAAAACCAAAACTTAAAAACAGTACCAAAATAAATAAAATACACATAGAAAAAAAATCGTTACTTCTGAGATCGACTGTATTCAACACGTAAATAATCAAAGGCGGTAGTGAAAGATTACAAAGTGACGTGTAGATCGCACGACGTAGTAACACGTCACAGTGTTCGTCGCAATCGTTATCGGCCACTTCCTACTTAAACGCGGATTATCCCCGAGATCTGACTCAGTAATTTTACGTCCTATTTCTATTCCAACTTAGTTAAAGCTAAAAGTTTCATGGTTTTGGAACAAAGTACTTTTAGGACAACTTTTTCCTGACATCACGGCACTTTAAAAGTGTGAAAGGCTAATAAAATTGAAAACTATATCTATGTATAACCTTAGAATAATAACACCTAGAAACCGTGTCCTTGTATGCAAAGTGAGGCAACTAATACCAAGCCAGGATGGCTTAGTATTCAGATTTATATCCTTCATACTTTACATAATCGTTATTAAAATCCAATAATATAGTAACTAATCTAATAAATAAAGGAAAATTGAAACTTTTTGTACTTATTTGGTATGATTAGGTAATAATGGAGAATAAAAATCTGAAAACGGGGCCATTTTTGCTGTTTTAGTTGCCTCACTTTTGACAGTGCGCTTTATAGAGAACTATCGTTCTAGGTGTTTTTATTCTAAGTGTATAACTTAACCATAACTGAGTCAGATCACTGAATGAATATCTGCAATCTTTGATCAACATTCGTAAAATAATCGCAGATGAGGAAACCGATGCATTTGCAATTACGACCGTAAATATGCTATGCGTAAATACATTTTCACCGACATAAAAAAGGGTTGCTCGGTCATCAGATAGGTATATGAAAATAATGAGTAAGTTGGTTAGGTACCTACAGCTAGAATTTCTCAGACGGTCAAATCAGGCGGCACAAACAATTTAATGATGATTATATTATTCATCGTAATGAAAATTATACCGCTTGTTTTGAATAATTTTAATTCTAATTACATAGTATGTATTGGAATTTGAACGCTCAAAGTTATGGATCGACTTTTTAAAACAGGTTTAATAAATTTTATTTAATTGAAATTTGACTAATGATTTTAACTACCTCTGTAGTCTTGTGGTCTGCCCTCCCAGTAAGACCCCTACGTTCGATTCCCAAACTTAGTTTGGTCGATGATGGTAGGGCAAACCCTACCATGGCTAACAACCATATATCTGACGCTATAATAACAATTTAAGAATTCCAGCAGATAGAGGTAAAATAGACAGTTTTTCAATGGGTGAGATTACCAAACGTTTTGCTCTTCCACCTTGGCCTTATCATCGTCACCAACATGTGAAGAAGGCCAAGCACTGATCCGTTGTTACGTCATTGTTAGAAGCATGTGTTCCGGCGTCATATATCCAAAAGCCTACAGCCGCTGTGACCATTGTAGTTCACAAGGCTTTATCCTACAGTGCTACAACGCCTTCATTGAGGCGACTAGTTTACACCGTAGTATTATCGAGTACTATTATTAATTTCACTTCCTTTGTTGCAGCTTCGATGTGGAAAATGGAGGTGCTGGAGGGGGCGCGGGGGGCGCGCGCTCCCCCCTCGAGGGTGGCTCGCCGTCCGCCGCGCTCGTCCTCCAAGCCATGCCGCAGCGCCGCGAGTCATTCCTCTACCGATCTGACTCCGACTTCGAGATGTCGCCCAAGTCGATGTCGAGAAACAGCTCAATCGCCAGCGAAAGGTAAGTTGAACCTCTTTTGAAGAACCTGCATCCTGCAGGCGTGGTATGACGAATTTGAGAAAAGTTTTGTTATACATCTGTTTACTCTATTCAAGTGGCTTCATTAAATTCTAAACTCAGAAATGTCCAATTTCAAGTAAGTATAACATGTAAACAATCTATCCAACACTGCGTGATGGATATAAGAATGCGACATGTAAATATTACTAGCTTTTTGGACTGAAATCTTTGGTTGGACTTAAGATAGAGGGACTAAATGTCATTTTGACAGCTAAACAAAAGGTTTGCCTACATCGCTACATCGGGATTCGGGATGTCAATTTTGATAGTTCGGTAAAGACAAAACTTTTCTCGAGTTCGTCATGCTAGAGGATTTTTAAAACCATGCAAAACTAACCGCGTGTAGCAGATTGTGATAAATTAAGTCCTAATACTTTCTTTTAAATAATAAGTTGATATTTTTCTGTATCAATTAACAAGAGTTCGAAATTATTGGACAGATATTTTAACTCTGTAAAAAGGAATTGTAAACTAAATTCACAAAATTTTGGTGTTATCTAAATTTCGTATTTCATCGTTACTACGAGTTCATTAAAACATATAATTTGTGTGTACTAAAAGCGAATCAAATATTTGCCTTTTTATGCTACACGAGCAATTCTCTGAGAAATAATTTGAATGGCTTAAAAATACAAAAGCTATTGAAGCTTGAAGTACATGAGGATTAAAGCAAAAGCAAGCCAGAAATTACATCGTTAAATCCGATATTATCGGGCACGTAAGCTCGTTATAATAAAAGTCTTAGTCAACAAAATTTCAAATTCAAGTCAATATTGCAAAGTTAGTATCAAACTTAAAGCAGTGTCGTCATCATTGCAGAAAACAAGAGCATTGTATACAGCATCCTTTGTAAATTAACCCTCAGTTCATTATTTAAACTTCTTGTTTGACAGAACTTAGTTGGAACCGTTTCAGATTGCTTGATTATTTCTTAGAGTTATAAAAACATTTTCAGTTAACAAATTGTGGTCTTCAGCTAATTAATATCTTTAGTTAGGTATCTTTACAATTGTACTTGTATAGCACCAAGAAATTACTAAATATTACACCAAAAACAACACCATTTACTTCAAACGTTTTCTATAGGTACTTTTATCAAATCCTTTTCTAATATAGTTGGTAGTTTGTACGCCGAATAATTACATTATATCAGAACAGAACAGAACCATCAAATATCTCAAGAGACTCGTTAGAGTTAAAGCTCTGTAACCAACCATTGAATGACGTAGGTAGATAGGTAGGTAGGTAATGTTGTTGACCTTACCATTGTGCGTTCAACTTGCCCTGCAAGCTATGCGGAAGATGCATACAACGAGTTATTTTGACATTCACAGACTTTCACGTGCGTTTTTATTACGATGCTAATGAGAACAAAAGACTGTCGTAATGCTGAACAAAGAGAATATTTTGATCGTAAAACGCATTTTAATGGTGATGTCAAACCCGGCGAACATAACAGTAAATCATCTGTAATTCTGCAAACAAAGTCTGAGTATGTTAGTACGTAAAATATTACCGGTAAATTAATCGAAAGTGTCAAATAATCAAACCGAGTTTAAAGAATGATGCAATTTAATAAATCAATTCAAGTTTGTTACGTTATCTTACGTTATCTTAAACATCCATTATGAGCACGAGTCACTACCACTGTATGACAAAATCGAAGCACAACCAACTTGACGTCACGTCAGCTCACTGCACTTTCATCTTGCGGTGACCCCGGAGTCAGTTAGTTGGTTAAATTTCTAAGCTATAAATCATATAAGGAGCAATTTTCTTTCCATACCTGTGGTACGTAGGTTATTCTACTTCAACCTGAATATAAAATGTCTATCATAAATTGTAGATACAATACCTGAGCTCGACATAAATATATAGTCTCTACTTTCCTAATAATCCTTACCTCATGATTACAGAAATAAAGTAAAGTCATTACTCTCCTTCGACCGATAAGAAGACAATGATAGAATTAAATCAAATTAGTACTTATCTTGAATTTTATCACAATAAAGTATTGTTCATGTTTAATCGTATTAAATGTATTGTGTACTTGCAGTGTTATGTGGCGTAAGTTTTATCTAATCAGAAGGCCTATATTGTACTCTTCCTCTTGCGTGATAAGTGTTGTAGTCTGATCGTAAAAGTGTATTCATATCAAAGCCCCATGTTGCAAGCATACAATCAGCGTAAAATATTTTGAGACGGTCATCACCGTCATCTGTACAGGGTTATTTGAAAAACACCAACAACCTCGCAGGACACCATAAACAAAAACGTTTGATTTACGACTTTCCGAAAAGCCAAATAAAATATCGACTTTTCATACAAAACTCGATCAGCAGTTCGGACATTTTTGCAAGGACAGTATGATTTTTTTGACTTTCTTCGTAAAAGTCCAGACAGAATAAGTTTTCTAGTAGAGACGGTCTAAAAGGTCAGAATACTTTGATTATAACGATAAAATTTAGACTTTTGACATTTTGATTGCCTCTTACTACAAATTTTTTTAGTAAGTACCTACCTACTGTTCAGTATTCATGCCACTACGCAAAACTCACGTTAGATATTGGTAGAGGCTATGATATTAAAAGTTCATTGGGTAGAGGTAGGAAAATGAAATCATATTTACAAGTACTCATTATCAACATTTACTTATTTCGACCTACATATTAAACATATGTATATATTATATATGTTTAAGTATATAGTATGTATATAGTATATATTTAAACATATGTATATAACGAACTTAGCGAGGAGCGTGAGGTACTCTATGGTGTGCCTCAAGGTTCCGGAAGTGGTCCATTGTGTTACCTGAACCATGCTAATAGCCTGACCGGTGTGCTGCAACACTGCTCTATATGCGTATATGTACGCAGACGATTTGTGCGTGCTGCGCGCCGGGACGGACCTCGAAGAGACATATCAGCTAATTCAACATGATGTCGACGCTATAGTAAGATGGTCTCACGATAATGGTATCATACTAAATAGTAGTAAAACTTATCTCATGGTTTTACGTTCACCCTACCTGCCTCTTAAAGAAACATCATCATCTCTCATACTTATCAATGCCTCCATAACAACACAAATAATTGTGTTTGTGAACCAATTAAACGGGTAAACTGTGTAACTTATCTTGGAGTTATAGTCGATGAACACTTTTCTTGGTCCGAGCATATCAACTTTATTTGTAACAAATTAAAAACATTACTAGGTAAATTTTACCACTTAAGCTTCAAAGTACCTAAGAGTACCTTCAAATGTTTATATAAGTCTCTGGTGGAATCTATTGTGGGCTACGCTCTCGACTGCTGTGGTCTTACATTTAAAACTAATATAGATAATTTGGAAAACATGCAAATCCGATTTTTAAAATTACTCGTAGATAAAAAAACCAAACACAAATATAACAATAACTATAGACAACTATTTAAAATCTGAAAAATTCTCCCGGCTGGTCTAAAACACAAATATCTATTATTGGTTAATAATCACAGCGGCCGAGGGTGCGACTCCACTTTGAAACATATTAAACATAAACATGGACATGTAACTAGAGCCATGACACAACTGAAATTTGTAATTCCTAGGATCCATAATTACTATGGTGATAGAACTTTATAGAAGCGTATACCATATCTTCTCAATTCATTACCTGAAACTTTTAGATGTGAGATAAATTTAAACAAATATAAGAAATTATTAAAAGATTACTTGTTTACCATTATCTAATCAGACTGTACATTCAACATAACCTTTTCTTTGTAAACCTAGATAGTAATAATCTGATCCTGCAGACAAACTGTCCAGAATAGTTTTGTGGGATACTGTTGTAAACCTGTTTTTATTATGTGTTTAATAAAATAAATAAATAAAATAAATATATACAGTGTGCGATACAAAAAATACTATTTTAGTATACAATATAGGATATAAATAATCTCTTATATAAAAATGAAGGGGTGACTGGCAGACTATTGCCCAACCCAAAGACTTGAAATTTTGTAAATAGATACTTTATGCAGTGTAAACACCCACTAAGAAGGGATTTTTGGAAATTCGATCCCTAAAGGGTTGAAATGGGGGTGCAAAATTTGTATGGGAAAAAATAAATTAATAGACATTTCAACTCGAAACTTCGTAAGAGAACTTCTAAAAACAAATAAGCAAACATATGTTTCATGGTTTTCCGAAACTCAACCCTTTAGGGGGTAAATGGGTAAAAAAGCCCAACATCGATATGGGTGTCGTTATCGAGGTTTTATGGGATGTTGATTGCGAAAATGTCATTCATTTTTAAGTGGTAGACATTATTCAACCCCTAAAGGGTTCAAATAAGGTTCAAAAAAATATAAAATAAACATTGCGACTGAAACTTCGTAGGAGTACTTCTATAAACAAATGATCAAACATGTATTTTGTTAATTTCTGAAAATCAACCCCTTAAGGGGTAAATGGGGTTAAAATCCAAACTCTATATGGATGTCGTTATTGAGGTTTTATGGGATGTTGATTACGAAAATAGCATTTATTTTTATGTGCAACATAGTGGCTATGTTTCAACCCCTAAAGGGGTAAAATAGGTTCTTATTTTGTATGAAAAAATAATATTAAATAGACATTTTCGACGTGAAACTTCGTAGGAGTACTTTTGAAAACTAATAACTTTTAAAAACAAACACGTATTTTGTGATTTTCCGATAATTAACCCCTTAGGGGTAAATGGGATAAATAAACCCATAGAATAGAATAGTAATAGTAAAAGATTATTTTAAATTAAAATTAACAAGTAAGTCAATAAAAAACTAATACTTACTTTTTTTTCATAAATCGATACGGTTGTCGTTATTGAGGTTTCATGGGGTGTTGATTACAAAAATGGCATTTATTTTAGGGTCCAACACGACATGGTGGACGTTATCATCAACACCAAAAGGACTGAAACGGGGGTTCAAATTTTTTATGGAAAAATAATACGGGAACGGGAACAGGAATGAGAACGAGAACAGGAACTATCAATCACGTATAACCAGCTGAACGGATTTGAAATAGCACACATATAGTTATAGCCTGTGGTAAAACATGGATACTTTTTATCTCGGTCAAAGGTTCCATAGCGATTTTTCGAATGTCCACGCGGACGAAGTCGCGGGCAAAAGCTAGTAAATAATAAAAGACGTTTATTTCTCACCACGAACCAAATACAATTTATACAAACATAGCCTGAACAAAAGTGAGGACTGTTCACAATTCTTGGTTCTAGAATACAAAGCATCGTCGAGTACCAAATGAAGGTATTCTACTTCTTGTTCGATTTAGTTCGCGTATAGAATAGGTCCCACTTTTTTTATGAGTGGACTTGGTGAACAAGAAGTATTTAGGCTAACTGTGAGAGAGTCCTATGGAGCGTCCCACTGTGACGTAATGAGGTTACATACAAAGCCACTTTTCCAGAAAATAAAAGCAATTGCATTTCATCCACAAAACATCACAACATTTTCATAATTGTTGATATTAACCCTAAAACGGTCATTATAATCTCTAATATGTTCTATATATTTTTTTTTGAAGTGAAAACTTATTTAGTGGCGTTGTACACTTTTTTTGTAATGGGGAAAAAATGTTGAACTCGCGTCAGTCAGGGTCACGTGACCCTGATCGAAAATTCGTAAGACGGATGTAGCGTAGACAGACGGCGGCGGAAGTATCCCCCTCTCTTTCTACGGTGCGGTAAAAATGGCGGCGCGTCGTTTTGGCGTTCGGCGGGTTGATTTTTCTGAGAGATAAACTTTTTAATGTAATATAAATTGTCATGTTTGTGTAGGATAGCGCAATAAATAAATATTGTATTTTACCTCATAAATGATAGTACTTTTATACTGATAATTGAAGTAATTCGTGCAAACTTATTCCCTAACCATTCCAAAATATCAAAAATGCACAACGTTAATATTCAAGTTTTCACTTCTGCCGGCACTCCCGGAGTGCAACCCGATTTTTTTTGTCAAACTCAAATAGAAGAATAACCATTCAGCTATAGTTTTATACACATAAATATCTGTAGTTAAATATTATTTAACCATAAATGTTTTCTGTTTATTTTAGTAACAATGAAATTAAGTAATATACAATAAAATTCTTGTATATAATGTTTTTCGTATGTTCAACTTTACATTGTTTAACTGTTAGCTATTTTAATACAAAAACATTTGCAGACAGATATATAAAAATATATTATAAAACCAAGTAGGTATTCATTAATTTTGTGGAAATAAAATGCTAAAGTTTCTCATAATATTGTAATCTATTCGTAGAAATTATTATGATCTTTAATTTCGCTTATTTATCTGACCATGTTGATTTTCTATCATCAATTTTCATAATGTTAGTTATCGCCAATGAGCAATGTTGAAACTGTTTTCACCCTAAAAGAGCATGGAGGCAAAGGTACAATCTCTCCCAAACTGATTTATAAACATTATCCTCTAAATTGAAAAGTCACCTCATTACTGTAACCTAAGTAAACATATTATGAGAAACCGTGATACAATTTTGTGTGTAACAAAGTAAGCTTGTACAAACACATACAGGCGGGCGACCTCAGCTCGAGTGATACTCGTCCAGAATAACCCAACTCTGCGGTGAGACCCTTCTCCAATTTCAGAATATGCCGTGAATTTTTTATAATTAAAAACTTCTTAAGTGGAAACTTTGACGGGGTAAAATATAAAAAAATAATTATTCCTTCAAACTTTCACCAACAGCTTTACCCCTTGTTCGTCAGTATCTTTGAGATTTGAGGCAAATCTTTTTAATTTTATTGACGTTGAGTTTGACACGGTGAAACGGTGAAAACGGTCTAACAGTATAGAATTAAAACTTGTTATTTTTATTACCATTAAGGCGCTTTCCTGACCGAAAGTGGCGCCGCTGTTAATTTTATTTAGTATTGTAATTCTAATACACAATTTACACGATATAATTATATTCCCTTGTATTCATATCTAGAAATAGATAGCAAAACGGCTAAAAGTGGCCATTTTTAACACATTTGCTATCTACTTCTACGAATGACTGCGAAGGAATGTAAAAAACCTTCTAAAAATACTAGACTATAACCCTAAAAATTCCACGAGAAGTTTTATTAAAATCTTTTTCTATTAACATCTTATTAAATAAAAACATCTGAGGATGCCACTTTCGGTCAGGAAATCACCTTAAT
This sequence comes from Agriphila geniculea, assembly GCA_943789525.1. Lineage (NCBI taxonomy): Eukaryota > Metazoa > Arthropoda > Insecta > Lepidoptera > Crambidae > Agriphila > Agriphila geniculea. The sequence goes on from OX038875.1 coordinate 11,857,102, forward strand.
TATTTTTTTAGTAAATGACCACGGCATTGCAAAGTTGCCGTAACCACGGAAAAATAAAAACCCAATCAGAACATCAAAAAATCTTATTTTCATTCGTATAAGCATCCGAATATTTCATTTCAATTTTGTCGTTAGAATGGGCTCCCTTTTATTTTATTTTTACCCAACTACGGCGAAGCAAAAAGGAGGGTTGTTGTGTTGTTGCTCATATGTACATAGTAGGTATAAACTGTACACTACGAATAAATCAACATACACAGGTACAACCTTTGTGTGCATACGTAAGAGTACCTAACACAATTGCAATTTGAAAAGTCCCTAAGGACTTTTCAGTTTAATTTAAAAGCATAAAGATCTCATAAGAGTAGCTGCACTTTAGATCTGCTTTGAGAGTAAAATATTTCTAAACAATTTAATTTAAACTACAGATATAATTGAAACGCAGTCACTGAATAATTGTTAAGTGGCTAGAATTAACGATTCTGAAAGTTCAAAAGAGCTGAACTTTAAAGTATAATTTAAGAATATTTATACATTACGTTCTTCATACATGATAACATTTAAGAACATAATTATTCGCCTCTGTTGCAATATTTGAATAGGCGATTAGCATGAGGAAGGGTCTAGACAATGTTACAAAATAAACCTTCAAACATTTTCCAACACTTCGTTTATTAAACTGGACATTTCACAATCAATCACACCTTTGGACCAGTACAACTCTTTCGGATGCAGGGGAAAAGTAAGCCATATTATAATATGTATAACTGTGTACAAAACTTTATGTTGTGAACAATTAACAGTACCGTAGCAGCTTACTCACAAATGCATACATCGTGACAACAGCATGAAAGAAATAAAAACAGCCAAATTTCTTTTAACTTACTGATTTGAAGTTAAATATTGTTTTTGAAATTTACAATTCCATTAATACATTATTTTACAATAATTTTGCGAAAATCAACAGACTGTTAAATGTAAATTTTCATCTAGCTGAATCTGGTATGGGCTATTAATACAACTGTATAATTAAATTAAATATCCAAGTTGATTTTTACCTATTGCCGATTAAACATTATAAAAATAAAAGTTTTGTAACTCACATCAAATCAAAAGTAGCTGGGCTGAGATGACAAATACTATTAATTTATATCATGCTGTTGTCATAACGTGAACAGAGCCTATCACTACACAACTCCAGCACATTTTGGTGTGAAGCTCCCGCATAAGGCCGACCTATCCGCGGTGGCATAAATGTCCTACTCGTATAAAGTCTTCGTTTTCTTTCTTTTCCTTATTTTTTTATTGCTTGCAGATTCAAGGAGGTCGAGGCTGCGGCGCTGGACAGAGCGTACGTATCCAAACTTTTTGAAGCACCCATAGCTTTTTGGTTTGTTTCGGCTTGCTTTTGTTTCGCTTTGAATGTCATTTATTGCACTTATAGTTTGTCGAGTGTACAATAAATACTAATCTCAATCGATCCAGCCACAAACATGATTGTTTTATTGCTGTTGAAATCTCAATCCTGCTCCTCCATCTAAAATAAATTTACCTTTGTCTAAATAATGTTTATTAGTTAAGTTTGGATTTACAATCATTAAAATGGTTGAATTGAAAAAAAACTGGTAACCATGGTTGGCATGGTAAGGCATAGGTCATCATAATATACTTAATCATGGTAGAAATTAAAAGAAATAAAAGAAAAGTAGAAAACTAGGCATTAGTGTTGTGTGTAGTGAGAGTTAGAATTGCTTGAATACTATAATGACTTTTTGATGCTTTGATCTCAAAGTTCAATAGAAACTTCTAATTAATTCATAAATACGTACAAAATTAAGCGTGGGATATCAACCGACAAGGTAATTTCTGTATAGACGTTTGAGAATTATGTAACGTGATTTAACGAAGCCACAAATTTCGATAAGTTGATTGTGGCATTAACAAACGGCGACGGATTCTAAGATAATAAAATGTTAGCTCGGGTATTATTTATATATGTATAATTATTTTAATAATCATCGTTTATCAAATCATTCTAATTTATTTAAATTTTGTAATTTAACATAAATTCGTAGGCTTTCTATTATGAACAATAAAAATGACAAAAATGTAACAGGTTTTTTTAAATAACAATAACCGCTTGTGTTTTGATAAATATTCATGTGGCTTGAGTAGATCTGGAAATCAATTATAGTTTCAATGGCATGTATTTTTTTTTTAATTCTCTTGTATGATCGATTTGCTCTGCACTGCATCATTTGGCCAGTGTACCCTAGTTGCTTGTATTAACTCCGAAGAGCAGTACAGGTACGTAAATACATTTAGAGATATTTTACTCAAATAGGCACGCGCAGACTATTTGCAGATCTAAGTAATATCGTCATATTCTAACGCCCACACTTAACACAGACATGTCTCATATCTACATTCCGATATTTCTACTTTATTTCACCTGTCATTTCATACCAATCTTCAAATATAGCTGGTACTAGTAATAATTTGCAAGAAATACAATATCTTCCAATGACGTCAATCAATTTGATGGTCTAATGATTTCTGTGATCGAATTAAATTGATATTAAATGAAGACAATTAATTAATAGTTTCATTTCGGCATCAATGGCTCTGAGAATGCACTCAAACAATATATGGGTTTTTAATAGCCAAAGCAAGCGTAAATATTTTACGGACACAATTTTTCGAAAGAGCTAATAATTTGCAGATTTAGTATTAAGATGCTTACTTAATTAAAATTTATGAAATGAGTCATTATGTTTGTTAATCCCAGAAAACTACACAAAGCAATATTTTCGTAAAGAATAGGCATTTGAGCCTCCATCAATTTGTTGGGCCATTTAATTTACTCCCCCAATTATTGTCATTTAAGACATTTGAGACAAACGGTAAATTTTGTATAGGTACCTAGGTAAAATTGTTTCTTACGTTCTGTTCTGACGCCATTTTCGTTTATTTCTATTTGACTTGATAAAGTATCCAATCTTGTTGATGAGTTGTTTCAAAAACTCAAATGTTTGCCTTTAAAAACCATTTCGTTAGTTCTTGCTACATGATTTCATTAAACTGATGACTACATTGAACATAATTGCAGTACTACATAAAATTTCCTATTTCTTTTGGGAATAAACCATTCGGGTTTATTCCCAAAAGAAGTAGAAAATTTTAATCTACTGTCCTCTCACAATGGGGTTGGCAACGCAAAGCTTATTGTAGATGTCGCTGCGTACGCTTGTTCCTAAGACAGTAGACGTTCAGAACAATATGTATGGGAAAATAGGTATTTATTTTTTAGTATTTTATTACCGAAAAATACCCATTGACACAAAATGGATATAAAAGACTATTCTACAATGCAAATGCCGGAATTGACAACCAAATTAAGACGTTTTCATTCTTACAGAATTTATAATTTTTTTCTATACCCAGATTTTTGGGAAATTTGTAAGTGCCAACATTTTTAAAGCCATATTTACACATAATTTAATCATTTTAAAGCTAAAAATACGATATTTTTAAGTAAAAGTCCTTTGTTTTCATAGCTCTCGTGGAACAAGTGTACGCAGCGCCATTTTGACAGTTGCCTTCCCCATTATATTTGATATTTCCACAAAAAAACTAAAAATATCAAAGTCATTTTGACATTTCCATAAAAAACTGTCATAATTTGTAAAAAAAGTATCTCTTTTATAAAAATGGAGGAGTGACTGACAGACAAACTCCCAACCCACACCACTAGATATAGAGACTTGAAATGTTGTACACTGATATTTTATACAGCGTAGGGCATCCACAAAGAAAGGATTTTTGGAAATTCTACCCCTAAAATAGGGGTTCAAAGTTTGTATGGAAAAAAATAAAAAATGTAAACCCCTTAAAACTTATAGTCCAGTGATAACACGATAACGTAACACAACAAGGTGTTGACCTTAGTATTTTATTAAATTAGTTACAAATTAATAATTTTATCGGATAACAAAACTAAAGTTAAATTATAAACTTAAGAATTAATTTCCTTCAGTAAAGTTTAGGTAGGTAATCATAATCTATATCTTATTTTCTTTACAAACCCACTTAGAGCTAGAGAGCTAAATAACAACGAAATCTGAAACTAGGCGATTAGCTTCAGAATTCGCCGTTATTTAAATATAAACATTACTTTTTGTTTGTTTTTTAGAGGCTATGATTTTAACATCAGTTTAAAAAAGTTTCGTAAACAAAATAATATGTCTCGGGGCCGATTCTCGCGCACTGCGACATTTCTCGAATTCGAGATTATCTCTAATCACAAATCTCTATTAAAAATGTCACGAAAATCTCAATTTCAGCCAAAACACTTATTCTCAGCTAATTTCGACATTACAAATCGAAAGTCTAAGAATTATCTATGATTTCTTGACTTATTCTAGATATCTCGTATTTGACACTACCTATGTCACGCACCCGAGAATCACCTCCCTCATCATAAAACACAGAGACACGCTATTTGACATTTTATTGCGTTTTATAATTCATTGCGTTTACTGACATGAACGGCTACGTCACCCATCCAATTCACCACTTCACTTGTGGAAGCTTATCGCCCCGAGGGCTCGCAATAAAACGCAAATCCAAACAGCCAGTTGGGCCAGTGGCTCATAATCTTATCAGTGAACAATTAAAAGCTCTTATGTTTCGAGCTACAATTGAATCTCTAGTTGGCATTGATAATGCTTGCTGGTCCTCAATTTCCACGTCGAACATTGATTACCGGCGCCCACCGCCGGTTTCCATTAGCGCCAAATTTATCCTCGGGTGGAGTCGCTGCCGCTCGTGCGGCGGCCGGGCGGCTGGGTGCGAGAGCGGGACGCCGCGCCGCCGCCGTGCGAACCTCGCTCTCTCAGCTCAGCTCCATTGATAGTCCGCGCGGCTCGTAGTCGACACGCCACCTATGCCCTACCGCAACACTACTCCGAACCTCCTACTGAGAGGCGAACCCCGACAATGTGACATTACAAAATCTCCTTTCTGCGGAGTGTTGTTTTAGTAAGCGCGCACATTCTCAAACGTAAACCAGCAGTGTCGAGGTCGTTCACTGATCCGACAGGTTGGCCTACGACCGGCCACCGCACGCGACCAGCTTCAGTACTCAAATTGGTGCCAAGGATGAGGCCTAATATTTCTGTTATTTGTTTTTGAAGTGTTTTTGATGTTTAGCCGTTTTACGGTTCGCGATGTTGTTGTGATAAAGAGCTACGAACACATAGTTTCAGTAGCCGCATTTGTTATTGATAAGAGTATACAGTGCGATAAAATTATCTGCGTATAATGTATGTGACAGCAACTCCCATTCAAGTAGCCATGAAGTAATGTTAAATGTCAAAAGCAGTGTGAATCGATCGTTCATGGACTATGTTGTAATGTTGGAAAGGCAAAATAATAATTTTCAAGGCGACTAATAGGTTAGGGTGCGATGTATCTCGTGCGCGATTAATTCGTCAAGATGCAGCGGTCGGAGTCTCAGTCAGAGCGGCTGGGCGGACAGGGTGGCGCTGGGTTCATCGCCAAAAGCTCAGCGTCAGAGCACAGCATGTCCACCGGAGTCTCTGGGAGCAGCAGCGGCGGCACGCTGCCCAGAACGCTCAGCACAAGCGTGCTGCGCATCAAAAATAGATCTTCATTTTGGGAGAAATTTTGGGACGAACGCACCAGGCGAGATGCGTGAGTACCTTCTTAAGATAAAAATGCTCCATAGTATCTTTTGAAATAAGTCACAAATCATATTTTGAAAAATGATTATATGGCTCACAACTTAAAACAGTATTCAAAAGGTTAAATTACTTATTTCGTTTGATGGCTAACAGAATAATCAATGTTAATAGCGTGACTGTAAAAGTCATTTCAGGATGGCAATGAAATATTCAGAGCATTACAGTTTTAATGATCTTATTATGTCTTCTTTATCTTTAATTAAACTCGAACAAAAGCAAATTATGTTTAGGTTATAATGCAATTCGTTTTACAGGTCACATAATAATTGTACTCACAGAACAAAGAAAAAATTGTGGCTATAGTCGTACATCTATCAATTTATGAAGATGGAGTTTACATACAAATACATTAGCCGTATCGAAGCCTTACTAACAAACAGAAATACTTAGTTATTATTCTATTTGTTACATGACTGTGGTACGCTCATTGAATAGATTAATGGCTAAGTGCAGTAAGATATTTGTAGAACATAGTTGTAGTGCGTGGGTAATACACTCATTAGACTTAAAGGAGAGCCAATTTACATTTCTAAACAGAACCAAGTTCATGTAAAAGATTTCCATTTGGTTCAAACGAAATATTTTACTTTTAATCTCATGGAAGCAATATCGGCAATGTCTCATTCCTATATTTTTTGCGTGTTATGAATAAATAATAATATGACATGAGATTTCAATGTCAATGTTAAGTGCCTTTTGTCTACACGTCCGTTATTAATAATAACTTTATCGATAAATTCTTGGAAACTCAGAGGAATCTCTATTAATGGCACGAGCACGAATGTTAACAATCGCTCAACTAGGTATTTAACAATCTTGGAAGTATGCAAACGTTTAAGCTGTATTTCGTTCGCATTAAATTTAACACAATCACCATAAATCTCTTTTAATTTTTCCCCACGGCCCTCTTTATCAAAACGACAATCTAGTAAAATGTCTATGTGATGGGGTGAACGAAACAAAAACAAAACATCTGAATTGGCTTTGCTAACTTTTTGAACATGACCGGAAATCTCAAAACCATTTCGAGAAATAAGCTTTCTGTGCCATGTCTACTAATAAGATTTTAAAATAAGTCTATATTTTTAAAGATATTCAATAAAAAGCTTTAACATTCAAATGACCTTTCTATGACGTCATCACATGCAGATCCCTCAGCTATTATAAAAAAACCGGTCAAGAGCGAGTAGGACTCGCGCACTGAGGGTTCCGTACCATCATAATTGCACCATTAAACCACATTGCAGAGTAGAATAATAAAATTAGTATTGTTGTTTTAGGTCAGCGCCATCTCTTGACCGATAGTGGAACTGATGTTAACTTTTTTAGAAATTTCATAATTTCTAAAAAAGTGTGCTTTATTGAGACATCGTTTTATTTTTCCTGTAATCTTTATATAAACTGCTATCACATAGAATTATTTCAAATTTTTTCTTTGCAAACTTCGGAGATAAGGGGGGAATGGTATTTTTTTTACATTTTTCATTATAAATCGAAAACTACGCGGCCTAAAACAAAAAGAAAAAATGATTAAAAATGTGCAAACGGCGTTCTTTCATATGATACCCCACATGCCCTAGTAGCTCCACTTCAAATTTTTAAGACCCTTTTTTCAGTCCCTGTTGTAAAAAAAGGTATTTATTTTTTTATTTATTTCTTATTTGCAAAATAGTTGGGCAAATGTCATCTCAAACTATTCTAAATTTCAAGTTGATGCCATAAGTAGTCCTCGAGATATCCAGTTGTGACAGACAGACAGACTGATTCACACCATAAGGGTTCCTTTTTTACCATTTTGTACGGAACCCTAAAAAAAACAGAAAAAAGGGCAAAGACAATTTTGACAATGAACTTGGCATTAGGGAAGGTGGAAGGTGTAAGTGAAAAAATATTGATGTATAATATACAACGTGGAGAGGACAATGCGTCACGTTAATTAACCTTACAAACTATCTAAATAATCGTATTAAAAAAGCGGTCGTTTGTTACATTGAACCCCAGGGTTGGGGCTCATTGTAACATACCCTGGGTTACTATATAATAGGTAATATTTTTAAGAAAAATTGGGATGATGACTAGGTAATGGTTTCTAATTTTAAGGTTTAGTAAAGCCAAAAGAGAAGCAAATAAACCCCTAAGCGAAATTTTGGCTCAATTTTACGAATTTTACTATGATTTCTAAGACTCTAAAGTTGGAAAAATAAAAAAAAAACCAAAATGCTCCAGTGACAAAATAGTGTCGACTATTAGAATCCATACGTAATACAAAAAATAATGTTATGGAAACATTATTGTAAAAACATCTATCGATATATCAGTGTATTTAATATCGCCCGAAAAATATAGGTGTACCTACGTATCGCAAAAAAATATCGTATTTTTTCCACATCCCTACTATGAAATGTTTGTAAATAGGTAAATAGAAATAAAAGTATGCACATATTTTCACAATTTTTATTATGTCAGCCTGCAAATTTATCAGTCCACAAGCAATCATTACAATTTGATCCAAGTAGCCTACCTCCAAAATAGACACATTTCGCAAAATTTGGGTAGATTGCGCTTGTTAGCCTTTACCTTAGAATAATAACGCCTAGAAACCTATTGCAAGCACGAAAAACGCGCAAATAAAACTTAGTCAGGTATGGCTAAGTTTTGTATATCTTCGCTCTTCTAATACATAGTGTTAGAAGAGCGTAGATACATACACCTTACGCACACAAGCATAATGAAAATGGCACGCGTTTATTCTTATGTTTTGATTCAGACACGGCTTCTAGGCGTTATTATTCTAAGGCCTTTACAAAGTTTTTCAACTGAGTTTCCACTGGTAAGCATTTTTATTATAATTATACCACCTCAAAAATTATTGCGGAAAATTAAGAAGGTAGGTTAGAACCGTCACAACTGGATTAAATGAATAAAATATAAGAAATATTAACTTTAACTTATTTGTTTACAAACAACTAATTGAACTAATTTGTCATTGACAGTTATTATGACAGGTAATGACACTTGGCCGTTTATTTTTCTAAAAGTAGATGGCAAAGGTATTCCTTCTTAAACTTTCGTGCCACTAATGACGTATTTCCGGCTGACCATATCCACTAGACAAATATATTTATAAAAAAATAAATACGCAACCAAATGTTAAAATATTCAAATCAGTTTCTTAAATTGGCCTAATCTGTAATAAAAAAATATAAAAAAATACCATTTATTTTTTAACCAAAGCCAATTAGTAAAACTAATTTGTCCATTATACCAAGTATTTTCAACATTCGTATAAGTCACATGAGTTTATCGTTAGATGAACAATTTCCAAATACTTACTCATGTAAACAGAGAGCTCTTAATTAAATATTTGAATACGCCTAAACAAATAGATCATTATCTCTATTGATATAAATCAGTTGATGACATGCCTTTTAGATATCACTCACTGATTAGTCAAGTGTACAAATGTTTGCAAAATTAATCATTTTTCATTCATTAAGGGGTCTTCCCGTACATATTTACGTATTTATAGTATATTTTCTCTTTATAATTACAAAAATAGTAACGCATTAACAATTTATGCTAAAAATTTAAAATTCTCATGCAAAAACAAATCTATTTCTGACCATTACACGTGCCATATTAATTGACAGAGCGAGCGCGAGGCGCGACCGAAGCGTCTGTGTTTCAGCTCAGGCAAAAATGCTTTCGTATGTCTGTCCGGCTGTCCAGCTGTCCGTTTGTTCTAATCTACAGGTCGTATTTCTTAATCTATACTCGTGAAATTTTGTAAACGGGTTTCTTTTTCGATTCAGTTAAAAAAACATATTTTAGCCATTTCAAAAAATTATCCAAAATGAAACAAACGCGAGGTCTACAGCTTACAGAGCCACTAGTCTATCGCTAAAAGAAACAAAATCGTCATCAATATAACATTTTCGAGAAGTATATAATAAAAATCTTCTAAAGTCCATAACATATTTTAAAAAAACCGGTTCCGTTTTTGTACACATTTTTTTTCAAAGTTTTTATTACCGTTTTATTATTCGAAGTATGAAAATAGTAAATCTTATTCTATCAAGATTTGACTTACATTTTTTTGATTAGGACGAAATAAGTTTTATATTGCTATTGCTCACTCTACTCAGTAGTACTCCTTGAGAAATATGCAAATATACAAAACCAGTTTCACTAGTGATAGCGAAAAAGTAACTCAATGTTATCGAATACAATTTATTAGCCTAAGAGCCCACGATGGCCAGGCCTTCGTCATTTTATAAAAGCTAAAAGTTTTTCTGAGTGTACCTCTAACACAGGTGTCGACTGGCCGTCGTGGGCTCTTACCCTATATGCAGACATCAAAAACAAAGGCTAGACTAGGCTGTCCGCCGATGTGGCAAGGAGAGGTATTTGTATCTGCGGACGAGTCCATTGATATGGAGTGGAGAGGGAGGTATTTGCTCGCTTGCCGTCCGCAAACGCCAAATACTCCATCCATACATCGACACTTCGACAGACGGCATCCGCAGATGGAATCTGCTGAATGCCTCTGTGGATGTATGTGTAAGTGTAGAGGAGACATAAGTGACTACCACCAATGATTATTAAAAAAATTGACTACCACAAATTATACCGGTAAATATTAGAAGTTACTAATCAACTTATTGTTGATAGTTTGAACTATTACTGAACTTACATCATAAGATATCGTCTTTTTTATGAATAATGATAAATATGCGCCAAAAGATATCTAATAAATAAATACGAATATAATTAATATTAAGAGTGAATAGAATGACGTCAACAGAGAGGAAAATGTTATTTTTCCTTTTTCATTCCGCAAAATATGGTAAAGAAGACAGAAAACAAACTTTCTGATTTGATGTACCAAATTATTGGGTTCCTTCATAATTTCATTATTCATAACAAGTATCAAACACGTGGCTCCCAATGCGTATTAAGAATATTGTTGTTTTTCTTCCTAATAAAATGCCGTCAAGATATTCAAATTAGGACTCGTTTATCTAACTACTATTGCTTATTCTGTTACATTACCATAATAGCTCAAACGATAACTTGACTAAATGACTACCTCTTACGTAAGCTACAGGTATAATAAGCTATTATTTTAACGAGGCATTCATAATTTACGAACGGTATATACGCAATAGAAAATCTAGCTGATTGAACGGTTACTTATTGTACAATTATTTTAGGGCAGTCACAATAAATCTTTATATTAATATGTCCATCAAACGCATTGGTTTTGTCATTCCATCATAATTTTTGCTGTTTTAATTTGTAGATCCTGATAATATCTAGTATATTACAAAAGTTATTCTCCCCTCTTATATCCAAATTCTTGATTACTTTCTTAGCAAATCACAAAAATAAAATTAATATACATACCTTTTTTGCTACAATTTGAGCATAAGAGCATTGATTCGTCATGGCATTTCATACAAACTTTCTAGTCCTTATTTTTTGAAAATATTTTTTAATAAAACTTCATAAGGATAAGCAGGATACATACGTCTAATAAACTAATGGCTCCGTGAGCTGTGGATCTCGCGTTAAACAGTAGCTCAAATTGTATGTTATTTAAAAACACAGAATAGATATTAGTTTTGCAACTAATAAGTATCTATACTGTGCAAATAATATACGACGGGTCAAACTGAGAACCTTCTTTTCTTGAAGTCGATTGAATACTAAAACATTCACTTATGTGTAACAAATACTTTTCTGAAAACCGCATCAAAATCGGGTTAGCCAAAAGCGAGATAATCGCGGACAAACATACATACAGGTCAAACTGGGACTTTAGGGTAGCAGGTTTTATTTGTTTTTTGTTTTGAAGTCGATAAAAAAGTTAATTAAGAACATTTTTTAAATATCCTATTTTAAAAAAGACTGTTTCTGTAGAAAATTTAAAACCGGTCTAATTTTGCGGTAACACTATTTATAAAAAAAGTCAATTAACATTTTGGACCAATGTATTCTGCTTATGTTATGAAGTTTCAATGTTCGGTACATTCATTTCGAAAAATTGGGACTTAAAAGTTTGTATGAAATGCCGTGACAAATCAACGCTCACTTTGAATTAGCAATAAACCTCTATCAAGAAGGTCGAGATTCCTCAAAGATAACTTTAGGTTAATTTGTCCTAAAACCATTATAACTCCTAAGTTATTAATGTACTAAGTTTCGTCACAGAATAAATAAGGTAGCACAACTTTCGTGTAACACAGTATAGTTAGTGTTAAGTATAAGGATTAATTTAGAAGTAGATAATATCCTATCTTAAGTTATATAATATACAGGGCTATTTGTAAAACACCACCAATGTCGTAGGAGAGTGGAGTAGATTACCAACATCATAAACAACAACATTGTTTTACGACTTTTCCGAAAATAGACAAAAAATCTACTTTTCATACAAAACTTGATCAGCTGGATATATTAGATATTTTTTTTGTCTGTTTTCGAAGAAGTTGCAGACAGAACAAATGTTGTTGGTGCTACCTGGGTTAAAAACGGACAAGTCTGGTGGACGACTGGTTATGAATCTGAGGTTAAACAACACAATTATACAAACAAACATTTGTTAGTTTTACCTACTACAGTATTACTTTACAAATACTATGAGTAAACAACATTTTATTATTTCACTGATTGTATAAACAAATTGCATTCATCTCTTTGTAGATTCGTTTTCCATCACATTTTTCATTGTTTTCCCATCCTATAGAAAATAGTGAACGCAAAATAATCCTCTTAAAATTCAAATTTTACCACTCAACGTTATTTGAATATAAGATTTTCTAGACTAATCTAATTTACAAGAATGCTACCCACGCGTTTTTCTATCATGAGTGTTCTCATTACTAAGTTACTAAAAGTTTATCATAAATTATGTTTGTAAATAAATAAAAGCTTAAATAATTAGTAGAGCAAAATCTTAGTCGCAAATAAAGAGTTCATAAAAGATTTATTTTTATATTCTAAATTTGGCATACCAATTATTTCACAAAAAATGGTTACTTTTAAAATTTCCATTAAATCTTCGTACCCTCCAAAATGAAAATATCGTAAAATCTGTTTTCAGTCCTATTAAAAACCCTACAAAGACCTGTAAAACAATGGATGTTCATTTTAGCTCACATCATAAATTGATTCACGGGTGATGGATGACGGACAACGGACCATTTTTTTCCAAAACACGAGGACAATGAATTTATGTGTCTGCAACTAGATATAAGTCAATGGTCTGCAAATATTTTGCTTTGCATTTGGGTTCCCAACGAAAACTTGACGTTTGTTGAGGATTCGCTTCTAAAAATTTACGGGCTTACAGCTCATTATCAAATCCTGTCACATACACTTAAAGAACCAATAGTTGAAAAATTCAGTCAAACAATACACATATTCAGTTGGAGACTGATAGCCAGTTATTAACTATTAAAATATATGCAAATGTAAATACAACAAATTACTATAACAACAGTTTACGCGAAGTCACTTAACCTTTTTATTCGTTCAAATGTTAAGTACTTCGAAAAAAGCAACAAATAATCCTTGCAGGTGAAGGGTACTTTACTTCAATTTAAACCCTCTTCTGTTCACTGTGGAGATATCGCGTGGGATGTTAATTTGAAACACGTGGATGCTTCGCAGTATTTTTACTTAACTAAAGAAGAGTCCATTGCAATAATGATGAATGTCTAAAAACATTTCATACTTAACCAGTAATGCCATTCGGTCACTTGACCCTAAGGCCTGGTTTACATTAGTCAAGTAGACGACCGAGTCGAGTAGCGAGTAGAAATACATTGCTTGGCATGTTCGTCGATTTTAAAAGAACGTCAAACACACCACGTAATGAACTTCTACTCTCCTAAAGCACTCTACTAAAGACTAAGATAATGTAAACCAGCCCTAAGAATGATTATTTTCTAAAGAAATAGTATACGACACTTTATGTTTAACTTTAATATACAACATTTTATTATCTTCAAGTCTGAGTTTTTTACACCGTTTATAAATTTAAAATCCTATTATATTACCTTAAAACAAAAGACAATGGACATCCATAATTATTGCAGTGGACCTTTCTATTAGGCCCCCACCATGAAATCGACGTTTTGTAAGGAGAATTTTAAAGAAGTTGCATTTTTCATACTAACATTTTCTTAATTTATTTAACAACCATGAAGGCTAATGTTTTAAAACTAAGATAACTTACGTTAAGCGAAAAAAATAAGTTTTGGCTAAGTTAAAACGAAATATAAAGTGGTAATTCCTGCTAGCAAATAGAGGAGTTATTTCTAAGGTATTTTTTTTATGTTTAGAAAACTACAATAAAGTTTTTTTACTATTGATAGTTGTCTATGATGATTTATTAATCAATATTAATCAAGCAATTGAAGAATATTTTAAATCATAGAAGTGACGAGGTTGTCTATTTGTATAAAATAAAACGCCAATTTCATAGGTGGGGACCATACTTTGAATCTTTCAGAGAAGAATATTTTGATATGACTTTATTTTTCTTGCATGCATCACTGACTTTTACTTGGAAGCTACTCTTTTAACTATATATCTTTTGTATTTTTAATAGTTTATATTCTGTGGGCTGCAATAGTAGTTCAGGAAACTGATACATAAAAAGGGGTATTAAAATACGAGTGTGTGTTTTTAATAGTATCACACGAGTGCTTTAATACCTAGTTATGTGCAGTTTCATACACTATTTTATCTACACTCATAAAATTTGGGTTTGAACCTACTACTTAAATAAAAGATCAAAGTTAAAAAAAAAGAGAGAGAGACTTTGCTGATATTACCGTACTACCTTGATATAAGAGTAATTTCCGTGTTGCATCTAAAATGTCGGGCGGAGTCCAATTGTTGTCACTTTCACGGCTATCAGATATTTTAAAAAGCAAGAATAAAAAATATCCTACGAAATTCAGAACCTACAACAAAAAGTGAAAATTGAAACCATAACTTTTTTGTTTTGCGTTAATAATGACGCGCCCCTCGCCACAGACCATAGATATTACAATAAGCCCATACGCACCAATAAATTAAAAAGTAAAAGTGTGCTGTAAAAATTTAAAAAGTTATTTTATGATGCAGTTGACTGCACTCACTGACATCCATTATACATTGTACAAATGCACAGTAATGAGGTTTTTTTTAATTTCGAATATAAAGTTCGTGTTTATACAATCTTTTTTTAAATCATATTTGGAACATTACGTTGTTGTGAGTGCAGATAAACTTGTTTATGGTACTATCATAACGTGAAATGCAAATCACATGAAAATTATTTTAGTAAAACATCCAAATGAAAACAGCTTAGGCTCAGAACTTTTGTCATTAAATGAATGTATTTCATCCAAAAATTGCTCCTCTAGATATTTTGTTTAACTTTTGGTATGATAATTAAAAAATGCAACAAATTCCGTTAAATCTTTTTTATTGACAAAGCCTTTTCTATGATTAATATGGCTGAAATTACTAGGGCAGACGAAGACCCTCGTTATCAGTAGACGGCTTATCGTAGTCAGGCCGCTGGCAATGTAATTTAAGAGCATTATCAATTTTTTTCATAAATTACATATAGTCTCATATGAAACAAGTTATTAAAAACGTGTCAGATATGATAATGACGGACGTGCGTACTATATTAACTCCACAAGTAGGTAGATTTCACAGAATCGTTATTGTACTAAAAGGTTCGCAAAAACGAAAATACTAATTAAGTGTGCATGTATAATTTATATACAAACAAAATAATGTAAGGAAGATTTTACAACTTCTTTGGTATACCGTTAATCAGGCAACTAAATGTTTTTACTCTGAGTAAAAAGTAAGAAAAAAATTTCTTGTATTTCGTATACAAACAAAACTATCTTAACTTAAAAAACGTATAATTATAGGTATTTTCAAAACTAAACAAAAAAAATTTGCATTGCATATATATATTCTAAATAAAATATTTGGTTTCATACAAATGCTTTGTTCCTCTGAATAATTTCTAATGCACGAATTACCCACCCAACCTTTAATTTCAAATGAATGAAATTTTATCTCTTGAATTCCTCCTCTCAATCAATTTCAATTCGAGAATTTGTGAATTCAAACGAATGTTAATTGCATGCCGTTTGAACTAAAGAGCAGCAAGCAGTGAAAGTTCGTTAGTTTCATGAATACGACATAGAAGTCTTTGGTTTCATGTATTGAATTGTTACGAATAACTTTTTACAAGTTTAAGGCTGTATATTCGCATTTCAAAGAAATTAGCGTTTTTCGAAAGAAGTTATCTAAAGACTGAAAGCATTACTATTGATGTAAACTTTAGTTTTAGGAAGCAAAATTTTTAATTCAGTGCAGTATAGAGAGAAAAACATAATAAATTGTCTGGTATTTTACCTAAAACGAAGACAATCTGTTCATGTGGAATTTCAAATTTGCTTGTCAGAGGTATTTTTTTCACATAAGTTTCAGCTATATCAAATAAGAATATGTCTCGTATTTATTTTTCACTTATTGTTTGTATTGTCAAGGAGTGCACTATAGAGAGAAAATAAAAATCACAGAGAAAATAAAATATTAAAAAAGTCGGTTGACACTCCGGGAGTGCCGGCAGAAGTGAAAACTTGAATATCAGCGTTGTGCATTTTTGATATTTTGAAATTAGCGGTAAAGGATTAAAATTATTTCTTTCCTATTACTATACAGTCACACAATTCATTAGTTTGTAATTAGAGAAAAATTCTAAAGATTTCGGGCCAGTGGCCTTTTTAAGTTCTACATGCACGCATTCTACGATTTAAACTTATAGTCACAGAGTATAAATAAATCTATGATTTCACCGAAGAGATCGCTGCTATTAGTTCTATTTTCAAAATGAGCACGTTGCTGGTGACACAAGTGTTTACGTCTTAAAATGACGCGCCGCCATTTTCAACGCGCCCCGCAGAAAGAGAGGGGGATACTTCCGCCGCCATCTGTCTACTCTCCATCCGTCACATCCGTCTTACGCATTTTCGATCAGCCACGTGATTCTTACTGACGCGAGTTTAGAATTTTCCCCATACAAAAAGCTTACAACGCCGCTAAAGAAGTTTTCACTTCAAAAATGCTCAAGTCGGACATTTTGACATGTTTTTTTACAGGTATTTAATGATTCTAAAGTCATTTTTTATTAATAATGCGGTATTTGTGTAATGTATTGCGTGTTTTGTTTATCCATATATATATTTCATAATTTAATAGGAATTTTCAAAGTTCGCCCTCATTACGGCTGGCGCAGGGTTGTTTTGATCATTTGTATTGAAAATTTAAAATGGAACGTGATCCGAATATACAGCCTTAGTATAAAATTTCTTAAAATGCCTACATGCAAAATTTAAAACCTTCGGTACACTTCAGTAGTTACTTTCTATTTTTGGATAGCTTGGCAGCCTATTTAACATTTTGGCCAAAATTCAGTTACGTACGTTTTGATTTTAAGAAACTTTTATCGCTTTTTAAAAAGTTTAATTATTTTAACCAAAATGGCAATTGAGATATCATTATTTTAAATTGCCTTACTTCGAAGCTATCGTTACCTTTAAAAAACTTTGAATCGACAAACGAAGATAAAGCCTCAATATCTCGTTGCAAGAAACCCTTTCTTCCTACACCGATCACGTTTCCCACATTGAATATGCTGCCGCTGCCGTCCTTTACAATTTATCGATACTCGATAAATTCGATACTAACATCGATATTCATAGCGAATAACAAATGAGCGACTATTATTTAAATAGATTACATGTAACATGCATCGAACATCTGAAGTGTAAATTATAATAGGTAATAGGACTTATATCGCATAAAACAGATATATCCGAATTCAAATAGAGGTATATAAATGAAAATAGAGCCTATGGAAATAATTTCCAAGAAAACATTTAAACAATGGGGAATGTCTGAAAATAAACAAATTGTTTTATTCTTTTTGTAGGTAGGGATAGGGAAAACGTTACAGAATTTATGCAGAAATGACAAAACCACTGACATGAAAAATATTTTTTTTTTTATTTAACTGGACTGGCTGTCTGTATGATTTGACAGCTAAGTTTTTGTGCCTATTTAAACCGCCACTAGCGTGCGTTTAAAGAACTAATTTTGACGTACAATATGAAAATGGTTGCCGTGATGGTCTCTCCAGACTTCAAACTTTAGTACCATGTACGCACGCTATGCTCACGCTACGTCCTACAGCGCCAAAATGGCGGAAATCAAATAGGCACAAAAGCAGTTTGACATAAGCCTGTCCAGTGTAAATATATGCAGGCAACGAAATAAGAACTATCTAAATGTAATTCTGCTCAAAAAATAGCACCACGCAAACTACAACCGAGTGGGCGGGGCTAAAAAAGTACAACCGAAGCACTATTTAGTCATGTCTGCCAAGCGCTCGGTGACAGTCATTAGCGTTCTTACAAAAACATTAGCATCAAAGTGGAAAAAAATGACGTCGTGTGTGGTCAAGTGGTGTAAAAGACCAACAAAAGGCAGCAAAAAAAATACAGACATATCATATCATTGGTAAGTAAAATATTTATCGTTATTTAGAAATATCTATGAGCGTATAAATACAAACTATGGTCGCTATTATGCAACAAGTGTTCAGTCGCTTTGTGGGGCAGTCAAATCTTCACATTCACTGCTATCACACATTTTTAAACAAGTATAAAACTCTCCCATTAAATCCAGTACAACAAAAAAAGAAAAAATTTAAAACAAAATTGTGTAATGGTATAAAAATGGTACGTCATACATAGGAAATGAGTAATCTGATGTAATATCCTTGTTTTTTATTATTATAAATTACAAAAACTGTCCGATCCGCGAAGGGGTTATTAAGTAGGTACCTAACAATTTTCGATTCTATTCACGCAATCCTCTTTGATTAATGAGTAAAAAAAATCCCTGGTTAAAATAAAATACATAAAAAAAGAGGAACTCACATTGCAACACCGAAGACACGACAAAAAGTGGCATCATGACTTGAGGTCAAGACCGCCAGAACACAAAGTAATGACAATTTCCAGAAACTATGATTTTTATACAGCTCTGAAAAGAGCTTTTTAATATGGAGTTTGATTCGCCGATCATTCTGCTGGAACCCAAATGTGAGATCTGCTACGAAGATGCTACTACATATTTCCACCACCAACAGCAATACATGCCCAGCAGCGGTGCACTAGATGGTCCCGAAAACTTGACAGCACACTTGTGATCGACTTAATTAGTTCAAAAGCGGCGGCAAAAGGATTACGGCTTCACTCTCACAAATTTTTCTAAACATTAACTGTTAACAAGACACAAATAAAAAATTAAGGGGTGGCAAATCTGGTGATCACGCTGGCCACGGAGTTGGTCCACCTCTTCCAATCCACCGTCTCCCGCTTAGGTATTCACACACTATTCGCGTATTAAAATTACGGAACGACCACTTGGAAAGTAATGATTTCGCGGAACTGACCCAATAATTACCTATGCATGTATGACGAAAACGACGTATTAATACGTTCCTTATCAGTCACACCACACCACACCTCAAGAAGACATATTAAGACGTTGCTCGTACAAATATGTTAATTATCTACATAATATGATATGTAGGTACGTACTTACATGTTTGAAACAATATCTATCTAGAATGTCATTGTCTTTTATTAAGCTTCCTATTTTATTTCAATAGCTTAACTCATTTAAATCCTTCTTGAAATGAAGTATCTTACCTATTTGTGACAAAATATATGATCATCATTCATCAATATCATCATTTTATATTTTTTATAAAATAATATACCTAACAATAAAATCATCACAGCCGAAAGACGTCTACTGCTGACATAGGTTTCCTTTAGTTTTTCAGAGCGACTAATTACAGACGACTTGCAGCCAGCGTATTCGATCGGTCTTTACCAAGTTGTCTATCTACCTAATAAAACAAACATTATACTTAACTAATAATAATGTACTAGCCATCAAATTTCATAAAACAATTAAATGATGCCACCCGCCGCGCCGCCGGCCGTAGTGCCCGTAGTAGGTTGGGTGTACTGACTGGATTCTACATTACACCGTCCTTGCTTCAATGACAAAGGCACGACAACGGCCCAATGAGTGACACGACGCGAGCCAAATATCCAATCATATTTGATCTGCGTACAAACCCCAGCCAATAGAAAACAGTATATGCGTCAGAATACGACCTAATACCGATTATGCGTGCATTGTAATAAGGTTTGTTTTTGCTTGTTTATTTTTGAGTTTGCGGCCTTTTGTGTTACAGAGTATGGTGAAGGTGCCATTTTTTAAGCAATATTTGTTAGGAGTTAGGCTTCCTTAGTTCTTATTTCGTTGTATGCAGGTCAGTGGACAAAACTGTGTCGAAACTTTTTCTTAACACAATTTTAACAATGGAAAGTAAAATATAGAACATTCTATACAATTACTTTCCATGGTTAAAATTTACTCTATGGCGATCGATGACTTAAATATTTGTCTGGCAGAATGCGCCCAATGTATCGAGTTGTTGTGTTAGGCTAAGAAAAATTCTTCATTCTGCTATTACACGCCCCTACTCTTGCGAACACGAAGTTATTTTATTTTTTAGTATTTTTCACGCTACCAAATATTCTGAAATTTTTCCTTAATAATAGGGAAAAATTTCAGAATATTTGAAATTTTTCGGAAGTCATTCCTACCTATAAAAAAATTTCAGCCAATTTGATTTTTTCATACATTATCCATTATTTAATTAAATTATTTAAGCAAGCAAAATGAACTTCGATTCTTACGAGGTTTTTTCTTTTTCGAGACTTAGAATAATTTATTATTGTAAGTCTCGTAAAGACGGTATGCACAGATTAACCTTTGTATCTATATTATATGCTTTGATACCTAGTTACATTTATATCATTTCTTCGTACTGTTTTTAGATGACTAAAATTGTACAGCCACTTACACGTACACACCACGTACACACTGAAATTGTACAGTCAATGAACACATTCAATGGGGAAGGCAACTGTCAAAATGGCGCTGCGAAATGGAACAAGCGCGTTCCACGAGAACTATGAAAACAAAGGACTTTTACTTTAAAAATTGTTTTTAAAGTTTTAAAATGATAACATTTTATGTAATAGGCTGTAAAGTTGTTGGCACTTACAAATTTCCGAAAAATCTGGATATTAAAAAAAATCTGTAAGAATAAAAACGTCTTAATTTGGCTTTCAATTCCGATACTTGCATTGTAGAATAGTCTTTTATATCCCTTCTGGGTCAACGGGTCTTTTTCGGTAAAAAATACCACAAAATCAATATATTTTCCCATACATTTTGTTCTGTACCCTTAGCACGAACAGCTATCGAGAAAAAAAACGCGCGTAAAATTACTCGATAGAGACTTATCTATGGAAATTTTAATTTTGCTGTTCGGCGGTAGATGGCGTTGTACAAATTTCCAATAGAAAATTGCACAATTGTAATATCGAATGATTTTACGCGCGTTATTTTTTTCGATAGCTGTTCGTGCTAAGCAAGAAGCTTATACCCCCAATGGAGATTGCACGGCCAGTGTCATAGTGGACCTTTTTTCAATCTTCACTATGACACTGGCCGTGCAATCTCCATTGGAGATATAAGCTTCTTGGTGTTCAGTTGGCTTGGACGTTCAGTACCCATAGGTACTGAACGTCTACTGTTTTAGGAACAAGCGTACGCAGCGACATCTACAATCAGCTTTGCGTTGCCATCTCCGTTGTCGCATTTTCTGTCGTGCCGTCTGTCATGCTTGAACAAAGATCTTGCAGAATTTTACACTGTGTAGTAAGCAAGTAAAACTGTTTTTAAGCCTACTGTCAAACTTTCTACACGTGCGGCAGCTTACGTATAGCTCTCTGCACGTCCAATATAAAATAGGCTGGCGCGATACGTAGCGCGTCTCTTTGCGCGCGCAAAACGTTCGATTGCTAGCAATAATACGCAAGCACAGTTGGTCGCTGCTATCGCGCGTGCCGCAGCCTAAACACTATCCTGCGCGCATTGCCAGGGAAGAGTTGTTAGCAAGTTTATTGACACACATGATGTTTTCCGAAATATTTTTATTTACTATTATAAAACTATAGCAACTTATAGGGATTAACCACCCAAGCTTAATCAATGCCGCTCAAAACCGATTTGAACTTTTCTTTTCCAATTGGTTTTGTATTCCAATCACGTTTGTTACACATAATAAAGGAACTTCTATCTCCAATCGGAAAATTGTGGAATCGTGCGTGTACGTGTAGGCAATACGGGCTGATGAATCAGTCAACACGCTTAGCATGACAATTGTGTCGTAACAATGAGGAGCTACAGTGAAATTAATTTATTCATGATCTTTATGGAATCTTTTTTCCGATTCAATTCTACTTTATACTTAACTACGTTCTACTTTATAATTTAATTCAAATAAATGTTTAATCAAAACTTTTTAAAGGGTAGGTTTCTTCATGTTATGACTTTATGAGAGATTATTTTGAAAATGCTATGTTAGTCATAGATAGATGTATAATCTGTAATGTAAAAGAAACAGAAGCAGTATCATGTCGCGTGTGAATTACACGGGGAACGACGCCGCCGATGAGCTAGTTAGAATGAGATCTCCCACAATAGTGGCAAGACCCATTCCCATTCTGCCACTCCCTTTCAGCCAAATGCGCTCATGGGTTCTTACCCATTACCGCACGAAATCATGCTGCACATAATACTCGTTGGGTAGATCTAACAAGCTGTAGACAGTCCAAGATGGCAATGACTGCAGTCTCGCCGTGGTTGACCTGCAGACTGCTCAGCCTTAAACGTCCGCAGACCTCCGGATAGCTGTAGGTACACTTACAGGTCACCTAGCTTTAAACCGACAACTATTCATCATGAATGCGACAGACAGACCTCTATGTAGAGGATGCCTGGACGCAGAGGAAACAGCCGCCCACATGATCCTGAAGTGCGTGGGTTTGGCCGCTTAACGCGCAGAAATCCTCACAGAGGTGAGGTCGCTCCTAGAAGCCTGTGAACGCCCCAGGAGGCTTTTGCGCTTCTGGAAGGAGGAGAGCTAGGATGGCTTGACTAGCCATACCGATACTATGCTCACGCATAACGGACCAAATTGGAGTCTAAATGCTGAGAAAAGAGCCCATCACTAATACCACCAATACCAATACCATCATATCGCGTGTCCTCTTTACTCAGCTATAATTTTAGTAAAGTCTAGTTATTTCTTAAGTCGGTAGCAAACTAGATACATTTAACATCCGATACCCTGCTAACCCCTTCATTAGGTTGGTACTTCAGTAATTATTTATGTGCCAAAGCAGAAAAACAGTAATATACAGAAGCAAAGCACGAATTACTAGACAAAAACTTTTCATTCGACGTTATATTATCTTATCCCGCAATTAATAATAATACATTTATCATTTTAAAAAAATATTCACATCGCGATGTTAAAGTATGTACTTAAAAAAGACCAATTTAATAGATCACATTTGATATCTGTCAGTCCATAGTGTGATTTGTCAAAGTAAATCGCAAAGGCGAATGCACAAAAATGCCCGAGCTCCGGCGCAAATGAAATCTATCTCAGGTTTTAGTACCTTTTATGTGTATAACAAAAAAATATGTGGGACCTCTGAGATTGGTGACTAACATAAAAAAACTGCAATGAATATTTTTTCAGGCGTTAATATTGGAATGATTTTACATAGCTAAAGGTATATTTTCAAAAATATTAGGTAATATACGGAGCAGGAGCTAGATAGCGCAGTAAGTAAGCGCATCGCCCAGTGATTGCTACAGTTAAGCAACTTTTCTAAAGGCTTGGTCATGGGGTGGGTGACCAAAAATGATCTCGAGCTCCTCCGTGACTTTGAGAGGCACGCTAAGCCGCTATTTATGGCCAATGATATATCATTGTTATTGGCTGCATTTTCAGTCGTTAACACCCCACCAATCCGCATTGAGGCCCCCGTGGTGGGTTATTATTTATTTATTATTTTATTATAGGTAATGTGATTTTAACAAAAGAAAGAAATAAAAAACATGACAATTATGCAGAATGACGACGGCCAAAGAGGTCGTGTTACTATGTATTTTATTTTATTTTTCTTTAAGTAGGTACTCTAGTTGCATGACCTTTTCACTGTTTGCAAAATTAATATGTTAGCAGAAAACATTAAACCTAAAAAATATTTAGATTTTTTATGTTAAGACTTATTGTTCGTATTATTTTAATAGAAATACTACACAATCTTGTTTGTCAATCATGTACTTACCATTATTTTATATTTTACTTAATCATTTTGTTGGTAATATTACTTAGTCTAGCCATAAGTACTGTTACATAGGTAAAATTTCGAATTTAGAATGCAAGCTGAAAAAAATATTATGAGCATTCGAAACTTGATTTTTTAAAGAAAATAAAAACAAATACTTTCTGGAATTTTTTTCATTTTCTAAAATGGAGTGGACGCGCAAAGAAGCCAAAGTCGCAGTAATTGCATTGCATCGTTACGGTCTTGAGCCAACTGAGATTTTCAAACTGCTGAAAAATTTGAAAATTCCACTGAGATTTATTTATCGTACTATCAAACGATTCAGGGAAGATTCAAGATTATAAGATAAACAGAGGAACGGTCGACCTCGTATTGTTCGGACTCCAGCGGTCATCAAAGCAGTGAAGGCGCGAATCCAACGAAACCCTGTCCGCAAGCAAAACATGTTGGCTCTGCAGATGGGACTAAGCAAAATCACTGTTAAAAGGGCGTTGAATGAAGACCTAGGACTGCATGCTTATAGAAAAAATCAGCACATCTTCTTAACGCACGGCTGAAGAAAATCATATTCGAAAGATGCCGGGTTTTGTTAAGGTGGTACGTGGAAAAAAAAACGCGAAATTCTTTTTTTGGAGGAAAAAAATTTAATGTTGAGGAGAGTTTCAACCAAAGAAAATGATAAAGTGTATGCACACTCTATTGAAGAAGCAAGCAGACGCAAGCCACGTGTTCAGAGTAATCATCACCCTTCAGCATTCATGGTTTAGCTTAGGGTCTCCTATTTGGGTCCAAAGGAGGTGTTTTTTTGTGAAAAAAGAGTAAAAACCAGTGCCCTTGTATACCAAAACGCAGTCCTAACAAACATTGTGGAACCTCTTTCACAAACAAGGTTCGAAAACAGGCACTGGGTTTTCCAGTAGGATTCTGCGCCGGCTCATAAGGCGAAAAGTACCCAAAACTGGCTCAGGATCCATGGAATCGACTTTATCGGGCATGAGGATTGGCCCTCCTCCAGTCCACACTCGAATCCCTTGGATTACAAAATATGGCAGTATTTAGAGGAGAAGGTCTGCTCTAAACCCCATCGCAACTTGGCGTCTCTTAAAACATCCCTGATTAAAGCAGTCGCCGATATTTACATGAAACTTCGTACGTGATTCGATTGATGACAGGCCTCGCAGTTTGAAGGGTCCAATGCAAGTAAAAGGAGGACATTTTGAATAATTTTAATATGGTTTAAATCTGCATTTTATACCCTTTATTTTGATATATAACTGGTTGTAGTGCGTAACTCATTGTCTCATTTATTTCACTTTCCATATGTAACAAAACTTATGACTAGACTAGGTATTTCAATATTAGTGCCTGTTTGCAGTTTTTTTTTATGTTAGTCACCGATCACAGAGGTCCCACATATTTTTTGTTATACACATTAAAAGGTACTAAAACCTGAGATAAATTTTATTTGCGCCGGAGCTCGGGTAATTTTGTATGTAGCCTGCGCATTCACTTTTGCTTTCTTTCGTGATTATTAAAATTATTATTAACTGAAAAAAGTTAAGCAATTGTGCCTTTGAAAAACTAAATATTGTGTGCCCGGCGCTAGAAGGTTACGTAGTTTTGATGAAGTGTCAAATGTGATCTATTAAAGTGGATCATTTATGCACTACTTATACCTACACAGAAAAAATCGTTTGTCAAATACAAACTAATTTTTCTGCATGTGCATAAGCGAAGTTTGACATTGCGATGACACTTTAATGGCTACCCTCAACACTACCATAGTACTGTGACACTACTGTTATAAATAATAGTGCGATGCCTGTTCAACTTTTAAAAGCAATCAACTAATATAGACAGCGCAAAACGTAAATAAATAAAAATGTTAATCCCATTCATTTTCCGATAATAGTTGTTTCGAACTACAGCACTGCAGTTAAGCACAGTGGAGCAGTAGTGTGCTTGTTTGTTATTATTCTCTGGCAGCTTGTTCGTAGAGGATGTCTCCACTATTTCCGTTTCCGACATTGCTCGCTTCATAAAACCAATTTTCTTCCCCCCTCCCCTCGACCTACCTCTGGATCTCCAACCGAGAAAATGGCTTCTATCTATGTGCTACACATTTTAGCTCTTCACCACAATTTAAATCTAACAGCAACGGAAATAAGAATGAAAATCGAATGAAGGCTCAAACAGAAAATGTAATGTATTCCGCGAAAAATATATCAAACTCCCTGTTTCGTTTACCCTTGCTTTACTGTGAAGTATGTTTTTCATGTTTGCTATTATGGTTTTATATCGCAAATACTGCGGAATATAATTTGTAATTGCTGTAATGACATTTTGTTATTGAAAACTGGCTTAAATTAGGTAAAAATTTATAAAACTTCATTAATTATTAGCCAATTTTTAACTTGCAAATTGATATGTGTGCACTTATTTGACGCACAAACTCCAATATCGGGATTCATTGTGAGGGCAATAAATAGCGTTTTTATAGTTATACAATATGTTTTGAGATAAAACGTATTAACAATTTTGTGATTTGGGTTGTGATAGAGTGGTATACACCTACCTATAGACATCAGATATGTTGTTTTTTGTTAAGTAAATATTCGAAATGATATTATGCTTTTATTTCAGTTCTTAGAAAAAGTAACAACTTCACTTTGACTCCGATAAAATTCCTTATAAGTACTTACATTTTATAAGGAACACAGTCACATGGAAAAAACTTATTGGAATTAGCATGAAAATTTGAAGTTTCGTAATTGCCATATTCTGTATGAAATTTTCAACACACTTGATCGTAAAGTGAGCCTTATTACATCACTTTTAGGACCATAAACCGAGCTATGAAACATCGTGCGTAATAATATTATAAACTTGTGCGTTATAGAATTATAGCTATACAAAGTTAAATTAGTACAAGTTCTATGCGAGTAAATAGAGCATTTCCAATTTAACCGGGTAATACAGTTATTTTTTTTAGTAACAACAAAGAGGTTTTTCACACCACATGCTCGACAATGCCGAATTATATGTCATGTAAACCTTACCGAAAGCAAGACATTATATCTCTTGGCTTTAGCCGGGTTATAATGTTCATTTATAACCCGCTGGTCAATAATGTGATTTTCACATTCATAATTATTATTGCTATGTCAATAAAATCTAATTTCACTAAACAAAATGTGTCCTCAGCGGGCGCGGCCAACTCGATTTTCGAAGACCAAGGCCGTGGCCCACTAGATTCGCACTGAGACGAACTTCATTTGTTTGTCAAATCGAGTAGGCCACGCCAGCTGAAAGAAGTTGCTATAGCCATAGCTAGTAGTACTACTAGCTTTAGAAGATTGTATAAATATTTCAAAGAAAAAATAAAAAATGTCGAGTGATGAAAGTATTTTCCAAGTATCAAAGATCAAGCCTGGTTTTTTATTGTCTCGCATAAAGTGAGAAAAGTAGAGTGTACACCACCGGGATAAAACTGTTTTTTTCTTGGGCGCTTGAATCCCTCACTGCACTCAGGACTCAATCTTAATTCCCTCGCTTTGCTCGGGAATTAACTTATAACACCCTCGCTGCGCTCGGGAGTTAAATTTGGAGTCCTTCGTTACGTTCAGGATTCAATGTAGCGCCCGTGACATAAAACAGTGCTTTATCCCCTTGGTGTATAATCTACTATTATGCCGCTGAAAATTCATAGACATTTTTGGAATAAATAAATGTTACGTCCTTAATTAAGTCTAACAAATATATATTATCATCAAATTATTCATATTTCACAATATTATTAACACACTCACCCTCGCAGCACAACTTTTGTTTAAATTTAATCATTTGGTTTTACTTCCCTTTCTTCCATTATTTCTAATCTTCCATTTTTCGTTTTTTCACACGCCAGCCAGCAACCCGTTCGCAAGTCGTCCTACCCTCGCATTCGCCGCCTCGGTATTGCCATGCTTGCTTGTGTTGCCATACGTTAAAGTCAATAATTCGAATAAATAATTGCCACATAAAAATAATCCTGGAATAAAAATAATCACTTGTAACAATAAATTAAGCGGGTTACGCTAACAATATTTTGTTATAACATATTTAAATATTTGCATTTTATCACTTAAAATTATAATTTTGAAGTAGGCTGTATGCTCCCGCACCCCTTTGTTTGCAAAATATTATTGCATTGGGCCTGCGCGCCTTTTTCCCATAATTTTCATATCTTGTTTTTATCGTATTTGTCGCTGTGTGTTAAATTATTGAAATATTTCCTCGCAAATGTGTTGAAATACGTCGTATGAAACTCGTGAGCTCCTGCTTATTGCACACTCGGCTGAGTTACGCCCTCGCCTACGGATCGGGCTGTAACCCACAGCCTCGTGTACAAAGAGCAACTTAAGCTCACTTGTCCCATAATCTACTATTTCAGTATAATGCTCTAAGATTTCAGTCGACTTCCATTTATAAACCTTATTAATATTAAGTTATTTGTAGTACCTAATACTAAAACACAAATACTTGTACACATTTCATGCAGAAAGCGACTCCATCGCCTTTCTATTAAACTACAATTTAATTCATTAACTCAATAATGGATTATTATTTTAAATATTTAACTTGCTGACTTATCGCTTTGATTGTCTTTGTAATCACTTAGAATAACTTACTTGGAAAGGCTTTTAAGATCGTTTCGTTTACTTAAATTCCGTGAGTTATGTTAAGTTTTTCATCAAGTTCTAACTTGAAGCCAGCGAAAGATATTTTTTTCGCTTTTTAATGATTTTTATCAGTAAGTACCTACTTTAGATTTTTTATCCCCACTAGTATTTGTTGTACGGTCTGTGACTCGCCCAAAAAACATAGACAATAATTATAAACTCTTACTTATTCAATCTTATTTATAACTATGTCAATAAAAAAAATACGTCTTTTGATTGTCAAATTGATTGTTCAAAAGCACGTTTGTGAAAAAATATTTCAGTTGCTCGAGAAATTCGGATAAAAAAGTTATTTTACACCAAACACTTCAGTCAACTATGAGGTAAATACAGCCCCCATGTCACTTACTGCATTCACTTAGAAATAATAACACCTAATAGTTGAAAAAATTATTTGTTGACCGCATCGTCGTCTTCCATCGTGGTCCACCATGAAGCGCCCATGGCGGAACTTGACAGACTGATCGTACTCGATCACGTTTGTTAAGCAATGCTCGGTCCGGTCAGGTGACGGATGGGTGACCGTTAAAGTGGCATTACATCTGAGCGCTTTCGTGCTTCGGAGGGCACGTTAAATCATCGGTCCCGGCTATTGTCATCTGATAACGGTCGTTAAGCCAAGTTAGAGGCCTTACAGGCGGCTTGATAAACTTTAACACCAGAGGTGGCCACTAATCCTCGTGAAGAAGATCGTGGTCCTCATCCTGAGTGATCCCTTTATGCGTTCTTAGCGGTGATTATTAAAAATTATAGTAGAAATTTCATCATATTTGCTTAGTCATGATCAGATTGAAAACAATATACATTTATTATTTGCACTTTTATCTTTTTAGAGAAAAGTATTTTTATCAGATTACCGCAGAGACTTATATTATTACTACATTCATTGGATTACCGTTAATTAAACATTTTTAGAAGCCTTCTCCTTCTTTAACTTTAATTAAAAATGTGCTAATTTGTATATGAGACTCAATATTTGAAAAGCCCATCTCTTAAAAGTATATTTTATGCATATTCAAATTCAATGATCAGAATTTTGACAAAAGAAAATCATTGTATTATGAACGAAAACAAATTTAATATTTTTATTTTTATTTATTTAATCTTTATTGCATATGTATAAAATACAGCAAATGGCGGACTTAATGCTAAAAAGGCATTCTCTCTCAGTCAACCAGAGAGGATGTGATAGTTAAAATGTGCAGGCAATAAAGCGAATTGATAAATATGAATAATAATAATATTCAAATTATATAAAACATTAAACTCAAATTAAACTGATGTCTTTTTCATATTTAATCAGAAGAAACGGTTATTGATATTTACAATTGAAAAAAATAAGAAAAGTTTATGGTAGTAAAATATTGTAATCTGTATTTGATTTGACTCTATAAGCAATTGACTATTTATCCTTACTAATATTATAAATACGAAAGTCCATTTGTTTAATTGTTTGTTTGTTACGCCTTCACGTCCCAACTACTGAACCGATCATCATGAAATTTTGCATACACGTTGTCAGGGGTACAGAGAAGGACATAGGGTACCTTTCGTCCCGAAAAAAAGTATTGTTCCCGAGAGATAGAAAAAACCTTTCCACGCAGACGAAGTCGCGGGCGGCCGCTAGTGTTGTAATAAACTAAAACTTTCATAACGATGTTATTCATACAATACCACTGATTAACCGTTATTGAATTTCTACTACGAAACGTCAAAGTATAATTTTCAATCCTTCGCGTAATGAGGAAGTGCGTCATGACGTGTAGTTGCAATATCGTGTACACATAAATTGATTGTAACTGGCGACCTTCAGTATCAAATATACCCAGCGGCGGCCGTGGGCGAAATAAAATTGTTTATACGCCCTACGACGAATGTAATAAGAGAAGCCGTAATCCCAAAATGAGGTTTTATTCAATTTAACGCTCGTACGTGATTTGGCCACATTGCCCGGGAGTTTTGAATAAATTAGAAATGCTGGAAATTGGAACAAGTCTTTTTGCAGAACTTTACTGTTGGTATCTGGTTGGTATAGCCAACATGTGTGATTGGGCAAAAGCCTTAGAAAAATGACATCAAAGATATTTTCTATCTGATTTATAACGTGCCAACAACTACAGTTTAGGAAAATTGCCTCAAATATTTACTTAGGTACTTCATGTTTATGGAAACAGAGGATGCTATGACTGTGTTCCCCTCTATTACTGGGAATGAACCTTGCTTGTTGTAGAATATGCAAAGATTTTTTTTCGTATTTTAAAGATACTGTGGTATTCACCGGGATGCTAGCCAAAAAATAAAAAAATAAACTCTTTTAATACTTACCTATAGTATCTTAGTTATAAACTCTTACTGTAAGAAGTAAATGTTTTGAACAATTTAAATGATTTTATTTTACGGTACCTACCTATGTAGTACATTCCTAATACATCTTGGTAGTAGAATGGCTATTTTCCAATAAATATATCTTCAAACATAAACAATCTTGAGCTTAGTCTAATGTTTACGATTGCTTCTATATGTTGCGGAGTTTGTAATGTAAACAACTTCCGCTTTGCAATAAACAAACATTTAGTTGTTTTGTCTTTGTCCAAGTAGCGCGTGTCGAGCGTTCTTATTAATAAACAGCACACTCAGAACTAAGTATAATTAATTAGCTAGTTATTACTAAAATTGTGTAAAAGCAGACAGTATACTACGCACTTTCATTTAGAAGCCACGAATCAAATGTATGATGGTAAAAGAAATAGTAGCTTGTAAAATTGAATCGCAGGTGACACATCGGTGATGCGGCGTAGCTGTTGTCTATGTAACCTAGGCTTAGAGAAGGGAAGTAAGGGGAGCAGGCATAAACTGCAATAACAAAGCATTCGTGACGTCAGGCGCGTGCCGTGTCCGCCATATTTGTTTCCTGTAACATGTTACAATTTCAACTCTATGCTGTTAACATAAGGTGTAAGTACACTAAGCTAAGCCGCCATGTTTTGTTCCATTACAATGAAGAACAATGAAGTAGGTATGCACGCTTTTTTCGTAGGTATGCCTGCTCCCCTTACTTCCCTTCTCTAAGAACCTAGGTAACAATATGTAATAACGCACAAGTATTTCAAGTAATACTATTTTCATTATTCCCTTGCAAGTATTGCATATCTTTACGACCACAAGAGGCCTCGAGACCAAATTATCATAATTGTCACCCACGATGAATGGGCTAAATAAATATTTTGTTACTTAGATAATGGCAAAAGTAAATATTTATGCAGATGCACTTGATTATTATAAAAAGTCGAGGTTTTTGAAAAATTACTAAGGGTGAGTCCATTGTAATGGTGTTCTGGTTGGTATTGCCGTATTTCTTGATTGTTTTTTTTTATTCGGATATAAACCTAGCTTTTAAAGACTTTCATTAAAAAATTCAGTGACTGCAAACCTTTCGTACGCGCACGAGCGCAATTAATCTACGTTAACAGAAATAAAAGATGATAAAGCAGTAATTATGTAGATTAAAAACATCGCATATACTTTCATTAAACGCAACGTTTTAAATGATTTGATCACTTTACCAATAAAAATATGACGTAGGCGTTTACAGCCGCAAGTGGAATAATTACTTTTATGATTATACTGTACTGTTTTCATGCTTAGTTACTAAATGTTCACTATATTTTTCACTCCGATACTAAAAGGAAATCTTTCCTAATTTTTATAGATATGCAGATTTATCGTATGTTTTTGTGCTATAGTATTATGTATATGTAAATAAATAAATAATAAAGAGTTTGCTTTCAATCAAATGTGTCAAAATACTAACCTACCTCAACAGATTTTGGTAATAATAGGAAAATCCTTATTCAATAATATAAATCAATAAAATTATATCCCTAAAAAGTATTTTTTCCAAAACAACTACAATGAAAATATCGAGCAACCGTATTCCATAAACATAAGTACTACTTACTATCGAGAGTGTTTATTATTATATGGACACGTTATTCCCACTGTCTTCTTCATACACAAAATTTAATTTTGTTTATTTCATCTAAGTGGATAACAGACCATTTACCCACTCCACTCGATGCGTATAAGCGTATAACTACAAGTTACTCAGAAAATTAGGATTGCGACCCAGTTTCATCCCCCACATCTTATATTAAATTATACGAGAGACATGTATCAGCGCGATATACTTACCTAATATCTACATAATATTTTACTTGGTTACACATTGTTTTCTTTCTGTATAATAATTCTTATTTATTGGTTGCTTATACTGAAGATTACATATGAATAAATGATAGAGTCAGATAGTGCTTTTGAGACCTATAAAATTTATTAGACAAATAAATTATCATAAAAGAGAATTACTTTTATTTAATTCTGCATTACGATCAATTTTCCAAGTAAATTGAGTACCTATAAATGTTTTTGTAGCTTTCCCCAAATCAATGAAATGGATCGGAAAAACTAACTTGGTGGAATAACGAACTATTTTAACATCTCAAATCAGATTTACTTCTATTATATATATTATATACTAGCTTTCCGCCCGCAGCTTCGCCTACATGAACTACAGGATATTTCGTGCAAGCGGAGACCCTTGCCCAGCCCAGCCGTGGGATAAAAAGTACCCTCTGTCTTTTCCCATCTATGTCCATCAGCCATTTTAATGTCCCCACTGCTGGGGCACAGGCCTTCCTCATAGGTGGATAAGGAGGACGGGCCATAACCCACCACGCGGGCCCAATGCGGATTGGTGGGTGTTAACGACTGCAAATGCAGCCGGGACCAACGGCTTAACGTGCCTTCCGAAGCACGGAGGAGCTCAAGATAATAAATTTTTGGTCACCCATCCCATGACCGACCCTTGCGAACGTTGCTTAACCTACTCGATCGCTGGGCCAAGCGCTAGACCACTGCGCCACCGAGCTCTTCTTAGACAAATAAATCTATATCCGTACCAAATTTTGTCAAAACCGGTCCACCAATCTAGGCGTGAAAACGTAACATACAAAGTTACTTTCGCATTTATAATATTAGTATGGATTGTCACAGAAATTGTGTAACTTCCAAGCAGGACGCTGGCAAACGAGACAAGTGGTCACTCACTGCAGTCGTTCGTTAAAGTTAATTTAAGGGCCAGCTCAATTCAGCCTACAAAACGAGTAGGTGCTATCACGATTTCAACTCTAGCTGCCTTTCATTAGAACTATTTTTGTATAATCCTACTCTACTATGTGTTAATAAACGATGGATGCATTGTGATGTCTTTGGATCTTTCTACAAGCAGTCAGTATACATCGTTCCAGTACTTTGTTGCTATAAATACGTTGACCGACTTTTTTTTCTTTAGCAACCATATCTATTAGTTTTTCATCAACTAGTC
Organism: Agriphila geniculea; assembly: GCA_943789525.1. Taxonomy (NCBI): domain Eukaryota; kingdom Metazoa; phylum Arthropoda; class Insecta; order Lepidoptera; family Crambidae; genus Agriphila; species Agriphila geniculea. Next base: position 11,891,354 of record OX038875.1, read on the forward strand.
TGTCAGAGTTACATAAACAACCACAAATAACATGACTTCGTAGGAAAACCGTAGGGCTGTCTGTTAGAAGATCAATAATGTATCAACATAAATGTTGTCTACGTCATTGTACCTCGAAATAATTTTTCAACGGCAGCTTATACGCCAATCATATTTGGAATTATTGATTTTACACTCACATCTTTATAAATCTTCCACTATTTTACGTCAGAACTTACACGAATATATTAAATACATTTTACGATTGCTTTACAAAAGTGTTCACATTTCGTTTTTATTTTTATAAAGCCTCCGTTCATGTTTTTCTAATATTTGACTGTTTAAGGTTAAGATCAACACTTTAGGTTCTTTTGTTTATTCTTTATTTGGTTAACCGACGAAGTTCCATCGCGCTGCATCGGTGGATCTACTCGGATCTCCACGGATGCAAATATCTTACATTTTCTGTTCGAAAATATTTTTGTAGTAACCCTATATACCGGTATGTGTTTGCTCATTATGAACTTTTATCACGTGATCTACTGGGCAATACTCCAGAGTCTCGTGGCCAAAATCTCTAAACGTCACTTCACATGATCACAGGTTCACATGGTTATGAATTATGGGTAATAAAACCGATATAAAATACGGCATGATACATGACGAAATTGTGTTTTATATATAAGTAATAAAATAATACATATTTTTGGTGGCCGTGTGAAAAAAGTTTTCGTCTTTCTTAGTATAGTTATGTAGCATACAGACATTCTGTGCCAGGGCCTCATAAGCAATAAAAGCATTCCTGGAAATGGCGTCTCAATACCAATCGCAGCAATAATGCTTTTAAAGCAAGTTATTTTCGAGCATTAGTTCCTCTATTTAATTGGCAAACTGTTTTTTACCGTTAATAGGTTTAATTAAAGTTGAAAATTAGCAGTAAACTACAAAATTACGTGTCTTAAGCTTGGCAATTCCATACAATACATCAACTTTCGTTTTGTGATTAATCACTTAACGAAAGTTAAGTTCTTCGTTAAGGTTGAAAATCAGCAATGCAATTTTTAACAGGGTGAAGGGCTAAGGGCCTAGCTGAAGGCCAACTGCTTTGTGACAAACTTCCATTAAATAAAAAATAATGCAATTAATGAGATACTATGACGTTACGTTACGTTACGTTAGAGTGATTTTTTGTTCAAAACGGTTAACGCAAAGTATTACGTTGCTATGAGGGGAGTAACTCAATAACAGAAGTAAGACGAGGAGTGTGCCGAGGTCGGTCCACCACAAATGCTAACTGGTCCACCATTATTAAAGTTATCTGTTAGGATTCATCGGAAATACCTGTGTATTTAGGTGTTATTTCGATCTTATATTCTGTCTTATCTATGTTTAAAAGGTAGGTTAGCATTTCATAACTCGTAGTTACGAAATACTAAATTGTAGAGTTATAGTTAATTGTAAAATATTTGGTTTTAATTAAATCCAAAGCTCAATAAAATGTTAAGACACTCTTGAAGAAATTACAGACAACTTTGCCGATATACTTAAATTACTGCGGTCAATATTAATGAATGATTGAGAAATAAGGCGCTTTAAAATTTAAAGCTATCCATAAACGTAACAAAATAAAATACCCGACTACTAAATGATTATTATTGACAATATAATATAACAATATATTCTTCAAGCTTTTTTATATCGACATTGATAAATTTAAATTTTTGTTATAATTTCAAAAAAGCACGGGAACATCAATCTTAAGCGCGTGCTAATAGGAGTATGCAATATCACTAAGTAAAACTCTAAAAAAACTAAAATTAAATCGAGCTAGAATACGTAAGTGTTTAATTTCAAACATCAATCTTTTCTAAGTAGGTAGATTAGGCAAACTTTTGAGATAAGAAAGTAGGGCGTATGTTAATCCGAGGTATTAAACAATTTTATTACACAATAAAACCTGTTTAATCAATTAAACCACAGAGTAAATAATAGTACTACCTCGAATATTGAGAAATACTTTGAGTATATTGCAGTCATAATAATTATTTCAACTTTGTTCACAGACAATTCACATAAAAGTATTAAAAATACTTGACAAATTATTTAAAAAATTGGGTTTGACACGGTAAATCTCTCTGTTCCCAAATGCCTACCTAAGACCATAGAGCCTAGCTGTAGAACACGACAATAGCTACCATGTCGTAACCTCGAAAAATAAAAAAAATTAATACTTTTGGAGATCATATAAAATAGGTTACGGCGGGTTGCGATATGTAAAACTTAGGTTTTAGTAATCTAAAATGGCGTAACAAATAAGTATATTACAAAGGCAAACGGTAACCTTTTTCGTGATTTAAATGTACCACGGACCACTGGTACCAATACACCAACAAAAAAAACCGGTCAAGAGCGAGTCGGACTCGCGCACCGAGGGTTCCGTACAATCATAAATATATTCGGATATGTTACTTTAGTACAGTCTTTAAAAAAGTAGGATAAACGGCGGACAGGTGGAAGGGCGAACAAATCTTATGCACAGCTGCTTATGGTGACTGAAAAACGTTTCAGCCACTCCACATTGCAAACTGTTTATATTACTAGGTAGGAACTTATTCTTCGTTATTCGTACGTTATTCGTACGGCAAATAGTAGGTAATTATATTAGAACCAGCCACCAATTATTATTGTAGTATTAGGTCAGCGCCATCTCTTGACCGATATTGGAACTATTTTTTCTTAGGTTAGTTACTGGTAGTGGAACTAATGATTTTTTGTTTTGTTTAATTTATAAAAAAGTGTGTTATATTGAGACATCGTTTTATTTTTCCTGTAATCTTTTCATAAACTACTATCACATAGAACTATTTCAGATTTTTCTCTTTGCAAACTTCGGAGATAAGGGGGGAACGCTATTTTTTTTACATTTTTCATTATAAGTCGAAAACTATGCGGCCTAAAAAAAGAAAAGTATGTTTTAAAATGTGCAAACAGCGCTCTTTCATATGATACCCCACATGCCCTAGTCGCCCCACTTCAAATTTTTAAGACCCCTTTTCAGTCCCTGTTGTAAAATATATTTTTTTATTATTTCTTTCTTATTTGCAAAATAGCTGGGCTAATGTCATCTTAAATTATTCCAAATTTCAAGTTGATACTATTAGTAGTTTTCGAGATATCCAACTGTGACAGACAGACAGGCAGACAGACCGAGTCACACCATAAGGGTTCCTTTTTACCATATTTCCTTTTTTTGTTGTGGTATGTATGATTAAGACGCATTATGGCCCAAAATCCGGCATTATCCTTTTAGAAAATATACACAATTACGCGATCGAAATATTAGTAGTGCAATCTACTACCGTGAAGTGACAACTAGCAGCAGCACAGTACATGTTAGAATTTAGATTATGCGAGCATTAATAGATGGCGTGGTTACAAAATGTGTAGAGCGAAAAGTTTCAAGATTATTATTAGCTAAAAAAATTGTGTGACGGCGAGTCAGTCGTGAAGTAAAATATTACAATAAGTCCATAAAGTGAAATTTCAACAATCTTTAAATTATTTATTTAACCTCTAGATATCCTATCGTTTATTACGTTCAAGTAGTAAAAAAGCCATAAAAGTTGAAAGATGGCATTAATTTTCCAAGCTACCAAGATTACTTACTTAGATGGCTGAGTGCAGCCACCACCAAAAGGAACAATAAAAATGACATTCGACATACAAAAAAACCTATGAAAAAAGAAAGACAGACGTTTTTATTGGTTCCTCTCATAATTTATTTTATGTGGGATAACTATAATGAATAAATAACTGGAAACAAAATTCTAAAAGCTTTATCTAAAGGGAGTACCTACTTAATTTGACCAATTAATTTTACAAATATCGAAACTAGTTTTCCTTTTTGATAACATTGCTGTTATAATATTAGTAAGACTAATTACTCAAATAAATAGACTTTTTTCCTAACGTAAATATCTTTCTCTCTTATTCAGTTCAGCTTTTCTCTTTCAGAAAACGTTTAGGGACAGTCACCAATTTCTATTAGCTCCGCGCTACGCACTCGTGAAATAACGCATTTATTTATAGAAATGTTCCTAATTTATCGCAAAAAATATCGCTTTATCAATAAGAACATGAGCTATAGGCAGGTTACCTTATGTACGTATTAATATTTAAGAGTTGTATGTACTTGAACTCTGTTCTATGAAAGGGAGAAAAATATTCGTTCTCTTTCAGTTACATGATTATGCCTCAAGCGACGAGGACGAGTCCCATGTTACGCAGATTGATTTGTTACCCTTTTATTTATGAAGTTCTTAAATTACTTTCCATGCGAAGAAAGTCTTTAAATGTTAATGCCGAAACTTATTTTAAGAACGCCTACCATAACAAGTTGATTTTGTTTATCGCTAAATAAATTCCATGCACTTTAAGGACCCGTAATAGAAGCTATATTGGAATGACAATTTAGTTGAACGGCTAAGGATTAATCGTAGTATTATATACTATGCATAGATGAAATCTTATAGTCTTAGTAGAGGTTCTCTGGAGCCAATTAAACTTCGATATTCATCTGAGTGTGCCTTGTTAATTTGTTAGACGAACCCATATCATATTCCTTGGAATTTAACAATTACCAGAATATCAAGACAATGCGAAATAAAACTGAATTAGAAATTGCACATTTAAAATGGCTATGTTTCGGCTCTTCTAAAAAAATACTCTTTAAAACAATTTATCTTTCGATCGGTTTTGAGATTTTCATTTAGTTTGCAAATGGTTTTGTCGCAGTTTAAACGCTGAAAAACCCTGTCTTTTTTATCACAAAAATACAAAATCTGAACGAGTCCGCAGTTTCAAACTAAGTAATTTAAAATCACTTTAAAATTACAATAATTTCTGTCCCGGAATATTGACTCATCATTCCTAGGTAGATTAAGATAGGAAAATGCTTTTTAAATGAAATGATAAAATCATTGTGGTTGAGTTTTTTTTTTGCTATTGTAATTGCAGTGAATATAAATAGAATAGTCGTTTGAAAAGGATAACGAAAATTTTATCTTCTATTATACTTGAATATTATTTGGAATCAGATATCTTTCTTAATCTATACCTTTTGGAACATTATATCTTAGAGTCTGTCTGCTCCCAATCGATTCCAATAAAATACAATACTTTTAAATTGAGATCGATACTAGAAACTTTATACTCCTGCCTGCCATTGCTATATCGTTACAATAATTCCATTCTTTCTTTAAATATTGTTGCTCTCAGTTACGCTTCAGTGCAATCAAACGTAAAAATAACAATTTATGACTATATTTTCTTATTCATGTATCGCAGTTTGCTAAAATAAGAAATGCAAACAGTAACTTTAAATAACAAACTACCGAAACTTTTTTTACTTAATCATTCTGGGCGAAGTGATACCACGTCTTTAAAATAGCAGTAAGTAGTTTTTTATTAGAGCGCTATTTATAAGCCTTAATAAGTAGAACCGTTGTCTGCGCACATAAGTTATTTTTAGAATGACAAAAAGTCGTGTTGTTTAAGTCTTGTTCTTTCATTAATGGCGTTATTTTTGTCCACAGCCACGGCGAAGACTTGATCGTGACGCCGTTTGCGCAAGTCCTGGCGAGCCTGCGCAGCGTTCGCACCAACTTTCTATGCCTCACCAACGTGCCAGCTTCAAAGTAAGTGAACTTAATTATTAACTTTTACCTGTATACATACAAGTTAAAGTAGGGCCATTTAATAGATCATATTTGGCATCTGTCAGTATAGTTATTTGTCAAAGTAAAACGTTGAGATTATTTCAATAAATTATTATAACTACTTAACTAAAAAAAACTTAAGCTTAAGGCACAATTGTGCCTTGAAAAAATAAATATTAAGTGCCTGTCGTTAGAACGTTGCGTTGTTGAATTTTGATGATGTGTCAAATGTGATCTATTAAATTGGCCCACTTTAGATCTTTGAAATATTCAGTACCTACCTATCTTTACTTTGTGTCCGCGCATTTATAACCGACTTCGAAAATTTGAAAAGAAGAAGGTTATCTATTCCTTGCGTATATTTTTTTAACCATAACGATCTGAAACTTAATAGGACTATGGTGTGACAATCTTATAATTCAATATTAAAATGATTCGATACTTAATCTTAGCTTGGTATAATTTATGTTAAAACCAAACTCAAAATATTATTTTAGAATTATAAATCCATAATACTTAATGGACCACAAACTATAATAACAGACAGTTCTGAAATAACAAATGATATTTTTTATAAAATATCAAAGCAAAGTACACTGGTATAATTATGTTAAAAACTAATCCTAATATATTATCTTAAAATTATAAATCCATAATAATTGACAAACTAACAGACAGTTACGAAATAACAAAAGTTTCTTTTGTAAAATATTAAATAAGGTAGTGGTAGTGGTAGATACTTTGGCATAATTTATGTTAACAACTAAACCCAAAATATTATGTGAAAATCACAAATCCATATTAATTTACAAACTAACAGACAGTTACGAAATATAAATAACGTAAAAGCCGAACTTACCTACTGTAATGTAATGATAATGCCTTCAAACGAGACTGTTCGAGCGTTACATTTAATAAATAAAGAAGTATGATTCACAAACTTCAAAACAGTGTACAATAATTTTAACAACTACCAAGCAACTAGGTATATAAATAGCGTAAAAAAACCTGTTGTTTTTAATAGTTTTTTTGTTATTAATCTGAAGATGAACTAACCATTCCAATTTAAAGACCCAAAAGATTTTTTTTTATATATATATTGAAGTAACAAAACCTAATTTTATAGGCACAAAAACATAATTGCTACACAAAGTTTATGCCACCATTGTAAATGATTAATGACAATAAAATTACTTATTAAGTAATTAAATCTTGAACAAGCGGAGATTTCGCTCTTGCTTAAATTACCTAAGTTAATTTTATTTACTCCTAACTTAATATTATTAATGTGAAAGTGTGTTTGTTTGTTTGTTATGCTTTCACGTCTTAAACTCTTAACTATGTACTCAACCGATCGTCATGAAATGTATACTTTGTATAGGTACAGAAATTAAAAATATATACAGGGTCATTAGAGTGACCTTGTATATGTTTTTTAATTTTTACAAAAGTTTAAAAACTTCTAAAACATCTAAACAAGGATGTGCCATGTCCATGAAACTGAACAACTTTCTCCAAGAAACATGAGTCGAATTTCACTACAAAATTTTGGTCATCCCATACTTATTGATCATGTGATCCCTTTGATTGTGTGGATAGTCGATTTTTAGGGTTCCGTACCAAAATGGTAAAAAAGGAACCCTTATGGTGAGACTCAGTCTGTCTGTCTGTCACAGCTGGATATCTCGAGAACTACTAATGGTATCAACTTGAAATTTTTTTTACACATTTGACTCTATGTTCCTTAGAGAAAGTTGTTCAGTTTCATGGACTGAACACATCCTTGAAATTTGGACGGTAGGTTTAGAATGACCTGTATTTCTTTTAAACAAACTACTGCTTGCCTATTAATATATACAGGGTCATAAGAAGGACCCTGTGGGAATGATGAGAATGTATATAATTTTTAGTTTCTACAAAAGTTTAGAAACTTACCATCTAAATTTCAAGGACAACAAATAATTAACGCAGTCTAAAGTGCTAAACCAATATTAATTACTGTCAAGCTGGATGTTGCTGAATTTAGGAAAATTTTGAGGGAGTTTAATTGATTATATTAAACTTTCTCTTTTTATCCCCTTTGTCTGGAAAGGGTTGATGGCTTCATACTTTTCATTATAACGATTAAGTTATTATTGTTTGTTTTATTAATAAGCTCTACCTTTAGTTAGGGTACCCACTTCGGGTTTGCAAACCTCGGCACACTGTGGACGTCTACGTGTGCGAACCTCGGTACGCGCTCTGCATTTTGCCATGCGATCCCATGCGAACAAACACAAAGGGGGACCAAGTAGAAGTTCGCAATAGCGTCTACATTGAGCTTCGCGAACCTGCAACATATTATGTAGGTTCGCTGAGCACGAGGTTCGAGAACCTAAGTAGGTACCAACCACCCTTATAAAGACGAGCCGCTGAGTGCCTCGTGCACTAAACGTCCGAATTCAATTCGGTATTTAATACTTATTTATATTATTGGCGGCAACTTGCCAGATTACTAGCGTTACTTATTACCTAATTAGGACTAAAAGATTAGTATACGTTGTCTAGATTACTTAATTATCATGTTGTCATAATACTTAGTAGATATCTATGTGACATAACCAAAGGTTATAAATAATTTCCATGTTCCTAACCACTAGTATGTATTAAAAGTTGGGAATCGCAAATATTGAAAACTAGCTTGTGCCCGTGACTTCGTCCGCGTAAACATTCAGAAAATCGCTATGGAACCTTTGACCGAGATAAAAAGTATCCATGTTTTACCACAGGCTATAACTATCTGTGTGCTATTCCAAATCCGTTCAGCTGGTTTTACGTGATTGAGTAACAAACATCCAGACATTAAACTTTCACATTTATAATATTATTAGTTCCCGTTCCCGTTCCCGTTCTCGTTCTCATTCCTGTTCCCATTCCCGTATTATTTTTCCATAAAAAAAAATGAACCCCCGTTTCAGTCCTTTAGGTGTTGAATAATGCTCACTGTGTAATGTTGGACCCTAAAATAAATGCTATTTTCGCAATAAACATCCCATAAAACCCCAATATCGACATCAATATCGATTTGTTTGCTTATTTGTTTTTAGAAGTACTCATATGAAGTTTCAAGTCAAAATTAATATCATTATATATTAAATTAATATAATTTTTTCTATACAAACTTATTGAATAATGTCTATCACTTTAGAATAAATGCTATTTTCACAATCAACATTGCATCAAACCTCGATAACGACACCCATATCGATGTTGGACTTTTTACCCCATTTACCCCCAAAAGGGTTGAGTTTCGGAGAACCACGAAACACGTGTTTACTTATTTATTTTTTGAAGTACTCCTACAAAGTTTCAAGTTGAAACGTCTGTTTCATTATTTTTTTCCATACAAACATTGTACCCCCAATTCAACCCTTTAGGGGTGGAATTTCCAAAAATCCCTTCTTAGTGGGTGTTTACACACTATAAAATATCTATGCACAAAATTTCAAGTCTCTAGGTTCAGTGGTTTGGGTTGGGCAACAGTCTGTCAGTCACCCCTTCACTTTTATATTAGAGATAAAATGAATTTAACAAAAAAAGATAATCTTACGTGTTATAATAACGAACAAGCTGTATTACATATACGCTGCTACGACCTGTTACGTCACTTGCGCGTGATGGAGGCCGTGAAACTTTAATGTATGAATAGTGGACACGGCATCGTACTGTGCTCAAACTGCCACATAAAGTAATAAATTGTAAGTTTTAAGAATTTTCTTTATTGTTTTAAATTTAAAAAAAGTCAATAAGTACACTCTTTATTGTAGTTTTATGAACTTGTAAAATATATCTCCTCTTTGTAAATCAAAGGGTCTACATAGCCTTCTTCTAACTCTTTCCTAAAAAGGAAATAAGAGCTTACCCCACAACATAACTTTTCACATGCTACCTATATCTTGAACATGAGAGTTCTCCAGTCGCGAATTACTGCAGAGTGCAGACTGTCAATTATATAAAAATTTGATATCTTGGCCATGTCCTGCGACACGAGAGAAACCAGTATCTCCATTTACTAATTATGGGCAAGATTGAAGGCAAACGTCGCCCTGGAAGAATGAAAAATTCGTGGTTGCATAACATCAGAGAATGAACGAGTATAGCCAACGTCGAACAACTGTTTCGCTTGGCTGGCGCAGGACAGAGAGAAGTTATCTAAGGGGACGTCAACCCCCAGTAATGGAGAGGCACTTGAAGACGAAGACCTATATCTTAATCAAGTATAATTTAAATAGGATACATGCATCAATTTTTTTTGTATCAAAATCAAAAGTATAATGCGTGAGAAAATCAACTGTAATATTAAAACTTTTCTCGTGTGTTTTTTTCTCGTAATATAGTTACTTGAAGTTGGCACGCAGCAGCACCCGCCGAAAACGCTCTATACAAAAAGGTCAACATTTGTGACGTCACTCATGTCACGTTTCAGTGCATTAGTATGGAGTTAGCCAAGAAGTATCAAATATCTCCCTAAATATTGCGTTTAAGTACATATGTGTCATACAAAATATTACTTCTTATTTGATGTTCTATCCGACTGTTAAGTGCATTATATTCGAAAACGAAAAAAAATATCGTTATTTTCCCTTGTGTGATAAAAAAAAGTAATACATTTTATTTTTTATTTTTCTGTTCCATCATGTTTTTATACGTGTCCGCAGCGATCAAGCTCAAATTTACCAAAATCGGTGACTGATGCATGTTCCCTATTAACAGTAGGAACGGAATCAACGAAATAACAAACAGACAGACATTTTGAGCACAGTCGTGAGACAGAACGTCCACAGTTTACAAGCTCGAAGATTAGTGACGTATCGTCGTGTCGTCTCGTGGCGTCGAGCACGCGACTTTAAATCAGTCTTGATCGAGTCGCACCGACCTCGCATGTCACTCGACATCTCGCCCACCAACTGAAATTGCCCACTGCTCGGCCGCTCTGTCCCGTTATTATTTTGATAACGCAGTCATTTGTTAAGAATTCCGAGCATCCGAGATAACTCGGATTCTTGGCGACAAATAACAATTTTGATTATGATTCTTCACTTTAAATATACTTACCCGTTTTGTATCAAGATAATATTTGATGAAACACGAGTCAAGAATGTTACATTGAAGAAAGTGTTCTTTGAAACACAAATTATTTACACCTCAAAAAGATAAGTTATAAAAGAATATTTCTAATAAATACGCATTCGCAGGAAAAATGGTAATACCATTATAATTATTATTAACCATTTAAGTCCTAGAGATAAAACTCAATTTATTGATTCAGCAACAAACCCTTATATGTAAATTCAAAGAAGCAATTCTTAATATAGCTACATCCCACATTTATGAACAAAAATATTTTTTTGGAAATGTGGGACGTAATAATTTATTGATATCATTCATATACCTACGTTTTAGAAACCTACGCATTATTCAGTTATTTTAAACTTAAACAAATTTATAAGAATATGTTATTATTTCTTAGTCAGCAGTACCAAAATAATGAAACTCTTCAGCAAATCGCACTCAAAGGAATTGAGAAATAAATAATTATTTACAGTAAAACGAAATGTAACAGTTACTTTCTGATGCCAATTATAGAACTAAGATGGGCCTGTTTATAAAATATTCAATTCGCAAGAGCAGAAAATACTACGGTGAAATAAAACAAAATTTCATTCCATTTTGCGAGCTTGGTCTCTGAAAGGAATAAAAGTGCTCTCGACAGAGCCGCTGCGAATGGAGCCCAGTCTTTGAAATCCCAACCAACCTCTCTATAATTTATTTCATATCGTCAAGTCCCATGTTTACGTACATACTCGTATACACACTGTGATATTAAGAAAAGTTTGTAATTTCTAAAACTTTTAACAATTTTAATGAGATTGAAAACTGATCCAATTGCTTTAAATAAAAAAAAACATTATCATTATTTTTCATTTTCATTCATTAAATAGATTAGATATCGTGGTTTTAGTGTAGCAGGATAAACTAGCAGGATAAAGTATCCTGCTACACTAAAACTACCCATAAAGGAGAACATTTTTGTCTATCATGTCCAAATAGATGAATAGATACGGCAGACCTATTCCAAGCTAGTATTATTTTAGCCAAGAAATTGGTTTTCAACCCTTAAAATAACTTGGACAACAAACAGTAGAACTGTGGGGGCGTGAATGAAAAATGCTTTTCCCATGTGACGTTATATTTCGGCCCAGGCAAATATTTGCTGCGGCCATCCTGGCGTCGGATAACTAAAATAATTTATTATCCCTTATAAAGTTTGCCCTCTCTAATGAAAACCACAAGCAAGCCTCGCCCGTTATGAAAACATAAACATGAAATAAGTGGCAACTATTTTATAAGTATGACTAAGCTAATTAAGCTGAACATGTAATTTGCGTAAATATTTTAATATATTTACTCAAATTTCATGTTCAGCTTAATTTTCACTTACTGTGATTAAATGATTCATTATTTAAATGAAAAAATAACTCTTTGATTAGAGATTGAAGATCTTAATTATCCTCTTGTTTATTTTATAGCTACTCAGATGAGTAGCTATAAAATAAACAGATAAAATATATACATAAATAAATATACATAATAGAGATCTATTAATTACCTACTCAAACTATCATCGTTACTAAAGAAATAAAACCTTGTTATCAGGCTTAAATATAAACTAATAAAAGTTTAAATTTCTTTCAAAATCATGTAACGTGTACATATTGCAACAGACAACAGTTTAAAATAGTCAATTTTTGAAAGGTTTAATCCAGAACAAAAATCTAATAAATCAAACGTAAGTTTCATTTTCTAAATTACATTTTCAAGTAGCATGAAAAAAAGATTGCAAAGATTCCGTTCTCGACGCTGTCCAGAAACAGAAAATTAATCTTTCAATGTGTTTTCGTTTTCACCATCAACATTTTTTGTGAAAATATGTTAAAAAATATTTTCGCAATAAATAACAATGTGTCGGTTTCGTCCGTTCTGGTCTAACAAAAGATACTACAGTATCTACTAACTACTCTTCTAGCTTTCTTTTCAATCGGCAAACTCTTTTAAGATTAGGTGCTTCATGATCAAGATATACATTTTTTAAATTTCAAATGAAGACTCAGTTATAAATACAGATTACCCAATCTAACCAATAAAAAAATATCGGTTGGCACTCCGGGAGTGCTGGCAGAAGTGAAAACTTGAATATTAACGTTGTGCATTTTTGATTAAAATTATTTCTTTCCTATTACTATACAGTTACACAATTCAATCAGTTTGTAATTAGAGAAAATATTGTAAAGATTTCGCGCCAGTGGCCTTTTTAATTTCTACATGCACGCATTCTACGATTTAAACTTATAGTCACAGAGTATAAATAAGTCTATGATTTCACCGAAGAGATCGCTGCTATTAGTTCCATTTTTAAAATTAGCGCGTTGCTGGTAACACAAGTGTTTACGTCTTAAAATGACGCGCCGCCATTTTTTAGGCGCCCGTAGAAAGAGAGGGGGATACTCCCGCCGCCAGCTGTCTACTCTCCATCCGTCACATCCGTCTTACGCACTTTTGATCAGCCACGTGATTCTTACTGACGAGAGTTTAGCATTTTTTCCCCATACAAAAAGCGTACAACGCCGCTAAAGAAGTTTTCACTTCAATAAAACAAAATCTATATCGCAATAAGGGCTTTTCACAGTGACATTTAAAAAATAAAAACAGTAACTATTTACTTGCTATTTGCCTTATTAGGTGACGTTGATGAAAAGAGAAATGTCAAAATTGGCTTTTAAAAATAAAAGGAAAGTAAGCGCTAGCTAGCTGACATCTGCCCAAAGAGAAACATCTGCCTGCCTACCTGAGTACTCTTTGAAGCTTATACATTGACACATCATTTTTATCAACGCCACCTACCGAGCCTACAGTTTTTTTTTTTATTCATTACTAGCTTCCGCCCGCGACTTCGTCCGCGTGGATATTAGAGAAAATCTTTAGGGGGATCCGACCAGCCGTTTTTACGCGATTAGGCGGGTCACCACCAAGCGCGCTGCCTCGCGAGGCAAGACGTTTGCCAAGACACAAGGCGTTTGTCGCACGAGGCTCGCTCGCTCGGTGGGGACCCGCCTAATCGCGTAAAAATTACTGGTCGTTCCCATTCCCTTTCCCGTTTCGTCCCGTTCTCGTTCCCGTTACCGTCCCGTTCCGTTGTCGTCCCATCCCGTTGCCGTCCCGTCCCGTTCCCGTCCCAACCCGTCCCGTTTCCATTCCCATTCCCCTTCCCATCCCCGTCCCATCCCGTTCCGTTCTCGTCCCCGGTCTCATTCCGTTCCCGTCCCATCCCATCTCGTTCCGTTCCCGTTGCCGTTCCGTCCCCGTTCCCGTCCCCGTCCCGTTCCCGTCCCGTCCGGTTCCCGTTCCCGTTCCCATTCCCGCCCCGTCCCATTCCCGTTCCCGTTTTCTTCCGCTCCGTCTAGTTCCCGTTCCCGTTCCCTTTCTTCCCGTCCCCTGGGGCTGAACCATGCATGTCCACCGAGTTGGGCTTCAAAATGAATGTCATTTTTGCAATCACCATCCCATAAAACCTCAAGAACGTCATCCATATATAGTATTTTATGATTACTTACCCCATTTACCACATAAGGGGTTGATTTTCAAAATCACAAAATATATGTTTGCCTATTTATTTTAAGACGTGCTCCTATGAAGTTTAAAGTTATAATGTCTATTTTATATTATTTTTCCATAAGTTTTCCATACGAAATTTGAACCCCATTTTCACCTTTTTAGGGGTTAAATCATGTACATTGTGTTGGACTTCAAAATAAATGTAATTTTCGCAATCACCATCCCATAAAACCTCAAGAACGACATCCATATCGATTTTTATGTTTACTTACCCCATTTACCCCCTAAGGGGTTGATTTTCAAAACCACAAAATATATGTTTGACTATTTATTTTTAGACGTACTCCTACGAAGTTTAAAATTGTAATGTCTATTTTATATTCTTTTTCCATACAAAATTTGAACCCCATTTTCACCCTTTTAGGGGTTAAATCGGTTAAATCATGTACATCGTGTTGAACTTTAAAATAAATGTCATTTTCGCAATCACCATCCCATAAAACCTCAAGAACGACATCCATATCAATTTTTATGTTTACATACCCCATTTACCCTCTAAGGGGTTGATTTTCAAAATTACCAAATAATATATGTTTGCCAATTTATTTTTAGACGTGCTCCTACGAAGTTTAAAGTTGTAATGTCTATTTTATATTCTTTTTCCATACAAAATTTGAACCCCATTTTCACCCTTTTAGGTGTTAAATCGGTTAAATCATGTACATCGTGTCGGACTTTAAAATAAATGTCATTATCGCAATCACCATCCCATAAAACCTCAAGAACGATATCCATATCGATTTTTATGTTTACATACCCCATTTACCCTCTAAGGGGTTGATTTTCAAAATTACCAAATAATATATGTTTGCCAATTTATTTTTAGACGTGCTCCTACGAAGTTTAAAGTTGTAATGTCTATTTTATATTATTTTTCCATACAAAATTTGAACCCCATTTTCACCCTTTTAGGGGTTAAATCGGTTAAATCATGTACATCGTGTTGGACTTTAAAATAAATGTCATTTTCGCAATCACCATCCCATATAACCTCAAGAACGATATCCATATCGATTTTTATGTTTACATACCCCATTTACCCTCTAAGGGGTTGATTTTCAAAATTACCAAATAATATATGTTTGCCAATTTATTTTTAGACGTGCTCCTACGAAGTTTAAAGTGGTAATGTCTATTTTATATTCTTTTTCCATACAAAATTTGAAAACCCATTTTCACCCCTTTAGGGGGTTAAATCATGTCCACCGTGTTGGACTTCAAAATAAATGTCATTTTCGCAATCGTCATACCAGAAAACCCCAATAACGACATCCATCTCTATTTTTAGGTTTATTTACACATTTCACCCCTATTTTATCGCCATAGGGGTTGAAGTACTGACAATATCAATATACGTTGCGTTAGATTTTATTCCATTAGCCTTTACTATAAATTAAGTGATTTTTTACTTCGAAAATGAAGGATTTTTTTCCATACACAACTTCATACCCCTTTTCACCCCTACGGGGGTAGAATTTTGAAAAACGCTGAGACCCGTATTTATTAATTTTCAATCTTCAGCCTAAACACAAAATTTGAAAATCCTAGCTTCAAAACTGAGGGACTTTCATACAAACTTTTATCCCTTATTTCACCCCCTTAGGGATGGAATTTTCAAAAATCCTTCCTTAATGGATGCCTACATTGTATGAGGTATCTGTGTGCAAAATTTCAAGTCTCTAGGTCCAGCGGTTTGGGCTGTGCGTTGATAGATCAGTCAGTCAGTCAGTCATTCAGTTTACGATTTTATATATTAAGATTCGGGTCATTTTGAAAAGCCCTAATTACTTTTTTTACAAAAATCAAAATTTATCCTTAGGACTAAGTTAAGTATACAAATCTCACATACCTACGATTTAATGAGAAAAGCAGCAAAAAATAAATCTAATTTTGCTTTTGAAAATAAAAACGCTAATCTCATAGCTTTTAATTATAAGAGTTCATTCCCACAAAAATCCACAAAAGAGTAAACATTAGCCCTTCTCATTTTCAGTTCAGTCAGAAACAGGAAGTCCCAGACGATAATATCCGAAGGGTTACATAATTAGTTGCTCAAATAATCTGTCACAATAATAACATAATAGCGACTGATAAGATCCATATGCTGTTTGTTATTTCAACCTCGGCCTTGCCCGAGATTACTTTGATTATTTGCCACCGAGCTTGTTGCTAATTTCAGACTGCAGACCGTGTTCACATACCTTACTATTCAATCGTCAAATTGAACCCCGATATTTCTCTTTTTATGACCGACTATGAAGCCGTAGTACCCATTAAAAGTTTTTGATTGGACTCCTATGTTTGCCAATCTTAGAGTTGTGACGATTCATGTTTTATTAAAGTTTTAATATCGGTCTGCAAATTGGTCTACGTATTTTTAGCTTTTACAATCTTTTTTGACTAGGTTTAAATCAGACTTGGTAGTATTAGTCCGCTATAAAGTAGATACCTCTCTTATATTTTAAATTTTTTTACTGATGAGTTATTAAAATTTTCTTTTCGTGAGCTCTTTATTTCGAAATTCAACATAAAGAACACGACTTTTTTAATTAGAAATTGTGTTCAATCACGTACATCTACTATCAAAAGCGGTCGCGTCAAATTCAAATGTCTTTTTTCTGTAAAATGTTAATATTTTGCTTGCGTTGCGGTTTAACCCATATAATCACTTGTACACTCGATACTCAGTGCTTTATTGCAGGATAAAAGATGGAAAATTTAATATTTTATTGAAGAGTTATCGGGTTTCCAATATCGATACCGCTTGTGGCATGCAACTATTATTAGTTTTCATACTATCTTATTTAAGAGCTCTTTCAATGTTAATATTGTATTTATACGTGGGTTATATTAGTTTTAAAATATATCTTAGTAAAAATAGCTACGTATGAAGCTAGCCTTAGCAATCAATAGCACACACCGGTGAACTAAAAATAGAATATTGCCATGTTTCATGATTGTTTAAGAATTCCCTAGAACCATATGTAAAGTCCATCTGTCGATTCACATTCGCCATATGCTACTTCTATCAGATGTCACTTCAGATTAATAAGCGACCTTTAAACACGCTACTATTGTGAACAGACCTTCGAACACAGTAAAAAAATTGTTGGTTTCAGTAGTATCTGTAATCGAGCCAATCATCGGATAATAATGTCTGCTGTTTTCAGATAAAAACGTGTTTTTTTTACAATTTCTCCATGACAGTTTGCATAATAACAATAAAAATTACTTGTGTTATTTACTTAATAATACAATATACAAAACATGCCGCGTTTATTCTTACATCGTATGATTTTTCATCATCGTTTACCTTTAACCTTTACTCCGCGTGATTATAAGTAGAAAAGAGGATTAGTTAGGGATTTTCCGGTTGTACTACCCGCATCCGAAGACTATAAAAAGCTATCCCATAGGAATTCCGCTGAGAAATTGTAGAAAAATTAAACTTGCAGCAAAAATATAAAATAATACTACAAGCAAACTATATAAATCAGACAATAAAAGCTCTGCTTGAAAGTGGGTCGCCAATTTTCTGATAGCTAAATATAACCCGATTTTATTGTTCAGTATTTCAGGTGGTTTCTAGTTTTTATAAAATAAGAAGCAAATGAAATAATTTCAGTAGACCTCTTAATACATTCCACTACCGGTTTCTGTCAAGTATTGCAGAAAATCAGAAGAAACGGGAAAAGCCTGCAAGTGGCTGAAATCAATAGTGTCATTCGAGAGATCGATGTCTAAATACGCAATAATTTATTATTAAATCTTAATAAATCAGTACTATTTCTGGGAGGTAGGTTTATAGCATAAAGTATTTAATTACAAGTTGACCACGTAAATATACCTATATTGGTAACAAATCTGTAAAACCGGTCTTATTGTTTAACCTGCCAGAGAGTGTCAAGAAAAATATTTCATACAGTACAATTTATATCTTCAACCGGATAACAGATAAACAGTTGGGCGCTGTTCAATCTCAACTACATACACGTAAACATTTGTGTTTACTGCGCAATACATTTTTCAAAGGAACAATAAACCTTTGATAGCGCGCCAGTGTCTCTCGACCTATGCCCACTAGCACTCCGTCAAAGCCTTTTGAGTACCCAAAGAGAATTTAATCTCATTAAAGAAAGAGCTTTTTCTCGAAGTAACACTGTTATAATAAGACCTCTGCTGTTGCCTAGTCGTTTACTTTTCATCGTTTTCTTCTTATCGGTCGTATTTCTTAACCGATTTTCATGAAATTTTGTGAGCAGGTTAGATAATTAAATGTTTTTTTTTTTTGTTAATTCAGTTTTCTGAAAATTTATCCACAAAAATAAATAATTCACACATTTCGAAAAGTGTTCAAAATTAGATTAGATATTATATCTGGTACCGATCTATGCTACTTTGTTCTTATTCTGCTTTCATCATAATTTGCAATCAGAATAAAATGTACAAGCTATTACTAAGTAATAACACAAAACGCGAAGCGCGAGCAAAAATGCTTGTATGACTGTCCGGCGGCTGTCCATCTGTTCTCCTCTACAGGTCGCATTTCTCAACTGATTGTGAAATTTTATGAGCAGGTCCAATATTATAGTACCGTTGTATTTTTTTATTCAGTTTCTCGAAATTTGTCAAAAGGGTACAGTATTTCAGCCATTTCGAAAAATATTGAAAAATGCCATAAACGCGAGGTCTACAGCTCACAGAGCCACTAGTTGTTATTTATAGAAAAAACTAGTTAGACCTATAATTATTAATAACCCTTACATACATATTTCCACATACATAACCGTTATTGATTTTTGCTAACTCAAAATAATTGTAAACATAAAATTCATTTTTATCTTTATGACAACTTGAAATGATAAACCAATTCAAAATATAATTTCATTATCTCAAAACCCTGAACTCATTCTACAGATTTAGATAAAAGAAAAATTGGTAGGTAGCTAAAATATCATATAAAATATTTTTAAATCAAATAAAAGTACTGTTATACGTACTCGTACAATTAGATACGCATTATTTTTTTCTGAAGCTTTATTTGTATTACTAGAAAACAATAAAGACGTCCTTTGTTTTGTTTTTGTTACAGTACTAGCCTCCACCCGCGACTTTGTCCGCGTGGACAATCCCTTTTGCACGCGACCTGTTTAAATGGCCGCCTTAGTTTATAAAAACCAGTAACAAATACGCAGAGTTTTTTTGTTCATCTCTTACAATTTTCGTTTTTGATATCTTATAAATATTTGAATTTTTTTCTTTTCAGGTCTCGAAGATCATCTGGAGCAGCTACTGCTGTCACACCACAACCAAAGAATTTTAATCAAGGAGGTGAGTAATTTCAAATACCTTCTTACGTATCACATTCAACTGAAGGTAAAGAAATATTAATTTATGAATTTATAATTAATAACAGTTGTTGTACTTACAAAAATATAATTATTATTATGAGTGTCGACTATTTACTGCTACATTGACGTAATGCGGTTTGCAATCATACGATATAAGTCCGAAAAGACATAAGTTCTCATCGGCTATTACGTCACAAATTTCTGTCGTCGAAACAACCTACCGCACCCTCCCAAAATAAGTTTGTTCATGCATTGTATATCGAAGCACAATTTATTTCACTGCTGTAACATCAAGATCCATATCTCCTATCCTAGAATATTTTCAGTTGTATCAACAACTTAATTGGAAAAAAACAGACTTCCCGAAGTTCTATTTTAATTACCAAACCTTTAATAGCAAAATCAATATAGATATTCAGATACGATACAAGGTCGTCGGTAATTCTAACAGCCAGTAAACAAAACTTTAATCAGTCAGCCATAATAAGGATTACTCATTCGTTACGTGTTTTGTTTACATTTTTATCTGGTTTGATTAGTTTCCTGCGATGATATCCCGCTTGTTCGAGGAATAATAATCTCAGTCGCACATAGTACGAAGAATCGCACGTGTCTGGTCTGTTGACAATTTTCATATCTTTAAGATCAAACAGGAAAAGATATCAAACAATCTATCAAGTAAACGTATGACACAGATACAGAAGCTATGCAAAATTTATAACAGGCGATTTTTTAAACAGATGTTCTTGAATCCTCCTATGCTGCAGTATTTACAAATTTTGTAAATACTACAATATGAAAAAATTGGGGAACCGACTTAGATTCATTTATTGTAGGAGTAAACTATCTTTAAATAATGGTTTTGTATACCTATTTACTAGTAATTATTATTAATATTAAGTATATAATATAATTAGTAATATAAAGCATCGGATACTGCCCGGCACGTAACTTGGCAAGACAAAGATGAGACAAAAGATGCGCCGAGTTTAGCGTTTGTAGCTACTGCGCATCTTTTGTCTCATCTTTCTCTTTGCCAAGTTATATGCCGGTATCTGTTCCAAAAGCGTTCAGATTATTTCCAGATTATCGTTTTTGTGTAAATTTTAAATCAGTAGGTTACATCTAGTTTCACTTTGAATGCGTATGAAAATTACACAAGCAAAAGAGTTCCTGCATTTTTATAAAGAGCCTTGATAGCGCGCTGTCTCTACGGATGGCATGTAGATAATCAAAGCTTTTAACATCAAAAGAGGAGTATTAAGGCATTATATATACGTATCGTATGCCGCATATACTTCAATGAAGCAATTTTAATAGTACCAAGCAGATACCAAGAGAGCTTTTTAAATCATAAATTCAAGGAAATATTTTTTAAAATCATATAAAAATATCTTAGCAACTGTTTAAGACTTAGGAATTCAGACCTTCTAAGTTTGGTATTGAGTTTTTAACCCTTGTTTCATACAAGTATAAATTGTAAGGTTTTTCGACGGTCATTATTCTGCTGAAGTTATTGCGAGGTAAAGTTATTTCAGATATTCTTAAAACAGTATCGATCCGTTCGTCATTTCCTGTTCGTGTCGGATCCCAAATCTTTACTCAAGCATCCTTTTAACCTACTTAAAATGGCAGCACTGAAAATCCAATAATGACTGGCTACGGACCACTTCACTTAAAAAGCATGACCTTAGAAGTTAAAGATAATGTTAAAATTCAATATAAGTTAAATTTGATTTGTGTGATCCATTTCTTGTAAAAGCTTCTGAAAATGATTTCAAGTCTCAATTTTATACCACAATATAATATCATCATAGTAGGTACTTTTTAATAATATGAACTTTTCCAATTTTTGTTCGGGATTTAATTATGTAGTATGTTTAAAATAACAATATTCATGTACATTGAGTGTCTATCTATGTATTTCATTTGCCATTATTTACATTAAATTAAAACCTCTCAGCATAGCTTTCAGAGCCTTTTAAATCCGCTTAATTCCAAGAATCAATATTAGCGTTTCAATAGCAACGTTAATAGGTACCTTTTCATTTTGCCGAAGTTAGAGGGCCTACTACGAAAAGAATAGCGGTAATCAGTCAATGTTAATCGTTCGATTTATTTCACCTTAGCGTCAAGACACATTGATAGACGGCGTTTAACGTTTGTATAACACAAATATATCACAAAGTATGAGAAACCGTACGTGTCCTTTATGCCTTAACTAATAATGTGACAGAGCGGAACAATTGTGATCCTTATTGTCGTTGTTTGGTTTTCGGAATAGGCTCTTTGGAAGCAAATTGCAGTGGTGTGGTAAATTATGCGATTTAGTAGGAAACAAAAGTTTAGTACGTTGTCATCTAGGAAAACCTCATATAAACTGCATTTCTAAAGGAAATCCATTGTTTTAAAAGAATTGTCGTTGCAAAAAACCAAGCTTTTTGTAAAATCTTTTCCTAGTTACGTTTCATCATATTTTAAAACGTTGATATTAGGTTGTTTCTCGTTTGTTTGTTTCTTTGTCCTCAAATTTAACAAACGATTTTATACTAGCTTCCCGATGAGCCAGAGACTTGAAACTTTGAACATAGGTCAAAACTGGATGACAATGCAATATTATGGTGTCATTGAGCTGATCTGATGATGGAGCCGACAGAAGTACACAGAACTCTGTTTGTTTCTAGTTTTGACTCGTCAGATTCGTCTTGACAAGTACTCTGAGGGGAGATGATGTCCAGGGTCTGATGATAAAGCCGGAAGAAGGCCACAGGAACTCTGTATTGAAAGCATGCAACCCCATCGAGTTTGGGCTCGTTTGATTCGTCTTGACACGTACTCTGATAGGAGATGTTGTATTTTTAGTTTTAGCTCGTCGTTGACTAAAAAGCAGAAGATGGGTACATTTACTGATAAAAACTTTTCAAAACGGACTAAAAAAGTATAAAATCATTTCTCCCATAAAGTCGTGGGGCGCACGCAAAAACCAATTGATGACAAATCTTACGAAATGCGCCCCACGTTTTTACTTCTGTACGTATGGGACTATAAATCTTTACAGGTGAAATTATTTTATACTTTTTAGTCTTTTTTAAAAACTTTTTTGAAGTTTTTTTCAGTAGATAAGTAAATTTTATTGCGTAAAAACGTTAATTTTAGGAAATAAGTGAGTTTTCTTACTATCCATTCAATGCAATATTTTCACTATCAGACTGACAGCTTTCATTATTTAGATGATAACGCCCAAATGTTTTGACTGTATTTTCGTAAACAACTTCATTTCCTGCCGTTGTTTTTCTACGAAATTCTCAAACAGTATTAAATTTTTGTAATCTCGTTAATGCAATAAGAATCTGATCAATTATTTCCTTAAGATAGGTAACATTTTTTTTCCTTTATTTACCATTTTAAGATATCAGTCTCAACTCTCAAGCTCCTACAAAATTTATATTCTAAGAATTCTAATATACTTACAGTCAATCTTTAGTGCCATGAGGAATCACTTGTCGTTGTCATATTATATTTTATTTGCTGGAAAATCTGGCAAGTCGTGACTATATAATTGTCACATACAATTACGATATCTGTGTATAGACGTGTGATCCCAATGGTTTTAACAGTCGGTACTATGCCAACGATAGTTTTGTGTTCGTCATTTGTGACATTGGTTTTTGTTTAAATTGTGTCCCTAAAATAAGTATGACTATTTTAATTTCGTGTTTTGTGTGCCTATGTCATGTTAAAGTGTCATTTTAGTTCTGTTCATCTATTTGTGAAAAAAGGTATTGTATAATAACGCAACAAAACCTGTGTTATCATTATCATTTAGATTTGGAAAAATATAATAGAGATATCTTATATCATAATATTCTCTGGTGTTCATTATATGTATCTTTCTCCCTTTTAATTGAAAGCTTGCTGACTTTTAAAATGAATAAATAATGTTAGTATCTGTGTTTACGAGGGGCTCAATGGCGCAGTGGCATAGCGCCTGGCCCAGCGATTGCAGATGTTAAGCAACTTTAGAAAGGGTCGGTCATGGGATGGGTGACCAAAAATTTATTATCTCGAGCTCCTCCGTATTTCGGAAACACGTTAAGCCGTTGGTGACTGCATTTGCATTCGTTAACCACCAATCCATATTGGGCCCGCGTGGTGGATTATGGCCCATCCTCCTTATCCACCCATAAAAAAGGCGGGGACATTAAAATTAGCTGATAGTCACTCACCTGTGTTTACAAAGTCTTGTGTTATATCTTTTGTTATATCAACTTTATTCAAGCAAATCGATAGCACTTTTGTTATATCAACTTTATTCAAACAAATCGATAGCACTAATTGTTGAACAAACCTTTATTCCAAGAAAATAAAGAAAAACAAAGTAATCTCAGGATCAGGGCCAAGATAAGCGAGCGTAGCTTGATTAAGAAGCGACCGACGAAACGAAAATCTCCACACAACTATCTGATCTAAACAGAAGCTCTGAAAAAGTCGACGAGAGATAGAATGGATGCGGCGTGCATTTGGAGCGTGACAGGTACTAATGAGACACAGCGTTAGCCCGCCCTGGATTCGATTCAGAGTACACGACCGCTTCCAGGGAAACACGGAAAGTAGGCCATTGGGGACTACCACGGAGATGCGTTTTAAACGCAGCGTCGCAAACGCTTGAGAATTTTTTTCTTATAAAATACTTAGTTTGTAACTTTAAAGTCGTACAGTGTTTGTTGTCTGTTATTTATAAGGGTCAGCTTAACAGATAATTTCAGTTTTATTTCTCAATTTGTAATTAATGTCAGAAGATAGTGCTTTCTCAAACTTCCAAATAAATAAGGCAATTTTAACAATTACATTTTAATCTTATCATTCTCAAGTCCGTATTAAACTTTGACCATCCAGAAATTAACCAAATATAGACGATCCATAGACAGTCTTAGTTATGAACATCTATCTATTCTCTATCCATCGTAATTTTATCTTATACCTAAGATAACGAATTTTGCTCTGTTATTAGCAACAAACCGCATCTTTGTGGGATATATTTTTCTATTTAAAAGCTAGTTTAATTAAGCAGAATTAGTCCAGACTGCTCTAAATACTTCAACTTCAAGGTCTTAGACCCTGATATAATCTAACTGTTATATTATCCGTGTTTCAGTTGAGAATAAAAATGCTTTGTTACTCAATTAGACACAACAAAATCAGATCAAACTTATTTAAAATCTGCTTTTGTTGACGCTTATTCATATTATAATGTTACTGAATATTTTTAAGAATCATTTCAATATTACTCAAGTTATTATATTGCAGATATACCTTATCCTTCTTCTTATCGAATGAGGATTAGTGGCCACCTCTGGTGTTAGAGTTTATCAAGCCGCCTGTAAGGCCTCTGACTTGGCTTAACGACTGTTATCAGATGACAACAGACGGGACCGACGGTTTAACGTGCCCTCCGAAACACGGAAGCGCTCAGTTGTAATGCCACTTTGACGGTCACCCATCCGACACCTGACCAGACCGAGCGTTGCTTAACAAACGTGATCTAATACGATCAGTCTGTCAAGTTCCGCCATGAGCGCTTCAAATCAGAGTACTTTATCCTGCCGCATAACTTTCACAACCAACTTTGTTTTAAGAGTTTTGCTTATTAGTACCTACATTACATACAGCTTTTGACCTAACTGTCAAGTCTTTAAAGTGATCTTTAAAGACAAGCATTTTTCTTGCCTTTAGAACGATAAAAAGATTACGATGTATCGCAGACTGCCAAAAATTTCCATTTCTCTCTAATCCGGCAATTCAGCAATTAATGACCAACAAACAGTCGTCGAGATTAACAAACGAGATAAAGTTCACAAATAACCTCATACACCTTCCTCTATTTTTAGATTGAAGAATGTTCAAGTTTTACAGTTCATTGTTGCTGACGTACAATGGGCCTCGGAAATAGCTGAATACTTTGACACACCAACTGTATTTATGTAGCGCTTGTTTAGTAACTTGCAATGCAACCCTACTTATACACGCAACGTTTGGCATGACTTGGTACTAGAGCATTCAGCAACTTCTGAGGCCGTGTGAGCCTGAATGATGGAATCACATAGTATTTGCAGATTTCTGTTATCTTTCAAATTCTAATCCCGTCTAGTGTCATTCATGGTAGACGGACATTTATCTGCTATTTACTCTATGTGGGGTCAGAGAGGAGGCAGTCAGTACTAAAGAATTATCTGGAGAAGTACTGAAATGACGCACGTTATCACGATTGGTCCCCGTGCTAAATATAAATAACAATATTAATCTTTGCGGGGTCACAGTATCGACACACGATGCCTGTATCAGTTGAAGAAAGTCGATAAACAAGAAAATGGTATCGGATTTTTTATCTTCATAACCGGTTAGCAATTTGTTTACGTTTTTCGTGTACAAATGTTCAGCTACGTAGTTCTACGTAGTTCTAATATTGTTTTGATGAAAATACAATGGTAGGTATATATAAACTTTGCACAACCACAGAATAAAATTATAATACATAGTACAACATCATTTTTAACATACAGTTCATTAAAAAACCTTGATAACGTTTCTCTTTCCTTATGTCATTAAAATAAAATAAACACTTATTCAACTCTTTTTGACTCTCATCAAAAAGTTACATGGCATACATTTTAAAGATAATATTTAATGAAATAATATGAATAAAAAAAACGATGCGTAAACAACTTTTAAAAAGCAAAGTCAAACGATTGCTTCTTGCTACTCTGTCAGAATTGCGTATTATGCCGTCTTTCAACAATTATTATTTGTGCGTCAATATTTTCTGGTACCTTTGTAAGTATTTCATTAAGACGGTCTTTGAGTTTATTTTGGTCCTAATTCTACATTATGGCGAAACTCTTTTAATTAGATTTTACTACGTTAATAAGCGCAAATAGTAAATGAAGCTCTCGAATTAGAGATAGGTATGCTCTTATAAAAAATATTTAATTTTTTAGGGTTATACTGAGAAATCTACATCATATTTAAATTTAAGTCGTTATTTTTTTAATTAAAACTACACAAATAAAATGTAAGTACTTATAAAAAATATCAAGACTTTGTTTTATTGTACCGATACTTGTTGTATGTAGCGTTATCCATGCCGAATCACAGCTGTTTAGTACTAAGGGTCCTTAAGATAAGACATAGACGAACAGATGGACAGATGGACATTGGACATGACAAAACTAAGGTTCCGTGTTGACACAGGAACACAAAAAATGAAACAGATGACTCCACAGAAATTCATCTGTTCCATTGACATGAGTCAATAAAACAAATGATGACTTGAACAAATCCGGAACCTGTGAGACCGATGGCTCTTAATGTTAATAACAAAAAGTTTATATAAACTTACTATAAATCCTGATAGGACGATCGTAATATTTTTGATCAGAGACTTCTAATTATATCTATACGTATATTTAATTTGCATTACAAATCTCCGAGAGATTTGTAACGCATGCCAATCCCTTACCGAAAAGGGAAAACTTCTCATAGCCTTTCAGTACCCTTAGCACGAACATCTATCGAGGAAAAAAATGCGCGTAAAAAAGCTCGCTAAAGTAATATTGTATGAGAAATATTCTGAATTCGCTTTACGGCGGGGTGGTAATCTGTACAATTTTTTTCATACAATTTTTTACGCGCGTGATTTTCTCGATAGATTTTTTAGCAACTTACTATGGCATAACACAGTAGGTGATGTTTCAACGTTCAAAATGTTCAACCTCGCCAATCTAAGTGGAAGTGGAACCCTTTTATAGACTATAAAACGACGAGAAGATTGTATGTTACTAAAAATTGTTAATAGGCATTATGATTCATTTTCTAAATCTCATAATGATTTATGAATCATTAAATTTTATCGACCTCAAAATAATATAATTTAAATATGAAATGAATTGCACATGTTGCATAAATTAATAACCATTTGAGGGTGTTCAAAGGATTTCTCCAACAAATTAGATTCCACATCTCGAGGCGCTCAAGTCTCAAGGAGCTAGTAACTTTATCCTAATCACTTTGTTTGTGAACTTAAGAGAACGTCCTCTTTTTTCAACGTTGTTTTATAAACAAAAAAACATTGTTTTGTTTATAAAATGAGACTATTGAAACTTGATACTTAATACTCCGCCCCAATCGTTACGTAATATCTTTTCTTAAAGCCATTCCAATTAGCGTCACAATTATTAATCATATGTTATCGTTTTAGTATAAATATTGAAGAAAATCATGTTTTCGTACATACATAATATGAAACAATGTCACAGACAGATTTTTTTAAATAGATATAAACTACACATTTGAACAAGAGCTGTCATTTGAAGCTGTGACACGTAACGAGTGAATTCTAGTGCTGAAATCCAATTTATGATTTTAAACGGTGAAGGAAAATAATTATCCTATTTCAAAAGGTGTTTGTAAACTCTCCATTTTTCAAACAACCATAATCATTTTGTCTCGGTTAGACTACAAAGTTTATTTAAATTAATCGTTGTGGTTTATGTATTAAAGGATTATTTTTATCTTAGTGGCGCAGCAAAATAAACAAGAGTTATAAATATTTACCGATCCATTTTCTTTGCTAGCTTGTTTTATTTTGAAACGGATTTCGCAAGAAGAAAAATAATGTTCTTCATAATTTAATCTCTTTATAGTAATAATAACCGTAAAACTATTGTGAATATACCAAAAAGCCAATTTTTATCAAAAAAACGGAATCATAAATCTACGGAGAAGTCCTACCGCTACCTCGCAGGAGAGCCTAAAATTTCATCACAAACGTCCGACACTTTCCGTATCCGATGCTATGCTTTCCATATATTTAATCTATGGTTTCCGTATTCGAATTGACAATTTTCTTCCCGACGCGACGGGTGAAACTTTCCCGACACCAAATAAATAGCTGTCGGAAATGAATCCGCAAATTATACCGCTGTCAAAAATTACGGGGACCATAGAGTAAATATATGGAAAGTATCGCATTCGGATACGGAAAGTTTCGGACGTTTATAAAAGCCCAGAAAATGCAGTACTTATAGTACTACTAGTTGTTATTTTGTCTGCATCATCGCCAAGGCAAAGGAGTAATCTCACTTTAGGAAAATATATTATTACAACATGGTGTCTATATTTCATTGATGAAGGATTAAAATAGTTATTTAATAATTTATGCAACTGTACTATCATACCTAATTATGTACAGTTGCATACAAGTTTTATCTACACCCATGTGAGTATCCTTTATACAGGGTTTTGGCTTTGACTTTGATTTTAACTTTGATTTTGACTTTCTTCCTCCTCCTCCTCGGCATTATATCATCCGAACGAGTGTTACTTATAAATTTTATAATGTAAATCGTCGCGCGTGGGCGCGGGGAGGAGCGCGACATCCTCTCGCTCGGATATTGTAATGTTGGCAGTAAGCTAACCGTTACAGAACCCTTTATAAAGGATTTAAAGCATGGGTGTAGATAAAAAAATATTAAATGTTGTTGCAGATGAAGCGTACATGAAGCTGGCACTGGAGACTGTCGAGGAACTGGACTGGTGCCTCGACCAGCTGGAGACCATACAAACACACCGCTCCGTCTCCGATATGGCTTCGCTCAAGGTGAGTGCAGCTCCCGCTAATACTGTAATGTTTAACATTGCACTTAATTACATTGTACAACAAAGTTGCTTAACAATTTAGTACTCTGTCGTTTTAACTTTTCTTTGTGTAATGTTTCAAACTGTGAGACATTTGCCATAAATGTTGCTATGAGAAAGTGACATTTATTGCAGCGAATTCATGATATATTAAAACAAGTCATTAAGCGAATTATATTTTTTACTTATTATAGACGTACTATTTAATGATTTCACGGATGCTAAACGAACGCTTTGTATCACAAACTTATGTTAGTGACCGAATTTTCTTCAAAATTTTTGGTTTTTACATAAATGAGAGTAAAAGTGGTTGTTGTTACAATTTTTCTTTTTGACTTATAGCGATGTGATACATACATTCGGGCTATGAACATTATCTTTCTTTTATCACGCAAAGTTTTCGGTTCGATCTTATTTCAGACAGAATAAAATAACGATAATGTATTTACTCAACAACAAAGTGCTTCTTAAGATTTTTGCGCAATCTAGTTATGATTTACAACAACTTTGGTTCTTATGTTATTGCCTCCAGACACGAGTTCCTAGTTCTTGTAAAATGAATGTGTTTACCGTCTGAATTCCACTACTGCGTAATATAATTGACATGTTTTCTCCGACTGGTTTACACTGAAAGAGTTTCTATTTCATGCAGACGAACAACTGTTAATATTCGGGGGAAAGTCATAACTCACCCACTTCCGAAAAGTAGGTTCAGAATCTAGTTCTAACAGTTTCACTTTTGACAAACAAAGATCGTTGTTGAGTTAAAATGAGAATCACTTGCTACGATCAGTCATCTTTTCGCATTTACATATCATCGATTATTTTGTTACTTACTAGTTACATCTGTTGTTTATGCTAGAGTTCAAGATAAATATGTACCAGCTGTCAAAAAGGTACAGCAGTAATAATGGATTGTACTTTGGAACAGATAAGTACATTACAATCGGTAAACAGTTGGGAGTCGCGGTCCATGATCGTTTTCTTTTACTGATACGTCATCAAAATTAGTGATATGGTAGAAATCCGTCGAACCAATATACTTTTGTTGCTATGCTTGTTTACATGAGCTTAGCTACGAATGCTTAGTACTTTTTAGGGTTCCGTACCCAAAGGGTAAAAACGGGACCCTATTACTGAGGCTCCGCTGACCGTCTGTCTGTCTGTCTGTCACCAGGCTGTATCTCATGAACCGTGATAGCTAGACAGTTGAAATTTTCACAGATGATGTATTTCTGTTGCCGCTATAACAACAAATACTAAAAACATAGTAAAATACATATTTAAGGGGAGCTCCCATACAACAAACGTGTTTTTTTGCTGTTTTTTGGTATGGAACCCTTCGTGCGCAAGTCCGACAAGCACTTGGCCGGTTTTTACTAATACCTGCATCTTAACATACTGAATAAGAATCAGTATTAGTGACAAGTACTAAGCATTGTAGCTAAGTTCGTGTAAACTAGGCATTAATCAAATTTTTCATTCATGCATGAGCAAAAATTTTACATGTTCAAACTGTTTTTATCGCTGACGTATAGTAAAATGAATTGAAATACTTATGTCATTCAGTCTACGGCAAAAGTTATATCGGGTAAAAGTTTACCGCATTCCTTGTCGTAAAGTTGACATTGCACAAGATAACAGACAAATGACTCCGCCAAAGTTTTTCAATTTGTCTCCGGGAATTATTTTTAAAAGCATCTTTAGAAATTTGCATAGCCTGCGTGTGTTCAAGGAAGAGTTTGCTAAATAGATATTAATTCGTATCTTGGGAGTACAATAATGTTATTACAGAAGGTAGGGTAGCGCACAACCAATTTTCCGCTCGAAATGGTTCCGCCTGGAAAAGTGAATTTCTCGTTACGGAATATGATGTTTAACATTAGACCCTGTAGTGTATTTGGGTCTTCTGTAACGTAATATTCTGCGTCAGTTTACGTTACTTCAATGTAAGCGGAAAACTCCCAACCAGCTCTAAAAAAACGCTGAATATAGGAAGTAAGTAACTAGTTTAATTTCCTATACATTTAACGTTATCTATATTTCTATATACTAATTGGAATGTTGTCAACTTTTTTATATTATATTACATAAATTACCTCTCAAAAAAAGAAACATTGGTAAAATAATTATTTCGCTAGCTTGAAAACTGCCCGAGATATCACAGTGTGAAATGCACACAAATGGACTCGCCCAAAAACGCTCCATACTAACGGCTACTGAATTATGACGTCACGCCACAGTAGTTTGTATGCAACGCGTAGGAAATTTGTTCGGCAGCTATATTAAATATTATGTTTATCAAAATGGTTTCTTAGACAAATTTGCCATACATTTTACGAAGTAATTAAACGTATCATTTATTTTAATAAATTTTATACTTTTTAAATGGACTTGTCCACCCAACTTTGAAGGGCCATAAAACAAATAATATGCAATATATAAAACCAAGAGGTATACAAGCTACTCTAAAAGTTTAATATGTTTACGATTTTTATTAGTATTTCGTTATTTTATTCATTAGTCAACATCCCAATTATAGTAACTATATCATATCGATCACTTTTTTATAAAGATTACTTACCTTCTACTCTTAAAAAGCTATTTTGATACTTAAATCTTTAATCCAAATAGGAGCATCATTTACGTTACGGCCATAATAATAATGGTGTTAACCTACAACACTATGAATTAAAGCAAAAACTTATAAGAAAGAAAGGCATTTCATACAAACTTTCAAGTCCTTATTTTTCGAAATGAATGAACCGATTTTAATGAAGCTTCAAACGCATTAACAGGATTCATAGGGTCTAAAAAGTTAGTTAAGAAAAAATTTTAAAAGTCTTATTAGAAAAAAGATAATTGGAAAATTCTGTTTCTATAAAAAGTTCAGATCTAATTTCTTCAAATTCTAATTTGGCTTGCACATTATTTATCAAAAATAATTTCAATCAACTTTTTAGACCAATGTATTATGCTTACGTGTATGAAGATTGATTAAAGTCGTTTCATTCATTTAAAAAAATAAGGACTTGAAAATGTATATGAAATGCCGTATTTAGTCAACGCTCTTAAAGCAGCGACTCTAAGTTGAAAATAAATCATTCAAATAAAAAATAATTTATATTCATCTAAATCTTTTATATTTTCGTAAAAATTCTATTGCTCGTATTTATTTGAAACGTACACTGAACTTGTTTGTAATCACTTCCAGTTCTTTAAAGCCTTATAGTAATAATAACTTAGATCGAGATCGATAGTTCCCTACAAAGCGCACCTTAGAGCATTTAATGATTGGTTAAAGAAGCTCATTGTCAAAAGTGAGGCAAATAAAACTGAAAAAAAATCGATTCGATTTTTTTTGTATTTTTATAATAAAAATAATTATCTTAATATAAAAATAGCATTTTGAATGCCTAAAATCCAAAAATTCTAATAAAACTGAGCCAAAATGACTCAGTGTTCAGATTTTTTTCTTTCATACGTTACCTAATCGTACCTATAAAAACGAAAAAGTTCAATTTGCCTACCTTTAGGGGACTAATTATTTTATTGGATTTTAGTTACGATTAGGTAACGTATGAAGGCTGAAAACTCATTCACTTTACATACATGGACTTGGCTTCTAGGTGTCATTATTCTAAGTTTAAAACATGTAAATACCTCTTTATTGCCTTAACTTCTTTAGTTAAGTAGGTACTAAACTTATTGTCTTAAATAGGTTGCAGACCTATCCTTTGTGTATGTTCTAAGAATAACGGGCAGCTATTAGTGTCATTTTCTTCAAACTACAGCATACAGAATGCCCTTATTTGTTTAGCACTCGTATTTGCTTAAGACATTCACGGAATTGCACCTGGAAAGTTACCGTGAGATATGCACGACGTGATTTTCAAGTTTTCCTTTATCTATGTTTTATGACTAATCTTTGTAACTTAGTAGCTTGCTCTAAATCAAATAGAGATTCAATCAAATCGTTATTTTGTTTTCTCTTCATGTAATATTTTTCATGTAAACTATATTTTTAGTAAATATTTGATAGGTTTGAACTTACCTACATAACACTATTATCATAAAGTCTACTAAAACTACAAATTAACACAATACTGTAATCGTAAAGCTCATTAAGTTAAGTAGGTATAGTTATTGTTTTCGTTATGTAAAATCATTTTACATAACAAAAACATCAAAATAACAATGAGACTGATAAACGTTTTATGACTTTGTAAGTGATTTATTTATTGTGAATAACAATGTTTTGTTTAAATGTTGAGAACGATAGTTGATAAGGTCGTTTTTTTCCTAAAGCATATCATTAAAGTGCCCTTGATAAGAGTCATCTACAGAGCTGCCTCAATGTGTGGAAGTTTTAATGATAGTCCACTCTAACCATGGTACAATAATATACTGCACCAGGTATGGCAAGGATCACGCGGTCAGCACAGTGCAACGTCATTTCCGCTCTCGGTATTGAAAATAACGTTCATGAACTGTTTCGTTTGCTAAAAAAACAATTAAAATGCACTATAATAATTTTGTAATGAGTGTGACAGAGAAAAAATCCTTCATTCCTTGCTCGTGACTATAAAGTCGCGCAACTGGATAGTGACGTATGTCTGTGCATCGCCCAGAATGCCAGACCTTGTTTTCTTGGACCATGAATGTGTTGTATGGAAGTTTTAATGATTTCAGGAAAAATCGACTCTAACCTAACAAACCTCTTTCATATTTCTGTCAGCAACATAGTTATTTCGATGGTTGAATCGTGAATTCATTGGTTGGAATGGAATTGGAGATACCGGAAAAACTTACGTTTTATTGCCATAAAACAAAATTATTCCAGTTTCTACTATATCTCATTACACCATAACTACAACACAAAATAATAATTAATACTTCTCTAACAGAATATTATGTTCTTTAGAAATAGTAATCTATAAAATCCATATTGTCAATTACATTTTAATTGTTAGTACAGTACTAGGCACGTATCTTGAAATTTTTTCGACGGAGTGGGGATAAGTTCGCGCATTGTGCTCTTGTGAGCGACCAATAGCGCCCGCCCCTCTCCCGCCGCCCGCGCCCCTCACCGCTACGCATACCCAAAACACATGAGTAGATAAACGGCAGAGTACAAGCTCTCACAACTTATACCGATTTTCAAAGGGTTGACACCTGTCGCAAGTTAAAAACAGGTAACTAGTAGGGAGAAAATTAAAATAAGGCAAGTCCATAATAAAATGTGTATTTGAACGAAACGAACGAAAATGAATACTTACTGCACTTGGATTTTTCCGTACGAAAAAAAAGAAATATCCTTTTTTCCCTGAATCATTCATACACTCACGGTGCAGGAGTTGGGCATATTTAATTTATTAAACACTAATGTATATAAATTCGTTTTATTTTACACACTGAAAAATGGTAGAATCTAACAATTAATTTTTCATAAAAATCTTTGTCACAACTCGTATGTTTTCTTCGAGTCAGTAATTTGACAAATCAAACTGTCATTTTTCATATTAGTGTATTCTCTAAGAAAAAATTTAAGGTGGTATAGCTCTTAGCGGCCCTGTCGGTTATACCGCAACTGAGCCGGTTCAAACCAGTTTTTACCCCGGCGGCGTGCCTGTTACACTGTCGGTAAGAGGTCACGCACACATCGCCGCGCTATGTATGAGTGAATCTACAACGGACCGTTTGTAGGCAGCTTGGACTCTGTTCAGTTTACGTTTTTTTACTCATGTGCCCAAAATACGCGTTACGCGCAATCCCCACCCGATTTGAAGTTATATGCCTCGTACTGTAATAAGCATTCGGCTGAAAGTTTTTTATTCAGAAAAAAGTGAAACGAGTCATAAAATACTAAGACCTGATTTATAAAAACTTAAACATAATCATAGTTATGCGTTAAGGCTCCGCTCCGGTTATGCCACCTAGCTTTGCAATTTAGTATGTGGTGGTATAAAAGCAAGTTCTTTTGTATCTTTAGTCGGTATAGTTTTCCTTTTAGCATTTTAGTTCGTTCCATTACAAGCTATAGATAGTTACTTTTATTCCTTTGACTGCATCCCCAAGAGTTTTACGGTATTTCATTAAATATAGACTTTATTCTTATGAAGTTATGTATGGTTTTGTCGAGACTTAATTTTTTAAAAATCGGCCAAGTGCGAGTTGGACTCGCGCACGAAGGGTTCCGTAAAAAATTACGTTTCTTGTATGGGAGCCCCCTTAATATTTATTTTATTTTAACTCAATTATTTATTTTCAAAGTGAATATACAACTAAATATTCTGTGAATATTTTAAGCGTCTACCTGTTATCGTTATTAATATCGAGCTAAAAACGGCAAAAAAAAATACGTTTCTTGTATAGGAGCCACCCTATATATTTATTTTATTCTGTTTAGGTATTTGTATTATAGTGGGAATAGAAATATATCATCTGTAAAAATTTCAACGGTTCAGCTATCACGGTTCATGAGATACAGGCTGGTGACAGAGCGACAGACAGACAGACAGCGGAGTTTTAGTAATAGGGTCCCGTTCTTACCCTTTAACCTAAAAATAAAAGTTTAACCTAAAAAAAGATAAAATGTTATAACTTTATAATAATAGTTGATGTTATTTTTTTAAAATAAAGGTAAGTAAATAGGTTTGTACTTACACTTCTCACTTACTAAGTAAATATACTATATACCTCTATTTTTGGATTCAAAACTGGTCGATCAACAGTACTTTATATTTTTTGAGTCAAAGTAAAACAAAATAAATGTGGGTTTAAATCTAGTAGCCAGCACATTTTGCAGAAAATCAATCGCCATAAATATTTCTTCTTTCTGAACTAAGAGCTTTGGTTTCCTTTTACGTATGGTATCATAGTTACAATACTTAATAGAAAGAAAACATTCAGATCCTGAAATTGTATAAAAGCCGTACCCTACGCTCAGATTTTTTTTAACCTTTCTGCGTAGGTGGTCCTTGGAAAATATAAAACCCTTTTACAATCCGTATCCGATCTCAATAGCCAACCTTACTTTCTCTCGGGATCCTATTCAATAAACGAGACAATGGGACACTTTCCACTATTACATTGATGAGACGAACAGGAACGTTGATTAAAATGGCTCGTTTTTCATAAAGAGGAATATATAATCTTTTATACATAACTGAAATACACGCTGGTATTCTCTCACTATTGAAAAAAATTGTTTTTCAGATTGTGGATGATATTTTTTCTTCTTCTTTTTTTTCTTTCTTCTGTAAAATGTATCTATGTACTTTTAACAGATTAATTTAAGTAAAATATACATTTTTTAAAGATATCTTAATTGATGCTTGTTCTTCTTTTTTATCTTACTTGGCCTCGAACTCGAACGACAAGTTCACAGTTTCGACATTTTAATGAATGTCGGACACATTCGTGATAAATTACTATTTACTTCCTAGAACTTTATCAGTTCCAACATTGAGATGACATAAATAGTAAGGAATATAAAATCAGAAGTACTACATAATCTGTGGATTAAGATCAGGCTTTAAGTTTAAAACATCTTTACCTCGTTTTGGGCATCGTCAATACACCAGGTGCCGCCACTTCTAGTTGAAGTCAAGTTTACTGCAGTTGGTAAATTCCCAGGGCCATTATGTAATTAAATACGTAAAGTGCTTGCTTGTACAACGTAGGCACACGGAGTACCGGTTCTACAGCAATTTGCGCCTTGTCACAACTGAGTAAGGCGCAAAGTAAAATAAGTTGACATATTTCTAACTTCTACGACGGAAAATGGCACACGTCTCACGTGTAAAACGACATCACTTTAACTCCCCCTAATTCTCAAGTGTGTCCTCTCAAGTTTGGATAAAAAATTCTTCTGCCCTACTTTCTACTCTTTCATATTCTATATAAGAGGTTTAGTGATCCAATTTACTGAACTGATTTTTTTTCCCCACAGACAATATTATGGGCCCATCACACGGTCACAGACATATTAACTTTTAATAGCTCTTGTCACGACTGTAAAGATAATAATTTTAAACATAGTACCTACTTTGTGGTCATAAACCCTGAAAAACGATTCGCGTTTTACCTGATGCCCCGTATTCATAACACAGATTACGGTGATTATTAATACATTTTATCACTTTAAACACGTAACCGGGTTATTCATAAGTAAGACGTAACACTGAAAAATAATAGATTGATAATTTTAAACTATCGACAACATTATTTTTCATTACCGTTGACATTGGTATAAGTACAAAATGCAATAATTTCATTTCGAATTAACTAAATCGTTCTTCATCTATTCATTTTCTTCCTAATATTATTCTTTACTTTTAAATAACAAACTGTAATAGTGCTTACAACTAGCTTGAACCAGATTATCTTTTAATTTTATTATATTGAAAATTGTAAGCATAACAACGAGCTTTCATATGTACATATAGCGGCGGCTGTGGCGGTCACATAATTAAAGACCCCAGTCAATTTTTATACAAACGAGGTAACTTTGAAGCCTTTGGTTCTCTGCCAAGGATTGACCTAGCTGTGATCTGATGATGGACATCCAGAGAGTGAATGGAGGAGATTCAGATCGCTATACACACAAATTGATTTGATCAGCATTCTAAAAGTTAAAAGGATCAGAGTTTTCAGTTTCAGAATTTCCATACATTTTATGCTAATTTCGCAGTTCTATTAAACATAATTATCCTTACATCTCTTAGAATGCTGATCTGGGGGGCTACTCACATGGCCACTTTTCTTTTCGTTCGCTAACTTAAATTTAAAAATAAGCCGTAAACTCTAAAATAACGTGTCGGAGGCTTGTCAATTCCATACAATACAGAAATATCTGTGAGTTAGCGAACTAATAGAAAAGTGGCCATTTGAGTAGGGGGGCAGATCAGTTGGGTGTGTGTAGCGATCTGAATTTCCTCCATTCTTACAGCTTAGAGCACGTATATACGGCCCGGTAGTTAAGGCTTCAGAAATCACTAACCTTAAATCTATCAAAAGCTCCCTAGTTGGCAATATAATAGTAAATGCGTGCGTGATGTGGCATCATTAAACTAAAGGTCGCAAAACTTTATCTGTGACGTAGACCCAACTCAGAAAACTATATTGCGTCTAAATAGTGAACTCGTATCCAATGCTGTGTTACTATTTTTGTGTGCACCCTGGCAACAGAATAGCGTCCAAGAAGGTCTTAAATTACGTCAACAGATCTTTGTTGATGGCAAATCGATTAGAAGAAAAATATCTATAATAACTACTCCAATGATAGCGAGTCAATAAATAGATTTATTAATTCTTAAGGTTAATAGCTCACGCATCCTGTTTTGCTCGGTGTTGTTGTAATTTAAACTTTCTGTACAGAAAATCATTTATTAATATTTTATTTCGGAAACATCGTAAATATGTAAAAGTGTTCAATACTACTGACGTGCCCTACGAGCATAAAATTTGTTTAAGTAATACTATTCTTAATAATAATAATCGAATCTTCGTTATAATAATTAATTACTACATTGTTGTTACGTTACAATTTAATATATTACAAAGATTTGATTGCTGTTTCCTCGTTTATGTTTTTCTAGCTAACCTATTTTATTTCTTTTAGCACTCTTCTTTAGTTTTATCACTTTTCACAACTTAGTTTGTTTTTCATGCTTACATAATGCACTATAATGATAACAAACCATTTACAACGTATTGGTAGAAGAATAAAATCCTTCTGTTATTGGCTACAGCCACTGTGAAAGTAGTAAAACTAAACATTTTTTATAGGATCCATCGTATTTTGGGAGCAGCCGTAAAACACGAGATCGTTGAACTTATCATGCTAGATAATTTTATTCGGGATCCAAAGCCTATTCGGGATTTTTTCTACCTGTATTCCTTAAGTCGACTTGTGTGTTTTACCATTTTTATAGAAAAGATACTGAAAGTAGTGTAAAGCAGTATATTATTGCAAATAAAAAGTTGTTTATGAGATTTGACCATGAGAGAGTATGTTTATGTAATGGTACGGAAATCTAGTTAGTTTTACTTTGTGTGAAGGTGCAACTTGCATGCGACTTGTGAATGTTAAAGTTAATTAAATTGCCTTTTAAAATATTTACATAAAACATTATTTTGCTGCTTGAACTTTATTTCGTCCACTACTGTGTCTTACGGTGTAGTGTATATGAAGTGAAGAAGAGAAAATATTTTATAATAATCATTAAATTAAAAGAAAACGAAAGTTTTTTTGTGTTTTCACATTTTAAGCAAGTGTTTTCAATTAAGGAAAAACGTTTTTTCTTAATATCAGTTACATCACCGACCTGCCCATGATCAATCTTTCGTAATGCGAACGTCACTTGTATCAGTTCATGGTATGCCAAGTTTGTCTAATGATCAACAACTGTCGTGCCGATGATTATTTTTATTTCTTAGAAAATGAGCCAAGATAATAATGCTCCCCCGAGATGAATCACTCAGCTGTGTCAAGTGTGCTTTTGCTCATTTCCATTTTCTTATCTTGTGGAGGCATGAACACGCCACCTGACGTGCTCACATTGATACAGTCACGTACGCACGAATAAACGGCAGATCTTTTTTTCAGCAACTAAACTTTAAGTTGTGAAATTCATTCATAAAAATTTATAAACATTGTTCAAACAATCAGAGGCCATATTTTATTGAAGGAATACTTACCTACTCTCAAAATTGATTGAACTTTATTGCATGTCTTTATCAGTTTTATGATTTCCGCAGAGGATTATGTAATCCCGTGATATTCGGAGTCATATAATAAATAATAAAGTAAATCCCACCATAATTTTACATTAATCATCATCATCATGCATGACTCTTACTTTTCTATCATCAATTCTTGTATTTTATAGTGTTCATTACATGGTGAAATCGAAGTCACTGGCAATCTTTTAAACTAAAAATCTAACAGCGATATTGATAACTTTTAGACAAAAATTTCTTTAATCAAATTGGTCAAAATCAAGATGTAATAGACACTAAAAACATGATGTAATATAAAATGAAATGATTTAGTTTAAAAAATTAACTTTAATATTTTTAGCATCAGTAATCTTTTACTTATGACTTGTTATTTTTTTATGTTTATTTTACCTTGAATTTTGATCACTTTGATTTAAGAAGTTTTTGTCCTAAAGTTATGAATGTTCCCGATGCGGTTGGATTCTTAGTTTAAAACATTAAAAGATTGCTAATGACTTTCACCGTGTATCATCTTGATAGTGCAGACTACAGAATGTGCTACGTATTATGCGTTGATTTGCGCGGGGCGAACGGCCGTGACCGCCTAACCTGCGACGCGATAGTCACGTAGCTCCCGCCTATCGCGCCCGCCGCCCCGCCAGGCCAGCCGGGCGGCGGCGGGCGGCGAGTGCCACACTGCTTAGATTTTTTTTTAATTGTGACTGTAGCATGAAAATCTATATAAGGGATTCTTAAAAATGTTTTGTACTTGTTCTCTTAAAATATAATTTCTATAAAATTACTTGAATAAGTGTACTACTTGATATGATTTTTAACTTAGATATTTTAAATTGTACTGGGATCTATAAATAACAAAGGATATAATTTTTAAATTTGAGATTTTTGCATTTACAATGCTATTTTTAAACAATACTAAATAATATACTAGAAAAAATACGACTCGCACCAGATCAATACTCAGACGGGAATCGAACCCGCGACCTTTGGATATCCGGTCCAATGCTCTGACCGCTGAGCTACCGAGTCACTAGTGACATCGTCGAATTTTTCCTAGTATATCCTAAACTCTTACGCTGTAAGCCAGCGTTATTTCATCAATGTGAGGAATTACCTCGACATTCAATTGAAATATCTTTCCAGATATTTTAACAATTGATTAAGATGAAATAGCTATATAATTTTTAAATTTGAGATTTTTGCATTTACAATGCTATTTTTAAACAATACTAAATAATATACTAGAAAAAATACGACTCGCACCAGATCATAAAGGATATAATAACAAATAACAAAGGAAGAAAATTATTTATTTATTTCAGCATCTCCAACAGAGAATACACTATACATTTTAAAATAATGGTTAATGGCTTTAGACTTAATACGTTCCAAAATATGGTCATATATTCGAATAAGCTACCTCCGTTATTTCAGATGTTATTATTAATATCATAATAACCAATCCCTGAGCATATATCATGCGGCAAATGAAATCTCCGAATAAAAGTATTATTACCTTTTCCCGTAACATAATGTTTATTTCTCAACCGCCCGGGCGCACGGTTTTATCAAGAAAATATGAACAGGATAGAATACCCTGAAAGTCAGTTTTCCCAAGCGGCTTAAAGTAGTAAATATGTCGACACAGTATGCCAAGTTCAGAGCACATAGGTATAACTTTCAATTTATGAGAATTGTTTACGACGGAACTTAGAAGCCAAATAGAAGACACTTCTTTGAGTGGACTTATCTCGCTCCATACAGCTGACCAATAGGAAAGTTATGATAGAGAATGGTATAAATGATTATTAATAACAATAAACATACAATGCATTGCATTTGTGGTTCCAATTTACCCTGCATCGACACTACGGCATATTAGACACCTGTTTTCCATTAAATTCATTACAAATGTTTCTTGAGAATTTGAGATACTGTTTAAATCTATTTTGGTGGCTTACGCTACCCGTTCAAATAAACATGACTTCGTTCAAACAGAACTAAGTGGAAAGCCCGAAGGCTGATTATTAGTCCCAATTCGGTCTTTTTACGGGTTATTGAATGCGTGTACTTATGAAGAAAATATTTCCTCAATTTTTTATAACCCGTATGAAAGAATTCCGGTCAAAGATCACGAATCACATCTGATGGGCAGTAATTTCTATACCATTTATATTGAGCATAAAATGAAAGAATATTTTTTCGTTACGGACTGAATGGGTTTTTTTTCTACTGGGTAGGGTATTCTAAGGGTCTTAAGATCCAGTTTGTCTTTATATTAATCATTGTTTCATTATCTACGTTATTTGGCCTAAAAAGCCTAAAGCACACAATTCACCTTTATATCACAGCAATCAATTTCAGCAAATATTATTATGAATGTAAATTTCATACAGCAATTTGTTCGGCTTAAACAATTTTCTCTCAATCCAACCTTTATTACAATTTCCACGCTGCCAACGTCACACGGCCACATTTTCGTACATTGCTTCATTTTCATGTTAATAATTTATAGCAAATCTATCGAGATATTATAAGCATCTAGTCATACAGACATGGACAGTTAACCGAGTAGTCCTATGTGCTTCGATCCGTTTAATGGCCATAACCAGACCACACGATGTCACCACGCTAACTATCATGTGATTGCTCCAATTCCATTTACAGTTAGTTAGCATGCCACTATAGGACCTACTTTTCTTTCATCCTTTATATCACTTCTCAGTTAATTATTATGTCATTTAGGTCAGATTGGTAAAATACAGTTCTAGTATGACACTATTCCAAATGCAAATGTTCTTTATATTTTGTACAACATAAAACAAATTATTTTTTATGATATCTCTGATAAGCCTTATAAGGAATGTAGAAGTATATGCACACGCTATAGCCCTTTATCGTCTGACCAGTCTGTGCATTACTTAATTTTTATTACAAACTAGTAGTAATGACAGCATAATTTATGAACAGTTACTTAGATCAGTGACGTGAACGAGAAGGGCATTATTGTCGTGTCGTACGTATAAGAAGGATGTAGGTAATATACGATTACATTGATTGCCAATTATGTCTAAGTAAACACATGCTGTTTTATGGGCAGTTCTTTTGTACGCTTCGAAACGATTAAGTTATGGTATGATAGAATGTGAACGACAATCGTATTGATTAAGTTGTGTGTGCATGAGTAATGAATTGTTTGAAAGCTTCCAAGGACCGTTATGACGTAGTTTAACATAAGGACGCTGTGCTATACAGGTGTATAACTGCGCTATTTTACCTGACATAATTACTTTCGATGTCTACAAATGGTAGATATAGGACCCTATTGTGTTTCAAGGGTTCCGGCGCAGAATAACCTGGTTACGGTGAGTTCCCACTTCACTTAACGAATTTTGTTATTAGGTCTCGGTGAATGTAAGTGGAAAAGTGGCGAAGATTTTTTTCTAACAAAAGAAAGCTATCGTTTAATCCGTTAGATTGGTCGTCGATAAAACCAAAAGTCTAATGCCCTCGCCAATATCTTCCATTTGATACGAAATTTCTAAACTCTATAAAATAGGTATTAACAACGGCTTACAAATTGTTACCTTTTTTAAATTATATTTATAAGATAATATGGTTATGTCAATTTGGCTATGTTGATGATGACTAAAATAGTTTTTTTTTTATCACAAATATTTTTGGAACCTTCGCTTTTCATTCATTAATAAAAAACTTATTAAAACTAAGAATCTTCAAAATATTTTTATTTTTTTACTTTTAATGAGTAGGCCCTTAGTAAGTTAGTAAGGGCCCCTTCCCTATGACGTATATTCCGACCTCAAGCTCATTCGCTACGAAGGTCGAAGTGAGTTTACCACCTCCGTTGAACACATAAACCGACGACCCTGTTTCAAATTGCTCCCATTTGAATTCCCTAAGAACAATAAACTGATATTACCTTGGGAAATACTTTTGGGTTCTATACTATTGGCCTTTGTAATAAATATAACTCATTTTAATTTTTATTAAAAGTTAAGTTTTGTCATTTACCTTTGTTTCAAAAAGTGTCCTAAATATAGCTCGTCTCGCAATGTGGACCCGCCCTAACCTATGACGTCTGTTCCGACCTCAGGCTCTCTCTTCGTGAAGGTTGACGTGAGTTTCCCGCCTCCCCGTGGAGATTCACCGACACGTACTATGAAACGTCGTCGGTCTTTATTTCAAATAGACGACTTTTAGATCGAGAAAAACGAAATGCATAAGCTACTATTTTCGCTGAAAATGTGACTTTCTATAAGTTATTATATAATATAGGATTTTTATTATGTTGCAGCCAACTAACTTAATCAGTCGTTCAAATTTAATCACCGCCAGTGGTCTAAATTAGGTATATCTAGCCATCTAATTAGATGGCAGGCAAATGACTTGGTTCAAATACGTTCAATAACTTGCGTAGCCAAGACAAGAGTTTTCTGTCACCTGGAACGCTGTAAGCAGAGCTGCTAATATGGCGTTGACCAGCTATGAAAATTTTTGGTGTTTCTCACGATTTAACGACATTAAAATACGTTTTCACGAGAATATAGTTCAATGGAAGTGTATGATTATAAAATTAGTGTAAATATTATCTGTTATCGAACGTTTTAAAGAAAGTGTTGGCTAAAATTTTATTAGATATGACCAACAGCATGTAGGTAAAGGTGATTTT
Source organism: Agriphila geniculea (assembly GCA_943789525.1). Lineage (NCBI taxonomy): Eukaryota > Metazoa > Arthropoda > Insecta > Lepidoptera > Crambidae > Agriphila > Agriphila geniculea. Next base: position 11,936,239 of record OX038875.1, read on the forward strand.
GTGTAATTTTTCGCAATTTATTTATTGTTAGGCGATAATGCTACCGTCACAAGTTTAATTATGAATTTTATTTGTGTTTTTACGGCCTAAGCATGCCAGCCCGTTAACTCAAGCTTGTATTAGACGCATTGGTTAAATTATGTTATTAAGGCCGGTGATTAAACGGCGCTGTTCAATTAAATGACTAGCCTAGTTGAGTGGCTGATTAAATAAGTTGGCTGTGACATTTATATTTCGTAAAATTATTACACTAGATCTTTTATTTGTGAATTTTGATAAATTAATTGAATTAATTCATGTATTTAATTAAACAACACACTTTGGGCACTTGAACTTGTATAAGATGGAATCGGTGCCACTTAAAAGTACATTCTTCAAAATACAGCTCTTTTTTTCATTCAAAATCGTGGACTTTCCCATTCAGCAAAACTCTTTGTGAGTCAACCATAAGTATTTGGCTCTAACAAAGCGTCTGAGTGTTTTTCTCGTGCACGGTTTTATAAGGAAGGCCTCAATTAGATGAAGCTCCCGATACCCCGCCTCATACAATGGGACGTGACTGTGTGCACGTCAGTGCTATTATCTCGTCCCATCAATTACAACATACACACGTACACACTTGTTTATCGATATTACAGTAACACTGCAAAAAGTTAAACTTTGTCGTCGACATTTTTTACCATTTATCTACCTAAGTACTTAAAAAAAAAACTTAGAAATTTTGCCTGTCACTGTTGACTCACAAAGGGTTAAGCAGACCTTTTTGCTATGACTTAGTCATAGGTCAAGGAGTTATTTTAGAACCTGCGATTCATTGTAACTGAATGCACAGCTTTTTTGTGATCACATAATCCATTTTATACGGCCAAATATAGGACTATATACATTTGCAATATACAATACTAAATAATACAACGTGTTTTTTTTTTGCTATCCCATAGACTCTAGGTTATTTATGAGACTGTGAAACTGAATAACTTTTACTAAGGGACCAACTCTGAAATCACGAAAAAAATAATTTGTTTCATTCAAAAAATAATAACAAAAATATCAAAATGTATGAAAAAGCCAATGATTTCGTAATATAATAAGTCTATGGAAAAAGCAGATATTTTTTCCGCGAATTCAGAATTGTTTCCACTGTAAAAGTTATTCAGTTTCACGGTCTCATCAATACCCTAGAGTTATTTTATTTTTTTATTTTATTTTATGCTTTTGAGGAAAACTTACAGCTACTACAGAGTTTAGTGTGTGTATTAATATTACAGTAAAGCCAATTACAAGTTTTCACATATAGAAAAAACAATAACTAAATTTAAACGCAAGTCGATATCGTGTAATGTAAGTGTTACAAAAAGCTATCTGTTATAAAAGATTATGAAAAAAATCCATTGTTATACAACTTTTTGAATCCAGGTATGCTCGTATTAAATATGTCAAAGTCTATGTTTTCATTAGCAGAGTTGAAAGATCTAGGCGCCCTGTTAACAAATATGTTCTTTAAATAGTTCGTTTTTGAGGGGGGTACATAAAGTAACTGTGTGTGCCGCGTAAATTTTTTTGGTGTATTAATATAAAATTTACCTAATAGTTCGGGAGAATCTATTTCACCTTGAAATATTTTTAAAAGAAATGCTATATCCGACATTTCCCTTCTTTTCTCTAATGGTAAAAAATGAAATTTCTTGCATCGCTCTATGTAATTTTCACAATAAGTGTGGCATTTGTACTGCAGGTAACGAAGAAATCGTTTTTGCACTGCTTCTAACCGCGAAATATAAATATCGTATTGCGGGTTCCATACCTGTGACGCATATTCTAGGTGACTGCGTACGAAAGCACAATACAACATTTTTATGACTTTTATGTCCTTAAACTCTGAAGACATCCTCATAATAAACCCAAGTGCTTTTCTGGCCTTTGTTATAATTAGTATCTATGTGTTGATCGAAGAGCAATTTTGAGTCAAATATTACACCAAGATCCCTAATACTAGTGACCCTTGTTATAGGTTGGTTATTGATAGAGTAAGTGAAAGAATGAGTATGAGGTTTTCTGGTAAATGAACAAATAAAACACTTAGAAATATTTAGGTCTAGCTTATTGTTAACACAGTAGGCATGAAAATTAGTAAGATCTTCCTGTAACTTAAGGCAGTCCGAACTTTCGACAATTGGACAAATAATTTTCATGTCGTCTGCGTACAACAAGATTTTACTGTGAATAAAACAGGAAGATATATCATTTATAAAAATAATGAATAGCAAGGGCCCCAGGAGTGAGCCCTGAGGCACCCCTGAAGGTATGAATAACTTCTTAGAAGTATAGCCATATAGTGCAACGGTTTGACTCCTTTTTTTATTTCTTCCTTTTTTATGTATGGGATATAAAAAAAAACACGTTGTATACTGTTGCAATCACTTTCATTCAGTCAATATTAACTAGAGTTTGGAGCACTCGTTTCCAGGAATGAAACAGTATCAACTAGAGATCCAAGTCTCTATATACAGGGTTATTTGTAAAACACCAACAACCTCGCAGGAGTAGATTTGTAAAATTATAATACAACAACAACATTTGTTCTTAGACTTTTCTAAAAACAGACAAAAAAAATCAACTTTTCATTCATACAGAGAGTCGATTTTTTTTTGTCTGTTTTTGGAAAAGTCTTAGAACAAATGTTGTTGTTTATGATGATAGTAATCTACTCCTGCGAGGTTGTTGATGTTTTACAAATAACCCTGTATAATAAGATATGGAAACTCAATCTCTATTTATTGATACTGTTTACGTAAAACCTAATAAAATCATAGAAAATACATAAAAAATACCAAGCATTTATCTTACAAAGTGTTTGACTCATGTAGCATTTCTTATCTGTTCGCAATACGAATAGCACGACAAGAATATTACTCAACAGTCGTAAAATATATCTTACGTAAGTCTTCTTTTGAATAGAAAAGTGTGCCTCCCGTAGTCACATTAATATGTGGGTCATGGCTTTTTCGACGTTTCGAGCGACCGCCACTTCTGTTTCTGCCAAATATCTTTATCACAGATAATATAATATAATACGATATCGTTATCAAAACTATAGTCTAGTTTAGTTAGTCTTGTTCTTGTACTATCTTAATAAATTAACAAATATTACGAAGAATATCTACCCAAAGATAGCTTATCATATTATGTTGTAAACGACTTAAAGAGGCACCGTATTGAGACATTTATATTGTTTGTTAATCAAAATCAAATCTTAATTATGTTTCATATGAAATTACTTTTTTAACCGCAAATTATATTATCTATAATTATTTTATTTATAATTATGATTTATTTTTCTAAGTTTACCGACTCGAACTTGTAACAGTAAAGAACATTCTTGAAACTGAAAATAATTAACCACGAGTTTAAGAGGAAAATTGTAAAAATACAATCACTTACATAATTTTAAATTGTAATTGTTTTTCATGGCTGCTTCATATGCAGCGCGTTGACGCCAAAACCGAATTTTCATTGAATATGAAATTTATTTCGTTTACTTACATGTGGGTCGAGGTTGCCGCCTCATTATTATACATTTTTAGGCAAATCGCTAACCAAGTTCAGAACATTAACATTTTTACCTTAATTGAAAATGTTTTTGTTTTGGCCTTTGGTTTTATCTGTCTGTCACACTATTACTTTCTTCGGTTGGATTAAGTTGAGTAATGAGAAAGTAAAGATCTCGTCTTATTATTTTTGTAATAAAACCTTTAGTTCTAACTTTACTAATACCTACAAACTCATTCTAATAATTTATTCAATTAAAAAATCTTAAACTTCTTTCAAACAACCTCAAATTAATAACAAAACCAGCTTCAAAATTAAATTCCTCTAAAAAGTTTGTTTTTATTTTAGATATTTTTACAGGATGTTATTCTTTTTTTTATTAAATAAGCTTTTTTTTATTTTTAACTTTTTGTGGTATGTAATTGTGTAGTTAAATATATTTTGGTATCCCTTTTCTATCAAAAAAATAATAATCATTTAAAATTGATTCTTAGAATACAACGAAGACGTCAAGGTAGTTCATTCAAAATCATAGTATTTTTTAGGATTACTTGAAAACGACAGAACCGATTAGAAACATAATTAAACGGGAACATATCAAGTATACCCTTTCGAATAAAAAAAAATTTGACAATCGGTTCACAATTCGAGGAGATATCAAGTAACAATAGGTGTTAAATTCAACTGAATTGTGTTGTATGTAACAAAAAAAAATCAGTTTAATTGAACACCTCTTTTTTGAAGTCGGTTAAAAAGATTTCCATTCTCATTCAAGGCCGCGCACGCATTCAACAGCATTAGTCCCCCGTAATAAGATAATCCTCCGCAAATGGGAAAAATATTAAACCTACAAAGGCTTTCTTATACACGCTAAAATTTTGATCATTTGGTTCCCGCAGTGGAGTGGTTCCACTCATGATAACAAGCAACTTTTACTATGGGGCCAACTCTGATGTCGCGAAAAAAAATCAGCTGCATACAAAAGCGCAATACCTACTCGACCATCGTAATGTATGGATCAGCTAATATTTTTTTCGCGTTATCACAGTTGGCCCCATAGTAAAAGTTGCTTGTAATCATGAGAACCTCACTGCGGGAACCAAATGATTAAAATTTAACGCAATATTCATACTGTCAAAAGTATAGCTTAGCTTAATAATATGACGTAATATCTAACTAATAAAATGATACTGTTGTCTCAGTATGATTACAAAATAAAAATCAATCGACATCCTTACAAGTTCAAAACAAAAATAAAATGTTAACGTAACAGGATTTCCTTCCTGATATTTTTTTTATTGAAAATCAATTTGATAACTGAAAATTTAGGTATCCTGAAATGATTTAAAGTTCGACTGAATTTGTAGTAAACAACTTTGACGATAAAAAAATGTTGTTTGATAGCCTCGGTTAATAGCATTATCTACAGATTACTTATGCCGTACAATGAGAGCATATTTTCTTATTTTACACTATGTACGAAAAGAGCGTGACCAGCAAATTCCAATGACAACCTGAGAAATATCTAAAGGTTAATTTATAATCAATTTGGTATTTTATTGCTGTTGGATGCTTTAATATTAATACGGCGCCCAATCTCCATTATTGTCCATAATCGCTTGCATGGCAACTTTGCGGCAAACTTTCCGCCAATTTTCCAGTAGACGTCCACGCGGATTTCAGTTCACGAGTAATGTCAGAGACGATTACTGCATTTGTTGCCCTTATTTTAGGCTTCACCCACGCCCAAATATTTTTATCTGTGAGGGCATCAGTGGTGATGAGCACTAAGAAATTCAGTCTTCTTAGATCCTTTTTGTAAGAAAAAATAAATATTTTTTTTTCATGTATTTTATCAATAAAATAATTTCGACGACCGAAAAGCATCGTTTTTAGGGTTCCGTAGCCTAAATGGCAAAAAACGGAACCCTTATAGATTCGTCATGTCTGTCTGTCTGTCTGTCCGTATGTCACAGCCACTTTATTCCGAAAGTATTAAGACTACACAGTTGAAACTTGGTAGGTAGATGTATTCTGTTAACCGCTTAACGAATTTAATACAAAAATAAGAAAAATAAAAGATTAAGGGGGGGCTCCCATACATGGAACTGAAACTGAAAAAAAATTTTTTCTTCAAACCAACACGTGTTGGGTGTCTATAAATAGGTCTTTAAAAATGACATTAAGGTTTCTAAGACAACTTTTTCTCAAAGTCAACCGTTTGAAAGATATTCACCGCCAAAGTGGTAAAATGTGTGTCCCCCCCCTTTAACTTTTGTAATAAGAGAGTGAAAAATCTAAAAAATATATATGCTGTAGATCTTAATAAACACTTTCAACCAAAATTTGGACGAGATATAGGAATTAGTTTTTGAGATATATCACATTTTCTAAAACCGCAAATATAACTTTGTCATTCATACCAACACTGTGAAAAACAAAGTTATTTTACAGACGAAAAATTATAGGTGGTATTAAATATGGTATGGTATAAGGTAACTACGGAACCCTATGGCGCGTGGCCCGACACGCACTTGGCCGGTTTTTTTAACATCCTCTTTGACGATATTTGCAGCACGCATTCTTTCAATTCTATGTCAAACGTCATAAGGTTACATTAAAAAAGTTTATATTGTCCAAATTAATTATTCTTATTCTTAAATTTTTTAAAGTCGTAAGTAAGGTTACATTAGAGAGTTTTTGGCGGGATTTTGTCGAGTTCAGTTCGGTGACTATTTTAATTATTCGCAAATTGATTCATAGTGGATATTGTGTCTTAAAATTCGTGCTGTTTTGTGGTACAAGTGTCTACGCAACTGAACAATATGTGGGATAATGGAAATAGGCGCGATCTTGGTTGTGTGAAGCTGAGACTTTTATTGTAGTGGTCGCTACCTCGGCTGACCTTACCGAGTAAACTGTCTTGATATACTTGCTGCCAAATGCTCCAAGCAGCATTGGAATGTGATGCACCCGCATTTTAATGTAAACTGAAACAATCTACTAGAAATACTGAACTATTCAACACTAGACACTGGCAAAATTTACTTCCAAGAGGAAAGTAGATTGCCAAACAAAAATAAGAAGAAGAAGGTTACATTAAAAAAGTTTTTATGTCCAAAATAATTTTATATGGTGGTTAAGTATTCTTAAATTTTCTTATTTTCCGCGCAATTTTCTAATTTTTTTCTTTCATAACAACCATCTCCTGATAATAATAAACACAACAAAAAAAGAATTAGCTAAATCGGTCCAGCCGTTCACGCGTGATGGCTTGACCACGCGAAATTGGATTCATTTTTTATATATATATATAGATTTCACTCGGAGAGATCTCAATCGACGCGCAATCTATCTTCGGAGATGCGTTTTCCTCATTTTTTCGATATATGTAATAGTATTTTGTTATAGCCCTTGGTTGGGGCAACAAACTCAACCATTAACCCGGCCCCGGGGGAAACAGGGCCATCTTCCCTGTCTCCCACCTGGGCAATTCTTGTTTGACGCGTCCAAGTCGCGGGGGTGGGCACCTTATATCTTAGTAGGCCAGGATATTGGGTGGCGAAGTTCAAACAAGGACCCAGTGCTGCGGGGTATATCGCGGTCCCCCCTGCCCAGGGATACGGGTGAAGACTTCAACGGCTACAAAGGCGGAGATAGTGGATATCGGTACGGCGGAGTAGGCGGACGAAGCACAAAACCCAGTGGAAAGCTGCCTTTACGTATTTAGGCCACAGGTTAACACTGGAGCTGGACCACCAGGCAGGGTGGCACAGTAGGGAAGGCGGCGGAAGAGATTTCGGTCAAACCACGGCTCCCAAGCTCTTCAGAAGAGTTACTGCCTTGGCGTCAGGTGGCAACCGGCCGTAAAACCCCACTGCCAACACAAATCTCTCCTCACATGAAATGCAAAACAAGAGAAGTAAGGGCTATAAGGTTAGGGCGTTCCCCGTAAGCGACGTCAATGCAAATAAGGCGATATCCAATTCAAATACTGCTAGGGCGTACCCCCGAAGCGACGCACATAAGGACAAGAACTCACGTTCGCTCTTAGATATCACTAAAATTAGACTGGCAACATGGAACTTGGGGTCTCTTACGGGAAGAAGCCAGGAATTAAGCAAAACATTACAAAAACGGTGCATTAACATCTGCTGCCTACAAGAAACGAAGTGGAAGGGTTCAAAATCTAAGGACATAGGCAACGACTACCAGTTGATATACCACGGTATTGACAGCAAAAGAAATGGAGTGGCGATAGTCTTGGATAAACACTTTAAGACCCGCATTATAAGTATCACAAGGAAAAACGATTGATTAATGGCCATCAAATTAGCTCTGGACAATCAGCAGACTACTAACATTATATCAGCTTACGCACCACAGACTGGCTGTACTGAAGCTGAGAAGTCGGAGTTCTGGGAGGATCTGGATGACCTTATACACGGTATCCCCTCAAATGAGTACAAAATAATTGGAGCGGATCTTAACGGCCACGTTGGGACCGAGGGCTCTTTATATGGGACGGCTCATGGGGGATTTGGAATAGGCGAAACCAACAAGCAGGGTGAGGAAATTCTGGACTTTGCTATGAGACACTCGCTAACCTTAATAAATACAACTTTTAAAAAGAAAGAAGAACATCTAATCACATATAAGAGTGCAGGCAGAGTGTCGCAAATTGACTTCATTATTGCTGACAGAGCTGTAAAATGCAAGTTCAAAGACTGTAAAGTCATCCCTGGAGAGCCTTTGACCACACAACATCGCCTGCTTGTTGCCGTATACATCCTACCAAAACCGATAAAAACAGTAGTCGACAGAACCCCAAGGATCAAGTGGAAAGATATGAATGGTCCAAAAGGCGAACTTCTAAAGGATGCTATTAAAGAATATATAGAAGCCGATCTGGACATAAATTATAGCACTTCTGAAGATATGTGGTCAAAGTTCGAAGTACAGTGTAGAGAAAAGGCCGCAAAAACTCTAGGAATATCTAAAGGACCCATTGGAAATGAAAAAGATCCAAATTGGTGGAACGATAAAGTGAAAGCGCAGCTAGCGAACAAAAAAGAACACTTTAAGAAATGGCAAAGCTCTCAACTTGATGAGGACAGAGACCAATATAAAGAAGCAAAGAAATTGGCAAGGAGATGCGTGGCACAAGAAAGGGCAAACAACGATCAAAATTTTTATAATAATTTAGAGAACGCCAAAACCGCGAATGAGGTTCTTAAAATTGCAAAATGGAGACATAGAGCTACTATGGATGTTAAAGTTAATAAATATATAAAAAGCAAAAACCAGACGGTTCTGACAGACAATGCCCAAATAAGAGAAAGGTGGTTCGAGTACTATGAACAACTTCTCAACGAAGAATTCCCAAATGAAGATCCTATACCATACCAACCAATATACGGACCAATACCTGAAGTAGATATGGCCGAAGTTAAACACGCTGTGATAAAAATGAAAAACCATAAAGCTACGGGGACGGATGAGATTCCTGCAGACCTTTGGAAAGTTCTTGGACCGATTGCCGTAGCATGGCTCACCAAACTGTTTAACATCATCTTAGCCACCAAACGCATCCCAGATTCCTGGCGCCAAAGCTACCTGCTACCTTTTTATAAGAACAAAGGAGATGTGGCACAGTGTGAAAATTATAGGGGGATCAAACTAACATCACACACACTAAAAATATGGGAAAGGGTAATAAACAGACGAATCACCAATATGACACAAATATCTCCCAACCAATTCGGCTTCACAGCATCCAAATCAACTATTGACGCAATACAATCGCTAAGGATCATGATGGAGAAATATAGGGCTAACCACAAAGACCTACACCTCGCATTTATTGACCTTGAAAAAGCCTTCGATCGAGTACCCCGAAAATTAGTATGGCAGGCTCTTCGTGCACAACACGTACCCGAATACTACGTTGAACTAGTACAAGATATGTACAGCAATGTCAGCACAAGAGTCAAAAGCTTAGCAGGTGTTAGCGAGGCTTTCGAGGTCAAAGTAGCCGTCCATCAAGGATCCGTGCTGAGTCCGCTGCTATTTAATTTGGTCATGGACTATCTTTCTAGGGATATACAGTCTCCACTGCCGTGGACCATGATGTACGCGGACGATATAGTTCTCGCGGCGGACACTGCGAAACACCTGCAGGAAAGCTTAAATACGTGGGTAAATGCATTAGAAAAGTATGGTCTAAGAGTCAGCAGGACCAAAACTGAATATTTGAGGTGCCCTTTCAACGGCAACAGAGTCCCAGAAACTATCTGCATTGAGAGCACACCTATTCCCGCTGTAGATAAGTTCAAGTACCTGGGTTCTATGCTAACACCTGATGCTAATATAGATGCTGACGTGACCCACAGGGTGAGTGTGGCATGGCAGAAATGGCGATCACTTACTGGCGTGCTGTGTGACCCGCGTATTCCCATAACAACCAAGGGCAAAGTTTATAAAACGGCAGTTCGACCGGCACTATTGTATGGAACAGAATGTTGGACTACCAAAAAGACACATGAACAAAAAGTTCATGCCAACGAAATGAAGATGCTTAGATGGGCAGGAGGTGTAACCCGGCTAGATAGAATCCGTAATGAATATATTCTTCTGGGAGGGAGCTTCAAAGTTGCACCAATAGCGGATAAAATCTCTGAAAATCGTCTTCGTTGGTATGGCAATGTTCAAAGAAGGGATAAAGATCATGTGGTACAAATTGCATTGAACCTACCAGAACAAAAGAAAGGCAGAGGCCGCCCACCTGCAACTTGGTGGAAGAATATCGAAAGAGACCTCAAGAAAGCCCAATTGCCTAAACCGACAGCCATCGATCGTACGACCTGGCGCAGGAAGGTGAGGAGACCCGACCCCAAATGATGGGATAAGGAGAGGAAGAAGAAGATTTTGTTAATTAATTACTTACTAAAAGAAGATCCCAATTTTTTGGAAATTTTCAAAATTTTCAAAATTCAAAAACTATCCAGCCAATTTTCAAAATTCTTTCATTATCGGATCCACAATTAAAAATTTCTCAAAAACTATCCAGCCAATTTTTAAAATTCTTTAATTATTGGATCCACAATTAAATTTTGAACCTGGGAACACTTGTTTCATGGCGAAATCTCAGTTATCCTCGGAAATATAAATAGCATATGGGCCAAAAAGGACTTGATAGACATTTTCAATGTCAAAAATATTTACAAATCAGAAAACACATTTCCGAATATATTTCGTTTTTGTTCTACTTTGGCAAAATCTTTACCTGATGCCGGCGGCGGCAGAAGCTTCAAAGATTTGAACACACATTTGAACTCATTTGTGTAGGACGGTTATTTGAGTATGTGTTCAAAGTTTGGCCTATTATAGTCTGTGGTTTGGCAGGAACACTTGTATGTGCTAAGTTTGTGTTGAAAAGTGTTCAAATCTTTCAAGCTTTGTCTGGCGCCGGCGGCGGCGTAATAGGTAAAGTAACTACCTAAATCATGCGGGAATAACGTTCAGTTTAGTAGGCGTGTGCACTACGTAGTCTAGTACGTCAATATCTATCGCGGTATTTTGCGGTTTGCACTTTGTTCAATTAGGTATTACTTCGTCGTCATCGCTACGCTTGAACTACTGAATTCTCGCGACTTTACCTTCTCACTGTCTAGTTTGTAATATAAACTTTTTATTTCAAGTTATCCATATATCTTAATTCTTTACTTTATTATGTCTTTATTATTTGGTTACACTGTATCTCGTAAGTTTTTCACCTGAATTCTTTCAAGTTCAACTTTGTCAATCGACAGCATCGACAGACAAGGAAACCTTAACATGAAATTAATTACTATGGATAAACCTTTTCATTGAAACTAGGTAATGCAATAAATTATTCTACTTGATTATATCCAAATAAGACCACTCTTAGTTTCACCAAAGAAGTCAAGGATAACGAAACCAATGATCCGCGTAATTATTCACCTACTTACTTATAGAAGTTACATAAATATTTAATGTCATTTTTGTCACATTATTATTAAGAACTAATAAATGAGTCACTCAGTAATTGCTATGATAACAAAATGTACAAGGTTCAATCTATTCAGTACTGGAAATGCCAAACATACTTGCTCATTAATTAGGGAATAATTAATTAGTATTTACTTATCAATTAACTTAAAATTTTGTAACCGCTAAGCAGTGGATGATATTTTCACGAAATCATGAGAACTTGTTGATTTTCCCCAATCGTTGGTGACGTAGTACGATTATCCAATCTTTCTATGGTCGTTTTATGATTCGTAATAGTCATCATTGTGTCCTATGCGTTAATATTTTTCTACAACATTTTACTAAACGTCATTACGTGGTTTACCCATTTCTACTACAATATCCGGTGTACATCATTCCACTTTCCTTAAGGACTTGGAAACTCTCCCAAGTACCTAACTAATATTTAGTTTCATTTCTACGAAAATCTCAATGTTTCTCTTAACACATTTCGACATTTACCCGAATTAGTTTGAATCAATTGTTTGAAAAAGTCTACCTCAATTTATTCTACTATTAATAAAATTATGATAGATGACCGAGCCTTTAGGACAATTGTTTGATAGTCAAAATTTAGGTCAATCATCGTTGATTAGAGTACTTGTGCTTAATCAAAGATACAGAAACAAATTGAACATGGTACTTATGTTTCAGTCGTTTCAGTAGATACTTTAATTTTTTCAGAACGTGTGTAAACTGAAATATTGGTCAAGGTATTTACCTACGTAAATGTTTTGTGAAAAGAACAAGCTGACAAAACGAACCATTACGAAATGAACATTGAAGGATACTACTTTAAACATGTTATTGTCATCGAAAATTTTAAAATAAATATTTAACAGTTAATTTTACTGTAGCACAAGTTGTGATGAATATGATATACAAACGTGAAAAACGGTCAACTTATATTCAATTGACAAAATGTCGCCACATTTATTTTAATAACTTTGTAACGATTTTAGTAACACAAGCTTTGCGTATGTATTCTTAACATCATGTCATGTGATAGATTTTGTTTTTTTATATTCTAACAAAATTCAGACAATTAAACTTTATTCATCTCGCTAAAGTAACTGGGACAGCAAAAAATCGAGATCAAAATAGTCACAAAGCAAAGAACTTTATAAAAATAGATTGTAACAAAAAGTAGCCTATTTTATATTTAGCATTTAAGAGACGTAGGATATGAATCAGGATCTGGTAAACAAAAGAGTTAAGGCACAACAAGAATAGAGATAATAAAATCCATTTAATTTAACACACATATTCATTGGTGGTTACAGAATCTATAATTGAAGTGTTTTTCTCGAAGTGAGGTCAAATTTTATATCTCAGAAACGCTCGAGATCGACGTCGTAATAATTGTAATGAATCTGCGGTAACGAGAAGTATTTTACTTCCGATCCTGAGCATGTGGTCGACCATCAGGGACAAATCCGAGGCTTTTAGAAACTAGGTCATGATCGTGTTTAAATTTAAAGTGGCGATGAGAGATCTCTTAGACACAGAACCTTGATGATTTCCACAAAAATTACATCATACATCAACGCTTAGAAACAAGCTTAAAGGAAATAAAGTTAATCCTCATTACTGAGTCGTTTTATCGAATTCGAATACTTCTATTGAGTTTTATCATATAAGCCCTTATACCAATTCCATGACGTCACCGTCCGTGCAAGCATAACAATTCTACTGATGACAGTTTATGGAATTACACTATTTTCCTTTATATCTGCTCTGAACTTTTCTAATGCAAGCGGTTACATTACCGCGAGTCGCACGCATATTGAGTGCGTGCTGACGACTGGTTCACAACCAATCTTATTAGGATAGCTTCTGCGTAGTGGCTATGATACGTCACAACCATAATTGTTACGAAAAACGGAGCTTTCTTCTATCTTATTCGATATCAGGGGGTCGATGATGCATCCGGTTTAGCCGAAATGTATTGTATTGTATACTCGGAAGAGGTATTTCTGTACGTAACGGTGGTGACGATATCAAAGTAGTAGAGAAGGCGATGAAACGCGCGCTTCGACGCTTCATGGCTTCAGTTTAGCGATCGCGCTCGTGGCCAATAGACGTTTAGATTTTGTTGCCGTTGAACATAAACAATCGTAATTAAACTCGTACTTAGAGTTTTATCTTGGCGCTCAATTATTGTTAGTGTTACCTTTTTTATTTTGTGAAATGCGCGTGTGCGCCGAGAGACAAAGCGTTCGTTTAGCATCGGCCCGTTGGCTACGCCGCCGAGCTGCAAGAATGGCCCATTCAATTGGAATGTTGCATTTTCAGTTCAAGCGCATGCTGAACAAGGAGCTCAGCCATTTTTCGGAGTCGAGCAAGTCTGGCAACCAGATCTCAGAATACATCTGTTCTACATTTTTGGGTGAGTTTAAATCTAAGTTTGATGATTAATAATCTACGAGAAAATTTATGTTCGTTTAACTTAAATAAATACTTACTTATAATAATTTTGGATGATAAGTTTATTCGTAAATAATTTAAAAACTTAGACAGTTTTTTTAACATTTAAATGAATATTGAGTAAGTTATTGTATTTTCGTATATATTTAGTTATAATTTTATTTTCCAAACAAAGCTATTAATCTTTTTGCACTGAACAGAATAACAGTTAGAATACAAACAGCAATGTTATTGCCAAGATAAAGAAATGTCGCATTTGTGATATTTTCTACAATTCCACTGAACATTATTACTTATTACGTATATAAAATGAAAAAACTTCAATAAATACTATCATTAAAAAGTAATAGAAAGCTCGTGATAGACTAAACATGACACAAATCCAGTGAAAGCAGTTAATTTTTAATCATTCCCTATAGCTTTACACGAATGCGTCACAAAAGCACGCACCAAATGGAAAATGTATTGTATTAAAGCATGGAAAGTGTACTTTGCCCTGCCCCCGTGTGACGTAGGCGCCGCCCGCCCTTCGGAGGCAGCTACGTGACCCGCATGAAAATTAGAACGACCCTCGTAAACCTCAACCTAAATTATTAAACTACGTAATCTACGTATCGAACTAAAAGCCACCGAACTTAACTAGACTCGACTAATAAACTGTTCCGAAATCCGGAGTAAAGTAACTAATGTTCGTGCTTCTTTAATTAACAAGTAAACTATAGTATTTAGCACTTTTAGCGAGATAGAACTAGTTTCAATAAACTGATGTGTATTACGAGCATCGTTAACAAATTTCACTCGCAGGAGTAAGTAGATGCTACGTTTCGTTTGCATGCTACGAGATATTAATAAAGACCATGTACCCGCCATTTTGAAAAAATCGGAATTTCTTCGCAACTGATAAAACTAGTGTCTATCGATACGATAAACGTTGAAATAAACACAAATTTATTGATGGTCTTATTGTCGTAAAATGTATACTTTCGGAGATATATAAAGATTAATTATTTTTTAGAGGCTAGTAATTTTATGATATTGACAATTTTATTATAGTAGGTTTTCATTATACTTAAAGTAAAATGTTTTTGGCGTTATACACTCTTACCGCTAAATGAAATGCATAATAGTCTGGAGTTGCAAATTGAAGTGTTTCTTTCTATCACGATGTTTTTTTTTAAGTCCCAATATCTCCTTTATTTACGAAAGTATACATTTAAGGACAATTTGACAATCAATAATTTATTTTGACGTTTTCTATCGAATAAAACTAGTTTCATCAGTTGCGACGAATATCCATTTTTTTGAATTGGTATACCAGGCTCCATACTAAAACGTTACATGCCTTTTCGTAGTAAATTGTTACTACTACGCCGTAGCATTACAACCCCTTTATTATATGTAGATTCAAAAAGTACATTCTAATGCCGGGTCCAGACTTGTGTAACGTAACATTACCAAAAAATCGCCTCTGTGGTCTAGTGGTTCGCCCACCCGTGTAAGACGCAGGGGTCTTGGGTTCGATTCCCAGTAAGTACAATTTGTACTCGGTTTGATTGGTGGTAGGGCTTATTTCAAGTCCGCCTGGCTAGCTTGGTAGCAAGATGGTGGTCCATCTTACATAAGTCTGACGCCATATAACAACAATTCAAAAATTGTTGTGTTCCGGCAGTTAGAGGTAAGATAGCCAGTTCCTCAGTGATGAGGTTTCCTAGTGTACTGCCTTCGGCTTTATCGTCACTTGTTACCGTCGTTACCGTTACATTACATAAGTCGGACCTGGCATAAGGCTGCACAAAGCAACCCAGCTGCACAAGAATTACTTACCAATTTTTTCTTACTAATTTGCAACTCAAAGTTCAACACCCAAACATCGATATCAATGGAAAAATATTAAATGATAGGCTGATAAATGAAGGACTATACCATTTGACAGTATTCAATTTCATCTAATACAAAGTTCAGCGCAGTTCAACCAATTTGATGCTGCTGTACGCAATATGCAAATTGTTGTTGATTCAAACTTTGTCGGATTCGAATGAAGGCGGTCCATAAGTACCAGAGACTCCAATAAGAAACAGTCAGGATATTTAGGATTGTCAGAAAACTCTTCAAATCCCTTTTTAGCATCATGTAAAAATCAAATCACAAT
Source organism: Agriphila geniculea (assembly GCA_943789525.1). Lineage (NCBI taxonomy): Eukaryota > Metazoa > Arthropoda > Insecta > Lepidoptera > Crambidae > Agriphila > Agriphila geniculea. Next base: position 11,952,416 of record OX038875.1, read on the forward strand.
TGGATTTAAATAGATTTATTAAATTAACAATACAAGTTTCATGTAGATAACAGAACGGCTCATATTATAATCAAACTCAAACTCAAATCTCTGCTTGAGTAGAGTTAGAAAAGGATGGATTTCATTTCGAGTTTGATTCTAAAATACAAGCCTAATTATTCATCTACCCAACTAAAAATATTTCTAAAACGGTTAGTCATTTCTGTGTCATATAATTTAAAAACATTCTTGAAAAATTTTATTTAACTAACGCCGATTATTTTTCTTATCAAATTGTCTCTACCATAATGCTATTCTTATAAAATACCGAATTTGTCTTATTTGAATAAACTATGGTGCAAAATTCATGAGATGTAAAATAGAGCGCCTAGTTTATGTAACGCCTATTTGCGTTATAATAATTTTACTTTGTTCCAACAGTATAATATAACACTTACACATTTATCTATTCAGATTAAAATGCATTTCTAGATTTTGGCTTAATAACATCACATAAGATATTATTATAGCCTATTATAATCCCCGCCAATTGGTAATACGCTGGAACCTTGTCACATTAACATCCACGTTGACGTGATCTGCAACTAAATATGTTATGAAACAAGAAAATTCTAATAGGTAATCTAATATATTAATTTTTGAATTATTATTTTGAATAAGATAGGGTCTAGGTTTTTCGATTTTGAGGTTATAAACATGGCCGCCAGGCGCATTACCCAATTGGCGGGGATAGTATAGCATCTTACCGCCGCCACGCCGAGTATTAAAATACTAGCGGCCGCCCGCGGTTTCACCCGTGTGGTTCTCGTTTCCGTGGGAATATCGGGATAAAAAGTATCCTATGTTTTAATCTAGGCTATCTACTATCTGTGTGCCAAATTTCATCCAAATCCGTTTGGTAGTTTTTGCGTGATTGAGGAACAAACATCCAAACATCCAAACCCACAAACTTTCACATTTATAATATTAGTAGGATATGAATACATAAGTTGTATCAACATTGAACAAGTAGTGAGAAGTCGGAGACAGCTAAGTAAGAAAACTTAAACCAACCGAGTTGCAATTTTATTGACGTCACTTGGCACTGACACTTTATCAGCTAAATTAACCATAATCTCACGAAGACCACTTTCCTTGTTTCTGAATTTGATCTTATCTTATCTTTGTGTATTTTTTTTACATGATAATGTGGGAACTTTGACCTCCGCACGCGACGACAACCAGGATGTCAGTATAAAACTGTTTAATAGGTAGTCATAAAAATAGGAGTAAGTAAACTTTTTTGGGAAACTCGAAAAAATACAGCTTATCTCATTTTGACTGATTAGTAGGCTTTGTACTGTCTCATTAGTCATTTTCGGGAAATTATATTGAATTGAGGATGTTGTAGGTAGACGAAAGATAACATTCTTCTTACACAAGAAAGGTAAAAGTTATTTGGCCTAAAAATCATTTTAAAATAGTTAAAATCATTTAGCTTTTTTCTACCAAGTTTTATACCTTCTGGAAAATGATTTTCTGATTTTTTTAACCAGTAGATGCAAATATTATAATTTGGAATCAGCTCAAAAAGCCTTTTCATGTCCTCACCCGTTAGGTTTTAGAAAAAAGAATCTGTACAAAAATGGTTGTGCTATAAATAAATCGCTTTCCATTTTAAAATCCAATAGGGCTCCTCCTTTCGTAAAATGATCTAAGAGTTCCGATTTCAGAAGGTTCACCCTGCCAAAGGATATCCCTCAATCACCAAACGCCGTATCTTTGACTTAGCAAACGCCACTAAAGAGGCGGCCATTCTCGGGAGAAAATTGTCAGATGTTAAAGCGGCTGTAGATGCGTAGCTCCTTAATTGATTTGTTTGCGCAGTGCGGCCCTGGAATCTCGGCCCAAGTTTGAGTAGGTACGTACCTACTACGGCTCAATAATAGTTTGAATGCCAACTCCAATTCTATGCAAGCACTACCCTATTAGTTATCTTGTTCTCTTAGGAAAACGGGTCAATAAAAAATAACGGGTTATTCTGATACGAGCTATTGAACACAAGGGTTTCGTTCGATATAAAGAATGATGTTTTTAATTCTACACTTGGCTTATAATTTGCGTGGCTTACGGCGGCTAGTCCGCTTGAATTTTTTGACAAAAGTATAGGTAGTCACTTATTAACCCTTAATTTTGTTTGCATTACTGCACAGCAAAATTAAAGATAAATTAGAAAGTTTTCAGTAAGATATTTTTATCGCGAAATTCTTTGTTATGCGTCGCAATTTTAGTCAAAAGTTAACATTTAATTTGAGATTAATTATAATAATACAGTATTTATTTTTATCTTAACATCAAATTCGAAATGGGACCGTCTTAATTCTTATTTAATATTTGTTTTCCACAAAATTTTATAGTTGTATACTTTGCACTTATGTGCAAAGTAGTTTATACTAAGACTTTTGTTTGGCCACTTTATTTATTTTCTCGTGGCTGTAATATAAAAACGTAGACCATTAAAATTGATAAAGCAAATGACAACGGATTGAAAAGTCTGTTCCTAGGAAATTTGTTTTTTCTACAATATAATATACCTACTATAATAAGTAATATAAAGCACTCCGCACTCGCCTAAAAATAGCTCAGTGTGTGCCACTTATATTATTATTACATTGATAAGATACCAATTTATGTTTAATGGACACTAACTCCAACTGTCGTACCTACTTGAATAAATTATACCTTCTTTAACGGTTCCTACATCGTATGTACTGTACTTAATATCAATTTAATTTAATCCCTGTACTTAGCGTACAATTCTATAATATTTTATGTAAATGAACTCTTCAGTCAAGTAGTTAGCACATCGAGTAAATATTGTTTATAGTCCTTGGTATTAGAATTTTGTTAAGAAATATACTAACGAGTAAAAATATGGTATCAGCACTGTTTTTTTTTCAGACCAATTTTCTGCACAGAATAAATTTATAGATTAATATTGCCCATATTGATCTTTAAAGTACTAATTTTATTTTGATTATCTCAATGGATTCCTTGAAAATGAAATATGAAAATAGATTGATTTATAGAATAATGATAAATATGGAATGAACTAGCTTCCGCCCGTGACTTCGTTCGCGTGTAAATTCGGAAAATCACTGGGGAACCTTTGAGCGGGATAAAAAGTACCTATTCTGTGTCGAAAAGTAGGAATAGTAAGATATTGGTAGGATTTCACATTTTTTGATCGTTATACTTTTTACCTTATGTTACTTTTATTTACTACACAATTAAAAAAGGCATATATTGTAAAGCTTAAAATTGAATTTAAGAGAAAATATATTAAAAAGAAATGCAAAACGATAATCTTCTTTTTTTATTTATTATTATACTTATCATATATTTTTATACATAAGGAAGTCAGTAGCTGTGTAATTTGACACCCAACGATTCGATTATAACTAAAACATTATTCTATAATAGAATACTACTACTTGAGTATGGAATGGTATCAATATCTATCAAAGCTAATAAGTATTAGTTAATATTGCACATGTTCACCTACTTTCTCCGACATAGAGACCTGATGGCATAGATTCGGAAAACGATAATATCGTATCAATTATTTAAGTGCTTATATATTTGACCTATATACGTAACTATATTTAGTTTCCTCGCAAAGCAAGTATGCCGACATTGCCAAACATTGTTTTAAAGAACTAAACAAAATAATGTTAATTTTATTCAAAAAGTTCGCTGGTTTTTTCGGAATATTATAAATCTTTACTTTAGGATAAGAAATAAATTAAAAAATATTTATGAGACTTTTTTGTTAACAGACAAACAACAGGATATTGATCTGCCATCGTTACAAGTGGATGAAGCCCAAGACCGTCAAGCTAAGAAGAAAGACAAACCACAACGCCATGGCGGGCCGGCCACCACAATGTCACAAGTAAGTCATAGATTAATTTTATTAATGGATTTTTATTTATTCTTAAATGTATTCCTTGATAAACTAATTTGAAATATTCCTTGTAATACAAAACTTTAAACTTATGTGAAAGTTATATTAAAATAGTTGTTTTTAGGGTTCCGTACCCAAAGGGTAAAAACGGGACCCTATTACTAACTCCGCTGTCTGTCTGTCTGTCACCGGGCTATCCGTGATAGCTAGGCAGTTGAAATTTTCACAGATGATGTATTTCTGTTGCCGCTATAACAACAAATACTAAAAACATAATAAAATAAATATTTGAGAGGAATGTTTTGCCGTTTTTGGTACGGAACCCTTCGTGCGCGAGTCCGACTCGCACTTGGCTGGTTTTTTTTACGTTAGATACGATATTTTTTTACTTATAATAATGAGTTTTTACCTAACGATGGTATTATTTTTCAGATATCTGGTGTCAAAAGGGCACTCACACACACCAACAGCTTTACTGGTGAACGTGTCCCAAGGTATGGAGTGGATACTCCCCACGAGGAAGAACTGGGCAGGCAGCTGAACGAGCTCGATCGCTGGGGTGTCGACATCTTCCGCATCGGCGATCTCTCCTGTGGCAGGCCGCTTACGGCTGTCGCTTATGCAGCTTTCAACTCCCGAGAGCTTCTGTCAACTCTGCAGATAGCACCTCGTACCTTCTTAGCGTTCGCCGTGACACTAGAAGAGCATTATGTGCGTGACAACCCCTTCCACAATTCGCTCCACGCAGCTGACGTCACACAGTCCACTCATGTGCTTCTTAACACACCAGCTCTGGACGCCGTATTCACACCAATTGAGGTGTGTGCGGCGCTGTTCGCAGCATGTGTTCATGACGTTGATCATCCTGGACTCACAAACCAGTTCCTCGTAAACTCCAGCTCTGAACTAGCTCTAATGTACAATGATGAGTCCGTTCTTGAAAACCACCATCTCGCAGTTGCGTTTAAATTATTGCAAAACGATGGCTGCGACATATTTATCAATTTGCACAAGAAGCAAAAACAGACATTAAGAAAAATGGTCATCGACATGGTACTCTCGACAGATATGTCCAAACATATGAGTTTACTAGCTGACCTAAAGACAATGGTAGAGACAAAGAAAGTGGCCGGAAGTGGAGTATTATTACTAGACAATTACACAGATAGAATACAAGTCATGGAGAATCTCGTTCACTGTGCCGATCTAAGCAACCCTACAAAACCTTTGCCCCTATATAAGCGATGGGTAGCGTTGCTTATGGAGGAGTTCTTCCAACAAGGAGACCGTGAGAGAGAACAGGGCATGGATATCAGTCCGATGTGTGACAGGCACAACGCAACAATAGAAAAATCTCAGGTCGGTTTCATTGACTACATCGTGCACCCCCTGTGGGAGACGTGGGCGGACCTGGTGCACCCGGACGCTCAGGATATCTTGGACACGTTAGAAGAGAACCGCGACTACTACCAGAGCATGATACCTCCGTCGCCACCGCCGGCTCCCGTGTCATCGCATTCAGCACCCGACGACGATCGCCCCGAACAAATACGTTTTCAGGTATGTATTCAAAATAAATGTATTTTCTTTCTTACTTTCTTTATGTTTATACTGTTTTAAGTAATTTTAAATGTTTTACCTACCTACTGATTTATTCACTATAAAACATACAGTTCGATCACTCTAATCTTCATTGAAGCAAACAAGCAAAGCCGCTATTACGTCAATACTCGTACATGTGACCACTCGAAGTTCTATCGCTTCAGATAAACTATTTTAAGATAATGAAAGCGTATAATCTACTTGTTTTTATAATGACAGATTAAGCATACTTCAGTCATAATGTATTTAAATTTCTTTATTTTTAGATGCAAGTAAATTCATTTCCTTTCCTCGTATCTAAAAATAATTCCAATACAGATTTTTAGTAGAACATACTAGAAGTACTTTTTATTGGATAAAATGAGCTTTCCACTAATCATTGTAGACATATTTTTTCTTACTTATTTTATAAAATTACTATATTTGGTTTTGTTTTGGTGCAGGTAACGTTAGAAGAGGGTGAGGGCTCGGAAGAATGCGAAGGGGAGGGCGACGGTGGGATGTGACGGAAACTACTGGGAATCTGTAAGAAACTCACTGAGAAGATGCAGGTGTGGTGGAGGCTCTGGCAGTAGGGCACGGGCCCGCGCCGCGCCGGCGCGCCGCCGGCGCCGCCACGCCGCGCGGATTGTTGGATAATAATAACACTAATTGTTGACGCTTACCTCGAAATGGAACGATCTGCGGGTGTATCGTAACATTTCGATTATGATTATTTATATGTGATTATTATGCAATGTTGTTTAGAGTTACCTAACGACTAAAATATAATGTCCCTCCAATGACTGTGTAACATTCGATTGTCTAGTGTTTTTACTATTGTTTCGTTTTGTCTAACCAAAGATATGATTCGGTTCTTACGTTTACAGTAAAGTTCGATATCCCTGTAAGTAGGTAGTTAGTGTTCGGTTTAAATTAAAAGTCGTGTAAGTAGTTTAGCGGCCGACTCCGAATGTACCGGGTCGGCTAAATAAGGACATTGAAAACGCTTATTAATTGGTATGAAAGGGTAATTTATATTGTCATATCATCCACGTTTCTCATATTTAATACGGGTTTGCGATAATGATGTTATTCACCAAAATATATTAACATGATAGGTATCCTAATGTAAATCTATTTTAAGGTAAATTTTAAAAATTGCCTTTCGAAGTTGTTGTGTCTTTTTTCTGAATATATGATATTCGGCCAGGCTCTCCCGTGGACGGCTCGTCACCACACCACGATCATCCTGTTAGATAGCTTTACTTGGTTTGATATCCTGATAGCACCTCATTTCTTATAGACGGTCGCTGGCGACCCCTTTACTTTTCTCTCTAGTATAGTGTATTATTTTTGTAAATTAATTATTGTCTAGTTTCTTGTATCCAAATATTACGAAAAACATTAGTCATGGATCCTTTAAGAGTTTTGTGTATGAAACTAACGGCTTGTGGAGTGTTTGATTAAAATATTAAGTACTAACAAACGAGTGGTTTGCGACTAAGTTTTCTCTCAGAAGGTTTCATTTTAGTTTCAAACTTAATTTACTTAAGTGCAATGGATAACAGCACGCGGGCCGGGTCTTGCAATAGTACATACTAAGTAGGATAGCATCCGAAGCACTCTCTTCGCACAATATTCATGTATTACCAAAGCATCCATGTGTTAGTTAGTGCTCATATCCTAATATCGTAATACGTAACTTCCGAGTATAACAACTTCGATGCGACACAGTGCAGATCTGATCATCACCCACACAGTATTCCTCATTATCTATAAATAGAGTTCCATTAATTTAGTGGACACTACGAGGGTGAAATAAACCTGTATTATGTTTGCATTTCATTATGATCATCGTTTTGACGAACGATTTTGTTACTTATATGAGCTGGTCTCTACACTTTCATGTACTCAAAAGATATTCGTTTTTACTTGATTTGTAATTCTTGATTAGCTTTTTCGCTTTTGTTACGCATTATTATTACCGTTGTGTCAACTAGTAAGAGTATTATTTTGTGAGTATTCTCTAAGTCAATCATTTTAGCATACATCGGAGTCAAGAAAGAAGGTCCAATGTACATTATTTTCGTAGGTAATTTAAGATTAATTCGGCGGTCAAAATTTTTGGAATCACCTATCTCGGGTTCGCCGTGATGTCTTCAAATTGTCTGATTTTGGAATGCATAGAATAGTATTTGGACTTTAAAAAAAATAAAGCGCTTACCTATCTACTTGTGTGTTAAAATAGACAGTACGCTTAGAATCATTTGTTTTCTAATGTATAGGTATTTGTAACGAAATTGTGTTATAATGTTTGTATAACAGTAGATCTGTGTATAACATCCAATTTTGGCAAATGTGCCGAACATGGCGCACTTTGCTTACGACATACCCGAAACACAACATCTTTGAACCTTAATTAACAGTCGTATATCTAGTTTACCAACATTTTTTGTCAATAGTTGTACAGATACCAAACATAATGGTCGTCATACACGTAACGTTTTGAATGTCATTTTATTTGAAGTATTATAGTGACATGATTTGTACTTTTCGTGTTTTGCTACTTAGTAATTTCAGTTCAGTCAGGATGTTTGAAACACAGGCCTTCATTCAGAACTTCTTCAATCTCTTTTCATGCTCTAGCGTTTTACGCTACAATCGTTATGACGATCATCATTATTTTTTTTATAAATTAACGTCTATCTGCAGTCTGCACACATCAAACCCGTGCTCAAAGCTGCGGAATTATGTTGCCAGTATTTTCACTAATTTTTAATGTCCAACGTAAGACAAATAGGTACCTACCTATTGTTATACCCAGGTACCTGTTTAGTACATTTGACATGAGCCATATTTTTTATAATTCATTACTTCCTTCCGCACGGGGTGACGTATGCAGACAGTAACGCACTTATGGCATGTCAAGTATGTTCGTTTTTTATAAGAGTAAATTATTGTGTCTACCCGCACATTTGTGCCATTCGTTCTCGTTCTTTAGTATCAGTTAAAATTATGTCCTGTTTTTAACTTAAGGATCAATGTAACTTTAGTATTTTTTTTATTCACTGATGCTTACTGATTTCGAAAATTTATTTATGGAGATAATATTCCTTGTAAAAGAACGATAAAAAGTTTAGGCTCTTGACTTGAACATGACATGTCATTTCAATAGTCGTGTATTATAGCGTTTCCTAATACTTATTTTAATGAATTATCAAATTATTTTACGCCAAAGTGGTTTCAGTGTTGTGTACCTATTATTGTTTTGTCAATATGAGGAACTATCCCCAAGATTGGATAGAACTAGTTAAATTATTAATACCGAGATAAAGAAAAAGTGTGCAATGCTGGTCATTTGCATTACTTTATTTATGTTTAAAATAAAAAATAGCTTGTAATAGTTTAAATGAATATTTGAGTTGAATTAAAGAATATTAATGTATTTAGAATAAAAAGATATGGGAGAATTATGTTATTTTATTAACTACTTTGCAATAGCCCTATTCCTTCTACGAGTAAAAAAGCTTTGAAAAGTTTAAAGTTCTTTTTTTTATATTTATTGTGTGGATACACCTACTAGCCTAGCCAGTGGCGAAGGGTCGGTCCATCCCAACAAGCAAAAACGTCATATAAGTTCTGACTTGTACGACTTTAAGTCGGATAGATAATGACATGACTGCCAGGTCCTATAGACGTCTTAAATTTAACTTTTTAGTTGTGCGACAAACATGTCATAATAAACTGCCTTTCTATTGTCTAATTTAAAAATCTATCGCAATCGCTTTCAGGATGTAACACATTGAAGCTTCTTTTTGGGACAAATAAAAACTTACAAAAGAAATGCAGCAATGTGTCACATACATCTGTCAAACGAAAGCGATTGCGATAGATTTTTCTGCCTTTCTATTGTCTAATTTAAAAATTTATCGTAATCGCTTTCGGGATGTAACACATTGAAGCTTCTTTTTGGGACAAATAAAAACTTACCAAAGAAATGCAGCAATGTGTCACATCCATTTGTCAAACGAAAGCGATTGCGATAGATTTTTTGAATTAGACAATTAGCCCCCAGGTCATAGCAACGTCGGCACGACTAAACTATACAACGTTATATTAACGTTTTAGCTAAATCGTCTGTACGACATGTAGTCGTATTGGAGTCAAGTTTCGACTTTTAAACGACGTTTAACAAAATGGCGGCTTGGTCTTCAAATAACCCATAAAAAATAACCTTAAAATGACTTTTTGTCTTTAAAACGTCATATAGAGATTAGTGTGCGACAAAATTAACATGGCTGACATTTGTAGAATTAAACATATTTTATTAATAAAAAAAATATGTATCAAACGCAAAACTACGAAGGGGCATGAAAATATGAATAGTATTTACATAGGTATATTATCATAAACCTTTAATTCCCAGACGAACTAAACAGTATGAGAGACAGACACAGTTAGCAAGATATGATATAGTTAAATAATACTCTGTAGCAGTGCAACCACCAACCAACATAGCACTTCCGAAGCCCCACGATGAAAAGTTTTGTTTACTAACTACTTTGTTCGAAGAGAGGAAATAACTGAAGATAAATAGGCGTCACAAGGATCTCAATTCAAGCTATAAAACGAGGAAAATAATAAATTACAATTATATAATTATTTATCGACACACGCACACATGAACAATATGACATGACAGTACGTAACCGACATATCCACCAATAAAATCGCGATTAGCGTGAAGTCGACGATTTTATTGGTGAAAATGTTGGTGACGTCGCGACAGCAGCGCCAAAACGGATGACATGGAACTAAAGCTGTCACCCCCCCTGGCGATAATATCGATATTATCGCGATAACAGCCGGTCCGCATGCACGTTAGCGCGTACAACAAAAGGATAGAGCATTATATTGGTTAATATTTTGTTAAGACTAATTTGGAGCTTATCCAAAAAGGTGGTTGATGTAAAAAGTTGAAAAAAAAAGATGTTGGGTGCACACGACTCAATAATCAAACGTTCTTCATCATTATCATCGCTTTAGAGAGCAAAAATAGTATCTAGCAATTATTCCATCTTGTATTTGAGGTTAGAATAAAACGTTAGCGCGCTTACGAGCGGTTCGCATTCGCCAACTGTCATTTGTCGATTTTATCGATTTGAGCGCGATATCAATGAGGGATTTTCCAGGCAACGTTCCTTAAAAATTTACTAGATGGCGCTGTCCAATTCCTGGCAGTTGAGTATAGTGTGAATGAACGTGGTACAAGGTACAAATAGTCTAACCAAAGAGAAGCATCGTAAAAAATACGTATATGATTTTGACAGTATCAACTGTGTTATTTCTTTATAATCGTTTTGCGGCGACAAAAATGATGTTGAAGATAATATTAATGTAATATGGTTAGCTTAGCTTATATGTAGTGTATTGTGAAGTAGTTCTTGCCTTTGAATGACCGCTTTTTTAGGGTTCCGTAGTAAAACAAGGAACCCATGTAACTTATACGATTACCCATAAGATCGTTCAGTCCATCCGTCCGTCCGTCCGTCAGTCCCTGTCTGTCTTTATTCTATTTTATTGGATATGGGAAAATACAGCTCAATAAACCTAATAAGTACGTATTAATGAACAGTACCTACCTATAAAACTTCGTACAGATGAGGCGTGTTCCGCGCGCGATGCAGTATTTTGACGGATTTCGACCACCTAACTCAAAGCGATAGCCATAGCCAAAACAATTGCTAGAGCATTGCTTTGGCTATAGCTATCGCTTTGAGTTCGGTGGTCAAAATGCCGCATCGCGCGGCAAATTCGCCTCAGTCTGTCCGAAACATTCTGAGTTGGATCAGAGACAAAGACTACGGACGGAACCTTATTCTCGATACGTGGCTCGACATGCAGTTAGCCGGTTTTTTCCGGTTCGTTGCGCTCATAGACATAGAAAAATTTTCGTTGTGCTTAGCCTACCTAGCATGACCATCGAAACACGATATGATATAGTGATTTATCACGTTTAACTGACAAAAGACAATGGATTTTGACAGTTGGGTGTCGATAAAACGCTATATCACGCGATATATATCGTGTTTCGTCGGTCATGCTAGGGGGGCTGGTAATAAAAAAAATATCACATCAAAAAGTTGACTTTTATGCGATTTTCAGAGGGGTACAAGGGGGACATTCTGCGAAAGGGACACTCTGCGAAAAGGATATTTTGAGAAAGAGACGTTTTGTGAAAGGGGCTATTTGCGAAAGGGACGTTCTGCGACCAGGGTACATTTTGCGAAAGGGACATTCTGCGACGGAGCCTCCTTCCTGCATGTACGCGACGGTCAGGCATAGCTTGTCAAGCACGTAAATTTTTCGGCAGTTCAATCAAATTTTGATCGTCTAGGGGCGATGCTTGATGGCTTGACATCAAGCACGTAGGTATCACGTGATTACTGTAGCCTAGATTCCGGCAAACATCTTGACGCACTTTCGACGGAGTGGGGATGAGTTCGCGCATGTGCACTTACGAATGGCCCATAGCGCGCGCGCGCCCACCGCCCGCGTACCTCACCGCTACGCATACCCAAAATACGTGTTCTGCGCAACCCTTACCCGATTTCAAGATGTTTGCCGGCTACTGTATCAAAGGTAGGCCACGCCCCCAAATAGTAGTGGTGGTGGTAATTACGTGTACATGCTAAAAGCCATGCTTGACCGTTTAAGGGGTACATTATAGCGCTGCTAGAGTTCAAGAACCGTAGTCTTGATTCATTGGTCGATGGTTATCGGAGTCCAAGAAAGTTACAAGGTCTTCACGCATAGTAATAATACATAGATACCTCAAAGCAAAATATACTTAAGTACTAGTGAATAATATTATAATAAATTAATATTAGTCATTTTCAATATTCACAACAATATTACAGAAAGATTACAATGAAAACAAATTGTCAAAATCATATGTTTTACGATGGTACTCCTTATTTACTATAGATAGCACATTCATATACCATAGTATCAAGTAAGGTTGTTGGGAATTGGACAGCGCCATCTAATAGATTTTTGAGGAACGTTGCCTGGAAAGTCTCTCATTGCGGACCTCGTGTGAGCGTTGTAAACGCCGTAATCGATGTAATCGCCATGGGGACCGCAGCCCAAGAAGAAAGTAGATTGCCAAAACAAAAATAAGAAGAAGAAGAAACTTTCGTGCACTAATGACGTATTTCCGGCTGACCATATCCACTAGCTAGACAAATATATTTATAAAAAAATAAATACGCAACCAAATGTTAAAATATTCAAATCAGTTTCTTAAATTGGCCTAATCTCTAATAAACAATATAAAAAAATACCCTTTTTTTTTAATAGCACAAGTACACATAAACCACTACAAGCACAATCATTTTCCATAATCTCACTACAAACTCAGGAGTTACGCTAGAAATATACTATTGTGTTGTGTTGTGTCGTGTCGCGAATCGGTTTCATACATTAAGGCTCGTATTACAGAACGAGACTCAAGCACTGCTTGCTGCTTGAGTACAGCTAGAAAGGGATGGTGCTATTCATCGCATATAGCGCCATCCCTTTCTAACTGTACTCAAGCAGAGACTTGAGTCTGAGTTTGATTCTATAGGTAATACCAGCCTTAGTATGGTTAGAAACACATAACTACAGTGTGTCGTGTCGTGTCGACACAACACAACACAATAGTGTGTCTCTAGTCATACTAAATGTATGAAACCGATACGCGATAGATCGCGACACGACACAATAGTATGTTTCTAGACTTGGATTTTGCTTATATGCCGCTATCCATCAACGCCATCTAGTGAGACAAATAGTTACTACTTTTATTTTTTAAATGTCGCTTTGAAAAGCCCTCAAGCTGGCAACACTGTGCAAGTGTGATCTGTGCACTATAAGGGCTCGTACACACGAGCGATTTCTTCAACGTGCGATTTTTTTACCGCCGACGGGAAAGGTACCTTATGACCAGGCCATAAGGTATCTTTTCCCAGATGACTTCTCAGATGGGTGTTCGCACGGACGATGAGGACGTTCCACGGGAAAAGCTACCTTATGACCTAGTCATAGGGTACCTTTTCCTTTCAGCGGTAAAAATATCGCGCGTTGTCAAAATCGCTCGTGTGTACGATAACTTACTTATACTAGACTACTAGGCTTTCGGTAGCATTAGGCCGTGTCCATAGCACATGTTTTGATCTACACAATCAACAAAAACATCTACACAAAACATTGTTTCGCGAAACATTTTTGTGTAGAGAAACAATGTTTTTGCTTTCCATGCCCGATGGAAAACACATACACAAAACATAGATCACGTCAACGTGGATGTTAATGTGACAAGGTTCCAGCGCATTACCAATTGACGGGGATGATAATAATAGGCTAACATAAAATGCTAAATTGGCAACACTGAAGTTTTGTCTACACAAAACATGCAATCGCTGTGGACGGCGTGTGTAGAGAAACATGTTTCGGAAACAATGTTTTGTGTAGATGTTTTTGTTGATTGTGTAGAGCAAAACATGTGCTATGGACCCGCCCTTAGAGGTCTTACGCAAAACTTTTTGCAGATGGCGCCATTGTACTCTGTGGTAGTGATGGGCCGAAACAAGGCTGATTCGAATACTAATTCGAATACTTTCCTGGTACTCGCATACTCGAGTACCGAAAATACAGTATTCGGATACATAAGTACTCGAATAGAGAATTCGAGTATTAAAATTATGCGAATACCAAAGCGGGTAGACAATCAGTTTTAGCGCTAAAGGATGTCACCAAAAATGGCCCAAATGATGTACCGAGGTACACTCTTCGGAAAAAAATACCCTATAATATTCTGAGTAATATACCAGTAATATTTTTTTTCTGGTTATTTGGAAACAAGAGAAAAAAAATTAAAAATGCACTCGATATAAGAACCTATTACACAGATTATATCATATTCAGCTCATACTTGAATCAACTGTCAAGTTGACAGTTGTCATTGTCAGTTGAAGTTGATTTTACTAAACTCAGAACTCGGAATGACATTTCTCTCATGACGTTTTGTTTGACAGTTCTTTTGATGTTTCTTCCCTACTCAAAGTATTAAACTAAAAGTGAATATGTATCCAGTATTGCCATATAATTTAATTGTGTTACAAGTAGGTGGTTCACACTTTTAATGATATATTTCTAAGTTTTGAGTAAATATTGAAGTAAAATAACATTATTTTCGGAATCCTCGTATTTTTCCCTACATTTTGGTATACATGTACCTTAGGTACATAAAATGGGCTGAAATGTATGAGCCATTAGCGACCTCCTTTAATTGTTTATTGTAGGAATTAATACATAAAACCAGTGTCATTTTGTGTAGTTTTTTGAACTGTTATGTGGAATTTTTGGGGGGTAGGTCACTAATAATAATAATTGCTTTTCTGTAAATTTTTAGAAGCTTTTTCTATGTGACGTGTACGATTTTGGGGGGGGGTCATGTCCCCTGTGACACCCCCCCCCCTCGGACCGCGCCTGGTATTCTCAGTACTCGAATACCCAATGCGAGTACCTGGACTCGAATACTGATTCGATTTTTTTTAACGAATACCAAAATACTCGAATATCAAAAATAGCGGTCTCGGCCATGGGCGTACCCACGTTGGGGCAAGGTGGGGCGCTTGCCCCACCCTCCACCCTGACTTTAATAATTTAAGATAGATGTTTACAAAATTATTTATTCGTTCATTTCTTTGAAAAATAAAATTACCGCGTTACGGAACCTCCTTGAAGTTATTAAAATTTAAACGGTATTCTAGACGAAGCTTTCAGTCATTGATTGTAATGATTTTGTCCAAAGCATCATCACCGCACTGCCCGGAGTGTGCCTCGATTAGGCTACCCACACCCACACACCATCGTTGATTGTAATGATGTTGTCCAAACCATTATCACCGCACGGCCCGGAGCGCGCCGGTGCGCCACGCCTCGACTAGGCTACCTACACCATCATTGATTGTAATGATTTTGTCCAAACCATCATCACCGCACTGCCCGGAGTGTGCGTCGACTAGGCTACCTACACACCATCGTTGATTGTAATGATATTGTCCAAACCATCATCACCGCACGGCCCGGAGCGCGCCGGCGCGCCGCGCCTCGACTAGGCTACCTACACCATCGTTGATTGTACTGATTTTGTCCAAAACATCATCACCGCAAGGCCCGGAGCGCGCTGGCGTGCCGCGCCTAGACTAGGCTACCTACACCATCGTTGATTGTAATGATATTGTCCAAACCATCATCACCACACGGCCCGGAGCGCGCTGCGCCTCGACTAGGCTACCTACACCATCGTTGGTTGTAATGATTTTGTTCAAAACCTCGTCACCGCAAGGCCCGAGTGCGCTGGCGTGCCGCACCTCGACTAGGCTACCTACGCCATCTTTGATTGTAATGATTTTGTCTAAGCCATCATCACCGTAAGGGCCGGAGCGCGCTGGCGCGCCGCGCCTCGCCTATGCTACCTACACCATCGTTGATTGTAATGATTTTATCCAAACCATCATCACCGAACCGCCCGGTGCGCGCCGGCACGCCGCGTCTCGACTAGGCTACCTATACACCAACAATGATTATTATTATTATTATTAAGCTTTATTTCTGTCCCTTACAAGAATATTTACAGTTTATTATTATTATTTCATATATCTGTGTACTTATTTATTTGTTAGAAATGTTAGTTTTTGTGCTTAAAATAACGTTAGTATTTGTTAGGTGTAAGGGCCGCCTTGTGCGGTGAAAGCCTCCTCCAAACCATTCCAGGTGTCTCTGTCTATTGCCAGTCTGGGCCATAGGTTTCCTGCTGTCATTACTATGTCGTCACTCCATCATTTAAATGGTCTACCTTTCCTTCTTTTTTTATGTATTGGATACCAGTTTGTTACTGTTTGTGACCATCTTTTATCTGGTACTCTCTGAGTATGGCCTGCCCATTTCCATTTCATTGTCAGTACTTCTTTGACCGCATCTCTCACCTTTGTTTTTTCCCTTATCAGTGAACTTTTGACTCTATCTTTCAGTCTGATATTCATAAGACTTCGTTCCATTCCTCTTTAATAGCTTTTTATTTTATTTAAGAGGGTTTTTTTTAGAGCCCAGGTTTGGCATGCGTAGGTGAGAACCGGTGTTAGGCATATGTTCATTGCTTTTGTTTTTATTTTTGTTGGTATTGGTCCTTTAAAGATCTCTTTCATACTCCAGTATTTATTCCATGTATTCTTCACTCTGCGGTCGATTTCTCTCTCTGTACAGGATCTCATTGATATTAGATTTACATTTGGATGCTCATATAGACTATATCACCAACAAAGCTTTCAAACTTTACGGTTTTGTCACTCGGTCTTGTTCTGCCTTTAAACGGCCCAGTTCTTACATTTACCTTTTCAAGACCTTAATCAGATCACAGCTCGAATATGGTGCCGTCATATGGAATCCTTTTTATAGCAAATATCATAGTCAACTTGAATCCGTTCAACGTAAATTTCTAAGATATGTAAACTTTAAGTGTCATCGTTCCAAAGCCTCATATGAGAACCTATTACATAAATTTTCACTTAGTACACTAGAAGTTAGAAGGTCACTCTTGAGCTCCATGTTTCTGCATAATCTGTGCCATAACAACTTTGATTGCACTAATTTGATAAACAGGTTAAACTATCAAGTTCCTAGTCAATCTAAAAGAATTCAGCAGAAGTACCGGCATCGCTTATTTTCACTCCCCCATTGTAAGACGAATGCCGGAAAACGTGCTCCATTGTACAGAATAATGAAATTTTACAATGAAAATCTAAGCGATGTTGACATACTCTGGTTGTCTACTTCTTTGTATAAGAAAAATGTCACTTTGTCCCTCACGCAATAGCATCTAAATTATATTCTTTTCTGTTTTGTTTGTAACAGTGTTATAATAATTAATTGAATTTCAAAATTGATAAATTTTATGTCATTTAACCACTACTGAAGCGCACAGCATAATATTTACATATACTTTTAAGTAACTAGTGGATAATGAAGTTGGTTGTACAATAATATAAGATGTCACCTGTAACGCACAATTTTATGACTAAGACACATTGTATAACTGTTTTTTGTCCCAAATAAAATAAAATAAAAATAAAATAGATGTCCCAGGTAAACATAGTCTTCGACATATTGTATGAATACAGATTGTGTAGATATAGGTATTCGTTCAGAGTTAGTCATGACTTTTGTTTTGTCCCAGTTAATTTGTAGCCCGACGGTCTTGCTATGATCACTAAGGAAATCCAACATGTAGTTTAGTTCGTACGGCGGGCTGATTATCTAATTAGAAACCACCTAGCGACCGGTTGCAGTTCATTGATGATAGTGATCCATTGCTACTTCTTTTTGGATTAAAAAAAAACATACCAAAGAAAAGTAGCAATGTATGTGGAATGAAACCGGTCGCTAAATAGTTTCTTTTTAGATAATCAAGGTGCGGGTCCTCCGACATCAGTACTATGTCATCCGCGAACCGGAGGTGTGAGAGGTACTTGCCATTGATATTTATACCCATACCATTCCAATCAAGATTTCTAAAGATGGATTCTAGGACTGCGAGGAAAAGCTTTGGGGAAAGCGGATCTCCTTGCTTTACCCCCCTCTCTACTTGGAATGTTGGTCCTTTTGTGTCTAGGCGTACTCTACTATCATCAATGATAGTAAAATTTTTGTCGAAACCATCATCACCGTAAGGCCCGGAGCGCGCTGGCGCGCCGCGCCTCGACTAGGCTACCTACACCATCGTTGATTGTAATGATTTTGTCCAAACCATCATCACCGCACGGCCCGGTGCGCGCCGGCACGCCGCGTCTCTACTAGGCTACCAACACCATCGTTGATTGTAATGACTTTGTCCAAACCATCATCACCGCACGGCCCGGTGCGCGCCGGCACGCCGCGTCTCGACTAGGCTACCTACACCATCGTTGATTGTAATGATTTTGTCCAAACCATAATCACCGCACGGCCCGGTGCGCGCCGGCAAGCCGCGTCTCGCTCTCGACTAGGCTACCTACACCATCGATGATAGTATAGATTTTGTCCAAACCATCATCACCGCACGGCCTGGAGCGCGCGGCGCGCGATGCACGCCGTGAAACAAATATACGAGCCCACTTTGTGTGTTTATTAATTACCACCATTACCACTTTGTGTGTTTAATAAATTAATTTAACAAAATCTAAGCTGGGTTGGGCGGGGAATAGTTAAATTTTTTTTTGGCACAAAATAATGTTGAAAACGAAATTTTTACTTCATTTTGCCAGAATCCTTGAAGGTTCTTATTGATATAAGGTCAGTTTTGTTTCAAAGCATTTTAAATGAAAAATTAATGATAGAATTCCTATTAGGTATTTATCGAATTTCCTTACTTTTGCCCCACCCCTAAGTAGATGCTGGGTACGCCCATGGTCTCGGCCCATCACCACTCTGTGGTAAACAAAAGTTTGTTGTCTTGTCAGTTTATTCTGTGCCCAAGGAGGTTTATATAGGGAGTGAGTACTATACAAAAATTCTCACTATTCGTTCAAAAGAAATTCAACTTTATTGACGTTTTATCATAGAGTTGAAATTCTATCGATGACATTGACTGAAGACTCTACTGTGTGAATGAAACAACACTAGGTGGAGGTCGGTGTCTCGTTCGCACAATTGCCATTACTAAATAAACAATAATACCACGATAGTAGGAAAAAAATGTACGTTACCAATTATCAAAGTTAAGGATTCGGAGTGGAATATTGAAAATATACTACTTAAATATTAATTTAGAATAACACAGTAATAGTAAAATAAAACTGAACTTACTCTTTTGATTTAATTAGATTTCTACAATAATGCTAATCAGCATTATTATAGTTGTATAAATTCAAGTGTCAATCCTGGCAACTCCGATCCGATTTTGACTTTGGCGCCGAATTTCAATTTTAGAATTTCAATATTCAGGAAATATTCCTTTACAAAACTAGGGTGACCATAAATACTACACCATTTCAGATTTCCCAAAAACGAAATTGTTCTATCAATTGAAATAACTGGAAGTCGCAGGCGAGGGGTAAAGTTAATATAAATAATCAAATTCATGTTTATGCGCCGATTTCGATGAATCTCGGTTTATGGTACTATTTCGACAAGAAAATAATAACGCAGTGTTGAAAATATTAAAAAATCCAAGATGGCGGCCAACTTTTTTGTTTATGGGCCGATTTCGATGAAACTCGGTTTTTGGCACTATTTTGATAAGAAAATAACAACGCATTTTTTAAATATTAAAAAGTTCAAGATGGCGGCCAACTTTTTTGTTTATGGGCCGGGCCGATTTCGATGAAACTCGGTTTTTGGCACTATTTTGACAAGACAATAACAACGCAATGTTAAAAATATTAAAAATCCAAGATGGTGGCCAACATTTTTGTTTTTAGGCCGAGTTCAATGAAACTTGGGTTTTGGTGCTATTTTGACAATAAAACAGCAACACAATGTTAAAAGTATTAAAAATCCAAGATGGCGGCCAAATTCTTTTCTTGTTCTTCTTTTTTTTCAACCCAGTAATATCAAAATCAACCCAAAAACTAAATTAGCAGCTATTTTGACCTTTTAACATTGTTTACGTTGCATATTACCATATTTACCATATTTATAAATCAATACAAAAAAAAACTTAATAAAAACGCGAATAATAACTTGTTTATAAAAAATATTTTTTAAATAAATAATTAGTTTCTGCTTTTTAGTTAACGAGCTAAACTGAAAATATACCACCTCCTATCAGAGCTCTCGTCAAGAGGAATCAAACGAGCTCAAACTCAATGGGGTTGCATGGTTTTATTACAGAATTCCAGTGGCCTTCTTTTGGCTTCATCATCAGACCCTGGAAACTATTTCCTATCAGAGTACTCGTCAAGACCATTCAAACAAGCCCAAACTCGATGGTGTTGCATGATTTTATTACAAACTTCCAATGGCCTTCTTCGGGCTCCTTCATCAGCCCCTTGGATATTATTCCCCAACAGAGTACTTGCCAAGACGATTCTATTGAACCCAATTACGATGGGGTTGTATGGTTTCATCATAGTGTTCCTGTGGCGTTCTTCCGTCTCCATCGTCAGATCAGCTCAATGATACCATAATATTACATTACCTTCTAGTTCTGTGTTCAAAGTTTCAAGTTTCTAGTTCATCGGGAAGTTAGTATAAAATCGTTTGCAAAATTTGTGCTCAAACAAACAAACGAAAACACAAACAAACGAGCAAGCAACCTAATAATAACGTGGCAAAAGTATTAATTGTAAATATAGAACTACCTAAGTACCTAAGTTTATATTAAACAGTTTAAACTAATAAGTATGTCTTCGACCAACCATACAGTTTGGTCACCCTAATGAAGAAAGAGATACAATTATCTACTTGACCTCTCTGTCGGCTCGTTTTGGGGCGAAGAGCTCAATCTGGTTTATACCGAAGGAATGTGCTACATCCATGTCTGTGCCAACTTAGGGGTTTTCCCCATAGACGTAGCACATCCCTTGTTTTCCCCCTACATTTAGGGGGAGAACATGTAGGTTGGGATTTTTTTAGGGGCCTAATATTTTTAGGGGTAATTTAAGGGGCATTATGAATTTATTGTAAAAATAAAATAATCCGAAAAATTTGAATGAACATGCGTAAAAAAAGCTGCGTAATAGATTTACAATTGAAATGCTGCCAAGCATCATGATGATCCGCTTCTCTCTGCGGCGCAATGGTGGCTCTTGCGTTACATTTACTCCAAGAAAAAAAAATAGTATTTTGAGGAAAAATATAATTTGTTTCTTTTTGGCCCCCCAAAAAGATACAAATTATATTTAACAACCAATTTTGGCGATTTTAGGGGTTTTTGACATGTGTTTAGGGGAAAAAAGTTTCAGGAGTTGGCAACCCTGTCTGGGAAAGCGAAGCGTTGTTCGATAATACAAAACAGTTTTAATTTAATTTGATATTTAGTGGAAACGATAACATTGAGATTTAACAATGGTGAAATTAACAACAGAATTAATACAAAATTCCATGCAATATATGAATCCCTGTCGGGATCGTGAATTGGATCTGAGAGGTTATTTTCATTGCTTCAATCTGAAACTACAGTATTATTTGTTTTTTTGTAATATTTAATGTTACTTAGCACAATTTATAGTATTAATGTGTTCATTTATCTTTTATGATAGGATTAATGTATATTTTTTTCATAAATAATTGCTTTTAGGTTATCATTTGAAGCGAGTCAAAGAATGACTTCTCATTGACTTTTGATTTTTTTAAACTACCGTTTAAATTAATACTTATTATTAATAATACAAGTACCTCATTATTATTTTATTTTACAGGATATAAGATACCCCAAGTTGAAAACATGGGTGCCACATTAGATCAGTTTGATACAATAGATTTTTCAGATAATGATGTAAGAAAACTAGATGGTTTTCCTCTTTTAAAGAGACTTAAATGCTTGCTTTTCAACAACAACAGGATTGTGTGAGTATTATTATACTGCCGTGCATAAGCTATAATACCGTTAACCGTCATGAAGCCGAATTCGACTTTTTAATACCATTTGACACAGGAAAAAATGCACTATCGAACTATCTGAGCCGTTTTTTGGTACGACTTTCCATTAGTTGACGTGGAATTTAAGGGTGGGAGGGGGAGGGGGCGTCCTCCCTAACCCCCCCTTAAAATTTGGGAGTGCGGAAATGTATACTTTTTTTAAATTAATTTTTAATCTCACACTAAAAAGTAATGATAACAGCCAAATTACTGTTATTTTTCGGCAATTTAAGGAGGGGTGGGAGAGGGGAAGAGATAAAAGTTGAAACAACAACCTCCTCCAATCCCCATCTGCCGGCGATGCGTAGTTTTCGAGAAATATTTTTTTGTGTAAACATAACCTCAAAAGAAAAAATATGGGAATTAAGCAGGGGAGGCTAAAAAGAGGTGGGGAGAGAAGAGGGGACATATGTACAAGATTTTGCACGTAAAAAAAGTCGTTTCTGGCGCTTCGCCGGCCGATGCCGCGGCACGCTCGCTTCGCTCGCTCGGCTTGCGCGCTGGGTTCGTGTACACCTAACATGCTCGTCGCTACGCTCCTCGCACCTATCACGTGACCTGCGGTCTTTGGTCACTATCGCAACAATTTAGCAGTGCTACCAACATAGTACGCCGCCATTAAACGTCAAAAATGACGACACTGGCCTAAAATTAGACATTTTTAAACTAATCTCAAAATCTTAATTTTTAGAAAAAAAATTCTCGCGTCCTATTTGTTTCCGCACCTTAATATTTCGTATTCGTGATCTAAATTATGAGTTCTTTACACAAAAAAAATATGAACTCTAACTTCACGTCAACTAAAGGAAAGACGAGCCCGTTTTTTTCTATCTTTTTAATTACCTCAGATAGCGACACGTAAAACGCCGTTATTTGATCAACTTTTAGAAGAATACAATGCTATAATGCTGTTAATTACAATTCCATAGCTATAACGCCGTTAACATTTTATAACAAATGTACACTAAACCTTCCCCGTAATTTATAATTAAGTTATAACTTAATTTCCGTAAACTAATTCAACCAAACTTTCATGCGGTTAAAATATTTTAACTGTTTTGTAATCAAGTTTCCAGATAAATCAATATTAAGTATAGCTTTAGATAGAGTTTGAAAAGTAAGTTCACCTAAAAGATCTTGAAAATACCTATTTAATGATATATCAAAGTTTGAAATCGGTTACATAGTTTTCAAACAGCGATGATTTTTAATTAAAACATGAACATCTCGAAATGTCATTTTTGCAGATAACGGCATTATAGCTTATGCACGGCAGTATAAGTATAGTTATACATTGTGTTAAGCATAGTGAGCTATTTTAGCAGAGAGTAAGCCTCAATGACACAGGGCTAGTTTACAAGCTACAAGCCAGCGAGTTCGCTAGCAGCTTGTAAACTCGCCCCGTGTCATCAGTTTTTTTACAATCTGCTACAATTGACTATCCAATTGTAAAAAAGCTGCGAATAAAATAGAAAGCCAGACAAATTTACTCGCCATTCGCTGGCGTGTTGGCTTTTAAGCTAGAACTAGCCATGTGTCATCATCGCTGCTAGTGAACTAGTCAAGAGTATCGTTGCATTTTGGCAGTCAGTGAGCAAAAATGTCAAGAGAAGTAGTTCGCGCGGGAATGGTTGTTTTAACTCGTGCTATCAAGAACGATTTACAATGAAAACTAAATATAAAACCACGCAGCGCAAAACAACATGTGATTGCAACTTGCTAGCTAGTTCGCTTCTGAGCAAGTGGAAAGTTTTGTGTGTCATCGACACTCGCTTACTCACTAGCTTTTAAACTCGCCGGCTAGCAGCTCGTAAACTAGCCCCGTGTCATAGTTGCTTGAAAGATTTTTGATCAGCTTCTTCCTGTTATTATGTGATTATCTAATAGTCAGTGTTGCTGATTACGAAGGGTCATAATATTCTAATGCCAGGCCAGGGGCCGTACCTGCTAACGAATCAAACTTTGGAAAATTTGCTGAGTTTCAAATTAAAATGAAAATTGAAGTAAGGAATTTCGTATCGTACTATTTTTTGAAGTTATTTGGAAGATATGGATGTTTGTGTGACCTCATGAATTGGAGTTCGCCATTTTGGTCCAATTGGGACTCGATTTATCTGTTTTAATTTGAAACTCGGCAGACTTTTCGAAGTTCAATTCGTTAGCCGGTACGGCACCAGATATTCCCTTAAAACTAAAACATGTAATTAAAAATATTCTTGCTCTTCTTGTATAGAATCTTATGGTTCTACACTTCAGCCAACTTACAGAACATAGGATAACCTACTGCTACAGCTCCACCTGTGTTTCTTAACGCGTAGCGTAACACATTAATTTAGGCGTTATGCAGATGTGGACAACACTTTAACATGTTAATTTAAAAATGTCAGTTCTAAATTTAATGCCTTAGTTAATGTGTAGTTGGATATTACCACTAACGTTAACGCAGGTGGAGCCGTAGCATAATAATGTATTTTAATAACTGCCATTTACAGGAGGATTGGTGAAAATCTGGAACAGTATTTACCAAATCTAGAAACATTGGTATTGACAAACAATAATATTACAGAACTTGGGGACTTAGATCCACTTGCAACCATGCCTAAACTGAAAACATTGTCACTTATGCATAATCCAGTGGCTAATAAGCAACATTACAGGTAATTGCAATTATTAAATCCCGACACCAAAAGAGTGGTGCTATAAAAGCCGGGCCAGACTGTTGCAAACAAGCCCTCCACCGGCGGTTTACAACAGTGTAAACACTTGTTTGCAACCAAAATTCGTTTGACCTTCCACAACCTCTGTGGACGGGACGCCGTTTGTAACGACGGCGACGAGTCGACAACACACTGAGGTGGGCGCCTTGTTGTAAACAGTGTGGACGCAAACACCAACCGTGGGCTCCACAAGCCTCCCACCAAGGTCACCCCTGTGGAAAGCTTGTTTGCAACAGTCTGGCCCGGTTTTAGTTTGACTTGTGTGTGGGTTTGTCTGTCTGAGGCAATGTAGTTCCAGAACATATGAACCGATTTAGATGCAGTTTTTTTCCTGTTTAAAAATATCTTTACAGTGATAGTGACAGGTAAAGTCTGTTCATCCTTACTTGTCTTATTTAGTAAACAGTTTTTGACAGTTGTCATACGTCTTTTAAACTTAAATCGTTATTTAAAAATATGTTAGTAAGTTTATGAAATTACTGTTAATTTATTAACAATTTATTTCATAATCTATGTGTGGAAAACCATTTGTTTTATTTTATAAATGATTATTTCAATAAAGAGTTGGGTGAAGATTGTTTACCATATAAGACAAGTAAGGATGGACAGACTTTATATTAATTTGTATAGTCTGTTAATCTTTACTTTACTTGTTTTACTTGGTGGTTTATTAAAATAATAATTTATAAAATACAACAAATGGTTTTTACGCATAGATTATGGAAGATATTGTTGATAATAACAATTTGATGAAATTACCTAGTAATACTTACTTGTTTTTAAATAATGATTTAAGTTTAATTCATCAATTAACGTCATAGTGGTCACCAGCATCTGGACCACAATGGAAAATCTATTGTCTCATTTTCTGGGCGTTGATGAGTTAAAAGATGTTTGACAACTTTCAAAAACTGTACTACTTAAATAAGATGAGTAAGGATAAGCAGATTACAGACATGTGCATACTTATGCACATGTCTGTAATCTGCTGGGCAAACATACTTATGTTTGCCCAGAAGATAACTATTAAAACATAGCTTTTATAAATGTTGCTAAAATGTTCCATCAAAGTACTTTTTTAACCGTCGTCTTAGGCGAACCTTACACACAGTAAATACTGTGATCCAACAGTATTTTAACAGAGGCCTATTTCATTAAATAATGGTAAAACTACAGTAATGTACTTACCATAGTAGTCGTTTATTATGTTCGTATATAATGTTCATAATAAATAAAAAACATAACTAGTAAATTATATTTGTACCATTCTTTTATGAAATAGGCCCCTGATAATTACTGTTGGATCACAGTATTTACTCGTGTAGGGTTCACAATAGAGTAGTTATGTATGTATGTACGATTCAAATCTACTTACCTTTTTCAAAATACCCTGAAATGATCGAAAGTACCCAACTAGCAACCTCCATCTATTGTAAAATAAAAAAAATATTGTTTGTAGATTATCAAAAAAACCGGCCAAGTGCGTGTCGGGCCGCGCGCAGTAGGGTTCCGTAGGTACATTATACCATACAATATTTTAATACCGCTATCATTTTTCGTCTGAAAAAATAACTTTGTTTTTCACAGTGTTTGTATGAATGACAAAGTTATATTTGCGGTTTTGGAAAATGTGCTATATCTCAAAAACTAATTACTGTATCTCGTTCAAACCAATTTTCGTTGAAAGTGTTTATTAAGATCTATAACTTATATTTTTTTTAGATTTTTCACCCTCTTACTTTAAAAGTTAAAGGGGGGGGGGGGGACACACATTTTACCACTTTGGCGGCATAATCTTTCAAACGGTTGACTTTGAAAAAAAATAGTCTAAGAAACCTCAATGTCATTTTTAAAGACCTATCTATAGACACCTCACAAGTATTGGTTTGATGAAAAAAAATATTTTCAGTTTCAGTTCCATGTATGGGGAGCCCCCCTTAATATTTTTATTTTTGTGTAAAAATCGTAAAGCGGTTCACAGAATACACCTGCCTACCAAGTTTCAACTATGTAGTCCTAATACTTTTGGAATAAAGTGGCTGTGACATACGGACGGACAGACAGACAGACATGACGAATCTATAAGGGTTCCGTTTTTTGCCATTTTGGCTACGGAACCCTAAAAAGGGGTACCATAAACTTATGCTTGTATTTCAGGGCTTATGTAGCATTCAAATTGCCTGAACTTAGACTGCTGGACTTCAGAAAAATAAAACAGAAGGACAGGGAAGAGGCTAATGCCTTCTTCAAAAGCAAGAAAGGGAAGGAAGTTCATAAAGAGATTTCACGGAAAGCTAAAACATTTGTTCCTGGTGGTAACATGCCTGATCCAAAAATCGCAAGTAAGCTAATATTTAATGTCCATCACATATTAAAAAAATGGGAACCTCTTCCTTTTTAGGATTCAATACCCAAAGACTAACGCCCGATTGCACTAAACTTAAGGATCGGCTAAGTCTTTTCCTAACTACAACACGACCAAATTAAAACGGTGTCATAAACTTAGCCGTCATGTAGCTGTCATTCGCCTAGTTATCTTGGTCGAGTTATAGATAAGAAAAGACTTAGGCGATTCTTAGGTTTAGTGCTTTTGCACCTAAGTTACTAAGACTCCGCTGTCCATCTGTCTGTCTGTCTGTCTGTCACCAGGCTGTGTCTCATGAACCGTGATAGGTAAAACTTGGTGGAAGATACAAATAAATTAGCCTTAAGATCTGCTATGTATTGACCCTTGTTTATTTCACAATATTTAAAGAATTGAATTGAAAAGCTAGATAGTTGAAATTTTCACAGATCAAGTATTTAAGAGGGCCCATAGGTTTGACAGAACTCTTCATGCACGAGTCCAACTCGCATTTGGCCAGTTTTATACTTATTATGCATTTTAGGTCTTACACCACAAGAGATCCACAAAATCAGAGAGGCTATCAAGAATGCTTCGTCACTACAGGAAGTGGAAAGATTGACCAGAATGTTGCAGTCAGGCCAAATCCCAGGCCAAAAACCATTACAGCCACAAACTCAAAACAATGGTCAACGTAAGGACATTTATTTTTATTATATAATTACACTGATTGCTTCAAAGTATAGATTGCGGAGGTTAAGCCACTTTTGCAAGGGTCGGTCATGGGATGGGTAACCAAAAATTTATTGTCTCGAGTTCCTCCGTGCTTTGGAAGGCACGATTAAGCCTTGGTCCCGGCTGCATTTGCAGTCGTTAACACCCACCAATCCGCATTGGGCCCGCGTGGTGGGTTATAGCCGTCCTCCTTATCCACCCATAAGGAAGGTCAATGCCCCACCCAGCGGTGGAGACATTTAAAAAAAATGGCATAGTTTAAGGAACCATCAAGTAGAATTTAAACAGCTTCTCCCTATATTTCTTGTATTAATTGAATACATACTACTGTACTGATTTATTAACTTGAATTTGACAGCCTATGGAGTGCTACTGCTGCTCAGCTGTGTGACTTGAAGTTTTTGTGCGGTCGGAGTTGGCATTGTGTCACTATAAATCTATCATAAATTACTCTATTAGGTCGAATTTTTCGGAATTGCGAAACGAAATCATTCCGAACGCAGCAAATCCATACAAATCAATGAACTTATCAAATCAAATCATTTATTCCACCTTGTAACAAAGTACCACATTTTCAGTTCGAAATTTTCATACATTATCGATATTCCGTTTCGGGATTCCGAATGAGATTTCGCCTGTATTTGGCGGGCCTTACACAGTTATTTTATTTAAAAACAGTGTTTATGCCTTACTACGGTTCTTTCTGGCTACAAGCTATTAAAGCCCAATCAATTACTACAAAAATAATAAACCACACATTGTGACACATGCTACTTTTAAAATGGTTGCATAAAAATCTACAAGAAGGTATTATTATTTGGGCTTTTCACCGACGGTCAGCATTTTACGTCAAGAAAAATAATGGCCTACACTACACGCCGATCACGTTATACAGGGTCATTCATTTTGCATTCACCGTCCAAATTTTGAGGATGTGTTCAGTCCATGAAACTAAACAACCTTCTCTAAGGAACACCTAGGGATGGGTCCAGTGAAAATTTCAATGAAACGAAAATTAAATTTATATGAAATTTATGAAATCTTTCAAAACGGGTTGAAATATTTCACTTTTGAGTGAAATTTATTTCCAGTACTAGAAATCCCTTATTTTCTGAATTAGTTTGCTATTTTAACGTATTAAATGAAATTTAAAGGCGTAGGTAATTGACCGAGCGAGCGCGAAGCGCGAGCTAAGCGTCTCTGCTTCAGCTTGGGCAACAATTCTTTCGTATGTCTTACCTGCTGTCCGTTTGTTCTCCTCTATAGGTTACAGGTCGCATTTCTCAACCGATTCTCGTGAAATTTTGTGAGCAGGTTCGAAAATTATATAGAATTTTATGGTCGAGCCAGTTTTTCGAAATTTTTCAAAATGGCGGAGATGTGTAAACGAACATATTTCAGTCCGGCTTTCTGGCGCTGTTGTTTTTCTGTACAGGTCGCATTTCTCAACCAATTCTTGTTAAATTTTGTGAGCTGGGTCGAAAATTATATAAATGTTATAGTCAAACCCCGAAGTCCCGGCGCTCCTAGGTTTGCCTAGTCAAACCTCAGGTTCGACAAGAAGGCTTAGTCAAAGTCCAAAACCAATGGCATATTTCGGCCTTTGACTGACGAATTTATGGCCAAACCTAGGAGAGACTAACTTGGGCAGTCGAAAGCCGAAACTCAATACGATCAAATCGAGGTTTGACCAGTCACGCTTAAATTAGGCACAGAATTTGATATTTTGTTTGTACAACTATGAAAATTACATTCTGTAGAGTGAAAATTTAATTAAATTAACAATCTTCCTGTAGGTAAACAAAAAAATCTGTTGTCTGTTTAAAAGAAAATAACCGAGGTTTGCGACTAGACAAACCTAGGAGTGCCTGAGCTTCGGCGTTTACCTATAACATAAACATTTTTTTTGTAGCCTGTTTTTCGATTTTTTTCTAAATGGTGGAGGAGATATGTTAAAGAAACATATTTTAGTCCAGTTTTCCGGCGCTGTTTGTTCTCCTCTACAAGTCACTTTTCTCAACCGATTCCTGTGAAATTTTATGGGCAGGTTCGAAAATTATATAGAATTTTATTGTCGAGCCTGTTTTTCGAAATTTTTTATGGCGGAGATATGTAAAAGAAACATTTCAGTCCGCCATTCCAGCACTGTTTGTTCTCCTCTACAGGCACATTTCTCAACTGATTCTCGTCAAATTTTGTGGATAGGTTCGAAAATTATGTAGAATTTTACTGTCGAGACAGTTTTTTTTTAATTCTTCAAAATGGCGGAGATATATGTATACATAAACATATTTTAGTCTGACTTTCTAGCTGTCTGTTCTCCTCTACAGGTCCCATTTCTCAACCGATTCTCGTGAAATTTTGCGAGCAGTTCGATAATATTATAGATTTTTTAAGTCGAGCTAGTTGAAATTTATCAAAAATATCACCTATTTCCAAAAATAAGTATTCAAAATTAGAAAAACCAAATAACATACCAAACAGCACGTAACCAAATAATATATCTAACCTACTATGTGCTTTGAAAGACCTCGTGAGCAGTGAGGAAAAAGGGGTTTCGATTGCTCGGCCACGGTGTCGTAGAAGAAAAACGACTACGTCAACATTACGAAGGAATATGTAGAAAACTAACAATGAAAGTAGCAAATTTGTAGGTTCAATATTCAGAAAGTTTAACCATGACCGCGCGGTCGAAACGTGGAGGACCTCGCGGCCACGCAGTTCTCTCAAACGGAGCTTAGTAGAGGTTCCATTATTTTTGCTAAATCGCAGATACGATTTCGTAGACAATTAAGACAGTATAAGTAAAGCCCTAATGTTTGGACTTTCCGACCACGTTTTTCTGTAGGTCGTGAAATCCAAACCTTAGAGCTTTATTTATACTGTCTACTATTTTTACCTAATCGTATCAGGGATTATAAAAGAGAATGGGACCTCTATTAAACTCCGTTTGAGAGATCTGCATGGCCGCGCGGTTCTGCACGTTTCGACCGCGCGGCCATAGCATTTAATTTCTGTAGCAGGTCGTGAAGTCCAAACATTAGGGCTTTATTTGGACTGTCCATATTTTCTACATAATCGTATCAGCGATTAGCAAAAATAATAGGACCCCTACTAAGCTCCGTTTAAGAGAACTACGTGACCGCGCGGACCATGGCGCGGCCATTTATGCTATTGTAGGTCGTGAAATCGGTTAAACTTACAATTTTCTGAATATTGGTCCTAATTTGCGACTTTTATTGTTAGTTTTCTACATATTCCTTCGTAATTTGATGAAGTTGTTTTTCTTTTACGCCATCGTGGCCGACAATCGAAACAGACATTGAATTTTGTTATTAAAAGTTATAAAATAGCCAAAGCTATTCGTAATGTAAGCCAACTTATTTGTTTATTGTTTTGTTCTATAATTATGTTGATATATTGACAAAATGCATGTAATTTTGTTTTATTTAGGTCAGATGAAACTTAAAAATAAATTTCACTCTAAACTGAAATATTTCAAACCAAAATGAAATTTATTCTAAATATTTCACAGACCGAAATTTTTCGTGAAATTTACCCAACCCTAGGAACACCTATTATGCAAAATGAATATCGACTTTCCATACAAATCAAAGAGATCACGTGATCAATTTAGTATGGGTGACCAAAATTTTTTGGCGAAATTTGACACATGTTTCTTAGAGAAAGTTGTTTAGTTTCATGGACTGGACACATCCTTAAAATTTGGGTGGTAAGTTCAAAATGACCCAATATATTCTGTGTCATTATAAGTACTTACCTACATATTCTATCATCGCATAAATCAGCGTTAATTATTGCTTCAGTTAATTACGACAAAAAATAAGTATAGCGTTAGTACTATTATGGTATAGCTCAAATGACAAACTATTTAAATTCGAACCTTACTTAACACACTGGCAAGGCGCATATGGCACATATGGTAAGGCGAAGCCTACAAATGGTAAATACTGTGATCCATCAGTATTTAATCAGGAGCCTGGGTCTATTTCATTAAAGAATATAAGTTATTTACCATAGTCGTAGTTTATCGGGGTAGAATTATGTTTCATAATAAATAAGAAACATAATTCTACCCCAATTAACTACTACTATGCTAAATAACTGTAGTTTTACATTATTTTATGAAATGGGCCCCTGATTAAATACTGATGGATCACAGTATTTACCATGTTTGTTGGCTTCGCCTAAAGAATACTGACAACTTCTGGAAAATATAAATAACAAATTACATTTCTGTTGACTGTTTCAGAAGAAGAAGAGGAAGAAATGGAGACGGACCAGGCAAATGGCCAGTAAGCAGTTCCTGTCAAAATGGATAGGTACTACATTCTAATTTGCGTGTTTTAATATAAATTTAGCTGTCAAGATCAGATACACAGTCTTCAGATTATTTTGCTTCAGAACTAGATACTACACAAACTGGTTTTATGAAAAGAACAGAATACTACCAAGGTTTACAAATGCCTTGCTACTACCATCAATTTATTTAGCTATTAAGAACAGATATTCACTGTGATCCAGTGTCACTATTTTTCTCAAAATAAAAAATAATTACTTTACTTTTATTATAGTTTTATTTTATTAAGGATGTCCATTACATTACTTTTACTATAGTTATGTCCATTACAGGTGCCCAGACCGGCTACCTTCCGAACTTCGGCATTTCTGCCAACTTAAAACAGACAGTCGAAGTTATTTGGAACATATGATTGTGTGACATCAGGCCCCTATTTCACCAAATTGACATTTGTCAGTGACATATGTCGGCAATTTTTACAGTACTTTCCTTATTTTAATAGGGGACAATTTGTGTTGTGAAACAGGGGATATTTTTTACAAGTCGACAATTGTCGCGCAAACTTGACTCAGCTCCAATGTAATTTTAAGAATTACTGACAAATCCACAAATCTGTCGACCTGTAAAAAATATCGCTGTTTCACAATCACAACATACTTGTCCCTAATTAAAGTAATGACAATTGTAAAATTAACCGACATGTCACTGAAAAATGTCGACTTGGTGAAATAGGGCCCAGGAATCGGGGTTCGCCATTTTGGCCTGATTGGGGCTCTATTTATCTGTATTAATTTGAAGCCCGGCAGACTTGCCGAAGTTCGAAGCGTTAGCCAGTACGGCCCCAGTTTATAATTATCATTTATTAATTATCAACATAGGTTACAGACTCAAGAAATCTTTAGCTTTCAGTAACAGTTTCTCTTCATCACCCGCATCCAAGAAAATGGTGTAAATGACTGGCAACATTATCATTCTTCCCATAATCTCCTTCACGGTGGGCCGTTTATCTGGCAATATCGACAACATGGAGTCGACCAAGTCTTGCATTCCTCTGCTATAAACGCTCAAATCTATTGGATGGACGCTTCCGTTTGTTATGGCATCTACCAATCCAAGTAAAGACTGCAATGATTGAAAATATCTCAACTTTAGATTTATCAGTAAGTAGGAATGTGAACTTTCAAAATATTTTGCCCTGGAGTGAACTGTCTGATAGGTATAATCCGCACGTCATGAGAATGGGAAGGAACCTTGTCAAAGTTGAAAATTGTCTAATTATCAGTTAGTTTAATAAATCAACTAATTGTTTACTTGTTTTGAAGTGAAAACTTCTTTAGTGGCGTTGTACACTTTTTTGTAATGGGTAAAAAATGTTAAACTCGCGTCAGTCAGGGTCACGTGACCCTGATCGAAAATTCGTAAGACGGATGTAGCGTAGACAGCCGGCGGCGGAAGTATCCCCCTCTCTTTATACGGCGCGGCGAAAGTGGCGGCGCGTCATTTTGGAGTTCGGCGGGTTGATTTTTCCGAGAGATAAACTTTTTAAAGTAATATAAATTGTCATGTTTGTGCACAATAGCGCAATAAATAAATATTGTACCTTATAAATGGTGGTACGTAGTACTTTTATACTGATAATTAAAGCAATTCGTGCAAAATTATTTACCAACCATTCCAAAATATCAAAAATGCACAACGTTAATATTCAAGTTTTCACTTCTGCCGGCACACCCGAATTTTTTTTATCTTACCTCGGATGCGTGAAACCGTATTTTTGGATATCCTTGTGGCTGGCCGGCCGCACCGTGCACGCCTCAGTTTGACAGGGTTCCATCCCTCGCACGCGGAATGTTGCCATAAAGGTAAATAATATAACCAGCTGGTTACTGGATGCAATCAAAAAAGTACCTACCTCAGCATCAAACGCTCTTTTATGAGTACACATTTCATATAGCAAACAACCCAAAGCCCAAACATCGCTCTTCGTGTCGTAAGGTTTGCCTTTACAGAGTTCAGGAGCTAAATAATACGGCGTGCCAATGACGGTTGAAGTTTTCTTTGCACTGGAAATAATAATTCATAATGCCATTTTTTCTTTTTTAATACATTGGTATTAAATTAAGATAAGTAACGGGAGAGCAGACCCATTCCCACTGGATAAGTTAGTAAGTAACATTATTTTGATAATCTCTTATCATTTCACGCAAATCCGTTCAGCCGTTTTGAGTAACCAACATCCAACCCTTGTTCCTCGGAGATAACCATGGCCAGATAACTGGTTATCTGTGAAGAATTTTTTTCTTCCCATATAATATAACCGCACCCTGATTATCTAAAAAGAAACTATTTACCGACCGGTTTCATTCCACATACATTGCTACTTTTCTTTGGTAAGTTTTTTTTTAATCCAAAAAGAAGTAGCAATGGATCACTATCATCTATGAACTGCAACCGGTCGCTAGGTGGTTTCTAATTAGATAATCAGCCCGCCGGCACCCTGATTATCTAAAAAGAAACTATTTAGCGACCGGTTTCATTCCACATACATTGCTACTTTTCTTTGGTATGTTTTTTTTTAATCCAAAAAGAAGTAGCAATGGATCACTATCATCTATGAACTGCAACCGTCGCTAGGTGGTTTCTAATTAGATAATCAGCCCGCGGTTATCTCTTAGGAATATAATTTCCTCGCAGATAACTGTTAAAATAATTAGTTATCTGTGAGGAAAATTTATTCCTAAGTGATAACTGGTTATCTCCGAAGAATATATTTTCCTCTCAGATAACTGTGAGGATTAAATATTTCTTGATTAAAACATGTTCGGCATTAAGGGTTATTGTGTAAGGGTGGGTACCCACTTAGGTTCGCGAACCTCCGCGCTCCGCGAACCTGCACCGAAAATATCGTTTATCTTCTGCTGGAACAGGGCGCCGAGGTGTGTACGTGAGGGAACTCGTATGCGAAGCTGGTTCGCACAGGCACACACTGTAGCCAAAGTAAAAATATTTGTTTTTGTTATGGATCACTGTTCTAGGTTCGCGGAGCGCGGAGGTTCGCGAACCTAAGTGAGTACCCACCCTGACACGTTGTAGAAAGTTCTTATATCGATAAACTCATATATCAATTCTTTTCCATTATAGGTACTAGTTATCGACGAACTTTTTTTTTATAACAGTTATCTGCGAGGAAAATGTATTCTTCGCAGATATCCAGTTATCTCTTAGGAATAGATTTTCCTTAAAGATAACTAATTATTTTAACAGTTATCTGCGAGGAAAATATATTCCTAAGAGATAACTGGTTATATGGGAGGAAAAAATTTCTTCACAGATAACCAGTTATCTGGCCATAGTTATCTCCGAGGAAAGGGCATCCAAACTTTTACATTAGTAATATCAGACTTGTTCTATTATGTGATATTAGTAGGTTAATATCATGCTAAATTAAACTTACATTACTAACATTTTCGATACCTACTTGTAGTATTAATGTATTGTGATATAAGTAAGATAATATCATGCTAAACTTACTTTGCTAACATTTTCGATACTTGTTAGTAGGTACTATTAATGTATTCTGTGATATTAGTAGGAATAATATCATGCTAAACTAACCTAACGTTTTCGATACTTATACTATTAATGTATTCTGTGATATTAGTAGAATAATATTATGTTAAACTTACCTTGCTAACATTTTCGATACCTACTTGTACTATTAATGTATTGTGATATTAGTAAGATAACATCATGATAAACTTTGCTAACACTTTCGATACTTGTAAGTACTATTCATGTATTCTGTGATATTTGTAGGAATAATATCATGCTAAACTTACTTTGCTAACGTTTTCGATACTTGTACTATTAATGTATTGTGATATTAGTAAGATAACATCATGCTAAACTTTGTTAAGCTATTTCGATACTTGTAAGTACTATTAATGTATTCTGTGATATTAGTAGCAAATAGGAATAATACCATGCTAAACTTAACCTTGCTAACATTCTCGACACTTGTACTATTAATTTATTCTGTGATATTAATGGGATAATATCATACTAAACTTACCTTGCTAACATTTTCGATATACCAAAATCACCTATTTTTATTAATACACCATGTTTTCCTGTCATCAGAATATTTTCTGCTTTTAGATCTCTATGAATAACATTCAAGCTATGTATGTAGTTAACTCCGAGCAGAATCTGAGAATAGAAGAATAAAATTTCCTGGAAAAAGTAATAGGTGCCTATTAGATTGCGTAGGTGATATTTTATTTTTCGACTTTCAGCTAAAGGTAACGGTGCATTAAAGTTCTTGACAGGCGCATTGTGTTTATTTAAAATATTTGATGTCGACGCTATAGTATGTACTCACAGAATACTGTGACGCTCTGGCTGGCGTCGGCGTCGCATGCAAACTTCTTGTATTAACTTGTAATATACGGTCTATTATCGAGTATAAACATTTTTGCGTGATAATATAAAATTATTGGTCCCTACTATTATCACTGAAATAGATAATTCCGTGGCAGAGCCGAGTGGCTTGTATAATACCTAATCAAGGCACAGTAGGTGCTGACAACAAACCCACAATTTTTGACAACTTTATTCGATCGAACTAGCTGGTTAACGAGACTGTTGGAAAAGGAACTAACTTTACGCCTTATTTTAGGGGTTAGTTTCGGAAAGTGGCGCCACCATTTCAGACTTCAGTTTCAGTCTCATCTTTTTAGGGGCCGTACCGGCCCGTACCAGCCGGCACGCTCCGAATCTCAATCAAAACAGATAATCGAGCCCCAATCGGGCTAAAATGGCGAACCCCAATTCATGATGTCACACGAACTTCGATTTATCTGTTTTAAGTTGAAGCCCGGTAAACCCGCCGAAGTTCGAAATGTTAGCCGGGAGGGCCCTAAGTCCTATAAAAGTTTTTACTTATTTAGATACCTACTTAACAAAACTTTGTTAAGATTATGAAATTATACATAGGTACAGTCAGCGTCAAATTGATATGAGCGTCTAGAGTAGTCAAAATGAGCGATTTTCTGACAGCTGATAATTTTAGTATAATTTTATGTCGATAGATGGCGCTACTTCAACTAGGTAGATTTTTTTAAAAATATTTCTACTAAACCGTGCTAAGGGTCAGAGAAAACTGCCTTTTGAAAACCGCTCATTATCTGAAAAACAAAAATCAATTTGATCTACGCAGTTAGTTAGAATCACCATGTTGTTGTAAGTGTAAGCACACAAGGTGTTCAAAATATCTTACTACCTACTCATTGTTTCATATTTATATGAGCAGTCAGAGTGCTCAAAATTATCTTAGCAAACATAATAAAGCTGTCAAAGTTATCTGTGCGCAGTGTAATAATGCATTATGCATAGAAAGCTTTGACAGCTTTGTTAGCTAAGCTAATTTTGAACACTAATTGCTCATATGATACTCTTACACTATTTCTAATTTAAATTGACTTGTGATTGACTGTTATATCGTGATTAGGGCTTGCAATATTCGTCCATTTTTACTATTCGAATATTTCGAATTGTTCCAAAATGAATGTCCGAATTATCCGAATATTACGAATTTTTCGAATACTTTTTATCTAGAGAACAAAATGTCCTTTTGACTTGAATATAATATCATATAATTCATAGATTTTATAAAGGTCATACAATAAAAGTAGAATTTTACTAATTTAAAAAGAAAAACTACGTTTTTATGAACATTTGACTAATGATCAACAGCTTCGAATGTTATGTTGCCAACAACAACAACTGGAGCGGGGATCAGACTTGATTTGCGTCTTATCCATGTTCCTCGTAAAAGATCTTCGAGCATTGTGTTCAGGTCTTCCAAGGTCTTGGCCATAAGAACTTCATCATCGGCAAAACAAAGGTGTATGCTAGGTACTGGCTGTTAATGTTTCCGAGTTCTTTCCAGTTTAGGAGTTTAAAGGTGTCTTCCAACGCATTTTTGCACAGTTTCGCAACCCACGTCTGGCTTTTTCGTATAATCAACTTGATACATCTGGAGATTCTGGAGTGATCGTTCAGGTCTGGATAGAATCAAAGGCTTTCTGGAATTCCACAAACTCCAAGCAAAGTGGCAGATTATACTCCTCGGTCTTTTGCACAACCAGCCACAGCGTATAATAAAATATAGTACTGCTCTTATAATTAACAAAAACAAATTAAATCAGCTTCTGATTGACAGTTTTCCATTATTAACAGAAATAAAACTAATAACTTTCATTTGTCATAGTTTATGCTTATTGTGAAGTATACATACGAATTATAAAAATACCCCTAATGTCGAACATAGTAGATAAGAACCATCAAACTGAACAACTTTTACAATGGGACATACCAACTCTGAAATCGCAAAAAAATCTGCTGTGCTGTTGCATACATTTTGATATTTTCGTTATTAATTTTTGTATGAAACAGCTGTTTATTATTCCACGATTTCAGAGTTGGTCCCGTAGTAAAAATGGTTCAGTTTGATGGTCCCTATCTACCATATTCAACATTAGGGGTAGGGTTTTTTTATAGGCCGCGGCACGTAAGTTTAGCGGTGAGAGAAATTGGAGGGGATTACTGCGCATGCTTGCAGAAGCCCCGCACCACCGGCACCACGTCTCCCACCAATGAGGCACCAAAAAATACTTCTGCGCACAAAATGGCAGTGCTAAAGTTACATG
This sequence comes from Agriphila geniculea, assembly GCA_943789525.1. Lineage (NCBI taxonomy): Eukaryota > Metazoa > Arthropoda > Insecta > Lepidoptera > Crambidae > Agriphila > Agriphila geniculea. The sequence continues at coordinate 11,991,438 of OX038875.1, forward strand.
CCGAGGCTTGTAACACACTGTATATCAGTATTCGAAAAATTCGGAAAATTCGAATACTACTCTCAATAATATTCGAATAATAAATGAGGCAAATATTCGGATAATACGAATATTCGGATATTCGAATACCAAGCCCTAATCGTGATGTAATTAATTTAATTGACATTTTGAATTGAATTATTTAGATTGACATTCCATTAATTTGACCTTTTGAATTGAATTATTTAGATTGACATTCCATTAATTTGACATTTTGAATTGAATTATTTAGATTGACATTGCATTAATTGATATATATATATATATATATATATATATTTTGTACTTTTTGCATGCTGAGTACAATCAGCGAAACATGTAGATCGTTGCATTTGACTGTTTTTTCAACTGACATGTACACCCGCCGTGTTTCGAGCAAAATAAACTATTCTTATTCTTATCCTTACTATCCTTACTAATATTATAAATGCGAAAGTCCGTTTGTTTGTTTATTTGTTTGTTTGTTTGTTACGTCTTCCCGTCTTAACTACTGAACCGTTCATCATGAAAATTTACATACACATTGCCAGGAGTACAGAAAAGGACATAGGCTACCTTTCATCGCATAAAAATACGTACAGTTCCAGAGGGATAGCAAAAAGCTGTCCACGCAGACGAAGTCGCGGGCGGCCGCTAGTAATATTATAAATGCGAAAGTCCGTTTGTTTGTTTATTTGTTTGTTTGTTTGTTACGCCTTCACGTCTTAACTACTGAACCGATCATCATGAAATTTTGCATACACGTTGTCAGGGGTACAGAAAAGGACATTGGGTACCTTTCATTAAGAAAAACGTATAGTTTCCGAGGGATAGCAAAAAAACTGTCCACGCGGACGAAGTCGCGGGCGGCCGCTAGTTCTCATATAAATATAAAACAATGAGTAGGTACCTAGTAAGATGTGCTTACAACAATATGATGATTCGAACTTTCAAATAGGTCTACCTAGATTTTGTTTTTCAGATAATTTTGTCTACTCTAGACGCTCATATCAATTTGACGCTGACTGTACTTGGATGAAATCCTTACTGAGTGCTCGTTTATGGAGACGCGGGGCGTCAGGCGGTGCGTGCGACGGGGCCTCACGCGACGCGTCGGACGTTTTTTCTGTTTACGTAGAGGTGGCGCTTGAAGCGGCACTTATAAATCATCGCACGTGTAAACACAAACATATGACAATGCACGATGTTGTTCACGTGCTGCAGAGACACGGCGTGGCGGTGCCCGCCGCTGTGCTCGCGGCGGTGCACGCAACGGGCCTCGCTGCGGCATAGGCGGCGGCGCTTAATCAAACAAAGTCAATCAAATCGTAGGTACTCCATTGCGATGGTGACTACATCAGCGTTTTGCAAGATTTCTAAATACCTACTTAAAGATCGACAGAAGGTTCCGCTGGCCGCGGGCATCGCTTCATCGAAAATTACCGTCGCGTGCGCCGCGACGTTGCCATCCGCGGGCCCCGTCCCATTTCAAGCAAAGCGTGTAAAATCGCCTCTCCGTAAACACACTCGTACAACGCCATATGTTTGAATTTAGTGCGGGCGCCGCCGCACGCGACGCGCGACGCCCCGCGTCTCCGTAAACGAGGCCTGATAAGTAGGTAACTAGGTACCTACTATAAATGCTACTATATAAAGTAAGTTTGTTTGTTACGCCTTCACGTTCTTCTTTACTTATTATTATTATTACTTTAGGTATAAAATCAATTTTATTTATGTATTTCAATTATTGTGCAAGCACAATGTAAGCCCGGGTCCATAGCGCGTGTTTTGCCCTACACAATCAACAAAATATTGTTTCGCGAAACAAAATCCTCATACCTTTTTTTTGTTGAATGTTGAGATGTCTTTGTTGATCGTGTAGAGCAAAACACGTGCTATGGACCCGCCATTATTGTGTCGTCTACGGGGGATCGTTCCGAACCTACGCTCCGAGTGCAACCGAACGCTCTAACGCCGTTCCAAACATTAGCGTGACGTTCTGTTGTAACAACTTTCCCGTTCCAAACGTCAGAGCGTTGCATCCAAACAACCATCAAAATTGATGGTTGTAAAACGCTCTGACGTTTGTCTATAGAAAAACTGTCAATGTCATTTGACATTATTTTGTATTTTGATGTTTTTGTGTCTAATTTTCAAATAAATCATGGTAGCTTCGCAAAAAAACAGTTTTTATTTGATTTTGTATTAAGGAAAGTTTAAATTATTTCTATTCCAAGTGGAAAATGAAGACTTTATATTGACATTGACATTTAAAGTTCTTGGTCGTTCCTAACCTTAGAGTGAGTTAAAAAACAACCAACAACCGGCACTCTAAGCCTCTGAACGAAACCCGCGGGCTGATTATCTAATTAGAAACCACCAAGCGACCGGTTGCAGTTCATAGATAGGGTTGCAAAATTACGTAATTTTACCGAAAAGGCTGGTAAATTACGGATATTTTACCGTAATTTATATAAATTACGGTAAAATTACCAGCGACTATTAGCATCTTTTATTTATTTATTTTTGTTTATTTCTGCTTTAAAATAAAAAGCAACACTGACTCATGGTATCTAAACATTGAAAACTAAAACAATAGGAAATTTCACTGCGATGATCGTAGTAAAATGAAGGAATTGTGACATTTCCATACATCTACTCTCGGCAATACCTACAATTACTTCACCTCGCGTTTTATACTGCTTAGTGCGTGAACTTTTTAGTTTTTCACTTAAGGTTTTTTTTAGTTTTTCACTTAAGTTTTTTTTAGCTTTCCACTTAAAATAGCGGTTTCACATTTTGTAGCTCAGATAGGCGGTCTCACTCATACTTTTAAAATAAAATAAAAAAACTTGATTTATTTTTGGTGAATGTTTTCAATACATCGTCAATAGAATAGTATTACAGATATTAAACATACATTGTTTTTGTTGAAAAAATATATTTAAATGTAGAAAAACTAGTTTAAAATAAAATATGAAGTTATTTCACCAAGTAAATCAAAAATAAGTACGTGAAATATTCGTGATAGTATTTTTTAGACGATGTATTGAAAACATTCACCCAAAATAAATCAAGTAACTTATTATAATTTAAAAAGTTCAAAAAAGTGAGTGAGACAGCCTATCTGAGCTGCAAAATGTGTCAGACAACGCTCTTACAGACTATAATTACTTCACCTCGCGTTTCCCCTATCCTACTCGGTTAATAGCTTACGGCTTAGTACGTGAAATGGAGGGTGGCGTTTTCTTCGTTTTTCACTTAACGGACAAACAAACTAACAGATTGGCACATTTTGCCCATAATAAAAAAATTATAAGTACTATAAATACATTTTTTACTGAAAATTACCGTAATTTATCGAAAAATACTATAAATTACGTAATTTATCGTTTTTTACCGAATTTTACCAAGGTAATTTTACCGATTTACATCCCTATTCATAGATGATAGTGATCCATTGCTACTTCTTTTTGGATTAAAAAAAAACATACCAAAGAAAAGTAGCAATGTATGTGGAATGAAACCGGTCGCTAAATAGTTTCTTTTTAGATAATAGGCACCCTGATTATCTAAAAAGAAACTATTTAGCGACCGGTTGCATTCCACATACATTGCTACTTTTCTTTAGTATGTTTTTTTTAAATCCAAAAAGAAGTAGCAATGGATCACTATCATCTGTGAACTGTAACCGCACCCTGATTATCTAAAAAGAAACTATTTAGCGACCGGTTTCATTCCACATACATTGCTACTTTACATTGGTATGTTTTTTTTTAATCCAAAAAGAAGTAGCAATGAATCACTATCATCTATGAACTGCAACCGGTCGCTAGGTGGTTTCTAATTAGATAATCAGCCCGCCGGTCGCTAGGTGGTTTCTAATTAGATAATCAGCCCGCGGGGGTCAAGTCTGCTAATGTTTTCGTCAAAATCGTAGTTCAATGGTGTTTGAATGGTAATGCTTTTTGACACAGTTCTTGTTTCTTAAACCCAAAACTGAAACACATTGTGTTTCTTAAGCCCAAAAGAGAAACATATTGTGTCTTGATTTTGGGTTTAAGAAACAAGAACTGTGTCAAAAAGCATTACCATTAGAACACCATTGAACTACGATTTTGACGAAAACATTAGCAGACTTGACCCCCAGGGTGCCGGCACCCTGATTATCTAAAAAGAAACTATTTAGCGACCGGTTTCATTCCACATACATTGCTACTTTTCTTTGGTATGTTTTTTTTTAATCCAAAAAGAAGTAGCAATGGATCACTATCATCTATGAACTGCGACCGGTCGCTAGGTGGTTTCTAATTAGATAATCAGCCCGCGGGCCGCCTAGATTACAATGGGGTTACCATGTCCAAAAGACAAAAACTCCAGTCTTTTCATCTAGATTTTATAAAATGTCTATTGAGCTTACTTCTTGTTTTATTAGCTTCGGGTAACGTTGGTACATGTATTCCGCTAGATTCCCGCTAGTAGCATACTCCATTGATATCATAACGTGATTATCAGTGTAAAAACAATCGTAAAATCTAATTATATTCGGATGTTTTAACGATGACAAAATATTAACTTCGTTTGCAATTTCCTGAAAATTTTAAATATGTATTACTTACAGAAGCATAATTTTTTTGCATGTTAGGGCTTGGTTTACGATAACTTAGATGTTAGTAGAGACGTAGATTGTAGACGTACAACGCCTGCTGTGTTCAACGTTCTTTTAAAATCTATGAACATGATAGGCAATGTACCCACCTCTACTCTCTACTAAGTAACTAACAGCTAAGATAATGTAAACCCGCCATTAAGGTAAAAATAAAATTATATTCGCACTAACCTTCTTATGGTCATAGATTTTTCCATTCAGTTCAATGTCTTTGACTATACTCAGAGCATTATCAAGTCGATTTTCACATAAATAAACATTTCTGAAAAAAATACAAATTTTGTTTTAAAATTGTAAACAGCAAAAACTGGAACATTTTGATGGTAGGTACCTACCCATAAGTTCCTTGTCCTATTGTTTTCAATACATGTAAATTGTGATTCATAAACCTAATTGTTACATCCATCATAGGAGAGTCAATACAATAATATCAAATGCAGAAACTAAACTACTTAGGTACATTATATTGATTGAGACGTAAACTTGTGTTGTGACTTGTGATGTGATGCCAGCTGGCTGGGCTGATAATTTCTATCTCACCGTCCCGCCATGCACTGCACCACACCACCATACATACCTACCCGCATCTTTGCTACTCGCCGGCGCCAGCGCCCCATCGCATCGCCACAGCTACCCGCCAAAAATCATAACTATTGGTGTATTCCAGCAGACTAATCGCTGAGTCATCGATCGTTATAGAGTACATTTTCCATAGAAAGTACAAACGACACAACATCCTATAAATAGTATAAAACTGTATTTTTGAAAATAAATAATTATTCTATTCTATTCTATTCTATCCATCAAAACTCACTCAGGAGTTAAATTTTGCTTATTATGCCGAACGGAGAGTGATCAGGCGCACGACCTATGGCTTAACGTGCCTTCCGAAGCGTTGATCGTCTTTCTTATCAGACAAGCAGGTGATCAGCCTACAATGTCCTATCCTAACCAAACCAGAAACAACAACTCAAAGATATTGCTTCCCTCGGGATCGAACCCACGACCTCTGAAACAAGATACCAACGCCCTTACCACTAGACCACTGAGGCAGTAAAACAATTACTACTTACCTATTTGAATAGTTTAACTTACGATTATGACGATTAATAAAAAGGAGGCACCGGCAAAAAGCCAATCCCTAGAGGAAGCGCTATTTAGCGGTGCGCACCGCTAGTAGAGAAAATACTATTTGGCGAGGCGCCCCGTTAAATAAGACACTTCCTTTCTTCTGCTGTGTTGTGTTGTGTGACTTGTGTTTGTTTAGTAGTCTGTGGTTGTGTTGTGTTGTGCAGGGTGGCCAGCCAGACGAGGCGATTTTTCGCCATTTTTTCGGGATCTAATGGCAACCAAAAAATCAGATCGGCAACGTAGTCATTTAGGCTACCTAGGAAAAACCCGGGTGATTTAGGCTACTTCAGGATAATTTTATAAAATGCGTGTAATTCTCCTTGCCATGACATGATATTATTCACATTCACATGTGTCCTTGTCAATTAAGGCTCGTATTATAGAACTCAAATCATCTCATAGTTTAAATATAAATAAAGTTGTATTGTTTACACTACCTTACAGTGCTAGCTTGCCACAGGAAGAAAATAATATCAGATACAATTTAAATTTAACACTAAGCAATATGACTTATTATAATAGTCAGAGATGTCACATAATAGACATAAATAAATTATTATTTAATTTTAAATTGACAAGAGATAAATATTATCTTCCAAATTATTTTAAAAGACAAGTAGCGGCTCGTCTTTCCTTTAGTTGACGTGGAGTTTAGAGTTCATATTTTTTTTGTGTAAAGAACTCATAATTTAGAACACGAATACGAAATATTAAGGTGCGGAAACAAATAGGACGCGAGAAAAAAAATTCTAAAATTAAGATTTTCTATGTCAAAAAGCAGTATGCTGTAAAAGGTGATGAGACGTTGATATGTGCCTTATGAGGCTATTGTAACTTATATAAATCGTCACTAAATATACCTAACACAAAAAAGTTTAAAAAGAAAAGTTTTTTAAAAAACAAAACCTCTTTAAAAAATGACTTAACAAAAATAGCTTTAAAAATAAATGGCTCTAAAAAGCTAGAAATAAAATATTCAAATCTGCATAATTACTGATTCGAAAGTTTGTACGTATAATATCTAATATTAAACAACGTCTTATGAAGTCGGGTTGGGTTTAAAACCTATGATTGATGAAGTTTAGATAAATAAAATTCTTCCTCCCCCCACCCAACTTCAAATGCTTCATGATGATGAATGCTTCAATGTATGGAAAAAAGATCCTAACAATAAAGTATTAAGATTAAAATATAACAAGTTGCGGAATAAAGTCCATAAAACTTTAGAATACAATAGAAACACGTACTATAAAAATCAAATTAAAGATAACTTCGGTAATCCAAAAAAGTTATGGAATATTATGAACTCACTTTGTGGCAGAATAAAACAAAGCATAGATGACGTTGTTCTCAACGCCTTTGGCTCCCAAAATAAATCATCACAGGAAATATCAAATGAATTTGCTGAAGGTTTTGATAGTTCTGTAAAAAAAATCCTACCTAACTGTTCAATCTCCCTACTTGATGGTCACACAATCAGGCCAGCTGATGTAAGTATGAGGTTTGAGAAGGCTACTCCTAAAAAAATACAGAAGCTGATCAGATCTATGAATAGTTCAAAAGCGCCGGGCCTGGATAATATAAGAATGATTGATATACAAGCTGTTAGTGATAAAATTGCGTCTACCATCTCGAATCTTATTAATGTCAGTATAAACACGGGAATATATCCAAATGAATTAAAATTAGGATGTGTGAGACCAGTATTCAAAAAAGGTAAAAGAAATGACGTTTACAACTACCGGCCAATAACAATATTATCATCATTAGACAAAATTGTTGAAAAGTTTATTTGTAATCAAATTTATGACTTCTATGGTAAAAATTCAATTATTAGTGACTCGCAGCATGGTTTTCAGCCAAACAAAAGTACAACTTCATTACTTTATAAATTTACAGACTACATAAATAATGCACTTAATGACAGAAATCATGTTCTTGCCCTATATATCGACTTCTCACGTGCTTTTGACACGTTGAATCACAATAACTTAATAAAAAAGCTTGACGAGTCAGGTCTGAGGGGCCCCATCCATAACTGGTGTACCGATTATTTAAGGAATAGAAAGTATCAAGTCCAAATCGCCAATAGTCTCAGTGACCCAGTCTCTGTAACAAATGGCACAGCCCAAGGCTCAGTATGTGGCCCGTTGCATTTTATCTCATACGTGAACAATATGGACACAATACTTCGCAACTGCACATCTTTTCAATTTGCCGATGACACATGCTTGCTAATTGTAGGAAAAGATCTAAACAAAATCAATTTGCAGCTTCAAAACGATTTTGATAGATTGAATAAGTGGTGTCACGACATGGGTCTAGTGCTCAACGCTCAAAAAACTAAATTAATGCATATAAAATCACCTTACTTAAAATGCAACACCCAAGCGTCTAAATTATTAGCCCACACACATACGTGTCTACACAATAATCCAACAAGTAAGTGTGATCTTAAATGTCCAACTATTGAACAGGTTGATACATACATGTATTTGGGACTGCTTATCGATAATAAATTTAACTGGGGTCCACATATTGCACGAGTGTGTGATAAGCTACGTGCAATTTTGTCAAAATTTTATGTTATAAAAAACCGCTTAACAATTAAAGCTAGACTCCTACTTTATAATGCGCTTTTTGATTCAATTGTATCATACGGCATTTCTAGCTATGGCCGTACTTTTAAAACCTACCTTGATTCTATATATAGATTGCAACTTCGGTTACTAAAGTTGATAATACCATCAAATGTAAAATCCTCTTTTAAAAATGAATACGAATTATTCAAATATTGCAAAACACTACCAGTACATGAAAAAGTTAATTACTATATCTTAAAAGAACAATTTTTTTTGTGAACAGTTTCAAATTAAAATAAATCATCCTATATGCACCCGTCAAGTTGCGCAGGAGAAACTAGTTACTGTATCAGCGCACAACTACTACGGTGAACGGACGAGCGCGTTCCTTATTCCTAGGCTAATCAATTCTTTACCCACCGCCACGCGTAATACTATTACGAAAAAAAATATAAAATTTAAACTAAAAGAATATTTTTTGTCTTTATTAAAATGAAATTTCACGCTAATTACTGACAGAACCATGCTCGATCTTTTAAAATATATATATAATTAGATTAACTAACATAATAGAATAGAATTACCTAATGTAAATTAACAAACACTTATCACTTATTGTCTACGTGTATGAATCCTCCAGGTACTATACTCAAACTCTAGAGGTTTAAATAGTACTTTTTTGTAAAATATAAAATGTATTACACTGTTTCTGGTAATAAATAAAAAAAAAAAAAAAAAAAAAAGGTGTTGTTTAATATTAGATATGCGTACGAACTTCCGAATTAGTAATTATGCAGATTTTTTATTTTTAGCTTTAAAAAATATTTATTTTCGGAGCAATTTTTTTAGGTTATTTTTATTTTTTTGAGGTTTCGTTTTTTTGGGGAAAAAAGGCTTAAAATTGTAAAAGTTCAGTCAAGTATTGGGTAAAATGTATTTAATATTCAAGCTAAAAGTGAATATAAAAAATCAAATGTCCGGGGTCAAGGTTCCAAAGTCCGGGGTTTTTACGCATCCGGTCTTGAGCGGCAAGTTTTAGAGATAGTAGCAACGATACACATAGGTATCGTAGAATCGTAGAATGGAAACAATATTTACCCAATATTGACATACAAATGCAAAAAACTTCTGACGGAGTGGTTAAAGACCCTTGCATATGGAGAAACTAAAATAATATTGGAAAGGATAAGTTAAAAAATATCATATTTAATTAAATTTAAATTATACAATACCGTTTTAATTATGCATATAAATTCTTAGATAACACACACACACACACACACACACACACACACACACTATATACTTACATCTTTAGTTGCTAAGTTACTTAATAGTCAAAGTTTTTCCCGCCTTGTAATTAGGCACAAAGGTTACGAGCGAGACACGAGACACCTCTAAAACAAGTATTCCATTACTTTTTGGGGCGGTCTCACCTCAAACTTGTTTTTGTATTTGGGAAATAAAAACTGTTTTTATTTTGCATTTATTTATGTGTCGGTACATCAAAGGGTTCTCGGGTAGTTTCACCAAGTTTTATGTATAGTAAGCGAAACTATCTCTCCAGATTCTCGCTGTCCCTCGCGCCAGTTGGCCGACATTTACTGTAGTGAGCCTAATAAAAGCTTTTAAAAATGTCGGTAAATTGGACACTCGAACTATTATTGTATTTATTAGGAACTATTATTATTTTATTTCGAACCATTGTTATAATATTATTATTATGCTATTATTATTATTATTTTGAACCATTATTATATTCATTAGCTTATCTATATATTTGGGTTCAATTAACGTTATAAAGAATTAATGCAATGTAAAATTTTAGGCCTGGGTACCTACTCAGCATTAAGAATTTTATTGCGATTATACCCTACCTTTTTTTCTACCTGCCTAATAAGAATAGTAGTAAGGTAGGTATCTTGCATTACGGATGTTGGCAAAATGTCAGATAAATAATCTATACTTAGGTATAGGTATACCTAGTATCCCCGTAAATTGCAAAAAACCTGGCGGCCATTTTTTTAATTCAAAAACTAAAAACAATTGTATTGCTTATATTTTTTATTTCCTAGGCCCTATCTTATTAAAAATAATAATTAAATAATTAAACGGATGACGTTAACGTGGATGTTAATGTAACAATGTTTTCCTATTTCCAATTTGGGCGATAGTTCCCACAATGAGAGTAAATGATTAATTTACTTCTTCAATTAATAAACCATTTGTACCAACTCGTTTATTGGACAACTTATGATAAGATTATACAGATTTATAGACAAAGCTTATGCCGTCATTTCGCATAAACTCGTCGCTCTCGCTATTCGCCAAAAGTTTTGCCTATCGGCGAACACCGGGAATGTACGGAGCCGCTCTCGTGTGCTCTCGCCAATGCCGTTGTTTGGCAAAAGTTTTGCCTCTCAGCAAAAACGATGATTGGCAACCTACTAGTATTAACATCACCGAGTGGTGCGGGGTGGCGAAGAGAGTTTAAATCGGGAATGTCCTTCTCTACTTGTATTTTCATATAATTATTTTCCTTTAATAAAATTTTTACTACTTTCGAAGATTTTGTGACAAATATATACTTACGTCTACGATTCACAGACAATATTTTGATTAGGACATCCTAATTCATGAAAATATAAGCTTATGAACAATAATCTTAACTAATTTAATTAAAATTAACTATATTTTAACGTTTAAATGAATTTTGTAGATCAATTTTGTAACAAAAAATAAATGCCCAGATAAATGCCCAGTGGGCGGGAATTTATGGGCGTTTATTGGGAATATTCCCAATCTGCCAAAAATGCCCGGCATTTTCCCCATCAGTAGCCAGAAACGACTTTTTTTACGTGCGAAATTTTGTACGTACGTCCCCTCCCCTCTCCCCACCTCTTTTTAGCCTCCCCTGCTTAATTTCCATATTTTTTGTTTTGAGGTTATGTTTACACAAAAATTTATTTCTCGAAAACTACGCGTGGCCGGCAGATGGGGATTGGAGGAGAGAGTTGTTTCAACTTGTTTCCCTTCTCCTCCCCCTCCCCTCCTTTAATTGCTGAAAAATAACAGTAATTTGGCTGTTATCATTCCTTTTTGTGCAACATTAAAAATTCATTTAAAAAAAAGTATGCATTTCCGCACTCCCAAACTTTAAGGGGCCCCCCCTCCCCCCTACCATCCCTCCCACCCTTAAATTCCACGTCAACTAATGGAAAGTCGTAGCTTTAGCGCTATTATTTTATTTTAAATATTTAGCCAAAAACTTGGCTATCATTTCTGCTTCTATTGAGCAGAATAATTTTGACATTTTGCATGAGACCTTGGATGAGTATTATTATTACTTGGAACAGATGTTCCAAGTAATAATAATACTATTCTTACTCCTGCTTCTATTGAGCAAAAAAATTTAGACATTAAAAATAACACTTTGGAATTAGTTCCAAATAATTCTTTTGTTAATAATTTAAATCACATAATAAGACAATAGAGGAAGTCTCTAGCCGTGTAATGACTAAGTAAAAGCCTAAATACTTAACTATAGTTCATCAAAATATTCAGGGCTTTTCTGGCAAAGAATTAGAATTAGAACTTTTTTTAACGGAAAAGAATGTTAATATTTTATGTGTCACTGAGCACTGGCTTAAGGAATATGAATTAATTACAGGATTTGAATGTTATAAGATTGCTAGCTCATTCAGTAGAAAATCCACCATTAGAGGGGGGTGCTTAATAATTTTGCAAAACAATATGAATTTTAAAGAACGTAAAGATGTGATATCCCTCTCTATTGAACAACACGTTGAACTGTCATGTGTGGAATTAGATCAGTTGATAATGATTTGTGTGTATCGCCCACCAACTGGTAACTACCCTCAATTTGAGTCCGCTATGGAAGATGCTTTAAAATTGGTCATCAAAAAGAATAAAAAAACTGTGGTGTGCGGTGATTTTAACATAGACATCTTAAAATCGTCATCTATTGCAAGTAGGTTTCTAAATTTATTTAAGTCCTTCGATTTAGTAAACACTTTCTGTGAACCTACATGAATCACTGCTACATCTAGAACTTGCCTAGACAATATTTTGAGCAATTGTAACATACTTGATAAAGGAATAATAAACTGTATTCGTTCTGACCATAGCGGACAAATAGCTTCCCTTGAGCACCGTCATGTTCCTTATCAGTGTAATATAATTTGCAGGCCTAGAGGCCTGCAAATTATAACAATTTAGACATATTTATGGTGATACCATTCTTAAAACATTTAATTCAATAAATATAAAAAAGACTGAAGATCTCTGGGGCATTTCAACTCACGTAATTAAATCTATAATAACTACCATTGCTCCCCATCTTGCTTTTATTTTCTATAAGTGTGTTGATGAAGGGATATTTCCAGACTTAATGAAATATAGTAAAATTATCCCTCTTTTTAAATCTGGGGACAAAAGCGATCCCGCTAACTTTAGACCCATTTCCATTTTGCCAGCACTAAGCAAAATTTTTGAAAAGATCATTTATGATCAATTATTAGCACATTTTCTTATCAACAAACTACTTCACGAGAAACAATTTGGTTTTACTCGTGGTAGATGCATAACTGATGCTGGAATTGCACTTCTCAAACACGTCTTTGAGGCATGGGAGAGTAAACAAGATGCAATTGGTATATTTTGTGATCTCTCTAAAGCATTTGATTGTGTCAGTCACAGTACTTTATTGAATAAATTGGAACATTATGGTGTATCAAAAAATGCAGTAAGCCTTATGCAATCGTATCTTTCGGCGAGAACCCAAAAAGTTGTTGTAAATAAAACAGAATCTTATGAAGCACCCATTACCATGGGCGTGCCGCAGGGATCGATATTGGATCCATTACTTTTTCTTATATATATTAATGACCTTCCTTACTATACCAAAAACTTGTGTGAAATAGTACTGTTTGCTGATGATACTTCTTTAATTTTAAAAGTTGATAGAGGATGTGACTGCAGTGACGATGTAAACAGCACTCTTTCCAAGGTGATGCATTGGTTTACTATTAATAATCTGAAGCTTAACTCTAGTAAAACTAAATGTGTCAAATTTTCACTTCCTAATGTGAGGCAGGTTCATACCACAATAAATGTAAATGGCGAAGCAGTCGAATTGGTTGACTCAACAAAATTTTTAGGTATTACGATAGACTCGCGGTTGCAATGGGACCCTCATATCGATGCCCTGTCAAGCAGACTTAGTTCCGCTGCCTTTGCCGTTAAGAAAATAAGGCTTCTGACCGACATTGAAACAGCAAGATTGGTTTACTTTAGTTATTTTCATAGTATTATGATCTACGGTTTGTTGTTGTGGGGCTCAGCTGCTAATATTAATAACATATTCATCTTACAAAAAAGGGCAGTGCGCGCTATATACAACTTACGGTCTAGAGATACCCTTCGTGACCTATTTAAAGAAATTAAAATATTAACGATTGCTTCCCAATTCATCTATGAAAATATTATGCATGTAAAGAAAAACTTAGATAGCTTTGTAAAAAATAGTAATATTCATGAATTCAATACAAGAAACAAGGACAAACTTGCTGTTCCAAGACGCAGATTGCATAAAACCGGAAGCTCTTTTTTGTGTAGATGTATTACCTTCTATAACAAGATTCCACAAAAAGTCACAGAACTGCCCTTGGAAAAATTTAAAAATACTGTTAAATCCAATCTTATGAGTAAAGGCTATTACACTGTTGACGATTATTTGAAGGATAATAACGCATGGGCATAGCTTTTTTATTTGTTAATTATTACTCTAATGCCTCAGTATAGATTAAAAAAGTCCGTGGTTCTTTCATAGGTCTAGATAAATAGTTCTTTAAAACTCCAAGTAGTTAAAAACGTGGATTTTCACTTTTAACTATGAATTGCGAGAAGTGTCCTACCTACTTAAAAACGTACTACTGGCTTCTTGACTCGACGACTTAATATGGGTAGCTTTAGTATGTCATACTCACTTTAAACATTTCTGCGGTGGTATCGTGTGAGGCGGGTCGTTACGTTCCCTCAAATATGGTTGAGCGAAACGATGGCTGGTTCATGCGTCATGCTCGTGAACGGGTGCTGCCAGTGGGAATGGGTCTGCTTCTGTCTACTTGTATTAAGGGCGTCGTATATAAAAATCTGTTTTATATTGTCTGTATGTATGGCACTTCTTACTCGAAACGTATATATCATAATAACTTTCCTTGTTTTGATTTATTTAATTGCAATATTTTTGCTATAGTCAGTATTTGTGTATTATAAAATACATAGATGCTGACTATGGAAAGTAAAATATAAAATACATAAATATTGCCTATGAAAAGCTTTTGGATATTAGTTTTCAATTCGATGCCTTAACATGGGTAGCCTTAGTATGTCATGCTCTCTTTAATCATTTCTGCGGTGGTGTCGCGTGAGGCGGGTCGTTACGTTCCCTCAAATATGGTTGAGCGAAGCGATGGCTGGTTCATGCGTCATGCTCGTGAACGGGTGCTGCCAGTGGGAATGGGTCTGCTTCTGACTACCTATCTTAACGCATATAGAATTGTAAAGTTTTTTTTCTCTCCTGTAACAGCCTAGACTGAATAATAACTTCAAACTTTGAATTTAGCTTGAACCCTATAAATTGATTAAGAAAATTTGTAATTCTCTAATTATAATTTTATTTATTTGCTAATCTTTGTTAAAGTCTGGAAACGATATACATATTTGTAAATATCGTTCCATTTGATAAAGCTGGTAAGTTTTTTGCGCCCGTTTTTCTTGTCAGCTAAAAGACGTCATAATGGGTGGTAGGGCAAAAAAATTATTTGACGATTTAAAAACGCTCATTATGTGAGCTTATTTGAATTAAGATTTTTTTTCATTTTCATTTTCATTTCATTTTCAAATCTCTGCTTGAGTACAGTTAGAAAGGGATGGCGCTATATGCAGTGAATAGCACCATCCCTTTCTAACTGTACTTAAGCAGATTATGAGTAGTAAGAGCCTTTGAAGAATAGGTTTATCGCGCATGTTTAGTACCTATAAGTACTTATTAAGAGTACTTATTATTTATTTTATTTTCCTTTCATACATAGCATAAATTGGTAGGTATAAGCTTGTGTTGAGAGAGAAAATCAAATATTTTTTTGGGCTAAATACCTACATGGCAAAAATTTTGGGCGACTTTAGGCTGCTTTACAATCTTGACATCGCTATTAAAAATGGCGAATATGGCGATTTGAGCGATTTCACTCGGACAGTCTGGCCACACTGGTGTTGTGTTGGTTGTGTGTGATGATCACTTTTTTAGATGCCTTTCCTTTATTAGATTCTAAATTCTACAAGTTATCATAATAGCTGGTTGATTTTAGTGAGTTGTACAACAGCACCAATAATAAACTCAGTTAAAATGGGCCAAATATTGGGTTCATACGGAGCGCGAAATGTAGATCTCTACATGGATGATAAACCAACTTTTGATCCCCTAGCTGGATTTTCTATCGAGCGGAAAGAAAGAGGTAAATAAATGCTTAACTAGTTATTATTATTAGGAGATAAAAAAGGCTACTTAGGCAAAATAATAAAAACATTTCACTAAATTAAAAAAGTTACATAATCTCATTAATTTAGGTTAGACAATTCAAAACAAATTGATTTTCGAAAACAGTGCCCTGTTTAATAAACGTGACAATTTGTCACCTGTCATGACAATTTTATATCCATTGTGTCAACTAGTTTCAAAAGAGAACAAAGTACTCAGCTCCACCTCAATGTAAATCAAATTGTTATGTTGTCAAATTGTCACATTAACGCCGGCCACACACAGACGGAATCCCGTTACGGAATTCCGTACATACGTGATTCTGAACGCAGCAAATGGATACAAAATCTATGGGCCTGCCACACACATGCGGGATTTTTCCGTATGGAATCTTCATACATTCGGAATTCCAAATCGGGATTCCGTCTGTATGTGGCTGGCCTAAACAGGGCCCAGGGTCACCATGACGAAATGACAATGTACAACTTTTATTTTAGAAATGATAGCACGTGAAGAGGATCTCATATCAGCTAGAATACCACCATCGAAAAGAGACTACTGTGCCCATCATTTGCTGGAATACCAAGTCTGTCGTTATAAGAATATGCCCATGCTCTATAGGTGTGCTCACGAAAAACACAACTATTTGAATTGTGAGCAACAAGAGTAAGTATTTTACAAATCCTAAAAATATTTGATTTCTAAACTGGCTAATTAAAGACCTGCCTATTAGCATAAAATTAACAACCTTAATAAAATCTACACTTTACAAAGAGATGCTGGACTACGTTTATGTCAAAAACAAAGCAGAGTTAAAATTAATAAATGTTTATTCAACATATTCAAACCATTTTTAAATCTTCTATAGATTGTTTTAAGTGTTAATATTGAAAACATAAATAAAATTTTTCTATTGGTCTGCTTACACAACTTATAGGTAAATTTACCCTATATCATTCTATATCAAACAACACAATTTACTGCATGCTTGCAGTAGCCCCGCACCACGTCCCCCTGCCAAAGAGACTTAAAAATTACTTCTGCGTATTAAATGTCAACACTAAAGATCTATACCAAGGCTTGTAACTTAACCACTTACCTACTGAATTTCGTAGCAATATAATAGGCAAAGATTACGATTTAAATCTTTGGCAATAGGCACATATTGGATTCATTATCGAAGAGACACATTAAAGGTAATGTTCATTTACGGAAAGTTAGCTTCTTAACCCATGATAAATTCACAAAGATTTTATTTGCATTTTAAGTACATAATAAAGTTTAATATCTTTCAAATTCCACATAAAACAGAATTATTCCAAATTGTTTTATATTTTTACAGCAATATTTGAAGTTTGCTTGACATAATTATGCAGTCAAACCACCTTGACATTATTGTCATTTTTGTAAAAAATTATCATCATAAAGTTTGGATATGGGAGTTTTTGGCGCCATTTTGTCGAGTTCGGTTCGGTGACTATTTTATTTATTCACAAATTGATTCATAGTGGATATTGTGTTTTAAAATTGGTGCAGTTTTGTCGTACAAGTTTCTACACAACTGAAAAAAATAGGCGCGATCTTGGTTATGTGAAGTTGAGACTTTATTGTAGTGGAAAGTTAGCTTCTTAACCCATGATAAATTCACAAAGATTTTATTTGCATTTTAAGTACATAATAAAGTTTAATATCTTTCAAAGTCCACATAAAACAGAATTATTCCAAATTGTTTTATATTTTTACAGCAATATTTGAAGTTTGCTTGACATAATTATGCAGTCAAACCACCTTGACATTATTGTCATTTTTGTAAAAAATTATCATCATAAAGTTTGAATATGGGGGTTTAGGGCGCCATTTTGTCGAGTTCGGTTCGGTGACTATTTTATTTATTCACAAATTGATTCATAGTGGATATTGTGTTTTAAAATTGGTGCAGTTTTGTGGTACAAGTTTCTACGCAACTGAAAAAAATAGGCGCGATCTTGGTTATGTGAAGTTGAGACTTTATTGTAGTGGTGGCTACCTCTGCTGATCTTACCGAGTAAACTGTCTTGATATACTTACTTGGTGCCAAATGCTCCAAGAGCATTGGAATGCGATGCACCCGCATTTTGATATAAACTGAAACAATCTACCACTGAACTATTCAACACTTGACATTGGCAAAAATTACTCCCTAAAGAGGAGATTAGATCGCCAAACTAAAATAAGAAGAAGAAGTTTGGATACCGTAAAACGGGGTGGATAAGAACGTCAGGGTAAATAGGGACAAAACCGGGAATGTAAACAGACATTTCAGTCAGACTTAAAGCTGGCTCTACACGCCCCAATTTTGGACTTATATTGTAGATTGTAGTAGACTATTACTTTTCTTCAAATGGCAACACCTATAAAAAACTAATGGCAGCAACATGTCTAAATTTTAATTCAAAGTGAGGTCCCAATTTGGCGTGTTTTTAAGTGCTTTAAAACTTTCATTTTCTGAGAGAACTATGTAATAAATTAATTATCGGACAGTAACTAATAGAGGGCAATATTACGGGGAAGCTGTATTTAAGTGGATAAATCTTTATTTCTAATAGTTTCGGAGAAAATAATAATATTCTAATCTTACCTGATTTTTACTTATTTTCATATAAAATAGGGACGGGAAAGAGGTGAATAGGAACGGCTAATGAGGGAAATATGCACGCCATAATGGTTGGATAGAGACGACTATAGGTAATATGGAAACAGTAAGGTTTTAATAGGGACAGAGCTGGCACTAAGATTTTATTTTAAAACATTTGAAACTAATGGTTTTTTTATAGAAAAAATATTTAAAAAAAAAACTTTTTGAATTTTTAGATTTTAGGCATTCACAATGCTATTTTTATATTAAGATAAATTAATGTTTTATTTTTATCTTAAAAAATAAACTTGTTTTAATTAGGTTTAACCTATACTATTTTATCTGCTGTGAAAAGGTAATATTTTAATAAAAAGTATTTTTTTAATGATTTACTTATTTCTTCTGTAGTTAGAAAAACTGAGTAAAATAAATGTGATATAAAAAAACATACTTTTTGTAGTTATTATTTAATACTAGCGGCCGCCCGCGGTTTCACCCGCGTGGTTCCCGTTCCCGTGGGGATATCGATATAAAAAGTATTCTATGTTTTAATCTAGGATATCTACTATCTGTGTGCCAAATTTCAACCAAATCCGTTCAGTAGTCTTTGTGTGATTGAGGAACAAACATCCAAACATCCAAACCCACAAACTTTATAATACTAGCGACCGCCCGCGGTTTCACCCGCGTGGTTCCCGTTCCCGTGGGAATATCGAGATAAAAAGTATTATATGTTTTAATCTAGGCTATCTACTATCTCTGTGCCAAATTTCAACCAAATCCGTTCTGTAGTTTTTGCGTGATTGCGGAACAAACATCCAAACCCACAAACTTTCACATTTATAATATTAGTAGGATTATAGTAGGATCTTAAAACTGAATATTATTTTTCAAGAAGGTGACAGCCTTGGGCCAAATATTTATATTGTCACATTATGGCGTCTCTATTGAACCCGGATGCAGGGGAAATAGGGACAAGGTATATTTTTAAATATTTCTCACCGTTCATGCGCATTTGGTCCACTTGGTCCATTTCGCGGAACGTCCATTTTGCATTTTGGTCTATTTCGCGGAACGTCCATTTCGCATTTAGTCCATTTCGCGGAACGTCCATTTTGCATTTGGTCTATTTCGCGGAACGTCCATTTCGCATTTAGTCCATTTTGCGGAACGTCCATTTCGCATTTGGTCAACTTTCACATAAATATGTCCATCAGCCATTTTTGATGTCCCCACTGCTGGGGCACAGGCCTTCCTTATGGGTGGATAAGGAGGACGGGCCATAACCCACCACGCGGGCCCAATGCGGATTGGTGGGTATTAACGACTGCAAATGCAGCCGGGACCAACGGCTTAACGTGCCTTCCGAAGCACGGAGGAGTTCGCGATAATAAATTGTTGGTCACCCATCCCTTGCGAACGTTGCTTAACTTACGCAATCGCTGGGCCAGGCGCTAAACCACTGCGCCACCGAGCTCCTCTAAATAACATAAATATGGAAGAAGGTAAATAAATAACTTTTATATTTTCTCTTTTTGATATAATATTTTGTTTTGTTCCGCGAAATGGACCAAATGCGAAGTGGACGTTTTTTCGGCTAGTGGACCAAATGCGCAGTAACGATTTCTCACAACCTGGCTACACTAACTTCAATTGCCGTTTACTAAATTAAAGAAGAGCTTAAGACCTGGATTTATTTCATAACACAAGTCACCCTAAAACCTAGGCAAATAGGTGTAAATTCTAGTCAAAGTTTAAAATTGTCCCTATCCACCCCGTTAAACGGTATCTAATGTTTTCTTTTTTTTTTGCAGTTATGTACTCCGCATGAAAGAATTTGAGCGCGAACGCCGCTTGCGAGTGAGGGAACAGCGTCTGGTTGGTGCAGCTTGATCATCGCATCACAAATCGCTTGTTTCAATAGAAGTTTCTTGTTATTTATTAATGTAAATAGAATAAAAACCATGCTGAAATTCCTGCGTTTCTTCATTTCAGCACATCTTTTTCTGGTAATTTAACACTACTAACACCTATTATTAGGTAGGTGTAGAGTGTACTTTGTAGGTATTAAACATTTGAGTCCCCGCAAACTACAGACCATATTGTCGGCAGATAGTTGGGTCGGGCCTTTACTTTAATCAGTATGAAGAAGGAAGAAGTATGGAAGTGCGCATATTACAACGATTTGGTATCGGCCGACTCTTCATATAAAAACCAACTATCGGCCGATACAACATAGAAGTCTCTGCGAGGACGCAAACACTCAAAGTTGGGTACAACATGCTTAGAGCATTTTAAATGCTCTAAGACAACATGGAACGAAAAAATATTTCTCTAAGCGCTATCGCACACAGGCAACTTAGTCTCCCAGCAACTGTTTTGTCTCTCACATCAAGTCCACAGGTTTATATGGAAGCGCGCACACGAAGCGACACGGTCGTCTGCAACTTTTCATACAAATCACGTGAGAGACAAAAAAGTTGCGGAGACAAAAGTTTCCCGTGTGCGATAGCGCTAAGTTTTATGAGGGCTTTTCAAAATGACAAAAACCTTTGAGCTCGATAGATGGCGTTGATAAAAATGTGTGTGTCAGTCAATGCGATTTCTTTTACTAAGCCTCGAAGAGTACTCGGCTAGGATGGCAGATGTAACCCTAAAATGTTTCTCTTTGGGCAGATTTGCCGACAGCTTGGCCAGAAAGAGTCAACTCTATGGTCAAGCTGTACTTGCCTCTTTGGTTCAGGCCGTTTATTTTTAAAAGCGAATTTTGACACTTCTCTTTCCATTAACACCATCTAGTGAAGCAAATAGTTACTATTTTTTTTTAAATGTCACTTTGAATTGAAAAGCCCTCAAAAAGCGAAATGAGATTTTTCATAGACAAATCCTCTATCGATAGAAGAGTGCAGCCTTTAGGTAGGCGTTAGCGGCGGATCGGACCGGGGCCTTTCTATTGTCCAATTTAAAAAACTATCGCAATCGCTTTCAGGATGTAACACATTGAAGCTTCTTTTTGGGATAAATAAAACTTACCAAAGAAATGCAGCAATGTGTCACATTCATCTGTCAAACGAAAGCGATTGCGATAGATTTTTTGAATTATATAATTAGCCCCCGGGGCGGGGTGGATCGGGCCGCATCGCATCGCATACGTTGTGTTGCGTCCATCTGTCTGTACGTGGCGCGGCGCGCGGCGGATCTACGCAGATTTTTTGTCAAACTAGGGATGTGCGATCCGGAGTTGTCGATCCGATTTTTCGGATCGTAATTCCACGATCCGATCCGCGGATCGGATCGAATGCCTTCGATCCGATTTTCAGGAAATCGATCCGGATCGGATGCAAATAAGTAAGACGCAATTAATTTTATATCTTTATTAAGTAAACCCATGCAAAACAATGTATAAAATAATGTGGAATAGTAATCTCAGAGAACTAAAAGACGAATTTCTTTCAAAAGTTTATACTTGAAGACGCGCCTAACTACTAATAGTTAAATACAATTTTTATAGGCGCCAGTTTTCGGCCAAGTTCTAAATGTAGACAAAGATAAATTTCATAACAAATAAACCAAAGTGCCCATTTTTTCGTAAACAAACCGCATTTTCGTTCATACGATCCAAGCGATCCGATCTTTCAAGTTTTGTATCGATCCGGCAAAAAATCGAATGGCCTCGATCCGATCCGAAAATCGCCGGATCGTATGCCCGCCGATCCGATATTTCAAAAGATCGGATCGGATCGGCGCATCCCTGTCAAACTTATTGACGTATTTGACGTACTAGCTTCCGCCCATGACTTCGTCCGCGTGTACATTCGGAAAATCCCTAGGGAGCCTTTGACTGAGATAAAAAGTATCCTATGTTTTAATCCAGGCTTTAAACTATCTGTGTGTCAATGTTTATCCAAATCTGTTCAGCCGTTTTTACGTGGTTGAGGAACAAACATCCAAACTTTCACATTTAATATTGGTAGTGAAGTGAGTACGATTGTGCTACAAATAGCTCAGATGAAGAAAATGCTGTTGTTCTAAATTCTTTATGAAAAAGAAGAACAAAATAAGATGGAAGAAACGCGTGCGAGCGCATACAAATACCTGCGTCCACTAGGCGGATCGCAACGGGGCGCGTCGCACCGCCGCCGCCGGCAAAAATCCGCCTGGCGAGCAAATCACTATTGCGCTGCGTGCGACGCGCCCCTGCCTGATGCGCCGGTAGTGGACGCTTTTCATTCATTTAAAATACAGGCAGGAGGATTTCTGCGTTGCGATGCGCCCCGGCCCGATCCGCCTGCCGCCAGCCTTTTGAGTTAGCATGACCACCGACACTCAACTGTCAACATCCAATGTCTTTTGATATTTAAAAACGTTGTAAAAACGCTCGTGTGAACGACGGTAGTTTTTTTTGTACATTAGGCGTTGTAGAAACCCATACAAAATTACTCTACCGATTTTTTAAGTTGATTTGAAATAAAAAAAATTGACACAGATTGTTAATTTATATTATAGGTTCGATTAAAATATACTATTATGACTTTTTCCCTGTGAAAGGTTCCTTAAGGATTTTTCAAACGTCCACAAGGAATTGTTGCAAATGAGACTCCCTATGGGAGGTTATTCACAATAAGGCATATTTTAGCGAATACCTTGGTTATTTTAATTTAGTTACCTACTTTCGGGATGAATTACAACAATTAAGGTAAGACACAACTCATGTAGGTCCTGACCATAAAGTTAATATTCCACTTGAGCGTAGCGAAATTTTTCTATGTCTATGGTCCTGACCTCCTGAGTTACTTTTGAGATTCAACAAAAATTGTCTAAAATATGAACCGTTGTATCCATAGACATAGAAAAGTGGTTGTATCTATAGCCAAAATTTTTCTAAGTCTATGGTTGAATCCAAAATATTGTTGTTATTCACCCCAGTTTACAGTACTTATAGGAAAAAAATATTTTTATAAAGAAAAAAATAGTTTAAGTATTATGCGTACGCGTACGTAAGTACATATATTTTATAATGTTACATGTTTTTTTTATCTTATATGAAAAAATTGTTAAAAAATAAATTATTTTAGTTTAGGTTTTTTTTTCTATTTTTTAGCTGTTGTGTCCCCGGAGTCCCAAAGAGAATGTAAAAAAACTCGGTCAGTCCCGGTCGCCACCACCAGTTTCGCCACCACTGGGGACAAGTGGGAAACTTTTTGTTTAAAAATTTCCCGTTCGACACCAGTGGTGGCAAAGTGGTGACGACTGGGATATTGGTTCATAGATGCTAAAAGGGAGTCTCAAATATTTTCCTAATTATTTTATACGTACACATTTTTTTAACAATATTTATTGAATTAGTACCTACTCATAAGAGTTATTATGACCTAGCATGTATAGGTACATATTGTATGTAACAAAAAATGCTTTGGTAATTAATTATGAACTTATAAAACCTGCAAGTAGGTACTATTTTTTTCAGTTTATTTTTTTTATTTCAAACTTACCTATCGATTATTTAATAGTCAAAAATATCTCTTAAATAATTTATACTTACACAATATCGTTGAAACCATGGATTAAGCAGCATAAAATATAGACAGAATCAAATTTGACAAAAACAAAAAATACCTAAAAAGATCGCTCGGCGCGGTGGCAACGCATTGTTTACAACATTTTGGTGACGTCACGCCGTAAGCTCTGTAAGTGCGAGGGATAAAGTGATATGGTGCGAGAGATAGAAGAGTTTTACCGGCAACTTTATGACATGGGTGCTTTTATGAGCGATTCGTGCAAAGCCAAACTTTAAATATGTGTTAACTATATCTACATTTGTATCAAAATATTATACTTACAAGGCTCGGCCGGGATATGTTGTCTCTTTCCTTGTCTTCAAAATCTGATTCAAATCAAAATCAGTAGGGGCGATCGGGATTTTTTTATAAGCAAAATCCCAGTGGTCATCACTGGTGACGAATGGGTTTTAAAAAAAAAAGTCCCAGTCGTCCCCAGTGGTGGCGAAACTGGTGGTGGCGAACGTAGCGGCGTCCGGCAGGCTGATTATCTAATTAAAAACCACCTAGCAACCGGTCTCATTTGATTTGATACATGAATGTGATACATTGCTACTTCTTTTTGGTGTAAAAAAAATCATACCAAAGAAAACTAGCAATGTATCACATTCATCTGTGAACTGAAACCGGTCTCTAGGTGGTTTTTAATTAAATAATCAGCCTGCCTACTACACAAAAACAAGTGTTCATAGCCTACATACATACTATGAACACTTATTTGTATGTTCATAGTACTGCCGTCATATGTCTAAAAAGCGGCTAACCCACATGTGGCCGTTTTTCACTTTTTTCATTCATACTGAGTAATTTTGAATTCTCTATCTTTGAATATAAGAACCATATTTCTAGCATTAATACTTTTGAAGATACGAAAAGCATGTTAGCGGCTAAGTGGCGTTTTTTTTTACTAATACTTCGCTAAAAAGCGGCTACTCAACAATACTATATTTAAAAGTAGTTAAAGCGCCATAACTTCCCTTTTAATTTTATAATTTATGAGTAATTATACAATCTAACTTAGTTATAAAGCGGTTATAAGAAATATTTAGACTAAAAAGCAGTTATGCGATATTAACCGCGATCAAGATAAGAATCAATTTAGAGGATGTTTAATCAAAACTTGACTAAAAGTTAATCACTGCTTTTTTATTCAAAATAAATAAAAAATGATGCGAACGATCCTAAGTTATAGAGCGGTAAAGCCACAGTACTAAGCTATAAAGTGGTTATCCGCACACAAAAATAAACCACATCCTTGGCTATAAGGAAGTTAACTACTTTTAACTGCTTTTTAATAAATTAATTAATGCTAAAGCATATTAGGATAACTTCTATAACAGTTCCAAAATGTAGCAGTTATTGAGAATTACTTGGCTAAAAAGCAGTTAAGGTGTGGTTAACCGCCTTCTAACAAGTATTTCATGGAAAAATAAATAAAATTACTTAACTACACAGGAAAAACTTAAATAATAATAAAACTTAAATATAATATACCTGAAAGACTTTTCTGGACCCAAAATGTAAAATTAGTTAGCCACTTAAAACTGCTACATAAGTGTATAAAATGTTTTGGTTTAAGTTGTATACTTTTCTAGAGAAATTGTTTCCCACGTTTTTTGACGTTTGTGCGAAATCAACTGTTTGGGGTTAGCCGCTTTTTAGACATAGGACGGCAGAGTAGGCTATTATAAGAATAATATTACTGTAATAAGAATAAGTAAAAAAAAGAATAAGATAAAATAAAGAAATCAGTCGAAGTCTTACTAGACCGGCACCCTGATTATCTAAATAGAAACTATTTAGCGACTGGTTTCATTTGATATACATTGCTACTTTTCTTTGGTATTTTTTTTTTCACCCCAAAAAGAAGTAGCAATGTATCACATTTATCTGTCAAATGAGACCGGTCGCTAGGTGGTTTCTAATTAGATAATCAGCCCGCCGATCATTAGCGTATAGTTGGCAGCCTCACCATGGAATTAGAAGGTTTTGACTAGGTCAAAAAATTGTTAGTAAATAGTTATAAATAGTGAACTATAGCATATAAATAGTGATACTATGGTTCAAAAGATATTTGAGTATCTTGGTGAGGCTGCTATCTTGACGTCAAGCTAGCAGACACCTTAAGAAATACAGTTCGTATCAATGTGATTTATATGCCAAAAAATTGTTAGGAAATAGTGAATCGTATACGCAAAATTTCAATAATATTGCTTCAGTACAAGCCGAAATATTACGATCTCAAAGTGGGCTGCTAACTTGACGTTTCTGGCAATGGCGATTCCAGAGAAACGGGTACAAGTTATAAACAAATAAATATATCAAAAAATTGTTAGTGAAATTGTGATTCTTACGATATAAATTAAAAAAGAATTCTTCATTGCTATTTTCTAAAATTCGAATGTTAACTTCTACATAGTACTCTGAATATAGGCTGTCGATCAATATTAAACTTTGCTCCACGGTAATAAGGTTTAAACTTGATTGCAATCATAAGGTGAGTACTATCAAGCAAAAAAGTGAAATTTATATTTTTTGACTGTGTCAATAGTCATATCCTCGGTTCAAGGCTATTGATTTGGTATAAGTAAACAAATATTTTTCTACTTACTTTTATTAATTTATTTTTAATTAAATCTCATCAAAAAAAATTTGATTGTGTAATACTACTCTAATAATAATTAATACTACTACTCTAATCATCGGTAATACCACAGCCTAGAGAGTATTCTTCTTACAGTCGGACATCGCCCTTTGTGTTGGCGCAAAAGCCGCCGTTCGTCTAGACTAGCTAGACAGTTGACGCAACGACTAAAAGTGTAAGGGTTGGCACGATGTAATTTGCCTTTTCGAATTTTAAAAATATATAGGAAAAATAAGATAGACACTTCAAAATTCTTGTTTTATTCTTTGAATTATTTATTGTCATTTTTTTCTAGAAGGTAAGAATATTTTTTTCAAATTTGTCTCTTTTCCTTCTTTTAATGCTCTTAAAATAAGGAAAAGAAAAAGTTTTTCTTAGTATTTTCTCTTTTTTTCTTCTTCTTGCATCATAAGTGCAAGGAATTATAGGAATTATGGAAAGGATATGGAAAGGATGTATGATAATCATAATTTTAATTGTAAATCATTACTAATTTAGGGCTAAATAAGTATAAAATAAATCTTAAATTAGTACTCAATTAGGAAATAATAATGAAAAAATAAGTTCCAAGATGGCGGCTGACAATTTTTTTGTTTATGGGCCGATATCGATGAAACTCGGTTTTTGGTACCATTTTGACACAAAAATAACAACGCAAGGTAACGCAATGTGAAAATTTAAAAAAAATTCAAGATGGCGGCCAACTTTTTTGTTTGCGGGCCGATTTCGATGAAACTCGGTTTTTGGTAGTATTTTGACAAGAAAACAGCAACGCAATGTTAAAAATGTAAAAAATTCAAGATGGCGGCCAACTTTTTTGTTTGCGGACCGATTTCGATAAAACTTGGTTTTTGGTAGTATTTTGGCAAGAAAACAGCAACGCAATGTTAAAAAAAATAAAAATTCAAGATGGCGGCCAACTTTTTTGTTTGCGGACCAATTTCGATGAAACTCGGTTTTCGGTAGTATTTTGACAAGAAAACAGCAACGCAATGTTAAAATGTAAAAAAAATCAAGATGGCGGCCAACTTTTTTGTTTGCGGGCCGATTTCGATGAAACTCGGTTTTTGGTAGTATTTTGACAAGAAAACAGCAACGCAATGTTAAAATGTAAAAAATATTCAAGATGGCGGCCAACTTTTTTGTTTGCGGACCGATTTCGATGAAACTCGGTTTTCGGTAGTATTTTGACAAGAAAACAGCAACGCAATGTTAAAATGTAAAAAAAATTCAAGATGGCGGCCAACTTTTTTGTTTGCGGACCAATTTCGATGAAACTCGGTTTTTGGTAGTATTTTGACAAGAAAACAGCAACGCAATGTTAAAATGTAAAAAATATTCAAGATGGCGGCCAACTTTTTTGTTTGCGGACCGATTTCGATGAAACTCGGTTTTTGGTAGTATTTTGACAAGAAAACAGCAACGCAATGTTAAAAATGTAAAAAATTCAAGATGGCGGCCAACTTTTTTGTTTGCGGACCGATTTCGATGAAACTTGGTTTTTGGTAGTATTTTGGCAAGAAAACAGCAACGCAATGTTAAAAAAAATTAAAATTCAAGATGGCGGCCAACTTTTTTGTTTGCGGACCAATTTCGATGAAACTCGGTTTTTTTGGTAGTATTTTGACAAGAAAACAGCAACGCAATGTTAAAATGTAAAAAAAATTCAAGATGGCGGCCAACTTTTTTGTTTGCGGGCCGATTTCGATGAAACTCGGTTTTTGGTAGTATTTTGACAAGAAAACAGCAACGCAATGTTAAAAAAAATAAAAATTCAAGATGGCGGCCAACCTTTTTGTTTGCGGACCGATTTCGATGAAACTCGGTTTTTGGTCGTATTTTGGCAAGAAAACAGCAACGCAATGTTAAAAAAAAAAATCAAGATGGCGGCCAACTTTTTTGTTTTTTTTTTATTTTTTTTTTATTTATTTATTTTTCCACAGATATACATGAATTTCCTTATTCTAAAACCTCGCCAACTTGTAAGCATCAGGTTGTTGGCAAGACAACAACAAGGTTTGCGGACCAATTTCGATGAAACTCGGTTTTTGGTAGTATTTTGACAAGAAAACAGCAACGCAATGTTAAAATGTAAAAAATATTCAAGATGGCGGCCAACTTTTTTGTTTGCGGACCGATTTCGATGAAACTCGGTTTTCGGTAGTATTTTGACAAGAAAACAGCAACGCAATGTTAAAATGTAAAAAAAATTCAAGATGGCGGCCAACTTTTTTGTTTCGATGAAACTTGGTTTTTGGTAGTATTTTGGCAAGAAACAGCAACGCAATGTTAAAAACCGGCCAAGTGCGAGTCGGACTCGCGCACGAAGGGTTACGTACCAAAAAACGGCAAAAAAAAATACGTTTGTTGTATGAGAGCCCCCCTTAAATATTAATTTTATTCTGTTTTTACAACAAACATGTTTTTTTTGCCGTTTTTTGGTACGAAACACTTCGTGCGCGAGTCCGACTCGCACTTGGCCGGTTTTTTAACTCACTCTAATGTTCGAAACAACCAAGATCTTTAAATGTCATTAACAGTACAAAGTCTTCGTTTTCCATTTGGAATAGGAATAATTGAAACTTTCCTTTATTTTGAATCAAATAAAATCCGTTTTTTGAGAATCTACTATGATCATTTTAAAAATTAAAATTACGCTCTAATGTTTGGAACGCCGCCGCCGTTAGAGCGTTTGGTTGCACCCGGAGCGTAGGTTCGGAACGCAACCCTGCGGCGCTCCGCCATAGTAGAATCAAATAAGTAAGTCATCTTACTCATTATAGCACCGAACGGTTTGTTTGTGAGCGCGCCCGTACGTATGCGTCGTCGCACGCACACACTGACAAAATTTAAAGGTGATAAAGGTGCGCCAGTCGTGGCTGCCGCCCGCGCTCACACGCACGCTCCGCGCCGCCCGCTGCGGTGCCTCTCGTAATAATTTGTACTTTGTACGTGTATCTACAGTATACCGTAAGTCAATATTCGATTTCCGAATTTAAAATTAGATTATATTTAATATAAGATTAAAATTTCGATAAGTGTAGTTAAATGAAAGAGTAAAAAATAGTTGATAGTGTAAAAAATAAAATTTCATAATCATTTTATTTGAATAAATAAGTAGGTACATGATTTACTAAAGCAACATTTTAATTAATCCTATTTCGACCGTAAGTTTTCAAATCACTTAACATACGTAGGTAATGAAAACATTGTCGTTAGTTCCTGCAGGGCTATCGGCTAAAAACAATGAAGTAAATGTAAACTGTAATTTGACAGACGGATGTGATACATTGCAACTTTTCTTTTGTAAGTTTTTATTGGTGTCATAACGAAAGTGGCAATGTATCACATAGGTACATATGTCAAATTACAGTTAATATTGACTCTATTATTTTAGCCGACAGACCCGCTGGTCTTTGTACTTACAAAAAAATATTATAAAA
Organism: Agriphila geniculea; assembly: GCA_943789525.1. Lineage (NCBI taxonomy): Eukaryota > Metazoa > Arthropoda > Insecta > Lepidoptera > Crambidae > Agriphila > Agriphila geniculea. The sequence goes on from OX038875.1 coordinate 12,021,658, forward strand.
ACTTTGTATTATAGATCCCTGATGTTTACCCTACAAGGAAAAAATTGTTTTGTATAGAGATTGACTATGCATTTTTGACGATTGAATAAACTAGTGACAGCCCTACGTGTTTAGGCTATTATCGCTCGCTCGAGGCTTAAGATGGCCTACTTATTTGGTTCTACTATGGCTCCGCGAACCGCGCTCCGCGAACCGCGCTCCCCAGTGTGGCCAGATTGAATTTTACGAAAATAACGAAGCACCTCAAAAAAATACTGAAACATACCAAGTTGCACATGGAAAATATACCGATAAAAGAACTGATTTTCAAAACAGGTTTTATTCATTTATCATCACAATTAATGTTTAAATTATATTTTAACATTCTATTCGAAGGCTTCTTATCTGTAACTTAGAGTCTGTTCGGAACTTTTTTATTTGTGGGCCGATTTCGATGAAACTCGGTTTTCGGTAGTATTTTGACAAGAAAACAGCAACGCAATGTTAAAATGTAAAAAAAATTCAAGATGGCAGCCAACTTTTTTGTTTCGATGAAACTTGGTTTTTGGTAGTATTTTGGCAAGAAACAGCAACGCAATGTTAAAAACCGGCCAAGTGCGAGTCGGACTCGCGCACGAAGGGTTACGTACCAAAAAACGGCAAAAAAAACACGTTTGTTGTATGAAAGCCCCCCTTAAATATTAATTTTATTCTGTTTTTACAACAAACATGTTTTTTTTGCCGTTTTTTGGTACGAAACACTTCGTGCGCGAGTCCGACTCGCACTTGGCCGGTTTTTTAACTCACTCTAATGTTCGAAACAACCAAGATCTTTAAATGTCATTAACAGTACAAAGTCTTCGTTTTCCATTTGGAATAGGAATAATTGAAACTTTCCTTTATTTTGAATCAAATAAAATCCGTTTTTTGAGAATCTACTATGATCATTTTAAAAATTAAAATTACGCTCTAATGTTTGGAACGCCGCCGCCGTTAGAGCGTTTGGTTGCACCCGGAGCGTAGGTTCGGAACGCAACCCTGCGGCGCTCCGCGAACCGCGCTCCGCGAACCACGCTCCGCAGTGTGGCCAGATTGAATTTTACGAAAATAACGAAGCACCTCAAAAAAATACTGAAACATACCAAGTTGCACATGGAAAATATACCGATAAAAGAACTGATTTTCAAAACAGGTTTTATTCATTTATCATCACAATTAATGTTTAAATTATATTTTAACATTCTATTCGAAGGCTTCTTATCTGTAACTTAGAGTCTGTTCGGAACTTTTTTATTTGTGGGCCGATTTAGATGAAACTCGGTTTTGGGTACTATTTCGACAACAAAACAACAACGCAATGTTAAAAATATAAAAAATCCAAGATGGCGGCCAACTTTTTTTGTTTGTGGGCCGATTTAGATGAAACTCAGTTTTGGGAACTATTTCGACAACAAAACAGCAACGCAATATTAAAAATATAAAAATACAAGATGGCGGCCAACTTTTTTGTTTGTGGGCCAATTTAGATAAAACTCGGTTTTGGGTACTATTTAGACAACAAAACAGCAACGCAATGTTAAAATATAAAAAAATCCAAGATGGCGGCCAACATTTTGTTTATGGGCCGATTTAGAAAAAACTCGGTTATGGGTACTATTTCGACAACAAAACAGCAACGCAATGTTAAAAATAGGAAAAATCCAAGATGGATTTAGATGAAACTCGGTTTTGGGTAGGGTGTAGTGTGGTACAATTCTTCTTATCGAATGAGGAATAGTGGCCACCTCTGGTGTTAGAGTTTATCAAGCCGCCTGTAAGGCCTCTAACTTGGCTTAACGACTGTTATCAGATGACAACAGCCGGGACCGACGGTTTAACGTGCCCTCCGAAGCACGGAAGCGCTCAGTTGTAATGCCACTTAACGGTCACCCATCCGACACCTGGCCGGATCGAGCGTTGCTTAACAAACGTGATCGAGTACGATCAGTCTATCAAGTTCCGCTATGAGCGCTTCAGTGTGGTACAATGAAACACCAAAAGTTCTGAGTCTCATATTTCTCTCATTTTTGTAGATATGAATTCCATTTTTTACAGGAACGGAGTCTACTCAATTAGGTATAGTATGGCATTTATAGTTTCATTAATAAATAGATACATAACCAATAACAAGACTTTTAAAAGAAAATGGGAATTGTTTCATTGTGTACACCTAGGTGGAAGAAACACCCCATGTCCAACAATGAAACACTGTTATTAATTTTGCCTTTTTATATAAAGTGGAACAAGTAAATTACAAAATCTGTTGAATTACAATCAATGAAGGTTTTTTCAGAGTATTCCACAATTATTCAGACTTTAAATGTACCTCTAGGTTTGTCTCCGGTACAATTATTTAGTGACTTAAAGATTAACGAGTCCTAATTTTTTAAATCTTAGTTAGGTACCTTTTTTAGGCAAAAACTATTTAAAATCAACAGTTACTCATAATAGGCATTAATGTCTTAAGTAAAGTTTGAGCGTGGGCGGGGATTTTTATTGTCCATTTTAGTAAGTCTAGCGCAAAAATGAATGTTGCCTTCGTTGATTGATACGACACTTTATAACCTTAGAAAGCTGCAGAACTGTATTAACCAAATTTTTCTGCTTGTTTTCTGGGACGCATTGTATTTCAATATTTGTTGAACGTGTCTGTAACTCAAGCTGTGCCAGTCTAGAAGAAAGGTTTTGATTAGCTGAACGTAGCGACTCATTTTCTTTGCGGACATCATTCAAAGTGGCCAACTGGGCGGCGTGTTGCGTTTTTATGCTATCCAGATCCTGGCTGAATGCCGAGAGAGATGATTCAAAGCCAACTATCATATTTTGCAAGGCAACAATTTTTGGATTAATAACATCCTCAAAAGCATTGTAAATCTCCTCTCTAATAATGTCCCTTAAATCATTGGCCGACAGGAACAACTCGTTGGCGCAGGAAAACTTGACTTCAAGCGCTGGGTAACGAAGCTATCATTGGAGTCAGTGGGTAATTTAGCTCTCGTTGGTGTAATCGTGTTATTACCCTTTTTGGGCTCGCGAATGTGGCAGAAATCACAAATTCAGGCGTTTTTAGTATCAGCTGTCATCGCATTCTAATCTGCGAGTAAATATGCAGTGCACTGAAAATGATAATTGTCTTTGCAACGTTTACATTGCATGAATATTGCTCCATCCATGATATTAGGACATCCCGCGCACTCAGATGATCCTTTAGTCGACATTTTTTATTCTTATACAATTACTCTCAATAATTTTATACCTTACTACGGCTTTGGTGAATGAAGATGTTTTAGTAAATCAAAATTAATTGAAAAGTAATGTCCAAAAATATCTTCAATACAAATTAAAAAAAAATATCTTTAAAAATAAATAAAATGTCTCTAAAAAAATTTGGGCGAAAAAGTCTTTATAAGCGAGGATCGATCTTCGGGCCACTCACAGCTGAATTCAGTATGCAGCACTCAGTGTGCTAACGTATGCGCCAAAGCGACTTAAAGCGTTCAAAGTATTGATCAGTTAAGTAGGGTTTGAAACTTGATGTATGAGTTGGTTTGAGTATGAGGTCAAGACGAAAATAATAATTATTGTACAACCTCAACACTGATAATATCACTGATGATAATATTTAGTTTTAACACTGGAGATGAGATTTATTACGCAAATTAAAGCGCAGTTTTATCACTTTTCTGAGGATAATGCTCAGACTATATTCAGCAGTTTTTAATAATCCACTGATTAAAAAAGGCACTGAATATTTTTTGAGCACAAATACACACTTTTAAACTATAGGTATAGTTCTACAAACGATATCACTGGTGAATCACTAGACAAATTATTGATTTAACTTGATTCCAAATGTTAGAATTGTGATTTAAAATTATTCGGCAATATTTAACGTAGAGACTATGTTTACTACAAAGCGCCATCTGGCGGATTTAGATGAAACTCCGTACTATTTCTAACCTGTTGCTGTTTTGTTGTCAAAATAGTACCGAAAACCGAGTTTCATCTAAATCGGCCCACAAACAAAAAAGTTGGCCGCCATCTTGGGTTTTTATATTTTAAACATTGTGTTGCTGTTTTATTGTTAAAATAGTACCCAGAACCGAGTTTTATCTAAATCGGCCCATAGACATAAAGATGGCCGCCATCTTGGATTTTTTATATTTTTAACATTGCGTTGCTGTTTTGTTGTCGAAATAGTACCCAAAACCGAGTTTTATCTGAATCGGCCCACAAACAAAAAAGTTGGCAGCATCTTGGGATTTTTTTATTTTTAACATTGCGTTGCTGTTTTGTTGTCAAAATAGTACCCAAAACCGAGTTTCATCTAAATTGGCCCACAAACAAAAAAGTTGGCCGCCATCTTGGATTTTTTTATATTTTTAACATTACTTTGCTGTTTTGTTGTCGAAATAGTACCCAAAACAGAGTTTCATCTAAATCGGCCCACAAACAAAAAAGTTGGTCGCCATCTTGGATTTTTTATATTTTTAACATTGCGTTGCTGTTTTGTTGTCAAAATAGTACCTAAAACCTAGTTTCATCTAAATCGGCCCACAAACAAAAAAGTTGGCCGCCATCTTAGATTTTTTATATTTTTAACTTTGCGTTGCTGTTTTGTTGTCGAAATAGTACCCAAAACCGAGTTTCATCGAAATCGGCCCCCAAACATAAAATTTGGCTGCTATCTTTTAGATTTATTTATTTATTATTAGTTTAGATTTATTACTAAAATTGTAATAATAGGCACGATCTGGCAACATTACCATGTGGTAAATACTGAGCCTGTAAGCGTGCGTTTTCATTCCATCGTTGGAATTGGAACTATCAGTATTTACCACACAGTTGGACCACAGTAAATACTGTGTGTGTAGCCGTCGCCTTAGTTTGTTCTTTTTCAAAACAGACTCTACTGATCTTTGCTTCTGAATGAAATATAGACTTAATCCGGGAAATTCCTTGAACATCAATGTTTGCGGGGACTTAACACCGTAGTTACCATAACTTTATAACCAAAATATACCGAAAATACTTACTTCCGCTAATATACCTACAAAAATACTGATGTTCGGTAAAGTCGATAAAATATACTGAAAAAGTATTAAAATACTGAATCTGAATACTGAATAGGAGCGCCAGTGTGACCTGGCGCTCCGCGCTCCGTGTTCGCGTGTTCGCATCGGATCCCAAATATGGAGCGCGCTCCGAGGTTCGCGGAGCGCGGAGCGCGGAGGTTCGCAAACCTGTGGGGACACACCCTAACGTTAAAGTTTCAGTTACTAAAAAAAAATACAAAATATTCATTTTCAAAAAATTACAGGTTAGGTCATTTTCATTAGACTCCTCCCTTTAAGTTATAGTTTTAACGTTAGGTACCTAATTGGTAGTAAAATATTTGTAGTTTTTCCTACACTAAATAAATGAACTGAGAGTAGAGTATTAAACGACCAAATTTTTTTTGATGAGATATAATCAAAAATTTTTTGATTGTGTCAATACTCTAAAAAATAAAAAAGTGGGTAGAAAAATATTTGTTTACTTATACCAAATCAATAGCCTTGAACCGAGGATATGACTATTGACACAGTCAAAAAATTTAAATTTCACTTTTTTGCTTGATAGTACTCACCTCATGATTGCAATCAAGTTTAAACCTTATTACTGTGGAGCAAAGTTCAATATTGATCGACAACCTATATTCAGAGTACTATGTAGAAGTTAACATTCGATTTTTAGAAAATAGCAATGAAGAATTCTTTTTTTATTTATATCGTAAGAATCACAATTTCACTAACAATTTTTTGATATATTTATTTGTTTATAACTTGTACCCGTTTCTCTTGAATCGCCATTGCCAGAAACGTCAAGTTAGCAGCCCACTTTGAGATCGTAATATCTCGGCTTGTACTGAAGCAATATTATTGAAATTTTGCGTATACGATTCACTATTTCCTAACAATTTTTTGGCATATAAATCACATTGATACGAACTGTATTTCTTAAGGTGTCTGCTAGCTTGACGTCAAGATAGCAGCCTCACCAAGATACTCAAATATCTTTTGAACCATAGTATCACTATTTATATGCTATAGTTCACTATTTATAACTATTTACTAACAATTTTTTGACCTAGTCAAAACCTTCTAATTCCATGGTGAGGCTGCCAACTATACGCTAATCGCCGATCGGCTATAAACATTGAAGTTAATGTGAACTGTAATTTGACAGATGTGTGTGATACATTGCTACTCTTCTTTGTAAGTTTTAATTTGTACCAAAACGAAGTAGCAATGTATCTCATACATATGTCAAATTTCAGTTTACATCAACTTCATTGTTTTTTTTTATGTATCAAGGTGCCATTTTTCTAAATGTTAGGCTGTCCGCTGCGTTAAGCTCGATCCCGCCGTGTACACGGCGCGGAAATATACATTGATTGCTGGTTTTCTGACGGATAAAATGTTTGCAGTGCATCAGTAAGCTCTAATCTATGTCGCCCCACGCGCGTGTCCCGCTTCACGCAGTGGGTAGCCTGAATGAAGTCACAAACGTGACGTGCCATCAAATCCTCGCGTAATGAATTTTTGCTATCGGTGACGTGCCCAAAATATTGGTTCGCCATCCCTGTACTAGACTTTCGTTACTTACGGAGATATCTGCTCCGTAGTAACGATTTTTGGCTATAATAACGTACATCAATTCAATGGCTTCGCAATGACGATCTTTTGCGGTAGGTCTGTACTCATTAGGGCCTCATCCACTAGCGTTCATTCCTTTCGGAATGTACAATCCGTAGAGATTGAACGGTAATGGATGGCAAGAGCGAGAAAGAATGACGGTATTATAATCTCCTATTCTTGCCTGTCGCGCTGGAACGTCGCGATTTATCTGATTAATTAGTGTCCGTTTGATTTCTGTTAGTTTTGAATGTGGGTTTTTGTACGTTCATTCCCCAGCTGTCAGAATGTACAATCCGTAAAGATTGAACGGTAGTGGATGGCAAGAGCGAGAAAGAATGACGATATGATAACTCCTCTTATTTTTTAACCGACTTCAAAAAAGGAGGAGGTTATCAAGTCGACGGTATTTTTTTTTTTTTATAAAATTTCACCAACATGGCTTTTTTTTGTTTAAAAACAAAAGTTTTTGTCTAGTCTGATGTAATAATAAATAAGTATATGTATGGACGATTGCACATAGAAGCTAATTAAAATCTATATTTTACTTGTAGTTTGAGCAAATAAATAGTTATTTATTTATGAGGATTTTGACAAAATTACGAAAGAGCAGCAGACACAAATTACAAAATTTTAAACTTTACTTTAATGAGATTTCTTGAAGTAAAAAAGCTCGGCGGGCCGTAATCATGTGGCATGAAATTAAGTCTTTCAAGATAATTCAAAATGACGGGCATTCCCATAACATGACAACAATCTCCATGAAACGAAAGGATAATAACCATCCACTAACACGCAATCCTTTAGTTTACTGAAAAGACTCAAAACGGCAGGAATGTATCGGATTGTGTGTATGGTGATATTGGTGATCAAAGGATTGTGGTTAGCGGTCTTTCTTGTTGGACTGGCACGTCATGTAAGGCCGGCTACCCACCAAAAAGAAAGACTGTAGCGAATGAAGTTAGTTAGTGGCCTCAACGGGTTTAATTATCCCGCCATGTTTCCACACAGATTGTACAAAAGGACAAGTCGTATGGAAAGAATGTCTAGTGGATGGCCCGCTATTATGGAATGAGCAATTTTCTGACAGCTGATAATTTTAGTATAATTTTATGTCAATAGATGGCGCTACTTCAACTAGATAGATTTTTAAAAAATATTTCTACTAAATTGTGCTAAGGGCAAGGGTCAGAAAAAAGTTCTTCGGAACACACCAACGGACAACCAACGCACAACGCAACAATCCACATACTCAAGAAACGTATAATAAAAAAGTAATTACGTTTCATTCTTTGCCTTTTTCTTAAAAACCTACCTACTTAGTTGAACAACGACATCTAGTTCTTTTTTTTAAACTACTTTTTATTCTTAAACTGCCTTTTGAAAACCGCTCATTGCAACGCATATTCGCAATAGTCGAGATTTCGTTATTTTTATATAATTGAATAATCGATACCGTACTCAAGCAAGCATGATATGATTGGATGTGAAACGTCTCTATTTCCATAGACAAAAGGCTCCTCTGACAACACATTAAAATCGATAATGTTGCCATCCTATAAAAATAATCTTGAAACTTTAACCATATTCACGTTTATAACAAGGATGTATTTTCTTTGACAAATCTTTGCTGTAATCCTTGTAATTCTATGTTATGTGTCAAAAAATGAAATACAATTTCAGACTTTACTGAATTTCTTCTCTAGGTTGTCATAGTGCAGTGACGTCTCTCCAGAATTTTTGTAAACACGCTTGTCGAATACACAATTTCTATAGTTGAATATGCTATTTATTGCGGAAGTAATGGCTTCCTAAAATGTAATTGCAGACATTTATTATTTAAGTAATTAATAAAATAAACAAACAACAGTTGTGACTTACAAAGTTTTCATTTAGGGCAGTGCATTTGGTAAATTTTCGTATTATCCGGCGTTTTTCCATTTTCTATGTCACACCGCGTCCTTTGATTTAGAATTAGATACAAAGATTTACCTATCTTGAATATTGGGAATGTGTTTGAGATTGGCAGATTAAGAGCATCATTGATGAATTGGAATACTTATTTTAATCTAGAATACGCAAGTATTTTCAATGATTGCTAAAAATGACTATGACAATGAATACTTCGCGTAGATACAGTACATCAATCTGAGTGACTTGGAAAGGGTTGAAATACACCGTGAAACATGAGTAATGTGAGAAGTAGTAACCCACTACTAGAAATGAAAGGATCAGAGGAGGAAGACGAGTCCGAAGACTCGATTGACAGCGAGGATGACGACGAGACTATCGCGAGAATACAACGAGCTCACTTCGCTCAAGCCGCTGCAATGAAGTCTCGGAGACGTTCAGCACCTCGTCCGAGGCCAATGAGCCAAAAAAGGAAAATGGAAGCTGTAAAGAACTTCCATGACTTCACGAAAAAATTGAAAAAAGACACTGGTATTACCATTCGCAGTTTAGTAGGCAACAATATTTTAGATTTAAGTGACTTTTCAAGTGAAAATAGTAAGTCTGAAAGTGATGGATTGTCTGAAGAAGAGTTTGTAGTGAATCCTAATGCAGTGCAAGAGTTGGAAGAGGCCAATGAAAGTTATATAGATCCTTTTACTGGTGATATAGTTCAAACTAAGAAGGAACCACAACCTGTTAAGCCCCCAAGTCCACCCCGTGAAACCAGCGCTGAAATAGAAAAGAGTGATGAGCCTGAATCAAGTGAACCCAATATCGAAGCAATTGAAGCTCCTAAAACATTGTCAATAAGTGACATCATTAATGAAGGTGATTTAGATCTAACTAAGAATGTGGAAATAGCTGAAGTGGATGAAACTGAGCTATGTGGTGAAAAAACTGCTGAGGAGCTATTGGATATCAAACAAGAGGAAACCAGTCAGGACTTTGATATAACCGAAAAGTTAAAGGAAATGGGAGAGATAAGTGTAAAACCTATCAAGAAGGAAGATGAAGAAGGAGATGCATCAAAAGACGGTGAAAATGAGGAGAAGAAAGATGATGCTGATGATGAGGTGGTTGTCATTTCTTTTCCATGTTATATTATTCATGACATCAATTATATGATTCAGTTGTTTAACTATAAAGTCTTCTTAAAACTTTTTTTGTAGAAAAAACAAAATCCAAATGCAATAAATGTGCGTCGCAACATCAGGGAGGTAATGGATGAAAAGAATTTAGATGCCTCAACGTTAGCTGCACAGCGACAAGAGTCGGAGCGTCTTGCTAGAGTTCAAGAACAACAAAGGATCATTAGAGAGGTACCTAATACTTATTGTTATATTCTAAAGGAAATAAGAAAAAGAAAAGAAAGTTTTTTTTTCATAATTCTTATCATGCTATCAGTCTCCTAGAATATGAGCAGATTTGTTGCTAAGAATAACATGTAGAGCCAGGGGCTCAATCGAGAGCCAACTTATTTCTAAATTAGTCTTATCCGAGTTTTACATATCTTGTAGTTTGCGCCAAGAAAAGAAAGTAAGAAGCCTAGATTATTTATATGTCAAGATAGACAGTCGAAGCAACGAAAGTGTCGAAAAAAATATCACCCAACAGTTGGGTGACCAAAACACGCACACATTGTCAGTAGTGTGAGCCGGCCATAGTTTTTATTACAATACTCTTTGGACGCGATGGTGCTAAAAATGCACACCAACTTAAAAAAGTTGGCCTGTTTTGTTTAGTACGTCAATAGCGTAAGACTCTATCTAGACATATAAATAATCTAAGGTAAGAAGAAACAAAATAACTACTATACTAGTATTTCTATAGTCATTACGCTGTATTTAAAATGAAGTGTAACTGAATTACTTTGTATTCACAGGTACAAAAGCAAATAGCTATTAATCGTCAAAATAAAATACACCAGAAAACTTTATCTCTATTGCAAGGTGGCTCATCAATATTGAAGAAATCTGGTTCTGGTCAGAAGTTGAAGTAAGTTAATTTTTATTTGACAATATTATGTAAACAACATTTAATGCCTTTCAAGTACTAACTTTGAAACATTATTAATGCCTTGTCTGTGATTTCTAGCCTGCCTAACACAGTCTTGGTGAAACTACCATCTGGCGAAGTTAAAAAAACTACTATGAAACAAGGCCAAGTAGAAGTAACCAAAATATCTAAACCTACAACGTCTGCTGCTGCCTTGCGAAAGGATGGAAAACCTGAGCAAAAGACTGATAAGAAAGAGGTATAATTTAATCCATACTAATATTATAAATGATATCCACACAGATGAAGTTGCCGGCGGTCGCTAGTTATATTTGCTCCACAGGTCATATAAAATGTCTTCCTGCTGTATTAGGCCGTGAGCACTTTGGACACGAATTTGCATTGTACGTAAACGTACAATCCTGATTGTATGAATTGAGTGCGCGAACTGAATAGTGAATACATTTTTCTCCGTCAAATCAGTACAGATATCGCATTCGTGAAGTCATCTTTGCAAGCAGCGCAGTGAATAATCTAAATGAATATGATACATATTTCAAGATAAATTCTGTTATAACTTGGAGACTGCGGCAGCGTTGTCGATTTTGAAAGAACTGAATGGCTGTGTAAAAATATAATATTATTTAAAATAACATGATTTCAGTGAATTTCGTCATATTATGATAGACAAATAATGGTAACTTCAATTACTCTGATCCCAATCAAACATTTATGTTTGTTAATCAACTTTTCAACAATTTTTAACTTTTAATTGCACGAATGTGTTTTAAAAGGGTTACCTCTATCTGGCAGAAACTTGATGCTCCGAAATTTATTTGGCAGAACACACTTGGCAGAATCTTCTTTAACCGAATATTTTTAAGGCATAATTTTTTTTTAATATAATTATTGTTTGGCAGAATGTTTACATGTCCGAATTTACAATGGCATACTATTCAGATGGCAGAATTTCATTAGGCATAAATACCTTTGGCAAAATTTTTATTCGCAGAATTTCGTTTGGCATAACGTTTATTTAGTCGACTTCAATATGTTGAATTTTTGTAAATGTTGTGCTACAAAAGTCAACAACAGAACGAATCGCTGCTAAACCGATATGCATGCTGCTTGCTTGCATGCATGCTTGCTGGCATGCATGCATGCTTGTTTATGCTGCTTGCATGCATGCCGGGGGGTGCAGGGGGACTGGCCCCCCTGCTCGGGGGGGTCGGGGGGCCTGAGGCCCCCCGCTATAAAGAAAAACTTTTAATGCCCCTACCAGTAGGTTAGGTTAGGTTAGTGTTTTGACCACTCACAGCGGAGCGAGCGAAGCGAGCGGAGCTCCACAATGCTTGCATGCATGCTGCATACTTGCTTGCATGCTGCATGCTTGCTTGCATGCTGCATGCTTGCTTGCATGCTGCATGTTTGCTTGCATGCTGCATGCTTGCTTGCATGCTGCATGCTTGCATACTGCATGCTTGCTACTGCATACTTGCATGCTGCATGCTTGCTTGCATGCTGCATGCTTGCTTGCATGCTGCATGCTTGCTTGCATGATGCATCCTTGCTTGCATGATGCAATGTTTTAATGACTATAGATTATGAAATGTATGCCAAAAGATGATTCTGACTATAAACTGTCTACGATATGATGGTTCTGACTGTGAACTTTCTGCGATATGATGGTTCTACTATTTAACTATTATGGATATGAAATGTATGCCAAAAGATGATTCTGGATTACAAAATTATGCGTTTTAAGTGTATGATAAATGAGTGTATGCCAAACGATTTTCTGCGACATGAAGTTTATGCCATTAGATGTTATGCATAATAAAATTATGACATAAAAAGTTCTGCCATAAAAGGTAGACCCGTTTTAAAATCCCAACAAGTTCAGTTTGTATTCAGACAAAGGAAGTACACATGTATACGTACAACTAATTCGCACCCAGTGTGAACACCCCCATAGTACTTGAAAGGGGATTTGTGCGTGTTCCTACGTATTCGCACGAGTAAAATTTGTACGAAAACGCATCCAAAGTGCTCATGGCCTTATGTTCTTAGAATAGCACTTTTTAGGGTTCCATTATTATTTATAAGTTTTAAAATTCTTCTTCTTCTGTTTTGGCGGTTCCCTTTAGGATTTCCCCAGTGTCAATTGGTTTGCTCATTTATTTGTTCCTACAACTGCTTCTTGATTGTGTTGACTGTCGTGGCTAGCTGATTAGTATCGATCTTTCAAAGTTTCTGTTGCAGTGTATTAGGATGTTGATACAAAATTAATGTTTCACAGGTTGTTGAAATTGTTGATAGCAGCAGTGGCGAGGAATCATCCTCTTCATCTTCAGATTCCGATGACTGCATTATGCTGTCAGATTCTGAAGTTCCGCCTAGTCCTGAAGCAGATGAAGATCCCAACAATTCAGGTATGATGCAGGTTTTAATATTTTTTTATGCAAAGCGGGATGGTGCTTGGCATTCACCTCACCTGATGTTAAGTAACGAAGACCACTACACCCACCCGGAATCCTCATCACTGAGGAACTGGCTATCTACCTCTAACTGCTGGAACTAGATATGAGCGCCGCGCCGCGCCGAAACGGTGTGCCGTAACAAGCAATTTATGCTTAGTTTACGAGTGCCCATATTGTAGAAGACATGGTTACTTTATTAAAATGTAAATTAGTTTGAAAACCATGGTTGTTCTTTTTTTAATGGTTAAAAATCATTCCCCCATAAAAAATTGATACTAGAGGCCACGCCGCTGCCGCCGTGTAAATTTTTAGACCACGCCGCCGTGGAATTGGTCATCGGCGCTCATATCTAGCTGGAACGCAACATTTTTTAAATCGGTATTGTTGTTAAGCGTCAGACTTAGGTAAGATGGTGGCAGCTAGCCAGGCAGACTTGAAATAAGCCCTACCACCAACCTCTTCCTAAGTTTGCAATGCATTTGAAGCTTTCTTCAGTACTTGTTCATCATCAAACACTTTTCAGGTCTTCATGTCAATGATGCATATAACATTCCCGATGAACAAGGTCGTGTGTTGATTAACATTGGTCATTCAGAAACCGAAGAAGATATATTTGTAGCTCCACAGATTGCCAGGGTCATAAAACCACATCAGGTAAAAAAAGTATTGTAATTTATTTAATTAGTTTTTAGGGTTCCATACCCAAAGGGTATAAACGGGAGCCTATATTACTAAAACTACACTGTCTGTCCAGGCTGCATTTCATGAACCGTGATAGCTAATCACAGATGATGTTTTTCTGTTGCCACTATAACAACAAATACTAAAAACTAAATGTAAAGTATTTAAGTGGGGCTCTCATACAAGAAACACAATTTTTTTGCCGTTTTTGGTACGGAACCCTTCGTAAGTCCAACTCGCATTTGGCCAGTTTTTTAAACGTATCAATATGTTTAATTATTATTAATTAATTACATTGTGTTTTCTGCTTATAGATCGGTGGAGTGCGGTTTTTATTTGATAATATTATTGAGTCGGTTGAAAGATTCACAACATCAACAGGTTTCGGTTGTATATTAGCACATTCTATGGGTCTAGGAAAGACTCTGCAAATCGTGTGTTTCTGTGATATATTTTTACGACACACTAAGTCCAAGACAGTGTTATGCATTATGCCAATCAATACATTACAGAATTGGGTAAGTAAATTTATTTTCTATACTAATAAAAAAAAATATATTTCAAATCTATAATGAAAATGCTTTCGTTGTTTAAGGTGGCAGAATTCAATATGTGGCTTCCTTTAGATGCCACAAATAGTCCTTTGGGAGCTCATGGAGAAGTTAGACCTAGAAACTTCCCTATATACGTTCTCAATGACAGTCATAAAACACTGCAGATGCGAGCAAAGGTTGTGAAGGTAAGAGACAGAAAAGTTAATTTAACAAACTATTACTTACGCCTGGTTTCTGAAAGTTAATTTTATTACTTACCAGATAATTTGGACCCCTTATCGAACAGATAAAGTGCGTCAGAAACAGGACTTTAGTCAATAGCAGCTCTGTTGCTTGACGGCATGTACATAAAATAATAGGTAGTCGGAAAAGTTCGCGGCCTTTTTGAAGCATGAATTTTGCGTGTTATATTTCTGTGGGTAACTTAGGTAACTTAGGTGGGAATGTAATATATTGTTTGACTGCTGACTTTCTGGTAATAGCGGTAAAATTGAAACAAATTAATAATGAGGATCAGCGACGGTTTTTGTTTAGTGGCTTATCAGAAAGCTTATGCCTTATGATTAACTGTGAAGAAATTTTCACGATATCTCTTAAACCTCAGAAGTTATACGAGCTAGAACTCTGTTTTATTTGGGGGTCCTAATGACGTCATCCACCACGTCCGCGAACCTTACGTCATACGTGGTAAAGCACATATTGCAGCTTGGCATTTCCTTTAAATCCTTATAACTCAACCATTTCTAAACGGATTTGAAAGAATCTTTCACTAGGGTTCATAGCTCTGAATATGTTTCAGCAGCTTCAGGTCTCTGGTAATTTTGATGATAAAGATGTTCATCTCTGGTATCTTTATTATTATTAGTACAAAAAGGCTGCGAACTTTTCCGACTACCTAATATGTATACAATGTAGTAAGTAATGTGATAGTCAAATGTCTTTGTCTCTTCAGGATTGGACAACAACAGGCGGTGTACTTATGATAGGATATGAGTTGTACAGGCTACTCTGCATGAAAAAAGATAAAAAACCTCGTAAGAAAAAGAAAGCAGATTTGAAAGCAGAAGCTGAGAAAGAAAAGGAAGACAAGAAAAATGAAAAACCTGAAGGGTTTAATGAAGATACACAGGTATTTAAAACTTTGAGAAATATGTTAGATTTTTTTTATGCACAACAGAATAGTGCTTGGACTTCACCTCACCCGATGTTAAGTGATGATAAGGCCTAAGGTGAAAGTGCACTACTCCCGGAATCCTCATCACTGAGGAACTGGCTATCTTACCTCTAACTGCCGGAACACAACAATTTTTAAATTGTTGTTATGGTGTCAAACTTAGGTAAGATGGTGTTAGCTAGTCAGGCGGGCTTGAATTAAGCTCTACCACTAACCAAACCGAATACAAATTGTACCCCCCCTGGGAAGCGAACCCGGGATCCCTGCGTCTTACACGGTTGGGCAAACCACTAGACCACAGAGGCGGTTGTTAATCTGTTTATGGAAATACCCAGGTGTCTTTAGTTATTTTTTTTTCTAGAATTCTGACCTGACAAAATGCTCTGAAGACTTAAGAGAAGATGGTGACAGTAAGCTTGACGGGGATAAAGAAGATTCTAAGAAGGATGACAAGAAAGAAGATATGCCTAATGACGAAGATAAGAAATTATTAGATGGTGATTGGTCATACTATTTTTTTTCAATGACTGTATCCAGTAATATTATTCCTTGTAAAGGTTGCGACATCCTGCATATCTCTTTTCCCTCATAATATATCCTGACAGCTGTTTTTAATTACAGAGATGTATGAGGCTCTAGTGAAGCCAGGACCCGACCTGGTGATTTGTGATGAAGGTCATCGAATTAAGAACTCCCACTCGAACATATCCTATGCTTTGAAGCAGATGAGAACTAAACGTAGAGTTGTACTTACTGGTGAGTAGGAAAAGAATCTTCTAAAATTACAGCCCCCTAGCTTGACCACTGAAAGACGGTCTGATATAGCGATATCACGTTTAAATATCGATAAAACGCTATATCACGCGATATATAATGTTTCGATGCTCATGTTAGGGAGGCAGGAAACATGAAAGCATTTCATGTGTCCACAATGCAGCAAAGTGAAGGCAGCTAGTGTTAAACCAAAACTTGCTTGCTTGATTCTACTATCCACAAAAAGAACTACGCATAAATTACTCATCTAACTTTTTTTTTCATTGCAGGTTACCCATTACAAAACAACTTGCTTGAATACTGGTGTATGGTAGATTTTGTTCGTCCCAACTATCTCGGCAGCAAGACTGAATTTTGCAATATGTTTGAGCGACCCATACAAAACGGTCAATGTATAGACTCTACGCCACAAGATATTCGTCTCATGCGTTACAGAGCGCACGTCTTACATTCACTACTTGTGGGTTTTGTGCAACGGTGAGTGCTTATCACTACATAGTATAAAACAAAGTCGCTTCCCGCTGTCTGTCCATGTACGCAACGGATTTTTATGCGGTTTTTTTTAATAGTTAAAAGTGATTCAAAAGGAAGGTTTATGTATAATACATGGTGTAAAATTCCACACTAGAGTCTGTCTAAAAAGTCAGTTTACATGAGAAATTATTAAATCCTACTAATATTATAAATGTGAAAGTTTGTGGGTTTGGATGTTTGGATGTTTGTTCCTCAATCACGCAAAAACTACTGGACGGATTTGGTTGAAATTTGGCACACAGATAGTTGATAGCCTAGATTAAAACATAGGATACTTTTTATCCCGATATTCCCACGGGAACGGGAACGGGAGCCACGCGGGTGAAACCGCGGGCGGCCGCTAGTTATATATAATAACTTATACTGGTAAACCTGTTGGTGCTGTCAAAATTCTAATTGTAAACATAGCTTTACTCAATTTTATTTAGATGGGTATTGGTGGGGTGGCTGGCGATTTAGGTGGGTTTTAAAATTATTTTTGAAATTACCCATGTAAACTGACTTTTTAGACAGACTCTACACGCACCGTAGCGAAGCGAGGGCGGGTCGCTATATTTGTTATAAAAAAAGGATGTTAGTTTACTGCAGTAAATTTACAAATGCCAAGCTTCCAAATTCACTTTATTAATTATTCCACTTTGACCAGGGCGCCCCACTAGTGGGACAAAGTGGAATGCCTCAAAAGTGGGGCGGTTTTCACAGCTAAAAATTGGGATTCTGCCCCACTAAGGTTGGCACATAAGAGTGTGTAGGTAGAAGTTTGCTCATATTTTGATATTTGTTTGTAGAAGTACCAAAGTGCCAAACTCTTAAGTGCCAACCCTAGTGGAGAAAAATCCACTGCATTTTAGCTGTGGAAGATTCCACTGCACATTTTGAGGCATTCCACTTTTCCCCACTAGTGGGGCGCTTTGGTGGGGCAAAGTGGAATAATACAAATTTATTTTAATTGTTATTATTTAATTGCACTTAAAAATATATCATGTATAAAGAATGTTGTTTTAAATTTTTCTTATGTAGTTAAAACTCAATGCATGTATACTATTTACAGACGATCCCATGCAGTATTACAATCTACTTTGCCTCAAAAAGAAGAGTATGTACTTTTAGTACGAATGACACCACTTCAAAGAAAATTGTATGATAGGTTTATGAACGAAGTTGTACGTACTACATCGGTGCCAAATCCCTTGAAAGCTTTCGCTATTTGTTGTAAAGTAAGTACTTACTGATTATTTTAGCTTAATTAACTAATAGTGTAGGAAATGATGCTATCTTTTGTATGGAGACCCCAACATTAAATCTTTAGTCGATGAAACTTTGCAGGATGTAATACAGTATGAACCAAAACCTATGTACAATTATAAAAAAGAAACGATTTGTATAATTTAAAAAATATGTTTCATTTATGATACTTTATCATGCTGTAAAGTTTCGTCTACTGAGGATTTACTGTGGGGGTCAAGCAGCTTCCTTTCCTACACTATAATATTATAAATAATGTGAAAGTTTGTATGTTTTGCATGTTTGTTACTTAATCACGCAAAAACCTCTGAACGGATTTGAATGACATTTGAGACAGATAGTTTATAACTTTATTCTTCACTATCGTTTATAGATTCAAAAGTACTTAATAATTAAGTTTATTTGAATAAAGCTTATTTGACTTTGACTTTAACCTAAATTAACACATAAAATACATTTTGTCCTGGACAAAGGTTCCCTGGGGGGTTTTCTAATGTACTTTTTTATGCACAACGGGATAGTGGTTGGGCTTCATCTCACCTGATCTTAGTGACGATAAGGCCGAAGGTGGACTTCGGCCTTATGTGCTATACCCGGAATCATCACAATCGTTCATCACTGCCGGAACATAACAATTTTTAAATTGTTGTTATAGCGTCAGACTTAGGTAAGATGGTGGTAGCTAGCCAGGCGGACTTGAAGTAAGCCCTACCACCAACTAAACCAGTAGTTCCCAACCTTTTCAATATTGTTACCCATATCACCTAGTAGATAAGCAGACTTTACCCCCATGTTGCCGCCGTATCACAGTGTCATTAAAGATTGAAGAAATGTTACTTGAAATGAACCATAGTGGTATCTCTCTATTCTATTCATTCTTACTGGTACCACCTCTGTTACCCCCAGAGAATAGCTGTTTTACCCCTACGGGGGTAATTACCCCCAGGTTAGGAACCAATGAACTAAACGAATTCGTGGGCTGAAGATAGTAAATAATATAAAAATAGCAATTGTTGACATTAATAATCTCCTCTTTTTTTCATTAACACGTTAATTTAATACAGATTTGGAATCATCCCGATGTTCTGTACAACTTTTTGAGAAAGCGAAGTGAAGTAAATGCAGCCATTGAAGAAGATTTAGATTTAGAAGAGATAGGTGGAGTTACTAAAGCCGGTCGCGCAAAAACCAGGAATAAGCCGGGGCGGCCCCCGAAACTACGGGTATTTATTGTTTTTTCTACCTCTATTACTAATCGTAGTATAGCGAGTGATACTGTTTTAAACGGCATTTTATAATTAGGAACAAGTTTTTTTCATTATTTTTTTTGTATTTAACAGGGTGCTGCAAAAAAGCCAGCAGCTTCTATACAACCGAATACAACTGGCGCCACAGCCAATCGATCGGATCCGACCGGTTTCAATAACACACAATATCAGCCAAACGGACCGTATAATCAACCACCCAATACATACAGACCCGACCAACCAGGCGGATCGTTTCCACCCTACCCCAACTATCAAAATCCAGGCCCTGGATATTACCCACCGAATCAAAGCTACAATCAGAATTATGACAATAATTACTATCAACAGCAACCTCCATACGGCAATAACTATCCCAATCAGTATCCTCCAAATAACCCAGAACAAGGCTATAACCATAATTATTGGGGAAACGGGAACTATTACGGCAACTCGGGGTATTATAATAATCCGCAATATCCCAACAACCAACCTCCACAAGACTTTAATAATTCCCAGCAATTCCCACCGAATTACAATCCACCTCCACAACAACAGAATCAACCTTACGCTGGTAACGCATTGCAGCCTTACCAAAACAATCAAGAGGGGTATGGAAATCAACAAAGGCCGCCTTATCCTGGGTATAACCAACCTGGTTACTCTGAATATAATTCGACCGCTCCCCCTGGACCGTCTTCGCAAGACTACTCAAATCAATCAACTTACCCACCGCCACCTTATGCTGGAAACCCGACATACGGACCTAATGGTGCTCCGTACAATCAATACGAAAACCAAGATCCGAATTACCCCAATAACGTGCCAGGTTACCAAAACAATATGCCGCCTAATCAACACGGAAATAATATCGTAAATCAAACTATTAAGGCTGAACCAAACACACAAGCGTACCAAAATAGTGAAGTGAAAACCGAACCGCATATTGGTATGCCCCAAAATCCAGCTGGTCCTTATCCAAATCAAGGTTATGGTTACCAAGGTGATGCCTCAGGTGCTGGTTATCCACCTGGTCCAAGTGAAAACACTAACGGCAGTTATCCAACTCAATATCCTAACTTCCCACCACATTTGGAAACAAAGCCACCCCTTGGAAGTGCAAGCTCTGGCAGTCCTGTGACTTCTTGGCCAATCACAGAAATAAAGACTGAAGTTGATAAACTGAAAGCTGAAGAAAAGTTGGAGATGAAGTCCGAGTCTGATGGTGAAGTGAAAATAGAAGATTTGGATACCAAGAAGATCGTCAAAGATGAGGTAAAGAAGACAGTTAATCCTGAAACCCCAGCTCCGAAAAAAGCAACCCCTAGGAAAAAGAAAGGTTCAAAAATTGAGGCATCGAAGAGTGATGGCTCTGAATCTGAAGAAGAAATACCTAAGAAAGGAAAACGGAAGACTAAAGGCAAAGAAAGAAAGAAGACAGATAAATCAAAACCAAAAGGTCGGACGAAAGCTAAGGGAAGGAAAGATAGGAAGAACTCAAAAGAAAAAATTGGTGACTCTGAATCGGAGGAAAGCGAAAAAGAAGAGAAGATGAACAGAGAAGAAGAATTAGCTATGGTTAAGAAAGCTGAAGAAGTGACTTATGATTGGGCAGCAGAACTGTTGAAAGATTATATACCAGGCTTGATAGAGAATTCAGCTAAGATGGAGCTATTCTTCTATATTTTGAACGAAAGCATAAAGATGGGCGACAGGCTACTGCTTTTCAGCCAAAGTTTGTTTACTCTAAATTTGATAGAAGATTTCTTAGAAAGGAATTATATCCCAGGCACTAACTGCCGATGGGAGAGAAATACAAACTATTACCGTAAGTATAATCCTACCCGTCGTTATTGTAATTACTATTCTTCCTATACAGAACTGTAATGGATATTTATTTCAGGTCTTGATGGATCGACACACGCATTGGAACGTGAGAAACTGATCAACGAATTTAACGCCAACCCACATATTTATCTGTTCTTGGTTTCTACCAGGGCTGGCTCCTTAGGTATCAATCTGGTGGGTGCTAATAGAGTAATCGTCTTTGACGCAAGTTGGAATCCCTGCCATGATACGCAAGCTGTGTGTCGAGTTTACAGGTAAATTAAAATAACGTTATTATTTGCTGTAAATATTGTTGTTGAGACCCGCAGGCCTACTGAAGCACTCAATTGCTTTCAAATTGCTATCAGTTAATGACGTCAATGCACTCTCCATCTTTGTCATTGTGTTATGATATGACAAAAACGGACAGTGCATTGGTATCGATATCGCTATATCATTGAGTTAAGCGGTAGGGCCCCCGAACACATAAATTCTTTATATCACATATCAGTTTTATGTATTGTTTAGGTACGGTCAAAAGAAACCCTGTTTCGTGTACCGTTTCGTAATGGATTGGTGTCTCGAGAAGAAAATCTACGACCGGCAAATCAACAAGCAAGGCATGGCTGACAGAGTAGTCGACGAATGTAATCCCGACGCCGTTCTTTCTATGAAGGAAATTACTAATCTTTGTTTCGACAATGATGAAAAGGTAAATAACCGTTACTTTTGGCTTTGTTTTACTTTGATATAGCATATGTTTCCTTTTGGGGCAAGGCAAGAGACAAGGCCCATATTTATGATCTGCTCTCAACGTTGAGAGCTATCTTGTGATCATACCTGAAATGCTGTTCCTAACAGAAGAGCATTTCAAGTATGATCTCAAGATTCTTAACGTTGAGAGCGGTTTATATATACGGGCCTTAGATACTTATATCACAAATGTCTAATATCTAGATATTTTTTAACAGGAATCTGAGGCTAAAGACCTCTCCGAGTACAGAGACAAATACTTGGACATCCTAATGCAAGGTATCATAACGCAGCATTGGAGGTCACTAAGCAAGGAACCTTTCCAACACGAATCCTTATTGGTTGATAGAAAAGAGAAGAAATTGTCTAGTGCTGAAAAGAGACTGGCCCAAAGAGGGTAAATAAAAAAAATATATTTAAATTTTAATATTTCTTATTTCTACTCCTCAGGCTTTGTGATGAACTTTAAAAATATTTATTTTTAAATTACTGTATCATTTCATAATAAACCTATCATCTTTTGTTTTGTTGCCTAAGGAACTTGGTAACTGCTACAGTACTTACATGGCCTGAGATTACCTATACGAAATGTCTTATGTGTGTGCACGGAAAGCCGTGTTTTGTTTCGATCTGCCCTTCTGTCTACTTTATATTTTGTGGTAAAGTGCTCCATTGGGGATGATTACTAAGGAACTAATCACGCCACAAGCGCATGTATTAAAATCGTTAGATAGATAGGGTGCATTCCAACAGACTAATCGCGGAGTCATCGATTGCCATAGAGCATTTTTACCATGGATTGTAAATTAATTTTCCATTAAATTATTTTACTTTCCATGGTTAAAATCCACTGTATGGCGATCGATGATCCAGCGATTTTCCTGCTGGAGCCCCTACTGTTTCAAATGTTAAACCAACCAAAACCATTGTGTGCATTTCAGCAGGCTACTCGCTGGGTCATCGATTGCCATAGAGTAGATTTTAACCATGGAAAGTAAAATAATTTAATGGTAAATAAAATTACAATATAATCCTGGTCAAAATGTACTCTATGGCGATCGATGACTCAGCGATTAGTCTGTAGGAATGCACCCATTCATAGAGGTCGGGTCGTCGCCTCGGCGTCATCTGCGATTAGCTTGGCGTGTGGATCCTCATTGTAAAGTATAATCTGATTTGTCGTCGTTCGTTTTAGATATGAACTGGAAAAGAAGGCGGCGCTCGCTCCCAAGCCGACGACGGCGTACCGCACCGTGCGCACCGCCGACGGCAGCCTCGTGCAGCGGCCCGTGGCGTCGGTGCGGCCCATGCAGCACGGCGCGCGCTGGATCCCCGCCGACGTGTGGCGGCGCCAGGGCATGTCTGCGCAGGAGATGACGCTGCCGCTCGGTGAGTACTGCAGCGGACAGTAAGGCAAGGCGTATGCTGAGACGTAGGCGA
This sequence comes from Agriphila geniculea, assembly GCA_943789525.1. Taxonomy (NCBI): domain Eukaryota; kingdom Metazoa; phylum Arthropoda; class Insecta; order Lepidoptera; family Crambidae; genus Agriphila; species Agriphila geniculea. The sequence continues at coordinate 12,045,007 of OX038875.1, forward strand.
CGCAGGACAACGCAGGGCAGAGCAGACCAGATTTTGTAAAGTATGGAACGTCATTGAACTACGCACGCTGCGGCGCAGGCACATGTGACGCAGACATGTGTCTGTCCTGCTCTGCGTCTCGTTGTAGTGCCGGCACAGAATTCTGCGCGACGCGTGTACGTCGAGACGTGTTTACTAACAATATTTTATAATTTTGTTGTAATGACAGAACACTTAATTGAATTAGTTCGTTGTGAACTTTGTTTGTATGATACAAATCATCCAGAGTATTCAAAAAAGACATTGAAAGAGTTATTATTGGGTGAGAATTTCGAAGAATGCGAACGTCAGCTGCGTCGCAGCATGCGGAGGGAGCACATGTCTGCCTCAACTGCCCTGCCCTGCACTGTCCTGTACTGTGCTGTGCTGCGTAGCTTGCGTCTCAGCATACGCCTTGCCTAAGCGTTGCTTGTTTTATTACATCACTGCTGCAGTATGGCAGTGCACATTCTACAACTCCAACTCCAATCCAGGTGCAGCGACCGGTTTTGGAAAATAGAAATATTTCTTGCGAAGAACATGTGGTGCAGAGACGGGTCTCTTAAACAAATTATTTTGCTAAATCAGCAAATAATAGTGATGACTATTCTGATTTTTTTCATTGTATAATGTCATTTTGTTACAGATGTTGTAATACCAACCAATTCTGCGGAGAAAACCAACATAGTGCTAAAGGCTGGTCAACGAGTCATGGTCCTAAAGTCTCCGAAAGGCATTTACATGCAGCTGGAGTCTGGCAAGATTATCGCGATCAAGACCTCCTTTAAAGGATTAGGCCAGAAGAGTGGAGATAATAAGGATAGTCCCATTGGAAAGAAAGGTAAGGTTCGAGTTAAAAAGTCTTAAAATTTTTCTTTTGAAGTTTATTGGTGTATAATAGTGATGCGCCGAATGCAGGTTTACCCGAATACGACTGTTCGGCCGAATATTCGGTCCAAAATGTACCGAAACGAATATTCGGCCGAATCATTCGGTTCAATTCTGCGCAGTAAACAGGTTTTAGACGTGTCGGGCGGGCGTTTGCCACAGCAACTCCTCTAGCACGGCTCGCTCAGTCAATGTACCGCTCTTTCGGTTACAAATGATTGCAGTTCGGAACTGCATACTTTGAAATTTATTATTACGTTGATGAAAGTCTTTGAAGATGAGGCATACATTGACACTTAAAAAAAACATAATTTGATTATACATTTTAATACAAGTGGTGGTTTCTAGAGATAGCAGTTTTAATTGTTTTAAAAAAAAATGGTATGTTTTTGAAATGCCTAAAATCAAGAGGGCTGTAGCCTGTACGTTTTGATTTTTTTGAATATCTATCAAAGATTTTGAAATATTTGCATTTTAGTGATTTCATACAAAACAAAAAAGTGCCAATATGTATTTTCAAATCTACAATATTTAAAAATTAAAACATACAGCCCTAGTTTTTAGGCATTTCAAAAACATACCGAAAATTCATTGCTGTAGGATTATATAATCTGTTGTTGTAGGTTAAGGTTTAGTAAGAGGGTGGGAAACGTTATCGTCGTTTGTATGGAGACCGTTTGCTAGAGAATCCTCTTAATCTTTTTTATTTTGTATTATTGGTACAATTTAAACATTCGGTAATTATTCGGCAAATCAACCGAATATTCGGCCGAATACGAACATGAAAAAACATGCCGAATTTGCCGAATACGAATATTCGGCCGAACATTCGGCGCTAATAATATTTTTTTCTTACAGTACTCAGCGGTCGACCATCGGCGTCAAGTATCCCAGGCTCTCTAAAAAACAATTCGGCAATCACAATCACTTCCAAAACTGGCCCTCGTCCAGGATTCCAGAGAGTTCTCACTAGACCTTCCATGATGGGCCAGAACAAAATGTCTAGGCCGTTAATGCCCGGCCAGAAAATAGCTGATATCAGGAGCAGATTGAATGAGTTGAGATCATATTCGAGCATGCGACCAAGATCGCCAATTCCTCCCGGCAGATTAATGCGTCCTAATTTGCCAGGATCAGTTAGTATAACCAAGATAACTAAAGATACTAAGAAATCAGATAATGAGAACAGTGACGCTAGTACCGCTAACAAGATGGATGTTGATTCTGACGAAGATGCGCATGTTCTGGACAGTGATGATGATGAAATCAGGCCAGGTAAACACGAGGATTCTTCTTCGCCGTCTTATCAAAGACAAGAAGCTAGTATTGATAATCAGGAACAATCCAAGTCTTCCACAAGTCAAGAAGGAAACAAAGAAACGAAGACTGAACCAACAGAACCCCTTGTTTTAACCACTGATGAGAAATTGCCTTCTGAAGAAGCTTTAGAAAATAAAAAGCATGAGAAATTCACGTCTGAAATTAAAATTGCACCGAAAAAGAGAGAAGTGAAAAGAACAAAAAATGTGCAACAAAGGACAAAAACGGATTCACAAATATCAAAACCAGTACAACAATCACCTGTAAGGGAACGGCCGATGCCGAAAGTAGATGTTCCACCACGACAAATGGAGCAGCAAGTGCCATACTTGGACAATAAAATGCCACAAATGGAACAAAAGATTCCACATATGGAACAACAGATGCCACAAATGGAACAACAGATGCTCCAATCTGATCACGATATTCATGTGAATGAACCAGTTGAGAGAAAAATTAATTTACTAAAGAATTATCGACATCAGAGACCCGGAGCCCGCCCACCGACAGAATCTAGCCTGTTACAGTTAGAACGAACAGCTAGTGTTTTAAACAAAGAAGGTATGCCAGACTTTCGAAGAAACTTGGACGACATAACACAATCGTATTCGCCGACTAACGAGGAAAAACCAACTAGCAAATCGAGAAAGAAAAAAAATCCAACCAAGGTGGAGGTCGCTGAATCTCAAAGTAACGAAAGGCAGCCCCCCGCAAGTACGGGGATGTCCCACAGTGTGTCTAGTCTATTAGGGTCTCCCGTAAATAGTGTACAAAAGTCGAGGAAGGGCGAACAAAATATGGCGCCGGTTGCGCCAATAGAAAATCCGGTAACTGGAACTCAAAGGTTGATGAGTCGACCGCCAATAGGAATGTCTCCTGAAAGTGCAATCAGTGGAATGCCCTACCCTCAAGGTCTTCCAGTGAAACCTCAAAGTGTTCAGCCCCCTATGACGGGGATGTTCCACGGAGAAATGGATAAAGCTCCTGCACCTTCCATTCCTCATCCACAGGGTGCCCTGCCTCCGGGGCAACAGTTTCCTGCTCCTAACCCTCCGCCAGAGGGACCTTATGCTCACCAATATCCAGGTAAATGATACAGCCATAAATCTATTTTGTAGTAATATCAATTATGTATTATGGAAACGTTACCAGGGGGGTCTCACTCCGCACTTAAACTCACGGCTCACTCACGGATTTATTTTATTTTATATTTAGTGATTACATTGATATTCATCGACATAACGGATGTTTTCTATGATATCAGTAAGCGATTCACGAATTGTAATGGTGAGACAGAGCTACGCGACAGAAAGAAAGGCGCTTCGTGACAGAAAGAAAGGCGCTTCGTAGGTGCTTATAATATTAGGCACGCAACGTTGTGCAATTTAAAATTGTACTTTATTGCCGTGCAGCGTGAGTAGCTTATTTGATTGTCCTCGCGCGGATGGGCTTCTGGACGTTAGTACTATTATATATTCTGTGACGTGACATTGAAGCTGTAAATACCGAGACCGATTGGCAACTTTTGAGCTATTTACTTAAAACAAAGAGGTGCTAGCAAATCAAAGGCAAAAACCAGTGATTCACATTTCTGTATTATAATTTGGATTTGACAATTTTATGATGTTCATATTCATTACACAGGTTATGGGATGGGATATGGGGCGTACCCAAATCCAGCGTACTACGGTGGGTACGGAGGCCCCGGGTACTACCCTTACGGGCCACCAACAGCGCCACCTTACGCCGCGCCCGCGCCCGCTCCCGCTCCCGCGCCCGCCCCCGCTCATGCCCCAACACCGGAGGGCTATTTACCTCCCAACCCGCAGTGGTAAACTACCTGTGGAAAACTCAAACATTAGTGTAAACAAAACTGTTCATATCTATAAGGTACATAGCAAAATCGATTAGCGGTAAATACTCGAGTGAATGTTCCTTAAAGTGCGCAAGACCCGAAGTGAATATTTAGCTTGGTACATTTTTGTAGTGTGGCTTTAAATTGGCGTGGCGGATGTTTTGATGCAATCGCAAATTATTTCCTCCCAACGCTCTTACGATGACTGTATCAGTTGGTTCTGATGCGTAATGTAAACCTACTTTTTAAGTCGAAATGTTTCATGTGTGTCAATCATTAATATTGTTTCAAAACCGTAATGAATAAGCATGTTTAAAAAGGGCTGTCGATGGTACTCGGCCTTTTTACTGTGTAACGAAATTGTTCACGGCTGTTAGTTTCTAAATCACTCGTTAAAATAACCAAAAGAATGTTGTATAGCTGATATTTTTCAAGGTATGACGAAATACGGGAATTTCACGATGAAAAATTAATGAAAATTTCAAAATTTTCGTTTCATTCGAATATTCGGGTGTGTGACATGATCTAAAATGATAGTACTTAGTACATTTGGGCATATTAGATGGCTAATTTTTTTAATGAAAAAGATATTACTATATGAATTAATTATATAAATATCGATACATGAAAAATTCAGCATAAAGTACATAATACTTAACCCTTATTGCAAGATTTTGATGTGTAGTAAACTCTCCAATACTATGGCTATTGATTGATGGTTGGATGTGATATGTTGCTAATTTAGTATTAAGTCGAATATAGCGTGTATGGAGTATTTATCAAACTAATTTTAGATTAGATAGGAGCCCATAGGTATCTTAGATTCTAGTTCTCATTTAACCATTCGACAGACCAGTGATATGTGTTATTTTACACAGTAGGTATGTATGCGAGTAATGTATGTATACAATTATTTATCGGTGATTTTAATACAGGAGTTACTCAAAATGATCTGAGTGTGAAACTGTTCTTTTGAATATACTTTTGAAAGCCTAATTCTATTTTTTATTTGGTGTGTTGTAAAATATATCTGTTTGATTCGGTATGTGTTACGTGGACGAGTCTAGTGTGAAACTGAAATCTTTAATAAATTATGCGTCTAGTCAGTTTTCTAAGCAAGTAACTTTCAAATTGAGTATTAAGAAGAATAAATCCATATTTTGCTTAGAAGGGTTACCTCGGAAAATTATGATATATCCATAGCAAAATGATACGTATTACCTCTCAATCTCTTTTTATTTTAATTTGAAATTTTAGTATTTGTTATGCTAGTTTTATACAATACTAAATAATTAATATATTAGAAAAAAATCAACTCGTCACCAAAATAAATTGTCTCAGGCGGGAATCGAACCCGCTACCTTTCCCGCCGCCTGAGACAATTCTGGTGACGAGTCATTTTTTTTCTAGTATATTATTTAGTTCCCCTTAATCTCATTTACCACACCTATAAGTTCCCAATAGTACACACAGCAGCAAATTACATTATAAGATTACAACAAAAGTCGATTTCTACAAACAATTTTGAACTTTATAATGCAACATGTTAAGGTTAAAAAATACATAAGGAAAAAGACAGTACAAAATGGCCTATACCCGTTGTTCCCCACTGGGTGGTATCAGGAAGAAATGTATAGAAAAGGAACTTTTTCCCCGATATCTCCCAGTGGTGGACAACGGGCATAGGTCCATAAAAGTAAAAAAATATGTTTGTTTTTGTTGCTGTGTATTCATCATACTCGTAGTAACGAAAACAGAGTTCGATTTAATGGATTCACGCATCGCCTCGTCCACGTAAACGTATATTTGGCCAACAAATGTATAACTCTGTATCTAAGTCAGACGAAGGTTGTTGATTGGACATAGTCCAATTCTTACAAACTACACCACAATCAAAGTAGTGATAATTTGTTGTGAATTTGTACGAAACATGGAACATATAATATGTGATGTAATAACAAAACAACTTTGTTATTTTTATGTCACAAAATTCCTAATCTCATTTGTTTACCAGTATTATTTCTTTTCTTGCGTATACGAATGTTTCAAGTGTAAAAGATTTAAAATAGATTTAAATTAATTCGAAAACGAAATGACATCGTATATTTAACTTTCTTGTCCATGTCATAATAATAATCATTATTATTTTGTAAATTTATTTACCGATGGTATGTTGTACAGACATTTTTACATAAAAATATTTAGATTTTTCTGTAAATTAATCTTTAAAATGCTGTCACATCGATGACGGAAAGTTATTTTTTTTCATGAAATAAGTATACTTAGGTATTTATTATTTCCAAATTTACACGATTTATGGCACACTTTATTTCAGATGTTTTATTGTACCAGTCAGTATCAAAAGTAAATAATAAATCGTATAAGCCTTATATTCAAAATCACAATAATCTTCAAATCACTTTAGATAATGTTTTGTTTCATAAGTTCAACTATATTTTACTTTTGAGATTGCCTGCTTACATTTCATTAGATATCTGTTTTATGTGATATATGAGTTGTTTAGGGTTTTCCATAACACAATTAATCAATAATGTGTGATTTCTAATAATTTTACTGTTCCAAATAATTAAAAAAAATGTAAGTGTGACAGCTATTTTATGGACGTGTTTTGATCAAGAAATAGATCGTCTTTGGCTATGCTCGTAATCTAATTAGCACACCAGAAAAAAGTAGTTTTTTTTTAATTAATGTTTAAATTTGTTGTCATGTGTACAAAAATTTCAAAGTGATACATTGAATGCATTTTAAAATTGTCAGATAGTACTGTACCGGCGATATTCAATAAAATGGTGAATAAACAGTATAATTTAGTGGTTTTATTAACAGTTCTTTCACTACAGAGATGAATAAACTAGACAAATTGCGTAAAACATTTACCTACTTATCATATATTTTTTGCATTTCACAAAAATATTTCCATAAGTTACGTGCCGGACTACAGCTGCGCCACAAAAAAAAAAGTTGGAAATCTGACATTTTGAATATGCCATGATGAAGTCTATAGTTTGTCGGAGTTTGTCGCCAAAAACCAGAGTTTGTCGGTCTTCCGTTTAGGAGATACATGTGGCTCAGCTGTAGAGACGTCTCTACAGCTGCGCCACACAGATCTCGAAAACGGAAGGTCGTAGCGAAAATCTGATTACTTGTATGTATAGCCGTTAGTTTGTCGGAGTTTGTCGCACAAAAACCAGAGTTTGTCGGTCTTGCGTTTAGGAGATACGTGTGGCGCAGCTGTAGAGACGTCTCTACAGCTGAGCCACACAGATCTCGAAAACGGAAGGTCGTAACAGAAATCTGATTACTTGTGTGTGTAGCCGGTAGTTTGTCGGAGTTTGTCACCAAGAACCAGAGTTTGTCGGTCTTGCGTTTAGGAGATATGTGAGGATACGCTGTGGAGACCTTTCTACCTGGATCTTGAGAACGGAAGGTCGTAGCGATAATCCGATTAGTCATATCTATAGTCGGTAGTTCGACCGAGTTTGTCGCCAAATATCAGAGTTTGTCGGCCTTGCGTTTAGGAGATATGTGAGATTTTCGCTACGACCTTCCGTTCTCGAGATCCAGGTAGAAATATCTCTATAGCATATCCCCACATATCTTCTAAATGTAAGATTGACAAACTCTGATTTTTGGTGACAAACTCCGACAAACTAATGGCTACACACTCGAGTTATCAGATTTTTGCTACGACCTTCCGTTCTCAAGATCCAGGTAGAAAGGTCTCCACAGCGTATCCTCACATATCTCCTAAACGCAAGACCGACAAACTCTGGTTCTTGGTGACAAACTCCGACAAACTACCGGCTACACACACGAGTAATCAGATTTCTGTTACGACCTTCCGTTTTCGAGATCTGTGTGGCTCAGCTGTAGAGACGTCTCCTACAGCTGCGCCACACGTATCTCCTAAACGCAAGACCGACAAACTCTGGTTTTTGTGCGACAAACTCCGACAAACTAACGGCTATACATACAAGTAATCAGATTTTCGCTACGACCTTCCGTTTTCGAGATCTGTGTGGCGCAGCTGTAGAGACGTCTCTACAGCTGAGCCACATGTATCTCCTAAACGGAAGACCGACAAACTCTGGTTTTTGGCGACAAACTCCGACAAACTATAGACTTCATCATGGCATAGTCAAAAAGTCAGATTTCCAACTTTTTTTTTGTGGCGCAGCTGTAGTCCGGCACGTCCATAAGTTCCTCAAAACAATTTCAATATTAATAATGCAATGTAAATAAGCTTATTTCTAACTAAAATGGACAACCTTTCAAAAATATAATATGTATATTTTATTTGTATTATGAATGTAGATATAAAATTAGGGGACACGTATTTTTTACTATCATTTTTTATCGTTTTTTAGGGTTCCGTACCAAAATGGTAAAAAAGGAACCCTTATGGTGTGACTCAGTCTGTCTGTCTGTCACAGCTGGATATCTCGAGAACTACTAATGGTATCAACTTGAAATTTGGAATAGTTTTAGATGACATTTGCCCAACTATTTTGCAAATAAGAAAGAAATAATAAAATTAATATTTTTTTTACAACAGGGACTGAAAAGGGGTCTTAAAAATTTTAAGTGAGGTGATTAGGGCATGTGGGGTATCATATGAAAGAGCGCTGTTTGCACATTTTAAAACAATTTTTTCTTTTTTCTTAGGCCGCATAGTTTTCGACTTATGATGAAAAATGTAAAAAAAATACCGTTCCCCCCCCCTTATCTTCGAAGTTTGCAAAGAGAAAAATCTGAAATAATTCTATGTGATAGTAATTTATGTAAAGATTACAGGAAAAATAAAACGATGTCTCAATATAACACACTTTTTTAGAAATTCAAAAAACAAACAAAATTTTTTTTGTTTCACTACCAGTCAACAGATGGCGCTGTCCTAAGCATGCTAACCTAAGGGCAAAAAGTAGTTCCACTATGGGTCAAGAGATGGCGCAACCTAACACTACAATAATAAATTGGTGGCTGGTTCAAATATAATTACCTACTATTTGCCGTACGAATAATCGAAGAATAAGTTCATACTTTACTAAGTAATTATATATATTACTATATAGTAATATAATAATAACGAGGAGCTCGGTGGCGCAGTGGTTTAGCGCCTGGACCAGCGATTGCGGATGTTAAGCAACTTTCGCAAGGTTCGGTCATGGGATGGGTGACCAAAAATGTATTATCTCGAGCTCCTCCGTGCTTCGGAAGGCACGTTAAGCCGTTGGTCCCGGCTGCATTTGCAGTCGTTAACACCCACCAATCCGCATTGGGCCCGCGTGGTGGGTTATGGCCCGTCCTCCTTATCCACCCATAAGGAAGGCCTGTGCCCCAGCAGTGGGGACATTAAAATGGCTGAAACGTTTTTCAGTCACAATAAGAAGCGTTTGTAAATTAACTGTCCGCCTGTTCGCCCTTCCACCTGTCTGCCGTTTATCCTACTTTTTTAAAGACTGTCCTAAAATAACATATCCAAATATATTTATGATTGTACGGAACCCTCGGTGCGCGAGTCCGACTCGCTCTTGACCGGTTTTTTTTTATATATTGAATCACTGTTTGAAATCCTACTCATTCTAGCTTCCTAGGTTCAAATATGCAGATCTGAATAATTCCTTTTGAATTTTATATGTCTTTCATTCATGATATTAAGAAGCTATATTATAAAAAAACATTTCTCCTTTCATGTTTTTGTTAGAAACCAAGTACGACCTTGCTGCGATCATAATTTGCCCAACAGAGCTAAATTGTGAAAACAGATTATTGAGATGATTCGATGCGCATGACAGCCAAGTTACATCTACCTACGCAATTCATTTAAAACCTGTGCGTATTGAATCGTTTAAAAAAATTATGTCGTTTTTTATTTACGCGCTATTGTACCCGAGACGACGGCAGTTTAATTACACGGAACGTTATAAAAATTATTTTCCCACGTTTGTTACAGGCTTATAGTAATTTATTAGTATTGTTGTGCTCGTATTTTTAATAATAGAATAAAGATATTCTATTTATACTACAATGTCATTATTAGGTACCTAACTGTAAGCACGAGCTAAAATAAATTTGAATGAAATGTAATATCTTTGTATCTAAAATATTGCAAAATAGGTAAGTTTATAAAACAAGGTCGGAGTTAATTTAACTTACGAAAAAAGATGTAGAGGCATTGGTTTAGATTCGACCATAGAATGATAAGTCCGTCCCGCTAACTAATTAATAACAATTTGCATCAACATAAGCAAATCAAAAATGAATGCAGCCAGAAAAGCAGAGAATATACTTATAAGTAATACCTACAAGTATAATTAATGTAATTCAATTTTTCTAATGTATTCACCCAAGGAACTTTGTTGTTATGAAATAATAAACTTAAAACCATAATTCAAAGTGACGTGAACTCGTTGATGTCTTTTATTAATGATATCACTATAAAAAAGAAACAAAATTATAAGAGGTTAAGTAGCCTAAGTACGAGTATGTTTCCTGATAAGTCGATATGAACAATTTGAAAGAAGTTGCGTTTCCATATTAACATTTTCATAATTAACCAACGCAAAGTCTACTATTACATAACGTGTAGGTACATGTTTGAACACTAAGCTATTAAATCGACCAAAAAATAGTACTTACCTATTGGCTAAGTTACAAGATAATTTTTGCTAACAAAAAATTGTTTAAAAAAACAAAAAACCGACTTCAAAAAACCTACCTCTAAAAAGCAAGAAATAATATTCGTAATAATAAAAACACGTCTATTGAAGTCGGGTGGGGCTGGAGTACAAATTTTTTTTTTATTCTAAAAGCCCCACCCGACTTCAATAGATGTGTTTTTATTATTACGAATATTATTTCTTGCTTTTTAGAGGTAGGTTTTTTGAAGTCGGTTTTTTGTTTTTTTAAACAATTTTTATTTTTTTAATTTTTAGTGTAGGTACCTTTTGTATTAGGTAGTGTAGGTATATTATTTAGGTAGAAAAATCGGCTCAGCCAAACGTGAGTTAATTTAATCGCGGAGAAACATACATACATGCGGGTCAAACTGAGAACCTCCTTTTTTAAGTCGGTTAAAGAACTACACTTAAGATATCCCTTTTCCAACAAAAAAATAATTATCTTATTTAGTTCATAAACAAAGAAGTTATACGACTGATCATCGAGGTAGTTCACACAAAATCATACTACTTTCGTGCTTTTTTCAAGATTACTTGAAAAGTACTGAACCAATTTCAAAATTTAAAAAAATGGGACCAACTTGGAATTTTACCTAATGTAATAACGTTTGAATCATTTCAATCGGTTCAGCCGTCTTCGAGTAATCGGTGTACATACAAAAAACAAAAAAAAAAAAAAAAAAAATGGGTCGAATTGAGTACCTCCCTCCTTTTGAAGTCGGTAAAAAAAGAGTCACTTTCAAGATACTTATGTTGGGAAACAAAATTTTGTTTCTTAACTTTGAATCATTTTTGAAATCACAAAGTGACAGATTGTTTGTTGTTATGATCATTTGATATAATTTCTTTTAAAGTGCTATATTGAGATTGAGACCTTTTTTGGTTCTAGGTAAAAGGGAAACATCTCAGGTTTTGATTTATTCAAAGTCGAATATGAGACATACTTAAGGGGGCGTACAACGCTGGAAGAAATTTTCATACCTAGTAAAAATTATCAAAATTATTGACAAAATCGTTTTTAATGATAACGAAGTAGGTACATCCTTACTAATATTATAAATGCGAAAGTCCGTTTGTTTGTTTGTTTATTTGTTTGTTTGTTTGTTACGCCATCACGTCTTAACTACTGAACCGATCATCATGAAATTTTGCATACACGTTGTCAGGGGTACAGAGATGGACATAGGGTACCTTTCATCCCGAAAAAAAGTATTGTTCCCAAGGGATAGCAAAAAAACTTTCCACGCAGACGAAGTCGCGGGCGCCCGCTAGTATTCCATATGTTGTAAAACAGTCAATCATAAAACTAGATAGTTGACAGATTCTAGGTTTACTGGTTGGCAACTTTGCACAGCGAGTGTGAGCATTGAAAAACTACAAAATTGGAGGTCACTACGATTTTTTTTTCTATAAAAGTTTGAACTATCATGTTTCTGTCAATCACATAACTCAGTACTTATTATACATATAACCTACTATTTACATTGTTTAAATAAGTTTTTTCAAAAAAATAGGTATCAACAAAACTGTGGTATAACTGTGTGAAATCGTTGCTCAAAAATGCTGTAACTTTTGATTGAGTTGGCTGAAGCTTGATATTTTTATAGAGCCAAGGAGCCGTAGACTGCTATCATTTTCAACTTTATTAACCGTTCCGTTAAAAAAAGGTCTTGACAAACAGACAGACGTACAACTAAGTAAGTGATCTTTAGGTATGAAATGTTTCCATCTTCTGAAACGGAACCATGAAGATTGAAAAAAAAGTATTAAGGATAAGTACTACCTTTTATTTTTTGTGTTTACAAAATCATCAATCACCTATATTTATACAATAGGTACTAAATAATGTAACTATATAGAAAAAATAGGACTCGCACCAGCACCTTGATTACGTAAGTCTGTTGCTAACAATTCTCGATTGAAATCGATTGAAAGCGCAGTTACATTGCCGCTTTAAGTAAGATAGGTCTCACATTGGTTCTTACTAAAGCAGCAATGTTACTGCGATTTCTTTCAGAGTTGATTGCAACAAAGTTACGTAATTAGGGGGCACATCAATTCTCGGACGAGAATCGAACCCGAAACCGTTCAAGAATTGATTTGGTGCAAGTCATATTTTTTCTAGTACTTTAGTATTGTATAAAAATAGCATTGTGAATGCAAAAATCTCAAATTTAAAAACACCTACATTTAGTTTTTTCAAAAGTTTCCAAGTAAGTAGGTAATGTCCAGCTGTGGTAGGTAGTTGATAAAATGCAACATCAACTTTGGAAAATAAAACTATCACCAACATTTCTTCATCAATCTCGTAACTCGTCTCGCACAGGTCTAAAATAGGTAATATAAATATACCTTTTATTGCTCTAACTAAATAAATAAAAAGTCTAGGCGATCTAGATTTTTTCTTCTAAGTCGTAATTTCAAAGAACACCTAATAAAAATACCTACCTAGTGTTAGAAATTACTAGAGCGGACAATACAGACAAACAGAAACGAATACTGCCTCCTGGGGCTTATAAATAGGAGAAAACATAGAATAAATAATATAATAATAATAAATAATATAAATACTTACATAATTTAAGTGTTTTAGACAAAAGTTACAATAAATTACAATTTTCACGCTCATAATCCATAATAGTCATTATGATAATTATTTCGAATTTAGGGGAGAGCGAGGTATTACCGAGCCCCTAAGGAAATTAAAATATAACTAACCTCAGGTTGGGTTAAAATAGAAACTAAATATGACTATAGGCGGGGAATTTATCTAGCTACGCTAACGAATCTACAAAATAAAATACCAAACAAAAATAGATATGAGCAAATAACAAAAAAATGGGAAAACGCGATATATTCAAACTGGCCTGATAATATCGTGCCCTAGGTCGGTAACTTAGCGCTGGGTCTGATAAAATCGCGCCTTTAAATTAAAATGACAATAAACTGATATCGATATAGTTACAGCGATAACTACAGCGTATGGGAAAAATGAAAATCATAGATATTAATTTCTTTTTATATTCGATAATCAACTCAGTCTCAAAACTATAAACTTATAAGTTTAAAACAAATAAAGAAAAAAAAAAAACATAAGTTTCCCTATTAAACGATTTAGAAAGACATCTTTTGTTCGTTACACAAAAGATATCTTCGAAAACTAATGAATCTTAAAATAATTGTCTATTTTCGAAATGTTTTTACTTTAGTATGCAATTACTTCGTAGGAGGATCAGCCATCTTCCTTCGTTTTCGTCACCTTCTGTAAAGAAAAATGTTTGCCATAGATATTTTCATACTATATAATTTCGCGCCCCTGCACGATACTACTTAAGAACACTGGATTTTAGTAGGTTTGCCATCGCATATCCTGGAAGAACACATATTTTTTTCAATTTTATACTTAAACATTTACTTACTTAGCTGTAATTTCTCTAATTATGACTCGCGCGATTTGTACTTGCCCTGCCCTATTCATTACTGACACATATAACGAAACTAGTTTTTTCGATCGTTTCAGTATAGCCCCCCAATTTCGCTAAGAGTGTGACATCGCCCGGTGTCGTGAGTTTTAGAGCTACGTACGTAGGTGGTTAAGGTCTCAAAAGGTGCATATTGACGAGGGCTATAACATTGTGAAAAATAATAATAAAAAAGGTCACATGTTTTTTTCAAAATCCCAAAAGTGAGAATTCGGAGCTTCTTTTTCCTGATTTTTGATATAAAATGAAAAAAGCCCTCGAAACTGAGTTGGGCTACATTTTGAAAAGAAAAATACAGAGTTGCGTATCACCTATCCTATGGTAAACACACCTTTTTATACCGATAAAAAACGCATTAGTACCTACCAGAAGTTCGTGAAAGGCAAGAGATCTGTGAATTTAATTGAAATGTTTTGGTTTTAGGGAAACTATCCATAAATTATTTTGAGTTGAACTCAATTTCGTATAACTTTTCATGTCCACGCACATGTTGATCCGATATTTTGATTATCCAAGAATGTTTGTAATATAGGTACAGACAAGGTTATCTGTAACACACCGTAGGTACCACAAACAATGGTATTTTTTACATTTTTCATCAAAAGTAGAAAACTATGCAGAATAAAATAAGAATAAATGTTTGAGAATGTGCAAACAGCGCTCTTTCATATGATACTTAGCCCCACTTCGAATTTTTAAGACCTCCTTTCAGTCCCTGTTGCACAAAATATATTTCTTTCTTATTTGGGCAACTATTTTAGTTGGGCAAACTTAAGTTAAGCATTAATCGTTCTTGAGATATCCAGCTGTGACAGACTATGAGTCGTACGTACCATAAGGATTCCGTATACCATTTTGGTACGGAACCCAAACAACATTTGTTCTACGACTTTTCCGAAAACAGACAAAAAAAAAACAACTTTTCATACAAAACTCGACATTTGTTCGGAAAGTAGTTTTTTTTTGTTTTTTACGGAAAAGTCATAGAACAGAAATGTTGTAATGATATTAGTTATCTACTCCTGCCAGGTTGTCGGTGTTTTACGAATACCTCTGTATAAATTGTTAGCTTCGAAGAAAACATTTATGTGTAATTATACGAATTAATCTTGATTTACCACTTTCGCATTTTTCAGACAAAATTCACAATGTGATTCGTGCTTTGGCGACCGATCCGTATCTACAGCAAATTAAGCCTTAGGGATCGATTAGTGGTCCTCATTCAAACTACAAATCACAACTGAACAATTAAATAAATTATTTTTAATACTCGCCTATTAAAGCATAAATAACCTTGAGACAAAAACTTGAACTGAATGAATTTTTAGTCTTAACATGAGGTCACTGTTTGACCTGAGTCATTAAAAATTTACGATTGAACCTACGTAAAATTTTGCCGAAATGACATTTTGAGTAAAGTGGCCCTGGAAAACAAACAAGATTCCATTTCATACTTTTATGGCAGTTCGAAAGGAGCTATTTGCCAAAAATATCATTCTTTATAAAATCTTTATCATTAGTAGCCAATTAATAAATGCCTAAAAATAAGATATAATTATGACTAGTCCAAGGCCCCAGCCAGGGTCGCCAGACGTACTTATTTATTTACTTACTTATTTACTGCATAACAAGATCTAAGACATTGAGTGGTGTTAATTATATAACATTACCTACTTACTTTTTAGGGTTCCGTAGCCAAAATGGCAAAAAACGGAACCCTTATAGATTCGTCATGTCTGTCTGTCTGTCTGTCTGTCTGTCCGTCCGTATGTCACAGCCACTTTATTCCAAAAGTATTAGGACTACATAGTTGAAACTTAGTAGGCAGGTGTATTCTGTGAACCGCTTTACGATTTTTATACAAAAATAAAAAAATAAAAGATTAAGGGGGGGCTCCCCATACATGGAACTGAAACTGAAAATATTTTTTTTCATCAAACCAATACTTGTGGGGTGTCTATAGATAGGTCTTTAAAAATGACGTTGAGGTTCCTAAGAATATTTTTTTTTAAAGTCAACCGTTTGAAAAATATATGCCACCAAAGTGGTAAAATGTGTGTCCCCCCCCTTTAACTTTTAAAGTAAGAGGGTGAAAAATCTAAAAAAAATATAAAATATAGATCTTAATAAATACTTTCAATGAAAATTGTTTTGAACGAGATACAGTAATTAGTTTTTGAGATATAGTACATTTTCCAAAACCGCAAATATAACTTTGTCATTCATACAAACACTGTGAAAAACAAAGTTATTTTTTCAGACGAAAAATGATAGCGGTATTAAAATATGGTATGGTATAATGTACCTACGGAACCCTACTGCGCGTGGCCCGACACGCACTTGGCCGGTTTTTAACTGCTAGCTTAGGCCGCCAGCCAATTTTCAGTAAAGGTACGTAAAAAAGCTATAGGTTTCTACTCATTTGTTAAAGTTCATAGGTTTCTTGCGCCCGTTCTTCTTGTCAGTTAAAAAATCTGGAACGGGTGTAGGAAAATATAGACGATTCAAAAGTACTTAATAATTAAGTTGATTTGAGTAAAGCTATTTTTGACTTTGACTTTGAACGTCTGAGCGCTGATTACTAATGTTATCCAAAATATTATTAATACTAAGGCACTTAATTAATAATGCCAGACGCTTCCCATAAGCGGGATTTCAGCGAGAGCTTTAAAGCTCACTTGTATTGTAGATACCTGTTTAACTCAAGCAAAGCAGGGATGTGTAGGTACGTTGAAAATATATACAAACTTTTATTACTGGCGGCTCTGGGATATTTCTCTAATATGAATGTTTACGTCGAAACCACGGGTCGCAATGCCGTATATTTATGGTATTGTTTCGCTTAATAACTGTAATAATGGATTATGTACGGCTAACGTATGTTTTCAATAATTTTAAAGAAACCAGAAGAACCTTGTATCCATCATGTCCAATAACTTAACGATGTTCTTCTTATTACCTCGAACATAATAACTATTGTTCACCTCATCTTGACACTGTGGAGAACGGAGATGTAATAATCATGTTAAGAAAATCAAGAGACTGAGTAAGTAATTATCTCACATACACATGTTCATCTGTTTTATATACCTACCGGGTGTACAGTCAGCTCATCAACTAACATGAGGAAAATATTTTTTTCTTTGTAGAATTTTAACTTTATTCTCAAAATTTGAGATTAAAATCAGTTGAGGAATATTCATATTTAGGGGTAGGAAGAATACCTTTGACTGGCCACGGTCAGCCACGGTGACCACAATGGCGGTCATTGTGGCCAAGAACGTGGGTTCTTTGAAGCGTCAAATGTTCCCACAAGCAAGGGCTTTCTGTGGTGTAATAATGGTGTAATAATGGTCGGAAACGTTGGTGAATCTTGATAGATTTAAGGTTTTAATTCAACAAAGTTATTTTTGTTTCTGCAGTTGCTAATTTAATATCAATTAAAGAATTTGTTTTGGTTACACAGCCTTCCGTTCCGATTGACATAATTGAGGTTTTAATTTAATTTTATGACGGACAACCGTATTCCAGTAAAAATGAGAAAAGAGAATGAGTGTATTATACCCATTGATACTCAGCTACGTTACCCCTTACCCCTTTTAGTTTCAATGAACAAATCGCAAAAGTAGGTATCATGTTTCAGTCCTCGGCCTTCTTAATTATCTACCTGACAAATAATGGGTCATTTTAATTATCTCTAGTAATTTTGAAACCAGCTCTATCTGAGGTAAGACATCATACTTTCAACAATTCTGATCACTCAATAAGTAGTGCGAAAACAGTTTTACAACTTCAATTACAATTTGAAATACTTACTTACTCTTCAGCTCTTTCGGTAACATTATCTGTGGATGGTTTTTTTGGAAAAACTACGTAATAGATCAGTGCCGATGAACTAACTTACACCCGGTTGGGTAATAGGTATTTCCTGAAAATAAATTTGAATTCATGCCAATATGACCTAGGATTAAAAAATACTTATATAAGAAAATAATTGGGTACTAAGTACTAAAAAAACATTGGCATCTGCCGTTAACCGAATGTTTATTTATTAGTCAACTAAACATTTTATTAGATTAGACATGGTAAAAAAACTGCAGACTATTGTAGTACGTACATTTATTTTTAAGTGAATGAAATGTAGATTTTATAGTTAGGTACCTATTGGAAGTGTTTTTTGGGATTTAGGCCTTGATGAAAATATGAAGCTTATAATTTACGATTAGAAACTGAATCGTTTATTTACAGACTTTGATTTATTAGTGCGACGACATACTTTTGTTTGTTTTTTGTTCAAACCGCTTAACAATGTCACAATATTTGACAGATTTGCCTTTTTTACATTTTGTTATGGTTAAAAACGTAATTAGTGACTGACAGTTTTTGATAATTTCACGCATGGATGATTGTTGAAATTATGATGGGGGCGCTTTGATTATCTAACTTGTGTAAAACAAGACTTTACAATGAAGTTTAATAGAACCTATATATTGGTCCGGAGAATTGCGATGTTATATAAAATGTAAGCATAATAGCCGTCTGCGTTCATTATTTACGTTGCGGACGGCGCGAGCGCATTACAGTGTTGGCCGGGAAATCGAAGCGTTCTAACGTCGCCGATAGTGAAGTGATATTGATTAATAACATTAAATAGATATAAGTATAATTTTGATTAAAAGTATAGTGCATTAAATTTGTTGTAAACGGTTTAAAATGAAGTGGCAGCTTTCAGTGGTAAGTTAAATTTAAAAAGCTTTATTACATTATAAAATATTATTATTAATGAAACTATATTTTTCTTAATTATTAAGTAAGAAACTATTATATTCACAAATTATTTATCAATTAATTGTTTGGTACTTGCTTCAATATTACCTACATTACGTACATACCTAATTGCTTAGTACCTAGGTAGGTAATGCTTTTATAAAAATTAATTCCATTGATCAATAATAATGAATGTTTCATTAATGTAATTAATATTAATGATTTCAGCAACTTACATGTTATAAATAAGGAGGTCAATTATTTTATGGCTGCACGTCCCTACCGTCTAAATAAATTTTCTCGAAATTTCTTTAATCGCTCATCTTTTCTCAGCTTATTAGCTTCACTTTCCTTTCGGGTATCACTCTACCAAACTCATTAAACTATAACAGTCCGTTAAATGACGTCACAGTCCCGTAACGACCTTGTAGGTAATCTGCCTCCAATAATAACGGACTTAGAAAGTGCCCTATTGAGACCCGATGGTAGTCGAGATTAAGTAATATTTATTGCTCAAAGGGCCTCATATTTTGAAGGAAACGTCGGGCTAGGTGAGCTTACTTCGATTATAGGTTAGGACTTGTAGTGTCACCCTGGGGTCCATTTAAGGCTGAGCGTGATTTACTTCCGAACAACGAACGTGCTCTAGTAATAGTTTATAATGTGGCATATAAGTATTGTATTATTTATAACTTATAATGAAAAGAGGGTTTGTATTTTGTCATATGTGTATATTTTAAGTTCATATTAAATCTAAGAGCTCCTCAAGGACCTCGGGCTGCATCCTTCCATGGTGAATTATTTTACTTTGATTGGTGCAATTATGAAGATGGGTTAGAAACCTGAATTAAAATTATTTATCAATTGCCAAATCAGATAAGCTTTGAATTGAAATACTTATAATAGCCAACACAGACCTTAAACAACAATACTGCGTATATAGCCAATGAGCTAAAACTAAAATTGGTCCGTTTTGAAAACGTGTTTAAAAAAGATCCAGTAAATTATTATTTACTGGATAATTAATCCAACTCGGATGGGCGGCATTCGGGAAGCTCCGAAAAATCTTCGTGTCCGATTTACCTCAGTGTCTCAAGACGAAAGTCTATGAACAGTGTGTGTTGCCAGTGATGACTTTGACTTACGGCAGTGAAACGTGGTCGCTAACTATGGGTCTCATAAGGAGGCTCAAGGTCACCCAGCGTGCAATGGAGAGAGCCATGCTCGGCGTTTCCATGCGTGGTCGAATCAGAAATGAGGAGATCCACAGGCGAACTAAAGTAACCGACATCGCTCGAAGGATTGCTCAGCTAAAGTGGCAGTGGGCTGGACACATAGCGAGAAGAACCGATGGCCGTTGGGGCGGAAAGGTTCTTGAATGGCGACCGCGCACCGGACGACGCTCCGTGGGTAGGCCCCCGACAAGGTGGACCGACGATCTGGTGAAGGTTGCCGGAAGCCACTGGATGTGGGAAGCGCAGGACCGATCGTCGTGGAAATCCTTGGGGGAGGCCTATACCTAGCAGTGGGTGTCGTGCGGCTGATATGATGATGATGATGATGAAATTATTATTTCCAGCTTTTTAGTCTACGAGCTAAAACTAAAAATACTCCATCTCCCATCGGACAATCAAACGAGCCCAAACTCGATGAGGTTGTGTGGTATTATTATAGTTCCTGTGGCCTTCTTCTGGCTCTATCTTATACCCTGGATACTATTTCCCTACAGAGTGCTCGGTAAGACAATCAAACGAGCCTAAACAAGATGTTGTTGCATGGTTTTTTACACGACTGCACAAAAAGGAGTGTATATGTGTTCAGGGTTCATGTATGTTTGTGGGTATGTGAATTTCTTTATTCCACCATAACTTCAAAATGGCTCAATGGATTAGGATGAATGGGGTATCGTTAGAATTCTTACATCATTCCGAGTGACACTAGCTATATTTTTTTTTGGAAAAAGTCAATATGGCGACTGTACGACGCCACTTTCAAATGTGAATTAAAAATTTTTTTACTTCAATTATCTTATGAGCACATTTCAAAACTATATAATTTGTCACTAAAGTGTGTGAAATAAAAACAAATAAATTTAAAAAATATTAAAAACACGACGTCCCTGCCAAAAACGAACTAAAAAGTTAAATAACAAGTCTCATTGCAGTCGGGGGACCTCTTTGATTAAAAATTGTTCCACAAAACGGTCCCCCGACTGCAACGAGACTTCAGAGACTTGTAAACTTTTTAGTTCGTTTTTGGCCGGGCAGTCGTGTTTTTAATATTTTTTTATACAGAGTTCCTATGGCCTTCTTCCAGCTCCATCATCAGACCTTGGATACTATTTCCCAACAAAGTACTCAAGACGAATCAAATAAGCCCCAACTCGATGGGGTTGCATAGTTTTATTACAGAGTTCCTGTGGCCTTCTTCCGGCTCCATCATCAGACCCTGGACACTATTTCCTTACAGAGTACTCGTTAATATGATTCAAACGAGCCCAAACTCGATAAGGTTGCATGATTTTAGAATAAAGTTCCTGTGGTCTTCTTCCGGCTCCATCATCAGACCCTTGAACACTATTTCCCAACAGAGTACTCGTCAAGACGATTCAAACGAGGCCAAACTTGACGGGGATGCATGCTTTCAATACTGAGTTCCTGTGGCCTTCTTTCGGCTTTATCATCAGACCCTGGACCTCATGTCCCGTCAAAATAGTTGTCGAGGGGATTCTAACCAGCCCAAACTTGATGGCGTTGTATGGTTTTATCACAGAGTTCCTGTGACCTTCTTCCGGCTCTATAGTCAGACCAGCTCAGTGACACCATGATATGGCATTTTCGTTCAATTCTGACCTAATATTCAAAGTTTCATGGCTCATCGGGAAGCTAGTATAAATTACTTGAAATTTTTCGGACAAACAAAGAAACATATAAACGAGAAAGCAACCTAGTAAAAACAACGTGATAAAAATAGGAAACTATTATCTCTAACTCGAAAATGAAATTAGTTCATGAAAAATAAAACAGGTTAAGAGTGAGTTGGGCTCGCGCACCGAGGGTTCCGTACCATCATAATTGCACTATTAAACCACATAACCACACTGTAGAGTAGAATAATAAAATGGGTATTGCAGTTTTAGGTCAGCGCCATCTCTTGACCGATAGTGGAACTAATGTTAACTTTTTTAGAAATTTGATAATTTCTAATGAAGTATCGTTTTATTTTTCCTGTAATCTTTATATAAACTGCTATCACATAGAATTATTTCAGATTTTTCTATTTGCAACCTTCGGAGATAAGGGGTGGAACGGTATTTTTTTTACATTTTTTATCATAAGTCGAAAACTATGCAGTCTAAAAAAAAATGATCGAAAACGTGCAAACGACGCTCTTTCATATGATACCCCACATGTCCTAGTAGCCCCACTTCAAATTTTTAAGACCCCTTTTCAGGCCCTGTTGTAAAAAAGATATTTGTTTTTTTATTTAATTCTTATTCGCAAAATAGTTGGGCAAATGTCATCTTAAACTATTCCAAATTTCAAGTTGATACCATTAGTAGTTCTCGAGATATCCAGCTGTGACAGACAGACAGACAGACTGAGTCACACCATAAGGGTTCCTTTTTTACCAGTTTGGTACGGAACCCTAAAAATCAACAGTCTTATAAACGTGGACTAGAAAAAAACGTGTCAAAAAGGCGTCTGCTGAAAACATTGAGTTTATCCTTTTATTGAGAAAAAGTAAGTTACTGAGTATCAATTTTAACTTGTCGTGGGTTTTTTTTAAATGTGATTTTGCCTTTTTATTTTAATCATTTTAAAGAATTCATATGTTATCTACTCTAAAAACCGCATCTAAATAGGTCAAACCGCTCTGGAGATAAATGGGAAAATAATTACTGCCGCGCCGCGTCCCTTAGCGGCTAAACACCATAACACCTATCTAAGAAATGTCTTCGATAACCTACAAACCCATTGCAAAAAACCGTATCGAAATCAGTTTAGTAGTTTTTATAAACTTTTAAAGTACGACTTATCTGGTTGATGCAGCGCCCCCTGGAGGTCTGCCACCATAATACATGTCTGTCTAAGAACCTGCTCTGAAATAAAACCTTTTGAATGCAAAAGACCGCATCGAAATCAGCAGTTTCCGAGGAAAATGACAACAGACAAACATACAAACAACCTCTAACCAAAAACGCATATACCACCTTCGTTCCGTTCCGTCCGTCGAGGGCAAAAAGAGGAACAAATGAATGCATCCGCTAAAAAAGCTGACTTATGATATTGGCAACTTAACTTTTTAGATATCCTTGTATTCGGAATACTGAAATAAGCACGGAATGTTTCT
Organism: Agriphila geniculea; assembly: GCA_943789525.1. Classification (NCBI taxonomy): domain Eukaryota; kingdom Metazoa; phylum Arthropoda; class Insecta; order Lepidoptera; family Crambidae; genus Agriphila; species Agriphila geniculea. The sequence continues at coordinate 12,068,391 of OX038875.1, forward strand.
AACATAATCGATACTGCAGCTCTGAAACACATGCTTATCGCTGAACTTGTTTCTTTATTTACAGAGATTTCAGGTCATCTCTTTCTCTATATAATCCTGTGAACGACTTTTCGTTTGCAGTAAATGTGTAATTTGGCTAGAGAAGCGCGACGTTTATTTTTACTGGAGTCGCAGTTCCGATTGCAGTTTTTGCTTTGAATAAGCGTTAAATTTAAAAAGCACTGCTGAAAATACCTGTTTTTAAAGAGCTAGGTACTATTTAGATCTGTGATTTGTCTTTAGGTTCATCCTGATTTTTACGTTAAAAGGCTTATAAGCCATAGAATACTACTTCGTTTGTACCTAACCTTAAGTTAAAATTATACTTAGTTGATGAAATATAAAGAGCATAGTGTAATATTAAGAAACTAGCGACCGCCCGCGGTTTCACCCGCGTGGTTTCCGTTCCCGTGGGAATATCGGGATGAAAAGTATTCTTTGTTTTAATCTAGGCTATTTACTATCTGTGTGCCAAATTTCAACCAAATCCGTTCAGAAGTTTTTGCGTGATTGAGGAACAAACATCCAAACATCCAAACCCACAAACTTTCACATTTATAATATTAGTAGGATAAGTATAGAATAACAATACTCAAATACTACACAATATAAAACAGCACACATTGGTAGAGTTAATATTTACCCCTATGCATTTATAACTTCCTCACGATTTGCTTAGTTTAAAATGACCTATTTCTGGCACTAATATACGGAATCCTTTCACCAACTTGATACTGTGATAGGGAAACTGTAGGCACCAAAGGTATCGCTTACGTCGTTTGTTACCGCAATCTAGGCTTTCTAGGTAGACCTAGAAAGTGAACAGATATCCGTTCCATTGACCGTGACCACTTTGCACTAGATAAATAAGTAACTACTGAAGTATTTTATTACATTTGTGATACAGCAAAATGTTGGGTATAAAGTTAATTTATTTATAGCCATTAATAAAAAATACATAAAAACCTAAAACAACAGGTTTTGTTTGGTCAAAAAAATATCTAGTGAAAAATATTTTCTTTAGTTATGAAGTTTTTTTACAATCCCACATGAGAATTAAGTTCGATTTACTTATTTGAGTTTTGGATGAAAATAAGTTTTTTGATGACTCTCGTACGCATATAGCAATTTTTCAAACAATTAGGAAGTACAATATCTGGCAAGTGGGTTGGCTTGACTTTTTGTGTTATGTGCAGAGTAACAAGTTGTTTACCTGTCACTTTTAAATAACATGAAGCAATGTTGTTTTTCGGAAAGGTCAATGTCAGCTTTCCTGCTGAAATTAATTAGATATAGTATACGTTAATATTAAGAAAACATGTAATTTTTTTAAGAATTTAAGAAACTTTACAAGTAGGTATAGAAAGTAATATAATAAGTCTATGCTTAAGTAATATAATAAGTCTATGATGCTAATGCCATATTTTTTGTAGAAGTCAATTTAATAGCAAACCACTTTATTGTGCACTTTTTTCATTAGTTTTGTAAGAAATAATTTGAAAATCATCTGAAAGGTTTATGAAATAGCGCTGCTGGAGAATATTTTGATGTTTGTAAGTATCAAAAACAGCAGAAGTTTAAAATACTTAGCATGAAGGTATTCGTTCCAGCAAGGGGCGCGCATTCCAAGCTCGGCATCCGAGATGTATCCCAGTAATATATCTCGGGAACTGCGAAATATCTTAAACCTTGACCCAATAGTTTGGAAACTCCAATCTGCAGCTGCTTTTCAAACTTTAGTTGTACAATTTATGTTGCATTGTATACAACAATCGAACTGTGATTTACTTTACAATCACTAAGCTTTCATAATTGATTGCTTACAAGAAACAGTATTATTCTTATTGTGAGAAACTATTATTATGTCAGTTGGAAAATATTGTTGTTTAACTTTGCAATAAAAGTGTGTCTTTAACCAGCATAAGTTTTCAACTTCAGGAAAAGCTAGTCCATCAAAAGCTTACAGGCAACGGGGAATATAGAAAACTGGAATACAAATACTAAAGTGGCTATAAATAACTGAGTTGCCTTAGTTCGATGTCCAGTAAAACCGGACTACACCGTGACCAAGTCGCTAAAGACATCGAAAGTGAAAACTTTAACTGAAAGTAAACAGTTTCTACTATAAACTAACCGTTACAAGTCAATAAAGGCCAAGTTTATTGTTTTAATGTGTTGTTAATAGCAAATTACATGCACGTCAAGTACAGCAGACAAGTGTCAAATTTTATTTTTTACATAAAACCAGTTAAAAATAATGTAATATCGCTACAACACGTTTTGTGTGTCATACAACTTCTTCAGCTACCAACACTGAATGACGATTTAATATATAAACATTCATAAAAAAAGTAGCTTAGGAATAGTGTTAAACCTGAGTAATATGTAATTTACGACATGTATTATGAAATGGGGCATTGCTCTAATGGTGTGAATAAATGACGTCAAAAAGTCGGCTCTTTTTGGGTGTAATAATATGGCGCTCGTGGTGCGAATAACACTACTGTGCCAGATCTAAAAAGTGGCCGTAATTTCAATGTGAAGTTAACAGAAATGAATGTTCCGCAATAATGTTTATTTATTCAGAAATATAAACATTGAAAGTTATTCCAAAAAATATTTAAGTTAACAACAACATGATTTTTGTCAAAAAACTACTATATACAGTATACAATAAGACCTTAAAAAGACTGTTATTTTATAAATGTATCGATGTCAATCTTTATTTGTAAATCATGTAAATCTATTTGGATTTTGTATTGTATTTTGTATGAATATAATAATAATTGTCCTTAGTTTTCTTCTGACGTCTACGGACTATGAAAATACTTCGTAGCTCATATTGTGTAAAGGTTAAAAAAGGTTAGACCGGCTTAGGATTTTATGTTTATAAAACCCTGCTGAGGAGCGTGGACGTGTCAGGTACACGTAATACAGGTAATAAGACAAAATGTTATTGTAATTGAAACAAAAAAAAAGATTAATATTAATTATCTCAATATAAAAATAGCATTGTTAATGCCTAAAATCTGTAAATTCAATAATTATATAGCTACCTATTTCATCTTAATCGATTGTCTGGCATCTGTAAAGACGTTGCATTCGAATGTCGAAGGTAATTCTTCACATTGATGAAATAACGCTGGCTTACAGCGAAAACGTAAAAAGTACTAGAAAATTTCACCGCTTCCACTAGCGACTCGGTAGCATATATAATTGGTCAGTGCATTGGGCCGGAATCCCAAAGGTTCGAATCCCGTCTGAGTTGCTACAGGTGTGTCGATTTTTTCCAGTATTTTTTCTTATATATCAAATAATAATCGTTTATAAACGGGAAATCTGTGAGTTTATCATTCTCAACAATCGCTGGAGACTTTGCGAGTCCTTTATAATAATGTCTTTAGGATGATATTGGGTCTGTCTCGTTTTTGCAGTACTACGGAATCTTTGCGGAGTACCAAACTGATGACTTCGAAGCCATCATGCCTTAATCCGCAGAGTGAGAGACAGTCCCAGTACCATCCTAAAGACCTTGGCAAACTGGTACACCTCCCCCCCGCTGTGGAAGTGCCTTGTCCAAGAGTAGTCACCACGGGAACTTACCCTTTCTACTGATATAGCCAGTTTTAGCATTGTACTTACTGTTAATTACGAAAATAATAATAATAATATTTAATAACTTAACTATTAAGATTACGTACTAACATATTGATGTAATCTGAAATAAATACAATTTGATTGACCGAGCGAGCACGAAGTGCGAGCGAAGCGTTTCTGCTTCAGCTTCGGCAAAAATTCTTTCGTATGTCCGGCTGTCTGTTCCCACCTACAGGTCGCATTTCTCAACCGATTCCCGTGAAATTTTGGGAGCAGGTACAAAAATTATATAGAATTTTACCGACGAGCCAGTTTTTGAATTTTTCAAAATGGCGAAGATATTATGTTAAAAAACAGATTTCAGTCCGACTTTTCAGCTTTGCCTGTTCTCTTCTACAGGTCGCATTTCTTAACCGATTCTCGTGAAATTTTGTAAGCAGGTTTAAAAAATGTATACATTTTTTATGTCAAGCCAGTTTTTTGATCTTTTCTAAAATGGTGGAGATAATATGTAAAAAAATCATATTTCAGTCTGGCTTTCCGGCGCTGTATGTTCTCCTCTACAGGCCGTATTTCTCAACCGATTCTTGTGGCATTTTGTGAGCAGGTTTAGTAATAATATAGATGTCTTTTATCACGCCAGTATTTTAAAATTTTTCAAAATGACGAAGTAATGTTAAAAGAACATATTTCAGTCCGGCTTTCCAGTTCTGTCTGTTCTTCTCTACAGGTTGCATTTCTCAACCGATTCTCGTGAAATTTTGTAAGGGAGTTCGAAAATTTTATAGGTTTTTTTTTAATCAAGCCATTGTTTTTTTTTTCAATGGCTGAAATATATAAAAAAAACGTATTTCAGTCCGGCTTTCCGGGCGCTGTCTGTTCTCGTCTACAGGTCGTATTTCTCAACCGATCCTGGTGAAATTTTGTGAGCAGATTTGATAAATATATTCAATTTTTTGTAGAGACAGTTTTTTGAAATTTATTAAAATGACGGAGATATCTAAAAAACACATTTCAGCCCGACTTTCTGGGTGTTTGTTCTCCTCTACAGGTCGCATATCTCAACCGATTCTGGTGACCATCTAGCTGCGAATAACTCACGTACTGTGTGCTTTGAAAACTTCATGGCGACATTTTATTTTTGTACAATTTAAGACACTTTTTATCGCTTTTTATAACTTATAAAACTATCAAAATATCTAAAAACTTTTTATAGAGCACTGAACTGAAGTGCCCGTTGAAGCGTTTTATTTGAATAAAAAAAATATATGTACTGATATTTTAATGAATAGGCGCATTGTTGTAACTGTTTTCAAAATCTGTTATTTTTTCACTTTTGTTTAAAAAAGGAGGATAAACGTCAATTTTAACACATACATATTACACAAAAGTTATCACTTTTAGTTTTGTGATTATTGTTTCAATTAAATATTCAGAACAAATCATTTCGCTGTTAACAATTGTTAACATGTATTAATTTAAACTGTTTTGATAAAAGTAACTTTGGTAATACGATTGTTTTTACTCATCAGATTGAGACTAGATAAATGTATTTGTTCCAAATATAACGACAAAGTTAGAAGCTCTATATAAATCAGCGTCCAGTTTACTTTTGTTACAATATTTATGTAAGTAGACCTTCCCAAACATCAATATACGGCAAAGGTAAACAAGCCATTATTTGGAGTTCTGAATTTACGAACAAAAAAGTGGCGGACGGCCCGAACTTCGGTCAAGTTTATCCAACGAAAAACTTACATCAGACGGGCGAAAAAAAGTCAACTTCCGCGCACGGTCCATTTCTTTTGAGACCGTGGTCAGCGAATGTTTTGCTTTATTTTTTCTCCGACAGATTGTCCGTAATGCAGTGGGTGATAGGATGTTGCACAACTTTACGTTTACGATTTTTCTTTAATTCCTGTTAGTGCTTATGTCACTGTCAGACGTTTTCCTGATGCGGCGAGCAAGGCAGTGATCGATTCCCTTTCCTTAGTTAGCGAAGATGTTATGCAATTTTCTTGATATATAAAGTTGCTTTTAGGAATTAAGCTTAGGCAACATGAGAGCACTAGTTGTTCAAGCCAACCAACGCCTCGATCATTCGTCCTAGCAATTTTATTATTAATTCTTGATATGTGGCAACACTGGGTAAAGCCCACCATGTAAGGTACCCTTTTTTTTTCAATAAATATGTCTGCTGCTGAGTAATTTTCATACAAGTCACATCTTTTATTTCGCATCTCCAAGTTTTTCCCCGAACATGGTCCTGTACTACGCCGGATAATTATTTAAAACTGGATACCAGCGCAAATAATACTATCCAAAGGAAATATCAAGTGGAACTTTCATTTTCTTGGAGATTGGTTTGTGACATGGGTTTGGCGGCGTTTGGCTGAAGATTGAGGAATTACGGTGTTAAGCATTAATTGTTGCAATAAAATAACCCAATACTCATAATTAACAGGTAGTATTTAGTGTAATTCGCCGATTTAAAAGGTTAGTAAACTATTTGTCAATTCCATTACTTAAGTTCTGACCAATACCTACACTTTGCCTATTGTAACTTTTGTGAATTTTGTTAGCAATAAGTCTATTTAATTGTTGTCAGACTGATTTAATCATTATTATTTCAACTTAAGTTGCATAAATTAGTTTGATTTCAGTGAGAATATTGCATATCATTCAGTTCCAAAAGTACTTTAAATTTTACTAGGCTGTTATAAAGTGTACCTAATCATTGTGTTCAATCAAAAGTGCAATTGCCTAATTTGTTTGTTAACTCAATTCCGTTTAATGTTATTGCAATTACTAAGTAAATAACATAGTAATATTCATGTAAAAGAAATTAACTGTTCTTATAGATTTAAATCTGTTCTGTACCTACCCACAACATTAATTTAATCAAATCACTTTAAACTAAATTCTTTGTTTAAACTTACTTTAAGTGTTGTGAAACATTAATTCCAGTTGTTATTTAGGCTACCCAAATACTGAATTTTGTTAGTGTCATAAAATAATAGTTAAATTGTTGTGAATTCCAGGATAATCACACTTGCCCCCCAAATATGACCGATGTTAAGGACCCCCCAAAAATTACTGAAAAGGATGAAATTAAGGAATTGATCAGGAAACGTGGGAGTTACAAAGGTCGTATTACCAATTTTACATCGTACCTGAATGGATTGGATAAAAAATCTTTAGACGCATCTGAGGTATGTGAATTACAATTACGTCTTAGCAAAATGGAATTATTGTACGGTCATTATGATGAAGTTCAATTGAGATTAGAATGCCTGTCTGACAATATCGAGGTACAGTTGTCGGAGAGAAATGAGTTTGAAAGCATTTACTATAAATGCATCTCGGAAGCACAAAATATTTTATCTCCTAACGTTAAGGACACTGCCTGCAGTAGTGATAAAGTGTTTTCATGTGCTAGTAATAACCGTCAACTCGTCAAATTGCCCACTATTCAATTGCCAAAGTTCCGTGGTTCATATGAAGGTTGGTTGGAATTCCACGACACTTACTGTAGCCTTATACATTCCAATAGTGATATAGATGATATTAACAAATTCCATTACCTTAGAGCATCATTGGAGGGGACAGCGGCATTGGTTATTCAGTCTATTGAATTTTCTTCCAGCAATTATCAGATAGCTTGGAATTTGCTTTGTGAGCGTTTTGACAATAAGCGCTTACTCATACAAAATCATATCTCAACATTATTTAATATTCCACCCATTCCGAAGGAGTCTTCTCATAATATAAAGTCCTTGATTGATCAATTCAATAAAAATTTAAGGGCCTTAGAGTCCTTAGGTGAGCCCACTAAACATTGGGACACATTATTAATACATATGATGACTCAAAAAATAGACAATAAGACCTTTCGTGAATGGGAGGAACTTAAGGGTAGGTTAGATAAGGATAAGCCCATAACCTTAGTAATATTCCTTGAATTTCTTCGGAACAAGTCAGATCTGATAGAAACTTTAGAATTATCCCGTAATAATAATAGTCAAACTTGTTCTAAGAATTCAAAAATAAAAAGTATGGTTTCCTTCGCTAAAGGGAATGAACAACCGAGTATGCTTAACAATAATACTGTGATGAAACCTTGCCCTAAATGTAGTGGTACACACACCTTACAAACATGCTCTCAATTTTTAGCTCTTAGTAATCAGGAAAGGTTAAATTCGTTACCTAACTACAGGGTGTGCTTTAATTGTTTTAAAGGTGGACATTATGCAAATCATTGCAAAAAGAGTGGTTGTAAAATATGCAAAAGAAAACATAACACTCTTGTTCATGTGTCAGATTTTAACAAATCCGCTGCAACTTCACGTGTGACAGATGATGAAAAGCCGTCGCCGCCGTCAACTGACGGACCTAACGCCGTGACGTTGTCGTGTGTGACCAAATCAGGTACAGGTGATAATGTTCTGCTATCGACTGCTTTGATAAAATTATATGACACCAACAACCATCCGCATATTGCTCGTGCTGTACTTGACAGTGGAAGTACATCCTGTCTGATCACGGAATCATTAAATAAAAAATTAAATTTGCCCACACAAAATGTTTCAAAATCTCTTTTGGGTATTAACAATTCGGTTTCAAATATAGGTAAACTGGTTCATGTTTCTGTTACTTCATTGAATGGGACTTATTCTAACAAGTTATTCTGTTATGTCTTACCCCAAATAACAGAACATGTACCAAGTAGGCAAATAGACATGTCAAGCTTAAATATTCCTTCGGATATTTGCTTAGCGGATCCTAACTTTCATACTCCGTCTGCAGTAGACATCATCATAGGCGCTGATGTATTCTGGGACTTGTTGGGATCTCGCAGTATCAAACTGGGTAATGGGAATCCAGTTCTTTATGAAACTCAATTGGGTTGGTTAGTTTCTGGCCCAATTAACAACAATTTATTAAATTCTCATCGTATTAGGTGTAATTTCAGTCAGGTAGATGTCACTAATAATGAACCTCTTAAGGATGACATTCAAATCCAACTAACGAGATTTTGGCAACTGGACGAAGTCAGCCATAAGTCATCCTATTATTCTGAAGAGGAACAAATGTGTGAAAATCATTTTATTAAAAACACTACACGCTTACCGAATGGTCGTTTTTGTGTACGTATACCTACCAATCAAAATCCCAATGTTTTAGGTAATTCACTATCACGTGCAAAGCAATGTCTTTTATCATTAGAGCGTAGACTCAAATGTAATCCTTCTTTCAGAAATAACTATTGTGAATTTATGTCAGAGTACCTGTCGCTTGGTCATATGTCAGAATGTAAGTTTGATCCTCACCAGTTAGCATACTACATACCGCATCATGGCATTATTCGTGAGTGTAGTACTACTACGAAGCTGAGAGTAGTTTTTAATGCGAGTGCTCCCACTTCTTCAGGTGTATCTTTCAACTGTATTCAGATGGTAGGACCTACAATTCAAGACGATTTATTATCCATACTCCTTCGATTTCGGCAGCATCATTACATTTTAGCTGCTGATATCGAAAAAATGTACCGCCAAGTTGAGGTACATCCAAGTGATAGGCATTTACAGCAGATTCTCTGGCGTCAGAATCCTTCAGATCCCATTAAACCGTACCATTTAAATACGGTGACTTATGGTACGGCTAGTGCGCCGTTTTTAGCAGTTAGGTGTCTTAAGCAAGTTGGTTTAGAATGTGCCGACCCTGAAATTGGACAAATCATCATCCATGATATGTATGTTGATGATTTGCTCACTGGTGGGGATACCATAGCTGAAGTTCTGAATATAAAGGAAAAGGTAACATCTACGCTAGCTTCAGCTTGTATGCCATTAAGAAAATTCAAGTCTAATGCGCCCGAGTTAGTTGCGGATCCGCAGTCTACATTAAATTTAAATATTGGTTCAAAGGAACTCGATAAGACTTTAGGATTAGGCTGGAATACAGTGTCTGATGAGCTATATTTTACTATAAAAACTGATATTACCGGTAAAATTACAAAAAGAAGTATACTTTCTTTAATCGGTCAGATATTCGACCCGATGGGTCTACTTTCACCTTGTGTCATTTCATTGAAAATAATGTTACAGAAGTTATGGTTGTGCAAGCTGTCTTGGGATGATGATCTGCCACCGGAAATAACGCAATTATGGAGTAGAATTATTAAAAACTTACCAGTATTAAACGAAGTACGCATTCCAAGATTAGCTCTTTGTGATGCATTTGCATTTGTAGAACTGCATATCTTTACAGATGCATCACAAGATGCGTATGGGGCTTGTGCTTATCTAAAAAGTTCTAATAATAGTGGAGACACAGTAGTAAGATTGATTCTAGCTAAAAGCAAGGTAGCACCCATCAAACCTACAACAATACCAAGATTAGAATTGTGTGGGGCGTTAGTAGGGGCTCGATTATACGAGAAACTTTGTAGTTCCCTTCGCATTAAAATTGGTCACACATACTTATGGACGGATTCAATGATAGTCTTGGGTTGGTTAAAGATGACCCCTAATAAATTACAACCGTTTGTCCGAAATCGTATAGCTGATATTCATGAAATCACCAGTCGTTGCACTTGGAGGCATGTCCCCACTGATAGCAACCCAGCAGACCTTATATCACGAGGAGTCGAACCTGGGACTATTCAATCGTCTGAGCTATGGTGGTGTGGCCCAGAGTTTTTGAAATCTGATGTTTCTTGTTGGCCTTCAAAAACAAAAGAAATTGAAAGTCTCCCTGAAGTTAAGCCTGAATTATCACTACTGGTTACTACCGACAACCAGCAAACTCTAATCGACTTTAACCGGTTTTCAAATTTATCAAGACTTAAACGTTGTCTGGCTTATGTTTTAAGGTTCATTTCGCGTTGTAAAAAACAGCAGCTTGAAACTAATCATTTGAACAATGACGAACTTCAGTCAGCGTTAAATTTACTTGTAAGGATAAGTCAATTAGAGTCATTTCATGAATACCATCTGTTAATTGCTGGAAAGCCAATAGGAAAGAAGAGTCCGCTTATTAAATTTAATGTTTTTCTAGACGATAATAATCTAATGCGTGTGGGTGGTCGCCTGGAAAACTCTGACTTTCCATATGAAAAGAAACACCCGTTACTAATACAGTCCACTCATCCCTTTACAAAGTTATTGTTTAATTATGAGCATAAAAGGTTAATGCATGCTGCACCACAATTATTGTTGGCCACTATCAGAGAACAATTTTGGCCAATCGGTGGTCAAAATTTAGCTAAATTAAGTTTTCGTCAATGTATTTTATGTAAACGTATGCGAGGAAAGATTGTTGCTCCAATAATGGGCAACTTACCTAAGCAACGTCTTTCATCTAGTTACCCATTTGAAAGTGTAGGCATTGATTATGCTGGGCCAATCCTCGCAGCTAATCGTTCTGGAAGAGGTTGCAGATTGGTAAAGGTTTACGTTGCCATTTTCATATGTTTCACTACCAAGGCGATTCACATTGAACTGGTGGGTGATTTGACGAGTAATAATTTTCTTTCATCTCTTCGAAGATTTATGTCGCGACGTGGAAAACCAAAAAATATTTTCTCCGATAACGGTACCTCGTTTGTCGGTGCCTACAACGAAATTGGTAAATTTTTAAAGGCTAATTGTAATTTACTGTCTGAAGATGCGGCTAATGAGGGTATAAGCTTTCATCTTACGCCTCCTTATACTCCTCATTTCGGTGGTCTTTGGGAGGCAGGTGTGAAATCGATCAAATTTCATTTATATCGAGTATTGGGAAATTGTCATTTAACGTACGAGGAACTTAACACCGTGCTGATCCAGATTGAAGGGCTGCTGAATTCGCGTCCACTTACGCCTCTGTCACCAGATCCCAATGATCTGCTACCAATCACGCCCGCACACTTTCTCATCGGACGTCCGCTTACGTCGTTGCCGACAGCTAATTATGAAGATTCTAATACTTCTCGTTTATCTCGATATGAACGGATCGAGCAGTTGCGCCAACATTTTTGGAGTCGTTGGAGTAAGGAGTTCATTGCTGAATTACAGCAAAGGGCTAAATGGCAGTCAACAGCGTGTGACCTAAAGTTGAACAGCCTGGTTGTTTTGAAGGAAGACCACCTTCCTCCATTGAAATGGAAACTGGGTCGCATTGTCGCTCTATATCCTGGCCAAGATGGTGTTAATAGAGTAGCAGATGTGAAGACATCTACTGGCATAATCCGAAGAGCCTTCAGCAAGATCTGCCCATTGCTAGAAGATGACCAGAATTCTGTTGAAAGGAGTACTTTCAACGCCCGGGGGCATGTTCAAGCCAACCAACGCCTCGATCATTCGTCCTAGCAATTTTATTATTAATTCTTGATATGTGGCAACACTGGGTAAAGCCCACCATGTAAGGTACCCTTTTTTTTTCAATAAATATGTCTGCTGCTGAGTAATTTTCATACAAGTCACATCTTTTATTTCGCATCTCCAAGTTTTTCCCCGAACACTAGTTATTATGTATATATAACATACAACTTGTAAAAACGTTTTGGTAAAATATGAAGCTGAATAAAAAAATATATGAAGACCAAAATGGTAAGAATAAAAATCTAGTGAGTTTTGTTATTTAATTATCAATAAATTAAAACTTTACAAAGACTTCGAATATAGCAAGGAAGTAGAACAATAATAACATTTCATTTAGCATTCAATTATAGCTTTCATTATTGAATACGTAGCTACTTTTATTTAAATCGACCTCCTCTTTGTACAGTTGCGACACACTATTTCAAATTAAGATTACGTAACGTCTTCAACACTTTCGTTCCTTTTTTTATTGGAATTGGTCCATTTAGGCACAACAGCGCGGTCAAATTGCACTGACAAACTTTTTTCTTCTTTGTCTTAACATTTTCGATTGACCTTAATAGTAAGAACTATGGAGTTGATAAAGTGATGTAATAAATTCTTTTTTTCTGTTCCAGATATTGCCATTAATCATTTCAACGACGGCAATTAGAGTACCAGTGGACAAAAATGATGAAAGTAACTCAAATCAGTCGGCAAATAATACAAGTCAATCAGGAAAATCACACCGTCCAATATATTATGAATCTGAAGAAGAGGATAATGTAGACAGCTACCTTATTCCTCCTAATCCTCACAAAGAGGAAGAAGTATTACCTGATTCAATAGTTACGCCAGCTACTTATCTCTTACCTCCATCAATTGACAAACAAAATGATTATTATTATGCTCCAACAGAATCAACTGGACAATCGGATTGGTATCCTATCTCCCAATCAGTTCCCCAGGATCAGCCTGTCAAATTACTACCATTGCGACAGCAAAGTGCTCCTATACCTATCTTTATGGAAAATGACAATCATTCTTGGCCGTTCGAAATTTATCAACGCCCAAGAGTGGGAAGGGTGTACAACATACCTATTCCATCTCTGAATCTTGAACCTCCGGCGAAAGATGCTGAAAATGATTACGTTATTAATGTTCCTTCCAAAGAACTTGAATTACCAGCTGAAGAATTAGATCAGCGATTTGCACAACCCGATGGAGACTATCCAGATTTAAAATTTCGCTTGAATTCGGATCATCCAACTATCGCACCACGTTTGACTCCACCCAGATTGGTTGTTCGTAAATTCAAAAACCCTACAAAATTGTATCCTAAGAAATATCCAGGGACTTTCTCGCCTTTACCTATTCCGATAGGTCAATATGCTGATGATTTGTCCGGAGAAATTCCTAAAGCAAAGCCGGCTAAATATTTCAAGCCAACTACGGGCTTTGAAGGACCAGTATTGATACCAATTGATGAAAAAAGAACTTATTTGTTTGAGCAGGCGGAAGAGAAGCGCAAGTTAAAGGGAGAAAACGAAGGATTACAAGTAAGTTGCTTGTTGAAGATTTACGAATTATTATAATAATTAAGATCTTACTTAGTTATATCACAGAGGTTATGAAAATTTACATTATTTTATAAAATTAACATTATTATAAAAATAATTAATTGTGAATGCAAAAAATATAAATCTCAAATAGGACAATTTTATAGCTCGAATAAAACATTAAAATACCGAAGTATTTGACCCGGCCAGCCATTTTGCAAATAAAACGAACCTTTTTTAATTAATTTCTGTCACAATCTCCCTCAACTTAGTTCATTTATCAAGTTTTATTAGGAGAATCCACGATGAATTCGACACTTGATAGTTCACAACTATTTTAGTTTGCTTTCGTTGTTTGTTTGGTGTAATTTGGTCTGATTGTCAATATGTCAAGTAGATTTTAAGCTAGCATAAATTGGATCTAGCAAAAAGAAAGTCTTTTGATCTGATTTATAGCTGTCCATGACTAATTTAGACTTGAGTGTCTTACACACATAACTTAGATTAGATAACACTCAAAAAATATGAATACTTAGTAGTATTTGATAGATACAGACTATTTTTAAATATCATTATCGTATATTACAGGAGCAAGACGTGGCATCAGCAGATAATTTGGGCGACGACGTTCTACCCACGGAACAAGACGCGTCGGAAACAAACTTCAGATACCCCGGACGTATGTAAACAACAACATTATTATGTAAATCTCGCCAGTCAACTTTACTAATAAAACTTTACTAAAGAACTAAGTGCAACTAAGTTGTTAAAATTATTAGAGCGGGGAACGGATGTAGGTTGAAAACCACGTACGTTGTTCTACGTGAGCATTATTCATGCATTCGAATAGTTTAGAAATGATCCGGCATGGAAAATTATACTTGATAAAGTTCACTGATTTTGCTGAGCTGTATCATATGTTTTTAAAACTCGGTTACCTACGGTCAGTTCAATTTCATTTATATACTCTGCATATGATTCATAGTAAGTGTATATTGCGTCACTAATATTACCCAGAACCAAATCAAGATAAAATTACCTTTATTACAAGAAATTTTAGTATTGCATTAATATTGATTGGTCTCGGCTAGCTCGGATCGAAAGCAAATGACATAATAATAACAATATTATATTGAAATTTGTAAATACGTGTATCTTCAACGCTTTAGTAATTAGTTCAAGTATACATACATAATTGAATTAAGATAACCAATGGAGTTCATTAATCACACGTTATTGACGTTGCACTATACGAACAGAATAATTTATTATCTAACTATCAAGATTCTAGATTACTGGGCAAGTAGATATAATCTGCTGTACCAGACTCAAACATGATTACTTTCTGTACGTTGCTTATCTTGAAAAAGTTATGTCAGATTTTTATGCCGACATTTCATGTCCTGAAATTCCTTAAAATTCCTTTCAATAATAGTACCTTTAGAGGATTAGGATACACCAAATCATAGTAATTATATGTTTATATTACTAACTTCATCGTCATACGGACGTTGTGGTCACCTCAACACAGACAACCATCGCCAATTTGTCAATATACACTAACCAACGCAAATTACATGACAAATAGGCCAACCTAGAATTTAACTGCATCTTATGTTACATGGAACATTACAGATAACATCTACCGACCGCATCCAGCTCCATTGAGGCAGCGACCAGTGCCACCCCCCGCCCCCGCCCCCGCACCTGCGCCGGCGCAAGTACAACATCACGGACCACCGGCGACGGATGACAGGACCGAGTTCCGTATGCATGGCATGAAGGGACCTCATAGTTACCAGTTCGGATACGACACGGGGAAAGGGTGAGCCATTCATTAAATAATACGTTCTGGCCACGCAACAGAGCGAGCGTAACATTCTCGTAACATTGAGGGAGATTACATGATCAGTCTGGCACCAGTCCATTCCATCATTGGATCATCAGTCTGGCAAAAATTCCAAGTCTATACAGACTGATGGAATGGACTGGCGCCAGACTGATAATGTAGTCTCCCTCATACACTCTTTAGCATTTAGCTGCGCAATGAGGAGATTTCTCGCCATGCCGCCGGTCGCTCTGTTGTGTGGCCATAAGAAATTAAGAAAGTAAAATTTATTTGTCCTTGTGTGGATGTTGGAGTAGTTTTATGCTGAAGTGCCTTCACTTCCACTTGAGGCGGAGGATATTTTCTTTTACCATTTCTTAAAGTCTTTTGAAGTCTGTTTTATAAACATTGGATTGATTGTCAACTTGTTGAGTACCTATAATGAGTTTGTTCACTGACGCTACCATATTCTGTTGTTGCAAAACTTCAACAAAGTAGTTATAATGTTATATGATATATAATAATAGAGCACAGTAAATTCGTGTAGTAGCAAATAGTAATTTGAACACCGGCTTGGTAAATTCAGGTTACCGAACAAAACAAAGACTCCATTAGTACCTAACCAAAACTAACAGATCAAAATCATAAAGTTCTTGAGAAGCTTCCTAAGTAGCTCTAGGTATTACTTACAAAAAAGTTTGTAATGAATTTAATGAAATTCTGCGATTCCTGGAATGCCAAGACGTCTAGTAACATTACGAGAAAAGAAAAACAACACTTCTTCAATAAGACTAAGTTTGTTTTATCTCAATACTAGTTTACGCACGTTATTTAATCTAATTTTATTATTCCCAGGAAAAACCGCCAATTCCGTTTCGAAGAGCGCGACAATGACGGCTTAGTAAAAGGCCACTACGGTTACATGGACAAGAGTGGTAAAATGAGGGTAGTCAACTACCGCGCCCACCCCGAGCACGGATTCCAGGCTGAGCCACAGGTTGAAACTGAGCCTGAACCAAAAGCTGAATTGCAGGAAGACTCCAGAGAACCTTGAACCTTATAAAAACTACCAAAAATAGTTATTGAGTACAACAAATAGCATTAAGATAGATAAATACGAGAACAAATCGATTCACCCATAGCGCCTCAGATGGGACGCTGCGGGTATGTATTTTTTTTGGGTAAATATTTATTTATCTTAATATAAAAATAGCATTGTGTAAGTAATGCAAAATTTATCAAACTGCATGTAGCAAATCTACAAACGATGACGTTCATTACGACATTTTTAATTATTTGATAAAGTATCAATGGGATATAATTGTGGTAGATGTGAATGAAAAGAAAAATGAATGTTTAATCTTAGATCGTTAGTAATTATATTGATTAGGAAAGTGAAGTTAACAAATTAATTTGGAAATTAACCGTTGTCCATTGTAGGTATTATATATCCGTTGGATTTAAACGAGAGTTAAAAGTACGCAATGAGATAATAATTTTTAAACCGACTTTTTGAAGTCGCAAAAGGAGGAGTTTCTCATTTTCATCTACAATGATGTCAACGTTTCAGAATCCTGAATAGCTATTTTCATTTTAAAAACAAATTTTAATTGGTTCATTAGAAACGGAAAACAGTTTTCATTAGCTTTCCGTCATTCCGTTGTTATATTTTTTAAATTAATTTGTTGAGCATAATTAAATAACTTGATATTAATTAGATAATATGTATATGGTGTCTATTTGTTGAAAGGTTAATTTATAAAAGGTTTGGAGACGTGTACATAAAGTAGTTAGTTGCTGGATAAAAACTTAACAAAATAGTTGATATCTGTATTACGTGTTAAAAAGATGTAATTGTTTAGATATGTTATGTTTTATTACTTACAGGTTACAGTGATAGCCGTTTTTAATATGTAATTTATTAATATATTGTTTTAAAGTTGCAACCACGATATTAAAACTGATCTGTTGTGTTTCGACGTTGAGAGACTACTGTTTGTTATAATTTAGTATTACAGTAAGTGTCATATTAAGTTCGCTAAGTAGTAATTTATAATTTTATAGTTATTACTGGATTACATATTTTTTGTTACAAATTAAAATGTTATTTTATTTTCTGTCATCAGTAAGCTATATTAGATCAAAGTTAGTTATTCGTTAAGAAAGAACCACGCTGTGGAAGCATATTTGTTAAGTATAATAATCTTCCTTTAATTTGAGAGATTAATGAGAAAAAAGTCTGATTGAACTGGCCATGTAATATAAATATATACTTTTCAGTTTGCAGAAAAATAACAAGAAGAGTTCTTGCTCGTGGAATAACCAGATCTATCTTCTTACTCAACTACCAAGACTCATACTAAGAGCCAATACAATGTATCTCTAGTTCCACGTCCTTAATTTAAAAAGTCAGCAAAGTTATTTGCAGGAACGTACATTCACAGAAATGAAGTAACTAGATCAGATCAGATTAAACGCAAACATGGACCATTGCTGGGGTCTACTCTCGAAGTCTCGATGTCGTAAGTCGAAGTTTCGAAACTATATCGAGAGGAGTCACCGATGGGCCTCATAGGGCGCACCATGACAAAATTATCGACACTTTTCTCGCGTAACCGCAGTGTCTGTCCCGTTCACACCGTACTACACACGCGAGATAAGTTTCGACAAATAGTGGCGGTCCAAATGCAGACTTTTAAATTGGTTGTTAGTTGAGTTTTGGGTTGATAAATAGCCTGTCTGAACCATGTGCCCCTCTAGCATGACCGATGAAACACGATATATATCTCGTGATATAGCGTTTTATCGTCACTCAACTGTCAAAATCCATTGTCTTTTTACAGTTAAACGTGATAAATCGCTATTTCATATCGCTTTTCGGTGGTCATGCTAGGGGGGCAGGCCTACGGCCTACGGGGGGCAGGCCGTAGACAGTCTCTAACCAAATTGATGAACTTATGTAGAGCTCGTTTGTAGTTGTAATGGACTTTTAGAGAAGAAAAACGAAACCTTCTTCGAAAGTACGCACTTCGTGCAATCAAGAGTATACCCCTATGCCCGCATGAACGGTGCACCTAACTTATATGAAGGAAGTGGCAACATTAGAGCGCCTGCATGAGAAATTACTTTATCCATCTGGGTACTTTTCGAGAGCGCTCAGAGGAATCTGTCTGACTTCGCTAAAATCGCATTGACTCTGATCAGTTGGATATAAACGGAATTTAAACGAAATTTTGTCTTTCGCTGGTTTTACTACGCTTAGAATTTACTACGATAGTAAGTAGCATACCTTTACTTATTGGTTTACGATAGGTATTTGAAACAATTTAGCTAATTGAAAGAGAAACTTTTTCCATTGTTATAATTTACTCAAAAATTAGTTGATGATTTTGATTTGTTTTTATTGGATTTTATTTTTTATTTTTTATTTAATCTCTTTATTGTACTACAATAAATTAATGTACACAAGGCGGACTTAATGCTAAAAGCATTCTGTCCCAGTCAACCCTTAGGGAACAGATAGCCACGAATGCGGTACATTTAATAGTATATAATAAAATACATATAGTATAATAAATACAAACACATAATATATAGATACGCCTACAATAATATATATAAATATATATACCTATTACAACAAATCAAAATAATTATATAATAAAAAGAAAAGCCAAATTGATGATGATGATTTTCACATTATGCTCATTATAAGCCTTCTAAAAGAAAAGCGTGAACCTTTTTTTTTAGAGGAAAACTTGCTGGGTGATCTCCTGATAGCTTCAGGAAGACCGTTCCAGAGACGCAAAGCATGCAGAGTGAAAGATTCGGACATATACTTGGAACGAAACAGAGGAGTGGAGAGAGTGAGAGAATTGGTAGAACGATTGTTGAACGAAGTTGGATTGGATTGCTGTCTCAATAATATTATCTCACCTCGATAATCTAAAGGAAATCAGAACAAAGCTATATTATTATCTGCGACATTGCAGTATGGATATTAGAAGGCAATTTTAAGCCAACCACTTCAATTTTACGAAATAACTTTAGTACTCAGTTCTACTGGATTTTACATTGAAAAAAAGGTTTGTTCAAATGAACAGGTAATATCATTACAGAAATTAAATGAGCAAAAATAAAGTTGTGTTTTCAGCCACCATTAAATCCCAAATGTATAGAACATATTATCTATTGATTATCTCGCGTTTTCTTAATCTTTCCACCTATTTTTTCTTCACAATAAATTGAATATTACTTGTCACACTTAGTTATCTCTTATCAGAGTTTTCTTGCAAAGAATCAACTAATTTTCACCTTTTCTCTCATACGGGATATTTTCCCCCCGTTTATTTATGTTGTTGTGTTTCTCACGTATTCGGAGAATAGAGAGACGCTAATCAAGGAATAAATCTCCGTTCCCGGTACGATTTATTGCGATCTGAGATTTGTTCTCGCAGGACGAACTGGCCGAAATAAACATTTCAACGGGACGTTACTACTATGAAGATATAGAGCGGGCCATTCTGATCCTCTTGAGCTTATTCATTAAACGTTTTATTTGCGACTCTTCGGTAAATTAAAAGAATAGCATCTCTAATTTTTTTTTAATATCTCCTCTACAGGGGCACATGGTAAACCATGTGCTTTTATGAATGTAACGGGTGGCGCAAAAGTACTGGCACTAAAGAAAATACTTTTATTTTTTTTATATGACATTTTCTGTCCTTCTGTTGTTGAAAATTGTGTAGTGAACAAATATAAAATACACTGAAAATAAACATGGACCGTTTTACTCCCCAAGAACGTGGAATAATTGTGTCAATGTTCTTACGGAATAATTCATCAGTGATAAGAACACAACGTGAATTTCGTCGACGATTTCCCCACCGTCCGGCAGGACTGACCAGTCCAGACTTCTTTCTTTGGGGTTTTTTGAAATCTCGGGTGTATGTGAACAAGCCACAGACTCTCGCAGCTCTAAAAGAAAACATTCGTCAAGAAATAACGAACATATCGCAGGAAGTGTTACGGCAAGTTATGCAAAATGTCATAAATAGGGCTCAAATGTGTATCAACTCTGGAGGTCACCATTTAAAAGACATCATCTTTAAATCCTAATGGTACGAAATTTAATGGCACAAATATACATTTAAAAAAACCTAAATCTAGTTTTCTAATTTAGAAAAAATGTTATAGCTGAACCAAATAGGGTCTTTACTTTTGCGCCACCCGTTATAAAGAGGATGGCCCATAGCATAAGACACCACGCGGGCCTAGTGTAGATTTGTTAAAAACTGCAAATGCAGCTGGGCATAATGGATTCACGTATTTTCCGAAGCACGGTGGAACTCAATATAATAGTTTTGGTCACCCATCTGATGACTGACCCTAGTGAAAATTGCTTCACCTCCGCAATCCGCAACCTTTGCTTTCTATTTCTAAATCTATATGGGCTTTGCCACTGTGCCATCAAGGTCACCCATAACATAATATTTGTTCATTAAAAATAAGTTAGACTCAGTGCTATGCAGGTCTTTTTAAAAAAGTGAGTTATTATTTACAGAAATGGAGCAGATGATATTTAAGTTGCTTTCACATTATTATAAGTTCATAACAGATTAAGTTCTTAAAGTAACTTTTTAAAGTTCTTAAATTCTTAAGTCCTTGAAATATATGGTTGTACAAGAAACATTGTTTGCAATATGCTGACCCAAGAGTGAAATGTATGTCTTTTTGACTTGATGTGTTAAACTTATTATTGTATTTAGGCAGTTTTATTGAAAGTTATTTTTTTTTATTTATATGGACCGCCATCAAAACATACACTACGACAATTTTAGAAGTACAAGTAACTCTTAAAGTTAAGTGCTGTCTTAATTAAAGGCAGTCACGACATGTGCTATCATAAACATTTTTAAAATCTTTAGAAAAAGTTGTAATCACTACTTAAAAAGAAAAATAGACAATGAAACAATTTAAACAACAATCAGGTATGGATGATCGAAAATTACACAATTCAGATTTTAATATAAACATAATTATACTTACTATGAAAAAAAAGATACGAAAGAATTAAAAATCATTAATAATATTAATAACGGAGCGCTTAAAACCTTGTATTTTATTTGAGAAAAAGTCGATATCTTGTTTTTTTGCCAAAATATTATACTGACTCTGTGATCTTTTTACGGCCCGGACACAGCCGGCGCGGCAAGCGAATTCGCTAATCACTGCGCGGTCGTGATGACGAGCTGAGAGACCGCCATCGAGATAGCGCGCAGTGATTATTGAATTCGCTTGCCGCGCCGCCCGCCGCGGCTAGCTGTGGCTGGGCCGTTAGAGTTGAAAAATGGGCGGAGTTAGTCTTGTATGTGCGAAAAGAGAAAAGGTTATACCTAGATGGACGCGGCAATTTAAATGGTATGTTGAACTGAAGATCTTGTATTTAAGTACATAGGTCTTCTTTAACGGATAAAACTTAATTCATGTTTTCATCAATTTTTCGAATTATGAAATAAACGTAGGTATTCCTAATACAGCGTGTAAACTTCGTGTCGTGAAAGACTATTTCATCAAACATCATTAATCTGGATTACTTATCTCTCTTGATAATCCAGATTAAACGTAGCGCTTATAAGTTTCAGTATATGAATGCACGTTTCGTGTGCTAGTGATTCATTAATAATGAGTCATCATATCTTCGACGGTATCATGACTTCTTATCGCAGCTTAACTTTTTCTCAACTTCTATTCGAGTAACCGGTTACTAAGTTACGCGTTAGTTTACCGGGAGTTTCCAACGTTAACACAAAAGTGTTCCACTATCTACATTTATCTTCAGCGCCATTACAGTTCTCACTGAGAAAATGGCTTCTTAGTTTTTGCCTTAAAAGTTTTAAAGGTACTACTGTTGTTAGGTTGTTCCGGGGACACAGATTGAATAGAACTCCGAACTTGGGCCCTTTATTCCGAGTTAGCCACATGTTTGCGCTGGACTATTGTTTCTCGTCCAACTTTTATTAGGTGCGTTCCGTAGTTGGTGACTTTTGGTTACTTTAACGGTTGCATAACTAAAAAGTTTTACACTTTTAAGATTACTTACAATGTAGGCTAACATTTAAATAAAACACTTTTATGCTACTGTTGTGAAGCCCTGTGACCGCAACAGCAGCAAAGATGCCAAAATTTCGGGAACAATAAACATTAAGAACTTATGTCCAAAAGTACTAATAAGTGGCAAATTAAATAGGGTCAGTATCTGTAAGTAAAACTTTTCTTTATTTAGATGAATAAAAAAATATACGAGAACTAGTGGAACTCTGATTCAATACACAAAACTGTGTGTCCCCAAAACTTTGCCACACGGAGGAAAAGTTATTTTTTATTGGAAACTGGGCAGGCATTTGACCACCATCTTGCTTGGTAGACAGGATGTGGTCTAAGGTGTAGCACGCTTGCCCAGGAAATGCCTATTCACTCTTGCCTTGAAGAGACCAAGGTTGTAACTCGGTGTACTATTATTTATTCTGTGCTATCGGGGAACCCATGAGCAGGCAGTAGTCCTGTCCCTTAAATATTCCCTTAAGTAGACCTTTAAATATTGAAGATATGAAACACTGAAAGAAACTTCATTTTGATTTTTAACCGACTACAAAAAAGGGAAGTTCTCTATTCGTCTGTATGTTTGTTTTTTTGTTGATTACGTCCGCTTAGGTACTCCAAGACGGCTGGACCAAGTTAGTCCATTTTTAGGGTTCCTTACCCAAAGGGTAAAAACGGGACCCTATTACTAAGACTCCGCTGTCCGTCTGTCTGTCTGTCTGTCTGTCTGTCTGTCACCAGGCTGTATCTCATGAACCATGATAGCTTGAAAGTTGAAATTTTCACAGATGATGTATTTCTGTTGCCGCTATAACAACAAATACTGAAAACAGAATTAAATGAATATATAAGGGGGGCTCCCATACAACAAACGTGATTTTTTTGCCGTTTTTTGCTCGATATTAATAACGACAACAGGTAGACATTTAAAATTTTCACAGATGATGTATTTTTATTGCCGCTATAACAACAAATACTAAAAACAGAATAAAATTAATATTTAAGGGGGGCTCCCATACAACAAACGTATTTTTATTTGCCGTTTGTTGGTACGAAACCCTTCGTGCGCGAGTCCGACTCGCACTTGGCCGGTTTTTTTTTAAATTTGGAAATAGTTTAATCTTAATCATTAGAACTATTAATACGAAGCGCTTATACCTCTAGATTAAATATTTGTAATTATTTTTCATGCCTTCGTTAACGTGCCTCCGCACGCACGGAGGACTTCGAGATAGTAAATTTTTGGTCACCCATCCCATGACCGATCCTTGCAAAAGTTGCTTAACCTCCGCAATCGCTGGGACAGGCGCTAAACCACTGCACCACCGAGCTCCTCATGATAAATAAATGTTATATTTTTCAGAAACTTTTGAAAAGACATTTTATGAACCGGCTATAACTTTTTTTAACACAATTAACACACATCGATCTTTACAGGTATACCGTATACCCAATACAATAAAGGAGATAGTGTAAAATTAGTTTAAGTAATAATATTATTTTTATTTTTGTAACACTATGATTCTAGTAGGTAAGATGAGTTTACGTCGGGCTTCCTTTTAAATAATTCGTTTGTACCAGTTTTATATCATGTTTTGAAGCTGTAAATGTGTAGCTCTTGAGATATAGTGGGGAGAAAGAATTTTCATGTTTCAGACGTGACTAATAAAAGGGGTGAGTAGGGGTTCGATAAATCGCGTAACCTCTGGAGTTGAGATTTATATTTCTATTAGCTGCAGCTCGCGGCTCCGTTCGCCGCTACCAGTAAAGGCTTTTTAAACATTTTATTTTGTCGACAGTGAAAAATGACAGCCGACGAAAGTGGTTTCTTTCTTTTCATTCTACTATAATTGGTTATTGGCAAAAATTGACGGACATCCGTAAATTCAAAATAACCTGCAGTTCTATACCTTTCTATCACAGTATATATTTAAGTTTTTTTCTATACAGGCTGTCCCAAAACTTTTCCACATGGAAGGAAAGTACCTTAAATATTGAAGATTGGAAATTTTACTAAATAATGCGAACTGCTTTCAAAGTTTTTTTAAATATAGCATTTATTTATATACAAATTGGTACATGATTAAAATTAAAATTCCATGGGTTTTTTTTGTTTATGTTGCTGAGTTACTTAACAAAAAATAATCCTAATGAGTAACCCTTTCGAACGGTATCGTAAAAATAAAATATTGTTTTTTTTTTTCTAATTTGGTGGGTTCAATTCCTAGATTTTTCGAAAATCTTTAAATGCAGTTCCAATTATTTTAAAAATCAAAATGAAGTCTTCTTTCAGTAAAATTTCCTATCTTTAATATTCAAGGTACTTTCCTTATTTGTAGCAAAGTTTTGGGACACCCTGTATATACTTACTGTGTTTTTATTAAGGGAAAATATCCAATAACTACCCACTTGGATAGTCTAGTCCAAGTAGAAGCACCCGTTGGCTTAGTTTGTTTAAGCTCCGAATAATTCCCACTAATTACTTACTTCTTTTGTTATTCAGTAAACGGAGTTTAGTGCAGAAAAAAACATCGATGAGAGTTGATTATGTAACCAAATTGGGTAGAACTGTATTAACTTTATACATATTATACAGGGTTATTTGTAAAACACCAACAACCTCGAAGGAGTAAATTAGTAACATCATATACAACAACATTTGTTCTACGACTTTTCCAAAAACAGACAAAAAAAAACAACTTTTTATACAAAACTCGATCAGCTGATCGGACATTTGTATGGAGAATCGATTTTTCTATCTATTTTCATAAAAGTCGTAGAACAAAATGTTATTGTTTATGATGATAGTTAGTGATTACTTACTATCATAACATTTTGTAGGCAGGAGTAGTAGTTTACTCCTGCGAGGTTGTCTGTGTTTTACAAATAACCCTGTATAAATTCCGTATATTTATATACGGCAAACTTTAGTTTATCAAACTTAGTTGTACTATTTATTTTAAACGATACCGAATAAAGTAGAAACCAGCCAGAGCCTGTAGCTAATGACAATGAAATTGACTTATGAGATAGAGATTGACATAAGCTTTTGTTATCAATTGCATTTTAAAACGTCAAATCTATACATGTTTTGAAAGCGAAGTGATAACAAAGATTTACTAATGTTACTTAGGCTAGGGGAGGCAGGAATCACAAAATCCTTTCATTTTTAGGGTTTCGTACCCTAAGGGTAAAAACGGGACCCAATTACTAAAACTCCACTGTCCGTCTGTCTATTTATCAGTCTGTTTGTCTGTCTGTCACTAGACTGTATCTCAGTGATAGCTAGACAGTTGAAATTTTCACAGATGGTGTATTTCTGTTGCCGCTATAACAACAAATACTAAAAACAGAATAAAATGAATATTTACGGGGGGGGGGGGGGGGGGGGTTCCCATACAACAAATGTGATTTTTTTGACGGAACCCTTCGTGCGCGAGTCCGACTCGCACCTGGCTCTCTACCGCTTTCAGTTCAAAATTTAAAGCACTGACACTGCTTTAATTTTCTATGCATTAAGTTATTAGGTACCTACTTAATTTTACTTAACGAGGCACCTATCACATTAATCTGCAAGCTTTTTAGTAACTAATTATTACAGCTCTAAATCATAGTACTTATAAAAGAACGAAGTTGTCAAAGAGGCGGCAACAGGGTGGCAAGCATTATTAGCAAGTAAATAAAAAACCCGAAAATAACAGTTGGCTGTAGTGTTGAAGCGAAAGTAGTCGTAAACTTAATACTGTTAAGGTTTGTTATCGCAGTGCTTGATTTAGTTTGAAAAAGGCTATCATTTGCGGAAAGCGACATAAAAAGTGAGTTTCTTTACTTTTTATGTTGGTCAGCCTATTCACGTCCCATATATCACAGATATTATCTAGCTTATAGTTTATGGTGTACTTTATGTTATTTTGAAGTCTTTGTTAACTAGTATGAGAAAAAGTAGGCACCTGTAGGTATATAAAGTATAAGTAAGTACTTACAAATGGTCTTTTTATTTGGTGATTGTTTGATATAAAATGTATTCGTTATTTATTTAAAAATCCATCATTAATTTTATATTCAAATGAAAGCTGTAGATATGATACGTCTGGCAAGATTGAAGTAACTAAATATTTATATTGTAATGATGTCAGAATATTAACATCTTGTTCCCATATCAAAAGAAAAATAAGCGTAAATTATCGCTGCGAAAAGCCTCTATAGAAGCCGATAAGCCACGGCATCTATTGGCAAATCAAAGAGATTAGATAATCTTGTTGTGGGGCAGCAAAGCCTATTCGATTGCCTACTATTTCAAACTACAAACATCGAAGCGTTTGTTACTGCCATTGATGGACTATTCTGTGCCTTTAGACGCATAATACTGCCTTTAGACGCATGGTATTATGCGTCATAATGTATTAAATGAATATGAGTGTGTCTGAAGCAAGAAATAAAATTATTATCTATCTATCTATTTGTTTTAGCATATACGATTTAAAATAGTCCAGGAATTCACTAAAATATTTCATCCAAATTTTTTCCTATTACATTGAAATAAATAATACCTAATTACCTGTTCTCTTATAATAGGTAAGTACTTGATAACAAGTAAGTAGTTTATGTACTTAGCTACAATAAGATATTTAAGTATAAAATGATGTAATTAGTGCATAAACTGTAAGTGGACCTAAATAAATAAAAAAAAAAAAAAAAAAAAAAAAAAAAAATAACAACATCAATTCGTTTTTAAATTTTACTCCGAATTAACTTTTTATTTTACACCGAAACGTAAAGGACTAATTGCACGTAGTAGTATTCCGAATAAAAAGTATCATTAAAACATTTTACAGCGGCCTATTTCCGAGAGGCAAGTTGTTTGAAAACTGAAAATAGCCAAAAGAGAACGAACCAAATACAACGATAATTACCTTTTTTCTGATTCAAATTTAAGAGTATTATCACTGGACAGCGTAATGAGTTGGTTGGAATTACCCCATTCGTTGCTAAATTACCGAGGAAGCTGGCTTTAATTCCACTTCCTCTAATGGAATTCATTCACTTCTCAACAATTCATTGTCCACTTTCTTTCTGAAGGGATTTAAAAAGGGGCGTATTGTTTCTGACACTTTATCTGGCGGGATGGCAACGCTGAGTCGCTGATTGTGATTGCGGTTCAAGTACCTAAAGGAACGCGCGCTGCCCGAATGATCCTAACGGCAGGGAATTCTAAGATTTGTTTTATTTAAAGGCTTTCTGTTAATAATAGAGGGTTAAAGTATGAAATTGCCGATTTTTTCTGACACATAGAGGCTCTCACATCTTCTATGATGTTAAAGATGCTTCAGTTACCTACTTGTTATTATTTCAAATTATGATCATGACGGCCTACAATCATGATCAAAAATAATTCTGATTTTTTCCTTAACTTAAAAAAAGGTACTTATCTTAAAAGTGACTCCTTTTTTTCGTTAGCAGGACCACTTAAATCGTTGTAACTTTGCCGATATTTTTTTTCACTTAACACTTGTGGCATTAGTAGCTGAGTGTTAAAACATTATTGCATAAAAGTTTTAAAACTTTAGCGTTCATGGTTGTTAAATTAATTAAGACAATGTTAGTATGGAAAATGTAAATTCCTTACATCCTCCATACATTCTCCATACATAATGGCAATTTCATACTCCCTAATAATTCTTAAGTTTCTTTTGTTTATTTTATGGCTAAAACATTGCTGTGCGATAAGCCCGCGAAGGCCGCGAACCGCGAGTGTGGAGGTTTCGCGGCTTCGCGTATGGGCTTCGCGGCTTCGCGTTCGCGCTTCGCGGCGTTCCCCGTCCGGTGGCGGTTTTTTGGTCCGCGTCAAAAGCCGGCTCCACACTCGCGCGCGCACCGCGGCCGCGAATCACGGGCGCGGTTCGCGCATGAAAACGGTGCGAAAAATATAGCCCTCCAGACTCGCGCGTGAACCGCGGCCGCGAATCACGGCAACCTTAGTTCGGCACACAAGTCCTTTGACGCGGACCAAAAAACCGCCACCGGACGGGGAACGCCGCGAAGCGCGAACGCGAAGCCCATACGCGAAGCCGCGAAACCCTCCACACTCGCGGTTCGCGGCCTTCGCGGGCTTTCGCGGCGCGAGTGTGGAGCCCTCTAAAGAACTTGTGTGCCGAACTAATGTTGCCGTGATTCGCGGCCGCGGTTCACGCGCGAGTCTGGAGGGCTATATTTTTCGCACCGTTTTCATGCGCAAACCGCGCCCGTGATTCGCGGCCGCGGTTCGCGGCGCGAGTGTGGAGCCCTCTTTAGAGGACACTTAGCAACTCTCTCTCCCAAGATACAAAGTTAGATACTACATAGAAATTAGGCTTGAAAGCAAATCTGCACACGTAAGTATATTTACTCAATTACATTGTAAGTAAGCATAAGTTACGAAATTAAAGCCGGATTGGCTATTATACCGTAACAGGTAGTGGTGAGGGGGGAAAGCTCCCAGGAACCACCAAATGTTTTCACATACGTTTACAATTTCACACTCGGCTGCGTTACTTAATTAACCCGTTCAGCGTATTTAAATGAGATACATAAGTTACTCCATATCAGGGTTAACTTGAAACTTATGTAGTCTTCAACCGAAAATCGGCGGTCTGACTGACTGACTTATTGACTGAGGGCTTACTATAAAAATAATTATTGCGATATTCAGTTAATCTTCATCGTTCGATCAATTTTTTAACACGTTTTTATTAGGTTGCTTTCTCGTTTGTTTCTCCACAAAGTTTGCGAACGATTTTATACTAGCTTTCCGATGAGCTAGAGACTTGAAACTTTGAAAATAGGTCAGAACTGGAAGGCAATGCAATATTATGGCGTCATTAAGCTGATCTGATGATGAAGCCGGAAGAAAGCCTCAGGAACTCTATGATGTAACCATACAACCCCATTGTGTTTGGGCTCGTTAGAATTGTCTTGACGAGTACTCTAATGGGAGATAAGGTCCAGGGTCTGATGATGAAGCCGAAAGGCCATGCCATAGGAACTTAATATTGAAACCACGCAACCCGAAAATTTGGGCTCGTTTGAATCGTCTTGACGAGTACTTTGTTGGGAAATAGTTTCCAGGGTCATGCATGCTAAAGACAATATGGATGATAAATTTAAAAAAATGCGCCCCACGTTTTTAGGTTTAAAATTTCTGTAATTTACAGAAAAAATATTTTTTACTTTTTAGTCTGTTTTTACTAGTCCGTTTTAATGTTTTTAGTCCGATTTTTTTTTGTAATTATTTAGTCCGTTTTTAAAAACGTTTTTTTTTTAATTTTGGCTCGGAGTAGACTTTAGGCCTTATTCTTGAGCGGGTATGACTCAAAGCAGAACGAACATCTTCCAATATCGTGGCCCGGTTTTCGGTGGAGACCATCTAAACTTGTTTACATGCAAGTTTCCGCTTCCTTCAGGCGCCTAGTTCGAGATCTTGTCGGCCTTAATTGAGGACAGGGTTAAACTGGGCACAAAAACGGGAAGCGGCCTTGAGCCACTGAGTTGTCTGCTACAGACAACGTAGTATATTATAGACAGTCCTCCAAGATATTTATCGGGGTACTTACCGCTGTTTGCCAACTTAGAATGTTGTGTTTTGCGAGCGGAACACAAGACAAAACTTATTTGCATTTTTGGAAAATTATGGAAAATAGAGTGGGTGTTACGAAATGCTTGTTTTTATTGAAAGGGTCAGACTATATTTATTATAAAGAGGATACCTATTTATTATATTATTACACTTCAAACTAACAAAATATTGCACTTAAAAACTCGAAAAATGGTCTTTACAAACTTACAATGTTTTCAAAAGACCTATTCAATGACATCCCACACTATGAGATAGACTAGAAAAAAATTAATCCCTACTTTACATGTAACACAAAAAAAAAATTTTCAAGATTTTATTCTACCACTTTTTCAGCGTGATTAAAATATACATGCATGCCAAATTACAGCATTCTAGCACTAAGGGCCTCTGAGCTAAGGCGCGGACGGACGAACGGTCAGACGGACATGACGAAGCTATAAGGGTTCCGTCAACTAGACTACGCAACTCTTAAAAAACGCGTATTGTCCAGGGATTCTCACCCCGTTACAATAATTAACTTTCCCACCCAGTCACAGCATGTAAAACAACCTAATTAAGTATTCCCAACACAGTACTTACGACCTAATGGATACCGCTAAGTGTGTAACGACCTTTAAAATAACTCCAAGAGATATCTCAGTTTCACACTTGGCTGCGTCCATGAAGAGTTATAAGTTAAGGACGCGGACCTACGTGACTTTAAAAGACCAGAAGTTATATACTTTACAATAACTTTTGGTTAACGCAGATCTAATTATGAAAGTTTCCAAGAGTTTGCTAATATTATAAATGAGGAGGAAAGAAGCTAAATCTTCGGTCTGACTGTAATGATATTTCTTCCCACAATTGGAATTCTCTGTCCCGTACGTTCTTTGTATAGATTCGGAAGTTTGCTCGGGATGGCTCTTGAATGACCCTCTCGGCGAAGTTTCTTTGGTCACATAATGAAGTTGATTCAATAGAAACTTGTGCATTTATCTCATCGGAAGGGTAAAGAATGTATAATCTTTCACAATCCCAAAATCTTTTAGGCATTTATTCTCTAAGTAACCGTAAACCGATGAATAAATAAAATTTCTCAACCTTTGTTGACAAATATAGAAAAAGTTACAAATTCTTGTGCAATTATTATCGTAGTACCTAACTTGTATTCAGATTTTGTTTTCCTTAAAAGAGTGATAAAATTCAGTGAATTTCCGATATCATATAGGTACAGTAAAACTTATTATTACAGTATTTTTCGTAATTGTTGTGTTGATGCGTCTAAATAATTACGTATTTAGGCTTTATCAATTAAAAATAATAAGGGGATCGTCACTTATGTACCTAATGCTAAAATAATAACTTATTCATTATTTTAAATATGACTGATATGGATGAACATATTATTTAATTCATACATTACACTTAAATTACACTCATAAACATCCCTGGTAACTAAATGGAAAACACTTTGAGAACATTACCACCACATACAAATTATTCTTTGTTCTCCCTTTATTAATTCTGATTTGAAAATGAAAGATAATTATTTCGTTTACAAAAGCAATTTCAGAAAAGTTAACGCACCAACGAAGAATAAAGAATTCAACAACTATAAAGGCATCCTCACGTCTGCAAGCGGCTTTATTTAAAAAATACGTAGCACTGGTAGATAAGAGGCAAATGTTTTCCTACTCGCAATCTTCTCAAGAAAAGAATTTTCCAAATTAAAATTCTCAAAACACTTCACATAAAAGTAGGAGTAAGCATTGAAGATTCATTCATTGTGGCATTTTTATTACGTAATAAGAAGGAATTCAGATGGATAATCTCTGGCAGTAAACGAGGCGGGAACACGAGAGGCATGTTTAATATGACTTATCCATAAAAATGCCGTATGGGAGCCATTGTATGCCAAATCACAAGCGTGGAATTGTGAAATCAGTCTCTGTCTTGTTAGCGAAAAATCCCTATTTAATTAAATGCCTGTTTTTTTTTTTAAATAAAGCCTCATAAAGCACGCTAAGTAAGAATGCATACAAATGCTTCGTCTAGCTGAAAGAACATCAGTTTGATTACCAAAGGGTTGCTATTTCACACTGTATTAATAAACATATTATTTAATTTTACTTACGTAAGAAATAGTTGGTGTAATAAGTTTCTGAAGCTTCTGAACTAAAACTGTTAAATAGAGAGCAGTGTTCGCACTTCCAGGTAGTCGTGCGAACGTCGCAACTTGGACTAGGTTCGCTAATTATTTAACCTCTTACCTGAGTTTCTCCTTACACAATGTATCCTTAGAGTTTCAAAGGAAACATCCGTAAAGACTAAATTGCGTTTGAGCACTATGTTATTTGTTGCACTTTTGAACACCGCTTAACATGTTCTAATGTGCGGGGCTAATAGTGTTGGTCTAATTTTTTAGGTTTGGAACTTTTTATAAAGTTATCATTAAATTGGTTGCATTTGTTGTTGCTATGTTTTTGATCACTTTTTAAGATGTTGATTAAAGATAATATTTGACGCTTAGCGAGATAGTGCTTGGCCTTCACCTCACCTGATGTTAAGTGCCGATAAGGCCGAAGGTTGAGGTGCACTACACCCGGAACCCTAATCACTGAGGAACTGGCTATCTTACCTCTAACTGCTGGAACACAACAATTGTTAAATCTGGGGGCACGGCAGTGCCCCCGCCAAGACGAGGAAGCGAAGCGCAAGGGTACTACCTACCTTTTCTAAGAGGTCTGAAAAAAATTGAAATATGTATCTGAAAAATCTTTTAATATTTAGTAATTATTTTTAAGACTGAGCAAAGCACTGTGAAAGCAACGGAAAAAATATTCATAGAAAAGAAATTGTGTTCATTTCAAAACTACTTCTTTCGTGGCGCTAACCTCACGCAGAATTTATTTTGCTCTTTGCACTGTCACATACTACGTCAAAGAGTAAAATAATATCACAGCATAAATGAATTACTTCTACAACAGTATAAAATATATATTAGTACAAGTACGCTGGATGATGTTGATCGAATTTTACACGATTTAGACCACAATTCTGACCCCACCCTGCTTTCCCGGTTTAAGGACAGTTACTTACAAAAAGATGTGAAATCACACCAAAAACATTTTCATGTATAATGTGTTGCCAAGACTTCCATATGGCTCGCACTGTCAAAAAGTTATCAGACCTCATGTAGAGCCATGCTTCTAACTCTACGCGCCCTAACTCTACAAGTCCTAACTTCAAAAACTCTACACCTTAGTCAAAATAATTATGTGGTTTGGCCATTTCGCTACATGGAAAACTTTCTGATAAACAATAGTTCATGTAATAACGAAACGGCCAAGCCACATATTTTGACTAATGTGTAGAATTTTTGAAGTTAGGGCTTGTAGAGTTAGGGCGCGTAGAGTTAGAAGTTTGGCTCTACATGAGGTGTGATAACTTTTTGACAGTGCGAGCCATATAAGTCTTGGCAACACATTATATATAAAAATATTTTTGGTGGGATTGTTGTTATGGCGTCGGGCTTAGGAAAGATGGTAATAGGTAGCCAGGCGGACATGAAATAAGCCCTACCACCAACCAAACCGAGTACAAATTGTACCCCTCCTGGAAATCGAACCCGGGACATCCCTGCTTACACGGGTGGATGAACCACTAGACCACAGAGGCAGTTATTTGAACCTACCATGCGAAATATTTCGACTGTGATTTTGAGTAACTATGTTTAGTTTAACCTTTGGGTCTTAGAATTGAGTCTATGATAT
Source organism: Agriphila geniculea (assembly GCA_943789525.1). Lineage (NCBI taxonomy): Eukaryota > Metazoa > Arthropoda > Insecta > Lepidoptera > Crambidae > Agriphila > Agriphila geniculea. The sequence continues at coordinate 12,102,224 of OX038875.1, forward strand.
AATTATTTATTCCATAGGATCATTGAAACATTCCTAAGTCTAGGATTACTTAAGCAGCCCTATTGATTTAATTTACGAAAATTCCTGACGTTAATATACTTGTAGATAATTGAGTTTCCAAAAGTGTCTAGTTAATTATCGTTAAATGTAGCTTCTTCAAAGTCCTCTTTGGAATGAAATGGAGCTGCCACTAAAGAATTAGAATTAATTAGGTACAGAAGAAAATTAATTAGAACTTAGTTAATTATTGAATTATGAACTTGTAACTAACTTAGTTAAACAGCTTTTCTGATTTTTCCGATGTCTCAAAGATTATTTAATTATGAAATTATAACTAACTTCGTTAAACAGCTTTTCTGATTTTTCCGGAACAGAGAAGGTAATATAATTTGAAGATTATCGTTTAAAGTGTATCTAAACATAGAAATCTAAAGAAGCCGACCGTCGTTCGGGCTCTAATAGAATTTTCCCAGATGCTGGGAACGTGATTTCACATAAAATGTTGTTTGCGCGAAAGAGAGCCCTAGGATTAAGCTCAGGATATAAGGGAACAGTACGGTATCTCGGCATAAATGGACTATCAAATACTTTATATTAAAATGCAGTGCACTAGCTTAAATCGAAGTCAGTTTTATTCTTATACAACAACTACGAGGGTGGTTTGATAAGTCCGTGACTTTGTGAAGAAGAAAAAACTTTTTAAAGAATATTTTGTTATATTTTTCTGCAAAATCTCCTTTCAGCTCTATACACTTCGACCAACTATGTTCCAACTTCTTCAACCCATCCAAAAAATTGTTTTTATCAAACCCTGAAGAATAGGCTCCTTTTTTATCTATCACTTCTTCATGTTTGGGAAGAGGAAATGTCACACGGGGCCAAATCTGGTGAATACAGGGGGTGTGGCAATAGGTCGTATAGCAATTTCACAAGTTTTGATGTTGCGATTGCTGACGAGTGGGTCGGAGCATTGTCGTGATGAAATAAAACATTTTCTTTGCTAGATGCGGTCTTTTCTTCAGCAGCTCTATATTGAATCTATCCAACAAAGCAACACGGTAAGCTCCGGTAATTGTCTTGCCTTTCGCCAAAAAATCGATGTAAATAACACCTTTGCTGTCCCAAAAGACAGTGGCCATCTCTTTACCAGCCGAACAAACAGTTTTTACCTTCTCTGTGGCACGTTCACCGGTAGAAGTCCACTGTTTTGACTGTTGCTTCGTCTCTGGCGTTTAATGGTGGACCCACGTTTCGTCAACTGTTACGTACCGACGAAAACAATCACTTGGATTGCGGTTATACAAACCTAGCATTGTTTAGAAGTTGTTACACGAATTCTTTTTTGGCCGACTGTTGGCAAACGCGGCACCCATCTTGCAAAAAGCTTTTTCATGCCGAGAATATCGTGCAAAATATGAAAAAATCGTTCGGTAGAGATGTGAATATAGCATCAGCTATCTCGCGTATCTTCACTCGACGGTCTGCCATAACAATGTCGTGGTTTTTTTTTTTCTCTTTATTCTGGCACAAACAGTCATTATATAAACTAAATACGTACAAATAGTATGTAAATTTAAAGACAACGAGTGCCGAAACTTTACATATAAAATATAATAAAAGAAGAAGAATAGGAAGAAGCTTGTTGAGTTTCAGTTTTTTTTTATCTATTAAAAACATAACCATTGTAAATTATACAGATACCTAGCCTTTTTCTTTATTAGCTTTTGGATTTTTTAATCATTCACAATGCTATTTCTATATAGTGTACTAAACTTTCTAGTAGTACCTAAGTATATTATTTAACGTTCACAATGCTATATTATGTTATGGTATTCAATACTATGTGTTGAGAATATTACCTGTAAATGTGCTGAAAACACTCGGCTTTCTTCTCTTCCTTAATTTGTTTAATAATTTGTTTCGGACTCCTATATTAACGTATGTTTCTCACTTTTTGAAGAATAAAAGCACGCGTGCTAGTATGAGATAAAAAACGCCATATTGGAATGATCTTTGGTCGGAGGGGGCGCTCGTGCGCACCCCTCGCCCCTCACCCCGCACAGCTTGCGTTCCGTTTGCTGCTGCGGGGATGCTATTTAAACGTTTAGTTAACATCCTCCCCCCCCTTGAAAGGACAACTTTCAAGAGGCTCATGGGATTCTACAATCATGGGACACAATTTGGATATTGCTCTTCTTAGAAGACCTTTCTTCGTAGTGACGTCGACGACTCTGGTGACACCATCTTCACCAGGGTAGAGTTTGCTGATCCTGCCCAACAGCCACTGTAGTGGAGGCAACTGATCGTCCTTCACCAGCACGAGGTCTCCGACGTTAACGTTTTGCCCCTTGGTGCGCCATTTCACACGGTGTTGCATAGCAGAGAGCACCTCTTGTGTCCACCTTCTCCAGAATTGGTGTCGCAAGCTTTCCAGTAGGCGGTAACGGTTCGTCTTGACTGGTTCGGATACGGGAGCAGGTAAAGCCGTCAAAGGTCGACCAATTAAAAAATGCCCAGGAGTGAGCGGTGATAGATCAGATGGATCAGAAGACATACATGTTAACGGACGCGAATTTAAAATTGCTTCGATCTGAGCGAATAATGTGGACAATTCCTCAAAAGTTAAACTAGTACTACCAGCGATTCGTTTTAAGTGGAACTTCGCGGATTTTACGCCCGCCTCCCAGATTCCACCGAAGTTAGGCGAGTATGCAGGACTAAATTTGAAGTTGATACCTTCATTTGAAGCGAAAGTGCCTATCGACTGGTCGCACTTTTTGACCAATCTGGCCAACTCGTTGTTTGCTCCTACGAAGTTTTTTCCGTTATCACAATAAATGGTTCGAGGTTTGCCACGACGAGCAATAAACCTTCGTAGGCATAAGATAAAAGCGTTGGTACTGAGGTCGCTGACAAGTTCTAAATGAACTGCCTTGGTGCAGAGACAAACGAAAATACAAAGATAACATTTACTAGTGCGTGAGCCACGACCCTTGCGACTAGATATTAGAAATGGGCCAGCGTAGTCGGTTCCGCAAGTCTCGAAAGCTGGAGCTGGATTAACGCGTGGATGAGGTAAATTCCCCATCAGAGGTTGAAACGTTTGGCCCTTAAACCTTTTACATTTGATACATTTAAAAACAGTTGATGAACTCAGGGCTCTGCCCCCAATAGGCCAAAATTGTTCGCGTACCGAACTTAATAATTGCTGTGGACCGCAGTGAAGAAGTCGCAGGTGTTCACTTTCAAATAAAAGTTTGCAGAAATTATGCTTTGAATCAATTAACATAGGATGAATTTTATTAAAGGAGCAATGAGACGCATTCTGAATGCGACCTCCTACGCGTAATATATTATTTTCATCAAGAAAAGGGTTCAAAGATAAAATATTCGATTTTGACTTAATTGATTTTGATGTTGATAAGGAATGTATATCATCTGGAAAGGTATCATTTTGCGATTGCTTCACTAAAACTATCAACGATTGCTGCAATTCATCAGCGGTAAGTACGCCGGTAAGTTTGTTTACTTTGTTTTTAGAATTATTTATGAAACGTAGCGCATATGCCATAACTCTTTGTAGTTTGTTGAAGTTTGAATATTTTTCAAATGGGACAATGTTTTCTAGACGTTGTAATTTAAGACTTAATTTGGTTTCAGGTAGCTCGACACGTGACGGTCGAGAAGCTGGCCAGCATTCTTCCGACTTCGCAAGGAAAGGAGGACCCTGCCACCACAGAAGACTACCATGAAGCTGGCGCGGTGAAACGCCTCGAGAAGCTAAGTCTGCCGGATTTGCATCAGTGGGAACATGACGCCATGCCGATGAATCTGTTAAGTCACGTATCTCCTGAACTCTGTTACAAATAAAAGTTTTAAGGATTTTTGGTTCACTTTTAACCCAACCCAAGACGATGGTCGAATCAGACCAAAACACAGATCTAGATACCGTTATTCTAGATGAATTAATTACTTTGGAATACAATCGAGCACCGAGCAGAGCGCCCAATAATTCTAATCTTGGAACAGTCATTTCAGGCTTTAAAGGTGCTACTTTCGACTTCGCACATAAGAGTTTAATTTCCTCGTTAGATTTTATATAAATACATGCAGCGTAAGCCTTCTGAGAGGCGTCTGTAAAACAATGAATTTCGACATTCAATGAATTATTAGACAAGACACATCTAGGAATTTGAATATTTGACAAATAGGTGAGATTGTTATAAAACGATTCCCACTGAACTTTAATTTCATTAGGAATTGGGTCATCCCAACCAGACTTTAAGGACCACAATTCTTGTAGTATAAGTTTAGGTGTAATTGTACATGCAGACAACAAACCGAGTGGGTCAAAAAGTTTACTTGATTTGGACAAAATACTTCGTTTTGTAAATTTGGTCACCGTTTCATGTTGAGTAGAAATTTCTAAAACATCGTTAGTGGGCGACCATTTCAAGCCCAGAACATTAGAATCTTTAGAGAAATCTTGTGTTTGAGTTTCTATAGGAAGATCATTAAACACTTCTGACACGTTAGAACGAAATTTACGCAATGGAAAGCAACCTTCATTTAATTTATTTATAACACCTTTTACTATTGATTTTAGTTCATCTACGGAGTTCGCCCCAGTTATGAGGTCATCAACATAAAAATCTTTGCGAATGACATTAGCAATGGTTTCATCCTGACACTCATTAGCTAATTCTATTAGACAACGTGTACTTAAGAAAGGAGCACATGCCGTTCCGTAACTCACGGTGTTTAACTGGAGAATTTTCAAAGCTTCTGTCTCATTATTACGCCAAAGAATTAATTGCAAGTGACGTTGCGATTCATCGAGGAAAATTTGCCTATACATTTTTGTTATATCGCCAGTAACGACGTAAATGTTTTGACGAAATCGCAAAAGAATTGAAAACAAATCATCTTGTATTGTCGGACCTACTAACATTAACTCATTTAACGATTTGCCAGTCGAGGTCTTAAACGAAGCATTAAAGACGACCCTTAATTTTGTCGTTTCACTTTGTGAACGCAGGACTGCATGATGAGGAATGTAGTACCCAAACGACGGACGAGACACCTCTGACAAGTGCCCCAATTGTTCATATTCTTGCAAAAACTCTGAATAATCCAACTGAATGTTTGATTTAATTAGACGTTTTTCTAAATTAAAGAAACGTTTTCGAGCGACATGGTATGATTCACCAAGCGACTCTTCTGGATTTTCACGAAATGGAATTTTGACACAAAATCTTCCATCTGGAAGACGTTTATGATTTTCGACGAAGTGAGCCTCACACTCCTCTTCTTCTTTGGATAACAATTTTGCTGACTGTGGGAGCTCTTCAACTTCCCAAAATTTTGCAAGAGAGTCTTTTATCTCTTGAGAGAAGTTGCAATTAACTTTAGAATTATTCGAATTAGATTTTGCACCTATTGGACCACCCACAAGCCAACCAAACTTGGATTCTTGTAAAGTAGGTTGATTCGAACTCAACTTAATTTGATTGGACATAATAATATCCCAGAAAACATCAGCTCCCAAAAGGATTTGAATTTCAGAACTTTTGAAGAAAGTTGTATCTGCCAATTTGATATTAGAAGGAAGATTTAATTTAGATACATCAACTGCAACGTTTGGTACATTACTAGTTATTTGTGGAATTACCAAACAGCTAACATTAATAGAGAAATTATTTATTCGAGATTTGACTTGTAAGTCACAAACTTTGACTGTTTTTGTTACAGTATGATTGACACCACATACAGAAATTGGGTTGGTCCGAGAACACAAAATATTCATGGTTTGTTGCATTTTTTCAGTCAAAAAAGAAGATTGGCTGCCGCTATCAAGTAAAGCCTTAGCAGGAAAAGATTTATTATTATTGACGTCTACTAAGACAACTTCAGCAGTACACAATAAGACTTGATTAGGAACCACAGCAGACAGAGCAACACTGGACGATGGAGACTGATCATTTGTTTCTACTGGCATACTAGACGTGGAACTATTAATTTTATCATCATCAGATTTTTTATGCAATAAGGAATTATGCCTTTTTTTACAAATTTTACAAGGACCCAAACGACACTGCGATAGATGATGCCCAGAACGAAGGCAATTATGACACAACTGATTTTTATTTACTAAAGAAATTTTATCACTTAACGACATGGTTTTAAATTTATCACACACGTGAAGCAAATGAATTTGTTTACAAACAATGCAGGGTTTAAATTTGGAATCATTATTTGTGTTAACAAAAGTCTTGGTGAATTTATTAACTTCTTTAACTATATTTTTTTCGGGTTTACTAGAATCAAAACGACTATATTGAATTGTTTCCAAAACATCGGCACGACCCCGAAGGAATTCGAAAAAATCTGCAAGTTTAGGTGACGATTCAAAAGTATTTCTATGTTCTTCCCACTTGCGACTAGTGGCGCCATCCAATCTTGATGCCATAATATAGATAATCATGGTGTACCAATACTGAACGGGTTCACCCAAATCCTCCAAGGCACGTAAATTTTTCGAATAATAATCAATCATGTAACGTATAGACTTAAATGACTCTTTAGAAATCGCTTCAAAACTAAATAATGCTTTTGTATGGTTATTTATAAGAATTCTTTTATTGTTAAAACGTTCGCATAGTGTTGACCAAGCAACTTCATAGTTAGACGACGTAAAACTGATTGATTTAATCACCACAGCGGCTCCACCTTCCAATGAATTACGAAGATAATGAAATTTACTTATTGCAGGCAGCAACTCATTACTGTGGATGAGAGACTCAAATGTGTCTCGGAACTCCAACCATTTTAAATGATTACCGTCAAATAGCGGTAAATTTATCGTTGGCAACCTTACATTTAATTGGTGATGGTTGCCACATGAGGCTGAACCATGACAGGATGCTTGACTATTATTTGGAGAAGTACGATTTTGAGACTTATCAAAGGTTTCGATAAAGTTTTGAGCAATAGAAATAATTTTACAAAAAGTTGTCTCAATTGAATCACGTTCCTCAATTTGAGAATTAATATCTGACACTGAACATTCTATTTTGGTTTGAATTTCATCAAAAACAATTAACAATTCCTGGATTCTAGTTAATTTCAATTGTAATTCACCGATAATGATACTATCAAGTTCCTTTGAACTAAGTTTACTTAAATTGTTTACATATTTTTGAAACACTGTAACTCTAGCCTTAATAGTACCTCTTTGTTGTATAAGGTCCTTTAGATTGCTATTACTATCCTTCTCCGACTTAGGCTTCTCGGTATCGGTCATTATTAATGTTGATGGACAACGTAGGAGCAAACAATGAAAACACAAAAAGAATCAAAAAACAAATAAAATAATAAAGGTATCAAACCGTAAAGGCCGCTCGCAAAGTACTGCGAAGCGGCAATGTTGCAATCGGCCCGCGATGGTTTTCGCGTACTACCGTGACTCGACTCGGCGTCAAAGTCCGACTCACAGTTTACTATAAGTCGGCGGAATCGAAAAGGTCGGCTAATAAGTCGACAACCGAACCTGGAATGTGTATTAAGTATTTAGTCGGGTTATACCAAACGTTCGAGAACGAAAGACGAAAAAAATGATTATTTTAAGTTAAGTTTTATGGACAAAATAGCAATTAATTATGAAAAAATGACAATTATCGTTATTAAACCCAGCTGACTGCAACCGCAAGTGAAGTAGGTTACAAGCATATGATTGCCAAAATATAGGTAACCTAGGACTTGAAAAAAGTCTTAGCACTTTGCACAGCAAATGAATAAAATAACATTCGGTGAAGTGAAGTAGGCTACAGCTGTTTTCACAGCTAAAAATTAGGTAACCTAGGGCATAAACTAAACCTTAGCACTTCCTAGATAAAAATTTGAACTTAGATTTTTTACTTTGCGATAGCAACTTAGTTAGCAATTAAATAAGATGGGTCACTCATTTAGCAAACACTTTGACGTGCAAAATGATAAAACATACATAAAATTGAAGCAACGCAACTTGCGTTCAATGCGGCGCGGCGTGGCGTTGACCTTTAGGTAGGTACTTACTTGCGAATGGATCGATTGGCAAAATCTTTGGAAAAAACACTATTAGCACGGATGGAGCAACTCTAAATAGACGAATTATTGGTAAAACGCGCGAAATGATACTAAAATTGGTTTCACTTAACTTTGGTCACACGTGATTGTATTGTAGGTACCATTCCCGCCATTTCCCGCTGTTTCCTTTGCTTTGCTCGCTGGACACACACAGTTTTCGTAACTTGTTTTATCACAAGAGGTTGCTCCGACGATAATTATTTCGTGTTTTTGAATATTCACTTTGCCGGATCACAATTCTCAACTCTTTTTGGTGCCAACAAACCACGCTTGTTGTTCAGTTGCTTCAGTGCTTTTGATTTTGATCACGTCGGGGTCACCATGTTGAGAATATTACCTGTAAATGTGCTGAAAACACTCGGCTTTCTTCTCTTCCTTAATTTGTTTAATAATTTGTTTCGGACTCCTATATTAACGTATGTTTCTCACTTTTTGAAGAATAAAAGCACGCGTGCTAGTATGAGATAAAAAACGCCATATTGGAATGATCTTTGGTCGGAGGGGGCGCTCGTGCGCACCCCTCGCCCCTCACCCCGCACAGCTTGCGTTCCGTTTGCTGCTGCGGGGATGCTATTTAAACGTTTAGTTAACACTATGTGATATTATTAACATATATTAAAACTTAATACTATTTTTAAATTTGAGATTTTTGCATTTACAATGCTATTTTTAAACAATACTAAAATAATATACTAGAAAAAATATGTTTATGTATATAATGTATATAATTATATTATATATATATATATATAATTAAATTATTATATATATATATATATATATATATATATTATATTATTATATAGTTTATGTATATAATGTTTAAAAATAGCATTGTAAATGCAAAAATCTCAAATTTAAAAATTATATAGCTATTTCATCTTAATCAATTGTTAAAATATCTGGAAAGATATTTCAATTGAATGTCGAGGTAATTCCTCACATTGGTGAAATAACGCTGGCTTACAGCGTAAGAGTTTAGGATATACTAGGAAAAATTCGACGATGTCACTAGTGACTCGGTAGCTCAGCGGTCAGAGCATTGGACCGGATATCCAAAGGTCGCGGGTTCGATTCCCGTCTGAGTATTGATCTGGTGCGAGTCGTATTTTTTCTAGTATATTATTTTAGTATTGTTTAAAAATAGCATTGTAAATGCAAAAATCTCAAATTTAAAAATTATATAGCTATTTCATCTTAATCAATTGTTAAAATATCTGGAAAGATATTTCAATTGAATGTCGAGGTAATTCCTCACATTGGTGAAATAACGCTGGCTTACAGCGTAAGAGTTTAGGATATACTAGGAAAAATTCGACGATGTCAGTAGTGACTCGGTAGCTCAGCGGTCAGAGCATTGGACCGGATATCCAAAGGTCGCGGGTTCGATTCCCGTCTGAGTATTGATCTGGTGCGAGTCGTATTTTTTCTAGTATATTATTTTAGTATTGTTTAAAAATAGCATTGTAAATGCAAAAATCTCAAATTTAAAAATTATATAGCTATTTCATCTTAATCAATTGTTAAAATATCTGGAAAGATATTTCAATTGAATGTCGAGGTAATTCCTCACATTGGTGAAATAAGGCTGGCTTACAGCGTAAGAGTTTAGGATATACTAGGAAAAATTCGACGATGTCAGTAGTGACTCGGTAGCTCAGCGGTCAGAGCATTGGACCGGATATCCAAAGGTCGCGGGTTCGATTCCCGTCTGAGTATTGATCTGGTGCGAGTCGTATTTTTTCTAGTATATTATTTTAGTATTGTTTAAAAATAGCATTGTAAATGCAAAAATCTCAAATTTAAAAATTATATAGCTATTTCATCTTAATCAATTGTTAAAATATCTGGAAAGATATTTCAATTGAATGTCGAGGTAATTCCTCACATTGGTGAAATAACGCTGGCTTACAGCGCAAGAGTTTAGGATATACTAGGAAAAATTCGACGATGTCACTAGTGACTCGGTAGCTCAGCGGTCAGAGCATTGGACCGGATATCCAAAGGTCGCGGGTTCGATTCCCGTCTGAGTATTGATCTGGTGCGAGTCGTATTTTTTCTAGTATATTATTTTAGTATTGCTTAATACTATTCTTAATTAGTGCACAGTTTTTCCAAAACTTCATATTTCAGACGTTTTAAAGAATTATTAAAAAGATCAATGCAATTGAACTCACCATTACTTAGATTAAGCGAGCGAAATAGGCAGCTGTTCGAGTGTAATTTTTGTGAAGGGCTGGCGGTAGAAATGTGTGGAGGATGCGATTAGAGCGAACTGGTAGACGTTTTTTTATAATAAAATTAATTTTAGATAATAGAGTAGAACTATCTATGATACCATTAAGAATTTTGTAAAGAAATAATAAGTCAAATTGTTTTCGTCTATCTTTTAAGCTTAGGAGTTTGAGGTCAATAAGACTATCATTGTATGACATTTGAACGTTACGACGATAATTCAAGATATTAATGAATTTTCTCTGAACTTTTTCTAGTTTTTCGATGTGATTTTTATAAAGAGGGCTCCAGACGACGCTGCCAAAATCTGGAATTGTTCTGATATAAGAAAAATGAAGAATTTTTAGGGTTATGATATTTTTAAATGGTTTTGTAACTCTATTAATGAAACCCAAGGTTTTAAAAGCGCGCTTTTTAATTGTTTCAATATGTAAATTGAATGATAACTCAGTATCTATAATAATTCCTAGATCTTTAACATGATTAACACGGCTCAAAGTATTTTGATTGAGGCTATAGTTGTAATAAATTGGGTTTTTATTACTAGTAAATGTTATTACACAACATTTGTCTATATTTAGATAAAGTTGGTTAGAAGAGCAATATCTAGACAGTGCGTCGATATCATTTTGTAGCTTAATGAATCTTCATTGCTGGTAACCATTCTATATAGTTTAGTATCGTCTGCATACAATAGATGTTGGGAAAAACAAAGAACGTCACCTATATCGTTAATATATAATGTAAAGAGCAGTGGTCCAAGGTGGGATCCCTGTGGTACCCCAGACGATACCGGTAAGGTTCCAGATCTATAGCCTTTCAAGCAAACAGCTTGACTCCTATTACGAATATAAGATTCAACCCATCTAAGTAGACTGCCATGCACACCGAGATCCAAAAGCTTATCTAACAGAAGATCGTGGCTAATTTTGTCGAAACACTTTGAGAAATCAGTGTGTACACGGCATCCACTTGTACGTTACTATCTAGGGCGTGAGCGAGAAAGTCAGTAAATGTAACCAAATTCGATTCAACACACCGTGACTTCATGAAGCCATGCTGGTTTTCAGAGATATGATTTCGAATTGCAAACGATAGCTGCTGAGCCAAAATTTTTTCGAAAATTTTACCAAATACACACAATTTGGAGATGGGTCTATATTCAGTAACGGATCCCCTCCGAGTGCTTTTAGGTATAGGCGTAATAAGAGTGTGCTTCCACATATCTGGAAATACTCCTGATTGCATAGACTTTCTAAATATATAACTAATTGGTATAAGCAGATCTTTGGCACATTGGGAGATAAGTAGAGGATGAATACTGTCTGAACCAGCTCCCATAAGTATGTTGACACGTTTAAGTTCCTTCAAGATAATGTCATCGCTAAGATCCACGGAACAGATGTCTATACTAGATTCTGTGTATTTGCGTATGTGGCGGTCGGGTCGTGACGCAGGGGTCTCTGTTATGAACACTGATTGAAAGTATTTGTTAAAACCGTTACATATATCACTACCATCAGAAAGAACCTTTCCGTTATAGTTAATTTTTTGTGGTATGTCACCATTCATTCTTTTTGATTTTACATAAGACCAGAACAGAGATGGGTTTTGCTTTATGTTATCTTCCGCTAAAGTATTGAATTTATGATAACATTTATCTTCATTTTTTTTCAACCTGGACCTGAGTTTAGAAAAAGTACGATAGTCTGCGAGATTACCGTACTTTTTCTATTTACAATGATATTTTCGTTTCTCATTACTAAGTTTTATTAGTGAACGGTTATACCACGGAGGATATTTATTTGTATCGTAACATTTACGAGAGGGTACATATTTTTCTATCAGTTTATTCAGAACCTCGTACATAAATCCAACCATAGAATTAACATTCGACATTGCAGAAAAATTTTGATCCCAGTCCACAGATCTCAGCTCACGACGAATACTATCGAAATCAGCCTACAAAAACTTTTTTTTTTGTGAACGATTTTGTTAACAATGTCTTCAGTGGTGATCTCAATCGGCCTTCTTGGGCGGTCGGCGACAGTTGTGGTGGTACGAACACAACGAAATTCAGTAAACCGCTTATGAACCATTCCATGAGATGGAGCAGAGTCGCCATAATATTTTTCAGTTTATCATTCGTCTGCTTGTACCAAACCAACCTTAATTGCGTGTTTTTTTTAATATACAGACAGCAGTTTGATACTGTACCTGATGCATTTTTTTTTTCTTTCCTTTTATTTCTTTCTTACATTCTAGTATTTGTGTACATTATTATCAACAGTTACTAACTTAAATTCTAACTATCAAATTTTATGCCTACCTAAAAATATTGCTAATTGAATGAAATTTCGCATTAAAACTTTGCTTGTGTCAAAACAAATCTTAAGAAAAAAAGAGCTAACAATTTTTCTTCGCTTTAAACAAGTTATAATCCTGTTAAATTTTGTGGATTAGTTGTTCCTAGGTAAAATAAGATTTTAAGAAGATTATAAAAATAGCTGGGTCAATGCCATCTTGCGGAGAGGCTTCAAAGCTATTCATGATATAGCAAAATTTGAACGAACTAGTGCTTTTCTGCGTGCTTGCTATACGTGTGATAAGGATTACACCCAACATTTGTTAGATGGCGCTGTAATTTTTTATAATTTAATAAAACCCTTCTGAATAGTAAAATTGAAATAATTTAATCACTCGTGCTTTACAAGCTGCCGGGGATAAAGAGTCATACATTATTAATACTACAGTAATTTACAAGTAAAGGGTTGCCTGGAAAATTAAAGTAAGACATTATCTTCTACAAACTGCTCAGACATGTTTCACTTTGAAGTCATTCTCCTTGTTCTACTCAAAGCTGTTCTCTTCTAGAAGATGTGAAACTGCATTGTTAATTCCCAGTAACATAGCCATCATTAGTGACCCTTAAAACTTGAAATCTGAAAACATTAAAAGATAAGATTTTAAACTTACCTCAATATGTCATTTATTGGAATGAATTGACATAAATCAAGGTATTTTCTAGTATTATAGTAGTATACTATATGTAATGATAAGGAATAGATAAGTTTGAACAGTTTCCATTCGTTAATCAAATAACAGAGATAGAAACTAAAAGAAGGGTAGAATCTTGACGAACGATAAAACTCCATTTTCATCAGAAATACAATATTATTGGGGCCTTTGTGGGAAATTTTACTATTTATTATTACTACTGAATTAGTACAACAATTCAGCACAAAAATTTGTGTTGTAAACCTCTTAGATTTTGAATGAGAGCAAAAAAGCAGATTTTTTCCATGTAAAAATTTCTCAAAACTAAACTAATTTAAGAATGTAAATAACTTTTGTGTTTAATATCATATTCACAAAACTATTGTTAATTTGATAAATTCAGTATGTCTATATTATAGTTTAATATAAATTGCATCATAGAATAAAGGAAATAATACTTTTTGAGGAGTAGGAAAAAACATCAAAAGATGAAATTTTTTTACTTCAGTTAAGCATTTGGCAATGTTAAAGAATACAAAATGAGCTGTTGATTTATTTACCTATATTGTCATTATATTGTGGGAGGTGAGAAATCGTTCTACTCCTGATTGCTTACTTGGAAGACCAACGGTCTCCATAATGAGATGATCACTTTGTCACTAGCATAAGTCCAATAGAAAATGCGTTGATTATTGAAGATAAAATGATTCTTCACGCTGAAAATTAACTAACAATAACAGCTGGCGATCACAACTAATAAAAGAATACACAAGTTAATCCATTCATTACATTAAAATGATAACAGCTGTTATCAGCTTTTTAAATTGTTGCGTTCCGCATTAAGCGGCTATCACACGGCCATGCGGGCGTCGGTCGGATCTCGTCAGTCCTGAACTGTGCTTGACTGATTGATTGATGTCGTTGCATTTTACGTCGCAGCCCGTGACTGTGGTTAAACTAACGATAAAACCATTGAAATAATACACGAAATGCCTGAAAATATAGTTGTAGGCTTTGATTCACTAAAATAAACTACGACAGTTTATATAACGGGGGATAGCGTTATTGACGGTCTGGACGAGACGTCCATTTCACTCTATGGTGCCGTACAATGCAAGGAGTATCATATCACTCATCGTGAAATAAATGGTTAAGTATATTACTCACTGTATACAAGATTCTGGTCGAAAGTAATACGTAAGTTAAGCGGCGCAGAAGGTAGAAAATAGTATTGATAGCCAGTTCATTCATGTAATATTCACTAAAAGGAGCTAATAGGAGATAGGAGCTGGTTTAGATTCGAGCACGTGCATGTGTTTGCTGTGTGCCGCGTAGATGTGTGCATGGCCGCACGTGTTAGCACGACCGGAGAGCCCGTCTCGATCGGCGTTACATAGCTCATATATTAGTGCTAAGAATTGACGGTGTAGTGACGCCTTATTGAGCTCTCAAAATGAGTTCAAAAATCCCCTTGGTTAATGTGAGAATAGCCTAAATTGGGTTATCTGTGGATTATGATAAATACATAAGGTGTCAGCCAATCAGGAAAGTCGGGAAAAATACCGGTATTAACACCCTAATTTTTAGAATAACACCCGTTTTTGGGGTAAATTCTCAATGCACGATACCTTAAATTAAAGAACTGACTTAGTAAAAATTAATTATTTTAACAGAAATATAGATTATTAACAATCAAAACGAGTAATAGAATGAAGTGGGAGACTAGTAATGCGTGAACGGGGAATAAGAATATAGGAATGTTGAAATAAATCTAGGAAACATATTATGATTTTTTTATAGGATATTTAGAATTTACAAGCTGCTGTCTTTAAAATAAGATTATGCTAACTCAATGTGTTAGTTATTTAATTATATACGCTGTTTAATTGTTTAATTAGGTTTTCCCAAGTGTTATAAATGGATTTATTATGTCACCAATACGTCAAAAGGGTAAGAAAATCAGCGGATCTACCTTGGAATAAATAAGCGTATAATCTAAATATACTCAAAGTTGCTACATTGATAAGATGGACAAATAGAGACATAATTGAAAAAAATATGTATTTAAGCTCATAATGAGGAGTTTTGAGTGCACATGGCCATGTCTAAATCACCTCTCTCTCTCTAATTAGATTTTCGGGAGCGAGTAAAGGTTACAGTCACCACTTTGCCAGCTTATATATTGCTTATATATTACCTTATAAGGTTTAAATATATAATAAAACGCAAATTTTGGCGACGAGACCATATTTGGTCAACTACCAGTTCTTGAGGGTATAAAAGACGAGGTCTAGAGCTTCTGGGGAGAGTCCAACGAAGATTACAGTGGAGCGTCGAAGCTCTGCCCAGTATACCAGCGAAAACCAGTAGAATTCCAGTCTTCAAAGTAAATTTTATTTTGAAAGTTAATAGTGCTAGTTTTCGTGTAAAGTATATCGTACATTTGCGTGAATAAACTAGGCGCGTTGTAATTCTTCTAGGATAGCCAGCGACCTTGGTGAGTAAACAGGTCTCAATCCTTTAGAAGTTGTGTTTATAGGCTCTTCCGGGAGATTTTTCTAGGGGAAACCTTGCAATGGTTGGCATGAGTCATGGGCCCTGCTCATTGCTAATGATTGCGGGGAGTTAAAGTAAAGTACTCATTTAATTATTGTTGGCCCTCCACGAAATCTGGAGAATTTCTGGTCAACCCTTGTTATTTTGGACACTAGAGTGCATAGGCCGGACATGAATTCTAATTATGAACTTATGTTTGGCGTGTGCGTGCTGTGTTCAAGGTATCATGAATGGGGAAGAGGCTTGTTTACTGCACCAATGATAGGTAGGGATATAGGTTTGTCTTTGCCGGGCAAAAGCTTGAGGACGCCGCCTCTGAGCTTGCAAAGACACGCACCGGTAGAAAATCGTTAGTGGTCAGAGTAAGTGCAGTGCTGTGGTTTGTAATTCCCAGAGAAAGTGTGGTTTTAAGTGTAGTGGTGTGCTTTGGCCCACGAGGAATCCATCGCGCCGTGTAAGATGGAGCTTAAAGGTGAGGGCAGTCTACTTATGAAGACTAAAGAGTAACCAGATTGTCAAGTAAGTGAGCATGTTCACTAAAAACCTTCTCATTGTGCTAGGAGAAAATTGTGTTTTCTTTCAGGGACACCATTTTAGTATGTTTGTGAATGTTAGACGACCTAGGGTCAAAAGTATTCTGTGTTGCGCTAGGTACCATTCACCAACAAAAAATCTTTAAAACATCTAGACGTTAAAATTGAACCTAAATTGCTTGTACTGTTCTGTTAGGCGGTTAGGTATTGTGCATTTAAATAAAATACTTATTATGTTCACATTTTTTTTGTAAGCTCTAGCTATGCTGTGTGCCAAAAAAATATCTAAATATCTTAGTTCTATATCCAGGAGAATAATTGCAAAATTCCCATTATTTACTTCATGAATTGAAATTTTGCCATATAAAATCAGTGAAATTTCAAAACTTAAAATTGGATTTTACTCAAAAATATGTGAACAAAATATCATTGTTTCCATGTGGTCAAAATCTAGGTCTCATACAGGTCCTAAAACAAGTCCTAGACTTGTCTATGTTGACCATTTAAGGTCACTAATCTCACGTAGTGATTACCTGTATGCGTCATAGTTTTGTACCTTTTATGTGTGACCTAGACAATGTTTTTCTCAAAGGTTTACCTTGCTATTTTAAATACCTAAATGTCCAACTGAACAATGAGAATTGCCAAGGGAACCTTGAGAATGACAAAATCTATTATGTGTATATATGTGCAATTCCTTGCTACTGCTCGGATGAAATAAAGCAAAGCCTGATTATCTAAGCCCAAAAGGATAGCTAGGGCCAAAGTCATAGTCTAGTCTAGACTTTGACCAATAAATCTAGATGAGGCTAAATTTTCATCCAAACAATAGCTTATTGCCTATATTGTATGAACTGCTATACCATTGATATGTATGTACTTTATGCATATATGCATACACTATACTCCTACACATGACTATCAAATTCTGTGTAGTTTGAAATGGTTGTGAATTCAATTCAGAGGCATTTCAAACGAGGTAAAAAAGGGTAAAGCCAAGCGCCTATAGATTTGACAGAAAATTGCCAGGTCTAAGGGTAGCGTTTCAACAGATGTTCACAACCCAACGAGTTTTACTTTAGGGTTCCATTTGAAGTAACTTCGAGTCACATTACGACGGTCGCTCGCATTTATCAAGTTATCCATCAGGATGAATTTGAAAGGTGCTCTGAGGGTCCGGGTAACCACCAGACTTGTTTGAGTGGTTCCTAGTACCATGATTAGTAGGGGTTTGTTGGGATGTGATGTTATGTCTGAACTCCTTAAACCATGTTAGGCAGACCTGCCAACAGAGGATCTGTGAGTTCTGACATATTCATATCCTGACGAAACCACTATTAATGATGAGACTTGATCTGATGTCCTTTGGTTTCCTGAATTCAGTTACTTCAGTCTAAAACTTTGTTCTTGTGGTATCAGTGGTTGTGGATGAATATCCATTCGACTGTTGATATACAAGGCAAGGTGCATCCTTTTCCTGTGTCCAAACACTTGTGAAGGTCTGATGAACCGAAACCTAAACTTGACAGACGGCGGAAGCAACATGAAACTGGTGACTTGGCTAGGTAAAGTTCATAATTGGTAAAATACCTACTATACAGACATACATTATTATTTGTCTAATTTATGACCCTACCATCTCACAAAAATACCTAATTCAACCATTATATCTTTTATTAGTGCATTCAATATTATCTTGAATTGTACCATTCAACTCAGCCTTGTGCTGCCTCCATGTC